>OV121138.1:34461000-39924452 GCA_921294245.1 Brassicogethes aeneus
GTGTAATTTAAGTCTGGTCTGGCGACTCGTGACTAGAGATTTACATCCAGCAAGGTTTTAAATTCAGCTGAATTTTTGCTGGATGAACATCAATCCAGCTGGAGAAAGCGCGCATCCAGCAATTTAAAATTTAAAGATTTTATTTTAATACTTAAAAAACTTCGACAGAAATTAAATTAATTGATTTAATTTATTGATATTGATAACTAAAATTTTTGATTAATAAATGTTTTAATTTAAAATATATTAATTTAACCAATTTTCATATTTTGTTAATTTTTAAACTCTGTATAATATAGTTTTTTTGTTGATAAATTATTTAAAAAACTAATTAGCTAGCTATATTAAATAGTAAAGTAAATTACTATTAGTAATATGTAAACCTAAATAAATAAATAATATTATTTTACATGACTGAAAAACTTGTATGAAGAAAAATATTGCACTATTTCGTATATTTCAATTTTTGGTACACCTTATAATATGAATTATATCTACTGGCCAATTTAATATTTATAGAACATTAAACTGATGTCTACTTTAAAAGCTTGAACAAAATTAATGTAAAGATTATAAGATAATTATCATCATTATTTTTATAATAATTATTATTAAGTTTTGTCTTTTTTTGTTTCCAATGTTACTACTGTAATGTAATGTAATGTTTATAAATAAATTAAAATTAAAATTCAGTCAAATTATTTACAACAAACAACCCGGACGACAGCGGTGCCAAGAACACACTTACACAGTAAAAAAATATTTGTTCATTTTAACAAAATAATAATCAGATTTTATGTTAATCCAGGTCCACATAACTTTTTGTTAAGTTTACAACCAACTGTGATCTGTTAACTAATTGAATAAGTACCTACTTTGTAATTATTACAGGCATTTTGTAGATTTAATAACGAAATTCCATGTCAATAATGCCATAATTCTTGTATTTTTTTAAAAACTCAGTATTTGTATTTGTTGTAAATTGGGAACTTTAAAAAAGAGAATTTGTTATAAGAAATGATGCTTTATTAAACAATTTTCTAAATAAAACAAAATTAACACATACCTACATAAATGAACACAAAAATATCATACACAAAATTCTGAAATCATCAGATTATATAGAAATTTGGTACAATATAACTATCAGTACTACAAAAACACTTACTGATGTACTTTAACCCACTTCACTGTATCGTCTAATTTTAATTTAAACACCAGTAATGGCATTATAAACACTCCTGTCACCGTTAAATATTGTAAACACCCGTTGACGCTGACACAACTTGTTGATAAGTGTGTTGTGCTGGGAAATGTTTTGATTGGCTGCCAGAAATTGCGTGTACTTTTTCAACGGAATAATTTGTTAAACATTAACAAAATAATCTGTAACCTTTGAAATTAACAACATGTTTACAAAATTGCATATTACCTGTACAAAACTTTCGGTAAACTATTTTCCTTTGTTAAAATAACTACAAACTCATGTTAACAAATCTTATTTTTATAACAGTGTATTTAGCATAAAACTGTATCCATCGAGAGCGAAAAGTGCGGTGTAGAAAGGGTTGTAGCACGGGCCGCAAGCCTGACAGAACTGTAAGGTCGCTCCCGCCGAGCATGTTTGGGCGTTAGCGCACATAGCAAAGCGGCAACGCTGTCAACGTAGACTTTTGCCACAGAATATTCTGTGCTTTTGCGCCATTATTTGGAAATCGCTGGATCCAGCTGGATTGCTGGATGAGGGATCCAACAATTGCAATCCCTACTCGAGACGCAAACCTCACCCTCGTGAATAATATGCCTTACATGATTTTTCATTATATACTATGCAATAGGAGTAGATAATAGTATATTATATATCAAGTTAGATAAACGACATTTTAGTCAAGAATTTTAATAAGGCACGAGCGAGCTTGCAGCGTTTAATAAAATGAGTGTGTAGAAAAGTTTATAAACGAGTTACATACTATAGTTTTCTATTACAAAAAATAATTTAAATTAAATATTAGTATAGACACACAAATATATAATATATAAATATATAACCAAGCTAATGTTAGGATTTCTAACTTGTTATCTGTTTTACCAGATGTCAATATTGCCTCGTTTGTCAAATTTTTCTGTAAAAATCGAAATTTATCCCTTGAAAATGGACTAACAACCGTTTATATTCTATATTAAAGCAGTTTTTCACTGTAAAAGTGAAAGGGATTCTTTATGGGTACTCTACCCGACATTTGTAATGCTTTATCGGCAAATACTAATTTATTGCCGCCAAAATATAAAGGTCAATACAAACGTGCATATAAACTTATAAGATTGGCGTCAAGAAGCTATGAATAATTTAGTATTGAAAAAATAACATAATTTTCACATTTAGTATTATTTTACAAGGGCACTATATTTTGACGATTGTATACAATCGTCAAAATATATGACATTTGACTTAAAGCTACCTTCAGCCCGTGAGTAAAAACCTGTTTCTAACTTCACTGACTAAAATGACGCAGTCACAGATTGTCAATGTGTATGTAAAAGGTCATGAAAAAATGTACGGTAATAGGCGTTCTAAAGGTGGGAAAAGAAAATAGTATATTATGTTTCAAGTTTGATAAACGCCATTTTATACACGAATTTAATTTAGGCACGAGAGAGCTTGCGAGCGAGAGGTGCATACTCTACTTTTTCTACGACAAATACTTATTAGGTATTATCTTAAAATGATTTAAATCAAAAAAATTTATAGAGCGCAATCTATGAAACAATAGGGGAATCTGTGTGTCACCGTCAAATGTCACATTTTTAAATTTTATAAACACAGATTATAAAGGTTATAAATCGAAATATATTTCTTGAAAATTGACAGTTTTTCACAGTGTAAGTAAAGAAAATGTTTTATGAGGACTTTACAGTGGAGTCCGTGCCCGAATTTAAGTTAGTTAGTTTACTGCCGGCGAAATTAAAAGGTCCGTACAATGTTCATATAAACTTTTCAAATATTGGCGTTGAGAAACTATTTAATAATTTTGTATTTTTGTATTGAGATAATAAAATAATTTTCACATTTAGTATTATTTTACAAGAAAGGCACTGTATTTTAACGATTGTATGACATTTGACAACTGTCAACTAACTTAAAACTAACTTCAGCCCGTGACTAAAAACCTGTTGCTAACTTCAGCCCGTGACTAAAGCGCCATAAAGCCAACTTGTCAATGTGTATTTAAAAGGTTACTTAGTGTCATGGAAACATATACGATAAAAGGTGGGAGTAGAAAAAACATATTAAATTCATTTTGTTTCATTCCCTGTGCACTGAATGCATTTCCGCGTTATTGAGCGTTAAGTTAAAATAATATTTTATATATTAACTAATGAATGTAATAAGTATCACTGCTTTGCAAATAAAAACCTAATTAACATACATGGCTCAGTATCCTATAGCAGGTTCAGTTTTTTGCCCACGTCGGATAACCTTCTTCTATTTGTTAAAATAAAATAAGGTTAGTAGTCAGAGAAAATTATTAAGTACAAGTAAACTTGAAATACGAATAAACTGTCTTCTAAACTTTTTTGAGCGATTACATTTCCAATTTGCTGCACCGCAAGTGTGTGTGGTTTTACTTATTTGCATATTGATGCATTTTTATCAGATTTACTCTAGTTTACGACAAATATATTGCATGCAGATGATAATACTGCCATCCTGGTAAAGAAAGTGAGTGACTAAATTTTGAGTTGGACCGGGAAATTAAATTAGTCCGTATGACATTTATCTTAATAAAAAAATAATTATTATTTTACAATAATTAGACTTAATATTCATTAATTATAAAATTAGATAAGCAGGTTAAGCTTTAATATTTGCAGAAGAGTCAAGCCACGTCAAGTGGGACCAAAAAATTTCACGAAATCACCGATTTTGAAAATAATCACATTATTGTGTTGTAGGCATGTCACAGTAAATTAATTATATATATTATACAGAGTGGTCCCAGAGATTCTATTTTTTAAATTTTACCTTGCTCTAGAGTTTTACAAAATTATTAACTTTAATAACAATAACAAAAAACCGAATTTCAAAACAAATTTTTTACTGTGACATATGCTTCATGCCTACTACACAATAATGTGATTATTTTCAAAATCGGTGATTTCGTGAAATTTTCTGGTCCCACTTGACTTGGCTTGACTCAGAAGCAATACGTGTATCTTAACCATTCATCATATCCATAACATAACAACCATTTTTACCTGTGTTTAAATTGGATTTTTTTACGTTTGTTATTTAATTTTGTAATTAGTATCATATTAAATTAAAAAATATACTAGTTTTGTGCAAAGAAATACGAACAATTTACCTCCTTCTAGAAGTTGTTTTTAAATGAATCATTGTTAAAAACAATTATATAAAAAACGCGCTCTAATTTGAATATAAAAAATTACGTGACCTGAAAGTTTTATACTTTAAACCATTAACCCCAAAATGAATGAATAATTTTTTAATTTAATTTTTGATAAAACAATATTAAAATTTTATAAAATAAGCCAAAAAATGAATGGAAACATTTTTGTAGGCAAATACCCAAAAAATCCTTTATAAAATAAGATTTTGTACAGAAATGGTTTATTAAAACATATTCTAGTTTAAAAAAATACTTTCTTAGTCTCCGACTGATGTTGCCCTTTGTACTTTACTTCTTATGACGTTTAAAACACTTGCCACGTAATACTGTGACCGTCCATCCTGGATTAAATTAATAGCTCTGGCAACATCAGTCAGAGACATATCCATTTTATAAAGTAAGAAGACACCTCAAAATTTAAACATTAATTTGCAAAAAACAATTTGATAGCTTTTGAAAGCCGTGTATGACATGTCCAAGTATGGGATGATTCAACAAAACTGTCACGACAAATCATTCTCCATAGCCTATGGATGGACCATAGCAACCTTAGTTCTTCATACAGAAAAATATTGGAAATTGCAATGTTTTTTAAATCCATATTTTCCACAAAAATAAATACATCGAGGTGAACCAAAAACAAAACTGTTAAGAATAGATGTGACTTGATAAATAAAACTTAATTTAGAATAATATACGGTTTTGCCACTCTACAGAGTGTCTTAAACTTATGGTAAAAAAACATCTTTTTGTTTAAACCTGTATATTATAAACGTACGTCTATTTTTTAGTATTTTTTTAAAATGTGAGCGATTGTCCATTAATTTATCTACAATTTATCTACAATATTCTTTAATATTCGTTTAAATCCGACATCAAATAAAAAAGTTATTTGCGATTGAAATTCATCAAAAATTTGTGTGGATCGATTATTTTGCACGTGAGTGTATATCAACTATATTAACTACTTTTGTATAATAGGTATATCAACTATTGTTTCCATGTGCAAAGTCACATTACAATTGAAACATTTTGTTATACTTTTTTATGGCACGTTCCTAACCTGTTTGACTAGATAATGCTCTTGGCTGTCAAAACAGGTTTCTACATTTTGCTGTTTTTGTTAAATTATAAAAGACTTCGGAGTACCTGTCTACCAAATTTTAGATGGTGTGTTTCTAGGACTACTAGACAAGAGTAAAGTCTGATTTATAGATTGACTTCTTTCCTTCCTTCTTTCCTCCCGTAGAAGATAAACAATACGAAAACCGTAGTGCTGTTTATAGATTTCCGTACCCTATGAATTCCCTTCATTCCTCCCGTAGAAATTTTTAAGTTTTATCTTTTATCTATCACCCAAGGATCCAAATGAAAAAACGGTTCCTGTCCGGTTCCGGTTCCGCGAGAAACGACAAATTTCGGTCCGGGTTCAATTACGGTTCCAAAAAAAATATTTCTGTCCGGTTCGGACCAATCTTTTCGGTCCATACGGTTTTTTTCGTTTCCAATTTTTTTACCATGTAGGTATAAATAAGTAAAATTATAAAATGAAAAATTTATTTTTTTTGTAAATTTTATTTGCCATGTAATTAAATTAGTTTGTCTTTTTTTTCAAATCAGGTTCTTCAATTTTAGGTTTTTCATTCTCTTTTTCTTTACTTTTATTCTCGATCGGCTTGCTAACTATATCTTTTTCTTCTGATCTTGCGATTAAAAAAGTATAAAATTCATATTTAAAATATGTTATCCAAAAATAAAAAAAACTGTTCTTCTTTTTTTACAAAAATTGGTTCTCATAAATAATTGTTCCTCTAAATTTTTTCTTTTATGTTTGATCTTGTGGGGGGAAGTAAAAATTTGTGACCAGAAAACGCTTACTTACTTATGTTGCAGGTGTCATAAGTATACATAATACTAGGCAACACTGTAATTAATAAAGCCTCACTACAAATGTACCTACCACCCACAAGATACCTACTTACACCTACATGCAAGTCATTTTAATAAATCAGTTTTTAATCTACTCTGGTATTATTTACTTTATGGCGCAGTCGGTAGGATATTTTGTAGTAGGGGTAATTATTTATACAACATTTACAATTGGTATTAACACAGCAGAAACGCTAACAATATATTGTTAGCGTATACTTGTGCTAAAGTGTATAATTTATAGATTTATAGCTCGTGCTCAAATATTTTTTTGCAAAAACTAATTTTAACAAAACAAAATATTTTTTTTAATTTTTGCAAAAAGAAATTCAGAAAGAAACCGAAAATAACCGTTTTAAATTTAAAGGTTCGGGTTCGGTTTCTGGAGTTTACAAGAGTTTTTGTAACTTGTCTAGCCCTATTTGATTTTGTATGAAAAAGATTTACTCCGCGCTTGCAACATGTCCAATCATTCTTTGAACAATCTATATTTATTTTCATATCGCTCTTTCGATTTTCAAAGCGTAGGAAGAATTTCAAATTTATGATAAACATTCTGACAGCTTATAACAACTGTTATGTTTGTATTGAAAAAATACCATAGCAACAAAGCGTTGTCAACATAACGTCGGCGACGCAACACCTACTTAATATTTTGTCATAATTTTATAGTCCCATACCGGGTTAGTAAAAGGAACCGGAACGCTTAAAATATCTTAAAACCGTTAAAAGGTAATAGAAAAAACTATATACATACCTCAGGAGGAAAATGCTTTTCCTCCCTTGAATATTTAATGCCCTTCGCTTCGCGTCGGGCATCAAACTATTTGCGGGAGGAAAAGCATTTTTTTCCTCCCATGGTATGTAGCTATTAAAAAAAAAGTTAAATATACTTAAATTTTGGTGTTAGTTGTTAATTATAATTTATAACAGCTGTTATAAGTTACGTGTTTTTTTAATAAATACCCATTCCTTCTTTTTAAATTTAACTACTTTTTAATCATAGAACTAATGCAAAGGCACCCACATTTATGACAAATCTATAAAAGATTTTAAGATTTTAAAGAAAATGAAGTTAAAATAAATATTTATTAGTCTATATTATTCGCTTATATAATAAAAAAGTAGATACCTATATATAAAAATACCAGTAAAATTAAAACTTAATTTATTAAAGGTAATAACAATCACATATTCCACTTGAGACACTTATACGTCCAAGCAACACTTTACATAGCGCCTCCATGTGATAAATAGCTTAACAATAATTAAGTTAATAATTTAAAATAAATATTATCTTACTAATTTATTACTGTAATTTAATTGCAATCTTTTTTCTGGACATAATATAAGATTAAATATTATTCAATCTTGTATTTGATGTTGTTTTAAGTGGTTCGAATCAAAGATAATAATGTATTATCTTTGGTTCGAATTGACCAACAAAATTATTAAAAACCGGAATTGTCATCCTAGTATAATTAAAAACCTGTCCAGGATCATTTTCTTGATTTTTAAAAAGGTTGCTCTGGATTTTATAAAAGCTTGGATTTTTCTGGTATTGATGAATTGAGCCTTTCAACATCTTGTTAGATGTTTCCTCTTTATAAGGCAAGGGCTGCACTTCCAATTTAAACTCAAATAAGGTTAAAACACAGAATATAAACAAAACAAGTGTCAACTATTTTTGTTGTCAACGCGCATCCTTACGGAATGAGGTACGGGAATCTATAAATTGACGTTTTACAAGACATACAAATCGTGCGGACAAGCAGCCGGGAGTAAGAAAGGAAGGCAATCTATAAATCAGGCTTAAGGACGTAGCTAGAAAAAAGTTGTGGGAGAGATTGGTTAGCAAAAAACGGGTGCAACAAAATACAGATTTACTGTACACTGAAAAAAATTTACGAAATTTTACACATCCAAACACACATTTATTTCTGTTTTTTTACTTAAGAAATGTGTTGTTCCGTATAAAACATGTACACACATACTTACATAAGTAAAATAGCATCAATTTATGTATTTTTTTTAATTAATATGTAGTTTTTCATATTATTATGTAATAAATCCTTAAATTTATGTGCTTTTACAATTTTTAATGTACTTGTACTATTATTTTCATAAATTTTAGACTTACATGACCTTTGCATTTTTACACATTATATGTAATTTTACAGTATGTTTGTACATATACATTTAAATACGTGGCATCAAAATAACCAACGATCAGATGTGTAAATTTACTAAATATTTTTTTGAGTGTACACTCCAGTACATTTAAGGGGACCCCAAGGGGAGTCCCAAAAAATATTTAAAAAAACTTCTGTGATATCGGAGTTACTTGCAAAAAACGGAATCGTAAATTCGGCAAAATCATATGTATGCACAATGTGCATTGCACATGATGTTGGTGTATACACTACTGTCGAAATCCCAATTTGATTTGCGATACCACGACAGCTTAAAGTTGGTTCTTCTTCAATTCTTGAATTAACTTAATTTTAATAGCTTTCTATCTTAAACAAAAAATTCATAAATAAAAATAGATAAAGACATTTGTTATTTTTTCTACCCCCAACTTTAAAACGCCCATTAGGTACCGTAAATGTTTTCATGACACTAAGTGACCTTTTAAATACACATTGACAAGTTGTGGCTTTATAGAGTTTTAGTCCCGGGGTAAAGTTAGCAACAGGTTTTTAGTCACGGGCTTAAGTTAGTTGACAGTTGTCAAATGTCATACAATCGTTAAAATAAAGTGCCCTTCTTGTAAAATAAAACTAAATTTAAAATTGTTTGTATTATTTCAATTCAAAAATACTAAAGTATTAAATAGTTTCTCAAGGCCAATATTTGAAATGTTTATAGGAACATTGTACTGACCTTTTAATTTTGCCGGCAGTAAACTAGATATAACTTAATTTCGGGTGCCAATCAAACATTTTCTTTACTTTCACTTTTAAAAACTGCTTCTATATCGGATTAAACGGTCCATTTGCAAGGGATACATTTCGATTTACACATAAAAAATAGACCTATCCCATAAAACAGACTTTGGGATAGCGCGTGCCTGAAGAAGGGTGGTATCTCTTTCTCTTTTATATAATTAAAAAAAGACGACGTGCCTTTTCACGCACGCGCTATCCAAAAGTCCGTTTTATGGGATAGGTCTATTGACATTTTACAGATTTCTAAGTTGGTTACTCTATTGTTTTATAGATGTCGCTCTATACAAATATTTGATTTAAATCATTTTTAGATATTAATATTAAGTATTTGTTGTAGAAAAAGTATAGTAGGTATGCAATGTTTGCATGTATTTCTAAAAATATAATATAATATATAAATAACAAGCCAAAAAAGTAATAAACTTATATATATGAAATATCTTAGGAAAACGAGCCACTGAATTCTACGCCCAAAACTTAAGTTTACGTCTACCGGCGTTTTTTTGTGTCTTTTTGATGTTGCTACTGTATAATTAGGCATACTCACTCACAACACGACAAAACCATTGAGTAAGATGTTCCTTAGTCAATGACAAAACCATGTATAGTTTGCATACAGTTTGTCTCAAAGGCGTTTTCACTTAAAATTACCATTCGCGCTTGTCTAATGAACACATCGCCTTTTAACATTACAATTTTACAATTTGAAATTTTTAATAGGTAGGTATGCGATAATTTTTTTTTCTTTTAATCCTTTTCCAAACTAAATTAAATTAACTTGCTATTTCGTGCTCGTTGCCATTTACAACTCATTCAACTAAAATACCTTACAATTTTGTATCGATGTGGGTTAGTAGTCAAGCAAAATAAAATCAGTTTTAATTGGACATGTGTATCTTAAGGATGTTTATGCTGATATACATATAAAGTAGACAATCTGATAATTTGTCAAGATTATATTCCTGGTTTAGGGCAATGTTATATTGTTTTATAAATAATACTATTTTAAACTGAAAATGACTTTGGATTTTATTTTATGAAATACTTAAATAAAAACATTACTATTACATAATATGTATACATATCATAATTCAAATTATAATATGAAAACAATAAGAAATGTTTTTTTATGATTTTATATAAAGGTTTTTTTTGAAACACAACAAAAAAATACGCCATTGGGTGGCTGGGGTAAACTTTTTCAAGGTTTTTATCGGTTGTCCAAGGCAGGCCCGGATTTAAGCATGTGGGCAAAGTTAATGTGGGTACCCCCTCTTCTATATACTATACTTCTATATATTTTTTATAAATAAAATTAACCTTTAAATTTATAAAGTTAAAAAGTTTAAAATTAAACAAACATAATAGTTTTTACCTTATATATGGACTTTTTTGTTAAAAAAATTTAATTTAACCCACATAATATGTTATATAATAATATATTATATAATTTAACAAAAAAGGTCCATAGAGGTCAAAACTATTCAGGAATTTTTAACTACATTATCAACATATATTTAAACAATTATTTACAAAAAATCATATTTTACAACACAACATTTATTCAATATATATATTTGTAATACCACATTAACGTGTTCTTCAATGGCATTTAATATGAAACAGGCTATACCTACGTTTTCCAATATTTTTATCAGGTCCTATTTTTATCTACATTCACTCCTTTTCTGTAAGAAAAAAATATTAGAATAACACTTTAATATATGTTTGGTTTGTTTGGTTAATTATTGTAAATAATCATAAAAAAGCGCTCTAGTGGAGAAAAAAGAGAAAACTCGGCGCTTGAAGAGCAAATATCTACCATCGCCCAGTGAAGACAATGCACATAAGATGCGGAGAAGGTATAAAATATTTTAGGTAAAGGATTTTCCAACCTTCGAGTTGTGATAATAAGTAAACATTTTATTGAATTTGTCTTTTTGTGGGGGCCCTCAATATGGTGGGGCCGCGGGGCAGCTGCCCTCTTCACCCTCCCCTAAATCCGGGCCTTGTCCAAGGTTCTCGTCAGCTTTAACGCCACGATAACTGTTGCAGCGATAATTTTACGACAATTTTGTAAACTTATTGTTGATATTAAATTTGTATGTTTTCTTTTTAATGCAGTTTAACAGGTAGTTTGTGGTTTTTATTCGATTATAGTTTATTATGTATCAATAGTCCGGTCAATCTAGACATTCGAAGGTACATAAATTTACAACAGGCTGAAAATCAGTAAAATTGTTCAGAATATAATTATAAATAAAATTTTAAAGTTCCCCATAATTCCCCTGTATGGAAAAATTTTTATTCAAGGTCAAAGGTCAAAAAAATTATTTTTCGCGATTTTCGGCAAAACGGTAAATTTTATCATAGAATACCCCAGACAAATATTGTAGATCATAAAATTATCTATAAAAAATGTATCAATACTTTTTTTTCTACGAGCCACCGTTTCTGAGATATAACGATTCGAAAAGTTGTAAAAGTTATAATCGTCATAATATGCACACGTTTCCACGCCACCTATTAGGTAGTGTACTTAGCGCGTTTTTTAACGTGGTTTCCCCAGTAGCCTATTCCACGGGTCAGTTGTGATCCTGTTTAATTTGAAACTATTGCAAAATAACGGAAATTAGCAATGATTGGAAAAGATAAAAGCGATGTAAATTAAAAAAAAGTACTGAACTTAATTAGTCTGATTCGTAACATTTAAATTCTTCTTCTTATTCTTCTACTTGTTCTTGTTCTTCTTCTTCTTCATCTTCATCCTGGGTACAAGTAAATTGCGTCAGTAGCGATTTATCGCATGTCACCTCGTTGGAATTAAATGAATCCTCCACTGTTGGTGATTCAACATTAGAGCACGACCGGCCTTGACAATTCGTACATACCAGAGAATAAAACAGTCCGTCTGTAGGGTCTGGCTGATAACCAAGCCACACTTGAACTTGGTAATATACCCGAAAAATATTTTGATGAGCAGCAACTGAGGTTGGAGGAAGACAAGCTAATTGAACTTGTTTTTTATTTTAGTATTTTTAACGAAACATGCATATCGATACTAGCAGGTAGTTTTTTTAGGAGCTCCGTATATAGAAAGAAGAAATCGAATGCCGTTGGTGATAACTTCTTGTCCCGAAGCACCTTTTCCTCGAGTTTGGCCGAAAAATCTCCGCTCATTCGAAAGTTAAGCGAAGACAACGGAACGTGCCAAATTTGACGGAAAAATCTAAAAAAAGTGGACTTGGGCCTTTTCAACACCGGAAAAATTTGGTCCGCGGATAGGTCTCGTGGGCAGAAAAAAGGATGCAAATTTCGAGTGTCCGCCTTCAACGGCCTTAAAAAAAAAGGATATACAGACTAGCAGACAACGGAAAAAATAAATATTGCAAACGGGCCGGATCCGCTGGAAACTTTTCGATCTTTTTTTATTTTTTTCGAAAAAATTTTAAACGTTTTTTAGGGCGAGAGAAATTTTCGAAATTGGCCGAACGAAATACACGAATCGACGGGTAAAAGACCAAAGTTTGACGTACTAAAAGATGAGCTTCATCGAATGAAAACTAATCGGCCAGAAGCCCGTTTTAATTTTTGTTGTGTATTTAAAAAAGTTAACCAATTAAAATTCCCGAAATCAAATCGATAAGGTGGCAAATGACAGGTGGCATTTGACAGGGTCAAATGACAGGTGACAGATGACAGATGACAGGTGACAGATGACAGATGACAGGTGACAGATGACAGGTGACAGATGACAGGTGACAGATGTCAAGTTGACAGATGTCAAGTTGACAGATGACAGATCATCTGTCATCTGTCACAGATGTTGTCTCGATGGCGTATAAATTAATTAATTTATACCCAGTCCCTTAAGGGACTGGGTTTTATTTCACTTGATATTCTTATAGTTATAACTTATGTAGGTATATTTTATATTTTAAGTGTAAGTGAAAATGACCGATAGAAAAATATAGTAACATATATTAAAACTCTAGAGATGTATATACGTGACGTACCGTAAACACGGGTGACTTTGCACCCCGCGGGTGACTTTAGCCCTTTTATGAAAAAATTTTTCGTGCTCGATAAAATCAACATTTATAATTTGTTGGTCTAAACCTGTCAATTGAGCGATTCTATTGAGTTTATATTAAAGTAAAATCAGTGTTTTACAAAAATAAATGGGATTTATTACACTTTAAAGTTGTATATATTGCATTAGTGCAAAACTCTGAAAAATACACGCGTTTCAATTTCTATATTATGCGCAATTCTTTGGAATGATGATCCTTGGTTAACTACAGGTCGATTTTTTATTGTTTTTATCGGTAATCCCTTGCAATTGCGACCTGAGAATTAGATTGTTCTATCTCCCAAAATTTAAAGAGGAACAAATAGCAGTTTAAAGTTTAATTTATATGCAAATGAAATTTTAAAAAGCTGTTTTTCCGTGTTTAGGTTTTGGGAGATTCTATCTTTCAAAAATCTGACACGGAAAAACAGCTTTTTAAAATTTCATTTGCATATAAATTAAACTTTAAACTGCTATTTGTTCCTCTTTAAATTTTGGGAGATAGAACAATCTAATTCTCAGGTCGCGATATGTCGCTGCTAACATATGTCTAATAAAAATAAAATAAAATATTGAGTTAATTTTATACGGAAAATACACTGTGAGACAAAGTAACCCGCAACCAGGGGGTAACTTTGCACATCCAGTTTTTAATTTTAATTTTTAAAACTCAGCCCTTTGTAAGATTATAACATAGTTATTATGAAAGAGCAACTCAAGACTCAAATTTTGGTATACAATATTTAATGTTTATGATTGTTAAAACTACAAAAATGTTAAGATTAAGTTTGAAAGTGAGCTAAAGCCACCCGTGTTTACGGTACTCATGTATATTATGACGATTTCGAATCGTTATATCTCAGAAACGGTGGCTCTTAGGAAAAAAAGTATCGATATATTTTTTATAGACAATTTTATGATCTACAAATTTTGTCAGAAATATTTTTGTGAGAAAACTTCCCGTTTTGCTGAAAATCGCGAAAAACTAATTTTTTTGACCTTTGACCTTGAATAAATTTTTTTCCATACAGGGGAATGATGGGGAACTTTAAAATTTTATTTATAATTATATTCTGAACAATTTTACTGATTTTCAGCCCGTTGTAAATTTATGTACCTTCACTGTTATTTTTTGGTCTAATTTGACCGGACTACAAGTTTGATAAACGCCATTTTATATACGAATTTAATTTAGGCACGAGCGAGCTTGCGAGTGAGGGTATAGAAAAGTTTATAAACGAGGTGCATACTATACTTTTTCTACGACAAATACTTATTATTATCTTAAAATAATTTAAATCAAAAATTTGTATAGAGCGCCATCTATGAAACAATAGGGGAATCTGCGTGTCACCGTCAAATGCCACATTTTTTTATTTTATAAACACAGATTATAAAGTTTATAAATCAAAATGCCTTTCTTGAAAATTGACAGTTTTTCACAGTGAAAGTAAAGAAAATGTTTTATGAGGACTTTACAGAGGAGTCCGTGCCCGAATTTAAGTTATAGTTTACTGCCGGCGAAATTAAAAGGTCAGTACAATGTTCATATCAACTTTTCAAATATTGGCGTTGAGAAACTATTTAATACTTTTGTATTTTTGTATTGAGATAATAAAATAATTTTCACATTTAGTATTATTTTACAAGAAAGGCACTTTATTTTAACGATTGTATGACATTTGAAAACTGTCAACTAACTTAAAACTAACTTTAGCCCGTGACTAAAAACCTGTTGCTAACTTCAGCCCGTGACTAAAGCGCCATAAAGCCTCAACTTGTCAATGTGTATTTAAAAGGTCACTTAGTGTCATGAAAACATGTAGGTACGTTAAAGGGCGTTTTAAAGGTGGGAGTAGAAAAAGTATATTATGTATCAAGTTTGATAAACACTATTTTAGTCACGATTTTTAATGCACGAGCGAGTTGCATACTATACCTTTTCTACGACAAAAACTTATTATTATTATCTAAAAATGTTTTAAATTAAATATTTTTAAAGAGAGCCATATATAAAACAATAGGTTGATCATTCTTGGGAATCTCCGGTGCGCCGGAGAAATTGTCAAATTTGTATGTGTAAATCCAAATGTACCCTTGAAAATAACTGACAACTGATTTTCACAGTAAAAGTGAAGAAAATGTTTTATGGGCTCTCTACGGTGGAGTCTCCACCCGAAATTAAGGTAAATCTAGTTTACTGCCGGGGAAAATAAGAGGCCAGTACAATTTTCATACAAACGTCAAATATTGGCGTTGAGAAACTATTTAATACTTTTGTAATTTTGTATTGAGATAATAAAATAATTTTTACATTTATTAATATTTTACAAAAAGGGTAGGTATTTATTTTAACGATTTTATGACATTTGACAACTGTCAATTAACTTCAACCCGTGACTAAAACGTCATAAAGCCACAACTTGTCAATGTGCACCTAAAATTAATTTTTATTTAAAAATTCCTTAAAAACTGCATTTTTGGTAAAAATGTGGTTTGTTTAATATGAATATATTTTTTTAATTCGGGTCATTAGTTTACACAAATACAATGTTTTTAGATTTTATTAAAATGTGTTGGTAATTAATGATAATATACATTGTTTTTAAAGCTCGTTGTATTTTATTAATATTAGTTATATTGTTACAAACTAATAAAAAGTACATTAATTTATTTTCAAAAAATAAGACGAAATTAACGATAAACTGACACCTATTTATCCTCAATTTTTTGTTTTTAAATGTCAAGATGGGACATAAAAGTTCAATATTGGGAGGTACAGTACGTCAGGTATTATAGTACGTATGTAGATATGTATACAGTGTGTCCGTAAAGTCCCGGAACATGAGATTATTTTAAAAACAGTAAATTAAAAAAAAACGCTGAAACACGTCAACTTTGTTATTTTTCTAGCAATATTTTGGCCTATGTAGTTGTTCCAAAATCTGCCGGGTGGCGGCGCCACAATCAAAGTCAGTTTTTTTTTAAATTACAACCCTTTATATATATAGCTACCGTTGTCCTGAATACATTGATGTGCCACATGGAGGGTTATCTGGGAAAATTTTTAAGAAAAGCAGGTTTTTGCCGCCGAATGAGATTTTGGTATTTTGTCAAACTTAAACACAATCTATGCGTTGCTTAATGTTTTTTGTGAAGCCAATCAGAGCAGTTGCTCAATTTTAAAACTATTTGGCAGTGGGTCAGCCTGTCCACAAACAAGCGTTGTACGTTTGCCAGTACCGCTGGAGTGATCATCTGGATCTCGAATGCGGTGTCTTAGGTCGTCCAAATTTTGAAGCATTTTACATAGACGCGGTTTTTAAGATGTCCCCATAAAAAGAAGTCCTAAGGGGTCAAATCGGGCGATCGCGCTGGCCACTCGATTTGACCCCTTCGACCTATCCAGCGATTGGGGAAGACCTGATTTAAATAATCCCTTACTATCAATGCATAGTGTGGTGGAGCCCCGGAACAGCGAATAAGTTCGTCAAAATAGCAAAATATCAATCGCCGGCAAAAAACTGCTTTTCTAAAAAAATTTCTTATATGTATAACCCTCCACATGTAGCATATCAATGTACTCAGAACAACGGTAGCTATCCAAAAATGCAACAAAAATAAAGGGTTGTAATTTTAAAAAACCTTACTTTGATTAGGGCGCCGCCACGCGGCAGATTATGGAACAACTACATAGGCTTAAATATTGCTAGAAAAATAACAAAGTTGACTTGTTACCGTTTTCAAAATAATCTTATGTTCCGGGACTTTACGGACACACTGTATGTACCTACTAGTAGCTATTTTCCCGCTGAGCAGAGAAAATAAATAAAATATAATTATCACAAAATCGAAAACATTTAATAGTTATAATTTTGTAATTGGGTACAAGGAAAGCCATACATAATATAAAAATAAGGTACATCTTATATTTATTATACCTTGTTATTTACAGTCAATTAAAACGTATCCTAGTCCGGAAGCTAAGTAGCCCGATTTAAAAAAGGATAATTATAACTAATTATAATTGTAATAAGAGAAGTATCACAGAAAGTGTCATTTCTTAAAATTGTCACCTAATAAAAAATAAAAATAATTTAAAACAACAAAATAAAATTCATAATATTTACAGTAAAATAGTAGATACAACAATATTCTATACAACTTTAAAATTTAAGGTCATTTAATGACCTTTAATTACACTGTAAAAAAGGAAAAAAAAACTAAAATAAAATCTCCTAAAACACATTATCCGAGGAATTTTCCAAATGTTGACAAAAGGCAAAGTTAAAAGATGTGTATATTTTTAATTAATTTTTGTAATAAAATTTTATTTTTTAAGTATAATAATACATACAGAGTCTAAAAAAATGGCGGATAAAAGTATAAAAGTATGTTGAAGGGGACACTTAGTAGAGTGCGGGGAAAATAATAAAAAAATCTGGTCTTTATTTTGAAATGTAGGCATTTAAAAAACTATATGATTTTATAGGCAGTGGCGGCTGGTTCTAAAGGGCACAAGGGCACGTGCCCACCCAACCGCCCAGATAAAAAGTAATTAAAGTTATTTGTTGCATTGTGCATTATTTTAGTTTTACGTAACACCATTGTAATTACTATTTAAGGATGGTCTCAAACCTTCCTTTCGTCCGCTCAAACGGTTGGATTTAAACCTTCTTTACGCAACGCTGCAGCGAGCAAAACGCTGTGCGCAGACAGTCTTTTCTCGCATAAAAAATAGGAGAATTGACTTTATGTACAAAAATTAGTAGGTAAGTTTTTTGTGCCCACCCTCTTTCAAAACCTACGACCGCCACTGTTTATAGGTATAAAAAGAGTAGGTACTTTAATTATTATTAATTTAAAACATTGCTTAATAGTATTTTATGTATCGTCGCACGAGCGAGCTTGCAAGCGAGTGTTTAATTAAATAGGTGTCTAGAAAAGTTTATAAACGAGTTGCATACTATACGTTTTCTACGACAAATACTTAGGTATCTATCTATTATCTAAAAATTATTTAAATTAAATATTTGAATAGGGCGACATATATAAAACAATAAAGTAACCATTTTTGGGAATCTGTATTACCGGCGCGCCGGTGAAAATGTTAAATCGGAATGTACCTTTGAAAATGAACTTACAACATTTTTTTACAGTTAAAATGAAGAAAATGTTTTATGGGCACTCCACGGTAAAGTCTTCACTAAAAATTAAGTTAAATCTATTTTACTGCTGGCAAAATTAAAGTGTAAATGTTCATATAAACTTTTTAAATATTGGCGTTGAAAAACTATTTAATACTTTTTTATTTTTGTGTTGGGATAATAAAATAATTTTTACATTTCATATTATTTTAGGGTCTTTCCATTTTAAAACGACCGGTACGCGCAGGTCATGATTTTCTTTTTCTATGAAACTTAAATATGTTTTTTTTTGATCGAAATAATGAGACACGTATTTTTTTGTTTGTCGAAAAAAAATGTTTGTTGTTGATTTTTGGCGATTTATTTTTTGCGGTCCGTTGACCGAAAAAGCTTGTACTTTCCATTAAAAGTAACAAAAATTTTAAATTCGTTTTGATAATTTTTTTATACGATAAAAACGAAAAGTACGGAATTTTTTCAAAATTAAACTTTTCAAAAAGTGTATTTTTTGTTTTTTTATTTTTTTTATCAAAAAGTAGACAGACCAAACTGTATTTTGGCTAAGGGACTGTTAGCCAAAACTTTTCGTTAAGAAGATATGAATTTTTTTTCAAATTCTATTTTTTTCCGCTTGCTGCTAAATAAATTTTATTTTTAAAGTAAGTTTTATGTGTAATAGCAAACAAATAAGATTGGAGTTAGCAGTTCATTGTGGTATAATCGTTTTAAGTGAAAAAATTGAATTATTTTGTTTAAAATCAAATTTTCAAAGCGAAATACATGAGCATAGACAAGGGATTGGTTTGGGAACCCTATTGAAAATGCCATATAGAACCATATAAAAACACGTATCTGGATTCTATATGGTTTCTATCTGGTTCAATATAGGTATTTGAAACAGGCATTTCACTATAGAACCAGATAGAAGATTACATTATAGAACCAGATAAAAACACTCTAAAACACTATAGAACCAGATAGGGAAACCTATCTGGAAATACATATAGAACAGAAACAGAACATGTCTTTAAATGGTTGAATATGAAAATTTTTAAAATGGAAATCCATATTCAACCATATAGAATCCGTAATGTAAACCAGGACTTCCCATATAGGACCTATAAAACCATATAGAACCAGATACGTTTCCTTATCGGATTCAATATGGGTTCTATATGGCATTTTCAATAGGGAAGATTTAGTACATAAGTGCCATCTTGGTTTAGTACTACTAAACCAAGATTGCCTTGATCCTTATTGTTTGACGGATTGTTGTGTCATAACCTCATTTCATTGACTATGTCAAGTCGTGACTTGTTAAATATATAAAACCTAAAAATAACAAGAATTCATTAATTGCTCTCGTACAATACTTGAAGATTCCATGTAAGTTGTTCTACGCTTATAATTTTATATAATTATATTATTATATTATAATTTTTAAACAAAAGCTTTTTTGGTCAACAGAAAAAATCGATTTTTACCGCAAAAAACGAAAAAATACGTGTCATTATTTCGATCAAAAAACAACATATTTAAGTTTCAGATAGATTTAACTTAATTTTTAGTGAAGACTTTACCGTGGAGTGCCCATAAAACATTTTCTTCACTTTCACTGTAAAAAAATGTTGTTAGATCATTTTCAAAGGTACATAAATACGTGTGTCATTATTTCTACAAAAAAAAAATATATTTAAGTTTCATAGAAAAAGAAACTCTTGACCTGCGCGTACCGGTCGTTTTGAAATAGAAAGACCCTTTACAAAACGGGCACTGTATGACGTTAAACAACTGTCAACTAACTTAAAAATAACATCTACACGTGACCAAAATCCTGTTGTTAAGTTTAGCCCGTGAATAAAACGCCATAAAGCCCCAACTTGTCAATGTGTATTTAAAAAGTCACTTAGTGTTATGTAAATAAGTACATATGTACTGTAATGAGCGTTTTAAAGGTGGGAGTAGAAAAAATGTATTAATAGCTTTGTAAATTTAATAAGATAATACTTTTTTCTTTATCTAGACGCTGTAAAAAGCATTTGGCAATAAAGGTTTTTGTACATAATCAACCTACAGTTTTACTTATTAGCTACTATTTAACAAAATTAAACAATAAAATCAAAACTTTTAAAAATTAAATCGCGAATATGCCGATTTGACATTGCCGACATGGGTGACTGACAGGTTAAATGGAAACATTTTTCTTGAATTCTAAATAAACTAACTGCAGGAACGGCTATACCATCTTTCCCTGGCAGAAATCCAGAGCATGTGGATACAATTAGACAGAGACCCAGCTCACTTTGCTGTCCAAGACAGAGTATGGCTAAATGAGGAATTTTCCGGAAAGTGGATAGGTCGAAATGGGCCAATACCATGGTCACCAAGCTCCCCAGATCTTAATCCGCTCGATTTTTTTCTGTGGGGTCATCAAATCCTTTGTTTATAGGACTTCATAGGACAGTTTAAAATAAACAAGATCTTATAAAAAGAATTTAATATGTTTTCCCAACCGTAAGGCCTCAAATTCTGGAACAAGAATCTCTCCTCTTTCTCCCACTAGTAGCATAATATAATATTGTTAAACAGTTTAAATGCTATTTTTTAAACAATAAAATAACATTTATGAATGTCTTAATTTTAATATTCAAATTTAAAATATTTAATGCATTAATTAAACTAAATTATCTTTATACAGAGTGCACCAAGTATGGTTTTTATATGAAGAGCTACAATGTTGGTTACATTAAAAAAAAGTTTCGTAATTACAAGTCTATTGAAATATCATTTAAAATTTGAAACAAAAATCAGCTGTTCTCAAATAATTAAAAAAAAACTAAAAACCTGTATAATAGACGTCTAGTACTAGTACTCTATAATATAGACGTCTAGTACTAGGAATAAAAAAACTTTACCCGATAGGTCGAAATTATTAGTACTGCCTAGGCAATATATCAATCAGTTTAGTATACGAAACTGTTTGATATACAGGGAGTCATTTAACTTGAAACTTTGAAATATCTTAGTTAGTATGCATTTTACGAAAAAATATTTAAAAAAAAATTAAATGATTCGAGGGGGGAAATCAATCAGTACTAAAATTGGTCCTCATACTCTCCTCCTTATAGGGGGAACAGGGGATAACTTTAAAATTTCCAATATAATACCCTATTTTTTATTGCATATTCGGATCATTCGACTAAAAATAGGTATACCTATTTAAATTTATAAATTTTGTCTAAAACATTTTTTCATATTTTTAATAGATTTTTCTTCTTATACGATTCTGCAATAATTTTTCTATAAAAATATAATTTTTTTTTGTAATAATTATCTTATTAAGTTAAATCTGATTTTTTAAGTACCCACGATTTTTTAACTAATATTTAAGTTTCCTTTGGTTTAAGTTTTATACATTATTTCATTCGGTGATAATTATCAATTGCGCACTATCGACTAAAAATAGGTAAATTTTGTCTAATTTCCAATATAATACCCTATTTTTTATTGCAGATTCGGATCATTCGACTAAAAATAGGTAAATTTTGTCTAAAACATTTTTTCATATTTTTAATAGATTTTTCTTCTTATACGATTCTGCAATAATTTTTCTATAAAAATATAATTTTTTTTGGTAATAATTATCTTATTAAGTTAAATCTGATTTTTTAAGTACCCACGATTTTTTAACTAATATTTAAGTTTCCTTTGGTTTAAGTTTTATACATTATTTCATTCGGTGATAATTATCAATTGCGCACTATGGTTAATGCCAGCATTAAATCCTTTAGTATAAAGGATTATTGTACTATTTTTAATAACAATACCTCATTTAAGGTGAAAAAAAGCATTATTTTCTCAATTAATTAATTTAATCCTAATTGAGGTATAAAAAAAATTGTTTTTAGTTATAAATAATAATTATTATTGAGGTATAAAGAAACTATTTATTTATGGTTTAGCATTATTTAATCAATTTAGTTCGAAGATTAATTTGCAAACAAAAAGACCTCCTTTCGTAAAGCAGTTATTCATAATGGATTTTTTAACAGTGGAAGAAAAAATAGAAATGATTTTGATTTATGGAGAAGCAGGCAAGAATCTTGATGAAGCTGTTAATATCTACGCTCAGCGTTTTCCGGAAAAAATTCGACCACGTACTATTGCGGCCGATAAAAAGTAATCGACAAATTTTCCCGTTGTAAATATGGTTGTCACCAGTGGCATTTCAAAAATAATTTTATAAAATTAAGTAACGTCATATTAAATTAAGTAAATATTAAATTAGTTAAAGTCATTATTTAATTATGCCTTACCATACTTTAGGTGAAGCAGAGAAAGGCTATATTATCGCCAAAATTGGAGAAGGATGGTCTCAACAACAAATAGTAGATGAAATAAACTGCAGCAAAAGCGCTATTCAAAAATTAAACAAAAAGTGGGTGGAAACTGGTGACCTGAGTAGGGTAATGGGTTCTGGGCATCCAAGAAAGACAACTCCAGTAAACGACAACGAGTTGGTTGAATATGTGAGGCAAAACACATTTTCTAACTCCATTCAAGCCAAAGAGGAAACCACCTTCCCAGCATCTGTTAGGACGGCAAGAAAACGGTTGCGAGAACAAGGTTTATTTAACTGCGTGAGTGCTAAAAAGCCTCGCTTGACGGATGTTAATAAAAAGGCAAGAGTAGAGTTTGCAAATAATTTTTTAAATCAAAACGCTGAATATTGGAGGCGAGTTGTCTTTTCAGATGAAAAAATATTTCAATCCTGCTACAATGGGCAACTGCGAGTTTATCGTCCCAGAAACCATAAGTTTGATGAAGAATACCTCCACAAAACTGACAACAGCGGAAGATTTTCTGTCCACGTGTGGGCGTGGATATCATCTTCAGGGGCTGGTATAATTCATATTGTAGAAGGCCGATTAACTGGGAACCGATACGTGGAAATTTTAAACGATGTAATGCTCCCGTCAGTGCAAGAAAGATTTGATAATGATTTTGTGTTTCAACACGTAACACTTTATGATTTATCTTTCCTGATCAAAAAAATATATTTTTTTCATTTTAAGGATAACTCGCCAGTTCACACTGCTCATGTGGTTCATAATTGGCTAGAAGAAAATCACATTACAACGCTTCCTTGGCCGTCAAGAAGCCCCGATTTAAACCCAATCGAAAATATTTGGGGATATCTCGTAAAAAAATATATAAATATGAATTTAGACCAAGAAATAGAGAAGACCTTATTAATGCAATTCAAAATGAGTGGAACAATTTGAAAGAAAATTACGATATGCAAAATTTAATTAGTTCCATGCCTAGGAGATTACAAAATGTTATAGAGAAGAATGGTGGTTCTACCAAGTATTAATTATTTTTTTTAAATGGAGTTTTTATAGCATTACAAATGTGTAAGATTATGTAAGATATTGCCCGAGGGAGGGCTGAATGAAAAAATTGCCAGGGCCGGTTTTTCTGAGCCCATCCAACCCTGGTTGGCTCATCTTTTATAATTGTTATAGTCGTAGTATACTATTTCTTTTTAAGTTTAAATTTATTTATATTGATAGCCCAATAAATAATTTGTTCTTTTTGTTTATATTATGAATAAACATGCTTTATATAATTTAAGTTTTTTTTATTAAAAAATTAAATATGTCATACACCTATGATTTCTTGTCAAAATAATTTAATTGACATGACTGACGTAAAAAACCCTACTTACAATAGCCAATTTTTAAGAAAAACATGCAACTTGATAAAGAATCGATTACTTTTTATCGGCCGCAATAGTACTTCATTTCACCGTACAGTCAAGCAGTTTACTACAAACGGGAGTGTTCAACCGAAAAAAAGATTTCGTCGAGCAAATATTTAATATTGTTATTTTGAGCACCTACTATAATTAAAATTTAAAAAATTAATAAATAAATTTAAAAAATAAAACCAAGTATTTTATTAAAAAATTATTGGAGAATCGAGTGGAGAATCGTATACAGAAGAATATCGAACAAAATTGATTTTTTTTCATTACAGCGCCATCTATTACAAATATAAAAAAATGTTTTAGACAAAATCTACCTATTTTTAGTCGAATGATCCGAATCTGCAATAAAAAATAGGGTGTTCAATTGGAAATTTTAATGTTACCCCCCTGTTCCCCCTATAAGGAGGAGAGTATGAGGACCAGTTTTAGTACTGATTGATTTCCACCCTCAAATCATTTAATTTTTATTTTAAACACCTCAAAAGTACCTTGAGTTACTAAATTAATGAACTTTATTACCGTAAGTATTTATTTTATTTGTTTGTTATTTTTATTGTTAATATAACATTTGGCGTGGGGTTATATTTCATTTTATCACTCGGGGTGTAACTTTTACAGATTTTTTGCTGGGGGAGGGGGTTTTTTCCTTACAAAGTAATTCAATTACTTGCAAGTACCTAAGAATTGTTAAAATCAATTTTCAATTACAATTACTTTTTTCAGTAATTTAAAAATCAATTACAATTACAATAAATTACAACTACAATTTTTTCTCGGTAATTGAATTAAAGTAATCCAATTACAATTTTTCAATTATATTAATTCAATTACTGACAGCTCTGACCTTGGCTTATAATAAGTATAACTAAGGTAGATTTAGTTACACTTCACTTCTGGAGATGCCAACATCGTTGGCAAAAAGTACTTTGTTTAAAATATCATCATTTGTTTAACATATCACTTAAGATGTCCTTTTTCAAGTATTGAAACATAGTTTGTTATATTTTTGTGAATTTTGATTCAATAAATTGACAACCAGATAAGTTTCATTTAAGCTTGTTGTACAAAGTCCACTCGTTTTATGCATTTGAAAAATTATAAACAACAGCGCTTTCATGAAAATTATCAGAAGCATTCCTGGTATCACCCCAGATATTCAAAAGGTATTTTATCGTGTAATTTATTTACGAAGATAATAATGTTGTTAAAAGTTTTAGTAGCTCAAATTGTTTATTTTTTATAGAGCTGGGAATAACGAGTAATTTTTAGGAACGCGTTACTCGTTATAGTTCCAATGTAATAACGTTCCAAAATAACGTTATTAGTAACGTTACCGTCACATTTTAATGAACAAGTTTAGTTATATGATTGATGGTATAGTTTTTTGCGTTATTCGTTATCTTTTTCGTTCCTGCTGCTACAACGAATTAAGAATTTCTTATTAAGTTTCTTATTAGTTACTATTTAATTTTTATGTTATTAGTTATTATTTATATTATTAGATTATTTTTATTATAGTATACTAAAGAAATTATGTATAATTCTACCGACAATTAAGTAGGTAAATAATTATATTTTTCTACTCCTATGGCGGAATATAACCGTTCTAATATACATATGTATATCACTTTTTAATTTGGAATGAAATATATTCCTTAAACTGTTACAGTTCATCTAAAATAACAGCCAAATTACACCATAGTCAGTAAATTACACCCAAATGGTGGCAAAAGTGTGTTTGTTTGTGGGTGAATTCCGTGAAAAGAAACAAAGCTTGAGATAGACATAACAAATTAGTTTTTTTAATTAGTTACTACATAACCTTCAGAGTTGAGTTTTAGTTTTTCTTGTAGTACCTATTTGTCTCAAAATATTACAGTTTGATATTAGTATGTGCCTTAAGGTAATATAACAATTGTTATATTTCAATCTAAATCCAGTCAATAACAAAGTGACTCAAGCAAACACACAGTTTAAAGTTATTATACATATGGACATAATTAAGTTAACTAATACCGTTAATTAATTTTTTATAATTAAGTTAGGTAACTTATACCGTTCCATCGTTCCGTTGTTCAACATCGTTATTAATAACAACATCGTTATTAATAACGATGTTATACAACGGAACGATGGAACGGTATAAGTTATGCCGTTCCATCGTTATTAATAACGATGTTCTACAACGGAACGATGGAACGGTTATAAGTTATAGGAACTCTTAACTGCTACATACAAAATAACTGGTAACCCGTTATTTTAGTTCCAGTAACGTTCCGTTCCGTTCTTGCTGAATAACGTTCCAAAATAACGTTATCGAAATAACTACCCACCTCTAATTTTTTATATTTTATCCACTTGTTGTTGAATAATGTATACGTTTAGAAAGAATTTTTTTTAAATAAAAGCGGTATAGTCCTAATGTAAATAGATTTATGTCAGATTATTTAGTTACTAAATTTTAGTATCTGTCGGCATAACATCTTTTTACAAGTTGTAATTGGTTTAATAATATAATTAATTAGGCACTCTAGGTCTACTTTGTAAAGTTTAAATTATTTTTATATGAACTATAAAATCATGTCTTTATATTTAAAATATAATACCTATTTTAAATACATAATATTATGGCAATGTTTTCAAATGAAAAAAATTGGTTGTATTAATAAATAAAATCTAAAAAGTAAAATTGTAACTACTATAATTATTTAGGTTATTGGAATATCTGGGGTAAAATTATATCGCTGTAAAGTGTAAAGATAAAATTACTGTAATATAAAAATAAAAGCTACAGGAGAAAACAGTTTTAATCATTAAAACAAAATAATACCCATATTTATAGAAACATTTTATAAAAACATAATTTTAATTGAATATAATTTAATTATCAGTTTACTTAGTGGACTTTCAATTTACACATGTATCATATGTACATAATGTATGTGTAATATTTTTGAGTTCAACATAAATGTCACTTAAAATGCGATAGCAGAGTTTCTCTAAGATACAAGTTTGTAAGAGTTAAGTTTTTTGACGCAAAGTATACGTAAGTAACTCCTCTAAACCTAAAAATCGCGTTAAAATTATTTTGTCCAGAACGAAGGTCAGTGTTAAACTGATCTGGACATCATTTCTAAAATTTGAAGTAAAATATTTTAATTTTAGTAATTTATTAGGAAGCAAAACCATAAAAAAAATCCTTCATTAACAAAACACTCCACATTTTAAATATTTCTTTACTTCATGGAGATTCTACGAATAATTTGAATTCACAGGTATTTAAACTAACCAAAATCACTCAAGCGAATCCTTGTTAGCTGGATTTATGTATAATATTTAGTTTCACAAGAAATTTAATATTAAATCAACAATATATCTACATTTATAAAATGGTTTTTGCAGTACCAACACATGTTTAAAATATTTAAGCAATTATACAGGGCTATCTACGTAACTAAAAAGAAAAAAAATATGAAACTTTTTCGGGAAAATCAGTTTTGTAGTTTAAAAATATTTATTTAGAATTAAAGTTACAAATCCACTAAATATATATTTTTAGCATTAATTATTTAAACAAAAATTCTTGGAAAAGTAAATGGTTATAACAAAAGTATTAGAGAATTGGTAATTTTGAATCATTCTACTAAACTAGGAATTTTAATTTTAGTAAATATCTAGGGCTTGTTTTAGCCTTCTTTACAAATGTACCATTTTAGTATAGGGTGTCTTTAGGGTGAAATTTCAATTTTTTTTTCATATAGTTATATATGCTTTTTTAAATTCTTATATCGAGAAGTTGGCTGCGGGGCACCTCAAAAAAAGTATGAGCTCTAAAATTTATATTTAATATTAATTTAATTTAAGTTCTTTCTTATCGCAATTTTTCCTTTTTACATTAGCCCGATTAAAAAAAATTACATATTACCAACGAATCACGTGACGCTCAAGACCTCAAGACAAACGGTCGCGAGGGTAAAGTCTTGTTTAACGCGTTTGTACTTCCATAGTGCCACAAAAAGAAAAAAAACAATAACGATTCTACAAGTGATATAGTGCAAAAAGAGTGCAAAATGCGTGTGGTACCTCCTCCTGGATTAAGTCCCAAAGTGCTTGCTTTACCTATGAAAAAGGATGTGAGTGAGATGATTAGTTTAAACGAATAATTTCCTGGTCTACCACACGTGCTACAGTGGGCGGTCGAGGTTAAGGAATAATTTCCAAGTCTGCATAAAAATTAACCAATAAAGAATACACCAGGTAAAATTAATAAATCGGCTACAGTTCCCATAAGAAAAACAAACAGACAAAAATCCTATAAACAAGTGCACACATAAGAAGCCATAGGGCCGTTTGCAGAAAAGTTGATTTATTTATATCAACTGATTTACGCATATATGCATATATTTAAACTGAAATCAGTGTATATACGAGCCCTAACACAAAAATGTTCGGACACTTCATAATTTATACAGAAATATTTTTCGTGAATACTATCTCAAAATTATTAGAAGTTATGAAAAATTCAGCTTATTTTGGCATATACCCTTCGAAGCAATTTTTATTTTTAAAAAGTTTACCTTTTATTTTTAGCTTTAAAAAAAAGGCTAACTTTTAAACTTTTTTTTGTATGAGTAAAAAAAGTTATAAATGGGCCCATTAAAAAGAACATAAAATATTATACAAACCCTGAAAATTTGGTAAAAATTGTATAAATAATAAGAAAGTTATAACGATATATATATATCTGCAAAATCTCCCGTTTCCTAAGAAAATTGCAAAAACTCTTTAAAAATAGCATTTTTAAATTACTTATACTTTTTTATAACTAATTTATTTTTTACCAAATTTTCAGGGTTTGCATAATATTTTATGCTCTTTTTAATGGGCCTATTTATAACTTTTTTTACTCATACAAAAAAAAGTTTAAAAGTTAGCCTTTTTTTAAAAGCTAAAAATAAAAGGTAAACTTTTTAAAAATAAAAATCGCTTCGAGGGGTATATGCTAAAATGAGCTGAATTTTTCATAACTTCTAATAATTTTGAGATAGTATTCACGAAAAATATTTCTGTATAAATTATGAAGTGTCCGAACATTTTTGTGTTAGGACTCGTATACACTGATTTCAGTTTGAATCAATTTGGCAACATAGACAATTTTAAATGACAGTAAAGATTCTAAAATTTATAGGTTATCTTACATATACTTAAATATGTGTTTATTACATTATAAGAGCAAAACATGTTTGAAATGTTTTATTAAATATACACATAAATACATTTATAACTGGCAACCTTATTATTGACAAAAACTTGGTTTAAAGAGAAATCCGCAATATAAAACACACAATTGGGTTATGTTCGCACTTTGCAATGTGTTCAGGTATAAGTAAATTTTCATTAGAAGCACAGAGGATTAGAAGGTATGAACAACGAAAATTACGGCTTAAACCCTCTGAAAAGAACGAAGAAGAGATATAGGAATACTAGACCTGTTTCTAAAAGGCAATGGTATTTTACCTAAGTATTCTTTTACAGGTACCAATAACACCTTTTTAGGCATTTACGCAAATGTTTTGAAAAATAAATGCAATGATGCCGAAGACATGTGTTAGTTAATGCTTGATATACATAAATTATGGCTTCAGAATAAACTGTTTTAATCAAAAGAAAAAATTGTGCTAGAAAATGGGTGGGAGGTGGAGTCTCGAAACTTTTTGTAGCATGCATATAGTTTACCGTTGCCTGCCCCCCTTGCTAGAAATGGGGCAAGAATCCCTGCTTTTCTAAAGGGTTAAATTAAATTGTTGATTGTTTCGACCTTTACTTGATGAAACTCCATATTATTAATATATGAAATTAAACATAATGAAAAAAATTATGCACACCTTATACACTTTGTTTTTTAATTAATTTATATTGAAAAATATAGGTACACAAATTTTAAAAACTGTTATAATTATGGCCACTTGGACAGTGTGAGTTCAACAGTGGTTTAATTTTTAACACAGGTTTATTTTCCATAACTGGCTTGCACCGTAAACTAATCCTTGTTTAAATACCTCTAAACTACTGTTAAAATAAACCCCCAATTTCGGGGGTTTAAATTACTTTAATCCACGATTATAAATATAAATAACGATTTATAACATCAAAAGTACTAGTCATCGGTATTCAAGATCTTTTTTCAAAGATATTATTTATTGAAATCTTTAGCAAATCCAATAACTATATATAGGTATAGACGTCAGCAACTGTGGGTCTCTACTAAGGACCAGAAATATAATAGAAAGAGTATTTGGAAAGGTTTCCAGTGTTGGCATATGGCTTAAGATTAAAACTAGATACAGTTTTGTCCATTATTCCAGCTGCAGCTGTACTACATAATATTGCTAGAGACATGAATAAACCAGAGCCGGCATTGCCTTCTGATATTAATGCAATGAACTGAAGTACCCTGTTTTTACTCATCCACAAGATCGTATTATGTTTCAAAATCAATTAATACAAGATTATTTTGCAAATTTATAAAATTTAATGTGATTAATATTTTTGTTTTATTTAATTTATACTTATTTAAAATTAAAATAAAATAAATAGTCACTTCTTGTTTATTATTATAATATATTAAGTTTTTCTTTTTCTTCTAAAATTTTTAAATCCGAAAGAGTTATTTCTTTTTCATCCTTATTATTTCCTGCTCTAATTGTTTTAGCCATATCTGTCTCTTTGTTTTCAATGATACCCTTGTATCCACAAGATTAATTAAATGATTGAGGAGCGAGCCCTCTTTTTTTAGGTTCTGTATGCATATTATTTTCTCTTATCATCAACTGAATCTGTCGTACATGAAATCGAACCACAGATTATAAAGAATCGAACTCTTAACGTCAAAATATATTTGCGTCACAAATAAGTGTGAAGTTAGTTATTAGCACCAATCTTTTTCATTTTTAGTCAAATTCCCTAGATCACTAGTTAAATTTTAAACCATAGTAAAAAAATCACGGTACAAGATTTTGGACACTAATCTCCTGTTACCTTTTAACTTGGCAGTTTATTTAACTGATCAGAGAAAACGGTGCAAGTGGCCATTAATAAAGCAAATTTTAAAATTTAACTGTTGCAGTTTTAGTCCAGATTTTTTTACCCTGTGTATTTTATTTTAAAAATAAAAATATTGTTTCAGAGCATATTTTTAATTATTTCTCAAATAAATATAACATATGATAAAAACAATTTGAAAATGGTTTCATACACTGAGCCTGGTTTTGCTTTCGAGAAAATACAATTGTTTTTACCTACAGGTGTATTTTTTATTTTCTTATAAAATGCCTTTTAAACTTGTATTAATAGCACTGTAATAATATTATAGTATGTATATTCAATTTGAAACACCTATGTTTTTGTCCCTGAATTTCATTTTCATTTATGATTAATAAATTTCGCAAAATAAATAGAGTCCCCTACTGTTTCTATTTGAAGAGCAAGCACAAAATTTAAAAATTTAAAAGAAAAAAGTTGAAATTGGTCTAAAATTTAAAATTCTTCAAAAGTATTTAAAAAATAAGACAAATATTTTTTAAACACAATTTTTTTAAATTATCTAGGTATTATATTAAAAAGTAATGGAAGTTATGGAAGGTATGTATGTTTTTAATAATAAAAAAAATTAATCAAGAAATATTTTTACCCAAGTTCAATGTTAGGGGTAATTATTTTACAATGAAACCAAAGAAAGTAAAAATCAATTGATTTTAAGCATTCAGCTTTTCAATCAGACAAAAAAAACAGCAAAGATATTTGATATATTTAACATGGTAGTAATTTTATCTTTAAAAAAATGTTATTTTTTAATTATATCTTTGTTATAGGAATGTTAACCTTCTGAATTTTTTCATATATATTTACAAACAAAAATACTGTCTATTTTTATCCATATCAGTTGTTAACGACAGATATAAATTTTATCAACCAATATACATTTTAGATGAATTTATTGTCCAAAAAACAAATCTAGTAAACCATGACTTATTTTAGCAAAATTATTTTCTATGGTTAAAAGCAAATGTTACAAATGTCAAATAAATCTTATATTTTAATTTTTTATGTAATTTATTATGTCAATGTATAGAAATCGACTTTTTTAGGGAAAATATAAACGTTAAAAGATAATGACCCAATTTATTTATAAAACAACAGTTTTTAAAGAAAATTACTACGTTGATATGCTAAATCAGTTGATATAAATAAATCAACGTTTCTGCATACGGCTCATTAACTTTAGATAAACAGTAGACAAAAGAATTTTATTTTAAAGAAATAAATATCTGTAGATTACTAAGCAAATTTAAGGGGACCATAAATTGGGTAACCAAGCGAAGTGGCCGATCCCTCAAATGTTCCATGCGAAAATAAACAACCGCACAGTGGGGTACAACCATAGAAATATGCTCGAAATCCGACCCGGACATAGACACGGACACAGACGAACAGGAAGTACTTCAAAATAGGTCGTAGCCGCGTATTAATTAATCAAACCCCATTAATTAACCTCAATTGAATACCCAATTCAATTATTACTAAATCCCTGGTTGAGGGGGACTCTGGATTATACTTTAGTTTGGGTCAGTATATGTCCCCCAAAAATCAAAATGTTTTCCCTTCTTGTCACGCACTCAATTTTTCGGACTTACACTTGACTTAAAAAAACTATAAATATAGTGTTGAAAAAAACTTTTATACATTCATAAAAACTGTGCCCAGATGAAATAAATAATAAAATGGCATAAAATGCCTTTTTGACGTGAAACATAATTTTTTTTAAAAATAACGTATTTTTTCCAATACCAATTCCAAATTTATTCTTCTCTTTTACACATTACATGTTTTAATATACACTGTATATAACAAATCAATAACCGCTTGAATTTTAACCATTAGTTAAGTAAAATTTGCCTTTTATCCATAGATGAAGAAAATTTAAAAACTAAATTTAAAATAACATAATTAAAGCTCTTAACTCTAATAAAAATGTGTTTTTATATTATAACACTTATAAGCCTATAATATAGAAACCCTTCATTTATAGGTACAGTTACGGAAAGAAGTAATGTCCATTTGAATGCTCCATTGTAATTGTTCGGAGGCATTCGGAAATGGTCAACATCTGCCTCTTAGGGATTTATTTAAAAATATGTTTATATTTAGAATTTACTACCTGCTCGTATTGAATTAATTATTTTGGGTACCTATGTTACATATTTAACTGTATTTTTATTAAATCGTTAATTTTTTGATATATTTTTGTATAGTTTTATAAACATTTATTCTAGGAAAAAACTTTTAATAAGAACTTTTTAGGCTATAAATTATATTATCAAGTTGTAGTTTTTTAAAACTTACTTTACATTTTTCAGAACTAGCAATGATTCAATACACTATTTTAGGAGTAAAAACAAATTTTATTATTTGTTGCAGTTTTATGTGTTAAAATTAAAAACATACTCTCTAAAAATGAATTAGTCAAAAATTACTAATTTAATAGTTAATAGTGGCTGCTTTTTCACTTGTACCATGGTTAACCATGGAATACCATGGTATCCCAAAACTAAATAGCCAATTCTTATGTAAAATTATCCCCTGAATCCGAAAATACCGTCAAAAGTTAAAAAAGTAGAACAGTTTTTGAGATATAGTCAATTTTCTATTTAATATGGAATTGACTATATCTCATAAACTGCTTCACTTTCATAATTATTGATGTATTTTCGGATTCAGGGGACAATTTTACATAAGAATTGGCTGTTAAATTTTGGGATACCATGGTATTCCATAGTTAACCACGGTACAAGTGAAAAAGCAGTCAATAATAATTAAAATTTTTATATTTGGTATATTTTTAAATTAAATATAGTAGGATTTATCAAAAAATGTTTAATATAATTATAATATAAAAGTTAACATACCTATAAAACTATAACTTACATATAAAAACTATAAAACATATAAACATAAATAGCTATAAAATTATAAAATATATATTATATAAATAAATAAATATTATAAAACTATAAAATATATATTATATATTTCTTCATATTTATTTATTGCTCTTTTATTATATGTAGGTTAATGTGTAAAACATTATAAAATATTTATTCTTTAAAGTTATAATAATATACTCCGGCGCCGTTAAAATTATCATCGGCGCACACGTCGCGTATTTAGGCATAATTAGAGGTATAAGTTAATACTTGCCGAAAGGGCTAATCCTCATCCGGCTTAATAAGAAAAGATTACAATACCTATAGATGTATAAACAGAAAATATATAAATTATATCATAAAAGTAGGTAATAAATTTTATAGCCGAAGTTCTTCCGGACTAAAATGTTAAAAAGTATTTTAATTTAATTTCATATTAATATTTTAAACGTAGGACAAATTATTAAATATTTGATAAAAAATATTATATAATTATTAGACTTATAAGTATAAATACCAAAAAATGGTCCTGTTAAAATGCAAGCTCTTAATATTACATTTACAGGTCCCTCATCGGGAATTTTTATTTCCCATTAAAATAATATGAGATTTTTTAAAATACTTTAAAATTGTATAACTCGTAAACGGATTAGTAAAACTAAAACAAATTTTGGTAGGGCTCTTTTAAAAGGTATTCAAGGTAAAAGTTGAATTTATAGAAATTTTCAAGATTTTCAAACTTTTTCAGCAAAACAAAATTTATGGTAAAATTTAGTAGGACCCTTTTTTAGGAAAATATTATCTAAAACCATAAGCAAAAAAAGCTGCCTTTTTATTTAAAAAGAAATGGTAAATAATTACATTAATAATTATAATTGAAGCATGGCATTCCCAAAGGGTTTGGACCCAATTTGGTCAAATATTATATTATCATTGGTCAAATATTATATTATCATTTAAAAATAGCCATGCAAAAAAAATTATTTTTGCATTTTAAAGATGAATGGATTTTCATTGATTTCACACAATTTTATTTTTGACACTTAGACCCTTTGGGAATACCAAGTTCAATTATTATAATAATTATAAATTTTTGCCGTTTCCATATTTTATTGGATTTTTATACATTGAAATAAGTTGGTATTGGGCAGATATTTCATAAAACAAGAAATGAAAACTAAAATGTTGATAATAGTATATTATTATACGAGAGATAATGCAGGCTATTATTCAAAAGGATAAGGTTTGCATGCCGAGCCGTCAGGCGAGAGACGTAATTCATCCGAGTAAATAATGCGCATTATTTCGAGTGTAATACTATGTTTGTTCTACTCCAATTAAGAAATTTTCATTGATAACAAAATTTATTTATTATAACCTCACTTTTCTTCTATTTTAAAGATCATTATAGTCGCCCCTCGTATATATAAATAAATCTGACATCTGTCAACCTTACTTTTTTCTAATTTAAAACCCGATTGTTTCAAATATCAGTGAATATTAAAATAAGCCAATCACTGATACCTACAAAGTAAATATAATTCACTTTGATAGACCGGGCGGTTATATTGGTTACCATTATTTACGCAAAAAAAACAAAAAATATCAATAATATGCAATAGAAGTAGAAAAACGTATTAATAGTGCACAAAATGCAATTTAGTTTAAAATTTTAATGTGTTTAATTTACATAGTAAGAATAAATATTTTAATTTATATTGCCCAGATAACAAAAAATCACATAAAAAGGTAAATACATTAAAGAGGGTTATTAACAATTTTATTTGCAAAATTATGCAAAAGTTTATAATTATTTTAGTATTAAATGTCTATATTTCATTTAAATATATTATTTTATTAATAACAACTTATTAAATAATATATAGTTTATTTAATAAGTTATAGAACATAATATATTATATTATATTTAAACTATTTCAGAATCAATGTTATTCCTTAAATATTTAATTATTGCATAAAAGCTTAAAAGTCAAATGAAATGTGCCTAGAAAGAATGGTAAATAGCAGGTAGGTAGAATTATTGAGTTTAAAAATAAATATGTTAATTTTATTACCAAAACCCGAATGCCTCCGAACAATTACAATGGAGCATTCAAATGGACATTACTTCTTTCCGTAACTGTACTTTCAAAGCCAAATTATTGTACAGTTGTATTCATTAAAAAAGCGTACAAGAATTAGAATGAGAGAAAACTGTCAACATTATTGCGTAAAACCGGCTTTCCACTGACTTAAGTCACTATAACTGACAGTAGAAAATAAAAATGCCTCGTCTGTTAAAAAGGCTCAAATAGTATCAAGAATCGAAGAAGAATGGTCAATTCCTACCGTGGTATAATAGAAATAAAAAATCTATATTAAAAATTAAGCCACGCTGGAAACAGGAAGATTTACTAAACCAAAAAGTTGGTTCAGGTAGTCCCAAAATGTCCACCCCTGAACAGGATGCTGCTTTTTGGGATATCTGAGGATTTATGGGAAACTATACAACTATACTATACCTACTATACAGCTGGGAAGATATTAATCCAAATATTGTATTAAATTTAATTCAGTTCATCCCAAATAGATTGGCTCAATTAATAAAAAACACGGATGTATGACTAAATATTAAAATTTTTTTAATGTTTGTTTTTTTTTTCATTTTTTTTTTCATAATTTTTGTAATATTATTTAATTAACCTACGACGTCAATGCTCTTTATAACCTATAGTAATTATTTTAATGACTTATGTCAGTGATAAGCCGGTTTTAAACAATAATATTATTTTGACAGATTTCTCTCATTCTAATTCTTGTACGCTTTTTTATTGAATACAACTGTACTCGTACAATAATGGAAATACATGGAAATTACATAGGAAGTTTTCCATCTATTACATTAAGCTCAAAATCAATGTAGGTAACTGTAAAATTACAGGTCACTGTACAATAAATTTATGCACATGCGTATAAAAGAAGTCAAATGTCAACATTCATCTATGGGGAGACTTCTATTTTGGTGCTGGCAGAGTGTGGTTTCTCTATGAAAGAGTAGTGAAAAATAAGTGGCTTCCAGACCTGGAAGGGCCAAAATCGGGGTCCCGGTATAGAAATATTCCGACAATATCGCTTAGACTTCCTAGCGAGATATTTTGTGATTTGTAGTGGATGTTTCAGGATTGAAGTTTCCACATTGTCGAATGGCGGATGTAGCTTGCTGAAACCGTGAGACGTTAAAACTTGTACTTGGTCAGTAAGAGTTCATTAGGACTCAGGACCAGTTCTCCACAGAGAGAACAAAAAAGTAGAAGAAGAAGATCTATTTATGCCAAAATGTCTCAAACTCAAGAATTCCAACTTACATTACATCTTTATAAATGAATTAGTCAAAAATGACTAATTGTCATAGCGAAAAATTAGCCAAAACTGGTAGTGTTAGTAGGTTATTTTTTACAAACGTTTGCTTGCATGATTCAATAAATTCCAACTTAAAACTAATTCTAATAATATTTTTCTAAAAAATGAATAGATTTTTTCTATGGGATGAATTACCCCAAAAAATTATGCCATATTTTAAATTGGAATACACAAATGCATAATACACATTTAGGAGTGTCACTCTTGAAACAACAAATCTTAGATTAAGGATTAAGTATAGATACTTATTGATTTTTTTAAAACACTATCTGTTTGTTCCTTCCATAAAAATTTGTTGTCCAAAATAACACCCAAAAATTTAATTGAAGTACTTAACTTGATGGTACATTTATTGTTAATATTAATATTGTTATTGGTAAACCCATATTCTCCAAATTGTATGTACTGTTTTTGTCAACATATTTTTTTGTGTTAAATTAATATTAGTTATTAGATCATTTTTCGTAGAGGATTTAAAAATTGAAGTAGTATCATCTGCATACATAAAAATATTGTCGTGGCATTGGGGCAAATCATTTACATACAAAATAAATAAAAGTGGGCCAAGAGTTGAGCCCTGAGGAACTCCTTTTTTAACTCCAATGTGTTGGAATATAACTCTAACCCATTTTCCGATGATATTTTTACCCTTTGTTTTCGGTTGGTCAGATAGGATTTAAATAGATTTAGCGCAATTTCAACTCCAATAGTTCTTTATCCATGGTGTCAAAGGTTTTGGACAAGATAAAAAAGGCAGATACTGCCAAAGGTCCATGATCCTATCAACAAAATTAAATATTGCTAATTCCGTATTACCACCTTTAACGAAACCATATTGATGTTTAGAAATTATACAATGTTTATTACAATATTTTATCAATCTGGTAGAAATTGATATTTCCAGTATTTTTGAAAAAAATAGGTAATATGGAAATAGGAAATAGGTGTATAGTTATTAACATTAGTTTCAGGACCCTTTTTATGCAAAACCCTGACAATAGCCAACTTTAATCCATCCGGAAAAACGCTACTTAAAAAGCAAAGATTTATAATATGACTAAGAGGACTTGCTATGACGTATGCGCACCTTTTAATAATGGTTGTTGGAATTTTACCCCAACCAGTGGATTTTTTATTTTTTAGATTGTTTAAAATGTCAGAAACTTCACCGGCATCTGAGGGATATAAAAACATATTGGAGTTAATGGATTCAATGTTGCTGACTAGTGATGCCGCGAGACGAGACGAGAAAAGTCCTTCTCTCGTCTCGTCTCGTGCAGCGAGAGAAAATGGGTCTCTCGTCTAGTCGAGAATACTCTTTTCTTGCTCCAGAGTGCCTTTCTCTCGTCTCGTCTCGTTTCTCTCGTGGTAAAAGTACCTAAGTATGAATACAAAAATTATTTGGAATGAAATACGAATTCGTGTATATTTTTTTATATAGAAATTTAAACTGGAAATAAAAAAAATGTGTGCTAAGACCACACTAATAAAGTAACGCCGAAAATGTCGCACATTTGAATCTTGGTTGGATCTATGTGGAGTAGTTACATCTAGTCAGGGCCGGATTAAGAGTTTTGAGGCCCTGGGGCCGACATTTGGTGGGGGCCCTCAATATTTCTAAAAAAAATTGACACTTTAAAACTCATGGTAAATTTTTAAGCTAGATGAACTTTACGTGATTTTTTATTATCCTTGAATCATTTATTATTTAATAAACCATATAAATTTTTAATAAAATCGGCCAAAGCGTTTTTAAGCTATAAATAAAAAACTATTTTTTTTTAAACGAAAAACCCTGAGGAATTTCCCCTGAGCTTTTGTCACCACAAGTCTGAATCACCCTGTATATTTTGAATAATACGAACATAACCATATACATTTTACCCAAGTCTGAGAAATTATTAATTCGTATGCAAAACTATAAAAACGTAGATAGTAGAATAGAATTGTGAATGAAAGTGTTTTTATAAAAACACTTTCATTCACAATTCTATTCTACTATCTACGTTTTTATTTTTATATATATACCTACTTTATATTTTATATATTTTGAATAATACGAACATAACCTTATATACTCTCTTAAAATGAATTAGTCAAAAATAACTAATTATAAGTCATATTTGACTAATTGTCATAGTGAAAAACCAGTCACTAATAATTAGTCAAATTCCACTAAATGAAATAGTCAAATTAGTAAATTTAAATTTAAAAAAAGTTTTGACCCAGCCTGGGATTGAACTCAGGTCTGTCAATTGACAAGTTTGTCAAGCTAACGTCTTAACGCATTCGGCTATCAGCCACTCTTATAAAAATTAATTTTATTTGTCAATAAATATGGTTCATTATATTTTAAAGTTTATTATATTATTTGTCTTGCTATTTTAAGCTAAACTTTTTGCATCTTTATTTGTTTTATGGGTCATTTAACCATGGAGAGGTATATGCATTTAATTCAAATAATACTTTGTTGTTGGCCGTAAACGACTAAAGAAATTAGTTACTTTTAACTGTCAGAAATAGTCAAATATGGTGACTAATCTTAAATTAGTCAAACTTTAACTATTTACATAGTAAAAAATAACTATTTAAAAGTGAAAACGACTATTTTATTAGTAAAAAATGCTTTTACTAATTCAAATAGTAGAATTTTGACTATTTCATTTTTAGAGAGTATATTTTACTCAAGTAAAATATAAATTGATCTATGTTTTGTTTGTATTTTTAATACTTACCGCAAACTGAAAAAAAGTGCATCAAAAGTCGTATTATTTGTCTGTTTTTCATACAAAATCATCAATAATAAAAACAATGTTTTGTCCAAAGAAAAGCACGAAACATTATTTCGGAAACACCGGAAAATATTCCACAACACTCCAATGTACCAAATTGGTACTACCAATAAAAATCTGGGACAAAAACTAACTTTAATATTAGATTATAAGTAATTGACTGTTTGCCTGTATTTACAAAAACGTTACGAAAAGCACTAAAGGAGCAATTGTTTTGAGTCATAACTTAAATTATGATTATAATTATAATTATGACTATAGACTACATAAAAACGTCTTCGAGCGCCAAAACTTTGAGTGTGATAGTTTACATCCTGATTTGCAAACGGATAAGCGATAAAAAATCCGCGAAAAATTAGAGTTAGATCTACGAAAAATTAATTGAAAATTACAGAATTCGCGCGGTATAACCGACCCAATTTTTTGTTTTTCGCTAATTTTTTTCATATTCGTTTCATTAAAAAGCTACATATTGCATTGGTGGGGGCCCCTAAATGGTGGGGGCCCTGGGGCCGTGGCCCCGCTGGCCCCGTCCTAAATCCGGCCCTGCATCTAGTATAGGTGTTTCTTTTAACTTGAGACAGCTCAATATCTCGTGAAATACGCATTTCACAGAAAAATGTCTTAAACAAAAGGTTAATTTGACCAAAGGGGGCATTATTTGGTGCTACCGCTAGCCACCCCCTACCCCTCCTTAAGGGTGAAACGGGGGGTAAATTTAGAAAGTCAAAAGGAATGACCCGATTTTTTTCACAGATTTTGGTAGTACATAAAAAAATTAAAAACTTTTATTTGAAACTTTTTTTCAATTTATCAACAGATGGCGCTGTAATTCAAAATTTAAGAAAATTGGATTTCCTTGTAAAATGTATTATTTAAAACGTTTGAAAAACTAAAATTAACATTAAATCAACAATAGTCGGCTCTGAAAACAATTTATAACAAATGTTCAAAATGTCATCTTTTTATTTCGACACATTTTTGAATGCGGGTAATGAATTCTGGCTCCACCATGTCCTCCCGAGTTGTAGGAATTGCAGCGTAAACTTTTTCTTTCAAGTAACGCCACAGGAAGAAGTCTGGCAGATCGTTTTCTAGAAAGTTCCGGTACTTTTCACCATTTAATGCAGTTCGCCAAAGGTACCGCACCAAACGTTTACGGACCAGGGACGCTGGTGCTCCACTTGGTGTCGAAATGGAAGGACGACATTTCGAACATTTGTTATAAATTGTTTTCAGAGCCGACTATTGTTGATCGAATGTTCATTTTTGTTTTTCAAACTTTTCAAATATTACATTTTACAAGGAAACCCATTTTTCTTAAATTTTGAATTACAGCGCCATCTGTTGATAAATTGAAAAAAGTTTCAAAAAAGTTATTCATTTTTTTATGTACTACCAAAATCTGTAAAAAAAAGGGTAATCCCAAAGTTACCCCCTGTTTCACCCTTAAGGAGGGGTAGGGGGTGGCTAGAGGTAGCACCAAATAATGTCCCCTTTGGTCACATTAACATTTTTCCGTGAAATGCATATTTCTCGAGATATTGAGCTGTCTCAAGTTAAAAGACACCCTGCATCGGCGCAGTAGTTTTCAATGGATCAAATCATTTGATCCATTTTTTAATGGATATCAAATTCTGAATCAGGGACACCATAAATATCTGAATACTAAATTTTACCTAAACCAAGCCGAACGACGAATTTTCGTCATATTGGATCAGCCATTTTATTAAAAAAAAAAAATGAATATCAAATTTGTAATCAGGCCCTCAAAAACCACATGTTGTTGATAAGTTTATTGAATAAGCAATGCTTATTAAACATACGGTTTTTTTTAATAGTATAAAGATTGCCATAGATGTGCTTATACAGGGTAAATTTTAAAAATTATTATTATTTTATAAGTAATTTTTTCTTGGTTAACGTTAAGTTGTGTTATAAAATAATACAACGTTAACCAGGAACAAATTTTGTTTATTATGAAATGCGAATAATGTTCTCATTGGTCCAAATAAATATCGTCATTTATGTGCAAAATTATAATTTTTATGTAAAAAAAATTGTTTACTTATTACCGGAATAATCAAGAGAACGAGAGAGATCGAGAGAAACGAGAAATTCACGAGCGAGAGAGGGCATTCTCTCGTCTCGTCTCGAGCCTTTTTTCGAGAGAAAATCGCCCTCTCGTCTCGTCGAGACGAGACGAGACGAGACGAGAGGCGAGAATCTCTCGTATCGGCGGCATCACTATTGCTGACATTAAGTTTTGGTGATGGCAAATTTAGTGTATCAGATATATTAGCAAAAAATACATTAAATTCATTAGCTATCTATAACAATATTTTCTTTTTCCAAAATAATATTTTATTTTTATTTATTAACCTCCACATTTGTTGCTGGTTGTTTGGAGCATTGTCTATAAGTTTATTAGTATAATGAAGTTTGGCTTTTCTTAATACAAAATTTAAAGTTTTAGATATTTTTTTATAATTATTAAAAAAAAAGGGTAGGTAAGTATTATTGTTTCTACAATTTATTAGATTTTGATGCATTTCTCTTTTTAATTGAGAAATTTGTTTTATTTTATTACTAATCCACGGTAGTTTTGCCAAAAAAACATTATTTTTGTAACATCTTTTTGGAAAAAAAAAACATCGAATTTGGTTTTAAAAACATGGTGAAAAGCCTCAAAATAAATATAAACCGCCGATCGGTAGAACATCTTTTAGTTGTATGTTAAAGTGGTATCTTATTACCCTTTTCAAAAAAATGCATTGTAAAGATTTTAGTTTGGCGAACATTTTGGTGATGAAATAGTATAGTTTAGTAAATAATGTAAAGTTTCATAAAAACATCGACAGTTAGTCATTAAATGACAACATCTTTTTCATGTAGTATCTCTTTACACCCTAACAAGGAAAAATGCAGAACATCCTTGCATGACGAAACGCTTTTCATGCGAACCAAAGCCTATGTTTAACAACAATTCCTTATGAAGATTCCCAAGATTCGCCACCATTTAACCTCCTTACTCAGCCACATGATCCGAATCTCTATCATATGATAACTTATTGATATCAACGCGGCAGTTGAACGTCGAGGAAAGTACGCGATATAAAACAAGTACCAATGTAAATGTGTGTTCATTTGACGTTGCTCGGTCGTTGGGAAAAGATGTGCGTTAGAATCTGTACAATTTTGTTGTTGTTTTTGTTTATTCCGCATCGAAGTTTTCAGTTCAGGCTTTCACCGAAACATGAAAAAGCTGCTGCTGCCGCTTCTGCGAGGTCGGACGCTGTCGCTGCAGCTCATGTTCCGGCACAGAAGAGCCAGTTTGATAACGAGATTTACTTAAATAAGAAACGTAAAGCGTTAGATGATTTTCGAAAGGATGAGGATAATAGAAAAGATGTAATGGATGTTAAGTTAAAGCATGGTGTTGGTGAGTAATTTATTATAGTTGATCGGAAGTTTTATAAATTAAAACGTATAAAATCCAGTTATTAAAAACTCAAAATAAATGTTTGTAGTATTTCAATTTACTTTAACCTATTAATAGCACAAGTAAATTACATTATTTTATACTTATTAGTGCCTTAAACCGTGTTTTTAATCTTTTTAAATTAGTATTTATTTTTTACTTTTTAGTCTTATAATTAAGATAGTAAGTTTATAGTTAAATTATTCGGTATTGTACTTGACAAACCCTTTTGAATTTTTTTTAACTTCGAACAATTTCAAATTTAGCAAACTTTATTTATTTTGGCAATTTGTGAAATCATCAAAATCATGTTTTTAATATTAATTGTATATAATATCTTTCTTCGACTAAAAAAGTATAACTTCTAACGCGTGTACATAATTTATTTATTATTTTACATTAAAATTAGATTGACGTCACGTATTCTATTCACCTTTTCATTAAGTATGATCATTTTATTTTCATCAAACACTTTTTTTATACCCCTGTTAAGGGGATTGTAAAGAAAAAGTTAATCCGCCATCTTGGATCGGCGGTCACCAGCAAAAAGTGTGTTTAAAATTTCAGCTTAATCGGTTGGGTCAAAGTAGGTCGACTTCCTAGATTTGTAGATATGGTTGGTTCAAGGCGTGTAAAAATATCAAATAATGTCTGAATTTTTAAATTAAAATTTAATTTTTTTCAAAAAATTTAAACAATATATCCTAAAAAGTTTATTTTCACGTAATTTTTTGTTTTTTTTTTATTTTAAATTATTTTATACCTTTTAAATTTATAAATACTACTATGCTACTACTGTTTAAGTGGCTATATAAAATTTGCTTCCAAATGAATTTTAATATTGTTTATTGGATTTTTCTATATTAACTTTACCTTTACAGTGCAATATTTTAGTATTTTAAATTAATTTAATTTATCAAGCATTATATAATTTAAATTATTGCCCACAAAAAAATTGAGGTAAACTTTCAGAAATATTAACTTTTGCATTGTTTTCATTTTATTTAAAGGGTACCTAATACGAAAAAAGTCAATTTTTCTGAAAATTTCTAAATATCTGTTCACTGATGAAAAGTAGATTTTTGACTCTGATTATAATCATAAAATACATTATTATTATTATAATTTAGTAAGAATCTTTTACCGGGTCTAAAAAAAAACAAATTCTGTGCGGTATTAACATAATTATAGTTTTATTTGACAAATCGATTTATAAAATTATAGTTTTGTATTTAACTTTATAAAATAAAATAAATAAATAAATTAAAATCATTTATTATTTTGTAAATGGATATTTTCAACTTGACTCCCTATTGCAAAAAGGACCCAAACGACAGTATATTTAACGTTTACGTTTATTTTCTTAAATTAATTTAATTCATTCCAATTAAAATAATGTTAAGTTGTTGATTGCTTTGTATATTTTCTGAAAATAATTAATTTTTCCCAAAAAACAGTTTTTTCCAAATTATTCCGAATTTTTTCGACAAAACGTAGTGCAACAAAAATGTTTTATGCATCTCATGCGCGTAATTTCTTTGGTACATTTAAACAATTTTTTGTCTCTGCTATCGCCTTGACAAAAAAACGTCATTCTTAATCACCAAAGTTCAATTTCGTGCACTAGTCTCTCTAAAAATGAATTAGTCAAAAATGACTAATTTAATAGTTATTAGTGCTTTTTCACTTGTACCATAGTTAACCATGGAATACCTTGGTATCCCAAAATTTAACAGCCAATTCTTTTGTAAAATTGTAGCTTTTTTTGAGATATAGTCAATTATATATTAAATGGAAAAATGACTATATCTCAAAAACTGTTCTACTTTTTTAACTTTTGACGACTTTTTCGGATTCAGGTGAATTTTACATAAGAATTGGCTGTTAAATTTTGGGACCATGGTATTCCATGGTTAACCATGGTACAAGTGAAAAAGCAGCCACTAATAACAATTAAATTAGTCATCTTTGACTAATTCATTTTTAGAGAGGTTACATACATAAATAACCATTCAAAATATATCACCAGATTTTAATTTAAATTGGGAAAACAAATATTTTAGATCATTTACATATATTAGATCATAATATGTGTAATATACAGTGTGGCACTCACTGTTTGTACATAGTAATCCCGGCGCATTCGCCATTTTTGCAACTTATTTGATTTTCAATACAATGAATTATTTAATACTGATTATTTCCCTCATTATAATATGAACCAATCAAAAGCCTTGAATTTTCGAATAAATTTCGTTTAAATAAGCGATTAAATCACTAGAACTATTTAACAGCGATTAAATTTTAGCCTCCATATTGGATTTTTGTTTACGATTTTATGATGTTATTAACAAGTTTTAACAAACATTTTTTAAAAAACAATAAAAAATAAAGTATCTAGTTTACGAAATATCAATTATTACTTATTACATACCTTAAATTAATGGAATTTTCTTTAAAAAAATATTTATAAATTTTGACACATACGTCAGATTTTATAAATTGTCAAATAGTTTCCTTTAATTCGAGAAATAATCTAGACGTAGGTATATCACTCAACCTATAAATTTAATCTGTCAAACTATGCTCAGTAAGTTTTTTATTTGATTTTTCTTTTTGGAAAATAGTTTCATGCTATTAAATTATTTTGCATACAACATTTTCCAACAAAAACCAAACAAAAAACTACTGAGCCTAGTTTAACCGATTAAATTCATAGTTCTCGTGATATAATATATGATAATTACCACTTTTAGGTAGCAGCCGAAAAAAAAGCGAAAGCCAAGGAATAAGCTTGGAGGCGTTGAAAGTTCCACTTATCACCCTGATACTAGTCAAACTCGTAAACATCAAAGCGTTGGCAGTACTGACTCTAATAGGAATTCTCGTCATCAAGAAGGCGATGCTTGCAGCCGCCCTGTTTGTTCCAGTGGTACTAGGAAAACTAAAGGGACTCATTCATAAAGACGACGACCATGTTTACATACATCATGAACATGATCACGTGGAACAGCATGGGGATTGGATTAAAAGATATTCGCATTATAGGAAATAGGGATTAAATTATTAGGTAATTTAAAACTAATGATAAAAAATACCATCCAAAGAGAGATTAATTTGACTTTTAAAATATATGTAACCTCTTTTGCAATATTTGTTTTTATAAACTTTATAATATAAAGTAAAATAAACGTTTTTTAGAAATTTTATTAGTTTAGACGTACATAAAAAAGTAACAGTTGCTATATTATAAAATGGTAAATTCAAAGATTAAATAAAAAAGTAGTTATTTCATTATAGAAAATAAAAAATATTAAATAATCATTTACTCTAAAAACCATTTTTATTATTTAACAATAAAAAATTAAATATTAAAGGAGGATAAATATGCAATACTAAATTAAATGTATGATATTTAGGATATTAAAACTATTTATTTTAAAATCAAATTAGTTTTTATCGCAATTTCTATAAACTGTTTTACCAATATTTTTAAATTATAACAATATTTTGTTTTTTTCAATATCAATATCAATATCAATTTCTATTTTTAATTTTTATTATATTGCATCATATTTTTAATTTTTGTTTTTTAATTAATTTCTTTATTTTGTATTTTATGGTGGTTAAGATATCCCATTTTTCTAATTTTGCATATTAAAATGGTTTATAGAAATAATTATGAAATATTTTATTAAATATTTATAATTAATTAATAATAAAATTAGTATTTATTTTAATAGTACCTTATTGTTATATATTTATTTGTTAATTTATTTATTTATATTTATTGTTACCTATTTAATAAGTACCAAGTGCCAAAGATATTGCTCTATTAATTACACAGTGCAGCAGTATAATATACACGGAAAAAAATCTATACTGATTCCAAGAAAATTCAACTCTATCCAAGTATAGCTTAGTTTCCCTATTCCGCAAGTAAATTTATACTTGTTTCAAGTATCCTCATATTCTTATAAAATAAAGATAGCTTCGGTTTAATCTAAGATTACTGCTATACTAAAAATAAGAAACACACTAATTTTGAGTTAAGTATACAAATTTGTCTTCAATTAAGACTACGGTATTCTTGTTGTAACGTTAGTATATACTTCATCAAAGTATAGTTTCTTTGTAAAATCTTTACAGTATTCTTGTTTTAAGAATATACTTTCTTTAAAATTTATTTATTTATACTTATTGTAAGTACACGCTTTACTTGCATAAAATGCTTGTATTCTTACTTTTCCTTTTTTTATATTTGATAAAAGTATAGTATATATTTAAAATAACTTTACACTATTCTTAAAGATAGTGGTTGATTAGAAAAAAAAATTCCCTCGTCTAGCGACTCGGAATAATTTTTACAAAAAAACATTCGTGACCCCGAAAAATATTTGTATTAATTATCCTACCACTACGAAAAATACAAGTGAAAGTAAAAATATAATCGTTATGACAGTAATTTAACAGTATTTTTGGCATATTATTTTAATTATTTTAATGTACTAAAGTACTAATAAGTATAATAGGCACTGATATCACAATAGGTTTATTACCTAACAGTCTTAGAGGTATTAGAAAAAGTACTGTTAATTTATATAAATTCATTACCTAGGTATCACATTTTTGGTGCTATATGTAAAGGTAAGGTTTTTAATCACAATAGTTATTATTTTTTGAAGTAGGTATTTTTATTGTCAGTAAAATTTGTAAAATGAGTCTCTAAGAAGGCTACCATTATCATCGTAGATGGTTTGGTGTTAATTCTTCAATTTTTTCTCTACACTTGATCCTCAATCCTATTTTGGGAATTAATTCCTTTAAATTCTCCTCGCTTAGGTTTACCATAATATCGAGATCTATCTCGTTTTCTAAAACAAAAATAATATAGCTGAATTGGAGGCTATAGCCTTTCTGCTGTTTATGTGCTATTGTCTATTACCTGTCGTATGCTATCCATTTTACACTACAGTATACCTATCCATTTTACACTACATTTTTACGATCATGCCTAATTAATTACTTTAAATTAATGAAATATTATTTACTTACCCAAAAATGTGTCTAGTAAACATTCTAAGACCCAATTTTTAAGTTTCTTCTCCATTATTTTTTATTAAAAATAACATCCAGACCGAAAAAGGAAAAAACGAACTGCCGGCGCGCCGACACGTACACACGCTACCACCATAGAACACAGGACAGAACTAAACACAGAAACTGCGCCTTTTCTTTTAGCGAAGCGGTCTTAGAGGGTGGACGGTATTTACTTAAGCTAAGAATTAGGTATTTGTTTTAATAATAGCTATACTTAAATACAGTATAGTGTATTCTTTGTTCTAGGGGTCTTATACTTAAATTGAAGTATAAGCGTTCTTGTATTAAATATACATATATTTAAATAAAGTATACCGAAATTTCATACAAATATACAGAATACTTAAAATAAGTGGCAATATTCCGCTTTGAGTAAAAAACTAGAGCTCTTTCATCTAAGCATTATTGTATATTTGATTTAAGTATACCAATTTTCTTTAAAATAAAATACCTTTAAACTCAATCCAAGAATACTCATCTCAAATCAAGTAACAGTTTTTCTTAAAAATTAAGTATATCCCATTACTTAGTTTAAATGTACGCTAATCTCATAGAAATAATAAATATACTTAAATCAAGTTCCTAACATGAAGTATAGAACTATTCTTAAACCTAGTAAGGGATTTTTTTCCGTGTACATGGACGCGGTCTGGATAAGTACTATTTTTAGGACAAAACCCCCCAATGGATTTATAAAATATTGTAGTTGATGAGGTAATATTTAATTTTTATCTCAGCTGCTATGTAACTTGTCAATAACAGTCCTGCTATGTAATTAAAGTATTGCCTAATGATACATCGCCGTTGAAAATACTTAGTCAATTCCATATTAAATGGGAAATTGACATTATATCTTAAAAACTTTTGACAACATTTTTAAATTCAGCGGACAATTTTACATAGAAATTAACTGCGGGATACAAATTACTGTTGATTAGAATTATTAGTGGCTGCTTTTTCACTATGACAATCATTTTTGACTTAATCATTTTAAGAGTACACAACAGTTGTGCTAGTGTATTTTTGTTTGCTACTAACGTTATGGTGGGACATTAATCAAATATTTTTTTAAACTGTCAGTATTAAATTTAAAAAAAGAGTTGTTTCGTAATAAAATGTTAAAAAATTAATACAGTCGTATAAAATAGTATATTATTATACTAGAGATAATGCGCATAATCTCGAGTGTAATACTATACTTTATCTACTCCAATAAGTAAATAATTAAATAAATTAATAAAATCTGACATATGAGTCATTCCAAATAAAAACACCCACTTCTCCACCAAACATGAAAGCCATCTAAATTTTAAATTATAAATAAAACTAACAATATCGCTACTAAACGGCCATTAAAAAAATTAATATATCTTTTAAAGGAATAAAAATAACAAAACAAGACTAACTGGACTGAAAAGATGAAGGTGGGGACTACATTTCCTGAAAGTTTAAGATTTTTATTTTTTCCTCAACATAATGATTTCTGAGGGCAAAATCGGCTAATTTTGAGAATTATCAATTTTCAATAATTTTTTTAATAAAGAAATTAATAGTCTAGAAACTTAAAATAATAGTTACGTTTTCTATTGTATAAGTACTTTATACCTGAAAAAAATGCACCTTCTAAATTCAGTAGAATAGGCACAGGAGCCAGACAAAAATCACAGAAATTGGCAAATTATCATGAATCTTTAGTGGTTTACCATTCTTTTATGAGATTAACTAATTGGATAATAATAATTTATATCGAAAACACACTTACTGGACAGTAAAACAAAATTAAAATTATTTCAATATTTGTCACAGAAAAAAGTTCTGGCCCACTATAAGAGAGTAAGAAATTGACACTATTTCAGACTTCTAAGGGGTGCCAAATAAAACTAAAGCAACAAAAAATTAAAACGGCAACGGATTTTCATATTTGACACCTAAAAGATCATCCTCAAATTTTTTCATCAAAATAAAAAATCACGCAGCGCACTTTTAAATTCATTTTTGGTGTTTTCATTTGGATTGACTCATATGTCAAACTTTACTTTTTACCAATTTAAAACTTGATTGGTTTAAATTACGGTTATTTACGGAAAAAAACAATATTATACAAGGATTAAATAAAGTTTAGTATATTACGCTAGATGAAAAGAAATTACGCGTCGCGCAGCTCATACGTAATATGCTACTTACGTTTCTTTTAATATAATATAATTATTCAAAAAAACAAAATCTATGAGTAGATCCGATATACTTTTATTTATGGATAGGCAATATTTAAATTAAATTATTAAATTATAATTAATTAGGTATAAAAATATATAAATTAAACTTTTGAAGAAGAGTAACATATTTTAAATCCACTGAAGCTTTCGGTGTCCAATACTAATACTATCAACCTATCCAGACAGCATCCAGGTAATTTTTGATAACCCTAAAATTGTTGCACATGTGCACTGCAGTGTTATTAGTATTAGAAATATGTTTGACAATTGTTACGGCATTCTCAAAAGCCTTTGTGAATAAAGCACACTTGTGTCTTTTGTAAGTGAAAAACGCACACGTGTGTAATGTAGTTTTGTATACTCTTATGGCATCCAAACTTATTTGGATAATTAAACCTGTAAACTAAACTTTATATTGTTTAAAAATAACATTATCTAGTACCTTTTAGTATTTAAATTGTAGATAACTCAGAATAACTAGTCCTTTCTTTAATAAAGAACATAAGACGGAGTTTTTCTTTTAAAAAATTATTTTATAATACAACTGCATCATAAACATCATTGTAAGCACTTGAAAGTGTGCGTAAACACTGCTTTAAAACAAACAACAATGAAAATGTCACATGACAATAACAAAAGTTTATTCTTCGTCGTGTTAAGGTCTGAATTTAAAGGCTATCTTATAAACTTGTAGGATACTATTAAGTTATTTTTAATATTTTATTTTAAATAACTTAAATGCAAAGGCCGTAAATGTCTATAAAACTATAGTATGTACACAGAGAAAAAAGATTATTTGAATTAAATAAATTTTATTTATATCAAATAAATTATTTATTTCGATATACCCAAATAAATATTCTTTTGAATGTAAAAAAATATTTATTTGTTTTAATTTATTTAATTTAAAATTAATTTATTCAACGCAAACAAATATTATTAGTTTGTATGAAATAAAACCAAGTAAAAAACATGTATTTTTTTAAATTAAAGAAATGTTTTTATTTAAATTTAAATTATTTAAATTACTTACCTTTAAAAACAGGAATAAATTTCTCAAGACCCCATTCCTTTAAAAGGTCCTCCATAGTATAAAATAATATAAAATTATTTATTATTTTATTATAATGCCACACAACACTTCTCATCAACACCCTGCTCTAAATTGGAGTCTCCAAAATCACGTACATACAAAATGGAAAGCCCATTGGGTGCCTGCAGTCGCCTGATTTACAGCAACCAATAGGATGCAAGTCATGCTACTTCGACGTGAGCAAAAAAGTTTAAATAAACCTCTGCTTTAAATCAAATTACAATTTTTTTGTATTTAAATAATAATTTGTTTAAATTAAATAATAATTTGTTTATTTTAAATAATTAATTTTTTTTAATTAAATCAAAATTATATTTTAAAATTAAACCATGTTTTTAAAAAAATAATATTTGTTGTTTAATTTAAACTTTTTAATTTTTTAAAACAAGTAAATTGTTTTTATAAATTAAGAAAGTCAACTTTTATTTAAACAGAATAAGTGCAATTTTGAAATAAAAGTCAGGTACTTTGTTTTAAATATATATTTTAATAAATTTGCTTTTTCCTTTTAAATAAAGACAATTATTCTTTTTAAAGAAATGTTTTTGAATTAAATTTATATTTTTTTAAATGTAATAAATAAAATTAAACAAACATTCTTGTTTGAATTAAAACATCTTTTTTGTCTGTGTATATTAGGGTGCTATTTTAGAGCGACATTTTTTTTCAGTACCACCTGAAAATCTTGTAACCGGTCAGAAAACAAAAATGTTGAGCTATTACAATGCTCTTAATCTTTATTTTAATCCGTTGCTATTCAATTTGTAAATATTTCCCTTTAAATATAATTAAAAAACAATTTTTTATTCTTTTTCCTTCCGTTCGTACAGTAAGAATATTTTTTTTCGATTTTCGGTTCTAAAATCTTTATACAGGATGAAATTATCTTCAAAAATGTCTATTCAAGCAAGTCTGTATGTTGAAATTGCCGTTCTACTCGAAAACCTTCTAAAATAGCAATAAATCGAGGAGACTAAACTATTAATTGTAGATAAAAACGTAAATGACAATTTTGTAAGGAATTTTGTGCCCTACAATTTTGTCACTAAATATTTTTCTGTATTACTTAAAGTTTAGCTTGTACAGCCAACAAATTTGGATGTACAAGCTAAACTATAAGTGATACAGAAAACAAATTTGTGGGTAACAAAATTCCCTACAAAATTGTCATTTACGTTTTTTATCTACAATCAATAGTTTAGTCTCTAAAAACGATTTACTGCTATTTTAGAAGATTTTCGAGTAGAATGACAATTTGTGTAGAACATATTCAACTTACAGACTTGCTTAAATTGACATTTTTGAAGATAATTTCATCCTGTATAAAGATTTTAGAACCGAAAATCGAAAAAAATATTCATACTGTACGAGCGAAAGGAGAAAAAATTAAAAAATTGTTTTTAATGGTTTTTAAAGGGAAATATTTAAAAATTGAATAGCAACGGCTTAAAATAAAGATTAAGAGCATTGTAATAGCTTAACATTTTTGTTTTCTGACCGGTTACAAATTTTTTAGGTGGGTTGCTTTAAAATGAAACACTCTAATGTAAATAATTAATAATTATTATAATTATTATAAAATATTAAGCTTTAAGAAAAGTTACGAACCTATTCACTATTATTATTTTAAAAATGATCTTAAAAACAATTTTTATTACTAAATATGTATGCAATATGTGTACATTGTAACAAAAGTTTTTAAATTGATATACTTATTCCCAGTTTTATAATCAGACTCGTGGAGCCTACACAATGAGTCCAAAATTTATGTATAAAAATATCTTACTAAAATACGAGGGCGCTGGTTTTATTAATTGTTTGATTTATACCAAAACGCTACCATAACAGCAGACATTAGTACGCATCGACAATCAGCGCCGCTGGTGGTGAAAAACAGGACATAATTTGTGCAATTTAGTGGTCAGGTTTTGTCAATTTTGGACTCCTTGTGTAGGTTCCATGATCAGACTTTAAAATGAACTTTAACTAAATATAAAGTCTCCCATCAAGACCACTTTAAAGAAGGTTTTGACACCCCCATAAAATCTCTCATTTCAATTAAAAACTACCAGTTGCGTAGTAGCGTAGTGTAATGAGAAACTGGACCATTCGCGAAATACTTTTACCCATAGATTAATAACCTCTTTACCCCTGAAATCAAAGCAAAGATATCTTTGCTGGACAACATATCACTAAGTGAAAGTCTTTCTTTAAATTTATAAATAATTCATGTTCGATTAATTGAAAAAGGAATAGACGAAATCTATCAAAAATATCAACATCATCATAACCATCAAACATGTTTTCTCTTTTTCCATAGTTTTATCTCCTTAAAAATATTTCCGTATTTTCCTCATCAGATAAACTTAAACTTGAAGATGATATGCCTTGGTATCGGTTCATAACGTAAAAATTTATTAAAAACTGACAAAATTTTGAAAAATTAACATGATGGGTTATTGATTGAGGTTAGGTATCACTTTTAGTTGGATAATGTGTCAATATCGGCCCTTACACAGTACAACACGATTTGCCTCCCATGAAAAATTTTAAGATTTTAAAAATTAAGGTTATAAAAACGTACCCGTGTCTCACCGTTTCACGAAATCATCAAACAGATTTTTAACTCTCTATTTTGTTATAAATCATTTTTTTTCTTCAAATATTTTAAGTTTTTACTTAATACAAAAATTATACTTAAAAAAATAACAATTTTCTGGTTTTAATTTTTGATTTTTTTTAATAAAACAACAGATTTGTATTTATCCTATATTAAATATATATTGAAAACAAATCTTGATCTTTTAGTTTGACGATTATACATTGCTTTTGAATCTATAGTGCTATCACAACCTAAAAACACCACTTGATATACAGGGTGTTTCACATTCGTGGTCCAATGGAAGTCTCTGAAGAACGAAAAAAATATAGATTTGAAACTTAAAAGCGTATATAATCCATTAAGCCTATTTTAAACAAAATGCTACTTCCGGTTTGACCGGAAGTGACAACTTTGTTATTTCAAATAGAACGCCCTGTATATTTTTACATTTTTAAATTCTACACAAAATTCTGAGTAAAATTACTTTACCATTTACTATACCTAAAGTGAATAGTTTTATAGATGTTTGCTATTAGGTTTACGGATATGGGGGTAAAATGTTTGCAATCTTAAAACATTGTTTAAAAAATTCCATGTCAATTCTTTAACATTTTTCAACAAATTACCCGAGAAACCCCAGGGCAAATTGGGCTAAGGGGTCATCCATTAATTACGCGAGGCAATTTTTTCGATTTTTCGACTCCCCCCTCCCCTTGGTGAGATTTTGCTCGACTACCTCCCCCCTCCCTTAATCTCACGTAAGATTTTTTAAAATGCATGGTTTTAATGTAAATAAGTTAATCTGTGATTGATTAAATTAGATTTATAAAAAAAAAATTTAGCTTATAATTGTTTAATTAATTTAATCCAATTTTCTCGCAATTTTACACTGTTTCATTCGTAAAAATAAATAAAATTAATAACTCCAAAACTATAGGACATGATACAGTAATTTTACTAATTTTATGTAAAATTTAAAAATGTAAAAATATATGGGGTGTTCCATTTAAAATAACAAAGACGATGTCACTTCTGCTCAAGCCGGAAGTGGCACTTTGTTTAAAATATTTTAGAAAAAGGCTTAATTGGATTATAAACGCTTTAAAAATTTCAAATCGATATCTTTTGCCGTTCCTGAGAAACTCTCAATGGACCACGGACGTGAAACACCCTGTATATAATTAAAATAATTTTAAAATAAATAAATAATCTTAATGGTTGTCCATTTATTCAGTGAATAAATTTTTCATAAAAATATACTGTCTAGCTGTTATGTTATGTGCCGAATACCATGGATAACATTTTATTGGATCGCACTTAAAAAAAATGACGTGATCTGAAAACACGCCGAGACACGGGTATCATTTTTTTAATCTAAATTAAATTTTCAAAATCTATAAAAAAATTCATTTGAGGAAAAAAAATCAAATTTTGTCGTACTAAGTTATGAAACACCATTTTTAAGAATAATGAAACACCAACATTATACAGTCCAAAGTCCAGGAAAATAGTAAAAAACGTTACTTATTTAAAAAGGTTGATTCTGAAAGGATACATATTTTTTTTAAATGGCAACATTGCGTACTAATAATTTGGTGGATTATTATTCCTAATCATAATGACAAAAATATTAAAAAATGTTAGAGGTTATTTATTTTAGGTCAGACAAAAGCAAATACTGGTCCCTGTCAGGAATTAATAAATTCAACAAAAACTAAATAAATATTAACATGATAAAAAGGCTTAACATAATAAAGAGGCTAAATGACTTGTATTTTTTAAGGATTCCCCACAGTATAGGTACAGTGAGTATTACTCACTGAATACATATCAAATTGATATTATATTGATATTAAATTAATATTATTAATATTTAGCAGAAATGTTATTACAGAATATAATTTTGAATTTAAAAATGTACATGGTGTGATGTAAACAGATAACAATCAATTAACCAATTAATTATTGTGATAATCAATTAATGCTGATCATATTGACAAACGAATAAAATAATTCCTATTAAAACCATTTTTTTGAATATTCTGTACATTATATAAAATTCAGGTAAACTTATTATATTTAAGTTTAAAATCTCAATTTTTATCTATTTAAATAATAAAGGTAGGTATATTTTTTTTACAATTTTCTGGTTCTGTGGATCCTACAAGGTGGTGCACGACTTCTGGGACACCATGTATATTATTTAAGTACACTCGGTTGCACGGAAAACGAAAGCACCTAAGTTTTGACTGTGTAAATGTGTCTTTTCCTGAGGGCACTTTGTGTTTGTTGTGAAATAAATTTGCAATACAAATGCCAAAACTTTCTGCACAAAAAAATAATCATAAGCTTGTTTTATAAAATTATACTAGAAAATACATATATTTATTTTGGTCCCCAGGATATGTTATTTAATCCATGAAAATGTCTTTTTAAATTTCCTTTATTAGCCCATTCGGAATCCATATAATTGTCGTCATCATCGGCTTCTAATTTTTTTAGTTCCTCCTGTTTTCTGTATGCGTGTAGCATCATTTGTTTCCTATCATTCTCCGACATGATAGGTTCTCTTGCTGGAGCTCCTTCTCCACGTTTTGAAAGCTTCATGATAATCTAAAAAAAAGTTTTAAATGAGCATTAAAAATATATTTATTTACAGCTTAAAAAAATACACCCTTGTTATAATGATCAAAATATACAATTTTTCAAGCGTAGAATAATTTTTATATTATAAAATACATAAGTCTATACTGTATAGAAACTTTCTATATAGACTTATTTATGTTATAATATAAAAATTATTCTACGCTTGAAAAATTGTATATTTTGATCATTATAACAAGGGTGTATTTTTTAAGCTGTAAATAAATATATTATTAGAAAGACTTTATATCAATACTAGTTTAAAAATCAAATTATTATAAATTTAACCTAAACATTATGTGACAAAATTTTAAATCTCAAAATCTCAAAATACTATATAAAACAAGGGGGCGAAAGCCTTAAACGCAATCCACTACTGAAATATATGCTAGGTAATAATATGAGCTTTCTTCGCCTTGTCTATAATAAACTTTTTTTTTTGGGAAATTTGTCAACCTTATAAATTGAGGTTTGTTTTACTCCCATTTTTATACCTACTATAATAAGATCCATTATGATATAAATTTTTCATACAGATATAGATTTCTAACCAATATAAATGCAATATTCTATCAATTTCAAGTATTGCCAGACAGATGTAATATTTATTAATTTTAAGAAGTAATTACTTATTTAAGTATTTTTTAGTTAATTTTAAACTAAATCCATGAAAAAGAACTTAACAAATGGATAGCGCTTATCTAAAAGGAACCAACCGCCAAATCACAATTTTCGAGTTACAGGCACCAAACGCCTATAAATACTTTATATTAGATTGTTCAAAAATATTTAAACGCCAAAGCTAATTGTAACAAAATTTTTTCCTGAGGTTACCAAGTTGCTGGTTTAAAACTGCTGTTTTTATATTTCTCTGAACGGATCCAAGGCGCACAAGGCTATTTTGACAAATATCGTGACGCTTGGTTCCCTTTTGACATTAAAATATTTGTGTTATTATTTTTTGTTTATGGCTTGTTTCGAAACTAATTTTTGATAGAAATATGAGTAAAAGTGCTACGAGTCCAGATGCTTGTTGCAGTGCCAAAAATAAGGCTAAAGATGCAGATAAAGAGCTAAACAAAATAAATATAGCAATAAATGATAATGGCAACTTTGAAACCAATTTAATGAAAATTGGCCCAATTGACACTTTGCCTAAAAAAAATGTGAGTTATTTATTAAAATGTTTATTGGACCTGCCTACATATTTATTTTCAGATAAATAAACAAGACTTTGCACATTTTTCCGACTTCGAGGACTCTGGAAGTGAATACGACCCTGGTACTAAGATTTCTAAAAGTTCAGGTAGTTCTGGTGTAGATTCCACTCTGGAGGAAATCGAGGAGGAAAATTTAGAGCATACACAAAGAAACTTAGCATTACTCCAAGAAAGGTCAAATAGAAAGGGAAGGCCTAAAAAGCGAAGAAAAACAAGCTATCCCGGACAGACTTTTAAAACCAGAAAGCAATTAAGAGACTCAAACAAGAAACACTATAGCATTAAAGGAAAAAAGGTAGAACCTAAGGAATTTATAGACTTTTTGTGCAATTGCACATTAAAATGTAACGAGAAGGTAACACAAGAAGTCAGAAAAGATGTGTTTGAACAGTTTTGGGGTTTAGGGAACTACAATGCCCAAACTGCTTATATAGCGGCCACAGTTAAACAGCATGGCATATAAAAAAACGAAACAAAGAGAGCAATAGAAGACAAAATTCTAGAGTTTATGAAATAACTAATATTAGATTATGTAGAGATACATAAAAACTCTACAGATTTCACCAAAAAGAGTACCTAAATACAGCCTTAAATAAAATAAAAACAGGATCACTTAAAGATGAACGAGGTTTCATGCAAGGGGGACATAATAAATTAAACGAAGAAACTAAAAATAAAGTAATAAATCAAATATCGAGATTTCCTACATATATTTCACATTACACAAGAAATGAGAGTGAAGCAAAGTTTTTGCAAACTGATCTTATACCTACTTAGAAAAATGTTTAGTTTATACACGGAAGATGAACCAAACCATAAAATGGGATTCTCCTCGTACAAAACTATATTTTATAAAAACTTTAATTTAAGGCGCAAAGTTCCAGTTAAAGATACTTGCAATTTATGTGATAGTTTTAATGCTAAAATAAAAAAATTTCAACACGACGTTGTACTTAGAGAGGAACAGGAGTTGCAACACGAACAGCACTTACTAAAGGCACAGGAAGCAAGAGAATCAATGAAGCATGACATGGGGGAGGCAAAAACAAACAATAAATTGGAGACCGCAACGTATGACATGGAAAAAGTTTTAGGTTTGCCAAAACTCCCCACTAACATTGTATATTACAAATGACAACTGTCAATTTATAACGAAGGAGTACATACAAGCTCGAACGATACACCATATTGTTTTGTGTGGAAGGAGGGAACTGCGGGTCGGGAAGCTCAAGAGGTAGGATCTTGTCTTAAAAAGTTTGTAGACATGTATTTAACTCCAGAAACAGAAGAATTAATATTATGGTCTGACTCATGTGGGGGGCAAAACAGAAATATTAAAATTGTATTGCTACTAATAGCCATTTTAGAAGCACATCCTTTACTTAAAACAATCTACCTCAAGTACTTGATACCTGGCCACAGTTTCCTACCCAATGACACCGATTTTGGAGAAATTGAGAGATCTATTAAATACCAAATACGTTTGTACACTTTAGAAGAATTTAGAAGTTATACAACGGTGCTCACATAAGAAAAAATTTGTTGTAGAAATGGGAAAGGAAGATTTTTTCGGGACTTCAAAACTGGAACAATTAATTATAAACCGAAAAGCCGATATAAACGGACATAAAATAAGTTGGCTCCAAACTCGCGTTATAAAACTGGCCAAAGAATATCCTTTTTCAATATTTGTAAAATACACACACGATTTTCAAGATGAATTTAGAGAAATAAATATAAAGAAAATAACGAAAGGTCGTCCTAATACTAAAAGCGATTTTTCCTCAAATTTGTTTATGCTATACCCAAATGGAAAAGATATTTCTACAAAAAAATTGGCAGATATTAAAAGTTTGATGGCACTAGTTCCTAACGATGTAAAAGACTTTTATAGAAACTTAAATGCAGCTGATTTTGAGGACGATGTAGATGGTTTTGGTGAAAATATTGATTTTTTGCCAGAAACAGAATCTGATGTATAATTTTTTGTTGTCGTTAATTTAGGAATTACCTATTAAAAAGTTTTACTTTTATTTTCTAATAATTAGTCGAACAATGTTTGTTTATTTTTAGTTGAAAACAATGGCTTGTATTTTTTGTTTATCACGAAACTGAAACTGAAGTTATTATAAAAATATTACAGCTTTTGTCTTATTTTTATTTTATGCCCAAGTCTAACATAAATCAAACGTTTATGTACAAAATAAGTCAAACGATCCATGTGTTATTTTATTATTTTGTCTAAAAAGTGTTTAAAGAGATCCATGTCTAAAATTTCCTTTTTATCAAAAAGGAACTAAGCGCCATTTTTACCTGTATTACCAAATAGCAACACTAAATTTGGAAAAATTCATTAGGTTTATTTAAGTTAATCATTTTACTGTAATAAAACGCCAAAACTGGACTAATGCAATTACAAATGAATTTTATATACTTTAAAAACTTTAAACCCAGTTTACTCAATTTTAAAAGTTGGCGGTTGGTTCCTTTTAGATAAGCGCTATCCAAATATTAACATTAAATTGACACACAGGCTAAATGACTTGCATTTTTTAAGCATTCTTTAAACACAAATTCAGTTTTTTTTATCTGGACTCGTGTTTTTTTGTTAGGTTGGTGGCTTATACCAGTTTGACTTAGTATTTTTAGTATTTAAAAATGGTACTTCTGCTAAAGAATTTAATTAAATACTTTGACACTGTCAAATTGACAATATTATTTATTATTGATAATTTACTTGTCAATTATAAATAAAAAGATAATTATGCCAAAAATAATAGCAACGAATTCGAATGTAAAAGCCCTTTTGAGGGCAAAACTTCATTTTGATGAAATTATGCCAAATGCCACAATGGAAGAAAAAGTACATCGCCTTATGGACATCACACATTATTTTCATAATATTCACCATTGGACAACATTTACGTTCAAAAAAAATTTTAATTTCTTTTATATAAATTCTTTTCAAAGCGAAGATTATTTTCCGCTAGGAATACTTTCTCTTCTGGGCCGTAAAGCAACCTATATTTAACTACTTTTTTATATGATTTTACTCATCCAAGCACTTTTAAATACGAATTTCGACAACTCAACTTGACAACTGCACAATGTCACCTACAATAATTTATACATAACCACAATTAGATTTATAACTAGCTTAGTTTGTTTAAATCAATGCGACCAACTTGACAACTGTATTTACCAACCAAAACCCTAAATTTGCAACGTTGCCGCAGTCCAGATTAAAAAATGAACTTTAGTATTACTTACTAAAGAAGTACATAACAATAATGCTATGAGAGAATTTAATTTTAAATGTCAATCATTGTCATTGCGGTTTCTCTATGATCATTGTCTATGGTGTAATGTCAAAAGAACGCATATTATTAAAGTAAAAATCCTAAAATAATTTTTTTATAAGATCAAACATTAGTTCCTATTGAAACTATTTCTTAAGCATACGACTTAATTAAGGTAAACCTATAATTTTTAGGTTTAAAAACTTAATGTTTACGCTCTCATATCTTTTTAAATAAAATAAGGTAGAATTTTTAAATAATTTTCTGGGATTTCTAGGGGTCTGTAGATTATCCACCTTTAACTTCTTACCCCTTTATATAGACAGTATATATAATATAATATATATTATACAGTATATATAATATAATATATATATATTATATAATATACTATAAGGAGCTATCTTTTAAAACTAGTTGAAAAAATTTTGAAAGAAAAACATTTCTAGTTCAGATATTTATGGCCATTATTTATATATTTTATATCAGGTTAATGGCATACTTTGCAGTTTAAATAAAACGCAATGGCTTACTTAATTCAGCTGCCTTTGCGGAGAATAACTTAAAAACTGCGTTTTGAAAGATAGCTTAGATATATTAATGATGATATTTTAGAAGTTATACAACCTATTGTACGTTTATATGTAAAGGGAACTGCCGAGATTTACAATGTAGTAATGATAAATAAAATTAAAAAGTTCAAATTTAAATAATCATTTCAATGGATTAAAACATATGTATATTAAAAAGTAAGACATATTCTAGATACAATTACAACGGCTTAAAAATAGGTATATAAAAATCATTATGGAACATTATTTATGAAATACAAAATAATAATAAAAATAAAATATGTAAATACCTAGTTTTTATGAAGAAAATAAATACTTCACACAGTAATTTTTATAATTAGCATTATTAATTATTAAATAATTGATCCATTACTATTGTGCATTAAATATTGCAATTTTGATTAAATAATGTTCTGATTATAAATCCAATGTTTTTAATAAATGTAAACTAATCGGGATTTTTCGAAAATTATTTAGATACAAATTGTCAATTCGGATCCTCATTTTCAGTAGTCGGCATTTTCAAAAGTTTTATTATCTGCCGACTAATCAGTGATTAGTGATCTTTAGCGCTGAATATCCGTATTTGACCTAGTAGTGGGGTGGGGATTAAGGATTATTACGTGTATTTTTTATCGATAATTAGACTAATTTAGGGGCAATTTAATTTCCATGTTGATGATTTATTTTTTAGACAAATGCGCTGTTGCTGCCTGGCCCCCCCAACAGAAAGGCCTCCCCAGCTGAAATGTTGTAAATTTCTTTAACGATGAATTTCAGTTATCTTTAAAATTTAGCCGCCTGGGCCTTTTTTCTTAAATCCGCCACTGGTTCTAAAGGCACTACTCAAATTAATACATGTTTTCATTCAAGCAGAAGAGACATTACATCAATTTGATCAAGCAATTTTTTTTATTTACTCTGCCGTGTAAGATACCCGTAAGTAGCTCATTTTCCATTTTATTACGCATTTTGGTTTTGTTCATATTGATGATAGAGAATACCCGTTCGTCGTCCGTTGACGTGTGAGGCAGTAGACTGGGCCAAAAAAATCGACTATTTTTTTTAAAGTATTTCGAAAATATGGTTTGGGGTGACAACAAAATTATTGTGAAAGTTTGAGTCCATAATATTGATATTAAGAGGTCTATCATCGCAGTTTTAGATTTTTTTTCCTGAGCGAGGTTTTGTCTCAGAACTCCCAAACCATTGAGTTTAACAAAATTGACTCAAAAATATTTTTTAAGGAAATTGAATGCTCTACAAGAAAGCTTAAAATTAAATTTTCCGTCAGATGAGCCGTTTCCTTAAAATCATGGCTTAAAAATTGGTATAGTTTTACATTTTGATCTTTTAACTTTGTAATTTTGTAATTCATATAAAAAGTAACCTTGAATAACTTTTGATTGAGATAATTTAGCCAAAAATGTTAAGAGACTTTTTATAGAGCATTTGATTTCCTTAAAAAAATATCTCCGAGTCAATTTTGTTAAACTCAATGCTTTGGGAGTTCTGAGACAAAAACTCGCTCAGGAAAAAATCTAAAATTACGATGAGAGACCTATTAATATTATGGACTCAAACTTTTACCATAATTTTTTTTGTCACCCCAAACAATATTTTCGAAATAAATACTTTACAAAAAAAAATTGTCGATTTTTTTGGCCCAGTCTAGTGAGGCAGTACCGACGATCCATGAACGCACTTCTACCTCAACTTTTTTCCAAAATTTGTCACGTCCGTGTCACATTTATAACGAAACATGCCCTTCAGCTTCCTGAATTCGTCATGAACCGTGTTTTAGTGTGAATGGAATTTAGCGATAATTTAGGTATACAAATTGGATTTGTTATAAATCCGTATAAAATCCGTATTGTCCCCGAATTCCGTATAAAAATCCGTATAATTTTCCAATATACTCGAAAATCCGTAGAATACGGAAAAATCCGTATATCTAACATCACTGCGACTAATGCCGACCTCAGCTGCAGCCAGTGCCGACCAACAGCTAATCGAAAGATTAATTTATTTTGGGAAGACTTATAAGGATTATTTAAGGTCTTTTTAACGAAAAATCAGTAATGATTGAAAGATCTTTTTGTATAAAACACATTTTCAAGTTGGTAATTCTATTGTTTCATAGATGTCGCTCTAGACAAATATTTAATTTAAATCATTTTTAGATAATAATAGCTCGCTCATTCCTAAATTAAATTCGTGCCTGAAATGTTTTTAAAAACCAAAAAAGCCATATTATATTACCTTGCAATTTTCCACTTTTCCAGCAAAATCTCCGACTTTTTTGCCCTCTCTGTACACCTCCTTTCCGCAAAACCACATTTGAGCCGTCAAAGGATCTATAATCTCCAAAGAAGCCTGCGTGCCCGACAAATCTTCGATGTTTTCAAACTCCATCCTGATAACGTCATGCGGCGGTAACTTCATTGGGTATACAATGGTGACCGCACCCCGCAACAGATTTATCGCCTCGTGAATTATTTTTATCGTCAATAATTTTCCTAAAAAAATGATAAATGCATCTTTACAAATTAAACAAATTTGAAACTTGGTAAAAGTAAAAAAAATTAAAGGAAAACATATATGTTGATCTACAGATCAATCGTAATCGAACTCGATAATTTGTCATTCTTCTTGCGATTTCTTTAAAAGTAAATAATTTATTAAATATATTTGTTTTCTAATTTTTTTTTTGATAACTTTGGTTAATTAATTTATTGTCTTTTATAAAGCATCCTCAAATAAATACGATCGTTCAAGGTACACTGAAAAAAATCCTGCATGCAGTATTAACAAAAAGGTTTTGTAGACCATTTTTATACAAAACTTGTTTAAATAAACCAAAAAGACTGTTAAAACAACAAACTATTTAACAAAATTAGAATCAACAAAATTTTGTAATTGTTGAACTAACAACTTGAAATTTGTAAAATTTTATAAGAAAAATTTTATTAAAGAACTAAAAAAAACGTTTAATTTACAAACTATTTTGTTAAAATTATGGCAGCTTATTATAACTACAAACGAATTTGTTATATAAATCAAAATGTGTTAATACTACAATTTGAAAATTTCGTCAATTGAACGAAATTATTTTGTCAGTGCAGCTGATAAAATATTCTTTAACAATTTGTTGTATTGACAAAATACTTTTGTATATCCTACTAACAAATTAAATTGCCGCAATTTTTATTTTCAACAAAAACGAAAGTATTTATGTTACATTTTTCTTTTATCCAAATTATTAAGTTTTTGTTCTCTTAACAATAATTTGGTTAAACCAAAAAAAAGCGGGCCCTATATACACTCTTAAAAAAGACCTGGTATTTGCAATGAAAATTTAGTTCCCAGAACCAATTTTATTAGTGAAAATAGGCACAACAAAAAAATATGTTGTGGGAACTAATACAAATTTGTTTTTACAGTTTGTTGTCGGAACAGCCAATATTGGTAGCTCCAACCAACAAGTTTAAGTGCATCGAAATTAGTTTTTTTTTTCATACAAATAATTGATATTTAATGCAATCACATTAGTCTGTTATTTTAGCAGCGTCTAAGTTGTAACAACTGCACTTGCTATTTATCACAACAAACATTGTATCATGCAGGAATTTATTTTTTAATTGAAATTACATGAAAAAAGGTACATTTAAAGAATTTAATAGTTGATATAATATAAATTTGTTTTTTACTGTAACTAAGTTATATTTAATATTAAATGCTTGCATTAGTAGCAACAACAAATTTGTATTATTCCACAGTACATACCTGCTTAGTAAATATAACACTTTTTGTGTAAATATTATAAAGAATAGAGAAAGGAAATTCATGCCCGTTCGTTTTATAAATATTTATTATAAATTAAAAAATAACAATATAACTGAAAATAACAATATAACTGAAAACACCAAATATAAGTTGACTATACTTCTTCAGTAAACCGTGATGTTTACGTGAAGTGCAAGCCTTTGTTTAACATCTTAACAATGATTCTTAGGTACAACGTAACATACTTGCATGATAACAGGGGTAAGCATTCGATAAATTTTGAGTGTAAGTGCCTATAGTATAGGCCCTATACCAAAAATGCGACTTGAGCTGTAACAAAACAAAACGAAACAAAAAAATTCTCGAAATTCCGACGTGATGGAGACTTTTGGTGGGCACCATTGGATTCAGGAGGCCATTTTCAGTCGGAATGGCATTTTCACATTTTTGGATTTTTTTTCGGACCCCAAAACTATAGTTTTTTGTATACAATAGTGTAATTAAATTAGTGCAATAATAATACCTAACCTTTAAAAACTGGAACCAATTCAGGTAAACCCCATGTTCCTAATAAATCTTCTACTTCAGTCCGCTCATCCATATTATTTGTTCGAGATATCTATAAGTAACCAACACATAAGAATATATTCTTATATATATATGAATAGTTAAAAAGTATGTAGCCGGCTGAAGGACGAAAGTCAATGGCCCTTTGAAAAATGTATTTTTTTCAATAAAGAAAATTTATTATTATTATTAGTTTCTTACCTAAAATATACACTACACACGAGCTGATACACAAATACAAAAGAACAAACACCACCGAAGTCTGGACGCCGTGCAACACCGTTTGTTTACAGGTTAAAAGTAAAGCACGCGCCGTGCTGGACAAAACGCGCGCGAAAAAAAAATGCACAAAGTTTGCAGTTGCATTAACCTACAGAGACAACATCCCCAACTGACACTTTGTTTCACACCGCTGGTGTCTTAGCTGTGTGAAAAGTGACGCATAGTTTATACAACCGAACCGTTAGTTCCACGGACTAATTTCAGTCAGTTGAGAATGTTACTTAAATATTTGGTCCAACAAAAACATTTTACCGCCGAAATGATTTTTTTGAGATAATGTTGTCAATACTTCTAGCCAACACAAAGTTTCAGTTAAAATAACTTAATCGCCTTTTTGCAGTAAATAATACTCAACAACAAAACTAAATCTTTTCAGGTAATGATGCAAGCAGTTACACATATAAAGGTACTGATTACAAAAAACAAAAAATTTTATTTTCTGCAACAGTTTTACCCCAACGATAATAAGTTAGTTACAAATACCAGGTCTTTTCTAAGAGTGTAGCAACACTGCTACTTGGCAAATGTATTCTGACAGTGTGCATTCTTTTCAACTCTAGGTACTCTTCATATTTCCATTTATAATTGTTTATTTGTTTATTTGGTGAATAATTATTTCTGTGTTATTTCTACAGTTTCGTTTCTAGTGCATCGAAAATATTAAGGTAACGCTTTTATTATTTTACGAGTACCTATACAGGGTCCTGCAGCTCAGCTTCCGTCTTTTGTAGCTCAGTTATTAATTAAGTTGGGATTATAATATTTGGCAGACTTTACCTGCGTAATGGGACCAATTTCAGGAAATTATTTTTGATTATACAGGGAGTCCCAAAAAAGTGACGCTATGATGATATATATTTTTTTTAAATGAAAAGTTACACATTTGTAAAAGACATTTTTATTTTTGTAAAATTATTTATACTTAATTTATTAATAAAGTAAGTTTCTTTGTTTCGAATACTTCTAGTATTTTTTCGTATAATTTAAATTACCTTCACCCAATTTACTAAATTTGGAGCGCCGTAAGTAATTCATTTAATTTTCTCAATACCTTACCTTACTTACCATAAATTTTTCAGGTAAGTATTAACAAACTATAAATATTTATGCATCGAAATTTAAATTATGTAATTAACATTAAAATTAAAAGTTAAAGATTCCGTAAAACAATTTTTAAATTTAATCTGGTGTATAAATCCTTCTTTTGAATTACACTGTATATACAAAAATACAGTATTCTTGTAGTAAAATGAACAACATTTTAGTATAAAATAATATAGCGTTTTGTTATTTCAACAAAAGTTCATTTGTTAAACAAAAATAATTAATTTGTCAAAGGTATATACAAATTATGTTCTATTAACGAATTACGTTGCAAAAATTTAACAAAAGGTTTTGTTATTCCAACAAATAATTTGATTTATGCAATAAAAAATTTTTTTAACCTAACAAAATATTTTGTCATCTATACGAAATTCTTATTTCGATCGCACAATTATTTTGTTGGATTTTAACAAATTAAATTGTATATGTTACTAATAATATTGTTTTATCAACAATGTACATATTTTGTTATATTAACTAAAGCCTACATTCAGATGATAAAATTTATGTCGGGTGAAATACTACAAAAGATGTTGTTAAATGAACCTATAAGTTTTATGATATTTGCAGAGATTTTTCTTTCAGTGTATACTTTGTGCACATGCAACATGTTGCTGGCTCTCCTACAATTGGTATTTTTTTGTATTAAACATTTACTAGTTTTTCTATAATAAAGTAGTTTCACCAAGCTGTTATATTCCTGATTATTAGTAAAATTAGTTTACTTAAAATCTTTAAAATTCAATTAAATTTTAAATTGTTATAATACCTTTCACGTAAAACAGTTATCGTAATGAAATTTTTATTTTATTTATATTCTTATATATATTTTTATTGTTGTTAGTTTAGATGCAAAGTGATTGTCAATCATTCAAATAAAAAAAATGTTTTAATAACATTTCTAATTTTCTACTTCTAAAGCCCTTTCAAATTTTTGTAATGAATAGTTTAATTAGCTGCATTTTAAATGAATGGAAATCATAAACGAGGCGAGAATTTAAAAAACTTAATTATACATCCTAATTAGTTATGTTACTTTTGGCACACAAAATGTTTTAGTGAGCGACTAGTTTGTTTACAAATGCATTTAAAGGCATAGCATAATATTTTAACGCTAAATTTATATTTAAAATATTCATTGATTGCATAATACCGTATTATTAATATGTTTATTTTATCTTTAATCAGGGCCGTGCGCAGGATTTTCTTATCATTAAATTGTTAAACCTACAAAAATTTACAACAGATCTAGGAAATTATTTTTCCTGTTTAGGGCACCCAAAAACTTTGTTTTTTGATAAAATTAAAAAAACCGCTTGGTTTTGTTATCTTTAAAAGTTAATTATCAACACCAATACACGAGATATAAAAATTCTTACTTTGTTTAAAAGATAGGGCCGAAAAAGCCAAGAAGCAAATCTAACGAAAACCTCATTTTCGTCATCTACTATGTCGAACTTTAACGTCGAAAATCAATACAACAGTACGAGATAATCCCAATATTTTCCCCAATGATGTAGAAAATTTAATAAGAAACATTTTGATTTTGTTACATAAGTAATTTAACGGAAATAGGATGTCTATATTTAAAATTAGCCTTTAAGGTAATATCTCTATTTAAAGACTGATAAATACAAACGGAATACTCAGCGGTGCCATTGTGGTAAAAACAAAATTTTGGATTTTAGATTAAAATTAACAAATTATTTTGTTGTTATAACGTCAAAATTAAGGTTTAACAGTCATATTTTCGTGTTTCTTAAGTTGGACGCAAGAATTATAAAAATTACGGTTTCGAAAAGTGAGCACAATTTTGTTTGTACTTGTACCCAGTAAACACACATACGTTAGTTAAACGTTTTTTTAAACCGTAACACCATTTTGTTTTTACGTATATTTTTAACGTACAATCAACTAAAATGTCGCAGATTATAACGTTTAACAATACTAATAAATAAACGTTTAATTTTGTCGTTAAGAAAACGATCATTACACGTTTCGAAATGTTACATTTAAAACGTTTAATATACGTCTATTAATAACGTAAATTAATGATTGTTTTTGCCTCTTTTAAAACATTTATCTATACGTTATATTTAAATTCATATTAATGTCCTTTCTAACGTTAGTTCTATAATAAATAAAACTCCACAAATACTTGTTTTTACAACGTATTTATTAAACGTTAGTTTAACGTTAACTGCAACATGAATACAGGTTGTAGACAATGATTTTTTTAAATGAAGAAAAGGTTTTGGAGGTATCTCCAGTCGTCTTTAGTTAAATAATTTTTATCGTTCGCTGGAAAATTTAGCTGCTTCTAAAACACAAAAAAGAAATTTGTTAAACGATGAAAAATAGACTAATTTTTCGAAAAACCCTATAAGATTAAAAAAAAATGGCTTAAAAAGCTTGTTTTCAGCTGGCTTTGTTGTTCAACAGATTAAATTCAAAAATTTTTATTGTAGAATATCGCTGGGCTGAAATTTGATAAAAAAATACGGTATTTTTAGCGCACCCGATATAATAAGAGTGTTCTCGAAATACTAATTTACAATACGTACACCAGGTCTTGTTGAATAGATCTATAACCATAGCAAATGTATCTTATCGAACCGACTTAAGTGTGATTTTACTAGAGAATTCTCTAGTTAAATCACGCCTAATTCCAATTTACGGTAAAAATACACGACCGCCCCTAAATTTGGAAATAATGGACTCTTTTCACAATTTTAACATCTCTACATTTATGACTATTGTGTTTAATCTAAATAAGTTTAATGTTAACTTAATGTTAATTTAACTTAAATGTTAATTTGTGTGAGTTAATATTTACCTACCCCACTATACCTCACTATACTACTATACTACTTAATAAACATTGAAAACACGTAGAAAACGTCTTTAAAATTAACATATTAACTCTCATATTATTCTAGGACGCTGCACAAATTATAATAAGAACAAAATCACACTCCCCCGAAAATTAGGAAATAAAGCAATGAATCTGCGTGATATTAACAGTGTGTATATTTTAAAACAATTACATTAAAGTACTTACCAAAAGCAGAACGAATCTTACGAGCAGAAAACACGTAAAAGAATGCACCTTTTGGTACCAAAATCAAATTGAAAACTGACGTAGCGAGCAGCTATGGCATGGCAGCCTGCCATTGGCAGGCCCAATCACATGATGTGTATTCGGCCAATCGGATTGAGTTCTTCAGTTATGCGTTTTATATGGGTATGTATTAGGGTGATTTTTTTTTCACGACAATTTTTATTTTTTCGCTCCCAACTCAAATACTTGTTGAAAATGTTCAAAAAAAAATTCCCTGAAAATTTGAGCCCTTAATATTAACTCAAAGTACTCGACCAAAGCGTATAAAGATTTCCCATTTAAAATACACGTAAACTTTGATTATTTTTTTTAAATATCTATATCTCAGCCGCATTTTATGCTATTGGATTGTTTCAAAAAAGGATTTACTCGTAATCAAAAGTTCTACAAAAATGCTTTATGTGCTATAGCTGTAATCTGCACATGTAGGATGGTACGGGTCACTAAATCCTATTTTAGTGAAAAATTATCATATTTTTGAAGATATTTCAAAAGTGACTGGATTCTTTGAAAAAATGTAAAAAATAAACTTGTAGAAAATTTAATTTTTTTTAAAAAATGTCCTGTTGAATCGCTAAGATTGATATTTCTTGAGATATAAAGCGTTTACATTGACAATTTATGAAATTTTTAGGATTTTCGTATCAAACTTTGTATAAATGATGATTTTCAATTGTTTCTCAATAAAATTTCATGTAATTACGTTTTTTCTACAGTCGGGTGATTAGAGAAAAATAAATAACTCAAACAATCTAGCATAATTATGAATAACATAACTTTAAAGAAAAAAGATATATCTAACCTAAAAATTGATATAACGAGGTGTATTACATACAATATGTTATTTTATTAATAATTATGCTTGATTGTTTGAGTTATTTATTTTTCTCTAATCACCCGACTGTAGAAAAAAAGTAATTACATGAAATTTTACTGATAAACAATTGAAAATCATTATTTATACAAAGTTTGATACGAAAATCCTAAAAATTTCATAAATTGTCAATGTAAACGCTTTATATCTCAAGAAATATTAATCTTAGCGATTCAACTGATAGGACCTTTTTTAAAAAAAAAAAAATTTTCTACAAGTTTTTCTTTAAATTTTTTCAAAGAATCCAGTCACTTTTGAAATATGATAATTTTTCACTAAAATAGGATTTAGTGACCCGTACCATATTACATGCATGCACATGTGCAGATTACAGTTATGGTTCTGCCTAAAGCTTACTGTATAATTACTTATGCTTTTCTTTAGAATGTAATTAGAAAATTTCTAAATTTCATTTAATGTTGTTTATATATATGTATACCTATGAAAATTGTTTATGTATGTATACATGTTGCATCAGTTTATTAAATATTAAACGTTATAAATTATTTTTAAACAAGTTATCCCATTTTAGAGAAAAACGATGTGGATGAAAGTATATTTGTATTTGAAAAAAAAAACGTTTTATTAACGTTATAAAAATATACTTTTGAAAAAGTGACAAAGTTAAATTATTCATGAGTCCAACCACGTCAAGTGGGACCAGAAAATTTCACGAAATCACCGATTTTGAAAATAATCACATTATTGTGTAGTAGGCATGACTCATATGTCACAGTAAAAAAATTGTTTTAAAATTCGTTTTTTTTTGGTAATGTTATTAAGGTTGACAATTTTGTCAAACTTTAGAGCACGGTAAAATTGAAAAAATAGAATCTCTGGGACCACTCTGTATAATTGAATTAAATTTTACACACTATTGTAGAAATGTTTAGAGTATATAATGATCATTTAATTAAGGTTAATTTGTTTAAATAAAAGAATTTTGCATACATTTATTATAAACAATTGAAATTTTGTATGTGTTCTTCACGCTGAAAAAAAATTAATCTTGTGTCATAATATGCGGCAAAAGTTTCCGTTTAATAAGATGTACTCAAAAATTTGCCTTTCATATGTCATTCCGCAGATATTAATTTTTTTGTCCCGCTGTGCGCTTGATCAGTACGCGGCGCGCTTCGCTGCTAGCTCGTCCGTTCGAACGGTTTAACGGTGTGCCTGAACGAAGTTTAAATCACATAAAAATGCCGCCAAAAACTGATTGTAGTTTCTTGTTCGGGACCCTTTGGTGACTTAAAAATGATATTTACCAAAGTTCCAGCTGCTCCTCTTTTCGAAATTGTTCGAAAATTCATGATTTTTTTTTTAATTTTTGTTTATCTCTTTGACAGAGTACACATTTGCACACGGATTTTTATAAAATTGGAGTATATTATTTAGGAGACTTAGAGAATATTTTTTAATACTGTTCACATCATTTGATATATACAGGGTTAGCCAAAAATTACTTATTTTTAATAATGCAAAAGCGTAAATTCATGATTTTAGCATAACACGCGAAAAATATTTATTCCCAATTTTTTTTTAGATATTTCTAGGTCTATCAGGTTACAAAATGGCATTATTATTAACCTTTTACAAGAAAAATAGATTTGTAATAACATTTAATAAAATAACGCTTAGAGAGTATTTAAAATGTTGTTTAATTTAGGCTTTTTAGTAGTTTTCAATTTTGAACGAAAAATTGGTTGAAGTTAAAAAATATATTTACCAAAATTCTAACTGTATTTTTAATTTGTAAAAAATTCAATTTTTTTTAAATTATTTGTTTATGGCAAAGTCTACCTTTGCCAGAGTACACATTTGTACACCGATATTGTAAACGAGAGAAACTGTTTTTATATATATGCTTAGATTTATACAGGGTTAGACAAAAATCACTTTTTTATATAGTAAAAAGCATAATGCATAAAAAAGATTTTTCAAAAAATTTCGAAAAGAGGAGCAGCTAGGATTTTGGTAAATATCATTTTTAAGTCACCAAAGGGTCCCGAACAAGAAACTGCGGAATTTTTATGTGACTTAAACTTCGTTCAGGCACACCGTGTGCTGACGAGCTAGCAGCGAAGCGCGCCGCGTACTGATCAAGCGCACAGCGGGACAAAAAAATTAATATCTCCGGAATGACAAATGAAAGACAAATTTTTGAGTACATCTTATTAAACGGAAACGTTTGCCGCATATTATGACACAAGATTAATTTTTTTTCAGCGTGAAGAACACATACAAAATTTCAATTGTTTATAATATATGTATGCAAAATTCTTTTATTTAAACAAATTAACCTTAATTAAATGATCATTATATACTCTAAACATTTCTACAATAGTGTGTAAAATTTAATTCAATTATACAGAGTGGACCCAGAGATTCTATTTTTTCAATTTTACCGTGCTCTAAAGTTTGACAAAATTGTCAACCTTAATAACATTACCAAAAAAACGAATTTTAAAACAATTTTTTTACTGTGACATATGAGTCATGCCTACTACACAATAATGTGATTATTTTCAAAATCGGTGATTTCGTGAAATTTTCTGGTCCCACTTGACGTGGTTTGACTCTCATTTAACATTCATTCATAATTCTTGGATTTTATACCTTCGGATTTTAAATAAGAAGTCATATTGTCTACATGTGTAAACTAAGCAAAAATTTCACAAAATAAATATATAAAAAGTAATTTTAAAAGTGTTCGATGGAGCGTGTTGAATATAACATAGTATAAATGTTAAAAGAAAGAGCTGCCTGCACAGTTCATAAAATAATTACTTCAAACGGTATTTTCTCATTAATATTTTTATTTGTGAAAAAAAATTGTGGGTTGAAACGTAATTTAAACATTTAAATGTATGGTGACTGAACACCTTAATACGTTATTGTAACGTAAAAGTTAGCCACTATTAAAAAGCACATTTAAATTAACGTTGTTTTAACGTTTAAATTAAACATTTAAATATATGGTTGACTGAACACCTTAATACAACGTTATTGTAACGTAAAAGTTAGTCACCATTAAAAGCATATTTAAATTTACGTTGTTTTATCGTTTAAATTAAACATTTAAATATATGGTTGACTGAACACCTCAATACAACGTTATTGTAACGTAAAAGTTAGCCACTATTAAAAAGCATATTTTAATTAACGTTGTTTTAACGTTTAACGTAAACATTTAAATATATGGTTGACTGAACACCTTAATAAAACGTTATTGTAACATAAAAGTTAGGCACTATTAAAAAGCATATTTAAATTAACGTTGTTTTAACGTTTAAATTAATTGGTGTAAATTTATCCCAATATCAAACCGTTGCTTTTTCCACGTAAAACGTTTTATTAACCTTTCACACGTTTTAAATACGTTTAAAAACGTGTATGTGTTTACTGGGTAGGTGTACTTGTAGTTTAAAATAGTATATTAAAGAACTAATGTCATAAGACGTCATTTTGTCGCACGCGGACAATTTAGTGCGACAAAAGGTCTTTTGACATGAGTTCTTTATGTTATTTTATCTATTTTGCAAAAATTCTATAAAAAAAATTAATTTTATACCTTAAATTTAATTTGGTCAAATTTTACTTTATATAGTTGGTATCAGTCATTGGTTTGACAGTTAATGTAAAAATCGATTCGCCATGCCGTCCTTAATTTACTTATTTACAATAAGCGGCTGTTAATGTTAAAGAAGAAAAAAATGATTTTCTTTGGTGTTAAACAAAATTTATTGCCAGAAAATTCTCGTAAGTACTAGAAAAATCATAAATATATTATAACCAATATGCAAAATATTACGCTCTAGCCAACCTATAAAATCAAAATTTTGGGTGGGATAAAGTATCTAATTAAAGCACCGAAAGCGGTGTTATGTCTGGCGTATATGGAGGCTAGGGCATCATTACAGTATTGTTTTTGGACAAAAATTTTGTTCAAAAACAATTTTGGAACAAATTTTTCTGCCACGCGTTTCATACCCAAAACATTCGAAAAAATTTCATGAGATAAGCCAATCGATTTACCAACATCATCAGCGACTTCTCTGATGGTTTATAACCATTTCTTCCACTTTTTCCATGTTTTTATCGCTTGTTAATGTGCTTGGGCGTTCGGGACGTTCGTCATCTTCAACGTCTTTACGGCCATCTTGGAAACTCTTATACCACTTGTAAACTCTTGTTTTACTTATGGCAGACTAACTATAGGCCTTTGTTAACATTTCACAGAATTTATTTAATTTTTTTAGCAAAATCGCCGAGCTCATAAAACACGTCTAACCTTAGCGGATGCCACAGACAAAGTAAACGATGAAAACAGCTAAAGTTTTTATAATACTTCGGGGGAATGTATACCAACATAATAAAGAAAATTTTATGACAACCGGACCCTCCGAACCCGCGAAATTTAACAATTTCCGTTATTTTCTGAACACACCTCGTATTTAAGTCCAATCAGATGTTGGGTTTTATCTTGAGAACTACAAAAGATTTCAAAAATATATTTACAATTAAAAAACTTTATGAATTAGTGGTAAAATGTCACTAGGAATACTGTAGCTCTGTTTGGTCACCTTCATACAATATTCATATCAATAGTTTTGAAACTGTGCATGGTAAATTTTTCAAATATGTTTATTTAAGCTCTCTGAACACCAAATTTACCTCTCATTTGAAAATGTTACTTTGTACCTTGACTTGATTTCCATGTCCGATAGAAGAACTTTTTTGGATCTGTGCTTATTTTTTAAGATTATTAATGGTTTTATTTCTGCTCTTGATTAGTTGTCTAAAATAAATTTTTATATTCGCTATAATACTTACGTAATAATCGTTTTGTGCCTACCATTTGGTAAACTGGTTAATGTGTATTCCGATTTGGTTGATTTTACAGGAGTTTCCATAAATGTTTTTAAAAATCAGTTAAAATCAGTGTTGTAATAAATATATAATCATTACATGTTTAAAATTTGTAACATTTTATTTATGTTAATCGTAAGCGCAATTATTGAGTATTGTTTTTGTGGTAATAAATTGTTTTCCAAATATTGTGTTGTATGTACTGTTTGTTGTAAAAAGCTATATGCGTAAATAAAGGTTATTATTATTAATATTATTTTTGCAATAATTATTATTATATTTTTCGCTAACAATTAACATACTCTCTAAAAATTAATGGGTCAAAAATGACACCATGGTATCCCAAAATCCGAAAATACCATAAAAAATTATGAAAGTGGAGCAGTTTTTGAGATATAGTCAATTCCATATGAAATGGAAAATTGACTATATCTCAAAAACTGTTCTACTTTTTTAACTTTTGACGACATTTTCGGATTCAGGGGACAATTTTACATAGGAATTTTAGAATATCATGGTATTCCATGGTTAACCATGGTACAAGTGAAAAAGCAGCCACTAATAACTATTAAATTAGTCATTTGTGACTTATTCATTTTTAGAGATAATAATAAATAAAATGTTAAAAATTTTGTACGTATTGAATCATTTTAGTCACGAGCTAAAGTTGGAAACAGTGGCTTTTAAGCTTTTTAGTCACGGGCTAAAGCAAATTTTCAAATTTTTAACAAATAAAATTGGCTCTAAATTCTGGTTTCTGTTTGTCGTAGATAAAGTATAGTATGCAACTCGTTTGTAAACTTCTCTAGATATTCGTTTTTATTAAACACTCCACCGATGTTTATAAAACTTGATACATAATATCGATGGTTATTTTACAAAACATCGTAAGCGACAAAACCTAAATTTTACAGGAGAAATTTTTTTTTGTGTGGGAGCTTTATTTTTAAAGTTATTTATCTGAAAACTGGTGAGGCATTATTTTATTAATGTAGAATTCAAATATTTAAGTAAGATCGAATCCAATCTAAAATTTTCATTAAATTTTGTGGCATACGATATTTTATAAGAACATCTTTAGGAAAATGTAAAATTAGTCTTGTCGCTTAAGTTACATTTACGTTATTTTGTGGGATATAGATTTGATGATTACTTTTGTCAAAACATCGTTAGCGACATTTATTTTTTTTACTTTTATTATTAAAACGATATTTTGTCAAACAATGTTTGAAAATGAAATTCTACATTAGCTTTCTTTAATTTTTATTCAAAAACCAGTATCTAACCCCGAACTTAATAGGGGAAATTGACAAAACCAGCCTTCTAAATTAAGTTTCTTTTTTTAACCACCAGCAGCGCTGATTGTCGATGCTAGCGTTTCGGTACAAATTAAACAATTGTTTCAGAATAAACGGAACACCAGCGCACTCTTATCTTAGGAAGATTCTTGTTTACATTATGTTCGGACTCCTTGTGTAGGCTCCATGATCTAACCCACGGACCGTGGGCCACGGTACCATGATCGTTATAAATTCGAGTCAAATTATTTGACGCTATAACAACATACAATTACTACAAAAAACACTTTTAACGAACCACACCACGTAAAAACAATTATAATTAGGGTAACTATTAATAATGCAAGGAAAAATAGTTATTTATGTCATTAGGTTAAGAAGTAAGGCTTTTTGTGCTAAGCTCAAAGTTTGAAGGCCGACGCGTAGCGGAGGCCTACAATTGAGCGAAGCACAAAAAGACACTTCTTGGCCGAATGGCATACAAAATTTTATCTTCAAAGCACTTTATATAGGTCAATTTAATTCAACATGAAAGCGGTCTAACCTCACTTTTTTAGAATGTCATTTATTTATTAGCTAAAGATTACATTAAATGTACAATAATTATTATTCCTTTTAGAAGCAGTAATAGTTTGACAATACCTAGCTACATGATTTAAGTAGAAATGGATTTTTGTAAGAAAATGGTTTACTTACCCTCTTGCTATTACATTGAATTTAATTAATTGTTTAATAAATAGATATCTAATTTCAATTTGTTTGCATTTTTATTAAAAAAATAGGTAGTTTGGAATGTTTACGCTGTGTTTAACATTTAATTTCACTAAAAACTTAAAGCAAATTAAAACTTAAAGATAATTTAAATCGTAGAAAAAGAAAACACATCAGTGAAATTCACAGAAACGTCAAATTGTAATGTCCTAACCTCACTTTTTGTTTTATTATTCATATTTAATTTTACAATAATTTAATGAAAAATAATAAACATTAACAGTAAAACAAACAAATCAGTGCTTATTATAAATAAATTAAACCAGTTTAGTACGTTAATTTCTTAGAAAAGGATTAATTTTTCAAAACAATACCCCTAGCGAGAAAAAATCGAACTAATTACTTGCCTCATAAAATTTTTTATCGGCCTAGGCCATAACAAGTTATTTCTTTATCGAATGTTGACAACAATAAAGTTTAAATTATAGACCGCGTGGAGATAAAAGGAATTATAAGCTTTTGATCAAATAAAATATTGTTTTAAAACTTGGTAGCAATCACGACGATGCGGGTATACTCATTCCCGCTCTAAATAGTTTAGTTAAGAGCGGGAATAACGCCTTGATAGATCAAGGCGGGAGCACAATATTATCGTAAGCGACACAATGTTAAATCGCAAACGCCATGTCTCGGAGTTGCTTACGATTATTTGTCGGGAACATATAGGCGCTTACGTTATAAATATTCAAACTGGCCAATATTAGATTCCAAAATTGGGATAACTATTATATTAACATGTGCAGCTGCGTAACTGACACTTAAAAATAAAAATTAATTCAACAAAATTGTCGCTTACGATGTTTTGTCAAATAACCATCGATATACTATAAAAACCGAATCGATTGATCAACCGCTAAACTTTTAACTATAAATGTGTTTTTGGACGGAGACGGAGCCTGAAGTTTAAAGCATTTTTTTATTATACTTTTAATTGATAATAACAAAGTTTCTTTAAACTTCAGGCTCCGTCTTCGTCCAAAAACACATTTATAGTTAAGTGTAGTGGTTGGCAAGTTTTTGCTGCCTTCTTTCTGACCCTTTTACTTAAGTTGCTGTTCTCTCTAAATAGTTTATAGTAGTAATATAGATGTAGGTATATTATGGATATTTGAATATTAGATAACGTAGACGTTATAGCAGGGGCGGATTAAAAACAATTATTTAGGGGAAAGTGAATTATTTATTTTTATTTTTTTTCTCACTCAACATTTCTTTTTCAATACTAAATCCGCTACTGCCTTACAGTATGGTAAAGCAAGAGGTAAAACACTATTTTTCTACAACCAAGCGAAAAGAATATATTTGCGCTTTCAAAAGAAAACGCAAAGTTGCACTTTTCCGAGGAGCGAGCGTTTTTTTACTTTGTCGCTCGCCGAGCTTAGTTACCATGGAAACCATAATAAATAAACGTTTAGTGTATTTGCGACTTTTGACACAAACGTCAAATTTAAGGTTATCAATAATTATTAATTTTTACCAAACATTCTTATAGAAACACCGGCGCAGCGGTTGTAGAAATCCTGTGTGTATTTCGAGCGCAAAGTGACATTGCCGCTCTCGCGAGATAGCCTCGCTCAGAGCGGCAATATACATATCACTTTGCGCTCTTAATACACAAATAGCTATTACCTACCTTCATTAACCAACTTTTTGGACACCATCTCTTTAGCATCGCTAACAGCTTTATTTAACACATCCTGCATGGCCTTCTTAGGCTGCTTTCCATTCCTTCTACCAACAGGATCCTTTTCGAAGGTGAAGCCTCCACTAGGAATGCACTGGTCCCCCCAGGTATCCACAAGCTTGAGCTCCTCTACCTGCTCTTCGGTCAACCCCAAGATTTCCGGCGGAAACAACGTTCCATATTTGGCTAGTTCCTCGATTTCGCTGCAGATTCGGCTTACTTTAAGACGACCGTTGTAGATAGCGACCACCGTCTTCACCAGGTCTTCGATTGGGGTTTTTAATGAAGTTTCGATGAGAAATTGGCTCTCGTCGCCTTTTTTAATGTGGATTATCACCATTTTTGAGGTTTTTATTGGGCTTGTCACTTTTTGACTTTATATTTATGTGTTGTGTTTGATAACTAATGGTTGTTTGATCGATATGTTCATGAAAATGTTATTGGTTGCGTTAGCTTGGAAATTGGTCATATTGATTTTCATAGAAAACAGGGTTATTTGCTTAGTTACAATTTTGATAACAATAGTTTGATTTCAGTTTAAATCTTAAGTAGGTATACTTGTAAGCTGAACATAAATAATAATAAATATTTAATTATAATTAACATTTTAAATAATTTACTAATTTAGTGCAGGCGATAAAATTTATTATTACCATATAATAATTAGGTTTTAACCATATACAAGGCTTTAACAAATTATAACCCCTTAATAAAAATTATCACTAGGGTTCAGTTGTACAGTTATCTGTGGAATTAAGTAAATGAACAAATACCATGGACTTTTAAAAAGCTTATTAAAAATTTAAAATGTTTTAGTCCATTTTTGCAAATTGTTTATCAACTAATAATAATCTTTATGCACGATGACATTATAATATGACAATTATAACAAAAATTCTTTGACGTAAACGTCTTTAAAAGCAATAATATATTAAATATAATAATATATTAATCGTGCATAAAGTTTTAGTCCATTTTTGCAAATTGTTTATCAACTAATAATAATCTTTATGCACGATGACATTATAATATGACAATTATAACAAAAATTCTTTGACGTAAACGTCTTTAAAAGCAATAATATATTAAATATAATAATATATTAATCGTGCATAAAGTTTTGTATGCATTGCTGGCATAACTGGTTTTTATAGTCCTACGACGCTTTTCTAGCCCTCGCGCTAACTCGCTCGGGCTCGAAATAGCGCCTCGGACCATAAAAACCTTATTATGCCCTTAATACATAAATAACTATTACATAATATGTGGGAATATTATATATTAATGGGTAAACGTTGGGCTCTTGAAATAGACATTTAAAAAAAAATTATTAGTATTTTTCTGGACTTTTTTTAATAAAAGAAAAATAAAAAAAAATAGTTCGAACGGTATAAGTAGTCCGAGTCCTATTCCCAGTGGGGGCCAGCCGCGGCTGGTGGATTTTGGGTACACCGATATCTCAGTTATTAGACATGGGACCCATACCAAATTTATATGAGTTTATAATGACATTATATTGATATGTTCTGCACAAGCAGAATTTAAATTGAAGTTTGCGGAAAAAAGTTAGTTTTTTAGTGTGCACCCCCAGCCTCCTGCCCCCCAAATTAAGATAATTCAAATTAAAGTGGTTTAATTTATAATTCACTCCAGTTTATCAAAAAAATTCAAAATTTATTTAAAAAGTCCAAGTATTACAGATTTTATATTATTTCTATTTTTTTTTAAATTTATAAATAGATATAATACAAATTTAAAATGGTATAAAACCTGTAATAATTTATAATTCACTCCAGTTTATCAAAAAAATTTAAAATTTATTTAAAAAGTCCAAGTATTACAGATTTTATACCATTTCTATTTTTTTTTTAATTTAGAAATAGAAATAATAAAAAGTAAAAATGGTTAAAACCTGTAATACTTGAATTTTTTTAATAAATTTGGAAATTTATTAATAAACTGCAGTGAATTAAATATTGTATCACTTTAATTTAAATTATCTTAATTTGGGGAGCAGGATGCTGGAGTGCTCACTTGAAAACTAAGTTTTTTTTCGCAAACTTCAATTTAAATTTTGCTTACGCAGAACTTGTCTATATAATGTCATTATAAACTCATATAAATTTGGAATAGCAAGAACTATAAATTCGATTTTTTAACCAACAACCCCTTATACATTTTCCGCCATCTTGGATTAAGAACGAATTCGTGTTTCGCGAGGAACACCCGCAATTGCGGTTCTGAGGGCCGCATCATAAAATTCTTCGCATATATGCAATTTTATTGATGATTTGTAATAGGTTTAAAATACCTATTTGTGTGTATTATTGTTTTTATTAAAAAAAAAGTTTGGGGTGTATGAATATTAACATTAATATATGTAGTTGACAAATGAAGCAACTAAATAAATGACCTATCAGACAGAAAACACCTATATTTCTATACTTAATAAATTTCATTTTGGAAAAGCTGCTTTTGCAGAGAAAATTTTTTGGATTTGGTTTCATAATTGTATAAATTTGTTCAACAAACTGGTGCTAAAAAAGTGACAGGAACAACTTGTGAAAAATTGTAGAAAATGACACTTTTGCAAAAGTGTTATTTTCCAAAGATTCTTTCAAACATTCATTTCTAAACTTATGCAACAACAAATGATCATGTTAATAGCTTAGAAATTAATTAGAACAGTATATTTTTTATGGACATCTCAATAAACTATTTTTAAAACTTTTTAAAGTTGTTATTTCAAATTTCGTGTCACGTTAAACTCTAACATTATAAGAACAATATATTAATTTATATTGTTACTTTTTATGTTGTTTTTAATTTTTAATAATACTTGTTAAGTAGTAATTTTTAATTAAAAAACATTTTAGTTAAACTACATTGGCACCGCTAAATTTGTCTTTACGTCCTAATGTTATTTATTTATCAAACTCTTCAAATGGAGATATATATAGTATACTATAGTAGATAACCTTATTTAAATACTTTTTATAAATCTCCACCTGGTTTTGATATTCCAAATTTTTTTCAATAAAAAACATTATGGTATTTTAGTACCTAATATATAATTTACTAAACCATAATAATACCTTTTGAAATAAATTTAAAATCTGTAACAGTTTCTATTTTTAATGATACTAAAAACTTTCATGGAATTAAAACAAATTATGGAATCTTATGTACTTATTTTAATTTTAATACCTACTACAATATAGATCAGGGGAAAAAATTAGATTTATTGCCAAGCAAGCCGAGGCAGTAGATTGTGTGCGAGGCAATTAAGCAGAGTAAGCTGTCGCCGCCGTGTCTTATATATTATTTTTTTTCAAGCATTTAATAATAATATTATCTTTATTGATTGTAAAAAACATATTACAAACAAAAGGCGAAGTTCAGTACCCTACACTAGGTAGTTTACTGCTCTTCCACCTAATTAAATTATTTCTTAAGATTCTGTCACATCATTTTTAGGTTAGGTTCAACTGACATGTTAGCTTCATTTCTGTACGGAGTTTATAATAATTTAACTTTTGAACTATAGTAGATATTATTATAAACTCCTTCTTGTAAGTCTTATAATATAAAATTATTGTACGCTTAACAAAAAATTATAATATATGCACATGTTAACATTATTTCTGTAAAAAATAAATTACTTATTTAAATGGGTTTATGAAACAAGAAAGTTAAATTGGACATTTTAGTATTTTAAGTTTTTTCAAATTTATTCTAATTCTATATATGCATGCGCCATTAATACAATTATTTAAATAAAATATAAGTACTTTCTTATAAAACCTGTACCACGCCTTTAATAACTCAAAAACTCTTCACCAATTACCATGGCAAGCTGCAATAAATTTAAATGAATACTTTACTCACCGAAGCGTAAATTTAAAATAAAAAAAGTTTTTAGCGATAATGACATTCACCATTAAAACACTGGGCATTGCCAAATGACCGAATATTTGGGTTAATAAAAGTAAAGCAAATAATGATTTATAAATTATCCGTATTAAATAAACAATTTTAATTGATGGTAGTGAGAGTGAATGCTTCTTTCTCGTTGTGTAGTGAAAGAATAACCGAAAGGATTCTGATGTTAGAATGTCTTAAATATTACAGTACTAATAGTTGATACAATTTTTCACTTTTAATATCTTATTTATTAATTCACCTTAATATAAGTTAACTATTACTTGCCTTAAGCGGTCTAAGTTTTTTTCAAAATATTGAAAGTTATAGAAACCGCATTTGTTTCAAATCGCAAACAAGTAAGCTAAAAAGCCTATTTCTACAAACAAGGTCGGGCTGGACAGGGCGGCAGGGCCAAATCTCAGAAGTTGTGGGGCCAAACCAGAACATTGCCAATTTAAATGGGATATTCTTGAACATTGATTTAATTAATGATTTTAACTTTGAACAAAAAATATATATACGTTTAACGTATACGTATACGTATAGCGTAATATATTACGCTATACTATTAAATTTAACATAAAAACATTTTTTTTTAAATCACATTAAAGAATTTGTACGTTTTCAATTAAGTGGCTCAGTTTTAAACTGTGGAGAAAATTGGTCTCTTTCTCCACTGTTATTGTACAATGAGACGACGAGATTATAATTTTCTCCACGTTAGTATTTATGAAGATTATACGCTAAAGAAGAACCGAGTTTTCGCAACGCGCGCGCCATCTGGTGGCGCTTCATAGCATTATTTAAATTCAAGGTTTGTCAACAATACATTTAAGGCATGCGAACATCATTTATAAATAAATAAGTAGTTTTTTTACAAAAAAAAGAAAGGCAGAAGTCTTACTCGACAAATGTTATTCGCAAAGTTGCAATTCCACAGCTTAACCGCGCACGTTATGTGTGTTTCAAGTTGGGGCATTCCACGTTAATCGGTAATTTTTGTCCCGCCCGTCACAATTAAAAATTGTGAGTAAAGACCACAAGTTTTAAAATTAATATTTTATAATATTATTTTTATTGTGCTTATAACTTATTAAAAGCATAATAAAACAATATTTTTAAATACATTTTATAACGTGTAGTATTTACTCACAATTTTTAATTGTGACGGGCGGGACAAAAATCCCCGAGTAACGTGGAATGACCCAGTTGCAAGTAATAACTGAAATACTTTGAGTTGTTTAATAACTCGATTTCGATTAATGTATTTTATCTAATTTATTATAGTAAATTATTGTGTTTTTAATTGTAAATGTAATTCAAAAACTAATTGAAAGTTGAAATTTCAAAGGATACAATTCGGTAGGTTTATTTGCTAGTGCAGAATTAACTAATGATAACTTTACCTATTATACAGTGCGCATCAAAATTAACGCACAATAAGCAAAAAAAAAATATTTTAAACTCTTAAACGCCTTTAGCAATCTTTATGAAATTTTGTGTAAAAATACCCTAACTTATATCTAAGTTTACGTGTTCGAGGGTTTTTCGAGAAAATATTTTTAAAGCCATTTTAATTAATAATAAAAAAACGTTCGAAAAATAACTTTTGGGGAATTTTTTTAAGTAAATAAAAAATATGCTGTTAAAGACCGTATTTTTGTTAGTTACCCTGAAAATTGTGTACAAATCAAACGAACAGTAACGAAGATACAGCGCTTCAAAGTCGGTAAAAATGACCCCTTTTGATTATTTTGCTGAAAAGTGGTCATTTTTGACGACTTTAAAGCGCTGTATTTTCGTTACTGTTTCTTTGTACAACATTTTTAGGGTATACTAACAAAAATACGATCTTTTACAGCATATTTTTTATTTACTTCAAAAATCCCTATAAAAGGTTTTTTTCGAGCGTTTTTTATTATTAAATAAAAGGATATTTTTTCGGAAAACACTTGAACACGTAAACTGAGACATAAGTTAAAGTATTTTTATCCAAAATTGTATAAAGTTTGGTAAAGGCGTTTTAGAGTTGGATTTTTTTTACTTGTTATGCGTTAATTTTGGCGCGCAGTGTAATTTATATTTAGTTTGGACATTTTTAAGAAATCTAACACAAAATAATAATTACAAAAATATAACCTAGGTTAAATATAAAAATGTTTGATTTTAAGCTTAAAATCAAACATATTTAAGTCCTCTAAAAAACGCCGACAAATTTTGTAATAGTAAAAGACAAAATATATCTTCGAGTTTTTGGCAACACAATATTACATAATAAAATACCCATAATATTATTATTATTATTATTATTATTATTATTTATAAAATGTGGATTTATTGTATTTTATAGGTACAATTGATATTAACGTGGCAATTTATTTCTTCATTGGGATTTTGGAAAACTACAAAAATTGCAATTCAAAATTTTATTAACAGATTGCGGTAGGTACCAGTAATCCTCACAATCATCAAAAATATTACGGGATTTTTCCAATAAAATAACGATTATAAAGCGAATCTCTGCTATTACATAGATATGTTATATTCTAAAGGAAAATTTATCGCAAAAAGTATCGATGTTAGTCGATAATATGGAATAAAAATAACATCGATATTAAAAACTAAACAAAAAACTTATTACCAATTCAAATAGTAGAATTTTGACTATTTCATTTTTAGAGAGTAAGTTACATTAGTTACTACACATACGCAACAGTGCGTCGGGCTTTCCTAGCGCCTTTTCCGTGAGTGAGTACAAAATATTCTCGGTTTAACTAATTTTCTGCCTTGAAATTATTTTTAACTATAGATGGTTTCGAATTTTTGCATTATAACAAATACAAACATTTTTTTAAAATGAAACACCCTGTATACTGTATACATATATGTATAAGATTTTTGACGAAAAAGAATTATAAGTTGGCAACACTGTTACATAATCAAAAAATAAATAGACAACAAGGTAGAGATAAAAAAATATCATCAAAAAATTTTAAAAAATACAGGGTGTTCCATTTAAAAAAATGTTTGGTTTTCTTAAACCTCAAAAAATGGGTCACCCTGTATTGTTGAAAATAATTTCGCGACGTAAAGATTTGCAAATCAATAATTTTTTGTACAAAACTTTTTTCCTATCCCTTACAGGAAAGGCGCTAGAAAAACCCGACGCACTGTTGCAGGGCCCTTTATAGTAAATATTGTTACTTTTTTTCGTCCGACGAATGGTTTTTGAATAAAAACCTAAAAGCATTTATTTACAAAGGTATATCGACTTGCAAATTAGGGTATGTAGTATGAGTATGACTTCAATAAAGTAGTATGTATACTACTCGTACAGTAGAACGGCAAATATTTTAAATACATCGCAACTCAAAAAAGTTTCTGAGTTCGACCCCTTTTTGATGGAGGTCGAATTACGGCCCAAAGCAATTTTTCTTTAAATTTGTTCGAATTTTGCGGATTTTGGTGATATGGACTTTCTTCCTTAAACTCATTCAAAGTGGAAACGTATTAAGAAACACCACGTATTTGTCGAAAGTACAAATCCAAAAGATATATTTTTTAATGAAATTTAACATAAGCGTAATTTTTGAGTGTTAATATATCAAAAAATTTTAGACACAAGAAAAAATAATTGTCTTTTTGTTTTCTGTAAATTTTAAACCGAATAGAAACCCATAATCATTGGATACATCAAATGTCACACAATCATTAAAATAAAGTGCATATCTTGTCAAATAATACTAAATGTTGGATTATCTTAATACACAAATACAAAAGTATTAAATTATTTCTCAACCCCAATATTTAAAAAGTTTATATGAACATTGTACCGGCAGTAAACTAGATTTAACTTAATTTTAGGAGGAGACCCCACCATGGAGTGCCAATAAAACATTTTCTTTTCATAAAAAGCTTCCATATCGGATTAAACGGTCCATAGTATCTTATTATCTCAAGACGCATATATACGTACGTATACGTTATAAATGGGATTAAATCAGCAGTACAATTCCTACACAGGAAATCCTGTAATGACTAAAAATAGTCAATTTAAATGGTTTTAATAAATATATTAAATGCCGACAAATATAAAAGTGAAAATACAAAAATGCAGTTTTACTATAAATAAAAGATCTAGTTCTGTACGTTTTTGATTCAATCGTTATATAATAATTATAATATATACAGTTTCATTTGACTTTTATAATTAGCTACCTAAAAGATTGTCACGAGTAAAAGTATATTCCTCATTTCACTTTTTAAATAAATATGTTGTACACTAGTCATCTACTTACATAATATAATCATAATTAAATTTATCACGCACTCATTATAAATATATAGTTTTTCAAAATTTATTTTATTTACGAACCATACTTTTTTATGATACCTACCAACACTTTCACTGCAATAAATTTGCTAGTCAATTATCAAGTGTATTGTTGATAGAACATTTTTAGAAGTAATTAACCAAATAAAAATTAGCGCATTATTAACCAAAGTTAATACTTTTAAATAAGGTTAAAGGTATTTTATTTGTGCAAAAATTTGGCATGAAAGTTTGATACTAAAGGTAATTTCAAATTAAAAATAAAGAGATTATTATTCGGGACAGTAAAAATTACTTTCTTTAATATATAACCTATAAATCATTAATTCTTAGTTATTAAATAATACAATAATTTAGCTTATTAACAATAATTTGCTGGTTTATAAAATAGAATGCGTTTAATCATATTACAAATTAATCATAATTTTTATTATTAATTTTTATTAAAGTTAAAGATAGGTATTAATGTAGATAAAAAACCTTTTCTTTTAGTTATATTGTATCTTTATAACATTTTATTAGCTTTTAGCCTCTAAATAGTATATTATGTATATAGAAAAGTTTATAAACGACAAATACTTATTATTATCTAAAAATAATTTAAATATTTGTATAGAGCGACATCTATACAAAAATAAGGTAACCGTAAGAATAAGAATATATATTACCGGCGCAAATGTAAAAATGTAAAAATTTTTGTGTAAATCGAAATGTATCCCTTAAACATGGACTAACAATAGTTTTTACAGTAAAAGTGAAGACAATGTTTTTTGGGAACTCCACGGTGGAGTCTTCATTGGAGACTCTCCACCCGAAATTAAGTTAAATATAGTTTACTGCCGGCGAAATTAAAAGGTCAGTACAATGTTCTTATAAATTTTTCAAATATTGGCGTTAAAAAACTATTAAATACTTTTGTATTTTTGATTGTATTTTGTATTAACGATTGTATGAAATTTGACAACTGTCAACTAACTTAAAACTAACTTTAGCCAGTGACTAAAAACCTGTTGCTAACTTTAGCCCGTGACTAAAACGCCAAGAAGCCAAAACTTTAACTTGCAAATGTGTATTTAAAAGGTCACTCATGGAAACATGTAAAATAATTTATTTATTTTTATTTCATTTTTGGATCTAACTCGTTCTCTCGGGGCGCGTCACATATTCAACAGAAGCAAGAAGACTAAATATAGGAGTAACGTGCTAGATGGGGGTATACTGTAAATTACCCAGCAAGCATTGGATGTTAAAATGTTTTTTCTCAGATATTTTATCGGAACAAAGTATTAAAGAAATAAAAGAAAATGTAATTATATTTTTTAGAGTGGATTTTTGTAAAAGATTAATATATGGTAATTTAAAGCAGTTTTATGATATGAACAATATAAATTTTTTTTATCGTAAGTAGGTAATATCATAAGAGCATCTAATTTTTCCGAAAAAAATCGAAAAAACATGTTGCTAAGTAATATTTTAATAAGAAGCATGAGTGCTGGTGGCAACAAAAATCCGAGTCAAAGAGGAGGATTTTTGCACCTGCATTGTGTTTTTTCGATTTTTTTTTCACAGGAAAAATTAGACGCCTGAATGGTATTTGACAAGACTATTTCATGAGTAACAGTTAACAATTTAAATATAAATTGCAATTTTTGGTGACAACAGCTGTTTTGTAATTCAAAATTGCGCGTTTGTGATTGGTGGAAATTAAGACGAGGGAAATAGTCACTGAAATATCAGTACGACAGAATCACTTGTACTCGACAGACGTATATCTCTATCGCTTTACAAACGACACCGATCAAACCATGCATTTTAAATGCAGAATACCCAAAAGGTAATTATTCTATAAGGTTTCGTTTAACAGTGTATAGTTCCGCAAATCTCAATATGCATAAACACCTCACTGACCAGAACTAAAGTGCATAGTATCACCCTTGTCATCCACTTGAACAGGTGGTTGATTGTGGCGGGAAACTGAAAGATCAAACACGAGGAAACAAGGGGTATCTGCGAAATTCGGTATTTCAATAACATTTGCACGACGCTATTCGCAATACTAAAAACTCTTAATTTCGAAATTAACCTAGCCTTCGGGTTTATACCTAAAAATCCGTAGGAACAACAAAAATACATAAAAAACATTAAAAGAGGTGAACCAACTTAATAGACCAAAAAAATACCTAAGCAAAGCAAGTTTGGCAAATTAAAAACAAGCATCCGACCAAAGGACGTGCCTTTAAAAGTACCCAAAGTAACACTATAAACCAATTTCTGATCTTTGCCTAACATAAACATAATAAACCACTACACTTTAAAATTTCGAACAAAAGTAATATAGGTATTACTTACACTAAAAAAAATAAGCTGTTGAAACAACAAAAAAATATTAATTTAACAAATGAGAATATTTGTTCTAATCTGCTAATCTGGTTAATTAAACATTCTTGATACGTCGAAGTAATATTTCGAAAATGGTTGTGCTAACATTTTTAAGATGTTAAGATGCATTTCTTGAAATGTCCAGGTAACCTTTTTAGCATATTCACATCAACAAAATGTTAAATTAAAATAATTTGCGCTAATGTTGGGTTAATTAAATTATGGAATTTATATAAAGAGAAAGAATTGAACCTTCCCTCGCCATATTTTTTGTTTTGAGTACGTTCCACCTACTTCAAATACCCACCGACAGACAGCTGATTCCCCCTATATTGAGGGTCTTATCAGTCACTGATAATCAGTATCGGGCAATTTTGTGTAGTGGAAGTTCCACTGCAGAACACACCGAAAACAAACGGCTACATGAGCTTATATACTCCTATCGTAAGTCAACTGAGGCGAGATGTAACAACATCACGTGATCAACACCGTCTAATGAGGTGGCGTGGGTGATCGAAGCGCCCTTCACGGCAATTTTATGAATGCAAAATTAACAAATTTTAAAGCAACATTTACAATTTGTTAAATGAACAAATTTAATGTTTTGGATTTAAAGAGCAACTAAACGTTAATTTAATAGTTTTTTTAGGTAATCCTAAAAATTTCAGTATTTGATTCAACCAATTTCAGCTATTAAATCAAAATAGGATAAACATTTTAATTCAAAAAATTAGTTTATGTTAAATCAATATTTTAACTGTCAAATGAACAAATAAACTTTGACAAACTCTGACTATTGCTTTAGAGATTAATCCAATAGGTTTTTTGATGAAACAAAATTTTCAAAAATGACATTTAGGCAAACGTTAACCCAACTACATTATTTTTTCGGTGTAGCATTCTGCTAACCACAACAGTTATAATTGCTCTTATCATTTGTATTTTAACATAGTTTAATAAAATATAAATGCAACATCTTAATTGTTAGAAAAGAATAAAAAGAAACGTAAATACAATTTCTACCCCAAAACGTGTCTATAGACTATAGACTATATATAGTCTAGTTACTGTATTGCCCGAACGTATACGTTCGGGCCAGTGGCGTAACAAATTCTGAGTGGGCTCCCCCGCAAACGATTTTAATGGGCCCCCTTTACAATGAGTAAAAAGTTTATTATTACCTTTAGGTAATTTTTAAATAAGTTTCTCATAGTACTTTTAAACCCACATTAAATACATAATATTTTTTAGTTAAAATTTTTGACAGGTACACGGAAAAAATAATACAGTAAGACTTACTGTAAATACAGTTAAATTAACTATATTTTCTAATTAGTATTTGGACAACATTATGTAATGTTAATTTAACAGTATTTTTATTGTTAAAAAGTATTGTATATATAACGAACTAAGAATGTAAATTTTAATATTTTAGATTGTAGCCCTAACTATCCTGGATTGTAATGCGTATCTTCTTATATAGTAAAATTAAATAACTTAGTAAGTACAGTTAAATATATTAACTGGTAATATTAAATATTCCGTATTGTAGTACGTACCATCTTATATAGCAAAATTAAATAACTCGGTGAGTTCAGTTAAATATATTAACTAGTAAGATTAATTACACTGTCTTGTAATACTTACCATCTTGTATATTAGGATTAATTATACAAATATTTTTAAGATTAAGGGTTTATTCAGGCAATAATAAACAACAAATAAATAAAAAAAAACTTTTATTAAACTATACTTTATAAACTATACTTTTTTAAACATTATTTTTATATTTTATAAACATAATTTTTCGAAATATCATTTTAATAATTATTATTATTATTTTCGTTAATTTAAAATAATTTTATTAAATCTGTTTATTACATACTTTCATACCGAGTTTCCTACTTTACGGAAGTATTATTTTGAGTTTGATAAGAGCAGGCCCGGACTGGGACCATTTGGGGCCCTCAGCTAAAACCTGTAAAGGGGCCCTCTACCGGTGGTCTGAGAGGGTATGGAAATTTTTTGAAAATTAGGTGCTTGAAAACGCGTTTTACGCGAAGAATAAATTCAGCTAGGTTTTTATACGAATATTATGATTTTCGACTTTTGTTGACTTTATTATTTATTAAAATAAGAAATTCACAGTATTTTTAGGATACCACAACACTAAAAAACACATGCTGTAAAACTGCCAATAATTACAAAGGAGTTCAAAATAAAGTGCAGTATTTTATTCACACCAAAGTATAATGAATTATGTCAAAATTAATAATGTAATAAAAATAATGTTATACGGATTTTAGGTATTAGAAAAATAATACTAACATTTAAAAAAAAATCCTGTGTATTTAACAGTTTACAATATTGTTATACTAGAATAGAAGGGGCTTAACTTACCTGGGATGATTCGACATTTTACTTCTCTAGCCCTAAAGTAACAGCTTCTTTGTAAGCAACTCACTTGTTAAAGCTACTTCATCTATTATTTTATTTTTGTCCAAATTATAAAATAAATCCCTCTCAACATTAATAAAAAGCAGCCTGGACATAAGGTCTTGGCCTAAAGACGACCGAAGTCGATTTTTGACTATTTTAAGTTTAGAAAAAACTCGTTTACATGTGACTTGGGTACAAGGTATGGCAAGAATAAATTTATATGCAATATATAAGTTCAAACAGAACAGAAAAAGCACATGTCAAACACTGGAAACATTGTCTATTTTCAGAGCAGTAAATATCAGCATTTTTTTCCGATTCTTCGGTTGGGTCCAAATCGTCTTCTTCGTCATTACATCTGTCTCCGTAGTTCTCAGTGGACTCTGCCGCTATGAAGTTGCTGTATTGTTGTGCAAACTGTCGCAGCTCCATCAACAGCCGACTTCTTTCAATTTTACACAGTTGCTTCTATTTTTTGCACTCTGTAAATCTTGTCATGAGCAGTATGTTTTCTTTTTGTTTCCTTTTCCCAGACGGCCATTCTCTTGTGCGATGAGCTAAGAAATAACGCAGATTCTTCCACCAACCCAAACAAGTTCTCAGCTTGTAGTAACTTTACTGTCTGTGAGTCAGCTACAACTAGGTTCAGTACGTGTGCCATACAGTGAGTATAAATAAGGTCTTTATTTTCTTTTTTTAAATGGGCTTGTAGCCCATTGTAACAGCCTTTCATGTTGTTAGCTCCATCAAACGAACAAGCAATAATATTTGACATTGCAATGCTATACTCAGATATTTTTTTTTTTAAACAATGGTGTGGGGTGGGAGTGGATGTTATTATATGTAGGAGAGGGGGGGCCGCGCAGACGATACACCACAATAACGTAACTCAACTCACAACACAGTAGCTCATATAAAGCTTTCGTATAAACGGCGAGATATAAACAGTTGTTGGAAGTGTTCTACTTTTGAAAATGTAAACACATTACCAAGAACTCCAAATAACTTCTAACAAGACAAAAACTTTTTTTGTACATTATGTGGGGACCCCTTTGGGGCCCTCTCGGGCAGGGGCCCTCCGCGATCGCGGACCTGCGGACCTGGCCAGTCCGGGCCTGGATAAGAGTGATTGGGTGTTTCAAATATTTTTTTTATTTTAATTCTCATAAATTAAGTTCATAAACGTAAATCTGTTTGTTATTAACAAACAGAACGTCTATGAACTTGTTTTATGGGTATAGAATAATAAGAAAATGTTTGAAACACCTATCACTCTTATCAATAAATATTTTAATTTTATACGAAAAGTTAACCAAAAAAAAACAAAACTAAATTTAAAAAAAGGCTTAAAATGTATGTAATAAATAATTAAAAAATTGTAATAACATAACCACAATTAATTTTTTCACTAGTTTTTTTACACAATATAGTCAATTACTAACCTTAAATTTTTTACAATGCAAAGTCCAAATAAAAAAAATTATCTTGTAATAATAAAATGAATTTAGTAATAATAAAAAACTAACCTTTAAACTTATCAATATATTCTTCCAGTTGCCACTCCGTTAAAATTTCGTCACGTACATTTTACTTCTATCCCTTAACATCCTTTTATACTCTGGTAACTATATACAGTGACCTGAAAAAGTATGACAAAAATTCATTTAAAAATTCCTTTTTTTGTTCAAAAAAAAATCCCCGAACACGTCGATTTTGTTTTTCAATTTCGTGCTAAATGTGCATTTTGATGTAAAACTTTCATATTTGCCGCAATTTTTGTGGAAGCTACCCACACCAAATTTATAAGAGTTTATAATATTAAATAAAAAGTTTGCGGAAAAAGTTGGGTTCCCCCAAGTGAGATAATTCAAATTTTTATTAATAAAATTTATAATTTACTATTAATTAACCATTGTTTATCGATAAATTTCAAAATTTATTAAAACAATTCAGATTTTATAACAATTAAAATTTTATTATTTTTCCTGAAAAAAATAAAAATGGTATAAAATGTGCATTATGCACCCTGCCACATTTATGTGAAAATGTATAAAAAAATCATGTATTATAATACGCTTTATCATACAGTTGCCACTGGAGACAGTACGAAACGCCAATATGAATTATTTTTATTCTCGAAATTTTGGCAAATAGAAAAAATAGTAAAAATATCTCATGTCATAATACCTTTTTTCGTACTCGTCCATTACAAAACTCCCTCCTTCGTCGGTCGGTTTGTAAATTGTCCTCGTGCAAAAAAATGATGTCATTAGTTCTTTAATATTTCTATTGTAAATTTGACGTTTCTTATTATTGTTATTGTTCTATTAAAATTTTAGTATTTACTAATATAAAGCAGAAGTTTAAACATTTTTTTTCTAGTTTATAAATCTCTAAACCCAATTACCCAATCCTACAGAGTTCAATAATAATTGCAACCGAAAAAACCGCTTGCTTACACACAAAATTTGATCATATATTTTTAAATGTAACCATAGATAAATGCCTAAAGATTTTTAAAGTTTAAGAATGTGATAATTTATCTGCCAGTTTATAAAATCTCTAAAAGTAGCAGTAAAATCACAAAATAAAGCAAAATTATTTATGATTTTATAGTACCTAACTAGTTAATTATAGATAAAAAACAACCCACCCCATCCATCTTGAAAGACTCGAGTCTTGACCGCACTAGTTACGCAATTTATAGTACAAATCCATTTTAGTAAACTTAGTTATTTTTAATGATTAAATGCATTTTAACGTACCTTACAAGTTTTATGTCTCACTAATCCCTCTAGACACAACACAAACACAACCTCTTCCCAATATTTGTTGAACGCCTTCTGACCACCCCTGCCTTAATTATTATAGCGTGAGCGCGAAGCCCTTTGATTGGGCGCTGTATACGATGCTTATAGCAACTTGCTATTGTTTAACACAGATGTCGCCCTTTTTATATTCATTTTCTATAAAAAATACAGTAAAAGTAACTAAATTTTACTGTAAAAATTCATTTATTAAAATTAACTAAACTATCTAGTTAAAGTCACTGGATATATAGTAAAAGCAACAATAAAAAATTCAACAGTAATTTTACGTTTAACCGCAATAACCCATATGGTTAGATTGACTAAATTTTATATTTAGGCTTACTGTAAATTGTCAACAATAAAATATAACATTTCATTTTTTTCCGTGTAGATAAAGAGTGTATACGATAGACAGGCATAACTTATGTCACATAAGATAAGCAAATAAAAAAGGATTAGGTAAGAAAAATGGCTGTGTTTTTAATAAAAACTGTTTATCGAAAATATGCTTCTTTGCAAATTCGCTCATGCGTAAAAACTTATTTAAGTTCATGTGTAGGTAGTTATCGTTTGTTAACGGAATTATAATTATATATAAACAGAAAATATTTGGGTAATTATTATTTAAATATTTTTTTAAAATAATCCTATTATAGAATTACGAAAATGTTCCTGCAAATAAAAAGGTATATAGAATAAGATTTTTTAAACTAAAATTAATTAAATATTTTCTGTTTCACTACCAAAAATTGCAGATACAGCCTGTATCTGTAATTTTTGGTAGTAAAACAGAAAATATATAATTAATTTTGGTTGCCTCTTTATCCACCATGGTAATTCTATAAAGTTAATATTTTGTCGTATTGCATTTAATTTAATTTTTTAAAAATTGTTAAATTTTAACTATTTTTAACAAATAATGTTTGCATAACTTTCAAACCAAATAAACATAGAATTAAAATATAACAAATAACATTTAGCAAATATTAACATTTGGAAAAGCGTTTAATAGATGGCGCTACAACCGCATTTTATTTTGTGCGCATGTTCAAAATCAACGAATTAAATAAATATTTTAAACAAAAAATACTTATACGTTTAGGTTTTTAGGATTTTTATTTTTTTTTATGATGAAATATTTAAAAAATTAAATATTTCTTTAATTTATTGGTTTAAACTTTTAAAAGAGTGAGGTGAGCCTTGGGCCCCCTGACCGTCTGGGCCCCCCCGCGGTGCGGGGTCTGCGGGGGTGCTTATTACGCCACTGGTTCGGGCAACACGGTAATAAACATTTAAAAAAACTAACTAACTAATGAATACTATCAGTAGTTTACTATCTAAAACTATTTATCGATAGTTTTTGATCTCCAGACTAAAGAAATGGTTTCGCACAGTGGGGCAAACAATTTTCCCAAAATTATTAGACAACTTCGCATTACTTTGGTTAAAACTATATGAAATAGATAGCACAGTGGGGAACACAATGCGTTCAGCAGTTTTAGATTTCAACAAACAGGGACTCAGAAGAACATAAGGTATTACAAGAGCAGCAAGAATACCAACGACGTACTAACCAACCGAACCCCATTAATGAACCCCAATTAAATAGGGGTATTTCTAAATCCCTGTTTAAGGAGAATTCCTAAATGTAATTAATCCATCGAAACTGTCATCCACGACCAGCCGGGGTGAAAATTCGGATCCATCAAACACAGGCAATGCTGTGCAGTTGCGAGATTTTATGAGAACTTAAAGTTGGTAAAAATAACTCTGGGAGATCAGTGTACGGTTTTAAAAACTATAGCCTGGCTAAATCAATAAGAGATACCCTGTATATAAAAAGACCGAAAAATTAATATCGTACATAGTCACATAAACAGGTTATTTAATGTTAACATTAATGTGTAATTAACATCATGTCGCTCACACGTTTAAATAATTAAATAAAATCACTTGCTTGCAATGCAAAATGGTTATTTAATTCCTCTCGCAGTTGCCGAGAAAACCAAATCACAATGACTTCGAAATCGCGTTCGTTTTTGCCGTCAAGTTGTTTGTTTCTTTGTTTGTTTCCTGCGATGCGATCTGAAATGTGAAAGATTTGCACGAAAACGGAAATTGCCGGCCATCTTAATAGATGTAATTACAATCCACAAGCATTTTATAACGGTGTTAGAAACTTAAGGGGATATATTATGTATACATATATATGCATATAGAGTTAGATTTAAATTTATAAATGGTAGTCATAGTTAAAAAAAAACTTACACTTATATTTAATTTACCAAAAAATAAGAAAGTTTTTTTCAAAAAAAGTGGTGGGCTCACAATTTAGTTACTATTATAAATCAGTTTAAAAACAATTAATTTTATCTTCTTCTATTGCATAATATTGGATTTTTTCGTAAATAATGATAAACATTATAAACTTCCTGCCTAACAACGGGAATAATGAACTCATTATTCACGTTGCTAGGCATCAGTGATTGGCCGATTTTAATTTTCACTGTGATTCAAACCAATCGGGTTTTAAATTAAAAGAAGGCTTATATAATAACATTTAAAATTTGTAAAAAGTGTGGTTAACCATTTCTCACATGTCAGATTGAAATTTATTTATTTTTGAAAACCATTTAATTATCTGCTTGGAAAATATAACGTATACACCAAAAAAAATAATGTAGCTGTCATTTTTGAAAATGTTGTTTCATCAAAAATCCTATTGGATTAATCTATATTTTGGTGTCAAAGCAATAGTCAGAGTTTGTCAAAGTTTATTTGTTCAATTGACAGTTAAAATATTGATTTAACAATGTTATGTCATAAACTAATTTTTTGAATGTTTATCCTATTTTGATTTGATAGCTGGAATTGCTTGAATCAAATATTGAAATTTAATTACCTAAAAAAACTATTAAATTAACGTTTAGTTTCTCTTTAATCCAAAACATTAAATTTGTTCATTTAACAAATTGTAAATGTTACTTTAAAATGTTAAATTTTCATTCATAAAATTGCCGTAAAGGGCGCTTCGAACACCCACGCCACGTCATTAGACGGTGTTGATCACGTGTTCTTACATCTCGCCACAGTTGGCTTACGATATAAGGTATATAAGCTCAGGTAGCTGTTTTGGGTGTGTTCCACAGCCCTGCTTAAAATAACCCATAGAGACCTATACAAAATAATCTATCGGGCGCTACCGGATTCAATATGTGCATTTGTCCATGGTTTTTTCCGGATACGGCCCGATAGAAAATGTATAGGAAATTACCTATAGGCACACCATAACTTTTACATTTTCCCTATTGAGACCGATAGCAAATAACTCAATGAAGGATATATATTCAATTCTTTCTCTTTATATAGAATTTTACTTTTACATTTTCAGAATGTTAACCCAACCGTTTTGGAACATTAGCGCAAATTATTTTAATTTAACATTTTATTGGTGTTAAGTGAATATGCTAAAAAGGTTACCTGGACATTTCAAGAAATTTACCTTAACACCCTAAGAATGTTAAATTAACCAAATTAGCAGATTAGAACAAATATTCAACAGCTACTGTGACGCGCCTTGGAGGGAGGCGAGGCCACGCCCCATATATATATAGATATATTCGGTTTTACTCTGAACGGGCTGTATATATATATATATATATATATATATATATACATATATATATATATATTTGATTTATTTTCTGCAATTATAATTTATTTGTAGGAATATAAAAATAACTAAAACTGTTTATTGAGAAACAGTAAAACCTGAAAGCAAGCAAGAAACCTGCCGACCACTATAGTGTATACATACACTTTTTATATAGGTAATCTGTAAATTTTACTGAAAAGATCTTAGAGAACGTCAGACCGAACTTCGATAATAAGCTTTTAGAATAAAGAATAGAGTTGCTAAAAAAAGAAAGAAGGACAATGGATTAAAGTTGGTTATAAAATAAAAATATCTTTATAATTAAATATACAAGGTGTCCCTAAACTTATTGGTATAAATTTAGGAAAGGATTGAGCAAGTAAAAATAAGACGAAAACCTAAATAAATATTTTTCCTAATTATAATTAGTATACTTATGTTTCCAAGATACAGGGTGATAAAGTGTTACTTATCATATTAGTTTTTTTAATATAACTTTTACTATGGTAGTCTTGGAAAGGTGATATTTTGCTTTAAGCTTATTGTCTCATACAAACTTTGAGGTTAGATTTTTGTAACATTTGATGCAATTTTTTGATTATACAGTTCGGCTATCATTAAAAAGGTGTACCTCTCAAACTTCGATACAATATTACAATACAATATTACAATATATAGTTTGTTATATCGCTGTATTTAAAAGGTATAAGATAACAAATTTTATTTTTTAATTGAAAAAACTAAAAAGGGCATTCCATGAGCCTTAAGACGTTTTTCCTGACCGTCCTATTAAAAAAAAATGTAGTTTTTTCAATTAAATTTTTTTTTATCATATACCTTTTAGTCCTTTAATGCGATATAACAATTATTGTAATCTCGAATATCTCGACGGTTTATTTTATCGAAGTTTGAGAGGTAATCCTTTTTAATAGTAGCCGAACTGATTAATGGAAAAATTGCATCAAATGGTATAAAAACCCAACCTCAAAGTTTGTATGGGACAATAAGATTAAGCAACCCCTGTTTCTACGATACTGAGTTCACTCAAACAATTGTAATTATGTGTGAATATGTGTTTTGCTAGTAAGTTATATTAAAAAAACTGATATGATAAGTAACAGTTTATCACCCTGTATCTTCTAGGAAAAATATTTATTTAGATTTTCGTCTTATTTTGACTTGCTTAATCTGCTCCTAAATTTATGCCACTAAGTTTAGGGACACCTTGTATAATAAGTCCTAAATGTTAATTAATACCCTATAATTTAACCCTGGAGCAGGCGCGTCCTATAATATTTCATGAGTGGGCGCGTGGTGCTAATATGCTACCAGCTGTAAATTATAGTTTTAAAACAGTAAATACTATAAATAAAGTTTAAATAATTAGTTTTATATGTTTATTAAACATTTAAATATTATTTCTAATAAACATTTATATAATATATTTATATTTTACAAAAATAAAAAGTTAGTCATCTTCATCATTTTAAACTAAATTTGTTTTATATTTGTAACACGAAATTGTACTTTCACTGTGCTCTTGACAAACAATATTATCACATTTGTCACAAAATAGTGACGTAAATTTATATTTCTGACGTCCACATATAGTACAACGTCGCCGCCTTTTTCTGCTTTCATCTTGTTTTTGTATTTCTTCTACATGTTTGTAACCCTTTAAAAATAATTGAATATATGAAGGTAAAACGGAATTTTAGACCTTTTGCCCTAAAATAAAGTAAATAGAATAAAATACAAATTTTTGGAAAGCTAATAATAATAATAATTACAGTTACCTATATTATATACTCAATATACTTGTATTAGGAATGCAAATAATAAAACAAAAAAGAATCAATAAAAATATACTTACAGGCGCGTGGTAGCAAAATTGCTCCAATTAAGTTTAAACCGCTGTAAACAACACAGACTAATAAAATTTAAACTAAACAAACTTAACTAACCCTTCGTCATCAATATCTAGGAAGGTACTAAGAGCTATAAAACAAATAAAACACTTGTTCATGCCCCAAGCCCTTATTAAGTATTATTGGTAGCACATTTGCACCAACGCGCCCGCTCGAGGGTTAATACCGGCGCATTCGCCATTTATGCAAAATAAAAATAGCTATTTATGTTAAATTTAGTAATAAAATGTATACTATAGTTACATTAAAAACCACAACTTACATACAAGGTGGATACACCTGTGAAATAAAGCAAAAAAATTTTGGTTTTTATACCATTTTGACATTTCACCATTTTAAAGCAGTTTATAAATTATAATTATTGTTATCCAAAGTTATCTATTAAAATTATAATTATTGTTGTTTTTTTTTAAATAAATGTAATTTACCAAGCTTATTTACATATAATGGTTACAATAATACTTTGCCTAAGTATTGAAAATATATACCATAGGATTACAGATTAACTACCTTAAGCCCCTTAAGCAAAGTATACCGTAATGTAATATCACATAACAAATAAACCTGAAAATGAAAGAGTGGCACACAGTGACTTAATTTATAAAATTTAGTTACACGCTATAAAGCCACAGCTCGTCAATGTAGAAGTAGATAATATTTATTTGTTTTACAAGTGTTGAAAAGCGTTTTTTTATGCAAGTGTTAAGTTGCTCAGTCGTCAGGCAGTGTGCATTAACCCGAGCTTGAAGAAAGCTTTTCTCATAAGTAAAATACAATGTTTTTCCACGACCCTTTTATTTTTCAAAGAAATCGAGCTGTTGTACTTCTGAATGTCATAATTTCTTTTTACACAGAATTCACCCTTTTTACACAGACCTTTAACACAGAATTATTACATACAAGTTTTGCCTTGCCAATGAAAAACTTCATTTTCTAAGCGATGCCATCACGAAATGTGACCAAAGATTACAAATCCCTGCCCGGTTTAGCTATAGCAGGTCTAAAAAGTTCTTCCTGCTGGCAATCTAATCCGGGAATACTGTATGTATCTTGGTATACTGGTAGATTATAAATTTTAAAATAATATATTTTACTATTGTGCCAACATTCCTATGCTTTTTATTTCGTTTATTATCCTTAATTATACTCAATTCAAAAAACAAATTTCCTTATTATCTAAAAAAAACTAAGGATCACGTGTTTCTTTTGATCAATTAACCTTAAATTTTGTTTTTTTTTAATTTGTAAGCGATTTTTTTTTAATTATAGGTAATAAGGGTGTTTCTTAATGGGATGCTCCAAAATTTAAAATCTTAATATCTTTGAATTTTGATCTAATACAGCTAAACTAAGCACGGATTTGTAATCTACGACCAAAAAAAAGTTTTTCTACAACCAAGCGAAAAGTACAAATTTGCGCTTCCAAAAGAAAGCGCAAAGTTGCACTTTTTCGAGGAGCGAGCGTTTTTTTACTTTGTCGCTCGCCGAGCGATAATAGTATATTGTTTTATTAGGAGTAAAAACATGACTTTTTTTTGGCGAGACGGAATGTTTGCCGGCCGAACGGCAAAATTTCTGGCGAGCCACAAAAAGTGCTTTTACACTGAATAAAATATGCTATTTTTTCCGCAAACGGTTTCCAAATGAATATTTTTAAAAAAGATAAAGAAAAATGTAATTCTGTGGCGTAAAGGTTGTCAAGGCAAAAAAAATTACTTAAAAAAATTTTGACATTTCAAAAAAATTATGACATTTTAACCAAAACATTCAGAGCACTAACAAAGGGACTGTGCATCTGTTCTGTGCTGTGCATTTTTGGTGAGTAGATGAGCTAGACTTGTATTAAAATATATTAAACAAATTTATAGATAAATTTATATAATTTCATTTTTTGTCCGCCCGAGAGCGTACAAAATGGTATATTATGTATCAAGTTTGATAAACGCCATTTTATACACGAATTTAAATTAATGAGTCTATAGAAAAGTTTATAAACGAGGTGCATACTACTATACTTTTTCTACGACATATACTTATTATTTTCTTAAAATGATTTAAATCAAAAATATGTATAGAGCGCCATCTATGAAACAACAGGGGAAACTGTCAAATGTCACATTTTTACATTTTATAAACACAATTATAAAGATTATAAATCGAAATGTATGTATATTGAAAATTGACAGTCCGTGCCCGAATTTAAGTTATAGTTTACTGCCGGCGAAATTAAAAGGTCAGTACAATGTTCATATAAACTTTTCAAATATTGGCGTTGAGAAACTATTTAATATTTTTGTATTTTTGTATTGAGATAATAAAATAATTTTCAAATTTAGTGTTATTTTACAAGAAAGGCACTTTATTTTAACGATTGTATGACATTTGACAACTGTCAACTAACTTAAAACTAACTTCAGCCCGTGACTAAAAACCTGTTGCTAACTTCAGCCCGTGACTAAAGCGCCGTAAAGCCACAACTTGTCAATGTGTATTTAAAAGGTCACTTAGTGTCATGGAAACATGTATGATAAAGGGCGTTTTAAAGGTGGGAGTAGAAAAAAGTACTTTTTTGTACGCTGCTATGGGCAACCATCCGCCGTCTGTGAAATCAAACTTTGACATCATGAATTGAAGTTAACAAAGTTGACATTTTTTGACGTTTGCGGAAAAAGTTACTTTGGCGCTAGTTACCATGGAAACCATAATAAAGAAACGTTTAGTGTATTTACGACTTTTGAAATAAACGTCAAATTTGAGGTTATCAATAATTATTAATTTTTACCAAACATTCTTATAGAAACGCCGCGGTTGCAGAATTATTTTCAGCTCCCTACAGTGTTATTGAGAATTCCCGTTGAAAGAAATATTTTTATTGTGTGTGTCATATTATTTCATGTAATTAAATATCTAATTTTGGCTTTCTGCAATATTTTTAATGCTTTTAAATTAGTTTATTTTCATTGGTATAATTTTTTAATTACATTTTTGATTGAAGCTCAAAACAAGGTGTTTATTTGGACATTTTTTAAACCCTTTATGTTATAAATATTAATATCCGAAATCGGCAGTAAAGTAGAACTTTACTGACGATTTAATACGAATATTGTATGCAACCCACTATACATTTTAAGATGTGTCTACTGCTTCTCAGCAGCAACTAAATAATATTTTTTTAAAAGCACCGTCGCGACGCTGAGGTCGATTGGACCCTTTCATAAAATGTTGTTTTATAAAAATAATTTTATTAATTAGATTCCAAAAACAAAGCTAAAATCTAATCATGACAGTTAAACCTGAGCTAAAAATATTGTGACAAAATCTTAAGCAATAATTTAAATAAATGCTTAAAACAGTCTATATATCGTTCATTATAACATCGCTTTCGGTGCTGTAATGAGATACTTTATTCCAACCAAAATTTTGATTTTATAGGTTGGCTATACTAGTAAAATAATATTTTGCATATTGGTTATATTTTTATGATTTTTCTAATACTTACGAGACTTTTCTGGCAATAAATAAAATTATTTTTTCTTCTTTAACATTAACATCCGCTTATTGTAAATAAGTAGATTAAGGACGGCATGGCGAATCGATTTTGACATTAACTATCAAACCAATGACTGTGATACCAACTATATAAAGTCAAATTCGACCAAATTAAATTTAAGGTATAAAATTATTTTTTTTATTGAATTTTTGCGAAATAGATATAATAGCATAAAGAACTAATGTCATTAGACCTTTTGTCGCACTCGTCCATTACAAAACTCGCTCCTTCATCGCTCGTTTTACAAATTGTCCGCGTGTGACAAAATGACGTCTTATGACATTAGTTCTTTAAAATACTATTATAAAACTCAGTGGCCAAAGCTTATTAATTGCCTTGCACACCATCCACAAATGTATACATATATGCTCGGTGATAATAAGTGCTTTCTCTGCCTGGTCTATAATGTACTAATAATTTTATATTTAAATTCATAGCAATATAGAAAACATAACTAAACCTTTAAGGGGTCTATTCTGTAACTTTTCAGTTATGTTTATCGGCTGGGTTATAAGTTTATTTATAACCAAATCGATATAATTTTAACTGTAATTCCCATTCTGTAAGTTATGAATATAACTATCAGTTATTTTTAACTTCATATCGTACAGGGTTAAAACTCGTAGTGATATTAGCTACAAATTTCAACGAACTTCAACGAACCATCTTCAAGATTGACAAATGTTAATACTTATTAGGAGTTTACGGAAAAATGTACTACCTAATTTTTAATAGAAATATTAAAACCTTATGATTTACTTGAAATCCTATTAAGTAAATGTTAAATTAAAGAAAATAAATCCTTCCAACTTCGTGTTTAATATTGGCGGGATAACTGTCAACTTGACAGTGTCAAGTGTTGTCAGTATAGTTTTTCTATATTCTGTGCAAAGGTGAAGTTTATAAAAATAAAATGAATAAAAAAAGGGATAGATCGACAAAAAAACAATTACATGCCTTAGTAGCATACATAGAAGAAAACAGAGATATGGTTTATCCCTCAAACGAAGCCGCCCAATATCAGGCGTTTAAACAAAAATGGGAAGACCTGGCAAAACATTTTAACGCAATTGATGGGCCACAGAAGACGACGAAGCAGTGGAAAAGTGTAAGTAAACATGTCTTACGATAATAGCTTTACTTTGTAGGACTTATCCAATGACTAAATTGAGATTTTAGGTGTTTAATGATTTAAAGTCGAACGCAAAAAAAAACAAAGAAAACTAATTGTTGAGCATACTGGAACTGGTGGAGGTCCAAGTTCTGGCATAAAACTTTCAGAACTGGATGAAAGGATAATCCAGCTAATTAACCCAGTGGTTATTGAAGGGGTCTCTGGTATTGATGAAGGTGGAATTATTATAGAAGAGATTTTTTTAGAGCCACCAGTAGAAAACATAAAACTACATGAGACAGGTACATAAAAATTTAATCATAAATATTAAAGTAAGTTATTGCTTCTGCAGTTTTATTGGTTTTATTTTAACAATTAATGAAATGTACAATTATTAAAAGTAGAAGGTGAACCTGAACCATCTGACAGTTATCGAATTTTATGCAAAACGCGGTAAATAATAAATTTTTATGTCCTAGGCCTGGGTTATAATAGTTATTTATGTATTAAGGGCATAATAAGGTTTTTATGGTCCGAGGCGCTATTTCGAGCCCGAGCGCGTTAGCGCGAGGGCTAGAAAAGCGTCGTAGGACCATAAAAACCAGTTATGCCAGCAATGCATACAAAACTTTATGCACGATTAATATATTATTATTATTAATATATTATTGTTTTTAAAGACGTTTACGTCAAAGAATTTTTGTTATAATTGTCATTTTGTTATAATTGTCATATTATAATGTCATATCATTCAGTTTTAAAGTTTAAAGATGAATGAAATTGAGGAAGCAGCTGAAAAGGCGAAAAATTACGGCCTGCTGCCGGAAAAATCAAAATCTTTATACGAAAAAACTTACTTCGAATATATCAAATGGTGTAACATTGTTGTTTTTAATTTTTGACGTTTCATTATAGCCCGCTGGGTCATAATAACGCCCGCGGGCTATAAAAAGACGTTTACGTCAAAGAATTTTTGTAATAATTGTCATATTATAATGTCATCGTGCATAAATAATTTTTATGCACGATGACATTATAATATGACAATTATAACAAAAATTCTTTGACGTAAACGTCTTTTTATAGCCCGCGGGCGTTATTATGCCCCAGCGGGCTATAATGAAACGTCAAAAATTAAAAACAACAATGTTACACCATTTGATATATTCGAAGTAAGTTTTTTCGTATAAAGATTTTGATTTTACCGGCAGCAGGCCGCAATTTTTCGCCTTTTCAGCTGCTTCCTAAATTTCATTTATCTTTAAACTTTAAAACTGACTGATGTCAGTTGACATTATAATATGACAATTATAACAAAAATTCTTTGACGTAAACGTCTTCAAAAACAATAATATATTAAAAATAATAATATATTAATCGTGCATAAAGTTTTGTATGCATTGCTGGCATAACTGGTTTTTATGGTCCTACGACGCTTTTCTAGCCCTCGCGCTAACGCGCTCGGGCTCGAAATAGCGCCTCGGACCATAAAAACCTTATTATGCCCTTAATACATAAATAACTATTATGCACGATGACATTATAATATGACAATTATAACAAAAATTCTTTGACGTAAACGTCTTTTTATAGCCCGCGGGCGTTATTATGACCCAGCGGGCTATAATGAAACGTCAAAAATTAAAAACAACAATGTTACACCATTTGATATATTCGAAGTAAGTTTTTTCGTATAAAGATTTTGATTTTTCCGGCAGCAGGCCGCAATTTTTCACCTTTTCAGCTGCTTCCTCAATTTCATTCATCTTTAAACTTTAAAACTGACTGATGTCAGTTGACATTATAATATGACAATTATAACAAAAATTCTTTGACGTAAACGTCTTTAAAAACAATAATATATTAAAAATAAAAATATATTAATCGTGCAGTTGCGTCGGGACATCCGAAGTGGATAGACGTGTCAAGTGGTTAAAGAGACCTCTCCTAGCAGCGTATACGAGAGAAATATAATAAAGTTCCAAAAACAAACCAAAGTATTCGGAAATATCGGTCATCGGTAATAATAAATAAATAAATAAATAAATAAATAAACATTCAAGTGCGGAAAGTGTGATAAGGGCAACAAGTGCAAAAAGAGTGCAACAAGTGCAAAAAAAAAAGTGAAACAAGTGTGAAGAGTGGGAGATCTCCCATCAAAGCCGTAAAAGAGTGCAATTGAATAAGTAATAAAGGCCAACGGTCCACCTGGTCAGAAGGGATAGTCGCAACCAAAACCTATCAAGTACCTGCAGGGAGGTCCAGAAACATCGGACAGACCGTGAAAGACCGAGCATCAGGATTATAGCCGAATATCCAAGCTAAGTAATTTTTCTAACTGCACACTGAGAAAACGAAATATTTAATATTAAGAAATCAAAACAGTTGCGATTTTTAAATATTTGTTAACTATTAAAAAATTTCTTAATCGTGAACAAATTATATACTAATAAAACATCGTCCGGTGACTGTGTTTCAGACAAATAAAGGATAAAGTTGTCTTGGAACCGTGATATATTAACAGTTAATATACCTAAATAAAACGTTTTAACATTTGTCAACATAATTTTAAATGCAATATGCGCAAGCATGTGACGTTGCCGTAGTTTTACAAAATGGAATTTCGATATATTGACAGTTAATATATCTACATTTCCTAATACGTTATGAGCTTCTTTAATTCAACTTAACCAGTTCTAGACCCAAATTAATATTTCTTTCGCCATATCCAACTCAACGATATGTTAATAGTTAACGTGCCTCGTTATTAACAAATATTTCGTTCTCTCAGTGCATGTCTAATAACAAATCATTTTATTCCAAAAAATCTAGTAAAACGTATCATATTTCGAAAAGGAATTTTAAGTTTCCCAGCTGGTACCAGAAAGTAAACATTCCTATTAGACAGACCACACAAGTCATTACATAAACAAAACAGAAAAGGCAGATAAGACTCCATCCCCCAAATAAACACTTGACTAATACCATAAATAAACGCCAAAACATAAATAATAATAAACACAAACCAAACAAACATGGAAAAAGTAAACACGAGCAATCATTCGGTGGGAATAATTAAAATGCCATCCGACGGAAATTGCTTAGTGGCCAGCTTGGCCCATCAACTAGAAATAGCCTGACAGGGTCAATAAATACATACGCATTAAGACAAAGACTAAATAACCACTTACGAACACACATGGAGACTTACAGCCCATACTTACAGGATGCGATCCTTGACCATCCCCACCGCTACGCGCATATTAACGACTGGGAACGCAAAACAGAGGCGTACTTAAAGGACCACGCACAAAACGGCTTCTGGCTGGGTTTAGAAACAATAATAGCAGCATCAGACATTTAACGTCGCAATCGAAATACATCACGAACAGGGGCGTACTGACAAGATATCCTTCAGACATAACAATAGCAACCGGTCAAAAAAAGTCGGTAGATCTTGCTACACATTCCATGACACCCTGGCCCAGACAATCCAATTCTCACAAACCGATCTCGCCAGCTGGGAACAAATCAGCTCCCACAAAAACCGTATGCGGGAGGAGACGGAAAAACTGTATCAACTTCCGGAATCCGACTCGGAGACGGACACAGAAACTGACGAACCGGAAGTAAACCAACAAAGATAGGAGTAAGAAACTAACTAACATACCCACCCCCCATTCACGAATACCAATTGAATGGGGGTACTACTAAGGCCTAGGTTGAGGAGGATTCCGGATTGTACTTAGTTTTGGGTCAGTTCAATGTCCTCCAAAAACCCTTCCTAAACTGGACGTATGGCCCGACCCGGCTGACAAAAATTCCGGGAGCTGCCTTAACCTTTGACACTGTCATCCACGAACTCCTAGGGTGGATCTACCAACCGGCGTAAAAACTTCGGATCCAACAAACACAGGTAATGCTGTGATTTGGCGGGATACGCAGGAGAACGGAAAGGGGGTAATATAACCCCGGGTTCAGTGGATGACAATATATCTGGGGCTTGCCATACGTTCCCATACTCATACTCATACTCATACTCATAAAAATATATTAATCGTGCATAAAGTTTTGTATGCATTGCTGGCATAACTGGTTTTTATGGTCCTACGACGCTTTTCTAGCCCTCGCGCTAACGCGCTCGGGCTCGAAATAGCGCCTCGGACCATAAAAACCTTATTATGCCCTTAATACATAAATAACTATAAAATGCCGAGGCCATAATCAATACGTAGTGTCAATTGTTGACAACAATAAAATTTAATTTATACACCGACTAAAGATAAATATTATTTTAGGTTTAGATTCAGAAGATGGTGAAGGCAGTGAGAATATAGAAAACATTGATCCTGCACCTATCCGGAAAAAGCCCATAAGGAGAAGGCTAAAAAAAATGCCTGTAAATCATGATATACTGCTCCGGCAGTTGATAGCCAGCAACTTTGCAGTGGCAAAGGGGCTTAATAATATTGCAAAGGCCATTAGAAGGCGATAATAAAGACAATTTGTGGCTGCTGGAGCATTTTGGGTAAACTGATATCAGATATTAGTTCCACACCAAACTTATATGAGTTTTTACTGACATTAAATGAACAAGTTCTGCGCAAGAAAAATTTAAATTGAAGTTTGCGAAAAAAGTTAGTTTTTTAATTACGATTATTCAATCACTTTCATACGTTCACCAACGTTTATTGAAAAAAATTCAAAATTTATTAATAAGTAGGTATTACAGATTTTATACCATTTTAAATTTTTATTAATTTACAAATTATTACAGATTTTATACCATTTTAATTTTTTATTAATTTAACTATGATTTTAAAAAAATTGAAAATGATATAAATACTCTTGGATTTTCAAAATAGATTTTGACACAGTAGTGAATTATAAATTTCACCTCTTTAATTTGAATAAGCTTAAATAGGGGGTGCAAAACTAACTTTTTCAATTTAAATTTTGCTTACGCAAAACCTGTTCATTCAATGTCATTATAAACTCATATAAGTTTGGTGTGGGTAACATGTCAAATAACTCAGATATTGGTAAACCCAAAAAATTTTAGTTTTGTGATATTTGTTTTATTTCTTATTTTGTTCAAAGTTCAAAAACTATTTTTTTATATATTTAAATAAAAAATAATAAAAATATAACGTTTTTATTGGAAATATTCCTGACATATTACATCCCTTTTTCTGTTGCCTTGAACATAAAAATTGCCTTCTTGGAGGTCATTGTCAAATATTTCCTCTTCGACAACTTCATCATAATTATCTGGGAGATCTACATTGAAATGTAAGGCAATATTATGTAGTACAGCACAGGTATTTATAATTTTTCCTGCTTTAACAGGATTATAATTGAGTGTTCTGTGTTTCAATAAACATCGGAATCTTCCCTTTAGTATCCCATTGACTCTTTCTATGGTCACTCGGGCTCTTCTTAAATGAGTATTAAATCTGCCTTGTGGAGTATCATTTCGAACATTTCCTGGATATTGTGTTAGCACCCAAGGTGATAATGGATATCCTTCATCACCAATCAAATGGTAATTTGAATTCCCTTCCAAATATATTCTTTGCAAGTGCATGTTAATTCTTGACATTTGCCAAATTGCAGTATCATGTACTGATCCGGGAAATCTAGCATTTACATTTAAAATTTTTAATTCAGCATTTGCAATTAATTGCACATTAATGCTATAATATCCTTTTCTATTATAATAAGGGCCTGCTGGATATTGAGGGTGGTCATTTGGTGGAGAAATGATTGCAACATGAGTGCAATCAATGCTGCCTACAATCCCAGGAAATCCATAGCGATCAAAAAATAAATTAATGTTCTGATTAATGTTTTGAGGGGTGGAGGGAAAAACTATCCATCTTTGTAAAAGAACATTATTAATAACATTACACACCTCTGATATGCAACGACTAACTGATGATTGGCTCATTGCAAAATGAAGAGTGGTACTAGTATCCAGCTGGTAACCCCCATGTCCTAAAAATTTTAGTGTGCACAATATTTTTAGATGGGCAGGTATTGCAGTGTTTCTTAATTCATCATTCATATGTGGTAAAAGATTTTCGATAAGAAAATAAGTAGCTTCCTTGTTAAGTCTAAATAATTTTAAGAATGAATATTCGGGCAGTTGAAAAACGTCACTTGTATCACGTAAATTGCGATTCATTATTCGTGCCGCATTACTAAATCAAAAAAAAAAATAATAAAAAACTCTAGGGTATGAAATAGTTTACCGTCTTCTCCTGTCTCTTTCATTTATGTAATTAATAGCAAAAAAGTTTAGTACTGCAGCCATTTGAAATAATTATTCTTATAATGCACCTTTGAAAGTGTTTTTTATTTAAATCGAAATTATAACTCAAAAGTTATTTTTATCGCCTAGTAACATACCTCACGATATACATTTCGGAATAACCAGCGTTATATCGGCATCGGGTTAAATTTTAAACCAAAGACGAAGTTACAAAATCGCTCTAGAGATTTTAACCAGTCGATATGATATAACCCTGGGTTATTTATAACTAAAAAGTTACAGAATAGACCCCTAAAAGCTTTATAAATATTGTTTATCTAGTTAAAATTAAAATCTGATCACTGTGCGCCGGTAGTTTTGCTAGGAAGCCAGCGAAAGCGTCAAGTCAGGAGAAATGAATGGCGTTCAGTTACCTCTCTTCCGAATGATTCGGGGGCACATCTACAGCCTTCTCAAAAAATGCCATCATACTTACTACACTTATTTTATGTGGTCTATAAATAAGGGAGGGGTGCGTAATGTGCTTCATTTGTTGTCGACAAGTGAATGTGTATTGTTCTTGTTTCAAAGCCCAGCAGAATGAGGCTTTTGGTATGTGTTGTGGCGATTATTTATTTTGTCGGTTTTCCTAATCGTTTTGTGGTTTCTGTAATTGTGCAGGATGGTTGTTTATTTGTACAAAAGTGCTCTAATTTTTTATTGTTGAAACCATATTTCCCATTATTTTGTTGTTATAAATATATATATATATATATATATATATATATATATATATATATATATATATATATTAGGGTGTCCCAAAAAAAAAAGAATATATTTTTCTTGTCTCTTGTAAAAATATGTTAGTTTATCATGCTGTGAGAGCCCTATCAAAATATCAGCTCGATTAAAAATTTGGTAGGGGTCGCTCAAGATTTTTAAAAATTTTCAAAATGGTCAAAAATTGAATTTTTGTTTTATTTTAATTCTTTTTCTCGTCTCGATATTATTTTTTAGGTTGAAAATAATAAAAATTCTGTAAATTTCAAATCAATATTTTGATTTCTAAAGGTCGCTAAAAGTTCGTTGATATTTATATTCAGAGGTCGCTCGAAAACATTCAAAATACTCTACTTTGAAAGTTAAAAAAATCTTGAGCGACCTTTAGAAATTAAAATATCGATTTGAAATTTTCAGAATCATTATTATTTTTAAATTAAAAAATAATATCGGAAAGAGAAAAAAAATTAAAATAAAAAAAATCCAATTTTTGACGATTTTGGTAATTTTTAAAAATCTTGAGCGACCCCTAAAAATTTTTTAATGGTGCTGATCTTTTGACAGGGCTCTTAAAACATGACAAACCAACATATTTTCACAAGAGACGAGAAGAAAAAAAATATTCTTTTTTTTTGGGACACCCTAATATATATACATAATTATAAATTTAACAGTGCCTTTTTAAGTTAAAAAAATATATCGGAAAATTATGAATCTAAATTACTATTTTAATCATTATGATGTTTTTAGAAAACTAATTAATACAAAAATCATTAGTTACTCCACCCTAAGCATTGCTTAGTTTTTGGTTTTGGACCGCACACGGTGTCAAAACCAAAAACATAAAAAAATAAACATAGTTTCCGCATTGTAAATTTATTTGATAGTTAAATACTTAAATTTTTTTAAATAAAATGACACTTTCTTGCAGTAGTGCTTTAAATCATGCTATGTTTTAGCCAAAAATATATTTTATTTTATATGATGTTAAACATCATAATGAATAGGCTGTATTGCCATATTTTTAAAGGCATTTTATTTTAAGGAATATGTTAATATTTACATTGTAATGTGCTATAGCAGGGCAGTACCTGATCAAAGGGGCGGAAAAGCTTATATTTGGGGGTTTTCATTTTAAATGGATAAAAATAAAACCAAAGCAGACTGTATTTTATGATTTTACAAAAAAAAAATAGGAATTGCATATATTAATTTAAAACATCACTATCACTGTCATTCCATTTCATTCCATAGCAACCTTAGTTCTTCATACAGAAAAATATTGGAAATTGCAATGTTTTTTTAAAAAATCCATATTTTCCACAAAAATAAATATATCGAGTTGAACCAAAAACAAAACTGTTAAGAATAGATGTGACTTGATAAATAAAAGTTAATTTAGAACAATATACGGTTTTACCACTCTACAAAGTGTCTTAAACTTATGGTAAAAAACATCTTTTTGTTTAAACCTGTATATTATAAACGTACGTGTATTTTTTAGTAATTTTTAAAATGTGAGCGATTCTCCATTAATGTATCTTCAATATTCTTTAACATTTGTTTAAATCAGAATTCAAATAAAAAAGATATTTGCGATTGAAATTCATCGAAAATTTGTGTGGATCGATTATTTTGCCTGTGAGTGTATGATATTAATATCTAGAAATGATCTTCAAATCTTGAAATTCTTAATTATGTTTAACACGATAACATCGATGCTAAAATTTGTTTTTTTATTTTGATTTTTTTTTGTAAATTTATAAGCAAAGTATTATTATCAGGGTTTAAAAAAGTTATGACTTTTATATAAAAACTTCCGACTTTTTGAATTAATTTAGACTTTTTAATAATTTTCAATAATTAACTTTTAATAATTTATTATAGTTAATTTTGCGATTGTATAGACTCTGCATTTAAACCTGTAATTCCCTGTATAAAGTTTATTTTAGTAGTATTTATAAGAACAATGTTTTTTAATTTAGAATGCACTCATTCGGAATAAAAGGTAACAAATCAAAAAACGCAAATTTTAGAGAACGGTTTAAACATTTTAATTAGGTACACATTTTATAGATTTTATCATCCATTCCAAATATCCAATTTTTATTAAAAGTAAGTTAGTGGTGTCTCTACATGTAGCCCCCTATACCATAAAGAGGTCATAATATTCTAAAACCTTATTTCATTTAAAATTCATTTACAAATTGACTATTCAAAAACTGGCCTCATATATTGGTTATATCATGTCAGAACTCGGCTTATACGTATTTAATTTTGAATTATTTCAAATCGGAGCTATTTCTTTTTAATCAAGGTAAATAAATGTTATACTTATGCCTATATATTTCGTTTAACTTATTCTATTGGCCTGATTTGCGTTAGCACTCACGTGTAAGTTTTTTACATTTTGCTCAAAATTTAAAAAATATAGATGGTTACTAACTGTTGGTTAGTGAGACAGTTAAATTATTATATCGACCAACAAAACTATATTATTTAAAACCTTTTCCATTTTTTCTAAGATTTAAATCTGTATAATTATAAAGAAATTTTCTGTTCAATTAAAGAAGAAATTTTTTGTTTTACAATCATTTTTACATGGTTCGCTGAATCATCACAATTAAAATAAATTCTTTTTGTGTGCATTTTAAAAGTCAGTACATATTTACCAAATGTTTCCTTAATGTTTATGTTCTGTTATTAAGTCAATTTTATGGTTTTCAGATTTTACGTTTTTTCTGTACAATATACACTACGTGTTTCAAGATTATTTCGACTTAAAATACAAAACATACGAGGTGTGTTCAGAAAATAACGGGAATTGTTCAATTTCGCGGGTTCGGAGGGTCCGGTTGTCATAAAATTTTCTTTATTATGTTGGTATACATGCCCCCAAAGTATGATAAAAACGTGTTTTATGAGCTCGGCGATTTTTCGTTCGTTAAAAGAAATGGATCAAAGAATTTGTATCCAATTTTGCTTAAAAAATTAAATAAATTCTGTGAAATGTTAACAAAGGCCTATAGTGAGTCTGCTATAAGAAAAACAAGAGTTTACAAGTGGTATAAGAGTTTCCAAGATGGCCGTGAAGACGTTGAAGATGACGAACGCCCCGAACGCACAAGCACATTAACAACCGATAAAAACATGGAAAAAGTGGAAGAAATGGTTAGAAACCATCAAAGAAGTCGCTGATGATGTTGGTATATCGATTGGCTCATCCCATGAAATTTTTCGAATGTTTTGGGTACAAAACGCGTGGCAGCAAAATTTGTTCTAAAATTGTTAAATTTTGAACAATATTTTTGGCCAAAAACAATACTGTAATGATGCCCCAGCCTCCATATTCGCCAGACATATCTCTGTCTGACTTTTTCCTATTCCCAAAAATAAAGAGAACCTTAAAGGGCCGTCGTTTTGCAAGCATAGATGACATTAAAAGCGCATCGCTGAAGGCTATCCCAAAGATCGAGTTTTAGAAGTGTTTCAAGAATTGGAAGAGCTGGCACATGTGCATAATATCCAATGGGGACTATTTTGAAGGCGACAACATTAATGTGGACGAATAAATAAATATTTGTTTCAAAAAACGAAAATTCCCGATATTTTCTGAACACACCTCGTACATGAAATCCGAAAATATTAAATATAATTAAGTCAAAATTTGGTATAAAAATGTAAAAGTAAAAGTAAAAATGAGATAAATTTTATCAAGAGTAAATTTTTCTGATAAATAAAAAAATCCCTTTTTGTAACTCAATCCCTTATAAACTAAGAGAACATCAAAGAGCCATCAACATCCTTGTAATCGATTTTACTATTTAATGTAGGTGTCAGTTTTTTGTAGCAAATTATTGCTTTGGTCTAGTGCACATAACTTGAGAAGTGAATGTAGATTACTTTCGATTTATCTTTGGTGCAGAAGAACAATTTTATAAAGATTATGAATAATCCTTATAAATACTAGAAAGACATTTCTTCCGAGTTCTGTCAGAAAATGATTTGTTTGTTTTTTATAAATTACTTTTTAGGTGCGTTTCATTATAATAACTAGTTAACTATGCCTTATTTCGCTACGTAAAAATAAAATGTTTTACACTAAGAATTAGTATTTTTGCGTGTAGTGTAATGTTGCTTGATTATAATAATTATTCAATTTCATGATATATCATATATTAGTTATAAATTTCTCCGTGTATATAATATGAAGATTGTATGTATATTCTACAAAACGTATAAAATTAAAAAAGCTTCCTCCAGTACTGAGAATCAAATAGTTAAGTCCTTTTTAGTTTCTACGAGAATGCACACTTTTCTGTTTATTTCTACCTGAAAAGCGCACTTAATTATTTTTTTCCCTCTTGCTCAGACTTCGAACCAGGGACTTTGGGATTATGAGTTTAAAACTTTGCCCACTGAGCTACTCCATGATTATATTTAGGATGACTTTTTTATTATACGAATGGCCTACACTGTTCAAAATCAAGCCTTTTGAAATACCTAATCAGAATTAGTTAAGGAAAAATAAGGTAATATGCTTAAACGAGTAAAGCAATTTACCTTTTCGTTTATTAGGCAGAAACGAATGCCTTAGTTCTATGGTGTATTCACTAACTTCTAGATAAATATTCATACTTTACTTAGTAAACTTGTCAAATTTAAAAAGATAGGCAGATTACCTAAATATTTAGTCAAAATCTCAATTACTTTTAGGTACGACAATTTTGCTTTTAATTTAGGTAATTCTTCTAAATTATTATGGCAAATTATTGAACTAATTTAGGTAAATTCCTTTAAATATTAGAGACTTACTTGCAATTGGCTACGATCGCTAATACCGACGTTTTACGATAAATATTCGCGCCTATATTGTCCACCATAATGCCAAAATCAACGAAAGCTTAAAGACCGCGTTGTGTGCTATTGATTTAACAACATAGTTAACAATTATTGTGCTATATAGTGAACATTTTGTAGTGCTATAGTTAAGCAATCCAAACTAAATGGAATTTCCCATTGACACCAATTTATTTTTAAATACTCCCAACCCTGCAGGGTACATGTAGTACCGGAACCGCCGTTGTTAATTCGCCTAGGACATAAAGATAGGAGGATAAAGGAGTCCTAACTGGAAAGAAAATTCCTATTCTAGGATTTTCACTAAAAATATATATAATTTGCCTGAAAACTTAGCTAAAATCTACCTAAAAATTTAAGTAAATTGCCTTAGAAACAGGAAATTTATTCTTTTATTCTCAGGCAATTTCCCTTACGATCTAAGGTGTATCATCTTTGAAACCTAAGTAATTTTGCTTAATTAAATAATCATTTTCTTTAAAAATATCAGTTAAAGAATTCACTAATTTAAAAGGGGAATATTCCTCTAAATTCATTTCAAGCAGTTTGCCTTAAAAAATCAATGGTCCTATATAGTCTAATATTTTAGGTAAAAATTAGCTAAAATTTTGAACAGTGTAGATGAAGTTACTTTATAAATATCTATTTCGTTATAAGGTCCAAACAATTTTTTTCTTTGTCATTTAATTTTTAAGTTTTTAAGTAACAGAATGTATCTGTATCTGTACCCAGATTAGGGCCGGCAGAACACATTTAGCCCGAGTGGGTAGTTAGGCGGGGGTCCCCCACTTAGCTTTAATTTCGAGCAATTAACATTTTGAAAAATCAATATTATAAAAATATATTGAAAAATAAGGAGCTTTAAAAGGTAACAATGGAAAGTCATAAATAAAAATGCATTTTTGTAGATTAACAATTTTTATTTGTTATCTAAAATAGCAAAAACAGCCGTTCTTTTTTTATTGCGAACAATAAACTCATTTATTAGAGTATCCAAATTGAGTTTATCCGCTAAATAAGACTAAGAATGCAAAATTGCTATGTGATTTGGTCGATTTTGTGCCATTGTTGATCTTAAATAATTTTTTAACGACGCAAAACTGAAAAACTTCTTTCGTTGGAACACGAAGATCCTGGAATTGTAATTATTAATTGAAGAAATCGCATAAATTCCGAAACAATGTTCATGTAACATTTATTTTCATGTAACATTTATTTTCCGAGTGGGTATACCCACAGAGAGAAAACACTCATTTATTATCACAAAATATAAGTTACGAACACATTTCTTTATAAGTAACATAAAGTTATAATTTTTAAATTTTGAAATATAATAAATAAACTTTTTGTTTAATTGGTAAAACATGATGAATTCCCAGAACTTAATTATTGCCTCAAGATAAGATATCTCTAATTTTTTAATAAATAATATAGAATAGATTTTAAACACACGAAGGTGTTTTGCTGGTTGATGTCTTGGTTATTAACAAAAAAAGAGTATTAGGTAATAATTTGGCGGTTATTTAAGAAGTTATATGAATAATAGTTAGCTGTCATGGTTTAAATGTATTACACTGGTTTAATATCAGTAATCTTACAATATCTACAGAATATTACACTATGAGTTAATAGTTAACTCATCGGGTAATAATAAATCTACGAAGAGATGACTCGTAGACGTTTTTATTATTATTATCCAAACAGATTTCTTAATACTTATTATTATATATTATTTATTGCTATAGCATGGTGTTATATGTAATAACTTATTACTATTTACTAATAGGATTCATTTATACCCAATAAACCACTGGAGTGGGGATAAAAAAGTACCTATGCTGCATAGGCTACGCGAGTTTCGACTAGTTCAGTTAAGACTCTTAAGAGATTTAGTCGATTCCCATCATAGAATAGTAATAGTTGCATCATTAAGTGGAAATGTTTTTTTCTGTGCAAATTATGGAAAATTCCAAGGCAGATTGTCTGGAACTAACTAACTAACTAAGGAACTCTTAACTAAGTGTACTACTGTAAAGAATATCACTCCAGTGGCATTGCATAGAAACGGCAGTTATGTTTTCTTGGTAAAAAAATACTAAAAGTAATATTTTTATGAAAAATAATGAAATCATATTTTGTTACCGGAAGCTCATTATAGATGAGTGGTAACTTCGGATTTTTAGTCAGTTCTAAAAGGATTTTTTTATTTTTATATACCGGGCTCGGTATATACCTACGGATATAAAGGTATATAGGGAGCCCAGTAAATAGAAATAAAACAGGAAATATAAAGCATTAAAAAAATAAAAATTAAATTCTTTTAGAACTATTATAGTTCTAACTACAAATCATTGATTTGAAATCAGAAGTTACCACTCATCTTTAATGAGCTTCCGGCAACAAAATATCACTACATTCTTTTTTCTAAAAATATTACTTTAATTATTATTATTTTTATGTACTCATAGGTATAAGCTTACTCTAAATGTATTAATTTTTCAATGGCGGCTGGTGGATTTTGGCTATACCGATATCTTAGTTGGTGTGGGTCCCATGTCTTATAACTAAGTATCGTTATACCCAAAACCCCCCAGACGCCACTTTCTTTTTTTTGTTCTCTTACACTTTTAATATTTTTAAACTTTTTTCAAAAATAAATTTTCTTATAAATACAAACTTTTATTTATTACCTTATATAATCGCACTGTTATAAATACATGCTATACTAATAATCATACATTTCTAATAGTTAAAATATGAATTGATAATTGCAATTAATTAAAATATTTATTATTATTTCTCGCATTATAATAAACACCTATTGCCTTTTTAATACAAAGCTCTTGTAAATGAAGTATTACCTTAAGTTCATTTACTATAAATAGGCTTTTCTAATATAAAGCGCCTGTGGATTAACTATTAAGTGAAGACCTATTACTATAAGAATACTTTTCTAACATAGCGTTTTTTTATTAATAGCTAACCAACTAATGTTTTAACTGTTACCGAACTAACTTTTATTAACAAATAAATATGATATACTTTAAGATGTGTTTACTATAAACCCATATGAGGTCGGCAAAATACAATGCTACGTTAAGGTGAATATAAACCTATTACGGTATTTACAACCCCTCCTTTCTCTCTATATATACCTACTCAGAAATTTTTCCAGTGGGTAGTAGTACCTATACTACCATGGTCTTCCGCCGGCCCTGACCCAGATACTTTTGGGAAAATGTATCGGTATCTGTACCCATTTGCCAGAGAGTATTTGTATCTGTACCTAGATACTGATAAAAATGTATCGGTTACATCACTGAGTAAATCTAATATTCGTTCAGTAAATTAATAAATGTAAAGTTACAATAATAAATGCACAGTTAAAATCATACACGTAAAATAAGTAAATATAGTAATGGTGCATTTAAGTAATAAATATTTAGGATAATAATTAATTTTCAGTAAAATATTGATAATTGCCAAGTTATATGTTTAGTAAAATAATAATTATATAGTAAATTTAATTTAGTCAATTTAATAGACATATTAACATAACATATTAATAATTGAAATAAGTGAAATGGACAAACGGCTTTCACGCCTAAACTACTCAACCGATTTTGACGAATTTGGTACAAAGATAGTTTTACACCCGGGGGACAGAAAATTATACTCTTGGGTGTGCTGATGGTTTTTTTATATTTATATTTACGTTTGTTATTTATACTTGAAATATTGGAATAAACTACTGTGCATTTGATATTTTTTACTGAGCATTTAATCCCGTACAATAATTATTAAATTACTGTGCATAAATATAAACCTAACATTTGTATTTTTTTACTGTGCAACATGGAATATTTTACTGAACATTTATTATTTTTACTGAAAATGTATTTGTTATTTTTTACTGAACATTTATTTTTTACTAAACCATATTTATACCATTTATATTTACGTATACAGTATGTCATTAAATAAGTTATCTTTTCCTGGGGGAATGTAAGTTCACGCTAGATTTTCCTCTATCACTTTTGAATTGGTGCTACTATTTTTAAATAAAAAAATCATGACAATTGGCGCACTCCTTAGGCATTTGTTTCGTGGCCACAGGTTACTACAGGTAAACTATCATTTTCCAAGGGATGACAACTTATTTGATGACACCCTATGAAAATATTCATTGATTTTTACGTAGAAAGAAAGTAAAGTAGGGTAGGACTACCTAAAAACCTGGATTATTAAAAAAACATATTGTACTCACTACTTATTAAAAACTTAATTTTAATGGGAGAATATAAATATAAAATTTAATTGCATATAATAAAATACATAATTTGTATAAATATATTATATAAAGGGGAAAATTATGAATGATTTGAAATCGTTAAACAACCAAAAAAATACCCGTAGGATATTAGAAAATTAAAGAAAAACTATTTATAATAGAATTTTTCCCACATTATATTGGTTTAAGGTGGTTGAGTTTTTAATTTAAGTTTAAAGTTAGAGGTAAACATTAACTCAAGTTTTGCTGTATTTTATTAAAATAATTTAAGATACAGATATTTTTTATATAATAACATTAATAATAATTGGATTGACACAATAATTAATATTGGAAAAAACTTTTTATATAAAACAAATTTTCTGTTAAAAAGTGTTATTTAGCTTACAAATGCTAACGCTAATTCAATTAGCCTAATTGGAAAAAATGTTGAAACGTTAAAATTTCACTGATTGTAAAGTTAGTTCTAATTAAAGAAATTTTAGACACAGTTTTCTGAAGAAATGGTTCACTTATTCAATACAGGAAATTGTGTTAGTAACAATAGAACATGTACATTTGACTAAGTTTATACCGTACTTTTCCTAAAACCATGATACACCTACTAAAAATAACAAATGTTACATCCAAAATGGAGTAATAAATCAAAATTCTAAAATTATATTATCATTATATATAATTATATATTATATTTATTTATGGATATTTTTATTGACCATAATTACTAGAAAGCAAGTATTAATGTATATTTTTACAAAAACCTTTCAATTACTTACTTAATTAAAATAAAATATATTATTTATGGGTATGAGGAACGTTCAGTTGGCCCCACTAGCATCATCATACACTGGTCTCTCAGAGTTATTTTTACCCCCTTTTGGTTCCCCTTCGTATCCCGCAACTGCACAGCGTTATCTGTGTTTGATGGATACAAAGTTTATCCTCAGCTGGTTATTCTTTCTTGGGAGATCGTGGGCAAAAGTGTCGATGGTTAAGACCCCTTCCGAAATTTTTTCGCCGGGCCTGGCTATACGCCCGATTTGGCTATTGGAGTTTTTGACAAGAAAGGAAAACGTTTTGGTTTTGAGATGACGTTATAATGACCCAAAACTAAGGAATCCGTAGTCCCCCTCAACCAGGGATTTAGTAACACCCACATTCAATTAGGGTTTATGAATGAAAATTTATTATGCTGAAAATTTGGAAACCGCTGTACACAAATTGTTTGCCCCACTGTGCGAAAACTTAACTTCAGTACCAGAGTGTTGCTGTCCACGACAGGTGGATCGTGTTACCGTTCTGATTTAAAAAAAAATCAACTGCTCATCTATGTATTGACTTTATAGAGAATTCAGCTATATTTGCTGTTTATTATTTACTTGCTAAAATTAGGAACCGATGCACAAAGTTTAATTTAACACCCTGTGCGTTTGTCTAAAAGATTTTTAGTTCTTTATAGAGGAGGCCCATTGGTTAGAGGCTTTGTAGGCGACGAGTGTTTATTTTATGTATACATAAAATAAACACTCGTCGTTTAACCTATAGGTTAAACGTGCTTTAGTGTTTTTGGGGTTTTGAAATTTGACTGAATTAGGTTTCTATTTAATTAAATTTTTATTTGCTGCAATCGCAATTTGTCATGTGGTCTAATGAACATAATTAATTTTATAAAAATATAATTTGTGTTTTGAAATAGTAATTTAAAAATTTAAAAAACTCTACAGGGTTTACACTTGACAATTCAATACAAATTTTTACCATTACAAGAGCATAGACAAATGTATGTGGTTTTGTTTTGAATAATAGTAGTAATTATAATTAAATATTTAGTCTTTCATTACACAGTTATTATTAGATTGTGTAATCATATTATTCTTGATTTATATTCATTATTAATTATAACTTACAAAATAGACTTTTAAAATAAGTAGTAAATATAAGTTGGAAATAAGGTGACGTACAAAAAGCTTTCCTTAGGTTTTTTGATAAATGTAAGTGTTTCCAATATAATCGCAATTAAAGTTAAACTTATATTTTAACTTTTTGTGAATGACTACCGTTAAACTAATATGTTAATAATATAATATTCATTTTACTAGTCGATTTTTAAAATATCTCCATAAATTTGTTTTCTTATTAATAAAAATAATCTTTTCTAAAAGTTTATTAAAAAATATTATTTTTTAAAAAGTATTCCGGTATCCAAGCCTTTTGGATAAGAGACATTAAAAACATTTATTTGTTATATAAATAATTACATTACAATATTTATTCCAATAAATTATTTAGAAAAAAAAATAAAAACCCGTGCTATATGAAGAGCTAGGTATCCTTACCACTAGAGTCTAGTGGTTAGGATAGTGACTAGACCATACGGGATATACTTTATATTAAACAAAACTTATTATTCCTTCGCTCGCGCAATTATCTTTGCTTACATTCATCGAAAAAACTAAAGAACACATTTTTGTAGTCTCGAAAAATGAATTAGTCAAAAATGACTAATTTAATAGTTATTAGTGGCTGCTTTTTCACTTGTACCATGGTTAACCCTGGAATACCATGGTATCCCAAAATTCAACAGCCAATTCTTATGTAAAATTGTCCCCTGAATCCGAAAATACCGTCAAAAGTTAAAAAAAGTAGAACATTTTTTGAGATAGTCAATATTCCATTTAATATGGAATTGACTTTATCTCAAAAACTGCTCCATTTTTGGCTAAATCATTTTTAGAGAGTATATCATTTTTTTAATAACAGTGTCAACAAAAAAAGAATAGTAGATTTTTTGAATCTCACTTATATGTATACATTAATAATATTATATATAACTAACGAAAAAGATTATCTTTAACCTAAATTTTTAGTTTTTTCATGTATAGTTACTTTTATATTATAGTGACAAGTATTTTATAAAAAAAATCACTTAATATTTTTCTAGGTTGTAATTTCTTTCGCAGTCTGTCTGGTAACAGCAGACGTGTCAAAGGTCCAAGATGTAAAGACCAAACAAGAAACATCATCAAATGCCATATCCTCACTGCCTAAACAAGAACCACAAGAATATTACCAACAACAAGTAAGACAAGTAAGTTAAACGTATTATTTCCTCTTTTTTTATTCAATACACAATATTACAAGTATTGTCAAAAACTGCTTAGATAGTTTTATATTATTTAGCCAAATATTATTTTATATTTTAGTATCGGCCAGTTCATGTCCAAGCCCGACTTCAGAGTTTGGGACAAACCGGACAGTACGTAAAGATCGTCCCAAAATCTGTTTACGTAAATCAACAACCAGCTATGATAATTATTGCACATCCTGCCTTAGTGCCAGCTAATCTACTATACAACGCACAGGCACATCAGCTTTTAAACTATTTTCACAGTCATCCACAAGCAAAGTAAGAAAATTAATAAAAAAAACAATATTTTTTCCAATACTGTTTTATTTTAGGTACCAATTTCTTCATGGCAACAATAAACCACAATACTCTCAGCAAAAATACACCTTACAACAAGTAGTTGCAACACAACCAAACTATCAAGTAGTTGCTTCAAATCAGTATCATCAAAGTGCGCCTTACTACCATCAAACTTCAACTGGATCACAAACTTATTATCAAAGTCAGCCGCAATATCAAAGCCAACAAATCGTACCAACATACCATCAACAATCACAATCCCCACCTACCGCTGAGGGTTTAAAATATTCCGATCTTTTAGGATATTCAGTTCCTTCAAAATATTACAGTACTCAAGTGAGAACTGATTCAGTTCCTATAAAATATTACAGTACTCAAGTAGGAACTGATTCCGATTCTTCAAAATATTACAGTTCTCAACGGGAAGCCACTACTGATAGTTTAAAACACTCCCAACCAGGAAGCCAATCGGAAACCCCCAAACAATATCCTACACAATTATCCCAGATAGCACAATACGCAGCTCAGCAATACTTAAGTTACCCTTCTAAATCTACGCCTGCAATCATAACGGGGTTTGAAAATTTTTCCCCAGAACAACAGACTCAAATAAGAAGCCAATTGACTGCCCATTTTGGTCAAATTAACGACATTTCACCAGGACAGTCAGCTCAAGTTCAAGTACCAACAAAATCTCAGTATTCGTCAAAGTATCAACAGCAAACCCTTACTGATTTTGAGCCTAGCCCTGAAATTAAGGAAGAACCAAGCGCACCTGGTCTGGGCAGTATAAAATACGAAAAAAATTAGAAGTTGGCAAACAGTTCCAACATATTTTAAGACTTGTACTATAGTTGTAATATATTTATTTAAAGGGTAGTATAGGCTTAAAAACTTGTTATTTATTGTTAAAATTGTTAGTCTCGTTATTTTTAGATTTTATAAATAAAATTGTCGAGGATTTGATTGCTTGTCTTTTTTAATAAAAGTTTAATTATTTAGTTTAATTTGTTTATTGCTATAAAATTAATTAAAGTATATCAAAATAAAAACTTACTTAAAAACCTATTTAGTCCAGGAAACAAAGATTGTAGAAGGAAAACTCGATGGTAGTCGGGTTTTTTATGTAAAGTCAGGGGTGCTGATAATGAATCAAGAATATTCCCCAAAAATTTCTTTCCGCGTCCCCTAATTTCATCCCCCGAAAGGCGAGTTTTTTTTTGCTTTTTGGCTCATAACTCGCTAACCGTGCATTTCTTCAGAATTTCACTTCCAATACTTTTGATTAAGTACTAAATAAGGCACAAGTTAAACCCCATTGCGCACCTAAATGATGTGCTCTTTTGTTATGCGCAGTGTGCAAAGTTAAGCGTTGCTTTCAAAATCACTTTTTTGTTTTTTTATTATAGCCCAATTTTAAAAGTAATCGATCCCAAACCTTACGGTAATCAAACATAACCGAATGGACAATTTTTTGAAGTACTACACTTTTTCCAAAAGTTACTGCTTTTCAATGTACAGGGGGTTCTTTTTCCAAAAACCCATTTTTTATTTTCCAAACGGCTTTAATGAGCCAGTTCGTTCTACCCTAGGTTTTTAGGTACACTTATGCTAGTAACGAATCCGTAGTTTTTTAAAATTATTTTCATTGCAAGTTCCCCATTAAAGTTTTAAAAATAGAACCTCCTGTACATTAAAAAGTCTAGTACCTTAAAAAATCGTCCATTCGATTGTTTGATTACCGTAAGGTTTGGGATCGATTACTTTTAAAATTGGGCTATAATAAAAAAAAACAAAAAAGTGATTTTGAAAGCAACGCTCAACTTTGCACACTGCGCATAGCAAAAAGGCACATCATATAGGTGCGCAATGGGGTTTAACGTGTGCCTTATTTAGTATTAGAGTCAAATTCTGAAAAAATGCAAGGTTAACGAGTTATGAGCCAAAAAGCAAAAAACTCGGGGAATGAAATTAGGGGACGCGGAAAGAAATTTTTGGGGAATATTCTTGATTTATTATCAGCACCCCTGACTCTAGATAAAAAAAATAAAACCCTACTACCATCGAATTTCCCTTCTACAATTTTTGTTTCCTGGACTAATTGAATATGTTATTAAAATCACAACTCATGATCAAAACCGAGGTGTAAACCACTTTAAAATTAGCGAGACCAACGTTAAACGTTATGTGAACGTTGTATTCTTAAATTTCCTTATCAGTCCTTATAAATAAGGAAAAATCCTTATTAATAAGAATTTTTTCTTAGCGACGCGTTGCGCATGACTACCCTTGTGATTGTTTTCCTTAGCCGTTAATTCGTATGCGATTTATACATTTTTAAAATCAGTGGTTTACCCCTCGATCTTAACTATGTAAAGAGGAAGTTTTTAGATATATTTAATGAAAAATTGTTTTAAAACATTAATGTAGTTTAAGTAATTGTAACTTAAAAAGTAAAGCCTCATTCAGAACATCGTAATTAGTGGAATAAATTAGTGGTTTCAATTAACGTAAAAGTTTGTCTTATGAATATACACAGTGTTGTTTACAACCAAAAAATAAGTGATAGTACTTTTCAATTAGTAGAAAAAGTTTGCAAACTTCTAACTTTTACCACTAATTATAATTGGAAAGCGACTTTGCGCATGTGCACGGATATTTTATGTCAAAAGCAAAAAGTTTGAAGATTTGCCAGTGAAGGTAAGGTTATATAAATATTTTTGTAATGGTTGTAAAAAATATTATTCTAATATAATTAATATTGGTTATGTCAGGTTAAGAAAAATGGACAATCTTTTTGCAAATGCCCTTAATTTTATATGTTAATTTTGCGCATTGTGAATAATCGTTTTGTGTTAATTATAAGTATAATTGAAACCACTAATTTTTTCCACTAATTACGAGGTTCTGAATGAGGCTTAAGTCTGCTAATTTATACATAGCTATGCTATATGGCTATGCAAGTAAAAAAAAATTGTCAAAAACAATATTGACTTTTCATACCCTTTTAACTAACAATTTTTTCCATGTCAACTACCCTAAAAACCATGTCACGACATTCTAAAATTCCTATTATGACGTTAAATTAAGCTTTGTCGGGTATCCTCTTAAACCATTTAGGATAAAATTATATTTTAAGATTCTTAAGTAAAAAAATTGAATTTTTTATGTGGCGACGTCGACATTTTCTTGAAATTAAACGTCGACATCCTAGAATGCCTCTAATAACGTTAATTCGCAATGATTTACTTATAAGTATAAGCTATAGCTTTGCCCAAAATTCTTTGTCATAAAATGATCGATATTGACATTTTTACGCCAAAATGGTTTATGGGATATCAACTACAATGAACTTCGAAATAAGTTGTTGCAAAACAAACTACTATAGTATATATTATTTAAAAAAAATAGCCATTGCTGACGTCAAAGTAACCCGTAAGATTTTAAATGGTACATTAAAGTTGACGTTAACATTGACATTGAATATTAAGTGGATTAGTGTCCTGTGCATCAATGGTTACTGTCTTATTTTCTACGTGTAGTGGGGTAAAATCAGTATCATTAATGTGCGCCTTACTATAACTATCATCAAAGTCAGTTGGGATAAACAACGCCCTATCGAAGTCAATACCTACATACACCCAACAACCACAATTTTAAATATTCCGACCTCAATCAGAAACCCCCAAAGATTATTTTTCACAATTAGCTCAGATAGCACAATAGGAGTCTCAACAATACTTTTCGCCCTCAAAATCCACGCCTGCAATCATAATCCGGTTTGAGAATTTTCCCCAGAACAACAGTCTTTTAGCTCGAACTGAAGTACCAACAAAATCCCAGTATTCACCGAGGCATCATTAGAAAAAGTTTAATGATTTTGAGCCAACCCCCAAAGTTATAGAAGAACCAAGCCCACCTGGTCTGCACAGTACAAAATACTTTAAAGTAAAATTAAAAGTTTGTTGTTAGGAATGCATTATAAAACTATAAGTACCTACTAAAGTTGTATTAGATTTATTCAGGGCCCCACATGGAGCGGGCCACTGCGTATTGAGTTTAGGGACCGTCATGTTGGGGGCCCAGACTTGATCCTGACCAACCATTTTTTAACTTAACAGCTGCTGTTTATGCTGCATATTAACTATCCGCACATAACAAATATGACCATTAGGGTGACCGCATCTCATAGGGGTTGGAAAAAAATGTCGGAATTTTGTTCGTCTGGACCCCACAAAACGATTCCCCTTTCCATATATTGAGTTAGCCGAAATTTGAGCTCGATTAAACGACGTCGCTCAAAGTTTGAAAAAATCCAAAATTTTTGGCCAAACAGCTGACATATGGAGCCATAACTCCAGAACGGTAAATAATAAAAATACGCTTAATATCTCAAAAGAAAGCTATAGTTGTTCATCAAAATTTGTAATCTATACATAATTGTTGTTATTTTAAGTCAAACGGAGTTTAGCCCCAAAAACATGACCTGGTACCACTAGGAGCATACTTCGTAGATTTTGTTATTAAATGATAAATTTTGCTTTTTTTGGTATATTTTTGAGTTTAAAGTAGAAGTATAATAAAAAAACAAGTAATACTGATAACTTATCAGTGATAAGTCTAATGACATTTTTTATTTTAAAATATAAAAATTAGGTATATAATACATACAAAACAGACACAGAAAAGATACAGACGTAGTACCTACATAAGTTGATTTTACATAGTTATCTACACTGAAAGAAATATATGTTTGTTTTAGCAATGTTTGTGGTTCATATATGGACTACCACATACATTGCTAAAACAAACATATATTATATTTAGTTTTAACATAATATGTTAAAACTAAATATAAAAATGGTTAAGGTAAATATATTATATGTTTGTTTTAGCAATGTATGTGGTAGTCCATATATGAAACATAAATTTCTTTCAGTGTAATCTATTCTAGAGCTTTTGTTAAAGTAGTTTTTGAAACGTCAGGATATAATGCTCGGCATTTGCTTACAACTTGCAGGACATATTGCTTTTGGCCTTCATCTTTAGTCAGAAGGTTGTTAAAGTCGGTTATTAATTTAACACCACGCTCAGCCATATCATTAACTACTTTTAATGTTTTGACAATTTTTAATCTTTCTTGGAACTCATTATTTTGAGGCCAGGTGTTTGGATATTGTCTTAGGAAATCTGTTTTTATATTAAATCGGTCAAAGAATGTCATTGACCATCTGCAAATTTGAGTAGCAACCCAAATCACACATTGGGTTGCCTATCCAACGTTTCTATTATTGCCAATAGAGTTCGCTTTTCTCCCGGGGTTTTTTATGCCAGACGCCACTATAGTGGCCTATAGGCCAAGTATGTAGATCTTGCAAAAGTGAATAAAAAAATGTCGGGCACATACAAACATAAATCGGTAGCTGAGAAGAAAAGATTTGGATTGAGAGAGAACAGAAATGCTGTTGGGCGCCAACAATTTTTTAGTAAAGCTGAAATTTTCCCAAACTCAAATTTCTATAGTATATTCCCAAAAAACTTTTTTTTAATGGGGGGTATAATGTATGTATGATATAATGTATAATGTTTAAATACACTGTATATAGGGCCTGAAAAATATTTATTTATTATTATTTTTATATTAATAAATATGTATTTATTTAAAGGGCAGTCCAACCATAACTTAAGGATTTTTTTACTCTCACCTTTAAAACGCCCTTTATCGTACATGTTTCCATAACAAAAAGTGATCTTTTAAATACACAAGTTATGGCATTATGGCGTTTTAGTCACAGGTTGAAGTTAGCAATAGGTTTTCGGGCTAAAGTTAGTTTTAAGTAAGTTGACAGTTGTCAAATGTCATACAATCGTTAAAATAATAATAATTAAATTATTTTATTACCTTAATAAAAAAATAAAAAAGTAATAAATAGTTTTTCAACGCCAATACCTATTTCAAAAGTTTATATGCAAGTTTGTTCTGACGTTTTGATTTGGAAGTAAACTAGATTGAATAAAACATTACAAATTTCGGGTGAAGACACCACCGTGAAGTGCCCATAAAGCATTATCTTCACTTTTACTGTAAAAAACTGCTTCTATATAAGATTTAAACGGTTTTTTTCTATATTTTGAAGGGATAAATTTGGATTAACACATACAAATTTGACATTTTGACCGGCGCTCCAGTAATACAGATTCCCAAGTGGAAATTCTTACGCAAGTTTCTCTATTTTTTATAGATGTCGCTCTATACTTTTTAAATTATTTTTAAAAAGTATGTCGTAGAAAAAGTATAGTATACAACTTGTTTCAAACTTTTTTAGTTTATAATAGGTCAATTAGTTTATAATAGGTCAATTCTGGGTTCTCTCGTAAAATTTCTGTAAATTCGTAAATCTATAGCCTACGATGATCTGTAACTATAATGCTTATAGAATCGTAAAAGTGGCAAGTCTGGGATGTTATCTGTAAATGTCCAATTTAAAGTAGTATAAACGAACTACTGCAACTTCATGCCTATTTACTTACGATCGAACATAACCTATATTTTTATATGTATTCTTTGGTTTATCCAGTTTATCGGTTTTCATTTATGTACCAGCATACAATATAATACAAAAAGTAAGAAATTTAAACTGGTTGAGGAATAAAATGAGGTAAGATAATTTTACATTTAAAAGAACATATAATATAATGAATAAAATTGTTAGTGCGTTGAGTGAAGAAGTCAATCAATGGTTAGTGGTAACGCAAAAGCAACAAAGAGAAAAAGATAAAAAAACACCACTCCTCAACTGTTGAACTATATATGGATGCAATGGATGCATTGCATTGGGCCAAAGATGGCAGGAACTTGAACAAGGAGCAGAAAATCAAATAAAAAAACATTTTGAGCTTATTAAAAACTAATTAGAAAATTATATAAGACTCAAAGAAGAACAATTGGGATTTGAAATGAAAAAAATTAAATTTTTAAATCCATATTTGTCCCATTAATTTTTGACTAATTAGAATATTTATTTATTTTGGGTTTATTTCTTTTTTGACCGAGTAGGCTGTGGTTTATTTTTTTATATTTTATTTTATTTTTATATGTAAAATAAAAATATAATACAATTATTGTTTTATTTAGTCAAAATTAAAATTATTTCTTATGTAGTTGGTCCAGGCTGCTTGTCCCAATTGATAAATATTACCAATATCATATCCACATTGACATAATTAAAAATATTCATGTTTTTAATTTTTAAAATAGCTTGACATAACCTAACAAAAACCATCTGTAACTAGCAACGATTGGGAAACACCCGATCGTAAATATTTACGATTCTATAAGATTTTCTGTAAGCTACAGGAAACGCAGAATTGCAAATTGTCTATAAGCTTATAGAAAGTTACAGATTTGCTTATAGATGCTTACAGATGTACGCAGAATTGACCTATTAGTTAAACACTCGCTCGCAAGCACGCTTGTGCCAAATTAAAATTCTTAAAAATGGCGTTTATCAAACTTAATACAAAAATATACTATATGATAAGTAGGGGTTTAAAATATTGCGATATCTTAAATTATCAAGTTCCTTCAAAATATTAACAGTACTCAAGTAGAAAAGACATTTTGAATAATTTTAGTTCTCGATTGAGAGCCAATTCTAAGACTGCAGTGCAGATCCCTTATAGGTCAATTCTGGGTTCTCTCGTAAAATTTCTGTAAATTCGTAAATTTATAGCTTTCGATGATCTGTAACTATAATGCTTATAGAATCGTAAAAGTGGCAATTCTGGGATGTTATCTGTAAATGTCTAATTAAAAGTAGTATAAACTACTGCAACTTCACGCCTATTTACTTACGATCAAACATAACCTATATTTTTATATTATTTGGTTTATCCACAGTTTATCGGTTTTCATTTATGTATCAGCATATAATATAATAAAAAAAGTATGAAATTTAAACTGGTTGAGGAATAAAATGAGGTAAGATAATTTTACATTTAAAAGAACATATAATATATAATGAATAAAATTGTTAGTGCGTTGAGTGAAGAAGTCAATCAATGGTTAGTGGTAACGCAAAAGCAATAAAGAGAAAAAGATAAAAAAGCACCACTCCTCAACAGTTGAACTATATTTGGATGCATTGGATGGAGATTATGCATTGGGCCAAACATGGCAGAAAATAAAAAAAAACATTTTGAGCTTATTAAAAACTATTTAGAAAATTATATAAAGCTGAAAGAAGAACAATTGGGATTTGAAATGAAAAAAATTAAATTTTTAAATCCAAATTTTGATATTTGACCTATTAATTTTTGACTAATTAGAATATTTATTTATTTTATTGTTTATATCTTTTTTGACCGAGGCTGTGTTTTATTTTTTTTAAGAATATTATTTTCATATGTAAAATAAAAATATAAAGTTTGGGTATTAATACAATTATTGTTTTATTTAGTCAAAATTGAAATTATTTCTAATGAAGTTGGCCCAGGCTGCTTGTCCCAATTGATAAATATTACCATTATCATATCCACATTGACATTATTAAAAATATTCATGTTTTTAATCTTTAAAATAGCTTGACAAACCTAACAAAAACAAACTGTAACTAGCAACGATTGGGAAACACCCGATCGTAAATATTTACGATTCTATAAGATTTTCTGTAAGCTGCAGGAAGCGCAGAATTGCAAATTGTCTATAAGCTTATAGAAAGTTACAGATTTGCTTATAGATGCTTACAGATGTGCGCAGAATTGACCTATTAGACTATAAACAGAAATTGTCAAAGACAGCTAAATTAGAGGCAGCCCTAGTAACAATTTTAAGTTGAGCCTCCCCAATATGCAATCGCTTATTAAAGCTATTGAAGCCTAAATTACTATAATTTAAAAAAACGCTTATATTTTATTATTACCTGTTGCCCTTGAAGTGATTAACGGAGTAAAGTGAAATTAATTCGTGTGTAGCTGTTCCACTTTTAAGCATGTATTTTTTGTACGCTAAAGTGGAATTATATGTTTGTTTATTTTTATAGATTAATTGCACTTTTTTTTAATGTTGGATACTCTAACATGCCTAATAAGGTAAGCGGCACGTACTGTCTTAAACTGTATTTAGCGGAGAAGAAAGGTTAGCATCAAACAAAAATAAGGTTATCAGAGGTTTTTTTTTGTAACGTAAAACAAAAGTTACTTTTAAAAATTGCAAAAATGCATTAGTCAAAAAGTTGGATAATAAGAAAATTGCAGTTACTTTACAGAAGAAAGTGAGTCAGAATTTTTAGATTCGTCTGATAAATCATATCTTCGGCCTTATTATAAGTAACCCAAAAAATAAAAAAAATATTGTTTCTCAATTAACTTTCGATGGTTTGTTCTATTACCTCATGAAGTGGCCTATCTGTATCTTTCATAGACTATGAATCATAGTACACAGAAAAAGCTCTAGCATAGCATGAATGGGTGAGCCATTAAACCAATGGGACCTTGTAATCCGTATTCATGAAACAGTTCCTATAATACCAATAGGTAGTTAGCACTTGGTTTATAATCGTTTATTGTTTTTAAATTAACAACAAAAGTTATCGCTCCTAAATCTATTGATATTTATTTGTTAGAATGTTATTGCATTAAATACTAATTTGATTTATTTAATAACGTTACTATTGTATGTATACTATGTATACATTTAAAGCAATAAATTCTTTGACATTTTGGCAAAATATTTCCCTATTTTGGTTTAATAGTAATTAATTGACCAAATAACAATTTAGATTGCTTCAATTTTAATACATTCTTGGTACTATGTTAGATTTTTTTCTGTGTACAGACAACACAGCAGACTAAATCAGTAAATATTACGTTGATATAAATAACTCTCGTTATTGTTTTTCGCGAATTAACTTAACCATTGTAAAATTTATCAAACCTAGTAAGCCCGACGACATGTTCCCAAAAGAAAAAAATAATCTTTCAACCAGAGCTTGGATACAGATTAGATGTAGGTACTCGAATATCGGATAAGAATTCGATAATAACGAATACAATTATCGGATACTTTTAACAAAAATGTATTCGAATCCAAGAATATGACAACTTTTTTTGAATACTGTTGTAGGGATACTAAATTAAAAATAATAATTTCCATTCGTAATAAATATTTATTTAGAACAGTTATTAACAAATCTTCTTTGAATTTGCCTTTGTAAGCACAAGTACTTCCAAGTAATGATAGCACAGCACAGTGTGCAGTATGATAGTTTTATAGACGTTTGATCAATAGTACGTGGCTATCACGCTAAACATGTTTATTTTGGTGAATTGGTAAAATGAATATACTATATTGTACTATATCATGGTTGCGAAAAAAAAAGCCTCTGTTATTGATGTTTTCCTTATTTTTTACATTTTTGCTAGGAGTAGATTTTATCGACGTAGAGCCACATCCCTTACCCTGTAATTCACCAAAATTAAAAATAAAGCTAGGTTCTTATCATACCTCCCATCTTAGTCATCAGTATTTGCAGAGTCAATAACTTTTTTTGCCGCATTTACCTATTATGAATTTTTTAATATCTTCTACAGTTTTTTGCGGATTTTTACAACGTTATAGCACTTTAATTAAACTGTGGGAGAACTGTCAAAGTACACGCCGCATAAATAGGCCCTATGATATTAATATCATAGATAAATTATCTAAAATAATAAAAAAATATCATTATGCATCCAGCTTTAGCCGGCAATCATAGTATTTTTAGGCGTGAGAAGATTGTATTCATTGCTTTGCTAACTGTATTGAATTATTTTTTGTATTTGAATACTTTTCAGGTAATTAAATATTAAATAAATGGAATCGAATACCAAATAATTTAGAAATAAGGGTATACTTATACGAATAACGGATACAAATTTTAAAAGATATTCGAACAATGGTTGGATACACCAAATGTACTCGACTACAGTATTCAAATACAGAAGTATTCGAATACGACCCAGCTCTGCTTTCAACAGTATGTAAAAGATTTTCAGGTCGAACGAAAATCAGTAGCAGAAGTTTTTTGATTAACCCTATTTATTTGTTCTCTGGGGTATAATATAGATAATTCCTCTTATAGCCTATATGCCTACAAGACAATTATCGCTTAATTACAGCGATTATTTTTTTGACAGTTCTCTGTATTGTTGGGACATTGTTTAGGCATTGTTGTTGAGGGAACCTACAGCGAATTACAGCGATAATTCGATAATTTTTTCATGTTGATTTTAATTGTTTCGTCGCTAAGTTTATTAATAATTATTAACATATGTCAAAATATTGGTTTGATGTTTAAGTGAATATCGTGAATTTCATTCCAAAATGAGTCGCTTTGGGGCTGTAAAGTTACAAGATATCGACCAGGGGGTGAAAGATAATCGGCCAATTAATACCACGAAAAGCCAAGCATTCATATGGCGACAATTTGAAGAGTTTTGTAAATTACCAAATTCTGGAAAACACCTCTAAAGGTGAATTGGCTAAAATATTACTGGATTGGGCATTTAATATAAAAAATAAACGGTACAGACTATAAAGTAGGAGTAATTAAGACAATGCAGCAAAATTGCTACAGGAAAAATTGTACAAAGAGTTTCATAGATCCTTAAATCCTTTTAAAGATATAGCTTTTAAAATAATCTTATATGAATACCATTCGAGCTTTAAATTAAAATCGGTTAATTGCCTCTTTATTCCTGCATAGTGACGTCGAATCGTGTCAATTTGACAATGAAATCCCTCAAGCCCTGCGGGCTGTCGGGATTTCAATTGTTGTCAAATTGACACTCTTCTCCCGTCAATATGCAACAACAAATCGGAAATTAACCGATAAATTTAAAGCTCTTGTGGTATTATAGCCGATAATTGTCTACTAGGAATCGATAATTCCATTGTATCTACGTATCCATGCCAATTAATAAAATTAACTTCAGTTTTTATTTTAATGTGACAGTTGTTTAAAATGTCACGTTTTGGTAAAGAATCATTTGAATCAATTAATGAAAATGTGAAAAATAGTGTTAAAATATTTGAAAATGTTACTCTTTGATTTAATTAGTTTATTCGTGTAATTATCTAAACTAGACCAGTGCAGAAGCCTTTAAAAAGAGAAAAAAATAACAGTAGGATGAAACCCATTGGAAAAGGAGGGAAATATAATAAAAATTAAAGGAAAAATAAATTACGAGCGATCTGAGTTCGGGAAGTAGGAGGGGGGGTTTTAAGGGTAAAAAATGGTTTATCTCGATTTCCGGCAAAACTACAAGTCCTATGGAAAAAAGTTAAATGTCAAAGTTGTAGGTAATAAAAAGATCTACAACTTTTGTAATAACAATTTTTTTACATAACCTCAAAATTTATGTGAAAAATTCAAAAAACCAAGTTTTTGGTTTTTTATTTTTATCTTTTTCAAAAAAAATTTTTTTTTCACGAAATTTGGTAAAAACTTACCTTTTTATGTCCCAAATACACTGTAATTTATTTGATTTGAAATATTTAATATTTCGCCTTATTTTGACTTAATATCAAAAAAGCACCCTAATTTTCAATCGAAAATTCTCGCGTCAAAATATCAGCTTTTTTCAAAAAGTCGGAGTGCTTTTTGTTCGATGAACTCTCTACTTTCTGATGGTGTAAAAAAAATATACATTACTACATAGGTATGGTAAATGTTCAGAAAATACAAAAAATATTATACATACATACACAAGTTATGATCCAATAATATTTACTTTTACTCTATAAATAATATTTCTATTGAACGGTGTGTTAAAATGAAAGATCTTGTCATTCTCTTTGACAGTAAACTATCTTTTTCCGAACACATTGATAACATGTGTGCCTCTGCTAGGATTTGTCATACGTAATTGTTCCTCGTTTAAAAATATAATCTCTCTTAAAACTTTGTATATTACCTTTATAAGATCGAAACTTGAGTACGGATCGCTCATTTGGTATCCTTATTATCAATCTAACATCAATAAAATTGAGAATGTCCAAAGGCGTTTTTTGAAGTACCTATCTTATAAGGTCGATGGTGTTTACCCCGTTAGAGTATTTAATCAAGGGGAGCTTCTTAAAAGATTTGAGCTACAATCACTTGACCACAGAAGGTTTGTATCTTCTAATATATTTTTATTCAAGATACTATATAACAACATCGACCCGTATCAACTCGCGTAACCAGTGTACCTTTCATTGTTTTACTTGTAGAACAAATGTGCTACGTAAATCTCCTGTAATAATTATGTCGAGCAACTTTAATTTGATATGTTCCTTGTGTAACATGAATAATTGTTAAATTACTGTGTCGAATCATTAAACTGTTAGTTAATTTTTAGTTACATTTATTGTTATAAATTTCACATTTATACTATTTGTTTTACCTATCAAAACTACATGTATTCTTTCTTTGTCCTGTTAATGGATTTCCGTTGAGCAATAAAGAGTTTATTTATTTATTTTTTTAATTATTTGCCTTTTAAATTTATATATTTTATGCCGTCCTAGTAAGCCACAAACCATAAATCCGAGAAAAACCCAATCAGAAATTAGCTCAGATACCACAATACTTAGCTTAACAATACACTTTATATACATATATTATTACAATCATAACCTAGTTTGAGATTTCTTCCCTAGAACAAAAGGCTCAATAAATACCAATTGACAGCTCATTTTTCTTAAATTAACGACATTTTACCGAGACCGCCTGCTCAAGATCAAGTACAAACAAAAATCTCAGTATTCATTGATCCAGTCCTAGAATTAAAAAAAAAACAAGCGCATCTGGTTTGGACAGTGCAAAATCCTTAAATGAAAATTATGGAAAAAATTAAAAGTTATTCGTTGATGGGTTATTGCACATTTTTGTAATGTCCTAAGATGGTTTAACGATACTGGGATAGACACCTAGAGAAATTAGTTTTTGAAGAGCAGCAATCATAGCAGGACACCCTGTATATAGTTAAAATTCCTCTGTAAATGAATTATTTTATCGTAATACATTAAAATACACCTGGGTTATTTACGATCATTACTTTTCAATCCAGCACAGTTACAAATTATTTGAATTTACTTTTCCTTATTTTAATAGTAAAATACCATCTTTTGAACTTCCTGAATAAAATAGATAAATAAATTCCATTAATATAAATTAGTATCAAGTTTTTTAGAGATCCTAATCAATTCGATTGAATGTTATTTTATAATTATCTTGGACAACATTAAGTTTATTTAAGTACTTTCATCCATATAACAATGGGTGATTTAAATTATCATCCGCTTTAATTTCGAATATCATCAATATTATAATATACGCATGCATGTAATCTTAGAGTTTATTTCATTCCGTTCACTTACATTCATTATTTTCATCCATTTATCATTGCATTTTTTGCAGATGAACTAATATGTACCACGGATACAGTGTTGGTATGTATATTTTAACTTTCTATAACATACAATATGCATAAAGGAGCACTTATTTTTAGTCTTTAGCTATTAAGTTATGAGTAATAAATAGTGAGTGTGCATTCTATTTGGCATTAATCATTTCGTTAAGTGTTAAGAAAAATAATAAAGACTCTATATTTGTATTTTTTATACTCCCATTATAGTACATGTTTCCATAACAAATAACACATTGACAAGTTGTGACTTTATTGCGTTGTGGCCGCGGGCTTTTTAGCCACTAGCCAAAAGTTCGCAGTTGTCAAATGTCATAGAAGCTAACTTTAGCCCGTGACTAAAAATCTGTTGCTAACTCCGGTCCGGGACTAAACCGCCTTAGAGTCAGCTTGTCAATGTGTATTTAAAAAATTCCTTAGTGTTATAGAAACAAGTACGATAATGGTCGTGTTAAAGGTGGGAATATATTTTTTTCAGGCGACTTTTGTAGTTATAAGCTGCGCATCAATAAAACTATTAATTTGACATGAAGGTTAAAATTCCGCGTTGTGTTAGGGGAACGATTTGGCTTAATTTTTTTTTGCACGCCAAAATACAAATTTTCTCCATTTAAAACTGTTGGTATTTAAAATAACTAATAATGTGCAGCGTAAAATGCCTAAATCTGTTAAAAAGTAGCCACTATGCCACTATAGTACGAATATGCACATTTACATATATGCATTTGCATATAATACGGTCTCTGGTCATCACCTTTGCTGTTGATTAATAAATTTGATACCATCATATAAAATTGCTTTTATGATTCAATTAGGCCTTTATTATCTAGCCATTAAAATCACAATAATCTCTTTGTACAAATACTAAACAATACTTGTCATTTTATTCTTATTTAATTTAAATGAAAAAAATTAATGATATATATAATTTATGATAAATTTCTAATCTAATCAGTAAAAAATATACCTATACCTAGTTAATTGATTAAATTAAGATTAAAAACTGTTTATTATTTTATTCGCAAGGAACTGTGAAAGTTACATCTCACTTCCTACTTTTTAACCTTTTAATTTTTTTGTTTAGATTTTTACATTAAGTTAAAGAGTTTAATATTTGAATGGTTTAGATCAAGTTCGTATGCTGAGTCTGCGGGTTGGGTTACAGTCATATTATAAATTCTTCAACAGAGTTAGTGTAAGAAAAATTTTTCACAGATAAATTAATCAGCGGGTCCCAAAAATAGCGCGCAATACATACAAGCGGTTTTTAGGGCTAAAAATTAGAAGAAAACTTGATATGAAGATAGGTTTGAAATTGGTGCCCTAAAGTTGTTTTAATATATTTTCGGGACACATTTGTATTTTTGTATTAATATTTCTGGTTAAATATATTACTTTATAAATATTTTACATTAATTTTTTTTAATAAAAAGTAAAATATTTATACAAAAATCTATAAATTTTTATATTATGCGGCCAAATAATAATAAAAAAAAACATTTTCGGGGACACACATAGTCAAGACTAACACATTCTAGATTCTTGTCTTGTCTTGTCTAGAATATCAAGACAAGACCGTCAACATATCTTGTTTAAGTTTATTTTCAAGACTAGATTAAATTTAACTTTTTTAAAAATATTAAAAACACTTCATTTAATTATTATTTTTTAATTAATAATTTTTCATTATTTTTTTATAGCATATAAAGAATATATCGTCCCCATTATCAGATAAGGGCGTATCTCATATTTAACAATTTTACAGAGAATTTTAATTATTGAAAGTTTTTAGCTAATTTAAATTATTTTTCTGAAAAAAAAAATTGTAGCACATTTTTTTCTAAATAATAATTTAAGTTAGCTAAAAGCATTAAATCTTTAAAATCCTCTGTAAAGTTGTTAAATATGAGATACGCCCTTATGTGATAATGGGGACGATATATATTTTATTGAAATTTTGGGCGTATTTTCTACATATACGAGGTGTGTTCAGAAAATAACGGGAATTGTTAAATTTCGCGGCTTCGGAGGGTCCGGTTGTCATAAAATTTTATTTATTATGTTGGTATACATTAGGGTGTGCCAAAAAACTCTATATATTTTTTTCTTGCTCACCACCCAAAATATCGTAGAATATGTCAAAAAATAAATAATGAAAATAGAAAATAGAAATTCGGCTTAATAAGATTTTTTTGTCCAAATTTAATGCTTTGTAAGAATTAATCATGGATTAAATAAAAAAAAAATTCTTCCTAGGTTGCAAGAATAAATAAGGTAAAAAAGTCAGTTTTCTGTGTTATTTAAGCGGAAAAACTTCAGATTCGATGAAGGACCTCTTAAAATTGAAATTATGAGCTCCGCTTTTAACAGAATATTTGTTCGGACATATTCTACGATATTTTGGGTGGAGAGCAAGAAAAAAAAATATCGAGTTTTTTTTGGCACACCCTAGTATACATGCCCCCGAAGTATGATAAAAACTTTAGCTGTTTTCATTGTTTACTTTGTCTGTGGCAGCCGCTAAGGTTAGACGTGTTTTATAAGCTCGGCGATTTTCGTTCGTTAAAAGAAATGGTCTTTGATCCATTTGTACCTAATTTTGCTTAAAAAATGAAATAAATTCTGTGAAATGTTAACAAAGGCCTATAGTGAGTCTGCTATAAGTCAAACAAGAGTTTACAAGTGGTATAAGAGTTTCCAAGATGGCCGTGAAGACGTTGAAGATGACGAACGCTCCGAACGCACAAGCACATTAACAACCGATAAAAACATGGAAAAAGTGGAAGAAATGGTTATAAACCATCAGAGAAGTCGCTGATGATGTTGGTACATCGATTGGCTCATCCCATGAAATTTTTTCAAATGTTTTGGGTATGAAACGCGTGGCAGCAAAATTTGTTCCAAAATTGTTAAATTTTGAACAAAATTTTTGACCAAAAACAATACTGTATTATAATGATGCCCCAGCCTCCATATTCGCCAGACTGTCTGACTTTTTCCTATTCCCAAAAATAAAGAGAACCTTAAAGGGCCGTCGTTTTGCAAGCATAGATGACATTAAAAGATCGAGTTTTAGAAGTGTTTCGAGTATTGGAAGAAGAGCTGGCACATGTGCATAATATCCAATGGAGGCTACAATATTAATGTAGACGAATAAATAAATATTTGTTTCAAAAAACGAAAATTCCCGATATTTGTTGTTTAAAACCATTTTCTGAAGTTTTTAAACATTTTCTGATTTTTTGATTAAAAATAATAGTTTTTTTATGTCATAGCCCAAGTAACACATGTGACTCTTGGCTTTCGGGTTTCCTTTTTTTTAAAAGGCAACATTGCGTACTTATAGTTTTGTACCCACTAATAAGAATTAAACAGTTTATTGTGCCAATTCTCTCTTAAATAGAATTGGTAAACCAGTGCTTCTTTAAATATATTCTAAAAATAATTAAAACCAACTTTATAGTCTTAAATATAAACCCAAATTTAAATAAACGCCAAGTAACTGAAATTGTGCAAGGAACTTACTTTTAATTTTAATTAATTGACTTTTAATTTAACAGCTAAAATAAGGAAACATTGAGAAAAAATAAATTTTATTAGGTATTATAAAACACTTTTAGCTTAATCAATTATCATTTAAATAGTTTAGAACTATAATTATTAGCGATAAACTTTTTCAACCTATTGGTCATCATTTAAATGTTTTGACATGAGATATACACTGCCCGTCAAAATTAACGCATAATAAGTAAAAAAAATTTAACTCTAAAACGCCTTTACCAATCTTACCAATTTTGGATAAAAATACTTAAACTTATATCTCAGTTTACGTTTTCAAGGGTTTTTCGAAAAAATATCCTTAAAGCCCTTTTATTTAATATTTAAAAAAACGCTCGAAAAAAAAAATTTATAGGGATTTTTTTTCAAGTAAATAAAAAATATGCTGTTAAATACCGTATTTTTGTTAGTATACCCTGAAAATTTTGTACAAATCAAACGAACAGTAACGAAGATACAGCACTTCAAAGTCGGTAAAAATGACCACTTTTCAGCAAAATAATCAAAAGGGGGTCATTTTTACCGACTTTGAAGCGCTGTGTCTTCGTTACTGTTCGTTTGATTTGTACAAAATTTTCAGGGTATACTAACAAAAATACGGTCTTTAACAGCATATTTTTTATTTACTTAAAAAAAATTCCCTATAAAAGTTTTTTTTGAGCTTTTTTTTTAATATTAAATAAAAGGGCTTTAAAAATATTTTCTCTAAAAACCCTTGAGCACGTAAACTGAGATATAAGTTGAAGTATTCTTATACAAAATTTCATAAAGATTGGTAAAGGCGTTTTAGAGTTAGAATTTTTTTACATACTATGCGTTAATTTTGACGCGCAGTGTATTTAGAATGTTATTCATCCCAAACGATTTTACTTAGAGACTTCTTCATTTTCTGTACTCCACCTTTCATTTTAGAAATGCTTTAAGTTTTAATTCATGTCATAATTATAGGTACACCTACTATCGCACAGTGAAACTGTAAAATTATATTTGTAAAAAATTTGCAACTTTAATAAAAGTGGAGGTTATTTATTTAAAAGAAATATAGTACGTATCTATAAAAATATAATAAGCAGGTTCTCATTTAAAAACCTTTATAAAGCGTACTTAAGCCCCCGGGGGTTATTTAAAAATCAAAAATATTACATAAAATATAAAAAATATTCTTTATTGTGCATTTATATAAAAGTTATATTTGTATAGGTAGGTATCCCATTTTATTTAATGGTTTCGTTAAATCATTACCAGTCTTTCCTCAATTACTTTTACATTAATCTTCTTTTTTGTAATTTAAATTAAATGAATCCTTTAAAGTGATTAAATAAAAAAATAAAAAAAGTACCTACTATGTAGTTATTAATTGTTTTATAACTTGGATTTGATGAAAATGTAATTAAATAAAAAAACAAAAGTAATAGACAGAAAGTAGTAAATACGTTTATAATCAAATATTTTTAAATTTTAATATTGGATTTTCTCAAAAACTTCTTTGTAAAAAATGTTTTTTTAAATTATATAATAATGCGCGTTCAGTAAAAAAAAGCATGCAATGGAATGTGCCAAAATGTCCTGACAATTATTACTTCTTCTTCTTATTTTTTTCTACTCCCACCTTTAAATACACATTGACAAGTTGTTGCTTTACGGCGTTTTAGTCACGGGCTGAAGTTAGATTTAAGGTCGTTGACATTTGTCAAATATCATACAATCGTTAAAATAAAGTTTCCTTCTTCTAAAATAATACTAAATGTGAAAATTATTTTTTTATCTCAATACAAAAATACAAAAACATTAAATAGTTTCTCAACGCCAATATTTGAAAAGTTTATATGAATATTGTACTGAACTTAAAGTCGGGCTCGGACTACATATTTAGTTCAAATAAGTGTTTTTTTAAATTTTACTGAGCGGAGGTATGTTCGATCTACGCCATCTACGGCCGTCTGTATACGGCCATTAAAAAAATAAAAGTACTAAAAAGGCGTTATGTTTCCTAACTTAGGTAAGATTTAGGCATTTTAGTAATTCTTATTTTAAAAGTCGAAAAAAGTAAAACTGAATTGCACTCAAAAATGGCCAAAACACATTTTGCACTAAGAATTTTTAACGGCCTATTAATTATTGCCGATAGGCATTTTGAAAAGAATCCGGTCTCTAATAATTACTAAAAGATTAACGTATCACAAAAGAATAATACATACGAGGAGATTATAAATTAACATGGAAGTCTTAATATCAGAAAGATGATTTAGCCGCGAGCATATTTTGCATGTCTAATATTTTAAGATACACCCAGATTTTCTATATCGTCCGGAATTTGTCCAACGCTATTTTTTTCTGGTCTACGCAACAGGTGAAAGGATTTTACGAGTAATAATAAATCAAATTATTTGGTGGATTCTACGCAATTCGTTCAACCGAAACTAAAACTACTTGTTATAAATGTTCGATTTTTAATTTGGACAGGTGATTTTTTACTTTTTAGTTCCGGATCATTTAAGAAATTGTAAAAAGATATTTACAGACATATATGTATGTAATAAAAATAAATCAAAGTTTATTGGATGTATAATATATTTTTTCTAATTATATTCCAAAATTTGTTACTATACGATTTTAATTGAGAAAGTGGCCCAGAAAATTGACAATTGAGAAAATTGATCTCTTTCTCCACCGTTATTGTCCAATGAGACGACGAGATTTTAATTTCCTCCACTGCACAGTGTTTCAATTCTCAAAATTTTCGGCAAAATATCAAGGAGTAGTCGAATTCTCCTAAAACTCCGTATATAGAAGTTTTTGGGGTCGATGATAACGAGAATTCCAAAATTCAAAGTGGTAGATCCAAAATGGCGGACATATTTGTCAAAAAATTGACGGAATAAATTGAAAATCACCATACAAGGTTTTTTGGGGTCGCTGATAACGAATCTGGAATCAGAATGTCAAAATTCAAAATTGTAGATCCAAAATGGCGGACATATTTGTCAAAAAATTGACGGAATTAATTAAAAATCACCATACAGGGGTTTTTTTGGTCGCTGATAATGAATCTGAAATCAGAATTTCAAAATTCAAAATGGTAGACCTCAAATGGCCGACATTTTTATCAAATATTGTCGAAATTAATTAAAAATCCGTAAGAGGTTCTTTTTAAAATGTAGTAAAACATCTTTTTATAAAATAGCTTAATTTAGTTTATTATAATTACATTTATATGATATTATTTAATACCTACATATATATTAAACAATCTCCGTCACTGGATTCACTCGTTGTATCATTAGCAGAGCATGGGAAACCATCAGAAGATAGCAACAGTTTTATTGCTTCGCGGGACAAAGATTTGCTCTTTTTCGGAGCAATTTTCCTGAAGCTAGAAATATACGGATCGGAAGATGCCATAAGCCAATGAAAAACATCTTCCATCGTTTTCTTCCGAGAAACTTTCAAAATTTATTTATAAAATTTAAACATAACAGATTTTATACTAAGTATTTTAAATTTGTATTATTTCTTTCACTTAATATTTTAGCAACGATTTCTTAATTCGCTAAAAAAATTGTCAACACAAATAACCACAATTCAAATTTGACATTAACACCTTACAATGCGCATGCGGAGTTGTTTTAACGCACCTACAAGAGGTGGGTTAAATATGTAAAATCGGTGTTAAATATATTAGTAGTCACAAACGATTTACGCAGGTGAAAGTCTAGACACCGCTGTTGTAATAAACGTTTTGAGTTAAATCCAAGTGAATCGAGTAAACGTCATAAACGCAACCCAAAAATAAAAATATCTTATATTTTGTAAAGCAAAAACACAGATACGCGCTCGACATAGGCTTAAAATCGCGAGGTTTTTTACCACAACCGTGCCTGAGCGCCCAAGAACATGTAGTTTTAAAGAGCCGGGGGCAAGTTGGGGCAGCTAATTTATTGATGGCTTGATAGACAAAACTCTAAGCTATTCAACGGATCTTGAACTGATGCCTTACAATTCATTACAATTTTTGTAGCTCCATTGTTCTAAAAGCTCGATTCAAAGTTTGCGATTTTAACAGACCGATCTTGTCGGTTACAATAACCCGTTGTACAAGCAAAATCTACGAAAAACAAATACATATCTGAATTTTAGATACCTTCAAGATCACCCTTCATCAAAACGCATAACAATCGGACACACCAAACACAAGTTATTCACTTTTAAACAATAAACAATTTTCCGCAGCGATCGCGTGTAAAGTACCTTCAACTGAAAGCGTCAAGTTTAAACTGATGTACAAGAGAAAATATACGTATTTTATATATATTTTTTTCAATACAGGATGGAGACAGGTATTAACTACCCATCTAACTCAAAATTTACCTGAAAAAAAATATCAATTTTTGAGGTTTTGCCGATATTTTCCAGAATTGAAACACTGTGCACTGTAGTATTTGTCATTATTACTACAATTAAACGGTGGTTCATTATTTTCTTAAAAATTAATTGACCCTGACATTTGTCATCGAATCTGTGGTTATGGTAATTACACAAAATTGTACTAAATTTTTTAATCAAATTATAGTGTTCAACTCGATAATTACTCCACCCGCCTACGGCTCGTCCTCATAGAAACGGCCAACCTTCTCAATCGTTGAAAAATATACTATTTTACAACACCTTTATAGAAAGATTGACTTTCAATTATTTTTGCATCCCAAGGAAGAAAAAATAATGATGTAGCGGGATAAAAAGTAATTTAACGGCACGTGATTGGTCGAAAGCCAAGTGCCCATTGTAGCTTAGGGTGGAGTGAATTTTTTTTATTAATTGATTTTCCTGTATTATTAATTGTTGACTAAAGGAGTAAAATGAATAAATATCAAAAAAATATTCCAATTTTTTAATATCTTGAGGTGGCGCATCAATCTCAAGTTTTAAAAATTCTAAAAAATATGACTTCAATCAAAGTAATAAAAATAGCATTATTAATAAATTAAAAGTATATTTTAGTAACATTAACGTGAAATGTTAACATATTTAAAAGTAAATCATAAGCTTTAAGTAACTTCAGGAGTGTTTATTGGTAGAAATGAGATCTTCTTTTTCGCGAAAATACTGACATTTGGTATCAAAATTTGGTAATTCTTTTCTGGCTTTAACTCTTGTTCTGATGAAACTATCTTTTGCTTCCAATCCACAAACCGAGGTTGAAGATTCAGTATACTGGTTATGACCAGTTTTACACAGAGTTACACTGCTTGCGTATGACACGGAAATGTATAGGAAATGGTCACCCGAAGAAATCATATCGGTAATTTCTGTCATCGTATTTTATAGTCTTAGGTGGTTCAGTTACCTTATCTGTCGCCCAGTGAATTAACTCGTAAAAATGTAATGCTTTATTCAATTTGGTACAAATTTTGATCCATGCTCAACAAACTAGCATCAATTTCAAGCAATTTAACGTCGATTACTTCAAAATCCACTACTTCATAGTTTAGGCACTTCTCCAGTTCTTTACCAATAACACCTGAAAAACATTTCGGCTCTGTTGTTGTACCATCAAGGTATGTGAAGTAAACACACAAGCCACTGTAGAGGGCGACCAAGTTATTTTTTCCAGTAAAACGATGACAAACGATGTCCTCTCTTTACCGCGGTACCATCACATCCTATTGCAACCAAATTTTAAAAGCACATTAGCACGAATTCTTTAAATGGCATTTACAAGTAGCAATATCAAATAGTTTTTTGGACTCGTCGCAGAATAACTTGTTTTTTACATCATTGCGAAGTTTTTTTACGCCCTTATACTTGTTGTAATATGAAATCAACCTCGCCACAACGTTGATGGCTAACAATATGAATCGAAGTTTTATTTATTCCATATTTTCTCGATAATACCGAAAATAATTTCACACACATCTTTGATAGCATGGCCTTTCCCACCATTTAATTCAAGCAAATCATTTCTGACCAACAAATAATATTTAATTATATCACTATATGTCGGCAACATGTTTTCAGAAATTTTTTGTGGTTCACCTAATACAGGACATCGCCAATTTTTACGAGGTTTAGGCATTTTGCAACCGCTCGATTATTAAGTCGGTATAAAAAAATTATTTATTGATTGATAGCGACGCGGTGAGCGCCTCTATCGGATGGGAGTATAACTAATACTAAACCATGGACATGACAAAAAGATCAATATTGGTTTTAATCCATTGACATAATAATAGACCTATCCCATAAAACGGACTTTTGGATAGCGCGTGCGTGAAAAGGCACGTCGTCTTTTTTTAATTATATAAAAGAGAAAGAGATACCACTCTTCTTCAGGCACGCGCTATCCAAAAGTCTGTTGTATGGGATAGGTCTATTATCAGTATATTGATAAAAATCCGCGCCTAAAACAGAATTTGTTTTTTTTTCTTGCTGCGTGCGCCACCTGAAGATAAAGTCCTAGATTCAATTTTTTTTGCATAGTTAATGTACTCATATGTGGTCAGCATTAAATAATACAGGAAAGTGGAAATATTTTTTTTAACCTTTTCACTCCTCCCTATTGTAGCTATCTTCAACCGTTCTATTCTAATGTAGAAAAATTATTCAGTTGTTAAAACTACGATACTCGTATATAGTGATGGAAAAAACTGTTCCCAATCCGGAACGTACCAAATCGTTCCGTTCCTAAAAAATCACGTACCAAAATCACGTGATTTCGGAACGTAGGGTAAATGAATTCACAATACATGCGAGTGGAATCCACGACACGACGTTGCTGGGCTGCATTTTGTCTGGAGCCCCTCTTAGTTCTGTTGACTGCACCATAACAAATTTAATACCAAAATTAAATATTGTAACTTTTCCTTTACACTATAAGGTTTAAGGAGGTCCCTACTAACTATTAAGCAATTTAGTTAACAGTGTGTTGACAATATTGCCTAATTATTTATATTGTCTAATTGCCAATAATTAATTTTTTGTGCAGTAATATTGAGCTAAATATTTTTTAAACGTCTAGGGACCCCTTTAATACAAAAAAACCTGTTGATTACTTGAATATTTTGTCTATCTCTATTTTGTCTATCTTTATTATAATAAAGATGCTCTATTAAGAAAAAACCTTCTTAGTAACTTTTGGTATTATAGTTTAATAATTGTACAATATTAGGTATATTGGATTCCATCTACTTAACAAACTTAATTTTTTATGCACCGTTCCAGCGGAAGGATTCCACCCGCCTCGTTATATTGGTTATATGTACCGATAAAGTTCAGCTCAAGTCGGCGCGCCGCAAAATTCGAACAAGAAACGTAACGAGGTAACTGCGCCTTTAAAGCCGGGTCTACAATTGTCGCAGGTCGCAGATCGCAGAAAATAAGCTTGCGCAAAGCACCCAGTTGACAAAAGAACCTTGCTCGATCGCCACGTCGCGGGGTGATTTGCGCAAGCTTACGTTCTGCGATCGGACCCCTGCGACAATTGTAGACCCGGCTTAAACAGTTCCGACGTTAGCGACGTTCGTTCTGTTCCATGTTTCACGTCGTTCCCTTCCCACTCGCTCCGTTCACTCATTCGATGATCGGATTCTCTGTTTCTATTCAGTTCGATCCGCTGTCACATCGTTCCGTTATATTTGGGAACGTTCCGGAACGTGATTTAAAAATAACGTTCCAAAATCACGTTATCAAAATCACGACCCATCACTACTCGTATATAATCGACTGTGGTTTCAATTAGTGTATTGTGTTTGTTATATGGTATATTTTATATCGTTACAAACTTGTCAAAAAGAAATCGACGGAGTACATCATTTTACGCCTCTTCAAATCGTTGAGAAAGCCGAAAATTCGAACAAAGATGTACAAAAAATAGAGTGCATGACTCGGTCAAAAATGCAATGAATGCAAGTCGTGTTTGCTCGAGCATCAAACTTTACACTCTTTGGACCTGATATGTAATATACTATTTTGTCCACTCCTATTACGGAATATGACGTTCAAATATATTATATTTATATAATATATATAATTAAACATTAAAAAGTTATATATTATATAACTTTTTATTGTGGAATTATATATATACCTTAAAGGGTTACAGAATGAATTCATTCTATCACCGGATAACGGAATAAACACTAGTGGCGACATCTCTGGGTTAATTATCTAACAACTTTTGGACCGATCCAACCTTACTTTCTCCCAATTAAATTATTTTTCTATAATATTTTTTGGAAACGTAAAAAAAGTCAGTCTGAAACACATTTGGAATTGCATGTTCCGCTCTCGTGAAACCGTCAAACTTGCCTTCGGCTCGAGTGACAAACTTTTTACTTGAACGGAAAATGCCGTATTCCAAACTTGTTACAGAATATACTAATCTACTCCTATTGCATTATATTGGGTTTTTTCGTATATACCTATATAATACCCTTATAACCGCCGCGCCTACCAACTGGAATAATGAAGTCATTATTCACGTTAAGCATCGGTGCACCGATGATTGACCGATTTCAGTATTCACTGTAGTTTGAACCAATCAGAGAGTAAAGTTAACTATCTGACAGATTTCGGAATTTATTTATTTATTTTTAAAAACTATTTAAATACTAATTGGAGTAGATAAACTAAAGTACACTCGGAGTTATGCGAATTATTTATTAGGATGATATGCGTATCTTGTCTGGCGACTCGAGACGCAAACCTCATCCTCTTGAATAATAGCCTGCATTATCTCTCGTATAATCAACTATAATTTTTATTAACTTAAGTAATTTCTACCTAAGAATATGGAAAATGTACTAAAATATTTTAGTTATTATTAATAGATCCTTTTATATTGTTAATTTGTGCAAGATTTAATTTTTATATGCATACTTGGACCACAGTTTACAAAAAAAAATATTTTTTCTACTCCCACCTTTAAAATACCTATTATCGTACATGTTTCCATGCTGACCTTTTAAATACACATTGACAAGTTGTAGCTTTATCATAAAGCCGGTTTAACAGGGGTTTTTTGGGGCGGTAAATATTTTTGGGGCGGTACCGCGTACCGCCCATATTTAAAAAAAAAATTCTTAATCGTTAGAATTTAGAAAAAAAATTATTGCGAAACTGCGTCGGCGGATACAACGGATACAAATGTTGTTAGAGTTAAAGCAGCTTCTCCATCAGAAAAACTTGATTTATTGGAAACGGAATAATTTGAACTTTTTGGATAGACGTTTTGCAAAGGGTTAATGAAACCAATAAAGCAGTCCAAAAACAAAATATGGATTTAAGCACAAATGCTCATCTTTTGTCACTATTAGTTGAGAACTTTGATTTTTTACGTGATATTATTTTTATCATTACGAGGAAATTAACAGGAAACGAAAATTATGCTCAGAAGCGGATAATCATAAGAAAATTACAATTTGAAGAAAATAATTCAGAGGCAAAAAAGAAACAATGCGAACAATATGTTTTATTTTAATAATTGACAATCTATAATCCGAAATCATTTGTCGATATGATAGCTAGAAATCTGGCACAAACAAATTTGAATTTTTGTTTAATCTAAAAGCATACATTTTCGTGGAGGATTTGGATGAGTTTTTTCCTCAAAAATGTGTCCAAATCAAGAAACTGGTAACTTCTCTTTCGGAAATAAAAATAGAAACTCCATTGGAATTAGTACAAGTTTTATACGAAAATAAATTAATATCTTCATTTCCGAATATTAATAATTGTAAATTTTTTTTTATAATGGTTTCAAATGCAAGTGGTGAACGATCTTTTTCTGCTCTAAAAAGGGTAAAGAACTACCTAAGAAATACAATTCCCCAAGAAAGATTTATCTCCTTAGCAATTCTGTCCATTTATCAAGACCTGCTAGATGAAATAAATGTAAAGTGTTATAAAACAATTTGCTACTATAAAGACTTGAAAACAACCTTTTAATTATTAGTATTAGGATTTCTCAATATTTATTTAAACCAAAGAATAATGTTTTATTTATTTAACTTTTGATTGGTTTTTCTTAGTACTTAGTATTGTTTATATAAACCAAATAATGTTTTATTTATTAGTTAGTGCTTTTGATTAGTTTTTATAATTTGTTTATAAAGGCTCATTTTATATTTTATAGGATACTAAGTTTACTGTTAGATACCAGCCTAACCAACCTAATCTTCCACTTGACGTGAGAAAGTAAGCCTCAAAAATTTAAAAATGTTTTTAAAAAAGTAATATTTTAAAGCATTGGGCGTTGTGTTTTTGCCAGAACCGGGCGACGAACTAACTTAAACCGGCATTGGCTTTATGGCGCTTTAGTCACGGGCTGAACTAAGTTTTAAGTTAGTTGACAGTTGTCAAATGTCACACAATCGTTAAAATAAGGGCCCTGTCTTGTAATAATTCTAAAAGTGAAAATTATTTTATTAACTCAATACAAAAATACAAAAGTATTAAATAGTTTCTTGACGCCAATATTTAAAAAGAATATATGAACGTTTGTAATGATTTGAATATACTAGTTTGACTGATTTCGCCGTAATAGTGCAGTTCTAGATTTAACTGATAAAGCGTGAACAACAATTTGCGTTCAGTGCCCATAAAACAATCTCTTCTCTTTTACTGTGAAATACTGCTTCTATATCGATTGTTAGTCTATTTTCAAGCTTAGTGATAAATTTTGATTTACACTGAAAAATTTGAGATTTAACGCCGATAGATTTCCAAGTTATTAATTCTAACGGGAATTCCAATAAATACAACTTTTTGTACCTTTAACATTTCCCGTGTAAGAATTTTTAATACTTTGCGATATTATTTTGTAATTATAGTAATAAAAAATCAAAGGATAAAATATTTTTTTAACATAATCATATTTTAAAGTTAATTTATTATTTTAAAATATAATTAATTGTTAAGTTTAATTAAAATATTAACGTGCAAATAATGGTAAAAATTAAGTCAAAAATATTTTTTTTTGGATTGCTTTATTTTCGTATAGATGTCGCTTTATAGTATAAAGTTTATACAAAAATTTAATTTAAATAATTTTTTAGATAATCTTAAGTACCTACTTGTCCGATTATTTGTTGTAGAAAATAGTATATTATGTATCAAGTTTGATAAACGCCATTTTATACACGAATTTAATTTAGGCACGAGCGAGCTTAAGTTAATGAGTGTATAGAAAAGTTTATAAACGAGGTGCATACTATACTTTTTCTACGACAAATACTTATTATTATCTTAAAATGATTTAAATCAAAAATTTGTATAGAGCACCATCTATGAAACAACAGGGGAAACTGTCAAATGTCACATTTTTACATTTTATAAACACAATTATAAAGGTTATAAATCGAAATATATTTTGAAAATTAAAGTAAAGGAAATGTTTTATGAGGACTTTACAGTAGAGTCTGAGCCCGAATTTAAGTTATAGTTTACTGCCAGCAAAATTAAAAGGTCAGTACAATGTTCATATAAACTTTTCGAATATTGGCGTTGAGAAACTATTTAATATTTTTGTATTTTTGTATTGAGATAATAAAATAATTTTCAAATTTAGTGTTATTTTACAAGAAAGGCACTTTATTTTAACGATTGTATGACATTTGACAACTGTCAACTAACTTAAAACTAACTTCAGCCCGTGACTAAAAACCTGTTGCTAACTTCAGCCCGTGACTAAAGCGCCGTAAAGCCACAACTTGTCAATGTGTATTTAAAAGGTCACTTAGTGTCATGGAAACATGTACAATAAAGGGCGTTTTAAAGGTGGGAGTAGAAAAAGTATATTATGCAACTCGGTTATAAACTTTTCTAGGCATTCATTTAATTAAGCACTCGCTCGCAAGCTCGCTCGTGCCTAAATTAAATTTGTGACTATAATGGCGTTTATCAAACTTGATACAAAATACGCTGACTCGTAGAGCTCAGCACAAAAAGATTCACTTCTCAGCCTTATGACATAAATAACTATTATTAGTACAAAAAATAAGCTAAATTTTATTTAGGAAAAACCTCCATCCCCATTCTTAATCGTGGTCTTAAAAATCACCATCATAAAATATAGTTTGGTAATTTATATGGATTAATACGCATTTACTCAATTTTAACATTAATTTTAGGTAAACATTGAAATTTAGTACAGTTTAATGTATCAAATTACAATAAATCCAATTTTAATGAACAGGTTTAATGATTAAACCTATTCATTAAAAATGGATTTATTGTATTGTATTGTTATAACTCTGTAATGCAATAGGGAACCAACAGCCGAAACCTAATATGTGTGAAATCCCATTTAAAGTTTTTTATAAAAAGCATCTCATATTTTGGAAAAGGGAAACATAATTATATCGTTTTTTTTTTGTTTCCTCACCTCTAAAAAAAATTGAAACAATAAAGGACAAAAATTACTTGGTTTATTTTTGTTCATTTTATGTTCACAGAAATGTTCCAAATTTTAAATATTTGTATGTTAATTTAAATAAAAACTATCCAAGTTACATATTAGGCATACCCGAGGGCATACCTAAATGAAAACAAGAATAAAAAAATATGTGAAAATATTTTCTTATGACTAAACTCAGCTAAAAAAAATTTTCATAAAATAAATCAATTTATTTAAATAATGTGAAAATGCAATGTTTAATTCGATTTACTACATTCCAAGGGTTCCTCTTCTATAATCCCTAAATGTAACCTAAATTTTACCTAACCTCCTTTTTAGTTTGTTTCACTATTAAAGGCTGGCGCTAGAGGCAGAATTCGCTTGGTTTTTATAGGCAAAGTTAAAAAACATAACATTCTGGACAGGATGAAGTAATAAACCCATTTTTGACAAACTGTCGATGGGTTTCCTATTGCATAACAAGGTCTAATAAGATTATAAATAATCTATTTTTATAAGTTAACTTTGAATGCATTCTAAATATTTTTTTGTACATGGTGGCTAAAAAATCCATATTGAAATCTTTTACTTTTTACCTTTAATTCAGCATAAATTGTCATTGCCAACAGTGGTTTTATTTAAAAAAAATTGAAACCAACAGTTTCAAAACTGCTATTTGTTTTTGACAAAGCTTGCCACTCTTGACATAATCAAACTTTAACGTGTCAAAGTTTTAAGTCTTTTTAACATTATTTTGGTAGGTATATTTGAATAACTAGGATTGTTAAAATTCAAACCTCTTTACTTACCAAAAGAAAAGGTTTTTTACTTCTTCGGCTTTTGGTATCTCTATCGTCATTACCATTAACCCTTTCTCGATGGGGAGAGTCGAGAACCACCCTGTATAACAACATAACATTTTGGTAATAAAATAAAGGAAGTAATGTCTCCTAAAACCCCTAAACATGATATTTTGTCGTCTATGATCTTTTTTTTTTGTTTCATAGTTTATGTTGAAATTTTACTCCGTTTGTAATACAAACAGAAAAATATTATAAGTTAGACAATCCTAGGAGTATTAGCATTTTCTGAAATGCCAAACTAATCTAAATTTGTATTTGTGATTCACTCTGCAAGAATTTGTTGTTCGTCCATTATATATATATATATATATATAAAAACTATAGTTTTTTTGTTAGACCATAGTCTATAGACTATAAGCAATACCAATAGGTTATGGGGCAGATCCAGAAAAAAACAATTGGGGGAAATTTATTTCTATAATCCATTGGGCATGCCCAGAAATTCTGTCTGAGGGGGGTAAAGTGTATGGAAGGGGAGTGGGAAGAAAGAGGGTTATAAAAATTTAAGATTGGTAATTAAAAATACATTTCGATACTTCTTTGAATAAAAATTCTCAGAGTTGGGGGCTTCAACCTCAAAAACCCTCCACATGAGCACGCTACTGAGAGAATGATATTTGGAATTTGGCTACGGAGCTATTTAAATCCAAGCTCACAACTACAATAATTGTTTTAATTTATTTTTAACTTAAAACGTATATATTTAGGTTTTTTTTTTTCGTTAAAATAAAGGTAGTTATTTCTTTCTTTTTATGTTTTTTCCTAATATCCAGTGGTAATTTCCTAATATGATTTTTCTCACTAAACATTTTTCCCAGTAATGAAGCTCTTGGAGGGAAATCCCCTCATCCCCCTGGATGCGCCACTGCAATAACTCAAGTCAGCATATTCAACATAATGATTGTATATTATTAATAATTTTTTGTTTTTAATGGATATTAAAATTGATTTTTACGACAAAATGCATGTAATAAATTTTTATGTATGTTATATTTACCAATAAATTATAGAGAATAGAATTTATATTGTAATATGCAATCTCATCATAAACTTTAATAGATACAAGTTAGACCTAAACCTTAACTTATTTGGTATTGCTGCATAATATAATGCTTAATAATATCTAGAGTAGGTCCATTTAATATAAATGTAAACATAAATTATGCAAATAGAAATTATCAAAAATTACCTAACAAATTTGGTTAGGTGTCCATCGTTTTCGTTTCACATGCGAACGTAGTTTGAGTTATATGTTTATGGAAAAGTTAACATATAATTTATTTAGCTTTATATTTATTATACAAGTTTATGTTTCTACTTTCTCTGGTTTAGTCCAATTTTTTTAAGGATTATGTGAATAATAAAAAATATAAAATACTTTCTTGAGCTTACAAAAGAACACACTAGAAATGGTTTTGGAACTGATAAATTTATTATTAAAAAACTATCGATTTACAATATATATAAAAATTTATAATTTTGACATATTTAAAAATAAAAAGTAGCCCTAAAAAGATTATACATATTAAAAAGAATTATTAGAAAGCATGCTAATTTTCGTTGATACATTTCTAAGAATTTCGACAATTTATTGAAACAAATTTTTGCAGTTAATTTTGTACAATTTAAATAACATTATTGATAATAATTATAAATTTTGAAGGCGTTACAAAATGACGATTTGAATAATTAAAACCTGTTTTAAAAAACTAGGTTCTTTTTTACTAGGCCATGGCCTAGGTTGGCCTATAGGTTAATCCAGCACTGCTTTCGACCGATGTATGAAAAAAAATAGTATACACCACACGGGCGAAACGTTGAAATCTCGGTCCTGCCCAAAATTCAACTTTCGGCCCTTGTAGTGTAATATACTATTAAACGCATCACTAAAAATTTGCCACAATTTTAAAATTGATTTTCTCGCGAACCGTCAAACCGAACTTGGTGATTTTTATATTAAATTGTAGGCTTATTCTTCGGTAAAGCGTTTGCTAAAATATTTTTTTTAAATTTACATTTTAATATATAAAGGGTGCAAGAGTCTGCGTCTGCGTCTGTTAAAGTGTAAAGACGCTCAAAGACATCTCCTAAGCAGCGTATACGATACAAACGTATTAAAGTATCAAAAGCGAATCTAAGTATGCGGAAATACCGGTAATCGGTAATAAATTAATAAATAAACAAACAAGTGCAAAAAGTGGAACAAACCCGAAAAGTGCGCCGTAAAATAAAAAAGTATCAAATCAATATCGATTTTACACGGGATAACTGGTTAACGCCGTAAAATAAAAATAAATCAATATCGATTCTACAAGTGATAACTGTCCCAAGTGCAAATGAGTGCAAATTGTGTGTGGTACCTCCCCCTGGACTAAGTCCTCAAGTGTTTGACCTGGTTAAAAGGTGTGAGAGAGACAATCAGTTCCAATAAAAATTTCCTGGGCTACCACACGTGCGGGCGGCATGCGATAAGGATCAATCTAATCACATCAGCATGGCAAATATCCCGAAGTCCCAAGTCTGCATAAACTAGATAAGTAGCTACCAAATTGCATGACCATGTCCACCCAATAATATTATTACTAGTTAATACGAAATTCACAACCTTTAACTAACAATAATTCTTCAGGTAAATTAATTAGTAGCAAACAATTTCCAAGATTCTCATGCAAATGAAACAGTAAAAAAACCATAAACCCAAGGGCACATAAGAAGCCATTAATCACTCAAGTTACGATAAACATTAAGCAAAAGAAACCATCCTAAAGAAATTTATTTATTTATGTTTACATCTATAGATTACCAAGACGTAAGGGTTCATAAATTAAGTAAAAAAGCGTTCTAAGAATCACTGGGATTGCATACTAATCCACCCACCCCCATTCAGGAAAACCAAATGAATGGGGTTATTACTAAAGCCCTGGTTTAGGAGGATTCCGGATTGTACTTAGTTTTGGGTCAGTTCAATGTCCTCCAAAAACCCTTCCTAAACTGGACGTATGGCCCGACCCGGCTGACAAAAATCCCGGGAGCGGCCTTAACCTTTGACACTGTCATCCACGAACTCCTAGGGTGGATCTACCAGCCGGCGTAAAAACTTCGGATCCAACAAACACAGGTAATGCTGTGATTTGGCGGGATACGCAGGAGAACGGAAAGGGGGTAATATAACTCCGGGAGATCAGTGGATGACAATATATCTGGGGCCTGCCATACGTTCCCATACTCATACTCATACTCATACTCAATATATAAAGGGTGCAAGAGTAATATTAAGTTTTTCCCCTGAAAATTGAAATGCTCTGTGGGTTGTACCAGCTATTACAGCATAGACATGTCTCAAATAAGGAAACCATATATAGATGGTTATTTGACAAAACATCGTAAGCGACAAAACCTAAATTTTACAGGAGAGATTTTTTTGTGTGGGAGCTTTATTTTTAAAGTTATTTATCTGAAAACTGGTGAGGCATTATTTTATTAATGTAGAATTCAAATATTTAAGTAAGATCGAATCCAATATAATATTTTCATTAAATTTTGTGGCATACGATATTTTATAAGAACATCTTTGGAAAAATGTAAAATTAGTCTTGTCGCTTAAGTTACATTTACGTTACTTTGTGGGATATAGATTTGATGATTACTTTTGTCAAAACATCGTTAGCGACATTTATTTTTTTACTTTTAATATTAAATAAAAAAAAATACAAACAAATTTATTTATAAAATTTCACCAACGATATTTTGCCAATGTTTGAAAATGAAATTCTACATTACCTTTCTTTGAAAAAAAACGAACGATTTTTATTCACAAACCAGTATCTAACCCATGGAGCCTACACAAGGAGCCCGAACTTAATAGGGGAAATTGACAAAACCTGCCCTCTAAATTGTACAAATTACACCGAAAAAAATAATGTAGTTGAGTTAACATTTGCAATGTCATTTTTAAAAATGTTGTTTCAACAAAAAATCTATTGGATTAATCTATATTTTGGTGTTAAAGCAAAAGTCAGAGTTTGTCAAAGTTTATTTGTTCATTTGACAGTTTAAATATTAATTTAACATAAACTAATATTTTGAATTAAAATGTTTATCGTACTTTGATTTAATAGCTGGAATTTTTTGAATCAACTACTGAAATTTTTAGGATTACCTAAAAAAACTATTAAATTAACGTTTAGTTGCTCTTTAATCCAAAACTTTAAATTTGTTCATTTAACAAATTTAAAATGTTACTTTAAAATTTAAAATGTAAAATTTGCATTCATAAAATTGCCGAGAATGGCGCTTCGAACACTCACGCCACGTCATTAGACAATGACGTTTTCTTACATCTCGCCTTAGTTAGCTTACGATTAGGTGTATATAAGATGAGATATCTGTTTGTTTAAGGTGTGTTCCACAGTAGAACTTTCACTACACCATATTGCCCGACACTGTTAAGACCCTCAATACAGGGCGAAACAGTCTGTCGGTATTTGAAGTAGGTGGAACACATGATACAAAGATGTATCATGGGTGGAACACGCTCAAAACAAAAACTCTGGGCGAGGTGAAGGTTCAATTCTTTCTATTTATATATAATAATATATTATTTCCATAATTTTGTTTTGGATACCAACCTTAAAGAATTTTACATTTTCAGAATGTTAATTTAACATTTTATTGGTGTTAAGTGAATATGCTAAAAAGGTTACCTGGACATTTCAAGAAATTTACCTTAACACCCTAAGAATGTTAAATTAACCAAATTAGGAGATTAGAACAAATATTCTTATTTTGTTCATTTGACTGTTATTTGTTGTTCAATTATACAATACAATTTGACATTTTTAGATGGTTAAGTAAACGTGCAAAAACCATTGCTTGTATTTAAAGTGCATAAAGAGTTGAATTAATATTTTTTTTGTTGTTTCAACAGCTTATTTTTTTCAGTGTAAGTTTATTTTTTTCACCACCAGCGTTTCGGTACAAATTTAACAATTGTTTCAGAATAAACGGAACACCAGCGCCCTCTTATCTTAGGAAGATTCTTATTTACATGATGTTCAGACTCCTTGTGTAGGCTCCATGATCTAACCCATGGTACCATGATCTAACCGTTATAAATTTGAGTCAAATTATTTGACGCTAGAATAACATACAATTACTACAAAAAACACTTTTAACGAACCACACTGCGAACAAACAATAATAATTAGTAAAACTATTAATAATGCAATGAAAAAAAGCAATTATAAGCTTTTCATCAAATGAAATATTGTTTTAAAACTTGGTAGCAATCACCATGATGCAGGTATACTCACGAATAAATTGTTTAGAGCGGGAATAACGCCTTGATAGATCAAGGCGGGAGCACAATATTATCGTAAGCGACACAATGTTAAATCGCAAACGCCATGTCTCGGAGTTGCTTACGATTATTTGTCGGAAACATTTAGGCGCTTACGTTATAAATCGATAACAAATTAAAAAGAAGAGGCGCTTACAATAATAAAAATATTCAAACTGACCAATATTAGATTCCAAAATTGGGATAACATGTGCAGCTTATCGTAACTGACACTTTGATAAAATTAATTCAACAAAATTGTCGCTTACGATGTTTTGTCAAATAACCATTGATATAGCCCCATATTTTCTTAACAGAAAAAAAGATAGTTTGATTATAAAATACTTACTCTTACACCCTTTATATAAGTAGATACTCAAAACGTAAATTTGATTTTAATAAAGGCATCATAACCAAAGAAAAAACCTACAATTTAAAACAAAATTACCAAATTTGGTTTGACGGTGCGCATCCTTTAAAATTGAGGCAAATTTTTAGTGGTGCGTTGTTTGACGCGAAGTGTATTTATTTTATTCAAGCGCGCGCCTTCCGTGCAGCGCAATTATTCATTGATTGTTTCCCCAAAAATCATTCGGACAGCAAACTTTGAAAATTGTGCGACAATTATATTGTTTTATTCCTAAACAGTAAACAAAATCGATTTTAGTTTGTTTTCATTTCACAACATTCATTTATAATATATTATATATAAATATAATAAACCCGACACCACTTGTAGGCCTAGAAGTTGTTAAAAAAATACTTTTAATGTAATATTTTTCAAACAAAGAAAATTAAGGAGTCTAGAAAAATGAATCATTAAGTTAAAAAAAAATCAATGACTTTGAACAAAACATTGAATTATTTTCAGAGAGCATTGGTGGAAAGTGACTGTTTATAAAAAATAAACCGGTGAATATTTTTTATAAAATGTATGTGAAGTTATAGCCTCTATAGGATCTTTGTTAAAAAAAAATTGTTATAAAATTCTGATCCGTGGTAAATTTAGGGTTCACTTCAGGAAGCCGTACCCAGTAATAAAGTATAGGTATGTAAAATACAATACCATTATTACCATTTAGGTTCCTATTAACTTTTTCTTCTGGCCATTCTCTTTTGTTTTTTATTGATAATTAAAGAAGGCTGTACCTTCCTCAGGTTAAACATTTCTTAAACAGAATCTTTAATTGTAGGTAGTGTCATAAACTTGGATCAGATAGTTAAAATTTGTTGTAGTCCTTTCTAAATCTGTTAAGATGATATTTATTTGTTTAATGATTTTTTTAAAATTAAAATTACTTTCAGTTTATAGGTTTGATTAATGAAAAAATTAGAAAAAATGAAACTTACAGTCAACATACTTTCCTAAAAAACGTGACGTCCTTAAAATAATGGACTACGCTTAACCTGATTCTATGATAGCCGTTTTGTTACATACCTTTAATTTAATGGGGGTTTTTCAAAATTATTTACAAATTCATATGATTTCTTGAAAAAAAAAACTATTTAAATATTTTAGACATTTTTATAAAAAACAAGTTTTGTGTTGGACCTTTATAACATTTTCTTATCCCTTATTCAGTTCACTACTGTTGTTACCTCTAATTGCAAAAGTCCTTATAAGCTAAACTAATCATCACCATTTAAGTGTGAAAGTTGAATTTAGTCTATTTGTGCATACTTAGAAAATTGGTAATCATACATTAAATAAATCGTTAATAGATTAAGTACCAAATGTCTGTATTTAACAATTTACATGCTATATAATATATTATATGAGATTAGTGTACTTAAATCGTATACACAATAGGTCTATATTTTACGATAACCATATAACAATAGGAAATATTGTACAAAAATGGCCAATGGTATATTGGAAAGAAAGTATGCTTTATTATTATTTTCTATAGAAAATCCTTTTTAATTTTTTGGTACGTAGATGTGTGGTTGGTCTAAAGCCCCTTGCAGTTTCAAAATCTGTTTTAGACATTTAACCAAACATTATTTTACCTTATTAAACTTTATTACATATTAGTAGGCACTCTACTCCTCTATTGTAAAGGTGGATTTACAGAAATAAAATCAAATCGCAAATCGTCAACGCGGTTGGCTCTCCAGATAAGAAGACTTATTTGAAGAAAATAATTATTAATGGGAATCCAGTTGAGAACTGTTTAATTGTCACTGGTAACATCCCATTGGATTACTTTAAGATGCTTTATGGGCAACTACCTTTCTTGTGGAATTGCAGGACAAGCGAGCATTGTAATAGATGATGCAGAGAAAAGTAGGTGACTTCAACTATTGTGTGAATATAAGGACAGAATTTCATTAAGCTTAACAGACCTGGGAAAAACCAATATGGTTAAAATGCAAATTGTTTGTAATACTAACGAACCTGTTGTTTACACTGTTCAAAATTTCATTTTAACACCAAATTAACACCATACATGGTCTATATCGATACAAATCAAAATGGTGATAAATATGGTTCGTTGGTCCAGTGTAAATTCAAATACTAAAATAGTGTAAATTTAACTTTTCGACAAATTACATCATACTGGGTGCACTTCTCAGTAGTTCGAAAATAAACACCGTTTTGGTGTTTGCTGTATATAACATTTTCCACCATAATTCATGGTGTTTATATTAACACTGTTCAAAATTTCATGACCATTTTAACACCAAATTAACACCATACATGGTCTATATCGATACAAATCAAAATGGTGATAAATATGGTTCGTTGGTCCAGTGTAAATTCAAATACTAAAATAGTGTAAATTTAACTTTTCGACAAATTACACCATACTGGGTGCACTTCTCAGTAGTGTGTACTTCTCAGTAGAAAATAAACACCGTTTTGGTGTTTGCTGTATATAACATTTTCCACCATAATTCATGGTGTTTATATTAACACCACGTGGTGGATTTAAACACCATTTTTAGATTACCCTTTACACCACAGATATTTTAAACACTGTATCATCCACCTATGAAAAAGACATCCTTAATGATCTAATACAAGACCTATTAAAAGATGGCATTATAAGGGAGTCTAGATCTGCATATGCTAGTCCAGTGCTCCTATAGTTAACTATATTTAAGAAAAACGGGAGATTATCGGTTGTACATTGATTATCGTCGATTAAATGCCGCCACCATTAAGGAAAAATACCCTTTCACCATCAAATCGATATATAAAAAGCGCATAATTTTTTCAAGCGTATAATAATTTTCCTATAGGATATATATATTATAACACTTATGTCTATACATAGTGTCCCAAAAATATTGTGCAAAAATAAGCTGTTTTTAGTGCCAACAATAGGAATTTTCTTTTATGAACATAGGTGAGCAAATGGCCCCTGAGGCACCATTGGGCCTCTTAAAGGAGCGTCACTGAAGATGTTTGATTATTATTTCTGAAGCGGTTTGAGATAAAATAATGAATTTTAGACAAACATAACTTTTTTTATTATTATTTCTATTTAAATATTTATTAAATTAACAAATAAAAAAGACCATTGTTTTAAAAATTATTTTATTTTTATTTAAAAATGGTGCATTTTATCGATCTTTAACAAGAGTACCTTATTAACGTATAAAACTCCAGTCGTTATGTCAGCTGTCTACAATGGTCTAGCGATAAGCTTTTGTTTTCCACATAGAAACAGAATTTTTCGATAGCGTCAATATAAAAAACAGACAAGTAAAAAGTAAGGATATGACAACAAAACAATCATTATTGATATTTAAATTTGAATGCGCGCTTCAAACTAGTTTTTTCGGTAGCCACTGGAGTCGCCACCGTAATGATGTTCCCCACTTCTATAAAGCAATCGGGCACTCTCTTGTGTTTGTTTCTCTATGGTTTTCCAATCAGAGTCTTCCGTTCATACCCAAAGTGGCCAATTTAGAGGTTTTCCCCCTAAATTTAGGGGGGAAAACTGCTTAGCGGTTTTTTAAGGGGGGAAATCTATTGCTTTAAGATGTTTTTAACAAATCATCGTCATAAAAATACCCATAATAAAAAATTTTTAAAAATGTATTTTTTTCCGCCGATAAACCATAGTGCGTCGCTGGTAGCTCGGTGACGGGCTTATGTTTTATTTTCGGCCTTCTGCGACAATTGTAGACCGGGCTTAAATTATTATATTCTGTAGCCAACTTGCATAACAAATTTTATTATTTTATCTAAAACCGTTTCGGAAATAATAATAAAGAACCACCTTCAGAGGCACCCTTAGGGGCATTTGCCGACCTATGTTTATGAGAAGATTTCTTCGTATTTTTGTCTTTAGAAACCACACTATTTTTAAGACACCTTGTATAGAAAGACTTTATGTAAATAATAGTTTATTATTTAATTATTATAAAACTTCGTTTAATAAAATGTCATCATGTCAGTTGAACCTAACCTAAGGATGTTGTTTCAAAATTTCAAAGAAATATCACAATTCAATGCTTGAAAAAATTTTTTTTTATAAAACCCGGCGACAAAAGCTTATTAATTGCCTCGCACACAGCCACTGCCTCGGCTATCGCCTTGGCAGTAAAATGTATTCTTGGCTCTGCCTTGTCTATAATATACTATTATGGTTAGAAGTTCAAACTTAGAACATTTATCTGACAGATGTCAGATTTTATGGTAGTATCACAGATTATAAAACTTGGGTAGTATATGAGGGGCGAATAGGTATAATGATCTATATCATAAACTATCATGATTTTTTTATTAATGAATGCTTTTCTATTAAGAATACAAAAAACAGCGTGGTTAATGGGTGTAAAAAGTGAGTTTTCTACCTTGAGGAAATTTTACTTTTCTTCATTAATAAACATTAGAACAATCTACCAGTGGCGGCTTGTCAGAGTATGTCTCTGAGGCCGCGCCTCACCCTTAAAATGAAGGAACGAACGACTCTTTTAATTTAGCTTTTTGCCTAATACTTACAAGTTTATTCTTACAACAGTTCTACCCAATAAAAAGTAAAAAACCTATCAATTATACTAACCCTAAAAAAAATTCAGTCGCAAAGCGCGTCAAGTTGACGCGGTCAAAACCCCAATACATCGTTGAGAGTCGGCAGGACAGAGGCGAATTATTCACAGCTTGGGAAGCTCCTATTTAAATGCGAATTATTATATCAGCTAAATTCGCCGCGAACTGTTCGCGTTTATCTGTTGCTTTGAGGCGAAATAATAATAGCTTAGGTTGTTCTGATTGGTGGAATTATATCACATGACCGTAGATGATTTCGTTCACACGGTGGGGGTTTTAGTGTGCTTCCCAGCGTGTATAGAGTGGGTGTTCTTGTTTTGATTCAGATTAAATTATTTAAAACTTTTGGCTGATCTTTTATAGTTTTTGTCTCGATTAGTATAATTCCTTTTTTATTATTGTGGTGCACTGGGGAACACACTACACAGATAAGGTAGATTTAGCAGTTTTTATTAAGCAACAAGTTGTATTGGGTTTTAATTAAGGTTGGGTTTTCAAAATACTGCGGAAGGATAAATACTTTCTCATAGCCACTTATATAAATTTATAAACAAGGTTTATTTGTTGGCATGTATATATATGGGCCGCGTCAAAAACAATTGGTGTTCAGGGGGTGGGTATTCCGATTGCTCTGATATTTAATTTGTTTTATGTGTATTTATATTTTTATTCATCCATAAAAATATATTTTATCTCCACGCGGTCTATAATTTAAACTTTATTGTTGTCAACATTCGATAAAGAAATACCTTGTTATGGCCTAGGCCAATAAAAATTTTTATGAGGAAAGTAATTAGTTCGGTTTTTTCTCGCTAGGGGTATTGTTTTGACAAATTAATCCTTTTCTAAGAAATTAACGTACTAAACTGGTTTAATTTATTTATAATAAGCACTAATTTGTTTGTTTTACTGTTAATGTTTAATATTTTTCATTAAATTATTGTAAAATTAAATATGAATAATAAAACAAAAAGTGAGGTTAGGCAACCAAGAAAACGCATGATTCTTTTTCTACGATTATTTTTCTAGTATTATTGCATGACCTAATACGCAAATCTGTAAAAAAAAACCTGTCAACAATTAACCATTGCCGAAAACAGCGTACGTGGGTGAAAAGGGGATCAAGCAGGAACGTCGCAATATTATATTATTGTATTATATATATTGTATAATATACGCATCTTGCAGCTCAGCCACAAGGCAAAGCTTGAAGGATAGCGAATGTAAATAAACAAAGCGCCCACGCAATAACGTAAATAAACCATCTATTGAAGCATACGTTACACTGGGCCGTATTTCAGATTTTAATGCGATGCACCACAGGGCCGGCTTTATTATTGTATTAATTTAGTTTAAATTAAATTTGGAAAAAAAAAGTAAGAACGCAAAGACACAAATTAAATAATTAAATAATAATAATAATATATTATAAACGGGATAAACACTAATTTAACAACAAAATAAATAGTTCACCAACAAGGACAGGTTCTAGCAGCGGCTCAAAAACAGAAGAAAGAGGAACGACCAATAGCCAATGCAGACCATATGGTGGCATTCCACCACATACACCACAGGGCCGGCTTTATCTATTTTGTATATTAATATTTTTATTTTTAAATTAATTTAAAAAAAAATAAGTAAGATGGCAAAGAAATAAATGAAAACGGTATGAACACTAATATAGCAATAAAATAAATAAAGAATATACAAGGTTGGTAGCCGGAGTAAGCAAAAAACTAACATACCCACCCCCATTCACGAATACCAATTGAATGGGGATACTACTAAGGCCTAGGTTGAGGAGGATTCCGGATTGTACTTAGTTTTGGGTCAGTTCAATGTCCTCCAAAAACCCTTCCTAAACTGGACGTATGGCCCGACCCGGCTGACAAAAATCCCGGGAGCGGCCTTAACCTTTGACACTGTCATCCACGAACTCCTAGGGTGGATCTACCAGCCGGCGTAAAAACTTCGGATCCAACAAACACAGGTAATGCTGTGATTTGGCGGGATACGCAGGAGAACGGAAAGGGGGTAAAATAACCCCGGGAGATCAGTGGATGATAATATATCTGGGGCCTGCCATACGTTCCCATACTCATACTCATACTCATACTGATATTTGATATTTTCTTTGTTTATTTTTTTTTATTTATAATGGTTTAGTAGGGCTATTGGTCATTTAAAAAAAGGTCAACGCGTTGCAGAATAATACCTCCCGGGTGAAGTGGAAATTTATTCGTATTTAAAGAAAATTAACCTACACTTCAATATACTATAAATCTCGGACCGAAAAATATTAATTTCGGGAGACGATAATGTTATTTTGCCTACTCCTATTAGGGAATATAACCGTTCAATTTTTAATGTATAGAATTACATATATTCCTTGAAATGTTACAGAATGCACTGAAAGAAATATATGTTTGTTTTAGCAATGTATGTGGTAGTCTATATATGAAACATAAAATATATTTACCTTAACCATTTTTATATTTAGTTTTAACATATTATGTTAAAACTAAATATAATATATGTTTGTTTTAGCAATGTATGTGGTAGTCCATATATGAACCACATACATTTGCTAAAACAAACATATATTTCTTTCAGTGTGAATTCATTCTATCATCGGATGACGGAATACATACTTTCACACATATTCTGCCTATTGGCTATTTTGTTTCCTTTTTTGAGGGGAAATTGGTCGTTTACCGTATCATTTTACCTTATACGCATAGTTAGTTCATAAGTGGGGGATTTAAAATAAATAATAATATAACCATGCCATTATAAAATCTGAAATATCATCATTTTGTGTCTTTATTATTGTTAAATGCTTTTTTCATACAGTTAGGCCTCATTCAGAACCTCGTAATTAGTGGAATAAATTAGTGGTTTCAATTAACGTAAAAGTTTGTCTTATATATGTACACAGTGTTGTTCACAACCAAAAAATTAGTGGCAGTAGTTTTCAATTAGTGGAAAAAGTTTGCAAACTTCTAACTACCACTAATTATAATTGGAAAGCGGCTTTGCGCATGTGCGCATATAAAAGCAAAAAGTTTAAAGATTTGCCAGTGAAGGAAAGGTTATATAAATATTATTGTATTTTAATATAGGTAGGTAATTAATATCGTTTATGTCAGGTTAAGAAGAATGGACAATCTTTTAGCAAATTCCCTTAATTTTAGATGTTAATTTTGCGCATTGTGAATGATCGTTTTGTGTTAATTATAAGTATAATTGAAACCACTAATTTCGAGGTTTTGAATGAAGCTTATTTATTATTTATTAAAAAGAATTTATTATACTTCCCAAATAGGCACAAAAATATGGTATTTTTTTTAAACCGGCAATGACGCCACCCATGCGCCTCAATGCAATCACCCGTGTGATTCTCACTTCCCCTACTTTAACCCCACGAAAGGGAAACAGTCTCAGTTAAAAATGATTTTTATGCGTGTAAAAGTATGTAACAACTTTTAGACCGATTCAACCTCACTTTATCTTAATTAAATTATTTTAGAAACGTAAGTATAGTATAGTATAGTATAGTATAGTATAGTATAGTATAGTATAGTATAGTATAGTATAGTATAGTATAGTATAGTCTGAAACACCTTTGGAATTGCTCGTGTGACAAACTTTTCACTCGAGCGGAATATGCCGTATTCCAAACTTGTTACCGAATATACTATTATCGTCGTGTGTATTAGCAAAATTATTATTACCATCCGGGTCAATAAAGGGAAAAACCATTTTTTCTTATATTTAACATTAAAAACTTGTCAAAAACTTGTCAATGCATTGATTATCAATGATTTAAACACCGAAGCAATATGAACAACAATCAGCGTCTATATTTTCCCCGACCGTCCTCATAATAACTGACAACTTTCTTTACCTACCCTTGCGGTAAACTCTCTTAAAATTTATTAGTCAAAAATAACTAATAATTACAATAATTATTATTGTAAGTCATATTTTACTAATTGTCATAGCTTAAAATCAGTCACTAATAATTAGTCAAATTCTACTGAATGAAATAAACTGCTCGTCATAAAAATCGACGCACCTAGTTTTTTGGAAAATATTTGAAAGCTCGTTATTGAAAAATTACTGGATCGATTTTGAAAATCTTTGGAAATTCTGAATAGCTGATTCTTTGACTCTTATGTCTAATTTTGGGAATACGATATTTTGCACATAGCATTATACTACAGGGTGTTAAACGAAGAGATGTATTTTTTCCGAAATTTCAAGTTATTCCCATTCAAGAGGCAGTTGAGTTTAATAGTCGTAATACCCCTCCCTAATATTAGTAAGGTAATCCCTCGAAACGTTTTCGAGATTTTGTGAATATCGCGGCTTACTACGATATTATATGCCAATTTATCGAAAATTGTCGTTATTTCCCAGTTCAGTCCAAAAAATGAGCAATAGTGGATTCTTTGACCTACGTCTAATTTTGAGAATACGTTATTGTGCACATAGCAGTTGAGTTTAATAGTCGTAATACCCCTCCCTAATATTAGTAAGGTAATCCCTCGAAACGTTTTCGAGATTTTGTGAATATCGCGGCTTACTACGATATTATATGCCAATTTATCGAAAATTGTCGTTATTTCCCAGTTCAGTCCAAAAAATGAGCAATAGTGGATTCTTTGACCTACGTCTAATTTTGAGAATACGTTATTGTGCACATAGCATTATACTACAGGGTGTTGAAAAAAGAGATGTTTTTTTCCAAAATTCCAAATCCCCATTCACAGGGCAGTTGAGTTTGATAGTCCTAATACTCCTCCCTAATAACAGTTAGGTAATCCCTCGGGATATTTTCGAGATTTTATGGATATCTTGGCTAACCACGATTGTACGGCAATTTTTCGAAAATGCACGTTATTCTTCATTTTAGTCAAAAAAATCAGCAATAGTTGATTTTTTACTCTTATGTCTAATTTTGGGAATACAATATAGCGCACATAGCATGATACCACAGGGTGTTTAAAAAAGAGATATTTTTTTCCAAAATTCCAAATCCCCATTCACAGGGCAGTTGAGCTTGATAGTCCTAATGCCCCTCCCTAATAACAGTTAGGTAATCCCTCGGGACATTTTCGAGATTTTGTGGATATCTTGGCTAACTACGATTATATACTAATTTTTCGAAAATGTGTTAAAAAAAAAGATGTTTTTCCAAAATTCCAAATCACCATTCACAGGGCAGTTGAGCTTGATAGTCATAATATCCCTTCCTAATAACAGGTAATCCCTCGGGACATTTTCGAGTTTTGTAGATATCTTGGATAACTACGATTATATGGCAGTTTTTCGAAAATTCACGTTATTCTTCACTTAAGTCCCAAAAATGAGCAAACTACGAAAGGTATTAACACAGCGTTTTAAGGTGATTCATTAAAAGTGCAATGTTTCACACAAAACCAATTTTTTTTGGTTAAATTCATAATAAAAAACTCAAACCAAACAAAATTATTCTCGTAAATTTACGCAGGCTATATTCATGCAATTTTCTACAAACGGTTGACTATGAAAGTTTAAAAAATATGGCGCAATGCGCATATCTGGTTTTGAGTTTCCCTCCTTCAATTATTCTTGTTATTTTTGTCGTTGAATATGAAAACATTTTTCAAACAGCAAAACACATTTAAAAAAATAAAATGACGGTTGTAAGATTGCATACCACGCAAGACGAAGAGCTGCCTGCCCTCTTTTTCTGCTAGAAGAAGATGGGCACAAGAACATGCAAATTGGGGAAACGATGTGTTGATAACTAATCGATACCTTTCGTAGTTTGCTCGTTTTTGAGAATTAAGTGGAGAAAAATGACAATTTTCGAAAAATTGCTATTTAATCGTAGTTAGCCAAGATATCCACAAAATCTCGAAAACGTCCCGAGGGATTACCTAACTGGTATTAGGACTATCAAGCTCAACTGCCCTGTGAATGGGGATTTGGAATTTTGAAAAAAAACATCTCTTTTTTTAACACCCTGTAGTATCATGCTATGTGCACAATATCGTATTTCCAAAATTAGACATAAGAGTCAAAAAATCAACTATTGCTCATTTTTTGGACTAAACTGGAAAATAACGACAATTTTCGATAAATTGGCATATAATCGTAGTAAGCCGCGATATTCACAAAATCTCGAAAACGTTCCGAGGGATTACCTTACTTATATTAGGGAAACTCAACTGCCTCATGAATGGGAATAACTTGAAATTTCGGAAAAAATACATCTCTTCGTTTAACACCCTGTAGTATATGTGCAAAATATCGTATTCCCAAAATTAGACATAAGAGTCAAAGAATCAGCTATTCAGAATTTCCAAAGATTTTGAAAATCCATTCAGTAATTTTTCAATAACGAGCTTTCAAATATTTTCCAAAAAACTAGGTGCGTCGATTTTTATGACGAGCAGTTTAGTCAAATTAGTAGATTTAAATTTAAAAAAAGTTTTGACCCAGCCGGGGATTGAACTCAGGTATGTCACTTGTCAAGCTTGTCAAGCTGTTGTCATAACCTATTTGGCCATCAGCCGCTCTTATAAAAATCAATTTTATTAGTCAATAAATATTGTTCATAATATTTTAAAGTTGAATATATTATTTGTGTTGCTGTTTTGAGCTAAACTTTTTGCATCTTTATTTGTTTTTATGGGTCATTTAACCATGGAGACTAGGTATATGCATTTAATTCAAATAATACTTTGTTATTGGCCGCAAACGATTAAAGAATCTAGTTACTTTTAACTCTCAGAAATAGTCAAAGATGGTGACTAATCTGTAATTAGTCAAACTTTAACTATTTACGTAGAGTAAAGAATAACTATTTAAAAGTGAAAACGACTATTTTATTAGTAAAAAATGCTGTTACTAATTCAAATAGTAGAATTTTGACTGTTTCATTTTTAGAGAGAACTACGATTTTCAGTAGATAAAATGCAACTTTAACAGCAGCTATAGAAAAAATAATTATAACTATATAAAATGTAATAATTTCTATATATTTGGCACAGATAGTAAGATGCTATCATCAATTCTAGATGAGTTAATTAATAAAATCTAACATCTCATTATGGTGGTTTATTATCCCATTAACTTTTTTCAAAATTATTGAGCAGATGTTCATGTGTGAATAAGCACTTCAATTAAAATAAACAATTAATTGATGATAGAAGTAATCGCAGATAGCGTAGAAGATAGATGATACTGAAAGAAGGGTTGGGTGTTCACCGTTCACCGTCCACCGGGTACAAATGGCTGCCGGTCGGTGTCTTGACCGTTAATTCGTGCCGAACGTTTGCTGAACAAGCACCGGACATCGAAAAAAAAATGGTAAGCCCTCGTGTGCTCGCTACTGTCTTTGTCTTTCTATCTCTTCTTAAACATATTTTTCTTTTTTCCTTTCTCCTACATGTGGTGTACAATGTTTTGTGATCGTAATAGTGCGGCATTTTATTATCTACTCTAATCGGCTTAATAATTGTGTTTTGTTTATAAAAGTGTTTTTTTGATAATTTATTAGTTCCAAAAATTTGTGTGTTGTGAATTATTGATAAAAAATTAAATTTTTATTAAATTTGTTCAATTTCATATAATTCATCATTGATTTTTTCTAATAAATAAAGATAGGTAAATGTAATTTTGAATAAATTTTCTCTTAATTTACACTTTTACATGGTATGTTTAAAAACAAATTGAATTGTTATTTATTTATATTTTTGTAAAAAAATAATTTTTTGGAATTAAGTTCAATTAAAATATCCTAAACTTCATATTTAAAACTATTGGCAAAATTAAAAATGTCCCCTTTTGTCCTTTTCTCCAGTAACTCTTATTGTTATATTAGGTATTTGTTGTAAACTTATATTTTTAAAATTTCCATTGTGCCAATAAAAGTTAAATCTTTAATAATTATTATTAAAATTAAAGCTTTTCTCAATATATTTGGGGGCGACCATTAATTACGTGAGGCAATTTTGGCGATTTTAAGACAAAAAGGTCATATAAACATGTGTCAGCATTTATAATTATAATTTGTTTTTCGTTAATATCTTAAATATCCTTTACACAATTTTGTTGTTATTTGGCAGTGTTATTTCTAGTGTTAAGTAGATAATCTAACTCTAAAAAAAATTAAATTAAGAAACCAATAATACATCTTTTTTGTTTCCCAAATTTTTCTTCATATCTTGCTTAGTTTTCGAGAAAAAAAATATTATCTACTTAATTGAATATCCCTAGACCACACAAGATATGCAATTAAAATCATGCAGTGTAATATAATAAAACACACAATGTAAAGTAAGCTTTATTTTTTTCAATAACCATGGTTGCATGAAATTGCAAGAAAAATTCCAACCAAAATTTAGAAAGCAAAAAGTTGTAGTTTTAGTTGCGTAATCCGAAAAAATACAAAAATTATAAAAAACTCAGAGTCACACATTTTTATGTTAAAAAAATTCGATAAGGTGCCGCAAGGTACGCCACTGCACTTATTAGCTTAATTGAGTCGTCTAATTTTAAAAGCGGCCACCTTCTTTAAACAATATTTCAAGTAAACGGCAAAAAAACATTTTAAACAGTAATAGGTATATATTTTGAAAAACTTGTGGTAAATGAAAATATTTTTTCTGCAAAATAAGTAACCAGATTTAAGTTATTATTAAAAAAAACATATCTAAGGAAGATTGGCATTTTAAGTACATTTTTGTACTTAAAACATCAATGGAGGTGACCGGTATTGAAACTAACATAAAAATTTAATAAATTATTTTCCTTGGTAAATGCCGTTTTTGTTCAGATATAATTTTGCACTAATAACTCATGTTTAAAAAATTTTGGAGATGCCCCTTTTGAAACTAGACGACTCAATTATCCCCTTATCACTAAAAATCACACTGCCAAATTGCAACAGAATTGGGTAAAGGATATTTAGGATATTTACGAAAAACCAATTTAAAAATAGTATATTATATATCAAGTTTGATAAACGCCATTTTAGTCACGAATTAAATGTAGGTACGAGCGATCTTGGGAGCGAGTGGTTAATTAAATGAGTGCCTAGAAAAGTTTATAAACGAGTTGGATACAATACTTTGTCTACGAAAAATACTTAATATTATCTAAAAAATATAAATATATATATACATATAAATTAAATACATAATTAACATTACGATTAGGTATTGCCCGTTATTATTTTTATTAAACTTAACAATTATTAATACATAAAAATCGTTCAAAATATAAATATAATTGCAAAATATTATCACAAAGGTACAAAAAGTGACAGTTGTATTTATTGGAGTCCCCGTTATAATTTCTGATTACAGGCATTAAAATCTCAAATTTTTCTGCATAAATCAAAATTTATCCCTTAAATAGACTAACAATCGATATAGAAGCAGTTTTTTACAGTTAAAAAAAGATGTAACACTCTATATAGTTAACAGCACTACTGCAGTACAAACGTTCATTTAATCTTTTCAAACATTAGCGTCTAAACTATTTAATACAGTTTTATTTTTCTATTGAGATAATAAAATAATTTTCACATGTATACATGTATACAAAACTATAGTTTTACTTTAAGAGAGGCACTTTATTTTAATGATTGTATGACATTTGACAACTCTCAACTAACTTAAAACTAACTTCAGCCCATGACTAAAAAACTGTGACTTAAGCGTCATAAATCCAGAACTTGTGTATTTAAAAGGTCACTTAATGTCATGGAAACATGTACTATAATGGGCGTTTAAAAGGTAAGAGAATAAAAATACTTAATTAACACCCTGTATTATATTAAAAAACTATACTCTGATTTGTCGCATATTTGATATCTACTATATACTTCCATATATATTTTCATCAACCAAAGATATTTTAATTACAAAATAATTTCTTCAATTAAATATTTAACGGTCAGAAAAAAAAAACAAGATTAACTTTAATTGTCTCGGACGGTGGTCTTCTGCTTTTCCTTTATATACATTTTTTAACTAGATAGTAATTTTAAAATTCTACAGCATTGCAATGATTACGTAAGTAAAAGTAAAGTAAATATCCTTAAAAAATAATTATTAAGAGCATTGACGACAAAAGAAAGTAATAAATAAAGTGTAGGCTTACATTTGTAACGTGATAGGATACCCACCCAATCCAATTTAAATAACAAAATATGTATTGGTATTATTTAAATTTTTTTCTTACTTTCTTTTTTAATTCGTTTCTTAAAAATTTTGGTTCTAAATTGGAAGCAAAGTCACGGTTTATAGATTTTAATAGGTCTTTTCATATTAAAATTGGTAAAACGGATATATCGAATTAAAGAAAATGTATCTAATTAAAATTAGAGCAACTTGTATGAAAAGTTGGTAAGACATAATGTCTTGGCCAGATATTGTAAAATTATGTAGAAAATAATTTAAATTCTATTCAAAATAATATTTTTGTAAATTTTTAAACATAGCTTTGTTACAAAACTTTTTTAATATTTTTTCATTATTTATATCTTATATGCAATTATTTCATATTTAAAAAAAATCATTTTACATAATTCATCCATAAGTAATATTACTTATTATTTGTATTCGAACTCGCGCGGGTACATTTGCGCTATCGCGAGTGTATTTGCGCTATCGCGCGTGTTTTTTATTATAATACTTTCTCTATGACTTAAAAAAATATAAAAATAGCAACATTCTTATAAATATTAAAATCTTAAAATTTAATTTGTAAATTAATTTAAAGTTCCTATAATTTAGGTTAATAATTTAAAAAATTCAAAACATTCCTTGTTTAAATATTTTTCTAAGAACAATACAATTAGGTATATTTTTTGCAAGACATTCTTTGCTTTTACAGAGCAGGAACTAAAATCTATTACTTAGTATTTTAGCTTGCTATTATCTACACTTAAAAGTTATTATTATTATCATTAGGTACAAAAATGTATTATACATACTCATTTACAGACTTACAATTGTTTAAAAAATGGGCTGTCTACTTTCTACAACAAAACTTGTTTTATATTTCGAACAATAAAACCTCTTTCACGAATTCGTACCTATTTGAGCACAAAAAGGTGTTTTAAAAAATATTTCATTAGTATTCAACTATAGTAATTTAAGTTAAAAGGTCGGGGATTAACAGTACATGCGCCGTAACAACCAGCCTGGACCATAATAAACTTACATTTTATTTTATAAAATTAAATTTACAAAATATAATAAATTTATTTATGAAAGCAAATGTCAAAACAACAAAGTAAATCATGTAATGTAATTTAATTATAATGTTTTTATACTCCTATTGTTATTAACAATATTTGTTTTTTCCGTAAATAATGGTAATCAATATAATCGCCCTGCCTAACAACGGGAATAATGAACTCATTAATCGTTGTTAGACATCAGTGATAAGCTGATTTCAATATTCACTGTTATTCGAACAAATCTGGTTTAAATTGGGAAAAAGTAAGGTTAACAGATCAGATTTTTTTATACAAGGGGCGACGATCTTTGAAATCAAGAAAAAGTGAGGTTATAATAAATTTTGTTATGAAAATTTCTTAACTGAAATAAAAAAGCATAGTATTACACTCGAAATAATGCGCATTATTTACTTGGATGATTTACGTCTCTGACCTGACGGCTCAAGACGCGAACCTCGTCCTTGTGAATAATATCCTTCTCTCATGTAATAATATACTATTATTAAATTTATTAAAGCGAATACAAGGTTTGTTCAAAAAGTATAGTCTACATCAATTTTATCTTCTTAAAAACAACCTTTATCAACTTCTATTGGGATTTTTCAGTGAATATTGGTAAACAATAGTCAATAGTCAGTGTGATTTAAACCAATCGGGTTTCAAATTGGGAGAAGGCGACTATAATAACATTTACAATTGGTAAAAAGTAAGGTTCGGACATTTTTATTAAAAGAAAAACAAAAAAATTAAGTAAATCGGACTAATGCAAGCTGAGAAAAACAAAAATGCCCGTTACTTTTTGGAAAAATATATATTTAATCATGCAATAATTTTCATATAATAACACTGGAAATAGAGCTAAAAGGTCATGTCAGTTGAACCTAACCTAAAATGATGTGACAGTATCCTAAGAAATTATTTAATTAAATGTTAAAAAAATAGTATTTAAAACTAGCATGCGAAAGCTTATTAATTGCCTCGCACACAATCTATAAATAGATGTATACAGTAATCTTGGTCGATAATATGTACTTTCTCGGCCTGGTCAACAATGTAGGTACTAATATTTTATAAAAACAAAATTTTATTGTAAACTGAAACTTGACCAACACTGAAGGTTGATCGATACAATTTAATGTATATATTTTAAACCAGATTGGCAAAAGTAAATCCAAACATTGACAGTTACAATAAAGAAACTATTATGTCTTATAATAAAATATGAGACACTTTCTACTAAGAATTATTTCACTATATATACGGTTGTATTTTGTTAACTAATGCAGGTGATTATAATTTTGCATCTTGGGTGAAAGTAAAAGATATTTAGGTACCGAATAGGAAGCCAGTAAATTAATTTTCTACCCATTCTATTATGTACAGTTATAGTTTATTTATCTAGTTTTACTGGTTTTACAATCCTTATACCTAGATTACATCTTCGCCAATTTACACTTTTTATTAGGTCTGCACATTTACATTCACATTTTCATTTTTTTTTATTATTCAGGGAGTGTTAATTTGCTAATTGCATTACACATTTTATAATTAAGATACATTATAATAAATGTTTATTAATTCAAAACTTAATTACTAAGAGAATGTTCTTAATTAACTTTGTTAATTACATATACATTAAACAGTGTAAACATAAATGTAAAAAATAAATTAAATTTAAAAAATTGTGTAATGTTAATTATAAACATAATTCAATTTAATTTATAACCTTTTATAATTTATGTTCTATCATAATTTTTCGATTCCAATTTCACTAGAATATTCAAATCAATTACTCTTATTTATTAGGTATTTGTGGTTAATAATAAGTTTAATACATACTTTCCTTGCAATGCTTTTACTTTAACTTATTTTGTTTATTTAATTTTCCCTTTTCACTTGCTCACATTAATAGAAAATCAATGATTAACATGTTTTATTTTTTGTTTTAGAAACACACCCACTTACTTAGTTTTTTGCTATTCCTTTGTGCAACCACAACTCATTCAACGAAAATAAGCCTGGAAGACATAGAAATCGATAATTTAAAATCAGAAAAAAAAGCCCGTACTCCAATAACTGCCGCTTCATCTCCAACACAATATGGATTCGTACCAACCAAAACTTTACAGAATTATATTCAAAAATCCCCAAAACCACAATACGTACAGCCCACTTATGCTGCACCAACTTATCAAAATTACCAAAACACACCAAAAATACCATTGATTGGACCTCAACAGTACTACTTGCCTAAACAGTACCCAACTGGACAAGATCAACCTCAACAGTACTACGGCACCCCACAACAATATCAACAATATGAGAACGTTCAATTTGTAACTGATAACAGTATTCAACATCAAAGCCACCCTCAACAGTACGTTTACTTGCAACAGTACCCAGCTTCAAGTACTTCCATTCAAACCATTGTGGATCCTAAATCAGGCCAGCTCCAATACGTAATGTACGTACCCTCATTGGCTGCTCCGACACAACAAGAACAAACACAAGAAGTTGTGTATCAACAACAACCTGAGTATTCTCAAGAAACTACTCAAGAGCAGTATGCTCCACAATACGTAGAAGAGAAACCATTCCTGCCTGCCTCACAGGCGCCTTTGCATTACGAAGGCAGCAGAACGCAGTACATCCAACCTAGGCAACCCAAAAGTCTTTTGGACTCATACGTACCTTCTTACCTACAGATTCAATATTACAAGCAACAGCAACAACATTTGGCTAACTCTGTAGCTCATTCTCAAAAACTTAACTATCCTATTGTAGGTAAAACGGAGTATGTTAAGAGTTACAAGCCAGGTAATACTTTTAAAAGAAGAGCATAATTTCTTTTTTTATTGTAAAAGCCTACGAGTATTATGGTATGCTTCAGCCAGTTATTGTTTATTTGTTTGAGTTATTTATTTTATATATTTAGTAATAAACATTTTATTTTATTAAAGATAATTGTTTTAATTTAATTTTCATTTCAGATAAATTTTAATGAAACTACACGAAATAAAGATGTTACCTACTTTAAGGCCTCGGCAGCAAACGCTAAGCTCGACTTTAAATAAGCGCTTTCTCCAACATATGTTATATATTTATAAATATATTATACATTATTATATAATATAATATAATAATTCAATATAATATACCTATAGGTACACTGTGCGTCAAAATTAACGCATAATAAGTAAAGAAATTCTAAACCCTATAGGGTTATTAGAGTTTATAAACTCTAAAACACCTATGAAATTTTGAATAAAAATCCTTTAACTTATATCTCAGTTTACGTTCTCAATGGGTTTTCGAGAAAATATTTGTAAAGCCCTTTTATTTTAAAAACGTTTAAAAAATAACTTTTATGGATTTTTTTTAAGTAAATAAAAATATGCTGCTAAAGGCCGTATTTTTTTAGTAACGAAGATAAAACGCTTCAAAGTCGGTAAAAATTACCCCTTTTTGATTATTTTTCTGAAAATTGGTCATTTTTGACGACTTTGAAGCGCTGTATTTTCAGGGTATACTAACAAAAATACGGTCTTTCACATCATATTTTTTATTTACTAAAAAGTTTTTTTCCAGCATTTTTTATTTTTAAATAAAAAGCTTTAAGGATATTTCCTCGAATTACTTATTTAAAAAACAACACAATTTTCGAACTGATTTTATAGTCATTTTTTATTTTAATACAAAAGGCACTATATACATATAGATATTGTAACATGAAATAAAAAACGTAAAAAATAGGATTTAAACGCGAAAACGCTTTTCGCTTTTGAAAAGTTGTAAAAACTAGTTATTATGTTCTGTAAACCGAAGAAAAAAATATTTTAAAAATTAGGGGAATCAAAAATTAAGCAGCAGTAGTTGAATGCAGCGAAAGTCTCGAGAAGAAAAACAGAAAACAATGTTAAGAAAACCATATATGGTTTTATAAAAGGTAGGATTGTCTAAATATTTAAAAAATATATATAATAAATAACAATTTAAGTAGCAGCATTTAATCCAGGTCCCATAACTTTACGTTAAGTTTACAACCAACTGTAATATTTTTAGCCAATTGAATAAGTAGCTACGAAGGCGTAGAAGGGCCAACAACAATATTTTTTCGACAATTGTATATATACAGGGTGTTTTTCATTCGTGGTCCATTAGAAGTTTCTGGGAAACGAAAAAGATATTGATTTGAAATTTGAAGTGAATATTTTTTAAATTATTTTTTTTCGTTAAAATTTAAGAAATGCTCGTCAATCAAAAATAGCCTATAACTTTTTTGTTATGAGGTTTGCAAATATAGGGTTGGAATTTTTGGAATCTTAAAAAAATTAGGCCAAATTGAAGGTTAATAACTTTTTTTATTTCAAATGTAACACTTTGTATGTTTTTACATATTCAAATAGTAAATTAAAAAACCTTTCGATTGATGTTACTATTCCCTATACCTAAAGTTAATAATTTCAGAGATATTTAACAATTTCTAAAATTTTACATATTATTTTGTATCACGAAACCTGTGACGGGTGAGTTGACGGTTTCTATCAGAGACTGGTTTCTATGGTTACCACGTAATTTGTAAAATTTAATCGTGTCAATTTTTCAGGTTGTTATAAACAATTTGTTAACTAATTAAGCGTTTAAAAATTAAAAATTCGAAAAATTTTAAAATAATATTAATAATATTTAAGTTGATCTGGTTTAACCGGAAGTGGCATTTTGTTCAAATTATTATAGAAAAATAGGATTATAAACGCATTTAAAATTTCAAATCGATATCTTTTTTCGTTTCCCAAAAACTTCTAATGGGCCACGAATATGAAACACCCTGTATATATACAATTGTCGATCGGATCGACAATTGTCGATTCGATCGACAATTGTCGATCCGATCGACAATTGTCGATTAAAAATTTTATTAAAAAAAAAATATTGTTGTTAGCCCTTCTATGCCTTCGTAAGGAGGTACTTTGTAATTATAACAGACATTTTGTAGATTTCATAACAAAATTTTACGTCAATAATTCAATCATAATTCTTAAAGTTTTTAAACAGACCTTATTCTTACAAACTTTTTTGTATACACAGTGACAAAAGTATTTGTTGGAAATTGAAATAAATGAAAACAATTTTTATAAGAAATGTTGCTTTATTAATCAATTTCCTAAACAAAAAAATAACACATACATACATGAACACACAAATAACATAGACAGAATTAAATATCACACCATTCCGAAATCATCGAACACTGCAGTTGTTTTAGGAACACGGTACAAATCAGATTAAAGTAGGCAAAACAATATGTAGCAGACGCCGAAGTCAGTTCAACTTGTTGATGCGTATTTTTTTGCAAAGCTGGATGTATGACGATAAAAATGTTAGTGGGATTAGTTTTAATTGGCAGCCCGAAATCACGTGTACTTTTTTAACGAAATAATTTGTTAAACATTAACAAAATATTCTGTAACCACTGGTTACTGGTTACTAACCAGTCAAGTTCGAACTCTTGACGAGGTAGGACATAGTAGCCGAGACCTCGCTTAAAACCAAAATTTTACATACCACAATAAACAACTCCCACAGTGCAAATAATCTATAATGCATTGTATCTACAGTGAATTAAAGGCTACCTTACTGTCACGGAACTTCCGTGACGGAAGTAATAGAGTATGAAGTGATAAGTGACAGCATACCTGGTGGACGAACCACCTGGCAATAGGAAGCATTCTATGTGAAGAACAAACGAGGCTAACCATGAGTGGAAACATTTGATAAGCACTCTTAACTGACTGCATAACCTAATACGTAAATATAGTCGTTTTTTCGCGTAAATACTATGTAATACTACGGTTAAATAAGTCATGACGTCACAGTTAATTCGTATAACCATGGTTAGGTTTCTAACATTTGACATTTGTTTACTTGTTCATAACCTATAATTTTTGAAATGTGTTTTTACCTATTTATATTTAATTTCTATGCTTTTACCGGTGTAAATAAATTTCTTTGCCTCTTCTTATACCTAGTATATTCTTTTTCTATACTAGTTTTTTCAATACACGTTATCCAATTCTCCTATATGTTTAATACAAAATAAGGAAGAATATAAAACAAACCTGCATATAATTCCTCCACTTCTTGTGGAGATTCCACAATATGGAGCACCCTATTATTTATTTTTACTGACAACACCCCGTTTACCATTTTAATACAAAGTTTAAATTGACCATATGCTAGGATGTAAATCAGGTCTACCATTTGTAGATAAATTAAATAAATTTGGTTACAATAAAAATTATTTTTAAATTTTCCGCCATATAATTGTCATTTATTCACTTTAATATATAAGTAACTTTAATAAACTAAAATCTACTCAAATATTAAAGTGAATAAATTACAGTTATTTGCGAAAAACTTAAAAAATAATTATTTTGGAACCAAATTTATTTAATTTATCTACAAATGGTAGACCTGATTTACATCCTTGCATATGGTCAATTCGGTTTAAGAGCAATTGTACCTACTTAAAATATTTTAAATTTCAAATGTAAACAACTTTTTGACAGATCGAAACAGAGAAAAATATATATTAAAAAGAGAAAGACTATTAACCACGTTGAATAACTAGCTCAGCGATATAGTTTTATGGTCTGGTATTTGTGACGTCATAGTTAGGATTTTTGAACGCACTCTAAACGCAAAAATGCCTTAACTATTAATCAAGGTTAAGTTTATTAACCATAGTATTTCATGGTATTTACGCGAAAAAACGACTTATGCAACAATAACAACTTTTAGATACCTACACAACCCTAAGAGGAGTTCCTTCCGCTTAACCCAACACTAGTAAAAAAAAACAATGTAAAACAAAGAGCAACAGCAACATTAATAATAAGACAATAGTTACCAAACAATACAAAAAAACAATAAATCCAACCGTACAAAATCTTATCGCTGATATTTACGGGATTATAGCTGAGCAGGACAAATAAAATAATCAACAAGTAAGTCACTTAATCCATAAACTAAAAAGACCTTTTTCAATAAAGAAAAGTGTATAAACTAACCAAGACATAACAACCTAGGAATATAGGAACCAAGGAAATTATAGACACGTCGAAAATGCAATAATCGAACTCAGCAGTCGTTACGAAAACATTAAAGACAAAGGCGGATAAACGAATGCTTACCTAAACGACAGCTTAAAGAACTGTATACTGCGCTTAAACTACCAGGGCAAAAACGGCTATTGGGTAGGAGTGGAAACAGCACTAGCAGCCTCAGACGTCTTCAATGTAGCAAATGAAACCACAAATAGGGGGAAGACAGGGTGACCCGTAGCTCACGACAAGGAAGATAAGTCCCTACAGCTAACTAACAACTCCCCAACCCGATAAAAAAAGATTGTATATAATTGTATAAAATTATATATAATTATATAAAAAAAATGGCCCGATATAATTGGATAGAATTCAATACAATTATATAGAAGTATATATAATTATATAAGAAAACCGACCCGATATAATTATATAGAATTCTATACAATTATATATAAATATATATAATAGGGTGTGCCAAAAAAAGTCGATATTTTTTCCTCCATCGAATCTGAAGTTTTGCCGCTTAAATAACACAGAAAAAAACCTTATTTATTCTTGCAACCTAGGAAGAAATTTTTTGATCATAAAATCCATGACCAAATCTTACAAAGCATTAAATTTGGACGAAAAAATCTTATTAAGCCGAATTTCTATTTTCATTATTTGATTTTTTACAGAGCTTTAAATTTAAAATTTTACGTTTTTTGCCTTTTTTAGCTAAACTATTGAAGTTAGACGAAAAAGTCAAATGGCAATTTTTTAGCTTGTCTGATGGACCACAAAAAAGTTTAAGGCGAATTTTTTATATTATCAATATTCTAAAAGTTACAGACGTATAAATTCATCATTTTTGTATTATTAACTTTAAATTTAAAGCTCTGTAAAAAATCAAATAATGAAAATAGAAATTCGGCTTAATAAGATTTTTTTGTCCAAATTTAATGCTTTGTAAGAATTAGTCATGGACTTTATGAAAAAAAAAATCTTCCTAGGTTGCAAGAATAAATAAGGTAAAAAAGTCAGTTTTCTGTGTTATTTAAGCGGCAAAACTTCAGATTCGATGGAGGACCTCTTAAAATTGAAATTATGAGCTCCGCTTTTAACAGAATATTTGTTCGGACATATTCTACGATATTTTGGGTGGAGAGCAAGCAAAAAAAAATATCGACTTTTTTTGGCACACCCTAATATATAATCATATATTATTATATTCCTGCAAAAAGTCACCAACTGAAATTTTGTAAAAATTTTAAAGTTTATTCACACAACTATGTTTTTTAAGATTTTCACAACATGACAGTTAGTGACTTTATGCAGGAATATAAAAATATAATGTCATCAAAACCTGCTCACCTTTATTATTGGAGCTACAAAGTCGGTTAAATTAGAAAATTAGTGGTATTTTTACAGAAAAACAATTGAACGTCGGGTTTCCGAAGTTATTACAAAAATAACGTTTTTTTAATGGGACACACTGTATATTTTTACATATTTTGAAAGACAACTTAATATGAAACAAAAAATTATTATAGCATTACTACCCTAAACTTAAAAATATACAATTAATAAGCACTAATGGTTGTTGAAATATCCAAATTATAACAATCAGTCAAGCAAATTAGTTTTATTTAAGCTTTAACTTGAAGAGAACACTATAATATAACAAACACACTTTATGAAGAATACGATATCTAGATTCACGCCACAGAAAAAGAGTTTCTTCTAACAAAAGGCGACAAAGAACACCAAAACACGCCATCTTAGCTTTCTCTCAAAAACTCCAGTGTTACCACCATAACGTATGGCGGCAAATTAACACAAACTATTAAATGAGTACAGATTGCGTTTGTAATTAAATTTTTAAGGTTAACTGATGCTTACTACCCTATTTATTGTTTAGAGACCTCTAAATATGTTAATACCTTACAAACAATCGTTGCTTAAGGTGTTTGAACAATTATTAATTACCAGCCGTGAGTTCTGCGCATGCGTATTAAGTTGGCTGCTATCCAGTTGTATTTTGTGGTCATATAACAAATACACAAAATGTAATCTTGTTTTTCTACTCCCACTTCCACTCCCAGTATCGTTGAACGATACGATAATCGTTCATGTTTCCAAAATATTTTAAATACACATTGACAAGCTGTTACTTTATGGCGTTTTAGTCAAGGGCTGAAATTTTAATTAAAATTCTACTTGCGAATCTTCACCAAAAATAAATCGATTTATAAGAATCATTATCACTTACCCACATAATATTAAATACTCCTTACTTTTTTTGTAATCAAAATCCTTAACCAATTGAAAATAATTTTTTTAATGACGTTATTATCCAGGTATCTGGATAATTTTCTTAAATTATATATAATTATACAGAATTGTATATAATTATAAACAATTTTATATACCTTAAGGTCAATTGAAAAAAACTTATATATATTTATATAAAATTGTATAGAATACAATTTTACATACCTTAAAAGAGACTTATATATAATTATATATAATTGTATATAATCATATAAAATTATAAACAATTTAAAATACCTTAAAAGAGACCTATATATAATTTTATAGAATTGAATATAATTATATAAAATTATAAACAATTTAAAATACCTTAAAAGAGACCTATATATAATTTTGTAGAATTGTATATAATTATATAGAATTGTATATGATACTATATAATTATATAGACACTTAAATAGGGTCTAATATATAATTATATATAATTGGAAATTATTATATATAATTGTGTATAATTATATAAAAGTATATAAAATTTCATAGAGAGTTATATATAATTGTATATAATTATATAAATTCCATATTTTTAAAAAAATATTTTATATAGAATTATGTATAATTGTATATCATTATATATAAACTTTATATAATTATATATTAATTATATATAACTCTATATACATTTTATATAATGATATACAACTATATAAAATCTTTTTTTATTGGGAACTTTAAATAGTAATCCCAAATGTTTGGAGTAATACTAATTTCCCGGTCTAGGGGGATTCCGCGTCGTACACAGATTTGAGTCGGCGTAATTGTCCCCTAAAAACCAAAATGTCTGTCCCCCGTCCCCACCTTCTTTCTGTTTTTACTGGGCGTATAACAACGGCCCGGCGAAACCGGAAGAGGCTATTTAAACTATTCGCCTGTCGCTCTCGATCCCCAATTATGGTACAGTCCCAAAGGCGGTGGACATTCGCACCCAGCAAACACGGGTAAATCCGTGCAGTTGCTGGTGGCGGAAACAAATTGGCAAACCCCAGTAGCACAAAATTTTGGTCCCATATGGGGCGCTTTAATCTTTTATCTGGGGCCAATATTGGATTTATTTAGCCGATGGTAGCCCTATATTAGCATAAAATGATAATTTAATATATCTTGCCAATGTTTATCCAAGGTTGGTCCTATATTGGCATATTATTTTACGCTAATATATCATTAACTACAGTCAACGATGCTTTTAGATTTCTAAAAGTAATATGTAACGACACGTTTGTTTCCAGGATATGTCTATACTAGTGGCGCAGGATGAGGCAATGGGTCCAGTTATACGACTTCTATACTCATACTCATAATAATCTGTAACCTTTGAAATTAACAAAATGCTTACAAAATTGCCTGTTACCTTTACAAAACTTTTGGTTAAATATTTTTCTTTGTTAAAATAATTAGAAACCCTGGTTTTAACCAAAAAATTATGTTAAAATTTTACAAAATAGCAAACTACAAACTAATGTTAACAATTCTGATTTTTATAACATTGTGGTAGATACCAAATAAATCAAACCTAGATATTCCAGTAATCCAGTGTTGTATTCTAGATGAAAATGACATATTGATAATTTTGGTTGGACACTACATTGGTTGGTCAACATTGTTAACATTATCGTTTAATGCAAAACTGTGCGGTGAAACTTTTATGGCACTATAAACTTTAGTCAACATTCACAACAAAGTTTAGCAATAATAAACGATAACATCCGTATAGTCTCAGAAACTTTAATGATTTTTTACTCGGAAACCAGAATGTTTTCAAGATTTTCTCATAGCGCCTAATATCGTGCCCAAACCCCCTTTTAAGTACTTAAGTACTTAAAAGTAAAAGTAAATTTTAGTAATTTTTTTTATACAAAAATTTTACTTTTAACTTTTAACATTTTAATTTGGGGTCTAAAGAAATAAATGTAAAGTTTACAATACTATTGTTAATTTTAATGATAAAAAATAAGTGAATTATACAATATTTATTGAGTAAATTATTAGTATTTATTATCATGTTAAAATTAATATTTATAAATAACATTAAAAAAATCCCTTATAATAAATTCAAAATGCAAGTTTTTGATTAAGATACTTATAATATTTGTATATGTAGGTATTCGGAAAATACATGAAGCTACAACGAAATACTAAAGATTCTTTTATAAATTTAGTTAATAAGACAGAATAATTACTATTATTACATTTTATTTATTTAAAATAATTTATTTAAATTGATATACAAAATTGGTGTATGAATGTGATTCAATATGCTTTTTGATTTCTGGATTGGAAAGAACTTCTTTTTGTATTTTTTTTAATCCAGGATGGTTTTCAATCATACTTCCACCTGTAAATTTTTCAAAATTCTTTAGAAGACAGCTAATTACAACATCTGCCCACGTGAGCTAAAACATATAAAAATAAAAAAGTACAATATTTGTTAATGCAATTATAAACAAAACGTAAGCATAGCTCTATTCATTTAACAGACGGGTTAAATAAATAAAACTATCACGACATATTAATAAATATATTTATAAATAAATGTAATGCATATTTTTTGAGACTAATATTTTATTTATTTAAAAAAAATAAAAATGTAAATTATAGTAAACTATACAGTATACTATAGGGTAATATAAACCCAACTAACAATTTAAGTTTTTTAATTGCTGTAAGAACGTTTACAGAAGTTACAGAAGTGGCGGCTGGTGGATTTTATGTATACGAATACCTATTTAAATTGAAGTTTGCGAAAAAAAGTTAGTTTTTCCTGTTGCCTCACCCGCCTCCAGGCTCCCCTATTTGAGATAATTCAAAATAAAGTGGTGCAATTTATTATCTACTATAATTTATCAAAAAATTAAAAATTTTATTTAAAAAATCCAAAAATTACAGATTTTATTCAATTTTAAATTTTTATTATTTATTTTATTAAAATAAAAAAATATTTAAAATGGTATTAATACTATTAATTTAATAGTGCTTTATATTAAAATATATTAATTTGAATTCCGCGATCAAGTGGGACCAACATCAACAATTTTATTTAAAAAGTTTTACTATTCGTTAACAATTTATTTCATATACCTAGTTACATTTTCGTGCTATTAAATAGGCTATCAGCTTATCATAATATTAACACACGTAGCAATGGACTATTTTCAATACCAATTCATAAAACAAGCAAGTTTTAAAACAGTTTTGAAATTTTAGCACCTAAGACTTATAATAGGTACTTTAATATCTATTCCACTTGTGATAATGTAGTCAATTTTAAAAAACAACTTAAAACTGTACTACTTGAGCAACAATGTACCTGATTTTGTTTTATTTTTATTGTATACCATGTTTGAACAATTATTATTATCAGCTAATTCTATGGTTTAGGTGGAAGAACAACTTTTGTTGAACCTAGACCCTTTGTGAATGTAAATGTATTCAAGCGTTGTGTATATTTTTTTTTGCAATAAAGTTTATTATTATTATTATTATATAATAAACAAAATGCACAGCCTACTATACCATATATATATAAAATCTAAATCACAAGGTTTTGGACTGAATCAACCAAATAATGTCATCCATTAGGTCTGGTTTCGAAAAATTTTAACCAAAGTTGAATATAAAAAATAGTTTTAACATCAATACTGCTGTGCTAAGCTACGTGCTACTGCTATTTTTCTCAAAAATGAGTTTATATGATCTAGGTATAAAATAAAAGTAGAAATATAAAATTTTAGCCAAAAACTCATTCAAAAAATTATTTTGATAATTTAAAGTGGTTATTTTCATCTTAAAACTTAAACGTTACTACAAAACCGTACTCTTTTCTTTAGCCAAAAACTGATTCAAAAAATTATTTTGATAATTTAAAGTGGTTATTTTCATCTTAAAACTTAAACGTTACTACAAAACCGTACTCTTTTCTTTAGCCATATCGTCGTAAGTACATTCATCCCAATAGATACGTCAAAATTCCATAAGTAATTGTGAATACGGTCCATATAAGTATTGTTGTAGTTTGCGATGTACAAAACGTATATTGGGATATTCCATAAAAATGCTGACATGAGGAAAATCACAAATAAATGTATACATTTATTTGTGATTTTCCTCATGTCAGCATTTTTATGGAATATCCCAATATACGTTTTGTACATCGCAAACTACAACAATACTTATATGGACCGTATTCACAATTACTTATGGAATTTTGACGTATCTATTGGGATGAATGTACTTACGACGATATGGCTAAAGAAAAGAGTACGGTTTTGTAGTAACGTTTAAGTTTTAAGATGAAAATAACCACTTTAAATTATCAAAATAATTTTTTGAATCAGTTTTTGGCTAAAGAAAAGAGTACGGTTTTGTAGTAACGTTTAAGTTTTAAGATGAAAATAACCACTTTAAATTATCAAAATAATTTTTTGAATGAGTTTTTGGCTAAAATTTTATATTTCTACTTTTATTTTATACCTAGATCATATAAACTCATTTTTGAGAAAAATAGCAGTAGCACGTAGCTTAGCACAGCAGTATTGATGTTAAAACTATTTTTTATATTCAACTTTGGTTAAAATTTTTCGAAACCAGACCTAATGGATGACATTATTTGGTTGATTCAGTCAAAAACCTTGTGATTTAGATTTTTGACTGTACTTTATTTATAAAAATACATACATTACAAAAAAAATAAAATGTTAAAAATACTTACGTGTCCACCAACAAGATAACCCTTATTAGTTTTGGTTCTTTCTTCAAATTTGTTTAGGTAAAAAGGAATAAGCTCTTCATTAACTGTCTTCTTTAATTCTTCTTTACGAGCTTCATCAGTTTCTTTGACCATTTGGATTAATTCTAAAAAAAATTATACAAATACGATAAAAAATATTTTAAGCCAACACTTACTTCCTGTAAAGTCACTGAAGCAATCTACCATGAAATCGATTTCCAAATCTTCCCAAGCATCTTTTCCACCTAGACCAACCAGTTTACCAACATATCTGCAAATTGCCATGCTTTGAGATACCACTTTCCCATTATGTTCTAAAAGGGGCAGCTGTCCAAATGGTGTTTCTATAAAAAATAATAATATTTAATTACTAATATTATAAAAACAATAATGTTTGTGTTTTTATTGGTTCTGATAAAAAAATATTTTTAAAGTATTAGTTCTTTAAGATGCATTTATTCTAAACATAAATATTTATAATTTAATATTTTATTAAATGATGTTAAAAATAACAAATTGAAAAACTTATTCAAATTTGTTAAATAATGTTATTATATTTTCTTAAATGAATAAAACCATAAAGTAGGAATACTTATTCTTGTATCGTACTTAAATTGTTTATGTCAATAAATTCTTAACTTTATTATGGCAATAGAATAACACTTAAAAGCTGAATTAGCGTTTCAGTGTATGCCGCCTAAATATTAAAACTAAATTTGTCGCTATTGTTTTTACTACCATACCAATGATATCTATCATTTGGAGACCTCTTAGACATAACATATATTATATGTGAGTTTTTAAATTCATTAATTAAGACGTCGTATCAGCGTAACTTGTGTTTTATTTCAATTAAATGCCCAATACTTTTTCTAATATTTCATCAGGTTATGGGCCCAGGCACACATACATATAGTAAATTCAAAACGAAACTACGTACGTAAGTGAAAGTGGTAGTGCAACTACAGGGCGATAGATGTCGTTTACATGAATAATACCATAGGGTCCCTAGAATTGGGACCTTAGAATACCAAAATGTCAAAAGTCAGATTTTTATAACCTATATGATGCACCGCCAAAAGTATGTTTTTAGTCATTTTAAAAGACATTTTCAGCTATAAAACCCAGAGACATGACAACATTGCAATTGCTGCCCACTTTATTTGGTTAAAATGCATTAAAATATTCAATTACAGACTTCGTTTTATACATTTAGTATTGGTACCAATGCGCAAAATTATGACGTCATCGATGACGTGTACGTCTTGACAGCCTTGTTGACAGAACTGTGAACCAAGTGATGATGATTAAAATAAAACCTTTTGGCGCGTAATGCGATAATCAAGTACTTTACTTCTTGGGTTTGTCCAAGAGCAAACGTTCGCTAAAAACATTTTTATTAATTTGGACAATCTTTACGTAAAGAAAAGCTTTGCAATGCAGTTAACATTACGAAAACAGTTACTCAGCTTAAAATTACAACCTAGTGTTATTCTCCTACATTTTCAAAAATTTGAAGAAATTATTTGTGAATTATTGTCAGCAGGTGCTAGGCTTGAAGAAATGGACAAAAATACGAAGACAGGCTGCATTAATATGACAACTGGTCAAAAGCGACAAACAAGGGACGTACTTTATGCACCAGATGTTCCCTACAAACTTCGCCCTGTGGGAAAAATGCAGTCAAGTGGATTTGAAGTAATTTTCAAATCTTCAGGCATGGTTATCAAATCAAATCAATTTGATTTATTGCTTCATCATATGAATGTAAAAACAGCATTTTTGAATAAATTTAAACGTTGACCATTGTTTTTATATTTTAGATAAATCAGATATAAGGCAAAAAAATCATAAAGTCCTTTATGTTAATGATTTAATAATTGCCACTTACGATGATAAAACATTATTAAGTTTTAAAAGATATTTTATGGCCTGCTTTCAATGGTAGACTTAAATAAAGGTATAAGGGTAAACAAATTTAAAAATAAAATAACCCTTTATCGAACAGTTTTTATAAAGTTTTATCTAAATTTAATATGTCAGACTGTAAACCTGTAGTAACACCTTTACCTACTTACAAAATTAGATTTTACTGCATTAAGTTCAGAAAAAGATTTTATGTATGACATGTTGTATACTATACCAGATTTATGTGTAGCAGTAAATGAGTTAAGTCGATATTATTCAAAAATAATCCAGAAGTCTGGAAGTGTCTAAAACGAATTTTGCGATATATATGCTGGATTTATGCAGAACACATTAACATTAAGTTAACATTAAGCCAATTTAAGGTTTAGGTATGCAACAAAATTAGTGGCAAATTAAGCATGCGTATAAGTTAAAGTAATTTTGACATATGACATTTTTGGTTTGTTTTAACCTCGTTTTAGCATCTGTTAGGAAAAAATGAATGAAAACTATAAACTGCACATCAATTTGAGTGGCGGCTGGTGGATTTTGGGCACACCCCATTTGTCGATAAACTTCAGTGGATTAAATATTGTACCACTTTAATTTGAATTTTTTTAATTTGGGAGGGGGGCAGGAGGCTGGGGGGCACACATAAAAACTAACTTTTTTTTCGAAAACTTCAATACAAATTCTGCTTGCGCAGAACTTGTCTATATAATGTCATTATAAACTCATATCAATTTGATGTGTCTAATAACTGAGAGAGGAATACAAATTAACATTATCATTAAGAAGATAAAAGTTGGCCATCTCTTATTGTTAACTTAATGTTAATGTGTTGCATAAAAGCTTCCAATGGATTACGTTCATTTAACTTCTTAATGATAATGTAAATCTTAATGTTAATGTTTAGTTAATGTTAATTTTTGCTGCATAAATCCAGAAATAAAAGGCACAATGAATCTTACATTAACCTATTATTTTAAGTGGATATGCCAAAGTAGATTGGGCTGGCAGTCAAGATGATCGAAAAAGTACCATAAGCTGGAATAGCCGTAAAAAATTCAGTTCACAGTAAAAAAATATTTTAGTGTTGTCCCAGGTAAAAGTTCTAATTCTTAACTTTATTATGGCAATAGAATAATAACACTAAAAAGCTTAATAGGCTTTTCTGTGTAGGCCGCCTAAATATTAAAAATAAATTTATCGTTATTGTTTTTACATACATCAATCTTTCCTTCGGAGGCCAAGAGGCTCTTAGATTATATGTGAGTTTCTAAATTCATTAATTCAATACAATCGTGTAGAGCGTAACTTGTGTTATACGAGCCCTAACCACAAAATGTTCGGACACTTTATAATTTATACAGAAATATTTTTTGTGAATACTATCTCAAAATTATTAGAGGTTATGAAAAATTCAGCTCATTTTAGCATATACCCCTCGAAGCGATTTTTATTTTTAAAAAGTTTACCTTTTATTTTTAGCTTTTAAAAAAAGGCTAACTTTTAAACTTTTTTTTGTATGAGTAAAAAAAGTTATAAATGGGCCCATTAAAAAGAGCATAAAATATTATACAAACCCTGAAAATTTGGTAAAAAATAAATAAGTTATAAAAAAGTATAAGTAATTTAAAAATGCTATTTTTAAAGAGTTTTTGAAATTTTCTTAGGAAACGGGAGATTTTGCAGATATATATATCGTTATAACTTTCTTATTATTTATACAATTTTTACCAAATTTTCAGGGTTTGTATAATATTTTATGTTCTTTTTAATGGGCCCATTTATAACTTTTTTTACTCATACAAAAAAAAGTTAAAAAGTTAGCCTTTTTTTAAAAGCTAAAAATAAAAGGTAAACTTTTTAAAAATAAAAATCGCTTCGAGGGGTATATGCCAAAATAAGCTGAATTTTTCATAACTTCTAATAATTTTGAGATAGTATTCACGAAAAATATTTCTGTATAAATTATGAAGTGTCCGAACATTTTGTGGTTAGGGCTCGTACTTTAATTAAATGCCCAAATACCTTTTCTAATATTTCATCAAATGATTTTATTGAACTGGAGTGATAAACAATACATACCTGGTTTAAATGTAGACCAATCATCTTTTTTAATGTGGATGTCTTCAAATTCGATTTTTCCCATGGCAAACATCCAACGGATTGGTTCACCCAAGCCGGGAATATCGAAATACGTGAGTTTGTAAGTCATATCTGAAAAAAAAATAGTTAATTTAAATATGTTTATATTAGAATAATCTTCTGCATGGTTGGTCGTAGGATAAATTACGTTATGGAGACTGCAAGCGTCAAAATAGTATTTCAAAATTAAATAACCTTATTTTTATTCGGTACCCAGATAGCACAAAGAAGTACTAGAAACGTCCTGAGTATATCCTGTATCAGACATTAGTAAGTCCCGAGTACGTCCGAATCAGATCCTGAACCTTTCCCAGGACGTACCAGGGACATCCGATGTTACCAAATCGTCGGTCGCCAGAACGTCCTAAGTAAGATATCCTCTGGTCGTCCTGAAATGCTTTATTGGGGACTATTGGACAAGCTTTACAGAATTGAAGAGTGATATTCCCAAAGGGTTTAAGTGACAAAAATAAAATTGAGAGTTATCAATGAAAAACATATATTTTGCACATACCTATAAATGTTGTAATATTTTTTAAGTCATTCTGCATGACACAAACTATTTTTAAATAATAATATATTTTGCTTCAATTACTAAAAAAAAAAATTACGTCCTTGGGAAGTACCGAGTATATCCGCTTTAATTTTCCCAAATACTGGGCGTACCCAAAACTTCCGATATAGGTCTGGGACGTTCGGACCTATGTGGGACCCGAAATGGACGTCCTGGGTACCTCTTGTGCTATCTGTTTTTTTCCTTCTGGGAATGTTAATAGATCTACATGGGGCAATTGGTTGTAAAATATATAAAAGAAAACCACTGTTTAATATATCTCCAGATTAAGATTCCCTCTTTATTATTTATTATTAAATATATGTTTTTAATTGTTTTAAAAGAGTTTGCTACTTTAAAAAAAAATTAAATTTCATCTTATTAGGTTTTGATTAAAAATCGCAAAGCGTCCGACGGAGTTCTACTGATACTGCGGGCAGGGCCCGCAGTAGGGGTATTAGTAGATTTTCATCCCATTCCAATTTTCAAAAAATTTTACTGAATTTGTATACAATCGCGAATCAAAAATGTATGTAATATTTTTTCTATTAATTTATATTTCGGAAACTAATAGTTCAGTATTTTTCAATAAAGATTGTTACATGTTATTTTAAATAATATATTTATTGTTAAATATCGAAAATATGTTTTAAATTATGATTTTTTTATATAACAAACAATTTTTATTTTTGCATTTCTCAATTTTATTCGAAAATAGAATGCTTAAGAACATTTGTTACTAAACTTTTGGTGGCTTGTGTATATGTTATAAAATTGTAAATATTATCATGAGCGCCCATACAACATATTTTTTTAAACAAAATTTGTCAATTTACAAAATGTAAAGTGCAGTTTTGCAAACAATTTTTGTTCGATAATTATAATTACATTTACAAAATTTACTTGTTTTTATTATATTAAAATTTTAATGCACTTAAATAAAAATTGTCAAAATGACACTTAAATCAACAGCGCGTCATTAGTAGTTTTGTTTTTTCAGTAGTAGTTAATTAATAGGGCTGTATAATTTAGCCGGTTAAGCCGGCTAAAAAAGTTAGCTTAGCTAATTAGCTGGCGGCTTAACCGTTTAATTTAGCTTAGCTCAGCTAATTAGCTAACGGCTAACCGGCTAAACAGCTAATTAGCTGAGCTAATCTAGATTAACCGGTTAAGCCGCCAGTTAATTAGCTAAGCTGATCAGTTAACCGGCTAAATTAATGTTTAATCATTTTTTAATTATTTAAACAAAATCTTGTTTGTCATTTATTGTGACAAGAATGTTTTGTATTTTTTTAACATTTTGTTAAACAGAGTTATTGTATTCTTGTTTTAAAGCTAGTATAAGTACATTTTAATTTTAATTCAATTGCGTTAAAATTTTAACAAAATTAATGTTAGCAACAGTAGTGCGGAATTCGCCAAATTTGAGGATAAAAGTTTTTGGAGTTCCTAGGCGTATAAGTAATAAGGGAAAGTCATTTATAAAGGGAATCAAACATTATTTAAACCCAGTCGCAGTACCACGTGCGAATGGTCAAGTCGAATTTTTTTTCCACTTTTTTATGATTTGATCTATTTTTTTTTAATTAAAACTGGTCGGGGCTCAGATTAAAAATTAATTAAAAAATCTGAATTTTTGGGAGTACCTTATAGTAAGAATAGTAATAATAATATAGTAAGATAGAATAGTAATATAGTAAGATAGTAAGAAAGTAAGAAAAACCCCTTTTCAATTTTTGAAAGTATCTTTAGGATAGTAAAAAAGTAAGAAAACATCACGTTTGAATTTTTTTTCCCACTTTTTTAGGATTTGTTCTATTTTTGTATTAAAAGAGGTCGGTGCTCAGTTTAAAAATTAATTTAAAAATCTGAATTTTTGGGAGTACCTTATAAAGGGTGGGCCATTTATTGGTTTGTTTTTAAAATCGCTATAAAATGAGTCTAAATCAATATTTTAAGAACATTTTTTTTTATTGTGAACGTTGGAGTCTCCGATTTAAGAATGATAAATAATTTCGTTCATGTGACTTTCTCTGCTGGCCCTACAGTAAGCCATCCTGCGTGTCCAATTTTGAAGCACTTTTTCCATGATTTCGCCGCCTATATCACCAATAACAGTTTTAATGTTATGTTTTAAAGCTGGAATTGTCTCTGGATTGTCCGCATAACATCGGCCCTTAACGAACCCCCACAGAAAAAATCTAACGGCATGAAATCACAACTCCGGACAGTCCAATTGACATCTCCAAAACGGCTGATTTATCGGTTTGTTAAATTTGGTGCGCAAGAGATCGATTGTCAGTCGGCTTGTATGGCATGTGGCCCCATCTTGTTGAAACCAAAGATCGCCTACATTCATGGCGTCGATTTGAGGCCATAAACAGTTGGTCAACATAGCTCTGTAACGGTCGTTATTGACGGTAACGGCGTTTCCAGCAGTATTTTCGAAGAAAAATGGGCCAATTATGCCACCACTCCAAAATCCACACCAAACTGTCACTCTTGGTGGCTTCATTGGCCTCTCTACGATTACGTGTGGCTGTTCCGTGCCCCAAATCCGCAGTTCTGCTTGTTTACATAGCCGAAAAAATGATTTTTCGACCAAAATTGACGTCATTGTTGAACTGGTATGTGGCCCACACAGCGAACTGATATCGAAGCAGATGGTCATTTGCTTTCAACTACTGGGTCATCTGGACCTTGTAGGCGAATAATCCTAGGTATTTGTGCAATAGTCTCCTCAGGCTGGTGCAACTAATGGCCAGTTGCTGCGATCGGCGTCGAGTTTAGAACGATGGATTTTGTACCACACTACGGGATATAGCCTCAATATTCTCAGGCGTACACACTGTCAGAGCTCGGGGACCTTTTCTATTATCTAATAGCAAGCCTGTCTCACGAACTTTCTTCACCAATTTCACTACAGCAGTTCCGTTTGTCGCTCTTTCTCGACCCATAATTCTTTTCAAAATTCGCACGGTTTCGGCCACACAACACTGACTTTGAAAATAAATTTTCAATATTTCGAAACGCTCCTCAAGCGAAAACATAATTGTTTCGTGCCGCGGAATGTCAGAATGACAAGCTGTCAAAATTTCAAACAAATCGGTGCATCGAGTGTTTTAAAAACAAACCAAATGATGGCCCACCCTTTATTAAGGATAGTACACTTTTTAGGATTTGTTCTAATTTTTGTATTAAAAGTGGTCGTGGCTCAGGTTATAAATAAATTTAAAAATCTGTATTTTTAGGTACCTTCAGGAGAATTTTTTATTATTAACGTTATCAGCACATCTTTTTTTTAAATTATAAATATTAAATAAAATAAATTTTGTTTATTTTTTGGAAGGGCGAGGAGGGGTTATGTTCTGGTTTTTCATTTTAGAAAGTTGGTCACCTTAAATTAGTTGCAGCTTTCGTAATTATTATATTACATTAATTTTATAATTAAGGGGTCTAGAAGTAAAAGGGTTTAAGTGCATTTTTGTTAGTTCTGAGATAAATGGCTTTAAAGTTAACTTGAATTTTAAAATTCTAGAAAAGAGTTTAAAATACTGTGTGAATATTTTAGTTTTGTTTAAAGACAAAAAAGGATTATAAAGAAAAAGGAATTTTTTAATTTCGCTTTTTTGTTAATTTTTTTTACAAAAATGTACTTGAATCGTCATGCATGTAAGACAAAATTTAGTGGTAAAATGATTTAAATGCAATTACTGTACTAGAACAAAACTTTATTTTTTAAAATTTGAGTAAGTTTTATAACAAAAAGTATTATTCATAATCAGAATCTAATACAACGTTTTCTTCATCTGAATTAGCTGGTCTTGGTTGGGGTTGATCTAAATTGGGTTTTTTTTGCTCAATGCTATGGTCTGTTTTAAAATACTTGTCAAGGCTTTAGCAGCATAGATAATAGCCTATGTTTAGCAAAAAGGTGCACTTAAATCGTTTTACCAAAGATATATATTAAATATTTTGACAGGTTTTTAAAGACGATAAGAAATGGCGCCAGGAAATGTAAAATGTACTTATATAATTTTACCACTAAGTTAAAATATTCTTTAGGTGTGATATTCTGCACTTGGACCATTTATTTAAAAAAGTGCACTTGAACCGTTTTACTTCCAAGCCCCTCAATTTACATTTAAATTAAGTGAGGTTAACCTCTTGACAGATGTCAGATTTTATTTATTTATTTTTTTAAATCATTTAATTGTTAACTTATTGGAGTAGATTAGTATTATAGTATTAGTATTATAGTAGTATAGTATTACACTCAAGATTATGCGCATGATTCACTTTCATCTCTCATTTAGCGACTCGAGACGCAAACCTCATCCTCTTTAATAATAGCCTGCATTTTCTCTCGTATAATAATATATTAATAAATCTCAATATTACTTAATGGTTACCAACTTGTTTTTTTCTTTATTTATTTATTTGTAAGAGATTTATGCATTAAAAGAGTATAGGTTTACTCCCGAATAAAATTAAGATATTGGCCAAAATAAAAATTGTTTAAAAAAAAGTTTATAATATAAAAAACTAACAATTTAAAATAATTGTTCGAACTTAATTTTTAAACGAAAATAATATAAATTAATACAAAACATTAAAAAAATTTATTCTAATTAAGTGACAATATAATTCATTAATATTAGAACCAATAAAATGCCAGTATTCCATAGTGACGTATTTTATCACAGCGGCAATAATTTTTATCATCTTGTTTACACGTTACTATGAATTTTGACGTTTTTTTGATTTGACATTTGTTGTCATTTAAATTCTGTATTTGATATATATCAATAAAATAATGAATTATAAACTCTAAAAGATCGATGGGTTGGTGTAAACGATAATGAAATTAAGGTAAGTTTGAATAAATAAGGTTTATTAAAGTCTTTTTATATTTTAAAGCACATTTTAATTTCAAATGTCAAACTAAAAATTCGTTAAATCCTAAAATTCAATATATTTTCTCACTAAATATAACTCGTGGTATGATTAATTATCGATGATATTTACTCATTAAAACCGAAGCAGCACATTTCACTCGTCCTGCGGACTCGTGAAATCTGCAGCTCGGTTTCAATTCGAAAATATCATCGATGATAATCATACCACTTGTTATATTATGGGTGATAATAAAAAATAGGGTTGAAAATCTACTTATACCGCCAAAAAATCTAGTTTTTTTCAAAGTTAATTATAAAACTTTTTTTAGGTAGCCCGGTTTTACTCGTTTATTATAAAAAATTTTAATTCAATTAACTACAGGTACAGGTATTTACCATATTCAGGGTCATTGTAATTATTCACAGTTCCATAGAGTAGTACTTTAATAATTTATTATTACTAACGCTGGTAAAAATAATGACATCATTTGTTAATTTAGATAAACTATGTATGCTACTTATATTAAGTGTTTTATTACGAAACTATCAAAAAAGAAAAATAAATCATATTAGGTACATATCAGCAAACAAATCTAAAAATGTCACTTAACTTTACACTTACACTTTTACACTTAAGTTTCTTAGTAAATACGTACAAAAATACTTCAAATGTTCTTTTAAATTATTTTTTTTATCTTTTAGTAATTTGTTAGAAATACAGTTTATACCATTATTTTATTTTTAAGTTTATTGAACTCATTATAATGTTTTTAAATTAAAATATTAGGTATCCAAATTACCGGCAAATAACTATATGTTCTCTGATTATTTTATTCGATATATGTATAAGGGAGCGTTCAAGTATTACGTAACGCAATTTTTGGAGATTTTTAATAAAAAAGAAGCAGTTGAATCTACAAACTGGATTCTGTAAACAATTTTGTAGATAATTTAATGCTTAAAAAGGACCAGTAATGTTTTATAAAAAAAAAAGTTCCACATAGCATGTAGGCGAAATAAATCTTAAAAAAACTATTTTTTCATGTTCAATCAATGGGAAAGTTTATATTTAATATAAAAAAAATCCTCACCAAATATGGGCGTTCCAGCTCAACTCTAAGAGGTCGCTGTTTTTATTTTAGTTTCCCATTTAATTTAAATTTTATGTTTGGAATTTTATACCTCTGTATCAAAGTAACTTATGGCAATGATCATTGTAGTTTCTTATATAAAATGTAACGCTTTACAAAAAAGGTCTCTTATTATTTTTCGATAAATTGATTTCTTCTAGAGTTATTCGAGGTCAAAGTTTGATTAACATAAAATTTTCTGGTTTTTTTAATTTTATGGAACAATTAGCAGACGGGAGGTGAAAGGGGGCAAAACAATGCAGCGGGGGGCAAAATGGGGTACCCACAAAATTTCGTTTTAGATTGTTTTTTTCAGTTTCTAAATTATTTGAAAATTGACTCACAAGTTCACGCTTCGAAAATAATTATTCTGAGCCTGTAGAGCGAGAAAAAGGATGGTACAATTTTGGAAAACTTTTCATAAGCTCATTTTTTGGGTACCCCATTTTGCCCCTCCCCGCTGCCTTGTTTGCCCCCTCTCACCTCCTGACTGCTACCATAAAATTAAAAAAAAACAGAAAATTTTATGTTATCAAACTTTGACCTCGAATAACTCTAGAAGAAATCAATTTATCGAAAAATAATAAGAGAGCTTTTTTGTAGAGCGGAAAACGTGTAAAAATTGTAGAATGTGATTTTTTTTCACCCAACTTTCATTCTAATACAAAAGAAAGTGCATTTAATTTTTTAATTTTTTACTTAAATTACAAAAACAATGGGAAAAAAACTTTTTTAACTTTGACTTCCAATTGGCCTTTAAGGGGACACCCTATAAATTTTAGAACAAAAAAAAGAATTTCCCGTTGGAACTACCCCATTTGAAAAAATATTTATTTAAAAAACGAGTGGGCCACCTCAAGAAAAATTTTTTTTTTTAATTTTTCTTTTTTTATAAGCTACAAATTCTACCCCCATGATAAGAAAAAAAAACATTTTGTTTTCAACCCACCCTAATAAATATGCCATTATAAAATCTAAAATATATCATCATTGTGTGTGTTTATTATTGTTAAATGCTTTTTTAAACAATTTATAAACAATTCATTAAAAAAGTATTTATTATACTTTCCAAGTAGAGGCAAAAATATAGTATTTTTTTTTAAACGGCAATGCCACGCAAAAGAGTTAAAGAGGCAAAATGCACAACCATATAGGATTTCTTCTTGAGAGGTTTATCTTACATTTTTTTGTTTTTTTACCGGCATGAGAACAAAATTTTAAAAGTGGATAAAAAGTTTCAAATTTGTCCTAGAATTACTTTAAAACTGTAACATTTATTCCTTTTTTGAATAGAGAACAAAATCGTTTCTAAACTCTGGGTCAGCAAACCCTTTGGGTTGAAAAAATGAAATCTTTGTATCTTTAGCAACTTACTATTTTTTGTCTCTTTAGTAGGCCGTGACACAAAAAAAAGAATCCTATAGACAGTGTGGATATACACATTAACAAAATTATATATTTTTTTGATATGTAAGAAATTAATCAAATAACAATTATATTAATTATCTCTGATATCCTTTATATGACTGGAGTAAATATTAATAATAAAAAAGGAATTTACGAGACAATATTTCTGAAATACTTGGCAAAAGTATACGTATTTAGGCGTGAATACATCCGCAAAATTAAAAAAAGTCTACTTACTATTTTGTAAGATTCTAACTCGTTGGTATTTAACGTAGCAATTGTATACAATGACTGAACATAAATTTGATATCTCATAGGTTTATAAATAAATCATATATGGCCTTGAAACTATACAAAACTAAACAAATTTATAATGTAGATGCGCGTACTATGCCTTCCATCTAAATTGGCGCTGTGGTGGGGGATCACATATAGATTATGTACGGTATGACATTCCTTTGATCGCCGCCCAACTTCATAATGTTTTTTGGAAAGAAACTGAAAAAATCAGATTTTTTTAAATTAAATTAAATTATGAACAAAAATACCAAATAAACAATAAATAAAAAAAAACTTTTATTTAAAATATTAAAATATAATAGTACAAATAATTAAAAAGGAATAAAACTTTTCTATTGAAACAAAAAATAAAACTCTTCTATTAAAATATTTAATTATTAGAAAGAAAATAAATAAGACCTGGCAAATTTGATTTTTTAGGTTAGTTACTAAAGCTGATGTTATTTAGTTGGTATGTGGGCGGAACCTCGCTTGTAAAACTAAAGAAGTGGGGTTTGCTACCAAAACATAGTGCACAGTAAAAAACCTTCACACTAGGCTTCACTAGAGAACACTAGTTAATAACTAGTGTTAATAACTAGTAGTTATAGCATGAGGTCTAGTGTAGTGTGAATTTTAGTGTTGTTTTAACTCTAGGGGTTGTACTCTAGTAGCAGGGCCGTCTCTAAGGTTTTGGCCGCTCCGGGCAAACTTAAAACGGCCGCCCTCTCGAAATACACCGCCATAAAAAATACACTACAAATATTTGGAAACATTTAATAAAAAGTAATAATAAAAATTATAGTAAACTTAAAAACTCAACATAACAAAAAAATATATTAAATATAACAAATTTTGTCTATAAATAAAATATTTTATTTTACATATCGCTACCTTGGTTTAATATGGTTCTATCTGCCATTATCTCAAAAATGTAATTTTTGAATAAAAAGGTTCTATTTAAAATATAGAAATCTTTTTATGCAAAAATTACATTTTTAAGAAAATGGCTGATAGATCCATGTTATACCAAGGTAGCTATATATAATTACATAGGTACATAAATAGCTAATATAGCTAACAACAAACTTAAAAAAAAAAATTATTTAATAATTAAGCAATAGTAAAAAATACAAATTTGGAAAAAACCCAATATAACTTGTTTATAATATATACACCAGTGGAAAAAATTAAAGGATCAAAAATTTATTCTCTAATTTATGGGCCTTAAGACGAAAAATTTTTCCAAGCAACAAGTATCGCGCAATCCTAATGAATATCGTGAAGAAAAATTTTTAATTTTTTTTGTTTTTTATTTTCTGTGTAAGGACTTGCATTATTTTTTTTAACTAAACCACCATATGGATCGGATAGGTTGTTTATTCAGCTTTAATTTGTTTTTTGTAGGCCTTGACACAACCATTTCTCGCTGAGCTATCGGTTAATTTTATAGACGATTTCAGAAAAAAAATATATAATCATCGAAAATTGTGTTTTTGGGTTTGTCCGACTCCCAAGTAACAGGAAACATGAAAATTAAAATCCTTCATGTAGGGCATTTTAGATAGTGGCCCAAAAATATGTCAAAAGTTTGTAATTTTTTCTAAACACTAAAAATATTAAATTAAAAAAAACTTTTTTTAAGGATAATCTCGAGGATAATATATAGAGCGTTTAATTTTAAGTTAAAAGCGTCTAAAAAAGTTTTTTGTAGATCCTATAGTTTTGTTCTAAAAAAATCTTACTTACACTCACAGGCAAAATAATCGATCCACACAAATTTTCGATGAATTTCAATCGCAAATAACTTTTTTATTTGATTTCGGATTTAAACGAATATTAAACAATATTGTGGATAAATTAATGGAGAATCGCTTACATTTTAAAAAATTACTAAAAATAGACGAACGTTTATAATATACAGGTTTAAACAAAAAGATGTTTTTTACCATAAGTTTAAGACACTCTGTAAAGTGGCAAAATAACATTGCATTTTCCAATATTTTTTTGTTCGAAGAACTAAGATTGCTATGGTCCACCCATAGCCTATGGAGGATGACAGTGATTGTTTTGTTGAATCATCCCATACTTGGACATATTTTTGTAAATTAATGTGTTACTTTTGAGGTGTTTTCTTACTTTTAAAAATGGATATGTCTCCGACTGATGTTTCCAGAGCCATTGCTTTAATCCAGGATGGATGGTCTCAGTATTACCTGGATTGTACTTGGTTTTTGGTCAGTTCAATGTCCCTCAAAAACCAAAATATTTTCCATCCTTTTCCGCACTCCACTAGCGGACTAGGCGAACAAATTCTTTAAGAGGCCTTAACCATCGACACTGTCATTTACGGCCTTCTAGCGAGATTTACCAGCCGGGGTAAAAATTCGGCTCCACCAAACACAGGCAATGCTGTGCAGTGGCGGGATACGTGGGAGAACTAAAAGGGGGTAAAATAACCCTGGGAAATCAGTATAAGGCGTTGGCGATGGGGCCAGTCATACGTTCGTCATATTCGTATTCAACAATAAAATAATAAAAAACTTATGACACTGTTGTCGCCCATGTGCGATATATATATTCGTCTTTAATGTATTTAAGTTTATACATATGGTTTTTGGAAACAAATACCTCAATTTGTTTAAGTATTTTGACGAAGTAGTTTCCAGTTGCTTTGGGAACTCTCTAAGTATAAGTTATGCCGAAAATATTCAACGTTTCGCAGTAGAACTATCTAAAGTCGGAGTACGGTACACAACAAAAATGCATGCCCTATAGTTCATCATGTTCCAGAGTTCATTGAAAAATATCAACGAGCACTTGCCTTTTTTCTGAACAAGCGTCAGAATAAGTGGATCACTATTTTAACGTTTTCAAAAAATTTTAATTTAAATTCAAGGAATTTGCAATTTTTTAAAGAAAAACTGTTAAGGAGTATTTGTTATTATAATAGCCAGCACATATAATTACATGTATTTATTTGGACATTAAAACCTATTAAGTTAATTGAATATGATTAATATGTATTATTTTGTGAAGTAAAAAAAATCAGAATTTTTTTATAACAAAACTATAGCGTCTACAGAAAACTTTATAAGACGTTTTTTACTTAAAATTAAACGCTTTATTATCCTTAAAGGAAGTTTTTTTTAAATTTAAAATTTTTAGTTTTTACAAAAAATTTAAAAACTTTGACATATTTTTGGGCCACTATATAGAATGCCATACATGAAGGATTTTATTTCTCATGTTTCCTGTTACTTGGAAGTCGGATAAACCCGAAAACAATAGTTTCGATGATTATATATTTTTTTTCTGAAATCGTCTATAAAATTAACCGTGGGCTTTAAATGAAAAAGGATCATTTGAATTTGAATTTAAATTGATATCTTTTTTTTTGCAATTTTGTAAAAAAAAATCATAACTTTAAATGCCGTTTGGTATAAAAATGTGAAAAAAGTGAAGATAAATTTTTTTATTAGAGATTATGAGCGTTTAAGAGTAAAAAAACACACTGTTCAAAATCAAGCCTTTTGAAATACCTAATCAGAATTAGTTAACCTTGTAGTAGTGGCGCCTTATATTTAACATTGGTGGTGGCGCCCGGCCTGTCAGGCCCGTAAATTTAAAAAAATCATATTTATGCTAGTATTTTTTCTTTGTGAATTTTTTACTTTTAATTTATTACTTAATCCTATTGTGACCAAGGTCACTGATTTTTTTTTTAAAAAAAACCTCATATGTTTGAAATATGGGGTTAATTTTATGGGGACAGGATTATAAGGTGACATAATATTATTTCTCAAAAAACTAAATAAAAAATGTATTCTACCAAAAAAACAACAAATGGTTTATAAGCTTGAATAACAAAATATCGTATTAAACGTGGTTTTGATTTTTTTCCACACAATTATGACACATAATTTTGGCATGGGTCATACATAGAAATTTTTGGCTATGAAGTGTGTGGTCCTTCTGTCTATGCGACATTCTGCACACCTTTTTCTGGTCCCAGGGGGAATTAGTTGAGGTTCAACATTATCGGTAGAAGTCCCAGCTACTTCTTGTCGCCTTTGACGTACCTCAGTTGGTAAATTTTGTTCCATAGAACGGCGTTTCAAATGCTTCTACTAGGACATAGCGCCGTTCTTCAAGAGCTTTCGCATTAATAATTTGAATTATTAGCAGTGTGTATTACTTGGGCATTTATTTCAGCCACATTCATTAGCCCATAAAATATGACCATATTGGATAGAATAAAGTATAAAAATATGCTAAATAATTAATATACCACAAAATAGTCGTATAACATAAATGGTGGCGCCCGGCCTTTCAGGCCGTTTTAGGTTATAACTTTTTAAGTTAGAACTGTAAGTAAATAAACATTGCACTACACCTTTCTACGCAAAAAGTTAGGAAGGTACTGAAAAATTCAGAGTTGTCTCTTAATTATTTTCATAATGATCCGCTAAATAAGATCGCTTGGGCCTGTTAGGCCGTGCGCCACCAGTAGAAGGTTAAGAAAAAATAAGGTAATATGCTTAAACGAGTAAAGCAATTTACCTTCTCGTTTATTAGGCAGAAACTAATGCCTTTGTTCTATGGTGTATTCACTAACTTCTAGATAAATATTCATACTTTACTTAATAAACTTCTCAAATTTAAAAAGATAGGCAGATTACCTAAATATTTAGTCAAAATCTCAATGACTTTTAGGTACGACAATTTTGCTTTTAATTTAGGTAATTCTTCTAAATTATTATGGCAAATTATTGAACTAATTTAGGTAAATTCCTTTAAATATTAGTGACTTACTTGCAATCGGCTACGATCGCTTATACCGACGTTTTATGATATATATTCGCGACTATATTGCCACCAGAATGCCAAAATCAACGAAAACGTAAAGACCGCGTTGTGTGCTATTGATATAACAACAGTTAACAAATATTGTGCTATAAGTGAACATTTTGAAGTGCTATAGCTAAGTAATCCAAACTAAATGGAATTTTCCATTGACCCCAATTTATTTTTAAATAATCCCAACCCTGTAGTACCGGAACCGCCGTTGTTAATTCGCCTAGGACATAAAGATAAAGGAGTCCTAACTTGGAAGAAAATTCCTATGCCAAAAGAAACTTTATTAAACTTATAAAGTAGGTATACCTATAAGTTTTATTGTCGTTTTAGTTACTTTTATTTTTTTTATTTATACATATTTATTAATATACATTTTCAATTTACCTAAAATAAATGTATTTTTTATTTTACCCATCAGCACTTAAAAGGGGGATTTATAATGTCATTCTTTTCTCATTTACATTGCTCAATATAGGGATAAACAATACTAGGTTATCGGTAACTTTTTACAATAATATTTAACATTTACAATAGTATATTTCCAAAATAGTATATGACCAAAGCAATGCGTGAGAATAAAAATGACATTATAAATATCTTCTCTCCTAAATGCCCCCACCGCCAATTCTTGTTCCTTTTTATATTTTTATTTAATGAAATAGTAGAATTTCACTAGAAAATAAGTTAAATTTTACTAGAAAGTTAGTAGAATTTCACTAAAAAATTGGTAGAAAATTACCCGAAAAAAGGGTATATCTAAAAAAATTAGATAAATTTACCGTGAAAAATAGGAGGATTTTCACTAAAAATATATATAATCTACCTAAAAATTTAAGCAAATTGCCTTAGAAACAGGAAATTTATTCTTTTATTCTCAGGCAATATCCCTTACGATCTAAGGTGTATCATCTTTGAAACCTAAGTAATTTTGCTTAATTAATTGTATCATTTTCTTTAAAAATATCAGTTAAAGAATTCACTAATTTAAAAGGGGAATATTCCTCTGAATTCATTTCAGGCAGTTTGCCTTAAAAAATCAATGGTCCTATATAGTCTAATATTTTAGGTAAAAATTAGCTAAAATTTTGAACAGTGCATGATTTCATTTTTTCGAAAATTCAATAGAATGAAACAAAAAGCTGGATGGATCGAATTGAAACTTGCTAGTGTTTTTGTGGGTATATTGAACTACAGTTATATATAAAAGGCACACTTAACATTAGTCGTTTTTTTAATAATCTCCATTCCGCGTGTGATTTTCCCAAAAACCTCCAAACCCCATTTTTTTACGACTTTTCAAAATCATGTTACGAATGGAAAAAAATTGTTTTGAAAAAAATATTAGCCGAACCTTGTAGGACATTCATTTAAGTTTCTAAAACCGACCTCCAATTTTTTGTGCGACTATTGGTTTCTGAGATATCGATGATCAAAGGAAAAATGATCCATTTTCATTCAAAGCCCGATAGCTCAGCGAGAAATGGTCGTATCAAGGCCTACAAAAATAAAAATTAAAGCTAGATAAACAACCTATCCATATGCTGGTTTAGTTAAAAAAAAAATACAAGTCCGTACGCAGAAAATAAAAAACAAAAAAAAATAAAAATAAAAATATTCTCTTCACGATATTGATTAGGATTGCGCGATATTTATTGCTTGGAAAAATTTCGTCTTAAGGTCCAAAAACACGCGAGTGCGGCATTCTTTTAAGATGAGGTGTTTTAAGTACTTATTACAACAATATAAAATGTTTTCTGAAAATTTGGAATTTTTAGTATATCCCTTCTAAGATGTTTTTGATTAAAAATTTACCGCAATATTTTGTGTATTTTTAAAAAAAGCACATTAAAATAATAAAATATGATGAAATTTTATTTTATTTTATTAATTTTATTTATTTTTATTTTATAAATTAATGTGCTGCCAACAGGCCTAATATACCTATTAAATAAAAAACAATAAAATAATGTTTCCCGAAAGATATTTCAAATTAGACATGTTTAGCTAATTTTTTAAATTCCTAAAAAACATATAAAGTCTTTGTGTTAAAATTCGATCCCCTTATTACAACATAATAAAAAAAATGTATCTTAAAATGTTGGATTATTAGAGTGTGTACCTTCTGGATTATTTCTAATTAAAAATATGCCCAATTTTAGTCAAATATTTTAATATATCTATTTTTTAAAACATTCAACTAAAAAAGTTATAAAGTCTGATTGAGTGATTAAATTTAAACCGCTTATTACAACTTAATTTAATTGTGTTATCTAAAAATTTTTAAAGTATGTATGTTCTACCTGTAAAAGCTTTTGTATAATTTTTACAATTAATGTTTTTAAAAAGAATTTTTAATAACTTACAGTTAAATTCAATGAACTATTTTGTATATATCTATGGCTAAACCGGTCGTTGTTAAGCCCTGCCAAAAATTTAACCTGGGGTTCCCAACACCGTGATTAATCGATTGGCGTTCAAATAACGTCAAACGTTGTTCAGCCCGGGAGTGGGCCACACAAAGTCATTTCGGGCTACACAGAGTATAGCTTGTATATAGAATGGGCTGCACAATGACCGTTTATATGTGTATTTATATATATATATATATGTATATATATCATATATTATATATATATTGGTAGAATAAAAAATAACTTGAAAAAAAATTATTTTATAAATAAATAGAACCAATGTAACATATCATATTATTATGAATTATTTTTATTATGTAATATTATTACCTAAAAATAATGACAAAAGAATAAGAAGCCCTTTCACACACCGTATGCTGGTCAATGCAGAGTTTAAAAGATGGTAATCCCTCCACCCCTAACTTCCCTGTTATCTAATCCTCAATGTCATTAAGTTGTTTTACTGGCTTCCCCACATTGCCTCCATGTGAGAAATGTTTCCTTGCCCTTTTCCTTACATCATGTAAGTTACATGGGCCTTTATGTCACTAAAAGTCTGTGTAAAAATAAGTTTCCTACATATTATAATTATATTAAGCCCTTTTCCATTTTAGGATGGACTTAATGCCCCCCCAGAAGATCTGTTCTTTGGCTAGTTCAGCATAAAACGTTTTTTCGTATTTTTAGAATTTGTGGATTTTCCTAAGTTGTTTTAGTTTACGATCTGCTACTTTTAGGTTATAAAACTAAGATACTCTCTGTCCTAGAAACATTTATCGCTGTTTAGAAAGATTTAAACATACGAGAAACGAAATATCTTTAAATATAGGTGATGTTTGGGTTGTCGTTGGGTGAACATACATGTTAAAAAATCGATGTTTATGAAGTTATGACGATAAAGGTACTAAGAAAATTAAAATATATAATTGGATGATAATATTTTAATCATATTTTATTTATTTCTTTTTGGGTGTTTTTTTAGGGGCTGTGCAAACCTGCAAACCTTAAGTAGAGCCGCCACTGCAAAAAAAAAAAAAAAAAGTGAATAAAAGACACGTTGGAAGTCGAACCTGCATCGCCTAACTTTTACGGATTGTTGGATGAGTGCTAAATCCAAAGCCAAAATAATTTTATTTAAAGTTTTGTTAAATGACCTAACTATGCTGTTAAGGTTGGTACAAAAAGAATTTAAAGAACAAACAAAATAAATTAATCTAAAATATATTTTACAGGAAAGTTAGCGACCTAGGTGACTAACCATCCTGTCTACTCCTTACTGAGGGACTTGGAAAAAAAAATAAAAAAAAGAAAATAAAAAAGATTTTTTTCTATAAATATAATTCTGGGGCGACTTCATATTATTGTTATTATTATTCCACCACAAAATAACCGAATTTTTAAATTGACCGTGAAGCTAAAGTCTAATACATATAAAGTTTGCTTGTGTTCTAATTACAAGGTCGAAAACCACATCGCTAGACTAATAATTTATAAAATTTCATAAAGAAAATAAGAAAATTACTGAAAAAATTAAAATTTATGAAACCGATACTAGTCTACAAGAGAAAATTAAGAATATCACAATAAAAAATCTGGGACTAAAACAAAACCAAACTTCATAGGAACTTTAAAACTGCTTGGTTAGAAAATTATAATTGTATATTAACTTAGGCATACCTAAGCAGTTGATTTTGATTGTTTAGTTATTTCTGAAACTTGGTTTAGTTATTTCAGAAACTCCCTTGTATAATATCCCTGGTTACATCTTTACATACAATGAAGGACAATATACAAAAATGACGGTGTCATTATTTACATTATAAACTGTGTTCGTTATATTTACAAAACTCATCACTTTAACCACCCAAAATTAATGCAAGTCACTTTAAATATTTACACTAAATTAAATTAAATTAAATTATCATGTTTTTATAGGTCTCCCTTAACGGTTTATCTTGAGTTATCAATAATAACAATACCGAAATTCATATTTTTATTGGGGATGTTAAAATTAATATATTAAAAATAATAATGATTTTTTAATTATTTTGACACAATGAGTAAATTTAACTTTTAATCTACAACACTATACCTATAGGTATATTGGTATACAAGAGGCTCTTGAAGAGAGACGGCATTTCTCGATCATAATTTCTTGAAAAGCAAAGCTTCAAACATCCGCGAAATGTTCTAACGTAACATTATTTAATAAGCTAAGTATGTTTTTATTATAAATAAAAAAATAATCTCAAATGTGATTCTCAAAATATTCTAATCCCACGCCGCAACCTGTACTATGCTTCACCATGTGACATACAGCCCGTTCAGAATAAAACCGAATATATCTATATATATATATGGGGCGTGGCCTCGCCTCCCTCCAACGAGCGACACAGTAGCTAATCAAATAGCCTGCATCGCTAATGAGTTTTTTTGCATTATTATCATTTAATTTTTTAAGTCGTCTTACCTGCTCGACCTTTCGTCATGTCGTTTATCGCACAAGCTACTGTGACGCGCCTTGGAGGGAGGCGAGGCCAGGCCCCATATATATAGATATATTCGGTTTTATTCTGAACGGGCTGTACAATTACTAAAGGGTAATTTTATATATATATATATATATATATATATATATATATATGTCGGAGAATAGACATTAATTTGTATGGCGTGTTTATAAATAACAATTTGGTAAAATAAGCAATGCTGTTTATCATAATTTAGACTTAAGAAATAGATTTTTAGGGAACAGTTATTTAGTCTGCAGTCCGATAAGGATGCATTAGTGAAGGTGATGACTAACGATCACCAGATGTAGGCACGGTCTCGTGGGAAAGTAAAGATAAAGATTCACAAAAAGGTGGAAATGTACTCACCCTCGGGGGGATGAGATTCATTCTTAATCGGGCAATAAGACAGTAAAGTCGCGTGTAAACCCGGAGACCGCGGATTCGTTACAATCGTTAGTTTCATACTTTAATTTACTTTGTGCGTATAATCTTTAGCGTATATCGTTTTGTCTAGTTAGATGTTCGTAATTAAATGTACTAATTGTCGAGAATTAGTGTTTGATTGTTGTGAATGATGTCCAAGTCCAAGTATCGCAGCCCCGAAAAACACCGATTCGACATCAGAAGTGTGGGATCGACTCCAGAGCCTGGAGTATCGCAGAAACAATAGTGCCTTTTTTGGAACATCAAAACCAAAATATGATGGAATTAATAAGTGCAATTAAAACTACACCAGCTAGTGTACCCAGAGTGTCATTACCGAAGTTTAACCCGGAGGATCCAAGTGCTGACCTTATTTCCTGGTGTTCTACTGTTGATATGTGTTTATCCAAAAATCCATTGGAAGTTCGGCTGCAACTTTAATTAATATGTTCAACGGTCGTCCTAAAGAAAGTGAATGTCTTTTGTCCTATAATAGCCGCCTCATGACATATCTTACGTCCAGATGGAAGTCAATGAGCATCGAAGAAATAACGGTGTCGGCCGTATTAGCTCACATGGCCCAATTTGATAATCGACTGAAGCGATTATTATTCACCACCAGTATAAAAACCAGGGCTCAATTGCAAAGTGAGGTAAAGGCATTCTCGTATGGTAAGCGAAAAGCCGCTTTAACTTAAGAAGATTCTACCTCATCTTATGCAAAAGGACATAAATCATCAACTACAATAAGAATAAGAATTAACGAAAGCGAAAACACATCTGGAATCCATCAGTCCAGTGCTAGTGCATCGCCTCAAATAAATCTGTTGTAAGGTGCATCAGGTGTTGTGCTTCCGGTTATATTGCGTTAAAGTGCCCTTTAGCCACCAGTGGGTCATATTTTAAAGGTATTTAAGAAAATACGAACGGAGAGAAAAGGGTAAGAGTGGTCAAGCCAACCGGCTCGCTTATTCAATCTGGTGAGTCGTATTTATTCTGTTTTGACTTGTTTACCGATATTCGCTTATTAAAGAAATTGTAACCTCCAAGTTCTCAGGATTAAGAATTTTATTGTTTTGAGAGGCATTGGGAACACTACTATTCATAGCACTCTGCAAATACTGTTTAAAATAGTCATTAACAATTATACCTTAGAAACTATATTTTATGTAATAACTCATGCTTAATTGCAAAGTGATATTGTAATGTCATTTCATCTACGATTGGCTGTGAATTTATTTGTCAAGGTTTTCATGTTAACCTGACGTCCAATAGTTTTAAAATTAATTGGAATAATATCCTAGATTTGTAGTTTTACTAAGGTTTTGTCTTTTGGATGTATTGTTTTTATTGTCTATAATTTACTAAGATCGCCACCGATGAGATTAAAATACGTCTAATTAATACTATTATAACTTTTCAGAGACGGTCATATTGTTTAAGTTCAGATAAGCGACAAATAGTAAAGAATAAAATAAACAAATTGTAAAAAGGCTCGTATTATTCGGCCCAGTATTTACTTTTGCTAGCCAAATCTTATTAGTTAAAAAGAAAGATAGATCTGATCGTTTTTACATAAATTATCGCGAATTAAACAATAATACAGTAATGCCTCTTATTGCCGATCAAATTGGTAGACTTTGTGGCGCCCAATATTTTTATAGTTTAGACATGTCAAGTGGTTTTCATCAAATGCGGATTTACCCAGACTAAAGGTACCGTGTTTGCAGTATCTAACCATTCTGTTTAAAGTATACACCATCTGTTTGCAAACTAGCTGTTATAAAAGAATTTTGCTTATTCTTTTGTTCTTGTTTATATGAACGATATTATAATTGTTTCTCGTACAATACAGGATACATTTTAAATACTTTAATTAGACTTTAAAGTTCTTACAAAAGCAGGATTATTATTTAAAAATTCTTCAAAAATAGTACAGAGTATCTTGGTTATGAAATTAAAGGAAGCGAACACTGACGTAATTGTCGTAAAATTAAAGCACTTACAGTAAATGTACCTACCTGATCCTGAGAACGTCTCTCAGCTGAGACAGTTCATTGGCCTCGCATAATATTTTCGAAAATTTGTACCCAAATTAATTTGTCTCAGATAATAAAACCTCTGTTAATTAACTACAGGTAAAATTAAATTAAGTCACTAAAGCTAGTACCTTTGAACTTTTGACTAGCAAGATAGCTAGGCCTTTCTAATTGATCTCTGTTGCTGATAAATAATCCGAAATTAATATTACTAACGTAAGAAATCGCGCAAGTCAAAATATAAAAAGTGTTCCATTGCATGATAAGTCTAGATTTGATAATAATAAAGTTTAAAAAAAAAATTAGATTTAACGTAGGTGACCATGTTTACTTAACAATGAAAAGTTAAAATAAACTTGATCTAAAGTTTAGACGCCCATTTCTGATAGCAGAAGTTCTAGAAGGTGATAGATATACCTTAAACTCTTTAAAAATAATAGATCTTACAAGAATTCACACGATCACTTAAAAAAAAAAGCCCTACAGCCAGGTCCCCAGTGAGTTAGAGAGTTCTAACGAGGAAAACACTGAGAGAGGTGTTATAGCTCAAGTTGTTGAAAGAGACACCGAAGCTGAAGGTGTTGCAAGAGACACCGTAGCTCAAGGTGTTGAAAGAGACATCGCAGCTAAAGGTGTTGAAAGAGACACCGTAGCTCAAGGTGTTGAAAGAGACATCGCAGCTAAAGGTGTTGAAAGAGACACCGTAGCTCAAGGTGTTGAAAGAGACATCGCAGCTAAAGGTGTTGAAAGAGACACCGTAGCTCAAGGTGTTGAAAGAGACATCGAAGCTAAAGGTGTTAAAAGAGACACCGTAGCTCAAGGTGTTGAAAGAGACACCGTAGCTGAAGGTGTTGCAAGAGACACCGTAGCTCAAGGTGTTGAAAGAGACATCGCAGCTAAAGGTGTTGCAAGAGACACCGTAGCTCAAGGTGTTGAAAGAGACACCGTAGCTGAAGGTGTTGCAAGAGACACCGTAGCTCAAGGTGTTGAAAGAGACATCGCAGCTAAAGGTGTTGCAAGAGACACCGAGAATAGTGCTACATGCGCCAGGCTGTAGTCGCAACTGCAAGCCTATAGTGGTTTGATCAGGGCGTGATGGGCAGCTGGTGATATAGCGGGGGCCTAGTATGTATTTGAGTGAATTTTCTTGATATCGAAATGGACTTTTAAACTAAGAGCATTGTTAGTTGTGTAAATTGTAAAAGTGGTATTAAAACCTTAAATCTAAATATTGCAATTGCACCCGAGGACGTGTGATGGTCAGGATGGCCGTGTCGGAGAATAGACATTAATTTGTATGGCGTGTTTATAAATAACAATTTGGTAAAATAAGCAATGCTGTTTATCATAAATTAGACTTAAGAAATAGATTTTTAGGGAACAGTTATTTAGTCTGCAGTCCGATAAGGATGCATTAGTGAAGGTGATGACTAACGATCACCAGTCGTAGCCACGGTCTCGTGGGAAAGTAAAGATAAAGATTCACAAAAAGGTGGAAATGTACTCACCCTCGGGGGGATGAGATTCATTCTTAATCGGGCAATAAGACAGTAAAGTCGCGTGTAAACCCGGAGACCGCGGATTCGTTACAATCGTTAGTTTCATACTTTAATTTACTTTGTGCGTATAATCTTTAGCGTATATCGTTTTGTCTAGTTAGATATTCGTAATTAAATGTACTAATTGTCGAGAATTAGTGTTTGATTGTTGTGAATGATGTCCAAGTCCAAGTATCGCAGCCCCGAAAAACACCGATTCGACATATATACAGGGTGGTCCAGGATTAATCTGAAAAATTTTAATGATCGATAGAGCCTGAAAAAAACAATAAAAACAAACCCAAAAACATTTTTTAAAAATACACACTAACACACTAATAGCCCTTCAAAGGCAAAAAAACGTTTTTTTTTAAATAACTTCTGCTCAAATTTTGTGTACCTAGGTAAAATTTCTTACAAAAGGCCCACCGGCGGATATTTTGTGGAAGTTTCCCCTATTTACCCCCATATTTCGACACCACTGGATTTTATTGGAAAATCATCAGATTTCTTATTCAATTTAGAAGCAAAACTTGTGTGTTAAATTTTCATAGGTTAATTGTTTTCGGAGACTTTAAAATTTCAAAAACACCGAGTACACGGAATTTTATCATATTTTATTTTGGTAACAATTATGTTTATAAAATATTATAAAAATAAACTAGCGTCCAGGAGTCATCGTGCAGTTGTTACTGATCCCGTCATATTTTTAGGTTGTTTTATTGTAACGTTGATTAAGGATTACAATCAACGTCTGTAATTAATAATTTAATTGTATTATAATACAAAATCAAACCAACCCAAAAACCACCCTATTAAAAGTGATTATTCCATAATTTCATAGGTAAATTTTTATTGGCCCAATACAATCGTTCAGAAAAAAAATAATTTTTTATTACTAAAATAATAACAAAAGTTCCGTGTACACAGTGTTTTTGAAATTTTAAACTGAAATATCTCCGTTGATCTGATAAAAAATAAACATAAAAGTTTTGCTTTTAGATTGAAAAAGGATAAAAATAAATCTGATGATTTTCTAATAAAATCCAGTGGCGTCGAAAATATGAGGGTAAAAAGGGGAAACCCCTCCCAAAATCTCCGCCACTGGGCCTTTTGTAGAAAATTTTCATTATATTATCGACGGAAGCTTAACCTACACAAAATTTGAGAAGAATCGGTTTAATGGTTTAAAAATTATTTTGAAGGACTATATCTCCGTTAGTATGCATTTTTGAAAAATGTTTTTGGGTTTGTTTTTATTGTTTTTTCAGGCTCTATCAATCATTAAAATTTTTCAGATTAATCCTGGACCACCCTGTATAATATACAGGGTGGTCCAGGATTAATCTGAAAAATTTTAATGATTGATAGAGCCTGAAAAAACAATAAAAACAAACCCAAAAACATTTTTCAAAAATGCATACTAACGGAGATATATTATATTATATATTATATATATATATATATATATATATACATATATATATATATATATATCACAGTGTCCCTGAATAACTTTTAATTGAAAGGTTCAGACGTATCCGATTTTTTTTCATATTTTGATAAAAAATCACTTACAATAATTGTAAGTGATTTTTTATCAAAATATGAAAAAAAATCGGATACGTCTGAACCTGAAAAAAAATTGTCTTAAGACAATTTTTTTTCAGGATAAACTTAATTCGCTCGGCACTTTTTTATGTAATGTACACTATGTATTTTCGTAACCCGATTCTTTAAGTATACTGAAATACTTGTTTTGGCATATTCGTGATCGTCTAGTTAATTTACTTACTTTATAAAAATTAGGACTCTACGTTGTGTATTTAAGTACATTGATAATAACGTTATTTTGAAATTGGTCAGGTTTAATGAAACACAAGTATTTAATTTTTAAACCCCTGATTTAATTTAAGCAAAGACAAAGGGGTGGCCCGTTGAGTCAAAGCACAGGGAAAAGGGACCATAAAAACCCTGTCGACTTACACAGTTCAAATAAAAATAAATTACAAAACAAAACATAGTCATATGGGTCATAATCACAAGAATACAGTATAAATAATAAGTGAATAAAATAACATAAAAAGCAGCTAAACATATTTCATATAATTTGGGTGTTTTTATCAATACTCAAAACATTTTGTACTCAGGTAAAATAGTTATAATCTATTATATATCTCTAGATCGTCATTTTATGACGAAGTGTTTGTTTACCTTACCACGCATCTTCGAACTATTGAACGAGGATGCGATTTAATATAAATAAACTACAGTAACGACACATTTCAGATAGAAAGAATTCAAATGCTTTAAAGGGGAGAGGAAACATGGAAAAATTTAATCTAGTGCAGATATTTAACCGTAGCCAATAACCACACTATGGGACAATTGCATACTCTATGAAGTGATATAACGTAACCTAATGTCCCTATCTCACTATAGTATCCCTATATCACAATATGTTCAAATATCCTCACAAAAGCAATGTCCAGCACAAGACAACAGTATTATGAAAATATACAAACAATTCTGCACACAGAGTTTATAAGTAGGTAATAACATAACGACACCAAATGTTCCTATCTCACTATAGTGTCCCTATATTACCTATGCTCAAATATTCATGTATGAACACCCTCCAAACAAAATATAAAACAAATACAAAACAAATAAATATGCAATAAAATAAAATAATGTAAAATACAATACAATAAATAAATGGTGGTAAATATGAGAGTGTCATAGCAAAAACATACAAGCATAGCCTAAAACTCCAACTAAAAGAAAGTGTCGTACCGAACAAAATAATATTTAAACCCAATACAGTACCGAAAAGGTCATTATCAAATATTCCAATTAAAGCGCTTAGATAAGCAGTTTAAATCCAAGTCTATAACCAGAATCTATCAAACAATCTAAACGGCACCAATACCTTACCAAAATATTACCTAATGGTAATATCAAATTTAATAATAATAATAATAATAATAGCAATCATAATAATAATAATAATAATAATAATAATAACAATAAACCTTACCCAAATAATACCAATTTTATAATAGTAATATAATTGTTAAAAGCTTTAGCCTGAGTACAAATGCAAAGAGTTAAAATAAATAAATACCTTAATACCGAGATGATACACTGAGTTTCATAAACAATAAAATACATTTCTGTTAAATAAAGTCATACAAAATTATGCAAAAGGAAACAGCAAAATCAAGGCCAGTGTAACTCAAAAATAAAGAAAATACAAAATAGTAAAATTTAAGTCAAATGTAATTCAGTGTACATGCGACAACATAAAGATTAGAACTCAGTGTATGCGAGATACCAAGATATTAAACCAAAATAATGAAATAGTGATACCATAAAAATTATTACCAAAAATCACTCCCTATTTACACATATTAAAATGATTAGGACCCAATAAACTAGCAATGATAAACGTCATAGACAAAAATGCGAATTAAATAATATTGTCAAAATTATAAGCAAAAATGTATTAAAAAACCCAAAACGAGGAGTTGTTTATCATTACTAGCAAATATTACAATTTATAAAGTGTACATACCTACTTATGGCAACAAATCGGTAACAATCACAAAAACTATAACTATATTATAATATATTTCACAAACGTTTTAACAGGAGTATCTCGAAGGGCGAGCAAAAACCCTCTGTCTGTATTCTATTTCCTAATCTAGCTTTTAAACATCTCGGCCACTTAAGCAAGAATGTGTAATATAAACATATCACCCCAATATTTCTACGTTCAGATACAAAGAAGTGAAATTTTTAAACGCAATAGATTTTAAACATAAAATATCTTAAAACTATAATATTATTTTTTAGTGGATTATTTAAATTTTCCTTAGTTAAAATAGCGCCAAATTTGAATTTAAAAGTTTATATACTACAGGACCCTTACATTTAGAAAAATCAATTTTTATAAAATTAATGATTTTTATTCAATTTTTTGAGAATTTTAATTAGTGAACTCCAAATAATGACTAACAGCTTTTTTTGTATTTGTAACATAAAATGTGCAATTCATTAGACTAGTGAACTATTGACATATGTCACTTGTCACATGTCTCAAGTCGAAATCTTTATTGAAAATACCGTTGCGTTATTTTTCCGGTTTTTTTTTCAGTTTGTCGCAAATTTATTTATAAATTAGATATAAATAATTATATTTGCATTGATTGTAGTATATAGTGCAATAAGGCTAATAAAAAACCATGCAGACTCACTCGGTTAATCGCGAGAGAATTTGTTTGTTTTGTCTTAAAAAAAAGAAAAAATGTCTAAAATATGTGGAAATATTCTGGAAAAAGTTCAAAGCATCAGCAGCAGTTACTATCTATCTTTATATATATATATAATAAAATTTCACAACCTTTGCATACAACTTTTGGTAATCGTTCATCTTCTACATCATATACTTATACAACTTTTTACAGAATCTTTCCACATATTTTAAACATTTTTTCTTTTTTTTTTAAGACAAAATAAACAAATTCTCTCGATCATCCGGGTGATTCCATGCATGGTTTTTTATTAGCTTCATTGCACTATATACTATAATCAGTGCAAATATAATTATTTATATCTAATTTATAAATAAATCTGCGACAAATTAAAAAAAAAACGGTAAAATAAGGCAACGGTATTTTCAATCACGATTTCGACATGTGACATGTGATACCTAAGTGACATATGTCAATAGTTCACTAGTCTATAAATTGCACATTTTAGGTAACAAATACATTAAAAGCTGTTAGTCACTATTTGGAGTTCACTAATAAAAAATCGCAAAAAATTGATTAAAAATCATTAATGTTTTTATAAAAATTGATTTTTCTAAAAAAGTGCCAAGCGAATTGAGTTTATCCTGAAAAAAATTGTCTTGTAGGTAATTTTTTATCAAAATATAAAAAAAAATCTGATACGTCTGAACCTTTCAATTAAAAGTTATTCAGGGACACCTTGATATACAGGGTGGAAATCTTAACTGGAATAAATTCTGTATTTTGAAAACCACTTACTTTTTAAAAAAATCAAAAAACAGGTCAATTTATAAATTTACCTGGGTAAATTGTGGTAAATCTTAAAAATATAAGAAACCACCCTTTGAGGGTGCAACCAACCCTAACTTTTTTTTTCAAATGCAAAGGTATATCAAGTGATACATCATTTGAAAGCTCTTTTTAATAGGAATTTATACAAATATTTAATTATTTTATTTTGGTACCTTAAAGAAATAAATACTTTTTTATATCCACCAAAAACGTTGTATATTCAACTGAAAGAATGTATTTTAGTTCTTTAAAAATAGTTGCAAGTAACGTGTTCTAAATTGACCGTAAAATGTTTTATTTAACTGAAACTTTGCGTATTGAGATTCTAATGATATTCAACTGAAATTGGATATGGTGATAGACGTCGAAATCAGACAGAAGTTGCACGATTATTTAACGAAACGCATCCAGAATTGCCTCACATTTGCTAAGGGACTGTAAAGTAGAAGCAAAATATCACGAAAATGGTCATGTAAGAAATATTCCTAGACAACGCCAGCCTATCGTTGAAGACAATACGAAGCTTAATGTACTATTAGCAATCCAAGAAAATCCTGTTACTTCAGCTCGACAAATTGCTCGCGAGAACGATTTGAGCCACACCACTGTAATGAAGTTACTACATGCTTCAAAAATGCATCCGTATAAGATGCAAGCAGTACAGGAACTAATTGGGTATGATACCGATCGCAGAATTGAATTTTGCGAGCAAATGATGAACCTTATTAATGATAACCAAATTTCCTTGGATTGGATACTATTTTCCGATGAAAGTACATTTACTTTAAATGGTGAAGTTAATCGTCAAAATTGTAGATATTGGAACGACAGCAATCCTTATTGGATTGAAGAAAATCATACACAGTATCCACAAAAGGAAATGTTTGGTCTGGAATAATTGGTAATAGAATAATTGGTCCCGCCTCTTTAAACGAAACTCTAAATGGCGAAAGGTACTTAACTTTTCTTCAAGAAGATCTTATACCATATTTGGCAGTTCAGTTTCCAAACGAGAATGATCCAGACTTACCAGATAATAGAGTCTGGTTTCAGCAAGATGGAGCTCCACCGCACTACGCATTACCCGTTCGTAGATACCTAAATGAAATATTTTCTAATCGGTGGTTTGGTAGAAGAGGTGCAGTTGAGTGGCCAGCCCGATCTCCAGACCTTACCCCGTTGGATTTTTTCCTGTGGGGTTACCTTAAAAATAAAGTTTATGTAACCAAACCAACTAATATTGAAGATCTTAAAGAGAGTATCCGACACAAAACTTCTTTAATATTACCTGAGATGTTGGAAAAGGTTAAAAATGAATTTTATAATCGTCTAGGATTTTGTCAAGAAACCAGAGAAGCTCATTTTGAACATCTTTTATAATAAATCCATATTAATCATAAAATGAAGTTTTTATTATTTATAATTGTACAAAAATAAAATATTTAAAAATTGCATATTTGTATGAATTCCTATTAAAACAAGCTTTCAAATGATGTATCACTTGATATACCTTTGCATTTGATAAAAAAAAGTTAGGGTTGGTTGCACCCTCAAAGGGTGGTTTCTTACATTTTTAAGATTTACCACAATTTACCCAGGTAAATTTATAAATTGATCTGTTTTTGGATTTTTTAAAAAAGTAAGTAGTTTTCAAAATACAGAATTTATTCCAGTTAAGGTTTTCACCCTGTATATATATACGAGGGTGGTTCAAATATAAACCGGAATTTTTTAATAAACGCGCTAAAAATTTAGTAAAAGTAAAAGTGGCTGCACTGGATGTTAGGCTGGTCTGTTACGAAGCGTAGAGAACAGCCGGAACTGCGTAACCTCGCTTTTCAGTGTAGTTATAGCCATGAGCGAGAAGGATGTACCAGTGTCTGTTGCGCAACGCATCATTATTCGTATTTTGGTCAAAGATAATGTAAAATCCGCGGAAATTTATCAAAAATTACTCGAGCAGTTCGGGGATGAGTGCCTCTCCAAGAATCAAGTGTATGAATTGTGTTCCGCTTTGCGAAAAGGCCGAGAAGTGGTGGCAAACTTGCCATATGCGCGGCGCCCCAAACAAGTGTTACAGATGAGAACGTCAGCGCTGTAGAAAAACTCATTTTGGAAGACCGGCGCAGTACTGTACGCAATATGCCTGAAGAATTGGGCATCAGCGTAGGTAGTATTGAGCAAATAATTCATAAACGGCTCGGTTACCGCAAAATTTCAGCCAGATGGGTGCCAAGACTTCTGAATTTTGATCAGAAATTCACACGCTAGGAAGTTTGATGAAAACATTGAACGAATTGGGTTGGGAAACACTGAAACACCCTTCTTATAGTCCCGATTTGTCGCCATGCGACTTGTATTTGTTCGGTCCATTGAAAGAGGCACTTGGCGGACTGCGATTCGAAAGCAATGCGGAGGTTGAATACTTCGTGCGCGAATGGTTACGTGACAAGCCGAGAGATTTTTACGAACAAGGCAACCGAAAGCTTCCGGAGAGGTGGCAAAAGTGTGTAGAGTGTGACGGAGACAATCTAGAAAAATTGTAAAAAATTTCAGCTCTGTAACTTAATAATAAAAAATTTTATAGCAAAATTCCGGTTTATATTTGAACCACCCTCGTATTTAAAATAATATAATATATTATATATTATGTATTTTTTATGTTCTAAATTAAGACCTTTAAAAAATACATATAGGACCTATATTATAGGTATTGCATTATTTATGGAAAATAGGTGTAAATAAGCTGAACACCGACAGAAAATTAACCCTAATTATCTTGCGTGTGGATAATATTATTAAATTTTTAGTTTATGAGTCATAAATCATGACTATAGTCCAAGGCTACTTGATGTACTACGTTATACAAATAAAATTCCCTAATATTAAATCATCGATCGGTACTTGATTAACTTGCATAGCATAACTTAAAAAAAAATAAAAAAAAAATGTATTGTAAATATTGGATGAAACAAGCTTTATAAAAAATTAACAAATTAAATATTCTGTCAGACAAGGAGTGTCTCTGAAAGGCTATGGAGTAGGGAAGTGACAATATTTGTCAAGCCATCGAACACTAACATAGTTCCATAATAATTTTGTATCTTCTTAAGTGTTCAAGGGCTTAATAAATATTGTCTTAATTTACAAAATAAAATTTTTAAGTGTAATAATGCATAATAAACTTTATTTTAACATTATTTATTTATTTAATTAATATTCTAGAGGCCTAGGCCCATTTACAGAATATATTAAAAAAAAAACATATAAACATGTATAACATATGTACACATATTTAAATTATATCACATTTAACTAAGAACAAAAAATAAAACAAGATTATGCAAACTAAACCAAAAACAGAAGGAAAAAAAGGATAACAAAATAAATTAAAATAGGTAGGTTGAGAAAAAAAGCTTTGCAGAATTAGCATTACATGAAAATAAATCCATGTGATCTTTAAACTAAAATATTTGTGCGAATGAAAATGTTCTCAAGCGGGGAATATAAAAATTTAACATGTAAGTAACTCCTCACATTTAACATCATAGTTTATTATTCTGTGCAGAAACAAAACACGAGAGCTTAATCTCTGCTGTGCCAGACTATTAAACTTAAACTCTAAGAGGAGTAATTTATATTCATATCCCTGAGTAGGATAAACCTGTGGGTAAAAGGCATAAGGGGCCCCGGGGTTAAGTCAAAAAAAGCAATTTTCTGTAGAGCCTTAAACGCATTCGCATTAATTCAGGAAATATATTTATGGTTAGCGGGTATACCCTTTTGTTAGTCCATGTCATATGCTAAAAAAAGCGTATACCCGCTAAACATAAATATATTTCCTGAATTAATGCGAACACGTTAAAGGCTCTATTGAAAAATTGCTTTTTGTGACTTATCCCCTTATGCCTTTTACCCACAGAAACTTGATGACACCAGGTGTTTAGGTCCTAAAAAACATTGTTTTCAAAAACCGTCGTTGAACTGATTCTTAACTTTTTATATGTATATATATTATATTAATGATTAAAAGTTATTGTTATGTCTACCTCAAGTTCAAATTTTAAACTTGATGACACCAGGTGTTTAGGTCCTAAAAAACAGTGTTTTCAAAAACCGTCTTTGAACTGATTCTAAACTTTTTATATGTATATATATTATATTAATGATTAAAAGTTATTGTTATGTCTAGCTCAACTTCAAATTTTAAATAGGTACTTATTTACAATAAAAGTGAAATTAAAAACTTTTGTTTTATATTTATTAAATTGTCACTTTTTTATTCAAATCTTGACACTGTATTTCCTATACCTACTTATTTATTTATTTAAACTATGGGACATCTAAAAACAGGCAAAACCTATTCAATATTGTTGTATTGATGCATCCATGGAGTTTGCAGTAATAAGAAAAATTTAAAGTATTGAGTATTGCAGGGGTTAGTAAGGACTAACCCTGTATAAGATATAAGTCTTGTACATGACATAACACTATTGAGAACTGAATGGAAAATAGTATGCCTATGTAGACGACACAGTGTTAATAAATAGTAGTTTTAAGAAAAGTTCAACAAATGGTCAATTTAGATTTATTTTAACACTTGGGCTACAAAAATTACTCTAAACTCAAATTATAAAAAGACCTTCTGTATAATCTTTACACAAAAAAAATAAACCAATTATTGACACAAACATCGAGGTTGGTGGATATTTAATGAAAAGAGTTAAAAAGTAAAAATACCTGGGACTTGTTATTGATCAAGATCTCACATGGAATGAACATATTAACCACATTGAGAGCAAAATAATTTCTTTAATGAAGCAATAAAAAGAGTAAATATGAATCTAGCTAAAAATGTGGTTAGGCACATATATAACGCATAAATTGAATTTTACCTATCTATAGGTAGCAAGCCGAACCGGCGCGCCGGTCTACCGCCTATAGGCCGAGTGTTTGGGCGAATGCATCAGAAACAACGGACAGGCATCACAAACAAGGCTAACAACCTAGTAAGTACCAAACACTCGGCCTATAGGCGGTAGACCGGCGGTTCGGCTTGCCCCCAGCCGGCCTGCTTGTGTAGTGGTCCGCGTTATATTACCCCGGTTACGTTCGGCAAATCACTAACCGACTTCGGCCAGAATACGGCATGCCATGGCATAAGCGTTCGGCAAGCCTCCAGCTGGACCGCGTATGTTACCCCGGTTACCGTTTGGCCACAGTTTATCAACATCCGTTGAACAAATTTTTTTATCTACTCCTACATTGACGAGTTAAGACTTTATGGCATTTTAGTCACGGGCTGAAGTTAATAACAGTGGCTTTTGGGCATTTTAGTCACGGGCTGAAGTTAGCTTTATTATAAATTGCGAAAAAGTGAGGTTAAATTTGTTAAATGTCAAATTTTATGAAATAAAATTGTCTTTAAATTCTTATTTCTGTTCGTCGTAGATAAAGTATAGTATGCAACTCGTTTTATAAACTTCTCTAGACACTCGTTATTATTAAACACTCGCTCGCAAGCTTCGCTCGTGCCTAATAAAACTCGTACTATACTATTATATATGCATGTAGAATAATTTTTTCTAGCAAATATTTTGCCGTTTTTACACCAAACATACCTATATTCTTTCTTTTTTAGTTCTCTAGCCTTTCAAAATAAATTTTGTACATCAAAAGGAAAAAATCATCATTTATGTATATTTGAGTCATCAATTCCACAATTGATATATTGTGTTACACATCTACCTTATTTTTTCATATTGTTTCCTTAAAACTTAATAGAGTAAAAAATAAAAATCAATTTAGTTATTAAGTTTTTATTACATTAAATTTAAAATTACATGGCCACAAAACATATATCAAACTAAGCTAAAAACTAAACTACTTTTGAAAGTAAGGTAGGTACAGAAAAATGTTTAATTTGATTGGACGAAAAAGATAAGATGTTTCGATATTTTAAGTAAAAACTATGCACATCCAACACACTTTATAATCAATAGCCTAAATCTAGAGTGTAAGAAAAGATAATATTTTCTTATCTAGAACTGTACACATATTAGCTGAAAATTGTTAAATACATTTTAGGGTTCTTTAATTAATTTTAAAGTGAAACCAACCAACTGAACATTGAAATTTCCATTATTATGTAAGGAAAATAAATAAATTTCCTCATATAACAAGCTTAAAAAGTAATTTTGCAAATTGATATGTCGAAAATTACCTTTTAAAGTGAGCTGAATACGATGTATTTCTATCTCAATGTTTTGCAACCCATAATCTTAAATGTAATATAGTTCTTTCACAAAACATCTTATTATTAACATATCAAACGTACAGTATAGGTAATTCGAACTGAAGATAGGTATACATGTATTCAAATAATGTTTTATTGTGCTGCCCAAAATCTCGAATCTTCGAACTGTATAAAATTACTTTTTAGGGATTAACATTTATTATTATTTATTTAGCTATAGTTTGATTAAGGTAGACTATGTACGTCGAATAGTTCAACTATGTTAATCTTGACGAAGAAGTAAGGGGAATTGAACTGTTAGACAACATATTAAAACAGTTAAATACATCCAAAACCTTATTAAGCTTTGTAGTTAAAATAGAAACACTGGTACTAAATTTTTTTGTTTAGAAATAAAAACTTTAATTTTAAACTTGCGATTTACTTACTGCTATATACATAATATACAGTACGATTCACTGCAATAATACTTGATGGGTTTTTGTAGTGAATGGCATTGTATAAGCACAATCTTGTCCGAGTCCGGTTAATATGTTTAAAGGGCGTCTTGAAGCTGATTACGTATTTCAAAAAATAAAAAGACTTTGTACAAAAGCTTGTCGAGTAAACATGCACTTTTATAATCTAATATTTATTAAATTTATTATGGAGGGTACCATACATCTAGCTATTATATAAACATTGTAACGATACACGCGTCATACTAGTTATGGTCTTCAGTGTTTCTTCACAATGTGCTTTCTAGAAAGATTACGATAATGTAAACTTGGACTGTCATATGCAAAAAATATTACATTATTGATTTATAAATTGAAAATATTTATATATTTTTGCATATGTAGAATTATTATTATCAAGTTGCTCTTAACATAATTAAGTACGTAGTATAAAGAATAAGTAAGTATACAAATAACACACTGGAATGCTCAAATCAAATTAAAAACTACGCGCACTTCAACAGTGCGCACTATTCATTAAAATATCAAACTTAACAAATATCATTGGTTAAAAAGTAAAAAATATCAAAATATATATTGCTTAAATAACATAAATAAATGGCTGCCAAGCAAATTAACAGTAAATTAAATAAATGTCCAAAACTCAAACGGGCTGCTCCCTTTACTCTTTAACCTCGAAGTATTTGTATGTTGGGTTCTCGTAACCGTTTATTTGCATGTTTGCCACATGCCTCTCTTCCGGTGTTGCCGCTTGGTCAACCTCGATGAAACCTTGGCTCTGAGGGGATCTGGCCGACCTCCTTCTGGCCACTGCGACGCCGACAATCACGGCGGCCATCAGAGCCATGCCGGCGAAGGCCAGTGTGAAATAGACGCTCTTTCCGTCCCGGCGCCCGTAGATCTCCCTTCTTACAGAGTAACCCTGCAAAAACGAATGCATAAGTAAATCATTCTAATATCATTCAGTATAAATCAACAGAGTACGGACCCAATAAGAATATCAAAACTTAAAAAATAACCTCCGTTTTTCTACACTATAATTTTTACTTTCAGAGTTTTTCACTTTGTTAAAACAAATTATCTCCATTATTTAAAAAGATATCAGATCGTAAGTTTTTAAACTAAAAATAATAGGTTTTCATAATACCGATATGTTATTAGTTTCATACCAGTAGTTCATAAAGACACATTTGTTGGTAAAAAATTATTTACAATTTTATTCATGTCTTTGTTGTGATGTTTTTCATCTACAGTTTCTATTTTTCTTTCCACACCATCACTTGAGGATGATGTTAAAGAATCATTGTCCGTTGATTTGAACAGCTGCTTCAAAATTTTAGGTTGCTTGGTATTTGATTGTTCAACATACTGTTCAGCAACTGCTAAAGATTTTCAGCTTAAAGTGGTTTACCCCTTAATTTGAATGTTATGGCATAGAGATTCTCTATGGTCATGGTCAAATTTAAAAAACGTCAATAAGGAAAAATCCTTATCAATAAGAAATTTTTTTATAAGCGATGCGTTGCGCATGACAACCCTTGTGATTTTTATCCTTAGCCGTTAATTCGTAGGCGATTTTTTATTTTAAAAAATCAGTGGTTTACCCCTCGAAATTCTAACAAATTTACGTTTTTTGAGGTATTATGAGAAGTATAGAACAACATACCGCCGATATTGCATATAACGAATTCGGATGATTGTTATGACTCGGCCTCACGGCCTTGGCTACAAAAATCCTCGTTATATGCCTTATATCGCCCTTATGTCGTTATATACTAACACCTTATTTATATTGTTTCAAATCTTATTATAATATAGATTAAGCCTAATGTACAGAATGTTTAAACAATGGTTTAATTGAATACCACAACAATTAATTGGTTAATTGATTTTTATCTGTTGACATCACCCCATAGTCAAGGATTGACAGTTAACATTCAAAATTACCATCTGGGCAATTTTGAGCATGCGGACGGGAAAAATCACAAAGCTATTTTTATAAGAAAAATAATACTTACTATATATTATTTTTGCATGAGAACATTCGGCTACCTATACATATAATAAACAAACGCAAGCATTATTTTATAAATTTCAATAAAGGACAGTTATGGACGGGACAAGAGAAATACTTTTATATAATAAATTACCTACAATTTTTATAATAAAAAAAGTTTTGTGATTAGTGCGTTTTGCTTGCTTGAAATGGCCCCCCTGTCATAGTATTTTTATGTGTTAAATATTGATATGTACTATTCCTATGTACTATTCCTTTAGTGAGTAGTTGTGTCAATGTAATGTTGATATTTTTTTAGTTATTTTATAGATTTAATCTATTAGTTCTTAACCGGAACTATTTGTTTTTGTCAAGTCTGACGTAGAATAGATAAAAAAGGCGTTAAACAAATAACCTCTACACAAAAGTAACACTTTTTAATTTTGTTATCTGTTGTCGACAATCATGATTATTAAGAATTAAACTTTCACTCCCACGCAATGTTGCCTTTTAAAAAATTATGTTTTACCTGTACTTTTTTAAATAATGAAGGTAGCTACGTAAATAATTTTTTTTTTATTTTCTGGGATTCCTAGGTATCTATAAAACACCTTCAAGGGGGTGCGCGACTTCTGGGACACCCTGTATGTACTTTTTTAGTGGCCAAACATTCCAACCGATGTAAACAGCCTTTGTAGATTTACATACAGGTTGGCCACTTTTCCTGACAAAAATATCCTCTTTAGGGCCTAATTTAGATTTTTTCTTACAATTATTATTTTTAATAGGAATAAAGCCACAAAATATGCTATATTTTTTCCCCACCTAAAATTTACACATATGGAATTTTATGATTTTGAGGTTTCATACCCTACCATTATGGTTCATAATCATAAAATAGGATTAATAAAAAATGTAATGCAACATTGAATTCTAACTTACAGGCTCGCCGTGGCTAATGTCGTGATTCATAACGTGGGCAATCTTGATCACGTCCTGTCTGTGAGCGACGGCAGCGACATCTTCGACAGCCTGTTGAACGGCTGCGTCATCGACCTCTTTGCGGTTGTTTGAAGAAGCGGTGATCACGTTGCTTACCACTTCGCTGCTCATTGTGCTGACGAATGGGGTTGTTGGAACTGCAGTCTAAAAGAAAAAGTGTTTTAGGAGAGATTCTATGGATTTTGTTAATTTAAACTAAGATTATCATAAATAATACTTGCAGAACTTACAGATTTATCTTCAGGCAATGATTCATCTTCCATATCTTCATCATCAAAGTTGCTGATCTTCTTGCCAAGAGCTGCTTCGACGCGTTTCTTCTCTTCCTTTAATTCAGATCTTTCCTTCTTCCTCTGCTCTTTCCTTTCCTTTTCTTGAATTCTTTGCCTTTCTCTTTCAGCCTGTTTGCTGGCAGTTTCCGTCTTGTATTTGTCCAAAATCGCTTGTTCAGCCTCGGCAGTCATGGACAACAAAGATCCAGGTGTTTCGTCCTTGGATCTCAAAGCTTGGATGTAGTCGTCCATAAGTGTACCGATTTTGTTGGATAATTCAGGGTATCTCTTTAACATTTGCATGCTCTGGTTAACGGTGCGGTCAATGTCGGTGAGACGTTCCAATATTCTGGGTTGCTCCCTCGCGGCCGCTTCTATGCTGCTGGCCAAGAGATGACGGTAGTGACTGATGGCGTGGGCGCGATCTTTGTGCAAGGATCTGAGGAGTTTCTGGAGGCATTTCTGAACGCGGTGTGTCTAAAATAATATGACGAATTTTAGATACTATTGTACTTATTGTAATTTTTAAAAATCTTTAAAATGTTAGGTTGGAAAAGTTATTTTAATTAAAATATGTTTTGGGCCTTGCTTCCGATAAAAAATCTTAAAACTTAAAAATTATTATATTTTGTAGTCAGTACTAAAATCGTAAAGGCGTATTTCGTTTTTGTTGCCAAGAAAAAATTTTCACATTACAATATTAAGTAATTAAGCGTATTTCGTTTTTGTTGACAAGAAAAAAATTTCACATTACAATATTAAGTAAATAAGCTTAACATATATCTGCTTATGGTACAAAAAACGACATAATTGCCAAATGATCGTAAATATCCATGGTCTTGGAATGTATCATTTCTAAAATGTTTGAAATCATTCGGTCTCAAGAATGTTAAAGATCTTAAAAAAAATGGTAAGGTTTAAATTCTTTAGGAATCGTTAAACTCTTTGTTTAGAGTCAGAATAAACAAAATTGTTACATTCCTTGGATGTTAAGGACTCTGAAAGTTTTGAAATATTAATATGTTTGAATATTTAAAATCGTTGAAATACATTGCATGCATTTGATACATACTATAGAATGATAAATTGGTAGCTAATTTATTAAGCTTACGTTTGGAATAGGATCATTCAAAGCCTGAGTGTAGCAAGACATAGCTTCCTTCTTCCTCTGATTGATATGAGCCAAAACCCTCTGTTGGTGCATGGCGGCCAATTGATGCTTCTCAGCGTCGCCCTCCTCTTCAAGAGCCTGAACTGTCTGCTGGAACCTCTGCGTCATTCTTTGTTTGAACTCATCGGCACCACGTGAGTCAGTTTGGCGCATATCCTGGTAACGTTCTTCCAAGTCAGACCAATCCTTCATAACCCTCGTCACTTTCTCTCTGTGGGTTTCTTCCAAGCGCTCCTGGGCTTCCTTATAGCTGTCGTGTTCGTTTCTAAAGAGAGAACTTTATATTACTGTTTAATAAAAGTTTTGCTAGTGGGAGATTTTGAAAAACATTTTTTTGGCTTGTAAATCTGTACAATTTTATTCTCAACAGCGCAAATAATACTTTAAAACCTTACAAAAATGTTTCTCAAAATCTTCCTCGCAGTGTTTCTTACCTTGGATCGAAATGGGTGAAATACGGGTCCGGTGTGGGTACTGAAGTACTTCTAACAGTTGTAGTAGTAGTAGTAGTGGAAGGAGTGGTGGCTTTGTACACTGCAGTGGTGCTTGATGGAGTCGTGTCCCAGTCTCCGTCATCGTAATCATCATCATCCTCTTCATCATCATCATCCTCCATGGTGGGGTCGTCGGAGAGTTCGGTGTCATCTGCTAGATCGTCGAGGTCATCTGCGTCATCATCTTCGTCGGATTCGTCGTCGTCGTCATCGTCAGAATCGTCGATGGCATCGAAAACGTCTTGTTCTTTCTTAAGAATTGAGAGGTCGACTGGTTTTTGGGGTTTAAGAGTGTCTGAAACAAGAATATTAAATAAGAATTTGATGGTAGTGTGTGGCTTACATTTTTATTAATAGTTTATATACAATGTAGGTCCTACATATCACGAAGTGACCCAACTAGCATTTTACTTATTTTAACACTTTTTCACCACTAGCGGCGCCAATTTTAATTTTGTACTGAAGTCTGCTGTTTTGGTACTGTTTAAGTTTAGGCAATTTTGCTCGTGGCATTATTTCAAAACCCTGTTGTCTTATAAAATTAATGCGACTTATACATATGTATACAATATAGAATAATAAAGCTTTAAGTAATTAAGAAAACGAAAAATCTAATATTATGTTTATAGATTTATTATATTTCAATCAAAAACACATTTCTTCATCTTGCGAAAAAATCTTTTTTCATTTCTGCGCTATATTAAGGTTGACAAGTAGTTATATAATTTCACAGCGTGTTACGCGAGCTTTATAGGAAAATGTTTTCCGTCAAAAAGCTCCATTTATGCCTTTAGTATTTTATTTGTGAAATATTTGATTTCCACCTGACTGTAAAGTTGTAATTTTTCCTGTGCTGAACACAATGCGCCGTCGATCTCGAAACTGTCTACGTGAAAGCCGCGTTGAATTTAAATTTATAGCAATATTTGACGTAATGTTCAAACACGAAAATATTATATAGGAAAATATGTGAAAAATGTTTCGCTTTTATTTGTTTTCGTTCACTCACTTTGCATGCATTTTATGTTGCAATGGAACATTGGCAAATATTTATTTTTTACCAAAATATTACACAATGGAAAACAGTTTAAAAATGGATGTGTTGACAATTTAATAGTATATTCTGTAAGAAATTTTTTCACACAAAGACAATTTGTAATTGACGGGTGCGAAAATAGTATATTCTGTAACAAGTTTAAAATACGGCATATTTCGTTCGAGTAAAAAGTTTGTCACACTAGCCGGAGGCGAGTTTGACGGTTTCACAAGAGCGAAATATGCTATTTCAAATATGTTTCAGCTATAATTTTTCTAGGTTTTTAAAAAATACCATAGAAAAATAATTTAATTGGGAGAAAGTGAGGTTGAATCGGAAGAGTTGAGATAATAAACCCAGAGATGTCGTCACCAGTTTTTATTCCGTTATCCGGTGATAGAATAATTAATTCTGTAACACTTTAAGAAATATATGTAATTCCACATTAAAAAGTGATATCAGAACTGTCACATTCCGTAAAAGGCAAAAAACAAATTTTAACCAGTCATCAACATTTTTACACTTTAAATAATAATATTCATTGTCCAATTAGTTCTCATTATAACATCTTCATTATAGATTCGTTTTATAAATTAATATAGCTAATTTAAGTTTGTATATCATTCAATACAATAATATTGATTGATAATGATATATTAGATTAATATTCTCTAAACCACCCAAATGGTTTTTTAGGAAGTAGACTGCTTATACAATTTTCAACCCGTTCTTGGACTTGGATGGTGTTTTTTCAGTTAAAAAATAATATTTGATAAACACACAACATTTTTGGTTTTTTGATATATAAAAAAATCAAACTATCTTTTAAAAGTGGTTCTTCATAAAAATATAAAAATTTAAGTATATTTAGTAATTTAATTTTGTAGTTTAATCTTTAAAATTGATGAATTGATATAACTGTTTAAGCCATTAAGAACTGCGTTTTTAATACATATTATTATTATTAAAATTCCTAAGACACAACTAAATAAGAAAAAATACAGACATAAAAGTTGTTTTTTAACACCAATGTTAATACTTATGCCCATTTATGAACGGTAAGCCTTAAAATCTTACGTTTATTCCGTATTAAAGAATTGTAAAACTTTTTACCGACACGCCTGCAAATATGATAAATTCTTGGAACAAGAAGTTCTGGAAAGTTTAAAATATTACGCCGACCGCAGCTCCATAAAATACAACTGAAACACCGCGTGTCGGCTTAATACGGAAATATGGTGGCCCAACTTTCCATTTGCCAGAAAATAGTAAAAGAAGACATGTTTGTACGAGGAAGGGTTTAAAAGACATTAGATAGCAATTGCGATATGTATGCTTAATTTTTCAACTGCGTTGTATATATTAATATTATGTTACATCCCTTTGGTATAATCAAACTAGAACTGGTGTTTTTTAAGTATTTAGAAAACTGGAATATTGGTTACTATGTATAACAAAAAATTATCAATATTCCATGAGAAGACTCTTTAGTATGACGGTTGATTAATATTGGTTTACCACTACCGAGAAGAAAAAGCAGTTAGATAGTGGTCAAAATTGTTTCAAAACAGGGCAAGTTAAAGAAAGCTTCAGTCCAAACTGGGGTCGGTAGGACCATCCTTCTTTCAAGAAGGTTTCTTTTCGAGTTACTTTTTTGTCCACCTTTTTCAAAATCATACATATTTAGAAATTTTAAATAGTTTTTTGGTTATGAATTTATTTACAAACTTTAGAAATTTACTTATTTGTCGAACATAACACACGGTATGTTTTGTGTACGTCAAAACCAAATAATGTGTTGACCGAGCGTTCCGTTGTCCACGTTTTGTGGTAGAAATTGTATTTGTTAGATACTGTAACGTTTTTACTGTTCGTAGTGTGAATTAAAATAAGCACTGGTTTATTAACGAACTAAACTATTTAGTACACTTAAAACACTAAGAAACTATAGTTATATACTATACTAATTATTTATATATCACTACTGTACAAAAGTCTATTTATTTGCATGTTTATATAATTTATTTCGTCGCGAGTACCAAACCTTGACTTACTCTACGACGCTTCGCTGTGCCATTAATTACGTGAGACAAAAATAGGGGGGAAGGGGTCTAGCAAAATCTCACCAAATCTCATATTAAGGGAGGGGGTTCATTTAAAATCTCACGTCAACTTTTGGGTTCAAAGAATAGAAGTATTATAATTTAAATTTGTCAAAAAAAGTAACCAATTTTTTTTTTGGGTTTATCATGTTGTCCGTGTCACGTGAGGGGTAAGGAGGGGGTCTACATCCCATCAAATCTCACCAAGGGGGATGGAGGGATGAATGCCCCTTATATATTTAGTGTTTACGTGACACGTCACGCAAGCGCTTTCCCGAACATTCCAGCGAGCTCCGGTGTTCTCTGATCGTTCGAGCGCTGACTCACCGGCGCTGACTTATCGACGATGAGTCATCATTCCGAGATCCAGAGTACTTGCTACAGTACTCTTTGGTCTATTAAGATGTTGGTTTATTTTCTGTTCACCTTTTTGTTGTCCCTACAGATTTTTCTATGTGTTAGGTATAAATCAGAAGGCTTGGTGAATTTCGGAATTACGAGTTTTTAGTAATGCGAATAGCGTCATGATTCACAGAACTATACACTGTTAAACGATAAGCATTGATTGATTGATTCTTCACTCAACGCTATAAGGTTTCGTTTAATAGTGTATAGTTCTGCGAATCACGGCGCTATTCGTATTACTACTTACCTTTAGGTATTCTGGATTTAATATGATTATTCTGACTCGTTTGTGGAGCGATAGAGATATACGTCTGACCTTTTAATTATTTTATAATTATATGATTTTCATTATTTATATTTATTTATTTCATCATTTACCACAACATAAACGTCAGTTCGCTGGTAGATTCGTTCATGTAATCTCTGGTCAATGTATTACAAGAATGCAAAAGAACAGAAAAGCATCGCATGGTGACATAGTTTGCTGTTAACAATGCTTCAGACATATTAAAAAAAAATGTGATACATATAATAATTAATATTATTAAACAAATAAAAACTATTATGAGGGTAGATGGTTGTGACCAATTTTATTATTTACTGTGATTTGGGTCAATCAAATTTTAAATTGGAAGAAAATTTCTCGCTCCTATCAAGTCGACAAATCAGGTTAGGTTATTTATGGCCTAGGCCGTGAAAATTCCTTATTTGGACTAGTGAAAAAAAACTAGTTCTGTCAGATTTTTACTCTTAATAACTATACGTTTTATATATCATTTAACGAATAAACTTGACTTTAAATTAAAAAAAAAACATTACAACTTGAAGATAAAATTATGTGTGCCATTGAGCCAGAAGATATTTTTGTTCTTTGCTCAATTGTTAAAATGTTAAGCTCACCACTAAAGACTCACTGCTTGGCATAATGACATAAATAACTATAACTAAATATTTTTAATTTCTAAAGTTTTTAACCATCCCTCGTGCACGAGCTTTTTATGATTTATTTTAAGTAGTTGGAGTGAATATGGGTAAGTGCTTAAAGGAGATTAAAGTCTATGCGATGTGATGGTTGAATTAATGTGAAAATGATGTAAAAGCAGACCTCGATTACAAAGATCTATGCATTCAAATCTGATTTAATAACATTATCCTGGTTAAAATGTTTTACTTCTAATTCAGAGTCTTTGGTTAACAAAAGTGTTGGAATTTAAAGTTAACACATTTATTTGAATTTTTAATCTCTTTGAACAGGATGTTTTTCTAAAGCTTTGTTATTTTTATGTTTTGGTTTTTAATTAATATTTATCTTCAAGTGTTCTATAATTTAAGCTTTATTATTAATATATTGTTAACGCCAAAGTGTTCGATTATCTCCAAGGCTGTAAAAATAATTTAGACCAATCAGGTAAAGTTTTCACATCCCAGTCAGTAAAAGAGCTGTTAGGACCAATCAAAATCAACTGCTAATACCTACCCACTTTATACTTTTAATAATTGTTTTTATATTAATTATGTTAAGCAATCAGACAAAAGCAGATAAATCTGTAAAGACAAACTGGATTTATCTAGTTTTGCTTAAATGTGGATTTATCTTCATTTGCTTGAAATGGGAATAAAAAAACCGTTCTACCCATTGACTTATACAGGGTAGTCAAGGATTATTCTGAACAATTTTGATGACCAAAAGAACATAAAAAAACAATAAAAACAAACCCAAAAATCAAACAATGCATATTAAAAAAGTATCGGGTTTTCGCAACGCACGCACCATCTTGTGGACTTAGATAGCATTGCGTGAATTTAAGAATTGCCAACCATACATTTAAAGCATACGAAGTGTACATCATTTTTAAATAAATAGGTAGTTTTTTTACAAAAGAGAGAAAGGCAGAAGTCTTACTCGACAAATTACACAGCTAAATCGCGCACGTTATTCTTTATATCATTGATTAAGAAACTCAACGCTTAAATGCTTATACCTATACTTTATAGTTACGTTAGTGTTACGTTATCTAAGGGATTATGGTGAATTATTATGTTTTTAATTGTAAATAAAATTCAAGAACTAAATCGTTGCATTTTCATATTTTGCCAAAGGATTCAATTCGGTAAATACATTTGTTGGTACAGAATTAACAATGATAACTTTATCTAATATAATTTATATTTAAGTTTGGACATTTTTAAGAAATTAGTAAAAAATAATTGTTGCACAAACATAACCTTAAAATCGACCATTTTTATATTTCAGTTCTCTAAAACGTCGACAACTACATTTTAAACCGAGGGGTAAACCACTGATTTTTTAAATATGTCGAAGAGGAAAAATTAAAAATCGCTTACGAATTAACGGCTAAGGATAACAATAACAAGGTTAGTCAAGCGCAACGCGTCGCTAAGCACTGATTAAGCAAGTTTTCCTTATTGATAACGACTGATAAGGAAAAAAATCACAACACAACGTCCACTAACATTGAACGTTGGGTCTCTAAGATTTTAAAGTGGTTTACCCCTCCTTTTAAACAACAAAATATACCTACGAATTCATGGCATCATAATATTATATATAATACATAATGTAATGGTATTTTAAAGTTGAGTGTAAACTTTCTTAATCAACGCTTTTAATAAGGCTTAATGCTGTTTAAATTTAGGCGACTTATTTGTTTGACGATTTTTACTAAATTGAAATGTTTACACTTTTCACGTTAATCATTACTAAAATGTGTATTTAATAGACACAATTTATATTTACAGGGAGTGTATAAAATTTATTTCTTCCTTCGGATTAGGTATTAGTGTTTATTGGAATCCCGGTAAAAAGTCAACCCAGGATTTCCTCTCGAAATATACCCAACAACACAACAAATCATGCCACGGTTTTTTTTCAATATTTTTTAACATTTTCCGGCTTTATTCTCAAAAATACTCGTTTGTAACATAAGCGTTTGACAGCTGATTATAATATATAGTAATTATAAAAAAATTGTAATTTTGTTACGATAACAGCCGAGTGGTGGCGCTACTAGCGATACTTCTTCAGCGTATATGTAGGTATGTCAAATTTGAAGGTAAAAACGTTTTTTATATGACAGGTATCAAGTTGACAAATTTAAGATGATAGGTAGGGTTGCCAACCGTCCTTTATTTCAAAGGACAGTCCTTTATTTCTAAATACTGTCCTTTGTCCTTTTGAAAGGTGTCAAAGGACGGCAAATGTCCTTTAAAATCCGGAAATACAGATTAATCCACAATTATTTCAAAAAATGAAAAAAACGTAAAATTGGCAACATTTGAAATATTTTGGTAAATCCCCGAGCTCCAATTTATCCAGCATACCTTGTATTTTTATTTTGTTCCTCGTTGTGTTGAGCCCTTGTGTGTAGTCGACTAGTCCCTGTGTATAAGGTGTTTTTTTAACCTTACCTATTTTACAACTTTTTATTAAAATTATATTATTAGATTTCAGTTTTTTGTCGCAATATATTTTTAAACTTTAATTGGAAAATTAAATTAAACAGATTCATAAAAAGTAGCATAGCCTAAATGCCAAATCATTATTTATTTGCAGGTTTTTGCTAAACATCATCAATCAAATCATCATGAATGGTGATAAAGTCGTCGATGCAAGTGATGATGTCCCAAAGTCACAGACATCTACGTCAAGCGGTGCCCCTCCTACACCACCTCGTCCGAAAAAAAAATCGGAAAAGCTGTAAAGTAGACGTGACAAAAATCCCAATTTATCCTTTATTTCAATAACCGAAAGTTGGCAACCCTAATGATAGGTGACATCTGTCAGTTTTATTGCCTATATATTAGCCTATGTTTGTAGCGTTTTGTTGTCCTAATAATCTTAGGACAACAAAACGCTACAAACTTGGATGTGCAGACCACGGTCATCTTCCGGACAGTCACATTTTTTCTTCATTATCCTATTTTTTATTGTGTTATCGCCATTTAAGTTAATTTAAAATAACAATGTGTTTTTATTAAAACGAGAATTTAAAATGTATTAATTTGGATTTATCTGCTTTTGCTTGATATTCTAGGTGTCGAGACCCGTATTTTATATCAATTACTTGGTTTAGCTCAATTCTTCACCAATGGATTAAACTGACCTCATTTAGTGATATAGCAACATTTTATAGCTATAGCAACATTTTATCTTTAAGGCACCGTTTTCTTTGTAAAACGATACCTTAAACGTATTTTCAATAAGACAAAGGCAGATGTCCAGTTATGTTGAAAAATAAGTTTTACAAAGAAAACTGTGCCTTGAAGATGTTGTATGCCATTCGGCTAAGACGTGTTTATTGTGCTCAGCCCAAAAAGACTTCTGAGCCTTATGACATAAATAACTCTTTTAATACTTTCCAAAAGAATTGCCATTTAGGAAAAATTGCCCTTTTTAAAGTGGTGGATCCATATCTTTAACTTTAAGACAAACTTTACTTTTTTAAAATTACTTTACACATATAATTGGACTACTTACCCAATATGAAACAGATATTTAAAAAAAATACAATACAGAATATCTAACACGTACCTACATATCATTATATACTTAAATAACAATATTAAAGGATAATATTTAAATGTAATTAAATATTTAAAATTATTTCAAAAGTATCATAAACCTAACAACTTCCCCCCTGTTATCTTTTGAACGAAAAAAGGTATCAAAATCGGACAAAAATCATTTTCAAGGGTATTAAGTATACTACTTTTTGACGTCAACTTAATAGGTGCCTATTTAAGGAGTGTCAAGGGCTTATTATACCTTATTTGAAAAAAAATTTGATTTACTATTCGATGCTATACATTTTTAAAATCCGTTTAACGGTTGCTAAGTAATTGAGCATTTGAGTTTATCAAACTGATAGATTTGTTAGAAAAAACGTACCAGTGCAGTTTACAGGTGGTTTATAAAAAAATAATTATTGCACTCTATATTTAAAACATAAAAAATTTTCCCTATATATTAAAAATATTACCACTTACTAAAGATGACCCGAATCGCAGAGTACAATTTTGTGAAGTTATGTGTGAGCGCATAATACAAAATCCCATGTACTTGCAATCAATTTGTTTTAGTGATAAATGCATAATGCATAAATGAAACTGTAAATAGGCAAAATATACGTTACTGGTCAGGTGTTAATCCCCATGTTTTTCGTGAATGTCATACCCAGTACCCACTAAGAGTCAATATATGGGCGGGACAACTGGGAAACCATATTGTAGGACCCATCTTTTTGGAAGGAAATTTAACAGGCATCTTGTACTTAAACATGCTTAAACCACAAATTAATTCAATAATTTATGATATAGTTTAAGTTAATCCTGACGAATTTGACATGTAAGTAATATTCCAACAAGATGGAGAGCCCGCACATAATTTTAGGGATGATGGGACTTATCCAAATAGGTGGATTGGTAGGCGTGGTCGTACCGAATGGCCGGCTTGGTCTTCTGATTCAACGCCACTTGATTTTTTTGTGGGTTTATTTTAATTCGAAGGTCCACATCACCGAACCGAAATCAATTGATGAACTAAAACAACGGATAAGACGTGAACAAGACACAAGAAACGTTTGTAAATGTGAAATTAGAAACAAAGTATTTTTATGTCAAAATGTCGAAGGGGAAAATTTCAAAAATCTAATTTGATGACTGATGATTGAAAATTTATCTTAGCATACATTGAACAGATTTTGGATTTTATATATGCGTTGAAGAGATAATCCATTCCATTTTTAAGTTGATACTTTCCTCTTGGCACTTTTTAAACATTAATCAATTTTACGTCATCAAGTAGTATACTTAATATCCTTTTTTCGTTTAAATGATACCAGGGGGAACTTTTAAAGTGCCCACTGTATATACTATCTATATAAAAAGAATAAAGTTAATCGCGATTTTAAAGCAAAAATAGATTAAACAATTTTTGAATTAAGGTGACATTTACAGACGCTGTATCATTATCTTACTTAAGTTTTATTACATTCATCTTACAGAAGGTTAAGAGTTTGAAATAGTTCTCGTAAAAGTCTTTGTGCAAAATTCCTGAGGAGCAAAAATAGGTATTCCAAACCTTATTAAGAAAATTTTTCCATTTTCCTTTTATTATTTTTTAAAGAATTCGCACTTAAGATGAAGATCCACTTTGCGGGTAAATTACATTCCTATTTTCTAATTAAAATTACGAAAAGGGAATTTTTCGCTTTTAAATTATTTATAAACTGAAAGTTTTAGACTGTTGAAAACTTTTCTGATAATATAAATTGGCCTTCCATTTTACCTCAAAACTGCCTGCCTAAGGATATTTAATATTCCAATAAAACTTAAACTTTATATCCCCTAGACGGGGATAATTTAAAACTCTAGTTTAATCTCTCGAAGAAAAGTTTAGACGAACACTGAAACCTACACATGTTTTCATACATATTTTATTAATGTGTCATATTAAACCTTTCTAATGTTTAAAAAGGGTCTTCAAGAATTGACTTTAGGATTTTAAATGGCTATAAATACAAAGTGCTTTTTTGCAATAGTTTTTCATGGTGGTATTAAATTGAAAATCAGAATGATATAGGATTTATTATTATATTATTGACCTGCGCCAAATAGAGCAAAGACATGCTTAAGAAATTCAATAGAAGTGTTTCAAATTCGGTATTTGAATCGTACCAGCTAAAAAAATTGGATTTGTTAATACGAGTCAAAATCTAAACGTCAGTTATTTTTCTAGGAAGAACCAAAACCAACAAAACTGTTTTTGCATAAAAATATTGCTACTGTGGTAAGAAAATGTTAACCCTCATACAATATTGGTTTACCAGAAATCATTGCTATCAGTTTTCGCATGAAAAAAGGATTACATTAAAACCCAAAACATCATTGTTCGTATTCTTCTGATTTACCACCTATGATTTCTTTTAAAACGCTTGTTTCACTTTTGATTAAAATAAATAGGTATTCTAGAACTCGTTTAAGCATTTGAATTCGTGAAACCTTTCAGAGATTGAATCAGACTGTATTAACTTTTGAAATTGTTCAGGAGGGCAAAATTAAAGCGTTCAACTTTGGGACCAGAAAAGATTAATACCTAACTTTTTCAACATACATAAAGTATCATTTTATTGCTGAAAAGTAAAATGGTGCGGTTTAAACTGTTGGAAATAAAAAATAAAATGGACCTAATACTTAAGTATTTTAATAACATTCGATAAATAGGGTTAAACTAATACTGTTTGGCTTGAATAAAACAAAAATTGTTTGACGTGACACTTGACCACTGGACAAAAAATTATATATCAATAAAATGAATATAATTTTCACAAACAATGGACATTATTTATACTATTATTATACAGTTAAATCTCGCTGATCCAAACAGTATTATGGGACTTATACCACATAAAACTGTAAATTTCTTAGAACCAAAAAATAGCAATGGCTTATTGCACTATTGCACTATTTGGCTTTAAGTGAGGTATGGACTTTATATCATTTTTACACTGCTATATCAAAAACAATGCAAGCCAGGACTTAATTCGGTTTAGGTACCACAAGTAAAATATCACTTTTGAAAAAAAGTGGACTTAATACAATTTGGCTCTGGAGTAGAGATATAAATAATACAAATTTGTGTAATTTTAAAACATAGATTCCACAATACAAAAATTTCCTTCACTTATTGTCAACAGTTTTTAATTTTAACATATCTTAGGATCTCATATATCGAATTCAACAAAATTTTCAGACCCAGACTTATTAAGGATGATTTTTTTAAACAAATTGATAAAAAACATTTTGTTGAGCAGGGTTTGATAACGCGTTTCTGTTAAAGTATCTATTGTTGCTCGTGCCATAAAATTAAAACAAAACTGAATTCAACTATAACGAAATTGACAAGAAAACGTAGGTAACGTTCCTTATGAACAGATCGACAGAAACGTTTTGCACTACTAGCCTCTTCGACGAACCAATTGTAAATATAGTCAGGTATAAAAACGAAACAAGTATCAAAACATAAGTAACGAAGCAGTATCAAAACTAAAGTAGAAACAAAACCTTCATAGGAATCGTAAACAAAACTATAGCTATAGAAACGAAACTAGATAAAAAATTTGGGTGTTTGGAATGGTAACAAAACTTTAAGAAAAATTAGTATTATACATTTTTGACATACTTCATTTTTGACATCTGCCATTTTTGACAGATGTCATAAATTAATACAGTAATGATTACAGTAAAAAGATATCAAATAACAATAATGATAAAAATCACTATGATCAGGCTTGCTCAAGCGTCGTATTTATCTTCTATCTCTCTCTTACTTGGGCACAGCTACTCATTCCTTACGCCAATAAAAAATACAAACGGATAACTTTTTCGTAATGCCAAGTTTTACTTTAAGAATCTATTTGTAAGTTTTTGTACAAGAAAGAAATTCCAACCAACTGGGTACAGGGAACAGACTTTTTCTACTTATATTATGGAATATGACCATTCTAATATCACTTTTATCTAAGGAATGACATATATTCCGTAAAGTTTTACAGAATGAAATATTCTATCATCTGATGACAGAATAAACTCGTGGCGACATCTCTGTTTTTAATATCTAACAAATTTTAGACCGATCCAACCTCACTTTCTTCCAATTAAATTATTTGTCCATGGTATTTTTTGGAAACGTAGAAAAAGTATAGTCTGAAACACGTTTGGAATTGCATATTCCCCTCTCGTGAAACTGTCAAACTCGCCTTCGGCTCGAGTGACAAACTTTTCACTCGAGCGGAATATGCCGTATTCCAAACTTGTTACAGAATATACTATTATTCAACCCCCACTTAATTTCTTTACTTTGACCGGTGTGCAAAATTTAATTTCACCCACGGGCTAAAGTAAGCTTTAAGTTAAAATTTAAGTGTGGTTAAAGTAGCTTGATTGCAGATGAAAAATTAAATAAAATTTGCTTTAAATTTCTTTTGGTAGTTGAATAAAATATTGTGTGCGACTATTGGTCGAAAAAGGAGATCTCGCACAATATACTATTGTTTTTATGCCTAAATATTTTGTTAACATTTCTTTACCCATGCATATTTACTAGGCTTATTTCAATACGTAATGCTTTACGCTGGGATACCCAGAGTTTTGAAACTTTTCGTTTCCATCCCTATAGCGTTTCGGTAAAGTTGCGCAGTTTCATTTTATGGTAAGTTTAGCAAACCCTGGTCCTAAATGAAGCATTTTAAAACTTTACTAGATTTATTTAAATTTTCTATAAAAACATGTTATTTTTTTATATGCTTAATATGTATAATAGATTAAATGTATTAATATATTAAAATATGTATTTTATGTCTTTGAATGTATTTAAGTCAATTATGAAAAACTTTATAAAGATACACCTCCAAAACTAAAAAAAATAAGAAAGTGGTAAATGCGCCCTGATTCCAATTTAAACTTTCATTTATATAAAGTTTTCTTTAAATTAGTTTTACTAATCTGTAATTTTCTTTTGTTTTACTAATTTCCTTATAACTTTTCTCATCGTAACCTACTGAGTTTTAAAATACTATTTAAATAATAAACCAAAATTAGGTCAACTGATTTTTTATTATTTATTTCCTTTTAACCGTTCCCCAACACCAATTGGACCACTAAAACATTTACGTTTTTTTTTTAACATTTTATTGTCCTAATAATTTTAATTATCAAAACTCGTAATCCTATTTATTACTTTATGCCAATTACTAATAAGGTTAACTATTGATTTGTTGCATCTATTGTACACTAATACCTGACATTATGTAGCATGTTTGCTAATTGTATTTGTAATTAATACCTTTAATGTTTATATTGCACAGGGCAAAATTCCACCATGTTTAAAAAAAATCTTTGACATTTGTGTTCAGTAAGTTTTACCACGAATCATTTTATCCTTTCAAAATGTTTAGAAATTGCTCGAATTTATTATCGGAATTCAAGTTCTGTTCGATCTTTTCGAAGAGCACGTATACAGAAATTCGTATTTTCTATTGAGATGCATTTTTGGCTAAATTTCTTTGTTAATACGCAAAATTGCCGTTATTGGAGTAAATTCAACACACAAGCAATATACGAGGCTCCTTTGTTGTGGATTATGGCTCGGAGGCATCTTCGATCCTTTTTAAACAGCAACAACCCCACCACTCTTGATGTCCCTAAACATTTGACATTTAATTGGTGGCACACAGTTGCATATGCTTCGCCGATTGATTTTAAATTGGTAAAATCAATCTGTAAAAGAGCCGCGGTGTTCAGTTTGTTAAAATCAGAAATTATGGTCAAAAATAAAACCACTTGCATTTTCTCCCTTAAACCAAAACCCCCTTAAAGTTTGGTCGCGCTTACTGGTAAACCCTTTAATAATTATTGCTTAAGCAATGTTGACAAAAAAATATTTAACCACAGCCCAAATTTATACAACATGGTGTGCCTGAACGAAGTTTAAGTAAAATAAAAATGCCGCCAAAAACTGATTGTAGTTTCTTGTTCAGAGGCATGTAGGCATGTATTGTTTAATACAATTTATGGATTTAACAGTATCCTTCAATTTCAAAATAATGATCGATAAGACAGTTACTTTTGGTTTTGGTTTTCCTCATTGCTTTTCTATAAATCTGCGAATTTCTTTAGTTTATAAAAGTTGCTTGAAAATTACTAAACAGCATAACCACAGAAGTACCTTAAATACATGGTAGAAAATAAAGTTATTGTTTTCGTTACTAATTACATTTAAAATCTAGCCACAAGTTAGATTTTAAATATAGCGCCATTGAAATAACCAATCAAATACGTTGATTTTCCACCAATTAAAAGCTATGTTGCATGTAAACACGTAATTAAATTTTTAACCAAGTTCAAAGAGGGCGCTTCATTTAGCTCCGAACTATATACTCTTTATAAATATATATCTTATAAGATAGTCATCTATTGGTTTGGTTTAGGCGTTTATCTGACAAAGAGGCGTAACTCAAAAAAAAATACGTTTTTGAGTTACGTATACCAGAATGATCACCAAAATCGACTTTATAATCTCACAAACTGGCGTAACACTATAATATGATACAAATAAAGTTTTAGCATAAAGCAGTTTCGGCGTAACTAATATTTTGCATTTTGTGTGTTGTACAATCTAACGTAATTCAATTTACGCCGTTTTCTTTGATATGTGCATCTTTTAATGTGTGTCTTACACAAAAAGGCGTATTTCAAGTTAAAAACTAAAAGATTCTCTGGGTAATTTTTTTCAAATATAGTCATTTAGAAAAGGATTATCGTACCCTTTTCCTTAAACGACAACAAATAAATAATTTAAATAATTTAGATGCTGTATACTTTAAAAAGTTAAACAAACAACCACCAAAAATTTCAGCCAAAAAAATACAAGGCTCTAACATCATTATGCCAAGGACCTACGCGGGTGGTTCGTCTTCAGGAACATAAAGAATTTTACATTTCCCTGTCACACAAAAATTTATAATTTTTGTAAAACATACATAATTAATGTGTATTTAAGAATAATCATTTTTTTGGTTGTATACATTTTTATCTACATATTATCCCATTTGTATTCAAGCTAGAACATACTTTTGGTACCTTAAACGTGTTCATTAAAGTAGGCGTAACTTAGACACAAATTATTATTCTTATTATCACAAATCTTACAAACAGGCGTAACTCATTTTTTATAATTTTTTAGCTAACACGAATGCAAAAAACTAAAATAAACATTGGAGAAATAAAATATAGTTATTTTCCAATACTTTCCAGTAATAACATAATAATAATAATAATATGAATAGACAAATTGTTAATTGCGATTATTAAACAGAACAATATTTATTTTTGCTCTCCTGTAAAAAAAGAAAAAATGACCCTTTGTCAGATAAACGACGAAACACAGTAAACAATATAAAAAAGTAAAACATTTTTTACCTTTGAAGTGTTTTGGACAGCAGACGAATTCTACGCCGCTGAAGAGGGAGATTCCGCAGGGCAAAAGCATGGCAAACGAGCGAAGTTGAAGACCCTTTTCTTGGCAAGCAGTTCCGGCGGTTGCGTTCCATCTACCGAAGGACCAGCAATTGCTCTGGTTGTGGATATGATCAAATAAACAGTTTTCCGGGACGAGAAGAGCGTCCGATTGGAAAGGACCTTCTGAAAAGGAGAGAAATATTTTAGTTACAACATGATATTTAGAGATTGGATTTTAGGTTGCATTATTTATAAAAATATGTACCTAAATATGTAAACTTTTTTCTTGTTTTAAGTGAGACAATTTTTAAATTAGGTACGTTATTTTCAAAAATACACTGTTCAAAATTTCATGACCATTTTAACACCAAATTAACACCATACATGGTCTATATCGATACAAACCAAAATGGTATTAAATATGGTTCGTTGGCCGGTGTAAATTCAAATACTAAAATGGTGTTAATTTAACTTTCACACAGTATTAAAATAAATTTTACCTGGTGTAAATTGAACTCCTTTTCAGTGTTAAATATTATGTGTTTGTGGTCAAATTAAATCATACTACACAGAAAAAAGGAAACAGGAAGTTCCTTGACGCATTACTAGTATATTACCAGTGGTATTATTCCAGAAAATGGAACCTTCAACTCGCTAGAGATAATGTTTTTAGTGCGTTCCACTAACTTAAAATACTTCAAGTATTGACAGCTGTTTCCACCTATTTAAGGTCTCTTTAGTATCGAACAACTTGTAGTGTCACACCAAAGCAAAGGACTACCTGAGTTTATATATTCTTCATGTAAGTCAACAGAGGCGAGATTTAGGAACATCACGTGATCCACACCGCCTTTGCCGCGATCGGTACACATTTTCAACCATAATTCATGGTGTTATATTAACACCACTTGGTGTTGGATTTTGACACCATTTTAAGATTACTTTTTACACCACAGATATTTTAAAGAGTGTAGACACTGAAAAACAACTGGTAAAATTATTTAATTTATTATTGTATTTAAAAATTTTGAACAAGATTTTTATGATTTAAAAATAACCTATAACTACGAATATATGTATGTATCTTAATACCATTATAAATTTTATAATTTTTTAAGGCAGCGGCACAAAATGTTCTTGTAAATGAGCATACAATTGCTAATTTAAAAATTTAAATGTTTTATGATAGAAATGTTTAAAAAAATACTTTCTCATGAAAAAGCAAAAATTTGCCAGAATGTGTAAAAATGCAACATTGCCACATAGTGCATAAAAATTATGTCATCCAAATACGACAACCCCAATTTTACAATTTGAAAATTTCATTTCTATTAAAAATAAGAATTAAGGTGAAATAGGTAAAATCACAATATTTTAGGTGGTAAACACTAAAAATTAGGTACATTTCTCTTAAAAATTAAAATTAAGGTAAAATACGTAAAACAAAATCAGGGTCAAATTAAATATTTTTGTTTAAAACGTATTTTATTTCATTGAACCTTAAGTAATGATCGCCTAGGCTGTAAAATACTTTAGTCCAATCGGGTAAAGTTTTTTACCTTCTAGGCTGTAAAAACGACTACTGTCAGATCTACCTCACTACTTTTATTAATTATTATTTTAATTACATGTTTTATGTATCGTTTAAAAAATAAAATTGTGCATTAAAGATTTTACGTTGTTTGCAATCCGGCTGGGAAGTTTTTTTTTGTTCTTTGCTCAACTGAGCTCAAATTTTAGCTCAGCATAAAAATACTCACTTCTTAGCCTTATGACATAAATAACTATTAGTAGTAGTTGATATTTTAAAAAAACTCATAATAGAATAAACAACAAATTAAAACAAAGAAATGTTTATTGTATATTGCATTTTGGACGTATATATATTGTATGGTTTTTATGTTACAAAATAGCAAAACTTGTTTTCTTCATTTTAAACTAAATTGCATTAAAACGGCATTTTTAAAACATTATTTTTGCATAAAAACAGTAAATGAAATCTTATTTGAATTCAGGTAGTTCTTTTATGAATTTCGTGAATTCAGTGTTTGGGACAATTTAACAATTTCGGTTCACTGGCACGGAAGTTTTGACGCTTTCAGACAGTCGAATATATGTGGTAGTATATGTGTGTGTTTTAACCATGCCCCGCGCATAATTTTAATTTGCAACTTGTAACTGAGAGAAATGGTTATGAATGGTCCTTTATTGAGTTTTTGATATTTTTACGTTATTCATGTTTTTTTAGTCTTTATGTTTTTCCGATTTCACGCGTTTTAGAATTTTCTTTTGTGGAATTTTTCGATTTTTTATGTTTGAACAACAGTTTGTAATTATAATAAGTTCTTTACGTGGTTGTAATCCTAGGATATTGTATTTTATTAAAAGATTTTTTTAGGTTAACACAGTTTTGTGTATTATTGAGTTTCTTTATTAGTATTTATAATTCTGTTTATTTTTAATTATAATTATCGAGATAGATTTTGATATTTTTTGAATTCGTAGCTTTTAAAATTAAATTAGAAAATAACCATAAATTTAAATAAGAAATATGAGAATAAAAGTTGTATAACTGGCCCCATTGCCTGAGGTAGGAGGGATAGACCTTTTGGTATTTAGGGGACAATTACGCCAACTCAAATCTTTGTACAACGTGGGATCCAAACATTTGGAATTACAGTTTAAAGTTGTGGAGTTGTTGGTTCACTGTAGGGGCCTATCTTTCTAGTAGTAGTCTACGACTTGGCCATCATTATCTAAGTTCGTGTCCACGTCGGATTGTTCCTGCGTTGGCATATACCACTATATAGTGATAACGTTGTTTTTTTTATCTTAGACTTGTTGGTACTAAGTAAATCGCGGTCTCCCGACATTTTTTAGAAGGTCTAGTGGCTTGTTATAGTATTCCTAAGCCTACAGGTGGTTAAGGTTTTGCCCTATAGCAAGTCTCGGCGGGGTTGGTGTTGATAGTCTGCCGACTTCAAAAAAGATTCAGCCAATTTAACAAGTTGTCATTTTAATAGACCCCCTTACTAAGGAACTTTCCCCTTTGGTTAAGGTTTTGTCCTGTAGGAAGTTTCGAGGGGGTTATAGTCTGCTGACATCAAAGAAGATTCAGCCAATTTAACAAGTTGTCTTTTTACTAGGCTAAAAAATTTCAAAACAGATACACACAAAAACCAAATTTGCCCTTTAGTCCGCTTCCGTTTCTCCGTCTTCGTCGGGTTGGTCAAAATAAGCAGCTGACTTCAAAGAAGATTTAACCACTCTTACCGATATTGACTTAAAAAAGAGTTAGTCCTTTAACATTTATTTTGTCAACCCAAAAAGAATTATAATACAGATATTTAATTATTTTGCCAAGCTGTGGCCAACACAACAAAATATTGCTCTTGATAAGCAAACATTTTTAGTTTTGTGCCTTCATGGGATTTATTGCTTTTCAGGCGACTGTTTATTTTTTGTATTTGTACTTTTCCCTGCAACGTTTTCTAAAATACAATTAAAAAATGCCCGGTTGTTTGTTATTAATTGCGAATTATCGTGCGGGTTTAACACTATACATATCTTTTATCTGCATTTCTTCTGGCGTCTTGTGTTTTGTCTCCTTCAAAAGTCATGTACGTTTTTTATTTTTTTTCGCACAGTATCACTTATTGAAATGCCTAATACCTTTACTTAACCTTAACAATGTTTTTTGTTTTGTTTCCATGTCATTGTATACGATTCTTTTTGAAAGGAACTCTCGCACGACTTGTCACGGTGAGATCCTAGACGCGGATTATAAATTTGAAAATATATAATAAAAAAAAAATAAAATAAAAATAAAACGGTAAAATGATGTCACGTACTTTTATCATATCGTATGTCATAAAGCCAATACGTCACCACGCCGAAGAAGAAATTTATAGACATTTTCCGCAGAACTACACCGTTTATTCTAACATAGTTTAAGCTGTACGAGGGAAAACATATTTTATACAAGGTGTTTCTAAAATGTATGTAAAAAAATACCAAAATAATGCGATTTAACCAAGTTTACCTCAATACAAAAGTGAACTTTTTCTTGCTCTACATGCTGTAGTGGTAAAAAGTTGTTCCTCCACCAAATATTATAACTTTTTAGCAGGTTAACCAATATAAAATATTTTTTATTGGGTTATTTGTTACCTGTTTAATTTTGCCATTTATTATGTTTGGTTCAGAAATTTTATTTTAAAATAACTAACCAGGACGAGCCAATTCTTATATAAAATTCTCCCCTGAATCCGAAAATACCGTCAACAATTATGAAAGTGGAATAGTTTTTGAAATATAGTCAATTCCATATTAAATGGAAAATTGACCATATCTCAAAAACTTTTCTACTTTTTTAACTTTTGATGACATTTTCGGATTCAGAGGACAATTGATACAAGTGAAGAAGCAGTCACTACCAACTATTAAATTAGTAATTTTTGACTAATTCATTTTTAGAGAGTAAGGGACACTTGTTTTGTGGAATTATAATTTGTTTTATACACTGTTTAAAATATCTGTGGTGTAAAAAGTAATCTTTAAATGGTGTCAAAATCCAACACCAAGTGGTGTTAATTAAACACCATGAATAATGGTTGAAAATGTTATATACAGCAAACACTAAAACGGTGTTTATCTAAAAATATTTAAGAAGTGCAATTACACAGAAAAAAAGGAATAGTTCATTTAACTATATTAATTTAGTTGACCCATTAGTATTTATTTAAATCAACTGTGGGAAGGTTAATATAAACAAAAATTAGTTTGACGGTACTAAACCAGATAGTTTTTTATTTTTTTTAAATTGGTTAAATTAACCCAGAAAACTTTAGTGAAACCAACCCGCTGTATGGTTCACTTTACTAAATATGTTGTTTGTAAAATAAGAGTTACTTCAATCTAAAGCACTCTGGTTGCATAGTATGTACCGATCGCGGCAAAGGCGGTGTGGATCACGTGATGTTCTTAAATCTCGCCTCTGTTGATTTACATGAAGAGTTTATAAGCTCAGGTACTCCTTTGCTCTGGTGTGACACTACAAGTTGTTCGATACTAAAGAGACCTTAAATAGGTGGAAACAGCTGTCAATACTTGAAGTATTTTAAGTTGGTGGAATGCACTAAAAACATTATCTCTAGCGAGTTAAAGGTTCAATTTTCTGGAATAATACCACTGGTAATATCCTAGTAATGCGTCAAGGAACTTCCTTTTTCCATTTTTTTTCTTGTTTTCTGTGTAGCATAATTTAATTTGACGAAAAACTCATAATATTTAACACTAAAAAGGAGTTTAATTTACAGGTAAAATTTATTTTAATACTGTGTGAAAGTTAAATTTACACTATTTTAGTATTTAATCCACACCGGAGCAACGAACCATATTTAACACCATTTTGGTTTTTATCGATATAGACCATGTATGGTGTTAATTTGGTGTTAAAATGGTCATGAAATTTTGAACAGTGTAACATATGGCTATTACTGGAAAAATATAAAAAAGTGTGAGTAAAAATTGGTTGTAAAATACCGGGTATTTATTAATTTTTATATATTTTGTATTTAATGTTATTTGTTGTTGGATAATTTCGTATAAAGTTTATTTTTACATTAGTTAAAAATCCCGTTTTATTTTAATGTAATTTACCCATTAGGTTTAATTGAAGCACTTTCTTTTCAAAATTAAACAATTTGCAGTTATAAATTTGTTACTTTAGTATTTTAAGGAACAAGTTCCTATTTGTTTTAGCAGTCTTTGACTGTGTGTGTAATCGAATATATTAAGGCAATGAAATGGTAAGACTTAGTGTGGGACATGGTTAGTTTAAATAATCTAATAATCTTCAATTGCAAACTTGTAGTGTTTTTTATTTAGCCAAATAAAAAGAAAAAATTATATCAAGATCACGAGCCTCGTGTTTGGTGTTTGTCCCTTTTATCAATGAATATTAAAAAGAAGAACACTTTAACAAGATTTTTTTATAAATTATTATTATTATTATTATCATCAAAGAATTAAATTTACTTATTTTAATCCCTGCATTAGCAGTGGTGTAGAAAAACTTGCCTATCTATTATGCACCAATTAAAAGTGCCGGTTTGTGTCTGCCTCGCTTAATTAAATTTGCGGCGGCGCGCCAAGAGACGAACCAAATTGTGTACACACAAAACTGACGAGGATAAATTGAATAGAACAAGTCCCGCGGGCAACGCGTTGACGAGAACATCTTATATCTTATATACGATTGCTCTATGAAGCATAGATATACAGGGATAGGTCCAGACGTCTGACGCTCCTTTCATGATACAACCTCGTGATACGACTAATATTATTATATAATATTATTTATACATATTATGTGACGCCTTCCGAGAAAAGGGGCCTAATCGTCCCAGCCATAATTATCTAAAGTAATAAATAATGTTCCTTAAACATTTTGCATGTAACAACGAGCTTAACAATCTCCGTTTGTGCAGCCGTCTAGCGCTTCCGCCTCTTATTTTCTTTCTTCTCTAAAATAGATTAATTAAAGACCACTCTTTCAATATATTGATATATCTGAAGGCGAAAATAAAAAATAGAAATACAAAATTAAACATGGACTAAAATTCTTGTATATATACTAGACTGGGCCAAAAAAATCGACTATTTTTTTTTGGAAACTGTATCGAAAATATTGTTTGGGGTGACAAAAAAAATTATGGTAAAAGTTTGAGTCCATAAAATTAATATTAAGAGGTCTATCATCGCAATTTTAGATTTTTTTTTCCTGAGCGAGTTTTTGTCTCAGAACTCCCAAATAATTGAGTTTAACAAAATTGACTTAAGAATATTTTTTGAAGAAAATTGAATGCTCTACAAAAAAGGTTTAATTGGAATTTCCCGTCAGAACCGTTTTCCATCAAAAACTCGCTCAGGAAAAAAAAATCTAAAATTGCGATGATAGACCTCGAGGGGTATCATCGCAATTTTAGATCTTAATATTAATATTATGGACTCAAACTTTCACCATAATTTTTTTTGTCACCCCAAACAATATATTCGATATAGTTTCCAAAAAAAAAAATAGTCGATTTTTTGGCCCAGTCTAATATATACAGTGTGACCCATTTGTTTGCGACTCACCATTATAAAATCTTTATTTAATGTGCGATTTTAACCGGATTTGTTTTAAAGTGTAGATCTTGATAAACTGTATTTTTGAAGCAAAAGACATCATATTAGTACAAAATTCAAGGCCTACTATTTCAGTTTTTAAGAGTAAATTTTTAAGAATTCATATTAGCGATTTTTTTAAACAAAATCTAAGCACGGCACTGGATTCACCCTCAAAACGACCCTTTACTTAATTTTATTGAAACTTTTAAGTAGAAAAATGCACAATAATAACTACAAAAATTTATTCTGTCAAGTTGTCCATGAAAAAAACATTGAAATAAAATTAAACTTATAGTAATAGTACTATTAGTTTAATTTTATTTCAATGTTTTTTTCATGGATAACTTGAAAAAATAATTTTTTTTAGTTATTATTGTGCATTTTTCAATAAAATTTAGTATAAGGTCGTTTTGAGGGGTGGTTAATCCAGTGCCGTGCTTAGATTTTGTTTTAAAAAAATCGCTGACATAGTTGTGTAGTTTGTACTAATACGAATTTTGCTCCAAAAATACAGTTTATCAAGATCTACACTTTAATACAAATCCGGTTAAAATCGCAAAATAAATAATGGGTCACACTGTATTACTATTCAAGAGATAATGCTGGCTAGTCAAGATAAAGCTTAATTTTCATGTATCCGTTTGTCCGTTAGTCCGTTCATCCGGGAGCGCTCTTATTGGTCCAATTATAATTGGAAAATTATGACATTTTATCGGTCCGTCAAGTTTCAACTTCGTACGTCTGACAGAGAAAGGTTAAATAATTTTAACTCATCCGTCACTACACATCTGTTTTTGACTGACACTTAATTTCTATTTGTCGTCAAATCAATCCGTTAAACGTCATTAAAAAACGGATGCATGAAAATTAGAACATTTCTTATCGGACGACTTTATTGAATAACGGACAAACGGATATATCCGTATATATGTATACATGAAAATTAATCTTAAGGGTTTGCGTCTCGAGTCACCAGACGAGGGACTTAAATCATCTCGAGTGTAATTCTATACTTTATCTACTCCAATAAGTTAATTCAATGATTTTCAAAAATATGTATATTTTATTTATCGTATCATGAGTATTATTATTATTTTAATGTGCTTCCAACAGGCACCAGGCCCAATTACAGGAATACACACTGACACACACAAATAAGTAGTATAAGTATAAGAACGTATGGCTGGCCCCATCGGCATAAACTAATCTCCCAGAGTTATCTTTACCATCTTTCATCTACAATCTATATACAATGTATTACACATATATGTTTAATGGACTAGAATTTTTACCCCGACTGGTAAATCTCTCTTAGAAGGTCGTGAATAACAGTTTCGATGGTCTTTCCCGAAATGTTCTCGCCGGGCAGGGTCATGCGCTTGATTTAGGTTAGTGGGGTGCGGGGCAAGAAGTGAAAACATTTTGGTTTTTGGGGGACATTGGACTGACCCAAAACTAAGTACAATCCGAAATTCCAGTAAACCAGGGATAAAGTATTCAATTCAAGGTTGGTTACTTCGCTGCTTGGACCTTTTCTTGTTGGTCTTGTAGTACTACCTGTTCGTTTGCGTCCGTGTCTGCTGAAAATTATTTTGCTGAAAATTCAGAAACTGCTGTACGCAAATTTTTTGCCCCACTGTGCGAAACCATTTCTTCCAACAAACTTAACTAAACTGTGTGGTTTACTGTTTTTGATAGGCTTTTTTCTTCCGTACTCTTTATAAGCGATCGCGTGCGCGTCTTCACCTTATGATGAGTCAAGTCGTACTGATGTATCATAATATATTTATTATATTTTACATCATTTTAAAATTTTTAAATATTGTATAGGAATTAAATATTATGTAAGTAATTATAATTATTAAGTACTATATTTGTTTGAATACACATACGACACTTGTGCAAGATACAAAATCAGCAATTTTTTTTAAATTAATGCCCGGCGTCAATGCTTTGCTTTTTTAATATTCTATAATAATTATTATAATGACTTAAGTCAATGATAAGCCGGTTTTAAGCAATAATATTATGGTAACAGTTTTATTTCATTCTAATTCTTGTACGTTTTTTTATAAATACAACTGTACCTTATTTGCAGTGGAACATATTTCAAATGTTAGATGGACATTTTTCAACAGCACCATTAAACAAAATTAAATCTACTAATTTGACTTTATCATATAGTAGGGTTTGACTTATTACAAGTGACTGCTTTTTCACTATGACATTTATTGAAATTAGTCATTTTTGACTAATTCATTTTAAGAGAGTAGCTTGAGTTAATATTTTAATAGTTATATCTAGCTTAAATTAAAATTCTTAACATTTAAAAAGCGTGGTAAAATAATCCATCTATAGTAGGGGTTGTTATGGACACATCTGGAAAATTTAAAGTATTTAATTTTATACGATCATGTAAAAAATGGTTTTATGCCTTCCCTAAGGCAGACATAATTTTGTTCGAAAGGAATAATTGTTCACATTAAATTGAAGCAAAAATTATACCGCATGGGATACTTCAATAAATATAAAGCAAACCCTTTTAAATATATTGGGTTGCTTTTACTGTCATCTAAAAATTTATCCTTGGATTTTATTTCTTATCCCTCTTATGTGTTTGATGTCAAATTGTTATTCAGTAAGTAGTAAAAATAAAAGAAAAACTTAATCTTTCTAAGTAAACGCGAAATTATAATGATTTTTTAGTTTTGTTAAGATGTTTGTCGTATTTCCTAATGACTTAAAGTTTGTTTGGGTGCTACATTTATTAAACGGCTTTTAGCAATTATTTCCTTTTTCCGGATAAAGTTTTTACTACATTAATTTTAATTAAGCAGTAATTCATATCTATAAGGCTTCTATGTAACATACAAGTTCAGAAAAAAAAGTTTTTTTTCGTTCAATTAAAAAAATTAAGAAAGCATGGTATTCAACTTTATATGGCTTTATAAAATTCTGCCTATATAAAGTTTTGAGTGCATAAAATATTAAATAGAAATGTAGGTTAATTTAAATTAGGTTCGTTTTAGAAATTCATATAAACTGGTTTTTAATCTTTCCACTATTCTGCTAAAATTTAAAGGTTTTATGTTTTAACGACATCATTTTATAACATAGGTACGTAAATTATGAAAAAGGACAGTCATAAATATTTTTTTAAAAGGCGGCTTATAAAAACGATGTTTGTATATTAGACGAATATGTGGAGTGGAATATATGGGGTGGAAAGATAACATCAAAGTATTTAGCACAGTTATTTTTAAAATCTTTTATAAAGAATTTCAGAATTAATCTATCGATTTTTCTCTTTATTTTACTTATGTTTAAGATACTAAATAAACAAATAGAAAAAATAAATTATATAATGTTAACTTTTATACACACTCAAGCAGAATTGCGAGATTTGTACAGGGTGGTCCACGTAAGGTGACCCATATACTTATCTCAGAAACTACTGGAGTCACAAAAAATTTGTAGGGAACAAATATTCACGAAGTAAAAAATATTTTTAAAATATTATATTTTCATTTATACAGGGTGTTCGGTTTTCCTTGGGACGATACCAACTTTCTTATTTTAAATGGAACACCCTGTATTTTTTTGCATTTTTGGATTCTACCCACTCTTTTAGGTATACTTTGTAAATATATTAATTAAGAAAATGTTAATACTTTTTGAGTAAAATTAAGATTTATTAAAATTTCTCTAAATGTAGACACTCGCTAAAAGTTAAAAATAATCAACTAAAAGTTATTATTTTTTATATTATGTAGTATCCATCTCTTTAATAATAAGTAAGCTATAAGTTAATTATTATATTTTTTGGAAAATATCATACAGGGTGTTTTCTATGTCCAGTTGAAAATAGCGATTTTAAAAGTTTAAAATCTTGTTTTTCTTCAATGGAACACCCTATATATTTTTCCATAATTGGATAGAATAAGTAATTACCTTTCATTTTATATATATATGTCCTATACCTAAACCTAACAGAAAAAAAAATATACGCATTTTTCACAATTAGTAGCTTTTTTCCAATTACCTTAGTTAAATTTTCATTATTCAAATAAATAAATTTCAATAACAACAAATAAAAATGCTTTTATATATAAATATATATTACTATAATAATTACCATACGCGCAAAGCTACTAATTTTGTAAAATGCGAATATTTTTTTAGGTGATCCACGTAAGGTGACCCATATACTTATCTCAGAAACTACTGGAGTCACAAAAAATTTGTAAGAAACAAATATTCACGAAGTAAAAAATATTTTTAAAATTTTATATTTTCATTTATACAGGGTGTTCGGTTTTCCTTGGGACGATACCAACTTTCTTATTTTTAATGGAACACCCTGTATTTTTTTGCATTTTTGGATTCTACCCACTCTTTTAGGTATACTTTGTAAATATATTAATTAAGAAAATGTTAATACTTTTTGAGTAAAATGAGGATTTATTAAAATTTCTCTAAATGTAGACATTCGCTAAAAGTTAAAAATAACCAACTAAAAGTTATTATTTTCTATATTATGTAGCATTCATCTCTTTAATAATAAGTAAGCTATAATTTAATTAATTTATTTTTTGGAAAATATTATACAGGGTGTTTTCTTTGAATAATGAAAATTTAACTAAGGTAATTGGAAAAAAGCTACTAATTGTGAAAAATGCGAATATTTTTTTTTCTGTTAGGTTTAGGTATAGGACATATATATATATAAAATGAAAGGTAATTACTTATTCTATCCAATTATGCAAAAATATATAGGGTGTTTCATTGAAGAAAAACAAGATTTTAAACTTTTAAAATCGCTATTTTCAACGGTACATAGAAAACACCCTGTATGATATTTTCCAAAAAATATAATAATTAACTTATTGCTTACTTATTATTAAAGAGATGGATACTACATAATATAAAAAATAATAACTTTTAGTTGATTATTTTTAACTTTTAGCGAGTGTCTACATTTAGAGAAATTTTAATAAATCTTAATTTTACTCAAAAAGTATTAACATTTTCTTAATTAATATATTTACAAAGTATACCTAAAAGAGTGGGTAGAATCCAAAAATGCAAAAAAATACAGGGTGTTCCATTGAAAATAAGAAAGTTGGTATCGTCCCAAGGAAAACCGAACACCCTGTATAAATGAAAATATAATATTTTAAAAATATTTTTTACTACGTGAATATTTGTTCCTTACAAATTTTTTGTGGCTCCAGTAGTTTCTGAGATAAGTATATGGGTCACCTTACGTGGACCACCCTGTACTTAAAAAGTATTGCCATTAGAATATTTAAGTTACTTGAGAATGGAGAAAATAAAAATTATCAATACATTGTATTTTTTACTCTAAATTGATTTAAAGTAAAAATACAAAAATAATTGTACTTATTAATTTGAATAAATAATATTTTTTAGTACTTCGTAATGCAAAAAGTTTAAAGTCAAAGTAAAAAATTGATTGTACTTAAAATATAAATGAAAATACAAGTACCAAGAATACATCGTCGTTCAAGTCATTGTATATTGTAAATAATTTTAATCAGAATCTAAAACTATCTTTATGCATATATTTAATATAATTGATAAACCTTTTTACAAATATTTTAATTATTGACATGTAAGTATTTAATATTTGTTATCAACCATTGTATTGTTACTTTAAACTATTAATTTTATCATTATCATGTTAACATAACCTTATAATAATTTTACATATTTTTGTAGTTTGCCTGAAGATGATCTAATATAGATCGAAACTATAGTTTCGATCTATATAGTCGTAATAAAAACATAAACAAGCACGGAAGTATTCTTATTCACCATTCTAATCAAATAAAAAAAAAATATATAATGTATTCTGTTCTTTATTATTTTTTAATTATAAAATAAAAAAATATTTAGAATCAGTAAACATTTTAAGTTAAAATAAAAAGTACTTGATATTTTCTCTGATTATAATTACAAAATAAAAAAAAAAATTGTAATTATCAAATTGGTAAAGTAAAAATAAAAAGTACTCAATATTTTTTTCTCATTACAATTATAAAATCAAGTAATAATTAGTAATGGTAGCATAATCCATTAAAAAAATACTCAGTACTCCCAACTCTGCACTCAAGTATAGATATATCAGAGATGATATGCGAATTCTGAATGATCTATCGGCAAAATCGGTGAGAACTTGTAATAGCATTTGTAAATAATAAGGCAAAATAGTTAACTAATAAAAATTTAGACCTAAGCAAATACCTGCAAAATAGTAGAAAAGGCTAAAAATTAAAAAAGTTATATTAACCAGTAATATTGTTATGAAAAAAAAAATTAAAGGGAATGTTGTTTTATTTTTAGATTTCAGTAGGTTGATTGCCTCCAAAGTTATGAGTAAAGAGTCATTCTTGTATAACGAAATTTACTTGGTTTTTGTGTGGTGCATACGCTAGTACCTAACATAGGCACTAGGCGAAGTAATTGTTATGGCAATAAATTCATTGAAAACCCACACGGCAACGTATGCAATAAATAAAAGCCGCACACACCAACAATTTTAAACAATAAATTAGAATGTCGTATAGCGTTATCGTTTAGTCTCAATAATTTATTGTTTACGGTCCCGTGAGCAAACTTGGGCACAATGCTGTAAATATTTTATATGGGTTTCTTTGAAACAGCGTCTTTAAAGGTTTCATTATATAAAGCTAATCACATTTAAAATTTAAGTGCAAACGTAACTGCACAATGCATTATTTACACGTGGATTGAAGCACGTTTTTATAAAGGTATACCTTTTACGAGTATAGACTTCTTTCTTTTCTAAATTTGTACCGTTTGGTTGAATTTAAATTAATTTTAAACTATTAATACCCACTCTCTAAAAATGAATTAGTCAAAAATAGTACCATGGTTAACCATGGAATACCATGGTATCCCAATTTTTATGTAAATTTGTCCCCTGAATCCGAAAATATCTTCAAAAATTATAAAAGTGGAGCAGTTTTTGAGATATAGTCAATTCCATATTAAATGGCTATATCTTAACACGGTTGAGTCAACGAAGTTTAAGTCACTTAAAAATGATATTTACCAAAATCCTAGCTGCTCCTCTTTTCGAAATTTTTTGAAAATTCATGATTTTATTTCAAATTTTTGTTTATTTCAAAGTCTGCCTTTAACATAGCACACATTTGTACACCGATTTTTATAAAATTGGAGTATATTATTGAGGAGACTTAGGGAATACTTTTTAATCATCATCTGATGATTTCATCATTTGATCATTTGATATATACAGGGTTAGCCAAAAATCGCTTATTTTTAATAAAGCAAAAGCGTAAATTCATGGTTTTGGCATAACACGCAAAAAAAATTTATCCTCAATTTTTTTTTTAAATTTCCAAGTTTATCATAGATTTTCATTGTCTAGCCGCTTAGAAGGTGCTTGACTAGTAACTAAGTAGAAATTAAAAAAGTAGGTATTTACGCCCCTTATTTACCTGTATAATAATCAAAAAAGGTATAAATCAAATTGGTTCAATTAAACTAATAGTAAATAGAATTGGTTGGGTGCTTCATTATAAATTAATGATACTTTGTAAACATAAATCCAGGCAGAAATCGAGTTATTTAATTTATAAATTATTATTTACATTTCTAATAATTTGTCAAAACTGCAAAATTGATTATTAATACTGTTAAGTTAAAATAATAACGATCCTGGAATTTAATAAATTGAAATAACCGATTGCATCAAAATTTACACAATTTAGTCGAGACTAAAACACAATTTCGAAAAATATAATGTTAATTATTTATGAATATTGCTTCTAACAACAGTCCTTTGATAGTAATAATGTTTATTCCAATAATATTTTTAATTAAATCCAGACAAAAACAAAAGAAAGGGGAGCAGTAAAAGCGAACAGATTAAAATTAATAACCTCCCCGATTTACGTAACGCTTAGGCAGGAAATAAGCGCCAAAAAAACAGAAGAACAAAACCGTTCAATTTCTTATAGTGTAATAAAAATTGAGTTGCCAAAAACAGGGATTTAAAATTGCATAATTTATATTTTTTTGGGCATGATTTACCGAAATTATTACACAATAATGCACTATTTCAAAATAAATAGAATGTTATACATTTAACTTAATGGGACTAATTTGTTTTTTTACAAAAGAATTAGGTATAATTATTTTTTTATTTATAAAATTTGTTTAAGTCATAAGAATTTTTTAATTTTTTTTATTTTATTAGCACTTATAAGAAAGGCTTTACAGCATAATATATTTTATCTACTCCTACATTGAAGAGCTGTGACTTTATGGTGTTTTAGTCACGGGCTGAAGTTAACAACAGTGGCTTTTGGGCATTTTAGTCACGGGCTGAAGTTAGCGTTATTATAAATTGCAAAAAAGTGAGGTTAAATCTGTCAAATGTCAAATATTTATAAATTAAAATTGGCTTTACACTCTTATTTCTGTTCGTCGTAGATAAAGTATAGCAACTCCTTTTATAAACATCTCTAGGCACTCGTTTTTATTAAACACTCGCTCGCAAGCTTCGCTTGTGCCTAATAAAACTCGTGCATATATAAAATGGCGTTTATAAAACTTGATACATAATATACTATGATCTACTCCTACATTAGTCACGGGCCGAAGTTAGCAATAGTGACACTCGTGCCTAATAAAACTCGTAACTAAAATGGCGTTTATAAAATTTGAAACATAATATACTATTTTCTACTCCCATGTTTAAAACACCCATTATTGTACATGTGTTAACGACACAATTTTAAATACCCATTGACAAGTTGTGGCTTTATTGCGTTTTAGCCATTGGCAAAAGTTGGCAACAGGTTTTAAGTCAAGGGCTGAAGTTTTATGTTAGTTAACATTTGACGAATGTCATACGTTAGTTAAAATAAAGTGCTCTTCTTGTGAAATTATACTAAAAGTAAAAATTATTTTATTATATTTTACAGTAAAAGTATACAGACCGCCAAAAGGTCGACTATAGTGGTCAGTGCTGCTGACTACAAACCGAAAGGTCGTGGGTTCAATTTTCACATTGGTAGGGTTGTTTTTGTCCTATTGTGTATTAGTCCTTTGGAGGGGACTTCAAGCCCGCGGTCCGATCCTACCCCTTAGCTTCTGGGACTTCTTAGGAAGTAAGGGTGGAACTAAAAGAGCACTTTTTTATATACTTTTGAGTGCATCCAAACTTTATAAGTAACTAATCATTTTTAAAGTAGATTAACCTAATAATTACGCCATGCATTTAGTGGACTTCGGCAAAACCAAATGCTGGTATGAGTCAGTTGTACACCAAAAATAAAATAATGCCTGTGTTTGTTTACCCTTCAAGCAGCAACGGATTAATATGACTTTTTTGACATTTTATAACTTTTTTGTCTTTTTTAGTATTTTTTTGTGCTTTTTTTATTTTACTTAAAGTCGCCCGCGGTATAGGTGTCTTTGCTGGCGTAGCCACTAATACATATATTATTGACAATATACAAAAAACTACTAAATACTATTTAAAAATAAACTAATTTGGTAGCGGTTTTTAAATATTTTGTACCTTAACTACCTTAATAATTATTAATTATTAATTATAATTTATTATTAATTATAATTAATAATTATTTATTATAATTTATGTATTTGTAACGTTAAGGCTAATTTTATAGAACTTAAAAGATAAAATCAAAACGCAACACAAAAGCAAGTAAAACTCGGGTATTTATAATGGTAATTTTTAAATTGCTTTACCAGCACAAACACGTAACCTTTAAACAAAAGCGAGTCGATATTTTTGACGTAAGTAATAGGAAAAAATAGGAAAACAAAAGCAGAACGCAGCAGCATAATTTATATATACACATTTATTTGTTTCCTGCTTTAGTATAAAGCGTGTTCAATGCGATAACAGATGATAAAGTGATAACAATTTTGAAAGCTGTCATCTTTGCGCGCCAACTCCAGATTTATATGCTGAAATGTCGCACAATGGGGTCTAAAAAGTTTCAATTGCCAAAAAAATATAATCAAGTATCTGTGAAAGAAGGATTTTTTTAAATTAAATTGGTTAAGTATTCACAAAAAAAATAATTCTCAGGACTAAATACAATTCATATTTTTAAATTTCAGATAAAATAAAAATTTTTTAATCATTAGTTCAAAAAACAATCAAAAACATTACTATCATGTATCAAGTTTAATTAATAAACACCATTTTAGTCGCGAATTTAATTTTGCACGAGCGAGCTTGCAAGCGAGTGGTTAATTAAATGAGTGTCTGGAAAAGTTTATAAACGAGTTGCTTACTTTTTTTACGACAAATACTTATTATTATCTGATTATTAAATGAATTAATAAATGATTCATATTAAATATTTGAATAGAGCGTCATCTATACATTTTTAAGTGTAAATCGAAATGTATACCTTAAAAATGGACCGTTTGAATCCGATATAAAAGCAGTTTTTCACGGTGAAAGTAAAGAAAATGTTTTCACAGTGAAAGTAAAGAGAATGTTTTATGGGCACTTTACGGTGCACCGCGGTGTAGTCTTCACCCAAAATTTGTAATGCTTTTAGTTAAATCTAGTTTAGTGTCGGAAAATTCAAAAGGTCACTACAAATATGCATATATACTTTTCAAATATGTATTGGCGTTAAGAAACTATTTACCTTTAAATGTTGTATTTAAATCCTGTTGCTAACTGCAGACCGTGACTAAAACGCCATAAAGCCACAACTTGTCAATGTATATTTAGAAGATCACCATGTGTTTTAAAGGTGGGAGTACAAAAAGTAATTTTTGGTTAACAATTTTTAATTGAAATGTGTAAATTATAACAGTCCTAATTTAAAAAAAAAACCTTTCCAACAAAATGTTCTATTTTTCTCCTTGTTAACTTAAGCAAAAAAGAGAAAAAATATCGACTTACCCAAACAACGGAATGGTTTAACCCATCTGGCCGTCTTGCATTTTCCTCTGGACTGCGTACCAGGTGTAGCTCCAGCTCTACACCACGATCCAATTTTCAAGTAATGGCTGCTTTCGACTATGTTCGTGATATCTCTTTTGGGATACATCTATAAAACCAAATAATAGATTTTCTTATGTAAAAAACATCAAAAGTTTTTTGTAAACTTAAATCAAGTGGATTTGTTATAGCGATAAGGTTTTCCACTTCTTTGCAAATCCATTTGATTTTTAGCTTTTAACTTATTCTTAATAATTTGTTATTTGTAATAACCAATGATTTTTTGTCCCGATCACCAACTCATTACTTTGATCAGTATTAAAATTTATGCAAGTGTCTTTATTGGTAAATACAAAACAGTACGGCGCGCCGTGACAGTTATTTCAGATGAACCAATGTAGTTAAAATAAAACGTTGTATTTTTTATAATTAAAACCTAAAAACAACATAAAAAGTTTTTGAATGTTTTTTAAGACGCATGGAAACACTGCAACCTTAAAAAATATTTCTCAGAATCTGCGCTTGTTAGTGTCTGATGCCCAACAAAGACATATATTAAATATTAAAGATATTCTATGAAAACTTCTTAAATGCATGTAGATACTACCTTAATTAAACCTTTTTGACATGTTTAGTATTATACAGGGTAGCCCATCGAAAAGAGCCCAGTAAGGTTTACAGTTTTGTATGTAAAAAACTTCGGACCCGTTCGTCTTTTAAATTTGAGCTATGCGTCGCCGAGCAATGGAATTCCGAGCAATAACAAATATCAGTCGACAAATCAACTTTATCTTCAGTAAAGTAGTTGATGTGGATAGTTCGTTATTTCTGTGCTTTTATTTTCATAAAAAATTGTTTATTCTATTTCGGAGAGAAATAGAATTATTGAATTGTATTTTATAAACAATCAATGTGTAAGCCAATTTTTTTTAATAAGATTAAATAGACACGTACATCATGGTTACATCCTAGACTTCCGAAATAATTATAAATATTTCCAACTACATTTTTAATGTTTGCTTCTCAGACGAATGTTTATTTTTTCTAAATGAAATCGTCAAAATTGTCATTATTGGTCCGACACAAATCCAAGGATCCTCCATAAGGTTCATACTCATCTTCAGAAATTAAACGTTAGGGCTGGTGATCACAGAAATGGACCATTTTTCTTATCGGAAAATTTATATGGAGCCACTTACTTAGGCTTGTTGGAGAATGCCGCCAACCCAGCGCTGATTGAAATTATGGAAAATTACCAACGTTACCATGAAGAAAATCCGATATTTCAGCAAGACGGAGCTCCTCCCCATGATGTATTACCTGTACGCCAGTTTCTGGATTAAACGTTTTCTGGTAGATATATTGGGAAAAAAGGTGCTATCAAATGGCTCGCGAGATCACCGGATTTATCTCCCCTTAATTAATTTTGGAGGGGAAAACTAAAATCCAAAATTCATGCCACTCAACCTGAATCCTTAGAAGATTTACGAAACCGCATCACTAATAAATTCCAACAAAGTACACCCAATATTTTTCACAAAACCAGGAAACACTTTCAACAGTTGCTGTATGGAGGTGAACGGCGGACATTTTCGACAGTTAATAAGATAATACTTTAGTACTAATGATAATCATCATTATTGCAATAAAATTAAATTAAATTTTTCGGAAACCTGCAGCACAAATTTAAAAAAAAACGAAGCACCATTTTAAAGGAAATTTATAGCCCTTTCAATAGATCTAAGATAAGGGGTTAAAGTTACAGTAATAAAATTAATGTGTAAATATGTCCCCTAAAAACAAAAGTATATATAAGATTTTTTTATTTTATCATACAAGTGTTTGATGGGTTACCCTTTATATATTAATAAACTTGTTTCTGAAAAGGCACTTATGATTAAATTTGGAAGCTTTTTTAATTAACAAAAAAATAACCATTTATAAATATAGGATATTATATAATATTTTATATTATAATATGTGATTATAACAATAAAGAAGTTTTCCCGAAAGACATTTGTGACACGAAATCAAGTCGTTGCTGGCGCAAAGTTCATCGGAATTATTTAATTTGGCTCAGCCGAGTGAACCCTCGTGTCAGCACGCGCTCCTTAGAGTTTAATTTTCGCATAAGATATTTATCTTGCTCGTCGGTGTTGTATTTAAACAACCAATAAGCGGTGCGTATAGGTTTTGCCTTTGACTGTGCCTGTTCCGTTCAAGGTTCCACTCCGCCTCCCTTTCCTCTTTACGTTCTTCTTCTCTGTCGAGAAAGGAGCTTAATTTAATTCAATTTAACGACGAAGTTCTTCACCTGTTTGACTATGGACGGAATATTAAGTTTTCAATGGTCCATTTACCATTGAATTGAAATAGTTAGTCATGGGGAAGTTGTACTATAAATTATCTTAATGCAAAGGATATAATTTGAGATAAGATGGTTTAAGAATTCTAAGAAAAGAATATGCTTATACAAAAATACAATATAGGGTAGATGTCACTGTTTTATCATAGTTCTTTAATATCTTTTCAAGATTGTTGTATCATGGAGTTACTGGGCAGTACATTGCGGGAAAAGAGATAAGTTGCTTTTATAAGTAGAAATAGTTACCAACCATGGTACCGTGGATGTAAGTTGTTTTTTAAGCAAATTTAAAGTGTAAAAAATGTTTATCTGTCAAGTGAAAATCTATAAAAAGAATGCCAAATCAAAAAAACTGGAAATTCAATACATTTCCTCAGTATGGGCTTCCTAAAAGTGATGTTAAGAATAGTAAGTAGATTTATTTTAAAAGCAATTAAATAGCAGTTGTTTTTTAGATGGACTTTTCTTTTGTATACACTGTGACATCTGTGACAGATATATAAATAAAAGAATAATTTAGGTTAATATTTTTATTTATTTTGTAGCTTGTATTTGTTTCATTTACTTCGAAGAACTATACTTTATACTATAAAAATTACATTCCCCTAATAAAGTCTTTACATGTCTTTGACAGTGGATACGGTTCTAACTTTACACTTAAAAGCTGATCTATCAAAGGAGAAATCAAAAACTTACTTACGAATTCGTAAGAAATTGAAATAAAATTATAAAAAACTATAGTTCTTTTAACAGTGTATAAGAAATAGTACAAAATCAGAAAGCATAATATGATCTTTGAAGACAGCCCGTAGCAGAAACTCAAACTCTAAGAAATCAAGTACTGCAGTGTAAGAAATTAAAATAAAATTTGAAAAACAAAATCAATCTGTGCCGAAAAAGTGCCGAAACAAGGAAGCTAACGATCTTTAAGGACAGTCCATAACAGAAACTTAAACTGCAGCATGCTGCTGATAATGAAATGGCCCAGGATTGAAACATCCCAAAAGCAGCTTAAACCATACCATGATATAATATTTTTTTAGTTTAGTTTGTTTTATTCAATGTTTGCTCCATGGAGGCCAATTTAGGGTTTTTATTTGGCAACTAAACCCAAATTGCAATTGTTTGTAAATACAATTTTGTAACAAGTAAATTTAGAAAAAAATATTTTGTTTACAATAAAAGTCTTGCAATGTTAATGTTATAACTTTTCAAATAGGTAATAATTCTTTATATTTGCTTTAAAACAGGATATTTCCTTTTATTGAAAAATTTTGACTTATAAGTGGATTTAAAACAAGATATTTTATTTGAAAACCCATTATTTAAAACATTTAACCTAAAAACTAAAATAATTTTTTTTAAATATTTTATTTGGTATTTTGATCTTTAAATTATTTGACAATTTAATTTAAAATCGAATAATTTTAGAGAAAATTGGATGAATTTCATAAAAGAATAATTTTTAAATTTAGAATATTATTTAAATTCAAAAGCGGGAATAAACCAAGATGGCGGTAACTGGATGGTGGACAAAGTGGACCAAAATTCGTCCTACTAAAGAACATACCTTCTTGTCTTGTACCATAGTACCAACTAGCCAAAACAAAATTCACTTTGTCATTTTATTCCATTTGATTTAAAAACAGCCAATTTTCCTGATTTTATATTTATTTTTATTTTAATACAAAACGCAATTTATACATTTATATTGTGAATTAAAAAATAGGACTTAGACGCGACCACATTGCGAGTTGTTTATAGTTGGTTTCTATGGTAATGAAACCATAGAATGATTAAATAAAGTCCACAACAAAGAAAAATTTAAAAAAAAGGGAATAAAAAATAAAGTAACAGAAAACAGGCAGTATGAAGATAATAGCAGAAAACCATACAAGGTAAAATAATAATTATTAAAAAAAAAAATACCTAATTTACAATAAATAACAATAAATAGTGTTTTTTTTTAATAATTTTCTTTAAAAACGAAATTATGGTAGTCACCAAATAAATCAAATCAAATATTTCCAGAAAATCACGTATTCGTAATCCAGTGTTGCGGGATCTTCTAAACGAGAATGACAGATTGATAATTTTGGTTGGACAAAGTCAAAATTTTCGTTTGCATTAATTTAAGACATGGGCTGTATAGGAGTATTTAAATAACGCATATCTTATAACATAACAATAGAAAATCGATGATTTTGTTCTGGAATACGTGTATATATGCACGTATACATGTAGAATTGGCATACAAATTTTTGTTAACATTCACAAAACAGTTTAGCAACATTAACCCGTGTATTTTTGGCAAATTTAATAATTTTTTACTCGGAAACCAGACGGCCAATCTTTCTAAAACCTTTTAAACGTCTTTTAAGTATATTCTACTACAACGTAGAATGTTTTCAACATTTTTCCATAGCGACTAATATTGGACCCGAACCTCCATAATCTATGTATTTAATTGCTAAAATTCGTTAAAAGAAATAGTCAGGGATATATATATAAATATATTTATGACATCAATAGGGATGAAAAATGGTTGTTTATAGAGTGCGAGGTCATCGGTCCTTTATAAACACAAATCCTGAACCTTTGACCCACATTGTTTTTTATTATAGTATACGCGTAGCTTTGATTGGAATCCCAAAAATGCGCTGACCATTGTTTCGCTTACGATTCAGTTAAGTTAATTCAGTTAATTAGATAGTCGTCCTTTGCTAGGACTATCGATTTTACATGCTCATGTTATTCGGAATTGGAAACTGTCCGCTACAGGATTATAAACAGGTGCAATTCCATTACGGCTGTGTAGTTTAAATTGTTTAAATTTAATATTTACTTTTGATAAATTTAAAACAATTCAAAATAAATGAAGTTTATCTGGTAAACCAGCCGCAATATTGTCACGAAATTATTTATTATTGAAAAATAGTTTAATCAATATGTCTATTGCCCTATCACATATTTCACCAACGCAATAACTCATTTAAATTACGTAGATATAACATACTTAACAAGTTTGTGTAAATTTCATAAATCGTCAAAATATGTCAATTAATTCAGGTTTGATTCAAAATTTAATTTTTATTTAATGCTTAAACTGAAATATATTTTTTTTTTAATTAAGGAGGTTTGGGCACGATATAAGTCGATATGAGAAAATATTAAAAAATTCTAGGTTGTAACACGTCTAGTTTTCGAGTAATAAAGTTGCAAGACTACATGGGCTGTTATCGTTTAAAATTGCTAAATTGTGTTAACAACATTTTTTATGCCTTCTACAGGTATAAGTTAATCCAAAAAAAAATCTTCGATTTTATATATAAATCTTATAAGATATGCGTTAATTAAATATGAGTCATTCCAAATAAAAACACCAAATGGGGTGCGCCGCTTGTCTTTTTATTTTGATAAAAATTGAGGATGAACTTTTAGGTATCAAATATGAAAATCCATTGCCGTTTTAATTTTTGGATTCTTTACTTTTAATCGGCACCATTTAGAAATCTGAAATCGTGTCAATTTCTTACTCTCAGAATTTTTAGTAACTGTGTTTTCGATATAAATTATTATTATCCAATTAGTTAATCTCATAAAAGAATGGTAAACCACCAAAGATTCATGATAATTTGCTAATTTTTGTGATTTTTGTCTGGCTCCTGTTTCTAGACTATCATTTTCTTTATTAAAAAAATTATTGAAACTTGATAATTCTTAAAATTAGTCAATTTTGCCCTCAGAAATCATTATGTTGAGGAAAAAATAAAAATCTGAAGCTTTCAGGAAATGTACTCCCCACCTTCATCTTTTCAGTCCAGTTAGTCTTGTTTTGTTATTTTTATTCCCTTAAAAGATATATTAATTTTTGCCCGTTTTTAGCGATATTGTTAGTTTTATTTATAATTTAAAATTTAGATGCATATTATATGGAAAATTGACTATATGTCAAAAACCGTTTTACTTTTATAACTTTTCGGAAATTTTCGGATTATGCGGACAATTTTGCATAATAATTATATTATATCGGGGATACCATGCTATCCCATGCTATACCATGGTAAGTAAAAAGCAGCCACTAATAACTGTAGTAATTAGTCATTTTTCACTAATTCATTTTTAGAGAGAGAGTTATGGATAGAGATGTAAAAAACTGTTTTTTTTTTCAGATGTGAAAAAAAAAACTAGAAAATAACGTTTTTTTTTAAATCCGCTACAATAAAGCATATTATGTCAATAAATAACATCAATCTCAAAAATGGAGTAATTTTTCAAAATGAAATTTTGAGTAAAATGTATATTAATAATAAAGTGAAATGTATTACATTTTTCACTATTGAAAATTTTGACCCAGACTAAAAAATCTGATTTCTTATTATTTGGGAGTTCCATATAAGTAAAATATCTACACTAATAGAAAAAATTAAAGGATAAAAAAAAATAAAAAAAATTTGCGATTTTTCGGATAGATATAGTATCTTCGTTAAAAATGGTCGCATTGAAGCCGTAAAAAAGCAATTTGAAGCTTGAAGTTTATAGTTTTGAGATTTTTAGATGAAAAACGTGCAACGCTTAATCCTAACGAATACCGTAATAAAAAAATTTTTTTTTTGGTCCACGGAATGTTCTGACTTAACCACCAATGAGTAAATGTTCTATAAGAATTTTCAATTGCTTCATATTCTACATGACTGAAAAATCATGAAAAAAAGCGCTTTTGGTAACTTTTTGAAAAACCAAGCGCTGAATCAAAAATATTATAGGTAGTTACTTTTTTTAGGAACAAATCAAAACAAGCGCGGCCCTTATTCGTCAATTCGGTGGTGGTGGCGCGTGTATAGCGCGAGACTATATTTACATTTAGGTACTAAATGTTATTTAGTGGCTAATTTTAGTCCATGAACTGGACTGGAAACATAAAAAATTAGGCAAATGGGACTAAATTTGAAAAAAAAAATAAAAAAAAACCTGAAAAAAACGGACCGTTTTTTTTCAAGTCCCATCTCTAATTATAAATATAATTAACATTTTTAATTGTTAATTTATTTTGATTAATAATCGTGACATTCTGATTTCTGGCATTTTCTTTTCTTCGTATGATATAATTTCATAAAATATCTGTTAACTTTTCGTGACTTACCTTTTTGCAATAGTTTAGGATATCCATCTTGTCCTTGAAACAGGTGGCTTTGGAGTAAAGATCGCTCATCCACTCTCCTTGTTCGGTCATGTATTTGGGGTGGTACGCCTCCTGGCCGTGGAGGCCGGCGTCGCACAACATGGCCACCTGCGGCTCGAAATGGGACACTGCCCCGCCGTTTAGAGCGTTATTATCCATGAGACCCTGAAAACAACAAAAACGAGAACGTTACAAAACACAAGTTAAACAATGCTCTGATAAAATTTATGTTTTACTACAAGTGTAATGTGAAATGGGAAATAAAAAGTATTTGGTCCCACACTCACTTGGAAGACATTAGTTAAACAACGAAAATATTATTCCACTTGTAGAGGAAAAGTAAAAAGAAGTCAATTATTGTAAAAATACCTAACAGCTATTTTTAAATACCAAATTAAAGTAAATTTCTATTGACATAATATATAATATATTTGGTATACCTAATACTCCAGGTGACTATGATGATTTTAGAATAGGCTTGGTCAGTTTGCAATTGATCAGCTGTTTGTTATTGTTATTATTAATTAAATATGGTTATTCATGTTTATATTATCAGGGAACAAAATAATATGTGCAACTCGGGAAGAATAGTAGATTCTAAACAACGAATGCTTGTTCAGAATCGACCATTTTCCCCACTAGTTGCACAATATACTATTGTTCTAATGGTTGGGTCGGTGGTTTTTGTTGGATTTTTATAAAAAAAGCCTTTTTTATCCTTACATAAAAGTGTTTCAATGTGTTTTATTTTTCAGAATTTTGTGGCCAGTCTTTTTTAATGTGTTGAAATAAGGCCTTATGTTTTTGTAATTAATTAAAAATTAAAAATAGTTTAAAATCCTTATGAAAACCAATTTTGATTGTGAAGGTGTTAAATGAAAAGTTAAATAATAACATTTTTTAAAAATATTGAAAAAAATTTCAAGATAAAATTATTAATTTTTAAATATTGCAAAAAATAACAATTGTATATTGACATTGTTCATGAAGTTAATGTTTTGACAATTAAGCGAAGCATAAAAATATATTCTTGGCTGAATGACTTACAACATACATGTTGTATGTTGTATGTCAAAACTATTTTATCTTTAATTGGTCTATAAATTAAGGTAATATTATATTAAAGAACTAATGTCATAAGGTTTTATGACATGAGTTCTTTATGCTATTTTATCTATTTTGCAAAAATTCTATAAAAAAATTAATTTTATACCTTAAATTTAATTTGGTCGAATTTTACTTTAGATAGTTGGTATCACAGTCATTGGTTTGACAGTTAATGTCAAAATCGATTCGCCATGCCGTCCTTTATTTACTTATTTACAATAAGCGGCTTTTAATGTTAAAGAAGAAAAAAAGGATTTTCTTTGGTTTTAAACAAAATTTATTGCCAGAAAAGCCTCGTAAGAACTAGAAAAATCATAAAAATATTATAACCAATATGCAACACAAAATGTTATAATTTATATGCCAATTGGAGATACAGATTTTTAATATTTTTAGGTAGGTACCATGAAAAAAATTAAAAACAACTTTTATCTCCACGCGGTCTATAATTTAAACTTTATTGTTGTCAACATTCGATAAAGAAATTCCTTGTTATGGCCTAGGCCGATAAAAATTTTTATGAGGCAAGTAATTAGTTCGATTTTTCTCGCTAGGGGTATTGTTTTGACAAATTAATCCTTTTCTAGGAAATTAAGGTATTAAACTGGTTTAATTTATTTATAATAAGCACTAATTTGTTTGTTTTACTGTTAATGATAAATATTTTTCATTAAATTATTGTAAAATTAAATATGAATAATAAAACAAAAAGTGAGGTTAGGCAACCAAGACAACGCACGATTCTTTTTCTACGATTTAAATTATCTTTAAGTTTTAATTTGCTTTAAGTTTTCAGTGAAATTAAATGTTAAACACAGCTTAAACATTACAAACTACCTATTTTTTAAATAAAAATCCAAACAAATTGAAATTAGATACCTACCTATTTATTAAACAATTAATTGAATGCAATGTAATAGCAAAAATCCCTTTCTACTTAAATCATGTTGCTAGGTATTGTCAAACTATTACTGCTTCTAAAAGCAATTATAATTATTGTACATTTAATGTAATCTTTAGCTAATAAATAAATGAGATTCTAAAAAAGTGAGGTTAGGCCGCTTTGATGTTGAATTAAATTGACCTATATAAAGTGCTTTGAAGATAAAATGTTGTATGCCATTCGGACAAGAAGGGCCTTTTTGTGCTTAGCACAAAAAGCCTTACTTCTTAACCTAATGACATAAATAACTATTTCTGTAGGACCGCAAATTGTATTTTGCACACTGGCGGGAAAACCGCTGGGAACGGCCCTGACAAGAAAGATTTAACTTAACAAGAATCAATCAAGTTAAAGACAAGAAAATCCATTTTTGATAGAGGGCATGTAAGTCACGCTGACGTGCGGTTGGGTATTGAATCGCTGTATACGGAATGGATATTTCTGGAAATAATCATTTTGTGCATATTGGATATAATGCGATTTAAAATACGAAACTTTTATGATGTAAATCTTTTGAATACCTAGCCCCGAAATAAATCGAGTACCCACTATCGATTCAATACGGGGGTGCTTATTTTTAATGTATAAGGTTGCTTTGCATACGTACATATTAAAGGATATCTGATTTTTAAGTTTGAATTTTTTATCTGCAAAAAACAAATTTATTTTTTAATTGCTATTTTTTTGCTTTTAAAAACACACTGATAGGTTGCTACCTGCTTTCCATTCATTTTTATTCGAATTTTACTTCATAACAGTTTTTGGTATATTTTTTTATTCTATTAATAAAAATGAAATAAAAAGGTTGAAGTTAAACTTTTTTTATGTTGATTTTAAATGATTTTGTTGGTTCATATAGCAAGAAATAGTTGGTATGTAATTATTTCTCGGTATTAAAGTTTGGCGTGCTTCAAGTCCACTAAACGACTATTTAATTAATGTCGCAAAATACCCTCAAAACTTAATTTAAAATTGTTGGTTAATGTCCCCTGTATCAAACGACCAACCCGAATAACCTTCTCGTTACCTAACAAGTCACGTAGCATAAACGGTTTATCTTTAACAAAGTTTCCCGATACATAATTCGATCATTATAATATATTTTCTAATATAATATACTAGCAATCTGCTCCAATGCTTTGTATAGGTTACAATATGTGCACCATTAAAATAATCAAAAACATTTTTATATTATAAAGCTCATAAGACTATACCTATAGAAAGACTTCATATTTGTACGCAATTTAAAAGTAAAAATATTATACACCGCCGTACAATAATAAAAATACATTAAAATCACATAGAAAGACTGGTGTCTATCGAGTTTAGCTCGAAATCGACAATGAAAATGTAAACTCTATAAATTCATGCACTGAAAGAAATATATACTAAAGTTAAATAAAAAAATAATTAGGGCAAATATATTTTATGTTTCATATATGGACTACCACATACATTGCTAAAACAAATATATTCGTTTGGTTAGCAGCCTATTGCTGCCCTAGCATTATAAATGTGTTTCTAGCAATATTTTTTTGCTGTAATTCACTTATAGTTTACATTTTATAGTAAGGGTAAGTTTATTTTTATTTAGATCTAACATATCTTCTTTACAATAAATGTATTACAAAATTTAACATACATTCATAATAAACAGTAGTATAAATGTGTAAAGCACTAGTATAAAATTTTTAGTATAAATTTGTATTTACTTTTAGCAACAAATTTCTTTCAGTGTGATGATTTAAAGTTTATGTATTTCGACAGAAACTAACAGAAAATTTATCTGACAACCATTTTATCTTAAAATGTACAATATCTTTCATTTAATATCACTCATAACTCTATATACGCTAAAGAAATATCGGGTTTTCCCAACGCGCGCGCCATCTGGTGGACTTCAAAAGCATTGCGTAAATTTAAGAATTGTCAACAATGCATTTAAAGCATACGAACTATACATCATTTTTAAATAAATAGGTAGTTTTTTCACAAAAGAAAGGAAGGCAGAAGTCTTAATAGACAAATTTTGTTCAATTGCACAGCTAAATCGCTCACGTTATTTGTGTTTTACGTGGCAAGGAAAAAACTAAAAAAACTGGTTTAGTACTCGATTTCGATTGATTATTCTTTATATTATTAATTAAGAAACTCAACGCTTAAATGCTTATATAGTTACGTTAGTGTGTGTATTTTATCTAAGGGAGGCTAAACCCAGCCTACTCAAAGTCACTCACTTTCGATACTAGAATTTACTATGGAATCGAAGCTTTCTTTACAAACATTTTCCTGTGCTTCATGCACATGTTTTTGGCACACCTTCTACTGTTTGCAAAAAGGCATGCCTTGGACAAATTACACATCTGCCCTTCTTTACCGGCAACTGAGGTCTTGCAGGAACACTGATAATTTGAAAATTATTGGGCGGAGAAATTTTGGCAAATTTTTATAGGTTGTTTACATAAAATATTAGAACGAACGGAAACAAGCAACACATAACGCAATGCTTTCAAGATAAAAATAAATATTCTGTCGTGCGTTCCAATTGCTTTTTTACAGGGTATAACCTTATTTAATGTGAAGTAATAACAAAAGTTGAAAAAATCAAATTAAAAAATTAATGCAAAAAAAATTGTACGTGGAAAGGCGCACAGGGTGTCCACAGCACCCAGAGCCTGTTTGAAACAAAATACCAGACAACCTATTACATTAACTTAAAAATCGGCAATGTTATTACAATACTGACAATACTTTTACAGAATCGAAGTGAGACTGGTAGCTATATTTAGGAAGCTGGGGTGTTTTGTACACCCCGCGTGCCTGCTTAAGGGTTAAGTGATCATGGTAAAATATTTTGTTGTTGTATTTTTGTGTTTTGCCAAAGGATTCAATTTGGTAAGTATATTTATTGGTGCAGAATTAACTAATGATAACTTTACCCAATATAATTTATGTTTAAGTTTAAACAATTTTAAGAAATATAACAAAAAATAATTGTTGTACTAACATAACCTTTAAATCAAACATTTTTATATTTGGGTCCTCTAAAAAAAGCCGACAATTGCATTTAGTAAAAGACAACTTATATAAAACTTATATAAACCCCGCTAACTGTGGCAGGGATTGATATTTTGCTTGCCGTATAATTGTTATTTGATTTGTGCGTCAGTCTGAGACGTGGAAACTTTATGTATTTTACAGCAGGGCTAATTACCTATCTTGATTAATTAAGGGTGCAAATCTTTAATACATTGGGAGATATTAGTCCTGAAATGCTGTTTAACGTGCGCAGACATTTCTATGATAGGCTAGGGTATTGTTTAACTGCTGCTAGTGGCCTATTTAAACAATAATATAATAATTTTCGTTATTTAAGAATTACTTTTATTTAATAATTTGATGTTTTTTTTACCGAATTAGTTTGTTTTGTTTTAATGCATTTCTTCAAAAAATAACACGTATTGTTAAAATCCATTAAATTTCACTTAATGAAAAAAAAATTCTGCGAAAATCCAAGACGAAATTTTGTTTAAGTTATTTTATTACCAAAGCCACTAAGTAGTATTTCTGCTCTCTAAAAATAAATTAGTCAAAAATAACTAATTTACCTAATAGTTATTAGTGGCTGCTTTTTCACTTGTACGGTTAACCATGGAATACCATGGTATCCCAAAATTTAACAGCCAATTCTTATGTAAAATTGTCCCCTGAATCCGAAAATATCAAAAGTTAAAAAAGTAGAACAGTTTTTGAGATATAGTCAATTTTCAATTTATTATGGAATTGAATATATCTCAAAAATGCTCCACTTTCATAATTTATGACTGTATTTTCTGATTCAGGGGAAAATTTTACATAAGAATTGGCTGTTAAATTTTGGGATACCACGGTATTCCATGGATAACCATGGTACAAGTGAAAAAGCAGCCACTTATAACTATTAAATTAGTAATTTTTGACTAATTCATTTTTAGAGAGTGCTATTTCTGCTTTTGTTTGGTTCTGTGATTTTGGGATACCCTGTATTTTTTAAAAATTGAAAAAATATTCTAAACAAATTTTGTACTTAAAAAAACATAAAGTAGACCCAAAACAAAGACAAAATGCCAAATCAACCTTAATTAGTTATTAGTTAAATAAAAAGCCAATCACTAGCGTGCTTTAGCAAAATGAGTTGAGGTGCGACAAACTAAAACTTAACCTAAACCCTGACTATGACAGTGACAACGATACAATTAAGGTAATTCACACTACGATAGTTTATAGCTATCGGATTTTAACAAAAATGTGTTTTTTATAATTTTTATTTAATTTTATATTTCAGTATTTCTAAATGCAACGTGTTTATTAATTAACAAGAATGCCTTAACCATCATCATAATATGATCAAATTAGGTGCTGATATTTTCAGCGACTAATTTAAAAAAAGTTTTTATTAATTAATTTGCAGATTTTTAAATACTAAAATTAAAAGTTAAATATAAATAAAAAACACATTTTTGTAGAAATTTGATAGTAGTGCGAATTGACCTTAATTGTATAGTTGTCACAGTCATTGTTTTTGTTTTAAAGTTAAGTTTTCTGACATTCTTTTTAGTTTGCCTGTGATTGGCAAGTTTATCAAACTTATAAGTTTAATAAACTTGCCAATATAAATATAAATAAGTAATTAAAGGTGTCAGATCAAAAACTCCCAAAGGACTTTTTGTCTTTTTTTTGGCTGTACTATACGCCTTAAAAACCTTTTTTATAACTTATTATGTTTTGCATTGAATTATAAATTCACCCTACCTCACCAAACTCCAAAACACGCTAAAGACGATCTGTAAACTCAGTGGTTTTTGGTCCTCTTGGTCCCCCATGAAATTTTTTTGTGCAAGAAAAAACAAAACACGAATTTAATTAAATTCTCCAAAAGAAGTGTGGTCCAACTGAACGATTGTTTTTTTAAATTTTGCAATTACAAAACATTACAAGGTATTTTTTTCCACAAAACTCGTTACGTTTCCTAAAAGTACTAGTATTGCCCTTTTTGAATTTAAATATCCCCTCTCCTCTTCGAGAAATCGTTAGTTAAAATGTGTTTATTTAGAGGTAAATTTTAAGAAAAGAAAAATTTAAAAGAGTAGATGCCATAACGTTCTGAGGAAATATTTTCGTGATTTTACAAAACGCGTTTTCCTAATCATATTAAAGAAAGTGGCTCAGTCCTAAAAAGTGAAGAAAATGTACCCCTTTTTTCAAGACGATTATATGGTGGCTAATCTTAAAAATTAATTGACACTGACATTTGCCATTAAAACTGTTTGTGGTAATTGCACAAAATTGTTTTCATTTTTGAAAAATGGCCATTACTATTAAGCTGAATAAAGTAAAGTAACTAGCCGTGTCAATATTTCATCCTCATGGATATGGCCAATTTAAAATAATGTTATTTCTAAAAAATATTCAAAACACATTGACATAAAAATAATTTATATATATCGTCGATAACAAGGCACAGATGTCTGTAATCCTTTATAGTGTTTTCCTTTCCAAATATGTTTGGTTATACCCAATTTGTATACACTATATTGGTATACCTCTGCAAATATCCTTTCGACTTTTAAACATGACGTATAAATTTCGTTTAAACTTTTTATACTATTTTTTAGTACAATTAACCTATATCCTTGGCTGTTAGTGCTAATTAAAAAAAAAATAAGTGCTGAAATAAATTTCTCCGGGTAAAATGGAAAAGCATGCTCCTGCAAAATTGGAATTTTCCCCAAGTTAGTTACAAACAACCGTAATCCCACTATCTGGGTCTAATTGTGTCAATTACAACTTGCCACTGTACCTAATTTGTAAGGATACGTCTAATTATTCTCAAGAGGTATCTTAGCTCTTACCTACAACCTACACAGAACATCTCATTCTTTTTTACAAAACACCACTTTATCAAATGGGTTTTTTAATATTCAACAACAAAAATAAATTTCAAGTATTAGGTATACAGCGTAAAGTCAATTTTAAGGTGTGTAACTTTGGGTTTTACCAAATTAATTATTATCCAAAAACTATAAACATCAACATAACCAATTTTTTGACATTGCAAACCTTTTTACTTCTTATAAAACCATTAACAGCGTATTTTAGTGAAAAGTCTTAAAATTAAAATTTGACCTCCTAGTATGTACTTTACCCCAATTTTCTAATGCTTTAAATGATTTGAAGAATTATAAACATAATCTAAAAACATTAAAATGCGGGTTATAACACATTTTTACTTTATTCACAGTACGTAAACCATTATTAATCACTAATCAATGGGTACTTATATACATATATACAAAGTTTCTAATCAAAATGAACAACGTAATAGAGGTTGTAGATTTCATCGTCTAAAATTATTTATGTATTATCTATTTTTATAATTTAAGCTTTATTATTGTCAACGCTCACTAGTAAAGTAATGTAATAATTTTTTTGTTTTTGTATATATAATACATTATGAAATATTTGATTTTGACAGATTTGACGTTTAAAAAATAAATTTTAGATATAAAATAAACTAGGACATTTGTCTTAAAAGGCATATCTGGTTTGGACAAAAAAATAAAGATAATATTATGTAGTAAAATCGACATAAAATAGCTCAAAGAATTACCCCATAGTAATTTTCTTTTGACCCAACCTAATACAGAATCCATTTTTCTCCCAACAAAGACCTACTGTTTACGACATTTAAATTTCCCCTCATAAAAACCATGAAAGATTTTACTGCTTTGTTCTCGTGCAGAAAAGTCCGTTTTTTGAAAATTTTATTATCAAATTTAGGATCGATTTGTGGCAGCGTTGAGAAGGATTTATGAAAGACGCCCTCGAGTTTTTTTCCTTCCAAGAAAAATATTTCTTTTGTTAGCACACCTTTTTATCAAATTTATTGTCCCGTAACGTATACTTGAATTTTCCAACCATTTTGTTCATTATTTTACCTTGTTTTTTATATTTTATGGAAACAAAATAATAAAATTCATTATAGGTACCTAGTTCTTTGTTTCGAAAATTTTAAACTTTTCACTTTAAACTTATTTTGTAATAAAATTTTAATTGACAAATTAAACATGTTAAACATTAAAATAAAATTACTGGTAACATGGTATACAAATTCTTATGCGTAGTTTTGACAAATAAAAAACACTTAAAACAAAAAATAGAGAATTCCAAAAATTATTCACAATTAGATTTTTGTCACCTCTACTAATACATTATTTATTTCAATACACTTAATAATTCTTTTATAAAAGAATTTTTAAGTGTATTGAAATAATAAATATAAATAATAAATAATACGTATACGTACTTGTAGGTTTGTAGTACCCTAACCCGTAGTTCTTGTGAAGTTTGTAGCCTTGATTTGTACATTTTTAATTACAGTAAACCAAAAAGAAAAAATCGAGGGTCTTTAAATCTGGGGATCTTGGTGGCCACTTAATCAAAGGACTATTTATGAATAGGAGAACGATCCAATTAAAACCTTTAATTTAGGAGAATATCTAATGAGTCATTCCAAATAAAAACGCCAAATGGGGTGCGCTGCTTGATTTTTTATTTTGATAAAAAAAATTGAAGATATCAAATATGAAAATCCGTTGCCGTTTTAATTTTTGAATTTTTTTACTTTTAATCGGCACCCTTTAGAAATCTGAAATCGTGTCAATTTCTTACTCTCTTATAGTGGGCCAGAACTTTTTTCTGTGACAAATATTGAAATGATTTGAATTTTGTTTTACTGTTCAGTAAGTGTGTTTACGATATAAATTATTTTTATCCAATTAGTTAATCTCATAAAAGAATGGTAAACCACTAAAGATTCATGATAATTTGAAATGAAATGAAATATTTTTGACAGTTCTGACATTTCTCTACCAAATGAATTGACTAAGTCAAAGCCATCTAAATTTTAAATTATAAATAAAACTAACAATATCGCTTCTTAACTGCATTAAAAAAAATAATATATCTTTTACATGGATAAAAATAACAAAACAAGACTAACTGGACTGAAAAGATGAAGGTGGGGACTACATTTCCTGAAAGTTTCTGAGGGCAAAATTGACTAATTTTAAGAATAATCAAGTTTCAATAATTTTTTTAATAAAGAAAATGATAGTCTAGAAACTTAAAATAATAGTTACGTTTTCTATTGTATAAGTAGTGATGATAGTCTAGAAACTTAAAATAATAGTTACGTTTTCTATTGTATAAGTACTTGATACCTGAAAAAAACAACTTTCTAGATTTAGCAGAATAGACACAGGAGCCAGACAAAAATCACAAAAATTGGCAAATTATTACAAATCTTTAGTGGTTTACCATTCTTTTATGAGATGAACTAATTAGATAATAATAATTAATATTGAAAACATACTTACTATAAGACAGTAAGAAAATGACACGATTTCAGGTTTCTAAAGGGTGCCGATTAAAAATAAAGCAACTAAAAATTAAAACGGCAACGGTTCTTCGTATATGATACCTAAAAGATCATCCTCAAATTTTTTCATTAAAATAAAAAATCATGCAGCGCACTTTTAAATTCATTTTTGGTGTTTTCATTTGGATTGACTCTAATGGTAAATCATCTAATGCGTTCCAGAACTTGTTTTCAAGAAAACACAAAAACTCATTTGCATTAAGATTATCAAAGAAGAAAAGACCAATTATTTTGTCATTTAGTATTCCGCACCAAACGTTAATTTTAGTAAATACTCTTTGCATTTATGACAAATTTCGGGTTCTTATTTGACCAGTGATGGCAATTTTAACTTGAAACCACCCCATTGGTAGTAAATATGGCTTCATATCTGAATACAATTTCATTGAAAAAATTACGATTATTTATTTCCCTTGTATCCAATAACAAAACTCTAATCGTTATTTCTCATCTCCCAGTTCCAATATTTGCAAATATGTTGGTTTAAAAGCCTTTATTTTGTTTTTTTCAGGAATCTCATAATACTTTCTCTGGAAATATTAAGGTCTAATTTAGCCATTCTAATATTAGTACGGGGGTTGTTCTTAAAGTTATCAGTAATCGGTTATCAGTTATCCAGCATTTAAAAAGATAATACCTAAGTTACTAACCAATTAAGAAAATTAAATTAAATTACTCGGCAACCCGCAGCAGAAATTTAAAAATCATGCAGCGCACTTTTAAATTCATTTTTGGTGTTTTCATTTGGATTGACTCTAATGGTAAATCATCTAATGTGTTTCAGAACTCGTTTTCAAGAAAACTTAAAAACTCATTTGCATTCAGATTATCAAAGAAGAAAAGACCAATTATTTTGTCATTTAGTATTCCGCACCAAACGTTAATTTTTATAAATACTCTTTGCATTTATGACAAATTCCGGGTTCTTATTTGACCAGTGATGACAATTTTAACCTGAACCACCCCATTGGTAGCAAATATGGCTTCATATCTGAATACAATTTTATTGAAAAAATTACGATTATTTAGATATTTCCCTTGTAGCCAATAACAAAACTCTAATCGTCATTTCTCATCTCCCAGTTCCAATGTTTGCAAATATGTTGGTTTAAAAGCCTTTATTTTGTTTTTTTCAGGAATCATAATACTTTCTCTGGGAATATTAAGGTCTAATTTAGCCATTCTAATATTAGTCCGGGGGTTGTTCCTAAAGTTATCAGTTATCCAGCAGTAAAAAGATAATACCTAATTTAGAAAATTAAATTACTCGGCCACCCGCAGTAGAAATTTAAAAAACTAAACGTCACAACACAACATACCCCTTTTTATTTAAAAAAGTAAGGCTGAATGTTGCCCCCGCCAAGAAGTTGTGAGAAGAAGTGATTAAATTAATGTGTAAATATGTCCCCCAAAAAAGAAAACAGATTTTTTAATTTTCACATACAAAGCCGTAAACCTTGGTGAACTGTTTTCAATGGGTCACTCTGTATATAACAATATATTTTTTTACAAATTTAAATTTTAAAATTAAAGTTTTATTTTGTTTGTGATTTAAAAAACCTCCCATTTGTAGGTATATGAAAATACGTAATGAGATTAAAATACCATTAAAATATATTTTAATGTTTAATATTTTTATATGACGGCACTTAAATATGATATGTTGTTATTTTGCAAACATATTTAGCAATAAAAAGTTATTATTAGAACTTAAACAACATTAAATTATTTTATTATCAATATGTCTTTTACCATTTCAAATGGGTAACAATATAATACTTTACTTAGTCAGATACAATAACAACACAGTGCCAATGTAAAACCTATCTTAAAAAACAATTTATTGATATCCATCTAGAACCTTACAGCCATAAAATCATTTTTTATCGAAATTTTTTGTTATATATAGAAAACAGTTACTATAAAGTGGCGTCCCGATATGTATCAAATAACGCAGCGAGTTATTTTGTTACCAGACCGATATAGTGGTAACTTACTGGTCTCTTGCACAAACAAACACAGGCACAACACACATTTGCTTAAGCCAAACAAACGTTCTGAGCTGTGTATTTGGTAGCGAAATCATCATTTAAAACCAATTGGATATTATTTCACTCGAAGTAGAATACAATTTATTTAAAAAGAAAATAAATATAATAACCGTAATATGTAAAAAGTGACTTAAGTTTTAGTTTAATCCCTAAATATGTCTAGCATATTTGATACACGTCTATACTAAATATTCTTCAGGGATTAAGGATTAATGATTAAACCGAACCTAAAGTTTCAGTTTAATCTCTTCTTTAAACTGTTAGAATGTTTCTTTAGTTAACCTAATTTTCACTTACAAAAATGGCGAATGCACCGGGAATATTTTTTAAATATTTTTGTCCTTTTCAATTTGTATAGTTTTTAATGCATGAATAACACTGTGCAACATTTTCGGAAAAAAATTAGGATGATGGGGTTCTGAAAGTATTTTCGGTTTCTACAATGAAAATCATGAATTATAGCGTTTACAGAATGTTTAGATTGATTCTGCTTTTTTTTTAATATCAATTTAAAGTTTTAGTAATTTTGGATTCCGAAATATCAAATAAAGAAAAAAATAATTAAATAAAAAAATAATGAGAACAATAAAATGCAATTTTTTTTTTAAATTAAACCTTTTTCTGGATTTAATATGTTGTAGTGCAATTTCTTAGTTCTTTCGCTTCTACCATAATATCTACCAAAATTATGTTAATTATTATTATATTAATTATTAAAAACATATTCTTTTTAACAAATACAATAAATAAACATAAAAGATATTGGTTTAAATTAATAAATAACGGTTTTTCGGGTTCCAAAATTAGTAAAACTTAAAATCGATATTTAAAAAAAACCTGAATCAATCTAAACATTCTGTAAACGAAAAAAGGTATTCTTTGGATAGGAGAAACGAAAACCACTTTCAGAATCCCATCATTTTTTTTGTTTTGGTTTAAATGAATAAATAACGGTTTTTCAGGTTCCAAAATTAATAAAACTTAAAATTGATATTAAAAAAAAACCTGAATCAATCTTAACATTCTGTAAACGCATAAAGACATTCTTTGGATAGGACAAACGAAAACCACTTTCAGAACCCCATAATTTTTTTTGCTGTTGCACTGTGTAATTATACTACTACTTTTCAAAAAAATACTTCCCATTGGCCCGCCAATGCTAATTTCATTAAGACTCTCTACGTCAACGAAGGCACGCACTTCTGCTGCTAAACATGCGTGATGCAAATTAATTTTTGATTATATTACACAAAGAAGCGTATTTGTATTAGTGCTGACTAAATAAGTTTTTAACAGCCCAAGGCCTAAATATCCCCACAATATACAGCAGGGTCTATTTATGTCAAAAATTGTACTATACTATAACATTTTACTTGCATATTTGAAAAAATTGTTTAAATGCACTAACATTTTTACTAGTTTGGGCTATTATATTAGCAAATTATTTTAAAAAAATTAGTACATTATAGACCAGACAGGGAAAGAAAATATTATAGCCGAACATACATTTCAGTTAATGGTGTGCGAATTGAATATTGAATTAATTAAAAGAATTTGAAACATCATGTTTCTATTTGAATACGAGAATAAGCTCGTACTGTTTTCATGGAAACAGTACCATACATGCAACAGTACGATGTGAAAATTTCTTAAAATTTTGTCAAACAGAAAAAACTCATATCATAAGACAATTTTTTTTACTTCTATTACGGAATATGACCGTTCTTATATCACTTTTTAATGTGGAATTACATAAATTTCTTAAAGTGTTACAAAATAAATTGATTCTATCACCGAATGACGGAATAAACACCGGTGGCGCCATCTCTGTGTTTATTATCTAAAAACTTTTAGACCGATCCAACCTCACTTTATCCCAATTAAATATATTATTTTTATATGGTATTTTTTGGAAACGTAGAAAAAGTATAGTGTGAAGCACATTTGGAATTTCACATTGCGCTCTCGTAAAACCATCAAACTTACCTTTGGCTTGTGTGACTAACTTTTCACTCGAGCGGAATATGCGGTATTCTTGTTACAGAATATACTATTCTCGCACTTGTCCATTAAATTGTCCTCGTGCGATATCTGTCAAATGGTTAACCTCAATTTTTACCAATTTTAAATGTTATTATAGCCGCCTTCTCCCAATATAAAACCCGTTTGGTTCAAATCACAGTGAGTATTGAAATCGGCCAATCACTGATGCCTAAAAACGTGGATAATGAGTTATTATTATTATTATTATTCACGTTGTTAGGCAGGAAATTTATAATGTTTAACAATATTCACGGAAAACCCCAAAATTATGCAATAGGAGTAGATAAACATGAATATGAATTTAAAATTTTCTATTGGTTTTTAAAAACGTCAAAAAATAATCCTGTAAATTATTGTACTATGGATTCTACTCATAAAATTAGTTTAGAATAGTATATTCTGTAACAAGTTTGGAATACAGCATATTCCGCTCGAGTGAAGAGTTTGTCACACGAGCCGAAGGCGAGTTTGACGGTTTCACGAGAGCGGAATATGCAATTTCAAACGTGTTTCAGACTATACTTTTTGTACGTTTCCAAAAAATACTTAGAAAAATAATTTAATTGGAAGAAAGTGAGGTTAGATTGGTCTAAAATTTGTTAGATATTAAAAACAGAGATGTCGCCACGAATGTTTATTATGTCATCAGATGATAGAATATTTCATTCTGTAACACTTTACGGAATATATGTCATTCCATAGATAAAAGTGATATTAGAAGGGTCAAATTCCGTAATAGGAGTAGAAAAAATATTTTTTCTACGACCACTATGTAAAAGTCACTTTTCATGATGGCATCGTTGCTTAGAAAATGAATCTTTTCATTGGCAAGGCAAAACACGAATGTAAAGTGACATTTCTGTGTGAAAAGTGACAGGTCTGTGTGAAAAGAACCGGAAAGCATCGTTTGACATTCAGCTGTCAAAAAAGTTTTTAGGTTATTTTGTTTTGTATTTAAAAATAATAAAAAATAAAAGGGTCGCAGAAAAAACATTGTGTTATACTTGTGAGAAAAGCTTTCTTCAAGCTCGTGTTAATGCACACTCGGCCTAACGGCCTCGTGGGCAACTTAAAAACCCGCATGAAAAAGTCGCTTTTCAACACTTGTAAAACAAATAACTATTACAAAACGGAGGTTGTATCCTTCTACGTAAGGGTATTTTTATTATTTAAAGAGCTACCACCTCGGTTAAATTAGAGAAATTTTGTATCCTCCTAAAATCGTATTTTACGCGATTCTATTTATAAAATCAATGTTGTTATTCAAAGGTTCTTTTGTGAGAAGATGTCAACTATCCTACGAAATATATTTTTTTTTTATAAAAAAATTTTAAACATGTTTTTAAATATTGTGACTCAAAATTAACCTTCTCCCTCACCCCCATAACAGCATGTGATGAAGTAAATTATATTAACCTCCCCTTTCACCTAAAAATATTTTTTAAATTGACGAAGAATGATAAAGGATGCAGCTCCAATTTGCACAAATTAAGCCCATTATAGGCTACAAAATTTTCTCTATGGTCTAGAGCAAAATTAACGCAGATCCGAATAACAGTTATGTCTAAACAAGAAAAATGCAATATATGCCACTTGGCGATTGAAGCAAGAAAGACGTAGGTCTAGGAGCTATGTCTGTCTTGCCCCAAACGCGTATCAGTGGCAGATTGTGGATTTTGGGTATACCCATAGATTAATACCGATATCTCAGTTAGTAGACATGGGACCCACACCAAACGTATATGAGTTTATAATGACATTAGATAGACAAGTTCTGCTCAAGCAGAATTTAAATTGAAGTTTGCGTCTCACCCCTAATTAAGATTATTTAAATTAAAGTGGTGCAATTCATAATTAACTAAATTTTATAAAATTATATAGTCAAATTTCAAAATTTATTTAAAAAATCTAAGATTTACAGATTTCATACTATTCAATTTTTATTATTCTTTTAACTAAAATATAAGAATATATCATCTAAAGTTACCCTTAAAAAATATAACAACGTAATGCTATTAGCAAGACAATACGTTCCCAAGAATGATTTACCTTTTTAGGAAAATCTAACATTCTACCAAGTTGATGAAACGGTGCAGTCGAATAAACTGACGATCAAAATAAATAAATATAATCAAATTACTAAAAAAATTAAATAAATTAACTGAAAAATGTTTCTGGAATGATATCTTTTTATAAAAATTGTAATAAATAAACTACAAAATGTTTCTAGAGTGTTTTTTATTTTTGAAATTAAGTACCAATAAATTATAATTTTGCATCTATGGGGCAAGAAGGAGGTAGCTTCGGTAAACAAATCAGATTTATGTGCTTTGTGTTTAATGTTTTTATAAAACTTGTATACAAGATCTTAAAAATTGCATATCTATTGAAATAACAATTCATAACGTTTTTTTCGTTTTTCTCAGAATGTATGTTTTTGGAGCTGCATCCTTCTTGCAGCAAGGTCGTCAATTCTTTTTTGTAATAATCCAACCCAAAATGAAACAAATAAACAATTTTATTTAAATTACGTTGTCACGTGGGGTTTTAAAAAAGTCTCCGCTCTCGGGCGTTACAAATGGTGACGGTCCTTCAAACCCTTCCTCCTCCATTCCAGCGTCACGAGATTTATGAACGGCCCCTTATAATAAAAGTTACTGTAAGAAATATTAATTTCATGACATTATATTTTAAGAAAAAATTTGTTTATTTTTTAACTTCTGTTTCCCCTATATAATGATCATTATAACCATTACAGCAAGGGGAATAACTAACTCATTATTCACGTCAGGCATCAGTGATTGGCTTATTTTATTATTAACTGTGATTTTAATTAATTGGAAAAAACGGAGGTTGAAACTTTCTAAAACATGTCAGTTTTATTTATATTTATGCTACTATACTGCCGTGCTTAATGAAAATGCCGTAACCAACAATTTTGCGATTTTTGGTTTACGGCATTTTTTACTAGAACAATTCATCCTGCGTCTATCCCCGGTACTCAAAAAACCGTATCTATATCTATACGGTTTTTTGAGTACCGGGGATAGACGCAGGATGAATTGTTCTATAGAACTATACTATAGTAGAAAATGCCGTAAATCAAAAATCGCAAAATTGTTGGTTACGGCGTTTTCATTAAGCACGGCAGTATAGAAATCATTAAAATCGGAAGAAAGTGAGGTTATTTTAAATTTTGTTATTAATTAAATTACTTATTTGGAGTAAAAAAAGCATTATCGTTAATAATTGCATTATACCTTGTATAAATATTAAACTATTACTTTTTATACTTTAGTTTTTTATAAAAATGCATTATAACGTGTTTATTTCCTTAAAATATATTTTATAGTTTTTAATATTAAAATTGTATGATAAAACGTCATTATTTTGGTTATTATTTGTTATTTGGTAATTATTATAATTTATACATTACAATTATGTACATATTCCAAAAAGCTTTTACCAATGTATACATATGATTTTTAATAATAATCTTGTTTTAGTAGTCCATATTTTAATAGATATTTTAATGGGCAAAAGTATTTTTTTGTTAAAAATAATTTATCTTATTCGTCTTATTTTGGATTAGTAAAATTGGCCTTCTAGGCACCATTGTGTTTTTCTGTTTGTTTTCCATAATCACTGCAACGTTTTTATTTTGTTTTGTCAGCCCTCTAATTTGAAAAGGTGATTTCCACGTCTAACCTTTAACAAACCGCGAAAAGAAAACACATTTAGACGTAATGCCTTCGTTGGGAGGTTTTATTTTTTCACGATAAAACGAAATTACGTTGGGGCCCGAGTTTATATATAAACAATGCTAAAAATGAAATTTTACGGGCGATGAGATACATTTAAACCCTTACGCGATAAAAGTGATTATGAATATGGAAGATAGATTTAAAACTAAATTGAACGGGTAAAATGAAGAGCGCACAATGAATATATGAAAATGGAATCAGTACATTATAAAAAAGGGTGCATATTTTACCTTGAAATACCGTTTAATTTTTAAATATTATAAAAGGTTAAATTATAAAAAAGTATAAATTAAAACAAAATGTTTTAAAATTAAAAACTATAAAAGAATTTGTGGTATTGAGACATTAAACGCTCGAAAATAACACAAAGTAGGCTATTGTAAAACTCCAAAAATTAAAATATTGTTCTAATAGTAAAACAATGAAAAAGAAGAAGAAGAAGAAAAGATAATTTTAAATAATAAATTATTTATCTACGTAGGTAATTATATAAATATGATTTTAAAGATTATTTACACATTAAATTAAATTCGCAATAAAACTTTCCAAAAAAACATAGAAAACTTAACCTCAAAACCAAAACACATCTGTCAATAATACCATTAAGGTTAGTTCACACTAGGATTCATTCATGAAGTATTATAATTTTTATTTAATATTTGATTTAATTGTGGAAAAATTATTAATACTTATTATTAATATTTAAAACTAGTAAAGAATGGTCGACTATTAACTCGCATTCTTGCCGTGCTCGCTTGTTTATAATCGACAATTTCCTATACTTGTCGCACAACCATTTGTGGCTTTATGGCGTTTTAGTCACGGGCTGAAGTTAGTTGACAGTGGTCAAATGTCATACAATTTTTAAATTAAAGTTCCCTTCTTGGTGGAGACCACACTGTGGAGTGCCTATAAAACATTTTCTTTACTCTCACTGTGAAAAACTGCTTCTATATCGGATTTAAACGGTCCATTTTCACTGCGCGCCGGTAATACAGATTCCCTCTATTGTTTTATAGATGTCGCTATATACAAATATTTAATTGAAATCATTTTTAGATAATAATAAGTATTTGCCGTAGAAAAAGTATAGTATGCAACTCGTTTATAGACCTTTCTGACTTATCTGGCATTAACTTGATACATGAGGAGGTGCATTCCAAAACTCGGCTTATCCATATTACTTGTTTTCGAGCAAAATGTCAAAAACCTTACACCTGAGTACTAAGGCAAACAAAATACTTTAAACCAAATATAAAGGCATTAGTAAAACATTTATATACCTTGATTAAAATAATTTAAAATTACATACGTATATGCCGAGTTCTGCATGATATAAGCATTAGAAAAGCAAGTTTTAGAACGTTAGTCAATTTGTAAATGAATTTTAAATGGAATAAGGTTAGTTTTAGAATATTATGAACTTTTCAGGGTACAGGGGGATACATGTTAAATGTACGTACACCACTAACTCATTTTTATTAAAAAGTTTTGGAATGGACCACCTCACATAATACACATTAAATAATTGCTTAAGTAATAAAATTTTAATAATTAAAAGTTAAGTTGTAAAAATGATTTAGAAAAATAAAATTAATTTATTATTTTTGTTTTAGAACTATAACATTGTTTAATCTACAATTTTATTAATAAAGGTGGTAGAAAAATTTAAAAAAAATTTATATATACAGAGTAATGACTCCTAAGTAAGCTAGAGCCCCTGAAAATGGTTTTTCTAAATATTTCGAAATCTAAAAAGATAAAATATAGTAAAAAATTCTTATCAGGGGCGTCCTCAACTTTTTTGTGCATTGATTTTTTGAACCAATATATTAATTAATCAAGTTTTTTATGTGAAAGTTTTTAGTTAAATTGAGTTATTTTTATCAATAAACTAGCAAAGAGAAAAAATCAATATTTTTTTTTAACTTTTTAACTAACCAACATAAAGCAGTTCCAGACCCAAATTTATATAAACTTATTTTCTTAAAATCAACCTAGGACTGAGCCCATTCAGTATCAGCCATCAATTTAAAAACGCCCTGTATATAAAAAAAGGCTTGTTACTCATGTTTTAAGTTGTAACTCCTGGTCAATTTTTCGACAACCTTTATATACATATATATTATGGTGTTTCAACAAAAAACAATTATTTTTTTTTCTAATGGCGTTGAAAAATTAATAGGACATTAAAAAACAAAAATGTTGGCGCCTATTTGAGCCCTTAATTCATTTAAAAATAACACTAATAAAAAATTTCAAACATTTTCAAATAAAATACAAAAAAATATCATGCCATATTTACTTATATTGTTTTTTATGTAAAATCGCTTTAATTCTGTTAACCTGAGACTGTAAACTTCTTTTTTTTGTTTTTTAAAGTTTACAGTCTCAGGTTAACAAAATTAAAGTGATTTTACATAAAAAATAATATAAATATGGCATATGATATTTTTTTGTATTTTATTTAAAAATATTTGAAACTTTTTATTAGTGTTATTTTTGATCGCTGATATCTTTGAAACGGTTGATCTGAAGAAATTTGACCTTCAGATGTTTTTTGTAGAGCGTGAAATTTTCTATAACTCCTTTCGCTTGGGTGTTGCGAAAACAAACCATTCCAAAGTTATAAGACTTCAAAATTAAAAAAATAAAAATTCCCGTGTTATTGAAATGGAAAATGAATTGAGGCAAACCTTAATAATAATATTATGGGCTCAAATAGGCGCCATCATTTTTGTTTTTTAATGTACTATTAATTTTTCAACACCATTGGAAAAAATATATATATATTTTTTGAAACACCCTAATATATATTTATAAATTGTATACTAAACCCCAAACATTTTTTATTTGTTTTTCATGAAAAATTTATGAGTAAAACTTTTTTTCACGTCGACCAGCCGGTACGAAAATGGAAAATTAATTTGACACGGGCAACTTTTTAATTAAACAAATCGTTTTTGGCGGTCGAATTGTACAAAACCATTTAATCCAATTTTGAAGTATCCAAATTTAATAATCGAATACATTAAAAGTTTTATGCCGGGGCGAAGGCTGTTTTGAGACCGACAGAAATCAATATTAGCACGTCTGAGTCATGCCACCGGCATACTTTGCGCCCCTTCTTGCTTCTATGCCTGACTGCTTGGCTTAGCCAGCCGCCCTTCTGCCCGCCGTCGCTCTCCTCATTTTCTTCTTCTTTAGATATAACATCATGCTCACTAAAAATTTTCCAGTGGCGGTCCATAAATATAAATATAATAAAAAAAGGATCTGTCTACCCCAATTATGAACATTATTCATTCACACTATTTATTATTAAAATAAATCAAAAGGGTAGAAAAACTTAATGCGAGTGTTTATTACCCCTTAATGTGTTAAATAGTGACAAAATGTACACTAGAGTGCATGTCAATTTCTTTGTTTGTTTTGATGTTACTAAGAGCTCTTTTTTCTTTACACTACTACTGCACATTGTATCACAATTAAAGTTAAATTACACCAATAGTGGCAAAATGAACTAAAAAAATTGGTAATAACTTAAATGCGTTTTAAAATGTTTGGTTGGGATACCGCGTTGTGAAAGTGTGGCATTTTTGTTCAGTTAGATTTTAATTACGGTGAATCCATAAGAAGACATTCTTATTTTTTCTTTAAGCCTTAATACTCAATAAATACCAATATGTTAAAAGGATGTACATACCCGACCAATATTATATATCAATACTTTACGGCAGTAGGTCGGCTACTGTAATAGTAATTTACGTTACAAGGCCGGGAAATGGCTTATTAAAGTACGAGTCTAGATGTTTTCGGACGAGGCGACGAAGGAGCCGAGTCTGGAATTTCTAGACAAGTACTTTAATGACATTTCACGGCCGTGTATCGTACAATGTTTTATTTCATACTGTTCAATATTTTTATCAAATTTTTGGTAATTGAACTGTATATTCAGGTGAAGGTGTCAGTAATGTGTCAGTACATGATGGTATCAGTATTGTCTAAACAAACTATAAAATGTAGCACCAGTAACATAGGGTGATAATGTAGTATGCTTTGAATCGGTTGCTAACAGTAACAAAGAGTTTTTTTATTGATTGTCTTGTTTGTCAATTCAGCATCGTTTTGAATAATTTCGAATAAAATGGATGCAGAGATTTTGAAAAAAAGTTCTGAAGCGACGGCGAAACTTATCCCGGTCAAGTCTTCCGGACGATATCAAAAGGAATACGAGATATTCTGTGAATGGCGCAAAACTTATAATGTGTTAGTTAAAATATACCAGTCCGGTAAAGTTACTTTACCGGCCTAGTGATGTAATGTATCATTTTCCGGACTCAAATGAGTCCGGGAAATGGCACATTAAAGTACAGTATGAAATAAAATTAATAATATAAATACATACACACTTGATTTACTTTTTATTTTCAAGCGTAATAGTTGTTATATTAACCTATACCTACATTTTTATTAATATTATGGAAAATTTGTACACTTGTGGTAAATCCCCGCCTGACGCCTCTCTACCAATGGGATCACCCATTTTTTATAACAGAAAAATGAATTACTGATGAATTCTTAAGATAATTCATTGCTTACAAGTTGACAGCCAGTAAAACTTTTACGTTTTAAGGAACCATTTTGCTTAAGCCAGCCATACGACTCAAATATAAAATTATATTTTAAAAGGCACCGATTTTGATAATTGTCATTGATTTTTGTTCCAAATAATTGTTTCTCTTTATTTACCTTTTCGTTTTATTCACTACCACCAATAGTTTTTACTGAAATAATAGTGTTAATTTACACTAGAAGTTTGCACTAAAAGTCAAAATTTAGATCGTATTTTAAACCTACTTTGACCTACGAAAACTGATTAAAACCTATTCAGCCTGTTAACTCCAATTTAGCACTAGCAACCGAATTAATCTTCATTTAAAGCGATTTAAACCTCTAATAAAATTTTTGGTCGGATTATAAACCAAGTACCTAGATTATTTTATTTCACTTATCTGCCATGTTTTAAGTTTAAAAGTTGGTTATCTTTAGGCGAAAAGAAAACCGTTCAAGACGGAAATTGACTTATCGTTTAAATTACGATCTAAATTTTGACCCGAGTAGTACATTATAGACCAGGCGAATAAAACACAAATTATCGAAGAGCATACATTTCACTGCGAGGTAGCTAGTAATAAAAAACCCCAATAGCCTAGTAGATTGGGGTTTTATTTACCATTTTTTTTTCAAGCGTTTATTTAAATGCCACATCATTTTTAGTTTAACTGACATGATGACATTTTAGCATATTTCGAGGGTTATTTGACAGAACATCGTAAGCGACAATTTTGTTGAATTACTTTTTATTTTATCAAAGTGTCAGTTATGATAAGCTGCACATGTTAACATAATAGTTATCCCAATTTTGGAATCTAATATTGGTCAGTTTGAATATTTTAATTATTGTAAGAGCCTCGTCTTTTTAATTTGTTACCGATTTAGAACGTACAATTGGCGTCCCCGAAATGTGAACGGCAAAATTTAATCGTGTAATATGAGCTTTGCATCAGTGTCGTCGGTAGTTGTCAAATTTGATAATAGTTGTCAATTGCAATATCAAAAATGCCACCCAACTTAACTGAGGCTGAGAGGTCCAGGGCAATAGCCAAATTAGAAGAAAATTGGTCTTAACGTGAAGTGCCTGCGGATTTAAATGTCAGTAAAAGCTGCATATTTTATATCAAGAAACGTTGGCAAGAACAACAAAGATTAAGAAAACCTATCAGGCAAGGTGTAGGTAAAATCTCCAACGAAAATGAAGACAATGCTCTTGTCGCTCATATTAGGCAAAATCCTTTCAATAGTGCAGTTAAGGCCCGAGAAGATACACAATTTCCAGGATCTCTTCGAACAGCTCAAAAAAGATTGAAACAAGCTGGCTTAAAAAACTGTGCTGCTGCTCATAAGGTTTTTTTAACTGACGAAAATAAGCGAACTCAGTTCGCCAATGACTATCTAAATTATGGAAAGGAATTTTGAAATAATGTTATATTTTTTGATGAAAAAACCTTCCAATCTTCCTATAATGGAAGGCTGCGTGTATATCGTCCAAGAGACGCAAGATTTAAGAACTACACATTAAGAACCTCAAATAGTGGACGCTTTTCTATAAATTTTTGGGCGTGGATAAGCGTCTATGGTGCGGGAATATGTTGGGAAATTGATGGTAGATTAACGGCTGAGCACTATACGACGATTTTGGACAACGTTATGCTAGCTTCAGTTAGATAGATGTTTCCAGAAAATTTTATATTCCAACATGTTAGAAAACTATAGTTATACATACAATATATATACAAAAGTATAAAAAAATAATTCTAATAAATATTATATTACAGGACAATGCACCAGTTCACACAGCTCGCGTGGTTACAGAATGGGTAAACAACAACCACATAACTGTTTTGCCATGGCCAGCTAGAAGTCCTGACTTAAACGCCATTGAAAACGTATGGGGTTTTATAGTTAAAAAATTATATCAACGGGACTTTAGGCCAGCAAACCAAAATGAACTACGGAATGCTGTTGAAAATTCTTGGGAAGAAATTGATGAGTCATACGACATGCGTAAACTAATAATGTCCAGGCCAAAAAGGTTGCAAAGTGTTGTGGCAGCTAATGGCTCTGCAATTAAGCATTAAAATAGCTTATAAGCAGCAATACAGTTTTTTAAACCAGCTTGTTACAATCTTTTTTGAGCTGTTCGAAGAGATCCTGGAAATTGTGTATCTTCTCGGGCCTTAACTGCGCTATTGAAAGGATTTTGCCTAATATGTGCGACAAGAGCATTGTCTTAATTTTCGTTGGAGATTTTACCGAAATGTACTACGGAATGCTATTGAACATCTTGGGAAGAGCTTAAGACATTTAAATCTGCAGCTATTTTACATAAAGACCAATTTTCTTAAGCAATATGTTAATTTAGTTATGTTATTTATATTTTTTATTTACCTACTTGTTAATATTGTTGTACAAAACCAAATTAACGTTCATTTATTTGTAATATTGTTTATATTATTGTTTGTTAAAATATTATTAAAAAAATAACGATTTAGGATATTGTTCTTAGTATTTTTCCCTCTATTTGTAACACCACTGGCCAAAGCCAGGAATAAACGAATAAATTTTATGAAAAAAAACTATGACAACCAAAAATCGTTCACATTTCGGGGACGCCAATTGTACGTAAGCGCCTATATGTTCCCGACCAATAATCGTAAGCAACTACGAGACATGGCCTTTGCGATTTGACATTGTGTCGCTTACGATAATATTGTGCTCCCGCCTTGATATACCAAGGCGTTATTCCCGCTCTAAACAGTTTATTCGTGAGTATACCTGCATCGTGGTGATTGCTACCAAGTTTTAAAATAATATTTTATTTGATCAAAAGCTTATTATTACTTTATTTCATTGCATTATTAATAGTAATCCTAATTATAATTGTTGTTACCTAGTGTGGTTCGTTAACCCGTAACTGGTGAGGTCACTTTTTTGTTACATAACTGGTGAGGTGGGGTTTACCAAATACCAAATGAAAACTCTACAGGGGCTAGCGAGCCTCGCACCATGATTTAATACATAGTAAAGATTCTTAGAATGGGTGGGGTTTGGGAAACCCCACCTCACCAGTTACGGGTTAAAAGTGCTTTTTGTAGTAATTGTATGTTCTTTTAGCGTCAAATGATTTGACTTAAATTTATAACGGTAAGATCATGGTACCATGCATGAGTTAGATACTGATGTGTGAATAAAAATCGTTCTTTTCTTTTCAAAGAAAGCTAATGTAGATTTTCATTTTCAAACATTGTTTGGCAAAATATCGTTGGTGATATTTTATAAATTAATTTTTTTGTAACTTTTTTTATTTAATAATAAAAGTAAAAAAAGTAAATGTCGCTAACGATGATTTGACAAAAGTAATCATCAAATCTATTTCCCACAAAGTAACGTAAATGTAACTTAAGCGACAAGACTAATTTTACATTTTCCTAAAGATGTTTTTATAAAATATCGTATGCCACAAAATTGAATGAAAATTTTAGATTGGATTCGATCTAACTTAAGTATCTGGATTCTACATTAATAAAATAATGCCTCACCACTTTTCAGATACATAACTTTAAAAATAAAGCTACCACACAAAAAAAATCTCTCCTGTAAAATTTAGGTTTTGTCGCTTACGATGTTTTGTCAAATAATCATCGATTTCTTCATGGAGTTTGATAAGTATTATAATAGAAAAGTTTCTATATAGACTTATGAGTGTAATAAAATGAAAATTTTTGCGCGCTTGGAAAAATAAGGATATTATGAATCGTTTGATAAACGCAATTTTAGTTACGAATTTTAATTAGTCACTAGCAAGCTGGCGAACGAGTGTTTAATAAAATGTACTTTTTCTACGACAAATATGGGTATAAAAAATAATATATTATCATTAAATTTAAATATATATATCTATACAAAATTAGAGTAACCTGAATCTGTATTGCTGGCTTTTAAAATGGCCGTGTAAGTTTTCAAATTTTTCTATAAAGATTAAAATGTATGTCTTCAAATGGACTAACAACCGTTTAAATTTGATGTAGGAGCAGTTTTTACAGTTCTGTGGGTAAAAGGCATAAGGGGATAAGTCAAAAAAAGCAATTTTTCGGTAGAGACTTAAACGTGTTCGCATTAATTCAGGAAATATATTTATGGTTATCGAGCATACCCTTTTGCTAGCATATGACATGTGCTGGCAAAAGGATATACCCGCTAACCATAAATGTATTTCATAAATTAATGCGAACACGTTTAAGGCACTACTAAAAAATTGATAGTTTTGACTTATCCCCTTATGCCTTTTACCCACAGAGTTAAAGTTTATTGGCAAATACCAGTGAAATTTGTATTGAGATAATAAAATAATTTTTACATTTACAAATTATTAAAAAAAAAACATTTTATTTTGACTATTGTATGACATTTAAACTAACTTAAAGATAACTTTAGACCGTGACTTAAAACATGTTCCTAACTTTAGCCCATGACAAAAACACCTTAAAGTTACAGCTTATCAATCAATATTTTAAAGATCACTTATTGTCATGAAAACATATTTTTTGTACATACACTTTATATAAAATTTAATTATAACAACTAACATAAAATTTTAAGTCCATTTTCTTGTCGTATTATTCAAACACAATAGTAATATATAATTATAAACGTTTTAAAAACAAATTACACAACAATTTTTTTGAAACTGCACAAAGAAAATAACGTTAAAAGTTAAATTTAACCAACTTTTTGCGGCTCATAACTGCTTCATTACGGTTTAAAAAAAATGACCTAAAAGTATAAACACAAAATGATTTTTGTCCACAAAACTGATCATGCTACCTAAAGATGCTACTCTTTCTCTACAAAATTGTTTTTTAAATTTTTCAAAATTGGTGCCCTTCCTCACTGCCCATCCGACAAACGTAATTCGTGTTTAGCTTTGGTGTTTATTATTATTATTATTATTAAGAGTTTTTTTAATTAAAGTTTCCACTTGTTTTGGCGTCATGCTAGCGATACCGTTAAGTTGTCTGCCTAGAAAATTTGATATGAGTGAGAGTGGCGTAATAAATGAGTGGCTACATAAGTAGGAGAGACATGGAAATAATACAATATGGCGGGCCTCGTAAGATGGATTGCCTATTTCCGCACAACCTCCTTGACATGGTTATCATATAAAAGGGTTCAACAAGTAGAAAACAATAAGGTAAGTAAAAAAATTTCAAAATTTATAAAAAATTTATAAATTATAATATAAACGACATAATAATGCGACAAAATATAAAGTAGTCCTTTTTGGCCCATTATCAAATATTTACCCTAATCTCTTTATTTGATCATTTTATTGATTTATCAAAAATGATTTATTTTAAATTTTGCTATATTATTTTTATAATAATAATAAATTTAAGTATTTTTTGATAAACCATTTTAAAAATTATAAAAGCCATTCGGCATTCCTTTAAAGTGTATGCCGAACAGAATTGGATCCAGCCTTTTTTTGAAAATCAGACCTAAATATTAGATTAATATAAATTTTATACAATGTTACCTACGACTAAAACTAATAATACTTTGCAGGGAATATAAACTCACCTGTACTTCTTTATTTAAATAAGAAACAAAGTGTACTGTTGCAACTTTAATTTTATATATCTCAAAAATAAACTAATAGAATTTGACAATTTTTTGCGCGAAGGGCAATAATATCCATAGGAAAAGATGTCCCACTTAAAACTAAAGTTGATGCGTTTTTTTTTAATCCCTGCCTACTACCCGAAAACTCCTTCGTTTTGTTTACGTTGGACAACTCTGTATATTATGTATATACAATGTCGAAAATTTCTTATTTTCCTATAGCCAATTTATTGGTATTTAGATATATACGACATTTTTTAATTTAATTTAATACAAATATGTTGCCCACTTTTAAAAAAAAAACTTCTACATTTCCAATTTCCCCATGTTAATGCATATTCCATAAAAATACAGTGTGACCCATTTGTTTGCGACTCACCCCTGTAAAATCTTTATTTATTGTGCGATTTTAACCGGATTTGTTTTAAAGTGTGATAAACTGTATTTTTGGAGCAAAAGACGCCATATTAGTACAAAATACAAGGTCTACTATGTCAGTTTTTAAGAGTAAATTTTTAAGAATTCATATTAGTGATTTTTTTAAACAAAATCTAAGCACGGTACTGGATTCACCACCCCTCAAAACTACCCTATGCTCAATTTTATTGAAAAATTTTAAGAACAAAATGCATAAAAATAACTACAAAATTTATTTTGTCAATTATCCATGATAAAAACATTGAAATAAAATTAAACTAATATTAACATATGTAAATATTAGTTATGGTACTATTACTATAAGTTTAATTTTATTTCAATGTTTTTTCATGGAAAACTTGCCAAAATAAATTTTTTTAGTTATTATTGTGAATTTTTTTTCTTAAATTTTTTTAATAAAATTTAGTATAGGGTCGTCTTGAGGGGTGGTGAATCCAGTGCCGTGCTTAGATTTTGTTTAAAAAATCGCTAATATGAATTCTTCAAAATCTACTCTTAAAAACTGACATAGTAGGCCTTGTATTTTGTAAAAATATGGCGTTTTTTGTTTCAAAAATACACTGTATTACAGTTTAAAACAAATTCGGTTAAAATCGCACAATAAATAAAGATTTTACAGGGGTGAGTCGCAAACAAATGGGTCACACTGTATGTTGCGTGACTGGTGTCGCGTGTGATTTTAATAAAATTGTTGTATTAGAAAAGGGTAAATAAAATATAAAAAATTGGTAAATTCAATAAAATCCCAAGCTGTTACATAAGCAACGCTGCCTGTACTTCATAATATTTTTTTTTAAATATAAAAGAAAAATAACTTGTAATAACAGTGCGATAAGTACGATAAATTTGTCTAACGGATGAATATACCGTATTTTCACACTAAAAGTATACAACTGATATTTCATAATACCTATAAAATTATTAAAGGCTATAAAAGGTTTTAGACAAATGGTTGTATTTTGGAATGTAAATTGTCACTTATAACAGCAAAATAATAATTTACTCTAATGTGTAAAATCATAATTTGTTTTGCATTCAACTAAAAGGTGTTTACTTATAAAAACGTTTAAAAATAAAACAATTATTTTTAAATAGGTAATACTAAAAAATTTAAAACCTAATAAAATAAAACTATTTTTATTTTGATTTTAATATAATTGTTTATGTTTTTATAAGAATGGACTAAATATCTATTGCAAACTTGTCATAATAAGTCTGCAGACTGATAAAATAAAATAAATTTATTACAATTTTTCTCAAAACAAAAATAAATTATGAATAATATCCAAATGTTTTTTAAACAAATTATTTATTTTCATTTAAAAGCAAAACCCTTTCAAAACAAGCAATCTACTAGTAATTTGAGTGTATGTGTCAGAAGTGACTCAAAAAAATTTAATAGATATTGAATGCGTGGAAAAACTTATCATCGCGCGGTGACTTGTTGATTTCCATACTGCTTAAGGGTTGAATTCTGAAACGTGGGGGACTGAGAAAATGGTTTGTTTTGTTATCGCCCTCAATGCGCTGACTCACAAATTTCCAATTTTATTATGTTTCTGCTAATTTGTGTTGAAGTCGTTGCGAAGAAAATGGGGGACCCGCGCGGAAATTTATTGCCAATTTACACGAATTGTTGAGTCAATTATGGAAATTGGAAGAAAACGTATTTTTAAAAGGAAGTTATGTATATCAAAGGTTTTTCGAGTAATATTTATTATAGTACCTATTAAAAATAAAATAAAAGTAGAAATATTGATTTAAGTTTTCTACATATGCGGAGCTTTGATGCGGTTTCCTCTTTATATGAGAAAATATTACTTTGAGCCTGCAAAATTTAGGCATGAGAAACCTATGTGGAACGCTTGTAATTTAAATAAAAATTACATGAAATTATTAAATAAGTATACTTATTATGCAATGACCAACGACGAAAGGCGAATTTCATCTTTTTACGAATATTAAAATAAAGCACAAAATTAACACTTTTTATCTGAAATGTTTCGTACTATTTGCTGATTTTATGGGTAAAAGGTAAGTTGTTTACGACTTTTGCGGCCTGTTAGAATTTCTGGCGGGGTTAAATTTTTAATATTACATTCACTACCGTATACATGTTAGTAACAACTTATTTTAACAAAGAATTCAGTTTTAAATTTTGTATCTTGTTAAAATTGATAAATATAAGATCTGTCACATTTCCAAGTCAATAGTTGATATTAACAGAATATTGCCGTGTATTGCATTGATTAATATTGCGATGTGTTTTCTTTTTTATTGGTTAAAAATCGGTATCGTAAAAAAAATTTGTATCATAATGGATCTTATTATAGTATAGGTAGGAAATATCCAATAAACGAATAAAAGTAACAAAGTAGAAAAACTGTATTAAGGTTTATTTTAAAACTTTTTTATAAACTTTACAATATAAATATAAATATTATAACTAACCGTTGGTTAAAACCGGGAAAATATATAAAATAGGTGGGATTCTTAAATGGGAAATTTTTTTAAAAAATTTCGAATTAAATGTTTTAATTTTTCTTTATAAAGAAAATTGTTTTAAGTAATTTTATTTATATATTTTCAATTTAAGAATTTAAGTTAATATAAATATGTATAATATTATTAGGCTTAAAAAATTTGTATGTATGTATGTGCATTTGCACTTTTTGTTAAGAATAGTCGATTAGATTTGTTTGTAAATTTAATGCACTTTCTTGTGACATAATTTTTTCATTCCAATAGCTTTGTTTCTTTTTCCAAAAAGATTAAATTATAATTTGGTAATTGGTTAGTTAAAAATCGAGTGTGTTTAAACTACACCCACAATTTGAAGTCTATACAGGACGTTCATGGCCAAGTATAGGAATTCGACTACCCTTTAAATTATTTAAATTAAATATCCTTGGGTGCGATTTAAGGTTAATATGTCACAGGCCCTAATAATATCACGGAGGGCCAGCTTCAACGGTTATACAGTAAAAAAGGGTTGGCGTATAAACCAAAGCTCAGCTAATAATAAAATTTTATAAATAATTTTTTAATCTATAAATGGTATATATTTTTTAAGCAATTAAAAAAAACATGTAAAATTTAAGATAAATCATTTTAATTTTAACCCCATACAATTTAAATTATAAATTATAAAATTTGCTACAAAATCCATAAAAGAAGGAATCAAATTAATAAATTCTTGTTTTTATAACAATTGGCGTCATATTTTAATTAATAAAGCTCTTTATTTTCGTTTTTATGGTCGAATACAAATGGGCTACTAAAAAATGAACATAAAGGCTAGCTCGAGCAGAGCCTTAAAAGATTTATTGCGGAGTTATCTTGGTCTGCTTTTAGCTAATTGATGAAGAAGCATAATGAGCAACAATAATTTTTGCTGAATTTTCTTTTAAATCCCGCCGCTTCACCGCATACACACTATGTTACAAAAAATATGTCAATTTTCACTTAACTTTTATAAAATTAAAACAAAAATATAAAATATTATAAATAGGTATACAATTAAATTAAGATTGTTTTATTGCAAATTATTTGGTCTTTTTAAATGTTACAAAATATTTTTAGCCCAACTTGACATTGAAGTTGTCGAACAGCAGAATTGACGGGTTGAAATTTAACTATGTATAATAAACGATGGATTAGAGTCAATTGAGATCCGCATTTGAAAAGTTTAATGTTTAGAAATAATTTATTAGACATAAAACACATAAGACACGTAAGAAGATATTTTGATAAGCTTACATTATAGAAGGATTAAGTTTATATCCATATTAAAACATGGTTAGAATAAGATTAAAATAGCATGCAATTATTTTTTTTTACCTATTTATGGTTTATATACGCATTCATTAATATCAAGCAGTTTCAATTTTCCAAAAATTTATACTGGGTATACCAAATCAGTCCATTTTAATTTAACTAAATTTAGTAGTTATTTCAGTTTTACTATATTATACAGTAACTTATGCTACAAACAAAAATTTAAAGGATTTCTTCTTAAAATTTACATACATAAACATAATATATGGGTGAAAATCAAAAAATCTTTGGAAAACGACCTACAACAATTAAAAAACTAAAATGTTGCTTTTTGTTCATTAAACTTTTTAATATTCTAAAATAAAGATTTCGCAACATAATAAAGCTTATCTTTGAGATCAAGGAAAGGTAGTTTTTTGTTATGTTGATAATTGTTGTCTTCTGATCTCAATTATGTCTAGTCGGTAACAGTATAGTTTGTCGGGAATAAAGGTTCTGTAAATGGAATAATAATCAAAATATATGTTTAAAAAAATACTTATAGTAAATACCATTATAATCAAAATTGCAAATATTGGTGTTATACATCAGAAAAATGTAACAAATCTCATATCGACATCAAAATTTTACCGCTAGAACAGTTACCGATTAGACATCGTAAAAAAATACGGTAGCGTTTTTATGCAAACAAGCCTAAATATATTTTTTTAATGCATAAACAGAAAAACTTACCTGGTTTGAATGACACATAAACACTAACTCTAGCACACTAACCAACAAATGACAGGTATTACGTATCCTGGCGGATTTTAGGCGAAATTACAGTTATCGTTACCGACAGGATGCGATCAAAGCAGACAGTCTGTTACCCAAAGGCTGGATCTTTAAAACCAAATTGTTTTTAAATAAAATGTAATTTATTTAATACTTGGTGTTAGTTTCTTTAAAGTGATTTACATTTGTCCTGTTTTTAAAAATGATTTGATTGAAAAATCTAGCGTAAAATTGTAAAACGTAATAAGGGACGCGTTACCGACGAGACAAAATAGCTCTTTGTTTTTCTTTTTAATCGATGTTTTTAAATCTGGGTAAATATTTAATATAAATCTCGTATAATTAACATGCAGAAATAATACTAATAAGTTTTGAGACACTTCACTTCTTTTTCTAATTTTTAATTAGCCAAAGACGCCTACCTAAATATTTTTTGATTTTTACCCATATATATAATTTATTTTTAATTTTTGCAAAAAGTAGTTTTTGCATCTATACGGCTAATAATATATTATTAATATATATAATTATAGTCTTTATAGTATTCCACTTCCCTACATAGGTTTAGACCTTAGAGTTGTATTCTTTTTTCAATGGGTGTTTAAATACTGCGATTGGTCTAAAAATCCAAACAAATTTAAAATCATTTTTTTTATGTTGTAATAAATGGTTAAAATTTTATTACTAATACTTTCATTTCAGGAGGGAATTTCACAAAAAATTATTTAATTATGTTGTAATAAGTGGTTAAAATTTTATCACTGAGATTTTTTTAGTTAGACTTCTTAAAAAATAGCTAAAAAAATCACGGCCAGCAGAAAATGGTGCTTGAGCAAATTAATTCATTTATAAACAGTAATAATATGTAAATAAAAATAACAATATGTTTTTTTCGATTTTTAAAATGTACACATAATAGCGCTTCCTAAAATTTTATATATTTTTTAAAATAACCGATTTTAGATTAATTGCAATTTTTGAAGACCCATTAAAAAAATGATGCAACACAAAGTGAAGACTATATAAAGTCTATATAAAGACTATATAAAGACTATATAACGTAGTAAAATTTATTTTAAAAACGTCAAGATTTACTTATTTTTTCACAGGGTGTCCCGAAATTAGTGTGCTATTGCATACTATTTTCTACACGTAGTTGTTGAAGACAAAGATAAAAATAAATCTTCTTATAAACATAGTTCGACAAATGGCCCCTAGGGGACGCCCCTGAAGATGGTTTTTAATTATTATTTCCGAAACGGTTTGAAATAAAATAATACAATTTTGTACCCTTACTTAAATTTTCATGCCGAATTTAAAAATAACTTCAAATTTAAATTTTTTATTTCCGAGTGTATTAAACAAAAATTTAGAGTTTTCTACGTACTACGTACTTAATTTAATGTAATGTAATTTAATGTAATTAAAATTAATTTAGTTAATACAGAGGCGGCGTTGGGGCATCCAGATATTTAAATATAAAATTTACTTTTTAATTTAAAATACAACTTTTTTGCCTCTTGCATTTTTTCTCTATCTTGTTTAATTTTCATGCAAAAAAATTAAATTTGTTAATTCGCTCGCATCTGAAAAAAATATGGTCACGCGGGAATAACAAGAATTTAATATTTTTCTTAAAAATTAAGCAAGATAAAGAAAAATGCGAGAAATAAAAAAGTTGTATTTTTAATTGCCACTTAGGGCTTGATCATACTTTTTTTTTTAACTTTAACACTCCAACAATGCTTTAAAGCAGCGGTTCTCAAACTGTGGTACGCGTACCACAAGTGGTACGTGAGGCATCCAAAGGTGGTACGCGAATAGAAAATAGATGTACTTGCCTTCAAATAAAATTATCGTTGGCTCAATTTTATTGAAAATATATCATTTCCCACATTTTATATTGCAAATGGCAACACTGTTGTTGGTGTTTATTAAATGGGTAATCCCCTGCTCGTTTTAAAATCGTGACGGGTCATGCGTATTTTGTTTTATTCTGACAAATTGTTGTTTTAATACTATAAAAATTGGTTCTGTTTCACGGTTATCAATATTTCTTATTAAACTACAAGTTCAATAAATACGTACACGCAGCACAACTTGTTTTATTTAGTTCGGTGGTACTCGATTAATCCACATTGCACATGAATGGTACGCGAAAAAAATAGTTTGAGAACCGTTCATATAAACTGTTCTTTTTTTTATTTATTTAATTAAATCTGAGGCATCCTTTATAATAACAACTAAAAATTCTTTTTTTTTTGTGACAGAAAATGTTTGCTCGTGACTTTCTTGCGAGATCCGCAGATTTATGGAATTGTGGATTGCTTCCTTGACTTTTACTACGACGATATGCTGGATAAAAAATATTGTACATTTCATGTTTTTTTTACATGGTTTTTATTCTAACGAAATATCTTTAAATATCAAGAAGCTACAGCAGAGTTTAACGCAAACAAAGTGACCGGTTTAGTATAGGCCCCAAATTAAAAAAATAAATAGTTTTTTAAGCAACCTTTTCAAATTAAATTGGTTGATTTGATATGGATTGAACCTTTACTGTTTTCGTATAAGAAACATATTTTTTTATAATTTGTTATACTAATAATAATGCTCAATCTCGTTATATGGCGTTATTTAATTTTTACACCTTATGTCCTTATTTATATAAAAAATTGGGATAAATTTTAACTACCTATATTTTAACGAATATTATGAATCATTAAAAATTTCAGATAAGAGAAGGTATATTCTGTATCAAGTTTTATAAACGCCATTTTAGTTACGAGTTTTATTAGGCACGAGCGAAGCTTGGGAGCGAGTTTTTAATAAAAACGAGTGTTCAGAAAAATGTATAAAACGAGTTGCATACTATTCTTTACACAAAGAAGAATTTAAAGCCAATTTTATTTGTTAAACATTCGATATCTGTCAACTTTTAACGGATTAAACCTCACTTTTCCCCAATTTATAATAAAGCTAACTTCAGCCCGTGACTAAAATGACCAAAAGCCACTATTGCTAACTTCAGCCCGTGACTAAAACGACTTAAAGACACAGCTCGTCAAGGTAGGATTAGATAAAACTAATTATACTATTATAATAAAAATAAGTATTATATTTAAAAAAACATTTTTTATTTTATCTTGCTTAGTTTGTTTTAACACATTTCCTAGTTTACTTAGAAATGTTTGCAATGTCTGTGATTTTCTTAGACAAAATACCATATTATTTTTTTATTTTAATCAATTAGTTTTTATAATTTTATAAATTGTCGCACTTTTCGTGGTAATTATTTTTTTTTGAAACTACATAGACGTCTAAAACCTGAATTAAAACTAATAAATCTTGCAGTGAAAGGGTAAAACGTCGATCTTGTGCCTTATGGTGCTTCTAAGTAGGTAAGATTTTTCCTGGAAATTAAGTTTGGGTTCAAATCGTCTATGCCCACTACCCACTCTGTTCGGACATTTCTCCATAATTCACGTCGTCCGACCAAGATGGACGACCGGATGTCGGAAATCGATCGCGAATGCCAACTAAGCGACTTTAAGGGGGGGAACCTACAGTTTTGGCCAGACAAAAGTCATTTATTTCAAGTTTTAAAAGTTTTTAATATACATGTTTTAGAAGAAAATTCTGCAATGTTCATTTTCTTAAAATTCACATTTACAGTCCATCCAAATAACAACCTAAGTATGCATACTTTAAAACTTATTTTAATTAAACTATTGCTTATTTCATTATAGTTTATACCTAGAGAGCTAGAATTTTTCCATCCCCCCATAAAATTTGTTAAAATTGCTACACTGTTTTATTAATGGGGAAAAAACCCAATATTCTAGCTGCAAATTTTTCAAAAGTAGGTATAATATATTATCCTTACAATGTCATAATATGAAATTTATATATTATATAAATTTCTGTTTTAACAACCTTTTTTTGATTTTATAATAAAATATTTTTTTGTTAACAAAATTTGCATAGTTTTCAACATTAGTTTCACCCCTTAAGTACATAATCTCCCCATTGGGCCCTTTTAAAGGTCCGCCACTTTTAGTTTGCCTACCGTACCCAGTAGTGCCAACTTAAATTACGTCCAGGGTTAATTAAAAGTCCCTGCACGATGTTTACTGGGGCCCCGATTGCCAGCTTATTTGCACTCTATACGTTTTAATTATCGATTTAGAACGTTTTCCATCGCATTTTTAATGCGATTTCGGCCTTAATTGCCTTATTGAATCACAGCTTGCCTGATGCTTGTATCGAGCGTGTAACAAATTGCTTCTGCTAATTCTAGCGGCTCTTAGTCCACTGGGACATGTTATTTAAATTAGTAGCGACGTTTACGTTTGTTATTATTACTCTAAAAGATAATTTTATTCATAAAACACCCTTTTGACATTTTTAATTATAATTTTTGTACGACACATGCTATGTATTTTAAACGATTTTTCGTATTTATTTATATGGTGGGAGTGCGTGGTTTTATTTTTATCAATAACATAATTGAAGGGGTTAGAATAAAAAGGGTATAAGTAACATTTTCATTTTTTGGAGATATTTGAAGTTAAAGTTATGTTACCATAAAAAAGTGAAGAATTTTGTTTAGTAATGTTTTTCTACTGGATAATAGAGGTCCCTAGAAGTATGAAAATTACTTAAATCCTTTTCATTTCGATACGTCGGAACCTTATCTTTCACAAAACGAACTTATCTCCTAAATTAAAGAAATTGCACTTATACCCTTTCTATTCTAACCCCTTCAATTGTTACTTAACAGCCGTCAAAAATCACAGCACATTTTTGACAGGTGACAAAATAGCAGGCAATAGCATCTAACCTCTAACTGGAAAACCCTGTACTATAATTTATATTACTATTTGGTACAACTATCTTGTATATTGCCAGATACTATGCATATTTAGTAATTTTTAAATATCCATGTATGTTAAACCTTAAGGTAAATATTATTATTCTCAAAAAATTTTGTTTTAATTCTTATTATAATTAGATTTTTTCCATTATTAATAAGTATAGTAAATTTTAAAATATTATGTTGCAATTTTAAATATAAAATATTTTAAAATCGAATATTTTTATATGTTAACAACTAAAAATTGTAACATATTTATTGTACTTTTTAATATACAAAAATGTTATGAGAAAGAATTGAACCTACACCTCGCCAAAGTTTTTTGTTTTGAGTGCGTTCCATCAACTTCAAATATTGACAGACAGGTGTTTTGACTTATATTGGGTATCATCAGTCGAGCAACTTGTAGTAGTGGAACACACCCATAACAAAGAAATACCTGAGCTTATATAACATGGTTGGTAAGCCAACAGAAGCGAGATGTAAGAACATCTCGTGATCCACACCGTCTAACGACGCGTCGCGACGTGGCCTTGCCGCAATCGGTACATACCATGCAACCAAGTAGGTTCAATTCTTTCTTATTAGTATTACCAGTAATGGGTCAAGAAAGTTTATTGAAGAAACTAAGAAAATTGAATGTTTAAAATGTCATGAGTTACTATATTGTAAATTATATTTAAATATATTGTTTATTTACCTTAAACATAAAAGTATCTTTATTTTTACCATATTTTTTATTAATGTGTAATATATTATAATATTAGATGTACACCTTACATTTGATTAAATCATATAGTAAACATTACTATTTGTAGATAGTAAAATCAATTTACTATACGAACATATTAAAAATTAAAATATATATTATACATTTATGATTTAGTAATATTGGTGTTGTAATCTTTACAAAAATTGTATAATAAAAAATAGTATTTTGTATTACAATCTTAATATTGTATTGACGAATATATAATATTGTTACCCTAAAAATTTGTTAAAGTAAATTTTACTATATTTTTTTACTATCTAAAATTTACTATACATTTCTCTCCGTGTAGTGGTAAAATTTTATTAATTAAGTTTTTTGCTTGTAAGTTTTGCATTAAGTTTTGAATTATTGCCACGGTAATTTTTCCTTCCATCTTATGGCTTCTAAAATATATTTAAATTATATATAAAAAAGCATTGCTGTAAATCGTAATGCAAGGCTTATGTACTTATTGGTACATTATCGTCACAATAGGGGCAAAGGATTAAATAAAAAAGAACGCAAAATACAATTTAAAATTGGAAATTAAAAGTGCGATTAAATTGAAATGTTATTAGTACCATTCCGGCCACGTTTATCGAGCTAAAATGAAATTCCCCACAATTTTAAATCCAAATGAAAAATGCAAATAGTCGTTAGCTGATGATTTTACAAATACGTTTCTGTTGTAAATGACATTAGCTCGGATGACCGAAGTGTCGTCTAATTTTTTCTGTCGTTTAATCAACAAATTGAATATAAAAGAGTTTATTAAATTTGCATGCAATTTGGTCCTTTTTGAATTCTGTCAAATTAGACTGCACCATTGTGAAATAAATTGAAAATGCGATCGGCCGAAAAAGTCAGAAATATGCAGACTTGATTTGGAATTCTTTGTTTAATTTTAAAAACATTGTAAGGAATATTAATGGTGAGTTTACCTTCATAGATAGAAAAAGCGTAGGTCGGACAGCAGTGCAGCATAAAGCAACCGCGCATAGACCGTCAACTCACGTGACCAAATGCATGTGCGCGGTTGGTTAACGCATGATTTTAAAAACTTAGTGCCCTGCGTACAACTCTAACTTTACATTTTCGGTAATTGTACAAGAACGACTTTCTTATGGACCCTCACTCCTAAATATTTCCATAGATCCTGAATATAATCTTCTTAGATACCCACTTATTTCAACAATCCCTTATACGCTATAGCGAAAGAAGTATCGGGTTTTCGTAACGCGCGCGCCATCTGGTGGACTTCGAATGCATTGCGAGAATTTAAGAATTGCCAACAATAAATTTAAAGCACATTATACATAATTTTTAAATAAATAGGTAGTTTTTTTAAAAAGAGAGGAAGGCAGAACTCTTACTTGACAAATTTTGTTCAATTGCACAGCTAAATCGCGCACGTTATTTGTGTTTTACGTTGCAAGGAAAAAATTAAAAAACTTATTTAGTAGTCGATTCCGATTGATTATTCCTTATATCATTGATTAAGAAACTCAACGCTTAAATGCTTATATAGTTACGTTAGTGTGTGTATTTTATCAAAGGGTGAATTATTGTGTTTTTAATTGTAAATAAAATTCAAGAACTAAATTGTTGCATTTTCATGTTTTGCCAAAGGATCTAATTCGGTAAGTACATTTGTTGGTGCAGAATTAACTAATGATAACTTTATCTAATATAATTTATATTTAAGTTTGGACATTTTTAAGAAATTAGAAAAAAATAATTTTTGCACAAACATAACCTTAAAATCAATCATTTTTATATTTGAGTTCTCGCCGACAACTGCAATTTAAACAACAAAATATACCTACGAATTTATGGCAATATAATACTATATATAATATAGTGGTATTTTACCGTTGAGTGGAGACTTCTTAATCAACGCTTTTAATAATGCTAAATACTGTTTATATGTAGACGACTTATTTGTTTGACGATTTTTACTGAATTGAAATGTTTACACTTTTCACGTTAATCACTACTAAAATGTGTATTTATTGTATCTAATAGGTACAATTTATATTTACAGAGACTGTATGCAATTTATTTCTTCATTTAGATTAACACTGTTTACTGGAAAACCGGTAAAAACTCAACCCAGGATTTCCTCTCGAAATACACCCAAAAACACAACAAATCGATCCACTGTTTTTTTTCGATATTTTTTAACATTTTCCGGCTTTATTCTCAAAAACACTCGTTTGTAACTTAAGTGTTTGACAGCTGATTATTAAAAGTTCTACTTTTGTTACGATGATAACAGCCGAGTGGTGGCGCTACTAGCGATACTTCTTTAGCGTATTCAGCCATACAAAAATTGTATGTAAAACTACTGCCTACGATTGTATCAAACACAGATAACTATTATTGCATTTAAAAAAAACTGTTATTTAATAAGCCTTTTACGAGTTATAAAACCAATTTGGATAACAGATTTTGAGTAATATCATCATACAAAGAAGCTTAATGGGTACAATTTATAATGTAATACTCTCATTAAGAAGTTGGAAAGTACGTTAGACGCCATAACCATTAACGTTAACTCGTCCATGCAGAAGAAACTTGGTCGTAAAAGAGTTTCGGTGCAGTTTCAAGCAATTTTAAATAAAACTATTTATATTAAGTATGTAAACGTGCCTGTACACAATAATATGGAGAGTTTTAAACTTTATTACAGATTGCTTTTAATGATGGAAATGCCTTACCACTTTAATCCATTTGCAAATTAAGAGTTTTATATAAAAGGTGTCCAGAAACCCTCTTGTCAAATTCTAAAAATTATTTTTTGATAATTTAATACTATAATAATTTTAGGCCATAATATTTATTTATTTTATGTTGGATTTACAATATTTTAAAAGTATTAAAAGTTTCTTTACATTAATTTAGTTTTTACATTAATTTATTTCAAATGATCATAATATTTAATAATACAGTTTTTGGACACTCTTTTTTATAAAATCATTTTTGTTGTGATTTCATTTTTCATTTTACCTGAAACAAAAAATATAAATTTTATTATATGAACAATAGCTGTTGGTTACTATATATTATATTGTGAAATAAGAAAATTGCCTGAAAAATCAATTTTAGGAGTTTCCAAAAGTATGACAAATTTTTCAGAAATATCCTAAAAGAGATTATGAGATAATAATAATAATAATAATAATAATAATAATAAAATGTCTTTATTTGATTAAAAATTATTTTTTACAATTTTTCTTCAACTAGGCGAAGTCTAGCCTCAGGCTACTCCACTTAACCTAGTATGACAATTTTGGGTTACATCGAGAAAAAAAAAATAACAAAACATTCTTTAACTAAATAATTTTAAATTATTAACACTTTAATGCATACAACAAATTTTGTTTTAGCCTACGCTTAAACGCAGCTAATGAAAGAGATTTTAATTCTTTGTTTACATTATTATAAAGTACAACAGCATTATAGCTAAAATTGAAACTTTGCGGACAAAACTGGTGGAGTAAAACGTCTGCATTCCTTTTTTGTGAAAAAACACTTATTTATTTAAAAATTATGTACAGTTCGTATTTCTTAAATGTATTATTTTTTCTGATTTTTTATAACTTTTCGAGTTTATTATCCTTGATTAACTTTGGTATTATGGGACCATAATCGTTTTTGATGCATCCTACACTTTGTAGTTATTTGGGATTAATGTAAAAAATTGTATGTTTTATGCTTATTTGAAATAATTGATGGTGTTGTTTTTTTAGTACTTTTTATATTGAAAATAATCATGAGCCTCAAACTCTATTAGTTTATTATTATTTTTTATCTAACACAAAATTACTGATTCATTAACTCCGAGACCAAACCGCTGGACCAAAAGGGCTTAAATTTTGACACTGCATTTCTATAATGAGGTATACAGGGTGTATCACGGTCGATGGTAGGTTAGACGTTTATGGAGAACGGCAAAAGATTTCGAATTGAAATTTTTATAGCAATTATAATATCATTAAAACTATATTTCTAAATTATTTTGAACAAAATTCCTCTTCCGGTTTTAACGAAAGTGATATCAACTTTGTTATTTTAAATGGATCATCATAATTTTTTTTACATTTTTAAATTCCTACTATCATTCCTTATAAAATGGCTATACCATGAGTTATTAATTTTTTTTGTAAAATTCGGTCAGTTTCACCCTCAACAAAAAGAGCTTATAACTTTTTTATTATTAGGTTTGCTGATATCCGGTTGGATTTATTGGAATTCTGAAGCATTCTTTTAAAGATTCCATGTAATTTATTTTAATATTTCTAAAAAGATACTTGATACAAAACAATGTGAATGTAGCTAACTTAAAACAGCAATAACTTTTTTATTTTTAATGGAACGCCCTGTATATTTTTACATAATTAAATATGAAATTATAATACCTTTTCATTGATATAACTATTCCCTATACCTAAAGTTAATAATAACAAAGTTATTTTACAATTCCTATTCTTTATTATGTATTTCAAATTTTTTAAATATTAATATTAATTTAAATTAATAAACAATACTAGTGTAATCTACGAATGAGTTTTAAAAATCATATGACAATAAAATAATATTAATAATAAGAATATTTTTTTTCGGTGTTTGTAAATAAAAGCACTCTCTAAAATTAAATTATATAATTGCTATAAAAATTTCAATTCGAAATCTTTTGCCGTTTTCCATAAACGTCTAACCTACCATCGACCGTGATACACCCTGTATATCGCTATATAAGTTTTTTTTTTAATTTCATCTCTATGGGGGTAAATTAGGACACCCTAAAAACCAGTTTTAATAATTATTAATCCCGGCGCATTCGCCATTTTTAAGTATTTATCGACTGAACGAATTTTGATCAAATTTGTTATAAAGAGAAAATTTGTAAAAAGGGGTCGTCCATAAATTACCTCTTACGGGTTGTCACAAAGATAATAATGAATAAAAATGTATATGATATTATGATATGATTAATTTTCCCATGGACAAAGACATAGTTATAGTGTATATTTCGGTAAATCCAAGCTTTGTTTTACTTTGGCTTGTTGATGCGTTTTACAAAAGGAATAGGATATTACGGATCTCTGCAAAAAGGATCAGCGATTTTCAAAGGACATTTTTATGATTATCCTGCAAAGAACATACACAATTGACATACCGACAATAATACAGCAGGACGTATCAGCTCTTCCCTCCCCACACCTCTCTCCACCAATAACAACGTGTAACAATTCGCGTTGCCATGGAGACAATATTGTGAAAGCCTGTTGGATTCAAGTTCAAAGAGGATTTAAATTTAAATTGATACCTGCTTTTTAGCGCAATCGATTTTAAAAGCATCGATGTTGGTTTAAATTTAAAAATTATCTCAATGGATTTCGTGTTGGAGAAACGATGCATAAAAGATATATAAAAATAGGTCAATTGGATTTTTTCTCCCTACGGCAACAATGGAGTCGCAGTAGTTATAGGTAACTAGATGGATAAAACCAAATGAATAGCAGAAAACTAATAACAATCCTGATGAAAGTCAATGATTATTTTTTTATCTAAAAAGCTTTCTGTGTTTAAATTGCTGTTTTTAATATTTTTTAAATACACCTTATTATATTTTATACCTATATAAATATGATTTTAATTAAAAAAATATAAATATAGGTCCCAAAAAACATTTATTTACTGCGCACAATTACATTAAACAATTTTATCATCTAAATAATAACAATACATTTTAATGAATTTACTAAAAGTTACAGCCCAATAAAATTAAATCAAACTTAAAACCCAATAAACATTAAACACAACTGCAATCTACATCAGCTTATATAAAAAAAAATTTAAAGAGCTCGGCAATATATTTGATAAAAACGTCGTTACTCAGGTAATAACAATAATCATTGGAGGGCAAAACGCATTTTAAACGAACCCATCGATTTTTTAATTAAAGCATCATTATTCGCGACCATAAAACGAACTGTAACGCGTTTTTGATTACGTTATATCGCGTTTAATATTAGATTTTATTGGCTTAATTGTGATATATTGTCAAAAATAAACAGATGATATAATTAAAATTGTTGCAAAATGGTGTATGGAACGGGTTGGCCTTCAAAATATTGACGTTCAAACGAAATGTCAAATGTCCCTTATCATAAGGGTGATTCTACAAAAGTTGGACAACTTGATGTCATCAGTCAATAGAGTAGGTATTTTAATGTTTTTTGTAAATATTTTAGAATATTACAAAAGATCCAGGTTTTTTTAACTTGTCCACCCAATTTTAATTTATTTTTTCAAAAGCACGTTAGTAGAAAAACATAATAAATATTCAAAACATCAGTACCTTGGCGTGACACAACTCCTGAATAAAATATTTTAGTGGTTTTATTTTAAAATATATTCAATTTATCTTAAATTTTTCAATTTCACTACAAACTATAAAACATTAAATAATGTATTTTTCATATTTTATAATAGATTCGAATAATAGCAATTTTTAAAACGTTGATAATCTTTGTACTCACTTTTCCCGTCAGTACTGTGTCCAATGTTAAAATTCAAAATTCCTGCGAAATATTGAACTTTAAACGTCAAGTCCTCGTTTTAACTCAAGTATTACCTACAGAGCCCGCCCGTTGTACGACAGTGATCTTGAAAACAATGCAAGCGGCGAAGTTGTGTTGAATGCACGTATAGTTTCAGTCAAAATTTCATTACTGCGGTGAGTAGTTATTTTCTTACGTATATAACTTTTATTGTAATTTATGTGAATTGTTGATAAGTAGCATCCACTAATAAAAAATATCAGTAAAATACTTAATTCCGAATTATAATCTTAAATGTTTCGGTTATCTTTTTTTCGCAAACTTCAATTTAAATTTTGCTTGCGCAGAACTTGTTTATTAAATGTCATTAAAACTCATATAAATTTGGTGTTGATCCCATATCTAATAATTGAGATATCGGTATATCCAAAATCCACCAGCCGCCACTGATGTATGGTATTATTTGATTTTAAGATATTTAATGTATAATATGCTCAAAATTGCAATAAATCTCATATTTTCCAATAAATTATATATTTAAATAGTAAGTACCCTGGTATACTCGTCACTTCCCTTGCATTCAAATTTAGAAAACACAGATATTTTAGAAACTGTTTGAAAAAGTGACTGGCCCGGTCTGGAACAGTATATTTATTATATTATCTATGTTCTCATTACAAAATACTGATTAATTTTCTCCGAAAACTATGTAAACAAAATGAGGTCAAAAGTTGCCCAACTTTTGTAGAATCACCCATAACTTAAATATTTTGTCACCCTTTTTAAATTCTAGTTGGTTGTTACTTTATCTACACATTTTTGTGAGGGAAGATTTTTTAATGCTTTAGTGAATGATCTCTGCTTATAAAGGGCGTTAAAACCTTTCGTCATCTTCAACGTCTTCACGGCCATCTTGGAAACTCTTATACCACTTGTAAACTCTTGTTTTACTTATAGCAGACTCACTATAGGCCTTTATTAACATTTTACAGAATTTATTTTTTTTTAAGCAAAATTGGATACAAATTCTTTGATCCATTTCTTTTAACGAACGAAAATTGCCGAGCTCATAAAACACGTCTAACCTTAGCGGCTGCCACAGACAAAGTAAACAATGAAAACAGCTAAAGTTTTTATCATACCAACATAATAAAGAAAATTTTATGACAACCGGACCCTCCGAACCCGCGAAATTTAACAATTCCCGTTATTTTCTGAACACACCTCGTATAATAAAATATTAGATAAACCAACAAACTGGTGAAATAGAAAATAAATTTAAAATTTGCATTGGAAGGTATATTTTTCAATAGATGTACTTTTATATTCAAAGGTCAAAATTTACATGATATTTATATTTTCCGAACTAATAAATGTGCTAGGTGTGCTATTTTCAGATTAATTTAAATGCATTGGAAATTGCTGCCTATAGGCATATTGAATTTAGTCACTCGCGTAAGCTATTTTACCTAATAAATGATGAAACACACTGATAAATATATTTCCAGGAATAGCTGGAAATTATTGTTATTACTCCATATCCGGAAATCGGGCTAAATTATTGCCAGAGTGGTTAGGATAGTTTTAAAGTTTAGTTAAGCAACATTAAATCTTCTTAATTAGCAATGTCAGCTTAGTTGGTTGGAATATAGAACGTTTAATTTTCATTAATAATTTTCTATTTCAATAAACTTTGATGATAACTATTTCAATAATTTAATTATTAAATATACATTTAAATTTGTAATAAATACTGAATCAAAAAAGAAAATTGTTAAATAAAACAAATTAAAAAATAATTTTGTTATACAGTATGTTCTTTGGTCACCAGCCATTTTGATGAACTTCCAGCGTAACAAAATTTTCATATGAAACCATCCATATTCCATCTATTGCGTTTAGCTCAAAATCAGCAAAGAAAATGTAAACTTACAGGTCACTATAGAATAAATTTATGTACATAACCTATGATATAACATATGTCAAACGTCAAACCTGACAAAATGTCCCAAAGTGCATAATAAAAAAAAATAGTGTATACAACACGGCGGATAAAGCATATTAACTGCCTCGCTCATATCTGCAGCCTTGAATAAGGCCTCGGCAGCGAACACTAAGCTCGGCTTTAAATAAGCGCTTTCTCCGCCTGTTAGATAATGTACTATTTTAGGGATATTTTATTAAACTGAATTAAAAAATAAGCATCATTTACGTAAATAAACCCCCAAATAAACCGAATTTAGTTTTGCTATATTGAGAAAATTTACAAAACAGTTTTTTCAAAATTGAAATTATTTTGAAAATTAGTCTTTATCCAAAAAATGAAAATTTAAGTCTAATTTTTTACGGTTTCCAATCTGGGGACACATTGTATTGTGATTTGTGAATGAATTTACGAATCGTACATAATAACACAAATATATGAAATTTTTGAGAAGATCGAGGTTATATTAGTTAAACCTATGACATAACTTAAAAACCACTAATACCCGTTTGCACCAACATATGGCTTAATCAAGATTAACTAATCTCAATTAAATTATAACCGTGATTAAATTTTCCTCGGTTTGCACCATCCAATTTATAGCTAATCCTCTTTTAACTTTGATTAGGTGAAAAACTCGGAAAATGTATGTTGGTATGTTGGTTATAACCCTATATTTTGCTGATAGGTTCGTACCACTGTAGCGTTCAAACGTCAAAAACGTCCAAAACGTCAAAACTTGTCATCTGTAGAATAATTATTTAACGGGTATATCGTTTTGCCTAAAGCGGTGTGTAAAATAATGGACATTGCAAATTAATGAAAAAAGAGTTGAATAAATAAATTTCGTTAATCAATAATTTAATTATTCGGTAGGTACCTTAACATTACAAATTAGCGTCATAAATATCAGGAATTTGTCCTTCTTCTATTAACCGATTCAGCACGTGGGCATATAATTCATCCGGTATTGGTGGTACTTCAAAATCACTCATATCCAGCGCAATGCCGCCACGACGATTATTGTCATCCTTTCAGTTGCAGCCGAGAACCATAGGCAAGAATCGTAAAACGGCGTTTGACAACTCCAAAGCACCTTTCTATAACATTTCTGGTGCGTATCTGCCGCTCATTGTATGCCAGTTCCAGCGGGCGTTGCGGTCGCAAAAGGAGTAAATAAATAGTTCTTGTTTGTATAACCTAGGTCTTCAAGCAACAGGCAATTATAATTGCCTGTTGCTTGATGCTACAATCTTCAATAAGTGCAGAATACGGGGTTTGTTTGAAACTGGCCAATTTCCTATAGGAAATTGGCCAGTTTCAAACAAACCCCGTATTCTGCACTTATTGAAGATTGTAGCATCATGCACAGAGCCTGGCCACCTTGCCACCACTTTCAATATTGAAAAATATTTTTTACGTTAAGTACGGTAAATTTCTGCAGCGTCACCTCCAGGTTATTGTATACGAATATGGGTGCAATAAATAGTTCCAACTACTCGAGGAAATGTGCCACATTGAATAATCGCTGTTGGTTTCTTCTAAATTCATCTGGAATGTTGGAAAACGCCATATTCGTTGTATAATCTTGAGATAGGAACAATGCGCGGAAATGTTGACAAATCCATTCCCATATAGTCACCAATTCAATCTAAATGCCCCCCGTTGAGTAGAGACGAAGACATGTTAATAATTGATTCATCGGCGTAACAATTAAATTATTTACACTGACCTATCTGTAGGATACTCCAATTGATCTTCGATCCTCACAAGAAGCTGATACACACAGTTCTTCGTCATTCGAAACCGGTTTCAAAAAGTGCTTTGGTCCAAAGTGTCAAAGTACGAATGCCTTTCTCAAATTTGTCGCGAAACCGTTTTCAATGAAATCGACCTTTTCATGTAGTTGTCTTCCACAATAGGAAATTCATTAATTTTTTTATTAAAGACCTTTCAAAATGGCAAAATGAGGTTAGACTACTGTTTTTCCAAGCAATGGCGCCTTCTAATCATGATTTAAATACTAACCGCCCGACTATTCACCGGTTATTTAATCAACTTCTTAACCACGGTTAAGTAAATGGTGCGACGAAGTTTTCTGGATTAGCTAATTTAATCACGATTAAAATGCTAACCCACGTTGGTGCAAACGGGCATTAGAAATTAAATTAAACGTAGGTGTAACAAGTCTATTTTTGCTTTGTTACAACATGAAGTTTATAGTTATTTAAATATTGCCATCTTTTGTTAAGAAATGCTGTCTAATCAAACAGGAACAAACAATAAAATGTCACAGATTACATAAGTGAATCCAAATTTTGTTAGAGATATGGTATTTATGTGACACATTGCACAATAAAATAATAAATATCGAATAACATTTGTTTAATAATAATCTCATGTATAAACAAAGGTAATTTTTACACCTTAAAATAATTTGTTGTATTAATTTAAGGTTATAAAAATTGATAGATAAGGTATAATATCTATACAATATATGTTTATTTACCTTTATTTTGAAAATAAAAATGAAATATTTACGCCATTAGTCAATTTGTTTTTTTTTGCACTACAAGTATCTAAAAACAAAAATTGCTTTGCAGATATCTTCTTTAATAAAATGTTTCCTTTTATTTGTATTTTACGAGCCTTATTTTGTCCAGATCTAAAATCACCTTGATAAAAAGCAAAGAAATATTTGTATTTTTGTACAAATTTTATTTTTTAGAATGCAATTTAAGGTAGGTATTTATAAGTAGAACATTGTAAAAATATACATTTAAATTCTTAAATAAGAATTTCCAGTAAAAAGTCTTTGATTAATGTCTTAGATACATTACTGCACACGTAACTGCTACTAAAGATAGTTAAGCCGATTTAATGGGTAATTTTCTCAGCTAGGTTTTAAATTTATTTTATTGTCATTACAATTTACACGTAAAAATATTTAAGAGCACCTTAAACTCACGATTTATATTACCTCCTTAACTTTGTAGGGTTTCTTGAAATTCTATCACTAAAAAATATTACCATGTCGTATTCACCCTTTAAAAAAGTTTATGCCAATTTTTATTTTGTCGACAAGTTATTATAGGAATGCATTAAAAAAATGTAAGCCCTTTAGGTTCAGCGGTTTGGTCTGGGCGTTAATGAATCAGGATATGTAATATAGATACCTACAACATTACATCTTGCAACATGAACTGTTATATCTATAATACATCCAATTACATGTCCTGATTTATAAAGCCCAGATCAAACTCCTTAACAAACATGGATAACCGCTAGGAAAGGATTTTGTTTAAATTCCGTCCGTAAGGGACACTAATTCAGTTTTAATCCCGACGCATTCGCCATTTTTAAAAGTATTTAACGGCTGAACGGATTTTATAAAATGTTGTATGGTCTCGGGGTGGGACAAATAGAGAAACAACCATTTAGATGATTCCTATTTTCTCCTTGGAACCACCCGCTATACAAGTAGTAACTTATTTGTTTCGTTAATAGCTTGAACAGTACACTACTGATTTTAATATTAAATAACAAATAAAAGTGACACCTGTCAAAAAAAGTCCCAATTTAACGTCAAGTTTGAAATTTAAAATTGGGGTAAAACCCGTTTTTATAAGCCACGTAGGGGAATTTTTCCGTGTTTTGACTTATACCAATGGGAGGTAAGATAGTAAGATTTTCACCCAACCCCCTAGAATCTTAACGAAAGATTTTATAGCCGGTTTTGTTTTTACAATAAAAATTTAGTTAGGACTCCACCCGTTAATTTCGTTATGGAGTTTAATGATTTACCATTTAAATAACAAAGAATTTGTTTTTGCTTCTGTAGTAATTTTTTCAGATAACAAGCTGATGATTCTTTATATTAGTATTATTTATTATTAGGAGCGTTAAATTCTCTACACAAAAAATTATTTAGAACTATTTATAGGTAATAGTTTACTTATTGTTGGTAATAGTATATTGTGCGACTAGTGGAAGAAACAGGAGATTCCTTAAGCATGGAGTTTGCCGCACATGCATAGCAAGTGAGATAACACGCGAGTGGAATCTTCTCTTTTGACCAATAGTCGCACACAATATTTTCTTTAACAACCACAACGAATTTAAAGCCAATTTTATTTGATATATATTTTATCTGATATCTGACAGTTGTCAACCTACCTATTCATATTAATTTGGAAGTTGGATAAAATACTTTTTTTAATTGCGAAGTTTTTATGTCTACAAACTAAACCATTGATAACAAATTTAAAGAGATTTTGTAGAACAATTAATTTTCTATGAAAAGTTTGTATTGAATTTTTTAAACACTCTAGTCTTTATACTGTACATTTTACATACTCTCTAAATATGAATTTTTTAAAAATGACTAGTTTTTTAAGTAAAAAAGTAGTCACTAATAACTGTAGTCCACATCAATTTGTATCCCGAACATTTAACAGCCAATTCGTATGCATAATTGTCCCCTGAATACGAAAATACCGTCAAAAATTAGGTGTAGCAGTTTTTGAGATATAGTCAATTCCAAAATATATGGAAAATTGTTCTACTTTTATAACTTTTGACGACATTTTCGGATTCAGCGTACAATTTTACTAAGAAATTGACTGCTAAATATCCGGGATACAAATTGATGTTGACGAGAATTAATAGTAGTTGCTTTTTCGCTATAACAATGAGTAATTTTTGACTTTTTGGAAAGTACTCTTTTAAAAATGTCAACTTAAACCAGAGTATAACTGCCTGAAGAATATTAACTTAAGCAAAATTTAACTGTCTTAAGAATGCCAAATTAAGCTAAATATAACTGCCTTAAAAATGTAAGGTTTATAATATATAGCTATATTTTAAGACAGTTACATCTATCCTAAGAAGAGATATAACTTTTTTTTAAATGCCATAAACAATAATAAAATTTATTTTATGACTTAAAACTTTTTTAATTAAATCCTGAATTAAAAAACTAATAAATTTAAAATTTTAAATCTTAATTAGAAGATACTAAGCGAGCATTAAGAGCGTGAAAGTGTAATTAGCATATATTTTTCTTTAATTCCAGAGTCTTAGCCTAAAACAATACATTTTTGCTCGGCTACAGAAACGCAAATGTCTTATAATCGTTTCGAGGAAAGTTCGGCTCAAAAGAACTCACGAAAAAAAGAACTAGATATTAATTTTATTGTCTCATTTAGTATTAATTAATTAGACAAAGGAGCTTCGAGAAAAATGTAATATAAAAATAGGCGTAAATAGCCTTAAATTTGTTTGGATTTTTAATTAATATTTTAGTTAAATTTGAACTTTTTTGAACTATCTTGTTTAAAATTATAACTTACAAGTTAAAAAAACTATGGACCCACATGTTAAAAAGGAAAAAATACTTTTCAGAGAAAACTTTTTTGATTTTCTTTGACTGTCGGATGCTTTAAGAAATCGCTGTAACGGGTCAACGGATTTTCAGAAAGTCTGAAAAGTCGTCCTTAAACTTTTTCGATTGCGGTCTTTGCGCCTTTGTTGCCGCACAACCCCTTTGTATTGTATACAATATTGTGTCCCGCACATTTTTGTTCTTGATGGCTGCTAAATGACCCAAAACCAAACCCAATTTAATTTATATAGAAAAATGTCACTTTATTACTATTGCTTTATTTCATAGCTTACACGGAGAAAAGAAAACAGTAACCATTGATGCGCAGAACAGTAATGCAGTAAATTTTACAGATTACTTTAAAGCAATATTCTGCTAAAGCACCAATAGTTTTTCCATAAAATTTATATTTAATATCAATTGCTAATGTCCCAAAAAGTATTTATTACTATAAACATTTGTTTCTTTACACTGCTGCAGAGTCATGAGTAGTGTGATTGCTATTTTGCGCAGTTACCAATCTTGTCACAAACTACACTCACAATCGCACTGCCCAAGTTTCTCTGGAGAAAATTATTGGGTTAAATTAAATAGTCACTAACATCTTGTATTATGAGGTTATATTTATTATATTATAAATATTAATTGATTAAATTTATAGAATTCGTGAAAATTAATCAAAACGTTGTTATACAGGGTGTTATGGAATAAATGGAAAAAATCAAGGGGGGCATAGGCCACGCCAACACGGCTTATTTGCCCTGGGACATGTGTCCTAAAGGGCTTACATTTTTTCAACTGGGTTTTGAAAAAAATAATTTTTAAAGTGTTATTTTGTAATATCTGCGAAAGCACTTTGGATATTATTTTAAATTTTTGCGTTTATTGTTAGGATATAAAATAACATATTTTAGTTTTGTTACTTCACCAGTGGCGTCTCTGCACACAGGTCTGATATTATTTACAAAAAAAGTGGTACACCACTGACATTTTTTCAAGCGGATATTTTTTCTAAATAGCTTGGTCAATTCTATATAAAAATTGCCTTCTACATTTTTCTCGTCAGAAAAAAAACAATAAAATTTAAATTTGGTTGGGTTAGGGTGCATCAAATTTTGTTTTTTTTTTTAATTTTTAAATTCTCTGCTTTTTCAAAACCCTGTAGCAAAAAAAATAACACATGTCACCAGGACCAAAAATGCTTGTCTTAGGGTGGCCTGCGACCCCCTTTATAATATGAATAAAAACTAGGTAAGTAAAAATTTTATTTTATAAAAATATTTTTTACTTTTTACTTGCTCTTTTTATCACTTTATAAAAAAATAAATATTTGTCTTGTTAAAACATCGTTTAATTAAATTTGTTTTTTAATGACATTAAATAAATATCAATTAAAATAATCATAAATATCCAGACGAACAAGGCATGAAAATATAATTAAAATAATCAGGGCTGATATACAATTTTAATTACTTTATTTGGTCACAAAAATGCGTTGAATACTTTTAATTAAAATGAAACACGATATTTTAACACTGTTTTACCCTCTGTTTAATGTTCATGTGCTTTGTTTATAAATAAATTGAAATTACAGTTGATTAGACAAAAACGCAAAATTTGTTTTGTTTTGTTTAACCTGCTCTCTAAAAATAAATTAGTCAAAAATGACTAATTTAATAGTAATAGTGGCTGCTTTTTCACTTGTACCATGGTCAACCATGGAATACCATGGTATCCCAAAATTTAACAGCCAATTCTTATGTAAAATTGTCCCCTGAATCCGAAAATGTCGTTAAAAATTATGAACTAATTTTAGACACTCGCGCGCATGACGTCACTACGTGACAAAACTTACGGTTCTGTGGGTAAAAAGCAATTTTTCGGTAGAGACTTAAACGTGTTCGCATTAATTTAGGAAATATATTTATGGTTAGCTTTTGCTAGCATATGCTTGAATTCGGAATCTGCTTCACGCAGTTGCTTGCCCCACTGGGGTGTTGTTTTTACTTTCCCCACACTCTTAGAAACACTTAAAATGACTCGTTATGAGTTATGGATTTTTTGTCCCTGCGGAAAAAAGTTTGTTTATTTAAGGCAAAGATTTGAAAAAGGTTTGATTACTTACTTAAGATTTATGTGTTTATTAAGTACTACTTGTTACGTCCTATACTGCCTGTGCATTCGGATCTTTGGTCTATTTAATGTAGGGTTCGTTAACCCTGTTCAACTCTTTTATTCTTTCTTGTTGATTTCTACAGATTTGTCACTTCGGAAGGTATAAACACACCCGTAGGCTCAGTGAATTCTTATTTACGCTAATAGCGAAGTGCAAATATTAAAAACTTATCTGAATATGGCTCCTTGTACCCTTGTAATTGGTTTCTTCCAGGTTTATGCCACAGTGAACTACCTGTTCAGGTGGGTGGTTCCGTGACTTCGACAGGTGGGGTGGCAGTTCACTTCGCGCTTTTAAACTTTTATATTTGGTTTTAAATGCACTGACTATGCACTGTATAATTGTTTATAGTTCAGAGCGGAGAAACTATTACATCTCGACCGTAAGAGTGTTGATTTGGTACTGACGCCAAGGGGTTAATCGATTTGTAAGTAAAATCTATGGCAAAAAATTACTGCTTACTAACGAAACCTTTTCTGTTTACTTAGTTTTTGCTTGGCTACTCTGTATTTAAACATGTATCTTTTTATTAAACATATTTTGTAATCATACAACATTGTAATTACTTTTAATGATTTGAAGTTAAATCTGAATTCTGAACAGAGTAACGATTTAATTTCGTTATTTGCATTTAATTATTTCTGTTTACTTCTCGTGCAAATATTTTCGATAATAGAAAATCCAGCGTTTGCTTGTAGTGTTGTTTTTTCGTTCGAGGCATTTTATTGATTACGTTTCATAAAGTGCAGACATTGCAGTGCCCGGTGCCAATAAAATTACGATGAGCTTTCGGATTATAAGAAACGATTCCTTTTATTTAGCTTAAATCAATAAAGCAAACACACTCAACGATTTCTCGAAATTTCTTATTAAAACTGTTATTTTGTTGTTTGATATTATTAAAAACTTCTTTCGCCATTTTGGTATTAAGTAATTGGTTTTAACCATAGAAATAATACTAGTATTATTTCTATGGTTTTAACGTAAAAATACATTTTTTAAAATTATGATTGTCAAAAATTTGAGATATTATTCTTTGTATATCAAAGAAACTTCGTTCTTGAATAATTTAGTGTCGAGGCAGTTTTAAGTTAATTTTTGCAGCTTTGTAATAAAGTGCGGAGAGTCTGTAAATTATTTAAAAATAATTTAGCGGCAATTCTTGGGGCAACCGACCAAGAAGCAGCAGGCAACATCAGCCCGTAAATTAAATAAAGCGTTTCAGCAGCAGTGAGTGAAAAATAAAGCTCACGGAGAGTTTAATCTTAACAAGTCGGAACAAAAGTTGAATGGGAGCTTTTTAAGCGGCGTTGCAGTGAAGGGAAAAGCGTTAATCCGGCCACACAGTAGAGGTCGATTTTTATCCCTGGAACCATTTTATTTACAAGTGCCGTAATGATGCTTTTAATTGCCGTATACCGCAAAAAGTTTGAAACGCATGCATTACGTGCTTGTGTGCGTTTAGTATGCAAGCGGTTAAACTGTGATTAGTTTCAGGGCAAAAAAGTGCATTGTAGAAAGATCTTGTACTAATACTTGTACTTAAAAAAGGATTAAAGACAAATTATTTTAAATTATAAAAAAAGTTTTGTGGTACATTTTTCAAACATTTTTTCCACTACCACTTTTAAAACGCCCATTTTCGTACATGTTTCCATGACACTAAGTGATCTTTTAAATACACATTGACAAACTGTGGCTTTATGGCGTTTTAGTCACGGGCTAAAGTTATCTTTAAGTTAGTTGACAGTGGTCAAATTTTATTTAATCGGTAAAATAAAGTTCCCTTCTTTGTGAAATAATACTAAATGTGAAAATTATTTTATTATCTCAATACAAAAATACAAAAGTATTAAATAGTTTCTTGACGCCAATATTAAAAAAAAATATTTGAACGTTTGTACTGACCTTTTGATTTCGCCGTGGTAGCTATAGCACTAGTGCAGTAAACTAGATTTAACTGAGAAAGCATTAAAAATTTTGCGTGCAGTGCCCATAAAACATTCTCTTCACTTTTACTGTGAAAAACTGCTTCTATATCGTCTATTTTCCAGGGATAAATTTGGATTTACACAGAAAAATTTGACATTTTAACGCCGGTATATTCTTAAGTCAGAAATTCTAACGCGAATTCCAATAATTACAACTGTCACTTTTTGTACCTGGGTCAGAATTTCTCAAACGGGCCACCTGAATTAGGTCAAAATTAGTTTTTGTTTGTAGATACATTTTTTTGATAGTATTTTACATCACTAACACAAATCCTGAAGGATTTTGTAAAAAAAAAAATTTTCAATTGACATATTCATGATATTAAAAGTCAAAGTTTTTAATAATTAAAAAATAAAAAAATTCATTATTTCTGAACTAATTATCCGATTCCAACGATATAACTAGCGTTGGAATCTTGTTTTGACATAGATTCTTTGTTATTTTTTTCAATTGTCCTATTTTCATTTAGGTCGATTTTTTTTTGTTTTTTTTATACCAAACTCGGAAATAATTGCCTTCTGCGCCAGCTATCGACTCGAGAAAAAAAACACATATACTCCAATCATTTCTCGAAATTATGCTGCTGAGAAAAAAAATGGCCCGCAGGTTGACAAAAAGTTATTCGTCCTTTTGTGGCCGCGCGCGGTGTCAGCTCACGCTCCGAACCGTGTACGCTGTACGCGCTTGTGACGCGACGTCTTACGGTGGTCTGGAACCTGCGGGCCATTTTTTTTCTCAGCAGCATAATTTCGAAAAATGATTGGAGTATATGTGTTTTTTTTTTCGAGTCGATAGCTGGCGCAGAAGCCAATTATTTCCGAATTTGTTATAAAAAAAACAAAAAAAAATCGACCTAAATGAAAATTGTACAATTGAAAAAAATAACAAAGAATCTATGTCAAAACAAGATTCCAACGCTAGTTAAATCGTTGGAATCGGATAATTAGTTTAGCCATAATGATTTTTTTTTATTTTTTAATTACTAAAAACTTTTACTTTTAATATCATGAATATGTCAATTGAAAATTTTTTTTTACAAAATCCTTTAGGATTTGTGTTAGTGATGTAAAATACTATCGAAAAAATGTATCTACAATCAAAAACTAATTTTGACCTAATTCAGGTGGCCCGTTTGAGAAATTCTGACCCACCTTTAACATTTCCCGTGTAAAAATATTTTTAATACTTTATGATAATATTTTGCAATTATAGAAATAACAAATTAAATGATAAAATATTTTCTTAACATAATCATATTTTGAAGTTATTTTAATATTTTAAACTATCAATAATTGTTTTGTTTAATTAAAATTACACTGTGCGACAAATTTTGACCTTACAATTTGAACTGGGATGAAATGTGGAAAAATCGAATCTATGCAACCCCCAAAACTAATCTTTAAAGGGGTTTTGCTAGTTTAGCTCTAATAATGGAGATATACATATATACAGGGTGTCCAAAATGTGATGGGATAGTATTGCTATCTCGGTAACGGTTACAGATGGAATAGGGCATCAAGGGTTCAAAAGTTGCGTAATTACATGCCTTTTAATATGGCATAGAAGATTGCAAAAAAAAATCAGCGGTTCTCAAAATATTAAAAAAATATCAAAATCGGTTAAAACTTATTATCGCTATAACTTTTTTATTTCTAGGAATTTTAAAATACTGAAAGTTTTACATTAAAACATATAAAATTACATACATTTTGATCCAATTTGTGTATTTTTACGCCAACTAGATTTTGAGATACGGCTACTATCTTTTGTTTCTCCCATGGCCGCCATATGTGGCCATATCTCAGAATCTAGTAGGCGTAAAAATACACAAAAAGGATCAAAACGTATGTAATTGTGTATGTTTTCATGTAAACCTTTCAGTTTTTCAAAATTTCTATAAATAAAAAAATAATAGCGATAATAAGTTTTAACCAATTTTCAGTTTTTTTCAAATATTTTGAGAACCGCTGATTTTGTGTGCAATCTTCAGATGTCATAATAAAAGGCATGTAATTACGCAACTTTTGAACCCTTGATGCCCTATTCCATCTGTAACCGTTTCCGAGATAGCAATGCTATCCCATCACATTTTGGACACCCTGTATATGTATATCTCCATTATTCGAGCTAAACTGGTAAAACCCCTTAAAGGATTTGTTTTGGGGGTTGCCTAGATTCGATTTTTTCAGATTTGATCCCAGTTCATTTTTTGTGTTGCACAGTGTTATTAACGGGCAATGTTAATGGTGACAATTACGTCAAATATGTTTATGGTTACTTTATTTTCGTATAGGTGTCGCTTAATACAAATATTTAATTTAAATAAAAGTAGTAGAGTAGTAACGCCATCAACCTATCCAGCTTACAGGCAAAGCCTATAAGGTTCGGTTCTTCAGCGGTTTAAATTTAAATAAATTTTAGGTAATATTAAATATTTGTCGTAGAAAAAGTATGGTATGCAACTCGTTTATAAACTTATCTAGACATTCATTAATTTAAGCACTCGCTCGCAAGCTCGGTCGTGCCTAAATTCAATTCGTGTTTAAAATGGGGTTTATCAAACTTAATACATAATATACTATTATTTATTAAAAAAAAAAATTTATTTATAAAAATTGCCTTTTTATTTATGTACATTTTTAATTTATATATATATATATTTATATATATATATATATTTATATATATATTATATTATATTATATTATATTATATTATATTATATATATATATATTTATATATCGGTTTTGATTAATTTGTATATCGCTTTTAAATTAGATTTTTTTAAAACTGTATTTATTAAAGAATTTTATACAGGGTGTCCCAAAAGTCAACGATATCCTTTGAAGGACTAATAGGTCACCTCATGACTAATCAGAATATCAAAAAATGACCTTAGTAAAAAATCATTAGTTTTTAAGATATTGGCATTTTTATAAATTTTGTGAAACTTCAAAAATAAAATCAGTTTTTCGAGTGCCACAACTACAACAATCTATATTCTTAGATTATATTTTATTTTGGGTAACCCTGAATAGGACTGCAATTAATTACAATTTAAAATTAAATTAATAGTAGATTTTGTAGCTGTGGCACTCGAAAAACTGATCTAAGGTGTCAAGTTTTACAAAATTCATAAAAATGATTATATCTCAAAAACTAACGATTTTCTGCTTAGTCATGAGTTGGTCTTTCAGTCCTCCAAAGGATATAGTTGACTTTTGGGACACCCTGTATACATTTATATATTTTTTCGGAAGTGGCAAAATTAAATTAGTTTTAAAAATTTCTTTGTGTTTCATTCAAAAGAACTAAGAACCAACAAATAAGAAAGTAAATTTTACATTTTTTAAGTATATGTCACTTTCAGTAGAATTTGGGTTAGCTATTAGTCACTTACAGTATAATTTAAAAGGTTGGATACCCAAGTACCTACAGTAAAACTTCTATATTTTGAGCGTGATAGGCATTGTGCTCGGTACGCTATTGGTCAATCATCTATAAAACTTTCATACTGCACACTGTGTAGGATGAAAGTTTTGTAGCCGACTAACCGTACCAAAATATTTATTCTGGTGAATTGGTAAAATGAATATACTATGGTAGATTAAATTTTCATGTATAATGCATTAATGTAAATTAAAAATATGTCAAATATTTTAAGGTGTATATAGCGAATATTGTTTGTGCTTGATTTGAATAGTACGATTGCGCAGCACAAGTACTTTTTGATTATGAGTGGTATTCGGAGAATAATTTTATTAAATCAAAAATGTAAGAATTTTAAATCAAAAGGCATTGAAATTTAAAAATATTTACCTCGTAGTACTAGTACAAATTCGCTGCAATTTGTACTAGTCTAATATTCGCAACAATTACTTTTGATTGGTCAAAAATTGACAAATAAGGCTCTGAAATTGTATTTTATTAATAAAAACATAAAATACAATTTTGATGGTTTTCTCACCTCCTATTTTTATAATTTTTCAGTTCATTTATAATGACAATTTTTTCACGTGTCATCTGTTAAAAGTGGATAACACTTTTAACAGATGACAGGTGAAAAAAATTGTTATAAATGAACTGAAAAAATATAAAAAATAAAAGGTAAGAAAAACCTCAAAAGTGTGTTTCATATTTTTATTAATAACCCACAATTTCTATTCCGAAAAGCTTATAAATGGTTCAGAAGAGTTGATACATGGAATACAAATACAGGGTGTCCCGAAAATAGCGTGCAATATGCTACAAGTGCTTTTTAAATCTTTGCCCACTTATGGTTTACATTTCTTTAAAATCCTTTTATTATTAAAAGGAGTTTCAAACATTTTATGATAATAATAATTTATTCTTAATGCTACTCGTATATGGTGTTTGTGCTCAAAACAAATCGTGACATTTCGTTCACCCTTCCACCCAACCCTTGTCTATGATTTTGTTTTGTGTCAGTTTGTACACCTGGGAATTATTTCAAGTTTTTTATTCTGCATTTCAGTGTTTTTGTAATTCTATTCGCCACCAATACGCTTGCATCGAACTACCAATATTTGTCTTGCTATAAAACTTTACTTTAGTTTTATTGGCTATTCTGCACTAAAGCAACAAAAGTTTTGCTGTTTGCAGTTAAACCATGCCTTGCAGTTATAAAACATATTTAAACAATATAAAATAACAAATAATCGAATAATATAATATAAAGCTGGGTTTTCAAATACATATGGTTCCCTATAATAGACTTAAGGATTTTAAATGGCTACAAAGGGTTTAATTTGTTCCCGATAAAATTTAAACACATAAATCTGAAAGTCTTAAATCAGCCTTCAAAATTAAATTAAATTATTAAGATTAAAAACAATCGACATCCCCATTAGTCGTCTGCAGAGGGCTTCTAACCTGAATACAAATTTTAGTTACAGCAGTAAGTATGTTATCATTAAATTTGTCTCTGTAAAATAATGAATTTGATATTTTTTCCTTGAAACCTTAATACTAATTATAAAAAAAATTTAAAACAAACACATTTGCTTTAATAAAATTAAAAAAACGCAAAACTATAGAAGGAAAACATTCTTTAATTATGAAATCAAAGTTTTGAAGTATTTGTGTGTTTGTATATGCATGTTTTTACTAAAAAAAATTTTAAATGGTCAAAGTATGGAACTGTAATGTACTTGTAATGTCTGTATTGTACTTTGAAGGTATTAGGTAATGCGTCCTGAGTAAAATTTTTGGGCAATTGTCCAATTTTTCTTTTAACATCTACCCCCAGAAGTTTCTTGAAGTGTGCAAATATACTTTCTATAAAAAGCAATCCTGCAATGCTTATTTAAAGGTTCCTATTTACAATATTAGGTGATAAAAATTATATTTTTTCCTTAATTACTATATTGTAGATAGGATGTTGGTAACTTAGAGTCCTGCATTCCTAAAAGTTAAATAAGTGGTTTATACTTTTTATACAAAGTATAATTTTAAGAAGCAACCTGGTCTGTAAAGTCAGTTTTTAAACCTGACAACAATAATGGCAAATCTTTTGCATAAAAACTGAAATGCAGGGTTTGATAACGCTGATAACATTTTAATGTTCGACCGACAAGGATATGAAGGTAAGCAAGTGTCTGGTGGATTATACGATTTATAAGAAAAAAATTGTAAAAGAAAACATGTTTTAAATATGTGTTTATCATCTGAAGACATTAGACGATTAAGGTTTTGGTCCTTTATTAAATAGCAGAAAGATATTAGGATAAGTAAAACCAATTATAATGCATTTATTTATAAGTCGTTTGCTTAGTTTACATACAATGTTACTTTTAAATGAATTTAATTATTACAACGGGTATTTCTTATCTCAAATCCTTGACCGGAAGTTCTTAATAAGGACTCCCTACAAATGAAATACAGTTTAATCCGATTTAAACCAATACATTGAACTATGTCACCAAATGTAGAAAATGTGTTTTTTAAATTTAAATATAAATCATAATGGTTAGTTTAAACAAAATAAAATAAAATGCAGTGCTACCACAGGGCACTGATGAGGAACAGGTTGTCTGTCCTTGCCTGGTGCAAAATAAAGCATAGTAACAAGGTGATAGACATTTACGCAGATTGTTGGGCACTATTCATCCAGTAGAAAACTATGTTGACATTCTTAAAGGTGTTCTTAACGTTTTTAGATGTGTTTTCGACATTTTTAAATTAGTTCAACGAACTAAAAAATGTGTTTGACATTTTAAATTTAATTTTATACACTCTTAAGTGTTTTTTAGATATTTTTAAATGAGTTTGTGATATTTTAAAACATTCTAAATTGTCTTTCGTTTTTTAAATGATTTGAACACTTTAAAGATATGTTTAAAAAAAAATGAAGAGTTTTTGACACTTTAGAAAAAGGATTAAACATTAAAACATTAAAGTTGGTTTTTGACTTTCTTATATGTGTTTTTGATATTTTGTTAATATATTAATATTCGGTTTCAGACATTTTTCATTAAAGAATATTTCGATTTTTTATATCAGTAACTTATGAGTTTTCCAATTAGTAACTAGTTTTTTATTATAGTATTTTTCAATTAATTTTCCACTAACTGTACAGTACATGTAAATTTTTTCTGCTGCTATTTTGGGAGCGCGTTACAAATAAATTTAAAACAGTTAATCTGTGTCTAGAATAAATCTATAGAGAATCGTAAGGAACCTTAACAAAGTGGAACTTGTTTTTTTTAACACCAAAATCAAATAATTTACAAGTGCCTTAATGGTGCGTTTAACTACTGTATACAGTAGAAAAACCTCTGGAACACGTATATGTTAAGTTTGCGGTGGCGGCGGCAACTAAAGTCTGATAAATGTATCGCGAGTGCACCCCGCTCCGGGCAACGAACGTGTATCGGTTGGCGGCCGTAAATCAGCCGGCCCCTCGCTCTTTTATTTCCAGATTCGACCCCCTCCCCCCCCCCGCTCTCAACAATTCACTATGCACTTTCGGTAAATATATACCGCCGCTGTTTTCAACGTTCTTTCAGCGACCCTGCACGTTTTTTTTAAGGGGGAAACTTTGTTAAAACTAATTTAATTTTTGGTGAATTTTTAAAGGGCAAGATAGAGGTTCTCTTAAACTATAATGGGAGTAATAAAAATACAATTTAATCTGAAAATCGCATGCTATTGTGTTCATTAGGATAAAAATCAAAATTTATATACTTTAACATTTTTAAAAATATAAAATTTTATTTTCTATTATGCTGTTTAAATTTGGTACCTACTTAAAATTATATATTTGGAATTTCAGTCTGGATTAAATTATTCTGTTTAGGAGGTTCGGGGGAAAGTGTAAGGGAAATGGCTTTTATACTTGCAGAAATAGCGATAGGTTTCAACTTCCAAAAACAAAGTTTACTTTGTCATTTTATTACATTTGATTTAAAAATCAGCCAGTCTTCTTACTTATTATATAATTATTATTTTTTTAATATAAAAGCACCATATACATATACAGTGTGTCCATGGATGGACTTAACTATACTTGTAAAAATATTTATTTTACATTTTTCGAAGAAAAGTCACTCATAATTTTTTATGCTTGTTATATAAATACCATTCACGATGAGAAACTTATATTTTTTTATACAGGAATCGAAAAAAATAGAATTGTAGATTTTGCAAAACTAAATATATTTTTTTAAGGTTTAATATTAAGAGCTTGTAAGAAGAAAGCAAAAATATTTGTTGATAAAAATGAAATAAGTTCAGGTCCTAACTTGAGTGGTCCTATTATTTTGTAGAAATCGAATGCTTTAGATATATCTGATTTTGTGATTATGAAGTAAGGTTGTTGCTTTCAACTGACATTTGTTATTATTTCAATATCAAATATCTTAGTATTAAAAGTTCAAATGAAAAAAACTTTATTTGACTTTTTGATTTCTCCTTACCAGCTCTTTATATTAGCGCTTAAAAAAAATTATTTAAAAATTATGAAAAATGACTTTCTTCTAATTAAGTCCATCCGTAGACACACTGTATATTGTAACTCAGGAACGTGAATTAAAAAATGTAAAGAATAGGGTTTAAACCCGAGAAAATTGCGAGTTGTTGAAAGTTGGTTTATATGGTAACGCTTATATAAAAACTATAGTTTTTGATAGTGGCATTGACATTTCTATATGCAGTGTTATTTAAAATCCTAAAATGGGTTTTAAAAACAAATTATTATGTTCTGTTAAACAAATATAGTCTACCACAAAGAAAAAAATATAAAAAAAGTAAGAGAACCAGAAATAAAAGTAACAGAAATCATTCAGTACCTATGTGGAATGCAGCGAGAAAAGTAGAAAACAAAGATAAGAAAACCATAATAGGTAAAAGGGTTGTCTAATTATATAAAAACAATAAATAACAATAGGCTCTTTTCATCTTAAATCCACCAAGCAAAAAGGGGTAGGGCGTGATTTTTCAACGAATTTCTTTTGACACTTTCTCTACCCAAATCGATGAGACCCGTATTTTTTCTTTTTGCTTAAATTTGTTTTGTTTACCCGTAGGAAATTTTTGAAAAATAGACAGAATAATCGATTTTTCTCTTTTTACGAGTGACATTTTTTCTTAAAAATGCTATTACTTGGCCAAAAATGTTTCAATCTTTACAATTTTTTTGTTTTACTACATACAAAAAAATATATAAAAAATTAAGTGAATTCACATAATTTTTTTAAATTGTTTTTTATAAAAATGCAAAAAAAATTGAGGTCAAAATTTTGACATTGCCAGATTTTTTTATGCTTCATATTTTTTTTTCGTTTGAAGTTAATGATATAAACAACTTTTTAAAAAAGTACCGAGTTGGCTAAATTCGTCTTTTCGTAATTATTATTTTTTAATGAAAATGCAATTTTCTAGTAAATTCGTTGTTCATCGCAAAATTTTGGGATTTTATCTAAGGTCAAGAAACTGGGGTGACCTTTATAAAATGTAATTTAGAACTTTTTAACATATTTAACATATTTTTGTGAAGTGCTCTTAAGTAAGTAAAATAAATTTTTAAGAATTTTAGTGTAAAATTCTTAATATTTGTGCTACTTTCAAAAGATGTAAAAAGTATACCCAAGTTAATTTTGTTTAAAATAATAAAAATAAAGTATAATATACCTAAAATTAATAAATCGAATGCACAAGAAACTTATAAAAACGCGATTTCAAAGAAATGTAGAACACAAACAATTCCGAAAATTTTTGGTCTATTAACAAATATGAGTAAGGCAGTCGCGAAACTATTTTAGACTGAGGCTTTATCAGGAAGGGAAATAAGTATTAAGCCTAAGAGGTCCAGAAACTATTTTTTTATTTATTGCAAAATATTCCCTATAGGAAATAAAATAAAAACAATAATTGAGGTGGTTAGAATCGAAGGGGTGTAAGTAATTGCTCAACATTTTTTGGTTTTAAATCGACTAAATAAAATCATTAAAATATTTTAAAAAGCTTATAAAAAGTTATATTTAATTTTAATTTTATGTTTGGAATTTTATACCTCTGTATCAAAGTAACTTATGGCAATGATCATTGCAGTTTCTTATATAAAGTGTAACGCTCTACAAAAAAGGTCTCTTATTATTTTTCGATAAATTTATTTCTTCTAGAGTTATTCGAGCTCAAAGTTTGATTAACATCAAATTTTGTGATTTTTTTAATTTTATGGTACAATTAGCAGATGGGAGGTGAAAGGGGGCAAAACAAGGCAGCGGGGGGGGGGGCAAAATGGGGTACCCAAAAAATGAGCATATGAAAAAAAGATAGAAACGAAAAAAAAAAATTTTTACCAAATTTTTTGGGTACCCCATTTTGCCCCCCCCCCCGCTGCCTTGTTTTGCCCCCTTTAACCTCCCGTCTGCTAATTGTACCATAAAATTTAAAAAAACAGATAATTTGATGTTAATCAAACTTTGACCTCGAATAACTCTACAAGAAATCAATTTATTGTAAAATATTAAGAAACCTTTTTTGTAGAGCGTTACATTTTATATAAGAAACTACAATGATCATTGCCATAAGTTACTTTGATACAGAGGTATAAAATTCCAAACATAAAATTATTTTTCCCATGTTAATTAAATGGGAAACAAAAATAAAAACAGCACCTCTTAGAGTTGAGGTGAGCATTTTTTTATATTAAATAGAAACATTTGGGAGGGTAAGGGCAAAACACAAAATTAAATTTTAATTTTTGAAGCACCCTAGTATATATATTGATCACAATATTTTATTATAAAAGGATTAAATGAATCGTCTAATTTCAAAAGCGGCCATCTCCTTTGAAGAATATTTTAAGTAAACGTCAAAAAAACATTATAAACAGTAATGGGTAAAACATAAATATATTTTGAAAAACTTGTTCATATGGTAACTAAAAATATTTTTTCTACAAAATAAGTAACTAGATTTAAGTTTTAATTAAAAAAAACATGTAATTCAAAAGGGAAATAGGCATTTTAAGTACATTTTTGTACTTAAAACATCAATGGAGATGGCTGTTATTAAAACTAATATAAAACTTTAATGAATTATTTTTCCTGCAAATAGCCCTTTTTGTTGGGATATAATTTTGCACTTATATACTACGTAATATTTTGATTTTATTAGTGTAAATAACTCATTTAAAAAAAAAATTGGAGATGGCCGCTTTTGAAATTAGACGATTCAAATATCGAATAAAAGTAAATTTAAAACTCTGTCTGATTTACAAAAAAACAAAAAGCATACCAAAAAGTTTAATGTCAAGAACAGACGTGTTCTCTATTAATCGTTAGCGCCGTGACACTTTCATTCGTCAGGACGAGCGGTAGCATTTTGTAAAGGTATTATCCTGGATAATGGGATATTTCACCTACACATCCAAAAGAAAATTATATAGTTTGCTTTATACTATTTTCCCATTATTTCCGTTAAATGAGTTTTTCCATGCAAGGGATAAGGATTACAGTTATAAAAGGATGAGTCTGATCCTTTAAGGATCCTACTCCCTTGCAAAGAACTAATAAAGGGTAACGAGTTATTGAACATTTCTTATATTAGTTTAAACTTACCACACTATGTAATAAACAGAATCGTTTATCAGTTTTAAAAAAGTTTTAAAATTTATACAATATTAAAAATGTTTTTTATGTTTACTGTTAATTTAGGGCAACTTTAAAAAAATATTATGAAAAAACAATAAAATAAAACGTAAACATAGACTTTTTAAAGAAATTATGTTAAAGTAAAGTAAAGTAAAATGTTTCTAAAATTGCTTCTTAATGTACTAACTTTTTATATTAAAACTTGGTAACTTGTAAAACAGCATTTTTATGTAACTAACAAAAATGTTCAATAAAATACAAATTTTAAAAACTTCCCATAAAACTGTCAAAGTTTATTTCTCAATCAACTGGAAGATCAGTGGAAAAATGATGGATGATTACCTGCAAATAAAAAAACATCATTAATTTTCAATTCAACAAAAATCAAATAAAGAGAACATAAGCGAACGGAGATCATTAAAATCTAAAATTAATATTTTGGGTCATATTTTATGAGTTGTAACGCAAAACCAGTACTTAATATTGTAAGGACAAAGGATATTACCAATAAAATTTAACGATACACATAAATAATTGTAACTAAAGCAAGCGTTTTAATTATACCGATTTATGAACAATAAATATAGGTACTAACGATACGTCTTTAAATATATCGGTTTATTAATTAAACATTAAAATAATTATAAAGAAAAACATTAAATTTTAAAAAGTCTGATCCAAATAAGTGACTACTGAGACTAATTTTCTACTAATGTCCTGTAAAATACTTTCAAAAATGGCGAAGGCGCCAGGATTAATAATAACTGAATTCTGGAGTGTCTTAATTTACTTCTTGGGGATGAAATTTTAAGACATTCTCTTTAACGGTTATCCATATTACGTCATTATAAAAATTCTATGTCAAAATTTCAGTCCTTTAGGTCCAGCGGTTTGGTCTGGGCTTTGATGAATCACGACGATGTAAGTAATTATGGATATCGGTCATTTTACAAAATATATTTTTCTTTTATTTGGTGTTAAACGTGAATTTTGTGAAGTTATTCTCTAGATTAAAATACTGAAGATTTGAGCTCTTAATATTAAGTAATTTTGTGTTAATTTGTTTTGGATGTAAATTATGTTTTATAACAATACAAATGGTAGTTTTGTATTAAAAAATTCTTAGCTTTTTAATAGCAATATTCATTTTTAATTATAAGTAGCGAAAAACCCTTAAAAATTAAATTAAGGTAAAAAATGAGATTTTTCTGGCCTTTTCTTATTTAAAATTTTGTTTTTTTTTAAGAAAGCTGAAAATTGTTTACATAAAATTTGCCTTTTTTACTATGAAGTTTTGTTTAAATTCAATTAAATAATCTTTTTTTTCTTCAAATAATTGAGGTCTATTTTTTTAATGTTTTACATTGCGACAAAAATGGCGTTAATTTGACAGATGCATCACCTTTTTTAGGGGAATGCCCTATATATATATATATATTAGGGTGTTTCAAAAAAATTAAAAATTATTTTTTTTCCAATGGTGTTGAAAAATTAATAGTACATTAAAAAACAAAAATGTTGGCGCCTATTTGAGCCCTTAATATTAATATTAAAGTTTGCCTCAATTCTTTTTTGTTTTTCCATTTCATAAATATTTTTTTTTTGTATTTTATTTGAAAATATTTGAAATTTTTTATTTGTTATTTTTGATCGCTGATATCTTTGAAACGGTTGATCTGAAGAACTTTGACCTTCAGATGTTTTTTGTAGAGCGTGAATTTGTCTATAACTCCTCTTGCTTGGGTGTTGCGAAAACAAACAATTTCAAAGTTATAAGAATTCAAAATTAAAAAAATAAAAATTCTAGTATTATTGAAATGGAAAAACAAAAAATGAATTGAGGCAAACCTTAATATTAAGGGCTCAAATAGGCGCCAACATTTTTGTTTTTTAATGTACTATTAATTTTTCAACACCATTAGAAATTTTTTTTTTAATTTTTTTGAAACACCCTAATAACACACACAGTGGTAGGTTTTATCAAACCGTACAAGCCCAGCTTGGTGGCGAGATGAAAGGCATTTCAGTCTTTGCAATATTGGTTGCCTACTACTGGTGTAAAGTAGTAAACCTATTGTTTCTGAAATATTGCCGTGTGCTGCCACTGTGTGTGTCTAAGTGCATTGTGATTGCAAGCCGCACAGCCAGGCCACGGCTTTAGACGGTAAATGTCCCCAGACTGACTTGCCCATACATCTCGCCGCTGTCCTGGTCACTTATTTCTTTATAAGTGAGCAGTGTCGAGCTTGATGCGTGGCTCCCGTCACCGACTGCCTGACACTGATGAGACCCAACAGGTCGAAAAAGGCTGTCTGTCAGTGTTGGTGGGTATGGTGTATAAGTCATTGGACCATACCATTTGGGAGACGCGCTTAGAGCCCGACTCGGTGGCGAGATGGAAGGCATTTCAGTATTTGCAATATATATATATATATATACAGGGTGTTATTTAATTAATGTTATATATTAAAATACTGAATACCTTTTGACATAAGGAATAAAGGAAACATATTTAAAAAAACATGTTTCCAAAGATAAAGAAAAAATATGCATTAGAGGTTTTTTATATTTTTTGTGATACGCCACTGGTTACTTGTTATCTCTGCACACTTGTATTTTGTGAGTACATAGATATCAACCAACAAAGTAGCTATGCGTTGCCAGATGTAAAAAATTGTTACTAAAAATTTTTCTTGCAAAAAATAAATAAAAACTCAATAAATACAAACGTTTTGTGCCCTTAAAGCTAATACCCTTCTGTATTTATTTACTGATCCAGCTATTAGCTTAAGCAATGATTAGAAAATTTAGTACCTTTGAAATTTGAAATCCATAACCACAAAATTAATTTTTTCATCAGTTTTTTTCTCTGTTTACTTTACTTTAGATGAAATTGGGACCAGTTCACAGGTTAAACTTTAAACATTTAATTTGTGTAAATAAATCCAAAAGTACTTCCCTTAGTTAAGATATTTACAATTTGAAAACATAACCTAAAATTTAAAAGAAATGCACTAGGTTCTGTCATAAAAGTTGGCAGATTTTGTTTGAATTTACCTTCAGTACAAAAATGACATAACCAACAATTAATAAAAACGCCAAATTGACAATTTGCATTGTTAATTTTATCATTTTTGTAATTAAGCTAAATTTAAACAATGTTTGTAAACTTTTTTGAGAGATTTTGGAAACACTGTTGTTACCAACCATAAAATAATAAATCCACCAGATTAACCTAAACTTCCTAGTCGATCAATGGCGTACTTTTTGGTAGGATAAAGGTAATTATAAATTATTTTTAGACTTTGGAATTTAGAAAAAGTTTCAGGTGCTTCTTCATGGACCCTAAGGAACAACCCATTTTAATATATAACATTAATTACATAACACCCTGTATATATATATTTATATATATACCTATATTTATATATATATATATATATATATATATATATAAATATATATAAATTATCTTTTTGACTAATATAATAATTTTTGCACAAAATAATTAAACAAAGCTTTGGAATGCAGTGTTTAAATCTTATCGAAATTTCGCAGGTATTTTTAATTATGCCCATTGTTTAAAAATAAATGGTAATAAAATCTTAAATTCCTAAATATTTGACATAATTCCGTGTAAATAGCAGTAGATATTGAAACTACTATCTCGTATTGTTCAGCGTATATAGTTATTGTTAGATCCCAGTAAGCACCAAACACTCGGCAAACAGTCGGCTTTCGCTCGGCATAGGCGGTTGACCGGCGGTTTGGCCATGTTCTAACCAAAGTCGACCAGAATACGGCATGCGGCTGCAAAATAGCGATGGGTTGCAATATTTAGTTGGAAGTGTGCGACTGTTATGACAAAGCTGAACATTAATTGTCCCTCTATCTCCATCCTCATCTGCTCAGTAACGAATAATGGCTAGCTATAGCTATAGTCAAGTGTGTTAAACCTATAGGACATACCTATCCAGGACGTCTGTAGTCTTTTTTGAATGGCCAGGCTGAGTAAACCGCCGACATTCGGCCAAGCGGATATGCCCGACAGTTGGCCAGGCGGACATGCCCGGTCTACACTCCGGGGCCAAGACGTCTATGTTTTCCACTTTCTTTCTTCTTATTATTATTTTGTTGAATGTAATTCAGTATTATAAAAACCGCGCACTTGTTTTTACTAATAAGTTGAGAGGACATGATGGCACCCAAATAATAACTATATATAGGTAGACGATACCAAAGATAATACTACCTATTTATCTTTTTTGACGCTACTAGACAAAAATATTTCAAAAACCAACAAAAAAAATATTCAAGTCCACATTAAAACAAGCACTTGAGGGTCGTTCGACGCAAATCTCTTTGAAGTTGGCAGAGAAACCGACGGACCTGTGGATAGCGTGTGTTGTATCTGGCGAAAATATTTGGGTGTTTTTTGTGCGGCGCACCTATAAATATTCTGGCGAACACGAGCAAATTTGCGTCAAATACAACGAACAACGTAAATATTTATTGATGTGGACCCGCCTTAAGAGCGCTTATTTAAAGCCGAGCTCAGTGTTCGCTGCCCAGGCCTTAACAAAGGCTGCAGATCTGTGCGGGGCAGTTTATATGATTTCTCCGCCGTGTTGTATGTTTGTGGAGACAGACCAATAGACGTATCAACGTTCGACGCGAAGAACATCGTAACGCAGTCTTAAAAGAAGAAAAAACACCTTCCTTAGCTGAACACGTCCAAAAAACTTCCCAGGAAATTGACTTAAAAAAAACAAGGGTCTTGGCTAGCATCGAACATACCATCCGTGAATCCATTGAAATAAAAAAACGTCCAAGAAACCTTAACACAAGGTCTCTGTGTATCGTCTCTTGTGTTAAGGACTGCATGGAAACCAGCTCACAACCACCAAAACACCACGCAGATTAGCGAAATCAATGGAGCCGAAGGTTAATTAAGGTTAATGACGCGGAAAGCTAAAAGGGTATATAAACAACGATCAGCGGCAACGGAGCTCACTTCACGTCTAACTCGCAGCAGAGCAGCAACAGCAGCCCAGCAGATAAGACCTGAAGATGGTACATGAGATTGTACCGAAACGTCGTCAGATATACGGTTCTTTTAAGAACCAAAAACCGACAACACGGAGCAGATCCCGGAAAACCATTAATACATATAACGCCCGTGGAAACCTGTTTTATTTAAGACAATATTTAAATTAAAGTTTATAAGAAACTAGGTACCAACCGATAGACCAATTAAAGATAAAATTTATTATTACCTACCTATTAATATAATTTTTTATTTTTTATTACCTACTTCTCATTTGAGTTTTTGGTAGGTATATTAAGTAGTTTTTTGTTTATATTGTTTTTTATTACAGGAATTAAAATTTTTTATAAACAAGGTGAATTAAAACATAAACAAAACCACCACGTTAAAAATGTTATGTTTTTATTTTTATAATTTTTACTTGCTATTAAACAGCGGTAACGGATATACCGCCTGCAGGGATTTCAAGAAAAATAAAAAAAGAAAATTAAAAAACCATAAAAAATACTAAACAAAAAACTGCTAACTATGAAAAATTGAATGCAGGATTCATTATAAAAAATAATTTAATGCGCATTTTTTATTCAGCTCATGTTTATAAACAAAATGCGTAAACAGTTTTTGAGTCTTTTGTTTCTCCACCACTGTTTGTGGCATAAGCAACGAGAGACTGCAAATAATAGTTGAAATAAAGGCGATTGTGCGACTCCCACAGCAAGGCACCAACTTGCCAACTGACCCTTTTTGTCGTACGTTACCTGAGGTAAACGACCTTATGCACAACGACATGCATCTTGCCGCCGACTTATTGCTTATTATTGATTTCCTTAGCTTATGCCTGGCATATTAGACTCAATTGAAACGAAAAACTTCCCAACCTAGCTTAACGCTAAGCGTAAATCCAGCAGACTTTAAGCACTCTTTAAAAATTAATTTAATTAAATAAATCGATTAAAGTAAAATAATGATCCGTGTGAGTATGTGGAAGACATGGGGTCTCTATGGTCCAGCGATATTAACTTAATATTTTGTCTTCGAACAAAAGAAAAATTAATAAATAGGAAATAAAAAGTGTCCTCAAGATAAAGAAATTAATAATTCAAGAAGGAACAATAGAAAAAATATACGAACGTAGAAAATGTACAAACTCATACAAGGTTTAAGAAAACTGTTTCCAAGTAACAGACGGTTAGCTCGTTGACCAGATAAGCAACGCCCACTCGAATATGGGACAAGAACTTATTTTACCATTTAAAACTAAATTCATGTTTCATGTAGGTTTCATATGCTTGGAGCTGATTAAATTCTTCATTTAGTTCGAGACTGTTTCTCTACGAAGTGACAATGTTTTTGGTTTATTTCTATCAAATAAAATGCATGTTTCAATGTATCATAAAAATGTTTCATTCTTTTAATAAATAATGGTATTTTCGTTATTTTGTACAATACTTGTATGCTTTTTGTTATATTTTTAAATTTGATTATTTATTATTATTTCTTTCATGTGTTCTTTATGATTTCTTGCTTCTTTTAACTTTTTTATATAAGTAAATTTTAAGTTTTGATTATTGTCTTCCTTTTTAGATATTTTTAGTTAATTAAATATTTAATTTAGAATTTTCTGTCTGTCTACAATTTTCCGCGAGTTGTCTTAGTATTCATTACCTAATTAAACTAGTTTAAGTGCATTCGATATACAAAGGCAGCAAACGCAAGGCTGGTGTGTAAGTAAGTAATTACAGCTTCTGAACTTCCCGTAAATTAAATTAATACAATACTTCTTAGTTGATAGCGTAAGTTTAACGCATCGATTAGGTTGAAACACTCTATTAATAGCAAAATCCTGCCCTTACTTGTAAGGCTTACCAAACTCATATTGGCCTCATTAAACTAATAGGGCTTACGTTTAATGGGCCCTGCAAAAAATCAACCTTAATTTCACATGCAAATTTCGCAGGATGACGAATGTTGCAACTAATGGACGCTTGTTTGTATTTCACCTAACTCACTCTGCTATTATATTGAAATATTAATCATGGTTTTGTCCAATTTCACTTAAATATATACACGCAATGGGGGTTGTGAACGTGTTTAAAATACTGCATTGAAATATTATTTATAGTCCGCTGAGCGGACTCCGCTCACTATCTCGCAGGATCTGAAAGTTTTTCGTTTTTGTGATCGTGTTTAAGATTTGTGCTAAATGTTTTAGCCTAAATCAATAATATCCTAAAATTTTCTTAAAACGGGACTAAAATGTCATGGTCAATAATGAACGAAATTTTCCTCTCATTAGATGGTGTCTTTGAATGCATCAAATATGGTCTGTGACTTCAATGAATCAAACAAAAATTTGTTGAAATTAATTAGGTATGTGTCCACAAGAATAATGTTAATAATTACTACTGGATGTGGGAATATTTTTTAAAAAGATGTCAACAAAAAAGCGGCAGCTTGGTATTATTACCTTGCTTCACAGGTATTGGGTGATAGAATAAATTAAAAAAAAGAATAGCTATAATGGAAACCGTATTAGATTCTACAGTTGAAAGAAACGGGAAGATCATTTTATAATAAATGTCCACTGCTAGACACAATAAAGTTTAGTATAAGTCGATTAACTGCCATGTCATGGCTCTTGTTCAGTTAAAATTACACTAGTCTTACTAGAGCTCATTTTTGGGAAAAAATATTAAACTTACGTGCGGCAAGTGAAATAATTGTCTTATGGGAGATTCGCAATATATTAATGTTTACACGTTAAAACTTACAAGTTCAAATATATTAAAAAATTAAGACATTGTTTCACGAGATTATCTATAGTATATCAAGTATTTCAGGCCTGTTTCCTTTATAAAGAAAATTCAAAAGGAAATGACGTTCACGTTATCAATCAGTTGATCGGGCACGGTTGTCCATGTGATGCTAAAATCATTGCATCAAGTGAAAGTGGTAGTGCAACTAAAGGCAACAGATGGCGTTTACATGAATAATACCATAGGGTCCCTAGATTTGGGACCTTAGAATACCAAAATGTCAAAAGTCAGAGTTTTTATAACCTATGTATAGGATGCAACGCCAAAAGTATGTTTTTAGCCTTTTTTAAAGACATTTTCAGCTATAAAACCCAGAAATGTTACCATCTAAAGTCAGTCTCTGGTATATATATTCTTATTTTATGTATGCAACCTTTATTCTGTAAAATATTCTAATTTAATTAATAATAATAATAATCCTATTTATCTCTCTAACAGCTTTTAAAGGTAACAAAGGTCCATTATTATCCCGTTCTACCTCAAAATAGCCTATTAAGGATGCTTCGGCATTTTAAATATAGGAAAAACAAAAAAGGATATATAAGAAACACAAAAACGGCAATGGGAAAACGATATAAAATAACACAAACAACAAACAAAATAAACGAAATTATACACGAATTAAATGAAATATTCAAAAACCCAGCTTCAAAATTCTAAAACGTCACTTTCTTTTTTTTTTTGAGTCTTTTTATTAAGCAAAATTTGAATCTAAACATGACAACATTGCAATTGCTGCCAACTTAATTTGGTTAAAATGCATTAAAATATTCAATTACAAAGTTCGTTTTATACATTTAGTATTGGTACCAGTGCGCAAAATTATGACGACATCGATGACTTTTAAAATTTACTATAAAATTAAATTTTTTCTGAAATTCTAATCTCATAACACAATCTCATTGTGGATCCGCACCATAATGAAATAAGAACTTTTATATACTCCTATTGCATAATATTGAGGTTTTTTGGTAAATAATAATAAACTATAGTTTATCATAAATTATATATAAAATATTATAAATAAATTTCCTATATACGGAAATAATTAACTTATTATTCACGTTGCTAGGCATCAGGATTATTGTTATTTATATTAATTAAACACTGCTCTTTAATTATATAAAGTCGAACATATTTTTTCTTCAATTTTTGGCCTGTAACAACGCGTTAAACATTTTTAGTTTGCCCTGTTGTCTACAGACGACAGCACAACGCTATAGCGTGCTCGCCTGTTCTTTTATTTCTCCCCTAAAATTATAATTGTGAAAAATAGGAATAATGAATGTCATAAATAAAATTAATTTTCTTGAATATTGTGCATGTAACAACGCTAAACATTTTTCGTTTGTGCTGCCGCCTGGCGAGGTATTTTATCGAATTGTAATTAAAATTGTGATATTTAGTGCAAATATCCTAATATTGCGTAATTTATTAAACGAATAGCTAAAATTGTATAGTCACTTATTTGTTTTATTATTAAATTATCTACAAATTTTTGTGAGATAAATGTGCAAATTTTGGTCTAAAAAATTTAAATTTTCTGCTCAATTCAAAAAATAATAGAAAGTAAGTAAGAAATGTAAAAGAACGTAAACAAATTGGCATATGGTAAGAAAAATAAAAATGTGTCAAAAATAAAGCCTTAAAAAAACAAAAAAGGAGTGTTTTTACATAACATCTCTAGCTAAAACTTGCTAGGTATATTTAAATTTTTTCAAATGCCATAAAACCAAAAAATGTCATAAAACTCTATTAGAACTGTCTAAATCTGGTATAACTATATATAATTGTTAAAAATGTCCTAAAACCACCTTGTCAAAACAGATTTTTACATTAAAAAAATGTCCTTAAACCATTTTATTGTTACAATTTCAACCCTGTTCAATTATGCTTTGTAGAAGTGTCTAAAATGCCCTTAAATATCAATTTTTTTAATAAATATAAAAAAATGTCCCAAAACCAGTTCTTAAAATCGTGTAGGAACTGTTTAAACTGAGCTAGAACTGACTAATATTGGGGAGTAAAAACCTGCATAGCTAACGCAAAAAGAATTGGGCATTTTTTAACGTTTTTTACAGACCGCCGTTTTAGTCATTATTATTTCATGTGTACGTTTTTTCGAGTGCCGCAAATTGCCAACGACACAGTTGTTCTTAAACATTTCATTTGCATAATTTTATGCTGGAACACAAACGGTTACTTTAAATTAGGCTGTTTCATATAATTAGGCTGCCCTGAATAAGGATATCTTCAATTATAATAACTATATTTGTGCATTAAGTCCGCCTTCTTTGTTCTTGTATCATATTTCCATAACAGTACAATGAGTAAAAGGACATAAGAAAGCAATTTAAACCCGCATTGTTTTTAATGAAATGTGAAATGAAAAAGGGCATTAAAAGGAAAGACCAGTTGGGCTAAAAAATGTTTTTATTTCAAGCCTTCTATAGAAGCTTTGTTATTGTCAACGCTCACTACCAAAGTATTTCTTGGCTGTTTAAATAATTTAGACCAATCAGGTGAAGTTTTTTTATATCCTAGTCTGTAAAGACACGTTAGGACCAACAAAAATTTGATTACCACTGGCAACTCTTACCTCACTTTATACTTCTTATAATTGTTATTATAATTTTAAGTACGTTTTATGTATCGTTTAACAAATAAAACTGTGCCTTGAAGATAAAATGTTGTATGCATTTCGACTGGGTCCTGTTTTTTTGTGCTTCGCTGAGTTGTAGGCCTTATGTGATAAAAACTATTTTTTTTAATATAATATTATTAGACGGGTAATAGTATTTTATGCAGGGTCAATTTTACCTCTTGCCTGCCCTGTATTCCCGCCTAGATAATATATTATCTAGGCGGGAATACAGGGCAGGCAAGAGGTAAAATTGACCCTGCATAAAATACTATTACCCGTCTAATAATATTATATTAAAAATAATAGTTTTTATCACATAAGGCCTACAACTCAGCGAAGTGTATATATACACTTAATTTTTAACCAAAACTATAGATTTGGTTAAAAATCTATTAAATTTTTTAGCACCGCATTATGTAGTAGCTGTTAAGACTTAGCTAGATCAGAATTATTCAAAACAGTGGATCGGTGGAGCACCAATAGAATGGCCTCCCAGATCTCCAGATCTGATACAATTAGACATTTTTATGGGGTCACTTGAAATCTGTGGTCTAAAAAACTCAGCCTAATTCTTTTTTAGATCTGCGATAACAAATAGTTTTATTGTTTTATTTTAATATAAACTACACTGTTTAAAAGTTTCACTATTTTATTTAAATATGACAATTGTTTCGCTACACAGTAGCATCTTCAGATCGAAGATGCTACTGTGTAGCGAAACAATTGTCATATTTAAATAAAATAGTGAAACTTTTAAACAGTGTAGTTTATATTAAAATAAAACAATATTAACATGGAGTTTCATCAAGTAAAAGTAGAAACAATTAATTAAATAGTTTTATAATGACGAGATATTACACGCAAACATTTTAAAATGTTCGAAGTAAATTTCAGAATAGACTTTACTATTGCTTACAAAATAATTGAAATTATTTTGAGAATTTAATTAAACCAGCTAAAACTTAAAGTTTTTTTGCTATTATTACAATTATTTTGTGTTATTAAGTTTTTCATTAATATTTTTACGACCTTATTTGCAACAAAATCCTTTGATATATGTAACAAATCTATAGCTTTGGTTGAAAATGTATTACATTTTTAGCAAAATAGGACACCACCTTATTATGTACGAGTAGTAGCTGTTAAGACTTGTCTGGATCAGATTTATTCAGAACAGTGGATCGGTGGAAAAGCACCAATATAATGGCCTCCCAAAACTTCAGATCTAAATGTTGAAGGGAATTTCAAAATAGATTTCAAAATAGCCTTTACTATTTCTTACAAAATAACAGGAATCATTTTGAAAATTTAATTTAACAAGCTAAAAATTGAAGTGTTTTCACTATTATAACAATTATTTTGTGTTATCAAATTTTTCAATAGTAGTTTTACTACCTTAGTTGCAAAAAAAGACTTTGATATTTGTAACAAAAAACTGGAATAAATAAATAAAAATAAAATTATTTTGCGTTCTTTTCAAAAATTAAACAAAAAAAAGTATTTCGTTTTTACTGTTGAATACAAATTTTCAAGAGCTTTCCAATGGGGAAACACAGCCCCAGAAATTGCTTAGTGAACGTGATTTTTGTGGTTATGTATATTGTTCATAATGAATACATTGTATTCTGATTTTCCCGACATATCCTAGTGGTACTAGCTAGAACTTACTACGTTGTAGGATTTCTAAAAGTGATATGTCACAATCGTGTCACAAATGTTTGTTTTCAGGAAATCTTTATGATACTTAGGGGCATAGAAGCGGGGGTGACAATGCCCATCCAAATGAGAAGGGGGGGAGGGGGTTACTTGATATAAAATGTACCCTCCAAATTCTTTGAAAAAATCTACCAATAACACAAGTCGTGTACCGTCTATGTTATTCTTAATTACGATGAAATGCTAAATGCTGTATCGTGTGCTAAAATGATCAGCTTGAGCTTTATTAACGTAATAACGAATTTTAGTGCTAATAAGACAAGAAATCGCATATTACCCTTGTTATTCTTATGGTAATATGCAAGAATGTTCACCCATTTGGTGCTAAACAATAAGGATGGTAGTCGGTTGCGCCACCCCCCAAGTTAAAACCGTTTCTGCGCTACTAGTATAGACATATCCTGGAAACAAACGTGTGTCGAAAAATTCAAAAGCATCGTTGACTATAGTTATATAATGATATATTGGCGTAAAATAATATGCCAATATACATTGGCTAAATAAATCCAATATTGGATAAAATATTGGGCATAGACATATAGGACCAATATTTTGTGCTACTGGGGTAGGTCCAGACTTATAGAGCATTGCTACTTTAAAATAGACACCCGGTATATATATATGATATATGCTATTAAAAATAATAAGAAAGTTTCATATTGCGTTGTTTTGTTTAAACATTTTTGATTATCCAGTGTTTTGTTATCAAAATAGATTTATTTACCGACGCGAATCGTGTTTTTTAACCTAGATCATTTTATCATAAAAGCAACTAAGTTAAAATAATGTACCTATTAAGGTCGATAAACACATTGTAGCATTTTTAATTATATTTATTACCTAATAAATTATTATATTATTATATTTCCTATATATATTTAACTAAAATGTATTATTATAAAGATTGTTTAGCGGATGGTTAGGAGGTGAAAAAATTTTGCCACACAAACTTTTTCAAATCCTAATTTGTTACGATTTTTATATCCAGAACTTGGTACTATGGACATTTAAAATTTTCATGGGTAATTCTACAAAAGTTGAACAACTTGATGTCATCAGTCAATAGAGTAGGTATTTTAATATTTTTTGTAAATATTTTAGTATATTACAAAAGATCCAGGTTTTTTTAACTTGTCCACCCAATTTTAATGTATTTTCTCAAAAGCACGTGTGTAGAAAAACATAATAAATATTCAAAACATCAGTACCTTGGCGTGTCACAACTCCTAAATCAAATATTTGAGTGATTTTATTTTAAAATATATTTAATTTATCTTAAATTTTTCAATTTCACTACAAACTATAAAACATTAAATAATGTATATTTAATGTATAATATGCAAAATGAGATCAAAAGTTGCCCAACTTTTGTAGAATCACCCTAATAACAAATTAACAACATATTTAAAATATAAAATTTATTGGGTTCTTAACAATGACCATATTATATCCATTCAGCATTATACATTAAACGTAAATTGGTCTCCATTATTATAATAAATTACACGGTCATTCATTAAAATACAGCAGGGTTATAAATAATAATTTAGCAAAGTCAGGGTATTGTATTGAATGATATTATATTGCTGTTTAATACAGAATTTGCATTAAAAGGTCAGTGCTGGCTTCAAAAAAATGAATGGGGGTTTATTTTAAAATATATGTTAAAAATTAATATTTATTTACCAAAGTAACAATAATTTTCACAAAATAATAGACGAATGCATCAAGGAATATTAAGGATTGATGGTTACTCAAATTTTCAGCCCAAATTATTTAACAAAAAATATCTAAACACAGTTTAAAATAACTATACATTAAATAATACATACATACGTTAAGTTTAACACTAAAACATACTTAAGGTAAATTATCCTTGGTATCCAATATCAATGTCTACAAACGCGTACTCGACTACCAACTTAAAAAATCCAACAATAAAACATCTTCAATAAGGCCTTAAAATTTATTTAAATGGAGATATATTCAAACAAACTCCTTTACATAAAGCAAAATGTAATATGAGTTTAAAACCATTTTTGGTCCCCAAAATCTAGTCACCTTAATAATACAAAATCGATGTCACCGCTCCCTTTGTGTTTTTTGTTCATAGGTAAATCGATGTAACCTTGACGAGGTATTTTCGTCCCATCATACTTCTGTATAAAAAAAGAAAATGAAACTTAATTTTATTTACCCATCAATTGTTTCTATACACTGAATATTAAAATTTTAAATTATAAATTAACTTCTTTGTTAATATCGTAGGTAACATGGAATGTTTTCAAACAAAATAACTAGATGCAAAGGTATATTTTCTATTAATATAATGCGTTTATATGCACAATTGGTGTATATTGATTTGTAGCTAAATTTACACCCAGTACAAAGAGACACGTAAATCTATTCTATTTAGAATACGAGTATCAGCATGCATGAAATCAATAATTTAATAATATTATAGTAATGGTATATTTTGCATTATGAAAAATTTCTAAAGGGCATTTCTGAAATAGTCATTTTATACATGGGTTAAAAATAGTCAAAGGATTTATTAAAAAAAAATTATATAAATCTAGAATCTAGAATAATTAGGAAATTTAGGTTTTATTAGGTCCTCCCAATACCGAGAAAACCCTCTAGGGTAATGAATTTTAACAAAAATAAAAATATATAACAAAATATTAAAGATTTGAAAACATCCATTTGTAAGGAAAAGCAAATAATATACATATGAGACATTCTTTTACAAATCGTACACCTATTTTGACTTCAGGGTTTGGATTCGCATGAAAATTTTTTTACCGCTTCTATTCAGTAAATAAGCAGATACGTGTATCAGGTTTTCTGTAAAAAAATTGTTTTTTCAGAGATATGTTGATATAAAGTTTTTATGAATTGCGATAAAACGATGAATTCTCTTCTACATAAAACCAATTAACTCCGGTTCTACTGATCGGATCGATTTTGTTTTTTTTTTGTTTTAAACCTTATTGAATAGGCTTTTCCAATAAATAAATTAAAAAATTTTTTTTTTAAGTATAGGGAGTTAATAACAGATTAATTTTTTTAAACTAGTTTTTCATGTTTGCCCCCTCTATAAAATAAAAGGAAAAAAATACTATTTTATGCGCTTTTTCTTTATCTACAAAATACATTTTTCAGAACAGTGGAGACTCTTTTGGATCGGAAGATATTAAACATTTTCGAGCGCGTGACAGGACTGTCAAGCGCGTAATATTCAAACGTATTAGTGCATGTGGCGGGTGACGTGATATTTTGTATAAGAGTGCCATGATTCGACATCTTTTAATTGGTGACTTATTTGTGCAAATGTCAATTCTGCCAGTTAATAAATTTACTCATTAATTGAAGTTTGTATTATTTAAAATTTAATTTATTTAAAATTATTGAAAACCTTTAAAATCAGAATTAATTTACAAAAAGCGCTGGTATTTTTTTAAAACGATGTATGAGTTTACACTATCCTAAATGTGTTAGCGTTTCGAAGATGTCTGATTAGGGGGTGTCCATTAATTACGTGAGTCAATTTTAGCGATTTTTTGACCCCCTCCCCCCTTGCTGAGATGTCGTGAGATTTGGCTCAACCCCCTCCCCCTAATCTCACGTGAGTAGTGATGCCGCGAGACGAGACGAGAAAAGTCCTTCTCTCGTCTCGTCTCGTGCAGCGAGAGAAAATGGGTCTCTCGTCTCGTCGAGAATACTCTTTTCTCGCTCGAGAGTGCCTTTCTCTCGTCTCGTCTCGTTTCTCTCGTGGTAAAAGTAGCTATGTATAAATACAAAAATTATTTGAAATGAAATACGAATTCGTTTATTTTTTTTTCTATAGAAATTTAAACTGGAAATAAAAAAAATGTGTGCCAAGACCACTGATAAAGTAAGACTTTTTACGCCGAAAATGTCGCGCATTTGAATCAAATGGTTGAATCTATGTAGAGTAGTTACATCTAGTATATAGGCGAAGTAGTTCCATCTATCTAAAAACTACTGCGCCTATATTATGTAACTACTTCACATAGATCCAACCATCTTGTACCTACTGCGCATGTCCGTCATTTTGAATCCGCAATTTTGTTTTTTGTTTGGATATCAAATTCTTAATCAGGGACCCCATAAATATCTAAATACTAAATTTTACCCAAACCATTAAAGTCGAACGACAAATTTTCGTCATATTGGATCAGCCATTTTATTTTTTGAAGAAATGGATATCAAATTTGTAATCAGCCCCTCAAAAACCACACGTTGTTGATAAGTTTATTGAATAAGCAATGCTTATTAAGCATAGGGGTTTAATAGTATAAGGAATGCCATAGATGTGCTTATACAGGGTAAATTTTAAAAATTATTATTATTTTATAAGTATTTTTGTCTTGGTTGTTTGTGTTACAAAATAATACAACGTTAACCAGGAACAAATTTTATGAAATGCGAATAATGTTTTCATTGGTCCAAATAAATATCGTCATTAATGTGCAAAATTATAATTTTTATGTAAAAAAAAATGTTTACCTATTACCGGAATAATCGAGAGAACGAGAGAGATCGATAGAAACGAGAAATTCTCGAACGAGAGAGGTCATTCTCTCGTCTCGTCTCGAGCATTTTTTCGAGAGAAAATCGCCCTCTCGTCTCGTCGAGACGAGACGAGACGAGACGAGAGGCGAGAATCTCTCGTATCGGCGGCATCACTACACGTGAGATTTTAAAAACTGCTTATCTTTAATGTTTATACGTTAAACTGCTTGATTCTGTTGGATTTATTAAAAAAACAAACTTTGTTAAAAATTACGTGATATTTGCCGAGACCCCCCCCTCTCCCTTACGTGAGAATTGATGAGATTTGGCTTGACCCCCTCCCTCCCCTAAACGCCTCACGTAATTAATGGATGCCCCCTTACGGCTTGTACCGGTCACGCGCTCGAAAATATTTAATATCTTCCGATCCACAAAAGTCTCCATTTTTCTGAAAAATTCATTTTGTAGAGTAATAAATAGTGCATAGAACAGTATTTTTTTAATTTTTTTTCATAGAGGGGGCAAACACAAAAAATCTGTTTATTCAAAAAAAAATATTTTTTTCATATAATAAACAAAACAAAATTTTTTTTTTAATATTTATCTAAAAAGACTATGTAATATGGTTTAAAATAAAAAAAAAATGAAATCGATCCGATCAGTAGAACCGGAGATAATGAATTTTAAGTACAAAAGAATTCAGCATTTTTTCAAATTTTATCAAAAGTTTAAATCAATATATCTTTGGAAAAATAAATTTTCTGCAAAAATTCCTATATAGGGGTCGGCTAAATTTATGAAAAGATGCTGTAAAAAAAAATTAAGTCATTTTAAAAATTTGAAAAAATATGTTTTCTGTAATCCGTACGATATGTAAAAGAATGTCTCATATATGGGTGATTCTACAAAAGTTGGACTTGATGTCATCAGTCAATAGAGTAGGTATTTTAATATTTTTTGTAAATATTTTAGTATATTACAAAAGATCCAGGTTTTTTTAACTTATCCACCAATTAGAATGTATTCAAAAGCACGTTTGTGGAAAAACATAATAAATATTCAAATCATCAGTACCTTGGCGTGACACAACTCCTAAATCAAACATTTGAGTGATTTTATTTTAAAATATATTCAATTTATCTTAAATTTTTCAATTTCTCTACAAACTATAAAACATTAATTAATTTATTTTTCATTTTTTATCATAGATTCGAATAATAGCAATTTTTAAAAAATTGATAATCTTTGTACTCACTTTTACCCGTCAGTTCTGTGTCCAATGTTAAAATTCAAAATTCCTGCGAAATATTGAAGTTTAAACGTCAAGTCCTCGTTTTAACTCAAGTGTTGGTAAGAAATTACCTACAGAGCCCGCCCTTTGCACGACAGTCATCTTAAAAACAATGCAAGCGGCGAAGTTGTGGTGAATGCACGAATAGTTCCAGTCAAAATTTCAGTACTGTGATGAGTAATTATTTTCTTACGTATATATATATTTCATTGTAATTTATATAAGGCTATATGTGATTTGTTGATAAGTAGCATCCACTAATAAAAAATATCAGTAAAATACTTAATTCCGAATTATAATCTCAAATTTGTATCCCGTTCATCAGTACCGTGTCGTCAGTTCCATGTTCGATGTTTCGGTTATCTTTTTTTCGAAAACTTCAATTTAAATTCTGCTTGCGCAGAACTTGTTTATTTAATGTCATTATAAACTCATATAAATTTGGTGTGGTATTATTTGATTTTAAGATATTTAATGTATAATATGCTCAAAGTTGCAATAAATTTTATATTTTCCAATAAATTATGTATTTAATTAGTACAATGGTATACTCTTCACTTCCCTTGCATTCAAATTTAGAAAACACAGATATTTCAGAAACTGTTTGAAAAAGTGACTGGCCCGGTCTGGAACAGTATATTTATTATATTATCTATGTTCTCATAACAAAATACTGTTTAATTTTCTCTCAAAACTATATAAACAAGATGAGGTCAAAAGTTGCCCAACTTTTGTAGAATCACCCATATACAATAATACAAATATTTAAGGTTAATTTTCTGTCAGTATCAAGCTAATTTCGTCACATTTCATAAAAATATATACCAAATATATTACAATAGGTATATGTATATTTTTGTGTACAACTTATACTATAAGGGTCTTAATTAACCATAATTATTTGTGTCATAGCCACGTGGTGGAACTTTTGGATGTGGACCATAGTAACAATACAAATAAAAACTAAACTTTGTTTGAAATTTAAAAAATATCGATTTACCCTCTATTGTCAAAAGTTGTTTTTGAGTGAAAAAATTGACAATAAATGTTTAAATTTATTTTTTCTACTCCTATTACGGAACTTGACCGTTCTAATATTACTTTTGTCTATGGAATGACATATATTCCGTAAAGTGCTACAGAATGAAATATTCTATCATCTGATTACAGAATAAACACTCGTGGCGACATCTCTGTTTTTAATATCTAACAAATTTTAGACCAATCCAACCTCACTTTCTTCCAATTAAATTATTTTTCTATGGTATTTTTTGGAAACGTAGAAAAAGTATAGTCTGAAACACGTTTGGAATTGCATATTCCGCTCTCGTGAAACCGTCAAACTCGCCTTCGGCTCGTGTGACAAACTCTTCACTCGAGCGGAATATGCTGTATTCCAAACTTGTTACAGAATATACTATTAAAAGTGCAAAGCATATTTTAGAATATCAAAATTTAAAACAAGTTTAATAATTATTTGTTAAAAAAACATTTAAAAGTAGAATTTAATTTAATTAAATATTCAACAAATTTTAATAATTTCCTAACCCCTTTCCTTCACTTTTTCTGCACAATTTTTTTATAGAACATTCGTTATCATAATTTAATATTTTAAAATAAAATGTATGCAATAAAAACCTTTGTAGGCAGAGAACATGGCCTGAAAAAGATAAATAAGGGTTTCTCGATGGTCGGACAAAAACGCTGATTAAAATTCCAGAATGTATACGAAAATCCCGATTACGAACTGACCCAAACGATAACTCACTCGAGTTTGTTCTTAACGGCGCAGCTGACACCCGATGGAACGGTTTTATGATGGTCCTAAGGACCAATACTCTCCGCCGACACCAAATAGAACACGACATGCATTTTGTAAAATAATATTTGAGTCGTAAAAGTGATATGTTGTCCAAGGTTTATATCTTTTTATTGATGTCCAACATGGAAAATAATGTTTCAGATTTATGAACTGTTTTAATACTATCTTGTAGTGGCGCACCATGGCCTACCCACGATTTAGTTGTTTTAGATTTTGAGGTTACTTCAAATTTTTAGTTTTTATAGACAACATTAAAAGATTTTTATTAAACTTTGTATTTTCTTACAAAAAGTAAAACTTAAACAAATAGTTATAATAACCATTAAAAGTAGAAAGTAAGGTTAGATCTGACAAAAAACGTAAAATTATAATAATTAATAAAAGTAGAAAGTGAGGTTAGTTTAGATTTGATAGTATTAGAATTTGACCTGATTGGTCTAAATTATTTTTATCTCCACGCGGTCTATAATTTAAACTTTATTGGTGTCAACATTCGATAAAGAAATACCTTGTTATGGCCTAGGCCGATAACAAATTTTATGAGGCAAGTAATTAGCTCGCTAGGGGTATTATTTTGACAAATGAATCCTTTTCTAAAAAATTAACGTACTAAACTGGTTTAATTTATTTATAATAAGCACTAATTTGTTTGTTTTAATGTTAATGTTTAATTAATTAATTTTTCATTAAATTATTGTAAAATTAAATATGAATAATAAAACAAAAAGTGAGGTTAGGCAACCAAGAAAACGCACGATTCTTTTTCTACGATTTAATTTATCTTTAAATTTTTATTTGCTTTAAGTTTTCAGTGAAATTAAATGTTAAACACAGCTTAAACATTCCAAACTATCTATTTTTTAAATAAAAATCCAAACTATTACTGCTTCTAAAAGCAATAATAATTATTATACATTTAATGTAATCTTTAGCTAATAAATAAATGAGATTCTAAAAAAGTGAGGTTAGGCCGCTTTGATGTTGAATTAAATTGACCTATATAAAGTGCTTTGAAGATAAAATGTTGTATGCCATTCGACCAAGAAGTGCCTTTTTGTGCTTCGCTCAATTGTAGGCCTCCGCTACGCGTCGGCCTTCAAACCTTGAGCTTAGCACAAAAAGCCTTACTTCTTAACCTAATGACATAAATAACTATTACAGCCTGGGAGGTTTTTTACTTAAAGATAATAGTTCATTATAGACCAGGCGGAGAAAGCACATAATATTGCCGAGCATACATTTTAGTAGATTAGTAGATTTAGCTCTATATCGTACAGATTTTGAGCAGGGCATTTAATTAAGCTTTCGCCGCCAAATTAAATATATTGTTTTTATTTCATTTAATTTTTAAAAATTCTGTCACATCATTTTTAGGTTAGGTTTAACTAATATAATGACATTTTAGCTTTATTTCTGTAGGTACAGAGTTCAATAATACCTAATTTGACTTTTGAACAAGTACGAATACTTTCTATATATATATTTATTTATTGTAGTTATAAAAAAAATTATTCTACGCAAGAACACTTTATTTGCATTATCAAAAAGGAACCAAGCGCCAAAAACTTTTTCTGGGGTAAACTAAATTATTTGCAAAATAACTCATTTTTAATGCTGCTCAAAAAATTAATAATGATTTGGAAACCCTCTCAATCTTTTTGAGAAAAATGCCAAATGATAATCAACCTTTTGAGCATTATTAAAAATAAGTTATTTTACAAATAACAGAAAAACTTTTCGATAAGCGTTATCCATTTATAAAAGAGTATTCTTGATTGTACGCTTAAGAAAAATAGTAGATTATATCATTGGGAGAAGAAGCGGGTTTTAAAATATTAAAGCCAAAGTGCTCGGCTCCGAGGCAAAGCAATTGAGCGAAGCCCAAAAAGACCTTATTCTTTAAATAACATACTATTTTATCTTCTTACAAAAACTGAAAAACTAATTTAATATAAATGTAAGTCTATCAATGATAGTTTGTCAATAACAGTTAAAAAGGGTAAGCAATATGATTTTTTATCGATCATGTATCTCATTATTGTACTAGTAAAATATTGTTATTATTTTACTAGGAAAATAAAGTTATTATTAATACAATATTAAATAATTTCTGGGGATGCATTAAGGCTAGTAATTTTCAATTTTCAATTCACACATTCTTACATACACCTATGGTCTATGCTCACAAATATTTCGAAAACTTTTATAAAATTTCTGCTAATTTTCTTTTATATCTAATATTCCAGAGTTGTTGCGCTTTACTTAAATGTTATAACATTATAATATAATGTTATAACATTTAAGCAAAGCGCAACAACTCTGGAATATTAGATATAAAAGAAAATTATATTATATTGTTGGTATTCTGTATATTAAATATGGCAACTGTGGGTTATTATGACGTCGAGGCATTCCCTAAAGATAGACTCGGTAGGATCCCTGAAAATTTAATAAGAAGCCGGCTATTCGAGGATGACATTCCCCGGAAAAAGAATAGCTAAAATATTTAATCGCCTTGAATTGTCTTGTCTTAAAATACTAATACATTTATATAAAAGCTGCCGTTTGTCTTAAATTTAAATTGCAAACGCTCAAACTTAATCACAAACCCAACAATTTGCATAGACTTCAATTCCTGTTTATATTTACAATGCTCCTTTTAGTTGGTTAAACTTTAAATTATTTATTAAATTTAGAAATAATAATCAAAACAGTAAAAATATGTGTGACTTTTATTTAGTTTTTATGAAGTAGCAAGATCATTATTGTTATTATATTTCATGAAATGTTTTATTATACCGGGATTAACATTTTACATATGCATTTTGTTTTTTTATCGCAAAATCTCTATAAACTAAGATGTTTTTAATTTCAAAAATTTAATCAAAGAAACATATTTTCTTAGTAACCATAAATTATTATAATCACAAGTACGACAGTATCACTTGTACAATTACCCTTCAGACGTATTTCTCTTGGCTCCACAAAATCAAACCATAGCGGCTAGAAACAGTGCATTTTAAATCCAGAATACCTAAAAGGTAATTATTCTATAAGGTTTTGATTAACAGAGTACAGTTTTGCGACCTCAAAGTGCATAAATACCCTACGGACCAGAACGAAAGTGTAAAGTGAATAGTGTCACCCCTGCCAGGAACAGGTGGTTCAGTGTGACGGGAACCTGAAAGAGATCAATCTCGAGGAAACAAGGCAAAATTCGGATAAGTATTTTAATAATATTTGCATGACGCTATTCGCAAAACTAAAAATTCCGAATTTCACCAAGTCTTCGGGACGTTGCAAAATCTGGAGGAACAAAGAAAATACAATGAAACAATAAAAAACACTAACCCCTGTTGCCTATTTATCTAAGTAAGTTAGACCGAGGACAAGAATAAGCATATACTTTAAAATACAAACCCATAAATCTTAAGTAGTCCCTAATTTTGTCTAACATAAACATAATAAACCACTCATCACCTATAACTATAACTATAACAACCGAACGCTCGGCCACACACTAACCAGAATTATTATAAATTTCGCATTACTTCGGTAATAAAGTACTACGAGACCAGCAAGGATAGGTTGGGTTGGATGGGGTTGGGTCATAGCAGCGTACTAACCAAGCAAGCCCTATTCATTAATCTCCATTGAATGGGGGTATTACTAAATCCCTGGTTGAGGGAAATTCCGGATTGTACCTAGTTATGGGTCAGTCTAATGTCCCCCAAAAACCAAAATGTTTTCCCTCCTTTTCCTGAACTCCACTAGCCTAAATCGGGAAAGACCCTTTACCACCGAAACTGTCATCCACGACCTCCCAAGAGAGATTACCAGCCGGGGTGAATATTGGTATCAACCAAAAACAGGTAATGCTGTGTAGTTGCGGGAGAATAACTCTGAAACATCAGTGTAAGGCAATGCCGATCGGGCCAGCCATGCGTTCTTATACTCATACTTATATTCACCATAATATTATTATAACCAATATTTTTTTCTAAGATTAATTTAGCATATATCTGTAGTAATCAATTTTCTTTTTAAAATGATACCAATTTAGCAAATTTAGCACCCTTTTTTCTCTCCACTTCAATTTGTGTTTTAAAGAAAACTAAACTGAAATTTATATGATAGGTACCCACTTACAAACTTTCTGATTTTTAATTAAGTTATTGGAAATCGTTTTGCCAAAGCCGGGGATCATTTGAAAGTTCATAGAACATGTTGAAAGGCATTATGCTTGAAAGAGGAAAAATAAACAAAAAGTTTCAATACCGCCCTTCTACCCATACAAGATTAGTTTAAAATATCTTTAAGCAACAGCACTTTCGGCTTAAACTTTTGCAAGTAGAAGCGGCTTCAAATGAAATTCAGTTATTCCAAAGATTATATACGTCCTTGCGATCTAAAAAGACTTTTAAACTTCCCAAACCTATCGAACAATTACTTTTTGGAATAAAGGAATCAAAGATTTACTTACTCAAGGAAATTAACTTATTGCTTTAAGTAATTACTTTATCCACTTTTAAATCAATTTTGAAAGAGGATTAAGTTTTAAACAAAAGTTAAGGTTTATAATAAATTACTTATTTAATATTATAAATTAAGAATAGTTCCGGTAGGTTTAAATATTAACTATAAATGTATGTATATATAGTAATATAATCACTAAACATTATAAGGGAGACATTTTTATGACAGGGTTGGCTGTCCAGTGGGAAACCCAAAAAAACCCAGTGGGTTTTTTTGGTTCGAACCCATTTAAAAAAGTTTTTTCTTAAACTGTTAACTCTTCGATATATTTGTATATATTTTATTTTGTAAAAGAATAAAACATTACATTTTAATGTATGTAAAAAACTAGTACTTAATCAAAAGCACTACACTCCAAAACTGAGAAACGATCAAACCATTTGACCAAACAAAACGTAATTTTAAAAACCGGGGGTTCCCCTGCCGACCTATACACTATAAAATTCATTATAATGCATGTTATAGTTGACGAACGACTGCGAAAATAAGTTGTAAAGAAGGTAGTGAATATATTTGAATTAAAAAACCCAATAAAACCCACTTCTAAAACCCAAAAAATCCCAATGAGTTGGGTTTTATTAAAAAAAAACCCGGGTTTTTTCAACCCTGTTTTATGATATAAAGCAACTTTTTTATTTATACTTCCATATTTTATTTTTTGTATTTTTGGATTCTATAGAATTATTATTTACAAAGTATACCTAACAAGTGTGTATGTTAATACTTTTTAAGTAAAATTAAGGTCTTCTTAAATATTTTTTCTGTATATTTAATTAATAATATTATTATTTGGTTTCTTTTAATTAAATTTGTAAGTCTTCAATGGTTTAGTAAAATAAATTTAAGTATAAACAAAGTTCGAATAGTTCGATTTGTATGTCTGCTCCATATTTAATTTAATTTTGAGGTTATACTTCAGCTAATGCAAATTCGACACCGGAAAGTTAGTTGTATAAGAAAATCAATAATTGCAGGTAAAGGAAGTGACGTCACAACTAAAATAAAAACGAAAAATCTTTAAAGTTTAAGTGGACATTTTTGTACCTTACATTATTAAAATATTCTTTATATATGAAATAAAAGTTAATCTTATATCTTATCTGTCGGTAGTTCTTGGTTTTTGTTCACTGAATATTTATTTGTACCGTCCCCTTGGGCAAAATTGTTATGCACGCCCCTGAAGTGCAGTCAGTTAATTCGTTTTATTTAAATTCGGATTTAAATTTTCAGTAGGCATCAAATTAATCCGTTTTAAAACGGAATTAAGAAACTCAAAGCCGTTGCGTTAAAATTTATATTTAAATTTAATTAAATTCATTCATTTTCATTAAAAAAAAATAGTTTAATTAATGACATTTCTTTAGAACCTTGACACATTAAACTTTATTTTCGTTTGGATTTAATGTAGTCGTCATTAAAATAATATAATATTTGCAATGCAATTCCCAGAATTCTCTAGAAGGGATTTAGAATAGAAATGTCACGATAAGCATTTAGATAACATGACACTACATTGCATCGTAAGGATTTGGATTTTATTTCAAATTATATAATACCTTCTGGATTTAACTTATTTCTACACTGTTTTAAAATTTAGTCTTTAGGAGATCTTTTTCGATAGATTTCACTTCGCTCAGTGGTCACAAGCCCTAAAATTTAAATAGGCATAGTGCGGAAGCAATGAACACTGAACATATGAATAGGCATGTGAATAGAGTATTCGTTTGGACCTGAACATCAAATTAGGTATAAAGCTTAGATGGAAGTTTTAGGACTAGTTGTTGCTGATCCCAGTTTTGAGCACGAGGAAATTAGCCACGGTTACCAACATTCCCAAAATGACCATCTAACAGATCCTTCGATCTCATACATTTCGTTCATACAAGATTCATTTAGTGTATTAATTAAATGAGGATGATTTTGACGGACTACTGGAGTTTTGCGAAACTATGACTGAACAAATAGCTAATAAAGACAATTTGCGTTTAAACATCTGATTTTCAGGCGATTGTACTTTTTTTATTTAAATATCAATCGCTACTGGACTGGACGCAAGGCGTTTTCCACTAAGTCCGACATAAACTCCTCAAAAACTTAATGTCTGGAAAGCTCATCTGGTTGGACCCCTTTTTCTTGATGGTAACCTGATAGGAGAACCGTATTTAAATTACCAGAAGATCCCTTACTGGTCGATAACCGCTACTTTAAAGACCATTTCATGTTCTAATAATTTGGAGCACCTCCACACTATGCACTACGTAAAATTTAAATTTGTATGCAGATATATATAATGTATATTATACATGTATTACATATTACATATTACATATTACATATTACATATTACATATTACATATTACATATTACATATTACATATTACATGTATTAATTAATTTTAACCCAAGTTGGTATATTATTTTATTTTTGCAGGAATTTATAATTTGGATTATTTGTTTTTTTATTTAATTTAAAAATAACCCAATAAGGACCACCCCAATTTACAGGGTGTCTGGAAACTCCGTTTGTATATTCCAAGGGGATTTTCTACATAATATGTTCTATGCTCCACACATCAAAGTCCCACCACGTGACTTTAATAGAAATAATTAAGGTTAATATTCTGTAAGTTTAAATCTAATTTCGTCCTATTTTTTGATTAAGACCTTTATGCATAAAAAATACATATATTGCATTATTTTTAGAATATAGGACAAAATTAGCTTGACACTGACAGAAAATTAACCTTAATTTATTTACGTAGAGGGACTTTGTGTGCATTAAATTATGAAAACATAAAAAGTTCATATAAATGCACATACTAAAAATCATGAAGTTAAGCAAACCACTGCACATGCTTTAACGGCGGGTATTTTTATGTTGTTTAAAATTGCGCAAATTGCTTTGGGTTTGTGCTGTTTATATAGATTAAAAATCATTTTAACCGTTGTTTTTTACAAAGGCACTTGTAAGCCTTAAATGAGGTCTTAAAGTGCTAAGGACAAGCATTTTACTCCTCACACTGTCAAATGTCAATTTTAAGGTTAATTTACCATAACCCCAAATTTATTATGCCCACAAATTAACCTTAAAATTGAAATTTGAAAGTTTAATAACAGCCCTGATAGAATAAGGTTTATTTTTTACAAAAGAGGAGTAAAACGGTTCCCTTAGCACTTTAAGGCCTCTTTTAAGGCCTACAATTGCCTCTGTAAAAAAAACGTTTAAAACGATTCTTAAACTGTATAAATAACAGAAACCCGAAGCACAAAAATTGTAAACAACATAAAATGCCGCCGTTAAAGTCTGTGCTGTGGGTTGCCTAGCTTCGTGATTTTTAGTATGCGCGAAACAAGATGTTGTGTGGATTGTGGATGAATGTAGATTCTTAAATATCCTATAAGAACGCTGTTTTTGTCTAAAGGTGCACTACGAGTTCTAGTTCTTTTCACTTGATCACTCCCATAAATGACAAAAACGTCAATTTCAATTATGTTTATTGTAATGCTTTTTTACATTCTATTTTTTTTAATGACTATTTTGATTGATAATTAAAACACAATTTGATAGTAGTTTATGCAATCATTTAAATAAATCGTTTTTTCACCAAAAATAGGTATTAGACCAATTATTTTTTACAGAATACCTTTTTTTAGTAAAAATATCCTGTAAATCAGCGGTTCTCAAACTGTGGTACGCGTACCACAAGTGGTACGTGAGGCATCCAAAGGTGGTACGCGAATGGATAATTATCAAGGAACAAGGGAACAAAATTAAACTTTTTTTTTGTTGCATGGAATTTAATGCCTGTTGTTTATTAATTTGAGGTCGCTGATTTCAAATCTAACCCCATTTTTTCTTTAGCAGCTCTAGTTTTTGAGATACAGCTGTCAGACATATTCCTGTACTAGTCACATTTAAACATTTGATTTGACCGAGCTGTTTTTTAATAAATTAATTGCGGAAGCCGTAACTTTGTGGTAGGGAATATACATTATAAAAAAATTATATTAACACTTTTTACTTTGCTTACTACCACTATATTAAAATATTTATTACAAAATACCCAACCCAACCCTAGATAATATTAAAATTTTACATAGACAGCAATATGGGCTTAAGTTAAATTTACCTGAATCCCTTGAAATACATAAAATAGGGCTTATGAAACAATTTGTCAAAGCTCTGAATAAGGATGGTGATTGTTTTAAATACATCTCTAAAAAGTTCTATAATTTGAGCACAGAGAAACTTAAAGCCGGAATTTTTGATGGTCCACAAATAAGAAGGTTAATAAAGGATGAAAACTTTAATAGTTACATGACTGATATTGAAAAAAATGCCTGGAATGAATTCGTTTGGACCGCACAACATTTTCTGGGAAACAAAAAGGATGAAAGCTATGGGGAGCATATTGAACTGATGTTGTCACACTTCCAGCAGCTTGGTTGTAATATGAGCATCAAGGTACACTTCCTCCACACGCATTTGGACCGTTTCCCTGAAAATCTTGGTGATCTGAGTGAAGAACAAGGGGAACGGTTTCATCAAGACATTCGAACTATGGAGGAACGTTACCAGGGTCACTGGAATGCTCACATGATGGCGGACTATTGTTGGAGCATTAAAAACAGCCCTCGTGAACCAAGTCAAGCAAGAAAATCTTATAAAAGAAAATTTTTTGATCAGTAGTAGTTGTTTTTCTAATGGTTTTGTTAATAAAAATTTGATTTTTCTTAAAAAACGCGTATTAATTATATCTCAAAAACTAAAGCTGATACAAACAATTTGACTTCAGATCTGAAATCAGAACCCCGAGAAAGTATAATATTAGTCATAATATTTCATGCAACAAATATGCTGTTCCCTTGTGTAATAGATGTACTTGCCTACAAATAATATCGTTGGTTCAATTTTATTAAAAATTTATCATTTCCCACATTTTATATTGTAAATGGCAACACTGTTGTTGGTGTTTATTAAACGGGTAATCCCCTGCTCGTTTTAAAATCGTGACGAGTCATGCATATTTTGTTTTGTCCTGACAAATTGTTGTTTTAATACTATAAAAATTGGTTCTGCTTCACGGTTATCAATATATATATGTGCAATATATGTGCAATGTGGATTAATCGAGTACCACCTAACTAAATAAAACAAGTTGGGCTGCGTGTACGGATTTATTGAACTTAGTAGTTTAATAAGAAATATATTTCATTATCAGCACCCCTGACTCTACATAAAAAAAATAAAAACCGACTCCTTCTACAACCTTTGTTTCATGGACTAAAACTTGGTTGACAAATTGGTTTAACCTTATGAGTATACTTAATACCTAGTAAACTCGTATAATTAGATAACGAAAAACTATACATTTTATATATTTTATTTAAATTCAAACATTTTTATTTTAGTTTAATTTTTTTTCCTGAAATGTACTTTAACATGCTCCACAAAAAAATCCAGTAGCTTCATAAGAATGCCTTGATTTTTTATTACCTAATTGGTATTACTTTTAAATTAAAATTAAATTTATCAAACCAAATTTAAATGGTTGTTTTATAAAATTATTTTTTTCTATTCCCACCTTTAAAAACGCCCAGTATCCTTATGTTTTCATGGCACTAAGTGACCTTTTAAATACACATTGACAAGTTGTGGCTTTATGGCCTTTTAGTCACGGGCTGAAGTTAGCAACAGGTTTTTAGTCACTGGCTGAAGTTAGTTTTAAGTTAGTTTACAGTTGTCAAATGTCATATAAGCGTTAAAATAAAGTGGCCTTCTTGTAAAATAATACTAAATGTAAAAATTACTTTACTATCTCAATAAAAAAAAAACAAAAGTATTAGGTAAATAGTTTATTAACGCCAATATTTGAAAAGTTGAACATTGTACTGACATGTTAATTTCGCAGTAAACTAGATTTAACTTAATTTCGGGTGGAGACTACAACGTGGAGTGCCAATAAAACATTTTCTTTACTTTTACTGTGATAAACTTCTTCTAAACTAATTAAACGGTCCATTTTCAAGGGATAGATAAAAATTTCACATTTTCACCGGCGCGCCGGTTATACAGATTCTCAAGTTGGTTACTCTGTTGTTTTATAGATGTTTATAGATATTTGTAGTAAAAAAAGTATAGTATGCGACTCGTTTATAGTTTTCTAGACGCTCATTTAATTAAGCACTTGCTCGGAAGCTCTTAAATTCATGTATAAAATGGCGTTTATCAAACTTGATACATAATATACTATTTTGACATAAAACATTTAGTATTTAATTAATAAAAAACACTACTTGTTCATTAAAAAACTTTTGTTTAAAAATAAATATGCATATCTAAAACAATGCATAATATTAAACACGTACCGTGAATTTAAAAGACATTTAATTCTTTTTTATGGAGACCATATGGCTTTGTTCTTGCGGGTTTGCTATCGATTTTCAAGCCCGAGAGTATTAATTATTTAAAACACGCGTTTCTATCATTAATGTATTATGCGGAACAATATTTAATTCATAAATTATTAATAAATTTGGGTACAGTGACTAAAATTTGAATCGTTTAGGTTTAGCGTCTTTTTGATTTGTTTTAAGTTTGACAGTTCTCTAATTGTCCGATGCATCGCGTGTGTTGGTATCTCTGTTATCAACAGACTTTTGGTACAATATTTTTATCTTTAAGCGTTCTATAATTTAAGCTATATTATAAATATCAGGTGGTTTTATATCCTAGTCTGCAAAAAAACCGTTAGAACAAATAAAATTTTTTTATAACTGGTGACATATCTGAGCTATCTAACCTCACTTTATACTTTAAATAATTGTTATTATAATTGTAAGTAAGTAAGTTTTATGTATCGTTTAACAAATAAAACTGTGCCTTGAAGATTAAATGCTGTTTGCTGAGACATGTCTTTTTGTGCCTTGCTCAATTGTAGACCTCGGACTTCAAACTTTAAGCTCAGCCCAAAAAGACTTCTCATCATTATGCCATAAATAACTATTTTACTTTGTGGGTGTTTAAAGTGCTTGTTGAAGATGTGAAAATGTTTTATCTTAAAATTTAGTGTCTTACCAAGAATACGAATTACAGTTTTGTTGTTATTTATTATTGTTTTGTATAGTTAAGCAATAACTTATTCTAAAGCCTGATTTATAGATTGCCTTCCCTCCTTCCTCCCTTCCTCAAGTAAAAAAAAAACAGTACAAAAACCGTTGTGCTGTTTGTAGATTCCGGGAATCTATAAATGACACTACGATTTTCGTATTATTCATCTTTAACGGGAGGAAGGAAGGAAGGCAATCTATAAAGCAGGCTTAAGCATTTACCTTTATTCCCATGCCACAGTCAATTTATTTGTTAAATGTATGCTTTTAAATACATTTTTATTAAACATACGGAGAAAATAGTATATCAAGTTTGATAAATGCCATTTGAGTCACGAATTTAATTTAGGCACGAGCGAGCTTGCGTTTATAAACTAGTTGCGTACTATAATTTTTTACGACAAATACTTAATATGTAAATTAAATATTTGAATAAAGCGACGTCTATAGGTACGAAAATAAAGCAACCATCCCAATAAACATTGTTGACGTAATTTTCACCATTAAAATTGCTCGTTATTATTTTAATTAAACTTAACAATTATTGATACTTTAATATATTAAAATAACTTCAAAATATGATTACGTTAAAAAAACTATGTTATTCTTTGATTTTTTTATTACTCTAATTGCAAAATATTATCACAAAGTATTAAACATTTTTACACGGAAAATGTTAAAGGTACAAAAAGTGACAGTTGTATTTATTGAAATTCCCGTTAGAATTTTTAACTTGCAAATCTACTGGCGTTAAAATCTTAAATTTTTCTGTGTAAATCAAAATGTATCCCTTGAAAATAGACTAACAATTGATATAGAAGCAGTTTTTTACAGTAAAAGAGAAGATAATGTTTATGGGCACTGTATGTAAAATTTTTATCAGTTAAATTCAGTTAACTGCACTATAGTATAGGTACTTTTGTATTTTTTAATTGAGATAATAAAATAATTTCCACATTTAGTATTATTTTACAAGAGCAATTTATTTTAACTATGTATGACATTTCACCACTAAATAACTTCAGCAGTGACTAAAGCGCCATAAATGTACTGCATTTTAGCGTTGTAGGACAGTAAGCTCCTGGCAGTACTCATTGATGTGACAAAAGTAACTACCTATTGCGGTTGTAAAAGTAATCCGTGAGGCAAGGATGTATAGAGACCGGATGTTCGACTTCCTATAGTTGGCCATGTACAAATACGTGTGGTATATTCTTTGAGTTTAAGCACACTCGATTTTTAACTGCCCAATCACAATTCGTTTAATCTCTATTTACATTCAGATGCGCATAAATTTTATGTTAAGTTATCTTAAATTGAAAAAAGTGAGGTAAAAACTGTTTAACAGTTGTCACTTAAAATGAAATTGGCTTTAAATTCCTTGCGGAAGTTGAATAAAATATTGAGTGTGACTATTCGTCAAAAGAGGAGATAACACGTGCGTGTTAATGCAAATCCACTCTCGAGGAATCTCCTCTTTCTTCCACTAGTCGCACAATAAAATATTAAGTACATACGCCTCTGTAAAGAGCCGTTTGGTGTATTCTTTGTGTTTGCACGTTTATCGACTTTTGCCGTAAGCTTATTAAATATTAAATGCACGCGTTATTGTTTGTGTATTACTTAATATTACTTAAGTTAAGAATTTCAAGTGTGGTTTATTGTTTATTAATATTAAATTACGTTCAAAACATTTCTTTGTATTATTATACAGGTATGCGATGTGAATTCGGATAAAATACAATGAAACGAAAAAAAAAATAACAGACATGTAGATACCGTATATATACGAGCTGCATGGGAAGCAATAAAGAAGGGTTTGTGTTTCTTTTTAAGTCGTGATTGAAATATTTAATTTTTGGTCGTTTGTTTTGCTAGGTGTAGGGTGTAAATAAAACGTTTTGTTGAAAAAAATACAACAGAGTTAAATACAGTGCGTTACATATTTATTAGGGTGTTTCAAAAAAACCTTTTTTTTTTGTTTTTTTCTCGGAAACACGCTCAAAAGTTTCGTATAGATATAAAAATGAGCCTGTGAAAAAATGAGCTCTTAATTTCAAAATTAAGATGCTCCGCATCGCACTTTTCGATTTTCCATAAGAATAACATATATATAGGAAAAATTATTTTTGTTTCTTTTTATTTTTGTAACTAACGAACAATAGGTCGTACTATAAAGTTCTTGACATATTTTTGTAGAGAATTGAACGCTCTACAAAAAAGGTTTTTATGATTTTTTGATAAATTTGATCCTTCTAAACAAATTTAAGGTCAAAGTTCAAATTATACGAAATTTTTGTGTTTTTTAACTCCCCGACTCATTTAAAAAAAATTGAAATATTTTTGTAGAGAATTGAACGCTCTACAAAAAAGGTCTGGAGTAATTTTTTGGTAAGTAAACTTGGTTAAAAGTTATTCAAGGTTAAAGTGAAATTAACCGTCAATTTAGTCGTTTTCTCGGATTTTTTCAGGATTTTTTAGTTCAAAGTGCTAAAAACGAATCGAAATATTGTTTTTGAGTTCTGGAAGTTCGGAAAAACAGCGTTCAATTCTCTACAAAAATATTTCAAAATTTTTTAAATGAGTCGGGCAGACTCGCCAAATAAGTTAAAAAAAACAAAAATTTTGTATAATTTGAACTTTGACCTTAAATTTCTTTATCAAAAAATCATAAGAAACCTTTTTTGTAGAGCGTTCAATTCTCTAAAAAATATGTCAACATCTTTAAAGTATGACTTATTGTTCTTTAGTTACAAATATAAAAAGAAACAAAAATAATTTTTCCTGTTATTCTTATGGAAAATCGAAAAGTGCGATGCAGAACATCTTAATTTTGAAATTAAGAGCTCATTTTTTCACAGGCTCATTTTTATATCTATACGAAACTTTTCAGCGTGGTTCCCAGAAAAAATACAAAAAAAAAGGTTTTTTTGAAACACCCTAATATTTATAATAAATTTAACATTCTTTAGAGTGTTATATCTAGCCTAATTTGATAGTTACATGTGTTCACCTAAGCTGAATATAATATTATTTTAAATGTCAATTTTAAAAAGGTTTAAAAGATAAATCTCCCGGCCGTTTATTTGTTTCTTAAATTGACAGTTATAAAAATGAAATTCTTTAAACTGCCTTTAAAATGTCAATTTTAGATGTCTTTAAAATACCTTTAAACTTTATAATGTTCACTTAAGATACGTAACAGTTTTAGGAATATAAACTCAAGCTAAATATAACACCGCGGTGGGGAGATTACTAGTCAAGCTATTTGTAAGATTTGGTCAAATTGAAAATTTAAAAAATACGCACACGGTGCAACTTAAATGCTGAGCCAAACTGGTGATTTTTTTTGTTTAAATTTTAATATTGCGCAATTAGGGGCATTCTGACCCGTCGCGTCGGTAGCAATTGCGTGGAAACTGATTATCAATAGTAGTTACGGGTTAAGACATTTATATATTTCAACTGTAGCCCTACTTTTTTAGGACACACTATATATTTGAAACCAAAATATTTAAACTAGCCATAAATATTAAAAAATATATAAATTGAGGTAAAAAAACAAAAATTAAATTTAAATAAAATTATAAATATATTAAAAAATGGAACAGAATATATTTTTGTAATCAGGGAAAACTAATATTTTTTCTACTCCCACCTTTAAAACGCCCTTTATCGTACATGTTTCCATGACACTAAGTGACCTTTTAAATACACATTGATAAGTTGAGGCTTTACGGCGCTTTAGTCACGGGCTGAAGTTAGCAACAGGTTTTTAGTCACGGGCTGAAGTTAGTTTTAAGTTAGTTGACAGTTGCAAATATCATACAATCGATAAATAAAGTGCCTTTCTTTTAAAATAATACTAAATTTGAAAATTATTTTATTATCTCAATACAAAAATACAAATATATTAAATAGTTTCTCAACGCCAATATTTGAAAAGTTTATATGAACATTGTACTGACCTTTTAATTTCTCCGGCAGTAAACTATAACTTAAATTCGAGCACGGACTCTACTGTAAACTCCTCATAAAACATTTCCTTTACTTTCACTGTGAAAAACTGTCAATTTTCAAGATACATTTCAATTTATAATCTTTATAAATGTGTTTTAAACATGTAAAAATTTGACATTTGACAGTTTCCCCTGTTGTTCCATAGATGGCGCTCTTTTTTGATTTAAATCATTTTAAGATAATAATAATTATTTGTCGTAGAAAAAGTTTAGTATGCACCTCGTTTATAAACTTTTCTATGCACTCATTCACTTAACCACTCGCTCGCAAGCTCGCTCGTGCCTGAATTAAATTCGTGTATAAAATGGCGTTTATCAAACTTGATACATAATATACTATTATCAATATACGTTAAAAACAAAAATAACGATTAAAAAGTAGTGGCAATAAAAAGACGGATCTGTATATTAATTTATTTATTTTTTAGTATTAATTTAGAGTGGGCAAATTATTGAAAATTTAACTAAAAATTCAATTGAAATCATATGATAATAAAATTAATAGCCAAAGTCAACTGTCGACAACAACGATGATGATAAACTGCATGCATGCAGTTTCTCAGTATTTAAAAGTACAAAAGTAAAATATACGTAACGGTAACGGTTAAAGTTTAAACGATTTTTATTATAATGGCCATTGTATAAATTGTCAATTTAAGAATGCAATAAAAATGACGAGCCTAATTATATCATAGTTACAAAGTGGAATTATCTTTTGTTGTTTTGTCAAAAAGCCCTACCTGCAATAACTAATTTTAAACGACACTGGTTAATATTAACTAAAACGCGTTGATATTTGATACAATCATTAAACAACTTAAAATAATTTGTTTAATCTGTCATCTGGTTTTATCGAGATGCAGGCTGGCATCATTATTACGCTCGTCGTTAATAAATTTTTGGTCAGACTGAAATCGTTCTGGGTTATTGACATTGCACCTCCAAAACGAAACCAAAACTTGACGTTTTGTAATTAACAGACTATTTTAAATTTCGAGTTATTTTAGACGCAAACATCCTAGATTTTTATTGGTGGAGTGTAAAGGTATAATTAGTTCGTTAATTTTTAAGTGAGGTTGCCCTAAATTTGGTGTTATTAAAATTTTTGTTTTGATGGACCACAAGATTTTTGTTTTTTTATGGTTTTCATACTTTTTATAACTATCATTATTTAAAGAAAAACGTTGGTGTATTAATTTGATTGATTTGATCATAATATATTTTAAATTAAAAATTTAGATTTTGTTAAAATTGTTTGTAGGAAACCATAGGAAAAATATTGTGTTACACTTGACCATAAAATAACATTTTATCACCTTGTATAATAAATAACGATAAGTTTATTTTTACGGTCTCCATAGGGATGAGAAAGTATACAACTATAGTTGTTTCTACGGCTAGCCTTGCAAAACATCCACAAATGGCTAGGCAGGAAATAGTTATTTATGTCATCATGCCTGAGAAGTAAGTATTTTTGTGCTGAGCTCAAAGTTTGAATAGCGATTGAGCGAAGCACAAAAAACAATTTTCAGCCAAATGGTATAGAACATTTTATCTTTAAGTCTTAATTTTATTTGTTAAACGATAGATGAAACGTACAATTATAATAATAATTATTAAAAATAGAAAGTAAGGTTAGACAGTATAATTTTGTACTGGTCCAAACGTATTTTTTACAGACTAGCAAGTAAAAAACTTAACCCGATAGGGCTAATTTATTTTTAGAGCCTAGGCGGTTTACTTCAGTAGTGAGTGTTGACAATAATTATTATAATAAAGTTTAAATTATAAAAAGCTTAAAGATAAAATATACTATTTTATCCAAAGCAATGGACTTTTACATCTGTACAGCCTCAAATGCAGGTAATGTAGATGACATACATGTCAAAATAAAGTAATTGTAAATGTCAAAATTGTAATTTAACATATTATTGCAGTCATGTTTTGTAGGAAGAAAAATAAGGTGTAAACCACAGCGATAAACTGTTTTTTCCAGGTTTTAAGAAGTGACCATTTCTTCTGTCAGCCTAGGTCTACAATATGCTCCTACTATATTTTGGGATTGTGCTATTTTTTATTTCTTTATCCATCATTCCTATTCGCCTCGAATCTTGTTGGATTTGTAATTAAATAAACTGCGATAAAAGACTAAAAACGTGTTTAAAGACTAATTTAGTTCTGCCAACCCAAACAAGTTTTAAATAAAAAATGAACATCATATATCAAACTAATGATAGGGGTGGTTGAATATTTACATTTTAATTGTTTTCAAGAAACAGCAGACACAAAAATGAGTAAATATACGTTAACAATGTCGCGAATAAAGAAGGTTTACTTAGCAGATGTTCGAAATTGTCGGTTTCATACAATGCACCTGCAATTTTTTATTATTATTACAATATGCGGTTTGTATTCATGAAATGTAAATAATACAAGAATGAATTGAATGGGAGAAAATTTTAAGCTTTTTTGTAATTATTTTATACATTGCATTGTTGAATATTTTCATTTTAAGAATAATGATAAGGTAGTTCAACAATTTCTTGAAAATAAATACCAATTGAATTTATCGTTTTAAACATATTTAAAAAATGCTTCTTTCTACTTCTTTTACGGAATATTACCGTTGTAATATCACGTTTTAATGTGGAGACCATATATTATATTTATTTCAAGTGTTACAGAATGAATTAATTATATTGCCGGATGAAGGAATATACACTGGTGGCGACATCTCTGCATTTTATTCAAAGAAGACATTTTTACTAGTCCATACTAGATTCTTGCATATTTTAATTTAATTTGGTTATTTTCACTGTTTCTATATATACTTATTGCTAAGAAGCTCCCCAAGAGCACCAACATGATGAAAATATGGTTTAAAAGGAATCACAGAAATTTTAAAAACATGAGTGTTTACGTAATTTTCTTTAGTATCTTCAAAATTAATTATTAAAATATCCAAAACATTAATTAAATAAATAAGATTCCATAAATACTTCAAATTTTTATTTCCATAAAACGGTTTAATGAATTAGATTAAAAGTACAAAAAAAATTTGTAATTCTAAATCAAGTCAATACCTAAATCATTCATGTTTTCGCGGTGACAAATAAAGGAAATAATAGAAAAACTAGATCAAGGGCCCAAGGGGGGACAATTGCACCTATTGCCCCCCCTTGGATCCCCGCATGTCACTGCCAATGAGTTTTTACATTGATTAAAAAAAATTGCCCTGTAAAATTATATTAATACCATGTACAGTTACGGAAAGAAGTAATGTCCATTTGAATGCTCCATTGTAATTGTTCGGAGGCATTCGGGTTTTGCTAATAAAATTAACATATTTATTTTTAAAGTCAATAATTCTACCTACCTGCTATTTACCATTCTTTTTACGCACATTTCATTTAACTTTTAAGCTTTTATGCAATAATTATACATTTAAGGAATAACATTGATTTTGAAATAATTTCAATTTAAGATATGTTCTATAACTTAAATGAACTATATATTATTTAATAAGTTGTTATTAATTTAATAATAATAATAATAATAAAAATGCTTTATTGTGTATATACAGTGTGTCCCGCTTAAGACCTTACCACCCTCGTAAAATTTGCATTTTTTAACCGATCTTCGTAAACTTTTTTTTGTTGGATAGATCTCTGAAAAAGGCTTTAATCACATATGTTACTTGTTTTGACGACTAAACTCATGGCCAACTGTGATCTCTTTTTGGGGTCGAAATTTCGAAAAGTACTATTAGGGATTTTTTCAGAGAAAAAGTGACTACGGATTATTGTTCGGGACCACTTATAACCCCACTATACCAATTTTTATCGTTCTTAAATACAGGGTGTTCCAGATGGATGTTTTTTAATTTTTTGATAAAAACCTCGTAAAATTTGCATTTTTCAATCGATTTTCTTAAACTTTTTTTGTTGAAAAAGGCTTATTCGGGACCACTTAAAACCCCACTACACCAATTTTTATCGCTTTTAGATACAGGGTGTTCCAGCTGGACATGTTTTAATTTTTTGATAAAACCCTCGTAAAATTTGCATTTTTCAACGGACTTTCTTTAACTTTTTTTGTTGAAAAAGGACCACTTAAAACCCCACTCTACAAATTTTTATCACTATTAGATACAGGGTGTTTTTTTTATAACAAAAACAATGACGCGAATTAAACACATTTAGTGGATATTTTAGTAATTCCGAATGCTCCCTAAGCAACAACTAAATTTACTAAGGAGTAGTTTTCTTTAACTTTTTTTGTTGGATAGTTCCCTGAAAAAGGCTTTAAATGCATATGTTTTGGCGACTGTGATATATTTTTAGTTTATCGAGATACGTAATGAAACACTTTCCATCTCGCATGTACCTAATTAAAATACAAATGGGAAAATTATCATTTAACCATCTCCGTATAAATACACAATGAATTCTATTAATTAAGCAAAGTATACCATGGAAACAAAAAATTGACAAGTAATCAACAACTACTGTCACTGTCTCTGATTTACTTGCCTTGCAGTGTTTAACATAAGTATGGCTTATTCTTTACAAGAAAAAGTGGAAATTGTACGATTAGTAGGCGACCAAATGCGTAGTTTTCATGAAGCTGCTAATGAATTTAATAGAAGACAGCAAATCAAATAATTCTTGATTATTTTAATGAGGATCCTCGCTCAAGCATTAGAGGGGCAAGTAGAGTTTTAAATATAGGAAAAAATACTATCTGGTAATGCTTGAAAAAAAATGGTAAGAAACCCTTTAAGCCAAAATTTCTCCATACACTCGAAGCTGGCGATCCTGAAAGAAGAATGGAATTCTGTTTATGGTTGCATGTATTTAGAAAATCCTACATTCCTCAAAAATATTTCGGTACACCGATGAAGCTACATTTACAACAAACGGTATTGTATCGTCACAAAATACCAGAATGTGGAGTGAGGAAAATCCAAACTGGGTGATAGAATGCAAAAGGCAATACTCCTCTAAGGTGAACGTTTGATGTGGAATATTGAACGAAAGATTAATTGGACCTTTTTTTTTATGGAAATTTAAACGGAGCTAATTTTCTTAGATTTCTGCAGAATGAAATTAATAATTCAATCGATGAACTGCCCCTTAATGTTCGCCTCAATTTACATCTGCAGCTGGACGGGGCACCCATCCATAACTATGTTGAAGTGAGGAGACAAATGCATAATGCAAAATGGTGGACTAATTGAAATGACTACTATTTAATTATCGTTATAGTTGTTTTATTTTTTAATTGTTTGTTTTTGAGTTGCTCTAATACAATAAAAACGTGTTTAATTCGTATACCTACAGCTAATTTTCCATTTAAAATTAAATTATTTATTAATTTTGGTGTAGGTACGTTTCTTTGTACTACTCTATAGTAAATTTAGTTGTTGCTTAGGGAGCATTCGAAATTACTAAAATATCCACTAAATGTGTTTAATTCCCGTCATTTTTTTTGTTATAAAAAAAACACCCTGTATCTAATAGCGATAAAAATTTGTAGAGTGGGGTTTTAAGTGGTCCTGAATAAGCCTTTTTCAACAAAAAAAGTTAAAGAAAATCCGTTGAAAAATGCAAATTTTATGAGGGTTTTATAAAAAAATTAAAACATGTCCAGTTGGAACACCCTGTATATAAAAGCGATAAAAATTGGTGTAGTGGGGTTTTAAGTGGTCCCGAATAATACTTTTTCAACAAAAAAAGTTTAAGAAAATCGGTTGAAAAATGCAAATTTTATGAGTTTTTTATCAAAAAATTAAAAAACATTCATCTGGAACACCCTGTATTTAAGAACGATAAAAATTGGTATAGTGGGGTTATAAGTGGTCCCGAACAATAATCCGTAGTCACTTTTTCTCTGAAAAAATCCCTAATAGTACTTTTCGAAATTTCGACCCCAAAAAGAGATCACAGTTGGCCATGAGTTTAGTCGTCAAAACAAGTAACATATGTGATTAAAGCCTTTTTCAGAGATATATCGAACAAAAAAAAGTTTACGAAGATCGGTTGAAAAATGCAAATTTTACGAGGGTGGTAAGGTCTTAAGCGGGACACACTGTAGACATTTAATACTAAAATAGTTATAAACTTTTGCAAATAAAATTGTTAATAACCCTCTTTAATGTATTTACCTTTTTATGTGATTTTTTGTTACCTGGGCAATTTGAATTAAAATATTTATTCTTACTATGTAAATTAAAGCCTACTTCTAATGCATTTTATTGACATTTGTTTTTTTTTTTGAAAATAATGGTAACCAATATAACCGCCCGGCCTAACAACGTGAATAATGAACTCATTATTCACGTTGTTAGGCATCATGATGCTGCAGTGATTGGCTGATTTCAATATTCACTGTTATTTGAACCAATCGGGTTTTAAATTGGAAAAAATTAAGGTTAACAGATGATAGATTTGTTTATATATACGAGGGGCGACTATAATGATCTTTAAAATCGGGGAAAAGTGAGGTTTTAATAAATTTTGTTAGCAATGAAAATTATTTAATTGGAGTAGAGAAAGCATAGTATTAGTATTATCAACATTTTAGTTTTCCCATTAAAATAAAAGGCTAGAGCTACAGGTTTATGAAAGAACAATAAAGAATTACCTTCATAAGGATTCATTGCCAAATCCCTGCAAAAAAATATTTTTAACTCCAGAGCATGCAGAAAGGCGACTAAATTTTTGCCACGAAAATGCTAATATGAACTGGGAGCGCGTCGTATTCTGCGATGAGAAAGTATTTTCCACATCCGATGACGTCCATGTAAAGGTTTGGAGGCCCCCACATACAAGATTTGATCCAAGATTTGTGCAATCTGACAGAAGAAGTGGGCGTATAAGTGTCGGATGTTGGGGGTATATGACGAACTGCAGGTCGAAATCACTGGGAGATTAGTTGGGGTCGAGTATGTTACTATACTAAGAGATATTCTTGTTTTATAATTCTGTTCCCAGAGGACCAGGTTTTAAACCTGGTCCAAGATAACAGTCCGATACAAACCTGACGGGTAGGGAATATCTTAACTTAAATTTATTAATGTCATTCCTTGGCTTGCTAAATCCCCGGACCTCAACCCCATTGAAAATTTGTGGGCAATTATGAGTCGGCAATGGATAGTGGAACGAGAAAACATCCCAAGAACTAGGGTTGTGCCTGGTCAATTGACCGCGGTCAATTGACCGAGATTTTGACCTATTTTGACCGGAGAGATTTTGACCATGTCAAAATCGGTCAAAAACTTTTAAATCAACCGCGCGCGGCGACGGCGCTACCTAACGGAAAACATCAAAACTATTAATAAAGTGTTCTGTAGTAGACCATGGTGCCATCTTAATAATGCTTTTTAAAGTTAGTTATGAAGTAAACTTGGGAATCCCAAATTGAATTTTACTCATAACCTAGCTTCTTTATATCTGTTTATATAAAGTACAACTTGAAGCTGTTGAGTGGAAGTGAAAATAAAAAATGTGGAAATTCGGAGGAACCAGCGCTAAATTTTAGTAGTGAGGATGAAATCGATGATTTTGAAGAAGGCTGAGTTCAGTGTCGAGGATGATTTGCTGTTATCTACCTATACCAGCACTGCCAGCCGTCATAAGTATTATTAGAATATTTTTAGTTTTTGTACCTCAGAATGGTTTGTTTATCTTTTGATAGCAGTTTTTCAATAAATACACGTTTCTTTTTAATGCCTTCATTTCTTTAGAAAAAACTGAGGAATTTGACCGGTGCTTAGTCAATTGACCGGTCAATTGACCAGTCAATTGACCACAAAAGATTTTGACCGGTCAAAATCCCAACCCTACCAAGAACCAAACCAAAGCTAATCAGGCATTGCTATCAGGTCTGGAAAATACTAAGAAACACAAATACTTGTGAAAATTAAAAATATATTAATATTAATTTAAAATATTATTTTTTATATAGTTTAAATTTATTTTTTTAAATATAAAAGTTTATTGTATTTAATATGTATTTTTTGTGTAGGTTAATTTAAATCTATACAAATCAATTAACCTCCATAAAAAATATATATGTATGTAAATAATATTTGAATAAAAATAAACACAAATAAAAATACACATTAACCTACAAATAATAAAAGAGCAATATAAATTTGAAGAAATATATTATATATATTTTATAGTTTTACACCTATTTATATCTAGGTAGGTATATGTTTTATATTTTTATATGTAGTTTTATAGGTATGTTAACTTTTTTTATTATAATTATATCAAACGTTTTTTTAAATCCTAGTATATTTAGTTTTTAATTTTAACACAAAATGTAAAGTAAGTTTTAAAAAACTACAACCCTTATAATATTATTTATAGCCTAAAAACTTCTTATTAAAAGTTTTTTTTATAGAATAAATGGTTATAAAACTATACAAAAATATATCAAAAAATTAACGATTTACTAAAAATACAGTTAAATATGTAACACACCAAAAATAATTAATTCAATACAAGCAGGTAGTAAATTCTAAATATAGACATGTTTTTAAATAAACCCTAAGATGCAGATGTTGACTATTTCCGAATGCCTCCGAACAATTACAATGGAGCATTCAAATGGACATTACTTTTTTCCGTAGCTGTAACTTTCTTTAGGTTAAAATGATAATAAAGACCATTAAATTGTTTTACCGTTATATCAACTATTAATTAAGTTTATACTATGCATTATCTTTAATATATATATACACTTATAAGTGTGTTGAAAGGTACTTTAATTTAACCCAAATAGTATTAATAGCTAGTATGTACTTAATAATAAGTACTTGCCTCTTAAACGCTTAATAATAGTCAATAGCGTTAAAAAACATTACACTATTTCATTTAAAAAATGCACAACTCTTTAGCCTTTCCTTTGTATCTAATTCACTCAACGAAATCCTAAATACAATAAAGAAACAGTGGCAGATGTGCTGCGCAGGTAAAGTCTACCTGCATTTTAAAGGATCAGGTGACCGGCGCGCCACCATACAAAAAAACAATGGTATTTAAATTATGGATAGAGCTGTCAAATATAGTTAACTCGCCTTTTCCTATTATGATCTAATGAGCGATTTTGAATGAAAAAAACGCAGTGGGAAGGTAGTAAGAGTGGGAACTAGCAGGCTGGTAGTAGTAGCAATGATTCATGTAAAAAATTAATTTCCATCGTGAATGAACGGAAAGATAACTTAAGTAGGTAAATATAAGATTTCATTGTCAAATAAAAGGAAATGATTCTTAATTTCGAATTAAATACACTTACCAACTTTGTTTATTAATAATAATAATTTTAAATAGAAATAGAATAGAATATCTAAATTCACCCAAATTGTGTAAGAAGTCTAAAAATGTCCAAAAACCGTCTTAAAATTATATTAATTTTTCAAGACTATACAAAATTTTATACAATGAAAGCACATTGTAGTTACATAAAAAAATGTAATCCCATGTGATCACTGTACAACAAAATCATATACATAACCTATAATGTCGCAAACTGAAGAATTTTAATGTAAACGCATATAAATGTAGTATAGACAACACGGCGGAGAAAGCATATTAACTACCTCGATTATAATCGCTCAGTGTTCGCTGCAGATCTATAGATCTGCAGCGAACACTGAGCTCGGCTATAATATAAGAGCTTTCTTCGCCTTGTAGATAATGTAGTAATATTAAATTAAACAGCATTACTATTTTCTATCAATGGATCAACCCAAAATGCATAATTGTTTCTTTATAAAATATCAATAAAGATACACTGATATTATCAAAACTTTGTCTTCTTGTATTTGACTAAACTTTTCAAAAAATTTCAAGATTGTTATAATAGTAGAAGCAGTAAAAGGATCATGCTATAAAAACTTCCTAAAATCCATCTAGAAACGAAGGTTTTAGGACCAAATAAAAAATACATTTTATGTCTGGATGGTGAGTAAGAACAAATTTCCATTTCCATTCCACATTGTAGTTCAGTGAGTTTAGTGATAACAAATTTATATTAGAAACTTTGTCTTAAATAATAGAATAGAATAATGCTTTGGTTAGGTCAGTTTTTACTTTTAAACATACTTAAGTAGTGTCTGACCTAATTCTCAAATGTGTGAACACGACATTTCAATCAAATTCAAAACTTTAAACTTTAATATAGAAACCTTAAGCTTTTGACTGTTTATAAAGCTGTTTATATCCTTAAATTTATTTTTTTAATTATGGATTTTAGCTAAGGAACCTTCTGGAGTGTAAGTAACTAAAAATTGACGCACCATATTTCATTTATTGCATTTTGGAATGAATAAGATTATTTAAATAATCTTATTGGATTTTCAGCCTACGCATAGCTACCGTGATGATTAACATTTGACATTTAAATAAAAATAAACATTACCTTTACATGTTACATGTTTGTAATATTGCAATATTCAGCCCTTTTGCTTGATGACCTTACATTTATATGCTGCTATAATTAAATCATTAATTTGATTGAAGTTAATGTTATATTTTCAGCTTATTGTGCAGTATTTATTGAATATAAAATGCCGCGGTGCATTTTGTTAATCAAAGAATGCACTCTCCTATAGCAGATGTATGTCAGGTAGTAGAGATATTTTAAGATGCAGGTGAGATGTGTAAACATTGTAACTGGTTGAATAAATATTAGAGCGGTATTAAGTTTTGTTGAGGTTGTAATTTTCTGAATGTACACAAACCGAAAGGCCGTAAAAATCAATGTTACCGCATGTCGAAAGATTCGACTAGTCGTCTTACCTTTACTTGTGTTAATGTTCCGCCGATGGCACACACGGCGGCCAGCACGGTGGCGAATCGCAGCATTTTCGCCAGGTAACCGAAGCGTTCACTCTTCAAAAGATCGGTGTTTGTGTGAAAAAAACCGTCACTAATCAACTTCTTCTTATACAGAGCGTACGCGTCAGGACGTTCGATCACTTGGGTGTATTCGCGACTAACTAACAGCTCCACCTACTAGCGGCGGGATGCGCGTGCGCCGTCGCTGCGTGAGTCATCCGACTCGGAGGCGGCCGGTGCCGAACGGCCGACATATCGGCGAAGAAAAAGAAGAACGGAGGCAGCGATGGGATAAATCAGAGGCGTAGAAGGCCGCAGAGATTTCGATTAACACGCGTTTGAATAGATTCTTTTCTTTTTCTCTGGTGTCGAGAGGTGGTTACGGGGTGGTTGAAAGGTTGATGTTGGTGTTTTTTATTATCGTATCAAAAGAAACCGAGAAAGTCCATTACCATTTTAAATGGATTTAATATTTATTTAATGTTTTTTAGATGTAACCTTAAATACAATAATTATTAAAGAGGAAAGTTAACAGTAGTCTACACAGTGCATGACTTTGTAACTAAAGGTACTCTATAAAAAGAATTAGTCAAAAATGACCAATTGCCATAGCGAAAAAGCAGCCACTAATAATTATCGTCAACAGCAATTTGTATCCCGGACATTTATCAGTCAACTCCTATGTAAAATTGTCCGCTGAATCCAAAAATGTCTTCAGAAGTTGTAAAAGTACATAGAACAGTTTTTTTAGATATAGTCAAATTTCCATATAATATGGATTATACGATATCTTAAAAACTGCTCTACTTTCATAATTTTTGACGGTCTTTTTGGATTCAGGGGACAATTTTACATAATAATAAGCTGTTAAATATCCAGGTTACAAATTTCTGTGGACTACAGGTATTAGTTACTGCCCTTTCACTTTAAAAACTAGTCATTTTTGACTAATTCATTTTTAGAGATTACGTCACTAAAAACCAGTTGTAGTTATTATATTGTTTATTTGGTTTAAAAAAAAAAATGTTTTCCTTAGAGTATTTTTATTACTAACTATTTTTTGTGATTTTGTTTGTTTGATAATTTAATAAATATTTTTTATACTTAATTTCAGCAGTTTTTTTTTACATTTTCAAGTACATTTTAATATAATATTAAAAAATATTTAATGTATTATATTTAAATATAAAAGGGGCGCACCAAAAAATGCTGCACGTAGGCGCCAGACACCCCAGAAACGGGCCTGGATAGCCTTTATCGAAAAGGAACCAAGCGCCAAAAACTTTTTACCCCATGGGGTAAACAAAATTATTTGCAAAATAACTTATTTTTAATGATGATTTGAAAACCATCTCAATCCTTTTGATTAAAGTTCCAAATGATGATGAACCTTTTGAGTTTTATTAAAAATGAGTTATTTTACAAAGAATTTTACTAAGCCCAGAAAAAGTTTTTGACGCTTGGTTCCTTTTCGATAAGCGTTATCCAGTTATAAAATCAGCTGTCAAAAATTGTGAATTAGTTTTGGAAGTTCAATAATTAATGAAAGAATAAGGAAACGGACTGGCAGACATCGAGTAGTGTAATGTGTATTGCTACTTTAAAGTCGAGTTCTTCGAAAAGTACAAAATGCTTGCGCAAGTACTTATACTATAATGTTTTTATTTGATACGGTAAAATTAAAGTCCATAAGTATTTTCTATTAACTAATAATTAAAACTTTGTTTAGACCAGAAATATAATGAAATTTTTCCTTTACCCTTTAATGATGATGATTTAATTGGAATATGACCGACCTTTTACAAAAGCGTTTTCAAAAACCATTTAAAAAAATAAACAAAGACATGTACAGAAGAAAACATCGCGGCGGCTTTTGAAGGAAACAGATAATTACAAGATCTTAAAAACGCAAAATTTAATTCGCAATCTTTAATGATAAGCGGTCTGCACTGTCTATTAGCCCCTGCAGCGGCGATAATAATAAAACAAGTCGGTGCTGAAGGGTAATGCAATCGAAACATAGTAGGTATTTAAATTTATTGAATTGACAATATAACAAAAAATTAAGTGAGGCAGGTGCGACATAAAATAAACAGTCATCTTAAGTAGATAGAAGTCATGATAAACATACTGAAAGGCTTAACGACACATTAACAATCTTTAAACAAGGGGGTAAAATATTTTGTGTTATATGTTTCCTACATTTTCAGCTTAATATAAAAACGATATTTTTAACAACTTCACATGAACGGCAATACTTCGGTAATGAAGACAAGTAAAGGTTTCGCACAGTGGGGTAAATAATTTGCGCATGTCTGTCCTAAATTCTCAGATAAGTAAAAAACGACTGGCTGAATACGGCTGAGTCTTCATTGAAGTCAGTATTTGTATTTGTCCTATTGTATGTAAGTCCTTCGGAGGGTATTTTAAGCCTGCAGTGCGTTTCTACCCCTAACCCGCACAGGCCATTCAGTTGGCTGTTGGGACTTTTTAGGAAATAAGTGTGGAACTAAAAGGGACTTTTATATAAACTTTATTTTTAACTTGTCTAATAAAACGTATAAAAATTATATCAATATATTTTTATTAAGCTTTTAATTCCATGAAAAAGGAAATCCAGAAATATTAATTCAAAAAAGAATTTTTCCTTTTAAAATCGTAATTATAAATAAAAATAATTATTATCTGAATTTACATTTCCTGTATTTTGTGTTGAGATTATTAATCTTGGGAAATTTAATATGGAGCTATACAAACCTGTAGCTATAATAAAGAAATAAAAGTTCTGGTTAAGTTGTTTCATAAACACTTTTAAAACAATTTTAACTAATCTTTTTCTTTTAGTAAAAATTGTTACCAGGTATATGTTTTAATTAAATAATTACCGTTTTTTAATAATAATAATAATAATAATATTAAGCAAAAAGAAATACAAATAATTCTTTTACACAAAAGGTCAGGGTTCGCATATGCGATCTTCTACCCTGCCTGATATAAGTATAAATACACATGCCAGAAAATTTACAATTCCAATAGAAAAAAAAAATAAAAAGAAATCAAACATTCTGTAATGAATTTTTTAGTGTTTTCTTAAAATTAATTTCAGATAATGATAACATATTAAGTGTCATATTAAGTAGCAAGGGGGCATTATATTGAAAGGATGATTTAAATTTAGTAGTTTTATGCAGAGGTATTGTATAATTATTAGTCTTTACTATAACTTGGTGTATAGATGACCTTAATATCAATATGTTAATTTTTTTTGTTAAATGCCTTTTTAAATCAAGCTTTTATTGTTTAATATTTAATATCATACACTTTTAATTAAATTTAAAAAAATTGTTTATATTTAGCAATTTATCATAAATCTTCTTATGGAACTTTTGGCCGTATAAAAAGGAATTTATGTCTTTAATATGCCTTATTTTTTTAAGATGTAGGAGGATGAAATAAAATCATAAAATATATTTTTCATAGTGCAATGCCTAATTATGGAAATTACATCAAATCTTGAAAACATTTTGAAAATGAATATCATCTATGTTTCGCCACCAATATGAACGTTTTTTGGATAGCTTTATACAAATGGCATAAAAATTGTAGTTAGTGATGATTCATAATCATTTCATTTACATTTTCTTCGGTTCTTGATGTGCTGGTACGTCGATAGCACCTTTCATTTTCAACATCTTTACGATCATCATCAAAATGTGTTATCAAAATACGTATAACACTTATCAAAAGCATTATTATATGATTATAATCATATGTTTTACATCCATTAGCTTCAGTCTTTCATAAATAATGTATTATTTAGGACGTTCTTTACATAAAGTCCTCTTTTTGTTAAAAGGACAAGGTGGTAGGAATTCAATCTTGTTTTTCTTGCTTAGGGTTTTTATAATTTTAAACCACTATTTTGGAAAACAATACTAAACCTGATGAAGAATCATACAAATAATAAAAATATTATAGTAAAACCTTGTCTTAAATTAAACTATTTCATATAAAAGCTTATTGCATAAGAAAAACGGTAGCAGCGACGAAATAATTTAGAGGCATAAAAATGAACAAAGATTTGTTTTAACTTGCCTTCGTTTCTTTTACTTTGGTGATACGCGACTGGTACAGAGTTTCTCGAAGTCGCTAAAGGGTTGGTTGATGAATTTAAGGATAATGTTATCTTCAAAAGCAGCAAAGTTTTGATCGAATAAAGAAATGTAATTTGTTTTTACTAAACTTGGGTTTTATTATTTTGACAGTTGTACATTTACATCAAGAGAAGGTTAAAATATTTAAATTATACAGGGTGTATCTAAACTGGCAAAAAAGCTCTTTAGTATGTTTTAGGGGACCCCAGAGGAGTCCATAAAATAGTAAAAAATGTCCTCTGTGATCTTAAAGGAGTTATTAAACGAAATCGTATATTCGGAAACATAGATGGTGCGCTGTATGATTTAGTTCAATAAGCATAATCATTGTATTCATAAAATCCTTTTATAAAAAAGTAATTATTGCATAAAGGTATCCCATTATTGTGGTTTTATGGCTAGATTATGATGTATGTAGGTACTGAGATACCCCAGATGTTATACACCCAATTGTCCTTACTTCTTCTTCTTCCTTGGTGGCCAAAGGCCTTAATGGTCTCGGTTTCAATGTACTATGTTGACCAGCAACAAATTTAATGTCCATGCGCTTCTCGAAGCCATCCACCCATAGACACGTGAATTTTCCAAATCTTGGATCATCCACTCAATGTATTATACAAATCACAAAATACCTCGCTAGAAGGTCAAAGCTTGCGATATTGTCCTAAAATACAGGTATATTTCTATACCCGGAATCCAATTTTGTCCCTCCTGGGTCAAAGTCAGCTATGTTTCACACTTTTTCATCGAGCGATGTCCCAGACATGAAAGTGCGATGTACCACACATGAAAGACAAAACCGAACTGAATTGTCCTTACAAAGGAACTACACGATAAAATGAAAGACAAAAGATCACGAATAAATAAAGTTTAAGTTTAATTGTTAAAGATACATTTTTTGGTCTTTTATCATACACCTGCCTAATTGTTATTTGTAGTTCCGAGGAAAATGCATATATATATATATATATATATATATATATATATAACATAAAATGCAGTGTGCTTTTGTAAAACAATCCATTTTAACTTTTAAATAATCACTACTACTATCGCGCAACCATCTAGATGGACTGAAATTATGAGTTTAAAACCGCTCATCTCTTTAGTCCAATCTATAAATTACCAGCCCTCCGAAATTTTCAATTAGACATAGGTATATATTTTTTCTAATGCATTTTTTAGTATTGTTTAGCCTGATTATTGTATGTTATTTTTATTGGATCAAAATAAAATAAATAAATATTTATAGATATGTTTATCCATTAAACAGAAGCCTTGCATGTTTAAAATGTAAAAACATATTGTTATAATGTATAAATGCATGCAAGCAGTGGCATAAATTAATCCGGGCCACTCAAAAGGAACTGTATCAGCTGTTTTGCAGGTTCCTATGGCTCTCGAAGAGTTATTCAAATCCTTATGCGTCCTTATTATTCACTTTTCCAAGCCAGTAAACTAGCCAGCCAGCAAGGACAATAAGTGACAGATCATCGGGGGATGGGTATTAAGAAAGGAACGGGTCGGAAGTGGGTCGAGTGCGGATCCTTTCCCGAAAAATCTTTAATAAAGCGCCAACAACCAAGTAATTCCCTGCACGTAACAGATATTTATAATATCAAGATGATTTACAAGCGAGAATATTCCATATTTCCTTAAATATTCGCATTTCAATATACTTTTTATTTCGGGTTCTCTGACCGCAACAGTTTTATTGGATTCTCACTAGTTGGAAAGTGGTCTGTTTAAAGGTTAGCTTTTGTGCTATGGAACGAGGTTATATTACTCTTAAAAATGGCATGGTATTTCTAATGAATATTTATCTGTGAATTAATTTGGTTGGAGCATCGAATTGTTTTTGCTGGAATTGATAAAAGGCATTATTGCCTTATTTTTGGCAGACCAAAATTCAGTTGATGAAAATAAATAATTCCAATTAGACTAGTTTAGTTGTTAGGAGGAAAAAAGTGGTTTGTCATAGTGAAAAAGTATTTTTAAATTATTCCAGTTGACAAATTTGCTATCAAATTAAATATTGTTGCCCTTATATAATAATAATAATAATAATAATAATAATAATAATAATAATAATAATAATAATAATAACAATAATAATAATAATAATATTTATATAATTCAAGAGATCTTTTACACATACAGAATGGGTCAAAAATCATTTAACACAATGAAACAATGAAAAAGCTCAAATTAACCGACACAATCCAAAAAATTAAACGCTAAAAACTCATTTACGGAGCAAAAAGTAAAGTTATTAATTTGCAGAAAAACCTGTTGTTTAAATTCTTCAGGTAATTTATTGTATAAAATTGCTCCAATATACCTAATATGAGATAGATTATAATCTATTATCTATTATAATACAATGTCATAGAATGATTGCAATATTGTAAATTGTTGCCATGTCTGGTTGGATAATTATGATAACAATTTTGTAAATTAATTGTGTTTAAGTTCATTTAAACAAATTTCAATATTTCAAAAATAAATATGGAAGAGAGTGTCATATTTTTTTCTGAGATAAAAGTGTTTCTACAGGAGTCTCTGAAGTTTATTCCAAACATGCTTTTAATTGCTCTTTTTTGTAGGATGAATACTATTCATTGAAGAGTCATTTACATTGCATGAATTTCCCCAGAAAATAATTCCATATCTAAGTAAGCTTTCAAAATTAGAAAAATAAAATATTTTTACAACTTGCCTACTACTAATATTGCGGAGTCTAAATAAAGCATAACAATTGCTACAACATTTGCTACACACTGCATTAATATGTGATTTCCAATTTAAGGACATAGTAACACCGAGTAATTTAAAACTGGCGACCTGCTCAACTGATTTGCAATTTAGTTTTATTAATTTACTCTTTGTATAATGTGCGCTGTATGGATGAAATTCCATTGTTAAAGTTTTTGTTTGATTCATTGCTAAGTTAAATGATTTAAGACTGAATTTAGATTATTCTTTAAGTCTTCTGTCATTTTTTCGGCATATTTTTTTGATGCGATCATTGTTAAATCAGCATACTATATATGAAATTAATTTACAAACAAGAGTGGCCCTAGTACACTCCCTTGGGGAACACCCACATCAACCTCTTTTTCTGATGATTTCGAACCATGATACAATACTTAAATAGTTGGCATTAGGAAATTAGGCGATGTAGGTTTATTTTTGTACCATGGGGTTGGCATTGCTGCTAAATGGTTCCCCCCAAAGAAGGCGCGAATATGTCATTATTTTTTTACGCTTGCCATCGGTGCTATATTGTTTGTGCAAAAGTAAAAATGAAAACAAATAGGGTGTTATTGCTTAATTGTTTTTATCTTAGGTAAGTATTATACGTTTAGATAACACGTACATACCTATTTTGTTTAGGATATAATCTCATATTATTTATGTATAGAAAGTCAGGTTATGTCATCCCAGTTTTCTATTAGTTATTTTAGTGGTAATTAAATATTATTTATTAATATACTCCGATTGTATTTAAGGTAATATATTGTTATAACAATATAAAATATAAATAGGTACACGTTTTTCGTTTGGTGATAAAACAATTTAAGTAGGTACCTATTGCACAACTGTGGTATATGCTTTATTGTTTTATTACCAAATGATTTATCTTTACCGCTTTTTTAAATATAAATAGGTATGTAACTTAAAATGACAAAAAATCCCTTTTAATAATAAATATAAAAATATTTATATCTACGGAGAAGGAAAAAGTTTCTTCCAGAAAAGCCTTTCTCAACAGTGTTTTGTTGTACAATTGTGAACAACTTTTTTTTACAAATCTATTGGTGGCTTCTAATTATTAAATTCTTCTTTTTTAAATGGAAGAGGTAATTTTATTTTTGGTAAGTATTAAATTTCTTTTGTTATCTTGAAATATTCATTACTTTCTATAACTTTGTAGTTCATCTTCCTCAACTTTTTTTTATTTATTTTTATTTATAAATCTGTGAGCTAATAAAATGATTTATGCTAGTTATTATGACAGTTGTATAGTTTTATTTTACCTAAATTGTTCAAAGTTGCAAAGAATTATTAAGTTTTAGTAACTAAATTGGCATTATATACCTATGTATGATTCATTTTAAGTTGTTTGAATAATTCCATTAGTCATTGCTACTATTTTTGTGTAAGCTCTTGCTACTATTTTTTTCTTTTGATGAAACTAATGCAGTTTAAAATTGGGTAAGTTGGAACTATTTTGAAGAATAAAATAAGTTATAAGCACTAAAAATTAGTTTTCATGACCAACCCATTTTAAAGATAAATTTATTTTAAAAAATTATATGGTCCTAAAAATCACAAAAAATATATACTTTTTTACAAAAAATGCTATACGAACTCATTAGTAGAGATGGTATTTTAGTGAAATTACCTATTTGTTTACGCTAATCATAACTATAGGTAAAATGGAATAAAATTCCTTTTTAATAAAATGATTTTATTTGAGCCTTATTTATTTTATCTATTTTACTTACATTTTCATTTTTAAAAGAAATATACCTATTTAATGAATCAAATTTTACTATTAAAAACATGCTTTTTTGTAATATTGGATGTCGTATTTGGATGACATAATTCTTATGAATTGGGATGTACTGGGATGTTCTCGGAGTCAACAGCGACGCGAATGTGACATTCCTGTGCAATGTTGCCAGGTCTCATGCTTTTGCAAAAGTTTTTTCAATCAATCTCATGTTTTCATGTTTTATCTAAAAATCTCATGCATTTTTACAAATTCTAGCAAATTTAAGCTTTTTCATGAAAATAAAATTTCCACCTAAAAGTTTTGCAAACTATGAATGAACAAATAGCTAATGATGAAAATTTGTTTTTCAGATGAGTTTATGCTTTTTCTTAACTCAAATTTCAATCGCCATAACTGTCGTTACTGGTAAGATACAAATCCAAGGGTTTTCCACGACGTCCACACTCAAGTTTCTGGCCAGGTATTAGAAATCTTTTGTTTGGGCCCATTTTTTTATGGGGAAACGTATTTAGAATAACTAGATGTAGTTTATTCCTTACTGGTCGATATTGTTGAAGACAATGACTGCTACTTGGAAGACCATTAAATGTTCCAACAAGATGTAGCACCTCCTCACTATGCACTGTGTGTTAGAGAGTTTTTGAACCAAGTGTTTTCTACAAAATGGATTGGACGAAGATGGCATCTGGATTGGCCGACCAGATCTCCATATTTGACTTTTTTATGTAGGGTCATTTAAAAAGATAATTACTAGGAATCGATAATTCCATTGTATCCACGTATCCATGGCAATAAATAAAAATAACGTCAGTTTTTATTTAATGTGACAGTTATTTAAAATGTTTTGGTAAAGAATCATTTGAAACAATTATTAAAAATGTGAAAAATAGTGTACCAAAAAATATTGCAAAGAAAAAAATATTTTAAAATGTTATTCTATGATTTAATTAGGTTATTCGTGTAATTATCTAAACAAATTCAACTCGTGCATAAAAATAATCAGATAATTTTGCATTCAAGCATATTGCTTTTTAAAAAATGCATTCGGTAATTTTCATATTTTAAGGAAAGAGCCCTCCACCTTCGGTGTCGGGCTCTTTCCAAAATATGAAAATGAACTCATGCATTTTTTAGGCAATATGCTTTCAAGCAAAATTATCGATAATTTTTAGGCACTTGTGTAATTACCCCCGATAACCACCCTACAAGAGTTTTGACAACGTATCGTGGATGAATGCCGTCAATGCCCCAAAAACTAAAAATGTTAATATAAAACAAAATTTGATTTTTGTAAAAAAATTCCTTATCTGTTCGGTATTATTTGAATAAGAAACAAAGTGTGTGAATGTAAGAAAGACCTTTCAAATAAGGTATCAAAAACAAATAATTTAAGATTGCCTAAAAGATATTTAGGAAGCACCAACATTAGAAAAGTACAAAATTACAATTATGTATATAATGAAATTGATTTTTAGATTGTTTTCGAACAATTTATTTTTAAAGAAAGTAACAGTTAAAATGGCAAAAAAATAAACAAAATAAAACCCAGGTAATTAGGTTTTTGGTATTTTAAAAATTGTTTACAACAGTCTTTTTTTGCGTCGGGAAATGCTTTTCGAAACTCTGCCACAAGCTGTACAATAATATATTATAACACCACAAGCAAGAAGATTCTTTCAGCGATGGGATATCGATAACACTTTTTTGAAAATCGATCCGACTATGTGGCCTCAGGACGAAAATTATCCAAACGGTTTAAAAACTGTAACTCAGATGAGAATCGACTCCATCATAACACACAATGAAGACCAGAAACAATTTGTTGTACAGCTTGTGTCAGAGTTTCGAAAAGCATTTCCCGACGCAAAAAAAGACTGTTGTAAATTTTTTTTAATATACCTACCAAAAACCTAATTACCTCGGTTATATTTTGTTTATTTTTTTGCAATTTTCGAAAACAATCTAAAAATCAATTTCATTATTTACATAATTGTAATTTTGTACTTTTCTAATGTTGGTGTCCCTAAATATCTTTAAGGTAATCTTAAATTATTTATTTTTTAAAACAAAAAAGACCGTATTATGGACATACATGAATTCTTTTTTTTGTTTAAAATTATCATATTTTCCCTTTATTTCCTCAAAAAATTAGAATTGTTCTTTCATTATTAATGATTTTATAAAATTATTGCGTTTTAAAGCAAAAATATCCTATAGGGTATTTTTGCTTTAAAACTATAAGTAATAATCGAGCGAAGTAAAAAAGACCTTAGGATACAAATACATGATTTCTTTTTTTTTTCAAAGTAACTTATAATCTCTACATTTTTTCAAAAAATTATACTTTTTCATTCAGATTAATAGTAATTTTAAAAAATTAATACATTAAAGGCAAAAATCCTCTATCTGAAAAACTTCTCGTTGTTACAGCCAATAAAATAAGTTAGGACATCGGTCAAATAAGAACCAACCTAATGGAACCATTGCGCGAAGGAAAATATGTCTCCCCCGACACAAAAGTTTACGTGTAATTGCCTTTTTTTTTAATCTTTACTTACACCTCAAAAACGCCTCTTTTTCGTATATGAAACTATTTAAAATAATTAATTATTAAAATTTTAAGGGTATATTTATGTCAATAATATAATGTATGTATATGTATAAATAATAAAAAAAGCTAATAAAAATTTATAAGGACAAATTGTTTTATTTTTACGACTCAATTCAAAATGTAATCTTTCGTTTGCTGATTTCTATATTTTGCTGAGTGGGCAAATTTTAATAATTTTTTTTCTTCTGGTTCTCTGGCTGCCACCACGGTTTTATCTGATTGTCGCGTGGGTTGAACGATTGTTCGTTTGTGCGGAAGATTGGGCTCGCCCGCGGTAGATATCTCTGTGTGCGGCGCTTTTTGCGGCTAACGCCATCGAAACAGATATGCACGCCAAATTAAACAATCATCGTTAAGCCCTATCGATGTTTATTAAAGCAATCGGAAACGTCTAAGGGTTCCCACTAAATGCGCAAAACGGTTGTCTTAATTATATCACGAGAAATAATAGTATATTATGGATCAAGTTTGATAAACTTCATTTTAGCTTGCGAGCCAGTGTTTAGTTAAAATGAGTGTTTAGAAAAGTTTATAAACGAGTTGCATACTATATTTTTTACGACAAATATTATTATAAAATAGTATATATATCACGTATCAAGTTTGATAAACGTCACGAATTTAAATTAAGGTTGTCCGGGCATGAGTTTTAGTGTTTCGATCGTGGTAAAACTGTGTCTTATCCTACAGCATTAGATTTAAAATCCGTTGCCAACTACTTGCAACCAAAATTCATATGGGTATAAATTCCATTTTTAGGCGAATTTTTTATTATTTTGCAACGTACTTGCATTGTCAGTTCATGAGGCGTTGTTATAGTGTTTAAAATTTCGCCAATAACAGTCGTAACGCATGGCAACGTCGTATTCGCTGTCTCTTTCACCCTTACGCTTGCTACATACGTTCTCACTCATACCTATGTAGCACTGGGCGAGAGCGTTCCTATCTGACGTCAGCGACGTTGCCACGAATCTCTAGTGCAAGCGTCAAATTTCGTGAATTCACCGATTTAATCCAATAGAACTTTTTTCCTACCGACATGATCATTATGAAACTTCGCGTTTCATGTTTTGTACTGTCTGACGTCAGCGACGTTGCCACGAATCTCCACTGCAAGCGTCAAATTTCGTGAATTCACAGATTTACAAAAAAAAGTGCTCTTTTAGTTCCACCCTTACTTCTTAAGAAGTCCCATAAGCCAACTGAATGGCTTGTGCGGGTTAGGGGTAGGAACGGACCGCAGGCTTAAAGTCCCATCCGAAGGACTATTACACAATAGGACAACACAAATAAACAGCCATACCCCTGGTGGGATTCGAACCCACGACCTCCGGCTTGTAGTCAGCAGCACTAACCACTAGACCACCGTCGGCGATTTAATCCAATTTAATCCAATAGAACTTTTTTCCTACCGACATGATCCTTATGAAACTTCGCGTATCATGTTTTGAAATTACGCTTCACGATATACTCATTTTTCATTGCAATCCTATCATTACCAATAATTATTTCGGAGGAGAAAACAATCCACGTGCTGCCATAAGAACCCGCTTATTTTTACTCAACTTTGATGTACTCGGCTCCCAACTACAAGAATTTTCATTAAATTAAATAGGATGATGTGAAGCATCATGAAGAATTTATTTGTAAATTTTTATCAGATTCTGATCATTCCACACTCACTCCAAGTTAACCTTAAATGATTGTCTATAAAAGTTTATAAACAGTTTTTTTGTGTTAATCAACATGTATCCCTTTAAAATGGACTAACAACTTTTTAAATCCGATATAGAAGCAGTTTTTCAAGAGAATGTTTTATGCGTTATCCACAGTAGTCTTCACCCAAATTTTTTTTTCAGTTAAATTTGGTGTACAGGCCAGGGTCTTATATAAGACCGTGCTGCCGGTGAAATAAAAGGTTAGTACAAACGTGGATATAAACATTTTTAAATATTGGCGTTAAGAAAGTATTTAATACTTTTGCATTTTTGTACTAGGATAATACAATAATTTTAAAATTTAGTATCATCATCAACGATTGTATGACATTTGACAACTGTCAAATAACTTAAAGCTAACTTCAGCTCGTGACTAAAAACTTCAGCCCGTAACTAAAGCGCCATAAAGCCTTGTCAATGTTTATTTAAAAGGTCTCTTAGTGTCATGAAAACAACTACGATAATGTTATGTTCGGACTTTTAGTAAAACTTTTTCGTGATATTCTATTAATTTATAATGTTAATAAGAATTTAATAGCAAAACAAAATAAATCTGACAGTTAGTTTTTTAGTTAAGTTAATTTAATTAAAAATATTATGCACTTTTTTAATTTTTAATTAATTTTTATAAAGATTTGTTAATTATCTTAAAAATTTTTTTTGCAATTTTGTATAACATTGATCGGATTTTTACATTAAAGTTTAATTTTAACTCCTAAATGTATATACTTACTTGTTTTCTTTATTAAAAATGTATTTTAGGTAGACATAAACTTTTAATTTGTATGTTTTTATTTGACAATTATTTTGTCATTTGGTTATAAATACCAATTTTTTTTTTAACAAAAATTTAAATTTAGCATAGCATAATACCTAATATCTAATTTATTTCAATTAAAACAAACTCTTTACCCAACAAGAACATAAAATTATAAATGCATTTTATAATTGCAGCAACTAAATGTTTCGAATATTCTGGATGTTCATTACCTAACTTGTAACGGACCCAAAAAGCTTTCCAGTCTGCGTGCACGCCCATGGGCAGCTTCAAATGCCTGGTTAGAATAACTTCCTAATCCATTTCCGTCCGTTAGTGAAAATTCGGAAACATGATAGATAATGGCATGAATTTTGGGGGTTATTATCCATTATTTATTTGATCAAATTATTTATTTAATTTAATACTTTTATTGCCATTAAAAGACTATCCAGAGCCATTTATATTTTTTAAGATTGCACTTTTTAACCCATATATTTGTATATTTTGTATTTTGTAGTAACTTTAACTATAGGTAGATATGTATTAGGGGTATCAATCACGAGCCCTTTTTTCAATCCCTGGACTTTCGGGACCAAAGGTAACTAATCCCGGGATTCCGGGATATAAATCTTTAATTTTAAACTTTATAAAATAAATTGGGTAATTATCTTATCAACGTTTATATTTTCCCTAAAAAAGTCGATTTCTATACATTGACATTTTAAATTAGACATAAAACAATAAAATTTCATTAAGATTTATTTGACATTTGTGACATTTGCTTTTAACCATAGAAAATAATTTTGGTAAAATAAGTCATGGTTTACTAGATTTGTTTTTTGTCCAATAAAATTATCTAAAATGTAAATTGGTTGATAAAATTTATATCAGTCGTTGACAGTATTTTTGTTTACAAATATATATGAAAAAATAAATTCAGAAGTTTAACATACCTATAACAGAGATATAATTAAAAAATAACATATTTTTAAAGATAAATTTACTACCATGTTAATTATATCAAATATTATTGCTGTTTTTTTCTCTGATTGAAAAGCTGAATGCTTGAAATCAATTGATTTTTACTTTCTTTGGTTTCATTGTAAAATAATTACCCATAACATTAAACTTGGGTAAAAATATTTATTGATTCATTTTTTTATTATTAAAAACATACATATCTTCCATAAATGTTACTTTTTAATATAATATCTAGATAATTTAAAAAAATTACTATTTAATAAATAATAAGGATAACAAAATTAAACCAAAATTTAAAAAATATTTGTCTTATTTTTTAAATATTATTAAAGAATTTTAAAAACAAAACAAACAAACAGTAGGGGACTTTTTTTCTGAGGAAATTTACACAAATATAGGTAATATTAAACATGAAAATGAAATTCAGGTACAAAAACATAGGTATTTCAAATTGAATATACATATATGTATATATAATATATATATATAATAGGGTGGTCCTTAATAAGGTTATTTTCAAATTTCTTTGCTCCCAGGGGCTCAAATACTTCCAAATTGATAAAAAAAAATTCCCTGAAAATTTGAGCTTCTAATATTAACTCTAAGATAGTGCGCATTCCAATCTAAGTTTCCTATGGAAATAACATAGGAAAAATTAGTTTTGTTGTTTATAAATTTATAACTTGGGAACGAATGAATTAAAAATTATAAATCATACATATTTTTATAGAGAATTTAACGCTCTACAAAAAAGGTTTCTTATAATTTTTCCATTAGTCTATTGGTTTAAAAGTTATTCAACGCCAAAGTTTAATTTTCATATTATTATTAGGCTTTTTATGAGGCGCCGTTTGTGTCAAAATTAAAAGTGCTAAATAAACTTATTTTGTTTTATAAATAATTAATTATATGCTTTACCAAATAATTTTTTTATAAAATAATTTTTAAAAAAAATTTTTTTTTCTAAAAAATTTTATAAAATTATTTTTTTATAAAATAATTCTTTTTTATAAAATTATTTTTTTTTATTTTTAGTTTTGTTTTAAGAGAATTGATTTATTTATTTTAATTTGTTTTCAAGAGAATTATTTTATTTATTTATTTTAGTTTTTAACAAGTGCTTTTTTATAAAAAACGTTTAAACATAAAGAATTCTTGTTAAAAACTAAAAATCAAAATGAATGTAGATAAAAAAATTAATTAATTAATTAATAAAAATAATAAATTATTATTTTCAATCGTTTCCCCAAATTGCGTCAAACAAAAGCCCAGTCCGTCATAAAATTGTATCTGGGGAGGGGCGTTCGGGTTCATTTGGGTTTACTCGAGTGTCTACAAACAAATAGAGATGGCTGCAGTAAAAATTAATTTATAAATGCGCCCGTCGTCTTTTATTAAATAATTTTTTATTCGAATTGAAAATTATTTTATAAAAAAAATAATTTTATAAAAAAGAATTATTTTATAAAAAAATTATTTTATAAAAAAATTATTTTATAAAAAAAATATTTTATAGTAAAGTATCTAAAGTAAAGTAATTTATTAGTCTGATAATGTTACAGCATAAATACATGTAATTATATACTTAACAAAATATGGACATCGTCAAAGTTTATAAACGTGGAATAAGTCTAAAAGAACATACATTTTAATCATTTAAAAACTCATTTAAAGAGTAATAGGTTCTGTTTATTAAAAATTCTTTTAATTCTCTATTAAATTTGTTTTTGTTGTAGTTAGCAAATTTTTTATTTAATTGGAGAAGTTTTTTCATGCATATATATATATATATATATATAGTATCCCTGCATAATCAGGGTTTTTTTCTGATACCTTTAGTCTCGCAATAGGTTGTATTGTATTGTAAAATACAAAAAAAAATTATAAAAAAAATATTTTATAAAAAATTATTTTATAAAATTTTTTACAAAAAAAAAATTATAAAAAAATAATTTTATAAAAAAGTTATTTGGTATATACCAAATAACTTTTTTAAAGCATATAATTAATTATTTATAAAACAAAATAAGTTTATTTAGCACTTTTAATTTTGACACAAACGGCGCCTCATAAAAAAGCCTTGATAATATTAATAATAATATGAAAATTAAACTTTGACGTTGAATAACTTTTAAACAAATAGACTAATGGAAAAATTATAAGAAATCTTTTTTATAGAGCGTTAAATTCTCTATAAAAATTTGCATGATTTATAACTTTAAATTTATTCGTTCCCAAGTTATAAAATTATAAACAACAAAAGTAATTTTTCCTATGTTATTTCCATAGGAAACTTAGATTGGAATGCGCACTATCTTAGAGTTAATATTAAGAGCTCAAATTTTCAGGGAATTTTTTTTTATTAATTTGGAAGCATTTGAGCCCCTGGGAGCAAAGAAATTTGAAAATAACCTTATTAAGGACCACCCTAATATATAATATATTATAATATTATTAACAGTTTTTGCCAGAAATACAAGTTTAAAAGGCATTTTATATGAAAATAAAAAATACACCCATTAGGTAAAAACAATTGTATTTGCTCCAAAACAATCACAAGCTCAGTGTATGAAACTATTTTCAAATTGTAATTTTGTAATTTGACAAATAATTAAAAATTTGCTCTGAAACAATATTTTTATTTTTAAAATAAAATACAAAGGGTAAAAAATCTGGACTAGAACTGCAACAGTTAAATTTTAAAATTTGCATTGCATTGCATTTATTTTTAAAACATTTGCCTAAATGCCTAAAATGGTGTTATTGGTACCTGTAAATGAATAGGTAAAAGAGCATTGCCTTTTAGAAACAGGTCTAGTATTCCTATAACTACACAGAGAACAGTAATCTCTTGATTTAAGAAAATGCATTTATTTGAAACAGTTTTTCTTGTATGAAGTAAAATGGTCTTATTCATAGTAACTTCTTGTTTACAATAAGAAAATACTATTATTTGGTTGTAAATCATGAGTTTCTTGTAAACAACTCATTGTTGTGATTAATTGTAAAGAAATATTTATTTAGAGCAATTAATTAAATTGTTTGGATATAGGTTGTATGGATTTAGTTTTATCAAATGTTAATACAAGCATATAATATCTTATTTTAACAAAATAATAGAATTGATACAATGTATGTCATATAATTAACGTAAACACGTGATTTGTTTGTTTCAAAAATACATTTACTTGAAGCAAATACATATTTATTTGCTTTTATGTCCACGTGACTCGCGGAGCCAATTAGAGCATTTGACTCCAAAGACAAAGACGCTTGTCCGGCTGCCGGCAGCAGGGTTGCCACCTTGGGCGAAATTTCGCAAAATGGGCTACAAACAAATACAATTTGCAAATGAAATTTGGGCGAAATTTATTATAATTTCTTAATAAAATTTTAAGATTTTCGTTTTATGTTGGCAAAACTTGATCTTGAAGTTGAAGTTGAAGATGCAGTGTTGCCGATTGGTGGATAATTCTCCGATTTGCGGATAATTTTGCGGGGTTGCGGATCTCTTTCTAACCCTATTATAAATCGGATAATTTTGGATAATTTAGGATATTGGCAAATATATTTTAATATCTACTATTTCAAAAAACCATGGTATTTATATTTCTGAAGTTAACGGAAAAAATTGGGGCAACACTCTAATTTGTAAAAAGTTAAAAACTCTAAATAAAGAATAGAAGTTTAACCCATTTTAAAATTTACTGTTTTAGGATAGTATTAATACATCATCTTCAGAATTATGAAGATTATGAGATATTAGGTGTTTTCGCGGTGCTAATCCCGAACTAGTTCGGACATCCTAGGCATGCGCATTTTAATATTTGTCATGCGCACTTTACATTTTGAACGCCAAATTTTAAAAAGCGCATGCCTAGGATGTGAATTAGTTCGGGATTAGCTGCGCGAAAATAGCTATTAAAACTTCTATAACTTTTTCTATGATTACAACACCAAGATCGAAGAAGTTAAAGCGAACTAAAATAATTTTTTTAATTTAAATTTTGTTATTTTTGTTAATGTTTTAGTATTGGTGCTCGTACGGTAAATTGTACATTTTTTTAATTGGGCGATTTGGGCGATATTTTTTTAAAATTACCGCTACTTTTTATTTTCATAAGGTGGCAACCCTGGCCGGCAGCATTTGCAAACAAACTCGCAGAGCGTCCTTGGCAAAGCGTTAAGACTCTTAACTTAAGAGAAGGAGGTTATAGTTTTGTGTTTAAGTGCTTATGATTAATAGTATGGAAGAATTCTTCAAAGAAAATAATTTAACCCATTTGCTTTTTAGTTTTGTTGGTAAGTAAAAGTGATTTAGTTAATTAAAATTTTGTGTACCTAGGTAGTTTGGAAACTACAAAGTTATATGATAATATGAGTACCTATTTTATTTTGGATCATGCATGTCCCAGACTTGACTTGTTACTTTTAAATATAATTGCACATTTTACTTACAGGCCATAAACTAAAAATAAACCGTTTCTTTTTGTATTTGACAAGTGCAAGTAATTTTGGTTGGCAAACTATATGTATTTGTTTTTAAACTATAGGTACCTACCTAGGTAGGTAACAAAGATACCTATCTGATAATAATAAATTAATTTTTGAAAATGTTCAAATGTCCCATAAATATATTTCCTGAATTAATGCGAACACGTTTAAGGTTCTGCTGAAAAATTGCTTGTTTTGAGTCAACAAAAAATACTTCAGTCACTGAAGTTCAGTGTAAATATTAGTGCACGGCATTAATAAAATACACCAAGTCTGTGGGTAAAAGTCATAAGAGGATAAGTCAAAACTTTTGACTTATCCTCTTATGACTTGGTGTATTTTATTAATGCCGTGCACTAATATTTACACTGAACTTCAGTGACTGAAGTATTTTTTGTTCCTATTTTTGTCCGCTCATATATTATATGTTTTGTTTATTGTTAATTTTATATTGTGTGTTTTTAATGTTTATTGTAAATTGGTACGTATTTACAACAAAACAAGTGTACACTTGTTTTGTTCAAATAAAAAATATTGGAATAAACGTTTTTTAATTTAATTTTCCCGACCAAATATCAAGTAATTAACAACATTAAAATAAATAAATCATAGTATTAAAACAAGCAAACATTTGTTTGGTTCAATCACTATATATTTCGTGAAATTATAATATTAAAAGGTAATAATTATTTGTCTGAAATAAATTGTTTTCTTCATGTAAGTAAATATTTTGTTTCTTTAAGAAAGCTTCAAATTTAATTTAAAAAAATGAATTACTTACTTCAAGTAAATGTTTTGTTTCTTTAAGTAAGATTCTACTAAACCTGAGATAGAAAGTCAACTAAATATTTACTTGTATTAAACAAACCATCAGTTTAAAAAGTCAAATAAACCCAAGTTTTCCACTAAATAAATATCTTCTTGTATCATATCGAAATAAATAATTTATTTGAGTCAAGACAGATATAGTAAAATCAAGAGATTACTTTTCTCTGTGTAATATAATTATTATAATTATAATATACCTAATCTTCTTTTACAAGAACAAACACTTGAATAAAATTTCCACCAACTTCAACAAAATTTCTTTGATCTCTTCAGAGGCTGTAAGCCGTAATTTTCGTTTTTCATACCTTCTAATGGAAATTTACTTATACCACACAATGCCAAGATACATACACCTTGCAAACTACTAACATAACCCAATTGTGTATGTTTTATATTTCGGCAATCCTCTCAAACGTAGTTTTTGTCAATAATAAGGTTTAGCCAGTTATAAATGAGGCATGTCATAGCAAAACCGACAATCTCCACTTTTGGTCAAAAATTAGATTTTTGGCGAAAACTGTACTTCAACTAATTATCTATAAGATGATAAAGTTTATGTGCTGCAAAAGAAGCTAAATCCTGCCTAAAATCCTATTTTAAAAATGACATTTAGTGCAAAGCCGACAATCTCCACTGATAGATTTGCAGAAAAGTATAAAATCTCCAATTCCACCATTAGAAATTCGTAATTTGTGTCACCTGACATCCTAACATTTGATGTTATAACGTATTTTAGAGATTTAATTTTGTGTTTTTTTACTGGAACATACTGTTAAGTTCTATTGCAGTAAATTGCACTAAAAATATATTTAAAATATATACGTTTTATTGTTTTAAGAATTATAAAAAAAGTTATCTTGTTTATTTTGTGCTATTATACCATAATAAGACGTAAAGGTAAAGCAAGAAAAGGCTGATAATGTCAAAACATTGCAAGTAAAACATTACCGAGCAAAGTGGGAACAGATGATGAGTAGTTGTACTATAAAAACTTTTTTGCACGAGGCAACCTGGTCCCAGATTTACAAGAAACTGGGGCGGGGTCGGTTGGGTTGTGTTGTTGAGTTTGGGTTGGTTTGGCTGCAGTAAAAGAGTCTCGATTTTATTATTAGTAAATTTTATTACATTTGCATAATCAAATCAAATGACATAATCAAATAATAATCAAATCAAATGACACGACAACTAAAAAGTAAAATTAAATAAAATAATGCGTGAGAATAAAATTAAAATTATTTTGACTTTAGCGTGAGAATAAAACTTAAATTGCGTTCACGCTAGCGTGAGACTAGACACAGCGTTAAATATAACTACGTAAGATAACCTAACAAATCTTTACTGTCAAAATTTGCTATGTTGCCAAATTGGTTCAAAATGAAATCAGTGTATATGCGAAAATCAGTTGATATAAATAAATCAACGTTTCTGCATACTTAAACTCCTTTTTAATTAGAAATACACTTTTAATAACACAATAATTATACTTACTGAGTAATTTCAAACATTTATTTTTCACCTATTTAGTGATTCTATTCGAGCCCAAAATTAGGAAAAAGCAAATTTCTAAACACAGCAGCAGCAGCGGCAGCGGCATCAACGTTATCTTTACTCCCCTCTTGGATATCGGTTTATTTCCAAACTAACCAATATGTAGCCGGATAAATTAAGTAACCCTCCCCTTTCGTACGCTCCTTCGTTCTCCCTGCCTTTATACTGTATACAGCTATTGCAAGAATCATTTCCTCGAACTTCGCAAACGAACTTTATCAGCTATTTTCGGTTTCTTATGTCAGACACGATGTTCGACTGATCCGCAACCACCTCGCCCATTATTATACACTTTCCGCCTGAAGGACGCAAAAAGGAAACATTTAAATCTGTTACGAAGATTTCTATTCTTTAACAAATTAAGTTATGCGCTTAAGTAAGTTACGAAAGAAGCTAATTGAAATGGATATAAATGGGTTTACTTAGTTGGAAGAACTTAATTACTAAAAAATTAACAATTTTGCGCTTCTTTGTTGTATATTTTGTAACAAGTTTGGAATACAGCCTATTACGCTCAAGTGATAAGTTTGTCAGACAAGCCGAAGTCGATTTGTAAAGTTTTTAATTTTGATATAAAATCACCCGATAGGGTGCAGTTAGTAATTGTGATTTAAATCCAGAATTGTTTGTTTTAAGTCGTTTAGAGAATTAAAATACCTTAAAACAAATTATCACATGACCTATATAGTTCTGTTGAAGATTTTGAGGTTAGAGTGGGTACCTCCGCAGGGGTAGATCGGTGTGAATTGAAAAGGGCCTTGTTTTGGTTAATTGCCCAAATTTGGATGAATTGGAAATAAAATATAGTTTTTCTACTCCTATTACGGAATTTGACCCTTCTAATATCACTTTTATCTATGGAATGACATATATTCCGTAAAGTGTTACAGAATGAAGTATTCTATCATCTGATGACAGAATAAACACTCGTGGCGACATCTCTGTTTTTAATATCTAACAAATTTTAGACCGATCTAACCTCACTTTCTTCCAATTAAATTATTTGTCTATGGTATTTTTTGGAAACGTAGAAAAAGTATAGTCTGAAACAAGTTTGGAATTGCATATTCCCCTCTCGTGAAATTGTCAAACTCGCCTTCGGCTCGTGTGACAAACTTTTCACTCAAGCGAAATATGCCGTATTCCAAACTTGTTACAGAATATACTATTTTCAACTCCTATTATGGAATATGACCGTTCTAATATCACTTTTATCTATGGAATGACATATTCCGTAAAGTTTTACAGAATGAAAAATTCTATCATCTGATGACAGAAAAAACACTCGTGGCGACATCTCTGTTTTTAATATCTAACAAATTTTAGACCGATCCAACCTCACTTTCTTTCAATTAAATTATTTGTCTATGGTATTTTTTGGAAACGTAGAAAAAGTATAGTCTGAAACACGTTTGGAATTGCATATTCCTCTCTCGTGAAACTTTTCACTCGAGCGAAATATGCCGTATTCCAAACTTGTTACAGAATATACTATTATCTATTTTGCTTTCATAATGACTTCATTATAACACCGCTTTCGGTCCTGTAATGAGATAGTTTATCCCACCCAAAATTTTGTTTTTTAGGTTGGCTATAATTTAAACAGCATTCTAAAAAAATAATATTTTGCATATTGGTTATATTTTTATGATTTTTCTAGTACTTACGAGACTTTTCTGGCAATAAATTTTGTTTAACAACAAAGAAAATCATTTTTTTCTTCTTTAACATTAACAGCCGCTTATTTTAAATAAGTAAATTAAGGACGGTATGGCGAATCGATTTTGACATTAACTGTCAAACCAATGACTGTGATACCAACTATCAAAAGTAAAATTAGACCAAATTAAATTTAAGGTATAAAATAATTTTTTTTATAGAATTTTTTGCAAAATAGATAAAATAGCATAAAGAATTCATGTCATAAGACCTTTTGTCGCACTTGTCCGCGTGCGACAAAATGACGACATTAGTTCTTTAATATACTATTATTTAAAAGTTAAAATATAATTTATAGATTTTTTAAGACAACCAAATTATATTTTGATAAATAAATATGTTTTTTACTCCCACCTTTAAAATGCCCCTAATCGTACATGTTTTTATGACACTAAGTGATCTTTTAAAAACACATTGACAAGCTATGCCTTTATGTCGTTTTAGTCACGGGCTGAAGATAGCTTTAAGTTAGTTGACAGTTGTCAAATGATATACAACGTCAAAATAAGTTACCCTTCTTGTAATTATTACAAAAATTAAAAATTATTAAACAGTTTCTTTACGCCAATCTTTAAAAGGTTCATATTCACGTTTGTACTGACTTTTTGATTTCGCCGGCGGTACACTTGTATTTGTCGACAAAGCATTAAAAATTTCAGGTATGCCTGAAAGTGAAGAGGATGGGTACTCTATAGAGTACCCGTCCTCTTAACTTTAACTCAAAAAAACTGCTACTCTATCGGACTTAAACAGTTGTTAGTTCATTTTAAGGGATAAATTTCGATGTTTACAGAAAAATTTGACAACTACCTGTCATTTTAAAAGCCGGTAAAACAGATTTACATGTTATCTTATTTTTGTAGATGTCGCTCTATATATTTATGAATTTTTTATAGTTGTTTTTTATAAGTATCTACCTAATAATATTTGTCGTATAGTATGCAACTCGTTTATACACCTTTCTAGACATTCAATTTATTAAACATTCGCTCGCAAGCTCGCTCGTGCCTAATCAAAAAACTCGATAACTACTGATATTTCTAAACCTAACCTCACTTTATACTTTTAATCATTGTTATTAAAATTGTAAGTAGGTACGTAGAAAAAACAATTAAAATACTTAAAAGTAAAAGTTGTATTAAAAGATTGACATTAAATTTTGGACACTTTGTATAACATTAAATTAATTAAACTGGGTTAACGAACTTAATTTAACGGTTACCGGAGATATGATTTGTATTTTTGATATAATTCAAAGCAGTGTGTAACGGGTGGTTTTTTGGGTTAATTAACGCGGGGAGCGGGGCTGATATAGACTACTATCAGTCCGTTACAAGGATGTTACCACTAATCTGACCTTTAATCCAGCGACGGTTGCCGATGATTTGGTAATCCCAATAAGCACGAATTACCACACTAAGTCACTCGCGACGGATCTCCCGGAACACTTCGCGAATCCCGATATACTTACGCTTGCCAAGCACTGGGTAATTAGAATTAACAGGTACCCAAAGAAACACAGCCGATTCTAACCACAAACAATATATTTACAATTAAGAAGAAGAATAAAAATTAACAAAGGAAATAAGAAAAATTAATAATTTAACGGTAAAGAAAATTAACAAAGAATTTACGGGGAAATTAAGATTAAAAAACTAACTTTTGAATTAAACTGATAAGCGAAAACTAAATTAACTTTAGAAAAAGGTAACCTAAATGAATCTTATAAAACTAATACTTTAAACTACAAATTTTAAACTAAACCGGTCACTTAAGGTGAACGTAACTGCGAGCACCTGTATAAGCAACTTTACAATAAACTTAACAATATACCTGACTTTATTAATTACACTGACTGGCTAGAACTTCGACCTTCGAACTCGGAAACGACGCGCGCGAAATCTTGCAAGATAAAATCTGTCAAACCCTGTGGTACAGAGTATTTAAAGACTTTCTTAAGTCGAGGGCGTGACTTGCCTCAGGGTTGAAGTTTCTGGCCAATCAGAGGCGTGCAGTGAGAAATTTCTACCCCTACTTAACGCTGACTTTAGGGTGAATTCGGGGTTGCCTAACTACAAAGTTACTTATTTTCTATAAAAATTTAAATCTGTTAACAAAGTCCAAAACATTAAAATATCCTATGTCTGCAATTACTAACTACCCTTTTACTTCAACCTAAGTTATACAATTAGACAATTTTCTCGGGTTACATTAAATTCTTAAAACCTATCGGTAAAACTACTATACGGCTGGTTATATCCTTATCTTAGTCCTAATTCTTTAATCTAAATGATTATTAACTAAATAAATTTGTTATTATTCTTTTAACTACTTTCTCTATTATTTAATTTTCCAACGATCGATTTAAACAAAGGGAAGCGTTTTCAATTGAGCGTTAAGGCTTTTTCCAAGAAAAACATCATCTGGCTACTTTTTAGTGCGCGTTTCGGGGACAAAGAAACTTTCTATCTATTTATTTATTACTTCCAAAACATGCTCCTAGGCCCCCCCAAGTGACATCTGGCTCTCTTAAAAATCCTTCTAAGTATTAAATTTCTTAATTCTTCAAAACAACCATTTCTTTGAAATTTAGTGAAACTTCAGATTTTTACCCTATTACATCACTCCCCCCCTTTTTAAACGAATCAATAAAAAAAAAATTGCAAAATAACAAATTGATTCGTTAAAAAACCAAGCAACTTAAACTAAAACTAACAAACTAAATATAAGGTGTACAATCCTCTTAAATCTATACTAATTAGTCTTTCCCTAGTCCATGATTTCACTCAGGCTTGGTCTGTTCTTTAACTCTCACTATGTTTGTGTCACTGTATCACGCACCAAACACTTCACTTGTTCGTCTCTGCACTTTCTAGGTTGGTTTAGTTTTTCTCCAACGTTGCTCCTTGTACTTGTAGGTGTTGGCGCTGATGATTGGATTGCTACCGGGGTTGTTGCTGCTATTTCCTGCATCTGCTATGCTGCTGGTGTATTCTTCAAGGTTCTTTAGTCATTGTAACGTTTGACATATAGAATGATTTTGTGGCTAATCATCTTAAATCGTTCTAACTGCTGGGTTCGTCATAACTTTTCTTTCTTCTAGGCTATTGGCTTCTTTTTCTTTCTTTTTGAACTTCTTTGCGTCCCTTTGCAATATTGTTGTTCCTGAGGTGCGGTCGTCTTCTTCGTTTACATCTTGGCATGGTACGTCTGGGATGCTGTGATAGGCTGGAACAGGCTGCTTTGGTCCAATTGGATTCTTTGGACGGTCTGATTGGACTTTTGATTGTGTGCGATTCTCCTTGGATGCATATTTGTTGGCTCGTTGTTATTTCCGCCTCCTTCTTTTGATTACCCCCGTGGTGGACATTTCTAAAACATTTCGAAAACTAAATGAGGATCTAAAATATTTTGGTTTAACGATATTTATTTTCTTCTCTTATACATCCATGGCTGTGTTTCGGCCTTTCCTCTGCTACGCAGAACCATGGGATGTAACTCGGTCGGCTTTTCTTTCCTGGTTGGTGTAGAGGACCTCACGTTGGCTGTTGAATTTGTTGCTGTCTCCGTATTTGTTGGGTTTACTTGCTGATCGAAAGCTACAGGGGGATCTTTACTGAAAACTAGATTTGGATTATTATCAATGTTCCTGAAAGAAAAATTATTATCCCTTGCTGAAGAATTAATTTCTTGATGTTGTGAACTGGACGATTGTGTTATTGTATTATTATATTATTATATTATATTATCCTTGGTATATGCTCGGGGTCTTCCTCGGTATACAATCCGATCGTTGGATACTTGTTTAAATCGTTCGTTTGTCTTACCTTAATGGGTATAAGTCCCATTTGATTTACCTGATTTTCCGTTGCTAGGCATAATTTTAATCTATTAACATGTACTTTGTCTATTTTATTCCCGTGTATTTCTTTTACCTCGGCGGTAACGTTATTTAAATTTATAATTCTATAAGGTCCTTTCCATCTCTTTGTTAATTTCCTGCTTATTCCTGGCTTATCTGACGGATCGAACACATATACTCTATCTCCTATTTTAAACTTGTGTAATTCCGCTTTTCTATTAAATGTGTCGTGCACCCTTTCTGTATTTCTCTCTATCATATCTATTGCATTTTTGTGCGCTATTTTCATCCTATTTAAAAATTCCGAGACATAATTTACGTCGTTATCGTACTTTACCTGTAGTGGCTTGAATATATCATATGGATAATCCATATCTCTACCGAACAATAAAAAGAAAGGATTTTCACCTGTGGCGCTATGTGTTGAGGAACAATACGATGCTAAAGCGAACGGTAGCCAAATATCCCAGTCTCTATGATTCGGTTGAACGTAATGTGACAATAAATCTTTTAATGTCCTATGAAACCTTTCTAATGCTCCGTTGCATTGCGGTCTATACGCAGTCGTTTTCAAATGTTTAATTTTCAAAAGGTTGCACATTTTATCGAAGAGTTTTGAGGTAAAATTAGTTCCTAAATCGGTTAATAATTGTTTGGGCGTTCCGTGTCTTAAAATTATCCCTGTAATAAAAGTTCTGGCTACCGTATCTGCTGTTTGGTCTTTCATTGGGAAAGCTTCTACGTATTTAGTCAATGCATCTTGGATGGTTAATATGTATTTATTTTGTTGATCGGTTACCGGCAACGGTCCAACAACATCCATTGCTATTCTGTAGAAAGGTCTCGGTGGTATAGTAAATTTTTGTAAAAGTGTCGGTTTAATATGCGGTGATGTTTTCCTTTTCGCGCACGGTATGCATGCGTTTACGTAATTTTTTATGTCCTCGGCCATTTTTGGCCAATAAAAATGTTTGTTAATCCTTTCTAATGTTTTGTCTATTCCTACATGACCTGAAAGTGGTAAATCATGGTACGCCTTCATTATGGATGGGATCATCGTTGCCGGAGCCACTAACATATCTTCGTAGCGCTGATCCTTTGATTTTTTATACAATAATCCGTCTATATCCAAATAATAGTTACTACCCTTGCCTAAGTGTAATGCATTATAAATAGTTTTTAAGCTCGCATCTGCCTTTTGTAAGTTTTTTACTTCGTTACGACTCCACATTGGGTCCCAAATTTCCGTAGCATTTATTAACCTAACCAACTTTATTCTTGACAGCGCATCTACATTTGAATGATTTTTTCCAGGACGATACATAACTTTAAAACTGTACTCGGATAAGGAAAGCGACCAACGCATTAGTCTATTGCTTGGGTCCTTAACAGACATTAACCATTTAAGTGGTTGGTGATCACTGTAAACAAGGAAATCATTACCATATAAATAAATTCTGTAATGTTTAATTCCCCAAACTAAAGCTAAACATTCGCGCTCTGTAGTAGAATAATTTATTTCCGCTTTGGAAAGTTGTCTACTGGCGTACGCTATAGGTAACTCTTTACCGCTGTGAACTTGACAAAGGATGGCGCCTAGGGCATAAGAAGAAGCGTCTGTTAAAAGAATGAATTGTTTATTAACATCTGGGTATTTTAAAATGGGTTCCTTAAGAAGATAATTTTTTAGTGTCTCGAAGGACGACTGGCACTTATCTGTCCATTGAAATTTGACATTTTTCTTCGTTAGTTGAGTTAAGGGATATGCAATAGCTGAAAAATTTTTTACAAACTTCCTATAATAACCCGTAATACCTAAGAACGACTGAATTTCTGTGACATTTTTGGGAATTGGAATTTTCTTGATTGTAGAAATCTTACTAGGATCAGGTTTAATTCCCTTCTTGCTAATTATATGACCCAGGTACTTAACCTCTTCCTGCAAAAATTCACATTTTTCTTTGTTTAAACTTAATCCGTAATCTCGTAAACGCTGAAAAACCATTCGAAGTTTATTAAAATGTTCCTCCACATTGTTTTTTGAAAAAACAATAATGTCGTCCAGGTACACAAAGCAATGAATACCTATCAACCCCGCCAAGACTGAATACATTAACCTCTGCCACGTGGATGGCGCATTAACTAGACCAAACGGCATCCTGTTGCACTCGTAATGACCCCAAGGTACTGAAAACGCTGTCTTTTCTCTATCTTTGGGATGTACTTCTACCTGCCAATAGCCTGATTTTAAATCTAATTTAGTAAATAGTTCGGCACCGCCTAGTGAATCTATTGTTTCATGTATGTTTGGAATAGGAAAATAGTCTCTCTTTGTTATTGCATTTAAAGCTCTATAGTCTATACAAAATCTATAATCACTGCTACCTGTCTCGGTTTTCTTCTCTATTAATACTATAGGAGCGCTCCATGGGCTAGAACTAGGGCGAATTATGTCATTTTTTAACATTTCTTCAATTTTTTCCTCCACTATTTTCTTTTTAGCCACTGGTACTCTGTAGGGTGCTTTTCTAATTGGACCCTTTGTCCCGTCTATCTCGATTTCATGTCTCACACCCTTCGTGAACTTCAGCGGTCTACCTGACACTGCAAAAATGTCTTCCCAATCCTTTAAAAACTTACAAACTACAATACACAACTCCCTACTGCTAGAAGCCCTGACCACGAATTCCTTATTGTTTCTCGGCAAACTCTCTCTATCCTTTGTAATACTATAATCTTCACATACACGGTTATTCGAAAGTGTCATTTTAATGATTGGAGTATTTTTCTTTATGGACTGAGGTATCGGAGTAACGTTTAGAATTCTAACCACAATTTCTCTATCGTTATTGTTTGATGTATTTTGTAAATTAACTATTGTTTGCTCGGTTACAATTCCCGAAGCTGTGTTGTTGAGTGGTTCGCAAATCATAGTACCAGAGGGTATGCGCTTACTTACTCTAATACTAACATTACAACCGTGAAATGCAGGTATACTTAAATCTTCAGTCAATCTGACTACACTTGGTTGCTTGGAGCTAATACCATTTGTATTGGTTTTAGGATTGATCAGATCCCTACCATTGTCTGTTTCCTGAAATCGAACGTTATTTTTTGTCAATGCATTGTGATTAGATTCTTCTGGGCTATTAATTTCCTTAACTTTTAGTGTTGACACTTCGGAAGAACTTTTAAGCCGTCCGAGTCGACTGCCTACACGTCTGCAGTTTATTTCTTCCGCCGAATTACTGTTAGTAACCGTCCGATTTAACCGTGATGTGTCTAGCAGAGGTAAACCTAAACCACATAGCATAAGCCTGCCTTTCGCGAAGCAAAGTTGGGGCGTGTATAACTCCAAAAAATCCATACCTATTAGACCATCCGTGGGGAAATTTAAATTATCGTCGCAAATTATAAATGTATGCTTTAATATCTTACTGCCAGTTTTATTTAATTTTAGTTCTATGTTACATTTACCTGTTTTATTTATTTGTTTCCCAGATATATCCGTTATTATGTGATTATCTTCTTGTATTGTTAAATTAAATAAACTTACAATCCTGGCTTTAATTAAACTTATGCTTGCTCCTGTGTCTAGAAGCCAAGTCGATGTTTGATTATTAATAAACAACACAATATATTTTGAATTTTCTGGGTTGAGTTTTAAAATTGTGTGTGTTATTTCTGTTGTGTTATCGAGGCTATGTTCCAGTTTAAAAAACAGTTACTGTAGGTATGGCTGCGGTCGCCACAGTTGAAACAAAAAAATATTTTTTCGCTCCTGCAGCAGCTGCTATAATGTCCAGGTTTGGCGCATTTTATGCACCTGTTAAACATATATTTAAATTTCGGTAGCCGTTCATCGCGGTTTCTCGGTGCGTTTCGGTAGTTAGTTCCGCGTGGGCCATTGTCTTCAAAATTAACTTTTCGTGCCTCGTTGCGATTTTCCCGCTGCAATTCTCTTTCGCGACTATAATCTCTGCGCTCTCTCCTGCCGTAGCTGCGGTCACGTCTTTCGTAACTGTAATCGCGGCTATGCCTTTCATACCCGCGGTCACGATCGCTACTTCCGTAATCGTAACCCCGGTTACGGTGGTCATATTTGCTGTCACGATCACTCCTTTCGTACCCGCGGTTACGATCGCTATCGTGATCGTAACTCCGGTTACGTTCTTCATATTCGTAGTTACGATTACTCCTTTCGTAACTTCTATCGCGGTTATTTTCCTTAATATCACGATTTTTTCTATCGCGGCTGTGATCGCGAAGATTTCTGTCGTAGCTACGATTACGGTTACTTCTTTCCCGGCTTCGTTCGCGGTTATTTTTATCATCGTGGTTGTCTTCTTTACCATCCTTTCGGCGGCCTTCGCTGTGTTTCAGAATTTCCCCCCGGTGTCTGTCATTAGGTAGATTCTTTGGTTCTATATCATCTCCTGTGAGCTGTTCCTTCTCCGACAACAAAGCTCTTATTGTAGCTACAACATCTAAATCCTGCGGCGGATTTACCCTTAACCTGTCTACAATATTCTCTTTTTTCTCAGCTACTTCAAGAGCTTCTTTTAAATTAAGAAAAACACCTACGGACAAAATTTCGTTAGCTAGACGCGTGTCTAGCCCGTTTATAAACTGTTCTGCAATCAATGCATTCTTGTAAATTTTTTTCTCCGGTGTTTGTTCCTCTACCGAAAAGATGTTGTTAGCGGCCATTTTAATTCTTTCTGCAAAGGCCCCTAACGTTTCTTCCTGTTTTCTTTTACACGCTGCTAATTCTAACTTGGCTTGTTGGAAATTTTTTCTTTTTCCAAATACCCTTTTTAACCATGTTCGCATTTCTTCTATCGAACCTGGTTTGTCATCGTCCCTTAGCGCAAAATAATACGTTTTCGCCATGTCCTTGAGTTTATGTTCCATAGCTTCCATCATGTCTTGTTCCGTCCATTGATTTTTTCGCCCTATTGCTTGGATTCTATTGATAAAGAGGTCATAATCAGGTCCTCCCTTATAATCGTCGATTAAATTTAGAGTTGTGCCCAATGTTATTTTTTGAAATAAGTCGGACAACTTATTTGTGCTTATTGTTTCTTCTAAATTATTTTGGAGTGTTCCATTAGGTAATACTGTGGTTTGATTTGTCATTTTAACAAATCACTAACTGACAACTGTAACCCGAAAAGCTATGGAAATAAATCAAACCTATCACTTCGCGGTTATGGGGACGATGAGTTGACGAATAAAAACAACTTTATTGGCACAGGAAATAATATGTCTGGCTATGTGGTCCTCTGTGGGTCTCCTGCGTCACAGAGTTCCTGGCTGTGTACGACTTTTTGCTGTGGAAATCGAGACGACCTTATATCTAATTAACGAAGCACACGTAATTAGATCGAGTTTACTTTCTGCGCTTTTGTACTATTGTCTACTCTTTATACCTTGTAAACTCTAAACTGCTGCGATCTTAATCCTTAAACTGTTTATCTTAACTGCATTTATTGTTTTTATAGACTCTTTAAATTGCAAGTAACTTTTTGGAGGAATTAACAAAGAGATAGTTTACCAATATGACTCGTAATTATTTAATTGCTTCGCAACGGAATATTAATTATTATAACTAATTATTTGGGGAGACAGACACACTAATACAAAATACGTTAATAAAAATTTTGTATAATTAACTCTTAATTCCACCTGTCACAAAATTTAATTAACGGTGTAAAATCGATTAATTCCGCTTCCTGTTAGCTATTGTGCCTTAAATCAAATTAAAATTACTTGTCTGTCTCCTAATTTCTTAAATGTAATAAAGATGCATTGTTCCCATTTGTCTTTACAATAGCACCTTTACACATACCCTAACACTCAAAACAATGAAAACAATTACAGAAAATTATTTAATTTCTTAAACAATTTTGAGTAATTGCCCTTTGCTATTAATAACGACAATAACCATTGAGTGATTAGTTTATTGCCGGAGATCTACCTAGCTTTTATCCGCACGCGTCCTAACAGCCCCTAAATTACCTTGCGCGCGCTTTATTTACTAGAGATTTCGACTTTTTACAACTTTTAACTTTTAGGTACTTTTTCAATCGCTATAAAACTTAACATTTACAAATCAATATAAGTGTATAGCTATTTCACAAAATAAATGCGCTTTACGGGGGTACACCTGAAACCAGTTGTGTCTATTTAAGGTATTTTGATAATACGATTACATGTAATAAAAACTTATATCAATATTTAATTCCATATACACCTATATACAATCAAATATTTAATGCAAGAGAAATTAGTTCTGAAAAATTATGAGACACATCTGACACCAGTTGTAACGGGTGGTTTTTTGGGTTAATTAACGCGGGGAGCGGGGCTGATATAGACTACTATCAGTCCGTTACAAGGATGTTACCACTAATCTGACCTTTAATCCAGCGACGGTTGCCGATGATTTGGTAATCCCAATAAGCACGAATTACCACACTAAGTCACTCGCGACGGATCTCCCGGAACACTTCGCGAATCCCGATATACTTACGCTTGCCAAGCACTGGGTAATTAGAATTAACAGGTACCCAAAGAAACACAGCCGATTCTAACCACAAACAATATATTTACAATTAAGAAGAAGAATAAAAATTAACAAAGGAAATAAGAAAAATTAATAATTTAACGGTAAAGAAAATTAACAAAGAATTTACGGGGAAATTAAGATTAAAAAACTAACTTTTGAATTAAACTGATAAGCGAAAACTAAATTAACTTTAGAAAAAGGTAACCTAAATGAATCTTATAAAACTAATACTTTAAACTACAAATTTTAAACTAAACCGGTCACTTAAGGTGAACGTAACTGCGAGCACCTGTATAAGCAACTTTACAATAAACTTAACAATATACCTGACTTTATTAATTACACTGACTGGCTAGAACTTCGACCTTCGAACTCGGAAACGACGCGCGCGAAATCTTGCAAGATAAAATCTGTCAAACCCTGTGGTACAGAGTATTTAAAGACTTTCTTAAGTCGAGGGCGTGACTTGCCTCAGGGTTGAAGTTTCTGGCCAATCAGAGGCGTGCAGTGAGAAATTTCTACCCCTACTTAACGCTGACTTTAGGGTGAATTCGGGGTTGCCTAACTACAAAGTTACTTATTTTCTATAAAAATTTAAATCTGTTAACAAAGTCCAAAACATTAAAATATCCTATGTCTGCAATTACTAACTACCCTTTTACTTCAACCTAAGTTATACAATTAGACAATTTTCTCGGGTTACATTAAATTCTTAAAACCTATCGGTAAAACTACTATACGGCTGGTTATATCCTTATCTTAGTCCTAATTCTTTAATCTAAATGATTATTAACTAAATAAATTTGTTATTATTCTTTTAACTACTTTCTCTATTATTTAATTTTCCAACGATCGATTTAAACAAAGGGAAGCGTTTTCAATTGAGCGTTAAGGCTTTTTCCAAGAAAAACATCATCTGGCTACTTTTTAGTGCGCGTTTCGGGGACAAAGAAACTTTCTATCTATTTATTTATTACTTCCAAAACATGCTCCTAGGCCCCCCCAAGTGACATCTGGCTCTCTTAAAAATCCTTCTAAGTATTAAATTTCTTAATTCTTCAAAACAACCATTTCTTTGAAATTTAGTGAAACTTCAGATTTTTACCCTATTACAAGTGGCGGCTGGTGAATTTTGGGTATACCCATGGGTATACCCAAAATTCATATGCATATCTCAGTTATTAGACATGGGACCCACACCAAAATTATATGAGTTTATAATAACATTAAATAGACAAGATCTGCGCAGGCAGAATTTAAATTAAAGTTTGAGAAAAAAAGTTTGTTTCTCAGCTAGTTTCCCCCACCCCCTGCCCCCCCTAATTAAAATAATTCAAATTAAAGTGCTGCTTAGAAACTAGCTGAGAAACAAACTTCTTTTCGCAAACTTTAATTTAAATTCTGCCTGGGCAGATCTTGTCTATTTAATGTCATTATAAACTCATATAATTTTGGTGTTTGTCCCATGTCTAATAACTGAGATATGGGTATACCCAAAATTCACCAGCCGCCACTGCTTTGAATTATATCAAAAATACAAATCATATCTCCGGTAACCGTTAAATTAAGTTCGTTAACCAAGTTTAATTAATTTAATGTTATACAAAGTGTCCAAAATTTAATGTCAATCTTTTAATACAACTTTTACTTTTAAGTACTTTTAATTTAAATTTTGCTTTCGCAGATCTTGTCTATTTAATGTCATTATAAACATATAATTTTGGTGTGGATCCCATGTCTTATAACTGAGATATGGGTATACCCAAAATTCACCAGCCGCCACTGATTCAAAGATTATTTAATAGAAATAATGTAGGCAATACAAAACCTAACAGGAACCACAATGGAACGAAACACACCTAGAAACGAATATGTGGTATGTAGTTTATCATTTCAATTGACCATAAAAGAAAATAAAAACCCATAAAAATGCATAAGATCATAAAACTTTTTTTTAGAACTCATACAAAGGCAAAGGTTTCGGAAATAATTTAATTATAAACTTATTGTTGTCTGCTGACGATTGAAAACTTTCTTTTAGACTTTGTTAATGCACTTTACAGGATTATGACATTAATTTCTTGTAAACAAGTATAAAAAAAAGTTGCAAAGAAGTATACAGTTCCTTATTATTAATTAATAAAATTACTTATTCTTGGCCTGAAATTTCTCCCCAGGCAGAATTATAAATTAATAGTTTAAGTTTTATGTTTAAGCCTCTTATATTTTATTCCGTGATGAAGTTGCAAGCAAAGGATAAACAAAATTTAGTTTTTAGTTTCTATGCCTGGGTAACTAACCTTTTAAGTAGTGTTTCCAACAGTTTTATTGTATTTATTTTGAAACCTAATAAAGTCTAAAACAACTTAGTATCTAATCCCTTACGGGCTTAGTAAGAAATTCGAGAAACAAATAAAATTAAAAATAAAATTTAAAGGAAACGGAAACAAGAAGCCCTTAATTTTGATAAGGAGGTTTAATCACCGTGTTATTTTTAAAAACTGCCTGCCTATTGTTGAATATAATAGTTTTTTTGTTAATTTTTTTCATATTAAAATTGGTATTACTTATAGTCTGTAAAAAAACTGTTTAAACCAATATAAAAAATCAACTATAGTTGACAGTATACTGTTACATCTACCTTACCTCACCTCATACTCATACGTGTAACGATAAATAATAAAAATTTAAAATCGAATAAAATCTGTATTATTTGGATTTTTTAAATAAAATTTTGAATTTTTCGATAAATTATAGTAGATAATAAATTGCACCACTTTAATTTGAATTATCTCAAATAGGGGGGCCTGGAGGCGGGTGAGGCAACAGGAAAAACTAACTTTTTTTCGCAAACTTCAATTTAAATTCTGTTTGCGCTGAACTTGTTTATTTAATGTCATTATAAACTATCATAAATTTGGTGTGGGTCCCATGTCTAATAACTGAGATATTGGTATACATAAAATCCACCAGCCGCCAATGTTTAGCCCACTTCACTGTATCCGCTAATTTTATTTTGAAAACCAGTGATGCTTCTGATACTTTGCATTTCGCACACTTATTAAATTGGTATAAGGAATAACAATAATGACAGATTTCTGCTAATATATTACAAACACCCTAAAAATAAAGTAGGCAGAAACATAAGTTGCAGACGCTGAAGTCAGTTGAACTTGTTAATGCATATTGTTGTGCTGAAGCTAAATGTATGACGATAAAAAAAGTCAGTGGAAAATGTTTTGATTGGCTGCCTAAAATTACGTGTACTTTTTCAACGAAATAATTTGTTAAACATTAAAAAAATAATCTGTAACCTTTGAAATTGCATATTACCTTAACCAAACTTTTAGTAAAATATTTTCTTTTGTTAAAATAATTACAATTATGTTAAAATTTTACAAAATAAAATTAACAAACTAAAACCTCATGTAAACAAATCTGATTTTTTTAACATTGTAAATAATTTATTAATATAAACTGCGCACCACTCAATGTGTCGCGACCAAAAAGTTCGTCCTTTTTCAAAACGACATAACTTTTTTGTTTCTTGAACGATTTTATTTTGGTCTGTGATGTCTGCTAACCCCATCCCCTGGCAATTCATTCTATAGATATTAAACACACGGTTTTTCAAGTAAATTTTCTACAGGGTGAAATGTAAAACGGTGAAAAATTTTAATAACTTCATCCAAGCCCCGTTTGTAAAACAATAATTTTTTTTTCGTTTTTACTTTGAAATAATGAAGTATTATGTGTTACCTTGAAACGTTTTTCAAATTTTTCGAATTGGTATCTTAGCAACGAAAATATGATTTTTTTTCCAAAAGAGTACATTTAAGACTTTTTGGTAGGCAATATACTCAGTCTTTTTAAGAACAAAAAAATAAGATGGTAAAAGATTGTTCCTTGAATAATTCTGAACAAGCGACAAGCAACAAACTTCCATTATTTTCAGAGGGGCCTAAGCAAAGACCACTTTTTCAAAATGAGATTTTGGTGAAAATTTGCCAAAACTAAACCTGAACCGATATTTACGTTAGTGATATGTTTTCTTTATAATTTTGACCTCCTGATTGTGATTCAGTTGTCAAATTTAAGTTTCAGATAAAACCAAAATCATCAAGAATCAAAATTCTAAAACAATTCCCTGTTGTTAAATGTCTTAATAAAATCCGATTGCTGCCGTGTTTCTTGCATATTTATGATGAAAATGCCATTTGGGGATTCATTTTTTGGGCGAAATTACTGCAATTTGTTTGAGTGGTTAGGATAATATTACATAACTTACATTTACATTGCGCAGTAGTGATAACATCGTTGATAAGTACCTACCTAATTGGTAATAAAGTTAAATACAAATATTTTTGTTCATTTTTAAAAATTGTATGCGTAGATATAATTATAATCAAAACTTCAACATTCAACAGAAAAATGTAACAAATAATAACAATAATACCTTTCAATATTTCGTTGGCCCTCCCCTAAGCCATAATAATTTGTTAACCCTCCTGGGCATTTCCTTGACCAAGTTCCTTAGAAATTTCTGGGGTACCCCATTCTTCCTGAATAGCATTTACCAATTCATCCAAATTTTGTATGCCTCCTTCCCTCTTCAATTTTATCCTGCTCGACACATGCTCAATGGGATTCATATCCGGAGACAAAGGTGGCCAATTTTCTCAATACTCATTTACGATATGTAAAAAAACAGTAAAAACCAGCAATCGGATTTTATTGACACATTTAACAGCCAGGAATTGTTTTCGAATCTTGATTCTTAGTGATTTTGGTTTTATCTGAGACTTAAATTTGACAACTGAATCACAATCAGGAGGTCAAAATTATGAAGAAAACATATTACGAAAGTAAATATCGGTTTAGGTTTAGTTTTTGCAAACTTTCACAAAAATGTCATTTTCAAAAAGTGGTCTTAGCTTAGGCCCTCTGAAAATAATGGAAGTTTGTTGCTTGTCGCTTGTTCAGAATTATTTAAGGAACAATCTTTCACCATCTTATCTTCTTGTTCCTAAAAAGACTGAGTGTATTGCCTAAAAAAAAAGCCTTAAATCTTTTGAAAAAAAAATCATATTTTTGTTGCTAACATTCCAATTCGAAAAATTTGAAATGTTTCAAGGTAACACATAATACTTCATTATTTCAAAGTAAAAACGAAAAAAAAATTATTTTTTTACAAACGGGGCTTGGATAAAGTTATTGAAATTTTTTACTGTTTAACATATCACCCTGTAGGAAATTTATTTGACCAACCGTAAGATTCATATCTATAGCATAAATTGCCAGAGGATGAGGCTAGTAGACATCACAAACCAAAATAAAATCTTTCAAGAAACAAAAAAGTTATGTCGTTTTGAAAAAGAACAAACTTTTTGGTCGCGACACATTGAGTGGTGCGCAGTTTATATAATATAATTAATAATTTTTATAATATATGAACTTAATAAATAATAACAATAAAAATATATTGCAACACCTGCCTAACTGAAAATTGCTATCTTGTGTTACTTGTTTTCCAAACATTACATAATATAAATGTTAAAACGTAACAATCAACTTGATTAGTTAATTTATATGATTAAATTTATTTGTAGCTAACCCAGAATTTGGTAAAACACAAAACCAACTTAACACGAGCAAGCCACCATATACCCAACCACAGATATGTACTGTAGTAACATAAAGTGTTTCCAAATACAATTATTCCATGTCGCTACCAGAGACGCATAAAGTCGCCAAAATAAAGCAATAGACTTCGGCCGGATTATCATAATTCTTTTCTACATACATCTTTAATGTAAATAAGTCTATTAGTTCCCCAGATTTTCCAAATGGTGATTTGTGATTTTTGCAAAACCAGTGTTTGCAAAAACATTTGTTTGCAACTCACTCCTGTAAAATTTGTTACTTATTATGCGATTTTTACCGAATTTGTAGAGATCTTGATAAACTTTATTTTTGGACCAAAAAAACGCTACATTTTTACAAAATACAAGGCCTACTATGTCAGTTTTTGAAAGTAAATTTTTAAGGGTTCATATTAGCGATTTATTTATAAAAAAACTATGCACGGCACTGGATTCACCACCCCTCAAAAGGACCCTATACTAAAGTTTACTAAAAAATTTTAAGTAGAAAGGATTTTTTAGCCAAATTTAAAATGAAGAATATTAACTATTTACAAAAATTTTTCAAACAAAACTATACTTATAGAAACATGGTATAAATATTTATATGCTTAGTTTTACTGCACAACAACTACGGGCTAGGGCAGGGATGGCGAACCTTTTGTGCGTGCCAAAAAACTATAAAAAAAAATTTCAAATTGTAACTTGCCACAAGTAAATTTTTGTAAGTGTTATGAAGATGAATGTATACAAAAACATTATAAAAAAAAGAAAATCATTATTTAGACATTTTTTTATTTATTGTTATATTTTAAGAAATAAATTTAGTCTCGTTTTTTTTTCATTAGATTATATCTGTACCGTACGATTTAGAAGAAATAAAAGATCAAAATCTAACATAGATGCATACTTAAAAATAGATGTTCATAAAAATTGTAAATAGAATTATTTTATTTGGAGCATTAAATTACTAAAAAGGTTCTTTGTTGTAAATTTCAAGAAAATGGTATTTTTGTTTTTTATAAAAATAACCCATTTTATTTTAAAATTTATGGTTCTTTTTAAAACCATTATTGTTCAAGATATTTAAGTCTGTATAGTATCAAAATCTAGCTTATTTATTAAACTTTCTAATAAAACATTCAAGATTATAAATTAGAAGCTTTACAAACAAAGAAGTTTTATCGTTGTTTATATTTAACACCTAGATAAAATTCTAGCGATATTTATTAAAAATTGTAAAATTTGTTGCTTATGATTACAAGGCTAACATAGACATTAAATTTTACGGAGTTTAGTTATAAGTTATGTTTTAATCGGAATAAAATACGCAAATTATTAAACTTAAAAATTAGCTTAAGATGAACAAATTTTGTTCTCAAAACGTGCCAAGAAAAATTTAAAACGTGCCACTCATGGCACGCATGCCATAGGTTCGCCATCCCTGGGCTAGGTTAATACAAGCCTGCGCAGACATTAGTCCAGAATATATGAAAGTGTATTAAAATAAATGGTGGATTAGTAGAAGTGACAAAAATCTAATTGTAGAGAATTTTTGATATTCTCTATTTTTTGTTTCATTGTTGTTTTAAGTTTCTATTGCAGTATTTATTTGTTAAAACTAAGGATAAAAATATTTATAGCATGTAACTATTAGTTTAATTTTATTTCACTGTTTTTTTAAGACCAAATTTTTGTAAATAATTATAATTATTATTGTGCATTTTTAATGTCGCGACAAAATCGTTTATACATTATATATAAATTCTATAAAATTTAGTAAGGGGTCGTTTTAAGGGGTGGTTAATCCAGTGCCGTGCATAGATTTTTTATAAAAAAAATCGCTAAAAAATATAAATTCTTAAAAATTTACTCACAAAAACTGACATAGAAGGCCTTCTATTTTGTAAAAATATGTGTTTTCCTCAAAAAATACATGTTATCAAGATCTACACTTTAAAATAAATCCAGTTAAAATCGCAAAATAAATAAAGATTTTACAGGGGTGAGTCGCAAACAAATGGGCCACACTGTATATGGTCGTCAGAGCAAGATAGAAATCGCTCAATTTAGAATGCACCAAACTTTTTTCAATAAGGGCATCGAGTGCAACGATTAATATAATTTAAATTAAATTTAAGTAAGGATTTACAAAGATATATCTTATAACAAACAAATTTCTAATGCTTTCATTTCTGCCTGGGTAATTATGAAATTCCCAGATTAATTGTGGAAACATTTTTAATAATTCGTGAATATCTACAAATATCTATAAATACCTATGAGTATATGAGTATAAGAACGTATGGGAGGCCCCATCGGCCACGCCTTACACTGATCTTCCAGGGTTATTTTACCCCCTTTTGTTTGGTGGATCCGAATTTTCACCCCGGCAGGTAATCTTCCATAGTAGGTCGTGGATGACAGTGTCGATGGTTAAGACTAATCCCGGAATTTTGTCGCCGGGCCGACCATACGCCCGATTTAGGCTATAGCCTATATAGTGGAGTGTATATGCTATAGCCCACTATAGTGGAGTGTATAACTAGGAGGGACAAAAGTTGGTTTTGGGGGCCTTGAACTGACCCAAAACTAAGTACAATCCGGACTCTCAACCAGGGTATTACACGGATAAAAAGGATTTCTTAGATATAGAATTTTATTTTTCTTAAAAATATTTATTTGAATAGAGTTAATTTGATTTGATTTAAGACGAATGTTTTGTTACAAGAATGTTCAATTTCTTTTAAATAGTAAATATATTTCTTGAAAAAAACTCTTGGTTCAAGAATTTTTCTTCATTGAAGAAACGCATTGCGTTAATTCAAGTAAAATATTTCTTATTTTCTAAAAATTACCCTTTTCTTGGGACAAGAGAATTAGGGCTTGTAAATTTTACTTGAAGAATATTAAAATTTATTGTTCTTGTATTAAGAAAATCTGATCGTTTGACTTTTCGTTTCAAGAATAATTATTAGATAATTTCTTGTATTTATGAGCTGTCCGTTGGGGAGGGGATAAACTTGTTTCATTATGAAACTTTCATACGTCCTACACCCTCATTTGAAATGTAACCGTGCTTGTGTTTACTTAAATGTTTAAAAATGATTATTCGAACGATTACAGTGCCGTAGACATTAGGTCATTATTGACTGAATGGAATACTCCAGAAAGTAGGGGTAAACCATTTTTTAACTTTTTTTGACACCATGTACATTTTTATTTTTATTTATTTGTAAATAAATATTTGTGTCAAAAAATTTCAAAATTGTTTACCCCCCTCTGCTTCTTAAAAATCCCGAATGTAGCTTAAATATTAACTATACTGAAGAAAATTTCAAATACTTGTTTGAAGAAGTACTCGTCTTAAATGAAATAAATATTATCTTTAACCACACTCAGAGAAATATCATGTCATGAAAAGCATATGAAATGATATTAATTTAAATAATCGGGTAAATTTGATTCAAATAGAAAAAAATGTAGTTTTATATTCATTTACCAACAGTTTTACAATGTTTTTAAACACTTTTAAAGTGTACTCTTTTTAAAATATATATTAGGGTGTCCCTTATTTTTTATTTTTTTACGCATACCCTCTAATTATATTTATTACTTGTTTATATACTCCCAGTAAAAATTTCAGCTCATTTTATAAACGGAAACCCGTGCCGACTTGCATCTAAACCCTCCGTTAGCCAACGTTAGGCGCGCGCGGTATTTTGTAACACGAAACACTTTAAAAAGAAGATATACTTTATGACTGTATTTTTCTTATGATTTTATTAAATATGATTACTAATTAATATTATTGCTTTAGTTTCTATCATTTGTTTTACTAATTTAGTTGATTTTATCCCTTAAATGTATTAATATACTAATTAGTATTGCTAAAATATACTGTTATATGAAATTTCAGCTTTTTATAGGCATTTCTTTTCTTGATGTCCTCCCAAAAATATTTCAGACAGTTCAATAAGTTTTCGGTAGTCATCTCTCAAAATAGACTCTTTTAGTTATTTAGAGTAAAACCCATTAAGTTTATTAATTTCAGAGTTTACGGCCTATTCACCAGACCCTTTCGGGTAACTAGCCACTCCCTGTGAAAATATACATTTTTATCAAAGTATACACATAAATAAAATTATATTTTAACATTTGTCAATAATTTATAATATAAGGGTCACATAATAACAAACACAAAATGACTTACGATCGAAGACCTCGCGACCAACCGTGTTACAAAATACCGCGCGCCTAACGTTGGCTAACGGAGGGTTCAGATGCAAGTCGGCACGGGTTCCCGTTTATAGAATGAGCTGAAATTTTTACTGGGAGTATATAAACACGTAATAAATATAATTAGAGGGTATGCGTAAAAAAAAATAAAAATAAGGGACACCCTAATATATATACAAAAAGAAATCTATTTATTTTATTGCCTTTCTTAACGTTATTTTAAAAATATATGTATTATACAATTGTTATACACCTTTTAATTTAATGAGAAACACCAATGACGCCAAAACATATTTGAATCCCTTTGAATTATTAGGGATTCAAATATGTTTTGGCGTCATTGGTGTTTCCCATTAAATTAATAGGTGCATAACAATTGTATAATACATATCTTTTTGAAACAACTTTGAGAAAGGCAATGAAATAAATGGATTTCTTTTTGTATATATATTTTAAAGAGGGTACACTTTAAAAGTGTTTCAAAACATTGTAAAACTGTTGGTAAATGAATGTAAAACTAAATTTTTTTCTATTTGAATCAAATTTACCCGATTATTTAAATTAATATAATTTCATATGCTTTTCATAACTTGATATTTCTCTGAGTGCAAGAATACATTTTATTAATGCAAGACACAAAATCTTTCTATAGAGAAAAGAAAGTTTCATTGAAGAATTCCTTTGATTAATGCGAAGAATAATGTCTTGAATGAAGAATAATTACTACTCCACCAAAACTCAATTATTTTTGTTTTTTTTCCTCAAGTAATTTTATTTTTTATTCAAGAATATTTATTCTCGACCCAAAATGCGACAATTTTAATAACAAGAGTTTTTATCATTCGTTTAAGACTGCTTATGTTCTTAAAAAGGAGAAAATATATTCTCCGAGGAAAACATGTAACACAAGAATAATTTTTACTGCTGGCAAGAAAATATTGTTTCGAAGAGATAGGAATCATTTAGTATCTTGAATGAAGTTAATTTAACTTGGCTGAAGAAATCCTTTTTTACAGTGTAGTAATTAGTAATTAGTAATATTCAATTGGGGTTCATGAATGAGGCTTGGGTTAATAGTACGTTGCTTGGACATCCTTGCTGGTCTTGTATTTCATTAGGGTCTCTGTCGGGGTCAGTCAGAATTCGAAATTTTTTACTTTCCCCACATTCTTAGAATCTTTTTGTATATTCTTAAATTTATTTTTTTGTTAAAATAAATGTATTATACCATTTACCATTAACCTTTAACCTATTCGTTGTTTTCTTGTTGTGGTAGAAATTGTGTTTACGTATTCTTTTCTTAACGGCCACGTGGTGGCGCTACTAGTCATGCTTTTTATGCAACTTAATTAAAAAAATGACACATTGATGCAATGAAAATTGTCAATTTGAAGTTATTCATTATTGTTAATTGTGTCATTTTTGTAAGTAAGGTTCATTAAAACAAAATCTAGCGGTTTTAACAGATTCTGGCATCCCTGCTTTAGCGTATAGACCAGGCAGGGAAAGTAGAACCTAACCTAAATATGTTGTGACAGAATCTCAAGGAAATATAAATTATTGCTTGAAAAAAATTAGTATATTAATAATTTCATTTTTGACTTGTATTAAAATAAAGTCTTTCTATATAGAGTTAGTAGTAGTAGTAGTACGGTTGGGTAGGCTCGAAGCCTGACAATTAGACTCCATGGTCCTTTTTATCTGCCCCTCCTAAACCAACCAGACTACTCCTCATCTTCCTCTTCGCCCATACCAGCCCTTTCGAATCTTCCAGACCTTCTTATAAAGGTCAGGATATCCTGCCAGGCAAGAGAGGCCAACTCTTCCCTTTGGAGTGTCATCACTCCAAAGATTTTATACCTTAGTCTGCCGAGGGCCTCACATTGTCCCAGGAAGTGAAAGGAGGTTTCATCCTCCCTTCCGCACTGGGTACAGGAGGGGCTGGTTTCAGCCCCTATTCTCGTGAGGTGTTTCCTTAGGCCATGACCCGTGAGTATATTCACAAGTGGGCCCAAGGAGATTCGGCTCCTACCTAGAAGCCAGATGGATTTGGGTTTGCTTAGGGTGACCAGAAAATCCCTGGTCTGCCTACAGCCACCGCTTCTTCTCCAGCTTTCGTTCGCCCTTTTATCAGCCCAATTATTTAGGGCTGATTTGACCTGCTTTCTCGTAATTCCAAAAATTGGTTCGGGTCCTACACAGGGGGTTTCAGATCCCAATCTGGCCAACTCATCAGCCCGTTCGTTACCCTCAACCCCACTATGACCTGGTACCCATACGAGATGCACTCTTTTTGTACTTGCTAGCTTTTCCAGCGCTTCCTCACACTCTTGAACCAACTTCGATGTGGTTCTCGCTGCCCAAAGCGCTTTCAGAGCTGCTTGGCTATCTGAGCAGATGTATATATCTGTCTCACTCCCTGTTCTTATATCCTCACAGTTTGCAACCTCAAGTATGGCAAACACTTCCGCTTGAAAGACAGTGGTATATCCTCCGAGCGGGTAGCTCCTTTGGATATCCCTGTCCTCCACGCAGAAACCTGCCCCTGAAGACAGTGTACTCGCCATACGAGAGCCATCAGTGTAGCACACTAGTGCATTTTGTGCAAAGTGTACATCCTTTTTCTCCCACTGCTCTCTTGTTGGTATCGTGAGGGAAAACTTCTTTTTTAAACTTAGGCGGTCTTTTGCTGGCATCGTTCTAATACAGCTAATTGGGACCTCCCTCTCAGCCATATCCGCGATGCCCTCATGACCATAAGTTATTCCTTTTCCTAACCAATTGTTGGCATCCCTCATCCTTAAATGGCTCGCCATTGCTTCTCTCTTTATCCAGAGGGAAAGACTAGGCAAGCTCAGCAAGGCCTCTAATGCCGTCGTTGGAGTAGTCCTCATTGCGCCTGTGATACCGAGACATGCCAGTCTCTGTATCTTGCTCAATTTTTTAGCGATGGTGGTTTTGCTCACACTGCGCCACCAGACCACTGATCCATAATGTATCCGCGGTCTGATGACAGCAGTATAAATCCAGTGAAGGACTTTGGGATTTACTCCCCAGCGTTTTCCCACCACCCGGCGCAGCTGCCAGAAAGTTGCAATCGATTTGTCAACAACTCTGTCGACGTGTGATTTCCAACTTAACTTCCTATCTAGGGTAACACCTAGGTACTTGACCTCTTCAGTAATCTCAAGAGGTCTTCCATACATGGCTGGTGCCCTGAAGTCCTGTATCTTCCTTCGTTTGGTAAAAAGAATCATGTCACAATGTTACAATTGTCATAAAATAAAAATTATTTTAGTCTTGAAAAAAATATTAATATTATTATTTTATACCAAATTTTAATAGTATATTATGTATCGTTTAATAAACGCCATTTTATACATGAATTTAATTTAGGCACGAGCGAGCTTGTGAACGAGTGCTTAAGTTAATGAGTGTATAGACAAGTTTATAAACGAGGTGCATACTAAACTTTTTCTACGACAAATACTTATTATTATCTTATAATGATTTAAATCAAAAATTTGTATAGAGCGCCATCTATGAAACAATAGGGGAAACTGTCGAATGTCACATTTTTACATTTTATAAACACAATTATAAAGGTTATAAGTCGAAATGTATTTTGAAAATTGACAGTTTTTCACAGTGAAAGTAAAGAAAATGTTTTATGAGGACTTTACAGTAGAGTCCGTGCCCGAATTTAAGTTATAGTTTACTGCCGGCGAAATTAAAAGGTCAGTACAATGTTCATATAAACTTTTTAAATATTGGCGTTGAGAAACTATTTAATACTTTTGTATTTTTGTATTGAGATAATAAAATAATTTTCACATTTAGTATTATTTTACAAGAAAGGCACTTTATTTTAACGATTGTATGACATTTGACAACTGTCAACTAACTTAAAACTAACTTCAGCCCGTGACTAAAAACATGTTGCTAACTTCAGCCCGTGACTTTTATTTTACCCAACCTGATTGCAACTCCACACCGTGTGGGCCACACGGAAAATGAACATCCAATGGATATACTCTATGGATATCCAGGATATATACCTAAATTGGATATTCTTTATATCTCCCGTAAGAGATGAACAATACAAATAATAAAAATATATTTTATTTCTTTTTCCCTTCAACCCACTTTGGAGTGCGAAGTGCATAAAGTAACTCTTAGGCACTAGTGAGTAAAGTTAAACAAAAGCGCTGTAGGTTACCTATAGTTGGCTTTGAAGGCATTTTTCTTCGTTCTGATAATTTTGAATTTGTACTACAAATTTTGTAGTAAGCTTTCATATGGCGCGTAAATATAAAATTTATTTCCGTTTTTCATGGATATTTCGTCAATTTTATCAAAACAGTTTTATTTTATAGTTAACACGCTTGTTTATAAGGTCCAAAAAAATTTTTTTTGTCATTTAATTTTTAACTTTTTTTAACATAGTATCTGGAAGTAACTTAGATACTTTTTGAATGTATCTGTATCTGTACCCAGATACTTTTGGGAAAATGTATCGGTATCTGTACCCAGATACATCTACCAGAGAGTATCTGTATCGGTACCTAGATACTGAAAAAAATGTATCGGTTACATCACTGTAGCACACACATAATAAAATATGCATATTGGCATATATATTTAAAAACACCTTTATAAAACCCTATTGTTCAGTATAATTTGTCACTAAGAGTTATATAAATTCTGCGGCTACAGCGCCATTGCTGATGAAATCCGTAATTAATGGATTTTAATATTATTAAAGCATTGATCAATGATTAAAGTCTAAGAATAAGAGAAAGGGTAAGCACAGCATGCTCTACCCAGTCGATCTATAATTGAAGGGATAAGAGGATGAAAGAATAATGGTATTTTAAATATAATTAAGGACAAAATATTTAAATTAAAAAAAATTTTTTAACAATAAATTTGAAAAGAAAATACTATTATTTATTATTAAACGTTTATATTTTTAGACTAAGAATTGGACGCCTTTCTGCAGGAAGGAACCAACCCACAAAACTAATAAAATCGAGATCTTTAGCCTGTGAACTAATTAAGTATGTAAAATTTATTTGCAAAATAGGTCATAGCCACAATGCAAGTGTAGTGAAATCTATTAATTATTAAACCAACCAACATTCAATAATATTGTATATAAGAATCTGTAGAATAGATCCAAGGGGGTTGAATCTTTTCTGCAAAACAGTATTAAATCATAAACATCTATGGATTAAATAAATTTTATCAAATATCAAATTTTGACAGTCAAAATAGGAGCAAGCATAATATGTTGTTTTGTTCTTCCAAACGACTTTTCAGATGTCGAATGTGCTCTAAAACATCAACAGAGACTACTATATTAGAGTTATGGAAGAATGCCGCAAAAAAATAAGATTATAGTTACGCGCATGAGTCCTGCAAATTTTTACGGCACAGCAGAAGTTGAGAAAAAATTAATATGCAACCGAAAGTTTGATATCAATAAAGAAAAGGTGAGCTGGTTAGAGGCGCGTGAATAAAACCAAGCCATTTTCAATATTTAAAAAAAAGTTTTTAAGATACATCATATTATGTTGAGATAGACATAAAAAAACAGGTTTGTAGACCCACTACCAAATCCTTCAAAGATTTTTTGCTTCTGATGTGGCAAAATGGTAAACAAATATCTATACCTAAACTACAAGATATAAAATCCGTAATGCGTAAACATTTTTTTAGTAGCTTACTACACGGAAAGAACAAGATAGTACATCTCGGATAGATACTGATACAATGCAGATGTTACTTGAGAGTAATCTCGGATAGTTACCAGAAATATCTAACGATATATAATCCAAGATGCATCTGAGGTAAATCTGAGATACACTGAAAGAAATTTGTTGCTAAAAGTAAATACAAATTTATACTAAAAATTTTATACTAGTGCTTTACACATTTATACTACTGTTTATTATGAATGTATGGTAAATTTTGTAATACATTTATTGTAAAGAAGATATGTTAGATCTAAATAAAAATAAACTTACCCTTACTATAAAATGTAAACTATAAGTGAATAACAGCAAAAAAATATTGCTAGAAACACCATTTATATTGCTAGGGCAGCAATAGGCTGCTAACCAAACGAATATATTTGTTTTAGCAATGTATGTGGTAGTCTATATATGAAACATAAAATATATTTGCCCTAATTATTTTTTTATTTAACTTTAGTATATATTTCTTTCAGTGTAGATTTAAATATAATCTACATTTATCTTAGTTGTATCTGGATAGTCCTCACGAGCATCTGAAATTTTTTTTTCACTCAGATGTATCTGAGAATAATCTGGCATGTTTGCCAGTACTATCTTGTTCTTTCCGTGTACACTCTTAGAAAAGACCTGGTATTTGCAATGAAAATTTAGTTCCCAGAACCAATTTTATTAGTGAAAATAGGCACAACAAAAAAATATGTTGTGGGAACTAATACAAATTTGTTTTTACAGTTTGTTGTCGGAACTGCCAATATTGGTAGTTCCAACCAACATGTTTAAGTGCATCGAAATTAGTTTTTTTTTCATACAAATAATTGATATTTAATGCAATCACATTAGTCTGCCATTTTAGCAGCGTCTAAGTTGTAACAACTGCACTTGCTATTTATCGCAACAAACATTGTATCATGCAGGAATTTATTTTTTAATTAAAATTACATGAAAAAAGGTACATTTAAAGAATTTAATAGTTGATATAATATAAATTTGTTTTGTACTGTACATAACTAAGTTATATTTAATATTAAATGCTTGCATTAGTAACAACAACAAATTGGTATTATTCCACAGTACATACCTGCTTAGTAAATATAACACTTTTTGTGTAAATATTATAAAAAATAGAGAAAGGAAATTCATGCCCGTTCGTTTTATAAATATTTATTATAAATTAAAAAATAACAATATAACTGAAAACACCAAATTTTGGTTTAAACATTATAACAAAAATTAATAATTACTCTAAGAAAACATTTATAATTATTTTAACAATAAAACAAAAACGATTCTTTGGTAAATATACACAGATAGGTACATTAAGATGAAAGTTGACTATACTTCTTCAGTAAACCGTGATGTTTACGTGAAGTGCAAGCCTTTGTTTAACAACTTAACAATGATTCTTAGGTACGTACGTAACATACTTGCATGATAACAGGGGTAAGCATTCGATAAATTTTGAGTGTGAGTGCCTATAGTATAGGCCCTATTCTAGAAATTCCGACGTGATGGAGACTTTAGGTGGGCACCATTGGATTCAGGAGGCCATTTTCAGTCGGAATGGCATTTTCACATTTTTGGATTTTTTTTCGGACCCCAAAACTACAATAGTGTAATTAAAGGAGTGCAATAATAATACCTAACCTTTAAAAACTGGAACCAATTCAGGTAAACCCATGTTCCTAATAAATCTGTCACTTCAGTCCGCTCATCTATATTATTTGTTCGAGATATCTATAAGTAACCAACACATAAGAATATATTCTTATATATATGAATAGTTAAAAAGTATGTCGCCACTGAATTTACAGGGGCAAATGACTAATTGTAATAAACTAGTTTCTTACCTAAAATATACACTACACACGAGCTGATACACAAATACAAAAGAACAAACACCACCAAAGTCTGGACGCCGTGCAACACCGTTTGTTTACAGGTTAAAAGTAAAGCACGCGCCGGGCTGGACAAATCGCGCGCGAAATGCAGAAAGTTTGCAGTTGCATTAACCTACAGAGACAACATCCCCAACTGACACTTTGTTTCACACCGCTGGTGTCTTAGCTGTGTGAAAAGTGACGCATAGTTTATACAACCGAACCGTTAGTTCCACGGACTAATTTCAGTCAGTTGAGAATGTTACTTAAATATTTGGTCCAACAAAAACATTTTACCGCCGAAATGATTTTTTTGAGATAATGTTGTCAATACTTCTAGCCAACACAAAGTTTCAGTTAAAATAACTTAATCGCCTTTTTGCAGTAAATAATACTCAACAACAAAACTAAATCTTTTCAGGTAATGATGCAAGCAGTTACACTTATAAAGGTACTGATTACAAAAAACAAAAAATTTTATTTTCTGCAACAGTTTTACCCCAACGAAAATAAGTTAGTTACAAATACCAGGTCTTTTCTAAGAGTGTAGGTGAGGAGGGGTTCAAATAGAAGCAGAAAGTCAAAAGTAACTGATATTACTATTTTAATTGTAATATCAGTTAATTTAAGTTATAATCATATTTTGTTTATTGTTTGAAAATAAATAATTGTCGTTTTTCTTTAAATACTTACATACATTTTACTTATAATCAGATAGTAGTTTCCATAAATTGCAGAAAGGAACCAACCAACAAAAGCCTATTTTTTTTCATTACATTTACACATAATATTAAAAATTCGTACTGAAGAAAATATTAAATTATATCCCTTAAACCTTCATAAGTCCAAAATCGGCATAAAATTTACAGATAATTTTAAAATTTCAAAATCATACCTTATATTATTAGCCATATTACTAAGTTGATTTTTTTAAAGGAAATACTTTAATACCGTATTATTAATTTTTTTAAATGTTACTTAAATGGAATTGCTGGGGTTGATATTAGACCTCTGAATCAGGGATATAATATCAGGGGCCCTGATATGTAACAAATCCTTTGTATCCACATACCCCTTCAATATTCAATAAACTGGTTAAATTTTATTATATAAGCTTGTTGTTTTATATTTTAAATTATACATAAATCGATTTTTTCTTTAGGCGGTCTATAAATTAAACTTAATTGTCGTCAACACTCGACCCTAAAGTGATTGATTATGGCGTAGGTAAATAATAAATAATTATGGGCTGGTAATTAAATGTTGACGTCAGTGCCAATTTCATTATATTATATTTAATTGTATAAGAAATTTTAAAATACTGCTGAGTTCACTGGGACTTTCCTTCCAACATAAGTCACCATTATTCAAAATTCTAAATGTGTTTTTCTAATCACACCTTTAAAACGCCAATTATCGTACAAGTTTCCATGATAGTGACCTTTTAAATACACATTGACAAGATGTGGCTTTATTGCGCTTTATTCACGGGCTGAAGTTAGCAACAGGTTTTTAGTCACGGGCAAGTTAGTTTTAAGTTAGTTGGCAGTTGTCAAATGTCATACAATCTTTAAAATAAAGAGCCTTTCTTGTAAAATAATAGTAAATGTGAAAATTATTTTTTCTACTCTCACCTTTAAAACGCCCTTTATCGTACATGTTTCCATGACACTAAGTGACCTTTTAAATACACATTGACAAGTTGTGGCTTTGCGGCGCTTTAGTCACGGGCTGAAGTTAGCAACAGGTTTTTAGTCACGGACTAAAGTTATTTTTAAGTTAGTTGAAAGTTGTCAAATGTCATTCAATCCTTAAAATAAAGTGCCTTTCTTGTAAAATAATACTAAATGTGAAAAATATTTTATTATCTCAATACAAAAATACAAAAATATTAAATAGTTTCTCAACGCAAATATTTGAAAAGTTTATATGAACATTGTACTGACCTTTTAATTTCGCCGGCAGTAAACTATAACTTAAATTCGGGCACGGACTCTACTGTAAAGTCCTCATAAACCATTTCCTTTACTTTCACTGTGAAAAACTGTCAATTTTCAAGATACATTTCGATTTATAACCTTTATAATTGTGTTTATAAAATGTAAAAATGTGACATTTGACAGTTTCCCCTGTTGTTTCATAGATGGCGCTCTATAAAAAATTTTGCTTTAAATCATTTTAAGATAATAATAAGTATTTGTCGTAGAAAAAGTATAGTATACTATACTTTTTAATGAGTGTATAGAAAAGTTTATAAACGAGGTGCATATATGCACCTCGTTTATAAACTTTTCTATACACTCATTAACTTAAATTAAATTCGTGTATAAAATGGCGTTTATCAAACTTAATACATAATATAATATTATTATCTCAATACAAAAGTATTACAGTTTTTAAGATGATCGATTGTTTAAAGTAACTTTTTATTAAAAAGTTTTTAATGTCTGTTAAACGTTTTTATTGTATTTATTTTAAAAGCTAATAAATACGTCTAGTTATTGAGCTTAGAACATTCAAAAACAATGAAATTGAAAATAAAACCATAGAAGCTGTAACTTGCGATTTCGTGTACGGATTTTAATTTTTTAACTTTAATGGAACAGAAATTGCATTCCCCAATTAAAATGTTTTAGTAAGGGGAGCTGGAGGTGATAGGGTTCAAAATAAAATTTGTTTAACACTGTTGCTCAAGATCATATTTACTATAATTCAAAAGTTATTTAGAATGGATAGATTTTAATTAAAAGTCCTGTATATTATTTTAAAACATCTTATTTTTATTATTTAAAATTAAGTTATATTCAGTATATTATTTTAACATATTTTTTGTAGAAAATCAGGGTTTGTAATTCTTTTAACAAAGAACAATATTTTACCGAAAGTTTTTTACGTGATTTTAGGCAGTCAATCAAAACATTTCCCACTGGCAATGACATCAACAAGTTCATCTTCAGCGTCTTCAACTTACTGCTTACTTTATTCTAATTCGTAACGTGTTCGTAACAACTGTCAAGAGTGTTTATAATATATTACCAGAAATCTGTTATTATTTTTATTCGGATTCCTTATGTATGGGTCATTCCATATCAAATCACAAAATTTTAAAAATTGTATTTTTTGATTCAGTTAAATTTTTGATATGTTTTTGTACGTATCAGAAAACGCCTAACCCTTTGAGCCCTTAATTTTTAAAAACCCCGAAGATATGAATTTTTGAAAATCGCAAAAAAATAACAATACTGTAATTTTCAGAAATACATAACTCCTGCTTAAATTATTGTAACCTCATTTGACCGGTGGCTATTTTCTTCGTTTTGAAATGTAGTGTTTGAAAAAAACCACTTTTTTTTATAAAATTTTGACTTTTTTTGCCCATAATGAAAGTGGGATTCAAATATCTAGATTTTTAAGCCACTTTTTAGTATTTTTTTAACCATCAATTCGAGTTTTTTGAAATGTTTCTAATTTTTTACCAAAATTTCAATTTAAATATGAACAACTAATATTTTCCTCTTGTGCCAACTGCAAATTGATAACCTTTTTTGGTACATATTTCATTTATTTTATTCTTTCGAGGTAATTTTTATAAGTTTTACGGACTAGTATACTGTAACATATAAATTATTAAGGGAATAGGAGAAAGTTTTTCTATTTAATGACCATAAAATATTTTTTTATTGTTTAAATCTACGGCATTATATATTGTACAAAAAAATTTAGTTGAATTATTTTATTATCTTTGATTTCTTGTCCTCTTTGTTGGTTTTAGAATAGCCTGCATTTTAAAATTGGTTGATTGCGAGTCTCTTTTCACAATTACAATCAAAAATGAGAAAAATTGTAAGTATACTTACAATTTTTCCGTATACGGATATATTTCACAGAAGAAATACAAAAACTAAAAATAATACAAAAATGTATAACAAAGCGCCAGAAACAAATTAAAATATTATGATTATTATAAAAATTAAAATAATAAGCGCAGAATTATTTATCAAGCATTGCAAAATTATTTTTTTCCAATATCAAACGTTAATTTATGGGGTGTTTCAAAATAAGGCAATATTTTTCTTTTTTCAAATTCATGTGAAAAAAAAATTTTGAAACACCCTAATGACCCATATATTTAACGAGTGTGCAAAGTGTAGTAGAATCCGAAAAAAAATGCTATCAATGGTTTTCAAACTGAAATTAAGGGATAGATTGAAGTGGGTTAGAGTTACAAAATACATCAGTAACTGTTATGGTATTACTGATAATTATATTGTACCAAATTTCTTTACAATTTGATGATTTCAGAATGGTGTGTTATTTAATTTTGTGTATGATATTTTGGTGTTCATTTATGTAGGTATGTGTTAATTTTTTTGTTTAATAAATTGATTAATAAAGCAACATTTCCTATACAAATTATTTTTATTTAAGTTCCCAATTTGCAACAAATACTGTTAGTTGATCTACAAAAAGGTTTGTTGAATTATTGATATGAGATTTTGTTATTTAATCTACAAAATTTTTGTTATAATTACAAACTACTTATTTAATTACTTAACAGATTACAGTTTTTTGTAAACTTAACATAAAGTTATGTGGACTTAGATTAACATAAAATCTAGTTAATATTTGGTTTAAATAAACAAATATTTATTTTTATTTAAAAATCGTGTATGCAAACAATTTAATTGTATTTATTTTTAAGCTTATTAATTGCTAAAACAACTTAAAAACTTTACAAAGCAAATAAAATTAAAAAAAAAGAAACATAAAAAGCCTAATTTTATTAAATCGTCGTATAAGTCTTGGAAAACATCTGCTTATTGTTGATTTTATTATTAAATTTTCCCAAATTTCTTTTTAAAATGTTTATTATTTTCTTGCTAAAAATTCCATGGCGGATTATTAATTGGACAAAACAAAGCAGGAGGCAGGAATTCCTAATTAATATATCTTGGCGGTGGCGATGACCGCGCGTTGGCGGCTCACAGCCGCCACCGTAAGGTCGCCCGTCCGCTCGCTAGCTCGTCGGGTCTTTTTCCCTTAAAGCCATTACGTCAAGTACAGCGGTATGGTGCCGCATGCCATTGGTTTATTTTGCAAGGGGGCTACTTGCAACGAGTGGGGCACTTGAAAACAGCGCACATAGGGTCAGAGCAATGAAAACATTGACAAAAGAAAATGTTTTTTTATTGAAATATTTAGGTTTACTTATATTATTCTTCTTTTAAATTAGTATTTTAGAGTTTTAGTACATAGTAGAAGGTCCAACATTAAATATTTACAGATTTTTCGATAATCATTATTATTGTATAAAAGGCTTTTGAAAAGATCCGAGAAAATTATAAAAAGTAGATTTGTTAACATGAGTTTTTGGTTTGTTAATTTTATTTTGTAAAATTTTAACATAATTTTTTGTAGAAAACCAGGGTTTGTAATTATTTTAATAAAGGAAAATATTTTACTGAAAGTTTTGTAATGGTAATATGCAATTTTGTAAGCATTTTGTTAAATTCAAAGGTTACAGCTTATTTTGTTATTGTTTAACAAATTATTTCGTTAAAAAAGTACACGTGATTTCAGGCAGTGCACTGGGTTAAAGTTACGAAATATATCAGTAAGTGATGTAGCAGTACTGATAATTATATTGTACCAAATTTCTTTACAATTTAATGATTTTAGAATGGTGTGTAATTTAATTGTGTGTATCAAACACACACATAAAAAAATCTAACATAGTACCAAGAACAGCCCTGTCATTGAATGCATTAAAATTGAAGCAATCTAAATTGTTATTTGCTCAATTAATTACTATTAAACCAAAATAGGGAAACATTTTGCCTAAATGTCAAAGAATTAATTTATTGCGTAAAATGTAGTAACGTTATTAAACAAATCAAATGAGTATTTAATGCAATAACATTCTAACATAAAATGAAAATAAATATCAATAGATTAAGGAGCGATAACTTTTGTTGTTAATTTAAAAACAGTTAACGATTATAAACCAAGTACTAACTACCTATTGGTATTGTAGGAACTGTTATTCAGGAATACGGATTACAAGATCCCATTGGTTTAATGGCTCACCCATTCATGCTATGCTAGCGTTTTTTCTGTGCACAATTAAATTATTTTAAGCCGTTGCTATTCAATTTTTAAATATTTCAGACGTACGATACCTTTCCATAGAAATAATAATTATCCTTTTTGTACAATAATAATTATACGTACGAAAAATGTACGAAATCACATGTAAGATAAAATTGAAATGTACAATAATTTCATGTAAATCAAAGGAATAAAAGGGAATAAAAGTACCCAATATTAACAAAATCTTAAATTTTGGATAAACAATAAGTTTATTTTAATTAACTTATTTTTAATATTTTTAAATAATAAATTTAAAATATCTAACAAGATTTAAATCACTTATATTAGAAAACCCAAAAAAATTTAATTCTACAATAGTTTTGATGCGCTGCGACACTAATCTTTTGTGGGCTGTCTGGCAAGTTGGGATCACAATAGAATATTTAAAAAAAAAATTGCTTCTAGGAAAGAAAAAAGTAATAGATTTAAATCGTTTCCTTATAGGGTAATATATTTTCGCTAAAAGTAACAAATCTATTACTAAAGTGGAAACACTGTTCCTTAGAACGCTCAGCTTAGCTTGCATTAACATAAAATTTAATTTAATTAATATTTGGTTAAAAATAACAAATATTTTTTACCATGTGACAAAATATCATTTTTTAGACAAAAGTGCTGAAACATGAACAATTTTTGTCTGATTTTAATAAAATAAAATTTGTACGCCATCAAATTAAAACCGCCAAAATGGCACTCAAAACAACTGCTCGTGTCAAAATTTATTGACCGCTTGAAAAAAACTTTGTGAAAAAATTATTTGATGAATCCTTAATGATCGTATATTTCTTTAAAAAAATCACGCTTGCCTTTCATTTTAGTAGTCACTCATGCAGAAACGTTTTGTATATTTTTTAATAAACATTTTGTTTAAGAGTGTTATTGTATTTTGATTTGAAACTCGTATAATACCATATTTAAAATCATTGCTGCTCACAGAATTTATTTAAGGAGTAAAATGGTTAAAGTACTTGATTCAAAACATACGTAAACAATTTGTTTGATTTTAATGAAACTTACAAAATGTATTTTCATCTATACTATTTTGAACTCAATCAAATAAATAACGCATGTATCTGAGAATAGGCGCACCCCAGTAAACTTTTTTATTTATAAAGATATAAAGATAAAAATTTAGCATGGTTAATTAGGATATAAAATTCCAATTATTAGAGTACAAAATGATTTATTTGAACTTCCGGTTTCGCCGGAAATGATATCAACTCTCGATTTTTAAATGGAACGCCCTATATATTTTTACATATTTAGAATTCTGAGTCAGACAGCATCCTCAAATTGACCTTTCGACATTTCGTCATCAGAAAATGCATCATCATAAAGATCCAAATATGTAAAAATATATAGGGCATTCCATTAAACAATCGAAAGTTGGTATCATTTTCGGCGAAACCGGAAGTTCAAAAAATTCAATTTGTACTCTTATAAGTGGCATTTTATATCCTATCTAACCATGGTAAATTTCATGTGTCTATCTTTATAAATAAAAAAGTTACAGGGGTATATATAAATGTCAAAAAAAAACATTTTTTGCAATAGATCTAATGATGGCAGTCCTATACAAAGGCCTTAAAAAAAGTCCTGAGAAATACAGGCAAACAAAATAGCCGGTAAAAAAGCAAGAAAAACAATATTTTTAAAGAACATAAAAACTGCTACTATTATAGGATGGTACAATGAGTATTGACGGTTTTAGAAACGCCACTGTTCAAATAAGAGTAAATGGAGAGGGTAAAAAAATGGCTTAAATTTTTCTCTTTTGTATGCAGTTTGATGGCCATGGGTCCGTGGGTCTTTTACCGGCACGAATACAATTTTATGTGTAAAGTACATTTTTACTTAACATTATTATGTGAGTCAGCTAAATTTTAAGTACTGGGCTGCCAAATAACCTCTTCATTTCAAAAGAGTAAATCATGACCTTAAAAATAACCTTAAAAAATCAATACATATATATTTACTTCTAATCCATAATTTTTGTTTTTTTTTCATATATTATATCACGAGAACTATGAATTTAATCGGTTAATTAATCGAACAATTATTAAAATCTGACGTCAAAGTTTATTTAAAATTCCATTAATTTTAAGGTATGTATTAATAATAATTGATAATTCGTAAACTAGATAACTTATTTGTTATTGTTTTTTTAAAAATGTATGTTAAAACTTGTAAATAACACCATAAAATCGTAATTAAAATCCAATATGGAAGCTAAAATTTAATCGCTGTTAAACAGTTATAGTGATTTAATCGCTTATCTATACAACATTTTTTCGAAAATTCAAGGCTTTTGATTGATTCATTTTATAATGAGGAAAATAATTACTATAAACATATAAATTACCTACCTAACAACGGGAATAATCAACTCATTATTCAGTATGTATTTAAAATTGGTAAAAGTGGAGTTAACCATTTGGCAGATTTTATTTATTTAATTTTGAGTCAACTAGTCACATTTAAATTCATCTTTATTTATTATTACATATTTGGTATACCAAATAAATTTAAATAATAATATTATAAATGGGTTTATTAAAAAGGATGTACCTATAGGTATACTATACTATTGAGAAATTTTTAAACTCGATTTCTTATTGAGGAATTGAAATTAAGAAGTGCGATTTTAACTGAATTTTTCTTTATGCATAATGAAGGTATGAAATTTTAGTATTATACCGAAAAAAAATGATATCGGTTTTTAAACACTCCTGTATAAATACTACAAATTTGGATGCCCTTGGTTTTAAAAACAAAAATCAATATGTTAATAGTTTTTTCTTTTAGAATATTTGTCCTAATTTTTATCCTCTTTTATATAATTTGCCATTTAAAAATTATTTTGTCTAAATTTGTAAATATATAATTTAAATTCGGCAATTTAACAAAATTGTATAATTATGAGTTTTAATTTTTCTAATTTATTATTATCAATTTTAATGAGAATTCGGTTAAATGCAGTTTTGTTGTATTATATCAATATTTATAATACATTTGTTGACAGAACCGTCATATTAATAATTATTATTGAATTCTTTACAATTTGAAATAGTGTAAGTAACATTCTAGTTATTTAGATATTTAGATATATAGTGGTAATTTTGTTTTGTTTTGACTAAATGTGCGTTTCGCGTTTCTGCCGCCGTCACATTGTCAGATCGATTTCATGTCTCCTGGCAACGCCGCCTTCGTTTACTGCTATCGGTGGATAACAGGCATTGTGACGCCGTCCATGGCTTCCAGCCAGGGGCGCATTAAGGGTCGGCTGAACGCTAAACTAAACAACAGAACCGCACTTACTACAAAGTAAATAGTGAATTTGTTTCGTAGTTTTAATTACTTTTTAACTAGGGTGTGTCATTTTTAAGCAACTTTTTTTTCAACTAAAAAACAGGCTAAAAACTTTCAGGAAGGTGAAAAAGAAACCTCTAAAAATTTGAGCTCTTAATAATAACATTAAGTGGTGCCTGTTCCTAACTTTCCATTTTCCATTTAAATAACATGGACATTTTTTTTCTTTTTTCTTACTTCTGTAGCTTGGACATTTAAGCATTGTAAAAACGAACTGAAAAATTATTTTGGTAGGAAATTGAACGCTCTACAAAAAAGTTCTAATTTATTTTTTCATAGAGTAAGCCGTTCTGAAGGTATTCAAACTTGCAAATGTATGAAATAATGACTTTTATTTTATTAAACTAATACTTTTTTTATTTCTTAAAAATTATTTTCGTATAGAAAGAAAATAACACTTACATCTCAATTGTTTTCCATTTTATTTTATTTACTATCAAAAAAGTTATTTGTGTTCAATAAATTTGTTCAATAATTATAATAGATTAAATAAAACAATGAATTTGTTATTTCATTGAATTTTTATTCTTTCTTTATTTTTTATAATTTTACCTCAACTTAAGTCGATAACTCTGATAAAAGATTATATCTGCTCAGTCGGTATATTACCGTTCGGATTACACAGTGACTAGAGGCCTGCTAACGTGCCGCCAAATGTTAAAGGCAACTTTAAGTTTGAATACCTTCAGAACGGCTCACTCTATAAAAAATATATTAAAACTTTTTTGTAGAGCGTTCAATTTCCTACCAAAATAATTTTTCAGTTCGTTTTTACAATGCTCAAATGTCAAGCTACAAAAATAAGAAAAAAGAAAAAAAATGTCCATGTTATTTAAATGGAAAATGGAAAGTTAGGAACAGGCACCACTTAATGTTAATATTAAGAGCTCAAATTTTTAGAGGTTTCTTTTTTCACCTTCCTGAAAGTTTTTAGCCTGTTTTTTAGCTGAAAAAAAAAGTTGCTTAAAAATGACACACCCTATTTTTAACTATTACATTATATTTTAATTTACGACATTTTTAATATATAAATAAATACCTACCTTATATATTACAATTTGTTATACTTTAGGTCAATAATGATTAAGATTCACAATAGGGGTTTAATTGGTTCAACCTGGGTAATACAAGAAAACTAATATATTTTAATTTTCATTAAATTTTTCGTTACTAAAAAGAGGCGAAAAAACTTCTTTATTACTTCTTTGACACCTAAACATACGTTAAAATCACCTATAAAATAAATATTAAGCACCACTGTATGAAGTAAAAATAGCTTAAAAAAAATAAATTTGTAAAAACGATTTAGTGATAATAACCGGTCAATATCGGTAATGCCCAAGTGCGACAAAGAGTGGGCATTTGTGTTAACATAACCTAACTTAAGTTGTAAAATCAACTGTCAAAAATAGTTCCTTTAGTTTTAAAAGTTCCATAATTGGTGGAAGAATAATAAAATGGACTAGGAGACATTAAGAAGTATAGCAAGAATTGCTACAAATTTAAAATCAAGATCCTCGAGAAATGCAAAATGCTATTGTAGGCAATAATTAAATATTGCATTTGTTACATTAAAATAGACTAAAATTTATATTTTCACATATCTATTACTTAACATATATGAATCATTTTTAAGAACATTTAATACTTTTTTTAGACCAAGAATACAATGAAATTAATCCTCTACACTCTATTGATTTTTTATTGTTTTTGATGAAGACCAAAGTATGAAATTTAAAGCATCATGGTTACATACTAGAATTAGTAGCAAAATTCCGGGAAACTGGTTCAGTGCACTGCCATGGCAAATTAAAAAATGAGATAGTAAAATTACAGTAAGAAATAAGGCAGTAGAAGTAGGTGTTCTGGGTGAAATTACTTTGGACGGGCCACCATACAGAGAATGGGGTAGTTAAATTTTTTCTGATTCATGCTTTTTATGGTTTTATTCAAGGCGTTTTGTAATTTTAAACATTTCTGTGAAATCGGAATTTCAATTGAGTTTACCGTTTTCGAGATATTTACAAAAAAAAATCTCCTAATTACGTCACTAGGCTATTGACAACGTTGCCAGCTTTTTCTATGGTTACCAGTGTGTTTAGTTTAAGATTCTTACGATAGATGGCGCCACGTTATAATATTTTAGTTTTAAAACCACTTGATCTATAATTTTAGTTAAGAAGAAGAAGAATTGATTTTTTGACGTTTCTTTTTTTCGGGTTATGTTTTTTTTAAATTTAGATTATTGAAAATCAATGTTATTGTTATGTTATTTGTAATTGATATTAGATAAGTGACTCAAAAGCAGAGGAATCTTGTGGAATGGTTGGTTACATTGAACATTGGAGCTTTTAAACAAATAAAGAAAGTACCTATAATTATAATCATATTTTGTCGTAAATGCATTTCATTAGTATAATGCCTAGTTCTTTATATTCTTTTAAATATATCTTAAAATGTACTCTAGAACGTAGTATTTTTGAACAGTCCAAAAGTTTGTCATACATTTTTTTAATCTTACAAAAGGTTTTGATGCTCATCATCAGGGATGCAAGTTTTATAAAAACTATACACAAATATCATAAATACCATTGTTAACTTACATTTACTGTTATTTTTTGTAAATTTATTTAATTAATTTTCAGCTTTATTTTGCCACTTTTTTCTATGAAATATATTAAACTCTGCTTTAGACAGTTATTAGGTACCTATTTATTACATTTTATTAGGTTTCACACGGTGCACCGCGGTGTTTCAATGTGTAAACCTTTTAATTACAGAATTTTCTTTAACCTCCTCTTCTTCTTCTTTCACTCAACTGACAGTGACAGTATTTGTACATAACCTCTTCGGGTATTTTTTGACATAACCGAATGAACATTAACAAGACAACTTGACAACAGGGTAATTTTCAACCAATAGAAATCTTAGAATGTTGGTCACATGGCGAGGTTTGTGACGTCATAAAAATTTATATTTTTTGTAAATATCTCGAAAACGGTAAACTCAACTGAAAATCTGATTTCACAGAATTGTTTAATATTACAAAACGCCTTGAATAAAACCATAAAAAGTATAGGTCAGAAAAAATTTAACTACCCCATTCTGGCAGACATATAAAATTCAACTTCTTCAAGAATTGGATGAAGATGACCGCCGTTTACAATTTTGTGAAATAATGTCCTAAAAAAATATACATACTCTTAAGTATCTACCTTTTTAATGTTTGCTTCTAAGACAAATAGCATTGTCAATCGTCATAATTGTCGTTATTGGTCCTTAGAAATTAAACGTTTGGTCTGGTATTTTTGGTGATCACATAATTGGACAATTTTTCTTATCAGGAAATTTAAATGGAGCTATTTACTTAGACTTGGACAACAAATTATGGATGGATATTTCAGCAAGACGGGGCTTCCCATTATGCATTAACTCTACGGCAGTTTCTGGATGAAACGTTTCGTGGTAGATGGATTGGAAGAAGGGGTGCTATCGAATGACCCGCAAGATCACCGAATTTATCTTTCCTTGATTTATTTTTGTGTGGACATGTAAAATACAAAATGTATGCCACCCGAGAAAAATATTCCTAATTGATGCATAACTGTGTGAATACTAAATGGAACAAACCTGTAAGTTTATATTTATATAGATTTATAAATAAACAATTTTTAAACAATTTGAAATTTAATTTGTATAATTTAATATAAAATTAACTTTTCCATTGTCGTTATTTAAGAAATTAAACTGTTTTATATAAAATGTTTGTTTTTTAAATGTCGCTGTCAAAAAAGGTAATTGATACCTTACCGTATTAAACGACAACATAAACAGATCCAATTATAGGTTATTAATTGTTTTCTGAAAAGCTACCTACCCATCTCGTTTACGTGTTCACAATTATAAAAAGTTAAACAAGTTTTATATAATTTATTAATAGCGGCTAGCTTTGCAAAAATAATTACAAATGCCTAGGCGATCAATTTTGTTTTACTTTTTTTAATAAAATGTTAAATTAAAATTAAATAATAAGATTTTCACGGTTGTAATTAACTTATTTGGTTCAAACAAAAGCTTTGGTCTGATAAAATAAAATAGAAGCATATTATAAATTAAATGACCGCAGATTTTTGCATAAAGTTATTTTTAACTGCGTTTAGATGTCGCTGCGGGCTGTCTGTTTTGTAGATTACATCCTCTTTTATCTATGGATTACATTCATGTCAAAAATAAATAATTTTAAATGTTAAAATTTGCTGTTGACATATTAAGTATTTTTTTGAAGTCACGTTGTTTACGAAGAAAAATAACGTGTAAACCACGACAGTAAATTGATTTTTTCGGGCTTCAAGAAGTGTCCAGGCTTGCTAAAGCTTGCCTGTACATTTCTTCTTTCAGCCTAAAAAACGTTCACTTACCGCCTAGTTTTACAATAGGCCAAAGAAGCATTAGATTTTCGCAAAGCGCGTCACCTGGTGGCGCTTAAAAGCATTATTGGACTTCCAGCTTTGTCAAAAAAACATTTAAAGAATACAAATAAATAAGTCGTTTTTTCACAAAATACTCGACAAATTTTGTTCGCTTAGTTTTAATTAACATCCATTAATTACGTGTGGTATTTTTCTGATAATTTGGACCCCCTACCCTTGGAGAGATTTGGTGAGATGTGATAGACCCCCCTATCCCTTACGTGAGATTCTTACCATAAAACTTTCTTTGCGGACAACATGATATACCCCAAAATTAAATTATATTATGTATATTATGTATATTACATATTTTTTAAACTCAAAAGTTGACATGAGATTTTCAATGACCCCCCTCCCTTAAAATGAGATTTGGTGAGATTATGCTAGACCCCTCCCCATATTTTTATCTCAGGTAATTATTTTCGTTCTTATTTGTAATTCCCGTTGCGAGTAAAAACTAAAAAACTTTGCTTTAATTTTCTTTCATTTCGATTTATTATTATTTACTCGCCTTTTTCCCTCGTCTTAATTTCCACCAATCACAAACGCGCAATTTTGAATTACAAATGGTTTCTAGGTGAAAAAACTGTGTGACAGCACCTGTCAGCAGTTTATTCGAGTTTACCCGCGGCAAAACTTGACAGCTGTTGTCACCAAAATTGCAATTTATATTTTAATTGTTAACTGTTACTCATGAAATAGTCTTGTCAAATACCATTCGGGCATCTAATTTTTCCTGTGAAGAAAATCGAAAAAACACAATGCTAAGTAATATTTTTTAACAAAATGCATTCGTGCAGATGCAAAAATCCTCCTCTTCGACTCGGATTTTTGTTGCCACCAGCACTCATGCTTTTTGTTAAAATATTACTTAGCAACGTGTTTTTTCGATTCTTTTCGGAAAAATTAAATGCCCTTATGATATTACTTACGATTATTTATATGTTTCACAGGCAAAGTAATCGATCCATACTAATTTTCAATGAATTTAAATTTTGAAGAATATTGTATATAAATTAATGGAGAATCGCTAACATTTTAACAATTTACTAAAAAATAAAAGTACATTTTTAATATACAAAATTATGTTTTTTATCCTAAGTTTAAGATTTTTGGTTTTTGGTTCACCTCAATTTCTTTATTTTTGTAAAAAATATTTATTTTTTAAAAACACATTGTAATTTCCGATAATTTCTCTGGAGAGACTTTTTTTGTGTGGGAGCTTTATTTTTAAAGTTATGTATCTGAAAACTGGTGAGGCATTATTTTATTAATGTAGGATTCAGATATTTAAGTTAGATCGAATCCAATCTAAAATTTTCATTCAATTTTGTGGCATACGATATTTTATAAAAACATCTTTAGGAAAATGTAAAATTAGTCTTGTCGCTTAAGTTACATTTACGTTACTTTGTGGGATATGATTACTTTTGTCAAAACATCGTTAGCGACATTTTTTTAACTTTTATTATTAAATAAAAAAAATTACAAATAAATTAATTTATATCATGTCACCAACGATATTTTGCCAAACAATGTTTGAAAATGAAAATCTACATTAGTTTTCTTTGAAAAAAAGAACGATTTTTATTCACAAATCAGTATCTAACCGATGCATGGTACCATGATCTAACCGTTATAAATTTTAGTCAAATTATTTGGCGCTAAAACAAAATACAATTAACACAAAAAACACTTTTAACCCGTAACTGGTGAGGTGGGGTTTCCCAAACCCCACCCATTCTAAGAATCTTTACCACGTATTAAATCTTGGTGCGAGGCTCGCTACCCCCTGTAGAGTTTTCATTTTGGGTTTGGTAAACCCCACCTCACCAGTTATGTAACAAAAAAGTGACCTCACCAGTTAAGGGTTAACGAACCACACTAGGTAACAACAATTATAATTAGGATAACTATTAATAATGCAATGAAATAAAGTAATTATAAGCTATTGATCAAATAAAATATTGTTTTAAAACTTGGTAGCAATCACCACGATGCAGGTATACTCACGAATAAACTGTTTTGAGCGGGAATAACGCCTTAATAGATCAAGGCGGGAGCAAAATATTATCGTAAGCGACACAATGTCAAAACGCAAACGCCATGTCTCGGAGTTGCTTACGATTATTTGTAGGGAACATATACACAGTAAAAACTAATATTCTTAATTTAAGAAAATTGCTATAATTGGAAATATATTTTTGAGTGAAATAATCAATTATTTAGTTTAAAAATATATCTTTCAATTAAGCTTTGCAATTTTCTTTTTCCAAGAAATAAAAAATCTTCATTATCAAATAAAAGCTTCTTTAGCTAAATATTGAAATATTTGATTTAAGTAATATTTTTCTTCGATTTTAAGAAAATAAAGGTATTTAATCTAATACAATATTATTTTTGATTTAAGTATATGATTTATTTCATACTAAAATACCAAGAGTTTTAAGTCAAAGTAATATTTTTGTTTTGAACTAAAATTATAATTCTTCAAACAAATAATATGTATAATTGATTTAAAAATATAATTTTATTTTAAATATATGGTATGTTTAAAATATTTTACCGCGAGATGTTAGTAGCACGTGACTTATGGAACCAATGGGTTACCAGAAACTGATGAGATGTTAGTATCACGTGACTTATGGAACCAATGGGTTACCAGAAACTGTTTCGCTTCGGTATCGGTGCCGGTGCCGGTATTCTTTTTAGCCGCCTCATTTCGTTTATGTGTTTCCTCTGGTGTAGGTTATAAAAGTTTGTGCAAAAATATGGAAGAACTATTAGAACAATGGACTTTGGAATATCTAATCCCCGTTTTTTAAAGGTATACCTATAGGTAATATGTTATTATGTTATAAGGTATATCTTTTGTTTCATTTTATATACGAATGTTTATTTTTTGTTATTTTAGGATTAGTTTCATGATGCTCTTGCACATTTATATTATTTGTACCAAAATAATTATAATTAAATAAATATGGATTTTTAATTATTTAATATATTATTTCTTTATTTTTAAAAATAAAACCTACCTACTTAGTGGAGTTTTTGAACAATTTAAATCATGGTAATGATATTAATATCATTGAGTAAGATGGTAATATATTCAAGATTAATTAATTCTGCAAAGAAGGATTAACTTATTAAAATGCTTATTTTAACTAATATAATATTACTATATAGTGTATAAGGTACATTCTTACTTAAATTAACTTGTTACATTATTTTAAACTACATTATGTATGTACATTTTGTGTGTAAATAAACATTTTAATTTAAATAAAGCCTATATAAAAGGATTTATTAAAAAATATTACATTTTTGCTTTAAATCTAAATTTGACCTTAGTAAGTAGGTATAAAAATTATTTAAATTAAACACATCGTTGCCTTGATATGAAATCATGAATTTCTTCGAACAAAAATATTATACATTTAAATCAACCATATGTTAAATTTTAACCAAAAAACATTATTTTTGCGTCAAATTTAATATATTTTTAAATTAAATATATCGTAGTTTTCTTTAAAAATATCCAATACTTACGACAAAGGCATTATATATTTACATAAAGAAGCCCAACTTTTCCATTTAAGAATATATTAATTTTAAACTAAGTCATAACATGCATTTAATTTAAAGCGCGCATTTACTTTTTCTAAGATCATGATATATTTAAATTACAAATAAAAACTTATCTTGAGTCTAATAGATGATTTATTTGTGGCTATTTAAAACAATGAACGCTTTGGTTTAAACCTACAGTATTTGACTGAAAGCATCTTTTTTTACTGTGTAGGCACTTCTTATGCATACGTTCTAAATCGGTAACAAATTAAAAAGAAGAGGCGCTTACAATAATTAAAATATTCAAACTGACCAATATTAGATTCCAAAATTGGGATAATTATTATTTTAACATGTGCAGTTAATCGTAACTGACAGTTAAATAAAATAAAAAGTAATTCAACAAAATTGTCGCTTACGATGTTTTGTCAAATAAGCATCGATATACGGCTTTTAAAAGCTATCAAATTGTTTTTTATAAATTAACGTGTGTTACTTCTGAGGTATGTTCTTACTTTTAAAAATTGATATTCTTTGACTGAGCCAGAGCTTTAATGGATGGTCACAGCTCGACAGCAGAACGGACTTGATAATAGTCGATGGGGGGCAATGACAGCGGATAGATATATTCGTCAGGTTTTAGACTTGTGATCTAATTTTTCCCTATTTGACCCCTATCAATCCTTATCAATAAGGAAAAATTCTTGTCAACAAGAAATTTCTTTTAGCGACGCGTTGCGAGTGACTACACGGAAAAAAATCCCTTACTAGGTTTAAGAATAGTTCTATACTTCATGTTAGGAACTTGATTTAAGTATATTTATTATTTCTATCAGATTAGCGTACATTTAAACTAAGTAATGGGATATACTTAATTTTTAAGAAAAACTGTTACTTGATTTGAGATGAGTATTCTTGGATTGAGTTTAAAGGTATTTTATTTTAAAGAAAATTGGTATACTTAAATCAAATATACAATAATGCTTGGATGAAAGAGCTCTAGTTTTTTACTCAAAGCGGAATATTGCCACTTATTTTAAGTATTCTGTATATTTGTATGAAATTTCGGTATACTTTATTTAAATATATGTATATTTAATACAAGAATGCTTATACTTCAATTTAAGTATAAGACCTCTAGAACAAAGAATACACTATACTGTATTTAAGTATAGCTATTATTAAAACAAATACCTAATTCTTCGCTTAAGTAAATACCGTCCACCCTCTAAGACCGCTTCGCTAAAAGAAAAGACGCAGTTTCTGTGTTCAGTTCTGTCGTGTGTTCTATGGTGGTAGCGTGTGTACGTGTCGGCGCCGGCAGTTCGTTTTTTCCTTTTTCGGTCTGGATGTTATTTTTAATAAAAAGTAATGGAGAAGAAACTTTAAAATTGGGGCTTAGAATGTTTACTAGACACATTTTTGGGTAAGTAAATAATATTTCATTAATTTAAAGTAATTAACTAGGCATGATCGTAAAAATGTAGTGTAAAATGGATAGGTAAACTGTAATGTAAAATGGATAGCATACGACAGGTAATAGACAATAGCACATAAACAGCAGAAAGGCTATAGCCTCCAATTCAGCTATATTATTTTTGTTTTAGAAAACGAGATAGATCTCGATGTTACGGTAAACCTAAGCGAGGAGAATTTAAAGGAATTAATTCCAAAAATAGGATTGAGGATCAAGTGTAGACAAAAAACTGAAGAATTAACACCAAACCATCTACGATGATAATGGTAGCCTTCTTAGAGACTCATTTTACAAATTATTTAGCTGGAGATAAATACCTACTTAAAAAAATATTAACTATTGTGATTAAAAACCTTACCTTTACATATAGCACCAAAAATGTGATACCTAGGTACTTAAAAAAATAAAATGTAAAATATAGTATCTATGTTAATTAACCATGAAAGAATGAATTTAAATAAATCGACAGTACTTTTTCTAACACCTCTAAGACTGTAATAAACCTATTGTGATATCAGTGCCTATTATACTTAGTACTTTAGTACATTAAAATAATATGCCAAAAATACTGTTAAATTACTGTCATAACGATTATATTTTCACTTTCACTTGTATTTTCCGTAGTGGTAGGATAATTAATACAAATATTTTTCAGGTTCACGAATGTTTTTTTTTTAAAATTATTCCGAGTCGCTAGACGAGGGAATTTTTTTTTCTAATCAACCACTTTCTTTAAGAATAGTGTAGAGTTATTTTAAATAAATACTATACTTTTATCAAATATAAAAAAAGGAAAAGTAAGAATACAAGCATTTTATGCAAGTAAAGCGTGTACTTACAATAAGTATAAATAAATAAATTTTAAAGAAAGTATATTCTTAAAACAAGAATACTGTAAAGATTTTACAAAGAAACTATACTTTGATGAAGTACATACTAACGTTACAACAAGAATACCGTAGTCTTCATTAAAGACAAATTTGTATACTTAGCTCAAAATTAGTGTGTTTCTTATTTTTAGTATAGCAGTAATCTTAGATTAAACCGAAGCTATCTTTATTTTATAAGAATATGAGGATACTTGAAACAAGTATAAATTTACTTGCGGAATAGGGAAACTAAGCTATACTTGGATAGAGTTGAATTTTCTTGGAATCAGTATAGATTTTTTTTCGTGTACCCTTGTGATATTTTTTCTTAGCCGTTAATTCGTATGCGATTTTTTATTTAAAAAAAGCAGTGGTTTACACCTTGTGTTAACGCTCGACCGCCTGTTGCGAAAGTCGTTAATAGATATTCAGATGAGGTTGAAATCCCAAAAATGAATGTTGAGTGAAGACTTTCTTAATCAACGCTTTTATTAATTTACTAATTCATAATTCTATTTGCAATTAGACTACTTATCATAAAACAAGGTTTTTACAAAATTTAAATGTTTCCAATTATTACGTATATTATATCATATATCAAATATCATCAAAAATATGTGTATTTATTGTATTTTATAGGTACAATTGATATTTTACAAGGACTGTAAGCATTTTATTTCTTCATTCGGATTTCCAATGTTTATTTGGAAAACGGTAAAAACTCAACTTCGGATTTCCTCTCTAAAAACACTCAACAACATGCTTCTTTACCGAATATACTATTGTTTAAAACAATAAAAAAATCAACTCAACAGTGTTATTTTTTTTTAATGTGAACAGGCTATAGTTACATGGCTGTCGATACAAAACACCTGGTACCGTCCCGTTGTCGTTTAATCAAAAATTAATAAATAAGAGGAGAGACTTTTGTCGCTAATAAAGTTTTAATAAAGAAATTTTGCGACAGTAATTTTCCATTTAATTATGTTCCACGAGAATAACAAAACTGTTTTTCATTTGCGATTATAGTAAAATTAATATCTAATTCAAGTATAAATCTGAAAAATAATGCCTTTGTCAGTGAAATCAATAAATAAAAAACGAATATTTATTTGAAAAAGTGTTGGTCTCGATGAGATCTACGTTGTCCATTTTGAGTAGAATCAGGGTATGTAATAAAATATTAATAATAAAAAACCGCACTAAAAGTTTATTATTCTGAAGCACTTTGTATATGAGCCGTATAAATGCAAATAGAAACAATACACAGCCATTTCACGCTACTCGGGAATTTTTGTAGCGTCCGTTACAATAAAAAATTGTGAGTAAAACAACCGTAATTATTATGCTTATAAGTTTAAGCCTAATTATTACAAGCATAATAAACATGTTTGCAATATTAACTATTGTAACAGTATTTAATTTATTTACGGTAGATTTTAATCACAATTTTTTATTTTAACGGACGCTACAAAAATTTTCGAGTAGCGTGGAATGGCTGTACAATAAAATCAAGTAAAATTCCATTAACAAACAACAGATTTGGGTTTTATATTAATCCCGGCGAATTCGCCATTTTTTAAATCAAGAATCAAAAATGTATTTAAACATGTTAACAACCTTTTGCCGTCTCAAGTAAAATAAAATTAGTATATAAAATACTCTGAGTCTAAATTCGCTTATAAAAACTTAAAGTAAAAAAAATGCAGAATATTTGCCAGATAATAAATAAGTAATACAATCTCATTTTCATAAAAATCGAATTAGTATTTAAGCCAGGGAGCGGTACATCTGGCCAATTTGAGCTTATTATTTCAATATTTCCCCTTTCGAGAATAAAAAACGAGCTGGGGAAGAAATACTTTTTAAATCGGGTCTAAGAAGTGAGTAAAACGCACAGTGGTACTGTTAGGGCTAGAAAAACATATATCTTTGTTATGTTTATTCATGATGAAATAATAATATTAAACTTAAAAAAATATTTTATTATCCTCACAAAATTTTTCCTTGACGCAAATCTTTAGAAAGTTCATATGCACCTTTAATGTTGTCGACAGTAATCCACCCTCTTCACTTATACTATAAAAAAACTTTTATATCGGATTTAAACGGTTGATGCTTCATGTTCAAGAAAGAAATTTTGATTTTTAAAGACAAATTTGACAACCTGGTACTAACATATTAAAAGCAGGTAAAAGAGATTCATAACACCAATTTTGGCTATTTTTGTATAAATGTCGATTTATACAAATATTTGTATATATTATATTTATAATATAGTAATACATTATTTTTTATAAAAATGTATAAACTCGTTCGTAAACTTTTACAAACACTCACTAGTAAGCTTCGCTTGTGTCTATTTAAAATTCGTGACTAAGATGGGGTTAATAAAACTTGATACATAATATACTAATTTTTAAAAAACAAAACTGTTTAATTTGGCGAATGAATTTAAACGTGACCATACGTCCTTATGTGATGAAAATCGTCTGGGACGTTCGATTGGATTTTGTTTCACTGGAATATCTTAAACGGTTTAGGAACTAGAGCCTGGCTAAATCAGTTTGGGACACTATATATTAAAGATTTGTATTTGTTACCGTGACAATTTTATAATGGTATATTATGTATCAAGTTTGACAAACGCCATTTTATACACGAGCGAGCTTGCGAGCGAATGCTTAAACTAATGAGTGTATAGAAAAGTTTATAAACGAGGTGCATACTATACTTTTTCTACGACAAATACTTAATATTATCTTGAAATGATTTAAATCAAAAATTTTTATAGAGCGCCATCTATGAAACAATAGGGGAAACTGTGTGTCACCGTCAAATGTCACATTTTTACATTTTATAAACACAATTATAAAGGTTATAAATCGAAATGTATTTCTTGAAAATTTACAGTTTTTCACAGTGAAGTAAAGAAAATGTTTTATGAGGACTTTACAGTAGAGTCCGTGCCCGAATTTGAGTTATAAATAAAAGGTCAGTACAATGTTCATATAAATATTGGCGTTGAGAAACTATTTTTGTATTTTTGTATTGAGATAATAAAATAATTTTCAGATATAGTATTATTTTACAAGAAAGGCACTTTATTTTAACGATTATATAACATTTAACAACTGTCAACTAACTTAAAACTAACTTCAGCCCGTGACTAAAGCGCCATAAAGCCACAACTTGTCAATGTGTATTTAAAAGGTCACTTAGTGTCATGGAAACACGTACGAAAAGAGCGTTTTAAAGGTAGAAGTAGAAAAAATTATATAATTAAATTATTTAAATTAAAAGTAATTAGTCTACATAGAAAGACATCATATTAATACCACTTAGTTTAGAAGTCAAATAACTGCCATAAACAATGGATAGTTTAAGTGGTTGAGTTATATAGGCAATTTAGTATTTTGTTCTGTGACTACTGCTCCCTACAGTATTTTTTTTTAACAATACTTAAAAATTTAGATTTTTGATTATTGTTTTAGCCCTTCATATATTTATTTAAGAGTTAAATTTATGTCTAATCTTGTAAACTTTTTCCCTTATTTTGCTTTAATGTAGTATTCTATGTGATTCAATTTACATTTTTGAAAGGAGCGATAAACCCCACACCGGTGAACGTCCATTCAAATGCAAAGTTTGTACGAAAGGATTAATCCTTTAAGGCAAGATACGAATGAAAAACCTTTTAAATGCGAGTATTGTCCAATGGCATTTTCACAAAAAGCATCTCTGTAGGCTACTCGTAGTAGCACATACATTTTGTTGATTAGTTTTACTTAAGTGTTTATGTTATTTTTTCATAAATCTATGATTTTTAAATTAAAATTAAAAATATTTATGTTATAATATAGAGATTTTCATTTAAACAGCAAAATTTGGAAATTTTTCGCTGAATTTTGGATAACCTTCACAGTCCCGGGGCATTGATCTCTAGTTGCGAGTTTTTTTATTTTATTTTCCGAAGTTAAAAAAAATAATTATAAACCTAAACAAAACTTAAAATTAGTCCACATCAGTAAATTAATTAAACTGTTATAAAAATTATATTTGTTAACATGAGTTTGTAGTTTATTGTATTTTATTTTGGAAAATTTTAATATAATTTTTTGTATAAAACCAGGGTTTGTAAATATTTTAACAAAGGAAAATACTTTACCGAAAGTTTTGTAAAAGTAATATGCAATTTTGTAAGCATTTTCTTAATTTCAAATGTTAGGTACAGAATATTTTGTTTATGTTTAAAAAAATATTTCGTTGAAAAAGTATTTCAGGCAGTCAATCAAAATGTTTTCCACTGACAATAAGCATCAACCAGTTTGCGTCTGCAACTTATATTTCTGCTTACTTTATTTTAATTCGTAACGTGTTCGTAACAACTGTCCAGTGTGTTTTTAATATATTATTTCAGAATGGTATATTATTTAATTGTGTTCATTTATAGGTAAGTGTTAATTTTTTTGTTTAAGAAATTGATTAATAAAGCAACATTTTTCATCAAAATTCGTTTCATTTAAGTATCCAATTTCCAACAAATACTTTTGTTACTGGGTCTACAAAACGGTTTGTAAAAAATTACAAGAATTATGGTTAAATTATTGATGTAGCATTTTGTTATTAAATCTATGTTTGTTTAAAAAAAAAAACACATATTTAAGTTAACAGATTACAGTTGGTTGTAAACTTAACATAAAGTTATGTGAACCTAAATTAACCTAAAATCTGGTTAATATTTGGTTAAAATTAACCAATATTTTTTTACTGTGTATGAACTTATCTAACTATTTTATTACCAATCTAACTATTCTATAAAGTAAAAGCTGTTTAAATATATAAGAACAATACAAATTTGAAGACTTGTGCCTAAATAATCCACTGATTTTTTTTATTTCAGCAAATTTACATTTTTAAAAACGTGTCTTAACATTAATAATTATAATTTGCTGAAATACACATTTTGTTGGCTTTTAGAACCAAGACACAAAAATTTAAGCTGTCAACATGTTGAACATCTTAAAAATGATGTAACAAAAGAAATATTAAAATTAAGTGCTTAAAAAAATAGTATATAAAACCAGGCGGCAAAAGCTTATGAATTTTCCTGGAACACAATGTACTGCCTCGGCAATAAAATATATGCTTTCTTTGCCTGGTCTATAATGTACTATTTTTAAGCATAAAACTGATTTTAGGACTATACAATTTTTTACAATAAAATTAAAAAAACTGCATAAAATAATATATTAGTATTAAAAATTGTGGCGGCTGGTGGATTTTAAGTATACCAATATCTCAGTTATTAGACATGGGACCCACACCAAATTTATAATAGTTTATATTGACATTAAATAAACAAGTTCGGCGCAAACAGAATTTAAATTGAAGTTTGCGAAAAAAAGTTAGTTTTTCCTGTCGCCTACCCTGCCTCCAGGCCCCCCTATTTGAGATAATTCAAATTAAAGTGGTGCAATTTATTATCTACTATAATTTATCGACAAATTTAAAATTTTATTTAAAAAATCCAAATATTACAGTTTTTATACCATTTTAAATATTTTTTTATTTTAATAAAATAAATTTTAATAAAATAAATAATAAAAATTTAAAATCGAATAAAATCTGTAATATTTGGATTTTTTGAATAAAATTTTAAATTTGTCGATAAATTATAGTAGATAATAAATTGCACCACTTTAATTTGAATTATCTCAAATAGGGGGGCCTGGAGGCAGGGTAGGCGACAGGAAAAACTAACTTTTTTTCGCAAACTTTAATTTAAATTCTGTTTGCGCCGAACTTGTTTATTTAATGTCAATATAAACTATTATAAATTTGGTGTGGGTCCCATGTCTAATAACTGAGATATTGGTATACTTAAAATCCACCAATTTAAAATACCATTTATAAAACCCCCAAAATATACTAATACGTATAATACGTATTAGTATATTTTGGAGAATTTATAAATGGTATTTTAATTGGGCACGAGCGAAACCTGCGGAGCTAGTGTTTGCCAAAGATTTTTATAAAACGAATTAGATACCATTCTTTTTCTACAACGAAGACAATTATACATTTCAAAAGAAGGTCACTTTATTTTCAGGACAAAACAGTTTGTATGACAATTAACATCACAGCAAAGGGAATATTTTACAGGAGAATATTAAAAAGTTTTAAAGTTCCATTTTTGTAAATTTTTAGTAGTATTTTCAGACGTTACTAGGACATACCTATCTAACATGCTAAGAAAAATAAGTAATATTTACAAAGCAAATAATATAAATCATATTACAGGTTTTTTAATATAGCGGGCTTTTTGGTTGGACCTGGTAGAATTTGACTCCACTTATTTTTATACATGAAAAAAATTTAAGATTTGCAAATGAATCACTGTAGGTATAACGGAGGGTCCGAAGAGACGAAGTTTTCATTTTAAATACTAACGAGGAAAATTTATAGCTTGTTAAAGGAATTCCCTTGAAACGCACTCAAGCAATGGCTGCTTAATTAGGAGTTGACAAACAATTGTTATCGACAAAGTTGAAGAAGAAGTAAGTAAAAAATAAAGAAATGAAAATGTTAAGTGCGCAAGGTTTCTTTTCAAGGCAACGTAAAATGTTTAAGAAAATGTTTTTACAAAAGAGCTTCACAAAATCTTATTTTTTTACAATTTCAATACAAAGAACTAAATTAAATTTAAAAAAATTGTTTTTTTTTGGATTTAACTAAAATTTAACTGCTTTTATAGGGTTCTTTGAATTTTTATATTTAAAAATGGCGAATGCGCCGGGATAAACACTATTTAACACGTTCACTGAGGCTGCAATTTTTGACTGGCACGTGTTTACGAAAAAAAAATAATAAGTGTATTCAATTATTACACAGTGTGTCCCAAAATTTAGACACCAAATTTTTCTAAATATTTTACTCATATTCACACCTAATAACAGTAACAATGTAACAGGTACTGTATTAATAAGTGGAAATCCAAAAAATTACAGTAACAATTTTTTCACCTGTCAACTGTATAAGAGGGCCAATAAGAAAGCTTTATTTGTTAATTTTGGACCAATCAAAAGTATTTATTGCGAATATTCGACTATTATAAATTGCAGCGAGTATTGTAATAGTACTACAAGGTGAGTATTTTTCAGTTTTTGAATTTCGATGCCACTACCTGTGCAGGTCCTGCAGGTACCTGTCTCCCGATGTCTTACAGAATCAGCAAATCGCTTATACAGTAGTGCAGTGCAATATAACAAGTAAAGAATGTAAGAAATTAGTTACACTACCTGTACAGGTGAACTCAATGTACCAGTCCCCCGAAGGAACAGTTCAATAGCATTAATCCGCATGATTTAACTTGCATTATCTACTAAGAAAGTAATCTTGCATTTTCTCGAAGAGGTTAAGCGTCTTTATCGTATCAAAACCAGAAAAACACAACAGCCAAACAGGAAAAAATAGAATTACCACAGGACAGCAAACATATTAATGCGTAATAGTATAAATCGGTCCAAAATATAAACAAGTGCCCAGGCCCGTTCCTGGCGAGCGTGCAGTGCGTGCACGCACGCAGGCGCAACATTTCGGGGGCGCAAAATCAAAGAGTCAATCAGTACTTTGTAACGATAAACTTTCTTGCATATGATACTTAAACATAAAGGTTTCTGCCTTTTTTGCGTCGGCCGCTCTTTTTTTCGGTCGCTATAAAGTGCCTTTTGCCACTCGATATTGGCTGCTTATTTTGTTTTGATATGATCAAAATAAAAGGAGAGAAATGGTTATATTATCTTTAGTATTTGTTTGATAGTTGCAGTTGACGGTAGCAAAGTTTAATAGTAGTTACTCTCTAAAATAGAATTAGTCAAAAATGACTAATGCAATTAGTCTAATTGCAACAGCAAAAAAGCAGCGACTAATAATTATTGTCAATAGTAATTTGTATCCCGGATATTTAGCAGTCAACTCCTATGTAAAATTGTCCGCTAAATCCGAAAATGTCGTCAAAAGTTATAAAAGTAGAACGTTTTTGAGATTTAGTAAATTTTCCATATAATATGGTATTGACTATATCTTAAAATCTAATCTAATATCTTTACTTTTATAATTTTTGATGGTATTTTCGGATTAAGGGGACAATTTTACATAATAATAAGCAGTTAAATGCCCGGGATACAAATAGCTGTGGACTAAAGTTATTAGTGACTGCTTTTTTACTTTGAAAACTAGTCATTTTTAGAGAGTACGTCACTAAAAACCAGTTGTAGTTATTATATTGTTTTTTTTTTCTTTAGAGTATTTTTATCACTGACTATTTCCCTCGTCTTAATTCCCACCAATCACAAACGCGCAATTTTGTACTACAAATGGTTTGTAGTGCTGTCAGCAGTTTTTTCGAGTTTACCCGCGGCAAAACTTGACAGCTGTTGTCACCAAAAATTGCAATTTATATTTTAATTGTTAACACTTACTCATGAAATAGTCTTGTTAAATACCATTCGGGATTCTAACTTTTCCTATGAAAAAAATCGTTAAAACACAATGCTAAGTAATATTTTTTAACAAAATGCATTCGTGCAGGTGCAAAAATCCTCGTCTTCGACTCGGATTTTTGTTGCCACCAGCACTCATGCTTTTTGTTAAAATATCACTTAGCAACGTGTTTTTTCGATTTATTTCGGAAAAAATAGATGCCATTATGATATTACTTGTTTGTTTGGTAATTTAATAAATATTTTTTATGCTTAATTTAAGCGTTTTTTTTACATTTTCAATTACATTTTGCCAGTTTGTCGCAAAATATATATTTTTTAAGTTTTACGGCCTAAAATTCAAATATTTAATATATTATATTTAAATATAAAAGGGGCGCACCAACGAATGCTGCACGCAGGCGCCAGACACCCCAGAAACGGGCCTGCAAGTGCCAAAACTAAACAAACAGCCTTGATACGCAATAGACGTTAATATAAACAAAAAGTCAAGTGCAGTCACCTAGACAACAATAATAAACATGCCAACACATCAATTTTAAGGGCAATATTGAAATAATACTAAGGCTTACGCACAGTGGTACAAATAATTTGTATCGACTTACTTTCCTTTACAGATAATTTTCTCATAATTCTTTATAAACAAAAAAAAACAATTAATAACTATCGGTTGCCGACCATCGAAAACTATCTATCGATGGTTCTCGACCCTAGACTGAAAAAATGGTTTCGCACAGTGAGGCAAACACTTGCGAACTTTCAGCACAGTGATTTTCAGCAGACACGGACGAGATAGTACTTCAAGACCATCAAGGATAGATTCAAGCAGCGAACTAACCACCCAAACCCCATTCATAAACCCCAATTGAATGGAGGTAATACTAAATCCCTGGTTCAGGAGGATTCCGGATTGTACTTAGTCCAATGTCCCCCAAAAATCAAAATGTTTTCCCTCCTTCTCCCGCACTTTACTAGCCGAAATTAGGCCCGGCGACAAAATCTCTGGATGGGGCTTAAACATTGACCTCCTAAGAAAGATTTACCAGCCAGGGTGAAAATTCGGTTCCACCAAACACAGGTAATGCTGTGCAGTTGCAGGATACGTATGAGAACTGAAACTTGGTCTCTGTGAGATCAGTGTAAGGCGATGCCGATAGGCCAGCCATACGTTCTCATACTTATACTCATATTTTGAGATGAGATATAGCGAATATTGTTTGTGCTGGCGAATAGTACTAGTTCTATTCAAAGCAAGCAACAACAATATTCGCTATATTATACTTCAAAATATTCGACGTATTCTTGATTACTCATAGTATTATATTTGAAAATACTACGTTGCATTGACGGTTTTTTGTATCGTAAACTAAAAACGTCAAAGTAATAAGTAATCGAACCAGTTTCTCCTACGTTTTTATACAAAACTCGTTAAAATTAATCGTTTTGGTGATATTTAAGAAGAAGAATAACGAGTGGGTACTTGAAATTATGCATATATAAGGGAAAATCACTTAAATATGTAATTATATTTAAAAATCGTTAATAGAATAAAAATCCGAGCCAGGATTTTTAATTATTAAAAAACCCGTGCCGAAAGAACCAAAGCGCAGTTCTAGGCTAGAACTTCTAACATCTAAGGGGTACGTATTTTTTAACTATAAAATGAAAATTCAGTTCATGTGTGCCGAACAATATTTTATTTTACTACCGCAAGATATATACAGCCCGTGGGCGAAATTTTCGTATCATTTCGCCGACGCCCGTAAGGCAAAATATTTTACGGAGGTATTTACGGCGACAGAAGTAAAAAAAACAGAATACAATAATATACGTTTATTTACATAGCAAAATGTACCCAAATATTTAAAACTTTAGAAACAACAAAACAATTGTAAAAAGGATGAAGACAAGGTAAAGAAAATGTCATATTGTTCGCGTGTTGTTGGGTAGTCGTGCGCGCAACCAGTATTTTGACAAATTTACCGCTAATACATTCTGTTAATTTGCAGTCAGAGCGAAGTAAATCTAAAACTTTTAATATGGAGGTTTTACCATGTTGTAAGTATTTTAAATCATTAAGTGAAATATCCAATTATCTAAACAGAGTAAAATTTGCATTGTTTAGTTTATTAATTAGTATGATAAAAGGTTATAAAAAAAGTTTTGAAAAGGTTCGCTGTGAGTGCCAGCTTAATCAATAACATTGAATAATCGTTTTACGTTGAAACTATTTGTTTTCCACATACTTGCACATTTAAGTGTTTTCGTCTTTATTTTTAAGTTGTGGAGCTAAAAACTGTATCACAAGAGAAGAAATATATGTAGTCCCAAATGTATTCGCCAATAAACGATTATAGGAATACATGTTGAGCAGTTTACACACTTGCACTCTGTATTTAATTTAAACCCATAGATTATTCGTAATAATAATATCTTTATTTTGTCAGGAGTCCAATCATACAATGTATATCATTATTTTATTAACGAATAAAAAATATACTATTTTATTGAATAAGGACGATTTACAGAAATATATACTCGTGGCATTAAATGGCCTCCGTACCCTGTTGTCAAATTTCGGAGACTGCTTAAATAGAAAATGTTCGGAGGTATATCAACTGGTATACCTAATTTGGTAAACATCTGTATGAAACAGTGGCGCCCTCATCGTAAAAACGGTGAACCAGATTGTGTAACTATGGGTGTATCCAAGTCGAATTGACCTCCTAGCTAAAATACCCAATTTCACGCTCTACAAAAAACATCTGGTCAAAGTTCTTCAGATCAACCGTTTCAAAGATATCAGCGATCAAATATAACACTAATAAAAAATTTCAAATATTTTTAAATAAAATACAAAAAAATATCATATGCCATATTTATATTATTTTTTATGTAAAATCATTTTAATTCTGTTTTTTTTTAAACACCCTAATTTATATATATACACAAAGAAAAAGGTTTAGTTAGCCCAACTATTATTTGTTTGATTTAACTAAACCTGTTGTTTCAATAGAGCCAACCAAACATTTAGTTATTTTAACAACTGCATTTAGTTATATTCTACAACTATATATTTGGTTAAAACAAACATTTATATAGTTAGAGTGACCTTTGCCTACCAGTCCAATGTACTAAATACATTTGGTTGAATTGACTAAATATAATTTTAAAACATTTTTTTAAGCCATTTTTTTATATTTTTCAAGAAACATGAAATTCCTTGACGCATTACTAGTGGTATTATTCCAGAAAATTGAACCTTCACCTCGCTAGAAAATCTCTAGTAGAGATAATGTTTTTAGTGCGTTCCACCAACTTAAAATACTTCAAGTATTGACATCTGTTTCCACCTATTTAAGATCTCTTTAGTATCGTACAACTTGTAGTGTCACACCAAAGCAAAGGACAACCTGACCTTATATACTCTTAATGTAAGTCAACAGAGGCGAGATTTAAGAACATCACGTGATCCACACCGCCTTTGCCGCGATCGGTACATACTATGCAACCAGGAATGCATGGCAAATGTTTTAATCGTTTTAACAGAGTGCTTAAGGTTGAAGTAACTCTTATTTTACAAATAACATATTTAGTAAACTGAACCATACAGCAGGTTGGTTTCACTAAAGTTTTCTGAGTTAATTTAACCAATTTAAAAAAATTAAATAACTATCTGGTTTAGTACCGTCAAACTAATCTTTGTTTACATTAACCTACCCACAGTTGATTTAAATAAATATGGGTCAACTAAATTAATATAGTTAAATTAACCATTCCTTTTTTTCTGTGTACACAGCGGCGAGATGTATCGGCAAGTCAATCTGGAGACATCTACCCTCTAAAGACGTGGCTTCGCTGCGCGGCGTGCAATCACAATGCACTTAGACACACACAGTGGTAGGTTTTATCAAAAACCGGTAAAAACTCAACCTCTCGAAAAACGGTTTTTCCCCGATATTTTTAACATTTTCCGGCTTTATTCTAAAAAACATTTGTAACATACGCGTTTCACAGCTGCTTATTAAAAGCTGAATTCTGGTAACGATGATAATGGCCACATGATGTCGCTACTAGCGATGCTTCTTTAGAGTATTGTAATTTTACAACACAAAAATATATTTACATCCATAATTTACATTGCTATACATAATAATGCATTTTGTAAATGTGAATATTTTCCACAATTTTATTACTGGTACAGTAAATATTAACTATACGAAACTGATATATACATCATTAATGTTTAACAAACACTAATATCAATAAAATGAGTCGAGTGAAAATTTCATATTAATTTAAAAAAGATACACGGATAAAATTTACTAAAAGCGCTTGATTACTACTTTATTACCACTTTTTAAATAGGTATTCATTTACAAAATTAATTAATAAATTTAAAATAAATGTAGGTGAAACAAATTAAACCGGAACTTTTTTATTAATTTCTATTGCCACAAGTTAAAAAACGGCCATTTCAAGCGCGCGAAACGCACGAATTACAAAACTGTTTTTATAAAAAAAATTGTAGATTATTTATTATATAATATTTTGGCATCAAAATTGGCAAAAATATTCTTCTTTTATTAGGTTATACATTAAATAAAAAAAAAGTTAAGAAATATTTTATTAAAGTAGATATAATTTTAATAATTGAAAGGTGTGGACGGGACAAAAAAAAGATTTATCTTGTCCCGTCCATCCCTGTCAATTATTGAAATTATCTCTACTTTTATAAAATATTTCTTGCGATTTTTTTATTTAATGTATACCCTTATAATAGAAGAATTTTTTTGACAATTTTGATGCAAAAATAATATATAATAAATTAGCTACAATTTTTTTTATAAAAACAGTTTTGTGATTTGTCCCGTCCGCTTGAAATGGCCGAAAAGTCTTTTTGGCAAATTTTGTACCTATTTCATCGACATTATGATCTCTTTTTTCATTTATATTCTCTGCCATTACATTAAATTTAAGAATGCCTGTATAATTTTACACTGGTCTGAGGATATAAAAAAATTAGTATGTATTCTTGCACTATTTATACTTTTATGAAATGCAAAACACCTTTAGACACATGTAAACGTTACATTGTAAAGGCAAAAAGTGTTAACATTAACAAGAATAAATATTTACTCAAATTATTTTCCTTTTATAAATTTATTTATATAACGAACTTAATTCAAATGAACTTTGATTTTATTCCGTTTCCATTTACTTCGTACATATTTATGCATAACTGTGGAAAATTCAACTGCCAACTCAAAAAAGAATATCATCAGTCCCTTTCAGGCTTCAAGTTCCATGAAAAGTGTAATTAATTCAGGAAATTAAACTGAATACAAATTATTAGTAATTTTAGTCAAAACAAAATTACTATGCTAATCTAATTATCCTTTACGAACATTAAAAGAACGGAAACAATTGTATTTTTCTTTAGAAAAATAATCCTTTGTTAATTGTATTAAAGGAGAAATTTGTTATTATGCATTATTTTAGAAGGTTTAATTAAAACTTTATTAATATCATGTAAAATCTAGTATAATATTAATTTTTATATTTTACTCTAAATAGTAGGTTTGCAATCGCTTCATTTTGAGATATGAAGTATTCAAAATTAAAATAGTATTAACTCAAAGTTTGGGCAAATCACAAAAATACACTTCTCAGCCGAATGGTATACAATGTACAATACATGTACATTTGAAAGTAGTCGAATGTTTTGATTAGTCCAAACGGGTTTTTTACAAACTAGGAGGTAAAAAACGTTACTCTGATTGGTGTATAGACTAGGCTGTAAAAATACTTTATAAATTATTTTTACAGCCTAGGCGATAATAAATCCTTTTAGTAGTAAGTTTTGATAATAATAGAGTTTAAATTATAGAACGCTTTTTTCTTAATAAGTTTGAAATTGTTTTATATATTTTTTAAATTTTATTAAGTGACAATTGGAATTACAAATATTTAAAACGGCCATTATCTTACGTTTTCATGACACTAAGTAATGTTTTTAAAACACATTGACAAGTTATGGCTTTATGACATTTTAGTCACGGGCTGAAGTTAGTTTTAAGATAGTTGACAGTTGTCAAATGTCATACAATCGTTAAAATAAAGTGCGCTTCTTGTAAAATAATAATATGGAAATTAATTTATTGTCTTAATTCACAAATAAATAGTATTAAATGGTTTCTCAACGCCAATACCTATTAAAAAAGTTTTTACTGACGTTTTAATTTTGCCGGCAGTAAACTATGTAGATTTAACGAAGAGCATTAAAAATTTCGGTTGAAGATTCCACCGTAAAGTGCCCATAAAACTTTCACTGTAAAAAACTGCTTCTATAACTATAAAAAAGTATAGTATGCAACTCGTTTATAAATTAAATTCGTGACTAAAATGGCGTTTATTAAATTTGATACATAATATACTATTGTTTTTAAGCGTTCTATAAGTTTTTTCTTAATATCTTTAAGGTAGTTGTCGTGGTACAATATTGTCAAAAATTTTTAGATTATACGCACCGTAAAAATATACGAGCTTGTAGCTAAGTGATTCATAATTTATTCGCAAGACTGTACCCTGGAAACGTTACCTTTACGTAATACTTTCAAAAATTTTCATAAGTTTTAATCCGGCAACGTCGCTTATGCTCAACCAATAGATATATTGGATACTTAATCAGTGTTTGAATTTACTGCGGAAATAATATCTATACTCGCGTACAGCGTTGCCAAGTTGTTTTTATCTGACACTAGTGATGTATACTTTTTACAAATTGTTGAACTTTAAACGGTTATTTATAAACAATTGGACGGTCAAAAATTTTTAATTATATTTTTTAAACTCAGCAAAAATACATTAAAAGACTGTTCGTTTTTTGAAAGCTTCTGACAGTTAGTTTTTTTGTTATAACTAAGAAACTGGTACAGAACTACAGAAAGCGTATACAATCCATGTTAATTATCCAATTTTTAATTGAATTTATCTCGGGTTATAGACGGTCAATCGACTTCAAATTTTAAGGATAATTGTATTGTCATGTCCTTAATATGTATACAAAAATTTAAAATTTTCTGATGGTATGCTTACAGCATGACAACTACCTTAAAACCGTTTTATTATTTTTATTTTATAATTTTCTTACGTGATTTGATTGGGTTCTATAATTATTATTATTGTCAACGCTTACTACCAAGTATTTGAATATTTCCTATTACCAATCAAAAAACTCGATAACTGCTGACAGCTCTGAAGCTATATAACCTTACTTTATACTTAATAAATGTTATTATAATTGTTAGTACATTTTATGTATCGTTTAACAATTAAAACTGTGCTTTGAAGATAAAATATTGTATGTCATTCGGCTGAGAAGTGTCTTTTTGTGCTTCGCTCAAACTTTGAGCTCCGCACAAAAAGACTTACTTCTTAACATAAATAGCTATTTTCTACAACCTTTAAAAAAAGTTGACATGATATGCGTTTGAAAAATTCGATAGCAGAATTCTATTACCAAGTGCAGTTTTTGGTTACTTTGTTGAATAGAATTGTTGAGCATTATTTAATTAAGCCTTTAGAAAGATAAAATGGACAAAATTATCGCCAGTTTCTTAAAGAGGATTCTTTAATCTGGGCATTTTGTATTCAGGCTCGTGAAATTTTTCACAAAAAATATTAAATCGTTGGACAGGTCGTGGGGAAACATAGCCATGGCCGCCTAGATTCACAGACCTTAACGGTTTGTATTTTTTCTGTGGGGAAATCTTAAGGTAATATTTTACAATTCTACAGGGTGTCCGGAAAAAGGAGGTCAATCCTTTAACCATATATTCCTTGAGTTAAAACAATAAGACTTTCATAATACCATTTTTCAATTTAGAGCTTCATGTTCGATATACAGGGCGACAAAGTTTGAAATTTAAAACAGATATTTTTTAATAATTCGAGTAATTAATAAGGTATTAAGTTCAAATTTGGTACACTATTTCAACATAAATAGTTACATCTTTTGAGATCAACAAAACAAAAAACAAATGTCAAATAATCAAAATAGGGGGGGTCCAGTACTCACTGACCCCCCCTATTTTTTAGTACGGGCGCCAGTGACTTCCAAACGGTATTTTTTCAGGTAATCATTTAGTGTTGAACATTTTTTGTCTCTTATAAAATTTTGATGAAATGATTTGTTTTAGAGATAATTTGTAAAGTATTGGTCCTTGATTGATGCCCACGCGGCTTATGGCAATCTCATAATTTTCAAATGTAGTACTGGACCACCCTATTTTGATTATTTGACAATTGTTTTTTGTTTTGTTGTCCTAAAAAGATGTAATAATTGTCAAATAATCAAAATAGGGTGGTCCAGTAGTACATTTGAAAATTATGAGATTGCCATAAGCCGCCTGGGCATCAATCAAGGACCAATACTTTACAAATTATCTCTAAAACAAATCATTTCATCAAATTTTTGTAGGAGACAAAAAATGTTTAACACTAAATGATTACCTGAAAAAATACCATTTGGAAGTCACTGGCGCCCGTACTAAAAAATAGGGGGGGTCAGTGAGTACTGGACCCCCCCTATTTTGATTATTTGACATTTGTTTTTTGTTTTGTTAATCTCAAAAGATGTAACTATTTATGTTGAAATAGTGTACCAAATTTGAACTTAATACCTTATTAATTACTCGAATTATTTAAAAAAATCTGTTTTAAATTTAAAACTTTGTCGCCCTGTATATCGAACATGAAGCTCTAAATTGAAAAATGGTATTATGAAAGTCTTATTGTTTTAACTCAAGGAATATATGGTTAAAGGATTGACCTCCTTTTTCCGGACACCCTGTATATACTTTTTTCTTTAATAAATACCTCAAATCCAACGGTGTAGGAGTTTATTTTGGGACTCATTGGCGGCCTTAGAAATTAAATAACTCTCGCAACTGCGAATTCGAAAAAAATGGTAATGGAAAATTTGGGCCGCCCTGTATACACAACCATCCATCATTTTATTCTTATTTGAGATTATGACATAATTATTATGTTAACAATAATATTATGTTAACAATAGTTATTTGGTATTTTTTTAGATTTAATAGTCGTACTGACTTCCATTTTAATCAGAAAAGTTAAGTAGTCGATAGAACTACTAGAACAAAAATAAGAAGATACAGGGTGGTAAAGTCATTCAAAAAATATTTATTTTTTTAAATGTCATAAACTTCTTGGACTTTTTTGGACTTTAGGAGAAGGGCTTAATTTTATGTTTAATATTAAGTAATTAAAAATACAACTTTTTTGTCTCTTGCAGTTTTTCTTCTTATTTAAATTTCAAGAAAAAATTAGTCAGGAGCGGATAAACAAATGTAATTTTTTTTCTTAAAAATTAAGCAAGATAGAGAAAAACTGCAAACTATTTTTAATTGCTTAATATAAATATTATTCGGGATTATGAAATAATTATTATGTAAACAATAGTTATTTTGGTATTGTTTTAGATTTAATAGTCTGCATTTTAAAATGCTTTAAACATTTTAATCGGAAAATTTAACAGTCAATATAACTCGCAAAAATAAGAAAAAACATAAAGTTGTATGCTTTAAAACTCAATTTTCAAGATACAGTTAATAAAAAAGTATTGTCACGCCACTGCTTTTTTATAAGTTTGATATTATATTCTTCTTACTTTTGCGAGTTCTATTGACTGTTAAATTTTCCCGATTAAAATTTAATACGTACATTAAAATTTTTAAAGCATATTTGAAGTCAGTATGATTTTTAAATCTAAAAAAATACCACTTACAAAAAATAACTATTGTTGACATAATAATTATGTCATAATCCAGAATAAGAATAAAATGGTAGTTAAATAGTATTTATATTTTATTTATTATTGTGCAGCATATTCGAAAAACCCTTTATAAGGATTTTATGGAACACTTAAAAGGTTTTAATCCTTGTTTATGCCAGGGCATGCCCTATTACAAAAATGTGAAAGGATTTCCCAAGAAATTTGTACAAAAGGCAAGATAAAAGGATTAAATTTTCTGTACCATGTTAATTTATGTTTTAATTAAGAAAATGGAGAAAATAATTTTAATAACATGGTTTATTAGTTTTATGTGTAATAATACGTTATAGCTACTACATATATTATACTTCATTTTAATTTTATTTACTTTCTTCAGGCAAGTTGTACAGACCACATACTTTGTTCGCTGGGAGGGCTTTGTCTGAAACAAAGAAAACAACATAATTCATATTTGGCTTAAAGTTATAAAACAACAAAAACAAAAAAAACCTTTTAAGTTTACAAATATTATTACACTACGAAATCTTAAGGGCGATAAAAAATGATTTATAACAAGTTTTAATCAATAAAGGCTAAAAATAAAATATATTATAAACATGATTTTTGCTATTTTTAAATGCTTTGTTTAAAAATAAGTTTGTATTACTATTATAAGGTTTACACAGTGTTAAATTTTGTATCGGTTTGCTTTTAAATTAATTCTGTCCTATATTATCTTAGATAATTTTTCTACTTAAACCTTTAAAACTTGGTGCATGTCACCATGGCACTAAGTGACGTTTTAAATACACAAGTTGTGTCTTAATGGCGTTTTAGTCATGCGTTGAAGCTAGCAGCAGGTTTTTTAGTCACGTGCTGAAGTTAGTATTAAGTTAGTTGACAGCTGTCAAATGTCATACAATCGATAAATAAAGTTCCCTTTCATTTTTAGATTATAATAAGTATTTGTTGTAAAAAAGTATAGTATGCAACTTTATATAACACTCGTTTAATTAAACACTGGCTTACAAGCTCGCTCGTGCCTAATTAAAATTTGTGACCAAAATGGCGTTTATAAAACTTTATATATATACATATACTTATACTATTCCTCATCAACTATCCGTGAGTTTAGGGCGTTTTAGTCAGTTGCTTTCGTGCTTTTCAGTCATGGTTCGAAGATAGCTTTATTAAAAAGTGAGGATCAATTCATCTGACAGTTGTCAGAGGTCATATGTATAGGAAATAAAATTGGCTTTAAATAATATTTTATGTCCGTTGTAGATAATAGAATATTAATGTCATAAGACCTCATTTTTTTAAACAAGTGCGAGAAAATGTCTTGGCATGACATGAGTTCTTATTTAACGCATTTGTTAAAATTTTAAGAAAAATTCGAATTATAAATTACATTTGCCTATAGTATTGCTGCCATGTATCGTTCTGTTGCCATGGAGACCGTACGAAACGCAAATGCGTATCGTACTGTGCTTATTATGTATAGTATAGTATACAAATATAAAAATGTTAGTGCGCAACTCGTTTATAAAGTTTTTGTGACTAAAATGCCGTTTATCTAACCTGATACATAATATAATATTATCTATCTACTTCCTACATTTAATTTACTAGTGTACTAAGTTTCCTAATGCACTTGTGCATAAAATTGGGAACAAGTGAGGTTTAAACCGTTTGACATATGTCAGATTTAAAAAAAGTGAGTTTAAAATCGCTTGACAGTTTTTAGATAAAACGTCAAATTAAATTGACTTTTTTTTGCATTCTTAAAAGAAAATAGCATACTTTATTACGAGAAGATCGTAAAGAACAGTAATAGTTTTATGGTTAGCAACATGATACAAAGAACGCTGTGACTAGAGGCACGCTAACGTGCCGCAATTTGAAATGTTAAAGGCACGTTAGTTACGTCATAAACCCAAACCATCCCAAACTCAACAACACAACCCAACCGACCCCGCCCCATTGGCCCCCCCGCCCCATTGAACAAAAAACCCAACTAAAATGGGCAAATTTATGTTACGATAAAAATAAAACACTTTTTAACAAGGGAACAACAAATTTATGAAATAAAAAAAGTTCGACAACTTCTAGTAGATTTTATGTTACGATAAAACTAAAACAAAGCAACCCAACCCAACCAAACACTGTTTAACAAAGAAACAACAAATTTATGAAATAAAAAAATAAAAAAAATTTGACAACTTCTTAATATCGAACCCGGGACCTCTCGCATGCCCAGCGAACGCCCTACCATATTAGCTATCTAGCTTGATGTCAAATATTAAACGTTCGGGGAACAAAAACGGATTATAATTATGACGTAACTAACGTGCCTTTAATATTTTCAATCGCGGTACGTTAGCGTGCCTCTAGTCACTGTGTACAAAGAAACCTTGTAGTATTTATGGTTATGGTGTTGAAGCGACTATAAAGATATATGATAAGTTTTATTTTATTAATTAATACAGTAATTCAAATCAAAACTACATTAGTGAAAATGTCTTTTGAGTATCCAGTTAATCATGTTTTATTCACTCTTTGTGGTTATCGATTCTAATAATCCACAACAAAATATTGTGGAACTAATAGCAAAATCGTCAATCACTTCAACCATTCATCGATTTTGTGTGGCAATATTAAACAGTCAAACATCAAACGGCCATAACTTTTGAAGCTAAACTTTAAATTCAAACCGCGTCCAGGTAACTTTTGTATTGTGTTATTAAACGATTTTATTTAGCTGCAATCCTGCCCGACAATCAAATCTTGTATTTGAATTTTAACTTCTATCAATTATCCTATCAAGCAAACCTTAACTTGGGTACCATAATATTGCATTGTCATCTGTATTATACACTATTGGACAAAAGTAAAACAACAAACTGAAAAAATGATATTTTATTTTGTGCATATTTGAAACTGAAATTCCCAGTTTAATAGTAATAATTGAGGCCTAAGTTATGAGCGGCCATTAAGACAAGTTTGTTGTTATGTGTTTCTTTGAACATTTTAATTTTTGTTTCGGACAAAAGTAATGCAACATCAATTCAATGTCCAAAAATAGTTTTAAAAACAAAGAACACCAACGTTTTGTTAAATTACTAACAGTTTATTTAACTAAACTTTTAATAATTTATGGCATAACCATTATTTTTTATGAACATCTTCGCAAGATTTACTTTTGAATAACGCCTGCTTGTATAACTCCAAACAGCGTTATCCTTTACATTCATCTAAATTAGGCCTCTTATACGCCTTTCAAACTGTTCCCATAGATTTTCTATTAGGTTTAGGTCAGGTGATTGGACAGTTAACCACTACGTAACAACTCGCCACTTGCCTTGTTGAAAAATAAATCGTTGGATCCTTTCCCTTTCAGAACATATACATATATTAGACTGGGCCAAAATTCAACTATTTTTTTTTAAGTACTTATATCGAAAATATGATTTGGGGTGACACAAAAAAAATATTGTGAAAGTTCTATCATGGAACAGTAAAATAGTAGATTATGTCATATTATGACATAATCTACTATCCTTAAAGGAGTAGAAGTGGCTCTTTTTGTGGTGAGTACAGAGATTGACGGCCTAAGCGTAGCTGAGGCAGGGAAATGTACGAAGCACAAAAAGAGCTTCTACTCCAAATAACATATACCATTTTTTTTTCAAGGGCGTAATATAAATAGGATAAGCAATAGAATTATTTTATTTACTTATAACTCATGTGGTATAAAATTTTGGCTAAAAGCATTGAGCATTGATAAGAAGCATTGATAAGAACTAAAAAACTTATAACCCTTACTTACAATGCCGATAAATATCCTAAACTAAAAATAAACACTGCTCTGTCAAAATGCTGCGCTTGAATTAATTTTGACGTACTGACATTTGTTTGGAGTTCCGACATTGGCGAGTCGTCTATCATCATAATATTATACTAATAAACTAGTTGTTCTTTATTTCGTTCAATTAAAATTTAATAAATAATCACTAAATATTCCGTGCGATTATAATTAATATAATTAATACATCGTGATTGCTTTGTATGAAATGCTAAATTAATTTTATTATTTGACGTCTATTGAGTCACCTATGGATTTACTTCTATACCTAGGCTTTTTTGAGTTTTTTGTCTGCCGCTAATGAAAAAGACGTACTTCAACTATCTCTATACATGCATATAAGGTTGTATATCATGGCCGCTTGAAAAAAAATAATATTTTCTAAAGAAAATAGCTTCTTAAAGCGAAAAAATTCGAATGAGTTATTTTTTTAATTTTCAGTAATTTTTTCAATAAGATAAAGTTTATCATCGATAAAAGAATTCAAGTTTTTAACTGACCCAAAAAAAATCTAGAGAGGAAAAAACAAGAATTTCGTTTTGACTTCAAATTTAACCTTGAATAACTTTGGATGGAGTGAGTTAGCCAAAAATGTTAGGAGACTTTTTTTGTAGAGCATTTGATTTTCCGGTTTTTTTTCCGGGTACTGATTTTTACATGAATTACAAAATTCCAAAGTTAAAAGATCAAATTGTTAAACTATACCAATTTTTAAGGCATGATTGTAAGAAAACGGTTCATCTGACGGGAAATTCAACTGACGGGAAATTATTTTTTGTAGAGCATTCAATTTTCTTTAAAAAAATATTCTTAAGTCAATTTTGTTAAACTCAATGGTTTGCGAGTTCTGAGACAAAAACTCGCTCAGGAAAAAAAATCTAAAATTAATATTATGGACTCAAACTTTCACCATTTTTTTTGTCACTCCAAACAATATTTTTTATATACTTTACAAAAAAAAAAAGTCGATTTTTTTGGCCCAGTCTAATATATATTTATTATATTATTTATATATTATATATTATATATTATATATTATATATTATATATTATATATTATATATTATATATTATATATTATATATTATATATTATATATTATATATTATATATTATATATTATATATTATATATTATATATTATATATTATATATTATATATTATATATTATATATTATATATTATATATTATATATTATATATTATACAGGGTTGGCTACAGCAGACCTCAATTTGTCGTGCCCGCGAATGTATCAGAGTTCACGGAACCTATGTTGAACCCTCTTATAAAGTTTTTAAATCATTGTTTCCAATTATCGTCCTTCAATTTAAGGTTTGCAACAATACGTTATATTATTTTTTTATGGTCCTTTTTATTAAAAATAAACGTGAATTTGTTTATTATTCTTTTTCTCGAAACGGTTCATTTTATTGACAATAAACAGGAGTACCTTTATTTTAGTTTAAGGTTCAAGCTTTGCAGATTTAGTTTTTTAAGTCTTTGTTATACGGGGTGTTCAAAATTTAAGCATTAAGAAGTAAAACTTAGTCCGCCCCTGGTAAACAAAAAAAGCAAAACATGTTTTAATGACACTATTTTAAGAGGTCCTTACCAGGGTCCATCATATTAAATTTTTATTAAATTATATTTAGTACTTTAAAAGTTATTCAAGGAAAACCAATTTGCAGGGGAGTCCTTTCGGGGCCCATGTCTCCGTAAGGATGGCCAGTAGGAAAAAAATTTATAGGAACGTGTCATCTTATTTTTTTATGTTCTATCTGAATCCGAGAGATTTCCCACATTTTCCCGGACACCCTGTATATTATATATTATATATTATATATTATATATTATATATTATATATTATATATTATATATTATATATTATATATTATATATTATATATTATATATTATATATTATATATTATATATTATATATTATATATTATATATTATATATTATATATTATATATTATATATTATATATTATATATTATATATTATATATTATAAAAGGGTGTCCAATTAAGAGCGCTCTAACTTTAAAATGAAATAAAACCAACTACACTTAAGATATTAGGAAAAAAATATATTTATTTAAAAGAACATCCTATGGCATTCATTATGAAAAATAACATCTTTCAAATGCCCCCCGCAGCTGCGCTTCACAGCGCGCATTCTGCAGGTCCAATTTTCTATCACTTTTTCGCACATTTCGGGTTCAATTTCATTTACATATTATACGAGTTATGTTGGCCTTCAGTGCTTCAATTGTTCGTGGCTTACTCTCGTACACAAGGGACTTTACGTAGCCCCACAAAAAAAAGTACAGCGGCGTTAGATCGCATGATCTCGCCACTGGATATCGCCGCCGCGTGAAATGACGCCGTTGAATTTTTCATGCGGCGGCGATATCCAGTGGCCACCGAGATCATGCAACTTTTTTTTGTGGGGCTACGTAAAGTCCCTTGTGTACGTGAATAAGCCACGAACAATTGAAGCACTGAAGGCCAACATAACTCGTATAATAAATGAAATCGAACCCGAAATGTGCGAAAAAGTGATAGAAAATTGGACCTGCAGAATGCGCGCTGTGGAGCGCAGCCGCGGGGGGCATTTGAAAGATGTTATTTTTCATAATTAATGCCATAGGATGTTCTTTTAAATAAATATATTTTTTTCCTAATATCTTAAGTGTAGTTGGTTTTATTTCATTTTAAAGTTAGAGCGCTCTTAATTGGACACCCTTTATATTATATATTATATATTATATATTATATATTATATATTATATATTATATATTATATATTATATATTATATATTATATATTATATATTATATATTATATATTATATATTATATATTATATATTATATATTATATATTATATATTATATATTATATATTATATATTATATATTATATATTATATATTATATATTATATATTATATATTATATATTATATATTATATATTATACAGGGTGGTCCAGGTTATAGTAGCAATAATTCACCATTCGATAGTCCATCAAAAAATAAATTGACATGCATGGTAATTTTTTTGTCCAAAACCCCTTTTAAGGGAGATACAGCTCTTCAAAGTTGAGTTTTAAAAATATTTTTTTTGTCATAACTCTCAGGAAATAAAAGCGTTTTTGACCAAATTTGGTACAAGTAATTATGAAATAGGTACTCGTTACCTGACGTAAGTAAATTTTGTCAAAATTGTCCAGTGAAGTAGATACAGGGGGGTTGTTTCACTTTTTCCACCCCATTCTTTACGCCACTGGATATTGGTTTAAATTGACCTATTTTTCTAATTCCTTGTTCAATTTTGAGAAAAAAAGCCACACTGTCAAATTTTGATTTAAGGCTTTGTTTACGAGATAATTGAGTTGAAAAAAAGAAACAGTACTGCAAAGTTCAGTTTTAAATATCTTTTTTTGTCGTAACTCTAACTCTAAGATCGCCAAAGCGTTTTTCACCAACTTTTATACAAGTACTTATGAAGTAGATACTCGTAACTCGTACCCAAGTAACTTTTGTCAAAATTGTCCATTGGCGTACATACAGGGGTTGTTTCACTTTTTCCGCCCAGGATTTCACTGAAAAATAACTCGACATGCATTGTTTTATTTTCTTCAAAACTTCCCCAGAAAAGACATAAAGCCCTTCAAAATTCAATTTTAAGATTTATCTTTTCGTATAAGAATATTTGATTAAATTTGGTATAGGTATTTAAAATAGGTAATCAACACTTGACGTATTTTTAGTTAAAATTATCAAGTGGCATACTACTTTTGGAATTTGGATTAATGTGATAATTATTGATTATGATAATAAAAAACGATACGTACTAAATAAATCATAATAACATTTTAATAACGAATTCAAACTTATCTAACATTTACAAATGAATTAATTTAACAATTGTTCAAAATGCGAACCGTTCTGCTGTATGCACAATTGGCTACTAGTCCGGTCAAAATAGACATTTCAAATAACAAAAATTCCGACAGAGCTAAATTTTGGTAGAGACCTTGGGTACACCAGTAGAAATAAAGTGCCAAAAATCCCCATTGATCCCATGTGTGCTAAAAAAGTTACTCAAGGTCAAAGAAAAAAATTTCGGTTTTTTTTATTTTTCTCGAAAACGGTAAGTTTTATAAAAAATATATTCTGGACAAAAAATGTAGATCATAAAATTGTCTACAAAAATTTTCCTTATACTTTTTTTCCTAAGAATTACCATTCCTATGATATCGCCATTCTAAAAGTTGAAGGAGTTACATTCTACATGATATCCACAGTGTGCATATACGTGGTAGGTATTTGTGTGCATTGCGGCGGTTTATCTTGGCGGTTGCTTGGTAACGAAATCAACAAACTTATGATTTATTATCTATGGGTCATATTCCTGCTTTTCTCAAGTGGTTAAGTGAAATACTTTTAGTGTTGAACGTTCCTTTCGGGTGAATACGAGTGAATACATATATTTATTGCTAGCGTCTACTATTACAGTTTGTACCCAATAATATTTTTTTTAATGTCACAATTGTGCTTTATTTGCAATAAACTTTTGACGGAAGGTGAAGCTGTTACAGTTAGTCGTGGAATGAAAACTTTGATCGATGCAAGTACCGAAAGAGGTGATGAGTTTTTTGATTATCTGAGAAGTGAAAAGTCTGTAACAATTCACGTGGATTGCCGAAAATCATACACCTGGAAAAATTTAATTGCTGCTATCAAAAGACAACATAAGGATGGACAAGCTAGTACATCAAAAGTAAGTCGACTTACTTTTGATGTACACTTTCTCGTGCTCTAGTACGAGGTGGATCCACCTCGTACTAGAGCACGAGAAAGTGAATCCGACTTTTGTTTTAAAAAATGTTGCGCCGGTGATGAAGCGGATGAAGAGGCTAAAAAAAAATCGCTACATCGTCGACAAAAAATGTATAACGTTGCTACACTTTCATTTAAAGAATACGTTTTGACAGTAGCTCAGGATCGTTCTGATTACGTATCAAAAGCTGTCACTGAACGCATTAATGTTGAGTATGATTTAGTTGCTGCTGAGGCCAAGTATCATGACAATTGTTACAAATCTTTCCTGAGACCTAATACTGGCAGTAGAGGCGATGGAGGAAATTTATAATTTTATAGAAGGTAGTGATGATTGCCTGTTTACATTGGACGAACAAAAGAATGTTAGTAAAAATGTAGCTTTAGATAAGAAAACTATAAAAATACGATTAAAAGTAAAGAATGGTAGTAGAATTATTATTACAGAAAAGCCGGGAAAATTAACATTTATTTGTTTCGTCGACAATTACCAAGACATTTTAAGTCAAACCTGGTCTGATAAAAAAAACTTAAATAAAAAAAGAAACAGCAATTGAACAACTCAATGCAACAAATACAACCGTTGTGGTTCGTAAAGATGTTGATTTGTTAGTACTACTTACTGCACGGACTCCAATTGATAAAATTATTTTCTTTTTAAAACCTGGAAAGGCTCAACAGTGAACAGAAATATACTCCTCAAAAAGTTTATCTGCTTATCCAAAATGCTAAAACCATATTTTATTTTTACATGCGATAACCGGCTGCGATACTACATCAGCAATGTTCAGAAGGGGTAAAACATCAGTATTAAAATTATTTGAAAAAATGGATTTAATTGATTGCGCTAAAGTATTTGAAGAAATTGAATCTTCTCCTCAAACGATAATTACAAAAGGAATTCGCTTTCTCCTTGCTGTTTATGGAGCTCCAAAGAAAATTGATTGTATAGACAAGTATAGATATTTAACTTTTGTAAAAAAATACACGGAACAAGAAACAAGTACAACTATAGTTGTATAGATATATCTTGTCTTCCTCCAACATCGGCTTCCACACACTTGTATCGAGCATTTTATCAGGTTCAGACATGGCTAGGCAATCAACTAAACCCCGAAGACTAGGGTTGGAAATTAACAGACAATATTTTGGAATCGAATCAAACTATCCTCCCACCTGCACCGGAAAAACTCTATTTTTTGCGATTGTAAAAAGGTTTGTAGTGCTAAATGTGGCTGTAGAAGAGTAGGATTGTCGTGTTCACCAGCGTGTACTAATTGCCAAGGCCAGTCTTGCTCGAATGTTTAATCCAATCATATAGACGAAGATTCGTTTGATATCGATGAAGAGACTGCTGATTCATCTTCAGTTGAACAATTTATGGACATCCAGCAAGAAGAAGAGGAAAAAGACATAACTGTTGAAGTGGAATTTGAAGAGTATGAATCAGATTAAAATATTAACGTAAAATATAACTACAGTGTAAAATAATCACCTATATCAATATCACTAATCATCATGCAGTAAATACAGTATGTTCCCATAAAACTCGTGGAATAGGTCTACTGGGGAAACCACGTTAAAAAAAAGCGCCAAGTACACTACCACATAGGTGGCGTGGAAATGTGTGCATATCATGTAGAATGTAACTCCTCGAACTTTTAGAATGGCGATATCTTAGGAATGGTGATTCTTAGGAAAAAAAGTATAAAAAAAGTTTTTGTAGATAATTTTATGATCTACAATTTTTGTTTGGGCTATATTTTTGATAAAACTTACCGTTTTCGAGAAAAATAAAAAAAAAGAAAATTTTAACTTTGACCTTGAGTAACTTTTTTAGCACACATGGGATCAATGGGGACTTTTGGCATTTTATTTCTACTGGTGTACCCAAGGTCTCTACCAAAATTTAGCTCTGTCGGAATTTTTGTTATTTAACCACTATTTTTATGTCTAATTTGACCGGACTATACGTCTAATGATGTTCTGGTTTAAGATTAATAGCACATTGCGATTAATTTCTGCACACGCATTCTGGATTCTTTGTAGAAGCTCTTCCCTTGTGGGCACAGGTGTGGCATAGACCTTGTCTTTAAGGTGACCCCCATAGATAGAAATCTAATGGTGTCAAATCCGGTGATCGCGGCGGCCATGCAACTGGACCGCCACGACCAATCCATCGCCCTTCAAAATGTGTATCCAGCCAGTTACGAACTGGTCTTCCAAAATGTGCCGGACACCGATCTAGCTGAAACCAGGCTTGTCTTCGCATGTCAAGAAATATATCATCCGATATATTAACATTCTCGGTCTCCAGGAACTCCAGGAAGTTTTCAGAATTTAGCCGCTGTGGTAGTACATAAGGCCCAAAAAGATTGCCTTTGTCCTTTGTAAATTCCTACCCATACATTGATGCTGAACTCTTGTTGGAAATGGCGTGGTCTTTTTTTATGTGGATTTTCATGTGCCCACACATGCTGGTTGTGGAAATTTACAATCCCGCGTCGAGTGAAACATGACTCGTCGGTCCATAAGATATTATTTAAAAAAGTCCAGAAGCCATCTACAAAATACCATTATGTGCTCTTCATCTCCTGGTCGTAAGCCCTGGACAGGTTGAAGATGGAATGGTCGTCTATGATCCTGTTTTAATACACGCTGAATAGTAGTTTAGGCAATTTCCATGGTTCTAGATACTCTTCTCTGACTTGTCCCAGGATCCCTGTTAAATTCACGCAGGATGCGATTATTTCTTCTTACTTGATTAGCGTTACGATTAGGATGCCTAGGTGCGAAGTTCAATCCTTGTGTCACCAATAGGTTGTACATTCTCAAAGACCTTGCGATGTGGCTTTCGTTTATTGGGAAAACGCCTTTGATATCACAAAATCCATAAATGAAGTGAATATCGGCGTATTCTTGGTTCGTGAATCGAAAAGGCATATTTATGATTACAGGCAGGGGCGTAGCTACCGCGGTATCAGCCGTATCAATGATACGGGGCCCCCGGCTAGGGGGGGCTCCCGATTGGCTTCGACATGCATAAGCAAAAAACATATTACCCACAAAATTGAGGCATGAAATTAAATAAATAAATAATATTATTATTTAAATGTTTATACATCGATTTAATAAATTAAAATTTTCCTAAATACCCTCCTGTTCCAACGAGGCCGTGAACTCATACGAATTGTTTCTGCCCGCACCTTTCCGCTATGCGTTGTCTGCGGCACAGCCTGCGCATATTGTTCTGTGCTCTGTGCCGCATACTGAGTCTGCTTTGCGTGTTATTATCATAGGTTAGTTATATTAATAGCAAATTAGAAATAATTACACTACTTTACAGTCATTTTGCCCACCATATCTCATTATGACTTTCTTGTGTAGGTAGCGAAAATCACACTTTTCATGGAAGCGTTTTCGAGATATGAATTTTCAATTGTTTTTTTTTTAATTTTTTGAGGTGTTTTGACGTTTTAGAGTATACTTCGAGTTCTAATTGATAGATTTGACCAAACAAGCACTTAAATCAAAGGTAATTGAGCCCTCTACAACTTTCTCTGGTATAGTTTTGGTATCGGCTCAGTAGTTTGATACTGCCGATTTTATGAAGTTGAAAAAGTCCTTTTGTTTTACAAAAATCGAGGTCGAAAATTTACATATCTTTCTGGGAAAGATAGAAATCGAAAAGATAAGTCCAGTTTGATTTATTTTACGTATAGATTATACTTAAAGGAAAAAAATAAGCTGCTGTTGATAAATGACGAAGTTATGAATTTTTCAGTGAACCAAAATTCAGTTTATCGAGAATTTTTTCGTTTTTTCTTCATTTTATTGAATTACATAAAATTTAATATTGAACATTTATTTTAAACATTAAATATTGAAATTAAATTATATATTGAATATAGAACAATAAATATTGAACATTGAAGATATTGAAAGTTTTATTTTGTTGTAATACCTAAGCATTTGTTTTTTGGTTGCTTTTGTATTCCATTTCTCGTATGAGGGACCAAATGTAATCACCCATCATGACTGCATCCCAGAAGCCGTGATACCGCTGCTCCATAGCCTTCATTTGCTGGTGAAAACGTTCTCCGTGCTCATCACTTACGTCGTCCAGATTGTGCGGGTTATTTACGCACTCGAATCCTTTACTTATTTTACACTTTTTATGAACTAAATAAAACCATGATAAAAATACCTTGTTAAAATATCAAAAAATAGCAGTAAAATGTCACTATTTTCGTTAAAGAATAAACGTATTACAAAATAAAAGAAAAATCGTCAAAAAGCTGAATTTTGGTTTTCCACTAAAAAATTCATAAGTTCGACATTTTTCCATGTATTTTTATCAACATTAGCTTGTTTTTTTTGTAAAAATGTCAGCTTGTGGAAAAAAAATCAAAATGGAGTTAAGTAAATTTTTTACCTTTGCCATAAAACTATTTTTTAAGTTATTAAAAGATTTCAAGCTATATTCAAAAACGTCAAAACACATCCGAAAAATGAAAAAAAAAACAATTGAAAATTCATATTTCAAAACGCTTCCATACATGATTTTCGTGTTAGTGGGGAAAATTATAATGGGATATGATAGGCAGGAATTTTTTGTAGATTTTGTAGTGTTATTAGCGTTACAATCATTTCAAATGACTTGCCTTTATTTTAAAATAGAAACCTTTTAAACTATGTTGAAGAATTTTTTTTCCAGCAGCTTTTCCCGTATAAGGGCCCCAACCTGATTTTTGATACGGGGCCCCCTCGAGGCTAGCTACGCCACTGATTACAGGATACTTGTATTAACTCTAAAATATCTTAACAGACTGTAAAAAATAATAAAACCTTTATTAACACTCTGACAGCTATTTCAGTTGTTTAAGACTGACAGTTCATACTAGAGTGGGGCCGCCCTAATTTTATTGGATAAAACGCATCAGGCCACTTGATAATTTTAAATAAAAATACGTCAAGTGTTTATTACCTATTTTAAATACTTATACCAAATTTAATCAAATATTCTTAAAGAATATGAGAGTTATAACAAAAAGATAAATCTTAAAATTGAATTTTGAAGGGCTTTATGTTTTTTCTGGGGAAGTTTTGAAGAAAATAAAACAATGCATGTCGAGTTATTTTTCAGTGAAATCATGGGCGGAAAAAGTGAAACAACCCCTGTATGTACGCCAATGGACAATTTTGACAAAAGTTACTTGGGTCAAGTAACGAGTATCTACTTCATAAGTACTTGTATAAAAGTTGGTGAAAAACGCTTTAGCGATCTTAGAGTTATCATAACTCAGTTATGACAAAATAAAGATATTTAAAACTGAACTTTGCAGTACTGTATGTTTTTTTTTTTAACTCAATTATCTCGTAAACAAAGCCTTAATCTAAATTTGACAAAAGTGACTTTTTTTCTCAAAATTGAACAAGAAATTAGAAAAATTTATTATTTAAACCAATATCCAGTGGCGTAAAAAATGGGGTGGAAAAAGTGAAACAACCTCCCTGTATCTACGTCACTGGACAATTTTGACAAAAGTTACTTACGTCAGGTAACGAGTACCTATTTCATAAGTACTTGGTCAAAAACGCTTTTATGTCCTGAGAGTTATGGCAAAAAAAAATATTTTTAAAAACTCAACTTTGAAGGGCTGTATCTCCCTTAGGAGGGGTTTTGGAGAAAAAAAATTACCATGCATGTCGACTTATTTTTTGATGGGACTATCGAATGGTGAATTATTGCTACCATAACCTGGACCACCCTGTATATTATATATTATATATTATATATTATATATTATATATTATATATTATATATATATATTATATTATATATTATATATTATATATTATATATTATATATTATATATTATATATTATATATTATATATTATATATTATATATTATATATTATATATTATATTATATATTATATATTATATATTATATATTATATATTATATATTATATATTATATATTATATATTATATATTATATATTATATATTATTATGTGTAATCGAAAAATTGTATCAAATGTTATAAAAACCTAACCTCAAAGTTTGTATGGGACAATAAGCTTAAAGCAACCCCCGTTTCTACGACACTGTGTTCACTCAAACAATTGAAATTATGTGTGAATATGTGTTTTGGTAGTAAGTGACTGTTCGCAAAATATCACGTTTCCAAGACCACCAGAGTAGAAGTTATATTAAAAAAACTGATATGATAGGTAACACTTTATCACCCTGTATCTTGGAAACATAAGTAATTAGGAAAAATAATTTATTTAGGTTTTCGTCTTATTTTGACTTGCTTAATCTGCTCCTAAATTTATGCCACTAAGTTTAGGGACACCTTGTATATTATATTATAGATTATATATTATATATTATATATTATATATTATATATTATATATTATATATTATATATTATATATTATATATTATATATATATATATTATATATATATATATTATATATTTATATATTATATATTATATATTATAATTTAGCTACAAAATAGTTACTTTTTCAATAAAATTTGGTATAGGGCCGTTTTGAGGGGTGGAGAATCCAGTGCCGTGCATAGATTTTTTTGAAATCGCTTATATGAATTCTTAAAAATTTACCCCCCAAAACTAAGATAGTATGCTTTGTAGGTTATAAAAATATGGCGTGTTTTTGCTCCAAAAATACAGTTTATCAAGATCTGCACTTAGAAATCGTATAATAAATAAAGATTTTAGAGGGTTATCGCAAAAAAATGGGTCACACTATATATACGATATATGAAATTGATTAGACTCACTCCATACCAAGAAAAACTGCCCCATAGGAATACACTACCTCACCATGTTAAACAGTTGACCAACTGGTATTCCATCAGAATTAAAAATGTTATTTCGAGTTTCATCGCTGAAGTACTTTTTTCCAATTGTCTCCCGTACTGATTACATGAAAAATGCAAGGCAAGTCAAGCCGCTTTCTTTTGAGAAAAAAATTGTGTTTTTTTAGGTTACCCTAAATAGTTTGACTTCGACTAATCTCCTCTAAATAGTTCTGTGTCCAACATTTAATCCAGCAATATCGTTGATGAGCCTGTCAGTTGTTTTCTTGGCCTCCCAAAAGAAATTGGCAGTGAAGTAGAACTTTACTTTCGATTTAATACGAGTATTGTATGCAACCCATTATACATTTTAAGATGTGTCTACTGCTCCTCAGCAGCAACTAAATAATATTAAAAAAAGCACCGTCGCGGGGGTCGATTGGACCCTTTCATAAATGTTGTTTAATAAAAAATAATAGTTAATTTTATTAATTAGATTAAAAAATCGCCGTGGCGGGCAAATATATAATACCCGTCGCAACAAACAGTATACGTAGACACTTCCTACATTCAAATGACATTTTATTTGATCATCAAATGACATTTGATTTAATCATCAATATTAATAGTGTTATTAAATGTGATTTCGGATAAAATTTAATATGCAACCTCGGCATTAAAGTCATTTTTTATCACTTACGTGGTTATTTGCCTCGGTTTTCGCCTCAAATAATTTTTACATTCCTGATAGAAAAATAAGACTTTACTGCCTTGATACTAGGGGTGTCAATCCCGGGATCCCGAAATCCCGGGGTCCCGGGATCCCGTAAAAAATCCGATCCCGAAAATCCCGGGACTAAAAGTCCCAATCCCGGGATCTTAGTAATAAGTTACAAAGAATAAAATAGTCTTTTTTTTAAGCGTATGACATTTTTTATATTATAATACTCATAAGCATATATAAAAACACTTCATTTTTTTACTTAGTTCAAGTCAAATTATTATACACCGCCGTACAATAATGAAAATACATTGAAATTACATAGCAAGAGTGGTTCCATCTATAGCATAAAATCAGCAAAGAAAATGTAAAATTACAGGGTCACTGTAGAATAAATTTATGTACATAACCTATAATATAACATTTATTTCAAACGTCAAACCTGAAAAAATGTCACAAACTTGATAATTTCAATGTAAGTTACAGCCCCAATTGGAACTCACCAAGGCCGATTGATAAAAGAAATGGAATTATTTGTTAATGGGGGTAAACGTGGGTACAATGTGCCTACGAATTCTTGAAAACCATTCTTCCGACTAGTGTGGAGTCCGAAAAATATCGTTCGTTAGTTTGTTTGTTGTTTTATTTTAAAATTAATGATATATATTTTTTCGGGACTGATCCCGGGATCCCGGGATTAGTTACCTTTGGTTCCGAAAGGGCCCGGGATTGGAAAATGGGCTCGGGATTGACACCCCCTACTTGATACATAAATAAATATTTTCTTGAATATTGAACTACCTACCACTTTTTGTCTATTACTGGTCATATGATAATGCACTATGAAATTGGTTTTTACCGTTTAGTGTAGATTGCAAAGAATTTGCTTTTAATAAAAGTATTTTATCTATTTTGCGTTGATAATGACTTCATTAATAAAAGCGGTGTTATAATTATCACACCCGCTTTTGGCTATACTTTAAACAGCATAATATTTTGTATATTGGTTATAATATTTTTCTAGTCCTTACGAGACTTTTCTGGCAATAAATACCAAAGAAAATCATTTTTTTCTTCTGTAACATTAACAGCCGCTTATTGTAAATAAGTAAATTAAGGGACGGCATGGCGAATCAATTTTGACATTAACTGTCAAACCATTGACTGTGATACCAACTATCTAAAGTAAAATTCGACCAAATTAAATTTAAATTATAAAATTATTTTTTTTTAGAATTTTTCCAAAATAGATAAAATAGCATAAAGAACTCATGTCATAAACCTTTTGTCTCACTCGTCCATTACAAAACTCGCTCCTTCGTCGCTCGTTTTATAAATTGTCCGCGTGCGACAAAATGACGTCTTATGACATTAGTTCTTTAATATACTATTTTTGCTTACTATTGTAAATATAGTAGGCTTTGTTAATTAAGTCATTTAAATATACCGTAAATCATCTTTAAAGTATATAGACGGAGTCATAATTAATTTCCATATAAATTGTGTAAACAAATATTTTCTAATTAACATAGAAACCCCCAAACATTTTGATTGCCTTTCAAACTAAGAAGACTGCATAATTTTAAATGCCACCAGCTCAAAATAGCTTAGAATTTTAGGTAAGAGGTCGTTATTGCGTTTTTCATGAAAAACGTTTAAACTTCCGCACGGATATTGTCAATTTAGTCGAGCGTGAAATAACGCGGCCAGGACGAAATCCACGAGGGACGAAGGCGTTAGACTTATTTAGATTACTGTTTGTCAAATAAATATTCCGCATGCATGCCGAAATGTTAAACTTATCGTTTGATCATTCCCTCAAATTTATAAAAACAGTATTTGTTTTATTAATTTAAAATCCTTTGAATCATTTAAATAAGTTTAAAATTTAAAATCCTTTACATCTTTTCAATCGGAATGGCTTGATATTTTATTTCATATTGTTTGGAAACAAGTTACATCATTATTGTACTACATCCTAATATTTACTTTATCTTTTCATATTGTAAAGATTTTTTTTAATATTTCCGTTTTAAGTTATCTTATGTATTATGAAATATTTAGTTTTTTGTTTTCTTTGCATGGTTTCAGCCGATTCCTCAGGCTTTCAAATATTTTGTAAACTAATTTCATGGGGTAGCCATTTCCGTTGAGGTCTCTTTTAATAAGCTTTATTTTTTTAGGGTCAAGGGTTGTTGAGTTGTAGATGGTGATTGCTCTATCTATAAAAGTTCTTACTATCCAATGGTTTGTATTGTTTAAAAAGTAACTGAGTTTAATTGGCAAAAGGCAGTATGTTTCTATAAAATACAAAAGTAGCTCGTGACCACTCATGAAAAATTTAATATTAATTTTGAAGATTTACACCATTCATTTACTTTGTTAATAGAATCTTGCAATATCACACAGTCATCATAGATATCAATCCTTTTAAAAAGCTTTAAGTCATCAGCAAATGCTAGCTTGTTGACGGTTATGGAACTTATAAGATCGTTAATAAAAATGACAAAAAGTAAGGGACCCAAGTTTGAATCTTGGGGAACCCCGGACATTACAATGTAGCTACTGGATTGGAACCCGGCAACCTCAACATATTGGGATCTATCACTAAGATATGATCTAACTAGGGCAAGCATGGAGTTAGAAAAGCCAAAAAATGTAAGTTTTTGTAAAAGAACTTCATGGTTAATTTGATCAAATGCTTTTTGAAAATCCATATATATCACATCGACCTGGCCATGGGAATCAATAGTTTCACAGATATTCTGTGAAAGACAGGCTAAATTGACATATTTACCATAAATCCATACTGATCTTTACTAATTAGGCGCTTAGTCGCAGAGTACAAAAATTATGAATAATGACTTCAAAAATTTTGGAAAAATTGCAAAGAATAAAAATTGCTCTGTAGTTTTGAACTATGCCAGGATCACCTTGTTTCAGTATAGAGCATACTCTGGCCATTTTCCAAATTTCAGGAAATTTCAAAGAAGATAGACAAAGATTAAAAATATGTTTAAGGGGATTAACAAAAACTCCAATGCAGTCCTTGACAATAAAACTAGGGATCCCATCAGTGCCTGCAGTAGGTTTGTTACTAAGTTTTTTAGCAGCCTTCATAATATCAGAGTCAGACACAGTTTCGATATTAATGTTACATGATTAGAAATTTGTTCATCCGACAAGTCGTTCAGGTCCGTATTAACATAGACGGATCGAAAGTAACTGCCAAAAGCAATAGCTATATCAACGGGATTATTATAACAATTATTGTCGTCTTTTATTACACCAGGAATTTTTGAAGTGCCTTTTTTAAGGTTAACAAAATTCCAAAATTGACTTGGATCAAGTAACAAATTATTTTCAGTAGATGATATAAAATCTTGATAGGCCTTATCTATTAAACGCTTGCATTCCGATCTAAGTAATTTAAACTGATTAATATAATGTAAGCTCTTATATTTTTTATAGTTTTTGTGAGCAATCTCTTTTTGTTTTAGTACCTTTATAATATTAGATACCATTAAACCAGGGAGGATACTGGCGGGTCGATTCGCGACGTAAGGGAACATAAAGGTTAAATATTTCATGAAGTATTCTATACAGCTCATCGCAAGCTTGATCTACATATTATTATTATTTTTATTATTATAATGTCCTGTGTGAGTGGGCTTCCTGTATACCGATGTCCGTTGGCGTTGTTATTTTTCCTGACGCTTAGGTCTAGGAAATGTGATTTGTTGTTTTTCTCTTTCTTTATGGTGGGTGTTAAATTGTTGATGTGTTGCATAAACAGCCCAAATAATAAAAGAGTAAGTAACATATCGTCCACGTAACTAAACCATTGTTTTGGTTTCTTGTTTGCTTTCGGATTCAAACCTCTTCACATCGATTTTGGCGATTATTAATGAGAAAGATGATCTAATTGGTAGTCTATACACAAAGAAGGATTTTAGTAGTTTCATAATGGCCTGGATGGGTAGTGGCAGAGACTAGTCTCTGGACAGTGGTGTTTTTTTTAATAATGACCTTCCTTAAATCTTAAGTAAATCTTTTACCGGAAAGTTGGTGTACAGACATTAGCAAGTCAAAGCTGACGGTCTTTAGTTTTATTCTCTATTCCTCCCATTATTTGGACGATGTGTTGTGTATTCTTTACGAATAGTTGCAAGAGGTAAAGAAGAAACTTGGATCATTTCTGTCGGAGAGTTCCAAGAGCTTGTAAGGGGTCTTGGGGGCATGTTGTTCTTATGTATTTTTGACGGCGCCCTACATATGCGGAGGCTTGCTGTGGTGTGTTAATCGTGACCGTATCTTTTCTAGTATTTACCGTTCATATTTCTTGAATGTTCGGTAGACTCCTTTGAAATGAGGGTGTAGTTCCATATCTGCAGAACTGCTATATATTTTTAATGACGGTTGCTTTTTATTAATTAAAAAAAACACAGATACTTCTTCCTTTTTCATACTATTAAAGGAACATTACTACTCATCCAGGCCATTATGGAAATAGTAAAATGCTGCCTCGGGAATTCGTACTTTCAGGAAAAAGGTTTTTGAACCAAGTGGATAGACACAACAGAGTTTAATACCACTAATTTGACTAAATCTTTTCAACATTTAACAAACAGCAAGCAGCGACACCTACACACAGTTAAATTAACTTTTACAGAAATCTATATCTGATAGTAATTGAATATTTACTCTCTTAAAATTTACTAATAAAATAGTCGTTTTCACTTTTAAATAGTTATTTTTTACTACGTAAATAGTTAAAGTTTGACTAATTTAAGATTAGTCACCATCTTTGACTATTTCTGCGGCCAACAACAACGATTATTTGAATTAAATGCATATAGGCTCCATAGTTAAATGGACAAACAAAGATGCAAAAAGTTTAGCTCAAAACAGCAACACAAATAAAATTGATTTTTATAAGAATCAATGATAGCCACATTGGTTATGATAACAGCTTGACAAGCTTGACAACCGACAGACCTAAGTTCAATCCCCGGCTGGGTCAAAACTTTTTTAAATTTAAATCTACTAGGTAATTTGACTATTTCATTCAGTAGAATTTGACTAATTATTATTAGTGACTGGTGTTAATTTTTATTCTGAAAACAATTTTTGAGGCTGAAATAATTTCTGATATAAGTAGTTTTTGGTTGTGGTAAACAATAAACAGTTTTTTAACGTTTATTAATTAATTTTAAGGATTCATTTAACTTAATTTTTTCTTTACGATTCCATATTAACATCACCTTAAAAACCGTCTGCAAAAAGAACTAGGATTAATGTACTTTTCCCGACATGATAACAGAATGTTAAATTAAAGTTAAGACAAGAATTTTCAAGAGTAAATCAAACGAAGGCAAGAGCTCAAAAAGAATGGTCCGCTTTTTTTAATAAACATAATACGAAAGAAGTCAAATAAGTGGCAAAAATTGCCCGCGTCGTCTTCAAAGTGTGTCAGTTTTTCTGGCCTATAAAGCAGAGTCTTCGCTCGTTACAGTCGGGGCTAATATTTGCACGTTCTCGCTCTCCAAAGACGTTTCCTGCCTGCATTCCCTGCCGTCAAGCGCGAGTCCTTCGCACGTCGCAAAACGACATAACAAAATTTTACAGGTCCTGGAAGCTTGTCAAAATCGATAGCGGTGTAAACAATAAATTAAAACGACGACCTTTCCACGCCGACAGCGACGAAGACGTCCCGGGTACGTGCTTGTTTGTCCCATGGGCGCCCGTTCAAACTTTTTCTAGAGGACCATATTAAAAAATAATGTTTACAAGGTGGAATTGTACTTAATGAATTATTTATAGAGTTTTAAAATATTTAGACGGTTTTAAAACATGTATAGAAATTTACGTACATAACCGTAAAGATATAAAATAATATTATTTTAAAACATGAGTTTTATAGGACAATGGTTTACCACAGAGTGAGAAAACAATTTTATTGCATGAGCAATAGTTTAACGATACGCTTAAGCCACAATTGTGGCAATTTTTCCAACAGGCAAGTAAAATAAATGTTGTATAAAACGTGTTTTCACATTAAATTGTCATTAAATACAAATAAAACTGCTGTTTTTAAAATCAACAAATAAACGTTAGGAAAACCCAATAAGAGTTTAGTAAAAGTTATAGTTATAATAAGTATTAAGATATTTAGGGAAGTTTGTATATTGTATAATATTTTAAAAAGGCAGGTATCAAGGCCCATTTGCACCTACACATAACTGACGCTAATTTGCAGTTGAATAAATATAAAAATCTACCTTTGGTCGTTCATAAAGTATTGTGATTGGCTGGAGTAAGGAAAGTAGCAACCAAGGTCTTTGACGTTAGAGATGACCATCTGCTACTGCTACTTCAGCCAATTACATTGCACACATTTAGGTTGGCCGCAGTGCAACCATTTAAGTTTTTACTTAAGCGTCATTTACAAAGTAAAAAATTAACTAAAAATATAGCGTGTTTTTATTCTTCATTTTTGTTCTTGTGCATAGTTTTGTGGCTGTTTTTTTAAACAACTATAACGGTTTTGTCAAATGGCAGTATTAAAATGCACCAAAATACGCATGTGCCGCCGCTACTACTACCGCTACTCCAAGAACTGTAAATTGTAAAAATTTAGTGCCGCTACTGCTACTCCTACTACTACACCTACAGATACTTTTTAAAACTATAAATTTTGCTTTAGACCAACATTGTGTAACATAATATTATTTTGTGTAACATAGGGGTTGGGCGGGGTCTAAAATCCCCAAAAAAGCTGTGACGTACTTTATGAACGACCTCTTAGCGCAAATATCCTTATCTAAATAATTTTTGTAATGTGTTGGGTAATAAAAAAAAATATTTTAAAATTCATACGGGAGCACTTGAGTCGGACAAAATTTAGAGGTCCCTTGACGATTTTTTAATTTTAAATGCATTTTTTAAATGCGCATGTTTTAGTCAAATATGAATGGTATAATTTGTATCTGCAAAAATTGATAAAAACCAGGGGCGGATTTAGGAGCTACCTAAAGGGGGCTGACTATGAGCCGAGTCGAAGGTTCGAGTCCCACGTGGGTATTGATGTTTATTTGTGTTTGTACTATTGTGATGTAAAAATTATAGTATAGGTCTAGGATCACTTATAAATCACTTCAAGGCGAGGACCTCACTACCTATAGTATATTATGTATGAAGTTTGATAAACGCCATTTTGGACGCGAATCTAATTTAGGCACGAGCGAGCTTAATTAAATTAGATTCTAGAATAGTTTATAAACGAGTTGCATACTATACTGTCTGCGAAAAATACTTAATAAAAATACTATCTAAAAATTATTTAAATTAAATATTTGTATAGAGCGACATCTAAAAAACAATAGAGTAACCAACTTGGAAATCTGTATAAAATGTAAAATTTTTATTTGTAAATCGAAATGTATTTCTTAAAAATTGACCGTTTAATGCGATATAAAAGCAGATTTTTGCAGTAAAGCCGGATTTATAGTTCTAAAACGTAGCCGTAGTCGTTGCAGTTGCAGTTGCAGTAGGGGCAAAACAGTCTGTGATTGGCTGGAGGATCTTTGCAGTAGCATCCAAGGTCGTTGTCGTAAGTTGTCGTAAGAGATGACCAACTTTTATCTTTTCTTGCGGCAACGACTACTACAGCCAATCAAATTGCAGATATTGCAGACAAACTGTCAAACTCAAAAACAAGGCTCCCAAACCATGTTTATAAGTAAACTAAACCAAATAAACAAAATAAACGAAGCGAAAATCACCGATACAAAATACTTGAAATCTTTGTAAACAGAACAAATGTCACTACGCGGCCACTACTGCAACCGCTACGCGCTGAACTATAAATTGTAAAAATTAGCTACTTACTTACTGCAACTGCAACTGCAACGGCTACGGCTACGTTTTAGAACTATAAATCCGACTTAAAAGTAAAGAAAATGTTTTATGGGCACACCCGAAATTAAGTTTAATATAGTTTACTGCAGGTGAAATTAAAAGCTTTGTACAATGTTCATATAAACTTTTCAAATATTAGCGTTAAGAAACTATATAATACTTTTGTATTGAAATAATAAAATAATTTTTACATATTTTGCAAGAAGGGCACTTTATTTTAACGATTGTATGATATTTGACAACTGTCAACTAACTTAAAACTAACTTCAGCCCGTGACTAAAACGCCATAGAGCCAGAATTTGTCAATCTGTATTTAAAATACCCATGGGTACTTAGTGTTATGAAAACATGTACGATAATGCGCGTTTTAAAGGTGGGCGTAGTAAATATAAATAATAGACGTAATAATTAAATTGTTATGCGGAACAATACTCCTGGAATACAATTTTTCCAAAAAAAATAGTAATAAATATTTGAATTCTTAAAATTTGTTTATTATACTCTTTCGAGTGTTTTTTTTTAAATTGAGATAGTGTTAAGATATTTTAATCAGTTCTAAGAGTTTAACGAATGTGTTTTAGAACATCCTATAATTGTTTTTAGTTGCGGTTTTTTGAGGGGGTGACAGGGGCGCTCGCACCCCCCTTAAATACACTGCTTAATTAATTTTATTACGTTTTCATAATAATCGAAACAAATAGAGCTACCTGCCACGACACCTAAAAAGTAAATTGAATAAAATAATGCCGGCGGAATTATGTCCAGTCAAGACTGCTCTAATGACTGATTACCACTACTTTTTCTATTTTCGCCCCCCTCAGTAGATGTCTAAAACCGCCATTTACTAGCAAATGCTTGAAATACAAAAGTGTCGAGACATTTGCCTTTTACATTAAAAATTATTTTAATCAATTAACCACCAGAGAATAGTATTTTTAGTTGTACAGTCGTGTGTAGTTAAAATGTCCTGCTCTAATTCGTTAATTGGTTAATATAGAATCATATTCTTAAAAATTTACAAAAAACCTCTTTACTAGGTAGGTATATAAAATTTTAACGCCATAATAGTATATTATGTATCAAGTTTGATAAACACCATTTTATACAAGAATTTAATTTAGGCACGAGCGAGCTTGCGAGCGAGTGCTTAAGTTAATGAGTGTATAGAAAAGTTTATAAACGAGGTGCTTACTATACTTTTTCGACAAATACTTATTATTATCTTAAAATGATTTAAATAAAAAATTTGTATAGAGCGCCATCTATGAAACAACAGGGGAAACTGTCAAATGTCACATTTTTACATTTTATAAACACAATTATAAAGGTTATAAATCGAAATGTATATTGAAAATTGACAGTTTTTCATAGTAAAAGTAAAGGAAATGTTTTATGAGGACTTTACAGTAGAGTCCGTGTCCAAATTTAAGTTATATTTTAATGCCGGCGAAACTAAAAGGTCAGTACAATGTTCATATAAACTTTTCAAATATTGGCGTTGAGAAAGTATTTAATATTTTTGTATTTGTGTATTGAGATAATAAAATAATTTTCACATTTAGTATTATTTTACAAGGAAGGCACTTTATTTTAACGATTGTATGACATGACTGTCAACTAACTTAAAACTAACTTCAGCCCGTGACTAAAAACCTGTTGCTAACTTCAGCCCGTGACTAAAGCGCCGTAAAGCCACAACTTGTCAATGTGTATTTAAAAGGTCCCTGTGTCATGGAAACATGTACGATAAAGGGCGTTTTAAAGGTTGGAGTAGAAAAAATGTATTTTTTTAATTTAAAAGATGTTTTAAGTTACTAAACATTAGTTTCTAGAAAAAACTGTTCTGATAATATTTAAATATTAATGTATAGTTTCAAAGAGTCTAAGCGCGCGTGAAAATTGGACCACGAGCGTAACGAGTGGTCCACCACGTCAAGTGGTGACAAGTGAAATCGATTTTGCAACGTATACCAAGTATATAAAGATTTTTTGTTGCAGCGTTTTTTGACAAAATTTATTTTCAATTTAACATAAATAAATATTTTTTTAACTCAAAGCACTAGTGGATAAAGGGTGTCCTTTCGATTTTATTAATTTTTATAAAAAATTTAGTTGTTTGCAACCCTTATTCTTATCAATTAAAATTAAACAAAATTGGTCATTCACACTGTTATAAAAATCAGATTTGTTAACATAAGTTTGTAGTTTGTTAATTTTATTTTGTAAAATTTTAACATAATTTTTTGTAGAAAACAAGGGTTTGTAATTATTTTAATAATAGAAAATGTTTTACCGAAAGTTTTGTAAAGGTAATATGCATTTTGTGAGCATTTTGTTAATTTTAAAGGTTACAGAGTATTTTGTTAATGCTTAACAAATTATTTCGTTAAAGAAATACGTGATTTCAGGCAGTGAATCAAAACATTTCCCATTTAGAATACGCATTAACAAGTTTAACTAACTGTATGGTTCGGAACACAAACGAAATTATAACTCCTCGTCCTTTTATGGAGTCATTCACTGCGGTGAGACGAAAGTAAGTGGTGCCATCTACCGTCTTTTGACATGTTCTTTATGTTATATATATGATTCCGCACCATACAGCAACTCGGTACTGATGTTCCCAGGGCCGTCTTTAACCTATTGGAGGCCCTGGGCATTAGGGTGACCGCAAAAAATCGATGTCGGAATTTTGTTCGTCTGGACCCCACAAAACGATTCCCCTTTCCAGATATTGAGATAGACGAAATTTGAGCTCGATTAAACGACGTTAACCCGTGCCGCTCGTCGCTCAAAGTTTGAAAAATACAAATTTTTGGTCAAAAAGCTGACATATGGAGCCATAACTCCAGAACAGTAAATAATAAAAACACGCTTAATATCTCAAAAGAAAGCTAATGTTGTTCTTCAAAATTTATATACTATACATAATTGTTGTTATTTTAAGTCAAACAGAGTTACAACAGCCTTTGACCCCAAAAACGTGCCCTGGCAGCATTAGGAGCCAGTTTGGGTGTATTCTAAGAGTTTTACGGGTTTTTACATAATGTGTCTCGGAATTAACATTTTTTATTAAAAACTATTTTGGAACTTAATTTTTAAACAAAAAGAGCCTTTTGTTCAAATATAGTCAGACTAATAGTCAGGTAATCCCCATATAATAAAAGATTAAATTTAAACAAAAGGCTCTTTAAAATTATTTTTACTATTTGCTCCAAAAATTATTATTTAGTTTTACCTCCGTGTATTTTACTAAATAAAGGTAAAGGTTAAGTTTTAACAAAAAAATCAGGTAGGTAATTATATTTAATTTATACAATTATTTGCATTAATGCTTTTATTGGGTATGAATTAGAAAAATATAAGACGGCCTATAGAGTGGTATGCTTATGTTTTACGGATAAAATGGCATCCACATCAGGTGTACAAAGCCAAACCAAGGATAAAATATTTCTTGTGGGCTATCCCATTCACCAAATCACCGGTTGTAAACTACCCTCAAATCGTCATGTTTTTTGTGTTTTATTTTATAATTTACGTGCTGTGAAATTAACTGTAAGAGAATCAGCAAAACTTGCCATACGAGAAGTGTTCATTTTTTGGGAGAAAGCTCGAATTCCGACTAAACATGAGCAAGATGCAATTACTAAGCTGGAAAAACTTTACGCCGAGTGGAGAACTCTTTAAAAAGACCGGAAGAAAACATCGGAAACGGCTAAGAACAAATTTAAACAGTTCGTTGAAAAGTTGGATGATCTCTTTGATATTGCTCAGCAAGATGCCTTGGCTCTGATGAAATCGTAAGAAGATAAGGCGTTTCTCGTGAAACAGAGGCAGAAGGGCCGCCCAGGTTCCATGACTGGAGTGGATCTCAAGTTGTCTCGAGCTGAAGAAATCAAGGCGCAAAAGGAACTTGCAAAAATGAACCGACAAATCCAAGAAGGTGCAGAGTTGGTGGGATTATCTTTTTTTGATCCCACCATTACAGACGATGAAAAGTTGTTACTGGCTAATAAATTGGTCAGTAGCACAGAACCATCAGAGCACGCTAGGGTTGTAAATCCAAAAGTTAGGAAAGAAAAATTAAAAGAGGTAGTTGATGGAGGATTGGTAAATTTACTCACCAAAGAAACATTTACATTATTTAACAGATTTTATATAAAAGCAGATTTCCTAAGACAACATCCAAACACCTGGCCTCAAAATAATGACTTCCAAGAAGGATTGAAAATTGTCAAAACATTAAAGGTAGTTAATGATATGGCTGAGCGTGGTGTTAAATTAATAACCGACTTTAACAACCTTCTGACTAAAGATGAAGGCCAAAAGCAATATGTCCTGCAAGTTGTAAGCAAATGCCGAGCATTATATCCTGACGTTTCAAAAACTACTTTAACAAAAGCTCTAGAATAGATTAGATAACTATGTAAAATCAACTCATGTAGTTACTACGTCTGTCTCTTTTCTGTGTCTGTTTTGTATGTATTATATACCTAATTTTTATATTTTAAAATAAAAAATGTCATTAGATTTATCAGTATTACTTGTTTTTTATTATACTTCTACTTTAAACTCAAAAATATACCAAAAAAAGCAAAATTTATCACTTAATAACAAAATATACGAAGTATGCTCCTAGTGGTACCAGGTCATGTTTTTGGGGCTAAAGGCTATTGTAACTCGGTTTGACTTAAAATAAGAACAATTATGTATAGATTACAAATTTTGAAGAACAACATTAGCTTTCTTTTGAGATATTAAGCGTATTTTTATTATTTACCGTTCTGGAGTTATGGCTCCATATGTCAGTTTTTTGGCCAAAAATTTGGATTTTTTCAAACTTTGAGCGACGAGCGGCACGGGTTAACGTCGTTTAATTGAGCTCAAATTTCGGCTAACTCAATATCTGGAAAGGAGAATCGTTTTGTGGGGTCCAGACGAACAAAATTCCGACATTTTTTTCCACCCCCTATGAGTTGCGGTCACCCTACTGGGCATGTTAGGATAATGGGGCCCCTATGACTTTGACAGAACACTATTTTGTTAGAATAGACAAAGAAAGTAGATAAACAAGGATAAATATTTATTTTTATTTACAATCACATGAAACGAATAGATAAATGATATTACATATTACTATATTAATCCACAAAAGTAACTTTTTTAACATTTACAGATTAGTGCTTAAAAATATATGCTCTTTGAAGAGGAACCCTTCTAGATTTCAGATGGGCAAAATCGTTAATCACTTCTTCAAAATCTATGCTTTTTAGCACATCAGATTCTATGGACATCAGCGACAAATGGTTAATCTCTCTTGAAGCATTGTACTTCTTAATTCATTTTTAATTCTTTTTAGTTTGGGGAAGGAGCGTTCTCCACTGCAGTTACCATCATGCTTAAAAAGATTCTCAATGCGATTTCTACATTTGGAAATGTGTCTTCTTTCAAAAGTTGATATATTTTTAATATACAATCCTTATTTTCAACGTCATCAATTTTCAAGTATTCTGTTAAATGCAAACATTCTATTTCTAACTCTTTCTCATTAACATCTTCATAATAAAATTCAGCAAATTCTTTGCAACTTTGTCTCAACTCTTCAGAATTGAGAGTTTTCAAGGGAAAAGTGTAAGGTATACTTCCTTTTTCTATAAGCATAAGATTTATAAGTATACTTACTTGTAAAAAAAGGGACTCTAGATTGTGAATTTACTTACATTGATATAACATTATTTTAAAATTAGTTAGGTAAAAGAAATACAAGTATTAATTTTTAAACCCCCAATTTAATTCAAGCATATTTGGTACAAATAAAATTATAAATAATAATACAAGTTATAAAAACAAACATAAAATAAACCATATGCAAACATGATTCTAATAATTAGGATATTTTATAAATAAATAATAAAGAATAAATAAAGAAAAACAATATTTTATTGATTTTTAAATAAAATTAGCTTATGTAGTTTTTGTCTAACATATTCTGGTTTTTCAAAAGCCTTTTACCTTCCCAATTTTAGTCTGGAGCTTAAAAATATAGCAATAATTTTTTTAATCAGAAGAATTCTATGATTGTCCAATATATCTTGGTTCTTTATATGATCAATCATTGCAGAATTTGAAAATACTGACTGTACATTATACAATACTTTATTACTTATATACATGGCACTATTTTTAAATTTAAATTTATTTGACATTTGTCTAGTTAATTTTTCAGTTTCTTGACAAATTATAACTACATTGTATTTGATCTGAGGGGGGGCCCCTGTCGATCCCGGGGCCCTGGGCACTTGCCCAAAGTGCCCAATGGGAAAGAGGGGTCTGGATGTTCCAATAAAGGGAAACAGCTGTTTATCGATGCTGGTGAGGAACACGAACGAAATTAAAGAAAAGCGGAGACGAAATAATTACATCAGTACACTGAAAGAAATATATGTTTGTTTTAGCAAATGTATGTGGTTCATATATGGACTACCACATACATTGCTAAAACAAACATATATTATATTTAGTTTTAACATAATATGTTAAAACTAAATATAAAAATGGTTAAGGTAAATATATTTTATGTTTCATATATAGATTACCACATACATTGCTAAAACAAACATATATTTCTTTCAGTGTAAGTGTTGTAGTAGTACTGAAAAATTATATTGTACCAAATATCTTTATAATTTGATGATTTCAGAATTATGTTTTTTGAGTTCATTAATGTAGGTATGTGTTAACTTTTTGTTTAGGAAATTGACTAAAAAGGCAACATTTCTTATCAAAATTCTTTTCATTTAACTTCCGAGAGTTACAAAAAATACTTTTATCTCCACGCGGTCTATAATTTAAACTTTATTGTTGTCAACATTCGATAAAGAAATACCTTGTTATGGCCTAGGCCGATAAAAAATTTTATGAGGCAAGTAATTAGTTCGATTTTTTCTCGCTAGGGGTATTGTTTTGACAAATTAATCCTTTTGTAAGAAATTAACGTGCTAAACTGGTTTAATTTATTTATATTAAGCACTAATTTGTTTGTTTGACTGTTAAAGTTTAATAATTTTCATTAAATTATTGTAAAATTAAATATGAATAATAAAACAAAAAGTGAGGTTAGGCAACCAAGTAAACGCACGATTCTTTTTCTACGATTTAAATTATCTTTAAGTTATAATTTGCTTTTAGTTTTCAGTGAAATTAAATGTTAAACACAGCTTAAACATTCCAAACTACCTATTTTGTAAATAAAAATCCAAACAAATTAAAATTAGATACCTACCTATTTATTAAACAATTAATTGAATTCAATTTAATAGCAAAAATCCATTACTACTTAAATCATGTTGCTAGGTATTGTCAAACTATTACTGCTTCTAAAAGCAATAATAATTATTGTACATTTAATGTAATTTTTAGCTAATAAATAAATGAGATTCTAAAAAGTGAGGTTAGGCTGCTTTGATGTTGAATTAAATTGACCTATATAAAGTGCTTTGAAGATAAAATATTGTATGACATTCGGCCAAGAAGTGCCTTTTTGTGCTTCGCTACGCGTCGGCCTTCAAACCTTGAGCTTAGCACAAAAAGCCTAACTTCTTAACCTAATGACATAAATAACTATTGTTACTGGGTCTACAAACAGGTTTGTAAAAATACAAAATTACAAGAATTACGGTTAAAATCCTAGACCATGGATTTTGTTATTAAATCTACAAAATGTTTATTATAGAATTACAAACTACTTATTCAATTAGTTAACAGATTACAGTTGGTTGTAAACTTTACATAAAGTTATGTGGACCTTGATTAACATAAAATCTAGTTAACATTTGGTTAAAATTAACAAATATTTTTTTTACTGTGCAATTTACATTTTGTAAAAAAAATATATATAAAACTAGCGGACCCTTGGTCCTCCGTAGCGCGCCGCCCACTGGGTCGTTCGATATTCGCCGTGCATTGCCGATTTGGCGCTTTTTGGCAGCCGTCAAAGGCAAAACTGGCAGGCGAGAAACATTTATTTGCCAATTAATTTAAATGCTCGATTAGAATACCGAATTTGCAGCGTCCCGACAAATAGTCACCGTAATTTATTAATGCCAAACAATATCTGCAATTTGTTAAATGAAGCTGACGTTGTGACATGTATTTTTAACCAAGAACACGTTCCATCTATTAGCTGACTTTATGTCTATACTAATAAGTTTACTTATTTTTATGTTTACTTTTTTATACAGGAATACCACAAATGTGCCATTAGAGGGTTTATGGTAATCATTCTATTCACTTTAAAAATAAATCACGTCAAATGTAAAAAATTAGAAAACACAAACAAAAAATATATCCTTTCGAAATTTTATAATCTTGTTTTTTCTACATAAACATAATATTATTTATTTAGAAATAGTATATTGTTTTTTGAGCAATCTTAGATAAATCCGAGGAAACCGAAAGTTGAGGAAAACACTAAACTTTTTTGTCGATTATGCTCAGATTTGATCACATTAAATCCCAAAAAAGAACAGAATAAGAATATTTTTTTATTTCCAGTTAACATTCATAAATCCACGATTGATTTAAATTCAGTTTACAGTAATGGACTTCACCAAATGATGCCAATGTGAATCCATGTTAAGTCCGCGTGGATCAACGTAGACCAAATGTCGCTGGTATGATCACTTCAGAAGCGCGCATGGATCCACGATTTATTCACATTCAGATCATAGCCATGGACAAATGACGCTGATGTGTCGATAATTCAGCATAGCTGCATTACCGATATTTTGACATATCGTCACCTGAGAATTATAGTGTTCTATCTGCATTTTCTTTTTTTTATTCAGGTTAGTCTTGTTTTAAGTATTAAAGATGCATATTGTTCTATCTATATATAATTGGGGTAGAAATTGTACAGTTTAAGCCTTAAACTTTACAATTTCTACCCCAATTATATATAGATAGATCAATATCATCTTTAAGACTTAAAACAAGACTAACCTGAATAAAAAAAGGAAAATGTAGATAGAACACTATAATTCTCAGGTGACGATATGTTGACGTCTGTTATGAAATGTACGGAACGTATAAACAAACTATAAAAATAAATCTATGTTTATTTACAATAAAAATAATATTTAAACTATTATTTTTGGTTGAAAGGAAAGGTGGGTAATCGGAAGGTATTTGGTTTATGAATTTTAGGTATATTTAATTCCATTTTCAGAAATATTTTATCCGATTAAGGAAACTTTTCCAACAGGCTTATTAATTTGATATCCATGCTTGTGCTTTTGCACTTAAAAGTATGCACAGAACATGTACTTATATGTAAAATTTACATCTTCAATTTTTTAACATTGTGTTATTAACTGAGTGTAAAACAAACATTTTTATATATATATATATATATATATATATATATATATATATATATATATATATTAGGGTGGCCCAAAAAAAAGAATATTTTTTTTCTTCTCGTCTCTTGTGAAAATATGTTGGTTTGTCATGTTTTAAGAGCCCTGTCAAAAGATCAGCACCATTAAAAATTTTTTAGGGGTCGCTCAAGATTTTTAAAAATTACCAAAATCGTCAAAAACTGGATTTTTGTTTTATTTTAATTCTTTTTCTCGTCTCGATATTATTTTTTAGGTTGAAAATAATAAAAATTCTGTAAATTTCAAATCAATATTTTGATTTCTAAAGGTCGCTAAAAGTTCGTTAATATTTATATTCAGAGGTCGCTCGAAAACATTCAAAATACTCTATTTTGAAAGTTAAAAAAATCTTGAGCGACCTTTAGAAATTAAAATATCGATTTGAAATTTTCAGAATCATTATTATTTTTAAATTAAAAAATAATATCGTAACGAGAAAAAAAATTAAAATAAAAAAAAATCCCATTTTTGAAGATTTTGGTAATTTTTAAAAATCTTGAGCGACCCCTAAAAAATTTTTAATGGTGCTGATCTTTTGTCAGGGCTCTTAAAACATGACAAACCAACATATTTTCACAAGAGACGAGAAGAAAAAAATATTCTTTTTTTTTGGGCCACCCTAATATATATAATTCTTCTGTACGTGTGCACTATGCATAGTATGCATGTCACTTAACTTCTCCTAAACGGCTGGACCGATTTTGATGAAATTGTTTGTGTGTGGATTAAAGTCACAATTGGACCCGGTAGCCAACGTTAGGGCAGAACAACTTCTTTTGGGCCCACTATATAAAAAGCAACATTTCTAAAATCACCCTATTTATTTTTTCGGATGAAACATTGCCCAAAACTTAAAAATGTTTTAAAAATATTTAATATATAGTATATTTAAAATAAAACTGCAAACATTTTTCATTTGGAAGTTGTTTTAATATTTCATATTTGTGTATTAAGAGCGCAAAGTGATATACAGTCGCTCTGAGCGAGAAGTTTGACGCGCGACGCGTAGCGGAGAGCAGCTATCTCGCGAGAGCGGCAATGTCATTTTGCGCTCGAATTACACACAGGATTTTTTCTACAACCGGTGTTTTTATTAATTAATTAATAATTATTGATAAGCTCAAATTTGACTTTTGTGTCAAAAGTCGCAGTGTTTACTAGACGTTTCGTTATTATGGTTTCCAGGGTAACTAAGCGAGCGTTTTGGTTACTTTGTCGCTCGGCGAGCGACAAAGTAAAGAAACGCTTGCTTCTCGGAAAAGTGCAACTTTGCGCTTTTTTTGGAAGCACAAGGTCTTTTCTCTTGAGAATTTTCATGATGTCCTAATTGATGGAAAAAACAGACAGACAGTTTAAAAAGGGACCTATGTGTAAAATTTTTTCAAAACTTTCAACTGTTTAATTTTGTAAATATTCATAAACAAAGAAACTTAAGTGGTAATTACTACTTTCAATTGTTGATACTGTAAAATCCGCAAAAAATGCTAAAATTTTCTTTTTTTGGGTCTTACTATAGACCTTCAAAATTTGTAGAAAATCAAAACATGTTAGTTTTCCACAGTGGATTTGGCATGGAAAGACATAATATATTATATTGAATTATTTTCAGAAAAAAAAACGAAATAAGCTTGATACTGACAGAAAATTAACCTTAATCAGAATTTAACATTTTAAAGTAGACTTTTAATTGATTAAGAAATTAGCCGAAATAAACAAAATTGAAAATTAAATGTTATGAAAACCTAAAATATTAATACAAACCCAAGAATAAATCTGAGCATTATGAATGGGTTATTAAAATGAAATGTTTCTTTGTATACGTTATTTTTGAAAGTTTAATGGACAAATTTTCCGGTTGGGGAAGTTTCGCGAAACGAATCCAATTCTCCCGCTTGTCGTATTTATAGTTTTCTGAAGAAGGAGGAGGAGATGAGAAAAGTAGTGTACGCGTTTCTGGCGGCGGCGATGTCATAAACTTTAAACTCTCGAGCACAAGTTAAATCTAATCGCATAAATCATTCAAAATAAAGCGCGCCATTTGAAACGCTACAAGGTGATTAAGGTCGTCTAATCTAAAACGAAAACGTATCCTGCCGGCTTTCTTACTAAATGTTCGCGAACACACAGTTTATTGTTAACGAACTATCTCCATCTATGCTCTTTTTCCACCTCCGTTCCCCAAAACTACATTATAATGCAAGAAACTGTAAAACATTTGCTTTTTGGGGCCATGCAGTAGGGATGTCCTATAGATTTAGTTTATAGTTTTCTCAAACTATAACTATTATAATAATTATTATACCATTCCAACCCAGACAACATTTCGACGTTTAATAAAATCAGATAATACCAATACATTTTATTAAAATCATTAACTTTTGGCTTTAATAAGGACAGACTGCTACCATTGACGGCTGCTACAGGGAGGGCAACGGGGCAGTGCCCTCCCGAGTCCCCCCGATGCTACTCAAAAACATTATATTTAATTAATTTATTTGTAATGTTACACCCTAACAAACTTTTTAAATGTAGTTCTCAAAATTAACTTTAGGACGGTTAATACGGGTAAACTTTTTTAGGATGGATAGTTACAAGCAGGGCGGATTCAATTCTGCACTGTTAGTCCGACGTATAGATGAAGGCGGGGGTGTGCGGCGTGCGGGAGGAATATATCTGTTTCAGTAGGCGTCAGCCATCATAATCGTGCGAAATAGTAAGATGCCCGTCAGCGCATTGCCGATTTATTAAGTTTAGTTTGTTCAGAGGAAGGTCAGTTAGTCAAAAATCTCGCCGGTTGTCGTGTCGTGGTGCGTGTTATTGTTTTCTGTTATTTTTAAAATGGAGATAAATACAGTAGATTATATAATTACTTGTGTTAATTTAAATATGGGTTTATGGGTCTCACATCTTACATAGGTACCTACATCGGTAAATTTATTATCCAATTTTTGCATGTACATAAATTTTTGCCCCCCCCCCCCCCTTTTAATATGTCACCAGCCACCACTGCTGGAATAGATTTTCTCTACGACTACTTAAGAATAGTAACATTCTAGTGTAATTTTTGATCATAGAAAGGATGTTTTTCTGCAATACTGTGCGAGAATATTCCTACTCTTGTTTAAGAATGGTCACAAGTAACGACATCTCCTGGCTGTTTACTAAACGTAAAAAATTTAAAAATATTTAAATATTACTGTATTATTTATTAATTAAAAAATATTAGCAGTTGTATAATTAAGGTTTAGGCACAAAAAATTAGTTATATTTATTGTTTTTCAAATATACAAATCAAAATTATAATAAATTTGATATTAAAATGATAAACCAGTTACCTACTATACCGGCTTTAAAGTTTTGACAGATTCAAAAAGTTTAAAAAAAGACCTTTAAAATGTAGAAAAAGAATAGATGTTGACATAGATTACTTGTAAGATTAGTTTTGTATTTGTTACAATGTTATTTTTTTATTAGTTAGTGTAAATAACTATTTTTAATTATAATTAAGATTTAGGCATACCATTTGTTTAAATTTATTATAATTTACATTATAAAATTGTGACGGCACAAAATGGTTTGACAATACCTACTAAAATGTCAACAACTGCTTGGTTTCTTTTCTCTGTTTAAAATTATATAAGCGTTACTATTCTTACGTAGTCGTAGAGAAAATAATGTCTGAAACACGTTTGGAATAGCATATTCCACTGTCGTAAAACCGTCACACTCGCCTTCGGCTCGTGTGTCAAATTTTTCCTCGAGCGGAATATGCTGTATTCCAAACTTGTTACAGAATGTACTATTAAGGTTTCGTAATTTCGTAGTATCGTAAGATCACCAAGGTCCTGCGATAAACGCTTCTAAACTAAGCTGGCGGTAGAATAAAGAACATATTGTTTTGATTAAAATTGCAATTAATTAAATTTCAAGCATAGTTATTACAATAGAATTGATCACTGGCGGCTGGTGGATTTTGGGCACACCCATATCTCAGTTATTAGACATGGGTCTCACATCAAATTTATATGAGTTTACAATGACATTATATAGACAAGTTCTGCGCAAGCAGACTTAAAATTAAAGTTAAAGTTAGTTTTTAAGTGTGCCCCCCCAGCCTCCTGCCCCCCAAATTAAGATAATTTAAATTAAAGTGGTACAATATTTAATTCACTGAAGTTTATCGAAAACTTTCAAATTTTATTAAAAAATTTCAAGAATTACAAGTTTTCGTGTGTTTTTATTTGATGAATCTTGCAATTGCCGAACATCGTTCCGGATGGATTTTTATTGACGTTTAACGGCAATTCTGGGATGAAATTTGGTAACTTTAATTTTAAAATATCTCTATTATATAACAAATAAACATAGTGTTAACAAAATCGTATATTTTTCTTCGGTTGGTAGCACGGTAATAAACAGCAAGTTGTCTTGCCATTGCTGACTGTAAAACAACTTGCAATACGGCCTTGAAAACTTGATGGCAAGAAAAATTGCTGCAAGAAGAATTGCCGGCTGTAAAACGGCCTTTAAGATGCAATGCAATTCTTCTTGTTTCTTGTGGCAAGATTAGTTTGTGATAAAGTTGTTTAAGTTTGAATATACATATTTGGGGCTTTTCAAAATAAAGATAGTAGTAAATGTAAGTATTTGTCCCGTTTAAAAATTATACAGTGGGTGGGGGGTGGGGGGTGGGAGGAGGAGAAAGAGAGAGATCACATATCAGAGTGCGTTTTTGTTATCAGTGGGACATTTTTTACACATTAATTTCATCACAAAACCCCTTAGCGGGGGCGGCATTTACACTTATTTTTCCAAATGGGAAGGGGTATGTTGTAATACTATAATAATAAATTTAAAAGGGCATTCAATGTTCTTTAAAATGCCGCTTGGTTTTTTAAATTTGTGCTGCAGGTTGGCGAAATATTGAATTTAATTTTATTGATTAGTATTTACGTATTATCTGCTCAAAGTGTTCTTGGCTATGTAAAGAATATCGGGTGTAATTTCTTGGCATTCAATAGTGATGTGGTTTCGTAAATATTTTAAGGATTCAGGCTGGGTGGCAAAAAAAATCAAAAAAAGATAAATCCGGTGATCTTGCGGACCATTTAATAGCACCCCTTCTCCCAATCCATCCAGGAAACGTTTCATTTCGTCTTGCTGAAATATCGGATTTTCTTCATGGTAACTTTGGCGTTTTTCATAATTGGGATATTCTTATAATAGGAGCAATCTTGAGTATAAGAAATTTAAAAAAAAAACAGTTACAGAAAATTTTGAAAAACTACTGTTTTATAAGAAATGAATAAAGTTTATGAAATTATGAGTCTGTTGAGCTCAATTTTTAATTTTGGGGCTTTTTCAAAAATCCATATCCACGCCAATGACTAAGAGGCACGCTAATGACAGTTTTCATTGAATAATGATACAAAATATATTTTTAATATTTATTTATAAATAAACATTGGTTACAAAAAAAATTAATGAATTAAGCATATTTTATCAATTTCCTCGGAGTTTGGTACTTTAAAAAATCTATTTGAAATTGGCTGTGGTGGCAAATCAAGTTTACATAATATACCAGCTTCTGTAAAAATTTGTCGATCAGTTGATCCAGGCCAATAAAAATATTTACCACTTCTTGCCATAAAGGTAATAGTTATGATTTCTTCATTTATATCCTCAATTATTCCTAAAAATAATTTACCTCAGTGCTCGTTATTAATAAAAAAAGGTATCCAGGTACCTGGATACCATGTCTCTTTGTAAATTGCAGCTACCTATTCATTTTTTATGTATGATCCCATACGTAAAGAGATGTTGGTATTAACACTATCAGCTCCAAGAAGTCCAATGGTAGTCACAGCTGAAAATTCAGGTTCAGGCAATACATCAATGTTAAAAGACGTTGAAGGCACATTAAAAATGTTGTAATGAGTACACTGTCGAAGCTCACAATCAAAACAGCTCAAAGTATTCAAAAGATATGTAGATATGTATCAAATTGGTCAATTTCAGCCTCATCAACAGTTCTTATTAGTAAGTTGTTAATATTTGTCTCTATGGCGTTTGTAAATACATCAAATGTATTAATATCATGGTTATGTGCTACTAGTTGGTCTGCACACCTTTTGACTACAGCTCCAATACCATCAGGTGCCCCTTTTCCATGACCTGATTCAGAATAATTCCAGGAGATTTTAGTTATATAAGGGAATAACTTTGGAAAAATATTTTGCAAAAATTAGAACAGCTTTTTATTTCTGTACTGAGTGCTGGGGCTATCTGATAGAAAATGAATAGTAGTAATTTTATTTAGGCCACCTAAATATTATTTAGTTGCTGCTAAGGAGCAGTAATGGTTTGCATACAATGCTTGTATTAAATCGGTACTAAAGTTCTACTTTACTGCCGATTTCTTTTACTTTACTGTCGATTGTTGACTACTTTACTGCCGATTTTAGATAAAAATATCTTATTATCATTATTCGTACAATACAAAATATCATTGGCGTGGATAGTCCGTCATTAGCGTGGACAAAAAAGTCCACGCCAATGATGCAAGTAAATATCCACGCCAATGACTAAATTAAGGTTAATGTTCTTTGGACAGCAAATGGATTAATGAATTTAATTTAAATTATGCATACCTTTTGTAGTTGTCACTGCTCATTAATTATTGTCAATATTTTTCTAATAGCTTTTAGATAAACAAAATTGTCACTAGCACTCCAATGATGCACTATAAACATACGCCCATGAAACACATAACAACTTCACACTTCATAGTTCACTGTGCAACTGTTCGCGTTTGGCGCCAAATCAAGTAAATAGCGTATACCAAAATGTTTATAATAACGGTCGCTAACTGGTAAATTTAAAGAAGGCGCGATTTTTAAATACGTATCATTATAATCCACGCTAATGATGTCAAACTCAGGGACACATTTAAGAAATGTTTTTTTTTTCATTTAACTTTTATTTTTTTTCCTTAATCCCGCTTAACATATCTTAAAAAGTGTTGTCTATAATATACTATTGCTAGAGTATTTATGGACAGTTTCTTAATTTGCAAAAAAAAAATATTCTGGTGAAAGGATATCCAGGGACATCCACGCTAATGACAATTTATGTAATTAAAGGGAAAATGTATCGAATTGGTTTTATTTTATTATTAAGTTAATAGGTGTATGAATAGGGTCAATAAACCCCTAAATAAATATAAAATAAAAAATTGTGAACATGCACTTGACTGAGCATGGCAAGTCAGGGACATAAAATTTCCCCTATTGTAAGAATGACCCAATTACGAGCAGCGCTGAGTTGCAGGCATTTAACAAATCTAAGTAAGTAGCTTAATTTAAATCTCCCGGTAAGAAAAATGGTCCAATTATCACGGTGTATCTGAACGAAGTCACACAAAAATGCCGCTAAAAACTGATTGCAGTTTCTTGTTCGGGACCCTTTGGTGACCTAAAAATCTCTCTTCTCCTCTTATCGAATTTTTTTAAAAATTCATGATTTTGTTTATCTAGATATCTCAAAGTCTACTTTTGTCAGAGTACACGTTTGTACACGGATTCATGCTTTTGGCATAACATGCAAAAAAGATGTATACCCAATTTTTTTTTTTAGATATTTCTACGTTTATCAGGTTACAAAATGACATTCTTATTAACCTTTAATAAGAAAATTAGATTTTTAATAAAATTAAATAAAATATCACTTAGAGAATATTTAAAATGTTGTTTAGTTAAGGCTTTTTAGTAGTTTTCAATTTTGAACGAAAAACTGGTTGAAGTTTTTTGATCGGCACTCTTTGGTGATTTAAAAACGATATTTACCAAAATTTTTTAAATTTGTAAAAAATTCATTATATTTTTTTAATTATTTGTTTATTATTTTATTATTTGCCATGTACTCTGCAGAGTACACATTTCTGCACCTATTTTTATTGGAGTATATTGTTAACGAGAATACTGTTTTCATACTGAGCACATCTTTAGATTTATAAGGGGTTAGACAAAAATTACTTTTTTATATGGTAAAAAGCATATCCAATGCACAAAGAAGATTTATCTCCAAAAATTTTTTTTAAAAATCATGAATTTAAAAAAAAATTCGAAAAGATTGGAAAAGTTAGGATTTTGGTAAATATCATTTCAAGTCACCAAAGGGTCCCAAACAAGAAAATGCAATCAGTTTTTGTCGGCATTTTTATGTGACTTAAAACTTCTTCAGGCACACCGTGTTATGTAATCACCAAAAATACCAGCCCAAAAGGATGTTAAGTATGAACCTTATGGAACATGCTTGGGTCCGTTACCAATTATAGTTAGGAGTATTTATAATTATTTCGGACATTATTTTACAAAATTGTAAACGGCGGTCATTATCATGTTCATGCAATTTTTGAAGAAGTTGAATTTTATATGAGTGCCATTTATTATGTTTCAGAATTCTCTGTATGGTGGACCACGAAACTCCTGTTACATCAGAAAGTTTTCTGGTACTTATATGTAGGGTTCACAGTAGGTAGGGTCCAAAGTAATTTTACCCAGCTACTTCTACTGCCTAATTTCTCACCGGATTTTCAATATCTCGTAATTTATTTGCCACTGACCCAGTTTGCCGGAATTTTAATACTAATTCTGGGATGTAACCATGATGTACGTGTCTATTTGCATGCCTCTCATTAAACAAAGTTCCGTTGAACTTGCACATTTATTATTTATAAAATTCAATTCAATAATTTCCACTCTCTTCGCAATAGAATAAACCATTTTTTAACGAATAACGAACTATCCACATCAACTACTTTACTAAAGATAAAGTCGATTTGTCGACTGATATTTGTTAGTTTTGAACGAATTTTTTGCTGTACGAAATTTGTAAATAAGCAGTCCAGTAAAATTTTCGGAAATCCATTGCGCGGCGTTGCGTAACTCAAATTTAAAAAACGAAGCGCCATTTTAAAGAAAATAAGGGTAAATGCCACCCCCGTTAAGGGGTTGAAGTTGCAGTGATACAATTAATATGTTCCCCTGAAAATAAAAATATAGGCGTCAGAATATTTTGAATACCACAAAATTCAGCTATCTTTTTTAGATAGACCATACCTCAACAAATAATCTTGTTTGCTTTTGTATGAATTCTTTACCCTATGACCTAATAAATTCTGGTCGATGTAGTAAGATCATCTTCATATCTCAAGCATGCAGTAGATATACATACATATTCCTGTAGCTAGCATATAAAAATAAACTTTGTCGAAATAAGAAATAACTGTGCAAAAATCCGTTCGCAAATCACAAAACCACTCGATTTACATATCGCATATAACCCGGAGTATGCATTTCCTTAGAAAACCGCTGCTGTAAAGACGAAAGATGCGGCAAGCAGGAGCAGCATCAATTCCTGAAGTTCATTATAATAATGTTTTTGAGCAGGTAGCGGGAAGCGGAATGTTGATAAAATAGAGAGCACTGTGCAACACAATTCCTTTTTAGTTAAAGGTTGTAAGAAAATTAAGGCAGATTAGCCTTGGAAAACGTATGTCCTAGTTTATTTTATACTTAAAATTTATTTTGCAAACGTCAAATCTTAAAGTTAAAATATAATGTTTAAACGGTATAATTTATGTTAAAAATACTATTGGATATTCTTTTGAGGTTAATTTAAATAAATAATACATAATTAAGTAATCAACTAGGTAACATTTTAATACTAATATAAAAAATGTAGATATTAACAAGGAAATAGCTATTTGTGTATTAAGAGCTCTGAGCGAGAAGTTTGCTATCTCGCGAGAGCGGCAATGTTACTTTGCGCTCAAATTACAACCGGTGTTTCTATAAGAATGTTTGGTAAAAATTAATAATTATTAAGAACCTTAAATTTGACGTGTGTCAAAAGTCGCAAAAAGTCCATGGTAACTAAGCGAGCAACAAAGTAACTTTGTCGCTCGCTCCTAGGAAAAGTTCAACTTTGCGCTTTATAGCGTTGCAACGCGTTGTAGAAAAAAAAATGTAAAAAAAACAAGATTTTTTTAATATTTGAATATTATTATAGGAGATATAATGCAGGATATTTACAAAAAATTTCCAGGTAATAGTGTAATCAAATGAGAAAAAAAAGCGGCAGGCAATACCGAGAGCTCTCGCCTAGGTTAAACGTAGGAGCTTTAAAAATTGCTAGGAGACGATAGAACATTGTTGTCTTAAAACTTAATATTTTTTCCGACTGTGTTTACTAATCTTTTAAAAAGAAATGTAATACTTCAGGACGCCAATGTTTTAAAATAAAAATTAAACAACGAGTTCTGTACCCCAGAGCTAAACTCTAGTAACCAATACAGAATTCCACAATAGCGGGTGCAGGTGAAATGAACCTCCTTCATAACCCGCCGAACTATGAAATTCCCTTATGCTCTTCCTACTATTTGCTTCAAAGGCATTAAAAATAGCTTCTTTATTTTCCGCTGTTCTAATACGCTAAGGAGCACATTTAATTTCTTTACAACGCAGAACAACTTTGCAGTCCCGGAAAGCGCTGGGAAAAAATTTGTGCTGCCTCCGGCATAATCAGAGAAGAAAGACATAACTTAAAATGATAAATAATGACAGAAACCAAAGTGTACAGCAGTGTCACAACAAAGTGGATTTCAATCGACCAAATATTTTACATATTATAATATCAACAATGCACCCTAAGTATTCTAGCAATCGTTTTTTATTATTATCTCGCTTATCCTTTGCGTTAGATAATTTTAAGGAGGATATTTCCCCGAGTAACCTAATAATTATATGTAATAATAATTAATAATATTAATAATTTTGCGAAACAGTTTAAAATGCCTATAACATCTGTTTATAGCAACCTTTCCTTTTATTTTTACGTGTAAAACTAGCCCCCGAAATATATTAACGTTTCTACCGGACACTCTGTAGAGCCCATGTATTTTTAACAATTTTAATATTTTTTTACTTGTATACCAGTCTGACAATCTAACTAAAACTTTGCAAAATGTCTTATCAGTGTACTCTACTATAACCTTGCATTTTTTCAACTTTTTATTATCGTGAATAATTATCGTGCCCAAACCTTCTTAATTGGACGATTTTTTGCCAAAAATGGTAACATTCGTTCACATAGGGCTTCTTGGTACAATCTTCAAGCTTTGCGACTATTGCCATTGGCATTACCTTACATAAAATGTATGTTGGCCATTTCTTGGAAAGTTTAATTTACCATATTTGATAAAAATCACAGTGTTAATTTATGTTATGAAAAAAGATTTGACAAATGTCACCACTGATAAAATAACGATACCTATAGGTATACCTGTTTGCAAAGAAGGTTTAGTTGATGTTTTTCTATTGCCTACGAACTCGCTTGATTTTTTTTTTGTGGGGAGACATTTCTAATAGCGCTGTTCTCCAAAACAGTTGGCTCCATGATTTTGTAACAAAAGTACCTTTTTATTATTTATTATCTGGAGAATTGTATTCCAATATCGAGAATTAAAAAAAATTATGAGAATTTTTTTTCCACCTATGGTCATCATTTATCCGATTCGACACCAACAAATGATTTTTTGCCCAAAAAACCCCAGAAATAGAGCATCATTATTTTTGCACCAACCGTTTCTGCAAACAAACAAACTTAAAATAAACAAGGATTAAACTGAAATACCCGTGCTTCTTTTGTTTTAAATTAAAAAATGTCGTATTACTATATTTTGTCAAAAGTCATTCAACTGGAAGCGGACGCCAAGTATACATTCCTCGTAGTCCCCAGGAACAATCTCAATTTAAACTACGAAGAGCGTATTGCGACCCGGCATGCAGGCAATGCTAAATCCCTTCAAATATAAATCAAATATCTATGGAGAAGATATGCAACAAAATCGCCGAACGCTTATTATAGACATTATTTGAATTCCCTTGCACAACGAACAATATCCTGGCTACCTCGCTTTTATGCGTTAATCATGCTGGACAGGCGTTAATCAATTTTGGAAGCGCAAAAACTTGTTGATGGTTAATTTACTGGAACTTTTTTAATGTTTAGAGATTATAAAGGGATGCTACATATCACAACTCAATTATTACTAAAATTTAACATTGTATTTATTACTTTTAAAGCCCCACAGACTTCGTTATTTTTCATCCGTTGGTAATGACACGATTCGGAACGACGCGTCGCACAGTGGGCTAGAGAGCCAATTATTTGTTTAAATAATTCTTATAAATATTAAATTTTACATATCATAAAAAAGCAAATTATAATACTTTAACAACAAAAGTATCTTTGTATCATAGGAACATTAATATATATAATATATATAGTTTTAATGAGTATACTATATATATTACAAAAATTTAACTAAACATTTATAAAATAAAACTAAATGATTATGGTTCATTTTAACAAAAAATACTATATATATATGGGTACTATACTCCACATCTCAAAGTCAAAGTCCCACCACGTGACCACGTACGGAACGCAGTCTTTTAAAAATTTGGCATTTAAGGCTTTTCAGGTTATGTATCTGTCAAAGTATAGTCAACGAAAGAAATATTATGTTTAGGCGTTAAAAATGTATAAATCTTTGTAACATTACAATAACAATGGATGGTTTAAGAATTTAAGAATACAAATACTGCATTTAATGAAATGAAGTGTATGGTGCCAAATAAGTAATATTTTTGTGCATTTGGTCCAAATATCTGGTTTTCTCCATAAAATAATTTTAACTAAACAGCATTTATTAAAAAAAATCTAGCTTCTCTATTATGGAATAAGAATATCTGTATTAAAGGTAGGTTAATATATTATAACAAAAATATCATCTAATTTTGTAATTTTAAGGTTAGAAAAATTTATTTTGACCAAAATAAATAAGTATTTTGGATTATTTAAAAGTGAGTATAATATGGCATTTAAAAATGTGGTAGTTTTATCATAAATAAAGTTTTGTCAATACAAATAGTTAAAAAGCTTCGACTGAATTTGATCTGCATCGAAAAATCATTATAACTTTAATATTTTAATAAATCACATATCATGGGAGTATTCAATATTTTCATATTGCAAGTTTCTCTAAAAATTGTTTGTTTTCTTATAATCTAACTTAAAGTAGGTATGCCGAGAGGTATGCACAAGTTTTATCATTAGAAGTATAAAAGCTTCAATTTCATATTCAACAATTATTTGGTATTCCTATATTTATTTATGACCATATTAACACACTCTTCCAAATAATCCACTTATTTATTTTTTTAAATTAAATAGAAATATTTGAGAGGGTAAGAGCGAAAAAAAAAAATAAATTTTATTTTTTGAACCACCCTAATCTCCATACAATCCACGCGAACATTTGTTTTAGTCTAACGTGCCATAACGTAGTTAATAACCTCTCCTTCCCATCATCACACATTGTCTCAAATCGTCCAATCCCCAAATATCAGTATTTTTTGCAATTACCAAAGAGATATTTCTGGGTTTATCACTACTTTCATAAAGAAATTAAGTTTTTTATTTTCTAAACAATTTGAGATTATTCAAAATGTAAAACTACATCTTGATTAAATAGTAGAACTTACCTATTTGCTTAGGATAGCTCAAATTCAAATTCTTCATAAGATCGACGAACTCGTCTTGGCTCTTGGTCAAGCGCGGGTTGAGTCTCATCTCCTCGTCCACCGTGGTGACAGTGCAACCCTTGTAGTCGTGCGCCGGGTACAAAAGCGTCTCGGCCGGCAACCGGAAAATCTTGCAGTGAACGCTCTGGTAAAGCGTTTCCGGATCGCCTTCCTGGAAGTCGGTCCTTCCGCAACCGCGGATCAGTAGGGCGTCACCTGTAAAAGCGATTCCCTGAAAGAAATGAAACAATTAGTCTAGTTGTCCCAAAAATAGCAAAATGCTTAGTTTTTCTATAATAATAGTAATATTAATAATCTATAATCTCTAGTTGTTTTAAAACTCAAGCCTCACAGAATATAAAATATAGAATATCTGTATATTTATAACACAAAATTTGTCCGCCTGAACGCAATGTTTGTTAATAGTCAATAAATAATAATTTTAAATTATAGAACGCTTGCATATAATAGTTATTTATGTATATACAGTATGTCAATGGCCTATAATATACACTGATCGTTTTTTGAAGTGGTTCGCCAAAAAAATTATTCCACTTTGAATGGATGGACGTATCTTGTTAATTTTTTTTTTGTTAGAATTTCTTTAGCAGTAAGTGTGCACGACTGCATTCATTTGTCCTGATTTAAAATAATTTTACAGGGTGATTTGTAAAGCTATGATTTTAACATTAAATTTATTAATGTGCAGGAGGTAAATGGGTCGCCTTACGTCTTAGCGCTGCGTGCTTTTTTGGAGTTTGGTCATAACTCAACAGCCTTGGAAGATTTTAATTTTTCTTTCACTTCATGTCTATGTGCGTAAAAAATCGAGATATCTTTGGAAGTAATAATGTTTTGACATGTGTCAATTTAATTGTTTGTAACAATGCCGCGTCTACAAGGTGCAATTCTTGAAAGAATCATAAGAATGGACGCTTTAATATTGCATACAGTATGGTTAATCGCGCTTGGAAACGATACGAAAACAATAACTCTCCGCAATATAGACACGGAGGAGGGCGTCAAAGAGTAACAACTCCAGCAGAAGATCGTCTTCTTAGGAGAACCGCTTTGCATAACAGAAAAACTAATGCTACCCAACTGAAACGAGCATTGCCACCTGGCTACCGGAAACATAATTTCAACATCCACAATAAGAAAAAGATTGCATGAAGGTGGACTTCACTCCAGACGGCCAGCTAGGCATCCAAAATGGAATCATGGGCATAAAAGGCGACGTCTGGAATTTGCTTTGAATCATCAAAACTGGGCTGCAAATGACTGGGCCCAATGTCTTTTCATAGATGAATCGCGGTTTTCTGAGGATCCCGATACCAACCGCCTGCGTGTGTGGCGAAGAGTGAATGAACGTTACGAAGAAGATTGTACGGTTGGCGTTACACCTTTCGGTGGTCGTTCAATTACAGTTTGGGGGGGGGATATCAATAGACCGTCGTACTGAACTTGTACTTTTCGTCCATGAGACAGTTAATGCTTTACGATACTTGGAAAGAATTCTGGAACCAATAGTTCTCCCTCTGTCCCATCAAATAGGTGAACAGTTTGTATATATGGATGATAACGCAAGAACGCATCGAGCCAACGTGGTAAATGAATTTTTCCAACGAGAAAATATCACCAGAATGGAATGGCCGGCGCTTTCGCCGGACCTTAACCCCATTGAAAACGTGTGAAAGGCGCTTCAAAGAAGGATGTTAGATCGCCAAATTGAACCACATGGAATTGAAGAGCTGGGAATTGCTCTTCAACAGGAATGGGAAGCCATTCCGGGTGACCTCATCAATAATGTCATCAGGAGTATGCCTCAAAGGAGGTGATAAGGAGTAGAGGGGGCCCTACCCATTATTGATTATTTTTTATTAACAATTCGTTATTCATTATTATTGTTATTGTTATTGTTTTAAAAATTAAAATAAAACTTTTTGACTTTCATGTGTACTCAAGAGGGTTAAAAAATCATATCTTTTAAAATAAATGACGTAAGACCAAAATCCAAAAAAGCACGAAGCGCTAAGACGTAAGGCTCTATGATGACCTTAAAATAAATTATACAGGGTGACCCATTTACCTCCTGCACATTAATAAATTTGATGTTAAAATCATAGCTTTACAAATCACCCTGTAAAATTATTTTAAATCAGGACAAATGAATGCAGTCGTGCACACTTACTGCTAAAGAAATGCCCTTACTAACAAAAAATAATTAACAAGATACGTCCATCCATTCAAAAGTTACAACCTATCAAATTGGGATATTTTTTTTGGCGAACCACTTAAAAAACGATCAGTGTAGATATTATCTAAATCAATAAATAAAATTTAAAAAACCTGTTTCGAGGGTTTGAAGGGTTAACCAAAACAGGACAATTTTCAACTCACCTCGATCATACCTTGTACGATAGGTTTCTTAATTCTCTAAATAATTCACTCCTGCTGGGGTAGATCGAGGTGAGTTAAAAAGTGAGCTGTTTTGGTTCCCCTTCAAACCCTCATAATGGAGTTTTTAAATTACACAGCTCTATAAAAAAAAATTTTTTTTTGTTGCCCTGGATATCATCGCAAATTTTTATGTTTTCAAGTGCCCAGATTACGAATATATTCATAAAAGTTCTCAATGTGCTCGTATTTTCATGATTTTTCAATATCTTATATTTTGAAAAATTATCGGCTAGTTAGAAATAAAATTTAATTTTCCAGTCATGATTAGGCTTCTGCGCAACTTTTTCGCGCATACAAACATCACGTGATTCCCACTCTCAGACCCCTTGCTCCACAGAACAGCTGAGATCTCAATTATTTAATAATATTCTATAATGGACAAATTAGGTAAACCATGGGTTCCTAATAAAGTTTGTAAGTCCTGTATTGAGTCTTTACGGTTGTGGAAAAAAAGAGAACGTTCTGGATTAGACTTTGGTATTCCTATGATCTGAATGGAGCCTACGAATCATTTAGATGATTGTTACTTTTGTGTAGTAGATGTTAAAGTTTTTAATCGAAATCAAACGTGGAGATACCCAGACTTACAGTCTACGAAATGTCCGGTTCCACACAGTAAAAATCTTCCTCGGCCTATATACGTTTCAAAAGTCATTCGCATGCCCTCAGAAACAATGATGTTGCCAAATTCACAGAAATCGGGACCGTCTACCAGTGGAAGTGAATGGGAGGGTGAAACATCTACGCCAAAGTTATTTTCTCAAAATGAACTCAGTGATTTAATACGTGATCTCAATTTATCAAAACAAGGATCAGAACTGTTAGCCTCAAGATTGAAAGAAAAAAATTTATTGGCACCAACAGTAACAATTACAACATAAAGAACGCGAGAAAAAGAGTTATTACAATTTTTTTGTGAAAATGAAGGATTGGTGTATTGTAATGATATCGCGAAGCTGCTTCTATACATGGGTTTAAAAGAATACAAATCTACTGAATGGCGCCTTTTTATTGACAGTTGTAAAAGAAGTTTAAAATGCGTTTTGTTGCACAATGGAAATAAATTTGCATCAATTCCAATTGCCCATTCAACGAAACTCAAAGAAGAATATGAAAATGTAAAATTAGTTTTAGAAAAAATTAAATACTCGGAGCATCAATGGCCGATCTGTGTGGATTTAAAAATGGTTAATTTTTTACTTGTCCAACAAAGTAGATATACAAAATACCCTTGCTTTATTTGTATGTGGGACAGTAGAGGAAGGCAACTTCATTGGGAACAAGATGTTTGGCCTGTAAGAAATTCTTTAACTGTCGGTAAAGCCAATGTAATAAGGGAGCCGCTGGTGAGCCGAGACAACATCATACTTTCACCATTACATATTAAGTTAGGTATGATAAAGCAATTTGTAAAAGCGTTGGACAAGGACGGAAATTGTTTTAATTACATTTGCAGAAAATTTCCGAAGCTTAGTATGGAAAAATTTAAATGTGGAATATTTGATGGTCCTCAAATACGGCAACTGATAAAAGACTCAGATTTTATCAAAGTTATGACTGTTCCGGAAAGTAAAGCTTGGAAAATTTTGTGTTGGTTGTCGAAAATTTCCTAGGTAACCATTAAGCAGCAAATTATGAAGAAATTGTGCAAAATATGCTTACAAACTTTCAGACTTTAGGAGCAAATATGAGTATTAAGTTACACTATCTCCGCAATCATCTAGATAAATTTCCGGATAATTTAGGAAATTATAGTGAGGAACAGGGTGAGCGGTTCCACCAAGACCTAAAGTTAAGGAGGAAAGGTATCAGGGTCGATGGGATTGTCACATAATGGCAGATAACTGCTGGTCTTTGAAAAGAGATTGTCCCTTAAAAAATTATAAAAGAAAAGCTCATAAAAGGCGTTTTATGGAAATATAAAAAATATTTTCGACATTTTCCTCTTATTTACTTTGATGTATCCTAATTTCTCAAAACATAACTGACATTATAAATATATCTGTTATTTTGTTTCTTGTTTTCCGATTTTTGTAATGTAAAATGAAAATAAAGATTTAAAAAAAAATCAGAGCAAATCTTACAAAATCATTGATAGTTTCATGAATTGTGTACATAAATAGACCCAAAATCATTTTCATATCTAGGGCAACAAAACCACTGTAGACCAGTGTTATATTTATGGATTATCCTTTTAAAGATATAGACCATTAACAGTTTTAGGTGGGACACTGTATATATTAGTGACTCTTTTTGCTGCGTCAATTAAGCAAAGCATATAAAGACGCTTTTCAGACGAAATTTATACAGTCAAGGAACAATTTAATTTGTTAAAAATGTTAAATGTAAATTTAAAAAATTTAATATGTTTTGCTATTTGGCAGGTTACAAACCAATTGAAAATAATATGTATTATAAGCTTGATTTAACTACACTAAGAACTGCTGTCCTTTTGGATACTATGTCAGAGAATAATGACGATAAGGGAAATGGTGTATAGTTTGGCAACTAGTTGGAAGTTAAATCCTTGTCCGCTTACAAAGACAAGTATTGATATTAAACATGTTTGTGTATCTCGGCGACAGATAATGAAATAGTTCCTTGTAATAGTCATTCATGGCCTTTAGTAGCGAGGATTTATCACCATTAAAAGCAAAAGTTTTAAATGTGCCAGAAAATAGGATATAGATTACATTGTAAAACAATAGTAAGTATTATGTGTTGACAAAAATTAGTTTTTCTACTACCTTACTAGAAAACTTAATTTTCCACTCCCGAGCGAGGGAGGAAAATGGCACTTTTCCGCCCCGGGAGGAAAAAAATTTTCTTCTTTTTTTAACAATTTTACATTAGCAAGAGTTTTTGTACCTTGTCTAGCCCTATTTGATTTTGTAGGAAAAAAAATACTCCGCGCTTGTCCAACCATTCTTTTAACAAACTATTCATTTTCATATCGCTCTTTCGATTTTTAAGGAAGGAAATTAATTGCAACTATTCGTGCCTCTTTAGCAGGTCTTTATGAGGCGCCGTTTGCGTCAAAATAGAAGTGTAGAAAATAAATATATCTCTCACAAAATATAGAATGTAACTGAAAATATATAGAAAACACAAAATAGGTATATAAAATATAATAAAACATATAAAATTTAACAAAACAAATAAAATCCAACAAAACATATAATACACCTGTAACAAAACATATAAAACATAACGAAAAAAATAAAATTCAATAAAACATATAATATACCTATAATAAAACATAAAATCCAACAAAATATAGAAAATCAAACAAAACATATAAAAGCCAACAAAATATTAAAACTCGGGTTCCTCACTTGACCGTTTGAGGGCGCTCGACGCACAAGTTTCAAAAAGACTAATATTAGGAGATTTTTCGCCAATGCGCGCATATGCGGTAAGTTTTTAAGGTTTTCTTTAAATCCTTTTACTTTTTAATTTTAATTTATAGCTTTAATTGGAAACGATGGAGTTAAATCTGCCAAGGATGGATGAAGTTACTACATTTTTCAGGGATTTGATGCATGACTTCGCTGAAGGGGTTCTATTAGTCTTCTTGAAACTTGTGCGTCGAGCGCCCTCAAATGGTGAAGTGAGGAACCCAAGTTTTAATATTTTGTTAGCTTTTATGTTTTGTTTAATTTTCTATATTTTGTTGGATTTTATTTGTTTTATTATAGTTATATGTTTTGTTTGATTTTATTTGTTTTGTTACAGGTGTATTATATGTGTTGTTGGATTTTATTTGTTTTGTTATATTTTATATACCTATTTTGTGTTTTCTAAACATTTTCTGTTGAATTCTATATTTTGTGAGAGATATTAGGTATATTTATTTTCTACACTTCTATTTTGACGCAAACAGCGCCTCATAGGTCTTCTTCGCTAGAACTTATTTTCAAAACGTAGGAAGAATTTCAAATTTATGATAAACATTATAAACAGCTTATAAAAACTGTTATGTTTGTATAACCAAAAATTTTGTCATAACTTTATAGCCCCATACCGGGTTAGTAAAAGGAACCGGAACGCTTAAAATGTCTTAAAACCGTTAAAAGGTAATAGAAAAAACTATATAAATACCTCAGGAGGAAAATGCGTTTCCTCCCTTGAATATTTAATGCCCTTCGCTTCGCGTCGGACATCAAACTATTCGCGGGAGGAAAAGCACTATTTTCCTCCCATGGTATGTAAATAGCTATTACCGAGCTTGGAATTATAGCAAACACTTCCGATAATGAAAGTTTCCGAGCGAGCCGATAGGCGAGTGAAGGAATTCATTGAGGAGAAAATTGCGATTCCACGCGGGGTAAAGACTATATGTTTTTGAAGAGTAGAATTGCTTACAAATACACAATTTGTGTCAAAATTAAAATCTGACGTTTAATTTTATTCTGACTTTACATTCAAAGTCCATCACTCTGTAGGGTCGTCATGGTAGCAAGAGGGAATGAAAAATTTCTTACCAGATAACAGGAAGCGAATGAAAATATATACAGGGGAAGATTGTTTACAGTGGGATAAATGAATGTCATTAATAACTAACAATTGCGAATACAATCGGCGCATTGTTAACCAATCGACAAAAAAGTATACCTAGTGCTTACCTCGTGTGGAATCATAATTACTCCCTCAATGAATTCCTTCACCAGCCTATTGGCTCGCTCGGAAATTTTTACTATCGGGATTAATTGCTATGATTCCAAGCACGGTAAACTATTATTTAACACACATTTCATTTCATCACTTTAACGGATGGGCAAAATTTTACGTCGCCCACTGGTGGGCGAAATAGCATTTCGCATGAGGTTAAAGTTTCCTGGCTTGAAAAGAAGAAGTCTTAAATCCGTCAAATCGTGCTAGTACTCGCCTACCTAAAAACATACTACATAGGGTTGGCAATGCTGATACTTATTGACATATTTAGACATTTCTAGGCTAGAAATTCTATTATATATTGAGGCCTATTCCCTTTCTTGCTGTTCGTAAACATCGATTTCTTAACATGTATGTTCACCCAACGACAAGCCAAACATTACCTATGTTTAGGGGTATTCCGTTTCTCATATGTTGAGAGTCTTGACCTTGAATCTTTCTGAACAGCGATAAATGTTTTTAGGACAGGGAGTTTCTTAGTTTTATAACCTAAAAGTCGCAGACTAAACTAAAATTGTGTTAGATAATTGTTTTAAACATTATTGGTGATATTTAATACTTAAAAACAATTTGGGAAAATCCACAAATTCTAAAAATACCTACTTGGGAAAAACGTTTTATGCTGAACTAGCCAAAGCACAGATCTTCTGGCGGGGCCATTAAGTCCATCCTTATATGGAAAAGGGTAATCATAAAATATCTTAAAATAATTATTTGTTACTTATTTTTACACACTTTTAGTGTATTGAAAATGGCAAGAAAACTACGCATTTCTCACATGGAGACTGGCAATGTCGGGGAGCCAGTAAAACAACTTAATTACTTTAAGGATAAATTACTAGCCCTAATAGAGGAAGCGCTGTGAAAGTTAGTGGTGGAGGGTAAGGTGGAGGTAATACCATCGTTGGAACTCTTCATTGACCAGCCTTTAAGTTCGGGTGGAAGGGTGCCTTCTACAACAGGGACGCATAAAGAGAAAGTCCAACTCAAACTCTGACGAGTAGTGAAGGTGTAGAGGTTTTACAAGGTAACCTAAAAGATTTTAAAATTAAACCAAAAAGTTTTAGCTCCCATGTGAAGAAAAATAGTTTTTAGATGCATATTTTTTTGTATTTTATTAGTTATACTTTTCTTTGACTAATATTTTGTCTATATTTTTGAGTAATAATATTACATAGGTATTTGATATTTTATATTTGTTGTATTTTTTTAATAAAAAATATTTTTTCAAGTTATTTTTTATTCTACCAATAAGTAGGTATATATAGGTATATAGTTTTAGAGGTCATTTTTAGACACTCTTGTAACATATAAGTCTTGACCTTCCTCCCCCCAAATTCTCTCTTCACACTCAGATTTTTTTAATTTTCTGTTTTTCTTTAAATAAATATTTATTATTATAATAAAATTATATAAAAAAAATTAGTAAAGCAAAATTTGTATTCTGGTATTATAATTAGGAAATACATTTTAATAATTAAAAAACAAATCAAACATATTTTTAAAATTACCAAAAAATATATTATTATTTGTTTGGTGTAAAACCTTGTATGATTATTTAATTATTTATCATTTATAATTATAATTAATTAGGTATTAATTATGAAAAAGTATTTAATTTATAATTACTATGCTTGATAATGATACTGTACTGTATACTGTACCAAACATCGCCGCAATTTATGATTAATGCAAGATAAAAAACCTTAAATATTGATAAAAAACCTTAAATATTGTCTATAACAGCACCTCTTAGGCAAGCGTTCGTAAACATACGTTTTCAAACATCATGTATGTTCACCAAACATCGAATTTTGGAAACGGAATAGCCATTTTAACACCGATGATGTTTATAAACATGGATGTTTAAGAAATTCTTCGAGCGCATGCGTCTATAGACGAAATAATTGAAAGGGAATAGGCTCATATGTTACGAAACATATGTAGTTCATGAACATGCATGTTTAGCGAAAGGGAATAGGCCTCATTATATTATATAATATATTGGGTGCGTTCTTTTCGCCTGAGATCTCAGCTCACTTCAGTTAATGTGATATGAGATGTAGTGATGTGAGTAAGCATTAAAAAAAACGACACACTCAATTAAAACGCGCAATCTGACGGCGCATTCGTGAATAAGAGGCAACATAACCTATCTCTGATATCATTATGTTCTGTAATATACTTATTGGTTTAAATTTCGTGGTTTTCTATGTTTAAATTTGCGTTGAATTAAGGATAATAGGTTATATTTAATGAAAAGATAAAGACGTTTCCCGATCTATAATACTTCCCGATCTATAATTATTTCCATAATTGGGTGACAAACAAAAACACAACAATTTTTTGATAAGAATATTAATTTTATGACATAAAATAAAAATTAAAAAAAAGCTTTACTTTGACATGTTCTGTTTAATTTTATTGTAAAATGTGTTTTTCTAGTTCTTATTATTATTATTATTATATCAAGTTTATAGCTAATTTACAAAATTTAATTTTTTCATGGAAATTTAAGTTTAATTGCAAAAAATCACCTAAATAAGATTAGGTTATGTTATTTAAAAACAAATCAATAAATTCTTTATACCCTCTACTTTATTTCCGACTTATTGCCTCTTAACCCATGAATTTTCTTTGTAACGTTTTTTATCTAATATTAGCAGTTTTATAGAAAATAAGATAATTAATAATTTTTAGCTCAAAAATTACTTCAAAAGATTAATAATCATAATAATAATATTCAGTAATTATTACTTCTTTATAAATCCCCCTGAATTTAAGTTAATAGCATAAAATGCAGCTGAAAATGGGAAAATTGTGTAGATCCATTAACAGCTAATCCAAAGAAAGGATTATTCTCTCTTAAACTGAATTAGTCAAAAATAACTAATTATAAGTCATATTTGACTAATTGTCATAGCGAAAAAGCAGTCACTAATAATTAGTCAAATTCTATTGGATGAAATAGTCAAATTAGCAGATTTTTTGACCCAGCCGGGGATTGAACTCAGGTCTGTCAGTTGTCAAGCTTGTCAAGCTGTTGTCATAACCCATTCGGCTATCAGCCGCTTTTATAAAAATCAATTTTATTTGTCAATAAATATTGTTCATAATATTTTAAAGTTGAATATATTATTTGTGTTGCTGTTTTGAGCTAAACTTTTTTCATCTTGCATTTAATTCAAATAATACTTTGTTGTTGACCGCAAACGATTAAAGAAATTAGTTACTTATAACTCTCAGAAATAGTCAAAGATGTGACTAATCTTAAATTAGTCAAACTTTAACTATTTACGTAGTAAAAAATATCTATTTAAAAGTGAAAACAAAAATGCTGGTACTCATCCAAATAGTAGAATTTTGACTATTTCATTTTTAGAGAGTAGTTTTGTTTTCAAGATTTTATTGTTTATTATACATACATCTGTACAACAAATGAGGACACTAGAAGCCAAGGGGTAAAGTACATTTTGTTTTGAGAAGTCAAAATTGTTTGTTGTTCTATGACTTTGTTTTTCAAGATGTCTAAGCTTAGAATTCAGTTATATCCCTTGGATACCCAATAAAATGTATCTTTTTCTGTACATAACTACATTTTTTTCAAGTGTCACTTGTATCCCTTGGCTTCTGGGGTCCTTTAATAATATTATAATTATATATTACTATTTTACCTGGATACTCATTATAAACTAAAAAATTGTAAGACTCATCTGGGTCTCAACACATTATATTTTTGGTCAAATCATTTATAGTATATGTAAGTCTGGTCGGTTTCTTCAAGCGCAAGATTTTTAAGAATTTTAAGTTTCATGCTCTGGTGTATTTTGTTGACGCAGACATTGTAACTACCACTGCAGCCAACAAGTACGCAATTGGCTGGCCTTTTTTTGATAGACAAATCTTTGTGTCTAAATATTTTGCTAAATATTTCCTGTACAGACCCTTATTATTAAAGAGAACACTTCCCTTCTTTCCTTTTATCGTTATTAAAATGCAGTCCATTTTCCAGGCATATTACTACTGTATTCATCAGATTCGCAAAAGCTTCGTATATTTTCAACAATAGAATTTGACCAATTTTAGTAGCTCCACCAAATCCTGATGATTTACGAATCTTCAGAGCAGTCTTAGCCATGTGATGCGTAAAGCCTAACATTTTATGAATTTTTGCTAAATTCCAATCGTTTGGCGCAGTGGTTAATAATGACATTATTTTTGTGGAGTCCTTAGATAAACAATTATTATCTATTTTGCTGCAGCAAGATCTTTTTCACGGGTTAATAATAACGGGTTTTTATTGGGTTACTTTAATTCAAAAGAAACTCTTCTAAAACAAAGATATTGGACTTTATAATTGCATCTATAAAAATAATATTAAGTCAATTTTACCTTCAAAATTAGATTTGTCTTCATTAGATTTACATATTAAAACAAAAACTTATTTTTATTCGGGCTTTGACAACGGAAGTTTTTTTCATGTTTATTGGGCATGTATTTCATACAAATTTTTCGACCAAATTTAAATAAAAACTGCCTCACTTCTTAGTATTTTTTCTAAGCCCCTAACCCAATTGTGTTTCTCCAAATTCATACGGTTAAAGCATGCATTTGGCAACATCATTTTGAATAAACTGCGTTTATAAATATTAAGTTTTTTTAATATACTTTGCATGTTGTTTTTTGTTATTAAATAATATTTATATCTTTTTTATAAGTATTGTATTAAATAAATGTTCTAACCTATTTTATATTTAAATTTTATAATGGTTCTAAAATTGTAATTATTTTAACTTTTTTATGGCCACTTGCACCGTTTTCTCTAACTGATCAGTTAAATTAACTGCCAAGTTAAAAGGTAACAGGGGATTAGTCACTAGTCACTAATCACTAATCATTAGTGTACAAAATCTTGCACCGTGTTTTTTTAACAGTAACTATGGTTTAGTGATCTAGGGAATTTGACTAAAAAATGGAAAAGATTGGTGCTAATAACTAACTTCACACTTATTTGTGACGCAAATATATTTTGACGTTAAGAGTTCGATTCTTTATAATCTGTGGTTCGATTCGATGATAAAGATGATAAAGATCTTTATCATCTGTGGTTCGATTCTATTTCATGTACGACCGATTCAGTTGATGGCAAGAGAGAATAATATGGATACAGAACCTGAAAAAAAGGGGGCGCTCCTCAAATTAACAATAAAAAGGATGTAAAAGAAATTTAAAAATTTTAGAAGAAAAAGAAAAACTTAATATATGTATTATAATAATAAAGAAGAAGTGACTATTTATTTAATTTTAATTTTAATTTTAAATAAGTACCTATAAATTAAATAAAACGTAAAAAATATTATTCATATATTATATCACGAGAACTATGAATTTAATCGGTTAAACTAGGCTCAGTAGTTTTTCGTTTGGTTTTTGTTGGAAAATGTTGAATGCAAAATAATTTAATAAAATCACGAGACCGCGTAGCGGTCGAGGGGTTTTATTTTTAATTATTTTGCATGAAACTATTTTCCAAAAAGAAAAATCAAATAAAAAACTTACTGAGCATAGTTTGACAGATTGAATTTATAGGTTGAGTGATATACGTCTAGATTATTTGTCGAATTAAAGGAAACTATTTGACAATTCATAAAATCTGACGTATGTGTCAAAATTTATAAATATTTTTTTAAAGAAAATTCCATTAATTTAAGGTATGTAATAAGTAATAATTGATATTTCGTAAACTAGATAACTTATTTTTTATTGTTTTTAAAAAAATGTTTGTTAAAACTTGTAAATAACACCATAAAATCGTAAACAAAAATCCAATATGGAGGCTAAAATTTAATCGCTGTTAAATAGTTCTAGTGATTTAATCGCTTATTTAAACGAAATTTATTCGAAAATTCAAGGCTTTTGATTGGTTCATATTATAATGAGGGAAATAATCACATTAAATTTTATAAATTCGCAAAATAATCTTGTAATAATTGATTTTGAAACATAATGCGATCTTGCGATCTTGAGTAACAACGGGGTACTCCAGTTCATGGCATTAATATCATCAGGCAATGGCGGCTTTGGTTTATTCATGTCTCTAGCAATATTATATAGTACAGCTGCAGCTGGAATAATGGAAAAAACTGTATCTAGTTTTAATCTTAAGCCATATGCCAACACTGGAAACCTTCTTTTCCAAATTCCAAATACTCTTTCTATTATATTTCTGGTTCTTAGTAGTGACTCATTATAGAGTTGCTGACCTCTATACCTATAACTATAGTTATTGGATTTGCTAAATATGTCAATAAATAATATCTTCGAAAAAAAAAAGATCTTGAATACCAATGACAAGTACTTTTGAGGTTATAAATCGTTAACGGTGAATTAAAGTAATTTAATTCCCCGAAATTGAAGGTTTATTTTAACCGTAGTTTAGTGGTATTTAAACAAGGATTAATTTACGGTGCAAGCCAGTTATGAAAAATAAACCTGTGTTAAAAAATAAACCAATGTTAAACTTACGGTGCAAGTGGCCATTAACAACTTAAATTTGACATTTTAAAATTTATAAACATTTTTAACCTGATATTTTTATAACATAACCACAATTATTTTCTCCACTAAATTGGTTTGTTTTACTCAATGTAGCCAATTATAAATTTAGAATCCCTAGAATTTGGTAAGCAAACCCCCAAATTTTTAAGTCAAATTCCGAATTAAAAAAATTGTACCATATTTCCTATAGGTGTGCAACAAATGCCTTACTTTACAATTAATTGTTTTTTTTTAATTTCAACTACTTAAAAGTTTCAATTAGTTTAAATTTAAAAAATACTCAAAACAGCAAGAATAAAAGAGACAGTTTTTTAACTGTCAACACTTAGAGAAAAACGATAATTATTTAAAGGGATTCAAATAAATTTTTGCGTCATTTGTGTGTCCATTAAATTAATAACAATTATAAAACAATGTATTTTCCCCGATATTTTTCAAAAACTCTTAAAATAAATTGATTTAATAATAAAAGTAACGAGTATACTCGTTACTTTTATTTTATTATTATAGCGAAAAATAATCTTACTGGAATAAGCAATCCCAGCATAAGATTTATTTTGTATTTACTGGTTTTATAACCTTTTCTCTTTATCTTAAAGAATCCAGGTAACAATTTGCTAAGTTTTGCATCAGAGAGTAGGTACGGGATATTTTTCCTTAAATAGCTTAATATATTAACTGCTTAAAATTTGAGGATGCAAGGTGTTAGCCCGCGCAGAATTCTCGAGTTCAGTTATGGAATCGCAAAATGCAAAATGCCGCTTATTATTGTATAACTTTGCAAAACCTGTTTTTAATAAAAAATACTTTTTCTACTTCCACTTTTAAAACGCCCACTAAGTGACCTTTTAAATACACATTGACAAGTTGTGGCTTTATGGCGTTTTAGTCACTGGCTGAAGTTAGTATTAATTTAGATGACAGTTGTCATACAATCGTTAAAATAAAGTGCCATTCTTATAAAAATAATACTAAATGTAAAAATAATTTTATTATCTCAATAGAAAAATACAAATCAGGTTCCAGCACTTGAGAAGGCACGACGCACTGTAGCGAGAGCTCTTAAAACGTAAAAGTTTAAAAATTAAAACCAACAATAATTTTTTAAAAGTGCAAACCAATTATAGTGAAACAAACAATTTTCATAAAGTGCAAACTAAAATGGTGTAACGGTCAATGAGGAGTGAAGTCTTAAGTGATATGAATGAGTTAAGTGACGGGTTTTAGCTTCTGGTCCTATATGTATGCCACCTGTCATTGGACGCTTTTCACTGGACAAACAAAGGAGGTCAAACAAGAGGGGAGGTGGCCATCCGCAAAAAATTGATAAGTAACCTTAAGCATATGCATGACCTAACACATAATTTGCAAATTAAACAGGACAGATATCTTTAAAACCCTAAGAAAGGCACATTGCTTTTAAAAAACTCTAGAAAAAAAAACAATAAACATCAGTAACAACAGAAACATTAGAAAGACAATACTAATCAAACACCATAAAATAATAAAGAAAAAAGACAAAACTTCCCAATCGAACTATCGCGGAAACACCAAAGCTGTGTAAGACAATAAATCTGTCAACAACAAATGCGTAAACCCAAACGAGACCAATAATAAATATTAGACACACAGAAGAAACTAACACATTAATCATTATAACCCTAACATAGTAAAAAAAGCATAATAATCAAACTCTATTGGATTTGTAAACATTAGATAACAGAATAATTGCGCTTGTCATTTGTTTAACTAATAAATAAATGCAATACTTAATTTTGGAATTTAAGAAAAAAAAAACAAAACTCTACCACAAAACGTGCTTGGGCAACACAATAACTAAAAAATAATTGTTAGAAATTTCGCACTACTGCGGCAATAAACAATTAAAAAAAAAACACCAAAAGCTACAAGTTACATATCCAGCTACTGAACTATGGTGGTTTTCGGCCTCAAGACTGAGGACACATGTGCAGGAGCAATCCTACATGGACACGAACAATAACGACAAAAACGTGCGGTGCCCGGGAGTGATGAGGCAATGGGGCCGGTTATACGTCTCTTATACTCATACTCAATAAAAAAATATAAATAGTTTTAAATAGTTTCTCAACGCCAATATTTGAAAAGTTTATATGAACATTGTACTTACCTTTTAATTTCGCCGGCAGTAAACCATAACTTAATTTCGGGCTCGGACTCCACTGGGAAGTGCTCATAAAATATTTTCTTTAGTTTTACTATTAAAAAAGTTGTTAATCCATTTTCAAGGAATACATTTCGATTTATAACCTTTATAATCTGTGTTTATAACATATACAAATTTGAGCTTTGACGGTAACACAAATACCCCTATTGTTTTATAGATGGAGCAGCTCCATTGGAGCTCTATACAAATATTTGATTTAAAAAATTTTAAGATAATAATAAGTACTTGTCGTAGAGTATTCGTCTCTAAAATGGCGTTTATCAAACTTGATACATAATCTTCTATTATATAAAACTCTAAAAGGCATCATTAAATGAATATTTATTTGGAATTGTCGATTAATATAACACTTATGTGTAAAGGAATTTTTACGAAACAGGATATTCATGTATATATAAGCCCTATTTAAATTTGGATAAACATCTAAAATTTTAGAAAACATGGTTTTTATCCTGTTCGACGAAATTGCCCGTATCTAAAGTTAAACTGGAAAACTTTAATTGATCTATGTAAATATAGTAGTTTAAATAATTCAAAATCTTTTGCGCTAAAAGTTCTACATCAATCGGGCAATAAAAGTCCCATCAACCAAAAATAAAACGCAGGACTTCTTGTTTCTGTTCAATTGTTCGAACTCAATTTGACGTTTTTATTTTAAGTAATCTTTACGTTCCAATAACTTTATTACGACAAACTGAAGGCGAGTGTACAAGAAAACATTAAATAAAGTGCCGGTAATTGAAAATAAATCTTTTGTTCCGGTTATTCTCGAAAATTTATCGAGACTGTTTATTTTGACATTAAATTGGTTTTTATTTATGGAATTTGTGGTTTTGTTTGAAAAGAAAATATTGCAAAAAGTATTATTATGTTAACAGTTTTACGCAATATTTAATATTTGACCACAGCAAAAAAATGTTTTAAATTTAAAACATTTTTTTGCTGTGGTCAAATATTAAATATTGCGTAAAACTGTTATATTAATTATTTTATGAATCTCTAATGTGGTTTTATTTGTTTAAATTAATTTGCGTTGAAATTTGATTAATACGAAAATATTTAACAAAAAATACCTACCTTTTATTTATGAAATGTATGTCAATTTTTATTTAAACAATTGTGACCAACTTTTAAATTTATCAATTTCAATTATGCAATTTATATACAGGGTGTCCCAGATGTCGAGATTTCCAGAAATTCTAGAAAATTGTCAAAAGCAAATTTACTCCTAGACCAAACCAATAGATAAATATCTTATGTCGGATGTCGGAACAGTATTATAATATTTAGCCATGCCAAGAGAGGGCGCGGATTTTTATAATTTTTTGACGTTTTAACGTTTTTGACCTTTTTGACGTTCAATTATATCCGTAGTTATCGAATTTTTGTAAGATTTTGTGTATTTGTGTGTTTTTATTGTGTATTGTTTCTAAGGTTTGTATTATAATAATAATTTATAAACGACCCTTTGACCGAATCATAATCTTTCAGATGGTAGGCATGTATGTTTAATAAAATTTATTTTTTACAAATTAAAAAATCACAGATTTTACAAATGAATACTAAATAAATACCTAAAAACCCCAAAATGATAATTTATAAATATATAAATATAAATGTATAAATTGTATAAATTCTAGCAAATATTTTGAAAAAACATTCTGCCATTTCTTTTGGGTATAACAGGAACTACACATACCCTTAGTTTTGTTACCTTAGATTATACAAATTATAAAAAATAATTGTATTTTAAATAAAAATATTAATTTAATTAAAGGCATAATATTAATGAATAAACTATACACAAATGTGTACTGGTGCTTAAAGGATTACATTTAAAGTTTATTCATTATTATTTTGGCCCTAAATAGATTAATATTACTATTTAAAATATCATACTAAGCGAATCTGTATACTATAGTTGGTGGATTTTTTTCCATATTTGACCTTACTTTTTGACCAACCTGTATAAAATTGTATTACAAAATTATCGTTTTAGGGTCTTTTGGGTATGCCAAATTCAAAAAGCGTATGTGTTTTTAAATTTACAACTTTTTACGTTGAAGACCTTCTATTAAATATATATATATATATATATATATATATATATATATATATATGTATATAATCCCACTAGGCGTCCTCCAATGTTAAATTTCGTATACAAACGGCGTCCTTTGGTCACTGGGCGTCCGTTATACGGACGCCGACTGGACTCTACCAAAAACATTTACCAATAAGCGCTAGATGGCTGTGAGATGCAGAAAAACTAATTTTTAAAAAGAGTTTAACTTGGTCGTTTAATGAATTCTGTTTATATTTTAATTCAAGGGTTTGCGTTAGAGTGTCACTACTATCGCCTTGAGTATATAACATTCTTTTCAATCTTAGGTTTACCAAGCGCCCTTAAATGAAAAGCAAATTTGACAACGGTGTCGTTAATATAAACAAGTTATAAATAGATTGAAATTCAATCATTGAATGCTTTTTAGGTTTGCATTAATTCTTTTTAGAGATTTACTTTTTTAAATAAGTACAAATATTTCGATCAAATTAATTATATCAATTTAAAACTTGCAAATAATAAATTAATGCCATAAATATTGTATGAGCAATAATTGCAATTATTACATTTAAAATTTTATAATTTAATATAAAATAAATGAGCATTTATTTATTTATTTTAATCAGTAGACTTTTAATACAAAAAAAAATGTTATCAACAGATGGCAAACTTCACTAAAAACATTTAAAAATAGATTTCATTATACTAGTCGCACATTATAATGTGTATATATACTATTTTTTATCCTTTTCACATTATGTTAAAAAGGATAAAAAATAGTATAATGTGCGACTAGTGCACCCATGGGAGTAAAAACCGATTCCTCGAGCTTGAAGTTAGCCGCACGAGCGTAGCGAGTGCGGTAGGTACCACGAAAGTGTAATATCTACCAATAGTCGCACACAAGATTTTATTTAACTACCGCAAAAAATATACTGCCGTATAAAGCTGATACGGCTCTTTTGCTTAGCAGGAAAATATACATAGGTACCTATCAGTCTAAAATAAATTATAAACAATTGAAGAACCGAAAAAAGTATGGCGCAAGTAATTTAAAGCCAGTTTTATTTGATATTTTATCTGACATTTTACATCTATTTTAATTTAAAGCTTACTTACTTCATCCCATGGGCAAAGTAACATTTCGCCCACGGGTTGAAGAAATAAACAATTAGGATATTAATTATTTCTTCCACCGTCAGTAGGGTCACGAAGTTACATGTTTCTTGCGGTGTTGAATAAAATAAATTTTAGTAATTTGGTTCAAACTTAAAGCTAATATATTGTATATCCAAAAATTTAATAAAATATAGTGTATATATAATATTTTTAATGGCAACAATAACATAACATAACATAAGTAATACAAATCTAATTTATTAATACCTAATATAATAAATTATTATTATTAATAATTATTATAATATAAGTATATTTTCAATTTTAAAAACTTAACTTTACCAAAAAAAATATTTTTTTATAAATAAATCTTTGGAATCATAAATAAACTCAAAAACCTATTATAATAAAGAATACCTACACAAAAAAGTGCACTTTAAAAATATAGTTTTTCTACGACCACTAAGAGTCACATTTCGTAATGACATCGTTGCTTAGAAAATGAATATTTTCATTGGCAAGGCAAAACTCGAATGTAAAGTGACATTTTTTTGTGAAAAGAAATTGACAGCATTGTTTGACATTCAGCTGTCAAACACGTTTTTAGGTTATTTTGTTTTGTATTTGAAAATAATGAAAAATAAAAGGCTCGTAGAAAAAACATTGTATTTCACTTGGTAGAAAAGCTTTCTTCAAGCAAAATAAATATTTGGTATTATTATTAACATAAGTAAAATATACCTAACAGCTTACAATTTACTATTTGCTGATGATCTGAAACTCTACTTAGAAATCAAAACTGTTGATGATTGCATTAAACTGCAAAATAATTTAAATAATCTATATAATTGGTGTATCATAAATAAACTTCATTTAAATATCAATAAATGCAAGAGTATGATATATACAAAGAAAAAGCATAGTATATTGTATAATTATGAAATCAACAATAGGCGTTTAGAACAAGTTACAGAATTTAAGGATCTGGGAGTTAGGTTTGATACGAAGCTGAATTTTATAAATCATATCAACGCGGTAGTAAACTCATCTTTTAGAATGTTGGGTTTTCTCATTAGAAATACCAAGCAATTTATAAATGAAAGCTCATTAAAAATGCTGTATTTTGCATTAATAAGGTCAAAGATGGAATATGCTTCCATAATCTGGTATCCAATCTATCTAGTCCATATAACAAGCATTGAAACTGTACAACGCAAATTTTTAAAGCTCTTACATCTTAGAATATATAATGAATATCCAACTCAGGGATTTGACCATGATTTGCTACTATCGACATTTGGATTTAAATCTCTAGAAAAGAGAAGGGTTATTGCATCAATTTCATTTTTGTTTAGGTTGCTTAATTCTCAAATTAGTTGTAGTGATTTGCTTTCTCAGATTAACTTTTCGGTACCAAGATTGACTAGCAGAAATAAAATTACTTTTCTTCTAAGCTTCAATAGAACTAATTTGGGACTTAAGTCGCCCTTATTTGTGATGTGCAGTAACTTTAATAAATTCTGTGAATCTTGTGACATAAACTTTAATACGCTTAGCCATAATGTGTTAATTAGCATCTTTAAATGTTGCACACATAATATGTTGTTTAGGTTTATCTATATATTTTTTTATAATTTGAATACTATATAGTACGCATGTATCCTATTTAAATGTCCTGTAATGGTTTAAACTGTTGGGCAATAAATAAATTATTATTATTATTATTATTATTAATATTAATTTAATAAGTAAATTTTAAATTAAAACAAACATGGATAGATACATTTAAAACTATAAAATAAAATCTTTTCATGTCTGCCGGTTTTATTTCTATGAAATAAATTGTAGGTTAAGTTTTATTTATGTAATATTTAATATTTCTTGTATGGCTTTTAAGTCCATAATAAATCAAAACAAAAATATACTCTTTCTTCTTCGCAAAATTGCTTCATGCACCACTTGTGGTGGCAAACCTGTCAGGGGAAGATACAAAAACCTAGACTAGCTGCAGTTCCTTCCATTATAGTAAACTACTATTACTATTAGTAATGTATCAAATATGCTTAAATAAGGATGGTTTCTTATTTTAGTTCAATTGGTTGAAAGCGACGTTGCAATTTCATAACGTATGACTCATAAGTAATCTTATTTTTGGCGACTTTAGTATGGAAGTTATGTGACGCTAAGAAAGTATTTAGTTTTTATATGTATTAAGCAGGACGCCAAGTGGGGACGTTTTTAGACCAGAAGTCAAGTGGTCCTACATATATATATATATATATGTAGCATCTCTCTAAATATATTCAAATATTTTGTCACTTTTATCATTGCTATTAAAAACACTGAAAAAGTTATTTGTTGTTTTGTTGTTTTACAAGTGTTGTAAAGCGACTTTTTCATGTGAGTTTTTAGGCCTAGTGTGCATTAACACGAGCTTGAAGAGCTTTTCTCACAAGTGAAACAGTATTTTTCTACGACCACTATGTAAAAGTCACTTTTCATGATGGCATCGTTGCTTAGAAAATGAATCTTTTCATTGGCAAGGCAAAACACGAATGTAAAGTGACTTTTCTGTGTGAAAAGTGACAGGTCTGTGTGAAAAGAACCGGAAAGCATCGTTTGACATTCAGCTGTCAAAAAAGTTTTTAGACTATTTTGTTTTGTATTTAAAAATAATAAAAAATAAAAGGGTCGCAGAAAAAACATTGTGTTATACTTGTGAGAAAAGCTTTCTTCAAACTCGTGTTAATGCACACTCGGCCTAACGGCCTCGTGGACAACTTAAAAACTCGCATGAAAAAGTCGCTTTTCAACACTTGTAAAACAAATAACTATTTTCTACAACCCTTTTATTTTTTATATTCAAATACAAAACAAAATAACCTAAAAACGTGTTTGAAATCTGTTAAAATTAATTTCATCATTTTGAAGGTTACTTAAAATCAATAGGTAAACATACCTTCTCAATTTAAATAAAGCCTTTAAGGCACTAAAATTAGAATGTATTATACAGAAACAATTAATTGTGTTCTAAATGATATTAAGACATACATACAAATACAATACAAATTTTGAAACGAATGTCACTTTTCACACAGAAATGTCACTTTACATTCGTGTTTTGCCTTGCCAATCAAAAGATTCATTTTCTAAGCAACGATGCCATTACGAAATGTGACTTTTACATAGTGGTCGTAGAAAAAAAAATTTTAACTAAAGTTTGATGTTATGAATGTAATTACAACAAAATGTTTATTGCAATATCGCGTCGACTATGTAAATTAAACATTGAAGCTGAAATGACAATCGTTGAACAAAATAGCAACCCGATCAGGATTAATTGGCAATTGCAACTCTACATCAAAGTGATTTTGTGTTTTCAAACGATACGGTAAAACCGCAATAGTAAAACTACACAATAATATGTTTGTTATAGGTGTATCAAAACCTTACAGCTATTATTTTCCCAATTAATTAGAATTAGTATTTTATTGCAGTATATAATTAGTCAAAAACACTAAGAACTGTGTGCACCGATAAATAATTATGTTAAGCATCCCTATATAAAATATCGTTAGTTAAACCTATTATCCGTAAAAATAGATTTAAAATGATTAAAATACTTAAAAAATTGATTTATTTGAGTAATAATATTTTGTTTAAAAGAATTTAGCTTGAACTAAATTTGTTATCAGTTTTTACCCTCTTTAATATTAGTTTTTTTTGTAGAAAAAATAGGGATGCAAATTTAAAACTTTTACATAAAACCCAATTTTATGTTAAATTAGTGCACTAAACGTGTAATTAACCTTTATGTAAAATATGTAATGTTACTTGCCGTTTTTTTTTCGCTATATTTTATTATTTTTGTTAATATTAGGAAATTTATGTCATAAGGCTGAATGGCACACAATGTTTTTATCTTCAAGGAATAAATTTGTTTTTTAAACGATTCAAAAAAATTACAATAATTATAATAATTATTATTATTAAAAGAGGAAAGTGAGGTTAGGTAGATCTGACACAGAACTAGTTGTTTAATTTTTACTTTCAAACATTGGCTTCCTGAAGTATGATATTCATTTTTAAAAGATTAGTAAACACAGTCGGAAAATAGTATATTATGTACCTATCAAGTTTGATAAACGCCATTTTATACACGAATTTAATTTAGGCACGAGCGAGCTTGCGAGCGAGTGCTTAAGTTAATGAGTGTATAGAAAAGTTTATAAACGAGGTGCATACTATACTTTTTCTACGACAAATACTTATTATTATCTTAAAATGATTTAAATCAAAAATTTGTATAGAGCGCCATCTATGAAACAACAGGGGAAACTGTCAAATGTCACATTTTTACATTTTATAAACACAATTATAAAGGTTATAAATCGAAATATATCTTGAAAATTGACAGATTTTCACAGTGAAAGTAAAGGAAATGTTTTATGAGGACTTTACAGTATACTGTAAAGTCCTCATAAAACATAGAGTCCGTGCCCGAATTTAAGTTATAGTTTACTGCCGGCGAAATTAAAAAGTCAGTACAATGTTCATATAAACTTTTCAAATATTGGCCTTGAGAAACTATTTAATATTTTTGTATTTTTGTATTGATATAATAAAATAATTTTCACATTTAGTATTATTTTACAAGAAAGGCACTTTATTTTAACGATTGTATGACATTTGACAACTGTCAACTAACTTAAAACTAACTTCAGCCCGTGACTAAAAACCTGTTGCTAACTTCAGCCCGTGACTAAAGCGCCGTAAAGCCACAACTTGTCAATGTGTATTTAAAAGGTCACTTAGTGTCATGGAAACATGTACGATAAAGGGCGTTTTAAAGGTGGGAGTAGAAAAAATATTTTTAAAGGTTTTAAGGCAACAATGTTATATCGTCTCCTCCCAATTTTTAAACCTCCTGTTTAACCTAGGCGAGAGCTCTCGATATTGGTTGCCGTTTTTTTGCTCTCATTTGATTACACTATTACCTAGAATTGTTTTTATTTTTAAATTTGGCATCTTTATTGCTATCAACGCAACCATCAACGCAACCTTTTTCTGTGTCGAGCTAATTTTTATTTTGGATTTTTGCTACTATTAATTAATTTGTGAACTATTTAAATATTTTTATAAAGATCACTTGGGTGGTTTTGCTTTGCACCCCTTTAAAATTTAAAAGCTATTTTTAGTCAAGTTCAATTACCTTATTTTAAGACTTAAATCGTTTCATAAATACAGGTTTTAAATTTTAGTTATTTCTTAATTATACAATTGTATGTATTTTTGTGTTGTTCCTTTAACAGATGTAAGGTTCTCTATGTGATGGTAAAGAAATAATACATTTTTATTGATCAAAGTTCACATGAAAACATATCATTTTAAAAATATACCTATAATAAAACAAAATAAAAGAAATAACACTAATGGAATTTGCTCCCGAAAAAAGTTCCCCCTTTTTTTATTAAACTTTTCCTTAACCTTTAAGTAAGATTTATCTAAATGTTATATGAAAGTAATACGTCATTTTTTTCTTACCAAATCCTTAAGATAGAAGGAACAGCAGCCGTTGGTGTGTCCAGGGGTGCTCAGTACATTCAACTTGTAGTTTCCGAATTCGATTTCGTCGCCATCGGTAACGAAAACGTCAGCCTGTGCGCCACTGCACTTCGAAATCACCGATTTGCATCCAGAGAGGTTTTTTAATTTTCCAGTTCCGGTTATGTGGTCTGCATGCATATGTGTGTTCACTGAAAAATAATTATACCTTTAAATTTAGGGATAATATGGGAAAAACTCTACTAAATGATTATTTATGTTAATGTAATTCCTTTGAGTTTTTTAATATTTGTAATTGGTATTTCTTTTTACAGTCGTTTAACAGTTTATTAATCATCAAACATGTTCGTTGTTTTTTTTTAGAAAACGCATTAACAATTTTAAATAAAGTAGGTAGGTTATAGTGTTTTTTGCATGCTTAGGTAATTTGACACATTTTTAAATACAAATTTGCAGACCGGAAATTAGGTAATTACTTACCGATCATTTTTTGGACAATTTGATGGCCCCCAGCTGCTTTATCTTAATTCGAAACGCGGTTTTTGTTATATTATTATTATTAACTATTTAAGAAAACACGCGTTGCGATTAAGATAAAGCAGCTACGGTCAATACAAATATTCGTATTTTCCATAAGAATTCAAAATAAATTAGGTAACTTTGCTTAAGCAATGTTAATTTATTTTGCAAATGGAATAGACAATCGACATGATTTTTTTTTTTTGACATAAGGAAGCTAAGTACAAATTTTTATGACATTGGTTAGAATTTGAAAATGGGGGTTGTTTCTTCTTAAATTTATATTAAAAAACCTTCAAAACCGTATACTTAGTTTCAATACTAAGCAACTTTGTATTAAAGAAAGTTTACTTAAGTCTAGTTTTTGGTCAAGCACAAAAATAATCACTAGTCTAATGTAATAAATAACTTTATCTATTTTGGTTTCATAATGACTTCATTATAACACCGCTTTTGGTTCTTTAATGAGGTACTTTATTCCACCCAAAATTTTGATTTTATAGGTTGGCTACTGGTAAAATACAATTTTGAATACCTATAGGTTATAATATTTTTATGATTTGTTTTCTAGTACTTACGAGACTTTTCGTGCAATAAATTTTGTTTAACACCAAAGAAAATCCTTTTTTCTTCTTTAACAGCCGCTTATTGTAAATACTTATTGTAAATTAACGACGCCATAGCGAAAGAATGTGATAATGTTTGAAAGGTTAATGACCTTTCAAACTTCAAATTGTGATACCAACTATGTAAAGTAAAATTCCACCAAATTAAATATAAGGTATAAAATTAATTTGTTTTATGAAATGTTTGCAAAATAGATAAAATAGCATAAAAAACTCATGTCATAAGACCTTTTGTCGCACTTGTCCATTATAAAACTCGCTCCTTCGTCGCTCGTTTTATAAATTGTCCGCGTGCGACAAAATGACGTCTTATGACATTAGTTCTTTAATATACTATTAAAATTCTTCATAAAGGAAAATCAGCTAGAGTTGCAATCTGTATTACAGAATAATATATATAAATATATTTTACGGCAATAAAGGTCAAAGTTGACAAAATAATTCGATTATAAATCTTTCAACCAAATCCCATTATAAACGTGTGTACGAATAAATCCGACGTTTGCGAATAAACGAACTGGTTGTTTGAAAATTATTTCTATAGCACTTGATTTTGGAATAATTAAAATAGACAAAATTATAAATACGTAAACTTTAATTATCAAAATACGCGATGTTGTATAAGAAAATCGTTAAACGACTGAACCTGCATGCGCGAGGAAAAGCGATATAAAATAAAAGGGTCAGAAAGCAGGCACGACCACTACACTTTTCAGTTATAATCTGTGTCTCAAAAATTAATTTTTTGGACAAAAGAGCAATTTCTTATACCTTTATAATAAATTTAAATTTTTAATGAAGATTATTTTTTACAAATCATTTTTTATAAGTTGAATTTTTAAATAACAAAATTATCGTACTTACATAAAGTTGTTTCTTGACTTGAAATTTTTTTATTGTAATAGCATTATTAAAAAGCATGCATATTTAGTATTTTTCTAATTACCTTAGCGAAAACCTGCATACAATTAATAATGCACAGTTAGTTATTGGTTTGAAAACATTTGTAACCAATTTATCAAACTCCATTGTTGCAATTTTCTAATAAAACAAAGAGTTGTTTGACTTGAAAAATCAATACCTATGAATATTTAGAATGGCACTCGGTCACCACCGCAAAACCTTTAATTACCAATGTCTAGAGAAATAAACAAAAATACGTTACTCCCCAAAAACCTTTTAAAATACTTAAAACAAAAATACGTGAGCAAACCGTAATAAACCTAACTTCAGTAATAGTAAAAAGAATCACGTCGTACAGTGATTTAATTTGAAAATCTACTAGACAAAAGTATATTTTTTAAAATCTTTAGAATTTATATCTGCAAGTTAAAATTTACATTGTTTATATATTTTTTAAATTATTAATATTATGAGTAACCTTTAAAACACAATTTCAATAAATGGCACAGTAAAAAATTATTTGTTAATTTTAACCAAATACATGTATGCACTGCGCGTCAAAACGCCTTTACCAATCTTTATAAAATATTTGTATAAAAATACTTCAACTTATATCTCAGTTTAAGTGTTCAAGGGTTTTTCGAGAAAATATTCTGTAAGCCCTTTTACTTAATAATAAAAAATGCTCGAAAAAAACCTTATTAGGGAAATTTATTTTTAAGTAAATAAAAAATATGTTTTGAAAGACCGTATTTTTAGTATACTCTGAAAATTTTGTACAAATCAAACGAACAGTAACGAAAATACAGCGCTTCAAAGACGTCAAAAATGACCACTTTTCAGCAAAATAATAAAAAACTCCTTTTAAGTTATGTTTCGAACGTTTTATTAATTATTAAATAAAATAGCTTTAAAATTTTTTTCTCTAAAAACCCTCGAACACGTATTTTTATACAAAATTTCATAAAGATTGGTAAAGGTGTTTTAGAGTTAGAATTTTTTTACTTATTATGCGTTAATTTTGACGGGCGAGAATTAAAAAAATAGTACCAAAGGTTGATTTTGTCCACTACTTCGCACACAATTTAAACCTGGTGTTGAATGATTTAGTGCAAAATGTTAGCGAAATTAGGAATTTCTACGGATTATTAGAGAATATATCTTTTTTTTAGTAAAAGTTTAACTCTCTGGCAAAAACTCAACAAACCCAAAGAAGAAAACGAAATGATTAAAAAAACATTGAAAAGATTATGCCCTACAAGATGGTCTCGTTTTGATTGTAGAAAGAATGGTCAATACTTTTTTTCATAAACTTGCAACTGACAATGGAATATAAAATTCTCTTAGAGGATTTCAAATTAAAGTCTTTTACGAGTCTCTTGATATAATAATTAATCAACTCAGCACACGATTTATAAGTGTAAACAAAGTAATGAACTATTTTTTATTTTTAAATCCAGATGGTTTTGTTAAATTATCTACTCAAGAAATTATAGATCATGATTAATCTATGAATTAGCCTCATATCAGAAAACAGATCAATATTGAGCAGTCTTCCGGATATTTGTCCGTTGTTTCAACTTTTTTTGACATTACCTGTAACATTTGCTTTTGCGGAAAAAACAAATTCAAAGTTAAAGTTGATAAAAACATTTACGAAGTACAATGTGCGAGGAGGGTGTAATATTATTTTATTCTTGCCTCCCCCTAAAATTACGTACATGTAGCAATAAAATCTGGAAATACTGGAATATTATCTAAGATGCTAAATTGTAAGAAAAAAACTCGGATATATCTTTAGATTTTATTTGCGTTTTTTTTTATCTACCTGGAAAATATTCTGTATTGTTTTAAAAATATATCGACCAACTGTTCTAAATCAAGTTTACGCGCACGTTTATGTTCAATACTTATTACACTGTAATAAGTATTGAACATAAACGTGCGCGTAAACTTGATTTAGAACAGTTGGTCGATATATTTTTAAAACAATACAGAATATTTTCCAGGTAGATAAAAAAAAACGCAAATAAAATCTAAAGATATATCCGAGTTTTTTTCTTACAATTTAGCATCTTAGATAATATTCCAGTATTTCCAGATTTTATTGCTACATGTACGTAATTTTAGGGGGAGGCAAGAATTCTTATCGCCGCCACTGGCTTCTGGAGTACAAACAGATATGGAGGGTGTGAGGCAAAAAGTGCAATGATTTAAACTGAGAGTTCTCAGTGCGCCATGGATAATTTAATTTCAAGCAAATGGAAACGTATGACACACGTCATGACAAGCAAGATTGGCCCTCATATTTTGGGTTTGTAAACACTGCAGTTTAATTTGTTCAGTGTATTTTGTCTTATGAAAATGCGCGTCAACGTGTCAACATAAAAAGTTTGTACTCCTGACTCTAGTCTTCTTGTCAAAAGTATTGATATTAGTAAGGAGTGTAAGGAGTACCTTCACACTACACTCAACTACAAACTATAAACACACTATATACACTCCTTACTAAATAGATATTTTCTTGGTAATACGAGCCCTAACCACATAATGTTCGGACACTTCATAATTTATACAGAAATTTTTTTCGTGAATACTATATCAAAATTATTAGAAGTTATGAAAAATTCAGCTTATTTTGGCATATACCCCTCGAAGCGATTTTTATTTTTAAAAAGTTTACCTTTTATTTTTAGGCTAACTTTTTAACTTTTTTTTGCATGAGTAAAAAAAGTTATAAATGGGCCCATTAAAAAGAACATAAAATATTATACAAACCCTGAAAATTTGGTAAAAATTGTATAAATAATAAGAGAGTTATAGCGATATATATATCTGCAAAATCTCCCGTTTCCTAAGAAAATTGCAAAAACTCTTTAAAAATAGCATTTTTAAATTACTTATACTTTTTTATAACTTATTTATTTTTTACCAAATTTTCAGGGTTTGTATAATATTTTATGCTCTTTTTAATGGGTCCATTTATAACTTTTTTTACTCATACAAAAAAAAGTTAAAAAGTTAGCCTTTTTTTAAAAGCTAAAAATAAAAGGTAAACTTTTTAAAAATAAAAATCGCTTCGAGGGGTATATGCCAAAATAAGCTGAATTTTTCATAACTTCTAATAATTTTGAGATAGTATTCACGAAAAAAATTTCTGTATAAATTATGAAGTGTCCGAACATTATGTGGTTAGGGCTCGTATATACCTATTACTCTATAGTGTCATTGATTTTGAAATCAATTTTACCAGAAAACTTTGCGTTTAATCGTGTTATAGTCCGGTCAAAATAGACATTTCAAATAACAAAAATTCCGACAGAGCTAAATTTTGGTAGAGACCTTGGGTACGCCAGTAGAAATAAAGTGCCAAAAGTCCCCATTGATCCCATGTGTGCTAAAAAAGTTACTCAAGGTCAAAGTCAAAATTTTCGGTTTTTTTGATTTTTCTCGACAACGGTAAGTTTTATAAAAAATACATCCCAGAAAAAAATTGTAGATCATAAAATTGTCTACAAAAATTTTCCTTATACTTTTTTTCCTAAGAATCACCATTCCTAAGATATCGCCATTCTAAAAGTTGAAGGAGTTACATTCTACATGATATGCACACAAATACTACGTATATACGGCACTTAATATAATTAAAAATGCCTATTTGTATCTCTTATATGTATAAACCATACAATTCTGAGAATATACAATAAAAGTCCCTTAGCCAGTCCCTTCTATATTTTTGTCTAGTCGAATATGGTTTTAGTTTACACACGTAGCACATGTGGCAGGACCGGCGGTTTATCTTGGCGGTTGCTTGGTAACGAAATCAACAAACTTATGATGGCTCATATACCTTGGGTCATCTATGTCATATACCTGCTTTTCTCAAGTGATTAAGTGAAATACTTTTAGTGTTGTTCGTTCCTTTCGAGTGAATACGAGTGAATGTATGTATTTATTGCTAGCATCTACTATTACAGTTTGTACCGATTAATATTTTTAAAAATGTCACAATTATGCTTTATTTGCAATAAACTTGCTGTTACAGTTAGTCGTAGAATGAAAACTTTGATCGATGCCAGTACCGAAAGAGGTGATGAGTTTGTTGATTATCTGAGAAGTAAAAAGTCTGTAACAATGCACGTGGATTGCCCAAAATCATACACCCGGAAAAGTTTAATTTCTGTTATCAAAAGGAAAGACAAGTTAATACATCAAAAGTAAGTCAACCTCGTATTAGAGCATGAGAAAGTGAATCCGACTTTTGTTTTAAAAAATGTTGCTTATTTTGTGGCGATGAAGCGGATGAAGAGGCTGAAAAAAAATCGCTACATCGTCGACAAAATAGTTATTTATGTATTAAGGGCATAATAAGGTTTTTATGGTCCGAGGCGCTATTTCGAGCCCGAGCGCGTTAGCGCCAGCAATGCATACAAAACTTTATGCACGATTAATATATTATTATTTTTAATATATTATTGTTTTTAAAGACGTTTACGTCAAAGAATTTTTGTTATAATTGTCATATTATAATGTCAACTGACATCAGTCAGTTTTAAAGTTTAAAGATGAATGAAATTGAGAAAGCAGCTGAAAAGGCGAAAAATTGCGGCCTGCTGCCGAAAAAATCAAAATCTTTATACGAAAAAACTTACTTCGAATATATCAAATGGTGTAACATTGTTGTTTTTAATTTTTGACGTTTCATTATAGCCCGCTGGGTCATAATAACGCCCGCGGGCTATAAAAAGACGTTTATGCACGATGACATTTTAATATGACAATTATAACAAAAATTCTTTGACGTAAACGTCTTTTTATAGCCCGCGGGCGTTATTATGGCCCAGCGGGCTATAATGAAACGTCAAAAATTAAAAACAACAATGTAACACCATTTGATATATTCGAAGTAAGTTTTTTCGTATAAAGATTCTGATTTTACCGGCAGCAGGCCGCAATTTTTCGCCTTTTCAGCTGCTTCCTCAATTTCATTCATCTTTAAACTTTAAAACTGACTGATGTCAGTTGACATTATAATATGACAATTATAACAAAAATTCTTTGACGTAAACGTCTTTAAAAACAATAATATATTAAAAATAATAATATATTAATCGTGCATAAAGTTTTGTATGTATTGCTGGCATAACTGGTTTTTATGGTCCTACGACGCTTTTCTAGCCCTCGCGCTAACGCGCTCGGGCTCGAAATAGCGCCTCGGACCATAAAAACCTTATTATGCCCTTAATACATAAATAACTATTACGTCAAAGAATTTTTGTTATAATTGTCATATTATAATGTCATCGTGCATAAAATTTATAACGTTCCTACACTTTCATTTAAAGAATACGTTTTGACAGTAGCTTAGGATAGTTCTGATTACGTATCAAAAGCTGTCACTGAACGCATTAAATTTGAGTACGATTTAGTTGCTGCTGAGGCTAAGTATCATGACGGTTGTTACAATCCTTTCCTGAGACCTAGGTAATACTGGCAGTAGAGTAGGCCTTCCTCAAGATGAAGCAGCAAACTTTGCGATGGAGGAAATTCATAATTTTATAGAAAGTAGTGATAATTGCCTGTTTACATTGGATGAACTAAAGAATGTTAGTAAAAATGTAGCTTTAGAAAAGAGAACTATAAAAATACGATTAAAAGTAAAGAATGGTAGTAGAATTATTATTATAGAAAAGCCGGGAAAATTAACATTTATTTGTTTCGTCTACAATTACCAAGACAAGTCAAGCCTGGTCTGGTAAAAAAACTTAAATAAAAAAGAAGAAACAGCAATTGAACAACTCAATGCAACAAATACAACCGTTGTGGTTGGTAAAGATGTTGATTTGTTAGAACTACTTACTGCACGAACTCCAATTGATAAAATTATTTACTTTTAAAAACCTGGAAAGGCTCAACCGCGAACAGAAATATACTCTTCAAAAAGTTTATCTGCTTATCCAAAATGCCAAAACCATATTTTATTTTTAAATGCGGTAACCGGCTGCGATACTACATCAGCAATGTTCAAAAGGGGTAAAACATCAGAATTAAAATTATTTGAAAAAATGGATTTAATTGATTGCGCTAAAGTATTTAAAGAAATTGACTCTTCTCCTCAAACGATAATCACAAAAGGAATTCGCTTTCTCCTTGCTGTTTATGGAGCTCCAAAGAAAATTGATTGTATAGACAAGAATAGATATTTAACTTTTGTAAAAAATACACGGAACAAGAAACAAGTACAACTATCCTGTCTTCCTCCAACATCGGCTTCTATAGAAGCTCGATAAAAGTGTGTATACACACTTTTATCAAGCATTTTATCAGGTTCAGACATGGTTAGGCAATCAACTAAACCCCGAAGACTGGGGTTGGAAATTAACAGACAATATTTTGGAACCGATTCAAACTATCCTCCCACCTGCACCGGAAAAACTCCTAAACTCTATTTTTTGCAATAGTAAAAAGGGTTGTAGTGCTACATATATAGCTGTGAAGAGTATGCTTGTCGTGTTCACCAGCGTGTACTAATTGCCAAGGCCAGTCTTGCTCGAATGTTTAATCGAATCATATAGACAAAGATTCGTTTGATATCGATGAAGAGACTGCTGATTCATCTTCAGTTGAGCAATTTATGGACATCCAGCAAGAAGAAGAGGAAAAAGAAGAAGAAATCTAAAAATACATGACTGTTGAAGTGGAATTTAAAGAGTAAGAATCAGATTAAAATATTAACGTAAAATATCACTTATCATCATGCAGTAAATACAGTATGTTTACATAAAACTCGAGGAATAGGTCTACCGGGGAAACCACGTTAAAAAAAAAAGCCAAGTACACTACCGCATAGGTGGCGTGGAAATGTGTGCATATCATGTAGAATGTAACTCCTTGAACTTTTAGAATGGCGATATCTTAGGAATGGTGATTCTTAGGAAAAAAAGTATGGGAAAAAATTTTGTAGATAATTTTATGATCTACAATTTTTGTCTGAGCTATAATTTTGATAAAACTTACCATTATCGAGAAAAATAAAAAAAAAACGAAAATTTTTACTTTGACCTTGAGTAACTTTTTTAGCACACATGGGATCAATGGGGACTTTTGGTATTTTATTTCTACTGGTTTACTCAAGGTCTCTACCAAAATTTAGCTCTGTCGGAATTTTTGTTATTTAAACACTATTTTTATGTCTAATTTGACCGGACTATTAAGACAAAACCACCTTTTTTACATGAAAAACTTTATTATTTAATATTGTTGGTCCGAAATGCCAAAAAGTCAATACATAAAAAGTTAAGGTTAAATTTTGTTCCACTCTGTTTGGGACGCCTGGGAAATGTTAAGTATTCATTTCAAATTTTACTCTTCTATCTCCCCAGGTTTTTGAAATATTTGGAATAAAACATTTTTCAGGGCGGACTTTTAAGGGTCTAGCTATGTTTATAATATTTATATTATTTATTATGTTATTACCACCTGGTAAAATTTTCGACAACCTTTAAAGGTTGTTTAAACACTTAAGAAGCAGGTTAGGCATTACTTAACGCTTTGCCACTTAAATTTAATAATCTTAACTTAACTTAAGTGTATAATAGGGATTTATTTCAGTTTAAGGGATATTTAACTTAATAGTTTGACAAATAGTTAACACTTAAGTAATATATTATGTATGTATGTATACATATAGTTATATACATATAGTTACGTAACTTATAAATTAAATTACTATTTTTTATTCTTTTAAAGGTAAATTTTCACTTTAGCGACTTTTCCGAAAAACGGCAGGAAAGTTGCCAAAATGCCAAAAATAGGTGTGGAGGGATGTAAAAGTGCATAAACAATCGGCGCAGGGTGAAAAAGTTGTATAATTATCGCGTATTTAATAAAAAAAAGGGGCTGATAATTGAAGTGACTTACCGTGATTTTCTGTGAAAAAGAACATGCAGCGAGCCAAAAACACGTATCTAATAGACGTAGAATTTGAAAGTGGAAGTGAAAAAGCGTGAATTATGAAAAACAACTTCATGAATTGAGGAAAATGCATTTTTTAAAATCAGGTAATTTGAGGTTATGAAGATTAGCTGTCATCTTGGTTATGCAGGTACACTAAAATGGGCAAAGGTGAGCGAAACCAACCCAAACCAACCCAAACTTAACAACCCAACCCAACCGACCCCGCCCCATTGACCCCCCCCCCCCGCCCCATTGAGCAATAGAGGTATAATATATCTATGGGCAAGCTGGATTGTGAACCTGCATAACCTCAAATTACCTGATTTTAAAAATTGCATTTTCCGCAATTTATGACGTTGTTTTTCATAATTCAAGCTTTTTCAATTCACTTTCAAATTCTACGTATATTCTATACATATATGTGTTTTGGCTCGCTACATGCTCTTTTTCACAGAAAATCACTGTAAGTCACTTCAATTATCAGCCCCTTTTTTATTAATTACGTGATAATTATACAACTTTTTCACCTTGCGCCGATTGTTTATGCACTTTTACATCCCTCCACACCTATTTGTTGCATTTTGGCAACCCCCATGTCGTTTTTCGGAAAAGTAGCTAAAGTGTATATTTAATCTTTTAAATCTAATCTTAAGTAACACTTAAATTTAATATAAATAAATTGTATAAAATGTGCAGCTTAACTTAAAGTGTATAATAGAATTTAATTTAATTTTTAAAAGTAAAACTTAACTTTCTTGACAAATAGTAAGGGCTTAGTAGGTATTTCTCAAATATTTTAAAAATTTTGAATTTAATCACTTAAAATAAATGATATTGGTAATTTATAAAACGTAGAAATTAAGTTTTTTTTTAAACACTTTTGTCTAGTTAGAATGTTTAATATGAATCACTGTGCGTCTCTTCGCATTCACGATACGCCGCGTCACGCAGTAATCGATAAAATAAGGCTTAAAGTTAACTGGGTTGCCTAATGCTTACCTGCATATTTCAGCTTTAAATTCAAGTCCTGCACAAGTTGAAAATCCCGCTGGACCTGCTCGAGAACAGGGTCGATAAGAATGCACTCCTTCGTACCGGCATCGCCCAACAAATACGTGTACGTACTGCTAACCGAATCGAACAGCTAAAAACAAATAATTATTATCAAAGTTGATTTTAAGGTGTATTGTTTTATGCTTACTTGTCGAAATACGAAGTTTTCTTTGCCCAAATAGCTGCAGAAGCTTCGGATGGACACACTGTCATTTAAAGACAATTTAGATGTCAAATCTGGCAGGAATTTTGATGCCATGGTTATCGAATACGTCCCAAATATTTTTTAATGCAGGTTATGTTGTTGCAGACAAGATGTCTATCTCATAGATTATTATTATTTATCACTTTTTGCTTTTAGAGTTTTTAATTTACACAATGATGTAAAGTTGTAAAGTACAAGTCATCGTTACCAGCTAACTACCTATATAAGTGGGTAATTTGTCATAAATAATAGATTATTTTATTATTGATGTGATTATTTTTAAACTTCGAGCTCGACTTTGAGTCGACGCAATGAACTAAAAACTAATTAATAACAAGTTTTAGGATCCCGTCAGAGCCCGTCCAAAATAGCGCCGCAGAGAAAATATTTTTGGCCCTATTTTTTATAATAAAATAAATTGTAAAAATCATGTTTAAAAATAAATGTATTTAAGAACACAAAAATAAATATCAATTAAATTAAAACTAAATTCATGTATATACAGGGCAGCAACTACTCCATGGAGTTTATAAATTTATAGCGGGACAAAATTTAATTATCTATTTTGGTTTCATAATGACTTCATTATAACACCGCTTTTGGTTCTTTAATGAGGTACTTTATTCCACCCAAAATTTTGATTTTATAGGTTGGCTACTGGTAAAATACAATTTTGAATACCTATAGGTTATAATATTTTTATGATTTGTTTTCTAGTACTTACGAGACTTTTCGTGCAATAAATTTTGTTTAACACCAAAGAAAATCCTTTTTTCTTCTTTAACAGCCGCTTATTGTAAATACTCATTGTAAATTAACGACGCCATGGCGAAAGAATGTGATAATGTTTAAAAGGTTAATGACCTTTCAAACTTCAAACTGAGATACCAACTATGTAAAGTAAAATTCGACCAAATTAAATATAAGGTATAAAATTAATTTGTTTTATGAAATGTTTGCAAAATAGATAAAATAGCATAAAGAACTCATGTCATAAGACCTTTTGTCGCACTTGTCCATAAAACTCGATCCTTCGTCGCTCGTTTTATAAATTGTCCGCGTGCGACAAAATGACGTCTTATGACATTAGTTCTTTAATATACTATTATGATCTAAATAATTTTTTTAAGTATTATATTTTCATTTATACAGGGTTTTTCCTGGGACGACACCAACTTTTTTATTTTCAATGAAACGCCTTATATTTTTTTGATTTTTGGATTTTACACACTTTTTAAAGTATACTTTGAAAATATATTAATTAAGAAAATGTTTATACTTTTTAAAACTTATTTGCTAAAACTTAAAAATTAAGAACTAAACATAATTATTTTGTATACATGTATCCCTTTATTAATAACTAAGCTAAAAGTAAATTCTATTCTTTCATTTCCGATAAGTATCTCTCAACTTTACAGCATTACCGTGTGTTTGATGGATCCGAATTTTTACCTCGCTTGGTAAATCTCACTTAGGAGGTAGTGGATGACAGTTTCGATGGTTAAGGCCACTCCCGAAATTTTGTCGCCGGAACGGGTCATCGGGGGGATTTAGGCATTTTCCCAGCAGACATGGTCACGTCATATAAACGTTGATTATAGGTAATTATTTGTAAATGACGTCGATGACCTTACATCGACGTCTCTACGACGCCACAACCCAGACCAACAATATACGTCATTTTGGCAACGTCGACATTACGTCGACCTAAAGTGATACAATAACAATTTAACAATAAAACATCTGAATGCACTGGAACATCCAGGTGTGAAGAATCTGCATAGTTTAATTTCAGGGTTACATCTATTTAATAACGGTTTCCAGACGTTTTGTATGTCCAATGAAGGCAACCTCGCCAAGACCACCTGTAGATACTTAACTTATTCAGTACTCACCTGAAGAAGCCTTTAGAAGGCTTACTATAGCAATAAGGGTCTGGTGAGGTGTGGTTCTTTTTGCAAAATGTTTGCTTCTGACCACCTGGTATAGTGACCATGTAACCAAGCGTGGTATGTTCTTTGATTCTTATGTCGAGTGGTCCTACTATCTCGCCGATATAGAATAGTATAGGACGTTGAGTGAAGAGTCTTAATAAATGGCAAAGAATGTATCTTAATCGTAATCAATGGTACAGGATGTATAATTTAATAAAAATTAGTTTCTTTCCCACTCTTCCTCCAAAAAACATTACACCAAAAATAAAATTTAAACGTATTTTAGATTTAGATTAGAAAACGTCGTAATAAAATAGTATTTTATAAAAAGGTATAATCAGTTAAAATATTACAAGAGCATCGAAATAATTAAATAGTTTAAAAGTAACGATAGGTAATCTGCCAAAAACCACGAGAGTGTAACTCAAGTGGTATTTTAAGGGTTATGTCGAGTTACGAGTGAAAATTAATCATTATTTTCATTTGCTACTTATTCGTTACAATTATACAATTCATAGACTGATAATAATACATTATTTTGTACTAATATTGAACGTACCTAAGTAATATTAAAAACATTGTAGATGAGCTTGAGCTGGTAGTGCACGATAGAGTTATTTTTTTTGCAACGATGTTAAGGTGATGTTCGTTGCTATGGCTTGACAGAATGACCAGTAATTTAAATAACTTCTTGCAAGTTCGCTTTAGATTTTATTAAATTTCTTACAGCGGAAGAACGATTTGAGTGATTGGATATTTTTATCTTCTTGATATCAATCCCAATATTCTGGGCACCTAGACGTGTCCACTTACTGAGTTGGTTAATACCCATTAGACAATATTTATACCAAATTCCTGTCCAATCCGGATTTAAAGTTAAGAACAATATGTTCGTTTTGATATTTGATGTTGTTTTGCTTAACATCTTCTGTAGTAAGTGCGGATACTGAGTGTCTTGTCTTGTCTTGACATTCGTTGTTTTATGTTAACCATTTAGATGCAGTGGTATGTTTCTCTCCGCCCTCTGTACTTTTAGAGAATATGGTGTTCCAATACTCAATAATTAATAGTTTACCATAAATGTCGACTTCGTTCCTGAAAAATTCTACTATGCAGAAGGTTGCTTCATTGTCACACCACGCGAGCTCGATCGCAAAAATCTGGTAGAACTTTTTTTGTAAGCCGTCCGGTGAGTTTTCTTCAGTTGTCAAAGCTGCAGAATTGGATTTTCTTTTCTCTGAAAGCTTTTGTAGCTCTCTTCTTTTGGCCGCGTGTGCCTTTCTGGCATCCTCAAAAGCTATGCTTTTGAATGGGTCTATTTTCCAAATAAAATACTTTTTCACAAAGCCCTCTTTATAATTAGTGCCATTAGCTCGCTTCATGTTGAAAGTCCAGTCTTTTAATAAGCAGCTGTCAAAGGAGTGTTTTTAAGAATAAGCCCAGAAAATGTTAAAAATATCGAGAAAAAAAAGGTGTTACGATTTATTGTATTTTTGGGTGTTTTTGGAAAGGAAATCCGGGATTGAGTTTTTACCGGTTCTCCAATAAACAGTGTGAATCCAAAAGAAAAAAAAAGTTTCATATAGTCCCTGCGCAAATATCAATACCGTATACAGTACCTATTAGATACAATAAATACCCAGTTTATTGATGATTTACGTGAAAATTGGGAACATTTAAAAAACTAGCATTATGAATTATTAAAAGCGTTAATTAAGAAATTCTTCACTCAATGGTAAAGACCAAAAATAAGTATTATATAATATTATGTTGCCATGAATTCGTAAATATTTTATATCCTTTACTAGTATTTCAAAATGCAGTTGAGGGCGTTTTTTAGAAGACTCATATATAAAAATGTTTCGTTTTAAGGTTATGTTTGTACATCTATTATTTTTTGTTAGATTTCTTAAAAATGTCCAAATTTAAATATAAGTTTTATTAATTTAAGTTATTCTGCATCAAAATTTAATATACGTAGGTACTGAATTGGATCCTTTTGCAAAAAATGAAAATGCAACTTCGGATTAGTTCTTGAATTACATTTACAATTAATTACACAATAATTCACCATGATCACTTAGATAAAATACACACACGAATGAATAATAAATCGAAATCGAATACTAAACCAAGCAAAGTTTTTCAGTTTTTACCTGCAACGCAAAACACAAATAACGTGCGCGGTTCTGCTGTGCAATTGAAACTTTGCGAATAAAATTTGTCGAGTAATTAATTATTACTTATTATTACATATTTCTAAACCTCAACCTTTTTCAAAGCGATTCAATGCGATTTTAATTACCGTTTGTTATGACATTTATTCAACAATGGCTCTATAGAGTTAAACTAATATCCATTATTTTTGATTTGTTCGACCCACCGAAAACCCGAAGTGATTAATTAAACCACGACGTTAAGGGTATATCCATTTATCTATACCTGGTAATTAAGTAAAATCCTTAATTACTATTGGCCAAATTTATGATGAGTTATATAAACAAAATAACACAAAGCCCTTAGAAACAATAAAAACAATGGTTACGTTTAAATTTTTTATTTTGACACTATGTAATAATAAATGTCATAACATAACATAATTTATTCAGTCAAAAATTTAAAAATTTAAAAAACATTTAAAATTCTTAGTGATGCAGTAAATTTACTAATATTTCTTATTATTTAAGCCTAAAAGAACATGGGTAAACGTTAAATAATTATACGCATTTTAAATTACTTACATATATTTTTTTAGATTGACAAAAACTAACCCAAGTAAGTACCTACAAAACATTATTTTTAATATTTCTATGTAAAAAATGTTTTAAGATACGAAGTACAATTGGATAACGCTTATCGAAAAGTAACCAAGCGCCAAAAAGTTTTTCTGGGCTTAGTAAAATTATTTGTAAAATAACTCATTTTTAATAATGCTCAAAAGGTTGATCATCATTTGGAACTTTTCTCAAAAGGATTGAGAGGGTTTCCAAATCATTATTAATTTTTTGAGAAGCATTAAAAATGAGTTATTTTGCAAATAATTTTGTTTACCCAAGAAAAAGTTTTTGGCGACGTTTTAACAATATGTAGTTAAAATTGATAACATAAAAACTTTTTGTCAAAACAACTTTTAGTATGTTTTTTTTTTATTTTAACTAACCCCCTCTATAGCGAAGTGTGACATTTGTATATACAGGGCGTTATTTAAGTAGGTACGTGGCCATACTTCAAGGGGCGATTATCAAGGAGATTTTATCTTCTATGGATTTCCTTTAATGTAAGTATTTCATTCGATTTTTTTCTAATTAATTTATTTTCCTGGCGCATTCGCCATTTTTTTAAATATAATACCGGAAATGATCTATAATCTAAGTATATTAATATTTTAATACCAGCAATATGCAATTGTACGTATTTATTGACTAAGATAGGGATAATCCCACGAACACCTGTATATTATAAATATTATCGTTGACATTGTTGTTAATTAACATTCTAGTGCTTAAAATTCCTAATAGTAATGAAGATCTAACATTAAACACATCCTTAAATATAGCGTCCATTAGAATTATCGACCACTTGACTCGACCAAAATGTTCACGTTCCACGTTCAAAAATACCAACCCATTACCTAAGATCACCGCTCTCTACGTTTCGGTTTGCGGTAGCGTATTTCGGAAAAGTGGGTCACTAACTAGTCTACGCACAGTGTTCAGATTTTCTTAAAGTGCTCTTTAAGTTCCACCATTACTTCATAAGAAGTTCCAGAAGCCAACTGAACGGCTTGTGCGGGTTAGGGGTAGGAACGGACCACGGGCTTAAAGTCCTCTCCGAAGTACATACACAATAGGACAAACACAAATATCCAACCATACCATTGCAGCAGCGGTTAACTATACAGGGTGTTATGTAATTAATGTTATATATTAAAATACTGAATATCTTTTGACATAAGGAGTAAAGGAAAAATATTTAAAAAAATATGTTTCCAAAGATAAAGAAAAAATATGAATTAGAAGTTTTTTATATTTTTTGTGATATGCCACTGGTTACACACTTGGTTTATCTCTGCATACTTGGGTTCTGTGAGTACATAGTTACCAACCAATAGCTGCGCGTTGCCAGATGTAAAAAATTGTTACTAAAAATTTTTCTTCCAAAAAATAAATAAAAACTTAATAAATACAAAAGTTTTATGCCCTTAAAGCTCTAATACCCTTCTGTATTTATTTACTTATCCAGCTATTAGCTTAAGCAATGTTTAGAAAATTTAGTACCTATTTTAAAAAATCCATAACCACAAAATTAATTTTTTCAACGTTTTTTTTCTTCTTTCTGTTTACTCAGATGAAATTGGGACCAGTTTACAGGTTAAACTTTAAACATTTAATTTGTGTAAATAAATCCAAAAGCACTTCCCTTAGTTAAGATATTTACAATTTGAGCACATAACCTAAAATTTGAAAGAAATGCACTAGAATTTGAATTTACCTTCAGTACAAAAATGACAAAACGAACAATTAATAAAAACGTCAAATTGATAATTTTGTCATTTTTGTAATTAAGCGTAATTTAAACAATGCTTGGCAACTTCTTTGAAATAATTTGGAAACGCTGTTATTACCAACCATAACATAATAAATTAAATTAGGCAACCAGATTAGCCCAAAGTTCCTAGTCGATTAGTGGAGTACTTTTTGGTAGGATAAAGGTTATTATAAATTATTTTTAGTCTTTGGAATTTAGAAAAAAAAAGTTTCAGGTGCTTCTTTATGGACCTAAGGAACAATCCATTTTAATATATAACATTAATTACATAACACCCTGTATACTCATACTTTTGCTATTTTGAGTTAAACCCTATAGATGGAACCACTTTTCCTACTCTCTAAAAATGAATTAGTTAAAAATGTTAATTGTTATAGTGAAAAAGCAGCCACTAATATTTCTCGTCAATAGCAATTTGTATCCCTAACATTTAGCAGTGGCGGCTGGTGGATTTTGGGTATACCAATATCTCAGTTATTAGACATGGGACCCACACCAAATTTAACATAGTTTATAATGACATTAAATAGACAAGTTCGGCATAAACAGAATTTAAATTAAAGTTTGCGAAAAAAAGTTTAAATAATAAAAATCGTATAAAATCTGTAGTATTTGGATTTTTTAAATAAAATTTTAAATTTGTCGATAAATTATAGTAGATTATAAATTGCACCACTTTAATTTGAATTATCTCAAATAGGGGGCCAGGAGGCGGGTGAGGTGACACGAAAAACTAACTTTTTTTCGCAAAATCCACCAGCCGCCACTGACATTTAGCAGTCAATTTCCATGAAAAATTGTCCCCTGAATTCAAAAATGTCGTCAAAAGCGAGGGGTAAACCACAGGGTGTCCCTTATTTTTATTTTTTTTATGCATACCATCTAATTATATTTATTACCTACTTGTTTATATACTCCCAGTAAAAATTTCTGCTCATTCTATAAAGGGGAACCCGTGCCGACTTGCATCTGAAGTTCAGATTCTGAACCCTCTGTTAGCCAACGTTAGTCTTTAGCCAACGTTAGGCGCGCGCGGTATTTTGTAACACGAAACACTTTAAAAAGAAGATATACTTTATGACTGTATTTTTCTAATGATTTTATTAAATATGATTACTAATTAATATTATTGCTTTTGTTTCTATCATTTTTTTCACTAATTTAGTTGATTTTATCCCTTAAATATATTAATATACTAATTAGTATTGCTAAAATATACTGTTATATGAAATTTCAGCTTTTTATAAGCATTTCTTTTCTTGATGTCCTCCCAAAAATATTTTAGACAGTTCAATAAGTTTTCGGTAGTAATCTCTCACAATAGACTCTTTTAGTTATTTAGAGTAATACCCTACCCTTCTGGGTAACTAGCCACTCCCTGTGAAAATATACATTTTTATCAAAGTATACACATAAATAAAACTATATTTTAACATTTGTCAATAATTTATAATATAAGGGTCACATAATAAGAAACACAAAATAACTTACGATCGAAGACCTCGCGACCAACCGTGTTACAAAATATCGCACGCATCAATGTTAGTTATCAGAAATAAATCCTTAAAAATAATTGTATATACAACACGGCGGAGAAAGCATATTAACTGCCTCGCTCAGATCTGCAGCCTCGGCAGCGAACACAAAGCTCGGCTTATAAGCGCTTTCTTTGCCTGCTAGATAATTGATAGAAATTGTTATTAAATATGCTATTAAAAATTGTGTGAAAGATTACGTCGTAAAGGTGGTGTCCTTACCCCTAAATGCAAACGCGATTTAATAACGTTTAGGCCCATGGCTCATGGCCTCTATGATCACCTGATTTGATCACTATGGATTTTTTCTTGTGGGGGTACCTTAAATCACTTTTATATAAGAAGTGGTGGGATAATGTAGAACATGAAAGGTTGGAAATTCAGGGACCTTTCCGACATAATCTTTTACACATATTTTTTATTTTAAATGGCATATGATGAAAAACAATTATATATATTAAATTTAAATTTTCGTCAAACAATAACTGAGAATTTTTGATTTCAAAAACGTCGGGTTTCCAGTGGTAACCCTACGTATACGTAGTTACCCAAAGTTTTACCAGGTGGGCAATATTCTCAAATTTGCAATGTTTTATAATATTCCACTCTAACTTATAGTACGATTGAATTTAAAAAAATATACATGTATTTCTGGTTAAAATATCTACAGAAAAAATTGAAAGAGCATATAATTTTTGATAAACTTTGGTCTATCAAACTTTTTGAACATAAACTGATGTGCAAAATTTAAAGCACCACTTTTTTACAGATCTATAAATTTAAAATAAAATAGTTAAGAAAGTTATCCTTTGGATATTTTGTACCCTAAAGTTTGCCTAACAAGTTTGCCAAAACACGTTAACATGGTCTCTTAAAATGAAGTAATCAAAATTCTACTATTTGAATTAGTACCAGCATTTTTTACTAATAAAATACTCCTTTTTACTTTTAAATAGTTATTTTTTACTACTTAAATACTTAAAGTTTATTAAAGATTATTCATAATTTTTTACTATTTCTGAGAGTTAAAAGTATCTAATTTCTTTAATCGTTTGCGATCAACAACAAATTAATGTTAGGCCCCATGGTTAAATGGCCCATAAAAACAAACAAAGATGCAAAAACTTTAGTTCCAAACAGCAACACAAAAAATATATTCAACTTTAATATATTATGAGCAATATTTATAGACAAATAAGATTGATTTTTATAAAAGTGACTGATGGCTAATTGATTATGACATACGCTTGACAAGCTTGACAAGCAACAGACCCGAGTTCAAACCTCGGCTGGGTCAGGACTTTTTTTAAATATAAATCTACTAATTTGACTATTTCACTAAGGCTGACAAGTGCCTCTGTAAGAAACACAACGTTTTAAACGATTATTCATCTGTATAAACAGCACAAACCCAAAGCAGAAGAATTGTAAACAACATAAAAATGGCCACCGTTAAATTCTGTGCAGTGGGTTGCCTAACTTCGTGATTTTTAGGATGCGCGAAACGAGATAGAACAGACCTTGTTGTGTGGATTGTAACTACCTGTATTTTGTACTTGCAAGTTTAATTTAATTTTTTATTTTTTTCTTAGAAATATATGGCTTTCTTGATAATTTTTGCTCAAAAAACTTATACTTTATTAATATCGCTTTGTCTGCCCAGATTAATCATGAACGTCACTATTACTGACGCGAATAATGACGATTATTTTGTAATTAAACTTTTTGTTTCTTATATGAAAATTTCAGCCAAATCAAATGATTCTTAAACCATGTTGGCACGGTTAAATATTTGGATAGCAAAATATATTAGAAAATGTCAAAATTTGAATTTTCGAATTACCATAAAAATTAATTTTGTTTTGCGAAAGTTGCAAATTAAATCACAGTGCCGCAGTTATTAGGTCAGGAAGGAGGATGGAACTCACACACTCACACATAGCCACTTGTGAAGGTGCTATTTTCGCTGATGCGGTGTTAAAATGGCGCCCGGGTCGTAAATAGTTTTCGTGCTCTAATTCGAGAAAATACTTATACGCCATGATTTAACATCTCGTTAATTCGGTGCGAAAGGAATTTACTTCGAATACGTTTGCCGTTTAATTATCACTCACTAAAAAGTTTCCGGTCGTTATTTTAGTCGGGTAGTTTAATTGAAATAATTTCATTGTTTTTTGGGTTAAACATCTAAATTGATTTATGTATATTTTATTATTCCGAAATTTCTGCATACCTAGATAATTCCTCAAGGTTGGATAATATTTTCGAAAATTTCTATTTACAAATATTATTATATAAAATCTATTTAATAACTTTTAATAATATATATTATTTTTGCAATATATCAACAAACGATAAAATAAAATATATATTAAAACACTGTTGCAACATATTAGTTCCTAGTCCATGGACTAATAGATTTTATCAAGTTTCTCAAAATAGGCATTAGTTTTCCATGCTCATTTGAGTACAATCTTTCCCAGCGAGACATTGTTTCAATTAGGGGTGTCAATCCCGGGATCCCGAAATCCCGGGGTCCCGGGATCCCGTAAAAAATCCGATCCCGAAAATCCCGGGATTAAAAGTCCCAATCCCGGGATCTTATAATAAGTTACAAAGAATAAAATATACTTTTTTAAGCGTATTTCATTTTTTATATTATAATCCTCATAAGCATATATATACACTTCATTTTTTTACTCAGTTCAAGTCAAATTATTATACACCGCCGTACAATAATGAAAATACATTGAAATTACATAGCAAGAAGGGTTCCATCTATAGCATAAAATCAGCAAAGAAAATGTAAAATTACAGGTCACTGTAGAATACATTTCAAACGTCAAACCTGAAAAAAAGTCACAAACTTGATAATTTAAATGTAAGTTACAGCCCCAATTGGAACTCACCAAGGCCCGATTGATAAAAGAAATGGAATTATTTGTTAATGGGGGTAAACGTGGGTACAATGTGCCTACGAATTCTTGAAAACCATTCTTCCGACTAGTGTGAAGTCCGAAAGATATCGTTCGTTAGTTTGTTTGTTGTTTTATTTTAAATTGGTTTTAAAATTGATGATATATATTTTTTCGGGACTAATCCCGGGATCCCGGGATTAGTTACCTTTGGTCCCGAAAGGCCCGGGATTGGAAAATGGGCTCGGGATTGACACCCCTAGTTTCAATGTAGTCACTGCAGTGCACTGGCAACCATATTTGACAAATAAGGTGGAAATTGCAGCAATTCTCAGTCCAACTCTAAAAAAAATCAATATGGTTATAACGGCTTTGTAATACAACTGGAATTTTGTCTTTGCCAAATGTAAATATTCATGCAAAATGGGAACACTTTAAAATCAGAGAGACCAACGTTTAACGTTATAACACAATCTCCACATGTGAGGACGTTGTGTTTCCTTATCAGTCGTTATCAATAAGAAAAATCCTTATCAATAAGAAATGTCTCAGCGACAAGTTGCGCATGACTACCCTTGTTATCCTTAGCCGTTAATTCGTAGGCGATTTTTAATTTTAAAATATCAGTGGGTATCGATGATGATCCCTCATTTAGATGCCCAGAACGTGTCTATTTACGACCATGACATAATTCGGCAAAGCAGTTCTTGGTAAATATACTCCCCATGATGGCCCACTATTTTGCTTCAACCCTCTTTTTTATATTAAAAATTAGTGCTAAATAAAGACTTAAAGTTAAAATTAAAAGTTACTTTACATTGACTCCAATAAACTGTCTACGTATTGATGGAATGCTCTGACATGAGTCTAGAAATGAATGATACTTGTCAAAAATGAAGAGATTTTTGTATTTTTGGCACCATATTGCATTGTAAGTAAGACAAAATGTTTAACTACAATATTAAGTAGTAACATATTTTTGCTTATTATAAGTATATTTTTGTAATCCAATACTTTAACGAAGGATTTGTAAGTATTTTAAAGATGTAGATAATTTATGGCTGTTTTACTGCAAAACGAGCTTATTGTAAAATTATTTTATTTATTTTAAAATTTAAATTAAAATCAATGATTTTGTTCAAATTACCTGCTAGAAAGTCAAAAGCAAGCATGACATCTTTTAAAAATTCGTTTTATTGGTATTCCACTTTCTGCGTCATTTGTTTGCAGCTCAACTAATTATAAATTACTGTTTAATACACTTTTTTCTTTATGCAACACAAGTAGTGGCCACAAAATGGGATCATCTTTCTGGAAAAACCTGCTGTAAATATTTTCTTATTTCTCGTACGTAATCATCTGGACAGCCATCATTTTTATTTTAATTTTCTTTATTACAATATATTTAATGCGTCCAAGAAATATTCTTTACTTTATTTCTAAAACTAATTAATTATGATGTTTTAGCCACAGTTTTTTATAAAAACAAGTAAGAAAAATTGAAATTCAAAGAAAGAATAAGTAAAAGGTGTATTATAAAGATATGTTTATGTTAATTTCCAATCCTAAAGTGATAGACAATAAGTGTGTAATAATGATTAGGTTTATTTATTATTTTTTATAAAAATATTGTTATACCCAGGCGAATTCACCATTTTTATAATTGTCTTGATTTTATTTTCCACTTTTAATACTTATATAATTATTATAATTATTGATTAATATCTTTTCTAAACAAATATTAGAAATATTCCCCAACACCAAAACAAAACACAAAGTGCTTAATAGTATATTATTATACGAGAGATAATGCAGGCTATTATTCACAAGGATGAGGTTCGCGTCTCGAGTCGCCAGACGAGAGACTCAAATCATCCAAATGAATAATCCGCATAATCTCGAATGTAAACTATACTTTATCTACTCCAATAAGTAGATAGTTAAATGATTTTAAAAATTAAATAAACAAAATCTGACATCTGTCAATTGACAGATGGTTAACCTTATTTTTTACCAATTTTAAATTTATAATAAATTGCGGAAAAGTGAGGTTAAATCCGTTGACAGTTGACAGATGTTAAATGTTTAACAAATAAAATTGGCTTTAAATTCTTCTTTGTGATCGTCGTAGATAATGTATATTATGCAACTCTTTTATAAACTTCTTTAGGCACTCGCTCGCAAGCTTCCCTCGTGCCTAATAAAACTTGTAACTAAAATGGAGTATAAAACTTATTACATTATATACTATTTTCTACTCCTATCGCATAATATTGTGTTTTTTTTCGTAAATAATAATAAACATTATAAATTTCGTGCCCAACAACGGGAATAATGAACTCATTATTTACTTTCTTAGGCATTAGTGATTGGCCGATTTTAATATTCGCTATGATTTGAACCAATCGGGTTTTAAATAGGTAGAAGGCTATTAAAATAACATTTAAAATTGGTAAAAAGTCAGGGTAACCATTTGACACATGTCAGAATTTGTTTATTTATTTTTCAAAATCATTTAATAATATCTTTATTGGAGTAGATAATAGTATATTATGTATCAAGTTTGATAAACGCCATTTTATACACGAATTTAATTTAGGCACGAGCGAGCTTGCGAGCGAGTGCTTAAATTAATTAGTGTTTAGAAAAGTTTATAAACGAGTTGCATACTATACTTTTTCTACGACAAATACTTATTATTAACTTAAAATGATTTAAATCAAAAATTTGTATAGAGCGCCATCTATGAAACAATACGGTAATCTGTGTGTCACCGTCAAATGTCAAATTTTTAAATTTTATAAACAGATTATAAAGGTTTTAAATCGAAATGTATTTCTTGAAAATTGACAGTTTTTCACAGAAAAGAAAATGTTTTATGAGCACTTTACAGTGGAGTCCGTGCCCGAATTTAAGTTATAGTTTACTGCCGGCGAAATTAAAAGGTCAGTACAATGTTCATATAAACTTTTCAAATAGTGGCGTTGCGAAACTATTTAATACTTTTGTATTTTTGTATTGAGATAATAAAATAATTTTCATATTAAGTATTATTTTACAAGGAAGGCACTTTATTTTAACGATTGTATGATATTTGACAACTGTCAACTAACTTAAAACTAACTTCAGCCCGTGACTAAAAACCTGTTGCTAACTTCAGCCCGTGACTAAAGCGCCATAAAGCCACAACTTGTCAATGTTTATTTAAAAGGTCACTTAGTGTCATGAAAACATGTACGATAAGGGGCGTTTTAAAGGTGGGAGTAGAAAAAGTATATTATTACACTCAAGATTATTATTATTATCAAGATTATGCGCATTCTGATGATTAAAGTCTCCCGTCTGGCGACTACAGACGAAAACCATATCTTCTAGAATAATAGCCTTCATTATCTCTTGTATAACAATATACTATTGTCGAATAAATGTAATTTCTTCACTGCACACAATAATTGTCGAAAAAGGCTGTCTTAGAAAATTGAACAATTGTTTGGGGCTCATAAAAAAGCTTAAACCAAATTTTCGAAATGTGTATCAAGGTCACGTTGGTACATTTGGCGTTTTCAACTTAAAAAATATATAATCTTCCAAACATTTTTTTTTTAAATAGTGATATTATTAGCTTTACTTTGCAAGAAAAATTAAAATCGCGTATGTAGCCGTTGTGGAGATATACACTTAAATGTATTTTTTTTTATAAATTAATGCGCAACAGTAAGCTTAACATGTGTTCTAGTAAAAAATACCACAGCAATTCGCTATATATATAAATATATATCTATACCTATATATAAATATTGATGGTTTTCCGGGATCTGCTCCGTGTTGTCGGTTTTTGGTTCTTAAATGAACCGTATGTCGGACGACGTTTCGGTACAATCTTATGTACCATCTTCAGGTCTTATGTGCTGGGCTGCTGTTGCTGCTCTGCTGCGAATTCATACATATATATATATATAACGCCAGTGGAAACCTAAAGCAGCAGAACCGCAACAGCAGCCTAGTAGATAAGACCTAGGGTACATGAGATTGTACCGAAACGTCATCAGATATACGGTTCTTTTAAGAAACAAAAACCGACAACACAGAGCAGATCCCGGAAAACCATCAATACATATAACGCCCGTGAAAACCTAAAGCAGAACATTAATATCGTTAATTTGCGTGGCGTTTTAGTGGTTGTGAGAGCTGGTTTTTATGCAGTTGGTAGTCTCTGTGTATCGTCTCTTATGTTGAGGTTTCTTGGCCCTGTGTTCGATGCTAGCCAAGACTGCGTTACGATGTTCTTCGAGTTTAACGTTGATACGTCTATTGGTCTGTCCCACGTAGCTTCCGTCACAATTCTTACAAGGAATTTCGTACACCCCTTGTGCCTCCAACTCTATTTTTGGTTTGGCGTTTGGAAGTATTTGACCAATCTTTTTTGGGGCGGTAAATGTTGTCTCAATGTTATGTTTTTTGAGAACTTTGCCTACTCTCTCGGTTGTCCCTTTCACGTAGGGAAGGAAGGTCTACGAAGTTGGTTTGTTGTATTAGTCCTCTTTGGTATTTAACCGGCGTCGTGGTCTAAGAGCCTTTTTGATAATGGTTTTGTTTCTTGTGGTCATCATCCGCCAGCCTTTCGGATCTCGTGACAAGTGTCTTAATGACTGACTGAAGTTGTGACGGGTGGTGGTGTGACTGTGCTTCTGCCCAAGTTTGCCATTATTTTTCTTGATTATGAAGACATCCAGAAAATGTAATTGGTGTTTTTTCTCGGTTTCCATTGTGAACTTAACCATTTTGGAATTCTGTTGAGATGGTCCAGGAATTCCTCTTCTCCGTGGATCCAGATGACAAATGTGTCTTCTACGTATCGTAGCCATAACTTTGATTTTAGTGTTGCCGTTTCAATTGCTCATAATACTATGTCTTTCATGAATAAGTTGGCTATTGCTGGCTATATTGGAAAATTGACTTTAAAAAAACAAGGGTCTTGGCTAGCATCGAATACAGAATCAAACGTACCATCAGTGAAGATATTGAAATAGAAAAATGTCCAAAAAACCTCAACACAAGAGGCGATACACAGAGACTAAGCTTACTATTGCAAATTAATTTATAAAAAAAAACATTTAAGTGTATATCTTCACAACGGCTACATACGCGATTTTAATTTTTCTTGCAAAGTAAAGCTAATATTATCACTATTTAAAAAAAAAAATGTTTGAAAGATTATATATTTTTTAAGTTGAAAACGCCAAATGTACCAACGTGAGGTGGAAGACTAATTTTTTGTTGTTCTTTTTGGATTTGTTTTTTTTTATTTTTTTTTCTTTTCTTTTTCATGATCAATTTTTTCCGAAAATTTTTAGATTGACTTTACTAAATTGTTTATGTATTTGAGTATGTAATTTTTGATAGTATTTTGTTTATTTTGGTTTTTAAGACTTAATAATTATTATGTGCTATTTTGTTTTATTACATTTTTAGTGCACACATTATAAATTTTAATTATTTTTAGATGATTTTTAATTAATGTCCCAAAGGCCGGAGAAAATATTCGATGGCAATCTTAATTAAAAATTTGTAATCAGTATTCTATCCACATCTTTAACATAAAATTTATTTCTGAATTGCATAACAATGTGTAGTTATAACCTTTGTAATAATAATTCTTTAATTTTAAATTCGAGATTTTGCGTTTTTTCTTTTTCCAAGGTTGTGGTTTAATACTATTTATCATATACACAATACTTTATAAATTTGATTACTTATTTATAAACACGTAATGTAATTTTATGTATTATGAAATACATAAATTACTAAACAAGGAACATCATGTAAATTTCAAAACACATTTGCATTCCTAAACAAGACAGAGTTTATGAGTATTTTCCTTAAAAATATTTATATTGGAATCCTTGGTATTTGAGAAAAGATCTACATATTTTATAACTTTATTATTATAAAATGAAAAACATGCACTACTTGTACGTCTGTAAAGCCTTTGATCCTGGCCTCAAAATAGATCGATTAAAACCAAGTTAGTTAAGGGGGGGGTAAGGTCAAATCATACGAAAAAAGCCATGTTTTCGTGATTTTTTTTCTGACGACGCAGTTAAAATTTCTTTACTCAACCAATGGTACATTGAAGTATGACATTCGAAGAATGTTTCATCAAATTTGTACAAAGAAATATTAAAAAATACGGCAATGGCAGCAATTGTTCGGACGTGTCTCGAAAAAAAGTTGAATTGCGGTGCCCCTCATAACTTGGTGCTGGATCATCTGAAATCAAAAAATCAAAGTTCATTCGTTAGATAATAGTTTTCCCCAGGTAACGCTGTCGAGTTTTTTCTTTTTTTCCAATTTTTTTCATTTTTTCGAACACTTTGAAGTGAAAAACACAATTTTGTTGGAAAAAATCGGCTAATTTGTTATTGCAAAATCAAAATTATGAACAAAAAACAAAAAAACTCGACAGCGTTACCTCGTAAATGATGTACAGAAATAAGTCGTTTTTTCGCGTAAATACTATGTAATACTACGGTTAAATAAGTCATGACGTCACAGTTAATTCATATAACCATGGTTAGGTTTCTAACATTTGCCATTTGTTTACTTGTTCATAACCTATAATTTTTTAAATGTGTTTTTACCTATTTATATTGAATTTCTATGCTTTTACCGGTGTAAATAAATTTCTTTGCCTCTTCTTATACCTAGTATATTCTTTTTCTATAGGTACTAGTTTTTTCAATACACGTTATCCAATTCTCCTACATGTTTAATACAAAATAAGGAAGAATATAAAAGAAACCTGCATATAATTCCTCCACTTGTGGAGATTCCACAATATGGAGCACCCTATCATTTATTTTTACTGACAACACCCCGTTTTCCATTTTAATACAAAGTTTAAATTCGGTTTACCTACTTAAAATATTTTAAATTTCAAATGTTTGACAGATCGAAACAGAGAAAAATATATATTAAAAAGAGAAAGACTATTAACCACGTTGAATAACTAGCTCAGCGATATAGTTTCATGGTTTGGTATTTGTGACGTCATAGTTAGGATTTTTGAACGCACTCTAAACGCAAAAATGCCTTAACTATTAACCAAGGTTAAGTTTAATAACCATAGTATTTCATGGTATTTACGCGAAAAAAACGACTTATAGTGTTTAAAACTTTAAAGCGTTTTTCCCACAACTCACGTTTTCAAAGTCGGTGCCCCTGATAACTCCAAAACTACTGCACCGATCCTTTTGAAATTTTAAACACAATTTCTGTTCATCATTTACGAGGTAACGCTGTCGAGTTTTTTTGTTTTTTGTTCATAATTTTGATTTCGCAATAACAAATTAGCCGATTTTTTCCCACAAAATTGTGTTTTTCACTTCAAAGTGTTCGAAAAAATGAAAAAAATTGGAAAAAAAGAAAAAACTCGACAGCGTTACCTGGGGAAAACTATTATCTAACGAATGAACTTTGATTTTTTGATTTCAGATGATCCAGCACCAAGTTATGAGGGGCACCGCAATTCAACTTTTTTTCGAGACACGTCCGAAAAATTGCTGCCATTGCCGTATTTTTTAATATTTCTTTGTACAAATTTGATGAAACATTCTTCGAATGTCATACTTCAATGTACCATTGGTTGAGTAAAGAAATTTTAACTGCGTCGTCAGAAAAAAAATCACGAAAACATGGCTTTTTTCGTATGATTTGACCTTACCCCCCCCCTTAAAGATTGTTTTTTCCAAATTTAATAAAAACGTGCTAATTGATTTTAGTGATTTTTGGTGTATAGTTTAACACTATACAAAAAGTTTATATACAAAAGTGCTCTTTTAGTTCCACCCTTACTTCTTAAGAAGTCCCATAAGCCAACTGAATGGCTTGTGCGGGTTAGGGGTAGGAACGGACCGCGGGCTTAAAGTCCCCTCCGAAGGACTATTACACAATAGGACAAACACAAATAAACAGCCATACCCCTGGTGGGATTCGAACCCACGACCTCCGGCTTGTAGTCAGCAGCACTAACCACTCGTCCACCGTCGGCGATAAAACCACATTTTATTTGTAATACTATATATATTCGGAAAGCTGTATATAAACGGAAAAAAGCTATTCTATATTAAAGATCTCAGACCAAGTATATGTCCATCTCACCATTCCGCAAGTATAGGTACCTACGTTTTATTTGGATTGATTTATTCTTATTTGTAATTTAAATTAATTCTTATTTAAAGGATAAAGGTGGTTGAATTCAAGAACTAACCTATACTTATTTGGATATAATTACAATGTTCTTAGTCAAGAAAAACTTTAGACCAGGGGTCCCAGAATATGTGGGCAATCTCCCGGATTTAGATAGAACACATTAAAATAATATGCTCCTATAATTTTTTTTACTACGGCTCCCTCTACAAAGATACTGGCCCATAATGGACGCCGCTAAGAAGAAAAAAAAAGATCGAAAATTTCAAAACACTATTTTTAACTGACACTGACATCATTATTTAAATCGTTAAATGTAAAAAAACCAAATTAATGCAAAAAACCCTATTGTACAGGGTCCTGCATCAGAATTGAACGGTTCTGAAAAGGCTGCTATGAAAATACTATTGATTTGGTATATGTCAAATAGTGACAGACTTATACCTTATTGCCGAAGGTTTCGTGTGCAATGTCAAACTGGCCGGTTAATCAACGGATCTTTGCTGTAAATTCTTTTACCCTGACCCAGTCCTTCGTATACAAACGCAGAGACGCTTTCGTCGTGAATATAATTTTCAAGTGCGAGCTGAAGTCCCATGAGATGGGTAAGAGATTTTAACGAAAAAGGCAGTGTAAAATCAAAATTTGCCGCTGGAACTCGTACAGTTTGTACACAAGAAAATATTTACACATTTCAGACCGAAGTTTGCGACGAATGTTACATCTGGATTTAAAACTTCATCCAAAAAACCGACAGTCCAGAGGCTAATCCCATTGATAAAGTCAATCGACTTAATTTCTGCACACAATTTTTAATTGCCATTGTACACGAAACTTTTGGCAATAAGGAACAAGTCTGTCACTATTTGACATATATTAAATCAATATGTAGTATTTCCATAGCAGCCACGAAACTTTCGGCAATAAGGTACAAGTCTGTCACTATTTTATATATATTAAATCAAGAGTATTTCCATAGCAGCATTTTTAAAACCGTTCAATTCTGTTGCCGGACCCTGTACAAAAATATTTTTTTTCATAAACAGTAGATACATTTTATCGATGTGGATCAAGAGTACCTTTTTTTAGTTTAAGGTTTAAGCTGACCAAAAATATTATTCTTGTGCCTATACTACATGGTGTTAAAAAATAGTATTACTCTGTTAGAGCTAGTCCGTCCCTGGCAAACTAAATAAGCCGAATGTGTTTAAAAGTGCCCATTTTAAGAAAACTTTTCTAGTAACCAACATTTTAAAAAAGTATTAAATTTCACCTAGTACTTTAAAAGCTATTTTAAAAAAGTATTAAATTTCACCTAGTACTTTAAAAGCTATTTAAAAAAAAACTATATTCAGGGGCGTCCGTTATGGGCCCGTATCTCCGTAGAGGGGGGCCGTGGGAATTTTTTTTATAAAAACTTGTCATTATTGAATCCGGGAGATTGCCTACATATTCTGGGACACCATGTATACACTATGCTTAATTTAAGAATAAGTATTTTTTTATTAAATATAAGTTATATTTATGTAAGTTAGGCAATAATTGTTTCAAATAGGTATTGTCTATTCTTTTTTTAACTTTTGTATGACTTTAAATAGGTTAGGATATAATGACCATGTTTAGTTCAAAAGGTAAAGAGTGGATTATCCTATCCTTTTTTTCTAAGACTGGTAGAGAATAATAGATAGGATAATCCACTCTACCTTTTGAAATAAACAAGGTCATTATATCTTAACCTTTGTTTAAAGTCGATCAAAAGGTCTTTATTATATAACTTTTTTAGAATGTTTCAAATACTTATCTACCTATATAAATATATATATTGCAATGATTTTTTCAAACCTTCAGAAACGTTGATTTTGTTTATTCGTACTTATACCAAAGATTAAATATACTTTAAGTATATTTAATATTTGACTATAGGTACTCTGCCGCACGGCAGAGGTAAAATATATGATTGTTTTCTATGTGATTCTTCGGCCAACCTAATATCACTCCAACAGCTAAAATTCTACAGTGCTTGCAAATCCAAATCCGACCGCGTTGGGAAGGATGGTTGTTCAATACCCGCGTAAAATGAATAAGGATAGAATGCCAAACAGAATTTGATTGGTTAGAGCGTCAGGCGTGCGTATTGTAAGCGCCTTCTGTTTGGAGTTCTATCCTTGTTATTTTCACGCGTCCTTCCCAAACCGGTCGGACTTGGATTTGCAAGCACTGTATACATAATAGTACACACCTAATAGTATATTCTGTAACAAGTTTGGAATACGCAATTCCAAAAGTGTTTCAGACTATACTTTTTCTACGTTTCCAAAAAATATCATAGAAAAATAATTTAATTGGGAGAAAGTGAGGTTGGATCGGTCTGTAGTGCCCCGTGTACGCCTATGTATTGCACCGAACGTCTTTACCTATTAATAAGTCCCCGAAATAAAGTCCCATCACAGGTCTAAAATTTGTTAGATATTAAAAACAGAGATGTCGCCACCAGTGTTTATTTCGTCATCCGATGATAGAATATTTCATTCTGTATCACTTTACGGAATAAATGTCATTCCATATATAAAAGTGATATTAGAACGGCATATTCCGTAATATGAGTAGAAAATAGTATATTCTGTAACAATTGTTACTTAAGTTTGGAATACACGAGCCGAAGGCGAGTTTGACGGTTTCACGAGGGCGGAATACTTTTATACTTTACTTTATACTTTTATACCTTTTCATCGTTTCCAAAAAATACCATAGAAAAATAATTTAATTGGAAGAAAGTGAGGTTGGATCGATCTAAAATTTGTTAGATATTAAAAACAGAGATGTCGTCACGAGTGTTTATTCTGTCATCCGATGATAAAATATTTCATTCTGTAACACGGAATATATGTCATTACATAGATAAAAGTGATATTAGAACGGTCAAATTCCGCAATAGGAGTAGAAAAATATAATTATGTAATACTTTAGACTTCTCTTTGTAACTCACTGGCAAAGTCTTGCCCTATTTTAAATGGTGAACTTAAACAATGAATTCTAAAATAAAATACTTGATAATAATTATCTCTCTAAAACGCTTAAGGTTAGTGCACCTTCATTCGATTCTCTTTTTTTAATTTTCACACTCTGGAATAGTTTAATTGAAGTTAAGCGTTATCCGCCAAGGCAGAACTAACTAACAATATGTGACAAACACAATTAATTTCTATAATGTTTGTTTACGTTTGACAAATAAATCTGCTTGTTGTTTTTGCTAATTTGTTTGGTTAGTCTGCAAGTGCATAGACCGATAAGTTAATTATATAGGGATTTAAAACACGTTCTACATTTAATATACATACTTACCAGCTGGCTGTTTTCACTTGGGTATCGTTTAAATTGTTTATAACCTAAAAACAATTTTGAAACAAAAAAAAAATTCCGATGCCTAAATGACGATACTTTTCCCATTCATTTAACATGGAGTTTTTGCACTTTTTGGTTAGTTAATTTTTTTCTTGTTTATTATAATCAAAATAAATATTGTTGATTCTGGTTCTATTATGATCCCTTTGGATAAAGAAACTTTAATATTGGCGTCAAAAATTTATTCCGTAAATTTTGTCAAAAATTCATTATTAAAAATAAAAAAATCTGATAATATCCTCAATGATAAAATAGAAACTAATAATTCCCCCCTGTTATACTTCGACAGGTAAAATAGTTATAGGGTACTAATATTTAAACAAACATTCCCTGCAATAATTGTGTTATATAAGTTTGTTATTAGATAAAGTTTGTAATTATTTCTGAAGAAGCTACAGGATTAACGAAACAATTCTCAAATAAAATTAAATAAATTCGTGAAACTCACAAACAGTGTTTATTTTTTATCCAGTTATACATTAGTATAGCGCGGAACTTTTCCAGCGATGACGTCAAAATGTTTACAAAAATCAGACTTAAAAAAGTATACACTTATCTTAATACATGTGCAAAAAATAACTATAATATCACAATATAATCATTTTTATGTAATCGCTGGAAAAGTGGAAAGTGACAAGGAGTTTCATGGTGGTTCAAATCAATAATGACATTAGCAAATATGTAAAAAATACTTTTGGTATATCGTAATACACTGTGCAACATTTTCGGAAAAAATTAAGATGATGGGGTTCTGAAAGTATTTTCGGTTTCTACAATCAAAATCATGAATTATAGCGTTTACAGAATGTTTAGATTGATTCTGGTTTTTTTTAATATCAATTTAAAGTTTTATTAATTCTGGATCCCGAAATATCGTAAAATAATAAATAATTAGTACATAAAATATAATTATTGGTTTTGTACTCTCTTAAAATGAATTAGTCAAAAATAACTAATTATAAGTCATATTTGACTAATTGTCATAGTGAAAAAGCAGTCACTAATAATTAGTCAAATTCCACTAAATAAAATAGTCAAATTAGTAAATTTAAATTTAAAAAAAGTTTTGACCCAGCCTGGGATTGAACTCAGGTCTGTCACTTGACAAGTTTGTCAAATTAGTAAATTTAAATTTAAAAAAAGTTTTGACCTAGCCTGGGATTGAACTCAGGTCTGTCACTTGACAAGTTTGTCAAGCTAACCTCTTAACGCATTCGGCTGTCAGCCGCTCTTAAAAAAATTAATTTTATTTGTCAATAAATATTGTTCATAATATTTTAAAGTTTAATATATTATTTGTGTTGCTATTTTGAGCTAAACTTTTGGCATCTTTATTTGTTTTATGGGTCATTTAACCATGGAGAGGTATATGCATTTAATTCAAATAATACTTTGTTGTTGGCCGTAAACGACTAAAGAAATTAGTTACTTTTAACTGTCAGAAATAGTCAAATATGATGACTAATCTTAAATTAGTCAAACTTTAACTATTTACATAGTAAAAAATAACTATTTAAAAGTGAAAACGACTATTTTATTAGTAAAAAATGCTGGTACTAATTCAAATAGTAGAATTTTGACTATTTCATTTTTAGAGAGTATATTGTTTTATAAAGTAATAACAATCAAATAAAAAAAATAATTAAATAAAATAATAATAAGAACAATAAACTGCATTTTTTTTTTAATTGAACCTTTTTCTGGGTTTAATATGTTGTAGTGCAATTTCTTAGTTCTTTCGCTTCTACCATAATAATAATTATGTTAATTATTATTATTATTATTATTATATTAAATATTAAAAACATATTCTTTTTAACAAATAGAATGAATCAACATAAAAGATATAACAAATTTTATTTATAATCTTGTGCCAAAATTTCCATTGCCATAGACCAACAAAAATCTACCAACATCGAATCAAACCTCTTTCCTCTATAACGATTTTCCATTTCTATTATTTTTTTATGCTCTTCTGATTCGGTGGCAGCTAATTTTCGAACAGGTCAAGATGTGCATGGAGCAAATGTTCTTTTAGTGACATGTTTACCCCCATTTTTAATTTTTGTTTTATTTTTTTTATTTCTTTTTAATTTATTGTTATGACAACAATTTCCTACCAGTTAATTGGTTTAAATTAATAAATAACGGTTTTTCGTGTTCCAAAATTAATAAAACTTAAAATCGATATTAAAAAAAAACCTGAATCAATATAAACATTCTGTAAACGCAAAAAGGCATTCTTTGGATAGGAGAAACGAAAACCACTTTCAGAACCCCATCATTTTTTTTGTTTTTGTTTAAATTAATAAATAACGGTTTTTCGGGTTCCAAAATTAATAAAACTTAAAATTGATATTAAAAAAATCTGAATCAATCTAAACATTCTGTAAACGCAAAAAGGCATTCTTTGGATAGGAGAAACGAAAACCACTTTCAGAACCCCATCATTTTTTTTGCTGTTGCACTGTGTTATATACTGTTATATTAAAATACTTTATTAATAACAATATTAAAGTTACATTGTAATTTTACTTTAACTTTGGAAAATAACCTTTAATCCTGTAAATTTACACAACGATAATTTATATAAAAAATATATTGTGGCCTCAAAATAACTAACGATCCAGAATGTATTTTTTTATCAGTGTATAGCGAAGGCGGCTAATGCCGAAAGTGCGTAAAGGACCACAAAAAAAGTTAATAAAAAAGAATTAAATTACATTTTTTTAATTAAACATTAGAAATCACATAGTGTGTAATTAAATTGATTTAATATAATGTCCATAACATTTTTATATAAATATATACATAGTAATAGACCACTATACTAACTTGATCATTTATCTTAACAATTTTTTTTATTATTATATTATTAACTCATTAAAACCATTATAACAGCCAATGAAAATAATAAAATTAGTGTATAATTAAATTTGTATCGCCTATACACTATCATAAAATAACTCTTGCGGTATACTGTACTAATCTAAATGTAAAATGAAACAAAAACGCCTTGGGATTGGCAAGAAACTAGGTATTTATATTTTCTATTACTTCCTCTTTGTTTTTGCCTTCTTTTGTTTAAAGTTCATTGTAATGTGGCCAAATCGTAAACTTTGAATCTCGCCTTAAAAAAAAAAAAATAAAACAAATAAAAGTAACAAGAAAAACATCGGCAAGTCCTATCCAAACGGTCGTTTTCCCAATTTGGGAAGACGGGATTCTTAACTGGCGAGGTCATACTTTTGCAGACACCGATTAATCTTGAAAATACACTTTTGAACAGCGCAATTTTTCAGTTTAGAAATACGAAACACAAATCAATATTATTTGCGTGAATTCGGTGATAAAACTGTGCCATTTCGTTAATATCAAGGTTTTATTGCAAATATCTAGAGAAAATACGGAATAATTACTTATATTTTAATTTAAGATTTAATAAAGAATTTATTTATAAATTTCAATTCGTCCAGTAAATAATAAATTTGTATTTATTATTATTAATAATTAGTACAAAATTGCGTTAAAATTTTATTATACTATACTATTATTATAATACAACACAATATATATTATATAATTAATAAACAGAAAAGTATGTTTTCTTTTGCTCAAAATTCAAAATGTTTGCATTGTATTTTTATGTAAATTCGCGTAGTTTTTACAAAAATCAAAATCACAATATTTTTGCCAATACACTGTTTAAAATATCTGTGTCAAAATCCAACACCAAGTGGTGTTAATATAAACACCATGAATTATGGTTGAAAATGTTATATAAACACCAAAACGGTGTTTATCTAAAAATATTTGAGAAGTGCACCTACACAGAAAAAAAGTAATAGTTCATTTAACTTTATTAATTTAGTTGACCCATATGTATTTATTTAAATCAACTGTGGAAAGGTTAATTAATATAAACAAAGATTAGTTTGACGGTACTAAACCAGATAGTTATTTTATTTTATTTTTAAATAGGTTAAATTAACCCAGAAAACTTTAGTGAAACGCGGCAAAGCCGGTGTGGATCACGTGATGTTCTTAAATCTCGCCTCTGTTGACTTACATGAAGAGTATATAAGCTCAGGTAGTCCTTTGCTTTGGTGTGACACTACAAGTTGTTCGATACTAAAGAGACCTTAAATAGGTGAAAACATCTGTAAATACTTGAATTTTTTTAAGTTGGTGGAACGCACTAAAAACATTATCTCTAGCGAGTTGAAGGTTCAATTTTCTGAAATAATACCTGGTAATATACTAGTAATGCGTCAACGAACTTCCTGTTTCCTTTTTTTTTACCTTTTTTTCTGTGTAGCATGATTTAATTTGACCAAAAACACATATATTTAACACTGAAAAGGAGTTCAATTCACACCAGGTAAAATTTATTTTAATACTTTGTGAAAGTTAAATTTACACTATTTTAGTATTTGAATTTACACTGGACCAACGAACCATATTTAACACCATTTTGGTTTGTATCGATATTGTAGCGAGTACGGCTCTGGATCTCGGAATGATGACTCATCGCCGATGAGTCATCGCCGGTGACTCAGCGCTCGAATAATCGAGTGTGGAGCTCGCTGGAATGTTCCAGAAGACGTAGGCGCTGTAATATATAAGGAACAGAGCTTTATGGAGAGTCAGTTGAGCTTTGGTACTCGCGAAGAAATAAATAAATATAATTGCAAATAAATAGACTCTTGTACAGTAATGATATATAAATAATTAGTAGTTAAGTGTTTAGTTAGTTTTATAGAGTTTTAAGTGTAATTAAGTTATTAAAATAAATAGTTTAGTTCGTTAATTAACCAGTGCGTGTTTTTATTCACACTACGAACAGTAAAAACGTTACAATTGGTGTCAGGAGTGCGGTTAGTGTGAAACTTTGCGAAAATGGTTTCGTTAATGGACTTAAAAGTGGCGGACCTTAAGCGGGAGCTGGAAGAAAGAGAATGTGAAACAACTGGAAAAAAGAATGTGTTGCAGCAGCGGCTTCGAGAAGCGTTGGAGCAGGAAGGTGAAAATCCAGATACGTATTTATTTGAGGCCCGTGTGATATGCATTTAATGTTGCAAAATTTAAACGAAAAAATGTTGGAGAATTCTAACAATTTGAAAGGTGATTTAAAACAGAACATTCTAGAAAATTCTAAAGAACTAAAAGTCGATTTGCAACAGAAAATGGTGGAAAATTCTAGCAATTTGAAAGTCGATTTACAACAAAAGATTCTGGAAAATTCCAACGAGTTGCAACAGAAAATGTTAGATAATGTCAACGATTTAAAGGACGATTTGCAACAGAAAATGCTGAAAAAATCTAGCGAACTACAGCAGAAAATTCTGGAAAATTCTAAAAATATAAAGGAATATTTGGAACAGAAGATTCTAGATAATGTCAAGGAATTAAAAGAGGACGTAAGGATGGAATTGAATGACGTAAGGATGGAATTGGATGATAAATTGGAACTCAAAATAAAAGAAATAAATAGTAAATTAACAGCTGTTAATTTACCTATGATGTTGGCGGAACAAGGAGCATTGCCGGAGGGGAGCCGAGTTAGGATGAAACCACCTCAGTTCGATGGAAAAACTTTTTGGACCAACTACATCCGTCAGTTTGAGGCAGCAGCAAAAGCAAATGGCTGGCTACCGGAAGAAAAAGCTACAGCATTGACACTTGCTTTACGCGGAGATGCAACCGACATCTTGCAGACACTTTCTCCCAACGAACAAGAAGATTACGAAGCGTTGGTTAAACATCTGGAATTGTAATATGGCCAGACACATCTGGAACATGTGTACCATTCCCAACTAAAGAATCGCTGCCAGAAATCTAACGAGACTTTGCAAGAATTTGAAGCTGATATTGCACGATTGGTTCGGCTAGCATATCCAGCTACTCCAACGATCGTTATGGAACGATTAGCGGTTCAAGCCTTTTTGGATGGACTTCGGGACAATGAAACACGACAGGCTCTGACATTGGCTCGTCCGAGCCAACTGGTTGATGCATTGGCTCGAGCTTTGGAATTCGAGGCTGCAAAGCAGAGCTGCAGGAGCCAGCCTAGAATAAGGAGAGTCGAGGAAGAGAAAGAGGAGAAACCCAGTATAATTGAAGCAATCAGGCGAGTTTTTAAAGAAAATCTACCAGAGAAGAAGGAAATCCGATGTTGGAGATGTGGAAAGCTAGGACATATACCTACGAAGTCGTTGCAGAGAAAGTCAGGCAGTGCCGACTTCGTCTCAGTCGGAAAACTAGATAGGGTCGAGGAAAAGGGGCCACCGTCGACCTGTAACCAGCATGCCCCAGAAGATATCGAACGTGTTGCATCTCTTCTACACCAGTCCAGCAGTGTTTTTGTGGATGGTTTAATTAATGGAAAATTACATGTGCTGCTGCTGGATACAGGTGCGACGAAGACAATTATTAGGCCAGATATTGTCGAAATGTCCAAGATCAAATCTACCAATCGGCGACTACGTACTGCAACAGGAGAAACCGCTACTGTTCGTGGAGAAGTGGACATCACGATGGTCATAGGAAACGCGAAATTTAAACATCGAGCATTAGTTGCAGATATTGAAGATGAAGTTATTGTAGGCATGGACATTATGAACTCAATAGGATTTGAACTGAACTTTAAGCAAGGAATATTGAGGGTAAATGGAGAGGAAGTCGTGTTACATCGATCTAAAGAAAATAATATTCGTGTAATGCTAACAGAAGATGCTTTGATACCGGAAAACAGCGAGATGATATTGAAGGCTTTCTTGGATTGTAAATCAGAAGATGGAAGTATAATGCTTCTGGAGCCGAAAACTGATGACAAAGAGGTCGGTCGAGGAATTTTAGTAGGGAAGACTTTAATACGTGTCGAAAAAGAAGTGCCTGTATTGAGTAATGAATGTTAATGGTTACTCTATGAACTTGAAGAAAGGAATCGTTTTGGGGAACTGTTCTTCGGTTTCCTCGATTATTAGAGGCATTCGTGAATCTGCAGTCCCGGCCAAGAAAGTGAGCAATGAATTGATGAATCTTCTGTCGACGTCTTCAAAGGATTTGAAGCCCAATGAAAGAATAAAGCTAAGAGAGCTGATACACAATTATCAGGATGTTTTTGACGACGGACAAGGAAAGAAGGGTAGGACAAAAACTGTCCAGCATAAAATTAACACCGGTGATGCGCAGCCCATTCGACAGTCGGCAAGAAGGCTACCTCTTGCTATGCGAGAGGAAGCTGATAAAATAGTGTAAGAAATGGAAAAGGAAGGGGTGATCGAACCATCCAACAGCCCATGGTCTTCACCAGTGGTGTTAGTTAAGAAAAAGGATGGATCAACTCGATTTTGCTTCGATTTTCGTCAGCTGAACAACGTGACGAAGAAGGACAGCTACCCTCTACCTAGGATCGATGACACCCTGGACACATTGGCTGGATCGCAGATATTTTCAACTTTGGATTTAAAGAGCGGTTATTGGCATGTTGAAATGGCACCAGAAGATAGAGAAAAGACGGCGTTTACCGTGGGTGCTGGACTGTGGCAGTTTACTGTCATGCCGTTTGGACTATGTAATGCCCCTGCAACTTTTGAAAGGCTCATGGAAATGGTTTTGAAGGGACTATCCTGGAAGACATGCTTGGTGTACCTTGACGACATCATTGTGAATGGGAAATCATTTGAGGACCATATGAAGAACCTGAAGGAAGTCTTTCAGCCCTTAAGAAGTTCCGGCCTGAAGCTAAGCCCGAAGAAATGTCCAGAGGGAAGTGCAGTATTTGGGCCATGTTGTTTCGAGTCAAGGAGTGGCAGTGGACAAACAAGGTGAAGACGGTGCGAGAATGGCCAGTACCGAAAAACAAACATGACTTAAGAAGCTTTCTTGGATTATGCACCTACTACCGTCGGTACGTACCAGGATTCGCAAAGGTTGCTAAGCCTTTGACACGTTTAACAGAGGGAGAAAGACGATTCCAATGGGACGACGAATGCCAGGAAGCCTTTAAGAACCTGAAAAACGCGTTGACCAGCTCACCAGTCCTGAGTTATCCACTTCCGGATGGTGAATTTATTTTGGACACGGACGCCAGCAATGTGGGCCTGGGAGCTGTTTTGTCGCAGATTCAAGAAGGAAAAGAGAAAGTTATTGGATACTTCAGTAAAACTCTATCGAAACCAGAGCGAAATTACTGTGTTACTCGACGCGAGCTGTTGGCAGTGGTAAAACGAGTCGAACACTTTTACAAGTATCTGTATGGAAGAAAATTCTTGCTAAGAACGGATCATGCTGCCCTAAAATGGCTTTTGCAATTTAAGAATCCTGAAGGACAGGTAGCAAGATGGATTGAGAGACTACAGGAGTTCGACTTTGACACAGAACATCGGGCTGGGACCATCCATAGAAATGCTGACGCCTTGTCAAGAAGACCGTGCCCGGAAGACTGTAAACATTGTCTCAGGGCCGAAGAAAAGGATGTGTTTGTTCGCAGGACTACAATCGTGGATGATCATTGGCAATCCGCTGAGGTTCAACAAGACCAGGAAAGGGATCCAGATTTGAAGCTTATCATCGATTGGAAGAAGAACGACCTTAAACCAACGTGGCAGGAAGTCGCCCAATATTCGCCGAATGTGAAATCGTACTGGGCCCAATAGAATTCCATCATCTTAAGTGACGGGCTTCTAAAGCGCGTTCTGGAGATGACAGAAGGGGGGGAAGACCGGAAGCAGATAATAATCCCCAGAAACAGGATACCAGAAGTGCTGCAGGAAATCCATGATGGAACTACTGGAGGACATCTTGGGGTGACCAGGACGCTCGGAAGACTTAGAGAACGGTTTTATTGGGTCAACAGCCAACGAAATGTGAAGGAATGGTGCAAGAAGTGCGCCGTTTGCGCGGCAAGCAATGGACCCCAGAAGCGCCCAAAAGCCCCAATGCGACAGTACAATGTGGGCAGCCCATTTGAGAGAATTGCAATCGATGTGGCGGGTCCATTTCCGGAAACAGAATCTGGAAATAAATACATCATCGTTGTAATGGACTACTTCAGCAAGTGGGCGGAAGCGTACGCCTTGCCAATCCAGGAAGCTGCCACAGTGGCCGATGCCCTTATTAAGGAGTGGATTTGTCGTTTTGGTGTGCCAATGGAGATGCATTCAGACCAAGGCAGGAACTTTGAATCTATATTGTTCCAGAATGTCTGTAAGATTCTTAACATTCGGAAGACGAGGACGACTGCATTACATCCGCAGTCTGATGGAATGGTAGAACGAATGAATCGAACGATAAACCGGTACCTGTAAAAGGTGGTCTCTGATCACCAAAGAGACTGGGACCGCTTCCTCCATCTGTTCCTGTTGGCGTACCGTTCTTCTATTCACGATACAACTGGCCAGACACCCGCTAGCATTGTTATGGGACGTGAACTTCGTCTACCTTGTGACCTGAGGTTTGGTTGCCTACCAGGGGAAGATATTGCTGGAGAAGATTATGTCAGCAATTTACGTAGAAAAATGAGCGACATTCATAATCGAGTTCGTTTAAACATCCAGAGTGCCAGTGATAGAATGAAAGAGGCATATGACATCAAGGCGGAAAATGGAAGATTTCAACCTGGAGACCTAGTTTGGTTATACAACCCTCAGCGCCGTCGTGGTTATTCACCGAAGCTGCAGACTTCTTGGGAGGGACCATACGAAGTCATGGATCGAATAAATGATATCATCTACAGGATCAGGAAACAACCAAGAGGAAAGCTGAAAGTGATCCATTTTAACCGATTGGCTCCTTACGCTGGAAACAATGATGACCAAATAAACGACGCTAGAGTAAGGAAGGTTAATCCGCCGAAAGACGAGTTGCCTTTTGAAGAAGGATGTCCAGGGGAATAGCGGTTGTCTTTAAAAACAAGTTTGGACGGGTTGACGAGCTACGAAGGCAGAATCCCAAAGTTGGAGAGGTGCTTGAAATTGTGAATAATGAGCAGATAGGCAACAGAAGTATCTTCTATCTGGTAACGAAGCAGCTCTCCCATCAGAAGCCAAACTACCGTGATGTATGGAATGCCTTAAATAAATTGAGGGATACCCTTTTGTCCAAGGACATCATGAACCTGGCGATACCGAAGATTGCTTGTGGACTTGACGGTTTAGATTGGAGAATAATTAGAAGTATGGTGGAAGTTATCTTAAGATTTAGTGGCATACTCATTCTTGTCTGTTGCCACAACCCTAAAAGAACAACCGGAAGGAAGACCGTAGACTGCTACTTCTATAGTACGTCACAATGCAAGTTTGGATCTCTATGCAAATATCGTCATGGAGCTGAGGACCATTTTCGGGACGAAAATGTTTTAAGACGGGGGCAATGTAGCGAGTACGGCTCTGGATCTCGGAATGATGACTCATCGCCGATGAGTCATCGCCGGTGACTCAGCGCTCGAATAATCGAGAGTGTGGAGCTCGCTGGAATGTTCCAGAAGACGTAGGCGCTGTAATATATAAGGAACGGCGCTTCATGGAGAGTCAGTTGAGCTTTGGTACTCGCGAAGAAATAAATAGTTTAGTTAGTTTTATAGTGTTTTAAGTGTAATTAAGTTATTAAAATAAATAGTTTAGTTCGTTAATTAACCAGTGCGTGTTTTTATTTACACTACGAACAGTAAAAACGTTACAATATAGACCATGTATGGTGTTAATTGGGTGTTAAAATGGTCGTGAAATTTTGAACAGTGTAAGTGGTATGATTACCATCGTGTCTGTTACAGACTGTCTGTATAAAAGATCAAAACATATAAAAGGGTAAGGTAAGGTAAGGTAAGGTTATGCGCCATTCCTTAATTTCTTTTTGAAAAAATAACTTAAAACAAACACCTTAAAGGGCCGCCATTTTTTGGTTCACTATGCTTTTGTAGAATAGGCGTTACGGACTAGGGGTAAACCACTTTAAAATCATCAAGACCAACGTTCAACGTTATGTCGACGTTGTGTTCTGATTTTTTCCTATCAGTCGTTATCAATAAGAAATTTCTCTTAGCGACGCGTTGCGCATGACTCCCCTTGTGATTGATTTCCTTAGCAGTTAATTTGCATGCGATTTTTAATTTTAACACGTCAGGTTTTAAGTTGATAAGATAATCACGGATAATTATCATCGAATTAAAACAAAGTGGCCAAAACTCCATTTAATTATTATAGCAATAAAAAACCGTCTAATTAAAATTTCAACAACAAAAATCATACAGGGGGACCCAAAAAATATCAAGCAACACATAACATGTGAAATATAACGAAGAAAAAAAGGAAAAGGAATACAAACAAATATTAGAAGTTGTCCGTTTTCAAGTTTTCCAAGAAAAAGCGTCACGAGATTTATAAAAAAACAAAAGGGAAGAAGATCCAGGAGAGAATATCCAAAATGAAAGTAGATATGTTATTCAAATACCTACTAAACATATAAAATTCTTCTTTCTGTTCGTCGTAGTAAAGTATAGTATGCAGCTCGTTTTATAAACTTTTCTAGACACTTGTTTATATTAAACACTCGCTCGCAAGCTTCGCTTGTGCCTAATAAAACTCGCGATTAAAATAGCGATTATAAAACTTACATAATACAATATTATTTAAGTTTACAAAACAAAGTTTACAAAACAAAAATTAAAATTGTTATTTTGTTCCAGAGTCAAAATTTAGATCGTAATTTAAACCTAAGAAGTCTGAACAATTTCCGCCTTGAACGGTTTTATTTTCGCCTAAAGGTAACCAACTTTTAACCTAAAACCTACAACCTACACTCCAAAAAAGCCCAGGCCACTGCGCATGCCGATTAATAAAAGCACGACAATATTAGAAATTAAATTGTTGCAGCGCCTGAAAAACATCTATATGCATTTTAACAAATTTTACAGGAGAAGAAAAAAAGATTTTGAAAGTATTTCCTAATATTTTTCGTAAGTAATATCATAAGGGCATCTAATTTTTCCGAAAAAAATCGAAAAAACACGTTTAATTAATATTTTAACAAGAAGCATGAGTGCTGGTAGCAACAAAAATCTGAGTCGAAGACGAGGATTTTTGCACATGCATGTGCAAAAATCCTGCATGCATGCACCAATGCATTTTGTTAAAAAATATTACTTAGCATTGTGTTTTTTCGATTTTTTTCACAGAAAAAATTAGACGCCCGAATGGTATTTGACAAGACTATTTCATGAGTAACAGTTATTCTGCATACACATAGCTTACAAAACCCTACCTATTATACATGCATACATAATAAATATGTAGGTATTGATTTGAAAACAGAAAAATAGGTAATTTATTTAATTACAAAATACTACACACTTAATTATTTATGGGACAATTAAAATATAAATTGCAATTTTTGGTGACAACAGCTGTCAAGTTTTGCCGCGGGTAAACTCGAAAAAACTGCTGACAGGTGCTGTCACACAGTTTTTTTACCTAGAAACCATTTGTAATTCAAAATTGCGCGTTTGTGATTGGTGGAAATTAAGACGATGGAAATAGTCGTAAGTAATATCATATAGACCAGTGCAGAAGCCTTTAAAAATGGTAAAGAGAGAAAAAAATAACAGTAGGATGAAACCCATTGGAAAAGGAGGGGAATATAATAAAAATTAAAGGAAAAATAAATTACGGGCGATCTGAGTTCGGGAAGTGGGAAGGGGGGGGTTTTAAGGGTAAAAAATGGTTTATCTCGATATCCGGCAAAACTACAAGTCCTATGGAAAAAAGTTAAATGTCAAAGTTGTAGGTAATAAAAAGATCTACAACTTTTGTATTTACAATTTTTTCACATAACCTCAAAATTTATGTGAAAATTCAATTTCCACGAAATTTGGTGAAAACTTACCTTTTTATGTCCCAAATACACTGTAATTTATTTGATTTGAAATATTTATTATTTCGCTTTATTTTGACTTAATATCAAAAAAGCACCCTAATTTTCAATCAAAAATTCTCGCGTCAAAATATCAGCTTTTTTTAAAAAGTCGGTGTGCTTTTTGTTCGATGAACTCTCTACTTTCTGATGGTGTAAAAAATATATACATTACTATGGTAAATGTTCTCAGAAAATACAAAAAATATTATAATGAATAACGTAATCAGAATGAAGTATCTAAATTCAATGTATTTTTATATTTTATGAGATTTTCTGACATAAATGTTATTAGAATTTAATAAATAAACTTTTTAACTAAAAAAAAATTGCAACAATCACATTTTTTTGATGAAATTGTACATAATGATTAAAATAAATTTTCGAATTCGAGTTGTTTTCGTTATTCATTATAATATTTTTTGCATTTTCTGAGAACATTTACCATAGTAATGTATATTTTTTTACACCATCAGAAAGTAGAGATTTCAACGAACAAAAAGCACACCGACTTTTTGAAAAAAGCTGATATTTTGACGCGAGAATTTTCGATTGAAAATTAGGGTGCTTTTTTGATATTAAGTCAAAATAAGGCGAAATAATAAATATTTCAAATCAAATAAATTGCAGTGTATTTGAAACATAAAAAGGTAAGTTTTCACCAAATTTCGTGAAAAAAAATTTTTTTTTGAAAAAGATAAAAATAAAAAACCAAAAACTTGGTTTTTTGAATTTTTCACATAAATTTTGAGGTTATGTAAAAACATTGTAATTACAAAAGTTGTAGATCCTTTTATTACCTACAACTTTGCCATTTAACTTTTTTCCATAGGACTTGTAGTTTTGCCGGAAATCGAGATAAAGATCGCCCGTAATTAATTTTTCCTTTCATTTTTATTATATTCTTCTCCTTTTCCAATGGGTTTCATCCTACTGTTATTTTTTTTGGTTTCAAAAATTATCGACCCTGGTCTACATAAGGGCATCTAATTTTTCCGAAAAAAATCGAAAAAACACGTTGCTAAGTAATATTTTAACAAGAAGCATGAGTGCCGGTGGATTTTTTCACCTGCACGAAAAAACTCGAAAAAACTGCTGACAGGTGCTGTCACACAGTTTTTTCACCTAGAAACCATTTGTAATTCAAAATTGCGCGTTTGTGATTGGTGGAAATTAAGACGAGGGAAGTAGTAAATAATGAAATAATATTAAGGAATGCATACTCTCATAAAAGTTTTATCTGGTAGTAAAATGTTTTTCTTCTCCTGTAAAATTTGTAAAAATGCGGATAGAGGTTCTTGCAGGCGTAGCGACGATATATAAATAATTCTTTGGAATACCAGTAAATCAAACCAAACTTAAATAAAAATTTTGCATTTGTTGAAATTTTATTTATATATTTTTTAATCGGTATACAAATAATTTAAATTTATATAATAAATGGACGCAGTGGCGTATTTAGGGGGGGGGGTCCGCCGGGTCCGGACCCCCCCCGGGCGCACATATTTTATTATTTTTATTACAAAAAAAGTTCCTTTTATTTACTATTTTATCGGATCAGAAGAGTTCCTAATTTGTGATTTTTTAGTTATTAAAGCATAACATAGTATAGTATTTAGGATTTAGATCCGGGGGGGTCCAAAAAAACTAACTAAATATGTATACATATTTAGTTAGTTTTTTGGACCCCCCCCGGAGCCAAATCCTAAATACGCCACTGAATGGACGAATTCTTTACATTAATTAAGAGGGGTAAACCACTGATTTTTAAATATTAAAAATCGCCTACGAATTAACGGCTAGTGATGACGCCGATACGAGAGATTCTCGCCTCTCGTCTCGTCTCGTCGCGTCTCGTCTCGACGAGACGAGAGGGCGATTTTCTCTCGAAAAAAGGCTCGAGACGAGACGAGAGAATGCCCTCTCTCGCTTGAGAATTTCTCGTTTCTCTCGATCTCTCTCGTTCTCTCGATTATAAAGAACAATTTTTTTTACATAAAAATTATAATTTTGCACATAAATGACGATATTTATTTGGACCAATGAGAACATTATTCGCATTTCATAATAAACAAAATTTGTTCCTGGTTAACGTTTTATTATTTTATAACACAACTTAACGTTAACCAAGAAAAAATTACTTATAAAATAATAATAATTTTTAAAATTTACCCTGTATAAGCACATCTATGGCACTCCTTATACTATTAAAAAAAATCCGTATGCTTAATAAGCATTGCTTATTCAATAAACTTATCAACAACATGTGGTTTTTGAGGGCCTGATTACAAATTTGATATCCATTTTTTTTTAATAAAATGGCTGATCGGCTTTAATGGTTTGGGTAAAATTTAGTATTCAGAATTTGATATCCATTAAAAAAAACAAAATTGCGGATTCAAAATGACGGACATGCTCAGTAGGTACAAGATGGTTGGATCTATGTGGAGTAGTTACATCATATATGCGCAGTAGTTTTCAGATGGATGCCGACTATTGTTGATTTAATGTTAATTTTTGTTTTTCAAACGTTTCAAATAGTACATTTTACAAGGAAACCCAATTTTCTTAAATTTTGAATTACAGCGCCATCTGTTGATAAATTGAAAAAAAGTTTTAAATAAAAGTTATTCATTTTTTTTTTTGAAGTTACCCCCAGTTTCACCCTTAAGGAGGGGTAGGGGTGGCTAGCGGTAGCACCAAATAATGTCCCCTTTGGTCACATTAACCTTTTATTTAAGACATTTTTCTGTGAAATGCGTATTTCACGAGATATTGAGCTGTCTCAAGTTAAAAGAAACACCTATTATAGGTGTATAATACTAGATGTAACTACTCCACATAGATCCAACCATTTGATTCAAATGCGCAACATTTTCGGCGTAAAAAGTCTTACTTTATTAATGTGGTCTTGGCACACATTTTTTTTTATTTCCAGTTTAAATTTCTATATAAAAAAATATAAACGAATTTGTATTTCATTCCAAATAATTTTTGTATTCATACTTTTACCACGAGAGAAACGAGACGAGACGAGAGAAAGGCACTCTCGAGCGAGAAAAGAGTATTCTCGACGAGACGAGAGACCCATTTTCTCTCGCTGCACGAGACGAGACGAGAGAAGGACTTTCCTCGTCTCGTCTCGTCTCGCGGCATCACTATTAACGGCTAAGGATAACAATCCCAATGCGCAACGTGTCGCTAAGAGAAATTTCTTATTGATAAGGATTTTTCCTTTTTGATAACGACTAATAATATGTGTTATAACGGTAAACGATGGTCTCGATTAATTATTTGCAGTAAAATTAAAAAGTGGAATTTATCAATGGTAAAATTTTACTTTTGAAATAAAATGATTTACTTACTTGGTTTATAATCCGACCTGTTGAAGGTTTAAATCGGTTCAAATGAAGATTGATTCCGTTGTTCTTGTGCTAAATTGAAGTTAACAGGCTGAACAGATTTTAAATCATTGTTCGTAGGTCAAAGTAATTACGATATAAATTTTGACTCGGGTTGGCATAGGTACTGAAATCTTTATCAACGTCATGTTTTATTAAAAAAATAATAATATTATTTAAAGATTTTAAAAAATATGGGTAGGTACCTAGATAACAATATTTTAAAATCCCGAGTCAAAATTAAGATCGTAATTTAAACCTAATAAGTTGACAATTTCCGTCTTAAACCGTTTTATATTCGCCTAAAGATAACCAACTTATGACCTAAAACATCCATTTTCCCGATTTTTCGGTTCTAATTACGTTTAAATTTGAAACAAAAATTTTATTAGAGGTTTAAATCGGTTCAAATGAAGATTAATTCGGCTGTTCTAGTGCTAAATTGGAGTAAACAGGCTGAACAGGTTTTAAATAAGTTTTCGTAGGTCAAAGTAGGTTTAAATTACGATTTAAATTTTGACTCGGGATTTTATTGATATATGAATGAAAACAACACTGTTTTAAAGTTTCACTAATTTATTTATGTTTTTAATAATTAACAATTGTTAATTATTAAAAACATAAATAAATTAGTGAAACTTTAAAACAGTGTTGTTTTCATTCATATATTAATAATATGGAGTTTCATCAAGTAAAGGTCGAAACAATCAACATTTTATTGAAAATCTAAGATTGAATATTTTAAGTCAAACTTTAATTTGTTATTTAGTTTTAGGGGTTTAAACCAGAATTCTAAAAGGTTCTAAAAGTGTTTTTTATGTTGATTTGATTTTAATTTATAAAAGTTCTTTTAAAAACTTGAACTTAAAATTAAGTTTTTTATATACCTACCTAAATAAAATTTTAAAAATCCTAAAATGTTATCTTTGACATTGAACTAAATAAAACCAATAATTTGTTGTGGTCCATATATTTCAATATAAAATTTAAGAACAGAATTAAAAACATCTCTGTGACCTACATAGCTTATCAATTGCGTTCCCGAATACTACGCCGATCTAATTCCACGTCTATTTTGGCCGTTTTCGCAACATTGGCTCAGAAATTGGCGGGCTGTCCGTCCATCGCAAGTGGGGGAGCCTGTTAAAAATCAAGTTTGCACCGGATCAGCTGTGGGCAACCTATCACAACAGCTGATTGCAATAACAAAACACCGTCGTCGGCTGGGCCAGTGCAAGACCGTGCGCGACTCGAGAGAAACGTGTTCCGAACGTACCCGCAACATAAACATTTTTTTGCCATCTAGTTATATTATTTTCGATTAACTTTATCGCCAATTAGTGTGCCAATTTTGGATTAAGTGATAATGCACTGGATGTCATAGGGATTATTTTTTGTTTTTATGCTGGTAATAATCATGTACGTATCGACTTTTCTTTGTGTGCGATTGGTCGGCCGTTGTCGGCCGACTTCGGGCTTTTGTTATGTAAACATTACGTATCCTTGGGTATGCTCAGGCAGTGTTGCCATGTTACCAACTATACAATCTAAAACACTGAAATCTATTGTTGATACGCATTTAAGTAATTCATTAACTTGTTTTGTGATGGTGGACAGGTTTTAAAGTAAAAAATAGTTTGAATAATTTGGTAAACTAAATAGGTAACTTGGATAAGAATTAAAAGATTTGACACATTTTACACTTCCCATTATTGTTTAAAGAATTTACTATTGGTCAAAAGTAGAGCAAATTTTAATATTTTTTACTATCCAAGATTATGGTTGGATAAATAAGTTATTGATAATAAGTTATATAGTATACATTGTTAAATTATATATACAGGGTGTTAATAAATTTAAAAAAAATGCTCAAAAGAAAAGTATCATTATTTATTATAAAAAAATTTTTAAGACAATGTTGTTTATTTATAATTAATACAGTACGACAGTACTCCCATGAAAAATTCCTATAGATTTTGAAAATAAATTTAAAAAAATGATACCCGTGCCTCGGCGTTTTTTCAGATCACGTCATTTTTGTTTTGCGATCAAATAAAATGGTATCCACGGTTTTCGGCACATAATATAACAGTTTCGATAACAGCTAGACTCTTTATTTGTAAGAAAAATTTATTTACTGAATGAATGGACAACAATTAATATTATTTATTTATTTTACATTTATTTTAATTATATACAGGGTGTTGCACATTTACGAAAAACGTGTTTTACGTTCGTGGTCCATTGAAAGTTTCTGAGGAAAGGCAAAAGTCTTTTGCCAAAAGATATTGATTTTGAAATTTTTAAAGCGTTTATAATCCAATTAAGCCTATTTTTTTTTAAATATTTTAAACAAAATGCCACTTCCGGTTTGACCGAAAATGACATAAACTTTGTTATTTTAAATAGAACACCCCATATATTTTTACATTTTTTAATTCTACATAAAATTCTGAGTAAAATTACTGTACCATGTCCTTTTCGATGCGCGTCCATCAGAAATAGCCTCTAATTTTTTTGCTATTAGGTTTGCAGAAATAAGGGTGGAATTTTTGGAATCTCAAAACATTGTTTAAAACATTCCATATCAATTCTTTGTCATTTTTTTAACAAATTACTAAATTTAGTTCTTAAGAAAACTCAGGGCAAATTAGGCTAACTTGAAACGTTAATAACTTTTTTATTTTAAATGAATGTATGTTTTTACATAATCAAATAAAAAATGATCGATTTTTAAATGAAACGCCCTTTATATTTTTACATATTTAGAATCCTGAGAAAATTCTGAGTCGGACTGTCCGACTCGGACAGCATCCTCAAATTGACCTTTCGTCCTTTCGTCATCAGAAAATGCATAATCATAAATATCAATCTAGAGTGCTTTGAACTACAGTATTTGAGAAAAACGAATTTTGACAAGTTTAGACTGCTGGGAATAGCTGAATAACAACTTCTAAGGCAAGTTCCATTTTTAGTTCATATAGTTAGTTCAGATAGTTCAAAGCACTCTAGATTGATCTTTATGATGATACATTTTTTGATGAAGAAACGTTAAAAGGTCAATTTAAGGATGCTGTCTAACTCAGAATTTCCTTAGGATCCCAAATATGTAAAAATATATAGGGCATTCCATTTAAAAATCGAAAGTTAGTATTATTTCCGGCAAAACCGAAAGTTCAAAAAATTCATTTTGTACTCTTTTAAGTGGCATTTTATATCCTAATTAACCATGCAAATTTTCATGTGTCTATCTTTATAAATAAAAAAGTTACAGGGGTGCGCCTCTTCTTAGATACACCCGGTATAATATATAATATTAGTGGGTAAATATGTTTTCTAAAAATAAACTCCATCTTTAAATGTCATTGCAAACTGAACTTGGCACCCTTTTTATGTCGCCAGTTTTCTTGGCTGAACAATTTAATAAGTTTTATAATACGCAAAAACTTGGCACGATTTTAAGGTGCACAAACCAAACAAAATGTATCAAGGCATCCTTGAGAACTAAATAATTGGACCATAACCACCGAACGGTGCTATAACAATTGAGGGCCCGGAAAGCATAACCAACTTGGCGTTCGGAACAATAAAATTTTAAGAATTCTTCGATAACTTCGTTGATTAACTAGCAAATGTTATACAATTTTAACACAAACTTCCTTTGGCGGGAGATCAGAAAGTTTATTTGAATTTATTTGAATACAAATTTTCGAGGTTTAAGTTTATTTAGGTCAAACATGAAAAATTGAAATAAAAATACCTAAATTATTAACAAAGTACGAATACTATTTTATATAACAGAGTTTGCCTAACTAACCAAAACTAAAAAAATTAAACCAATTTGGTGTGGGCAATTGCAATAAAAATCGTCGCTGTTTCAAGCTGACCGATATCAATTTTATTTCCTGAATTCTGAACGGTTTTGTGCAATAGAAAATGCCAGCCGATCCGTGAAATTCACCATTGAATTATTTCGATTTCGTAACCGATTCTCATTATTACGGATTGCCTTGATGAAAGTTATGATTTGTACAATTGCCGCGCGAATAATGGAAGGTAAACTTGCAAGTAGCTAAAGAGCAACTACTAACAAGAACTACAAACTTTCCACGCAATTCATTAGGTATACGTAGGTGGATACGGTGCATTTGCAAGTTAGTTCAACACAGTGTTGGTATTAGTTGATTAAAATCTTGATTTAAGGATGAACATCCAATTTTCATATTGCAACCAGTGCTTAGTGACTCAAAAAGTCTTCTTTTTGCAAAATATATTAACTTTGCTTATGAAAAATACGAATTATTTGATGGCCCCCAACGGCTTAGGATTTCTTGTATCATAGTACATAGTAAAAAAATAGTGGAAATAGTGTTGGAAATTGGGAACTCAAATGAAAAGAATTTTGATAAAAAATGTTGATTTATTAATCAATTTCCTAAGCAAAAAAATTAATACATACTAACATAAATGAACAAATAACATATACATGTGTACAATGTGCACAAAAAATTAACATACCATTATGAAATCATCAAATTATAAAGAAATTTGGTACAATATAATTATCAGTACTACTACAACACTTAGTGATTTCGTTACTTTAACCCACTTCACTGTACCCCTAATTTCAGTTTAAAAACCAGTGATGGCATCTTTTTTCGGATACTTTGCACTTCGCACACTCGTTAAATAAGGAATCCGAATAACAATTATAACAGATTTCTGTTAATATATAAAATATATTATAGGTAAACACTCTGGACAGTTGTTACGAACACGTTACAAATTATAATAAAGTAAGCAGTAACATAAGTTGCAGACGCTAAAGTCAGTTGAACTTGTTGATGCGTATTTTCAGTGGGAAATGTTTTGATTGAATGCCTAAAATCACGTGTACTTTTTCAACAAAATAATTAAAACCTTAAAAATTAAAAAAATGCTTACAAAATTGCATATTACCAATTACAAAACTAATCTGACCCTGGTTTTTTACAAAAACAACTTTCTGTATCTATAGTTTTTGATATAATTTAAAAAAATGCGGGTGGGCAATAAATATTCGAATACGCGGCAACGTCGCAATTAGCTGAGAGCACAATGTACAATTTCGTGAAATTGTTACAACAGTTGTTTACAGAGCAAATTTTGCCCCAAAAAGATTAGTTTTCGTTTACTGACGTGATCGTGGAAATGTTTTCTTTTTTAACCGATGCATTTTCATCTGTTTTTGAACTTGATTCCTGATTTTCCACAATGTAATCCATTATAACAAGATCTTAGCAAAAAACCGTAAAATTCTCATTATAATGCCCGGAAATCGGTTAAATGGGAAACACCAGCGATTTGTGTTTAATTTAGTGAATTATTTTCAAAGCGAACTGGAGCTCCCATTAAATTGATATAAATTAAATGAAAACGGTATAAACACTAATTTAGCAATAAAATAAATAAAGAATATACAAGGTTGGTAGCCGGCACTCGGCAAGAGGAATATCCACCAAGGCAGAGGGCATTTACGCTGTGTCATGGCCGTCAACACCCCAGGTGGCGCACTGACGTCTGCTGGCGTTTAAATGACGGTGAAAGGACGTCAGAAGACGTCATTTAAACGTCGGCAGACGACAGTGTGCTACCGGGGACTTCGGTACGGAAGACAAGACTCAGTATCACACAGGGGGGCAAACAATTCTAAAGAGGTTACCAGGAACCTGAAACTGACTTGGACAGAGATGTTCAGAAATACACCAACAAGGACAGGTTCTAGCAGCGTACTAACACTTCTACCTCCATTCATGAATCCCAATTGAATGGGGTTATTACTAAGTCCCAGGTTGAGGAGGATTCCGGATTGTACTTAGTTTGGGGTCAGTTCAATGTCCTCCAAAAACGCGGCCTTAACCATAGACACTGTCATCCACGACCTCCTAGGGTGGATCCACCAGCCGGCGTAAAAACAGGTGGGATCCAACAAACACAGGTAATGCTGTGATTTGGCGGGATACGCAGGAGAACGGAAAGGGGGTAAAATAACCCTGGGAGATTAGTGGCGGTTAATGTCTCTGCTATACGTTTCCATACTCATACTCATACTCAACTGGAACTCCCATTAAATTGTATTCAAGAGGTAAGAGCCTTAGCGCCAACAAATTGCTGAAAATTAGCCTTATTGAGAAGTGGTTTCAGTGGCAAAGAATAATGGACGAAGTTTCGGAACTAAACATCCACCTTAAAGACAACAGTTTCGACGAGGTGATGACTTTGATGACAGTGTTTGGATAACAAGAAAATACATATTTTACATTACAATATAAATATTATAAACAATTTTAAGAAAATAAACACCTTCAATATATACCTATAAACGAGTAAATATGTTTTTCACCTAAATCGTTTCTGTCAATAAATTGTCCCCACGTGGTTACCTATATAACTATGTTAACCTCAGCTGCCTTATTTGAATTGTTGAGCACAGCGTTGCTAAAACTTAAACACTTAATAACTTGGAAAATAATTCTTTTTATACTTACAATAACTCTTACTGCATATTTTTGGGAAAGAGTGTTTGGTAAAATTATTTAAAACAAAATAGTGTTTTTTAATTTTCATGTAGTTTATGATATTCCTTTTAAATTATTTTTCTACCTACTCCCACCTTTAAAATGCCCATTATCGTACATGTTTCCATAACACTGAGTGACCCTTTAAATACGCATTGACAAGCTGTGGCTTTATGGCGTTTTAATCACTGGCTGAAGTTAGCAACAGGTTTTTAGTCAAAGGCTGAAGTTGTCAATTGTCATACAATCGTTAAAATAAAGTGCTTTTCTTGTAAAATAATACTAAATGTGAAAATTATTTTATTATCTCAATTCAAAAATACAAAAGTATTAAATAGTTTCTTGACGCCCATATTTAAATTAAATTATATAAACGTTTGTAATGACCTTTTTTAATTCGCCGTAGTAGTGCAGTTAACTATATTTAATTGATAAAGCGTTAAAAATTTTGCGTACAGTGCCCATTAAACATTTTCTTCTTTTACTGTAAAATCTGCTTTTATATCGATTGTTGGTCTATTTTAAGGGATAAATTTTGATTTACACAGAAAATTTGAGATTTTAACGATGTTAGATTCCCAAGTTAAAAATTTTAATAAATACAACTGTCACTTTTTGTACCTTTAACATTTCCCATGTAAGAATTTTTAAAATAGTTTGTGATAATATTTTGCAATTATAGTAATAAAAAAAATCAAAGTATATTTAATATTTTAAAGTATAAATAATTATTTATACTTTAAAATATTAAATATACTTTGATTTTTTTTATAATTGTTACGTTTAACTAAAATAATAACGGGCAATGTTATAACATTATAATGGTGAAAAATACGTCAAAAATGTTTATTGGGATGGTTACTTTACTTTCGTATACAGGGTGTCACCAAATAAAATGTCATCCTTTAATGGGATGATATATATATATATATATAGTACACTTAAAGATTTACATTTGTGTTATTATTGATTACTTTGTTGAAAATTGTTTTTTGTTTTGCATACTCAGCTATTTTTTTAAGTTCCACAAAATCATAATACATGTTGAACTATCACGGCTCTATTATCCACACAAAGTTGACAGCGGCGTAGAAAATTATGATGTGTCGCTCTTGCTATCATATCCGGATGATTTCGGATTTCATCTGCCGCCGCAGTGACAAGTTCGCGTAGTTGTTTTAATTTGTCAACTTCGCTCTGGAACACTTAACTGTTTGCTTGATATTACATAATACACTGTGCGCATATCTGTTTCTGTTTGCTTGAATAAATAATATCATTGTTTTTAGAGGTAAAAACAATGATGATATATAGGATAGGTCAGTGACATCCAGTGGCTCCCTGTTTTTTCAAAAATATTTTAATTTTTTAATTAAAAAACAGTACCTAGCTCAAAAATTATAGAGGAAAAACTTTCTTGTTTTGGCGTGAACTATCATCCCCCCAAAGTATGACAATTTAATAGGTGACACCCTGTATATGTAGCTTTATACATTTAATTTAAATCATTTTTTAGATAAGATTAAGTATTTTTCATAGAAAAAGTATAGTATCCTCTCTTAAAATGAATTAGTCAAAAATAACTAATTATTTGACTAATTGTCATAGCGAAAAAGCAATCACTAATAATTATTAATTATAATTAGTCAAAGTAGATTTAAATTGAAAAAAGTTTTTACCCAGCCGGTAATTGAACTCAGTTCTGCGCTTGTCAAGCCGTTGTCATAACAAATGTGGCTATCAGCCACTCTTATAAAAATTTATTTTATTTGTCAATAAATATTGTTCATAATATTTTAAAGTTAAATATATTATATGTGTTGCTGTTTTTATCTAAACTTTTTGCATCTTTGTTTGTTTTTGGAGCCTATGCATTTAATTCAAATAATTCTTTGTTGTAGTAAAAATTACTATTTAAAAGTGAAAACGACTATTTTTTAGTAAAAAATGCTGGTACTAATTTAAATAGTAGAATTTTGACTATTTTTACATATTCAATGGCGTTTATCAAACTTAATACATAATATAGTATTAAAATATACAGGGTGTCCGGAAAAAGGAGGTCAATCCTTTAACCATATATATAGTTAAAACAATAAGACTTTCATAATACAATTTTTCAATTTAGAGCTTCATGTTCAATATACAGGGCGACAAAGTTTAAAACTTAAAACAGATTTTTTTTAATAATTCGAGTAATTAATAAGGTATAAAGTTCAAATTCGGTACACTACTTTAACATAAATAGTTACATCTTTTGAGATCAACAAAACAAAAATAAATTGTCCAATAATCAAAATAGGGGGGGTCCAGTACACACTGACCCCCCTATTTTTTAGTACGGACGCCAGTGACTTCCAAACGGTGCTTTTTTCAGGTAATCATTTAGTTTTGAACATTTTTTGTCTCTTATAAAATTTTGATGAAATGATTTGTTTTAGAGATAATTTGTGAAGTATTGGTCCTTGATTGATGCCCACGCGGCTTTTGGCAATCTCATAATTTTCAAATGTAGTACTGGACCACCCTATTTTGATTATTTGACAATTGTTATTTGTTTTGTTGTCCTCAAAAGATGTAACAATTGTTAAATAATCAAAATAGGGTGGTCCAGTACTACATTTGAAAATTATGAGATTGCCATAAGCCGCGTGGGATCAATCAAGGACCAATACTTTACAAATTATCTCTAAATCAAATCATTTTATCAAAATTTTATAGGAGACAAAAAATGTTCAACACTAAATGATTACCTGAAAAAATACCGTTTGGAAGTTACTGGCGCCCGTACTAAAAAATAGGGGGGGTCAGTGAGTACTGGACCCCCCCTACTTTGATTATTTGACAATTTATTTTTGTTTTGTTGATCTCAAAAGATGTAACTATTTATGTTGAAGTAGTGTACCGAATTTGAACTTTATACCTTATTAATTACTCGAATTATTAAAAAAAATCTGTTTTAAGTTTTAAACTTTGTCGCCCTGTATATCGAACATGAAGCTCTAAATTGAAAAATTGTATTATGAAAGTATAAAAAAATATTACTTAATATCAAATAAAAAAATATTTTATTGCAAAGTTTTAATTTATTTTCCCAATATTAAATTTAAACTGTTTGTAATAAAATCCCCAAATACTTTACTCTGCAAATACTATAGCAAAATATAATTAAAAGTAAAACAAAAAGCTTTGGAACTGTATATTTTATTTGTACACATTTTTGCATAAAGCATTTCTGTAATGGTGCCAAGTGGCGACACATAATAAAGCAAATGAAATAATACGCCTGTACTTAAATAACCCAGATATTGCGTAGCTTTAAAGTTTTACACAATGAAATTGGAGTATGGAAATTTGCCAATATTATTGTTTACTTTAGCTTGAAGGAACCTTCATTAATCACAATTATTGTTCAAAATAAAATAAATACTATTTTCATTTTTGGCGAATGCGCCGGAAAATAAAAAATGAAAGTCTTTTTTAAGTTACGCGTAACCCCCAATAACGCGTTATTGGGTATTTTGGTTCCATTTTTTTAAGTTTTCATTTAAAAAAGATTATTTTTTAGAAGGTCATAAAGCAACCTTTTTTTTTAAGAAAAATCGCTTTGGAAATTTTTGGTTTTGCGTTATATCATACATGGTGTCCCAGAATTCGACTTAAGTCGCTCTTCACCTTTAATGTACCTAGATCATACAGAAATCCCAAAAATTGTTAGGTTTACTTTTTTATATTGTTTATTAGTATTTTGACCCTATGTTTTTAGGAACTATGTACCCATTAAACATATTTTACCCAACTATATATTCTTGTTCTATACACTATTTTTTTCTACTTTTTTATGTGATTTAAAGTAAAAAATTAACCGTATTATTTGGTCATTTTTTAAGAGTTATTTCGATAATTTGCAAGGTATAAAGTTAGTGCGCTATTTTCGGGTCAACATGTATACAGGGTGTCCAAAAATATGTGGGCAATCTGCCGGATTCAGATAGAATACATTTTTTCCTACGGCCCCCTCTACGGAGATACGGGCTTTAACGAACGCCCCTGAAATCGTTTGGTTTTAAATAACTTTTGAAATACTAGGTGGAATATATTAATTTTTATTATGTTGGTTACTATAGGAAAGTTTTCTTAATAAAATGGTTACTTTTAATCACATACGGCTTATTTAGTTTGCAGGGACGGACTATCTCTAACAGAGTGCGATAAAGGCACAACAATAATATTTTTGGTCAGCTTAAACCTTAAAATAAAAAAGGTACTCTTGATCAGAGTTGGGTCAGTAGAAAACCTTAGGTAATTTACCTTGGTAGAAAAGGGTAGAAAACTTGTTTTCGACTTGCGTCGAAAACCTATAGGGTTTTCTACCTACTTAAATTACCTTATTCGACCTTCTCCTTCCACTTCTCTATAATTGATAAAAATTTGCCCTCATGCCAAAAATTATGTTGGGGTCTCCCAACCAAACGTGGCCCTTTTTTTACCACCATAATAATGTTAAAAAACTCCAAATAACTTCAAATTTATGGTAGGTGTCTTTTTTCACAACATTTAACAAATCATAATAAACAACAAACTTGCATAACCTCACATTTTTTGATATTTGACAGTATTCTACTTTTTTACGTTTTCTACCGTCGAAAAAGGTTTTCTACATGTCGAAAACAAAAATGTAGGTAGATACCCAACCCTGCTCTTGATCGACGTTGATAAAATTAACTGTTTGCAAAAAAAAAGATTTTTTCTACTTCCACCTTTAAAACGTCCTTTATCGTACATGTTTCCATGACACTAAGTGACCTTTTAAATACACATTGACAAGTTGTGGCTTTACGGCGCTTTAGTCACGGGCTGAAGTTAGTTTTAAGTTAGTTGACAGTTGTCAAATGTCATACAATCGTTAAAATAAAGTGCTTTTCTTGTAAAATAATACTAAATGTAAAAATTATTTTATTATATCAATACAAATATACAAAAATATTAAATAGTTTCTCAACGACAATATTTGAAAAGTTTATATGAACATTGTACTGACCTTTTAATTTCGCCGGCAGTAAACTATAACTTAAATTCGGGCACGGACTCTACTGTAAAGTCCTCATAAAACATTTCATTTACTTTCACTGTGAAAAACTGTTAATTTTCAAGATACATTTCGATTTATAACCTTTATAATTGTGTTTATAAAATGTTAAAATGTGACATTTGACAGTTTCCCCTGTTGTTTCATAGATGGCGATCTATACAAATTTTTTATTTAAATCATTTTAAGATAATAATAAGTATTTGTCGTAGAAAAAGTATAGTATGCACCTCGTTTATAAAATTTTGTATACACTCATTAACTTCAGCACTCGCTCGCAAGCTCGCTCGTGCCTAAATTAAATTCGTGTATAAAATGGCGTTTATCAAACTTGATACATAATATACTATTATACATTAGGGTTTCTCAGGGTTTTTATTGAATAATTTGTCGGTTTAACATGAGCTCCTTCTGCTCTTATGCATTCCCTAACTCTAAAAATTGAAGATTATTGGACAATCCACAATGCCTGAACATTAATCCTTATTTCACGACAATAAAAATTTAATTGGCATAGACTTAACTTTTTAAATAGCCCCACAAAAAAATCTAATGAATTTAGGTCAAGTGATCGAGGAGGCCAAGCAACTGGTCCTCCTCTTTCTATCCATCGATTTTAAAAGTTCCTGTTTTGGTGTTCTCGAACTACTAGACTAAAATGTGGCGGGGCCCCATTATGCATGAACCACAGCTGTGAAGTATTGGCAGAGGTAGATCCTCTAAAAGTTCTGGCAAATTGTTTGGAAGAAATTCCAAATTAAGGTCTCCAGTTAACCATCTTGGTCCCATTAAATGTTTTCCGATGATTTCGGTTTAAATAAATGCTGATGATGCGTAGTTTTTACTGTATACTTTATCTACGACGAACACAAAAAGGGATTTAAAGCAAATTTAAATTGTTAAATAACTGACGAATTTATCCTCACTTTTTTGCAATTTATATAAACTTATCACGTGACTAAACGCCGAAAAGCCACTGTTGTTAACTTTAGCCCGTGACTAAAACTTCACAAAGTCATAGCTTATCAATGTAGGAGAAGATAAATATATATTATAATAATAATTTAACCAATAGGAATGCTCTTTACAATGTCAATATACTTGACAGCTGCTAGACAGATGACAATGATTTTTGTGTTGTTGAGCATTTTGTGAACTCTTTTGAAAATTTAACGTTTTGTTACAGTTTCGTTACTCAGTTACTGTTACTAGTTTTGTTCCAATATCCTGTGTTTCTGTAGTAGTTTTTTTGTTATGAACAGATTCGATACAAATTTTGTTTTTGCTGAAACCATTACCAAGATTTTACTCGTTTTGGTACTAATAAGTATCCTTTCTCAAGGTTCGTTATCATTTTTTGTAACGCACTTTTATTTCGATCCTTACATGAAGAACGATATCGTAACAGAAACCCCTTCCATAAAATAAATCAAATGCACTTTGACGATTACTTTTATTAAGCATGTAATATGAAAAATTTGCAATTAACCTACTTAAATAACACTTCCTATGCGTGAACAGCTGGATAATAAGTTTATTATTAAGTTATCTCGTTAACAATATAATTTGCCTATCATAAACACCTTATTTCCTGTATTTATTATCTATTAATTGCATTAAAAAATAAAGCATTGTTTTAAAATGGTTGATAATTAAATTTAACAAATTAACCAACTAACGCATAAATCTTTATGCATGCTATAATAAATTGGATTCATTCAGGTAATTGTTCCACTTTTTTGAAACTTTATAACACATGTCCCAACAATTAATTGGGCTAGCATATTTAAATGTCGGTAATATTGTACCTTTCTCTTGAATTTTATATTAATATTGCAAATAAAATATTGGTCAATATTAGTTTAACAGTTAACAAATCATATAAGTATGCCTACAAATTATTTTAAAGACTGTTATTGTTTTCTTTATGATAGTATATTATGTATTAAGTTTAATAAACGCCATTTTAGTCACGAATTTTAAGTAGGCACCATAAGTTGCATACTATACTTCTAACTTTATGGGCACTAATACAGAAACTTTTTCAATCGTGTTGATGCTATTTTTAGGCCTATTCCTTAAAAACAAAACGTTTTAAAATTTTGATTATATTATCTTATTAGGATCTTATCTAAAAAAAATTATAATTTTTTTTAATTTTAAAAATTAAGCTTTAAACTTAGACTACCAATACAGGTCATGGATTATTCCGTGTCAATCAGATATTTCAAAAGTATTCAGAAAAGATTTACAAACTGTTTCTTAAGGATCTGATTGGTTCTTACTGATTTATCATTCTTGTAGCTAATTTTCGGTAAAGTATTTGCATTGTACAAAACAAATTTTTTGCTCGAGGGTATGCATTTTGATTGATTTCACGTTTTACACCAACTAATTATGTAAAATCTTTGACCCTGTGCAGTTTTTAAGGTAAAGCACACTTGTGTTAAGGAATAAAACCTACAAATATTTATTTTCTTTTTAGATTAACTTAGCGACTTAGATCCCTTTTGAATTGTAATTTGGTAAAAAATATATTTTAGGTCAAACACGCCGAGACTGAAAAAAAATTTGGCATATTACCGTTTTCTCAAAGTCAATCTGTTGTGACATTGTACAACCCTGTATTAATTTTTAGTCTTTTGTTATTTATGCAAACATAAATTATGTGTAGAAGAGAAGTGTCAGAACTATTTACAATATTTTGCTATATTAATTTATTATTTTTGCTCCTTTTACTTAAAATTAACTTTCCTATCGACTTTATCCAAAAAAAGTAAATCAGGACTGATTTTATTCGTTATGTATTATTTTGAATTTCTTTTATTTTACAACCAACTGGATAGGACCTGCAAAAACTTGAAATTAAAAAAGTTAAAATTAGATTTTCGCGCAATTAATCAGAATTAAAAGTTGAAAATAATAATAAAACTTGTGAGAAACATTCATAGATCTCTATCTATACTTTTATATTTTTAAGAAAAATATTTTTAGTAGATTTTATTTGGAACGTGCATAAGCTTAGTGATGGTTTTAGCGTTAGTCTGCTAATAATTTTTGTTAGCGCTTTTATAAGGCTCATTATAATCTTTGAAATGAAATATGCAAATTTCAACTATTTGAATTAGTAACAGCATTGTTTACTAATAAAATTGTCAAGTTTTTAAAAAGTTATTGTGTATATGTATATGTTCTGCTTTAGGTTTCCACGGGCGTTAATGTATTAGTGGTTCTTCGGGATCTGCTCCGTATTGTCGGTTTTTGGTTCTTAAAAGAACCGTATGTCTGACGACGTTTCGGTACAATCTCATGTACCATCTTCAGGTCTTATAAGACCGAAACGTCGTCAGACATACGGTTCTTTTAGGAACCAAAAACTAGTTAGTAGTACTAATACTGAATTGTATATACAGGGTGGCCCATTGAAAACAGTCCAGCAATGTTTACGGCTTTGTATGTAAAAATAGCAATGGAATTCCGAACATTTTACTGGACCGCTTATTTACAAATTTAGTAAAGCAAAAAATTTGTTAAAAAAAATTGCTTTTAAACAAACAAATAACATTTAACAAATCGACTTTATCTTCAGTAAAGTTGTTGGATAGTTCGTTATTTCTGTCCTTTTTTTTCGATTCGATAAAAATTGCGGAGAGAGTGAAAATTATTTGATTGTATTTTGTAAACAATCAATGTGCAAGGGTAACGGCAACTTTGTTTAATGAGAAACATCGTGGTTACATCCTAGAATTAGTAGTAAAATTCCGGCAAACTGGTTTAGTGGCAAATAAAAAACGAGATATTGAAAAGTCGATGAGCAATGAGGTAGTAGAAGTAGCTGTTTTGGGTGTTATTACTTTGGTCTTACTGCATTAAGTACCAGAAAAGTTTCTGAAGTAACGGGAGTTTCGCGGTCCACCGTATAGAGAATTCTGAAACATAATAAATGGCACCTATATAAAATTCAAGTTCTTTAAGAATTGCATGAATATTATAATGGTTATATGTTATAAGGTTATATGCAATTTTGTAAGCATTTTGTTAATTTTAAAGGTTACAGATTATTTTGTTAATGTTTGAGAAATTATTTCGTTGAAAAAGTACACGGGATTTTAGGCAGTTAATCAAAACATTTTCCACTGACCATAAGCATCAATAAGTTCAACTGACTTCAGCGTCTGTAACTTATGTTTCTGCTTATTTTATTCTAATTCGTAATGAGTTTGTAACAACTGTCCAAAGTGTTTATACCATATTACTATAAATCTGTTTTTATTGTTATTCGGATTCCTTATCCCTATTTAACGAGTGTGCTTACGATACAGTACCTACTGATTATATTGTATCAAATTTCTTCAAAATTTGATAATTTTAGAATGGTGTGTTATTTAATTGTGTGTATGTTATTTTTGTGTTCATTTATGTAGGTTTGTGTGGTAATTTTTTGTTTAGGAATAACATTTCTTATCAAAATTTTCATTAAAGTTCCCAAATCCCACAGATAAAAAAAAATCACATAAATGAGAAGCATATAAATAAGAACTGTGTACTAATTTTTCTCTACGCAATATTTTCAAAACTTTGTTATAAGAAACATCGCGTGAAAGAAAACTGTATTTATACTTATAATGCGTTTCCCGCCCTACAATCATAAAAAAAACAGCGAACAAAAATATCAGCACCATATTTTTAGCGCCATAAAGAACATAAGTTTATCTTTGGCCAATTCTTTTCGAACGGCGCGCGTGTTTAGAACACGTATAAATTTATGTAGCAAACACTCGGAAAAGATTATAAGGGTGTGCGTTAACGGGTTCGAGCGTATAGCAGCAAGCGTTGTCAGGAGCATCATTAAATATGACCTCGTATTAATGAGGGTCGCATTTAATAAAGCGTTCTCCTCCAATTTTCATCCCTCCCGAGGACCATATAAATTATTATGAAGCCGGAAGGTTCGTTTCCTACGTGAAATTGTAACAAGGGGTTTTTTGTTTTATTGGAACACAATTTTGGTACGTTTTGGCCTATAAACATAAACTCACCAATGTTATTTTTTATTTAAAATTTTAAATTAAATAATTGTTAATAAGTGAAAAACTCTCCATGCACTGTATATAATTGCGAAAACGTTTTGCATATATACAGGATGTTACTAAATTATGTACAATAAATTTAACATACGATTCTTTGAGTGATTTTAAGACAAAAACTTTATATAAACATGGGTCCGCAAATAATTCGTTTAAACTTTTTTTAATTGGTTTTTCGCAAATATCTTAAATATCCTTCACCCAATTTTGTTGTAATTTGGCAGTGATATTTGTAGTGTTAAGGGGCTAACTTGATTAAATTTATTAATTACAGCAGCAACTTTACTAATATTTTTTACAAAAAAAATCACACCACTGACTTTTTGTATTTTTTATATATTTTTTGGATTAAGCAGCTAAAAATACAACTTTTTGTCTCTTGAATGTTGTAGGCGAAAAAAAACCTTAATTGCATATTCCAGACCACACAAGATATGCATTTAAGTGGATTTTATTTTTTTTTCTCGAAAACTAAGCAAATACGAAAAAATCAAAAGACAAACATTTGTAATTTTAGTTGATTAATTAAAAAGTCAGTTGCGTAAATTCCAAATATTCAAAGTCATAAATATTTGCCTCCGGTTTGTCAAAGTTTAACACCCTGTATCTTGGAAATAAAGCATTTGCGGACCCATATTTATTTGAACCTTTTGTCTTAAAATCACCATTCTTCTCTTCGTCAATTTGTTAAATGTACAAACTTGAGTAACACCCTGTATATATATATATATATATATATATATATAGGGTGATTCGTGATACATTAGAAGTTTTTGGGAAACGAAAAAAGATATCGATTTAAAATTTTAAAATCCATTTAAATCTATTTTTCTATAATATATTGAACAAAATGCCACTTCCGTTTTAACCGGAAGTGACATCAAATTTGTTATTTCAAATAGACCACCCCATATATTTTAAAAATTTTAAATTCGACGTAAAAGTCTGAGTAAAATTACTATACCATGAATTATACCTAAAATAAATAGTTTTCGAGTTATTAACTTTTTTATTTAAATTTTAAGAAATGCGCGTCAATCAAAAATAGCCTCTAATTTTTTTTTATTAGGTTTGCGAATATGGGGTTGAAATCTTAAAACATTTTATAAAAGATTCCTTGTCAATTCTTCAAAAATAGACTTTAATTTTTTGTTATTAGGTTTGCGAATATAGGGGGGAAATCTTAAAACAATTTTTAAAGATTCCTTGTCAATTCTTCAATTTTTTGTAACAAATTACCTGAGAAAATCCAGGGAAAATCAACTTTTTATTTTAAATGTTACACTCAATGTGTTTTGACATAATCAAATAGTAAATTAAAAAACCTTTCTATTTGAAATAACAAAGTTTTTATCACTTACGGTTAAACCGGAAGTGGTATTTTGTTTAAAATATTTTAGAAAAATAGACTTAAATTGATTATAATCGCTTTTAAAATTTCAAATCGATTTTTTTTCTTTCCCCAGAAACTTCTAATGGACCATTGTGTACCATTTTCTATTAAATACAATAATTGTGAACTTTAAATAAGTTTTAGGTTAAGTAATCTATTAAAACCTTCTCTATATGGTTTCCTATTATTTTTCGTAATATTATACCTATCACAATATTGTAATACAGTAATTTCATGCAGAAATACAGGTCACGGATTTAAACTTTAAATTTAATAATTTACAAAACTGCTTAATTAAAATGTAAAATGCTTTTTGACAAGGTCTTTAAACAAACATAGCTGTATTAACGAAATACTTTGACGTGGATTGGGCCTACGATAAAAAACGCGCTTCTTCCTCTTGGATGGTGAGAGAAAATAGTTACAATTGATGCTCACAGTAATCTGGTCAATCTATAGATTATAATAGCGTTGAGTGAAGAAGTCAATGCTAATAGTCTATAGTACAATATACTATTCAAAATCATCATAATTTATAGTTCTTTGCAGTAATCATATTGCTGTTGTCAAAGTAATAAATGTGTGAGATTTTTGTCAGACATTGTATGATTGTATGGTGTGACAAAATTTTATGATTTTATGTGACAAATTGTATGATTGTATGCAGTGATAAAATTAACTATTGATGTTTTTGTTAGACATTGTATGATTGTATTTGTCAAATTGTATGATTGTATACTGTGACAAAATTAACTATTGTTGTTGTCAAAGTAATTATTATTTAAGGTTTTTGTTGGACAGTGTATAATTTTAAAAGAATATTTGATTACTTAAATTTCTGCGCATCAATGCTTACTGTTTTATTTTCTCCGAATAGGTGCTCTCTAAAAATGAATTAGTCAAAAATGACTAATTTAATAGTTATTAGTGGCTGCTTTTTAGACAATCTCGGATTCAGGGGACAATTTTACATAAGAATTGGCTGTTAAATTTTGGAATACCATGGTATTCCATGGTTAACCCGAGGTTAACCATGGTACAAGTGAAAAAGCAGCCACTAATAACTATTACATTTATGACTAATTTTAAAGAGTGCACGTTCACTCGTAGCTTTTTTTCAAATTGTAGAAAATGAAATGGGTGGAAAAGGTTTATTGTAGTAATTTGCAGTGTGCACCGTTTCAAAAATATTTTCTAAAAGTCAAAGGATAAAAACAAATTTTTACCCTAATTTTTTTACTTATATGGGTGATTCTACAAAAGTTGGGCAACTTTTGACCTCATTTTGTTTTTATAGTTTTCAGAGAAAATTAAACAGTATTTTGTTATGTGAACATAGATAATATAATAAATATACTGTTCCAGACCGGGCCAGTCACTTTTTCAAACACTTTCTGAAATATCTGTTTTTTCCAAATGTGAATGCAAGTGAGTATTCCAGGATAGTAATTAAATACATAATTTATTGGAAAATATAAGATTTATTGCAACTTTGAGCATATTATACATTAAATATCTTAAAATCAAATAATACCACACATCAGTGGCGGCTGGTAGATTTTGGGTATACCGATATCTCAATTATTAGGTATGGGACCCACACCAAATTTATATGAGTTCTGCGCAAGCAGAATTTAAATTAAAGTTTGCGAAAAAAAGATAACAGAAAACATCGAACATGGAACTGTCGACACGGTACTGATGAATGGGATACAAATTTGAGATTATAATTCGGAATTAAGTATTTTACTGATATTTTTTATTAGTGGATGCTACTTATCGACAAATCACATATAGCCTTATATAAATTACAATGAAATATATATAGGTACGTAAAAAATAACTACTCACCACAGTACTGAAATTTTGACTGGAACTATACGTGCATTCACTACAACTTCGCCGCTTGCATTGTTTTCAAGATGACTGTCGTGCAAAGGGCGGGCTCTGTAGGTAATTTTTTACCAACACTTGAGTTAAAACGAAGACTTGACGTTTAAACTGAATTTTAATATTGGACAAAGAAGAATTATTATTCGATTCTATGATAAAATATGAAGAATACATTATTTAATGGTTTATAGTTTGTAGTGAAATTGAAAAATTTAAGATAAATTGAATATATTTTAAAATAAAATCACTCAAATATTTGTGTCAGGAGTTGTAACACGTCAAGGTATACTGACGTTTTGAATATTTATTATGTTTTTCTACAAACGTGCTTTTGAAAAAATACATTATAATTGGGTGGACAAGTTAAAAAAACCTGGATCTTTTGTAATATACTAAAATATTTACAAAAAATATTAAAATACCTACTCTATTGACTGATGACATCAAGTTGTCCAACTTTTGTAGAATCACCCATATGTCCTATATAAGGGACGTTGGGTACTAAAAAAACACTTTAGACAAAGAAATTTTATAAGAAATAATTTGCTTTTTAATTATTTTTCCGTATTAATTGTCTAATATTTTAAAATTATTGTTCAAATATAGGCCGATTTTGTGGGAATTTTTTAATTTCCCGCCCTTTAAAACATGGTGTGCACAGATTATGGGAACAAGAAATAAAATAATAATGTACACTCTTGTATCTTGTTAAAAACGTACAATACCTCGAAATATTTTATTAAAAAATATTGAAAGAATATGTCGCTACATCTAAAAAATGTAAGAAATAAAACAAAGATATTATAAAGTTAAGACATTATGAAATTCATTATTTCGCCCACCCTCAGTGCATAATTATATTTAATAAACGATACATAAAACGTACAATTATAATAATAATTATTAAAAGTAGAAAGTGAGGTTAGAGGGATTAGACAGTAGTCGATTTTTTTATTGTTTTATTACAGACTAGGAGGTAAACAATTTTACCCGATTGGTTTAAATTATTTTTACAGTCTAGGCGATAATCAATTACTTTAGTAGTGTTTGTAGACAATAATAAAGTTTAAATAATAAAACACTTAAAGATTAAAAACTATTTTATTGATTGTTATTTCGAACTTTTCCACACATTATTGTTTTTTAATGACACAAATATTTTTCCGTAACCGCTAAGGTCAATAACATCTTTGTGTTCAGAGATCTACTTTCATTTTCAATTATGTTAGTTGCATTTGCAGTTGGTATCCATGACTGTTGCGTGTTTCGGATCGCAAAAATTATGCTCTCTAAATAATATAAATAAAATTAAAATCATTACTTGCTAAAACAAAGAGGTTTTGCCAACAAAACTCGTGCAGTGTCATGTTTTACGGCATATACGCGGTAATCCCATATTATTAAATTTTACTTGTCAAACAAGTTGCCGTAAATGGTTTTCCTGTTACCATAATTTTATTTGTAAAAATTTCCGATTGTTTAAATATCCGCTTTTGTCATGGTCACCTGCATCAAGAGTTTAATTATACAGGGTTATCAAAACTAAACCAACGTGTTTAGAATATTTAAAAAATATTATATTTATTTTAACTTGTTTTTAAGAAAAACCTTTAGTTACAAACAATATTAATAGTCATTTGACAAACATCAAACATCTCCATGTCACGCGAGTTTTAAATTTTTTTATTTTATTGTAATGTTTTAGGATTTATAAACAGTGTCTCAAAAGTTAATATAATTTTAATTATTTTATAATATTTATTTATTTATTTAAAAGAATTGAACTCAATTTTCCGATGGTTCAAAAAAAAGGTGAATTTGTCGATAATAACAAAGTTATGCTGGATGCCTTGCCAGGGCCGGATTAAGACAATTTGCCGCCCTAGGCCAAAAATAATGGCGCCTATAATTACAGCCCATATTAGTACCTATGGTATTAATAACACAATACATGTTAACCGACAGGGGTGCAAATAGGGGATATGTAGGGTTTTATAAAAAAATTGCAATAAAATAAAAAAATAATTTAATTTTATATAGAAAAACAAAAATATGAAGAACTAACTTAATTTTTACAATTTTGAATTAACCTAAAACAGAATTTTACCATTTCGTCGTTGCTACTGCAAAAGGTCACTTTGACGCCTTTCTGCACGAGGAAACCAACCCACAAAAATAAAAAAATCGAGATAATTAACACATATATCCCGATTTTTTTGGGTTATTTTTATTTTGAAAAAAGGCGTCTTAGTGACACGATGCATTATTGCAAAATTTATGTTATTGCCTTCTGCTAAAAAAGCGTATTACACGTTTAATAATTATAATTATTTATTTTAATTGATTAATTTTAATATTCAACCTACTTAAGCCTTCTGCCTGGGCGCCTATTGGCTTCGCGGCGCCCTAGGCCATGGCCTAGGTTGGCCTATTGGTTAATTCAGCACTGCTGCCTTGCTTATTTTGTAACAACCCTTCTTAGATCTGTTCTATTTAGGTGCAATGGTATATAATCCCGGATTATTAATCCGTTTTAAAGAAAATGATTTTTTTATGTTAATATTTCATTTTTGGGTCACCCTGTATGTAAAAGGATAAAATGACTTGCATGTGAACTTCAGCTAGTCGTAGATATTATTATTATTAAATCTAATATATTTTGAAATGTATTTTTTATGATATATGGAAATTCGCCACAGACAGTAAAAAACAGTTTTACTACATTTGATGGCAAATAATTAGTATTTTTTGTTTTTTTGATCGTCTTTATCTGATTTCCTTAAAAAGACGTTTCTTTTAATCATGTACCGAGATATAATTTTCTTCCGCTCACTTTATACACCGAATAAAAAACTATGTCACAATCAGGATGTTCGTTTGATGCATCTATTTCATTATTTTTAAGCTTGTTACGTATTTTCGCGTTTGTGAGATTTTGATTTTGCTCTGCGAAAATAATAAGCTTATTTAAAGCCCAAAAATAAGACATAAGCCCGTCGCAGAGCTCCCGACATGGCAATGAAGCGAGGTTACACTTGTAAGTTGGATCAAATTCAACTTTTGCGCTACGTGTGTCGCGGATTCTTATGTCAAGTTAATCACAGAGTGCTAAAACCTATCTGTACCTCTACTCACTCTATTTTTAATAATCAATACTTTTATTTAGTTTATTTTCCTATTTCGCGGTTATTTTTAAATGTTTCGGTGTCATATCCCAAAAATTATTCGAAAAACGTAATTTTCTAAATGTTTCCTTAAAAATGTTTAAATTAATGTATGTATGTAAATTAATATTACTATTGTATAGGCACCATAATAAATAAAAAATCACTAATGCTTAAATGCTAAAAAGAGGGGTTATGAAAGGAAAGTGTTGCCAACACTAAATTTTTCCCCAAGAGTGATGCCTAAATATCTTGTAAAATATAGTTATATACCTAAGTATAGATTTTCTAATTTCAAATAAATTAATGTAATTCAAACAAATTCTTGATAAAATATAAGCTGATCAGCTTTTGATATGGTGTAAAATACTCAACCCAGTGTCGACAACACTTGACTTTTTATCCCCTAAAAATGGTATGCCATTTTCAAGTGCATTTTTAATAAAATTATATATAAACCAAACCTTTTTTCCTTAAAAAAACACCAAGCAGTTTCCCCCCCACCTAAATGTGGGTCAAAAATTGTAGACAGCTGACAGGACGACTTGTCTGGCGTATTGCGATTTTTTTATGTTTATGTCTGCAGCCAAGAAAAGCATATTGCGCCGCAATTGATTAGGAGGATCCTTACTCAAGTCAGGTCTTCAGCATCATATTTTGTGTCTGCTTCATTATTTGCTACTTTACATACTTTAACTTCTTGAAACACTCAATTAAAATTCTGATTAAAAATAATTATAATTAAACCAAAGTTAAATATTAGAAGGTTTTGACATTTAACGATTCATATAGCTGAATTAAATAGGTCTTTTAATTTAGTACACGTGTAATTTTAAAATAAAATTACATCATGTCTAATTTACCAGAGTTGTGCGCTAAACGATGTAAATACAAATTTAAAGCGAAGTGCAAATATACTACGCACAAGTATTTGTAATTAAAATAAAATGTAAATACTTACCTAACAAAGTTTAATAAAAAACGACAAAATTTCTATTTATTTGAAGGCAAATACTATTTTACAATAAAAATTAGGAATTTAAAATTCTTAATGGTTTTAAAAAGTAGATTAATATAATATATTATATATACCTATAGTATATACGCGGTTGGTTTTTATTTTATAACCAATATGGCCAAATGTTTTGCCAAATTGTACCTAGTTTTATATTGATATTTAAATAAAACTTGATGTATTTCTTAATTATAATTATTTTACTTATTTTGTTATTATATAGTAATATTTTAGACATGTTTAACTTATATATTGTATTTTTTATATTTTGTGTATACAGCTGAAGCATTATAGCAGCATTTGTATTTGCCAAATTGCGCAATTATTAAGTTAATGAACTTGTAAAGATGATTCAGTACTTAAAAAGTTTGGATGCATTGGCTGTACAGTGTACACTTTTACCATACCTTTAAAATACGATATGTACATTGTACAAACTAAAAATAGGTCATTCATTTTTTCTACTTCCACCTTTAAAATGCCCATTATCTTACATGTTTTCATGACACTAGGTGATCTTTTAAATACACATTAAAAAGTTGTGGCTTTATGGCGTTTTAGTCTCGGGCTGAAGTTAGCAACAGGTTTTTAGTCAAGGGCTGAAGTAAGTTGACAGTTGTCAAATGTCATACAATCGTTAAAATAAAGTGCCTTTCTTGTAAAATAATACTAAATGCGAAAATTATTTTATTATCTCAATACAAAAATACAAAAGTATTAAATAGTTTCTCAATGCTGGTATTTGAAAAGTTTATACGAACATTGTACTGACCTTTTAATTTCGCCGGCTGTAAACAATAACTTAAATTCGGGCTCGGACTCATAAAACAGTTTCTTTACTTTCACTGTGAAAAATTGTTAATTGTTAATCCATTTTCAAGAAATACATTTCGATTTATTACCTTTATAATCTATGTTTATAACACATAAAAATTTCACATTTGACGGTAAGACAGATTTTCCTATTGTTTTATAGATGGCGCTCTATACAAAAATATTTTATTTAAATCATTTTAAGATAATAATAAGTATTTGTCGTAGAAAAAGTATATGCACCTCGTTTATAAACTTTTCTGGATACTCATCAATTTAAGCACTCGCTCACAAGATCGCTCGTGCCTAAATTAAATTCGTGTCTAAAATGGTGTTTATCAAACTTGATACATAATATACTATTTTTGCGTAACCCTTATTGAAAAGTTGTTTTTAAATGCAAGTTAAATCATTGTTTATCTGTCCAATTCAATTTAAAATCCATTTTATTTAAAGATTAATATTAATAAATAAACAAGAACATGAAGTAAATAGAGCATCATAAATTTTCATTGATCGTATATCTAAACCTCATAAAAGCTTTTGGCCTCGCCTCGTGGTGTGGTGTTGTGAAAATGTATTTTTAGAACGACCAACATGTACAATATCGCATTTTAAATAAATTTTAATTATAATTAACAAATTCGCGTTTTTTTTAAACTAGTGAAACGTCCAAAATTTATTGGAATTTATTGGGAAATAATTTATTAATATTAAAGCAATTTTACACAGAGAGCGTTTTTAAATAGCTTGTTAAGCGAGTTGAACAATTTAAGTCCCAAAACTAGTCAAATACTAAATGCTAAATGGTATTTGGATTTCAGAAGCTTCAAAATCCTAAAAAGGGCGTCCCTTAAGTGTTGCAAAAATGGCGAATGCGCCGGGATTAATTAATATTTTCTCTTTCGCTTTTGTAATCCTGGTTGCCTACGAACATTAGAACAAAAACACTTTCGTGGCCTAATCTAAGCGGCTTGACTCTCCGCATCTGTAAAAGAAAAAACAAGAGGAAGGAGCATTTACTAAACGAGTTTGTGTCCAAAATTGTTGTTGCATATACCACCAAAAATGAGTTATATTTGGTTGTTGCAAATGGCGACTCCTGTTTTTTTTTATCTAAGTTCTCAATGCTTATGAGATTCTAACTAAGTGTTGAGAAGAAACAGTATGAAAAATCATGTCTTCTTAGGCTGTGTTGGTAAAACCGCAAGGATGACAAAGACAGCAGATTATAAATAATTACATGCCAGTATACGGTGTGCCTGAACGAAGTTTAGGTCACATAAAAATGCCGCGGGTCATTTTGGGGTGTAGAGATCCTGGGATAAAACATCCAGGACCTTAGTTCCCAACTACAAGCATATGGTCACATGGACTAGATTCCAAGCACCAAGGTTGACAATACCGAACTTAGAAAGAAGAAGAAGAAGAAGAATAAAAATGCCGCCAAAAACTGATTTCAGTTTCTTGTTCGGGACCCTTTGGTGACTTAAAAATGATTTTTATCAAAATCCCAGCAGCTCCTCTTTTCGAAATTTTTTGAAAATTTATGATTTTTTTTTTAAATTTTTGTTTATTTCAAAGTCTACCTTTGACAGAGTACACATCTGTACACCGATTTTTATAAAATTAGAGTATATTATTGAGGAGACTTAAAGAATACTTTTTAATACTGTTCACATCATTTGATTTATACAGGGTGAGCCAAAAATCGCTTATTTTTAATAAAGCAAAAGCGTAAAATCATGATTTTGGCATAACACGCAAAAAAGATTTATCCCCATTTTTTTTTTAGATATTTCTTCGTTTGTCAGGTTACAAAATGGCATTCTTATTAATCTTCTATAAAAAAAGTAGATTTTTAATAAAATTAATTAAAATAACGCTTAGAGATTATTTAAAATGTTGTTTAATTTAGGCTTTTTAGTAGTTTTCAATTTTGAATGAAAAACTGGTTAAAGTTTTTTGATCGGCACTCTTTGGAGATTTAAAAACGATATTTACCAAAATTCTAACTGCTTTTTTTAAAATTTGTTAAAAAATATATTTTTTTTAATTATTTGTTAATCGCAAATTCTACCTTTGCCAGAGAACACATTTGTACACCGATTTTTATTGATTGCACTTTATTGTTCGGGACCCTTTGGTAATGATATTTACGAAAATCCTAGCTGCTCCTCTTTTCGAAATTTTTTGAAAGTTCTTAAGTTTTTATTATACATACACATACACCGACTTTTATGATTTTGGACTATATTGTTAACGAGACTTGAAGAATACTGTTTTCATACTGAGCACATCATTAGATTTATACAGGGTCAGCCAAAAATCCCTTTCTTATATAGTAAAAAGCATAATGCACAAAAAAGATTTATCTTCAAAAAATGTTATTTTATTTAATTTTATTCAAAATTAATCACCCTGTGTCTCATAGGAGCAAAAATTCTTCTATATTTTATTTAAGAAACCCTTCATTCTTTAATAATTAATCGGCTGGTGAAATTCTTAAGATAAAAAACGTTCAGTCTTAATATTTTCTTTATAAATAGTATTCCTTTTCAAAGATTGTTTAAAACTTTGATTTTATTAGTTAAAATGTAAAATTAAAACAGAAACTTATCCGTCCCTGCTATGTAATAAACTTAAGCAATTGCTATTTCATTAAAATATAATTACTGTCTATGCGGGACAGTTGCCCCATGCTGCCAGTTACCTTTTTGTAACCAAAAATAATGACATAATATTTGTAAACTTGTTAGTTAAAATTATTATGCACACTGCAGGCGTGCAAATAATGTTTTTGCAACCTGTCCAAATAAAATTTAGTACAGTATGGGCCCATTTGTTTTAGATATAAATTTAATGTTATCAACGCTGTGAACAATGGTGAAGATCAACTGAAAATGGAAATCTGGCTATAATATACATAGCAGTTATTAAAATTAAACAAAACTCGTAAAAAAATGTTGCAAATTGAATCTATAATTTTTGATAATAATTATAATTATTAATAAATGTAGCCGATAATAATCAAGAAAGGTCTTCTGTGGTATAATTATAAGATAACTCATAATTTAAACAATAACCATAAAGTGCTGCGGGTGGCAGTGTGTCCATAAAAACCTTGAAATATGCATAAAAAATACTTAAAATATGGATTACAAGTGTTAAAATATGAAATATTGAGTATGAGTATGAGTATAAGAGACGTATAACCAGCCCCATTTCCTCTTGACTCTCGAACCCCGTACAGGCCTATGTTTACTTGCGCCGATTTTTGTTCTTCCCCAGCAACTGCACGGCTTCACCCGTGTTTGCTGGGTGCGAATGTCCATTGCGTTTCGTACTGTCCCCTATTTGGGGCTCGAGAGCGAGAGGCGAATAGTTATAATAGCCATTCCCGGGTTCGCCGAGCCTATGCTATACGCTCGGTGGGGTGTGGATGAGGGACGGGAGGGAGTTGGTTTTTGGGGGACAATTACGCCGACTTAAAACTAAGTACGACGCGGAATCCCCCTAGACCAGTCGATTAGTTTTACTCCAAACATTTGGGATTACTATTTGGAGTTGGGGAGTTGTTATTTCGCTGCAGGGGTGTAGTCGAGGTCTTTGTCTTGTTCGTTATTGTCAATGACAATTTGTCATTGTCCGTGTCCTGGTCAGATAGCTCCTGCCCTTGGTAAAGTGTGTCAGTTGTTTTTAATAATTTTTGTCCCAAGCACGTTTTGTGGTAGAGTTCCGTCTTTGTTTATCAAATTCCAAGGCATTGGATTTATTCGCTAGTCCAACAAATCACAAGCGCGATCATTCTGTCGTCTAATGTTTACAAATCTCGAGTTTGGCTATTAGGCCCTTTTTTTAATGTGTTAGAATTATGTGATCAATGTTAGTTTACTCTGTCAGTCCAGTGTTTATTTTCGGTCTCGATTGGGACCGCTTTACGCACTTGCCGTTGACAGACTTATTGCCCCACGCCGCGCGCCCTTCGCAGGTTTTAAAGATATCCCAATAAACACTTTAACGATACCTATCACCATTAGCATTGTCCGTGTAAGAATTTTTAACACTTTTTAATACAATTTTGCAATGATAGTACTTAAAAACAAAACAATTGTTTAAAGAGTAAAATATGTTCTAAACATAATCATATTTTAAAGTTATTTTAACATTTTCAAGTAAAATAAATGTTATGTTTAATGAAATGAATACGGGCAATGTTAATGGAGACAAGCAACGGAAAATGCTTGCTGCAGCCCATGGGATCTGCCGTGTGACCCTAAATTTATTTATGATAAATTTTTGTCTTCTTGCTTGAATTGGTTTATTTGCTTACGCCTTTTACGCTGGTTGTTTACGTTTGTCTACTATGAGAAAGTTAGGTTGTTTATTTAACAGTTACGGAAATGTTCATATTATTTTTTAAATTTAATTTTTAAGACGAATAGATTTCTTAGATTTTTTTGCAACATTGTGAAATGCTTATATAAACATTTAACGATTATACGGTAAGACATGCAATTAGAAGAACTACTTAGCTTGATCATCAGGCTATAAACCTGATGCTTTGTCTTTCGCGGGGTAGCCTTCTCCTGTAGGTTTTTGCATAGAAAAAGGACATTTTTGGAACGCTCCGATCCAGGTGCGCCGGTTGACTTATCGTTGCTGCCCAGCCTCAATTAGGCACTTATTCACTTGCTCACTTTTACGGCGTTATCTCACAATTTTCGCACTTCTTGCACTTGATTGTTTATTTATGTATTTATTTATTATTCATTAACGATCACCGACATTTCCGGATACTTTGTTTCGTTTTTGGTATTTTACGTTTGTACCGTATACGCCACTTAGGAGGGATCTTGACGCATCCGACCTCTTCGAGCATCAAGACCATGCAGTGTTAAAATATGAAATATTAAATAAAAAATATTAATTTTTGCCTTATCTTCATTTTAATAAAAATAAATTACCTACATAGTTAAAATGACTAGTTTATGTAGTGAAAAATCAGCCACTAATAACTGTAGTGCGCATCAATTTGTATCCGGGATTTTACACAGTCAATTCTTATGTAAAATTGTCCCCTGAAAGAATAGCAGTTTTTGAGATATAGTCAATTCCATATTATATGGAAAATTGACTATATCTCAAAAACTGTTCTAAATTAATAACATGAAATTTTTGGATTCAGAGGACAATCTTACATATAAATTGACTGCAAAATGTCCGGGATACAAACTAGTGTTGGGATCACTCGAGTGAAAAATAACCTATTACCCGGTTATTGAAATAACCTAAATTATTCGGTTATGAGTTTTGGATCCAAGTGATGAATAACCGGTTATTTGCGCAGTGTATATTTTTAAAATAACCTGGTTGGCAAAAGTCTGAAACGCTGTGGTAAATAAAGTTATCGGTAATATACAGGTTATATTTTTAGGAATCTGCTCATTTGACAGTTACAGTTTGTTTAAAATTTGAATTTATAGAAATTTGTTAACAAAAATTAGCATTAAATTTAAATTAATACGTGGAAAAACAAAAAATTTAAACACTTGTATTAAAAATTTAATAATAATTTTTTGCCTACTATAATTATGTTGAAAAACTACCAAAAAAGTAGATTTCTAGAAAAATGGTAATACTGCTTGAACATTACAAGCCTTTTTTAAGGAATCGAGTAAACCGAAAAAGAAGCAACGCCCACCCCACGATGAGCATTCAAGTGATAATCCGGTTTTTGAAATCACTTGAATACTCGGTAATCGGTTATTGAAATAAATCGGTTATTCCCAACACTAATACAAACTGCTGTTGACGAGAGTTATTAGTGGCTGCATTTTCGATATAACAATTAGTAATTTTTGACTAATTCATTTTAAGAGAGTTTACAAGCAGGTCTATTTAAATCTTTTTTGCGCACGAAATATTTTTTTTTTATAAATTCGACAATATAAAACATTACCATAACGGAAATGTTTTATATTATTTTTCGCAGAATTATGAATAGAATTTAAACACTTTTTGAACATTGCAGATTTTGCTGTTAGGGTGGCTAACTCCGCTGGGGTAGATAGAGGTGTTGAAAAGTGCCGTTTAAACCCTCAAAAAAATTTTGTTTAATTTTATTTATCGATTTTTCTTTTAAAAATATTAGGTCATTGGCAGTTTTGATGGGATACTGTATATATAAAGATAAAATATTATAACTTATATTAGCATTAGCGAAAAGCACTTTGTATTTTGTTTTGGTGTTGGGGAATTTTTCTAATATTTGTTTACATATAATCAAAGTTGTCCTTTTTCAAGTATTATTATTATTTAGCATTAATGATTCAATAAATTTGTTTATGACAGTTTTGTAGGAAATTAAATGTAATACAAAGTTGTAATTTAACTTTTTAACCAATCAGTAATAATTAAGTTTCTAGATCTTAAAAAATATTAACAAAAAATCATAAAAATAAGTAAAATATAAGTTTGTAGATCTAAAAAAATATTAACAAAAAATCATAAAAATAAGTATACACTGTGTCGAAAGTTATCGGCTAACCAGTATATAACTTTTAATTATAATGATTTAGGACAAATTGCCCTGGACAATTTTGAAGGGAATCAAAAGTACGTATATAACTTTTTTCACTAATAATGGTCCAATAAATGTGTCTAAAACAAATTTGTTGGGAATTAAAAGAACCATACAATTTCAATTTAACTTCTTGCCTTTTAATAGTTTATTTTCTAGATCTTAATAAAGCCTTATTTAAACAAAATTACATTTGTTGGCGTTGTAAGTGAAATATCAAAATTTTATTTTGCATTGAACTAAACGTGTTGAATATTTTTGTAGCTTGGTGTAGTTTAGAACATGATCGTTTTTTTGCCTTGGACACAAAATTAAAAGGAAAACTAGAATTTAAGATTTTAAAATAAATAACTTTATTTGCAATTCAAAATAACCTCACATTCTCATTTTTTGGGATTCAGTATAAATAATAATTTGACTTGATTTAATAAAGCCTCTTTATTTTAGTATTCTACTTCTTACAAGTTTAAAATTTATAATGACTTATAAAATATTTCCGTTCCAAAGTTCTTTGAACTATTGATTTTTTACAATTAAATTACTTACATAGTCTATATCTATTCAACCAGTAGCGGCTCGTCAGCGGAGGCAAGGGAGGCTTAGCCTCCTCAAAAAATTTAAACATTACATCAATAATTTTATTGACTAAATAGTGATTAATTACTAAAATTGTAATCAAATTTTCAAATATAATTATTATTTTCGTTATAAAGAAAATATATAATCGGACTTAGTCACAGTCACAGAGGCGGATACGCGTCCGAAGATTCCGTTGCGTTTCAAAATCTATTTATTAGGTTTTCACGACCGACCGGACACGAGGCGGGCTGCAATAAGCAATAGTATGGTATACGGTGAAGGCTAGCCGCAGACCACAGACTATGCCGCATTGTACGACGGAATGATCGTGAGCGGTCACTGTCTAAGAGCTGCATCTTAAAACTTTGAGCAGACAGGCAGGAAAGAGTCATCGATTTTGGTATTACGTCAACAAAATAGAAATTAAAGGAGAAAACTTAAGTGATATCATAATAATATAATATCATTTACAATGCAATTTGGCAATATCCACCAATTATACTTATTTTAAACTCGCGGTGTTATTGAAAGCTTTAATTAAAAACTTTTTATTCAATAATAAAACTGACGTAGTGTATTTATGAGTATTCCTGTCATAATTAAATTTGTTTTCGTTATAATTACCTATAGCTTTTGTCTAGGCCTATAGCTTTAAAAATAACAGCTTTTAGCAACATCTGTACCAGGCTCATTAGAACACTATGATGAGGCTTACTTTATTAGGCAATTAGCAGCATCTATTACAGGTGTGTGTCGTTTTGTTAATTTACATTTTGTGGTGTTTTGTTTAAACATAAAAAATTGGAAGAAATTAAAACATTAGGGGACATTGTAGATTGGCTTGCCGTTAATTGTTTTCTTTGCCTTGTATTTTTAAGTTGTATAATTGTCTTTAACTGTTTTTTTAATGGCGAAAAAAATTACTCCACCTGCACTTTATTAGCCCTCTCATTTCAAATGACCACGAGCAGCCACTGTATTTAGCCATAAGTATACTTATATAAATGAAATTTCCGTCTGTACTATACTAACCATCAAAACCTTCTACAAAAGTACATTTTCGTTTATGTTGAAATGGTATGACAATATGAAATTTCCAACCTAATGAAATTGAAAAAAGTAGACAACATTTTTCTTTTACCATTGATTTATTACGATTAAATTACATAGCAGTAGGCTGTTTTCAGTAGTAACTGAATCCATGAGCGCCGGCAGTATATAATCCAGGGGGGACCAAAAAATATTATGTATTATGGAAATGTAAATGAGCTTTAAATGCACATTTGTTTATTATTTTAATTATACAGGAGGCAGCTGCCCCCTCTTGTCCCCTCCCGCCTATTTGCGCCCACGACTAGATCAAAATTCTGCATAACCTATTAACTATTAACTATTAACTGCCTTACTAAACATTTCCTTTCTTTTATTTCAGTTAAGATGCCTTCTTTACTGGAAGCCCTCGAGCAAAAGTATGGCGAAAGCTCGACCGAATCAGACTGTTCGGACGAGGAGGGCATTTCTGTGTCGATTTTCGTGCCTTGCAAGTCACCGAGAAGCATCGTGCCTGCCCTTTTGGTGCTCAACGATTGCGACATCGCCACAGCCGGCGAGAAAGAGATCCTCGAGGCCAAGTGTTCCGGCGTCGAGGAACTCGACTTGGCCAAGAACAAGTTGAGCCACTGGATAGAGGTAAAAACAATTTCTCAAATGTAATTGTTTAATTGCACTCAACTGTATAAAAATTGTATTTAATTTGCATTAGGCCCTAGCGCCAGTTTTTCTTGTAAACTGTTTAAGGGTCAGAAATAAAGCTCTTCTAAAAAAAAAAATTCATAAAAAATCCTCAAATCTAAAAACCATTTTTCTACTCCCACCTTTAAAACGCCCATTAGGTATCGTTTATATTTTCATGACACAAAAAGTATATACAAAAGTGCTCTTTTAGTTCCACCTCCGAAGGAATAATACACAATATGACAAACACTAATAAACAACTATACCAATGTGGGACTCGAACCCACGACCTATTGGCTTGTAGTCAGCAGCACTGACCACTAGTCCAACGTTGGCGGTAGACTAGCCACATTGACAAGTTGTTGTGCTTTATAGCGTTAAAATAAAGTGCCTTTCTTGTAAAATAATACTAAATGTGAAAATTATTTTATTATCTCAATACAAAAATATTAAATAGTTTCTTGACGCCAATATTTGAAAAGATTATATAAACCTTTGTATTGACCTTTTGATTTTGCCTTAGTAGTGCAGTTAACTAGAATTAACTGATAAAGCGTTAAAAATTTTGCGTACAGTGCCCATAAAACATTATCCTTTACTGTGAAAAACTGCTTCTATATCGATTGTTACTCTATTTTTAAGGAATAAATTTCGATTTACACAGAAAAATTTGAGATTTTAACGGTAGATTCCCAAGTTAGAAATTCTAACGGTAATTCCAATAGATGCAACTTTCACAGAGACACTGTCAGTGTCATTTCTTGTACCTTTAACATTTCCCGTGTAAGAATTTTTAATACTCTGTGGTAATATTTTGAAATATAATAATAAAAAATTAAGGGATACAATATTTTCTAAACATTATTATATTTTGAAGTTATTTTAATATTTTAAAGTATCAATAATTGTTATGTTTAATTAAAATAAAAACGGGCAATGTTAATAAATTACGTCAAACATGTTTATAGTGATGGTTACTTTATTTTTTTATAGATGTCGCTTTATACAAATATTTAATTAAAATCATTTTTAGATAATATTGTATTTGTCGTAGAAAAAGTATAGTAGGTATGCAACTCGTTTATAAATTTTTCTAGGCACTTATTTAATTTAATGACTAAAATGGTGTTTATTAAACTTTATACATATTATTCTATTAGTTTCGTGGTTCCCGCAAAAATATTATAGCGTTTTATAATTTAAGCTATTATTGTCAACGCTCACTACACAGAAAAAACGCTAGCATAGCATGAATGGGTGAGCCATTAAACCAATGGGATCTTGTAATCCGTATTCCTGAAATTCAGGACCTGAATAACAGTACCTATAATACCAATTGGTAGTTAGCACTTGGTTTATAATCGTTTACTGTTTTTAAACTAACATCAAAAGATACCGCTCCTAAATCTATTTTGTTGTTTGTTTAAAAACAGTAAACGATTATAAACCAAAAGCTATCAATTGATATTTATATTGATATTTATTTTCATTTTATGTTAGAATGTTATTGCATTAAATACTAATTTGATTTATTTAATAACGTTACTAAAGTATGTATACTATGTATACATTTAACGCAATAAATTCTTTGACATTTAGGTAAAATGTTTCCCTATTTTGGTTTAATAGTAATTAATTGAGCAAATAACAATTTAGATTGCTTCAATTTTAATGCATTCAATGACAGCGCTGTTCTTGGTACTATGTTAGATTTTTTATGTGTACCAAAGTATTCGATTATCTCCTAGGCTGTAGCTCAAACTTTGAGCTCAGCACACAAAGGCTCACTTTTCAGCCTTACGACATAATTATGACATACATGACTATTCCTGTTACAGTAGGCCAACTATGAATTGGTATTTTCAATAATTTCTTAAATTTGCACTCCCCTAATTTAATTACATTAAGTCCCACCTAATATTTATTATTTTTTAGGTCTTTGACATACTCCGCCAGATGCCCAACCTGAAATTTGTCAACCTAAGCTTTAACATCCTCTCGACCCCTCTGCCGACAATAGAAATGGACAGATCATTTAAATGGCAGCACCTCAAAAGCCTGGTCCTGAACTCCACCCACATAAACTGGGACAGCGTCAAGGAAATCCTGGATTTGTTGCCGGAACTGGAGGAACTACATTTAAGCTTAAACGATTTTAACACTGTCTGTTTGTGCGACGAGAATCAGAAGAAAAATGGCGAAGAACACAGCAAGGAGTGCACGAAGAATAGAGAAAATTTAAAGCACATGCATTCTGTTATAAAGATTCTACATTTTACGGGAAATCCCATAGAAGACTGGAGAGAGGTAAATAAATTTAAAAAAAATAAATTATGTTTTGAAATAAGAAACAATTTGGTAAGATATTTATAAATAACAGATTAATTTGTTACTTTTAAACTAAGACTAAATCCAAAGAAAGAAAACTGTACCCTAAAATCTAAAACTTTAGGAATTATAATAATTCTACAGTTTAACTGTCGTATTTATTTTAAAAAAATTAACAGTTATTTTCAACAAATAATATAATATAATAATGACTGTACAATTAATTCCTTTTATTTGCAAAAACAAATATTTTTAAAAACTTTTGTATTCAGAATGTTTTAATTGTTTTTTATAACTTTTTCCGGCCTGTATATCTGTTGGAAAATATTTTTGAGCAATGTTTTTTAATAAAAGTCTACTACATTTTCAATGACCTTTAAACTGGACACCCTGTTACACATTTTTTCTTTTAGGTAGTTAAATTGGGTTACGCATTTCCCAGCCTAGAATCGCTAGTACTTGCAGAATGCCCCATAAAGTCTCTAAACATAGATCCAGAAGAAGACAACCAAAACTGCAATAGATACGAAAGATCCGAAAGCGAATGTGAAGGTAGCAGTAAAGAATCACCTCACGATTCTTTTAGAAATTTAAAAGTTTTAAATTTAAACGCTACACAAATTGCAACCTGGGACGACATCGAAAGGTTGTCCAGGTTTCCTGCATTAAAAAGAGTCAGAGTTCAGGTACGTTTCTATAAATTATATAAATTTAAATACAACAATTTTAGTATTTCCGATTCCTTCATTATATTATGGCATATTGCGATTTAAAATATTAATCTTTCAACTATTTAGGGATGCCCTTTGTGGGAAGGTAAAGAATACACCGAACACGAAAGGAGACAACTACTAATCGCAAGACTGCCAAACTTAGAGGTCCTTAACGGTGGTAAAATTGATGCTCAAGAACGCGAAGACGCTGAAAGAGCTTTTATTAGATATTTTATGGACAAACCTGAAAGCGACAGGCCAGAGAGGTAAGACAGAAGTAGTATAGAAGTACTAGAAGGTTTCGCACAAAAACCTAATTGATTGTTACGTTTTTAGGTTTGCTGAGTTGGTTCAGATTCACGGAAAGTTGGATCCTCTAGTTAACATAGACTTAAAGCCGGAGAAAAAGGTGAAGGTGACGTTTACCTGCGGCCAGAAGAGTGAGGTCAAAACAGTGGACGTCTACAGAACTGTAACCGACTTGAAATTCAAATTGGAAATTTTTGCGGGCTTTTCCGCTTCCAAGATGAGGCTATTTTATGTCGACCAAGAATTAAAAGATATGGTGAGAAATGTCTTCTTAATACAACATTTTACACCTAAAATTACTACTTAAGTAATATTCCTTATGGACTATAAAAAAGTTTTACTGGGTCATAGCCTATGTAGGGTCCGCGCTTCGAGCAGAGGGTTAAAAACCAAAATTAAAAACATATTTTTGCTGCTTGGTTCAAAAAACGTGTAAACCTGTAATAATTTTGTTACATTTTTTATTTGTTTTAGGGTCCAGAGGAAATGATATACCCAAAAAAGCAGCTATACAGTTACAACATAAGATCCGGCGACGAAATAATAATAGACTGTAAACGAAAATAACTGATAGAAATTAAGTATTAAAAACTAACGCAACATAAATAAACCTTGTGTATAATACTTTTTTATTTTTTATTCTTGTAAGTAGCTACAATTCTTAATGAATGTCTCCCAAACAGGTACTCTGTTATAAGGCAGCCATTTTAATATGTTCAAGCATCACATTGTTGGTGCTTTGTTAATTTATTTAATTTAAACACTTGGGTATACTTTTACTATACTTTACAGAATGTCCGAAAACTAATCTGACAAACAAACAGAGATAATTTTTAGATCATTTTAATAAATGCACAAGATGTGACTCTTGTCCAACTGCGATGGTCAACAAACGATCAAATAATAAACCAATGACATTTGTTATTAGCAAATATTGGAACAGTATTTAAAAAAATATTAATGATACCTATATGGCAGAATAAATTGTTGAAGCTTTTTCTCTCTTATATTGAAATCTATTAATTTTTTGGGAGTAAGCTTAACATTTAAAGTTGTTTAAAACTTAAGTGCATTGAGTATTTTTTTTTAAACTTTTTGCACAGAAAAATTTTTTGAATTTCATCTAACCCTTAAATATTGATTTATTTATATACGATGCAACGATCGTAATTTAAATTAGTGAAATCATACAGGTTACGAATACGTATTATTCACGTAACTTTTACGTATTTATTTAACTAGTTATCTGTCAACCAATATGGCACGTGATAATCACGTAACTCGTCTCAAATTGTTTGCTGGGGACAACCATAGACCACTGCGACAACTTGTATAACTCACTATTGTGCATAAGCAAACTGGTCCGCTATTTGCCAAGTTTGGACCAATCTGCATTACAAACGAGGTTGGCCAAAAATAACTATATTAAAGTCTTTATTTTAATGCATTTTTTGAGCTATCGCGTTTGGAAATAAACTGCGCACCACTCAGTGTCGCGACCAAAAAGTTCGTCCTTTTTCAAAACGGCATAACTTTTTTGTTTCTTAAACGATTTTATTTTGGTTTGTGATGTCTGCTAACCCCATCCTCTGGCAATTCATGCTATAGATATTAAGCCCACGGTTCTTCAAGTAAATTTCTCACAGGGTGATATGTAAAACGGTGAAAAATTTCAATAACTTCATCCAAGCCCCGTTTAAAAAAATAAATATTTTATATATTTTGAAATAATGAAGAAGTATGTCTTTCCTTGAAAAGGTTTTCAAATTTTTCGAATTGGAATCTTAGCAACGAAAATCTGATTTTTTTTTACAAAAGAGTACATTTAAGGCTTTTGGTAGGCAATACACTCAGTCTTTTTAAGAACAAGAAAATAAGATGGTGAAAGATTGTTCCTTGAATAATTCTGAACAAGCGACAAGCAACAAACTTCCATCTTTTCAAAGGGGCCTAAGTAAAGACCACTTTTTCAAAATGACATTTTGGTAAAAATTTGCGAAAACTAAACCTGAACCAATATTTACGTTCGTGACATGTTTTCTTTATAATTTTTACCTCCTGATTGTGATTCAGTTGTCAAATTTAAGTTTCAGATAAAACCAAAATCACCAAGAATCAAAATTCGAAAACAACTCCCGGCTGTTAAATGTCTTAATAAAATCCGAAAAAAAATCATATCGTCGTTGCTAAGATTCCAACTCGAAAAACTTGAAAAACGTTTCAAGGTAACACATAATACTTCATTATTTCAAAATAAAAACGAGAAAAAAATTATTTTTTTACAAACGGGGCTTGGATGAACTTATTGAAATTTTTCATCGTTTAAATATGTCACTTTTTGGTCAAAAGTGACGAGAATTTGTAAGTCAAATTAAACGCCAATAAATGTAAAATATCATACACCAAACTTGGTTGGAAAAAAGTTGACTAACTTCTTCCCCAAACCTTGGTTTTCTGGGGTTAAGTAGTCAGAATTTGCTGGATTAGTTTTCGGACACCCTGTATATTTGATAACAACATTTTAAAATATTGATAATGTTATAATTATACCTAAGTACCTAAGTGTATTAATTTTGTTAGGTTTATCATAATAATGTGATAATTTATCCTGCTAGACACAAATAGTCAACAAAACTGCCATTGTAGTTTTTACTGGTTTAAATAGATTTTGGTAAAATAATCTTTATAAGTCCGCTGAGACGTTCTAGTTGAAAAAGCACAGTTTTTAGAAATTGTTATAAATATAATACCTACATACTAAAGTATTCAATATAAAATATTAGCAATAGGTTTACATGTTATTCTTATTTTACCAAAATTCTGTTGATTTAATTTTGGTGAACGGTTTATTAATTAATTTAGTGGGATGTACTACTTATTGTGATATAAGATCAGCATTAAATTTTATTAATGCTGCCGTCTATTTGTAGAATATAAGAATACTAATATACATATAATATACAGCTGTAAAATAACATTAAATATTAATTATTTTTAAAATCATATCCTCGTCGTTTTATTTCATGTGTACCTTGTATTATAATGGTGGTAAAAAAAGTAATATTATATTAATAAAAAAGACAAAATTTATTTAAAAGAATTTATTGTAATAAATAAAGATCTATAATAAATTAAGTTTACCGGGAATGAATACATTGCATTCTAACAAAAATATTGATTAACAATATCACAATTCTTAAAGAACCAAAAAAACTGTAAAGAAAATTTTAAATGTAATCGTTTTTGATTTTTATAAACCCCACCAATTATTTTGCACACATTTAAAACGCAGTCACAGATTTAATCTGCTTGTAATACAAAAATAAATAATAATTAAAATAAATTTGAAGAGAGGATTTTAAATTTTTATTAAGAATGTTTATTAAACTAAAAACCGCACTCTTAAAGTTCTGTATGTGGATCATTATCCTCTGTTTCCGAAGGTTCAATCGTTTCACTGTCAACTGGTGCAGGTTCTTCAATTGATTCCTCGGTTTTGGTCTTTTCCTCTTTAATAGGTTTTTCATCTTTATCAGTCTTTTCTTTTTTGTCTTCGGCTGGCTTCTCAACCTTCTTGGGTCTCCAATACTTTATTTTGTTTACCAAGTATTTGACTTCTCTATCTAGGGAACCCATTTTGTCTGTGATTGATTTGACAGTCAACTTGATGGGTTCGTTCTTTTTAAGTTTGGCTTGTTCTTTCACTTGTTTATCTCTCCATTCTGTGGTTTCTTTAATTAATTTTTCTAACGCTTCAACTTCGACATCGGTAAAAACATCTTTCTCGAGGTTTGTGGTTTTGGTCAAATTTTTGGCGCTGAGTAGGAAATGCGTTGAATGATTTAACAAAGAATGTAGAGCGTTTAGGGCTTCAGGGCGTTCTCTGTGCTCCCAAACTTTGGAGAAAATGTCGTTGGTAAGCTCCTTTAACTCCTTCAGTTTATTTTCGTATGTATCGGCATCTGCTTCGGAACCATCTTCGTACAGCCATTCGGAAATCTCGCTGCACGCAGCCTTGATTTTTTCTACTTCAGCTGCAGTGCCTGCTTTGGAATATTCGTCTTCGTCCAATTTAACTTGGACGTCGATAACGTAGCTTTCTAGATTGTTTAAAGCGGATGCCCTGCGGTTAATATCGTGCTCGATTTTGTTTATTGCGGATATTTTTTCAGACGACTTAACCAATTGTTTTTCGCTTAATGGGTTTATGGAGAGCAATACCTCGGATGTTTTAATTGGGTCTTTGATTGTTACGATTTTAGGTTTAACTTCTTTAGGGGCGGTTTTATCAGTGGCGTTTTTTGTTTCTGTTTCGTTTACTTTCGGCTGTTTTTCTTCGGTTTTTGGTTTTTCAGTTGCTTCTTCAGGTTTTTGTTCCGTTTCCTCTGGGGTTTCTTTTGTTGGTTCTTCATCTTCAGGTTTCTTATCTTCGCCTCCAAAGAGTTTACTGATGGTGCTGCCCAATTTGGAGAAGGTACCTTCATCTTCGTCTTCGGTGACGGTTTTTTCGACTACATATTCAACGTTGATCAAGTTAAGAATACCGGAATCGTCCAACAAAAAGTGAGCTTTAATGCCTTTAGGATCAATATTATCCCCCACATTCTTCTTTAGCACATCTTCAACTCCACTTAAATGATATTCGGCCAAATTTGTGGTACCAACATTCAAAACTTCATTATCTGGCAAATATTCCAACTCAGCATAGTTAACATTAAAATTAAAATCAGAAATATGCTTGTTGAAAGTAATAATTTTTTTTTGGGGGTAGGGATTCATCAAACCAAACAAAGTACGCTTTACGTGTTTAGTGGCGCCATCTACTTCACGGTCGAAAGTTACATGAATAGGGAAAACAACAGCATCTTTAGTGATGAATTTTTTAACCTGAAAACCGGTGCTCAAATCGGCTGCCTTGTACACAGCACCCATAGCTGCAGCTTCATCAGTGTTTAGATTCTTAGCCAATTCTTGTTTAACATGTTTTTGCAGGATTTCCTGAATTTTTGGTACTCTAGTACCAGCACCAACAAGCACCACCTGACTTACCACATCCATAGATAAATGAGCTGTTTTAAGAGCCTGTTCGACAGGGTTTGTAACCCTATCAAATAAATCTGGAATTAAAGCTTCCAATTCTTCACGCTTAACCGCCTGTTTAAAATCGATTTCGTCAATTAAACCTTCGATTTGGGCGTGATATTCCACATTGGCACTTAGGATGTTCTTCAATTTACCAGCTTCTTTAAATAACTTAGAATAAGCTCTAGGATTCTTAGTTACATCATTTTTGGTCTTTTTCATTTCATTAAACTTTTTCGCCAAGTAGTCTCTTAGTCTTAATTGTATTTCAAGCCCTCCTAATGTTCTATCATAACCTACTCCCAGTATAGTCAATTGTGGGTGAGTTTCAGCATAACCACGATCCTTGACCTTAACATTCTGATAACTTACCAAAGTAGCCGTTGTGGATGAAGCCCCCATATCATAAAACAAAACATATTGTGCTGTTTCATTGAAAGTCTTGGTTCTAAATATACCATAATTAAGTGCTACAGCAGTGTAATCATTAATTAATTGTAAAATTTTAAGGTCAGCTAACTCAGCAGCTTGCAACAAGGCTTTTCTTTCAACTTGGTTGAAGTACCCTGGTACAGTTAAAACACATTCTTTAATTTTTTGTTGGGCCCCATTTTCGGCAAATTCCTTAGCTTTGACCAACATTTGTGCAACTAATTCTTCAGGACTATAGAAAGTATTTTTGTCATGTTTAAACAAAATAGTACCTCTATCCTTATCTTCTACAATATCAAAGTACGGGAACCTTTTTTGGAACAATTTAACTATAGGATGGCTAATATTCTTCCCTAATAAATCCATTAAATATTGGTACGAATTCTTAGGAAATCTAATGCCTATTGTTTGAGCATCCTCCCCAAATAACCTAATATTATCCCGGAAACTAAGCACAGCAGGACTTTTTCTCTTTGATTCCTTATTTAAAGCTATTTCCATTGGCACTCCAGGTGATACAATTCCAACTTTCATCCATTCCGAACCCAAATCCACTGACATAACAGCTAAGCCATGGGTTTTTATCACCAAACAACTCCATATTGCCAATATCACTATTGCTATCTTCATTCTTCTAGCTAAAACAATAATTTTATTTTACAATGTGTTTCAAAATTGGAGATAGAATATTGAAATTCTAACAATTTTTAACATCTCTTCTATACTCCTTTTTTGGTTTAGAATTTATATGGTTACAATATATTATGGAGATGGATACAATATGTTTAAAATACTGTTAAGCAAGTTTATATTCAGGAAAAACAATTTGGTAGTAAACATAAAGGTTAGGATTTCCTTTGAAATATTTTATGAAAGAATAAATGAAAGAGTTACTTACGTGAATAATTTTAAATGCATATAGTAATGATGAAATAACACAAAACGTAATTAATTTAATACTTTTAATGGTTAACATCCACGTCAGTAAAGAGCTTTACTGTCAAACAGCTGGAAAGAAAATTCTGCGTGTTCGCCGGCTAAAACAGCAACGTCGAAAACTTCCCCATCTGTCAAAATTTGCACAACAAATTTTCCCTAATTTAATAATTTCTTATGAATCTATGGTTAAATAATGTCTATATTTATAAGATGTTAAGTGATAACTTAGTAAAGTAATGCATTTTACGTAATAAATATTGAAATATATGTTTTTAATTTACAGTTAATTATAAGACTTGGCAACGTGCCTGTTATCACTTTGTTGGCGCAATTTCATTGGCCAGTTTAATAAACCTGACACATTTGTACATAGATGCCGCGGCATGTCGCTGTGTTAGTTTTCTACTTTTAAGATTTATTATTTGAATCGCAATAGATGTAGGACACTTTTTAATTATCGTTTAGTTTAGTGAATTATTACTGGATGGAGAAAAAGTAAAAAGTATTTAGATTATACAGGATGTTAAGTAAATACAGGATGTTAAGGGTAATTCCATTTATTAGCCACCAATAAGTGCACCTCATATCCTCTAATTTTATTTCTTTTTTAACTGTAAATAGACATGGACCCAAGAAGTGAAAAAAACTCCCCTTTTCTTTTCTCCCCCTATCACCTATTTATACAGGGCTACGCAAAAGTTACTATGCAGACCTAACTTTAAAAAATTGTACTTTTTTTGCTAATAAAGCTATCTACATTAAACAAACTGTTAATTGTTAAGAAAATATTTCTCTTTTAAACCATATAGGACACATTTAGTTATTGATGCCCTAAATGGTCTTTGGAAATTTTTTTAAAAATGCAATTTTTTGGCAAAATTGTCTAATTTTATAAATTCATATATTCTTAGAACAACTTGCCAGCAAAATTTTTTTAATGTAGTTTGTTACCATAGATCTTACTCTATATAAAAGCAATGAAAACATTTTCAAATAATATTGGCTACGAGTTCAAAAAAATATAATAAAAATCCATGTTTTCGAAAAATAACTATTTTCAGCCATTTCATGGTTTAAAAAGGCTATGTTTGAGTGAGTCGATTTAAACCAATTTATGCTTATCATCACATGCACTTATTAGCCTCCAATAACCATTAATAAAATTATTGTGTATTTTGCTTTTAACTGGGCTGTGGCTGTATGTACAGCCCAGCTATAAGCAAAATACACAATATGCCCACCTGACTTTCAGCCATTTCATGGTTTAAAAAGGCTAGGTTTGAGTGAGTCGATTTAAACCAATTTATGCTTATCATCACACGCACTTATTGGTCTCCAATAATCATGAATAAAATTATTATGTATTTTTCTTTTAGCTGGGCTGTGGATGTATATGTCCACCTGTGACTATATCCATATTATTAACCATATATTTCGAAAAAGCGTATTGCATCTTTAAAATAACTTGACAGCCTTGCATTGACTTCTAATTCATTCTAAATAAAAATATAAAATATAAAAACCACATACAGTGGCGTCGAAAATTAACTACCCATTTATTTATTTTTTAAATTAAGAAAACATAATCAAATGTACAAAACATTAATTTAATGACTAAAAGACATACTTTCCATAAACTTTATATATAAACAAAATGAAACAGGTATTAAATCCTAAATTTGAATTAAACCTAACTGCATATAATTAAACTGAAGAAATCATATTCTTAACTTTTACAATCACCTAAAAAACCTATTTACTATTTTTTACCTCTAAAAAGTTATATGAATCGGAAAATTTTCTTATGTGTATAATGTCTATCAAGAGGAATAAATTAACGACTTATGGCCTTTAAATGGATCGCAGCAGACTTCACCAAAAATTTTGGTAAAATTAAATAGATACTTTAATTTGTGATACCTACGTACAAATATTGGTTACAGTTGCATCCACTCGCTATTCTATTATTTGCTTTCATCCTTAGTACAAGATTCAATCTTGGAAAATCGCGAAAAATATTTTTATCCGAAATCTGCCGAAAGTAGTCAACAATCGGCAGTAAAGTAAAAGATATCGGCAGTAAAGTAGAACTTTATTTCTTTTACTTTTCTGCCGATTGTTGACTACTTTCGGCAGATTTCGGATAAAAATATTTTTTAAAGTATCTATTTAATTTTACCAACATTTTTGGTGAAGTCTGCTGCGATCCATTTAAAGGCCATAAGTCGTTAATTTATTCCTCTTGATAGACATTATACACATAAGAAAATTTTCCGATTCATATAACTTTTTAGAGGTAAAAAATAGTAAATAGGTTTTTTAGGTGATTGTAAAAGTTAAGAATATGATTTCTTCAGTTTAATTATATGCAGTTAGGTTTAATTCAAATTTAGGATTTAATACCTGTTTCATTTTGTTTAAATATAAAGTTTATGGAAAGTATGTCTTTTAGTCATTAAATTAATTTTTTGTACATTTGATTATGTTTTCTTAATTTAAAAAATAAATAATTGGGTAGTTAATTTTCGACGCCACTGTATGTGGTTTTTATATTTTATATTTTTATTTAGAATGAATTAGAAGTCAATTCAAGGCTGTCAAGTTATTTTAAAGATGCAATACGCTTTTTCGAAATATATGGTTAATAATATGGATATAGTCACAGGTGGACATATACATCCACAGCCCAGCTAAAAGAAAAATACATAATAATTTTATTCATGATTATTGGAGACCAATAAGTGCGTGTGATGATAAGCATAAATTGGTTTAAATCGACTCACTCAAACCTAGCCTTTTTAAACCATGAAATGGCTGAAAGTCAGGTGGGCATATTGTGTATTTTGCTTATAGCTGGGCTGTACATACAGCCACAGCCCAGTTAAAAGCAAAATACACAATAATTTTATTAATGGTTATTTGAGGCTAATAAGTGCATGTGATGATAAGCATAAATTGGTTTAAATCGACTCACTCAAACATAGCCTTTTTAAACCATGAAATGGCTGAAAATAGTTATTTTTCGAAAACATGGATTTTTATTATATTTTTTTGAACTCGTAGCCAATATTATTTGAAAATGTTTTCATTGCTTTTATATAGAGTAAGATCTATGGTAACAAACTACATTAAAAAAATTTTGCTGGCAAGTTGTTCTAAGAATATATGAATTTATAAAATTAGACAATTTTGCCAAAAAATTGCATTTTTAAAAAAATTTCCAAAGACCATTTAGGGCATCAATAACTAAATGTGTCCTATATGGTTTAAAAGAGAAATATTTTCTTAACAATTAACAGTTTGTTTAATGTCGATAGCTTTATTAGCAAAAAAAGTACAATTTTTTTAAGTTAGGTCTGCATAGTAACTTTTGCGTAGCCCTGTATAAATAGGTGATAGGGGGAGAAAAGAAAAGGGGAGTTTTTTTCACTTCTTGGGTCCATGTCTATTTACAGTTAAAAAAGAAATAAAATTAGAGGATATGAGGTGCACCCATTGGTGGCTAATAAATGGAATTACCCTTAAGTAAATAAGTAGGTAGTAAGTACTGTACAGTTTAACGTAACTTGTGTAATTATAAGCATACCAAACTGGTATCACAAGAATAAAGAGTTTTATCTTCTAACATAATATAACATCAATATTATTAGTATTAGTTTACCCATAGGTACAATAATGACTTAATTTTCCTAGTACAATAATGAGTTACATAAGCGTAGACAATACATTGATACAAAAATCATTTTTTTTACTCCCACCTTTAAAACGCCCTTTATCGTACATGTTTACATGACACTAAGTGACCTTTTAAATACACATTGAAAAGTTGTGGCTTTATGGCGTTTTAGTCACGGGCTGAAGTTAGCAACATTTTTTTAGTCACGGGCTGAAGTTAGTTGACAGTTGTCAAATGTCATACAATCGTTAAAATAAAGTGCCCTTCTTGTAAAATAATACTAAATGTGAAAATTATTTTATTATCGCAATACAAAAATACAAAAGCATTAAATAGTTTCTCAACGCCAATATTTGAAAAGTTTATATGAACATTGCACTGACTTTTTAATTTCGCCGAAAGTAAACTGGATAACTTAAATTCGAGCTCGGACTCCACCGTGAAGAGCTCATAAAACATTTTCTTTACTTTCACTAAGAAAAACTCTTGTTAATCGATTTTCAACGAAAATATTTTGATTTATAACCTTTATAACACTAAAAAATTTGACATTTGACGGTACCTAACAAAGATTCCCCTATTGTTTCATAGATGGCGCTCTATACAAATTTTTGATTTAAATCATTTTAAGATAATAAAAAGTATTTGTCGTAGAAAAAGTATAGTATGCACCTCGTTTATAAACTTTTCTATACACTCATTAATTTAAGAACTCGCTCGCAAGCGCGCTCGAGCCTAAATTAAATTCGTGTATAAAATGGCGTTTATCAAACTTGATACATAATATACTATTTTCTACTCCCACCTTTAAAACACCCTTTATCATACATGTTTCCATGACACTAAGTGACCTTTTAAATACACATTGACAAGTTGTGGCTTTATGGCGCTTTAGTCACAGGCTGAAGTTAGTTTTAAGTTAGTTGCAACTAACTTAAAACTAACTTCAGCCCGTGACTAAAGCGTCATGACAGTTGTCAAATGTCATACAATCGTTAAAATAAATTGCCTTTCTTGTAAAATAATACTAAATGTAAAAAACTATTATTTATTATCTCAATACAAAAATACAAAAGTATTAAATAGTTTCTCAACGCCAATATTTGAAAAGTTTGTATGAACATTGTACTGACCTTTTAATTTCGCCGGCAGTAAACGATACCTTAAATTCGCGAATTTATGTTTTATGTTTTATGAGCACTTTACAGTGGAGTCCGTGCCCGCGGGCACGGACTCCACTGTAAAGTGCTCATAAAACATTTTCTTTACTTTCACTGTGAAAAACTGTCAATTTTTAAGAAATACATTTCGATTTATAACCTTTATAATTGTATTTATAAAATGTAAAAATTTGACATTTGACGGTGACACACAGATTCCCCTATTGTTTTATAGATGGCGCTCTATAGAGATTTTTGATTTAAATCATTTTTAGATAATAATAAGTATTTTTCGTAGAAAAAGTATACTATACTATACTTTTATATACACTCATTAATTTAAGCACTCGCTCGCAAGCTCGCTCGTGCCTAAATTAAATTCATGTATAAAGTGGCATTTATCAAACTTGATACATAATATACTATTTTTTACTCCCACCTTTAAAACGCCCTTTATCGTACATGTTTCCATGACACTAAGTGACCTTTTAAATACACATTGACAAGTTGTGGCTTTATGGCGCTTTAGTCACGGGCTGAAGTTAGCAACAGGTTTTTAGTCACGGGCTGAAGTTAGTTTTAAGTTAGTTGACAGTTGTCAAATGTCATACAATCGTTAAAATAAATTGTCTTTTTTGTAAAATAATGCTTAATGTGAAAATTATTTTATTATCTCAATACAAGAATACAAACGTATTAAATAGTTTCACAACGCCAATATTTGAAAAGTTTATATAAACATTGTACTGACCTTTTAATTTCGCCTGCAGTAAACTATAACTTAAATTTGGGCACAGACTCCACTGTAAAGTGCCCATAAAACATTTTCTTTACTTTCACTGTGAAAAAGTGTAAATTTTCAAGAAATACATTTCGATTTATAACCTTGATAATTGTGTTTATAAAATATAAAAATTTGACATTTGACGGTGACACAGATTCCCCTATTGTTTCATAGATGGCGCTCTATACAAATTTTTGATTTAAATCATTTTAAGATAATAATAAGTATTTGTCGTAGAAAAAGTATAGTATGCACGTCGTTTATAAACTTTTCTATACACTCATTAATTTAAGCACTCGCTCGCAAGCTCGCTCGTGCCTAAATTAAATTCGTGTATAAATGGCGTTTATCAAACTTGATACATAATATACTATTATCTTTAAGCGTTCTATAATTTAAGTTTTATTATTGTCAACCCTTACTAGTGTCACCAGAGTCACTACCAATTAATTGGTAGTAAGCGTTACTTTAAAGTATTCGATTATCAGATAATCATTATCTCCTAGGTTGTTAATAGTAGATTACACCAGTATTGCCAGATTATTAAAGCGCTTCCTTCCCAAATTATCCAGATGAAGCTCGATTTCCCCCTAGAACTCAATGCTTTCCTCCTAATTATAATGATTGAACTTAATTTTTTTAGTTTTTTACAGTCTAGATAAATGTTAAATAACAATTTTCATTGCCACATTTTTTTTTCATTTGGAGTGATAACAACAATAAAAATGTTTGTCCTTCATTACTAAATATTGAAAATAGTCTATGCACTATTGTCAACATTATAGGTCCTATTTACAATATTATGTTGTGCTTGTAAGCTATAGCACGTGGCAGTTTATACTATTATATAATACTGACTATTTCCCTCGTCTTAATTACCACCAATCACAAACGCGCAATTTTGAATTACAAATGGTTTCTAGGTGAAAAAACTGTGTGACAGCACCTGTCAGCAGTTTTTTCGAGTTTACCCGCGGCAAAACTTGACAGCTGTTGTCGCCAAAAATTGCAATTTATATTTTAATTGTTAACTGTTACTCATGAAATAGTCTTGTCAAATACCATTCGGGCATCTAATTTTTCCTGTGAAAAAAATCGAAAAAACACAATGCTAAGTAATATTTTTTAACAAAATGCATTCGTGCAGGTGCAAAAATCCTTCTCTTCGACTCGGATTTTTGTTGCCATCAGCACTTATGCTTCTTGTTAAAATATTACTTAGCAACGTGTTTTTTCGATTTTTTTCGGAAAAATTAGATGCCCTTATGATATTACTTACGATAAATTAAACTAAAATTTTAGTTAGTATTTAGATCAAAGTATACTTTGATTACTTAAATATCCCTATAAATATCAAATATATGAAAAAGACCGAAATTTGCCGAAGATCTAAATAGATTTTAAAATAGATGATTTTTAGATTTGAAATTAGTTTTTAAACTAAAAAAAAAATTGTTTCGCAACTTCTGATATTTTCCTAAAACCCACGTTAGTTTCCCTAATTCTCAATAGGTGGTAAAATCTCCCTAAAATAGGACTAGTAATTTCCTTATGTATATGGTTATAACCAATTAAATTAATTAATTAATATCTGCAGATATTAATTAATTAATTTAATTGGTTACAACCATATACATAAAGAAATTACTATACAGCTGTATAGTATTACCATTTTTCCCGCTCTTTAAAATGGTAAACAAAATTAGGTGCTGGCTTAATTATAAAAAAAAAACTAAGTAAGCCAGCACGTAATAATGTTTACCAATGGAAATAGTGAAAAAGCGTAGGAAAAAAATTTTCTACGGGATTTAAAAAAGTGGACTTCATACAGTTTGGCTCTTGGGTATAGGTAAGTAAGTTAAAATGTTATTTATAAAAATTTACTAATAAAAAATCATAAATTTATACATTTATAGTTTTTCATTAAATTAAAATTATTATTTATAAAAATTTACTAATAAAAAATCATACATTTATACATTTATAGTTTTTTATTAAATTAAAATTAGGAAGTAGGACCTTAATTTCCTAAATAAAAATAACATGCTAAATAACACACCATTCGGAATTATAATCAAATCATAAAGAAATTTGGTACAATATAACTATCAGTAATACAACAACACTTACTGATGTATTTCGTTACTTTAACCAACTTGAAGTTGGCAACTTCACTGAATCCCTTAATTACAGTTTGATAACCAGTGATGGCATCTTTTTTCGGATACTTCGCACACTCACTAACATATTTATAGTAATATATTATAAACACTCAGGACAGTTGTTACGAACAGGTTACGAATTAGAATAAAGTAAGCAGAAACATAAGTTGCAGATGCTGAAGTCAGTTGAACAAGTCTTGTTGATGCGGATTGTCAGTGGGAAATGTTTTGTTTGACTGCCTGAAATCACGTGTATTTTTTTAACGAAATAATTTGTTAAAAAAAATAAAAAAATATTCTGTAACCTTTAAAATTAACAAAATGCTTACAAAATTCCAAATTACCTTTACAAAACTTTCTGTAAAATATTTTCCTTTGGTAAAATAATTACAAACCCTGGTTATCTACAAAAAATTATGTTAAAACTGCACAGAATAAAATTAACAAACTACAATTTCATGTCAACAAATGTGATTTTTATAACAGTGTATAAAAAAGTTTTGTAACAATTAAAAAAAATAAAAAACAAATTAATAACATCTAATTCGTTAAATTTGTACTCTTTGGCCCGTTTCCAAGAACACAAAATAGACTAAATTTGCATGTAATATGAAGTTTATAAATCTGAATATGCATAAGAACTATTAATGAGTGACAATGTAGAGAAAGACTGAATACGTTTTATCCCTTCGAATTATGCCTTTGTCTGGGAGATCAAAGGAAAGAAATTACTGAAACGCTGGAATTTTGTTTTTTGTAACTTGTTTCAGAAAAAAACAAATGAAATGCAACTGAGGACTAGTTATTTAAGAAAATGATACCAACGTGACATTTTTTTGTGTTTTATAATTTAAATGAGATTTTTGAAGACGTTGATGTTTCTCTTATGCGTGCTTTTGTCCACAGAATGGTCTTTTATAAGACCGTGGTTCACATGCTGCTGCAGCATGTGCGTTTTTTAATTTGTATTAGGTATACAGAGGGTGGCAATAGAGTCACAATGTCTCTGGAAATAGTAAAGAAAAGTATGTCAAGTCAAAAAACTTTAAAGTGTATGTTGTTATAAACTGATTCGAATTGCAGTCTGAGCGAGACCAACGTTTAGCGTTATATGAACGTAGTGCTCTAATTTCTTCTTATTTGACTCTTATACAATAATTATCAATAAGAAAAAATCATTATCAATTGGAGAATTGACTACCCTACATTTTGTCAATTATTATCAACTTATGTAGGTACCTATAAATAAAATCAACATTCAAAAAACTCTTTTTGCTGTGGTATTTTTTAAATATTTCCCTGTGAAGTCTACATCAATGTTATATTAATACACACAGTGGTCCTGAACTAGTCATATATGACTAGTGACCTATAGGTCACATAAAAATGACGCAAAAAACTGACTGCAGTATTAAAATAAGGATGTCCTCTAAAGTTTAAAAATATGTTGTTCAAAATTGAAGCGTGGTAATTACAAAGCGTCTAAGTGCCACTGCAGTGCTAAACAAAAAGGTGGTAACTAATGCATTACTTATTATTGTTTAATACATTTGTGCTTTGTACGGCAGCGGCACTTAGACGTTTTTGAATTACCACGCTTCAATTGTAGCTGTTCCTTTTTTTAAGTTTTGCTTAATAATCCAAATATCATTTGGTGATTAATTTTAGGTTTTTGCTATTATCTTTAAAACAAAGGCCTTTGGAAAAAATGTTTGAATAAGGAAAAAAGGTGCTCTTAATTATCTATTAAATCATGCCACCATAATTATGCCTAAAATATTGGCCTTCGAAATCCATGGACGTGGTCGTGAATTTTTTATGTTTAACTGGGTATGTTACATTTTTTGTAAATAACCTGCCATATATAACCTATAGGTTACTCTTAACCATGCTTTCAACATTGCAGCATCATTTTTCTTTAAAGAAATATAACCTATATAAAACAAACAAACAAGTAATTACTTAATAATTGTCCAATATTATTTATTTATTAAAAAACAATGAACAATCAACATGAGAAAAAGCATTAAATATTTTTTGATGAAAAATCTACAACTGCTTTTTTTAACGACTCTTTGAAGTTAGGATGTGCAATGTTGTTTATCTTGTATTTATTCAAAAAATTTTAAAAACTCGCGGTGGACATTCTTTCAGGTTATTAATTAGTACATGAATTTTTAAAGTTTGAGATATATCAGCAGCTTTAAACATAACTACTAATGTTTGTATGTGAATTTTTATTTAGTTGGCGTTAGTTGGCGTTTTGGTGGAAAAATAATTCTCAATTAATTTATCCATAGGGCCATTCCACGCTTAACGGATAGGACAGTTGCCGTGTTTTTATTTACAAAATAATATTGTTCTATTATATTACCAATGTCAAATTTTTATAAATAGTTCTAAACAAAAGCTGTTTAACAAGGTTTTTATTTTGCAAAATTAGGTATCGTGATTGACTGTTTAATTCCTTAAAAATTAATAATTTAAAGCGTAACGGACGGGACAATTACAAAGTCCCGTCCGTTACGCTTTAAATTATTAGTTTTTAAGGAATTAAACAGTCAACCACGATACCTAATTTTGCCAAATAAAAACCTTGTTAAACAGCTTTAGTTTAGAACTATTTATAAATATTTGACATTAGTAATATAATAGAACAATATTATTTTGTAAATAAAAACACGGCAACTGTCCTATCCGTTACGCGTGGAATGGCTATGTAGTCTTAAATTGGGACACGTATGGTAAAATGACCAAAGGACTAGTTTTGCAAAAAATCTTTTGTTAGAAAAGTGACAGGAAAACATGATATGCAAAGTTTCATAATAGACCAGTGCAGAAGCCTTTAAAAATGGTAAAAAGAGAAAAAAATAACAGTAGGATGAAACCCATTGGAAAAGGAGGGGAATATAATAAAAATTAAAGGAAAAATAAATTACGGGCGATCTTAGTTCGGGAAGTGGGAGGGGGGGGTTTAAGGGTAAAAAATGGTTTATCTCGATTTCCGGCAAAACTACAAGTCCTATGGAAAAAAGTTAAATGTCAAAGTTGTAGGTAATAAAAAGATCTACAACTTTTGTATTTACAATTTTTTCACATAACCTCAAAATTTATGTGAAAAATTCAAAAAACCAAGTTTTTGGTTTTTTATTTTTATCTTTTTAAAAAAAATAAAATTTCCACGAAATTTGGTGAAAACTTACTTTTTTATGTCCCAAATACACTGTAATTTATTTGATTTTAATATGGTTTTGGCGATTAATGTGCAAAAACTAGGGTTTTAAAATTTCCGGAAAAATTGAGCCGGCACAAAAAAAACCGAAAAAAACGAAAATATGCAAAAGTCAATTTTTTTGAAAATTACCAAATTTTACGGATAGTATCCGTACACTGATATCGACGCTGTTTATAATCATATAATATTATGATTATAATAATTGTTTGTTTTATTTTAATTCAGTAAGAATATTCAACCGGGCCACAAAAAGAAACATATTCGGTGCTATATTAACATAACTTTTATTTAACACTTTGATTTATAAAATTATAATTTTGCAATTTAACTTTATAAATCATTCATTATTTTGTAGTTAGATATTTTTAATGGAATCCTTTTTGCAACAAAAAAACCCAACAGACAGTATATTTTCTTAAATTTAATTTAATGTTTAGTTTTATTTTTTTTTGTAATAAAGGATTTTTTTTAATTTAAAATAATGTTAAGTTGTTGATTACTATTTTTTTTCAAATGTGTATATTTTCCAAAAAATAAATTCAATTTTTCCCAAAAAAGCCAATTTTTCCAAGGTATTTTTCCGGTATTTTTCCGACACTTTAAAACATCAAATTTTTAAACAATTATGTAATTAAAAAAATTAGATCTACGCCAGTGGTTGCGGTTGTTAAAGCATCAAATAATAGATAATATTGTCGTCTTTAATTCTTTATTTTAATTTTTTTCCTAAAGGGCTCAGTTTTTAAGAAATCTTAAGAAAAATCTTAAATAAGTCACTAAATTACAGTTGGTATTTGAATTAACAACCAAAATTAAAAAAAAGGATCACCTACAATTTTGAAAAACATGTTTTTAAACTCTAGGGTTCTTATTTCGAGAGCTCATTCAGTTTTTGACGTCATTTTTATGTGACCTATGACTCCTTTAGCTATAACTAGAGCTATAAAAGGTTGTTTCACATTCGGGGTCTATTAGAAGTTTCTGGGGAACGGAAAAAGATATCGATTTTAAATTTTAAGCCTATTTTTCAAAATATAAACCGAAAGTGGCATCAACTTTGTTATTTCAAATGGAACACCCAATATATTTTTACATTTTTATATTCTACATAACATTAGTAAGTAAAATTATTATACCATGTCCTATACCTAAAAAAAACCTAAAGTTTTGGAGTTTTTCAAATGCGCGTTAATAAAAAATATTTTTGTTATTAGTTTATATGGGGGTAAAATTTTTAAAATCTTAAAACATTGTTTAAAAAATTCCATGTCATTTTTTTATCATTTTTTTAACAAATAACCTAAGAAAACCCAAGGAAAATTAGGCTAACTTGAAACGTTAACAACTTTTTTATTTTAAACGTAACTCCCGGTAGGTTTTTACCTAATCAAATAGTAAATTAAAAACCTTTCGTTTGATGAAACTATTTTCTATATACGTCCTAAAAATTAATTAGTCAAAAATGACTCATAGCGAAAAAGCAGCCACTAAAAATTCTCGTCAATAGCAATTTGTATCTCGAACATTTAGCAGTCAATTTCCATGTAAAATTGTCTCCTGATCCAAAAATGTTAAAAGTTAAAAACATATAATATGGAATTGACTATATCCCATGGTTAACCATGGTATAAGTGAAAAAGCACCCACTAATAACTGTAGTAGCTAGTTATTTTTGACTAATTCATTTTTAGAGAGTAATGTTAATAATTTCAGAGATATTTAAAAATTTTAAATATTATTTTTTATCAAGAAACCTGTGATGGGCGAGTTGACGGTATCTATGGTTAACACAAAATCTGTCATTGTTGAAAATTTAATGGCGTCAATTTCTCAGGTTGTTATAAACAATTTGTTGAATATTTAAGTATATTGTAAACAAAATTACTGATAAAAATAGCAGTCAGTGACTTAAAAGAACATTGACAAGCCAAACATTTTTAAAATTTAAAAGTAATACAAACAGTATTTGCTTATTTTGAAAAAAAAATCAACAAAGCTGTAAGATGTCAACTAGATGAAGCACAAGCTTATTGGGGGCAATAAAATATAAAATTATTTATTTATTTATTTATTTATTCGTATCCAACAGTCCCAGGGCCCAATAAATAAAGAATAAATGATAATAAATTATAATTTATTACTAAATCTTCATTTGCTCTATGTTGTTCAAAGTGTCCCCCATTTACATTCAAGCATTGCCTAATTCTTACTTCTAAATTAGAAGTTGCTTATCTTCTTGGTCTAATATAAGATAGAAATTGTTAAATAAATATCTCTGAAATTATTAATATTAAGTATATACCCTATAGGGAATAGTTTTTTAATTTCCTTTTTGATTACGTAAAAACATACATTTAAAATAAAAAAGTTATTAACGTTTCAAGTTAGCCTAATTTTCCTTGGGTATTTTGTTGAATACTAATAAAAAATTGAAATGGAATCTTTAAACAATGTTTAAAGTTTTTAAAAACTCAACCCCCTATATTAGCAAACATAATAACGATAAAGTTATCGGTTATTTTTGATTGACGCGAAACGAAAAAAATAACTATTCACTTTAGGTATACCGTATAGACATGGTTTTAGTCATTTTGCTAAGAACTTTATGTTGAATTTAAAAATGTAAAAATATGGGGATTTTGTTTAAATATTAAAAAAAATAGACTTAATTGGATTATATAGGGTTTTAAATATATATATATATAGGGTGTTTTACATTCGTGGTCCAATAAAAGTTTTTGGGAAACGGCAAAAGATATCGATTTAAAATTTTAAAACCCTATATAATCCAATTAAGTCTATTTTAGCGTGTCCAAAATGTGATGGGATAGCATTGCTATCTCGGAAACGGTTATAGTTGGAATAGGGCAAGAGCACAGATTATAAAGAGTTCAAAAGTTTTTTCAATTTAAATACATATATTTTATCTCTTACCGTTTTAGAAGTAATAATAATGTTCAGGGGCTCCCTTTTAGGGGCTATTTGCCGACCTATCTCTATATGAAGTTTTTTATTGCACACCATGTACGGGACACCCTGTGTACAAAATGTTATAATTATACACGTACCTAAATGAGAAATATCCAAAGAGTCTTTGGCAAAGACACACAACATTTAAAACAACGCATCATGTTTTTATAGGTTTTTGTTCCTTTTATTTTTGTTACAAAGTAATCAGTTCAAATAAAACGGCATCAACATCAACTTTTTTAAATGTGCTTTACAGCAAATTTAAAAGATTATATTAGCGAAAATAATAGGTTGAATAAGGAACCCCTTCCGACGTGATACAAATATCAAAAAAAAGCAAGCGTACAGATATGTAGCTGTTTTTCTACATAGTATGTAGAGTGTATGTGTGTAGACTTGGGATTAGTCACTAATATTTTCAATCGATTGACGAATCAAACTAAAAAATTAGTGATTATTTTAGTTATGACTAAATCAATCACGATTAAAAATTTAGTTTTAGTCGCAACTAAAATCAAGTAATCATTAGTTATTTGTTTTAGTTTGATTGAAATTTTTAATTAAAAAGGTATATTCCGTATTTGTAAGCGAGGTTATAAAAAATTATGAAAACTGTCTTTGTAAAATACAATACGCATATGCCGTCATAGAACGAATGTTTTCCCATGCAACAAAATCACACAAACTATCCGATGAGATTTTTGAGAAAAGAGTCGTCATGAAAAATAATTTAAATATAATTATATATAAATTATAATTATAATTAATCGGAAACATTGACGTACCTAACCAAGAAAAAATTATTATTATTATTAATTTGTTTTGATTGTGTTCCACTACACCAAGTTGCCCGACACTGATGAGACCCAATAAAGGTCGAAACAGCTGTCTGTCGGTATTTGAAGTTGGTGGAACGCATTCAAAACAAAAATCTTTGGCGAGGTGTAGGTTCAATTTTTTCTTATTCTTATGAATATTACCAGTGATGGGTCAAGAAAGTTTCTTAAAGAAACTAAGAAAATTGAATGTTTAAAAAATTATCTGTTTAATTATATGTTAATAAATAAAAAAAAGCATAAGTAAATAAAAGATTATTTATATAAACATACAGAGTGTCCCAGAATATGTGGGCAATCTTCCGGATTCAAATAGAACACATAAAAATAATATAATCTAATATTTTTTTCCTACGCTCCCCTCTACGGAGATACGCTCCCATACGGACAACCCTGGAAATCGTTTTTTTTTTTGGTGGAATTGAATAATTTTTAAATATATTGTTTACTAGTAAAGTTTCCTTAAAATGGACACTTTTAATTACATTTGGCTTATTTAGTTTGCCAGGGACGGACTAGCTCTAACAGAGCAATACTATTTTTTTTAACACCCTGTACTATAAAGGCACAACAATAATATTTTTAGTCAGCTTAAACCTTAAAGTAAAAAAAGGTAATCCTGATCAACAACGATAAAATGTAAAGTACATACGAAAAAAAATGTTTTTGTACAATAGGGTTTTTTACATTTATTTTTTTTGTAATGTTTTTTACATTTACCGATTTAAAAATTTGAATGATGTCAGTGTCAGTTGAAAATAAAGTGTTTTGAAATTTTCGATCCTTTTATTTTCTTTCCAGGGGCGTTCGTTATGGGCCGGTATCTCCGTAGGGGGGCCGTAGGAAAAATGTATAGGAACTTGTCATATTATTTTATGTGTTATATCTAAATCCAGGAGATTGCCCACATATTCTGAAACACTCTGTATAGGACTTTTTTTGCACACTATGTATAAATGTATAAACCATTTGTATAATTTAATTAATCGTTTTCCACGACATTACTATTTTAATCAAAATTTTAATCAGGATTGAAAACTAAAACTAATTCAATCGATTATTTCAATCTTTTACATGACTAAAACTAATTCAATCGTCAATCGTTAGTTAAACTAATTTTGTTAGTTTTAGTTTTAAATCGTCAATCAAACTAAATTTTTGCCAACACATACCCTTAGGAAACAAAATAATTATTTAAAACCATTTTAGTAATAGGTATTTACCGTGGTATGACGCGTGTCCACGACGTAACAAGTTATTATTTAAATTATGCATAAACAATAGCTATTAGTATATTGTACGACTAGTGAGAAAAACCTTTTTCTTAATTTTTATCTTAAAACAAATTTTTCCTAAGGTGAAATTTTAAATCACCTTTACAAATGAATATTGCTTTAAAGGGTTTAAAGCGAGGTTACGTAGTATTGATCCTCCCTGTATGTATTGCCAAAAATTTAATAAATTTTATTTAGAAAAGTAAAATAATCGTTTTTATTAGGCGTTCTGGGAAAACGTCTGTTCACCTCGACAAAGTCTTTTGCTACGGCAATATTATCCCCAGACATTCTTTGACAATCTTCTTTGTGACCATCAAAAAGAAGGGCTTTGCTCGTTCCGCTTTTTCGCCCTCTCTCTCCCACTCACTCCCACGCCATCTTTTCTCGTTGTCTCTTGTTGCACCACCGATGACAGCCTATGTTTACCAACCCCGATTTTTATCTATGGGATTGTGTCTACACTGTCACAACTGATAAGCAACCAGTTGGTTTTTAAAATTAGATTGATAATTTGTATTTTAAATTTATTTGTTATTTATTTGAAGAATATGTGCAATGATAAAATTATTTCTCTTGCTAGGTATTTGTTAAAAAAATCGACATATTCACTAGAATTATTTTGATCAATATCAAAAATTATTTAGAGCAAATTGGCTTTAAATGAATATTTTTGTGGCAAATGTTTTATCATTAAATTTTTAAAAATAAATTCATTTAAAACAATAACACTCTTAATAAATTAAAAAAAATTGCAACAAAGCTGGAATATTTTTTTTTTCATGTTCAGGGCAACCAAAAACTGCAAGAAAAGGGGAGGTCAGCTAAAGAATTTTTTGCTAATAGCCAATGTTATGTGTTTTGATAAAATTAAAAATATAACTTGGTTTTGTTATTATTTAAATTGATTTATCAACACCAATTCACGATATACGAACAATTTGACTCATTCTTTCAAAATATATGGTCAAAAAGGTATAAAGCAAATCTAATGAAAACCATATTTTCGTCATCTATGTCAAACTTGAATCAATACAACCGTACGATATAACCCCAATTTTCCCCCAATATTGTAGAAAATTTAATAAAAAACATTTTAAAATATTTAGTTTTTATATCGAAAAATTGATTAATCCTTACGTTTATTTTCGCATTTCAACAAAAATTGCAAAATTGTCAAAAATTATATTTTTTATTGACTTTTTCTACTCCCACCTTTAAAACGCCCATTATCGTACCCATGTTTCCATGACACTATAGTGATCTTTTAAATACACATTGAAAAGCTATAGCTTTTATATGGCTTTATTGAAGTTAGCTTTAAATTATTGTACTTAATACACAAATACAAAAGTATTAAATAGTTTTTCAATGCCAATTTTTATAAACATATAAATATGTACTTGTACTGACCTTTTCATTTCACCGGCAGCACGGTCATATATAACACTGTGTCCGGCAGTAAATTAGATAAAGCATTACACATTTCGCGTAGAGACTTCACTGTGGAGTGCTCATAAAACATTATCTTTACTTTCACTGTAAAAAAACTGATTGTATATCGGATTCAAAAGGTTGTTGTTCATTTTCAAGGGATACATTTCGATTTACACAGAAAAATTTGCCGCCGGTAATACAGAATCCCATTTTTACTGTTACTCTATTTTTGTATAGATGTCCCTCTGTACAAAGATTTAATTTAAATTATTTTTAAATAATAATTTATCGTAGAAAAAGTATAGTAAGCAACTCGTTTATAAACTTTTCCAGACACTCATTTAATTAAGCACTCGCTTGCAAGGTCGCTTGAGCCTAAATTATAATTAAATTTATAATTCGTGACTAAAATGGCGTTTATTAAACTTGATACATAATGTACAATTATACGTATCATAACGTCATTTTAAGTTGTTCCAACTCATGTTATCAGATAATTGATACATATTCTTTATTCAGTATATCTAAAAAGTGTATGATGTGGTTCACTAGCAAACATAATTTCTAGGGTTACGTCGTACGGTTGTATTGATTTTAGACGTTGAAGTTCGAAATAGATGACGAAAATTAGGTTTTCGTTAGATTTGCTTCTTGACCTAGACCTTAATTAGTCAAACTGCCTTGTATATATACTCTCTAAAAATTAATTGGTGAAAAATGACTACAATTATACCATGGTATACCATGGGATACCATGGTATCCCCGACATAATAGCCTATTCTTATGTAAAATTGTCCGCATAATCCGAAAATGTCGTCAAAAGTTATAAAAGTAGAACAGTTTTTGAGATATACACAGAGAAAAGTAATCTCTTGATTTAAGAAAATGCATTTATTTGAAACAGTTTTTCTTGTATGAAGTAAAATTGTCTTATTCGTAGTAACTTCTTGTTTACAATAAGAAAATACTATTATTTGGTTGTAAATCATGAGTTTCTTGAAAACAACTTATTGTTGTGATTAATTGTAAAAAAATATTTATTTAGAGCAATTAATTAAATTGTTTGGATATAGGTTGTATGGATTTAGTTTTATCAAATGTTAATACAAGCATATAATATCTTATTTTAACAAAATAATAGAATTGATACAATGTATGTCATATAATTAACGTAAACACGTGATTTGTTTGTTTCAAAAATACATTTACTTGAAGCAAATACATATTTATTTGCTTTTATGTCCACGTGACTCGCGGAGCCAATTAGAGCATTTGACTCCAAAGACAAAGACGCTTGTCCGGCTGCCGGCAGCATTTGCAAATAAACTCGCAGAGCGTCCTTGGCAAAGCGTTAAGACTCTTAACTTAAGAGAAGGAGGTGTTTAATCAACGGTTATAGTTTTGTGTTTAAGTGCTTATGATTAATAGTATGGAAGAATTCTTTACCCATTTGATTTTTAGTTTTGTTGGTAAGTAAAAGTGATTAAGTTAATTAAAATTTTGTGTACCTAGGTAGTTTAGAAACTACAAAGTTATATGATAATATGGGTACCTATTTTATTTTGGATCATGCATGTCTTAGACTTGACTTGTTACTTTTAAATATAATTGCACATTTTACTTACAGGCCATAAACTAAAAATAAACCGTTTCTTTTTGTATTTGACAAGTGCAAGTAATTTTGGTTGGCAAACTATATGTATTTCTTTTTAAACTATAGGTACCTACCTAGGTAGGTGTTTTCAACAAAGATACCTATCTGATAATAATAAATTAAGTTTTTGAAAATGTTCAAATGTCCCATAAATATATTTCCTGAATTAATGCGAACACGTTTAAGGTTCTGCTGAAAAATTGCTTGTTTTGACTCCTCTTATGACTTTTACCCACATACTTGGTGTATTTTATTAATGCCGTGCACTAATATTTACACTGAACTTCAGTAACTGAAGTATTTTTTGTTCCTATTTTTGTCCGCTCATATATTATATGTTTTGTTTATTGTTAATTTTATATTGTGTGTTTTTAATGTTTATTGTAAATAGGTACGTATTTACAACAAAACAAGTGTACACTTGTTTTGTTCAAATAAAAAATATTGGAATAAACGTTTTTTAATTTAATTTTCCCGACCAAATATCAAGTAATTCACAACATTATAATAAATAAATCATAGTATTAAAACAAGCAAACATTTGTTTGGTTCAATCACTATAATATAATAAATAAAATTATAATACTAAAAGGTACTAATTATTTGTCTGAAATAAATTGTTTTCTTCATGTAAGTAAATATTTTGTTTCTTTAAGAAAGCTTCACATTTAATTTAAAAAAATAAATTACTTACTTCAAGTAAATGTTTTGTTTCTTTAAGTAAGATTCTACTAAACCTGAGATAAAAAGTCAACTAAATATTTACTTGTATTAAACAAACCATCAGTTTAAAAAGTCAAATAAACCCACTAAATAAATATCTTCTTGTATCATATCGAAATAAATAATTTATTTGAGTCAAGACAGATATAGTAAAATCAAGAGATTACTTTTCTCTGTGTAGTCCCTTTTCCATTTAATTTTTACATACAAAGCTTACAAAACACATTAAAATGAAAATATTTTTAAAAAATTGCAAAAGGTGAGCTTCGGTTGGACACTCGAGGTGAACTCCCGTTCTTCCAATTAACCTTAAAACTATATACCTAAATTATACTCGTAACAACCAAGAAAAAAAAACTAAACAAAAATATATTTATAAGTGAACAAAATTAAAATATCTAACTGCACCTAATGGTATACCATGGTATAAGTGAAAAAACAGCCACTAATAACTATAGTAATTAGTCATTTTTGACTATTTTATTTTTAGAGAGTATTATTATTATTATTATTATACCTATATAGAAGAATCATTTAAGAAGAAGAAAAAGATGTGAAGAATGTTTATGGGGGATAAGAAAGTCCAAACTCGAACAATAATACCGCAATAATTATTAATAATAATAATTATTATAAACGATAAATGAATTGCAAAGTAACCCCGGCGCATTCGCCATTTTTGACAATACTAATTATTTTTAGTTTTTTTTTATATTATTTTATATTGTTATTTGTTAAATACGAAAATAAATTTAAACCGATATGAAACTCCGAATATGGAATAGTTACATTTTTACCACCTATAGTAAATTTAAAAGGAAACAACGTACACGTCATCAATGACGTCATAATTTTGCGCACTGGTACCAATACTAAATGTATAAAACGAAGTCTGTAATTGAATATTTTAGTGCATTTTAACCAAATTAAGTTGGCAGCAATTGCAATGTTGTCATGCATGTTTAGATTAAAATTTTTCTTAATAAATAAAATGACGCATAGAAAAAAATTGACGTTTTAGAATTTCGAAGCTGTCAGTTTTCGTTTATAATTTCGTTTATTTTGTTATTTTATATCGTTTAAGTTTTCATTGCCGTTTTTTGTGTTTGTTATATATCGTTTTTTTGTTTTTCCTATATTTAAAATGCCGAAGCATTTAAATAGTCGGAGTCAAGGGTTGGTATCATCCTGAATACGCTATTTTAAGGCAGGGATAATAATGGACCTTTGTTACCTTTAACAGCTGTTAAATAGGATTATTATTAATTATAATTAATTATAATTTATTTTAGAATATTTAACAAAATATATGGGGCAAAATTTGCCAAGGGTACCAGGTGAAAAAAATTTTGTCAACGATTTTGTTTAAACTTTCCTTATTTGTTGTTCTTATAACAAAGAATCATAGCATAAAATTGCTTTGCTCTAGGATTGTTTATTTAAGAGTTATGGATTATTGAAATTTATCGATTTTTTACTTTTTGGTGAAATCGCTTTTTATTTAAAAATTCATAACTTCTGTTCATCTCTTTATTAAATATTTCAATTTAACCACCTTAAATGATTTTTTCAAGGGGCTATACCGTTTTTGGAACAAAAAAAAATTGCAATTTTTTTTTTAAATTTTGCTTTTTTTCAGACAATGTGTATTTTTTATTTTTTTTTTAAATAGCATAAAATCGAAGTTTATTATGTTACCTTTGAATAAAAAAAAAATTTAGAGTGGGCCCGACATGTAGAAGGGAAGTTTTTCATATTTGAATGCCGCACTTTCTAGCCATCGAATAGCTACTACACTGCCGTATGCGTTTATACCTAGTAGATGCGAGTAAACGAATACAAAATGATAATTTAAAATGTAAAATTATGTTTGAGTAGTCAATGATGTATTTTAAATATTTACACTGCCGCACGATATAGTTTTTTAACTGTATTTTTTTGCACAAATTGTTTAAGCATGTGTCTACATAGATTTCGCGGAGGATCGATGATATTAAATAAAAAAATATTGTTATAACCGTAACGGTTTGCCTATAAGCTGAATGGCGCCTATTCAGCTTATAGGCAAGCCGTTACGGTTATAACAATAAATTTTTTATTTAATAGCATCGACCCTCCTTGCGAAATCTATGTAGATCCATGCTTAAACAATTTGTGCAAAAAAATACAGTTTATATACAAAAGTGCTCTTTTAGTTCCACCCTTACTTCTTAAGAAGTCCCATAAGCCAACTGAATGGCTTGTACGGGTTAGGTGTAGAAACGGACCGCGGGCTTAAAGTCCCCTCCGAAGGACTAATACACAATAAAAAAAACTATATCGTGCGGCAGTGTAAATATTTAAAATACATTATTGACTACTCAAACATAATTTTACATTTTAAATTATCATTTTGTATTCGTTTACTCGCATCTACTAGGTATAAACGCATACGGCAGTGTATTAGCTATTTGATGGCTAGACCGTGCGGCATTCAAATATGAAAAACTTTCCTTCTACATGTCGGGCCCACTCTAAATTTTTTTTTTATTCAAAGGTAACATAATAAACTTCGATTTTATGCTATTTAAAAAAAAATTAAAAAATACACATTGTTTCAAAAAATGCAAAATTTTGCAAAACTACAAAAAAAAATTGCAATTTTTTTTTGTTGCAAAAACGGTATAGCCCATTGAAAAGTACGGAAAAAATCATTTAAGGTGGTAAATTGAAATATTTAATAAAGAGATGAACAGAAGTTATGAATTTTTAAATAAAAAGCGATTTCACCAAAAAGTAAAAAATCGATACATTTCAATAATCCATAACTCTTGAATGAACAATCCTAGAGCAAACAAATTTTATGCCATGATTCTTCGTTATAAGAACAACAAATAAGTAAAGTTTAAACAAAATCGGTGTCAAAAATTTTTTCACCTGGTACACTTGGCAAATTTTGCCCCATATGTTGGATACATAAAATAAAAATATATATACCAGAGACTGACTTTGGATGGCATAATTTCTGGGTTTTATGGCTAAAAACATACTTTTGGCGGTGCATCATATAGGTTATAAAACTCTGACTTTTGACATTTTGGTATTCTAAGGTCCCAAATCTTGGGACCCTATGGTATTGTTCATGTAAACGCCATCTATCACCCTGTAGTTGCACTACCACTTTCACTTGATGCAATGATTTTAGCATCACATTGACAACCGTGCCCGATCAGCTGATTGATGAAGTGTACGTCGTTTACTATATATATATATATATATATATATATATATATACATTGTTTTCCATTTAAAACGAACCACCCTAAATTTCTCGGAACCTGAAATTTTTTTGAAAAAACGCTGAGACACCTAAAGTTTTATATCGAGGGGGACAACTTTTCATGTCAAATTTTGGTTTCTCACCCCTACCCCTTGCGCCCAGGAGCTACCCCCTTAAGAATTTGAATAGGGAAGGGGTATCGACCAATACATAATTTTAAAGGTCTTTCAAATCCCTATACATCAATGTTTTATTTTTTAAAATCGGTCTGTTTATTTTTGAGATATTTTAAAAAAACCATGCAATATGCTTTTAAAACTTCCCACCTTAAATTTTTCGAAAACTGGAAGAATTTGGAAAAAACGCGGACACACATAAAGTTTTATATCGAGGGCACATTTTTTGCCGCTACTGCTACTTTAACCTCCTTGAGTTCTGCAACCCCTAACTCAAAACTCCTAAATTGCAAAAAGTATCATGTGGCACATCATTTTAAAGCTCGTTTAATTTGCAATACAACTGTGTAGTTAGTTTTGTAATTTATCGGTTGGTTCTCAAGAAAAAAAAACAATATTTATTGTTTGGAAATTGGTTTTTACTAAATCTAAACGAATAGGTATACAAATTTATTTATCAATTACAATTGAAAATAAAAAATAATAATATTTTTAGGTCAAATGTTCAAAATGTCCCCCGTTTTCTTGCAAACAATAATAAAGCCTGGATTCAAATCCCTCCCTCACATTACGGAACATCGCTGGGGTTATTTGACGGCACTCTGTTATAATCCGTTGACGTAGTTCATCCAAAGACGCAGGTTGTGTCACGAAAACTTTCGACTTAAGGTATCCCCACAAAAAAAAATCGAGTGGATTTAAGTCAGGTGATCGGGCAGGCCACTCTACAGGACCTCTTCGTCTAATCCAACGTTCAGGATATCTCATATCTAGATGCCGACGAACTGGAGCTGCGTAATGAGGAGGAGCGCCGTCTTGTTGAAAATGTAAGTCCTGTTCAGCAAGCAAGGGATCATCTTCCAAAGTTTGGGTTATCAAGGCATCAATTTCATTTTCCATCATGTTTAGATACATTTCGCTGTTCAAATTTAACCTTGAATAAACAGAGGTCCAATTAAATGGTCCCCCAAGATTCCTGCCCAAACATTCAACTTTTGCGGATGTTGAGTATGAACTTCCCTGTATAAATGAGGATTTTAATCACTCCAAAACCTGCAGTTATGCCGATGGACCTTGCCATTGAGAGAGAAAGTTGACTCGTCCGAAAAGCAAATGTTGTACAACAAATTTTGATTTTAAATAAGACGGTCACTCATGATTTCGCAAAATTCCTGTCTTTTATCAAAATCGTCTTCATTTAATTCATGTACCAGCCGAATTTTGTAGGGATGAAACTTGTTTTTGTGTAAAATTCTAAATACGTTAGTGCTGCTCACGCCGGAAGTTGCAGATATTTGCCGTATTGACTGCGTATTTGGCATAAGCTGGATATGTCCCAATACCGCCACAGCAGCTCCTTCGTCATGCACAAGTCCTTAGGTAGCTCCTGAGCGCAAGGGGTAGGGGTGAGAAACCAAAATTTGAGATGAAAAGTTGTCCCCCTCGATATAAAACTTTACGTGTCTCGGCGTTTTTTCAAAAAAATTTCAGGTTCCGAGTTTAGGGTGGTTCGTTTTAAATGGAACACACTGTATATATATATATACATATATATGCACAATCCACACAACAAGGTCTGTTCGATCTCGTAGTAAAAATACTAAAAATCACTGCAACACTGCACATCATACAATGGCGGCCATTTTTTTGTTTACATTTCTTGTGCTTTGGGTTTGTAGTACAAACTTTGTACAGATTAATAATCGTTTTAAACGTTGTGTTTCTTAAAGAGAGACTTGCAAGCCTTAAAACAGACCTCAAAGTGGTAAGAACAATCATTTTACTCCTCTTTTGTAAAAAATAAACCTTATTCTATCAGGGCTGTCAAATGTCAATTATATTTATAACCCACAAATTAACCTTGTTGTGTGGATTGTGCATATATGTTAATTAAATTAACTTAATTTTTATTATTTATTTTTAGACTATTTAAAAAACAAAATGTATTATAAGATAGCTGAAGCCGTAAAAAACTTAAAAATAAATTATATTTATTCATTTATTGTTTAAAAAAATGGCGATATTTCATATTTGGGTACCTTTTTGTTATTTTTATTTTTGTACAATTTTGATAATGTTATTGTATTACTGGACTGTATTTTAAAATTGCCTGGCTTTTGCCTATTGGCTATAGTTTGTACAGATAAAGCTGAATTTTGGGAGAGATTGTTGAATTCAAACGTGTTTATGAGCAAACTTACCGATAATGTAGAATCGTTCGATTGCGGGACCCCTTTTTCTTGACCAATATCCAATCATTGGCAGCGAGTTCCCATAAGGCACGTGTTTAAAAACCCTAGTGCTGGCTAAATGTTACAAGTAGGCAGTGATGTAATGTATCGAGATACATGTATCTAGATACTGGATCTAGATACATTTTATGTACCTAGATACGTATCGAGATACTTAAAAAAATCAGGATCTACTTTAGTATCTAGATCCTTTTGAAAGTATCTAGATACTTAGATACAAGATCCATTTTATTTTACCCAACCTGATTGCAACCTGATAATTTTGAATTTGTACTACAAATTTTGTAGTAAGCTTTCATATGGCGCGTAAATATAAAATTTATTTCCGTTTTTCATGGATATTTCGTCAATTTTATCAAAACAGTTTTATTTTATAGTTAACACGCTTGTTTATAAGGTCCAAAATGTTTTTTTTTCTCATTTAATTTTTAAATTTTTTTAACATAGTATCTGGAAGTAACTTAGATACTTTTTGAATGTATCTGTATCTGTACCCAGATACTTTTGGGAAAATGTATCGGTATCTGTACCCAGATACATCTACCAGAGAGTATCTGTATCGGTACCTAGATACTGAAAAAAATGTATCGGTTACATCACTGCAAGTAGGTACAAGTATTTAATAATTAATATTGGAACGATTTTCTTTTTTGTCAAAATGTAAGTTGCAATATCTAGTTTATATTATTGTGATGTTTGAGTTGGATTTAATATATAATGTTTAATCATTAATATTTATTTTAATTTAAAAAAAAATGTATTAATTTTTAATAAATGCAATTATAATAATAAATATTCTACATATTTTTTAAACTTCTATTTGTTTAAGTTAATTCTTCTATTTGATTTCTGCAGGTTGCCATGGCAACCCTATCCACTGTTGCCCATACGTATACGTAATAAATCGTAAAATAAAAAATCTCAAGTTACCCTACTCGACGAATATTTGGCTGTCCCAACTGATAAAGCAAAGGTTTTTAAAATTATTTGGATCACTTTTATTTTAAATTTATGTGGAGATTATTCGGAGAAAATGTATGCGATCAATAAATAATTTCTCGGAAAGGATGTGCTGTTTATCTTAAATGTTTTATATGAAAATCAACATTAGTAGTATATTTAGTTAAGTGAAAATGGTAGACATGAGGTCTCAAGTCAATCTTATAATAAGTTTTTATTTTCAACCTAAAAAGGATTTCAAATACATATAATATACATATTATGTATATGTTATGTATTATAAATATATACATATATAAATACTAAATTGCTTATTAGCTTATTCAATATATTTTACAATTGAAAATGCGCAAAATTTTACGAATGTAATCCAGTTCTATGTAATTTACTTGAAAATATTTAGCTCCCTTCACTGCAACGTAAATGTGTCTGCAACGATAATTTTTATACCCAAATTTTAAAATCTGTTTATTTAATTGTGTATTTTTTAAGTTACCTGGTTGTAGTAATATACTATATACTTTAGCGACTTTAGAAGGAAATTACAAAAAAATCAAGGTGAAAATGTTGTTTAATTATCTACAGATTATTAAAGAATTATCTCATAATTAATAAAAAAAGGGCTGCTAATTAAAATGACTTTTTTTCTGAAAAAGAGCAATTTGCGTGCCAAAAACGCGTATCTGATAGACGTAGGATTCAAAACTGGAAGTAAAAAAAGCTTGAATTATGAGAAAAAATGTCTTAAATTTCGGTAAATTCTTCTTCTTCTTAATTCTTATCACAAATCTGTGTTTAGAGGAATGACCATAATTTACCTTAATTTAAAAACTATTTGGCCAGCACATATTTAAAAAAAAAAAATTATTAAGATCAAGGGTCTTATTTAAAGGAATCTGAGATTGACTCATCCCTTGAATCATTTATATATTCATTTATTAATTTTTAACCATGTCTTCTTTCCCTTCAGTACGTACACATGGCTTCATACACAGAATTTTCTAATTGTCTTTAATCTTTAATAATTCGCTACATCTCTTAGTTATTTCCATATCATTTTAAAACTTCTTCATTAATAGTGTGTTTCTACCCTGGGAGTAGGATTTTGCCTCTCCTGGTTAGAGAAGTCTCTTATACGGTGGACTAGTGGTCAGTGCTGCTGATTACAAGCCGAGATGTGGTGGGTTCGAGTCCCACGCAGGGCCGGATTAAGGTCTCGTGGCGCCCGGGGCCAAAAGTTTTCATGCGCCCTCAATTTTTTAAAAGCCCCACATTTTTTTCGTCCTCGAAAATATTGAAAAAAATTGTATAGAAAATAAATAAAATGAAAAAAAACCAAAGCGTGATTTAATTTTTAATAAAATTTTTTTCGTAGTTTACAGCTTATAAAATTTGAAATTATTATTTCCTCATCTAAGGAATCCACCAATGTATTTTCTATACACAAAAGTGACAAATTACTGGTTTTTAAATCACCCATGCAGTTTCTTAAATAATTTTTAATTCTTCCTAAAACCGAAAACGACCTTTCTCCACTAACGTTGGTTACTGGTATGGTTAAAAATATTTTCAAAGCTGTATCGATATTTGAATAGGTAGAAATAATTTTTGTTGTCTTATTAATTTTAACATATCAGCCATTTTTATGTGTTCTGTATTAGATTTTTTTGTCTCAAGCTTTTTATAAAATATTTGAAATGTATACAATAGTTCTTTAGCTTTTGTTAATATTACATTATCAGGGATGTCGCATAATAAATTAAAAATCCAAAAAGATAAAATACATGTTCATAGGCATTCTTTCTTCGATTTAATTCAAATAAAATATTATCCAAAATAACATAAAATGTATTGACTTTCATATCTTGTTTCCCACTAAAAGTTACCTCATCTGCGCTTTCCTCATCTATTGTTTTTTTCTAAATCGCTTTCTTTTTACTTCTTTCTCATATTCTTCACAACTTGAAATCTCCTTTCCAATTTTTTCAAATTCATCATATTTAGTAGGTATCGTTTCTTAGTTCAGTTATAAAAACTATCAATGAATTATACAAATCTATTACAACTGATAAATCTATATGTTGTTCCTGTAAGCTTTTGTTTACAGAATTAAAATGATTTAAAATCTTATGCCACAAAACTAATAATAATCCAGTTTCTAGTTTATTCATAATATCACTAAGGCCACTGGCTTGAGCTCTAACAGTGGGAGTTTGATTGTTATCATTTATTAGTAATTCGAGAGCGTGTTGATAGCTTTCATAGGATTTGTAGAGAGCTTTAGTGGCGTCTGCTCTAGCTGACCATCGAGTTGTACTTAATTTTTTGGGAACTAAATTTTTATTAGATTCTTTTAAAGCATCTACCTATTAAAATGTTCCACCTAAAAGTGGAAGCTGAAAAAAATACGTACAAATCGTTTAAAAACATAAAAAATTTGGTGGCATTTAAACAACTTTCCGCTGCACAGGAATCAATTAGATTTAGTGAATGAGCGGCACATATATACAGCTTTTTTATTTTGATTTTTAATTCGTGCTTGAAGGCCCGAATATTTTCCGGACATATTGGAGGCATTGTCGTAAGCTTGACCCATACAGTCTGTTATATTTAGAGAAAGTTCGTTTAATGTTTGTAAAACAGCAGTTTCCATTTCTGAAGACTTATGTCCAACCTTACTTACAAACTTTATAAATCGTTCAACTATCGATCCATCAGGTAATACATAACGTAAAATAAAACTCAACTGATCTATATTAGAAACATCCGGGGTAGAATCTACGCTAATTGAATAATATTTAGCATGCTTTACTTAAAGTTGCCATTATGTCAATAAATTCATCGCCTATAGTTTTGGATAAATAAGAAGTGTGGCCTCTTCCCTTATTTGCCTTTTTCTCTAAATGATTTTTTAAAAAGAGATAAAATGTTGCAATTAATTCGAGCGTGGGTAATTAATTTCCACATCCTTCTTCTCCTATTTTTTCAAAACTTCCCCGAAATGCCAATCCTTGCTTTGATAAAAACTTCACAGCGGCTATTAACCTTTTTAAAACATTTCGCCAATATTCCTTTTCCGCAAGGTACTGTTTTTCTATAACAATGTCTATTTTAGCAAGAGTTTTTGATCTTAATATATAAGTTTTTGTATTTTCTCTATGCCCTGCTGACTTTTCATGTTCACCAAGTCTTTCCAAATGTTTCCAATTATTAAACCCATCGATAAATAATGTCTGCTTAGTAGATCCGAATAATTTACATTGTAAACAATAAACCATATTAGTTAAGTTAGAATACAATAACCACTCTCTGCGAACAATTTCCAACTCGTATAGAGTTGGCGCGCCGCCCAAAAGGGAACGGTCGGCGTGGCGTGCGCCCCCCTTTGGGATTTCGCCCCGGGGCCATGGCCCCAATGGCCCTGTGGTTAATCCGGCCCTGGTCCCACATTGGTATGGTTGTTTATTTGTGTTTATCCTATTGTGTATTAGTCCTTCGGAGGGGACTTTAAGCCCGCGGTCCGTTCCTACCCATCATCCGCTCAAGCCATTCAGTTGGCTTCTGGGACTTCTTAGGGAGTAAGGGGAGAGCACTAAAAAAGTGACTAAAATTGGGAACAATTTTTTGGTGTTCCAACAACGTTCTTGGATTGTAAACAGACACTTTTCTACCACGTTGTGATTACGTTACTATAACGTGGAGGTATAGTGGCCAAAACTTAAGCAAAACTTTACTACTCTTTACTTTATATCCTCGTCTCTGTCCAGCATATTATTTATTTTATTATCTTTGCTTTTCCTGAAACTGGACATTAAACACTGAATACTAAATTTATTATAAAGTAAGAATACAACTTGCAAATAATAACTAGAATTAAAATAATGCAAAGACATAAAATTAACACGAATAATATTTTACTTTACAAACATGGGTGTCATAGCTCAAAATATAAGCACGTCCCGTTGAAATATGTGCTAATGAAAAAAATATATAAAACCGGATCTAAAAATTATTTATCTAGAGGTCTTTAATATTTCTGGTCTCCTGAAACCCATAATAATTATTATCTTAACCAGAATTATTTGTTTAAAACTACACATTTTTTTTCATACAATGTCGTGTATTTGTAAACATGTCTGCTTTTGAAAAAGGGAACTATGTAAAACGTGGAAATCACAAGCGTGTAGCAAGAACGTGGCAATTACCACCGCAATTGTTTAATCAAGTTCTGCCACATTCCACGTTGCCAAAACTGGTATACTTACTTTACTACTACTACCACTTTAAAGTATTACTTAAGTGATGTGGTTTGGTTACCGTTACTATTTATAATCCACTTTAAGTTTAGACAACTTTAAGGTGGTATAAAAAGTGGTCATTTAGAAACCAGACTGATATACATATATTCTGCTGGTGCCAAGTCCATGATTACAACTATACTAATATAATATAAAAATATTTCAACTGTATCGTAGATTTACTTATTTTAACGTAATTGCCACTTATTTGAAGTCGCGATCAGTTTTCGTTACTATAATGCTACTTGGGGAGGTTATAATAAATTTTTGTTATCAACCTTGAATAACGTACTTCTTTCGCCTGGCGGCTCGAGACGCAAACCTCATCCTTGTGAATAGTAGGCAAATTTGCTGTTTAAACAGCCCGCAGAAACAACTACACACAGTTAGATTGACTTTCTGCGGTAATCTATATCTGATAGTACAATGTTCAAAATTCCATGACCATTTTAACATCAAATTAACACCATACATGGTCTATATCGATACAAACCAAAATGGTGTTAAATATGGTTCGTTGGTCCAGTGTAAATTCAAATACTAAAATAGTGTAAATTTAACTTTCACACAGTATTAAAACAAATTTTACCTGGTGTAAATTGAACTCCTTTTCAGTGTTAAATATTATGTGTTTTTGGTCAAATTAAATCATACTACACAGTAAAAAGGAAACAGGAAGTTCCTTGACGCATTACCAGTATATTACCAGAAAATTGAAACTTTAACTCGCTATATATGTTTTTAGTGCGTTCCACCAACTTAAAATACTTCAAGTATTAACAGCTTTTTCCACCTATTTAAGATCTCTTTAGTATTGAACAACTTGTAGTGTCACACCAAAGCAAAGGACTACCTGAGCTTATATACTCTTCATGTAAGTCAACAGAGGCGAGATTTAAGAACATCACGTGATCGGTACATACCAGGAATGCACGGCAAATTGTTTTAATCGTTTTAACAGCGTGCTTTACAAACAACATATTTAGTAAACTGAACCATACAGTGGGTTGGTTTCACTAAAGTTTTCTGGATAATTTAACCAATTTAAAAAAAAATAACTATCTGGTTTAGTATCGTCAAACTAATCTTTGTTTATATTAACCTTCCCACAGTTGATTTAAATAAATACTTATGGGTCAACTAAATTAATATAGTTAAATGAACTATTCCTTTTTTTCTGTGTAGGTGCATATCTCAAATATTTTTAGATAAACACCGTTTTGGTGTTTGCTGTATATAACATTTTCAACCATAATTCCACAGATATTTTAAACAGTGTAACCTAATTAAAATAAAATTTTAATTAGCTAATATTAGATTTTATTAAGCCGATTATTTTACAAAAAACTTAAATAAAAATCTTTAAAGTTTATTTTAATTTATCAAATTATTGCAGCGCTCTCTGAAAACTTAAAAAACTGCCTAGCTATTTGTGGTTATTTTTGCCGCAAAACACTCGCTTTCTCACCCATTTGAAGACTGTAAAATTTAACTTTACTAAGCATAATTTTGGAACGATTATTTTCTTTTATGTTTTAGAAGAAATTTATTTAATAAATAACATTTTACATTTCAATAATTGTCCAGCAAATATTTTGAAGAGAAAAAGGGCATTTTATTTAACATTTACATTTACAGGTGGGATGTAACACCAAATTTTAAAATTACATGCAAAATAGCAATTACTTAACAAAAACTTTATATTTTAAATTTTAGGCATAAATGTGCTTATTACAAGCATTTAGTTATTTAAAAACTAAGCTTTCACAATAATTAAATCGACTTTAATTGGAGTTTAAGGCTGCGAATTTCTTTAATATTTTCTGAATTATTAAGCATACTTACCGCGTTTATGTTTCAGTTGGTAATTTTAACAAGATGGCAGGATATTTAAGGGCGGGTAAGTTAAATGCCACTTATGTTAACTGAGCGGGAAAATGCGGTAGGTAAAAAGACAAACACTTGTCGCAATTTTTCAGGTACTTTATTGCATTACATTATATAATGCCTAACGTACATATATTCATTAAGATAATAATTTTAATATTGAAAATGGTAATTGCGGTAACATTACGGATTTGGTATGTTAACAAAAAACTATAAAAAATACTATAATTATATATTTTTTTAAAGAAACTTTTTTCAAGATAAACAATATGTATATTTAATTTAAAACGATTAAGTAATTTACAAAAATAAACAAATACTAAAAAAAATATTAATTAAACTAGGAATATATACAAAATTTATTTAAGAATTGAATAAATATGGCATAACCCACGTAATATAAAAATAAATAACTAAACAGCATTACATAACATCTTGTGACCATAATTATAATAAAATAAAATGGTACAATAAACACAGTTACAGTGCCTTAGTTTAAAGTTTTCAAATTGCAATACTAATTTTGTAATAATAATCAAATAAAAAGAGGGCGGGGGATTGAGGGTTGATGTATAGGTACTACATCAAAAATAGGGTCATTTGGCGGGTATATAAAAATTCAAAAAGTTTTCGTAAAAAACATCATCGCTTGTCAAAAATTTCATTAAATCTAGGTGGTGAAGCTGCATGGACTCGATATGGATCCTTGGGGGACCCCAGGAAAGGAAAAATATGCTATTTGTTTAAGCCACAGAAGACACAAATTTCAAAAATGCATCTACATGCTAGACTATGAAGCGGCTGCATATTTACAATATTTAACTGGACCCAGAGGGCTAAAAACACCCTTATACAAATTTACAAGTGGTACACAGGAGATATTATCCAAATATATACATATTTACATTAAATGAAAAAAAACTATTAATTGAATAAGGAAAAAACCCTTTAAAATAATATGCTGCATTTACAATTTGACGGATACTAAAAAAGTATTGTTATAAGTATAAATATAAAGAAATAATTGTTTTTAATTCAAATATAAAACAAAAATATATTTTTGTTTGTATGTAGGTACCTGGATAACGTACATAATACACATTTAATGATTTGTTTATAGCGTCTAAAGTATAAGAAATTTGAAAGAAGTCTTTACATAGTATACAACCTTTTAAAATCTACAATACATATACATTTATTTAATTACAAGAGCAATTTTTATACAAGCAAAAATGTTTATTTGTTCTGGGTACAATTTATCATATACATACAGGCTCTCTATTTATTACATATTAACACATTTGTTTATAATATCACAGACATAATTGATCTCTACTCTTAGTAATTGTGTAATTGTTTTAACGATAAAAGAACGTAGTTATAGTACATTGTAGAGAGCGAAATTATTATTATTATTATTATTTTGATTGGCAAATTACTAACGATTTTTTGGCAAAAAAAATTTTTTGGAGATATATACTTGTGCATGAAGTAAATTAAGTCAGTCCCATCTTCAACTTTTTATGGAAAGTATAACATAGCATTCTTAAATGAGAAATTATGAGAAATTCGTTGCGAAACAGTCTTTAAATTATATAGGCGATTTTTTCATAAAAATAGGCCCAAAATTAGGTAATTTAGCTGCCCTTAGTAGTAAGTACTTAATATAAGTAATAGGTGTGAAAAAATCTCAGGTTACACAGCCCCACAAATTTAATACTTTATCAATATTTTAGCTCTAGTTTTTAATCATTATATTATAATAATTATTGGACGATAATCACGAAGAAATTATAACGTTAAATATATATTTTGACTATTATTTCTAAACAATAAATTTAAGTTTTTTTTAAATAGGTATATAATTTTGTAATTTACTTTTGATGTAAATTAAGGGAAGGACGGAGTTTTTTTTATAAAAATCGCCTTTTAACAGAGACTAATATTAGTAAATATAAAAAATTAAAGCTTTTAATCAAAACCAGGTCCATGATAATTTTTTTACTAATATTCAGCTACTGTTTTAAAACAATATTGTACCAAAAATTTGATTATGCATTTTTTAAGGCCGTATTACAGCCGGCAATTCTTTTGGCAATTGCAATGAAAATTGCCATACGCATGCGCGGTTGAGACATTTCGACGAATCTCTTGCAATTGCCGAAAATCGGTCCGGATGGATTTTTATTGCCGTTTCACGGCAATTCTGGGGTGAAACCTGGTAACTTTTATGTTACCAACCCTACTACAAATTCCCTAAAGAGACGCTGTTTGACTTAAACAGTTTAAGGTTATTTGTTTTATGATTGACATTTTGTTCAAAGTTCTAGTATCTATTTTACTCAATAATTTTTAAATATCTCTACTAAATAACAAATAAACAAAGTGTTTACAAAATCGCATTTTTTTCTTCGGTTGGTAGCACGGTAATAAACAGCAAGTTGTCTTGCCATTGCTGACTGTAAAACAACAAGCAATACGGCCTTGAAAACTTGATGGCAAGAATAATTTCTGCAAGAAAAATTGCTGCAAGAGGAATTGCCGGCTGTAATACGGCCTTTATGTGGGGCAGTGTTATCTGTCAAAAAGCCTTGGTTTTAAGAATGCCATGGTATACTTAGTGAATACCCGTCTAAGCTTAGGTGGATGGTAAGATAAATACAACAAACAAAAAATGGATGGAAAAACAATAAATAAACCGAGAAAGGAAAGTACAAAAAAGTAACAAGTTCGTAAAAAACTCATCTCTAAGTAACTGAATAACGTTATCACATAAATAATTGATATAAAATTCATGTCTAGGATAATTTGCTGTAGGGCTACGTTTCGAGGGAAGCGATTAAATTATGGTAGACGTTGTTTTGCAGGTCACTGAACATGGACGCGTGTCCGCAACTAAAATTGTCCGTCGTGTCCATCGTTTGACTCGTCTTGACAAACCGGAGGCGCGCCTCGGCGCTATTGTTGATGTACTCGTTCACACAAAAAACGTCACTTTTGTTACTCGTCGTGGTTTCGTCCTCCTCCTGAAGACGCGGCTTCTTCGTCACAGGCTCGTCGTCCTCGCTGTCGTCGATTTTGGTGAGCATGCGCGGAGTCGGCGGCATGTAGCACTGAGATAAAACGTCCTGTACGTCACAGTCGTCGTCAAACGTTCTTTTCGGTGATGTTACTTGATTGTTGTTTTCCGCTTCCAGATGGACTTCCGGCACGGTCAAACTGAGATTCTCCTCGATCAAGACGGCCTTGGCCTTATTCATTTCCAACGCCACCTTGGTGTCGAAGTCCTGATCGTCGAAAACACTACTCTTGCTTTCGTTCTTGATAAACTCGTTTTTGATGTTCAAAAAATGATCGTTGTCGAACCTGGGGTAGTTCAGTTGATTCTTAAAGTACCTCTCGTCTCTAGCATCCTGCTGCAAATGCCTCATTATGTTATTGATCAAAACGGATCTGTGCAAACTGATTTCGGGGTCTTCTATTTTCTTCAACTTGTTCGCGCTTATCTTCAATATTTTCCTGCGCTCCTCTTTCTGACGGTATTTTGCCGATATCATGGAAGGCCTCGTTTTTGGCGGGCAATAACCACCGGGGTACGTCCGGGGCGGGCCGAAGATATCGTCGCAATCGTCCACTGGCGGCGGAGAAGGCGGGTTTTTCATCTTTTTCTATTAACTGCAATACAAAGAAAAAACTTTAGATATTTTATCACCACTTCAACACATACTTTTGCATAAAAACTAGTAAATGTTATATTAAAACTTAGATGTCGGAAAAATTGGGTTGTACATTAGAAACATTAGTGAAGCTATTGTAAAAATAAAGATCTACTGAGTGTTTGTAGGTAGTCTGAACATAACGGTTTGCTTTTGAATCCTAAAAAAACAGTTGCTGCATCAACCCATAAAACCTGTGATATTATATTAAACAACTCTGTGATAAAACTTGTAGACTATGTAAAAAAACTTTTTGATTCTCACTTAAATTTTGAATATCATGTTTCTATGCTTTTAAAAAACGCCTATTTTAAATTTAAATCTATTTACTCTTTTAAATCTGTGGAAACTTACTAATGCTGTGATTTTAAGTCCTTTTAACTATTGTAGTCCTAAACTAGAATATCTTTGGTCTCTTTTAGAAAAAAGAGTAAACTGTCATAATGTAAACAGTTAAATTTGAAAAATGCTTTGAGTACCTAGCTGCTTCAATTGCTAATAAACTTGAAAACTTTTTTAATAATAACCAATCTAATGCTAACTTTAAAAGTAATTTTAAGTGTTATTTATTACAACTTGCAAGTACCTGAAATTGTAAATTGTATGTAACATATTTTATCTACTCCTACATTGACGAGCTGTGACTTTATGGCGTTTTATTGACGGGCTGAAGTTAGCTATTATAAATTGGGAAAAAGTGAGGTTAAATTCGGGTGACAGTTGACAGATGTCAAAATTTTAACAAATAAAATTTGCTTTAAATTCTGGTTTGTGTTCGTCGTAGATAAAGTTTAGTATGCAACTCGTTTATAAACTTCTCTAGACACTTGTTTTTATTAAACACTCGCTCGCAAGCTTCGCTCGTGCTTAATTAAACTCGTAACTAAAATGGCGTTTATAAAACTTGATACATAATAATATTATGTATCAAGTTTTATAAACGCCATTTTAGTTACGAGTTTATTATGTATATTATGATAATATACTATTTTGTATGTATTTTCTATGGTTTAAGCGGTAGACCAGCTACGCTGAGCTTACACCCATTGTGTTAGTATCTATATATTTCGCAATAAAGTTTATTATTATTATTATTATTATTAACACAGTATTTTTTAATGGTTTATCATAATATAACACCGCTATTACAGTATAATATAACTTGATTTGATGTGGGTATTGTAGCTGTTGTTTGAGGAAAATTAGCGCCCTTAAGCATAAATTAATCGCGTTAAACGCAGTGCAACGGTGTGCATTGCTCGAAAATCGACCTAGTTGACATTGTTATTTATTCAATTTTGTCCCATACTATTAGCTGATCCTATTCGTTGAATGTTAAATGGACCGGCACTGATTAGATTGGACTCGTCCAAAACTATATTTTAATGTTTAAATTAAAGGTGTAGGTAAATGTTAAGGGTGTACGAAACGTTGATGTCATTTTCTGAAAATATGTTTAAACGAAATAAAGGAGAATAGAGGGAAATGGCGCTAACAAAATAGTTACGGTTGTTAAGATTTCAGTCACGTGCGGAATTAACAAATATAAAAAATATAAATCAAGAGCCTATGGGTTTTTACCCCTAATGGATTTCGCAGGGGTGGAAACGACATTCGAGCAAGAAGTGAAAAGTTATAAAACTTACAAGAGACGTTATGTTATTTATTCTCGCAGAGTTGTATATTTTATAAGGAGAATAACAAAATTATTTATGTAGATTTGTTTTTTCTTTGGATAACGCAGCTTTTTCACCAGTCAACTTCGTTGTTTAAAGGATTTGACAGCTTAATTTTTCTACAAATTTGATTTAGCAAAATTATAATGACCATAAAATAAACCGTTTACTACCGCTTCATTAATTCATATCATTATGGTAATATATAAGCTTATTTTAAAGAAATCGTGTGAAGTCATTACCAATTCAGTAATGCCAACAAACATTTCTCCAGTCATGTCAACCATATCAAAGCCAAGTATGTGTTGTCGAAAAACAATTGTTAATGCCACTTTTGTTGATTGCAACTGTACGTAATAAAGTCAAAAACCAAATTTATTGGAGAGGTCGAATAAAATGGTCATCTAAATCATAAATAAACTGTATTTTTCATTTAAAAAAGCTGCTTTTATAATGATTTCCATTCGCACAGGATGTTATCTATTCAATGGTTTTTTATTTTCCCCCATATTTATTGAACGACCCTTCAGGCTTTGGCTGGAAATTTATGCATTGCCCTACATGTTCGTTAATTTGTTTTTCTGCGTTTATCACAATTACTCGGGCCCGTTTTGTATTTTTATTTTTGGGGTTGGTAAATTTGACGTGGCAAATACCATAAGCTAATACAACAATCATTTTTTCATCATAAAAACTCAAATATTAACGGTGTAAGATTACCTCTAAAAAAACATTTTTAGTTTGACCATTTAAAACAGTTTTAGGACGTTTTTTATGGTTCAAGTATATTTAAGACTGTTTAGTTTATTTTGGTCAGTTTTAGGCCTTCAATATAGAGGCATTTTTTATAAAAACAAGGTTTAAACTGTTTTTTTTACTCCCACCTTTAAAACGCTCTTTATCGTACATGTTTCCATGACACTAAGTGACCTTTTAAATACACATTGACAAGTTGTGGCTTTATGGCGCTTTAGTCACGGGCTAAAGTTAGCAACAGGTTTTTAGTCACGGTCTGAAGTTAGTTGACAATTGTCAAATGTCATACAATCGTTAAAATAAAGTGCCTTTCTTGTAAAATAATACTAAATGTGAAAATTATTTTATTATCTCAATACAAAAATAAAAAAGTATTAAATAGTTTCTCAACGCCAATATTTGAAAAGATTATAGGAACGTTTGTTGTTTTCGCCGTAGTATTACCAACTTGATAATATTTTTCAATTATAGTAATACAAAAAATCAAAGGATAAAATATTTTCTTAACATCATATTTTGAAGTTATTTTAATATTTTAAAGTATCAATAATTGTTAAGTTTAATTAAAATAATAACAGGCAATGTTAATGGTGAAAATTTCGTCAAAAATGTTTATTGGGATGGTTATTTTATTTTCGGATATACAAATATTTAATTTAAATCATTTTTTAGATAAAATTAATTATTTTTCGTAGAAAAAGTATAGTATGCAACTCGTTTATAAACTCTTCTAGGCACTTATTTAATTACAAACTCGCTCGTGCCTAAATTAAATATTAAAATGGTGTTTATCAAACTTAATACATAATATACTATTAAGTTATTTTAAATATAAATTTATCTAATCACCTTTTCCAAAAACAAAATAATTAAGTAAAACAGTGTAATGTGGGTAAAGATTATGACATTTCCCAATGACTTCCTCGTCTCAAATAACAAAAATGTACAAAATGAAAGTCGTCATATAACTGTTACATGACCTCAAATATTATCGTACGACAAAAGAATTTATAATAAAAATCGAAACTTAAAAATAAAAAAAATCACAAAAAAACCAAGTGGTTTGAACTAAAACTAAAAAGCAATTCCACGTAAAAGCGCTAGATGGCATTGCAGGAACGTAAAACAATTGAAACAGATTAAGATCGTCATCATAATAAAATTTTAATCCAACAACTTTATAGTTTAATACATCAAGAAGTTTTCGTTTTGACACTGGCACAATCAGAACTTTTCGAATCTGACTAATTAGTTTTGAAATTAAATTTTACAACTATTTTACAACGGCGAGGGTGAAACAAGTAAAGTTTATTAAATTAATTTTTATAAAAAACAGAATAAATTTGCAAAAATATCTTGTTATACGATGTTTTTTAATAAAATAATTAATATTTAGTTGAAAGAGAATCCTCCGTCCTTGTAACGTTTTTACAACAAATGCCTTATTTTTAAATAAGTTTTAATTGATACCAGCAAGGTCGCAGTAAACTTTCACTTAATAATTATTTTAAAAAATCGAAGTTATTTTTATTATGTTTATAAAAAAATTAGGTAATGCAGCAATAGTATCTCATCTTTTAAATTTTTATCTAATTTTTGTTATTTAGATTAATAATCTACTCCTACATCGACAAGCTGTGACTTTATGGCGTTTTAGTCACGGGCTAAAGGTATTATAAATTGGGAAAAAGTGAGGTTAAATCCGTTTAAAGGTGAAAAATTTTTAACAAATAAAATTGGCTTTAAATTCTTTTTTGTTTTCGTCTTAGATAACTTGTTTTATAAACTTCTCTAGACACTGGTTTTTATTAATAACTCGCTCGCATGCTTCGCTCGTCCTAATAAAACTCGCAACTAAAATGGCGTTTATAAAAGTTGATACATAATATACTATTATTGATATTGACTTAGTTGTAGTTTTTGGCAATAAAACTTATAATATAAATAATGTTAACAATTTTATTTTTGTAAGGCATTCAAGGTAACTGGCAAAATTTAATTAATAGAAGTAAGGTCTTAACAGCTAAAAATTAATGTAGACTATGAAAATAGTTCTTATACAACATTAAGTTTAAATTATTAATAAATTCAAAAGAGAAATCGCGTTTTAAAACTAAATTACACTAATTATATTTTACCTTAATTATTTTAATTTAAATATAAATTAGGATTTTGACCACAAAACACTAAGTGTATCAAAAAATTTGTTTGTCATACCTACCTATATGTAAAATTAACAAAAGTTTGTAACGAACTGATTAAAAAACATCTGAGTTATTTTTAATGCACATTAGTCACTATTTTAATTTTTCCCAACCAAATAATTAAAGAATGCGTCAGGTTTTAAACCTTTATAAATAATTAAATTTTACTTATGAAAACGAGCAATTTTACCAAAATATATATTATTAGAACTTCATATTATTTATTATAAGCCTTCATTAGGTATGCTATTAAAAAAATATGAAATATATTAATTTAATCAATCCACTTAAATCTTTCCTATCTTTAAAATAAACGCGGTCAGACAATTTTTTATGCAGTTTTACAACATTTTAGACCGTTGTGGAATTCGGAATTTTTAGAAACATTACGATTTATTAGATTTTTTTAAGACATTTTATATGGTTTTAGAGCAGTTTTAAAACATTTTATACATTATTAAAATAGTTTTAAATAGTTCAGACATTTCCTATGCAGTTTTAGGACTTTTTAGGGCATTCTAGACAGGATAATTTGATGCAATTCTTAAGCACATTTAAGGCCCTTTTGAGACATTTTACACAATTTTTTTTGGACATTAAGTAGTTTTAATAATAAAGAATATTTTAGACAAAGCACATTTTAAGACGATTTTAGTTTATTTTTAAACATCTTAATGACATTTTTATTCAGAAAATTTAGGAAGAATATTATTTTGTAAAATAAAATTATGTCTTGAAAAAAATTCTTTAGAATTCATAAATTCTTATTAGGTTAGAACTAGACCGTTAAAAATTCCTCGAAAGAAGCTCATTAACATCGTGATAAACAATGCCATAAGTTTTGTTAGTGTAGTGTTCCTTTTTGAAATAATACCATTTAACTTTTAACCTTTTTAGATCGTATCTGCTTAGATAAAATTAAGCGAGCGACGAAATTTTCAAGTAACAGGAAGTTGTAATTTCAAACGCAGGTTAACCAACATTCACGGTGATAAATTTCAAATGATAATGAAGCGTTTCATAACAATAACTAGAAAATAAGTTTTATATTTTAGGTTGAACTCTACGACAAATGTGATTATAACTCTACAAATTCTCGCTTTTACACATAGGTTTTGTTTTACCACTTACATTTATTTAACAAAAAAGTATTTATCAGTATTTTGGGTAGTTGGATTTTATTCAACAATGGTACAGTATTGCTAAAAGAGTTAAAATAATCACTCTTTTTAAAAATAGTAAATTTATAGAAAAAGATGTCCCCTGACACTAAAGTTGATGTGTTTTTTTAATTACTGTTGATGTGTTTTTTTAATTACTGCCTATAGTATACTACCCGAAAAAACCTTCGTTTCGTTTTCGTTGGGCCACCCTGTGTAATAAAATAGATACATATTACTCCCAATTCGCAACACATAATATTAATTACGATTAATTAAAATTATATGTTTTTAAACCGTAAATAAATTGAATGTATGTAGTCCATACACGAGAATCATTTATTTATTAAATTAATTCTATTATTCCGACAGCAGCTAATTTCATAAATTTTTACAAATTAAAAACTGTAAAATCTGTCTCTGCATTATATTTAACTGTACTTTAAGTTTTTTACATCCTGCTTCTAATGCGGCACACTTTTTAAAGTGTTGAAATAAAATAGTGTTGTTAGACAAAGTTCTCACATAATTTTTGGCACTTTTTTTAGGACTGCATTTTATAATGGATTACATCAAAGATAATTACTTTCACCTGATCTTTCCTTTCCTTTGTAAAATAAATTGTTTAGTAGAGTACATTTTAAAACTATTTCCCTTTTTAAGTATACCTAGTTAGCTAATAACAAAACAAGAATAGAAAGTGTTTATAAAATTATATTTTTTAATAAAGAAATACAATTTAATTGGAAATCCTGTACCTACAAGGGCCATCAAAAAGACTTGTTAATGGCATAAAATTCAACATATAAAAGAGTAGGTACCCATTTAAAAAGTTATAACTGTTTTTTTCTTCATGGTTAGAATGGACAAAGTTTATACCATGTAACATTGCTTTTAACGGTTGTAGATACTGCCAGCGAAAACTATACGCAAGGTCGTGGACAAGGTTCTATAAACCATTGTTCGTAAATATTTTTAAATCCTTACAAAAACAACCAAAATTACTACGTAATAGTAAATAAGGTCCTATAATAACCGTAACTCACACTTAAGTGCTTGGTTAAGTTTGGCAACAGTGTAGATATGGTTACGTCACAATCTTAAAAACACGGTAACGTTTTACGAAATAGTATTTTTTTTTGGTATATTCTAGCATACCTAATTTTGTTTAAAAGTTTTGATACTTTTCCTTTCTCATTTTTATGTATGTAGAATACATTTTTTATAGTTTTAATGCATAATAATACATTATTTGTAAAATTTTTATAACAAAATTTGTTTTTTATCATTACTTACTAGAAAGTGAAATGTTAAATAATTCAATCATTTAACATAGATAAAATTTTAAAATTAATAGTTTTAAGGTCGACCGTTTTCTATAATGCAAGGCAATATAAGTTTTAAATAATAAACAAAATAATACTTTAAAAAATTAACAAACATCTTAAATTAAAATTAAATGAACGATTAATCTTCTTGCGAAATAATTTGACTTGTTTAGACCCAAAAATAAGTATGAAAACTATTAAAATCGCCAAATAAATATACACTTGACACTCTTTGTTTCAGTGGGATGTTTTAACTAAAAATAAGGTTTTTAAAAGGCAAATTTATTATTCTCCATTAAAAAATCTAGTTATTATTACGTTTTCATAGTTTAAAGTATAAGGGGCCTCCACCACCTGGGGGCCTCAAAAGTTGCAGTAATTTTTTTTTAATGACTTTATTGGTCAACGATAATTCAATTTAATTAAGTGCATACAATGTCGCCTTACGTAAAAAAATAGAAATTCTAATTTAATTCGTTATTACTGGCAGGTGAGGCGATTTTATTTTTGTTTTATTTTTTTGTGTGCGTAAATCGAGATTCCCGAGCAAACAAAGGAGACGGCTCCGTTTAACCTACTTTGATAAAACTTGGCCTAGATGCGGTGCAAATTAAAACCTTCGAATCCCATAAAAAATAGGAATAACGTTTTAGGTTGATTAAAAAATTAAAAAAATAAAATATAAAACATTGGACTGACATCTAAAACATTTTTGACCTTTTTATTAGAACATTAAATAAAAGCTTTAATCCACAAAAACATTCAAAATACAAAATTTGCATAGCAATTAATTGTTGATCCAGTAAATGAATAAAATGTCGGTAATTAATAACAAACAAAAATTAACCATAGATTTATATTTTGGTTTAGCGTATAAACAGCATGAATAAAATATAAACAAATGAATATATTGACAATTGACCGCTTGCAGTAAATATTATTTCCCAAATCAATATTTGTTGAATGTTTTTAAATGGATGCAAAGCTCTGACATGATTTAAAATTTACAAGTGCACAGAAATTTAATTAATTCAATGAAAGTTCGGATAAAGTTGGGCTACTTTAAAAACATATTTACGGGCGCATAAAAATGTTCAACGCGATTTTTTTGTAATTAAAAGTTATATAAGCTTTCTATCATTATTCATTATAATGTATTCATTTAGCTTTCATTTTATTTATAAATTAGAAAACCATATTAATAACGTCAATTACAATGGACTGATGTTTTATCTAAAAATATCAATGTATTTATTTACCGAAGTTAACCTAAAGATTTTCCCAGAGGATTTTTTTTGTAAATTTGACAACACCGCAAAAACAACAAATCTAGATTTTGGGAATTTTGAGAAATTTCGGGTACTGGGATTAAAAAAAAACAAAAAAGTCAAAGTTTAAAGAAATTAGAAGAGAGCAAATGTTACCCTCCAGCCCATATACTAGATCTATGCAAATCAACAAACAAACCCACTTTTACATATATATATTTAAGGATTAATTAAATACTGATTTACTCATCGAAATTCATTCACACAAAATTGCAAAAGGTATATTTTTTATTTCTAACGGGTTTATCAAGAATTTATTACGAATTTAAGTGTGTGTCTAGGATTTTAGAAAGGAAAAGTAAGTAACTGAATATTTAAAATTTGAAAGTTGTCTGTAATATCTTTGGCTATTCCCAAATCATCTTTGTTCTAAATCCTTAATATTAACACAAAACAGTGTATGTGCTTATTACAAAATTTCTAATAACCGTAATACTTTTTACAGCTGTTTCAATTAACTAAATAGTAATATTTCTAAAATAATGCACAAAAATTGATCTAAAATAGGCAACATAGTTTCTTTTAATTATAATTTAATATTTTATGATCTTTTTAAAATAGTTTGACATTTTTGGTTAGTATTAAGATTGCTTTACACAGGTGTTTTGAATAATTTGACTATTTGAGTTTGTTTTTCTTTAAGGCAGTTTTATAACATTTTTGGTAAATTTTAGGACATTTTATACACAAATTTTAGCAGTTGACCGAAGTGACGTCACCTCTTAAAGTATCAGAAGAGCATAAAGCCTCAGAGGTAAGATTTGAGTCTAGACTGAGAGCCGAGCATTGAATCCCGAACAGAAAGGGGCGTGGCTACCTATTAAATATGTCGGGTCGCTGTACAAGTTTTTTAATTTTATTTTTTTGAATTTACATTTCGAAATATTACAATGTGGTAGTAAATTGTTGTTTTATTATAAATTAAAACACATTTGTGCGGCTTAAAAAAATTGGACAATCAAAAACTGCCCTTACATTTAATTTACTTCAAACCGGGTAATTAAAAACTGCTCATTCGAATTAATGTTTCGGGTAATTGAAAAGTACCGAAATTTGAACAAAACAATGTAAAACTTCCCTTACATGTGTACAGGGTGTTCCCCCTTTAACTTTTTTTATTTTAAGTGTCCCAAAATATTGTATATGTAGGTACTAAAAAATACTTTTTTTCTACTTATTTAATAAGACATAATGTCACTATAGTAATTTATTTTCAATAACAATTTTGGTATACTGAGGCTTCTTAATTTATAACAGTTTAAAAAAACATTAAATGATAACATTTCGAATGCGAATATTTCAGAAACGGTTGAATTTAGGTATGTATATGGTTTGTTATATAAATTATGCTCAGAATTTTACAAGGAATCGAAAAATAAATTCATATATGAAAATTTTTAATACATAAAAAAAGTATTTTTTAGTACCTACATAACCACACTTTAAACTTTTTTGGGACACTTAAAAGAAAAAAGTTAAAGGGGGGCGACATTATATATAATGTCCTATAGGGGATCACCCTGTACATTAAAAAAATGGGGAAAAATTCGCACGGTGCTTCAAAATTTAAAAAGTAGTTGTAAAAATTCGCACAATAGGGTAAATTAAAAAAATGGTGGGACAAATTTGCAGTTGCATAAATTTGTAGCCTTTTTTAAATTTACAGATTATCCAAAATAATTAAAATTTTAAAAATTCCCAATATTTCCAAAATTACTAAAATGTTCCAAAATTAAATAAAATACTCTTTACATCCTGTATTATTACTGGGTTCTAATTTTTTTACATTTTATTAACCATTATAAGAGTTTCAAGTGCTCATAAAAATGTTTGGAAATGAGAGTCAATATATCATTAAATTCCTGCCGACATCTTGACAACAGTGCAAAGTTGATTTTATAAACAGATGAAACGAAACGATGGCGTTTCGGATAGGGCACTCGATTCTCGTTTATTTTAAGCACAATTTAGTGGTGTAAATAAAACGAAACTAAATAGTAGTAAAGACTTAAAGTTGTTAATTGCAAAATAAATATTTTATTCAATTACGCGGTTTGAAGCGGCTGCATAATTAGAAATGTTTAGCAAATGTTTTGAAGTTTAATTTTATTTTTATCATAGCGCCTATTCGCGAAAGCCTTTGCGGTTTTAATTAATCCTTTACGGTGCATAGAAATCCGTTTTGAATGGACCGCGTTTATATCTATTAGGGTTTTTAATGATTTATGTGGACGAATACCAAGTGGCATTTTTTATTCATTCGTTCGTTCAAATAGGTAATTAAGTTGTTTTTTTGTCATTTGCTATTGGCCTTTTTTCATTACAGTTGACTGGCAGCAGACTAGATAAATATTTTAATTACTTGCCTAATTGACCAACAAGTTATTTAGTTTTTTGGAAATGTTAAATGGGGATATAGTTTTTATTCAATACTGTCTGATAAATTATATAACAGTTCTGTTTTAAGGCAGGTAAATGCATTATTATAGTATTAAAAGATTCTTACATAAAATATTACAAAAACAGAAATTTGTACTTGTACTTGTATTAATATTAATATTAAGGTTTATTAAGGTTTTATTTTTTTAATTTTGAATTCTTATATATAAGAATAATATAAGTTATAACTTCGGAATGGTTTGTTTTCGCAACACCCAAGCAAGAGGAGTTATAGACAATTTCACACTACAAAAAACATCTGAAGGTCAAAGTTCTTCAGATCAACCGTTTCAAAGATATCAGCAATAAAAAAAAAGTTTAGTCTCAGGTTAAGTCAGGTTTCAGGTTAGAATTAAAGTGATTTTACATAAAAAATAATATAAATATGGCATATATTTTTTGTATTTTATTGGAAAATAATTGAAATTTTTTATTAGTGTTATTTTTGATCGCTGATATCTTTGAAACGGTTGATCTTAAGAACTTTGACCTTCAGATGTTTTTTGTAGAGTGTAAAAAAACTCCTCTCGCTTGGGTGTTGCGAAAACAAACCATTCCAAAGTTAAAGAATTCAAAATTAAAAAAAAACCGGTGTTATTGAAATGCAAAAACAACAAATGAATTGAGGCAAACCTTAATATTAATATTAAGGGCTCAAATAGGCGCCAACATTTTTGTTTTTTAATGTACTATTAATTTTGCTTGCTTGCGTTTAAAGCACTTTGTGTTTTGTTTTGGTGTTGGGGAATATTTCTAATATTTGTTTATAAATTTAATATTGTTACTTATAAATAAAGACCTTTATATTCAATATAGGCTGTAAAAATAATTAAGACCAATCGGGTAAAGTAACCTCCTAATTTGTAAAAAAAACTGTTTGTACCAATAAAAAAAAATTGACTACTCTAACCTCATTTTCTACTTTTACGTTGTATGTATTTTTTAACATATAAAAGTATGCCTTGAAGATGAATATTTCATTTAATGTTGTACCTATGCCATGCGACTGAGAAGTTTTTTTTTGTGCTATGCTCAATTATAGGCCTTCTCTACGCGCCGGCATTCAAACTTTGAGCTTAGCACAAAAGACTCTCTTCTCAGCCTTATGACATAAATAACTAAATATTATTGGCATAGGTCAAAAAATCATTTTTGATAAAATTTGACCTTTGCAAGAATTACGCAAACCTTTTTTCTGGTAAATATTACTTTCGTTGTAAAAAACGAACTTTATATACCGATATCATGACGTGTTTTGTTCTCGTTTAATAAATAAACGACGAATAACAATAACAAAAGTGGAACAACAGAGCGGCATCATCGGCAACAGCAGCAGTCGAGCACATAAGAAGCTTTCTGTTTTTCTACGTGCCGTAAAACACGTGAGAATTTCAGTGTTTTCAAACAGGAAAGTGATCGTAGCAACAAAAGACATTGAAATCCATTTAAGGCACACTCATTTCTTACATCACCGCGCAGTAAAATTGTTTGAAACAAACGAAGAAAAAAACGAAGGAGATATAATTAGACGAAGCGATTATAATTATGAGCTTTTGGTTTTTTATTATTTGCTAATATCAAGGCGATTGTTGTCAAATGCCTTAGTGTTGATTTCTCATTAACGATGTGTATCAAGGTTGATTTAATAGTACCTATGTTATGTATCAAGTTAAATAAACGCCATTTTAGTCACGAATTTAATTAGGCACGAGCGAGCTTGCGAAAACTTTTTTCACGACAAATACTTATTATTATCTAAAAATGATTTAAATTAAATATTTGTATAAAAAAATTCTGTGTAAATTAAAATGTATCCCTTGAAAATGGACTAACAACAGTTTAAGTGCGATATAGAAGCAGTTTTTCACAGTAAAAGTAAATGGACACTTCTCCACCCCAATTTTTTTTTAAATCTAGTTTACTGCCGACCACAGTCTTATATAAGACCGTGCTGCCGGCGAAATCAAAAGGTATAGTACAAACTTTTTAAGTATTGGCGTTGAAAAACTAATTAATATTATTAAGATAATACAATAGTTTTTACATTTAGTATTATTTTACATGGCGCTTTATTTTAACAATTGTATGACATTTGAGACCTGTCAACTAACTTAAAGCTAACTTCAGTCCTTGACTAAAACGCCATAAACCCACAGCTTATCAATGTGTATTTAAAAGATCACTTAGTGTCATGGAAACATGCGCGTTTTAAAGGAGGAGTAGAAAAAATTATTTGTTTTTGTCCAATGATTTAAGTCGGCGTTTAAAGATGATACTTAAAGTAACGCCTATTCCACACGGGCGTAGTAAAGTCTTTCGACAGACTTCACTACGTCTGGGTTGAATATACGTTACGCGTCCATTCTCTTTAATTGTCTAAGGGTCGGTTTATCAATATCCGGTTAGTTGAATTTAACTGTCAGATAGACTAACTGGAACTTAACCAGAGATTGATAAACCGGTCCTAAGGGTTGCAGAACCGAATACGATACTCAATTGTTTTATTTTACTTTTTGTTTTTAAATCCTAATATTAACTGTTTAATAAAAATACACAGCACAATGTGCATAGATAACAATTGATTATAAATTTATTATTTATTTTTATTAGAAATCGTGTTGACATTAGAAATGAACTAGAACACGCAATGCTGCAGTCCTAAAACTTGACTTATTAATAAACCACCCTGTTCAACATAAAATTGCATGACTAGAACCAAACAAGAATTTTTATTATCTAACCCTTTGCAAATTGGATTAGTTCTAATCAAATAGTGCCATACATTGAACTGTATACAGTTTTCACAAATTGTCGCATAACATGAAATTGACATATATATATGTCAATTTCATGTTATGCGACAATTTGTGAAAACTACCCAGATGGCATGAGCTGCAACGAGTGGAGAAAATTGTCGGTTCCGAACGAGCATTCGTTTGATGCGCGAGCGAAGCAATCGTAGCACGAATGCGATGCTTCTATAAAGCTTTTAGTACCTCTATAGGTACTATTATAGTACCTACTAAAAACGATGCGTCTAGGAGCACTTAAAAGGATCAAAAACAAAAAATCTATAATTAGCCAAGGTTTATAAAGTTCTTTTTTTTATCTGGACTGCGACAACGTTGCAAATTTAGGGTTTTGGTTGGTAAATACAGTTGTCAAGTTGGTCGCATTGATTAAAACAAACTAAGCTAGTTATAAATCTAATTGTGGTTATGTATAAATTATTGTAGGTTACATTGTGCAATTGTCAAGTTGAATTGTCGAAATTCGAAGTTAAAAATGCAATAAATTTGGCTTTGGTGGTGCTTGGATGAGTGAAATCATATAAAAAAAGTATTTAAATATAGGTTGCTTTACGGCCCAGAAGAGAAAGTATTCCTAGCGGATAATAATCTTCGCTTTGAAAAGAATTTATATAAAAGAAATTAAATTTTTTTGTGAACGTAAATGTTGTCCAATGGTGAATAATGTGTGATGTAATATTTATAAAACCAAATTCGTTACTTTTTTACTCCAAAAATGTCCATAAGGCGATGTACTTTTTCTTCCATTGTGGCATTTGGCATAATTTCATCAAAATTAAGTTTTACCCTCAAAAGGCCTTTTACATTCGAATTCGTTGCTATTATTTTTGGCATAATTACCTTTTTATTTATAATTGACAAGTAAATTATCAATAATAAATATTATTGTCAATTTGACAGTGTCAAAGTATTTAATTAAATTCTTTAGCAGAAGTACCATTTTTAAATACTAAAAATACCAGTCAAACTGGCATAAGCCACCAACCTAACAAAAAAACACGAGTCCAGATTTAAAAAAATTAATGAAAACATAAGAAATTTAGCCTACAAACTTCGGATTATATTTTAAATTTATTTATTAAAACGACAATTAAAATTAATAGAACTTTGTATTTGGTTTTAATGTAATGTAATGTTTGGAAATAATTTTTAATAGCTTTGAGGACCTTTAAATTAAAAATTCAAGGTTTAGTTCATAATAACAAAATAAAACCTTTAATGGTAAAATTACTAAATGTTTACTATTGAAAAGTATAGCAAAATTAAAAATCTTAGTTTAGAGAATTACAATAACTATATTATATCAGGATATTTACGTTACGTAACTACAAATTCTAAGTATTTTTGTTGTAAATTTACAGCATTAACTTGTAAAAGATTAGGAAAAATTCAATACTATTACAGTAACTTTACTTATATAATTAGGAATAAAACATCCTTTATTTTCATTTTAAAATTAAGATAGAAATTTTTATCAGTGTAAAGTTCTATTGCAATAAAGTGTTATCACTTATTTATTTTAATTATACTTAATTAACCAATTTAAAATAATCAAGTGTCTAACAAAGAAAATTCATATAAAGTATGAATTTTCGATAAGCTTTTCGTAATAAAACCCAAGTTGCGTGGAAAACATCATAATATGTTGATTAAAAAGTGCCCCGACTTAGTAAATTCACAGTAAAACACACCTAATCGATAAGGCAACAAAAAGATATCAGCGAGACCACCTCGTCGCGACGTATAAAACCACAGACCTGTGTATAAAACCGTTAAACAGACAGAAAGAGCAAGAGAAAGAAAGAGAGAAAGACAGAAGAGTAAGTTGGAGAGACTGGAACGAAATTTTCACGTGGGCACTAAATCAAATGTCTCGGCTTGTTTAACTAAAAGCTCGTAAAGTGTATACGTATCGCGGGGGTTAAATGGAAAAGTTTGCTTTTCACTATAATATAACCCCTCTTTTGACCCCCACACAATCGAATTATCGGACCATAAATCTTAATCAAACACTCTGTATACAAGTCGTAATTGGTTAATTGGGTTTAGTGAACCTCGATTAACGCTCAGTAGATTTAAAGAACGAGATGTATTAATTAGATTTGTTTATGGTATGTCTCAAGTTTTTTATAATACTGTGGTTTTACATTATTAATTACATTGTATTTTGATGGCAGTTTTAAAACTAAATTAAAAGGTTTAATAATAACTTTTTATAAAACAAAGCGTATTATCTCTAGATCAAAGTTTGATGTTGCATGCTAAAAAATATAACCCTATCTACACAATCTAGGATTATTTTTTTTTTAAATTTAAATCTCAAAAAGTTTTAACTAGAAAATCCTCGCTTATAGAATTTATAATTTTAAATAAACAGTAGGTAAAATAGTATATTATGTATCAAGTTTAATAAACGCCATTTTCGTCACGAATTTAAATTAGGCACGAGCGTAGAGTTTAGAAAAGTTTATAAATGAGTTGCATACTAAACTTTTTCTACGACAAATACTTATTTTTATCTAAAAATTATTTAAATTAAATATTTGTATAGAGCGACATCTATACGAAAATAGAGTAACCGTGAGAATGGGAATCTTAATTACTGGCGGCAAATGTCAAATTTTTCTGTGGAGATCGAAATTTATCCTTGAAAATGGACTAACGACCGTTTAAATCCGATATAGAAGTAGTTTTTTACAGTGAAAGTTCAGCCCGTGACTAAAACGTCATAAAGCCATAGGTTGTCAATGTATGTATATTTAAAAGATCACTTAGTGTCATGAAAAATTATTTTTTCTACTCCCACCTTTAAAACGCCCTTTATCGTACATATTTCCATGACACTAAGTGACCTTTTAAATACACATTGACAAGTTGTGGCTTTATGGCGCTTTAGTCACGGGCTGAAGTTAGCAACAGGTTTTTAGTCACGGGCTAGTTTTAAGTTAGTTGACAGTTGTCAAATGTCATACAATCGTTAAAATAAATTGTCTTTCTTGTAAAATAATACTAAATGTGAAAATTATTTTATTATCTCAATACAAAAGTATTAAATAGTTTCTCAACGCCAATATTTGAAAAGTTTATATGGACATTTTAATTTCGCCGGCAGTAAACTATAACTTAAATTCGGGCACGGACTCCACTGTAAAGTGCTCATAAAACATTTTCTTTACTTTCACTGTGAAAAACTGTCAATTTTCAAGAAATACATTTCGATTTATAACCTTTATAATTGTGTTTATAAAATATAAAAATTTGACATTTTACGGTGACACACAGATTCCCCTATTGTGTCATAGATGGCGCTCTATACAAATTTTTTATTTAAATCATTTTAAGATAATAATATAGTATTTGTCGTATAAAAAATATGCTATGCACCTCGTTTATAAACTTTTCTATACACTCATTAATCTTAAAGTCAAGCTCGCTCGTGCCTAAATTAAATTCGTGTATAAAATGGCGTTTATCAAACTTGATACATAATATACTATTATTACTTTGACATTTAAAATTTAGACTTCTCTTAACAGATGTCACTGTGCTTGCAACTTTTTAATGAAAAATATATTCTTTTTAGCATAATATTATTTCAAATAAATACACGGTAGTTTTTTACTTGATATATAATACAAATTAATTAATTTGTAAATAAGTTAATTAACTTGATTGTTGCACATTTTCTTTAATTATTTTAAATAACAATAAAATTTAAACCTTGCTTACTTTTTTGTTTTTAAATTTTAAAGTTAAATATGTCTTTTAAGCCTCTTGGCAACATTTTGTATTTTAAACACCAAGTGTAAAATAATGGCTTTTTAGGTCCATAATTTTGTCAATGACTTTTAAAGTTTAACATTGGTTTTCACTATTTTTAATAAAATGTATCTTTAAGATAGAACTTTATTATTGTCAACACTACTACTCAGTTTTTACCTCCTAGTCTGAAAAAAACTCGTTTGGACCAATTCGATAATTGTCAGATCTATAGTATAGGTATACCTAACCCCAATTTTTCCTTCTAATTAGTTTTATGAATTGTTTAACAAATAGAAGTGTAGAAGTATTAATGCAAGATATTACTGCAAAAACAAATACACATTTTTCCTTTAATTAGGTTTTAAAGTTAATAACAAATGACGTGCTGATAAATAATTATAAAGCATTTTGCAATTCTGATCATGATCCGTGACTTCGTTGTATTATTGAGATATAATAAAGACAATAATTGGATACAGCGGTGACGTAGCAGAGAAACATTTCTGCCATAGCTATAGCTATAGAAGTAAATTACATGGAAGTGTTTTCCTCGATATGTATTTTAATTTTACATTTCAAATCAACTATTTTTCCCGGTAAAAAGGATGTAAGAATGTACGTCAAACATAATTACGTCTTTAAAATAGCAGATTAAAATAAACAAGGTAGGTTAACCTTAAATATGGCAAAGCCTTCTATGATTTAGGCATTTAAAATTTATTAAAATAAATTTAAAAAAATTACTTACGGTTTGTGCGTTAAAATATCGACTTAATTACCTGAAAAATAACAAAATATTAATATTTATGAATAAATAAACTTATCAGCTGATAATTGTTATCAGGAAGGTATAATATAAATTATGCTTTTGTCTATAAGTAATTAAATTTATAGGTAAACTATATAAAATTTTTAAAAAAATATTGTAATTTTAAAAATCGTAGGATCCTATTTGCAATGGGTGGTACCCAATCAAGGATTTTCCCAAATTAACTTCAATTAATTTTACTATATTACTTTTTAAAAATCGACCTTCATTAAGTCCTTGTATCACAACTTGCAAATAAAATGTTAGAGTGCTAAAACCATATATAACACCACACTAACACACATAATATACAACAGATAATACAAGGAAGCCATGCCAAGCGGTTGCATATGTTTTCTGTATACATATGTATAGTCTTTGTGCATAGTGAAAGTACCGTAAAGTTTCTGATCACGGCTTGCTGCTATTCGGATTATTCAAACACCTTATGGCAAATGGCATTGTGAAAAAAATTACCCTGACCTTACGTAACAATTCAAGGTTGCGTCTAGCTAACACTAAATACTGGTTTTGAATATTCGACCTTTGTTGTTATCGAAAATATAATCTTTAATATTTCTTATCTATACAGGGGTTCAGTTGTAATATGGTAACCTTATACTGTGATAAGGTTAGGTCTACCAATTGGAGGTTTGAATCATTAATATACATACATGGTAGCCAAACGAAAACGAAACAGAGGAGTTTTCGGGTAGTAGGCAATGAACATCGTCCGGATAGGGATGAAAATGAAAAATTCGTTTTGTAGTTGGTAGCAAAGTTCCAAAAAAGGATCAGTAGCGAACAAAAACGGATATTTAGATGTGAGCGGTCAGGATGAAACTGCTGAGGTAGGAGTTTTTAGGACAAGTTTCTGCTGATCCAACTTTGACCACAGGAAATTAGCTAAACGGGTCCTTCGATCTCATAAATTTCGCCCTTACTTACATAGTTCATTTTTTTTATCTGGACTCGTGTTTTTTTGTTAGGTTGGTGGCTTATGCCAGTTTGACTTAGTATTTTTAATATTTAAAAATGGTACTTCTGCTAAAGAATTTAATTAAATACTTTGACAATGTCAAATTGACAATATAATTTATTATTGACAATTTACTTGTTATTATAAATAAAAAGATAATTATGCCAAAAATAATAGCAACGAATTCGAATGTAAAAGCCTTTTTGAGGGCAAAACTTCATTTTGATGAAATTATGCCAAATGCCACAATGGAAGAAAAAGTACATCGCCTTATGGACATTTTTGGAGTAAAAAAGAAACAAATTTGGTTTTATAAATATTACATCACACATTATTTTCACATTATTCACCATTGGACAACATTTACGTTCACAAAAAATTTTAATTTCATTTATATCAATTCTTTTCAAAGCGAAGATTATTATCCGCTAGGAATACTTTCTCTTCTGGGCCGTAAAGCAACCTATATTTAACTACTTTTTTATATGATTTTACTCATCCAAGCACCACCAAAGCCAAATTAATTGCATTTTTAACTACGAATTTCGACAACTCAACTTGACAACTGCACAATGTAAGCTACAATAATTTATACATAACCACAATTAGATTTATAACTAGTTTAGTTTGTTTTAATCAATGCGACCAACTTGACAACTGTATTTACCAACCAAAACCCTAAATTTGCAACGTTGCCGCAGTCCAGATAAGAAAAGAACTTTCATTCATTTAGTCCATGAATTACTAGTAAATTAGGACTATTTTGACCGGCAACTGAATTTTTGCAAAACTATGGCTGAAAAAGGCTAATGATGACAATTTGCTTTTCAACATAATATGTTTTTTAGACGAGTGTACGAAAGTCCAAGGATTTTACACATAGTCCACACTCAAACTCTTCAAAATGTCTGGGCATCACTTGCCTTATCTTGCCTATTAAAATTTTAGGGGTTGTGACCACTGCGCGAAGGGGTGAAGCGATTTGAAAGTAAAATCTATAGCAAAAGATGTCCCCCTCGAAACTAAACGTGTCTATGTTTTTTTTTAATCAATAAGACTACCGGAAAACTCTTGTTTTGTTTTTGTTGGGCTACCCAGTATATATAATCAGGGCTGGCAAATATCATGATATTTATATAAATATCCAAATATCCGATATATATCAAAATTTGGATATTTATTTCTTTCTTTTATTATAACTATTTACCGCTTAGAGAATTGTTTAAAATTGAAAATTACTTAATTTATTATAATTTTAAAATTTTATAAACATGTAAATTTGTATTTCAAATCTATTCTATTCAAAGAAAGTTGCTATCACAATAACAAGTTTTTTTAGTACTAGTATGTATAGAAATGTAAAATGTAAAAGTTTATGAATAGATTTTCCATACATTTATACTTACTGATGAATAGAATTTTAGAAAAAAAATAAATTTCGTCTGATAAATATCATGATATTTATCAAGATATATATCAGGATATTTATCACTGATATATATCCTTCCAGTCTTGTATATAATATTGATTAAAATAATTTAAACGAATTTTCGAAATAATCAATCTAGAGGTAACCCACTTAATATGCTATAGGCAAATCAATACCCTTTAAAATCCAATTTGCTTATTAGTAACGACTAGTTTTCCCAAGAGGGAATATATTTACACGAAACTAATCAATTTCAAGATAAAAATTATTTGAAATATTAAACCTCTTATCGTCTTTACGTTATTCTATTTCCCCTTAATTTGAATTTCATATTTAGTTCAGTCTCTCTTTTCATGTTGGAGTTTAATAAATTTTATGAAGGCTAGCCACAGTGAAACAGCCGCAGTTTTTACAAGGCAAAAACAGCTTTATTTTTATTAATTTGAGAATTTTAAAAACAAAAAAGTTACGTTTTACGTCTATTTTTTAAAAAGGCTATTTAAACAACGTTTCTAATTTAACTGCTTAAGTTTGTATATTAGGGAAGAGCGAGTTTGTCTAGAAAATTTTTTATACTACTTTTATACTATACAATTTCTACGAGAAATACTTATTATCTAAAAATTATTTTAATTAAATATATTTATAGAGCGACATCTATAAAATAGAGTTTTTTGCGTAAGAATGAGAAACTGTATTACCGGCCGCAAATTCCTGTTTAAATCGAAATTTATTCCTTGAAAATACACCAACAACGGTTTAAATCCGATATAGAAGCAGTTTTTCACAGTAAAAGTGAAGAGAATGTTTTATGCGCACTCCACAGTGGAGTCTTCAACCAAAATTATTATTATCAATGTGTATTTAAGAGATCACTTAGTGTCATGGAAACATGTACGATAATGGGCGTTTTAAAGGTAGAAAAAAACAATTAATGTTCAGCATAAAAATAATAATAAAAATAGGCATTTTTTAAATATAAAAAGAGGTATTTTATATAATATAGTGTATTTAAACATCACCAAATATTTACTTGAATATTTCTTTCGTTGTTCCGGTTTACGGTGCGGTGTGTTCATGTTCTCTTTTTATTTTGTAGATGTATCATTTATCTGGAAGCCGCTTATGTTATTCCATTATCGTTTTTCACCGGTTATTGGCTTCTAGAGATTGTTCGCAACAACAATGTGCTAAAATAAAACTTGGAAAACGGCTTTCAATGTTTGGTTTCCAACTCCAACTCTCGGTTTGCTATCATTTTTACTTAATACCAAGTAAATGTATGATTTTGTATAGGCAAAAAGGAAGCTAGATAACTTTTTTCAATAAACTTATGTAACAAAATGTAAAAGTGAATATTAATATTTCATGATAAATTAAATGAAATTATAAAAACTTAATCAATTTAAATGTAAACATATTTTCTATACATTTATTTTTAAACCATACTGTTATTTGACATTTATTCTATAAACCAATTGTTAAAAAGATTAGGCAATATTACACACATGTATGTATGTAACATGTATAATATTTAAGGTGAAAAACTCTTAATTTTTATGAATAGCTAATATGCCCTAATAGTATATTATGTATTAAGTTTAATAAACGCCATTTTAGTCACGCTTGCCAGCGAGTGTTTAATTAAATGAGTGTCTAGGAAAGTTTATAAACGAGTTGCATACTTTACTTCTTCTACGAAAAATACTTATTACTATCTAGAAATGAGAGAAAACAATAGAGTAACCATTCTTGTGAATCTGTATTATCGGCGTGCCGTTGAAAATGTAAAATTTATATGTGTTTTTCACATAAAGTGAAGTGAAGTGAAAAAAAACACGAAATTAAGTTTAATCTAGTTTACTGCCAGCGAAATTAAAAGTTCAGTACAATGTAGTATAAACTTTATAAATATTGGCACTGAAAAACCATTTAATACTTTTGTATTTTTGTTTTGAGAAAATAAAATATGTTTACATTTAGATGGGCACTTTATTTTAACTATTGTATGACATTTGACAACTGTCAACTAGCTTAAAACTAACTTCAGTCCTTGACTAAATACCTGTTGCTAACTTCAGCCCGTGACTAAAACGCCATAAAGCCACAACTTGTCAATGGGTATTTAAAAGGTCACTTAGTGCACGATAATGGGAGAAGAAAAACATACTTTTATTGATAGGCACAATATATACTAGTTAGATTTTTTCATTATATTTTTCCAATTATTCACAAAGCTTTCTATTAATTTGTCATTTTTGTATGTCAACCATTTCATAAAGCAACGACTCTATCAGCATAAAAAAATCTAACATACTGCTGACATTCTATTAACTCATTGTTGGAAACTATTAAGCAACAAAAGGACGAAACGTTTAAGGTATTAACTTTTTTAACCAAAATTTCAAAAAATTCAATCTTAGATTGTTGCATAATTTTTCGTAGCAAAAAACGTTTTTTACGTAGCACGTTACCAAGTAGTAAAAATTATTCGAAGTGGGTCAGTGGAACAGAGCAGGTTAAGCAATTTTATTACAATAATGGAATCGACCAAATTAATACTCTGAACACAATTAAAGAATAATTGGTTTCCTAACACAAAAATTTATTTCCTTCAACTTTTAATTAAGAATTTTAAACTGTTATAAAGCAAGCATAATAATTTCCCTTTATAAATAATCATTTGAGCAGATAAAATATTTACAAACCCATTTTATATTTAAAACAGGCACTTGCGGCTAATAATAAACCTCGCGTGCTATATTATTAGATTAATTTTATATAAAATACCACTCCACGAAAACGTTAAGTAACATCAAAATAAAAATCTACACTATCATTGCAAAGCAAGGCCCATTCAAAAACTATAGTCAGGTAAAAATTCCAGGTGTTTAGATTTGGTGGGTTTGCTTTAAATTTAAACTGAAACGAAGAAATTAAACGACAAATGATTAAGTAACTGTTTCCATGAAAAAAATACAAAATTATTTAATAGTTTCTTCTGAAAAGTTTTGATTTCGCCGGCAGTAAACTAGTATTTGCCGATAAAGCATTAAAAATTTCGGGTGGAGTACCCATAAAACATCCTCTTCACTTTCACTGTACATTATATCCGATTTAAGAACATGAAAATTGAACTCATCTTGCAACGAATCTGTTGTTGATATCAATGGAAACTGCATTGAATGGCGAACCGATATCTCAAAGTAGATATTGATATTGACCGTTTGAAAAACTAATTTAAAAATTATAAGGCACTTTGTCCAACACTGTATTTATAATTCATTATACGCTAAAGAAGCATCGCTAGTAGCGCCACCAAGTAGCCGTTATCATCGTAAACAGAATTCAGATTTTAATAAGCAGCTGTCAAACGCGTATGTAACAAACGAGTGTTTTTCAGAATAAAGCCGGAAAATGTTAAAAATATCGGAATAGAAAACCGTGGCAGGATTTGTTGTGTTGTTGGGTGTTTTTCATAAGGAAATCTTGGGTTGAGTTTTTACCGGTTTCCCAATAAACAGTGGAAATCCGAAAATAAATAAGTCCCTTTAATTTAATTTTATACGAGGTTTTTCAGAAAATATCGGGAATTTTCGTTTTTTGAAAAAAATATTTATGTATTTCTCTACATTAATGTTGTCGCCTTCAAAATAGTCCCCATTGGATATTATGCACATGCGCCAGCTCTTCTTCCAATACTCGAAACACTTCTAAAACTCGATCTTTGGGATAGCCTTTAGTTCTTTCAGCGATGCGGTTTTAATGTGCTTGCAAAACGATGGCCCTTTAAGGTTCTCTTCATTTTTGGAAATAGGAAAAAGTCAGACAGAGGCATGTCTGGCGAATATGGAGGCTGGGGCATCATTACAGTATTGTTTTTGGCCACAATTTTGTTCAAAATTTAACAATTTTAGAACAAATTTTGCTGCCACGCGTTTCATACCCAAAACATTCGAAAAAATTTCATGGGATAAGCCAATCAATATACCAACATCATCAGCGACTTCTCTGATGGTTTATAACCATTTCTTTCACTTTTTCCATGTTTTTATCGGTTGTTAATGTGCTTGGTCGTTCGGGGCGTTCGTCATCTTCATCATCTTCACGGCCATCTTGGAAACTCTTATACCACTTGTAAACTCTTGTTTTACTTATAGCAGGCTCACTATAGGACTTTGTTAACATTTCACAGAATTTATTTTATTTTTTAAGCAAAATTGGATACAAACTCTTTGATCCATTTCTTTTAACGAACGAAAATCGCCGAGCTCATAAAAACACGTCTAACCTTAGCGGCTGCCACAGACAAAGTAAACAATGAAAACAGCTAAAGTTTTTATCATACTTCGGGGGCGTGTATACCAAGATAATAAAGAAAATTTTATGACAACCGGACCCTCCGAATTCGCGTAATTTAACAATTCCCGTTATTTTCTGAACACACCTCGTATTATAATATAATATAGATACAATTTATATTATAATTATTATATTATTATATTATAATATATTAGATACAATAAATACACATTTTAGTAATGATTTACGTAAAAATTGTAAACATTTCAATTCAGTTAAAATCATAAAACAAATAAGCATTTAGCATTACCAAAAGCGTTGATTAAGAAAGTCTCCACTCAACAGTAAAATACCAAAAACCGGTATTATATTATGTATTATATATAATATTATGTTGCCATGAATTCGTATGTATATTTGGTCGTTTAAAAAGCAGTTGTAGGCGTTTTTAAAGGACTTTCGCAAAACATGAAAATGCAACGATTTAGTTTTTATTTACAATTAAAGCACACAATAATTTACCATGATCACATAGATAAAATACACACACAAACGTAACAATATAGCATATAAGAGTTGAAGTTTATTAATCAATGATAGCTTGTCCTTTTTTTGTGAAAAAACTATTAATTTATTCAAAAATGATGTGCACTTCGTTGCTTTTTTAGCGTAGGTAGAACACCTTTTTAATGGTTTGTTTAACAGCTGTCATTATTTGACTTTTCTGCTGTCAGATTAAGGTAAAGGTGAATAAATTTTAAAATAAGTGACTCGATTTTTGGCAAATATTGTTAATTTGTTGTGTGTAATTTTTTTTTTTTCGACATTTGATTAAGTTTTTTTTTGTGTTGAGCTCAAAGCTTAGCGGTGGCCTACAATTGAGCGAATCACAAAAAGACCCTTCTCAGCCGAATGGCATAGGTACAACATTTTATCTTCAAGGCAGTTTTATTTGTTATATTAAGCGTAACTTACAATTATAATAATTATTAAAAGTATAAAGTAAATAGCTCAGAGCTTTCATCAGTTATTGCATTTTTGGATCGGTCCTAACAGGTATTTTACAGACTAGGACGCTTGAAAATAAAATAACGTAATTTAGAAGAAACAATACGTCGTAAAAAATGGTGTGTTTGCGCGCTTTAAATCATCTAAACTTTCACTGCCGGCGCACGCGCGTGCGGCGGTGTTTTATTATTGAGGTCGTCAACGTAAAAAGATACACTTATTTCAAATAAAATGGTTCTCTTCAACTTTATAAGTCTGCTGGTGGATAACGTTCGGACTGCGCCGCACCTTATTAGCTTTTCCCGTTTTATTATATTAAATCAGTGGGGAAGAAGGTTAGGCGGCGGCGGCGGCGGCGGCCTTTACGGCGCGAAATACAAGCACAAAGAACGTTAAACAAACATAGACGAAATCATTATCCGGCGGCATAACAGTTTAGCGGATTAACGCTCAAGAAAGGCATTTTTAACTGTTGCTTTCCATATTGTAACACAACATTATTTTTTGATAACAATCCACGATTCTTATCGTAATGCGTTCATGCTTATTCAACGATTTCCTTAGATTTTTCATTATTCATTAATATTTACAATGTTTTAGGTTTTTCTTCGGGATTTTTTATGAATTAATTAAATATTTATACGTTTTGTTGTCATGTTGTATTTTCTCATATCTCCCACAAATGTTTACGCTTTAATTATCAAAATGTTAAATTGTTTTTCAGGATAAGGCAGAAAAGTAAGCATAAAATGTTAAGTTTTTAAAATAGAAATTGTGTTTTAAATTCTTTAAGAACCTCTTTAAGTGTGCCAAAAGATGTCATTTGTTTTTAATCCCCACACAATTACTTGATCCCGGCGTTATTTATATCGGGTCCGCAGATATTAATTCGAAACGCTGGCTGCTCTCACCCTCTCACGAAATTCCGGTGCGACGGGAAAATGGAAACGGGCGCCGCACCAACAGGCGTTTTGTAGCGCGCGCGACGCCTCTGCCGATGTTCTTTTGTTCTTCGTGTCTGTGCTGTGTGTGTGCGTCCCCGGTTACAAAACTGAAAACTTAACTGTACCGAAGCGTTTTTACACTTCCTGGTCAGCACCGGCACCGTTTCCTGATGGCCAATTATTTATTAATTTTAGTATTTATCTCTTTGGCAGGGCCGGCTCAAGACGGTTTTAAGCCCTATTCAAAAAAGATTATTGAACAACTCACTTTCCCATCCTTTAAAAGTTAAAATATTTCTATAAAATTAACATCAAATAAAAAAATGCAACAAAGATGTAAATTACAATTCAATATTCTGGTGTCTAAATAATACCAGAATTTATTCATTAATTTTTTAATGATTCGATGCTACCATATATGGTAGAGCCGGCACTGTTCTAACGCGCTTCTTACTATTTAATTGCTGTATATATACATTGTAAATCATACGCCTTTTTTGTGTATTAGACAGTAAAAAATATTAGTTAATTTAAACCAAATATTAACCGGATTTTATGTTAATTCAGGTCCACATACGAGGTGTGTTCAGAAAACAACGGGAATTGTTAAATTTCGCGGGTTCCGAGGGTCCGGTTGTCATAAAAAAAATTTTTATAATGTTGGTATACATGCCCCCGAAATATGATAAAAACTTTAGCTGTTTTCATTGTTTACTTTGTCTGTAGCAGCCGCTAAGGTTAGACGTGTTTTATGAGATCGGCGATTTTTCGTTCGGATCAAAGAATTTGTATACAATTTTGCTTAAAAAATGAAATAAATTCTGTGAAATGTTAACCAAGGCCTATAGTGAGTCTGCTATAAGTAAAAGAGTTTACAAGTGGTATAAGAGTTTCCAAGATGGCCGTGAAGACGTTGAAGATGACGAACGCCCCGAACGCATAAGCACATTAACAACCTATAAAAACATGGAAAAAGTGGGAGAAATGGTTATAAACCATCAGAGAAGTCGCTGATGATGTTGGTATATCGATTGGCTCATCCCATGAAATTTTTTCGAATGTTTTGGGTATGAAACGCGTGGCAGCAAAATTTGTTCTAAAATTGTTAAATTTTGAACAAAATTTTTGACCAAAAACAATACTGTAATGATGCCCCAGCGTCCATATTCGCCAGACATGCCTCTGTCTGACTTTTTCCTATTCCCAAAAATAAAGAGAACCTTAAAGGGCCGTCATTTTGCAAGCATAGATGACATTGAAAGCGCATCGCTGAAAGAACGAAAGGCTATCCCAAAGATCGAGTTTTAGAAGTGTTTCGAGTATTGGAAGAAGAGCTGGCACATGTGCATAATATCCAATGGGGACTATTTTGAAGGCGACAACATTAATGTAGACGAATAAATAAATATTTGTTTCAAAAAACGAAAATTCCCGATATTTTCTGAACACACCTCGTATAGTCTGAAACAAGTTTGGAATACAGCATATTCCGCTCGAGTGAAGAGTTTGTCACACGAGCCGAAGGCGAGTTTGACGGTTTCACGGTTTGACGGTTTCACGAGAATATACTATTATTGCATATCATACGCCTTTTTGTGGATTAAAGAGCTATTAAAAAATAATAATGAGTTAATTAAGTAGTACTTAATAAGTACTAAGGTCCATTGTCACTGGTGGATAAAATTAAATTTTTTGTTTGCCACAGGGGAGCCAATAAGTTTTTTGGGTACGCCGATTCCAAACATTACCATAATTTTCCTTCATTCTAAAGCTATTAAGAAAAAAAGGTCACAAGTTATTCAGGAGAAAAAAATTATTATACGAAAAATTGTCTGAAATTTTCACATACGGTTAAACCAGAGATTAAAAGATAATTTTGCAAAACTCATTTGATGAAGATTTTAACTTAAAGATAATTAAGTAATTATATTCTTTAAAAAACATAAAATATTAAACGTTAACATAAAATTATAAAGTAATGTTAAAGTCGCGTGAAATTAAAAAATATAAAATATACAGGGTGGTCCAACGAACAGGAAACAGACATCTCAATAGATTTTACTTGTTTACTAACCGAAAACGCTTCTGTTTAGTTTTCGTTGGGCCACCCAGTATAAAAATAATTTACGTATCATTTTCCCTTTAGTCTTTTCTTTAAAATCGAGTTGTTAAATTTACGTGTAGCGGGATTTCCTAAGATGGAATTTGAATAAAAAATTTAGCGGCACGTCGTGTCTCGTGAAACATTGTCGTCTACACAGTATTAAACTTTTAAAGTATCATCTTACACTTGTGCAATACGTTTTATACACACCTTTACGTGTTGGATGTTTTTTTACACCAAGGCAAGAAAATTTTCAAAATATACACTTATTTTTGTTTTACCTCTAAACAATATAGGGTTTCCCTTTAAAATGCATATATACAGAGTTTGCCAGATTATAAAACTTTTAGGGTGTTACACATCCTGTATACACCCCGTTTGGTAATAATTAATTTAGATTATGGGAGATCCTAGGTAAATATGACCCAGGTTGGATTATTTAATATGCTTTGTAATTTAGGTTGTTTGATTTTGATGTACCGTTTACCAACTACGTACATACGCAAACTTCCTTTGAACTGCATCCAAGCTACAAATTATTATTATTTTATTTACCATGAGTGTGGTAAGTAGCTTCTTACCATACGATTGCATTGGCGCCCCGTGACATTTCATTTTGGTGAGGCAGAGGCAGGGTTTCGCCCTCATTTAAAGGCGAAGAAATTTTTTTAAACCCAACTTAAAAAAACTGACGTCGTAGTTCACAACCTATACTTAAAACTAAGTAGAAAACTTAGACTGTGGTGGGGAAGGAGTCCTCTACTTTGTCAATGAAATATATTTTATTGTAAAAATGACGTTTATATTAAATAAACCTCATTTTTGTCTAATTTATATTTATATTTGTTCAGCAAGAACCACGTAAAGGTGTAGAGGTAAAGTGCAGCATTATTAATATAACCATTAGGTATAAGCAATATCGGTACAATTTCTCACCGTAATATGACTAAATTCACATAAATCACCAAGTTCAATTAACTAAACCCACAAAATAAACCACATACAAAAGAATCATAAAATAGACAAACTCATAGAAAAAGAATAAACAAAATATTGCGTAAATAACCACAGATTTGTTCTTTAAACAGTTCAGAATTTTATAACCAAAACAAACCTAAAGAAGGAATCTGTATTTATTTTATTGGTTACTGTGATGGCTACAAGATGGCGATAGTGTTAAAATATGTTTATTTTAGAATAGAAATATAATTTCGATTAAATCGATTTATTATAAGAAAAATAATACCATTTATTATTGAATTTTGAAAAACGTGTGAAGTATAATTTATCTAAAATTCCGCAACAGCGTTGCCACAACACCTGCTTATTTCCTTGGATGTAGGCGTGCCTGCCTCGCGTATGCTAATACGATAGAAGGAGACAAATATGATATCGCATTGTAATAGAACGAGACAACAAGGCTAACGCCAATCGTGAGTCTAAATTAGTTCAGGCATGCTTCTGAGCCAATCATCTAGCTATAAATATTAGTTTAAATTGCGGTCGTTTCAAATTCAAATAATTTAAATGTTGCTGGGTATTCCACGTATAAAATCAATCAATTTTATTCACTATTTCACAATTCATGTAATCCAAATATTAAAAATTTATAGTATATTATAGAAAATAAAATATTTAAATTATACTTAATTTTTTAATTCTCTATGATGAGGCACTGCCTCACCTGCCTCCCCTGACGGGCCGCCACTGTTCGGTTGTAGTTTAAAACAAAACTTATTTGAATGCAGTTAATGAATAAAAAATTCTGCATGTACTTTACGTAAACATAAACTTCGTACGTGTATTCCTTTGCAGGTAAAATTACAATTTGCCGAGGTAATATTAAGGTAAAATATTGTTTGTGTGTTGGAGATAAAACCTTTTAAAAGAGTCTGTTTATGTATCTATTTATTTTGTTTTACTTTTATTCCAACTTCTCTTTGTCAAGATAGAAATAAAATAATCCCTGCCATAATGTCGGACAACCATGAAAATGCATACAAACGTTATGTAAAAGTTATTATGTAATGCAGATGCCACTGTTTTTTCTTTGTTAGACGCATTGTAAACATAGCGAATGTTAGAAAGTTCACTAACTTTTTTGTTATTCGATATTGTGTGTAATATTATGTAAGATTATTATGATAAGGCAATAAAAATACGTTTTATTAAAGTATCAGTTTTCAGAATTTTGTTTCAATATATTTTAAGGTCACAATATTGAACGTCTTATGGAAATAGTAATCAAATTTATTAATTTGATTGATGGCTTTTTTTTTAACCAAAACAATTTATTAAAATCAGAAAACACTACAAACATATTACATATTTCAAAATAAAACACACGTTCAAAACGTTGATTTTAAAATTAAATCATACTGGTTTATTTGAAACAAATAATTTGTAACAAAATAAAAATATATGTGCGATATTTAGATTCATACTTTTTAAGATTCACACATGAACAGTTTCTTAAATGTATATAAAAACTAGACCCATAAAATACAAGTTAAAAAATATATGTTTTTTAATTAAATCGTTGCGGTAACGCCATAAAGGGTTTGTTAAAGCATTATTCAAAAATTGGTCTGAAAACGAATTAAATTAAAAAATCATAAATAGACATGTAAAATAAATACTGAAAAACCAAACAAAAAGTATAAAAAAGAACAAAGTGGGGGTAAATTATGATAAATTCAGCTTCTATTGGGTGTTTTTTATGGCCAGCGTATAGCTATAGCTGATCTATATTTGAAAATGCAGTTTTTAATTTGCACTAACGATTTGCCGGCTTTAAAAAAAGTGCAAATTTTAAAATACAGTAAAACGTAAAAAACGTTGCATCGGGAAATTCAATAAGTTTCGCGAGCCGGCGGAATGCTGCGTGCAGTGGATTGATACATTTTGACAAGATAAATCATTAAACCAAACAGCAACTTTATTGTAATGGATTGGATTCGAAATTGAATTTTATTTATGTTTATGGAATATGTTCTGTAACTTTTTGAATTAATTTCATCAAACAACCCGACCTAATTCAATTAGAAACATATTGTAAAATTTGGCACTCGAAACCTCCGTTTTCCACTGGGTTTTATTATAAATTTACAAAGTTTAAACTCCACTTTTACAACATGAAATCATGTTGTTGGAATTGTTACACATTTTGTCTTTTTACTTTTTTTTAACAATAATTATTCACCAACAACATTAAAAATAGAGTAAAGCACTTTTTCTACTCCAACCTTTTTAAAAACGCTATACATGTTTCCATGACAAATTGATGTTTGAAATACACAGTGACAAGCTGTAAGTTTCAAAAACTACAGTCAGGTAAAAAAAATCCAGGTGTTTAGATTAGGTTGGCTTTAAATTTAAACTGAAACGAAGAAATTAAACGACAAATGATTGTTTTTCTACTCCCACCTTTAAAACGCCCATTATAGTACATTTTTCCATAACACCAAGGGATCTTTTAAATACCCATTGGCAGGCTTTGACTATGGATTTTTAGTCACGGGCTGAAGTTAGCTTTAAGTTAGTTGACAGTTGTGAAATAATACTAAACGTAGAAATTATGTTATTTTCTCAATACAAATTTATTAAATAGTTTCTTGGCGCCAATCTTTGAAAAGTTTATTTTCAAGTTTGTACTGACCTTTTGATTTCTCTGGCGGCAAACTAGTATTTGCCGATAAAGCATAAACAATTTCGGGTGAAGTACCCATAAAAACATCCTCTTCACTTTTACTGTAAAAAAACTGCTTAAATATGGGATTTAAATGGTTGTTCATTTTTAAGGAAGAAATTTCAATTTTTAGAGGAAAATTCAACAAACTGACGCTGATATTTTAAAAGCCGGTTAAACAGATTCCTAACACCAATTTGGGCTACTCTATTTTTGTAAAGTAGTATACCTAGTATAGTATAGTATGCGACTTGTTTATAAACTTTTCTAGACACCTATTTTTATTAAACACTTGCTCGCAAGCTTTGCTCGAGCCTAATTTAGACTATGATTTTAAAGGGTCGAAAAAAACCGGAAAAATTGGGGAAAAAATAGGCTTTTTAGAAAAAAATTACATTTTCTGAAAATATACAAAGCAAGGATAATAAATGTATTACAGAAACAAATACAAATAAAATTTAAATGATTAAACTTTAACGTTAAATATAATGTCGGTTGGGTCCTTTTTGCAAAAGGAATTCCATTTAAAAAATAATGAATGATTTATGAAGTTAATTTATAAAATTATAATTTTATAAATCGATGTGTCAAATAAAACGATAGTTATGTTAATACCTTTTTTTGCGACGGTAAAAGGTTTTTAATGAATTATAATAATAGGAATAATTATTATAATCATGTAGGTATTATATGATTATAATCCGAATCGAAAATTCACTTTTTTCTTAATGAAAAAAATGCTAAAGTCAATTTTACTGAATCTTCTCAATTTTTCCGTTTTTTTTTCGATTCAATTTTTACGGAACTTTTAAAACCCTAATTAAAACTGGTGCCGTTTATCAAACTTGATACATAATATACTATTTAGGGATCAAAAGTCTACAATCTTATTGGTTTATTATTATTATTATTTTTGCAATTGAAAAGTAAAAAACACCACATTGCGAAAAATTATCTATTTAATAAACAGTTAAATAACAATTTTGTAATTATACGTTTAAAAATGTAATAAACATACTTTTAACAACAGACTATAATGTGTTGAACAATGCTATAAACTACATATTAAAAATTAATGATTTCAGAGATAGATTACCAAGAGGTAGATAATATGCAAATGGATTATACATTTAAACTAGTATTAACCAATAGATACAACTAGTTTTTTTTTCAAATTCTTGGTTTAATTGGATTTTTAATTGGTCAATAATTTTAATTTATCTATATGATTGGTTTTATAAAACAAATACGTTGTTTCAGAGACGATTATTTTGAGTCATTTTGACACATTTTTGTTATTAATTTTATTTGGTATTCAACATTAATGATAATTCCTGAATTCAATACAATTTTTATTTTAATTTTATAGAATAATTTAAAAATTTTTAGTATGAACTACCATAAATAACTATTAATACGCACATTTAGAACGAAAAAATATTTACTGGTAATTCACGTAATTTGATAAAAACTAAGCCACAAATTAAGACCAAAATATGAAACACAATCGTTCGACGGTTCTTTAGAAAAGTGACGCCCTCGGCGGGTATGGGTTTGGGTGTTTCCGAAAGATTATTGAACCCTTAGGCAATCTCGGATGACAGTCCCCTAGTGTTAAGATACACGTCTATATATACCTACATAAATATATGTGTAGGGATGTCATTTATATTCCCTTTGAGCCATTACTATATGGCGTATACGGTAAAATGGAATAGCTCTGTTCCCAATCCATTTTTGTTTATCTGATAGATTTTTATTTTTTTATTTTCGACAAGGTTAAAAGTCAACAATATTTTTTGTTACAGACACAATTTTTATTATGGCTTATCTTCATACACAAATAATAAAAAGGTAATTTTAAGCGTTCTCGAGAGATCGTTAAATTTGAAAGGTAATTAAATTTCAATTAAAAAGGTCTGGATTGTCTTCAAAAACAAATATCTCTCTTAGTTAACAGTTTTGAGGAGACCTTCGGTTAGATAAATACATTTTAATAGGCACATAATTAATATCAATTATGCATTTGTTGATTTTATTTTGTTAATTTTGACTAAAAATACATTTTCTTGAAATAAAAACCTAACTTTTATGTTAAATAAAGTAAATGACTTTAAAAGTCGGGCTGAAGTTAGTTTAAGTTAGTTGACAGTTGTTAAACGTCATTCAATCGTTAAAATAATACTAAATGTGAAAATTATTTTATTATCTCAATACAAAAATTAAAAAGTATGGGTTAAATAATTTCTTGACGCCAATTTTTGTACTGACCTTTTGATTTCGCCGTAGTACTATAGTGCTATTAACTAGATTTAACTGATCAAGCGTTACAAATTTTGCGTAAAGTGCACATAAAACATTATCTTCTTTTTTACTGTGAAAAACTGCTTCTATATCGATTGTTAGTCTATTTTCAAGGAATAAATTTTGATTTACAGAGACAAATTTGAGATTTTAACGCTGCTAGATTCCCAAGTTAGTAATTCTAACGGGACTTCCAATAAATACAACTGTCACATTTTCCGTGTAAGAATTTTTAATACTTTGTTATAATATTTTGCAATTATAATAATAAAAAAATCAAAGGATAACATATTTTCTTAACAAAAACATATTTTAAAGTTATTTTGATATTTTAATCAAAATAATAACGGGCAATGTTAATGGTAAAAATTACGTCAAAAATGTTTATTGGGATGGTTTCTTCATTTTCGTATAAATGTCGCTTTATACAAATATTTAATTTAAATTAATGTTTAGATAATATTAATTATTTGTCGTAGAAAAAGTATGCAACTCGTTTATAAATTTTTCTATGCACTCTTTTAATTAAGCAGTCGCTCGCAAGCTCGCTCGTGCCTAAATTAAATTCGTGACTAAAATGGCGTTTATGAAACTTGATACATAATATACTATTATTTAATTTTGGACATGTTTACTCATTTTTGCTAAATTCCTAATTAATGCTCCCCTGCTTACACCAAAAATGAATTGAACTTGACAAGGTAATTAAAATTTAAAGAGCCTTTTAAAAAATAGATTCTGGATCAATTAAAAACCTATTTGTAACTATTTATATGTGTGTATGTGTAAACCTAATTCAAAAACATGTTGAATAATAAAACGAATACTCGATAACAATGCCAATGTGTTAAAACTCATGTGAGGTATAACCTATACCTACAGTGAAAATCGATTCTAACAAAATTTGTATTAAAAGCGCGCGGCGCACTATTGTTTATGTTCAAAAAAAATACATTTTTAAATGTTATTTATTTTTGGTAATTTCATAAAAGCAATGGGTTTTGGTAGAAACACTTTTTGATTACTTCTGGTAGAAACGGCCTTAAATTTTTTAAGTTAAAAATATAATTTTTTGTAATTATCTTTGCTTAAAGTACCTCTTTATCTATTAAAGAATAACCATTTCAATAGTTAACTAAATTCAAATTAAAATACACATTGCAAAGTTAAAGAAAACATTTTTTTAGACAGGCATAGGTATAACTACAATTTCCAACGATTTTACAGAGTTTTCTCTACCCCAAATTGTCAGAAAGTACAAAAAAAAATAAGCTGCATTATAGTGCATAAAAATAGTTATGATTATATTTTTATTGCGCATCACGACTAAATCGCGGTGGCTCTTACCTAAAGATTTACGAAAAATCTAAAACAATTCAAAAATAAAAAGCCTAATTTTTTCAACTTAGGTATAGTAAATAAGTAATTAGTCTTATAAAAAATTATTTATTTGTAATAAAAAATTATAAAATTATTTCCGCAAAACGGTGCTTTGTGAGCAGAGTGCGGCAGCAAATGTATACTTAACATAAACATAATTAAAATCGCTTGATACCGAAAAGTTTAAAGGTATTTTGGATTATGTAAGCAAAAGGCGGATTATTTAGATTTTTAATGTTTTAATATTACATATTTTGTACCATAGTGTTGTATTGTATATAATATACTATAGTATAGGTACTACAAAAAAACATATACCTGTTTGGTAGTTTGATTAAAAATGTATGTAAAAAGGTAGGTATATATATAATATATATAATATACCTATTTGTTGTAAAAACTTAAGTTTAAAAAATGTGTAGAATAATAAGTTAATAAATAAATGTAAAAAAGTTTACTAAATAAACATTAAATATAGGAATGCTCGCACCTAATCTGTGTAAGCTATTGTTTCAATTTTGTTCCGCTGGCAAGTTGCCAAAGTAATAATGTTGGCCAGAAGTTCAACATTCATTCCGAACAAATTACCCACTCTTCTACCCTCTTCTTTATATATTCAAAAACTTTCTCAAAATAAATGATTCCACATTTTCGTTTTGTTAATTTTAAATGTCTCACATTTTAGTTGGCGAATTTTAATCATTGGGTTTGCTTTCATTTCTTTCAACCAACACTTAATTAAAAATTTACATTATTTTTTTACAACCACAATGCCTTTTTTACGAAAAAAACGAATTTGATTTAACAAAGAATTATATTCATAAAAAAACTCACAAACAACCATAAAATGTGTTATAATATAAAATGAAGTAATTAGTATGTTTTTAAACAAATTGAAATATAATTGTTTTTAACAAAATCAAAAACGCTATTTTAAATTCAAAATCAAAAACTTCTTAATCATTATTTTTAATAACAAAACGTTTAAATATAAAGTTAATATGTTATAACATTAAAATAAAATAATATGTTTTAATTAACGCTTAGTAAATAACTAGGTACTTTAATTTTATAAATTTTAATACACAATTAGTAAATAATATGACAGAAAAACTGAACATTATTGGAAATATCAAGGGCATCATATTTATAAAAACAATATAAAATGTTTGATAAATGTATATTTTCAAAATAAACCTATATAGGTTATAGTACCTACATATGTATGTAGGTACCTACGTAAGTAAATATTTTTCCCTCGATTTTTCCTAAAAAAACTTCAGTTTCTTTTGCTATAGATTTTACTTGCAAATTGCTTCAACCCTTCGCGCAAAAGTCACAACCCCTAAAATTTTAATAGGCATAGTAATACCTTATTTGAAAGGTCATGCTCCAATGAGTATCATAAAAATGGTCAAATTTTATTCATTCGTTTTCGATATATTTACGAGATATTTTAAGCACTTAATAGATTAATAAACTTTGTTCTACTAATCTCATTGGTTTTCTGACAAAAAAATAATTATCTGCTACCTACAGTATGTTTTGCACCTGCTTAAATGATTGACATTAATTTACCTCAGGAAGTGGTAATGTTATAATAATGAAATTATTATAAAGCTTAACCACCTTAACAATTTTAAAATTCATATTTTTGACGAAACAGTTATGACAAAATTAGTAAAAAGTTTATAACTATGTTTAATAACTGTTCTGTATGTATGTACATATATTTTAATATTTTGGTAAGCTAAATACTGACGTAATCATTTTCAAAAATTTAGATAAATTCATTGTAAACAAACGTCACAAAAAAGGAAATTACTGTGCCTCGAAAAACAATAATTAATGCAAAAGCATAAAAGCGTTATGTTAAGTGTTTATAAATAAATGTTATCTACGTAAATTTTGGGAATTTACAATAATTCGCTCCCGGGAAATTTTGTTGTTTACTTTTAAAAAATAGATATATGTAGGTACTTAATTATAATTTAAAGTTGTTTTTCCCTTTTATCTAAAACTAAACGAATATTTAATTAAACAAACAACAAGGCGTAGAAAACATGCTAGTAAACGTAAATAATAAAATATATAAACAACAAATCGCTGGCAAGTTGTTTACAGAAAATTGTGTCCTTTGGCAAACGTTCGAACAAAACCTTGCTTGAAATAAGGTGAACGTTATTATAATTTAAATAAACGCCATAGACACAGTCCGTGATAATACGTTACATTTACAATAATCAAGCGTTAATGTTTCAAAATATTGCATATCAGGTTTTTATCAATAAACGTTTGCACTTATCTAAGTTCATTAAACCAAATGTCTCAATTAATTAGTTATTGCCCATTAAGCCGAACAAAGAAAAACAAATAATTAAACCTGTGTTAATTTTAGAGAAAGTTACGTCTAAAAAGGCTAATTTAATTATGGCAAAGCGAATATTTAGTTAATATTAATATAAATCAAGTCAACATGCATAAAACAAAAGCACTCCACGTTAGACGTCAATTTTGAAACATTGCCAGTCCACTGGATATAATTTACCAGATAAAAGACAATTGAATAACGATGTAATAATACTGTGAAAGCGTAAATAACATGGTTTCCTGGTATCGCTGAAATTCCTCTAACGGAAAATTTCCCCAAATCTTATTCGGGAAAATAAAGTTTTCCAATGGAAATTGCTTTCGCGAATGGCTCTGTTTTAATCATAAAGATTTCCTGGTAAACTAAATGTTTATTAAGTAATGCGCTTAATCAAAAGATAGCGCAGACAAAAAGCCAAAAAGTAATTATCCGACATGCTATAATTGTTGATTTCGTACTGCATGACATACGCTAAGATAATTATGCGAATTAATTTATTAACGATGACGTAAAGAACCACACTCAGTGTGTTGCATAAATCTAAGTAATAGTAATTTTTGCCGTAAATTTGATTAATAAGGGTGAGAAAACGGATAAAAAGCGTGTTTTATGGAGATTGTTAACGGCCTTGTTATCAATTATCAGCAACAAATCGAATAGTGCAGTTGGAAACAAAGAAAATACACATACCTACAATTAGCTTACGCAACAATAAAATATAATTTTATACATAAGTTGTGTACTACTTTTGTAGTCGCCGACATAAAAAAGTAAAGCGCTCCGGGTTACCGTTAGCGATTTACTTTGTTTCGCTCAACTGTCAAATAATAATATTTAATGAAATAGTTGAAATAAAGTAGGTATGTTGTCGAAAGTTGTTACCTTGTTTTTGCTGCAAGTTAACAACAGAATAATCCAAAGTGTTTAAAATCCTTTTGGCGATTGTTCCTTAATGACCATCACTTGTTTGAAAAGTTTTTGATTAATTGATAGAAAATAACAAAACACACACACACACACAGAATGTCAGCGTTGAGTCGGTGAAATAAAAAAATTAATAAAATATGTCCGTTAATTTGAATCACTCCATTAAAAGGTGAAATTATGCACCAAACCGATAAATTAATTATCTGTAATAATGAGAGAGACGCACTGTGTCGCACTGCTCGCAGTCTAGATGTAGTGCGGATTGTGGCTATCACAGTACTGCCGTTGCGCCTACTTGGATGGTATTAGAGCTTACAAGGGGAACATAGTTTTGATGTCGCCGTGAAATTTGTTAGCGAGAAACTTTGGTGCGAAACTTTTTCAATACCAAAACTTCCTTCCGCAGCAGTCGTGCGGTGGAAAATAACTTTGAGCTCTAAATTGTGGGCACGTGGACTTGGCTAAAGGCCCTTACGGCACCCGAATCAATCCTTTGCTCCTTTTCTATATTACTAAGTGAAGTGGCTGAATTTGAGACAGATTTTTGCTTGGATTAATGTATTTTAGCCGTAAATTTTACTAGTGCACCCTTCCCCACTCCGCTACACAACTTCGCTAACTATTAACTACCTATTCCCTATTGCGCTCTGTTCTGGAACAGTACTGTACACAGATATTTATTATTTGACGATTCATTTGCATTCATCGCTGTCTCTCTGATTATCCTTTGTTTGCTTTTTATTTATTATTATATTTCGCAGTTTTTTTTGGGTTTTATTAATCAATTATGACAGGTCGTTTCCTTGACTAACTTAGCGACCTATACAATTAAACTTAATTTTTTTATTTTTTGGATTTATTATTTAATATGAAAGGTTCTAATAAAAAAATATTAACAACCTACCTATTAAAAATGTTTTTATATTTTATATTAAACTTATATTTTTAAAATGAGTAGGTATATCAAAATATTTTGATTTTAACATATTATGTAAGTTAAAAAATTTCAAATTCAGAAAAAAATATTATGTTTCTAATAATAAATAAAATATTAAATTATTTACATATTTAGTATTTTCTTTAAATTTAAAGTTCAAAAAATTGAACGGTCGCAATTTAAACTTTTTAATGTCCTTTATGAATTTTAGTATTGATTTTTAATAAGTTTAACCAAATAAAAGGTATACCTTTTAAGTGCAATAAGAAATAATGTACCAATAAATTATAATCTACATATAATTTTTTCTATTTTCAATTGTTTTATTGTTTACTAGCTGTCAACCCGCGGGCTCCACTCCGCTTTATTATTTTACATTATGTAAATCTTAAATAGATTGGAACATCAAATGATGTTTTTAAGGTGCAATTTAAAAATGCATTTAACCTAAATTATATCTAGTTAAATAAAATAAAAATAGTTATTCTAATATTTTTTTTGTTGCAAAAATCATAAAATAATTTTAAAAAAATTAGCAAAAAAGACAAAAAGTTAAAATGTTAAAAAGGCATGTAAATATATATTTTGTACCCCCGCCGCGGTGCGACAGTTAGGATTACAAAACCAAACACTTTTTATACTGTTTATATATAAACAGTATACAACAGTATATAACTGTATACAGATATGTATATCTTTTTTATTTTAGAGCTACAAGATCGGTTAAATATATTTTCCTATAGGAGAAAAATTATTATCTATTAAAATTAAATTTATAAATTGGGAAAAAAGCCAGCGTTTCTCAAAATATTTAAAAAAACTAAAAACCAATCAAAACCAATAATCGCTATAACTTCTGAGACTTTAAAAAAAGTAAGTATTACTTGTAAACATACGACCTTTTAAAATTAATATTACAGACTGGACTCTGTAAGATTTTTTGTAAATAATTTAATGCTAAAAAATTTCGAACATTTGTTATAAATTGTTTTCAGAGCCGACTATTGTTGATTTAATGTTAATTTTTGTTTTTCAAACGTTTCAAATAATACATTTTACAAGGAAACCCCTTTTTCTTAAATTTTGAATTACAGCGCCATCTGTTGATAAATTGAAAAAAACTTTCAAATAAAAGTTATTCATTTTTTTATGTACTACCAAACTCTGTGAAAAAAATCGGGTCATTCCATTTGACTTTCCAAAGTTACCCCCCGTTTCACCCTTAAGGAGGGGTAGGGGGTGGCTAGCGGTAGCACCAAATAATGTCCCCTTTGGTCACATTAACCTTTTATTTAAGACATTTTTCCGTGAAATGCGTATTTTTCGAGATATTGAGCTGTCTCAAGTTAAAAGAAACACCCTGTATATCTCCATTATTCGAGTTAAACTAGCAAAACCCCTTTAAAGATTAGTTTTGGGGGTTGCATAGATTCGATTTTTCCACATTTCATCCCAGTTCAAATTGTAAGGTCAAAATTTGTCGCACAGTGTAATTAATACTTGTATAAAGTAATTTTAAAAAGGTTTTGTTCACTTGAAGGCACAAGGGCCACAAGTATGGTTTGCACCGAGGTCCACTCCTGCTTAAATCCGCCACTGATAATACGAGTATCAAGTATTAAGTTTAAATTATATTGCATTATTTTTTACAATTAATCACGAGTGCAACAGTTATAAAATAAATAAAAAATATTTCAAAAAATAAATAAATGTATAAATTAAATTAAGAATAAGTGAGTAGGTACTTAATTTCTTAATATAAAATAAATTTAAGTATACAAATTATGATGAAATAATTATAAATTCATTTCGCTAAAACACACATACATTTGATGCAGGTAAATGTAAATTTTACATTTAATTTTATTTAAATCATTACGCCATCGCATATTTTAATTGTGCAATGTTTTTTTCATCTATAGATGATTATTATAATATAATAATATATAATAATTATAAATTATAATTTTAGTAGTTTACCCAAGTAGGCATTTTTTATTTAATTTACCCTAAAACGATATTTTAAAACAACTCGACTCGTGTTTTACAGTAGACACAATGAAAAATTACCAGTTAATGTTTTAAATTAATTTTCAGACTGGAATAAATCTCCATAGCAATTAGCCAGTAGATTGAACCAATAACGGTTTTTTGTATTTAAATCGGACGTCGGTCGATAGTTTTCTATATTTTTGGATAAATATAAATAGAGAATGTTCCAGAAATACGAAAATTGCAAATTTATATTTTACAATAATAATAATAATATATTTTACAAAAATGGCTAAATTTGGTTGCATACCTTAATTAATGATTCAGGTAGGTAGTCAATAACATGTTTATCGTTTGTACATTTTTTGGTCTAGAATAATATTTAGTTGCTATAAAATGTTTCACAATTTTACGACTGTGTGTCTATTATTGTATATTTATCGATTATTAGTACAAAATTACCTGTAGGTAGGTAATACAGTCTTAATGTACGTAAATTCATGCCAAATTACGTTTGTTGTGAAGATGTACAACTTTAATTTAATAGTACTTAAGTGCAAAACATCAAAATAAAAAATCCTTACTCTTATTTAATTCTATTTTTCTTTGATTTATTTTGATCCGGCTGTGTAAATCTTGAAAAATACATTACAGTTTTAGTAGGGGCAAATTTAAAACCCTTTTCGTTCATTTCTTTCTTCTTATTGTAGCAGGTAGGTATAGCAAAATTATAGGGTAACTCCAACCCATAAATACTACGTTTAAACTATAATGTGTTTCTCAATATTAAATTAATTTATTATTTTAATTTTTGGTTACAGACAAAGAATGTCTTTGTAACATTAGGTATATAAAAAGCGATTTAATTTTTTATATATATTTAATTTTTTATATATATATATTATGAACTCTGGTAAAAAACACTGGTGTATGTTTTTAATCCTTTGATTGTTTAAAGAACTTATTCAGGTCTTAAGAGGGAAAATTTATTTTAAAATAAAAATAAAGTAGTGTTTTTTGCATCGTTTTGGACCGGCAAAAAAGCAACGCTGTATTGAAGATTCAACACCATAAGTTTTATCGAAGTCCTCCGCCGGCTATGATGGTCAGAGGCGGATTAAGGATGGGCCCAGGAGGTCAAATCCAAAGGCAGCAAATAAAAAAAATGAATGGACACTAATAATTTAAAAATCAAATCAGCATGTTTGAATTATGTAAAAATTACATCCACCGTATCCGTATTGTATGGATCATTATCAGAGTACCTATATACACACCATAAAAAAAAGAATTTTACATTTATGAAAATGAAGCGCTAGTGCAATCGAAGGTGACTCATTATGAAGATGAAACAAAAACGAAAAAAACTTTAAATTAGATTAAACAGGAGAAGAAGAAATATACTTGATTGAAAATTTCAGAATTAATACTTACAATGTCATAATAATTATTATTAATTCATTGATTAGCAAAATGGACAACGCGTTGTTTGGATTTTTTATATTTGTTTCTATCTGGTTCATTACCTAATTGTATTTGAAACAGGCAGAAGCACTATTAAACCAGATAAAAGTTTGTACATTTAGACCATATAAAGGGTTTTTCCTTAAGAGTGATAGATCTTTGATCAACAATGGCGTTGTTATTTCAAAAGATCCTGCTGTCATTTTTTGACGTACGTATTCTACAAAGCTTGCCATTTTATAATGAAGAGATACACAAGTGCTCAAAGAATCTCGATAATTCAAATTTATTATCCAAATAACCGTTTTCCGCGACAAACGTTTCGTGCGTTAGCGAATTTTATGATATTAATCTACGTGTGCGTCGTCATACGCTAAAGAAGTATCGCTAGTAGCGCCACCACTCAGCTGTCAAACGCGTGTGTTACAAACGAGTGTTTTTGAGAATAAAGCCGGAAAATGTTAAAAAAATATCGAAAAAAACCGTGGCACGATTTTTTGTGTTGTTTGGTGTATTTCGAGAGGAAATCCTGGGTTGAGTTTTTATCGGTTTTCCAATAAACAGTGTTAATCCGAATGAAGAAATAAATTTCATAAAGTCCTTGTAAATATAAATTGTATCTTTTAGATACAATAAATACACATTTTAGTAATGATTAACGTGAAAAGTGTAAACATTTCAATTCAGTAAAAATCGTCAAACAAATAAGGCGTCTAAATTTAAACAGCATTTAGCATTATTAAAAGCGTTGATTAAGAATTCTTTAAAGTCTCAACGGTAAAATACCATTATATTATGTATTATATAATATTATGTTGCCATAAATTCGTAGGTAAATTTTGTTGTTTTTTAGAGAACTCAAATATAAAAATGGTTGATTTTAAGTTTATATTTCTGCAAAAATTATTTTTTACTAATTTCTTAAAAATGTCCAAACTTAAATATAAATTATATTAGGTAAAGTTATCATTAGTTAATTCTGCACCAACAAATGTACTTACCGAATTGGATCCTTTGGCCAAACATGAAAATGCAACGATTTGGTTCTTGAATTTTATTTACAATTAAAAACACAATAATTCACCATGATCCCTTAGATAAAATACACACTCTAACGTAACTATATAAGCATTTAAGCGTTGAGTTTCTTAATCAATGATATAAGGAATAATCAATCGAAATCGAGTACTTAAAAAGTTTTTTTAATTTTTTCCTTGCAACGTAAAAAACAAATAACGTGCGCGATTTAGCTGTGCAATTGAACAAAATTTGTCGAGTAAGACTTCTTCCTTCCTCCCTTTTGTGAAAAAACTACCTATTTATTTAAAAATGATGTACAGTTCGTATGCTTTAAATATATTGTTGACAATTCTTAAATTTACGCAATGCTTTTAAAGTCCACCAGATAACGCGCGCGTTGCGAAAACCCGATTCTTCTTTAGGTATAACGCCCGGTCTGTTGAGAATGTTGCTGCTATAAGAAAGTGTGCATGATAATCCTAAATTATCAATTCCTCGACGTTCGCAAGAATTGGGACCTTCCCAGTCCTCAGTTGAACGAATCTTGCGTAAAGACTTGGGATTAGACCCCTATAAAATCCAGTTGACCCAAGAGCTGAAGCCAAACGATTGCGTTGATGTTTTGCTAATCGGGCTCTAAAGAATTTGAAAGACCCTGAATTCGGCTAGATAATCATTTTTAGCGATGAGGCTCATTTTTGGTTGAACGGCTTTGTTAATAAGCAGAACTATCGGATTTGGGTTGAAGAAAACCCACGAGAGATCGAAGAGCGTTAACTGTATCCAGAAAAAAAACTTTCTGGGTGGGATTTTGGTATGGTGGCGTCATCTGTCCTAATTTCTTTGAAGATGAGTAATGCAGAGCGTTGACGGTCAACGGAGAAAGGTACTGAACGATGATATGGGATTTCTTTTGGCCTTGATTGGAGGACATGGATCTAAAAAACATGTTTTTTCAACAGGATCGCGCCACTTGCCATACAGCACGTGAAACACTGGACTTGATAGTAATTTCATGTAACGGCGATATCAATTGGCCAGCGAGATCATGTGATCTTACTCCTTTGGATTACTTTCTATAGGTGTATGCAAATAAGGCTGAAGTATTAAAGCCGGGAATATCCGACACTTCCTTGGTGAAATACAACCCGATCTCTACCATAAAATAATCCAAAATTGGACGCAACCCATCAAAGCCGCGGAGGTCATTTGCCAGATGTTATTTTCCATACTTAATGTCATAATATGTTTTTTAATCTAAAAGTAAAACAAAGTCGTTACCTTTTTTGTAAATTGTTCAATTCCACTTCAAAGATCTATTACTCTTATTGAAAAACCCTTTAGAACACGATACTTACATATAAGTCCAGATAGAGGATTGCACATATAAACCATATGGAAAATGATTTCTTTATGAATAGCCATATTTAACCATATAAGAAAACCTATATAGAATATAAATGTCTTTAAGTGGCACATCTTAATATGGAGTTCCATATTTAACCATATAAGGAAACCTATCCGGACTTTTGATTTTGTGAACGAGTGTACATTTTTAAAATATTTGGAAGAATGCCCAAAAACAATATTTAAACTTTGCGAAGTGCTACATGACAACGAACTACAAGATTTATACCCCTATGTTGAAATCGCCCTTTTGTTGACGATCTATAGATATATATATGTCCAACTGTTCAGCAGAAAGGTCGTTCTGCGTCTTGAAAAGAATAAAAAATTATACAAGATCTACAATGACCGAAGAACGTCTGCGGGATGTGTTAATTCTGACCATTGAATTAGAAAAATATTAGATTTTGATTACATTATAGCTTCGTTTTCAAACAGTTCCAGTTCATGTAGGGGGAAGAGGAAGTTTTTTTTTAAATATTTACTATTAGAAAGATTGTGTAGTGTTATTTATTAATGATTAATATTAGAAGATTTTTAATATATTGGAGATTGCTAAAATTAAAATTGGTTTAAGTCTTATAGTTTATAATTTTCAGGGGCGGCAAGTTGTCAGTAGCCCCTAGACGTCCGAAGTATAAATCCGCTTTTGGTGATGGAAGTTGCATGCACTATTTTTTCTACGAATATCATAATAAAGTAGATAATAAACTTTAAAAAAGACTTAAGTAATTACTTGTCAAATTTTATAAATATTAGATGTCAGATGTCCCAGGCAATAGTTAATATTAAATATAAAAGTTTATCGCATTTTTATTGGTTAAAAATCTGTATCGTAATACATTTTTTTTATTATAATGGAATCATTATAGTACAAGTAGTAAATGTCTAATAAACGAATTAAGTATGGGAGTAGAAAAAAGACAAATTGCCTTTTGTCTTAATGTATTAATAAAATCCCGATAACGATTTTTATTTATTTTTCAGAATATACTAAAAAATAGAAAGTATGTATACAGTGCGAACGTCAAAACTTCTCCTCCCTCTTTATTTTTAGAACCAGTAGGTTAGCAATTGGACATTTTAGGATGTTAAACTAGACATTAAATAGAATATCTCCTGCTCTAAAATTAAAAAAAAAAATAACACGAGTTTTTTATCACCCTGTTATGGTTGACAAAAACGTTGACATTTTATGAAAATAGAAACTATTTTTTTAATTTTAAAACTACCCTATTTAAAAAATATCCAATTTAATTTGTGAGCAGTTTTGTACATAGTATGAAAAAGTTGCCATAAGATAAGAACTCATTTTATATAAGTACCGTTAACAAAAACTTGTAAAACTGCCACAGCATAAAAAGACACATTTGTGTTTTTTTTATTTTAAAACCAGTGGTGCGAGACTATTTTAAACAAGAATGATTCACTGAACTGTATTGGTAAATATTTAGGTTTATATATGAGGTATATTAATTTAAAAGTAACACTTGAAGAAGGAAATAAGTAAAACAATGTTTAACCTAAGATTGTCAAGTGTTGGTGTCTCGCTTCAAGATTGTCGCACCCCCGTTAAAATTTGGGTGTATCGTAGATGATGATACGTGCCTTATCTGTAAAACAAATAACTTATTCGTGAAGAGCAACGGCTGCAAGCGGAGGCGAAGAGGAAAGCAAGAAAGACGAGTACGCCGGCACAGTTAGGAGAGTCACTCGGAAACCAATACCGAGAATTGTACACGTGCGGTTACTTAGGGGAATTGTTTGGACAAAGTGCCGCGCCAGAATTGCCTTCCACCCGACTTCACTGCCTCACTAATTTGAATAAACCACCGCCGATGGGCTCCGGCTAATCATTTTATACACACTTTTACTCCATTAGGATCTGTGTTTTTAACCAACAACTATTTAGGCTTCTTAATGGGATATTTTCGATTTTTTTCAAATGCGGAAATGGTTTTATTACCTTGTTATTTAGTATCTAAGTAGGTACGTGCAGACAGACAACGGAAGTACCGACGACACCATTATAATTAAATAACCAAATAACCAACAAGATTTATATTTTATAAAATGAAATGAAACTAAATTCTGTCTTTTATTGTATTTACCAGTACTACAGTATTTGATTGTAATGCATCAATTATCATTCGTTATTCTTCTAAATCTAAATAATCCCACAAAAACAGGTCGTATGGTGTTAACAGTTTCAAGGAGGCAATGGCACAAGTCCATTTCTGTAAATAATCAGCTATAGCTGGTTAAAGGTGAAATCAGCCAATCACCACGTCCACAACACATTTTTATAAGGACGTATGCCCAAATCCTTATCTATAGATTATATATAATCGACATAGTATGCCTAACACTTGTCAACCTGTTGTTGACGAGTTTTAGGCATACTTTGTCGATTATGACGACCATAATTTGAAAGAAATGGACGATTAGTTCCAATTAAACAAACGATGTGTAGGTATACATTACAATTAAGTTGAATTTTACCCATATATGGGTAAAATTCAACTTAATTGTAATCTATAGATAATTAACCGTCTTTATAGGGATGATAAATTAGGTGATTCTAGCAGGCGTAGCCTTAAAAAACCGACAAATCTATAGCAAGAAAAATATACTTTTTCTTTTGTTTATTAAGGTAGTATCTCAGTACCATTCACCAACCGAAAAAACTTAAACCTAGAAGGGCTCACGTTCTTCGGATCAAGACCTTATCAAAATCAGTCAAATATATGTTAGTCAACATTGACTCCAGGATGACCTGAAAGAATCACGTCAACAGGTTCGTCCAGAGGACTACTGCTAGCCTATTGGCATGCAGAAGGACTATTGGATGTACCTGGGGCTAACAACCCCAAGTAGTACAATGGCTTTATACGTATGATGTATACGGCAGTCTAGTATGGTTGAATGCGCTAAAAGCAAATCCACCTACAGGAAAAAGCTGGATAGGCTCCAACGACTTGCCTGCATGGGCATAATTGGAGCTTTCAGAACCACTCCAACACTGGCAATGAAGGCTATACTGGGACTAACGCCTCTACATCACTTTGTGGAGGCACGGGCTCGGAAAACCTCGGTCAGACAATGGGCTTACAGAGGGGAGAACTCTGGGCGTGCAAGGGCCTGGACTTATATTATCAACCTGAACCTGGACAGATACATCAACCCCCTCAGATGATATAAATTATTTTTCCCTACAAAAAACGAATGGAGCGAGCCTGACCCAGGCTTCCTCTAACCGAAGAGGCTCATCTGGTACAGGGACGGGTTTACAGCATTAAAAACCCAGTATTACTTAGTGTGCTCAACAAGGTCGCCCTTGTCTGGGTACTGGGTCATCGAGGAATCAAAGGCAACGAGAAAGCAGAACAGCTGGCAGTAACACTGCCTTTATAGGGCCAGAACCTGCTAAAGGGGTTGCCATCTGTCTGGTAAAAACCAAGATCAGGAACTGGAGTAACAACCAATTCCAGAACTAATGGAGAGAACAACAAGGCCTCAGACAGTCAAGGGTCTTTATAAAGGGTCCTACAAACTACATAGAGGCAAAAATATTCCTAAAAATAAACAGGAAGCAGCTAAGAGCCATCACAGGAGTCCTAACAGGGCACTGGGTAGTCAAATATCACCTACACAAAACCGGACGAGACGGATTGTAGGTACTACAGCGAAGTAGACGAAACTACCTCGGGGACAGGTATCTGAAACCGGAGGAAATAGGTAAAGCATGTCCGAACAGAGCGGATCTGTACTTTTCCTAATAGCTGCGGGCTCTTATGGTAAGGCAGGGCTCTACCAAAAGGGGGTTTGCACAATGGGCCTGCAGAGGCTCCCCTTCAAATTAAATCAATTAAATCATGGTAGTTAGTATCTCAATTTAAAGAGTTTTCATAAAATGTTTTTAAAATTTAATATATGATTTTGTGTGGCATCAGACACATTTACAAATAATTTCAGATTTTTTTACAGCACAGATTTTAAGAAAATAATATAATAAGTTACATTTGTTTTTATAATATATTGTATCTTACGAGCTCGCTCATGAGATTTACATAAAAAAATAAACTATAATAATTATCGACATGTTTCTCGAGTTTGGAAACGACTTTTTAAAATAATCCATAGGAAATCTGCTCAAGTGTTATTTTCCATTTTTTTTTTTAGTTTTAGTGAAACTTTAATTAGTAAAAAATATATGAATTTGTTAATTAAAATACAACGTTTTATTTTAACCTCTGAAATTGCTGTCACGGCCTACTTTTATTTATTTAACAAATGTCTGACTACAGTTTTTTTCGTATCCTTAATAGAAAAGAGCATACTTTATTAAGAAAAAATCGTAAAAAAGTAGTAGTTTTAAGGATGTCAGATTGTCTATCTGACAGATGTCAATAATGAACAAGGGGCGACTATAATGATCTATGATGATTTTTATTTTTATTAATAAATGCTTTTTCGTTAGGAAAACAAAAGGCAAAAGGCAGCGATTTCTGAACAGTGTAAGAGATAGGCTCCTTTTCTAAATGAATTGATTATAATAAGGGAAAACCTAAACGTCAACAAGAGCTAGAACAGAGAGTTAAATATTAAATATTGCTGAGGCCTATATATTTTCATGGTAAAACTGCAAATCATACTTAAACATTGAAGTTTAATGACTGAACAATGAAAGATAATTTTGACATTTACGGCTGTCAATATGAAATCATATCGTGAGAACTGGCCAAATACCTCGTCACCGTGATTTTGTTTCGTGCGTTACCAGGCCTCATAAGTGCCGGAAAGTCTTGGTGTGTAAGCATACTCGAAACACGTGCCTAGGCAAACAGGTGCAGCGACAGCGGTGAGAGATAATACGCCACGGTCTACCGTCCAAACGGCACTGATGAGGTCTAAAAAGACCGAAACTGTCTGTGCCTGTTTGTGTAGCACGCTTGAAACAAAAGCACGGTGACAAGGCATTTGGCAAGTTCTCACAATATGGGCACTACACATGTATCGTAAAATTCCTTGACAGTCACGACTACCTGATTTTTCTTCTCAACAGAAAAATATAATTTGTTGATACTTTGTAATATGCTCAATCTAGACCTTAAATGAAATTTAGGGGGGTAGAGATGCAAAACAACCCCAACTTTTTTCAGGGTTCAAGTTTTAATTTTTTTCTGAAGTTATAAAAATAAAGAACTTTTTACTTAAGTTACTTACTCTGGATTTTAAAAACATCTAATATGGGTTGCCACTGAGACATGAGATGGATAATACCCATTATGCTAAACAGAGTAATTTATAAATTTTTCTTGAAAATGGTGCATCTGATCGATGCCAATCCCTATTTAAGGAGAAGGCTCTAAATTTCATCATCAATTTTACGCCTATAATTTAATTATAAAAGTTTTGATTTTAGATTCAAAATGTCAAAATCACCAAAGTATGAAAAAAATAATTAAATTAAGTTCAACCCTTCATAGGCCAGTAAAAGGTTAAGATTTGATAAAAGCGAACCCAATTTTTTGAATCAAAAGAGCAAAATTGAATAATATGTATTCTGGTTTTCCGATTGATCCGAACAACCCCCGCGACGCTATGTCCGGCCAAGTTGAAAAAAACACCTAAGGTTTTTTCTTCAATAACTTATGAACTGTTTGTCGCACAGTGACAAACTGACTCTTAAAATACTCGTAATTTAGAGCTACATTTTTTATAAAACCTATTTTGCTCTCCGATGCACTGTTGCTTAAATATATTTAAAAAACCTCAACCATTTATTTGGAAAATGGTTTTATCCTTTTTTTACCTCTTTTACAAATTTGCAGCTTTTCTATTAAATGATCATTTACTTTAAGTCAGTTAGTTAGTTAGTCCAGTGTGGACAATCCATAACATAAGATTTTAACCCTTTACGTCCTTCTTTGGAGCTACGAAATTTGAAGAAAAGAAAGCCAATTTACAAAAAAGTTTTTACGTTTTTTTGTATATATATATTTTACAACAACGCATCGGTGAGCAATAGCTATTTTAGTATAACTATATTAAAACAAAAAGTTAGGGTTTTTTTCAAAATGGTGGACCATGGCAGAGCGGGGGGGTTCAGATCAATCCGAAAATCAGAATATATACTATTCAATTTATGCATAAATTGAAGCATGCTCTTTCAATTTATACAAAAACATTTCAACCGGATTTTTTCTAAGCAGATTGCAATGTTTAAATTTTAGCCTACTGGTTTCAGGACACCCTCTACATTATGAAAGAAAATACGACATATTATGTTGCCACTAAGCCATAGTGACAAAGATAACTTCAAAGGACCACAAAATAAGATAGAAGGAAGGGTTGCTAGGTTTACTTACTTGATATTGTATAAATTTAAATTTAAATCATTAAATGTTTTTATATACCGGCAAAAAATATTATAATATTTATATTTATTTATATTATATTATATTTTCTTCTCAGAAAGAAACAATTTCTTTAAGTTATATTGTTATAATAAATTACATATAATTCGATAATGTGACACATTTTGCAAGTATATATTATATAGGTAAATTTATGGGTACGCAAAACAAACAGTGATGGATTAGGCCGGTGGGGCCCGGAACTAGGACGGCCCAAAAAACGTTGTTGTAATTATTACTTATATTCGGGCAAAATTAGAAACAGAAAAGTAATAATTTTTTGTGTCCCAAAAGTATTTAAAATTCTCTGGTTGTAGATATTAATTTTTTTAGTATAATCCAAGTTTTGAATGTTTTTAAAAGGGGCGCCATCGGTAACAAATCTGACCCTTCAAACAGCTATAATACTAATTTTAAAGAAAAAAAATATGCTCGTTGTATTAATCCCGTTAATTAATATTATAAAAAAACCTTTATAAATTTGTTAATTGTGGATTAATATCCTTTCCTAAATACAATTATTTTAACGGCATTATATATTTTTTATTCATTTGAAGTATTAATACAACTATATTAATGCAACTATATTTTCTAAGGTCATTGGCGTCCCAGAAATCCAAAGGGGACTAATTAACATTGATGTTGAACCTATTTTAGGTAGCAATGTTTTTTCTTTAAAAATCTATATATGGAAATCTAAAAAAGGAAGTTTAATTTTCATTTCAAAAATAAATGGTTGTTTAATAAAAAGCTTTTTTCCAGTCATTAAAGTTTGTGTACATTTTCTATATATAAAGTATACTTTTCAGTCTTAAAGATGAAGAAAATTGATCTATTTCTCCACGGTTAATGTCCAATGAGACGACGAGATTTTAATTTTCTCCACGATAGTATTTATCGTTATGACGATAATACGTGGTTTATTGTTTTCTTAAAAATTAATTGACACATTTGTTATCGAATCTGTTGTTACGGTAATTACATAAAATTGAACTAACTAAATTCATTAATAAAATTGGAAAAAGTATAGTGTTTAACCCTTTGTCTACTAAAGGTACTTTTAAGAACCTTAAAATTGGCGTACCTTCAAATACCACACTAAGAATCCAACGGGTTAGATTATTTTTTTATTGGAATTGTTTATTGTTTATGATTAAGTTATCACCAGAATTATTGTATAAAAGTTTAGATTTTGATAGATATAGATATACTTTTGTAAGTGGTACTCTCGTGTACCGGTGCACTACCACCGCGGTGGTAGTTCTGATCCATATATTGAAACACTAGAGTAATGGGCGAATAAAAATGAATGACTTAAAAGTACCGTTGGGCGAAAAGCAGGGTCGTCACAAAATTAAGTGTTGGGAGACAAAGGGTTAACTCTTGAGAAATTGCTATTTTCATTCGGATGTTTCATCCTCATGGAAATTGCCTACTTTTTTATTCGGTGAACAATATACTATTATTTACCGCGGACCTGCTGAGAGTGGGCGAAATAATAATTTTCCTGATTGTTCATTTCTTAACTAAATGCTTTTTTGCCCAATATTGGGCAAAATAGCATTTCACCCACGGGCTTTAAATTTAGCTTTAAGTTAAAATTGGAAAAAGTTAAAAGGTTAAATATGTTCGTGGGTCGGCCCACTTTTTACCAATCTGACTTTCTTTTCACACAGAAACGTCACTCGAGTTTTGCATTGCAAATGAAAAGATTCATTTTCTTAGCAAAGACGCCATACCAAATGTGACATTAACATAACCGCCGTAGGAAAAATATATTTCCCCATCTTAAATTTGGATAGCACATATTTAGCAAATAAATTTGCTAAATTACGTTTAGGAAATTTTCATTTCGCACAAGCGTACAAGCGTAGGTACGGTTCTCTCTTAAAATGAATTAGTTAAAAATAACTAATTATAAGTCATATTTGATAGCGAAAAAGCAGTCACTAATAATTAGTCAAATTCTACTGAATGAAATAGTCAAATTGGTAGATTAAAATTTAAAAAAAAAATTGACCCAGCCGGGGATTGAACTCAGGACTGTCAAGCTGTTGTCATAACCCATTCGGCCATCATCCGCTCTTATAAAAATCAATTTTATTTGTCAATAAATATTATTCATAATATTTTATAGTTGAGCATATTATTTGTGTTGCCGTTTTGAGCTAAACGTTTTGCATCTTTATTTGTTTTAATGGGTCATTTAACCATGGAGCTTAGGTATAAGCATTTAATTCAAATAATACTTTGTTGTTGGCCGCAAACAATTAAAGAAACTAGTTACTTTTAACTCTCAGAAATAGTCAAAGATGGTGACTAATCTTAAATTAGTCAAACTTTAACTATTTACGTTAACTATTTACGTATAGTAAAAAATAACTATGTAAAATGAAAACGACTATTTTATAAGCAAAAAATGCTGGTACTAATTCAAATAGTAGAATTTTGACTAGGTATTTCATTTTTAGAAAGTTTAATACACAGTAAAAAAATTTGCCCGTGTACATTTTTTAGTGTACACTGAAAAAATGTATCCTTAGCCGTTACCGAAAAATTGTTAAATAAGTTGTTACGGTTGAAATAGGTGACAGCAAATGTTTGTGGTATTTATTACCACAACAAAAATGTTTTTAAGTCTTAGTAATGTTAAATGAGATGTCGTGTTACATATTAACCATTAATAGCTTCTTAAGCAGTACTACAACGTTGTGGTATCAAATAGAATTACCGAATTCTGATAGTAACTACTGCATTATAGTAAGTCTGAACATTCTTTAGTCGTTTGAAATATGCTTTAAGTGAGATATATTTAATAACAACGAAATGCTATTAAAAAGAGTAATATTTATTGTTTATTAACTTATCAGGGTAATATTTAATACTTGTATAACCAGTATGTATTAATGTTACGGTATTTAACCAATAATTTTCTTATTTGGTAAGCAGTACTACTTCCAAACATAAAGTTACCAAATTCTGTCAAAAAATAGAGGGACATTTTGTGTAAATTAACCTTAATAACAAAAATGCAAAAATGATACAATCAACAATAATTAAGTAACGTCAAATTTTCAATTTACATTGTATCATTGTGTTAATTTTGTAATTAAGATAAATTCATACAAAATCTCCCCCTATTTTTAGACAAAATCTGGTCACTTCATCCAAACGGAATAAATACTGAATTAAAAGGTTGTCGATTATAGATTTTTTGGTGTTATGTAAAAGTATGCAGTAAAGGATATAGGATAAAAGAGAACATGTTTTTTAACAAATTTTTATTAAAAAAATATATATAAAATTCTTAGAATAAAATAAATGATATCTTCTCCTTAACTTTTATGATAAACATAAAAACCTAAACCAACAATAATACAATATATATACTAAATATAAGAAGGTGTAACAATAAAACATTTAATAAAAATATAATAAATAATTTACTTATTTGTTAAATTTTACTTAATATTAAACAAGTGTTTGTCATTCCCAAAAGGGTTAGCTATATGTTTTCAAACTCATAGCCCCCACTGTATAGATATTACTACAGAACACTTGTTCTGTGGATATTACTAATATATTAAAAAATAACGTCAAAACTCTTCAAAACAAATATTGAACATTGAATCTTATTATAATAATACCTGTAACTTACAGGCTGTAAGAAGAAATACCCAAATAGGTTTTTTACGGAAAAGCATAGAAAAGAATAGTTTTTCTATGGTAAAGGGCAAAAATGTTTATCCCGTCACCACGCAAAGGCTGCAAGCGAATATAAACCTAAAGGTGATACTGATCAAACTATTAAATAGAATGAAGTAAGTACCCCTTTACAAGCAAAAGCAAAAAGCGTAATATTAGAATGAAGTAAATTAAAGTTATGTTAGGTACAGGCCCGGCAGCTTTTTATTTTGACGTGTGGTGCTCATCTACAGTTGGTTGGTAGCAGTGGTTAATGGATGGGGGGTGTGGGTGTTCTTTTTCTTGGGGGTTGCGGGAAGGAAAACAATATAAAATTGGAATAGTTTTTTAGTCAATTTATTTATCAAACTCAGTCACATTTTATATACAGGGAAAGTTTTTTAACTTGGAAATATCTCGCGTAATAACGACTGTAAATAATAATAATAATATAACTCAAAGTTTGGTCGGTTACCGTCGGTATAGTAGAAATACCCTAAATACACGTCGCGACGTGTCGGTATGTTATTCCTACTATACCAAGAAACATACACTTATACATACTATACCAGGGACAAGGGAGTCTCTGTACTATACCGACCGACTTTGATACTTTAAACCAGCGGTTCTCAAACTGTGGTACGCGTACCACAAGTGGTACGTAAGGCATCCAAAGGTGGTACGCGAATAGATAATAGATGTACTTGCCTTCAAATAAAATTATCGTTGGCTCAATTTTATTGAAAATCTATCATTTTCCACATTTTATATTGTAAATGGCAACACTGTTGTTGGTGTTTATTAAACGGGTAATCCCCTGCTCGTTTTAAAATCGTGACGAGACATGCGTATTTTGTTTTGTTCTGACAAATTGTTGTTTTAATACTATAAAAATTGGTTCTGTTTAACGGTTATCAATATTTCTTCTACAAGTTCAATAAATACGTACACGCAGCACAACTTGTTTTATTTAGAGACCGCAATATATTTGTTATATGCCGCAAAAGAAATGCAATTTTTCTGCTGAAGATACGTGTGGTGCTGAGCACCACCATTTTCCTTTAGGTGTGGTGCTTGAGCCCGCGAGCACCGCTATTGTCGCCGGCCCTGGTTAGGTATATATTCTTAATAATACATAAATAATTAAGTATTTACTTACCCTTAAAAACACAAATTAAATCTTGTAACTTCCAATTTATTAGTAAATCGTCCAATGAGGCGTCTTAATGCAAGCTTACTAACAACAATGGCGATTGTGCGAGATGAACAGTATAGATAAGCTTTGTTTTAGTATTACCAACTTCAAAATTTCTAAGATATAATAGAACGTTGTAGTAATACTTACCACAAATGTTTAGTGTCGATAAAAGAATTCATATTCGGAAGAGTTACTTGTTAATTTATAAACAACTCAGACAGATATTATAAGTAAATCAAGTATACTTGATTTACTTATAATATCTGTCTGAGTTGTTTATAAATTAACGATGTGGTATTAGTTTGGCAGCATTTTGTAATACACTGAAAGAAATATATACTAAAGTTAAATAAAAAAATAATTAGGGCAAATATATTTTATGTTTCATATATGGACTACCACATACATATGTGCAATATTGCTAAAACAAATATATTCGTTTGGTTAGCAGCCTATTGCTGCCCTAGCAATATAAATGTGTTTCTAGCAATATTTTTTTGCTGTAATTCACTTATAGTTTACATTTTATAGTAAGGGTAAGTTTATTTTTATTTAGATCTAACATATCTTCTTTACAATAAATGTATTACAAAATTTAACATACATTCATAATAAACAGTAGTATAAATGTGTAAAGCACTAGTATAAAATTTTTAGTATAAATTTGTATTTACTTTTAGCAACAAATTTCTTTCAGTGTACTTTTAAATAGGATCTGTTTTAGTTAAGCCTACTTAGTAGGCCCTACTATAACAACTGTTACATATTTGACATTTTTTCTGTTGTTATATATTAAGGGTTTTAGGTCGCCATTAATACTAAAGCATGTATTATTTCATACTAATTTAGGCTACATTTTCGTTGCAGTATAACTAGATAAATGCTTAGTTTTTCTTTATGCATCATAAATGTATATTAAACATTTTGCCTTTTTATTTTCTACTGAACCTATACTACAATTACGTAGTAGTAAAAATTTTTAAATACATTTTTTCAGTGTAGGGGTAAAAATATTAGAGTTGATTTGTGTGTAAAGGTAGCATTAGGTGCTTATTAACTTTATTAAAGACATTTAAAGAATATGAACATCATTCACACTATTTATTATTAAAATAAATCAAAAGGGTAGAAAAACTTAATGCGAGTGTTTATTACCCCTTAATGTGTTAAATAGTGACAAAATGTACACTACAGTGCATGCCAATTTCTTTGTCTGTTTTGATGTTAGTAAGAGCTCTTTTTTCTTTACACTACTAGTGCACATTGTATTACAATTAAAATTAAATTACACCAATAGTGGCAAAATACACTGAAAAAACTGGTAATAATCAAAATGCGTTTTAAAATGTTTGGTTGGTACCTATCTACCTACGCAGTGCATATCCGGAGATACCGCGTTGTGGAAGTGTGGCATTTTTGTTCAGTTAGATTTTAATTACGGTGAATACATAAGGGGACTTCCTTTTTCTTTAAGCCTTAATACTCAATAAATACCAATATGTTAAAAGGATGTCCATACCCGACCTATATTATATATCAATAATTTACGGCAGTAGGTCGGGTACTTGTAACATTAATAATATAAATACATACACACTTCATTTACTTTTTATTTTTAAGCGTAATGGTTGTTATATTAACCTATACCTACATTTTTATTAAAATTATGGAAAATTTGTACACGTGTGGTAAATCCCCGACATACAGCCGCCTGACGCCACTCTACCAATGGGATCACCCATTTTTTATAACAGAAAAATGGATTACTGATGAATTCTCAAGATAATTCATTGCTTACAAGTTGACAGCCAGTAAAAAATTGCATTGATCTAAAACTTTTACATTTTAAGGAACCATTTTGCTTAAGCCAGCCATACGACTCAAATATAAAATTATATTTGCACCGATTTTGATAATTGCCATAGATTTTTGTTCCAAATAAATGTTTCTCTTTATTTACCTTTTCGTTTACCACCAATAGGTTTTACTCAAATAATGTGTTAATTTACACTAGAAGTTTGCACTAAAAGAGTAAAAGTACCTTTCTAAAATTGGTTGTTTTTCAAAGTAGTGTTAATTTACACTGAACAAAAGTGGGAAGTGTAGAAGTACACGATTTTAGGTAAATTAACACTTTTTAATACAGTGTAAAATTACTTTATCCTCAGTGCTATAGTATTAAATCATACTTGCTTACTTGGGGAAAATTACACTACAAATTAACTAATTGTAGTGTTATAAAACAACACTATTTAGTGTGGACCTGTGTGAACTCTAATTATTGTTGCTTAGAGTTGATTTTTTTGTAAATAAAAATAATTTGTTTCCTTTTTAAAGTATTTATTCGGTTGAATTTTAAATTCTTAATAATAAAGTCCTTTAGGAATATTCAGGCGACGTCAAAAAGTTTCATCCCGTTCGAAAGAAACGTAAATTTCACCTTATTTAAAGGGGCGGCGTGCCGGATTGAAGAGGTATTAGCCGTAGGGGCATTGACAAAAGCAGCAGCAGGCTGCTGCGAGTGCGACAGAGAACCGCGGACGGTGCGAGCGAGACGGTAGATCTCAAAATCGGAAACCTGCATGTAAACAATAGACCACCGCAGATGGCTTTGAACGGTTAGTGTATGTAGAACATAAACGCACATTGGGAGAATACGCGCTAAATTATTGACTAAATGCTGAAATTTAATTAAATTTATCGCTTATAGTTTTATTTGTTACTATCACGTTATTATAGTCATTATACAATACAATAGAGCAAGCTTATTTATACAGGGCGAAACAAGAAAATAAGAAATATAAACGAAATAAAATATTATTATTATTATTATTTACTAATATTAAATAATAATAAATCATAATGTGTGGAATAAAAACGGAACGCATTATAAATAAATATTAAGTACCTTTAATTTAAATACGTTATAAATAATGAACAAACACTAGTTAGAAACAATTTGGAAAAAAATCATTAAATATTTACATAAATCAAGGATGGTTAAATAAAATATTTTAAAAAGTTTCATAAAGCCTAAAACGTCCCCAAACAAAACTTGGGGTGGTGTAAACGATAAAGAAATTGAGGTCTTGAAAAAAGGATGTTATTAAAGCCTTTTTATATTTGAAAATCTGACAATTCGTTATGGTAGGATTAATAATTATATAATAATTATTATAGTCGATAATATTTTTTGGCACGAGAACAATTTGCAAAACGAGCTACAAAGGAGCGAGTTTTGTAATGGACAAGTGCGAGAAAACGACTTATATACTATTTGTCAAAATTTTAAGAAAAATTCGAATTATAAATTATATTTGCCTATCGTACTGTTGCCATGGAGAAAATACGATAATAATGTTTACACAAAGAACTCATTAGTATTTTTCTCAGTAATTTTGCATTGGAGTGATTAATTTTAAAAATTATTTGTAGGTATAGATAAATTTTACTTAGTTTTTCTGCTACTGTGTGAAAGATAAACTTGATAATAATAATAATAAGATTTTTCAGGAAGCCATATTTTTCCCGTCAATTGGAAGAAATTTGGAATATAAACCCATAATAAGTCCTTCTTTACAATGACACCGAGTAAGTGAACCTAGCACCCTTCTTTTCCCTCTATTATGGGGATTATTGGGCCACCCCTTATGTGTTTGTCTTATCGAATTTTACTAGAATCAATACGAAAAGTAACTTGAACATAATTCGAAGTTGTATGTGTCGCACAGAATTTTTAGATATGATATTGGCGTATGTAAAATGATAATTATTTCATTTCAAATATCGAATCCAAGAACGAACCCAGTTCCTGGTCTTTAACCTTGGTTAAAAATTGTTTGTCTTATATTTATTGAAATAATGCTATTTTTTAGGAAATTTTGTGGCATTTAAAATTATTTGCAAACTATTAGGATAATTAAATCGTTCTTAAATTACACAGGCACACGAAATAAAATAAAGGACCATGTGTTTTTGGGGTCGCGGAATCTCAATTCATGGTTGATTTAACTCGCTGAAATACAAGAAAAACCCCTTAAAAATATGAAGTCACAGTAATAGGTTTTGCATCCAATGTATTAATGTATGCCTCTATAGAGGTATACAAGGAGAAAGTAAATTGATTGTTAAAAGTAATGATTCCTAAATATAAAAAAATATATTTTATTTTATAGTAACGTGCTTTAATTAAGTTAACAATGTATTACTTTCTTAATAAAGAATACACAATAGTATACAATATAAATTTTAAGTGATATTAAAACTGTACAGAATATACCTATTAATAAATATGTGGTATTTAAAAAGTCAAATTTTCATCAAAAAGTTTTAAGTTGTACACGGAGAAAATTAAACATTAACCATTAATGAGCAGAACACTAATGCACTTAATATATAATGTCAACGTTAATGTAAATGTACTATTTAAAATCTAATCTAATTTCTAATAAAACCTCACGGGTTACTTTGACAACAGCAATGGTTATTTTTGTCACATTAAAATGGTTATTTTTGTTACATTAAAATGAGTGGTGCTAGAAACTATAGTGAGCACATTATTTCCAATAATTTATTGAGAGAATTACTGTTTTATTTTCTTCATGTCCTACAATATAGTCTGCCTACGCCAACTAATTGAACAAAATAATGGCCATTTTTGGAATCAGCCCACCCATATTACCCTAGAAAAGTTGTTGGCTTTCCTGTGCCAAACAAAACATTTCATTTGTCGATCAGTGCAATAATTACTATTATTCAGCACATTGTGCGCCGCCTGCTTGGTTTGTTGACAGTTAATATGGTTTCATTACTAAACGTTATATTATGCTTCACATTTCTGTGAGCTTTGAGCACCATAAAAATTTAAATGCCTCACAATATTCCCCCTTTTTTCACCAGTCCACGCCGACGCGACGTTACGTTGTGTTCGCCCGTTCTACCGGAATATATTTATTTTAATTTAGGTAATTATTTAATCCTTTTGAGAAGTCATTACAAAGGAATTATGGTTGTAATACATTTTAAGTTTAACAATGTTTGTAGTTTATAATTTCTTTGTGTGGGGATTTTAGTGTTTTTAAATCAATACAATGTATTATGATATTATTAAACATTTCTGGGAACCCTGGTTTGTCATTAATATTATCTGTTATCTATTCATTAATCCCGTAATTTTTGTGACAAAGTTAATAGTTGATTTTATTAAATAACTTTGGAAAAAACAAAAGTTTTTGCACAAAATTTGGTATTTGAGGGTTTTCGCTGTGTGCGATACATTGCATACGTTTAAATGGTCACATCTTTTTTACGCCTTACGTTTTGAATGAAAATGTTACTTTTTTATCTTTTTATCAGGCAAAAAGCCTTGTAAATGTCGCTTCGAGTAACTGTTTTCGAGATATTTGCCTTTAAATTGTTCAGTGCATTGTAATTAATTTGTACTTAAATCAAATAAATTTTTAAAAACACAAAACGCTTACAAACAGTAAAGAAGTTATACAGTAACTAAATTTGTAGCGCCTTTAATGTATTTTATCCAATCCTGTTGCATAATACTGTAACAAAACAGTATTACTTTTTGATGATTAACATTATAAATTCCTTATCCAACTACGGGAATAATGAACTCATTATTCACGTTTTTAGGCATCAGTGATTGGCCGATTTCAGTATTCACTGTGATTTGAACCAATCGGTTTTAAATTGGGAGAAGGCGACTATAATAGAGGAAAGTCGCCTAATTTCAGATACGTTTTCAAAATATTTATTTAGATAAAATAATTTTTTAATTCTTTATCTATTGGCTAGTATACAATGCATTGCAAAGAAACAAATTTTAATAGCAAAACATTTTTATTACAAAAAATGTTTAGAAAAAATGAGGTTTTAGTAATTGCAATTTCGGACACCCTATCCAAAATTAAAAAAAAACTTTTTTTAGTAACCACATATTTATTAGTCCATGCATAAGTCACATATACAAATATTATACTCCTTAGGAGACTCTAAATGTTGAAATTGTTGGAAATTGAGAAACCTGAACCATCCGAAATTAGGCAACTTTATACTTTTTGCGTTTTTTTTTTAAATAAAATCATTGAAAAAATTTCGTAGTTTTGACAAATACAATGACTTAAACAAACATTTACCTTTACCAGGTAAAAAATACAAATTTTTACGAGTACTTATAAAAAATACGGCTTAAACTATGACCAAAAAAAGTATCATCTAAATAACACTGGATATGCTTGCTTGGACTTTTTAGATTGCATTAGAGTCAATTTCCGTTTAATGATTTGATTAGTTTCAAAGATACACCACTATCCGAAATTAGGCACCTACTTGAAATTAGGCGACTTTCCTCTAACATTTAAAATTGGTAAAAAGTAAGGTTAACCATTTGACAGATATCAGATTATATTTATTTATTTTTTTAAATCATTTAATTATTATTGGAGTAGATAAAGTATAGTATTACACTCGAGATAATGAGCATTATCTCTCATTACATTTTCAATAAAAGGGGTGCACTGAACAATTTAAACCCACGTATATCGAAAACGGTTACTCGCAGCGAAATTTAAAAAGTGTACTTTTTTGTGTTAAAGATAATACAATTAATACTTTTATTTAAAACGTGAATACACTAAGGCGTAAAAAAGATGTGACAATTTAAAGGTATACAATGTGTATCAAACAACGCCCTTTACAATCTACATTTTTTTTTATTTAAATTTTTTATCTTAAAAACTCCATAAATAGGTACTAAATTTTGTGCAAAAACGTTTTTTTTTTCAAAGTTATTTAATTAAATCAAACTTTTAACTTTGACAGGGTGTTTCTTGTATCAACATTTGAATCTGGTAAATTTGGTTAAATCGTAATATAATTATGTAAGGAATCTGTGTTTTGCTGTGTACCATTAGTTATATATAATATACATTGTACCTATATCCTTGCCCTAACCAAAATTGTGGTTAGGGCTTAAGTCATTCAGTTCGCTTCTAGTACTTGGTTTACAGTAAGAAGTAAGGGTCGAAGAAAAGAGCACTTTTAATTATAATATACTCAAAAAATCTATACATACAAAAATAAGTTGTATTCAGTTAAAAGTATTTTCTATACATTCTATACCACAAAATTACATTTTGGTTTGAAATTTTACTTAAAAACAATGATCATAGCAACATGTAATTTTAAAAATTTAAAGCTAGGTTACTATATCAACATTTAGTCAAAAACAGTACAAAATTGTTTTATTGCTGCTACAACTTCATTTATTTCTCTATGTAGAGTCTAGGTAAAAGTTTTGATTTACAGCTGGCCAGTTCTTTTACAATCTGTTGACTAAACTGGCGGATTTCAGTATTGCCAGGGATTAGGTAGATAGATATAAAGGAAAGTTATTTAACAAATCGTGGAAGCGTTAAGTGAAGGTAAATTGTACAATTGCATGGACCAAGATTTATTTTTGAAATGTATAATTCCCACGTAAAAAAAAATATTATCAGCTCGAATCTTTATTTAAATTCAAAGGATAAATAGTGGATGTATGCTATGTAACAAATTATAAAAATCAGATTTGTTAACATGAGTTTGTGATTTGTTAATTTTATTTTGTAAAATTTTAACATATTTTTAAGTAGACAACAAGGGTTTGTAAATATTTTAAAAAAGGAAAATATTTTACCGAAAGTTTTCTAAAGGAAATATGCAATTTTGTAAGCATTTTGTTAATTTCAAAGGTTACAGATTATTTTGTTAATGTTTAAAATAGTATATTATGTATCAAGTTTGATAAACGCCATAGAAAAGTTTATAAAAGAGGTGCATACTTTACTTTTTCTACGACAAATACTTATTATTATCTTAAAATGATTTAAATAAAAAATTTGTAGAGCACCATCTATGAAACAATAGGGTGTGTCACCGTCAAATTTAAAGTTTTTACATTTTATAAACACAGATTATAAAGGTTATAAATCGTAATGTATTTCTTAAAAATAGACAGTTTTTCACAGTGAAATTAAAGAAAATGTTTTATGAGCACTTTACAGTGGAGTCCGTGCTCGAATTTAAGTTATAGTTTACTGCCGGTTAAATTAAAAGGTCAATACAATGTTCATATAAACTTTTCAAATATTGGCGTTGAGAAACTATTTAATACTTTTGTATTTTTGTATTTAGATAATAAAATAATTTTCACATTTAGTATTATTTTACAAGAAAGGCAACTTATTTTAACGATTGTATAACATTTGACAACTGTCAACTAACTTAAAACTAACTTCAGCCCGTGACTAAAAACCTGTTGCTAACTTCAACCCTTGACTAAAGCGCCATAAAGCCACAACTTGTCAATGTGTATTTAAAAGGTCACTTAGTGTCATGGAAACATGTACGATAAAGGGCGTTTTAAAGGTGGGAGTAGAAAAAATTATTTATAAATAATTTTTCAACTATAGTTGAAAAAGTACACGTGATTTCAGGCAGTCAATCAAAACGTTTCCCACTGACAATACGCATCAACAAGTTTAACTGACTGCAACTTATGTTTCTGCTTACTTTATTCTAATTCATAACGTCCAGTGTTTATAATATATTACCCGAAATCTGTTCTTATTGTTATTCGGATTTAACGAGTGTGCGAAGTGCGAAGTATCCGAAAAAAGATGCCATCACTAGTTTTCAAACTAAAATTAGGGGATACAGTGCACTGTATCATGAAGTGGGTTAAAGTTACATAATAAAATACATCAGTAAGGGTCTGTTTATCAATCTCCGGTTTAGTTCCAGTTAGTCTATCTGACAGTTAAATTTCTTATCGATAGTTATGAGAACAATGGGATCCATGGAGATTATCTGCCAGATAACTAACTGCAACTTTAACCGGACATTGATAAACCGGCCCTAAGTGTTGTACTGATAATTATATTGTACCAAATTTCTTTATAACTTGATGATTTTAAAATGGTATGTTATTTAATTGTGTGTATGTTATTGTTGTGTTTATTTATGTAGGAGTGTGTCAATTTTTTGTTTAGGAAGTTAATTAATAAAGCAACATTTCTTATCAAAATTCTTTTCATTTAAGTTCCCAATTATGGTTGAATTCTTTATATAGGATTTTGTTAATAAATCTACAAAATGTTTGTTATTACAACCTACTTAGTTAGTTCAATTAGTTAACAGATTACAGTTGGTTGTAAACTAATATATCATTATACTATATATAGTATTAAAAGTATTAAAAAAAAACTTATTAAGTATTCAAAAAATAAAAATTGACCATTGGCCATTTTGTTTTAATTCGATAAGATAGTACCTACGTTAAACTGCATTTTATTACACTTCAATTCGTATTTTTATAATAATAATAATTATAATTGATTTAAATTTGATTAATCAACTGAATTTGAATATTTCTTTAAGCAAAATGGTTTAAAAGCTAATTTAAAATCGATCCGTCAAAAAAAAATTCAAAATGTTCTCTTCTTTTGCAATTTATTTTAGAAAAATGTCTATTAATTCTAAATCCTACTCTCTAAAAATAAATTAGTCAATAATGACTAATTTAATAGTTATTAGTGGCTGCTTTTTCACTTGTACCATGGTTAACCATGGAATACCATGGTATTCCAAAATTTAATAGTCTATTCCTTAGTAAAATTGTCCGCTGAATCCGAAAATGTCGAAGTAGAACAGTTTTTGAGATATAGTCAATTTTCCATTTAATATGGAATTGAATATATCTCAAAAAGTGCTCCACTTGCATAATTTTTTACGGTATTTTCGGATTCAGGGGACAATTTTACATAAGAATTGGCTGTTAAATTTTGTAATACCATGGTATTCCATGATTTACCATGGTACAAGTGAAAAAGCAGCCACTAATAACTATTAAAATAGTCATTTTTGACTAATTCATTTTAGAGAGTAGGAATTATAAATGGCACAATAAGTAACATGGTATTTGATTAAATTTTTTCTAGCCTTTGCTTAATTGTAGGTATTCAAACTTTAAGCTCAGCACAACGACTCACTTCTTGGCCTAATGACATAAATAACTATTACTAAACAGCAGCTTTTATTTTATATAACTAGTATTTGTAATGTAAACATAAGCCAGAAAAAAATAAAAGAGAAGCAAGATAATTAGTCGACTTTTCTTAAAGCAAACCAAAACACAAAATTACACAAAACCGGCCAGGTTCTTTATCATCGCCAGCTTATCATTAGGTAAAGTACCGCAAAACCGCTCGAGTGCCGATTGGAACGAAAAAAGCTCGAGCGAACAACAAAAACAGACGTAGCGACATATTAAATCAAGTAGCGAGCGTAATTCATGTAAAAGGATAAAAAATCGGCGGATAAACTAAAAATGAGCCACCTAACAGCATATCTGGCATTACAAATTATCGCCCCACGGAGATAAAAGCGGCAAGCAATAAAGGACCTTATTCCGACCAAAATTACGATTCGCAGTGAAGACCGGCATTAAACAAGGACAAAGTAAACATATTGCATGGGTTAGACAAGGATGGCTATACTGTTGGGTTCGTGTTCCCTTATGACAGCGGAACAAGTGAGCGGGAATGGGATGGAGAGAGAAAGAATGCGATGGAGAATGAGAGAGATAGAGAAGGAATGATAATAAAGTCGAAACGCCGTATTTATGTGAATAAAGATCGTTTCTTAACGGGGTCTTTGTTTGTGGATCAACCGAAAGTGATTTTCCTTCGATTAATTTGCGAAAATGTTCAGTTTTCTTTTTTTCCCAAGTCATTCATCTTTACAATTAATTAAATGGTTTACTGTAATGAATTCAATATAGAATCGGTGAAGGACGATTTAGATGGATTTTATGTTTGATAGCCCGTACAAAATGTAAATGTAAATTTATTCTTTTAAAGGGACACCACAGTCAATTTTCATTTTCAAACTTATTGTTGCCTATTTTGTTAAGTTAAAAAGCTTATTTTTTATACAAGCGTACCCTATTTATATACAGAGGTGAAAGGTATAAATTTAAACTTTTGTATTTTACTTTGGTAAAGAAATATATACAAAGGGTATTTTGGTCAATTTCGTACGGAATGACATTATTTGTTAAAGCTCTAAGTTTATGAAATGCATTCAATAAACGTAGATATTTAAACAGGGTATGTATGTGGATTTTATGTTTTACATTTTTAAATGTATAATGGTTACCGGGGAGTAATTCTCAAAAATTAAATTGGCAAATTTGGTTTCTAATAAGCCATATTGAATATGGCAATCTAAAAAAAGGGTAGGGACAAGCTTATACAGGGTGCACAAAGTATCCTTTTATGTGTACCTACTTATATATAAGTATATATACACTCACAGGCAAAATAATCGATCCCCTTTGATTTCGGATTTAAACAAATATTAAAGAATATTGCAGATACATTAATGGAGAATCGCTCACATTTTAAAAATTACTAAAAAATACACGTACGTTTATAATATACAGGTTTAAACAAAAATATGTTTTTTACCATAAGTTTAAGACACTCTGTAAAGTGGCAAAACCGTATATTGTTCTAAATTAAGTTTTAATTATCAAGTCAAGTTTAAAAAACATTGCAATTTCCAATATTTTTCCTGTATGAAGAACTAAGGTTGCTATGGTCCATCCATATATGGCCTAGGGAGGATGACAGTGACAGTTTTGTTGAATCATCCCATACTTGGACGTCATACAGCTTTCAAAAGCTATCAAATTGTTTTTTGTAAATTAATGTGTTAATTTTGAGGTGTCTTTTACTTTTAAAAATGTCTCCGACTGATGTTGCCCTTTTTGTACTTTACTTCTTGTGACGTTTAAAACACTTGCCACGTAATACTGTGACCGTCCATCCTGGATTAAATTAATGGCTCTGGCAACATCAGTCGGGGACCGATTTTTAAAAGTGAGAAGACACCTCAAAATTTAAACATTAATTTGCAAAAAACAATTTGATAGCTTTTGAAAGCCGTGTATGACATGTCCAAGTATGGGATGATTCAACAAAACTGTCACTGTCATTCTCCATAGCTGGATGGACCATAGCAACCTTAGTTCTTCATACAGAAAAATATTGGAAACTGCAATGTTTTTTTAAAAAATCCATATTTTCCACAAAAATTAATATATCGAGGTAAACCAAAAACAAAACTGTTAAGAATAGATGTAGTAGTTTTTTAAAATGTGAGCGAATGTACATTAATTTATCTACAATATTCTTTAATATTCGTTTAAATCCGACATCAAATAAAAAAGTTATTTGCGATTGAAATTCATCGAAAATTTGTGTGGATCGATTATTTTTCCTGTGAGTGTACTTAACCCTATAGGGTTAAGCCTATTGAAATGAAATTTATGGATTAAAAAAACCAGCGGTTCTCAAAAAATTTTTTCTGAAAATATGCACAAAAATCAACAACAAATAATTTTAATTTAAAAAAATACCCTAAAGGATAATACATTTTTTACAGTAAAAAAAACAAATAAAACTATACCTTGAATTGAATTGATTTGGTAAAATAAACGTTAACGTTAAATATACTATCGGTTGGGTCCTTTTTGCAAAAGGAAGTACATTGAAAATATCCATTTACAAAATAATAATTGATTTATAAAGTTAAATTACAAAATTATAATTTTATAAATCGATGTCTCTAATAAAACGATAGTTATGTTAATATAGCACAGAATTTGTTTTTTGCGACCCGGTAGAAGATCCTTACTTAATTATAATAATATATTATATTCCCATAGGAATAATTATTATTATCATGTATAATATGATTATTTGGAAATTTTTAGAAAAAATTACTTTTGCAAAAGTAAATTTTTCTGAAAATTTACCAATTTTTTCGGTTTTTTTTTCGCCGGCTCAATTTTTTTGGAAATTTTAAAACTCAAAATAAACATTTATCTACATTTCTATCCAATTTCTTCTTTATATAGTATATACATTTAGTTTGAAACATCGTTGAATTCCTTGATGTTTTAGGAAAAACAAAAGATGGTGTTAACTTAATAATAGTAGGCAAAAAAATCACAAATTGGATGAAAATGTAGATAAATGTGTGTACAATGTACAATTTAACACTGTACATGTGAAATTTACTTTTTTTCCAATTTTTAAATGCCATTTTAATAGACTTGTTATTACAAAACTTTTCTCTGATTTAACAGAACTTTTACAATATTAAAAATACCTATATATAGAAGGATAGGTACCTGGTGCACCCTTTACTACATCTGGAATTAGACAAGAAGATTTGCTTTTATGTGAGAGGCCTAAATAGTGATATACCTATAAGTTAAGATTAACTTGTGAAAAAGCTTCCAATTAATTTAATTTTCAAGTAATAAAAATAATAAATCAAATCCAAATTAATTATTATATAAATCCTAAAACATGTTTTTAAAATCATTATCAGGAAAAATTAAATATTAAACAAAACAAAACAAATACCTAATATTATATTATGTATTAAGTTTTATAAACCCTATTTTGGTTACGAGTTTTATTACCCAAGCAACAATTTTGGTCGAAATAACCTATTTTCGACCCCCTGTAAGGCAATCGACCATTTAATACCATCCCTGTTAAAGGCAAATTTACGTTACAGTTACGTAATATTTTCGTAAGTGGGGAATAAAAAGTTAGTAAATTTAAGGTATTTTGGAAGTAGAAGAAGGCATTGTGACCAAGACTGTTATTGCAAAGCTGCCCAATTTTAAGTTGCTGTGACGTAAAATAGTGGTAATCTATAACCAATTATCAACCTGTAAGTCCTTTTAGTTCGATCCCACTCTCCGCTATTTTATCTCTGTCAAAATAATGCTAAAAATATAGGTACAAGTTAACAAACACTATTAGGACCATAAATATATCTTTAAAGTCCATTTTTAAAATGGGTATTTTGAGTTACCTAAGGGCTAAATTACTGGGCGAGTTGAATTTTATTGTCAAATATCCTTACTGTAGCGCTAAATAACAGAAGCGCCCTTGAAAACACTTAAGAAAAACATTTTTTTTAAATTTTTGTCAATTTGGAATTTTCCTTATTTTATTTTATGAAGCGCTGAAAAGGTGGTTTTTCAGTTCGTTAGTTTTTTCAAGTTGTATAGAGCCCAATTTTAGAAAAAAAAATCTCAAACAGTGGTTAGATAAAATTATTTTTTCCTTTAATACTTTGGTGTAAACTGTTTTGGTTATCAGAAAAGATGGCGATTTCGACGTATTGAACTTAAAAACATAATTTCCCTATAATTTGGACCTGTAAAATAAATTTCCCTAATGTTCAGTTAAAATAACCTAAATTACTGCCTATGTAGTCGATATGTCTTAACAAGGGAATAAATATTGTGAGGTCTATTAGCAATTGCACAGTAATGCCCTATTTTTAACCATAAAGTAAATTAGTGCCCAGATTTCGACTTTGTAGGCCATTATCATAATTGCGCATGCGTATAATAAAACAGCTGTAGCACGCCTAGTTGCTCGTGTATATAGTTATAACAATGGGAGACTATTTAAAAATAGTTGCTATAATAAATAAAAGAATGAACAAGTGTAGTTGCTCGTGTGTATAGTTATAACAATGGGAGACTATTTAAAAATAGTTGCTATAATAAATAAAAGAATGAACAAGTGTACTGTGGAATACAGTTTTATTCCACATAAGTGGGAAGAAGATGGTGTGTTAAAATTAGTTAATTCTTCTATTATAATAGAGAAAGCTTTTTGCCTAATAGTTCTTCTTCCCTTTTGCTAAAATTATCTTCGCAAGGGATTAAATCAATTTGCCCTTCGTTAAAAGTGTTTTCCGATGTGTTTTCACAAAAAATATTTTCCGTATAAACTGATTTCTTGATAGTAAGTGGACCGGTTGAAACACTGGATAATTATACAGCATTATTAACATTTCCTTTTCGTAATATTAAACATTTTTTCAACTTGCGATAATAGCTAGTGGTCAGCCTGTACGGCTTAAAACACTTTTGCGACATCTTGCTAGTTCCAGCGCTCACAACAAAAACAGAACTAACTTTAAATTCTAAATAAGTCCAAAGGACCTGTTAGTCTAAATGAGGTGGTAAATTCGACCTCTATATAACCGCATCGACTTACAAGACCAATATTGTAGTAAGTTAGACCTTAAGGTACATCACTTAAATATAAATAGGTAAAACTTGGCCCGACTCCTGACCAAAACATGCCTTAACCAAAACTTCAGGCAATTAGGGTTAGAATTACTAAATTTGTCCTTACGAATTTTGTACGAATAGTTGGTTGAAAATTGGTAAATTAATAGAACAGTCTGACTAACGGTTATCCCCTGTGATTTACCATTAAGGATATAAATACATATAGGTAGATGAAGAGGGGTACATTAGGTAACTGGGACCAATTATTTTTACTATAAAGGCAGGGAAAATGTTAGTAACTAGTAGTGGGCAACGTATCCATAATTGGACCAGGAAACAAAAATTTGAAGTCCGAGGGCTTTGAGGGAATATGTGCAAGCCAAAAAGAACCAGTTCTTTACCTATTTTTCGCCCACAAATAAATGTCGACCTTAAACACAAAAGTTTGGTTAAATTTTTGTAAATTTCAACCCTTTTAGGGCAATTTGGTGCTAGTATAGACACTATTCGACTTATTTTGTTGCTTGGGTAGGCACTAGCGAAGTTTGCGAGCGAGTGATTAATAAAAACGTGTGCCTAGAGAAGTTTATAAAACGAGTTGCATACCATACTTAATCTACGACGAACACAAGAAGAATTTATAGCCAATTTTATTTGTTAAACATTTGACATCTGACAACTTTACACGGATTTAACCTTACTTTTCCATAAATTATAATAAAGCTAACTTCTTCCCGTTACTAAAATGCCCAAAAGCCACTATTGCTTACTTCAGCTCGTGACTAAAACCCCATAAAGTCACCGCTCGTCAATGTAGGAATAGATAATAGTAAATTATGTATCAAGCAAGTGCTTAATTAAAAGAGTGCCTAGAAAAGTTTATAAACGAGTTGCATACTATACTTCTTCTACGAAAAATACTTGATATTATCTAAAAAATAATTTAAATAAAATATTTGTTAAAAGCGACATCTATAGATACATATACGAAAATAAAGTAGACATCACAATAAACATTTTTTACGTAATTTTAACCATTAACATTGCCCGTTATTATTTTAATTAAACTTAACAAATTTTATAATTATTGATACTTTAAAATATTAAAAAAACTTCAAAATATGATTAATAATCATTGATAATGTTAAAAAAATATTTTATCCTTTGATTTTTTTTATTACCAAAATTGCAAAATATTATCACAAAGTATTAAAAATTCTTACACGGGAAATGTTAAAGACCTGTACAAAAAGTTACAGTTGTATTTATTGGAATTCCCGTTAGAATTTTCAACTTGGGAATCTACTGGAGTTAAAGTCTCAAATGTTTCTAAGTAAATCAAAATGTATCCCTTAAAAATAGATTACTAATCGATATAGAAGCAGTTTTTCACAGTAAAAGAGAAGAGAATGTTTTATGGGCACTGTAGGCAAATTGTTTAATGATTTATCAGTTAAATCTAGTTAACTGCACTACTACGGCGAAATCAAACATTCATATAATCTTTTTAAATATTAGCTGCAAGAAACTATTTAAAAATTTTGTATTTTTGTATTGAGATAATAAAATAATTTTCACATTAAGTATTATTTTACAAAAAAGGCACTTTATTTTAACGACTGTATAACATTTAACAACTGTCAACTAACTTAAAACTAACTTCAGCCCGTGACTAAAAACCTCTAGCTTACTTCAGCCTGTGACTAAAGCGCCATAAAGCCACAGTTGGTCAATGTGTATTTAAAAGGTCACTTAGTGTCATGGAAACATGTACGATAATGGGCGTGGAAGTAGAAAAAAAAATTATAACATTCTCTACGGAGATATTGCAAGTTAAGATTTAAAAAATATTTTTTTTTAAATTCCAATTATTTAAGTGGTTCTTAGTTTTTTTGGAAACTAATAAAAATATAAAAAAATACATTATGGCGCGTAAAAAATCTAATATGTGGAATTTTAAAATTTAATTTTTAATAATTTTTAATTGCGCACTGTAACGCCCCTGATTTTGCCTACTGTCCTAGGGCTAAGCTGTTTATGTTTTTGGGACCTTAATTTTGGTTAAATTATTTAATATGTTTAAAAATTATATAAATAAAGAATTATTTTTCTTGAAATTTGTACACGCTGTATACAGGTATACCTCAAAAACTATTGAACTCTCGATAAATGTTTATAGGGCCAAGTTAATGTTTATATGTAATCTATCTATGAATATATTTAAGCGATTTCCCAGGCAGTAAGGCTTTAAATTCAGCAAAATCTGGTCAAACCGGCTAAATAAATGTTTATTACAGTTCATTAGATAGTGGCAAAATTAACAAATTGGTCGTTAGCGCCATTAAACAATCATTTATGTAATGATGAAATAATTGAATTGTAACTGTTTGCAGCCTTGAAATGAAACATTGTCATTAAAAACATATTTAAATGTTCTAATCTTGCAAATGTTTCGCCGGTTTCGGGGGACCCAATGGCAATTTTGTGGGCAGGTATAAAATGTTTTACAGGTTTTCTTCAAATCAAATTCGTATTGAAAAGGTGGTCGGAAGTAATAGGGCATTCTTTTAAATGCGAAGCTACCTAAAAAGCATTAAGTATACTGTATACATCAAAACATAATGAATACACATTTTTTAAATCTCCCCTTGCATTTTCTACAATTCTTTGTCATAAAATTAGTTAAATTGGATCACTAGTGACTTGGTCATATTTTTTTATCAATTGGCTTTGATATAATAATAATTATTACAATTATTGTAACTGTTTAAGCCGAGATACATACACCTTACAAAGGTCTATAGTTGGGATAGTTTTACACACATATACATAAAAGGTGTCTATAAATACTTTATTCTGTATGTTTTAATAACTTAGAAACAGTTTATGGCATAGAGGCCAACGCAATTTTACTCACGAATTTAATTTAGGTACGAGCAAGCTTGTGAGAGAGTGCTTAATTAAATGAGTGCCTAGAAAAGTTCATAAACAAGATATGCATACCTACTATACTTTTTATTATCCAAAAAATGATTTAAATTAAATATTTGTATAAAGCGACATATATACGAAAATAAAGTAACCATCCCAATAAACATTTTTACGTAATTTTTAACATTAACCAATGTTATTATTTTAATTAAACTTAACAATTATTGATTGAACTTCAAAATATGATTATGTTAAGAAAATATGTTATTCTTTGATTTTTTTATTACCATAATTGCAAAATTTTATCAGAAATTAATAAAAATTACACCGGAAATGTTAAAGGTACAAAAAGTGACAGTTGTATTTATTGGAATTCCCGTTAAAACTTAGGAATCTACTGGCGTTTAAATAGACTAACAATCGATATAGAAGCAGTTTTTCACAGTAAAAGAGAAGAGAATGTTTAATGAGCACTGTACGCAAAATGTTTAACGCTTTATCAATTAAATCGCGTTAACTGCACTACTATGGCGAAATCAATAGGTCAGTACTAACGTTCATTTAATCTTTTCAAATATTGGGGTCAATAAACTATTTTGTACTTTTTAAGTCAACTGTCTTAAAACAAACTTCAGCCCGTGACTAAAAACCTGTTGCTAACTTCAGCCCGTGACTAAAGCGCCATAAAGCCACAGCTTGTCAATGTGCATTTTAGTGTCATGAAATCATGTAAGATAATGGTGGATGGTGGGTGTAGGAAAAACTTATTTTGCTCAACGATGGGTTGTTGCATCAGTGGCGTAACTGAAAATGTTGGCTCACCCTGCAACTTTCGGCACTGGACCCCAATAACTTTAAAATAAGGAAGATGACGAGCGCAGTAATTAAAACATTACGAAACAAATTGTTTTGGAGACGCGCTTCGGCCAGTGGCGTACCTGAAAATTCAGCCCCCCCCCCGCGAAAATCTCATTGGGGCCCCCATTTTTAATTTATCAATATAAAAAAGGGCTAAGGAAGCTCTGTAACACAAAGGGCGTTGTTGACCTACTTTAATCATAAGATCGACGTTTAAATGATTTGCTTAAACGTAAACATGTTTACGTTTAAGCAAATCATTTAAACGTGCAATTAAACATTGAATAGGGCCGTATTAAGAGAATTTAGCTTTTATTTATTTAATATTAATCAATATTTATTTAACAAACCATTTACAGACTCAATAATTTAACATTTTTATTTTATAGACTGTATACCCTATAGGGTTTAAAATATTAAAAAAATAGGTATATATTTTTTACAAAAGGTTGGGAAAATTTAATGGGAATTTTTATTATTTGAATTTTTTTTAATATATTTGGTCTATTTTACTTATTTTTATAAATTTAAACATTTTATAATTTAATTTAATTTTTTTGAGGTTTAAAAAGCAAGAAATATTTTTTCATATTTTTTATTTAAAAAATGCTCATTTTAGGCTTTAATTTGTACAAAATATTTCTTATGTCCACATATATTAAAAAAACGGGCTAAACCTATAGGTTATGTATAACATAGTATGTACGTATATGTTTGCGTTAAGGATATTAAAAGTACATGACATGCTACATTCTAGCATTAGGAAAGACTTTTATACTTACGAATTAAACCCATTTTTAACGCGTTAAGTAGGTTTGATTCTTTAGGATAAAAACCATTTCTTAATACATGGACAAATCATCGCAAATGCCCTGTGTTTACATGGGTTTGCCTCGTTTGATTTTAAAATCTACAATGTGCACATACAGTGGGTATTAAAACGAATAGATACACTTAAATAAAACAAGTTCCAAACCCCGCCCAATGTGTTACGGATTGAATTTGTTTGCTTGCCGTATCATTGTCGTATGATCTGTGCGTCAGTTTAAGAAGTGCACTGAGACTTTGCGTACGTCTTTGTAATAATAAAAAAGTATTTTCTCGTAAGTAATATCATAAGGGCATTTAATTTTTCCGAATAAAATCGAAAAAACACGTTGGTAAGTAATATTTTAACAAAAAGCATGAGTGCTGGTGGCAACAAAAATCCGAGTCGAAGAGGAGGATTTTTGCACCTGCACGAATGCATTTTGTTAAAAAATATTACTTAGCATTGTGTTTTTTCGATTTTTTTCACAGGAAAAATTAGATGCCCGAATGGTATTTGACAAGACTATTTCATGAGTAACAGTAAACAATTAAAATAAAAATTGCAATTTTTGTTGACAACAGCTGTCAAGTTTTGCCGCGGGTAAACTCGAAAAAACTGCTGTCATACAGTTTTTTCACCTAGAAACCATTTGTAATTCAAAATTGCGCGTTTGTGATTGGTCGAAATAAAAACGAGGGAAATAGTCAAATAAAATGGTTTTTACCCGTGAGGAAAAATACCAAATTATGGTATGGCATCACACTGGTAGATCGTATCGCCAAATACAAACTTTATTTCAAAATATGTTTCAAAATAGGCCTTTACCCAGTGTACTGCTGCTGGTGGTCTATTTAAACATTTAATTTAGAAAAAAAGTTATTTTCGTTATTTTAGAATTATTTTTGTTTGAGAATTTATAGGTTTTATTTTTATCGAATTCGTTTGTTTTGTTTTAATGCATTTCTGCAAATAAAAACTAAGTATTGTTTAAAATCCATTAAATTCCAGTTAATGGCGAAAATGTTTTTTTTTAAAACTATACACATTTCCCTACGACAGCGTCGGAACTACTGAACAAACACAGTAGATCAAACTGTATGCCCTTGTATCTGGCTGTATGCCGCGCTGTTGCCAATGCTATTATTGTTTTCTAAAAGGGTTTTTTCTTATTTTTTTAATATTAAAAGTAAGAAAATTAACTAAATCAAATTATTTTTGACATATTATTAATTTTTTTGTTATTTTTAAAGTTTCAAACAAATAAAATTGAACTATTGATTAAATAATTATAATCGTTCTCTTCTGATTTAAAACAACCTGCACTCTTAGAAAAGACCTGGTATTTGTAACTAACTTATTATCGTTGGGGTAAAACTGTTGCAGAAAATAACATTTTTTGTTTTTTGTAATCAGTACCTTTATATGTGTAACTGCTTGCATCATTACCTGAAAAGATTTAGTTTTGTTGTGGAGTATTATTTACTGCAAAAAGGCGATTTAGTTATTTTAACTGAAACTTTGTGTTGGCTAGAAGTATTGACAACATTATCTCAAAAAAATCATTTCGGCGGTAAAATGTTTTTGTTGGACCAAATATTTAAGTTACATTCTCAACTGACTGAAATTAGTCCGTGGAACTAACGGTTCGGTTGTATAAACTATGCGTCACTTTTCATACAGCTAAGACACCAGCGGTGTGAAACAAAGTGTCAGTTGGGGATGTTGTCTCTGTAGGTTAATGCAACTGCAAACTTTGTGCATTTCGCGCGCGATTTGTCCAGCCCGGCGCGTGCTTTACTTTTAACCTGTAAACAAACGGTGTTGCACGGCGTCCAGACGGTGGTGTTTGTTCTTTTGTATTTGTGTATCAGCTCGTGTGTTGTGTATATTTTAGGTAAGAAACTACTTTATTACAATTAGTCATTTGCCCCTGTAAATTCAGTGGGGACATAATTTTTAACTATTCATATATATAAGAATATATTCTTATGTGTTGGTTACTTATAGATATCTCGAACAAATAATATGGATAAGCGGACTGAAGTACCTAGCAGATTTATTAGGAACATGGGGTTTACCTGAATTGGTTCCAGTTTTTAAAGGTTAGGTATTATTATTGCACTCCTTTAATTACACTATTGTAGTTTTGGGGTCCGAAAAAAAATTCAAAAATGTGAAAATGCCATACCGACTGAAAATGGCCTCCTGAATCCAATGGTGCCCACCAAAAGTCTCCATCACGTCGGAATTTCGAATTCTTACCCCTGTTATCATGCAAGTATGTTACGTTGTACCTAAGAATCATTGTTAAGTTGTTAAACAAAGGCTTGCACTTCACGTAAACATCACGGTTTATTGAAGAAGTATAGTCAACTTTCATCTTAATGTACCTATCTGTGTATATTTACCAAAGAATCGTTTTTGTTTTATTGTTAAAATATTTATAAATGTTTTCTTATAGTAATTATTAATTTTTGTTATAATGTTTAAACCAAAATTTGGTGTTTTCAGTTATATTGTTATTTTTTTATTTATAATAAATATTTATAAAACGAACGGGCATGAATTTCCTTTCTCTATTTTTTATAATATTTACACAAAAAGTGTTATATTTACTAAGCAGGTATGTACTGTGGAATAATACCAATTTGTTGTTGCTACTAATGCAAGCATTTAATATTTAATATAACTTAGTTACAATACAAAACAAATTTATATTATATCAACTATTAAATTCTTTAAATGTACCTTTTTTCATGTAATTTCAATTAAAAAATAAATTCCTGCATGATACAATGTTTGTTGCGATAAATAGCAAGTGCAGTTGTTACAACTTAGACGCTGCTAAAATGACAGACTAATGTGATTGCATTAAATATCAATTATTTGTATGAAAAAAAAACTAATTTCGATGCACTTAAACTTGTTGGTTGGAGCTACCAATATTGGCTGTTCCGACAACAAACTGTAAAAACAAATTTGTATTAGTTCCCACAACATATTTTTTTGTTGTGCCTATTTTCACTAATAAAATTGGTTCTGGGAACTAAATTTTCATTGCAAATACCAGGTCTTTTCTAAGAGTGTGGCAAGTATGGTTCGTAATTACGAATGGCTTGGTTTAAACCACGCCCAATTAAAGTTTGTTTCTTTTTCTCTGATCAGAATATAATTTGTCATCCTTGTCTCCAGCCTTACTTACTTGATTCTATACAGTCGTATATAATAAATAACCGTTGACACTTTTTTTAAATGGGTTTTAATTGTCTATTTTAAAAGCAATAAATTGGGGATTAAAAATTGATTGAAATTTAAAGTTTTTTTAAGTGTTAGCGGGGCCCCTCAAAGCTCGCCCCTTCCCGCGCCGCCGCGGCGGCCCTTTGGACCCCTAAGGTACGCAACTGGCTCCGGCTCAATGATTTTTTTAAATAAAAAACACATTATTTTAATCTTGTTTACGCTAATAATTATATCTAAATGTGTATAAATCAAATTATAAAAGGGTTTTTTTTTGAATTTTTCCATCTACTACCTAGAGATTTAAAGGTTCGGAAAAAAACAGGAAAAATTGGAAAAAAACAGTGTTTTTTTCCGTTTTTTTCCCGAGCCTTGGAAAAATTGAAAAACGGAAAAATTGAAAAAATATTAAAAAAAAAAACGAAAATCCAAAAAGTATTTTGATTTGATATAATTTATGTATTAATGAGTGGAAATTAAATAAATATATTTTTGCAGTAGTACAGAAGTCTGTGCTTTGAGCAAAAAGCATACCATTGTGTATTGTGGGTACAATAAAAAAAGTATATTTAATACAAGATAAATGTTTTTATGCTTACCGTAACGCTGTAAACGAACGACGATCGGTCCGACGTGTCGGTTCCTAATCAGCTGATCGGGCAGGGTTGCCATTGTGATGTTAAAATCATTGAATATGCTACTAACTCCTGGGTTAGTGTATTTTGAATAGTTACCTATACAACAATGATTTTAATGTGAATTACGGCCGTCGGCAACTAGGCAACTAGGCTTTTTTCATCGTTAAAAAGCATGACCCTACAGGTGCCTCCCCCGGGGGGCGCCTATACATAACGGGAATTTTTTAATCAAAATAATTTATAAATATTATAAAAAATATTTAAAATATTTTTAAACATTTTTTTTAGTTTTAAGAAAATATCAATTTTTCCCAAAATTTCCGTTTTTTTCCAATTTTTCCAGGAAAAAAACAGGGTTTTTTTCCGACACTCAATTTTTCCGGAAATTTTGAATCTCTACTACTACTACCCAACCAGTAGGCCAGAACGGGCCCCCAGTATCAGCGGGCACTGTGCTGCATTGCCCTTTTTACCCCTTTTACAATGTTTTTTTTTTTTAAATTGCTTAGCTCTAAAAATTTCTTATAAATTGACTATTTAAATTAATTGGTTCAGTTTGGGACTGGACAATCTACGTTCAAACTCGCGAGCTCTGTTTCGAGTCGATCGCAATATCACTCGGCCTACTTTCGCGTGTTTTTTCTTTAATTACACAACAATGCGTTAACAAAAAACTAAGGTAATTACGAAGTTTCAATGCCTAATAAATTGCGCTTTTAGTTAAAATGTTATTTCAAAGAAACGTCGAAATATTGTAGCCTACACTGAACCAAAGTAAATGGTAATTTTCTAGAAAATTTCAAAAGCTGCAAAATTTTAAAAGAAAATGTTTGTTAAAAAAATCGCAAAACGAAAAATGATGTTTTTTAAATATATTTAGCAACAGCGCATCGAAGAGCAACCCACAGTTTTATTATTCGGACTCCTTATACCTATTTAACCTATTTGGTTTTCAAACTGAAATTAGGGAACGAAATACATCATTTAGTGTTGTAGTAGTATACTTAATTATATTGTACCAAATTTCTTAATAATTTGATGATTTTAGAATGTTGTGTTACACAGTTTAAAATATCTCTGGTAATCTTAAAATGGTGTCAAAATCCAACACCAAGTGGTGTTAATATAAACACCATGAATTATGGTTGAAAATGTTATATACAGCAAAGACCAAAACGGTGTTTATCTAAAAATATTTGAGAAGTGCACCTACACAGAAAAAAAGGAATAGTTTATTTAGCTATATTAATTTAGTTGACCCATAAGTATTTATTTAAATCAACTGTGAGAAGGTTAATATAAACAAAGATTAGTTTGACAGATAGTTATGTTATTTTTTTTAATTGGTTAAATTAATCCAGAAAACTTTAGTGAAACCAACCCGCTGTATGGTTCAGTTTACTAAATATGCTGTTTGTAAAATAAGAGTTACTTCAACCTAAAGCACTCTGTTAAAACGATTAAAACAATTTGCCGTGCATTCCTGGTTGCATAGTGTGTACCGATCGCGGCAAAGGCGGTGTGGATCACGTGATGTTCTTAAATCTCACCTCTGTTGACTTACATAAAGAGCATATAAGCTCAGGTAGTCATTTGCTTTGGTGTGACACTACAAGTTGTTTGATACTAAAGAGACCTTAAATAGGTGGAAACAGCTGTCAATACTTGAAGTATTTTAAGTTGGTGGAACGCACTAAAAACATCTCTCTAGCGAGTTGAAGGTTCAATTTTCTGGAATAATACCACTAGTAATATACTAGTAATGCGTCAAGGAACTTCCTGTTTCCTTCTTTTTCCTTGTTTCTATATAGTATGATTTAATTTGACCAAAAACACAAAATATTTAACACTGAAAAGGAGTTCAATTTACACCAGGTAAAATTTATTTTAATACTGTGTGAAAGTTAAATTTACACTATTTTAGTATTTGAATTTACACTGGACCAACGAACCATTTTGGTTTGTATAGATATGGACCATGTATGGTGTTAATTTGGTTTTAAAATGGTCATGAAATTTTGAACAGTGTATTTAATTGAGTGTATGTTATTTTTGTGTTTATTTATGTTGGTACGTATGTGTTAATTGTTTTATTTAATTGATAAATAAAGCAACCTTTCTTATCACAATTCTTTTTATTTAAGTTCCCAATTTTTAAAAAAATACTTTTGTTACTGGGTATACTAAAAGGTTTGTAAAAATCTACAAAATGTTTGGTATAATTACAAACTACTTATTCAATTAGTTACAACAGATTACAGTTGGTTGTAAACCTAACATAAATTTATGTAAACCTGAATTAACATAAAATATGGTTAATATTATATATAAAATTAATACATATTTTTTACTGTGTAGTATTTTAAGTGTCAGTTCTCCCTTGTGCGACAAACGGTTCGTTCGTTATTAAAGAAATATGTTTTTTTCAAGTTGGCGGGAAATAGCGTCGCGGGGGTAGTTTGGATCAATCCAAAAACGAGAATACATTTTATTCAATTTATATATATATATATATATATATTTAATTAAAAACATTCAAACCGGTATAGTATTGGGTTTCCTATATACAATCTTACACTTTTGTTTAGTAATCATTTCCAAACGCTCTCCCTTAAAATGAATTAGTTAAAAATAACAAATTATAAGTCATATTTGACTAATTGTCATATCGAAAAAGCAGTCACTAATAATTAGTCAAATTCTACTGAATGAAATAGTTAAATTAGTAGATTTAAATTTAAAAAAGTTTTGACCCAGCCGGGGATTGAACTCAGGTCTGTCACTTGTCAAGCTAATGTCATAACCCATTCGGCTATCAGCCGCTCTTATAAAAATCAATTTTATTTATCAATAAATATTGTTCATAATGTTTTAAACTTGAATATATTATTTGTGTTGCTGTTTTGAGCTAAACCTTTTGCATCTTTATTTGTTTGTATGGGTCATTTAACCATGGAGCTTAGATATGCATTTAGTTCAAATAATACTTTGTTGTTGGTCGCAAACGATTAAAGAAATTAGTTACTTTTAACTCTCAGAAATAGTCAAAGATGGTGACTAATCTTAAATTAGTCAAACTTTAACTATTAACGTAGTAAAAAATAACTATTTAAAAGGGAAACGACTATTTTATTAGTAAAAAATGCTGGTTCTAATTCAAATAGTAGAATTTTGAGTATTTCATTTTAAGAGAGCTTATTTAACCTAAGAGTTTGGGAATCTTTACTAAACTCAAAAGCGCTCACTCCTAAAATACACAGGCGGTCTTAAATTTACTTGATTTCCTAAATTTATAGCAATAACTACTAAATTTAAATAATCAGTTTTCTCCCTGTAGCTCAATACAAAATCTAAAAATGTATTAACTTACAAAATTTTAAACAGTGCACTGTTTTAACATGTTAAAAATAATTATTACAAGTAGTATTTTAGTATGTTCAGTGAACATTGTTCACTTAATTAAAAATATATAAGTACCTTTAAATTCTCAACTGCCTTGAAAACATTTTTGTAATAAACTAGGAAATTTATATGCAGAAAATACCTACCACCTGTTAGCAAATGACATTTCAAACATAATATTTCTGTAATTTGTAGTGTTTTGACTAAAATTAAAATGAAGAGCTTAACCTTTAAAAAAGTGAAAAATAAAAAAGTCAACGAACCTGAAATATTAAATCAAACAGTGACTTTAATCATGTAAAAGGACGGAAAATTTGCAGATAAACTAAAAATGAGCCACCGAACAACATATCTGACATTACAAATTATCGCCCCACTGAGATAAAACCTCCAAACAATACTCACCTTTATACGCCCGGAACATAAAAGCCACGCGTTGGAACAAAGACAAATGCGAGTGGTTTGGCGGGTGGGACAGAGATGGGGATACGTTTAGCTCGGCGCTGCTTTCATGACAGGCAAACAAGTGAGTAGGAAATGGGCGTGAGAGAGAGGGAGGGATAATAAAGTTGAAACGTCGCATTTATGTGAATAAAGATCGTTTAATAACAGAGCTTTTGTTTACTGATTACCGAAAAGTGTTTCGGGCCAAATTAATCGAACAAAGTATTTAATTTGCATGGATCACATCGCTGTTCACCGATTATAATTATTTGCCCATTCATTTACACCGAATTTTAAGTTTTGAAAAGTTTTGCTCCACACTATAAATAAACAAGACGGAATTTTGTATTATTGAGAAAATTTCGTCCATAGGTACTAAAAAGAAATAAAGTAGCTGGAATTTTGTTTGATGGAGAAAACTGCCTCCTTAACTTTTTAATTTTACTTTTTTAAACCGTTTTTTTCTTTTATACTGAGCAGGGTTATATATATCACGATATATATCATGATATTTATCACGATATATATCGGTATTTATAAGCAATGATATATATCAATGATATTTATAAAACTGTTACAATTAAATATTTAACAGCTTTTTTTCAAAGGTGATCTATTATAACATTTCAATGTAGAGTCTTTATTTCCATTCTACGAATTAAATAAATATTTGTAGATTTTATTAAGCCCGTTCCATATAGATGCGAAATGAGAATTGCAAAATGCAAAAAATGCTTGATTTGACGGGAAAAGCGTTTCGACGTTTCAAGAGATCCTGCGAATTCGCAAGGTTTGAATCTAGGGGGCGGGAATCTTGAGATTTTGCGAAAATCGCACTAATTTGGGGTGATGCGTATGCGTTTCGCATGCCCATTAATGCAATTGCTTGTCATACCTACGCCATTTATGTTTATTTCGTTTGTTTCGTATGTTTGTTTGGTTGAATTTTATTCGAACTGTTTAAATAAGCGTTTAAAGTTGGCTGTAAGTTGTGATAGTAATTTTGTTAGCGTATACGCTATAGGTTAGTAAAATTAAAGTTGTCAACAATAAAAGAATGAATACGTGACGTTCCTCACCTTAAAGCAAACGGTCGTTTGTCTAGGGTCTCGTTTAACGCGTTCGTACTTTCATAGTGCTACCACCGCTATCGGTGTTCAAATTCATAAAATCAAATGATTCTACACGTGATCTAACAAAACCAAGTGCAAAAGGGGTGCAAATTGCGTGTGGATTCCTGTAAAAAGGGTGTAAGTGAGGTGATTGGATACAATGAATAATTTTTCCTGGATTACCAACACAGAAACAACACGGGCTAATAGTTGGCTATCGAGGTTAAGGAATAATTTCACAACACCATTCAATGCACCTGAAGTCCAAGTCTGCATAAACCGGATAAATAAACCTACCAAAATTTGTCGACCTTAATAATACTTAAAAACGAAATTTTAATGCGAAATTCGCAACCTCAACTTATAGAGAACTCCACGAGGTAAAAATTAATTAGTCCCAACAGTTGCTATAAGAACATAAATAAGGGCTCACATAAGCAGTCTTTAATCACTCAAGTTTAAATAAACACTAGGCAAAAGAAACTCATCCTAAAGAAAAAACATCTGTAGATTACTAAGCACATTTAAGGGAACCATAAATTACGTTCTATGCGAAATAATAAACAACCGCAAAGTGGGGTGAAACGTTATCGATAGTCAGCAACCTCGGAATCTGACTCGGACAGACACGGGCACATACGAACAGGAAGTACTTCAAGACCAGATAAGTCCTAGCAGCGTACTAACCAACCGAGCCCCATTCATGAACCAAAATTGAATGGGGTAATTACTAAATCCCTGGTTGAGGGGGACTCCGGATTGTACTTAGTTTTGGATCAGTTCAATGTCCCTCAAAAACCAAAATGTTTTCCCTCCTTGTCTGCACTCCACTAGCCTAAATCGGTTGTAGGCCCGGCGACAAAATTCCGGGAGTGGCCTTAACCATCGACACTGTCATCCACGACCTCCTAGACAAAATTTACCAGCCGGGGTAAAAATTCGGATCCACCAAACACAGGCAATGCTGTGCAGTGGCGGAAAATCAGTGTAAGGCGTTGCCGATGGGGCCAGTCATACGTTCCCCATATTCTTAATCAACAATAAAAGAATGAATAATTTAAAAATTGATCAACACATTTTTAGCAAAACAGACATATCTGCAAAATTATTGCACATATTTTCAGCAACACAGACATATCTTCAAAATTGATGCAAACCTTCTACGGCAACACAGACATATCTACAAATAGGTCTTATTCAAAAAGAGTATATTTTAAAATCTAATTTTTAACTGGCTCAGAATCAGTTTGCAAAGAAAATACTGTAAGTTTATATAATTTTACAAATATGTTAGAATTTTGTTATTCAAAAATCTTTGACGGTCATTATCTCGGAATTAAGGTTTTACTACTTATGACACCGTTGTCTCCCATGTGCGATATATTTCGCAACTTCTATTATATATGAAATAGAAGTTGCGAAATGCGAATATTCGAATTTCGCATCTATATGAAACCGACTTTGAACACAAAGTTTACAGTTAATAATTTAAAAATGTGATTTTTTTATATTTAAAATTTGTTTAATTTGTTTAATTGTTTAATCCTGCTTATTATCTAAAAGACGACCCGCGCTATCTATTGTCACAATTGCATAATGGCAGCGAAATCGTCGTTTTATTGTGTTATATTATATTTATATAATCTATGGTAGGGCTGATAAAGGTAATAAAAATAAAATTCCAGAAGAAAGATATGATGAACCTTTAACTAATATTTTTTGAAATTAAAATTTAATGTTATAATTTTTTTGTTAAGAATTTATTTTTTGTTTTATAAGTGTTTTGTTTGCTTTTCTAAATAAATTTATTAAAAACATTTTTATTCTTTTATAATTAATTTTTGACGAAAACCTTAAAAGAAATAAATAAAAAAATAAATATCAAGATGTTGATATACGTTGATATATATGTTGTATATCGGCTATACATATATCGATATATGTCCGATATTTTGATATTTATATAAATATCATAATATTTTCGAACCCTGATACTGCGTGGTCCAGATTATTAAGGTTCTGCTCAGAAATTAATAAGGAACATAAATAGGCACAAAACATTTATTGATCATATTATATGAGTGGTTATATTTACTTCAATAGGAAATATGTTTACAAAGCGTTTCAAATTTTTCTGACGAGTGTGAAAAATCCGCATAAAAATATTTTATGTTCAATTTAGAATTATAAATGTTTTATTAAAAATTCCTTATCAACTTTTGAGCAGTTTAGAGACTCGAAAAAATTTAATCAAATGCCAGGTCACTTATTGTCTGATTTATTATTCATAGTTACGGTTTGGGAGTAATTAACGTTTTTTAAAAACAAGAACAAGCTTTTCAACCATTTTGAGTAAAACATATTTAAATTCAATAAATTAAACCGATTAAGTATTACCAGTGGCGCTCTCAGGTGTATGGCCGCCTGCGTCTTGTCTTGCCCTTAAATCATAGGAATTTTTTTTAGAGAGGTGAGACGACTTTGGAATTCTTTTTTTATTGGTGTTTTGACAAATAATTTAGTTGATACCCAAGTGAAAAAAACCAACTTTTTTAATTATTTTAAACTTTGACCTCCGATATCATTTAAATGGTTTTACGAAAATAACGTAATTAATATTTTTTATAGATCGTATTATTTCATACAAAAATATATTTAATAAAAAGTATCATCATTAGGGCAGGGTTAAACAACTTTGGAAAAAAAATCAAAATTGTTTTTAGATTCTAAATAAATAATTTAGATGATACCCAAGTAAAAAAGGCCAACTTGGGAAATACTAATAGCATATACCCATACTACATACATAGGTACCTATAGTATACACCTATATGTACCTACTTGAAGTATATAGTATATAACATTATTTAAACAATTAGCTGGAGATATTTGGTGTAAGAGGTACATTTTTTGTCTTAAAAAATTAAATGTTTACTTACACTCAAAATATTGCGTATTTTTGTAATACCCTGTATAAAAAATAAAAGTACTGAATAATGATTTTAGACAAGCTTCAAGGTATTTTTTATAGAAAGATGTAAAAAAGGCATAACAGTTTTTAGTCTATCAAAATTTACGATACTTATGAAATAAAAAATAAACTTCAGTTGGGTCTTGACTCTTGAAGTGTAAGGATGCTCAAAGATAGTTAAGCAGCGTATACGATACAAACGTAGTAAAGTATCAAAGCGAATCTAAGTATGCGGAAATACCGGTAATCGGTAATAAATAAATAAATAAATAAATAAACAAACAAGTGCGAAAAGTGCAACAATTGCGAAAAGTGCGCCGTAAAAAAAATCAATATCGATTCTACACGTGATAACTGGTTAACGCCGTAAAATAATAAAAAAACAATATTGATTCTACACGTGATAACTGTCCCAAGTGCAAAAGAGTGCAAATTGTGTTTGGTACCTCCCCCTGGACTAAGTCCTCAAGTGTTTGACCTGATTAAAAGGTGTGAGAGAGACGATCAGTTCCAATGAAAATTTCCTGGGCTACGCATGCGATAAGGATCAATTTTAACACACCTGCCTGGCAAATATGCCGAAGTCCAAGTCTGCATAAACTAGATAAGTAGCTACCAAATTGCATGACCATGACCACCAAATAATATTAATATTAATTAATACGATATACGCAACCTTTAACTAACAATAATTCTTCAGGTAAAATTAATTAGTCGCAAACATTTTCCAAGATTCTCATGCAAATGAAACAGTAAAAAAAACTATAAACACAAGGGCACATAAGAAGCCATTAATCACTCAAGTTACGATAAACATTAGGCAAAAGAAACCATCCTAAAGAAATTTATTTATTTATGTTTACATATAAAGATTACGAAGACGTAAGGGGTCATAAATTAAGTAAAAACCGTTAAGTAAGCGTATAGCCGCAATGCACAGTGAGGCGCAAAGATGGATCCAACCCCAAGTGAATGGGGATCACGCACAGTGGGAAAAAATAAATAATTCGAGGGTCGACAATTCCAGTAGGTTAAACGAATTTCCACATAGTCAGAGGGCACTAATTACGGCGGGGTACGGACGGCAACAACAACACGAAGTACACCATCAAGGAAAGGCGCTAGCAGCATACTAATCTACCCACCCCCATTCAGGAATACCAAATGAATGGGGTTATTACTAAAGCCCTGGTTAAGGAGGATTGTACTTAGTGTCCTCCAAAAACCCTTCCTAAACTGGACGTATGGCCCGACCCGGCTGACAAAAATCCGTGGAGCGGCCTTAACCTCTGACACTGTCATCCACGACCTCCTAGGGTGGATCTACCAGCCGGCGTAAAAACTTCGGATCCAACAAACGGCGGATTTGGCGGGATACGCAGGAGAACGGAAAGGGGGTAAAATAACCCCGGGAGATTAGTGGATGATAATATATTTGGGGCCTGCCATACGCTCCCATAATACTCATACTAAATAAAAAATAAACTTGTTGGAGGTTAAGATTTTGCAAATACCAGTAAAAAAAGCCTCAACCTTTTTAAGCCTAATGAGATTTATTTGTCTAAAAAAGGTATCCCTAAAGATGACTTTTCCTTTGTAATAGACTTTATTAACTTCCTTAGATTGCAAAATAAATGATGTAGGCTAAAAATATAATCTGTCTAGCCCTATAGAAATTAATGGAGATATGTAAAACCAAATAGCATTTATAAAACTTAAAAATCAAAAAGTCGTTTCGAAAGGCCTAAATTAACTTAAAAATATAATTAACAAATGCAAACTAAAAAAATAGTAAAAATTACTGAAATTAGTATCACTTTTAGCCCTAGATCAATTTTTAAAATATAACAATGTCCATACCACGGCTTATTAAATCTGTACAAAATAGTATAATAATAGATATTATGTATGTTTTATGTGAGTTTAATAAACACCATCTAAGTCACGAAAAGTTTATAAACGAGTTGCATACTATACTTTTCCTAGGGCAAAAATTATTAGGTATAAAAATAGTATATTAAAGAACTAATGTCATAAGACGTCAATTTTATACCTTAAATTTAATTTGGTCGAATTTTACTTTAGATAGTTGGTATCACAGTCATTGGTTGGACAGTTAATGTCAAAATCGATTCGCCATGCCGTCCTTAATTTACTTATTTACAATAAGCGGCTGTTAATGATAAAGAAGAAAAAAAGGATTTTCTTTGGTGTTAAACAAAATTTATTGCCAGAAAAGTCTCGTAAGTACTAGAAAAATCATAAAAATATTATAACGAATATGCAAAATATTATGATGCCGTCCTTAATTTACTTATTTACAATAAGCCGCTGTTAATGTTAAAGAAAAAAAAAAGGATTTTCTTTGGTGTTAAACAAAATTTATTGCCAGAAAAGTCTCGTAAGTACTAGAAAAATCATAAAAATATTATAACGAATATGCAAAATATTATGATGTTTAAAGTATAACCAACCTATAAAATCAATTTTGGGTGAGATAAAGTATCTCATTACAGCACCGAAAGTGGTGTTGTAATGAAGTCATTATGAACGCAAAATAGATAAACAATTTATTACTAATACGCTAAAGAAGTATCGGGTTTTCGAGACGCGCGCGCCATCGAATGCATTGTGTGAATTTAAGAATTGTCAACAATAAATAGTCTTACTCGACAAATTTTGTTCAATAGCACAGCTAAACCTCGCACGTTATTTGTGTTTTACGTTGCAAGGAAAAAATTAAAAAACTTTTTTAGTACTCGATTTCGATTAATTATTCCTTATATAAATGCATTGATTAAGAAACTCAACGCTTAAATGTTTATATAGTTACTAGTCTGTGTATTTTATTAAAGGGATCATGGTGAATTATTGTGTTTTTAATTGTAAATAAAATTCAAGAACTAAATCGTTGCATTTTCATGTTTTGCCAAAGGATCCCATTCGGTAAGTACATTTGTTGGTGCAGAATTAACTAATGATAACTGTACCTGATATAATTTATATTTAAGTTAGGACATTTTTAAGAAATTAGTAAAAAATAATTTTTGCACAAACATACCCTTAAAATCAATCATTTTTATATTTAAGTTCTCTAAAAACGCCGACAACTGCATTTTAAACAACAAAATATACCTATAGGTATACCGTATACCTATAGGTATATTTTGTTTTTTAAAATACCGTATACGAATTCATGGCAACATAATATTATTTGTAATACATAATATAATGGTATTTTACTGTTGAGTGGAGACTTTAAAAAAATCTTAATCAACGTTTTTAATAATGCTAAATGCTGTTTAAATTTAGACGACTTATTTGTTTGACGATTTTTACTGAATTGAAATGTTTACACTTTTCACGTTAATCACTACTAAAATGTGTATTTATTGTATCTAATAGGTACAGTGAAGTGGATTAAAGTTACGGAATACACCAGTGTTGTTGTAGTACTGATAATTATATTGTACCAAATTTCTTTATATTTTGATGATTCCTGAATGGTGTGTTATTTAATTGTGTGTAGGTGTGTTATTTTTTTGTTTATTTATGTAGGTATGTGTTAATTTTCTTGTTTAGAAAATTGATTAATAAAGCAACATTTCTTATCAACATTATTTTCATTTCAGTTTCCAATTTCCAACACATACTTTTGTTACTGGGTCTACATAAAGGTTTGTAAAAATAAGGTCCTTTTTGAAAACCACAAGAATTATGGTTACATTATTGACAGGATTTTGCTATTAAATCTCCAAAATGTTTGTTATAATTACAAACTACTTATTAGTTAACATATTTCAGTTGGTTGTAAACTTAACATAAAGTTATATGGACCTGGATTAACATAAAATGTTTTATTTGAGCTATTTCTCAATAGATTTTTTTTCCTTCAAATTAATAGGTGATCTATCAATAAACTTCATCATAAAATCATAAATTCTGCAAATTATTCAGGTAACGTGTGAAGAATTATTTGCCTTTATATCTAACCTGGAGATTATCTACGTAATCTGCAGCTTAACGCACACGCAACGTTAACATATTTATATAAATATGTATATAATATTTTAAGGATTATAAAATAAGGCTTATCGTATAACAAAATAAAAACATTTAATTTAAATGGGGCTCAATTATAATGTTATTAGCGTGGCGCTTAACAAATTTATCCCTATTAATTCACCCTTTATCTGATAATCGATAATACAAAAGCGTATAGCAAGCACACTTGTGGTGGTCGGTAAACAGATTTTAAAATGTATATATAAGTGACGAGCGGGGTTTTATTTTTCCATCGTAGGGGCATGATGACATTTATTTTGCAGACTTAGTCCATAAATCAATAAAAAGAAAACAGAGGGAAGCTCTTTGAAAGTTTACAATGAAGTTTCTATCCGATAAAGTAAAATATATTGCGTAATTCGTTCACTTGCTTAATATTTTTTATTTTTCTTGTTTCACAAACGATATACTAGTAACTAGATTTCTTTCTTTTGCTTTTATTCCGTTTTGAATAATAATATTATTGGCAATAGCTTTTTAAAAATATCCTTTTAATTTAATAGGACATCATCAGGACTTTTGTTAAGTGTGCCTTTAAATAATTTGCGTTTTGTTGATAAAATAGTATATATACGTTAGAGAGCAAATGAAACTTGCAAACTAATCATTCACTGTGAATCAACTATACTTTAACCGCGAAAAGAACTTCGATTAATGGTAAAGTAAATCGACCGTAAATTGACTATTTATTAATCACAACTTCACCGTAACCATGAAACAGCTAGGGTTGATCTAATTTGCTATAGCAAATTAGAGTATACATACTTACAATTTTATTATATATAGTATATATACTTACAATTTTATTATTCGTTGGAACGGCCAGTGATCATCGACCACACTGTCTCAGTTGAAAAATCGTCGTTCTTATCTAAGTTGGGGTCAGGAAATTCAGCAGTGACGTAAAACCGTTTTGCTAAGTTGAATCATGACAACATTTTTTCTGAGGGGATATTTGTGATATGAGGCCATTATAATATAATATATTTGCAAAAGTCTCTTATCGACAAAATAATCAAAATTCTCTTTTTTCGCTAATTTCATTAGATTTTTGATAAGGAATGTATTGCCACCTTTAAAACGTATAAAAACTGCTTATTTGCCGCAAGCAAGAAACTTAAAGGGGATAAAACTTCCATTATTGGTTTACTGGGAAAATATTATGGCGAGGATTGGATAAAACTGCCAGAATTAGCCTTTTACAAAGTTATTCAAGATCGAGCTGCTAAAAGTGAAGATGATCAAGACGTGTATCGAAACTTAAAACACCAAAATAATTTAAGTTTTTTTCGTTTGCATAGTAATTTTTGTTTGTGTTCCAAAATCTTTTAATGTTAACAGTTGGTTATTAAATTAAGGTTTAACTTCACTGTGTTTACCTTTTTCTTTTCAAAACTTACGATTATCATATTTATTGGTCATGGCTATTAATGTATTGAAAAAAAATAGTACCGAAAAAATAATTTGCGTTCAAGCTAAAAAGTTTTTTGTTACTCCTAAAAAGTAAACCAAATAGCAAAGAGAGAGTTTTGAGATCGAGAGAAAAATAAATTGCTCCCAAACATCACTTCAGGAAATTTTGTATGAAGTTATAAGCTTAGCAAAACAGTTGTCACCATTAAATTCCTTGACCTCACATTATGTAAGAATGGCCAGTTTTCTAAGGGTTACAAAAACAAATTCAAAAAACTTGCTCTACTAAAATGGCCTCTTAAGGTTATTCCATATCTTGACTAGAATCCCCAATTTTTAAGAAAAGCCAAAGCCAAAACGAACATTGCTCTATAATTCTGGACGTAAAACATATATCAAAGCTGTTTCTAGGATATGTAAGGGGGAATCAGTATGACCACAAACATGATCTTCACCAAGCAACCCCTAAGGCTGTAGCCAGCCCGACTCAATTTTTTAAGTGGCAACACCCTCTTAGTGATAACTAGTACTTACAAAACTTTTCTGGCAATAAATTTTGTTTAACACCAAAGAAAATCTTTTTTTTCTTCTTTAACATCGCCGCTTATTGTAAATAATTAAATTAAGGACCGCATGGCGAATCGATTTTGACATTAACTGTCAAACCAATAACTGTGATACCAAGTAAAATTCGCCCAAATTAAATTTAAGGCATAAAATTAATTTTTTTTATAGAATTTTTGCAAAAAAGATAAAATAGCATAAATAACTCATGTCATAAGACCTTTTGTCCGTCCGTGTGCGACCAAATGACGTCTTATGACATTAGTTCTTTAATATACTATTAAAAAGTAAATTAACGTGAAAAAAAGGTTTTTTAGTACATAGTGGTTTTCCAGAAAAAAATTTGATATGTTATATTTATAACTAGAAATTGGAATAAATAAATATACAAATTATTATTATTATATTAAAATTAAACTATTAAAAAGTATTTATTATTATTAGTAATGTTAAGTGGAAATTTTCAAAATCTTTCCAATGAGGTATCAAAAAGATGATGTTGCCATTAAGGCCAAGGGGTTGCTTAGTAAATATTATTTTTGTGGTCATACTGATTTCCCCCACAAATCCTAGAAACAATTTTAAGAAATTTGATATTTTTTTAGGTTTAATATTGAAAAAAATAACATAAAATATAATAATATAAAATGTATTTGAGACATTATAATATCTTAAATATATTTAAGTCATCGTTAAAAAGGCACACAAATAATTCCGGATATAATATAAAATATAAGCTTAATATTTTGTGTAAGATTTGGTTACTTTAATTTATAGTTAAAAATACACTTTTCTAAGATTTAAAACCTCATTGTAAAACAATATTTATAAAAAAACACTTTGATATTTAAATTTCCCCGACTTTAATCTTTTTTCCCTCTACAATAAAATTTTATTCGCCGTAGCATGTGCATTTCACTGTTTTTTTTTCTGATTTTGAATTTATCTAAAAAAAAATTTTTGGAGCTTTTAAGTTTATTAATGAATGAATTCCTTGGGATTTTAGCAATTTTTTCCCTTCTTCTTATTTTTGTTTATTGCAATTAACATTATACATTTCCTTTACTTATTTAGTATTAATTTCTTAGACAAGATGCGTAATCAGATCGTTGGAAAGTGTGAATAGTTTCATCATAATTATAAATGATATCATTTTGAACGAAAAACCGTATATTTGTTTATTTAGGAAATGGTTTAAGAGACACTGAATAAAATAAATACTTTTATTGGATTAAAATCGAATTTTGACTTTTTATTAATAATATACATTTTTAAATCCAGTTTCTTTCTTGTCACTATAACTTATATGTAATTTTACAAGTTGTAACCACTGGTTTGTTCTGCATTTGGTTGTAAATTACAACAAAATCCAAAACAAACCATCATTGTATTTTAATATTGATGTTTTTAATTTATTTTCAAGCAAAAACAAAAAAAAATGTAAAGTTGACACTGACAGTACTGCTCACAATACTTAAAATATTCAACAATGATCATTACGTGTTCATTCTTTTAATATGTCTTTGATTAATCTAGATTAATAAAAGCAAAACTTAAGTTGACCTTTATGTCGTTTTAGCCACGGACTTAAGTTAGCAACAGGTTTTTAGTCACGGGCTGAAGTAGTTGACAGTTGTCAAATGTCATACAATCGTTAAAATAAAGTTCCCATCTTGTAAAATATTACAAATTGTAAAAATTATTTTATTATCTCAATACAAAAATAAATTTATCGATTTTTGCAAAAGGGCGAATACGCCAAATTTACGATTTTGAGCTTTATGCACCAAATAATACGTACATGCTGTGGGATCATTCTTGCAAAAATACGAATGTATATAATAGATTATATATATATAATATATTCATTTTTCTTTTCTAGGTCATGCACAAATACTTTTTGTTGTTTTTTTCTCGCCATTTTGCAAAAATACCATCGATATATTAAATAGTTTCTCAGCGCCAATATTTGAAAACTTTATATAAATATTGTTCGGCCCTTTTAATTTCGCCGGTAGTAAACTAGACTTAACTTAAATTTGACATTTTTACCGACGCGCCGGTAATATAGATTCCCATTCTTACGATTACTCTATGTTTGTATAGATGTCGCTCTATACAAGTATTAAATTTACATTTTTAGATAAAAATAATTATTATTTGTCGTAGAAAAAGTATAGTGTGCAACTCATTTTTAAATTTTTCTAGATACTAGTGCCTAAATTAAATTCGTGACTAAAATGGCGTTTATCAAACTTGATACATAATATACTATTATGATTTTTATAGAAAATAAGTAATACTTCTTCACTCAACGATTATATCGTTAATTCAGTTTCTAAATGTATTGATTTAAAATATCACATCATTATTTAATTGATTTTCCAGGATTGCGTTTATAACAAAGGAACAATTACTAAAATTAATTTGGGTAAGTGTAAAACAAATTAAATAACATGTTTAGCATAAGTAAAACACGATTAAATCACAACCCATTTAAAATAAAACCATGTATAATTCGTTGTATTTGTCGTGCGGTTTTCATAAAACAGTAAATGTGGACCGTATGCAACGAGAATGAAAGAAGGTAAAAAGAGAAGAGCAAAAATATAGCAGCGGTAGAGATGTTGCGTCACAGGTTTATTTTTTCTTAATATTAGTTTATCCAGATAAAATCACATCCCTGCAATATATTTTAAAATAAATTTATTTAACATTATTTGTTTAGTTATGTTATATGGTTAATGATTTTTATACTTACAAAATGGTTATGTTTTTTTTATTTTTGATTTTATACGAGTACCTACTTAAGTATACCTACATAAATTTATAACTATGCGAATCACTACCAATAATTTGTAATATTGCGGGACACTGTATATCAACACAAAAAAGCTAAGCTAGCAAGTCATGAGACTGTTACCTACTATGGATGATTACAAATAATTAATCGTGAGATATTGTCAAAAAACAACCACAGTGTCAAGATGGAAGAAGTCGAAAAAGATTATATTCCTCCAGATATAACAAAAGAAGCCTTCATGCGAGAAATAATTTGGCGAATTTAAAAAATGGAGAAGATTAAGGGGTACGGGAACAGAATGTGCTGCTGGATATATCCTAAAATTAAAAAATATTACATGCTTCTCAATCATACTTACAAACCAAATTCAATGTACTCGTAAAAAATACTCGTGAAATATATAAGAGTATTTCCGGTTATTATATCGATGGCTTTTTGCCAAAATATCGCAAGAATCGAAAAATTTTGTTTTAAAGTATGTTTTAAATTATGTAATATATAGTATAATATATTATATTATAGCATATAAGTTTTATAACAAGTAAATAGGTAAAATTATAAACTATTTTAAGCTTTTCAAAAAAGGTTGAATGTGGCATCCCCCAGGGAACGGTTCTGGGACCGAAATTGTTCCTGCTTTATATAAATATATAAATAATATGCTAAAAATGCCTGGATGTGGAGATGTTTTGTCTTCTGCGGATGACACTGTGCTACTCTTCTACAACAACACTTGGAAAGAAGTCATATCAGATGCTGAAAATGGTCTTTACCGTATAAAATGTTGGTTGGATAGTAATTCGCTTAGTCTTAACTTCACCAAAACTAAACTGATTACATTTACAAATAGTTCTTCTAATCAACCACAATTTATAAAAATTAAATTTTATTCCAAATGTAACCAAAGCAGAAACTGCAAATGTCAAAGATTTATTGAAAAAACTAACACTGTGAAATATTTGGGCTTAGTAATAAATAATACTTTAAAATGGTACAATAAACTAAAAAAATTAAATTTTACTTTTTATAAATTAAGAGATATTGCCAATTAAAATCTTAATAACGACATATAAATCGATGGTTGAGGCTATTATATCATACAGTATAATTATATGGGGCTGCACCTATGCCTCTCAAATACAAAATTTGATCATAACTAAAAATTGTATTCTTGAAACAATTTTATCGAAATCGCGAATGACCCCGACTAATGAGGTTTATAATGAATGTAGATTTTTAATTTTTTTCAAATATATGCATTTAATGTACTGAAGTTCGTTTACAAAAAATCAGAGTTAAGAGAATTACCACCTCATAGATATGATACTAGACAAGAGCTTTTTATTATACCTAGAATATCATCTACGTTGTTCGAAAATAGTATTTTTGTACAAGGACCGAAACTATAAATTATTTTGCCTAATGATCTAAAATGTATTAATTCATTTGGTTTATTTTGTAAAAAAGTTAAAACATTAAATTTTATCTACCATAATAGGGATGTCATAGAAAGTATGCTGCTTTAATATTTCAACTTTATTTTCTAATTTTGTTGATATTTTTGTTACTTCAAAGTTAACGAAGTGTACTTTAATTTTGACTTAAATTCAAATTATTTTACCTTATACGCATTCAAATTATTTTACCTTATACGCATATACGCGTATACGCATGTTGATTGTAATTGATTAAGCACGACACGATTTCCATGAGAAATCAGGTGTACTTATTAATTTAATAAAATTTTTTGTAAAACCATTGTAAAGATGAAGATGAATAAATTTGAATTTAAAAAAATTTGAATTTGAATTAAATTTACTTGTTATAAAACCTATAGGCTATATATATTTTAAAACAAACTTCAAAACAAGGAATGTTTCAATTCTCGAATGTTGAATTACGGTTTTTGCGATACTTTGGCAGAACGTCATATAATATATCGCCCAAATTTCTTAGAGTCAAATTAACAAAACCTGCTTAATTGAACCTCGAGTAGTATTTGCTGAGAAAATTCCACGAATAAATATATTAAGTTATTTTTGTGTCACTTTGGTATTTTTCTATACAATAAAACATCTTTTACTATGGAGAAGGTAAATAGAAGAATATTCGCCAATTGAGGCGTGGGGATATGTGTCATTTTTCGATAGAAACATAGTAATGTTTTTAACGAAAAATCTAAAAAAATGGCACATACCCCCTTTGGTACTTCCAGTACCAAAGGGGGTATGTGCCGTTTTTAGTTAGAAACATAGTAAGGGTACTATGTTTTTTAACGAAAACATAGTAAGGGTACTATGTTTTTTAACGAAAAATCTCAACAAAAATTGCACATATATATATATGGGGGTATACCCCCTCAATTTTGGTCACTTGCATTTCTGTTTCCCTCTTTTTATCCGTCAGCAAACCTTGTTTTGGATTTTAAAAGGTTTTAATTGACAAAAGTGGAATTGTCAATTATATTAACAAACAATTTTTTTTAAAGTACCTACTCGTACTGTCGTACTCGTGTTTTCACGATTACTACTCGTAACCGTAACCTCTTTACAATAATAGTAAGTACTTACAAGTAAATATTTGAAGTACTCGTACTTAAAATTTTACAAATACTTTTTTTAGTACTTTTGCCCAGCTCTGGTCTTGTGAATGAAGTGTGTTATTATCTTCCTAATGAGTAATAAATCAGTATAATTATGCTCGTGCACAAGTAATATCATATTACTTATATGAGAATTGTGGATAAAATAAATAAAATGTCATCCTACAGATGTGTCCTACTTTTCAACTTAAACAAAAAATAATATTGTATTCAATTTTATTTTGTAGTATACAATGTATAGTATACACTGTATACCCATCATTTTCGCTGTTAGGGGATTCTTTGGAAAAAAGTTGGAATGTTTTTCTATAAATCTGATAAAAATGCGTATGCCAAAGCAGTAATTCATGACTTGCTTATTTTTTAATTTTTTTGATCTACTAGTAAGCGAATACCCTATAGGGTCGCCTAAAATGTTTCATATAATTGTTATACAAGGTGTCCCTAAACTTAGTGGCATACACTTAGGAGCAGATTATGCAAGTCAAAATAAGACGAAAATCTAAATAAATATTTTTCCTAATTACGTATGTTTAAAAGATACAGGGTGATAAATCAAATCAGTTTTTTTAATATAACTTCTACTATGGTAGACTTGGAAAGGTGATATTGTTCGAGTGAACACAGTGTCGTAGAAATTGTCCCATACAAACTTTGAGGTTAGGTTTTTATACCATTTGATGCAAATTTTCGATTACTCAGTTCGGCTACTATTAAAAAGGTGTACCTCTTAAACTTCGATAAAATAAACCGTTTCCGAGATTACAATAATTATTACAATTATAATTGTTATATCGCATTAAAGGACTGACTAAAAGGTAAATGATAACAAATTTTGGGGAATAAAAATAATAATATGGGGATTAACTTTAGGCGTGTCACCTTATACCTACCAAACTTGCAAGTTAAACATTTTTAATACCTTAAAATATTAATCAATAATAATAATATAAATTCATTCAAAACTAAGATATAGGTAGAAATTAAGGTTAGGTTCCTGTAACTGAACAATCAAATTTCATAATAATTACGTAACATGTGTTTCATAGGTAAACAAACTACAATTAGTTAACAAGTAATTAAACTAAATCTAAGGGCGTACAATTCCTTGTATTTATCGCGGTTGTCATAAAACAGTAAATGTAGACCACATGCAACGAGGAAAAGGGGATGAAAAAAGAGAAGGGCAAAAATAGCGCAGGCCGAGACTTTGTGTCACAGGTTTATCTCGGTGCATAGTAGCAAGCGGGTGCGAGAGAATGGGGGTGCATCAAGCAGGCATGGCAAGGAAGAGGACAATAACCCGCAACGTACGGCGGACCGAGCGGCAGCAGCAACAAGGAGGGTAGCAAAGCAAGCGTTCGCCGCTCGCTACACCGACGTAGTCGTACGTTTAGGACCCACCTGTGGTGGTTGCTTGCTGGTAGTCCGATGCTTTACAGCTGTCGTCTGTCTGCCTGCCTGCCTCACCATGCGCTCTTCATTTTCTTACTTACACTACTTAAGGATTATTACTTACTTATTACAGATCATTGGAAAGATAAGTAAGCGATAAGTGGCTGCACAAAAACATAAATAGTTTTATATATAAAAACACTATCACCATATTTCCCACGATCTATGAAATCTCAGTACATATGTGCCTCTATTTATAATGTAAAACAAAAATGTTGGGTTACATTTTAAAATTATCATTACGAATTATCAAAATTTAATATTAAATTCTGTAGCATATATCTATAGAAAATTGTAAAATTATTTCGCCCATATATGATATATCAAAGTAGACTATAACTTTTAAAAGTATTTTTTCGAGTAAATTATCTATATTTAACACGTTTTTTCGCATTTCTTTAAAATGTAGGGAAGAGCTAAATATCTCTCTTTTTTTTTGAAATAATGCCAATAAAGTAAGTTTCTCTAAAACTCCCACAAAAAATGTTTGATATCGCATGATTAAAAATAAAAAATATGTCACTTTTAATTATTATATCATCATATTTTCATAAAAAAAATAGTTATTTATGTCATTAGGTTAAGAAGTAAGGCTTTTTGTGCTAAGCTCAAGGTTTGAAGGCCGACGCGTAGCGGAGGCCTACAATTAAGCGAAGCACAAAAAGGCAGTTCTTGGCCGAATGGCATACAACATTTTATCTTCAAAGCACTTTATATAGGTCAATTTAATTCAACATCAAAGCGGCCTAACCTCACTTTTTTAGAATCTTATTTATTTATTAGCTAAAGATTACATTAAATGTACAATAATTATTATTGCTTTTAGAAGCAGTAATAGTTTGACAATACCTAGCTACATGATTTAAGTAGAAATCGATTTTTGCTATTACATTGAATTCAATTAATTGTTTAATAAATAGGTAGGTACGGGTAGGTATCTAATTTCAATTTGTTTGGATTTTTATTTAAAAAATATGTAGTTTGGAATGTTTAAGCTGTGTTTAACATTTAATTTCACTGAAAACTTAAAGCAAGATAATTTAAATCGTAAAAAAAGAATCATGCGTTTTCTCGGTTGCCTATCCTCACTTTTTGTTTTATTATTTATATTTAATTTTACAATAAGTTAATGAAAAATATTAAACATTAACAGTAAAACAAACAAATTAGTGCTTATTATAAATAAATTAAACCAGTTTAGTACGTTAATTTCTTAGAAAAGGATTAATTTGTCAAAACAATACCCCTAGCGAGAAAAAATCGAACTAATTACTTGCCTCATAAAAATTTTTATCGGCCTAGGCCATAACAAGGTATTTCTTTATCGAATGTTGACAACAATAAAGTTTAAATTATAGACCGCGTGGAGATAAATAATATTTATACCCGTCATATAAATATTAATAATAATAACTACAGCATGGTAACAAATATTTTGTGAAAAAAATGTGTTTTTATGCCTACTTGACACTTGATGAATAATAATTCAAAAACTACACTGAAACAAGTGAACTTTAATGCGTTATTTAAACTTACTTACTATATTTGTAAAACCAGAACATATTTTGTATTATAATATATACGGAACATTTGACCAACTTTTAACATTTTGTTGGGTATTGATTGTTACAGGTAATGAATCCTAAATAATAAGGATTTATTCAAATCAAATCATTATTTGTTACATATTCCCTTATAATAAACACCATGTCCAAGGTTATCTGCTCACCATAACTCCAATATTATTGGAAAGTCGGTTAAAATAGCAAATTGATGGCATTTCTTCTGATTAAAATGGTTAAAACAGAAAAACAATTGAAAGTCGGGTTTACAAAAGTAACGTTTTTTTTTTAAATATATTTTTTATATTTTTTAATAAAAAATTTAATTTCGAACAAAAAATAATTATTTTCAAATCAAACGGGTAAGAGAGTGGATGTTAGAGCTCGAGCGCTCTCGAGCGTTCCTATCCACAATAAAATTCTTAAAGAAGCATAAATATTATATACAGTGTAGTCGAGTAAAGTGCGGTGCGAAACAGTGCTACTATTTTGGGTTACTACATACCTGTACAGGTGACATCAGGGTACCTGTTCTCCAAAGGATTAATAGAAACATTAAATAATTCCTCAAAAGGCAATCTCTCATCGGTGAGGTCCATGCGGACACGGAAGTAATAAAATGACAGGGGACAGGTCAAGGAATCACCTATTTAAAGAAAAAACGAGTCTAACCAAGAGTGGAAGGGATCATCACCTGCAGATTCTGATAAGTATCATAGCATGACCTAATACGCAAATCTGTAACAAAAACCTGGCAATAATTAATAATTATCGATAACAGCGTAGGAGTGTAAAAAAAAAACAAATCAAGTAAGAACGTCACAATATTATATTATTGTATTATATATATTATATAATATACGCATAAACTTACAGGCCAGCCACAAATTAAAGCTCTTAATAAACAAAAAGACTACGTTAAAGTCTAACGTAAACAAACCATCTATTAAAGCATACGTTACACGCCTGCCATTAGGGCCGTATTTCAAATTTTAATACGATACACCACAGGGCCGGCTTTATCCTATGTATAGTATGAATTACATATAATACAAACTTGGTACAAAATAAAATGTTTGCTAAGTATTAATTAAAGGTTATGAAAATGATATAATACATTAATATAACAATAAACAAACTGCGAGACCTTCTCGAGAATACAAAAAATGGTAGAAGCAGTAAATTAAAAAAAAATACAATTTCTTAGTTGTTAAATAAGAATGAAATCGTCGTCGTGGCTCAGGTTAAAAATTAATTTCATATGTCCGCCCCTGTGGTGATGGTCACTCATAATATAGTAGGAAAGAAATTGGATGACAATACATATATTATGTATATAAATGTGTATGTTTAGGTGTAAAACTCACTTTTTTTTTCAAAAATCCTAGGAATAACGAAGTTACAACGATTTTTGGTTTTAAAAGGTTTTGAGTGATTTTTTTTTAATATTTTGAGAATTGCTAGCCTTTTTCCAATTTATTTATTTTATATTAATACGCTTGAAATTTAACCGACATCTTAAAATAAAAAAATTCATGGTGGAACCTGTATGTTAATAAATTGTGATATTCAATACTAAAAGTTTGGGAATGATTACCAAACACTATTGGAAACAACTTCCCAATATTTTTCTATGTAGTCGGCTATGCATTTATGCTTTATGTCATTTTATGACATTTTATGTCATTTATGGTCAATGGTATTTACTCGGTATTTCCTACCTTATCTTGTGCATTTTGTAAAATTAATTAATAACTAATTTAATTGTGTACATTCATTGTGTAAAAGTTAAAAATAGTTATTAATTATTTCTATTAAACTCTTGCACAGGCAATAAAAACTAATCTTAACCTTTAATCTAATTATTCATACCTTTTTTTTGTCTGTCACACTTTTCCAGTATTTTTATAGTCATTTTAAGTTTAACAAATCACCACATGCCTAAAAGATACATTTACAACGGTTTTTTATTTGTTTTCAATAAGCTTTGTAATTACTACTTTACAGTAAAGGAATAGTTGCCAAACAGCACACGTATGCTACAAATATGGGTTTTGGAATCATTACTAAACACAAAAGCGCTCATATATCAAAGCTGTCCCCAATTTACTAGAATTTTTAGTAACCAACCCAAACTCAGTTGTCTCAATCTACATAAAATATTCCCCTAACGCGTAATTTAAAGTGTATAATATGGAAATATTTACATATTCATGGAAAATTTGGCTAGCTTATTCAATTTAACATAACCCCATTTAAAATAGTATATTATGTATCAAGTTTTATAAACGCCATTTTAGTTTTATTATGCAAAAGCGAAGCTCGCCAGCGAGTGTTTAATAAAAACTAGTGTCTAGAGAAGTTTATACAATGACTTGCATACTATACTTTATCTACGACGAATAGAAATAAGAATTTAAAGCCAATTTTAATTCATAAATATTTGACATCTGACGAATTTAACCTCACTTTTCCGCAATTTATAATAAAGCTTACTTCAGCCCGTGACTAAAATGACATAAGTTTACAGTTAGTCAAATGTAAGAGTAGATAATACTATTATCATTATTATTATCATTATCGTATCATAATAGTATATTATGTATCAAGTTTTAATTTAGGCACGAGCGAGCTTGCGAGCGTGTGCTTAAATTAAGAAAAGTTTATAAACGAGTTGCATACTATACTTTTTCTACGATAAATACTAATTATTATCTAAAAATGATTTAAATTAAGTATTTGTATAGAGCGCCATCTATAAAACAATAGGGGGAATCTGTCTAATGTCAAATTTGTATGTTTTATAAACATTGATAATAAATCAAAATGTATTACTTGAAAATTTATTAAACAACAGTTTTTTACATTGAAAGTGAAAAAAATGTTTTATTTCCAATTCACGGTGGAGTCCGACTTTAAGTTATATCTAGTTTACTGCCGGCGAAATTAAAAGGTCAGTACAATGTTCATATAAACTCTTCAAATATTGGCGTTGAGAAACTATTTAATGCTTTTGTATTGAGATAATAAAATAATTTTTTCATTTAGTATTATTTTAGAAGAAGGGCACTTTATTTTAACGATTGTATGACATTTGACAACTGTCAACTAACTCAAAGCTAATTTCAGCTCATGACTAAAAACCTGTTGCTAACTTCAACCCGTGACTAAAACGCCGTAAAGCCACAACTTGTCAATGTGTATTTAAAAGGTCACTTAGTGTCATGGAAATATGTACGATAAAGGGCGTTTTAAAGGTGGGAGTAGAAAAAACATATTAATAACGATTTAATATGTTTTTATTACAGTGTAAAAATGGTACAGCCAATTTTTTTTTAATGTGTATATTCATTGTGTTTCATGTTTAACTTGCTGAACGTTTAAGTTCAATAAATTAGGCAGAGGGGACCTTTCAAATGGCTTTTACATCAATGAAAAACTAAATTTTTAAAATGTACCAATGTAAAGGTATGTTTTTAGTAGATATGTATAATATATGTATATATACATATACTATATAACTATTATTCGCTTAACCTATTTACAATTTATATTTCTTATTCCCCTTAAGTGAAGGGCCTTAACTTAATAAAGCGTAGGCAATTATTTTTAGTACCTACCTAATATTTAAAATACAGTCGATTTGATTTCCACCAAGCGAAAGAATGAAAAAGTTAATCACCGTCATGTGTATTTCAAAAACCATGTGGCTCACATGATGTGGGCTCCACACTTTAAATTTTAACGCGTTATTAGTAATTCTGACTTATTTTAAACGTTAATGCATAAATGTATAAAAAAACACTGTTTTTAAGTTTCACGTCTTTATTTTAATTTTAAAAATTGTTTTGTTAACACACAAAAAAATACTTAACCAATACTACGTTAAATAAAAGATTAATCAAATGCAAATCACTTATTATTTTGTATACACCGTGTCCAAGTTATCTACTCTCCAAACTTCCACCTTTAATACGCCCATTATCGTACATATTTCCATGACACTAAGCGATCTTAAATACACATTGGCAAATTGTTGCTTTATACAAAAATAAAAAGTATTAAATAGTTTCTCCACGCCAATACGTAATTAAAAATTTATATGCAAGTTTTTACTGACCTTTTGATTTTGCCAACAGTTAACTAGATTTAAGTGCCCATAAAATATTTTCTTCACTTGATTGAACTGCCCATAAAATATTTTCTTCACTTTCACTGTGAAAAACTACTTCTATTTTATCATTTAAACATTTGTCTATTTTTAAGAGATAATTTTCAATTTACACATACAAATTTGACATTTTGATTGGCGCGCCGGTAATACATATTCCCAAGTTAGAAATTGTTACGCGAGCTCTAGCGCCATTTGGCGGACGATAGAACTTTCTTGCATAACCACTATATCGATTGTAATTTACTATAAAGATCCAAAGTTACTTGGTTCCCTTTTGCTAATTCTGAGATGTGTTGGTTCCCTTTTGCGAAATTCCCACGTGTTTCACGGCGTTCTCTGTTTATTGTTGTTGCCGGCATATTCATTGTTGTGCAGTAGTGCCTGTCATTATATGGTATATTATTATTTTTTAAAATGTTTAAACAAATAGTGTCTCAACGTGTACTACTGATATTAGAAGACACAAACTTAGTATCGCAGAATAATGTTTGTACACCTCAGATGGCACAGAATGAAGAAAATATTAATGGAAAAGCTGGTCATAACAGTAATCTACCAATACTTTCTTACATCTAGCTGAGGAACAACACCAATGGCAAGACACAACGTTAAATGAGGACTCTGATGACTCTATTAAAGATAAAACTTATCAGCCCGATTATGAGGAAGTGTCTTCAGAAAAAAAATTCTGATGAAGAAGAGGAGAATGAGCCAGTTTTAGAAGAGGAAAATAAGCAAGTTTTGGAAATTAGTAAGGGAAGACCGAGAAAGGGCAGAAAAAGAAGGTTTCCAGGACAGGATAGGAAGACAAGAAAAATATTAAGAAATAGCAACCAGGAATATTACACGGCAAAAGGAAAACTTACAAAACCGAAAGAATTTGTTGAATATAAATGTACGTGTTCATCGAAGTGTAATGAAAAGTTATCAATAGAGGATCAACGAAAATTTTTTAATCATTTTTGGAATTTGGCTGACTATAATGTGCAGACTACATATCTGTCAACATGCGTAAGAGAACAACCGGTACAAAGGAAAATAGTGAGTGCAAGGGATCCCAATAAGAGACAGTACTTTGTAAACAAAGTAGCCGTTTGCAGAGACTTGTTCATTAACATTTTACGTATTTCAACTAAACGTATAAACACTGCTCTTCAAAAAGTAAGAACTTTGACAGTACTAGATAGGCGTGGTATTAGCGGAGGACACAATAAAATGTCAAATGAACAAAAGCCGTAGTCTCCCACATAAACAAATTCCCCCGATATAAATCGCATTATTGTAGGGTCAAAAGACTAGACCAAGAGTTTTTGAAAGAAGGAACAACATTGCTAGTCATGTACAACCTTTACAAGATTGAAAATTTAAATATTTCAGTAAGCTTCTCTACATGTAAAAAAATATTTTTAACGGAATTTAATTAAAGACAGAAAAACCCAAAAAAAGATACTTGCAATAAATGTGATGCGTTTAGCACAAAAATGGAAAGTTTACCTGAAGGAGATGAAAAAGTTAGAATCGAAAATGAAAAGAATTTACACTTGGAACAAGCAGAGACAGCCAGAAAAAAAATGAATTTAGATCTTTCTAAAGCAGACACTGACGATAAAACGGAAACGCTAACTTTCGACATGGAGAAGACGCCACCTCTTCCTCAGCTAACTACTAATATCATATTTTACAAAAGACAGTTATGGCTCTTTAATTGTGGGATATATTCAGGAAAGCAAAAAAATCCACTTTTAATGTTTGGATCGAAGGGGAAGCGGGCCGTGGAGCTCAAGAAGTGGGTTTCTGTTTAAATAAATATATTTTATCTAGTGCTGTATCCGAATCTGTGGAAACCATTATCCAACGATTCCTGCGGTGGCCAGAATCGCAATATAAAAATGGTTCTCTTGCTAAAAAGTATTCTTGAGGATTCGGTACATTTAAAAAGTATTAGATGAAGGTTTCTGGTGTCTGGTCATAGTTTCCTACCGAACGATAGCGACTTCGGTGACGTAGAATGCAGACAAAATAAAGTATGTTGCCCTCAAGATTACATAAACATCATGAAAACATGTAGAAAGAAGCGACCCATTGACGTACATAAAATAAAAAAAGATGATTTCGTTAGCACTAGGGCATTAGAAAAAGTAATTGTTAACAGAAAGAAAAGTTGTGAATGTGAAAAGGCTCCATATAAAAGAAATAGGTGGCTCAGCCAAAACTAGATGACATACGCAGTTATTTGCATCTTATTACTGAGGCTGATCATAATTTTTATACTAGTCTAATAGGAGACCCTTCAATAGAGGAAGACATAGACGGTTATAATGTCGAGTTAGACTTTGACTTTGACCAATAATATATTTTTTCCTGTTCCGCGATATAGAACCAAGTGTTTTTCTGTTTTTAGAGTAAAACTTTTATTTTTTGACATACGTAAGTTTTTTTATTTTTATTGTAACTTGGTTGCGGACCCAAGTGATGTTTGTTAAATTTTCAATTAAGCAATAGGTAACCAGGTATTTTTTCCATACTTGGAATAACTTTTTAAGTGTTTTTGTTCATTAAAATTATTGTTCTGTTCATATATAGTAAAATATGATAGCGTTTGTTCAGTTTAAAAGTGTTTTTATAAATAAATTTTGTAACCAAAAGTCTGAAACGTTTTTCCTCATTTTCTCGTAACTGTTGTAATATGTTGTTTGGTTCTTTGTTGCATAACGGGGTCCAATTATAAGTACGTTTTATGTATCGTTTAACAAATAAAACTGTGCCTTGTATGTCATTCGGCTGAGACGTGTATTTTTGTGCTTTCAGCTTTATGACATAAATAACTATTATTATATATATCCATACGCCACTGAGTAACCTACAAGGTCATTTTTTACTTGTACTAGAACCAAATAAAACAATTGATTTCGTTTCCTCGTATTTTTTTGGTAGAGTCCTGCTACTAAAATTTGGGACACCCTGTATACGCTTTTTAAACAAATTGTGATAAAATACAAATTACCAATTTATTTTTTTATGTATTTAACGATGTAAAATTAGACGTTGGTGTACAATAGAGTAATGTAAAATAATTAAATATAAAAAATATATCAAATCATCCAGATGTTAAAAACAAATAAAAAATCATATAAATGAAGGCGATATTAACAAAAAACTCAAACACTTTAATTAATAGGTATTTATTCAAAACTAACTTAAATTATAGAAAAACAATTATAATAAACCACGACCGAACTCGCCGGGAGTGCGTAACAGAATGATTTCAACTTAAACGTAAATACAATTAATCAGACAAAAGCGTTATGTAATAACTATAATACGTGATACATCCTGAACGCAGATTCGATATTTCTTACAGTCGTCCACGCTACTGTACCCGCGTCCTCGAGGGTTTCTCATTGTGGGGTAGTTACCTAAAGGCAAAAAACAGAATTAACTTTTAACCTTCTCATTACCCATTGATTCCCTCGTTAAGCATCCACATTTGACACTTGAGAGTCGATGCTCCCTTGATCATCATCGTCATCACTTAAATCTGTGCGATACGGTTTTAACTTGTCCACAGCGTGGACTCCAGTATATTTTCTTTGGGATCTTTGAGAGCCTGGGAGGTCTTCGACAACGTATCTGTCATGTTCTAACACTTTTGTTATAAGATAAGGCCCACTATATTTGGGTAATAACTTTTTACTGCGTCCATCGTTTGACACAATGTCTTTTCGCAATAGAACCTGTTGCCCTACTTCGTAAATGATAGGTTTACATCGTCGTGAATCGTACTTATTTTTTTGATATTCTTGAGACTTACGTATATTTGCATCGGCAATTTCCCGAGCTGCTTCAATATCAACCGGTTGCTCGTTGCAACTAACGGAATTACTTAAAAATGCATCGCTCATGCCACGAGCTTTATATCCGAAGAACAATTCGTATGGACTTTTGCCAGTAGACTTATTAATTGTGGAATTAATTCCCCATCTGACTACTCGTATGGCTTCATCCCAACTGTCTTCTTCCGTGAACGTAGCGGATAATGCGGACAAAATCGTGCGGTTGTATCTTTCAACCTGTCCATTTGCACGTGGTGTGGCTGATGCCGTAAGAATAACTTTTATTCCGAGATCGTTTGTGAACTTAGTGAATGCTTTGCTCGTAAAAGCTGATCCACGATCACATATGATACGTCTTGGTACTCCGAACGTTTCAAGTATATCTTCCAAGAATCTTATAACTGATACTACTTTAGTATTCTGTACAGCTTTCATAAACGTGAACTTGGTGAAAGCGTCTACAGCAACGATCAAGTAACTGTTCTTCTTCTTGCTTTTAACGAATGGGCCTAAGTGGTCAACATGGATCGTATCCATAGGTTTCGTAACCTTCTCGATTGAGTGTAATAAGCCAGGTTTCTTTCCCGCAGGCTCCTTATTATACATACAACCCAAACAATTCGAAATGTATTTCTGAACATAACGTCGCATGCCAGAGAACCAGTAAAAATCACTTATGGAAGCTAGAGTCTTTTCTAGTCCAAAATGGCCTTTGCCATCGTGGTGATGCATCGTAACTGATCTTCTAGCTGCCCGTGGTACCACCCACTTTGGACCATTTCCAGTCTTTCGATACACACAATTCTTCTTTAATTCATAGTCTTTATGAATTTCTCGTTCTTCTTTGTCAACAGGCTTACGTGACAGAACTTCATTTAGGTACTTTAACCTTTCATCTTTTATCTGAGCAGCTAGTACCCAGTCTGAATCACTTAGATTCACCGTGTTGATATTAATATTTTCGACAATTTCGTTAGACACTTTTAAAGCGTTCCGGCTTAGGGCATCAACATGCGCCATCTTTGTTCCGGGTCGGTATTCAATAGTGAAATCGAACTCTAGGATACTTAACCACCATCTTCCTATACGTGGAATGAGATCTCGCTTAGAGAGTGTAGTTCGTAGGGCATTACAATCCGTAACTACTTTAAAGGGTATTCCTAACAAGTAAACTCTAAACTGTTTAATAGAACACACAACCGCCAACGTCTCCAACTCATACGAATGATAGCGTTGCTCATCTTTACTTGTTTGTCTGCTATAATACAATACTGGTCTTAATGTGTCATCTTTTTGTCTTTGTAGTAGGATTCCACCTAAACCAAATTTAGATGCATCAGTATGCAACTCGGTAGATGCTGCAGGATCATACAGAGCGAGTACTGGTCTGCTCATTAGTTTTTCTTTCAGAATTTCGAAAGCTCTTTGCTGTGGTTCTCCCCAAGAAAACTCTACCTCTTTTTTCGTTAGAAAAGTTAATGGTCGTGCTATGTTGGCGAAATCCTTCACATATTTACGGAAATAACTCGACAGACCTAGGAATTGTCGAACCTCTCGAACACTTTTCGGTACCGGAAATTTTTCTACCGCTGTTATTTTCATTGATCCTGGTCTAATGCCTTCGGCATCAATTTCATGACCCAGGTATTCTATCTGAGGTTTAAAAAAATAACACTTTGCAAGACGCAAAGTAAGATTCGCCTTCCTAAAGGCATCGAGAACATCCCTTAAAGCTTCAAGTCCTACCGTTATATCCTTCGATGGGATAAGTACATCGTCCATATACGCTAAAGCCTTTGAAAATCTTAATGAGCCTAACGCAGCGTTAATAGTCCTTTGAAAAACAGATGGTGCACATACTAGACCAAAAGGCATACGGAGATATTCATAGTGCCCGTCAGGTGTTACGAAAGCAGTCTTCGCGATAGAATCCTTAGACATGGGAATTTGATGATACCCCGATGCTAAATCCAGCCCCGTGAAAAATCGAGCCCCTTTTAGTTTCTCCAAATGATCGTCAATTCTTGGCAAGGGATATTTGTCCTTGACTGTCTTCGAATTTAAGGCACGATAATCTACACACATTCTAACATCTCCATTTTTCTTCTTAACTAGTAGAATAGGGCTCGCATATGGTGACTCGGAGTCTCTTATAATCTCGTTTTCCATCAAATCATTTACAATATCGCGGACCTTTTCGCGCTCCGAGACTGCTAATCGATAAGGACGATAAGTCACCGGACTTTCGTCGACTAACTTTATCGACATTTCGGTGCCTTTCACCCTTCCTAGCTCGCGGGTACTTTCTGCGAAGCAGTCGCGATATTCGTTTAACAATGACAACAACGTTTGTTTGTCTTCGATACTTAAACATGCATCAACTTGGGAATCAATGTCACTCATGCAAAATAGTTTTCTTGCATTACTAAGATTGGCATGCAAAACACTTACCAATACTTCAGGTTCAGGTTCTTCTTGACATGGATATGCTCTGGCTACAACTTGATTTCGTTTTATTGCCAACACCTGGTCACTTAAATTGCAAATAGGAACGGTTCCATTTTCAGAAGTTGTTATACAACCAGGGACAAAATGTTCCAATCCTGGCTTCGGTCTGCATTGTCTTTCAATGTACAATTCTCCTTGGTAATTGTTTTTCCCACATGACACCATGATGTGCCCAACATGGTTTGGTGGTATCACTGTTGCCTCCTTAGCCCAAAGAACCACTTTTTTTTCTGGTAGCTGCGCAATCGCCTTGGAAATTGTTGCTGATTCCTCTTCACTATTTATCAATCTTACATTGCCCTTGTGCACTATCATAGATGTGCCCTTTGAATTGATAACTGGCTGTCCGACAATCACAGGAATATTTTGTGTGACAGTACCAATAACTAACGCTTCGACATCTACTTTTGCCAAGTCTATTTGCAAGTGAATATTACATTTTCCCAAAGCTCTAGTAAAACCATCGCCGTACCCTTGTATACGTACATTTACTGGTATTATCTTTAAGCCCCATGTTTTGGCTTCTTTTTCCCTAACTAAAACACCAGCACAGCCGGAGTCAACGTAAGCTTTCGTTTGAATGCCATTTACCAAACAATCTGCAAAGTAATTACTTTGGTGGCTATTTAATTTCTCTGTGCTTGAAAAAACGGCACCAGTGGTAAGGGTGGTACTACGTCTACAATCCGCTGCCAAATGTCCCAAACGCTTACATTTAGTTCACTCTTTCTTTGGTTTCGAACAGTGGCCTGCCACATGACCTACCTCGCGACAATTAAAGCACTTTAACTTTGATTTTTCTTGATGATAAGGGTGAAATCTCTTTGAAAATTTACCATGACGTTCGCTTGGTGACTTGGATCTTTGTGGAATCCCTTTGCCACTATGCGTCTTTTCAGTATCTGGAGCCAAAGTTGATAAATATTCTACATATAAGGCTTCAGGCCCGTCATAACGTCCAGCCTTGGCTCCTGTTTGCGTTGTTATGTTATCAATACCATCAATAAGGCACGATACAGCATCTTTGCCTTCGATTTTGGACGCTCTAATTAATTGCATTTTATCAAAGTAATACTGATGCCATGTTTCGTTCGGTAGTTTTTTACGAGCAATCATTTTCTTCAAAGTATTGGCGAAGTCGTGATGGTCCGGGAAAGTCGACAAAATTTTCTGTTTCCATTCGCTCCATGAATAATCGTATGACGTAAGGCCGTCATACCACGCTCTGGCAAGTCCTGTTAGCCGATTTTGCATGTGGTAAATTTTAGCCAACTCGTCCCATCCATTGATAAAAGAAAGTTGTTCGATCTTATCTAGCCACCTTGTTGCGGTTAAACTTGGATTTTCCGGCGAAAATTCTGGTATACAGTCTGAACGACCGGCATAACGATTTGTATCTCGTCTTACGTAATCGTGTTGCCCTTTCGTTTCAGGATTTATCAATTTATGAACTAGACTTTCCAGTTCAGCAATTCTATCAGCTTCTGATCGCTTAGGTTGAGTCACTTTGCTCGGAACTGTAACTAGTGGTGGAGTTCTTGCTTCAGATTGTCGTCGTCCACTAGTATGCAATGAACGATCACGTTGACGATCACTTACGTAACGAGTAGTCCTGCTACGGCTTCGATAGCGTCTTGACTCTTCGCTACTTCTACTACTACTTCGTTTTGAGTGGCGTCCCATTTCGTTATGGTTCCACTTTTCACGTATACAAGAAAAACAGCCACACAGCCACAATCGCTTACTTCGGATTTGTAAAAGTTCTTTATCCCGCCGCTGCACTGAAGGCGATATTAACAAAACACTCAAACACTTTAATTAATAGGTATTTATTCAAAACTAACTTAAATTATAGAAAAACAATTATAATAAACCACGACCGAACTCGCCGGGAGTGCGTAACAGAATGATTTCAACTTAAACGTAAATACAATTAATCAGACAAAAGCGTTATGTAATAACTATAATACGTGATACATCCTGAACGCAGATTCGATATTTCTTACATAAAATGGATTAAGGTAAAAATAATCTTTAGGCGGATCATAATATGTGGAATTGTTTTTGAAATGCAGTTAATTAAAACGATATAAAGTTTCAACACAAACAAAGAGTATAAGTCGTCGAGCGCAGCCATATTTTACTTGACATTATGACAAGTGATTAAGTAGTAAACTATGTAAACTAAGTGTTTAAATGTTCTTTGGCCGTACATACACACACACTCGGTAGTATTTAAGTTTAATTCAGAGGGCGCATCGCCTCTCCTACCTGAAAGTTCAACCTTTCGTTTGGGATCCCATTTTCTGGGTTCACGAGCCAAACGGAATATTTTATTGCCCCTGTCAGACGTCTAAACACATTCTACTTTTGCACTCTGCTCTCTCTCTCTCCACTATTTCTCTACATCCACTTTATCCTTTATGCTAAACCAGTAGCTCAGTAGCTCTCAAAACACCACCAAATTAATTTTAAATTCAAATTCTAATTTTGCAATTGATCAAATATTAGTTTATCATTTTATCTATCTATCAATAAAAATGTAAGCTTGGTAATCCATTACTTTTATTATTTTACCTGATTTACTATTCTCTTTTTTATTTTGATCTTCTTCAATGAATCTCTATATTTTTGATTTTTTACTGCCAGGAAAAATCAGTTATATCTCGAGGACGTCATGACCTTTTAACAGTATCCGGGCCAGGTGATGACTAGCAATACTTCCCGGGTAAAACTTTTTTGAACCTAGATTTAAAAATATAAATCATACAGGGTTGCAACGTTGCCACATCTTTACGTTCCCATATCTTCAATCAACGATCATGCCATTCATATTTCACACCAAACAAGGGTAGGTTTTTTACCTTAAAACTAGATAATGACACAATTCACAACTTTTTCAGGGCAATGGTCGTCTTTTTTCTTCGACATCCTAGCCATTTCACCTGTCCCATCAAGTTTAAAAAACCTTCAGCCCGTATTTTTTTATTTTCTTAATGGAAAGTAATTTTAGAAAAAAATAATGTATGGATTTATTTGAAGTAGGTATTGCTTTTTCTACGCATGAATTTTATTTTGTAAAATTTTAAAATTTTTTTATAGAAAACCAGGGTTTGTAATTATTATACCGAAAGTTAATATGCAATTATGTATTACTTAAAGCATTTTGTTAATTTCAAGGGTTACAGATTATTTTGTTAATGTTTAATAAATTATTTCGTTAAAAAACTACACGTAATTTCAGGCAGTCAATCAAAACATTTCCTACTGACAATAGGCATCAACAAGTTCAAGTGACTTCAGCGTCTGCAACTTATGTTTCTGCTTACTTTATTCTAATTCGTAACGCGTTTGTAACAACTGAACAGAGTGTTTAAAATATATTACCAGAAATCTGTTATTATTGTTATTCGAATTCATTATGCCTATTTTACGAGTGTGCGAAGTATCCGAAAAAAGAGACCATCACTAATTTTCAAACTGAAATTAGGGGATTCAGTGAAATGGGTTAGAGTTACGAAATACATCAGTAGGGTTGGGAAAATTTCACTTTTTGCTTGTACTTGAAATTTCACTTGAAATTTTCACGACATTTATGAAATTTATTAAAATTTCCTAAATGTCAAAAATTTCATGAAATTTATGAAATGTATTGAAACTTTCAATAAATTTCAATCACTTTAAGTGTAATATACATATTAATATTGAAATAAGCCCACTTGGTGACCATGGCAAATTGCCTCTCTTACCTTCTACCCCTCTGTGGGCCCCTGCACCAATAATATAAATAGTAAATAATATGTTTACCACAAATTTCTTGAGATTTCCTTTTAAAATATTTTTAAAATTACTAAAACTAAGAGAGATATAGCACTTTTTGGTAAGCTAATAAGATTGTGCCACTTTCATTGTTTTATATTTATATATATTTATTATTTTTATATATTTTACTGAAATTTTACAAAAATTTAAGAAACTTTTTATGAGCCAAAGGCATTTTTTATCCGTTTTCCGATACAATTATAGCAAAAGTAAAAGTTTAAATTAATCATGACTTAAAAAAAAATGTTAAAGTCTGATTTAATTTACAAATTAAATTGGTAACTGAATTAAATTATTTAAATTAATTTTGCAAAACTCCTAATTGTTTATTTGCTTTTGTATATATTGGGGAAAAGGATTATAAGGTACCAAAACTATCTCATAAACATATATTCTTTTTTAAGTACCTAGGTAATCTTTTTAAATATAAAATTCAAATTATAAAATTATAATGTCTTTTTTTCATTTTTGTAAAACGATCCAAAACCTTATCAATATTTAACTAGACTTTAGTACATCAAAGATGTGCACACACAGTAAAAAAAATCAACTCTAAGCAACACTAATTAGAGTTCACACAGGTCCTTTTATAACACTACAGTTAATTTGTAGTGTAATTTTCTTCAAGTAATAAGTATGATTTAATACTATAGCACTGAGGATAAAGTAATTTTGCACTGTATTAAAAAGTGTTAATTTACCTAAAATCGTGTACTTCTACACTTCCTGGGTAAAATCCCACTTTTGTTCAGTGTAAATTAACACTACTTTGGAAAAGTTCTAATTTTAGAAAGGTACTTTTACTCTTTTAGTGTAAACTTCTAGTGTAAATTAACACTATTATTTGAGTAAAACCTATTGGTGGTACTGAATAAAACGAAAAGGTAAATAAAGAGAAACATTTATTTGGAACAAAAATCTATGACAATTATCAAAATCGGTGCCTTTTAAAATATAATTTTTTATTTGAGTCGTATGGCTGGCTTAAGCAAAATGGTTCCTTAAAACGTAAAAGTTTTAGATCAATGCAATGTTTTACTGGCTGTCAACTTGTTAGCAATGAATTATCTTCATCAGTAATCCATTTTTCTGTTATACAAAATGGGTGATCCCATTGGTAGAGAGGCGTCAGGCGGCTGTATGTCAGGGATTTACCATATGTGTACAAATTAATAATATTAATAAGGTATAGGTTAATATAACAACCATTACGCTTGAAAATAAAATGTAAATCAAGTGTTTATGTATTTATATTTTTAATGTTACAAGTACCCGACCTACTGCCGTAAATTATTGATATATAATATAGATCGGGTATGGACATCCTTTTAACATATTGGTATTTATTGAGTATTAAGGCGTAAAGAAAAAGGAAGTATAATACTTACCAAAAAATAAGAATGTCCCCTTATGGATTCACCGTAATTAAAATCTAACTGAACAAAAATGCCACACTTCCACAACGCGGTATCTCCGGATATGCACTGCCTAGGTAGATAGGTACCAACCAAACATTTTAAAACGCATTTCGGTTATTACCACTTTTTTCAGTCTATTTTGCCAGTGGCAAATTGCCACTATTGGTGTAATTTAACTTTAATTGTGAGTAGTGTAAAGAAAAAAGAGCTCTTAGTAAAATTAAAACAGACAAAGAAATTGGCATGCACTGTAGTGTACATTTTGTCACTATTTAACACATTAAGGGGTAATAAACACTCGCATTAAGTTTTTCTACCCTTTTGATTTATTTTAATAATAAATAGTGTGAATGTACCAATGAATAATGTTCATATTCTTTAAATGTGTTTAATAAAGTTAATAAGCACTAAATGTCACCTAGTGTATTTTGTAGTGTAACTTTTACACTTACAAATCAACTCTAATATTTTTACCCCTACACTAAAAAATTTACACGGGCAAAATTTTTTACTGTGCAAGATGCGAGAGATTATTAATCTAAGGATGCTATGGGCGGACGTTCACTCTAGATGATGCGCACAAGATTGCGATTTTGCGAATTAAATTCACCATCTACCTTACCACCATCTAGTGTAATAGTAATAAAATAGGGCTTTTATTTATGCCACACTTTAAAAACTATTCATAAAGGGCGACTTGCATTCATAAATTATATTTATAGTAATTTTTTTTCTTAGGACTTCTATCTTGGTGGGGGGGTAATTACCCCCATTACCCACACCCTTATCGACGCCCTTGAATCCACTTAATATACAATCACCGTCAACGTCAATATACTATTTAAAATCATAATCTCATAAAACCTTACGGGTTATGTCTATTACATCAATGAGAAGTGCCAGGAACATGGTGAACAATATTCTGTAGGTACATTAAATATTATTTCCAATAGGTTATTGAGTGGATTAGTGTTCTGCGCATCAATGATTACCGTTTTATTATCGACATGTACAATTGAAAATTGTAAATTAGAAAAATGCAATTTTTAACAGAATGAAGTGAAAGAATGTAATCATGGAAACAAAAACATATTCGTCTAAAAGCATTCGCGCGCCCCTTTAAACTTTATTAATATCGATATTAGTCGAGAGCTTATAAAGCCTCTGAGCCGGCAAAGGTATATTATGTAAGGAAATATCGTTCATTAGGACAAAATCATTCACGGCTGTCTCGCCAGCAAACTTCAAAGTCTAAGGGGAGGGGGTTGGAGGGACGGCGGAACACAAAGCGAACCTCCAGCGAATTGAGTCCGACGCCGCCTTTTGCCCGCCAAGCAGCGTTGCCAGATCTCACGATTTTTCGTCAGATCTCATGATTTAATTTGCTCGTTAACATTCTCATCTGGCTTGCGGACAGTGGCGGCTGGTGGATTTTGGGTACACCGATATCTTAGTTATTAGACATGGAACCAACACCAAATTTATATGAGTTTATAATGACATTATATAGAAGCGGCGGCTGGTGGATTTTGGGTATAACGATATCTCAATTATTAGATATGGAACCCACTCCAAATTTATATGAGGTTATAATGACATTAAATAGACAAGTTCTGCGCAAGCCGAATTTAAATTGAAGTTTGCGATAAAATATAAGTTTTTGCTCGGCCGTACCGGCCCCATGGCGCCCCCAATAAATTTAATATAAATATAATTGGTGCAATTTATTATGTACCATAGTTTATCGACAAATTTTATTTAAAAAATCCAAATTATAGGTACAGATTTTATACCATTTTAAATTTTTAATATTTCTTTTCATATAATATATAGACAAATGCTGTGCAAGCAGAATTTAAATTGAAGTTTGCAAAAAAAGTTTCTTTTTTAGTGTGCACCCCCAGCATCCTGCCCTCCAAATTCACATAATTCAAATTAAAGTGGTGCAATATTTACTCTCTAAAAATTAATTAGTCCAAAATTACTAATTTAATAGTTATTAGTGGCTGCTTTTTCACTTGTACCATGGTTAACCATGGAATACCATGATATCCCAAAATTGACAGCCAATTCTTATGTAAAATTGTCCCCTGAATTTGAAAATGTCGTCAAAAGTTAAAAAAGTAGAACAGTTTTTGAGATATGGTCAATTTTCCATATAATATGGAATTGACTATATCTCAAAAACTGCTCCACTTTAATAATTTTTGGTATTTTCGGATTCAGGGAACAATTTTTCATAAGAATTTGCTGTTAAATTTTGGGATACCACGGTATTCCATGGTAAACCATGGTACAAGTGAAAAAGCAGCCACTAATAAATAGTTACTATTAAATAGTCATTTTTGACTAATTTAGTTTTAGAGAGTAAATTTCATAATACCTAGGTATAAAAAAGTTTATACCATTTTAAATTTTGAAACTTCTCTATACAGAATGTCTCAAAAGTCAAGGACAGCAAGAAAGGGGTGGATAGAGAATGGAATTTTGCTGTTTTTTGATCAAACAAACCATTAATTAGTTATTAATAAAATAAAGTAGCCACCTTACCACCTAGGTGGGACAACACCAACTTTTGTAGAAATTCCATAGCTTAGTTTAGTCACTGTCAGTGTTTTGGTTCTTTAGGTTCAGGAGAAATATTTTTTTTAACTTGCGAATTAATAAATAAGTAAATACAAAGTTGACGGTGATTTTTTTAAATAAGTAAGTTTTTTCTTGTTGGGATTCATATACCGTTTTGTAACCGTGCCCGAGGATCAGCTTGACACTCTGGAGCCTCTCAAGCCAACATAACACCAGAAATGCAGAACTTACATCACTAAACGTTGTGAAATGTGCTTGCAGAAAAATAAAGGGACCTTTGAGTAACTCATGAGATAAAGTCCGACCGAAGTATTTAAAAAAAGGTCCTTTTTAGGGTCACCAATTTTCCTTAAAAAATGAATTTCTTAAGTTAAAACTAACCTAAAAACTAAAACACTGATAGTGACACTATTTTAGAATGTTTAAGATTAAGCTGCACATTATAGTTCTCCCACCTCTAATTATTCTGCTAAAACACGCCTGTGATCGGCTGCTTTATTTTATTGATAACTAATTAATGGTGGGTTTGATCGAAAAAGGGCAAAGACTATTCGACTTAGGGCCGGTTTATCAATCTCTGGTTTAGTTCCAGTTAGTCTATCTGACAGTTAAATTCCATATCGATCGTTGTGGGAACAATGGAGATTATCTGCCAGATAACTGACTGCAACTTTAACTGGACATTGATAAACCACCCTTAGAATCCAATCCTCTATCCACCCCTTTTCTGCTGCCCTTGACTTTTAATACACCCTGTATAATGTCATTATGCACTCATACATAAATTTCTTTTGTCTGATATCTGAGATATCGGTGTACCCAAAATCCACCAGCCGCCACTGCTTGTGGACATCTTTAAAACAGTTAGGTATATCTAACTTAAATTGAGATTTCTATAAAGATACACGTGATGTTAACTTCGTTAAGTTAAAACAATCTGGCACCCTTGCAACGGCTTGCCGCCGAAGCTCTGTAAATTAGTGTGGGGCTTTGTCGTAGCAAAGCACCGCACACTTCCACTTATACACATACCTATCAGCATCTGCGAAACCAAATGTTCGGGCCACGGTAGGTACACAGGTAGAAATCGTCTCCAGCTTATTGTCCAACCGCACCTTGACCTCGATATCAATGGTAACACTTTGACAACTCTAACCATTGTTCAATTGCATAATGAAATGAAAATAATAATTTTAAATTGTTTAAAATATCATAGATAATGATAATGAGTTTATGAAAAAAATTGACGTTTATCCGGCTGGCAAGCGGTCACTATTGCCGTTATTTGGCGTTTTCTCAAAATCAAGCCGTGGGAAATATGTCTTTATTGGTCATCTCTGATCATATACTATACATGGCCCATAGAAACAAAACCAAAACACAGTGTCAGCAAACAAGGATGATTTTAAATCGATTTTATGAAAATCGAATTAAAAAATTCCTTAAGCTCTTGTGATCTAATCCTAGAGAGCAAAATTTTAGGCAGGTTACATGTATTGTCATTTTAAAAAAGTGGACTTCATTCAATACAGTTGGGCTCTGAGAAATGCATTTAGAAAATTATCTATAATGTTGCATGATTTTCCGAAAAAATAAAAAAGGCTTAGGCCTTAATTGTGCTACCTATAACCATTCTGTTTATATTATAGCAACACTTGCCGAATTTATGAAATATTTATTTTTAAGTGAAAATGATATAATACCCTCCGACAAGGAGTGCCCAGGTGTTAAGCGTATGGGAGGGGAGAAGAAATAAAGGGGGGTTAAAAAATCTAAGATTCACTATTTTGTTTAAAACTCCTGTGCCTTAGTGGGGTTTGAACCCCCGAAGCCCCCCCATGGGCACACCACTGGCCTCTGGTACCTTACTTTATTATCTGTAGAGCGTTTTCTTTTCAACCCTTACATATCTTATGTCCTTCACCCTTCATTTATATCAGGCAAAAATTTCGGTGAGTTACAATTTTACTAATTTTATCTACTTCTATTGCATAATTTTGGTGTTTTTCCGTGAATATTGTTAAGCATTCTAAATTTCCTGCCTAACAACGTGAATAATAAACTTAGTATTCACGTTGTTAGGCATCAGTGATTGGCCGATTTCAGTATTCACTGTGAATTGAACCAATTGAGTTTTAAATTGGAAGAAGGCGACTATAATAAAATTTAAAATTGGTAAAAAGTAAGGTTAACCATTTGACAGATGTCAGATTTTATTTATTTAATTTTGAAAATCAATTAATTATCTACTTATTGGAGTAGATAAAGTATAGTATTACACTCGAGATTATGCGCAATATTCACTCGGATGATTTAGGTCTCTCGTCTGGCGACTCGAGACGTAAACCTCATCCTCGTGAATATTAGCCTGCATTATCTTTCGTATAGTAATATACTATTATCTACTCCCCCACTGATAAGGTGTGACTTTATGGCGTTTTAGTCACGGGATGAAGTTAGCAACATTGGCTTTTGGTAAATTTAGTCACGGGCTGAAGTTAGCTTTATTATAAATTGGCAAAAAGTGAGGTTAAATCAGTTGACAGATGTCAAATGTTTAAAAATTAAAATTGGCTTTAAATTCTTCTTTTTGTTCGTCGTAGATAAAGTATAGTATGCAACTCATTTTATAAACTTCTCTAGGCACTCGTTTTTATTAAACACTCGCTCGCAAGCTTCGCTCGTGCCTAATAAAACTAGTAACTAAAATGACGTTTATAAAACTTGATACATAATGTACTATTAAATATTCTGCAACAGCATTGTAAGAATAATAATATAAGTATATATTATAATTCATAAATCCACTATTCAAATATTTTTCTGGTTATCTGTTTTTAAATTACTGGTTTTAAATTACTGTTTTTCAATTACTGGTTATTAGTTCTTAAATACTCCTTTGTTGTTAAGTTAAATTAAAATGATAGTTGGATCTTTTGTCAGGCCCGGATCTACGAAAATTTTAAGGGGGTGGGGGGCGAAGGTGCAAGTTGCCCTCGCCCCTATATTTTTCAGAGTAAAATGAGAGGTAAATGAAAAACTTGCCTAACGAGAATTAAAAATTAACTTTGCGTGCTTTTCTTTCAGCAAACATATCCTTAAAATCTATTGCTTGTGCAAAAGTGTTTTCAACTGACAAAATTGGTCCAGACAATCTTTTCTGACTCATAAAAGAACGTATATAATTAGTAATTTAAATTTAACTTATTTCATAGCTTGCTGTGATGAGAGTAAAATATATGCGCAACGCAATACACATATTTGGGAAGGCATTAAGACGATATCTTTCAAATTATTTGCGTAAATTATTTTTATTATACTCTCAGCAATGAGAGCACTTAAAGCCTATATATAGGTAAGAAGATTTAAAATTTCTGGATAATCTGAAATTGGGAAAAATTAATATTATGTTATAAACTAAAAAAAAGTGTTTTAATTGCTGAGCATGCTTTAAAGTCATGATAAAAAAACTGTCTATCATGCTTTATAGTATTAAAGTTAAGTACTACAAATTATTTTGATGACCATAGTTATTTACCTAACTAGTGCGGAAAGTTCTACTTTTCCGCACGCGACTTCCTATGAACGAACGACGCGGAGTTCGGCCATCAGTCGAGTGCTGAAATGAAACTTTCCGTGCTTTTTTTTAGAAGCAATTTTCTTCATCACTTTCCATTTATAGAAAATATCTGTCGAGTGTGCGGAAAGTAAGCGTGCAACTTTCCTCACGGTTAAGCTTGTAGAAAAAATTCATTTTACGACGAATTGCCCCTAAAAATCAATTTATTGTTTTTTATTTAAACTATACTATACTGCAATTTTTTCAATGGTCCAGAAAAAAAGAACAAAAACAAACTTTTTTTTGAACCACTTGTTTGCGATATTTAAAAAGTTTGTTACATTTTTTAAGCTTGTGGCTCCGCAGGGGAGCTTTTCCGGACATATCGTCGTTTATCTGACAAAGAGGCGTAACTCAAAAAAATTCGTTTTTGAGTTATACCAGAATGATCACCAAAATCGACTTTATAGTCTCACAAACTGGCGTAGCTCTATAATAAATAGGTACAAATAAAGTTTTAGCATAAAGCAGTTTCGGCGTAACTAATATTTTTGCATTTTATGTGCGGTACAAACTGGCGTAATTCAATTCACACCGTTTTGTTTAAAAATGAGATACGCCTCTTTGTCAGATAAACGACGATATGTTTATTATACAAATATATTTGTTTAGACTAATTATACCCTATAAATGAGGGCGTCAAGACTGACCTCGGAATATTTGAATTTACGATGTGTGAAACTGTCGCCCCTGGCAAGGGCCCTCGCGTGCCCCCTAGATACGGGCTTGTCATTTGTGCCAATCTATAAGTAGTTTCTGGCTTAAAGAATTTAACTTTTTATATTACATTATCCCTAAAAAGGTGAATAATATTATACTATTTGATGAGAGGAAAATACATCCAATAAAATCGCTTCCCTACAAAACATTTAAACCAGTTTAAATTTAATTTTGCTTTCTTCGAATTGTTAATTAAATTTAAATGATATATGTCTTGCGGGAAAAGTGTAAATTTGGTTAATGTGTATATTTTCCGGTATAAGTATACGGTATACTGTATACCACATTTAAACAGGGACATAGCCAGGATTTTGCAGGGCTGTTGCTCCTTGCCCCCTGGCCATGACCATGCGTCCAAATTAAGTGGTAATTGTAAGTATACCACTAGTAATTGCCAATTTAACTGGAAAATGTCGGACGACTTACAAACCCTTAAACCAGAGGCACAGGGTACACAGGGTACAAACATCTACTAAATATCCTTATTAATTACATAAATAACTATAACGTTATCAATTGTAAAAAAAATTATAGCAACTTGTACATAATAATAATAATAATAATAATAATAATAATAATAATATTAATAAATAATAAGTTATGTTTAGGTTACGTTCTAGTACCTCTTTATATATGTCCCAGTTCGTTTTTCTTAGGTATCTTTACTCCCGTACGGTTCCTGAATAAGGGCAATATCGTCAGCAGCCAAAGACTTGCATAGGGCCGCTGTTGCTGCCCTGCAGTGGTGGTGGGTTCGCCTTTGGACTATCGTAGTAGTGGACGAGGGTCCTGGTGTTGGTTTCTCGTCCATTGAGGTCTGCTCAATTAGCTCCCCCTCTTTTTTTGTCCGGGCTCCTTTCCGGTGATCCTTCTGATCTTTAGCCAGCCTAGGTTGTGGTACAGGATTTTATTCCCCTCCCCTTTTTCCCAGGACAGTTTATCCCAGTAAGGTCATTAGGTAGCCAGTGCCCCCCTCGACTTTTCTGATGAAGAGGACTTTCCAAGTCTCGGTCTATAGCTGGTTTTGAGTGCCCAGCGTCCGCAGGAACCGGTCCTTATCCTGTACTTTCTCGGTTAAGTATACGAGGACCTTTACGGGTTTTGGAAGTTTGCTCGCTTCCAGAATTTGGAGTTGAGCTCCTTCCCATAGAGATGCTTCCCCCATTGTACTAACGAGCCAACTTTTGGTCCACTCGTTGGCGCATGTAAGGTATAGCACTCCTACCCCGTAGTATGTGCCCTCGAACTGAGGACCTTTCTCCTCTTCGGGTATTTTGGCAATTAGCTATTGCTTAAGGAGCTGGGACTGCTCCTCAGAAATCATCATTGTTGGGTATCCAATGGCTGTTATAGCCATTTTGGTCTCCACTGCAGCATCGCGGTAACTCGCCATTGGTTTCCCTGTTCCAGGGTTCCTGGGCTTCTTTATCTGCTTTGGTGTGCTCCCGTCTGACCGGTATCGCTTTTGCGTCCCAGCCTTCTGGTATACACCCTCTGCTACTTTTGGGGTGGTCCTAGAAGGCACTTTTCCAAGATTTTGGCTCCACCTTGCGGTCAAGCGCGGCCTGGCATTTAACCCTTCGTCTTTGCACCCCAGATTACGGTTTTACAACTCCATTCATTTCATTTTTATCCTTGTTTTTTTCAAGTTCAAGTTTTACTGCCAGGTTCCTCAGGTGTGGTCGCTAGGAACTGGGCTTCCCCCCAGCCTTGCATCTCATAAGCGCGCACCATACTTTTAGAATTGGGATAAGATATAGTGTTGTCACCACGCGGGCCAGGCGATTAAGCCAAGCCTCCCGTGCCCCTCATCATACGTACCCCGCGGTGTTCCAGGGAGGATCCTACGGGGTTAATGTACCAAGAGCGGTTTACGGTTTGTGTCAAGCGCTGGTTAGCGACGGGCTTTAGTTGCATGACACGTGGGTTTTAGACCACGGCACTTCACCTATAGCTCACCGTTGCCAGGTGACCTGTTACCAGGACTTTTCTGGACTCCTCCTATCCACTACATGGAGACGCATCCGGTAGGTACCTATGCTCAACCCTCCGTCTCGGGTACATCATGGTATATTATTATACGAGAAATAATGCGCATAATCTCGAGTGTAATACTATACATTACCCACTCCAATAAGTAGATAATTAAATGATTTTTAAAAATAAATAAATAAAATCTGATACCTGTCAAATGGTTAACCTCACTTTTACCAATTATAAATGTTATTAAAGTCGCCGTTCCCCAATTTAAAACCCGATTGGTTCAAATCACAGTGAATATTGTAATCGCCCAATCGCTGTTGCCTAACAGCGTGAATTATAATAATAACTTTATTGACGGATTATGAGTTCATTATTTCCGTTGTTAGGCAGGGAATTTATAATTTATATGCAATAGGCGTGGAAAAATACATATAAATTGTAACACAAGAACGTGAATTAAAAAACGTAAAAACATTGTGAGTTGTTGATAGTCGGTTTCTATAAATGCAGCGAAAGTCCAAAGAGAAGTGAATAAAACAAAGATAAGAAAACCAAGGTAAAAGAATTGTCTTATTATTTTATAAAAATTAATATGTTAATAAAATAGTTTTTTATAATTTACTTTAAAAACCAAATTATAGTAGTCATCAAATAAATCAAACTAAATATCCCTAGATAATTACGTTTTTGTAATGAAGTGTTGCCGGTTATTCCAGATGAGAATCTGGACTTAAATTCTTATAAATATGTTTATCCAAATGTATATAATTTTATTCAACCATATAAAATCCTATTCAATTTTACCACCTAATTATATATAATTGTAGAAAGGCATATACAATTGTATATATAATTTATATACAATTGCATGCAACTCTAGAATCGTATATAAACGTATGGAATTGTATAATAATTCAACTATATATAATTCTTTGTTAATTTTGCGTTTATAATGTCTTCATTATAACACACAATTTAACTGTTTTGCAGGTTAATGTAATGTTATACGGTTGTCATAAATAACCTTCCTGGTAGGTATAAGCAAAAACACTGTATAAAGAAATCACATTCTACCAACAAATTTTTTTTTTTAATGTGTATGTGTACGTAATGAATATTTACTTATTATTTGTACAAATAATAAGGAAATATTCATTACGTACACCTATGAGTATGAGTATATGAGTATGAGTATAAGAGACGTATAACCAGCCCCATTTCCTCTTGACTCTCGAACCCCGTACAGGCCTATGTTTACTTACGCCGATTTTTGTTCTTCCCCAACAACTTCGCGGCTTCACCCGTGTTTGCTGGGTGCGAATGTCCATTGCGTTCAGTACTGTCCCCTATTTGGAGCTCGAGAGCGAGAGGCGAATAGTTTTAATAGCCGTTCCCGGGTTCGCCGAGCCTATGCTATACGCTCAGTGGGGTATGGAGAAGGGACGGGAAGGTGTTGGTTTTTGGGGGACAATTACGCCGACTTAAAACTAAGTACGACGCGGAATCCCCCTAGACCAGTCGATTAATATTACTCCAAACATTTGGGATTACTATTTGGAGTTGGGGAGTTGTTATTCCGATGCAGGGTGTAGTTTCCTAGTCGAGGGGTTCGTCTTGTTCATTATTGTCATTATCCGTGTCGGATAATTCCTGAACTTGGTAAAGTGTGTCGGTTGTTTTTTTTATTTTGTTTTTATTGTTGCTTATTTGCTCCCAGCTGGTCTTGTTAATTTGTGAGAATTGCATGTTTTGTGCTAACGTGTCATGAAATGTGAAGCATGGTCTCCCGACTTTTTTGTCTTTAAGATCTAGTTTAAGGGTGGCTTGTAATATGTTGTTGCGTTGTCTACGAGTGACGTGGACCCAGTATTTTAGTTGGGCTTCTTTTACCCTTTTGGTAATGGTTTTTCCCATTACACTTAGAGAAATATCATGTCATGAAAAGCATATGACATTATATTAATTTAAATAGTCGGGTACATTTGATTCAAATAGAAAAATTGTAGTTTTATATTTATTTACCAACAGTTTTACAATGTTGTTAAACACTTTTAAAGTGTACCCTCTTTAAAATATATATACAAAAAGAAATCTATTTATTTCATTGCCTTTCTCAACGTTGTTTCAAAAAGGTATGTATTATACAATTGTTATACACTTATTAATTTAATGGGATACACCAATGACGCTAACATATATTTGAATCCCTTTGAATTATTATTGTTTTGAATGATTTTACAAAAATTTTTCTCTCAGTGTAGCAGGTATTTATTTTTACTTTTAGTGTAGTCTAATGTTTACAAATTCCGTGGAGTTTGATTAGAGTGCTTTTTTTTACTTTGTTTATGTTTTCTTAGTTTGTTGTTTATGTCTTTATGTTTATTGTTTATGTCTTAAGTGTCAAATTTATTTGGTCTCGGTTTGTTATACTTGAATTGTTTTGTTGACAGCTTTATTGCCCTGTTCATACTCAGGTGACGACTTAGGTCTATAAAATATTATTATTTTTTTTAAATATTTTATTAATTTAGTAATTATAATTATAAAACAGGTATTTATGTTTTTTTAGATATTTTTTCAATATCTATTCCAGACATTAAAATAATTAATTTTGAATACTTTTGAATATTATATAAATATCTTAAAATAGCTATAAAAAAAATATATTTTCATAATTTTTAATGGATATAATAAAAATGTTCTAAAACGTATATTCTTTTTATTAATATCTATTAAATATTCACTGAACATAAAAAATAAATATATTTTAAATAAATTTATTAAATATTTACTACGTATTCAAAACAAATATTTCCAAAATAATATTAGCTAAACATCCACTGTATATTAAAAAACATATATTATAAAAATATATTTATTACATATTAAGCAAATATTTATATATTTAAAAAACATTAAATATTCATTAAATATTAAATATATATTCAATGAATATTTGGTGCTACTGGAGACGTTTTACTTTAGATTTTTTTGGAATAAAATGGTTTTGTTAATAAGACATGCAATTAGAAAAATTACTTAGCTTGATTGTTAGGCTATAATCCTGATGCTATGTCTTTCACGGTCTGTCCGTTGTTTCTTGACCTCGCCTGCAGGTCTTTGACAGGCTTTGGTTGTGACAATCCCTGCTGACCAGGTGGGCCGGTTGGCCTTATAATTACTTATTCGGTTGCACTCTTTTACGGCGTTAATAGGGGATCTCCCGCACTTTTCACACTCATTGCACTTTTTTTTGCACTAGTTGCACTTATCGCACTTGTTTGTTTATTTAGTTATTTATTTATTTATTTATTTATAACCAATATTTCCGAATGCTTAGGTTCGTTTTCATTACGTACACCTACACCTTCAAAATAAATCTAACTTATTCAAAATGGAAAAAATACTACAATTAAAAACTGCAAATATGCCAGATATAGTCCGAATCTTAAATAAAGCTAAAATTAAGAAATGCATAATTGAAGAACACATAAGATTCCTTAACATATGTATCAAAGAAAAACTAACACCAAACTTTGCAAAAGTTAAATTGACAAAAACTAGCGAAGGAAAAAGAAACTCAATAGAAAATATCATAATTAGAAATGCACGTAATAAACAATACTATAATATGTTTTATGCCTTTGTTGCTTTGTTGTAGTTTGCCTGAAGATAGTCTAAAGACCGAAACTAGTCGCAACCCCAGTAGCACACCAATATTGGTAAAATATTATTTTTACATATTGGCCCAATGATGGAAACGTCAGATTGTATTTTAATGGTCCTATATTTGTATTAAATATTGATCCAATATTGACATACAATATTAACCCAATATAGGTGACATTTATTTTACCACTTTAATTTGTAAATATAGGACCAATACTTGTATTCAATACCGATCCAATATTTAAATGCAATATTTACCCAATATTTGTGCCATATATTTTACCATTTTAGTTTGCAAATATAGGACCTATATTTTTATTTAATAATGATCCAATATTTACCCAATATAGGTGATATATATTTTACCATTTCAGTTTGTAAATAAAGTAAATTTTTTACGTTAAATTAAAGTTTGATGTATATACATGTGTATATGTATATACATGTGTATATATATATATATATATATAAATTTGGGAATAGAAAAAATAGATATTTATAATTCAATTTTAAATAACGAAAATATATTTTATTGGTCTATGTATTACATAAAACATTAAAACACATACATAAACCATGATGTTACAAACTATCATAAAACATATTATCTGTTTTTGTGTCCACCCCCTCTATCTGACGCCCCGCCAAATACAGGGATATGGAATTGTTTAGTTCTGAAGTTGGGAAGCGTTTACGGATAGCTTCTATAAAGAAAAATAAATAATAATTTACTTTGCAAAAATTAAAAAAAACTTACTTATTACAGCCAAATGACAAGATAATCTTCGAAAGGAAAGCTTTCCTTTTTTTTCAGTCCCTAAATACAGCCACTTCCATTGATAAAAGTTTATTCATTATTAGAAAAACTGCCTTGTGGGCAGTGTCCCCACCACAAAGGTACAATCGGTGACCCTATAATAAACAACGTGATAATTTGTATCGAACTTTTAACATAGTTCTTACCGGCATTTCAGCATTTTTTTCTTCCATCAAGTGCAGTTTCTGGATATTCATGGTTATAATATTTATATAATATATTAAATTGTATAGGTACTTACATTTACTTTGCACAGGATACAAATTTTGTTAATTTGCAATCGATAAATAGGTATAGATATCACGAAGAAAAACTTTTACACGTGTTTCAAACAACCGGATGGAAGTGTCAAACACGGTGTTTGACACTTCCACCCGGTTGTTGATATGCGTGAATTCGCGGCGAGCGCGCGCAGCATGTGTTGGCTTTGTACAAGTGTTGTCAGTACTACAGAATTTTCCCTACACAATATATACCCAATATAGGTCCAATATTAGAAAATAGTACATTATATATAATGCCGTTTAATTCTTAAAAAGAGAATCTATGTTTTTAGTTTGAACTTGGTAAGATTTTACTCCATAATTGAATGAAATATAAGCACATATAGAAAGCTTTTTTCTCAGTAACATGTTTCATAAAAATTGGCCCAATATTGGGTTAATATTAAAATCAAATGAATGCGAAGGTGGCAATGCCAATAAATTACCAATATTGGCTAAAGATTGCCAATATTGGGCCAATAAACAATATTTTACCAATGTAGTTAATATATTGGCCCAATATTTTGTGCTACTGGGGTGACATTGATATATTGGAAAATCATTTTACGATAATGTATGGGTAATATTAGATTAACCTTGGGAAACCATTTTCAATGATATATTGGATAATTATTTTACGCCAATATGGGGCCAACATAGCACACACATCGACTATGATATATTGGATAATCATGTTACGCCAATATAGGGCCAACCTTGAATAAATATTTTTAATGATATATTGGCGTAAAATGATATGCCAATATAGGACCAACCTTGGATAAATATTTTTAATGATATATTGGCTTAAAATGATATGCCAATATTGGACCGATCTTGGATAAATATGTTTAATGATATATTGGCGTAAAATGATATGCCAATATAGGACCAACCTTGGATAAATATTTTTAATGATATATTGGCTTAAAATGATATGCCAATATTGGACCGATCTTGGATAAATATGTTTAATGATATATTGGCGTAAAATGATATGCTAATATAGGACCAAGATTGGATAAACATTGGCAAGATATATTAAATAACCATTTTATGCCAATATAGGGCCAACATCGGCTAAATAAATCCAATATTGGTCCCAGATAAAATATTGGGCATATATGCGCCCCATATAGGACCAATATTTTGTGCTACTGGGGAAATAAATATGAATACAAATAATAAGGAAATATTCATTACGTACACATACACCTTCAAAATAAATCTACCTTATTCAAAATGGACAAAATACTACAATAAAATTTTTGGTAGAATTTGATTAATGTATTATATTATATTATATTATATCATATATGGTAGCAAAAATATTCTTTCATTATCAATATCTACAAACGCAAAAAACATTACCAAACAATCAAAATTAAAACAAAAACGTAAAAAAAAGTGGATGCAAAAAAAGATATTTCCATAATTTACCTGCCTGGAATCATATAATTAGTGTACCAGTTGACGCCTGTTGAATTATGTTTTCAATATTAATTAGTAATCAATATGCTTGTCATCATTATTTGAATAACCACGCCGTTTTAGATACTCGTATAGGTAATATTACTGCAAATTAAATTCGTTGTTTTATAGGTATTTTATTATCGAGCGAGTGTGTAGATTTGCCAAGGCGTTCAATGTTTTGGGAGAATTCCTCAGACACACGTAATAAGCTTGTGTCTGAAGCAATTTCTAGAAATCGCTTTTCATTTGCAAAGTTTGTTGGATTGTATAATGATGGCAATTTAAATAAAACTGACAAATTAAAAAAACCTTTAGAAGATCAGTCGCTATAGCATACAGGCATTTTAGAATCTTATAGAAAGGATTTTAAAAAGGGCTCTACTAAATTAGCGATAAATGTACATGAACATTCTGGTATGATAGGAAATCTCATTATCAAGTCAAACACTGTTCTTTTAAAAGAACATTTCCATTTGCCAAAACCATGAATAATACAATAACATTTTCTTTACAAAATATGTTTACTATGAAGTTTTTAAAAGTAGAAAAGTAAAAAAACTGCTTTTTAAAAGATTTGTTACTATCTGGGTTAAATATGTTTTTGACATTCTTAATTTTGTTGTTGACCTAAAATATGCTTTTGTGTTGTAAGTAGGTATATAAATAATATTTAAGAGCGATAAATTACAAATTTTGACATAATATTTACAACTTAAAATACATATTATGTATTTAAAGTTGTAGAGGAAAAACTCTTTTGTGTGAGGGAAAAACTAACAGCTCTAAATTCAGTTATTTTGTTTAAATTGGACAGCCACCACCACAATATTTGAAGCAAGCAGGCAAACAGGCAGTAGCGTTGCTTTCATCCCCCACGTATCCACCCTTCAAACGCGACGGCACCAAATTTCAAAGCAGATTTTACGCAGTCCCTCTCTCTTTCCCTCTCCCTCCCTCTTTCTCTCTCCTGCGTCCTTCTTCTTCTCTTTCCTCCTCCATTCGTTCGCCCGCTCGTCTTTCTTTAACGTCTCGTTTCGGTGGAATGCCCCCGAGACTCTATTGTTGAACGCTTATAAATTAATTCCGATAGCTACCAAGTCATTACAAATCACAAATACAATATTATTATTAGTTTTTCTCTCTCCAATGTAACCATTACACAAACATTCGTGCATTTATGGATTAAGAACTTGTTTTTTATCCATTTTCAATTACTTACTTATTTATTTGTTCATCTTGGCAAGATCCTCAGGTTTTATACAATCCTAGATCATTATTCATTGATAACAATTCAATTTAAATTACTTTTTATATGTCCTATTATTTTGGTTGTTTTCAAGGGCGTCGCCAGCCGGTAAGCTAGGGGGGGGGCAGCATATAACAACAAGAGAAAAATTAAAAAAAAATTTTTCATAAAAAAAAATAAAAAACGAACAAAATAACTACACAATTTGTTGACGAAATCGTCCAAGTTTTTGAAAATGTGTTGCCTGTGTACACTTATCATTGCGAGGCCATTGAGTCGAGTTTCAAACATGGTGCTCCTCAACCAGGTTTTGATTCTCCTGAGGCTACTGAATGACCTTTCAACTGTACCAGTCGTACAAGGTAAAGCAACAAGGATCTTTAAAGCCTTCTTAATTTCAGGAAAAAAATCTTCAGTTTCCTTAAGGATTTCCATAACACTCAGTTTATCGTTTCAATTAGCAGGGTGACTTGTGAGCGTTAACCTCTAGGGGGGGCAGCTGCCCCCCCTGCCCCTCTCTGGCGACGCCCTTGGTTGTTTTAATTGATTATTAATATTTATTTTAATTTAATGTTACAATTTTCCTTTATTTAAATCTCAAAAGAATAACAAGTATGTATTTAAATAAATTCCTTTTACGATTTATCTGGTCCATCATTTAAATGTGCCTTTTTTGATCTCATTTTATTACAAACAGATAACGTTTTCCACACTAGTACCTACCTACAAAAAAGAACAAATAAGAAAAAGGGCACTTTTTGACGTTTTTAACGTAGTTGGTATCTCCTTTTGTAAAGTTTCCATAGAATGTCTTAAAAATTTAATGTATGATCTTGTAAGGCATTAGCTGGCCATACACAGACGTTATTGCGCGCGGTTTATCGTGTTATCTGCAAAAACATATGGAAAATCATGTACGTGAGTGAGTATCGCCGCCCGCAATGATAGAACGGGAAGGGATTTCAGACGTGCTTTCCTCTGGATTGTGGCGTACATCATTTCAGCAGTGTCCACACGCCACACGCCACATTCCGCGTCACGTGACACTTTTTGGCCACTCACATACGATTTTTCCTTTGAAACTGATATACCACGGGCGATCACTTGCTAAATCATTTGAATACTTTATCAAGTGTATGGAACATGACGCTTTTTTTGCCATGCCGTTCTTTCGTGCATACTAACCGCTACATCCCAACACGCCACGATAAACCGCGCGAAATAACGCCTGTGTATGGCCAGCTATTAGCCGGCCATACACAGACGTTATTGCGCGCGGTTTATCGTGTTATCTGCAAAAACATATGGAAAATCATGTACGTGAGTGAGTATCGCCGCGCGCAATGATAGAACGGGAAGGGATTTCAGAAGTGCTTTTCTCTGGAGTGTGGCGTGTCCACACGCCACATTCCGCGTTATGGTTTACCTTTGCTTGGCAAAATTTCACGTTGAAAATTTGTACATGATCACATGCAGTTTCAAACGGCTCGATAAATGACACTTTTTGCCCACTCACATACGATTTTTCCTTTGAAACTGATATACCACGGGCAATCACTTGCTAAATCATTTGAATACTTTATCAAGTGTATGGAACATGACGCTTTTTTTGCCACGCCGTTCTTTCGTGCATGCAAACCGCTACATGCCAACACGCCACGATAAACCGCGCGAAATAACGTCTGTGTATGGCCAGCTATTAGACACATTAGCTGGCCATACACAGGCGTTATTTTGCGCGGTTTATCGTGGCGTGTTGGGATGTAGCGGTTAGTATGCACGAAAGAACGGCATGGCTAAAAAAGCGTCATGTTCCATATACTTGATAAAGTATTCAAATGATTTAACAAGTGATTGCGCGTAGTATATCAGTTTCAAAGGAAAAATCGTATGTGAGTGGGCAAAAAGTGTCATTTATCGAGTCGTTTGAAACTGCATGTGATCATGTACAAATTTTCAACGTGAAATTTTGCCAAGCAAAGGTAAACCGTGACGCGGAATGTGGCGTGTGGACACTCCACACTCCAGAGGAAAGCACGTCTAAAATCCCTCCCCGTTCTATCATTGCGCGCGGCGATACTCACTCACGTACATGATTTTCCATATGTTTTTGCAGATAACACGATAAACCGCGCGCAATAACGTCTGTGTATGGCCAGCTATTCACAAATTTCAGATTTAAAGCAGATTCCAAGAAAACATTTGTTTTGTCATTTTTTTTTGTATCGTATACGAGCTCGCTCATGATATTTACATAAAAATAAACTAAATAATCAATTTTAAGCTATCAACATTATCCCATTTTGTTTCTTAAGTTTTGAAACGAATTTTTAAAATAATCTATGGGAAATCTGTGGAAAATAACACTTCTACACACTGATACTTTTATTTGTAATAATGTGTTAATTAAAATACATTTTGTCATTTTTTAAATATAGTGTTTAAAACGTTGTTTAATATTCCTTGCCTTGTTAATTAACATTCTTCGTTTGTAACATTTTAAAAATGTTTTTAAAAATCTAAAAAGTTATTAGATTCTAAAGTTTTTGAAAATAAAATACCTATAGGTATTATACATATATGTATGATATTTATTATTAAAAAGTACCAATAATACTGTTATTTAGTATGATTATTATAGAAAGGTCAATGTTGACATCTTTTATTTGTTACATTTTGTTTATACGGCACACTTTTTAAGTTATTTCAGACATTATCACAAAACCTTTTGTCAGGTCACACATTTCTTAATTACGTATAATAATAATAATCTAGGTATATACCTAATTACAATACACATTAAATATACCAAAATAAAGAAGTACAAAGTTAGAACCTAATTTGATATATAGCTATAGCCAGTAAATATTAATTAAAATTATTTATGAATTAAATAGGCAAATAATCAAACATATAAAAAATATTTCCTAAAAACGGAAGGGGAATTTTTGTAGGTAAATCTACGATTTTTATAATTTTCTTATCAAAGAGTTTTTAAATTTTATCGTATTTTTTTATTACAGATAAACCAAAAATATAGGGGTCAATATTTGATATTCGGTCAAAAAGAACTACAAAAATTGTATTATTTTTGTTGTCGTATTTCATAAAGTTTTAATATCTATGTAATACAGTTAACTTAAATTCATTGGATTTTAGATTTATTTGCAAATATACACAAGTTGTGTAACACAACAGGAAAATGACGCTATAGGAACAGAAAAATTATTAAAACAAAACAGAATCTGGTAAAACTGCGTGGTATACGTTAGTGCGCCATTTTTAGGGCACCCTGTCCCGAACTAGTTCTTAGGCATGCGCATTTTAAAATTTTACATTTAAAACGTAAAATGCGCATGACAAATTTAAAATGCCTAGGATTAGGCGAATAAAGCTAATACAATAATATATAATCGTTGAGTCAATGATATAATAGTCATAGTCATTATCCTGTCAAGAAAATGAAAGGATAATGACAAAACGCTAAATTAAATTCATTGGTATGCATGGTAATATTATAGTATAGTATATTATTGTATATAAACAAAATCATGGGGTGCCTTTAGCAATGAAAGTTTATTACAAAAACAGAATTATTTACTTGCGTTTACTTTTCTATTTGCAACACAATTAAATGACAAAGCCCGAACACATCACATTCCATGACAATAAAGTAACAACATGGCGTCTCTCTCTCTCTCTCTCTCTCTCTCTCTCTCTCTAAAAAGCCCGAAAGCCACTGCTGCTTACTTCAGCCCTTAACTAAAACGCCATAAAAAGTCACATCTCGTGAATGTGTATTTAAAAGATCACTATTTATCTAATATGTATTAATTTTATATTTTTATTAGGGTCCATATTTTTCGCGTTATCTAAGACATCCTAGAGTTGTTTTCCCGTTTCACGTTTAACCCAATTTTCTTTTCTTTTGTTTGAGAGGTACAGGCATTATATTATTTTTGTAGTTTTCTATTCTCAAAATTTTATATTTGCTATTTCAAATTTAAATACCCGTTGTTAGGATTTTTAAGTTGATGTGTCTATTTAACACCTACATTAGTCATTAAAAATATTACAACTGCATTAAATAAACACTTAAAGACAATAAATCTTTAAATATTATGTTTAGTATAATTGTTTCATTGACCTCTTCAAGCCAATTAAATACTGAAATAGATAATTTTTACCTACTTTTCACTCATTAAGCAATATTGACTTAAATACATACTTACTTCGTGATTGATTACCTTACAGAACATATTATAATAAGTATTTTAAATTGACGGTAAGATGGCGCTACAATTATAAATTGGTGGCACGATTGACGAAAAACATCCCTCAAACTGTTACTGTCAATCAATAAATATATCCATCAAGTTATAAACCTATTAACAAGTTTTGATTTTACAAGCCTTTATGTCTAGCAACTTTTGTATTTTTAAAGAAAAAGGAAAAATTTAAATTTCGTGTCTTTACTTAGCTTTTTCATGGGTAAAAATAGCGACATCGAAGTCATATGGGGACCAATACAAGAAAAAGTGCTCTTTTAGTTCCACCCTTACTTCCTAAGAAGTCCCAGAAGCCAACTGAATGGCTTGTGCGGGTTCGGGGTAGGAACGGACCGCGGGCTTAAAGTCCCCTCCGAAGGACTATTACACAATAGGACAAACACAACACAATGTATTTAACCATCAAGAACTGGTGTGACAACTAGGAATTAAAATGGGAATTGCTGCCGCATCCTCCGTATTCTCCAGATTTAGACCCATTTTTTCCAGAACTAACTTTAAATGTTGCAGTAATCGATGCTGTAGATGCATTTTTCTGTACTTACATTAAAATTCTTGGGTCTGCCACATTTTGTGTTATGTATGACCTGTAATTTTTAGTTATTTACACTGACTTCAAGCTAAATGCGATAGATGGAACCACTCTTTTTATGTAATTTTAATGCATTTTCATTTTTGTACGGCGGTGTATAATATTGACTTTTGAACTGCGTACAAAAATGAAGTCTTTTTATACTAATTTATATAATATGAAAATTGTTATATCTTAAAAAAAAAACACAATTATTGGAATATTTTATTTAAAATTATTATTATTAATTATTCAAAAACTGAACAAATGTCGGCAGCATATTTTATCTTAAAAATATTGGATACGATTTATCAGAATTGAAAATTCATTAATTAAAGTTTTTTAATAATTTACACTTTAAAGGATTTAAAAAAATAAAAATGGATTGACGTTATCTCATACATTACATGACCAGAATCGAATATGAATTCCTTGATAAGATCAATAGAGAGATTGATTTGGTATTCATGGTTGGGTAATTCATCTTTTAAAATCAAAATTTAAAATTCTAAACGATATGTTTTTGCTATTTCATAACGTAAACGGAGTAAAGCAATTTTCCTCTGAAATATGCACTTTTAGTGAAATGTTTTTATCAAAAGTTCTTCTTTTTTTTATAAAAGCAATATAGGTATTTCATTTATTGAGTTTTCCTCAATTTTAGATTTTTTTAAATCCCGTATATCTTCCATGTCGATGATTTTAGCTAAGGTTCTAGATTAAACTATAGTATAGTATAGTATAGTGTAGTATACAGTTTTAATATACAGGGTGGCCCAAAAAAACAAAACAGGATCCTTCGGTCTCATAAATTTCGTCGTAGCAAGATTTATTTAGTCCATGAATTAAATAAGGCGGATTTGACCGGCGCGCCGCACAGACAGGTGTTTTGAGCTAAAACGTGGCCAAAACTCAATTTTGTTAATTTTTATTACCAGATCTAAGATTGCGTCTCAAAGTAGATAGATAACATGGCTATCTTTTGGTGTAGTTTCTACATGAATTGGCCATTTCATGGGATGAGCCAATCGATATACCAACATCATCAGCGACTTCTCTGATGGTTTATAAACATTTCTTCCACTTTTTCCATGTTTTTATCGGTTGTTAATGTGCTTGTGCGTTCGTGGCGTTCGTCATCTTCAACGTCTTCACAGCCATCTTGGAAACTCTTATACCACTTGTAAACTCTTGTTTTACTTATAGCAGACTCACTATAGGCCTTTGTTAACATTTTACAGAATTTATTTCATTTTTTAAGCAAAATTGGATACAAATTCTTTCCCAGTAAACACACATACGTTAATTAAACGTTTTTTTAAACCGTAACACCATTTTGTTTTTACGTATATTTATAACGTACAATCAACTTTAAAATGTCGCAGATTACGTTTAACAATACTAATAAATAAACGTTTAATTTTGGCGTTAAGAAAACGATCATTACACGTTTCGAAATGTTACATTTAGAACGTTTAATATACGTCTATTAATAACGTAAATTAATGATTGTTTTTGCCTCTTTTATAACGTTTATCTATACGTTATATTTGAATTCATATTAATGTCCTTTCTAACGTTAGTTCTATAATAAATAAAACTCCACAAATACTTGTTTTTACAACGTATTTATTAAACGTTCGTTTAACGTTAACTGCAACATGAATACAGGTTGTAGACAATGATTTTTTTAAATGAAGGAAAGGTTTTGGAGGTATCTCCAGTCGTCTTCAGGTGAATCATTTTTATCGTTCGCTGGAAAATTTAGCTGCTTCTAAAACACAAAAAGAAATTTGTTAAACGATAAAAAATAGACTAATTTTTCGAAAAACCCTATAAGATTAAAAAAATCGCTTAAAAATCTTGTTTTCAGCTGGCTTTGTTGTTCAACAGATTAAATTCAAAAATTTGTATTGTAGAATATCGTTGGGCTGAAATTTGATTTAAAAAAACGGTATTTTTAGCGCACCCGGTATAATAAGAGTGTTCTCAAAATACTAATTTACAATACGTACACCAGGTCTTGTTGAATAGATCTATAACCAAAGCAAATGTATCTTATCGAGCCGACTTAAGTGTGATTTTACTAGAGAATTCTCTAGTAAAATCACTCCTAATCCCAATTTACAGTAAAAATACACGACCGCCCCTAAATTTGGAAATAATGGACTCTTTCCACAATTTTAACATCTGTACATTTATGACTATTGAGTTTAATCTAAATCAGTTTAATGTTAACTTAATGTTAATTTGTGTGAGTTAATATTTACCTACCCCACTATACTTAATAAACATTGAAAACACGTAGAAAACGTTTTTAAAATTAACATATTAACTCTCATATTATTCTAGGATAATAAGAACAAAATCACACTCCCCTGAAAATTAGGAAATAAAGCAATGAATCTGCGTGATATTAACAGTGTGTATGTTTTAAAACAATTACATTAAAGTACTTACCAAAAGCAGGACGAATCTTACGAGCAGAAAACACGTAAAAAAATGCACCTTTTGATAGCAAAATCAAATTGAAAACTGACGTACCGAGCAGCTATGGCATGGCAGCCTGCCAATGGCAGCGCCAATCACATGATGTGTATTCGGCCAATCAGATTGCGTTCTTCAGTTATGCGTTTTATATGGTTATGTATAAACGTATTAAATACGTTTATTTAAACGTATTAAGTACGTTTGTTTAAACGTATTAAATACGTTTGTTTTAACGTATTAAGTTCGTTTGTTTAAACGTATTAAGTACGTTATTTTTAACTATTATAGTAACTGTCTAGTTTAAAGAATGTTAATAAAATAATGCACTTCTTAAAGCAACATTTGTGTATGTGTATAGTGTTCTGCCTAAAGCTTACTGTATGACCATTGACTATAGAATTACTTATGCTATTCTTTAGAATGTAATTAGAAAATTTCTAAATTTCATTTAATGTTGTTTATATATATGTATACCTATGTATATTGTTTATGTATGCATACATGTTGCATCAGTTTATTAAATATTAAACGTTATAAATTATTTTTAAACAAGTTATCCCATTTTAGAAAAAAACGATGTGGATGAAAGTAGGTACATATATTTGTATTTGACAAAAACCGTTTTATTAACGTTATAAAAATATACTTATTATTTATTTAACATTCATTCATAATTCATTTTTTAACAAACAAAATTCTTAGATTTTATACCTTCAGAATTTAAATAAGAAGTCATATTGTCTACATGTGTAAACTAAGCAAAAATTTCACAAAATAAATATATAAAAAGTACTTTTAAAAGTGTTTGATGGAGCGTGTTGAATATAACATAGTATAAATGTTAAAAGAAAGAGCTGCCTACACAGTTCATAAAATAATTACTTCAAACGTTATTTTCTCATTAATATTTGTAAAAAAAATTGTGGGTTGAAACGTAATTTAAACATTTAAATGTATGGTCGACTGAAAACGTTAATACTTTATTGTAACGTAAAAGTTAGCCACTATTAAAAAGCACATTTAAATTAACGTTGTTTTAACGTTTAAATTAAACATTTAAATATATTGTTGACTGAACACCTTAATACAACGTTATTGTAACGTAAAAGTTAGTCACTATTAAAAGCATATTTAAATTAACGTTGTTTTAACGTTTAAATTAAACATTTAAATATATGGTTGACTGTACACCTCAATACAACGTTATTGTAACGTAAAAGTTAGCCACTATTAAAAAGCATATTTAAATTAACGTTGTTTTAACGTTTAAATTAAACCTTTAAATATATGGTTGACTGAACAGTGAACACCTTAATACAACGTTATTGTAACGTAAAAGTTAGGCACTATTAAAAACCATATTTAAATTAACGTTGTTTTAACGTTTAAATTAATTGGTGTAAATTTATACCAATATCAAACCGTTGCTTTTTCCACGTAAAACGTTTTATTGACCTTTCACACGTTTTAAATACGTTTAAAAAACGTGTATGTGTTTACTGGGTTGATCCATTTCTTTTAACGAACGAAAATCGCCGAGCTCATAAAACACGTCTAACCTTAGCGGCTGCCACAAACAATGAAAACAGCTAAAGTTTTTATCATACTTCGGGAGCTTGTATACCAACATAATAAATAAAATTTTATGACAACCGGACCCTCCGAAGCCGCGAAATTTAACAATTCCCGTTATTTTCTGAACAAACCTTGTATATCCAACTAAAAATATTACATTTTTCTTGTATTTTTAAACAAACATTTGTATTTTTAAATATATGGAACACCTCGCAACGGCATCCGTCCCACATTTTATTAAACTTTAGGACATCTACTCTCTAAAAATGAATTAGTCAAAAATAACTAATTTAATAGTTAATATATTGTTAAGATATTGTTGAAAACGTTAACTGCTACTTGGAAAACCATTTAATATTCTAACAATATGGAGCACCTCCATACTATGCACTGCGTGTTTTTGGACCGAATGTTTCCTGGACAATGGATTGGATGAAGAGGAGGTCTGGTTTGGCCGGCCATATCTCCAGATTTAACACCCCTAGACTTTTTATCTGGGGTCATTTTAAAGTCAAATTTACGCAACAGAGCGTATCATGGATAAATGCTGTCAAAACACTTCTCAAATACTTTAAAATGTTATAACATTTTATAAAAGGTGTTTTAAACAAAATTTGTATTTTTGTATGGAAGTTGGTGACAGACATTTCAATAAATTAATAAATTTTGTTTTTCTGAAAAAAATTCTTTATCTGTACTTTTTAATTCAAATATAGAAACGAAGTGTGCTGTTGCAACTTTAATTTTTAATATCTTTAAAACAAATGAATATAATTGATACTTAGTGAGGCAGGAAATTTCAAATGAGGTTTTGCCCTATCATAATTTTAGGGGTTGTGACCACTGCGCAAAGGGGCTTAAATATTAAACGTAATTTATTTTATCAATAAATATAATATGAACTAAGGTGTTACATTTTGCTGGTAATTATGATATTTTGGCAAAAACCCCGAGAGTTATTAATTTAAAATCAACGTACCGCAGGACATGGCAATCTCTGTTCATATATAGTTAGTTATTGATTGGTTGCCTGATAAACACACTGCTGCAGTCGCTCAGTTCAGATTTAATCAAATTGATTGTATCTCCATTTAATTTTGTTTATTTTTCCATTGCTTTTTCTCTTAATTACCTTCTCGTCCAATTCGAGCTCGATTAGCCCTGTACTTTAATCATTCAAAAGCCTTACAGGATTTAAAATCCTGGATTTTTTCCATTTTTTTAGATGCTAAAATATTAAGGGCATACGTTTTCATTTGGTATTTATCTGTTATATGGAAATTATAACGTAACCTTACATTTTTATAGTAATTTATTAAATACAACAGTATTTGTGAAGCAAACATGCAAAAGCCAATTTATCCACTTTAACTGATTCTGAAATATTGGTTAAAAATGTGTATAGCAGAATTTTCTCCAAATATTTATAAACTATTTAAAGGGGATTTGGATCCTTTTGGTTTGTCTTTATTTCGGTTTATACTTAAAATGCTGTGCTGTAGTTTAAAAGAGTTTACCAAAATTAGTAAAAACCTTTACTTTCTAATTTAATCTTGAAAAAGGTAAATAAAACCTTTTGGCTATCTTACTATAAAGTAGTATAATTAGTTAAACGCATATATATATGCGTTATATATATTTTTATCTTAAATCGGTCTATGGATTATGAATTTAAAAATGACCAATGACCAATCGGGTTATTTATAGTAAAAAATCATTATTTACTACTTTAGACCAAAAAAAATTAGACTTATGTCAAATATATTTAACCTAACTTTTTCTGTTGACTTTCAATTTGATTGACGATAAAATTACTTGAATATGCAAATTTTTTAGTCAGAATGTACAAAACTCACAAACTAATAATGCGAATAATGATTCGAATTCCATTATTTACTTTCCGACATACAACTTCTAATAAAACCGAACAGGTTACTTTAAAAACAGCAATGGGTATTTTTGCCAAAACAATGGTGGCAGGAACTATAGTGAGAAATATTCTGGGCATGTCCATGCGCATCTATGATCACTGTTTTATTTTCTCCGTGTATTAATACACTGAAAAAAATAATTTGTTTAAGCAACTAAAAAAAAGTTGCGCCAACAAATTTTATTTGTAGCTATAGCCTCAACTAAAATCTTTGTTACAACAACAAATTTTTTTTGTTGAGACATAATATGTTACTGTAACTAATATTTTTTGTTGACAAAACTATGGCGTCTTGTTTAAAGTAACTAATATTATTGATATCTTATACAATAATATTTTGTTGTTAAAACAGTTTACATTTGTTTTAGGTAATAATTTATTTGTTTCTATAACTTTTTGCATTTGTTTTCATTATAAATCTATTTGTTTTTAAAACAAAATAATTTGTTGGAAAAGCTATAGTAATGAGTAACTAAAACATTGTTGCTTTGTTGTTATAACATTTGGTAGTTCTTTTAATCACCAAAAAATAATTTTTGATAAAAGAACTTAAACAATATTAACCTATGCCTACACAATATTGTTAAAGCAACTCTTTCAGTATGTAATACTAATTAATAAAAAGAGTTGCATTAACAATATTGTGTAGGTATAGGTTAATATTGTTTGATTTTTTTTAACAAAAATTATTTTGGTTACCGTAAATATATTTATGGTAACCATTACTAATAATATTCGTGTTGATAGCTTACTTACCTTGGTTGATTTGATATTGGTATTAGTTAATTTAAATATGCGAAACACCCAAATACATTTAAATTAAAAATTACAACTATCTATATCTATAGATAATATTCCTATTATATGGTTAAAAATTGAAATAAAGACAACATATTTATGGACGAATTATATTTTATTAACGTAATAACATCACATAACATATCCATACCAAAAACTGTCATTCTAAGACAAAACGTCATGTCTGCAATATTTGGTAGTTAAGCAAAAAAGCCATTTTCTATTGTTTTTTTAAATTAAAATTTTCTTCTGTCCTTTACTACAAAAAATATTGCAGATATGACCTTCAAGCTTAGTACGGCACTATTAGTCCTTCACTTTTGGGACACCCTGTATATTTCATAAAATCATCCATAACGCCCAATGCACAAAAATTAATTAACGCGAACCTGCTTCCTCTAGCATTTGCACAAAAATTTTTTGACAGTGACAAATTATTTTTTTATTATTCAATCACTACGACACCAAGACTTAACTTTAACCATGGCACCAAGTCGGTCAACTTTATAAAATAAATTTCAATGTCACGTCATGCCAATTTTGGGCGAAAATTGACAACAAAAATATATTTGTTATGTTTACTTAAGGATACCTATTAGCGGCGACGCATATTGTCAGTAGGGTAAACTAATTATTTCCAACAAATTCATTTTTGTTACAAATACTAATACTTTACTTGGGTTAACAAATTTTTTATTAGGACCAACAAGAACAATTGCAACAAAAAATTTATTGGTTGATAAAACAGATTTGTTTTTTCAGTGTAGGAAACATTGGAATATATAATCGGAACCTTGAAAAATTCCGACTCCGAAAAAGTTGTGGGGGTGTGATTAGGGTTGCCAACCATACTATAATAATAATCTGTGTCCCCGACCAAGCTTTAGCCAGACTTTCAAGACCAAGCCTTGGCACCCAACATTTGCCAAGGCCTCAACATATTGTCCTAGCCCAATACTACTATGCAGGCTTGGCACGAAGTAATCATTTAGAGACTCACCCAACCTTGGCCCAGTCGGGCTTCAAAGCATGGGCCAGAAATGGGCTAAGCCTGGGCCTATCTTGGACCTTTGTTTTTCCCTACATGAGATAGCACAAAAAATCCTTGTATTATAATCATAATAAAAATTCAGTTAAAATCGCATATTTTAATTTTAATTTGAAGAGGTTTCTCATCAAGTTTAAATGTTTCCCATTAAATTTATACCGGAAAATGATTACATTAAATACTACAACAATTTCTTTTCATTTAAAAACCTATCGCTAATATTTTACATACTAACATATTTTATTTTTTAAATTAAGCATTTTTTGTACTTTGTATTGCTATTTTTACTACTTTTACATTAACTTTGAGATAGGTATAATATACAAAAAAAATATTAGTACGGCTTTTATTTTCTCTTGGCCTGCTTGATTTATTATAATGAATTTCCACAAAATTACAGTTTAACAAGAATTTAAGTCAATCTACAGGTTATTACTATTATTATATAAAGAAAATAAATCGTTTTAGGTAGTGGTCTTTCCTTCGAATTTAAGGAATAATTTTGTTTAGATAAAATATTTTGCATTGAAAATTAGAGCAATATCCTAACTTTCATTGCATTTAAACAACAAAAGTAATAGAAAAAATAAATAGTATACTATAGTATGCTATTTATAAATAGCCTTTTATTCTTTAACTTAAGTGAGAGTTTTGTTCTTTTAGCCGGGCACTGTCTCTATAAATCAATTTAAAACATAAGTGACTCTGTGATCCTGAAAATTGTAATCCCAGCACAAAAATAAGCTGGTTACTATCAAATATACAAAATCTACATCAGATTGAGAAAGTTACAAGGAATTTCTACAACGGATGGTTGAAATTTATTAAAAAATGACATTTTAATCAAAATAAGTAAAATAAAATGATATATTTAAAGAAAAAACAGAAATATTCGTAAAAAGTACAATGTGATAATCTTTAACATGGAATGAATAAATTAATTAACACGGAGAGAAATGTATAGTAAATTTTAGATAGTTAAAAAAATATATTAAAATTTACTTTAAAAAATGTTTAGTTTAACAATATTAAATATTCGTCAGTAAAATATAAAGATTGTAATACGAAATAGTATTTTTTATTATACAATTTTAGTAAAGATTACAACACCAATATTATTAGATCAAAAATGTATAATACGTATTTTAATTTTGAATATATTCGTACCTATAGTAAATTGATTTTACTATCTACAAATAGTAATATTTACTATATGATTTAATTAAATGTATTATACAAAATAATAAAATACACTATTTCTTATAGGTTACGTATCTATTATATTTATTTTTAAAATTTACTATCTAATTATAATAAGAATTAAAAACAAAATTGGTTGAGAATAATAACCTTAAGGTTTAATATACATGGATATTTAAAAATTACTAAATATGCATAGTAACTGGCAATATACAAGATAGTTGTCCCAAATAGTAATATATAATATAGTAAAGGGTATTATAATTATGGTAATCAGTAATATACTTTTCTCTCCGTGAAGAACAAATATTTAAACTAAGAATAATAGTAAGAAGACTGTATGGAAAGAATATAGACGATGCAAACTGGGAAAAACATAAATGTTTGTGACAGAAAATATATTATAATATATTATATTATAATATATTATAATATAATATTATATTAGGTATATTAAAAATATATATTTAATACAATACAATATAATAAATATTTATATATAAATATTTATTATATGATGCAAGGGATAAGGCAATCATATTAATTTAGTTAAAAACAAAATCAGCTGGCCAAAGAGCTTTAAGGTAAGGTAAAGGCCATTACCCCTGAAAACAGTGCCTTGTGTTCAGACTGATGAACATTGAAAAGGTTAAAGTATCCCAAGTTAATTCCCACATAGCCTAGAATGGGATTAAATAAACTATGACCTTAACAAAGGTCATAGTGACACGTAGTTGACGTACTGCTTGTGTAGGGTTAAGAAATAATTTTTATTATTATTTTTTTAATTTTGTTAGTTTGTTTGTTTGTTTTGCTTAATTAACCTAAATGAACTTCAAATAAACCATAGAGATATATCTATAGTAATTGTGTATGTCTATGTGACCAATACCGTTTAGTCTGGTATATTTAGGTTTCATTTCAATTCATTGTGCAATATATTTTTTTTTCGATCGTTAGGGTACCCATATAGGAAGCCTAAATCAAATTTTTCTACCATAAACCCCTTGCAGAAGATCCGCCATCTTGGGTTTGGGGCAAAATTCGCGAATAACAGCCGTATTTTTTAATTTTTTGGGAAAACCACCGATACCATTTTTAGAAAAAAAATGATTTTACAAATTCTTACCCAATAAATTAAAATAATTAAACCTATTGACTAAACGGTATTGGTATTCCTATTTTTATGGTTTATTATTATTATTATTATTATTAAAAAGTAGGGAATGACTTACAGCATGAAAATGTGATTTAATTTTCTTTTTGTAATTGATTAAAAATTGGGAAAGATATGAAGCTAATTACCAGGGGCGTAGCTACCGCGGTATCAGCCGAATCAATTACGGGGCCCCCGGCTAGGTGGGGCCCCCGATTGATTCGACATGCGTATACGCAAAGCAGACTCAGTATGCGGCGCAGAGCACAGAACAATATGCGCAGACAACGCATAACGGAAAGGTGCAGACAGAAACAATTCGTATGAGTTCACGGCCTCGTTTGAACAGGAGGGTATTCAGGAAAATTTTAATTTAATAAATCGAAGTATATTTATTTATTTATTTAATTTCATGCCTCAATTTTTTTTAACATGTGGATAATATGTTTTTGCTTATAAGCCTATAAGACTATTTCACAAGTATTTTTTTTAATCATAATTAACTGCTGATTCAATTTCCGTATGATTTTTTTTTACCAAAACGCATATTTTTGACATTTTTATTTTAAAATTAGAAACGTCAACATTGACAATTACCAACTGGTATGCAACTCGTATAAACGAGTAGTTTAATCGCTGCAAAACTGAAAAACACTCGTTTTCTGAAATCTGATTGGTCCATAAAGTAATGAGTGGAAAAGTCATTACAAAACTTTCGGTAACATATTTTTCTTTGTTAAAATAATTACAAACCCTAGTTTTATACAAAAAATTATGTTAAAATTTACAAAATAAAATTAATAAAATACAAACTCATTTTTATAGCAGTGCATGTGAAACTTCCTTTTATTCGAAATTCCCAGGAATAACAAAGTTATAACGATTTTTCGTTTTGACAGGTTTCAGTTTATTTAAAATTATTTCATAACCGCTAATTTTAATGCCATTTTAATAGACACGAATGTTTTTTAATTTAACCAAAATTGTAGCTCTTAAAATAAAAAAGATACTCATACATAGAAGGATACTTGGTGCACTCTGTATACTGGTTCAATAAAAAATACGGACGTCCCCACGTATTTTGGTCTTTGTGTTTCCCGACTGGAATGTGGATTAACCATATATGCTTAAACCCTAATTGTAACAATTGTTACAAAACCTTAAAACTTAATTAAGATGTGCATTTGATATGCAATAATAACCTAACACGGTTGTCCCTTTAATGTCCTTCCGGTTTAATAATACGACACGATAATAATCAGGCCCAGTGAAAATACAAAATCAAAACCGAGATGAGCACTGTAGGCTGTGCGGTATACGGGATGGGATGAGACGGGACGATTCCCCCCTCGTTTGGCAAACGCTCTCATATTGTTAGTTAATGGTGTTAAGTCCTACGGGAGAGTTGTTAAGCGTGCACTTTATTCGCCAAATTACTTCTTTTTCAATCTAGAACAGAAATATGCGCATAGAAAGGGAAGATGAATCGAATAAATTGCCCTTTGTCTGTTTGTGATAGTAAATACATCTACAAATTTTCGTGGAGATTAACATAAATAAGGCGTGGTAGTAAAGACAATGAATAAAATTAAAGGGATGTTTTTTTAATCACAAATAACCTTAAAGTCGAGATAATTTTGTTTTCAATTTAAATCCTATTTAAATACAAAGTAGTCAGAATTTAATTAAAAATAAACCTTATTTTGTACAGAAAAAAGTGTTCTTGAAAGTTAACGATTAAAAAATAAGGCATGATGAAACAATGAGAAATTAGCAATTCTAAACAAAATAATATTTTATTTTTGTTATCTGATGTTACTATTATTTAATTATATTCAAATCTATAATTATTTTTTGCCTTATTGCAGTAATACTCACTTTAATTGTAATATTGCAATTAACTGAACAGTTATAAAAAGTAATTAATTAGTATACCTACCTAATAATACTACTTTCCTATAAACAGCTACAAAACGTATAAACAACTAAATTTTAATGAGTCTCAATGACCATTAAATCAGTGTTATTTAAAAAAAAAAGCAATACGTCTGGTCCTAAAATATATATCAACAATTTCTTAAAACCGTTTTTAAGATATGTTGGGGAAATCAGTATCTATGACCACAAAAATACTTTTACCAACCAATTGTTTTAAACGCCAACATCTTTTTTGTGATACCTCATTGGAAACCTCTGGAAAATTTCTATTTAACAATACTGAATAAACAAAATAATTTTTCTATTTAAAAGTCACATTTGTTTCAAAATTTATATTGTATTTGTATAATATAATATACAAATATAATATAAATTTTAAAACAAATGTCACTTTACATTCGTGTTTTGCCTTGCCAATGAAAAGATTCATTTCTAAGCAAAGATGCCATTACGAACTGTGATTTTTACATAGAAAAAGTATTTTGTTTATTTAGTACTGTTAAATAGAAATTTTCCAGAGGTTTAAAAACATAATTGTGCGTATTTCTAAAAAATTTAACGATTTAAATAGTATTTGTTTTACAAGTGTTGAAAAGCGACTTTTTCATGCGAGTGTTAAAGTTGCTTACGAGGCCGTCAGGCCGAGTCTGCATTAACACAAGCTTGAAGAAAGCTTTTCTCACAAGTAAAACACAATGTTTTTTCTATTAAAATACAAAACAAAATAACCTAAAAAACGTGTTTGACAGCTATTAAAGTTACTTTCATCTTATTCTTTTAATTTATAAGGTATAAGTAACTTAAAATCAATAAACTTACCTTATCAATTTAAATAAATGCACTTAAAATTAGAATTGGTAAGTTTATTGATTTTAAGTAAGTTATACCTTATAAATTGAAAGAATAAGATGAAAGTAACTTTAACAGCTGTCAAACACGTTTTTAGGTTATTTTGTTTTGTATTTGAATATAATAAAAAATAAAAGGGTCGTAGAAAAAACATTGTGTTTCACTTGTGAGAAAAGCTTTCTTCAAGCTTGTGTTAATGCACACTCGGCCTGACGGCCTCGTAAGCCACTTTAACACTAAAAGTCGCTTTTCAACACTTGTAAAACAAATACTATTTAAATCGTTTAATTTTTTAGAAATACGCACAATTATGTTTTTAATTATTCATAACAATTTCTCGTTTCAAATATCAAATAAAAGCATTTTGGTGCAAATAGGGTCATAAAAACATTAATGAAAAATAAAGGACATAAAATAATTCTAATAAAACCTAAATAAACAAAAGAGCATAAGTAAAGAAATTGTTCAAATATAATCAAAACTCTTAAATTGTTAGCTCTTTGAATTAAATGCTTGAACTTATTCCCATTATTTTGTAGAACATAGATTTTAAGTGGCCCCGCAATAAAAAGTCTAATAGTGTTGGATCTGGTGATCTGGAAGGCCATTCTATTATTCCTTTTCTACCGATCGGTCCGATTCACTGTTCTGGATAATTCTGATCCAGCTACAAATAATGAGGTGGTGCCCCATCTTGTTTAAGCTAAAACATTTTTATCCAAAGCTAATTCCTTAATTTGATCATTTAAATTTTGTTCAATAAATAAATTATTATTATCAATGTTTTAATTTAATATGAAAACAATTAGGTGATTAAGGTCCGCATGCATGTTAAACGAAACGTATTTACCTACGTTTACCGTTTCGAGTAGTAGGTTTATAAATTACGAGTTATCGATTCGGCCCATATGGATTTCCATTTAATGGCATAGTTTGAAAGTTCCCCTCTTGTGGGCCGACCGGCAGGGCAGGGGCGGGTTCGATTTGGGGTGAGAGGGACTACTGCTTGCTGCTGCCGAACTGGCTGACTCGTGTGAAGACCTCGTTCGGCCTATATACAGGCCGTGTATTAACAAGGAAACGTTCCACCTCAAATTCTATTATTCTGTTTCAATTGATCTATTATGGCTATAGTTTCATGTTCCCTGTTTGATTCCGTATTAGATTATGATTTGTGTTCGTAAATTTGTTATTTTATCGCCTTTGAACCACTTCCATTGGTTGTTTTAACAAATATATGTTTTCGGTAAATTTGTTTCCAACAAATTTTTTTCAATAGAATAATTAAAAAAGCTGGATTTTATTATATATTTTAATTCAATACACTCTTAGAAAAGACCTGGTATTTGTAACTAACTTATTATCGTTGGGGTAAAACTGTTGCAGAAAATAATTTTTTTTGTTTTTTGTAATCAGTACCTTTATATGTGTAACTGCTTGCATCATTACCTGAAAAGATTTAGTTTTGTTGTTGAGTATTATTTACTGCAAAAAGGCGATTAAGTTATTTTAACTGAAACTTTGTGTTGGCTAGAAGTATTGACAACATTATCTAAAAAAAATCATTTCGGCAGTAAAATGTTTTTGTTGGACCAAATATTTAAGTAACATTCTCAACTGACTGAAAGTAGTCCGTGGAACTAACGGTTCGGTTGTATAAACTATGCGTCACTTTTCACTCAGCTAAGACACCAGCGGTGTGAAACAAAGTGTCAGTTGGGGATGTTGTCTCTGTAGGTTAATGCAACTGCAAACTTTGTGCATTTCGCGCGCGATTTGTCCAGCCCGGCGCGTGCTTTACTTTTAACCTGTAAACAAACGGTGTTGCACGGCGTCCAGACTTCGGTGGTGTTTGTTCTTTTGTATTTGTGTATCAGCTCGTGTGTAGTGTATATTTTAGGTAAGAAACTAGTTTATTCCAATTAGTCATTTGCCCCTGTAAATTCAGTGGCGACATACTTTTTAACTATTCATGTATATAAGAATATATTCTTATGTGTTGGTTACTTATAGATATCTCGAACAAATAATATGGATGAGCGGACTGAAGTAGCAGATTTATTAGGAACATGGGGTTTACCTGAATTGGTTTCAGTTTTTAAAGGTTAGGTATTATTATTGCACTTCTTTAATTACACTATTGTAGTTTTGGGGTCCGAAAAAAAATCCAAAAATGTGAAAATGCCATTCCGACTGAAAATGGCCTCCTGAATCCAATGGTGTCCACCAAAAGTCTCCATCACGTCGGAATTTCGAGAATTTTTTTGTTTTGTTACAGCTCAAGTCGCATTTTTGGTATAGGGCCTATACTATAGGCACTCACACTCAAAATTTATCGAATTCTTACCCCTGTTATGTTGCAAGTATGTTACGTTGTACCTAAGAATCATTGTTAAGTTGTTAAACAAAGGCTTGCACTTCACGTAAACATCACGGTTTACTGAAGAAGTATAGTCAAATTTCATCTTAATGTACCTATCTGTGTATATTTACCAAAGAATCGTTTTTATTTTATTGTTAAAATATTTATAAATGTTTTCTTAGAGTAATTATTAATTTTTGTTATAATGTTTAAACCAAAATTTGGTGTTTTCAGTTATATTGTTATTTTTTAATTTATAATAAATATTTATAAAACGAACGGGCATGAATTTCCTTTCTCTACACTCTTAGAAAAGACCTGGTATTTGTAACTAACTTATTATCGTTGGGGTAAAACTGTTGCAGAAAATAACATTTTTTGTTTTTTGTAATCAGTACCTTTATATGTGTAACTGCTTGCATCATTACCTGAAAAGATTTAGTTTTGTTGTGGAGTATTATTTACTGCAAAAAGGCGATTAAGTTATTTTAACTGAAACTTTGTGTTGGCTAGAAGTATTGACAACATTATCTCAAAAAAATCATTTCGGCAGTAAAATGTTTTTGTTGGACCAAATATTTAAGTAACATTCTCAACTGACTGAAATTAGTCCGTGGAACTAACGGTTCGGTTGTATAAACTATGCGTCACTTTTCATACAGCTAAGACACCAGCGGTGTGAAACAAAGTGTCAGTTGGGGATGTTGTCTCTGTAGGTTAATGCAACTGCAAACTTTGTGCATTTCGCGCGCGATTTGTCCAGCCCGGCGCGTGCTTTACTTTTAACCTGTAAACAAACGGTGTTGCACGGCGTCCAGACGGTGGTGTTTGTTCTTTTGTATTTGTGTATCAGCTCGTGTGTTGTGTATATTTTAGGTAAGAAACTAGTTTATTACAATTAGTCATTTGCCCCTGTAAATTCAGTGGCGACATAATTTTTAACTATTCATATATATATAAGAATATATTCTTATGTGTTGGTTACTTATAGATATCTCGAACAAATAATATGGATAAGCGGACTGAAGTACCTAGCAGATTTATTAGGAACATGGGGTTTACCTGAATTGGTTCCAGTTTTTAAAGGTTAGGTATTATTATTGCACTCCTTTAATTACACTATTGTAGTTTTGGGGTCCGAAAAAAAAATTCAAAAATGTGAAAATGCCATACCGACTGAAAATGGCCTCCTGAATCCAATGGTGCCCACCAAAAGTCTCCATCACGTCGGAATTTCGAATTCTTACCCCTGTTATCATGCAAGTATGTTACGTTGTACCTAAGAATCATTGTTAAGTTGTTAAACAAAGGCTTGCACTTCACGTAAACATCACGGTTTATTGAAGAAGTATAGTCAACTTTCATCTTAATGTACCTATCTGTGTATATTTACCAAAGAATCGTTTTTGTTTTATTGTTAAAATATTTATAAATGTTTTCTTATAGTAATTATTAATTTTTGTTATAATGTTTAAACCAAAATTTGGTGTTTTCAGTTATATTGTTATTTTTTAATTTATAATAAATATTTATAAAACGAACGGGCATGAATTTCCTTTCTCTATTTTTTATAATATTTACACAAAAAGTGTTATATTTACTAAGCAGGTATGTACTGTGGAATAATACCAATTTGTTGTTGCTACTAATGCAAGCATTTAATATTAAATATAACTTAGTTACAATACAAAACAAATTTATATTATATCAACTATTAAATTCTTTAAATGTACCTTTTTTCATGTAATTTCAATTAAAAAATAAATTCCTGCATGATACAATGTTTGTTGCGATAAATAGCAAGTGCAGTTGTTACAACTTAGACGCTGCTAAAATGACAGACTAATGTGATTGCATTAAATATCAATTATTTGTATGAAAAAAAAACTAATTTCGATGCACTTAAACTTGTTGGTTGGAGCTACCAATATTGGCTGTTCCGACAACAAACTGTAAAAACAAATTTGTATTAGTTCCCACAACATATTTTTTTGTTGTGCCTATTTTCACTAATAAAATTGGTTCTGGGAACTAAATTTTCATTGCAAATACCAGGTCTTTTCTAAGAGTGTACACTCTTAGAAAAGACCTGGTATTTGCAATGAAAATTTAGTTCCCAGAACCAATTTTATTAGTGAAAATAGGCACAACAAAAAAATATGTTGTGGGAACTAATACAAATTTGTTTTTACAGTTTGTTGTCGGAACAGCCAATATTGGTAGCTCCAACCAACAAGTTTAAGTGCATCGAAATTAGTTTTTTTTTTCATACAAATAATTGATATTTAATGCAATCACATTAGTCTGTCATTTTAGCAGCGTCTAAGTTGTAACAACTGCACTTGCTATTTATCGCAACAAACATTGTATCATGCAGGAATTTATTTTTTAATTGAAATTACATGAAAAAAGGTACATTTAAAGAATTTAATAGTTGATATAATATAAATTTGTTTTGTACTGTAACCAAGTTATATTTAATATTAAATGCTTGCATTAGTAGCAACAACAAATTGGTATTATTCCACAGTACATACCTGCTTAGTAAATATAACACTTTTTGTGTAAATATTATAAAAAATAGAGAAAGGAAATTCATGCCCGTTCGTTTTATAAATATTTATTATAAATTAAAAAATAACAATATAACTGAAAACACCAAATTTTGGTTTAAACATTATAACAAAAATTAATAATTACTCTAAGAAAACATTTAAAAATATTTTAACAATAAAACAAAAACGATTCTTTGGAAATATACACAGATAGGTAGGTACATTAAGATGAAAGTTGACTATACTTCTTCAGTAAACCGTGATGTTTACGTGAAGTGCAAGCCTTTGTTTAACAACTTAACAATGATTCTTAGGTACAACGTAACATACTTGCATGATAACAGGGGTAAGCATTCGATAAATTTTGAGTGTGAGTGCCTATAGTATAGGCCCTATAATGCGACGAGCTGTAACAAAACAAAACAAAAAAATTCTCGAAATTCCGACGTGATGGAGACTTTTGGTGGGCACCATTGGATTCAGGAGGCCATTTTCAGTCGGAATGGCATGTTCACATTTTTGGATTTTTTTTCGGACCCCAAAACTACAATAGTGTAATTAAAGGAGTGCAATAATAATACCTAACCTTTAAAAACTGGAACCAATTCAGGTAAACCCCATGTACCTAATAAATCTGCTACTTCAGTCCGCTCATCCATATTATTTGTCCGAGATATCTATAAGTAACCAACATATATATATATATGAATAGTTAAAAAGTATGTCGCCACTGAATTTACAGGGGCAAATTCAGTAGCGTGTCAAATTTTTTGGGGCCCCCCCCCGCGAACTTTTTTTTGAGGCCCCCTATGTCACTATTATATTTTCCAAAAATAACCCATTATAGTAAATTTTTATACACAATATCATTATCTAATAGTTAAAAAACACAGCGAATTTTTGAAACTAAATACTCATTTTAATATTTTAAATATCAACTCAAAACTCAAACGTAACAAGTGAAACAACAAAGACTCGCTAATAACCGGAAATTCCCATTATAACGGGGAATATCCTATGGGAATCATGAGGTTTCGACCAGCCAGGGTTGACAATTGTTTGGGCGTTCACATTTTTTATGTTAGAAAGAAATGGTGACAAATTAAATATGGATTTGAAATGTTTAAATGTGCATATTTGTATTTTTGGAGTTTGTTTGATATACATAGATATTACTTTTTCATAAAGTATATTGGGGGCCCGGGGGCCCCCAATATACCGGGGGCCCCCCCGCGTGGCGGGGTCTGCGGGGCCGTTTGACACACAGTAAAAAAAGTAGTGAAGATATTTAACTCTAGTAAACTCTAAAAACATTCTATATGTGACGACTTTTTTTAGAGTTATATATTCACACTGATGATAGAGTTATATATTCACACTGATGATAGCACACTAGTGTAATAATTTATATTTCTAGGGTAAATATTATAACGGTATTTAGTGTTACATTTAATTTACTAGTGCATAAATTTAACACTACTGTGTGTTAAGGGTACTCTGGGTAGTGACCCGGGAAAAAATAGTTTTGTATTAGTATTATTTTACACTATTTTTATAACATTTAGACTCTTATTAATGAGTTATTTAATCTTTTAGAGTAAACAAACTACTCTATTTTTAGTTAATATGCATACCTTTTTTACTCTGATTAGTAAACTTTACATTCAAATCGAATAAAAATTACTCTATCCTTAGTTGCTATAAAGAGAGGAAAATTAAAAACATATATATAAATTCAAAAGTATATTTTGTGAAAAATAACAAAAATAAAAAAATCAAATAACTAATGTTAACATAAAAATAAAAACAATGTATAATTAAAATATTTAAATTAACTCGAACAAATGTTTCTTTTAAATCAATGCATCCATTTTTAATGGGATTTGTATATAATTGGCTCGTTTCTGTTATTATAGGTTTTTAGACATAATGCCTAATCACATTTCAAGTTTTTACAATAAAATATCTTTAATATAAATAATAAGAAATAATGTACCTATTTTATACGTATTATGCAGCGGCACCCACGCACAAGCGAACCAATAAACAGCCCTTGGAATCAGCACTAAACTAGTTTACAAATTTATAGACGCCACAGACGCCATAGACGCTTTACAATCCACACCACAAATAATAACCCTAATAGTGTAGATTTAACTCTTTTTAGTGTAAAACTATACTCGCTTACTGTTTACTTTACTCTAATCCAAAACAATAATACACTAGCAAGAGGAAAACTAGGGAAATTTTAACGCAAATAGCGGTTGTAAAATACTAATTTATAGTGTAAATGTGTAACCTTTTACAAAGTCTAAATTAACACTAATGCGATTGTATTAGACATTCGAGTAAAAAATATAATATTTTTAGAGTTACGTTTTTATTACACTGTCAAATAATGTAATATAGAGTTATGTAGAGTAATATTAAGCTTTAGAGTTAAAAATTGGTGCATTTTACACTGAATATCAACTCTTAAATATTTACCAACTACACTAGCTACTTTACTCGATCCATATTTTTTACTGTGCACGCGCCTGGGCAAATTACTAATTGTAATAAACTAGTTTCTTACACTCTTAGAAAAGACCTGGTATTTGCAATGAAAATTTAGTTCCCAGAACCAATTTTATTAGTGAAAATAGGCACAACAAAAAAATATGTTGTGGGAACTAATACAAATTTGTTTTTACAGTTTGTTGTCGGAACAGCCAATATTGGTAGCTCCAACCAACAAGTTTAAGTGCATCGAAATTAGTTTTTTTTTTCATACAAATAATTGATATTTAATGCAATCACATTAGTCTGTCATTTTAGCAGCGTCTAAGTTGTAACAACTGCACTTGCTATTTATCGCAACAAACATTGTATCATGCAGGAATTTATTTTTTAATTGAAATTACATGAAAAAAGGTACATTTAAAGAATTTAATAGTTGATATAATATAAATTTGTTTTGTATTGTAACTAAGTTATATTTAATATTAAATGCTTGCATTAGTAGCAACAACAAATTGGTATTATTCCACAGTACATACCTGCTTAGTAAATATAACACTTTTTGTGTAAATATTATAAAAAATAGAGAAAGGAAATTCATGCCCGTTCGTTTTATAAATATTTATTATAAATTAAAAAATAACAATATAACTGAAAACACCAAATTTTGGTTTAAACATTATAACAAAAATTAATAATTACTATAAGAAAACATTTATAAATATTTTAACAATAAAACAAAAACGATTCTTTGGTAAATATACACAGATAGGTACATTAAGATGAAAGTTGACTATACTTCTTCAATAAACCGTGATGTTTACGTGAAGTGCAAGCCTTTGTTTAACAACTTAACAATGATTCTTAGGTACAACGTAACATACTTGCATGATAACAGGGGTAAGAATTCGAAATTCCGACGTGATGGAGACTTTTGGTGGGCACCATTGGATTCAGGAGGCCATTTTCAGTCGGTATGGCATTTTCACATTTTTGAATTTTTTTTTCGGACCCCAAAACTACAATAGTGTAATTAAAGGAGTGCAATAATAATACCTAACCTTTAAAAACTGGAACCAATTCAGGTAAACCCCATGTTCCTAATAAATCTGCTAGGTACTTCAGTCCGCTTATCCATATTATTTGTTCGAGATATCTATAAGTAACCAACACATAAGAATATATTCTTATATATATATGAATAGTTAAAAATTATGTCGCCACTGAATTTACAGGGGCAAATGACTAATTGTAATAAACTAGTTTCTTACCTAAAATATACACAACACACGAGCTGATACACAAATACAAAAGAACAAACACCACCGTCTGGACGCCGTGCAACACCGTTTGTTTACAGGTTAAAAGTAAAGCACGCGCCGGGCTGGACAAATCGCGCGCGAAATGCACAAAGTTTGCAGTTGCATTAACCTACAGAGACAACATCCCCAACTGACACTTTGTTTCACACCGCTGGTGTCTTAGCTGTATGAAAAGTGACGCATAGTTTATACAACCGAACCGTTAGTTCCACGGACTAATTTCAGTCAGTTGAGAATGTTACTTAAATATTTGGTCCAACAAAAACATTTTACTGCCGAAATGATTTTTTTGAGATAATGTTGTCAATACTTCTAGCCAACACAAAGTTTCAGTTAAAATAACTTAATCGCCTTTTTGCAGTAAATAATACTCCACAACAAAACTAAATCTTTTCAGGTAATGATGCAAGCAGTTACACATATAAAGGTACTGATTACAAAAAACAAAAAATGTTATTTTCTGCAACAGTTTTACCCCAACGATAATAAGTTAGTTACAAATACCAGGTCTTTTCTAAGAGTGTACCTAAAATATACACTACACACAAGCTGATACACAAATACAAAAGAACAAACACCACCGAAGTCTGGACGCAGTGCAACACCGTTTGTTTACAGGTTAAAAGCAGAGATAAAGAAGGTTAAAAGTAAAGCACGCGCCGGGCTGGACAAATCGCGCGCGAAATTCACAAAGTTTGCAGTTGCATTAACCTACAGAGACAACATCCCCAACTGACACTTTGTTTCACACTGCTGGTGTCTTAGCAGTGTGAAAAGTGACGCATAGTTTATACAACAGAACCGTTAGTTCCACGGACTAATTTCAGTCAGTTGAGAATGTTACTTAAATATTTGGTCCAACAAAAATATTTTACCGCCGAAATGATTTTTTTGAGATAATGTTGTCAATACTTCTAGCCAACACAAAGTTTCAGTTAAAATAACTAAATCGCCTTTTTGCAGTAAATAATACTCAACAACAAAACTAAATCTTTTCAGGTAATGATGCAAGCAGTTACACATATAAAGGTACTGATTACAAAAAACAAAAAATTTTATTTTCTGCAACAGTTTTACCCCAACGATAATAAGTTAGTTACAAATACCAGGTCTTTTCTAAGAGTGTATTTTTTATAATATTTACACAAAAAGTGTTATATTTACTAAGCAGGTATGTACAATTTGTTATTGCTACTAATGCAAGCATTTAATATTAAATATAACTTAGTTACAGTACAAAACAAATTTATATTATATCAACTATTAAATTCTTTAAATGTACCTTTTTTCATGTAATTTCAATTAAAAAATAAATTCCTGCATGATACAATGTTTGTTGCGATAAATAGCAAGTGCAGTTGTTACAACTTAGACGCTGCTATTAAATATCAATTATTTGTATGAAAAAAAAAACTAATTTCGATGCACTTAAACTTGTTGGTTGGAGCTACCAATATTGGCTGTTCCGACAACAAACTGTAAAAACAAATTTGTATTAGTTCCCACAACATATTTTTTTGTTGTGCCTATTTTCACTAATAAAATTGGTTCTGGGAACTAAATTTTCATTGCAAATACCAGGTCTTTTCTAAGAGTGTAGGAGATTATATTTCGAAGCGTCCAGGAAATTAGGTGCGCGCGGAACAGTGCTCACACAGTAAAAGATATTTGTTAATTTTAACCAAATATTAACCAGATTATTTATTAATTCAGGTCCACATTTCTTTATGTTAAATTAACAACCAACTGTAATCTGTTAACAAATTGAATAAGTAGTTTGTAATTATAACAAACATTTAATAACAAAATCCAATATTCAAAAAGGACATATTTTTACAAATCTTTTTGTAGACCCAGTAACCAAATTATTTGTTAAAAATTGGAAACTTAAATGAAAAGAATTTTAATAAGAAATTAACATACCTATAGTTAACATAAGTGAACAATGTTCACTTATGTTAACTATAGGTATGTTAATTTCTTATTAAAATTCTTTTCATTTAAGTTTCCAATTTTTAACAAAAAAGTGAAGTTGATTTTACAGATTGTCTCACCCCCCAATTTTTTTACCTCCAACATCAATAAAAAATTCCCAAAATTTTAGGCCCCTAGGTGTATTAGAAGGGAGTGCTCATTAGCTAAGAGATTTCAGTTTTTTTTTAATTTATTTAAAAAAAACATTACGCCATCTTTTTACTGGTTAGATAAAATGTTATGCCCTATATATTAATGTTACAATTACCAAAGAATATTATTTACCTAAACATATATTTCTTACACACTAGTTCAATCAGCTAATCCCGCACCTTTCCCTAAAAAACTAAAAACTACACTTTACAGTTTAAATGTCATAAGTGCTTTGGATAGGGAAAATGTCTCAGACCGTGAAGTTCTAAGTCTTATAGTACAGATTGCGATAGCACTGGGAAAAGATCCGCATGAAATGCCGTCTCGCAGCACTATTTGCCGGAGACGAAAACATGAAAGGAAGAAAAGATATGAAACAAAGTTTTTCTTGTCAAGGTTTAGTTTTTGTTCATTGGGATGGTAAAATTCTTCCTGATTACCACTGCTTAACTAAAGTAGAACATTTATCAGTAGTAGTTTCAGCAGATGGAATAGAAAAGTTATTAGGAGTACAGCAAATGAAGTCGGAAACGTACTTCGAGAATGGAATCTGGTGGATAAAGTATAAGGAATGTGTTTTGACACAACATCTGTAAATACTGGAATGAAGAATGGATGCTGCGTTTTGCTTGAGAAAAAATTGGGAGATACTTACTTTGGTTAGTCTGCAGTCATCATGTTTTGGAAATAATTCTTAGTAAGGTTTTCAAGTTGTGCTGCTTTCCGGATATTCCAATTTTTAATCGATTTAAAATAATTTGGGTACCTATTGATCGTATCTGCTTCAAGTCCTCAGACCTAGAATCGTCGAAGAATTTTGAATTTTACAAAAACTCCCCAATCCCCTTGTTGCTAGCTGCATTGAAACAAAAGTCTCAACGTTATGACGACTACTTGGAACTGATCGAGTTGGCTTTGGTCGTTTTGGTGAAATCTGGATCAAGGCACCGTGTGCCACTAAAGCTACTATGTCCGACCTAACTTTTTGGAAAGATTTAGAACGCTATGAGGAGATTGGGAAAAGCGAGGTTGCTAGAGAATCTCTGAAACATCATCTTTGGTACTTATCCAATGAACTCGTAATAATTTTAATACCAACAATAATAATAATAATAATAATCATAATATTAATATGGCCTTTGTCTACGCAATAAATTATTTCTTACTTATATTTTTTCAAGGTCGACTGTGTGTTGTAAACTTCGAGTTGTAAATGATATAGCGGAAAGATGGGTAAAACTATTTGAAGAGCATAATCAATTATAAAAAATGAGGACGAAAAGCAAGACTTGTTACAAATCGTAGAAACGAATCGGAAATCTGTTCCGACAGAAACCACAAAAAGTTCTGGACCATGATTTTCATGTGGATATATTGTCTTCAGATTCATTCTATCATAGCTGTGAGCACTCCCTTCTAATTAAGCTAGAGGGTTCAAATTTTCTAAAATAACTTTTTTTACTTTATATAAAAAAATTAGAGGGTGAGAATAAGTCTATTTACAACTTCACTTTTTTAATTCGTTTCTGGACCACCCTAGTGAACATACATACATAACTGAACACAAAAATAACATACACACAATTAAATAACACACTATTCTGAAATTATCAAATTATAAAAAAAGGTGGTAGATACATTACTGAAATATAAGTTGCAGACGCTAAAGTCAGTCGAACTTGTTGATGCGTATTGTCAGTGGGAAAGTTTTAATTGACTGCCTTAAATCACGTGTACTTTTTTAACGAAATAATTTGTTAAACATTAACAAAATAATCTGTAACCTTTGAAATTAATGAAATGCTTACAAAATTGCATATTGCCTTTACAAAATTGTCACTAAAATATTTTCCTTTGTTAAAATAATTACATACACTGGTTTTCTACAAAAAATTGTGTTAAAATTATACAAAATAAAATTAACAAACTACAAACTTATAATTGAGTTACATAACCAATTTGACCGATCAGAACATGCATTGTATTGATTAAGGTCGACGTCTATTTCCATCATCGCACAGACAGGTATTTTGAGCTAAAACGTGGCCAAAACTCAATATTGTTAATTTTTATTACTATATTTAAGATTGAGTCTCAAAGCAGATAGATAACATGGCTATCTTTTGATGTAGTTGCTACCTGAATTGGCCATCCCAGTCCGCAGTACCAACAGCTAGAACTTAGCGCTCCTTTAAATCGTATGTATTCGTTCGCGACACTTCACAAAAACACAAATTTTCGCCGTGTTGTTTCTTATGTTAAAAGTGATTTTGTTGGAAAAAGTTTATATGGATATCGTCAATCAAGTTATGTGCAATATTTTGAGCAACATTTTATTTGTGTTATTTATAAACTTTATTTATTCATTCGAGTACTATATATTATATTAAATATATATCATACATATTTATTTAAATGTTTTTTTTTAAGAAAAATTGTAATGGATGATGTAATGATGGATTTCCATAAAGGTAATTTTTGCTGCACAGTGTAATTTACGGGGGTTAAATATTTTTTCGGAAGAAAGTGAAAAAAGAATACAAATATAATTTTAAGTGATTTTTAGAAAATAATATTAAAACAACCATAAATAAAAATCTTATGACGCATAAAAATTTACAAAGCATTAAACAAAATTAAGGAGGATTTTCTAGATTTTAAAAGTTGGCCGAGGAGCGGTCCCTAGGGCGAACGTAAATTTCTAATTTTAATTAATTCTATTCCTTTTAGCTCTGCTCGTATATTGCTTAGATCTGACAACGTGGGCCGGCGCTGATAGGAGCGCTTTCCCCAAGCGACAAGATCAGGTCAGTTCATTTTCCATGGCAGGTCCCATTTTCCGCGTGCATTTATTTCCTCAACACTTTAATACTGAAACAAACAGCTTTATAAAACACACACGGAAAACATTTCCGAGTATCTACTTGTTGGAAATTTTGTGAAATCACCTTGAATGAAGGTGATGGAAAAAATTTTGCATTTGTATAATCAGCATGATTTATAATAATTGTACAAATTTTTAACAAGTATATGGTGAACACTGTTATATTTGTTAACATGAGTTTGTAGTTTGTTAATTTTATTTTGTAAAATTTTAACAATTGTTTGTTTTGTGTTATTTTAAAAAAGAAAAATATTTTACCGACAATACAATTCATTATAATTAGATCCAATAAAATGCCAGTATTCCATGGTTACGCATTAACACAGCGACAATATTTTTTATCACCTAATTTACACGTTGCTAAGGATTTTGACACTTTTCTTGATTTGACATTTCGTCACCTGAGAATTATAGTGTTCTATCTGCATTTTCTTTTTTTTATTCAGGTTAGTCTTGTTTTAAGTCTTAAAGATGATATTGATCTATCTATATATAATTGGGGTAGAAATTGTAAAGTTTAAGGCTTAAACTGTACAATTTCTACCCCAATTATATATATATAGAACAATATCCATTTTTAATACTTAAAACAAGACTAACCTGAATAAAAAAAAGAAAATGCAGATAGAACACTATAATTCTCAGGTGACGATTTGTTGACATTTAAATACTGCGTTTGTTAAATGATTAAAATATTGAATTATAAACTCTAAAGATCGATGGGTTGGTATAAACGTTAATAAAATTAAGATAAGTTTGAATAAATAAGGTTTATTAAAGTCTTTTTATATTTTAAAGCACATTTTAATTTCAAACGTCAAACTGACAATTCGTTAAATCCGAGGTTAAATCCTAAAATTCATTATATTTTCTCACTAAATATAACTCGTGGTATGATTAATTATCGATGATATTTACTCATTGAAACCGAAGCAGCACATTTCACTCGTCCTGCGGACTCGTGAAATCTGCAGCTCGGTTTAAATTAGAAAATATCATCGATGATAATCATACCATTTGTTATATTATGGGTGAAAGTTTTGTAAAGGTAATATGCAATTTTGAAAGCATTTTGTTAATTCAGAATCTGAATAACAATAATAATCTGAATCACAATAATAATCTGAATTTCAGATTCCTTATACCTACACATAAAAAACGCTAGCATAGCATGAATGGGTGAGACATTAAACCAATGGGATCTTGTAATCCGTATTCCTGAATAACAGTTCCTATAATACCAATAGGTAGTTAGCACTTGGTTTATAATCGTTTACTGTTTTTAAATTAACAACAAAAGTTATTGCTCCTAAATCTATTGATATTCATATTGATATTTATTTGTTAGAATAGTAGAATGTTATTGCATTAAATACTAATTTGATTTATTTAATAACGTTACTATTGTATGTATACTATGTATACATTTAACGCAATAAATTCTTTGACATTTAGGCAAAATATTTCCCTATTTTGGTTTAATAGTAATTAATTGAGCAAATAACAATTTAGATTGCTTCAATTTTAATGCATTCAATGACAGCGCTGTTCTTGGTACTATGTTAGATTTTTTTCTGTGTATTTAACGAGTGCGCGAAGTATCAGAACAAAATTTGTTTAATATGCCATCACTGGTTTTCAAACCTAACAGTGAAGTGGGTTAAATTTACGAAATACATCAGTATTGTAGTAGTTCAGAAATTTCTTTATAATTTGATGATATCAGAATGGTGTTCTTTAATTGTGTGTATGTTATTTTTATTTTCATTTATAAAGGTATGTGTTAATTTTTTTTGTTTAGGAAATTAATTAATAAAGCAAGATTTCTTATTAAATTTCTATTATTTTAAGTTTCCAACAAATACTTCTGTTACTGGGTTTATAAAAAGTTTTGTAAAAATTAGGTCCTTTTTGAAAATAAGTATAACTATAACTACGTATTCAATTAGTTAACAGAAAACAGTTGATGGTAACTTAACATAAAGTTATGTGGACCTGGATTAACATAAAATCTGGTTAATATTTGGTTAACATTTTAACTGTGTACAATATCTAGGGATATAGGGGCTTCGGTAAACTTATAAGGTATACACAAGTGCGCAGGAAAGTTCCGGCCCTGGTGATCTAATCAGGTCTATAGACTTAGATAGATATATTTACATATATGTACATATGCAACTGAAGATATAAAAATTTTGATAAAATTATGTTTTATACAAATTGAGATCAATTGTACAAAATACAATCATAAAATATTAACCAACATATTATTGAGCATGTGCTGAATTAAATATGTTTAAAACAGCTTCTTTAATCCTTTATAGTTTGTTTAAAAATTGTCCCAGCATTCACAAAAACGACATAGGTTATGTTACAGTTACACTGTTTCAGTATCCAGAGTATAGGAGAGAGGAGTAACAGGGGCGGAGTAAAAGGAGCGTTTTGTAGCTGGAATTTTATCATGCGAATAATTTCATGTAAAACCATTAAAGAGATTGTTTGAACGCGGAGTGTATCACTGGAAACAAAAGTAAGGAAAATGCAGAGAACTCTTTATAGATGGGGAATGTATTTTTCTACTTTGGTTTTGCATTCTTTGTCTCCAAGCTTTATGCTGCATTTTACTATTTAAGATAAATTTTACGTTCCATTAATGAAAAATTTGTCTTTAACCGATTTATTTTTCTTGTCTTTTCATATAAAATGTCTTTCAATTAAGCTTTTTTTTCTAATTCTTATTATAATTACAAGAGATAAGAGATTTTCCTTGCCAATTGTGGAAATATGCTTTATAATTTTAAATGTCATTATATATTTTTTATATTTATATTAGTCAAAGTTAAGAATTTACTTTGCTTTTAATCCTAAAAGTACAGCGCTTGCATTAAAGTGAAGAATATAAAAAAACCATCAAGACAAAACTAAATGGTTACTAAACATGCAGCTGGGTTTTTATAGTGTATCATATAAAATAATCCTTATATTAGTTCTTTTTTATTTACCTTACAAACTTTTTTTTCAAGTACAAAAATATTGCTTCTGGAATATTTTTGTAATGCTTACCGGTTCGTTATAGCTACTACTAAAACATAAAACCTGAATTTTAAGACTAAAAAATATAAAATATATAATAGTTTAAACAAACTAAAAACACGCTTTACCCATGTAGGAAATGCCAAGACTGACATTGGGCTTCCCTCTCTCGTATTACATATAAAACCTAGTCCTGGCTTCCAATTCACTGACCAAGCTTAAAGCCAGAATTTCAAGACCGAGTCGTGGCTTTCAAGTCTCTGACCAGGCTTTCAAAACCAAGTCTTGGCTTCTAAATCTCCGTCCAAGCTTCAGCCAGACATTCAAGACCGAGTCATGGCATCCAAGTCTCTGACCTGGCTTTCAAAACCGAATCTTTACTTCCAAGTCTCTGACCAAGCTTTTGCTAGACTTTTAGGAACGAGTCATGGCTTCCAAGTCTATGACCAGGCTTCCAAAACCGAGTCTTGGCTTCTAAATCTTTGACCAAGCTTTAGCCTGACTTTCAAGACCGAGTCTTGGATTCCAAGTTTCTGAGCTAGCTTTAGTCAGTGTAACAAGGCCAAGCCTTGGCTTCCAAGCTTTGGTCTGTTCTTACCACCCAACATTTGCCTCAATATATTGTCCTGGCCCAGAGGTTTATTACCAGTCTTGCCCCAATAATACGCAGCCTGGGCCAATCTTGGGCCTTTTTTTCCTACATGGGGACCTCAACAAAAAGGATGGAATAATGTAATTTACTTAAAGTATTTTGTGTTTATTAAACTTGTCAATAACTATGCCAAAAAGTAATTGGGCCCTTTTTGGTTACGTTTCTTTGGGAAGCATATACTTTTAATTAATTTCGACAAATCGCCCTCTCTCATTTGTCATAATCATTGAACATTAACAAGTGAGAAGTTTTATATATATTTTAAGTAAATTACATTATATTATACTTTTTAGTGTTTTAAAGCGTGTTTTAAATTTTTGTTATTAATATTATTTATTTTTTAGTGTTAAAATTTAGTTTTTTTCTTTGTTAGTTACATCCGCCATATTGAAATTAGAATGACGTCACGTATTCTAATCGACAAACCCTTTAATTAATACCGATGTCAAGGACGTTGTAAAGGAATTGGATTTTCAAAATATTGAATTTTTGAAAATATTGTAAATTTTCAAAAATTTTGGAAATTTTAATATTCTTAATTATTACTAAAACCATTATTAATAGTTATATATATATATATATTATATTTCGTCGTATTCAACTTGACAAACCTTCTTGTTTGCCGCCATATTGGATTAAGTATGATGTCACTAACTTTATCGTGTTCTACTCATCAAATTCTTTTATTTGATACCTACCTATGAGGTGCCGTTTGCGTCAAAATAAAAGTGTAGAAAATAAATATATCTCTCAAAAAATATAAAATTTAACAGAAAATGTATAGAAAACACAAAATAGGTATATAAAATATAACAAAATATAATAAAACAAATTAAATCCAACAAAATATAGAAAATTAAACAAAACATATAAAAACCAACAAATTATTAAAACTCGGGTTCCTCACTTCGACGCACAAGTTTCAAGAAGACTAATAGAACCCCTTCAGCGAAGTCATACATCAAATCCCTGAAAAATGTTGTAACTTCATCCATCCTTGGCAGATTCAACTCCATCGTTTCCAATTAAAGCTATAAATTAAAATTAAAAAGTAAAAGGATTTAAAGAAAACTTAAAAAACTTACCGCATTGGCGAAAAATCTCCTAATATTAGTCTTTTTGAAACTTGTGCGTTGAGCGCCCTCAAACGAACAAGTGAGGAGCCGAGTTTTAATATTTTGTTGGCTTTTATATGTTTTGTTTGATTTTTTATATTTTGTTGGATTTTATTTGTTTTATTATAGGTATATTATATGTTTTGTTGAATTTAATTTTTTTCGTTCTATTTTGTATGTTTTATTATATTTTATATACCTATTTTGAGTTTTCTATACATACTCAGTTACATTCTATATTTTGTGAGAGATATATTTATTTTCTACACTTCTATTTTGACGCAAACGGCGCCTCATACCTACCCATGTCAAGGAGTTTTAAAGAAATAGGTAATCCTAATCTTGGGGCCGCGCCATATTGTATTTAGTATAACGTCAATAACTATCTTTTCTTAATCGTCACACCCTTTCATTTGATACTTATATTACAATTACAATATTGAGTTTACTAGATTGTACCTATATTAAATAAAAAGATGCTAAAATTAGTTAAATTTTTTAGTTTTTAATATTTTAATATATATCGGTTCGGAAACGCTTTTTATACATTGTTATAAAAATCAGTTTTGTTAACATAAGTTTGTAGTTTGTTAGTTTTATTTTGTAAAATTTTAAAATAATTTTTTGTAAAAAAGCAGGGTTTTGTAATTATTTTGACAAAGGAAAATATTTTAACGAAAGTTTTGTAAAGGTTACAGATTATTTTGTTTTTATTTAACAAATTATTTCGTTAAAATAGTACACGTGATTTTAGCCAGTCAATCAAAACATTTCCCACTGACAATCAGTGGCGGCTCGTGGGTGTAAAGGAGGGTGAGGCTACATGTGGTTTATTTTGGTCTAAATACGAATAAAGTCACCAGGAAGGAATTATTCTGCGACGCGTTGACCTTTTTTAAAATGGCCGATAACCCTACTAATCCATTATAAATAAAAAATATAAACTAAAAAAAACCAAACAAATAAAATATCAAAGCAAACCCAAACTGCGAAAATCAAAAACATAAATTCGTTTTTTAAATCTTTAAAATATATATCTGGAACTTGAAAATATATTTTTCAACTCCCACCTTTAAAACGCCCATTATCGTACATGTTTCCATGACACTAAGTGACCTTTTAAATACACATTGACAAGTTGTGGCTTTATGGCGCTTTAGACACGGGCTGAAGTTAGTTTTAAGTTATAACTTAAAACTATAGTTGACAGTTGAACATTGTACTGACCTTTTAATTTTGCCGGCAGTAAACTATAACTTAAATCCAAATAAAAACTGCTAAATCTACCTTATCTGTGTAGTGTGTTCCCCAGTGCACCACAATAATAAAATAAGAAATAACACCAATCGAGGCAAAAACTGTAAAAGATCAGCCAAAAGTTTTAAATAATTTAATCGGGAATTAAAACAAGAAAACCTACTCAATACACGCTGGGAAGCAAACTAAAATTCCCACCGAGTGAAAGACACGGAATCATCTACGGTCATGTGATAAAATCACCAAAACATCCTACGCTAATATTATTTCGCCTCAAAGCAATAGCTAAACCCGAACAGTTCGCGGCGAACTTGGCTGATATATTTCGCTTTTAAATAGGAGCTTCTGAGGCTGTGAATAAATTCGCCTCTGTCCTGCCGACTCTCAACGATGTAGTGGGTTTGACCGCGTAAACTTGACGCGCTTTGCACCTGGATTTTTATTTACGCTTAGTATAATTGATTGGTTTTTACCTTTTATTGGGAACAAGTTTTGTAAAAATACACTTGTTTTAGGCAAAAACCTAAATACAAAAAGTCGTTCGTTCCTTCATTTTAAGGGTGAGGCCTACCCTGACGAGCCGCCACTGCTGGCAATAAGCATCAACAAGTTTATCTGACCATCGTCTCCAACTTAGTTTTCTGCTTACTTTATTATAATTCGTAACGTGTTCGTAACAACTATCCATAGTGTTTATAATATATTACCAGAAATCTGTTATTATTGTTATTCAGATTCCTTATACCTATTTAACGATTGTGCGAAGTGCGAAGTATTCGAAAAAAGATGCCATCGATGGTTTTCAAACTGAAATTAGGGGATACAGTGAAGTGGGTTAAATACATCAGTTTGATGATTTCAGAATGGTTAAGTTCTTTGCAATTAAGATTTCAAATCTGGTCAATGCGTACAAATTGTAGATTTTTATTAATTAAACTTTGAGCCCAGCACAAAAGGACTCTTCTTCCACTAATGACATATGTAAATAAATATTATTGGATGTTTGTAATATCTTTTTTTGTTAGTGAATGACCTTTAATAAGCACTGCGTTCCTCATTTTAAAAATTATAATAAAAATATAAAAATAATATACAATAAATACATGTATAAATTATAATCAGGGGCGTCGCGAGAAGTTGTACCCCCGGAGTGGTCATTTTCGGAGGCTACTATTTTTTTCTATAAAATTTTAGTATGAATTTAAATGTTAAGATTGGTGATTTTTCTTTAGTTATGTAGCTCTAACGATGATGATTTTGTATGTTTTCTTTTTAATTAGTTATTATATGCCATCTATAATTTTACTTATTATATTTGTTTTTGGTAACGAGTGTAAACTTTTTAAACCATGGTTGCAACTGCATACAAAGCATACCTAACAAGTTAACGACTGTAGAGAGCTTCGGTTATTTGCCTTTAAATGGTCGAAGAATAGTGATTCATAAGAATGTTATGCATATCAGAGTATTGTCCAGATTTTATATACGTCCGTTTTTCGAGTTAGGACCTTTGTGTAAAAGTGAATTTATGTCTTATTTCGGCGTTGCGAATGGCAAAAAATCGCAGACGGCGAAGTGATGATCAAAAGTTTGCAAGACGCGCGTCTGGGCGGGCAATGAACGGCCTTCACTCGTTTCGACAGTGTCTAGCCCAAAAACGGTCTTGTCTCCCCAATTTAGTTCGCGCCAAACGATATCTCTTCGCCACTTCTATTGCTGTATTATTCGCTTTGGCGTGCCCTCCAATTTCAATCATTTCAAACATTATCTAACCAATGACGAAACATTTAATTACGATTGTTTATCACTGTCAATAAACGCAATTTTAAGATATACACAATCTTGAATACCTATCTTCTAAAAAAATTAAATACAATTTGGTACAGTTGATTTAACTTTTACAAATTGCAATTAGAGAAAATTGGATAAAATTTTTTGCCATAAAAAGATTAAAAAACATGTTTTTATGTGCATATGCACTTTTAAATAGTAGGTAAATGATACTATATTTTTTCCATAATTCACATATTACAAGAGCATAATAATTATTATACTAATTTGTGATAAAGGTTTACTAACACTAGTGTTCATATGTAGGGCTGGGAAAATTTCACTTTTTGCTTGTACTTGAAATTTCACTTGAAATTTTCATGAAATTTATGAAATTTATTGAAACTTTCAATAAATTTCAATCACTTTAAGTGTAATATATTAATATTGAAATAAGCCCACTCGGGGACCATGGCAAATTGTCTCTCTTACCTCCTACCCCTCTGTGGGCCCCTGACCACCAATAATATAAATAGTACTGTCTGTCCACTCTAAGTTGGCGGAACTAAGGAATTTTGTAGTTTAGATATTAAAGAATTGTCGTACTGTGTGCTTTTAAAACAGATTTTATATTATAAATAATACTAGTATATAATATGTACTAGTATTATTTATAATATAAAATCTGTTTTAAAAGCACACAGTACGACAATTCATTAATATCTAAACAACAAAATTCCTTAGTTCAGCCAACTTAGAGTGGACAGACAGTAAATACCCATGTTTACCACAAATTTCTTGAGATTTTCTTTTAAAATATTTTTAAAATTACTAAAACTAAGAGAGATATAGCACTTTTTGGTAAGCTATTGAGATTGTGCCACTTTCATTGTTTTATATTTATAATATAATATATTATATATTTATTATTTTTGTATATTTTACTGAAATTTTACGAAAATTGAAGAAACTTCATAAAAATTTTATGAGCCAAAGGCATTTTTTATCCGTTTTCCGATGCAATTATAGCAAAAGTAAAATTTTAATTAATCATGACTTTTAAAAAAATTTTAAAGTCTGATTTAATTTACAAATTAAATTGTTAACTGAATTAAATTATTTAAATTAATTTATGCATATAATTATAATAGTAATAATTAAGTAACAATAATTACTTATAGTGTATTCAAATCCAAGCCGAACTAAACAAACTCTTCTTATTGGTCGATTCGGAATCTGTTGTAAATTATTATTAAATGTACGAAATTTTCAGTAAATTGCGAAACTTTCAATGAAATTTCTGAAAGTTTCACAGGCAATGTTGAAATTTTCGGATTGAAAAATTCCTTTGAAATTTTTAAAAATTTCACTTTTCCAACTAAATGAAATATTTCAAGTTTGAAACTTTCAAAGTTGAAATTTTCATTTGAAAATTTCAACTGAAAATTTCAACTGTCCCAACCCTATTCATATGGTACCTAATTAATAAAACAAAATAATAAATAAGTCAAAATTTAGTATTTATTTATTAGGATTTAAATATACATTAATATTGAATGTTAATACTTTTTTTTGATTTATGGGTTCAAGAATTACTTTTTAAAAACGAGGTCACCTTAAAAAAATTTGAAATTTCGACGTTACTCGCAAGGTTGTCTTGAGCATCGAATATTTTGTCCACATTAAGGAGGATGTAATTTTTTTTCATATATCGTTATTTCTTCTGTAAGTACCTCTTATTCTCTCAATTTTTTTAATTCGCCAATTTTTTTCCCGTATACATATATATAAGCTTTGACTACCTTGAAGGAATATAAGCTAAAAATGCATTGCTAGTGGCGCTATCACATGGTTGTCATCATATTAACAGAAGAGCAGCTTTTAATAAGCTGTTACAAACTAGTGTTTTTGAGAATGAGTCCGGAAATATATAGATAGAGAAGATTACTTTCTCTATCGGAATATGTTAAAAATATTTAAATAAAAACCGTGGAACGATTTCTCGAGAGAAAATCCAGGGTTGAGTTTTTACCGGGTTTTCAATAAACCGCATTATGAAAGTAAAAGACAAAAAATGTGTATTTTTAGTTTTATATTGTTTTAATAATTTGTTGCCATATACACATGTATATAAACATTTATTTTGTTTTTACAATTTCAAAATGGATTAGAGAACTTAAATATAAGTTTAAGGTTATACCTATCTATATATTAGGGTGTGCCAAAAAAACTAACCTATCGGATTTATGGGTTAAAATGAACCTACATACCGAGAAAAAAATTTCCCTGCAAGGCAAAATTTTTTGCTCAATTTTAAAAGGTGTCGGTGAGCATTCTAAGTTTTCCATTGAAATAACACGTAAAAAAATCTTTTTTCATTAAAAAGACTATAACTTTTGAACCGTTTGAGAAAAAATTTTTTACGTCGCGGATTCTTGTAGAGCATAAAATTTCCCAAAGAATCTAAACCAGGATTATTTTTTTTAATTCAAAAATTCGTATGTTTGAAAGCTTTGAAAAGTGTAAAAAATCACTAAAACTGCAGTTTTAGGGATTTTTTACACTTTTCAAAGCTTTCAAACATACGAATTTTTTAATTAAAAAAAATAATCCTGGTATAGACTCTTTGGGAAATTTTATGCTCTACAAGAATCCGCGACGTAAAAAATTTTTTCTCAAACGGTTCAAAAGTTATGGTATTTTTAATGAAAAAAGATTTTTTTACGTGTTATTTCAATGGAAAACTTAGAATGCTCACCGACACCTTTTAAAATTGAGCAAAAAATTTTGCCTTGCAGGGAAATTTTTTGCTCGGTATGTAGGTTCATTTTAACCCATAAATCCGATAGGTTAGTTTTTTTGGCTCACCCTATATATTATATATATACTATACCCAATAAACATTTTTGTTTTTATAGTGGCTTTCATAAATGTTATATCATCCAAATTATTAAACCAAAATTTCTTAATTTGGTTACAGAAATATATATCACTCTTATATACCCCTTAAAGAGCTTATTTGGGGAGTTTAAGGAGGTTATCGGTACGTATTTTAGTAACACTATAAAATCCAAGTTTTATAACCAAAGATAACAGGAATATTATGGAAACCACTATATAACTTCCTAAAAAACTTCTACCGGCTTTTTTCCTTCTTTTAATATTTCTCTCTCTCTCTCTCTCTCTCTCTAAGACACATTTAAAATATATATGTCTTCATAGGTACTCTATCTTTCTTATTGTCATCTTATTCATTCATTCACTTGTTCAAACCACGTGAATATTTTGAGATTACTTCGAAAACAGCAGCAGGGGACATCAAAATACCAAAACATAAATATTTTTTATAATATTAAAAATATATAAAATTTTTTTTTAATACGTTTATATCTTTCTTTTGCCCTCGTTAAAGTAGTGAATTTTTTACCTTGGTTTGGTCAATTAAGTTGTTTTGTAATACAATTCGATTAACATTTATTTTATAAAAACAATCATGGCGGAAATAATGTATCAACCTTGAGCCCTCTTATATTGCTCATGGTAATTTTATATAACCTAAGGTACTAGTTCAGTTTTATAGGACTATCTAAGTTACTTATATATAATTTTAATACTGTTATAATACATACATACATACATTGTAATAACTGTCGTTACTACAAGTGATGTTATAAAACTTTAGATAGGCAACCATCTCACCGCTCAATTCGAATTAATCCACTTAAAAAATATTTATGTTAATAATATTATATTACTTATATTTTCGATGATAAATATTTTCTTTTCAACTAATTTTTAATTAAAATTATCAAAAAGCATTGCGTCGAAAGCTAATACTATGCTTAATTTCTGTTTCAATTACTAAACATTTTTGGTCACAACTTCTTAATGTGTATTTAAAAGGTCACTTAGTGTCATGAAACATGTACAATAATGGGTGTTTTAAAGGTGGAAGTAGAAAAAATTATTTAGTTATTAGAAGGATTTTGTTTTTTTGACAAAAATAAAAAACTGATATTCCATTCCTACACTATACAAAACCACCATACAAAAATTTTACGGAGTGATTAATCTAGAATTCTACACCGCAAAAGTATATAGGTATTAATAAATAAAATTTAAAATATTTAAAAAGTAACAAAATGTTAACAAACACGAACACGAACACATTTAAGGAATCTTAATATGTAGTAAGAGGTCTACCCGACATCGGTTTTAGAAATACAGACAAAAGAAACAGGTATCAAAACATTTGCCAATAACTGTACACCCACTTTATTAAACCTTAACAACGTAAAAAATAATTTTACCTTTGCGAGTTTAGCTCGAAACATAAAAAACCGGGATTAATAAAATAAACTTTCATTTCTTACAAAGCATTTTGCTATCCAATTTCCTAAATCTTTAATAAACACCCACAAAGCAAAATTAATTGGGCGCAACATTTTTTTTTAATTTAAAATTGTTATCAGAAAAAGTAAATCCAATTTAAATAAGAACAAGCGTAATTATGTCTGAATTTATAATACTTTAAATTATGTTGTTACACAAAGGCTTATCTGATTAAAACCTTTTAAGGGGAAGCTAATGTGCTGAAAGAATACGAAATAAAACAGAGGGAGCCATTAGTCAAAAAAGAAACAAACTTAGTAGATGTCTTTTATATAAAGAATAAAAATGTGTTTCCGTCTCATAGATGTCGCTTCAATCTATTTTTAACATATACTTACCGCATGTGGGGTAAGTAATTACTAAGCAGAGACAAGGTTACTAAGTATATGATTTTTAACACAGCAAGTACTGGTGAAAGTATGTGATTTTTAACGCTAATTACTTAATAGCAATTTATTAAAACAATAATAAATTTATCTAAATAGTTAACCTATATAAAGGAAGTTCCATAAAAACAAATTAATTTTAGCATATTTATCTTTAATTATTATTATAATAGAACACCACTGTGGTTTGGTGCCACAAAGGTCCTTTGCAGGATCTAGTAATTTCTTCTTTGGACTCCAAAAAGGGCATTTGGATGTCCAAAGAAGAAATGACGAAATAGGGTAAACATTAAATAATAATTATATCATTGATTTTTTATTCACACATTTTAATAGTATATTATTATTTAAGGGGTTCTGCGCGAAGGGGTGAAATAATAATAAATAAAATCCCTTTCAAAACTAAACTTGATGTGTCTCTGCGTTTTTTTAATCACTGCTTACTACCCGAAAACTTTACTGTTTCGTTTTGTTGGGCCACACTGTATGTACCTTAGGGTGAGTCGACAATCGATTTTTGTTAAACTGATTTCTAATAGTGACTAAATTGGAGCTACTGTAAAAGCATGTCCCAATTTTTTGGAATGAATTTTAAATATATCTAGATATAGCTACACGGAGAGAAAAATTTTGCCAAAATAACCATCCAAAGTATTGTTAAATGACGTATCGTGAATTTAGTCAACTGTTTTATTAAACTGAGGATCTGTATAGCTAATTTAGCAATACAAATCCTCAGTTTAATAAAACAGTTGACTAAATTCACGATACGTCATTTAACAATACTTTGGATAGTTATTTTAGCAAAATTTTTCTCTCCGTGTACATACGCATTTGGTTTAAATTTAAAAAAAATTGTATAAATTCCGCAAGAAGTGGTATGACGTTGAACTAAGTTGAACGGTTAAAGGTATCTGAAAGTTTTATTTTCAATGGTATTAAGTAAAATATTATATGATTGTAATTACAAAATTTAATCTGGAATAAAATCTGTAAAAATCAAATCTATGCATGTCTCATAAGACATTATAATATTAATATTAATTTATTAATAATAATATATTAAAAAGTATTATTATTAAAATAATAATTTATTTTCCCAACAGAACAATACATTCCAATAATATATAGGACAAAAATATACAATTATATACAAATAAAGAACATTAGGTTTAAAACATATCTTTAGCAATAGCTTATAAATAATTTAAGCTATTAAAAAACAAATCACATGAATGGCTTATTAAATTGTGGTTGTTAGTTATAATATGAACTGGTCAGTACGCTAACATTGCAGTACGAGCATTATTGCAATAAAACATATTACTATTACGAGAATTAAGTCTAGGAACATGTAAAATAAATGTAAATAAGATATCAGAACAGTTAATTTCATTGTGAAAAACTTTGTACAAAAATTTTAAACCAGAACATGCTCTTTGAAAATGCAGCGAATCAACATTAAAGTAATAATTGATGATCAATGCCCCTGTTCGGCTATACATTATCCAGGCTAAATGCCAGAAGTTTTAAAAAGTTACGTTGAACATTTTATTATAGTGCGGAGACCAAATAATAGAACAGTGTTCAATTTTAGATCCTAAAATTATTGTACGCTGGAAAAAAATACATTTGTGTGTGTGCAATGTAGCATAATTAAGAAAAATATTTATGGGTACTTTGTTAACATAGTGAGCTTTGGATTTAAATCGATTCTGCGACGCAGTACGCCTGCCAACGCAACTTCAACCAATGCAAGACAAAAATATATCCCATAAATTTTTCATAAAGTCAAATTGGGATGTATAAATGTTTCTACCTCCTTTATTTATGTCTAAGTAAAAATCCATGATGAATACATGAATCACAAACTCATCAGCAGTTATGATCACAAAGCTTTAAAGAGGTAGAATTAACAAAGAGGGGACAGCAAGTGTAAATTGATAGTTTAATTAAAAAAAAACAATCAATTAGTAAATAGTTTGTGATAAAACAAAATCACTAGGAAAACTTAATTAAACAATTTTTTCTACTCCCACCTTTAAAACGCCCTTTATCGTACATGTTTCCATGTCACCAGTAAGTTAGTTGACAGTTGTCAAATGTCATACAATCGTTAAAATAGAGTGCCTTTCTTGTAAAATAATACTAAATGTGAAAATTATTTTATTATCTCAATACAAAAATATAAAAATATTAAATAGTTTCTCAACGCCAATATTTGAAAAATTTATATGAACATTGTACTGACCTTTTAATTTCGCCGGCAGTAAACTATAACTTAAATTCGGGCACGGACTCTACTGTAAAGTCCTCATAAAACATTTCCTTTACTTTCACTGTGAAAAATTGTTAATTTTCAATATACATTTCGATTTATAACCTTTATAATTGTGTTTATAAAATGTAAAAATGTGACATTTGACAGTTTCCCCTGTTGTTTCATAGATGGCGCTCTATACAAATTTTTGATTTAAATCATTTAAAGATAATAATAAGTATTTGTCGTAGAAAAAGTATAGTATGCACCTCGTTTATAAACTTTTCTATACACCCATTAACTTAAGCACTCGCTCGCAAGCTCGCTCGTGCCTAGATTAAATTCGTGTATAAAATGGCGTTTATCAAACTTGATACATAATATACTATTTTCTACTCCCACCCTTAAAACGCCCATTATCTTACATGTTTCCATGACACTAAGTGATCTTTTAAATACACATTGACAAGCTATGGCTTTTTGGCGCTTTAGTCACGGGCTAAAGTTAGCTTTAAGTTAGTTGACAGTTGTCAAATGTCATATAATCGTTAAAATAAAGTGCCCTTCCTGTGAAATAATACTAAATGTGAAAATTATATTATTATATTAACACAAAAATTCAAAAGTATGAATTAGTTTTTCAACGCCAATATTTAAAAAGTTTGTATTGCCCCTTTGATTTCGCCAGCAGCACGGCAGTAAACTAGATTTACTTTCACTGTGAAAAACTGTTTCTATATCGGATTTAAACGGTTGTTAGTCCATTTTGAAGGGATAAGTTTCGATTAACACAGAAAAATTTGACATTTGCCGCTGGTAATACAGATTCCCATTCTTACGGTTACTCTATTTTTGTATATGTTGCTCTATAGAAATAGTAAATTAAAATCATTTTTAGATAATAATAAGTAATTGTCATAGAAAAGTAAAACTTTTCTAGGAACTCATTTAATTAAACACCTAAATGACGTTTATCAAACTTGATACATAATCTGCTATTATTCTTGAAATAATTATTTTAAAAAATATTATATAAAATAATACGAATAAAAAAATACAGCATACTTTAAGAAATGGTTTTTAAAAACATATTGTATAGAAAAGAAAACTGTTAATTATTAAAATGAGTGCTTGTTTGTTTACAAACGAAGGTGAAAAGCAAAAATTATAATATACAAAAATAAATTAAATGAGCTTACTTAAATAAAAGGCCACATTGAAGAGTTTTTTAAGCTTTAATAAATAAATCAATGTAATATTAAAATCATTATTATGTACAAGTCCAATGTAACAATACAATTGTATAATCATTTGGGTCACATTACAAAGAATGTATGTATATCACAATGAAAAATTATATACAATGTATAATTATTGCTTAATATAAAATATGAATTTGCTACCTAGGTACTTTAAAACTAAACAGACTAACTGATATTGATGAATATAAAACACAATATTTGCGCAAAGCACAATAAAATGTTTTATATTTACACTTTTTTTAAGGGGCTGAATAATAATTAAACTCACACAGGGCTGGAATAAGTTGTTCGAATACAGCCCTGCGCATTTTATCTCTCACTACTTGCATATTTTATTTCACCAGCACCAAATTGTTGTAAAAACTTGGTCCTAAATTGTACTTCCTTTCTCGTAAAATCGTTTTAAACCTACCCTATTTTTATTTAAGCAATTTTAAATATAAAACTTAACAATTTAGATGACGCACAATGGGCTAAAAGCCTTATAATAATTTTCGTACCTATTCTCTCACTGTGCGACAGTAGCAACAACATAAAAACAAACTCGATATGCTTTAGAATTATTAATTAACAATTATTAATAAAATCTTCTCATACATAACAAGTTTTAAACTCTCGATATTTGTGCTGGTTAAATAACATATCTTAGGAAGTATTCCTCTTGAATACAAAATATCTTATCGTATCAATAGTCACAAATATTGTTATTTTGTGTATGGGTGTTTTATGAAAAATATTTAATAAAAAAATTCCTGTACATCTTACAACAAAATTGTTTTAAACTTATTTTATAACTTCTATAAATAAAGTCTATAACTGACATGGAATATTTTATTTTAACTAAAAATTTTAACAAAAATGTTTTATTTTAATCCAATTATTTAAGTTTTCAAAATTGGACAATTGGTTATTTAATAGTAATAAAAAAGTTTTTTAGTTTGTTGGGACAATATTTTTAAAAATACATTCTGAGTTTGCTAATTTTTCAAGTCAAAAATATAAATTTTTCTACAAAATTATTTTCGAACACATATTTTTGTTGTTGCTCGATATTAGGATGTATTAAAAATACTCATAAAATGTAAAAACTGCAATCAAAATAGTATATTGTTTTGAAGATTATGGCGCCCAGTTACAATGTTTGTACTATATCGTTATCAGGCTCAGAAGTTTAGTTCAAAAAATTATATTCGACAAAAAAGCATGAATAGCGGCTCCCCTGGGCTTCGTTCACGGCGGTCACTTTGAAAACCACTGGTCTACACGAAGAAAAGAAAACAGTAACCAGTAATGCGCAGAGCACTTTGCGCAGTAATGCAATCAATATACTATTCAGTTATTCAATTTCTAATAAAACCTCACGATTACTTTAACAACAGCAATAGTTACTTTTGTCACATCAATGAGTACTGTCAGGGACCATAATGAGCAGCAATAAACATCAATAGCTGATGTACCAAAAGGAACCATTACTGTTAATACTCATTTCTTTACACTGCTGCAAAGTTATGAGTAGTGTGTACTTATTTGTGATTGCTGTTTCGTGCAATAACCAGGACAAGATGCGCAGAACAGTAACCCACTTATTTTCAATTCCTGACACTACTCATTGAAGTCACAAAACTAACTATTGATTTACCCTGTAAGGTTTTATTAGAAATTGTGTGATTTTAAATCGTACACTAAAACTGACATTGTGTAGTGACTTTTGGTCAAAATTAATTTTTGCACACCAAAGCGTGTAAAAAAATTCTGCATCGTTCAGTTTGCCAATCTTTGCTATTGATAAAGATGGCAGGATCATGGTTCTAAGTGACCCGTGTCACAGTACTGTTGCAGATTTTATTTATATAAACTACTAGCACAAAATTAAGAAACAAAATAACCTATTTTTATTTGCTATTCACTTAATCACAAATAAAACTTGAACATAGTAAGTTTACATGTATCCAAATACGTATGGAGTGTTTCTTCTAGAGTTTTCAATTTTAGACTTTACAAAGGTACAACAAGTTAGTAATGGATTATTTTACACTGTTTCACTCAAAAACCGTTGCAATATAAATTATACTAATATTTGTCTTAATGCAAAGCATACAAATTGCTCTACTTTAAAATTCACAAAAATGAACTTGGGACCTTGTGGAACTCACGCTAAGTTGATATGTGTTCTGCTCATCAATATTTAGTATTCTGTGATCAATGGTTACTGCAAAGAGAAAAGTAATCTCTTGATTTATGAAAATGCATTTATTTGAAACAGGTTTTCTTATATGAAGTAAAATTTTCTTATTCGTAGTAACTTGTTGTTGTAAATCATAAGTTTCTTGAAAACAACTTATTGTTGTGATTAATTGTAAAGAAATATTTATTTAGAGCAATTAATTAAATTGTTTGGATATAGGTTCTGTTTCTTTAAGTAAGCTTCTACTAAATCTGAGATAAAAATTCAACTAGATATTTACTTGTATTAACCAAATATCAGTTTAAAAAGTCAAATAAACACAAGTTTTCCAATAAATAAATATCTTTTTGTAGATAATAAAATAAATAATTTATTTGAGCCAAGCCAAATATAGTAAAATCAAGAGATTACTTTTTTCTGTGTGTTTACTTTTCTCCGTGTAAACACTAAAAATTAAAAAATTTACAATAATTTAAAAATTTCAAAATATTCTAAAGTTTTATAATTTCCAAAATTTAAAAATTTCAATTTAACGTTAAACCTATTTTTGTTTGCTGTTTTATCCTTAAAAAATCATCGAGCAACAACATGGACATGGAATGGCAAAATAAAAAATTTATTGTTTATAACACAAAATTATTAACAAAATTTGTTTCTAACAACCGTTTGTTCAAAAGAAATATGTCCTTAAATTTATAATGATGCATGTTATATTATACATTTTTGGGGTGCTGGTTGTTTGTGGTATATGTATGTATATATATTTAAATATATATAGCACTATATGTGTCATCTTCTAGAGGCCTTTATTAAGTATCAAATTATATACTTTATATATTTTAAGACAGAGAAAAAATAGAACGAAATGTTCTGAATTTTCTCTGAACATGTTTGCCATCCAAAATTCGTTCACAATAACTGCTTTTTAAATGGTACAATTTTTTGGATACATATTGGATAGAGTGCTTCGTTTTGAAAGAAGATGCGTTTTTTAATCCCATACATTAAAATAAAGAATTTTTGTATCTTTAATAGTCCTATTTGTGTTATTATCTAAAGAAAAGTTAATCTAAGATAAAATAACAATTTTATAAAAAAATAATTTGGGTATTTAAAAAAATATATGTTCGTCCAAAACGAAGGCATGTAGGTATTATTATAAAATTTTATCATTTTTATGTACTGGAATCATTTTTAAATACAAGATATCTGTGTTTTTCGTCCCTAGAAGAATAGCTAAAATAAGGTGTATTTATCTGTTGTAAAGATATATAAAATGTCATTTTTTATTTATTTACTTATTACTTTGTTTATGTACAGAATTCCAAGTAATGACAATATTTAATATCACTGTTTAGGCGTCCGCAGAAATATCAGAAGATAATTTTAGTTTTGTTTTGTTTATTGTGAAATCCGTTTTTAGTGGTATCAAAAATATGTATCTGATATTTTTGCGTTTTTTGTCCAAATTATCAACAAGTAGCTACATGGCAAGCTATATTGTAAATATAAAAAAGTCATAAGAATTTGTTGTAGATATTACCGATAAGGCCAAAAATTAGAAAAAAGTAGATACTTTCTAATGGAATTAAGATATTCGGGGATAGTTTTATTATTTGCAAAAGTATTATTATAAATATCCTTTAATTCTAATTTACTACAATAGAAAATATAACCTATCTAGTTATTTGCTATATTCGTTGTTTAATGTAGTCAATCCCATTTGAAAGTCTAAGAAATTGTAAAACGCTACCGAACAAAATATTAAATTGTTGCTCTACAATTGACTTACTTTTTTGATGAAAAATCTACATGTTTTGTTTGTACAATGACCGACACAAAAATAAAACAGATGCATTCTTCGCATTATCCTTTCATGATTTAAATGTAATTTTGTTATAAACATAAAATTTTGCAAAACTATAGTTAATATAGGATACGAGTTATCGTGGTAAACTTAATGATGCATTTTTAGTTTTTTAATTTAAGTTGTATATTTCAAAGGCTTAACATTATTATTGTTATTATTGTACCAAAATTAAGCCACCCACCTTTACCCCCTGTGCCCAGGAAGAACCCCCCTAAAAATCCTTGGTTCGTTTTTAAATAAAAAAGTTTCCCTGGATAACAATTTTTAGGGGCTCCCATGTAGAAAAAACAAAGGACCCAAGATTGACCCAGGCTTGTCCCAATGAGTCTCGTAATGATAACTTTGTGCCAAGCCTGGCATACTACTGTATTTGGCCAAGACTGGTAATGAACCTCTGGGCCAGGACAGTTCTGGCTGAAGCTAGGTTAAAGACTTGAAAGTTAAAACTCGGTTTTAAAAGCCTGACCGTGGCTTGGTCACAGAACTGAAAGCCAAGACTTGGCCTTAAAAGTATGGTTAAAGCTTGGTCAGAGACTTGGAAGCCAAGATTCGGTTTTGGAAGCCATGACTCGATCTTGAAAGTCCGACTGAAAATTCGTCAGAGATTTGTGAGCCAAGATTCGGTCTTAAAAGTCGGGCTGAAGCTTGGTCAGAAATTTGGAAGCCAAGACTAGGTTTTTTAAGCCTGGCCAACGCCTGGGCCAATATATCTAATACGAGAGAAATCATTCCAACGTATAGCCAAGCTTTGCCATGTCAGTCTTGGCATTTCCTACATACATGGGCTTAAGCGCTTTTTAACCTTATATATTTCAAAAAATTCAGGGTGAAACAATAAATGTGTATATTAGGGGTGTGCGATATTCAAATTTACGAATATTCCAACTATTCAAATAATTCAAACTATTCGAATCAGTCCCAAGTAGCATTATAGTATCGAAAACTGATATCGCAACTTCAAATGACAATGGCAATTACGTTAAAATAACTAAATCTACCACGAAATATCTAAATTAGCACCATTACGTTATAATAATTTTACTATTCAGTGTCTGTTTAATTTCCAGTTTCAGAGAAATAAATAATATGCTGGAAAGAGACGAGGATAGAAAGTAAAGAGTAGTATAGTTTCGCTTAAGTTTTGGTATCTAACACTAAAAAAGTGTTCTTCATTTTGGTCACTTAATAAAACCGTTTGAACCACGTAGCCACGTGACAAAGATTTTGGCATTACACTTTACAGTTCCAAGTTTACGTGTCCGTTATATTTCATCCACTAAAAATGCTACTTTGGCGAATTATTCAAACCCGTCGAATAATTCTAACTAATCGAATAGATTGAAAATTCAAATAGTACGAATATTTAATTAAAATAAAGCAGTAATCATACACCCCTAATATATACAGGGTGTCCAATACTGCATGGACATACAGCAACCACCTATTCCTGAGGTTAAAATAAGTCGATCGGACTAAACTTCTATACCAAAATGCTTCGTTGAAAGTTCAATGAAAACTTTAGTTTTTTCGAATTAGCTCAAAATCACGGGAAGGAATAAAATAGTGGTCCATTAAAATAAATAAAATAAAAGTTTAATTTTATTGGATTGCAATCATTGCAAGGGTAGTAGAAACGCTATTCCCATTTTTTTGTCTGAAAGATACCTACCATTTTCACACACTTTCTGATTCTTGCAAATTTTCTTAATGTTAGGTAGGTAATTATTTTATCTAATTTTACAAAATGTGTTCAATATGGCCTCCGCATTGGACCTTACAAAGTTCCAACCGGCGCAACAAATTTAATTGAACTTTTAGAACGGCTGCATTTTCCAAACTTTTGCAGTGTTCTGGATTCTCACCCACAAACGTTCAATGTTTTAGATTTTTACATTATACTCTTAACGTTTTAATGCTCTTCTGAAAAAAAATCTAAAACGTTAAAAACATTTAAATTAAGCTGTTTTAAGAAGAGTTTACGAATACGATAGGTACTTAGTATACAAAATTAATCCCGGCGCATTCGCCATTTTTGCAATGATTTTTTGTTCGGACACGATATTAGTCGCTATGAGAAAATGTTTTAAAAATTCTAGGGTGTAATAGAGGCACTTAAAAGACAACAAATTAAAAATATTGACCGTCTGGTTTCCGAGTAAGTTGCTCTTATCGTTTTTTATTGATAAACTGTGTTGTAAATGTTAACAAAATGTATATGCCACTTCTAAAGGTGCATAAGAGAAAATAAATCATCATTTCTTATTAGATATGCGCTAATTAAATACATCTACTATACAGCCCATGTCTTTAATTATTGCATATCTTATAACGACATTGAACAATCAATGAATTTTTTTTCTCGTATACATGTAGAAGTGCCCTATAAATTTTTGTTAACATACTCATATTTTTATACCCTTTCATAATATTTTTTTGTAGTGGACTCCATTCGATTTCACGACTCATTTTTAGATTTTTTATAACACTGCACATAGAACTGTTACTGTCACTGTCAACAATTTGCAATGTTTTCCGTTTAAATCCTATTTTTTACACTTTTTAAGTTTTTGTGTAACAATATATATATATGTTTTAAAATAATTATAAAATTGTCTGTTTCTTAATTCAAATTTAATAAAATAATAAAATAAATTTTATTTTTGCAAGTTGGTATTTATTGCTATTTATGTAATAGGTAAAAAAACAACTCCCCTTATCCTTTACCCTGCAATGTAATGCCCGAACCTCCTTAATTGACAAATATCAAGAGCTAATTTTTTACAAAATATTCATAAATTATATACCCAAACCTTTCTGGGGGGACTTTATAAAGTGTAGAAAAGATTTATAATAATAAAACTAAAAATTTTACAGTTTTATTATTTGTGTCGGTCAGTATATTTTGGGCGCTAACTTAATATAAGTAAACGTTTAATGAAAATCCCTCTATACCGGGTGTATCTGAGAATAGGCGCACCCCTGTAACTTTTTTATTTATAAAGATAGACACATGAAATTTAGCATGGTTAATTAGGATATAAAATGCCACTTATAAGAGTACAAAATTATTTTTTTGAACTTCCGATTTTTTGATGGAATGCCGTATATATTTTTAAATATTTGAAATCCTTAGGAAATTCTGAGTCAGACAGCCTCCTCAAATTGACCTTTTGACGTTTCCTCATCAGAAAATGCATCATCATAAAGATCAATCTAGAGTTCTTTGAACTATCTTATTTTCTTCTAATGAATTCACAAAATGCCTGAAAAATGGAACTTGCCTTAGAAAGTTGCTATTCAGCTATTCCCTGCAGTCTAAACTTGTCAAAATTCGTTTTTCTCAAATAGTTCAAACCACCCTAGATTGATCTTTATGATGATGCATTTTCTGATGACGAAACGTCAAAAGGTCAATTTGGGGATGCTGTCCTCAGAATTTCCTAAGGATTTCAAATATTTAAAAATATATACGGCATTCCATTAAAAAGTTCAAAAAAATAATTTTGTACTCTTATAAGTGGCATTTTATATCCTAATTACCCATCCTAAATTTCATGTGTGTATCTTTATAAATAAAAAAGTTACAGGGGTGCGCCTATTCTCAGATACACCCGGTATATGACAAAAATAATTTTGAAAAACACGAAATTGTTTTTCAAGTCTTCAGGATGAGTAGAGAAGTACTGACCCTAAGTACTTGTTTTCTTTTTTGGGCGATCGTTTACTAAAATCCGTAATTCATTCGTTCCTCATTAATTGTTTTATAAATTACAGTAATTTTAATCAGTAGAAGTCCTTGGGTTTTCGGGAGGACGGCGTCGAAACGGTCTCTTCGAGCATCTTCGTCGTTTCCGTCGGACTCGCGGCCGAACTGTCCGGCGACGAAGGTTTGGCAACACCACCGGCGCCGTTGTTGCCGTTGTCAGGGGGCGTCGTTGGAACCTAAATACAAGTAAGGCTTGTAATTTTATTAACTGTAGCCGATCGATGGAATATATTTTTTTAATTGTGTTTTACTCGACGTGGTTAGTTATAAGCATCCCAGTAAACACACATACGTTAATTAAACGTTTTTTTAAACCGTAACACCAATTTGTTTTTACGTAAATTTTTAACGTACAATCAACTTTCAAATGTCGCAGATTATAACGTTTAACAATACTAATAAATAAACGTTTAATTTTGGCGTTAAGAAAACGATCATTACACGTTTCGAAATTTTACATTTAGAACGTTTAATATACGTCTATTAATAACGTAAATTAATGATTGTTTATAACGTTTATTTATACGTTATATTTAAATTCATATTAATGTCCTTTCCAACGTTAGTTCTATAATAAATAAAACTCCACAAATACTTGTTTTTACAACGTATTTATTAAACGTTCGTTTAACGTTAACTGCAACATGAATACAGGTTGTAGACAATGCTTTTTTTAAATGAAGGAAAGGTTTTGGAGGTATCTCCAGTCGTCTTTGTTGTTCAACAGGTTAAATTCAAAAATTTGTATTGTAGAACATCGCTGGGCTGAAATTTGATAAAAAAACGGTATTTTTAGCGCACCCGGTATAATAAGAGTGTTCTCAAAATACTAATTTACAATACGTACACCAGGTCTTGTTGAATAGATCTATAACCAGAGCAAATGTATCTTATCGAGCCGACTTAAGTGTGATTTTACTAGAGAATTCTCTAGTAAAATCACGCCTAATTCCAATTTACGGTAAAAATACACGACCGCCCCTAAATTTGGAAATAATGGACTCTTTCCACAATTTTAACATCTGTACATTTATGACTAATGTGTTTAATCTAAATCAGTTTAATGTTAACTTAATGTTAATTTAACTTAAATGTTAATTTGTGTGAGTTAATATTTACCTACCCCACTATACTTAATAAACATTGAAAACACGTAGAAAACGTCTTTAAAATTAACATATTAACTCTCATATTATTCTAGGACGCTGCACAAATTATAATAAGAACAAAATCACACTCCCCCGAAAATTAGGAAATAAAGCAATGAATCTGCGTGATATTAACAGTGTGTATGTTTTAAAACAATTACATTAAAGTACTTACCAAAAGCAGGACGAATCTTACGAGCAGAAAACACCTTTTGATAGCAAAATCAAATTGAAAACTGACCCAGCGAGCAGCTATGGCATGGCAGGCCCAATCACATGATGTGTATTCGGCCAATCAGATTGCGTTCTTCAGTTATGCGTTTTATATGGTTATGTATAAACGTATTAAATACGTTTATTTAAACGTATTAAGTACGTTTGTTTAACGTATTAAATACGTTTGTTTAAAGGTATTAAGTACGTTTGTTTAAACGTATTAAGTACGTTATTTTTATCTATTACAGTAACTGTCTAGTTTAAATAATGTTAATAAAATAATGCACTTCTTAAAGCAACATTTGTGGATGTGTATAGTGTTCTGCCTAAAGCTTACTGTATGACCATGGACTATAGAATTACTTATGCTTTTCTTTAGAATGTAATTAGAAAATTTCTAAATTTTATTTAATGTTGTTTATATAATATATATATTATATATGTATACCTATGTATATTGTTTATGTATGTATACATGTTGCATCAGTTTATTAAATATTAAACGTTATAAATTATTTTTAAACAAGTTATCCCATTTTAGAGAAAAACGATGTGGATGAAAGTAGGTATATTTGTATTTGACAAAAACCGTTTTATTAACGTTATAAAAATATACTTTTGAAAAAGTGAGAAAGTTAAATTATTCATTTAACATTCATTCATAATTCATTTTTTTAACGAACAAAATTCTTAGATTTTATACCTTCAGATTTTAAATAAGAAGTCATATTGTCTACATGTGTAAACTAAGCAAAAATTTCACAAAATAAATATATAAAAAGTAATTTTAAAAGTGTTCGATGGAGCGTGTTGAATATAACATAGTATAAATGTTAAAAGAAAGAGCTGCCTGCACAGTTCATAAAATAATTACTTCAAACGTTATTTTCTCATTAATATTTGTGAAAAAAAATTGTGGGTTGAAACGTAATTTAAACATGTAAATGTATGGTTGACTGAACACCTCAATACAACGTTATTGTAACGTAAAAGTTAGCCACTATTAAAAGCATATTTAAATTAACGTTGTTTTAACGTTTAAATTAATTGGTGTAAATTTATACCAATATCAAACCGTTGCTTTTTCCACGTAAAACGTTTTATTGACCTTTCACACGTTTTAAATACGTTTAAAAAACGTGTATGTGTTTACTGGGATGGTACCATGGTTTGAATAAGTCTTTTTAAGAAACTGCATTTTAGGTACAAACTATAATAATATTAGTATGTTTCAAATGGACATTTTACCTGAGGTGCTATGGATTTAATTCTCGTTTTGCTTCTTCTTTTCTTTAGTATGGTGGCTCCAAGACCAGTCCCTTCGCTTGTACTCGATCGAGGTATTAATTCTGTAGGCCTCTCGGGGTTTGTAGGTTTAGGTTTACCTTCCTCGCCCTGGGGCGATTGAGTTTTTGAACCTAAAAATGTGTATTTTTTAAATTTAATACAAAAATAATCACGCAAAGATTAGCAAATGGCAATAAAACACATACTCTTAAAAGTTGATTTGGTCGGTTTCTGTATAAAAACCTAAACTTAAAAATGTATACAATTATCTAAAATAACAGGAAATATATATTATGTATAGTATACTTTGTATACAAATAAACCCTTAACTGGTGATGAGGGGTCACACGATTCACATAATATTATGAATATTTTAAATCAGAGGGCTTTTGGGCAATATGTGTGCTTCAGTCAGCGCCGGATTTAGGGGGTCTTTGGAGTTCTATAGACCCGGGGCGCAAGATTTTTAAGAAATTTAGGGGGGCAAAATTTTTGACTCGTATTTTTTTTACTACAACCAAAACAGCTTTTCACCTTTTTATTTTTCGTGTAATAATAATAACTACTGTATTAATTAGTAATAAAAAAATCTTTAAATCACAACCGTGATTGTATTCATAGTATACGGAATATGTCATACTTAACCCGACAAGTTTTTGTGGGCGAAAAGTATACTTTTACTATAGTTTGCAGAAATTGATTGATTTGTACACTGACGTCTGCTGACGTTTAAATTACGTTTGCTGACGTTTAAATGACGTTAGAAACGTCATTTAAACGTCAGCAGTGTGCTACCTGGGTATTATTCAGTTAAACGTAAAAAACAGTATACTTCATCAAACCTTTAGATAATTAATATATTATTTAACAATCTAATTTTATTAACAAATGGCGACACCAGTAGCCAAATTAATTTTTTTAAGTTCATATAGGGTGTATTAGGAATAATGGGATGCTCCAAAACTTGAAAATGAAATATCTTTGAATTTTGACCTGATACAGCTAAACCAAGCAATGGATTTGTAATCTACGACCAAAAATTAAGTTTACGTGTCCGAGCATTTAGCTGTGATATTTTCACCTCCCTACAGTGTTAGTTAACATGATTTTACCTAAGAAATTTAGTGGTTTTCAAGGAAAACGTAAATCTGAAAAGCAAGATACTGTAATTTTATTGTAAATTATTGACTTAATCCTTCAAAAAATAAACTTGTTGAATGGTGTTACATGACATTGTTTTTATATAAAAATTATTTCTGCTCCTTGTGTCATAATTATGAACTTAAGAAGTATACGTAATGTTATTCGAAATATAATTAGGTACCTAACAGACAGTTTTTTTTATTTTGTGTATAAACTAAAACCTTCTAAAGATAATTTTCTTTACTGACATAAAATTCAAAACATTAAACATGGTTACAATGGGTGTATATCTAAAATAGCTGGAGTGGCTCGATGTTTTGCCTTTTTGGAATGTCACCTTGTTTTAAATTAAATACAATTGAATCGGTGAGATTAAGAAGAGTACAAGTCAAAAAGTGAAAATTTTGACAAATTATTTTCTAAAATTAGCTTTATATTCCAAAATGCATTTTTGTGAGAGTATTTCAACCATTTTATAAAATATAATAATCATATTTTCTAAAATAATTTATATCTTCTCACAAAATAGAATTTTAAACTTTTAAATTGATTTTAGAAAATTATTTGTCAAAAATCTCACCGATTCAATTGTAGAGCAAAATTCCAAGCGTGACACAATAATTGAGTTTTAGATCAAAATTTTAACATTCATACTTAATGATTTTCCAACTCTACTTAAAAAGTAAACTTTTTTGACATTTTATTCATTAAGTAAATTGATTAAAGTAAATTCATTAAGTAAATTGCATGATTTTTGAATAAAGTTTTATCAATAATCACATCTAAATATTTTATTTCTGTCACTGTAACGCAACTTTTAATATTTATCCGTTTAATTACCTTTTTATTTAGTTAACTTAATTTTTCTTCAATTTGCCTTAAGTACCTTGAGCATAGAGAAAGTTCCCAATGGGGAAAAGAAAAAATAATAATTGGGCGCCACCAACCATTTTAATTTTTAGCCACTTAGGTTGGTGCGTGTTCCGATGTTAGGGAACTCTACTTAAGTATAGGTATAACTATGAGAAATGAAATGTTGTTGATGTTAAAACGAATTTGTATCTTTAATTGTCGGATTATATTTACAGTAGGTTTGTATTTTATTATCTCTCGTAATCACAATTGGTTTACACTAAAAGTTGATTTATGTTTAAAACTACCATGAATTAAATCCAACTATTTTTCTCATAGAAGAAACCGTCTCTCCTTGTAAGTTACTAAAACCTCGTACCTTAAGTTTGTAGGTGAGTTTATCGTTAAGTAATTTAGATAGATCCATTATAAAAATTAGCATCCAACGACAGACTTAATATCAGTAAAAAATATAAAAATAAGAATATATATTTTTTTATGAAGACAATGTAGTTGAAGACTAAATTTATCTATTATTTATCTTTGTATTTAAGATTTAATAATATTAAATCTTAAATATTATTGATATTTAATCAGTTACTGATATATTGGAATATTAGAATTATTTTTTTTCGATTCCTTGCCTTTACAAAAAAATACATATTCTTATTTATATATATTTTTGTAAATATTTATCATTTGCTATTACAAAGACAATTAGTGTTGTGTTATTCTTGTACTTTAACCATTTGCATTAGCCCATATTGAAAAATTATTTTTAAGTATTTTTTACCATAAAAACTTTCTTTTAATACCCTATTAAAAAATAAATATATTTTTTGTTTTTTTTCTTGGTGTTAAAAATATAGCAATATTAACAACACAAAAAATCAAAAAGTGAATCGAATATAAATGAATCAAAGTGGGTAGTTCTTACTTGGTTCAGGCGTAATCCTCTTAAGGATCTCGGACATCATGTCCTCCATTCTGTTGAACTTCTGGTTGAGCTTTTGTATTTCGAGTTTGACGTCGACCTTGAAGTCCATCAGGTTGGTGATGATCTCCTTGTATTCGACGGGCGCGACCGGCTCCTGGACGGCTGGCTGATACATGGACGCAGTCGACGGGTCCCGCAGACCGCAGTCGTACGACTGCATCTTGCGCAGCGACAGGTTGCGCGAATGCGTCTGCTCCACCTCGCCCATCTCGTCTATCGTGTCCTGACGGGTGATACCTAAAAACAAATTTAAATGATACAGAAAAAACAAATTAGATTGACATAATTAGCAAACAATAAAAAACCTTTATAATTAAAAAAGACAACTTTGGTGATATGTAAAAGAAATATTAGAAATATTCTACTCTCTAAAAATAAAACAGTGGATTTTCACTGATTGACAGTGCATATTAACTATTTGCCGCAGTGATAAGTATACCACTAGCAATTAGTGAATACTTACTTTTTCATGTAGCGATTTCTTTGCACTAATTTATTTAGTGGAAATTACACTGTACAAATTAGTGAAATAGGTTTAGTTCAAAAAAGTTAAAATTTCACTATTTTATGTCGAGTTCCGGAAAAGTAGTGATAATAAAAAACACTAATTTGGAGAAGTTAAAATTTTACTTATTTATATTGAAAAACACAATTTTTCAGTGAATAATAACTCACTGACGGAAATAGTGAAAATTTCACTGTTTCACTTTTAGAGAGTAGGTACAATTGGCGTCTCCGAAATGTGAACGATTTTTTGTTGTCATGGATTTTTTTCATAAAATTTATTCGTTCATTCCTGGCTTCGACCAGTGGTGTTACATATAGAAGGGAGAATACTAAGAATAAGAACAATATCCTAAATCGTTCTATTTTTTGAATAATATTTTAACAAACAATAATATGAACAATATAACAAATAAATTAACTTTAATTTGGTTTTATACAACAATATAAATTAACAAGTAGGTAAATACACAATAAAAATAACATAACTAAATTAACATACTGCTCAAGAAAATTGGTTTTTAAGTGAAATAGCGGCAGATTTAAATGTCAGTAAAAGCTGCATATTTTATATCAAAAAACGTTGGCAAAAACAACAAAGATTGAGAAGACCTATCAGGCAAGGTGTAGGTAAAATCGTTCTATTTTTTTAATAATATTTTAACAAACAATAATATAAACAATATAACAAATAAATTAACTTTAATTTGGTTTTATAAAACAATATAAATTAACAAGTAGGTAAATACACAATAAAAATAACATAACTAAATTAACATATTGCTCAAGAAAATTGGTTTTTAAGTGAAATAGCGGCAGATTTAAATGTCAGTAAAAGCTGCATATTTTATATCAAAAAACGTTGGCAAAAACAACAAAGATTGAGAAGACCTATCAGGCAAGGTGTAGGTAAAATCTCCAACGAAAATGAAGACAATGCTCTTGTCGCACTTATTAGGCAAAATCCTTTCAATAGCGCATTTAAGGCCCGAGAAGATACACAATTTCCAGGATCTCTTCGAACAGCTCAAAAAAGATTGAAACAAGCTGGCTTAAAAAACTGTGCTGCTAAGCTATTTTAATACTTAATTGCAGAGCCATTAGCTGCCACAACCCTTTGCAACCTTCTTGGCATGGACATTATTAGCTCACGCATGTCGTATGAATCAGCAAGCTCATCCCAAGAATTTTCAACAGCACTCCATAGTTCATCTCGGTTTGCTGGCCTAAAGTCCCGTTGATATATATTTTTAACTATAAAACCCCACACCTTTTCAATGGGGTTTAAGTCAAGGCTTCTAGCTGGCCATGGCAAAACAGTTATGTGGTTGTTGTTTACCCACTCTGTAACCACGCGAGCTGTGTGAACTGGTGCATTGTCCTGTAATATAATATTTATTAGAATCGTTTTTGAATACTATACAGTTTTCTTACATGTTGAAATATAAAGTTTTCTGGAAACACATGTCTAACTGAAGGTAGCATAACGTTGTCCAAAATCCTGGTATAGTGCTCAGCCGTTAATCTACCATCAATTTCCCAACATACTCCCGGACCATGGATGCTTATCCACGCCCAAACATTTATGGAAAAGCGTCCACTATTTGAGGTTTTTAATGTATAGTTCTCCTCAAATCTTGCGTTTCTTGGACGATATACACGCAGCCTTCCATTATTGCAAGATTGGAACGTTTTTTCATCCAAAAATATAACATTATTCCAAAAATCTTCTCCATAATTTAAATAGTCATTGGCGAACTGGACTCTCCTGCGCTTATTTTCTTCAGTTAAAAAAACCTTATGAGCAGCAGCACAGTTTTTTAAACCAGCTTGTTTCAATCTTTTTTGAGCTGTTCGAAGAGATCCTGGAAATTGTGTATCTTCTCGGGCCTTAACTGCGCTATTGAAAGGATTTTGCCTAATATGTGCGACAAGAGCATTGTCTTCATTTTCGTTGGAGATTTTTCCTACACCTTGCCTGATAGGTCTTCTTAATCTTTGTTGTTCTTGCCAATGTTTTTTGATATAAAATATGCAGCTTTTACTGACATTTAAATCTGCAGCTACTTCACTTAAAGACCAATTTTCTTCTAATTTGGCTATTGCCCTGGACCTCTGTGGGGTGGCATTTTTAATATTGCAATTGACAACTATTATCAAATTTGACAACTACCGACGACACTGATGCAAAGCCCATATTACACGATTAAATTTTGCCGTTCACATTTCGGGGACGCCAATTGTACAACACAAAAACAAAACAAAAAGTGCTTAAAGTAATTTTCGCCAACGATGTTCAGAAGCGAAGTGTAGTCTACCATATTTATACTAATTATAAGCTAAGGTTGACTGAACCGTAAACGGATACAGTTTTGGTAAACCGTGGACTGTAACCGTAAAGAGAAATAAAAAAACTAATTTATACAAACTAGAGTTAGGTACCGGTCCGTTATCGCTATTTAAAGATTTATTTATATTCTTATAGATGTATAATAGGGTGTGCCAAAAAAACCTACTATTTTTTTTTACTTTGTACTCTGAAAAATCGGTTACTAGACACCTCTAGAGAATACTCACCAAACATGAGCTCTTAATTTTGATAACAAGGTTCTCCGCTTTACAATTTTCCATTTTTTTTCAGTATTAGAAACAAAAATTCATATCTCTTCGACAACTGTTCGTTAAATGTCTCTCCTGTAGGAAATCGAACGCTCTACAAAAAAGGTCTCTTACAATTTTTTCGTAAACCTCACCGTTTAAAAGATATCGAAGGTTAAAGTTTAATTATTTTAAGAGAAATTTCTGTTTTACTTATGAATTTTATAACTCACTTTTTTTATGAATCGCGCAATATGTAGGACTAAAAAAAACGAGAAAAATAGTTTCTCTTTTAATAACTTAAATTTGTATAAATTATCGTAAAACTCAAAAATTAAATTAAAATTTTTCGAATTATTCAACAAAAACTGTTAAAATTAGTATGGATTGAAGTTTGATGATGAATATCTTTTAAACGCTTAATGTAATCGACAAAAGAGACCATTTTTGTAGAGCAGTTAATTTCCTACAAAACTATGAGTTGCGCGATTCATAAAAAAATTTTGTAAGTGAGTTATAAAATTCATGAGCAAAACATAAATTTCTCTTAAAATAATTAAACTTTAACCGTCGATATCTTTTAAACGGTGAGGTTTACGAAAAAATTGTAAGAGACTTTTTTTGTAGAGCGTTCGATTTCCTACAAGAATATGAGAACAGTTGTCGAAGACATATGAATTTTTGTTTCTAATACTGAGGAAAAAATGGAAAATTGAAAAGCGGAAAACCTTTTTATCAAAATTAAGAGCTCATGTTTGGTGAGAATTCTCTAGAGGTGTCTAGTAACCGATTTTTCAGAGTAAAAAGTAAACAAAAAATGGTAGGTTTTTTTGGCACACCCTAATGTATAAACTTTCATAACTATCTAGCAGACTTGGTTCCCTAACTTTCTTAATAAGTTTAAGGTTGTTAAATTCTATTCTATGACCATCATCAACTATATGTTGGGCAACGCTCGATTTCTCTGTCCTACCAAATCTAACATTGGCCAAGTGCTCTTTGAACCTTACTTGGAAGGATCGTTTAGTTTGTCCAATATATTTTTTGTCACAATCTTGATAGTTTATTTCGTAGATCCCCGACTTTTCAATTTAAGAAAACTTATCTTTGGGGTTACCTACAAGGGTCTGAAGTGTGTTACTGCTTGAACTAAAAGCACTGTTGTTCGAAACTTCCTTAAACTTATTAAGGAAATAGGAAACCAAGTCTGCTAAAAGTTTTTAAATGTATAAGAATAGAAATAAATCTTTAAATAGCGATAACGGACCGGTACTTAACTCTAGTTGGGATAAATTAGTTTGTTAGTTTCTCTTTACGTGTTTACTGAAGCGGTTATGGTCAACGGTTTAGTAAACTGTGTCCATTCACGATTCAGTCAACCTTAGCTTATAATTAGTATAAATATGGTAGATTTAGCAGTTAGATTTAGTTACACTTCGCTTCTGAATATGCCAACATCGTTGGCGAAAAGTACTTCAAGCTATTTGTGTTTTGTTTTGGTGTTGGGGAATATTTCTTTTGTTTAATAAAAATACCTTTTATAATTAGAATTTAAAAAACAGAAGTTTATTTAAAATCATATTTTAAAAAACAAAAATAACTACATTTAAATAAAAATACTAATTTTAAAAAATAATAAATAACCATTATAAAATGCTTTTTCTTACTACCTCGACTCAAAATACGTTGTTTCGTCCCCGATTTCACGGCAGAAAGTTTACGTTTCTTGCATTGGTCAAGCTATACGCGCACACTCTAATAGCGGGAGTAAAAATTTTTTAGTCGTGTGCTTAACATTCAAATTTCGTACTGCCAACATGAGAAACACAAAAATATGACAGTTTTAAACCATAATTTTGCAATTATAACAACAAATAAACAATTTATGTTTTTACTTTTTTACTTTTTATGTTGTTTTAAGTGTTTAATGGTACTTTTATTTGTTATAAAGTAGTAATTTGTTAATTAAAATACAACCTTTTATTTTTACTGTATTGGCAACGCTGAATTACCATGACAACGCTACAGTTTGATTGATTTTGAATGTAAACGTCAGAATTAAATTAAACGTCAGATTTTAATTTTGACACAAGTTTTTTTATATACATTTAATTTTTTCCCGTATTTTCTGCGGGGTAGCAAGAAAAATAGTATACACTACACGGGCAGAAAGTGTGAGAGCCCTGAACTGCGCGCCATGATGCCCTCGGCTTCGCCTCGGGCATCATGGCGCGCAGTGCAGGAATCTCACACTTTCTGCCCTTGTAGTGTAATATACTATTTAAATAAAAAAGAAAATACAATTATTGTATTTCTATTATAGTTAACAAATTAATTAATTAAAAAACAGCAATAAAAAAATACGTGTCGAAATCACGTACCATAAACAGACATAAACCGGATGGATTAGCCAAAGCTATACTGGGCCAATTTGTACCGGTGACGAAAAAAATTATAACATGTATTTTAAATATTAAAACCGTACTTGGTTTATAAAATACGACTCATAGCCTTTTAGCCTACTATAGTTTATACTTACCAGAAAAACGGCGATGTTTGATTCCCCCTTATTACAAAAAAAATATAAATCAAATAATAAACATAAATAAAATAAAAATAAATGTTTAAAAAACATTAGAAATTACTTTTAAATTAATAAACCTAAAAAATAAAAGATTTTATGCAAAATTATATTAAATTGTACAAAATTTTTAAGAAATTAATATAAAATAAATAAGTTCCTAGTGTTGTTTCATAAAATAATACTTTAACTCATTTAATACTTTCATGCATTTTCCAAAAGCTCAAAGTACAAGTTTTATTTAAAATTTATTTTATATTCTTTTATTTCCACCTTCTTAGTAAATGACACTTTATAGGTTAATTTGTTGTTTTTGTATCCAAGTAAACGATACATTATGAGAACAGACCTGTAATATTTTACGGGCTTGTATAAAAGACCTGTAAAGTTTTACAGGCTTGTAGAAAAAGCAATTTATGAAATGAAATGACACATTTGACACATTAATTGAAATATTTAAATTTAAAAATCGTTATCTAAAGGTGAAAATAAAAATTTGTACGTGTCACGCTTTGCAATTAATCTTTACTAGTCTCACTGGATTATGGGTTCGCTCCTGCGTCGCTTACCCACAAACTTCCAGCTCGCCCGTAAAGATTCATTTACAAAGCTTGACACGTAAATAACCAAACCAAAGGCTTTGTTATCTATGGTAAATAACTATTACATGACTTTACCGAACCACCGCAGTGGTCCAATAAATTTTTAAATTAAATAAGTAGGTACTTAATTCCCAAGACCTGACTGAAATTTGTATACATTGTATTACCCTACTAAAACGTTTCTCGGAATTTATTCAAAGAGGCTTTTTTTAAATTTCGTTAATAAACTTGCATACATTTTTTTTTGAAATAGTATACAACGACATATAAATATATACTTTTTATAATAGGTACCTATAAAAGCGTAAAATTGTTAGAACTTGACAGTGACAATGTCATGGTCAAATTTAAAAAACGCCAAGATAGCAAAACCAATCCTTTTACAAAAAAAACTGGGCTTTGATAGCTATTGATACGGGAGCTAGCAACGTTTGGAAAACAAGAATTTTAGGTCAGTTGATTTTTTGATATGCTGTCTTTCTTGCTCTTTCGGTTGGAGTCTGGGCTACCTGGCTGGCGGTAGCGGTTGCGTTTATTACTGCGCATCTTACCTGTACAGGTAATAATTCTGGATTTTAAAACAATTTTTTAAAGCGTAATTTTTAATTTTTTGCCTTTAGATAGATCTACCAGACAGCAATTTTTTATTGCCAGACATTTTTATTGTTGTTAATTATGTGCTAAACGCCAATTTTTATTTTTTTTAAATATAAAATTCAAAGTATTTTCGAATGTCTGTAATTTTTATGTTATGTTATTTAAGCATAAAATAATCTAAAATTAATTTGCCAGACGTTAATTCGATTGTTAAATATAAAATACAAATAATGAAAAGTATCGCAGTATGATGCCTGTGGTTAGAGAGAGGCAGTTTAAAGTGCAAGAGAGATAGAAAGCGACGGCAGCGCATCGGCTAGTGTATAACAGAATATTATTACTTACACTCCTTCTTGTAAGTACAAGTTGAAATGAAAAATGTTTAACATAAAATTAAAAATAAAATTAAGAATAAATTGGAAATAATCAAATTAAAAATATATCATAGAAGTTGCAAACATTACATATTTATTTAAAAAGTACTGATTATCACACGTGAATTACAAATATTTAATGAAAAGTTAAGTTTTTTTTAATAAAATTTTAAAATCTCTTCAGTCTATAATCGCGTCACAAAAAAAGGAGGCATCTTCATAATCATCATCATCACCATCTTCGCTCTCACTGTCAGAATTATTTATATCATCGTCTTGTCGTCATTGTCTTCCACTGTAAACTGGTATTATTTTCCAAACAATAAGAACTATTCAATAAGCTCGGTAACTCCGATGGAAGAGCGCCCGCTATGTATGCCAGAGATACCAGGTTCGATTCTTAGCCCCTACAACTTTTTTTTATTTTTATTTATATAGCGAAAAGGATTAATATTTAATTTTACATTAATATTTTAAATTATTTACCCTTCCTCATAATCATTTTACTACAGTTATAAAATATAATATGTAATTATATGAATATTCCTTCGTTGAAAAATTGGGCGGGGGGAGGGTGGAGCGGGGTCGGTTGGGTTGGGTTATTGAGTTTGGGTTGGTTTCGAAGCATTGCAAGAAGTAATTCTTTACTTAGATTATTATAATAAACCCTACATTAAATGTCCGCGTGAAGATTGTCGATAACGCGCATGTCTGCGAAAAGTAGCCGGCGCTGGCGCTAGACGCTTGTCAAATAACGCAAACACAAAACAAACATGTGACTTTAGACTGACGTCATGTTGTCCACTTCTTTCTATCTTGCACTTTAAACTATCTCTCTCTAACCTCAGGTATCATACTGCGATACTTTTCATTACTTTTTTATTTGTATTTTATATTCAACAATCAAATTAACGTCTGGCAAATTAATTTTAGGTTATTTTATGCTTAAATAACATAATATAAAAATTACAGACTTTCGAAAATACTTTGAATTTTTTATTTAAAAAACATAAAAATTCGCGTTTGGCACATAATTAAAAACAATAAAAATGTCTGGAAATAAAAAATTGCTGTCTGGTAGATCTATCTAAAGGCAAAAAATTAAAAATTACGCTTTAAAAAATTGTTTTAAAATCCAGAATTATTACCTGTACAGGTAAGATGCGCAGTAATAAACGCAACCGCTACCGCCAGCCAGGTAACCCAGACTCTAACCGAAAAAGCAAGAAAAAAAATCAACTGACCTGAAATTCTCTCTCGAAAACGTTGCTAGCTCCTATAATGGTTGCTTATTTGTAAACTTCGTAAAAAAAAACGTGATGGACATTCAAGAAGATATCAAAGAAAATATTCGTGAAAAAGTATATCAAGTACTTCAAATTTAACTCAACAGTAAAAATGTGGAAACAATATCCGAAGATATTTTACTCTGCTATCGAAAAGTAACGCGCACTTTATGGACAAAAATTTCGAAGTATTACGAGAAAATCTAAGTAATTTTTTGGATTTTTTTTGCCGCCGCGACAAAATTGTTTACTTGACAATTGATAACATTAAAGAAGTTGGACACTTTATAATTGTGAAACTACAAGACACAAGAATAAATATTACCGAAACTACACAATTACGGAAGACGTTACTCCTTTTAGGACTCGTGCTCTGTATAAAAAATATGCCTTAAATTTCCAAAGTCGACGCTTTTTTGTAGACTACAGAAACAGAAAATGCACAAAACAGCTTGTAGGAATTCACAAAATAGGAGTTCCACAAAAATTGCAACAATTTTAAACTTGGAGAATTCTGAATGTTACACAGGGCATTTCCTTAGGAGATCGTCAGCCAGTATGTTAGCGAAAAACCGTGGGGATCTCATTACCTTAAAATAATTTTGTGTCTGGAAATCTTCAGCAGTTGCTGAACAGTATGTTAAACAATCAATTACCAAGATACTTAAAATTTTCATTTCAAATCAACGGACAATGATTCTTTAAGCGTGTGAGTAAATCTAGTCCCAGTTAACCAAAATCAGTTAAAAAAATAATTGCCATAGTTATACAAAAATTATAAGGAGGTATAAGTATTCACGTTAATAAGAATCTAAAATACTAAAAAAAACTATAGAAATAAAAATTTAAAAAACGAAAGGGAAGTTATATTAAAATTCTTAGTCTTACCTGGGCTACTTGTGGTGGACACCTTCTGCAGCTTGGGGAAAATCTTGTTTCCTGACCCGCTGGTCGACTGAGTGATGGAGCTACCCGACGAGGATGAACTCGGCCTGTCCTTCGGGTCCTTGGCGCTCTGACTCCTGGTGAAAGTTGTGGCGTTGGGCGCCGACGTTTCTGAGCTGGAATCCAAGCTGGCTGAACCCAGAAGTCGACCCCACTTGCTACCCCGCATGCTGCTCGGCCTTTGTAAAGTCGTTTTGACTCCCGTGTTGCTCGAGTCGTCCTTTTCGGCTACTGAAGAAAGTTTTGTGGTGGAGATGCCTCGAGCTATACCTGCAGTAAATATTTTTAATTACAATTTACCAACTAAAAAAAAACAATTTAATTAGGATTTTCCGAATAATTAGGACCATAAACTTCAGTCTAAATAAATGTTTACAAAGTTAGTTGTCAGTAGGTAAAACCGAATTCCATAACTTGAATAGCACGCTAGGTCTAAATTCAGTCTATATTGACCGGATTAGCACCACGGTTTTTCTGACAGATTTTGAAAAAATATATTAAAATAAGCTTAAACACCCGTTTATAGCAAAATTGCCCGAGCCGTTTCGTCGGAAATCGAAATTTAGAGCAAAAAATTACAAAAATTAATAATTTTACTTGCAAATCAATCAGGATTACTAAATAAGAACAGCAGCTACACCCACCACAGTATTTGTTGAATGTCCAAAATCTGTTCCAATCTTTAAAACCTCTTTTGCACGAATTTGTTTATCTCGTTTTTTTGTATTATTATTGAGTGTAACTTTCGGAGGTTTACCATGGCGTCGAGATAAGTGCATTTCAGCACACAGTTCTTGAATATTGATATTGCTTATATTTTTAATCAGATCAGTTAATAAATGTTCCTATACTTTTTGAGGCAATTCTGATTGAAATGACTCGACTAGATTTGCATAATTGTGCGTTTTATACCAAAAATGTGCTAGTCCTTTTTGCAAAGATTTTCTTCACCTTGCACATTGTTTGGCAACTTTTTTCTTGACACTGATATTTTTCTGTATAAAATTCTAATGTCCCAGTGTTCGTACGAACTCGCATAATTTGCAAAGACATTTTATTTTATATCTGAAGAGCTCCAGTAATTTTTCGCATATCCGCCTTCTTTTTGAAACATAACAATCAAACTCATTAGCGATTTTCTTCATGGGTCCCAGCATGAGTTTTCACATACAACATTTTAACGTTCATTGTTATAAGGTACAGAATTTGACAATAAACTATTCGGCAGCGTATAAGCTCAATGTGTAGTTCAGCAACTATGTCCGTAAAGTGGACAGTTTGACAGATGACTTTTCGTTGTGGTACCTGACGGAAAAATAGTAAAATCTCTTCGCCCGGAGGACTCGACTTTGATTTTTATAATGTCATTATAACTCTTATTTAATAAACAACCTATGGTAAAATGTTGAATAATTGCTTTGCAAGCAAAATTAATTTTTTTCGTGATTTTTTGGCTTAAATTTCGATTTCCGACGAAACGGCTCGGGTAATTTTGCTATAAACGGGTGACTGAGTTTATTTTAATATATATTTTCGAAATTGGTCATAAAAAACGTGGTGCTAATTCGGTCAATATAGACTGGTTTCAGGCCTACCGTGATAGTTCTAATAAGGTATTCGAAAAGTTTCAATTATTTAAATGGTTCGAATATAATAAAAAAATGTGGAAAATTGTAAGTTATTTATCAAAATAAGTGATTACATACCCTTATCTCCACCTTCACTTGAATCAGCGCCTTTCTCCATATCATTAGTGGCAACATGCTGCGATCGATCTCTTCTAAACTTGGAAAAAATCTTTCGCACCAAGTGATCCTGATTCTGATCGAGCTGCGGCTCGTTTTTTCTCCTCTCGGCCAACTCGCGTTCTCTTTTGACGTCAGCCACCTTTCTAAATATCAAGCGGTGCCGCAGATTGTATGTAAGTATCAGGTTCCTGGCGAAACTGTTCGCGAACGCCTGGTAGAAGTCCAGCACTTCCAGCAGTTTGTCGCGCTTGATGGTGTGTAGATCGCAGTAGGTTAGTGCGCGCACGTTGGCCGCCGATTGGCCTACTGCGTTGTCTTTCCAGAAAGAATCGCCGAAAACGTCTCCCTTACCTTCAACATCAAAAAGGTTTTATTTAAAAAGAGAAAATACTGTTAAAAACCCGATATAGTTAAAAGCCTCTTTAATACAGTCTAGGGTAATATAAATGATATGGTTTAAAACCATTTTAACTTTTGTAATGAGGCTGGAACATGATGTCGAAAATCAGTGTGAAACCACTCTTATTATAGAAATTATTTACTAAAAATATCCATACCGTTAAAAACAACATTTTTGCTATCCATTTCTCATCAAAAAGCCCATTGAAAATTGAAAATTAATCTCGGTAGCGTGACGTCACGATGTTATACTTTAAATGGTATATTGGTATCTTAGTATTTTGATTGAAGTATAATTTATTAAATTATTTTTTGCAAACGCCAAATTTGTCAAAATCAAAATTTTCCATGAAGTACTAAATATCCGAAGATCAAGGTAATTATCTAATTATTATTAATAAATCATGGTACCTACACTGAAAAAAATAAGCTGTTGAAACAACAAAAAAAATATTAATTCAACTCTTTATGCACTTTAAATACAAGCAATGGTTTTTGCACGTTTACTTAACCATCTAAAAATGTCAAATTGTATTGTTTAATTGAACAACAAATAACAGTCAAATGAACAAAATTAGGATATTTGTTCCAATCTGCTAATTTTGTTAATTTAACATTCTTAGAGTGTTAAGGCAACTTTATGAATGCAAATTTAACATTTTAAATTTTAAAATAACATTTACAATTTGTTAAATGAACAAATTTAATGTTGTGGATTAAACAGCAACTAAACGTTAATCTAATAGTTTTTTTAGGTAATCCCAACAATTTTAGTATTTGATTTAACCAATTCCAGCTATTAAATCAAAATAGGATAAAAACTTTAATTCAAACAATTAGTTCATGTAAGATCAATATTTTAAATTGTCAAATGAACAAATAAACTTTGACAAACTCTGACTATTGCTTTGACACCAAAATATAGATTAATCCAATAGGTTTTTTGTTGAAACAACATTTTCAAAAATGACATTTAGGCAAATGTTAACTCAACGAATATATTTTTTTCGGTGTAGTGCTAGGCTAGTGCCTTTGTGTGCAAGCGCCAGTTCAGCATTCATTGCATAATTCATTCGTAATTCTTAAAACGCCTGTTAAAGGCGTATCAACTGCGAACGGATCGGGGTTGCCAACCGTCCTGTTTTCCTAGAACATGTCCTGCTTTTTGGGCCGTTCTTGGGTGTCCTGGATAGTTTAAGCGTCCTATTTTTAAAGCTATTAGCTAGGAATTGTTTGTTTTATAATTTAATAATTTATTCTTTTATTTAATTTCTTATATAATTTAATTAAAGATACTTTCTTAAAAAAATGTTGTTGCCATTAGTTTAATTTCATTGACCCCGTTTTCATTGCACATTACAATTTACTACTCCTTCTGTTTTAAATCGAATTGTCCTGATATTTTCACCTTCCTAGTTTTTAAAATTTAGGGATGGCAACCCTAAGGTAAATGTACGGAAAAAATGATATTATTCAAAATTTATTCAATTTATTTATTTTTTAATATATTCAATTTATTCTTTACTAAAGATTTATTGAAATTGTTACTAATCCTTAAAAATACAGGTCTTGATCAAAAAATCCTTTAAAATAATTATTTTTAAAATTACTAAAATTTTTACTCGTAAAATATCAAAATTATAGCCGTTATGTCTAAGAAAATAAAACCATTGGTAAAAAAATTCTTGTATACAGGGTGCACAATTATCCTTTTATGTGTATTATACTAGTATAAAGCCTGGGATAAAGATTGCCTTCCTTCCTTCCTTCCTCCCGTAGAAGATGAACAATACGAAATTTTTGACGTAATTGTTACCATTAACATTTCCCGTGTAAGAATTTTTAATACTTTGTGATAATATTTTGCAATTATAGGAATAAAAAAAATCAAAGGATAAAATATTTTCTTAACAAAATCATATTTTGAAGTTATTTTAACATTTTAAAGTATCAATAATTGTTAAGTTTATTTAAAATTAATAACGGGCAATGTTAATGGTGACAATTACGTCAAAAATGTTTATTTAAATCGTAGTGCCATTTATAAATTCCCGTACCGTAAGGACGGCATTCCTTCCTCCCCTAGAAATTTTTAAGTTTTATCTTTCACCGTAAAGGTCTTTGACATGACCAATCACAGTGCTTGTTATGGACATGCGCTATAGGGTGACAGCGCGTAGGCACAAAATATTTAAAATACATGATTGTTTAGTATTATTTAAGATAGGTGTTCAGTTTATTAAATAATTTCTGTCTCTAAAGTGGGCGAGTCTTCCAACGTCTTGTTCGATGTTTTTTTTTCATTATACTGCCCTACTATGAAGAAAGGCAGTAAGTACAAAAAAAATTGTAAATGCGTTTTAGTAGATATACTAAGCCGATACGGGACCGGAAGTGAGCCAGACAGTTGGATGGGCGTTCCTAAAGGGGGCGTTCCTAAAGGGGGGGCGTTCCTAAAGGTGATTGGCCCAAAAAAAAGGGGGCTAATCGATGTTTGTGGTTGCAAAACCCCGCCCAGTAGAGTGTGATTGGCTGTAGATAGGCCGGTGGTTGGCTGATAGGCCCCCTAATGGGCGGCCGTCGGATGTCGGCCATTTGCAAATAGCGCCCTCTACTGATAAGCGGTAGTAAAAGCAACGAACTAGAGATAATAAGCGCCCTCTACTGATAAGCGGTAGTGAAAGCAGCGAACTAGAGATAGAAATGTAATTTCCGTTTTTGTGACGTAATTAGCTTGATAAAATATTTCCGTTTTTGTGGTAATGTGTTTATTATTGAATTTAATATAATTTTCATTTTTAACGCCATTTTGAATTGCTGACGTCATCCGACTTGTCCTAACAAGTCTATTTTTAATCCCTCCAGAGGCCTTTTTCTCACAATTAGGCGTTCAGTCTTCCGTCCGACCTTTTTTATTAAAATTAAATTTTTTTAATATTTTGGGACCGATCGGTACAATTTTAAATCAATTAAAAAACATATTAACAACCGTTTCAACATATTTTAATCGATAATTATAAAAGCTTAACTTTAATAAAAAAAAATCATTTCAATGTTGACTTTTAAGCATAAAGGTAGTGGTTTATTAAATTCGGTAATTAACAACCTACCCTTTGAGCTTCACGTGCCCTCTTACCAATTTTGTGGACCAGGTACTAAATTAGATAAGAGAATTCAAAGGGGCGATACTGGTATAAACCCCTTAGACGCTGCATGTAAAGATCACGATATTGCTTATTCAAAAAATAAAAATTTGGAGGATAGACATAAAGCGGATTGGATTTTGGAAAATAAAGCTTGGGAAAGGGTGAAATCTAAAAACTCTAAAATAGGTGAGAAAGCAGCTGCTTGGTTAGTAACAACGGGAATGAAGGTTAAAAGAAAACTTGGAATGGGCGTTCGAAAAACTCGAAAACCAATCTCATTTAAACGTGGGGTGGTTGATAAAATTAAAAAACATGTTCAAGATTTAGATATATCCAATCAAAATTCACTTAAAAAATCTACTGCAACGGCACTTAAAGCAGCTCGGGTGATTATAAAGAAAGCCGGGGGTCGTAAAAATATTAAGGTGCCTAGAATAATTCCATTTGAATCGAACAAACAAGGAGGATTTTTACCTCTTTTACCACTATTCGCAGCCTTAGGGGCCATAGGATCATTGGCTGGAGGCGCAAGCGCTGTAGCCAAAACGGTGATAGACACAAAAAATGCTAAAAAGAAACTTGAAGAATTAGGTCGACATAATAGGGCTATGGAGGAAATTGGGAAAAAAGGCTCGGGATTATATTTAAAAAGGAATGTCAAGGGAGGATATGGTCTTTTTTTAAAACAAAAAAACTACCAATAAAGCTACCCAATAGAGCCCTATATGATTCTGAATTGGTAAAATATGCACAAAAGCTTAAAATACCCTATTTTAGAGGGGTTTTTATGCGAGACGCTTTACCAAAAATAAAAAATAAAAATGAATCTGCAATCCTAAATTTAGACATTTCGAAAAATTTGGGTACACATTGGGTAGCTTATACTAAAAGAAACAATTCTGTTATTTATTTTGATAGTTTTGGTGGTCTTAAACCGCCAAAAGAATTAGTAAATTATTTAGGAAAAAATGTTAAAATTAATTATAATAATGATTGTTTTCAAAACTTTAAACAAATTAATTGTGGCCATTTATGTTTGTGGTTTCTTTATAAAAATAAATGAGATAAGAAAATATGATTAGTCTATTATTAACCGTTGTTTAAAGATAATGTCCCAGCTATTTACATTAAAAAGTAATAATTATGTTTTAAGTATAGATTTTACAAATCAAATACAACTTAATCCAGATTTTGACTACGGTATAGCATTAATAGGGTTTTATTCCTATAACAGTATCCCTAATATTGAAGAAGGTGAAAATACATTTTATTATAAAGAAGCGAGTGTGGTAAAAAAAATAATAATACCAACTGGTACTTATGAAATATTAGATATAGAAACGTACCTAAGACAACAAATTATTCCTGGTAACGTTAAAAAGGAAGATTATGATAAATATTTTTCACTTAAACCAAATAATAATACTTTAAAGTGTGAAATTCAAAGCAATACGTTGGAAATAGATTTTACACAAGCAGATGGTATAGGAAAAATATTAGGATTTTCTAAGCGTACTTTAACGCCGGGTAAAAAACACGAATCAGATCTCCCAGTTAATATAATAAAAGTTCGAACCATTCACATCGATTGTAATATATCTACAGGTGCTTATTATAATTATCTACCAACACATACAATTTACGAATTTTCAGTAGACGTTGATCCAGGCTATACAATCAACGAAATTCCCCGAAACCTTATATATTTACCAATAATAAATAAACAGGAAATATCTAATATTACTTTGGTAATTTTAAACCAAGATTTTAAACCAGTTAATTTTCGTGGAGAGGAAGTTATAGTTCGATTGGAATTAAAAAAATTATCATAATGGGACTAACATTCAATAATTATTATAAAAATCCTAGCACAAACAATTTGAAATCAGTTGACAGCAAACGCTTGCCTAGTTCAAACAGCTTAACTAATTCAAATAGACTTTTTCTACAATCATTAGGATATAATGTCATCATTAGACCAAATCTTCGACATCTATCGAAAACCACAGTTTAGTGAAACAATTCAAAAGGTTGACTACAGAACTTATTACCCCTATGTTAAATCTTTTAATAATAGTGATGTTATAGAAATTTCAATAAATCAAAGAGATTCCTGGCTGCTTATGCACGATGCAGCTCTATTAATAGATGGTAAATTGGAAATAACTAAAGGGGATGGCGAGGCAGCCTTAATAAATAATTTTGGAGCTTTTTTGTTTGACCGAATTTCTTATGAAATAAATGGAAAAGAAATTGATGGTATTCGCGACCCAGGTATTGTGAGCACAATTAAGGGCTATCTTAATTACAGTAGCGATGATTCAAACCATTTAGGCATTGCAGGATGGAATTACCCAGCTCAACCAATAGTCTCAACAATAGCCAAAATTTCAACTTTTAATATACGTATACCATTACATCATTTATTTGGTATATTTAATGATTATCAGCTGGCCCAATTTGGTAAACAAACTATACGTCTTGTAAGAGCTCGAAATGACTCTGATTGTCAAATTATAACAGAAAAAACTGCGGCTGCTGGCACAACAAAGGCTAAATTAACCGTTGAAAATATCTCGTTAAAAGTACAAGTTATTACACCCAATGATTTATTAAAGCTTCAGTTGTTGGAATCAATAAAATCAGACAGACCTATAGTAATTCCATTTAGAAAGTGGGAATCCCATGAGCTACCCCAATTAACTAAAGATGCCACTAAGGAAATATGGTCAGTTAAAACGTGCACTGCATTGGAAAGTCCACGCTATATAATTTTAGCTTTTCATACCAATAGAAGAGGTAATGATACAAAAGATCCCTCATATTTTGACAACATTGATATATCTGATATACGTGTTATCCTCAATGGCGAATATTTTCCTATAGAACGCATGGACCTTAATTTTGAAAAAAATAATTTTATCGAGGCTCATCACAATTATACACAATTTTATTCAAGTTTTAAAAATGATTTAACAATATCAAAACACTCTCTACTTGATTATAAACAATTTAAGAACCACGCCCTTTTTGTAATTGATTGTTCCAGAAGAAATGAATCCTTAAAATCGAATACAGTTGACATCAAAGTTGATATTGAGGCGAAAAAAGGCTTTCCCGATAACACAAAAGCATATTGTGTTATTATACATGACGTCATTATGGAGCATCTTCCACTCAGTGAAATAGTTCGTAGTTTATCATAATGCTGTTTAGTTTAAATTATTCTGCCTAAGATGAAGGTTGTGTCTATAAATATTCAGGGATTTAATTTATTCTCTAACGAAAAATGGTTTTTTCATCCAAAAGAAGTTACGGTTACCAATGGATTGCAAACAAATCATTATCTCTTAAAACCAATGGTAGAATTTAAGCTGTTATCACGAAAAAATAAAACACAAGTTTGCTTTGAAGAAAAAATTCATGGTCTACGATATTCAAGTGGATATATAAATTTCAATGAGATTAACAACATTTTGATGGAATTATTGCCTGAATACGACACTGTTTACACAAAAGGAAATCAAAATTATGAATATTTAAAAACAGTCTGTGAGCAGTTATTACCAAATATAAAAATTATAAACGTTGAAACATTAAACCTTTGGGAACAACCTATGTTTAAAAACAAACCCCTCATGTGTTTGGATCATTTTAGAAGCGGTAGGTGTAGTACAACACATGCCTTAGTATTACATAATTGGCTTCAAAGTTATCTACCCCATAATCATGGATTGTAAAGAATTTGCTCAAAGAAAAATAAAATTTTATAAAGAATTGCAGGCATTAAAAGAAGACATTGAAATGTATGAACTGTGTAAGGCTTTTGCTGCTATGAGCATTTCTGAGGATCTGAGGAAGAATTCGCTTGACATTACTAATTTAAAAAAAAAATTATGTGCTTTAAATAAAATAATATTATAATAAATAAATAAAAAAATTATATTGTTTTTATGTATAAAATTAGAATAAAACTCATAGGTAAGTAATATAATATATTTAAATATTTTTACATTTATTAATTGCATAACCTAAAAAATATACAAATGCATAAATAGCTAGTAAAATAATTCCTACTATTAACAGAGATATAAATTCTATAAATATTTTTGTGGAAAATGTTGTTGAAGAAGCCACCCCCGATCCTATAGTGGTTGATAAATTGGTTAAATTAGTTATTACACTATTTAAACTATTTATTTCAAAAAGGGTTCTAGTCTTTCCGCCATCTGCTGATAAAATATATTTTAATTTATAATGTAATATAGAGGTATTTGCTGAGGCATTAACTTGAATCTTGAATGTACCAGGAGCTGCATCCATTGGATTCCAATCATTTGGCCATTGAGCCTTTACCATTGGATTATCAACATTAAATGCCACATAACAATCCTGAGTGTTTTTGGGAAAATTTACAAATAAAGTATTATTAATGAATGTAGATAGTAATAAAAAATTGGCTACTGAAAACATGTTTACTCAATGATAGTAACTTAACAACTAATTATTTTGGGGTGGTTGACAATTCTGCAGCACCCATATTGGTGGTTAAATCAAATGCGCATAATGTGTTTAGTATTGAACAGAGTAAAATTGGTTTAAGTCCATATGATGATAAAAGGCATTTATTATCAAATTCAACAGATACTTTACCTCATGGGCACTTCAAGATTAATAATATTATGTAATAATTATTTCTAATTTTAATAAATATATTTTATTTATTTTAAATTATTGTGTTTTTATTAACAACAATCATCATTAAAACTCAAGGGTACGTTTAAAAATCAGTATATTTTTCTAAATCATTTGACATTTTCATATCTAAATAGTATAAGCATTCTAAAAAACAATAACTTTCTACACTAGTACCGCAAGAACATAGGGATGACAGAACGTCTAGCACAGCATGAAGAGATGGAGGATAAAAACGAAGTTCAGTTTTCATCGCTTCATATGTGCTTTTTAATAGATTATGATAATAATAATTAAAATTTAAATTATTTAACATTTCAAGTTTTTTAAAAATTAACTTTTTTAATTCAAGAATTTCAAAAACATCATTTAGCGTAAAATAAAAAATGGTACAATCATCTGATATTTTAAAAATTTTATTATTGCCATCAATATTTAATTCAATCTTCATGTTCCTCCAAAGCTGAATTTCATCAGTGTGATGTGCATCCAGAAGTTCTTGGAGTGATTCAATTACACCAACCCATTCACCATATATAAAAGAGAGATGTTCACCAGTAACTTTGTTAATCATTCTTACTGTTGGTAAAAAATCCCTTGCACCACTAAGCCCACATTCCAGCAAGAATAATTGGAAATTATAAGTCGTTGTGTAAATTAATCTTTTTTCAGCTTTAATAGCTTCTTCATATCTATTAAACACTGCATTCAGTGGGGCATCATAACCTTCAAAATCACTACTACCCATTTTATGTGTGCACTGCTTTACTTTACTTTTTAAACTAAATTAAATTTTGATTTTGTGGTGAGAAACTGGAAAAGAGTGGGGTAATCAAAAAGAGTCTGTTTTATTAATATAACTATTATGTGAATCATCGAAGCCCAACCATTTCACGAAGACTTTGTTGCCACGTTTATGTAAAACTTTTTCCACCAGGTAAATATCAGGCTGCATTGTTTTTTGCAACTCATCCTCATAAAATGCTCCACTAATGGGTCTACCATTTAAATCCTCCAAAATGTATGTGGCTGGGTTTGTAATTTTTACTTTCACAATTTTAAACAATTCTGTAGTCCAATTGGGGGTGTATCCTTTATCAAAAACATGTTTTGCTTTACTTATTCTTACTATATCGCCGATGGAAAACTTTTTAGGTTTGGTTGCTAATTTTAAATGAGTAAAGGCAAACTTTAAAACTTTTTTTTCATTTTCTTTACAAACATCAATTGGTTTCATATTAATTGTTCTATGTTTTGTATTATTATAATTTGAAACAATTTGTGGCAATATATCAACCCAATTATATGATCCATTTAAACTAAAGTATTTAAATAGGCGTTCTTTTACAGTCCTTATAACACGCTCGGCGATTGCAGCTTTTTTACAACTAAATGTATTATAGTGATTTATTGAATATTTTTGCATAAGTTCATTAAACTTACTATTAAAAAATTCCTTGCCCTGATCAGTCTGTAAGTTTTGTGGACATCTTTCTTTCAATATTAAATTAAAAGCTTTTGTAACTTCTTCCCCAGATTTATTTTTTAATGGTTTAGCCCATAAATATTTTGAAAAACAGTCAATAACAATCAATATGAACTTAAAATTTTTATTATTTGATGCATACATGTCCATCTGCCCTAAGTCTGATTGCCAAAGGTCATCAATGCCCTTAATAATTGTTTTTCGACGTTTAAAATTTTTTCTTATAGGTCTATGAAGTTCATTAACAAGTTTAATTTTTTCCTTGGTGTGTTTCATGATTATGGTGTGGTGGAAGAGTGAGTACTAGCACCAGCAGCCACTGTAATCACTTTTATTATATTTTTCTCCATATCATTGATTGCGGATTTGTTTTTTTTGACGTCTTCAAATAATAAATCTATAATGTTTTGTCCATTTTTCACGTTTGTATCCAGAGACTTTAAAGCTGTATTAAGATCTTTGATTTGCTTTTTAAAATCTATAATGTTTTGTTCATTTTGCTGTTTTATATCCTTTAAGTTCACATCTTGAGTCTGTTGAAGGAATTTAATTTGCCTATCCAAGTCATTACGTGCATTTACATGCGATCTTGAAATATTCTTTAAAGAATTCAAATCATTGAAAATTATTGTTTTTTGTTTATTAAGTTCTTTAATTTGCTCTTTTAACTCATCGGTATTTTGCGTTAAAATAGCTAGTTCTTTATTTAAATTAATTATTAATTTATCTTGTTTTTTACTATCAAGGTTTTCAATTTCCTTTTTTATTTTTGCATCCGATTGCTCGAGTGCTTTTAATGTCTCTTGTTCAAATTTACTAAGTGATTTTATTGTATCATCATAAAAATTTGCATATATTTGATCAACATAACCCATATTAGTAGCATCTGCATTTAAATTTGGTGATTTCACATTACATATTTTTAGGTTTTCTGCGTCAATATTACCATCGGGAGTATATTTTAGTACATTGTTACCATACTGTAATTTTGATAATAACGAATTTTGATTAGATTGACCGAGAGATTGACCAAACTTGTTAAGAGGCATTGTTAAACTGCTGGTAAAACTTTATTTGTTTTAATATATAACACCTGCTTCTTTTAGTTCATTAATAATTGCTGTAATTTCATTATCATTTGATGTGTTGCCAGCATGCTTGGAGGCTACTAATAACTTTAATCTTTCAACCAATTCATTTACGTCATCCCAATAAATGTACTATTGGTTTTTCATTGTATGTTACCAAGGTGGGCGATGCTCTGCCAAACCCAATTTTTTCAGTATGTTCTTTACCAACTCTAAGTTTACGACTATGTTCTTTTTGTTTATCTATATCTTGCTGTTTTATTTGCTCTAAAACAGGCTTAATAATGTTTTTATATTTGAGCCCTCTATGCCCCATGGTTTGTTCGTTGGGATCAAAATTTCTTTTATGCGCGTTTGTAAGCACAACAAGTTCACCAAATGTTTTAAAATCTGATGTCATGTAATTCTTAGGATTTTGTTTAAACATTAATTCGTACAGTCCTGGGGACCCCTTGAATAAATTATTATTTACAATAAAATCAGGACCTTTAAACTCCACAATTGAATCCCCAAATTTGATCTTGCCTGTATCCAAATCGTGGTGAATATAAGTATGATCATATTCATTGCTAGAATCTCTCATATGTCCTTCAACAAAATTTCTAGGTAATTCATTGAAAAAATCCAAATATTCTGCTATAGAATTTTCCGGAAATGTTTCCATGATTGATTCGTTGTCGAGTGTTCTACTTAAGCTTAAGTCATTATCATAAAAATCATTTGTATCATCTTCATAAATAGTTTCATTTCCAGAAAATGTGGGGTGGTATGTTTTATTGGGATTATATTTGCTTTTATAAAAATCATTTGGATTATTTTCATTAGTGGTGTCATTTTCAGGAAAACGTATGCTTGAGATATTTAATGATTTATCTTGAATACCTTTTCTGGGGGATGCTTCAAGTATTTTATCAATAGCTTTATATTTTATAGGAGATTGTTTTTTAATTTTTTTTGCTGGCTGTAATAAATCTTCTTCTTCAGCTTCTTTTTCATTTGGATTATTTTCATTAGTGGTGTCATTTTCAGGAAAACGTATGCTTGAGATATTTAATGATTTATCTTGAATACCTTTTCTGGGGGATGCTTCAAGTATTTTATCAATAGCTTTATATTTTATAGGAGATTGTATTTTAATTTTTTTTGCTGGCTGTAATAAATCTTCTTCTTCAGCTTCTTTTTTCACAAAATCCGTATCATATGCCATTTTTTCAAGAGGCTTTATGATTGGTCTAAAAATTTTATCTAATGTAGCATCATTTTCAGCTTTTCCCAATTTAAGAGCTAAATATTTTTTTCTAATATTTCGAGAGAGTTCATTAATTTTTTCAGTTACATTGACAGTGGTTGGTGCCATGATTACTAATGATACTAAATATAGTTGTTTTACATATTTATATTTTTATCAAACGATAACACCCATTGTTTAAACGGGAGTCTTTTATAACAGCCTGTAGTTTTTGTGACAGTTTTACAGTTTTTATAGCAGTTTTTACAGTTTTTCTATCGGTTTTTGCGATAGTTTTGCAGTATTTACAGCAGTTTTGCAGTTTTTCTAGCAGTTTTTGTGACAGTTTTGCAGTTTTTCTAGCAGTTTTTGCAGTTTTTCTATCGGTTTTTGTGACAGTTTTGCAGTTTTTCTATCGGTTTTTGTGACAGTTTTGCAGTTTTTCTAGCAGTTTTTGCAGTTTTTCTATCGGTTTTTGTAGTTTTTCTATCGGTTTTTGTAATAGTTTTGCAGTTTTTTATCAGTTCTTGCGACAGTTTTGCAGTATTTATAGCAGTTTCTACAGTTTTTCTATCGGTTTTTGTGACAGTATTTTTAGCGGTTCTACCAAGATTATAAGGTTACTTAGCAAAAAATATTAATAACAGCTTAAAGTCTATTACTGTTACTCAACTCAAAAAAAATATTAGCTACATATTTATATATTTATCAAATCCCTTTCGATAACGTCCATTGTTTAAACGAAAATCTTTTATAATAGCTAAACAACCATAATTTTCATTCCAACATTCTGAGCATATTTTCTTAAACTGATTATAAGGCATATCAGGTGAGACATGTTCATCAAATACATGTTTTAAATTCATATCATCCTGTCTAAATAGCACAATAATATTACAATTATCACGTATTAATTGTTTTGGTATTTTTGAATATGTTTGACATAAGTATGCAGCGTCTATGTTTTTATGTCTACCCATTGAATAGTATTCGCGTATTTTATTTTGTTTATCACAAGCTACATCATCAAATATGAAAATTGAATTGTTTCGAGCTTCCATAGGTTCAATTATTTCATCATTATCTTTATATGAAAAATACCCCACACCTTTTACTTTGCTTAAAACATTTTGTAATAATTGATATTTTGGTTGAAAAAGAGATTTTGAATAAACGTAAATATTTTCAAATTTAGCTCCATTAGGATTAAATATTAAACTTAATAAAGCATTTGTTTTACCACACCCACTAGGACCACAAAAAATTGCTCTAAAGGAATTTGGTAGTAAATTACCATGTTTACTAGCATCAGAACTGGTTTCAAATAAATCTAAATTATTTATAGGTAGTTTTTCGGGTTGTTGAACGCAACGCATTTTAGGTACTACTGAACTCAAATAGTTTTGTTAAGGAATATATATTAAAGTTTATTCAATTAATTTTACAACAGCATGTTATTTTTGGCAACTTATTTAACACTTTGTTAGCTTCTTTCGTATAAATTGAAACCATACAGCATGGGCATGTATCAGGACCTTCATCTGAATTTGACCAGGGGCACGACTCAAAATGTTTACCATATTGGGTTTTTACAACATTAGCATTAAGATGTTGCTCCAAAAATTCTTTTTGACTGGTCCATTTTTTAATTTTTTCCTTTTCCAAAAATTCTCGATATATTTCCTGTCGAGTAGGATATTTATTTTCAAATTTTTCTTTATTCTTTTTTTTACTACATTCTTCCAAAAATTTATCAATATTTTGGATTGCCTTTTCAATTTCCTTTACACTAATCATTTTACCCACCATATTATATGTTCTCCTGTTTAAAATGTTGTTATTATAAGGTCGGACGGGAGACTGAACGTCTAAAAATAAAAATTTACAACAAAATAATAAATCCTTATCTCCAAATAACTGATTACCGCATTAAAACCCCCGAAACTTGTCGAACAACAAGTCGGATGACGTCAGCAATTCAAAATGGCGTCAAAAATGAAATTTACAACAAAATAATAATAAATCCTTATCTCCCCCCGGATATCAAACCACTGCAGCAAATGCATATCGCTTATCTTTTGCATCTCCAGTAATACCAAACTAATACGCTAACCACAAACAACCAATATGCATATCGCTTATCTTTTGCATCTCCAGTAATGCCAACTAAACACCTAAGCCCCGCCCACTTTAAACCACAACACCAATAGCTAATATCTATCAAACATGGCCGCCATCCGCCAGCCGCCATCCGCCAACAACCCACCAATAGGCTCACTTACGCTTATCAGTTGAGGGCGTTGCCCAAATGCCTGCCCACCAATAGCTAATATGATCACCCCCCACCACCCACCAGGGGGGCGCCACCATCGAGAACCGCCTACGTCACGTAGCGTCTGGGTCACTTCCGGTCCCGTATCGGCTTAGTATATCTACTCGTTTTCTTATGCTATAATAAAGATTTGGACATTTTGTATCTTAATTCAACAAAGAAATGCAGTAAACTATCTTATAAGTTAAATAAATCATTTAATACCTACTGCTTTTTATAAAAATGTGGTTTATGCTAATTTACCACAAATTTCTTGTTTAGCAGTTACTGCCTTTCTCCATAGTTGGGCAGTATACAACAACTGCCTGGGCAATTAAAATTGTTATCACTGCACTAACATATAAATGTTTATCTTTCATATTTACACACAATGGGTAAAACGCAGAATATAAACAAAAACAAATATCAACCATTTTAGGTGTCATCGCGCATGGTTTCGGAATTTTACACGGAAATCTATAATTGATTTTTACAAGACGCACAAATCGTACAGGCACGACTACGGGAGGAAGGAAGGAAGGCAATCTATAATTCAGGCTTAATACTTCCTGGGTAAACATTAAATTTTCTTAGTTTCTCTAAAAAACTTTCTTGACCCATTACTGGTATTATTCAAAAGGGTACGTCTTTAGACGGTGTGGATCACGTGATCTCGCCTCTGTTGGTTTACTTGAGCAGTATATAAGCTCAGGTAGTCTTTTGTTTTTGGTGTGTTCCACTACACCAAGTTTCCAGATGATGGGACCCAATATAGGTCGAAACAGCTGTCTGTCGGTATTTGAAGTTGGTGGAATGCACTCCAAACAAAAACTCTGTCGAGGTGAAGGTTTATTTCTACTTCTATAGATATTTTTTATTTGAAGAGCTACAAGGTCTGTTAAACTAGAGAAAATTTTCGTAATTACAAGCCATAAAAATACCAAAAAAATCGTTATAACTCCTGAGAATTTGGAAAAACACACAATAATTATCATTTTTACTCAATATCTTCCCTACTATATTTTGAGTTACCATCACCAACTTTGTTTTTTATAATAGCTGTCATACATCGTTGGATTCCTTTTTTTTCTATCTATCCATGTGAAATTCCAATATGACGATCATACGAAAAACAAAATATTGGCGGCGGTAACTCAGAATCTAGTAGGCCAAAAACGGTTTTAAGTTTTTTTTTTAATTATTTTAGAAACGGTTATTTTTTAAAATTTTTAAATGCCATTGACCCGACCTTGTATCTCTTAAAAAATAATAAATATTCTATCTCTTCAAATAAATAATAAATAGAATGATATTTGGTGCTCCGTGTGTATAATTATTTTTTAGTTAATTTTTTTTAATTTTAAAATATTTAAAAAAGTTGAAAACAATTTATTATCAAATCTTTTTATATATTCTTTTCGCAATAAAGGTAAAACTTATTTCAAATTCCATTTGTTATAAATTTGTTAATAATTGTATTTTATATCTAAAAATGTAAAATAATACAATGCGCGTCAAAATTAACGCATAATAAGTAAAAAAATTCTAACTCTAAAACGCCTTTACCAATCTTTATGAAATTTTGTATAAGAATGGCAGTGTATAATGATCAAGGAAGGAAAATAAATTCGGTAAAATATAATTTAAAGTTTTACTCATAAATTGAGAAAAACTATTCAAAATCAGTTCCAAGAAGATCAACCTATAGCACAGTGGTCGAAAAATGGAAAAAAGCTGTCCAGAATTAAAAAAATCATTTTTTTTTTCGTAAAACAAAATACAGTATTCTATAAAGAACCTATTTCTGCACCAACTGCCAAAGCAGCCCAACTTGTACAATAATGACGAGACTGATGTGGAATATCCGGGTGATGTGGATGTATTTATAAATGAAGATTCTATTTGAGAAAATTAATTTAATTAATTTGATATTTGTTTTTTTATTTTGTAACCTTTTGTAACCATTTTGTTTTTTACTATTTTGACCTCAAAATCTTGGACCCCAAAAACACAAAGGTATTTATTTTTAAATAAATTCGCTCTCTATTAAAATTTTGGCCAGCTTTTTATGTTTCCGACCACTGTGTATAGGTTTGTTAAACACAATAAAAACATATATTTGCTAAAGCTTTTTTAAATCTATCATAAAATCCAATAAAACCCAATCATACCGACCTAATATCGCCACCACCTCGTCGTCTTGTATGACCTCCAGGCTACCGGTGACGATGAAACAAAGCGAATCGATGGACTCGCCGGTGTGGTAGAGCAGATCGCCCGGAGCGCTGTGCGACATGGTAAAATGCATCGCGAGCGCCCTGAGACAGCCGTCCGACGCCAACCGGAAGGCCGGATGTTCGTTGAACACCTTCCGGTTCAAGTGGACGCAGATGTCCGCCTTCATGTCCTTCGGGCAGAAGTTGAGCACCTTAAAAGCAAAAGATGATGAGTAGGTGTTACATTTTTATGACGGTATTTTGTGGACCTGGGAATGTTATTATGATGTTTTTATTTTTTTTTGCGATCACTAGTCTAAGTAAAAAACAATATAAGAAAAAATATTATATTATATTGTAATATGTAATATTATGTTGTAATAACCATTGAAAGTTCTAAACCATTAAAAAAAATTAATAAAAAATTAAACTTTGGTAGTTGTCGTGGTACAATATTGTCAAAAAATTTTAGATTATACGCACCGTAAAAGTATACGAGCTTGTAGCTAAGTGATTCATAATTTGTTCGCAAGACTGTACCGTGGAGACGTTACCTTTACGTAATACTTTCAAATATTTTCATAACTTTTAATCCGGCAACGTCGCTTATGCTCAACCAATAGATATATTGGAGACTGAATCAGTCCGTTTTTTTTTACAAATTGTTGAACTTTAAACGGTTATTTATAAACAATTGGACGGTCAAAAATTTTTAATTATTTTTTTTACTCAGCAAAAATACATTAAAACACTGTTAGTTTTTTAAAAGCTTCTGACAGTTAGTTTTTTCTGTATAACTAAGAAACTGGTACAGAACTAAATAAAGCTTATACAATCCATGTTAATTATTCAATTTTTAATTGAATTTATCTCGGGTTATAGACGGTCAATCGACTTTAAATTTTAAGGATAATTGTATTGTCATGTCCTTAATAAGTATACAAAAATGATGGTATGCTTATAGCACGACAACTACCTTAATAAAAAATTCCCAACAATGAAATTAATGTTTTTTTTATAGTTCATACACTAAGAAGCATTCGGGTTTTCGCAATTTTCTGGTGGTGTTCGATAGCGGTATGTGAATTTAGGAATTGCCAACAATACATTTAAAGCCTACAAACTGTACATTATTTTTAAATAAATAAGTAGTTTTTTCACAAAAGAGAGGAAGTCTTACTCGACAAATTTTGTTCAATTCCACAGCTAAATCGCTCACGTTGTTTGTGTTTTGCTTTGCAAGTAAAAACTAAAAAAAAAAATGGTTTAGTACTCGATTTCAATTAAATATTCCTTATATCATTGATTAAGAAACTCAACGCTTGTATGCTTATATAGTTACGTTAGTATGTGACCATAAGCAGCTGTTTGAAAGTGCTACAAAGAAATCAAAATTTCATGGTATGTTGAAGTAACTTTTTCATCGCAATATTGTTCATTCCTGAGAAACTACTGGGGAATTAAAGAAAACTTAGTTTATAATAGTGATCCATATTAAATGTGCTTCAAACCTTCCCTATTGGTTTACCAATGCTATTGCATGGAAAAATGTTACGAGGTGATTTCCTGTCTAGCGACATTTGAGGTAATAAAGACCACTTAATTTGGGGCAAGCAGGACCGTGGATGATTTATGTATTTATTGTGAAACTCCGTACAAAGAGAGTAAAGTTGGAGGAGACTGGGTCCAGTGCACAAGTTGTGAGCAATGGGCCCACGAAGAATGAGCGGGGGTAGAAGAAGATGACTTATTCATTTGCGAGCTGTGCGAATAATTTTTAAATTTTCAATTTGTGCAGGGCGCAACAGAATTTGCTTCTTTTGTTTTTATTTGATTAATTTATTTAATAAATTCGTTAAAAACTATGAAGAGGTATTATTATTAATGCGTGAAGGTGTTTCAAATGGTGGACCTTCTTGCCCCGATACCCGGGGCATGGAGGACCAATGTAATAAAAGTCTTTTTTTTGTCTTTACCAAAAAATGTTACAACATTTATTTCGGTTTTGTAATAAATTAGTTAGACCATATTATATAGGTTTTGGAAAAAATTGCTTATGTCTATTCTTTCATATATATATAGCTGAAATATTAAAAAATGCTTATGCGGTCTTCGCTGCCCCGGTCTCCCCTATATTTGTTGGTGCAGAATTAACTAATGATAATATTACCTAATATAAATTATTTTTAAGTTTGGATATTTTTAAGAAATCTAACAAAAAATAATTTTTGTTCAAACATAACCTTAAAATTAAATATTTTTATATATACAGGGTGTCCCAGAACTCGCGCCACAGAGAAAAAGGGAACGCGCCGAAAGTAACACGAAACACATATCGCACATGGGCGACAACAGTGTCATAAGTAGTAAAACGATAATTCCGATATAAGTTAACGTAAAAGATTTTTGAATAATAAAAATCTGACATTTTTGTAAAATTATATTAACTTACACTGTAAGTTAATATAATTTTACAAAAATGTCAGAATTTTATTATTCAAAAATCTTTTACGTAAACTTATATCGGAATTTTCGTTTTACTACTTATGACACTGTTGTCGCCCATGTGCGATATTTGAAAATTAAAATTGTCTAACGCAAAGGATAAGCGAGATAAGAATAAAAAACGATAACCAATCCCAATAGATGGCCATAGGGAATTCTTTAAATTGCTAGGATACTTAGGTTGCATTGTTAATAATAAAAAATCTGTAAAATATTTGGTCGACTGGAATTTAATTCATTGTAAAACTGCTGTTAATCTTTACTCCTGTCATTAATATTATATTAGGTTTTAAATTAAGTTATTATTGACAATGCTGTCAATCTTTACTTTTGTCATTAATATTGTATTAGGTAATAAATTAAGTTATTATAAATAATGTTTTCCTTGATGATTATACCGAAATGATAACTATTTATGGGGAGCGTGGGCGCAAAAAATCTAAATAAAGTACAACTGGTTTGATTTTTTACTTTAAAACATTGGCGTTCTGAAGTATCAGTCATAGATTAATAACCTTATTTTTTGAAAGCTTTTGACAACTTAGTAAATACAGTTGGCCAAAAGATTTTTAAATGTTTTTAAGACAACAATGTTCCATCGTCTCCTAGCAATTTTTAAAGCTCCTACGTTTAACATAGGCGAGATCTCTCGGTATTGGCTGCCGCTTTTTTGCTCTCATTCGATTACACTATTACCTAGAAATTTTTTAAGTAAAAAAACGGCGACAACTAAATTTTAAACGAATGCATGGCAACGTAATATTAAATTATAATACATAATATAATACCGGTTATTGGTATTTTACTGTTAAGTGAAGACTTTCTTAATCCTGCCCCGGTCCAGAAGGGCCACCAAATCTTAAGTCGTCTTTCTCAGTCCAATAAAAAATAGCCAAAATTTGATGTATGTATAGATATAAATAGTTTTACTATAAAATAAATAAACTAATTAAAAAAATGCGGAGATTTCGAGTTTCTAAAAAATAACATGCTATGAAAAAAAAACAAAATTTTAAGTCAAAACTAAAAGATTTTGGATCTTGGGAGCCCCTAGCTGCAATTCATCAGGAGTTGGAAAAAAGGTTGTAACTACATTAGATAATGGTTAATCTTCGACTGCCATAAGTGATTTAGAAATTTAAATTATTAGCAAGTTTAAATATAAGTATACTGTATGTGTATAAGTTCGCTGGAAAAAGCTTGTAATCAATTTTCATATCGCTGATCAATCAACCAATAAGAGTGTTGCGAAGGACTTGTTGAGAGGATCTGCTAACCAATTTCATAGGTAGACTAGGGGCCCCATTTTATTTTACCATCCATGGGCCCCTTAGTCCGCTACTTTTCAGATGACTTATTTGTTTACAATTTTCACGTAAATCATTACTAAAATTTGTATATATTGTATCTAATAGGTACAATTTATATTTACAGGGACTGTATGCAACTTATTCCTTTATTCGGATTTCCTCTGTTTATTTGGAAACCGGTAAATAAAAACTCAACCCAGGATTTCCTTTCGAATAACACCCAACACAACAAATCGTGCCATGTTTTTTTTGTTGATATTTTTAAATTTTCCGGCTTTATTCCAAATACACTTGTTTGTACGAGTAACATACGTGTTTGACTGCTGATTATTAAAAATTGAATTCGGGTGACGATGATGACGGCCACGTGGTGGCGCTTTTATAAACGTCATTTTAGTTACGAGTTTAATTAAGCGCAAGCGAGTGTCTAGAGAAGTTTATAAACGCGTTGCTTACTATAAAGTCTTTATCTACGACGAACACAAAACAGAATTTACAGCCAATTTTATTTGTTAAACATTTGACATATGTCAACTGTCACCCGAATTTAACCTCAATTTTTCCCGATTTATAATAAAGCTAACTTCAGCCCGTGACTAAAAAGCTTAAGATGCACTGTTTCTAACTTTAGCCCGTGACTAAAATGTCATAGCTCACAGCTCGTCAGTGTTGAAGTAGATAATAGTAAATTATGTATCAAGTTTGATAAACGCCATTTTAGGCACGAATTTAATTTAGGCATGAGCGAGCTTGCGAGCGAGTGTCTAAATAAATAAGTGTCTAGAAAAGTTTATAAACGAGTTTTTCTACGACAAATACTTAATATTATCTAAAAAATGATATAAATTAAATATTTAAGCCACATATACAGGGTGAGTCAGAAGTAGGTGCATTAATTTAAGGAGGTGATTCTACAGATTATTATTTTCTACCTAAAAATAATAGTTTTTATTGGCATATTATACATCATTCGAAAGGTAATACATTAAGAAAGTTTTTTAAACAATTTGCACGCAAAGTGTATAGTGAAATTAAAAAAAAATCCTGATGAACTTAACAAGTCTTCCAAATTCGCGAATAAAATTTTATTTTATACTGTTGTTCTGATGGCTTTTTTGAAAAAACTATTACTATGTGGCATGTACCAATGTATGGGCTAACTACTAAAAAAAGAATCGTTTAATTAACTTTAATTCTTATCGAGAAATTTAAAAAAATGTAATCCTGGACACGATTTTTTACCAAAATCACAAAAAATCAAATAACTCCAAAACTAATAACTTTTGGATAAGGCAATATGGGGTTCAAACGACTCAAAATAATCTGTTGAATCACCTCCTTAAATTAATGCACCTACTTTTGACTCACCCTGTAGGTATATACAAAAATAAAGTAACAATCCCAATAAACATTTTTGACGTAATTGTTATCATTAACATTGCCCGTTATAAATTTTAATTTACCTTAACAAATATTGATAGGTACTTTAAAATATTAAAATAACTTTAAAATGTGATTATGTTAAAAACATATTTTATCATTTATTTTTTTTAATACTATAATTGCAAAATATTATCACAAAGTATTAAAAATTCTTACAAGGGAAATGTTAAAGGCACAAAAAGTGACAGTTATATCTATTGGGAATCTACCGGCGTTAAAATGTGAAATTTTTCTTTGTAAATCAAAATTTATCTCTTGAGAATAGACGATATTTCTATATTATATAGTTTTTCACATTAAAAGGGAACAAAATGATTTATGGGCACTGCAATCAAAACTTTTAATGTTTTATCAGTTAAATCTAGTTTAATGCACTAGATACTACGGCGAAATCAAAAGGCGTCTCGAAACTACTTAATACTTTTGTATTGAGATAATTAAATAATTTTTACATTTAGCATTATTTCACAAAGCAAGGGCACTTTATTTTACCGATTATGGGGCAAAATTTGCCAAGTGTACCAGGTGAAAAAATTTTTGTCACCGATTTTGTTTAAACTTTACTTATTTGTTGTTCTTATAACGAAGAATCATAGCATACAATTTTTTTGCTCTAGGATTGTTCATTCAAAAGTTATGGATTATTGAAATTTATCGATTTTTTACTTTTTGGTGAAATCGCTTTTTATTTAAAAATTCATAACTTCTGTTCATCTCTTTATAAAATATTTTAATTTAACCACCTTAAATGATTTTTTCCGTACTTTTCAATGGGCTATACCGTTTTTGCAAAAAAATAAAAATTGCAATTTTTTTTTGAAATTTTGCAAAATTTTGCATTTTTTAAAACAATGTGTATTTTTTAATTTTTTTTGAAATAGCATAAACTCCAAGTTTATTATGTTACCTTTGAATAAAAAAAAAATTAGAGGTGGCCCGACATGTAGACATATTTGAATGCCGCACGGTCTAGCCATCGAATAGCTACTTCACTGCCGTATGTGTTTATACCTAGTAGATGCGAGTAAACGAATACAAAATGATAATTTAAAATGTAAAATTATGTTTGAGTAGTCAATGATGTATTTTAAATATTTACAATGCCGCAGGATAAAGTTTTTTTTATTGTGTAATAGTCCTTCGGAGGGGACTTTAAGCCCGCGGTCCGTTCCTACCCCTAACCCGCACAAGCCATTCAGTTGGCTTATGGGACTTCTTAAGAAGTATGGGTGGAACTAAAAGAGCACTTTTGTATATAAACTGTATATTTTTGCACAAATTGTTTAAGCATGGGTCTACATAGATTTCGCAAGGAGGGTCGATGATGTTAAATAAAAAATGTATTGTTATAACCGTAAAGGCGCCATTCAGCTTATAGGCAAGCCGTTACGGTTATAACAATAAATGTTTTATTTAATATCATCGATCCTCCTTGCGAAATCTATGTAGACCCATGCTTAAACAATTTGTGCAAAAAAATACAGTTAAAAAACTATATCGTGCGGCAGTGTAAATATTTAAAATACATCATTGACTACTCAAACATAATTTTACATTTTAAATTATCATTTTGTATTCGTTTACTCGCATCTACTAGGTATAAACGCATACGGCAGTGTAGTAGCTATTCGATGGCTAGACCGTGCGGCATTCAAATATGAAAAACTTCCCTTCTACATGTCGGGCCCACTCTAAATTTTTTTTTTATTCAAAGGTAACATAATAAACTTGGATTTTATGCTATTTTAAAAAAAATTAAAAAATACACATTGTTTTAAAAAATGCAAAATTTTGCAAAATTTCAAAAAAAAATTGCAATTTTTATTTTTTTGCAAAAACGGTATAGCCCATTGAAAAGTTCGGAAAAAATCATTTAAGAAGGTTAAATTGAAATATTTAATAAAGAGATGAACAGAAGTTATGAATTTTTAAATAAAAAGCGATTTCACCAAAAAGTAAAAAATCGATAAATTTCAATAATCCATAACTCTTGAATGAACAATCCTAGAGCAAAAAAAATGTATGCCATGATTCTTCGTTATAAGAACAACAAATAAGTAAAGTTTAAACAAAATCGGTGACAAAATTTTTTTCACCTGGTACATTTGGCAAATTTTGCCCCTTATATGACATTTGACAACTGTCAAGTAACTTAAAGATAACTTCAGCCGGTGACTAAAACGCCATAAAATATTATTGAAACATGTACGATAATGGGCGTTTTAAATGTGTTAAAAAAAAGTAATTAAAGGTTAGTTATTTACTTTTTTTTGATACTTCAAACAAAAACCTTTTATAAGTAATTGAGCAGTTTTTTAAGTTGATTTTTCAACTATATTAAAACCTGGTCATAATCAAAAAATACCATAAATGCTATGTATTTTTACCCCAGTACTTAATTATAATTATTAAAGTATACATTTATTTATTTTGTAAAAATATAACCAAAAGAAATAATATATTTTTTACAAGTATATAAAAACAAAAGAAAACAAATTTTTCCTGACGTAAACCTAACATAACATCCTTTATACGATGTTTGTATGTAATATGAAGTAAATGTGGCATACACAGGTAAAATTTATTTGCACGAACACATGAGGCTGTTTTTTTCGATGGCAAAATTGAAATTTTATTTAGCTGGAAAATTTAGTTTGCATTTTTATTAGACAAACATCCCGGTATCAGATGTCAGCCACAGAAAAACAAATCAGTTTTGGGGGGAAAACAACGTATTTACATGATTTGATGCTGAAATGCAATCGTTTAAAAATATCACTTTTGAAAATGATTAAATGACAAAAACATTATAAGACTTATTATGATGCCAAACAAATTACAGTTAAAACATCCAATAAACTTAAAAAAAAACAATTTTGGAAACTTATTTTAGTGCTTGCTTAATATACAAAACAGCGATTTTGAGAGCTTGTGCTTAATTAAATGAGGGTCTAGAAAAGTTTATAAACGATTTACACAGAAAAAACGCTAGCATAGCATGAATGGGTGAGCCATTAAAACAATGGGATCTTGTAATCAGTTCCTAAAATACCAATAGGTAGTTAGCACTTGGTTTATAATCGTTTACTGTTTTTAAATTAACAACAAAAGTTATCGCTCCTAAATCTATTGATATTTATTTTCATTTTATTTTAGAATGTTATTGCATTAAATACTAATTTAATTTATTTAATAACGTTACTATAGTATGCAATAAATTCTTTGATATTTAGGCAAAATTTTTCCCTATTTTGGTTTAATAGTAATTAATTGAGCAAATATCAATTTAGATTGCTTCAATTTTAATGTATTCAATGACAGTGCTGTTCTTGGTACTATGTTAGACTTTTTTTATGTGAATTATACTTTTTTTACGAGAAATACGAATAATTGTCTAAACATGATTTAAATTAAATATTTGTATAGTAGTACAGTCATCTTAGTCAAAAAAAGGGATCAACCTCGGAATCTAACGGAATAAGCTGAATTTTTGTACAAACCTTTATTTTAGCATTACAAATGTTGTCTCAAAAGTCACATATGCCAACGTGTGAGCGACCTTAGATATTCAAGGTCAAAGGTCGCAAAAATCAGTTTTCTGAGAATATCTCGTTTTCTCTGCCTCCTAGCTTATTTTCATTTATTATAAAAGTTGTAGAGCATAAATTTCTCTACAAGTTTTGTGTAAAACATTTTTTTATACGTCTAATCGTTTTTGAGATAGAGGGCGCAGAGTGTGGAGCGCTCAGCCATACGTACCTTAGCGCAAGGTAAATCGTAAATCTCAATCTATTATACCGTTTTTTAATTAATTATGTATTAAATATTACTTAAATAACAATTTAATACCTTATACTTATATTTAATTTCTTTTAAATCAAATATATTTATCTTAATAAATATCCTATATTTTAATTTAATTTGAATGAAGGGATAATTGGATCAGAGTAGGAAAAAACTAAAAAAATATTTTTTTAAAGTTGTTTTAATATTATTATTATTAATCTTCATCTTCTTCATCCTCGTCTTCTTCAGGTTGGCCAGCAATTTCAAACTCATTCTCATCATCACTCTCCTCGTTATCATTGACATTAATTGACATATCTTCAAAAATTTCAGTAACTTTTTACAGATAAAACACAAATCAGCCATGTTAACCTTTAAAATATTACGAATATTATCTGTCACAACTTAAGTTGCTTTAAATAAAAAGGTTAGGTATACCAAACCTTTTTATTTATAGCAAGCCAACTATACTGCCCTACTATGGAGAAAGGCAGTAACTGCTAAACAAGAAATTTGTGGGAAATAGCATAAACAACATTTTTATAATAAGCACATTTCTGTGTTGAATTTGGATACAAAATGTCAATAGCTTTACCATAGAACAATAAAACGCATTTTGCATTTTTTTGTAGTTACTGCCTTTCTTCATAGTAGGGCAGTATAGTATTTCCAGGTCTGCACAGAAAAAAGGCTAGCATAGCCTGAATGGGTGAGCATTAAACCAATGGGATCTTGTAATCCGTATTCCTGAATAACAGTTCCTATAATACCAATAGGTAGTTAGCACTTGGTTTATAATCGTTTACTGTTTTTAAATTAAAAACAAAAGTTATCGCTCCTAAATCTATTGATATTCATATTGATATTTATTTGTTAGAATGTTAGAATTTTATTGCATTAAATACTAATTTGATTTATTTAATAACGTTACTATTGTATGTATACTATGTATACATTTAACGCAATAAATTCTTTGACATTTAGGTAAAATATTTTCCTATTTTGGTTAAATAGTAATTAATTGAGCAAATAACAATTTAGATTGATTCAATTTTAATGCATTCAATGACAGCGCTGTTCTTGGTACTATGTTAGATTTTTTTATGTGTGTTATTTTAAAAGTAATATCTGGATCCAAGAGATGACCAGAGATAACATATTCAAGGCAAATTTATTTAATGCCTTTTGTTCTTAAAATGCATTTATCATTAATTAGAATAACATTAGAATATATTTAGAATGATTCAATTCATTATTTAATTATTTGTATTTTAAAGGTAAGTAATATTTAATGACTATTTGATTTAAAAGACATATAAAAATTAATATAAGGTATTAAATTGTTATTTAAGTAATATATAATAAATAATTAATTAAAAAACGGTATAATAGATTGGGATTCACCCTTACCTTGCGCTAAGGTACGTATGGCTGAGCGCTCCACACTCTGCGCCCTCTATCTCAAAAACGATTAGACATATAAAAAAATGTTTTACACAAAACTTGTAGAGAAATTTATGCTCTACAACTTTTATAATAAATGAAAATAAGCTAGGATGCAGAGAAAACGAGAAATTCTCAGAAAACTGATTTTTGCGACCTTTGACCTTGAATATCTAAGGTCGCTCACACGTTGGCATATGTGACTTTTGAGACAACATTTGTAATGCTAAAATAAAGGTTTGTACAAAAATTCAGCTTATTCCGTTAGATTCCGAGGTGAAATGCCTAGATGACTGGACTATAGAGCAACATCAATAGATACAAAATAGAGTAACCGTACCGTACCTAGACCAGTAATAAAATACCGTCGTTTTTATTAACCTTACCATGATTATAAATGACATTAAACCCATGTATTTAAAAAGGATTTAACTATGATTTCGCGTAAAAATCGAACAAATTTTGGACATTTGTATCTACATCCAAATGGCACATTTTTTCAAAAAAAAAAAAAAAAAAATTCATCCATTGGCCGCTGTGGTTTTCAGGCCCTAAGTCACTCTACTGTGTTAAAAATAGATAAATTTCGATATTTTGTAATAACATTTTTATTTAAAAACGTATCGATTTGAAATTAAGATAAAATGTAGACCTTATTAGTGGCAATAAATCCACGTTTTTATTTTAACATACAGGGGGCGCTGGGGACAATTTAATTTAAAATTTTACCATTTTTTAAGGGTTAAAAAGTCGAAGAAGCAACGTTGTTTTATAATTTTGAGTATATCACTTTAAAGTACTAATAATTAACTATTATTTGATATATAAACTTCTACATGCAAATTATGTTTTTACGAGATTTTTAAGTTAGGCCTTCAAATAATACTAACTTGTTTTACAAATTAAATATTATTTTATCTAGTTTTATAAGACAATGTATTATATATTACATATTAAACATTATATATTACATATAATATATTATATATAACATACAATTCTTACATATTTATTTAAAAAAATCGCCATAGATGGAGCTTTATTTATAATTTTTAAATTTTTTTAAGTTTACTAATTTTGATCATAGTAGGCATCATAGACTTTTCTCTATGGCTACCTATCATTGGAAGCATGAAAGATAATTTGACAGTTCAGTTTATAAGTTACAAATGACTAATTGCATTTCAATTTATAAGTGTACTATAAACTCACAACATGAATTTAATAAAATAAATAAACTAAATAATAATTATAGACAGTGTTAGCAAGTTAGAAATTATAATTTACTTTAATTTTATTTTTTGCTCCACAACCAAGCTTCAATTTATTTTTTACTCGATAAGCAAGCTTTAATTTTAATTCCAAACTGAGGAAATTAATATTTACCCAATATATAAATTGGAATAAAGACTTTATTTTTTATGTTGCAATCGGCTATTTAGATGTATCTATATTTTTTATTCAGTTGTTTTTCGATTTTTTGTAATTAGTTATTTTAAATTTTTTTATATTTAATATAATGTTATACAGGGTGTTTCTGGAGAAACGCAAACGATATGGATTTGAAATTTTAATAGCATATACAATTTGATTTAGAATATACCTAATACCCAATAGTTTTCAAGATATTAATTTTTTCGTTAAAATTCGCCTCTAATTTTTTTGTTATTATGTTTGCTGACATGGGGTTGGAATTTTTGGAATATTAAAACATTGTTTAAATAATTTAATTATTTAAAGGTTTTTCAACAAAAACCACTTGAAATTAGGAAAACTTCAAACAATAATAACGTTTTTATTATAAATGTAAAACCCTGTATGTTTTATTATAATCAAATAAAACATTAAAGAATCTTTCGATTGCAATTTCACAGGTTTGTCGATACAAAATAGTATTGAAAATATTAGAAATTGTTAAATGTCTCTGAAATTTTAACTTTAATACCATGGTATTATAATAACTGTTTCCTAAAGTTAAAATTTCAGAGACTTTTAACAATTTCTAATATTTTCAATACTATTTTGTATCAAAAAACCTGTGAAATTCTACATGTGGTTTAATGTGACAGTATCCATGGTGACCACCAAATATGTCATTGTTTAAAATTAATTAAAATATTTAATTGAAAAATTTATAACTCAAAAAATATTGACTTTAGGTACCCATAGGATATGGTATAGCCATTTTACTAAGAATTTTATGTAGAATTAAAAAATGTAAAAATATATGAGGTGTCCTGTTTGAAATAACAAAGTTAAAGACATTTTCGTTAAAACAGGGAGTATTATTTTGTTCAAAATAATTTAGGAAAAAAGTCTAAAGCGAATAATTTACGCTATTAAAATTTTAAATCAATGTCTAGAAATCCCTAGAAACTTCTAACGGACTACGTACGTGAAACACCCGTATATTAAACGTCATTTATGTGTTAGGCTATACTTAATTATTAAAAAGATACAACAATATATTTATAAAAATTACAAAATGTACTAAACTAAACATTTATGATTTTTAAGTACTGCATTTAGATGTAGAAATAAGGTAAAAAAGTTTCAATCTATTTCTTGAACCCTTGCAAATCTACCGTTCGATCCTTTCGCGAAACCGTAGTTAAATCGTAAACAATAAAAGTTTCTGTTAATACAATTATTATAAATTTCATTTTTTTGTTCATAAACTAAAATAACGAGTTCATCAAAATTTTTTACGCCACTATATTAAATTTAAAATCAGTTTCTGCAACCATATTGTAAAAAAAAATCAATTAATAAATGACTACTTTTTTTGTATCAATTTGTTTATGTTTAAAATATCTTACAAACTGGTCTGTTTGTTTGACAAACTTCTTATTCACAAAATAGGTTTTTCGAAATTTTCCACAATGTACATTTTAATTGAGGATGGCAAAATAAATGAATAAAACATCATGGAGTGACAAACAGTAAGAAAACCACAAACCTTGTCCTGATCGAGGCCCTTGGTCATGGCCCACGTGGACACCACATAGTCCATCACGCGTTCCGACAGCGCCTTGGGGACCTCGTGTAGCTTCATAAACTCCCTTACGTTGTTCAGCATGTCGTGATACTTTGCGGTCGCAGACGTCATCTGTTGAATAATCGTCGTCACGTGACCGAAGATTGTCGCATACAATAGGGCTGAAAATTAATAAATAAAATAGTTTAATAGATTATAATCAATCAATTGTAATTAATTATTGATAGGTTATATTATTAATTGTTATTTTATTGACTCCGATGTTGCTAAAACAAAAAAAAATGCAGAAGTTGATAAATCTAAAATTTGCATTTTCACATTAAATCAATAATTTAACCATCGCAGTAAATAATGTATAAAGTACCCTATTGGGAATCATAAAATACGGGAAATAATAGCTAAGATAACAGTATGGGAGGAAAATATGTTTTTGTACAAGGATTTGTTAAAACACAAATACAAATAATATTAAAACTATATTAAAACTAGCAATTTTAAACAATTTTAAAATATATGAAAAAGTGTTTAAAAGCATAAAACTTTTTTTATTAATTGTTAATTAATGGGGTTAATGGATAATATAATGCCCCTTATAATAATTGTCCAAGTTAGTTTTTTTACTTTGGTATCATCTAAATAATTTGTTTAAGGACTAAAAACAGATTTAAAACAATATATTTTTTCTGATATCTCGCTAATACATTTTTTCTTCTTCAAGTTAGCTTTATTTTTTTTAACTGGGTTTTGTCTAAATTAACTAAATTTTTATTTTCAATTTTTTTTACATAATAAACACATCTTAAATTGTTTATTAATATAAATGTCAAAATACACAAGAAAAATTTTTGTACAAAATTCTTCGCCCTAAAAAAAGGTCTCTTACGTTTTTTCGTTGAACCATCCAAACCATTTAAATAATATCGGAGGTCAAAGTTTAAAATATATAAAATAAAAATTAAAAGTATCATTAAGGCAGGGTTAAACGACAAAATTGTTTTTAGATAAATAATTTAGATGAACCCAAGTAAAAAAAAACAACTTGAAAAATAAGGGATAGGTAACATTTTTTTGTCAAGCACAAACTCAAACACAAACCTTTCTGCTTAACACGAAAATGTTATCCATTAACCCCTTAAATTGTTTTAAAAATGTTTTGACTATATTTGTTTTCTACATTTATATATTCATAATATAATTCTGGTCTAGTACATGTTCTAAGCAAAGCGTTGCGTATATTGTTCGATAAAGAAATAATCAGTTAAGACCTGATAAAGTTGGAAGCCGAAAATTTAAGTTGAACTTTTACTAACAGTGAAGAAAGTAAGTTTAAAGTATTTTCTTAGAATGATTTACAGTATTTTAATAGATTCACTGATAAAAACTTATACTATTTATTAAAAACTCATTATGACTAGAAAATAATATATCCTGAATTTTTATTATGAATCTAATAAGTCTAATAAGTCCCACAGACATTTGATGCAGAAACTGGTATTTTGAAAACTTGTCATTTAAGGCATTTTCGGTTATAGTAAATTTAAAAGGAAACGACGTACACGTCATAGATGACGTCATAATTTTGCGCACTGGTACCAATACTAAATGTATAAAACGAAGTCTGTAATTGAATATTTTAATGCATTTTAACCAAATTAAGTTGGCAGCAATTGCAATATTCTCATGTTTAGATTAAAATTTTGCTTAATAAAATGATGCATAGAAAAAGAAATTGACGTTTTAGAATTTCGAAGCTGTCAGTTGTGTTTTTGAATATTTCGTTTAATTCGTGTATAATTTCGTTTATTTTGTTTGTTGCTTGTGTTATTTTACATCGTTTAAGTTTTAATTGCCGTTTTTGCTTGTTATATATTGTTTTTTTGTTTTTCTTATATTTAAAATGCCGAAGCATTTAAATAGTCGGAGTAAAGAGTTGTTAATATCCTTAATACGCTATTTTAAGGCAAAATATAATATTTTTTGGCTATGCTTCATATAGGTTATAAAACTATGATTTTTGACATTTTGGTATTCTTAGGTCCCAAATCTAGGGACCCTATGGTATTATTCATGTAAACGCCATCTATCGCCCTGTAGTTGCACTACCACTTTCACTTGATGCAATGATTTTAGCATCACATCGACAACCGTGCCCGATCAGCTGATTGATGACGTATATGTCGTTTCCTTCTAAATTTACTATATGTACTAAGTTCCGCACATCAAAATCCCACCACGTGACTTTGATATAAATAATTAAGGTTAATTTTCTGTCAGTGTCAAGCTTATTTTCTTCATTTAATTAACCTAAATTATTTGTAGCAAAGTCACGTGGTGAGACTTTGATGTGTAGAGCATAGTACCTGTCAAAGTATATTCAAAGAAATAAATCAAAAATTAAATTTATTTATTTCATCAGGCTTTTTGTGCTAAGCTTAGTTTGAATGCCGATGCGTAGCGAATACACAAAATTAAGCGAAGCTTAAAAAGACACGTCTCGGCCGCATGGGTAAAACATTTTATCTCCAAGTCATAATTTTATTTGTTAAACAATACTAAAAACTTACAATTCTGTGGGTAAAAGGCATAAGGGGATAAGTCAATTTTTCAGTAAAGCCTTAAACGTATTTGCATTAATTCAGGAAATATATTTATGATTAGCAGGTATAGACTTTTGTTAGCACATGCCATATGCTAACAAAAGCGTATACCCGCTAATCATAAATATATTTCCTGAATTAATGCGAACACGTTAAGCTCTATTGATTTTTTGACTTATCCCCTTATGCCTTTTACCCACATAATAATAGTTATTATTAAGAAATTATTAGAAAGTAAGGTTACAATAGATCGTATTAGATCAGACATCATTAAAAGCATTAAAAGCATTCATATTTACTTTTACATTAATATTTTAGACTATTTACCCTTATAATCATTTGGCTACAGTAATGTATTTTAATGAATTTTCCTTTGTTAAAAAGTGTTGGGTTGGGTGTTGGGTTAGTTGGTTGGTTGGTTGGTTTTAGGTTTATCGTAATAATTACATGAAATCGTAAAATTATGACGTCAGTCGGGATCGAACTTAAGTTCTGCATCGGGACTATTGTGTCTACAGTGTGGCCAGCTTTAAAAAATTGCATTTCTTTGACTTAAAATTAATGGTAAATCCACAAAAAGTTTGTTGTAAATGCAGGAATGGTATAAATATAACTTTGTATAAATAAATGCATAATTTTAAAACTTGTGACATTTTATAATAAGGTACATGTTAATTTTTTGTCAAAGCCTACCTTAATATTGTGAAACCAAATAAAATGTTTAAATTGATTAGTATTTTATCGTCGATTGATTGAAAAGTAGTGTATTATTTTTTATGCGTGTTTTATTTCTCTATAGTACATTACATATCGAGTGGCGATAGGCAGAGATTTGTGAGAAGTTTTAAGTTTGCTGTACTAGCAAGGCGAGTGTAGCAACATACTCCCAAGAAATCGCCGCCTTTCTCCAGAAGGTGTGTACACTATTTTTTTATGACAAGCGCAACAAAATTTCCACTTTCGCTCAATTTTAAGAGAAAAAATCGTTAAAATGTACGTGCTTTTATAGATACATGAGCGGAGCATAAACAAAAATTTAAACCTAAAGACATTTTTGAAGTTGCAAAGTAAAGTCGTCCACTCTCCCCAGAAATCCGCCATTTTCGCGTCACTCAAAAGGCAGCGAAAGTTGAATTTTTGCTGCGCGTGTCATGAAAAATAAATTACTTGCAATAATTTAAAAAAGTCATTAATTGCAAATCAATCAACCACCGATCGTTAATTAAATTTAAAAAAGTATTGCTACAACTGAGTCAAATATTTATCGGTGCAAACGGTCCCAAAAATTTTTTTTTTAAGATTTAATAAAAAATTATACTTTTGGCCAATTTTTGGGCCAAAAGTATTTGTTTATAATTAATATTTTTTAAAGAACTGCTTTATTTAATTTAGTTTTAATTTTTTTCTAAAATTATAACAAGCTTTGCGGTAGTTACGAACATAAAATAAAATTAAAAAATGGTTTGCTATAACACTTTTGATGCATATAGAATAGTAAAAATTAACTTTTTAGCAATAACTAGTATTTGTAAACATATTACCTTCTTATTTTTGTTAATACAAAAAAGACATGCAAAAAAATAAGGAAAAATAAAAAAATTACAAAATCATAAGTAAATAAAACAACTTAATCAATACAATAAAGTATTATATATTTATATAATATATTATATATTTATTTTAAGTAATAAACATTAACTTGTATTTTTCTAACTTTTTAAATATTTATAAAAATTGTCTTAACATTTATAAAGACTCAATTTCCACATTTGGCACTTTTTTACAATACGCTCACTAGAGTATTTAGACATTTTTTGAATTTTTTATAAAAAACCCGTTTTATTACATGAAATCATTAAAATTGGTATATATATATTTTATGAATTAAATACTTAAACCAAGAATATCATTGGTTATGTAGCTAGGGGTTCTAATTAAACTAATAAAAGAAATTATACACAATCATAAAATTTTTTCCTTTAAAAAAGTACAATAATTACAATAAAGTATATATGTATATGAACCTGCAAAATATTGTAAATTTTATTAAAATCGGACAAATATTGTTCATTTTACAGCACTTTAAATTTTGAAAATTGTCCAATTCTGGATAAAAAACGATTTTATTTTGTTAAAAACAGGATTCTTAAAGGAAATAAATTTATAAATGTGTATAATTTATTTTAATAGTTTATTTATGTTCGATTTTGGGAATATGTTATCAAAAATTTGTTTACCACCCTGGGGTAAAATTACTGTAGACCAGTGTAATCGTTAAATTTTAAGGCTTTAAATAGAAGTCTCTGTAAACCAAAGCAATAAAGGCTTTATAAAGTTATTTCGGAATATAAACGTAAATCTCAAAAGGCATCTCTAAATGCCATGAGAAATAATGAAAAGCCAACTAATAAGAAATAGTAGATCGTTGGGAAAATTTAGGTTTTAAAGTATTAATGTATAATAAAACCTAAATATATTACTGTAAGCATGACAACTTATTAAGGTTAAAACCTAAAGAATATTTTTTTATAAAATGTTTAACCCCGGCGCATTCACCATTTTTGTATTAGTAAATCCAAACTATTAAACTGATTTATAGGACATGCAAAAGTAGTTTATATCAAAATTTTTAAATCCTAATTAGGCTTAATCCTCTTAGTACGCTAACTAAATTTAAGAAGAAAAATAAATATAAATTCCAAAATATAACAAAAAACACCTAAAAAATAAATATATGCAGTATAAACTACAAGTAGCAATTTCATACTGCTTTCGGATACAATTCTAATATTCCACATTTTAGTATGCATGTAGGAAAAAACAGCGGTAAATTTAAAATTCAATTTACGGCGTAGAAAAATCGTGCATCAAAAGTTCACATTTCGACTTTAATTAACACCAGGGCACGTGTAAACGTTTGCTTTAATCAAGCTACATTTTTATTGCTCCGCAAAGGTCGAAACTCTTCGCTCGCAAATTCGCACCGAATATGTTAGCGGAAATAATAAAAAATGATCACTCCGTGTAACTCACCCACAATCATTATACATTTTTGGCCACAAGTATTTGAAACCCCTCGACAAATAATGTTAAAACATAACTTCATTTAGGTTTGCTCCTACCGAGCATTTGGTTTGTTGTGTTAAACGGAAAGTTATGTGGTAAAACAGGCATTTTTTTACACGGAGAGAAATGTATAGTAAATTTTAGATAGTAAAAAAAATATAGTAAAATTTACTTTAACAAATTTTTAGGGTAACAATATTATATATTCGTCAATACAATATTAAGATTGTAATACAAAATATTATTTTTTATTATACAATTTTAGTAAAGATTACAACACCAATATTACTAAATCATAAATGTATAATATATACTTTAATTTTTAATATGTTCGTATGGTAAATTGATTTTACTATCTACAAATAGTAATATTTACTATATGATTTAATCAAATGTAAGGTGTAATATTATAATATATTACACATTAATAAAAATATAGTAAACATAAAGATACTTTTATGTTTAAGGTAAATAAACAATATATTTAAATATAATATAAAATATAGTAACTCATGACATTTTAAACATTCAATTTTCTTAGTTTCTTCAATAAACTTTCTTGACCCATTACTGGTAATACTTAAAAGAAATAATTGAACCTACTTGGTTGCCTAGTATGTACCGATTGCGGCAAAGGCCACGTCGCGACGCGTCGTTAGACGGTGTGGATCACGTGATGTTCTTACATCTCGCCTCTGTTGGCTTACCAACCATGTTATATAAGCTCAGGTATTTCTTTGTTTTGGGTGTGTTCCACTACTACAGTGTCGTGAAGGTTGAGGTTGAGAATAATAATATTTTAACATACATGGATATTTAAAAAATACTAAATATGCATAGTATCTGGCAATATACAAGATAGTTGTCCCAAATAGTTATATAAATTATAGTAAAGGGTATTATAATTATGGTAATCAGCATTATACTTTTCTCTCCGTGTATGTTATTTTTATATTCACCTTTTTTAACTCGTAAAAATTGTGTGTGACAACAATGAAGAGTTTTTGGATATAAACACGCATTTAAAATACCACGATCCACCCACTAATCGGCAAGTTCTCCTTGGCAAAGGAACACTTTGCCACAGTATGAATTAGTTTATCCAATTAGTTACTTACAAAATGGCGAATGCGCCGGGATTAATAATTAAATTGGTAATTTTCATACATATTAAAAGAGTGAACGCGTAATTAAACCAAAATGTCATAGTCAACTTTCCAGTTTGTTTTGAGTGGTTTTGCTAAGAGAGGCATTAAAGATGTCGGTTTCAATACTAAAATGCAATGGTGGTTTGTACTGCATTTGGTTAGAAACGTGCCAAAATATAAAAAAAATTATACGCGTTGTCATAAAAAAGCAATTGATGACATGTAAATTTCGTCATGTTCCTATTTTTTGACAAAGTGCAACCTTAAAAATATGATTTCTGTAGTGTAAAAACATTAAGTCATCCAAAAAAAATTCAATTAACACAGGAGCTAAACCCAGTAGTTCATGCAATGCACCAGAAATTTGTTATTTGGATTCGGGCAAGGCAACAAGATGTTGAATTTCAAAAATAAAATTGTTTAGCGATGAAGCGAAATTTAATTTTAGTGGCTGACAAACAAACTTGCTGAATTTTGGTCAACAATTCATCAACTTAAAGACATACACATATGCCTGGATGTTCATTAAAAGAGGGAGGGTGGGCAGTCTTGGTGGGCATTTGTCAGATATTTTGTTTCATGTATAATCGGAAGATGTGTAATTTATGTCAAAATAAAAATAAAAATTATTTTTAAATTTTTATTGTGTTTAAATAACATACTTAATCCGGCGTTCTTATGGGGACACCCTTAATTTACAAAACAAACATTTAAGAATTTTCAATTAACAGAGGATGGTATAAAAGTCACGCTATAATACAAAAAAATGTTTCTTTTTTTTAATCAAATATATAAGTCAAAAGATGCATTGCTTAAGCATACCAAAATTCCAAATCGATGTTGTGACTAATTATTGATAAACAAACAAAGCAAAATTCATATCCAAAGAAAGATTATTTTTGCGTTGTCAACAATAATTGGTCTTAATATTTATCCTGACAGTATATAACCCGACGACCAATTCTGCACTCATAGGAAATTCCTGTGCCAGATCCGCTAAAAGAAAAGCTTTGGCGTAGAAATCATACTAATTCATCCAGCGTCGACATAGGTACTTGAAAAAGCAAGTATCGAAGATTATACTTTTTGGAAACTACTTCGAGACCTAAACTTTTTAATCAAATTGACTTAAATGACCTTATTAGAGACCTTGGCCTTTCAAAAATGTCTGCAGATTTATAAGAATCTGACAATAATTTTAACGGGCCGACTATACTTCGTCTACAGCTGTTGTGCAACAAAACCAGTAGTTGCCCATTAAAAGCATAAAAATAGTAGGACCTATGCAAAAGTAAAGAAAGCTTAATTTCTTGGCGTATACTACCATCCCCCCAAAAGGATGACAACTTATTACCTAACAACCTATATGAGCAATATAAAAAAATATATTTCAAACAAGACCAAAGCGAATAAAATGGATATCAATTTTGTCAGCAGGTTCAAAATACCCTGGAAAACATACTTAGCTTTTCGCCAAATAGATTTTTTTTCTGTATCCATACCACACTGTTTAAAATATCTGAGGTGTAAAGAGTAATCTTAAAATGGTGTCAAAATCCAACACCAAGTGGTGTTAATATAAACACCATGAATTATGGTTGAAAATGTTATATACAGCAAACACCAAAACGGTGTTTATCTAAAAATTTTTGAGAAGTGCACCTACACAGAAAAAAAAGAATAGTTTATTTAACTTTATTAATTTAGTTGACCCATAAGTATTTATTTAAATCAACTATGGGAAGGTTAATATAAACAAAGATTAGTTTGACGGTACTAAACCAGATAGTTATTTTATTTTTTTTTAAATTGGTTAAATTAACCCAGAAAACTTTAGTGAAACCAACCCGCTGTATGGTTCAGTTTACTAAATATGTTGTTTGTAAAATAAGAGTTACTTCAACCTAAAGCACTCTGTTTAAACGATTAAAACAATTTGCCGTGCATTCCTGGTTGCATAGTGTGTACCGATCGCGGCAAAGGCGGTGTGCATCACGTGATGTTCTTAAATCTCGCCTCTGTTGACTTACATGAAGAGTATATAAGCTCAGGTAGTCCTTTGCTTTGGTGTGACACTACAAGTTGTTCGATACTAAACAGACCTTAAATAGGTGGAAACAGCTGTCAATACTTAAAGTATTTTAAGTTGGTGGAACGCACTAAAAACATTATCTCTAGCGAGGTGAAGGTTCAATTTTCTGGTAAAATACTAGTAATGCGTCAAGGAACTTCCTGTTTCCTTTTTTTTCCTATTTTTCAGTGTATTATGATTTAATTTGACCAAAAACATATAATATTTTTAACACTGAAAAGGAGTTCAATTTACATCAGGTAAAATTTATTTTAATACTCTGTGAAAGTTAAATTTACACTATTTTAGTAGTTGAATTTACACTGGACCAACGAACCATATTTAATACCATTTTTGTTTGTATCGATATAGACCATGTATGGTGTTAATTTGGTGTTAAAATGGTCATGAAATTTTGGACAGTGCAGTGTCATAAAATTCGATTTATAAATAAATCTATTTATTTTAAATTTTCTCTGTAAAAACATGCGGTCTCTTATTCAGTATAATCTTACTTATAAATAAATTTCCGCATGAAACGCGGGACGTGTCTAAGGTTATTTTAATATACTTCTACTACTGTGTCCAAAATGTATCGAAATTTATTAATTTAATTTAATTTTCGTGTAATTGTAATATCGTGATCAACTACACTAAGTAGTACTACAACTCACATTTTTATTAATTTAATTATTTCAATATTTAAGTATATTCAAAAATACAAAACCAAAAAAATTAAAATATTTGACAAATCGCTCATTCAAAAAAAATATGCTGTGAGCATTTATTCCTTTCCTAATTGTAATACAATTAAAAAATAACAACTGGGCGATTTTATTAGCCGTAGTAGGTAGGTAGTCCCAACGATATTGTAATTGACACAAGAATAACAAATTTATACAGAGAAAATCTATCGAACAATCCTTAATGTAAATGCTTGTTTTTAGGTTATTTTAGTATACTTTACCATTGCTCTCAACAATGTATTACACCACGGGTCTTAAATTTATAAACCCCAAGTACCGTTTTTCATTAAACATACTGCGTAGCCCTTTATAGGAAGAAATTAACATAAAGTACCTAGCTGAAGAAAAATAAGTATTTTAATTATTGCGAAGAAGCAATTTTGGTAAGTTTTACATAATTAATTTTTTTGTATTCCATTAAATTTGGACTAATATGGAATGTGCTCTGTCTGAAGAAATACAGACAAAGTAAAATATTAAATTTAAAGATCTAAATATCATGGCTTTAAGCGTTGTTTAGTATTTTACGAAACTCATATCACTAATTTATAATAAATAATGTTGTCATTTACCGGAATTCAGTTATTTTTAACTCACCCGCAATGATCATCATGCATATCGTGAAGATCCTTTCGTTGTCCGTTTCGGCTGCCACGTTGCCAAACCCAACGGACGTCATGCACGTCATCGTGAAATACAACGCCGTCACGTACATCGTCTTTCGCGAAGGTCCGTTGATCAGTTCGGGCGTGCTCGAGTCGTTCGGCCACACGTACGAGTACGGATTCTGCGTGATGTTCGCCAATTTCCACAGCCAGCTGTACTGAACGCCGTTGTCGGCGTCCGACCGACCGATCGAGTACCATATGCACGCCAGCCAATGAGCGACCAGCATGTAGAAGCAGAGGAGCAGGATCAACATGGCAGCGCCGTACTCCAGATAGCGGTCGAGTTTGCGCACCACTCGGCCCAAGCGTAGCAGGCGTACCACTTTGAGGGCGCTGAATAGACTACCAATGCCCTGAATATAAAATTTAATCATGCTTTAAAGTTTATAGTAATAAATCATTTAATTGCCAAAATAGTTTTCTTAGGACTAAGCTTAACATTATTATTTATATAGGTACACACAACCAAACATATATGGAATCACCCAGAGAAACATTATTCCAATTGAAAAAAAGTGATTTGGAAATTAAAAGAACTTTAACTGAACCAATTTTATTACAAAAATTCATTAAAGCAAATTTTCTAGAGAACAGATTATAAAAAATGTGAATTTCTCTAAGAATAAACTTTACAATAAATTAGAACTTAGGAAGAAATAATAGGTTTTTGTTAATTTTATAATCAATGTTTCCACCTCTAGCCCAAATGCAAGCACGAAGTTATTTATTTATTCTTGTTAAACTTCTTACAATTATAAAACTACTTCTACTGGTTGTTCTGCGTTGCCGGGTTGTTTTAACGTGCTCTCTCCTTCTATTCTTGTTTTAACATTATTCCTTAAGTTCTTAATAAGATTAAAATCCGGTGTCAAAAAAGGCCACTATAAAACACCTTTTCATTTCTCAACAGTTCTTGATAACTCTACTTATCAGCGGTGGTACATTATTCGGCACAAATAAAAAAATCGCAGAACACAGTTAAGGGTTCCATAAATATTAGTGCAAAATAGAGTTGGCCATTTAAATTGGTATTTGGAGTATTAAAACTGGAAAATTAAAGATTAGAGAAATGTCTTATTTCCGGATAAATCCAGAGAAAATGTTTTCCAAGGAGAAATTTATAACTTAATAGAAAGCATGCCTCGTTAAATTAAAGCTTGCATAGATGCTAGAGGTGGCAATACTGATTATTTAATTAACAAAATCCTATTATTTATTCTTAAATTCTAATTTACCGTAAAGTTTATTCTTAGAGAAATTTACATTTTTTGTTATTTGTTCAATATAAAATTTGTTTTAATAATTTTTTCAAATTTAAATTGGTTAGGATAAGGGGATTTTTATTTTCAATTCCAGTTTTTTAAGTAATAACTGAGTGATTTCATATAAGATTGGTTGTGTGTATATCTAATAAAGTAATCCTCATTTTGCCAAAAAAGTTTTAGTTCTTTTAGGAGTCTCCCAAGTAGCATTATAGTGGCGAAAACTGATATCGAAACTTCAAATAAGTGTCAAGTACGTTAAAATAAGTAAATCTACCACGATACAGTTAAAATATCTTTAATATATTATCATAGTTGTAACCATGTGATTTGCACTAGCAGAATATACTTCATAGATTTTTAACTTTTTGGTGCATCAGTCTGGTATCTAAAATGTTATGACCACTTTTGACACCACTTTAAAGTAATCTAAACTTTAAAGTGGATTATAAATAGTAACGGCAACCACACCACATCACTTAAGTATTACTTGGAAGTGGTAGTAGTAGTAAAGGGGGTAGTTTTGGCAACGTTTTCGAAACTTTATTCAAACCTTGAATGTGACAAAACTTCATTATATAATTACGGTGGTCATTACCACTTTAAAGTTCCCTTCTACAAAAGCAGACATGTTTACAAATAGTCGTCATTGTAGCAAAATAAATGTGTAGTTTTATACAAATAATTCTGGTTAGTACTGTACCAAATTTAACACGTTAATACATAATTATTGGTTTCAGGTGATCATAAATAATAAAAAAAATATTTGAGGTCTCTAGATAAATAATTTTTAGATCGGCTAAGTTTACAACTTTTTATATTCCTTTTTATAATAACATATTTTAACAGGGTGTGCTTTTATTTCGAGATATGACACCCATGTTAACAGTAAAATTTTATTCTTGTTAATTTTGTCTTCGGATTATTTTAATTCTAGTTATTATTTGCAAGTTGTATTCTTACATTATAATGATTTTAGTATTTAGTGTTAGTTTATTGTCCAGTTTTAAAGAAAGCAAAGATAATAAGATAAATAATATGCTGGTGTCTGTATACAATCCAAGAACGTTGTTGGAACGTAACAGTCACTAAAAAGTGTTCCCCATTTTAGTGACTTCCACGTAATAGAACCGTTTCTACCACGTGGCAGAGATTTTGGCAAAACACTTTACAGTTCCAAGTATAATTGGCCGATACGTTTCATCCACTAAAAATGCTACTTAAGCTATTTTTGGGTCTATAGAAAAATCTCGCAAAAGAAATAAATAAAATAAATGTAAAAAAAACATACAATTTAGCAAAAAAATCCCGAATAAAATTTCTCATTTACAAAAATCAGATTTCAAATCAAATTAAAAAAAACTTAGTCCTTAAACATACATATTTCTTTGGAAATAAAATCTGTAAAAACTAATTTAAAATCGACCCGTAAGTTATATTAATTTAGCAAATACAAATATACCATTTTCCACCTCACTTTATTCAATTTTAAAACCTTATTGGTTTAAATTACAGTGAATGTTAAAATCACTGATGCCTAACGCGAATAAATAGTTCCGATGTTAGGCGGGGCGGTTATTATGTTTACCGTTATACAGGGTGTTTCACGTTCGTGGTCCATTAGAAGTTTCTGGGAAACGGAAAAAGATTTGAAGGATTTGAAATTTTAAAAGCGTTGATAATTCATTTAAATCTATTTTTCTAAATTATTTTAAACAAAATTCAACTTCCGGTTTAAACGGAAGTGGGATCAATTTTGTTATTTCAAATGAAACACCCCATATATTTTTACATTTTTAAATTCTACATAAAATTCTGAGTAAAATTACTATATAGTATGGTATATACCATGTCCTATACCTAAGGTGAATAGTTTTCGAGTTATTCATTTTTTTAGTTAAAATTTGACAAATGCGCGTCAATCAAAAATAGCCTATAACTTTTTTGTTATTAGGTTTGCGGATATGAAGGTAGAAGTTTTTGAATCTTAAAACATTGTTTAAAAGATTCCATGTTAATTTTTAATATTTCTCAACAAATTACTTGAGAAAAACCATGACAAATTATGCAAACTTGAAACGTTAATAAGTTTTTTATTTTAAACGTAACACCGTGTATATTTTTACTTAATAAAATTTAAAATTAAAAAACCTTTCGATTGATATAACTATTCCCTATACCTAAAGTTAACAATTTCAGAGATATTTAACAATTTTAAATATTATTTAGTACCTATTGTATCTATGGTTACCACGTAATCTAAAATTCAAAATAAGAAACCGTGTTCAGGCTGCTTTTCAAGAATTAGACCCAGAAGAGTTGATAAGAGCAACGTCTAATGTTGAAATAAGAATTAAGAAATGCTTAAATGTAAATTGAGGACACTTTGAACATTTATTAAAAATTAGATAGGTAATTAGTAATAAAATATTGTTGGTTTATTCAATTTTTATAGTTACACATTCTTTTAGTTATTAAAATATTTCATAAATATTAAACTGGGTTTTCATTTTATTTTTTATTATCTCCAATGAGCTTGGGCTTCATCTAGTTGATATATTCCAGCTTTGTTGATTTCTTTTTTAAATTAGGAAATACTGTTTGTATTACTTTTAAATTTTAAAAATGTTTCGCATTGTCAAAGTTACTACCAGCTATTTTTTATCAGTAATTTTGTTTACAAAACACTTAATTAGTCAACAAATTGTTAAATGTTAAACAATGACAGATTACGTTGTAACCATAGATACCTTCAACTGAAAGGTTTCTCTATGGGTTTCTTGTTACAAAATATTATTTAAAATTTTAGAAATTGTTAAATATCTCTGAAATTATTAACTTTAGGTATAGGGAATATTTAAATTAATCGAAATTATTTTTAATTTTCTATTTGGTTATGTAAAAACATACAGGGTGTTACTTTTAAAATAAAAAAGTTATTAACGTTTCAAGTTAGCCTAATTGGCCTGGTTTTTCTCAAGTAATTTGTTAAGAAATACTAAAGAATTTATATGGAATCTTTTAAACAATGTTTTAAGATTTAAAAAATTCTAGGCTCATATCCGCAAACCTAAGAACAAAAAAGTTATGGCCTATTTTTGATTGACGCGCATTTGTCAAATTTTAACGAAAAAAATGAATAACTCAAAAACTATTTATTTTAGGTATCCGACATGGTATGGTAATTTTACTCAAAATTTTATGTAGAATTTAAAAATATACAAATATATGGAGTGTTCCATTTGAAATAACAAAGTTGATGTCACTTCCGGTTAAACCGGAAGTGGAATTTTGTTTAAAACATTTTATAAAAATAAACTAAGATGGATTATTAACGCTTTTAAAATTTTAAGTTGATTTCTTTTTCCGTTCCCCAGAAAGTTCTAATGGACCACGATCGTTAAACAGCCTATATAAGAGTAGATAAAAACATAATTTAAAGTGATAATTTTATTGCAATTTATTGTTTGCCAAAAATGTTTTATTTTGCATAAAGTATTAAAGTGTGACATGTTTTGCCACTTAATTATAAAAAGGGTAATTTGGCAGATAACGTAAAGTAAATCCCAAACATTTATCTGAAATTAAATCAAAATTGAAACCGAAGTAACTTACATCTTCGTCGTGGTCGAAAGCGTTGAACACATCGTATGGCAAGCAACTAAGCAGGTCGATGATGAACCAACTTTTCAGATAGTTCATGCGGATGACTTTCGGATCAGATACGACCTCGCCGCCCGGTCCCACAAACGTCGTGTGAAAGTTTAAAACTATGTCTATAAAAAAGATCACGTCCACAATGGAGTCCACAACCAGTAGTGACACGTCCTCCGAAGTCTTATTTTTAAAAGCTACATTATAAGGAACCTATAAACAATACGAACATGATCTTTAAATTTGACTACCGACAGTAAGAGTATAATAATAATTAAAAACTTGGGTGACACGACTGGATATGGAAAAAATAGAGAATGTATTTTCGTTACAAAAAAATGTTTAATAATATCATGGAAACTTTTACATTTTAACATACAGGGTGAGTCTTTTAACTTGAAACTAAAATATCTCAGTAAATAGTTATTTTACGAAAATTTTTTTAAAATAAAATTAAATAATTCGAGGGGGAAAATAAATAAGTGCCAAAATTATTCCCCATACTCTCATCCTTATAGGAAGGCCATAGAGTAACTTTAAAATTTTCAATGGAATACCTTATTTTTTATTGCAGATTCGGATCATTTGACTAAAAATATGTGTCAATTTTATTCAATTTTTCTTCTGTATATGATTCTGCAATAATTTTTCTATAAAATACTTGTTGGTTGTTATTATTAATTATACAAATTAAGCTAAAAATTATTTTTATTTTTCGATTTATTATTAAAGTAAGTGCTCAAAATGGTGGCATTCGACTTCAATGCAATATGAGTCTACACAAGTACTTAAGTAGCGTTTCTGCTGAAATTTCGGAACAATCAAATTTTCACGGGTTTTTTACACGGTTTTTGAGATAGGTCCACAAAAAGAAATCCGGCGAAGTAAGATCAGGTGATCCTGCTAGGCCTGCTAGGCCAACTAACCGGACCAGCTCTACCAATCCAGCGACCATTAAAATTGCGATCAAGTACTTCACGTGCTAACACGGAATAGTGTGCTGGGCAACCACATGTTCTGTCTTACTTTCAAGCTTGAGTCTTTAAGTAATGTGGGCAGTTTATTTTCCAAAATATCTTGGTACATTTCGCCATTTAAGTTCCCTTTAATGATGTAAGTACCGATTAGTTTGATGCCAACCATTCCACACCTCACTTGACAGTCAGAGGACGCTGATGTTAAACTTGACGGAGCCAACGCGGATTTTCAAGTAGTGCGTAAAAGACGACCAGTCAGAGAACAATACAAAATGGAAAAATTTTGGATTTTGTTGTATTTGTTCACGTGCCCACTGACAAAAAAATACCCGATTTTGAAAATCCAAACTATGAAGCTCCTGATGTAACGACTTATGATAGGATGGTATTTATTTATTTAAAACTTTAACTTTAGAAAACTTAAATAAGTATTAGTACAAAAATCGTACTTTATAAAAAAATCAGACTTGATTTAATAAGATAATTATTTTTATGGTATAATAGTAGGGGAAACTGTTGTATACTGGGACAATATTTTTCAATTTAAAATAAATACTTTTTTTATTTTTTTTTTGTCTATTCTAAATGTTTCTTCATATTTATTGTAGATTTAGTTAGTAATAACTGAAATAATTTTACAAATTCTGACATAACAAAAGGAAAAAATTGGATGTCCCACTAAACACCATTTTCCCAACCCCATGTTGTTTAGTGGGACCTAGGCAAGTGCATACTGGGACAGTGTTCTTTTTATGCTAAGCTGGGATTTTAAACAAAAACAGAACATTTTTAAGTATTTATTAAAAAAAGTTAAAGTTTCTACATAATATGTAAAAATATAAAATATATTAAAAAACAAAAACAAAAATATCTTCGAACATAATAGGGAAACTTAAAGAAAGACAAAAATAACTTAAATTCTTTGGTATTAGGAACAAAAAAACATTAAAAGTAGAAATAAAATTATTGAATATTAAACTCCCCAAAATTAAAATCGAAGAGCCATTGCATAGCTACTCTTTCTGTTCCACCAGAAGTAAAGGGCATAGGAAGTTTAATAATAATATTTTCTTTTGATACAACATCTTCATCTCGATTTTCTGGAAACCTGAATTTTTTGTTTGAAATTTTTTTTCATAAAATTAACAACATAGTCAACATAGACCATCTTCATCTTTGCATCTTTTTAAATGTCTATGTAAAGCAGATTTACTAACACTAAACTGATTTGCAGCATTCCTAATAGTTATTCCATTTGTTACAACAGCCTCAATTGCTTTTTTTATTTTTTCAGCATTCTCTAGGTGTGTTTGCCGACTGACCAAAAAAGATTTTTTGTTTTTTCGTCCTCTTTTTTTATCCATTTCTAAAAAAAATGTAATGACAAGTTAGGTACCTACTTGAAAATACCAAAATAAAATGCTTATCCCAGTATGCACCTTAATATAATTGTCCCACTATAGACCGTCCCGCAATACACCCCTATGCATTTTTAACGCCTTTTGTAATAAAAAGTAAACAAGCCAATATTAATGAAAGACAAAACTCTTCTTACCTTCAAGACACTCTCAGCAACCTCTTCACTAAAGTTTATAATAAAATCTTGTTTTTAAGTAGCTAAAACTATGCCGAACACGTGTACGCTAAAAAAAACGTTGTGCCTCTGATGCTCACAACAACGAAGGCACAGCCAAACTAACAATTTCAGCAAGAAATCTTAAGGTTGTATTTGATGCTTACATTGTGTGAAGTTCCTATTTATTCAAAATTTTAACTGCCAACAGTGGGGGGAAATTTAAATTGTCCCACTATGGAACCTGTCCCACAATACAACAGTTTCCCCTACAGAGGAGAAATCTAAAAAAAAAATTTTTATTACAGCATTTTCCAAATATGAAAAAATGTTTTAGACAATATCTACCTATTTTATTCAAATCTGCAATAAAAAATAGGGTGTTCCATTGGAAATTTTAAAGTTACTCCATGCCCTCTCTATAATGATGAGAGTATGGAAAATAATTTTGGTACTAATTAATTTCCCCCCTCGAATTATTTAATTTTTATTTTAAGCATTTTTTCGTAAAATGCCTATTTACTGGGATATTTTAAAGTTTCAAATTAAAAGACTTACCCTGTATACATAATATTAACAAAATAATAATATAAAGTTATTACGACATAATATAGAGCCATAAAAAAAGTATCATCAAAAAATCTTAAAATGACCCAAATGCTTCCACTCGTGTCACCATTATTTTAAATTCTTCACGAACATATTTACCATTATTGCTGTATAAAAAGTTAAACACAATATAATCCAATCCCATATTGCTTTGAATGCGCAATAATGCAATAGTATGTGTGGAGGCGTCTTCGGTGCTTCTTGTCGATACTGTGGCATTATATCTGCATTTAAACTCATCATCTAAATAAATATAACAAAAACCAACCAACAAAATAATAATAAAGAAAAAAAAATAAATCCATATGCAGCGTAGGGATAAAAAACTAGATTAGTTGGTGGTTTTGTTCCGGTAATGTTTATTCTACTGACTTGAGCCAGATGCGATTGCTTGGTGGTGTCCTTTAAGTTGGGCAGATGCGATGAGAACTGAGATACTAAAACGGATCTGCTTCTCGTTACCGATCGTGCCAGCTTTGCGAATTTTGAAAGGCCTGAAAAAGTATCTATAAACAAAACATTTCTTCAATATATTAAAAAAATAAAAACGTAATTAAATTAAAATATACAGTAATGAAACATTTTAAAGAATGTACAAAAGAGTTTCCAGATATTTTTATTTTTTCTTTTAATTGTCGAAAGTTACTTCCGATTACTTGTATTCATACAAGTAATCGGAAGTTATAACTAATAAATGACCTCTGGAAATATAACTATTTTTGTTAAATTGTTAATAACATCTGAAAAGAAGTTTTTAGGATTTATGCATAGAATTTTTCCTTCAACACGAACACTATTAAAAATGGGACTATGCGACCGTGTCCGTTATTTACCAACTTGTTTTTTTTTGTTCGCAGCGCAACCTAAATTTTAAGTTTATGACCTAAAAAAAAATTTAAAAATAAATTATAAAAAAAATATTCATATTAAACCGTGCCACAAAGACGATACATTTTCTATTTAAATAACATGGGGTTTAATTTTTTTTCTCCCGAGCAAGTTAATATACAGCAATAAGAGACACATATTTTTATAGGAAATTGAACGCTTTCCCATGATTTTTTTATAAATTCACTGATTTAATAGTATATTATGTATCAAGTTTGATAAACGCCATTTTATACACGAATTTAATTTAGGCACAAGCAAGCTTGCGAGCGAGTGTATAGAAAAGTTTATAAACGAGGTGCATACCATACTTTTTCTACGACAAATATATTTCATTTTAAGATAATAAGTATACTTATTATCTTAAAATGATTTAAATCAAAAATTTGTATAGAGCACCATCTATGAAACAATAGGGGAATCTATGTGTCACCGTTAAATGTCAAATTTTTGTATTTTATAAACACAGATTATAAAGGTTATAAATCGAAATTTATTTCTTGAAAATTGACAGTTTTTCACAGGAAAAGTAAAGAAAATGTTTATGAGCACTTTACAGTGGAGTCCGTGCCCGAATTTAAGTTATAGTTTACTGCCGGCTAAATTAAAAGTTCAGTACAATGTTCATATAAACTTGTCAATGTGTATTTAAAAGGTCACTTAGTGTCATGGAAACATGTACGATAAAGGGCGTTTTAAAGGTGGGAGTAGAAAAAAGTTATTTATTGTTAAAGATAAACTTATCATAATTTTTTCGATTTTTTTACTTTGACTGCAAAATTATAATTATTTTTATGAAAATGAATTGTTTATTTTATTGAAAACAAATAAGTAAAAATTATTGACAAGAGATTCCAAAAAATTCATTTTTTTATTACATTAAACGAATCTGGTACTAGTTTTACTCAATGTTAGTACGATTACTTTTTTACATAATCCTTTTATTTCTGTGAAATTCTACAACATTTATACGATTTTATAAAATATACAATAAAAAGTTTTCCTTCAGTACAGCTAATGACGTAGAAATTCTTAAAATAATTATTTTTACGACAAAATAAAATTCGTAGTTACGCATACGTCAAGATACATATACCTGCGCATACTTTGTCTTGAGTATAAGATGCAGACATTTCCGCTACACCACTTATCCTTTTTAAATAAGTTAAATGTATGTATCTACTTCAACATTGAATAGCTGTGACTTTATGGCACTTTAGTCACAAGCTAAAGTTGGCAATAAGTAGTGGCTTTTGGGCATTTTAGTCACGGGTTGAAATTAGCTTTATTATATAGTAGAGAAAAGTGAGGTTAATTCCGTTTACATTACAGGTTAATAACAGTAAGAGTACACTTTTGTACTCGATACTGATCTTCGGCATTTTTCTTTTTAGATATGTACATTTAGGATTTATTCATCTGTGTTTTATAATTATAAATATCTTGTATACATACATGTATGACATACATTGTATGTACTAATTAGAAAATAAAGACCCATTAATATTATTATTATAATATATTATGATTAGTTGACGGATGTAAAATGTTTAACAAATATAATTGGCTTTAATTTCTTTTTTGTGTTCGTTGTAGATAAAGTATACTTAGTATGCAACTCGTTTTATAGACTTATCTAGACACTCGTTTTTAATAAGCTTCGATCGTGCCTAGTAAAACTCGTAACTAAAATGGCGTTTATAAAACTTAATACATAATACCTATACTATTATATAAAAGATGCCACAGACGATGGGTGATTGACCTACTTCAAACTTGAACTTTGCGACACGAAATCTGTGAAGTACGACTTTTGCCTTTTGCCTTCTGTGGTTAAATCATACTTTAGTGCGCATTCATAACTACATATTTTATTTTTTCGTAAAAATAATTGTTAAAAGAATTTCTACGTCATTAGCTACAGCTGAAATTTTTCACTGTATAATATTTTATAAAATCGTATAAAAGTTTGTAAAATTTCACAGAAATAAAAAGATTATGTAAAAAAAGTAATCGTACTGAATTTGAGTAAAACTAGTACCAGATTCTTTTAATTTAATAATTTTTTTTTAATTTATCGGAATCTCTTATCAATAATTTTCACTTATCTCTTTTAATAATTTTTACTTTTTCAATAATACAATAAAATCACATATTTTCATAAAAATAATGATAATTTTGCAGTCAAAGTAAAAAAATCGAAAAAATTACTATGTTAAATTTTAATCTTAAATAACTTTTAAACCAGTGAATTTATCGAAAAATCATAGGAGAGCTTTTTTGTACAGCGTTCAATTTCCTATAAAAATATGTATGTTATTGTATACTGTATACTGTATATTAACTTGCCGAAAATAAATTTAAAACTTGCCGAAACCCCATGTTCTTTAAATGGAAAATGTATCGTCTTTGTGGCACGGTTTAATATGAATATTTTTAAAAAAAATTGTTTGGATATAAACTAAAAATTTAGGGGGCGCTGCGAACAAAAAACCAAGTTGGTAAATAACGGACACCCTAATGTACAGTCCCATAGTTGAAATTTTACTTACCTGCAGAATACAGTAAGTAAAAAAATGCAATTAGAAATATAGCAAACAAAAAGCATCCGGAAACTCTTGTTGGAACGCCCTTTGGTAGTAAACAGAAAAGTACTTAAAGTTATTATTGCTTTAATTTAATTATTGTAGAGACTTGGAGTCATAGACCACTTCTTTTAGTGATAAATATTTTAGTTACCAAGGTTAACATTTTTATTTCATAATAAAGTTTTAAATCACACAAGTTTTCTACAAAGTAGTGATAAAAATAAAAGGTCATTACCAATCTTATTTATTTTTAAAAGCTTGAAAGCATAAAATAAAGTAGATATTAAACATTTTGTTCACATAACAAAGCAAGTATTTTTATATTTATAGGGACAGTTAAAATACTATTAACAATAAGTACCAAATATAACCACCAAAATTTCGAGGTAAAAACAATATCTTTTATAATTTAAAATTATGATACATATGTTACATGTTATGTGTAAATACAGGGTGGCCCAACAAAAACGAAACAGGTAGTAAGAAGTAATGGGGCATAATAAAAGGTCTTGCTCAACTAAGTATCATGATAAAAAAACAGTCAAATTTTATTTATTTGAGATATTGAAAATTGAAGTTTTACCAGCACAGTGTTGAATCATAAAAAAGCCTTTAACAGTTAATTCACTTAAAAAAATTGGCTGCGCGGCCATTCCAAGCCCATGGACAGGACACATCAAAACATGTCTAAATTACATTCTTGTTACTTCCTTAAGTTTACTTATTTTTTCTACGAGTATTTATGAGAAGTATTAGCCAACTTTGGCTAATACTTCTCATAAATACACTGAAAAAAAAATATTCTTGTATCAAATAAATTTATTTGATTCAAAACAATCTGTGTCTCATATATAACGAAGAGAATATATTCTTTAAAATAGAAAAGTATTTTCTTAATTCACGTTGATTTACTTCAAGAATATTTACTTAATGTAAGAAAATTAAATTTCTTTAAATAAAACTTTGATTGTTTAAAAGCAAGAATATATATTTTTTACAAAAACAAAGAAACACTGCATAATTAGGCATAAAATTTAAGAGGAACGTGTCGGCATACCCACTTCTACACAGTTTTAAGAATATGTATTCTTGGCAAAAGAAAATACTGTTTATAAAAACAAATAAACAAATTTAAGAATATCTATTTCTTAATATAAAAAAATTAAAAATATCGTATTCTTGATATAAAAATATTAACAATTGTACCAAGAAACCAACTTAGATTTCCTTCAAGAATATTTAATATTTGAATTAAAACATGCAACTTTTTAAAACAAGAACCTGTTTCTTAATACTAGAATATTTCCAAAAATACAAAATTCTTTTTTAAAGAAGTTAAATATTTTTAATTGAAGCATATATTCTTATTTTAAAGCAAGTTGACTTGAATTAAAAAAATATTTTCAAGATGATTGGTATTCTAAATGTAAGAAATCTTTTTTTTCAGTGTACTCGTAGAAAAAATAAGTAAACTTAAGGAAGTAACAAGAATATAATTTAGACATGTTTTGATGTGTCCTGTCCATGGGCTTGGAATGGCCGTGCGGTTACCAACATTCTTAAAAGGACCATCCAACGGATCCTTTGATTTAATACATTTCGTCGATAATATTACCAAACAAATAGATAATGATAACATTTTGCTTTTTAACATCTGTTTTTTATACAAGTATACATTTTTGCCTTTCTCAATCACCATAATTGTCCACGTAAAAAGGTATTTTTGGAGAGTCTGGTTGGACCCATTTTTCTTGATGGTAACCTTCTTCTTTTTCTTCCTTGGTGGCCTTCAGCCTTAATGGTCTCGGTTAACTTTGACCAGCAACAAGATTTAATGTCCATGCGCTTCACGAAGCCATCCACCCATAGACACGTAAATTTTCCAAATCTTGGATCATCCACTCAATGTATTGTACAAATTACAAAATACCACGCTAGAAGGTCAAAGCTTGCGATATTGTCCAAAAATACAGGTATATTTCTATACCCGGAATCCAATTTTGTCCCTCCTGGGTCAAAGTCAGCTATGTTTCACACTTTTCATCGAGCAATGTCCCAGAGATGAAAGTTCGATGCACCACACACGAAAGACAAAACTTACTAGAAGATTTAGTACTACACTGCATGTGAGAGAGTTTTAGGACCAAGTGTTTCCTGGATAATAGATTGGCCGACCAGATCTCTATATTTTACTCTTCTAGACTTTTGTATGTAGAGTCGTTTCTAAAGATTGGGCAAAGTTAAGAGTTCGACAACGTATTTTTAACATAATACACTAATAGATTAATAAACTTTGTTCTACTATTCTTATTGTTTTTCTGCCAAAAATTGCTTGTCTGTACTTTTTATTTAAATAAGAAACAAAGTGTGCTGTTGCAACTAATTTTAAATATCTCGAAAACAAATGAATAGAATTTGACTATTTTGATACTTAGTGAAGAAAAACCTTTGAAATGAGGTATTACTTAAATCATCATGCCTATTAAAATTTTAGAGGTTGTGGCCATTGCGCGAATAGTATAATATTATATGAGAGATAATGCAGGCTATTATTCAAGAGCACGGAGAAAATAACGGTAACCATTTATCACAAAACACTTTATGCGCAAAACAGTAATCAACATAATATACAATGTCAATGTAAGTGTCGGACCGACACTGTCAGTGTACAATTTAAAATTATACAATTTCTAATAAAACATCACGGTTTCTTTAACGGTAATAGTTAGTTTTGTGACATCAATGAGTAGTGAACTGTAGTGATCAATTGTCTGCACATTAATTTTTATTTTGAATTAAAAATAACTAATAAGTGGATTACTGTTCTGCATATTAATGGTTGCTGTTTTATTTTCTCCTTGGGAATGAGGTTTGCGTCTTAACCCGTCAAGCAAGAAACGTTTATAATCCGAGTGAATAATGCGCATTTTCTCATAATACTATGCTTTTTCTACTCCAATTAAGAATTGATAATAAAAATACTTTTAACCTTTTCTCCAATTTAAAACCCGATTGGTTCAAATTACAGTGAATATTGAAATCGGCCAATCACTGATACCTAATAAGTTTATTATTTACGTTTAGTCGGGGCGGTAATAATGTAACCATTCAGGGTAACCCATTATACGGGGTGCACCAAGTATCCCCCTATGTATATAGTATATTTATAAAGTATACACTGTATATTATTTCTAATTAAAAATAAAGTTGAGTAATCACAAGCCTATTGATAAGAAATGTATGAATTGGAAAAAAAGCCATCGGTTCTTAAAATATTTAAAAAAAAAACTAAAAATCTTTCAAAACCAAAAATTGTAATAAAATAGGTTTTACATGTAAAAATACACATTATTCTACATTTTCATACATTTTTTTCGCCACGACATCTTAAGTAGTTTAATGCATCGTTGGGTGCCTTGATTTTTTTTCTATCAAAGCATGTAGGTTATAGAATAAAATATGGTGGTAAAACAAATTGCCTAAAAATGTAGATAAATGTGTATGTTTACATGTGAAACTTATATTATTTCAAAATCCCCAGTAATAAAGAAGTAAGAATGATTTTTGGTTTTGACAGGTTTTCAGTTTTTATCAAATTATTTTTTTCAAATTTTTAAATGCCATTTAAAAAACTTTTCTCTAAATTAATCGATCTTGTAGCTCTTTAAATAAAAAAGATACCCAAACATAGAAAAATACTGGGTGCACCCTGTATACGAAAAACCCCAATAGTGTAAAAAATATGCAATAGGAGTAGAAAATAGTACATTAATATACGAGAGATCATAAGGATAAGGTTTGCGTATCGAGCCGTTAGGCCAGAGACGTAATTCATCCAAGTAAATAATGCGCATTATTTCGAGTGTAATACTATGATTTTTCTACTACAATTAAGTAATTTACATTGATAATAAAATTTATTATAACCACACTTTTCCCGGATTTTAAAGATCATTATAGTCGCCCCTCGTATAGAAATCTGTATAATCGTAAATCGTATTATAATCTGTTAACCTTACTTTTTCCTAATTTAAGACCCGATTGGTTTAAATAACAGTTAATATTGAAATCAGCCAATCACTGATGCCTAACAAAGTGAATAATGAGTTCATTATTCACGTTGTTAGGCCGGGCGGTTATATTGGTTACCATTTCTTACGGAAAAAACTCAAATAATGTCAATAATATGCAATAGGAGTAGAAAAAAACAATTTATTATTATTAATAATAATATTTCTATTGTTAATAATAATACATTTTTAGCAAATTCTAAATTTGATGTTAACAATCCATTAATGGTATATGGTAAAACGCGTAAATATCAAAGAGGTTGCATAAAAAATACATTATGTATTTTCTGATTGCAGTTTTATCATCATTCTCTTGTCTAGCATAATCGTCATACCAGAGTTTTATTTTATTATCGCATAAACATACATTAAATATATTACGAGTTTATTGGCAGTCTAAAAGCAAAACAGGAATAATATTCCGGTTTTGCTTTTCCTAGAATATGCGTTTTTAAAATATGAACTAGCCTTTTAAACCAGCATAAGAAAATATGGAATGATGTTCATTACGTTTTTTACCTTACTGTTGCATTTATTTAAAAGTTAAATTTAATATTTTTCCTACCTACTATAATATACAGTGTGTTTCTTTAGTACAGTCCGTAACTTTAGCAGCGATTTCGTTCAAAATTTTAAGAAAAGAGGTTCATATAAACATATATTCTAAAATGCTTCCTTACCGAGAGAGTTTTTGATAGCGTCATTTAAAATTCGAAAATATTTGTTTTACAATTACCCTATGATGTTTTTAATCACAAATGTGTAATTTATTTTTAAATGGGACATCACCTCATCGATTTGGGTCAAATTTTTTATATGGTTTCAAAATAGGCCTTTATTTAACATGTTCTAATTAAAATTTAAGAACAAATAGTATATTATGTATTAAGTTTTATAAACACAAATTTTAATTCGACATGATCGAGCTTAAATGAGTGTCTAGAAAAGTTTATAAAGAAGTTGCATACTATACTTTTTCTTCGGCAAATACTTATAGTATAGAGCGACATCTATAAAACAATGAAGTAACAATTCTTGGGAATCTGTATTACCAGCGCGCCGGTGAAAATGTCAAATTTTTATGTGTTTTTCGAAATATATCCCTTAAAAATGAACTTAAAAACATTTTTTCACAGTGAAAGTGAAGAAAATGTTTTATGGAGTCTACAACCAAAATTAAGTTAAATCCAGTTTACTGCCGGCGAAATTAAAAGATCAGTAAAAGAGAAACTATTTAATAATTGTGTATTTTTTTATTGAAATAATAAAATAATTTTTACAATTAGTAATATTTTAACTAGAAGGGCACTTTATTTTTACGATTGTATGTTATTTAACAAATGTCAAGTAACTTAAAACTAACTTAGCCCATGACTAAAACGCCACAAAGCCACACCTTGTCAATGTGTACGATAAAGGTGGGAGTAGAACAAAATATTTTAGAAATTATTTAGGGGGGGCATTTTTTAAATATTTTTCTCTGCAAGGCTTTATAAAAATTAAAATAAAAAAATTGACAGAAAAACATTTTGTCATAAAAGAAACAATAAAAACAGCCCCATGAAAATATTTTTGTCTTATTTTGGTTTCTTAAAATAGCGGAATTAAGGCTATAACATAAAAAACTAAAAAATCAAATTCAAAAAAAGTATATCCTCTGATTATATTCATATTGTAGTTTAGGTTCATAAAAAATATTCAGGGGATATTAAATGTGGATTAATATCCACATTTAATATCCCCTAATATGCCCATTCTTGTTATGGGAACTTGAACAAAAAAATACTTTTATCTACTCCTACATTGAAGAGCTGTGACTATGGTATTTTAGTCACGGGCTGAAGTTAACAACAGTGGCTTTTGGGCATTTTAGTCACGGGCTGAAGTTAGCGTTATTATAAATTGCAAAAAAGTGAGGTTAAATTTGTAAAATGTCAAATATTTATAAATTAAAATTGGCTTTAAATTCTCATTTCTGTTCGTCGTAGATAAAGTATAGTATGCAACTCGTTTTATAAACATCTCTAGGCACTCGTTTTTATTAAACTAACTAATAAAACTCGTGCATAAAATGGCGTTTATAAAACTTGATACATAATATACTATTAAATCGAATGAACCATATATTTAATATTTGACAACATTTAAGTTACCAACATACTTAACAGATTTAATAAATTTAAGATTCTAGCTTGAATAATTCTGAATTTATTCAATATACAGTGCTTGTTAAAAAGATTGAACTCCATGAACAATGTTTTTTATAAATTTCATGCTCTGTAGAAGTTTTGTTATTTTAATTTTAAAAGAACCTTGCGAAGAAAAACAAAAAAAATGAAAAATTGACTTCACTAAATAATTACTTAATTCGTGTTTCTTAAATTTTAATGGGCACATCTTAAAAAGAGGCCTACTTACTTTAGAACTGTATGCAAAATTTAAGTCAAAGCAAAACGGTGATGTCCAACATTGGTCCCATTTGAGAAATAATTACCCCTATAGATTTTTAATATCGTATGGAATTGCGACTTTATGTTACGAACGTTCTGAGGAATGACCCTGTATAAAATACATATTATATCTTCAAATTGTTCTTATTACAACAATTAATATTTAAATATTATTTTATTAGATATGTGTTCCCGGCGCATTCGCCATTTTTGCAAAAGTTAATATACGTAAAAAAAGCAATTCAAATTCAGTACTAGGTACCCGAAATTTGGCCTTGGATCTACTATATATTTATTAATTCAATTTATAAGGCAAAAATGACAACAGCGTAATTTTTTGTTTTTTTAACGCTTTTGTAATAATTAGGAATCCAAATAAAAAATTCAAATAAAAATAACATCCAACACAATTTTAATAATAGCTTTTCTTTGTAGATGTAATTGAAAATGTTTCATTTACAAAATATTAAGTATAAAAATCAATGATGTTATATGTATTGTTAAACATAGCTTATCTTATTCGTATTTAAGAGTTGTTTTACCCTTACAACAACTAGCCACAAAAAAAACAAACTTCCTGTAATAAAATTTGTTACGACGTCTAGTCAAAAATAAATAAATATCCAGCAAAAAAAGGATTGTGTACTTGCCTCCTTTTGCATCGTCCGTTTCTATGGGTTGTTTTAAGGCCGTGATGTCGCGAAATGTCAGCAGAAAAAGTACGACCAGGTCCCGTTCGTTTTTGATCGGCGATATTTGTAGTAAGAGCCATAGTGGTGTTTCTAGAAAAAAGAGAAAAAACACTGAATTAATTTGGGTTTGTTGAATATTATAGAAAAACGTGCATTTTATTTTATGCTATATATATATTTTTTATTTGGAAGCCAAAGTAATTTATATGTTTTATTGATTATACATTTATAAAAAAATCAAAATAATTAATAAAAAGTTAATTATTGTTATTAAACTAGGTAAGTGGTTTTGCCTTGTCTCAGGACAATATAGTTTTTAACCACCTAACTAGTATATATTGTGTATATTCCTAAATTATAAGTTATAACCAAAAACTAATAGCCTTATGTAAAAAAGTTTGATTGAAGTTAATAAGCTATAAACTTTTGTAAACAACACTGGCAAGATTTTTGAATAAAAAGTTTAAAATTAAATATTCTTTTATTCCTTTGAAGTTAATATTATTATTTTTTGAAGTGCTAAAATAATAAATTAAAATTAAAACTTTTGAACTTAGTTAATAAATTTGGGAAAAATTAATTTTGTTAGCAACCCATAAAATTACGTGAAATTTGCCATTAAACCATTAAATATTTATTCGTTTATTTGTTTCAGTATACTTATAATTGTAAAATGGATTTTTTTAAATGATAAAATATTTAAACATAACCATCCTGATAAATAAGGGGATCTCTATATTCAAATTATTATTTACTACTGAGGACCGGCTTCTGTCAGATCTACCTAACCTCACTTTACTTACTTTTAATAATCAATATAATTGTACGTTATGCGCCTTTTGACCAAGAAGTGTCTTTTTGTGCTTGACTACGAGTCGGCCTTCAAACTTTGAGCTCAGCCCAAAAAGACTAATTTTATGAAGTAAAACATAAATAACTACTAAACGTTTAGATGCTATATTTTGGTATAATATATAGGGTGTCCGTTTTTTAGGAACCAAGCCCAAGCTTGTACCTTGTAGTACCTTGCTAGTCTTTAGAGATACATAGTTGTTTAAATTAGGAAAAAGTTGCGCATTGACATGCCAAATTACAAAAATGATAATTTGCAATGTTTCTCGATCCACGCTTTTTTTTATAAAAAATATTCACTTTTTTCATCAGGATAGCAGAATATCTTAATTATAACTGGATTGATATTTTTAGTTTTTTATGATATAAAAAACTGATTTTCATAAAAAACCCAACATTTAAAATTTATAATATTAACGTTTAACTATAATGTATAGTTATATTTAAACTGTTTTATTCAGTGTTGCCAAATGTTATACACATTTGATGGAGCCTAAAATCTAAAAAGTTTTTTGCATATGGCAATAAAAATACTATTTTAGACATACCTCTATATTCTAGATTTATGTTCTATTCAAGCAGTAACTGCATGGTGCATTCTTCTATATTACCTAGATTACCTATTTTATATGCTAATCATCTATTTAATATAATAAGCAAGCAACTATAGTTATATACAAGTACATAAAAAAGCAGCAGTAGTCTATACCTACAAAACATGTTTATAATATTTTTTATTTATAATATTTATTAATTATTAATATCTTAGACTACAATATGCTATTTATTTAAATTTGTAAATATTTTTTGCTACAGTGGCATTTGGGTCAAATTATATTAACATAATTTATATATATTTCTATAAATTAAATTGTGAAATGGGAAATAGTAAATAGCTACGGTAAATTTTATATTAAAGTCAATACGAACCAAATGAAATTTTATGTTTTTTAAAATAACCACGTTACCCAAAATTGTTATACGTTGAATCATCATTCTCATTCAAACCACTAATTTAACTTTCGTTCTTAATAAATAGTTTATTTGTTTGGGTTGGAAAGTTTTGTGAACAAAATTCAATAAGGTATAAATATAATGTGGTCCACAGTGCTAAGGGGTTTTGAACAAATTATAAAAAAAATAATTTAATTTCTTTTCCAAAACCTTTCTTAATGGATTTAGCCCTTTGGTACAACTACTTACGAAATAGATACACATTACTTGACCGAAGTAACTTTTGTTAAAATTGTCCAGTGGCGTAGATACACCGCCCTATTTTTTACGCCATTGGATATATTTTTTTCGAGTTTCCTGTTAAGTATATAAAAAAAAACTTTTGATTTGAGGCTTCGTTTATGAGATAATTAAGTTATTTTCCGCGAGGCCAAAATTGGGTGGTTCAGTTTATAAAAACAGGACTCTCCAATAATTTGTTCATCGAGAAATAGATATCTCTCAAGAGAGATGCCGCCCTTCAAAATTCAGTTTTAAGAATCGTCTTTTTGTCATAACTCGCATACCGTTGAATAGATTTTGAAGAAATTTATTACAGGTTCTCATAAAATAGACACTCAACACTTGTCATATTTTTCGTCATAATGTAATCTTTTCTCTAATTTAACCGACCTTTTAGCTGTTCAAATAAAACAAATACTCATAGAGTAGACACAGGAGAATTGCTTGATTTATTTCACATATATTCTGGATATCCTCTCGTGGGCACAGGGGTCGCATAGACCGTGTCTTTAAGGTGACCCCTTAGAAAAATCTAATGGGGTCAAATCAGGTTATCGCGGGGGCCATGCAACTGGACCACCTTCAAAATTTGTTTAACAATAAGTTACAGTTAAATTCAACTTATATAAAGCATATATTTTGCTGCTCTTGAAAGTGATTTTTTTTGAAATTATAACAAAGTGAACATTTGGGAATATATTTGCATATGCATTATGCAGTTGGGAACCATTACGATGCAAATATTCTTTCTAATTTTTTTAAACTTTCGGGTGGAATAGCAGCATTTCTAAATATTTTTATTGTTTTATTTAATTGAATTGACGCGTTTCTCGGAAAAACGTCATTAGTCCGAAATTAACATATTTGGGAAAATGAAAAAAACTCTCCGACATTCCCATTTTTTACCAAAGTACTTTATTGACATATTTACTACAATGTAAAAAAATGTAAGATACTTTGTCCAGAATTCCTCATGTTTTTTGTTCCGACGAATATGAAAAAAACACAAAAAATACATGAACATGTGAGGTTTTTAGAAGAAAAAAACGAACAATTCTCCTTACTACAAACACTACAAACTAAATATTAACTCTGAGTAACAAAATAAATGAAAAAACTAAAAACTGTATTAATGCCATTAATGCCACACTCAGTCTTCGCATCTACTGCTGTTATCATCGTTGTCGACCGTGTTATCAGGACTGTCAGGTGCTATGGTCTTCTGGTCTTTTATCAAGTTTTAATAAAATTTTCTATTGCTGTGGTCATGTAAAAGAGGTAGAAGCTTTTCTAGAGTGTCCAAAAACGTCACATGTTATGCACATGTGACTTTCTTAGACGAAACGGAGTGGACTTGTGATGTTTTTAGAAGAACAAGCTAAATTTCATATTTAATTATTATGGAACCTATGACATTTTTACGAGAAACACTTATTTGTATACGTATATATGGAGGTTAGGAAACAGTTGGTGCTAATATCTAAATTTCGACGATATTGGACTAATGATGTTTTTCCGAGAAACGCCTCAATTATAAATGTTTATTATTTTCTAAAAATCCACTAATTTAAATACGCAGAAACTGTGTTTCTCATAAGCAACATTTTTAAAGGTTTCAATCCTAAGATTATGGTATTGAACCCAGCAAATTTTATAAATCCAAAATTTATTCTAATAGTATATCTGTACCTCAGAGCCCTCAGGAGTTAAGTCCAAAAAGTTAATTATGCGTGGCGGCCATTTAAAGATGAGCCGGTGTTTTATTTTACTATATGTATAACTTACAATTTTTCAATAAATGTACATTTATTGGAAAATTGTAAGTTATATAGTAAAATAAAACACCGGCTTATCTTTAAATGGCCGCCACGCATAATAACTTTTTGGACTTAACTCCTGATCGCTCTGAGGTACAGATATTATGTTTCAAATTCAATGAACGCCATTAAGTCACAAATTTTAGTTGGGCACGAGCGAAGTTTTCAAGTATTTAATAAAAATTAGTGTCTGTAAACGTTACCTACTTTCTCTGCGACAAAATTTGACTTAGATATTTAATATTATTATAAAAAATATTTTCTACTAATTATTTAAATATTTGTGTGGAGCGATACCTATAGAAAAATAAAGTAACCAAAACTGGTGTAGAAATCTGTTTTACCAGATTTTAAAATATCGGTGTCAGTTTGTCAAATTTTTCTGTAAAACCTCCCTTAAAAATGGACTGACAACCGTTTAAATATAGACGCCGTTGCAGTTAAAGTGGAGAGGATATTTTTATGGGTACTTCACACGACAATATTAATGCTTTATTCGCAAATACTAGTTTTCTGCCTGTGAAATCTAAAGGTCAGTACAAACGTACATACTTCTTAAAGATTGGCGTCGAGAAACTATTTAATAATTTTGTAATTTGTATTTAGATAATAAAATAATTCCCACATTTAGTATTATTCCAAGATTGTATGATATTTGACCACGACATTTGACCACGTTTAACTAACTTACAGCTAACTTCAGCCCGTGACTAAAAATACCGAAAGCAACTGCTGTTAACTTCTGACCGTTACTAAACACATAAGGCTCTCAGCCTTATGTATTCTCAAGTTTGAATGCCGAAGCTCAAAGTTTGAATGCCGAAGCCTAGCAGAGTTTTACAATTAAGCTAATCACAAAAATACACTTCTTGGCCGCATGGCATCCAACATTTTATTTTTAAAGCCTTACTTTAATTGTTAAACAATATATTGTATATTGTATGTACCTATATGTATATATACATAAAACGCACTATTGTAATAATTATTAAAAGAAGAAAGGGATGTTAGATTAGATCTAAAAGATGAAATTTTTGATTGGTCCAAACAATTTTTTTACAGTAGCAGGTTAAAAAACCTTACCCGATTGGTCTAAATTATTTTTACATCCTAGAAGGTTTATTAATTAAAAATAAAATAAAATGTATATATTTTTTGGATTTTATATAAGAACAATATATTATACAAAAATATCAAGATAGATAAAGAAATAATTTATTTATTTTAAGGATTATAGTTTTTTAAATATATTTACTTTTTAATCTGTTTACTTTATTTATAGTAAAAACAAATAAATAAAAAATATAACTTAATTTGCCTTGCTTTTATGAATAAAACATTGTTCTACGCAGCTCTAGTGCCTAATTAAAATTAATTTAATATGCAAATTAAACCGTTAAGGGGAAAACATAATTTCCCCCTGAGTTACCGTTACCGTTATGCACCTTTGTTCATTTCGTTAGTCATTAGGTAATAAATAAATTGTTTTCTTCTTGTTTTTCATATCAGGTTTATTCCAGTTATAGTTAATATCCAAAAAGATCATTACGGTCTACATTAATTAGTTGTTAATAAGTAAAGACCGGATTATTAGGTTCTTAAAAATGAAAATATAAAAATAAGATTCTTAAGTGGTAGTCCGTCCATAGAGATTTTTAATTATTAACTCCTATTTATTTTAGGTCTAAATTATAAAAAAGGTTTACATCAAACTATCTCACTCCATTTATGTGCACTGTAAAATAGACGCCAAATCGCACCTATTTACCCGCTCACGATTAAATTTTTACTAAATGCCATTCTCATCGTTTAAAAACAATTATTACATACGCCATCTGGTGGCGCTCGATAGCATTATTGAAATACAAGGTTTGTCAACAAAAATTTAAAGCATACGAACTGCACATCATTTTTAAATAAATTAGTAATTTTTTCGCAAAAGAAAGAAATGCAGAAAGAAGTCCTACTCGACAAATTTCGTTCGCAAAGTTTCAATTGCACATCTAAATCGCGCACGTTATTTATATTTCGCGTTGCTAGTATAAACTGCAATACTTTTGTTTAGTATTAGATTTCGATTTATTATTCTTTATATCATTGATTAAGAAACTATATGCTTATATAGTTACGTTACGTTACTAAATCGTTGCATTATTATGTTTGCCAAAGGATCAAATTCGGTACGTATATTTGTTGGTGCAAAATTAACTAATGATAACTTTACCTAATATAATTTATATTTAAATTTGAGCAATTTTTAGAAATCCAACAAAAAATAATATGTGACCTGGACTACGGAAAGGTACCTATGGTTAGAAATCAAGGTTTCGAGAAAACAGCTGTTAATGATAACAAGTCGTGTCCGTGCCTCGCGTTTGTATTTGCGCTTCTACCTCTTCTTTTTTCGTCTTAACCTTGGCTCTCCACCTCTCTTTAGACTTTTACTATACAGTGGTGCTTTTACAATAAATATTTTTGTACCTTATTCAAGTGATGACCTACCAGATTCGTCTTTCAATATGTCTCTTTAGGATATTGACGAGAATAAAATCAAAAAAAGGAATTCTTGATCTATTTGCAATTTTTTTCGCGATTTTTATAATTCATGTTGATCTTTTAGGATGATTTCCAGCAAAAGTTTCAAACTTAGGAGTCTGCGGTTTGTTCCATTGAAAAATACGTTCAATTTTCTATAAATTTCGATCAAAAAACAAAAGTTGATTCTTCCGACATTTTTGGTTATTTACTGATATGTGGAGACTTTCTCAATTAACACTTTTATTAATGATGTTTAACGCTGTTTGAATTCACACGACTTATTTGTTTTATGAATTTTACTGGGTACTATTGACAAATTTACAATTTTCACGGAAATCATTACTTAAATAGGTATGTATTTATTGTATCTAATGTAGGTAGGAACAATGTATTTTTCCAGGATTTCCTCTCGAAAAACATACAACAACCCAACAAATCGTTCCACGTTTTTTCTCGATATTTTTAACATTTTCAGGCCTTAATCTTAAAAACAATCGTTTGTAACATACGCGTTTGACAGCTGATTATAATATAATATAATTATTAAAACATCATCAAAATTAAATTTTCGTGATTTCAATCAAAAATAATGTTGAAATGCAAAAACTAAAAATAGCTAAAATACGGTCTTTTGTAATTAGCGAGAAAAGTTTTTGTCTACTGTTGCACTTTTCAACTTTTTTATCGTTTTTGTTAGGCAAATGTTTGCTAGTAAAAGGATTAATTCCACGATGGTGTTTAACAGGCCGGCAATTTTAGGGAGGTATTTGCAGAAGTGTAAAACTTTATTTAAGCCAAAGCTATTAGCGTAAGTATACCAAATTACAAAAAAGTAATTCATTTAAAATTTCAAACCCTATGGCAAACTGACTTGAGCTTAAAATAGTTATTTTCCTAACTAGTGCGCAAAGTAAGCAGTAAGTGCAGAAAAATTACTTTGCGCATGTGTTAGGAACAATATTTTTTCTCCTAGCGTGCGCAAAGTTAGATAACAATGAATTTTAAATTTATTTTTATTAATGTTTATTACAAAGGAACAATTATTAATATTTCCTAAATTAAATGTAGAACAATTTATTCAACGGGTGATTTCTTGTAGTATTAAATAAAGTTTGGCTTAACTCAGAAGAGCCTTTTTTATGTCCAATATTTTATTTGATAATTTTTTTTTGGGTCATGGATTCTTCTATGTATCTCTCGGCGAGAGCCATTGATTTCCAGCCTCCAAGTCGCTTAACATTGGAAATTCCTTCCCCAGAATCGGCTTATATGGTAGCGGAGGATCTACGAAAGCTATGACCTGTGTACTCGGGATTTTTAAGTTTTAGATATTCAGCTATTTGTGCAGGCATTTTACCAAATATATTAATTCCTACACATTGGGTAGTGCATGCTATTCTTTTATATTTAACAAAAAAACCGCTTTTGTGGGGTATTTGCTTTTCGCAAATTTGAATATTTTCGAAACAGTTGTAAGTAATGACCATTTATTTCATCAGATATTATAAAGATTGTTAATGTGTAATTTATACTGTCTGAAATTTTCACCATTACCAAATTTTCTTTATCTTCTATATCATCAATCATTATCTTTGAGAGCTCTTCTCGCCTACAAGCCCCAGCCAACCCAAAAATGGTGGAAACTTTTATTAAAAGGTAAATTATATCCGGTACTTCTTTAATGAATCTTGAAATGTCATCTTTCTCAAAAATTTTGGACTTTTATATGATGTTAATTTATAATATAAACTCAAATCCAAATTTTTATTAACTTTTAGGACACGTTTTAACATGGAGTACTTACTCCACAAAGTATGATTTTCTTAAATCCCCAAAATAGGCCAAAAGACTTATTTCTTAAAACTTTTTGTCCCTTTGTTGTTTTACCAGTTTTCAAAATGTTTAAATTGTTTCTTATATTTTTTACAGGAATTCTCATTTACAGTATTTGCCTCCAGGATGTCATATGTAATATGTCATATTCTTCCAAAATGTTCATTTCAATTTCGCGAAAAATCTATAATATATGAGTACATTAGATGCACAACTCACAACTGTATTTGCAGGATAAGTGATTTTAAGAAAAACATGAAAAACTGCTCATAAGATCATTTAAAAAAAAATGCAAAAATTGTATAGACGTGCATCATTTTTATTAAAAAAAGTTTAAAAAAATCCTTTAAAATGAGGTATTTTAGTAAATAATTGTAAAACCGAGTTTTGCATCTAATGTACTCATATTATGATGTTATACTCTGTTTGACACTGCAAAAAATATCAGTGTGTAAATTCTCTTTTTTTGTGTAAATTTAGTGTAAAAATCGTGTAAATACTTTTACACGAATGTTCCTAAATTGGGAATCAACACTAAAACATGTAACCACTTGTTAATTTACACGTTAATGTGTTATAAACTCATATTTAATAAATATCGAGTTACAAAAAGTTTGTGTAAATTTTAACAAATATCGTGTAAAATTTGTCCCACCCTTAGTGCCAAGGTTAATCGCCATTATGTGTGTTTTCTTGTTTTATGCGTGCCTTCTGTGCGTTTATAGATATATTGTGCTGGTGTTTTTCTTATAAAAGATTATTTTGTAATACAACGTTAATAAACACATCCATATACATAATATAAGGGGTAAGAAGCAAAAGGGTACAAGTGCATTTTAGCATGAAAATAAGTTAAGTGCAGAATTGGATAGTTTAGTCCATTTTTTTTTTAAATTTCTCATATCGAGAAAATTGTACGAGTTCTGCATCTTAATTAATGCACACAACAATATTGAAACAATATCCAGATTTTTGAATATAGCAAAAACTTTAAAAGTTAATAACTCCACTTCTCTTTTTTGCACTTACCCCTTTATATGTAATATGAAATGTAAATTTTGACTGGGAAACATAGTGGGTAATGACAAATTTGCCAGTAACACATGACATTTTATCTTCTTTAGGTAAGTAAGTTTTAAACAATTAAAATGATCTTGTTTGCTTTATTACTTTATACTAGATGCGGCCTTTAAGCCAAGCAGGGCAGTATTTGTTTTTAACACTTTTGATGCTGACTGGTCAGAACAGTTGTTAACTCTACAATATTATAAGTTGTTTTTTTTTGAATATTTTTAATAATATATATAAAATATTATAATATAATATTTTGTCTAATTGAATTTATAAAATATTTTTTTTTAATAAAAGTATTTTTTTAAACGTTTTATTTTTTTATTTATCTACCCAATTTAGTGTTAAATTTAACACGCTAAAATATTAAACAATAACACCAGCTGGTGTTAAATTTAATACCTAAACTTGTGTAAAAATTACACAATGTGTTAAAGTTTAATTATTCTTCGTGTGTTAAAATTTTACACGATTTCGTGTGGACTTGGAATAACACAGTTTGGAGTTGGGGCGTGTAAACTTGTGTTAATTATTTTTACATGGAAACTAAGTAACTAACTAAATTTAATTTTGTCTAAATTTAACATACTTACGTATATTTTAAATGCAAATGCGTGCGGAAAAGTGCAACAATGTAACTAGGTCGCAAAGTAAAAAAACCGCTCGCTCCTCGGAAAAGTGCAACTTTGCGCTTTCTTTTGGAAGCGCAAATTTGTACTTTTCGCTTGGTTTTTGAAAAATGTATTTTCATATTTTAATCAAAATTAGGCTGAAGAGCATGTCGGTAAGATAATAGTTATTGTTTGTGTCATTTTAATTATTCACTTGATATTAAGTGTAAAAATTGTAAATAAATAAATAGACGAATTTATTCATTGTGTTTAACAGACAAGCAGCTCGGGAATACCGATGCAGGTATTCAATTAGACGCCCAACTGCCCACGCAGTGTTAAGTGCATCATTTTCTCGACTTCAAGAAAACCTCAATCCTAAAAGACCATGTAGACTGAAGTAAATGTACAAGATAAAGAAAATGTACTAGATGCACTGTTCAAAATTGCATGACCTTTTTAACACCAAATTAACACCATACATGGTCTATATCAATACAAACCAAAATGGTGTTAAATATTGTTCGTTGGTCCAGTGTAAATTCAAATACTAAAATGGTGTAAATTGAACTCCTTTTCAGTGTTAAATATAATGTGTTTTTGGTCAAATTAAATCATACTACACAGAAAAAAAGGAAACAGGAAGTTCCTTGACGCATTACAAGTATATTACCAATGGTATTATTCCAGAAAATTGAACCTTTAACTCGCTAGAGATAATGTTTTTAGTGCGTTCCTTAAAATACTTCAAATATTGACAGCTGTTTCCACCTATTTAAGGTCTCTTTAATATCGAACAACTTGTAGTGTCACACCAAAGCAAAGGACTACCTGAGCTTATATACTCTTTATGTAAGTCAACAGAGGCGAGATTTAAGAACATCACGTGATCCACACCGTCTTTGCCGCGATCGGTACACACTATGCAACAAGGAATGCACGGCAAATTGTTTTAATCGTTTTAACAGAGTGCTTTAGGTTAATAATAATAATAATAATAATGTTTATTTATGTTACATACAAACAAGTACTTACACAAGTCAAAATAAGAGAATACAAAATTAAAGTAGAAATTACAATACATGTGGGTAAAAACAAAGTATCGGTATAAATTCAATTTTTGCTAATAAAAACTAATTAAAATTAAAATTTAGAAATTCATCCATTGAATAAAACGAATTTTGAATAAGAATTTCTTTTATTTTATTTTTAAAATCTCTGGTCGGAAGACTTCTTAAACTTATCGGAAGATTGTTAAAAAACTTGATTCCCAAAAAATGTGTCCCTGTTTGACATTTTTTTAATCTGTAATATGGCAGTGTTAAATTATTTCTGTGTCTTGTTTGATAGCTATGGGTGTCCGATATTGTAGGATAGTTTTTTTCATTGTTTTTCATATAAAGAAGAGTCTCCAGTATAAAGACTGATGGTAAAGTTAAGATCTTTAATTTTTTAAATTCATGCTTACAATCTGCCTGATAGCTCAGTCCTGCCAATATCCTTACTGCCCTTCTTTGAAGTGCAAAGACGCTACTGGCGTGGGGGGAATGTCCCCAGATTATAATCGCGTAAGTGAGTACAGAGTGCACAAGTGCAAAGTATGCATTTCTCAACACTTCAATGGACACTGATTCATAAAGTCCCCGCAAGACAAAAATACTTCTCTTGATCTTATTACAGATGTAGTTAGCATGGTAATCAAATTTTAGCGTGCTATCTAACTGAATTCCTAGGAATTTTACTACCTCAGCATTTGTTGTGACATGAGATATGTTTTTTAATGTAAATATTATATTTTGCGTTTTGTTTATGTTCAGTGAAAGTTTGTTTGCTTTAAACCATTGCTCCACTCTTGACTGTGTCTCACGTGACTTACCCCTTACAGCGTCTAAGTCCCTATCCGATCTAGAAAAGGACGTGTCGTCTGCAAAAAGAGTAAATGATGCCAATGGATCAACCAAAGGTAAATCATTAATATATATTAAAAAAAGTAAAGGGCCTAGAATAGATCCCTGGGGAACCCCTATTTCTATTACTCTTTCGGCAGACATCACGTCCCCTATTTTCACAGCCTGAATTCTATGTTCCAAATAAGATTTGATTAAGTTTAAACCGTTAATAGAAAATTTATAATTTTTAAGTTTATTTAAAAGAACGTCATGCGTGACACAGTCAAAAGCTTTACTGAGGTCACAAAACACTGTGCTATTAAATTCAAAATTTTCAAACGCGCTTAGAATTTTGGAAATTAATGATAGTATACCAAGAGAAGTATCCCTACCCTGTCTAAAGCCATATTGGCAGTCAGTAAAAAGTCCATTATTTTCAAAAAAAGATCTTATTCTGATAGCCATGCATTTCTCAAATATTTTAGAGATGATAGGCAGCAAGGATATTGGTCTGTAATTGGACGGTTCGTTTTGATCCCCAGATTTAAAAATTGGAACCACTATACTTTTTTTTAAGTTCAAAGGAAATATTGACTCTCTAAAACATAAGTTAATCAATTTTGTAAGTGGTATATATATTAGATTTGCAATGGTTTTTATAATCTTTACATTTAGGCCAAAAACGTCAAATGCATTTTTATTTTTAAGTTTAAAGATTATATCCCTTACTTCATTAAATGTTACTTCACAGAATGAAAACTCAGTTACTGCACGAAAACCAAAATCATCAGCTTCTATGTCAGCATCAATTTGTTGCGTAATGTTAAGGGCAATTTCTGAAAAATACTTATTAAAAGTATCAGGCTGAATATTGCATTTGTTTTCCTTTTTTGTTATTTTTCTTTTTTGGTTAATTACCTGCCACATTGATTTGATTGAGTTTTCAGAGGTTTTAATTTTGAAGTCATTATAATTTATTTTTGCCTGTCTTATTGCCTTTTGGTATTTGGCTTTAAATTGATGTAATATTTTTTTACTATTTGTGGTATTTAGCTTCTTATGGTTATCGTGCAGTAGCCAAAGAGTTTCTCTCATTTGTTTAAGAGACTCGTTATACCATCCTGCAGTTGTATTACCTTTAGGATCGAAAACAAGCCTCTTTTCTGGAAATGCTTCTAAATATCCATTTATTAAAATATTAAGGAAGGTGTCAAATTTAGACTCAGCGGTTTCACAACTATCATTTATGAACTGCCATGATTTTTGCTAAATTAGGTTGTAAAATTTAAATAAACCACTTTGTGTTATTGGCCTAAATAATTTTACTTCTTTTTTTATTTTATTTATTTTATTAATTTTTAAATTTATTATTTGGCAACAATGATCAGAGATACTGGATTCCAAAACTGATACAGACACAGAGCTAATATCAAAATTTAAAAAAGCATTATCAAGACAAGATTGATTTCTAGTATTTTGAGTTATTAATTGTTTAAAACCATAGCCATCCAACAAGTCACAAAGAGCTATGCTGTTTTTTTCTTTTGTTCCGAAGTGGACGTTAAAATCACCTAATAAAATAATGTTTTTGTTAAAACCTGTTTTGGAAATAAGTTCATCAACAACCTTCAAGAAAATATGAAAATCTCCCGATGGAGACCTGTATATGGAGATAACATAGATGTTATGATCGTGTAAATGCACTGAACTAATCTCTATGCATTTTTCTATGCTAAGATTATTAAGTTTGTTTATATTACATGCTGCAAAGTTTGTATTACACAAAATAGCACTGCCACCTCCCAAACTATTTGATCGGCAGTAGTAGCTTCTTAAATCAAAACCTTCCAGTTTAAAAGTCTCTATCTCTTCATTCTGTAGCCAATGTTCTGTTAGACAAAGAACATTTATACCTTTGTCCATAATAAAGGCTTCTAAATGATTTGTTTTTTTGCGTATGGATCTCACATTTTGATGCATAATTTTTAGAAAGCTTTTTTGTTGGGTTGAGAATTGCTCTGGAAAAACTTTGGTTTTGATAGATGTAGTTTCCTTATAAAAAATATTTAATTCATTTTTTCTTCTGTGGGTTTTGAAAAATTTGCTGTCTCTTCTTCAGAATTCTTCTTGTGAGCCCAGAAATTAAATCTTCTAATGATGATGTTTGCAGGCCAGAAACTAGCTTGATTTAAATTTTCATGATATTTGTTGCTTATTCCTACCTTGAATGATTTTGCTTTTCCTATCGTTGATAATTGACTGACTACAATGTCAGTTTCTACAGCTGTATTGCACTTTTTTTTAATATAGTTTATAACATCAACTTCTTCCACACCTTCAGATACCCGTCCTATGTAGAGCCACATTTTTGATGGACAGGCTTTAAACTTTTCAGTTTCTTCTTGTTCTGCAGTTCCTTTAGTTGTATTTGGTTTAGTTTTTTTCTTATAGGTAACCTTTTTAAAACCATCATTTTCAATATTTTCAGCACTTTCCTTATTAATGTTAGATATGACTTTTTCAATTTAATTTTTTAATTGAGTAGCTGTTATTTTATTAGGTCCTGTTTTATCAGAAACTAATTTATCTTTATAATTTATGCTTCCATTTTTATTTTGCATATTTGTTTTTGTTTTTTCAGTTGTTTCTTGGATCTCTGGTTTACTTGTTATTGTAGTTGTTTTTTGTACGTTTTTTTTCATGCTCGTAAATTCCGATTCAAGTTTTATTATTTTTTGTTCCAAAAGAAATTTATTTTCATATAATAATTTATTTTTATCTTGCAATTCACTTACTAATAGTTTTAAATATCTATTTTCCAGTAATACCGATTCCTTATCGTTTTCTGAAGGGTTTATATCAGGTTTTTTATTTACAACTTCTTCAAAATTCACACAATCTGGACAATACCATTTATTACCGTTCTCCTTTTTTTCTTCTTTAAAAAAATACTTTATTTCATCACTAGAGAGGTTTGCACAATCCTTATGAAACCAATTTTCACAGTTATAACACTTAATACCGTAAGTATTAGCCTTTACAGATTTAGCACATTTAAGACACGTTACTTGACGTAACTCTTATTTTACAAACATATTTAGTAAACTGAACCATACAGCGGGTTGGTTTCACTAAAGTTTTCTGGGTTAATTTAACCAATTAAAAAAAAAAAAATAACTATCTGGTTTAGTACCGTCAAACTAGTCTTTGTTAATATTTACCTTCCCACAGTTGATTTAAATAAATACTTATGGGTCAACTAAATTAATAAACTATTCCTTTATTCCTTTTTTTCTGTGTAGGTGCACTTCTCAAATATTGGTGTTTGCTGCAAAAAACATTTTCAACCATAATTCATGGTTTTATGTTAACACCACTTGGTGTTGGATTTTGACACCATTTTAAGATTACTCTTCACACCACAGATATTTTAAACAGTGTGATGTTTAACAAATATTCAATTAGTGAGCTGTGTACAGCTTAGTAACCTTTATTTATTACCGAATTATGTATGAAGTGCATTAAACAAAAAAATATTACATCAGTTTCATCGCCATAATGCACAAGCGTTAAACGCTGGAGAATCTCCAGTGAAGATGCCCCACAACAATTATAATTACTGGTTACTTTTGCAACACGCACACAATTTTCATTCATTCGCTAGTCATGACGGCATAAATAATAATCATAATGAACATGTGTGGGCGTTGCAAAATCCGCATGCAATTAGACAAAGACGATTTTAGCAACGTTTTAGTGTCACCGTTGGCGTTTTGAAAAACAATTTACACGACCTTTGTGATTTTATTGATGACGCTTAATTTTTTTTAAAATACCAACACGACGGTGCACCACCACATTGAAGAATACAAGTAACTGCTTGGCCGAATAAATGGATAGGTCAATAGCATGGCCACCTCGTCTGCCAGATCTGCACCATGTTGAAATCACTACCAATTAGCATTTACTTGAAATAATTGAGGATACAGCTAACCAGATAAGACATCTCATCTGTGTAGTGACGAATTCTTTAGTTCGTTGTGTGTGGACATTTCGAACAATTTTTTTGTTCCTAAAATTTGTTATATTTATACTGTTAATTGTTAAGCTTAATAATTAATTATTAATGTTTAAACTATTCCCATTGACATACCCATATACAATATCTACATAACAATAGTTATTGTGATACCAACTGGCATTTTTATTTTTTATCCTACCAGGCAAAAAGGGGTGGGTCATTATTTTTCAACGAATTTTTTTTACAGTTTCTCTACCGAAATCGATGAGCCCGTATTTTTTCTTTTTGCTTAAATTTTTTTGTTCAAACGATAACTTGGCCAAAACTGTTTTGATCGTTACAATTTTTTTTAATTGTTGGTAAATGTTTACTATATACAAAAAAGTATAAAAAATTAAGTGAATTTACCCAATTTTTTTTAAATTTTTTTTTCTGGTAGATTTGAGATGGAAACGCCCAGAAGAATTTGTTTTCCTATACTATAATAAACTTGAATTTTACCGCCTCCATGAATTAAGACGAACTTTTTCGGAGAAATACACCGAAAAAAATAATGTAGTTGAGTTAACATTTGCCTAAATGTCATTTTTGAAAATGTTGTTTCAACAAAAAACTTATTGGATTAATCTATATTTTGGTGTTAAAGCAATAGTCAGAGTTTGTCAAAGTTTATTTGTTCATTTGACAGTTAAAATATTGATTTAATATAAACTAATTTTTTGAATTAAAATGTTTATCCTATTTTGATTTAATAGCTGGAATAGGTTGAATCGACCACTGAAATGTTTAGAATTACCTAAAAAAACTATTAAATTAACGTTTAGTTGCTCTTTAATCCAAAACATTAAATTTGTTCATTTAACAAATTGTAAATGTTACTTTAAAATTTAAAATGTAAAATTTGCATTCATAAAATTGCCGAGAATGGCGCTTCGAACACCCGCGCCACGTCATTAGACGATGACGTGTTCTTACATCTCGCCTTAGTTGGCTTACGATTAGGGGTATATAAGATCAGGTAGCTGTTTGTTTTAGGTGTGTTCCACAGTGGAACTTTCACTACACCATATTGCCCGACACTGATAAGACCCTCAATACAGGGCGAAACAGCTGTCTGTCGGTATTTAAAGTAGGTGGAACACGCTCAAAACAAAAACTCTGGGCGAGGTGAAGGTTCAATTCTTTCTCTTTATATATAATAATATATTATTTCCATAATTTTGTTTTGGATACCAATCTTTAAAGAATTTTAAATTTTCAGAATGTTAATTTAACATTTTATTGGTGTTAAGTGAATATGCTAAAAAGGTTACCTGGACATTTCAAGAAATTCACCTTAACACCCTAAGAATGTTAAATTAACCAAATTAGCAGATTAGAACAAATATTCTCATTTTGTTCATTTGACTGTTATTTGTTGTTCAATTAAACAATACAATTTGACATTTTTAGATGGTTAAGTAAACGTGCAAAAACCATTGCTTGTATTTAAGGTGCATAAAGAATTGAATTAATATTTTTGTTGTTGTTTCAACAGCTTATTTTTTTCAGTGTAGGTGTTTTTACGGCTACACTGTTCAAAATTTCATGACCATTTTAACACCAAATTAACACCATACATGGTCTATATCGATACAAACCAAAATGGTGTTAAATATGGTTCGTTGGTCCAGTGTAAATTCAAATACTAAAATGGTGTAAATTTAACTTTCACACAGTATTAAAATAAATTTTACCGGGTGTAATTTGAACTCCTTTTCAGTGTTAAATATAATGTGTTTTTTGGTCAAATTAAATCATACTACACACAAAAAAGGAAAAAAAGGAAAGAGTGGTATTATTCCAGAAAATTGAACCTTCAACTCGCTAGAGATAATGTTTTTAGTGCGTTCCACTAACTTAAAATACTTCAAATATTGACAGCTGTTTCCACCTATTTAAGGTCTCTTTAGTATCGAACAACTTGTATTGTCACACCAAAGCAAAGGACTACCTCAGCTTATATATTCTTCATGTAAGTCAACAGAGGCGAGATTTAAGAAAATCACGTGATCCACACCGCCTTTGCCGCGATCGGTACACACTATGCAACCGGTAATGCATGTAAAATCGTTATAACAGACTGCTTTAGGTTGTAGTTACTCTTATTTTACAAACAACATATTTAGTAAACTGAACTATACAGCGGGTTGGTTTCAGTTTTCTGGAATAATTTAATTTAATTTAACCAATTTAAAAAAAATAAAATAACTATCTAACGTCAAACTAATCTTTGTTTATATTAACCTTCCCACAGTTGATTTAAATAAATACTTATGGGTCAACTAAATTAATATAGTTAAATGAACTATTCCTTTTTTTTCTGTGTAGGTGCACTTCTCAAATATTTTAAGATCAACACCGTTTTGGTGTTTGCTGTATAAAACATTTTCAAACATAATTCATGGTGTTATATTAACACCACTTGGTGTTGGATTTTGACACCATTTTAGGATTACTCTTCACACCACAGATATTTTAAACAGTGTATCCTCGCAAAAAAACTACAAATGGCTAGTCAGGAAAAATGTACTATTACATCCATGGCAACAGACTTACATATCGATGACTTTCTGCCAAAGTATCGCAAGCAACATAACTCATATTTCGGGAATTGAAAACATTTTTTTGTTTTAAAGTCTGTTTTAAACCATATATGTTTTATAACAAGTATATAATTATAAGCTAAGTAATTACTAAAAACCTTTAGGCTATATTTAATTTAAAACAGACAAGCAAAATGTATTCAATTCCCAAAATTTGGGTTAACTTGCCTGCGATACTTTGGCAAAAAGTCATTGATATGTTGCTATCGTTAATGACGTGCCAAATGCAGCAAATTGTAGATCACATAAATGAACAAATAATGTTGTGTAGAAAGAAAATAAGATGTAAACCACAGCGGTAAAGTCATTTATTAGGCTTTTATTAGCCTGAAAATATGTCACTATACAGCCTAGGACTATGATAAACTATTATATTATTATTATTATTATTAATACTAATATTTAATAAGGCAATTGTGTATAATGCAATAAAAAGTAGTTTTTTTGTAATTATATTTGTGCTCAAAATAACTGCCTTTAAACTGACAGTTAAACTGTTTATAAATTTTGTATAATCACTCTTTAATTTTGTGTATTTATTTCTTTAATTTAAATCATGACATAAAAACAGCAAAGAAAGTTTGTGTGCGTGAAGCACGCTATGCGCAAACCTTTACAGGTAATTTTTAATATTTTTGATATGCAGCATGAATAATTTTTCACGTTTCACCAAAAGCTTCACCTGATTATGATTAAAGTTATTTTAATTAGAATTTCCTTAACGATGTGCCGAAATGCCAAAAGAGATTAAAAGTATATAAGCTAAATTTTAAACTTTAGTAAAAATGAGAAAGTTTTCTTTTCAAGGATAAGTTAATAAGAGCGTATAAAAATAGTATGTGTAGACCTAGACTGAGAGAGGAAACACTTCTTAACGCCTGATAAAATTACTTTTATCATCATATAGAATTAAATAAATTTTTTAAATAAATAAATAAAATCTAACATCTGTCAAATGGTTAACCTCACTTTTTACCAATTTTTAATATTATAGTCGCCTTCTTTTAATTTAAAACCCGATTTAAATCGGTTTAAATCACAATCGGCCAGCACTGATGCCTAACGTAAATAATGGGTTTATAATTCCCGTTGTTAGGCAGGAAATTTATGTTTTTATCATTATATACGGAAATTAATGTACACAATACCTCAATTTTGCATTTCTATTCTCTTCAAACCAATTCTTGAAAATTGGAAAAGTTTTTTTTTAATTTTATATTTTTAATACTGATTTTTTTGGAATGTGATGAAAATTTGTACGTTTTTCCGCCAAAAATTTAAAAAAAAAGAACATGTTTAGGAAATTTAGACAAGGCCTGCTTTTATTTGTTTAAGTTACATCTTTGACAGCCTTAAAGGGAAAGTGGGGGAATATCGACCGTCGGACAAAATCAACCAGCTCCAAATCTTATAAACTTGGCGCCATACGAGCAAAATGTACCGATCGGCCAAGAGATGGCTTCGTAATGTGCCTTTTAATACGGTTAGTATGGTGCCACCACTAGTCTTGTGTCTTGTTGTCAGTTTTAATCGTTGCTAGACTTTTCTTATTAAAAATGAGCGGCTCTTGTTAAGGTTGAAACACTTTTATATTTTCTAAATGTATTGCATATTACGTTCCTAGAATACAGCCGATCTGCTAAGTGTTCTAGCGCTGAAAAAGTGTAATTGTATATTTGTAACCTATGCTGAATGTAATTAATGTTATAATGTTAAAATTAAATTTATTTCAAAATATTACTGCTTAGTCGATTTTGCCCTTTACTATGGGTGGTATTATCCTACCGGTCAAAATTGCCCGATATTTAAATTTTTTTTTTTAACTTACCTGAGAAAAAAACATTTGTTTGTTTGCAAAACCAATACGATCAATAGGATCGTTCGGTAACTACGTGGCCTAACTAAGAAAACGCAAATTTTTCAATTTAGTCTCCAGCTCCCTTAACACACTTATCCCCTATGATATTCTAAATTAGCAATGCCTTCCTTGTAGGCCGATGAATCCAAGTCCTCGAAATAGCTATATAAAGCATTGTTTGGACTGTTATTTGGTTTTGGGGAGTACAATGGTGGACCCAGGTTTCATCGAGGGTTATGAAACGACGCAAAAACTTCTTTGGATCGTGGCGAAAATGTCTCAAAAGGTCGCGAGACACACTCAAACGATTCAGTTTTTGCTCCGGTGCACCGCGGTGCAAGCAATCGCGGCACCCAACGCGCCAAGTATTTTTTCATTTCCAATTCTTCGGTTAAAATTCTGTGCACACTGTCATTTGAGATACCCATTATGTCTGCTATCTTGCGCACTTTTACTCGACGGTCATTCAATACGATATGGTGCACTTTTTCAATAATATCCGGGAGAGTAGCCGTTTTTGGACGTCCACTACGGGGTTCATCATTAAATTTTGTACTCGTACGATCACGTTTAAATTCGGCAACCCAGTTTTTAACCATTAAAAACGAAGAAGCAGACTCAAATAGTGTTAAATCCAGCTCTGCTTTAATTTCGGTTGGTGTTAAGCCTTTTAAATTGAAGTACTTTATCAGTGCTTGCAATTCAATTTTTCCATTGTTTACAAAATTACACGAAACGTTCACTTTGGCGTAATGTCAAAAACAGACTAATTGACAGATCACTTTGTAGTATTATATTTAACCTATTAAAAGATGATTTCATAAAATGGTAAAGAAGATTCTTCCAAATTCGCGCCATTTATGTGTTAGGCCACGTAGTTTCCGAACCATCCTCGTAGAAAGAAGTCATAATAGATAAAGAAATCAAGCAATTTTCCCGTTTTGACTATCCTATTACAAAGATTACTACTTGAAATTTTTAATAGCGCCTAAGTATACTTATATCGACTATGGTCGATATTCCCCCACTTTCCCCTTTAGGGGTAAGTAAGTATACTTACTTTAAAACACAAAAAACTTAATAATTAAAAAAATCATGTGATCGTAAATAACTGATTTATTTTTTATGCTAAATTACCCAATAACTAAAAATGGTAAAAAGAAAAATTTTATTTGATAATTTTAACGCGCATATATCTACATCAAACTCGTGAGATAAAGCATTATATTTGAAAACTTGTATTTTAATATGGTATTTTGCGTGAAAATTTAAGGTAACCGTATAAAATTAACATCAAAACCGAACTTAATTAAAATAATTATAATTATTATAACTAAATACCTATACAACACGCAAAACCCACACAAAATCCTTAATTTATTCCCTAAAACACATTATTTTCGCGTAAAAAGTTTGGGTAAAATTATATTCGCATATTTTATACTACAACGTTTTCTTGTAACGCTTACAAAATTCCTATGTTGTATTTTTGAAAAGTTTTCATCAAATTTTCACAGCACGTCGTAAATTTACATGTTTCTGATTTGAGTCCGTTATAAATGCATTCAATAATATTTTTCATGATATTTTGAAAAGGTTTTGTACAAATAAATAAAATTGAATTAAATACTTTTTTTTAAGAATATAAGAAAGGAGCCATCTTAGCAATTTTTGTAAAACAACGTTCGTTCTTGATTAAAATTTAAACTTATTTTCAATTGTTGAAGGTTTTATGCAACACAAATGTTAAACAATTATTTTAAATAAGACTATCAAAATTTTCTTCACAAATGACCCAACAAAAACGAAACAAGAGTTTTTGGGTAGTAAGCAGTAAATTTTAAAAAACCCAAAGACACTTTAACTTAAGTTTTGAGGGGGACATATTTTTCTATCGCTTCACCCCTTCGCGCAGTGGATCGACCCCTAAACTTTAGTAGGGCACGTTATACCTCCTTTAAAAGATTTTGCTCCACTTAATATAGGGAAAAAACATAATAAAATCTATTCATTTAAAATTGAAGTTGAAACAATACTTCATTTATTATTTAAATAGGAAACTTCAGTTAAAGATTGTTGTCGCAACTCCTATAGACCGGCTGCGTAAATTTTACTTTTTAAATACCCCACATTAAAAGTCTAGTGAAGTCAAATCTTTATATCTGGCTGGCCAATCCAGAGCTTAATTTAATCCATTGTCCATGAAACACTGGGTTAATAAACTTTCTAAGACGCAGTTCATAGTGGGCTAGTGCTCTATCTTGTTGAAACAAGCAGCAGTCATCGTTTTTAACGATTTAACAATTTGTCATCATTGTTTATAAACAATGATGACAAATTGTTATTGACAATGCGAAAATATTTTATTTTATATTTTATACAAATATTTGTTTGTTTATTGTTTCGAAAAACTCCAGTCGCCAGTCAAAATCTTCCTCATTTAATTTAATGTATCTTCTAAGGACGAAATTTATGAGATCGAAGAATCCGTAGGAATATTGACAAACTTAGCTAATTTCCTCGTTCTCAAAGTTGGATTAGCAACAACTTGTCCTAAAAGTCCTATCTGTTGAAAGAATCTGAACTAATTTTGTGGACTTAAAAGACTGATAAAGGCTTTTTATGATTCGACAGTTTTTCTACTATGTAAAAATTAATGTCAAAAATGACTAATTACTACAGTTATAAGTGGCTGCTTTTTCACTTGTACCATGGTTAACCATGATATATCATGGTATTCCAAAATTTAACAGCCAATTCTTATGTAAAATTGTCCACTGAATCCGAAAATATCATCAAAAGTTAAAAACGTAAAACAGTTTTTGAGATATAGTCAATTTTTCATTTAATTTGGAATTGACTATATCTCAAAAACTGCTCTACTTTCATAATTTTTGATTATATTTTCGGATTCAGGGGACAATTTTACATAAGAATTGACTGTTAAATTTTGGGATACCATAGTATCCCATGTTTAACCATGGGATACCATGGTATCCCAAAATTGTAATTATTGTAATTGTAATTACCATGGTACAAGTGAAAACGCAGTCACTAATAACTGCATTTTTGACTAATTCATTTTTAGAGGGTACTTAATTTTTTCTCAAATTTATTCTCTCTACTGCAATTTTAAATATCCTGAAAATGAATGAATGACTATTTTTTATTATCCTCGGTTAAGCAAGAACTTTCAAATAATCATATTCATTCAAATAATTACTTGCCCAATTAAAATTGTACTGTTTGTGACCTAAGCGATTTTTAAATAAAATCTTTATCAAAAAAAGTCCTTAAAACTAAATTTGACGTATCCTTGCGTTTTAAAAAAAGCACTGCTATCATGCCTATTAGAATTTTAGGGTTTGTGGCTACTGCGCAAAGGGGTAAAGTGATCTGTAAGTGAAATCTTTTTAAAAAGAAATTGAAGTTGTTTTTTAATCACAGCTTACTACCTAAAAACTCCTGTTTCGTTTTTGTTGGGCCATATAAGGATACAAAGTTATATAAAAGCAAATATCTTTTACTATAGTAAAAGATATTTGCTGATATATGTGGCAAAACTTTTAAAAGGCATATTTTAGAAATTGGATAGAGCTTATAAAATAATTAATAACAAAAAACCGTTTAAAATTATTATATTCATGACACTTTCTCGGCCTTTCGAAAGCAAACCACTCAACTTTTGCATCTACTTTTATGTAAACGCGAAAGTTACCTTTTTTAATCGTCATTAGGTCGGTACAACTGAATTTTTTTTATGCGTTAACTTTACTATGCTCCAATTAAAGATGGATAAAAAGTTTTTATTAAAACCGCTATTAAAAGGCAGCAAAAGGCGAATTTCCGTTGCGTTTGTCATGAAAAATAGTGTATAATGTACAACTGAACATATCTCGTAACGAAAGGCGGCGATTACTCAGAAATCACCGCCTTTCGCCATTACATTTCGATAATGTTCTATTTTTTGACACATTCAAAAATTTTAAACAACGTCTAAGATTAAGAAAAATTACGAAAATATGAAAAAACTTCCAACATATTTAAAAATCGTTTAAATTGTGCTTTTTACCTTTTATTAAAATAAATTATTATTTCTTTTTTTTATTTATATAATAAAGTTGAACAACTAGATAAGGCTGGTAAATTTTGGTTGTTAAATATTAACAATGAACTACTTTTTCTTTTATATAATAAAAGTAATTTACAAAAACAAGAAGAATATAAACGAGCGTAAATAAGTAATAGCAAAAATCTTATTTAAAGATTTTTGATGCAAAAATATGACACCGTTATAAACCTAAATAAAATTCTCTGCGGATCGGCAAGTGCTCCCTCAACAAGTATCTACTTCCGTCGAGCCTTTTAAGTTCACTTGTAGCTCTGCAGTGCACTGTGTAGCATAGGCCGTTTACGTCATGTTTTAAACTTTTTATTTATATTATCAGAGCTGGATTTAGGAGCGCCAGGTTAGGGCAGCAAAAACTATTTATCTATGATTAATAGATATATGGTTTTATCTCGTTAGTAGTGCTTACACACTGATGAGCCTAATAAGAAGGATACCTGTATATTAGGGTGGAGTGAATTTTTTTTTATTTATTAATTGATTTTTCCTATATTATTAATTGTTGACTAAAGGCGTAAAATGAATAAATATCGAAAAAAATATTCCAATTTTTTAATATCTTGAGGTGGCGCATCAGTCTCGAAGTTTTGAAAATTCTAAAAAAATATTACTTCAATCAAAGTAATAAAAATAACATTATTTATAAATAAAAAGTTTATTTTAGTAAAATTAACGTGAAACGTAAACATATTTAATAGTAAATCATATTCTTTAAGTAACTTCAGGAGTGTTTATTGGTAGAAATGAGATCTTATTTTTCGCGAAAATACTGACATTTGGTATCAAAATTTGGTAATTATTTTCTGACTTTAATTCTTGTTCTGATGAAACCATCTCTTGCTTCCGATCCACAAACCGAGACTGAAGATTCAGTATACTGGTTATAACCAGTTTTACACATCGTTCCACTGCTTGGGTGTGACATGGAAATTTTTGGAAGTATAGGAAATGGTCACCCGAAGAAATCATATCGGTAATTTCTGTCATCGTATTTCATAGTCATAGGTGGTTCAGTTACCTTTTCTGTCGCCCAGTGAATTAACTCGTAAAAATGTAATGCTTCATTATTTCGTTGTGGAAGCTTTAATTCCCGTAATCTCGAACATTTTGATTCTTTTCTCGCCTTTAATATTTTTGGCAATGCTAGTTCTCTGATCGATAGATATATTGTAGGTAACATAGCAAGTAATAGGTTTTCGGGATAAATATTTCGCTGAATTTAGATATTAAAGGTACAATTTCCACTTCCTTATAAGGATCTTTGTTAGCTATAGCTAACAAAGATCCAGGAAAGCTAGCACATTCCCGATGACCATTTCCTATACTTCCGTGTCACACCCAAGCAGTGGAACGCTGTGTAAAACTGGTTATAACCAGTATACTGAATCTTCAGTCTCGGTTTGTGGATCGGAAGCAAGAGATGGTTTCATCAGAACAAGAATTAAAGTCAGAAAATAATTACCAAATGTCAGTATTTTCGCGAAAAAGAAGATCTCATTTCTACCAATAAACACTCCTGAAGTTACTTAAAGCATATGATTTACTATTAAATATGTTTAGGTTTCACGTTAATTTTACTAAAATAAACTTTTTATTTATAAATAATGCTATTTTTATTACTTTGATTGAAGTAATATTTTTTTAGAATTTTCAAAACTTCGAGACTGATGCGCCACCTCAAGATATTAAAAAATTGGAATATTTTTTCGATATTTATTCATTTTACGCCTTTAGTAAACAATTAATAATATAGGAAAAATCAATTAATAAATAAAAAAAAATTCACTCCACCCTACTGTATATGCCTTTTTTTGTAGCATGATAGGCCAGTTCTTTAAATCACCATTTTATTTGTTAAATGTTTTTGGTTGTCTCTAATAATAGTTTTTAAGGAGCACTTTGGCCATACCAACCTATAGTTAACTTAATTATTGAGTCCCGGTTACTTGATCCGGCACTGCATTCTCTGTCGGCATAAGGACTATCCAGGTTGCTCAGTGACGTGTCTCTGCCCGTAATTAGACCGGTTAGTGACGTCTTGAGGGTTCACTCAACCCCGCGACACGGAAAATATTCTCGATATTCTGCTGGTCTATTGTCGACGGATGGATCCTTGATATGCACTCGACTTGCTCGCTCCTTTACAGCACAATGATAAAGTCAAGATTGCGGAATTTTGTTTTGAATGCAAAAGGGTCGGTGCAATGATAATTAGGTGCTTGAGTGGATTAAAAGGAGATAATGTTGATTAATTACAAATATACATAAGGGTACCTACATACATTATCGTTATAACTTTATTATTCTTTATAATATTTAAATATCATGTTTTATGATTGGGAAACCTTGAACTTTGCAAGTGCTTAGTAAATATTGATTAATATTCTTTTAAAAAACTGTCGTCATCGCTACTATTATCTGAATGTAGATTAATTAAAAATGGTTCCACATGATCATCGAACACTATTTCCCGGTCAATACATTTATCTTTCATAGATATTGCTTGGTAACTTTTTTTATCCAATCCTCTCGGGATATTTCAGCAAATTCTTCTTCCACAATTTTTTTCCATCGTCCAATTTAAAAATGTTATTTCTCCGAGCCACATAGTTCTTAACTGTTGCCCAAATGAGCTCAATAGGATTAAAATCAGGGTGGTAACCTCAACACAGTGTGTCCATGCTCTTGTTTAAATTTGTCTTTATGGTTTTTTATAATTTCATATAATTGAGGTTTTAGCATACCAGGATGAAACCCCCTGTTGTGCAATATTTTTTTAAGAGAAGTTTTACATCCATTCCAGCCGATGTCTTCTCTTATCTTTTCTGTTAGCTTTTCTAATGTTATCCGACTTCCGTTGGTAATGTGATAATTATATATGAGTCAATCCAAATGAAAACACCAAAAATGAATTTAAAAGTGCGCTGCATGATTTTTTATTGTAATGAAAAAAATTGAGGATGATCTTTTAGGTGTCAAATATGAAAATCCGTTGCCGTTTTAATTTTTTGTTGCTTTACTTTTATTTGGCACCCCTTAGAAGTCTGAAATAGTGTCAATTTCTTACTCTCTTATAATGGGCCAGACCTTTTTTTTCTGTGACAAATATTGAAATAATTTTAATTTTGATTTACTGTCCAGTAAGTGTGTTTTCGATATAAATTATTATTATCCAATTAGTTAATCTCATAAAAGAATGGTAAACCACTAAAGATTCATGATAATTTGCCAATTTTTGTGATTTTTGTCTGGCTCCTGTGCCTATTCTACTGAATTTAGAAGGTTCATTTTTTAGACTATCAATTTCTTTATTAAAAAAATTATTGAAAATTGATAATTCTCAAAATTAGCCAATTTTGCCCTCAGAAATCATTATGTTGAGGAAAAAATAAAAATCTGAAACTTTCAGGAAATGTAGTCCCCACCTTCATCTTTTCAGTCCAGTTAATCTTGTTTTGTTATTTTTATTCCTTTAAAAGATATATTAATTTTTTTAATGCCCGTTTAGTAGCGATATTGTTAGTTTTATTTATAATTTAAAATTTAGATGGCTTTGACTTTGTCAATTCATGTTTGTTAGAGACTTAGAGTAACAAAACTCTAAGGTTATAGACATGTCAGAACTGTCAAAAATATTTCATAAATTTTATTTGTGCGTATTTAAATTGTGATTTCAAAAAGTTTGCAAGTGTAATAAATGGGTGTTCGAGATTCATGAATTTAATTGCAATTAAAAATGCAAGAACATATCATAATTTTGTACCTCTTTCTTATAGAAAATATTTCTGTAGTATAGTTCTGAGAAGTTTTAAATTGTTAAAAATAAGCAAAAACCAAAAAATATTCTAAATAAACCCCTTTATTATAACATGTTTTATTTTAACCAGTTACCTAAAAACTAAAATTTAAAGAAGTATTTACAGATTGTGTAAATTTTTTCCAACACTAACATTTAAAATACTTACATACATTTAACTTTTTACTATTTAGTTTGGTTTAAATTGTGAAAGAAACCGACAAAAAACTGCTTAACGCATTTTTTATACGTTTAAATTAACTCTTTATTAATTTCACTTATTACTTAACGATATAAACCATAAGGATCTTGAATATATTTTTTATCTTCTTTAAACACCAATTAGCCAATTAAATACTTCGTTATAATGTATATAATATATAATCATATATATATATATATATATATATTAGGGTGGTCCTTAATAAGGTTCTTTTTAAATTTCTTTGCTCCCAGGGGCTAAAATACTTCCAAATTGATAAAAAAAAATTCCCTGAAAATTTGAGCTCTTAATATTAACTCTAAGATAGTGCGCATTCCAATCTAAGTTTCCTATGGAAATAACATAGGAAAAATTACTTTTGTTGTTTATAATTTTATAACTTGGGAACGAATGAATTAAAAATTATAAATCATACATATTTTTATAGAGAATTTAACGCTCTACAAAAAAGGTCTCTTATAATTTTTCCATTGGTCTATTGGTTTAAAAGTTATTCAACGCCAAAGTTTAATTTTCATATTATTATTAATATTATCAAGGCTTTTTTATGAGGCGCCATTTGTGTCAAAATTAAAAGTGCTAAATAAACTTATTTTGTTTTATAAATAATTAATTATATGCTTTATCAAATAATTTTTTTATAAAATAATTTAAAAAAAAAAAATTTTTTTCTAAAAAATTTTATAAATATTTTTTTTATAAAATATTTTTTTTTAAATTATTTTTTTATAAAATAATTCTTTTTTATAAAATTATTTTTTTTATAAAATTATTTTTTTTTGATTTTTATTTTTTTTATAAAATTATTTTTTTTTGATTTTTAGAATTGATTTATTTATTTTAATTTGGTTTCAAGAGAATTATTTTATTTATTTATTTTAGTTTTTAACAAGTGCTTCCTTATAAAAAACGTTTAAACATAAAGAATTCTTGTTAAAAACTAAAAATCAAAATAAATGTAGATAAAAAATTAATAAATTCATGAATAAAAATAATAAATTATTATTTTCAATCGTTTCCCTAAAGTGCGTCAAACAAAAGCCCAGTCCGTCATAAAATTGGAGGGGCGTTCGGGTTTACTCGGGTTTACTCGAGTGTCTACAAACAAATAGAGATGGCTGCAGTAAAAATTAATTTATAAATGCGCCCGTCGTCTTTTATTAAATAATTTTTGATTCGAAAAAATAATTTTATAAAAAAAAATATTTTTAAAAAAAATTATTTTATAAAAAAATAATTTTATAAAAAAATAATTTTATAAAAAAATTATTTTATAAAAAAATTATTTTATAAAATTTTTTACAAAAAAAAAATTATAAAAAAATTATTTTATAAAATTTTTTACAAAAAAAAAATTATAAAAAAATTATTTTATAAAATTTTTTACAAAAAAAAATTATAAAAAAATAATTTAAAAAAAAATTATTTGGTAAAGCATATAATTAATTATTTATAAAACAAAATAAGTTTATTTAGCACTTTTAATTTTGACACAAACGGCGCCTCATAAAAAAGCCTTGATAATATTAATAATAATATGAAAATTAAACTTTGACGTTGAATAACTTTTAAACAAATCGACTAATGGAAAAATTATAAGAGACCTTTTTTGTAGAGCGTTAAATTCTCTATAAAAATATGTATAATTTATAATTTTTAATTTATTCGTTCCCAAGTTATAAAATTATAAACAACAAAAGTAATTTTTCCTATGTTATTTCCATAGGAAACTTAGATTGGAATGCGCACTATCTTAGAGTTAATATTAAGAGCTCAAATTTTCAGGGAATTTTTTTTTATTAATTTGGAAGCATTTGAGCCCCTGGGAGCAAAGAAATTTGAAAATAGCCTTATTAAGGACCACCCTAATATATATATATATATATATATATATATGATTTTTCAATACATAAATTATAACATAACTACCAAAAATAACAGAACTGTCAAAAATATTTCATAATTATTATTTGTGGTATTACTTTGGTGATTTTAAAAGTTTTATATATAACATAAAATGACATATTATGTTAAATACAAAATTTACCAAAGAAATACGCACAAATAATATTTATGAAATATTTTTGACAGTTCTGACACTTCTCCACTAAACATGAAAGCCATCTAAATTTTAAATTATAAATAAAACTAACAATATCGCTACTAAACGGGCATTAAAAAAATTAATATATCTTTTAAAGGAATAAAAATAACAAAACAAGACTAACTGGACTGAGAAGATGAAGGTGGGGACTACATTTCCTAAAAGTTTCAGATTTTTATTTTTTCCTCAACATAATGATTTCTCAGGGCAAAATTGGCTAATTTTGAGAATTATCAATTTTCAATAATTTTTTTAATAAAGAAATTGATAGTCTAGAAACTTAAAATAATAGTTACGTTTTCTATTGTATAAGTACTTTATACCTGAAAAAAATGAACCTTCTAAATTCAGTAGAATAGGCACAGGAGCCAGACAAAAATCACAAAAATTAGCAAATTATCATGAATCTTTAGTGGTTTACCATTCCTTAATGAGATTAACTAATTGGATAATAATAATTTATATTGAAAACACACTTACTGGACAGTAAAACAAAATTAAAATTATTTCAATATTTGTCACAGAAAAAAAGTTCTGGCCCACTATAAGAGAGTAAGAAATTGACACTATTTCAGACTTCTAAGGGGTGCCAAATAAAAGTAAAGCAACAAAAAATTAAAACGGCAACGGATTTTCATATTTGACACCTAAAAGATCATCCTCAAATTTTTTCATCAAAATAAAAAATCACGCAGCGCACCCCATTTGGTGTTTTTATTTGGAATGACTCATATAATATCGCGAATTTCGTTTGCTTCATATAGCGGAATGTCAGTGACTGATGAAGTTCTTCGACGCTTCTTGTCTGGACTCCTGAAAATTGCTTTAGAACTTGTTAGTTGAGTATCAGCGGTTGTTCCTTCGTTCAATTGTTTCAATTGTTCGCACTGATACACCATTGATTCTTTAGGAGATTATTTCCCTCATTATAATATGAACCAATCAAAAGCCTTGAATTTTCGAATAAATTTCGTTTAAATAAGCGATTAAATCACTAGAACTTTTTAACAGCGATTAAATTTTAGCCTCCATATTGGATTTTTGTTTACGATTTTATGGTGTTATTTACAAGTTTTAACAAACATTTTTTAAAAAACAATAAAAAATAAGTTATCTAGTTTACGAAATATCAATTATTACTTATTACATACCTTAAATTAATGGAATTTTCTTTAAAAAAAAATATTTATAAATTTTGACACACGTCAGATTTTATGAATTTGTTAAATAGTTTCCTTTAATTCGAGAAATAATCTAGACGTATATCACCCAACCTATAAATTTAATCTGTCAAACTATGCTCAGTAAGTTTTTTATTTGATTTTTCTTTTTGGAAAATAGTTTCATGCAAAATAATTAAAAATAAAACCCCTCGACCGCTACGCGGTCTCGTGATTTTATTAAATTATTTTGCATTCAACATTTTCCAACAAAAACCAAACAAAAAACTACTGAGCCTAGTTTAACCGATTAAATTCATAGTTCTCGTGATATAATATATGATTAAATCTTAGCCTCCATATTGGATTTTTGTTTACGATTTTATGGTGTTATTTACAAGTTTTAACAAACATTTTTAAAAAAACAATAAAAAATAAGTTATTTAGTTTACGAAATATCAATTATTACTTATTACATACCTTAAATTAATGGAATTTTCTTTAAAAAAATATTTATAAATTTTGACACACGTCAGATTTTATGAATTGTCAAATAGTTTCCTTTAATTCGAGAAATAATCTAGACGTATATCACTTAACCTATAAATTTAATCTGTCAAACTATGCTCAGTAAGTTTTTTATTTGATTTTTCTTTTTGGAAAATAGTTTCATGCAAAATAATTAAAAATAAAACCCCTCGACCGCTACGCGGTCTCGTGATTTTATTAAATTATTTTGCATTCAACATTTTCCAAGAAAAACGAAATAAAAAACTACTGAGCCTAGTTTAACCGATTAAATTCATAGTTCTCGTGATTATGATTATTTTTGGTAATGTTTCATTTTGGTTTTTAGGTATATTTATATAAGGTACCTTAATTATACTGCTTAGTTATCTTTATTTAAAAATTGCATTTTATACAGGTAAAATATATTGTACGTATTTATATAATTCTAAGCTACATTTTAAGATTATAGTTTGTCGATGGTTATTTGACAAAACATCGTAAGCGACAATTTTGTTGAATTACTTTTCGTAACTGACACTTTGATTATCTTATCAAAGTGTCAGTTACGATAAGCTGCACAATGTGCAGTGCACATGTTAACATAATAGTTATCCCAATTTTGGAATCTAATATTGGTCAGTTTGAATATTTTTATTATTGTAAGCGCCTCTTCTTTTTAATTTGTTACTGATTTATAACGTAAGCGCCCTATATGTTCCCGACAAATACCTAATCATAAGCAACTCCGAGACATAGCGTTTGCGATTTTACATTGTGTCGCATAATATTGTGCTCCCGCCTTGATCTATCAAGGCGTTATTCCCGCTCTAAACAGTTTATTCGTGGTGATTGCTACCAAGTTTTAAAACAATATTTTATTTTATCAAAAGCTTATAATTCCTTTGTTTCATTGCATTTTTAATAGTTATCCTAATTATAATTGTTTTTACGTAGTGTGGTTCGTTAAAAGTGTTTTTGTAGTAATTGTATGTTGTATAGTCAAATAATTTGACTCAAATTTATAACGGTTAGATCATGGTACCATGGGTTAGATCATGGAGCCTACACAAGAAGTCCGAACATGTAAACAAGAATCTTCCTAAGATAAGAGGGCGCTGGTGTTCCGTTTATTCTGAAACAATTGTTTAATTTATACCGAAACGCTAGCATCGACAATCAGCGCCACTGGTGGTGAAAAAAAGAAACTTAATTTGTACAATTTAGAGGGCTGGTTTTGTCGATTTCCCCTTTTAAGTTCGGGCTCCTTGTGTAGGCTCCATGGGTTAGTGAATAAAAATCGTTCGTTTTTTTCAAAGAAACCGAATGTAAAATTTCATTTTCAAACATTGTTTGGCAAAATATCGTTGGTGATATTTTATAAATTAATTTTGTTGTATTTTTTTTTTATTTAATAATAAAAGTAAAAAAATAAATGTCGCTAAAGATGTTTTGACGAAAGTAATCATCAAATCTATATCCCAAAAAGTAACGTAAATGTAACTTAAGCGACAAGACTAATTTTACATTTTCCTAAAGATGTTCTTATAAAATATCGCATTCCACAAAATTTAATGAAAATTTTAGATTCGATTCGATCTTACTTAAATATTTAAATTCTACATTAATAAAATAATGCCTCACCAGTTTTTAGATAAATAACTTTAAAAATAAAGCTCCCACACAAAAAAAATCTCTCCTGTAAAATTTAGATTTTGTCGCTTTGTCAAATAACCATCGTTGTTACCTTCACTTTTTTAATTTAATATATTTTTTAAACTAGTTTATTAATAATTTTGCTATACGATGAAATTTGAGTACACTTTCTATACAATAAATTGAACAAATAGCTAAACAAATTTAAAAGTAAAAATTGAATACGCGCCACTGCTTTGCCAAACACGTGTTAAATTGAACTTGAACTGCGCGCCGCGGCGGTACCATAGGGCGTTCTCGCCAAGTGGACTGTAAATGTCATTACATAAATTATACGATAACCAAAAACTAAAAAATTAATAATCCCAATTAAAAGCTTAAAATATAATATATAAAAGAAAGCTTATTAATTGCCCCGCAAACATTCTACTGCCTCGGCTGGCGCCTCGACAGTGATATGTGTTCTCGGCTGTAATATTTATGAGCTTTCTTCGAGTGATCTATAATATACTAATTATTTAGTCGATTATTTAACTACAGTTAAATAAGTTGTGTGAAATGATTTAATTGTTTTTTAGTGTTCAATAATTCCTTCTGATCGATTAAAATATGGCAAAATGTGAATGTTAAAAATTAAGCTTTTTATTGATGGCTAAAGTTAAAAGTGCTTCGTGCACTATACAACTTCCGAAGTTGAACTTCGAGCTCTGTTTCGATACTTGACTTAATAGCCAAAGTCCAAACTGATCACTGCTAAAAAGTGGTAAAACGTTCAAATTCTTTTAGTTTAAATCAATTTTTCTTACTAAATAGTTTTTGGTCGATATAGCGTTTTTTCATTTCACCACATATATTCTTATGGTGTTGATTTAAAACTATTTTATGGTAAAAATCTACAGTAACATCGATAAACGAAATGAAAGACAATTTTGTACAAGTACTTTTTTCTTAAGGATTGTTTTTCTAATACTTATTTAATTAAATTTACAAGGCGGTAATTTCTAGGTTACTATACTAGTCTTTACCGGCCTACTTATAAATTTAAACATAAATCAATTTTATAATAATAAATAAATACAAAATTAAATATAAAAAAAATATTTTACCAAACATTACAAAAAACTTTTTTTGTGAATTTAGGATATTGAAATAAAATTTGGCATAAGCCCATAATTTACAATATTATGTCTTTTTTCTACTCTCACCTTTAAAACACCCATCATCATACATGTTTCCATGACCTTTTAAATACACATTGACAAGTTGTGGCTTTATGGCGCTTTAGTCACGGGCTGAAGTTAGCAACAGGTTTTTAGTCACGGGCTGAAGTTAGTTTTAGGTTAGTTGACAGTTGTCAAATGTCATACAATCGTTAAAATAAAGTGCTTTTCTTGTAAAATAATACTTAATGTGAAAGTTATTTTATTATCTCAATACAAAAAAACAAAAGTAATAAATAGTTTCTCAACGCCAATATTTAAAAAGTTTATATGAACATTGTACTGACCTTTTAATTTCGCCGGCAGTAAACTATAACTTGAATTCGGGCACGGACTCCACTGTAAAGTGCTCATAAAACATTTTCTTTACTTTCACTGTAAAAAACTGTCCATTTTCAAGGAATACATTTCGATAATAATTTTTATAATCTGTGTTAATAAAATATAAAAATTTGACATTTGACATATTTGACGGTGACACACAGATTTCCCTATTGTTTCATAGATGGCGCTCTATACAAATATTTGATTTAAATCATTTTATGATAATAATAAGTATTTGTCGTAGTAAAAGTATACACCTCGTTTATAAACTTTTCTATACACTCATTAATTTAAGCACTCGCTCGCAAGCTCGCTCGTGCCTAAATTAAATTCGTGTATAAAATGGCGTTTATCAAACTTGATACATAATATACTATTATCTACTCCTACATTGACGAGCTGTGACTTTATGACGTTTTAGTCACGGTCTGAAGTTAGCAATAGTGGCTTTTGGGTATTTTAGTCACAGGCTGTAGTTGACTTTATTATAAATTAAGTAAAAGTGGGGTTAATTTTGGTAAAAGTTGACAGATGTGAAATGTTTAACAAATAAAATTGGCTTTAAATTCTTTTTGTGTTCGTCGTAGATAAAGTATAGTATGCAACTCGTTTTATAAACTTCTCCAGACACTCGTTTTTATTTAACACTCGCTCGCAAGCTTTATTATACTATTTTTCTACTCCCACCTTTAAAATGCCGTTCATGTTTTAATGACACTAAGTGACCTTTTAAAAACACATTGACGTTTTAGTCACGGGCTGAAGTTAGTGTTAAGTTAGTTGACAGTTGTCAAATGTCATACAATCGTTAAAATAAATTGCCCTTCTTGTAAAATATTACTAAGTGTAAAAATAATTTAATTATACAAAATATTAAATAGTTTCTTTTATTGTTAATTTCGTAGATATACTTGACTGAATGATAATTTTATATAAATTAAACTTTGAACAATGATAAACGCTTTCATTTACGATCTTTATGCATTCTATTTTTTTTGTAGAGCGTTGTATTGTCTACAAAAATTTGAATTTTCAATTATTGTCGGTATATTCGTCAACGACTTGTTCAATAGCATTACCTACCTTAATTTATCAAAGTTTACCAAACTAAATCAAAATTAACTGATTTTGCCTGCATTTTCAACATTAAAATCACACCCAATCTTTTTATTGTACCTACTTTTTTTACTTTTGGTTATATTTTTTAAAAGCCAATCCATGCCAAAGTTGATATATATATAACACTTATAATATTAAACTTCAGGAAAAATAGTTGCAATTTTGGCAAATTCGACAAAATTAATTTAAAGTATTTAGGTACTTTTGCCTGAAATTTAATATTTAATAAAAAAGTTTGAAAAAAGTAGAATAAATGTTGTAATATTCTGCAAAGAAAATAATAGTAATCATAGCACTAAAGTAGCAGTAGATGATAAATGTAGAAGTATATATAGTACAGTACAAATTTCTACAAAGCTTGGATATAATATAATTTTAAATGATAAGCAAATTTCTTGTATATTAAATAGTAAATATTATTTCAAAATTACCATAATGTACCAAAAGTTTGCTTTAATAAAATATCTACATAGATAATGATATAAGATAATAAAATTGGAAGGATTAAAAGTTGTAGAAAAGTACATACCTTCAGGAATGCCTGTAGACAAATAAAAATTTAATGAATTATTTATTTATTAAGTTTTTAATAATTTTAATATTAAATGAATAAATGTGTGATTTTAAACTGTGGCTTTAGTTAGGTTCCATTTTTACTGTGATTGTCAATTATACAATATGTCGGTATAGAATCATGTAGTATTCATGATATATTTTTTATATTTTTAATTTTAAATATTTTATTTTTCCCAATGATATATTGTGCAGGATTTGGTTTGATGATTTGGCATGTAGGAAATTAATTTGATTAAAAACGTGTATGGGTATTTTGTTTGTTAATATATTAATTTTATAGTTTAATATAGTAATTTCCGTGTGTGATTAATTATTTTTTATCTAATATAGCAATATTTGCAGACACAATATTTTTCTGTTATGACGAAGTAAAGGGATGCAGCTATAATAAAGGTATTTTTTCTAATTTAATAATATTATAAAATACCTAACAAAAACAGCTAACAAAATATTTTTTAAATTAAAAATACAAGAGATGGTTTAAATTACCAAAGAGAAAGGATATTACTACTCTGATAATTAGTAATAGTCAACAACAACTGTTTGTAACCTAAATAATTTTGCATGTCAATTTACCAAATTGCTCTATCTTATTAGTTTTATAAATATGTTAACCTAAAATACGAGACAAACTTCACAATGGCTTTTACATAAAGAAATAAGTAACCCGAAGGAAACAAAGAAGACATTCTAAACAATTTAGAATACAATTTTTAAAAACGTCTTAGTTTTAAAGAAAATTGTAAAAAATCATGAAAAAACATTCATTTATATGACCTTATTGGAATTACAACAAACATCTATACGGGGTAAGAAAAGTTTGCCGAGCCAGTACTACAAATAAAAAACGTTTTTCCCATACGAATATATTTTAAATTTATAAAAAGGATAGGAAATCTATTTTAAAATGTATAAAGAATGACTTTTCTAAACTCTATCCCGGATGACAATATTACTTCTCCATTAATTAACAACACCTACGGTCAAAAACCAATTAAATAAATAAATAAACTTAAAATGGTTTTATTTAGGGTTACACAAGACTTTAATAATTCAGGTCAAATGCAATGGTGTTAGATTATAGGGTACCTACCTACACGGAGAAAATAAAACATTAACCATTGATGTGCAAAACAGTAATGCAGTCAATATACTATCCGATATCATACAATTTCTAATAAAACCCTTAACATAGCAATAGTAACTTTTGTTACATTAATGAGTACTGCCAGAAACTACACTGTTGTAAAAAATAGATTTGTTAACATGAGTTTGTAGTTTGTTAATTTTATTTTGTAAAATTTTAACATTATTTTTTGTAGAAAACCTGGGTTTGTAATTATTTTAACAAAGGAAAATATTTTACCGAAAGTTTTGTAAATGTTAAATGAAATTTTGTAAGCATTTTGTTAATTTCAAAGGCAATAGACTATTTTATTAATGTTTAACAAATTATTTCGTACACTTGATTTCAGGCAGTCAATCACATTTTTAACTGACAATACGCATCAACAAGTTCAACTGAGTGTTTATAATATATTGCAGAAATCTGTTATTATTGTTATTCGTATTCCTTATACCTATTTAACGCAGTGTTGCCAGTCGTACCATTATAATGGTATTTATATCATTTTTTGTAAATGAGGTACCATTTTTTACGATTTTGTATCATTATATACCATTATTTTTAGAAGGACTTGTTTTCGTATAATAATTAGCATTATAATAATTATAATTAGCATTAATGTTAATTTAATAAATTTGTGGTCATTATGGTAAAAAAAATTAATTTGTCTTGCCTACCTATACACACTACGTAGGTAGGCAAGACAAATTACATTTTCCTGCGCCCTCTATTAAATGTTTGTGATATCGAACCAGAGAAGCCCGCAAGTTGCGCAGCGCAACCGATAAATGTAGTTCTGTAATTTCCTGAACTTCTGAATAATGTACATAGACAAAACATCTAGGATTATTCTAGTAGGATACTGCAGTACATGTATTTTTGGATTGTGTTCATTTATATAGGTATGTAGGTATGTGGGTATACCTACATATATGTTTTAATTTGTTTGTTTGGATAATTTATTAATAAAGCAACATTTCTTATATTTAATTAAAATTCTTTTTATCAAAGTTCCCAATTTCAAGAAATACTTTCATTTCCAAAAATATTTGTAAAAAGCGGTCCTTTTTTAAAATTACAAGAATTATGGTTAAATTATTGATATAGGATTTTGTTATTAAATCCACAAAATGTTTGTTATAATTACAAACTACTTATTTAATTAGTTAGCAAGTTACAGTTGGTTTTGGAAATTTTGGAAAATTTTTACGTACATTGGTTTTCAGGTAAACATATACCTATGATAACAGATACAAATATTCGAAATATTCCCCAACACCAAAACAAAACACAAAGTGCTTGAAGTATTATTCGCCAACAATGTTGGCAACTTCAGAAGCAAAGTGTCGAAAAGTACTTCAAGCACTTTGTGTTTTGTTTTGGTGTTGGGGAATATTTCTAATATTTGTTTAACATGTCACCAAAGTTGTCCTTTTTAAATAAAATGTTCATTGATTCTAGATTACGAATTTTATAAACTTAATCAAGTAAGTACTATAGTACTATATATAACACAGCATGACTCCAACAAAAATTTCCCAGGTCGGAAGTTTTGCATAAAAATGTACAAATAGTAAGTTTTAAATTTTTATAAGGATATTTAGTTGTAATATAATACCTACGTATTCAAATAAAATAAGTAAAATGGCTTGCCTTCCCTGACGAGCCGCCACTGCTCGTAAGTAATTACCGAAAGACAGTTGTGTACCTTATTTTATTTTAACAAACAAAATTGATTTTGATCGGACAATGTTTAAAATAATAAAATTGTCTTTATCACTTTAAAAAAGTGAGGGTTTGGGGTAGGAGCGCCAGGGGGAATGGAAGCCAGTGGGTAATTAGAGCCACCTTATTATGACGTGTTGGAACGCCATATTACAACTTCTTAACGCTTCCTACGCTTGACCTTGATCTCTGCTGGCACCCTGACTGTCAGGGCCTGACATCATGTTAATTTAAATCAGTTTGTTTGTATCTGTTGACAGGGGTTCTGCGAATTTCTTATATATAACTATAGTCTTTTATAGTGACAAGTGCAAATTACTAGCATGGTAAGTAATACTGCCTTTTGTCTATTCCAAATTATTTTATTATCGTAGCTTTATAAAATTATGTAGATTTATTAAATCATATCTGATTATTTGCTAACTTATCGATTTTTATTCCAAACATTTTAGAGAGAAAAAATCACCATGGCACCATGGCACATTATGAATGTTCGGGTGCAGAGCACGCTGAAGGATATGTTTGTAATATTTCTTTAGACAGGAAAAACTACGGTTGAACCTCGGTATGAGCATATTTTTACCATCTTTTTAAAAATAAATACACTTAATTATTGTTATTGTTTATCCTTTTTCTAGTTTAAGGTTGTCCTGGAGTGAGTGTCGAATGATCAGAATTTGATAAAAATTTACAAATAAATTCTTTATGATGCTTCACATCATTAATTTAATAAAAATTCTTGTCGTTGGAAGCCGAGTAAATACATTTCAAAGTTGAGTAAAAATACAGGGGTTCTTATGGCAGCACGTAGATTGTTACTCTTTTCTCTTCCGAAATAATTATTGGTAATGATAGGATTGCAATGAAAAATGAGTATATCGTGGAGCGTAATTTTAAAACATGATACGCGAAGTTTCATAATGATCATGTCGGTAGGAAAAAAGTTCTATTGGATTAAATCGGTGAATTCACGAAATTTGACGCTTGCACTGGAGATTCGTGGCAACGTCGCTGACGTCAGATAGGAACGCTCTCGCCCGGTGCTACATAGGTGTAAGTGAGAACGTATGTAGCAAGCGTAGGGGTGAAAGAGACAGCGAATACGACGTTGCCAAGCGTTGCAAATGTTATTGGCGAAATTTTTAAAATCTATCGTTATAGATTTTTATTCATTCGCATACACTATATGGGAAGCTTTTATTTTTAATAATAAAGAATAAGTTGCGCACAACAATGACACATACCCAATCGACTTTATCACTGCTTTGTTTGTTTTTTTCTTAGCATGGGGGTAGAATTTGTACCTTATAAAAAAAGAAAATTTTTCAAAAGAAAAAAAAAATTTTACTCATCATCTTGGGGTAGTTCCAACGGGAAATTCTTTTTTTGGTCCAAAATCGTGGAAAACATGTAAACATTGTAGAATGTGATTTTTTTTCACTCAACTTTCATTATAAAAACAATGGAAAAAAAACTTTTTCAACTTTTGACTTTCAATTGGCTTTTAAGGGGATACCCTACAGATTCTAGAACAAAAAAAAGAATTTTCCGTTGGAACTATGTCGGTAGGTACCCCATTTGATTAAATATTTATTTAAAAAACGAGTGGGCCACTTCAAGATGTTGAGTAAACATTTTTTTTTATAAGGTAAAAATTCTACCCCCATGCTAAGAAAAAAAACACAAACATTTTGTTTTCAACCCACCCTACTGCTTAGTATTTACTTCGCGAACTTGATTTTAATAAAATTATTCATGATTTGCTTCAAAGAAAGCACGCAATCAGGGCCGCACTTAGGACAAGGCCAGCGGGGCCAGGGCCCCAGAGCCTCCACCAATCGGGGGCCACCATGAGTCATGCGATGAAAATTTAAAAAAGAATAATTGATTTTTAATCCGATTGAAATAAAATAGTGCTACGCGTCGCTACGTCGCGAAATGAAATAATAATCAAACATCTGTCGATCTGTAATACCGAAAAAACGTTCTGTACTCTCAAGATTTTGAGTGATACTCGTTGGTCATGTCGCGAGGATGCTGTTTTCCACGGTTACAAATCCATCCAAAATGCATTGATTGAGATTTGCGATGAGGTTAATAAAAAATTGGCATCTTTGCGGTCTTTTCCAAAACATGTCTCGAATAGAAATTCTCAATTTTGGTATGACATTCTGGAAAGATTTAATAATTAAAAATTATTCTACGAGTATTAACAGAGTTCTACTATGACTTTTTGTGAGTTCTTTAAAATCTTTCGTCGAATCTAAAAGAGACCGAAAGACAAATTCCGAACTGTTCATTTCTCCCTGTCATTAACCAACTCATAGTATCGTGGAATAAAAGAAGTTCAGCGTACGTAGTCGTTAATGACTACAAGTAAAGCTTCTTAGTTGAAACTGCAGGATGAGAATTCTTATTCTGAAGATTTGGAATTCGTTATAGCTAATGAATTAATAAATTTCGCCACTTTTGCAGAACAGTATGAAAAGAAATATGATGAGTAGTATAAAATTTTTCTTTATCGGATAATTTTGCAAAATAATGTACAGCCTACTTTTTGCCAAGCAAAATGGGCACTTCGCATGTATTTATTAATAATGGTGACAAATTAAAGTGTGGAAAGATCTATTTCAAAACTAAAGATAATTGAAAAACAGATTACAAACAACAATATATCAAGATCGCTTGTCGAATCTAATGCATTTTAGTTTGGAAAGCGATATGAATTTTATATGATCAACACTTTTGCAAATAAGAAATTGCGCAAAGTTTGTTTATATTCAGAAAAATGTTAGTGGCCACCGAATGTTGGCCCCAGAGTCTTCAAATTATAAATGCGGTCCTGTACGCAATGGTACATTATACACCAGGCGAAGAAAGCTTATATTACCGCCGAGGCGCTAGCTAAGGCAGTAGATTATGAGCTTTCGCCGGGTTGTTGATACTTTTTTTTAAGCATTTAATTAAAATATTCTCACATTACTTTTAGGTTAGGTTTAACTGACGTGATGACATTTTAGGTTTATTTTTATACCGAGGTTTATAATAATTTGACTTTTGAACGTGTATGAATATAAAGTTTTTTTATGAAGACTTTTAAGTAAATTATTAAACGCTTGAAAAAAATAGAATTTTATACAACGACCATTTAATGATGGCTATTACGACATGAGCATGAGAATTATAACTTGAGCTGAATGTGAATGTGGTAATGAGTGCGAGTGTCTTAATAGCCTATTAAATGGGAGTGGCTTACATTATTTTACCATCATAATAAAGTAGAAAATTAACTTTAAAAAACACTTGACTAATTGTTAAAATTGATAAATATTAGAACTGTCAGTATCTAAGGCAATAGTTAAAATAAAGATAAAAACAGAATATTACCGTGTATCGAATTTCTATTTGTTAAAAATCTGTTTCGTAGCGAAACATTTGTATCATAATGGATTTTTTTATAATACAGGTGGTCTAATAAACAAATTAAACTATGAAAATAGGAAAAGTATATTTTGGGTAACGAAAAATATTTATCTGGTAACATTTTTCTATACATTTTGAACTTGAAGGTTTTAGTCACGGGCTGAAGTTAGATTTAATTTCGTTGATAGTTGTAAAATGTCATAAAGGGTGTATCAATAAGAGCGCAAGATTTGAATTTCGGCTCAGTTTGGCCACCATGATGTCACATGATTAATGACATGACAGATTGATAGGAGACAGATGAAAGTTAGTAAATATGGAGCATTACACGATAGAACAATCCGTCCTGATTGTTAAACACTATTATCAAAATGATGAAAGTTTGATTGCCACGATTCGTAAAGGGCGTCCAATATTTGTTCGAAATAATGTTTCTAATTCATCTACTGTGAAAAGAATAATCAAAAAATTCGAGAGCACTGCTTCGGTTAGTGATGTAAACACACACGACACGAGCTCGTAGAGGTCGTTCAGAACAAAATATCGCAGCAGTTCGCGAGAGTTTGGCCGAGAGTCCAGAGACGTCGATTCGCCATCGTGCACAAGAATTGGACATTACAAAAGCCACTCTTCAGCGAATTCTTACTATAGATTTACATCTTCATGCCTACAAAGTCCAATCGACTCGACAACTCCAGCCAAAAGACCATGAACAGCGAAGAGAGTTCACCAATTGGATCCTTAAGCAGCAAGAAGTAAATACCGATTTTGCGGACAAAATCATTTTCAGCGATGAGGCCCATTTTCACCACTATTTAACACCCTTGGACTTTTGGCTGTGGGGTTATTTGAAGTCACAAGTTTATGCCAACAAGCCCGCCACCATCGAAGCCTTAAAAGCAAAAAATTAGACGCTCTATCAACGAAATACCGCCACATGTATTCAATAATGTTATTGCAAATTTTGCCAAAAGAATACGCATGTGCCAGTTAAGCCGTGGTGGCCATTTACTAGATGTGTTATTTTATACATAATTTCCAAATGTGTACTTTATAAATCAATAAATATTTCAATGCTTTAATACTTAAAACCATGTTTTATTAAACTTTGAAATCTTGCGCTCTTATTGATACACCCTTTACAATCGTTAAAATAAAATAATACTTATTGTAAAAATTATTTTATTACCTCAATACAAAAATACACATATTTTAAATAATTTATCAACTCCAATATTTGAAAAGTTTATATGAACATTGTACCTTTTAAATTAGTCCGGCAGTTAACTAGATTTAACTTAATTTTGGGTAAAGACTCCTACGTGGATTGCCCAACATTTTCTTTAGTTTCACTGTGAAAAACTTTAATTTTCAAGGGATATATTTCGATTTACACATAAAAATATGACATTTTTACCGGCGTGTCTGTAATACAGATTCCCAAGAAGGTTACTCAACTCTCTAAAAATGAATTAGTCAAAAATGATTAATTACTACAGTTAAAGTGGCTGCTTTTTCACGTATACCATGGTATACCATGGGATAGCATGATATCCGGATATCATGCTATCCCATGGTATATGGTATATGGATATCCCCGATATAATAGCCAATTCTTATGTAAAATTGTCCCCTGAATCCAAAAAATCATAAAAGTAGAGCAGTTTTTGAGATATAGTCAATTCCATATTATATGGAAAATTGACGATATCTCAAAAACTGTTTTACTGTTATAACATTTTCGGATTGAGCGGACAATTTTACATAAGAACTGGCTATTATATCGGGGATACCATTCTATCCCATGGTATACCATGGTATAAGTGAAAAAGCAGCCACTAATAACTGTAGTAATTAGCAATTTTTGACTAATTCATTTTTAGAGAGTACAGTTTTATAAATGTCACTAAATACAAATATTTAATTTAAATCATTTAGATAATCACAAGTATTTGTCGTAGAAAAAGTATAGTTTGCAACTCGTTTATAAACTTTTCAAGACACTAATTAAATTTGTGAATAAAATTGCGTTTATTAAACTCAACAGATAATATACTATAATATTAACAAAACTATTAATAATATTACGCGTAGGTATAAAATTTCGGTTTCGTTAATACTTTGGGAAAAAATGAACATTAAAAAAAATATGCTTAATTAGTTATTTGTTTTACAAGTGTTCAAAAGCGACTTTTTCATGCAGTTGAAGTTGCTCACGAGGCCGTTAGGCCGAGTGTGCATTAACACGAGTTTGAAGAAAGCTTTTCTCACATGTGAAACACAATATTTTTTCTACGACCCTTTTATTTTTTATTATTTTCAAATACAAACCAAAATAACCTAAAAACGTGTTTGACAGCTCGTCACCTGAGAATTATAGTGTTCTATCTGCATTTTCTTTTTTTTATTCAGGTTAGTCTTGTTTTAAGTATTAAAGATGCATATTGTTCTATCTATATATAATTGGGGTAGAAATTGTACAGTTTAAGCCTTAAACTTTACAATTTCTACCCCAATTATATATAGATAGATCAATATCATCTTTAAGACTTAAAACAAGACTAACCTGAATAAATAAAAGAAAATGTAGATAGAACACTATAATTCTCAGGTGACGAGCTGTTAAAATTACTTTAATCTTATTCTTTTAATTTTTAAGGTATAAGTTACTTAAAATCAATAAACTTACCTTCTCAATTTAAATAAAGGCAATAAAATTAGAATTAAATGATATTTAGACAAACATACAAATTTTGAAACGAATGTCAAACGATGCTGTCAATTTCTTTTCACACAGGCCTTGCCAATGAAAAGATTTATTTTCTAAGCAACAATGCCATTACGAAATGTGACTTTTACATAGTGGTCGTAGAAAAAAGTAATTTGTTCATAAAAAAATTTAAAAATCAAAATTTAAAAAAATAAAACTTACTAACTTTGATTGTGATTATAGTCATTAACTCTATAAACATCAATTGATGATGGGCCAAAAGTAACCTTTACTCTTAACATTGCTGCCGTTATTAAAAAGTGTGTACTTTTCCAGTAACTATAGTTCATGACGGCAGCAGAATGTTACCGTGTAATGGTTACTTTTGGGACATATCGATTGATGTTTATAGAGTAATTGGTGCTTTTGCAGTAATGTGCAGAATATTGCTCACTATAGAACTATAAAAGTTTCCTACAAGTACCGATTAATGTAATAAAAATTACTATAGCTACTGTTAATCTTTCATTAGAAATTGTATGATTTTGAATAGTATATTGACTGCATTATTCTTCTGCGCATAAATGGTTACTGTTTTATTTTCTTCGTGTAGGTAAATAAAAATGTAGTACACACTTTAAGTAAAATATTTTAAAATTCTATAACGTAAAAAAAGTCTTTAGTTATGTTTTGAAATATTTTTTAAATTGTAATCATCCTAGGCACTTTGTTAAAGTTCACTTTTTTGTTTAGTGTCTTTCAATTAATCCGATGTGGCATTATCCTCGAACCGCAAAGCGTATCAAAACACCCACATCATGGAAAATGTAATTTTTATTTAGACGCACTTGGTGTATAAGAAATTGATATACTTCAATTTCTCCGTTGTCTATTCTGCTTCTATTTATACGACATCGAGGGCACAAGTAACAACAACAAGGCGACATCAAACGAACAAAAAATAATAACAGAAAAAACAACAACCTATGAAACAAAAGCTGTCACGTTCAGCGTTAGTCAAAAGCTACATACCTTTGTTTTCTACACAGATCATGCGGTGTAGTGGATTTTCGGGCCGAACATACATATAAGTTAAGAAATAATTTATATGTTTATTTACAGAAAAACATAAAAGAACTCTCTCTACTAGTGATGATTTTTCTTATGTAGGTACCTACATATCGGATTTCTTTGGAAGGGGGTTATGTTTTGTTTTATAACGTGTCGTGTTGTGTATGTATGTGAATGATCCTTTGTTACAGTTTATAAAACGCATTATTAAACTTGACCCAAAAAAACATTTATTTTAAAATTAAAGGAACCCTGTATGTTATTTTATTACATTATACAGGGTTGGAAAAAAATTCTAAGGAAGAAGTAAAAATGTCGAATAAATATAAATGCCTTGGAGAAATTATGCAGTTAAACTTTCACATTTTTTAAAATTATTATTTAATTATTTAACAAACTGTCTTAGATTTTAGATTAACCCTTTAAAATGTACAACATAATTTATAACACGATTATTATAATTAGCAATACTGTTTATAAAAGGTTTTCCTTTGCATAACATGGCCAACGCAGACAGCATTTCTTTTCTCTTACGTATTAGTAAATTTAATTTAAAAAGAATACTTCAATAATGTCTTAATTTTGGAAAAACTCGGCAATTTAATAAAAATCACCCCCCTCCCTAATGGGGACGTCCATGATATAACACTCAAATAAATTTTCAGTAATATTTACATTTTGTACGCAAGTTAGATACAAAAAGACTTAATTAAAAAGGATCATGTCGCGTTGCATGAGTACACCTTTTATTACATTTACCTTGCGAGTGACATAGGTTTGTCTCAACTGTGTCAAGGTTCTAAACTAACTTTTATATTTTTAAAATTAAATAATCGATAGAGTCGCTAAAATGGTATTTAACGATAATCCCAACCCTTTCAAGTATGAATTGTATTTTTTACATCGATATCAGCTTTAGTATTTCAAAGAATAAATCAAATTTTGTCTGCCATTTAATGAATTATTTATGGATAATGAATTAGAATGTAAATGCAATGTTCATTTTACAAGTTTTAATTAAGGATAAAATTTAATCCCTATTCGGGGTTGGAAAATGCAAATTTTGATATTTCATTCATGGAGTTGTTAAAGGTCCAGAAAATTAATTTGGTTAATTACTAACCATTAAATATAGGTACATTTTCAATAAATAACGTGGGTAAAATTAAGAGTTGGTTTAAAAGTGGAAATGCTTTTATTTTAAAAATATATTTTAGTTTCAAAGCATTAGCGAACATAAAACTGATCTTTGGACCTAGGGTCAGGAATGAAGCTGCTGAGAGGAGTTTTAGGACAAGTTGTTGCTGATCCAACTTTGAGCACGGGCAAATTAGGTACGGTTATCAACATTTAGGAACAACCATCCAACGTATCCTTTGGTCTGAATTAAATTAGTACGATTTTGACCTGCCAATGAAATTTTGCGAAATTATGACTAAAGACAAGTGCATCTTTTTTTAACTCAACTATCAGTCGCCATAATTGTCGTTACTGGTTAAATGCAAATCCAAGGGTTTATCCGAAGTCCATACTCAAACTCCTCAAAAACTTAATTTCTGCTCAGGCATAAGATCGTCTTGTTGGACCCATTTTTCTTGATGGAACCTGACAGAAGAAACGTATTTGGAATAACTAGAAGATGTAGTTCATCCCTTACTGGTCGATATGCTTTAAAGACCTTTCGTGACGCAAACACTAAAAAACCAGTAAATCAACTTTTACATTTTAAGAATAAAGTACCGATTCTTACTAATTTTGGTAAACTTTTTTGACCTAGCACAGCATTTTATGTAAAATCCGAAATAGAGACAAAGCAAAAGGAGCAACATCCTCTTTTAATAGTTTTAAAATATTTGGGGAATTCTGCTGTATACATTTTTGGCCAATATAACAGTATCTCAGTACATCAGTTAAAGTGGATTTATTGGCTTGCATGTTTTCTTCACACTTAATGTCCTAAAAAGGTAAAGCACCTCTGTGTTAGAGAGTCTTTGGACCGAATGTTTCAAACTTTTCTTGACAATAGATTAGACTTAGAAGAGCTTTGGATTGGATCTGAAGATTTGACTCCCAGGTCATTTAAAAAATAAAATTAACGCAACTGAGCTCCCTAAATACTTCAAATTATTAGATAAAAAATTTGTTTTTTTTATATGAAAGTTGGTGGCACACATTTTGACATTTTTTGAGATATCTCTCGCCCTATCATTTCTATTAACTATGATTTCGCGAAAGAATCGAACGATTTTGGGGTATTTTTTTATAACACATCTCAGATTTTTTTTATATTTTAATATTGTGTTTATACATCTAATTCCACCCTAAATCTAAAATTTTTCTTTTATCTGACCTAAACTTTGGATCCCAGAGACCATTTAATTTTACCTTTCACAAAAAGCCATAATTTCATTATATTAGCATAATTTTTTTATTAAAATACTGAATGTTTTGAGATGTGATCCATAAATGACCCTTATTAGTACCTACAATTCTACCAAAAAAAAATTAAATTTTTTACATATAGGTGGCGCTGCAATTTTTTCTTCTTCAAAAATAGACGTTTTTTGAGGACCAAAAACTCTCTTAAGCAACAATGCTCAAAAAAACTAAATAGTATACCAGATAATATACATATTCCTTTATAATTTGATATATAAAAATTTACTTGCAAATTATGTTGCCGCCCGTAAAGCCAACTTAAAGTTTTGTTTACCGCATTAAAAAAAATTGAATTACACTTACAACTTTATTCTTATTTATTAACTAAGGAATTCCAGGAGATTACTTTTATTGGTAACAATAATACAGCAAAAAAAAGTTTTATTTTTTCACACCCAGGGGGCGCTGCAGCTTTTTTTCTTTAAAAACTATATACGTATTCCTTTATTTATTTAATAGGTTTGTTCTTTATTTTATTTATTATGTTTTTCTTTATTATTATTATTGATATTACTATTTCTTTAATATTTAACATATAACAATTTATCTGCAAGATTTGCATATATTAAATAATAAAGATATATCCTAATAATAATTATAATAATAATAATTATTACCTTTACATTAAATTTTAAACTTGTTGGGCTCTAAGGAGTATATTCGCTAACTTTTTAGTTATAAATAACCCTGGTTTATATCCTACTGGCTGGTTCAAATCTCTAGAGTGATTCTCAGAATCAGTCTAGAGATTTTAACCAGGGTTATTTATAACTTAAAATTACTTAGGCCGCAAAGGAACTACTTTAAAACTGATAAAGCTTCAAAAAAACTTCATCCGCTTCTGGGCTAATTTCTTTAATTTCTTCCGGCAATTTTTTTAATTTTCTTTTTCTATTTTTGCTTAACCTTCTATCTGACGATAATCTTGATAATAAGCCGCGTATCTGATTAGGATGCATATACTCGTTTGAAGAAAACTAAAATTTGCCATTTACTTCATAATTTTGTAAAGCTGTTGCTATATATTCAGACGTATATTTAATTTTAGTTTTTTCACCTTCTTCAAAAAGGTTGCCAACAAATATTTTTGTTTTTCATTAAAACGTGATTTTTTAATTTTGCGCCTTCCGAACCCTTTTGCATATACTCGAAAAAACGTATTTTTATCTTCTTCATTTGGGCATATATTGACGGTAGATATTGTTGAACTAGTTGCAGTTAAAACATCTTTTTGTTTTAAAAATTCCATTCTAGCAACATCACCTATAGTTTGTTTAATTTCAGGAAATTTATGATTTTGAAATTTAAGGTGGTTTAGAAGATCATCTTCGTCGCACCTATATTTAATTGCTTTTAAATTATTTAGATTTTCCTTTTGTCGACTCGATGATGTCCAAGGAACTTACATGTTTACTCCAGAAGAAAATTCAATTCCTAGAATTTTGATTTACTTAAAGAAAATTTATTAACTTTGCGTACCTTTAAAAGCATGATATTTTCCCTCTCCAATTTCAACTTTTGTAATAACGGCAAAATTTTAAATGTTATTATGGTTACCGTTTGACCGTAACTGTCAACTGTTGGGGTAACTTGATTCCCAGCCTATAGGCTTGACTTTAGTTTAATTTTAAAGTACGATAATAAAGAATGCTTTGCCTCTCGAAATATACTAAAATATATTTAAACAAATGGTCATATTACTATTACTATAGAGTCACTGAAATACTTGTTACCATTTGAAATTAAAATTTCTTTGGTTTTGTTACCTTTTGTCCGCATAAAAGCGAAAAAAGGCGTTTATATAACAATATGCGGGTACGTGCACTAGTTATAATTTTAATCGTCCCTACAACAGGCATTAATTATTGCAAATAAATTTTTATATGTCAAACAATAAAAGAATATCTATATATCTGATACATTATAAATAATGTCATTAGTTTTTTAAGCAATGTTGCTTAAGTAACTTTATGGTCTTTATAAACGTCTATTTTTGAAAAAAAGGCTGCAGCGCCCCCTGTATATAAAAAAATAAAACTTTTTTTTGTTGCGTTTTAGTTACCAATAAAAGCCATTACCTGGAGTTCCTTAGTTTAAAAATAAGGATAGAGTTGAAAGTGTAATTCAATTTTTTTTAATGCGGTAGACCAAACTATAAGTTGGCTTTACGGGCGGCAACATCATTTGCAAGTAAATTTTTATATGTCGAATTATAAAGGAATATCTATATTATCTGGTACGCTATTTAGTTTTTTTGAGCATTGTTGCTTAAGAGAATTTTTTGTCTTCAAAAAACGTCTACTTTCGAAGAAAAAAAAATTGCAGCGCCACCTGTATGTAAAAAATTAAAACTTTTTTTTGACAGAATTGTAGGTACTAATAGGGGTCATACATGGGCCAAATTTCAAATCATTCAGTATTTTAATAAAAAATGTATGCCAAAATAATGGAATTTGGCCTTTTTGTGAAAGGCAAAATTAAATGGTTTCTAGGAGCTAAAGTTTAAGTCAGATGAAAGAAAACTTTTAGATTTAGTGTTAAATTGGATGTATAAACAAAATATTAAAATTAAAAAAAAATCTGAGATGTGTTGTAAATCGATCGTTCGATTCTTTCGCGAAATCATAGTTAAGGGTTTGTAACCACTGCGCTAAAAGGTAAAGCTAGGTTCAAGTGAAATCTATTAAAAAACATGTCCTCCCCAATATAAAAGTTAACTCTTCATTTAAAAATCACTGTCTACGTTGAGCCACCCTGTATAGTATATTTGTTATTAGTAACAGTTTTATACTTAACATATTAAAAACCCATGGCACAAATCCTTTCCCACATATTTCATAAAGTATGTGTATAATTTGTTGTACAAATATTTCCATGCATTCTCTATGGGATTTACATTGGAGGATTAAAAAATCGTAAACAGTTCTGTTGGCACCCACGTGTATTATTAAATTTTATAACATCGAACAAATTTGCATCAAATTTTATCATCAGTTATTATTACATTTTTAAATTTACCAAATTCTAAAAAATTTGGCAAAACATTTTTAATATTTTTTAGCCTTTAATACATATTTTATGACTAAAAATTTACAAACAAAAAAAATTATTTATTTATATTATTATTATATTTTATTTTTTTAATGAGAACAAAATTTGGATTAAAGAAAAACTCATTCATTATAAACATTTTTCACATTATATTTTAAAATAAACTTGAACAAATTTTATTTAAAACTATAAAACTGTAAAGTAATAAAAAGGAAATGTGTCTTGTTCGTTTAATGCAATTGACAAACCGTTTTTGCCATTTAAATATAGAAACTGCAAAACGTAAATTATAAACTTAATTTGATAATAAATCTTAACCTTGGCCCATTTATGTCTTTGATTTATTTGTGTCTCAAAAAATATTAAATGCAGCAGATTATTGATGTACAAAAGACATGCTAAATTTAGATCATGTCATAAGGGCAATATTTTTATAGAAGCACAAGCCTTAATGCTAGATAGAGGATATTTTTGATGATTTTTTTTAATTCCAGGTTGACTCTTCAGTAATGGTGCTATGACAGTTATTTTGAGCATACACAGGGTGCAAAAATAAAAATAAATTTTGTTCTCTTTGAGTTTGCGACACCCTATAGGGTGCCGTTATTTGTGATGAATGTTTACGTTATGTGTAATACACAGAACTAAACTTAAATGAAATCCCCCAGTTATTAGGATAAACAGTATTTCACTTGAAAAAAGTTCTTTGAAAATAAAAAGCAGTTTTTCCGAACCAATTTTATTTCAAAAATAAAAAAACAATTTATAGGACACAAGAATAAAGTTTACGGTAAATTTAAATTTAAGAAGAAATAATAGGTTTTTGTTACTTTAATAATCAATATTGCCAAATCTAGCGTGAATACAAGCATTAATTCGACGAGACAGTCAAAATAGAGTTGGCCATTTAAATTGGTGCTTGGAGCATCAAAACTGGACAATTCGACCCATGCAACGAAGACTATAGTAACTCAAAAAACGTGGGTTTTGACTTACTATATGGCATCAACAGATTTTTTCAAGCTCTATTTGGTGGAAGATTACAGTAACTCAGACATGAAACGATAGGCAACCAGTGAACAACTTCCCTGTATAGTAAGTCTAATAATCCACATTCCTACAGGAAAAAACTATATTAAGTTGAGTTACTCTAGTCTACAATCAAAACTGACTGTTTTAGAGTGGCCTTTTTATTCACAGGATTTTATTATTGAGCTAATTTTAGCCCGTGACTAAAAAGACCAAAAAAGCTACTGTTGCAAACTTTGGGCCGTGACTAAAACGCCATAAAGTAACAGTTTAAAAAGATTTTTTGTATATTCTCCCAATTTTGGACGGTGCTTTCTCTGGACGTCATATTTTCTTCCCAATAGCCGTGTTTCTTTTACTCACAAAAATCAAATTAAAGGAATTGTGATTGGTCAGTCAATAATCGAGTGTGCTTAAACACCCACAACTTGGAGAATATACAGCACGTATTTGTACTTGGCCAAGTTTAGTAAGTCGAACATCTTTTACATCCTTTAGTCACAGCTTGTCAATGTACCCGGAGAAAATAAAACAGTATACGGTGTGCCTGAACGAAGTTAAAGTCCACTTTTCGAATTTTTTTGAAAATTCATGTTTTTTTTTTAATTTTTGTTTATCTTAAAGTCTACCTTTGACAGAGTACACATTTGTACACCGATTTTTATAATATTGGAGTGTATAGTTAAGAAGATTTGGAGAATACTTTTTTATACTGTGCACATCATTTATTATTTACAGGTTTAGCCAAAAATCGCTTCTTTTAATAAAGCAAAAGCGTAAATTCATGATTTTGGCATAACACGCAAAAAAGATATATACCCACCCATGTTTTTTTTAGATATTTTTATGTTTATAAGGCTTTAAAATGGGATTCTTATTAAGACTTTATAAGAAAAATTGATTTTGAATAAAATTGAATCTTTTTTGTGCATTACTATGTAAAAAAGTGATTTTTGGCTAACCCTGTATAAATCTAATAATGTGCTCAGTATGAAAACAGTATTCTCTAAGTCTCGTTAACAATATACTCACAAATATGTACTCTGTCAAAGGTAAGATAAACAAAAATTTAAAAAAAATTAAGAATTTTCAAAAAATTTCGAAAAGAGGACGATTTTGGTAAATATCATTTTAAAGTTACCAAAGGGTCCCGACCAAGAAACTGCAATCAATAAAAATCGGTGTACAAATGTGTACTCTGGCAAAGGTAGACTTTGCGATAAACAAATATTTAAAAAAAAATCATGAATTTACAAAAAATTTCGATAAGAGTAGCAGCTAGAATTTTGGTAAATATCATTTTTAAGTCACCAAAGGGGCCCGAACAAGAAACTGCAATCAGTTTTTGGCGGCATTTTTATTCATGCGCAGAAAATTAATCCACTCAATAAACTATTGGAAATAATATTTAATGTGCAGAATATTGCTCACTATAGCTCCTGGCCATCTCATTGATGTGACAAAAACAAGCAAGGTTTTATTAAAAATTGTGTGATTTTAAATGGTACATTGACATTGACGTTGACATTGTATATTAAGTGGATTAGTGTTCTGCGCATCAATAGTTACTGTTTTATTTTCTCTGTGTAGGAGGAGATAAACTACTATTATGATAAAGTAACACAATATTATTAGGGGTAGAAGATCTTTAGCTTATATAGGGTGTCCCACATCAACAGGAAAATAAGAAAAATTACGAATTCCTTAATAGATAGTAAAAAGTCTTTAGAAAAATTTCTAAGCAAATTCTAACAAGGCTGTTTTTAAAATTGTCTTTTAAATTAGAGTCTAGTATAGCAAACAATGGAAAAAAGGTTAATAAAATTGATAGGGCAAAACATGATTTATTTTAAAGTATATTTATTTTACCATGTTTGTAAAATTAACAATTAATATTTAGGCATCCATACCAATAGCATTATTTGAAAAATGTTAATGTAAATTTGTATGAATATTTTATTACTGTGTACCGCGATTCAATATTATTTTCATTTTATTCTGTCAAATATTTTATTACAAAACATTATTAATGTATGGGACAATACAAATAAAAAGTTTTTTGGGACAAGTTTAAAAATAGTTTGTGCACGTAAACTGTAGTTTGTATACCTGTGTGTTTTGTGAAGGTTTTTTGGCAATCGGATAAATGAAAATTCCAGTTAGGTGAGTTTGTGTAAATACGTATCTAAAAATAGATTTATCTACCACATAATACCTAAAGGTGATTTTATACAACTTTATTTTGTTGTATTATTTTTACCAGGCCTTAAGAAAATATAAATTTATAGTATTTTTCATGGATTTTTACTTTCTTAATCACCTTATGTCTTATATTAGATACGAAATATTAAAATCAATTTATTTTTAACAAATAAAAATAGATATAAAGGTCAAAGGTGGAAACCTTTCAAAATTAATTTTTAAAAGTGCTTTTCAAAATGTGTAAGTGTGTTATTTAGAATGAAAAATCAATATTATATGTATTTTATGTTAGAAGCTAATTTGACAACACTTTAAGTTTTCTTTCATAAATTCTTAATAACTTTTTAGTCAAAATTGCAAATAGGATATTTTTGTTAAACTAATATGGGGGTTTGCATAAGTATTTCATTTGTTGCAGGTGAACTTTCTTAGAGTTAACATTTAATGTTTATGTCAATATATACCTGTATATTAGACTGGGCCAAAAAAAAACAACTATATTTAGTATATCGAAAATATTGTTTGGGGTGACAAAAAAAAATTATGTTGAAAGTTTGAGTCCATAATATTAATATTAAGAGGTCTATCATCGCAATTTTAGATTTTTTTTTCCTGAGCGAGTTTTTGTCTCAGAACTCCCAAATCATTGAGTTTAACAAAATTGACTTAAGAATATTTTTTTAAGAAAATTGAATGCTCTACAAAAAAGGTTTGATTAGAATTTCCCGTCAGATGAACCGTTTTCTTAAAATCATGACTTAACTTTGTAATTTTGTAATTCATGTAAAAATCAGTACCCTGAAAAAAAACCGATAAAAATTCTTATGGGAAATCAAATGCTCTACAAAAAAAGTCTTTTATCATTTTTGGATAAATTCACTCTATCAAAAGTTATTCAAGGTTAAATTTGAAGTCAAAACGAAATTTTAACCTTGAATAACTTTTGATTGAGTGAATTTAGCCAAAAATGTTGGGAGGCTTTTTTTGTAAAGCATTTGATTTCCCATAAGAATATTTATCGGTTTTTTTTCAGGGTACTGATTTTTACATGAATTACAAAATTACAAAGTTAAGTCATGATTTTAAGAAAACGGTTCATCTGACGGGAAATCGGTTTTTTATGGGTATATCAGTATACTGATTTTTACATGAATTACAAAATTCCAATTTAAAAGATTAAAATGTAAAACTATACCAATTTTTAAGGCATGATTTTAAGGAAACGGCGAGGGGTCACCCACACCTGGGAATCCCTGGACATTTTAGAGGGGGAATACCATAGGAATACAATGTAAATACATAGGAATACAATAAAATATAATGGGAATACATGGGAATCCCTGGACGTTTTCCCTTTGGGTGGTTGACCCCTCGGGAAACGGTTCATCTGACGGAAAATTTCTTTTTGTTAAATTCAATGGTTTGGGAGTTCTAAGACAAAAACTTGCTGAGGAAAAAAAATTAAAATTGCGATGATAGACCTCTTAATAATAATATTATGGACTCAAACTTTCACAATAATTTTTTTTTTGTCACCCCAAACCATATTTTCGATATACTTTTAAAAAAAAAAAATGGTTGATTTTTTTGGCCCAGTCTACTGTATATACGTGAACTAAAAAATGTATGCTGTACCTAAAAAAAGTACAATGTCGACAAAATTTGAAGTAAATCTGTTAATTTTTAGTAAAGAACTATTTGATGTAATTTTAAGAACTTGATTATTATTTCCTAAATTTAACTTTTTTGGTTGTTTAATAAAAATGAAAAATTCATTTTTCGTTTCAAATAGTTTCACAACTGTAAAACACTCTAGCAGCAACCTTGACTTTAAACCTATTTTTAAGGAAAACTTAAAAGGTCAAAATGGCTTTTAAAAAAATTTATAAAAACCTAAGGTTTAATCTTGCACACAAAAATAAACTCACTGTTTTTCTTGTAGAGCAAAATTTCGAACTGGTCGTAGAGCTGTTGCTCGAGGACCTGGTCCACCCTGGTGATCGTTTCTTTGTCGGTGAGCTCGCCGAACATGAACGAGCAACGGCAAGACTTTTGCATCACTTCCGCCCTGTTGTAGCCGGAAATCTTGCAAAACGACTCGTTGCAGTAGACGATCGGAAAGTCAACGATCTGTGCGTTGGCCAACAAAAAACTGCTGTCAGCTGAAAAACAAAGATAATATTAATCTGGCCAACCTTATGGGCCTTAGGTTGGGTTGTCTGCACGTAGTGGCGTATTTGAAAAAAGTTGATAAATTGAAAAGGCGGTTTAATGTAGTATCTCTATTTGAAGAGTTTGATTATTAAATAACAGTAGGCCGTGGCAGCAAATTCAGCAGTTCCAATGTAGTAAAAATAAAATCTTGTATTTTAATTTAAAAACTAATACTGGTATCAATGTCATTAAGGCTCTCTAACATTTCTTCTTAAAAAATATTGAATTGAGACAGCTAATATAGAACAAGATTCACAAATAAAAACTTAAAATAACAAAAATTAATAGAACATTTTTCAATTAAATATAAAAATACTTTTAATGCCCTAATTAAGGTTGAACATTCTATAACCCCATCTTCCCATTATATTGCAATAGTGAATATATATGGGTATATTTTATAGGTTTTGTATGAAACAAAATTCTAAAACTAAAATAAAATAACAAATAAGTGGCTTCTCAGTACTAATAAAGAATGTGATAAAATGTCAACAATTGTAAACAATTTTTTCTACGACCACTATGTAAAAGTCACTTTTCATGATGGCATCGTTGCTTAGAAAATGAATCTTTTCATTGGCAAAGCAAAACACAAATGTAAAGTGACATTTCTGTGTGAAAAGTGACAGGTCTGTGTGAAAAGAACCGGAAAGCATCGTTTGACATTCAGCTGTCAAAAAAGTTTTTACGTTAATTTGTTTCGTATTTAAAAATAATAAAAAATAAAAGGGTCGTAGAAAAAACATTGTGTTATACTTGCGAGAAAAGCTTTCTTCAAGCTCGTGGTAATGCACACTCGGCCTAACGGCCTCGTGGGCAACTTAAAAACTCGCATGAAAAAGTCGCTTTTCAACACTTGCAAAACAAATAACTATTTAAAGCGTGACCAAACCTTGCCCTTTTATTAATGTCTACTTCGTCACAAACCGCCTAAATAAAAACCGCTTTGTTATAACAAAGCGGTTAAAATACTCTGGAGTTTAGCATTACATATAAAAAAACTCTAAAACATAATATTATTAAACATATTATGTCGTTTATAACTATGATTTATAACTGTGGCGTGAGATGGCGCCGCTGCAGGCAACGGTATCGCTATTGTTATTTTGCGCGTTACAAACAAGCAGCGTGTGTTTTTAAAAGTTATCTTCCGTCACGGCATTTACTGGGCAAGTATTTGCAGTATTTAATTTTCATTTTCATGTTAAGTAAATCAATATCTTTCATTTAAAATAATGCAATGTTTTATGTGCATTTATTGTGTCACTTGGAAAATACATATTTTTTATTGTGAAAAATGCTTCCTTCGTCACATGTCTCTTTTGTCACACTGCACTGCTATCGCTACAACATTTAAACTTAAAAATAAGAGACTCTTTAAGCGAAACTTTTCTGCTGAGAGTAACATTAGAATAACTCTTAGTTTGCCTAAATAATAGTCACAATGGATATGAAATTGTGATATATTTATTTTTTAGAGGTAGATGGGACTAAAAATTATAATGACCCATAATGACAAAATTAAGGTTTTAAGCTGTCATTTTTGTGTGCTTCATAAGTTGGCAGCACAAAATTTAAAATGCCAAAAAATGTTTATTTAAGATTTTCAATAAAAACATACTGTACCTAATAATTAATTTTTAAGCCATCACCACGAATTTTTAAAAGAATCTATGGAAAATAACACCTGTGCAGAAATTGTTTATACAGTTCATATAATTAATTGCAAAGTAAACTTTTAGCGTCGAATTTATTCCAGTAAAAATAAATGTTTTATTAAAAACAATCAATTTGGTAAACGAATCGTGTTTAGATAGAAAATGTACCTAACGAATATTCAAAAGGTGCATTAATTTGTTGGCATAGCCATTAAAATAAATTAAATGGAAGTTTAGCTAAATGAAAAAAATCCAAGGCGATTTTTTTTTATTTTATTGATTTGCAATTGCCCAAGCGGTAAATATGGGTTAAACCTTTGAAAGGGAGTAAAAAATAAAAAAGATTAAAATAAAATAAGGTTAACTTTTTTTATTTTTAATTTGACAATGTTAAAAAGTTAAGGGAGCAGAAAAACGAACCTCTGATTGTCGCTGTTTTTGAATTTCACACTGCATAAATTTAAATATACAGGGTGTTATTGACTAATGGTACAAATTTAAGGATATCGTAAAAAATTAAAACATCTTTCAAATTTCGCGCACCCGTTTGGTGAGCCGACCGAACAAGTGGTTCGGCAAAAATACAGGAAAAATTAAAAAAAAATCAAATGTGATATATGAATTAAAGATATATAAATATATTTTTGCAGTTTAGTTGAGTAAGTTTAAATAAAAACAATAACATAATTAGTTTTTTTGGGCATTTACCAAAATGCGGAGGTAAATTAAATTGCCGCGGCAATTTTTCAGTGGTAAAATGTTTTGTTCTTGGAAATTTCGCAGGTGGCTTTAATTTTTAAGACTACGGGCCGCTAGGCGAGTGGTTTTAAATTAATGCCACAAGCAAAATGTCCGAGGAAAAACCTTGAGTAAATAAAAATAAAACAAAATTTCATGGAAAATGTTATCACGAGTGGTATTCGGCAAGACTATTTCACGAATATTTTTTTAAAATTAGAATTCCTGCCGATTTAATTTCTATATGATTTTTTTGACCAAAACACATATTTTTGTTATATTTTAATTTTTCTTATTCAAATAAAAAGTACAGATAAGGATTTTTATTAAAGTTAAGTTATTCTATTAAGTGCTCAAAATGTCTGCCACCAACTTCCATAAAAATAAAAATTTAGTTCAAAACACCTTCTATATTATAGTATTGTCGCAACTCTTATAGAGACCACGGCTCTGTTTCGTTAATTTTATTTTTTAAATGACCCCACTTAAAAAGTCTATGAAGTCAAATCTTGAAATCTATCCGGCCAAACCATTGTCCAGGAAACACACGGCCCAAAAACTCTCTAACACTTAGTGGATAGTGTGGAGGTGCTCGATGTTTTTGGAAAATACCTGCTCACATTAAGTTTTTGAGGATCTGACCAGTAACGGCAACTATGGCAATTGACAGTTTAGTTAGAAAAAACGTACACTCGTCTGAAAAAGAGATTTTAAAAAGCAAATTGTTGTCTTTAGCTATTTGTTCAGTCATAGTTTCGCAAAACCCAGTCGCCGGTCAAAATCGTCCTCATTTAATTCAAGGACAACATTTATGAGATCGAACGATTCGTTGGGTGGTCGTTTTAGGAATTTTGGTAACCGTAACTTCCTCGTGCTTAAAGTTGGATCAGCAACAACTTGTTCTAAATATCCTATCTCAGCAGATTCATTTCTGACCGGACGTTCACCTTCAGGTCCAAAGAACCGTTTTTTGTTCGGTCGAAACTTCACCACCAGCTCTCAAAAGATTTTTTTTTACATGCCTATCTGGATGGTGTTTTTGAACTAATTTGAACTAACTGATGAAGGCTTTTTTATGATTAGATAGATTGTTTTTCAAAATACAGCACTTATTGCATTACATTTTGTAAATTTGTATACAAAACTTACGCCTTACATTATTTTGCCAGTAAATTTTAAAATATTATAAACAAAGTGTATTAGTCAAAATATGTATTTGTAGATGTGTTTCTTAACAGTTTTAAACAAAGAAAATTTATAAACATAAAAAACTTGTTTTTTGATTTTAACCTCAATATCCTTTAATTTTGTGATTAAAGAAATCGTTATTCTATTTTAGTTTGTTTCAGCGGTTTTTTTGTTCGTGTTAATGTTTGAACGCCGGCCTGAAATAAGCAAAGGATATATTTTTTTATAGTAAATTACAAACTTCGTTGTCAGCTTTTTTGTTCAAACAAGGATAATGGACTACCTAAAAGGGACCGAATATCTTAAGTAAGCCTTTCAGTCCCGTTTAGGTACAATATGAGGTTTTAACACGGGTAAAAAAACAAATGAAAAAAATTAAGCACCTATTTACTATAATAAAAAATCAGTTTTGTTAAAGTTTTCTACATTTTTATATTTTGCATTGCAAAATTGACAAAAATGGTGAATGCACCGGGGTTAATTTTATATAATGTTAGAAAAAAGCTTCGTACATGTTTCCATGACTCTAGGTGACCTTATAAATACAAATTGACAAGTTGTTGCTTAATGTAAACTGGACAACTTAATTTTTAGGTGAAGACTCCACCGTGGAGTGCCAATCAAACATTTTCTTTACTTTCACTGTAAAAAACTGCTTCTATATCGGATTAAACGGTCTATTTTTAAGGGATATATTTTAATTTACATAAAAAAAATTTACATTTTCACCGGTGCGCCGGTAATACAGATTCCCAAGTTTGTTACTCTATTGTTTTATAGATGTCGCTCTATACAAATATTAAATTTAAATTATGTTTAGATAATAATAAGTATTTGTCAAAGAAAAAGTATAGTATGCAACTCGTTTATATACTTTTCTAGACACTCATTTAATTAGGTATTAGCTCGCAAGCTCGCTCGTGCCTAGATTAAATTCGTGTCTAAAATGGCGTTTTATAAAACTTACATAATATAATACTTTGAAATAAGTTATCCATAAGTAGTGTTAAAAGAAAATGTTATAATAGTAATAACATTAAAAAGATAATAACAATATTAAATTAAACCTATTTGCTAATACCACGCTCTTTTGCGTATACGAAAGACCCTGGTTGATACTTTTATATTTAAATTCAAATCATGTTAACAGTATTAGGGCCGAAAAGTTCCAACAAAATTAAATAAACAATATTATAAATATGTGACGGGATCCGAGAAAATCGATTCCTGGATTACAATCGTAAAAAAGTCCTTAAATATTTTGCTTTTAACATCTCCTTAAAAATTCTCCGTTTGTACTGCCGTCTTGCGCGCGCGCTTGTTTTTTCCTGTTTAAATATTATAAAATATTTTTATATAAGTTTCCAATTTTGCTTAGGCTAATATTATAATGATGGTATGCAAGGGCAGGTGATACATCATTAAAAGGTCTTGATTCACTGAGACTCAGTGACTGAGTATATATATAATGAAAATAGTCAAATTCATTATTTGTTTTCGAGATATTTAAAATTGAAGTTGTAACAGTACTCTTAAAAAAACTGTATATCATGAAAAAAACCTTAATTCGTCTTTTTGTTTAGATTCAGTCAACAATGGTTTACAGTTTTAAATGTGAGTGCGGAAATTGAGCAGCAGATTTATTTAATGAACACCATACGGATAGGCATGTGAATAGAAAATTTGTCTTGAAGTAGATGTAACAGAATCAGGAATAAAGCTGCTAAGATAGGAGTTTTAGGACAAGTTGTTACTGATTCTACTTTAATTACACGGAAATTAGCTATGGTAACCAACATTTGTAAAATGACCATCCAAAAGATCATTCGATCTCATAAATTTCGTCCTTGAATTAATTGAGGATGATTTTTATAAGAGACTGTAGTTTTGGAAAACTATGATTGCACAAATATAAGGATGACAATTTGTTTTTCCCATCTGTTTTTCAAACGAGTTTACGTTTTTTCTTTACTTAAATCTTAATCGCCATAATTGTCGTTACAGGTCAGATGCAAGGGTTTTCCACGAAGTCCTCACTCAAACTCCTGAAAAACGTAATGTCTGGGCAGGTAATTTTCAGAGATCGTCTGGTTGGACCTATTTTTCTTGATGGTAACTTGACAGGAGAAACGTATTTGGAAGATATAGTTCATCCCTTGGTCGATATTGTTAAAAACGATTACTATTACTTCCAACAAGATGGAGCTCCTCCACACTGCACTGCGTGTGGACCGAGTGTTTTCTGGACTATGTATTGAACGTATAGGAGATTTGAAATTTTTATTTGGGGTAATTTAAAAACTAAAATGTACGCAACAGAGCCGGGGTCTCTACAAAAGTTGCGACAACGTATCAAGTATAAATGCTGTCACAGACATTTTAAGCACAGATAGATTAATAAACTATGTTCTACTATTTTAATTTTTTTCTGCCAAAATTTCCTATCTGTACATTTTTATTGGAATAAGAAACAAAGAGTACAGTTGCAATTTCAATTTTAATTATCTCGAAAACGAATAAATAGAATTTCTGCACGCATTATATAAATATAAATTTCTTAAATTTATTTACAATCAGAAATAACTAAAAAACGCAATTAGGTTTTTATTAACATTTTATTGCCTCGTTATAATTTTTAGCAATTATAAAGTAGGGTGGTGCGAAATATGAATATTTTTTAAATAGAAAACTTGTGTACGAGGTGTGTTCAGAAAATATCGGGAAATTTCGTATTTTGAAACAAATATTTATTTATTCGTCTACATTAATGTTGTCGCCTTTAAAATAGTCCTCATTGGATATTATGCACATGTGCCAGCTCTTCTTCCAATACTCGAAACACTTCTAAAACTCGGTCTTTGGAATAGCCTTTAGTTCTTTCAGCGATGCGCTTTTAATGTCATCTATGCTTGCAAAACGACGGCCCTTTAAGGTTCTCTTTATTTTTGGGAATAGGAAAAAGTCAGACAGGGGCATGCTGGCCAATATGGAGGCTGGGGCATCATTACAGTATTGTTTTTGGCTAAACATTTTGTTCAAAATTTAACAATTTTAGAACAAATTTTTCTGCCACGCGTTTCATACCCAATAAATTCGAAAAAATTTCATGGGATGAGCCAATCGATATACCAACATCATCAGCGACTTCTCTGATGGTTTATAACCATTTCTTCCACTTTTTCCATGTTTTTATCGTTTGTTAATGTGCTTGTGCGTTCGGGGCGTTTAAGCAAAATTGGATACAAATTCTTAGATCCATTTCTTTAAGCGAACGAAAAAGCGCCGAGCTCATAAAACACGTCTAACCTTAGCGGATGCCACAGACAAAGTAAACAATGAAAACAGCTAAAGTTTTTATCATACTTCGGGGGCATGTATACCAACATAATAAAGAAAATTTTATGACAACTGGACCCTCCGAACCCACGAAATTTAACAATTCCTGTTATTTTCTGAACACCTCGTATGATAAAAATAAATATTTTGCTGAAAAAAAATAATATTGTTTGAATTCCTTCCATCCAAATAATAATATTCAGGCGAGGGTAGTAAACGGTTAAAAACAACAAGATTGTTTTAGAGCCTAACTTTAATTTGGCACAAAATATTTAAAAAAAAAACAAGGTAAATGGGGGCCCCGGTTAATTTTAAAAATAAAAATATTTTTATATTTGACATTACGGTGACATTACCAACTTAAAAAAAATAAGTACTTAGCCCCCCAATGGGGCCAACTTTTTTTTTTAATAGTAACCCCCATTTTTTACAATAGAATTTAAAAGAGGCTTTTTTCTGATTACAACAGTATATTATTATTAGTATGTTACATAGGGATATTTGAGCAAAATGGCCTAGAATTCAAAATAATACAAAAAGCAAGAATATGATTACCCAAAGTACTTAAAGTAAATTTTGAAAATGTTTGCCGTTAACGGCAAGACAGTGACATTTTGCACCTAAACGTCTTCAACATTATGAATTTCATCAACTATATTTTCTCTGAGATCCTGAAGATTGCCCAGTCTATTTTTGTACCACTGACTTCAAATGACCCCATAAAAAAGTCCAATGGTGTTAGGTCTGAAGACCTAGCAGGCCACTCTATTGGCCCTCGTTTACCAATCCATCTGTTCGGAAATACCTGGGATAAGTATATCCTTATTGCCAAACCAAAATGTGGTGGAGCACCGTCTTGCTGGAAACAAATGGTGCTGCTGGAACGATATCTGTCAGGAGGAGGTTAAAATATTGTTCTGCAGTTAGATTGTACTCAATAAAAACTTGTCCTATTATGTGTTGGTCAATTGCTCCTGCCCATACATTTATCTTTTAAGGGTGCTGTGTGTGTGTCTCCTTTCCAATGAGGGTTTTGATGGGACCAGTAGCAGCAATTATGATGGTTAAAAAAACCGTTCAGCATGAATGTGGCCTCATCCGAAAATAAAAATTTTCTTGAGAAATTTGGATCCTGATTACAACGTTCCATCAAATTTTCACAAAACTCAGCTCTACGATCAAAATCGTTCTAACTTAATTCTTGCAACAAATGCACCTTATAGGAATGCATATTTTCTCTTTTAAATAACCTTTGCATTGACGCATAACTGATATCGTTGTCTCTGACAACCCCTCGACAAGAAACTGTGGGTACTTCCTAGGACATTCTAGTCCTATCTTTTACACTTCCGGTTTCAGATTTTTTTTTTAGAATTTTGCTTACACATGATTGTGTCAGAGGCTCCTTTTTCGTATACATCGCATTCTTTCTTTTTCTGTACGCATTGTTTTTTAAAGTAGTACCTATTTATTTTACTATTAGCACACAATTACATGTGAAAATTGCACTGAATGCCGAATTAAAAATGAATTACAGGTAAACGACGTAAAGCCTAAAAAAACTTCAACAAAAAACTTGTATACAAATTTAGTTTTAACGGCTATTTTTCTGATTACAACGCGTTGTAATCAGAAAAATAGCCTCTTTCAAATTCTAATGCAAAAAAGGGGTTTGTAATTAAAAAAGTTGGCCTCCTTGTGGGGCTACGTATTTATTTTTTCAAGTTGGCAATATCACCGGAAATTTTAAATTAACTACCAAACAACTTTTATTAAAATCATTATTTCAAATGTTACACTTTGGTTGTTATATTAAAATTTTAATATTATTTTACATTTTTTGTAAGAAACTGAAAATAATAGTTATTTATGTCTTTAGGTTAAGAAGTAAGGCTTTTTGTGCTAAGCTCAAGGTTTGAAGGCCGACGCGTAGCGGAAGCCTACAATTGAGCGAAGCACAAAAAGGCACTTCTTGGCCGAATGACATACAAAATTTTATCTTCAAAGCACTTTATATAGTGTCAATTTAATTCAACATCAAATCGGCCTAACCTCACTTTTTAGAATCTCATTTATTTATTAGCTAAAGATTACATTAAATGTACAATAATTATTATTGCTTTTAGAAGTGCTCAGTAATAGTTTGACAATACCTAGCAACATGATTTAAGTAGAAATGGATTTTTGCTATTACATTGAATTCAATTAATTGTTTAATAAATAGGTAGGTTTCTAATTTCAATTTGTTTGGATTTTTATTTAAAAAATAGGTAGTTTGTAATGTTTAAGCTGTGTTTAACATTTAATTTCACTGAAAACTTAAAGCAAATTAAAACTTAAAGATAATTTAAATCGTAGAAAAAGAATCGTGCGTTTTCTTGGTTGCCTAACCTCACTTTTTGTTTTATTATTCATATTTAATTTTACAATAATTTAATGAAAAATATTAAACATTAACAGTAAAACAAACAAATTAGTGCTTTTTATAAATAAATTAAACCAGTTTAGTACGTTAATTTCTTAGAAAAGGATTAATTTGTCAAAACAATACCCCTAGCGAGAAAAAATCGAACTAATTACTTGCCTCATAAAAATTTTTATCGGCCTAGGCCATAACAAGGTATTTCTTTATCGAATGTTGACAACAATAAAGTTTAAATTATAGACCGCGTGGAGATAAAAGTATTTGGTAGTAAGTTTTACGGATTTTAATATTTAATTAAAAATAATGGTTACTTAATAGTAGGTACTGTTACAGTAGTAGTACTGCTATTGTGAAATATTACAAAAAATGTTCAACCATTAAATAGTAACTACGTTTTTGATTTTGATATAAATTCCCCTCAGTGTTTTATATTGACAATTAAATTTCTAATAAAAGTTATTTTTCAACCTTTTATAAACCAATAAAATTAAATTGGATTGGTAAGAGGGCATATTTAGTTTATAGGAAGTAATATTTTTATAGTAGAATACGCTTTTGAACTTCAAAACACTCATAGGTATAGTAAAAAACATTTTTATTTTCAAATAAAGAAAACCTTAATTAAAGTGAAGCAGCTATCACTTAAGATTCCTGCTTGCAAGCAAATAGAAAAATCTTTATTATTTCTTTAAATCTTCTACTAGGTTAGCTCAGTGTAAAATTACATCAAAAGCCTGCATTGTCCTTGCGGCATAACGATAAATAGATAGATATCCCTAAAACGTTTTATCATCTCGCCAATATATGGGTCAGTTGGTGCTTACGCAAGCAACAACGGGTTGGTTTCACGATCGGAGCCGAACCCCCGTGCCGTCGTCGGTTGGTTGGCTCGATGGTTGGCTGCATGATGGCTGTTGGATTGGTGACCTTTCGTGTGGCAGACAAGGTCGCTAGCCGCGTTATCCTTAAGCAGAAACTTCCGCCACACTTTCGACCGCAACCCAGCGACACCCCACGCACTGTGATTCAATTTAAAAATCTGGCTAGACAAAACTATGTTCTCGTATAACCTGGGGAAATATACTGTAATAACCATAAAAAATATCTTAATCAGTTTGGGGAGCGAATGAAAAAAAAGTGTATAATAATTTTTTTTTTCTTTCTTTAATTGTCATCCGAAATTATATTGTTCTTATTTGTAGGAAAATCAAAACAATATAATTGCTTATTTACTTCTGTTGTTAATATTGTACAAGGGACCTGGCAGCCATTTTGAGTAAGGTGTATACTTTATTTAATACTAGTTATAAAAAACGAACCTTTCAAAATGCTTCGATGGCCTTAAAGAGAGCGCGTGACGTCACGATGTTATAACAGATGTGTCAAGAATTACGAATGAATCCAACATCTGTTTAATATATATAAATTATTTAAATCGTTTAAAAATCTAGATCAATAACGTACTAGAGGTTCAAATTTTAAATTTTAAGAATGGTTGCATTAATTACTAAAATACCCTGAAAATGGTTTTTTCTACTCCCACCTTTAAAACGCCCTTCGTACATGTTTCCATGACACTAAGTGACCTTTTAAATACACATTGACAAGTTGTGGCTTTGTGGCGCTTTAGTCACGGGCTGAAGTTAGTTTTAAATTAGTTGACAGTTGTCAAATGTCATACAATCGTTAAAATAAATTGCCTTTCTTGTAAAATAATACTAAATGTGAAAATTATTTTATTATCTCAATACAAAAATATAAAAATATAATAAAAAGTATTAAATAGTTTCTCAACGCCAATATTTGAAAAGTTTATATGAACATTGTACTGACCTTTTAATTTCGCCGGCAGTAAACTATAACTTAAATTCGGGCACGGACTCCACTGTAAAGTGCTCATAAAACATTTTCTTTACTTTCACTGAGGAAAAACTGTCAATTTTCAAGAAATACATATCGATTTATAACCTTTATAATCTGTGTTTATAAAATATAAAAATTTGACATTTGACGGTGACGCACAGATTCCTATTGTTTCATAGATGGCGCTCTATAAAAATATTTGATTAAAATTATTTTAAGATAATAAGTATTTGTCGTAGAAAAAGTATAGTATGCACCTGGTTTATAAACTTTTTTATACACTCATTAATTTAAGCACTCGCTCGCAAGCTCGCTCGTGCCTAAATAAAATGACGTTTTTCAAACTTGATACATAATATACTATTATTGCAAGTAAAAAAATTATTAACTGTCAAAGAATTTGGTTAAGTGGGAATTCTTTTTTTTTTCATATAAATACTTCATTCATAAATTTTGACATAATACCTACCTACCAATATACCATTTTTATAATAACATCGTGACGTCACCCTACCGATTTTTAAAGTAATTTTTAAGGTAAGATTGATAGAAAATTGATAGCAAAAATCGTTTTTTTAAACGTATAGTTGTTTTTAGTGAGAAATCTCTATATATAGAGTATATGATAAGTCAGTGTAAAACCACTTATGTTATAATAGAAGTGGTTTCACACCGACATACCCCATTGTAGCTTTAACTCTCGACAAAATAAAAGTTTCTTATACGCTAAAGAAGCATCGGGTTTTCGCAATTGCGTTAACGCGCGCGTCATCTGGTGTCACTTGATAGCATTATTTAACAAAAAGGTTTTTCAACAATACATTTAAAGCATACTAACTACACATCATTCTTAAAGAAATAAGTAGTTTTTTCACAAAAAAGAGGAAGGCAAAGTTTCAATTGCATAGCCAAATCGCGCAACGTGCGATTTATGTTTTACGTTGCAAGTGAAAACTGAAAAATTTTGGTTTAGAAATCGATTTCGATTTATTATTCCTTATATCTCTGATTAAGAAACTCAACGCATATATGCTTTATAGTATTGTATTAAATCTAATTGATCATGGTGAATTATTGTGTTTTTAATTATTTTGCAAAAGGATCCAATTCGGTACGTATATTTGTTAATGCAGAATTAAGTAATGATAAGTTAACCTAATATAATTTATATTTAAGTTTGGACATTTTTTAAGAAATCTGACAAAAAATTATTGTTGTACAAACACAAAATTAAACAAAAAACGCCGGCATCTGCGTTTTAAAATAGTAAACGACAAAATATATTTACGAATTCATGGCAACATAATATTATATATATATATAATATACAGGGTGAGTCGGGAGGAACGGACCAAACTTCAGGAGTGTATTATACAAATGAAAATAATGTAAAAAAACTCATATGTTCTTATCCGATTTTTATTTGTTTTCAAATTATAGCACAAAACAAAAGTTCATACATTAACGTTATTTTAATCATAGCGTTCTTTTAATAAATGTTCGAAAATATAGCCATTGACCTATAAACATTTTCTGCTTCGTCTACGAAGAGTGCCTGTTGCTCTCCTAATTGATTGACGTCTGTCTTCTTTAATAACGGCTGCAGTATTTTGAATACGTCGAATTAGAGCATCACGTGTGTTCACTTTTACTTTATAAACCTCATTTTTAAACCAGCCCCATAAACAATAGTCTAGTGGTGTGAGGTCTGGGGATCTTGGAGGCCAATTAATAGGACCACAACGCCCTGGAAATCTTTCGTCCAAATGTTGCTTAACGTGACGGGCGAAATGTGCAGGAGCTTCATCGTGCTAGTAGTGGTGGTCCTATTAATTGGCCTCCAAGATCCCCAGACCTCACACCACTAGACTATTGTTTATGGGGCTGGTTTAAAAATGAGGTTTATAAAGGGACACTCGTGATGCCCTAATTCGACGTATTCAAAATACTGCAGCCGTTATTAAAGAAGACAGACGTCAATCAATTAGGAGAGCAACAGGCACTCTTCGTAGACGAAGCAGAAAATGTTTAGAGGTCAATGGGTATATTTTCGAACATTTATTAAAAGAACGCTATGATTAAATTAACGTTAATGTATGAACTTTTGTTTTGCGCTATAATTTGAAAACAAACAAAAATCGAATAAGAACATATGAGTTTTTTTACATTATTTTCATGTGTATAATACACTCCTGAAGTTTGGTCCGTTCCTCCCGACTCACCCTGTATATAATACATAAAATAATACCCGTTTTGTTTTTTTACCGTTGAGTGGAGACTTTCTTAATCAACTCTTTTAATAATGCATAAGGCTGTTTGAATTTAGGCGACTTATTTGTTTTATGTTTTTTACTGAATTGAAATTTTTACAATATTCACGTTAATTATTACCAACATGTGTATTTATTGTATCTAATAGGTACAATTTATATTAACAAGGACTTTATGCAATTTATTTCGGATTTCAAATGTTTATTGGAAAACTAGTACAAACTCAACCCAGGATTTCCTCTAGAAAAACACCGAACAACACAACAAATCGTTTCACGTTTTTTTTTTCTTGATATTTTTGATAATTTTCCTGCCTTATTCTCAAAAACACTCGTTTGTTACGTACGCAGTTTGGTACGATGATAACCGCCACGTGGTGGCGCTACTAGCGATGCTCCTTTAGCGTATTCCTATTTATTTATCTTATCTCTCATAACTACCAAATTATAGCAAAAATAAAAAAAAATACAATAATCCTTTAAGGAATTGTTCTTGTCAATTATGCTAACAATTTATATTTGTGGCGCCACCTTTTGGACATTCGTATATACAGGGTGTGTCGGAAGTCGCGCACCACCTCGAAGGTGTATGACCTACAGACCCCCAGAAATCCCAGAAAATTGTTTTAAAAAATGTACCTTTGTTATTTTAAAAGATACATATTTTTTTAAATTAATCGACCAAATTTGTTACTTTTACTTGGAGGTTATTTATTTTACGTAAGACCATTGTTTAAACTTTCTGTACATTAATTAATTAATTAGGCCTGAAGGTGGGATGTTTTAAACAATTTTCTGGGACCATCTTCAAGGTGGTGCGCGACTTCTGGGGCACCCTGTATATATGTATATATATGTATACATATAGTTAATACAAAGGTTTACGGTCCTATAATATATATATATATATATTGACTATTTCATTCAGTAGAATTTAATATATTATATATAAGGATAAAAATTTTGAGTCAAAAACATATAAAACTTCTGTTAACAAGCAAAAAATGCTAAGAAGTATACAAAATAATAATAAAGCTTACTTTCTTAAAATGAATTAGTCAAAAATAACTAATTATAACTGTCATAGCGAAAAAGCAGTCACTAATAATTAGTCAAATTCTACTGAATGAAATAGTCAAATTAGTAGATTTGAATTTAAAAAAAGTTTTGACCCAGCCGGGGATTGAACTCAGGTCTTTCGCTTGTCTAGCTTGTCAAGCTGTTGTCATAACCCATTTGGCTATACGTCGCTCTTATAAAAATCAATTTTATTTGTCAATAAATATTGTTCATTATATTATAAAGTTGAACATATTATTTGTGTTGCTGTTTTGAGCTAAACTTTTTGCATCTTTGTTTTTTATGGGCCATTTAACCATGGAGCCTAGGTATATGCATTTAATTCAAATAATACTTTGTTGTTGGCCGCAAACGATTAAATAAATTAGTTACTTTTAACTCTCAGAAATAGTCAAAGATGGTGACTAATCTTAAATTAGTCAAACTTTAACTATTTACGTAGTGAAAAATAACTATTTAAAAAGTGTAAACGACTATTTTATTGGTAAAAATGCTGGTACTAATTCAAATAGTAGAATTTTCATTTCATTTTAAGAGAGTATATTAATGGTAATATTTTTTATACATTTTTTGTTCGTCTAGAAACTAAAAAATAAAAAATAAGTTTTTGTCTAACTATAACTGTAATCTAAATTACTGTGCAACGCCAATTTCAATCGCACACAATCAATCGATTTTTCCTACCGATTCCAATCTCGCCTGGCTCGTTTCTCCAGTTCTCTATAGTGTTGTTATGCAAAAATGCCAGGGGATTTACATAGAATCGCCCTTTGGATTTTATGTACGGCTGCGATTCTATTTTATCTGATTTGATTCATACTACACTTGGTGGTCTATTTTTTTACTATTGATGGGTTTTATTCCAGATATCTTTTAAACCTTAAAACATTGTGAACAAAATTATTTTTACGTTTAATAATACTGTGTTGAAAAAAAATTAATTAACTTTTTAAACGGCTTGAATGACTTTTTATTAAGTTTTTTTAAATTCATGCACTTATTAAAATTTTAAAAATTTTGTTATAATTTTATATATTTTTATAACCCAGGAGGGTAAAAAGTAATTTAACGGCGCTTGATTGGGCGTAAGCGAAGAGCCAATTGCAGCCAACTTCAAGCATTCAAGTTTGTACAAAATTTCAACTTAATCGGATGCCAGCAAATGCTTGAACATGGATTACAAAGTTTCAACCATACCGACAGATAAGACAGATAGATAAAAGGCTGTCTGTCAAGGGAGGAGGTGAGGCAGTGCCTCCTTATAGATGGATTTGGATTACATTAGACAATATTTAATAAATTGCATTATTTGTACAAATACGTACGTAGACGTCTACGTACACGTATTATTTATAATATAATTATTTGCCCCTGCCTCACCAAAACAAAATGTCGCGGGCCGCCACTAAAAGCCTGTAATGGGGTTGGGACATGATATCGAAATTTAGTGTGAAACCACTTCTGCGTGCGCAAATTTTTACTTTTTTGCACGCTTACTTTTTGCACGCAAATGCGTTAATACGGAAATAAGATTATAAATAATAAAACCATTAATATTGTTTTTAATTAAAAACAAAAAATATTGCTAAAATAATTCAATATAAAAATACAAGTACCAATTTACCGCATAAAAAAATTTTGTTATACAAGGTATATAACAAGCATAAATTTAGGAAAAGATTGAGCAAGTAAAAATAAGACGAAAACCTAAATAAATATTTTTCCTAATTACTTACATATGTTTCCAAGATACAGGGTGATAAAGTGTTACTTATCATATCAGTTTTTTACTATGGTATTCTTGGAAAGGTGATATTTTGCAAACAGTCACTTACTACCAAAACACATATTCACACATAATTACAATTGTTTGAGTGAACACAGTGTCGTAGAAACGGGGGTTTCTTTAAGCTTATTGTCCCATACAAACTTTGAGGTTAGGTTTTTGTAACATTTGATGCCTTTTTTCGATTACACAGTTCGGCTACCATTAAAAAGGTGTACTTCTCAAACCGCAAAATAAACGTTTCCGAGAAATTCGAGATTACAATAATTGTTATATCGCATTATTTAAAAGGATTAAAAGGTATATGATAACAAACTTTATTTTTTAATTGAAAAAACAAAAAAGGGCATTCCATGAGCCTCGGGACTTTTTGCCCTGACCGTCACATTAAAAAAAATTTTAGTTTTTTCAATTAAAAAAATTGTTATCATATATGATATATACCTTATAGTCCTTTTAAATATTGCTATATAACAATTATTGTAATCTCGAATATCACGAAAAAGGTTTATTTTATCGAAGTTTGAGAGGTACACCTTTTTAATAGTATCCGAACTGAGTAATCGAAAAATTGCATCAAATGTTACAAAAACCTAACCTCAAAGTTTGTATGGGACAATAAGCTTAAGCAACCCCTGTTTCTACGACACTGTGTTCACTCGAACAATTTTAATTATGTGAAAATATGTGTTTTGCTATAGTTAAATATCACCTTTCCAAGTCTACCATAGTAGAAGATACCCAGTAAACACATACACGTTTTTTAAACGTATTTAAAACGTGTGAAAGGTCAATAAAACGTTTTACGTGGAAAAAGCAACGGTTTGATATTGGTATAAATTTACACCAATTAATTTAAACGTTAAAACAACGTTAATTTAAATATGCTTTTTAATAGTGCCTAACTTTTACGTTACAATAACGTTGTATTAAGGTGTTCAGTCAACCATATATTTAAAGGTTTAATTTAAACGTTAAAACAACGTTAGTTTAAATATGCTTTTTAATAGTGGCTAACTTTTACGTTACAATAACGTTGTATTGAGGTGTTCAGTCAACCATATATTTAAATGTTTAATTTAAACCTTAAAACAACGTTAATTTAAATATGCTTTTAATAGTGACTAACTTCTACGTTACAATAACGTTGTATTAAGGTGTTCAGTCAACCATATATTTAAATGTTTAATTTAAACGTTAAAACAACGTTAATTTAAATGTGCTTTTTAATAGTTGCTAACTTTTAATAATGTATTAAGGTTTTCAGTCAACCATACATTTAAATGTTTAAATTACGTTTCAACCCTCAATTTTTTTTCACTAATATATTTATGAGAAAATAGTTTGATGTAATTATTTTATGAACTGTGTCTACATTATTTAAATTCTGAAGGTATAAAATCTAAGAATTTTGTTTGTTAAAAAAATGAATTATGAATGAATGTTAAATGAATAATTTAACTTTTTCACTTTTACAAAAGTATATTTTTATAACGTTAATAAAACGGTTTTTGTCAAATACAAATATACCTACTTTCGTCCATATCGTTTTTCTTTAAAATGGGATAACTTGTTTAAAAATAATTTATAACGTTTAATATTTAATAAACTGATGCAACATGTATAGGTACATACATAAACAATATACATATATACATAAACAACATTAAATGAAATTTAGAAATTTTCTAATTACATTCTAAAGAATAGCATAAGTAATTCTATAGTCAATGGTCATACAGTAAGCTTTAGGCAGAACACTATACACATACACAAATGTTGCTTTAAGAAGTGCATTATTTTATTAACATTCTTTAAACTAGACATTAAATGTTAAATTTTACTGTAATAGTTAAAAATAACGTACTTAATACGTTTAAACAAACGAACTTAATACGTTGAAACAAACGTATTTAATACGTTTAAACAAATGTACTTAATACGTTTAAATAAACGTATTTAATACGTTTATACATAACCATATAAAACACATAACTGAAGAACGCAAACTGATTGGCCGAATACACATCATGTGATTGGCGCTGCCATGCCATAGCTGCTCGCTACGTCAGTTTTCAATTTGATTTTGCTATCAAAAGGTGCATTTTTTACGTGTTTTCTGCTCGTAAGATTCGTTCTACTTTTGGTAAGTACTTTAATGTAATTCTTTTAAAACATACACACTGTTAATATCACGCAGATTCATTGCTTTATTTCCTAATTTTCGGGGGAGTGTGATTTTGTTCTTATTATAATTTGTGCAGCGTCCTAGAATAATATGAGAGTTAATATGTTAATTTTAAAGACGTTTCCTATGTGTTTTCAATGTTTATTAAGTATAGTGGGGTGGGTAAATATTAACTCACACAAATTAACATTAAGTTAACATTAAACTGATTTAGATTAAACTCAATAGTCATAAATGTACAGATGTTAAAATTGTGAAAAGAGTCCATTATTTCCAAATATAGGGGCGGTCGTGTATTTTTACCGAAAATTGGAATTAGGCGTGATTTTACTAGAGAATTCTCTAGTAAAATCACACTTAAGTCGGCTCGATAAGATACATTTGCTATGGTTATAGATCTATTCAACAAGACCTGGTGTACGTATTGTAAATTAGTATTTTGAGAACACTCTTATTATACCGGGTGCGCTAAAAATACCGTTTTTTTAAATCAAATTTCAGCCCAGCGATATTCTACAATACAAATTTTTGAATTTAATCTGTTGAACAACAAAGCCAGCTGAAAACAAGCTTTTTAAGCCATTTATTTAATCTTATAGGGTTTTTCGAAAAATTAGTCTATTTTTCATCGTTTAACAAATTTCTTTTTTGTGTTTTAGAAGGAGCTAAATTTTACAGCGAACGATAAAAATGATTCACCTGAAGACGACTGGAGATACCTCCAAAACCTTTCCTTCATTTAAAAAAATCATTGTCTACAACCTGTATTCATGTTGCAGTTAACGTTAAACGAACGTTTAATAAATACGTTGTAAAAACAAGTATTTGTGGAGTTTTATTTATTATAGAACTAACGTTAGAAAGGACATTAATATGAATATATATATAACGTATAGATAAACGTTATAAAAGAGGCAAAAACAATCATTAATTTACGTTATTAATAGACGTATATTAAACGTTCTAAATGTAACATTTCAAAACGTGTAATGATCGTTTTCTTAACGCCAAAATTAAACGTTTATTTATTAGTATTGTTAAACGTTATAATCTGCGACATTTTAAAGTTGATTGTACGTTATAAATATACGTAAAAACAAAATGGTGTTACGGTTTGAAAAAACGTTTAATTAACGTATGTGTGTTTACTGGGTATTAAAACAACTGATATGATAAGTAACACTTTATCACCCTGTATCTTTTAAAGATACGTAATTAGGAAAAATGTTTATTTAGATTTTCGTCTTATTTTGACTTGCTCAATATTTTCCTAAATTTATGCCAATAAGTTTAGGGACACCTTGTATATTAAGTTAAAAATGGAAACTGATAAAGAAAATTGCGAGATTTCCCTGCTTGGAGAAAAAACATTTTTCCCAACACATGCGCAAAGTAACTACCGCACTTACTGCTTGACCGAACTCCCATTGTTTCCAACCCCATTACTGACTTAACCAAAATCGTTTTTTAACAATACCATGGTGCATCGTGCTCCAGACCTACACTAGGTCACTTAAAAAGTTCAGAATCAATGTAGATATCTATTAAAATAAATAAAAAAAAAATTGACAAAAATGGTTCTAAAAAATAAATATGATTGAACACAAAAATAAACATTTAGAAAAGTATTGACATTTTACCTTTTATTGCAGGCAAAGAAGGGTCCCCTGAAAAAAAGTCAAATGAAAGAAAACAGGTAATTTTTAGACTAAACATTAATAATTATCTAATTATATTTAAAATGCATTTATTAAAGGATGCGTAAAATATAAAAAGCAATAAAATTAAATTATTAAAGTTATAAGTTATGTATTATTTATAAGTTTAAAATATATCACATCAAATATTTAAAATTTATACGACTAAACAATTTATGAAATACAATTTTTCTTTGAAAATTTGATTTATTGTTATGTAAACAAGGCGAAAACCTCAGTTTAAAAGAGGATTTGAATTGCCTTTTTTATTCCAACAAAACGTAAATTATGCAAAAACCGGATAAAAGAGCATTAAAAATAAAACACATTTTTGCTTCTAACGACTAAACATAATATTTGACATTTTTATTTTATGTGCATTTTTGTAAATATTAACAGTGTGTAGATACAGCCAATTGTGAACTTGAGTAAAGTTTATTTATTTACATTATTTAATTTTTGAAACATGCAGCATTCAGTGGCGTACTTATTTTTTTCCAAAAAAAAACGACCCTAATAATTTATTCTGAATTTTAACATAGATAAAATTTTATAGTAGGCATCTGTCGGGTGACATTGAAAACAATTTTTACGGCTTTTGATTTTGATTTTGTTCATTAAAAACGATTTATAAATACAAAATCCACGGGGGTATTTCCATCTTAAATGGGCCACACTGTATACAATATTAGGCTGGTTCTTATTTGACCGATGTCGGTATTTTAATCGTACCGTCCCTAATTTGTTTTTAAGAAATATTTAAAAAAAATACATGCTAAATTTGAAGGTCCTTATAACTATAGTTATTTTCTTCTATTGCTCGTAACAACGATAAGTTTTCCAGGTAGAGGATTTTTGCCTTTAATGTATTATTTTTGTAATTACTAATAATCTATGGAAAAGTTTATTTTTTTTTTAAGGAAATATAGAGAACATAAGTTAATACATACATAAAGTGAACATAAGTTAATTTTAAACAAAAAATGTATTTTCATCCTAAGGTCTTTTTTACTTAGCTCGATTTTTGCTTTATAACGTAATAATATTTTTAAATAAAAACAAATGAAAAATTAAAATTTTTAGAGAAAATGAAGGTGATATATTTTAAACATTCCAAAAAAGAATTCATGTATGTCCATCCCAAGGTCTTTTTTACTTATCTAAATTATTACTATTATTGTAAAAATGGCATAAAACAACAAGATGTTAGTAATGATTTACATTTATTGCATAATTAGTATGTCTTAGAGATTTTTAGGCATTAATGATCCGCTTCTAATAAAAAAGTATAAAATTAAAAGTAAATGATGGCATTATTTATTTTTGAAAATTAATCCGACTATGTGGCTTCAGGACGAAAATTACCAAAACGGTTTGAAAACTGTAACTCAGCTAAGAATCGTTAACGATGGTGCCGAAAGATCTGTGCATTTATTTGACGAGTATTACTCCATCATAACACACAAAGAAGACCAGAAACAATTTTCTGTACAACTTGTGTCAGAGTTTCGAAAAGCATTTCCTGACCCACAAAAAAATAATTAAAATGAGATTTTGCTGGACCCCTCCCCCCATTTTTGTCTCACGTAATTAATGGATGTCCCCATAGCTATTTTCAAAAATTAAAATTTTTTAATAATAATAATAATAAATGATTTACGTTATAAAGTAAAAATCTCCTATAAGGAAAACTGTAGGTAAGTAAAAATCGAGCAAAGTAAAAAAAAGACCTTGGCATAAAAATACATGATCTATTTATTTTTTGTGTAAGAGTAACTTATGTCCTCTACATTTTCTCAGAAAATTATAAATTTAAAAATTAATACATGAAAGGCTAAAATCTAAAATCCTCTATCTGGAAACCTGTATACAGGCAATAAAAGAAACCTGTATAAAGGCAATAGAAGGAAATAAATTAGGACATTCAAATTTGGCATTTTTATATTTTTTTAAAACAAATAAGGGGGCGGCACGAATAAAATACCGACATCAGTCAAATAAGAACAATCCTAATATACTACAAGTATAAAATAATTAACTAGATCACTTGACATTACATAAAAAGTGTAAAATAGTCGTGTATTTAGTGAATTATTGTTGAAGTGGATTTAATTGCCATAATATATTTTTTAAATCGTTATGGGCGTTATAAAAGCAGTCCTTTGAAAATAGAAATGTTATTATAGGTGTTAGGTAAACCTATACTGGGAAATAATGGTGGCGTTTTACCCTTGACCAAATACGGCCTGATGCGTGACTTAGTGAGCAAGTCGACTTGACTTCACGATATACACCTATTAGGAATTTTCGCCAGCCCAACAACAATGTTAGCGGAAACAATCGATAATCTGGAAATTTAATTGGTTAAGCCTTGCGAATCGGAATAAAAATAACATTTAATTAAAATTTGCAGTTTAAAGTTTTAGTTTAAAAAGCTTTTAAATTAAATGTAGTAATTACATAATATATTATTTGTAATTAATATATTTACAGTACCGCTCGTTCTCTTACTAAGAACTGTCGATAACAGTCTGATTTTATAAGACTTATGACATAACCACTGTCATTGCAGTAATATATTGCGAAATATTACGAATACAGATAATTGTATATGTGACATGGTCCCTTGTACCTGGCTACCTGCCAGCGTTTTTGCTACTTATGCATACCTAAAGATCACGGTGGGAAATAAAAGCCGAACTAGAGACTAAGAAACTTCTACAAAAACTAATAAGTACATTTAATTAATCGTATGACCAATTTAAGCACGTTCAACTTAAATAAATAAACACACTCGGAGCCTACAAAGCTTGTTTACAAAGGCCATAAATCAGGCACCTAACCAAAGTCTTCTCCATAAAGAACGTATAATCTCTTAGACAAACGCACAATTCAAGTAAACAACAACGCATTTATGACTGAATCTTCTCTAAAGTCATTATATAGAATAAGATTTGAATTTCCCACACAAAAGTCAGAGCGGTAATACCCCCTTTTTAACCAAAATGTTTTCCCTCCTCGTCCCAAACTCCCCTAGCCTAATCGGGCGTATAGCCCGGCCCGGCGACAAAATTCTGGAAGGGGTCTTAACCATCGACACTGTCGTACACGATCTCCCAAGGGAGATTTTTTTTGGGAGGCCAGTTTATGATGACCCTGATGGGGCCAGCTATACGTTCCTCATAATAATAAATAATATGTTTAATTTTTAAAAAAATGTATACTTCCTTGCTTGTGTGAAATTCTTTATTTGCGAGTAGTTTCGGTTATACACCATCTTCAGGCAAACTACAAATAATGAGGTACCTATTAAATAAGTATTTAAAAAAGTTTTAAAGTTAGGTTAAGTTATTTTGGTTAAAATATTTGTTAATTACGATTATTATAAATATAGTTAAAAATTTAAAATTAGTATCTACTTACAATGTCAAGTTTTAAAATATGAGTTAAAATAATAATATATTACGAACATAGAAGTTTTAAAAACAATTTTTACACTTTATAAATAAATGTTTTTTGTGGTAGGTGTGAGATGTTGGTTGTGGTCTTACAGGTGTTTGAAAATAGGTTCAAAATATAATTCTACCTGTTCGTTTAGTAGGTTACATTTGTCTTTGTTTTTGTTTATTTCATAGGCTTCTAGAAGTGTTAGTTTTATTCCTTTTTCTTCTTGATGTAATATTTTTATACTTTTCCAGTCTTCAAATTTATGTCCGCTTGATTGTAGATGTCTTCCAAAGTTTGATGTTTTGGTATCTTTTATGTGTTCTTTAATTCTTGTTTTTATACTTCTTCCTGTTTCCCCAATATATTTTGCATCGCATTCTTCGCATGTTATGCAGTATACTCCGTTTTTATCGAGATAATGTGTATTGTCTTTTCCGTTTTTTAGGCAGTTGATAAGGTTTTCTTTTTGTGATGTTGCGCAGGTGATTTTGTATTTTTTAAGTATTTTTGCTATTTTATTTTTATGATAAAACCAAAGAACATACTTATAAAAAATTTTCATATCAGGGAAATATAAACAATAAAATAGCAAAAATACTTAAAAAATACAAAATCACCTGCGCAACATCACAAAAAGAAAACCTTATCAACTGCCTAAAAAACGGAAAAGACAATACACATTATTTCGATAAAAACGGAGTATACTGCATAACATGCGAAGAATGCGATGCAAAATATATTGGGGAAACAGGAAGAAGTATAAAAACAAGAATTAAAGAACACATAAAAGATACCAAAACATCAAACTTTGGAAGACATCTACAATCAAGCGGACATAAATTTGAAGACTGGAAAAGTATAAAAATATTACATCAAGAAGAAAAAGGAATAAAACTAACACTTCTAGAAGCCTATGAAATAAACAAAAACAAAGACAAATGTAACCTACTAAACGAACAGGTAGAATTATATTTTGAACCTATTTTCAAACACCTGTAAGACCACAACCAACATCTCACACCTACCACAAAAACATTTATTTATAAAGTGTAAAAATTGTTTTTAAAACTTCTATGTTCGTAATATACAGGGTTGCCAGACGTCCCGATTTAGGCGGGACTGTCCCGATTTTTATCTATGTGTCCCGATTTGTCCCGCCTTCCAATTTGCACGTCGAAAATCCCGATTTTTAAATATCTTTCAAAATTGCGAACGAAAAAAGGGAATAATTTAAAAATTTTACAAAATACAGGAAAATTACGATCTACGTCTAAAAAAACTTAATTAAAGATCAGCATATTTTAAAGCACATGTTATCACATGTTATTGTGTGCATCGGGTCCAATCGCAATCAAGTTTTAATTTTTACTGGGTCATGGGGGCAAAAATGATATTCAAATGCATATGAAAAGTGTAAAACACAAAAAGAACATTTAAAAGTTAGCACACAAAAATGCACTTTAAAAAATGTTTAATCGAACGGGAGATTTGTGGCAGAACAAAACTCACAAAGATTGTTACAAATGTTTTGGGACCCTATGGCAAAAAAAAATATTTTAGAAGATCTTTCTAAACACCATCCAATTTCACTTCAAATAAAGGCAACATAAAAACCTTTCCGTTGTTGCTAAAATATTTTGATAAAAACTAAATTATTAAAATTTTACCAATCTGATTCTGAACAGTCCCATGATATTGCTCAGTGTTTAGTAGTTTAAATAATTACTTTGAAGTTGCTTCACAATTTAAATTTTCTATTGATGAAGACATTTTATTTGGAGGAGTTTGTCCAACTACCTACTTTTGTTAAAATTTTGAACAACACGGAAGATGTCGATGTAATGTGGGCTCATTTTTTAAAAGATAATCCAACTGCAATTCATTTTTTTATACCGAAAGAATTTTTAGTTTGATGAGAACAGTTTGAAAAAAAATGGGTTAAGCTTAAACACATTAATGTGTTTAAGCTTAACCCAGTTTTTTTCTAATTAGAAGCTGAATTGATGATCAAAACTAATAATAAAAAGACATGTAAAGAAATTGTTAATTTTTTAAAAAACAAAGGAAAAGAAATTCTTGAAAAAGTTCTATCATGTGAAAAATACATTTAAATAATATTTTTTTATAATTTTATAATTAAAAAATTGTATATGTTTTGAATTGTTTTTGAGGCAATTTCGAAATTTTCGAATCATTTTTTTAACGGATATTTGCGTGTCCCGCTTTTTCATTAGCAAAATCTGGCAACCCTGGTAATATATTATTATTTTAACTCATATTTTAAAACTTGACATTGTAAGTAGATACTAATTTTAAATTTTTAACTATATTTATAATAATCGTAATTAACAAATATTTTAACCAAAATAACTTAACCTAACTTTAAAATTTTTTTAAATACTTATTTAATACCTCATTATTTGTAGTTTGCCTGAAGATGGTGTATAACCGAAACTAGTCGCAAATAAAGAATTTCACACAAGCAAGGAAGTATACATTTTTTTAAAAATTAAACATTCCATAAACCTTGCTAAAAATGGATTACCAAAACCTAATGAAAAATAAATAATATATTTGATATTAGTAGAAATTCCCATATGAGCCTTTTCCGAAAAATTTATTTGTTCATTAACAAAATATCTTGTAAATTTTTTATAAAAATTAATGAAAATTTCAGAGGATAGTAAACAAGTTGTTAAAATATCTAATTAATTAAAACATAATAGGCAAAAAAAGCTTTTAGTATAATTATAAGACTAACATATTTTGACTAGTGTTCTTATTATTCTTATTTCTTAACAAAATATCTTGTAAATTTTTTATAAAAATTAATGAAAATTTCAGAGGATAGTAAACAAGTTGTTAAAATATCTAATTAATTAAAACATAATAGGCAAAAAAAGCTTTTAGTATAATTATAAGACTAACATATTTTGACTAGTGTTCTTATTATTCTTATTTCATATAGACAGAAGTTAAAAAACTTTTTCATATTGTGCTGCTTTTATGTAATTAGGGATAGATGACTTCTTGACATGATCAGATACAAAGCTTCCTGGTTAAGGATTGTGCTCACGTATTGGCTTAACCTTTGGTATATATTTTAAATATAAATATAAGTCATTCTTTATTTAAACCAGAAAATTGTACAATTTATACGGTTTATCCTAGTTACAATCTTACAATCACTACTTACTTACTATTCACAAATAAATAAATAATTAAATTTCTTTATCTCTGATTACATTTATATTACATATTTGATTTACCTAAGTATAACCCAGAAAACATTTTAATTGTGACTTGAACGCAAGTTCTTGTAAGTTTATTATTTTTTCAGGAAGTGCGTTATAAGTGGCAACTCCCTTATAATTTATTGAGTTATTGCCATACTGACTCAGTATTACTGAGTCCTATACAAAAATGTAGGTACTTATATTGGAACTCGTTCTGTATTATGCAGATGAATGTTATTCCTTACTGTAAAAGTAAGATTTAAGTGCCTTTGATTAGTTGATAACTTGATAAATATATGAACTTACTTGAAACTTATATATGTTACTTAAAGAGTTTATTTTAAATTTATTATATAGGTCAATTTTTGAATATCTATTCTCTAATTGGTAAATATTGTTTATGGTCCTATTTTGTAAAGTCTTTATTAGTCGTAACTTTATTTTTGATGCGGTTGACCAGATGATATTCAGGTATTGCAAATGTGAGTTTTTTCCTCAGATATTCGATGTGGCTATTCCTTGACAAACCATCATCAATTAATAATCCTAATAACTTTATGCTTTTTGTTTTTTTTTAGTTTTTGATTATTAAAAGCTATATATTTATCGTTGCAGGGGTCACCATTTGATTTCCCTATCCACATAAAGTTAGAATATAGCTCTTAAATATTCCACTTTCCCAGAAATTTGGAAAATCACTCGTGTCTGTCTAGTTCTTAATATGTCAAACTATCGCCCCATCTCGATACTGTCTAACTTTGCGAAGGTCTTCGAGATGGCCCTGTATTCCACCTTTTATTCGTTATCAACTCTCACCGCATCAACATGGATAAATGGCTGGTCGCTCCACAACTACTAATCTTGTTTGTTTTACCCAATATGTTTCCAAAGCACTTGACCAGCGATCTCAAGTTGATGTGGTGTACACGGATTTCTCGAAGGCCTTTTAGTCATTCGCTTATTGAGAGCAAACTTAATACTATTGGCTTTGACAATTCATTAACTCAGTTCTTTGCTTTTTATCTCACTAATAGAACTCAACTTGTCTCTTACAATGGGTTTAATTCAGTGCCATTTATTTGTAAATCTGGCGTCCCGCAAGGCTCAAATTTAGGCCCTCTGCTTTTTCTCATTTTTATTAATGATATTGTTTACAACCTTGACTGTACAAAACTTGTTGTTTTTGCAGATGACTTAAAAATATTTCCTAGAGTGGATGGTGCTGAGAGCTGTAGTATTTTTGAATATTTGCTTTTATCAGAAAATCAATTTAGAATTATTTATTTATTTTTTGTCAACTTTTATTTTTATTTTTATTTCTTTTGGTACTATAGCGTAGTCAAATATAATTATAATTATTATTATTTATCATGGAAGAGTGGAAGACCGGCGAAGCCGAACTCTTTCCAATTGTGTATAGACTTTTGTAAACTTTTGTACACTATAAATCTATATTATTATTATTAATATTATTATTATTATTATTATTATTATTATTATTATTATTATTATTATTATTATTATTATTATTATTATTATTATTATTATTATTATTATTATTATTATTATTATTATTATTATTATTATTATTATTATTATTATTATTATTATTATTATTATTATTATTATTATTATTATTATTATTATTATTATTTTACAAAGGCAGAACGTTTTAATAATGTTAAAGATCTGGGTGTTTTCTTTGATTACAAATTAACTTTTGATAGGCATATAAGAAATATAACTAGTTCTTCCTTAAACATATTGGGATTTATTATAAGGAATTCTGACACATTCAATGATACACGTATTTGTATTATTCGTGTGTTCGTTGAAAATTCAATATTCAATATTGCAGCTTGATTTGGTACCCAATTTACACAACCTACAAAGTTTTATTGAAAAATATTCAGATTCCTGAAATTTTTAAAATTTAGAATTAATGGTTTTTATTCTTTCAGAGGTCATCCTCAGGCTGAATTACTTCGGGCCTTTTTAATGGACTCACTTGAATTGCGTAGCCTTAAGTTTAGCATAAAATTTGTTGTTATTATCTATGTTTAATCTGTATATTCCCCGTTTGAACTAAATTAAGTTTTAGGGCAGATAATGCCCGTACTAATGTTTTGTTGAAATCTCCAGTCCAAGTCATGATGAAAAATATTAATGAAATATCTTCAAACATTGACATAGTTTTTCGCTTTATTATTAAAAGCAGCTTACTTTTACAAAAGTATCATTAATGTGGAAATGTTATTTTATTTTATGTGCAGTGTACATATAAACTTATTGTATGTTGTATATTTTTGTCCTTTAATTGGATGTAAATCTGTTGGGCAATAAAGTATTATTATTATTATTATTATTATTTTTATTATTAGGTATTATTTTATTAAATTATCTATAAGTTTCAAGACACTGTATCACAATCGACCCAAGTAAAATTTGTTCAAGGCTTAGTGTTTTGTTTTCCTTATTGCATTAAAAAAATTATTTATTAGTTTAGCATTCTTAGCAACTAAATTCTGAATTTTCAATAAATGTAAACAAAATAAATATTTGGATTTAGATTATATTTAGAAAACAAAACTTTAACTTGGTTTTCAGTAATCAACGTAACAAGGATTAAAACTAATAAAACTAAAAAGAAGCCAAGTTTTGAAAAGAACATAATAATAATTGGATATCATAAACCCTACTGACTTTCTCACTTTACCAAGATAGTGTGATCTAATGTCGTGCATTTTATCAGTAACTTCCAAGAGCAAAAGTATCTACAGGGTGCACCAACTTCTGTGTGTATACTTCTATGGGTACTACATGGTGAGTTAAATTATAAAATTTACGAGATTTATCAAATCAACCAATTTATATTTTTTATATATGTTTGAACAGTGCTCAGAAAGTTAAAAACAGCTATTTAATTACTTTTTAGATCTTCAGTTTTTATGTGATCATTTTGTTTTGGTGCGTCAGACAATTTTGCATTTAATAAAGGTTTGCGTTAAACTCTGTAGCTTCTTGGTTTTTTAAAGTGTGTCTCTTCTGATTTTAGATAACTCGCAATATTTGAAGGCTTAGTAAAAAAAGGACTGTAAGGACTAAAACTTGTTTGCGAAATAGTATACTATAAAGACTATAACCACAATAAACTTTTATCTTTAACATTTTTAATTGTAAAAAATAAACTTTTTATTTTGAAAATGTTAACGTTTACCATTTTTTTGTTTATTTACAATCAAGTAGGCCTATACAGGGTGTACCGAAAATGGTGTGCAATACTCTTCACGCGGTTTTTAAAGACAAAATAAGGAAGAAACCTCCTTATAAACATAGGTGGGAAAATGGCCGCTACGAGAGCTACTAGAGTCCCTGTAAGAAGAGATTGTGGTTAAATGTAGCACATATACTATTAAAGCATTCAAATTAAAGTTTTTAAACACTAACACCTAGAAAATAATAAAAGAAAATATTTTTAGTTGTTTTTTTTATTATTTAGCTACCTATTAAACAATGTAGTACAAAAAACACTTGTAATGTCTCGTTTGAAGTATGTTAAAACCAAAATTATAATAAAAAAACATCTTCAGAGGCGCCCATTTTAGATGTTGTAGATTCCCTACTCTCTAAAAATGAATTAGTCAAATATGACTAATTACTACAGTTATTAGTGGCTGCTTTTTCACTTGTACTATGGTTACCATGGTATCCCAAAATTTACCAGCCAAAATACCGGCAAAAATTATGAAAGTAGAGCAATTTTTGAGATAAAGTCAATTCTATATTAAATGTAAAATTGACTATATCTCAAAAACTGTTCTACTTTTTTAACTTTTAACGATATTTTCGGATTCAGGGGACAATTTTACATAAACATTCATTTTTAGAGAGTAGGGGCCATTTGCGGACATCCTGTATATACTGGACAGAAACTATTGTTCATTTTATACTCTTTAACGTGGTTTTTGTTTGAACTAAATATTTTTTAAATTAAGTACAAAATTTAACAGGTTTGGTAAAATGCAAAATAGGGACGCACCAATACAAAATGATGCTCACAAAAAAAACGAATACCTTAAAAATTGATGAATACCTATTTTCAAGTACCTATGCGTATTGTTTGTACTATAATTAAGGTAAAAACAAATAATTTTGTCTGCAACCTTTTTGGTTGATTAAAAATGGATTGACAATTTTAATATACTTGTAATTACGCAACATTTGTCTTATTTAACGAACGTTGTAGCTCATTAAATATAAAAGTTACTAATACATCGAAGGATACTTGGTGCACCCTGTATATATTTTATATTAAATTAAAAATAAAAGCAATCTTCAAATAAATGATTTTAAAAAACCTGCGTTTGTTTTAAAATAGCTATAAAACGTTAATTGCGTTATTTGAAACTTATTTTTTAATTAAAACATCCGAAATCAGTTTTCTTTGTTATTTAAAGTTAAATTGGGTATACAGTCTACTTTGGAATTTGTTCATTAAGTTGTCGTTGTTTGTTTTTAAAGCGTTTCTACTCGGATTGCCGATTTTTCCTTACAACAAGAACGAAGTTTTCTCATGAATATTTGCGGCAATTATACTTTCTAGTACAATATAACTTTTTTCTTTTTTACTACCTTTTCAGTTTAAATTTAGAGCATATTTTTGACGATTAATTTATCGATTTATTTGGTTTTTATTTATATCGGTTAAAGTAAAGAAATGGTTATGTTATTTTTGATGTTTGGTTCAGAAATAACTTTTAAGCATGTATCTATTTATTTCCTAAAAGGTTTTTATTTATTTGAATTAGTGATGCCCTTAGTGCTTTTTAATATTTACTTGTTTTCTTACTACACAGAGAAAAGTAATCTTTTGATTTAAGAAAATGCATTTATTTTAAACAGGTTTTGTTGTATGAAGTAAAATTTTCTTATTCGTAGTAATTTGTTGTATACAATAAGAAAAAGCTATTATTTGGTTGTAAATCATAAGTTTCTTGAAAACTAAGTTGTTGTGATTAATTCTAAAGAAATATTTATTTTGAGCAATTAAATAAATTGTTTGGATGTAGGTTGTATGGATTTGCTTTTATCAAATGTTTGGTTAAATCACTATATATCTAGTGAAATTATAATATTAAAAGGTACTAATTATTTGTCTGAAATATATTTTTTTCTTCATTTAAGTAAATATTTTGTTTCTTTAAGTAAGCATCACATTTAAAGTAAAAAAAATAATTACTTACTCCAAGTAAACGTTTTGTTTCTTTAAGTAAGCTTCTACTAAACCTGAGATAAAAAGTCAACTAGATATTTACTTGTATTAACCAAATATCAGTTTAAAAAGACAAATAAACCCAAGTTTTCCACTAAATAAATATCTTCTTGTAGATATCGAAATAAATAATTTTTTGAGCCAAGCCAAATATAGTAAAATCAAGAGATTACTTTTCTTTGTGTATACGATCTTTGGACGTAATTTAAACAAATAATAATTCTAGTGTATTTTTTACGTGGAAAGGGCATTAGCTCACTTGCGACACACAAAAAAGGTTATTATATTTTAATTTCTCTAGGCATTTCTATGCCACTTAAAGGCGGGCGATAATATTTTTGTAAAACTTTATTTAAGATCTGGCATACCAAAAAACTTGTAGGTTTAGTGTATTTTAGTGTTTAGCCTCGCCACCTTAAAATATATTATAGAAATATTTTAAAATTTTACGTTTTTTACTTGTCATAAAAAAATCCTTCTAACTCACTTATATTCCAAAAAGTAATGAATAAAAATCTTAATGGTTAGCCCGTTAAAAAAAGTTACCTAATTAAATACCAAAAAGTAATGAATAACAATCTTAATGTTTAGCCCGTTATTGTAAAAAAAGTTACCTTAATAAATACCACTTTTATATTGCTGTCACATGGCAGTAGCGTGGCGCCCTCCACTAAAAGACATGCAGAAAATTACTTTCATTTAGTTGGGTATACGTAGTTCAGTTATAAATATAGTTTTGTTCTTTGAGCCGACTGGTCAATTGTGACCCTGGAGGGACACAATCGGAATCCCAGCCCAAAAATACGCTGGTCAGTGCCAAATACATAAGGTCTACAATAGATTGATTAATTAACGAATGATTTCCATGATGGAGGGTTGAAATATTTAAAGAAATATCAGGGCAAACAGCCATCTGCCATATGGTGCATGGTTAAAACTGAAAAAATGGAGTTTCAGCAATGAAAAATGTATTATTTTATTTATTTATAATAATAACAATAATAATAATAATAATATTAATTAATTTGTATTGTATGTATTGATTAAATGGTTTGGATAAAGTATGGAAGAAAGAAGAAACCAATGTGGAAGAAAAAGTGAAACAAATTATTAGTTTTTTAAGAAGAATTATATGGATGATTTTAAGTGTAACAAATGTATGTATGGATGAAAAAAATATTATATAAATGATTCAACTCAGATTCTCCTGATTGAGACCCTTTATCATATTGAAATTTAAATTAAAACATAATAAGGTGGCTAAATTCCGGAATGAAAAGGCCATTACACTGTAGAAGAAGAAGAAGAAAAAGAAGAAGAAGAAGTGCAATTTGAACACAATCAGACTTAGTGGCGTTTTGTTTTTGTGTTTACCGATGTCCCTTTTAAAAACAATATGGATAAACTTAAAACTAGGAAAGCAGACACTTATCCAGGGGCGTGCTGGGCCGCCGGGACACCGGGCGAATGCCCGGTGGCCTGCACCTCTTGGTGGCCTGCTGGACTGCTTATCTTCCCTTTTAAAATGACAAATTTTAGCAAAGCTTGGGCATAATTAATCATTAATTATTAATGTACACTACGAACAAAGAAATTATACATTAAAGAACATTGAATTTGACAATCTAGCTTTATTACAATTTATAGTAAATTTTATTCATAATTTCATTGACACATGCAAATATTGTTTAAAAACATATGCGTTTGCTTTAAAACTGTTAAATCTTATATTTAAAAACATTTGCGTTTACTTTAGAACTTAAAACGACTATTTTTAATTCTTACATGCCTGCATTTATTATACAGAACTTACCATAAACCAAAACAAAACCATATGAGAACTACTACCTATTTCGGGAAATTTAAATTAACGCGGCAAATCCCTAAATCAAAGATTGCTCACGTGGTGCGCAAAGCAGTTGATTTTTGTTCGCATTCTAAAGAGATTAACTTTTTTTCGTAAAGATTGTGGGTATAATATATAAAAAACAAATCTATAACCGCGTTTCAAATCGGGTTATAATTATAATATTATAATACCTGAAAAAAGTTCCTTGTTGCGAAGAGAGTTATCTCGGGACGTTTTATCAGCCGAGGTGTCATCGTAATATCTAATCTTGTAAGTATTTTTTATAATATTACTTTTACTACATAGGTAGGTGAATGTGGTTTTATTTTATAGGTATAACATTTTTTACTAGCTATAGGAAGTATATATATATATATATTTTTTTTATTGACTTTTAATCTTTTCGATTATTTAGCCAGCTCATTATTATAAATTTTATGGTTCTTAAAAACAACCACAACACCCAAGGCTGTGACCGGGAATCGAACCCGGTACCGTGGCGCAGATTGATTACCGCTCTGTAGCTTTAACGCACTGCGCCATCCTCGGCCCCTAGGAAGTATATGAAACTGGCTTGAGTCTGGACTGCTCTACTATCCAGTCCAGGCCTGCATTGGACTGCCAGCACGCCCCTGCACTTATCGAATATTTGGTACTAACTGCGACCTGGCTTATAAAAGTTGTTTACCAATTTATAAAAATGTGTTCTGTTATTTTTATTTACAAGAGAGCAGATTAAGGGAAATTTAAGAGCAAGCAACCGGAATGTAAAGTTGCAAAAATGATTGCAAATAAAATAAACAATATATAAAAGCGTGCTTCACTACAAACTGTTAGCTCTAAACTGGTAATAGCAATAATATCAGCATGTCATAAAAATATTGTAATATAACAAAACCTCCAAAAGCCCGTAAATCACAATTTAAATTGTGATAATTATTCTGGACAAATTTAAGTTGGTATCAAAAAAACTGTTTGACATTTCTTCCTGCGAAAATCTGCGACCGGTCAGTCAAAATAGACGATAATTTCGCAAAAATTAGTTTTTGCTTGTTTGATTTTAAAGCATTTTATTTGCTTTAAAAACAAGCCTTCATGATTTAAATTGTTTTATAAAATTAAACTGTATTTAAATTGTGTCATTTCAACATTAAACCCATCCATAAACCACCGCCCCGCCACCTATCAAAACAAATAAAAAAAGTATCAAACTACCTCCATTCCAAATTTCATCAAAATTGGTTTAGCAATTTAGGCCTAAAGGAGGAACAAAGTAGGACATACTTTCGCATTTATAATATTTGTACAGTTTTGAAAAACATGGGGTTACCGTTGTGTTGAGATAATTATCACATTTTATATTCAGAAATTAAGAATACGAAGCAAAGCAAGAGTGTCAATGGCTCTTCTCCAAGGCCTGTTTTCCAACCGCCTTATTTACGCGATTAGGTGACGTGTTATGGCCTCCTCGGTCTCCTGATTTATTATCATGCGATTTATTTCTATTAAAATACCTGAATCAATTTAAAGGCGTCAATCTGTCAAAAAATCAATAACATTAACAAATACCTACTGGATAAAATCGACACCAATGTGTTGATGTTAATGGGCATCATATGCCAGATCTAATTTTTTGAACATAGTAAATGTTAACTGCCATGTTCTAATAAATATTATTCTGGAAATTAATAATTTTTTATATCAATAATTACAGTGTATTTTCTCACATAATGTATAAAAAATGCTATATTTTGACGAATATTATTTTGGCAATTAATATGTTAGAGCTAAAATCATAGTCATTAAATCAGCATATTTAAACTATTCTTTTCTTTTTTAATTTTACCTTTTCTTTGTAGTCTTTAATGGTTTTCTTTTGATGTATCTGTACTCATTTAGCTTGTCCAATAATTCGGTTTTTTTGTTCCTCGTTCACATTGGCGTTTATTTTAAAGTTTTCTTCTCTTATCTCGCTTTCTCTTTTCGTCACTTTCGGCACTTAGTTCAAAGTTAGTATCTTGTTTTGAATCTTCGTTGACTCAATCCATTTTGGCTTACCTCCATAATTTACATTTGGTAATGTGGTTTTCATATCGCAGGTGTTTACATGAAGGAAATTTATCGATTTTTCTGGTACTATTTTGCTCTCAGTTATATTAATTTCGAATATTCATATACAGTGGTAATAAAATTTCGGCAAATGACACATTAATCTTAAAGTATAATACATGTTCGCATCAATAGGTAGAGGATATTTACTCTGTCACTATTCTTAAGAACGTTTCTCAGCAAAAGCATCGTCTACTCCTACTTAGGATCTAATAGGAAAAGTATCTATGTATTGAATTCAGTCAAAAATCAATGTAGATAACTGTAAAATTACAAGTCACTGTAGAATTAATTCATGCACCTAACCTTTAGTGTCAACATTACCTCTATAGCATTGTGGGAATTCAAGAATTGTCACCAATACATTTAAAGCATACAAACTTTACATCATTTTTAAATAAATAAGTAGTTTTTTACAAAAGAGAAGGAGGAAAAAGTCCCACTCGACATTTTTTTATTAGCACAGCTAAATCGCGCACGATATTTGTGTTTTGCGTTGCAAGTAAAAACTAAAAAAACTTTGGTTTAGTACTCGATTTCGATTTATTATTCCTTATATCATTGATTATGTTGGTGTGTATTTTATAGTGATCATGGTGAATTAATTTTTTATTATTGTAAATGTAATTCAAAAACTAAATCGTTGTATTTTCATCTTTTGCAAAAGGATCCAATTCGGTACCTATATTTGTTGGTGCCGAATTAACTAATGATAACTTTACATATTATAATTTAAATCTAAGTTTGGACATCTTTAGAAATCTAACACCAAATAATACTTATACAAACATAACCTTAAACTCTAGTCCTCTAAAAAACGTTGTAAACTGCATTTTAAAGAAGTAAACGACTAAATATATCTACAAATTCATGGCAACAACATTATATATAATACATAATATAATACCCGTTTTTGGTCTTTTAGCGTTCGGTGGAGACTTTCTCAATCAATAATAATAATAATGCATAATGCTGTTTGAATTTAGACGAATTATTTGTTTTATTACTTTTACTGAATTAAAATGTTAACAATTTTCACGTAAATCATTACTAAAATATGTATTTATTGTATCCAATAGGTACAATTTATATTTACAGAGACTGTATACAATTTATTTATTCATTCGGATTTCCACTGTTTATCGGGGAAAAAATCGTTCCTTGGTTTTTTTCTCGATATTTTGAACATTTTTTGACCTTCTTCTCAAAACACTTGTTTGTAATAAACGCGTTTGACAGCAGATTATTAAAAGTTGTAGTTTTGCTACGATGATAACGGCAACGTGGTGGCACTACTAGCGATGCTTCTTTAGCGTATGATAAAATATCGCAATCTAAACAATTCCAATGTGAGTATATTTTTTATTTGAAGTTGTAGCTCTCTACCTTTTGATGAATTTAAGTAAAAAAATATGCTTCGGTAAGCACAAAAAGCTACAAAACAGCTGTTTTCGATATTCTTTTAACACAAATTATCGTGTTCATATTACCTACTCGTCATTATATTCAAAAAAAAATTAGTTTTTAAAGTAGTCAAAACAGAGTCTCCATCTTATTTATACGATTTACTTATAAAACGAAACCAATGTCACAGCTTAAATGTAGAAATAATCAGTATTTTTCAATTCCTAGTCATAGAACCTTGAAATTTGAGAATAGTATATTCTGTAACAAGTTTGGAATACAGCATATTCCAAATATGCAATTCCAAACGTGTTTCAGACTATACTTTTTCTACGTTTCCAAAAAATACCATAGAAAAATAATTTAGTTGGAAGAAAGTGAGGTTGGATCGGTCTAAAATTTGTTTGATATTAAAAACAGAGATGTCGCCCCAATGTTTATTCTGTCATCCGATGATAGAATATTTCATTCTGTAACACTTTACGGAAAAAATGTCATTCCATAGATAAAAGTGATATTAGAACGGTCAAATTCCGTAATAGGAGTAGAAAAAAGCTTTTAATATTTTGCAGTAAAGATTCTACACAAATATCACGATATTTTTAACTCAACATACTCTGTAAATAGTTTTAAAAAAAGACTCAAATCCACTTTGCTAAGGGAACAAGCTAGTCAATTTTAGTGTAGTAAAATTTAAATGTATTTATACCAATCTACCTTGTTATTTTTTGTATTATTAAGTAGGTTTAGAATGTAAAATAAAGATTATTATTATTATTATTATTATTATTATTATTATTATTATTATTATTATTATTATTATTATTAGTGATATTTTAAAAGACGGTTTCAGTTGATTTTTAAATTTTTAAATTATACAAATTTTTCAGGATTTATTCTTTGAAATTCCCCACATTAATGATTTTGAGCATATATATAAAACTAATAATTTATTTACATAAATGTAATAATTAATTTAGCAATAATTTTACCATTACCAATTACATAAAAAACATGATTATGGAAAAGAATCCTTAAAACCCTTTTTGACCTGGCGAGCTATTTTTAGAACCGGAGTTAAATTATGTTTTTTAAATTGCATTTTCGTGAACATAATTATTTATTACACCTGGTTTGATGGAATTTATTATCAGTCCGGTGAACATTAGTTTATATAAATATATATACGTTTTTCCCTTTGATTTTCATTGTTGGTCTGCTTTTGCAATTTTCGTTTTTGGTTCACCGAAAGGGGAATTGTTTTAATCGACCCAAACGTAAATGTTAATTCCTATAATCCTTATTTAATTTATAGTTATAGGGATTATAACATACATGCCAACAGGCATTTTACCCACCTACTGAATTAAAATGGTTTACATAAACATACATTAGTTAGATATTACAGGTGGCATGCGCACAACTCCAATAGCAACCATAGAAGCGATCTTGAACATTTTCTCAGTATACTCCCATGTTCCATTGTGAAATCACAGACATACTGAAGGCTGCTTGTAAATAATAGAGCTTCATGGAAATTATTAAACAATAAGAATTATCCTAGACAGCAGGGCGTCCTTCTGGATTGACCAACAATGTAGTTGACTTAGGGCTGGTAGCGAAATGCATTGCTGCCTTGAAGCTGATAACAATAAACAATGTCCTGAAAGTTGTATGGGTTAAAGGATAAAAAGGCAATAAAGGAAATGAAAAGGCAAATTAACTTGCCATACAGGGATCGGCAAAGCTGACCGTGGGTCCTGAACCTGTCCTGGCTCTTATAAAATCAACCTTAAAAGTCCACATAAAAACAACCAAGAAAATGCGTTAACTTAATTTCAGGCCGTTAGACAAAAACTATAATCAGAAATCCATCTGAGAAGCTGGCCAAAGTCTACAGCTAACTTGTCAAAACCTTTCTGACCTAGTCGGAATTATAACGGAACACTGTAGAGGACTTTTCTTATAGTGTATATGTTTATTTAGTCTACAGTGTAGACTAAATAAACATATACACTATAAGAAAAGTCCTCTTTGCGGAGCCTTCAACTGGGGGCAAGAGAGTGTGATTCACATTGTTTGTGAATGTCCTCCTTTTCTCGAATTCAAAAAATCCACCATAGGTGAAGAATGGGTTGATGCAACCAACTCTCCCGCCGACTTCCTGCATTTCTTTCGGAAGCTCAGATGGCTGGAAAACGTTTGAGCAATCCATAAAAAAGGATATCAGGGCTACCCTTTACCCAGCAAATTTAATAAACATTTTTAACTTCAATTATTTTTATTACTTATAAGCCTATATTATGTTTTTGTTTCAAATCGTCCAAAATATTGTTCTTACTATACAGGAGTTCCAAAAGTCGCGCACCACCTTGAAGAAAATTAAAAAAAAGTCTACCTTTCTTATTTAAAAGGATACAGGGGATATATTTTTTTAAAATGGGCACATTGCGTTCTAATAAAGTGCCAGTTTAATTCTTAGCCATCATAACAACAAGCAACAATATTAAAAATTGTCAAATTCGTTACTTTTATTAGAGTTTATTTATTTTAGAGTCCCTTTCAGCAACTAATAAAACCATAGGTTAAATCTATGAAGAAAAACTAAACACATATTAACATTACATTGACACACAGACATGCCAAAATGACTTGCATTTTTTAAGCATTGTTTAAACTTATCCCAATACAATAATACATGTATTCCTTTAGTAAGTAGTACTCACTGAGTATTATATTATGTTTGTTTATTTTATCGTAGGTAATGTTGACACTAGGTTAGGTGCATAATTTTCTGAAAAACGACAGAGGATTTTTAATCTATTTACGCGATAATAGGCAGGACTTTTACAGACCTAGAACATGAAGTTTAAGATTAATGTATACCTACTTTTGTGTTTTTAGTCGAATATTTAAATTGTATTACCACTGTTTATAAATAATCGAAATTATGAGCAACCCAAGATAACAGAGATTGAAAGAGTACCAGAATAATTTCCTTTATGTAAACACATATCGATGGTTATTTGACAAAACATCGTAAGCGACAATTTTGTTGAATTACTTTTTATTTTATCAAAGTGTCAGTTACGATAAGCTGCACATGTTAACATGATAGTTATCCCAATTTTGGAATCTTGAATATTTTAATTATTGTAAGCGCCTCTTCTTTTTAATTTGTTACCGATTTAGAACGTAAAGGCCTATATGTTCCCGACAAATAATCGTAAGCAACTCCGAGACATGGCGTTTGCGATTTGACATTGTGTCGCTTACGATGATAATAATTTGCTCCCGCCTTGATCTATCAAGGCGTTATTCCCGCTCTAAACAGTTTATTCGTGAGTATACCTGCATCGTGGTGATTGCTACCAAGTTTTAAAATAATATTTTATTTGATTAAAAGCTTATAATTTCTTTATTTCATTGCATTATTAATAGTTATCCTAATTATAATTGTTGTTACCTAGTGTGGTTCGTTAACTCGTAACTGGTGAGGTCACTTTTTTGTTGAGGTGGGGTTTACCAAACCCCAAATGAAAACTGTACAGGGGGTAGCGAGCCTCGCATTATGATTTAATACGTGGTAAAGATTCATTTCATTTTCAAATATTGTCAAAATATCGATGGTGATATTTTATATATTAATTTTTTTGTAATTATTTTGTATTTAATAATAAAAGTAAAAAAATAAATGTTGCTAACGATGTTTTGACAAAGGTAATCATCAAATCTATATCCCACAAAGTAACGAAAATTTAACTTAAGGGACAAGACTAATTTTACATTTTCCTAAAGATGTTTTTATAAAATATCGTATGCCACAAAATTGAATGAAAATTTTAGATTGGATTCGATCTAACTTAAATATCTGAATTCTACATTAATAAAATAATGCCTCAACAGTTTTCAGATACATAACTTTAAAAATAAAGCTCCCACACAAAAAAAATCTCTCCTTTAAAATTTAGGTTTTGTCGCTTACGATGTTTTGTCAAATAACCATCGATATATGCATATCAATATTTAACAAAAATTCAGTGACAGAATCTTATTTTGAATTTTAACTGTCAATCATCGTCCATGGTGTGATAACAGATAACAATCAATAATTATTAACCAATTAATTGTTGTGATAATCTATTATTAAACATCATGTTGCCAAACGCATGCATAAAAATCCTAAAATGCATTTTTTCATAAAATGAAACATTAATTAGTAATGAGACATTAGACCTAATTTATATAATAATAGTTGTTACAATATTATTACAATATTACAATATAAAGGTAAACGTTTAATTTTTAAGGTTAAAAACTGTGTTTAAGCTCTCATATCTTTTTAAATAATAAAGGTAGAATTTTTTTAACAATTTTTTAGAATTCCTGGGGTCTGTAGATCGTTCACCTTTAAGGTGGTGCGCGACTTCTGGGACACCCTAAATGCTTCTTATAACCTTAAAATCTTTTTCAAAATTGATCCGATTAAAATTTTTTTAACAATTCTTACGAAAAAAAAAAACTTTATTTTAACTGTTGTATGACAATTGAACACTGTCAACTAAATTAATACTAACTTTAGCATGTGACTGAAAACCTGTTGCTAACTTCAGCCCGTGACTAAAACGCTATAAAGCCACAACTCGTCAATGTGTATTTAAAAGTTGTATTCATGTCATGAAAACATGTACGATAATGGGCGTTTTAAAGGTGGGAGTACAAAAATATATAATAAGTATGTTTTCGTGACATTAACCAATTTTTTTTTACAAAACTACCTATATAATATTATATTTTAAAAATAACATAAAATTGGCGTTAATTTGACAGATTATTTGACAAAATTACTTACAATTACTTTATTATTTTATCCAAACAAAAAATAATGCTTTCGTGAAAATTATATATTTAATTTTAAAAAATTCTTAGCTTTCAGAAAAAATATAAAATTTAAAATAAAAATTGCCGCAAGGGGAGAAAAGTTTACATTGTTTACTTTAATTGCATTTTATAGGACCTTTTACAAAGAATGAATATTTTCAGTACTGTTTTTAATTTCAAAAAAAAATTAACAAAAAAGTTTAAAAAAAATATCGTTAAAAGTGTTTTTCTACTCCCACCTTTAAAACGCCCTTTATCGTACATGTTTCCATGACACTAAGTGACCTTTTAAATACACATTGACAAGTTGTGGCTTTACGGCACTTTAGTCACGAGCTGAAGTTAGTTTTAAGTTAGTTGACAGTTGTCAAATGTCATACAATCGTTAAAATAAAGTGCCTTTCTTGTAAAATAATACTAAATGTGAAAATTATTTTATTATCTCAATACAAAAGTATTAAATAGTTTCTCAACGCCAATATTTGAAAAGTTTATATGAACATTGTACTGACCTTTTAATTTCGCCGGCAGTAACGGGCACCGACTCCACTGTAAAGTGCTCATAAAACATTTTCTTTACTTTCACTGTGAAAAACTGTCAATTTTCAAGAAATACATTTCGATTTATAACCTTTATAATCTGTGTTTATAAAATAACTAAATTTGATATTTGACGGTGACACACAGATTCCCCTATTGTTTCATAGATGGCGCTCTATACAAATTTTTGATTTAAATCATTTTAAGAAAAAGTACAGTATGCACCTCGATTATAAACTTTTCTATACACTTATTAATTAAGGAACTCGCTCGCAAGCTCGCTCGTGCCTAAATTAAATTCGTGTATAAAATGGCGTTTATCAAACTTGATACATAATATACTATTATTTATGATCAAATTTTGTACGTACCAATTTTAAGGTATGCTGCTTTCAGTGGCGTACTGAATGTGTTTTATTTTTCGTTATAAATATTTAAAAAAAAAACTTGTCTGAAATTATTTGTTATTGATGAAATTTAGTATTTAGCATTTTGAAGTATGATGCATTCAGTTGGAAACTTATTTTTTTACAAAAACTATATATTTTTTCCGAATTAGGCATAAAAAAATCCCATAGTTGGCATCCGCCGGGTAGGTATCATTGAAAACAATTTTTAAACCTTACACAGAGTTTTTTATTCTCTATATTTTGGGCTTTTGTTCATTAAAATCGAGTAACAAATACAAAGCTACGGGGTTTTCCAACTTAAATAGGCCATACTGTTTTTAAGTCATATTTATAAATAATTACAAAAAAGTAAATTTAAAATCTCCACAAATCACGAAAGCGATTAAAAGTCAAGTATAAAACCTTTTATTAAGTAAATATTTTCATAAACTTGTTTTAGCTTTGCTTTCAAGAAACGGAAGTAAATTTCCATCTCGAAATTTGCACACACATGTAAAGCGGCTTCCTCGTCGTAAGGTGGTTGTACAAACAGGCCTAAAATGCAAACTTTCAAAGTGCAAAAATAGAATGTTTGCTTTATTTTAAGATCGCACGAAGTGAATAACCCGCATCGCGTAGAAACGGTGCGATACGACGAAGGCACAGCCACGGCGCGCCGGCGGCGAACCAAGCCGATTCTATTTTTAGATTTGTCCTAATTTGGCCTTACCCGGTCCGTGATACCGTGATAGACAGTCAGCCCATTATATGCAAAAACATAATTATAGATGAGTTCGATATTCGTTCTCTAAACAAGGGCTATTGGCTCTAGGCCAGTGTAGAAATTTTAAATTGTTTTTTTAACTAAATAGGTAATAATTGAATGAGGTTTTCATATAAAAATAAATAATATTCAGTATTTTAAGAAAGCAAGTTGGTAATATCAGAAAGCAAGTGGAAATTAACTGAGTCTGATAACTATACACAATGAGCATTTTAAATTTAAATAACTACAACTTTACTACTAAGTCAACTTTAAAGTATTTTTTACGGTTAATCAAAATGGTTTTATAACGGTATAGATACGAAAAATTACCAAATTTGGGGAATGGTTTATTTCGTTATTTTACCTACATAATAACCTTTTGGATCTACTAAGAGAATAACGTAATAAAAACAATATAAATACCACAAATTTACGTAAAAATAACGTTATAATTACTAACTGTTTGCTCTTTCAAAAACATTGACATTCGTAATTTCTTTGTTCTTTTAATTTATATTTTACAAAATGGTACTTACAAAGTAATAAAGGTTACCCTAGAGTAAAATTATAAAATAAAACTTAAATTGTCAAAACTAATAATATTTTGCATTAAAACTCAAACGCACATTATTTTATTAATAAAAATAGGCAGGATACATCTTAAATATTTTACAGTTTTAAGAAAAATTATTGCTTGGGTAAAAATTCAACAAAACTTAAAACCTACAAAATTTTATAAAATCTTTTAAAAATTATTTAGTTTTAATCATTTTTTAATAACTAAAACTTTCTTTATTATATTTTAGAAAAATATTTATGAAAAAATATCAAATAAATGTTTAGATAAGTAATGGATGCCATCTTAAAAAATTCATTATGGCGACATGAAAAAAAATTTCCCTTAAAGTTTTATTTTTCACTTTAAGCTTATTTTTCCTTGTTTAGTCAATATTAAAAGTATTTATTACCACTAATAACCCTAAAAAATACCAGGCGAATAGGAATTATTAAGTGGTCTTAATCTCGTAAAATTATGACTTATGAGTAACATTTACCATTAAGTAAAAATTCTGACGTTAAAATTACCGTTAAATTTTCCTTTAGGTGAAATACACTTATAAGTAATTTTCTTTCGTAAAAAATACGTCCCTCATAATACTTTAAAGTGTTGAAACTTTAACCTAGGGTTATTAAAATAGGTAAAAATAATATAAATAAAACTTATTAAATAACTTTAAAAAAGTTTTACTTTAAAGTAAATTTTTAAGGTTAATTTAACAAAATATTTACTTAAATTAAGTAATATTGCCTCAAAGCTCTACACTTTTACTTAAAATGCTGCTTGGGTACACTTGTTAAATGGTTTGTTGGTAAAAATTGTTATTGTTTTTGTTTAAATTAAATTAAATTAAATTATTAAATAAGTTTACAGCAACAATCTTCTTATACTCAAAATCTATAAATCTAGTCTAATTAATGTCTGTTGTGAAACATGTCGCCGTTACTAAGAGCTGGGAAATTTACTTCTGAAAAGTAACTAGTTACTTTTCTAATAATACTGATAAACAAAATAACTTAGTTACCTCTGGTAACTAAATACTTAAAAAGTATCTAAAATACTATCCGAAAGTATCTAAGATACTATATGAAAGTCTCTAAGATACTTTTGAGTAACTAAGATACTTTTAAGTAACTAAGTTACTTTCAAGTATCTTTTTTTCAAGATACTCCTATAATTAATTACTATTTAATTGTTTTATTCATCATATATGTATATATACAACAAATTATCGTATTGTTTTAAAAATGGTGAATGCGCCGCGATTAATTTTAAATTGTATTTTCAATTTTATTGCATAATACATTGCTTTCAGTTATTGACCAGGAAAACTTTTTACCACATTAAATCGATACATTCAAACAGTAATATTGGAAATGAGTTTGACTCAGTTTCTTGACTCTAATGGCGTTTATATCCCAGGTGTAGATACAAACTCACTTTATTTGGGAAACGAACAACTTTTTGTAAAATAATACCTACCACTTAAACTTAAAAAAGGACAACTTTGGTGAAACAAATAGTATAAATATTGGGGAATATTTCTAATATTTGTTTACCTACCACTTAAGGTAATATTACACCTTTTTTGCTACTTGATTGTTTAGTATTTAGTAATAAAAGATTTTTTTAACAATACATCATTGATTGAACTAACATTAAAAATTAAAATTTTTATGATACTGATGTAACATTAATACTATAAAATGTAACATCAATACTAATAAATTATTTATTATTAATAAATTATTTATTATGGTATGGTGAATATTAGTAAATGTAGACAAACACAAACAAAACTGGGGCATTCAAAAGTACTTTTGGATAATACATCTGCAGAAAATCAAAAACCAATAAAGACTTGGGGATAGCAACTTACCCATTATGTACATAAAGAAGACGACGAAATGCGCCTCACATTATGTGTCACTGTGAGAAGTTTAAAACCATAAGAGGGACACACTTGGGAAAGAACAAACTCACACCATAATACATCAATCCAGGTCTCTGAACCTCCTACACCGGGGGGAGTTTTAGCAAGTATACGTCCCACACTACTTGTGATCCCATGGGATAGTGTTCGTAACGAATTTCTTCGCCGGCCACAGAAAAAAAAAGTGAAAATATATCTATAGATACTCGCATAAAATCCTTGTTTAAGACTAACTCAATATTTATCACCCTTAAGGGTTTGAAAAAAAAAGATTTAAATTTAATGTCTAAATCCGAAAGAGGTAATTCCGACAAGAAATATGTCCTAATCTTGCGCTGCTCTTTATGTTCCGATTTCGTTATTTCCATCGATTTAATCTTACACACCAACTCGTCCTATTTAACGATAACAAATGTTAAGGAAACCTCTCTACTGTAATCACTAAAAAAAGGAAGATAATCTAAAATATTTAGTAATAGAAAAATTGATTTTTATCAAGAAACTTCAAATAGTCAAGTTAAATATTTTAGTTAATACTTTTTAAATTAAAATAAATACAGTTTTTTATTAAAACACAAATATCGTAAATTTCTAACTTTTTGTATAGAATGATATTTCTTCTATATTTATATATGTTTAGCATATTCCAGTTAATATTAAAATATCGAATGTTTTGGGGCTTAGTATTCATTATTTAATGGTAAAAATTTGTGAACTTTGGAAAAAACTTGAAAGTTTCTTGTCAGACCGTGTGCCGTTTCATTTAAATTAGCAAAATTGTGTGTGGAAAACCCGGAGCGAAATTTTGTTTAAAGTTATAGTCCAGTCAATTAAAGGTTATAGAGGGAAATGAAAGGATCAACATTTTTAACTTTGGAACGTTGTTTGGAATAATATAAATATACTAAAAGTCCCCACTCCTAGGAAGTGAGCGGTGTAAAGGGGTGTTTCGTTAATAACTCGAATACTAGCGAAAACCATTCTATACAAAATTAAAGCTGACAACAATTTTTACAAAAGTAATTGTTTTAATTTTCTAGCATTGTTTGCATTGTTTATGTTTATGTGCGTCAGTATTGTCGCAAAAATCTTTTATTTATAAGCAAAATATAAATTGTGAGAATAATTTGTAAAACTGGCAGCTGTTGGTTTTTTGCTAGTTAATGGCTATATTTTTTGACATTTTAAATTTCAATTTTGCGTTTTGTGAATAAAACGAACCTTTTTTAATTGAAAATAAAGTAAACTGGTAATAAATGCTTGCAGGCATTATTTTGTAAGAAATTTAATGCAATGTATTTAAATTACAAAAAAATGACCAATAGTTTTTGAGTTACACTACCTGTCAGAAATTTTTTGGTAATTTTTGTATATATACTCTAAATAACCCCCTTTACTGTGGTATAGTTGTCGAGGCCTAAGGGTTTTTTAATTTTATAAAATTTTAAAAAAGACATACAGCGTTGCCATAAAAATGTAGTCATTGACTAAACATATTTTACATATAGCCGTAAATGTAAAAATGTTATGATTATTGCTTTTAGACACCTAAATTAATTATTTACTTTACGAATTACTGGTCTGGGACACATGGTTAGACGTATCATGGCTTACTAAACCTGGACATTTATAATATAATATGGTCACTTAGTATTGTCATGTTACTAATTAGGCGTAAAAAAAAAATAAACTGTAATAATCATAGTAAAAATTGAAATTAAAATTACAATTGTCCTTAAATGCCAGGGGGCCATTTTAATTTATTTCTTTAGATTGCATAACTAAATTTAAATGGCAGGTGGATCTTGGAGGTACCTTTTGATTTTTGCCTCAGTTCACATCGGTAATCCGTGCCAACCCGTTCTTAACGTAAAACGCGTTATTGTGCTTCGGCACTAATCTTCTTGTATACTCCATTATCGGTCAAACTGGTAGTTCATCATCGGAGAGTTTATTTTTTAATGTTTAATATAATCATTATTAAATAAAACCCTGATTTTTATTATTTAGACTAATTTTAATTCAATTTTACAATCAACTGTTAAATTAAAGTGTTAGATGGATCTCGGAGGTACTTTGTCTTAATTATCTATCTTTTTCCTTTCCCAATTTCTTCATTACGACCGGAAGGGCTTAAAAGAGATACAAGGTCTTGGTAGAATTGCTGGATATCAATAAATATTATATGTAAATAGTAAGTACAACTAATAAAAGTGTTATTTTCATTTGTTGTATAATATTTTAGTTTTTTTTGGATAGGTATCATCTTATGGAACCAGGCGCGGAGGATTTTTTATATAACCCCTTCCATTACCAGTAGCGTTTTATTGCGCCACGACAGGGAAGGACTTGAAAAAGATCCAAGGATTTGGTAGAATTTCTGAAGGTCAATAAATATAATATATAAATAGTAAGTATGTACATCTAATAAAAGTTTGTTTTTTCATTTGTTGTATAATATTTTAGTCTGTTTTAGATAAGTATCATCTTATGGAACCAAGTGGCCAGAAGTTTCTTATAAAACCCTTCCTGTTATTCCTTTAATTAGGACCATTTCAGTTCTATTTTACAATGTTCAGATTGTTGAATTAAATTGTAATGGTAGATGGATCTTGAAGGTACCTTTTAATTTTTGCTTCGGTACCCATCAGTAATCCGTGCCAACCCGTTTTTAACGTGGAGCACATTGTTGCGCACCGGCATTAATCTATTTGTAACTTCATTATCTGTCGATTCCCTTTTCTACCCTTCCTTTCCTAATTTCTTCATTTGGACCTGACATGCAGGGACTTTTTGGAACTTCAGGGTTTAAGTGAATCTTATATGTGAGTATGCATACAAGAAATAAATTGTTTTTTTATATTTAAATATTTAAATCTGTTTTAGCAAAGTATAGATAAATAATATAATAAGAAGGGTTGGGGGGTAACTCAGCCAGGAATTTTTAACCTGCCGGTCCCTCCTCCTTTATCCGGGTGAAGGAGGAGGGCCCTCGCTCTTTTTTTACTTATACTAAAAGGTAAGTAAATAAAATCATTGGCGGCTCGTCAGAGGAGGTAGGGAAGGCTTAAAATAGTCTTGTATAAATAAACAAATTTTTTTTTAATATTACATGTTAAAATATTTATTTATTACATTTGTTCACACATTTTTTTTTTAGAAGTTTCAGTAGCGGAAATAACTGTTCGCGGTTGTTTTATCAATTTTTATTTGATTGCGTTTTTAACACATGTGTATTCATTTGCAAAAGATAGATAAAGCTACACATTTTGTAAATTTAATTAAAATCGGAAAAAAATTGTTCATCTTACGGCACTTTATTATTAAGGTATAGGCCACCTTAATGCAAAATGGCTGACAACCAGTGTTATTTAAATTAAATACTTTTTGTAGTTTTATTTTATAATCTTCTAGAAAATTGTTATTAAATTTACAATCATAATTAAAAATACAATACAATACTGAAGCGCGTGCTTTACAATCGGACAGAAAAGCTCTTCAGTACGTTTTAGGGTCCTCTAGAAGAGTCAAGAAAAAATTGTAAAAAAAATATTTCCAAATTGTAGGAGTTATTTAAAAACTGAATCGTAAATTCGGCAACATTTTAACGGTGCGCTATATTATTTAGTTCAATAAGCAAAATCATTGGAGATGAATTTTTTAGTCTTTTACCAACAATTATACGAGGTATGTTCAGAAAATATCGGGAATTTTCGTTTTTTGAAACAAACATTTATTTATTCGTCTACATTAATGTTGTCGCCTTCAAAATAGTCCCCATTGGATATTATGCACATGTGCCAGCTCTTCTTCCAATACTTCTAAAACTCGATCTTTGGGATAGCCTTTAGTTCTTTCAGCGATGCGCTTTTAATGTCATCTATGCTTGCAAAACGACGGCCCTTTAAGGTTCTCTTTATTTTTGGGAATAGGAAAAAGTCAGACAGAGGCATGTCTAGCGAATATGGAGGCTGGGGCATCATTACAGTATTGTTATTGGCCAAAAATTTTGTTCAAAATTTAACAAATTTTGCTGCCACGCGTTTCATACCAAAAACATTCGAAATAATTTCATGGGATGAACCAATCGATATACCAACATCATCAGCGACTTCTTTGATGGTTTATAACCATTTCTTTCACTTTTTCCATGTTTTTATCGGTTGTTAATGTGCTTGTGCGTTCGGGGCGTTCGTCATCTTTAACGTCTTCACGGCCATCTTGGAAACTCTTATACCACTTGTAAACTCTTGTTTTACTTATAGCAGACTCACTATAGGCCTTTGTTAACATTTCACAGAATTTATTTAATTTTTAAGCAAAATTGGATACAAATTCTTTGATCCATTTCTTTTAACGAACGAAAAATCGCCGAGCTCATAAAACACGTCTAACCTTAGCGGCTGCCACAGACAAAGTAAACAATATAAACATCTAAAGTTTTTATTATACTTCGGGGGCATGTATACCAACATAATAAAGAAAATTTTATGACAATCGGACCCTCCGAACCCGCGAAATTTAACAATTCCCGTTATTTTCTGAACACACCTCGTATACCTGCCTGATTGTTATTTGTAGTTCCGAGGACAACATTGCCGAATGCTAATTTATGGCACCTAGATGAAAATATTGTGATTTTTTAAATGGTTTATTTTGACTAATTGGGCATTCCGAGTTAATTTTATTATTAATAACCCTCTTAACTCTTTTGAACATACATTGACTGGACACAAAACACAATTTCTTTAGTCTATGAATGTTTTATAAGAACCTCGAGGAGGGCGATCGTTCACTTTGTTTTTACTGGAACAATCAGAAAAACCTTCATTTAATTTTATTATTCAAGTTAAGCTGAGTAAATTTATTTTGCAGTATATTAAGTTGAATTGGTTAACCCTTAAAATGGAAATGGGTTACTTGGTAAAAATAAATCCGTTTATAAATGTTACTCACGTTCTCAAACCAATTAAATAAACATTTAGTTGTTATTTTTAAAAGCGCTATTTTTATCAGCCTTTTCCTATAAATTTTGTAATCTTTACATGCTAAATTACTTTTACCCCTTCTTGTTATCTATAGCTTAAAAGCTATTAAACTTTGAATGAGTTTTATAAGAAAGCATTATTTTTATCGTCACAATATCTTGTAAGTAGCTAAAAAAGTTTGAACATCTTTTTAATCAATATCCTATTTATCAATACCAAAAAAATGTCGACCTTAAGTAAAGAAAACATTTTTTATAGGAAGGTGAGTTAATTGCCAAACTTAAACACTATTGTTAGTTTAACTAAGTAAAAATTAGTTTGTATATGAGGTGACCAGAATTCTGTCAAAAGCAGAACGTCATTGATTGAAAGGTCCTGGATAATATCTAGATAATAATTTATAATTTATATTATATTTTTTAGCTACAAACTCATGTTAACAAGTTTTATAACAGTGTAATAGTAATTAAATTTTAGGTACAATTTATTTTACTCAAATTAATTCAATAATTTTCTATTCATTTCACGAATAATATATTTTCGATTAATATATTTTTAATAAGGCAGCAATATTAAATGTAGTTATTATTTTATTTCGGCGTGCCAAGGAGAGACGATCACGATTTCTATGATAACAATAAAACAACCTTATTTATATTTTATAGGACGAAAATATGTTTAGCTGCATAGATATTATATAAATACAAAAATAAAATACGCTTTTGTTTATGGACATTTTAGAGGTTTTCTTTTTTAAACTTTTTTATGTTTTGGTTACATATTATTCTTCATTTTTACATTTGTACAATTTGAACGTTATTATTGTCAACACTCACTACTTAGGTGATTAATTATAATCATTATTATTATAATGATTGCCTAGGCTGTTAAAATGATTTAGAGCAATTGGGTAAAGTTGTTTACCTCACTCGACATTTAAAAAAGTTAAAAAAATGTTTAGTAAAATAGTTCAGTTTCGTACACTGTGTACTTTCTATATGGATTTCACAATGAGCAGTGCTCATTGAACACATTATGCTGCGACACAGTTATCATGGAGATTTTTTTACCTTATTGGAACGTCAGTTTGTTGACTAATTTTGACACTTGAGGTTAAGCTGACATTTGGTACTACCAACTGCAAAACGACTAAATCGCAATATGAATTATAATTCGACATAATAATGACAATAATCATTTGCAAATCGAAAAAATAGTATAAATAACTAATCTAATAGGACGTTCTCTTGCACTCGCCCAGTAGAAAAATCGCTGCTTCGTTTAGTAAACTTCTCATCATGCGAGAAAATGGCATCTTATGACATTTTTTGTTAAATATTAACCCCAAAGATAATATTTGCTTTGGAATGTAAATGTCAAACACTTGTGTTCATTACATTTCCTACCAACAATAAAAGAAATAACGAGACTCGTTATCCGACACGTAAATTATCGTCATGACGAGTCGTCAGAATTAAAAAGATGTTGTTGAGCTTTGTTTCTCAGAAAAAAATAAAATAATTGCATTGTGATAAATAATTATGTTAATAAACTCGCTAAAATAAAAATTTTAAAGTTCAATAATTAAAATAAATTGACGACACGTCAGACAATTAACGTGTCGTTAAAAGCTTCCGGCATTGTTTCTTATACGCTAAAGAAGTATCGGGTTTTCGCAACGCGCGCGCCATCTGGTAGACTTCGATAACATTTAAAGCAAAGATTATACATCACTTTTAAATAAATAGGTAGTTTTTCACAAAAGAGAGGAAGGCAGAAGTCTTACTCGACAAATTTTGTTCAATTGCACAGCTAAATCGCGCACATTATTTGTGTTTTACGTTGCAAGGAAAAAATTAAAAAACTTTTTTAGTACTCGATTTCGATTGATTATTCCTTATATCGATGACTTCCTGCCAAAGTATCGCAAGCAACATAACTTAAATGTCGGGAATTGAAAACATTTTTTGTTTTAAAATCTGTTTTAAACCATATATAACCTATAGGTTTCATAATAAGTAAATAGCTATAATTATAAGCTATTTACTTGTTATAAAACCTTTGGTCTATATTTAATTTAAGACAGACTTTAAAACAAAAAATGTTTTCAATTCCAGAAATTTCAGTTATGTTGCTTGCGATACTTTGGCAGAAAGTCATAGATATCATTGATTAAGAAACTCAACGCGTAAATGCTTATATAGTTACGTTAGTGTGTGAATTTTATCTAAGGGATCATGGATTTTAATTGTAAATAAAATTCAAGAACTAAATCGTTGCATTTTCATGTTTTGCCAAAGGATCCAATTCGGTAAGTACATTTGTTGGTGCAGAATTAACTAATGATAACTTTACCTAATATAGTTTATATTTAAGTTGGGAGATTTTGAAGAAATTAGAAAAAAATAATTTTTGCACAAACATAACCTTAAAATCAACCATTTTTATATTTGAGTTCTCTAAAAAACGCCGACAACTGCATTTTAAACAACAAAATATACCTTCGAATTTATGGCAACAAAATATTAAATATAATACATAATATGGTATTTTATCGTTGAGTGGAGACTTTCTTAATCAACGCTTTTAATAATGCTAAATTCTGTTTAAATTTAGACGACTTATTTGTTTGACGATTTTTACTGAATTGAAATGTTTACACTTTTCACGTTAATCACTACTAAAATGTGTATTTATCGTATCTAATTCGTAAAATATTTATTTACAGAGACTGTATGCAATTTATTTCTTCATTCAGATTAACACTGTTTATTGGAAAACCGGTGAAAACTCAACCCAGGATTTCCTCTCGAAATACACTCAACAACACAACAAATCGAGCCACGGTTTTTTTCAGATATTTTTTAACATTCTCCGGCTTTATTCTCAAAAACACTCGTTTATAACATAAGCGTTCGACAGCTAATTATTAAAAGTCGTACTTTTGTTACGATGGTAACAGCCGAGTGGTGGCGCTACTAGCGATACTTCTTTAAAGCCGAGTCTACAATTGTCGCAGGGGTCCGATCGCAGAACATAAGCTTGCGCAAAGCACCCCGCGACGTGGCGATGGAGCAAGGTTCTTTAGTCAGCTGGGTGCTTTGCGCAAGCTTATGTTCTGCGATCTGCGACCTGCGACAATTGTAGACCCGGCTTAACGTATCAGATTGAATAAAATATTTGAATTTTGATTTATAACAAACTTGCTGCAATAGAATTGTTGAGTTTAATAATTAAAATAAATTGACGACGACACAAACGATATCGTCATTGTTGGTAGGGGTTCGTCAAATTAATATGGACAGGTAATCAAATACTTGATTTAACAGCGCTTAATAAAAAATAATAAATATGCTAAAATAAGAATAAATAAGTGAATAGAAAAAATTTAAGGCAGTTTTAAAAATAAAAAGTTAAAAAAAAATGGAAATAACAATGTTTTGATTATTTGACACAAGCAAGTTTAATAACTTTGACAGCTGTCAACCTCAGCTGCTTTATTTGAATTGTTTCCATAACAATTCTTCGAGAACACAGTTTGAATTTCGATTACTATAAAATCTGCCTAACCTTACTTTCTACTTTTATTAATAATTATTATAATTAATAAAAGTTGATATATACACTAAAAAGACCCTTTTCAGCCGAATGGCATACAGAGTTTATCCTCAAGATACAATTTTATTTGTTAAACGATACATAAAACGTATAAGTTTAAAAGTTTAGGGTAGTTATAAAAATTTTGTGTTCCAAATTAAATTTTATTTTAAAATATATAAAAAAAAAACCAAATATTTATATCGTATCTAAAAATGTTATTTATGTGAATATTTCGGAATCTCGACGTTTAATTATTTTTCTGTTTTTTTTTAATCAGTGAACCTGTGCCACCAATTTTCTTATTTAACCAACTTTGTAGCACTAATAGGAACGCAGTTAGCAATGGTGAACTTTGAAGAAGGTGTATATACAGGGTAATTTATAACAGAAATAAAAATTCCTGTTTGAGATTGGATTCTAATAAAAAAAAATGTGAAATATGTTTTTCAGTTTAGTAAACTAATACATAAAATTAATAGTGAGTCATGGAAACAAAAAACTTATTTAGGTACTGAGTAGTAGGTACAACTGGTGTCATAATATATTATAGAATTGCTCTTAATTTCCAAGTGTAAATAAGATACAAAGATTGTCAAGAATACAGTTTGGCAATGAAGAATATGCCGACATTTTTTATCTTGTCGGGTTAGCGGTGGACTTTTCGAAGATAAGTTGTAAGATATTTATTTTTCTTTTTGTGTAAGTAAGTAAGAAAGTTTATTTATGCCAAAGATAGAAAAAAGTATTTACATATGTACTTACATTTGTAATAATTACAATCGTTAACGATTGTAATTATTGTACAAAATTATTTTTAAAGACTTTCATAAAATTCTTTGACCGGCACTGATTTTAATGAAGGTAAAGAATCTGAAGAACCAAATAGCTTATAAGCTATTGAACTTTGAATGAGTTTAGAAAGAAAGCATTCTTTTTATCGTGTCATTATCCCAAAAGTAGCTGAAAAACTTTTAACATCATCCTTTTGATCAATATTCCCTTTATATTATGAATATATACATATATATATATATAGGAAAACAACGTCGATGTCAACAGTTAACAAAGAAAACATTTTGTTTTATTCTGTGAAACATTTTTGATATTGACAGTAATATTATATTTGGTTTGTAAATAAATTGCAGATGAGAGGTGAACACCAAAGGGTGGTTGTTATTTTTAATGATTTGACGTTGGTATGAAATGGAGTATAATTTAATGGTTATTATAAATGTATTATTAAATTAAGGTGTCGTGCGTTTAAAATACAATTAAAATTTACAATTACTATAAAAATTATTATATATATTAAATGTACGTTATGGTTCCATACAAAGGGACAGAGTTATTTTAAGAATAAAAAATGCATGACAAGAGTTTACTTAATTTGGGCATTTAATTTTAATAAATTCAAGAAATCTAGACTGACTGTTTTGGGTTTTACTACGATATAATTTACAAATATTAGCAGGATGTCGCAAAAAAATGTTTCTCCCAATATAAAATTTTCCACGCTAAAAACGGTTCAAATACAGTTTGTTTCAAAAATTTAAAACTAAACCTAACTTGTTAATTGTTGTATTAATAAATTAATAAACAATTGAAGATAGTAACACGATTAAAAATGCAATGGCTTTAGAATTTTAAGTAGAATTCAAAAATGCCACTTATATGGTTTTATTTTAATAACAAAGTTACTGTCACGTCCGGTTCTACCAAAATTGACAGCACATTAAAAATAATTTTAGAAAAATAGATCACATCGCGCCGATATTTTAGATTGATATCCCTTTTAGTTTTCTATAAACCTCTAATGAATCAGTTGGGTGAATCCCCTGTATATCTTCTAATTGTTTTAAATAAAAATACGTTTATGGGTATGTTTACGAAGTAAATATATATATATTTTTAAAAACACTTAAGTTAAACATCCTTTATCACGAAAGAAGTTAGATTCAGCCATTGTTGTTTTTATCACAATATTAAAATCTTCCACTTTTTTCAAAACACCCTGTATACGAGGTGTGTTCAGAAAATAACGGGAATTAAGTTAAATTTCGCAGGTTCGGAGGGTCCGGTTGTCATAAAATTTTCTTTATTATGTTGGTATACATGCCCCCGAAGTATGATAAAAACTAGCTGTTTTCATTGTTTACTTTGTCTGTGGTAGCCGCTAAGGTTGGACGTGTTTTATGAGCTCGGCGATTTTCGTTCGTTAAAAGAATATGGATCAAAGAATTTGTATCCAATTTTGCTTAAAAAATGAAATAAATTCTGTGAAATGTTAACAAAGGCCTATATTGAGTCTGCTATAAGTAAAACAAGAGTTTACAAGTGGTATAAGAGTTTCCAAGATGGTCGTGAAGACGTTGAAGATGACGAACTCCCCGAACGCACAAGCACATTACCAACCGATAAAAACATGGAAAAAGTGGAAGAAATGGTTATAAACCATCAGAGAAGTCGCTGATGATGTTGGTATATCGATTGGCTCATCCCATGAAATTTTTTCGAATGTTTTGGGTATGAAACGCGTGACAGCAAAATTTGTTCCAAAATTGTTAAATTTTGAACAACATTTTTGGCCAAAAACAATACTGTAATGATGCCCCAGCCTCCATATTCGCCAGACATGCCTCTGTCTGAATTTTTCCTATTCCCAAAAATAAAGAGAACCTTAAAGGGCCGTCGTTTTGCAAGCATGGATGACATTAAAAGCGCATCGCTGAAATTTAAGAACTAAAGGCTATCCCAAAGATCGAGTTTTAGAAGTGTTTCGAGTATTGGAAGAAGAGCTGGCACATGTGCATAATATCCAATGGGGACTATTTTGAAGGCGACAACATTAATGTAGACGAATAAATAAATATTTGTTTCAAAAAACGAAAATTCCCGATATTTTCTGAACACACCTCGTATAGCTTGCTTAACAAGGGGTTAAAGCAAGCATTTTTATGACTTCCTTAACACCTTTGTTATCAAGGTCGATGCAAAAAAAATCATTGAAAAATACTAAAATTTAAATATTAAATAAAACGAGGTTCAGTGTTACTACCAAATAAACAAATAATTTAAAAATGTAAAAAATAAACCAGTTATCTTTACAATAATATTTAATATAAACAAATATATTGTATTTTGTATATTTTTATATTGTTTATTAGTTATATTTATGTACAAAATTTGTAATCTATATTATTTATAACACTTACTTAGAAAAGTTATTATAATTAGAACATAAAATGGATAATTTGAATTAATTTCTTAAAATATTAGTTGTTATTAATTCTTATTTGTGTTTATTATTGTTTAGCTAATCAGTTTAATATTCTGTTAATAATTAAAATAGGAACTAAAAACGTAAAAAAAATTAAAACATAACAGCTATTTATTTACATTAATGTTGTTTAGAGTTCCACAAATATTACGGTGCATCCGCCAAAATTGCAAGTTTTACGAATTTCTGCATAAAATTTTTCTTTGCGATGAAAAATTAAATTGCATTAAACCGTTCTTGCGAAGTAAATAAATAATAAATCTTCCAATTTCTATGCACCGATGTTTTTTAATTTCATTAGCATATTTAAACAGTGCTATACAAAATTCACACACATAACCGCACAAAAATCTGCTTTAAATAATAGAGAAACTTACGTTGCGAATTCGATCTTCTAATAATATTTTCCAAGAAAGTATTCTGAGGGGCAACGAGCCCCCTTCTGCCGCCTGGCATTTTAAATAACCGTTAATTCTTTACGCTAACATTTTTTACACACCACAATGAACGAACAGTGATTCATTTTACAGCACTGTGTGGGGGTGGTTCTAGTTTTAATTTATTTAAAACATCGTTTCAGCCGGCACTGATTTTTCTTGACGTGCCTTCGTGGCTCGACATTTTTCGCGAGACTGAACGTTTTCGCAGATTACTGTTTTTCCAAAGTGGGAAAAATCGAATGCGACCGTCACGCCACTGCGAGCGAGGGCGCAAACGCCAAAACCCACCCGCCAATCGCCTGCCGCCCAAACAACAAAACGCTAACGAGTCTGACGGAAGCGCGTTCTAAAACATTTAATTTTTATGTTTGTAACAACTTTTTTAAATGCGGATCTTTCAAAAAATTAATGTTTTTATGTATGATACTCAAATAACAATTAATCAAATTATCGAGCTTTATTTTTTGGGTTCTTGCAATATTTAATATAGTTTAGTTCATTTTAATTTTGGTTTAATAATTATGTGTTTACACAGCAATTAAAATTAGGATTTTTTTTTTCCCAAAAATATTTAAAAAATATTTTGTTTACTCCCACCTTTAAAACGTCCATTATCGTACATACTTTTAAATACACATTGACAAGTTGTGGCTTTATTTCACGCTTTCGTCTCGAGCTGAAGTTAGCAACAGGTTTTTAGTCACGGACTGAAGTTAGTTGACAGTTGTCAAATGTGATACAATCGTTAAAATAAAGTGCCGTTCTTGTAAAATAATACTAAATGTGAAAATTATTTTATCATCTCAATACAAAAATACAAAAGTATTAAATAGTTTCTTGACGCCAATATTTAAAAAGATTTTACTGAACTTTTGATTTCGCCGTAGAAGTGCAGTTAACTAGATTTAACTGATAGAGCGTACAGTGCCGATAAAACATTCTCTTCTCTTTTACTGTTTAAAACTGCTTTTATATAGATTGTTAGTCTATTTTCATGGAATAAATTTTAAGGCAGGAAGAAATTCCAACGGGAACTCCAATAAATACAACTGTCACTTTTTGTACCTTTAACCAACCCAACCCTTGTAAGACTTTTTAATACTTGTATTGCGTGTATTTTGCAATTATAGTAGTAAAAAAATCAAAGGATTAAATATTTTCTTAACAAGTATCAATAATTGTTAATTAAAATAATAAAGTAAAATTTTTTTATTGATATGGTTACTTTGTTTTCGTATAGATGTCGCTTTATACAAATATTTAATTTAAATCATTTTTTAGATAATATCTGAATATTATCTAAAAAAAATCCTGATATTTGTCGTAGAAAAAGTATGGTATGCAACTTGTTTATAAACTTCCAAGCACTCATTTAATTAAGCACTCGCTCGTAAGCTCGCTCGTGCCTAAATTAAATTCGTGACTAAAACGACGTTTATCAAACTTAAATATACTATTATTTTATTTACCGTGATAAATTCAATTATTTTAGGATAAATTTGTTTATCTGGATTAAATTTAAATTGGATAAAAAGTCGTTTCTTAATAACTTAAAACATAAACTATAAATAACACTTGTTTATTTAAATTTAAATCTCGAAAACCTTAAAACAAATCTAATGTGATTTTCGAGTTTAGCAGCCGAAAATAATTTACATTAGAAAAAAATAGTAGCATCGAATGTACATTTTCTTTATTAATTTAAAATTAAAACCAGTCACTTAATTATTACTTATTTATTAAAATAAATTACATCGCTACTTTGTTATGATGCCGTGTACCCGGCGCATCCGCCAAAATTGAAAATTGTAAATGTTACCGCTAATATCCGAAAATTTCAGGTAATATGCATAACTAGAGCTGTCAGTTAATATGCACAATAAATTAGAGATTTCGGTTATGCTGAACTTCGCCCATTTTTTTATTAATAAAGGCAATATTATTATTATTATTATTATGCCTAATAACTTTAAGAACCCACCAACCAAAGTTCTAGCTCTTGAATCATAAGACCCTCTAATGAGCGAGTATTGTCAGTGGGAAATGTTTTAATTTAACAAAATAATCTGTAACCTTTAAAATTAACAAACTGCTTACAAAATTGCATATTACCTTTACAAATTTTCGATAAAATATTTGTCTTTTTTAAAATAATTACAAACATAGGTTTTCTATAAAAATATGTTAAAATTTTACAAAAAAGAATTAACAAACAACAGACTCATATTAACAAATCTTATTTTTATAATAGTCTACAATGGGTTCTATGGTATCCTTTAACCACAAATCCATATAGACCGTATAATGAGCGAAGTCTACTTCTGTACCATGGTACCATGGTTCCATTATGTTGCATTGTTACGAAAGTTACGTAGTTTTACTAAAATTCTACTCAATCCGAGCCAGCAACTGCTTGAGAAATTTATTACAGAAACTTTAAAATATAACGGTAAAAAAACTGCACAACTTCGAGCGTGGGAGAAAACAAACCAATCGGGATATATTTTAGATATTTTTTTATAAATACTGGAAGTTGAGTATAATTTAATTATTAATTAAGAGTAAACCATATCGAATGTAACAAGCATGGTCCGTTTACTGTGCGACGAGATGTGAGCGATTAAAAAAAATTCAAGATGGCGCGCCGCCGGCGGGGGAAAGGGTAATTTGGACAATGAGCAAATCCAGGGTTAAGGTCTCAATTGAAGCCCATTTAGTTTGAGCAACAAATACATTTTTGGGTCAATTACTAAATATACTGCAGTGTTATAAAAATCGGATTTGTTAACATGAGTGTAGTTTATTTTGTAAAATTTTGACATCTTTTTTTGTAGAAAACCAGGGTTTGTAATTATTTTAACAAAGGTAACAAAGGTAATTTGCAATTTTGTAAGCATTTTGTTAATTTTAAAGGTAACAGATTATTTTGTTAATGTTTAACAAATTATTTTGTTGAAAAAGTACACGTGATTTCAGGCAGTAAATCAAAATATTTTCCACTGACAATACGCATCAAGTTCAGCGTCTGCAACTTATGTTTCTGCTTACTTTATTCTAATTCGTAACAACTGTTCATAAGTGAGTGTTTATAACATATTACCAGAAATCTGATATTATTGTTATTCGGATTTATTATACCTATTTAACGAGTGTGCGAAGTATCCGAAAAAAGATGCCATCACTGGTTACAGTGAAGTCGGTTAAAGTTACGAAATACATTAGTAAGTGTTGTAGTAGTATTTATAATAATTTTCTACATTTTTTTTTATATTTTGATGATTTCATAATGGTGTATTAATTAATTGTTTTTTTTTTCATTTGTGTTATTTTTTTTTAAAAATTGATTAATAAAGCAACATTTCTTATCAAAATTACAAACTACTTTTTCAATTAGTATACAGTTCACAGTTGGTTGTAAACTTAACATAAAGTTATGTATACCTGGATTAACATAAAATCTGGTTAATATTTGGTTAAATTTAATGAATACACTCACAGGCAAAATAATCGATCCACACAAATTTTCGATGAATTTCAATCGCAAATAACTTTTTTATTTGATGTCCGATTTAAACGAATATTAAAGAATATTGTATATAAATTAATGGACAATCGCTCCCATTTAAAAATAGACGTACGTTTATAATATACAGGTTTAAACAAAAATATGCTTTTTACCATGAGTTTAAGACACTCTGTAGAGTGGCAAAACCGTATATTGTTTTAAATTAAGTTTTATTTATTAAGTCACATCTATTCTTAACAGTTTTGTTTTTGGTTCACCTCGATATATTTCTTTTTGTGGAAAATATGGATTTTTTTATAAAACATTGAAATTTCCAATATTTTTCTGTATGAAGAACTAAGGTTGCTATGGTCCATCCATAGGCTATGGAGAATGACAGTGACAGTTTTGTTGAATCATCCCATACTTGGACATGTCATACACGGCTTTCAAAAGCTATCAAATTGTTTTATGCAAATTAATGTTTAAATTTTGAGGTGTCTTCTTACTTTAAAAATGGAAATGTCTCCGAGTGATGTTGCCAGAGCCATTAATTTAATCCAGGATGGACTGTCACAGTATTACGTGGCAAATGTTTTAAACGTCACAAGAAGTAAAGTACAAAGGGCAATATCAGTCAAAGACATTTTTAAAAGTAAGAAGACAGCTCAAAAGTAACACATTAATTTACAAAAAACAATTTGATGATTCAACAAAACTGTCACTGTCATCCTCCATAGGCTATGGATGGACCATAGCAACAATAGTTCTTCATACAGGAAAATATTGGAAATTGCAATGTTTTTTTTTTTAATCCATATTTTCCACAAAAAGAAATATATTAAGGTGAACCAAAAACAAAATTGTTAAAAATAGATGTGAATTGATAATTAAAACTTAATTTAGAACAATATACGGTTTTGCCACTCTACAGAGTGTCTTAAACTTATGGTAAAAAACATATTTTTGTTTAAACCTGTATATTATAAAAGTACGTGTATTTTTTAGTAATTTTTAAAATGTGAGCGATTTTCCATTAATGTATCTACAATATTCTTTAATATTTGTTTAAATCCGAAATAAAATAAAAAAGTTATTTGCGATTCAAATTCATCGAAAATTTGTGTGGATCGATTATTTTGCCTGTGATTGTATTTGTTTACTGTGTGTGACGTTGACGCGCTCCGAACTTGTAACTGTGATGTTAATTTTCGAAAACGATTCAAAAATTAATCTAATTTAATTTCAAAGTTATGCGTATATTTTTTTTCGATGCGACATTTATTAACGAATCATCAGAATGACATAAATAACTAATTTTCGTTCAAAATGTCAATTACAATTTTTTTTACTTTTAGATGGCACAATTTAAGTTCTTAACAAACATTTAATTACATTTTCCAATATTAGCTTTACATTAAAATTTAATTTTCTATTTCACCTTAATAAATATGTTTATATTATGTAAATTATTTGTCATTTTTAGTAAATGAAGAGGTAAATGTTACCTATTGAGTCGTCCTGTTGCATATTAGAAGTGGATCACTTAAAAAATTTGCAACTCGGCGTAATTTGTGTTTTCGTTTTCTGATTAGCCTTCCCAAAGGTTAAGTGCACTTTGCACTTAAAGTCTTTTAAAAGCACTAAATGGATTATTTTAATTACACTGATTTACAAATTAATAAAAACGAAATGTACATTCGGTGTTACTATTTTTTCTAATGGACTTTTGCTAGCTAAACTCGAAAATCACAATATTTTGTATGACCTTGTTTTCGATATATGAATTTTTAGGAAGGCAGCTTTACAATTTGGGTTATATCTCATGTTATAAACGGCCAATCGGGTAGCAAAATTTGTCAAATTAAATATAATCGAATAGCCGACAAATATCACTGTCTAAATGCTCAATCAGTTAAGTAGTTTAAGTACAATGGGTTTAAATATTAAAAAAAAAACATTTTTGGACTACATTAACTTTTTACAGGAATTAATAAAAATCAAAAAAATATTTCCAATTTCAAATTATCCACATGGAGTTTACACTTTTACGAAGAAATTGTATTTACGAAAAAATCTATGGATAAATGTTGATGAAAAGTTATGACAGTTTATGTTCAAGTAGCAAAATTTAACTATTTGTTTATTTTGGGACTTTCATATTGTAGTAACAGTCAATAAAATTTCAATACATTTTGAGGAAATAATTTTTTGTTGTTTATTTAAGTAGTTACTGAAGCTTTTTCTTTCACATTTTGAATTTCACAGTATTACATTGTCACCATATTACTTTTTTTTATGATACTATTTTTGGTATTATGTTTTTAGATAACTCAGTAGGTATAAAATTAAAATGATCCAATCATTAACATACCATTTTTGGACTTTTGTGATATGTGACATAAAATGCAACGTCAAAGAATAGAACAAATAATTATTTGATAATTATTATTATTTAAATCCAAAAATGGATAAGTGTTAAAATACAATAAAATAAATAAATATAATACATAAAAATAAATATAATACATAAAATAAATAAATAGAACTAATGTCATAAGACGTTATTTTGTCGCACGCAGACAATTTATAAAACGAGCGAAGAAGGAGCGAGTTTTGTAATTGAGTGCGACAAAAGGTCTTATGACATGAGTTATTTGTGCTATTTTATCTATTTTGCAAAAATTCTATAAAAAAAATAATTTTATACCTTAAATTTAATTTGGTCAAATTTTAATTTAGATAGTTGGTATCACAGTCATTGGTTTGACAGTTAATGTCAAAATCGATTCGCTATGCCGTCCTTAATTTACTTATTTACAATAAGCAGATGTTAATGTTAAAAAAGAAAAAAGGATTTTCTTTGGTGTTAAACAAAATTTATTGCCAGAAAAGTCGCATAAGTACTAGAAAAATCATAAAAATATTATAAGGTATAACCAATATGCAAAATATTATGCTGTTTAAAGTACCCAGACTGCAATGAAGGTTCGGGATAGGAATAATCCGCTTCATTCTAGGAATATTCCTAGAATGATCCTCTAAAACTTCCAAGCACCATGGTGCATGGATGCATCTAAGAACATTCCCAGTGAATATTCATTGGGAATATTTCATAGAATAATCCTCTACAACTTCCAAGCAACATCTTGGAACATTTCCAGTGAATAATATTAATATTCAAAAAACAATAAATAATCTAGTGGAGTACGGGACAAGAAGGGAAAACATTTTGGTTTTTGGGTGACATTGGACTGACCCAAAACTAAGTACAATCCGGAATCCCCCTTAACCAGGGATTTAGTAATGCCCCCATTTAATTAGGGTTCATGAATGAGGTTTATAATTGGTTAGTACGCTGCTAGTAGTCTGCTGAAATTCGGAAACTGTTGTGAGCAATTGTTTGCCCTAGTGGTGGGCTAAACCGCTATTTTTAAGTAGCAGTTAAAACAGTTACCGCTTTTTTTAAGTAGCAGCTATCAAATAGCTGCTTAAAAGAAGCAGTTTATCCGAAACGGTGCTCGTGGGAATAGACCACAGCCGCTGACAGCGGCACGCGTGTTTCTTGCGCATGTTTCATTTTAAAACGGCTATTTGGGTTTGCTATAGCGCTATAGTAGCGAATCGCTTCTGCTTGGCTTACAAACGTCTAGGGAGAGTTCACAGAGATCTTTACTAGCAAATAATCGCGATCTTTTGCAATGATTGGAAATTATAATGTTGTTAATAATGATTTTCTATGCTAGGATTAGGTTTAAAAAATTAAAAATAGCTTAGATATGAATAAATTTTAGTATTAAAAATCCGAGTTTAAAAATTAAAATTTTTTTTACTCGGCTGCAAATTAAAACTCATTTTTATTTAAAGTGTATAACATATTAGTCTGTAACTTTACCTCCGTTAGTAAAATGATTTTACTAAAATCCCGACATCAAACAGCAGTGGCGCTGTCCAAGGCCGAGTAGCAGCTTTTTGATATAGCGGAATTCGAAACAATACGTTAAATGCGATCACAAACGGCGGAGTTAGGTTATGTTGTTGGTAGCAGCTTTTTTTAAAACCGGGTAACAGTGATAGCTGCTTCAGCAAAATAACTGTTAAAAAATAGCAGCTTACGCGATAGCAACCCACCTCTAGTTTGCCCCACTGTGTGAAAACCGTTTCCTCAGTGAAGGGGTCGAGAACTATCGATATATATATCTTGTCTTCATTTTGTGGTAGAAATTGTATTTACGTTTTCTTTTTCTTTTCTAACCATTAGAAGTTACATTTATAATATTTATTCTATATAATTGCTCTTAACTTTTTTGAATTCTCTTATACAGCTAGAAGCATGCAATGCCTAAAATTTAGAGGTGTTTAGTGGTTTATGTTTAAGTTAGGCAAATATCGGAACTGTTTGTTTATTTTATTTTCGTTCGTTAAGTTTTAAACATTTAAAAATTTTTGGGACTGGCATCTAAGTTTATGCTTATTTATGTTTTGTGAAGTTCTTACCTAATGATTGAATAATTTACACTGTTAAGCTGTTTTCAGTAATAATCATTAATGATTGATTATTGTTAGGTTTTTGTTGCGAATGTGCGTATTAGGTCATGCGATTAATTGGTAGGTACTTATCAGATATCATTTCTTTGATAATATTCGTGTATTCGCACGGCAACTACTCATCAAGTGACGTCATGCGCGGCACGAACCAAAACTCGTCCACGCGAGCATCTAGCCCTGATTGCTAGTTGCGAGCTTGCAGGTTCGGTTTTAAAATAGGTACCTACTCGTATTCTGAAAGTTGATAAAATACAGCCCAAGATATGTAAATGATACATACATATTTCTTTTGCAAATTTGGTAATAACAAAAAATTGTAACAGATAAGTCAGCCTTTTCCTTGGGGGGGTCCAGCGATGTCTGGGGGGCTCTGCCCCCCTAGGCCCCTTTGTAGTTACGCCAATGCAAGCCGATCGAGAATAAAAGTAAAGAAAAAGAGAATGAAGAGCCTAAAATTGAAGAACCTGATTTGAAAAAAAAAATAGACAAAAAAAATTTACAAAGAAAATAAATTTTTAATTTTATAATTTTACTTATTTATACTTACATGGTAAAAAAATTGGAATCGAAAAAAACCGTATGGACCGAAAAGATTGGTCCGAACCGGACATAAATATTTTTTTGGAACCCGAACCGAAATTTGTCGTTTCCCTCGGAACCGGAACCAGACAGGAACCATTATTTCATTTGGGCCCGGGTCCCTGGTTGTATTAGAAAAATATCCGCACCTTTAAAATTATTTGAAAATCGGATAATTATCCGCCTATTGGCATCACTGACAAAAACAAGACAAAGGCGTTACATTTGAACTACCGAGACGTTGCCATATTATTTAAGCAAAGTCATTCACATAATGAAAAATACTGGGACAAAAATAGATTGTATTTACCTACCTTAGAATATCTTAAAATATCAATACAATATCATATCAATATGTATATTATTTATATGCCTTTTTATAGAGAAAATATATAAGTAAGGTACTATAACTATTAACAACACAACCTCTAACAACAAAATGTTGGCACATTTGACCAGTTTTGCTATATTTTTGTTATAATATAATATTATGGTTTTGCCAATTTGGTCTGTGAGGAATTTTGTAAGTAAAGTACGGTTGTGAGTAAAATGTAAGTAATCAGGACATAACGTTAATTTCTAGATTTTCCTTTGGAAACTCTAAAACTGGACATTTTGGGAATTTCATTTTTAATGTTTGGCGACATTGCATAGCAAGTGTCGCTAATATAACATTAGCGACACTTGCATATATTATAATATTATTCTAATATATGCTATAATATAGACAATGCTCTTATAATAATTATAAAAGCTTTGATTAATAATACCCCTCTGATTTCCGGATATTTTTTTGGGTTCTAGAGTGGTTTAACGACTTTCATAATGTTTAATTAAAAAAATTGGATCTCTTTTTAAAGTTGCAAGCATATACCTATAACTAAGTTATATGTATATGGTTGTAATTAATTTCTAAGTAAACCCAGAAACTTTTTAAATTAAATTGGTAAAATAAATTGGCAACACTGCATTTGACAATTAACTTTTGTAACCTGTCAGACAAAGCTGATAAATTGTTGTGTATAAATTCAAGCTATGTTTGTTATGAAATAAAAATCGTATTACGTATCTGCGATAAGATATCGAAATTTAGAGAATGGAACAGATATCAACAACAAACTGTCAATCCGATTTAGATAAGTTGCAAAACTTCTCTGAGTGGTTCAACAGTGTGTACAGAAAGTCTATACTTTCTAATATCCCAAACAATAAAGAAGAACAAATCTATTTACTCCTACATTTAAAGAAAAGCATAAAACTAGCAGTAAATGAGTTGAGTTTTAGCAACGAACCCTATAAGTTTACTTGCAAAGAATGCAATAAAATAGTTACCATAGAATCTAACAAAGACTTTTGGACCAAATTTCAAGACCACGAACACTTAGAAGTTAGGCTTAGTAAGTGTTTTAGTAGTTTGCAAGAAATAAATAAAATGGAAAAAAACAACCCTAGTTGTAGCCAGGATAACCCAAACCCTAACCAAAATGCATTAAACGAAATAACTAAAAAACTATCAAATGCATGTATTTCATCTAAAAATGAAGACATCATTAACAGTGAAACTAATGGCCTTTCAAGTTCTCATAATAATGATTCCGATGATGGCAGTAGTTCAGAATCTAGTTTTAAATTTAATTTCCCATTAAAATATGAAGATTTGGTTGAGACTGTGCTATACCCACATTCTTTAATGAATGATGTGCGTAAAATAGATAACCTTAAAGAATTTACCATTCAAAAAGCTAATAAACATAGGGCTGTTTGTTTATTGTGCCCTTGTGAAATTATGAGTACAAAAAGTATTTCTAAAAAGGGAATTATTGACCATGTTTTTGGACAAAGACATTTAAGGTAAGTGAGAAATTAGTTTGTTTGTCATAAGTGGTCATAATATAAATGCAGCTGCATACTAGTATACCCATTTTAAGTAATAAAGAACAAAATCATTTTTATTGATAAAATGGATATACTCACAGGTCTGTGGATATACTGCATTTTAGCATTGGAGGGAAAAATAGTATTTTATAATCTGTAAATAATACAAATAACTAAGTTGTGCTTGTGCACAATTCTGTGTTTATATAAATTGCCATGTCATAAGTATCAAGGATTGTACTGCCCTGCTAAGCAAATCTGACGTATCTACAATATTAAATAATATACAGGGTGTCCGGGAAAAGACCCATACTTTACAAATTATCTCTAAAACAAATCATTTTATCAAAATTTTATAAGAGACAAAATTTTTTTAACAATAAATGATAACCTGAAAAAATACCGTTTGGAAGTCATTGGCGCACGTACTAAAAATAGGGGGAGTCAGTGAGTACTGGACCCCCCCTATTTTGATTATTTGACAATTGTTTTTTCTTTTGTTCGTCTCAAAAAATGTAACTATTTATGTTGAAGTAGTGTACCGAATTTAAACTTAATATCTTATCAATTACTCGAATTATTAAAAAAAATCAGTTTAAAATTTCAAACTTTGTCGCCCTGTATATCGAACATGAAGCTCTAAATTGAAAAATGGTATTATGAAAGTCTTATTGTTTTAACTCAAGGAATATATGGTTAACGGATTGACCTCCTTTTCCAGGACACCCTGTAGAACTAAAATAATTTTTATTGTTTTTACCAACTTAAATGATCTTTTGTTCTTTATTTCTTAGTATTGTAGATACAGCAGTTTTGCTTAGCAGGGCAGTATAGCTCAGGTAGTAGAACGCTCGCGATATACACTGTGTGGATGCCTGGGTAATCTCCAGTGGTAATGGTCATTTATTTATGTGACACGTGACATATCATTTATATGTCATTTATGGTAATTTTGATTTCCTTTTCTTCAATGTAGGTATAAAAGCATTAGACAAGTGACAAGTGACTAAAACATTAATAGACATAAATTTAAACATAAATTTATTTGCAAAAAAGAATTTAAACAAAATCTAAAATTAAATAAAAATCCCTTTATAAATAAATCTCTTCAAACAAAACAAAACCATATCCTAGTAGAATATAAAAATATCTAACTGGTTTAAAAGTTAACTATATTTTTGTCAGATTTATAGTCATCGACATCAAAGTCATCTAATGACTTAGAAAGTGCAGCTTCCATCTCCTCATTGGTTGTGATTACAACATTATAATGTTGATTCTTCATATATTTTAATGACGGTCAGTAATTCTTTTGAAAGTAATTAATGACAAGGGTGTCATAAAAATAAATGACATAACCGTTATTTTCATTATGACCGTGACATGACATTGTCATAAAAAATTGCTTACATCCCTAGATATGGAGTACACACATCTGTACACAACACCATCTTTTCACAGTCAAAATACAAGTATACATTTCAGTAAATGTATACCTCCACTGACTGGTAAAAGTGTGCATAAAAATAATATAATATACTAGGAATAACAATGTAATTAAAAGAATATTCATTTGTTGGAAAGTGTGTATGTGTGTTTTTTGGGTTGGTTTGGTTGTTTAGTTAAATATTTACATTTGTTACATGTTATTATTTGATAAAACAGGCAATACCTTGGCAAAGTCTAAGGGCAACACTATCATCATTTTTACCAACTGTCACTATCCGCTAGATAAAAATAATATAGTCGAGTTTAAACCAGAGATATCTCTGGTTTAATCCCACATTAGGAACACGTACAAAAAATGTAACTATGTAATTAAATTGGTTTAATAAAAATAAATCATAGTATTTTAGAGGAATATTACCTACTTAAAAAGTCTTGATTTATAAAATACGTGTTACAAATGTTGGTCGATTTTCCCTTGGAGAAAAAAATCAGATTGTTTTGTTAAGAAGAATTCCTACCCCAAAAATGTATTGGCTTATTTCCTTTAACCCTTGCAAGTCCAAAACTTGGTAACCCAGATTGTATATATTTTTATAGGTCTGCTTCAAATCCAACCAACGTAGATGCCTTAATAAAATACCACAATGTGTTTTTAAATATGGAAACAAGCTACCAATGTCACCAAGTATATTTTTTCCCAGACATGAATAATTTAAAGTGTATATTATGTAATGTATTTATTAAATACCATGCTGCCCAATCACACATTGATTCAGACACTCACAAAAACAAAGTTTTGTCATTGTTTGAAAAAGGATTTGATTTTAACTTGCTAACCAATCAAATACATGGTTATGGAATTAAACTAGAAGAGATTATAAAAAAAGTTCCACCTGTTAATGCTGTAAAAAGCCAAGGAAAAAGGCAAAGGGAAAGGGCAGATTCTAGTGCAGGTAAAAATATAATATAAAGTTATTATTTTTTGCAGAATGGTTCCTAAGTTCGAAAATTTAGGAGCATATAATATTATCAGAGAGTTGCTATAAACATGTCTACCTTCTTGCTTGTTTTTTTCGGTCTAGTGTGTTAAACTTGAACTTTACCAGGTCATTTTACAAATAAAATATATAAACTTTTTTTGTTGGATAGATCTCTAAAAATAAGTTTATTTATTTATTTATTTATTAAAGACTCTACAGGAAAATTTTCCCAATTACAGAGCTTTTTCTAAAATTAACTTAGAACTAATTTACATAATATGTATTTTAACTTCTATTCTTAATTAATTCTATTTACTTAATTCTATTTACCAAATAAAAAATACACTTTCAATAAATACTTGAAAGTATTTCTAATACAAAACGAATATCTCCAAAAAACTATGTTACCTACAACTATCTTAAAATTTAATTGTCCAAAGTCCAAAAAATATCTTTTTAAAGTATTCTTAAAAACAAAAAAATTAACACCAAAAATGTCAAGAATGTTTTGTAAATTATTATATATATAATTTATGGGAGAGTATTGAGTATAATTTGTAGAACATTGTTTTTCAAAAAATGTTTTGACTAACCTGGTCTTCAAAATTGGTATGTAAAAATTTATTCTATTTAAAGAAAAAATGTCATCAACCAAATAATGTATTACCTTGTACAGATCTTCTATTTTCTATCGATAAAATGTTAGATCTTGATAAAATTTAAACGCATAATATGTCTCTTGTTTTAACGACTAAACCATCGAGAAAGACTAGAATGACTAAACTTAAAATTTTGAAAAGTACAATTAGATATTTTTTTAGCAAGAACGTAACCACAGATCCACTTAAAATTATTAGAGGTCAAATTCTGAAAAAATGCACGGTTAGCGAGTTATGAGCCAAAAAGCAAAAAAACCACTTTCGGGGGATGAAATTAGGGGACGCGGAAAGAAATTTTGGGGAATATTCTTGATTAATTATCAGCACCCCTAACTCTAAAAAAATAAAACCCGACTACCATCGAGTTTTCCTTCTACAGTCTTTCTTTCCTGGACTATATTTTAAATATTGATTTTGTACGCAAGATCACATACATAGAGTAATTCTTTTATAAACCGAACACCTTTTGACCGACACATCTCAGATTTGGCTGAAACTTTTTTTACGGATTCTATGTCGAAAAATAAGAAATACGTGTCCGAGGAATTTTTTTTCTCTCACATATTTTCGATAATACAAGCTATCGAAAATTTGAGTTTTTTGGCTTGGAGACTCATTTTCAAAAAATTATAACTCTGGTTCTATTTGAGCTACAAACTTCTTTTTTTTTAATTTTAAAGCTAAAGGACTGAATTTTGATAAAAAAATATTTTTAATAAATATTATTAACAAATTCATATTGTTATTAACAATTTCATTGTTTAAATGAATTTTTAACAATGGCCCCCAACTCGTATTAAGTTTTTAGTATTTTTATCGTATTCTCCGTCAAATTTTACATAAAAAACATGTTTTCAAAATATGGTACCTTTATTATTACTATTGTTAAAACATTAATTTGTATTGCGCGAAACATAAAAAAACGGTTTTTTGTTAATAAAAAGAAAACTATAGCTCGGATCAAAAAAAGTCAAATATAAAAGTTGTAGATAATAAAAAGATATACAATTTTTATTTTAACTATTTTTTGACATAACCTCACTTTTCAAAAAAATTTGATAAATTTCAATTTATTTGAAAAGTGAGGTTATGTCAAAAAATAGTTAAATTTAAAATTGTATATCTTTTTATTATCTACAACTTTTATATTTGACTTTTTTTGATCCGAGCTAGTTTTCTTTTTATTAACAAAAAACCGTTTCTTTATGTGTCGCGCAATATGAATTAATGTTTTAACAATAGTAATAATAAAGGTACCATATTTTGAAAACATGTTTTTTATGTAAAATGTAACAGAGAATACGATAAAAATACTAAAAACTTAATACGAGGTGGGGGGCCATAGTAAAAAATTGATTTAAACAATGAAATTGTTAATAACAATATGAATTTGTTAATAATATTTATTAAAAATATTTTTTTATCAAAATTCAGTCCTTTAGCTTTAAAATAAAAAAAAAAGAAGTTTGTAGCTCAAATAGAACCAGAGTTATAAATTTTTGAAAATGAGTCTCCAAGCCAAAAAAACTCGTTATTCTCAAATTTTCGATAGCTTGTATTATCGAAAATATGCGAGAGAAAAAAAATTCCTCGGACACGTATCTCTTATTTTTCGACATAGAATCCGTAAAAAAAGTTTCAGCCAAATCTGAGATGTGTCGGTCAAAAGCTGTTCGGTTTATAAAAGAATTACTCACATACGTGTTTATTGAAACTTTGTTCATTATTTAATTGTAGAATCCCTGTATATCTTTTTATTTCAGATAAAGAAGTCGTACACTCCATAATAAAAGCTGTGGACAATGTTAACCCTGACAACATTTTAACTTTACTGCCAAACAGGTTTAAAGGGCACAAAGATTTTTTAAAATTGCAACAAAATAAATTGCAATGCGTTCCTTGTAAAGTGACCATTACAAAAAGCATAGATTTAATAAAACAACATATTCAGAGCAGCATTCACCTGCAGAACTCTAAACATCAGGTGGTTTCCTATAAATATTTTTGCGAAATTTGCAATGACAAGTTCTCCAGTGAGGTACAGTGGGAAAAGCATTTTGTAGGCCCCAACAGGTAATTTAACAGCTACAGGGTATACTATAAGTCACAGAATGGTTTGAATAGCTGATAACTTCTTTGTTGATGAAATATTTCTTTTAATTTTTTTTAATAATAAAGTACAGTCTTTAGAGATTTTATAACATGATTTATACTTTAATCTTTATTATTTAAAAAATTGAATAAAAATATTATCGATAATATTAAGAAGTTATCGACTATTCAAAGTTTGAATTGAATTTTAAACCACTCTGTAGTACCTATAAAATATTTTTGCTTGGGCCATTTTAATTACAAATGTTTTTCTGTACTAGACATGGCAATATAGGGGAATCCCGTAGAAGCAAAGTCATTGAATATGAATGTACCACATGTTCCACGGTAATTTTTGGAGATGAGTTATCTTTAACTAGGCACTTATCAGTTTCGCCTAAACAAGCTATAAAAGGTAGGGTTCTTAAAAGAAGGAATTATATATTTTTATTTTTATATACTTATATATATATTTTTATCCTATATTCCGTCCAACAATTATTATTATATTAGATTATTAAGGTGCCATTTTTTATTTTTGTGCATTAATTTGTGTCACTTATTAAATTGTGCTTTGGATTATAATTATAATGTATAATTAAAATTTTTCTCGCACATGTCCATTACAAAACTCGCCACTCCATCGTCGCTCGTTTTGTAAATTGTCCTCGTTCGAAAAAATTACGTCTTATGACATAAGTGCTTTAATATACTATTTTTAACTCAAACAAAATGGTTTGTAAAATTTTAAATTGGACACAAATTTCTAAAACGAATCGAAAAATCGTTGCTGTAGACCAGTGTTATTATTAAACATAGTATGGATGCACATGTTTGGAAGCTCACAATAATAAAACATATAAAGTTTATGTGACGTGCTCCAAAGAAAGGTACCATAACGGCAAAATATAGATTTTAGTAGTACAGTATGCTGCTATTCTAACTATTTTACTACAACGTTTGCTATTTTAAAGATCATCTCCAAAAGCAATAGAAGCAATAACATAAAATCTACAAATGTACCTTTTTCAGAGCTCGCCACATTCTTAAAAAATACCAGTGTACCAACTTAAAATTTACTGTTATGTTAAAGAATTATACGGTAATAAAAATATATTCTATTTTTATTCATTTCCAGAGGTAAAATTAAATGAGAAACTAAAAACAATATTTGCCAATAGAGATTGCCTTAAACAGTACTGTAAGGAGTTAACAGCCGAAGCCAATGAGGTAGTAGAAAATACTGACAGAAACAACAAATGTTGCAGGGCTATTGAAGATCTATTATCAGTTACATTTCAAGATTGCAAGGCACATCCTTTTGGTTCCAGAATATCTGGCCTGGGAAATCATGTAAGAAAGAGTCATTATTTAATACAGAACGTTTGTTGTACTACTTTAATTAAAACTTTTTAGGATAGCGATTTGGATGTATTTTTGGATACGGGAGGAATGTATAATGGTGATAAGTGCCAAGATGCCACTGATCAAGTAAAGTTTGTTAAAGAAGCAGAAAAAATATTCAGAAAAAGTAATAAAATATTCAAAAAAATACAATGCGTACCCACCGCTAGAACTCCTATAATAAAATTATTCCATGTGGCTACTGAATTGGACTGTGATATTTCATTCAGACACGGCCTTAGTGTTGAAAACACCAAATTTCTTCGGTAAGTTTATTTAATTTATCATTACCATTAGTTATTGTTATTTTTTAAAGGTTTTGTATGTTGGCACAACCAATATCTCAAACGTTAACGTTAATTTTAAAACAATGGAGTTGCTTGTCAGGTTTCAATGATAACATATCCACTTATGCCTTGGCTATGATGGTCATGTTTTTTTTGCAAACCAAAAAAATGTTACCTTCTGTTGCAAAAATTAGGGAGACTAACAAAGGGCCTCACGCTGTCATTGATGGTTAGTATTTAGTTTTAGTCAAATGTATGTGATGTGGATGAGATAATCGCCCCAGGGTCAATCCACATCAAATAAACGAATTTAATTTGAAGAGGTTGCTAAAAGAAATTATGTTTTTTAACCCACAAACTTTATACTATACTCAAAGAGTTGATGACAGGTATTCATTAACTTTTATAATATAACATATTATGTTTTGTGAGCGGTAGCTCTGTAGCTTCTTGTTTTTTAAAGATATTTATTTAGTTTAAACATAAACCAGGTTAAAAAGGATATTAGGTACAATATTTTTTGTCCAGTATATATAGGGTAAATTTTAACGTTTTTAAAATAAAAACTTTTGCAATTAAAAATGTTAAAGATAAAACTAAGACTCACCTTAAATATTTTTTCTGGATATAGTCTTTATAGTATACTACTTTGATAAAAAGTTTTAGGCCTTAGAGATGAATCCTTTTCTTTAAAGGGTCTTCAAATGTGGTTTCAATTTTACCACTGAGACGTTAGTAGTTTTTTATTTAGACATTTTTAAAAATAGCTAAAATATTCTTTAAATTATCTAAAAAAAAATTATTGAAATATCAAAATTTTAAAAAAAAACATTCTTTTTTTTGTAATAAGTTGTTAAAATTTAACAATAACAACAAACAATCTTAAAAAAAACAAAAGACATCCTTTTTCTGCTATCCATGACTTCTTTTAGGTCGTTTTAAAAATGTACAACTAAAAAACTAATAAAGTCTCAGTGATAAAATTTTAACCACTTCCACCTATTCAACACAATAAAATATTGTGTTCTGAAAATTTTGAAATCATTCTAGCCGAAGGACGTAAGTCAACGGCCCTTTAATGCTTCAATAAAGAACATTATTATTATTATTGAAATCATGAGTGTGTCCCGGATTAAAATATACTTGATTTTAGACGAATCGCAATATGTAGTAAAAATTAAAAAAAACACATTCTTAGTTTTATTTACATATTTTTTATTTTTTAACAAAACAAAAAACACTTGTTATAAATGGTGTCTTAAAAGTCTCAATTTTTTCGCGCGTCTTACTTAATTTTAACAACTTATTACGCAATAAAATAATGTTCTCTGAAATTTTGAAGTGTGATATATTTTCGATTGAAGTTTATTGAGGAATCTTTTAGACATTCACCAATTTCTCCTTTATTTCATATTCCACTGACGAGATTACTGCTGTTTTCAAAACTTTTTACTACACTTTGATTCATCGATTTTTGTAAGGCTGTCTTTAAATTTATTTATTTAATTTATTTATTTAATTTAATTTATTTATTTAACCTTTTTTACTTTTGATATCATCTTTTTTCGAGTCTCCTAGTAAGGTCCAAATATCTGAGAATTAAATTCTTGTAAGATCTTCTATTCACTTGTTGTTTTTAGAGAATAGTTGTTTATTTTATTAGGTGAAGAATGTTGGGAATTATTAATTAGAGCATGGTGGATTTTTAGAATTTTCTGTATTAGATTATAATTAGATTAATTGTTTGCATTATTGTGTAGTGTAGTTTTATGGTTGGCGTTTTTTTTGTTTGCCTGAGTTTTTGGCGCGCTGACAATTTCGCGTATTTTATTCTTTTATACTTTTCCAATTCACTTAATGATATTCTCTTATTTAACATTTCTTCCTTAAATCTTTTGAGTTTCCGTTTCTTCTGACCTTCTATAACCCATTCCTGCCAGTATGATCATCACCAAAGTCACTCATAATTGAAATTTAATTAAATTGACTAAATTCGCAGAGCTAGTATAAAAATTGTAACCACTTATTACAACACAATTAAAGAATGTTATTTGAAGATTTTGTATTTTTAAAGTGTGTCCCTTCTGAGGTAATCCTGATTAATTAAATATTGCGATTTTAGAAGAATCGCATTATTTAATAACCCACTAAAAAAAAGGATGCAACTCTAAATCTTTTTAGGGAAGTATACAGACTATGTCCAGAAAATAGTATATTATGTATCAAGTTTTATAAACGCCATTTTAGTTACGAGTTTAATTAAGCACGAGCGAAGCTTGCGAGCGAGTGTTTAATAAAAACGAATGTCTAGAGGAGTTTATAAACGAGTTGCATACTATATCTACGACGAACACAAAACAGAATTTAAAGCCAATTTTATTTGTTAAAATTTGTCACACGAATTTAACCTCACTTTTTCCCAATTTATAAAAAAGCTGACTTCAGCCCGTGGCGTAAAATGTCGAAAAGCCACTGTTGTTAACTTCAGCCCGTCAATAAAACGCCATAAATTCACAGCTCGTCAATGTAGGAGTAGATAAAAATATTTAAGCTTAGTCTTAGTTTTATCTATAACATCTTTAATTGCAAAACAGAAAGTTTTTATTTTGAAAACGTTAAAATTTACCAATTTTTTTGCTTATTTACAATTAAGTAGTATAGTATAGTAGTACGCCTATAAATAAAATATTGTACATTTTATGCTCTTTAACGTGTTTTTTGTTTGAACTAAATATCTTTAAAAACGTATATCTGTATGCAGTTAAACGCAAACCTCTGTAAAATGCAAATACCTCTGAGTATAGGTAATATACCTAATAAAAAATAAATACATTTTTTCAGCAACCATCATGAAAATTAAGTTCCATATGGAAGCTTAATTTTGAGAGTACTCTCCAAAAGCATGTACATATAAATATTATTAAATGAATTTGTAGGTTGGGAAACAATAAATTATAGTGTGCCTTTTGAGCATTTCCATGTTCCATATAATGATGATATAACAGATTTATTAAATGAGTTCTTTACATACTATTTTAACTTTGACTATAACATATTGGTAAGTTTCTCTTCTATAGTCATATAGTTTATTATAATAATAATGTGTTTAGGTTATTTGTCCTCTGTTGGGTAGAACAATATCCAAAAAATACTTTGTGGAAAATGAGGGTCAATATTTACCCAATGAAATGAAGTCGTACAAAGATAAACAAAAGTTGGACAACGCAGAAGAATTTCGGGCTAATTCACCGATTTGTATTCAGGATCCTTTCGACCTAAGTCACAATTTAACGAAAGCATGCAGCTTCAGCATCCTTGAGAAGTTCAGAAAATATTGTGAATTATCGGTCAAACATTTAAGCAAGATTTAAATTTTTATTATGTCTTATAGGTTTTTAATAAATGCTTTTTATTAATTATTAAGGCACCACCATAGTTATGTTACCTATTATAATTTCAAAGTTTTTACGTATTTTTTTGCTAATTATTTTTTTCAATTTTGTTTTTATCAAGTATAAATAATTTAGTAAGATTGTTTCTACCGAGCATTTGGACTCAAATGGACGCAGTAGTAAAATCACGCGATTTCCATTCGACAGTCCAAATGCTCAGTGGGAACAAACCTTGCATACTACAGTATATTATATGCAATTATATGTTTTATATTTAAAAAAAATGTTTTCCTGTGTAAATTTTAAGTTTAAAGGGTTTTTAATAAAAAACAAAATACTAAAAACAATATTTATTTAATAGCACACATTGTATGTAAAATAATCTTAAATTACAAAACTATATATAATAAAAAAAATTGACTTAAGTATCACCTCAGCTTCTGCAAACAATTTTTAAAATTATTGTAACACAAATTATATGTAAGAGAATACAAATGAAGGCAGGATAAAAACTGCCAGCATATGCTGTGATATGTGATATGATATCATATGGGTTACAAGGGGACAATACATCAACTTTTTGATTAATAAATAAATTTCAAACACGGTTCTTTTCTGGAGAGTATCATTTCATATTGTGCCCCAGTGAAATATTTAAACTTTAATCACATAATATAATATATTATGTGACTATAAAGTAATATATTATATCACCATACATTTCAATATAAATAGCAGACGTGTTGGAAACAAACAAGTCGTAACTCTAGCCCCAGTAGAAACGGTAAAAATGATTGTAATTATTCCGGAATTGTGTAAATCGGCAATTCTAAACTATGAGTTGCAGGCACAAACCATTTTCAGCAGTTTTATACATTCAAATTACTATAATGTGCAACTATAAAAAATATAATATTTTAAATATGCTAAATATAAAAAAGAAAGGGCAAAAAATATTGGACGTTACACAAAAACCGGTATGATGATGCACATGTTATAGCTATCTCTAGCATCGTATGACGTCATGTGCGAACCAAAAGCTGGCGGGTAACTAGGTTACAATCACACTCCTCTGTGGTTAGAATCTTATTTGCCCTGCAAATTCACTTTATATTCGAAAATTTATAGGGAATATAGGGACAGCCTGGGTGCAATTATTTACTGTAACAAATGTTAAGAGAAAGCTAAATTGGCAGCAAGCGCTTTTTATGCTAATGTAACATATTTTAAGGAACAATTAATTTCCTTTCTTCCTATTATTATTTTTCAATACATTTTTATTTAATTGAATTTAATTAATTAATCTATGGTCGGCAATGTGCACGCGTAATTTGCTAATAATTTTGCTGCATAAATACCTTCCTATTAATGTTAAATTAATCTTAATGTTAATGTTGAAGTTAATCTTAATGTTAATTTGTGCTGCATGCATAAATCCACCATAACTTAGGCTAGAACAAATTTTACATTTTTTTAATGTGCATTCACATTAATGGTACCTTTAAAGGTAACAAAATTATAAAAATGCAGGTATTAGTAACGCACGCCCGCTTTAACCCTCGAGCGGGCGCGCTGGTGCAAATGTGGTACCAATAATACTTAATAAGGGCGTGGGGCATGAACAAATGTTTTGTATCTCTTAGACTAAGAGTCTTAGTATCTTCCCAGGCCCGGCTCCAGACATTTTGGTACCCCGTGCAAAAATATTTTTGCCGCCCCTCATATATGAGGGGCGGCAAAAATATTTTTACCTACTTTTTAGTGCCCATTAATTTGGTACAATTTCTAAAAAAAAACTACTTAAATAATATCGTCCCCTTGATGCTACAATTGGATATCTGAAAAAACAAATTTGTAAATAAAATATTTTAAAATTGGTATGTAAGTATTTAGTAGAACTGGATTCGTAAAATTTCGAGTTATCCAGTTGTAGCATTAAGGGGAAGATAAAATTAACAAAAAAGTTTAAAAAATTATTATTTAATAACAAATAAATAAAATATCATCGCATTCTAAAAAAACAGTAATATATTCTAATAATAATTATTTTATCTAACATTATAAAACTGACCAGTAGTAAAAATATGAAAAATCTGTTTAAATTAAAATTAAATTGGAAATATCTACTTAATTTAGAACCTATATCGTATTGTATTGACTATTTCCCTCGTCTTAATTTAATTTTAAATTACAAATGCATGGTTTCTAGGTGAAAAAACTGTGTGACAGCACTTGTCAGCAGTTTTTTCGAGTTTCCCCGTGGCTGTTATCACCAAAAATTGCAATTTATATTTTAATTGTTAACTGTTAGGTAATCATGAAATAGTCTTGTCAAATACCATTCGGGCATCTAATTTTTCCTGTGAAAAAAAATGAAAAAACACAATGCTAAGTAATATTTTTTAACAAAATGCATTCGTGCAGGTGCAAAAATCCTTCTCTTCGACTCGGATTTTTGTTGCCACCAGCACTCTTGCTTCTTGTTAAAATATTACTTAGCAAATGCCCTTATGATATTACTTACGAATAACTTTTTGCCACCTTTCGATTTTTGCCGCCCTTCGAATTTTGCCGCCTTGTGCAGGGGCACGGCTGCACGCACGTACGTACGTACCCTGGAGCCGGCCCTGTATCTTCCTAGATATTGCAATATCATGATGACGAAGGGTTAGTTAAGTTTTTTTAGTTTAAATTTTATTAGTGCACACATGTGTGTTTACATCGGTTTAAACTTAATTGGAGCAATTTTGCTACCACGCTCCTAATGATGTAAGTATATTTTTAGTTTATTCTTTTTTAATTGTAATATTTTTTATGTTGTTACTAGTTTTATATTGCTAAAAAATATCATTTACCAGTTTCTGTTTAGTAATAATAATATTATTGTTAGGTTCATTCCAACCAGCAGTAATTTCCAGTAATATTACTGATACACATGCGCGTTTGTAAAATGTCGTTCCAACCAACTAAAATTACTAGTTTAGAACTGGCAATTACTGTCAGTTCGTCGTTCCAACCAGAGTTACGAACAGTTAAATTACGGTTCAAACGATTCTTGCTCGAGAGCAAGAACTGTTGATAATAAAATTAGACGCATGCGTAGAAGGGGCACATAACCTCATCTTTTTGTTTATTTATTAACGTTTGTAATATTGTTTATTATTTAAAAATGACTGCTATACAAGGTGATTTTATTAATTTTTAATGTTAATAAGTACATCTAATTTTTGTCATTTGTGAACAGGAATTAAAGAATTTATTATCAATGTGTGATGTTATTTGTTTTCTGTTAAAGTGGACATATTATTTAAAAATGACTGCTATACAAGGTGATTTTATTAATTTTTAATGTTAATAAGTACATCTAATTTTTGTCATTTGTGAGCAGGAATGAAAGAATTTATTATCAATGTGTGATGTTATTAAAATATACTTTTATATATATTTATAAACTCAACAAACCTGGGTTATATTTATTTCTAGTAGCAATGTCCCCAATAAAATCTAAATTCCTTGTCATCCGAAGAATCATACAAGTAATTATTTAAAAAACCTGCCATATTTATTACTTTATTGAAATAGATATACCTATATGCGCTTTACTTAGCTTTTAGCACAATACAATTGTGGGTTTTGGGTTATATTCTTTTTCTTCTGATTGTGAGTACTACCAGTTCAAAAAAGGTTCCAACCAGTTTATACATTATTCAAAATAATTTTACTATTTTTGTTCGCCCAGTCGCATTAGCGCTGTTACGGACGATAATATTACGGTAATATTACTGCTGGTTGGAATGAACCTGTTATTAGCATTCCTAATACAAGTATATTGAGTATATAATATAGGTAACTGTAATTATTATTATTATCTTTCCAAAATTTTTTATTTTATTCTATTTACTTTATTTTAGGACAAAAGGTCTAAAATTAGGTTTTACCTTCATATATTCAATTATTTCTAAAGGCCCGGGTTACAAACATGTAGAAGAAATACAAAAACAAGATGAAAAAAGAAAAAAGCGGCGACGTTGTTGTCAGAAATAAATTTATGTCACTATTTTGTGACAAATGTGATAATTTCGTTTGTTAAGAGCACAGTGAAAGTACAATTTCGTACGAACAAAAGTAAAACAAATTTAGTTCAAAATGATGAAGATGACTAACTTTTTATTTTTGTAAAATATTATATAAATGTTTATTAGATATAATATTTAAATGTTTAATAAACATATAAAACTAATTATTTAGACTTTATTTATAGTATTTACTGCTAAAACACTATTAAAGCTGTTTTAAAACTAAAATTTACAGCTGGTAGCATATTAGCACCACCCCAGATAGCACAAGATAAACCACAGACGTCCTATTTAGGTAATTCTCGGCTTAGCCAGACCTAACGGGTCTGGGACATCCATAGAATGTCAAGTCTAGACCCTGTCCGGCTTAGCCTGATTAGGCGTATTTTGGACGTCCAAAGTAAGCCAAATAAGGCTTAGCCGGACCAGGTCTATAATTGACGTTCTATGGATGTCCCAGACTCGTTCGGCCTGGCTAAGTCGAGAATTACCTAGATTGGACGTTCCTGCTCACACAGCACAGGATGTCCAAATGACGTCCATTGGACATCCTTTGGACATCTTGTACTATGTGGGTGCACCCATGGGCTATCATGCCTAAACTTTTCGTTCAAGAAATTTCGGATATGTAATAAATTGTGGGTAATATTAAATATCATGTACAAATTATATAAACCACCTATTTTTATGAGGTTTCTCTTTTGCCTTCTTTGGATGTTCGTGGGACAGCCTGAGGGTGTCACAGAGAGTCAATCAAATCGATTAGCCTTATTATAAGAAAGATTAATTTACAATATATTAAGTTTATTATTGAATATAGGTAGTTTATAATACATATTTGTACTATTCGTCGGGATTTATACATTTATATTTAATTTAAAATTTCTTGTTATCACGTAAAGGTAGTAAAATCCATTATTGCATCATTTTTAAATTCAATTAAATTCTATTACCATTGATTAATAAGTTCACTACTTCTTTACTCAACGCTATTACGTTTAAATGTATAAAAACACCGTTATTATAACGTATAGTTTTAAATTTTAAACATCGGTCTTCTTTGGGTAGAACCGAACGGGTTCGTGACGACGCTTCCCATAATCCGTTGCAATGGCGTTCTTTTGCTGTGTGATGGCGTTTATGGCGGTGTTTCTACATTGTGTGTTGTGATTTCTACTAGGTATTGGCTGTTTATAGACTTGTAATAGAATAAATTCAAGTAAGTAATTAGGTTTGTTTTGACTAATAGACTGTACCACACAAACAAAATTTACGGTTGCACTGATAATTGGGCGTAAACAAATCGTGAAAACAAGGATTTAAAAAAAATATTTTATAAAAACACATTTTTATTGTTTTTACTTTCCAAGGGATTTCTTTCTATACTTTCTAAATTTTATTTTATCCTCCCAAAGCCCTACATCAAAATTTTACAACAACCAAACTACAAAGTGAGGTTATCATTTTTATTGTTATCTAGAAAAGGTTTTATTTATTTAATATCTAAAAAGGCTTTTATTCCTATTTAACCGTGAATTTTTTTATGTGGTGCTCATGAGCTCATATACCGTTCCTTCATTTGCAAGCTATACATAGCCTATGTCAAGTTGAAGTCAGCGCAAAGCAAGGAATGTCTGAATTTCGAATTTACCGGCAGTGGACGTCCAATGGATGTCATTTGGACACTGAGATGTCCAGGGGATATCCTTTGGACGTCCTCTGGACATTTGTGCGGTAATTATAATATAGGTGAATAAAAATGTTTGGTTAAAAATTTTAGGTGTTTTAGTTTTTATTCCTGTCAGCCAAATTATGGCCAAATTTGGTCCTAGGACAGTCTTTAATAGACCATTATAGGACGGCCAAAGGACAACCAAAAGTGTCTACTTTGGAAGTCCTACGGACGTCCATATGGAATATTCGTGGTCTTCGGATATCCGTAGGACGTCCACTATGTCCTGGGTTGACGTCCTAAGGATATCCAGTGGACGTATGTGTACGCGCCCACTCATGAAATATTATAGGACGCGCCCGCTCTAGGGTTATACTTTTTCTATGGGTTAAAGTGTCAAAACGGGCGTGCGTTATTATTACCTGTATAAATGCAAAAGTAGAAAAAATCTCAAAACTGCTTTTTTTACTTACAATTGTAACACTTAAGTGTGCTTCAAAATTTTAAAGCGGGTTTTCAATACAATTGTGTTTTAGTTTTCATTATTAGTAAGAACTTAACAAGCTGTTATAAAAAATATGTGGTTAGGGTGAAAATTAGGTACTTACGTACCTTGTAAATAGTTATTCCTGTTCAAATGCAGTAAAAACTTTACGAAAAACGTTGCAAAACCATCGTGCATGGCTTATGCTTTAAAAACACAATAAATTCAGGAAAAACTTTTAAAAATCCTAGTAAAACACCCGTGCATAGCGTATGACTATGCAAAACTGTTTGTAACATTTGAATCTGGTTCGCACGTGACGTCACATGCGCGGAGTCGACGAGGTTTCGTTTCATACCGGTTTTTGTGTATCGTGTTAGGTAAAGCGTAAAGCCTAATTTATAGATCGCCTTCCTTCCTCCCGTAGAAGATGAACAATACAATCCCGCATTTTAAACAACATAATGTACCTACGATTTATTGCATTTACGATGATAACGGCCACGTGGTGGCGCTACTAGCGATGCTTCTTTAGCGTATAACGACAAAATCAGCAGACTAGGTGACATGGAGCCTTCACAAGGAGTCCGAACTTCATGTAAACAAGAATCTTCCTAATATAAGAGGGCGCTGGTGTTCCGTTTGTTCTGAAACAATTGACTAATTTGCAGGGATCCGGACCCAAATGAAATAACGGTTTCTGTCCGACAAATTTCGGTTCAGGTTCAGTTAATAAATATTTCTGTCCGGATCGGACCAATCTTTTCGGTCCATACGGTTTTTTTCGGTTCAAATTTTTTTACTATTTATATTTACCATTTATAAACCTATATAGGTTATATAGGTACCTATATAGGTATAAAATAGGTAAAATTATAAAATGGAAAATTAATTTTTTGTATAAATTTTTTTTTTTGGCATGCATGCATTTAATTACATCTAATTAAATTACTTTATCTATTTTTTTTCAAATCAGGTTCTTCAATATTAGGCTCTTCATTCTTTTTTACTTTACTTTTATTCTCGATGGGCTTTCTAACTATATCTTTTTCTTCTGATCTTGCGTTTGAAAAACTGGAAATTTCATATTTAAATAAGTTATCTAAAAACAAAAAAACTGAACTTTCAGCTTTTGTTCTTTTTCTTCAAAAATTCTCTTGGTTCTCACATAAAATTGTTCCTCTAAATTTTTTTCTTTTATGTTTAATCTTGTTGGGAGAAGTAAAAATTTATGACCAGAAAATAGCCTTTCAACGCTTAAGCGTAATTACTTACTTGTGTTGCAGATGTCATATGTATACATAATATTAGGCAACACTGTAATTAATAAATCCCCACAATAAATGTATCTACAACCCATGCTATAGTCAAGATACACCTACCAGCTAGTCATTTAAATTAATTAATAAATCAACCTACTCTGGTATTATTTACTTCATGGCGCAGTCGGTAGGATATTTTGTAGAGATGGGAATCGGAAAGTTTCCATTTTAAGGAAACTTTCCGTTTTGGAAAGTTTCCAATTGGGAATTTATTTTCATTTTGAAAGTTTCTTTTAAGCTACCGGAAACATTCCTTGGAAACATTCCTTGGAAACTTTCCTTGTTTTTTTCATTTAAATGTCAATTTTTTAACCGCTGATTTTTGTTAAGGCCATGATACAAGGCCAAGAAACTTTGAATAAGTATTTAATTTGTGTTAATTTAAAGCAGAAGAAGAAGTATAAATAATGTAAGTTACAGGGTTGGGTCAGTAGAAAACCTTAGGTAATTTACCTTGGTAGAAAAGGGTAGAAAACTTGTTTTCGACTTGCGTCGAAAACCTATAGGGTTTTCTTCCTACGTAAATTACCTTATTCGACCTTCTCCTTCCACTTCTCTATAATTGATAAAAATTTGCCCTCATGCCAAAAATTATGTTGGGGTCTCCCAACCAAACGTGGCCCTTTTTTCCCACCATAATAATGTTAAAAAACTCCAAATAACTTCAAATTTATGGTAGGTGTCTGATTTTTTACAACATTTAACAAATCATAATAAACAACAAACTTGCATAACCTCACATTTTTTGATATTTGACAGTATTCTACTTTTTTACGTTTTCTACCGTCGAAAACGTCGAAAAAGGTTTTCTACATGTCGAAAACAAAAATGTAGGTAGATACCCAACCCTGGTAAGTTATGTTACATAACCTCAATGAAGCCGGATTATTCAGCATCAACACAAAAAACTTTTTTAAAAAAAGGTAAACAAAATAAAAACAATAAACAAAGTTAAAATCATTCTTACATTTTTGTTGTTTATTTATAGGCATAGCACAATGCCAAGAGAAAAATCTAGTGTTTGGAATTATTACAAAATAGTGCAAAAAAACAAAAAAGACCATGCTCAAAGCATGCTTGCAAGTTCTGTAAGAAAATCTATGTCGTTAATGCAACCAAAAATTTGACAAAAAGTTTATGTGTTATATATTTTTGCATAAAAAAAATATTTTCGCAATAAAAAATTTTTTTTTGAAACTTTCGGAAAATTTCGGGAATTTTCGATGGAAAGTTTCCGGGAATTTTCGTCAAATGGGAATTTTCCCATCTCTAATATTTTGTATTGGGGGTCTATTAATTGCAGTGTTGCCTAGTATTATATAATATATATGCATACATATCTTTTTAAAATAAAGTTATTTTAATTTACATTTACAATAATTATTTATACAACATTTACAATTGTTATTAACACAGTAGGAAACCCTAACAATACTTACTGCTAGAGTGTATAATTTATAGCCCGTGCTCAAATATTTTTTTTGCAAAAACTTATTTTATAGATTTTTTTAACAAAACTATTTTTTTTTAATTTTTGCAAAAAGAAATTAAGAAAAAACCGAAAATAACCTAAAACACCGTTCCGGTCCAAAAATAAATACCGGTTACGGTCCGGTTTTCTGTTTAAAAGCGGTCCGGTCCGGGTCCAAAAGAGCAGACGTCAGTACGCATCGACAATCAGCGCCGCTGGTGGTGAAAAAAGACTTAATTTGTGCAATTTAGACAATTTCCCCTATTAAGTTCGGGCATTGACTAAAGACTCAACGGTTCGGGCTTCTTGTGTAGGCTCCATGCTACGTGACATCCTTTAATGTCAAAAAATTACTAATGTCAGTTTGAAAATAAATTGATCAAAAAAAGATTTTTATTACATGAAACCTAGCTGTGGGAGCAGATTTTTATCTGCTTATGCACCACGCAGGATTCGCGGATTCTATTAATAGCACGCTCGGGTGCAAAGTTTGCACTGCAAACTCCTCGACTGATAAAATCGACTTACCTCTTTTGTAGTGTAATATACTATTTACTTCACATTATATAATGTGGATAATTACAAAATTTCATTAATTTTTACAATATTGTAATTTTTTCCGAAATTATCCGCCTCGGCAGGAATATTAATTAGCGCGCTTTTGGACTGTCCAAATGCTCCCTAGGAACAAACCTATTATCCGCAAATCGGCAAATTCGCCTATTGGCAACACTGACAATAACAAAACAAAGACGTAAGTTTAAACTTCCAGGACGTACGTTGATATGTTCTGTACGTTGATATTATTTAAGCAAAGCTATTCGAGGTAATTATATGTTTGTATTGGTTAAAAAAGTTTAAAATCCACTTGCTGCTGGTCAAAATAGTACATTGTCTCCAAGACCATTCAGGCGTCGAGCCACCAAGAAAGAGAAGAAGAAGCAGAGCTCATTCACATCAGTTTGTTCTGTGATTCACATAATGACAAATAATGGGACATAAAAGTTTGTATTTATTTTAAAATTTCTTTAGTTTAAATATCTTAATTTAAATATTAATAGGTATATTGTGAACCTTTTTAAAGGGAAAATATTATTTAATCCCTGCAATTTGTAGGTATTGAATGTTCTATAGTTATTGCCAACACAACCTCTAAATTTTTGGCACATTTGATATTTAAGATTCGCAACCGTGCCCCTAGACGTAGGCTTGGTCCAAAGTGTTCTTTAGTTTGGTCTTGGACCGTGCCTTTGAAAAGACAGGTCGCTAAGATTCAAGAAGTGCTGATAAGCGAGAATACAAGTGTAAGAAGAGCTCCTTTCCGTAAGTCTTTTTTCATTCCATTCTATTTCTGCTTGCATACTATTTGTGCTTGCATATCATATAAAGTTGTATCAGAGGAGCATGTTCAATCCAAATCAACCATGGGCTTAGGCATTAAGAAGGTCTCCTTCAACTAAGGAGGCCTCACAAATTTTATTAGAATTATGTGAAAACGCTATATATAAAATAATAATAATAATAATAATCCAATCAAATTAAAATTACATTCAAACATTCGTATGAAATAATAACATGAAAGGAAATAGAGTCATAATAAGATTATATGTATATATAAAAACAAAAATTCTATAATAAAAACTCTCTTAAAGAATATGGTTCCAAAGTTATTAACATCTCTTTGATTTTGGATTTATATGTCCTAAGACTTACAATAGTTTTTAGATCGTTTGGTAACTTATTGTACAGTTTGAGACACATATAACAGGGGCTCTTTTCTGTTAAGGTTATCCTATGATTTGGGTAGTTTACATCTCTAGTCCAGACGGGTATTGTATTTATTGATGGTGAGTTTGTAATTCAAACATATTTTTATTTTTTAAAAAGAAAATTAGACATTCATATATGTACACTGCATAAACTGTTAAAATGTTTGAGGTTTTGAATATACCTCTACAGCTTTCTTTAAATGTCATGTTTTTTATTATCCTCAGTATTCTTTTTTGAGTTACAAATATTCTATCTATTAAGCTATTCCCTCCCCAGAAAATAATTCCATATTTAAAAACTGATTCAAAATTTGCATGGTACTGTAAGGAATGGGGCATGGGGGGCACACATTAATAATTAAAAAGAATATTAAAAACCACAAAAAAACTACCTTTGGCCAAAACACGTGATCGTCTAGTTTAAAGAAATTAAGTAAGGACCCCTTTTTGTTGTGAATACGGTTCTGGATACGTAAGTACTTGAGCAATTGAAAAGATATTTAAAAAGCAAAGAAAAAGTATTAAATTAAAATAAGTTTATTAATAAAGGCAATACAAGAGTTAATTATTGTTACTGTACATTAATAATATAAATAAAAACATTTGTATTTGAAAAGTATGATTGATTTAAGTTAATAAGCGGCCATTCCAAGCCCATGGACAGGACACATCAGAAACATGTCTAAATATATTCTTGTTACTTCCTTAAGTTTACTTATTTTTTCTACGAGTATTTATGAGAAGTATTAGCCAAATTTGGCTAATACTTCTCATAAATACTCGTAGAAAAAATAAGTAAACTTAAGGAAGTAACAAGAATATATTTAGACATGTTTCTGATGTGTCCTGTCCATGCCCTATTGAAAATGCCATATAGAACCCATATTGAATCCGATAAGGAAACGTATCTGGTTCTATATGGTTTTATAGGTCCTATATGGAAAGTCCTGGTTTACATTACGGATTCTATATGGTTGAATATGGATTTCCATTTTAAAAATTTTTATATTCAACCATATAGGGAAACCTATCTGGAAATACATATAGAACAGAAACCAGATAAATCCATATACAACCATATACATGTCTTTATAAAGACATGTATATGGATGTATATGGATTTATCTGGTTTCTGTTCTATATGTATTTCCAGATAGGTTTCCCTATCTGGTTCTATAGTGTTTTAGAGTGTTTTTATCTGGTTCTATAATGTAATCTTCTATCTGGTTCTATAGTGAAATGCCTGTTTCAAATACCTATATTGAACCAGATAGAAACCATATAGAATCCAGATACGTGTTTTTTATATGGTTCTATATGGCATTTTCATTAGGGTGGGCTTGGAATGGCCGTAAGGTAAAACCTTAAAAACCCACATATACAATACAGACATGCATATATGTCGCACATCTCAACAATATAAATAATACAACAAAATCAAAGTAGTCAATATGAATATAATCAATTATATTATCATATTGCTAAGATTATTCACCTACATAAATGGTAGGCTCGGACGGTGTAGAAAAGCAAATACACATTGAAATAATTATCAATGTTCAGCAACAAACATCAATAATGTGAAACATAAAGTATAATATAACTTAGGTCACAAGCAACAATAATAAATGGTATTTGTATAAATAAAATATATAAATCACAAGTGGTATAGTGGTGGACAAGAGTTATGCAATAAAATTGATGTACAGTCATAAATAATAAATACAATCAGGTATGATAAAGTAATAAAATTATGTCAGTGCAAATCAAATATAGTAAAATAAAATGATTATCAATATTAATAAAATAAGACAATGTCATAAAAACTCACATCATGGGCCCTACCTAGCATTTATTGTAAAGATGGGTGAATTGATACTTACAAGTCTCCGGGCTCGACCCCCTCGACCGATACCAACACCGTTAAACAATAAAAGAAAATTCTAACAAGTGTTTGGTGTGGCGAAATTGCAACAAAGCCTTAACATATTAAATAATGAATATCAATTTATCAAATAAATAAAATAAGATAAACTGTACAAAATAACGTATATAAATGTTAAATATAAATATGTAGTAAAATGTAAAATTACATTACAATATAATATGTAAGTAAATGTAATATAAATATAATAATTATAAACATAAAATAATTATAATAAATTTGTAATTTGGTTTGTCCAACAAAAACCTTTAAGATAAAAAACAAGTCAACTTATTCCTTGTCTCACTTAGAACAAGTTGAAATAATAATAATAAAATATAGTTTAAATTAAATATTAAATAATTAACCACTCATTATGATATTTGTGACCTCAGATTATAATAACTAAATATAGAAAAACCATACCTATTTAAATGAACAACACTTTCACAAAAAACTGAAGTTATATAAAAAACAATGTATTATTTGTTAAATTCACTCCCTTATAAAATTAAAGAATTCAACTCTTCCCTTCAAATAGTAAAACGTAACTCTCTCTTCAAATAACAAAAACCAACTGTTACAAAATTAAAGAATTCAACTAATCCCTTCAACTGTCTAAAATATACTGTCCTCTCTAAGTTTTTAACACGCTCTTTTTATGTTTATTTTATCAAAGCCAAACAGGCCTATCGATATAGTTCATTTGAAAAGTAAGAACGCAACCTATGCACCGATATGGCTCAGACATACGTGCGGTTTTGGTAAGTCTCCCTAGTGCATCATGGGATGCTTAAAGACATCAACACGTAGGTCTACACTTAACGCCTTTACAGTGATTTACAAATATCATTCTAAGTAAAACGAAGTATATACTATTTTTAACACGTGTTGAGACGACACTACCTCTTAAAGGTCTAGGTTAAATATGTCCCTAATAAATTATATAATATAAACAGAATGGGTCTAAATATTAAGTTACTAATAAACAGTTTATACAATTTTAAGGTAAATATTTAGAACTAGTTTCATATTTCGTAAAGCCTTAAAATAATAAATTAAGAAATGTTAAAAATTAACTGCACCATATATCGTACCATTACAGTACAAAATCTTTAAACTGGTGTCATTCATGTATTTGGAAATTACTCTAATACCATAACATATTGAATTAAGCCTCTGCACAGTTTGTATTATATGATTTGACCAATCCAAAAATTCGTCGATACTAACTCCAAGAAATTTGGTGTGATTTACAACTTCAACTTCAGTTTCATCAAGATTCACTATGTCTGGTCTTTCAAGTCTTGCTAACTTTGTTCTAAAGATTAAAGAAGTTGTTTTGTTTTTATTTATGATTAGCTTGTTTTCTATAAACCAGTTACTAGCTCTACTAAAGAGAGAATCCCCTGCTGCTATTAAGCTATCAAGATTCTTGCAACTTGTAGTGAGGTTTGTGTAGTCGGCATAACATATTATTCCTTCTATTGGTGAAACTCTGATTGAACATAGGTCATTTAGAAAAATAACAAACAAAATTGGTCCCACTATACTTCCTTGAGCAATTCCCATATTACATTTGGCAAGATCCGAAAACCAGTTTTGACCTCCTTTTGATATTTTTACCTTTTGATCTCTATCTGTTACATATGATTCGAACAACTTTAAGGCATTTCCTCTAACACCATATAGCTCCAGCTTTCTCAATAATATTCTGTGGTCAATGCAATCATAGGCTTTGGGTAAATCCAAGCACATGCCAAAAACAAGGTTTCCCTTTTCAATGTTGTTAAGGAGTGTTTTAATAAATTGAAAAATTGTAGTGTCAGTTGATTTGCCACGCAAATATCCATGTTGATGTTTGTTAAACAGATTACATTTATTCATATGTTCTATAAGTCTATGACACATTGCTAATTCAAATACTTTTGAAAAGGCAGGCAATAGACTTATTGGTCTGTAATTTTCAATTGAATTGTGGTCACCTTTTTTGAAAAGAGGTTTTACCAGAAAGAGTTGTTTATAATATAGCAAAGAATTTCTGTGATTACAGGTATAGTTTTTTTCATGATGCTTATTGGTAGTTCATCAACTGCACTACTATGCTTATTTTTTACAGATTTTGCAAGTTTACCTATTTCTGTTGGAGTCACTGGTCTTAAAAACATTGACTGGTTATTTGATTCAATATTTATAGTCGTTGGTGTTGGATGCTTTAACTCTTTCAAAAGACTGGGAACCACAGATAAGAAATACTCATTGAAGTCGTTTGCTATTTTTTCAGGATGTCCTTCAAGCTCGATGTCTGCATTTTTATTTGTTTCTCCGGATATTTCTCGGCATATGCTCCACATACACTATAAATAGAATTGATATATCTTCCAATAAAATCAAAGTTGTATCTAATGTTAAATTAAATGCTATTTTGCTCTGGCTGCAGAAGTTAGATTGAAGATAAAAAAGCGGTTATTTTTACTGATTCATATAGAAAATTTATAATAGGAAGATTAATGGAAAATCAATGATATGGGGCTTGGAATTCAAAACCTATACTCTCACATCCTTAACACGTCGATGGTGGGAGGGTACACCTATGTTGGATCCTGCTCATGCGGGACTAGAACGAAATGAGTATACAAACAAGCTTGCAAAATCTGGGATCAATCTGGAAATTAAAAAAGAAATAAAGATACCATCTGAGGATTTCTTGTCTTTATCGAATGAAAATCTAGTAGATAATTGGGAAAGTTTTTGGAAAGTTTCTTCTGTGAAAAGGGGTTGCAATTATGCCTTATAGTGAAGCAGATGTTGGAAAATACCATGTTTACAAAAATAAAATATACTAATAGGGAGTTTATCAAAACTATCAGTAGTTAGATTTGGTTACTGTTGATACCCGGCGCATTTGTTCAAGATTGTTTTTAGAGATGACCCTTTATGTTCCTGTGGTGAACGTGGGGATATAAACCTTCGGTCATCAATGATATAAACCATAAATTTTTTAATTGCAGTATATTTATAAATAAAATTAAAGATTAAATTGATAAACTTATAAAACTGGGCCACCCTCATTATCCATTAATGCTGTAGTTGCTGCTCCACTGCATGACACATTTAAGTTGCTTTTAAAATTCTTAAAATTGTGGGACATTAAACTATGATATGTGAATAATTCTTTATTTCAGATTCTTAACCTTGATCCATTTGTTTGTGTATGTTTTAGCCTGATATATACACAGGGTTCGTTGCTATAACTTAACTCATTTACTGCTATTATCCCTCTTCCCATATGACTGTATCCCGGGATACAGTCATATGGGAAGAGGGATAATAGCAGTAAATGAGTTAAGTTATAGCAACGAACCCTTTAATTTTCCTTGCAATGAAAACTATTTTAGTCACCATAGAATCTAACAGACTTTTGAACCAAATTTTAAGACGATGAACACTTGGGTTTAGTAATTGTTTACGTAGTTCACAAGAAAGAAATAAAATGGAGAAAAACAAACCTTGTTGTAGCCAGGATAACCTAAACCCTAATCAAAATGCATTAAACGAATTAACTAAAAAACTATCAAATGCAAGCATCTCATCTAGTAAAACTAATGGCCTTTCAAGTTCTCATAATAATAATTACGATGGTGAAAGTACTTCGAAATCTAGTTTTAAATTTAATTTTCCATTAAAATATGAAGATTTGGTTGAGACTGTGCTATACCCACATTCTCTGATGAATGATGTTCGTAAAATAGATAACCTTAGAGATTTTACAATTCAAAAAGCTAACAAACATAGGGCTGTTTGTTTATTGTGCCCTTGTAAAATTATGATGAATTCTAGAAAGGGAATTATTGACCATGTTTTCGGACAAAGACATTTAAGGTAAGCAAGAAATTTGTTTTATATGCAGGCTCTTTCAAGAAGCAGGTGGCAACGGTCAGTCATAATGAAGTTGACAGTGTTGCCGGTTTAATACAATAATAATATTAATAATGTCCTACCACACTGAAATACTGCATTTATAAACAATAAAAATGATCTTTTGTCCTGAGTTTATATAAATTGCCATGTATACATGGCTTACTTATAAGTATCAAGTGCTTTACTGCCCTGAAGCAAAACTGCCGTATCTGTATACACAACACCACCCTTTCACAGTCAAATTATACATTTCAGTGAATGCACACCTACACTGACTGATAGAAGTGTGCATAAACATAATATAATAATATGAAATAATTATATTGTTATTAAATGAATATTAATTAATATTACTGTGTTGGAAAGTGTGTGTGCGTGTTTTTTGGGTTTGTTAGTTACAGTTATAACATGTTATTTTATTTGATTAAACAGGCAATACCTTGGAGAAAGTCTAAGGGCAACAATGTCATCAATATGACTGTTTCTATCCGCTAGATAAAGATAATATAGTATATTTTAACCCCAGGATACGAAACACCCCACATATCTTTTTCTTTTAATTTTGTCATATTTGTATAAAAATAATTATAAACCATTAGAAAATGTTTTTAATTAAATTGGTCCAATAAAAAGAGGAACTTCACTGGAAATCACAGCGTTTTAGGGAAATATTACTTGAAAGGTATTGATTTATAAAATATAAATAAACATAGTTTTAAGTCAACAAATGTTGGTTGATTTTCCCTTAGAGAAAAAATATCAGATTGTTTAGTAAAGAAGAATTCTTACTCCAAAAATGTATTGTCTTATTTTCTTTAACCCTTGCAAGTATCAAAACTCGGTAACCCAGAGTGTATATTTTTTTATAGGTCGGCTTCAAATCCAACCAACGTAGATGCCCTAATAGAATACCACAATGTATTTTTAAATATGGAAACAATCTATCAATATCACCAAGTGTATTTTTTCCCAGACATTGACAATTTAAAGTGTATATTATGTAATGTATTTATTAAATACCATGCTGCCCAATCACACATTGATTCAGAAACTCACAAAAACGAAGTTTTATTATTGTTTGAAAAAGGATTCGATTTTAATTTGCTAACCAATCAAATACATGGTTATGGTATCAAAATAGAAGAGATTATAAAAAAAGTTGCACCTGTTAATGCTGTAAAAAGCCAAGTAAAATGGCAAATGGAAAGGGCAGATTCTAGTGCAGGTAAAAGTAATATAAAGTTATTATTTTTGCAGAGTGGTTCTAAAGTGCGAAAATTTATCTATTATCAAACCACAAACATGTCTCCCTTCTTGCTTTGTTTTTTTGTGGTCCATTGTGTATTAGTTTTTCAAGTTTACCAGGTCTTTTACAAATAAAATTTGTAAACTTTTTTGTTGGATAGATCTTGGAAAATAGCTTTAAACCACAGACCTGCTTTAAACGCATAATATTATGTCACTTGTTTTAACGACTAAACTCAAAATTTCAAAAAGTACAATTAAAGATGTTTTCAGAGCAAAAGTAACCACAGATTCCTATTCAGGACCACTTCAAACCCCAGTATACCAATTAAACTTAAACAAGTCAATTTCCTTCTTTTGACTAAATTTTTTAGATACGCCAATACGTGTAGACGATTTTAATTAAACCTTGTCAGGTGTGCTTAAAAAGCAAGATCACTAACATTTTATTGAAACTGTTCATTATTTAATAGTAGAATCCCCGTATATCTACTTTTGTATTTCAGATAAAGAAGTTGTACACTCCATAATAAAAGCTGTGGACAATGTTAACCCTGACAACATTTTAACTTTACTGCCAAACAGGTTTAAAGGGCACAACAATTTTTTTAAATTGCAACGTAAAGTGTAAAGTGTAAAGTGACCATTAAAAAAAGCATAGATTTAATAAAACAACATATTCAGAGCAGCATTCACCTGAAGAACTCCAAATATCAGGTGGTTTCCTATAAATATTTTTGCGAAATTTGTAATTACAAGTTCTCCAGTGAGGTAGAATGGGACAAGCATTTCGTATACCCCAACAGGTAATTTAACAGCTACAGGGTAGACTATAAGTCACAGAATGGTTTGAATAGCTAATAACTTCAGAGTCTAGAGATTTTATATCGCGATTTATACTTTGTTCTTTATTATTAAAAAAATGAATAAAAATATTTTATCAATAAAGAAGTTATCGACTATTCTAACCACTCTGTAGTACCTATATAATATTTTTGCTTGTGCCATTTTAATTACAAATGTTTTTGTGTACTAGACATGGCAATATAGGGGAATCCCGTAGAAGCAAAGTCATTGAATATGAATGTACCACATGTTCAACTGTTATTTTTGGAGATGAGTTATCTTTAACTAGTCACTTATCAGTTCCGCCTAAACAAGTTATAGAAGGTAGGGTTCATAAAAGAAGGAATTATATATTTTTTATATATATTAGTAAATAATTTTCCAGGGTTATTTGGGTGCGCTGTTCCAAAAATTACCATAAATTTGCTGAATTTATTCTGCAAATTGTCATGGTGCGCTGTCGTAACTTCGTTTATATACAGTCCGCGCACCATGACAATTTGCAGAATAAATTCAGCAAATTTATGGTAGTTTTTGGAACAGCGCACCCAAATAACCCTGGAAAAATTGTTGGCAACCATGTGGACCAGGGTTATTATTAAACATAGATCCACCCATAATATGGATACAGCTGTTTGGAAGCTGCCAATATTAAAACGTATAAAATGTATGTGACGCGCTTTGAAGAAAGGTACATTAGCGGCAGAATATATATTTTACAGTACAAGTGAAAAGAGCGAGCGCTGGAATTTTGTTCACTATTTTACTACAACGTTCGCTATTCTAAAGATCATCTTCAAAAGCATTAGAAGCAATAAAAAAGAATCTACAAAAGTACCTTTTTCAGAGCTGGCCACTCTTAAAAAATACTAGTGTACCAACTCAAAATTTACTGGTATGTTAAAAAATTATACGGAAATAAAAATATATTCTATTTCTATTCATTTCCAGAGGCCAAACTAACTGAGAAACTAAAAACAATATTTGCCAATAGAGATTGCCTTAAACAGTACTGTAAGGAGTTAATAGCCGAAGCCAATGAAGTAGTAGAAAATACTCACAGAAACAACAAATGTTGCAGGGCTATTGAAGATCTATTATCAGTTACATTTCAAGATTGCAAGGCACACCCTTTTGGTTCTAGAATATCTGGCATGGGAAATCATGTAAGAAAAAGTCCTTATTTAATACAGCTGTATATTGTTGAATGCTTTTTAGGATAGCGATTTGGATGTATTTTTGGATACAGGAAGAATATATAATGGTAAAAAGTACCAAGATGCCACTGATCAAGTAAAGTTTGTTAAAGAAGCAGAAAAAATATTCAGAAAAAGTAATAAAAAAATACAATGCATACCCATAGCTAGAACTCCTATTATAAAATTATTCCATGTGGCTACTGAATTTGACTGTGATATTTCATTCAGCCATGGCCTTAGTATTGAAAGCACCAAATTTCTTAGGTTAGTTTATTTAATTTATCATTACCATTAGTTATTGTTATTTTTTTAAGGTTTTGTATTTTGGCACAACCAATATCTCAAACGTTAACGTTAATTTTAAAACAATGGAGTTGCATGTCAGGTTTCAATGATAACATATCCTCTTATGCGTTGGCTATGATGGTCATGTTTTTTTTGCAAACCAAAAAAATTTTACCTTCTGTTGCAAAAATTAGGAAGACTAACAAAGGGCCTCATGCTGTCATTGATGGTTAGTATTTAGTTTTTGTCATGATCTGGAATGAGATAAACGTCCCAGGGTCATCACATCAAATCAACCAATCAATTTGATTTAAAGAGGTTGCAAAAAAAATTATATGTTTCTTAACTACATATGTTTGAAGTACAAACTTTGTAGTATACTCAGAGAGTTGATAACGGATTCATTAATTTTTTAGATGTTCATTTTTTTTGTGAGCAGTAGCTCTGTTGCTTGTTTTTTTATTTAGTTTAAACATAATTATGGTTTAAACCACGTTAAAGAGCATACATTTTATAGAAACAAGAATTCGATAAATTCGTAGAACATTTTTTAGATACCTATATCTCAAAAAAACAATTGTTATTCAAATAATATATGCGATAAATATATGTACAAAAAGTTGGTATTTTTTGTAAAATGCAATATTATAGTACCTAATTTTTTACTGGTTATTGCATTTCTTATGACTTTCACATGACGACTATTCATTTATTTTCAACAAAATTATTATTAAAACAAAACGGTGTGCGTCCGTCTCGTGTCGTTTTTTCTATGTTTATTAATTATTCTCCATCTTGAAACGTTCTCTTCCACTTAATTCTCGAATTTGAATCTTCGTCTCAAGTATAGGGCATACAATATTCATTTTTACATAGTCCAAATACATCCACGTAAGACAGAATGAATAAAAATTCATTAGCACGAGATTTAAACGCTTGACTCAGGTTTATAAATCAGAACATCAACTTTGACTGTGAATACTCAGAGAGGTATTGAGAAACTTAATCCATTTAGTACCTTAAATTACCTATACCGGATTCCTATTCATGACAAAATATTCAATGACTATAAACACATCCACAAAGTATAAGAGACCATATTCAGGTCCAAAAAACTTAAAAGCGGTCATTGGTTTTTCATTTGCACTGGTAATGCTCGTTCACCCTTTTTCTGCTGCCCATGACTTATTTCAGTTATTTTTAAAAAACTAATAGTCTCAGTAATACAATTTTACAATACCGTAAACACGGGTGGCTTTGGCTCACTTTCAAACTTCAGCTTAAATTTTTTGTGGTTTTAACAATCATAAACATTAAATTTTGTATACCAAAATTTGAGTCTTGAGTTGCTCTTTCATAATAACTATGTTATAATATAACATAGGGCTGAGTTTCAAAAAGAAACATTAAAAACTGGGTGTGCAAAGTTACCCCCTGGTTGCGGGTTACTTTGTCTCACAGTGTTTTTTCAGTATAAAATGAATGTAATATTATATTTTATTTTTATTAGACACGTGTTAGCAGCGACATATATCTATTGCAAGGGATTACCAATAAAAAAAATAAAAAATCGACCTGTAGTTAACCAAGGATCATCATTCCAATGGATTGCGCATAATATAGAAATTGTAACGCGTGTATTTCTAAGAGTTTTGCACTGATACGATATAAACAATTTTAAAGTGTAATAAATCCCATTTCTTTCTTTAAAACACTGATTTTCCTGTAATATAAACTCAATAGAATCGCTCAATTGACAGGTTTAGACCAACAAATTATAAATGTTAATTTTATCGAGCGCGAAAAGATTTTTCATAAATGGGTTAAAGTCACCCGCGGGGTGCAAAGTCACCCGTATTTACGGTACAATAAAATAATGTTTTTTTTTAATTTTGAATTTTTAAAGTGTGTCCCTTCTGAGAAATTTCAGATTTAAAATACCGGATTTTAGACAAATCGCAATATTTAAAGACCCATTAAAAAAAGGATGCAACTTTAAGGCCTAAATCTTTTTAGGGAAGTATAAAGACTAAAGAGACTATAGCCAGAAAAAAATATTTTTTTAAAATTTAAAAACAAATATTTTTTTTTATTTTAAAAACATTAAGTTAGCATTTTTTTTTGTTTATTTTAGTTAAGTAGGCCTACTGAACAGAAAATATTGTACATTATACGTGTTTTTGTTTGAACTAAATATCTTTATCTTTAGGGCCGTATTTTATCTGTACAGAGTTAAACGCAAACCTCTGTAAAATACAAAAACGGGTGACGCACCAATCCAAAGTGACCGCTCAAGGAAAAAACTGAACATCTAAAAATTTGATGAATACAAAATTAATAAATTTTGTCAGCAACCATTATGACCAAAAAATTAAGAATTTTGATAAAATTCTGAGAATTAAGTATGAAAAGCATGTACAAAGTACATATGAATACCTACCTATTATTAAATGAATTTGTAGGTTGGGAAACAATAAATTATGGTGTGCCTTTTGAGCATTTTCATGTTCCATATAATGATGATATAACAGATTTATTAACCGAGTTCTTCATATACTATTTTAAATTTGACTATAACGTATTTGTAAGTTAATCTTCTATAGTTGTATAGTTTATTATTATAATAATAAATCATATGTTTAGGTTATTTGTCCTCTGTTGGGTAGACCAATATCCAAAAAATACTTTGTGGAAAATAAAGGTCAATATTTACCCAAAGAAATGAAGTCTTACAAAGATAAACAAAAGTTGGACAACGCAGAAGAATTTCGGGCTAATTCGCCGATTTGTATTCAGGATCCTTTTGACCTAAGTGACAATTTAATTAAGGTGTGCAGCTTTAGCATCCTCGAGAAGTTCAGAAAATATTGTGAACTATCAGTTAAACATTTAATCAAGATTTAAATTTTTATGTTTTATAGGTTTTTGTAATGTTTTTTACTAATTATTAAGGCACCACCAATAGTTATGTTACCTATTTCAAAGTTTTTACGTATTTTTTTGCTAATTACTTTATCAATTTTGTTTTTATTTAGTATAAATAATTAAGTAAGATTATAGGCTTGTTTCTACCGAGCATTTGGACTCAAATGGACATCAGGGACATGGGCAGTAGTAAAATCACGAGATTTCCCTTTCACAGTCCAAATGCTCGTTTGGGACAAACCTTGAATACTATAATATATTAAATAAATATAACTGTTTCAAAAAAAATTACCTGTGTAAACCAAGTTTAAAGGGTTTTTAATAAAAAAACACCATACTAAAAACAATATTTATTTAATATAACTCCATTTTAAAAGCACACATTGTATGTAAAATAACCATAAATTACAAAACTATATGTAATAAAAAAATTGACTCATCACCTCAGCTTTTGCAAAGCAAAGCAATTTTTTAAATAAGAATTATTGCAACACAAATAATATGTAAGAGAATACAAATGAAGGCAGGATAAAAACTGCCAAAGTTGAATTATTTTTATATATCTAGGTATCATATGGGTTACAAGGGGACAATACATCAACTTTTTGATTAATAAATAAATTTCAAACACGGTTCTTTTCTGGAGTGTATCATTTCTTATTGTGCCCCAGTTAAATATTTAAACTTTAATCACATAATATATATTACTATACATTTAAATTTAAATAGCAGACGTGTTGGAATGAAACATGCCGTAACTCCAGTAGAAACGGTAAAAATTATTGTAATTGTTCCGGAATTGTCGTGTAAATCAGCAATTCGAAACTATGAGTTGTCAAGTCACAGGCACAAACCATTTCCAGCATGTCCACAGTTCTATACATTAAAATTACTATAATGTGCAACTACTATGAAAAATATAATATATTAAATATGCTAAATATAAAAAAGAAGGGCAAAGGAGATTGGACTTGAATCCATCAGGTAAAGCGTAAAGATACGGATTTTTCAATTAAAGTAGCACAGATTTATCTGAAACAAAATATGGAATTATTACAAATTTATGCGAATATTTGTTAGGACAAAAAAGCAAGTTTTATTATTTTTTAAGATCAATTACGACATAAACCCTTTGGTTACCAAAGTTTGGTATCAAATAAAATATTTTTTGCACAACACAAAACCCGGTGGAACGAAAATAGCCAATAAACATAAATGTCATATCACCCAAATATTTTGGGCCAAATTATCATATTTCCTAATTTAGTCTACCCCTTAAAGAGCTTATTTGGGGAGTTTATGAAGGTTATTGTGGTTAATTACAGTATATTTTATAACTAAAGGTAACAGAAATATTTTTTTCTACTAGCGTGCGCAGAGTAACACGTATCCGCACATATTTGCGTGCGCAAATTTGCACTTTTCCGCACGCATTTGCATTTAAACTTTACGCAAGTATGTTGATTTTAGACAAAATCAAATTTAGTTACTTACTTAGTTTCCATGTCAATAAGTGTCAAACAAAGTAAAACGTCATAATATATTATAGATTTTTCGCGAAATAGTTTAAACTTGGTTCAGCATTTGAACTTGGTTCAAACAAAATATGCCGTTTTTCAATCAAAGTTCAAGCTTGAATTTGGTTTAAACTAAATCAAAAGATGAACCGTCACTGTTGGCCGTTTAAACGAAGTTCAACTTGACATAACTTAATTTTTCTCTGCTTTATTGTGTATTACGTTGTTTATTTCTTGTTTTGTGATCTGCTGTTATAATAAACCAATGGTTATGTTTGAGGTAGTTAGTGAGGATGATGAGGAAATTGGCGAATTCCTAAATAATATTCAACTTCGTGTGCACAGGCCACGGTTAAGACCGAATCATTTTGAAAGGTGGAATAATAAAGAATTTGCCAATTTCGGTTTTCCAAACGTTTTGTACGTAGGATAGTGGATTTAATTAGACCAGTTATTGCAAATCCGACCAATAGGTTAGTTATAAAAATAATTACTGAATAGGTAATAGATTTTAGTAAAATTGATCACATGTAACAAAAAACGACAAATTCATTTTATACTATAAAACGAAATAAATACAAATAATTCCTCCTTAAAAGAGGTAAAGTTGGCACCACGATTTTTATCCATAATAAATAATAATTATGGTTCTTTAACAATAGTAAATTGTTTTAAAGCAACCTTTCGCACAGCTTAGAACTTTTTAAAACAGCACAGATAAACAAAACTCCAAAAGTAAACACAAAATCCTTTTGTCAAAATGACAGTTTTAACTACTATTAATGTAGGCGTATACTAAATTCGGTTGTACCAACTTAACGTTGACACCGCTGATCTAAGTTCAACAGAACTGCTGTTGAGTCGACCTTGAAAAACTCATTTGACTGTGAACTGAGTTCATTAACTGATCTAAGTTCCCCTAAGGTTTAAACCCTAATTAAAAAACCGGCCCTAAATGTTTAAAATTTTTGGAAGAAGAGCTACCATATGACATCTTGGAGGCAGCAAATACTGTAAATGAGAATTTATTACCAGCGAAATCCTGTCAAAAGTTTTAAGAAAGAAGTGATTCTGGCCTATTTTGCGGATTTAAGAAAATCATATCAGCCAAATACTTTGTGGAGTAAGTACTCCATGTTAAAAAGTGTCCTAAAAGTTAATAAAAATTTGGATTTGAGTCTATATTATAATTTAACATCATATATATTATGAATATTATAATTGTTCCTTTGTAATAAAAATTAATAAAAATTATATTATCTTACTTTGCGCACGCTAGTAGAAAAAATATTGTTCCTAACACATGCGCAAAGTAATTTTTCCGCACTTACTGCTAGCCCGAACTCCGCTTTGCGTCATTCGTGCAATTGCAGTAGCGTGCGGAAAATATATCTTTGCGCACTTGTTAGGAAAATAACTATTTAATATTTCTCTCTCCCTCAGGCGCATTTAAAATATATATTTCTTTGTATGTGAGGTATCTTTATTATTGTCATCTTAAAAGTGAATATTTTGAGAAACTAAGCATGGAGAAAATTATAATGGTATTTAATTTCAATCTCAGATTCACTTAATTCACCATTTATTTCAATACACTTTTATATTTGTTCTGGAGTAATGGCTGCGCAGGCTTGTATTACCTTAGCCTGTACTTCTGGTGCAGTAGAGGTGACGAAAATGTAATTGTAGAGAATTTTTGGAATTATCTATTTTTTGTTTCATTGTTGTTTTAAGTTTCTATTGCGTTTTTTATTTGTCAAAACTAAGCATACAAATATTTATATCATGTTACTATTACCTAGTTTAATTTTATTTCAATATTTTCATGGATAAGTTGACAGAATAACTGTTCATTTTTAATTTGGATACAAAATCGTTCCTACTTAAGAATTGTCAAAAAAATTTAGTATAGGGTTGTAAGGGGTAATTCCAGTGACTTGCATAGATTTAAAATAAATTGCTAATATGAAATCTTAAAAATTTACTCTTAAAAACTGACATAGTCGGGCTTGTATTTTGTAAACAATATGGTGTTTTTGCTTCAAAAATACAGTTTATCAAGATCTACACTTTAAAACAAATCCAGTTAAAATCGCACAATAAATATTTTACAGGGGTGAGTCGCAAACAAATGGGCCAAACTGTATATAAATTACATAGTAAGTGAATTCTTTTATTTTTTGCATGGTGTTAAGTTAATTACTTACGTTTTCTTAAGAGTAAAGAAGCTGCGTCGTTTGGAGTCCTCCTTCTGCGCAGACGCAGGCAGTGTCTGCGAGCGAGAGGGGCCCGACGAATCAGAATCGGCGTGCGCGCTGATGCGCGAAATCCAAATGTTCATTTCGGCATCATCGTGCGCCTGGAATAAGAATTCTGCACCGCCATCCAACCTAAAAATACAAATTTTTTATAAACCATTCCATTTCTTAAATTTGAACTTAAATTATTATTTATGAACGAGAATTTGATTTAAAACAATTCAATGGTATAAGGTAAGAATATCGTTAAAGTTTTAATAAATTACCATGGCCAACAAATGAATTTGTACTAAAGTTTATTATTAGTTTTTATAAAGAATAAAAAACGATTTCTGTGTTTTCATTGTTATGCAGTAAAACAAAAATCTAAATGTCTTAATGTAGATACCGTCCAGTAAATTTCCCACCATAAGCGATATTTAATACAAAAAAATGTCATATTTAATAGAAAATGACACATTTAATAAATCAATTACATACATACAAAATTAATTTTAAGAAACGAAATAGGTACTATGCTCTGAACCCAAAAATCCCACTTTTACATTTTAATACATATCTATCTTTATGTCAGTTTAAACTTTAAAGCAATTTTCTTTTTTTTAAATAATACAATATAGGTGTTAATCCATTGATTGAAGATATGGGTTTTCAACAGTTAAACTGACAGACCTTAATTGGGTGTATTCAAATGTCAAGGTGAGACTTTTGTTTTGAAGCATAGAACTTGTTTGGTTCAGTTGTTGCCAAGATTTTCTTTTTGTAAAATTTGGAATCAATTTTCTTTTCATGCCAAATGGCCACGTAAAACGGACATGTCTCCGATTTGCTTCAAATTTTAAAGAGTCTAGTGGAACCCAAAAAATGAGAATATTTCTGATATTTAACAGTGGGAAATTTTGAAAAAATTCACATATACATATTTTCAAACTGCCTTTTGAAAAAAATAAAAAAAATAAATTTAAATTTTGAAAAACCGCCATTTTTAAACAATCTGAAACAAAATTATACTTATAGTCCTAACATTTGCGCAGTTTTTTTTATTTTTTTACGCACTCAAAAAACTGCAGAAGTTGTGAATTTTTTGGCACAGAAAAAAAGTTATACAAAACACAAACTTGGAAATTATCTAACGCAAAGGATAAAATTATCTAACGCAAAGGATAAGCGACATAAGAATAAAAAACGATAGCCAATCCCAATACATGGCAATGGGGAATTCTTTAACTTGCTAGGATACTTAGGATGCATTGTTAATATTATAATATGTAAAATATTTAGTCGACTGGAATACACTTCATTGTGACACTGCTGTAAATTTTTGTTTCTGTCATTATTTATCATTTTAAGTTTTGTTTTGAAGGTGCTCCTTAACGTATTAGAACAGCGAAAATTAAAGAACCTATTTTCAATGTCTTTGATGCAAATAGTAGGAAGAGCATAAAGGAAGTTGCACGCGAATTTCCTGTTCACAAGTGGTTGCTAGAGTTTAGCTCTGGGGTACAGAACTAGTTGTTTAATTTTTACTTACTTACTTAATTTACTATTTTTGAAAGGTTAGTAAACACAGTCGGACAAAAGATGTTTAAAAGTTTTAAAACAAGAATGTTCTATCCTCTCCTAGCAATTTTTAAACCTCCTACGTTTAACCTAGGCGAGAGCTCTCGTTATTGGCTGCCATTTTTTGCTCTTATTTGATTACACTATCACCTAGACATTTTTTATTTTTAATCAGCAAGCCCACTATTTCTCTGAGGCGCAATGATATGAGACTTTGTATTGAGATTGCATAAAGTTGGTGTTTTTAAATTTATTGTAATATTATGTATGTGCAAATAGTAACTTTTGCAATGGTCTAAAAAACTTATATATGAAGTCTAATCAGTCAAGAACAACCATTTTTAGTAAATTGCAATGTTGTACAAGCACAGATGACGCTGAATGTCCGGGACGTCCAAAAAACATTGCATTGTATTGGATGATATGAAGTGCAACAATTGGTAGGATAAGTTTTGGTCAATATATTTTGGGATGCACGTGATATAATCCTCATTAAATAAAAAGGGAAGAACAATAATAATAGAAGAGATGTCGATGAAACAGCCACATTACCAAAATGGAACGAATTGGGCTAAGCTCACGGAAACAATTATCTGTTTTAAAACATAAAGAGATTTATCTAGAATCAAGTAAGTAAGGCTGGAGACAAGGATGACAAATTATATTCTGATCAGAGAAAAAGAAACAAACTTTAATTGGGCGTGGTTTAAACCAAGCCATTCGTAATTACGAACCATAGTTGCCAGGTTGTTTTAAATCAGAAGGGAACGATTATAATTATTTAATAAATAGTTCAATTTTATTTGTTTAAAACTTTAAAAATAACAAAAAAATTAATAATTTGTCAAAAATAATTTGATTTAGTTAATTTTCTTACTTTTAATATTAAAAAAATAAGAAAAACAACCCTTTTAGGAAACAATAATAGCATATGGCAACAGCGCGGCATGCAGCCAGATACAAGGGCATACTGTTTGTTCAGTAGCTCCGACGCTGTCGTAGGGAAATGTGTATAGTTTTTAAGAAATACATTTTCGCCATTAACTGGAATTTAATGGATTTTAAACAATACTTAGGTTTTATTTGCAGAAATGCATTAAAACAAAACAAACGAATTCGATAAAAATAAAACCTATAAATTCTCAAACAAAAATAATTCTAAAATAACGAAAATAACTTTTTTTCTAAATTAAATGTTCAAATAGACCACCAGCAGCAGTTAAACAATACCCTAGCCTATCATAAAAATTCCTGCTCACGTTAAACAGCATTTCAGGACTAAAACCATTTTATTGGAGAAAATACTTTTTTATTCTTACAAAGACGTACGCAAAGTCTCTCGCACTTCTTAAACTGACGCACAGATCATACGACAATGATACGGCAAGCAAACAAATTCAATCCCTACCACAGTGGGCGGGGTTTGGCACTTGTTTTATTTAAGTGTATCTATTCGTTTTTAATACACCTTGTATAACTGAAACTAAAGCGTATTTTGATTAGTTGAACAAGGAATATTATTTGAAAGGCTAGAATATCCCCCAGAAGGAAACAGCTTGAGAAAACAAATGAATGAATGAAGAATTATAATAAATTATAAAAAAACTACTTACTTCAGTCTGAAGACGTGCTTCTTCTTCTTGTAGTCCTTGGCCACTTCGGCGGTGGCGCCCAACAGAGCCAAAGGTGCTTCGGCCTTGAAACGCTGATCGGGCGTGGACTTGGCGGTCTTTTGGTCCTTGTAGAAGGCGAGCTGGTTGCCTTGTAGCACGCCGTACACCTTGTCCCAAGATCTGTTCGTCGCCTTCTCCGTCGTATTCTCCCATTCGTGCTTTCGCACCAGGTTGCCTTCGAAGGCTTCTTTGTCGCCGGCTCCGCCACGTTCTGAATTTACGGAAAAGCATGCTGGTTATTGGGTCTTTGATATTTTTAAACAAATCATCGACAACAATATTAATTTATACGCAGGGTATCTGGAAACTCCTTTCAATCTAAAACCTTGCATTTTCTAGAAGCTATTTTGAACAACGTAATCTATGTAAAAATGCTCCCCAGAATCTGAGAGCTTCCCTTAACAAAAGTTTAAGACACCCTGTATATATAATTTGTGCTTAAAGACAAACCTGTAATGCTGAATACTATAGTAAACATGTTTGGCAAATAATTGTAAAGTAAAAAAGTTTTAGACAATTGACATGTTTTATAGTTTTTATGAAAATTGTATAAAAACTTCTTTAAATTTACAACTTTTTGAGGCATGAATATGTATTATTAAAAGCCATGAAAATGATACCTAATTGTCTAATAAAATAAATACCTTACCAAAATTGGTTTCTTCTATTGCTACATTTAATCATAAGCGTTATATGCACAAATATCACAAAAAATAATATATTATCTTCCTTAAAATAAGGTACTAAACAACAATATAAATGGCACTGATAACAAAAAGCTGCCTGTTTTTGTAACAAATACATTTTCAACGAATATGTTCCGAATAATTTTGTACATTTTACTTAAAATAATAAAAAATATAAAATTGTTTCAAAACCAATGGAGTCAAAATTCCTGAAGTGAGCATGGTAATAAAAATCGGTAAACACCTTTTTTACATTAAGGACTGTGTTGCCTCATAATATTCCACAAATATCGCATTGAAAATTGAATTCGTATTTATACATCTCATCTTGGTTTTCTTGATTTTCACAACGTTTCGATTGGTTGTCTCCAGATGACGACAGTCCAATGTAACATTATACAGGGTATATTAGAAATATTTTGCCCTTCTAAATAAAAACAATTATTAAGTACTTACAAACGATTGAAAAGAGCCAATTTCCGTACATCACAAAAACGTTCAAACGTAAGTTTTTTTCTAAACTCAACGTAAATCCAGAGTTTCATATTATTTTCAAATATTGTTGATTTCAGCACGATTAAAAGTATGTATTTTTATATTCTTAAAAGAAAATTTAGAAATTGTGTGTTGAAGGGCTTTTTTTTAAATTAAATTGAAACAATGTAACTCAGCAACTATTTTTTTTATGATTTTGCTGCAAATAAAATTTATTTGTTGATATGCAATTCTATTTTCAACCAAATCTAATTAATTGTTCGTAAGTAATTAATTATTTTATTTAGACATTTTTCTAATATACTGTATAAATACGAATTGAATATTTAATAAAATATTTGTGGAATATTATGAGGTAACCCAGTACTTAATGTAAAATAAGTTTTTATCGATTTTTATTACCATGGTAAAAACAAAAACAAAAAAGTAAAAAAAGGTATTCAATAGAAATAGTAATTAACGGGGTCAAATATTCTGTAATTTTGGATTAACTATCTTGATAACCCATTACCGACCTCAAACAAAACTATTGACTCATTTCTCGGACAGTTATAAATAATAATAGTAATAATAAATATTATTCATATTTCGGAACATATTTTTTGAAAGCGACATAAATACCTTGTGCGGCTGCAATGGCGCCCTCGTCGTCGCTCACGGCCGCCCCGGACGATTTTGTGGCAGAAGTGCTCTTTTTCCATCTAAAGCTCCTGAACGGACTCTTGCTACGCGAGCGATCCTTGCGTTTAGATTTTTCTTCGGCTCGCGACACTTTGTTTTTTTCGTAGAAAGAACACAAAAAAAGAAACACAGCGATAAGCAAATGGGGGGCAAAGCACTCCCGCGACAAATACAAATAAAAGGTATAATTTGCATGCAATGCAGCTGGACTGGACACAGAAGATAAACATCGTTGAAGTTGAGATTTCATTTTCTAAATAATATATTTTTGGACCGTAAATATTTCCATGTGGTAGTTTATAAAATTGCCTTAAATCTAGACCATTTGAAATTTACGTTTTATAAGGTCAATGCAATATGTTTAAAATTATTATATTAAGTAACTGATTTAGTACTATATTTCATAAATATTCTGTAAACATTTCAAGTTATATTGCACGGAGATAAAACAGTAACCATTGATGCGCAGAACACTAATGCAATCAATATACTATTCAAAATCATAAAATTAACAAAAAAACTCAAATATTACTTTAACAACAGCAATAGTTATTTTTGTCACATTATTGAGTACTGCCAGGAACTACAGTAAGCAATATTCTGCACATTACCGCAAAAGCACCAATAGTTACTGTATAAACATAAACCCCCAATGTTCCAAAAGTAACCATATGTACTTTGAAAATGAAACTGTTCTAATAAAAGATCATTATTTAATATTTTATAGTGTTTTTAAGACCAAAATTGCCACACAACAATATTTCAATTTTAAAAATCCAACAAAATTTCAACGATGTTTTTATTACTTTTTTCTTCTATTAAAGCCTACTTACTTGTTTGCGAACGCGGTGTCTTCTCCGTTGGTGACAGGGTGGAATACGGTAAGGTCTTACGTTGACTTGGTGACGTTGATCCATGCACTACATATAAAACATGCTCATGCATTAAAATAATATTCATGCCAAATGCAAAAACAAAAATTAAAAAAAAAACGCCAAATAAATTTTTGTTAGGAGATTGGGTTGCCACTTTTTGGTTTCTTATATTGTTTATTATAATGATGTAATTTTTGTTTAAATAATTACAAAATAAACCTGTTTTTCTACAGCATATACTGTAACCACCCAACATCCTTAAAAAATATTAAATGTAGGGATTAAATTGTATTGAATATATTTTTAAAAATTATAACAAGTACAAAGTATCTATATTTTGAACCCCCATGTCTGACAGTTATTAGACATACATAACATATGTATATGTTACCGCCAATATCCGAAAACAGTTATTATGCATAATAAATGGGCATTTTAGGAATTATGCATAATGACTAGATATTTCAGTTATTATTCATTGTGGGGTTAATATTTATCAGTCCTTTCCATTGCATTAATGCCACTTCTTAATTAAACCAAAATATAGTTTTTGAAAGTAATAAAATGGATGTTTATTAATTAGTACAAATTTTTTTAATGTCCCATTGTATTATTAAGTAAGTTTAATATAAAACCTAGTGAAGCCTTTTTATATTAAACTTAACTTAACAATTAGATTTTTAAGTAGCCCAGGAATGTAATAATATCTGGAACATTTAGCCATGATGCATATTTTCTAATAACGTCATAGTTATTAGGGTTGATAAAATACAGGAAAGATATTCCAAAATCTATTTATTTAAAAAAATAACTTACTAATAGTAATAACTATAAGATATTATTATTATTATTCAAGAACAACTTTGGTGTTGCATAATAAAATCTATATTTCAATTACCTACTAAAAATCTGTTTGAATCGTTTACAGTTAACAAGCTAGCTAATCTCTTTTTTACAACAAGTACTGTTTTTGCAGAACTTACAATTACATTTGAATCATTGCATAGTACCAGAAAAAATTATATTTCATTTTGAGTAAATCGTTAGACAAAAAATGTAACAGATTGAGAAGTGGCATCAATGCATTGCAATTTACTATTCGCCCCGCCCAAATGTATAAATGTATAAAAACAAAACACTGTTTTGTAAGTTTTACGTCTTTATTTTAATTTTGACAATTGTTTCGCTAACACACCACAATTATATAACAAAATAACTCTGGGTAATTTATTGTATATATGTATTCTCCTACTTAGTAGGTATTCCTTAAAATATAAAAAAAATATTACCTGGAGTAATTGTTATATAAATTATGTTATTAGTTAAGGCTGGAAATCATTTTTGAAAGTTACAATTGTCAAAATTAAAATAAAGACTTGTAACTTACAAAACAGTGTTTTGTTTTTATACATTAGTTTCATGGAGTTTCATCAAGTAAAGGTCGAAACAATAAAATAATACCTAAAGTTCTTATTTATTATGCATATTAACTAAGAACTTTGGGAATTATGCATAATTTCTAAAATGCTTAGTTATGCATAATGACTGTTTTCGGATATTGGCGGTAACATACATATTATTTACAGGTAACTGAATTAGTACAAAACTACTATGAAATAAAATATCTTTCAATAATGAGTTACTAGTTTTAAAAGTACGTTTTGTTGAAGAAGTGTATGCAATAGTAGGTACTTTTAACTTATTGTAGATATGAGGAGTAACTTTTCAAATCGCATTATGTCCTTCAAAATAAGTTTTCGGGAAAACGTGTTTCTATAATTGACAGAAACAGGTTATTGTCTTTTTCCCGAAAATTTATTTTAAAGGACATAATGCGATTTGAACAGTTGCTCCTCACATTGTCCCAATTATCACATAAGGGCGTATCTCATATTTAACAATTTTATAGAGCATTTTAAAGATTAAAAGTTTTAGCTAATTTAAATTATTTTTTTAAAAAAAACTGTGCTACTAGTACGTTAAATGTACTACCTGGAACCACATTTTTCTCCAAACCATAATTTAAAAAATTAGCAAGGAACTTTCAATCTTTAATAGTAAACTATGAGATACACCCTTACATAATAACTGGGACAATATTACATTAAAAATATTCCATTTAATCTCTAAACCGTTTTGTATAAAACATATAAAATATGTTAAAGAGCTATTGCTAAGCAGGAAAGCATCATGCAGAAGATATGTCTATAAAATACCTACCTGGACATTGTTAATTATAAATTTAATAAATAGCTGAAATTTAGAACCTTAACCTATAGAATCATTAATATAACGCCGTATATTCCGCAAATTTGTGCAAACTTTTTGTTTTTCATAATTAATTTTTTATTTGTTAATATTTTGTGTAGGTAATATACAATATATTTGTGCAATTATTTATTGTTAAATTAAGCAATAGAAGCCAAACACCGCATTATACATTTTCAGTAGTAAATTTGCTACATGGTCAATCAAAAAGGATTTTAATCATACTTTATTTTATATAGTGTACAGTACATATTATGTATAATGTTAAAAATAGGAACTTTTTGTAAAACAATACATTGTAGTTTTTTTTAATTAAACATGTTTAAAAATGTATAAAATAAACAATATAGATTAATATCTTTTACTGACCCTGGATAACCTTTTATTATCATTAAGGATAATTCATCATAAAAATTAAATGAACAAATGATTAAAAAATTATTTGACGATAATAAAAAGTTACAAAAACACATGACAAGAATTTACCTTCACCAGTGGGCGTAACAGCTTTAAGAGAAGACCTTTTTACACTTCCTGCTGCTTGTTAAATTAATAGCGAAATTAAGATTAGTATGTGTTTTTAGAAAATACCAAATAGTTTTAAAAAAACTGGTTTTCCAAATAAAAACTATGGCTTAAAAGTATAGCAACTTTAAATATGTTTTATATTAAGTTATAGTATAAAAGTCCAGTTAAATCATTAAAAATGTTAATTCTTAAATTTTGAACAAAATTAAAACGATTACCTACTTTAAAGCAATAGTGTACATGTACATGTATAAAGGTATAAATATGCACAATTAAAGATAGAAATAATATAAGAAAATTTGGACTTACTTTGTCTTTCTTCGGCAGCAGCGGCAGAATCCGGCCTATCAGAAGAGGCAGCATCCGCTTCCGCCTGGGCTGCGGCAAGCACTGCCGCTCTTTCCGCTTCCTCCTTTTCGCGCTGGGCTCGCTTTTCCGCTTCAGCTTTCTCTTGCCGCTTTTTCAATTCTCTAAGTTCGAACTATAATAACCACAAATTAGTTAGACATTTCATTATTAATAACGAAATGTGAACTAAATACTGAAGCTTATTTATTTTTAATAATAATTATAATTAATAAACCCTCCAATAACGTACTTAATTTCTACCCAATATTGGATTTGAAATAAATAAAAATAATAACAAGTACTATGCTCCACACCTCAAAGTCCTACCACGTGACCACATACGGAACACAGTCTTTTGAAAATTTGGCATTTAAAGCTTTTCAGGTTATGTATCTGTCAAAGTATAGTCAACGAAAGAAATAATATTATGTTTAGGCGTTAAAAATGTATAAATCTTTATAACATTACAAATAACAATGGATGGTTTAAGAATTTAAGAATATAAATACTGCATTTAATGAAATTCTAAAGTGTATGGTGCCAAATAAGTAATATTTTTGTGCATTTGGTCCAAATATCTGGTTTTCTCCTTAAAATAATTTTAACTAAACAGCATTTATTAAAAAAATTTAGCTTCTCTATTATGGAATAAGAATATCTCTTTTAAAGTTGGGTTAATATATTATAACAAAAAATCATCTAATTTTGAAATTTTAAGGTTAGAAAAATTTATTTTGACCAAAATAAATAAGTATTAAAAGACTGTATAATATGGTATTTAAAAATGTGGTAGTTTTTCTTATCCAGCTTAAAGTGTACCTACATTAAGTTTTGTCAATACAAATAGTTAAAAAGCTTCGACTGAACTTGATCTACATCGAAAAATCATTATAACTTTAAAAATTTTAATAAATCACATGTCATGGGAGTATTAAATATTTTCACATTGCAAGTTTCTCCAAAAATTGTTTGTTTTCTTATAATCTAACTTAAAGTAGGTATGCCGAGAGGTATGCACAAGTTTTGTCATTAGAAGTATAAAAGCTTTAATTTAATTTGAACCATATTCAACAATTATTTGTTATACCTATATTTATTTATGACCATATTAACACACTCTTCCAAATAATCCACTTATTTATTTTGGTCAAAATAGATTTTTCTAACCTTAAAATACAAAATTAGATGCTATTTTTTGTTCTAATACATTAACCTACCTTTGATACAGATATTCTTATTTAATAATAGAGAAGTTTTTTTAATAAATGCTGTTTAGTTAAAACAATTTTATGGAGAAATGTAGACCCAATGCACATAAATATCACTTATATTGCACCTTACACTTTGGAATTTCATTAAATGCAGTATTTATATTCCTAAATTCTTAAACCAACCATTGTTATTGTGATACTATAAACATAAGCGGTAACACTATAAATATTATTTCTTTCATTTACTATACTTTGACAGATACATAACCTGAAAAGCCTTAAATGCCAAATTTTCAAAAGACTGCGTTCCGTACGTGGTCACGTGGTGGGACTTTGAGGTGTGGAGCATAGTACAAATTTTGAAAATGAAAAATTTAAAAATTAAACTTTAAATCGCATTGGCTTGAACAAATTTTTTAAAAATTTACCCTGCAAAACGTGCACAAACAAATTAACATGCAATTTTTAAATAATTATGAAAAAATAGAAAAATAAGGCATGCATTACTATAATTCTTCATGCAATAAATTGTAAGTACTTACCACAACATTAAACCGATTCAAACCTGCCTCAGTTAACTTATCGCAATTTTCCAAATAAATTGCATAACACTCCGCCGTTATGAAATCCTGACACTTAAACTTATCGCTTTGAAAATATTCTAAACCATCATCTACTTTACTGTTTTTATGAAGGAAGCTAACTTGTTTATCGAATTTTAGGCAACTATCTGGATAAAATTTCTCCACTCCTTCGAGGGTGAATTTTCGTCGACATTGCCTATAAGGTTTGTAAAATTTACCGACATCGTGCACAATTGCGTGCACCAAATCGCAGGTGTATTGAGGCGTTAACGTACGGAAAGAGGCAGGTTTGTGTTTTGTGTAAGTTGGCAGAAGTGTAGGATAAACCGTGGAGGACGGTGAAAAATCATGCGTGCTACAATTAAAATGGCCACCACCTTTTTCTAACTACAAACACAAGCAAAATATTCATGGAAAAAGAATTAATGGTTATTATAGTAAACTAAACATGTGTTATCAGGGTGTCCACTTCAAATGCTAAAAAAATCTCACAACAGTTTCTAAAGCAATGAATTTTCTAAAATCAATTTAAAACCCAATGTGGATGTCTTTCGTTGCTGATAAATTCTCAGTACTTTTAAAATTTTAAATTGGCTGGAAACGGCTTAGGGTTTTGTTGCCTTTACAATCTTTGCCATTAGTTTTTTTTATTAACTTTACTATCATAGTGGCAGAGTACAAACAGTGGTTTGTTGCTTTAAAATTGCCATGAAAACTGTTTACAATATGATATAACAGATATAACAGGTTTTTTTATTGCACAATTTGATTATATTTTTTATTGCGACTTTCTTGAACAGATGGGTAACAGTTTTGTAATTCGTGCGTTTCGCGCGCTTGGAATTTATAAAAATATTTTAGTATTATTAAGTACTACAAAAACAAATAATTGTTTTCTGTATTCCCTTAAGCTTCCCTGACTTTTTAGAAAGTGGACACCTTGGTAATGAAAGTAAAGTAAAAAGTAAAGGTAAAAAAACATGCACATAATACCACTACCAAATGCAAACATGAACCATAAACCAGATATATTTAAAAAGATGTTTGCTTACCGTTGTTAGCCTTTCGAGAGCGCTAAATCTTTCCTCCTGCGCGGCGGCAGATTTTTCGAAAGCCTCGTGTTTCTTGATGAGGTTCTCAACATCATCAATGGTGTGTCCCAGTTCAGTGCTCATCAAATAAGGTTCTTGGGCGATGAGCCACTGTTCTGCTACGGCTGCGTCTCTAGCGAACTGGTATACTTCGAGAATTAGTTGCAGATTTTCCCACCTGAAAAAATATTTGTAATAACAATCAGAGCTGCTGTCGCAATTACTCTTAAAAAGTAATTGAATTACAATTACCAATTATTTTGGCACAAAGATATAAATTACCAATTACTACAGATTAACAAATGTAGTTCAATTACCAAGAAAAGTAATTATATAGGCAATTACTATAATTGAATTAATTATTGTAATTGAATTACTTTTTATAGTAATTGAATTACTTTTTAGTAGTAGAATTACTTTTTAGTAATTGAATTACTTTTAAGGATTGAATTGCTTATAAATTTGTTGTTGAATATTATTATATATTATTTATAATGTCTTGTGCTATTTCAAAAATAAACTTCTGAAAAACTCTGAAAGCAGTTTTGTTAATCTCAGTTTGAATTGGGGTAGGGTAAAAGATGCAATAGTTGCTCCTTTTGCTTCTGTTGTAGAAGTTGAAAAAGGCACTAAAACGGTTTAATACACCCTCTTGACATGCTTCCAAAATTGGTCAAGCAATATTGATGGTATTTGTCTCTCTCTGAAGGAATTTTGTATATAATGAGCCCAAACATGGTAACAAATAACCCAAATAAGTATTTTTTTCACCCTGTAATATGTCAATAACATTAGCTAATGGCTGCAATATTAAACAATATTCAAATTCATAGTTTTTAAACATCTGATTCTTATGCCCGTTTGCACCAACGTGGGTTAGCATTTTAATCGTGATTAAATTGGCTAATCCAGAAAACTTCGTTGCACCATTCACTTAACCATGGTTAAGGGGTTGGTTAAATAACCGGTGAATAGTCGGGCGGTTAGTATTTAAATCATGATTAGAATTTGCCGTTGCTTGGCAAAACAGTAGTCTAAGCTCATTTTGCCGTTTTAAAAGGTTGACTTATGTCTTCATCTCTATTCAACGCGTTGCAACGGGGGGGGATGCATTTGTCAACAGTTTGGCGCAGTATCTGAAGCTATCGCAAGATTATACAATAAATGTGCGTTTTTCAACTATTCCAGATGAATTAAGAAGAAACCAACAGCGATTATTCAATGTGGCACATTTCCTCGAGTAGTTGGATACAATCTCCTGGAGGTGACGAATATTTTTCAATATTGAACGTGGTGGCAAGGTGGCCAGGCTCCGTGCATGATGCTACAATCTTCAATAATTGCAGAATACGGGGTTTGTTTGGCCGATTTTCTAATTGCCTGTTGCGGCAGCCGTTCTCCGTAACAATGCGCTGGATATGGGAGATTTTGAAACACCACCAATAGTGGATGAATTAGATGCCCACGTGCTGAATCGATTAATAGAAGAAGGACAAATTTCTAATATTTATGACGACCAAAATGATATCGCCGCCGGTACGCTGGCCAGAAGACAATTTAAAACAAGTATTTTGCTAATTTGTAATATTAAGGTACCTACCGAATAATTAAATTATTGATTAACGAAATTTATTTATTCAACTCTTTTTTCTTTAATTTGCAATGACCATTATTTTACACACCGCTTTAGGCAAAACGATATACCCTTTAAATAATTATTATACAGATGACAAGTTGTAGACGTTTTTGACGTTTGAACGCTACAGTGGTACGAACCTATCAGCAAAATATATGGTTATAACCAACATACCAACACACATTTTCCGCGTTTTTCACCTAATCAAAGTTAAAAGAGGATTAGCTATAAATTGGATGGTGCAAACCGAGGTAAATTTAATCACGGTTATAATTTAATTGAGATTAGTTAATCTTGATTAAGCCATATGTTGGTGCAAACGGGTATTAATGTTTAGCTTTTTAAAAAGTTCTTCCAAATGTTCCTAATCTTTTATTATTTGGGCTATTGAGTCATATAGAGATGCGACTTGAAAAAAAACGGTCCGTTTTTTTCCACATGGTTTTTTTCATATTTTAGGGTTTTTTTTCAAGATTAGTCCTATTCGCCTTATTTTTTATGTTTCCAGTCCAGTTCATGGACTAAAATTAGCCACTAAATGACATTTAGTAAATGTAAATAGAGTAAAAAGTAACTACCTATAATATTTTTGATTTAGCGCTTGAATTTTAAATAGAGTTTGGAAATTAAAAAAAAAACAATAGCAAATTCTTGTAGAACATTTATTTACTGGTGGTGGTTAGAAAAATTTCTAACTTTTTTTACGCTATTCGTTAGGATTGAGCGTTGCACGTTTTCATCTAAAAATCTCAAAACTAGAAACTTCAAGCTTCAAATAGCTTTTTTTACGGCTCCAATACGATCGCAAAAATTTGGAATTTTTTTTCCTTTGCTGTTGGTTTGTTATGTGGAAACTACCAAATAATAAGAAATCAGATTTTTTAGTCTTGGTCAAAATTTTCAATAATGAAAAATGTAATATATTTTACATTTCACTTTATTATTAATATAAATTTTACTCAAAATTTCATTTTTAAAAGTACTCCATTTTTTAAGATTGATGATATTTATTAACAGAATATGATTTATTGTACCGGATTTTTAAAAAAAACAAAAAAAACCGTTTTTTATCTAGGTTTTTTTAAAATCTGAAAATAAAACGTTTTTTTTACATCTCGTACAAGTATTATTATTTTATTAGTTTTTGGTTTACCAGCCATTTTTCATAAAACATGTGGCATGTGTTATTTTGAATAGCATTTTTAATATCTGTAGTAGCGATGAAGTTATTAAATACTATACTAAATAGTCTTAAAAACGTAGTGTTATTTATTTATTTAGTAAAAAATATAAAAAATTCCTTTTACATGCGCCCGCTGAAAGGTTAAAAAGAAATTTTTAAAAAACTTTTTTAAGAAAAGAATTAATGTACACAGCATGTAAAAATAAAACGTTTTTTTTTACATCTCGTACAAGTATTATTATTTTATTAGTTTTTGGTTTACCAGCCATTTTTCATAAAACATGTGGCATGTGTTATTTTGAATAGCATTTTTAATATCTGTAGTAGCGATGAAGTTATTAAATACTGTACTAAATAGTCTTAAAAACGTAGTGTTATTTATTTATTTAGTAAAAAATATAAAAAATTCCTTTTACATGCGCCCGCCGAAAGGTTAAAAAGAAATTTTTAAAAAACTTTTTTAAGAAAAGAATCAATGTACACAGCATGTAAAAAGGATAAAATTTGTTTTCGCTTTTAAGACGACTATAGTCTATAACCCAATAAACCCATACATGTACCATACCCACTCGTAAAATATTTTTAAAGCTCTTGCAAAAATAGTCTTTTAGATTCCAAGAATTATTCATTTCAACGTTTTTTCTTAATATTATTATAAAAATGTTTTGGACAAGCAAAGTTATTGGGTAATTGAATTAAAAATGAATAATTTCAAGTAATTCAATTACTAAAAGTTCTTTTATTACTTGTTAGTAATTTAATTACTCTGAAAATAATTAAATTACCTAAGAATTGTTAAAATCAATTAAAATTAGCATTTTTTCTCGGTAATTGAATTAAAGTAAATCAATTGCAAAAAGTAATTCAATTACAATTTTTCAATTATATTTATTGAATTACCGACAGCTCTGATAACAATGTAGAAAGGTTGTTTTACTTTACCTTTCCTCCCATCTTTGAAGCACGGAGCCCCTGTGGTTGTTCAACGAGACCAATTTGTCCTTGATCTCGGCGCTGGCGTAGTGATTCCTGTGCAACAATTCCTTGCCCAACGAAATGCAAGCAGTGAAATTGTCCTCGCGTGCGTCTATCTCCGATTTCAAGCTTTGATGGTTGTTCATCAACAGCTCGACTCCGGAGACGTCCCTTGGTTTCTCGCTGGTGTTCATTTGTCTGATGAGGTCGTCCATCCATTGCATCAGCGTCCTGACCAAGTTGAAGAACTTGAAGAGGTCGCCGGTGTCGGCCAATTTGCCCCTGCGTTGGTCGCACACGGTTTGCAGGGCGGCCCAAGCGGCAACGACTTCTTGTTCTCTGTTCGTAATCTCCTTGGCTCTATCTCCAGCGTAGCTGGCCTGCAATTTCTCCGACTCGGCTTGGATTTGTTGGACCTGCGACTGCAAAGTTTGCAAGTCTTGCAGGAAGTTCTGGTGCTTTCTTTGCAGAGCGGACACGCTGCCGGCATCTCTGCCCAACTCGTCAGACATGGACACTTGTTTTTCCAATATCCTGCCGAGCACGTCCTTGCAATCGTGGAAGAACTTATGAAGCTCCCTGGAGGCGAGCAACATCTGCGATCTGGTTTCGATCAGTTCCAACAAATCTTGCCAGGCCTCGTTGAGGCCGTCCTTCCATTCGGCGATGGTGGCCGAATCGGAGTGACCGGCGGCGATCAAATCGTCGGCGGTGGCGTTGACCGCGTTCACGCGCTCGCTTCCGATGGTGTTGGTGTCGTGGGCGAACTCCTGGAACCTTTCCCACAGCAGATTGACGTGGTCGTAGTCCTGTCCCAACTCGTGGGAAGAAGCGACGACTTCCCTGTCGGCGATCCATTGCTCCAAGTCGCCAACATCCCTGTTCAACAAGAACAACTGCAAAGCTTCGTCCAACTTCGCTCTACGTTCTCCAGCCAAGTCTTTAAGTCCGGCGTACAGTTTGTCGAGCTGCGACTGTTTGACGGCAACTTGCTCGGCCAAAGGATGACCTTCGGCGGCCAATGCTCGAACGGTCTCTCCCAACGTCCTGATGTTGTCGGCGTACGATTCGACGGCTGCTTCGAGGCTCTCGTGTTTCTTCATGAAATTCCTGGCGGAGGTTTCGTCTTTGCCGCGGTCTTCCACCATCATGTAGAGTTCTTGTTCGGACATCCAGCTTTCGGCTTCGTTGGCGTCGAACAGGTATTGTTGCGCTCTTTTGTTGCGCAGCAAGTTTTCGCGGCGTTTTTCGATGGCGTCTTTTAGTTCTTGCCAGGCTTCGTGGAGCTCGCCGATCAAGTGACCGAATTCAGAGGAATCCTCGTGACCCTCATCGATGAGTTTTTGTCCATTATTGCATACGGTATTAATTCTGGGCTCGTGGTTATCAATTTCGGTCCTGAGCGACTGGTTCTTCTTCTCCAAAGTGTGCACCTGGAATAATCCGTTTCCGTATTCTGTGGAAGACGCCTGAGGCATTTTTTCCGCTATCCACAAAAGCTCATCCTCCACGTCTCTCCTGAATTGCAACGCTTCTTTCTTCTTCTCCAAGATCCTCTGTCTTTCGATAAGGGGATCCTTGAGTTTTTGGAAACGTTGTTCGACCTTGGATTTTTTGACTTTGATGTCTTCCATGTCTTTTTCAGGAGCGGCGGTCTCCAAGTGTTTGGTTTGTTTCTCCAACTCGTCCACTTGGCGAGCTTTGACAGCCATTTGGGTTTCGATCATCTGTAAATATGTATGCGTTATAATTTCATCAAAAATTAAAACTTAAGAATGTTGATACCTGTTGTTTTTGCATGAGGATATTGACCGACGCCAAATCGGTGCCGGTATCGTCGGATTCGATTTGTTTCTCGAGGTCGTTCATCCACGAGTCGATGTCGTCGCATGTTTGGTGTATGAGCACCTCGCGGTTGGCGTCGAAGAGGCGTTCGCCCTTCTCCTTGGTGGTTTGCTCCAAAACGTCGAACTGATCGCCTAGTTCGTCAATTTTGGGACTGATGGCTTCTTTGTACTCAGGCTTCTCTCTGGCCAACTCTTGTCCGGCCAATTGGAGATTATGAAGGCGCTCCTTGTTGGCGCCGATTTCAGCTTCGAATGCTTGATGTCTCGTCCTAAACAAAATAATTGATATTAGGGTCATTCCATGACAAACGACACTAAGGGTGAAAAAATAAATATGTTCTTTTCGCATTAAATCTGATGAATTAGAATGTGCGACAAAAAAAAGTAGATCAAACGCGTAATTTTTAAGTTAATTAGTCAAAATCTGTACTCAAGTGAACTGGCTGAATGACCATTGTGCCACTAAATATTGGAAATACGAAAAAAAAAAACTGTCAATCTGTCAATTATTTATCGTAGTATTGGTGGATTGCGTCACAGTCTCGAAAAAAATTGATAATTATCACTTTCTTCTTACTTTGTCACTTTAACACCCGAAACGAAAAATCATGTAATTATTTTAATATTATACCTTACAGATTGATTGGTGTTATAATATTTATTAAAAGTAACGTTATGGTGGTAATGATTTAAAATACTAACTTATATCTGAGCATGAGAATAATTTGATATGTGTTTTTCTTGATTAAAAACTGTAACACCCAAAACGTTTCAGGTGTTACAACTTTTTTCATGTGTCGATATATGTGTGTGTGTATTGCTTGAAGAATGCAATAAGTATTATTTTTAATTAATTAATTATTTCGACTTTTACTTGATGAAACTCCATGTTAATATTGTTTTATTTTAATATAAACTACACTGTTTAAAAGTTTCACTATTTTATTTAAATATGACAATTGTTTCGCTACACAGTAGCATCTTCAGTAGCATCTTCAGATCGTATAAAAGTAAAATAAATATTAGTTTGTATACGATCTGAAGATGCTACTGTGTAGCGAAACAATTGTCATATTTAAATAAAATAGTGAAACTTTTAAACAGTGTAGTTTATATTAAAATAAAACAATATTATTTTTAAGGCTCTTTCGACGGCCCACTAGCGCTGCCATCGGAAAAGCAGGCACACCTCTTTTAAAGAGGTGTGACTGCTTTTCCGATGGTTTGGTATTTCTACCAAAATAGCAACGGACCTACCAAAATACCGAATACTTAGATTTTCGTCAATAATTATGTATCTACCGATTTTTTTATAGATTTTTTGTCAAAAATATCCATTTTACCCTTTTTGCCGATTTATCAATCGCACCCAATTTATTCTATTTATGTTTGTCACTAACTTATTTTGTAGTACCTAGAGATTTTATCCATATAATTTTTGTACTTCTAACCCCCGAAACAAAGTAAAATTTTATAAAAAAAAAATAGTAAAACGTTATTTGTGACAGTGATTATGTGGTAGATGGTTAGTAAATATTATACTTTTGGAGGTCTGTAATTTCAAGAAATGTTTCCCTAAAAAAAATCGATGAATTTCAAATAAATGTAACAATGGTCAGGACATCAGAGGCAGAATTGTGAAACACCCGAATTGCACACTTTTTGACTTATAAAATCGTTATCCTATATGCTAAACTGTACTAATTTTACAATTTAGACATAGGCCAAAATCTATGAATCTATGAATTTAGATAAAACAACTGAAAACGTAGAGAATAAGGAACTTTAATTGCTAAAATGTTTCAAAAATTTCAAAATACATAAAAATTAAGACTTTGGTTGAACAAATGTAACACCCGAAACGATGGAATGAAACATTAGCAATAATTTGAAATTCATAAATTATATTTCTTACCATTTGGAATGCACAGTCTTGGCGGATCTGTATGTTTCATCCTGAGCGGTGATGTGTTTCTCTTGAATCCATTCTTGCAACTCATCGCAATCTCTGAGGTATTGCTGCAACTCCAATTGGTCTCTGAGGCGTTCCATCAAAGCAACAGCCTTCTCCTTGTTAGCAGCACGACGTTCTTCAATATTATCGGCCCTTTTGGCGATCTTGTCGGCGGAAAAGTGTCCCTCGTCGCACAATTTCTGGGAGAATTGAATGACTCCGTTGATTTTGTCGTCGTTTGCTTCCATGGTGGCCAGGAAAGCTTCGTGACGTTTTAGTTGGTTCTCGGCTTGTTCCAATGTGGTAGGAGTTTCGTCCTTGCCCAAGACGTGTTCTTGTTGGCTGAGAATAACTTCGGCCTGTCTGGCATCGCGATTCACCAACTGCAAGCTCAATGATTCGGAAAGGAGTTGAGCCCTGTTTTCCCACATCTGGTGGATTTCGTCCCAGCCGTCCTTCAAAGCCTTTAGACGTTCCCTCAAGAACATATACTGAGGATCGTTTTGTGTAGTGGGATCGGCAGTGATCTTTTCTCCATATTCCATCATCTTCTTGTAGTCGTCGGTGTAGTTTGCGATCTCTTCTTGGATGGCTTGGTGTTGAGACAACAATTTTTCGGCTTCGGCCAAAGAGTTAGCCACATCTTCGGAAGCGATGTCTTTTTGGGTCTTGGTCAACCATGCTTGGAAGTGATCCAAGTCCCGCAAGAAGCGATGAAGATCGCCAGCCTCTTCCAACTTGGAGTCGCGTTCTTTTAGCATAAGAGTGAGTCTCTCCCAAATGATTTGGATTTCTTCAATTCTCTTCCTGATAACGGCTGCTTCTTCTGGATGCTCTTCCTCGATCGATTGAGCCTCTTTTTCCAAAGAGTTCAATTTAGCCTGGATGGCGGCAAGGTCGCGTTCCATACCAGACAAACGTCTCTGCAATGTCATGATACCGGTAAGATCCATCTCCAAGGAATCGGTGCTGGTCAAAATCCTGATCTTGTCTTCGATCCAGGTGGTGGTCTCTCTGCACTCGATGTGGAAAGTCTGGACACCGTGAGCGGAGTTCAATTCCTCCCTCTTGCTTTCGGCCTTCTCCCTCAATTCCGACCATTTCTGGTTGAGCTGGTTTTGTCTGGAAGTGATTTGTTCCGAGTCGGGATGTTCGACGTGTAATAACTGCCTGGCCAACTGGTTGACGACGGCAACTCTGGACGCATTGGCGTTCATTTCTTTCTCGAATCCGTCGTAACGGTGCTTCATGATCTCGACATCCTCGATGTCCCTGGCGGGGATCATCGTTTGCAACATGCGGTCCTTTTCGCTGATCCATTGTTCGACTCCGTCGCTTTCCGAGAGAAGCTTGTAGAGGGAGAGGGCGTCGAGAAGACGTTGTTTGCGCAACTTGGCCAACTCCAACAGTTCCTTGTACCTGTTGTCGATCGAAGTTAGTCTCTGAGATACTTCCGGGGAGCCGACGACTTCCGGTCCCAAAGCCTCGGCTTGCTGGTGCAAAGCATCGACAACGCTGGAGTAGTTCTTGAGTTCCTCGGTGACGTCTTTGTGCTTTTTGAGCAGACTCTGGGCGTTGCTCTCGTCGCGCCCAACGTCTTCGCTGGAAACCATGCGAAGTGTTTCCAACATCCAGACGTCCACGTCGTCGGCATCGGCGAACAGCTGATGATAATCGACAGCCTCCTCCAAACGCTGGCGGCGTTGGGCGGCCAAGTCCAAGAGGTGTTTCCAAGCGCCTTGGATTTCAGATAGACGCTCGCGGATTTTCTCTGCGCCAAAGTGGCCGGATTTGATTAACTCTTCGCCTACATTGGTGGCTTCTTCTAGCTGTGGCTCGTGAGCGGAAATCTCGTTCTCGAGAATCTTGTGTTTGCTCGACAACAAGTTAACAGTTGTAAGGTCGTGGCCGATATCGGAAGTGGACACGATCTGTTCCTTCTCCTTGATCCAGTTGTCTTCGTCAGCCATATCCCAGTAGAACTGCCACAATTTCTTGCTTTCCTCGAGTCTGGAACGTCTTTCGACTGCCAAGCGCACCAATTGGGCGTAGGCTTCTTTGAGTTGTTGAACGCGTTCCAATACCAGTGCGGGATCGCATGGTTTATATCCCTTGTGATCTTCGTCGTCTTCGGCATCGACAAACCTCTTTGACTGGTTTTCAACGGCCTTAACTCTTTCGCCAAGAATATTGATGTCGGCTTCCAAAAGGTTGTGTTTTTGTAGCAAATCCTCCACACCCATCAAGTGTTTGCCATAATCGTCGGTCAGGAGTCTTGCTTTCAATTCTTCCATGGCGTCTAAAATGTGGAACATTTCTTGGAAGTTCTGTTGCAATTGCAGAGAAAGATCTAATCGCTTCCTCCTGGCTCTAAGCAATTCCAATAGGTAATTCCATAGGCGTAGGACGTTTTCTTTTCTGGCATTGATACGTTCCATGTCGTGATAGTTTTCTGCTTCCAGCTCGGAAGCAACAGCCACAACGGCTTGGACGCGTTCTTCGTATGCAAAGATGTCGGTTTCGATGGCCTCGTGTTTCTTAGCTGCGGCCTCGACAGCGGCCAAATCTTGCCCAAAGTTGTCTTGCGATACCAACCTCTGGTTTTCGCTCAACCAGGTCTCGCGCATCGAAGCTTTCCTGTTAAATCTTGCTGCGAGCTGTTCCAATTTCTCTTGACGAATCAATTCTTCGCGAAGAGCCAATTCACGTTCGTGTTCGGACTTTTCCAATCTTTCCCAAGCCTTATTAATGTCAGAAATCATTTTGCCTTCCTTGGGAGTATATGGTCTCTGATTGTTCGCTCTCATTTTCGATTGCAAAGTGAACAAAAGGATCTCCAAGTTGCCTTTTTCCACGAATTTAGGTGGTTTTTCAACAGTCCTGTAGTTATTGAATTGTCCTAGCTGCTGCTGCACGCCTGTCAAACTGTTGGCGAATTCTCGTTCGCCCAAAATCTGGATTGTGGATTCAATCCAAGCTAAAAGATCGCTGGTCAGCGATTCGTACTCCTTGATCATTCTATCGTTCTCCATCGCGATACCTACAACTTTACCAATACGCTTTCCTTGCACTGTCTCCTGCTTCATCTTGCTGAAGTAATGGTAATAAGTTACTACATAGGTAATGATGGATTTCTCGTCGGGTTGCTCTACGAACACGTCTTCGGCGTCTAATAGTGGAGTAAGTCCTAGTTTGTCTTCAGCGACATTAAAGGCATTGTTTAGGTTGTGCATTGGGTTCGATTTCGACAATTTATCGAATTGAATCAAATCCGGGCGGTGTTTGTGGATTAAAGCGTTGAAAGCGAGACCGTCGCGCCACGAGGTGGTAAAGTTTCTTACGTTCACGTTGTGATAGCCTGCAGTTTTCATTTGACACCAGAGCAGCAGGGCGTCCTTTGCGGACTTGGTTTCCTGGTTGTCGGTCTCTTCGATTGTGATGTCTTGTATCTGGAACCGGAGGATGATGGTCCAGATTAAACCCAGAGAAAGACGGGGGTTGCCGTCGACGATGTCGTGAGAACCCATGTTCTCCAAGTGCACGCGCTGTTCCCTCAGGAACTGCAACGCTTTGTCCACGTTTTCCAGGCAGTGAATACGCATTTTTCCTTTTGTCGGCCTAGGCAATCTTTCACCTAAAAAAGGTAATAGCAGATTTAAAGCTCATTCACATCCACTTAATATGCGTAACTTAACTTAACTTAAGAAACATACGTCTGTTAAGTTGTCTGTTTACATTAACTTAATACACACAAAAAACGTAATATACAAGCACGCGCAAAGTAGACATCGATGCCTATCTATCTATAAAAGTGAAACAACAAGATAGCGCTATATCGTTTTACTGGGCATGTGATTGGCTCACGTAAGAAACGTATTCCCTTAAGTTGAGCCGATCCCAACTTTTGGATACGTTAAGTTACGTGTGATAAGTTTTATACGAATGTAAACAGCTGCATTGGTTTCAATGTATTTCAACTTACGTCTCTCAAGTACGTTAAGTTAAGTTACGCGTATTAAGTGGATGTGAATGAGCTTTTAATTTTAAAATAAAAATTGCAGAAGTTTTTCAAATTTTACCTGGTCAGCTTGGCTTATCGTTATTTTAAATACAGGGTGTCTTAGAACTGGCGGCCCATTTTTTCGAAATCGGAAAATTGCAGGAATGATTTAATTTTTAAAGCCATCAATGAGAGCGCTGTGTCTCTGCTCTATCGGACGAGTTGTTGATATATTTTTTGTTTTACATTGAAAAATAGTAAAGAAAAACATTTTTGGTACGTATTGTCCCAAGCGCTAAGTTAAAAAGCGGGGCCTTAAAAATTAAATAAGTCCTGCATTTTTCATCATTCGAAAAAATTGTAAAGAAAAATTTAATGGTTTTATGCAACATAACACTAAGCCTCACTTTTGGAAAACTGAGATAATAGCGGATAATAGCTTCCGAAAATTATATGGATCCTTTATTACTTTGTTAATTCTAGGTTCAACGTTTTAATTTTATTTAAAAATCGCTAATTTCGGTTGGTTTATTCTTGACTAAACAAATCCTGTGATTATTGACTATAAAGAGTTGGAGCAACCAGGCAGCTTGGAGAGTTGTTGAGATTTAAAAAGTGCACTTTATAATATTGAAAATAATATAGAACAGTATTATATTGATTATTTTAATTAAGTATCTTTCTGAATTTTTTATGTTACTGTTACCCTATGGACCGCCAATTTTGGGACACCCTGTCAAAATTTAAATTTGTTTTGTACTTATTATGCTTTAATATTAAATTTTAAACTTTTTAAAATTCTACAGTTTATAAATATCCGAGGATAAAACACGATATTGTCACCGCAATCATATTGCGTGTTTATAACTTTTGGGCTTTAGAAGTTTTATTAAAAAATCGATAAACACAAAGGCTTTTTAAATATCGATTTGACCAAAATGCAATGTTGAAAATAAAAACCTAGGTATACAAACAAAGATATTCTTACCTGATAATACTTCGAGAAGTTTGATTAAATTTTTTCCATCTCTCATATCTACGTATAAATCTGTGATGCGGGAGTTTACTCTGACTAAGTGGGAGTTCACCCATTTTTGGAAGGTTTTCTTTTGAACACTTTCTCTTTCATCTGAAACAAAAACAGTTTTTAATTATTATAAGTAATATTATAATTATTATAAGGAATATTATTATAAAACATTGTTGTGTAGTTTATTAACCTGTTTAGAATTCCAATGCATATGCAATAAGGATGTGGTAAAATGTTGGAATAAATAAAATAAATACCATTTTCCAGAAATATAACTTTTCTATTGCTCATAAAACAAAAATGTACATAATCGATTTTCCAACAAAAATAATAAAAATTTAGCACAATGTCTTCAAATGGCACAAATAGTATAATTTACAGTTAATGACCTCGACATCCAAGTCCTTATGAAAATCAATATACAGTGTGCCAAAATTCGCAACACGAGCAATTAAAAACAACATAATTTTTTTGAGGGCACCCGTTAATTTTCTTATGACGTCACTGAAAATAATTCCTAATTTTGATGGCGTGAGCTTTCATTATTAACTCACCCTTGATACAGTAAATGATACAATGTTACAATGTTATACATGAAATCATGTCATGTATAATATAATATAGGTAAACTAAATATTTTTATTTCGATCAACAAAAGTGAAATAAGAAAATCGCTCTCACGACCAGTGTTGCCACTAGTGTTGTAATTAAGCATTTACCCCAGATTTTTTATCATTTTACCCCAATTTACCCTAAACACAAACTAAATACCCTAAAATGCGCCCCAATGCTCAAATTATCTACAATAACAAGAAATTTCTTTTAAATGAATTTATAGTAGCCTATTTTAAATACATAAATGTAACCTGCGAAGATTGTGAAGCGTAAATTAAAAAAATACCCACATTTTTTGCAATTAGGTAAATTTTTTTTAAAATAAATTTATAATATTTTATTTTGAATACATTAATGTAACCTGCAAACTAAATTTAGTAAGTAAAGAAATTGTAAGTGAAAAATGTAGTTTTACCTTGATTTTACCCTAATAATATCACCACCCTTAAATATACCTACTAATTACCCTAAAAATGGCAACACTGCTCTCGACCAAAAACTTCATGCAAAAACTGTTTAAATAAACAGATAGGTACAGTGGTGGACACGGAATCTCGAACGACATAATTTGGTTTTCCTTGTGTGATTCTGTAAATAGCAAATATTTAATAATGGCCATATTTGGTTTCGCTGTGAAAATGACAAGAATAGTGATTACATAGTCAGTTTAGATTTTGATGTCAATAGAAGTCGTTCGAAATTCCGTCTCCGCCACTGTACAAAGTTCCATTATTTACAAATTGTAGTACAATAGTATCAATCTTTGAAATTATAAAAATACCACAAAAATCCCGGTTTTTCGACAGGAAAATTACCTCTTAAATTCGTAACCAAACCATCATAGTAGAAAAGCTCTGGGTCGACTTTATACTTGGTAATACTCATTTTAAACAACAGTCACAAAAACACAAAACATTAAATTCCTTATAGACGGAAAAAAAAACTATAATATGTACGTTACTTTAACCCAATAATACGTTCGGAACTGGACACAAAAAAGGAAATAACAATGATAACAATAAGATAAGAGGTATGGGCGTGCACAAATCTAATGAATATTATTACAGGGTATTATAATAAGAAATGTATTCCTTAAATGGATTATTTAATATCAGTGTACCTATTTTATGTTTTACAGTAGTATCAGCATTATCTAAAGATACGGTGTTTTTAATTTTAGATAAGAGGGTTGTTTATAAAATGTTATAAACAACTATTTTAAAAAGCACTTATAAATGGTGGGGCATGCAATAAATAATCTAAAATAAACCATTAATCGTAAGGTAGTGTGTTCAACGTATTTTCTAAAAAGTTAAATATCGACAAAATTATACGTAAACAACTGAGGAAAGTAGTAAAGAACAAAATTCAAAAATGGACTAAAATGAAAATCATTAAATCTGTAATTAAAATTACTAGCTACACGGAGAAAAATAAATAAAAAGAAAAGGTTCTTAGTTATTATGCATATAAAAACCAAGAACTTTAGACATTATGCATAATGACTGGATATTTCAGTTATGTTCTGTGTAAAATCCATTGTGGGCGGGGCGAATCAGTCAATTGCAATGTATTAATGCTATACCTACTTCTCAATTAACCCAAAATATAGTTTGTGGAAGTAATGAAAAGTTTATTTATTAATTAGATCAACATATGTTAGTGCCACATTGTATTATTTTGAAATGTAAATAGGGAAGTTTAATATAAAATTTGTGGAGCCTAAGCTAACAATAAGATTTTTAAGTAGATCAGGAATATGATAATACCTAAAACATTTACCCAATTTGCATATTTTCTAATAACGTCATAGTTATTAAGGGTAAAATACAGAACATATATTTTAAAATCTATTTATTTAAACAAAAATAGCTATTCTATAATACTATAAGATATTACATAAATACAAGTAATATATTATAAAATTTATTTCTTAATACAATAAAATGTTATTATTATTAAAGAACAACTTTGGTATTGAATAATACAGAACAATTATTCAATACTAAAAATATGGTTGAATCGTTTATTGTTAAAACAAGCTAGCTGACTTTTTGCAAAGTTCATATCTTGAGTTTGCAAAAAGTTACTTGGCTTGTTTTAACTAAAGTATTTATTTATTTAAACAAGAATGTGTAGTTCTGTTTTTTGCAGAACACTACTCATGACTCTGCAGCAGTATAAACTTTAATAATAATAATAATAATAATAGGTATTTATTGCCCAACAGTACATACCATAAATGGACATTCATATAATAGTGTTTACTTACAAATACTAGCTTATAAATAAATAATACAAATAAGTTAAAAACAATATATAAATAATTAAACATATAAATAGTTAACAATTTTTACAATTAACAATATAAAACACTAGGATAAACAATTTTTTATAAAGCTTAAGGAAGAAAAATTTATATCACAGGAAGTAGAAATAAAATTGAATATATTGCACATAACATATAAAGGAGATTTTTTAAGTGTGTTTGTACGAGCAAAGGGACATCTAAACGTTATACATTGTCGGCTATTACAACGAGGAATATTAAAGCACAATTGACCCAACAAATCCATGCAATCGATCTGATCATGAAAAAGTTTATACAAAAAAGTTATTGAAATAATTTTTCTTCTCAATTCCAAAGACAATACATTAAAAGTCTCTAACAGAACTAAATGATCATAACCCTGTGGTGGATAAAAATTGAATATTCTAAAGTTAAGAGTTTTTAGGAATTTACGCTGAACATTTTCAAGGTTTGTTATGTGATAGGCATATATTGGAGACCAAACCACGCTGGCATACTCAAGTTTGCTGCGCACTAACGAATAATATAGTAATTTAACGGACTGAGAAGAAAAACCTTTGGTATTTCTAAAAATAAATCCAAGGGTCATTGTTGCAGATTTTATATTTGTGTTAATGTGACTTACAAAGCTTAACTGTTGATCAAAAATAACACCCAAGTCTTTCATTACAGAAACTGTATCCAAGGGAATATCATTAATGCTATATTCAAAAATAATTGGATTTAGTTTTCTGGTATAGCGCATAATCTTACATTTAGATATATTCAACTTTAAACGATTACTAAGACACCACTGGTTTAAAGTATTTAAATCATTTTGAAGTTCAAAGCAGTCATTTAAGTTTTGTATACCTTTAAAAATTTTTAAATCATCCGCATATAAAAGCTTGGAGCAACTTAAATTTAATGGCAAGTCATTAATAAAAATAACAAAAAGAATGGGTCCTAAATTAGATCCTTGCGGCACCCCTGAACAAGAGGCAAACCACTCGGAAGAGTAACCATTAACAATGACATATTGTTGCCTATTAGTAAGGTATGATTCAAAAAGTTTAATAAGCATATCATCAAAACCCATCCGCCTTAATTTATTTAATAAAATAAAATGGTCTATTTGATCAAAAGCCTTTTGAAAATCGGTATAGATAACATCCAATTGGCCATTGCTATCAATCGTTTGACTAGCATGTTGTGTAAATGAAACCAAGTTACTTGTGGTAGATCGTTTTGTAATAAAACCATGTTGAAAAGGGGACAACATATTTTTTATTTGATCAAAAATTTTTGTATTTATTATTGTTTCGAATATTTTAGCAAAATTACATAAAATTGATATTGGTCGGTAGTTGACAATAAGCGAATTATCACCTCGTTTTAATACTGGTATGATTTTAGAAATCTTCCACATGTCTGGAAACAACCCAGATTTTAAAATTTTATTAAAAATAATCAAGAGGGGATTAGCCAGGGCTCCAGAGCAATCTCTAACAAAAAAACTTGGTATATTATCAAACCCAGATGTCATTTTATTTTTCAACTTTTTTATTGCCCTGTATATGTCTTCAACATCAATTGCGAATAAAGAGACGTGATTATTAGTAAATACAAAGTTGTTATCATTAAATGGAACCGAATCTATATAAACGCTATTAAAAAACTGCGCGAAACTATCAACTATTTCTTTAGGTTTATCGTATTCAATATTATTAAGATTAACTTTACTCGGAATTCGGGATTGTCCTTTTTTTGAATTAACAAATGACCAGAACGATGCAGGATCATTTTGTAAATTAAGCTGAATATTATTTAAATAATGTTTATAAGATATAGATATTTCATTTTTAATTATTTGGCGAGTTTCCTTAAACAAGGTTAAATATATTTGTTTACTTGTTTTTTTGTATTTTTTGTGATAATGCAGTTTCTTGTTTATGTTTTGAATTATTGATTTATTAAACCACGGTGGATATGTTTGTTTATTATGAATATAGGTTTTATTAGGTACATAATTATCGAAGAGACTGTAAAGTTTAGTATACAAAGACTCACACGAACTGTTTATGTCATCAAATGAGTTTAAATATGACCAATCTATCTGTAAAAGATCATTATACAAAAGTGGAAAGTTCGCCTTTCTAAAATTGTAGATTTTACTCTCAGTATTATTACAAAAGTTTGTATTAAATAATTTTGTCTTTAGGTTTATTGCCAATGTAGGATGATAATCATCAACTTTAACAAAAGGGTACTGCTCCAATTCAACCTCACAATTACAATTAGTAAATACAAGATCCAAGCATTTACCAAATAGATTGGGGATATTATTACATTGTTCTAAATTAAGAAAAGCCGAAAAATTATTCAAATGGAGGGACTTACTACTTTCTTCATTTAAGTTTACATACTCAGGGACATTAAAGTCGCCAAGAATGACTATGTGTTCACTATAACTTGCTAATAGATACGCTAATTCATCAAAAAAGTTTTGAAAATCGCCCACATTCATTCTTGGCGGAATATAAATAACAACAAAAGTTACAGATACATTTGAAGAAACATCAACTTTACAACCTACGATATCCACTAAGCCATTAACACTCTCAACAATTTCAAAGTTAATTTTATTTATATTAAAACTATCCTTTACTGCAATTAAGACACCACCTTCTCTGGCACAGTCAAGTAGGTCATATTTTCGATCACATCTCAAAACATTATAGGTACTAGAAAATAATTCAGCACTTTCAACAGCAGATACTAACCATGTTTCAGTGAGACATATAATATCAAATTCATTATCACTTGCTGCACATGAAAAGTCACGTATTTTAGTGTTCAAACCTCGTGTATTTTGATAGTAAATACTTAATTCTTTATGGGTATTGTTGGGCTTTAGTTGTTTAAATGATTTTCAGATTGGACAATTTTTGGTACGTCATTAATATATTTTATTTTGACATTTTTTCCATTCTTTAATTCTTCATCCAGCTTGACTTTTATCAATTTATAATAGTCGTTTTGTCTTTTGGTCTTGTCTTTACTTATAGACACATGCTTAAAACTTTGATTATCTTTAATTTTATGGGAGTTTTTCAATACATTAATTACAGCAGATTCAGATGGCAAGGTAACTTTTAGTGGACGTTTTTTGTTTTGGCTATATTTTCCCAAACGTATTGGTTGACTTTCAAATTTTGTTTCTGGAGAAATACAACCTAACAATTCGGTAAGAAATTTTCGATCCTGAACCTGTTGTTCCTCATTATTATCACCTTCTGACATATTAAATAATATTAAATTACAGCGTTTTCTCTCTCTGGCGGTTATTTCAGAAATAATATCTTCAACACAATCTTCATCGATAACTGCATCAGATTTTTTATTTAAACCCTTTAACTCCTTTACGTCTTGTTGAAGCGATATGATTGTTGCCTTAAGTGAGTTTAGATCTTTACAGTATTCATCACAAGAGGCACATGACCAGTTAAGTCCTTTATACTATATAGAAACGAATGTTTAGAGTAATGGTTACTTTTGGGACAGCGATTGATGTTTAGAGAGTAACTGTAATGTGTCAGGGCCGAATTTAAATTTTTAGGGAACCTAGGTAAAGTTGAGAGAAGGCGCTCTTAATTTGAGAATAATTTAATCTGACTAAGCTAGCCTGTTCCAATACTATTGAATAGTATTGCCATTGATTAAGTTTTGACGATTTTTTGCCGTAATTGCTATTTAAATCAATTATGTAAAATAATGTTATTTTTCTTTTATTTGCAAAAAGCGTTTTATTCTACATCTCATCATTACTTGGATTTAAAGAAATGGGAAGACGACAAAATATAAATGTATGTTTTTTTAATACGACATTAAAAAATATGTAAAATTCCAGATTATAAATAAACTACTTAATTTTAAGTCTAATTTTCAGTTTACAAGCAGTATACTAAAAATGATAACATAAGTAAAAATATTTGTTTTTTGTCTCTAATTTTAGACAATTCAATTTTCACTCGAATTTTATTTTCACAAGGAAAGTTTAACAAAATATTATAAAACATACATTTTTTATTTTTGGATTCTATATAGGACCCTATTGTTATAACTTAAAATCAATAGGGTCCTATATAACACCATTATTATCCAATATTTGATACTATTGATACTACACCTTTATTATATTTAAAAACCTTGATGGGTTAAATACACTGCGCGTCAAAATTAACTCATAACAAGTTAAAAAATCCAACTCTAATTCGCTTTTACCAATCTTTATAAAATTTTGCATAAAAATACTTTAAGTTGTCAAGGGTTTTTCGAGAAAATATCCTTAAAGCCCTTTTATTTAATAATAAAAAACGCTCCAAAAAAATCTTTTATAGGGAATTTGTTTTAAGTAAATAAAAAATATGCTGTGAAAGACCGTATTTTTGTTAGTATACCCTGAAAATTTGAACAAATCAAACAAACAGTAACAAAAATACAGCGCTTCAAAGTTGTCAAAAATGACCACTTTCAGCAAAATAATCAAAAAGGGGACGTTTTTACCGACTTTGAAGCGCTGTATCTTTGTTACTGTTCGTTTTATTTGTACAACATTTTCAGGGTATACTAACAAAAATACGGTCTTTAAAAGCATATTTTTTATTTAGTTCCCTAAAAGTTATTCTTGAAGGTTTTTTTATTATTAAATAAAAGGGCTTTAAAAATATTTTCTCGAAAAACCCTCGAACACGTAAACTGAGATATAAGTTGAAGTATTTTTATACAAAATTTCATAAAGATTGGTAAAGGCGTTTTAGAGTTAGAATTTTTTTACTTATTATGCGTTAATTTTGACGCGCAGTGTATATGCCTTTTATAAATATTATAAATAAACATGTTTTCTTACCGGCTAAGGCCTTTATACGAGACCTTTCGAAAAGTCTTGAGGATGAGTTACCACCATCGTACTCATAATCGTCCACTATCTCCTGTTGTAAGGTGGGGTCCCACCTTACTATACTTATGTCAGTCGTCATCCTGGTATTTTACCAGCGGTGCTGGTTACCACCTAAAACAATACAAATCGTTATTTAATTGGATAAAATCTTAAATTTTAAATAATTTAAATTACTACTAATAGCCACAGTAAATCACTAAAGTAAATTATTAATACTTAATAATCACTGTTCTTGTAGTTAAAAAATTGAGTAAGTAGAACAAAAATATATAATATTCTGAGACAACTCAATTAATTATGAAAACTAATTATTTCATTAAAAATAATTCAATTACAAATATTTTTATAGACCCTTGCTCATTAAGTGTTTATCTATCATAGTTTTTTCTAAATCTATTTTTAAGGTACCAATTAAACTACACATTTCCCACGTTCTCAGACTTGGCTCTATTTTTAGGCATACGTAAATCGAAATGTCATGGATAATTTAAAAAATCCACACATGTGAGTGATTTCTGGTTATAGTTACAAATTTACCTGTACATTTGAAAAACAAGTTTATAGCGTTATAAAATCTAATTACAATTAAAACGACTTTAATTGATAAAGTAATATTCTGATTCAATTTAGACACTTAATTTTATTATAATGCTAACAAGTTTAATTAGATTTTGCATTCGTTAAATTGTTTATGGCGATGACGTTGTGAATAAATAAAAGTTAGACAGATTTATTTGTAATATAATTTTATTTTTTATTTTAGAAATTATTTTTATGATTTTTGAAATAAATTTGACAATATTTTGGCTAACTATAATTTATAAAAAATAGTATTATTATACGAGAGATAATGCAGGCTATTATTCACTAGGATGAGGTTTGCGTCCAGAGTCGCCAGACGAGAGACTTAAATCATCCGAGTGAATAATGCGCATAATATCGAGTTTAATACTATACTTTATCTATTTTGCGTTCATAATGACTAAAGTCTTTATCCCACCCAAAATTTTAATTTTATAAACAGCATAATATTTTGCATATTGGTTATAACATTTTTATGACTTTTCTGGCAATAAATTTTGTTTAACACCAAAGAAAATTCTTTTTTCTTCTTTAAAATTAAATTAAAAACAGCCGCTTATTGTAAAGCCCGCTGCACAATAGCCCGGTAACGGGAACGGGAATCCTAACAATAAAGGTGGGAGACACTAAAAATCACTGTTGATAGATAGAATTCGCTGAGTCTCTCCCACCTTTACCGTTTAATTTCCCGTTCCCGTTCCCGTTCCCGTTACCGGGCTTTAGCTTTAGCTTTAAGTTAGTTGACAGTTGTCAAATGTCTTACAATCGTTAAAATAAAGTGCCCTTGTAAAATAATACTAAATGTGAAAATTATTTTATTATCTCAATACAAAAATACAAAAGCATTAAATAGTCTCTTAACGCCAATATTTGCAGAGTTTATATGAACATTGTACTGACCTTACAATTTCGCCGGCAGTACTTAATTTTAAAGTCGGGCTCGGACACCACCGTGAAGTGCTAATAAAACATTTTCTTTACTTTCACTGTGAAAAACTGTTGTTTAATCCATTTTCAAGAGATACATTTTGATTTATTATCTTATAAAATACAAATTTGACATATTTGACTCATAAAATTAACGGAAGTTAACCTACCTTCAAATAACCGCCTGTTATAAGAAAATAAATTTCAAGTTTTGACTACAGGGAACCAAATTGGCGCACAAGCATGAAGACTAAAGTACAAACCGATATGGAGGGAGTGAGGCTGAAATCAAAAGCAATGAAGAAGTTTATCAGCGCTCCATTGACGATTTAATTTCAAACACATGGAAAACGTCATAATTCATACTTGATTTTGATTGGCCATAATCAGATTGGGTTTGTGCGCAATGCAGTGCGCACTGCAGTTTTATTTGTTCTGTGCCGACGAAAAAATTTGCGTGAAACATAGGAAGTTTGTCTTCTTGCGCCACATAAAAAAAAGCGGCGCAAGGCAGCCAACCACTGATGGATCATTGCAGCCAACTATATGGCATTGCCAAAATAAACCTCCTTTCTCTTCTCAAATCTTATTTATTTGTTGCCTTTGCGAAATCAAGGTGCAGTGACCCACACTATAACCTTTTTTGCCGTTTATTACATATAATAAACGATTAACCGGTTAAACCGTAGTTTCATAATAACCGGTTACTAATTCCCTAATAAGTAGTAGGTATTTGTCGTATAAAAATTATAGTATGCAACTCGTTTATAAAATTTTCTAGACACTCATTTAATTAAACACTCGCTCGCAAGCTCTCTCGTGCCTATTTAAAATTCGTGACAAAAATGGCGTTTATCAAACTTGATACATAATATATTATTAATGTTCAGGATTTATGCGATTTTTATTTATTATATAATTACAAATAATTTATAAATGTAAAGAAATTGACATTGACATTGCGTGAGATTAATACAGTTAGATATAAACCCAACTAAGATAAGATCCTTTAAAACATTATAAAACCCTTAAAAAGGCGTTTATATAATATGATTAGGTCCATTCCAAAACTCGGCTTATCCACTTTTTAATAAAAATGAGTTAGTGGTGTCTGTACATTTAACATGTATCCACCTATACCCTGATAAGTTCATAATATTCTATAACTAACCTTATTCCATTTAAAATTCATTTACAAATTGACTTATATCATGCAGAACTCGGCATATACGTATGTAATTTTAAATTATTTTAAACTGGAGCAATACCTTTTTAATCAAGGTATATAAATGTTTAACTTATGCCTTTATATTTCGTTTAAAGTATTGTGTTTGCCTGATACGCGTTAGTACTCACGTGTAAGGTTTTTGACATTTTGCTCGAAAACAACTAATATGGATAAGCCGAGTTTTGGGATGCACCTCCTCATATATAAACGCCTTTTTAAGGGTTTTATACATAATATTATTATTTATCACGTTTGATTAACGCCATTTTAGACACAAATTTAATTTAAGCACGAGCAAGCGAGTGCTCAATTAAATGAGTTTCAAGAAAAGTTTATAAGCGAGTTGCATACTATACTTTTTCTACGACAAATACTTATTATTATGTAAAAATGATTTAAATTAGATATTTTCATAACGCGACATCTATAAAACAATAGAGTAACCAACTTGGGAATGTGTAATAATGTCAAATATCAAATTTTTTGTGTAAATTTAAATGTATTGCTTGAAAATGGACCGTTTATTTCGATATATAAGCAGTTTTTTACAGTGAAAGTAAAGAAACGGTGTAGTCTCCATCTGAAATTAAGCCGGCGAAATTATAATATAAACTTTTCAAATATTGGCGTTAAGAAACTATTTAATACTTTTGTATTTAGAAAAAAACAAGTAATTTTTACATTTAGCACCTATTATTTTACAAAAAGGGCACTTTATTTTAACGATTGTATGGCATTTGACAACTGTCAACTAACTTAAAACTAACTTCAGTCAATGTGTCACTTAGTGTCGTGTAAACATGTACGATAATGAGCGTTTTAAAGGTGGGAGAGTCAAAAACATTAAAAAAGTGTATTTTTATTTGACAATCGCAGTTTAAGGACTACTTATATAATATAATATTAATATTGCCAACCAAACTTTGAAGCTGACCAAATAAAAAAACGAACTTTGAAGCTGTCAAAGTCCATTAAAAAGCGAATGTTGGGTATGCAAATTTAACATCAAATAAAAATATCAAGATTTTACAAAATATGCCATTGTTATTAAACGATTTTCATTAGTAAAAATCAAACATTATTTTTATAGGTTGCAATAGATGTCCTATTAAAAATGGATAGTAATGGATATATCAAGTTTTTTTTAATTGGTGTGTTCGTGAAGGAATGCAATTTTGCAACATCTTAACATAAAGAGTCAACTCACCGTTATGTCTATACTAAGTATATCAAATCGAATATATAGTGACGCATTAATGTCTAAATCCCTACAGACACACTGGCACTATTTTCACCTGCAGTTCAATGCAATCGCGAACGGTAAAATTACCTGTGCAACAGGGATGCTTCCGAGGAAGCGAACCGAAGCGGCAGCGAGGAATAAAAGGGGATTTGGTAGCGCGACGCGTTCACGCCGGGATCGATCAGCAGGCGAGTGTGTTGCCGCCAGGCGTCCCGACGCCTGACCTACGGCTTGCCAGCGACGCTGCTGCTGCATTATTACGAAGCGTCGCGACACCAGCGATCGGCAACATGGATTTTCGGGCACAGGAACGATCAGATGATTAGAGACTACTTGTTTATTAGCAGGAATTCGTGGGATTCCGTCACGCAGCTGATTTGAAACTGACTATGGTTTTGGTTATTAATTTATGAGTTGGTTAATTCAGTCATTAAACGATTGCACCCAGTGACCTGGGATTAGATTTAAATTAAAAAAAAGTTTACATTGTTTTTAGAATAAAAACTATTGCGTAGAGAAACTATCAATTGAAATACTAAGTAGATTTAAATTTAAGATTTAATACCCATTGTGTTTAAAATATACATACATATAAAATACATAGTATTTAGATGTCATTATTTATTTTATAAAAATTTTGTAAAATTGATTTTTCACTATAATTGTTTACAATAATTGTAAGTTATGCAAAAAGACAATGGTATAATAATCTAAAGAATATTTTACACAATAAATTGAAATTTATCCACACAATCGTGATATTGTAAGTAATTTAACATTTTTTAAAATATTATTAAACTTTGTCTTTTCAATTGTTCATAGCAGAAGATTTAAGAATTAAAAAAATAATATTGAATCTTTTTTTTTTGTACAAGATAGATCTTCCGACTTGTTTAAATCACCCAGGCAACAGCTTAGTATAATAAACGTTTTTTATACGTAAAAATGGTTTAAATTTGGTATCAGTATAAATTCTAAACGTATATTTTAGATGGTTTATAAACTATACGTTTTTATTTTATCAAACTATACGTTTTTAAATATACCACTACGTTTAAAATACATATATTGAAAAACTTTTAAAAACAATAAGGAATTTACTATATATAACTCGTTTATTTTTGTTAGAAATAAAACCAATTGTAGAATATATTCGTTTATTTTTAGTTTATATAATATCGTTTATTACACATTTAGAAATATTTGTTTTATTAACTTTTATTATTTGCTGTACATTTTTGGTTGCATAGTATGTACCGATCGCGGCAAAGGCGGTGTGGATCACGTGATGTTCTTGCATCTCGCCTCTGTTGGCTTAGTTGGATAGTATACAAGCTTAGGTAGTTCTTGGTTTTGTTATGCTACTACAACAAGTTGTCCGAAAATGTTGAAACCCAGTATGGGTGGAAAACTGTCTGTATATGAAGTTGGTGGAACGCACTTAAATTCTTTAGAATAAAACCAGTAATAGGTCAAGAAAGTTTCTTGAAGAAACTAAGAAAATTGAATGATTAGCTAATTAAACGAAAATGTTTCTAGGTACCTCAAATAATTTAAAAATTTTATTCTTATTGATGGGTATATAAATGCGCCAAACGCTATGGGTAAGTTGTACCAAGCCAGTATTTAAAAAAAGCAGCAAGCCTAAACGTTTATTAGTATGCCAATTTTAATTTTAATTTTAACAAGTTATACGTTTATCTCGCGGACATTCAAACGTTTACTTGTAGTAAAATATCAACGGTATTTATACGTACCATAATACGTAAAAAAAAACATTTAATATACCAATGCGTGTTGCCTGGGCAAGGATTCAATTATTTCCCTGCAGGGCAAAGAAAACATGAAAAAGCAACAAACTATGTACCTATTATTTCTCATCTACTGTCATGAAAATAATATAATAGTATTTTAGTTGTTTTGTAAAAATTTTCTATAATAATGAAAATTTCCTCAGAAAATGGACTAACAACCGTTTAAATCAGATAAAGAAGCAATATTTTAGTGAATGCTTTATCGGCAAATACTAGTTTTTCTACTCCCACCTTTAAAACATGTTTCCATGACACTAAGTGACCTTTTAAATACACATTAGCTGGCCATACACAGGCGTTATTTCGCGCGGTTTATCGTGGCGTGTTGGGATGTAGCGGTTAGTATGCACGAAAGAACGGCATGGCAAAAAAAGCGTCATGTTCCATAAGCCGGCCATACACAGACGTTATTGCGCGCGGTTTATCGTGTTATCTGCAAAAACATATGGAAAATCATGTACGTGAGTGAGTATCGCCGCGCGCAATGATAGAACGGGAAGGGATTTCAGACGTGCTTTTCTCTGGAGTGTGGCGTGTCCACACGCCACATTCCGCGTCACGGTTTACCTTTGCTTGGCAAAATTTCACGTTGAAAATTTGTACATGAGCACATGTAGTTTCAAACAACTCGATAAATGACACTTTTTGCCCACTCACATACGATTTTTCCTTTGAAACTGATATACCACGGGCAATCACTTGCTAAATCATTTGAATACTTTATCAAGTGTATGGAACATGACGCTTTTTTTGCCACGCCGTTCTTTCGTGCATGCAAACCGCTACATGCCAACACGCCACGATAAACCGCGCGAAATAACGTCTGTGTATGGCCAGCTATACACTTGATAAAGTATTCAAATGATTTAGCAAGTTATTGCCCGTGGTATATCAGTTTCAAAAGAAAAATTGTATGTGAGTGGGCAAAAAGTGTAATTTATCGAGTCGTTTGAAACTGCATGTGATCATGTACAAATTTTCAACGTGAAATTTTGCCAAGCAAAGGTAAACCGTGACGCGGAATGTGGCGTGTGGACACTCCACACTCCAGAGGAAAGCACGTCTGAAATCCCTTCCCGTTCTATCATTGCGCGCGGCGATACTCACTCACGTACATGATTTTCCATATGTTTTTGCAGATAACACGATAAACCGCGCGCAATAACGTCTGTGTATGGCCAGCTATTGACAAGTTGTGGCTTTACGGCGCTTTAGTCACGGGCTGAAGTTAGCAACAGGTTTTTAGTCACGGGCTGAAGTTAGTTTTAAGTTAATTGACAGTTGTCAAATATCATACAATCGTTAGAATAAAGTGCCTTTCTTGTAAAATAATACTAAATGTGAAAATTATTTTATTATCTTAATACAAAAATACAAAAATATTAAATAGTTTCTTAACGCCAATATTTGAAAAGTTTATATGAACATTGTACTGACCTTTTAATTTCGCCGACAGTAAACTATAACTTAAATTCGGGCACGGACTCTACTGTAAAGTCCTCATAAAACATTTCCTTTACTTTCACTTTGAAAAACTGTCAATTTTCAAGATACATTTCCATTTATAACCTTTATAATTGTGTTTATTAAATGTAAAAATGTGGCATTTGACAGTTTCCCCTGTTGTTTCATAGATGGCGCTCTATACAAATTTTTGATTTAAATCATTTTAAGATAATAATAAGTATTTGTCGTAGAAAAAGTATAGTATGCACCTCGTTTATAAACTTTTCTATACACTCATTAACTTAAGCACTCGCTCGCCGGCAGTAAACTATAACTTAAATTCGGGCACGGACTCCGTGCTCATAAAACATTTTCTTTACTTTCACTGTGAAAAACTGTAAATTTTCAAGAAATACATTTTGATTTATAACCTTTATAATTGTGTTTATAAAAAATAAAAATTTGACATTTGACGGTGACACACAGACTCCCCTATTGTTTCATAGATGGCGCTCTATACAAATTTTTGATTTAAATCATTTTAAGATAATAAGTATTTGTCGTAGAAAAAGTAAAGTATGCACCTCGTTTATAAACATTAATTTAAGCACTCGCTCGCAAGCTCGCTCGTGCCTAAATTAAATTCGTGTATAAAATGGCGTTTATCAAACTTGATACATAATATACTATTTATTTCTGTATTGAAATAATAAAATAATTTCCACAACTAGTATTATTTCACAAGAAGGGCACTTTATTTTGACTATTGACTATTGCATGACATTTGACAACTGTCAACTAACTTAGAGCTAACTTTAGCTCATGAAAGCCCAAAGCCACTGCTGATACTTTAGCCCGTTACTAAAACGCCATAAAGTCACAGCTTCTCAATGTGTATTTAAAAGATACAAAAAAATACATTTACTTTTTTTATACATTTGATTGCAAGTTATTACAAATGTTTACTAAGAAGTTTTATATTTTAACTGTAAACTACATGTATATTTATTTATCATCTGGGCGTGGCACTGAATGATTGCCAATTACTATAGGTAACATAATTTTTTAAAACTACTAGCGGGCCCGACGGGCAACGTGCGAAATATTAACTTGTAGATATTACTGCAGTACCAAGGTAATATTTTCTTTAAAGTTTACATGAAAGCAATGAATTAGAAATGGAAGTCAATTTTTGGAAAAAATATTGACGAGCTTAATGTGCCTGAGCACAATTCCGCGCGTGGCTGTGGCCTAATCGACAGTGCAAGGATGTCACCATACATGCATATAACCTGAATGTACACTAAATTAAGTAAAATAATGAATTCAAAGATATATTTATTTACTTCATTTATTGTACATATTATGCAAATAAGACTACCTAAAAGAAATTTATATATATTTTGTGTAATATTTTGGCAGAATTTGCTCAAAAATTGTCCAAATTTTTAATGCAAAACAAATTTTTTGCAAATGAGTGCATTCCAACGTTTGCATGCAAGATGTGTTTTAAGGGATATTTTTGGCGATAAATTAAAGCGAAACGATAACTCTCGACTTAAAAGTTTTGAGAAATGACAAATGAAAAACTGACCAAAAATGATTATCAAAAAAATGTTGTTTCAGGATTTGTAAAGATTCTTAAATCCATTCCAAATTCTCCTAGGTTGGCGAGACACAGTCCCACTGACACCTCCGAACCACCAAGCCGGTTTCTGCCGAAAGCGGATTCGCATCCGCCAACGCCGCGGCGGTGTCATTTGCCCGATGACCTACATTCTGTAACGCCGCATCGTACGCACCGTCTACAAGTTTGGCATTAAAATTACATAATAACGATTTGTCAACAAACTATGACAGTAAGAGACGCACCCAAAACCACTAAGTATCGTCGTATTACATATTGTATTTCCGGCAATCGCACGACGTGTCAACAGCGTATGCACCCTACGACGCTTAATATCGTGGGCGGCGCTGTTGCCGTTTATAATCCGTATACAATGGTTCATTGTTCATGTAGATCCTGTAAACTTTTGTTTTAGAACTTTTTTTCCCTTTATTTTGCAGACTTTCCAGACATCGCCGCTACCTCAACAATAGTATAAAACATTTTGATTAATGGTTTTAATTGTATATTGTAAGTAGGTACCAATTTTCCTTATCTGCAAAATAACCTGTAATGAGCATGCAATGACTGATATACGTAATAAATTTAATATTATAGACCGTGTTATAATGTAATAATTTGACTTTTGAAGTAATAGGTATTAATATGAAGTCTTTCTATATACAGTGTCGACGAATTAGGTTGCCAATGCTTTGGGAAAAACTTTTTTATTTTGCGTTTTACGAAAAAAAAAATCCTAATAAAAAATCCTGCTTGTTAAAAAATGAGATTCTTATAAAAAAAAATGAATAAAATGTACAGGGTGCTCAGAAATTAAGCAAACATGAACATGCTTCAAGGGAGAACTATAGTTCTCCCTGTTTCATAACACCATTCAATTGTTAACGTCTTTTATTCATAATTTTTTTGATTAATAAATAAAGCTATACCTTTATTTCACTCTATAAAAAAAATTATGACAAAAAGACGTTGACAATTGAATGGTGTTTTGCAACAGAGAACCAACCCTCACTGTTGCAAAAGTAAGATAATCGCGTCCGAAAATTCGTGGTTCATTCATTAATGTGGTCTTAATTATAATATAATTATAGATTCAACATTTTAATTTTATTTCCAAATCGCTAATTTAGTACTATTTTTTTCATTATTTTTAATAAAATAAGTAAATTTGTTGTTTGGTCCCTTGTAGAATAAATAGTTATTACCTATTGTTTTATTATAACATGGAGACCAAAATTTATTAATTCATTAATATTAACTAATAAAGTAAATAATAAAATAATTGTTTTATTCCTTCTCTATCTCAAAATCCAAAAATGCACTGAAACCCTCCAGATCCTCTTCAGTACTAATATCTACTTTTAAATTTACATAAAATGGAAAGGCATCATTTGGAATAAGGTGATAAATAGATTTTAAATCAGGGCAAATATCATGATATTTATATAAATATCCAAATATCTGATATATATCCCATATTTATCAAAATTTGGGTTTTTATTTCTTTTTTTTATAACTATTTTCTGCTTAGGGCCGGTTTATCAATGTCCATGGACTGCAGTTAAAGTTGCAGTTATTTATCTGGTAGATAATTTCCATGGATACCATTGTTCTCACAACGATCGATATGAAATTTAACCGTCAGATAGACTGGAACTGGAACTTAACTAGAGATTGATAAACCGGCCCTTAGAGAATTAAAGGTAGGTATATATTATATATATATAATATATATATGTTTAAAATACTTTTTTATACTTCCACCCAGTGGCGGCTGGTGGATTTTGGGCACACCCATATCTCAGTTATTAGACATGGGACCCACATCAAATTTATGTGAGTTTATAATGACATTATATAGACAAGTTCTGCGCAAGCAGCATTTAAATTAAAGTTTGCGAAAAAAAGTTAGTTTTTAAGTGCAACCCCCAGCCTCCTGCCCCTCCAAATTAAGATAATTCAAATTTAAGTGGTACAATATTTAATTCACTGAAGTTTATCGAGAAATTTCAAATTTTATTAAAAACATTTAAGAATTATAGGTTTTATACCATTTATAATTCTTATTATTTCTTTTACTAAATTTAAAAAAAATTGAAATGGTATAAAATCTGTAATAATTGAATTTTTTTAATAAAATTTGAAATTTGTCGATAAACTTCAGTGAATTAAATATTGTACCACTTTAATTTGAATTATCTTAATTTGGAGGGGCAGGAGGCTGGGGGTTGCCAAAGTTCCACCTTTAAAACGCCCATTATCGTACATGTTTCCATGACACTAAGTGACCTTTTAAATACACATTGAAAAGTTGTGGCTTTATGGCGTTTTAGTCACGGGCTGAAGTTTAGCAACAGGTTTTTAGTCACGTGCTGAAGTTAGTTTTAATTTAGTTGACAATTGTCAAATCGCCGGCAGTTTTGGCGGGGTTAAATTTTTAATTTTACATTCACTATTGCACAATGTGTTAAAGTTAAAATTAGTTAACATGTCATGTTAACTAATTTTAACTTTAAAAGTTTAAACATATTCCATATTAACAGTAACTTGATAAATGTTAGATCTGTCAGATATCCAAGGCAATAGTTGATAATATCAACTTGATGACAGAATATTGCCGTGTATCGCATTTCTATAGGTGAATATTACCGTGTATTGCATTTCTATTGGTAATAAACCTGTATCGTAATGAAAAATTTGTATCATAATGGATCTCATTGTTAGTATAGAAATGTCTAATAAACAAATTAAAGTATGGGAGTTAAAACATACATACATTATTGAAATTAAAAGTTTTTATTGGTTTTTAGAATATCAATTTTATAACCCGATGTGTATTTGGCAACAGTGTGCCTTTTAAATCGTTTCCTGTAGGTAACATACTTGAAATTCAATTACTTGTTTGCAAATTGACTTGTTAGCCTAGGTTAGAAGGGCGCAAGGTCGAATTACGAAGGGAGCAAACAGTTTAGTAATTGGCATAATTTTAAAGGGGGGAACCATTTGTAAGTAAAATTTGATTGCATCCCGACAGGTCAAAAATAAAGTGCTATTGCAAAGTTCAAATAAGAAGGCTTAGTAAAATTATTTGTAAAATAACTCATTTTTAATAATAATGGTTGATCATCATTTGGAACTTTTCTTAAAAGGATTGAGATGGTTCCCAAATCATTATTAATTTTTTGAGAAACATTAAAAATTAGTAATTTTGCAAATAATTTTGGCGCTTGGTTCCTTTTTCGTAAACGCTATCCATTTATAAAAATAGATATAATTTAATTGGATAATTATTGTAACTATAAAAAACATTCAACTTGTCATTTCCACATAGATATTTACCGCTAAAACTATTTAAATTTAAAATTTCATTTAAATTTTGCTATAGCACTTTATTTTTGACGTCAGGAAGCAATCAAATTTTACCATAATTAATATGAACTTTTAAATTTTGAAACATCAAGCTCGATGATTATAATATAAATCACAACGGTAATTTTTTTTCTAATTGGATATGAAATAACAACATTTCTTTAAAACAAACAACTAACGAGGCAAAACATTGTTATCTTTTATCTTATTTATATTTATTTTTCATTTTCAACTAAAATTATCAATTTTATAATATTTTTTAAAAATTGTATAACTACCTGTTTTGTTCACTGTATAAAAACAATGTGATTTTTCGCCTCGCTTGCTTGGAAACTGAATTCTAACAAAAGTGGTATTTTAATTAACCAGGAAGTCAAAGTTATTAATAATTCTAATGTGTATATCACTTGCATACTACTATAAATACATCCTAAAAAGAAGGGCACATTTCCTTTACACAAGCTATAAACAATAATTGTTGACATACAAATCGTTTTTTATTATTAAATTATTTATTACTCGGTGCATGTAATGCATAAAAAATGTGTAAATATTTATGTTTCTTATAACATTTAAATTTTCCATTTTAAGCCAACTTTATCAATCACTAGTTAAAAGGCTTAAACTCGTTGGCGATTAAGTTAATCCTATAATAGAATATTTAATTTAATTTGCAATTAAACAGGCCAAGGCCGTGCAAAATAATTACCTTATTAGCAATAGCGATTTTTATTATTTAAACCTATAAGTAACATATGGTCGAGTCTAGACTTAAATGGTTAACTTCTGCTTTTAAACATAAATAATGCAAAAGTTTTAAATTGTTCTTAAATCATTTAAAAAACGGTACCGACTATTTTAGTGTTGTTCTGTAATTTTCATTTAAGTAAGGGAAGTACGTAATGTCAAAATATGCAGATGTCTACAGACCATAGTAAGGATAATTATAGTGTGTTACTCAACAGTAACCCCCCTTTTTATTTTTTGTTTATAAATTCGTTATCTATTTTAATGTTTGTGACAAAAAACACGTTGGCGCAAATTATATAAAATAAAAACATGGACTAATCTAGTAGGTTAGTAACTAACCGTTAGTTACCCACAGAACATTAGTTAGTATTAGTAAAGAATTTAAATTTACGAACAGTTGTATTTACTTTATAATAATTACTAGACTGGGCCAAAAAAATTGACTATTTTTTTTTTTTGAAAAATATATCGAGAATGTCATTCAGAATGACAAAAAAAAAATTTCGTGAAAATTTGAGCCCTCAATATTAATTTTAAGAGGTCTATCATCGCTATTTTTGATTTTTAGTCATAATATGATGTTTTACGTTGGAACTGTCAAAACAATAAAGTGAAAAAAATTCCTTGTCACTTATTTTTATAAAAAATTAAATTCTCTACAAAAAAGGTCTGATTGAAAATTTTCGCCAGACGAGCCGTTTCCGTGTAATTGAGCTTAATAAATCGATGTGTTTTTTCGATTTGCCCTTTTTACTTTGAAATTTTGTAACTAATGAATCAATGAATATTTAAAAAAGCTCACGTCGGATTCTTAAAGGAAATTTAATGTTCTACAAAAAAGGTCTCGGAACATTTTTGCCTAAATTTAATTCTTCAAAAGTTATTCACGAAGAAAAAATTGAAATTTTAAGTTTTTCTTCGATTTTAATCGTGAATAACTTTTGAAAAATTAAATTTAGGCAAAAATGTTAAGAGACCTTTTTTGTAGAACATTAAATTTACTTTAAGAATCCGATGTGAGCTTTTTTAAATATTCATTGATTCATTAGTTACAAAATTTCAAAGTAAAAAGGGCAAATCGAAAAAACACATCGATTTATTAAGCTCAATTACTCGGAAACGGCTCGTCTGACGAAAATTTTCAATCACACCTTTTTTGTAGAGAATTTAATTTTATATAAAAATAAGTGAAAAGGAATTTTTTTCACTTTATTATTTTGACAGTTCTAACGTAAAACATCAAATTATGACTAAAAATAAAAAATAGTGATGATAGACCTCTTAAAATTAATATTAAGGGCTCAAATTTTCACGAAATATTTTTTTTGTCATTCTGAATGACATTCTCGATATATTTTTCAAAAAAAAAAATAGTCAATTTTTTTGGCCCAGTCTAATAATTACCATAAAATCCTAATTACATCGTCAAAATGTTGTTTCATAGTAATATTAGGTTTACAAAGTTAAAACGTATATAATTAAAATTACAGATTTTACTTTAAAAACATTCAAATTTTTATAGTTAAATGATTGATATATATCAAGATTCTTGTTTCCAAATACCTATAATTAACTGAGCATTTACAACATAGAAAAATAAAACAATTTACAAGTTTGGGAAAATTTGTGTTGTGTTGCATACCTATTCGTCTTCAATTAAGTTATGACCTAGAAATTAAAGGTTAACTTTTTTATAAAATTTAAGATGGTCCGTCTATTTTTAATATAAAATTTTAATTTAATCTTTATTCTAAAAATAATTTACACGTTTTTTATTCTCTAGCGTACCATAAAAAATGCTTTAATTTCATCATATTTGTTAAAAAGTATTTTCAATACAACCGTAAAATAATAGATGTTTTCGCGGAGCTAATTCCGAACTAGTTTGGACATCCCAAGCATGCATGGGCATTTTAAAATTTGTTATGCGCATTTTACATTTTGAACGCCAAATTTTAAACTGCACGCCTATAGGATATGTCCGGAACTAGTTCGGGATTAGTTTTGCAAAAACAGCTAATGACATCAATAGATATTTTAACATTTAATTTAATAAATATATTGTAGTATACTATAGCAACAGGTTTTCAGTCATGGTCTGAAGTTGACTGTTGTCAAATGTCATAAAATAGTTAAAATAAAGTGCTATTTGTGAAAATGTGAAAATTACTCATCCCTATAACATGTTCAGAAGAACGACGTTTTTTATGATTATTAATTATTTCGATCGATTTTTGTTTTTGAGTTTTTCTCAAATTGTCTTTTAAATAGAAGTATTAACTTTAAATTCATTTTTTGTCCGTACTATATTTTATTTTAATATAAAATTTTTATTGGATTAGCTACATATATAGTATCTTTATATTGGTAGAGAGCTGAAATATTTAAGCACATTCACAGATTTTTACTGTTATTTTACAAGTAAAATTTATGCTCATTTTACATCCCATATGGGATATCCGTAATCAGTTTATATAACATTTTCTATAAAAATTAGAGGGATATATTTGAATTGCCCATTATGCTCTTAATAGACGTTTTCATAGATATTAACATTGGCAATTGAGGCAAAGGAGGATTTGCCATTTTTTTATGAGATTTTTTTTTAAAACATAGTATGTACGCTTTTTATGTGTCTAACGAAAAATGGCACATACCCCCTTTGGTACTTCCACGCCTCAAGTATCGATTTCTTATTTACTTAAGATAATAATTAAATTTTAATAATGTCCCATCCGTAATCATGGAATGGCTGAACTATTTTTTAAATAGGTAACATAGGTATGTAGTTTATTTCATTTTAAATCAGTTTTCAATTAAAATTAGTCATTTTTATTAAAATTTAAAGATTTTAGCCTTTAATCAGGAACATAATGAAAAGAAACTTTCTCAGGAATTAATAAAAATGTAGGTATTACAATACCCTAAAGTATAGGGTTTTCGCAAAGCGCGCGTCATCTGGTGGACTTCGGTAGCATTGCGTGAATTTAAGAATTGTCAACAATACATTTATAGCACAGATTATACATCATTTTTAAATAAATAGATAGTTTTTTCACAAAAGAGAGGAAGGCAAAAGTCTTACTCGACAAATTTTGTTCAATTGCACAGCTAAATCGCGCACGTTATTTGTGTTTTACGTTGCAAGGAGAAACTTAAAAAAACTTTTTTATTACTCGATTTTGATTAATTGTTCCTTATATCATTGATTAAGAAACTCAACGCTTAAATGCTTATATGTATACATACGTTAGTGTGTGTATTTTATCAAAGGGATCATGGTGAATTATTGTGTTTTTAATTGTAAATAAAATTCAAGAACTAAATCGTTGCATTTTCATGTTTTGCCAAAGGATCCAATTCGGTAAGTACATTTGTTGGTGCAGATTTAACTAATGATAACTTTACCTAATATAATTAATATTTAAGTTTGGACATTTTTAAGTAATTAGTAAAAAATAATTTTTGCACAAACATAACCTCAAAATTAACCATTTGAGTTCTCTAAAAAACGCCGACAATTGCATTTTAAACAAAAAAATATACCTACGAATTCATGGCAACATAATATTATATATAATACATAATATAATGGTATTTTACCGTTGAGTGGAGACTTTAAAGAATTCCTAATCAACGCTTTTAATAATGCTAAATGCTGTTTAAATTTAGACGACTTATTTGTTTGACGATTTTTACTGAACTAACATGTTAACACTTTTCGTTAATCACTACTGAAATATGTATCTAATAGGTACAATTTATATTTACAGAGACTGTATGCAATTTATTTCTTCATTCAGATGTTTATTGGAAAACCGGTAAAAACTCAACCCAGGATTTCCTCTCGAAATACACCCAACAACACAAATCGATCCACGGTTTTTTTTCGATATTTTTTAACATTATCCGGCTTTATTCTCTAAAACACTCGTTTGTACCCTAAGTGTTTGACAGCTGATTATTAAAAGTTCTACTTTTGTTTCGATGATAACAGCCGAGTGGTGGCGCTACTAGCGATATTTCTTTAGCGTATTGTTTATAAATTATTTACCTTCAAAATACAATTTATTAACCAACTTTAATTTAGATTTAAAATAGTGCTTAGGATTATAAAACCGTGTTAATAAACCAGAGGAGTGGTAAAACAAAAATTGATTAAAAGCTTTCCTAATTAAAACGGACTAATATAAGCACTATTATGATATCATCAAGTAACCTATGCGGTAATAAAATATTGCATTCGCATTCGTCGATGACGTTTACTTATTGTAACAATTATTGTCGGTCGCGTGAAGTAGGTTCACGCAACTCGTCGAAGGGTCCGCGGGTGTATGACCTTTACTTACTATTAGCGACAACACTGCAGATTCACCGCAGCAACAGCGTACCTACGCCTACTTATTCATTGTTTTTTTTTCGTTGTTTTACGATTTTTATGACACTCGGTGAGTTTCGAGATCAATATAATGTGAGAGTAACAGAATAATGGATATGGTGATTAAAAATCATAGGAATCGGTTTAGCGTTAAATAAAAGGAATAAGACAGTCGATCGCTATCTTTGGTTTACTAAATACATCATAACTACATTGTTAAAAAAATAAAAATTATCTATTGTCTTTTATAACTTAATATTGTAAATAAGGCATTTTTGCTTAACAGGTCAGCTACACATATACCCCCTCAATTGGAAGATAAAATAAAAACTTTTAGAGAGTAAAAAATCAATTAAAACATTTTTTCGTGCACTTTTGCACCTATATGCAAAGCTATACAAAATATATTTAATCTTTGGTATATAACATAAATATGTTTAATAATATGGGGATTACGGAAAAATCATTACCTTTTAACTCAGAATCACAGTTTGTGATACAGTTTCCCTTAATTATTTTCTGACGTAGGTACCTATGCCAGCTAGGATTTTTTTCATTATACTTAAATATACATGTATAAAAAGACTGTTTCGTAAACAAAAAAAATAATGTTTAAAAATAAAAATCGTTGATAATAAAAATTGTTAATAAACAATAATGATAACATGGGTCAGATGCATTATGAAAATGTTAATATCTAAATAATTGTTTTTGTATACATTTTAGTTTTGTAATATTTATATTTTTTTAATTTAATTTACTTTAAAACTTAAATAATTAAAATTTGGTTAAAATTTATTTAATTATATAGTAAGCCCATTGCGTGATCATGCCTAGTTAAAAGTCCAACGGAAATTTTGGTAGATTGTTTAATAATAACTAGGTACAGTTGTATTCATTAAAAAAGCGTACAAGAATTAGAATGAGAGAAAACTGTCAACATTATTGCGTAAAACCGGCTTTCCACTGACTTAAGTGACTATAACTGACAGTAGAAAATAAAAATGCCTCGTCAGTTAAAAAGGCTCAAATAGTATCAAGAATCGAAGAAGAATGGTCAATTCGTACTGTGGTATAATAGAAATAAAAACTATATATTAAAAATTAAGCAACGCTGAGAACAGGAAGATTTACTAAACCAAAAAGTTGGTTCAGGTCGTCCCAAAATGTCCACCCCTGAACAGGATGCTGCTTTTTTGAGATATCTGAGGATTTATGGGAAACTATACAACTATACTATACCTACTATACTGCTGGGAAGATATTAATCCAAATATTGTATTAAATTTAATTCAGTTCATCCCAAATAGATTAGCTCAAGTAATAGAAAAACAGGGATGCATGACAAAAATATTACATTTTATTATTATTTATCATGTTTGTTTTTTCATTATTAAAAGGTAATAATTTTTGTAATATTATTTAATTAACCTACGACGTCAATGCTCTTTATAACCTATAATAATTATTTTAATGACTTATGTCAGTGATAAGCCGGTTTTAAGCAATAATATTATTTTGACAGTTTTCTCTCATTCTAATTCTTGTACGCTTTTTTATTGAATACAACTGTACCTACCTACCTTATTATGTAGCTATTAAAATAATTTAACAAGGTTTTAAATTAATAATAATAAATGTATGTATTAAATAATATTAAATCCTTTTAATTTCTTGAAAATGTATAACACTTATTTTAAATTTTATTGGATGCCGTAAATTTTTATACAGGTCTATCTTTTCAGTAAAAAATTGGCATTATACGCTAAAGAAGCATCGCTAGTAGCGCCACCACTTGGCTGTTATCATCGTAACAAAACTTTTGATAATCAGCTGTCAAACGCATGTGTTAGAAACAAGGGTTTTTGAGAATAAAGTCGGAAAATGTTAAAAAATATCGAAAAAACCGTGGCACGATTTGTTGTGTTGTTAGGTGTTTACAATTCTTAAATTCACACAATGCTATCGAACTCCCCCAGATGGCGCGAGCGTTGTGAAAACCCGATACTTCTTTAGCGTATACCTAACTACTGTAGTAAAGTATTTATTTTTATTATTAACCTTGTTTTAACCTCTAAAAACAATGTTATTAATCAATATTCTGATAATCCTGATGGATCTATTGGGGGGCAAAAATACATTTTTTTAAATTTAGGTACAAAGAATTTAGAATACATTTAAAAAAATGCTAATATTAAAATTTTAACATTTTACAAGGTTAAACATATAATAAATAAAATGTTTACCTATTTACCGCGCGTAGGACTAAACAAAGATCATCATGTATTTTTAGCACTAATTCAATTTACGAAATAGCCATGAAATTTAATTCAACTAAATGATAAATTCGGGTGTTACATTTTTTGTCCTATTGGACCATTTATTTTAAGTGACCTATTTAAGCCTTGGAATAAAATATATCGAGATCAATAACGCTGATTTCCGAAAATTGAAAACCACATGTACTAGGTACTACATATAATTTGTATATTATGTAGGTAGGTACATTGTAAAAAATACTTAGAATCTATATTGCATTCCAAAAATAGCCATGAATGATAAGCGCTCTTAACCTGCTTTTAACAGGTAGGCACGATTAGCATTTTATTTTAAAGCGCGAATTTATCTATGATATAACATGTTTGTTATGTAGGTAATGATTGGATTTAACCTCAAATGGGTTGTTCCTTTTTTCTTTAAATAATTATAATTATTATTAATATTATATAATTATATTTATGATTAATAATATAAGAATCAAACAAACACTAAATTTAAATTAGAAATTTTATTGATTTACAAGATACCATATCTGGCTGGAGCAAAATTTGTACTTTAAAAACAAACAAAAATGACATCATTCTTTAACATTATATTTTAAAATACCCACCATGGATGGGTGGACATAAAACCTAATTTGTCGCCCTTTAAGTTAACGTATTAAAAAACTGAATGAATGCATTTAATAAAAATAGCGACCTTGTGCCCACTATGACTCACATACGCATCATGTCTATTAATAAAAATAATAATGTGAAGTGTACCCCAATTAAAATATTTGTTTTATTAATGATAAGTTAACTTGGACCTTTAACCTGCTATCAAATCGGTAAAAAAATTCGATTCTCACAGCCAAAGTGAATTTTTTAAGCTACATTTAAATTTCTTAAAATAGATTTTCGAAATTTTAATCAATACTGTATTATTCAAATTTAATTATATTACCTACATTAATTTAGTAAAAATGGTGTTTTATAGCACTTGAACATATTTTCTTTAAATTTTAAGTTCAGTGACACTGGGCCCTAAAAGTCTATCTGTCAATACGATAAAAACAATCACGATAAAATTACTTTAAACTTTTTCCGGCGGACATTGCTTTTATACGATACCTACGATTTTATTACACAACATGTTATATTACAATTATAGCTTCAAAAGCTTTAAAACTAGTTGTCCAAAATTATATCATCAATTCCATTGGATACACCTTACAAGCGGCCATTTTTAAGGTCAAATTGACTTTTATGGGTTATATTTAAAATTACGCTTAATCTAAATAAAAAACTTACCGGTTTATTGATAATTAAGCACTACTATTGTCACTGGATAGTCCGAAAAATAAATGTTTATACAATAATCACTATTTTTCACTTGTTTTTAGACGATACACAAATACGAACGCCCTTCATGTCAGCCAACTTTAAAAACACACTGCGCAAGCGCTTACAATTATTAGTTTACTACGCCCAATCGTTTGAAATATGGCGGCAAATCAAACAAATAAATCTGATAAAAATTATCCCGCCTCTTATCAGTCTTTAAATATTTAACCACTCTACTTTTCAATTATTCTAGATTTTTTTCTTTCTATTTCTCTTACAAACAAATAAAATTCAAAACAATTACCTTTAAAACATAATATTTTAGTAATATAATATTACCCGTATATATTACCTATAATTAAAATTTAAGTTAATATCACGGTCTGTGGTTAATATAATTATAAATAATTGATAAAAAATATTAAAGAATTATTTTAATATTTTATTTATAGTATCTATTTATACTATAGTATCCTATTAGGTACCTATATGTAGTATATAGTATACTATTAGGTATATACCAAAGAACTTTGGTATATACTAGTATACACAGAATATGTGGTATAGATAGGTTAGGTACAGGTATAGGTAGGTATCATGGGTAGGTATAGTATACCTACCTATATACTGTAGGCTCAATGGTCCCTTCTTTATCTCTGGTCCCTTTTCTCGGATTGCAACGCGATTATCGCGTATTTCGCCCAGAGACCTCATTGAGGTCACCTTAATGCCTTAATGGCTTAATCATTGAGAGCTCAATCATTGAGCTCTCAATGCACAGAACACAATGCTCAACATAGAAAAAGGATATGCTCAATGTCTCTGATTCTGCCGGACAACCGAACTACTAGAAAGTTTCTAGTAGAAACGTCAAGTTGACGTAACAAGTAAAAATAAAAGGTAGGTATCTTGATAATAATTTATATTAAATTTTCTTAGAAGATAACCTTTTTTTATTCTCTGATTTAAGGTATGTGGTAAAGATAACTGATGAAAACATTTTGAAAATATTTTATAAGAGTGGCAATTGTATATGCTGGTATATTTACAGTTATTTAACCTTAAAAATGGCCGAAAATAACTCTACACCACATAAACCCAGATTTACCTCACACCATAATAGGGGGTTTTCTGGAAGAGGTAGAGGAGGGTATCGGGACGACAACAGGCAGAATTTTTGGGAAGACAATAGGCTGAATTTCCGGGAAGACAACAGACTGAATTATCGCGAAGAGAACAGACTGAATTATCGGGAAGAACCAAGACAGAATTTTCGGGAAGATCAAAGACAAAATTTCCGTGGAGATCAAAGACAGAATTTTCGGGAAGACAGCAGGCAGAATTATCGAGAAGAACCAAGACCACATTTTAAAGAAGATCAGAGACCAAATTATAATAAAGCATACAATAATTTTGGTGTACGGGATTTACGAGAGCTTTTAAATCAGAAGCATCAAGAACAAGAAAATGTTAATGTAATTTTGTTTTGTAATTATAATAGGTACTAATTAATTTCTTTTAGACAAGTGGACCACCACCAGATCCACCAAATAGTTTTCTTAAAGATCCTACCAGGGAATCAACAAATCAACAGAATCGTCCTGCAAGAAGACCTCAGAATAAGGTTTGTTTTGAAATTTTGTTTTAAGTAATCTAGTTTTCTATTAGATTCTAAAAATTTCTAGTCAAGTTTCTACAAACATTTTATTAAACTTGTTCCTTCTTTGCATTTAACATTATAATTGGTTGGACCAGATATGTAGCATGCAGCTGCTTCCAATTTATATCAGAAGGGTTAAATGTTTCACAATCTGTAACATTCTAAAAAAGGAAAAGGTTTATTTTCTTTTCTATGACCTAGGTCCATACATATCTAGGCCTAGGTCCACCTACCCTCATCTGATTTCCTAATAAGGGTATTTGTTGTGAAAGATGATCTATAAACGTAGAAGTATGAACTAACAAATCAATGAGTCATATGCCATAGGCAGTGTTGCCAATGTTTGTCGGCCATAAGGCTAGGATATCCTACTAGTAGTACTAGGCTACTACTAATCAAACCTGAATTCGAAAATCCTACTAAATCAACCAAACATAACCACAACTGGTGTTTTACATACAAAAATAAATCAGCCAATAAATAGAGTTGATACCTACTAAAAATAAAAAAATTAAGAAAAACAATCATAAAACTCTTAATAAAAAACTAAACATTATTTTCCAAAATTAGCGTATACTTAGTGTGTCGCACTGTACGCAGATGGCGCTGTTAAAACGATTGTGTTTTGTGATAATGATTTTAACTTGTAACCCAGGATAATTACTTATTCTAGCTTATAATAAAGATATATTTTGGTAACATTTAGGGTTTTAAAATTTTCGGAAAAATTGAGCTAGCGAAAAAAAATTGGGAAATTTTCAGGTAGGTACCTAATACAAAAAAAAATTAAAAAGTCAATTTTTCTGAAAATTTACAAATATTTATAAACTGATATCAAGAGAAAAGTGAATTTTAAACTGATTATAATAATATATGCAGGGTGTCCCAGAATATGTGGGCAATCTCCTGGATTTAGATATAACACATAAAAATAATATGAAAAGTTCTTATAATTTTTTTTCCTACAGCCCCCCTACGGAAATACTGGCTCATAACGGACGCTCCTGAAAATCGTTTTTTTAATAACTTGATCTACAAGGTGAAATTGAATAATTTTTAAATATATTGCTTAGGTACTAGGAAAGTACCCTTAAAATGGGCACTTTCCCAGTAAACATTTGTGATTGCGTATTGAAATCACTCCGAAATCTCGTCGTGACATTGTGATATCACTGGCGCATTCATATGTTTCCACAATACACAATCAATGGTATATTAAGTCGTGACATTCAAGCGCTATACGCACTCAATGGGATATCACTCCGTGACATTGCTAGCGCGCATGCGCGAGCGAAAGTGCAGGGGAATATTGAAAACATGTTGGAGCTGTAATAAACAAAAAAAGCGTCGTCGCTGTCGTTAATTGCGATGCAACGTCTTTTAAAACACGTTGCATCGCTAGTAACAATAGCGACGACCCTCTTATCGTATATCACAGCTTCAACATACTTGCGGCCTTGGGTGAAATAAAATTATGGGCTAAAATATTAACAGTCAACGTTTATTTAAATAAAATAATAATAAGACAAGTTTTGCACACTACCTTTATTCAGGGTGCATCAAGTATGCTATAAGTATAATACCTACATTTATACAGGGTGTCGCAGATTTTAATTGGGAAAATTTAGTGATCTATAGAAATCGAAAATATCAGAAGAAAAATATGTATGTTTTTAAGCTTCGTTTTCGAGAGGCAGGGTGGTAAAGTTATTTAAAAAAAATATTTATTTTTTGGGCGAATTTGATAAAACCTTTTAGGTTTTTAGTAGTAGGCAAAGGGCTTAATTTAATGTAAATTAAATTTAGTTAATCCAGAGGCGGCGCTGGAACATCCCAAATAGATATTTAAAATAAAATTTGGGTATGATACTGATTTTTTTAAGTTTATTATTATTTATAGATTAAAAATAAAACGGAAACGAATTTATTTTTTTTTTCGCTTGCAAAATCGCAAACACATATAAAGTGAAGTTAAATATATATATATATATATATATATATATATATATATATATATATATATATATATATATATATATATATATATATATATATATATATATATATATATATATATATATATATATATATATATGTGCACGCCTATCTTATTCGGCTCCATACGTTCGAAGGAGACCTGGCCTCCACCAGAAGGAATAGGAATTTACGAGTTTTTTTTATAGAAATAAATTAATAAAGTCTTTCTTTATATGAGCAACCTGAGAGGGGAAAACTTTTCTTAAAAATAAAGAAAGAATTTTTATACACATTTTTGATAAGGCTTAAGGTGAAGTCGCCTCCACACAGTAGACAATCTTTTTGCCTCCTGTGAATATATTTCCAGAGGTGCCTCGGTTGAACTTGCCTCCAGCGACGTTGCCGCACTGACCCTCACATGTATTTATATTATTTTTCATTTTAAGCCTTTTTATGTATTTTGATGATTGCGTTTATCGGTTAATTGGACTCCTCCAAAATATATTTATTTTATTAAATATATAAATACATTTATAATTTAACATTTAAGGTATGGATTGGTTCTTTTATTAATAATGCATCTAATGATGCCATTAAGTGGTAATTTGGATGTACACATTTAATTGACTTTTAAATATAAATTATATAATATATTTAGATATAAATGGTAGGTATATATAGATACATCATTTTTGTTCTTTAAAATGGGTTTTTAAACAAATATTATAAATTCACAAAAAATTGAAATTTTCGTGTACCTACTTATCTATCGTTTGCTTTGGAAAAAATTAATAATTTTTTAAAATCTACAACTAAAAAATTTTCTTTTTGCTTTTAACTAAACGATCATGTTTTAAGAATGTAATGTAGTTTAAACATTTTGCCATAAATGAAGTTTTAAGAGGATAATTAAAATAGTGCGTAATAATTGTAATAAAAACCAAATTAGAAAAAAACACTAACAGCACCTTTAATTTAAATTTAAAAATAACTACGGCATTATATATTTTTGCGTTAATTTTAATAAAACAAAAGTGTATTATGTTATTCAGTAAATGCAAGAACCATGCCTTGCAATAAAAATAATTGTAATAAATAAAATTTTAGTAAATTAAATTTAATAAATAATTTGCATCAAGGTAAAAATAGTACCCATTGATAATTATAATAAGCTAATAAGATATTATAAATAAAAACATGGTTTATTAGCTTTTTTAATATGGATTCTATAAAATGTCTGAATTATTCAAAACGTGATTGCGGATAAAAAAACCAAGCTAGTTTTATGTCCATTTATATCTGTTTTCATCCGACATATCTGATTTTACTCGGCATGTCGGTTTTTATCTGCAATTGCGGGTATAAATATTATCCGCGAACGTCGGGTTTTATCTGTTTAGTTCTATGTCTGCTTTCATCTGGTTTCATCCGCAAATACCTGTATAAGGGTTTATATCTGCATTCACCCGGTTTTATCTGATTTTATCCGCAAACGTCTGCTTTATCCGATTGCACCTGCAAACATCTGCTTTTATACGCGAACATCTATTTTAATCCACAAACATCTGATTTCATCCGCAAACATCTACTTTAGTCCGCAAAACTCTAATTCATCCGATTTCACCTGCAAACATCTGCTTTTATCCGCGAAGATCTGCTTTTATCTGTGAATGTCTGCTTTAATCCGCAAACTTCTGCTTTTATCCGCAAACATCTGCATTTATCCACGAACGCCTGCTTTTATCCGCGAACATCTGCTTTTATCCGCAAACATCTCATTTTATCCGCGAACATCTGCTTTCATACGGTTTCACCCGCAAACATGCTTTTATCTGCAAACATCTGATATTATCCGCAAACATCTGCTTTTATCGGCAAACATCTGCTTTTATCCGCAAACATCTTATTTTATAGGCAAACATCTGCTTATATCCGCAAAGATCGGCTTTTATCTTTGAACATCTGCTTTAATCCACAAACATCTGTTTTAATCCGCAAACATCTAATTTAGTCCGCAAAACTCTGATTCATCCGATTTCACCTGCAAGCATCTGCTTTTATCCACGAAGATCTGCTTTTATCTGTGAACGTCTGCTTTAATCCGCAAACTTCTGCTTTTATCCGCAAACATCTGCATTTATCCGCGAACGCCTCCTTTAATCCGCAAACATCTGTTTTAATCCGCAAACATCTGATTCTATCTGCAAACATCTGCTTTTATCCGCAAACATCTGTTTTAATCTCCAAACATCTGCTTTTATCCGCAAACATCTATTTTAATCTGCAAACATTTGCTTTTATCCGCAAACAATTGATTTTATCCGCAAACATATGCTTTTATCCGCAAACATCTGATTTTACCCGCAAACATCTTCTTTTATCGGCAAACATCTGCTTTTATCCGCAAACATCCGCGGATAAAAGCAGATATTTGCGGATAAAAGCAGATGTTTGCGTATAAAATCAGATGTTTGCAGATAAAAGCAGATGTTTTCGGATAAAAGCAGATGTTTGCCTATAAAATCAGATGTTTGCGGATAAAAGCAGATGTTTGCCGATAAAAGCAGATGTTTGCGGATAATATCAGGCGTTCGCAGATAAAAGCATGTTTGCGGGTGAAACCGTATGAAAGGAGACGTTCGCGGGTAAAAGCAGATGTTCGCATGTGATTGCAGATGTTCGCGGATAAAAGCAGTTGTTCGCGGGTGATTGCAGATGTTCGCGGGTGATTGCAGATGTTCGCGGGTGATTGCAGATGTTCGCGGATAAAAACAGTTGTTCGCGGGTAATTGCAGATGTTCGCATATGTTGGCGGGTGAAATTGGACTAGGCAGACGTTTGCGGGTAAAAGCATATGCTCGCGGATAAACCCAGACGTAAGCAGACGTTTGCAGATGATTCCGGACAAATTCAGATATAATCGAAACTCAGTGAAGACGGTTAAAAACAGATGATTGCGGAGGTGCACTAACCGGACATAAAAAACAACCAACCGGGTGTTCGCGGATATAGCGATGCGGACAAAAGCAGATGTTATCAGATGATATTTTTACCCGCTTTTATCCGGCTTCGACGAAGAATATATACCCGCAATCATCTGATTTTATCCGGTTTTGACGAAGAAACCCGCAATCATCCGTCATTTTCAGCAGGGATTGGAAATTGTAATCGCTTTAAAAATAAATTCTAAGCTTAATTTTGCGGAGCCTAATAAAGACATTTTATAGAATCCATATTAAAAAAATATGTATTTTTTTATAATTTTGTTTTGTTAGTACAGACGCGGCATTATCTCATTATCAATGGGTACTATTTTTACCTAGCTGCTCTTTAATTTTAGTATTAGTCTTTTTTTTTATAAATGTGTTTTTTAATTATAATTTTTAATAATTATTTTATAAATAAACGCAGTCATTATTTATCTATGTTTTATTTATTAAAAAAAATAATAGTTTAGTATAATTTTTATTTATTTTATATATACACTTAATGTTTTGTCAAATTCAGTTTAATTTATTATTATAAATACCTATACCTAACCTATATTTTTAAAACTTCTGTATAGTGTTTATGAACACCAAATCTGCTAAAATTTCTTAGTATCTAATAAACCGTTTATTATAAAAATTTTATAATAAAATATTTCTACAGGTATAACTATAATTACTAATGTTAAAATTAACTAAACATTCAATTTTCTTAGTTTCTTTAAATCCACTGGTATTATTCAAAAGTGGAACGCACTCAAAATGAAAAGTCTGGCGAGGTGAAGGTTCAATTCTTTCTTTTAAAATACTATTTATATTATTTTCCTAAAAACGACAGTGCTAATTAACCGCGCTAAGCCTGAAAAACAAAATTATAATTAACCTGCAATTAGTAGATTACTTTTTACCATCTGTTATTAAATATTTAATTCATGTCTACATTACATTGATGACCACACTTACACTTTTTCTATGACTTACACTTTGGATTTGTATACCCATAGATACGTCTATTATTCTTAATAATACCTTTATTCAGGAGTCCAGTTATACCATATTCCTATATCATTATTTCATTAACGTATTAAAAATATAAGATTTCTCTGAATAAAGTACATTTACAGAAATACATACTCGTGGCATTAAATGGCCTCCGTACACTGTTGCCAAATTTCGGAGACTAGTTGATTAGAAAATATTCTGAGGTATATCAACTGGTATACTTATTTTTATATACATCTGTATATAACAGTGGCGCCCTCATCGGAAGAACGGTGAACCCGATTGTGTAACTGTAGGTGTATCCAAGTGGAATTGACCTCCAGGCTAAAATTTGCCACACGTCCTAAAATGACCTTGACTACCCATAGTAAAGAGATACACGTGCTTACCATTTGGCCTCCGATTTTTCGAATGCGGCTCCGATTTCGGAGCCGCTTTCTTCACAAAAGTATCTATTTCGGATGTGTATTAGCCGTTTTGCATATATATATATATATATATATTGATAAATAGTACCAAGTGACTTCCAAAATAGATACTCACTAGACGTTGTGACTTCATATATAACGATGTGACTTCCGATTTCGGAAGTCACTACGAAAAGTGCATTTTTTTAGCGTAATGTCATATAGAGGTCGAAAAAAGCGTTATTTCAAATTTTAGGTTGGAAGTCAGTGCGTGCCATATATACCTACAAAACTTTCCTTTAGTTCGGGTATATACCGCTGGCGCTGTTGTCGCTACAAATATTTAACAAACTGTACGATTTGACTTCCGCGTGGGCATGACAATATAACTATCTTTGTTGTGCCTGCAGTTCAAGCTATACCTAACTCTCTCTTGTTAAATCGGCGTTGCCAAATCTTTATTTTCATTCCTTTAATTAGTAGAGTGATATTAATATCTCATAGTGCTGAGACGCTGCGAGACATTTAAGATCTGCCGCCTTTGGCTTTGAATCACTGCTTTCTTCCTTTATTCAGTTTGTATAACAAAAATAATATTAGTTATAACAAATTAATATTATAACAAATAAAGGTTGTATTCCGTAATTAAGTTTGTATTTGCTAAGCAGCTGAGAATAATTATTTTATTTAATATTGATGAAATATTATTAATATTATATTAATCAAAATATTTCCTAGTAGGTATAATACAATACAATACAATTATTGTCGACCGCGTCGAAAAATTTATTTACAATTTTATTTTCCATATTTTCCCTGCTGCTGTGTTGCCCGATTTTGAATGTGAAATTATTGTACCAAAATTATCGTTTTTGAACTTATTATGGTACGGTATGGAAAAAGGACAAATGAACTATGAAATTTAAGTAAGGTAGTTTAATATGCAGTTATATTTGTTTTAAACAAAAGTGTAAAATAAAACCAATTATATCATTTTTACCTAATACAACAAAAAATACCTAAAGCACTGTACTTTATATTAAAATAATGAAGATATTAAAATATTTATCTTCAATCGGTTATTGTTGTTAACACTCGTTACTGTAACTAAAGTGAGTGATTATGACCTAGTCACTTAAAAATGATTTATATCAAACAGGTTACGTTATTTACAGCCTAGGCTGTAAAAATCATATTTTCTACTTTGGATCAATAAAAAAATCGAATCGACGTTGCCGGTGGGGCCTGCCATACGTTCCTTATACTAATACTTGTGCAAAAAAACATCTCACCCCGTTTCCCCAGCTCACACAACTTGGACATTTTATTTAACCCTCACTAAAAAAACCTTTGGAGGACCCAATTAAAAAATAATAATTTCTGAAAAACTTCGTTGATTTTCATGGATTTTTATTGGGAATTACACCATCTAGAACAGTGATGGCGAACCTTTTTTAGTGTGCGTTAGGGTGGGCCGAAAAAATTACTTTTTGAATTCAATTTAGGGGTACCAAAAAAAAGTTTCCTTATGCCAAAAGTAGTTTGTAAAAAAAAGTCAAATTTTTAAGGGTCCCCCTGGGGGCCCAAAATATTATTTTTTTATATTTTGTTTGGGGTGGCAATAAAAAGTTGCATTATGTTGACAATAATTGTAGAAAAAAAATTAGCGTACTAGCCCAATATTTAGGGGTGCCCCGGGGGCATTTTTCCGTCTCCTATAGGGCTAGCGCAACCGAGTGCGCTAATCCTGTAGGATACGGAAGCGAGACCTGTATCTCCGTTCCCTAAGTGTTTAACGCACCGTCTGTAATTAGGTATTATCACTAGAGGCTAAATGTAGCAAAGTATTCCTCAAGGTTATGACGAATAGCTGTCATTTTGGTTATGCAGGTACACTGCATTGTGCCATACCAAACTAACCCAAACTTAACAAGCCAACCCAACCGACCCCGCCCCATTGGGCCCCTCCCACCCCATTGTCACAATCCAGCCTGCCCTTAGATATATTATACCTCTATTGCTCAATGGGGCGGGAGGGGCCCAATGGGGCGGGGTCGGTTGGGTTGGGTTGTTTAGTTTGGGTTGGTTTGGTATGGCACAATGCAGTGTACCTGCATAACCAAGATGACAGCTATTCGTCATAACCTTGAGGAATACTTTGCTACATTTAGCCTCTATATTGTCGCGCTATAACGTGCATACATAGATTCGCGCCTTTAAGACATACATCAATCTGTTTGTTTGGTTATTATTATTATTATTATTTTATATGTACATACAAAGAAAGATCACCTAGAAAGCTCATTGCAGAGTGCTTATTCGTATGCGGTGCGTTAACCACTTAGGGAACGGAGATGCAGGTCTCGCTTCCGTATCCTACACGATTAGCGCACTCGGTTGCGCTAGCCCTATAGGAGACGGAAAAATGCGCCCCGGGGGCCCAACATTTTTTTTTATATTTTAATTGGGGTAGCCACAAAAAGTTACCTTATGTTAACAATATGTTTACAAAAAAAATGTCCGATATTAGAATTTGATGTAAAAAATTTGGCGGTTTAGGGTTAAAAATGTTTATAAATTTGGAAATGTTTTTTAAAATAAAAGAACTAAAAATATTTATAAGTCAAGTAGACGACTTCTATATAAGGTTCGACAAGTTACCCTTTCAAACGCAAGCGGTGGAAAAGTGTGTAAAGCTTGTAACAGAAGCTGCATTAAAAATTTGCTGTGAGGTAGCAAGAAATGTTTATATAGATGCGCAGACATCTTTACCGGCCTATATGACAACAAGTCTCAATATTATGTAATAATAAAAAAAATGGGTGGGAGGGAGCGGGTGGCACTCTAGGAGCAACTATCCAATTAATTAATAATAATAATAAAAAATGTCTATATTATTTATATGTATGGTATTAAAATTATATTGTTTTGATTTATTTATTATGTATACTGTACCAATATTTATTACAAGACTCTTTTTGGCATTTAACTGAAGTCTTTACTTCTTTTTTTAACTGAAGCATTTACTTCTTTTAAGACTTTATTTATTTCGTTAGTGGCTGTGTTAATTAATTTAGAGTAACGCATAATCTTTTTTAAATTTAATAAAATCAAGCTAAGAGTTGCTAATTGTTTTTATCAAAAGGCGTCTTAATAAAATAATAAAAAAAACTATTAGACTGATACAGACATTTGGTTTTTCTATGCAATAATATATGGGGTAACTTTTTGTTGCCATCTCAATTAAAATATAAATAAAAAAATTTGGGCCCCCAGGGCACCCTTAAATATTGGGCTAGAATGGCTATTTTTTTCTAAACATACTGTTAACACGAGGTAACTTTTTGTGGTTACCCCAATTAAAATATGAAAAAAAAATATATTTTGGGCCTCCGGGGCACCCTTAAATTTTGGGCTAGTACGCTCATTTTTTTTCTAGAATTACTGTTAACATAAGGTAACTTTTGTGGTTACCCCAATTAAAATATAAAAAAAAATATTTTGGGCCTCCGGGGCACCCTTAAATATTGGGCTAGTACGCTCATTTTTTTTTCTAGAATTACTGTTAACATAAGGTAACTTTTTGTTCCCACCCCAGTCAAAACATACAAAAAAAATATTTTGGGCCCCCGGGGGACCCTTAAATAATAGGCTAGTATACGCTACATTTTTTTCTAATCAATTACAATTAACATAAGGTAACTTTTTATTACTACCCAAAAATAAATATCTCAAGTATTTTTTTTGTACGTTTTTCGGCCCACCCTAGTGTGCGTGCCAAAAAACCTTAAAAAAAAATTTCAAAATGTAACGTGCCACATGTAAATTTTTATAAGTGTTATGAAGATGAAAGTATACAAAAACATTATAAAAAAAGTAAATCATTATTTAGAATTTTTTTTAATTAATTGTTATATTTTAAAAAATAAATTTAGTCTCGTTTTTTTTTATTAGATCATATCTGTACCGTACTATTTAGAAGAAATAAAAGATCAAAATCTAACATAGATGCATACTTAAAAATAGATGTTCATAAAAATTGTAAATAGAATTATTTTATTTGGAGCATTAAACTACTAAAAAGGTTCAAGAAAATGGCATTTTTGTTTTTTATAAAAATAACCCATTTTGTTTTAAAATTCATGGTTCTTTTTAAAACCATTATTGTTCAAGATATTTAAGTCTATATGGTATCAAAATCTAGCTTATTCTTACGTTAAACTTTTTAATAAAACATTCAAGATTATAAATTACCTAGAATATTAATAACCCCTTTGAGCAGAAAGGGAAAATGTTCTTAACTTCAAAAAATACGTAACTGTCAATATTAATGAACACTTGATAATTTGTAATAAAATAATTTTCTTTACGTAAGTAACAAAACTAGTTATTTTTATAATAAAAATACTTTTTTGTACGTTTCTCCCTAAATAGGTATTAGGTTTTAATTTAAATTATTGATTTCTTTCCGCAAGTTAACAAAATATAGTTGTAAATCTAACTTCTGATATCTGGCAACACTGCTGGAAGTTAGTACGACGTGGCCGTAACTCTTTCATATATATGCGGAAGTGATTTCGTATATAAGTTGCTTCCAAATATATACATTTTAATTCTTCACAAAATGCTTCCCCTCTTTTGAAAACCGAATTGTAGACCTTCCCCTCTTTCAAACGCACCCTAATATATACGTTTAAAATAACTGGTAATACCGGAGGTCAGGGCGCCACGTCAACCTATCGGAAGTCACTGCTTACCAAACACCAATATATATATATATATATATATATATATTAGGGTGTTCCTTATTTAGGGGTCGGAAAAAATTTAACAGAGCCGCCCCCCAAATCGGTTCCAAATCATAAAAAAAAAATTCCTGCAAAATTTTAGGTCATTCGGTCAAAGGGAACACGTGCCCCACAGGGGTTTTTTAAGAAATAATTGAGAAAATTCGGAAGGCTGTTATAACTCCGAAACGGTCCATCGTAGGAAAAAAAAGTGTATATAAATTTTATGTGTTTTTTTTAGATAAACAACTTTCGTAATAACAGTCCTGCGTTAAAAAAATTTATTCGGGGTCAAAACGCGATAAAACGCTTTTTTGTGTACTTTAGCGCTACCTACTTTTTCAATTTTCTGTCCTAGAGCATCGACCCAATGACATAAATTGTAGGGGACAATGCACCCTACATTTTTTGTTGACAAAATTTTTTTCTTAAACTAACCGATTTTGAAAAAAATTAAATCCAAAACTTTTTGAGTTTTCACCAAAAACACGTTGTGCTCCGAAACTCCGAAACGGTTTATCGTAGGAAAAAAAAGTTTAAATAAATTTTGTAGTTTTTTTCAAGCTAATCAACTTTCCTAATGCCTTTGTCACAATAGTGTTAATGTTAATGGTAATGTTTATATAGCATAGACAAATGCGTGTAACCATCGTGTAACCATCAACATTACCATCATTGTGAACGGATACACGCATATTTCTATGCTTTGGGTATTAACATTAACATTACTATTAACATTAACATTACTATTAACATTAACACTATTGTGAGATATAATAATAGTGCTGCGTTAAAAAAAAATCGAGTTCAAAAAGCGATACAACGCTTTTTTTGGTACTTTGGCCCTACCTACTGCTGAAATTTTCAATCGACTTAATAACATAAATTGTAGGGACTACATTTTTTGATTACATTTTTTTTCTAAATCTTATCGTTTTTGAGAAAAATAAAATATAAAAAAACAAAAATTGAGTTTTCTCCTTAATCCGGAGTAGGATAACGCAGTTGAGTTTTCTCCTTAATCCGGACTAGGATAACGCAGTTGAGTTTAGGCTTTTCTTATAAGGCCACAATGATTCACGCAAAAAAAAATCTTGCAAAATTTAAGATTAATCCGTCAAAACTAACACGTACGCACGTGTTATTTTTGCCGATTAACCTCAAATTTTGCAAGATTTTTTTTTTGCGTTGATACACGCATTTGTCTATGCTTTATTAACATTACCATTAACATTAACACTATTGTGACAAAGGCATTAGGAAAGTTGATTAGCTTGAAAAAAACTACAAAATATATTTTAACTTTTTTTTCCTACGATAAACCGTTTCGTAGTTTCGGAGCACAACGTGTTTTTAGTGAAAACTCAAAAAGTTTTGGATTTAATTTTTTTCAAAATCGGTTAGTTTAAGAAAAAAATTTTGTCAACAAAAAATGTAGGGTGCATTGTCCCCTACAATTTATGTCATTGGGTCGATGCTCTAGGACAGAAAATTGAAAAAGTAGGTAGCGCCAAAGTACACAAAAAAGCGTTTTATCGCGTTTTGACCCCGAATAAATTTTTTTAACGCAGGACTGTTATTACGAAAGTTGTTTATCTAAAAAAAACTCATAAAATTTATATACACTTTTTTTTCCTACGATGGACCGTTTCGGAGTTATATCAGCCTTCCGAATTTTCTCAATTATTTCTTAAAAAACCCCTGTGGGGCACGTGTTCCCTTTGACCGAATGACCTAAAATTTTGCAGGAATTTTTTTTTTATGATTTGGAACCGATTTGGGGGGCGGCTCTGTTAAATTTTTTCCGACCCCTAAATAAGGAACACCCTAATATATATACATATATATATATATATATGCAAAACGGCTAATACACATCCGAAATAGATACTTTTGTGAAGAAAGCGGCTCCGAAATCGGAGCCGCATTCGAAAAATCGGAGGCCAAATGGTAAGCACGTGTATCTCTTTACTATGGGTAGTCAAGGTCATTTTAGGACGTGTGGCAAATTTTAGCCTGGAGGTCAATTCCACTTGGATACACCTACAGTTACACAATCGGGTTCACCGTTCTTCCGATGAGGGCGCCACTGTTATATACAGATGTATATAAAAATAAGTATACCAGTTGATATACCTCAGAATATTTTCTAATCAACTAGTCTCCGAAATTTGGCAACAGTGTACGGAGGCCATTTAATGCCACGAGTATGTATTTCTGTAAATGTACTTTATTCAGAGAAATCTTATATTTTTAATACGTTAATGAAATAATGATATAGGAATATGGTATAACTGGACTCCTGAATAAAGGTATTATTAAGAATAATAGACGTATCTATGGGTATACAAATACAAAGTGTAAGTCATATAAAAAGTGTAAGTGTGGTCATCAATGTAATGTAGACATGAATTAAATATTTAATAACAGATGGTAAAAAGTAATCTACTAATTGCAGGTTAATTATAATTTTGTTTTTCAGGCTTAGCGCGGTTGATTAGCACTGTCGTTTTTAGGAAAATAATATAAATAGTATTTTAAAAGAAAGAATTGAACCTTCACCTCGCCAGACTTTTCATTTTGAGTGCGTTCCACTTTTGAATAATACCAGTGGATTTAAAGAAACTAAGAAAATTGAATGTTTAGTTAATTTTAACATTAGTAATTATAGTTATATAGTTTATTATAAGGCATTAAAATGAATACCTGTAGAAATATTTTATTATAAAATTTTTATAATAAACGGTTTATTAGATACTAAGAAATTTTAGCAGATTTGGTGTTCATAAACACTATACAGAAGTTTTAAAAATATAGGTTAGGTATAGGTATTTATAATAATAAATTAAACTGAATTTGACAAAACATTAAGTGTAAATATAAAATAAATAAAAATTACTAAACTATTATTTTTTTTAATAAATAAAACATAGATAAATAATGACTGCGTTTATTTATAAAATAATTATTAAAAATTATAATTAAAAAACACATTTATAAAAAAAAGACTAATACTAAAATTAAAGAGCAGCTAGGTAAAAATAGTACCCATTGATAATGAGATAATGCCGCGTCTGTACTAACAAAACAAAATTATAAAAAAATACATATTTTTTTAATATGGATTCTATAAAATGTCTTTATTAGGCTCCGCAAAATTAAGCTTAGAATTTATTTTTAAAGCGATTACAATTTCCAATCCCTGCTGAAAATGACGGAGGATTGCGGGTTTCTTCGTCAAAACCGGATAAAATCAGATGATTGCGGGTATAAATTCTTCGTCGAAGCCGGATAAAAGCGGGTAAAAATATCATCTGATAACATCTGCTTTTGTCCGCATCGCTATATCCGCGAACACCCGGTTGGTTGTGTTTTATGTCCGGTTAGTGCACCTCCGCAATCATCTGTTTTTAACCGTCTTCACTGTGTTTCGATTATATCTGAATTTGTCCGGAATCATCTGCAAACGTCTGCTTACGTCTGGGTTTATCCACGAGCATATGCTTTTACCCGCAAACGTCTGCCTAGTCCAATTTCACCCGCCAACATATGCGAACATCTGCAATTACCCGCGAACAACTGTTTTTATCCGCGAACATCTGCAATCACCCGCGAACATCTGCAATCACCCGCGAACATCTGCAATCACCCGCGAACAACTGCTTTTATCCGCGAACATCTGCAATCACATGCGAACATCTGCTTTTACCCGCGAACGTCTCCTTTCATACGGTTTCACCCGCAAACATGCTTTTATCTGCGAACGCCTGATATTATCCGCAAACATCTGCTTTTATCGGCAAACATCTGCTTTTATCCGCAAACATCTGATTTTATAGGCAAACATCTGCTTTTATCCGAAAACATCTGCTTTTATCTGCAAACATCTGATTTTATACGCAAACATCTGCTTTTATCCGCAAATATCTGCTTTTATCCGCAAACATCTGCATTTATCCGCAAATATCGAAACTCGATCCTTTTTGATCACGAAAACAGGAGACAAAACCCTTATCAAAAATGATCAAAAAGGATCGAGATTTAAACTCGATCCATTTTCGATCAGTTTTTTTCAGCAGGGTTATTCCAATAATTCCTTTTAGTTATAAAGTTGTGTGCCGTGAACGGCTAACAACCAGTTAGTTAAAGCTCAGTAAAATTTGACAAAGCAGGTAAACTAAACTAAAGTATACACGAGAAAAAGGAAAACAAAAAGCGCTAATGAAACCAGACGTTTGCGTACGAAACAGGACCGAAATGGACAAAGGAAATGCAGGCAAACCGAACGCGGATGAAAGCAGAGGTTTGCAATTAAAAGCAGATGTTTGCAGATGTTCGCGGATAAAAGCAGATATTTGCGGATAAATGCAAATGTTTGCGGATAAATTCAGATGTTTGCGATTAAAATCAGATGTTTGCGATTAAAATCAGATGTTTGCGGATAAAATCAGATGTTTGCGGATAAAAGAAGATGTTTGCGGATAAAAGCAGATGTTTGCCGATAAAAGAAGATGTTTGCGGGTAAAATCAGATGTTTGCGGATAAAAGCATATGTTTGCGGATAAAATCAATTGTTTGCGGATAAAAGCAGATGTTTGCAGATTAAAAGCAGATGTTTGCAGATTAAAATAGATGTTTGGAGATTAAAACAGATGTTTGCGGATAAAAGCAGATGTTTGCAGATAGAATCAGATGTTTGCGGATTAAAACAGATGTTTGCGGATTAAAGGAGGCGTTCGCGGATAAATGCAGATGTTTGCGGATAAAAGCAGAAGTTTGCGGATTAAAGCAGACGTTCACAGATAAAAGCAGATCTTCGTGGATAAAAGCAGATGCTTGCAGGTGAAATCGGATGAATCAGAGTTTTGCGGACTAAATTAGATGTTTGCGGATTAAAACAGATGTTTGTGGATTAAAGCAGATGTTCAAAGATAAAAGCCGATCTTTGCGGATATAAGCAGATGTTTGCCTATAAAATAAGATGTTTGCGGATAAAAGCAGATGTTTGCCGATAAAAGCAGATGTTTGCGGATAATATCAGATGTTTTCAGATAAAAGCATGTTTGCGGGTGAAACCGTATGAAAGCAGATGTTCGCGGATAAAATGAGATGTTTGCGGATAAAAGCAGATGTTCGCGGATAAAAGCAGGCGTTCGTGGATAAATGCAGATGTTTGCGGATAAAAGCAGAAGTTTGCGGATTAAAGCAGACGTTCACAGATAAAAGCAGATCTTCGCGGATAAAAGCAGATGTTTGCAGGTGAAATCGGATGAATTAGAGTTTTGCGGACTAAAGTAGATGTTTGCGGATGAAATCAGATGTTTGTGGATTAAAATAGATGTTCGCGTATAAAAGCAGATGTTTGCAGGTGCAATCGGATAAAGCAGACGTTTGCGGATAAAATCAGATAAAACCGGGTGAATGTAGATATAAACCCTTATACAGGTATTTGCGGATGAAACCAGATGAAAGCAGACATAGAACTAAACAGATAAAACCCGACGTTCGCGGATAATATTTATACCCGCAATTGCAGATAAAAACCGACATGCCGAGTAAAATCAGATATGTCGGATGAAAACAGATATAGATGGACATAAAACTAGCTTGGTTTTTTTATCCGCAATCACGTTTTGAATAATTCAGACATTTTATAGAATCCATATTAAAAAAGCTAATAAACCATGTTTTTATTTATAATATCTTATTAGCTTATTATAATTATCAATGGGTACTATTTTTACCTTGATGCAAATTATTTATTAAATTTAATTTACTAAAATTTTATTTATTACAATTATTTTTATTGCAAGGCATGGTTCTTGCATTTACTGAATAACATAATACACTTTTGTTTTATTAAAATTAACGCAAAAATATATAATGCCGTAGTTATTTTTAAATTTAAATTAAAGGTGCTGTTAGTGTTTTTTTCTAATTTGGTTTTTATTACAATTATTACGCACTATTTTAATTATCCTCTTAAAACTTCATTTATGGCAAAATGTTTAAACTACATTACATTCTTAAAACATGATCGTTTAGTTAAAAGCAAAAAGAAAATTTTTTAGTTGTAGATTTTGAAAAATTATTAATTTTTTCCAAAGCAAACGATAGATAAGTAGGTACACGAAAATTTCAATTTTTTGTGAATTTATAATATTTGTTTAAAAACCCATTTTAAAGAACAAAAATGATGTATCTATATATACCTACCATTTATATCTAAATATATTATATAATTTATATTTAAAAGTCAATTAAATGTGTACATCCAAATTACCACTTAATGGCATCATTAGATGCATTATTAATAAAAGAACCAATCCATACCTTAAATGTTAAATTATAAATGTATTTATATATTTAATAAAATAAATATATTTTGGAGGAGTCCAATTAACCGATAAACGCAATCATCAAAATACATAAAAAGGCTTAAAATGAAAAATAATATAAATACATGTGAGGGTCAGTGCGGCAACGTCGCTGGAGGCAAGTTCAACCGAGGCACCTCTGGAAATATATTCACAGGAGGCAAAAAGATTGTCTACTGTGTGGAGGCGACTTCACCTTAAGCCTTATCAAAAATGTGTATAAAAATTCTTTCTTTATTTTTAAGAAAAGTTTTCCCCTCTCAGGTTGCTCATATAAAGAAAGACTTTATTAATTTATTTCTATAAAAAAAACTCGTAAATTCCTATTCCTTCTGGTGGAGGCCAGGTCTCCTTCGAACGTATGGAGCCGAATAAGATAGGCGTGCACATATATATATATATATATATATATTTGGGGAAATAATAATTATTGTTTAAAATCTTTAACGTATAACGTGTATTAAAGAACAATAATAACATAATACGTAATTAACGTATTATGAACAAATTAAAGTAATGTCATTTAAATGAAAAGTTTCGTCCCTGCGGGGTCACGTCGTGATATAAAAAGATCACGCGCGTGTCACTGCTTGTCATAAAACGACAAACATAATCACTGTGCCAGCAATTGGATATCAAGTTGTGACATGTCACGTCATGACTTTTTCGTGATATCACAAATGTTTACTGGGTTTAATCACATTTGGCTCATTTAGTTTGCCAGAGTAATGCTATTTTTTGTAACACCCTGTACTATAAAGGCACAACAATAATATTTTTAGTCAGCTTAAACCTTAAACTCAAAAAAAGGTAATCTTGATCGCCATCCAAAAAATGTACAGTTTACGAAAAAAAAAAATGTTTTTGTACAAGAAGGTTTCTTACATTTATTTTTATTTTCTTGCAATGTTTTTTTTGTTGACATTTACCGATTAAAATAATGATAATAATAATAATGATAATAATAATGATTTAAATAATGACCTTTATAACCCGGACAACAATCGGGATTTCCTGGTGAAGTCATGATGATATCACAACGTGATTTTTTTTATCACGCTGTGATATCCTGAGTGCATACACATACTTCATCACAGTGATATCATGTAGAACTCACGGTGTAATATTTGCAAAATTTGCGCATGCGTATGAGCCCTGCGAACTGCGAATTTAAAACCTACCCGGACAACATTCGTGATATTCATACGAACATCACGTCGTGATTTTCACAAATTTTATTTATACTGATATCATACGGAATTCACCGCGTAATAAATGAAAATCATACGAACGTCACGTCGTGATTTTCACAAATTTTATTCATACGGACATCATCCGGATGTCACTGCGTGAGAAATAAAAATAATGTCGTGATTTTTTATACCATTGCTGTTTGCGATTGACCGATGGCACAAAAAATCATGTCGTGATTTTTTATGCCAACGGTGTTTGGATAATCATTTTTGCGCCACGTTCGTACAGTAAGAGAAAAATTATGTTGAATCAGCAGTTTTTGCGGTTAAATACATTTAATATTTTCTTGGATTTAAATTAACTATGTATAATTAATTTAAATCCAATAAAATATTAAATGTTAAACTGTTGACTCAATTGTTAACATACTTTTTCTTTCAATGTACGAATGTGTCGCAAAAATGAATATCCAAACACCGATGGCATAAAAAATCATGTCGTGATTTTTTATGCCCAAACACCGACAGCATAAAAAATCATGTCGTGTTTTTTATGCCATCGGTGTTATTTTTGCGCCACATTCGTAAATTGAGAGAAAAAGTATACCTACATATATGTATATTGAATCAACAGTTTTTGTGGTTAAATATATTCAATATTTTTTTGGATTTAAATTAATGGTTAATTTACATCCAAGAAAATATTAAATATATTTAACCACAAAAACTGTTAATTCAATTGTTAACATACATTTTCTCACAATGTACGAATGTGGCGCAAAAATAAATATCCAAACATGTTGGTGCACCGATGGCATAAAAAATCATGTCGTAATTTTTTATGCCCAAACACCGACAGCATAAAAAATCATGTCGTGTTTTTTATGCCATCGGTGTTTGGATATTTATTTTTGTGCCACATTCGTACATTGAGAGAAATGTACCTACATATATGTATATTGAATCAACAGTTTTTGTGGTTAAATATATTCAATATTTTTTTCGATTTAAATTAATAGTTAATTTAATTCCAAGAAAATATTAAATGTATTTAACCGCAAAAACTGTTGATTCAACATAATTTTCCTCTTAGTATACGAACGTGGCGCAAAAATGATTATCCAAACACCGTTGGCATAAAAAATCACGACATGATTTTCATTTCTTACGCAGTGACATCCGGATGATGTCCGTATGAATAAAATTTGTGAAAATCACGACGTGACGTTCGTATGATTTTCATGTATCACGCGGTGACTTCCGTATGATATCAGTATGAATAAAATTTGTGAAAATCACGACATGATGTTTGTATGAATATCACGAATGTTGTCCGGGAATCTGTGATAATGATGTCAGTGTCAATTGAAAATAGTGTGTTTTGAAATTTTCGATCCTTTTTTTTTTCTTTCCAGGGGAGTCCGTTATGGGCCGGTATGTCCGTAGGGGGTTAGAAATAAAAATGTATAGGAACTTGTCATATTATTTTTATGTGTTATATCTAAATCCGGTAGATTGCCCACATATTCTGGGACACCATGTATATAATATATATATATAATAATTATTCCTATTATTATAATTAAGTAAGAATCTTCCACCGGGTCGCAAAAAAACAAATTCGGTGCTATCCACAGGTCTGTGGTGCTATCGTTATTTGACACATCGATTTATAAAATTATAATTTTGTAATTTAACTTTATAAATCATTCATTATTTTGTAAATGGTTATTTTCAATGGACCACCGACAGAATATTTTACGTTTACGTTTATATTCTGAAATCAATTCAGTACAATTCAATGTTTAGTTTTTTTCTGTAATAAATTTATTATCCTATTTTTTAAATTAAAATAATGTTGTTGATTGCTTTGTATATTTTCAGAATTTTTTTTATAAAAAGACAAATTTTTCCAGTTAAGACAATTTTTCCGAGGCCTGAGAAAAAAACGAAACAAAAAAAACAGTTTTTTTCCCAAATTTTTTCGATTTTCTGTAATTAATATTATACATACGTATGTCCTAAAATATAAAATATAATACCCACATTTAAATTTGGTATGCAGTTATACAGGGTCCTGCAACAGTGCGTCGGGCTTTTCTAGTGCCTTTACAGTGAGGGATAGAAAAAAAAGTTTCCTACAAAAAATTGTTGGTTTGAAAATCTTTATGCCGAGAAATTATTTTCAACAATACAGGGTGTTCCATTTTTGCGGTATAACAAAAACATACATTTTTTTAAATGGAACACACTGTATTTATTTAAGTTTTCCGATAACATCTTTCAACCTCTACATTGTTGTCCATTTACTTTTTGATTTAAATACAGTGTTGTCAACTTACAATTTTTTTCCAAAAAATCTTGCAAAAGCAAGCTGACCTTTAAAGAATCGTAGCGACCTGTTTTTAAAGGTAAGAATAAGTTTTAGCAACAATCCCAGTGCAGTTAATAAGCATCATTTTGATTATGAGCAATTTAAATTTAGTAATACAGGGTGTTCAGAAATAAATGCCAAACTTTGCAAACTTCAGAGTGGTTTAACTAATTTTTTTCAAATGGAGTGCCCCATATTTTATGTCATCATTCGATAGGTCTTTTTCTCCTCTTTAATGTGATATGCCATATCTTATTTGTAAACCTCATAGTTGTTGAGATATTCAATATTTTTCGCAAAAGTAACCATTTCATTACATTTTTAAGTAGAAAGTGTTGGGACAAAACAACTGTCAAAATGTAAGAGTCAAAATGACTTCTAATAACAAATAATACTAATACTAATAAGATTAATTATTTTATTCAAAAACCATGCAAGGTAAAAAAATTGATAATACATAGTAAAAACGTTACTATAGTTATTGTTCAAAATGTCTTCCATTTTCATTCAGGCACAAATTAATTCGCTGCTGAAAAGACCTTTGCACTCTTCCTAACATTTCAGGTGAAATACTTGCAAAAGCGTTTACAATCCGTTGTTGCATATTCATAAGTGTGGTAGGTGGTTCGTTAAAAACAATTCCCTTTACATACCCCCACAAGAAAAAATCAGGTATTGTCAGATCCGGAGATCTAGCAGGCCATCTGGAGGGTCCATTTCTACCAATCCACTGGTTGGGGAAAATACCATCAAGATATGCCCTCACGTCTCGCGAAAAATGCGCAGGTGCCCCGTCTTGTTGAAACCACATCCTGTTTCTTGTATGTTGAGGTACATTAGCTAATAATCCAGGTAAAACATTCAAATACATAGGCCCATTGAGATGACCATCGAAGAAATGTGGACCTACCACATATCCTCCAACAATTCCTCCCCAGACATTCAAAGACCATCGATGCTGATGATCAACTTGTTTCATAACATGCGGATTTTCAGTTGAATAATAATGAAAATTGTGCCTGTTTACAGATCCGCTTTTATGAAATGTCGCCTCATCAGTGAATAAAACATACTGAAAAAACGCAGTATTTTCAGCCTTGCCCAGGTGCAAAATTCGGAACGATATTGAAAATCAGCATTGCTAAGTTCTTGATGCAACTGAATATGGTACGCATGATATCGATTCTTCTTTAGAATCCGTTGTACTGATCTCTCGGTTATGCCGGTTGCTTCACCGATGTCTTTTTGGCTAATGTTGGGATGCTCAGTTGCTGTTAATAGCACTGAAAATTCGTTTTCCTCATTGACAACAGGTTTTGTTCTTTCTTGTTTTTTATAATGTACCTACACTTCCTGTTTCAATAAATCTATTGAGTAGTTTCCTGAAGCTTTTCTCATCCGGGTGTCTTTTTTCTGGATAACGCATCGCGTAAATTCTAGCCGCCAATAAACAAGTTCGATCAGTCTCCCCCAATACAAAAATCATATCGACTAGTTCGTCTTTTTCAAAATTCATGTATTCATGTATGTATGTATTCATAAGTTGCGGTCTACTTTTACGACAAAACAGAGAGAAGCACTTTTATGATACAAAAACAGCAACGTTTTTTCTAGTTTTTTTAAAAGTTTTTTTACAAGGTCAGTTTTTAATATTTAATACAAACTAATTAATAGAGACCGGACATTTAGGCATTTTAAGAGAGGCAAACAAGGCAAAAATGATTTTGGATTAAACTTCACTAAAAATGCCCAAAACTTATTTTGCATGAAGAATTATAATGTCCCATTAAAATTGACGAAAGGTATTTTGAAGAAAATTTTATCAAATGTTACATTGACAATTACTTACATTTTGCTTCAGCACGGCCTACTTCAGTGCATAGAAATTTAATTAAATGGTTACTTTTGTGAAAAATATTGAATATCTCAACAACTATGAGGTTTACAAATAAGATATGGCATATCACATTAAAGAGGAGAAAAAGACCTATCGAATGATGACATAAAATATGGGGCACTCCATTTGAAAAAAATTAGTTAAACCACTCTGAAGTTTGCAAAGTTTGGCATTTATTTCTGAACACCCTGTATTACTAAATTTAAATTGCTCATAATCAAAATGATGCTTATTAACTGCACTGGGATTGTTGCTAAAACTTATTCTTACCTTTAAAAACTGAGGTCGCTACGATTCTTTAAAGTTCAGCTTGCTTTTGCAAGATTTTTTGAAAAAAAAATTGTAAGTTGACAACACTGTATTTAAATCAAAAAGTAAATGGACAACAATGTAGAGGTTGAAAGATGTTATCGGAAAACTTAAATAAATACAGTGTGTTCCATTTTAAAAAAAATGTATGTTTTTGTTATACCGCAAAAATGGAACACCCTGTATTGTTGAAAATAATTTCTCGGCATAAAGATTTTCAAACCAACAATTTTTTGTAGGAAACTTTTTTTTCTATCCCTCACTGTAAAGGCACTAGGAAAGCCCGACGCACTGTTGCAGGACCCTGTATATAAAGAAAATACATTTATGGTTTTATTATTCCTGGTGACTATTTGTTTCTGACCTACCCTTTTAGATCTGGCCAACCGCAACCTATGCGCGATGTGTTTGTTCATATATTTATAATCTATAATCTATTGATCGTCGGTCATGAAAAATAAATCAGGAAATCAAATTTCTATGCGCTTTTTTCCAAAACCTACATGTAGGTATACAACGACCAACTAATTTTTTTACAGGATCATCAGCAACAAAACAAACAAATTCCTTCACAAAGAACTTCCGAATCAGAGAAAAAAGTCCAGTTTGATGAAGCTAAATCTCCACAAAATAAAGAACATGGGGGTAACAGAAACAGGGAGAATTTTAGAGGTAGATCTGGAAGTTTTAGAGGTAGAGGGGCGGGAAGAGGTAGAAGCAACGAAAGAGGAGGAGGAAGAAGCAAAAGCAGTGATAGAGCATATCCGAAATCTTCAATATCCACTGAAGCTATCAAAAATCCTGTTAATATAAAAGTTGAGTTTACAACTGACACAGGCAAAAGGAATTGCGTTTTGGAGGAAGACAAGAAGATTGCTGATATCAAACATGTTCCAGATCATAAATATGGAAATGAGAGAAGAGGTGGTTCTCAAGGTAAAAGTCTATATTTTTATTTTACTTGTTCTGCAGTACTTTTGCGTTATAGGTAAAGGAAGGGGCAGAGGAGGTAGAGGTAGAGGGCGTGGTAGAGATTTTTCACGAAAACAAAAACCTCAAACAAATGAACAAAATGTAGCAAACGAAGAAGAAAATGTTGAAACCCCTGAAAAAAAACCATCTGAAGAACAACAGGAAGCTACCAGTGAAGATCAAACTCAAAATGAAGATAACTACACAGAGGAAAATCAAAACGAAGAATACTATGAAGACGAATTAGAAGATAATGCAGCTGATAATGTTGAAGAAAAATTTGAACCTGATGCTCAAAGAAAAATTGAGGTAATTAATGAAAACACTTTAAAGGTAAATATAGATAATATAAACAGTGGAAACCCTGAAAATACAAACGGCTCAAATAATAATGATTTCATCGAAAATAAAAGTGATAATAGTGCACAAGATCAAAATAAGAATATTACTGAATAAGCTTTGTATTATTTCTTAGTTTAATGGCTGCTTTATTTTAAATGAATTGCCTAATCAGTATTCTTTTTAGGTTTGTTTTTAATGCAATAATTGTTTTATTATATTCCTTTCATACAAAAAGAATATAAATGAAAATGTATACTTCATAAGACTGATTTTAGTCAATTTAAATTATATATTTTTGAAAACCTAAAGGGGATATACAATTTAAAGTTATTAACTTATTTAAAGTAAGTTATATTTAAATGCATTTTTTTGGAGTTTTCGCAAATAATTAGTAGTAATAAATTTTATTATTACAAAAATTAATAAAAAACAGCATTTTATTCAATTATTTAATAATAATAATTATTTATTTTATTTATTTATTAAATCAATTTATATGAAATTATAGGTTTATATTATGAATACCTTAATTATTTAATCAAACATGTGAGTTCGTGGGGGCTTTAATAAATTGTTATTTTATTAGTTTGACTATAAGATACAAGGTGCTATTGTAATGCTTTATATTAAATTAATGTTTTTATAAACAATTTAGTTCATACTAATTAATATTTATATGTAACAAATAAAATCATATTCTTTTACTATATTTTTACACTATAGGATAAAAGAAAATAACTAAATGGTTACTTTTAGCTGGAATTTTAAAAAATTTACAAAATAATTGTAAACATGTGTGTTTAATAAAATTGAATTTTAAATAAGTACAAAAGAAAACACTTGTCTTTTTTATAACATTATAAATACATATTAGTCACAACTCATTTTCAAATGATCACTTTGGGATTTGATTTCTTGTAATATATCAGGATCGTCCAGTTTATTCTAGAATAAGAATTTTTAGATTATATGTTGGTCAAGTACAGTTATATGGACACTGGGCATGCGAACAAACCTAATATATTCGCAAAGCTTTTATACAGAAAACATTTTTATGAGAATGTGGCCAACAGATTTGTCTCAAATACCTTAATAGCTTGTCGATAGCAAAATTCGGCTTCGATAAACCTCCCCAATTTTAAATTAACTAAACATAGATAACCCCAAGTTTCAGATAACTGTGGATTAATCCTATTGGACTCCGAAAAACATTCTTCGGCGCTCAAAAAGTCTTGTTGCTAAAATAAAAATACTTAAAATAACGTTTTAAATGTAGCATAAACCTTACCATATAAAAATATTTGCCAGCTAGTAACCATGTAAATGGAGTTGCTGCTACTTTGCAAGCCAAAAGAATGTATTTTCTAGCCTGCTGAAAGTCGCCCATCATGTCCATTGCTTTGGAATAATTAACGTAGATTAAATAGTCCTCTGGCGCTTTATAACCGTCCAGGGTGTAATCGAATTCCTCCTTTGCTTGTTCTGGTTTATCTAATGCCACCAGAATAAATCCAGTCAAGCCGGCAATCGTGTAATCCTATGTAGTAAGGGTTTATATATATTTATATATACAGTTTATATATATTTATATATACAGTTTATATATATTTATATATACAGTTTATATATACAGTGTGGCCCATTTAAAATGAAAACACCCCCGTAACTTTTTATTTGTTACTCGATTTTAATGAACATAAGCTCAAAAGATAGAGAATAAAAAACTATCTAAGCTATAAAAAATATCTTCAATGTCACTTGACAGATGCCTACTATAACATTTTTTCTATGTCAAAATTCGGAAAAAATTATTAGGGTCGTTTTTTCGAAAAAAATAAGTACTGAATGAGGAATGCTTCAAAATGGGTATAAACCAAATTTCATTAAAAAAACTATTAATAACTATTTTTAAATATTTATAACGAAAAATAAAATACATTTAGGAGGTTTAGGAGAAAAATAAATACGTTACTAAACGCGGCATACTTCAGAATGGGTACAAACTTAATTTCATCAAAAATTAAATATTAATCTATTTTGGTACGTAGAATCTGCTGTTAGTATTGCACGCTAATTATAGGGCACCCTGTATATATATATATATATATATATATATATATATATATACTCTATTTCAATTTAACAGATGTATTTAGAGATTTTATTATTTTTATAATGGTGATATTCATAAAGTAAACAGGGTGCTCCAGTTTTTATCATCATAATTTACTCAGCCAGACTATGTGAAATTTTGATTCCCACACACAGCCATCGACACTCCTGTCATAACTTGATTTTTTTTCTATGGGAATACCTAAAGGGACGTGTGTACGAAAATAAGCCTCATAAGTCAACAAATCAATGGCATAAACAGAAACCTAGTGGAGATAGTAGACACCAATTTCCGAGAACGGTTTGTCAATGTGTTGATGTTATTGGGCATCATATGCCAGATTTAATTTTTTTCACAAAGTGTACATATGTTAAATGCTATGTTCCAACGAATAATATTCTTGCAATTAATTACAGTTTTTGTAATTATTTTAAAACCATGACCCTGTATATATAGTGTGTATTAAAACGAATAGATACACTTAAATAAAACAAGTGCCAAACCCCGCCCACTGTGGTAGGGATTGAAATGCTGTTTAACGTGCGCAGGAATTTTTATGATAGGTTAGGGTTACCCTAATAGGGTATTGTTTAATGTTAAAGTTTAAAATATGCTTACAACGCCCAAATAATATTTGGCTTCCTTAATATGTTCTAGAGCGTGATCATAGTATTTTTTATATACACACATTGCTGCCAATAGGTAGTGAACTTCCCCATAGTTCTTGGATGTTTCGTATGTTAAAGCCATTTCTACCCACTATAAATATAATATTATTAGGTATGTACAACGTTTATTAATAATTAAAATTAAAAATATAGGATCTTCAAAATATTTTTCCTCACATCATACATCCGCAACTTAAGCAAATAAACAGCAGTTCGTAAAAACAAAGATTTAACATTTGGTCGTTTTTGCCAAAGGATATCGGCACTATCGAAAAATTCGTCGTATTCATTAGCCTCATCAAGAGTTTTTATCATTTCCTGTATCACGTTCATATTTAGATTATCGTTGAATTTTTCGTAAAATAAATAAATAATTCCGTAAACTAAAAACAAAATAACTATTATATGTCTTAACAACCCCCACAGCAACTCTGAGTTCAGATTTTTCTTAGTTTGCCTCACGCCGTGATTTCTCATGCATTTTGTTCATTTGTGTATCACCTGAGCCTATAGGCGTATAGGCATATATGGCGTGAAAAAGAAATCATTTCGGCGCGTTTAAAGCCTCATTCAGAACCTCGTAATTAGTAGAAAAAATTAGTGGTTTCAATTAAAAAAAATTTTTCTTATGAATATACACAGTGTTGTTCACAACCAAAAAATTGGTGGTAGAACTATTCAATTAGTGGAAAAAGTTTGCAAACTTCTAAATTTTACCACTAATTATAATTGCAAAGCGGCTTTGCGCATGTGCGCAAGTCAAAAACAAAAAGTTTGAAGATTTGCCAGTGAAGGAAAGGTTATATATAAATATTATTAAAATGGTTGTAAAAAATATTATTTTAATATAATATAGGTAATATTGTTTCTGTCAGGTTAAGAAGAATTTTAGTAAGTTCCCTTAATTTTATATGTTAATTTTTCCAATCGTTTTGTGTTAATTATAGGTAAAATTGAAACCACTAATTTTGTCGATCAATTACGAGGTTCTGAATGAGCAAATTGGTGGCATTTTTTGTTCTGATTAAAATGGCAAAGCCTCATTCAATGAGGCTTTGCCATTTTAATCAGAACAAAAAATGCCACCAATTTGCTAATTTAACCGACGTTGTAGCTTCAATAACAAAGAAATTAGCAATGGTGAGCAGATAACTTTGGACACCCTGAATATTCATTAATAACCAGTTTAGTCAACAAGGAACCAACCAATAAATTTACCTATTTTTTCGGACAAAAATATTGTGAGAAATAAAGTAGGTACCTACGAAATTTAAAAATAAAATTAAAACGTGAAACCAAAAACATTTTCGGAAGCTGGCAAAAGTGCGAGTTGTTGCATAACACCATTTAATTACTACTGCGCGCACATTCTACGCATGCGCAATTAAACTTTTGCTTTCAGATCTCACTTTGCGCTCATTTAATATGCGGCGGCACGTGACGTGAGGTATAATTCATAAAAAATAAAAAATGAGCTTATATTGCTGTGCGGGAATTGTAATATTTGACAAACTATACATTCCATGGTCGAGTCGTTTTGAATTATAGATAGGAGGCATAGTTCTGCATCTACTTTTCTACCTTCATCGGCCAATAATAAGCCATATAATAGTAAACTACAATTAAATTTGTTTAAATAGTGATCTAAGTGCACTTCCTTAGACAAGGAAATGTAGTATTTTCAGACAGGTGCACCTAGGTGAATTCTGTGGGTAAAAGGCATAAGGAGGTAAGTCAAAAAAAGCAATTTTTCAATAGAGCCTTTAACGTGTTCGCATTAATTCAGGAAATATATTTATGTATAGCGGATATACGCTTTTGTTAGCATATTACATGGGCTAACAAAAATGTATACCCGCTAACCATAAATATGTTTCCTGAATTAATGCGAATAAGTTGAAGGCTCTACTGAAAAATTGCTTTTTTTGACTTTTCCCCTTATGCCTTTTACCCACAGAATTTTTCAAATATTGAATCCAAATAAAAAACCTTTTCTTATGTGAATAATTTTTTGAAAGTGCTTCACGCAAAACTTGAAAAGCCATGTCCTTTTCTTGTATCTCCATTAAAAATATGGCATAATCAAACCAAATATCAGGGTTGTCTTCATCAAGGCAAATGCGCTGTAAGTAAAGTTAAAAATTTATAAACCTTTCATATTTTTATGTATGTATATTAGGGTGTCCCTTATTTTTTTTTTCACGCATACCCCCTAATTATATTTATTACGTGTTTATATACTCAAAAAATTTTTTAGCTCATTCTATAAACGGGAACCCGTGCCGACTTGCATCTGAACCCTCCGTTAGCCAACGTCAGGCGCGCGGTATTTTGTAACACGGTTGGTCGCGAGGTCTTCGATCGTAAGTCATTTTGTGTTTGTTATTATGTGACCCTTATATTATAAATTATTGACAAATGTTAAAATATAGTTTTATTCATGTGTATACTTTGATAAAAATGTATATTTTCACAGGGAGTAGCTAGTTACAGGGAAGGGTCTATTGAATAGGCCGTAAACTCTGAAATTGATAAACTTAATGGGTTTTACTCTAAATAACTAAAAGAGTCTATTGTGGGAGATGACTACCGAAAACTTATTGAACTGTCTGAAATATTTTTGGGAGGACATCAAGAAAAGAAATGCTTATAAAAAGCTGAAATTTCATATAACAGTATATTTTAGCAATACTAATTAGTATATTAATATATTTAAGGGATAAAATCAACTAAATTAGTGAAACAAATGATAGAAACAAAAGCAATAATATTAATTAGTAATCATATTTAATGAAATCATTAGAAAAATACAGTCAGGAAGTATATCTTCTTTTTAAAGTGTTTCGTGTTACAAAATACCGCGCGCGCCTAACGTTGGCTAACGGAGGGTTTAGATGCAAGTCTGCACGGGTTCCCGTTTATAGAATGAGCTAAAATTTTTTTTGGGAGTATATAAACACGTAATAAATATAATTAGGGGGTATGCGTGAAAAAAAAATAAGGGACACCCTAATGTATATATATAAAAACCTCTAAATAATATTTTTCAGCAATAGTGATATTTTCTCTGACAGTGGCATCTTTAGCGTAAAATAGCAATGTTTTCATAGCTTGGGCTTGTTTATTTTGCTGAGGTTGCAAATCAGTACCCATTAGTTGGTTTAAGGTAACGTGCATTTCCGATACCAAGGTGCTAAAAACCTACAAATAAATTTATGTTATAAGTTAAATTTGAATTATCCAAACAGTGCTTGATTAAAGCTTTATTTTTTTCAATATCATATCGTGTCGCTTCTTAAAGTTTAAGACTTAAACCATAGTTTGTAAACTAAACTATATTTCTAACATTATAATAATAAAGTTGTACGCAAAATATTTGTAAAACAAAATAACATAAGACTACCGGTCTCAAAACAAAATTGCTGTAACTTATTTCGCAAACAGTCTAAAATATATGTTATTACCTCTCCCATAAACTTGACATACTCGTTGCTTTTCTTGTGAGTATTATCGAAAAGTTCAAATTTATTTGTCACATATAAAGCTGCAGCTTCAGTTAAGGTAGTTATGTAGTGTTCGTAGGTGCCGTTGATTTTTAAGTATTCCTCAAAGTTGTTAACATCGTTGGCATCTAAAAGTAACGAGGTGTCCTTGAATGTGTGCAGAACCCCTATAGCTTCGCTACAAATAATTACCGTCCTCCGTATATTCGACAAACTTGGTACCAATATCTTCTGTTATCAAATTAATAGCTTCCGCGTAATAATTCTTCATGGTGCATGTCGGTAAAATTATTCTGTTTTCATCTATTTGCTCATTATCTACTAGTTGTTGAATTCTAAAGAAACCGTTTAATTAGTTACAAAGTTACAAAATGGTTTTCACTACTGTTGGTGGTTTAAAAACATTTTTTTTAATTAATTATGATGGTATTTTAAAAACTAACAGAAAAACCAAGCGCAAACTATTTTTTTTTTAAATTTTATATTTAAAGCTTACTTTTCACTAAAATCTTCTAAATCCGGTTTTGGTTTTATACTTTCAGATAATTCTATTTCAAATACAATAAAACAAGGATCTCCTTCTTCAGAAAACACTTTCATGCTTGGTTCCGGCTCTGGTTCAGGTTCCCTTTCCTTTGGCAGATACTATAAAACAAGTTTAAAAAATATTTTTAAAATCCAATTGTAATGCAAAAATGATTTTTGAGATTATTAATATTTTAAGTAGAAGGGTAAACAATATTTTGAAAGGTCCATATGTAATTATCCGAATAGAATTTGTTGATCTAAAAAATTCAAATTGCTATTAATTTATTTTGAAGTCGAGAGTTACTATACAAACGCCTATGCCACGCGAACTTCATTCGCCTCTTCTATAAAATTTTACTTTTGTAAGCTAAGTAGGTCCCTTTTTTGAACCTGTATCCTTTTAAAATCAAAACTTGGTAACTTACACATTTCAGATTGTTAGCCTCATTATCCACTTTTCCTTTTTTACTGCCTTTGCTCTTTTTACTTCCTTTAGATTTTTTGCTTCCTTTAGTTTTTTTGCTTCCTTTACTTTTTTTACTTCCTTTAGTTTTTTTAGTGCCTTTGCTTCCCTTGCTTCCTTTAGACGATTTATCCTTCTTACCTCCTTTCTTACCTTTTTTACCCTTACTTGCTGCGTCAGGTTTTTCGACTTTTGGAGGCTTGGGTCTAAAATAAGAATCTTCCAAACCAGCAAACTTATTCGCTTCTATGTCTTGAAATGTTGTCAAAGGGCTCGCGATACGAGCTCTAAAAACTATAATAAATCAAATTAGTTTTGCGCCACTCTTGAGTAATTTTATACTGTTTGGGTTAAGTAGATACGATACATCCAAGATTGTCATTAGGTGTAAAAACTCAAAATTGTCAAGTTTTGCTTGACTTTTCAAAGTTGCTTTACTTGTTTTGCTACTCTTGTCGCTTTTGCTTTTTTTCTTTAGGGATCCTTTAGATCCTTTTGAACCCTTTGCTTTCGAAGGGCCCTCCTATAGGGAAATATTTTTTTGAATATAATAAGGAGAATAAAAAAAAGAGTAACCATTTAAGGAATTGATTAGTTATATCTTTTTCACCTAAATTATTTAATAGAAAATCTATGCTTTTTAACTATATTTACTTACCGGTACTATAGGTACTTACCGGTCCTTTTTCTTTCATATAAATCTCAACAGCAATTTTATTGTATTTAGCAATATGATCAATAAATGCTTCCCAATCCGTTCTACCAATGACTGTTCTTTTAATGTAGTTCAATTGTATTCTACTTTTTTCATTCGACATTGCTGGCTCTAATTCTATGTTTGCTCTGTTTTTAATATCATTTATGGTCAGGGGAAGCCTTACAAAATAAATTAAGGAAATAACAATATAGAACACTTTTAAAATTAACCTACTTGTATTTAGTTGTATTAGCATTAAATCCCAGTTTCTTTATCCCAGGCCAGCATTTCATCTGCTCCTCCTGTATTTTTTCTGTTAAGGTTGCATTGGTAAACAGTATAGGCCATTTTTGCTGTTAAACAGATTTAAATTAAATATATAAAGCTAAGTAAATGGTGTAAATGGGTAAATGGGTATTTATGTCAGACTCAGTGCGCAATAGCATCAGCGCAGATAAGTGATATTGACTTAGAGAATATTGTATGAGAATTTTAGCGCAATCTAGTATTTTTTACCGAATAAAGAGGTAATAGCATGCACACTTCAAAATTCATATCTTCATTCGCCATCACATCAGGTAGGTTGTAAATTGATTCCACGGTCATATTGATGGTTACCGCTTTTCCATCGATCTCTTCGAGAAGATCTTCGCTGGATACGGATACCACCATTTTTGGTATATTTTTGTAGCTTGTCATTCGTTCGTCATCGTACATTTCTAGAGGTTTGATTGGTAGACTTTCTGTGAATTCGAAGGTGCCTACGGAAATTTATTAACTAAGTAAAATAAGTAACGGTAATCAAATTTAACGATGCATTCAAAACAAATGTTAGCACTACTCTAAAGTAATCATTTCAACGTTAACGTTAGAGTAAAACTATATAGAGAGAGCACGCAATTAAGTTTTTATATTTACCATTAAATAAAGGTAATAAATCAAGGGTACACATTCCATATATTACTGGAGGATTTTCTGGGGCTTTTAGCTTTTTCCTAGACGCTTTGGATGATTTAGAACCTTTAGAACTCTTGGACCTTTTGGATGTTTTGGAACCTATAAACATGCTTTTATTATTGAAAAAATGCAAGTACTTTATATCAAATATGTATAAATAAATAGGTATATTTAAAAATAAAAACCTTTTTTGCCAACTGACTTTTTCTTTTTTGAATCCCTTTTGCCCTTTTTCCCTTTCTTTTCTTTAAAACTAATTTTGGGTTCGGCATCGCCAGTAAAAGCTTCATATAAACTAACAATACTCTCATAAGTTTTTATACCCTCCTCTGGAAAATGAGCTTTTTGGTTGTAAACCTCTGGTTCTAAAGCTCCATTAGTTTGAATTACTGTAACTGTTTAAAAAATAAATCTATTATAAAAAAATTATTCAAGGTAAGTTTTACATGTTATGGGGTTTGATATTAAATCATTTAACTCTTTGAAAGATGATATATCACAGTGAATTGTAAATTCTTCCATAGATTCTAATGATATATCACTTTTAACTGGAAGGGTCTGTGTTTCTCCAGATACACTTTCAAGAAACTTATATTCCGTTTTTATATCACTGCATTCGTATACTCCAATCTAAAATACCCAATTTAAATGTTGCGCATGTGCAAAAACTATTTTAATTTGTGGTTTTTACCACATTTTCATAACTTCTAATGGTAATAGTAATATTTTTAATGATCTTTGGCTTTGGTTCGGGCTCAGGTTCAACATTAACAAGTGTGGACGCCTAAAATCCTAAATAACTACAGTATTTTACTTTTACTATAAACCATTTTTACGTTAGTTCCAGTCCCACCACTTTTTTTGCCTTTACTTTTCTTATCTTTACTTTTTTTATCTTTGGCCATGTTTTAATATTAGTTATTTAATGTCAATTAGTGTCTCTAATGTCAATCAACCTAAAACAGGTGGTTTTTGTTGTTTAGTTTATGCAGGGTGTTGAGGGTATGAGTATATATACGATGAGTATACTCATCGCTTCTGTGTTATAACGCAGAAGCGATGAGAGCGGCGAAACAAATTCCCTGCTGCTTACAGCTAGGTACATACAATTGTATGTATACCTAGGTACCTACATACAAATAGCTGTAAGCAGCAGGGATTTTGTTATATACAAATAGCTAAATTATTCCTTAACGAAACTAAAGTGTATTCAAATTCAACGCGAACTAAATGAACAAAATCCTCCGAATCGACCAATAAGAACACACAATATTGTCGGATATCCGAGTCACGCCATCAGAATCGCCCAATAAGAACGAGTTATCACCTGGGTGGGCGTTTGTGTTTGGTTGGGCTTTAATTTGTATACACTATATAGAGGCCCAAAAAAATGAACAGTCAGTCCTGCTGTCACGTGGTACCATGGGCGGATTTAGGCATGGGCATTATGGGCTGCAGCCCAGGGCCCCGTCCGATCGAGGGCCCCCTACGCGATGCAATTTTTTTTTAAATATAAAACACTCTTATTATTTTATAATAAATCTACTTGTTAAAAAGTTATTCAAGCTTAACATTACAGTAAATTTAAAGTTTTTCTTACTTTTTCGCTAAAACTATCAGACAATTGTAACAAAAAGTTATATAAAAATTGTAATTGTAATTTTATAATTTTAAAACTTATAGTCCTACAGTTACTGATTTTACAATTTAATAATTCTGATTATAATACTAATTAATTTCAAAAAAATATCAATTTTATTGCAAAAAATATTTTTATTTTACTGATTATTTCCTTCATTATAATATGAACCAATCAAAAGCCTTGAATTTTCGAATAAATTTCGTTTAAATAAGCGATTAAATCACTAGAACTATTTAACAGCGATTAAATTTTAGCCTCCATATTGGATTTTTTTTATGGTGTTATTTATAAGTTTTAACAAACATTTTTTAAAAAACAATAAAAAATAAGTTATCTAGTTTACGAAATATCAATTATTACTTATTACATACCTTAAATTAATGGAATTTTCTTTTAAAAAATATTTATAAATTTTGACACATACGTCAGATTTTATGAATTGTCAAATATGTATACATAAACTATAGTTTCCTTTAATTCGAGAAATAATCTAGACCTATAAATTTAATCTGTCAAACTATGCTCAGTAAGTTTTTTATTTTATTTTTCTTTTTGGAAAATAGTTAACTATTTCATGCAAAATAATTAAAAATAAAACCCCTCGACCGCTACGCGGTCTCGTGATTTTATTAAATTATTTTGCATTCAACATTTTCCAACAAAAACCAAACAAAAAACTACTGAGCCTAGTTTAACCGATTAAATTCATAGTTCTCGTGATATAATATATGATTAAAACCAGTAAATCATAATTAAAACCTTAAAAAAAATAATGATATTTTTATAGAAAATAAAATGACCTACAAAAAATGTATGATCATTAATGGTTTTACCGGGAAAGTAAGAAAAACTTAAAATTTTCTATGAATTTGTCTTAAGTATTGAATACCTTTTTAACGACTAAATTTATCTTAAAATAATAAGTAAACTTTATTTTAATTCTCTAAACAATTTTTTTAATATCCTTATGAACTTGTTAAAATATTACCCATTAATATATATTAATGGGTAATATTTTAATAATATTATTGGTTGCTAATCGCGATTTTACTTTATTTTAATTCTCTTAGAAAAGTTTTTTTTCTATAAAATTTAATAGCCTTATAAGCCTGTTAAAATATCACCCTTTAATATTATTGGTTGCTAATCGCGATTTTACTTTATTATATTTAATACAAGTTATAATCATTTTAGTCATTAATCCCTTAACGAGTTATATAATTTCAAAATAAAAAATATCTCATGTACCTACTCAATTTAAAAGTAAAATCGATTAACAACCAATAATATTAATGGGTGATATTTTAACAGCTCATAAGGCTGTTAAATTTTATAGAAAAAAAACTTTTTTAAGAGAATTAAAATAAAGTAAAATCGCGATTAGCAACCAATAATATATATTAATATTAATTGGTAATATTTTAACAAGCTCATTAGGCTATTAAAAAAATTGTTTAGAGAATTAAAATAAAGTTTACTTATTATTTTAAGATAAATTTAGTCGTTAAAAAGATATTTAATACTTAAGACAAATTCGAATTTGTCTTAAGTATGATGATCATAGAAAATTTTAAGTTTTTCTTACTTACTAGTCGATTTTTGTTAATCAGTTATTGCATGCAGTATAAAATAATCTTTTTTACATACTTTCAAGCTAAACAAAGCAATTTTTATTTAGGTAAGTTGGGTTAAGTCAAATAATAGGGATGGGAAAACTATCGATAACTATCGATAGTTATCGATAAGTCGTGGAATCGGTAACTATCGATAGTTTTTGACGTTACCGATAACTATCGATAGTTTTAAAATGTCAAAATTGCAATTCAGCTTTTTACCCTTCTAAGTTTGTGTCTGTTTGTTGGATAGCATCATAGAAAAAAAATAATATTTAATTATTATTAATAGTCAAGGATTTTACAAAATCCTTGATTAATAGTACCCATTTTGTAGGAAATTCCCTAAACTAGGGAAATGTAAATGTACTTTTTAAAATAAAGATATTTTGAAATGTTATTAAACGCATTTTTTTATAGTTAGTTTAAATTTCCCGCCCTAGAATAAGGGTGGGGGAAATTACCGATGTTTATCGATAGTTATCGATAGTTTTTGGTAAACTATCGATAACTATCGATAGTTTTTCTTAGCGATTTTTCCCATCCCTATCAAATAATTTTAAACCAAGAAATATGTGGCCTTGCATTGTACAGGTCTTCTGGGGACACCTTGTATAAATGCTAGAATGTTTTATTTTTTTATTTATGTTATTCATTTATTTTATTATAATAATTCTTATAAGAATATTCACTTATATAAGTGTTATTTTTTCTTGTTTTTTTATTATTAATTATTGATAGGCCCCCAAAGAGTTTTAGCCCAGGGCCCCCAAAGTCAACGGTCCGCCCCTGCGTGGTACTTTCAAATAAATTCTTTAACAAAATTTGCCTTTTTTATGATTTTAAGCTAATTACGTACGTACGTTGCGTATTAAATGTGGTTAACATTTAATACATTTTAATATTCAGGGTATACCCTATACGTATACGCACTTAATTACCAAACACCCTGTATATTTAAACAATAATTAATTTTGGACAACCCTGTTCCAATAAATGTTATACGAGTTTGGTCAGCCCTGGTCGACAAGTTCGCAACTGTCAAATCTGTCATTTTTGGAATAGGATTCGTGTTGGGAGCATCTTTTCGTAGTTTTTTCCTTTCAAATGAAGTTTTATCTTTTTAGTGGCTGATAATTCTCATTAAATAATGACAATTATCGTATTTCTAATCGATACTTCTGCCTCCATGTTTCAAAGGTATTTATTTTCGATCAACAAGAGAGGTTATGTGTCATTTTATACTGCCCAACCTAAACTTTGTTGTAAGAGTTTTGTGAAAATAATTTAAAAAATTGTTAAACTTAGTTTTTGAGTGTTGTGATTTATTTGTGTTTTAGGACATACATTGGAGGCAGAACTACCATGTTAGATGTGGCCAAAAACGCTGTGGAAACATTTGTTAAGATTCGACAAAGAAGTATAGACAGCAGAATAGATCGGTACATGCTGTTAACATTTGAAGAGACACCAAATAATATTAAAGCAGGATGGAAGGAGAACTTGGCCACATTTATGAATGAATTAAAAAATTTACAGTGCAATTCTATGACAACCATGGGTGTTGCGGTGAAGCAAGCCTTTGATATTTTAAATATTAATCGAATGACTTCTGGTATTGATACTTATGGACAGGGAAGGTGTCCTTTTTATCTAGAAACTTCTGTTATTGTTTTAATTACTGATGGAGGGAAATTAACTACAAGTAAGTAATGTAATTTTAAACTAAACCACAAAAAAGGCATTCCAGAGTTTAACATTTTCTTAATTAGCTAAATAACCTTCGTTTCCTAATGGATTTTAATAAGGCCCTTAATTGTAATATTTTTAAGTTTAGTCTTCTCAAGAGGTTTTAAAATATTAAAATCATTTTCCAGCCAACAAAACATATAGCTAATATCTCAGACAGTCAATTAAATGAATAAAATTATTAGTATTAAATTTAAGTAGAAAGATCAGGTCACACAATATGGAAAAACTTGTTAAAATCCATTTACAAATGAAGGTTACCTATATGCCAATTAAAACAAGGTTGTACAATAATTTTGTTGCTGAATTTATTTTTAAACACATCAAAAATATATACTTTTTTTTTTAAGTAAATGGGGTCCAAGAAGAATTTAATTTGCCCATGCATTCTCCAATACCTGGGTCTGAAATGACAAGGGAACCGTTTAGGTGGGACCAAAGGCTTTTTGCTTTAGTATTAAGACTTGCTGGTAAGTTTTATCATGGGTTTAAAGACATTTCTGGACAATAATTTATAATTTTTAAGGCACCCCTGCTGCTGAAAGAGACAGTGGTTTGGTACCAAGTGATAGTTCACCTATTGATGCTATGTGTGAAGTAACAGGTAAATTTAATTATAAGTAAATAATTTATTTTAAAAAAATGCAGAACATTTTTGCATTTAAATACAACAATATAATATATTAAATATTATAATACATGTTGATTCAGATAACATTTGCTGAGCTGTTCTTATTTAAAAAGAACATAAAGCATGCTTTGATATTGATTTATTATTATTATTTATTTAAAATGCCTAGCAATTGTAATGAAATTTGATTTAAAAAATGTACCTACTTAGATATTAACATATCAAGTTACTAAAAGTACATTTGTATTAAATTACATAACTAAAATAAAAAATAATCCAAAGTTATAAAGGGGCCTGGCTCTAAGCAGTATTGTATCATCTAAATTACCTACTTGTTTACAGTCTAAAAACAATTTTGAAATAAAAAATTCTGATGTCTTTTTTTAACCCTGCCTAAATTTTAATGTCATCATTTTACGCTCTACAAAAAAAGGCTTAATATTTTTTTCGTAAAACTTTAGATAGATATTTCGAAAACTTGTTGTCAGCCATGGGGGCTATTGTTATCATCAGAACAGAATGTGTATTATATTATGTATTATATATAATATTATGTTGCGATGAATTCCCCGGACAACAATCGAGATTTCCTGGTGAAGTCATGATGATATCACAACGTGATTTTTTTTATCACGCTGTGATATCCTGAGTGCATACACATGCTTCATCACAGTGATATCATGTAGAACTCACGGTGTAATATTTACAAAATTTGCGCATGCGTATGAGCCCTGTGAATTGCGAATTTAAAACCTAGTTTGTTATTCACATTACACCGTTATAATTTTTAAATCGTTGTTTGACTATCACAAATGTTGTCCGGGTTCAATTAAAAAAGATATTCCAATGTTTAACAAATTGGAATATCTTTTTTAATTCAACCCGGACAACATTCTTGATATTCATACGAACATCATGTCGTGATTTTCACAAATTTTATTCATACTGATATTATACGGAAGTCACAGCGTGATAAATGAAAATTATACGAACGTCACGTCGTGATTTTCACAAATTTTATTCATACAGACATCATCCGGTTGTCACTGCGTGAGAAATGAAAATCATGTCGTGATTTTTTATGCCATCACTGTTTGCGATTGACCGATGGCCTAAAAAATCACGACATGATTTTTTATGCTATCGGTGTTTGGGCATAAAAAATCACGACATGATTGTTTATGCCATCGGTGCACCGACATGTTTGGATATTTATTTTTGCGCCACATTCGTACATTGAAAGAAAAAGTATGTTAACAATTGAATTACCAGTTTTTGCGGTCAAATACATTTAATATTTTCTTGGATGTAAATTAACTAATAATTTTAATCCAAAAAAATATTGAATGTATTTAACCACAGGGCTCCCACGGCTAAATTACAAATTTTATTTAGGAATTTAGGAGTTTTTTTGTAAAATTTTAGGATAAATAAAGTACGGAAATTAATTTCTTTAATTAAATAAAAACAACTCTTTACTACTTAAAAAATAAGACAAAAATTAATACTTCTTTTGTAAAAATAAGTTATATTGACTAGTTTTTTAGAAAAAATGGTTGACGAGTTTTTTTTAAATAAAATTAAAAGTGAAGTAAAATTAAAACTTTCGTATACAAGTATAAATTTCACCACACTTTTAATTTTATTTAAAAAAAATGCGTCGATAGATTTGGCTAAAAAACTAGGCCAAAATCAAATGATGATTTATATTTTAATATAATTTAATATAACTAACAGTAATTGAATCGGTAAGATTAAGAATAGTACAAGTCCAAAAGTAAAATTTTTGATAAAATATTTCAAAAATCAGTTTTATAATTCTAAATGCATTTTTGTTAGAATATTTTAATTATTTTATGAAATATATTATTCATATTCTGTAAAATAATTTATTTCTTCTCATAAAAATGTTTTTTAAACTTTAAAATTGATTTTAGAAAATAAATGGTCAAAATTAAATTTTTGGACTTGTACTGTTCTTATTCTCACCGATTCAATTGTAATGTGGATATTATTACTTAAAAATCTCATAAAAAAATACGAAGTTTGCAAAATCCAGCAAAACATTCTTTAGATTGTTCACTATTTCAGCTGTCATTTAAAAGAAAATTAAAAATCCTTTTGTTTGATATATAACAAACGAAATATGGCTAAAAATGACAATTTTGTAAAAGTTTTTTTTTTTGTTTTTTAAGAAAAATTTTGGTTGTGATATTATATCATTTTAGCACGACAACTACCTTAATTAAACGCAGTCAGGTTGGCTTATTTAAATTTAATTTTTAGGATTTTAGGAGATTGAATACAATTTTAGGAGAATTTTAGGAATTTTCAAGATTTAAGCCAAATTTTAGGAATTTTATGAGTTTTAGGAGGTGTGGGAGCCCTGTAACCATAAAAACAATTGATTCAATATATATGTAGGTATACTTTTTCTCTCAATGTACGAATGTGGTGCAAAAATAAATATCCAAACACCGGTGGCATAAAAAATTATGACATGATTTTTTTATGCCATCGGTGTTTGGCACATACTTCTCTAAGTATGTGGTGTTTGGTCATAAAAAATCACGACATGATTTTTTATGCCATTGGTGTTTGGATCTTAATTTTTGCGACACATTCGTACATTAAAAGAAAAAGTATGTTAACAATTGAATCAACAGTTTAACATTCAAGAAAATATATTTTCTTGGATTTAAATTAACTATACACTGTTAATTTAAATCCAAGAAAATATTGAATGTATTTAACCGCAAAAACTGTTGATTCAACATAATTTTTCTCTTAGTGTACGAACGTAGCGCAAAAATGATTATCCAAACACCGTTGGCATAAAAAATCACGACATGATTTTTTGTGCTATCGGTCAATCCCAAACAGCGATGGCATAAAAAATCACGACATGATTTTCGTTTCTCACGCAGTGACATCCGGATGATGTCCGTAGGAATAAAATTTTTGAAAATCACGACGTGACATTCGTATGAATATCACGAATGTTGTCCGGGTCGTAGATATATTTTGTCGTTTACTATTTTTAAATGCACCTGTAGGCGCTTTTTTAGAGGACTCGAATATAAAAATGTTTGATTTTAAGGTTATGTTTCTACAACTATGATTTTTGTAAGATTTCTTAAAAATGTCCAAATTTAAATATAAATTATATTAGGTAAAGTTATCATCAGTACATTCAGCACCAACAAAAATTAGTAGGTACCAAATTGGATACTTTGGTAAAATATGAAAATGAAACGATTTCTTCTTGAATAACATTTACAATGTCTTTAAAGTTTAAACTTTAAACACAAGAATTCACAATAATTATTATTAACTTACTTATTATAATTAATGTCATTGTTGTAAACTAACATGAAGACGTGATTAAAAACGGTAACCTGGTAATTTTTCTGCTCTATACGCAAATGTCTGCTTTTGCATCTCAAGCTAGATTACTGCTTTGAATGACTGTTTGTGGTTCTGATACGCTTTATATGATTGTATGTCTATTAGCAACTTATAACTTTTTTATGTCATTTAGTCATCAGTGAAAAAGCCAACTTGCTGAAATGCATACAAAAATCTATATAAATTTAAAATTTGTATTTGTTCAAAAATCATAGATGAGCTAAACATGTAAGCAGCATTTTTATAAATTAGGACTTAACATGAAATGGTTTTAAAATGTTTGTTAAATTCATTGAAAACATTTGTGTTCATAAGTGGATAAAAAATTAGTTTAAGGTGTATAATTTGGGGAATACATTTAAATGATTTTTATTAAATTTAAATTAAATCTAAGACGATTTTTAGTGATACACTTTACGAACCTGACTCCAAGGCTAAAAGTTAAAATCCAACTCTTTAATGCTTTTAAAACACTTGGCATACTGAATTTATAACAAAATTGTAATACATGTATTCACTTTATAAAACATTAGTAAATAAAGAGTTATATTATTAATTGTTTCGACCTTTACTTGATGAAACTCCATATTAACTATGTAGATATAAAAACAATTTTGTTGTAAAGTTTCACGAAATTTATTAAATTTTGACAGCTGTTTCGCTACACAGTAGCTTCTTCTGAAGAAGCTACTGTGTAGCGAAACAGCTGTCAAAATTTAATAAATTTCGTGAAACTTTACAACAAAATTGTTTTTATATCTACATAAAGAGTTATATACAAATAAATAACTTTACTAAATACTAATTAATAATAAGTTTTATCGGGTTTTATATAATTTGTCATATTAAAAACGGGTAAAATACAAATAAAATTGTAACATGAAATTTACATACATTTTATAACAAATGTTTAATTAAAAAATCAAATATGTGTGAAAAAATGAGCTATCGACCAAAGACGCGCCTAATTTTTAAGCAATAGAAATCGTACTTTTAATCGATCGGGTATTTTCTTAATCAACAACACATATTTTGAATAAAATAGAATTTAAATTTTAGGTGGAAGATCCTATTGCATAACATCCCACAGAATGTTAAACCAATGCATAGACAGTTTGGTACAGAAGGTGAGATTAAACCCCTTAAAACATGAAACATTTTGATTTAAAATAAATTGTTTTAGGTTCAAAACGGTGTAGTGATAAACTTTGAAAAGATCGGGCCGGATCCTCCGCCCGCCGACAAAGACGAGAAGGAAGACGGAAATTCGCGAGACGGCGACGAAATGGCCACTGCGCCACCTCTCAACACTTCTTGGCATAACTGCCGGAAAATGATATATGTGCCTAAAGGCGGCAAAGCATATACGTTTGGTAAATTAATTTTTTTTTTAAATTATTGACTCATAGAGACATTTTGTGTAACAGATTAAATTCAATCCAAATTTACAAGCAGGTTTTTGGCCTATTCCCGAATCGTTTTGGCCGGAAATAACCGCGTCGGCGCTTCCACCAAGAACTGCACATCCGAACGTGAAATTCGCTTGTTCCAACGCAGAACCGATGGTCATAGAAAATTTACCGTTTGATAAATACGAATTGGAACCTTCGCCATTAACGCAGTACATTTTATCTCGAAAACAGCCTAAAACTTGCTGGCAGGTAAGATTTTATTAAAACGTTTCGCTTTTTGTCATATATATGTTACGGCTAATGTGCAAACTTGGATTGTTTATAAACTAGCTGGATAGTTTATAAACTAGCCAAACTGTCAGCTATTTTAATTGAAAATGTATTTTCAACTAAATTAGCGGCTAGTTTACAAAATAACCAAGGATCTTGGCTAATTTACTTGAAATTATTAGGGAAACTAAAATAGCTGGATAGTTTGTATACTATCCAATTCAATTTGGCTAATATGAAAACCTATGTACAAATATGGCGATTTTTGCTCCAAAAATCCAGTATATCAAGATCTACACTTTAAAACAAATCCGGTTAAAATCGCACAATAAATAAAGATTTTACAGGGGTGAGTCGCAAACAAATGAGTCACACTGTATATATATATATATTTTTTAATGCAATTGGATCTTTTCATCTCAAATCGACCAGGCAAAAAGGGGTAGGTCGTTATTTTTCAACAAATTTTTTTTTACAGTTTCTCTGCCGAAATCAATGAGACCCGTATTTTTCTTTTTGCTTAAATTTGTTTTGTTCACCCATAGGAAATTTTTGAAAAATGGACAGAAACATCGATTTTTCTCTTTTTAAAAGTGAAATTTTTTCTTGAAAATGCGATAACTTGGCCAAAAATGTTTCGATCGTTACAATTTTTTTTAAATTGTAGGTTAATGTTTACTACATACCAAAAAAAATATTGTGAATTCACTCACTTTTTTTAATTGTTTTTTCTATAAAAGGCAATTTCCACATTTTTTTACTTCATATTAAATTTTCACTTTTAATTTTTTATATATTTTTGTATGTAGTAAACATTTACCTACAATTTACTTTTTTATTAACCATAATATAAGTATATTGACATTTAAAACATGGTGTTTGTTTTTAGACATGAATTACACAGTAGGGAGGTGAAAATATCACAGCTAAACGCTCAGACACTTAAACTTAATTTTTGGTCGTAGATTACAAATCAGTGCTTGGTTTAGCTGTATCAGGTCAAAATTCATAGATATTAAAAACACCCTGTATAAATTAAATTAATAAATTAATTTGTCTGGATCCACAACAAATAAGATCAAAATTTAAAAAAAAAAACAAATTATTGCAAAATTAATTAATCAAAAGGAGTTTTTTATAGATAATTTAGGAAATTCAAAATGTTTTTTTTTATTGAGTATAATTAAGGATATTATGTTTAAGTGTCCGAGAGTTTAGCTGTGATATTTCAAGAGTTGAAAATTTACCTACAGTGTTAATAACAACAGTACAGTTTTATACCTAATAAACTATGTCCCATTAATATTATTTAGATATGTATATCTATGTATAATAATTTTTAAATACTTACTAAAATTCATATTTTTAAGGTATTTGTGGCAAACAGTTATAAAAATTCCGAAGTAGGACATCCTTTTGGTTACCTAAAAGCATCAACAAACCTAAACTGCGTCAATTTATTCGTTATGCCTTACAATTACCCTGTTTTACTACCGTTACTCGAAGAATTATTTAAGGTAAGTAAACTTAAAAACGTAAATTTAATCGATACCAACATTTGCTGTATTTAGATCCACAGGTTAAAACCTAGCAACGAGTGGCGCACGCAGTTCCAAAACTACCTGCGCACACTGCCAGCCTACTACGCGGCTCCGCTGCGCAGAGCACTCACGCGCATGGGTACACCTGTTGCCTTGGCAACCACTTTAATCTCGGAGAGTAGCGAGAATTGCCTCAGCTATTCAGTGAATAACTATTTGAAAAGACTTAAAAATCAAGCCAAGGTCGAGTACGATAAGCTGTGCAGCGAGATTATACAACGACAAAGTAACGTAAGTAACAAAATTTTACAAATTTGTAGGTTATGGCAAACCTTTTAATCGCGATTTCATCGAGAAATTTCAAAAATTAAATTAAATTAAAACCTTAAGGTTCGTCCTTTACCAATTTTCAAAATAAAAATAATAATAATAATTATATGGGGCTTTCCATGTCAAACCGGCCGCGAAAGACGGACATGTATCCGATTTGCTTTTAATATTGAGGGTCTATAGTGGAACTAAAAAAATTGAAATATAAAATTTTAGTACTTTACAATAATAAGAAGTTTTAGAATATTTCCAAAATTAAACTGTAAAATTTTGAAAAAATGTACACATACTTTGTTTCAAGCTGCCTTTTGAAAAAAAATCAAATTTTGTTATTGCAAAAAAATAGACAAAAAAATAAAAATTAAAAAATATTAAATTTAATTTTAATATAAAAAAATATAAAAATTTTAATTTTTTTTCCAAAAGGCAGTTTCAAACAGGATATGGGTGATTCTACAAAAGTTGGGCAACTTTTGACCTCATTTTGTTTATATAGTTTTTGGAGAAAATTAAACAGTATTTTGTTATGAGAACATAGATAATATAATAAATACTGTTCCAGACAGGGCCAGTCACTTTTTCAAAGATCATTGTTTTGCCTTCGCAGATGATACAACTACCATTAATAGTCAAAAGAGCCTGGACGGAGCTCTTCAGCTTAGTCTAAAAAGTGAAATTAAAGCACGAGACTGGTTTTCTCTAAATAATCTTAAAATGAACACCACAAAGACCCAGAGACTCACCTTTTCCACAGGGATTACTCTAGAGAATCGCAAGAGAGTGCAATTATTGGGCATCACTCTTGACAACAGACTGGACTGGTCTTGCCATGTAAAGCAGCTATGCAAAAAGTTGTCTTCCACAGTTTTTATTCTAAGACAAATAAAAAAGTCTGTCTCGTTTAGCATCTTAAAAATGACATATTTCTCTCTATTTCATTCGCATTTAAGTTATGCGACGATTCTCTGGGGAAACTCCAGCTATGCTGTTGCAGCCTTCCGTCTTCAAAAGAGGGCTATTAGACTATTATGTAATGTGGGAAACAGAGAAAAATGTCAACAGCTTTTTATAAAAATAGGCGTAATGCCCTTACCAACACTTTACATATATTTGACATTATTAAAAATACATAGAGAAAAGGATCAATTTACTTGCGGCGGAGATATTCACAGTCACGATACTAGGGGCAAATCACAAATCAGAATTCCAAAATATAGACTCTCCAAAGTGTCGAGAAACTCACTAAACATTAAATTATACAACCTATTACCCTCAAGATGCAAGGCTCTCAACTATATAAAATTTAAAGCAACCATAAAGGAAACCTTGCTCACTTACTGTTTTTATTCTGTAGACGAATATGTCATGAAAATGGGTCTTTCAGACTTTCATCAGCGTTTCTCTCTCAATTAAACTCTGTGATAATATGTATATGTAATGTGTATGCTGTAACTTGTATGTTGTATGCCTTATGTTATTTACATATTTATGTATATATGATATATTTATGTTATATTTATTTTATCTTGACTTGCCAAAAATGTTAAATGTAAACATAATGTGGCCAAATAAATGATTTGATTTGATTGATTTGATTTGAAACAGTTTCTCAAATATCTGTGTTTTCTAAATTTGAATGCAAGGAAAATGACGAGTATACCAGGGTACTAATTAAATACATGATTTATTGGAAAATATAAGATTTATTGCAACTTTAAGCATATTATACATTAAATATCTTAAAATCAAATAATACCACACATCTGTGGTGGCTGGTGGATTTTGGGTATACCGATATCTCAATTATTAGATATGGGACCCACATCAAACTTATATGAGTTTATAATGACAAGTTCTGCGCAAGCAGAATTTAAATTTGCGTTTAAGTTTGCGAAAAAAAGATAACCCAAACATCGAACATGGAACTGACGACACGGTACTGATGAATGGAATACAAATTTGAGATTATAATTCGAAATTAAGTATTTTACTGATATTTTTTATTAGTGGATGCTACTTATCAAAAAATCACATATAGCCTTACATAAATTACAATGAAATATATATGCATTGCATTGTTTTCAAGATGACTGTCGTGCAAAGGGCGGGCTCTGTAGGTAATTTTTTACCAACACTTAAGTTAAAACGAGGAATTGACGTTTAAACTTCAATATTTCGCAGGAATATTGAATTTTAACATTAGACACAGAACTGACGGGTAAAAGTGAGTACAAAGATAATCAATTTTTTTTTAAATTGCTATTATTCGAATTTATGATAAAATATTTTAAAAACATTATTTAATGTATTATAGTTTGTAGTGAAATTGAAAAATTTAAGATAAATGAAATATATTTTAAAATAAAATCACTCAAATATTTGATTCAGGAGTTGTGACACGCCAAGGTACTGATGTTTTGAATATTTATTATGTTTTTCTACAAACGTGCTTTTGAAAAATACATTAACATTGGGTGGACAAGTTAAAAAAACCTGGATCTTTTGTAATACACTAAAATATTTACAAAAAATATTAAAATACCTAATCTATTGACTGATGACATCAAGTTGTCCAACTTTTGTAGAATCACCCATATATGTAAACTTTTTAAAAATTTTACACTGTTTAATTTCGGAAATATTCTAAAAAAAGAAATTCACTACTTTTTTCGCAAAAATTACTAAAAAATGCTAAAATTTTAGATTTTTTCATTTCTTGGGTTCCACTATAGACCCTCAAAGATCGTGCAAAAAAAGCAATTTTTCAATATTAAGTAAATTAATCATTCTGTACAAAGGATTCATAGTTGTTCCATTATTGAGCAACTAGGCAAGATATAGCACTTTGTAGTAGGCCGAAATATTAATTTTTATTTTTTTATATTACAAGAGTATAGGGTATCAAACATTTTATTTTTAAATTAATAAAATCTTAAAAACTTTTGGCGAATATTGTAATTAAAATTAAACAAAAACATATATTTTAGGCAAATGGTTTAAAGACAAACTTTAACAACCCAGAGCAAATTAGGGTACTGCCTCGAGTTACTGTTAAAAAAGAATTAATAACCCATCCACTGTTGACTGATAAATTTAAGGATCAAATCCAGGAACCGCCAAACGTATTTGTCAGCACCCTTGACAAGGAAAGGGTGTCTGTAAGCTTTAAAAATCCATTTGATATTCCTAGACACAGACTTATACAACAGGTACTTATTCATTTCAAATTAATTGTGTTTTATTAATATTTTGGTGTTTTTTCTTAAGGTTGTTAGAATGCGTAATAATTTCCTGCAACCCGATTGGATATCTCTGGACCAAGATGCCGCCCATTCGTTGCCCATATCCCAAATGGGCAACTACCAAGATTATCTTAAAAAACAAACTCCCCAACTGAGAGAAATCGAGTCTGCACCGGTTAGGCAACACATGTTTGGAAATCCGTTTAAGATCGACAAACGAATGATGGTAAACAATTATTTATTTTTCTTAAGTAAAAAAAATAATTTTTGATATTCTTTAGGTTGATGAAGCTGATATAGATCTGGTGGGTTCTCCGGGCACCAAAACTAACAATAAACGACCAAATCAAAACCAAGATGCGGCAAGACTGCCCTGCAAAAGGAAACCTGGTCCGTTGCCCAAGAATTTCAGCATTAAAAGGCCCAGTTTGGACGTAACGCCGCCTGCAAGTCCGATAATATCGCCACAACCTTCTCCTATACCATGGTAAGAAAAATATTTTGTTTAGTTATTTTAAAAATATTTCATTAAACAGGACATGTTATACATTATTGTATACAGCTAAATATCAAAAAATCAACTTAGAGCTTTTGTGTCTAAGAGAGGCGTGGATAGACAATGCAATGTTGCCATATTAATATTTAATTTGTCTTTATTATAAAAAAACCACTTGCGTTAAAATAATATTATACTTGATAATTTAACAATAAAATTACTAACCATATTAATATCAATATACGCTACATTAAGCTAAACTTTAAAACATTATAATAATTAATTATTACAAAAAATTATGTTTCATCAAACTATAAAAATCCAAATAACTCGAAAAGCGATTTTTACAAGAATGCTTTTTTGTTTAAAAAGTATAGAAAATCATTCTTCATTATTCTTTATTTTTATTAAAAAAAAACAACAATTACACTGAGAAAAAAGTTATGGTTATTTTAATCCATAAAAGTACATTTCAGAGCACCCTCTAGTGGCTACAGTAAAACTGTCCATAGTATGTTGTATTATACCATTTTTTCTACTCCTATTACAGAATATGACAATTCTAATATCACTTTTTAATTTGGAATGACATATATTACTTAAAGTATTACAGAATTAATTATTCTATCATCGGATGACGGAATAAACACTGGTGGCGACATCTCTGTGTTTAATATCTAAAAAAATTTAGACCGATCCAACCTCACTTTCTCCCAATTAAATTATTTTTCTATGGTATTTTTTGGAAACGTAGAAAAAGTATAATCTGAAACACGTTTGGAATTGCATATTCCGCTCTCGTGAAACCGTAAAACTCGCCCTCGGCTCGTGTGACAAACTTTTCACTCGAGCGGAATCTGCCTTATTCCAAACTTGTTACAGAATATACTATTTTAATGGAATACGTTTTTTACAATTTAAAAAAAAAATTTACAATTTAAAAAAAAACTAATCGTTTGACCTACTTATGTTTATTAGGGTGTCCGTTATTTCCCAAGTTGATTTTGTTACTTGGGTATTATCTAAATTATTTATTTACAGTCTAAAAACAATTTTGAAAAAAAATGTTTTTCCAATGACGCAGGAACAAATTTATAACTCACTAATAAATAGACATACAACAATGTATAAGACATATTTTTGTAGGGAATTGTACGCTTTAAAAAAAAGGTATTGACGTCAAAAATTTAAATAAATCAAAATGAAAAGTATTGTCAATATCTTTTTTCTGAGTTTATAAGTGCCTTTTTTTACTTGGGTATCAAAAAAAAATATGTCTTTATATATTGTTTAAATAAATGACACTTTTAATTTTTTATTTTATAAATTACAACTTTGAGCTCCAATATCATTTAAATGGATGGTTTTACAAAAAAAACGTAAAATGCCTTTTTGTAGAGCGTAAAATTTCCTACAAAAATTTGTCTTGTGTATTGTGACATGTCCATTAATAAGCGAGTTTTTGTAATGTAAAAAAACAATGAAATTGAAAATTTAAAGCATCATCATTTAGGCAGGGTTAAACAACACAAGAAAAAATATTTTTGTTTCAAAATTGTTTTTAAACTGTAAACAAATAATTTAGATTAAACTCAAGTAAAAAAAAGACAAATTAAAGCCAACTTTTGAAATTCAGAAAAAAAAATATATTTTTTATTTATTTCAAACATTATTTTCCGATATTATTTAAATTGATGGTTTTACAAACAAATCGTAAAAGACCTTTTTTGTAAAGCGAAAAATGTCCTACAAGAATACGTCTTTTATATTGTTTCATGTCTATTAATTACCGAGTTATGAATATTTTCTTATTTCATTAAAATGTCATTTAGGCAGGGTTAAACAAATCAGAAAAAACATATTTTTTTAAATTCTTTTATACTTTAAAGTTTAAACAATTAATTTAGATGATATCCAAGTAAAAAATAAATTTGAAAAAAAAAATAGGTACGTTTTTTTCATATTATGAAAAAAACTTCGTATCAATTAAAAAAGCGTTTGGTTTTTTATGAAAAAAATAAACACAATTTAAAAGTGTCGCCATCTAAAGTGTCTTAAAGACACCATAGTAGCATATGAACTCCAAGGTTGTACCAAAATATTTTCCAATACAAGAAAAATGGGAGATTTCTATAAAAAATCGCCGTTCGACAGCTTAGCTGCACTGTTTTAGTTTTTAGTACTTATGTTCCCACCAAAACAATGTTCTTTTCCGCAAGATAAATTTAAAACGCACGACAAAGTAAAGTACAGCATTTTCTGCCGTCATCTGCCCGGCAGATTCTGCCGCAACTATTTCCGGGGAATACCCTTTTCTTACGAATACCATATGCAATTACCTAAGTATAATAAGCAACAGATCGCTGTGATATCGATGCGTTAAAACTGTTAACTTAACAGTCATACTGCGTGCAATAATATAAAGTAGAGAATCTCTAAAAAAACAAATTTCTGAAAGAAAAAAACGCTTTTTTCAGTCGAAATATCCAATTAGTAATATTACAGTCACAATTATTGTGTTCAATTATTTATCTGCTCCCAGTATCTTAACTAGGCTATTATTTTATATCAGCTAAGTTACATTTATTGTGAAAGGCTGGTTGTTATTGACGACGGAAACTGAGATACTTACCTCCCATGGGTAAACAACGTCTTAATAAGGACAAAATCATAGAGTTATTCGAATTTTCTGTTTTTTTTTTTTTTAATTTTATGGTACAATTAGCAGACAGGTGAAAGGTGGCAAAACAATGCAGCGGGGGGGCAAAATGGGGTACCCAAAAAATTTTGTAGAAAATTTTTTTTAGATTGTTTTTTTCGGTTTCTAAATTATTTGAAAATTGACCCACAAGTTCACGCTTTTAATCGAGCCTGTAGAGCGAGAAAAAGGATGGTACAATTTTGGAAAACTTTTCATATGCTCATTTTTTGGGTACCCCATTTTTGCCCCCCCCGCTGCCTTGTTTGGCCCCCTTCACCTCCTGTCTGCTACCATAAAATTAAAAAAAAAACAGAAAATTTGATGTTATCAAACTTTGACCTCGAATAACTCTAGAAGAAATTAATTTATCGAAAAATAATAAGAGAGCTTTTTTGTAGTGTTACATTTTATATAAGAATCTGCAATGATCATTGCCATAAGTTACTTTGATACAGAGGTATAAAATTCCAAACATAAAGTTATTTTTCCCATGTTAATTAAATGGGAAACTAAAATAAAAACAGCGACCTCTTAGAGTTGAGCTGAGACGCCCATATTTGGTGAGGATTTTTTTATATTAAATAGAAACATTTGAGAGGGTAAGACCGAAAAAAAAATTAAATTTTATTTTTTGAAGCACCCTAATACTTAGTGTATGTGTCAAAATAAATTGCATAAAAAAAGTATTTTTATTACATGAAATCTAGCTGTGGGAGTAGATAAAACGTTATACACACGCAGGAGGTAAGTTTTGACCGGTCTCGGTATTGTCAGCCCTCGCACGCTCGGGTGCAATAAAATCTACTTACCTTCTTAGTGTAATGTAGTGTAATTAGGGATGGGACAGTTGAAATTTTCAAATGAAAATTTCAACTTTGAAAGTTTCAAAGTGGAAATATTTCATTTAGTTGGAAAAGTGAAATTTTTGAAAATTTCAAATGAAATTTTCAATCCGAAAATTTCAACATTGCCTGTGAAAGTTTCAGAAATTTCATTGAAAGTTTCGCAATTTACTGAAAATTTCGCATAAATTTCACATGCGGCCTCCCCTGGGATCTTTAATAATAATTTACAACAGATTCCAAATCGACCAATAAGAACGAGTTATCAAGCGTCTGGGCGTTTTTGTTTAGTTCGGCTTGGATTTGAATACACTATAAGTAGTTATTGTTACTTATATGCATAAATTAATTTAAATAATTTAATTCAGTTACCAATTTAATTTGTAAATTAAATCAGACTTTAAATTTTTTGCTATAATTGCATCGGAAAACGGATAAAAAATGCCTTTGGCTCATAAAATTTTGATGAAGTTTTTTCAATTTTCGTAAAATTTCAGTAAAATATTTAAAAATAATAAATATTTATAAATATAAAACATTGAAAGTGGCACAATCTCATTAGCTTACTAAAAAGTGCTATATATCTCTTTGTTTTAGTAATTTTAAAAATATTTTAAAAGGAAATCTCAAGAAATTTTTGGTAAACATAGGTATTTACTATTTATATTATTGGTGCAGGGGCCCACAGAGGGGTAGGAGGTAAGAGGCAATTTGCCATGGTCCCCGTGTGGGCTTATTTCAATATTAATATATTACACTTAAAGTGATTGAAATTTATTGAAAGTTTCAATAAATTTCATGAAATTTCAGAAATTTAGGAAATTTTAATAAATTTCATAAATGTCATGAAAATTTCAAGTGAAATTTCAAGTACAAGCAAAAAGTGAAATTTTCCCAACCCTGTAATACAGTATTAATTTAAATTGCACGGCAACCCTACAAATATCCCTTATAATTGTTTTCCAGGTTGAACGCCATTGAGCAAGACATCCCGACGTTCGAGGCGGCCCCACCTATAATCGTGAACGGCGTGGACAGCCCGTGCTCGAGCGACCGGTCCCGATCGCCCTCTCCAACGCTCGAGCTCCCCGTGTTCGTGGACGCCCCCCCGCCGCCCGCCGCCGCCCCGGCGGCACCTGCGGAGCCAGTCCAAGCGATAAACAACCACTCTGCGTCCGTACCGCGCAGCTGCGCGATCGCGCCGACTCCGCCCCCGCCGATCCACAGCTACTCGATCTCGATCGCGGCCGAGGCCAACTCGACGGCGCCTGCGAACGTCGCGTACGCGTCGCCGGTGATCGCAAACGACAAGGATCGCGAGATCTCGCAGATTTTGCGCGAGACGAACCACCACGCGTTCGCCGTCGCGCACTCGAACGCTCTCACGAACAACAGTGTCGCCGCTAGTAACGTTGTCACGAACAATAACAGCCATCCTGCGGTTGCGGCGGCGAAGTCCCCGGTCAGCGATATTGTGGTCAAGGAGGAAGAGGTAAGAAACGTTTTTTTTTAAATTTTGTGACTTGGTCGAAGTTCTGTGTAAATTCCAATTTATACTTTTTCAGGGCTCCCACACCTCCTAAAACTTATAAAAATCCTAAAATTTGGCTTAAATCTTGAAATCTAAAATTCTCCTAAAATTTCCATCAATCTCCTAAAACTCCTAAAAATTAAATACACTGCGCGTCAAAATTAAAAAAAGGAAGTGTTTTGAAGTAAATAAAAAACATGCTGTGAAAGACCGTATTTTTGTTAGTATACCCTGAAAATGTTGTACAAATCAAACGAACAGTAACGAAAATACAGCGCTTCAAAGTCGTCAAAAATGACCACTTTTCAGCAAAATAATCAAAAAGGGGTCATTTTTACCGACTTTGAAGCGCTGAATCTTCGTTACTGTTCGTTTGATTTGTACAACATTTTCAGGGTATACTAACAAAAATACGGTCTATGCTATTTTATCTATTTTGCAAAAATTCCATAAAAAAAAATAATTTTATACCTTATATTTAATTTGGTCGAATTTTACTTTTGATAGTACAGTGACAGTCATTGGTTTGACAGTTAATGTCAAAATCGATTCGGCATGGCGTCCTTAATTTACCTATTTACAATAAGCGGCTGTTAATGTTAAAGAAGAATAAAATGATTTTCTTTGGTGTTAATCAAAATTTATTGCCAGAAAAGTCTCGTAAGTACTAGAAAAATCATAAAAATATTATAATCAATATGCAAAATATTATTTTACTGGTATGCTGTTTAAACTATAGCCAACCTATAAAATCAAAATTTTGGGTGGGTCAAAGTATCTCATTACAGCGCCAAAAGCGGTGTTATATTATTTATTTAATAATAAAAAAACGTTTTTTTATTATTAAATAAAAGGGCTTTAAAATATTTTTTCGAAAAACCGTCGAACACGTAAACTAGGATATAAGTTATATATATACAGGGTGAGTTTTAAGTTGACGCGTTCCTTTTAACAGCGTGTAGAAATCAGATAGACAAATAAATATTTTAAGTAACTTTTTTATCAAAACTCAAAAATAAGATTGTTAGTCCTTCAAAATTTAATTAAATTTTGAGCCGGTCCTGGCTATTGTTAACAAAAAACATAACCATAAAAATAAAAATAACAAAATAAACAATGCACAATGTCATCTATGACAACAAACATAACCATTTAAACCAAAATGACACATTTTTAACAATAATTGAGGCCCAAAAAAAACTTAAGTAAATGACATTTTTTAAAGTAAATTTAAAAAATTAAATTTTTAGGTTCTAGTTCATTAAATTCTTTTTAAAATGATACATCACAATCTACATTTTTCTTAAAAAAACACAACAAAATATACGTAAAAACAAAATCCGTATAAAAGATCCTATACTTGTACAAATTTGTTATTTTTAGCCATATTTCGTTTGTTTTTGACAAAAATATATTTTAAATGATAGTTAAAATAGTAAATAATCTAAAGAATGTTTTGCTGTATTTTGCAAACTTCAATTTTTTTTTATCATGAAATTTAAGTATTATTATTATTAAGTATTATTAATTATTGTTAGATATTAACTAAACAGTTAAACATTTTTTCTCAAAATATATACAGGGTGTTTCATAATATATGCGCAGGACTTCAGGATGTGATAGCTCATCCAAAAAGATGAAAAAAGTCGCTATTAAGTTACGCTCTAAAATGCACAATTTTCGAGATACAGGGTGTTGAAATTTTAGAAAAAAATTCGTTTTTTTTTCGAATATCTCGGGAACCGTTTATCGTACAAAAAACAGCTTTTGTAAGCATTTTCTACTCAAAATAAGCTATGTTTTGTGCTAGAAAAAAATTTTTTTTCCTCATAATTGGTGGAGATTTTGAAGGGGTAGCGGGTGTTTTTCTCCTCAACTTCTACGCCCCTGAAAGAAGTACGGTTTTGAGAGGCCCATTCGAACCGCCAATGTTTTCTACACAAAAAAGGTACTCCTGGTCATAAGCTCTAAAGTTGACCGTTTTCGAGAAAAATCAACTTTTATGTTTAAAAACATGGTCAATTTAAAAAAAAAATATTTTTTTTTTACTAATTAAACAAAATTTATTTTAACGTTAGGACAAGTAACAAAACCAAACCATAATTGCAAAATAAAAAATGATTTAAAAGTTGTCTTTGCTTAATTCTCCAAACCATAAAGGTAACGCATTTCGCACATTTCAGCATTTGAGTAAAAAATCATTTTTTATTTTTTTTTTAATTTTGCAATTATCGTTTGTTTTTGTTACTTTTTCTAACGTTAAAATAAATTTTGTTTAATTAGTAATAAATTTTTTTTTCAAAAAATTGACCATGTTTTTAAACATAAAAGTTGATTTTTCTCGAAAACGGTCAACTTTAGAGCTTATGACCAGGAGTACCTTTTTTCTGTAGAAAACATTGGCGGTTCGAATGGGCCTCTCAAAACCGTACTTTTTTCAGGGGCGTTGAAGTTGAGGAGAAAAACACCCGCTACCCCTTCAAAATCTCCACCAATTATGAGTAAAAAAATTTTTTTTCTGGCACAAAACATAGCTTATTATGAGTAGAAAATGCTTACAAAAGCTGTTTTTTGTACGATAAACGGTTCCAGAGATAATCTAAAAAAACGATTTTTTTTCTAAAATTTCAACACCCTGTATCTCGAAAATTGTGCATTTTAGAGGGTAAGTTAATAGCGACTTTTTTCATCTTTTTGGATGAGCTATCACATCCTGAAGTCCTGCGCATATATTATGAAACACCCTGTATATATAACACCATTTGACTTTAGCTTAGTTTTTTAGCCAAATCTATAGAAGCATTTGTTAAAATAAAATTAGTGCTTTGAGCACCAAGCACCAAGCCCTTTGGAAAAGTAATTGCCAGCACCAAGCATCAAGCACTTTGAAAACTTTAAGTGCTTGCAATTACCAATTACCGAGAAAAGTAATTGAAAAATTCAATTACCAAGCACCAATTACTCAAAAAGTGCTTGCAAGCACTTTTTTCTTAAATAAATTACCAATTACCAAGCACTTTTTAGTTTTCCAATTGCTTCCTACCCAATTAATTAACATCTTTATTTTAAAAATAAGAAACATTTTTGGATGATCGTTATATTAAAATAACCAAACCAAGTTTTTTGTTTTTAATTTATTAGTCCACACAACATGACGCAAAACAATTAAAGTGAAGAAATCATCAAAAAATAAGTACAAATTATCTGCAAGAAGGAGAAAGGTACTGGCCAAGTCGGCCTTCAACCAACCAATCACATTAAAGCTTATGCTGCACCGCACACCGCATTAGATGATGATGAAACCACAGGGTTGTTACTAAGGGCATTTCCCTCTAGAGCCTAAAGTGCTCGGGAACACTTTAAATGCTTGCAAGCCCTCAAATCTGATAGTGCTTGCAAGCCCTTTAGTGCTTGCAAGCCCTTTAAAGTGCTTGCAAGCCTTTTAAGTGCTTGCAAGCACTCAAATGGCTTGAAATGCGAAATTCAATTACCAATTACCAAGCACTTTTTATAAAGGGCTTCAATTACCAATTACCAAGCACTGTATTTTAAAAGTGCTTGCAAGCACTATTGTGCTTGAAGCACTTTTTCAAGCACTTTCAAGTCAATTACTGCCCAGCTCTGATTCTACTGCATCCTTTAAGGATGAATTTGAAAAAAGTAAAATATTGCCTAATTTTGAAACACCCCAATATAACACTTGCCTAATTAAAATCCGTGATTAAAATTAGACTTTGTACATAATATACTATTAATAATAATCATGTTTTAACGCCAAACTAATTTATGTTTAATTTAATTAACACAGGTCCACAAAATTTAAACAAAAACTACTAGGTTTTTGACAAGCTGAATCCTAATTTGACCCAAAAAATATTCTTTTTTTTCTAGGCTGTGGAAAATAACATAGAAGAAATAGTGGCAGAAAACTTCGAAATTCGGAAAAACCTGAACAAATTGGTGCGAAAACCGGGTAAAAACTTTGAAGAATTGTTAGACCGTGTAAAAACGTTGAAAGGCGATAGTGATATGCAAATAAAAATAATAAAAATGGTAATCAAAGAGTCTCTTAGGTTTAAACGGCAATATTTAGCAACTGTGTTAGAGAATCATATGAAATCACTTATGAATGGTGCCCATAAATGATTGGAATTTCACTGCAGGGCATACAAATTTAATTAATTTTATTGTTTTAATGTTGCCCTGTATTTCCTTGATTTTAAATTCTTAATATTAAGAAAAAAGTGTAAATTGTTGTTTAATTATTATTTCAATTGTTTTTTTACCTCCTTGAATTACTTAAGATGTAAATAGAGTATTAATTGAAACATTTTTAATTTTATAATGTTTTGTCATCCCATTTTTGTAAATTTTTCACCACATTGTAATTAAATTATTTTATATATGACAGGACTATTTTTTTGCTAAACGTTTTACAGTAGAAGAAGAAGACTTTTCACGTAAAAATTTAATTTTTACTCCAGGTGAAAGCCCCACTATTTAGCAACATACTTAATAATAATAATAATAAGGTTTTTGACTTTTATCAAATCTTCCAAAAGACTCATAGACAGGGGCATGGAAAAAACAAAACTTCAAAATTTATGCAGTAAAAAAATGAATACACTCTATACAACAAAATATTAAAAGTTTTCCTGTTTACATTATTTGCATGTAAAAAACAGATGTATTCTTATACCATGCCTTTTTTGAATTTATTGTTGATTATTGATATTTGTTAATAAGGGCAAGTAATAATGCAGTAACTTGGAAAAAATATGTTTAATGGTATAAATATACAAATATCAAAAGTTTACTAGCTACCTACTTAGTACTTAACAGGTTTTGATCATTTCATAAGAATAATTTCAATCACTGATATGAAATAATACATCTAAATACACAAAACATCAAAACATTTTGTATACAATTCTTAACTTAACTTCGTGATTACACTTAACCCTAGGAAAATTTGGTAATTTCAAAATATACAAAACACTTCAGGACGGAAACAAAAATGAATAAATAATTTTTAAATAAAAAAACCCAGGAAATACACAATACAATCAAAATTTTAACATTCAAAACTACGAAAAGTTATCAAAGATGGTTTCAGTCATATGTATTTCCTGGGCCTTATCCTAGAATCTATCCTTCGATGATAGTAAATCGTTGTCATTTAAAATTTGCATTTCCTGGAGCTGAATGAATTTATCCTGGTCTCGAATGTGTGCATAATTGGCAGACAAACACATCAAATAGTGAATCTGAAATAAATGAATAATCAGAAACAACCTATAATATAAATTATTATAAATTAGAATACTACATAATTTATAATGCATTAAAATCACAAAAAATATATAAACTAAATAAATTATTATAATGTAAAAACATTTAATATTATTTATTTAGATTATTATATATTTTTTGTGATTTTAATGTATTATACTTTAAGTATGTATTTCTAATGATGCCAATACAAAAATAAACTAAAGCGTTTTTGAGTAAAAGAAGTTCATAAACATTTTAAACCATTTAAAAGATTTTTAAACAAAATGATGAAATTTAGACAAAAATCAATACAATAATTTTGGGGCCGATTTTGCCGTTTCCGGCCTAAAAAATGATCAAGACACATAAAAAATTGTTGTGTAAAATTTTCGCAAAATCAATTAACATTAACATGTGCCGCAAAGCACTTGAAATTTTTAATGGGAAATACATGTATTTTTACAGCCTTTAATTCAAACTTTACATAAAAGTATAAAAATTATAATTATATTTAATTAAAAAAACTGCTCAGTAAAAAAAGTAAAAATAATTATTAGTATTGCACCTCCCCTTACAAGCTGCCACTGCTTTTAGGTCTTCAAACACAAAATACCCATAAAAGTATAATAATTATACACAGACAGATTCTGTTTTAAAAAGTCCACTATTTTTTCTTTCAGAAAGTATATTCAAAATATTTATTAGAATTTCATTAAAATGATCCTGTCAATATTTAATACACTGCGCGTCAAAATTAACGCATAATAAGTAAAAAAATTTCAACTCTAAAATGTCTTTACTAATCTTTAGGAAATTTTGTATAAAAATACTTCAGCTTATATCTCAGTTTACGTGTTCAAGGGTTATTTCAGAAAATATTTTTTATTTAATAATAAAAAACGTTTGAAAAATAACTTTTAGGGAATTTTTTTTTAAGTAAATAAAAATAAGCTGTTAAAGACCGTATTTTTGTTAGTATACCCTGAAAATTTTGTCAAAATCAAATGAACAGTAACGAAGATACAGAGCTTCAAAGTCGGTAAAAATGACCCCTTTTTGTTTATTTTGCTGAAAAGTGGTCATTTTTGAAGACTTTAAAGCGCCGTATTTTCGTTACTGTTTGTTTGATTTGTACAACATTTTCAGGGTATACTTACAAAATTACGGTATTTCACAGTATATTTTTTATTTACCTACTTAAAAAAAATTCCCTATAAGTTTTTTTCGAGCGTTTTTTTTATTATTAAATAAAAGGGCTTTAAGGATATTTTCTTGAAAAACCCTTGAACACGTAAACTGAGATATAAGTTAAAGTATTTTTTTACTTATTATGCGTTAATTTTGAGTTGCACTAAGAATTTCTATTTACCATTGAAATACCATGGGACATTTTTTACTTTGTAATTTTATAACTCATCATCACAAAGACCAACACGTATTTTTCTATAAAAATGAACGCAATACAAAAAAGGTCTCTTATCATTTCATGATAATGATATGATATGATTTTATGATATTTGTGTTTGTCAGTGTGTGTTAAAAGCACATTAAAATATTTAAAAAAAATCACTCTTTAAAAGTTATTCAAGGTCAAAGTGCAGTAAATTTTAAGATTTTCGTAATATTCCCCTGAATCTATCAAACTTATTGCCAAATTTCACAGTATTACAACCTTTTTTGTATGGCGTTTCATTTCCCTTAATAGTATATTAAAGTACAAGTTGCAGAAGGCCACATATTCTCGCACGAATTCGAAATTTGGCCTCGAGCGACGAAGGAGCGAGTGGACGAACGAATGAGTGCCAGAATAGCCTTCTGCAACGTGTGATTTATACTATTTTCTCGATTTTAACTTTTATTTAGGTTTTTTTAATTGTTTTGTGGTCGTTGTTAGTTAGGGGATTTTTCTCGCAAAATGGCAGTTGGCAACACAAAATGACAATATTTGTTATCCTGCACAAGTACAACCTGAACTGCACTTTTTTACATTAAACTTAAAATTTTGCATTAAAATGCATTGTTGGAGCAAACTTAATATTACAAAACAATAATAAAGGCTTCATTTTCAATAAAAGTAATGAATTTGAGGTTATTAATCAGTTTGACATTTTGGGGGTACCAATACTTAAAAACTAAATGTTACCAAAAATCGTTTAAGAATGAGCTTCATTCTTCAACGATTTTGCGTGCGAGAATATGACATTCTTACATAAAAATCGAGAAATTATTTTTACAAAGTTTCTAAAAGATCTTCACTTATTTGCATTTATCTAAACGGTAAAATATATTGTATTAAATGAAATTAGTAATTCCCTGACTCTGGGAAAATTTCCCCTATATTTTCCCGTTTTCCAGATATAATGTAAGCTCTATTTCCCCCACCTCTTTGGTTTATGGTCCACAAAAATGATTGTACTTACCAAACTTAAGATGATCAAAATTGAAGAAACTGTTGCCAAAATAAGCATAACTTCGATTTTTTCAACATAATCCTTGCAGAAAGTTTTAATTTGTACTTCACCAGTTATTTTCAGGTGATCTTGCCTCATACCGCTGGGAAACATAAAATCTAAAAAAAAGTTAAATTAAAAATTATATAAATTATTATTAATAATGTTTACTACTTACAAAATTGTGTCAAGTCAATTGAAGTTCTTAGCTGCTGAACATCAGGGTTATCACACATTTTCCAAAACACAGTAAATATAAATGTAACAATCACCAAGAAACAGAATATCAAAATCCAGCAGATTTGTAGAATGTAAGTAATACACAAAAACTAAAAAATAACTTAATCAATCAATGTACATTTTTAAATTTGTGAGAATGCTGCGACGATTTTGTCATTAAACATATTACAAGTACTTACGGTAGCACAACTAATTCTACCACCAACTCGGCTACCCCAACCCCTGTAAATCTTATGTCTTGTTGCACCAGTCGCCAAAAATCCAACAAATAAAATCATTAAGCCAAGAGCACCCATACAGGCCCCAATTAGAACAAAAGTCATTTTAACAGCATCAACCCTAAAAAATAACAATTGAATACCTTTAGGTTGAATGTTTCAATCAAATTACTAAAAAATAAGAATTGGATACAGCTAAGTACAACATTTTAACTTAGAAAAGTACTAAAAGCCTAATGGTAGGGTTGCCAGAAATTCAAATGTCGTAAATATGATTAACTAGAAAAAGATATTACAAAAAATATATAGAACTTAATAAATTTATTTATAAAATAATATAAACTGAACATTGCAAACTAAACTTTTTTATTCTAAATTGCTAAAATATAAAAGATTTTGCTTCTATATTTAGGATCAACATTTTTATTTGTTAAACTATACCTACATAATACCTACAATTATAATAATAAATGTAAATCTGACAGTTATCCTAATTTAGAACACAAAAAATACAAAATTTAAATACAAATAACTGTTAGTTTAATGCTCGGTTTAATGCTATTTTTTTGTTATATTCTTAAAATAATACAATATGTATTGTATTATTTTCAGAAAATAAGAAAAAAAATAGTATTAAACTAACAGTTATTAGTATTTATTTAAATTTTAAAGTGCGAGTTTTGGGTGTGGAGGATAGTACATTAAGTTCGTTTTTTTTATTTGGATTTTGACACATCGTCACCTGAGAATTATAGTGTTCTATCTGTATTTTCTTTTTTTTATTCAGGTTAGTCTTGTTTTAAGTATTAAAGATGCATATTGTTCTATCTCTATATAATTGGGGTAGAAATTGTACAGTTTAAGCCTTAAACTTTACAATTTTTACCCCAATTATATATAGATAGATCAATATCATATTTAAGACTTAAAACAAGACTAACCTGAATAACAAAAGAAAATGTAGATAGAACACTATAATTCTCAGGTGACGACATGTTGGTATTCTATGTTAATATACTTTGGTATTTTTAATATTTAAAATTGGTACTCCTGTTTAAGCCCTTAATTTTAAATACTTTGACATTTTTCATTTAACTGTCAGAATTATAATAAGATCTAGATTGGAATATGGATGTTTTCTGTTCAATTCATGTACAAAAGCACTTTTAACAAAGTAAGACAGGGTACAATATTTAGCTCTGAGAAGCTGTTAGGGGATGAAGAAGTCCTCTACCACTAATTTCCTTCAGATCGAAGCTGGAGATCCCCCATTAAATTTAAGAAGGCAATTTTTATCTGATAAGTTCATATTAAGAAAACTATAAAACTTATAAGTAGGGAAAATGACCCTGTCATTACAGGGCTTCTTACAATTAAAGACAAAGGTCTCAAAAATTGTAATGCAAAATACTTCAAAAATCATTGTTTATTTAAATCACTGGAAATGTATGAAGATAAGCTTGAACTGTTTTCCTTAAATATAAGATTACCTATATTCTGTTATAATTACTTTACGCAAATATCGAAAATTCCCGTAATTTTGGATTGGGGAATAGATAAAAGCACACACCCATTAATTATAAATAAATTGTTTAATAACAAACTGACTAGAGACTGGGAAAATTGTGTTCATACATACACAGATGGCTCTTTCCAAAAAAATTTAGATAGCACTTCATTTGGCATATAAATGATTTAAAATAGTCCACTATGCCTTTATTTTTTTTGCAGAAGAGATGACAATTTTTTTGCGCTTAAAATATGTTTAAAAGATAAAATTAAAAAATTTATTATATTCTCAGACTGACTAAGCGTCCTTACACAAATCAAAAATAATCCATGGAATGGAAAGGCTAATAATCTTTCTTTAAATATTAAACAGATGAGATGAGTAATAATTCAGGTACACTAAACTATTTTAAAAATTGCTTGTATAATTGTTTTAATGACTATATATTTATTGATCACTATTTATATGAATATTCATATAAAATAACTAATTAATAATTAATTTGTTTACATAACAACATTTTTTGGATGTGGAGTTTTTATTATTTATATTAACAACATTGATTAAGATGCTTTTCACTAAACGTTAACACTGTGTATAAATATAACAGCACTTACCAGAACAATTGTATGCTGAACACATCAGTAAACATCATAACTGAAAGGGTTGCACCTCTGTACATTGTACCACAAAAAATTACCACCCCTAAAGCACACATAATTGTGGCTATCAGAGTGGCATATGGAATCCTTGTCATGCATGAATCAAAGCCACCTGCAAAAACAAAAGCAATTCAGTTAGCTAATATTAATGCATTAAGTGTTTTTAGTTATAATAACTACTTCTTTCATCATATTCAGACTCCAAAACAGTATAAACACTCTCAGTGGATCTGTGAATAACATTGTTGTCAAAACTAGTTTCTTGATATCGTAAAGGTCTGTTCAATTCCCCCATTTTTAAATTAGAAGTTTTTAACACATGTTTCCTTTAATTAAACTATTTAAAGTGACTAATAATCGCAATAAATAATCAGAATCACCTACCACACCTTATCAGATAACAAGTTTTATGGATATAAACTACATAAAAGATAACTCACCCATGATAACGATTTTGTGTTTAAAATGTTCTATGCAGTAATTTTGTTGATAAATTTAATGAATTATTTCATTTTTCATCAAGGTTGTTGACTCGTTTACTAACCGTTCTCTTCATAAACAAAACGGAACAAATCTAGTGACTTTCTGGGGATTTTTTCTTCGCGATGTTTCTTAACTTGTTGCGCAACACCTTGACTTTTAAATACTTGTTGATTGTTTAATGAGATAATCCTTTTTATTTCCCCTTCTTTAGTTTTTTAAAGAATTCTTAAGTAGAGCAAATCTAATCAGGAATTATTATGCTTTATTACAGTCAAAAGGTTATTTAAGTTAAAAATGCTATTTTCCATTGTTGAAATCCGCGTTTATAAAAGGATAAATATTTAATAAAAATATATTTGTAAGAAATTTAAAATATTTTTTTTCCTCTTTGTAACCCCATCCGTGAACATGCTGTATATAATAATAAATCAGTTAAAAATGTTTGTGTATATTTCAAAATATATAATTATTGTAAAAATTTGTGAGTATTAGGTATTGTTAAAAAAATCGTTATAACGCGGTTAAAATCAAGTTTTTAAAATAAAAGTAACTTACTTATTTTAGTTTATTTCATTTATTTTACTTTTTATTTTTTTTAATACATTATCACATTCTTCAAGCAAAAAATCCTCATGATTTTTTTCACCATAGTTGCAACTTTCAATATTCACATCATTATCTTTATTGTTTTTTTCTGAAGTTATTGTTTCAATTTTTTTTCGCTTCCTTCTATCTGTTTTAATTAAATTTAGTTTGGGTGCAGCTTTATTTTTTTCTGAATTAATGATTGTAAAATGTTCCTTATTGGATATTTCCAAACCAGATAATTTTGAAGCCATAGCTTTTCTTTTAGTGCCTTTATCAAATCTTGGTTTTCTTGGTAAATTTGCCTTAATTTTTTTGTGATGTACTTTTTCAATGTGCAGTTTCAAGTTTCTCTACAATTAAAAAATAAGTTAAATTTTACAATTATATAATTATATATACATCTATTGAGATTCCATAACTTTGGAGCTTGGTCTATAAATTTCTGACTCATACTAGTATGAGTTAAAATTTGCTTATGACCCTGTTAATTTTAATTGCTATTTACCTTGCTACAAAGCACCATTCTGCAATCAGGGTATGTGCAGGGAAGTTCTTCCTTTTCTTTTAAATGATATCTTCTTATATGGTACAATAAGTTCTTCTTGTAATCATAACTTCTGTTACAATTTTCATATTCACAAACAAATTTTTCCTTATTACTTTCTTCCAAATGAGATTTGTAGTGAGTTTTTAAGTTAGATGGTTGTTTAAAAGTTTGATCACAAATTATACATTTATTAACTAAAATATACATTAATAAGTAAATTTAAGAAATATATATATATATATATATATATATATATATATATTTATTTAGGAAGTTTGTTTAGTTTTGTTTCAAAACACCCTGTATATTATACTAACCAGGTATGCAAACTTCTCTTCTATGGGCACATATTAATGTCCATTTATTAAAAGTTTGTCCACAGTCACATGTATAAATTTTATGGACTCTTTTGTGATTCGTAAATTCTCTACTACATGAAAACTCCTTATTACATTCTTTACACCTAAAAATTTATAAATCAAACAAAATTTAAATTTAAAATTAAATTTTTCTCACAAGAAGGCTTTTGTATGCTTCAAATTGTGTTGATTGAGCAACTTTTTTCTCTCAAATGTTTCACCACATTCCTTACAGCTATAACTTTTAGATGTTTTGTGTACATGATTTATATGCTTTTTCAAAGCATACTTATTATTTAAAACTTTCCCGCAGTTTTCTTCCTCGCATTTCACTTGTTCAGACTTTTCGTGAACCAAACATTTATGTCTTCGTAAATGAGCTGAATTTGTGTATGTTTTCTTACAACCATCTAGGTCACATACAAATGGCCTCTAACAGAATTTTGAATCACTTTTAAAATAATCATAATTTCTTCTAATTACCTCTCCAGTGTGTTTTCTGGTATGGACAACCAACTTCCATTGCTTCGAAAATGCCGCTTTACACCAACTTAAACTGCATTTAAATGATTTTTTGCTGTCTGTTGCATCCGAACAAGAATCGGAAAATTCTGTAGATATGTCCATAATGAATTTTTACCATTCTTCGTTAAACAACACCGTGTTTTTGTTTAAGTAGGGTTAGAAATCACAGATTATAAAGGTTAGAAATCTCTTTAAACTTTTAGAAGAAGACGACCAGAGCTAAAATGTATATAAGATGTTTAATAAGAAGAAGAAGTATTTGATACATTTGATCTACTTTTCATAAATAAATGAGGTTATAAATTTTTGACGTTTGTTTTGTTATTGTTGGGTTTTTAATTTTAAGCAAAAATGGAGGAAGTGGATAATATAATAATAGATTCTTTAAGACATATGGATTGGTAAGGGATTTATTGGTCCTGTGTTAAAAGTTTTGAAATTATCTGTGTATTTTAGTAACATTGACTCAAGTATAGACAGCTTAAAACAATTTGATGCAGAGATGGTAGTTGAGGCAGTCTCCACTTGTTTGGAAGCTATATTGCCTGGGCAAAAATTTACCAAAAAATTACCCCCCTCAATGAGTTTTAAACTAAAAATAGCATCTAGTTTAGCAGAACAAATTAAAGAACTGGGGTTTAGAGGTGATATGGGTTACCAGACTATTTTGTATTGTAATGAAGTGGAAATTCGTCGGGTTTTAATGTTTTTGATTGAACGTTTACCCAGAGATACAAATAAAGCAACTCAAATAGAGCAAACTGGTTATGTGCCAAAATTGGTTAAAAGAATTGAAGATAGTTTACGATTATCTTTTAAACAAACTTGGCTGCCAAGTTCCCTATTTAATAATGGTGTAAGGCATTGTGAAGATGATGTTATTGTTCAAACTTTAGGAAATTGTGCTCCTTTAAAAGCAGTAAATTTACAAATACCTGACACTCAGAATAATTTAGATGAAGGTAAGATATAAATATATATGTATATATACTTAAGAAATGGGATATGTAGAAAATGTAGGAATTATGTTTTTTTCTTTTAGTTTTGAAAGAATATTGGATTAGAGATGTAAATGATGTTACTAGACAATGTGATAGAGAAAAATTGATACCCTCACTTTTGTATAATGATTGTGAGTTTAGCAGTGAAGAAAGTATTGTTAAAATGATTTTACAAAATAGTTCACATAAATCAAATATTGTCAACTTAGTAAATGCTGATTTAAATGTGATGGTGAAAGAAAACACATTACAAGGATGTTTTAAAACTACTGAAACTGAAAATGAGTGTGAAGTAAAAATTAAAAATTTAGTTAAAGATATTGACGAAGACAAAATTAAATACAAAGAACTTCAAGAAGAAGCTAATAAGTTGGAATTAAGTTTATCACAGGTTTTATCAATGAAAAACCAGGAACAAGACCTGCTCAAAGACTCAGCAAACAAAGTAAAATTAAAAACCAAAACAATAGCAATAATTTCCAAGGAAGAAAATTTGCAAAAACTAAGATACCTTGTAGAAAATGGTACTGATAGATTAGTGGATTTGGCAAACCAGTGGAATGAAGTCAGGACCCCTCTACTGGAGGAATTTAAAAGTTTACAAAATACTCTGACAAGTGAAGAAATTAAACAACAGGAGGATACATCTAAGCTGAATTACTTGAAGGAAAGCTACAAAAACCTTGCCAAAGATTTTAAAGAGAAGGAAGAATTGGAACAGAATTTAATCGAAAAAATTAAACAAGTTTCCAAAAATAACAACAGAGTTTCCTATACTAGAAGAATCCTTGAAATTGTTTCAAACATTAAAAAACAAAATGTGGAAATTCAAAAAGTTTTAAAGGATACCAGGGAAGTCCAAAAAGAAATTAACACCCTATCTGGACAAGTGGAAAGATCTTTTACTCTATCTGATGAATTAATTTTCCAGGTAAACATTTTAAAACTAAAAAAATTGTTTCAATATTTTTATGATTTTTTAGGATGCAAAAGAAGATGAAACAGCCAGAAAGGCTTACAAGTTATTGGCAGCTCTTAGAGATGAATGCAGTGGTATTTTAAAAGCTGTAGAAGACTTAGGACTGTCTGAAAGAGAGTCCAGAAATCTTCAAGAACAAGTTGAAACTGAAAAAGTAAAGGATATTGGCAAAAAACTGGAAAGAGTCAACCAAGATTTGGAACAAATGAAAAAAGAAACCAATATTCTTTTAAAAGGTAATCAATAAAAAGTTAAGATTGGAATATGCAGTGCTTTAAAATATAAATTAAAACCATTCCTAATAGATTTAGGAAAGTTATATAAAATATTATGTATTATGCTTTAAGGTTAAAATAAAATTTATATATTTTAACATTTATTTATTTACAAAATATTGTACAAACTAACTTTCTTGTCTGGATCGAATTTCAGGAGGAACATATCCTTCATCAATTTTTCTGGGCTTCTTCTTCTTACCAAACCATTTTTTGGGATAAAAGACTCTTTTAGCCATAATATCCAATTCAATTTGTTCTTCATTCTCAAAGAACCACAATTTGGTTTCCTTTTCTTTGATTGCTTCCTTAAGATCCTTAACTGTTTCAAGGCGTCTTTGTGTTTCATATCTTTTCTGTTGTTCATTTAAAGCCTCAATTCTTTTCTGCTCCCATTGTGAGAATACCTCACATTGCTTTGCAATGTCTGTTTCAGAAGAAGTGTTTATATTTTTTTCTACTTCACTTATAAGCAATTTTTCCACTTCCAAACTTTCTGTCTTGATGTCCAGTTTATTATCTTCAGGTAGTAATGATATAACTTCTTTACACAATGGTTTTTCATAGGAAGAAGCAACCTTGGCAGCCTCTTCATTTTTTCCAAATAGTGCCAAACCCAAAACATTAAATGATTTACTTAAAACATCATCTTTACCTTTAGTCAAAAATACCAAAGTTTTCCCAATAATTTTATTAGAATCTCTTAAGTCAAAATGATCATCATCATAAGGATTCCTCAGGTATTTAACCCTTACTTTAACTTCATCTTCAGGCTCAGCAACAGTTTCATATTTAGGCCATTCTGAAGGTTTCTCCAAATATTTGTAACAATGCAATAAACACAAACTATCTGTTAGTGGTACTCCAAAATCTTCCTGCAACATAATCTGACTTGCTACTCTAGCACCTTGCAAATAATCCCTTTCCTTCCAAAAAGTATCCAACAAAAGATTTGCTGTGTATGAATCCAAGAATAAACCATAGTTAAGTCTGTCATCAATGGCATCAACTAAATCAGACTTATTTCCATAATTCATTAGGGTTCTTATTACTGCATGTGATGTAGAATCCAATGCATTGTAAGCATCTGCACTTAGGCGAAGTTTGTGCACCAAATCAAGGATTTCGCCATTAAATTGGTTATTGTTAACAGAATTGGTGAATATGTCAACGTCCACTGCACTTATCTGCTTCAGTTTTTGATACCTTTGGTCTACATCATTATATAAATCTTCAGGGTTTACTTTTTGAAGCACTGGTGAGTTTAGTCTATGTTCCCATACCTCGTTGCAATAATATGCGGGCGATAAAAATGTTCTTAACTGAGAAAAAGTGTAAATACTTTTAGGTTTTCGAGTTTTGCTACAAAACGTGATTATTTTTAACATTTTTTCAGATTAAAACGACATAACGATTAAAATATAACCTCAAAAATTCATTCACTTTTATTGTAAATTACAATTTGTAATACCAACTTAAAAACTTCTTCTTCTTCTTCCCCATTCAAGCCAGCTGGAGACTTAAAAACTTCCGTAGAAGAAGATTCGAACGTATGTCTTGTACTATTTTTAACCAACATGAAAATAAAATTATTTAGAGGTGTCTACAATATTTTGAAGAAGAAGACTGATATTCTTAGGTTATGTCAAGAATGTACTAGGAAATACGAAAATGGCATCAAAAAACGTTCGAAGTCTATTAAGCAGTTCAAAACTACTTCAGCCAATATTAATTGGTGTGAGAAGTAATAGTTTTCACACAAGTACACCTGCTTTAGCCTGGAAAAGTGATCATTCCCCTAAGAAATGGTTAACGTACAATGACAAAGTTTACCCACCACAGAAGCCAGGGGAAGAACCCAGACCAGCAGTGGGATATTTTTATATAATGCTTGTTTATTTTTTCCATTATTGTTGTTTTAGTTTGTATGTCATCAACGATCAAATATTAAATACAGTCCATGGAAGATGTGGTATATAGCCAGTATGATTAGAGGGATGCCAGTGGACGAAGCTATTAAACAGTTAAAATTTGTGGTTCTTAAGGGTGCTAAAGATGCAAGGGAGGTTTTGGAGGAAGCTAAACATTTGGCTGTTACAGATCACAATGTTGAATTCCCTAGTAATATGTGGGTTGGTAAGTAATTTGCAATTTTGTACTATTTGTGATATTAATGGGCTATATTTTAGCTGAATCATTTGTGGGTAAAGGTCAAGTAATTAAAGGTATGAGGAGACATGGACGTTCAAGGTTTGGAATAGTGGAATACTTTCACTGTCACTATTTTGTAAGATTAGAAGAAGGTAAACCTCCAAAAGATTATTATGTTAGAAATCCTAAAGAAGCTCATGAACAGTTGGAAGATTGGCTTGCAAGTATGAGGAAAAGAAAGATTATTAATTCTTTATAAGTAAAATATTTATATATGTATAGTTAAAAATAGTTTTTTATTAAATAGAAATATTTAAGAGAACGTACCTATGTGAGCTCTGTAATTTCCCTTGGTTATATAACTTTTTCCTTGTTTCTGATTTGAGGTGGTTGATAACTACTTACGTATGTAGACAAACAAAAAAAGAAACATGGTAATTTTCCTTTGCTATTTGTTAAAATTCGCAAAATTGCAGGAGTTATAATTACGTTTTATTTCCACCTTCTTTAGTAAATGACATTTTGATTGCAAATGTAGCTTTAGTGTGTCTATAGTGTTTAGAGAACACTGTACTGTTTAATATCAACACCTTAGTGCAGGGTGGAACCCTGCCTTAGTGTTTGGAGCAGAGGTCGGCAAAAAGATTTTTTTTTTAAATATGTTTATTTTTAATTTTTTTCAATAATTAAATTTTAACTTGATAAAATTTTTCATTACCATAAAATTTTTCATTACCATAAAACAATTATTATAAACATTGTGAAATAAAGATAAAATTTAAAATTTTTGTTCTTAATAATTACCTTTTGTATAAATTTTGATTATTATAAAAATATTATTTTCATTAGAGATAATTTTAAAGTTTCGAAAAAATTGAAACATAATTTGATGAAATTATATTATAATTAAGTATACCAACATTATATTTTTTTAAAAATTTAAATAAAAAAATTAAATTTTAATTTGCCGACCTTTGGTTCGGAGAAAGATGCATGGAACAAAAAAATACATTTTTAAAATATTTTTTGACTTTTTATAATAATAAATAAATATAAAGTGTTACAAAATATGACATTTTTAGTAATTCTTACTTCCAGGTGCACTATAAAACACTATTATATGTACATTTCAACACTATAGACACACTACAGAACACTTCTGACACTATAGAACATTTCTGATATAGAAAATATTATAGAACATTATAGAGTAGTGCTTTTCAATAGTGTTCTAAAGCAGCGGTTCTCAAACTGTGGTATGCGTACCACAAGTGGTACGTGAGGCATCGAAAGGTGGTACGCGAATAGATAATAGATGTACTTGCCTTCAAATAAAATTATCGTTGGCTCAATTTTATTGAAAATCTATCATTTCCCACATTTTATATTGTAAATGGCAACACTGTTGTTGGTGTTTATTAAACGGTTAATCCCCTGCTCGTTTTAAAATCGTGACGAGTCATGCGTATTTTGTTTTGTTCTGACAAATTGTTTTAATCCTTTTTCTATGGTTTTAACACTATGAAAATTGGTTCTGTTTCACGGTTATCAATATTTCTTATTAAACTACAAGTTCAATAAATACGTACACGCAGCACAACTTGTTTTATTTAGTTCGGTGGTACTCGATTAATCCACATTGCACAAAAATGGTACGCGAAAAAAAATGTTTGAGAACCGCTGTTCTAAAGTGTCTTTTATGGTAAAATCAGGGTGGAACCTGGGTAAAATATAAAAATATTAGCTTATGTTCTGTGAATATTAGCCTGTAAAGGACCCTTGCCATGGCATGAAAGACCTTATCACGACGCATGCTTTTTATCAAAATTAATATTTTTATTATCATTCCTGTAAAGGCCCAGTACAAGGAAAGGTTTGGATAAAAATGCCACTTCTAAGCCATAAAAATATGTAATCGCCCATTACATAATCAAACTTATGTGTGCTGGGATTTTACATAAACATTAAAGTTTGTGATGAAATCTTTAATTTCGAAAAACGATACCTCAAATGCCAAGAACGCGTTCTTATTAGATTTAAGCCAAAACCGCAACAAAAAAAATGAATTTTCAAATTTTATCACTTTTACATTTGTTTTTTAATACAGCAACAATAACCAACCACTGGTTTTGAAATATATAATTATTAAATTATAATTATAAAAGCTAGATAAATTGCTAGAATACTTGGTTGAAAATAGCATTCAACATACACATGTGCGAAAAATGACTTTTTTACGATAAATATACTTATATGCGTTCCACTAGTCTTACCCAAAATTATATTCTTTAGAAGTCAAATTATTTAAATTGATCCTCCAGGTAACAATCCTTTCGCTTACTTTCTAAATTGTGTAACGTTATAGTACATACAAAACGTTTCTTAATTGAAAATATGAAGAAAACCCAATTAGGCAAAATATGTGCCTTAATATTTTTTTATTCATGATTAGTATAAAATTATTAATAACTGTGTACAAATGTACAATAGAGGACTTAAAATAAAAACAATCATATTCAGATGCCATATAATTTTATTTTCCAAAGTTATATTAAAATAAGAGACTAAAGGAATACAGTAAAGCCAAATTGATATTAAAATAATCCAATAACTTGGATTAGATTAAAGCCCTAAATAGAATTAAATAATGTTGACTTATTTTATTATAACCTCAACTATAACATTGGTTTATACAGTTTTCCAGGATGTTTTAGTCTCTATCTAGAACTCGACTTATACTGACAAATGTACAAAAAATCAAATCTTTCAACAGAAATAATTGTTAATTCTTATTTTACCCATCAAAATTAATAAATTGTGCTTTTACCCTTCAACACTCTAAAGAATTGTTTTATTGTGAGGAATGCTTTAAAAGTGAGTCCACAAAAACTTGGAATTTAAAGCATTCCAATATTAATTCAGTAGACGAGTTTAAATTTAAAATTTTGATGATGCATTTTGATAATACATGCCAGGAAAAGATCAACTTAATTTAAAAAAAAGGAATCGAGAGAAAGTTAGATTAATGCCTATTTTGAGGTTTAGAGTTTCCGTTCCTGTTGCTCTGCCTGGACCGTTGGTTGTAATTGTCCTTGTAGTCTTTGTTGTTGTAGTTGTCCTTGGGGTAGCCGTTGTTTTGGTAGTAGTTCTGGTTCCTCTGGTGAGGCGGGTACTTCTGGTTGCCGTTGTGCTGCGCAACGTCGCTCTGGCTGTCGTCCCGCTCCTCGATCATGTTGCCGTTCTTCTGCATGCTGATCGCGACGGGGGTCGGCTGCTGCGCGGGCGCCTGCTGCTGCTGCTGCTGCTGGAGCGGCGGCTGCATGCCCATCGCGGGCGGCATGTTGCCGACGTGGGGCGGTTGCTGAAAGTGTTGCGGCATCTGGAGTGGCGGCGGCATGTGCATGCCAGGCACGAATTGCTGCTGGTTGGTGTACGTTTGCGTCGGGATTTGCTGCTGCTGCTGCTGCTGTTGTTCCTGAGGGTCGATTTCGGACTCCTAAGGCAATATAATGGGTTGGTTAACACATACATAGGAAAAGCATAAATCCTTGGGGTTGCAACTTTTCTTGAAAAGTTAAAATTTTTGAAAAGTTGGGTTTTATTTTTCGGAAAAGTTGGAAAAGATGGAAAAGTTGAGTTTTTTGTAATTTAAACGTATAAAACATAAATAATGCTTCTCAATGTATTAAAATAATTAATTTTTTATGTATATGTACATACGTAACAAGTTGTTAATAACAACATAACAGAAAAAAATCAAACAAAATAAAATGAACAGACAACATAGGTTGTGTTCCGTAATTTACTGCCATTACTATCAGTAGCGAAAAAAGACCATTCCGTAATTTATTCAGTACTGACGCAATAGTAAAATTGGAACGCGCCTCAGTAGCAGCAGAAAGTGACAATGGTTACGCAAGGTTATGATTTGTGATTTACTGACAATTGACAAACTTTACTGTGTCGAAAAAAAACGGAAAAAACCCGTAGGTTTTGAAATTTCTGGAAAAATTGAGCCGGCAGAAAAAAAAAAAATTAAATGACAATTTTTTTAAAATTTACAAATATGTGTAGGTACATTGAAATAAAAAAAAAAAGTGAATTTTCGAGTCTGATTATAATTATACAGGGTGTCCCAGAATATGTGGGCAATCTCCCGGATTTAAATATAACACATAAAAATAATATGAAAGATTCCTGTAATGTACTTTTGAAGTACAAGGTGGAATTGAATAATTTTTAAATATATTGTTAACTAGGAAAGTTTCCTTAAAATGGGCACTTTTAACATTTGGCTTATTTAGTTTGCCAGGGACGGACTAGCTCTAACAGAGCAATGCTATTTTTTTTAACACCCTGTACTATAAAGGCACAACAATAATATGTTTAATCAGCTTAAACCTTAAACTAAAAAAAGGTAATCTTGATCGACATCGATAAAATGTACTGCTTACGACATTTACCGGTTTAAATAATGATGTCAGTTTTAGTTAAAAATAGTGTTTTGAAATTTTCGATCTTTTTTCTTCTTTCCAGGGGCGTCCGTTATGGGGAGGGACCGTAGGAAAAAAAATGTATAGGAACTTGTCATATTATTTTTGTGTTATCGGGAGATTGCCCACATATTATGGGACACCCTGTATAATCAAACCACGAAAATTCTGTCTATACATTTTTGTTGATTTTTTGGAAAATAAGTATTTATACTTAATTATAATTAAATATAGTAAATACACATTTTTCGAAATTATTATTTTTTGTATCTTATAATTTTACAACATTTAATATAAAAATTGATAACAATAATTCGATAAAATTTGTTTTGATAGTTATAAAATGATTATTTTTCAAGATGAATATATAATAAATAATATTTGCAATAGGCTTACAATTGCAGTGAAAATGTTATAAAATGTACTCTGCCTTCGGATTTTTACAGTTGGTATCACATTTTTTTTCTTACGCTTTACGCTGTAAGTGTATGACAATTTTTTTTTTGGAACAGGAATTTGCTGGTATTTATTAAGTTTTAAATTTATTGTTTTAAGGGGGTGCGCATGCGCAGATTTTTACAAATATCACATGTGCATGCACTTTTGATATCGCGCGTGATATCATGAGTTCATCAGGTCCCGATTGTTGTCCGGGCAACGCCCGGCTGGCATATATGATTTTCTTATGATGAAACTAACAAATAATTGGAAATCAAATTTTTTAGAGACAGTCAATTTTGGAAAATAATAAATAATGTGCGATATTAATATTAATTGTGCGATTTTAATGTAGATTATCCCGTACTCTCTGAGGCAAAAGTTGTTGACATGTCACCTGGATTCTTTAAAAGAAAAAATGTTACCTATTAGTACATACAAAATATTGGGCAAAATTATTGTCACGGAAAATGCCCTGATTCCAACTCTTAAGTGACAAAACTGTAGTATTATATTTTGTAAAAAAAAAGTTATCAGAACGAGTTTGAAAAATCGTATAAAGAATTATGATGCAAATATTTTAATAGTTTATAAGAATTTGATGATATAAATAAGGCGAAAATGTCGCAACCTTTTGCGTTGTAGTTTCAAACTGTATTTTCTCTTTCTCTTTTATGATTGCTGTTTTGCGTGTCTTTTTAATGTTCATTGATTTACTTGTAATAATAATAATAATGTAAGGGTATGATATATGTTTTGACAATCAACGTGAATTTTTTTTGTAATATAATTTTTCTCCTTAACCGATTTTTTTTAATGTAGATCTTGATGAACTCTGCAAAAAGCACTATAATTTAAAAAATATATATATTAACTGAAAAATTAGTATTATTTAAAAAAAAACAAAGCGTTTTTTTCAGAAACATTGTATGTCTTCAAAACAGATTTTGTTCTATTCTATATAATTGCATGCAGCATGACTGTTAACGCACTGATATAAAAGCGATCTGTTACTTAATATACCTACTTATTCGTAAGAAAAGGGTATTCCCCGAAAATAGTTGCGGCAGAAGACGCTGTAGTCCTGCTTTTTAAATTTATCTCGTGGAAGGAAATTTTTTTTTCTGGGAGCTCAAAATCCTGTCTTTTCCGAAAGTTAACAGTACTAAAAACTAAAACTGTGCAGCTAAGCTGTCGAACGATAATTTCTAATAAAAATCTCCCATTTTTCTAGCGTCGGGTATTTTGGTCCAACCTTGGAGTTTGTATGCTACTATGGTGTCTTTAAGACGGCAAGATGGCAAAAGTAGTCCTTGTAAAAAATTGTTTTTTATTTTTTGCTTAAGAAACAAACATTTTATTTTCGAAAAAAAAAACATATTCTTTTAAAATTGAAAAAAATGTTTTTTTACATCACTACAAAAATCAAAGGCCTACAATGTGAGTTTTCCCTGTAATCCCCTAATTTCACCAACTTTCCCTGACCACCTTGAGCTTTCCTGATTTTCCAGATAGGGGACACCCTGGTAAAATTTTAAAATTTCATTTAAATACACAAACCTGCAAAAAGAAGAAGCTTCCAGTGCCAAGCATCTCAGTGATGGGCCTTGGTGGTTGTTGCTGCACAACCTGCAGAGGAGGCACCTGCTGCTGATGGTACATCTCTTGTTGCGGATGCTGCGCCAACTGCTCCATCTGCACCTGAGGCGGCGCACTTGGTGGCGGCTGCTGCTCCATCACCTGTTCCCAAAAAATATTTAATTTAATAATGTTCACTTAAGTAGTGAACTTGACGCTTTTGCTTTGTTGCGCGAAAATCGGATAAGATATTCAAAAACTGGTTGGGAGATCACAAATGGATTATCTCAACTTTAATTTTTGACCAAAAAAGTGTTTTTGAAACTATATTTTAAAAGTTAACTTTTTTTTATAATTGGATGTGTGACATATTGTTTTAGTGAGGCACAGGCAAGGTTTTGTCCTCATTTAAGGGCGGCAATTTTTTTTTAAACCCATTTTTTTTAAAAACCTAACGTAGCAGATCGCACATATTAACAAAAACACAACTAGGTTTACCAAGATTAATTAATGAATTACTGGACGAGGGACACCAAATTCCTTAACAAACATTTTAACATCGAAATAAAGACGAATAAATGCTAAATTCAAAAGTAAATCAAAATTTTCGGTACAATTTAAATTAAAAAATTACTAAAATCAGTCACAGTGCGGTTTTGTACATTTAAATAAAACAATATAAAAAACATATTTTATAGTATAATTTACAATTAAAGGGGCAAGTGGATAAGGAGTCAAATAACAATTTTGATAATAAAGAACAAAAAATATTGTAATTGTATGTAAAAATAAATTTGTTGCTGCAATAACAATATTATTTGTTTGAGGTTGTCATTTTAAATTTATGTAAGTTGAAAAGGAACAAAAAATATTGTGGTTGTAAATAAAAATAAATTTGGTATTGCAATAACAATATTTTTTGTCCTTTATTTATGAAAATTCCATCCACTAACAAAAAAATTCTCTTTAAAAAAGTTATGAATGGCTGTACTAAAAAAAAATGTGTAAGGCACTTTGGGCGTATACGCGTATATATAGCCTACAAAATTCAAAAGTAAATTATATAAAACCCGAGGGGTAAACAACCGACGTAATAGGCGTACAAATAGGATGTAATCTATTACACTTCATTGTAATACCAAGTAACATTTTGTAATAAAACCTAATATCACGTAATAGCAAGTAATATTAGGTAATATCACGTGATAGTTAAGTTTTGCGAAATACCACGTAATACTTTGAGTAATACGTAATATGCACATTTTACGCGTAACGGTGCGCGTCATCTATTATTTGAATACCGCGGTATAACGGTAGATTTAATTTGACCGAAAATTCGCCTTTTATTCCATTTTTTTAATTAATTTAATCATAGTTATTTCCTAAAAATTTTACCATTATACATTTTTAATAGTTTTGATGATAAGTATATTTATGATACTTTTAACGCAAATTGTACCACTTCAAGTTTTAAACATGCCATAAATAAGACAAAAATGCAGATATATTTAAAAAAATATTCAAATTAAGTGGCTGTGATCACCTGTTGTCCTTTAAGGACCTTAAAAACTTTTGTATTGAAATATGCGTGCAAAGCCCTTATGTCATTTTTAAATGAGTCCCCTTTATACAAATATTGAAGGGGAAAAATTGTCCCCAGAACAATTGCAAGATTATTTTGGAATATATGGAAGAAGTTAATTATTGGTTAAAAGTGATAATAGAATTAAAGTTACTGATTCAAATTTATTTTTACTTACGTTCATAGTTTTTTTATCAAATTTTTTCGAAAAATACAATGATTAAATTGAATGTACATAATTCAACTATGATTTTTGCTGTTAATATGATTTTTTCAATCAAAATTGTAAATTATGTTTTTTGTATTTTTTTAATTGTGGGTATATATTATATGTATTTTAATTTAAATTCATATTTTATTAGCTGATATATCAATTTTATAAACAATGCAAATATAAAATTTTGTACTTTTGCTGCCAATAATAAAAAGTTGCTCCTGAAATACAGACAGTGGTAAAAGTAATAAAATATACAACAAATTAAATTTTAAAAAATAAAGACTTACAGTCTTTATCTTATGTACAGTACATGTAATGAAAAACCCCAATGAAGGGTGTTTTCATTCCACATCGCATATACTCTAGATGCTATAGTTTCATTTCATTACCTGGTGCTGCGGTTGGTGTGGGGGGGCGGCGTGAACGGCTTGCGGCGGCATTTGCTGCTGCACGGGCACTTGCTGCTCGATGCTCAGAGATTCGATGGGGATCTGGTGGGCGAGGTCAGCGTGGGGTGGCATGGGTTGTTCGGCGGCGACGGAATCGAGCGGCTGTCCTTCGGGCTGCTGTTCCATCTCCGCGGCGGGCTCCTCATAACATTCATACACCTAAAGGAAAATTTTCATTATGTATGTTTAAAGGCATATGTTTTGGCTGTGCAATTTTAAAACCTAGTGACCATAGGCTAGCAACTGACATTTCTATAAAACTGGGGGTTAAACGATAATGAGCATTTAATACTCAAAGACAACACATTAAATACCTTTTATTTGTTAAACATATTAGGTATTTAATGTATTATTGTTGTCAATAAAGATAAATAGTATAGTACGAAAATTCTCAATAATTCCCAAAATTACCGGAATTTTCACTTTTTAATGAGTCATTAATCTTAATAATAATAGGTACAATGAATTTTGTCTTTATTGTAATTTTGACTTCCTTAAAAGTTGTATTCTAATAAAAAAAAGAATTTAACCTAAATTCAACATAACTTCATTGAATTAACCTAAAATAAAGAATTATTATGTACTATGCACCAAGATACATACACCTTAAGATAGGATGGTGCGCATGTTGGGCGGGGCTTAAATACGTCACTTGATGAGTGTTTTTAAATCTTTAACGTGCTTTTTAATTATCTGCTGCTAAAATTCTTGTTTTTGCGATACTTTTGGATGTTAACTTGCTCTATTTTTTGTTTAACTTATTGTTTTTGTGTTCGGTAAGGTTTGAATTACTTTTCAGTGTTCAAATTATTGTTATTGCGTTGTGTTAACCTGTTCTGTTTGTTTATTATTGTTTTTGAGTTGCGTTAACTTGTTTTGTTTGTGTTTTAGTTTGTGTCGTGCCATTTGCATTTATTATAATGCGGTGTGACATATTTGGATGCAATTCGAACAACCAGTCCAAGAAAAACCCTTTAAATAAAAACATTTAATTTAATCGATTCCCGAAAAAGTTTGATTTGTGGGAACAATGTTTAAATGCCACAAAAAGAATAGACAATATTAACGTTAAGACCGCTTCTGTTTCCTATAAACATTTTCTGGACAGTGAATTTAAAACACCAACGCTTAAACTACAGCCCTAAATGTTATCAAGGAATGTGTTGAGGTTTAGTGGACTGTATCTATTACAAAAAAAAACTGGCTGATGTTTGCCTATTGGCTGGTTTGTAAGATAAAGCTGATTTTGGAGAGAGATGTTGTTATATTTAACGTGTTTATGAGCAAACTTACCAATAGTGTAGAATCGTTCGTTTGCGGGGCCCCTTTTCTTGATTGATATCCATAAAGCACGTTTTCAAACACTTGATAGCGAGCACCGTATCATCCTTGCTCGACGAAGACTAATTTTCTACTATTACCTGTTCGCTCAACAAACTCTGCGCGCGCAAATTTTTAATACACGCGAAATAACTAACAATTTATTTGCTCCCAATCCCAGCTTAAAAAATATAAACAAATACCCGAGAAACTAAATTAAATAAATTTACCAATATTCAAAAATAAACAAAAAAACAATATGCGATTACGCAACAGACTGAAAGCATCTATTATCCATATTATAACACTTTCTTCAATATTGAGTTTAATAAAAACGCACTATGTCCAGATATTTCTCTATTTTCTTTGATAATATTACTATTATTCGTGTATTCTCATGGCAACTACTCATCAAGTGACGTCATGCGCGGGACGAACCAAAACTCGTACACGGGAGCATCCAGCCCTGACTATGCACAATCCACACAACAAGGTCTATTCTACCTCGTTTTTCGCATGTTTACAATTATTGTGATCTTGGTTTATACAGATTAATAATCTTTTAAACGTTGTGTTTTTTATAGAGGCACTTGTAAACCTTAAATGAATCCTAGTGCTTAGAACAACCATTTTACTCCTCTTTTGGTAAAAATTTTTTACTAAAAATAAAACTTTCTATCAGGGCTGTCATCAAACTGTCAAATTTCAATTTTAAGGTTAATTTAACATAACTCACAAAGCCGAGCTCACTCCCCCCTTCCTTTTCAGACCTTAAAATTAGTTGCGGATAGGATCGACTATAGCGCTGAAGCAGCAGAATTTAAATAACACGCTTTTTTAGGTGGCATCTTTGTCAATTTGACAATTTGTCAATTTTTCGTTTAAACTTTAGAGACCCCATTATTTTTGTGTTCATAGATGACCGAAGGTTTTGTTCTAGACAAACAAGTTTTCCTTTTGTGTGATCTTGTTAGTTTGACTTTTTTACAATGGTGTTTAAATGTGCTGTTGTTAATTGTAGAAATACAAGTAACGAGGCAGTATTATACTCGTTTCCTAAGGATCCTGACGTAAGTTAGTTAACTATAGAAATAACCAATACAATATATAAAAAAAATGCCTTATAAATAGGTAAAAAATGAGTCCAAGAAGAAGGAGGCTATTAAAAATTTAAAAAAGATTGTTAACTAAATTAATAATTTTTTTTGGTTTAGACATTAATGCTTATTTGCTTTGTTTTATAATTGTAAACTTTATTTTTATATTATTATATTTGCTTTGTTTTATACTCGTAAACTTTATATTTATATACTTCATTAAAAAAATATCTAAAATCATAATTTGTTTGTTTTATTACATTTTCCTAATTCAAGGATTTTTCAAACTCATTATTAATTAATACATTTATTGTATATCGCCTCCTGTAATCTACAATGTTACATTTAGTGATTAATATGAGAACTTTTAAATGGCCTTAAATTTTGTGAGAAGTTTGTTTAAAATACAAATCTGATTAGTATGAAACTTACCAATAAGTATTAATATTGGATTTGATAGAATTTATTATAATAAAACCAACATAAGCATGAAAACTTCAAGCCTTAGTAATATTATATTAAATTTTGTTTTCTTTTAAAATGGGTGAATTTTATAATAAAGCTTACCAAATCTTATTGGACATCTGAAAATACAACATATTTAAATATGTTTGTTTAAAATTTCTAGACAATGGTTTTAATATTAAATTTTTTTATAAGGACTCATTGTCTCACAATATAATAATTAATTTCTGAAAGTCTTTAATAAAAATTAACCGATTTAAATATATTTGTTAGTCAGTTTCATTCGAGCCAGATTTGTATTTACAACAAAATTTTTACGGTTTACAATTTTAAAATTCAAGGAGATTTAAGTTAGTACAGATATCACACACTAGATGTCGCACTTTAGATTCCAGGCGGTTAAAACGGTTAATAAAGCCCTTGGGCAATAGATGTCGCTATCTAGAATGGATCTGCTTGCAGCGCCACGGGCGGTGATATCCGCTGTTAAATTAACTTTGTTTCGATTTTCTAGACCAGGGTAGATAATTTTTGAAACCAAAAAAAATAACAGTAGGATGAAACCCATTGGAAAAGGAGAAGAATATAATAAAAATGAAAGGAAAAATAAATTACGGGCGATCTGACTTCGGGAAGTGGGAGGGGAGGGGTTAAGGGTAAAAAATGGTTTATCTCGATTTCCGGCAAAACTACAAGTCCTATGGAAAAAAGTTAAATGGCAAAGTTGTAGGTAATAAAAGGATCTACAACTTTTGTAATTACAATTTTTTTACATAACCTCAAAATTTATGTGAAAATTTCAAAAAACCAAGTTTTTGGTTTTTTATTTTTATCTTTTTCAAAAAAAAAATTTTTTCCACGAAATTTGGTGAAAACTTACCTTTTTATGTCCCAAATACAATGTAATTTATTTGATTTGAAATATTTATTATTTCGCCTTATTTTGACTTAATTTCAAAAAAGCACCCTAATTTTCAATCGAAAATTCTCGCGTCAAAATATCAGCTTTTTTCAAAAAGTCGGGGTGCTTTTTGTTCGTTGAAATCTCTACTTTCTGATGGTGTAAAAAATATATACATTACTATGGTAAATGTTCTCAGAAAATGCAAAAAATATTATTAAATTATATTAAAAAAATGTGATTGTTGCAATTTTTTTTAATTAAAAAGTTTATTTATTAAATTCTAATCAGAAAATCTGACTGAATTTAGATACTTTATTCTGATTACGTTATTCATTATAATATTTTTTGTATTTTCTGAGAACATTTACCATAGTAATGTATATATTTTTTTACACCATTAGAAAGTAGAGAGTTCATCGAACAAAAAGCACACCGACTTTTTGAAAAAAGCTGATATTTTGACGCGAGAATTTTCGATTGAAAATTAGGGTGCTTTTTTGGTCAAAATAAGGCGAATTAATAAATATTTCAAATCAAATAAATTACAGTGTATTTGGGACATAAAAAGGTAAGTTTTCACCAAATTTCGTGGAAACAATTTTTTTTTGAAAAAGATAAAAATAAAAAACCAAAAACTTGGTTTTTTGAATTTTTCACATAAATTTTGAGGTTATGTGAAAAAATTGTAAATACAAAAGTTGTAGATCTTTTTATTACCTACAACTTTGACATTTAACTTTTTTCCATAGGACTTGTAGTTTTGCCGGAAATCGAGATAAACCATTTTTTACCCTTAAAACCCCCCTCCCACTTCCCGAACTCAGATCGCCCGTAATTTATTTTTCCTTTAATTTTTATTATATTCCCCTCCTTTTCCAATGGGTTTCATCCTACTGTTATTTTTTTTCTCTTTTTACCATTTTTAAAGGCTTCTGCACTGGTCTAACGAGAGTCGGCTATCTATACCTTCGGTCATCTATGGCTCAGTGTTCGCAGCCGAGGCTGCAGATCTGGGCGAGGAAGTTAATATGCTTTCTCCGCCGTGTTGTATATACTATTTTTTTAAGCATTTAATAATTCTGCACTTACATTGAAATTATTATGTTTGCGACATTTTATCAGGTTTACCGTTTGACATATGCTATATTATACGTTAGCCACAGTTTTTATTTGGAATTTGACGTAAAAATTTAAGGGGTTTAGTTGGCAAATTCTAGGGACCCTTAATTTATAATTAAGTAGAACAAACTATTTTCTGGAGAATATAATTTTGGTTATGTTATAATTATAAGAATGTTTATAAATTTTGAAATGTCAAATATAAGTTTAAAAAAATGCAATACAGGGCATACAAATACACATGTATGTTTATTATAATTTTGATAGTCAAATGACATGTCAAAGTATTTAAATTAAAATTAAGGGCTTAAACAGGAGTACCAATTTTAAATATTAAAAATACCAAAGTATATTAACGGCCATTTCAAGCGGATGGACGGGACAAATCACAAAACTTTTTATTAAAAAAAATGTAGGTAATTTATTATATATTATTTTTGCATCAAAATTGTCAAATTTAATTCTTCTATTATTACGCTATACATTAAATAAAAAAAATCGCAAGAAATATTTTATAAAAGTAGAGATAATTTCAATAATTGACGGGTGGACGGGATAAGATAAATCTTTTTTTTGTCACCTTTGTAACCTAATAAAAGAAGAATATTTTTGACAATTTTGATGCCAAAATATTATACAAGGTGTCCCTAAACTTAGTGGCATAAATTTAGGAGCAGATTAAGCAAGTCAAAATAAGACGAAAATCTAAATAAATATTTTTCCTAATTACGTATGTTTAAAAGTTACAGGGTGATAAAGTGTTACTTATCATATCAGTTTTTTTAATATAACTTCTACTATGGTAGACTTGGAAAGGTGATATTTTGCGAACAGTCACTTACTACCAAAACACATATTCACACATAATTACAATTGTTTGAGTGAACACAGTGTCGTAGATACGGGGGTTGCTTTAAGCTTATTGTCCCATACAAACTTTAAGGTTAGGTTTTTGTAACATTTGATGCAATTTATCGATTAAACAGTTCGGCTACCATTAAAAAGGTGTACCTCTCAAACTTCGATAAAATAAACCGTTTCCGAGATATTTGAGATTACAATAATTGTTTTATCGCATTATTTAAAAGGATTAAAAGGTATATGATAACAAATTTTATTTTTTAATTGAAAAAACTAAAAAGGGCATTCCATGAGCGTCGGGACTTTTTGCCCTGACCGTCAGATTAAAAAAAATGTAGTTTTTTCAATTAAATTTTTTTTATCATATAACTTTTAGTCCTTTAATGCGATATAACAATTATTGCAATCTCGAATATCTCGAGAACGGTTAATTTTATCGAAGTTTGAGAGGTACACCTTTTTAATAGTAGCCGAACTGAGTAATCGAAAAATTGCAAGAAATGGTATAAAAACCTAACCTCAAAGTTTGTATGGGACAATAAGATTAAGCAACCCCTGTTTCTACGACACTGTGTTCACTCAAACAATTGTAATTATGTGTGAATATGTGTTTTGGTAGTAAGTGACTGTTCGCAAAATATCACCTTTCCAAGTCTACCATAGTAGAAGTTATATTAAAAAAACTGGTATGATAAGTAACACTTTATCACCCTGTATCTTTTAAACATACGTAATTAGGAAAAAATATTTATTTAGATTTTCGTCTTATTTTGACTTGCTTAATCTGCTCCTAAATTTATGCCACTAAGTTTAGGGACACCTTGTATAATAAATAATCTACAATTTTTTTTATAAAAACAGTTATGTAATTCGTGCGTTTCGCGCGCTTGAAATGGCCGTTAACATACAATACAAACATAATCAAATGTGTCATATTCCAAATAAAAATATAAATTTATTCTACTAAACGCGATGGATGAAACCACTTTTCCTATGTAATTTCAGTAGTATTTTCATTATTGTATGGCGGTGTATTCTAATTTAAGTTTTGAACTGCGTACAAATATAAAGTCTTTCTATATAGGCTTATAAGTGTTATGATATGAGAATTGGTATAAGCTTAAAAAAAATATATGTATTGTATTATTTTTAGAAAATAAGACGAAATAACCTTGACATTGACAAAAAATACCCTAAATTATTTTTTTAGTCACTTGGTTTTTTTAATGTATTTATTAAACCCTAAAAGATTTTATTAATATAAAAAATGGACGTAACTACTGCCACGCCGCGTCGTCTCTTTTAACCAAGGATATATAGACAGGATAGTCGACTTCCTATACTTGTTTTACTTGTTATAAAAACAGCGTATTTTAGACTAAAATTTTTAGTATATCAAGTATCCTTATATATATATGTCTTAAATTATTTGAAAAAAAAAAACTGAAAACCTGTCAAAACCAAAAAACGTTATACTCGTATCTTCGTAATTTCTAGGAATTTTGAAAAAGTAAGTTTTACATTTTTATCGAACTTGTGGTTTTTTTAATGATGGTAACGCAAAGGAATTTGATGAAAATGTAGATTAATGCACAGGAATAATATAGTTATAAAGATTTTTGTTTTTTTTAATTGTTTTTTTTTCAAATATTTTGGGAACTGCTGGCTTTTTTTCCAATTTAAAAATTTTATTTTAATAATCTTGTAATTAAGCACCTTTTTTAAATTTAACTGACCTTGTAGCACAAAAAAATACCAAAAAAGTATACACATATACTTCACCAAGTAGGTATCCTATGTAGTCAAAACGCTACTGCTTCATTAAAAATTGTTTGAGAAACGTATACGTGTATAGAAAAAAATTTAATAAAAAACGTGTATGCGTATATTAAGAATATGCAATACAAAAATTGCACGTCCCAACCCCATTCATTTTGGTACCAAACCACATCAAACCATTTCGACAGCTGACAACAGACCAAATATCCGATAAGGCTACAAATTTGTATATACATTTCAGAAATAGTGCCAACAGAACAAAAAATGGCGTAAATAGGAATAATACAAGCAAGGGAACAAAAAAATTCCCGTTACACTCTATAAAATGATTTAATTCTTTTTAATATATGTGTAATAAATTAAAACTTAAATACCCTTAAAGAAATTAACAAACCACCGCTGAAAATAAATATGTAATTACAAAAAAAAAACTATTTTACCTGGGCTTGATCAAAGTATCCGCTCTCGTGAATTTTGCCGAGCACTTCTTTGATTTGACAGTAGGTGCCGCCAAATATTTCCTTCGGTTTGCCGTCGACGACGGCGAGCAAATGCTCGGCCGCCGCTTGCACTTCGTTCGTAAATGCGGTCGGGTTGCCTGCCTCGTGTTTCGGTGTCACAGCCGGGTACAAGTCGTCCAACAATCTGAAATTGTTATGTATATTTTTAAGAAATAACAATTTAACGACGTTGATACTGCAAAATGTAGTATGTAACTTTTTAGGAGGATAAAAAACGTAACTGTGTATTTTTGTAAAGAACCTAAAAGTATAAAGAAAAATATAGTAAAAAACAATTGTTACGCACCTAGGTTTAAAATACACTAACTTTTTTGTCCTTCTAAAAAGTTATATAAAACATTTTGCAGTATCAAGGAGGAAAAACAATATGTAAAAATAATAGATATTCTCAATAACTTTTTAACGTTAAGAAAAATGTGTAACTAAATATACAGGGTGTCCTGTAATAAATATTAAAATTTGATGCAACCAATTCCATTAATTTAATTTCCATTTATTAAGCAATTATAACTGGAAAAAGAGGCAACACTCAGGCTTCACAGCGGCACTGAACTTTAAAATAGGGACAATAGGGCCTTAACTTTTTAAAAATAGGGCCCTATATGGAAGTTAGAAACATTTAAAAAAAAACTTTATTTAACTATGTTTAGTCATTACAATGAAATAAAAAAATAACAAAAAACTGTATTTCTCTTTTAAAATAAACTTATTTCTATCTTTGGTATTAAATAAAAAATAATACATGTGGTTCTTACTTCTATTTGATGAGAAAAGATTTTTATGAAAAAAGCTCGGACACGTAAACTTTGTTTTTTTATTTAAAATCTTATAATTGTTATTTTTTTGCCCCCACATTTATCTTAAATAAAAAACTACTTTTTTATCGTAAATTGATAGGACACCTTTTTCTGAGTATAACGATACCCTATAAGTACTAGTTATTAAGTAGATTAAGTAGGGTTTTTAGAGAATATAAGAAACAGAATAACTGAAGAAATTAGAAACATAAGTTACTTAACTGTCAGGAAGTGATTTTTGAACATTTATAAGATTGAAGAATAGTTTATTTTTCATTTATTGTTTAATTTTTATTTTTAATCTGTCATTCTACATTCCACCCTGTATTGCAAACTATGTTAACTAGACTCTACTTATCGTTGTATTCAGAAAAAAAGTGTGCTATTAATTTTCGATTAAAAAAGTGGGCTTTAAGATAAATGTGCATGTAATAGGGAACAAACGGTGGGGGACAAAAAAGTTATTATTTTAAGATTTTAAATAAAAATCAAAGTTTATATGTCCGAGCGTTTTTTATAAACATAGAATAAGTGAGAACCACACTGTATATGTAAGTTACATCATGTAGGTATGCCGCGAAATTTAAAAAAGAGAAGCTTAATTATTAAAAAAATAAAGATAAACAAAAGTATTTTACAAAAACGTATTTTAAAAATAAAATATTTATTTAGGGAGAAATAGGGCACCATTATGAATTTTAGGGCCCTTTTAGGGACCTTGGTTAAAAATATGGCCAAATAGGGCTTTTAGGGCCATGGCTGTGAAGCCTGAACACTGTATCTAATAGACTGATATATTACACATATAAAAGTAGGATGTTAAGAAAACATGATTAGGATGTATTTTTGTTACTTTAGTATGAGTATCATATGTATTAAGATATGACTAAACCATATCAGCCAGAGTGCTAATATAAGTCATATATTAGGTATGGAATGAGTTAATAAGATATTACTAGGCAAAGCAAAGCGGGTTTTATAGCGTGATGTTACTCGAATCTAGATAGGCTACTACTGCTACTATAACTTCGTGTGTAGGGTTCTAGATTCTGTTAGCATTTTCAGTCTACATCCTTGATTAGCGAGGTTATCGGCTATCTCGTGGCCGGGAATATTAGTGTGGCTGGGGACTAGGGATTTCAATCCCGAAATCCCGGTACAAAGTTTTAATCCCGGGATCTTAATAATTTACAAAGAATAAAATATACTTAAATAATTAATTAACAACAGGTGTTATAATATTCGTTTATTTCAAGCGTAAAATAATTTTCATATTATATGACTCGTAATTATGTATATACAGGGTGAGTCATTTAACTTGAAACTTTGAAATATCTCAGTTAGAATGCATTTTACGAAAAAAAATTTAAAATAAAAATTAAATGATTCGAGGGGAGAAATCAATCATATATCAGTAATATAGGGGGAAATCAATCATATATCAGTATTATAGGGGGAACAGGAGGTAACTTTAAAATTTCAAATGGAACACCCTATTATTTATTGCAGATTCGGATCATTCGACAAAAAATATGTAGATTTTGTCTAAAACATTTTTTCATATTTGTAATAGATGGCGCTGTTATGACAAAAAATCAATTTTGTCCAATTTTTCTTCTGTATAGTAATATGTTTACCGGTGTTGTTTTCATGTATCCTCCTATGACCCTGAGTGCTTGGTATTGAATTTTTGATAGTTTTTGGATATGGCTCTTGGGGGCTCCAAAGAAGAGGTGGCTGCAAAAGTCCAGAAATTGCCTTACACATGCCTTGTATATTAGAGTTAAAGTGTTAGGTGTGACACACTGAAGATATTTAGCCGCTTGGATGCTTTAATACATGATATCTGCTATGTTCTTTGGGACATTATATTGGGTAAAACGGGGGTATAGGATAGGAAGAACCCCATTGTCAAATACTCCAGCAGTATTCAAGGTTGTTAGAATTGTATGGTTACCTTTTTTGACCTCTGTATGGACTTCATAGGTAGGTAAGTGGGTCTAGGAAACTTTTTCCTTTTCTGAAGCCAAATTAAAAAGGGTACCTATAGAATATTTTGTAATTCTAGTTTATAATCGTTTTTTTATGAGTGTTTCGAAGAGTTTTATTTAGTATGCAGGAGTTTAATGATATGGATATGTAGCTGGCTAGATCAGTGACCGACTAAATTTCAAATGTGACCAATTTTTTTATTTCGTGGGCAAATTATAAGGAAATTTTGTTTAAACCCTAACCTCAAAAGATTAAACGCACAAAACGTACGTTCTATTGAACAGAATATACAGAGTAGTCTCCTCTGTGGCAGAATCTATTCTGTGCGTTCTAGACCTTGTCTAGGCTTACTGCAGTCATAAAAACGGGTTTAGTTTTAAATTTAAAGGGTTTAAGGGTTAATGACAAGTAATTAACACTTAATTACTTGCGCAGGTGCCCCGTTTTTATTAAAAGCTCTATAACTTTTTGTCGTTTTGTCTACCATGCACTGTCGATGACATATTCAGTTCAAACTACTTATTTTGAAGTTATGGATGTATCTTCAGCAGCAAGATTGATTTAAAAATACTTGATAACTAAATTTAAATTTTTGATATGTAAGATATTTATAATAAAAAAATAGAATTAAAAACCTAATAATTGTTTATAAGAATACATAAAAAAACTGATTTCATCAAAATTAAAAACATTAAGCAATTTTATTATATTTTATGTTATAAAAATTGGCCCAATATTATTTTTTTTTTAAATACAAATACATTTTTTTTTAATTTGACAATGTCAAAATTTGGCGGTGTAGTTGTCAAATTCTAGGGACCCTAAATTTATAATTAATTAATTAATAATATTTCATCAAAATGCTGTTTTGTTTTTAAAGTTTCCATTCATTTAGAATTTTTTGTTATCTTTGCCATGGTTTATTATAATTTTAATAATTAATTGATAAATATCAAAGTAAACTGAGACAATTTTAAATATTAAAAAATACCAAAGTATGTTGATATGCAGTATCAAGTTGGTACCAACATAATTAAATGTGTCAAATTCCAAATAAAAAAACTTTATTAATATTAATTAATCATCATTTACAATTAAACCTGGTCATGAAAACAATGGGACTGTTCATTACATTATTTAAATGGTTGAATTTATGATAAAATCTTAAGAAACCTCTTTTGAACAGTGGGAGAATATGCATTGAAAATTGGTATATAAATTAAAAAAAAACAATATTTTTATTTATTTCAAACTTTGACCTCCAATATTATTTAAATGAGTGGTTTTAGAAAAAAACTAATTTTTTGTAAATCAGTAAAAAATATGTCCTGGATATTGTTGTAAGTCTATTTGTTAGTAAGTTATGATTCAAATTCATAACTTTTCCCATTTTATTAAAATGAAAAATAATCATCTTTTAGACATGGCATAAGAAATAACTTTTTTGTTTTAAAATTAGTTTTAGGTTATAAACAATAATTTTAGACCATGGCTTAGTAGGAAAAGTGACTTTGGGGAATAATGGACACCCTAATATGCATATATGGAAAACCTTTTAACCAAGAATATCTTGAGAAATCGCATTGTTATAAAGCACTTTTTAGTAAATCAATCAGAGCGCGTCAATTTCGAATAAATTTAAATTTTTAAAACATTATACATTTTATTATCTACCAAATATGGTAAATAAATACTATGTAATTTTAAAATAATGTGAAAATAATTTTGGAATTTTACAACACCATCTATCTCTGTAAAGAGACAGATTTTACCTGGGTTTCGGGTTAAATCTGCATATTTTGGGGTAAGAAATCTTTAGACCAAATTTTAATGAAACACCCTGTATATATATGATTTTACTTTTCAGATTCATATTAAAAAGTAATGAATAGCTTTAAAATTACAAATTATTAATATTTATTAAATGCCAAATGCAAATAAATATATTGTAATATTTAAAAGTGAAAATGCGTTTTCTTTTAAAATAATAAATTTAATTACTATTAGTATATTGACCTCAATGGTAAATAGGTTAGGCCTTGAATACTTACCTATTCATAAACACATCATAATGAACACAATATTATGCAAATAACTTACTTGAGATCAGATTCGGTTAGTTGAGCTGCACCATTTTTTCCATTGAGAAAGTCATCCCTTACATTTTCAGTTCCCATTTGATTTAAAGCATCTTGAACCAGTAGAATTTCCCTGAGTCTCGCCAATTCTGCTTGATTTTTGAGGGCTGCTTCTCTTTTTGCCTGTTTCTTTGCTTCTTTTTCAGTTACAGCCACAATTCCTGTATTGAAAACGTTTTTATAATTGTTAAACGTAAATGAGCTTCAACTTACCAATAAATTGTTTACATAAGTCCCTAGCAAAATCCAAGGTCTGAATAACTTCATTGAATTTGGCTACAGCAGTCTTTTGATCATCATTTAAGGTTTTTCCGGCATTTTGCAATTCCTTATATGATTCTAATTTTGACTGAAAAATAAACTTGTTAAATAATACAAATCTTCAAAGGCAACCAATGTATTGCCAACTAACTTGGTATTTTTTCTAATTAGGATGTACAAAATTTTGGAAAAACCATCAACATATAGAAATATACATGATTGCAATTACTTATATGCCTATATTGGCCAGACCAAATACATTGTTGTTAAAAATAGATACAGGCATATCTTGTTGTTGTTGCCAAGTAAATATGTATAATATTAAATAATAATCCCATATTTTTACTTAGCACAAAAAACGAGCTACACCTTTACATACTTTCAATGGTGATATGATGGTAAAAATTTAATGTGCCTATATTGAAAAGAACAAACAAAAACATGAATTGAACCTTTCTAAAGTGCAGAAGATAATATCAAGACTCAAACAATTCAATTAATTGTTGTTTTCCTACAAGGTAGAGAGTAGCTGTCACAAATGACTTTTTGCTATTCGTTGACTTAGCAGCCACCATGTAGTGACTATAGTCATACAAATTTGCTTGTATACAAGCAAATTTGTATGAGAATGTGCCTAAAAGTTAATATACTTAAGGACATTTATATAATTGTTTTTAGAGGTCTTGAAACTATGATTATATCAGATTATTTTGAAAATCTTAAAACAGTTAACTCGCCTAAATTGACATGTTTATTTGAAGGAGTTGTGTTTAAATTTATAAATTAAACACAAATAACACTTTTTTAGCTTTAGATCTCAAAATGAGGACGATCTTGCCAACGTTGGAAATTTTAACGGCAAAAAAATTACCAATTTAGTTCCGGCGTTACATTTGGTTTCCACTATATGTCAAAAGACATGATGTTTTAGGGAAAATGAGGGCGGTGATGCGGTGTATCGCAGTAAAACTTACCTTTCGTTTCTCTAAATTCCTAATTTTATGTTCTATCACCGTAATCGCTTGCCGCAAAGGCGTAGAATTATCAGCGAGGGCATTATCACTTATTTGTTTTTCTACTTTGACATTAGATGCAGCAGAAGGCATTGTTATAGTCCTATTTAAAAAATATCACTCACGAAATGTTGCCCTGTTCAAGTAACAGGGTTAGACGGGTTTTCCAATGAATTCTAATTTGCTTAGGCGCAATTACTTAAGCAAAACGTTATAAAACACTTTGACACAACACAAGGGAGTCATCCATTGAAAAAAGCCGACCGGAAATATTGCTCACCGTCATTTCATTGGCCAAAGTGACAGGAAGTGTAAATTTATTAACGCGCGAAAGTTTAAATTTTGCTCGAACAATCTTTATTTTATCTTTATTTCACAATATAAACAATTATTTGTGTTTAAACCTTTTATCTTTTAAATTTTAAATTTAATAAAACCAATTTACAACAAGCAGACCAATAAAATAATATTAATAATAATAATTAATAATAATTAATAATAATTAATAATAATGATTATTGATAAATATATTATAAACTTATGTTCACCATAAAATGTTTTCAATTGTATTCTTTAATTTTGAATACTTATTAATTCTTAAAGCTTAAAGCTGCTTAAGGCGGCTTTTTAAAAATCCCAATTTATGTTGGGTTATATTTTATTTCCCCAATAGATGGCAATGTGTTTTTTGGTGTTGTCTTCGGCTGTTGGTCTTTTTAGTATTAAATTACTTTCTACTTAATTAAATACAATATTATAACACAAACAACGCATAAAATTACATCAAAAATTTATTAAAAAGTAAATGCATCGTAGCTTTTCAATCAAAAAAATTAAATCCTAACCTCTAGAAATTTTATCGCGAAAATTATCTAAAATTGTTAGAAATTATGGAGCAAAAGATTAATTTATGTGGAGAGCAATACAATTTAAAATGGAATAGCTTTACCAAAAACTTAATTGAAGTTATACAAGAAAAACAAATATGTGAAGCTTTGACCGATGTTTCTATTTATTGCGAGGGCCAAATTGTGAAAGCCCACAAAATTATTTTGGCTGCTTCCAGTAGTATATTTGAGGTAATACATTTATAAATAATAAGACTACATTAGGCACAAAGCCTTTTGGATTTTCCAATAAATATATTTACCACCACTATGGATTTACCACTACTATAGATTATAGATTGTATTTTTGTTTTTGTAGGATATGTTTAAGTTTAATATAGAAAAACATCCTTACATTATATTTAATGGAGTGACCTTAAAAAATTTAAAGTATATCATAGAGTTTATTTATAATGGAGAAATTAAAGTTTTGGATTGTGACCTACAAGATGTTTTGAGCTTGGGTGAAACATTGCAAATAAAAGGCTTGAGCTCAGTTAAGGTTAAGGAAAATCCAAATAATAACACGGATGTTTCTACAAGTAATGCTCATAGTAAAAATAAGTTTTCTAAAAATGCTCGTAAATCAACTATCCATAGTGCTAAAGATGCACTACCACCAGAAGTGCCTAGCGTAAGTGCTGCGGCACAATTGAAATATGTTGAAAATAATTATTTCCAAGAGATTGCAGAAGGCGTAGTTAAATGGCAAAAAGTTGACAAAAATATTAAGGAGTTTGGCAAGGATTCCATTATTAATCTTAATGAGAATATACCTCCTAAAAAAAGAAAAATTGTAGAAGAAAATATTGAAAAACCTCAGGATTTGAGTAGCCAAGTAAGTAACTACAGGTTGGTTTCTGTTTATGTAGTGCAAATGGAGAGTGTTTATTGAAAAGGAATCAAGCGCCAAAAACTTTTTCTGGGGTAAATAAAATTATTTGCAAAATAACTCATTTTTAATGCTGCTCAAAAAATTAATAATGATTTGGGTTCGAACCCTCTCAAGTGTTATCCAAATTATGTTGATGTTTTTTAAATTATTAATGAATATATTTTATAAATTTTTCCTTTTCTATTATTATATTAAAATCATCAATCAATATTATTTACTATACAGGGGGCACCTCAAGGGGCACAAATTAATTGATGTGTAATATTTTAATTAATTAATTAATATAAATATGTAGTATTAATACATCAACATGTGTAGGTATTACATATATGTATACCTACCTAATATGGTAAATACTATGTATGGGTATCTTTTTTATTTGAAGAACTACAAGGTCGGTTAAATTTAACCCAATTTTTGCTGAAATAAAATTGAAATATAATGCAATAGTTAAAATCTAATGATGTGGATAATTATTTAAAAAACATCAGTGACAAGTTTTTGTGGGGGCTGCTTTTCTTTTCACCTCAGTCTTCGACACCAGTGCCAGTTTTAAATTATTAAATACATTTTTAGTTTATCTGGTCATTGCAATTGAGAAAAAAAAAACTTTTCTTGTAAAATTTTGTTTCTGTGACAAATTTTAAAAGTAGTCCCTGACTTGTGACAACCTGTAAAAAAATACATCTGTCAACCATGTTAACTTTAAATAGCTGCTAGCACAAACACTTTATTAAGAATGTTCTTGGCTGATAGATGTCTTGTTTATTTTGTTTCCATAAAAACCCTTCTTAGATTTTTTTTTCAAGGCCTGAATCTCTATTAGGAACATTTTTTGTTTTTAAATGAAAGTCTTTATACATATTTTGTTCAATAATATGAACGTTACAGTGGCGCAAAAAATCGACTATTAATTAGCGACCTTTAAAAAACGAAAAAAATCGAATTTGGACTTTTTTTGAAAGTTCAAAATTTGTTAGCGACCCCTAAAATTTTTTAAATCATTTTTTTTTTCGTAGAGAGCTCTAAAAACAATTGTTTTTATTAATAGTCGTTTTTTTGCGCCACCCTCCATAACTACAAAAATAAAGTACACCCTAATGAGGGTAGGTATACTAATTTGTACCACTTTTTTTTAGGTAAAACTTTCACCTGTTGTTATAAAACAAAAGAGTCCAGAAACTTTAAGTACAAAATCCAACACATCTTATAATGATGTAAGTTACAATGTATTATTATTTTATTATTAATATTATTATAATTATTAAATATTTCGATGTTAAAAGGTCTAACTACGAATTCGTTTTCATTCAATATTTTTATTTAACTTAATTTATAAATTATCGCACTTGTGACCCGGAATGACAAAAGCCGGCATAAATACCATTCACGACTGTAAGGATCGGCCTATATATGTAAGGATCGGCCTATATATAGGCCTTTATGTTTTAGGACAAAGATATCTGACGCTGTACCTGACTATTTATTTTTTATTCTGTTTTTACTTTGTACCTGGCTTTGTTTTTAAATTCTAAGGTTGTTTCTAGTCCTCTACTAAAACTATTATAATTTTTTGTATCATATATATTCTGTTTTTACTTTGTACCTGGATTTGTTTTTAGGTACTCTTTGTTTTATATTCATAGGTTTGTTCTAGTCACCTACTAAAACTAGTATAGGTACCTAAGTTCCATTTTTATAAATATAATTTACATTGTAATTGGCAACATTTTGTAAATAGTCCACACAAACCCATAGGGCTTAGGGACTGTTCTGTAATTGACAATTAATATTTTACATAAACAAATATATTATAAATATAAACAAATATATTATATAATACTTTTATCATTTAGCGGGTCATAAATACGCCGTTTAAATTTAAATGCTAAATCTACCACTTTTATATTTAAAAGTAGTAGATTTAGCATTTAAATTTAAACGGCGTATTTATGACCCGCTAAATGATAAAAGTATTATATAATATATTTGTTTATATTTATAATATATTTGTTTATGTAAAATATTAATTAATACTAATTACACTGTAGGGAGGTGAAAATATCACAGCTACACGCTAGCTCGGACACGTAAACTTAATTTTTGGTCGTAGATTACAAATTCGTGCTTGGTTTAGCTGTATCAGGTCAAAATTCAAAGATATTGAAAACACCCTGTATAAATTTTAACACCCTGGATAAATTTAGTAAAAAAATAATTTGGCTGGACCCTCACATCAGTTCCAAATTAAAAGAAAAAAAAACAAATTCTTGCAAATTTTATCCTATAGGAACTTATAAGTGTTTTTAGATAACACTGTAGGTAAATTTTTAACTTTTAAAATATCACAGCTAAACGCTCGGACACGCATACATAATTTTTGGTGGTAGATTCCAAATCCGTGCTCAGTTTAGCTGTATCAGGTCTAAAAAAGTTTTTCCTATTGGAAATCCGATCCGGGGACAGACTGTATACTGGTATATAATAATTTGTAAAATAATATAATTCACCTCTTGTGCCAACAGTTTTATGCTTTTTATTTCATTTAATATAATATCTTCAATAAAAAAAAATCAGCAAAAACCATTTCAAATTTCCTAAATTATCTAAGAAAAACCCTTAGGGACACGTGTATCTTTTGATCAATTAACTTCAAATTTTGCAAGAATTTGTTATTTTTTAAATTTAATTTAAAAAAAAATTATAAAGAGCTAGTGTTTCCAATATCTTTGAATTTTGACCTGATACAGCTAAACCAAGCACGGATTTGTAATCTACGACCAAAAATTAAGTTTACGTGTCCGAGCGTTTAGCTGTGATATTTTCACCTCCCTATAGTGTAATTTAGGAAATTCAAAATGTTTCTTAGCTAATTCTTTTTTTATTGAGTATAATTAAGGATATTATATTAAATAAAATAAAAAGCATAGAACTATGGGCACAAGAGGTGAAATATATTATTTTAATAATAATAATATACCAGTATACAGTGTGTCCCCGTATCGGATTTCCAATTGGAAAAACTTTTTTAGACCTAATACAGCTAAACCGAGCTCGGATTTAAAATCTACGACCAAAAATTATGTTTACGTGTGCGAGCGTTTAGCTGTGATATTTCAAAAGTTAAAATTTACCTACAGCCCAGCAAACCAAATCATGTCACAGTGATATAACATTTACATAAAAATTGTTCCTTACTATGCAACAGCTATGTCACCTATATGTAATGGCAATGCTCCTATGTCCGCCTCAAGACGCCTTCCTGGGTATGTAACTGTGATGTAACACTGTTTTATCATAGTTATGTAACTGTAATGTTACAGCGCCATATCAGTTATGTAACAGTGATATAACATTTACATAAAAATTGTTCCTTACTATGCAACAGCTATGTCACCTATATGTAATGGCGATGCTCCTATGTCCGCCTCAAGACCCCTTCCTGGGTATGTATCTGTGATGTAACAGTGTTTTATCATAGATATGTAACTGTAATGTTACAGCGCCATATCATAGTTATGTAAACGTGATAAAACAATTATATTCTATTTGCAATATTTATATATTATTTATGAAATATTTATAAATATAATTTCATGTAATATATTATCTTACTGGTATTAAAAATTTCTTAGCCCTAACTTGGTATTATGGCAAATTTTTTGAAAAAAAAAATGAACAAAATTTTAAAATTGCCATAATACCAAATTAGAACTAAGAAATTGTTAATGCCAGTTAGATAATATATTAAATAAATTATAAATAAATATTACATAAATAATAAGTAAACATTACAAAAATAAATGATTCTGAAAGAGATTAAAAAAAAACAAATTGGTTTAAATGTTTATTAAAAATTATTTTAATTAAAAAAAAAACCAAATCATTTCTTCTTTCTAACTTCTTAAAACAAACGAAAAGTTTTTCCAAACAAAAAAAAATCCCAAATACATTAATACTTCAAAGCTAAAAAATATATATAGGCCCTAGTATAGGGTATACCAAATCTTTTTTTGGCCTGCCGGAACCATTCGGAAACTATGCCTTCAAAATTTTTGTCTGTCGAAGTGCACACAGCAGCTTAAAAAAATTTATTTAATAAAAAATCCCATAAAATTTACATTTTTACCCTTCAATATTTCAACAGATTTTAAATTTTGAATTTTATTGTTGTTTCTTAGCCCCAGCCAAGAGCAATCTTTTGCCAAATTATTTGAGAAGATTTTCTTTAAAACTCTTACTGTGGCATCTTTCTCTGAGACGCCTCCAATTTTTGTTATATACTGAAACTGAAAAAAAATACAGTTTAATATTATTTTTGTTTATTGATTTCTTTTCAAAACAAAGAACAACTATTCTTTATGTGGGCGTTTCTCTGTAAACTGGGCAACTTGAAGTAAGAAATTGTCTAGGCAAGTTTTTTTGTTATATTTTTGTTGTATTTAATAAATGTTATTCGAGGAAGAAATATCGGTCTATTTATTAGTATACGGCAGATGAACCAAAAATAGTCCTATTACTTTGGAAAACATTGAGCATTTTCTGAAAAATCTATACAGGGGGCTGTTTATAAAATCCGGAGACAAAGTTTAGATGACTTTTTTAGAATTACAAAATAATAATTATAAAAAATAAATAAGTCACAGTAACAAGCAAACAATATTGCTTGAATAATTAAACAATTAGGTTGATTCCAATAGTTACTGTCTTTAATAAATTTAGTCTGAAGTGACCATTTTGCTTTGGTGACACGTCAGGGGACTGGTTTTTAAGGACTATAAAAACGATTTTGATACATTAAAGTTTATTTTATTGGATTTTGAACGTCGAGCATAGGTAGATTAGGTTATTATCTTTTGAAGTTATCTACGAAATATTTATGATCTGTTATTTTTCTAAACAATATTAGCTTGAGACAATGAGTTGCCCAGTTTACAGAGAAACGCCCATGTAGTTATGTAAATGATATTTGGTACAAATAATAATTTGTTTGATTTTATTTATTCAAGTCAAATGCACCCTGCAACCTTATAAGAGATATAAAAATAATGAAAAATATGGAATTTGCATAAAATTAATTTTCACAACAATTATAATAAAAAAGTTGGTTATTTAGCAAAATTATTGTATCTTTTAAGTACCAGTTGAAAAAACAGTATAAAGTTAAAAAAAATATAGAAATTAAACTCTTAAGTGTTATAAGCTAAGGTTGACTGAACCGTAAGCAGACACAGTTTTTGTTATTTTTGTTATTTATTTATGTAATTGTAAATTTCACTGCAGTACCATGGTACCGCCAAACCATTTTAATTTTCTTAATTTTTTTATATTCCACATTGCTCTTTTTAACATAATATTTATTACTATTAAATACTATATTTTATCCTTTTACAAAATTTTTGACTTTTGACATAATTACTAAACGGTGGACCGTAATCGCCTCAGTGAACACGTAAAGAGAACTAATAAACTAATTTATACAAACTAGCTAGAGTTGGGTACCGGTCCGTTATCGCTATTTAAAAATTTATTTCTATTTTTATAGATGTATAAACTTTCATAACTATCTAGCAGACTTGGTTCCCTAACCTCCTTAATAAGTTAACTTAGAAATCCAGTGTTGCCCAACATATACTTGATTATGGTCATGGAATAAGATTTGACAACCTTAAATTTAAGGTTGTCAAATCCTATTGTATGACCATCACCAAGTATATGTTGGACAACACTTGATTTCTCTGTCCTACCAAATCTAGCATGGGCCAAGACTCTTTGAACCTAACTTGGATGGATTGTTTAGTTTGTCCAAAATATTTCTTGTCACTTGTGATGGTGATATTTTATATAAATAATTTTTTTTGATAATATATATATTAGCATATGCTTTTTTCAATCAACCCAGGTCACAATTTTAAAAATAGCTCTAGATTTAAAAATTGCATTTAAAAATGTAGTTAGTGAATTATAATATTTTTAGGTGTCTCCCCCAAAAATTGAAAAACCTTTTTCAAAAGCTATAAAAGTAGAACAAACAGATCTAAATAAAACACCAGTTAATTTGGTTAAAAATAAACCTCAAAAAGATGTGCCACAGCCGCCAAAAAATGCATTTATGATATTCACCAATAAACAAAGAGATAAGATTGCTGCTGAAAATCCAAGTAAAACCAATTTTATAAATGATTGTATGGAAATATCTTTATCTTCTTTTTTTTAGATAAATCTTATAAAGATATATCAATAATGTTGGGTGATATGTGGAAATCTTTACCAGAATACGAAAAACAAATTTATTATTCTCAAGCAGATGGAATGCCCAGTAAATCAAAATTTTCAAAGTAAATTAATGTTGTTTTTCCTTAAGAATTATTTATTATATTTGTTGTTGTTTTAGCCATTACTATAGCCCCAAAGAACATAGAAAACTAAAAACTATAGAAAAAATGTCAACTACTACAGGTTGTGTGGAGGTAACATATTTACAAAATGTAACGTGAAAGGAGAAAATCACCCTAACCACTAAACAACTAAAAAAAATAGACTCCTTATAGAAACTTAAAGTGGTTTGTGCACTACTACAAATCCGAGCTTCGTAGACACGGGTCTTTGGTCATTTTCAAAAACGCACATATTATAACTGAATAGTGTAGTGGTCTTGCTACCTGCTTTCTAAACCTTTAAAGCTTTAATTAGGGCGGTTTTCTCATTTTATACATATAAAAACATTATTGTTCAATTCATAATAATTTTAAATTTTAGATTGAAATTCCTGATGACGATCCTGTAGAAACAATAGATGTTACAGGAGATACAGTAAACACTATTCAAATTGCTCCAGATTTTTTTTCTTAGTTGTTTAGTTAATTAATCCTTGAATATTAACTTATTTATTGTACAAATTACGTTTATATGAAATAATATAGTTTTTTTGTGTTAAACTTACGAAATAAAACGATTTTTCCATCTGATAATAAATTTTTATTAGATTCCAACAGAGTGTGATAAATAGCATATATACAAACCTAATTATTAATTAAAAATATATATATTACACCTCCGTAGTCATTATTAATTCCATTTTAATTAGGCTAAAAATACTACAAAGAATATAAAGAAGAATATCAAAACCCCGAAAATTTTTATCATAAGCCAACGATTGGAAGAAACTGATTGGAAGTACTTTAGTATTTGCGCATGCGCAGCTTCGATGTTCATTTCAGCATCTTCCACGTTGCTGTCGATTCTTTCCACCATTTCCTCTTGTTCTTTCACCATGTGTGCCAACTTAAAAAAATAAAAATACCTCGATTATCAAAAGTTTTGCTTAATCTTTGATTTAATTCAAATGACTACTATTAAATTTTACTTGTGTTCGATTTGCTATTCTAAAGAAATAAAACAATTATTTTGATATCAATTTTTCTCAAATTTTTTTATGTAACAATCCCAATATTTTTAAAATTTATTTTAGTTAAATTGTATGAGCTTTGTCACAATTTTACAGACCAAGGGCATTAAAGCTCTATTTAAGATCTATTTAAGTAACCTGTATCTCAAAATACTACTGGATTTGCAGAAAAAACTTAAAAACTTTTTAACTTCTCATGTAAAGGTTTAATTTTGCCGTAGGGTTTTAAAATTTCCGAAAAAATTGAGCAGGCGGAAAAAATCCGTTTTTTTCGGAAAAATACCGTTTTTCCGGAAATTTTCACTTATAATACCACAAGAGCTTCAAAATTATCGGGTATTTTTCCCGATAGGTTCGTTGCAAACAAATGAAGGAGTCAAGTTTTTCAGGTTAAAAAATCACGAGCGCGAAGCGCGAGTGATTTTTCCTGAAAAACTTGACGACTTTATTTGTTTGCAGGGAACCTTGAGGGAAATGCCAGATAATTTTGAAGCTCGTGTGGTATTCGGGGGATTATTTTTCCGTCCCAAATGTCGGCCAATAGAATTGCACCATGTACAGTTAACAAATAAGAATTTCATAATGAATAAAACAACATTTAATTAAGATTTAATTTGTTTTTTATATATAGCAACTACCAGAGAAAATTTTCAAAAAATTATCGCTGTAATTCGCTGTAGGTTCCCTCAACAACAATGCCTCAACAATGTCCCAACAATACAGAGAACTGTCAAAAAAAATAATCAGAAAAATTGACTTTTTAATTATTAAATTTTATTATTATTATTAAGGGTAATACAAAAAAAATGCAAGTCAATTTTTTTGAAAATGTTCAAATTTTTACGGATGCTATCCGTACACTGATATTGAGAAAAAATTTTCGACGCTACTTATAATCATAATATTATGATTATAATCAGTATTCCTTTTATGTTAATCCAGTAAGAATATTCTACCAGGCCGCAAAAAAAACATTTGGTGGTGAATTAACATTATTTTAAACACTTCGATTTATAAAATTATAATTTTGTAATTTAACTTTTTAAATCATTTACTACTTTGTAGTTAGATATTTTTAATGGACTCCTTTTTGCAAAAAATACCCAACTGACAGTATATTTCATGTTTACGTTTATTTTCTTAAATCAATTTAATTTAATGCAATGTTTGGTTAGTTTTATTTTTTTTGTTAAGTCGTTGCTACTTTTTTCAAATGTGTGTATTTTCCAAATAAATTTTTCCCAAAAAAGCCAATTTTCCGACAATTTAAAACCCTATTTTGGGGCATGTTTTGATGCCCTCAATATAGACTCTTTGGTAAAGATTATTTACCTGTTGGAATATGCCACCAAGTTCCACAATAGTAGTCTCAATGTTCTGCATAGTTTCCGCCCGATTTTGCAGATAATTGTCGGTCTCATCGAACATCAAAGCTGCTTGCATCTGCGATTGCTGCGTTATCAAAGGAGAGCTTTCCAGATTAATGCTCACGGAATCTTGTTCTTGGTACAACAAGCTGCCCTGCGTCGGCCCCGCCACTGCTGGAGGCGGCAGCCCCCCCTGAGAAAATTGATCCCTTCGACTTTTTTGGTGTCTCAGATTTTCCGTTCGTACTTCCAATATTTGCTTGAAATCCGTCGACATGCTGGCAAGTTTCGATTGCAACGCCAAAACTACGCTGCTCGAGTGTGATTGCAAGTGCTTGCCGTTTGCTTGGTTTTTCTGACGTTTTGATACATCTTGCAGTTGAGCGATTTGTTGGTTTAAACTGCCCAAATCTCCTTTTATTATGTAAGTTAGTTCTTGAATTTCTACTGTGCGGTCGTCGAAGAGAGACTTTCTTTTTGCCACTAGAATATAAACATAATTCTAATAATTGTTATGACTTTATTACCCTATTAAAAATGCCCTATAGAACCCATATTGATCCAGATAAGGAAACTAATATGGATTTATATGGTTCTATATGTCCTATATGGAACAACCTGGTTTACACTTTGGAATCTATATGGTTTAATATGGAATTTCATTTTAAAATGTACAACTTAGGGATTTTCTAGGGGATTTTTATATGGATTTATCTGGTTTCTGTTTTATGTGTATTTCCATATAGGTTTCCCTATATGATTGAATATGGAATTCCATTTTAAAATGTATATAAATTTAAACGAAAATTGCATATTAAACCATATAGATTCCCCTATATGGTTAGATATGGATCTATATGGTAATAATTTTTTCACACCCAAACCATATGCATATTGGGCCAGATAGAGCAATATGAACCTATATGGCAATCCATATAGAAATCACTTTTCTGTATGGTTTTCCAGGTATGGAATTCTATCTGGTTCAATAGTGCAATGCCTATTTCAAATTCCTATATTGAACCAGATAGATTTTTATTTTGTGTTTCTGTATGGCATTTTTATAGGGCAGAAATTTTAATTAATTTACCGTGCACGTGCATGTTTTTATGAGTGCCAGATTACACAGTCCAACACAAAATTTTAGTAGACGTAAAAAAATCTGTGCAGCCCCAAAATATATCCTACTAAATACAAAATCAGATTTTTTTGCAAATGTTAAAAAAAAACTAAAGTTAGATAAAAACATTGCGTTGACAAAAAATGCAGCCCCTTTGCCCAACGCGAGTACAAGTGATAAAAGAGAAAATAAAAAAGAAAAAAAAGAGGACAAAAAATAAATATACTACACCATTTATAGATAAGAATTGTTAGTTTTAAGAAATTTCTTTATATAAACTTGTTTATAGCTCCTTAACTTGAAAAAATCCTTGGAATCCCTCAAGTTTTTGGGGTTGCACAATTATATATTTTTTTTAATTACCCTCAACATAATTTTTTGATGAGAATTTGTTTTAAAAGAAGTAACATTTTTCATTTAAAATAAAGATTTATTTATTGTAAATCTAAGTAATGCTTATAGATGAAATATAAATTAATATATTTAATATAGGTATTCAGGGTGTCCCAAAAATCAACAATATCCTGATAGACCGGCTCATGACAAATCAGAATGTCAAAACACGTTCTTAGTAAAAAACTGTTTGTTTTGCTACTAAAATGTAGAGTTTTATAAAATTCATAGTGCCAATATCTTAAATAAAGACGATTTTTACTAAGATCATGTTTTGATATTCTTATTAGTACCATAGATTAATAACCTCTTGTATATACATGTATTATATTAAGTTTTTTAATCAAATTTGAGTTTTTCACCAAAAATATTAGAAGCACAAATGATATTTGGCAAGATTATATCCAATCTATGTTTTTTATTTCAAAATGTTGAAACATAAAGGGGAAATATTAATACCAATATCTATAGATATATACATTGTTACACAAACAAAACAACATTTATTTATTAAATTTATTCCAAAATCATATAAAAATTCTAAAATTATAAGTGCTTATATACATCTGACCAATTTATTTGAAATCATAAAAAAGGTTTATTTAATTATTTTTTGTGGACCTGTGCTATGGCTAAAATATTTTATTTTACAAGGTTCACATTTTTTTTAAATTGTCTAAAAATTTAAATTTTGATGCTTAAACTTATCTTATATAAACAAGTTAAAAAACTAAGTGTACTCACATAATGTCAGTTTTTCAAGCTTAGTGTAAGTACTAGCTATATTCTTTCCAATATTTTTAGCAATTAACATAAACTCAGAATGACTCTGAATAACCTTGGATCGTTTTGGATCTCTAGCTGCTACCCGCCCTTGCTATATTTCTTCCCTGTAACGTTTGTATTGTATTTACAAATTCACTAGTTCTATCTCTGGCTGTCATTATGAATTCAGGTTCTATATCCTCAATGTGATCCTCTTAAACAGAATTTATTGTTAATGAATGAATTAATTAAAACATTAATCATGATTTACCTTCTTCTAGATAATAATCTGGTGTAACATTGTTTGGATATGCTGAATTTATGTACTGTAAATTGTTCTGCGGCGACGAGTAAAAACTATTATTGCCGATTAATACTGATTGATCGCCTTCAGTAACTTTTCCTTTTCTTCTAGATAACATTTCATATTTGGAATACAAAACATTAAATCTATATATGTAGAGACCCTATTGTCCAATTATTTTGGTTTCACAAACACACACAATTTTAATGCATTTAGTTTAGCAAACTTTTATTTATCACAGCACTAGAAAATGCCTTAATTATAGTTTTTCCTTAAATATGGGACAAAAATTAACAACTTTCTTCGAAAATGTCAGAATTGACGTTTCTGACACGTATTTACAGTGTACCAACATAAATAGTAGGTCAAACATTGTAACAAGCTAAGACATATGTTTTGATTTATCTTATATATAAAAAAAAATTATTTCGAAAAGAAGAAGAAGAAGACTTGGTTATTTGAACTACCTATTATCTGGACGCATGAACGTCAAAATTGACAAAATAATAAACAGAAAACACTATTTTTATCAAATTTATTTTCTATTTTACCCAATGTGAAAGAATAAAAAGGCTCGCATATGAATTTAGGAATATTTAACCGTATGAACTTAAAAGTAAGTACTTCCTGTAAGAATAAAAAACAGTTATGTATGAATTGTGTAGGAGAGCAGCGAAAATAAAGGAATGTACTCAGAATGGACATCATTAAATTTAATAGTACAACAATCCGGCGAAGAAAATCAAAGTGTTCTGGAGAAATTTGGTTTGACTACAAGTAAAGAAGTGACTTTGGGATTGGTGAGGCAGCTTGCTAATAATCTTGGTATTACACATCAACCTGAGAAGAGTTTATTAACCACTGACAAAGATGTAAGTAACTAAGGGCCGGTTTTTCAATCATAGTTTAAACTTGGTTCAGCATTTGAACTTGGTTCAAACAAAATATACCGTTTTTCAATCAAAGTTCAAGCTTGAATTTGGTTTAAACTAAATCAAAAGATGAACTGTCACTGTTGGCCGTTTAAACGAAGTTCAACTTGACATAACTTAATTTTTCTCTGCTTTATTGTGTATTACGTTGTTTATTTCTTGTTTTATAATCTGCTGTTATAATAAACCAATGGATATGTTTGAGGTAGTTAGTGAGGATGATGAGAAAATTGGCGAATTCCTAAATAATATTCAACTTTGTGTGCACAGGCCACTGGTAAGACCGAATCATTTTGAAAGGTGGATTAATGATGAATTTTTTGCCAGATTTCGGTTTTCCAAACCTTTTGTACGTAGGATAGTGGATTTAATTAGACCAGTTATTGCAAATCCGACCAATAGGTTAGATATAAAAATAATTACTGAATAGGTAATAGATTTTAGTAAAATTCATCACATGTAACAAAAAACGACAAATTCATTTTATAATATAAAACGAAATACATACAAATAATTCCTCCTTAAAAGAGGTAAAGTTGGCAGCACGATTTTTATCCATAATAAATAATAGTTATTGTTCTTTAACAATATTAAATTGTTTTAAAGCACCCTTTCGCACAGATTAAAAACTTTTTAAAACAGCACAGATAAACAAAACTCCAAAAGTAAACACAAAATCCTCTTGTCAAAATGACAGTTTTAACTACTATTAATGTAGGCGTATAGTAAGTTCGGTTGTACCAACTTAACGTTGACACCGCTGATCTAAGTTCAACAGAACTGCTGTTGAGTCGACATTGAAAAACTCATTTGACTGTGAACTGAGTTCATTAACTGATCTAAGTTCCCCTGAACCAAGGTTTAAACCCTAATTGAAAAACCGGCCCTAAGTAATACAGCAAACATCCAATCCATTAATATATTTTTATTTGTCCAATAGTCCACTAAATTTAAATAATAATAGTTCACTGGGCAAGTTTTTTCCCTATAATCCTGGGTTAAAACCCTATCCTAGATAGGTATCTCTTTTATCTATGAACCCTATATTTATTGTTTTTAGATTGAACAAAACTGATTAGACTGGTCAACAACTTTTCTAGGGTAATTTGCTTGCGCCGAATCCAAAAATTACGCGTAATTAACCCTTGTTTTCAAGATATTTCGGAAAAAAACATTTTCTTTGACATGCAAAGTGCATTGCAAACTTAAAAATTTGTATTTGTAAATATGCAGTATGTCTACGGATGGACTTAACTATTGTAAAAATATTTATTTTCAATTTTTCAAAAAAAAGTCACTCATAATTTCTTCTGCTTGTTATATAAATACGATTCGCGTTGAGAAACATCCATTTTGTTGTACAGGGTGAGCAAATATACTGATTTCCAAAATTAAAAATTTTTAAATATTTTTTTTTGAAGCGCTAATAGGTATAAAGAGCTGGTAAGGAGAAATCAAAAAGTCAAATGAAGTTTTCATATGAGTTTTTGATACTAATTTATTTGATATTGAAAATTTAAGATATTAATTTTCAAATTTTACAAATAATTGTAGACATTGAAGACATATCAACTGAAAGCAACAACCTTGATTCATAATCACAAAATGAGATAGCAGTCAATTTCTACAAAATAATAGGACCACTCAAGTTAGGACCTGAATTGATTTTATTTTTAATAACAAATATCTTGGTAACAACTCACATGAAAAAACTTTATTTGGCTTTTTGGTTTCTCCTTACAAGCTCTTCATATTAGATCTCCAAAAAATATATTTAACAATTTTTAATTTTGCAAAATCTACAATTGTATTTTTTTTTGCGCACCCTGTATAACAAAATAGAAGTATCTCATCGTGAATGACATTTCTTCAAAAAATTTAAAATAATTTTTTTTACTAGTATAGTTATAACTTATAACTTATAAGTTCATCTGTGGCACTCTGTATATTTTGTTAATCATAATTTTTAGCCTAAATTTGACAATTTTAAAAATTTAAAATGTATGTATCTTCAACTATCTTCTTTATGGTGTTAAAATTTAACACAATCAAATAAAAATTGGCAAAATGGCACTAAAAACACCGCGCGTGTCAAAATTTATATTTTCGATAATTTTTGCTCCTAGCGCTTGTACGACTCTTTAAATAAATTCTGTAAGCAATAATGAAATAAAATGTGTAATTACATATCTCCGGATTAAAAAAACAATGACACTGTCTAACCAAATGTTAAAAAAAAATATTTAAAACGTTCTTGCACGAGTCACTATAGTATAAATTTTGACACGTGCGGTTGTTTTTTAAAGGTTTTATAAGTAGCTCAGGCTCAAGCGGATGTGGCTATATAAAATATTATAGACACGTCCGACGTGGTTGTATAAACTGCCCTAAATTTTAGGGCCCAAAACTATAAAATTGTTTTATTTCCACCTTCTTAGTAAATGACATTTTATAGGTTAATTTTGTTGTTTTTGTATTACGGGAACAGACCTGTAATATTTTACTTGTATAAACGACCTGTAAAGTTTTACAGGCTTGTAGAAAAGCAATTTATGAAATGAATGCATACATTTGACACATTAATTGAAATTTTAAATTTGAAATTCGTTATCTAAAGGTGAAAATAAAAGTTTGTACGTGTCACGCTTTGCAATTGAACCATAGAAAAAGTATATTGAACTTTACTAGGCTCACTGGATTATAGGGTTTGCTCCTGCGTCGCTCACCCCACTAACTTCTAGCTTGCCAACTTGTAAAGATTTATTTACAAAGCTTGACATGTAAATAACTAAAATTGGATTGTTATTCAACTAATTATCTAATTTTTTGATTTTTTATATAAATTAGAACCAATATAATTTTCTATCCACTACTGTTAGACATTACCACATGTATTATTTCTTTATAAGGTTCAATGGTGTATGGAGGTATTATGTTTTGGTTTATCCTTACCACTGTCTGAACATGAAACTATTAAAGATTGTGTAAATGTTTATTGTGAATGGTTGTCAGCTTTGCTACCCAGTCCCAAGATATGTGTACCGAAACCAATTGTGGATGATCCAAATATATATGCTAGGAAAATTATATCACATCTACATTATTTATTTATACCTAGAAAGGGCGAAGGTAAGTTGCTTTGAATTAATTAATTGTATGCTCAATTGTATTCTTTCCTTACAAGACTGGCCATTTTTGTATCAGGAAATAGGTAGAAGTTAAGCTTTAGGCAAAGAATATTTTGTAATATTTTATTTTATTAGGTATTGATACAATCAATAGACAGGCAGTATTATGTCATAGGGTTCTTAGAACCCTGCAACAAATTGCACATGAGTCCAAGCAACTGGAACGTGAAACTTGGGAAGCTCTATTATTATTTTTACTAGCAATAAATGATACCTTATTAGCTCCACCAACTGTTAAGGATGATGTGGCTGATCAACTTTGCGAAAGGGTTTTAAGTGTTTTATTTGAGGTATGAAACTAGCTTAATGTCCAGTAAATTCCCCTGAACCCTTGAAAAAATAGGTTTATTTTGTTTAATTTTTAATAGTTAACTAAATTATTTTAAGGTTCATGGAAAAAGTGCTCTGATAATTCATATAGTAATATATCATATACATATATATGTATATACAGGGTATATCCTTCTATACCTATATAGATATATTTTTTATTTAGCTACAAATTTGTTTAACTTGGAGAAAGTTTCGTTATTAAAAGGCTATCCATTTTAAAATTTAAAAAATTAGAAAAAAGGTCTCAAATAATTTGAAAAAAAACTGAAAACCTTTCAAAACCAAAAATCGTTAAGGGAATTTTGAAAAAAGTAAGTTTCACATGTAAACGTACACATTTATCTACATTTTTATAAAATTTGTGATTTTTTTGCATAGATTATGAGTTACCACCACCATCTTTTGTCTTTCCTATGGCCATATATTAGAATTTTACATGGTTAGATAGAAAACAAAATCAAGGAATTCAACAATGTATTAAACTACATGAGTAAGGGCGTCCATTATAAAACAAAATATGGTGATGGTAACTCAAAATATAGTAGCAAAGAAATTGGATGAAAATGTAGACTAAGGTGTATGTTTACATGTAAAACCTACTTTTTTCAAAATTCCAGGAATAACGAAGTCATAACGATTTTTGGTTTTAAAAGGTTTTTCGTTTTTCTCAAATATTTTGAAAACCGCTGGATTTTTTTCGATTTTATAAATTTTATTATAATGGGCTTGTAATTACGCAATTTTTTTTCTAATTTCACCGACCTTGTAGCTCTTTAAATAAAAAAATACCCATAATAGATTAGATCTAGATCTTTTTTAAAACATAATAATACCTTTCTTTTTTTAAACATAATAATAACACGATAACTAAAAGCGATGTTTTTTGTAACAAACTTTCGTAAAAAATATTTTTCTATGTAGAGGGGGTGGAATATTCGATTTTTTCGAAATCAATTTAGTAAAAATATTAATCTTTGAGGCAAAAAATTATGTGCAAAAAAACAATTTTTGGTTGTCCTGCAATGGAAAATATTTTTTACGAAAGTTTGTTACAAAAAACATCCCTTTTAATTATCGTGTTACTATTATGTTTTAAAAAAGAAAGGTTACCTAATCAAAATATTTTGTATACTCAAAATAACCTCCCCTATTGCTTGGTAGGCACCAGTGTGGACCCTGTACAAATATTCCTGTTTTGAAGTATAAACTGCTTTGTACCTTAAAATGCCAATGCTATTTGTTCAGCAGATTTCAACCATAAATAGTGATTGGGTCATAATATTATGACCATATGCCATATGGCATTTTTTAAGATTATTTTTTAAATTACAATATTTTGTAGATTTGGTTGATTGCTTGTGCACAATGTTTCCCGTCTCCACCATTGTGGAAAACATTAAGGGAATGTTGTATGAATTGGAGACACAGGGTCGCCTTGATTGAGCAATGGAATAGAGTTAATTTAGCTTTGACATCTAAAGTTTTGGTGTTTATGTATGGGCCAAATTTTCCCGAATTGAAAATTGGTAAGATAATTTAAAAAGGATGTTGAAAAAGAAAATCGACCTGACGACCGACACAGATTATAGCTGTAAAGTGTGTTGAAGGATTTCTTGCTACATGCTTTTTGACCCTTGCATTCTAAATCAATTTTTAAACAGTTTTCGATTGTAAGGTCGATTTTCTCGCTCCACATTACATTTATTTATTCTTTTTTACTAAAAAATAAAATGAAAAATAACCATTTACAGGGGAGGATGACATCATACCATATGGTATGAGCAATGATTGTATAGCCCAAAGTTGGTACAGATTTTTAAACACCATAGGAAACCCTGTTAATTTAACCAAACCAGGGGTAAGTTTTTTTAATTTGTTTTAGAGGTATATTAATGTTTTTATTAGGTTATAAGCCAAACACAAAAGTTTCTGCAATTTGCCATTAGCACAGATGGCGTTGTCGACCCCTCTCAACACCCTTGTCTACAAACTTTGCCTTTAATATTTTTAAAGGCCATTAAAGGCATTGCTGGTCAAGTTGATGCCTTCTTGGGTAAGTAATTTGCCTATTTTCATTTCTATATTATTAAATTAATCTGAATCCTTTATTTAGTCAAATTTTGGATAAAAACATTGTACTTTTCATTTTCCATACTAAATGATCAAGGTAGTAAATAGTCTATGTATTTTTGTATTGTACACTATTGGTTAAAAGTAGAACAATATTTTAAAATGTTTAAAAGTATAATTTTACATATTTAAAAGCAGTCAAATAATTATTAGAAATTTTATCAAATAAATGATTTTAAAACTCTAAGCAATGATTCCTAAACTCAGTTACAATATTTTAATTTAGACTGGATACTAATTTACCAAATACCTGAGGAATGATATTGTAGACAATTATTATTAGGTTCAATGGCAATATATTGTAATTTTTTTACCTCAAATTGTGATTTGATTGTATATTTTAACAAAATATTGTTTTTTTACTTGTGCAATATAACAATGTAACAAATATTAAAGAACCTATTTTTCGGCACAAAGATTCCAATAGGCTCAGTAAAAACTATGTTTTAATAACTTACAAACCGTTTATCGCACATATATATGCAAAGAAACGCAACATTTTTTTGTAAACTGATTTTCTCCCTTCTTTCCCCTTTTGCAATATTTTTTACTAAATTCTCTTTTGTGTGGGACTGGAAAATCTCGAAGTCGCGTTTTTTCTTTAATTATACAACAATTGCGTTTAAAATAGACATATTTTTAAATCACTTTAGTTTTTTGGTGACAGCCATAAAGTTAAAATGTTATTTTTTAAGAAACGTTGAAATGTTGTATATTGTCCAGCCTACACTGGACCAAATTACTTACGTAAAATGTAATTTTATAGGAAGTTTCTAAAGGTAAAATTGGAAATATTTGTTTAAAAAATAACACAAAAGGGTTAAAAAATGGGAAAATCATTTACCAAAAAAATGGTTGAGTTTTTTTAAGTGTATTTAAGCAACAGCTCAACGGAGGGCAAAATAGGTATTATAAAAAATGTAGCTTTAAATTACCAGTATTTTAAGACTTATATTTTTAAAAACGGGGCTTGTTCGGATCAATACGTAAACCAGAATACATACTATAATAGTATTACTATTCAATTTATGCTCTTGATTAAAAAAATAAAATTCCAACCAGTATAAAAGTATTGACTTCCCTACATAAAATCTTACTCTTTGACTGGCCTTTAATAGAACATATGATGTTTGTCATATTTAAACAATTTTTCAGTTGCTCCACTTTTAACAATAATGTACGTTTTCATTGTTTCTATTTAAATTAGAAACGTTCTTATTGTCTATAAAAATAGTGTTGATTTTTGTACAGTATGTCGTTGATAAGTGTAAGTTTGTTTGTTTGTCTGTCTGTTCGGATGATGCGTACGCAGGTCTAGCGCAACCGATCTGGTGGGACTCGGTGGTGACAGGTAGCAGCACGGACAAGCTGAAGGAGGCCTCCCCTTCAGTCACGCACTCGCCCACGCCTCCCACGCAGAGGAGGCTCGCTAAGAGCTTTAGTGTTGCACCAACTTCCAATCACAAGGGTATCTTACGTTCTATCTTTCATTTTCATTTCATCGTTTCAATCTTGCAGTTGTAATTTAAATTAGAGAAACTAAATTCGGTTAAATATTATACCATAATATATTGATGAATTCTATAAAATTTCAGGAACATTATAATACTTTTATAATTGTAACTTTTTTATTAAAAACTATGTAATTTGGTATAGCAATCTAAAGCATTTAAAAAGTAACAGTATTATGTTGTATGGATATTATTATATTGTCACAAACGCGCTCCGAGAAAAGGGTTCCAACGGTAATTTTAGAGGAGGAAGGAATAACACAGCCACACAAAAAAAGAAAAGTATCTTTATCTGGGGACGAGACGCATGGGTTTAGCGATTTTGACGTTATTTTTGAGGTTAGGGCTAAACCAATGGGCCAATTCTAATAGCGGATTCGAATTCAGTGCGTAGGAATATATGCGTGTCGTCCCCAGATTTTTTGTGTGGCTTTGTAATTGAAGAGTTATAATTTTTTTACGTGTTATAAAAACATTATCAGCGTATTTTAGTATGAAGTTCCTAACATTATTTTAAAAAAATTCTTAGAAAAGTCTAATGGGAATTTGTCAAATATTCTAAGAATATTTCCTTGTGAATGTTCCAAGAATATTTGGTACCTAGTAGATACCGAAATGAACATGCTTTTTTATTTATCAATTTTTCTTTGTAAATTACCAATTTAAGAAAAATCATAAAAAAAATTTAAAAAAAGGACTTGAACTTTTATTAATCTCACCGATTCAGTTAGACTAAATAAAAATGGAACAATTGAATATTAGTAGCATATTGTCGGTATGATTATTACAAGAATATTAGGATTATTCTCAAACTATTAAGTAGATTTAGAGAATATTCTTAGAATATCCCGTGCTGTTTGGGTTAAGAACAAGAAAAATTTCCTCGATTTTCAAACGATTCGAATACTTTAAAGAATATTAAACATAGAAACCATGCTAGAAGCAGATGTTGGATTCATTCGTAATTCTTGACACATCTGTTAGTCACGATCTCTCTTCAAGGTCATCGAAGCATTTTTAATCTTGCGGTGTTCAAAACGCTGTAGCTTTCTCAAAAATTGTTTAAAAAACGAGAACAAAAATTTCATGTCCCAACCCCATTGTTAAAAGTAATAATAATTAAAATTACTAATTATTGTAGATACGGGGGTATAGCTTAGCACGGCATTATGCTGATTAATTAACTGAATTTCAGGGTCTATATGTAATTTTTGAAAAAAACGTAAATTTATTTCGATAGATTCGGCTTTTGTACACTTGATGCCATAACCAGCTCATTTTTTCATATACTCACCACAACTGTTTTTAAATAAAAAAAAATCATCGACAGAAGTACCTACCGATACTAACCACAGTTAAACAACTGGCCGACAGTCCATCGACTTCAACCGCTTACACGTTAGGAAGGTCATGGCAAACTTATTACATGATACCCTGTATAATGTAAAGTCACGTGATTATACCTATCAAAACTACACTTAATTTCAAACGCACTTCAGGTAGGTTAATTAATCTATAACGATCATAATCCTAATTTATCATAATCATAGTTTTAGAGGAGAAAGGAACCTTTTCTCGGAGCCCGTCACATATTATGTATTATAAGTTTCTAAAATTTTAATGAAAAACGTTAAGAATATAACATAATTATAATTTTTAATGTATTTATTGCTTAAGGGTGTATTATATTAGTATACAATTAGTTATTCTATTTCTATAAATTGGCATTACTATTCGTTTCTAAGCACAAAATTTACGATTCTATTACGCTAAATATTTAGTAGTCACACGTAAAATACAATGTATATTGCACTTTTTTACCTATTTAGAAAATTTATAGGTTTAAAATGTTGTTGATTATTCGTCAAAAACTTTTATTATTTCAATTTTGTAAGGTGTCCCAAAATCAACTCTTATAAGCCTAACTACAAGCAGAAGTTCTGCTATACCTGTGTCGACACCAAGTTCTGGACCAAGTTCTACATCAAGTATATCTTGTAAGTAGCGTTTAATATTTTATTAATTCCTTCAATTTTTATTTTCAATTAAAAAAACTAGTTGACGGTAGCCATTTCAAATCTTTTCGCTAGCTTTTAAAACTGCCGAGATAAGATAAGCGAGATGCCCAGGCTTAGAGGCCTATTCCCTTTCATTGAACATATTTGCCTATTCCCTTTCGTTGAACATATTTGCCTATTCCCTTTCAATTATTAAAAGTACAAAAAGTATAAAAACTAATAAAATATGCATCTAAAAATTTATCTCAAATTTTTTCTTCAAATTGGAGCTAAATTTTTGTTTAATTTTATAATCTCTTCTGGGTTTTATCAATACCTTTTAAAACCTCTACACCTTTGCTACTCATCAGAGTTTGAATTGGACTTTGTCTTGGCCTCTTTTTGCCTCTCTGTTGTAGAAGGTGCCCTTCCACACAGCCTGGACCATAAACGCTGGCCAATGCAGAGTTCAAAAGATGGTAGTCCCTCCACAATTAACTTCCCTGTAAGGTCTAGTAATTTATCCTCCCATGTCGTTGTTTTATTGACTCCCCGACATTGCCAGTCTCCATGTGAGAAATGCGTAGTTTCCTTGCCCTTTTCCTTAATCACTAAAAGTCTGTGTAAAAATAAGTGACAAATAATTATTTTAAGATATTCTTAGATTACCCTTTTCCATTTAAGGATAGATTTAATGGCCCCAACAGAAGATCGGTTTTTTGGCTAGTTTAGAATGAAACGTTTTTTCCAAATATTTTTAGAATTTGTGGAAGTTGTTTTTAAGTTCCTTTAATATATTAAATATCACCAATGATTTTTAAAATAATTATTTAACACTTTTTTAACATTTAGGTTTACGATCTGCTACTTTTAGTCTATAAAACTAAGATACTCTCTGTCCTAGAAACATTTATCGCTGTTCAGAAAGATTCAAGGTAAAGCCTTTAAACATAATATTATTCTAAACGGAAAACCCTTTAACATAGGTGATGTTTGGGTTGTCGGGTGAATATTAAGAAATCGATGTTTATGAACAGGAAGAAAGGGAATAGGCCTGCCTCTTGGCTTCGAAAACGGACCCTTTATAACTTTTTTAATAAATATATTTTAACTAAATATTCATTTTGAAGCCTTGACCTCTTTTGGTCCGGACTCCAAAACCCCTTTGGCCCCTGGACGTCCAAAATGCAACAGCATATTTCATCTATTTGGCGAATGGCTCTTCGAAGCTGCTTTTATCGGATGTGATTTGCCGCAAAGTAAAATTACAATAAAACGAAAATCCTTAAATTTACATTAAACGTTTTTTAGAACAACACGATCTGAAACGCCCCAACTCCATCGTGATGGACAGCAAATCGTCGCTAAATTACTCGCAACCGGGTTCTTTAAACGACTCCGGGGAGTTCAACTCGAATCTGCCGATCGAACGTTACGAGTCCGGCCGAGCCGAAGCATTGGGCGCCCTCTGTCGGATCATGTGCGCTAAGAAAACGGGGGAAGAGATTTTGTCAGTTTACCTGGCTAGATTTTACTTGGCGGTGTCGCAGGGCCTAAAGCTCAACTCGTATAGAGAATGCGGAGAGACTACGGTTGCTATATTGCTTAATTCCGCTGATTTGTTCAGGTAAAACCTAAATAGAATTACAAAGTAACCTAAATATTCTTTTCGTCGTTTTTTACAAAATTTTCTAGGTATGTATGTTAAATAAAAAATAGTGGTAAACATGTCACTGGAAGGTTAAACTGCAAACTTAGGATATCGACTTAAGCGTGATAATGGTACATATGGATATCCATTAATTACGTGAGATAAAAATAGGGGGGGAGGGGTCTAGCAAAATCTCACAAAATCTTTTGGGTTTAAAGAATATGTATTATAATTCAAATTTGTCAAAAAAAGTAATCAATTTTTATTTTTTGGGTTTATCATGTTGTCCGCAAAGAAAGTTTAATGGCTAGAATCTCACGTGAGGGATAGGGGGGGGGTCTACCACATCTCACCAAATCTCACCAAGGGGGAGGGAGGGGTCCAAATTATCAGAAAAATGCCTCACGTAATTAATGGATGTCCCCTAAACTATCTTAAGAATGGAGTAGACATTTTTCAAGTGAGCCCATGATTTTCGACTTTGTCATGAAAATTAAAAATAAATATTAAAAAAACTACTAAGTAGTAGAAAGTCACCACATACAATTTTTTGAAAAACTTTATTCGTTTATTTACAATTTATAAAAAATTAATGAAAATTTGTGAGAATATAACATTTTCAAAAACCCTCTATTATTTTTGTTCTACTTTTTTAATCTTTTTAATTAAAAAATTGCTAATTTGGCCCTGTTCGTCCTAAGAAAATTGAAAAAAATAATAGGTAAAAGAAGCCAGGGGCGGCTCGTCGTATAAAGCAACTGAGGCCGGGCCTCACATGTTAAAATTATAATATAATGTGAAATTTTCGATATACCTATTACTTATTTAAATATAAAATGTTTTTAAACTATTTTCCAGTCATTAAAAGTATCAAAACATTGAATAACCATCAAAGTTTAAAATATTTCCTTTAAATTTAGCGCGCACCCCTTCCAACTTTAATTCTAAACGCTTAAATCATTGCCCGACCGCATAATAGGGATCCCAGAAATTTGGGCTTCCTATACGTCACACATTGCCAATCGGACTTGAGGATTGATCACAAAAATGCGGTTTCTTAATCTTCTTTTATCTTTTTAAATTTTCTTAGGGAGAACAGAGCCAAATTAGCTTTTTTTGTTAAAAAAGAATAAAAAAGTAGCAAAAAAAATAATAGCAGCTTTTTGAAAATGTTAATTGCATTTATTTTTTACCATCCTAACAAATTTTTATTAATTTTTTGTAAATGGCTTACAAGAAAATAATTTTTAAATCAAATTATACATTGTGAATAATAACGAATAAAGTTTTTCCCGAAAATTGTATTTGGTAACTTAGTAGACTATGAATTAATATTTATTTTTAATTTTTATGACAACGTCGAAAATCATGGGCTCACTTGGCAAATTTCTACTCAATGTCAACTTTGTTGATATAAAGCAGACTTCTCAATAAGAAGATATATAAAGCTATCTCAAGAATGTATATAGATTTAACTATACAGGATTGAGTTACAAAGAGGAATTTTTTTTATTTTGTAGTGTTTTTCCATATTAAACTAAATGTTTGCTACTTTAAATAATTTTTAATTATTGTATTTGTTATAGGCTTGATTTAGATGGCGTCAGAGTACTTATACCAGCTTTTATATCAGCATTAGAGTTGGTATTGCCCAACAAAGATTTAAAAGTGCCACCTGGCGTCAACAAAGTTGAACTAAGAAGAGCTTCCATCCACTTACTTTTATCAATGCTTGTTTTACCTTTGCATTTTCAAAATGTTCCAATCAAGGAATTAATTAACACAGGTAAATAAAAACATTAGCAGTATGTTTTTTACACAAATGTTTAAACAATACTTATAATATACTATTACCATACCATACAGTTATTAGGAGGATCGTTTAAAAGCTCGGTCTGAAACAAAGATGTCGCTATAGTATGATCAAACATGAAAGTCCCAAAGCGTTATTAAATCTTTAATAGAAAAACTTTTGAGATTTCATTCTTGATTGCTGATTTTCCTGAAACTTCATAGAATGCCATTTAAAGTTTTCTTTCATAAAATATATATTAATACGATATATCACACACATGCTATTGGGCGGTTTATTTTTGTGCGTTCAGGATTCGTATATATCAATTTTTAACTATAGTATACTATAAACCTCAGTAATTTGAAAAAAACTTACTCCAGTAGTTACAACAAATTTAAGGCAATTACACAGATATGTCTCTATGTGTCTGGGCAATTAGTACTTTTAAATTGATGTTTCAATACATAATAATGACATAAAAAGTACTTTTATAAGCAACTAGTACAAGTACTTTAAAAGGCAATTTTTTGTTGTTATGATAATATTTTTAAGAAAAATGTTACTGAAATGGGTTTATATGTATAATAATATTACTGTTTCCTAGGTAACGCTGATAAACACTTGACATTTGGCCAATTAAAATCGAAGATGATGAACCTTCTGACCAATGGATTGCAAGTTGAATCCGATCCGGTCAACACACACATGCTATTGGGCGGTTTATTTTTGTGCGTTCAGGATTCGGCTATTTTCGAGAAAGTCGAACAAATTCAACAGCAACCCACAGATACGTCGTCAAATTTGTTGAGTTCCGGTAAGTACCAGTAATCCTAAGCTTTTCAGTGCACTAGTTTTTAAGATTTTAAGGGCTAGCTATTTTAAATGGACTTAATTTTTTATCTCAAAAAATACACCGTTCATTTTTTTACACTAATACCTATTTTAACATAAAATGGGTTTTGCATATAAATTTATTTAGATCCATATGGGGTATTTCCAAATCGTAAGTTTTAAAGGGCATTTTTATTTGGCTGAAATTTTTACCAGTGGCGGCTCGTCAGAGTCGAGGGTTAGATATGTTTTCATTAAGAAAGATAGAACCGCGATTGCGGCGTTGCCAAAATACCATTATACAATATGAACTTGGCGACGAAAAAATCAAACTGAAACTAACTTCAGCACGTACTCTTATAGAGATCCTATGTGTGAAAATACAAAATTGCTCTTTTAGTTCACCCTTACTTCCTAAGATGTCCCAGAAGCCAACTGAAAGGCTTGTGCGGGTTAGGGGTAGGAACGGACCGCGGGCTTAAAGTACCCTCCGAAGGACTATTACATAATAGGACAAACACAAATAAACAGCCATACCCCTGGTGGCGAATAATTTAAAATAGTTGTATGTCAAGAGTTATGGGAGAGTTATTGGGGTAATGAAAAAATAAAAATTTCAGTCAAATAAAAACGGTAAATTTGCCATGCCAAAACACTGTGTCAAAAGTTATCTGTTCACCATAGCTAACTATGTTATTAATGAAACTACAAGTCGGTAGTACAATTGGCAAATTTTCTCCAATTTTCACAATAAACATTTTTTTAAATGACATCCTGAATATTTTTACATTTTTTAAAAGAAGATTTAATTAGAATAAAATCGTTTTTGCACTACTACCCTTGGGCAATGCCTGAGAGTACTGTCAAATAAATAAAATCATACAGGTAACCTTAGAAATAAGTTATTTCAAATACTTAACATAATTAAACTCTAAATCTGTCACTTCAAAATTGTTTATAATAAAATAGTTATTTATCTTCAAGCGGTCTATAAAATAAAGTTTATTGTCGTAAACATCGAAGTTATTGCCCTAGTAGCAATTTGGAAAAAGCCTTGTGCCAGCATGGGTCAAGATACTTGGAACAGATTGTTGATCAAGAATTGTACAAGAATTGGTCCAGATTCTTGATCAAGATCATTGGGCAAGACTTGGGCCAGACTGTGGCAAGAATTTGTCAAGAATTTGACCAGAAGTCTGAGGCCATCTGTTACTAAACTTAGGGACTATCCTATAGAGTAGAGGTTCTCATTTTACACTACATAGTTTCATTCACAATACTCTGGTCGAGAAGTGTGTGTAAGAAAGAAGGATAAGGTGCGCCTTACTCTCTCTGTCTAAGGTGAACCGAACTTTGCCGAAGCTAAAATTTCCATAACGTGAAACATTTTCAGTCCCAAGGGCTAAAACTTCTAGCCGAAAACGAAATATTCTTCTAAATGTAAATAATAATTAATTCATAATTTCAGGTGATTAATTTATATGGTATAAAAAATTTGACGAATTTTTTTTGTGAATAGTTTAAAAAAATTTAAATTTTTCAAAAGTGTGATAATAATTTTTTCAATTTTTTCCACTAGTTACTCAATAATAATTTCAATAAATTTCATTTTTTAAAATAAAAAAATAACAATTTTTTTTCCCGGAGTTACTAATTTTTTTCAACACATTCGTTTATTACTGACAAGGTAAAAATAAAAAAATTCTAAAATTTTTGGAGGCATTATTTAACTCAACGCTAAACTGTAAAGAACTGACGTTTTTAAACTTATTGACTACATTATAATTGAGAACCACTGCAATGCTATACTTTTCACTTTCAAGTGAAAGTAGGGAAATAGGAGGCGCCAATAATAAAATAAGTACTTATATAAAAATATATAGGGTCTCAGTTAAAAAAAAATTATTTTTGTGAATATTTCGGAAATTACGTTCAATTATTTTCTGTTTAACACCAGTAAAGAAAATTTGCTAATGTAGAGCCAACATTAACTGTTTTATTATTTACTTAAAAAGAAATAGTGATTTATGTCATTGGGGAAAAGACTTCTTGGCCAAGTGGAATAAAACATTTTATCTTAAAGGCACATTTTTTTTGTTGGATACATAAAACGTACAATTAGAAAGTGAGGTTGGATAAGATCTAGAAGTCGATTTTTTTATTGGTCCAAAGTAGTAGGGTCTAAACTCTAGGCCATAATTTTATTTATTATTTATTTTTATTACACCTTTTTAATCTGTAAATATTACACACGTTTGAAAATTATTGCATAGCATTGCATTGTTAACGAACCATTTTAAAATTAAAATATAGACATTGGGAGTTGCTTGTTCATTTGTGGTAAAAACAGCATTTAATAACTTTTTATATTTCTCATTACTTTAATTTTACTTATTAAAATGTAAAATGATAAAGTTAAAATCATAAATTATGATATTTTTTACAATATATAGGTACAACAACAACAACAACACGTATCATTTAAGCCTAGGCTTGAAAGATGGTTGTAAACTTTACATTATTACAATATAAAACGAATATCATGAATTTAACTTTATCTACTTCTTTAATTAATTTCATTAACCCGGCAACGGACAGGTGACCAAAAGTTACGAGATCGGTCAGGTGGGGTCCAATGGACCCCAAATCTATCTGCGTGTATTTGGGGCCAAATTTAATTTTTAGGTATTTTTTGTTAAAAATTAATATCTTAGGATCATGTCAATTAAAACTATATCGATCATGGCTTAAATGTTTTTTATTAAAAAATATATATTTATAGTTTTCTTCAGATCTGCCTTTTTAGGCTTTTTTGTATAGGTATAGTATATTTTGTATTATTCTTAATTTGTAACTTTCATGCTAACAAAGTATTTTTCTTAAATTTTAGTTAAAGAAAACCCTGTAGATTTCGGAAATAAAATTACAGACATCTGCGTTAATAATAAATACAAAAATTCAGTACACTCATTTTTAGGAAAATATCATTTAATTTTTTTTTTAATAAAAACTAAAGTAAATCTGATTCATTACAAATACAATGAATATGCAAGGAAAAAAACAAAAACTTGGACACAAAATTCATTATAAAAGAACTAAAAACGAAATTAAAAATTATACAGCAAAAAATAATAATTGTATTCTTTTTCTTCATCTAGCTCTGCTCAAAGTTCTAAGAGACGCTTTTGTTCATTTTTGTAGGTGTTACAAGACATAATTATTAAAAACAAATATTGAATTGTGAATTTTGATCATATTTGTGATACATTATATCACAAATATGATCAAAATTCACAAAATGACCATCCAGAAAAGTTCTATAAAATTGTCACGTCAGGTGGGGTCTATTAGACCCCAGACGAGTTTAAAACGAGGTGCACTCGACGAAATCGCAATAACAACTAAACTGCGCTACGCATTAGCTAGAAGGATACCTAAGGGGAGGCTACTGAAACGCGTAGGCGCACAAGCACAAAAATATAGAAATAATGGCGCCTAATATTAACGTGGGGTCCATAAGACCATACCTGTTCGTTGCCGGGTTAATAAAACTTAAGTTAGAATATAATTTTACACTTATGTGTTGTGCATTTTTTTATAATTTTTTGAGTGTTTTTTTCGCTTTTTCATCCACCTATCCGCTTGTATCGTACAGCTTCGGACACGGCAAGTACCGTTAGCATGGCTAGCAGTAATGGCCGCAGCACTACGCCAGATCATTCAGGATCACTCGATTATGATCCACATCTGTTGCCGCTAGGTACGTTTTTTGTTGTTTTTTTTTTGTGTTTTTAGTTTTATTTTGCACTTTTTTATGTTTTAATTGATTAACTGGTTGTTATAATAACATTGTCTTGTGTAGGGTGTCTCAATTTAAATTCAAAAAATCTTTTATTTATTTGTTCTATTTTTAAAATATATATCTACACTTTTGAGTCGAATTTTATGAAAAGAATAATACTGCATTAATGTATACAAAATTAAAGGACTTAAATAAATAAAAAAATACTTAAACTCTTATTTGACTGACAGCTCTGTGAGACACCCTGTATGCAATATACTAATTAATTGTATACAGTATCATGTTATTTGGTTACAATACCAAAAATTGTATTGGACATGATGATTATAGATTCTGCGCATGCTCTGTTCGTCAGAGCCACCTACCTCGTGTGTCATCGCTTGATTTCGTCATGGAAAACGGACCTAAACATATCCTTGGCCGCCTTGGAATTGTTATCTGGTCTTGCCAGGATAAATAAACAACGATACGGTACGTAATTTATTTATTTTATCTACACAAATTAAATAAAAACATAACCAAAAAAGACTTGGCCGCATTAAAATTATCAAAATATATGTATATGTTTATTTTTTTCATTATCATTCATTTATTTTTAATAATTATTAAACTATTTTCTATGCAGCTAGAAAACTTACAGGTTCGTCTATAATTTTATTTTAATAAAAACATGAAGAAATTGAATCACTATCTAGGGTGTTTGAGAAAAATAAACCTTTGAAAGTGGAAAGATTTATTATTCATTAGCAGTTCTCGTTAGATCTCGGACGCTATAACCCTAATAATTAGATTGTTGTTATTGCGCATGCGATAGTAGTCCGAGAACTGAAAATAACTGCTTGATGAAACTAACCTCACAGAACATAAGACTATAGTCTAACAGCGGTTCTCAAACTTTTTTTTCGCGTACCATTCATGTGCAGTGTGGATTAATCGAGTACCACCGAACTAAGTAAAACAAGTTGTGCTGCGTGTACGTATTTACAAGAAATATTGATAACCGTGAAACAGAACCAATTTTTATACTATTAAAACAACAATTTGTCAGAACAAAACAAAATACGCATGACTCGTCACGATTTTAAAACAAGCAGGGGATTACCCGTTTAATAAACACCAATAACAGTGTTGCCATTTACAATATAAAATGTGGAAATGATAGATTATCAATAAAATTGAGCCAACGATAATTTTATTTGAAGGCAAGTACATCTATTATCTATTCCCGTACCACCTTTGGATGCCTCACGTACCACTTGTGGTACGCGTACCACAGTTTGAGAACCGCTGGTATATAACCTATTATAAATACAATGTTCCTATCAATATATTTACGATGTGGCTCCCGTTCCGAGGCGGGACTTAACTTCGATCCCGACTGACGTCACACACTGTAAATCCGTTTTTATTCCCCGAGCTTTAAAAATTGGTGTCAAGCTGGATGGCTCAGATGGTAGGGCGGTCGCTTGGCATGCGAGAGGTACCTGGTTCGATTATACTAGAAGTTGTCAAACTTTTTTTATTTTATAAATTTGTTGTTTCTTTGTTAAAAAGTGTTGGGTAGGGTTGGGTTGGGTTGGTTGGTTTGGTTGGTTTGTTTTAGTTTTATTGTAACATAACAAATCTTAAAATTATGACGTCAATCGGGACTGAACTTAAGTCCCGACGGGAGCCACAGCGATATATATAATAGGCATAAATCAATTTGAAATTATTTTTCCCACAAAATGGACATGCTGATATAAACTGCTTAGGCATTTTCGGAAACCTACTCGGGGAAGTGAGTCACGGACCGTGACCCTTGTAAATGAACCTGACGTATGTTTACTTTGATTCTTGTTCGTATACTTAAGTTTACGGGAAAAAATATTTGCGATCCCTTACCCATAGTGGCCCCCAGTATCATATAGGGCAAAATAATTTAACACGACAAAAACTTTTTGGATTTCAGGCAATATTAATTTTAGTTAAAATAAAATCGTTGCTGAATTTTCCATTATTATTTATATTTATACAATTTTAACACAAGTTTTGTTCGTTAATAACCTTTATTCTGTAAGTTAGTTGACAGTTGTCAAATCGTTAAAATAAAGTGCTTTTCTTGAAAAATAATAACTAAATGCAAAAATTATTTTATTATCAATACAAGAATAATTTTGTATTAAATAGTTTTTTGACACCAATATTTAAAAAGATTATATGGACGTTTGTACTGACCTTTTGATTTCGCCGTAGTAGTGCAGTTAACTAGATTTGTTAAAAAATATGCATACAGTGCCCAAAAACATTCTCTTCTCTTTTACTGTTCAAAACTGCTTCTATATCGATTATGAAAAGGTATTTTTGCCTCATTCTTGTTTGACTTGCACCATACTGGGGGACACGGTGCACCGCGGTGTACCCTGGGGTATAATTACTGGCCAGTAAATAAGGGATCGCAAATGTTTTTTCGCCATTATATTTTACTTATTCTTATTTCAATTTGTACTTTTCAGAATCGTAAAAACACAAATTATAAAGGTTTATGGTACATGTTTAACATGATTTAAATATTTTGTAACCCAGCACTCGTTTACTAAAGTGATCGTAAGTAACCTTACCTAGTTCTGGTCACGTTATTTATGTCACCCAGAGTATGTTTTCGAAAACGTCATTTGTCGTATTTAATTTAAGGGGCCGTCCATAAATATCGTGACGTTGGAGAGGGGAGGAAGGGTTTGAAGGACCGCCATCATTTGTCACGTCCAAGGGGAGAGGGTTTTTTAAACGCCACGTGATAAAGTAAATTGAATAAAATTGCTTATTTGTTATATTTTTAGTTGGATAAAGTACAAACAAAAAATCGGAAAAAATAATTTAGGTCAATTTTGACCATTTCTAGAGTCGCGAGATTTATGGGCGGTCCTAAGGAATCTTTTCACTGTTGAGGGTTGTTTATTTGTAAAACTCTCTTTTAAAAATAGTAAAAGACTAAAAATGGGGATCTCAACCCAAAATCTGACAGTTTGTTTATTTATACAGCGTGATTCAAAACATTTGTCGGAAAATGAAGGGTGTGTCTTGGCTAATTGTAAGAAATTTGTTTTATTAACATGCGTCCGGAAACGCCAATTTGTAACAGCAAATATTTTCTACACAAACTGAGTTAAAAAAATGGAAAAAATCTCCGGCACTGGCATGAGAAAAAATTGAATAAGCGCTAAAAAGTACCCAATATTAATGATGAGATGTGTACATAATCTGTATCTCAAACGGTTCCTGAGATATCGTTATGTTAATATAAAGTTTTTTTCTCAAAAAAAGCCATGGAGTTACACCCTTTAGTTTCCGACAAATATTTTGAAACATCCTTTATATTTAATTATTACATTTCTTAGATGCATTGGAGTGCAAAAGAACAGTTAAATGGCTATGCGACTACATTATTCAGCAATGTTCCAAACCTCCGCAAGCGCACTCCAAAGATCTACATTCCACCATTGTTGCCGCTTTTCAGTGTTGTTCCGTTTGGTTACTCGAACACCCCTATTTACTAAGAGATAAGGAATGCCTGACAACAGTAAGATATTTGAAATATTGTAAAATACTGTGAAGTAATTTAAAATATAATATGCGCATTATCTCAAGTGTTATCAGCTTTTTCTACTATTATTGCATAATTTTCATTGGGAAAATTAAAAAGAAATAAAGGAGAAATTAAAAAGTGGGGTATGATGTTTTTGTAATTGCAACCACCCAATCACAGTAAATAATGAAATCGGCCATTCACTGCCTTACAACTGAAATAATGAGTTCATTATTCCCGTTGTTAGGCAGAGCCGGTTATACTGGTAATCATTGTATGGGGGAAACAAATAATGTCAATATTATGCAGTGGGAGTAGAAAAAACATATTTTTCTACTACCTTAATGGAAAACTTAATTTTCCACCCCCGAGCGAGGGAGGAAAATGCCTCTTTTCCTCCCCGGGAGGAAAAAATATTTCCTCCCCGGGAGGAAAAAATATTTCCTCCCTCTATTTTTTTTAACAATTTTACATTAGCAAGAGTTTTGTACCTTGTCTAGCCTTATTTGATTTTGTACGAAAAAGATTTACTCCGCGCTTGTTCAACCATTCTTTGTTTAGTTTAGTGTTTTAGCAGTGTCAACGTTACAAAAAAAACACATGACTAGGTACATTCCTTTTTATATCGCTTTTTCGATTTTTGAGGAAGAAGATTAATTTAAACTACTCTTGCCTCCAGCAAGATCTTGCGGCAGGTCTTCTTCGCTAAAACTCATTTTTAAAACGTAGGAAGAATTTCAAATTTATGATAACCTGACAGCTTATAAAAACTGTTATGTTTGTTTTACCAAAAATACCATAGCAACAAAGCGTTGTCAACACAACGTCGGCGACGCAAAACCTACTTAATATTTTGTCATAATAATTAATACCGGATTAGTAAAAATAACCCTTAAAATGTCTTTAAAACCATTAAAAGGTAATAGAAAAAACCATATACATACCTCAGGAGGAAAATGCGTTTCCTCCCTTGAATATTTAATGCCCTTCGCTTCACGTCGGGCATCAAACTATTCACGGGAGGAAAAGCATTATTTTCCTCCTATGGTATGTAAATAGCTATTTCGTATAAGGGCAATAATTATTATTGTCTTTATTATTATTATTCTAAAAATGTACAAATTTTATTTTTTTATTATAATATAATTTCACCTACGGTGAGTATACCACGTTGTGGGGAGGTAAAATACAAAAAATGTTCTGACAAATAGAAAAATTATAACGCGATAGAAAAACAATAGAGTAATTGCATCAAAAATGAAAATCCCTAAAAACCTTTTTAATGTAATCTAGAGGTAAAAACACATTGCAAAAATATTTTTTTATATTCCAAAAGTTCAACCCGGCCCCAAAATATCAAATTAAAAAAAAGGTACTTTTCAAACGTTCCGAACTCCCGCCATATTGCATGACGTCATAAGCTCCAACTGTCAGAAATCAAGATGTCAACAAATAATAAACACCGATAAAGTTTATGTTTAACATGGAAAACGCGAAACCAAAAATTGGTTGTAAATATTGTTTTGTGCCTTGTTGTACAAATACAACCTGGAAAACTCCTGGGAAAGTTGTCCCTTCAATTATCAAAAGCAAAGTTTATGACCCTACACTGAGAGTAGTTACGGCTCAGCCGTATTTTCTTGGGTTTATTAATATTTAACATACCTATTCAAACCATATATATATACCTAGTAAACGACATTTTATTTTACTTACATTAAAATGATCCTTAAAATGATCAATAAAATGTTGACTGCGGTGACGATGTTTTGATATCGCGCCGAGCTATTTTAATCCACTTTATCCTTATTTTCCCTTTTGGCACGGTGATAAACCTTTTCCCAGGAGTTTTCCAGGTTGTATTTGCACAAGGCACAAAACAATATTTACAACCAATTTTTGGTTTCGCGTTTTCCATGTTAAACATAAACTTTATCGATGTTTATTATTTGTTGACATCTTGATTTCTGACAGTTGGAGCTTATGACGTCATGCAATATGGCGGGAGTTCGGAACGTTTGAAAAGTACCTTTTTTTCAATTTGATATTTTGGGCCGGGGTTGAACTTTTGGAATATAAAAAAATATTTTCGCAATGTGTTTTTACCTCTAGATTACAATAAAAAGGTTTTTAGGGATTTTCATTTTTGATGCAATTACTCTATTATTAAACGTATTTTTCTTAATAGGTTTTAGAAGTGGCGGAACTAGGAGTTTCCGGTACCAAATCGGTTGGTAAGCCTGGCGAAAGCGTTAAAATGAAGGAGGAAAAGGAGCTAAAACCAGCTTCGATGCGTGTTAGAGATGCAGCTGAAAATTTATTAACCTATATTTTAGAACAAGTTGGGTATTTTCCCAATGAATGTGGACCTGAGAGTATATCATCTTTGTTAGGTACGTTTTTATTGTTTAACTAAAAAATTGATGATTGATTATGTTTTTTTAGATGAGGTGTCACTTTTACAACACTGTAATACTTGGCCAACAAACTGCTCTGACCAATCAACTGCCGTTGAAAGGTTTCGTTATTTTGTCACTGAAGGTTCTGTAATGATTGCATTGTTAGAAGAACCCTTGGGAAATGACCAGGTAATAATGGACTTATTTTATTTCTGTTTTCTTTATACAAAAGTTTTAAACAACAAAAAATGCAACTTTAAAATATTTTCTTTAAAAATCACAATTTATTCCTAACATAATAATTATTAATGTTTCATGAATTACATTGTTTGTTGAATTAAAATGTTAAATTAATTGTTTATAATTTTGCGCTAGCGTATGCGGACGAATTTAGAATTTTCTACTATTTCTTTTTTAAAACAACTTATATCATTAGAAGCATGTGTAACGAACGGGGCTAAGGGGGATACTGTTATTATTTAGGAACGAATATTAAAACCACAAAAAACTACCTTTGGGAAAAATACATGATCGTCATAAATTAATTTAGGGCCCCTTTTTGTTGTGAATACGGTTCTGGATACGTAAGTACTAAACTGAAGTATTAAATTAAAAATAAGGAATTAGGAAAAACAATTTATACAAGAGTTATTATTATTGCCACTGTACATTAATAATATAAAAACATTTATATTTAAAAAGTATCATCGATTTAAGTAAATAAGGTAAAACCTTAAAAACCCACATATACAATCCAGACATGCAAATGTGTCGCACATCTCAATAATATAACACAGTATATGAATATAATCAATTGCTAAGAATATGCACCTACATAAATAATAGGCTTGAACGGGTAGAAAAGCAAATACCAATTGAAATAATAATCAGTCATAAACAACTATAAGAAATGGTAGTGGTAAATAAAATATATAAATAACAAGTGGTATAGTGGTGGACAAGAGTAAAGCAATAAAAGTGGTGTACAGTCATAAATGATAAATACAATCAGGTATGATAAAGTTATGAAAATATGTCAGTGCAAATCAAATGTAACAAAATAAAATGATTATCAATAATATTAAAATAAGGCAATGTCACAAAAACTCACATCACGGGCCCTACCTAGCATTCATTGTAAATGGGTTGATTGACTAGTAATTCCAGGCTCGACCCCTTTGACCTTATCAAAGCCGTTAAACAATAGAAAGAAAATATTAACGAATATTTATTGTGCAGAAATTGAAACAAAGTCTCAACATATTAAATAAAGAATATCAATTCATCAAATAAATAAAATAAGATAAACTGTACAAAATAAAGTATGTTAGATAGAAATATGGTATATATAAATGGTACATTACATTACAATATAATATGTTTAAGTTAAATGTAAATATTGGAATAATAAACATAAAATATTGATTATAATAAATATGTATTTTGGTTTGTCCAACCAAAACTCTTAAAATACAAATACAAGTCCAGATTATTCATTTAGCTACAAGGAACAAGATGAAATAATAAAATATTAACTAATTAACCCCTCAGTATGATATTTGTGACCTAAGATTATAATAGTTACCATAAACATACCTAGTTATTACACCACTATTTATAACATCAACAGATTTTACATTTAAACATTGAACTTTGTTATTAAAGAGTTAAATTCACTCCCTTATAAAAATTAAACTGTCTCCTTTAAACATCTAGTTGTAACTGTCTGAAATCTACTATCCTCTCTAGAATTTCTACACGCTTTTTTATGTTTATTTTAAGACTAGGAACTGTACCAACACTTGCTTATTTGGTATTTCTGTAACGACCCCTCAAGTGGTCGGCCAGATGAGAATAATAAATTACTATAGAATAATAAACAAAATAAAGACTGTATCGAATTCTAAAGTGAAAACTTATACCTAACTACTAAATGTTAAAAATTAACTGCCCCATATATCGTGTCCATTACACATGGCAAAGGGGTTTCCTAATTTTACGTTTTGACTGTAATCCACGAAATGATTTTGATTTAAACTAAAACTAATCTTTAGGATCCTCAACCGACAGTGACACTTCTTATCCGCGGACCGTTCGGCCGTCATGCGTGGACTTTGCAGCTACGTCACTTGCCACGCCACAGATCCGGTACCAAATACCATGCCCCCAATCCATGCAGACCTGTCGTAATGCAAGACACGCCAGTCAGACCTCAAGTCAAGCAAAAATACTTCCCTGACAGCGTGGAAAGAGTCACACACTGCAAAGTGTAAGCAAAAAATAACACCATGTGATAATGAATTCATGTATTGTTGTTTACAGTGATCAATCAATTCCAACAATAGAATCAGTAATAGCCAATGACGAATCGGTAAGCGGCGAAACTTCTCTACTTTCTCAACTGATTAACAGACAAAGCGTGGTGGAAAACAACATAGCAACCACACAATCGTCCGGTGTTTCCCCGGAATGCACGCCACCTCCAGTTTGTCACGACTTCCAAACGGCCCGCTTGTTTTTGTCGCATTTCGGACTTCTTTCGTTGGACGATAAAGAAGACAAATCGTCAGATGCCAATTTGGCAACGCTAGACAGCAGTGCCACGGATTTCTGCAAAGATTTGATGATGCTGGATAACATGAGCCCGAGAACGTGGGACACTGTGCACGTGTTTTACGTGAAGACTCAACAGACACAAGCCGCCAACATTGTCGACAATGTTTTGAATGAAAATTCGCTGTCGCCGTTTTTCCTCGAGTTTATACATTCCTTGGGGTGGCCCGTGGAAGTCAACAAACATCCAGGTAATATAATCATAATCATTTTATTTAATATATTTTCATGACACCTTTGATTTTTTTGCTAAAATTAGGCTCATTTCATATTTAAGCCTCAAAGGAGATATAATAATAGAAAACGCAAACTTTTTTATTTCCACTAGGTTTTTCAAAAGTATTTTCCTCCATACAAACCATGTCGACGTCGACATTCTAAAATGCATATAATGACGTTAATTTAATTTGCTGTCGGGTATTCTCTTAACCCATTTAGAATATAATTATATTTTAGGGTTCTTAAAAATTAAAAAATAGCATTTCAGTTTGCATGCCGAGCTTTTTGACGACACGTTGCGACGTCGTGAAGTCTACATTTAAGTCAACTTGAACGTCAATATCTTCAAATGCCTCTAATAATAATGATAATAATAATAATAATAGTAATTTATTTGAACAGAACAATACATTCCAAATAGAGAACATTAGGTTTCAAATATATATTTAGCAGTAGCTAATAAATAATTTGAGCTATTAAAAAACAAATCACATGAATGGCTTATTAAAGTGTAGTTGTAAGTTATAACATCATTTTCTTGAAAACAATTTAGGTCAATATGGCTTGCATTATGATTACTAGTATTTATAGTTATGATATTGCTGTCAGAAATCTTATAAACACTTTTAAAGAAGTTGGCAAAACCATCCACTATTTCTTCAGCCGACTCATGAGTTTTTGCTAAATCATCAATTTCAAAAAATGGAATTCGCGAGCCTCCTTTCTTCGATTGCCTAATTGTGTTAATTCGCAATGATTTTGCTTTGACAGTTAGGTTTTGTCGGTACAGCATGTCGAGCTTTTTGTAGACTGACAATAAAAATGGCCGTAAAGTGACCGATGTCGCCTATCGACATTTTTATCAACATTTGCGCCGATAAGGTTTGTAGGGCTCTTAAACAAGGGTTAAAAAATTAATATTACAAAAAATATACTGTAACCCTGATTACCTTTAATATATAGGTATTATACATATTAGGGTGTGTCATTTTTAAGCAACTTTTTTTTTCAACTAAAAAAGAAACCTCTAAAAATTTGAGTTTCTTAATATTAACATTAAGTTAGCATTAAGTAAGCCTGTTCCTAACTTTCCATTTTCCATTTAAATAACATGGAATTTTTTTTCTTTTTTCTTATTTTTGTAGCTTGACATTTGAGCATTGTAAAAACGAACTGAAAAATTATTTTGGAAGGAAATTGAACGCTCTACAAAAAAATTTCAATATATTTTTTCATAGAGTGAGCCGTTCTGAAGGTATTCAAACTTAAAGTTGCCTTTAACATTTCACATCGCGGCACGTTAGCGTGCCTCTAGTCACTGTGTAATCCGAACGGTAATATACCGACTGAGCCGATATAATCTTTTATCAAAGTTATCGACTTTAGTTGAGGTAAAATTATAAAAAATAAAGAAAGATTAAAATTTCAATGCAATAACAAATTCATTGTTTTATTTAATCTATTATAATTATTGAACAAATTTATTGAACACAAATAACTTTTTTTTGATAGTAAATAAAATAAAATAGAAAAAAATTGAGATGTATGTGTTATTTTTTTTCTATTCGAAAATAATTATTTTTTCTTAAAATAATTTTTAAGACATAAAAAAAGTATTAGTTTAATAAAATAAAAGTCGTAATTTTATACATTTGCAAGTTTGAATACCTTCAGAACGGCTTACTCTATGAAAAAATAAATTATAACTTTTTTCTAGAGCGTTCAATTTCCTACAAAAAAAATTTTTAGTTCGTTTTTAAAATGCATAAATGTCAAGCAACAAAAATAAGAAAAAAGAATTTTTTCCCATGTTATTTAAATGGAAAATGAGCTCAAATTTTTAGAGGCTTCTTTTTTCACCTTCCTGAAAGTTTTTAGCCTGTTTTTTAGTTGAAAAAAAAGTTGCTCAAAAATGACACACCCTAATACATATGTTAGGCTCAAAGACCAAAAACGCCTATCAAGCGAAAAAAACGACCACAATGCCATCCTGGCGCGCGGAATGGTTTTCAGGCACTGACTAAGCCCGCCTAAGCTACCTATATTAAAGTTTAGTTTAATAAAAAATTTCTAAAAAAGGTTGCTATAGAAACGAGGCATCTAGCATCTATTTGAAGTTAACATAGTTGAATGATGTATTTTTTTACAGTTTGTGTCACAAGTCCAAGACTACTTAGATTTTCAATATTGCCGATGTTTTTTGGATTGTGTTCCCAAACCATTAAATTTAAATATTTCAGAAGCAAAGCCCCAATTAAAAAACTTCCTTTAAATGTATTTTTTATTAAAAAATACAGTAAATAAGGCATTAGCCATTAGATTATACAAAACTGTCAAAAAATACATCATTCAACTATGTTAACTTCAAATAGATGCTATGAAATCAAGTAGTTTAGAAGTTATGATGGGAAAACTAGTTTTTTTCTTAACTTATCTGTATTAGAAAACATTTTTGAGTAATGTTTTTTAATAAAACTCTATCTTGTTTTTGATGCTCGTCACCTCTTAAAATTAATGACGAGCCATTCCATGCCAAATCAACACACTTTAAAAAGAAATTTTTCCTCACCATTTCAGATTTTCCTAAAATTTGGTATACTTATACTATGTACTAAGACTAAGAAAAATACCAATTTTTAAATTTTTATCTCACACCGTTTCCGATATATGGCTATGTAAAGTTTTTAAAAACTCGCGAAAAAAGTGTGAACGTTTATTTTTTAAATTGCGCTGGAAGCTGTCCTAATTTAGTTAGAAAGCTGGGAGAGGTGTCATTTTGCAGCATTTTAAATGCTCTTTCAAATGACATACGACTGCCAAGGGTATTAATGAAAAGATTTTGTTCAAAATCCATATATATATATTTTGATTCAATTTTTTTTCAAAAAGTACATAATTTAAAATTCTCAAAATATTTGTATAAATACTTAGTACTGTTTTAAACCATATGGTAAAATATAAATGTGGGGTCTTAATGGGTTCATGTAAAAAAAAAATATTTGTGATGCTGGTTTTTCACTTTTAACTAATTTTGACATTATTCAACGTTTATCAGGCTTAAGCTTGTCATATTAAGCCTGACAATTGTATTTTTTTTTATAATATCGGCTGTCATCATTCCCGACTTGTGTAATTTAATTACTGTGATACGCTTGTTTTGGCGATTCATATTGAACTAAATTTTAAACAAAACAACATAAAATGAATATTTTCAAAAATATAAGGGTTCTAAGAACCCTAATAATATCGGCTGCCTACATTCCCGACTTTTTTAATTCAATTACTGTGATACGCTTTTTTTGGCGATTCATATTGAACTAAATTTTAAACAGAACAACATAAAATGAATATTTTCAGAATTGAAAGGGTTCTAGGAACCTGCTCGAGCAAACAATTTCCGCGAAAACCTTATTGATAAATTTTAAACTCGCTTAAAAAAAAATTCAGGGAACTTTTATCGGACCCTGTATATATTCGTAGTTTATTTAAAAATAAAACTATAAATGAGGTGTGTTTAAAGTGATTTTGTTGTCAACATGGAGCCTACTATTGTAATAGTGCAGTGTTATAATCCAATGAAAAAAACAAATCATTTTATTAGAGACAGAAAAAAACTGAGAAAAGTCCCAGCATGGATGACTGGATTATTTCCACAAATGCCTATTGGCTCCATGATTTGTCATACCTGCAGGAAAGATGTAACGAAAATGTCAAAATTAGTTAAGTGAAAAACCAGCATCACAAATATTTTTTTTTAACATGAACCCATTAAGACCCCACATTTATATTTTACCATATGGTTTAAAACAGTACTAAGTATTTATACAAATATTTTGAGAATTTTAAATTATGTACTTTTTGAAAAAAAATTGAATCAAAATATATATATGGATTTTGAACAAAATCTTTTCATTAATACCCTTGGCGTTCGTATGTCATTTGAAAGAGCATTTAAAATGCTGCAAAATGACACCTCTCCCAGCGTTCTAGCTGAATTAGGACAGCTTCCAGAGCAATTTAAAAAATACACGTTCACACTTTTTTCGCGAGTTTTTAAAAACTTTACATAGCCATATATCGGAAACGGTGTGAGATAAAAATTTAAAAATTGGTATTTTTCTTAGTCTTAGTACATAGTATAAGTATATCAAATTTTAAGAAAATCTGAGGTGGTGTGGTAAAATGGGTGTGTTGAGTTGACATGGACTGACCCTGACGTTTAAACTAGACCACCCTGTATATACCTGGAAATTTATACTGTTCTATAATTTGATTTAACTAAGGATCCATGGATAGTTTACTTAGTTAGTACTGATCTAATTTTATTGAGGAATATGCCTTCTAAAAATGTTGGTTTAGTTTCCGAAAAAACAATTTCGTAAAAAAATTCTAAATTCCAATTTTTTTCGATTTATAACTTTTTAGAAGTGACTGGTGACACTGTTACATTGTTCAGGGTCCTGTTTTGGACCTACTCTTGTCCGCTTACCTATATTGTTTTGTTTAGGTTGGACTGGTCACATGTCGACCAGTTGGAAAGTGTCTCCAAATGCACAGGCCACACCTACACAACCATCAAGGTCTTATGATGGTTCGTCGCATGTTCTCTATTGGGCCGACGCATGCTCAGAAGTCGCCTTTGTCGTACCGTCTCATTTAAAATCCAAGGAGAGCCAATCGGATGCTTCGTCGTTTAATGCTAACAGTTTGTCATGTAAGACTTGATCTTCGAATTGACTATTGATTTTAAGTATTATTTTGTTTAATTTTAGCTTGGAGTGAAAGAAGTTTGTCTTCAGACAGCGGTGAAAGAAACAAAAGGACTTTAAGTTTGGATCTAGATAAACAACCTGTTGCACCTAAAAGGTCGGGTCCTAGATCTAGTATGTATACTTATACGAATACCAAAATTATGGTTGTTTGGCTTGAGAGCTTTGAGGATCATTTAACTCTTCCTGTGGGTAAGTTTAATTTTAAGTAGTATTATTTAGACTAATGTGTTGGGTTATCTTTACAACAAAGATTAATTGTACAGACTTTGATGTAAATTTTAGACCAAAATAATACGATATAACTAAATTTACCTATATAAAAATTAATAACCAAGATTAAAACCTTAGTGTTGTCACGTTTTAATAAAAATATTAATTTTTTCATCTTAATTACCCAAAAAAGGTACACCTTGTAAATGTCACTGCAAGTAATCATTTTCAATATATGCATTTAAATGGTTTAGTGCACCCCTTTTTATTGTGATTAATTTTTTAAAAACATAAAATTAAAAAAAAACAATGAGGAAGTTGAACAGTTACTAAATTTGTAGCGTCTCTAAATTTATTTTTTTAATTGTAACCTACTTAAAAAAATTTCAAATTACAATTAATTAAATGGATGCACTGAACAATTTAAGTGCAAATATCTTGAACAATTTTAATGCAAATATCTCGAAAACTCGCAGCTACATTTAAAAAGTGAACCTTTTTCACGTAATAAAGATATAAAAGTAATATTTTTATTAAAAACGTTAATTTACTAAGGCGCAAAAAATATGTGACCATTTAAACAGCGCCCTCTAAAATATACATTAGTTTAAAAAAAAATTATCTTGGCCTGAAAAATCCCCAAAACTCAAATTTTCAACTTTGCACCCTGTTTTTTTCCAAAGTTTATATAACTTATTAAATATGAAATCGAAAACAAACTTTTAACTTTAAAAGGGATAATAATCAAGAACAGGGTGTTCTTGGTAATTATCAACTTTGTATAGAAGTAAATTTAGTTCTATCGGATTATTACGGTCTCAGGAATATGTGGTATGATTTTGTATAGGCATTTCAGGGTATACAGTGTGTACTTAAGTTGGCAACATATTGGAAACTTTCTTATTATTAATTTTACGAAGAAAAGTTATTCTTTATAAAAAGTTCTGCATGTTCTAAAATCTAAAATAACATTATCAGATTCAAATTTTTTTAGTCATATACCAGGTTTGACAAAAAATATGAATTTGGTACAAGAGTAAAGTAGTACCTTTATTTGTGACAATATTTAAAACTGCAGTTTTCAATACATGTGATTATGAAAAGTTGTTTGGAATGAAAAACTATGTTTTAATATGCAATTACATCATTTTTCTCAAATTACCGATACCTAACATTTATCTTTTTTATTTATTACAAACATTAGGGTGAGCCAAAAAAACTAACAAATCGGATTTATGGGTTAAAATGAACCTACATACCGAGCAAAAAATTTCCCTGCAAGGCAAAATTTCTGCTCAATTTTAAAAGGTGTTGGTGAGCATTTTAAGTTTTCCATTCCAACTGCAGTTTTAGTGATTTTTTACACTTTTCAAAGCTTTCAAACATACGAATTTTTAGAATAAAAAAAAATAATCCTAGTATAGATTCTTTGGGAAATTTTATGCTCTACAAGAATCCGCGACGTAAAAAATTTTATCTCAAACGGTTCAAAAGTTATAGTCTTTTTAATGAAAAAAGATTTTTTTACGTGTTATTTCAATGGAAAACTTAAAATGCTCACCAACACCTTTTAAAATTAAGCAAAAAATTTTACCTTGCAGGGAAATTTTTTGCTCGGTATGTAGGTTCATTTTAACCCATAAATCCGATAGGTTAGTTTTTTTGGCTCACCCTAACAAACATGATATCCTTTCCATTCTGTAATAAGCAAATTCTGATGTTTTGACATTCAATGTCAAACATTTCTTGTTATCAACAAATCATTTGTTTGTCAGTGCATCCTAGATTACATGTAACTACAGTTACATTTGCATTGTTATTGTAAACAAAAAAGAAAAAATGATTTTTTCTCTATGTAAATGGAAGTAATTGCATATTTAAACGTAGTTTTTAGTTCTTATCAACTTTTTTTAATAAGAATTTTCGATATTGTCAAATATAAAGGTTCTTTACTCTTGAGTAAGATTAATATTTTTTGACAAACCGCATATACGTCTGAGATTTTAGAACACGCAGAACTTTTTATGAAGAATAACTTTTTTCTTAAAATTAATAATAAAAAAGTTTCCCTTATCTTGCCAACTTAAATAGACACACTGTATAACAATCTATATCTAAAAAAATACATTTTTTAATGCGGGATATAAAATTACTGGTAAAATATTTTTTGTATTAAGTAATTCTAAAATTTAAAGTAAGGGTCAACACATGTCAAAACACCGAGGTTATATGCAAAATTGACCCTTGGTTCGCGATTTTTAACGAAACTGGGTATATTGCTTAATTTTGAAATGTGACTAAGGATATGTTCCGTAAATACACACGAGTTACCGGTCTGGTTACTGAAATAAATTTCTCGGTTAGTTCATATTTACGGGACACCTTTATTTAAAAAAAACATAACCCAACTTTTATTTGTGTCAAAAACTACAACCTTCGGTCATCTATGACTACAACTTGCATATATTTTTAATAATATTTCTATAGTTACATAAACAAACCTTAAACACCCTATATACTGAATTCAATTATTTTTGGACAAAACGTATTTTGTATGCGAAGTCTGCTCCTGTGTTAAATTTTTAGGTTAGATAACCAACAATAAACAGTAATTTTGTTTAGGGCAACACTGTTTCCATTTGGTTTGCAGCACTGGTAACCGATTTAACCGATCATACAGCGTCGGTCGTTTCGGTAACGATTAGTTAACCTATTTTTCAGGAACCGCGTTTCTTAACTACATAATTTTCAGGAATTTTTCATTTACGGGACACCTTAACCGAAACCAAACCAACCAAGTTGATTTACGGAACATACCCTAAGATTCTCTAAGAACTTTCGTATCCCCTAAAACCCCCCGAACGTTAAAAAAACTAAATCCAGAGAAAAACCCATTGTTCAATTTTACGAAGCATGTTCAAAAATAAGTTCAAAATTTTCAAAAAATTATAATGTTGGTTAAATAAAAAACACCTATTTTTGAGTTTAAAAATAAATTCTGCACGTCAATATCTTAAAAATAAGCGGTTGTTGATGTCCCACCTCAAATAATAGTTTACGAGATATGAATGATCTTTGAAACCACACTTTTATAATGGCGTTGCCCGTTATTCTGCAAAACCGTTTAAACTAAGCCGATGTACTGATACAACTACCCAAAGTGATTTGACATGGATTTACTCCCAAAGCAAATTTTTTTTCTCCAAATTTGGGCAATTTACTTATTATTTAAACAGTAATCGTTTTAGGTATTTTACCAATATTAATAAAAATAGATTTTGTCTTGCTACAATGTTTGTATTTTTAGATGATTTATTAAACTACATGAACACTGGGTTAGAAAAAGGTGCACCTCCAAAACCTTCAGAAGTTTTGGTTATTTACTTACATCTTCTTTCCACCGGATTATTGCGCGTTAAGTTACAGGGTCCCTCGGCCAGAGTGGGACTTGCTTCGCCCTTAGTGGATGGTATGATAGTTAGTAGACGCGCTTTAGGACCTTTGGTGAGATATACCGCACTGAATATGGCTCGAAGAAGAAGACTGGATTCTGATAGGTAAGCAAATTGAATAGTATTGCTTGAAACTTTCAAGTTGAAAGGTTACATTTAAATATTACATTTTTAGTTATCAACCACCTCATGTAAGAAGGAGACTTAAAGTTCAAGAGATAGTACAAAAATACAAAAGGGAGATGACCAAACCAGAGCTTCTCACATACTTATTTAGTTCCACTTAAATAACAGTATTTTAGGCATTAACTACTTAATGATGGTATTGTTTTTATTTAATTAAAAATCTATTTTTAACCATAAATATTTTATTATTTAATTTATTATAAAAATATTATACAAATAAACCATAAATTTTCCTGATACAAGTCAGTCTTTCAATTAAAGGCCCTGTTGAAAAAGGATGTATTTTCACAATTTTTTAAGGAGGTAATAAAAACTGAACAAAGTCACAGAAAAATGTGTTGCAATAAAAGATAACCCAAAATGGTCAAAAATTACAGAAACATCATTTTTACACTAAGGTCCTTAATTGCTCAAAACCTTGTTTAGGATTTTTAACATAATCTTTAAAATTCAAAAAAGTAAAAAAAAAACAAATATAATATATATATATATGTTAAACAACATAAAGTTACATGGCCATTAGGGTGTGTCAAAAAAGGTGATATCATTTTCATTCTACTTACTAAAAGACTTCGAAAATGGAAATTTCTAAAAATTAAGCGTTTTTTAGATTTTTAAACTAAACTATTGATGATGGGCCAAAAAGTTTAATAGCAATTATATATAAATATAAATTTTTTCGTTTTTCTTCCTACCCTATGGAACACATTTGTACAACTCTGCCGTGCTTAATGAAAACGCCGTAACCAACAATTTTGCGATTTTTTGTTTTGCGGCATTTTCTACTAGAACAATTCATCCTGTGTCTATCCCCGGTACTCAAAAAACCGTATATATATAGATACGGTTTTTTGTGTACCGGGGATAGACGCAGGATGAATTGTTCTAGTAGAAAATGCCGTAAAACAAAAATCGCAAAATTGTTGGTTACGGCGTTTTCATTAAGCACGGCAGAACTATATATATATAAAAGGTTTCTCTTTGGTATATTTTTAGTATAACCACCTTCATCAAATGTAAAGGTGGGACTTTTAGCTGAAGTTAATGATGCACCTCTTAAAATTAAAATTAAGGGTTGGGATTTGGACAGAGTTTTTATTTCGACGTTTTCCATGGAATGCTTATATGGAAGCGAATCAAAAACAATATCGCCTTTTTTGGTACTCCCTAAAGGCCATAATCATATGCTAAAAACTACCCCACATTGATAAATAAATGTCTACAATAAAAATATTTAAAACGTTAAACACATAATAATATTTTAAATATTTTTATTTAAATATAATGTAAAACTGAACTCCTGCCAATATGTAATTACTCCATATTAATTATTTTAAAAAGTATTAGTAAAAAAAACAAATAAATTCAATTTAAAAAAAAATACATAATTTTACGAAGTAGTTATGAGTCAGTGATGTAGACTTATAATTAAAAATAAAAATTTTTTTTATTTCACAAACGTTGGATGACAATTTATTATTATTATTTATTATTCCATCCGTAGGCACACTGTATCAACGTTTGTGAAATAAAAAAAATTCTATTTTTAATTATAAGTCTACATCACTGACTCATAACTACTTCGTAAAATTATGTAATTTTTTTAATTTTAACAACAAAACATAGTTATGTACATCCTAGTGTACGAAATTGAACTTTGGTGATTGAGAATGATGTTTATTTTTTGTTGGGGCGGCAGCCTGTAGAAAAAGTTATTTCTATGGTTTTGATGCAACTGAAGTTTGTAAGATTATAACCTCCCAAACGTCATATTGAAAATGGAATGGGATTTTTAAATAATTTCTATTAAAATTAAAACAACCCAATATTTTATGTCCCTTGTAGTGCTATAAAATTTATATTTAATATATAGTGTGTCTATGGATGGACTTAACTATACTTGTAAAAATATTTATTTTAAATTTTTTGGAGAAATATCTCATTTTGTGATTATGAATCAAGGTTGCTGCTTTCAACTGACATGTCTACAATGTCTACAATTATTTTTTTAAATTTTAAACTAATATATTTTCAATATCAAATATCTTAGTATCAAAAACCTCATTTGACTTTTCGATTTCTCCGTACAAGCTCTTTATATTTAGCGCTTGAAAAAAAATATTTAAAGTTTTTTAATTTTGCAAATCTATAATTCTATTTTTTTTTGCTCACCCTGTAGAACAAAAGGGAAGTTTCTTAACGCAAATCGTATTTATACAATAAACAAAAGAAATTACTTTCCCTCGAAAAATTGCATACTTGTAAAAAGATTTACTTTCATGAAAGTAAATCTTTTTACAAGTATAGTTAATTCCATCCGTAGGCACACTGTAAATATACTATAATATATATTATAAATTGTATTAGTTCACAATTTTACTTAAAATTGATTTATCGTAGGTATATTTATATTGGCAAAACAATGTCAAAATCACTTTTGCCCTTCTTACTTTTGTCAAAACAATTTATAGTACAAATAAGTATCTATACTATAGGAGATAATAATTATTTTACTCCAATACAATTAAAATAACCTTTTTAAAATAAAATGCGGTGGGAAAGTCATTTTTTTTTAATTAAAAAAAATGCCCATAGCTTGACAAGGTATAGGCATTTTTTTTAATTTAAAAGAGTGTATTGTGATATAAATTTATATCATGGCTGTATAATATAAAAAATCTCTCCAGTAGTGGTATCCTTACAAGGATTTCTAAAAAGTTATTAAATCATTCCCATATCCAATTTTGATCATCTTTAGTGACATTGTTAACAAATCATTGGTCGCTTTTTCTTTTGTATCTTGTGCACTGAATAATGTTAAACCATTGCTTCCTTGCAATTTATAAACTTTTGGGTTAGGCTGATAACAGGTAATATCAAATTTAAAACCTCGTTTTGACAATTCCCTTTGCAACTCAGAGTTTGTCATGTTTTCATTCTAAAAATATAATAAATATTTATTACACAACAAACTGGATACATGCCAAACATTAACAATTTTGTACAAATATTAATTCTGCATATATTATTATTATTATACTTACAGAACTGTTGGTAAGTGGTATTAGTTCCGGAATTAAAATATCCTCAGTAAATTTTGGGTTTTCCCGTTCGTGAAATGTTAATTTTTTAAATGCCCTTATTATTTCCGTGTTTTCATTTTCATTTAATATAACTTTTTTAATCGGTATATCGATTATATTAACAACTCTAAAATATTAAAAACATTTGTTTATTATTTTAAGTTTAAGTTACTTAAAATAAAAAAGACAACCCACTGGGAAAGAAGCCTTACAAAATATTGCTGCAATGTTCGCCGACTTTACAAATAAAATATTTCCTGTACTACTTGCATTAACATAAATGAAATGTTACATTTGAAATATTGCATATAATAATTTCCAACAACCTTAAATTTGAAACATTATTTAAAGATTCACATGGAAAGTTTTTACAATGTTATATTTGTAACATTTAGTATAAAATGTTGCATACAAGTTTTTAAACATTACAATTATAATATTGCAGACATAACTTTTTTTCAATGTTTCAATTGAAATATTAACACAAGTTTCAAATGAAAAATGTTTGCAACTTTACTTTAAATATACAATAGAAACATTTATTTTGAAATGTTTGGGAATATTTTTGAAACATTGCAATTATAATATTACATTGATAAATTTTGGGCAATGTTTCATCCGAAATATTACATTAAGATGATTTTTGCAATGTTACTTTATATAAACAATATAAACATTTCATTTGCAAGATTTTTGGAACATTGCAATTATAATATTACATTGATAAGTTTTTAGCAATGTTTCATCCAAAATATTACATTAAGATGATTTTTGCAATGTTGCTTTATATAAACAATATAAAAATTTAATTTAGGCAAGATTTTTGGAACATTGTAACTATAATATTACATTTATAATTATAACTTTAGTTTTGGACTGTTTCATCCGAAATATTGCCTTAAGATTATTTTTGCAATGTTGTTTGCAGACTGACTTGCCGATGCATCTCGCCGCTGTCTTGGTCATTTATATCTTTATAAGTAAACAGTGACGAGCTTAATGCGTGTTTCCAGTCACCGACTGCCTGACACTGATATCATATGAGACCAAACAGGTCGAAACAGTCTGTCTGTCAGTGTTGGTGGTGGGTATGGTGCATTATTCATTGGACCATACCATTCGGGAGACGCGCTTCGAGCTCGGCTCGGTGGCGAGATGGAAAGGCATTTCAATCTTTGCAATATTAGTTGCCTACTACTGGCGTAAAGTAGAAAACCTATTGTTTTTGATATATATATATATATATACATATATATATATACCTATAGCTTAGGGATAAATAATTATAATTAATTATTATTATAATAATTCATATTAATTTAATTGCAATGTTCCTGTAATGTTGCAGGAACCTTTCAAAAATAACATTTAGTAACATTGCAATTAATACATTTAAGCAACATTTTATTTGTAAATGTAATGTTCCTGAGCCGGACATAAGGCTTTGTTGCAATGTTTCTGCAACATTGCCACAAGGATTTTTGTAACATTACATCCAACAAATGTAACGTTCAGTAACATTGTAAAAATATTATTTTTCCCAGTGGGAAAACAAAAATTTTAAATACATTATTTTAGCAGAACTTTAAACTTGATTGCAATAATGTGCATTAAGATGACATTTTTTTTTAAACTGTAGATTAACTCTTCAGTAACGCTGCTGTCGTAAAAAATTGTTTTCTAATTCATAGACCAATCCACAATCCGCACAACAAGGTCTGTTCTATCTCGTACTAAAAATACAAAAAATCACTGCAACACTGCACAGTTTAACGGCGGCCAGTTTTGTTTTTTACAATTTTTGTGCTTTGGGTTTGTGCTCTGTTTATACAGATTAATAATCGTTTTAAACGTTGTTTCTCATAGTAAGCCTTAAAAGAGGCCTTAAAGTGCTAAGAACAACCATTTTACTCCTCTATTGTAAAAAATAAACTTTATTCTATCAGGGCTGTCATAAAACTGTCAAATGTCAATTTTAAGGTTAAATTATAACCCACAAATTAACCTTCAAATTGTCATTTGACAGCCCTGATAGAATAAGGTATATTTATTATAAAAGAGGAGTAAAACCCTTGTGGAAATTTTTCTCTGAGAAAGTCTTACTTTCTCTGAAAAAGTCTGAATAATACTTATTAAGTCGGAAAAAGTCAGAATAAGACTGATTAAGTCGGAAAAAGTCTGAATAAGTCTTATTAAGTCAGACTAATAGCAAGATTTGGGAGTCTTCTGGAAGAGTTAATAAGACTTTTTAAGACTTAATAAGACTTTTAGTAGAGAAATGGTAGGTACCTATGGCGATGAAAATAAATATCCGAAATAATTCATAGAGGTTGTATTTGGTTATCGTAAAATAAAACACATAGACAAGTATTTATTAACATTTTTGCTGTTGTTATAAGCCAAGTTTATTGCATAATTACCTATATACTAACATAGGTAAGATGTAATAATTATAACAATTATAATTTTATACATACGATACACTTAACATGCTTTTATTGTTTCCAACATAGAAAAAGGAGTTAATATCAAGTCTATAGACATGATATTTTCGATAGACTCATAAGACAAATATGGTTGATCTTCGTGTTTCATTCATCTTTGTATCATGGTTGATCTTCGTGTTTACGTACAGTGTTGCCATAAAAGTTCCTGACCATAAATTACAAAATACTAAAATAATAATAAAAATGTAACAAGATAGAATAAAATAATTGTGCATATTTAGTAAATATACAATTTACAATTACAATATACAATTTACTGAAAATTTCTTTTGTTATTATTTTGATAGAAATTTGCAAATCACGCGCAAATATTATGAAAATACCCGATTTTCGAGTAAAATACTTGCAAACGGCAACACTGTGTCCCACTGACAGGTAAGCTGTGCTCTAATTGGTCAGCTAGCTAAGCTGGTCTCTCGATATTACGTCTTACGTCTATTGTTTGTAACAATGTTTAGATAGGTAAATATTTGCGTGTATCAAAAGAAACTATTAAAATAAAACGTACAGTGGCAACTTCTTTTTCTATGGTGGAAGCATGCATGTCAAGCGCATCGTATGTATAAAATTATAATTGTTATACCTAATTATTACATCTTACCTATGTTATTATATAGGTAGTTATGCAATAAACTTGGCTTATAACAACAGCAAAAATGTTAATAAATACTTTTCTATGTGTTTTATATTACGAGAACCAAATACAACCTCTATGAATTATTTCGGATATTTATTTTTATCTCCGTAGGTACTTACCATTTCTCTACTAAAAGTCTTATTAAGTCTTAAAAAGTCTTATTAACTCTTCCAGAAGACTCCCAAATCTTGCTATTAGTCTGACTTAATAAGACTTATTCAGACTTTTTCCGACTTAATAAGTATTATTCAGACTTTTTCAGAGAAAGTAAGACTTTCTCAGAGAAAAATTTCCACAAGGGAATGGTTATCCTTAGCACTTAAAGGCCTTATTTGAGGCTTACAAGTGCATCTGTAAGAAACACAACGTTTAAAACAATTATTAAAGAGCACAAACCCAAAGCACAAAAATTGTAAACAACAAAAATGGCCGCCGTTAAACTCTGTGCAGTGTTGCAGTGATTTTTAGTATTTTTAGCATGAGATAGAACAGACCTTGTTGTGTGGATTGTGGACCAATCCACACAATTGGAATCATATGATATATACTGTATACAGTATGATTCCAATTACATGTATACATGTAATTATGAACTATAGTTCTATCTCTACCTTCTAAGATCTCTACTAAACATTTTGTTTGTTTATTTACATTTATGTTAAACAAACTTTGTTATTGCATGTTATTTTGACATCTATCACCTGTCATTTTGTCATCTTTTGACATCTGTTACAGTGATTCCAATTACATGTATACATGTAATTATGAACTATAGTTCTACCTCTACCTTCTAAGATCTCTACTAAACATTTTGTTTGTTTATTTACATTTATGTTAAACAACCTTTGTTATTGCATGTTATTTTGACATCTATAACCTGTCATTTTGTCATCTTTTGACATCTGTTACAGTGGCGGCTCGTCAGGGTAGGTCTCTGAGGCCGCGCCTCACCATCAAAATGAAGGAACATATTTAGCTTTTTACCTATTACAAGTGTACTTTCTACACAATAAAAAGTAAACAATCAATCAAACATACTATAAGCATAAACGGTAAATTAAAATCTAAGCACAAAAACCGCGTCAACCCACTACAGCGTTGAGAGTCAAGCGAACAGAGGCAAAATATTTATAGACTGTGAAGCTCCTACTTACCAGCAAAGAGCGTAAACCATTTACCTACTAATATATCAGGCGAGTTTTTTATTAGTTTATATTTGCATAGTGCGTGCATAAGGTATGCTAATAAAAAAGTTATTATATTAATAAACTGCAGTTGTGTATGAACAATTAAATATTAAAAAAAAATTCAAGTGGCAGAAAATACCTAGGTACCTAATCTAAAATATCCAACCTAAATAAAAACCTGCTAAACGTAAGGTAATAATAAATTCCAACCAAATTACACAATTTACTTAAAATAGAATGGTAATACAAATAATAATAAACTATTACAATGTAAAAAATGCAAACTACTCCTATTTCTAAATTTTCAAAATAATATTAATGAGAAATGTTGATTGTAATAAGTTAAGCTACATATATATATATATATATATATATATATAAATGCATGAATTAAATAACATCATTGATTCTAAAAACAATATTTATTTTTACTTAATAAAAAATGCTTATTTATACTTAATCCATTCACTTTTGGTAGCCCAAACTAACTAACAAACTAAGTAGTTGGTATCTCATTCAATTTTAAAATTTGGTGACGGCCATAAAAAATATTTTTCGATTGCAATTTCGAAAATGAAACTTAAATTTAAGCGGCCTAGTATTTCCAAAGTAAAAAACATTAACCAAGCTTTCCATAAAATTCTGGGAAAATATGGGCACGCTAACGTGCCGCGATTCGAAATGTTAAAGGCACGTTAGTTACATCATAATTTTAAGATTTTATATTACGACAAAACTAAAACAAATTAAACAAACCAATCAACCCAACAATTTTTAACAAAGAAACCACAAATTTACGAAATAAAAAAGTTTGACAACTTCTGAGTATCGAACCCCGTACCTCTCGCATGCTAAGTGACCAAAATTCCAAATTCCAAATCAATTTATTTAAATATAATACATTATAATTTTGTAATCAGCCTAACTATAAAAAGATATAAAGGTATATAAAGGGAATTTTGAAAAATTTAGAAAGTTTAGTGAATTTTGAGGCAATCCTGACAAGGATAAGTGGTCGAAAAAGGGTATGAAAAAAATATAAAAGTGAAAAAAAGTGGAGTGTTAAAATTTTGTGGTGACAAAAAGGTTAAAACGTAAGTAATTAACCTCCCTGTCTAACTTTATACCGCATAGGGGCCCAGATTATTCAAATTGTTCGGTGCTGTTCCACTTTTACTCGCATAGCGATTTTGGGGAAAATTTCAAAGAAAAGTAATTAAAGATAAGGTGAAGGTATGAATAAATAAAGTTGTGAATGATTTGAAGGAAAAACAAGTTAGAAAAAACCTTCTTTAAAATTTTGATATTTTACAAAAGAATAAAGAGGGGATAGTACAAGAGGAAAAAGGAATAATAGAAGTGCCGAATATGTCTAGGAAAATTTTGAAAAAACCTAAATCTGAATATAAGAGGAAAATTAAAATTAATTAATAAAAAACCTCGCTGTGAATGGTAATTTTGGATTAAAGGCAAGCGCGACTATTGATTAAAAGTGACCGCCCTACCATCTGAGCTATCTAGCTTGACATAAATTTTATAACGCTTGGGGAACAAAAACGGAATACTATGTTGTAACTAACGTGCCTTTAACATTTCAATTCGAGGCACGTTAGCATGCCTCTAGTCACTGCGTATCAGAGAAAAGATAAATTTGACAGATGACCTAACCTCAAATTCAAAGACCCTTTTGGATCTTACACCGCAGAATATTAAAGAATGCAAAGCACGCATCACACAACAAAGGTAACTAGGTAACCAGAATCTAGTTTGGGCCACCAAACGTGAATATCTTGGAAAAGGTAAAATAAATAAAATAAAATTACAATTTAATATCATTTAATTTAATTTATGCTGGATTTATGCAGCACAAATTAACATTAAGTTAACATTAAGATTAACATTAACATTAAGAAGTTAAATGAACGTAATCCATTGGAAGCTTTTATGCAACACATTAACATTAACTTTAGCATTAAGTTAACATTAAGAGATGGCCAACATTTATCCTCTTAATGATAATGTTAATTTTTATTCCTTCTGCGCAGGTTTGCGGCGCAATTTTTAAATAAACCGTGTCAGTAATGCCAACATACCCGAAAATAAATGAAACTTACTGCTGAATGATTGATTTTTTATTCAATGATTGTGTTCTTTGGTTTATTGTTTGACGTGGAGTTTATAGTTTTCATTTATTTTACTTAACAGATGCTAAAACGGGATTAATCAAAATTCAAACAAACCAAAAATGCCACATGTCAAAATTACTTTAGCTTATACGCATGCTTAATTTGCTACTAATTTTGCTGCATAAATACCCTCCTATTAATGTTAAATTAATCTTAATCTTAATGTTAAAGTTAATCTTAATGTTAATTTGTGCTGCATAAATCCACCATTATTGGTTACAACCAACATTTTTATTTGTTTTTCAAAATTTAAAACAATTGTTTTAAACTTTATAAGCATGCGCATGTAAACTTACCATATACCTATAACTATAGTTATAGGTATATTAAACTTACTAAGCATAAGGTTTAAGTTTCTTAGTTATTACACTGTAATTAAGTACATGTAATCTCTGCGTCACCGTAAAAAGCGTAATAAACAAAAATTAACGAAAATTTGTAATTTTATATGGTATTTATACTTCCGCATCCGCTGTTCCGATTCCGCAAAAATTTACATTCGACATCTTTCTGCTTCAGCTTCCCTTATGCACACTTCCATTGATCACTTAGCAGTATATTGACATTATTGATTGATTGATTGTGTAAGGGCCCCTTAACTTAACTTTGTCACTTGCTTATTAAATTTTGTAAAATATTTTTAATATTTTAAATATAACTTTATAATATTTTAAGATTCATTTAATTTAAACAAATAGTTTTAAATAATACTTACTGTTCATACATGAGCTGAGCAGAATGTTGTTTTGAAACCTTCTTAGTCGAACCATACCCCTTCGTAGTTTTATCCATAAACTTGCAAAATGTTGTAAATTTGCCATCCCACAAAGCCCCATCAGAATAAACTGGTTGAAGTTGTCTTTGTTTGGAAGCATATTCATTTAATTTGCCAATATAATTATCATTTGCATTTGGTCCTTAAATATTCAAGCATATACCTATAGTCATACGAACAAGATAGGAGTTCTGAACATACCTACTGCTTGTAGTTGTGTAAGTTTTATGACAGGTTCGGACATTTCCAAAATATGTAAGGCCTTTTCCGCTGCTCTTTGTTTGGCTTCTTTTTTTGTGCTTGCTACAGCGTCTGCATAAATATTTTCACCACATGAAACTTTGCACATAAAACTTGGTGCATAAATAGTTCCAACTTCAAAACTTTCATAGCGGGGCAATGATGCTTGTTTACTAGCGTAATACTCTTGCAATATATTCACGTATGATACCGAAGACATTTTAATTTGCTAAAATTAGTAAAGTAACATAACCTCACTTTTAGTTTAAAAACCAAGAAATTTTGATATGATCACCTTTTTTTTACAAAACCAATTAAATGATAACAAATGATAACACTAAAAACATCAAATAATTTATCACATTACTTACATGCTTTTATAATCTGTGCTTAGATGACAATTGCACAGATAAAAGAGGAACTATGCACAAACAATTCTTTACATACAGGGTGTCCTTATTATTGAATATATTTATTCGTAATATGCGACTTGCATCACATTTAACAATATCTTGGCTAATTCTAGAAATAAAATCCCTTTCCACTCGGGGAACCACCTATCGCTTTTAAGACACGTCATTTATTTGATTTCATTGTTGTCAGATTTATTTTTTGGTTTAGGGGATATATTTTTAGATGTATATAATAACTTTTATCTCCACGCGGTCTATAATTTAAACTTTATTGTTGTCAACATTCGATAAAGAAATACCTTGTTATGGCCTAGGCCGATAAAATTTTTTATGAGGCAAGTAATTAGTTCGATTTTTTCTCGCTAGGGGTATTGTTTTGACAAATTAATCCTTTTCTAAGAAATTAACGTACTAAACTGTTTTAATTTATTTATAATAAGCACAAATTTGTTTGTTTTACTGTTAATGTTTAATATTTTTCATTAAATTATTGTAAAATTAAATATGAATAATAAAACAAAAAGTGAGGTTAGGCAACCACGAAAACGCACGATTCTTTTTCTACAATTTAAATTATCTTTAAGTTTTAATTTGCTTTAAGTTCTCAGTGAAATTAAATGTTAAACACGTGTACAGCTGTACAGCTTAAACATTCCAAACTACCTATTTATTAAACAATTAATTGAATTCAATGTAATAGCAAAAATCCATTTCTACTTAAATCATGTTGCTAGGTATTGTCAAACTATTACTGCTTCTAAAAGCAATAATAATTATTGTAAATTTAATGTAATTTTTGGCTAATATATTAGCCATGCATTTATTATAAATAAATGAGATTCTAAAAAAGTGAGGTTAGGCCGCATTGATGTTGAATTAAATTGACCTATATAGTGCTTTGAAGATAAAATGTTGTATGCCATTCGGCCAAGAAGTGCCTTTTTGTGCTAAGCTCATGAGCTTAGCACAAAAAGCCTTACTTCTTAACCTAATGACATAAATAACTATTAAAATACTGCATAATAATAAACTTTAAAGGTAAATAAAACACTAATTTCCACTGGAATAAATAATTTTATTAAATAAAAATCAATACACGGTGTGCCAGAAAGGTTGGAAAAAATGTTAAAAAAAGTGCATCGCTTAGCGATTAGTAAAAAATATATTTTTTCTTCATATAATGCTATGCTTTACTGGTTTTCGTTTTCAAGTTACAGGGTGTTAAAAATATTTAATTTATTTCCTGTTATTACGTAACAGGTTATTAACTAATTAGGTAGTTGAAATAAAGAAAAATATGGTATTACAAAATAAAGTCGCAACTTAAATTGTGTATACCTACCAAAAGATAATTATAATTATCTTTTAGTGTCGTATGGGGCGCCGTTTTACCCACACAGAACACGCTATCCAATGGATATCCAATGGCTATCCCAATGTCCATATAACATCCATGCCTTTTACGATATCCATTGTATATCCAATGGATATCCATACTAGATGTTCAAAAAAAAACAAAAACATTAAAAATATTTTTTCTTTTTTAAAATAGCCCCTTATAGGATAAATTTATGTAATGATTAATAAATATGATTTAAATCGTTATTAACCCAATTTCAACAAAGTATCTCTAATATATATCCAATGGATAACTAATGTATGTCCAAAGTATATCCACTGTACATCTAATGTATATCCACTGGATATCCACTGGATATTCAATAGATATCCATACTGGATGTTCAAAAAAAACAAAAACATTAAAAATATTTTTTTCTTTTTTAAAATAGCCCCTTATAGGATAAATTTATGTAATGATTAATAAATATGATTTAAATCGTTATTAACCCAATTTCAACAAAGTATCTCTAATATATATCCAATGGATAACTAATGTATGTCCAAAGTATATCCACTGTACATCTAATGTATATCCACTGGATATCCACTGGATATCCGGTGGATAACTGATATGGATATCTTGCAAGATACATGTATATATACTTGTATGTATACATGTGGGATTTTGTGATGGTTTAAACTTTTGAAATGTTCACTTTACCCAGATAATAATATTTATATATTAATAATATTATTTCTGTTAATAATATGACTATGACAGTCTGCAATACAATAAAAAATTACTTAAAAAAGTCCCTTTTGTTTATTATTGTATTTCATAGTACTACGCACGCGCTGAATTTGAGAATCTTCAGTGTTGCCGGTTATAAGCAAAATAACTAAACGAAATATATTTCCGTACTTTATTAAGTTTTAATAAATAAATTAAATAAATTTAAAATAATTATTCACCACATTTATGTCAAATAGGTATACTAGGTATACTAATTAATTAAGTATTAAAGATTTAATACTATAACCGCCATTTTGATGAGCTTTCTGAAATTATTTAAACGTCTGCCAAAGCCGCAGAAGATAAAGAAGCGTCCTTTTTCTATGGTAGCGTCCGTTAAATATGATGCCATGATTGTTAGGTACATGCAAAGGGTTTTCATGTTTATTTGCCTGATTCCACAGATTGTAAAGGTTCATTCGCCATCATTGCTATTTGTTATATGTTTGTCATAAAGTTTATTGCCAAGTTATTGTGTTTTGTGGTTATTTGTTTGAGGTCTATATATATAGTGGTAAGTGAATATTTTATTAATTTTCTAATCATAGTTATCATTTTAAATTGTATTGGTCTAAAACTAATACAATTTTAAATTAAATAGGTACCTATATTTAAGTGCAATTTATAAACTTTCGGTTAGCATTGAAGGCAAAACATTAAAGGTGAATACATGCATGCATTTATATACCGTACCTTTATTTGCAAGCTATACATAGGCTCGAGGGTAACAAATGGGCCGAGGGGGTAACAACTGCTGGCAATACATGTACAAATTGTGAGGCATTACCCCGCATTACGGCGGCATTACATGACATTACCGGCATTATGTGGCATTATGTTGGCATTCCGCAGTATTACGCTGGTATTAGGCGGCATTACATTGCATTACTTACAAATTTCACGGCATTACGTACGAATTACGGCATTACGCTCGTATTTTATGGCATTAAGGTTGATTTTTTGGTTGTGAATTGCAGTGTTTGTTTAGTTAGGTATTTAAATTTAAGCTCGAGGTAAGTGAAATAAAATCATTTATAGGTATTTTTAATTTTACTAAGATATTTAGTTTTTGCTCATCATTTAGAACATTTGCTAAAAAAGGGAATTACCCCAAGAACCACAATTCTCCTTAAAAATTTCCTGAAATTTTTGAAGAAGCGTTTCTACCCAGGATGAAGTGTATTTTTATTTAACAAGAACTTACTGTAGACTCTGTTCACGTGATTGACGAAAACAAGGCCGTATTAAAAGCTAAATATCCATACGGGCCTAAGATTTTTGTATTTTAAATCGAAAATTGGCATTTCTGCTTTAAATAATTTTAGATTATAAGATTTCCATACATTTGTCATTCTGATAAATTCTTTAAAAAATTAAAACAAAACGTATTAAATTACAGTAAAACCACAATGTAAGTAAATAATTTTACATTTTTCCTGACTTTAACATTAAAATTAATTATAGATTAACATTTTTAAGAAAAAATGTATTTTTCTCCCAATATTTTTAAACTTGTGATTTAAGTTTTTTCTATCACAAGTTGTGATAGAAAAAACTTAAATCTTCTGGAGCTGGGTGGTAATATTATGGCTTATGCATAATTATGTGTACATATTAGTTTTTATTTCCTGCGAGCTTAGGTACTAATTCTTTCCGCACTTTTTCGTCAACATATTGGCAATCGTTGACAATTGAGCAAGAAAAGAAATTTTTGTAATTTTTGCAAAATTTAATAGAATTTAGTTGTCCTTGTTTGAGTTCTTGCTAATTTTAATATTTTCCATCTATTTCAGTCCATATTAGATCTCGAAATCAACCAAAAAATGGATACTTTTTTTCCCTTACCAACTTTGATTTTGATGATTTTTGGTAAATTTGTTTTATAAAAACCCAAATTTCTTTTTTCTTCGATGAAGTGTTTTTGTTTTTATTAATTTTTGAAAATCGAAAAATTGCCGATTTACAAAAATAGCAATATATGTCAAGTAATTGAATTAAAGTAATTGAAAATGTAATTAAATTACTTTACAGTAATTTAATTACTTTAATTAAATTATTTTTTTTAAAATAATTGGCACTTCAATTACTTTCTAGAAAGTAATTGTAAGTAATTGGTAATTGTTTTTAAGATATTTGAGAAATTTAATTATTTTTCAAAGGATTCAATTCCTTTAAAGTAATTCAATTCCTTTATAGTAATTCAATGCTGTATGCTGCAATAAAATATAGTTTTCTTAAAAAAATAAAAAAGGCATTTTTGACATATTTAATTTTTTCTCTCAAAATGATGAAAAAATTAGTCTATGTGATATATCATAAAAAGGCCCCTAAAAGACCTTTAAAACAGGACCCACCTTTTACTTTAAATAGTACTTGACATATTGCAATTTTTTGATTTTTAACAAACTTGTTATTACAAAAAAATGGATCTTTGAGTTTTTTAATGATTAAAACAAATTTACCAGTAATAATCAAAATCGGAGATGGCGAGGAAAAGGCCTTCGGGTGATTTGATATGGACTGACCCAGCTATTTCTGTCCCTTGTTTTATAGTTTATTTGATCTTTTAGAATATCTTGATCAGAAAAAGAATCAATTTGTCTAGTTAATGCATGTATTAGTAAAGTTCAACTACATGGTTTTCAGTTACCAGTTTACATGTAAAAAAACCTTATGATTTCCACTGGTTATAACAACCTATATTCGATATCAAAAATCACCGATATTCATATTGAAAATATAAATTTATTTGCAAGAAATTACCTCTTTGAACTCTTAGAAGAAGACGAGAAAGTACTTGTATACGGAATTTATTAAAAAAAACCGACTGGACCAATAAAAATCATCGGAACAGGACCATTTCAACTATCAAGACACGATAAATGAACAATTATTAAACTTTACAAAGATGTTAAGAAAAATATGTTTAACTGAAAATATGATCGACTAAAATGTTTATTCGCGTAAACAAATGGTTTAAGAATATGTTTTAGTTGTAGGTACCTATATATGTGTATGTTTGTATATATGTAATAAGAGAAAATAATAAATATGTCCAAACTGTATGTTATATTTTGTTTCATACAAATATTCTGTGAAGATAATGCGTTCCCTTCATCGATGTTGTCAAGATTTCTTTTATTTTTATATTATTTTCTTCCAACAAAAATGTACTCTCTAAAAATGAATTAGTGAAAAATGACTAATTTAATAGGTATTACTGGCTGCTTTTTCACTTGTACCATTGTTAACCATGGAATACCACGGTATCCCAAAATTTTATAGCCAATTCTTGTATAAAATTGTCTCCTGAATCCGAAAATACCGTCAAAAATTATGGAACTGGAGCAGTTTTTGAGATATAGTCAATTCCATATTTAATGGAAAATTGACTATATCTCAAAAACTGTTCTACTTTTTTAACTTTTGACGACATTTTCGGATTCAGGGGACAATTTTACATAAGAATTGGCTGTTAAATTTTGGGATACAATGGTATCTCATGGTTAACCATGTTACAAGTGAAAAAGCAGCCACTTATTACTATTAAATTAGTCATTTTTGACTAATTCATTTTTAGAGAGTATGTATGAGTAAATATGGAATTACTAGCATTACACTGGAATTACTGGCATTACACTGGAATTACTGGTATTACACTGGAATTACTGGCAGTACACTGGAATTACTGGCATTATACTGGAATTACTGTCATTTCATTGGAATTACTGACATTACACTGGTATTACTGGTATTACTATAAAAAAGGCACGTAATGCGCAATACATGTACAAATTTTGGTTCAGTTGTTACCCCCTCGAAATGGGCTGATGGATTGGCCAAATTTTGGGGATCATAAGGGACAGGTGAAATAGGCCCTAAATGATTAGGCTGATAAAAAGGCAAATGACAGCTGGAGGAGTGATGGCAAGCCAGAGACTTCACTTCTTTAGTTATATGTAGTTTTCTGTTCTATTTTATGTTTTCATAAAAATAAATATTTAAATTAAAGAATAAGACTTTTATTTTAAAACCCAATGTTATTTATTGAAAAGTAAATATCCATTGATTCACCATATCCAATACAGATGACAACCATATTGCATACAATACTAGGTATATCCACTGGGTATCCATTGGATATCCACACTATGTCCAGGAGGGTCGGACATTTATATATCCAATGGTTATCCATTGGATATCCCGGATATCCTATGTATATCCTGGATATCCATAAAAGAAATCCATTAGATATCCATTGGATATAATTGTTCCGTGTGGGTATTTTTAATTCAGGAATTAATTTTAAGTGTTAACCGGAAAAATTTCACTCAAGGGTAAACTTATTTTTAATTTAATAAAAAGTATCACATTATAATTTTATTTTGCGAATTAATATATTATAATATTGTGGCAAATATTTTGAAATTAGGTTAAATTTTTATGCCAAAGTGATATTTTTAATTTAGTGAATTTAAAGTATCGGTTTCTTATTATATTTTATTTTTATGCCAAACTTATATTTTTAATTTAGTTAATTTAAAATATTTGCTTCTTATATTTGTATTTTTTTGCCAAACACATATTTTTAATTCGCTAAATTAAAAATATTACAGGAGAAATTTTTAAATGTATTAAAAATATCATAAGAGATATTTTTAATTCGATTTAATTTTTATTTTATTAAATAAGCACATATTTTTAATTGAAAGTGATATTTTTATTCCGACTGATTGAGAGTTTGGATCCCCTGTTATTCCAAACGCCACAAAAGCCGGCCCATTCCAACAACAAACTAAGGTGCAGCACTGTCCTTGACAAGGACTCCTTGTTCAGCACACGCTGGGTCATATATCGGTCTCACGTACGTCGTAGATCCCAGCATATACTTACTTGTGGTAAGTATATGGATCCCAGTGATTGTGCCGCCATCTAGCTACAGAATTAGTTGGGAATACCAGGTGTGTTAAAACTATCAATCTGAATTAATTCAATTAAAAATATCTGCTTATTTTAAAAATTAAAATTAAAATGAATTAAAATTATCTCCTATGATATTTTTAATTTAGCGAATTAAAAATATGTGTTAACAAAAAAATACAAATATAAGAAACATATATTTTAAATTCACTAAATTAAAAATATTAGTGTGGTATAAAAATTAAATTAAATTTTTATATACAGTGTGACCCATTTGTTTGCGACTCACCCCTGTAAAATCTTTATTTATTGTGCGATTTTAATCGGATTTGTTTTAAAGTGTAGATCTTGATAAACTGTATTTTGAAGCCATATTTTTACAAAATGCAGGGCCTACTATGTCAGTTCTTAAGAGTAAATTGTTAGCGATTTTTTTAAACAAAATCTAAGCACGGCACTGGATTCACCACCCCTCAAAACGACCCTATACTAAATTTTATTGAGAAAAAACATGCACAAAAATAACTACAAAAATTTATGTTGTCAAGTTATTCATGAAAAAAACATTGAAATAAAATTAAACTAATAGTAACAAATCGCACAATAACTAAAGATTTTACAGGGGTGAGTCGCAAAAAATGGGTCACACTGTATATAGTAGATATATCTACTATGATATTTTTAATTCGCAAAATCCACCTATATTTATTCGAATGATCCGAATCTGCAATAAAAAATATGGTGTTCCATTGGAAATTTTATAGTTACCCCCTGTTACCCCTATATGGAGGAGATTATGAGGACCAATTTTAGTACTGATTGATTTTCCCCCTCGAATTATTTAATTTTTATTTTAAATTTTTTTTCGTAAAATGCATACTAACTGAGATATTTCAAAGTTTCGAGTTAAATGACCCACCCTGTATATATATATATATATATATATATATGTATATATATATATACAAGCAGGCGTTGAGGCACCAAATTCGGATATATATGGGCCAAGTGGCACCTATATAATCGTTGTGGCACCATTTCAAGGTGCCAGAACGTTTTATTTCATATATAAACTCTAATGTGTCATAGTATTATCCCTACAAAATTTCCAGATGGTGCCACTTGGACTATATATATAGAAAAGTACAATTTTAGTTAAACCATATAATCTACAGAGGGCGCTAACTACGTGAGTAAAATATAGAACGTAGCGGCACCATGATAGAATATATACAATAATACTTTGCGGCACCGATATTTAAGATTTAATTTAATTTACTATTTCGTAGTGACCATGTCGCTCCTTACTATTATTATTATTCACGCCTAGTGAAGTACGTGAAATTACATAAAAATGAATGAAAAACACAAAGTTTGTAGTGGTAAGTACTCAGTAATTAAACTTTTTTAAATTAATTAGGAAAACAATCAATTATTTGCAGAAACTAGGGTTAAAGATGCATCTTTAACCCTAGTTTCTGCATGCTGCACGTTTTATGACTAGGTCACAAAAGTTAGTTAAAAAAGCATTAGAAGATTTTCGTAAGTATTTTTTTGTTTATATTTAATAATAAAAAACAATACTTAATACTTAATACCTAACAGCAGGCAGATTTTTTAATTTAATTTAATTTAATTTAATTTAATCTAATCAAACTGTTTTTAATATCAAACAAATTTTTCTAACCTAGATTTTTTAAACAACCAATATTATTGCTTAACACAAACAAAACTTTAAATTATCACGTTTCATTAATTCTAATAAGAAAAGTAGGTATAGTCGTCACAACGAATTATTTACATTACGTCATCAATTTAAAATTTCAAAAACCTGTTTTTTGACATACGTCCTGCATACATCCCACATACGTATAAAAAGAAACCAGCAAATTGTAATGTATGTCTGTCTTTCTGGCTTGCTTTACAAATTAACGACGCAATGTAAAACATTCGCCGAGACGACTATACCTATTATATTTGTGTGATTATTTTTTATCATTTTCTAAAAACCAATAAAATCTTTGAATTTTAGTCATGGAATAATCTATCAATATTGCCGGGAAAATAATAAAGTATTTTTTGACATTTGTTGTTGAGGCAACAGGTTTTTAAAAATCTTTATTTTCTGTTGTAATCTACCATATTTGCTTTAATTTCAGGAATTGATTATATGGTTTTTATTTTTACGTAATTTAATCGCTGGTTTGCTAGAAATGTGTAAAATTAAGAATTGTGTAAAGAAATATACTTGTACATTAGGGTGTCCGTTATTTACCAACTTATTTTATTTTTAGTTTATGACCTAACAAAATTATCACTCATATAAGCCCTTAATATTCATATTAAACCTTGCCACAAAGACGATACATTTTCCATTTAAATTACAGGGGGTTTCGGCACGTTTTACATTTATTTTTTTTCTCCCGATCAAGTTAATATACAGCAATAGAAGACATATTTTTATAAGAAATTAAAGGCTTTACAAAAAAGCACTCTTTTGATTTTTCTGATAAATTCACTGGTTTAAAAGTTATTTAAGGTTAAAGTTAAACCCCTCCCGCGAAAATCTTTACTGGGCCCCCTGATTTCACATATTTTTATATTGAAAATAAAAATTATTATTTTAATTTATTATTATTATTTATTAAAAAAATATTTGTAAACGAAAAATAACAATAACAACTTTTTTACAAAATGCGAAAGAATATTTTTTTTAAATAAGGTTCTCCACTGTTTCTTATACAGTTCAACACGATTTACCTCTCATGAAAAAATTTAACAGATTTTAAAATATAGGTTAAAAAACATGTCCGTGACTTACCGTTTTACGAAATCAGGTCATTAAAATTTTTTATACAGCCATTCTTATTATTTTAACATATACATATTTTCTATTTTGTTATAAATTATTTTTTCAAATATTGAATGTTTTAAATAATAGAAAAATTATACTTAAAAAAAAAATTTAAATAAAAATTCTATAAATAAAAATAAAAAAAAATAATTTTTGATTTTTTTTAAATAAAATTTATTCATTAAATAAAATTTTTCAAAAACTATACATTTAGCTGTTATTGAAGCCGTCATCTGAAAACACGCCGAGACACGAGTATCATTTTTTAAGTCTATTTTCAAAATCTGTAATCTTGAGAAAATAATTTAAATTTTGTCATACTACTAAAATAGTAGAAAAATAATATCATATTTTTATAACATACAAAGATAACTAGCAATCTTAGAATGTTTCCATAATTTTTAAGCGTCGCGTCAAGTTTTTGTTTTGCAGATAATACAATGGAAATAGGTTTTTTAATGTTTTGGGGCAAGTATAGGCCGGGCCCCCACAAGGCTAGGGCCCCCGCGGTGGCGGGCGTTCGCGGTACTGTCGCTACGCCACTGTTCTCTCTTCTAATCTGTCGCAAAATTTGCTTTACATTAATTTCAGAAATTAATTGATGATTTTATTTTTATGTCATTTCATAGCTGGTTTGCCAGAACGGTTGCACCCAAAAATGGGTAAAATTGATAATTTTATAAAGACATATTAGTAATATTAAGAGTAAATGATAATTGAACGGGCAAGAGAATGATATTTTTTTTATAATAAAGGGCAAACAAAATTCTTATTGCAATACCAAATTTATTTTAATTTTTAATCACAATATTGTATTTTTTTCTACTTTTCTACTAAAAAAAATTTACTTTACCCCTTGAATAAGATCACATGTCTCAATATTCAGGCCCTGTATAATAATGTAAATTAAATTTAAAAAACTAGGTATGCCAAAATTATTATTGTCACAATTTATATGAAAAAACAGCAATCATATGAAATGTGTAAAAATGGATTTTTTGTTTTGTACACCCAAAAACGAACTTTATGTAAATATTGTAATTGTTCCGTACCGACACGGTTTACAAATTTATTTTCAAGGAAAGTAACGTAGTTTTATATATTTTACAAATTTATTTTAGAATAAATTTGAAATTTCTAAATTATCGTGTTAAAGGCAAAAAGTTTTGCAAAAGTGGTAAAAAGGGAGACTTAGGTAAAAGAATTACAGGTTTTTCGAAACTTGCCTAAAAATCTGGCGTCCAGATGATTCAAGAAACGATGGTCCAGGTACACGAATAGAATAAAGGGAAGCAAAAAACAGGCAGAAAGTTTTTGGAAGTGTTAGCGAACGGATCGTTTCTTGTAAATTTTTGCTAAAGCGAAATTTATTGCAAAGTTCTATTTAAATTATTGTTACGACTGTTTGTGTATTCTCCAAGGTTAGTTTTTAATTTAGAATATTTAAAACGAAAAGTAAAATAAATGTGATGACAATAAATATTTTATTCGAAACATCTGACTTGTTATTTCGACAAAGGACTTCCTAAAGCGAGCAATATTTTAGTAAAACAAAGATATTATATATCTGTATAGTGTCAGAACGCATATATACTTAAAAAATATATAAGGTGCCATTAATTCACATTAAGCGCCAAAAATATTGGGTGCGGGAACGTCAATGTAGTTTTTGGTGTCACTTGGTACTTTTACGCGTATATATATATATATACATATATTAATATATTAATATACCCATATAACTTCATACTTATAAAAAAACTATAATTTCTTTACTTTTTTGGCACACCCTGTATAAAGAATGGCCAACTATAATGATAATAATAATAATATAATAATATTAATTATATAGTTTTATAAAATTTAGACGGATGTGTTGTCCACAGCTCTTTCAGGCATTGTCATTAAAGGATTTATTTGTCCACTATTGTAGGATATTTCCACTACTCCAGATTTTACTGAATTGTATTCAGCCAATTCTTTATAGAATCCATACATACAGTGCAAATTATACCATAAAATAACTAAAATAGAAATAAACTATAAAAATATGGTTTATAAAAATAAAGAAAAAAAACCGTAGTTTTAATAGTTATTTATGTCATAAGCCATGTATTGAGTCATAAGGCATAGCTAAAGAGTACCCGCATTGTATACAATATGTAGGTGATAAAATCCCATCTTTTCGGTGTTTGCAACGATTTTTAACAAACGAAAATATTTTGGTATATGTATATATAACGTTAATATACTTCGGTGGTATACTGTTTCGCAAAATTAGGTTTTTATTAATTATTTCAGAAACGCTTAGGCGAAAATAATGATGCTTTATTTCTGGGGTATTTATTGGGCAAGGAATCATCCCAACTTTTTTGTGGGGTTTTGATAATTTTACGTAAAAAAGCTGCTCGTTACAAATGTATTTAAATCTGGAGAATGAGGAGGTCACTGAATTGGCTCTCCTCGTTTTATCCATCGGGCGGCGCACATACAGGTATTTGCACGATCTACGCGGCCAAAATTATTTTTATGCTTAATTGGTATCTAAATAACGTAAATAAATAAAAAAACTTATTTTTACAACAAAATTATGTTTTTTACAAAAAAAAATATATATTTACAAAAAATATAAATTTTTAGGTCGGTAAAAAGGAAGTAAAACATAATAATACTAAGTTTCTTGACTTTCTTCGTCGCTCTCTGATGAATTTTCTGATATATTGGATTCTGCACTTACAAACATTGCCAAGGCTTCAGGCAAAAGTGTTTTTGCTTTCTTTTTTTTACAGTTCGTATGCTACTTAGTATAGGATCTGAACTAAGTAGAAGGCAGTTAAAAATATCCTGATTACAATTTACCCTGGAAAATTTTCTCGCAAAATCTTGGCGGTATTATGATCTCCTTATCAAAATTAGAATGAAGTTTTTCCGTTTTTTGCCTTCGAACGACTTGGATGGTCGACCTGGCCGTTTTTGTGAAGTCTCAACAACAGGCCTGTACCGGTATTTTAAAAGTACCTTCCAGCCAAGGCCGATTGTATTTTATAAAATTATCTTCTTTATGAGCTTTGGTCCACCTTGTTTAATTTCTGATTTGAAATTGGCCAAAAACTAAAAATTTGGTCTTCATTATAACCTTCACATGACATACTCTCTAAAAATGAATTAGTCAAAAATGACTTGTCATTGCGAAAAAACATCCACTAATAATTCTCGTCAATAGCAATTTGTATCCCAAACATTCAGCAGTCAATTTCCATGTAAAATTGTCCCCTGAATCCAAAAATGTCGTCAAAATTTGAGAAATAGTCAATTTTCCATATAATATGGAATTGACTATATCTCAAAAACTGCTCTACTTTTATGATTTTTGACGGTATTTTCGGAATCAAAAGACAATTTTACTTAAAAATTGGCTGTTAAATGTTGGGGAACATGGTATAAGTGAAAAACAGCCGCTAATAACTGTGGTAATTAGTCATTTTTGACTAATTCATTTTTAGAGAGTAAGTTGATCTTTTAGATAGTTTAATTTGGCATCTAAATTAGTTAAATTTTTTTCTTCATGAGGTCAAACAAGTATTGTCGGGTCACAATCATTACTTTTGATACACCCTCTGAGCCTAAAACAAACATCCACTATGTTAAAAGTCGCTAACAAATATTTCAAATTTTTTACGAAATTTCGCTAAATATCTTTAATCCCTCAAAACTGTATTTATCCGGATGTTTCCGGAGATGTTTTTGATAGTAGTTATAAGGAAAAAGATCAAATAATGACCTATAATAATAACCATAGCCCGATCTACCCCGATACATAAACAAAAACACTAGTAAAGAAAAAATATTGCAGGAAATAACGGTACGAAACTAAGTATTTTCATTATAAAAAAAATATTGTTGTTTAATAATAGATCATGGCTTAATCAATGTAGTTTGTAAGTTTCTTACCTTGTCCATCAGAATGCATCACTTTCAATTCGTAAGAAGAACTTGATAACATAAAAAATCACTTTGGAAGTTTGATGTTTAGAAAAGCGCCAAGAACAGATACGTACACTATGTAAAACTATCAAATTTAGACTGGCGCTACGGGTGCGGGGTGCGCGGTAGCAGGTAGATTGAGTAACCGAATAGTTCCCGGGTTCGTACTCTCTTCATGGAACTCATTTATACGAATGTTATTGTAATTTTGATATTGGGACTTTTTGCCGCGTAGATCGTGCAAATACCTGTATGTGCGGCGTAAACTTTATTTAAATGTGTCCTTACGTTCGCAGAAAAATGGGGTGGGGCGCCATCATGCATAAAAACATCGACAATCTTAAATGGTAGGGTGCGTCGTCAAGGTTTATGAAAACGTTTTGGAGAAAATACAAGTATCTTTCACCGTTCAGTCGATTTGGTAAGACGTGAGAACCTATCAAGAAATTGACAATTATTCCTGCCCAAACGTTGATACAAAATCTTTGCTGCAATTCTTCTAGTGCTTGTCCCAGGATTAGCGGCAACTACTTCCATGACCATTTCATCGTGTTCCACTGCTTGATTTATTCTATTTTCCCGCCTCACCATTCTTTACTTTAAAAACGCCCGTTTCACACAGTATTTGATGTAAACTGGAACTATTACCATTGGCCTTAACGTACCTACATGAAATGCATGTTGGCCATTTCAGTGTAATTCATCATTTTTGTTAGAAATTTCAGTTTTATCTGACAAATATAACCACTGACCACAGATTATAACTGACCACAGATAAAGGTAACTGACTAAATAACGATATTTGCAGGATAATTTGATGTTTTTCTATTGCCTACTAATTCGCTTAATATTTTTTTGTGGCGAGACATTTTTAATAGCGTTTTTCTCGAAAACAGTTGGCTTTATGACTTTGTAACAAGAGTACCTTTTTCCGTAAAATTATCCGGAGAATTGTATTCCAAGATCAAGAATTTAACTATTATTTATTTATTTATTCGATTTAGTGCAGTAATACAACAAATATTATTACACAAGGTTTTAGCCTAAGGCTATGCAACCATAAGTACAACGTTTAGGTATTTACAAGTTGGGAACTTTGTTCAGAAATTTTTTTAGTTTGTGGTAGGTCTGGTCTATGTTTTTTAGTAGGTCCATGATTTTGCTTCCAGGGTCTTTTTCGGTTTGTTGTCTTTCTTGTTGTGTCTTTTTGCAGTGGAGCAAAACATGTTCCACCGTTTCGGGTACCTCGCAGGTTGGTCAGTCTGGATTATCTATTTGTTTGAATAAGAATTTTTTCTCGTTTAGATGGCCGTGTCCAGTCCTGTATCGAATTATTTTTGTTGTGGCTTGTCTTTTAAGGTTTGTTTTGTGGAACCATGGTATTAACTGAATGTTTGCTTGAATTTTTCCGTACCATTTTCCTTTTGTTCTTATTTCATTGTTGTACTCATGGTTCCACTTTTCCATTGTTTTGTCTCTAATAGTTTAAAATTGATTTAACTCTCTATGTGGTACCCTTACGTGGCTTATTGGGTGTAACACTTCTTTGGCGGCCGTATCTGCCATTTCGTTGCCTGGGATGTTGATGTGTCCAAGTACCATTGGAACATGATGTTTATGCCCCTGGTGTCAGTGACCCTTGTGTATATCTCTTCGGCGAGTGGATGTTTGTTATTTAGTGGGTTCATCCTTTTGAGCGTTTGCACTGCAAACTTTGCAGGGCTGCTTTAGAGTCTGTTAGGATAACATAGCTTTTGGTGCTTCTGCTGCAGCTGCCGTGTATTCGATTTTTTTTGATCCGTTAGTGTATATTTTTTCGTGGTCTTTGTATTTTGTGTCAATCATTCTTAGAGTTTCTGCTTTGATTATTGTTAAGTCTTCTGTCTTGGATTTGATGTTGGGTATGTTGGTTGATATATTTAGTGGTTTTCTATGTAATGGAAAGTCGTTTGGCGGGTAGGTGTTATTGACATGCTCAAGTGCTTCTTTATATTCTCGGTATGCGAGTATATCCAAGGGTATTTTGGTTTTGCTCCAGTATTTATTTGCCATTATGATGTGATTTAGTGTGTTTAATTTATTATCTGTGTGGCTGTAGATTGTCCACCATCTGGTAAAGGTTGTTTGTATTTGTTGTTCTATATGTATTTTGATTGGGGTCTTAGCAGCTTCATTGTTAAGAACATGTAGGGGGGTGGATTTTAGTGTACCTAGGCATATTCTTAGGCATTCATTTTGCATTGTATTTATTTTTTTTATTTGTTTTTTAGTTAATTGTGTTCCATAGTTGAGTATTCCGTAGTTTATTTTTTGTAGGGTTCTTGCTTTGTATATCATAAGCATAGTCTTCTGGAGAATTTAACTAAATCCCACAAACAAATTAGGAGGATTTTTTCCCTGAGTAGCCCCTGTTTCGGACGCTTATGGTCATCATTTATCCGATTTGACCACCTGATGAGAAACTGCCTTGGAATGGCCTGAGCGTGTATTGTCGCTCGAGGAGGAGGAGGCTTTATGTCGGGGTGATAACGGAACATGGGGGCCTGATGTACCACCGTTCAAAAACGACGTGGATCCTAGGTGCAGGATGTGCAAAGAAGGGAACGAACCCCACTGCACGTGCTGACCGAATGTGAGGCAGAACAAAAAGATGGAGAGAACCTAGGAGTGAATGGGGGAGCTGTATAGGGGATCAGAGAGGGCTCAAAAGAGTTTGTGTGACCCAGATAGGGACCATCATTGGGACCTGCATGGCGCCCCAGGGGATCCGAAACCCGTTATTGATAATAATAATACTCTATTGCCCATATACTATCTCTATACAAAAAAACACGTCTACATTAATATTGTCGCCTTTAAAATTGGATATTATGCCAGCTCTTCTTCAAATACTCGAAACACTTCTAAAACTCGATCTTTGGAATAGCCTTTAGTTCTTTCAGCGATGCGCTTTTAATGTCATCTATGCTTGCAAAACGACGGCCCTTTAAGGTTCTCTTTATTTTTGGGAATAGGAAAAAGTCAGACAGAGGCATGTCTGGCGAATATGGAGGCTGGGGCATCATTACAGTATTGTTTTGGCCAAAAATTTTGTTCAAAATTTAACAATTTTGGAACAAATTTTGCTAGCTCGCATTTTATACCCGAAACATTCGACAAAATTTCATGGGATGAGCCAATCGATATACCAACATCATCAGCGACTTGGTTTATGGTTTATAACCATTTCTTCCACTTTTTCCATGTTTTTATCGGTTGTTAATGTGCTTGTGCGTTCGGGGCGTTCGTTATCTTTAACGTCTTCACTTGTAAACTCTTGTTTTACTTATAGCAAACTCACTATAGGCCTTTGTTAACATTTCACAGAATTTATTTCATTTTTTAAGCAAAATTGGATCTAGATTCTGTAATCCATTTCTTTTGAACGAACGAAAATCGCCGAGCTCATAAAACACGTCTAACCTTAGCGGCTGCCACAGACAAAGTGTACAATGAAAATAGCTAAAGTTTTTATCATACTTCGGGGGCATGTATACCAACATAATAAAGAAAATTTTATGACAACCGGTCCCTCCGATCCCGCGAAATTTAACAATTCCCGTTATTTTCTGAACACACCTCGTATATAATAGTAGTCATTTTTCTTTAAATTCCTCTCCTGAAATGTTTTAAAAACTAGATACGTCGAAATATTAAAAAATACATTATTTTAACTTTGGTAACGCTTCTTTAACAATTGTGAAGCAAAAACATGCAAAAACTGATAAATGCACTTTTATATTTTAAGATTAAAGTACTGATTCTTACTAATTTTGGTAAACTATTTTGACCTAGCACAGCAATATATGTAAAAACCGAAAAAGAGACAATTCTGAATGACCAAAATTCCCTTTTAATAGTTGAAAGATTCTCCACATTTTTGGTCAATATTTCAGAATCAGTAAAATTGATTTTATCGTATTTTGCATGTTTTTTTGTACAATTATACTTACGGCATATGAGAAACAATATTGTTAATAACAAAGATTCCTTAAATAACATGTTCATTCCGCAAAATATGGATAAAACCATAAGGTTTACCAACTCGAAGAGCATGTATAGAAGAACGCATCTTTCTTTACCCTGCAAAAAAAACGAATTAATATGTGATTTATAACATATTATTAACTTACATTTATTATAGCATAAATCAATACAGCTCCGCACATTAAATTGTACAAACCCATTACAATAGCTCCAATCAGATATATTTTGTCTTCGCCTGAGTCATTGTAGCATAATTGAATGCTACTTCCGACTATTGCAGCTATACCAAAAGCCTAAAATGTGCAAAAAACAAAAAATCATATTTATTAATATAAGCAGCATAAAATTTTAGATTTTTGTTTACATTTTATCGAGGTTTTTATGAAACATAAAACAAGCAAACAATTATTAATTACGACTTGATTAAAACCAGAGTAAAGGAGATTTTAGGTTGCTAAATGAAATTTATAAACAGTCAAGTCTCAACAAATTTTAATTAATCATCATAGTTATCCGGTCTAATTTTGGTTTATAACATAATTAATAATATAAAAAACATTAATTTGTAATTTAACCATTTACATGGATTAATTATAATTGGTAGAAATAAAAGGTTAGAATTAATTACAAAAAATAAATGTAAAAAATGGCGAATGCGCCGGGATAAAATATCTAACAACGCGTTGTAACGCCGGGATAAGATATCTAACAACAAACATATATGTAGTTATAACTACTTTAATTCAATTTAATTAGCGGCGTTTTAATAGTATATTATGTATCAAGTTTGATTAGCGCCATTTTAATCACGACTTTAATTAAGAATCTAAATTTTAGATTAAACGTGTGTCTAGTAAAGTTTATAAACGAGTGCATACTATACTTTTTCTGAGACTATTTCCCTCGTCTTAATTTCCACCAATCACAAAAGCGCAATTTTGAAATACAAATGGTTTCTAGGTGACTATTTCCCTCGCCTTAATTTCCACCAATCACAAACGCGCAATTTTGAATTACAAATGGTTTCTAGGTGAAAAAACTGTGTGACAGCACCTGTCAGCAAAATTTTCGAGTTTACCCGCGGCAAAACTTGACAGCTGTTGTCACCAAAAATTGCAATTTAAATTTTAATTGTTAAATGTTACTCATGAAGTAGTCTTGTCAAATACCATTCGGGCATATAATTTTTCCTGTGGAAAAAATCGAAAAAACACAATGCTAAGTAATATTTTTTAACAAAAAGCATTCGTGCAGGTGCAAAAATCCTCCTCTTCGACTCGGATTTTTGTTGCCACCAGCACTCATGCTTTTTGTTAAAATATCACTTAGCAACGTGTTTTTTCGATTCTTTTCGGAAAAATTAGATGCCCTTATGATATTACTTACGATAAATACACATTTAGTATTATTTTACAAGAAGGGCACTTTATTTTAACGTTTGTATGAAATTTGACAACTTCAGCCCGTGACTAAAAACCTGTTTCTAACATAGCTTGTCAATTTGTATTTAAAAGATCACATAGTGTCATGAAAGCATGTACGATAATGGGCGTTTTAAAGGTGGAAGTAGAAAAAATATTAATTTATTATTTGCATTTTCTCGTTTTTTCATAGATGTTTTATTTTATTCTAGTTTGTTATTATACGTAGTTTCATAACTGCCAACGCAAAAAGTAATTACGTGATTCTTTTAAAGTACTATGCTCCACACCTCAAAGTCCCACCACGTGACCACGTACGGAACGCAGTCTTTTGAAAATTTGGCATTTAAGGCTTTTCAGGTTAGGTATCTGTCAAAGTATAGTCAACGAAAGAAATAATATTATGTTTAGGCTTAAAAATGTATAAATCTTTATAACATTACAATAACAATGGATGGTTTAAGAATTTAAGAATATAAATACTGCTTTTAATGAAATTCTAAAGTGTATGGTACCAAGTAAGTTTTCTCCATAAAATAATTTTAACTAAACGGCATAAATTTATTGAAAAAATTCTAGCTTCTCTATTATGGAATAAGAATATCTGTATTAAAGGTAGGTTAATATATTATAACAAAAATATCATCTAATTTTGTAATTTTAAGGTTGGAAAATTTATTTTGACCTAAATAAATAAGTATTTTGGATTATTTAAAAGACTGTATAATATGGTATTAAAAAATGTGGTAGTTCTTCTTATCCAGCTTAAAGTGTACCTACATAAAGTTTTGTCAATACAAATAGTTAAAAAGCTTCGACTGAATTTGATCTACATCGAAAAATCATTATAACTTTAAAAATTTAAAAAAAATATGGGGTATTAAATATTTTCACATTGCAAGTTTCTTTAAAAATTGTTTGTTTTCTTATAATTATATAGTTGTTATTATAAAAGTGACAACATTGTAAATCTATATAGTGTTTATTATTGTTTATTAAGAGGAATTAAATTATTATTCGACTTCGGATTGTTATACAAACAGTTTATTATTGCTTGTGACTACAAAAAGTTAAGTGGATACTTAGTCTAGTTTATTTTATTTAATTTAACTAACCTCTAATTCGGTTATCCATCACACCGCTAGTCACGCAGTGTTGCCAGATTATAAAAATTCTCGCAGACATGGCCATTAAATGTTCATGTGGTTGCAATGCCTTTGATGAAGAGCACAAGATTGTTATCTGTTGTGTATGTAACAAACCAACCAAATACACCTGTGCCGATCTTACTTCCTCTGAAGCTAGGAAAATCAAAACAAAAGGAGGACTTTCGTGGTCCTGCTCTATGTGCAATGAAATGGGCAATGATATTAACAGCTTAAAAGCCATCATTATTAGTTTAAAAGATGACATACAAGAACTAAAAACTCAAGCCTTACCTACGTCTAATAATTTTAGATTTGAAGAAATTATACAAGAGATTAACGAGCGTGAAAAAAGAAAATCCAATATTATTGTATATAATTTACCAGAAAGCTTAGCTAGTTCTACCTCGGATAAATTAATTGAAGATAAGTCAGTTGTGGAAAATGTTTTTAAGGCGCTTTCTTCAAGTACCAATGTTGAAAACCTGAATATCTATCGGTTAGGTAAGCAGAACCCCAACGGTCGTTCCCGTCCCATCAAAATTGAAATGAAGGATGTTAACCTTGTTCAAGATATAATTAAAAAGGCAAGAAACCTTAAAAATTCTGAATTTAAAAACATTAGCATTTCATTAGACCGTACAAAACGCCAAAATGACTATTATAGAGAAATAAAAATACAACTGGATAATAGAATTGAAGCTGGGGAATCGAATTTAAGAATAGGGTATAGAAATGGTTTACCCACGATTATGCATAAGGAAAACTAAAAAGGCCCAACGAATCCATCAACATATACTACCAAAATGTGCGCGGATTACGATCAAAAGTGGATGAAGTTTATTCATTTATTTCTGAACAAAACTTTGACTGTATAGCCTTGGTGGAAACATGGTTAAACCGAGAAATTAATAGTTGTGAATATTTCTCTGATATGTATTCTGTGTTTCGTTCTGACAGAGACTATGCCAGAACCGGAACTTCTCGGGGTGGAGGAGTGCTTCTAGCTTTTAATCCTTCATTTAATGTTAATTTGATAAGCTTCGCAGAGTTAGACTCAATTACTCCATTAATTGATATAGTTTGTTGTAAATTAGATCTTAAGCACACACTGTATTATATCTTTGCAATTTATATTCCCCCTCAGACAAGTAACATAGATGTAGAATACTTTCTTGAAATATTTGAATCATCATTAATTAATTTAAAAAACATAATTATTATAGGAGACTTTAATGTTCCTAACTTTATTCAACATAACCTTGGCGATTACAAAACCCGTATTTTACAAAACTTTTTAGATTTCAATTCTTTCTGTCAATATAATAATATTGTAAATGATTATGGCAATATTCTCGATTTGTGTCTGTCGGATCTTAAATGTTGTGTTCTTAAGGAAACTCTACCCATGGTTGCTGAGGACAAATATCATCCATCTCTTTTAATAAATATTAATACAAATTTTGATAAACATTACAACTTTTCAAACAACTCTAACAACAAGAATTATAATTTTAAAAAAGCTAATTTAGTTGGACTGTATGATGCTTTGTTAAAGACTGATTGGAATTTTCTTAATAATTACAATGATGTTAACGTTGCTTGTGAATCTTTTTATACTCAGCTGTATTTAATTTTTGACCAATTTGTACCTAAATTTAAAAAATCTAAACGCAAATATCCAATATGGTACACTGTTGAGATAATTAACAATATAAAGATTAAAGAACAACACCACTTAAATTTTAAAAAACATAACAATGAACAATCTTTAAATGAGTTTAAACGAATAAGAAAAATTTTAAAATCTCAAATTTGTAACGCTTACAAAAACTACATTCAGCAGACTGAGGACAACATCACATTGGAACCTAACAAGTTCTGGTCATTTATACGTGAAAAACGGGGTAAATCTCGAATACCAGCCAATGTCTTTTTTAATGATATTCATTATGATAGTCCCCAAGATGTTGTCAATGGATTTGCTGATTACTTTGGTAGTGTTTATTCTGATGGTGATGAAAATTTTAGTATAAATTCTGAGTTTTCACTTAATCCCAACATAAATATTAAATCATTTTCTGAGCAGCTTATATTAAACAGTATATCCAAACTAAAAAACAATCATTCAAGTGGTTATGATCAAATACCAAACTTTTTAATTAAAGATTGCTCTTTAATATTTGCATATCCACTGCTAATTTTGTTTAATATGATTTTGTCAACTTCCACCTTTCCTGATTTATGGAAAATAACTAGAATCTGTCCAATTTTGAAATCAGGCAATCCTTGTGACGTTAAAAACTATAGACCAATAGCGATTCTATCTAATCTTGCGAAGGTCTTTGAATCATCTGTGTATAGTTGCATCTACAACGGAGTTAATAAACTCATTTCCACGCAACAACACGGATTTATGAATAAACGCTCGACTGTAACAAATCTTATTGAATTCACGCAATTTGTATCTACACAACTGGATAAAAAACTTCAGGTGGATGTGATTTACACAGATTTTTCAAAGGCTTTCGACAGGGTAGATCATAATGTTTTGCTCAATAAGTTGTCATATTTTGGTTTAAATAATTCTCTCATAAATCTGTTTCAATCCTACTTGTGTCAGCGCAAACTATTTGTTTTCTATAATGGGTATTTTTCTAGTTATTTTTATGCCACTAGTGGAGTGCCACAAGGCTCTAATCTGGGACCTCTTTTGTTCATTTTATTTATAAATGACTTGTCACTGAAACTTAATTGTAATCATTTATTTTTTGCTGACGATTTGAAAATATTTACCAGTATCTCTGATACTACTGATTGCGACCTTTTTCAACAACAATTGAATATTATTCTTAGATGGTGTGAAGTTAACAAACTCGATCTTAATGTATCTAAATGTAAAATCTGTAGTTACAGTCTTAAAAATACGCCCATTATATTTAATTACACATTAAATAATACCATCCTTTTACGCTGTCATGAAATTCGTGACCTTGGTGTATTTTTTGACAATAGGCTCTCATTTACAACTCATGTCAATAACATTGTTAAATCTGCTTTAAAGCTGTTAGGATTTTTAAGTCGAAATTCTGTTAGTTTTTCTAACATCCAAGCTCTAAAATCACTGTTTTATTATCTCATTAGAACAAAACTTGAATATTGCTCTCTCATCTGGTATCCGCATTACAATGTACATATTGACTCTATCGAAAAGATACAAAGAAGATTTTTAAAACTGCTTTCCTACAGAATTGATCACGTCTATCCCGCTAGAGGATATGATCATAATATCCTATTATCTAGATTTAACTTTGAAACTCTTTTAGTTAGGCGCAAAGTTATAAGTTTAAAATTTTTGTGGAAACTTTTTAATAATCAGATTGACTCTAGTCACATTTTAGGTTTTTTTAATATTTTAATACCCCGCTTAGGAGCTCGAAATATGAAACTATTTTATTGTAGTTTTTCGAGAACAAACGTGCATTTGAAATCTCCAGTACAAGTAATGTGCAATAACTTTAATTCTATATGTGGTAACTGTGATTTGTTTAATTCAAGCATTAGGGAAATAGTTTCAAGTGTACGTGAACAATGATATATGTATGTATGTATTTGTTTATATGTGTATACGGGTATATATATATGTATATATATATATTTTCTATTGTTATAATATTGTTTAATCTTCTTTATTTTTTCCTTATTGTTAAGCTTAGGCATATTAAATATTACTAATGTTGTTATAAATACATATTTTGTCCTGTAATTGGAATATTGTATTCTGTTGGGCAATAAATTATTATTATTATTATTATTATTATAATCTAACTTAAAGTAGGTATGCCGAGAGGTATGCACAAGTTTTGTCGTTAGAAGTATAAAAGCTTCATTTTAATTTGAACCATATTCAAAAATTATTTAGTAGACCTTTATTTATTTATGACAATATTAACACACTCTTACAAATAATCCACTTATTTATTTCCAATATTTTATACGATAATTTTTTTTTGGGTCATGGATTCTTCTATGTAGCTCTCGGCGACAGCCCTTGATTTCCAGCCTCCAAGTCGCTTAACATTGGAAATTCCTTCCCCAGAATCGGCTAATGTAGTAGCGGAGGATCTATGAAAACTATTACCTGTGTTACACAGGTCATAGTTTTCGTAGATCCTCCTTAGGATTTTTAAGTTTTAGATATGCAGCTAACAGGGAGTAGTACTTACTCCACAAAGTATTTGGCTGATAGGTTTTCTTAAATCCGCAAAATAGGCCAGAAACACTTCTTCCTTAAAACTTTTGTTGCACCAGTTTTCAAAATGTTTAAATTGTTTGACAGGATTTCGCTGGTAATAAATTCTCATTTACAGTATTTGCTGCCTCCAGGATGTCATATGGTAGCTCTTCTTCCAAAATGTTCATTTTAATTTTGCGAAAAATCTATAATATATTATGACGTTCTACTTTGTTTGACACTTATTGACATGGAAACTAAGTAACTAACTAAATTTGATTTTGTCTAAAATCAACATAATATGTATATTATACATTTTTAATGCAAATGCATGCAGAAAAGTGCAACTTTGCGCACGCAAATGGGTGCGGATAATTGTTACTTTGCGCACGCTACTAGAAAAAAAAATTTCCTTATTGATAACGACTGATAGGGAAAAAATTAGAACCCAACGTCCACAAAACGTTGAACGTTGGTTTTGTGGCGACTCCACAATGTGGACTTCAACTAAAATTTTGGATTTAAGTTTTTTTAAGTTCTCTATAAACCTCTTTCAGTTAGGTAAATCACCCTATATTCATATACAATGTGTTTCTAAATATCATGACTAAAAATTTAATAAACGAAGGTCCGCAAACACTTTGTTTTAATATTTTTTTGTCATTTGTCATCTTTTAATTCTTGTTAATTGTTAAAGTTGTTTTGTAGGTAACATTAATTCCGGCGCATTCGCCAATTTTGAAATTATTTAAATGATTTATTTTTAATAAACTCACTCATCGTTAATGTGACTTTTTTTACAAAAAACATGCGTATTCAAAGTAAACAACATATGCAGAAACGGCGAGAAATTATTAGAATACCTAATATAAAAACTTTACGTATGAAATCCATACAAGTAATTTAAATTTAGTACAACCGGTTCAACAGATACGCGATAACACGTTATCTTCATTAAAAATACTGTATCTGATGATGGAAGTAGTATGAAACTTGCGAAACCAGTTGTACGAAATTTAATAAATTTGGGTTGTTTTACAAACTTGGGACGAAAATTAGCCCGACATTTTTATTTATTCCAGTTTTGAAATTTAGCCTACGATATAAAATAGTATATCTCTAAAATCAACGTTTATTATCGTTTAGATAGATGTAATTTACTCGATGTTAAATAATATAGAAACAAAAATAGATCAATTTTGTAATCTATAGTTTATTTATCTAAGTGAGGTGATTTTACTAGTCTTGGGCAAATATAGGAAGTCCCTACAAGGAACTAATAAAACCATGGAATAAATCTATGAAGAAAAACATTACCATTAAATTAAGACATACATCCTAAAATGCGTTTTTTCATAAGATAAAACGTTAATGGTGAAAATTACGTTAAAAATGTTTATTGGGATGGTTACTTTTTTTTCGTATAGATGTCGCTTTATATAAATATTTAATTTAAATAATTTTTTAGATAATATTAAGTATTTTTGGTAGAAAAAGAATTAAACACTCGCTCGCAAGCTTGCCCTTGCCTAAATTGAATTCGTGACTAAAATGGTGTTTATCAAACTTTATACATAATATACTATGTGTAATAATATTTGGGCTATAAAAAAACGTACCTATAATAGATAACTATTAATTTATAACTGTGATATAATGTTGTTGCTAAGATTTCTCTTGTTATAATAACCATAATTATTGTAAAAATATAAAGTCGTAAAAGTTTAACAGAAATTTCACGCATCCTATATTATAGCGTGTGTAAGTACCTATTTAATTAGTTATTTGACTAACGTCAATTAAATTTTCAGCTAAAAGAAAATTTTCTAAAATTACAAAAACAAAGTTAAAAAAATAAAACATATGGAATTCAAAGAAATATTTTTGTTTACTGGTAATTTTGTATATAAGAGCTTTTAAAGAAATTTTTTATTATTAAAAAATGTTTTTTTTAGTTTCTGCTATTTATTTTTTAATGTTTTCTAAAAATAACCAAAAAATGCATGTGTTTTCAAGTATTTAACCTGTTTATCGAGTTTTTGATAATAAGAAACATTGATAAAAATATACATAAATGGTACTTACCAAATTAATCATGGCCATAGCCATAGCTCCGCTTTTTAAATTAAAACAAAACAGAAATTTCTCCGGCATTGTGTGTAAGTTTTAGTTTTACGAAGCGTTCAAAAGGTACAAAGTAAACTCAAGCAGCGTTCTCTAACTTCAAACTTAAAATACAAATGTTATTTTTAGAACTAATAGATCTTATAAATCATACAGATGTTAATTTCAATGAAAAAACTCACCGGAAAATGCTTTTGTAATGTTTTCAGTTTCGTCTCGAAATCGAACGCGGAAAAATTGTTTGAAAAATTTAAGCGACTAGCGAAATTTGGCGCAACTATGCATGTGTAACTGAATGGGATGCTGTATTGGTAAAATCGAAAGACGCCAGACATCCCGACGCCTGGGTTAAACATAACTTTGTTTCTTAACGGCGCACAATGGGCACACAACCAAAAAATGCTCGTATATTTGGCAAATATTATTTGCTAAATGGCACAATGGGGCATGGAATGTGTTGGTGTCAAAATAAATATAAATTACAAAAAACTGTAAAAGAGAAATGAAATTTTAAGTTTCAAAAAATTATGTGAAGTGGTTTTGCTTCTATACCCGTCATATTTCTTTTCGGGTTATTTAAAAAATAAAATTATTATCTCTTTTATAATAAGTATTTTAAAAATTATATATATACGAGGTGTGTTCCGAAAATAACGGGAATTGTTAAATTTCGCGGCTTCGGAGGGTCCGGTTGTCATAAAATTTTATTTATTATGTTGGTATACATGCCCCCGAAGTATGATAAAAACTTTAGCTGTTTTCATTGTTTACTTTGTCTGTGGCAGCCGCTAAGGTTAGACGTGTTTTATGAGCTCGGCGATTGTCGTTCGTTAAAAGAAAAGGATCAAAGAGAATTTGTATCCAATTTTGCTTAAAAAATAAAATAAATTCTGTGAAATTTTAACAAAGGCCTATAGTGAGTCTGCTATAAGTAAAACAAGAGTTTACAAGTGGTATAAGAGTTTCCAAGATGGCCGTGAAGACGTTGAAGATGACGAACGCCCCGAACGCATAAGCACATTAACAACCGATAAAAACATGGAAAAAGTGTAAGAAATGGATATAAACCTTTAGAGAAGTCGCTGATGATGTTGGTATATGGATTGGCTCATCCCATGAAATTTTTTCAAATGTTTTGGGTATGAAACGCGTGGCAGCAAAATTTGTTCCAAAATTGTTAAATTTTGAACAAAATTTTTGGCCAAAAACAATACCTACTGTAATGATGCCCCAGCCTCCATATTCGCCAGACATGCCTCTGTCTGGCTTTTTCCTATTTCCAAAAATAAAGAGAACCTTAAAGGGCCGTCGTTTTGCAAGCATAGATTACATTAAAAGCGCATCGCGGAAAGAACTAAAGGCTATCTCAAAGATCGAGTTTTAGAAGTTTCGAGTATTGGAAGAAGAGCTGGCACATGTGCATAATATCCAATGGGGACTATTTTGAAGGCGACAACATTAATGTAGACGAATAAATAAATATTTGTTTCAAAAAACGAAAATTCCCGATATTTTCTGAACACACCTCGTATATATACCTATTATTATGTTTCAGTCTAACACATTTTAAAATGAGTTCAACATTTTTTTTTATTTTTAATGGTGTTTCCAGGGCCAAAATCGCGAAAATCACTGCTTACGTTTTACAGGATTCTTTATATTTCATTAATTTTTATTAGATTCGCATATGCAAGATGTCGTTGATAAGGCCTAATTATTTAAATTTTTGCTCATTTTTTTTAACAATGATTAAACGGTTTTTTAACAAATGATAGTTCTGAAATAAACATTTTGTAATATTTTTTAAAAGAGGACAAAATTACCCGTCTTACGGTAGCTTAAATCAAATAGTGGTGGATACGGAATTTCGAACATCATAATTTGGTTGTCCTTGTATGATTCTGTAAATAGCAAACATACAATAATGACCATTTTTGCTTTCTTTGTCAAAATTACAAGGATAGTAAGTAAGGTTAGTTGTCCTTAAAGAAAGTTTAGATTTTGATGTCAACGGAATAATAGTCGTTCGAAATTCCGTGTGCCCCATTGTACCAACCAAAAACAAAATTAATTTTGCAAATTTATTACATTTTATTTAGAAAACAGACAATTTTCTGATTTTATAATTTTATGTTTTATTTTAATACAAAACTATGTACTATATACATATACATATATTGTAGCACAATAACGTGAACTAAAAAAATGTAAAAAATAGGATTTCAATGCGACAACATTGCGAGTTATTTAAAGTTTGTTTTTATGGTAACGCTTTTCGCATTTGACACTGGCAGTGACAGCTTTATATGCAGTGTTATTTAAAATCTAAAAATGAGTTGTGAAAACAAATGAAGTGAAGAGACTTATATCGTGGCCGAACCTTCAAATGGTTCGAAGAAAATAATTCGAAAAGCTGAACTAAAATGCAATACTTTACTATTAAGAAAAAAATAAATTAGATTTAATTGTTCTCTTGTGGTGTTTAAAAACAAGAGAAAAAAATTGTTATAATTTATAATTAAACTTACTGTAAATTGTAAATGGTATATCCGTCAATAGAGCTATTATTATTATTTATTATTATTTAAATAAGCGCTTCCTCCGCCTGTTAGATAATTGTATATTACTTGAAAATTAAGCTAAAGAAAACTAAGATAAAGAAAACAGGCATTAGGCAAAACAGTTGTATTTTTAATTGCTTAATATTTTGCGTATAAAAAAGCAGTAGCATGATCATACTTTTTTATTAACTTTAACACCCTGTATCTCTAAAACAAAGATTTAAAGCATAGAAGTTTTCTTCCTATTTTCGCGAGTTCTATTGACTACTCAATTTTTTATATTAAAATCTGGGGCACCCTGTATATACACAGTGTCCAAAGTTGTCTGCTTACCATTGTAAACATTGTAACTCGGTTATTATTAAAGCTACAAACTCGGTTAAATTAGCAAATTGGTGGCATTTTGTCTTCTAATTAAACTGGTGAAAACAAAAAAATAATTGAACGCTGGGTTTCCGAAATATTAACAAAAATAACATGTTTTAAATGCATGTCCCATGGGACAACCTGTAAATTTTGAAAGGCAATTTAATTTGGATCAAAAAATTAGTATTGCAAAACTACCCTTAACTAAACAATGAACAATTACCAAGCTCTTGAACTTTCTGATAGTTGTTAAAATAAAGTAATAATTCGGTTATTACACCATCAGAAAGTTAAAATGCTTATTAATTGTTTATTTTTAAGTTTGAAGTAGTTATACAATAATATTTTTTCCCCAATTAAATTGTCTTTTAAAATATGTAAAAATATACTGGGTGTCCAATTTAAAAATCAGTATGTTTTTTGCCAAAACAAACCACATTATATTATTTAGAATTTAAATATCTGAAAATATTTCTGATAAAATTACACTAAACCATGTTTAACAAACCAAGTAGGCCAGACCATTACAGATACCTACCTACAAAAAATTGCCAAAAACAAAATTTAAACCAAAATTGAATTTGACGCTCGGACACAAAGAACTTATAACACAAAGAATTTAAATCCGTATTTCGATGAATCAATAAGGTGAAAGTTGCAAAATTTACGCTTTTAGCTGTGGTGGGGTACCTCTTAAAAAATAATCAAGGCAAGTTTGTAATGTTCTTTTATTACATGCCTTATATTATTTAAAAGGTAACCGATTACACAGTCGGGCCGAAATAACGTCGATTTTTAATTTTAATATGTCGAAAAAAAAGCTGGTTCAGGCTTTTCGGCGGGCTATTAGTAGTACTCCTAAGCAAAAAGTTAGGGTTTTAAGTGCTAGTGATAAGTTGGATGTGTTGCCTTACAGTGAAGTGCCGGGGCCTAAACCTATACCCTTACTAGGAAATAATTGGAGATTTTTGCCTTTAGTTGGTAAGTACAAACATTTTAAATTTAAAATGTTTTTAAAATTTTAATACGATACTAATAGGGCAGCCTGCGCGGACGAAAAATAAATCTAAAAAATATATAATTAAAAAAAAACATAAAAATTATATAACAAAAAATGTTCATTAAAATTTAAAAAATGCATTGATTGCTAGTAGATCAAATATTTTACTTATATTTAAATACTTTTTAACTTTTGTTATATTAATGGTGATTACTAATTATTGTTGAATACTAAGTCTCAAAAGTGGTGTGCAAAATTGTTTTTGGTTGAAGGATGGTTGCTGGCGTAAACAATTTAAGTTATTTTTTTAAAAGCCAGATACTTAGTTTTTTACGTTAAACTCGACAGTTTTTTTCATTTTGTACCATTTTAAACAGAATCGGTATATTCCCGGATTAAATTTACAAGCAGTGTTGCCAACCCTACCGAATTTTCGGTAAATCCACCGATTTCTAAAAATTCTACCGATAAACATCAATATTCTACCGAAAATCTAAATCTTGCAATAAAGTATAACTTTTTTACATTAAATTGCTAAAAATATTATACTTCGACAACAGTATTATACATTTTTCACAAGTATGTGATTAAAAATGTTTTTACCAACATTATTTGTACAAAAGGCGTACAAAGACGGTATTGCAGATTTCAATTTTTGTAGTAAAAACTGTTTTTACCCACATTATTTGTACAATAGCCGGTACTTATCGCAAATTTTCATGATACAATAAACACAGAAGTACAGAACATTCAAGTTTGTGCAAAATTTATGTTTATTATTAATTTTTTTGTGTGTTTATTTATTATTTTTTGTTAAATTTCTCTTCATAAATATTCAACTTATGTTAAGATTATTATGTTATTGATTTTATTAATATTTTTTTATTTTTAATAAATATTTTTCTCTTCCCTGTGTTTTTTTACTAAAAATTTCACATATATTTAAATCTACCGAAATTTTACCATCATCTACCGAAAATTTCCAAGGAATCTACCGATAAAATATTCAAAGAGGTTGGCAACACTGTTTACAAGAGGGATTTTTTTTTTTATTTTTGGTGTTGTAAAGAAAAGTCCTTCTTGATTAATAGTTTTGATCGTCGACATTGACTTAAAAAAATGGGATTTTATCTATAGGGTGTTCAAAAATTAAAAAAAAAACATGAAATCGACTCAAGAGAAAAGTAGGTACCTTTATGTTTTGGAAAATTTTTATAAAAAAAGTTGTTTGTTATTAAAAACAAAGTTTGCACACAAAAATTAGGATTGGAATTAACAAGTTGATTTTTCTTGTATTTTATGTTTTTATTTTTAATTTTCGAAAAAAAGAAATTAACAATAAAATGTTTTGGTTGTAAAAAATAACATTTACGTAGAAAAATTTGGGATTTTATCTACAGGGTGTTTAAAAGTAAGGAAATCAAAATCTATTCAAGACATTTTAAACACCCTGTGGTTAAAGTTCCAAATTTTCTCATAAGTAAATAATATTTTTTTGACAATCCAAACATTTTATCAACTCTTTTTAGAAAAATTAAATGTAAAAATATAAATAAACTTGATACTGGAAAAAACAAAGAAAAATCAACTGTATAATTTCCGTCGTAATTTTTGTATTTAGACTAAAACTTTTTTCCCGTTTTTTTCCCAGGCCTAGAAAAATTTGTCTTTTTTTTTGGAAAATATTCACATTTAAAAAAAGTAGCAATCAACATTACTTCATTAAAAAAAAATATCCTTACAGAAAAAAAACATTGAATTAAATTAGAATGATTTAAGAAAATAAACGTAAACATTAAAATTTAATATACTGTCGGTTGGGTCTTTTTTGAAAAAATAAGTCCATTAAAAATATCCAATTACAAAATAATGAATGATTTATAAAGTTAAATTAGAAAATTATAATTTTATAAATCGAAATGTAAAAAAAATGAAAGTTATGTTAATACAGCACCAAATATGTTTTTTTGCGACCCTGTAGAGTATTCCTACTGAATTAAAATAAAAGAAATACTTATACCTAATCAATGATTAGTAATCATAATAATCAGTATACTACATAATTATTATGAATATATTCATCGTCGGAAATTTACTTTTTTCTCGGTATCAGTGTACGGATAGTATCCGTGAAAATTTGGAAATATAAAAAAAATTGACTTTTGCATTTTTTGGAATAACCCTTTGAATAAAATGAAAAAAATGCAAAAGTCAATTTTTCTGAAAATTTCATAATTATTTGTTTTTTTTTGGTAAAAAACGGTTTTTATTCCGCCCGCTCAATTTTTCCGGAAATTTTAAAAATCTAATTTTGACTTCGTTTTTAATTACAAACAATTTTTTTTTCTCAATTCGGGCCCCTATATTTTTAAGCTGTCAAAACTCTATAAACTTTTAAACTTAATCCGGGGACATCCTGTTTTTTGATAGTTTAGTTAAATATTACTAAAAACCCAAAAAGTTATATAAAATTTAAATCAAATGAATTTGTATACCTATACCATTTTTAACATTTAAATTTTCATTACTAAGGTCTCTTTCGCAAAATATTTATTTTAATTAAATTTTTATATTATAAGGGAAGTTGATGTACCTAATCTAAAAAATTACAAATGCTTTAATAATTTTGAGTTTGGTTATAAATCATGGTTAAAAATAATGAATTTAAAAAAATTCATAATTATAACATCCATAAAAATAATTTTGTATGTTTCAATAAAATTGCCTAATATAAGTTTTATATAATATAAAAATTATAAATTTTTTATGTCTGTGTAGCTTAAAATATTTAAATTAGTATATGTAGATGATGAAACAAAAATAAAATATCGTAATATTGTATAACATTATTTTATTTATCTACTCCTACATTGACGAGCTGTGACTTTATGGCGTTTTATTGACGGGCTGAACTTAACAACAGTGGCTTTTTGACATTTTACGTCACGGGCTGAAGTTTATTATAAATTGGGAAAAAGTGAGGTTAAATTCGGGTGACAGTTGACAGATGTCAAAATTTTAACAAATAAAATTGGCTTTAAATTCTGTTTTCTGTTCGTCGTAGATAAAGTATAGTATGCAACTTGTTTATAAACTTCTCTAGACACTCGTTTTTATTAAACACTCGCTCGCAAGCTTCGCTCGTGCTGTTTGATATTAGACACCTGAATTATATTAGTACTTAATATCAATATTTTTTAGGTGATTTCCAGATAGAACACATCGACAAAGTGTCTTTTAGACTATACAAAAAGTTTGGTAAAATTGTCAAGATGGAAGGTCTGCTGGGCAGACCAGACATGGTGTTCCTCTTTGACCCAGACGACATCGAGAAAGTTTTTCGCCAAGAAGACAGCATGCCCTTAAGGCCTTCCATGCCGTCCTTGAATTACTACAAACATGTTTACCGAAAAGAATTTTTCGGCAACGTTGGTGGAGTAATAGCAGTGTAAGAAATAATACTAATACTAATTTATTAAGTTAATGAGATTTTAAGCCTTAAATCCAATGCTAAAATAGTGGTTTTCTCAAATGTATATAATAGGGTGTTTAAAAAAAGTGATATCGTTTTTTCCGTTCTAACATCAAAACAATGGGTTAAAAGTCGGTCAAAAATAATAGCATCCGATCTCTCAGGCATGATAATTTCAAGGTATAATTGCCAAATTGATGTCGGTTTCGGTATTTTTTTCTAAATTAACCGTCCGAAATTTAAAAGAGAGATCCACTTTTAAAAGTGTTTATAAATAGATATTCATAGCATACAGTATGTCCACAGATGGGGTAACAAAAGGGAAATAAATATTTTACATTCCACAGAAAATTTAATTATTTATAAATTTTTTGCCTAATTTTAAACACATTGAATATGCGACTCAATATTTTTATTGTGGTTAATTTGCAATTTTGATTTTTTCAAAATTTTGGACCAATTTTTTTTTATAAAAATCATATAAGTTTTCCTCTATGTATCATTTCTCAAAAGCAATCGTTTCTAGTGGAATGTTTAAATCTTTCACTTTTTAATTTTTCGCCAAAAATCTAAAAACCTTTACCTTATTACAATACAATTGTTACATTAAAAAATGTAACTAGAATTAAACAAAAAATTAAAGAAAAAAAGAAAATTTATAAATTTAAAGATTTTCAATATTTTAGACATGGAGAAAACTGGCAGAAATTCAGATCAAAAGTAAATCAGATAATGATGCAGCCAAGGGCTGCCAAAATGTATGTTAAGGCCATTGAGTCGACCTCACAAGAATTTATTAACAGGTAGGTGGGTCGTATACAATTACCAATAGTAAAATGAAAATATACATGTTAAGTTATAAGAAATAACTTTTATGTTGTTTGCAAAGAATAATAAAATAAAACAAATTGTTAGAAACTATTTGTTTGCTTTTGCAATAGTTTTATGAGCATCTTTTTATTATTATAATAAAAAATAATAGTGCAATATTAAACAAATATTTTATAATTTATTTATTTATTATTTTATAAGGATTGTCTTTTTGATTTTATATAGTGCTATAGCACTATAGTACTGTCTTAATCATTTTACTTATAAGTAAAATAATTGAAACAGGTACTTTTTCAATAAACTAATCTAAATAAAAAAATAAATTAGTTTAATAGAAAAACATTCTTTAATAATACAATTTAATATAATTAGTGTACTCTCTAAAAATAAATTGGTCAAAAATGACAAAGTTAACAAAGTGAAAAAGCAGCCACTAATAACTGTAGTACACAACAATTGGTATCCCGGATATTTAACAGCCAATTCTTGTGTAAAATTGTCCTCTAAATTAGATAAGATATTATTTGGAAAATTGACTGTTCTACTTTTATTAGTGGCTGCTTTTTTGCTAAGCCAAATTCATTTTTGCCTAATTTATTTTTAGAAAGTATATCTTAGCATAATTTAATATTTATATCCGAGCTCATACTTTAATTTTTTTGGCTTTTATACTCAATTAACGATTTGAATTTTAAATGTAATTAATTGATTTATAGATTAAACATCAACATGCATTTCCCAAATAAGGAGTTTTGAAAAAAAAAACGTATAAATCCGCCATAAACTATTTAAAAACATTTATTTTGATGAACCTTACAAAGTAAGTTTCCGTTGTTAATTTAATAAAAAAGTGAATTTATTCGATTTTGTTTCAAAGGTCGTCAAATATCAAATATAATTTTATTTTAAATACAGACAACATTTAAACCAATATAAATTAATAAATAATGGGTACAACTACTTTTTAAATTAGAGATGAAAGTTTGTTATCTAACAACAAATTATTCATTTTCTTTCTTTCATAAAAAAGAATAAATTAGAATATTATAAATTGGTCCCATTAGCAATACTTTAATCAAAATGCCATTTGCTGGTGGATTTTGGGCACACCTATATCTCAGTTATTAGACATGGGACCTACATCAAATTTTATTTTTTTATAATGACATTATATAGACAAGTTCTGCCCAAGCAGAATTTAAATTGAAGTTTGCGAAAAAAAGTTAGTTTTTAAGTGTGCCCCCCAGCCTCCTGCCCCCCCAAATTAAGATAATTCAAATTAAAGTGGTACAATATTTAATTCACTGAAGTTTATCGATAAATTTCAAATTTTATTAAAAAAATTAAGTATTACAGGTTTTATACCATTTTAAATTTTTATTATTTCTTTTAACAAATTAAAAAAAAATAGAAATGGTATAAAATCTGTAATACTTGGACTATTTAAATAAATTTTGAAATTTGTTGATAAACTGTAGAGAGTTATAAATTGAACCACTTTAATTTGATTTATGTAAAATTGGGGGGCAGGAGGATGGGGGGCACACTAAAAAACTAATTTTTTTTCGCAAACTTTAATTTAAAGTCTGCTTGGGCAGAACTTGTCTATATAATGTCATTATAAACTCATATAAATTTGATTTTGGTCCCATGTCTAATAACTGAGATATGCGTGTTTGGTAGATGAGCAAAAAAAACTAAATAATCTTGGGATAGATTCTTTGGGAAATTTTATGCTCTACAAGAATCCGCGACGTAAAAATTTTTATAAATTTTTAAACGGTTCAAAAGTTATGGTATTTTTAAAAAAGAAGATTTTTTACGTGTTATTTAAATGGGAAACTTTAAAGGCTCACCGACACCTTTTAAAATTGAGCTAAAAATCCTGCCTTGCAGGGACATTTTTTTCTTGGTATATAGGTTCATTTTAACCCATAAATTTAGTAGGTTAGTTTTTTTAGCTCACCCTAAAAAAAAAAGTTTTTAATGGTGCTGTCCCTGATTAAAAAATGCTTTACACAATGCACTGTTTCAATATTACATGTTGGGTTTTGGGACTGTTCCTAAACCTTGGTTTCTATAAAAGATTATTTGTTTAATTAAAATTGAATTTCTTATTTCTGGTTGTTAAGTAATGTCGAATTTATTTGAGCCGTATATAAGATTGATAATTTTGGTGTTAAAATGTTTTCAGCTCTTGACCAAAACACAGTGTGCTTACTTGGGGTTGAAAATTGAATCTGAAAATCTAGCTGAAAAGGCTGTAATAAGTTTCATATCAGTTTATATTTATTAGTGGCGTATCTTTTTATTTTATTTTTGAATTTTAGGGGCAACTTGAAAAAAGGGTGTGAACATGTAATAGAGAGCCGGGGTCGAAACTAAAAGATTTAAATACAGAATATGAAATTATGTTTACAACTTTATACTGTATACAAAAATTAAAGGAAAGCTTAAAATAGTATATTATGTATCAAGTTTGATAAACGCCATTTTATACACGAATTAAATTAATGAGTGTATAGAAAAGTTTATTATCTTAAAATGATTTAAATCAAAAATTAGTATACAGCGCAATCTATGAAACAATAGGGGAAACTTTGTGTCACCGTCAAATGTCACATTTTTTTATTTTATAAACACAATTATAAAGGTTATAAATCGAAATGTATTTCGTGAAAATTGACAGTTTTTTACAGTGAAAGTAAAGAAAATGTTTTATGAGGACTTTACAGTAGAGTCGGTGCCCGAATTTAAGTTATAGTTTACTGCCGGCGAAATTAAAAGGTCAGTAAAATGTAATACTTTTTTATTTTTGTATTGAGATAATAAAATAATTTTCACATTTAGTATTATTTTACAAGAAAGGCACTTTAATTTAACGATTGTATGACTTAAAACTAACTTCAGCCGTGACTAAAAACCTGTTGCTAACTTCAGCCCGTGACTAAAGCGCCATAACGCCACAACTTGTCAATGTGTATTTAAAAGGTCACTTAGTGTCATGGAAACATGTATGAAACACGTATGCCTAAAGGTGGCAGTGATGGCAGCGTGGCCACAGATAATTTAAAAAGTCACTTTTTAAAAGTGTGTCAAATTCTAAATAACCAAACATATAGGTAATCCATATATTGTAGCTATAATAGCATATATAGCATATTATAGCTATAATAGTATATATCATTTTGTTCTATAGTGTTAATAAGAATGAGTATCTAGAAAGATATATATATATATATATATATATATAAGTATATATATATATATATATATATATATATATATATATATATGTATTCATAACACTAGAATTATAAATAACAAATATTTTACTTATTTTTGGTGGGTGTATGTATAAAAATCTTTTATACTTGGTATTTAATAAAATCAAAATTCTATATTATGTGCTAAAAATAAGAAAAATATTTATAATTGTGACCAAAATTGAGGATATAATCTTTTCTAGGCACCCATTTTTATTAAACACGCGCTCGCAAGATAGTACCTAATTAAAATTCGTGACAAAAATACCGTTCGTTAAACTTAATAATATACTATAGTATCCTCTAATTTTAAAACACAGTGTATTTCTTAGGTTATTAAAACCAAAATTATTTTTATTTCCGTAAAATAAAAAACATTATAGACAAAAGCGCGTGATAACTTTCACTGCAGCATGCATTTATTGCTATTATAACATTTAAAAAACGATCATTAAATCCTTTGTTAAAACAACCAACACTAATTCGTGTATACATAATAATAATTATAAATGCAAAAAAATTTAAACATGCAATGGATTTCACAACTTCTTAAATACGCAGGTAATTACACTTATTTATAGATTTCGATTGGTAAAGATTTTCAATTTCAAAATCTATTATGAATTCATTAAAACCTTTACATTGTAGCATTAAAAAAGGAGTCACAATTGGCCAGTGTATATTAATTAAATGTTAAGGTATTCAAGAAAACGTTTTTGATTTAAGAATATGAATTATAAATGGACTGTAACAGTCCGACTGTTGCAAAATATCTTTAATATTGTGATATAATATCCATTCCATGTTGCTTAATATTCCAGTTTAGGGATTCCAGTTACATAATTAATAACACATTTATTTTTACGGCAATGTTGCATTAAATAGCAGCATAAGAAATAGAGTTCTTTTCTTTCGCGAATTAAAACCTGGGAGTAGAAAAAATACTAACGCGTTATTAAGATGTTTTTTATCAAAAAAGTTAGAATATTTAAATATAATTATGTTTCTCACAGCATATTGTATTATTTGTTTAAATATTTACATCCTATTATTATAACCTTGAAGCATTTTCATATACCAGCAATCGCTACGTGTAACGTAACCAACACTATACATGTATGTTTATTTGCAATTGCGTAGCCAGAAAATTCATAAGGGGGGTGTTGGGTTTTTTAAATTAAGAAACAATACAAAATCGATCCACTGGGGGGGTTGCCTCCAAGCCCCCCGTAAGTACACCCCTGTTTATTTGTAAAAGTCTTCGTATTTTTTTTTCTATCTGTATGACTTATCTAATTATCTCTTAAATTCTTAAAAACCAAATGTAAAAGAAAACAAAAATTATTGTATAAAATAGCTAACATTTTATGAAGAGTACATGTATGTATACATACTAAATACCTAAATTTATAAATGTAGTTAATAACTACTAGTTATCAATATCTTTCAATATCTTTAAAAATATCGGGCAAATTTAATGTTATTACCTAATAAAGATCAACATTAAAAATTTGAAATTTTTAAATTGGGTAAATCGTTATTCCACCTTTAAAACGCTCATTATCGTATATGTTTTCATGAAACTAAGTGACCTTTTAAATACACATTGACAGGTTGTGGATTTATCGCCTTTTAGTCACGGACTGAAGTTAGCAACAGGTTTTTAGTCACGGGCTGAAGTTAGTTTTAAGTTAGTTCACAGTAGTAAAATGTCATACAATCATTAAAATAAGGTACCCTTCTTGTAAAATAATACTAAATCTAAAAAAATAATACCAAATCTAAATTTCGCCAGTAGTAAACTAGATTTAACTTAATTTCGGGTAGAGACTCCACCAATAAACCACTTTCTTTACTTTTAGTGTAAAAAACTTCAAGGTATAAATTTCGATTTACACATAAAAATATGACAATTTCACAATTTGGTTACTCTATTGTTTCATAGATGTCGCTCTAAGTATACAAATATTTAATTTAAATCATTTTTAGATAATAATAAGTATTTATTGTAGAAAAAGTATAGTATGCAACTTGTTTATAAACTAAATTAAATTCGTGTCTAATATGGTGTTTATTAAACATGATAAATAACATAATATTTAATTAGGTGACTGCTAATCCACTTTACATTAGTAACTGTAAAAATTAATTTATTCAAATTGAATTATTTTAACTTTCAGAATTAAACAACTTAAGGATGATCAGGATGAAGTACCTAAAGATTTTTTAAATGAAATTCACAAATGGTCTTTAGAAGGTAAGTACATGTTTTAAGTGGACACTCAATAATTTAAATTAAAATAAAATTAATATTTTGTTTATATTCTTGTTTTTATCGCTTAAAAGCCAAATATTTCACCTGTCAAAATGTTTGGTCGGTTTGCTAGTACTATAATACTATAATACCAAAACGTTTTAACTATAATATGGTAATGATTTATTTTAAAGAACTTTTTGGATATGTTTAGGAATAAGCCTTTTATTATTAATAAAAATTTATAAGCATCAGTGTAAAGACACATTTGGGACCTGGACAATTTGCAACAACTGTAAACTGTATATTGTTTTAGCTATTGCCAAAGTAGCCTTAGACCAAAGACTGGGATGTTTCGATCAAACCGCAGACCCAAACACTCAAAAATTAATCGACGCAGTAAACACATTCTTCATTAACGTACCAGTATTGGAATTAAAAATCCCATTTTGGAAACTCTTCAATACGCCCACCTTCGTAAAGTATATTAACGCATTGGAAACTATAAGAGAGTAAGTACCTAATTTTTGATTTGATATGCACAGAATGCTTTGCAATGCTCTCGTTTAGTAGGTAATAAAACAATTATTTTTAGAATTTGCATGAAGTACATTAATCACGCCTTAAAAAATCCAAAAAAAGAGGAGAATGCGGAACTTTCAGTATTACAAAGGGTTTTAAAAATGGACAATGATTCCAAACTGGCCAGTATTTTAGCTTTGGACATGTTTTTGGTGGGGATAGATACAGTAAGTTCTTGTAGGACAGAGATTATTGTTGAGAAAAGTAGTCGGCAGCTACCTGCTCTTCTACCCTTTTACTTTAAATAGCTTTTTTGCAATTTTCTCATTCCAAGTAACATATACTTTGTTATAAAGTTTAACTTTATAGTAATTTGTAAGCAATTTAATCAGTCGTGCCAATCAAATCATGAACTAATTTTTTTTATAGAACACCTTTATAAGATAAACTAAACATGCTTTATAATTTATTTAATTTCACTTTTATTAAAATTGTTGTTTTATTGTCAGACATCGAATGCAGTGGCGTCTATTCTTTATCAACTATCACAGCACGAAGAAAAGCAGGAAAATTTGCATAGAGAAATTTTGAGAATTTTGCCGGAAACAAATTCCCAATTAACCAGCGAGAAATTGGAGCAAATGAACTACTTGAAGGCTTGCATAAAAGAGACTATGAGGTACTTATCGCTTTTTGATTTGGTTGGTGAATTTCACTTGTATTTCTGGGTATTAGATGTAAGAAATCTTAGTTTATTGTTGCGTCAACGTTATAATTATACCTACGTATCTAATGACTACTTTTATACGGAATTAAAACCTGCAAGAATAAATATACAGATTACAATTTAAATATACTAAATATATTTGTGGGTTTAAAAACTTTTAATGTGAGATCCTCATTTTAAATTTACGTTAAAACCAAAATTAAATTTATTTCGGGAACTTGAAAAATAGGAATATTGAATATATGAACACGTTGAATATATCCTAAAAAAATCAAAATTTTTGTGAGTAAAAAAAAAAACGATAAAATTATATTAAATATCAATAATAATAATTAATAAGGTAAATTTAAAAAAATGTCCAAATTTTGTCAATTTTAAAATTTTTGAAAAATAAAAATAATAAATATCGGAAAAACTTGTTTACCATTAAGTATTGGGTTGCCTTATAATATTTCACAAATAGTGCATTAAAAATTGAATTCGTATTTATACAGGGTATACTTAAAACATTTCTAAATAAAAAAATTAATTACGAACGATTGATTAGATTAGATTGGAAAAAAATTAAATTACGAGTAAATACATAAATGTTTTTTGCAGTAAAATCATAAAAAAAATTGCCATTTTTAATAATAAAAAATAAACATTCAACTTTGTTCTACATACATCTAAATTTTCATCCAAGAATATAAAAATACATACCTTTCAGAAGATACACTGTTCAAAATTTCATTCACCTTCCAGTTGTAGGCTTCAACTCGCTAGAGATAATGTTTTTAGTACGCTCCACCAACTTAAAATACCTATTTAAGGTCTCTTTAGTATCAAACAACTTGTTGTGTCACAACTGAGCTTATATACTCTTTATGTAAGTCAACAGAGGCGAGATTTAAGAACATCATGTGATCCACACCGCCTTTGCCGCGATCGGTACACACTACGCAACCAGGAATGAACGGCAAATTGTTTTAATCGTTTTAACAGAGTGCTTTAGGTTGAAGTATCTCTTATATTACAAACAACATATTTAGTAAACTGAACCATACAGCGGGTTGGTTTCACTAAAGTTTTCTGGGTTAATTTAACCAATTAAAAAAAAATAAAATTACTATCTGGTTTAGTACCGCCAAACTAATCTTTGTTTATATTTATATATATACATTTCCACAGTTGATTTAAATAAATACTTATGGGTCAACTAAATTAGTATGGTTAAATAAACTATTCCTTTTTTTCTGTGTAGGTGCACTTCTCAAATATTTTTAGACAAACACCGTTTTGATGTTTGCTGTATATAACATTTTCAACCATAATTCATGGTGTTTAATTAACACCACTTGGTGTTGGATTTTGACACCATTTTAAGATTACTCTTTACACCACAGCTATTTTAAACAGTGTATGTGTAAAAAAATGTGATATTTATTGTGTTAAACAACAATTACTTTTTTAGCGCGGTGGAAGCGTGGTAACCCCGCTTTGATAAGGATCGCGTTTTTAAATCGTACTAAAATTAACAATAATTGCAAACAATACTAAACTCTGGATTTCCGTCAAGTATAGAAAAACATTTTTGTTATGTACGGAAATCGATAAAAAACGTACAAAAGAGGAAGCTGTTATCCTACAGACTTATATAATAATAATAATAATAATAATAATAATAATAATAATAATAATAATAATAATAATAATATTAATAATAATAATAATAATAATAATAATAATTATAATAATAATTTATTAATCACAGAATTACAACAGAAAATGGTAAATATGACAGGTCAAAAAGATAAATTAAATGTATACTAAACAATACAGACAATCTTTTATGATTTTTACTCTTCTGATACGATGTTAAGTTGTGACGTCACTTACGTTGCATGGTAAATTTTTACTCTGAAGTTTAAAATTTTATATTTGAATAGGTTTATGTGAACAATATTTAACATTTTTCTTTTTATTATTATTTTAGACTTAAACCAGTGGTTATAGGCAATGGACGATGCACAACTTCCGATAGTATAATTGCTGGATATGAAATTCCTAAAGGGGTAAATAAATTCTTAATAATCAATTACTAAATATAATTACTTAATAGAAACTGCTTATATTAATTCAACCAAGTAATTTAATTGGAAAGTTTAATTAAATTCCATTGCAATTATTTTATTAATCGTAACACTAAAGATGCTTTTATATGCACTACAAGGAAGTTAAGTGAACAATCATATTTTTTACCGGTTCCTAAATGATTTAAGGTACAAATAATATTCCAACATTACGTTATTAGTAATTTGGATGAATATTTTACGGATAGTGCCAAATTCATGCCGGAAAGATGGTTAAAAACTTGCCCGATGTCCAAGGAACATCACCCGTTTGCATCTTTGCCCTTTGGGTTTGGAAAAAGAATGTGTTTGGGAAGGAGATTTGCTGATTTGGAAATTCAAACTGTTCTGGCAAAGGTAACATTTCCGATTAACCCACAGGTTATATTTGTTTAACTTGCATTGTTTTTAGATAATAAGAAACTTTAAAGTGGAATATCACTACAAGGAATTAGATTATCACATACATCCAATGTACACCCCAAATGGCCCACTAAAGTTTAAATTTGTTGAAAGAAAATAATTTTAAAGTGATATCTTTACCCAACTAGTCCATCCTGTATAAAAGTTTGTTATAAATAGTTTAAAAGTTACTTTAATAAAATATTTATTTAATAAAAAATTGTTGCATGTTTTTTAATTTATAAACCTTAAAGCCTCATTCAGAACCTCGTAATTAGTGGAAAAAATTAGTGGTTTCAATTATACTTATAATTAACACAAAACGATCATTAACAATGCGCAAAATTAACATCCAAAATTAAGGGAATTTGTTAAAAGATTGTCCATTTTTCTTAACCTGGCAAACAATATTAATTATATTAAATTAAAATTTTGTACAACCTTAACATCCCTGGCAAAACTTTTTGATTTTGACATAAAATATCCGCGCACATGCGCAAAGCGGCTTTCCAATTATAATTAGTGGTAAAAGTTAGAAGTTTGCAAATTTTTTCCACTAATTGAAAAGTACTACCACCAATTTGGTTGTGAACAAAGACAAACTTTTACGTTAATTGAAATCACTAATTTGTTCCACTAATTACGAGGTTCTGAATGAGGCTTAAAATACTTCATTTACATTAAATTTAAGTAAAAATTTCATCAATTTATCTTTATTTAAATTATTTCTTTTTCGTTTTATTTTTTGTTTTTAATTTATTTTTTTACATATCTAACAGATCATAAACTTTGACACTTGTTTTCATAATATTATTCTAATACGGTTTTTTATATTTGTTTTGGTACAATTTTTAAGATTTAATTTAACAAGTCAAAATCATTTAATTAATTTAGTAAATAATTACTGCTAAGCATTGTTCTTTTTTTGTTACAATTGATTATGTATACATTGTGCTAAATGTTGCTTCACACGTATGAAGCAACATTTAGCACAATGTTAAGGTTTAATTTACACTTATTTAACTTTGTTTTTGTAAACTGAACATGGAGGCAGGCCCGGATCTACCAAATTTCTAAGGAGGGCAAGGGTGCAAGTTGGAGAAAAACTATTTATTTTGCTTAGAGAGTATGTAAGTAAAGGTATTAATTGGTAGGTATATGGTAACTACGTACTCTCTAGAATTAGTAGTTCACAGCAATTTGTATCCCGGACATTTAACATCGAATTCTTATACCCTAAATCCGAAAAAGTTATGAAAGTAGAGCAGTTCTTGATAAATAGACAATTTTATTTTAAATGGAAAACTGACTAAATGTCAACTGTCAACTGTTTTACTTTTATAACTTTTGACAACATTTTCGGATTTAGCTGACAACTTTATGAATTGATTGCTAAATGCCCGGAATACAAATTGCTGTTGATGAGAAGTGGCTGCTTTTTCGCTATGACAATTAGTCATTTTTGACTAATTTATTTTTAGAAAGAAGAAAAAAATGCCTCATAAAAATTAAAAATTAACCAAGTGTTTTTTCTTGAAAAAGGATTAAATAACGATGTCGGGTATCCATAGCTATCATACAAGAAACAAAAATAATTTAGCACTGCCATATTATAGACTGAAAAAAAGTCAAACTAGAACAAACTTCTTAGGAATTAAGTTTTTTAACCATCTTCCACTTAATTTAAGGAAACATCCGGCCAAAAATTCTAAAAATAAAATTAAGGAAATTTTAATATAATATTCCTTTTATTCATTCGATGAATTTTTAAATTTCAATTTTAATATCACCTAGTTATAAGTTTTATCGATTTATATTTTATTTATATACTAATTTTATTAGGTTTGCCAATCTATTTTGTAAATTATTAATTATATTTTTAACCTGATTTTGACTTGAGTAAAGACTACTTGTACATAACATAAATAAAGATTATTATTATTATTATTATTATTATTATTAAACATATCCACAACATCCTTAAAACTTATTGCTAGTGCAAAAGTATTATCAATTGACGAAATTGAGTATGAAATTGTATTGCCCAGAGAATACAATCTTTCTTGGCCCATGAAAGAATGTATTCTTCTATGTGTATAATACTTCTATGAGTATTTTTTAAATTTGATGAGCTACAAGGTTGCTTAAATTAGAGTTGCATAATTAACATGAACTTTATGTATTAAAAAAAGCCAGAGGAAATATTTCAAAATAACTGAAACTCAAAGCCAAAAATCGTTATAACCTTTTTATTCCTTGAAATTTTAAAACAAAGTATTTACATGTAAACACTCATATTTATCTACAATTTTATCTTATTTCTTATCTACTATGTTTTTAGTTTCCATCACCGTCTTTTGGTTTTATAATGGTCACCATAACTTATGTAGTTTAATTAAGGGACCAACCGTCCTGGTTTACCCAGGACCGGTTCTGGTTTTTGCTAATGTGTCCTGATTTCAATTGTGTACTGGTTTTGTCCTGGTTTTGCAGATTTGGTTCTCGTTTATACTATTTTTTAACAAAAGATGGTGGTGGCATCTCTAAGTTTAGTTGGCGAGAAAAATCACAAATTGGATAAAAATGTAGATAAATATGTATGTTTACAAGTAAAATTGTAGATTGGTAGAAACTTGGCAACTAATTGTTCAGTTATGCGCATTAGCAAGTTTTTGAATAAAACAACATTTATGTTAAACAGCTGTTGGCAGCACTCTCTGGGTTAAATAATATTCTTAACTTTCTGTGTAGGTATATTTAAAAAGTTGGGATTTGTTATATGTGCAAAAAGGCGTGAAAAACGTGCTTGTTTGCAAGTATTTATTATCGTGCAATTTATAAACGTTTGTTAAATATTAAACAGCTTTAAATTTTGTCTACTTAATACAACAGTTTTCAAAACCTAAATTAAATAAAACAGTTAATTATTAGATGTTAATATAAACTAGAAAATCTTTAAAGCTTCAAAGTTTCTTTTTTTGTAGTAATATTTGTTCAGAAAATAACGGGAATTGTTAAATTACGCGGGTTCGGAGGGTCCGGTTGTTATAAAATTGTCTTTATTATGTTGGTATACATGCCCCCAAAGTATGATAAAAACTTTAGCTGTTTTCATTGTTTACTTTGTCTGTGACAGCCGCTAAGGTTAGATGTGTTTTATGTGCTCGGCGATTTTTCGCTCGTTAAAAGAAATGGATCAAAGAATTTGTATCCAATTTTGCTTAAAAAATGAAATAAATTCTGTGAAATGTTTACAAAGGCCTATAGTGAGTCTGCTATAAGTAAAACAAGAGTTTACAAGTGGTATAAGTGTTTCCAATATGGCCGTGAAGACGTTGAAGATGACGAACGCCCCGAACGCACAAGCTCATTAACAACCGATAAAAATTTGAAAAAAGTGAAGAAATGGTTATAAACCATCAGAGAAGTCGCTGATGATGTTGGTATATCGATTTGCTCATCCCAGGAAATTTTTTCGAATGTTTTGTGTATCTAAACTTCTAAACTTGTTAAATTTTGAACAAAATTTTTGGCCAAAAACACTACTGTAATGATGCCCCAGCCTCGATATTTGCCAGACATGCCTCTGTCTGACTTTTTCCTATTCCCAAAAATAAAGAGAACCTTAAAGGGCCGTCGTTTTGCAAGCATAGATTACATTAAAAGCGCATCGCTGAAAGAACTAAAGGCTATCACAAAGATCGAGTTTTAGAAGTGTTTCGAGTATTGGAAGAAGAGCTGGTACATGTGCATAATATCCCGTTATTTTCTGAACACACCTCGTATATATTTATTTATTATATATAATATTATTTTTAAATAATTAAAATTTGTTCAGATATTTGCCAATAAAATACCTAATATTTGTACAAATAAACGTAAAATATATTTCATCATATTTCATCATCAATAAAAATTATACCAACGGTAACCTAACCAAACTGTGTTGCATTTTATTGGGCACGATTTGATCGTTTATTGTTGACCATTGCGATTGCACAAGAAACATAGGAATATAAAGAAATATCTTGTACATTTATTGGCAAAACTTTGCCAAAGGCGAAATGGCAATTTCTGGCCAAACTTTGACCTGATCTGGGATTATTAAAATGTTTGGTAAAAATCCATAAAAAGTAAATATAACCATAAAGTTCATTTCAATAAATTGTATTTGCATAAATTATTCTACAATAAATTATAACTATTAATAAAACCAATGTTATTCCTTCCTTTTAGTCATTTTAAATTTAAGCTTTCCTTCAGGAGCATACATGAAGGTAACCTTATATTCCAGAGGCACGTAATGGTATTCCAATTGATATGAACGAATTAACTAAAAATAACCACTGTAATTTAATATCCTTTTATATATGTATTAAAACTTGTTTACTTTAGCTAAAAGTACTTGGATTTCCAAATCAGCAAATCGTCTACCCAGGCACATTCTAGCTCCATAACCATACGGCAAGGAAGCAAATGGATGGATTTTATTATCAATATCTGATTTTAACCAGCGTTCTGGAAGGAACTCTTTTGGATTTGTAACGTATTCTTCCATACTTCCAGTTACTAAAGTTGGAAAAACTACTTGTGTCTAAAATTTATACCTTCTAGTTTAAACTCTGTATTAGGTATATTTTCTTACGCCTTGTGGAACTTGATATCCCTGTATGACAGTGTCATGTTGTAAAGTCCTGCCATTACCGATCACTGTAGAGTATCTTCTGAAAACTTCCTTGACAAATGCTTTTAAAAACACCAATTGGTCCAACTTTTTAGAATCTATTGGTTCATTTGGATCTGGCATTACAGTTTTTAACTCCGCGTACATTTTTTGTTGTTGTTCTGGTCTTATTGCTAACTGGTATAAAATTGAACAAACGGCCATAGAGATCTAAAAGAATGAGTTGTTTGAGATGTTATTCTTTTTTGTTTTGCTGTACTTACCGTATCAATTCCTACTAAAATCAAATCTAAGGCTAAAATATACGCCATTTTTGGATCTTTTTCATTGGCCAATATTCTTTCTACTAGAGATAAATCTTTTTCGTTTTCTACGTTTTTTGTTTTAAGTCTTTCCATTGCTGCATCAATATGTTTCATGCATATTCTAAAACATTAATTATTAAAAATAATAAAATTTAATACAAACTTAATAATTACTCTATGAAGTAGTCCATATTTTTGACATAATTTTTCCATATAGTTGTTGGAAAGTATCTCCAAAATGGAAACTTAAGTTCTAGAATTGCCACATTTCTTAAAGCGTATTTTGCTGCGTCTATAATTTTTTGAGGCTCTGAATCGGCTGGTAAATTTTTCTCCAAACATCCCAACCGTGTGTCCAGAGATACCCGACCAATACCTAAAAATATATAATTATAGAAACTGTTTTTTCGCCTTACAACCATAATTATTAAGATTTTACAATGCAATAGTTAAGAACATATTAAATAGAAAGAACATATTAAATGGAAAGGATATAATAGTAGTGCATTTCATAACATCGTAACAAGCGAGCAAACAGTTAAAAACAAAAAAATACTACGTGTTTCATAACTAAGGAAATAAGTTTATATTGTAAAGTCTCTTAAAAATTTTGTGTAATTCCTTAATATTAACTTTAACTGACTTTCCATTACTCGGTGCATCATTACAAAAATATTTAAGAAGCTGTAATTGAAACATATTTTATAAGACAAAATATTAAATACGGTTTTAAATTTAAATTACTCACATTCCAAAGCCCATTTGTGAATTTCATTATCAAAATCTGCAGGCATTTCGTTGTTTTCATCTTTCATTTCGAGCATTCTAAAAATATTTATTATTATTATTATTTTTAAATATATATTTTGTAACAAAATTATTATTCAAAAGTAACATTTAGGTGATTTTAGGCCATATTTACCTGTATATAAAGTCATTGGTTACAGTTTCTATTGGTTCAATATACTTTTTAACTGTTTGTATTTGTAAAACTGGCTTTTGTACTCTCGTCCTAAACAGTCTCCAGGGTTCTCCATGTCTAAAATATTTAACAGTACATTTTTGTATCTTTTATTATTTGCGTTTTTACACTCCAACTACTCCAGGTAAATCCCCGAAAAACTTCTTTCTAACTTGACTCTTATACTTTACTAAACAAGGCATTGATGGTCTAAAAGGTGTCGGACCTTCTTGTCTGTAGATTTTTTCGATTTCATCTGCATCATAAACAAATAATAAATCAGGCCTGCCAACCAAACCAGAAAGTTTGCACATTTTTCCATATTCTTCGTGAAATAGCTGAGATAATTTTGCTACATCTGATATATCATATTGACCTAAAAAAACAACATAGATAACGTTTAAAAAGTTTTCCATTGTAAATTATTATAATCTTGCCTATTAACGGCATAAGCCTCCAAGTATTTCCGATAATGGGAAGTGCTTTCGGTCCAGGTATTTCTGAATAGGGTTTAGCATTTTCAAATTGTTCCAAATGAGGGCATATTGCTTCCACAGTAGCTGCTTCAGATCTGTGTCTGACAGTTTCTATTAAGGTCCTTGATTTCCTTAAAGGACGACACACTTTTGAGAAATTGACCATAATCCTAATAATTTTTAAAGGTATTATTACGCAAAACAAAACATATTTTATGTATACATAATGTTTATATAGGGCTTTTAATTAAAAACTAACTAACTTTTGACTTACACTTAATATGATCTTGAGCAAAAATAAGTCGATTTAGTATCGAGGGGGAAGTACATATGCAGTGTTAAACAAATTTTATGTTCCAGCTACTTTTAAAAAAATTAATTTAAATTTTTTATTTATATATATAGCCAAAATATAAATAAATAGGTATTTCATAAAAAAATATTGTAAATGTTTAAAATGTGCTCCGTTATTTGCTAAACAATAATACAATCTGTTTTCAAACTCTTGTCAAACTTTTTAAAACGTTTTAGGAGTTATCTGCCTACATTCTTGAAAATTCTTGTAAACTGGTGTTTTTAAATGATCCAAAGAAAAAAATCAAGTGGCGTTAAATCGGGAGATCTTGCCGGCCATTACTAAGCACTTCTTCCACCAATCCATTCTCGGAAAACCTTTGGTTCAACCATTTCCTTGAATGGTAAAGCAACATATTTCCTTGTTTGTCCATCTGATTTTCTAATGACTGGGTAATAAGTGAGTATAAAATTTTCAAACAAATTATTTAGTTGGCAACACCGAAAAAAAATACTACATATTAAAGATAACTAAATATTTAACTGTAGTAATTTAAAAATATAACTCTCTTTGGGACAGTTAATGGATTTATGTTTATTAAAAGGCTTTTTCTAAAAAGGTTTAGCTGCAGTTATTAAACGTAAGTACAAGGTGGCCCCCAATAATGTCGCCCCCCTTTAACTTTTTTATTTTAAGTGTCCAAAAAAATTTAAAAGTGTGGTTATGTAGGTAGGTACTAAAAATAATTTTTTTCAACGTATAAAGAAAATTGGAAAATTGATCAGTATACAGGGAAAAACAAAAAGTTTATTTTTTTTCAATGGAAAATTCTAAGCATATTTCATATAATATACCATATACCTAAATTCAACCGTTTCTGAAATTTTTAAATTATTTTTAAGATAAAAAGTTAAAATAGTTTAGTATTTCTCTGTCTGAGTACGCCATTTTTACTTAGTTAACAAGACATATTAACATAATGACATTATGTTAATTATTATATTATATGTCTTGTTAAATAAGTAAAAATGGCGTACTCAGACAGAGATAATGTCACTATAGTAATTTATTTTCAATACAATTTTTTGTATACTGAGGCTTCTTGATTTCTAATAGTTTCGAATTCAAATATTTCAAAAAAGGTTGAGTTTAGGTATAACCATGGTTTAGGTATAACCATGGTTTGTTATTTGAATTATAGAGGATCACCCTGTACATCTATTGTTACTAAACAATATTTATCTGTCATAATTAAAGTTATTTGTCGTAGTATTAAACTTACTTAATTACCATATCTAAACAGTTTAACTACAGTCTCAAAATCTTTGCCTACCATTAATACACGACCTATCCTAATTTAGGATTCCTGTTGCGTTTGGTAATTGTTGTTAAATTGTTGCTCGAAGGACCATAAAACGATGCTTGTGTTTGTTTGATGTTGTTGTATTGTTGATTAAAACCACAATAGTGTATGGTTTTTAAGTAGATATTTATTTACACATAACTTAAACTAAAACTATTTAAACAAGTGAAATAAAAACTAGATCATTGGCGATCAATTTGGGTAGTCGATACTGCCCATGTGTTGCAATGCTGCTTAATTGAGTGAATGTGTTCGAATCTCGTCCTACAGTTCGGGTAGTTTTAACCCCCCTCGCTACTAGACATATGATTGGCTTGCCTCTACAGTGGGAGTGGCAATATAAGCCTGCTTAAATTATACTTAAAACTATACATTTACGTTATAACGAATTAAAATTGAAACTTTGCTTTAACATAAGCCGGCCACCTTGAAAGGTGTACCTTTCAAAATATGAAAGATTCAACTAAAGTATATCTAATATTAATTACTGGTAAACATGAACAAAGAGTGCACAACACTAAATATGTCAAATTGTTGACGGTACACTAATTACTTATAAAATACTTAAAGTTATAATAGTATGTATGACAAAAAGAACTAAAAATAGAAACTATTACTTAAATTATTCAGTTCATTCACTGTTATTGTCCTCTTCACTTTTGGGGAAAAGGCAGATTTTATTAATTGCACGTTTCACTATTGCACCGTTAGGTAACTTGAGAGACACTACGCGAACTAAATTATCAGGACCGGGATGAAGTTCGATAATCCTGCTCATTGACCATTTTTGCGGTGGTGTTTTGTCCTCCTTGATTAGGACAAGTTCACCGACATTGACATTGCCGGCCCTTTCAAACCTCCATTTTGTCCGTACCTGGAGATTCGACAGGTACTCCTTGGACCACCGTTGCCAAAACTGTTGTAGGCAATGTTGTTTGATAACGATCCAGTCGATTTTCGTGAATGTTGGTGACGTCATGTTGAGGTAACGCCATCAAAGAGTCTCCGATGAGGAAATGACCGGGAGTAAGGGGAGCATAATCGTGAGGGTCATTGGACAAAGGGGTTAGAGGACGGGAGTTTAAACATGCTTCTACCTGTACTATGACGGTATATAATTCTTCATAGGTCATTTTTGCATTTCCCAAAATTTTAAACAAAAAACCTTTTGCCGCTTTAACCGTAGCTTCCCAGAGACCTCCCATGTGTGGAGCCTGGGCAGGGTTAAAGTGCCATGAAATTCGATCGTTATGTAAAAATTTTATTATTTTACTCTGCGTGTCACTAGACGCTAGACACTTATATATTGCTTTAAGTTCGTTATTGGCACCAGTAAAGTTGGTGCCGTTATCTGAAAAAATGTCTGAGGGTTTTCCTCGCCTTGCAATAAATCGTTTAAGTGCATTCATAAATGCATCTGTTGACAAATCTTTGACAAGTTCCAAATGAACCGCCTTTGTTACAAAGCACACAAAAATACACAAATATGCTTTTACAAATTTTGCCTTCCTTGTTGTCCCATCTTTAATTATAAATGGGCCAGCAAAATCTAGACCGGATTTTAGAAAGGGTCTACTTATTGTTACACGTTCAATGGGTAAATCACCCATCTTTTGATTTATTGACCGAGGCTTGTTTTTAAAACACGTAACGCACTTTTGTATAACTCTTTTTACTGCTCTATTGCCGGACAGTGGCCAATATTGCAGCCTCACATTTGATAACGTTAATTGACAACCGCTATGCAAATTTCTTTCATGAATATGTGAGATTAGTAGTTCTGTAAGTTTGTGTTTGGTGGGAACGATTATAGGATGCTTTTGATTGTAATTAATTTCTGCGTTTCTCAGTCTACCCCCAACTCGCAATATACTGTCATTATCTAAAAACGGACTTAAATTTGATAATTGCGATGATGGTTTGATCGGTTGTTTTTTCGTTAACTGCGAAATCTCCTCAGTAAATTGTTCATTTTGACAAAGTCTAATTAATGCCTTTGTGGCGTTGTCTAGCTCATTTACTGATAGATTTTTCGTAAGTTTGTGTTGTTTTTTACAATTATTTATGAATCTTAAGATATATGCTGTTACATTTCTTAATTTCGAAAATGTTGAATAATTATTAAATATCGATAATTTTTCTGTTGAAATTGTAGCAATGGCTGTACGTTTAATTTCCGGAATGGCTATTGTCCTATTTTCTTGATTGTAAACCGGTATATCGCACCTTGTATGCAATATTTCAGGTCCGTACCACCACAAGTTGGAATTAATTAAAACATTTGGATTGACTCCACGTGAAATGATATCTGCTGGGTTGTTTTCCCCTCGTATATGATACCAATCAGTGCATTGCGTTATTTCTGTAATTTGTGTGACACGGTTGGCCACAAAAGTTTTTAAATAACAGGGTTGTATTCGGAGCCAAGCTAAAACGATTTCTGAATCTGACCAACAATAAATTTTGTCGATTTTAATAGCCAGTGCTAGTTGCACCTTTTTTAATAGTTTTGTAAGCAATAGCGCTCCACATAACTCTAATTGAGGAATTGATACTGTTTTTAAAGGAGCCACCTTTGATTTCGCGCAAATTAAGTTGGTACTATAGTTAACTTGATCATTTGTCGATCGCGCATATATGCAGCAGCCATATGCAGACTCGCTGGCATCGCAAAAGGCGTGTAATTCTATCGAAACAGGATTTTCGCAAAGTAAGGGCCTGTTTGTAATTATTGAATTAATTACTGGAAGCTGACTAATATAATTCAGCCATTCGCTATTTAATTCTTCAGGAATAATGTCATCCCAATCAATTTTTAATAGCCAGAGTTTTTGCATAAAAATTTTTGCTTTAATGATTATTGGGCCGACTAAACCCAAAGGATCAAAAATTTTTGAAATTAAGGATAAGACTTGCCGTTTTGTATATTGTAATTTTATATTTAATGTTGAATTGGAATGAAATGAAAAGTGAATTGTATCTGATCGTGAATTCCATATCAAACCTAACGTTTTCATTACTTTGTTTTCAGTAAATTGACTTTTAAATAAATCAGCTGTATTGTCCGTGCACGAGTCTGTAATATTATTGTTGTTTGATGACCATTTGCTCAATTCAAAACCATATGACCGTAGTAAAGTATTTAGTTCGTCTTTTAATTGTATTGCGTCTTCAATGCTGTTAGTCCCGGTTAGCAAATCGTCAACATAAAAATCCCGTAATATGGTTTCACAGGCAAATTTTTTAAAATGTATATTTTGATATGCAATTTCGTGTAGACACCGAATTGCTAAAAATGGTGCACAAGATGTGCCGTAAGTAACTGTATTTAAATTGTAAATTTGAATAGTCTCGTGTTGATTGTCTCGCCCAAAAATGTTTTGATATTTTCTGTCTGACTGATCAACAAGGATCTGTCGGTACATTTTTTTGATGTCAGCAGTCATAACATACTTATGACTTCTAAATCGAACAACGATATCAAAGAGATCGTTCTGAATAGTTGGCCCTACACATAAACAATCGTTAATGTTTAGACCGTCGCTTAATTTTGCAGATCCGTCAAAAACAACTCGAATTTTGTTGTCTTTGTAAACTGCATGGTGTGGAAGATATGAAACAGGTGTAATGGCATTATCAATGCCCATATGTTGGAGTGAAATATATTCGTCCATAAATTCAATATAAGAGGCTTTTAACTTGTCGTCGTTTACAAATTTTGTCTCTAATGACTTAAAACGTTTAAGAGCTATGTTTTTTGAATCACCCAGATTTATGATGGAGTTTTTAAAGGGCAATTTAACAATAAATCTCCCGTTAACGTCACGGGTTGTGGTAGATTTAAAATAATCTTCGCAATATTGTTCTTCAAATGATAAGGGTTTCTTTATGTTAATTTCTTCTAATTCCCAAAATTTCGCTAATTGTTCATTTAGACTTATACCGCAAATATTGTTGCTTTGATTAAAGTTTAATTTAATTGATCCTGTTACTATCCATCCGAGTTTAGTTAATTGTAATATTGGTTTACTGTCACCTAATTGTATAGTTTGTGACTCTAATAGATTATAATATATACCTGCACCTAATAAAAGATCAATCTGTCCAGGTTTATTGAAAGTTGGGTCAGCTAATTGAATGTCTTGACCTACATTTAAATTGTCTGTGTTAAATGGAATTGTCGGAATTTTATTTGTAATAGTCGGTAGTACTAAACATCGTAATTTAGTGTTAAAATCATTATATTTAGATTTGATATGAATTTCAGCAGATGCGTGAACCTGTGTTAATTTCTGATTAATGCCTGTAATTGATAATTTGAAATCTTGTAATTGAATACCTAATCTTTTTACCAAATCTGCCGTAATAAAGTTACTTTGACTACCTGAGTCCAAAAGAGCTCGACAGCTTTGCGGTTGACCGTAAGAATCGTAAATGTCCACAATGACGGTGGATAATAAAACTAAGTTATCATTAATAGCGGTATGATAACAATTGGCTTTTGTACCTTTTATTGGCATGATACTTAAAGATTGATGACTGCTCTGTGTTGCGTTTGGCATATTATCAATTTTAGATGTAGATGGTAAAATGGTAATTAAATCGTTTTGCGAATTTACGTTATTAGATTTATCGGTTGAAAAGTGTAAAATCGAATTGTGTTTATTTTGACACTTTCTGCAGTTGCTTGATGTACACTCGTTTGTGATATGACCAGGCCTTAGGCAATTAATGCACAATTTAAGTTTTTTGACTTCTTTAAAACGATCTTCGGGTAAGAGGTTTAAAAATTGTTGACAATGATAGATTGCATGCGATTGTTTACAAAAATAGCACACTGGTGAACTATTATTTACTGCAAATGAATGTTCCATTCGTTTCTGAAACGGTTTTGTAAATTTGGATTGATAGTTGCTAATATTATTAGTGAATAATCTTTTATCGGTTCTTGCAGCGGAATTGTTTAATACCTTGCTATACTCTAATATAAATTCTTTTAATTGCAAATATGATGGTAATTCGACTGACTTATATTGCAATTCGAATGCTTTACGAGTTTCGACATCGAGTTTTTGCAACAAAATATTGAATAAAGGAAAATCCCATTGATCTGTCGGAAACTTTAACAATTTAAGGGCTTCAATATTTTCATCAAATGTATTGACTAATGTTTTAAGATTTTGATTTGTAGCAAACGGTAATTTTGTGAACGTAGCAACCTCCTCCCAATAGGCAGTTGCGAGCTGTCTTTTATTGTTGTACTCGTCCATTAACTTATTATATGCAATTATGTAATGATCATCAGCTACTGGTATAGATTTTATAAATGCCCTTGGTTTAGGGCCTAACGACGTGAGTAAATATTGAAATTTGTCAATATTTGACAACGAAAGATTGTTGTGAATGAGGCTATTGTACAAATCGCGAAAATTGAGCCACGTTTGAAAACTGCCTTCAAACCTTGGTAATTGAAGTTTTGGTAATCGCACATTTTGTTTATCAACGAAATTGTTACTGTTGCTATGTATTGATGGCGAATTACACTCACTTATTTCTGGAGGAAATAAGCTTTGATATGACGTTTTAATGGCATAAAATGTATTGTCAAAGTCTGATCTTATTTTTTCTTGAGCTGCAAAGTCTAATGTTTTAAGTTCCAATGATTTGGAAATAATTTGCCCATGCAAGGCTTGAAATTCATTGAATAAAATGTGTACTTGTTTATATCGAACTTGGAATGCGCCCTTTTGATCTTCATCTTTTTCGGCCTTAACTGCTATCTTTTTGATATCTTTTAAACGATTTATTGCAATGTCACGAGTAAATTGTAGATTTTCTAGTTCCATTATAATTGAAATGTGTAACTAGTCTTATTGATTTGGAAAATGCAAATGCACCGTATTATATGAAATAATAAAATAAATCGTAGTACATGTAGAAAACACTTTGATATGAATAGAAAGGATGGTAAATGGAATGAGACTTACTGCTTTGTCGTAATGGGCGACCAGGTGTTGTCCCAATCTGAAGACTATAGGAAGCTGTGTCGGCCTGAAGACAGTGGCTTGGATGGTCTTCCTATAGATGTCCAGTTCTTGTAGAAATGCTGATTGTGTTGTCGTCTAGGATGCGATAAATTTGATATCCATAGATCAAACTCTCCTGTATCCGGTTCGAAGTGACCAAAAAATGTTTATTGGTTGGTAATTGTTGTTAAATTGTTGCTCGAAGGACCATAAAACGATGCTTGTGTTTGTTTGATGTTGTTGTATTGTTGATTAAAACCACAATAGTGTATGGTTTTTAAGTAGATATTTATTTACACATAACTTAAACTAAAACTATTTAAACAAGTGAAATAAAAACTAGATCATTGGCGATCAATTTGGGTAGTCGATACTGCCCATGTGTTGCAATGCTGCTTAATTGAGTGAATGTGTTCGAATCTCGTCCTACAGTTCGGGTAGTTTTAACCCCCCTCGCTACTAGACATATGATTGGCTTGCCTCTACAGTGGGAGTGGCAATATAAGCCTGCTTAAATTATACTTAAAACTATACATTTACGTTATAACGAATTAAAATTGAAACTTTGCTTTAACAATTCCTAAATGCTTTATTTAACTATACAAATAATGCTGTTTTAATTGATTTTCGAAGCCTGGTTGGATAATAGGAATGAAGTATATTAGTTTAAAAAGCGTTTTAATTACATTTATTTATTAAAAAAATTATAAATATACACAGAAATTCTTTAACATCGTAATAATTTTAAATACATATTTAAATGATAATTATCGATATAAGGATATATTTTTATTATACGTAACATACTAAAACGAATGCATTATAAGTATATATGTAGTAATAATAATTAATAGTATTATTATGAATAGTCATGATGAAGAAATATTACTTTAACATTAATAAATTATTGGTAAATGCACATAAGAAATTGTAATCTTTACTGGTAGGTAACCTTCTTATTCTAAAGAAAAGTTAATTTACTTTTTGCTAAAATTTTATATTTATATGAATAAATTAGTTTTAAATGCGTTCTCATTTACAAATCTTCTTAAGTAGGCTAGATACTAGACAAAATTTATCGGACAAGTAGCATAAGAATATATTAAATTGAGTTTAAAAAGTGCAAATATATATTATCCGGATTCTAATGCACTTAATTAATAATTAATTAATTATAGAAACATTCATTAAAACTTTATTTAGGGTATTCTGAAAATAGTGTACTAACGCGGGATATTTTTAACTTATGTTATACTTAAAATACCCTCCCCAACAGCCTCTAATACCGCTAATGCGCCATTTTGGGACACCCTGTATATACATATATATAGAGAATGTAAATTTGTTTAAAAATACAAGTCTAATATTAATGAGGTATATTACATAAAAAATAAATTATTTTTAAGAAAAATTAACAGCGTTATGCAGATGTTTATAAAAGGTAGGTTAGTTTTGTGCATATAAATCAGGTTCATTTATTATGCTAATGATTTATTTATTATAATTTATTATAACTGTATGAAGTAATATTTAGCACAAAGTTAAGTTCAATTTACACATTATTCTAGTCTCGTAAACTTGAACATGAATTTTCTTAGGCAATAGGTAAACAAATAAATCATTTAAAAGGTGTGTTTCCAAACACCTTAAAAATTAATGAAATTTCTTAAGAAAAAAGCATGGTCAGATTTAATTTAATTTATTTGGTTATTGGTAATATGTGTGTGAAATGTTACTAAACTGGCTGACCTTAAACTCTTCAGGTTTTTGAAATTCTGACAATTTGTTGGGCCATATTTTTTGATAGTTTATAGGTAGGTACATACAATGTTTTTTATTTTTTAAGTAATTTATATAATTTAACATTTTAAATTATGATTTTTTGTATTTTTTCTAAACGTTTAAAAATGGTTTACTTTTTAAAATTATGTTGAACATTTGCAAGGTAGAGAAAGTTAACGAGGAAAATTTAATGAATTCAATTTATTAAAAAAGTGCGATTTCAATTAATAATTAGTAATATTTTATTGTTAACATTATGTAATGTTATTTAAAAAACAATATATTTTTATGTACGTTACTTCATTATTGAAAAATAATCTTTAGGGTTGTCCTTATATAGACAATTTTTGCTTGCTAACAACATAATAATAATTAATATTAATTAAATTGGAATTTTTGTTTTAAAAATCTGCTAAAAAGTAATAATAGTAATAGTAGTTTATTGATCATGGAAATAAATTAAAAACTTAAATTACATGACAAGTCAAAAATATGCATATATAAATTGCAAATATTAACAAAATTACAAATATATGTCGTTAATATTACAAACATAAATAAGAATTATAAAAATAGATCAGGTACATGGATTCTTTTATAGTTTAGAATAAATTGTTCAGCAGTAGGTTTAGGCCCTTTTTCTAGGCTTTTTTAGTTGAGGTCTTTCATCCTTTTAGGAATTTTGTTGTATAGTTTTGTTCCACAGTAGTATTAGTAGTATTTTTGTGTTTTGTATACCTAGACGATATAGAGCAATTTGTAGTTTTTCTTTGTTTCGTGTATTTATCTAGTGGATTTCGCTATTTTTTGTTTAAACACTATAGTGTTCTATGTTTTTGTGCATATATAAGATACAGTTAAGTATGTATATGTGGTAATAATAAGTATTTTTTTTTTAAGTGATTTCTACAACTCTGTGTTTTTTAGGTCACATAATGCTCGAATAGCTTTTTTTGAAGAATAAGAGCTTCATGTAAGTATGTTGTTTCACCCTAAAGAAGTATTCCCTAGGAACATATAGTATGGAAAAGTATGAAATTTGTTGTTTTGACTGTTTCGTAGGTAGATATTGGTTTCAGTCTTCTTATAAAGCTTAAAAGCTTTTTTGTAATTTTAGTGCTAAAGATTAGTATTTCTGTAGGTTGTGGTTTTGATTTTATAACAAATGATATATCATAGTAGCAAGTGTATGTTTTTATGTTCCATGCAAGATCATTTAAATATATGATAAATAGGATTGGCCCCAACACAGAGCTTTGTGGTACTCCACTGTTGACAGGTGTTTTTGTTGATTTTTTTCCATTTGGAATCTATTTTTTGTGAACGATTCTAGAAGAGTATTTACTCCATAAAAATTTAGTTTTTGTTTTAGTATCTTGTGCGAGATAGTGTCGAAAGCTTTGCTTGAGTCGCACAAGACATTACTAATTTAATTAGTGCTGTGCTGTTGATTTAGATTTCCTGTATAGGCTATAGCCATGTGGACTCTCAGTGAAAAAGGTATTATTTTCAAAATATTTAACCAATCTTGATTTTATGATTTTCTAAAATTTTTTGGAAAATACTGGAATAATTTATATGGGATGATAACTATCGCTATGGTTTATGTCCTGTTTTACTTATATATATGGCTGTTTTAGTTATTTCGAAAAAAACGACTTCTGATATGCATTTATAATTATTAGTGTCAAAGGACCATGAACATCTTGGGTCTTCTTGTCATTTAAGCTGTCAATTATCTTGGCAACTTCTTGTTCGGTTGTTTCGTGAAAAAAGCAAGAGTCTATTGTATTTAGTGTTTTTTTTAATATTGTGAAGTATTTTTACCAATATCCGGTAAGCTGTCAGCTTTTACTCACTGTACTAGAGAATGTGGTCAGTTTATTTGCCGTAAGCGTAGATTAATTATATATATTTTTTTGAATACCCCTTTCAGCATCTATGACTTGCCAGATTTGTTTATTGACAGCAATATTTATTTTGGTCGAGTTTTTTGGTTTGATGAATTTATATTTTATATTTATTTCTGTAGTTTTTGTGGACTTTTCCTATGTCATCTTTTTTTACCATTGCTATAACATTTAGTGCTTTCAGTGAATATTTCATTTTAATTAGTTGAGGTGTATTTCAAGGCTTATTTTGATCTCATTGCACTTGTATTTCTTTTTCAGGAAAACTATTGTCACAGAGGCTCTTAAAAATATTATGGAAATTTGTATATGCAGTTGGCAGCTGGCATTAACATACACTGGATTTGCCCAGTTTATGTACACAAAACTTGGGTAAAAAAGGTTTTCCAGGGTTAAACTAAATAAAATTAAAAAATATGAATAACTACAAAAATATTACAAACTAAGAATACCTGCTAAAACTTGGTATTAACATGGTAGCAAATACATAAACACTAAAAAGATTTTTAAAATCCTATAAAGTTTTCATTAAAACTATTTCCTTGTTAAAATAAGTTACATAAAAAACATATTCATTCATTAAACTATAGGGCATAGGTATACCTATGCCCAGTGAACATTGCCTCCATATTTTAATACAAAAAATAATAAAATCTTATTTAACTTGTAATACCTTAATTATTGTTTCCTATTGTTTTCTATTGTTTACACATATCCACAAGCCGCACTGCCACTGCACTATACACCATGTGATGTACCTGATGGTATGTCTACATTCACCGAAATAGTATACCGTGACCCGCTTTTTAATAAAACTTTCACCTGAAACACAAACGAAACCTTTCATAAAACGGGTTATTTATTCCGCGTGCTCGGTACCGGTGCACCGGTGTTTCGTCTTCAATTCAAATATCCCGCTGAATCAAAATTTCCCCTTTAAAATTACGCATCTTTTAAAATTCGTTGGATTATTTTAAAGCTGGTGTCCCACCTTAAACAAATAACTAGCAACTAGACCGTAAAATGTTGCTAGTAATTTGTTTAATACTCAGTAATTATTTTAGATATTTTTTTAATCATATTTAGATTCAGCATCCCGTACTCCAATTAAGTTATTTTCACTAATAACAAAATGTATTATAACCTCACTTTCTCCCGATTTTAAAGATAATTATAGTCGCCTCTCGTATATATAAAAAAATCTGACATCTGTTAAGCTTACTTTTTTCCAATTTAAAACCCGATTAGTTTAAATAACAGTGAATATTGAAATCAGCCAATAACTGATGCCTAACAACGTGAATATTTAGTTCATTATTCACGTTGTTAGACAGGGCAGCCGTAATTCGTATGCGATTTTTAATTTTTAAAAATCAGTGGCAGTGTTGCCAGCAGTAAAATGTTAAAATACTCAAAAACCTAAACAAAAATTCTCCAGAATTCTCCAACTTTGTCAAAAAAAAATTTTCAATACTTTTAATGGGCATCTCTGTATTCATTTACCACTCCCCAAAAATTTTCAAAATTTTTTAAATATGTGGATGGGGTGTATCAAAGTTCCGACCGGTCAAATTCTTGCAGGGTAACTTTTTTAAAAATTACTAGCACAACGCACCCAACCAATACTTTCAATATTTTTTATTCTGTATTTTAATTATTAAAAATTCGCTAAAAACTCTCCGATGCATCTTTAAATTCTAACTATCTAACTTGAAAACTCTCAATCAAGAACAAAAAATCACCAGAAATGGTGAAAAATTCTCCAAGATGGCAACACTGATTCAGTGGTAAGGATAACAATCACAAGGGTAGTCATGCGCAACGCGTAGCTAAGAGGAATTTCTTATTGATAAGGATTTTTCCTTATTTATAACGACGAATAAGGAATTCTTCTTCTTCTTCATTGGTGGCCTAAGGCCTTAATGGTCTCGGTTTCAATGAACCACTTTGACCAGCAACAAGTTTTAATGTCCATGCGCCTAACAAAGCCATCCACCCATAGACACGTTAATTTTCATCCACTCAATGTATTGTACAAATCACAAAATACCTCGCTAGAAAGTCAAAGCTTGCGATATTGTCCAAAAATACCGGTATATTTCTATACCCGGAATTCAATTTTGTCCCTCCTGGGTCAAAGTCAGCTATGTTTCAAACTTTTCATCGAGCAATGTCCCAGAGATGAAATTGCGATGCACCACACACGAAAGACATAATCGAACTCCGACGGATAAGGAAAAAATCTTAACACAACGTCCACATAACGTTGAACGTTAGTCTCGCTAAGTTTAAAGTGGTTTACCCTTCGACATAACCAGCAAAGGAGCAAGCAACAACTTGTCAATTGCTCCTAAGCACTTGACAACGCCGGATGTAATGGTGGTTGGATGAATCAAGCCTACGACTGTATCAAAGAAAACGATTTAGTATATCGTGAAAAAACTGCAGTGCAGATAAGGATTAAAATGTTAACATTAAACTTACAGGCTACTACAAAGCTTAAGAAGATGACGGGATAAGTTTAAGAAGAGCAGTTTATTTGCATGGCGTTTCCATACACGCTACTAAATTTTTTTATGCAAATAACCTTCGCAGGTGGCAATTTTAATGATGACACTTGTAATAATCATGATGTAACTGTTGTTGGTTATTGTAGAGAGAGTTTTGGGCAGTTAGATACCCGTGGAGCTCTGGATGGGGGATACAATAAGATGATAAGAAAACATAAAATACCATATGAAATATAAAATGCAAATTATTATTGTATACATTTATTAAAAATAATTACATATTTAGAATACAAGAAATAATTTATTTATAAATATTTTAATTAAACCAAAGCCTTTTGCTTTTAAATTCGTAGAAATATGAACAAAGTTGGACCGTTTTCAAGTGAGAGTAGTTAAAATACAGTATGCCAAACAGTATTTAAAAATAAAGATATTTTGTTAGAAGTTAATAAACATCATATAAAATATGCTATATATACCATATGGTACTTGTTTAATTCTTACAATAACTTGTTAATTTTACTAAACAATTTTATAAATAACAAAACATTGATATGCAACAGTCTTTTTAAAAATAATATTTACAAATCAATATAATATCACTATAATATATTATCATTATAATATATTATGATAAACATATTTAGAAGTTTTTCAAAAATATAACTATGAGGATCTTAAAATTTATAAAACAACTCATAATTTTTATTATTTAAATTGAATATACATTTATCCTACTATAATAGATTATGTTAGAGACATTATATTTATTTATAAAGGGTGTGTCCCAACGGAAGGGTCAATTTTAATTTCCAATAAAACACATTTTTAAAAAACTTAGGTTGGTATTTTTATTTTAAAATAAAGTTAAAACATTGCAATTAAATATGAAATACAATATCTGCCAAATGATCTCCTCGGCTTCTTGGACAGGAAACCATTTTTTTACCGAAGTTTTGGAGTACATTTTCACATAAAGGTATTCCAATTTCACAAATAGCCTGTAGAATATTGTATTTTAACTGTGGTGAAATCGTTTATTTATTATTACCCCAAACAAAAATGCCAAATGGTGTTAAGTCCCGCGATCTAGATAGCTGGAAATGTGGTGATAGTGAATGGTAAACGTTAAAGTGAGATGATATGATTTTAACAAGGTGTCACATGTTACACAGCAAATGAAACAATCGTTTTAATGCGGTGTAAATTTTCTGTCTGTGTTATCTCTTTAGACGGTTACCGAGGTCGTGCGACTTAACAGCATTTGACTTTTTTCTTTGAAGTAATTTAAAGAGCAACATTTACGAAAACAATCTACATACGCTTTTACAGTTCTACAATTGGAATACATTTATTTTAAAATGTAGACCAGAAGTCCTGAACCAGAACAAAAAAATAGGTTATTGACCAATAAGCGGATCATGTGAAAGAGCAGCGAAATACATGCTTTGTACATGTATACATTAGGGTGGTTCTTATTTGACCGATGTCTAAATTTTAATCGTGCCACCCCCTCATTTGTTTTAAAAGAATACTAAAAAATGTATGCCAAATTTGAATGTCCAAACTTATTTTCTTCTATTTCCTGTAACAACGAGAAGTTTTCCAGAGGATTTTTGCCTTTAATGTATTAATTTTTTAAAATTACTATTAATCTATGAAAAAGTATAATTTTTTGAAAAAATGTAAAGGATATAAGTTACTTTAAAATAAAAAAAAAGAAATCATGTATTTGTATCCTAAGGTCTTTTTTACTTCGCTCGATTATAACTTACATAACGTTTTTCATTTAGGGGATTTTTGCTTTAAAACGCAATAATTTTATAAAATCATTAATAAATATTGAACAATTCTAATTTTTTGAGGAAATGAAGGGAAAATATGGTAGTTTTAAATAAAAAGAATTTATGTATGTTCATAGTAAGGTCTTTTTTACTTAATTCAATTATTACTATTATTGTTATTTTATTGAAAATGGCATAAAAACAAAAAAACAGTGATAATTTGCATTTAATGAATAATTAGTGTGTTTTGAAACGTAATTGAAACGTAATTTTGTATTTTTCTAATGTTTGTGCTACCTAAATATCTTTAAGGCAATCTTAAATTATTTGTTTTATAAAACAAAGATATTTAGGAAGCACCAACATTAGAAAAGTACAAAATTACAATTATATAAATAATGAAATTGATTTTTAGATTGTTTTCGAACAATTTATTTTTAAAGAAAGAAACATAGTTAAAATGGCACAAAAATAAACAAAATAAAACCCAGATAATTAGGTTTTTGGTATTTTTTAAAAATTGTTTACAACAGTATTTTTTTGCTTTTCGAAACTTTGACACAAGCTGTACAATAATATATTATAACAACAGGCAATCTTAAATTATTTGTTTTATAAAACAAAGATATTTAGGAAGCACCAACATTAGTAAAGTACAAAATTACAATTATGTAAATAATGAAATTGATTTTTAGATTGTTTTCGAACAATTTATTTTTAAAGAAAGAAACATAGTTAAAATGGCAAAAAAATAAACAAAATAAATCTCAGATAATTAGGTTTTTGGTATTTTTTAAAAATTGTTTACAACAGTAGCGTCAGCGATGGGATATCGATGACACTTTTTTGAAAACCGATCCGACTATGTGGCCTCAGGACGAAAATTATCAAAAAGGTTTAAAAACTGTAACTCAGCTGAGAATCGTTAACGCTGCTGCCGAAAGAGCTGTGTATTTATTTGAAGAGTACCCAACTAGCAATTCGACATCGTTAGCGAACTAATATATTTTATAATTGTTTTATTGACGCTTCGTAGAAACTTTTATGTTTTATAAAGTATTATTTCGCGATAAATTTGTTGCGCTCAACTATTCTGTCACTAAAATTGTTTTGAGAACGTTTTTACAGCAAAATTATAAAATAATTATAAAATAAGTTATAGAGCTATTTTATAAACGTTTATAAAATATTTTTTATAGAGCATATTAGCTCTGAATGATACTTTGCTTTAAAGGCATTCTTTAAGGGTGCTTTTTTGGATTAATTTATCGCCATAAAAGCAATAATAAAACTGTTTTGTTACGAACAAATTTCCTAATAATAAAATAGTTTTCTAATTGTTATTAATAAAAGTGATTTGCTTTCTGCAGCAAATTGGTATAAAATGGAGTAATTATAAAATTGTTTTTTTATAGTTTTACAAAAACAGTTAAAAAACAAATATGTTGCATAAGGAGGTCTTTTAACAATAAAATGTTACCACAACAATAATTATAAAACTATTATAAAATAGCCTCCATTTTCATTTTGTCTGATGATATTTTTGTTTGCATTTTGCATGTACAATTAAAATGTCGCATAGTAGCTGGAAAAAAATTAAAAGAAGTGGCACATTTTACAAAAAACTTAAAAGTAAATATCATGAAATCGTAAGTGACCCACAGATAGAAAGCACTAATGGCTCTAACAATCATTCAGAGACCTTGGAGTTTAGCAATCCAAATAACCATATAATTAATTGCGTTTCTCATCAGACAATAGCACTGAACGATGTTGACCGGGAAGCTGAAATAGAAAATTGGATTACCGAATTAGATTCTGTTCCCGGCAATGAACAACATTCTGCAAGCAGTTTGTGCGAGATAGAAAAAAATTCGGTCATGGGCAGTATCAAATAATATTCCCCATTTATCCCAAAAGAAGCTTTTTGCTATAATTAATGAACGCATACCAAGTTGTCTACCTCAGGATCCTCGAACTCTCTTAAATACCAGACAACTATTTTAGGTTAGGAAAATTGGAGGGAAAACTTGCTTTGTATAGGCCAATAATAAATTAGCTATATAGCTCCCATATGGGAGCCTTTTGTTTTATACGATCATTGTAAAAAGCTTTTATGGGAGCCATTTGTTTTATAAAATCATTATAAAAAGCTTTTATAAAACATAAATGAAAATCTGCTCTGTTAAAATCCGTTAACTGTTCGATAAATATCTCATTACACGGACAGCACCAGAGCCACCTATAAGATTACGCGCGAACGTCCACGTTCAAAAAAAAATTAAGGCATATGGCGCGTGCTCACAGGACCGGACTAAATTAATTTGTATATTACTTTTTATACCACAGTTTCTATTAGATTTTGTTTTACGTTTGAATGTTAAAAATAAGTTTATATTTGCTTTTCATAATTAATTAATAATAATTATACAGGGTAGGTACCATAGGTAGCTAGTATTTTGTTAACACCTGGGTTAACAAAATACTAGCTACCTATGGTACAAACAAAGGGAAAAAGCGACATATATTTATACACTTTACAAGAAACCAAAACCCTGTGCTCTTAAGCTTAGTTCATATACCTACTTGCGAATCGTAAATTGCGAAAAGCGAATAACGATCCTATTGGTTGAGTTTAAATATGACAAATGACATGAAGCTTGTCTTCAAGATTTTTGCCATTCGCAAAATTTAAAATCTGGGGGGCGGAAATATTGACTTAATTTCAAATTTTGCGAATTTCGCAGTGGATTTTGGTTTTGCACATGCGCAGTGCGAGTGTAGTAACATATTGAATTTACATACCCATTATTTTATGACATTTTGCGGTTTGTTTATTTAGGTAAATTCTTAGTTGTTTTCTTTTTTTATTCGAATATTTCAAACGATCAAATTTGCTATTTTTTATGTAGGTATTTTGCAGTCTTTGCAGGTATGCACAAATCGCCCATCTCCTTTAGGGGCCCCATAAATTACGTCACACAAATTTTGTGGTTTTTTGACCCCCCTGCCCCTATCACAGGTGGTCACACTTGTGAAACCCCCTCCCTCCTGTTGTGATGTCACTTTTTTTTTAATTTCATATTTAGAAGTAATTAAATAAAAGCTGTTTTTAAATTTAAATAAAATATAGATCGTTAGTAATATTTTTAAGTTTTTGGTTTGCATATAACTTTCGGCATTTTGGTACTTTAGATTTTAACATGTGACGTCACACAGCTTTTGACCCCCCTGCCCCTTGTCACACAGTGTCACTTTTCGTCGCTCCCCCCTTAACGTTTGACGTAATTTTTGGATGGCCCCTTACCACTGATAATAATCCATGGCAAACGGAGTACGCCTCTGCCTAGAGAAATCCGGTTTGATTTTTATAACAGCTACTTACAGAGCATAATTGTCCTGATTCGGACAATTCTGATTCATAAGGATCGTATAAGAAAGTGGCCATTTTGGGAGCCTTTAAAGCGACAGCCATATGAATGCAGGTCTCGACCAACATTTTTAAATTATATTTTTTCGTGTCTCGTAAAAGATGAGTATGCTGGACTGTCAGTTTATAATGTAGAAAGTCGTAATAAAATATTTACCAAAAATATATCATTTTTTTGTTTTGTTTATTAATTAAATTATACTTTAGATGTCCTTAATTATCATAATTCGAGAGGCGCATTAAAATTTTGTTAGGATTGTACCATATACTTAACAGTACATTTAATTTCGCAGCAACATCTGCTCCATAGGTGATTTTTTTACTCATTCTTTTTATTACTTTTAATACCGTATCAGCCATTTGTCATTTTATTTTTGCTACAATGTTAACAGGTTTTGGCATCTCTAAACAACAACTAAAGAGACTAATTGCATATTTAAAAACAATTTTGTGTCAATAGGAATGTTAAAAGAACTTTTTTATCCTGTAACTATTGGCGCTCGTAGCAAAATAGCTTAAGTTACGAGCTTTATAAAACATTTACAAAACATTTTTATAACAGCTCTAAAAAAGTCCTTTAACTGTCTCTTTTCATCCAAGTAACAGAGCTGTTATAAAACAGTTTTATAAACGTTCTATTTTTATTTTTATTAGACATTTATAAATGTTCTAAGAACTGTTTTATTATAGCAACAAACAACATTTATAGAGCATGTCTTACAGCCGATTTGTTTTATAATCTGCGCCAATTCCATGCTTACAAGAGCTGTAAGAACATTGTGAAAGTGTTTATAGAACAGCTAATATTTTATAAAATATGTTCTGTAAACGTTCTAAGAGTTTCTATAAAACTTAAATTGTTAGTTGGGTATAACTCCATCATAACACACAATGAAGACCAGAAACAATTTGTTGAAAAGCATTTCCCGACGCAAAAAAAGACTGTTGTAAACAATTTTTAAAATATTAAAAACCTAATTATCTGGGTTTTATATTGTTTATTTTTTTGCCAATTTAACTATGTTACTTTCTTTAAAATTAAATTGTTCGAAAATAATCTAAAAATCAATTTCAGTATTTACATAATTGTAATTTTGTACTTTTCTAATGTTGGTGCTCCCTAAATATCTTTTAGGTAATCTTAAATTATTTGTTTTATAAAACAAAAGTACAAAATTACGTTTCAAAGCACACTAATTATGCATTAAATGTAAATTATCACTTATATTTTGTTTTTTTTTATGGCAATTTGAATAAAATAACAATAATAGTAATAATTGAGCGTAGTAAAAAAGACCTTACGATGGACATACATGAATTCTTTTTTTTTGTTTAAAAGTACCATATTTTTTCTTCATTTCCTCAAAAAATTAGACTTGTTAATTAATTATTAATGATTTTATAAAATTATTGCGTTTTAAAGCAAAAATCCCCTATTTGAAAAACTGTAAGTAATAATTATTTACTTCGCTCGATTAATCGAGCGAAGTAAAAAAGACCTTAGGATGAAAATACATGATTTCTTTTTTTTTGTTTAAAAGTAACTTATACTTTTTCATAGATTAATAGTAATTTTAAAAAATTAATACATTAAAGGCAAAAATCCTCTATCTGGAAAAACGTCTCGTTGTTACAGGTAATAGAAGGAAATAAGTTAGGACATTCAAATTTGGCATACATATTTTTTATATTTAAAAAAAATGAGGGGGCGGCAGGATTAAAATTTCAACATCGGTCAAATAAGAATGTTTTATGGCAATGTTTGAACTTCCTGAATATCATCATGAAAAAAAAATTGTAGTATTAGGAAATTAAAACTACGCCTTTCGTTGGGACACCCCTTATGCTGTACATTTTACAAGAAAATATGCTGATAAACTTAGAGTTTAAGCAACATTAGTGGAGAAATATATATTTATAGAATAAGCAAATTTTAGTGGGATAAATTACCTAACCTATTTTTATTTAAATTGGAAGAACTCAAAACATGACAGCCAAATAGACAACATCAAATAAAATACATAAATATAGACTATAATCTTTAACAATATAAAAAATTTGAATCAAAACGAACTCTGTACGTACAACAGGCCCGTAGCCAGCCGTAGGGCCCGACGGGCCCGGCCCCCCCCTCGAAATTCCGTGAACCCTAAAATTTTCCTAAATATCATGTTTTAAAAATATGTCTATCGATTACAAGCCATATTTTTTATGACAACTTCACGCTTTACTGGTATTTATCCATCAACCATTTCCTCCCCCCGTACCACCCAAAAAATTATTACTACGTTTTGGGCCCCCCCCAAACCAAATTTCTGGCTACGGGCCTGACGTACAATATAAAATTCATCTGGCTTTTTTGTAACATTTTCGATCTTTTAAAACGCTTTGATTTAAATTTTTCCAATCAAAGTTTTAAAATCTTAATTTCCTTATTATAACATCAAAAATTGAATTATTATTGCTTAGAGTATTTTAAGTCATTCTTTTTACATGCCTTTATCGATAAAGATTACAAATTCGCTTTGTAAGATTACTGGCCTTTTAGAAAAAATAGGTAGTAGAGCTTTATAGTAACATTTATTAAAACTATCGTATCTAAGTCCAGTTAAAATTTAGTATTTGGTCAGATAATGCACCAGCAGATATAAAGAGAGTATTTATGGATTTGAAGGAAAAATGCAATATGTATAACGAGTAGAAAGATGCACAATATTTTAAGGATATAAGATACAAGTATTCTGGACAATATTACTCAACTGTAATAAACATTTAACATTTAAAATTTAATAACATTTAGTATAACTAGGTATAATTAATTACCTCGACGAGAACTTAATACAGGCGACATCTGCATGGGGTTGACGTGACCTGTAGATGATTTACCGTCTGTTTTAAGAATGGTATTTTGACAGTTAGCTTCGGATGGCGACGGTTGATGAACCACCACTTTGACAGTTGCGTCGTATAGCTCTTTTTTGCCGTTGCGGAGGTTTTCTTGGTTCTTTTCGACGTCAGCTTTGTGTTCTACCTCGGAAGCAGAGAGATCTTCGATTTTGGACAGTTTTGCTAGGTTTTCTTCGTCTATTTTTGGCATTAGTTTTAGGGGTTTTACAATCTAAAAAGTTAATTAGCATAAAAACACAATATTTTAAATAATTTTAACAGTATATTTTATAATTTATTCTCCTAATATACGCCTTAAAATTAATATATAATATTCAAGCCTTTATACAATTATTTCTATGAAATATATTATTCTTTTCTAGCTAAACTAACTTTACTTACGATTACTTCAAAAAAGATAAATTGAAAAGATAAATTAAAAAGATAAATCACATTTTATAAATTGAAACCGATAGAATCAAAACCCGCTAAATCATAATATTGTAAAAAAATTAAAAACCCATTTTGTTACTTAAAACATAGATTAAATATACTTTTTAAGTATATTTAATCTTTGCTTAAAAGAAAATTTGTACAGTGACTACAAGGGCAACGCACATAGCTGAATTTTTTAAAAAACGTGGTCAGTACCGGCAAACTATTGCCTGAAAAAAATGCAAAAACCTATTTTGAAAAAAAACGGCATTTTCCAAAAATAGTTTGGTTAAAGATTGTTAAATATACGAAAGTGAATTAGGATCCTCATTTTTCTATGAATTCAGTACTCGGCATTTTTAAAAGTTTTGTTAAGCTGCATACTGCAGCTGCAGCTAATGCCAACTCTCAAAAACTTGCACTAAGTATAGTTTTTCCCCAATCTAACACCCATAAAAAATTGCTGCAGTCGGAAAAAACTTGCATTTCATCAAAACTTCCCCCCATGATTGAAACCTTTGTTACGTCCCTGTGAACATAATATTATGACCTCTAATCTAATTCAATAAAATTTTCAGTATGTACCATTTCGTCCTAGTCATGGTTCATAACAAATAGTTATTTCTGGATTGCTAATATGTCTTCCCTATTGTAAATGACCGATAGAATCCAATAAAAAATAAGTAATTGGTTTGAATTGGTTTGAAATGTGTTTTGGCGCTACCAATTCATTCCAGTTGCATTCCTATGGGTAAGTTCCAATGAAGTCAGCGGCTTAAATTGGAATATACCAATCCATGCCTATGCTTGTCTCTATTGGCTAAATCCAATAGAAATGCACCTGGAATAAATTGGTAATTCATATCGCCAAACCCATTTAAACAAATTTGAACCAATTTATTTTTTTAAATTTGGAATTAAAAATACCATTTGATTTTTTATTCAAAAATAATTAAGATCCCAGAAGAATAACCGGGTAAAAACCAGAATTCATTTTTCACAGAAGAGACAAAAAAATTATTATAACTGAGTAACTTTATTTCTTTATTATTTTTTTTATGTTAGTGAGATATGTATTGATACATATAACTTACTAACACAAAAAAGTAATCTAAAATAAATAAAATTACTCGATTATAATCATTTATTTGTCTTTCTTGCAAAGGATGTTTGTAGGCATGGTCGAAATCAATATAATTTATGTGAAATTTTTTATTTTTTTCCGCTGTATACAGTTATAACCACCATTCTCACGCCATCGTCCCTAAACCTTACACATATAAACATTTTTAGGATAAGGACACACCACTACCACTAAGCACAGAAACCCATAGATTATAAAAGAAACCGACTAATAAAAAAACGACATTAAATAGCGTCCAAAGACTTATTTGTTTCTTTATGATGACGTCTCAATCATTCGAACAAGGATTGCGAACGTTGGTTTTGAGCAGCTAGACGAGAGCCCTCTTGCGATATTTTAAAATATTGGAAATAATCAATTAGCATATTCCTTTTTAGAATCTCACACTGGAAATGCCCAATTGAATTCAATTAAAAATTACCTATGGGTAGCTTTAACCAATCGAAACCACTAAAAAACTGTAGAATACTAATTGGACTTTTCCATATTTTAAAGTATTGGGAATAACCAATTAGCAGATTCCTTTCTAGAATCTTACACTGGGAATGCCCAATTGAATTCAATTGGAAATTACCTCGAAACCACTAAAAAACTGTAGAATCCTAATCGGACTTTTCTATCATGGAAAATACCAGGAAAACTAATTTATGTTTTATATCGCTCTCAATTAAACCCAGTAAGTCCAATTCAGACCTATTGATACCAACAAATACTTATATTGGTTTCTATAAGGAATTAATTGGTCATTTACAACAGGGTTATCCTTCTAGAGCGCTTCTTAAACAATCTTTTAACAGGTTGTCTAGATTTCCTTAGTCTGGGCTTAAAAACGCCATAACTTTGAAATAAAAAATAACACTTTTAAATCAACAGAGATTAAGTAGAAAGTAGTTTAAACAATATATGCACTTTTTTCTAAATTTGTTTATGCAAATTCTTAAAAAAGCTAACTTTTAAGTAGGAATCAGCAATCTAGAAATATTTGTCATAAGCTATTTTATTTTAAACCGATAGATGGGATCCCGAGATCATATTATGTACAAATAAAATTATGACATAAGGTAAAAGGCACTAAACAATTCATTAAATTTGATGCTTAAGATCAAGAAAAATGGTATATGATTTAAAGAATTGTTGTTTCTATTAAAATGAAAAACATTTTTTGCATTTATATTTAAATATAAAACTATTTATAGTTTTTTGTGATACCTATTAGAAATTCTGACCCTATTCCATATAAAGGGACACTTAAAATTACATAATAAAATAGAAACTTCTTATTTAGTTTATGAACACGCGCTAATTACACCATTACATTCATCCATGATAAAAATTTAAGGTCTGTTTTAAAATAGAGTGTGTAGGTTTTGATTCTATACGTAAATATAAATAAGTCAATGTTTTTATACTTACAGCAGGTGATATAGGAGGTGTGTCTCCGTCCCTATTCTTTTTAGAAATTTTAATCGAATCCACATCTAAAAATTTAGGTGGTTCAATGGTTCTACAGCCCGATGGCGGCTCTTCCGGCTCGGGGCTGTTGGCCAGGTTTGTTTTTTTACTTTCAGGGTCCACCATTCTAAATGATTCCAAAAATTCGTTTAAATCTACCATACCTAAAAACGTAAAATGTATAATTAACTGGATTTGTCGTAAGTAATATCATAAGGGCATCTAATTTTTCCGAAAAAAATCGAAAAAAACACGTTGCTAAGTAATATTTTAACAAGAAGCATGAGTGCTGGTGGCAACAAAAATCCGAGTCGAAGAGGAGGATTTTTGCACCTGCACGAATGCATTTTGTTAAAAAATATTACTTAGCATTGTGTTTTTTCGATTTTTTTCACAGGAAAAATTAGATGCCCGAATGGTATTTTTATTAGTAACAGTGAACAATTAAAATATAAATTGCAATTTTGGGTGATAACAGCTGTCAAGTTTTGCCGCGGGTAAACTCGAAAAAACTGCTGACATGTGCTGTCACACAGTTTTTTCACCTAGAAACCATTTGTAATTCAAAATTGCGCGTTTGTGATTGATTGAAATTAAGAGGAGGAAAATAGTCAATGATAATATTGAATTTTTCTTGTGAAATAAAAAGTTTTTTAATATGTTTATGCATTGGGCAATTTTCTATGTCAAACAAGAGACCTATTCTCAGTTAAATATCTGGAACGTTCTATTCGGTCAATTAGAACAATAACAAAAGTTTAAAAATAGGCTTTAAATAAATTACTCAAAGCTTGTGTTTATATAATAATTTATTATTTTAATTAATTAATTTATTTATTTATTTACATTTATTTTAAAAAGTTTGATTTTAATTTTTTTTAGAAAATTGATTTATATATTTTAATTTGTTTTCAAGAGAATTATTTTATTTTTGGTTTAAAGAGAATTTTTTATGTTTTGACGTTTTTTTATTAGAAAATACTTTTAGTTAAATGCAAAACAAATAAAATTTTACACCTTTAATTAATAATTTATTGTTAAAACGTTACATTTTAAGTATTTGAATAATTTTTAAAAGTAAATTAACCTAATAATGCGTAATTCGTATTTATAATTCACCCAACGCCGGTGAAGGGTCTACTGCCGAATTACGAAAACCGTCTCTCGGGCCGAGAGTCTTGGCGTCTCCCACTCTTAAAAATTATTCTCCCACTTTTAAAAATCGAATGCGGCCACATGTAAAATGAAAATACGGTATGAGGTAGCTGGTATCTTGATTTTTATAAACGGACTAAACTGCTCTATAACTATAATGTAGTGTCTTCAAATAGTATCTTTAATATTAAGTAATAAAAGACAAACTATCATTTTAGGGGCAATATAAATGTTTTTTGTTCTTTTTTACATAATTTTGGAGTAGAGGTGCACACATTTATTAAGAGCAAATGACATCTCAATTTAATAAATGCATTATAAACTTTTAAGAAAACAAATAGGTATATATAAATACATAATATGTATAATTAATTAATTTAAGTTACCATCTTTGTTAAGGTCCATCAATTTGCAAAGTTCCTTAAGCTGATCCTTTGTCATAGGACTTTGAAAATGTTCCTTGATTAAATTGCAAGCATCCGCAAACTCATCAAAGCTAATGTGTCCTGGAAAAGAATGTTCCATTATTTTTTTTAATTTCGATGGAAAACAATTTGGTCGAAATTACCTGAGTTGTCTTTGTCTATGATACGGAATATCGCTTCCAAACTCCTTTTGTTCCTGTAGAGCGTTTCTACGACGGTGCTGGCGCCTTGCACTGACTACATATAAAAGAAGGTATTTTTTGAGGACAAAGAGATACGATGAATTTAAACATTTTCCTACATTTTAAAGTTTTTAATATTAAGGGTTTTTAAAACGTATATAAAGAAAAAAGAAAATATTGAAAAAATAATTTAAATGGCTTTGGAAGTTCATTGACAGGACTGGTAATTTTGTATGATCATGTTGTATAAATCAGGCTGAATTTTTCTAATGGTTTTAATGATGTGAATATCCAGTTGGTCAATATTACTATAAATCTGTGACTTAACGTTTTGAAAAAAGGTCTATGGAGTTATGAATTGCTCGATGTAACACGTTGTATCGTCCTGTTAAAACAACAGACAAAAATGAGATTTAAAATAATATTGAAAAAAAATGTTTACTAAAATATTGTGGGATTCACAATTATCTATACAATAGATACTTTGTTCCATATAAAAATCGGTTAATAAATAGCTGAGACTACAATAAAGAAAACAAGATGTTATTTAAAATATTAGGTAAAGTTATGAACTTTTAAATTCAAATATAAAAAATCCCTTTTTTATATTCGATATTAATTAAGACTTGGCATTAACATAAAAGTTAATTAAATTAAATTAACTAATTTGAAGAGGTTGCTTAAAAAAATATTTATTTTTTTATTTTGTACGTACGTTTTTACTATACTCAGAGAAATAAAATGTATTCCTTAATTTTTTAAATGTTTAGTATGTTTTATTTGAATTGGTGTGTCAGCCTATTTTGGGTTTTACAGGGGTTTGCGTTAAACTCTGTAGCCACCTAATTTTAAATAAACAAAAAAATAGGTAAACTTTTTAATAATAAACTCTCTTTTACAATTACAAATATTAAAGATAAAACCAAGACTCAACTCTTAATTTTTTCTGGATTAAGTATTATATTATATTACTTCACTAAAGGTTTTATGTCTTAGAGTTGCATCCTTTTTTTATTGGGTCTTTAAATATTTTGATTAATCTCAAATCGGAGAATTTAAAAAAAATATTATTTGATTTGTTTAAAATCGGGTATGTTCAATATGAAATATATAAAGAAAGGGATATACTTTTAAAAACCAAATTTTTTAAAATCAATTCAATTATTTTGTTATAACAAGTGGCTAAAATTTCATAACTAAGTTTATAGAAATAGCTAAAATATATGATTCGTTTAAAATGTGGTATTTTTTAAGAGACAAAATTTTTATTGTGTTGTAAAAAGTTGTTAACATTTCAGGAAGGGCTGTTATTGTACAAGTATTACATTGCTTATGGTAAAAATTCAAGTACATTCTTCTTAACTGTTCAGTTACTAGATTTAACGTCCATGCGCTTTACAAAGCCTTCCACCCACAGCCTCGTGAGTTTTTTAAATCTTGGATCTTCCACTCCATCTTTTGTACCAATTATAAAATACCAGGCTTAAAGGTCAAAGCTTGCGATATTGTCTAAAAATACAAGTATATTTCCATACCGAGAATCCAATTTTGTCTCCCCTGGGTCGAGAAGTCATCAATGTTTCACACTATGTATTGAGCGAATTTCACACCACAATTGAGGAGCAATCCGACAAAACCAGATAAATCCATTTCGACTTTTTGAATGATTCCTATTTCTTTTGGTCCATTGGAAATATATATTTCAAGCTAAACTTGTTATCATATTATATAGTAATAATTATTAGTATATAATTTAATAATTTCAGCTTGAAATTGACTTTTCCAATTAATTTATCTGACCAAAAGAAATAGCAATCATTCAAGAAGTCAAAATGGAATTATCTGGTTTTGTCTGATTGCTCTTCAATTGTGGACAACTTGTCCACAATTGAAGAGCAATCAGACAGGGCCGGATTTACCATTCTTGCCGCCCCTGGGCAGTCATGATCTTGCCGCCCATTTTATCAAAGCTACGAATTCGTCGAAAAAAAATCAAACGAATTTAACATCAGTTTACATCAATGTTTTTATTTTTTACACAATATCTTATACAAATTTGATTGTTGGAAACTAAACATACAAAAATACAGTGCGAATATAATTATAAGAAACTATGCATACAATATCAAATAACTATACAATCACGATAATCAGAAACTAGTAACTTTTCATTTTGTTTTGTCAGAACGCTAACATTATTCTCAGATAAATACTCGCCAAACTTTTTTATTAGCAAATTGAGTGATTAAGTTTTCGAAGTCTAAAGAACGGAGCAATTCAGATTCAATACTCAAAATTGCTGAGCTGTTGAGGCGATCTTCTGTCATCGTGGAACGCAAATAGTTTTTTATCCATTTTAAACAGGAAAACGACCTTTCTGCGATTTCAACATTCGGAAAAACGCAGGACAATTCATTTTCACGAATTGATTTTAATAATTCTAATGGAGACTTTTTGTGAATTTTTTTGGCATGACAAAATGCGTGGAAGTGAACAAACTCATCGTTCAAAGTCTGAGTGATAGATTTCTCTCAGTAATTTTGATTTTTCACGAATTTCCTCAGATTCCAGCTTATCAAATTAAACGATAATGGCAAAGTTTTCGTAAATTTCTTGATATTGATACAAAGATGCTAATGTTATTAATTTGGTTTTCTCAGTGGACCTCAAAATTTCCCACCGATGTGTTGACGTAGTAAAGAAGTTGTACAATGATTGAACAACGTTAAAAAATGATATTTTAGACCATATTCCGCCATCCGATGATAGAATATTTCATTATGTAAGAGTTTAAGGAATATATGCAATTCCACATTAAAAAGTGGTATTATATAATTACATTGTATTATATTCCGTAATAGGAGTAGAAAAAGACTGTTCCAGACTGTTCTGTTTACATAGTACCACATAGTACATACACGGTAATGTAATATTTGGCAGCACTACACTAGATAAAATTATTATAAGTACGACACAATATGGCAGCCACGGGGGAGGCGCCGTGTCGGGCAGAGCCAAAATTCAAATTTCCACTGCGCAATGTATAGTTTGAGATAAACTGAGTTAAGTTGATGAATTTTTTTCTAAAAAAATCGCCCTGTAAAATCATACATTTAGTTATATGTAATTATGAGGAGTTTGGATTTAACAAATGGGTGAATGTTTTAGCTTTCACTAATATTCTTAGACTATAATGATATCTTCGTAACCAAATTTTAATGTTTCGGAAAATATTAATCTTTCCACCAAAATTTGCCGCCCCAAAAATTTGCCGCCCTGGGCAGTTGCCCAAAGTGCCCATGATTAAATCCGGCCCTGTGGACAAGGGACAAAACCCGAATCCCAAATGTTTAAAACAAAATACACACTATGTTATAAAAGTCTCGCATTGCTCGGGCGTCATACTAATGCTCGTTTGCCCTTTTTCTGCTGTCCATGGACATGCGTGACTTTTTTTTTAGCTATTCCTAAAAATGTTCAACTAAAAAACGAATTAAGCTTTAGTAATGAAATTTGAACCACATATTATAAAAACAATTTGGGTTATTTCAGATTAAAAATACCCGATTTAAGACGAATCGAAAAATTTTAGTGGATGCTTTAACGCCTAAAACTTTTTCGAAAAGTATTATGCTATAAAGACTACCCAAGTAGCATTATAGTGACGAAAACTGATATCGCAGCTTAACATGAGTGGCAATTAAGTACCGTAAATACGGGTGGCTTTAGCTCACTTTCAAACTTAATCTTAACATTTTTGTAGTTTTAACAATCAAAAACAATAATGTATACCAAAATTTGAGTCTTGAAGTTCTCTTTCATAATAACTATGTTATTATCTTACATAGGGCTGAGTTTCAAAAATTAAAATTAAAATCTGGGTGTGCAAAGTTATCCCCTGGTTGCGGGTTACTTTGTCTCACAGTGTATTTTCGTTAGTAATATCATAAGGGCATTTAATTTTTCCGAAAAGAATCGAAAAAACACGTTGCTAAGTAATATTTTAACAAAAAGCATGAGTGCTGGTGGCAACAAAAATCCGAGTCGAAGAGGAGGATTTTTGCACCTGCACGAATGCATTTTGTTAAAAAATATTACTTAGCGCATTGTGTTTTTTCGATTTTTTTCACAGGAAAAACTAGATGCCCGAATGGTATTTGACAAGACTATTTCATGAGTAACAGTTAACAATTAAAATATAAATTGCAATTTTTGGTGACAACAGCTGTCAAGTTTTGCCGCGGGTAAACTCGAATAAACTGCTGACAGGTGCTGTCACACAGTTTTTTCACCTAGACACCATTTGTAATTCAAAATTGCGCGTTTGTGATTGGTGGAAATTAAGACGAGGGAAATAGTCCGTATAAAATTAACTCAATATTTTATTTTATTTTTATTAGACAAATGTTAGCAACGACATATAGCAATTGCAAGGGGTTGCCGATAAAAACAATAAAAATTCGACATGTAGTTAACCAAGGATCATCATTCCAAAGAATTGCGCATATGAGTATGAGTATGAGTATGGGAACGTATGGCAAGCCCCAGATATATTGTCATCCACTGAACCCGGGGTTATATTACCCCCTTTCCGTTCTCCTGCGTATCCCGCCAAATCACAGCATTACCTGTGTTTGTTGGATCCGAAGTTTTTACGCCGGTTGGTAGATCCACCCTAGGAGTTCGTGGATGACAGTGTCAAAGGTTAAGGCAGCTCCCGGAATTTTTGTCAGCCGGGTCGGGCCATACGTCCAGTTTAGGAAGGGTTTTTGGAGGACATTGAACTGACCCAAAACTAAGTACAATCCGGAATCCTCCTCAACCTAGGCCTTAGTAGTACCCCCATTCAATTGGTATTCGTGAATGGGGGGTGGGTATGTTAGTTAGTTTCTTACTCCTATCTTTGTTGGTTTACTTCCGGTTCGTCAGTTTCTGTGTCCGTCTCCGAGTCGGATTCCGGAAGTTGATACAGTTTTTCCGTCTCCTCCCGCATACGGTTTTTGTGGGAGCTGATTTGTTCCCAGCTGGCGAGATCGGTTTGTGAGAATTGGATTGTCTGGGCCAGGGTGTCGTGGAATGTGTAGCAAGATCTACCGACTTTTTTTTGACCGGTTGCTATTGTTATGTCTGAAGGATATCTTGTCAGTACGCCCCTGTTCGTGATGTATTTCGATTGCGACGTTAAATATGTCTGATGCTGCTATTATTGTTTCTAAACCCAGCCAGAAGCCGTTTTGTGCGTGGTCCTTTAAGTACGCCTCTGTTTTGCGTTCCCAGTCGTTAATATGCGCGTAGCGGTGGGGATGGTCAAGGATCGCATCCTGTAAGTATGGGCTGTAAGTCTCCATGTGTGTTCGTAAGTGGTTATTTAGTCTTTGTCTTAATGCGTATGTATTTATTGACCCTGTCAGGCTATTTCTAGTTGATGGGCCAAGCTGGCCACTAAGCAATTTCCGTCGGATGGCATTTTAATTATTCCCACCGAATGATTGCTCGTGTTTACTTTTTCCATGTTTGTTTGGTTTGTGTTTATTATTATTTATGTTTTGGCGTTTATTTATGGTATTAGTCAAGTGTTTATTTGGGGGATGGAGTCTTATCTGCCTTTTCTGTTTTGTTTATGTAATGACTTGTGTGGTCTGTCTAATAGGAATTTTTGCTTTCTGGTGCCAGCTGGGAAACTTAAAATTCCTTTTCGAAATATGATACGTTTTACTAGATTTTTTGGAATAAAATGGTTTGTTATTAGACATGCACTGAGAGAACGAAATATTTGTTAATAACGAGGCACATTAACTATTAACATCGTTGAGTTGGATATGGCGAAAGAAATATTAATTTGGGTCTAAGAACTGGTTAAGTTGAATTAAAGAAGCTCATAACGTATTAGCAAATGTAGATATATTAACTGTTAATATATCGAAATTCCATTTTGTAAAAAACTACGGCAACGTCACATGCTTGCGCATATTGCATTTAAAATTATGTTGACAAATGTTAAAACGTTTTATTTAGGTATATTAACTGTTAATATTTCACAGTTCCAAGACAACTTTATCCTTTATTTGTCTGAAACACAGTCACCGGACGATGTTTTAATAATTAGTATATAATTTGTTCACGATTAAGAAATTTTTTAATAGTTAACAAATATTTTAAAAAAATCGCAACTGTTTTGATTTCTTAATATTAAATATTTCGTTTTCTCAGTGTGCAGTTAGAAAAATTACTTAGCTTGGATATTCGGCTATAATCCTGATGCTCGGTCTTTCACGGTCTGTCCGATGTTTCTGGACCTCCCTGCAGGTACTTGATAGGTTTTGGTTGCGACTATCCCTTCTGACCAGGTGGACCGTTGGCCTTTATTACTTATTCAATTGCACTCTTTTACGGCTTTAATGGGAGATCTCCCACTCTTCACACTTGTTTCACTTTTTTTTGCACTTGTTGCAGTCTTTTTGCACTTGTTGCCCTTATCACACTTTCCGCACTTGAATGTTTATTTATTTATTTATTTATTTATTTATTTATTATTACCGATGACCGATATTTCCGAATACTTTGGTTTGTTTTTGGAACTTTATTATATTTCTCTCGTATACGCTGCTAGGAGAGGTCTCTTTAACCACTTGACACGTCTATCCACTTCGGATGTCCCGACGCAACTCATTCCAAAGAATTGCGCATATTATAGAAATTGAAACGCGTGTATTTTTAAGAGTTTTGCACTAATGCAATGTATACAATTTTAAAGTGTAATAAATCCCATTTATTTTTTAAAACACTGATTTTCCTGTAATATAAACTCAATAGAATCGCTCAATTGACAGGTTTAGACCAACAAATTATAAATGTTAATTTTATCGAGCGCGAAAAGATTTTTCATAAAAGATCTAAAGTCACCCGCGGGGTGCAAAGTCACCCGTGTTTACGGTACGTTAAAATAACTAAATCTACCACAATAGAGTTTAACCGTTGAATGAAGTTAATCAATAGTTGAACTTACTTCATATTATATTAATTAATCATGCACCAGCAGAATATACAATATAAAACCACCATAAAGTTGTCCAAACTTTAAAATGGACTATGAATAGTAACGGCAATCAAACCACATCACTTAAGTATTACTTGGAAATGGTAGTAGTTTTTGCTACATGCTTAAATGATTTTCACGTTTCGCATAGGACCAACTTAAAGGTTTCCTTCTTCAAAAGCAGACATGTTTACAAATAGTCGCCATTGTAAAAAATAAATGTGTAGTTTTATACAAATAATTCTGGTTAGTACAACACCAAATTAAACACGTTAATAAATAATTATTCCTTTCAGGTGACCAAAAATTGTAAAGAAATTATTTATGGTGTCTGGATAATAGTTTTTAAATCCGCTAGGTTTACAAATTTTACAAATTTTTATATTCTTTTCGTGGTATAAACGTGTCTGTATACAATCCAAAAACGTTGTTGAAACGTAACTGTTTCAAGTATAAGTGGCCGATACGTTTCATCAACCAAAAATGCTACTCCAGAAGAAAATATTTAAAGTGAGTATTAGTTTTATCTTTAATATTTTAATTGTAAAAGTGAAAGTTTTTATATTGAAAACGCTAACATTTGCAATTTTTTTTTATTTATTTATAGTTCAGTAGGTTACTGGACAGAAAATATTGTACATTATATGCTCTTTATAATTATATGCTCTTTATAAAGTACATTATATGCTCGTTATAACGAGGTTTTTGTTTAAACTTAATAACTTTAAATATTTAGGGTTTAACGAAAACCTCTGTAAAATGCAAAATAGGCTGACACACCAATACAATGTGACCGCTAAAAAAATTAAAGATCTAAAAAGTTAATAAAGACCTGTTTTAATCCAATATAGCACAATAACAGGTAAAAAAAAATTAAATTAGTTTCGTCAGCAACCATCATTGCTTGATTTGATATGGTTTGTATAATTACTGATAAAACACATTTTTTCTTTCCTGTGTGACCTATTAATTATTACGAACATAAAATAAGATAAATCAAAACAATGTAAAATTATTTAATAAAGTTTGCTTACGTTTATATGAGTTAATGTTTTATTCACTTCGAAAGTTGTTGAATATTTTACTTTCCCAGTGTCGGCATCGATGGTAACCAACTTCTCTTTAAGCAATCTCCAAGGAATTTGCAAGTTCGTTCCGGCTTCCATCGACTTGCACCATTGTGTTACTGTTATTAGTCCTGCAAAACAAATAAATAATTCATAATGCATCGATTATTTATTACAAACGAACAGGTTATCATAGCTATTGCAATTTATTTATTGGGTTAAATTATGTAAGAAACCATGGATAAATATAATTGAAATCAATTATTGTTTGAATCCCTAAGGACTCTTGTCGTTGTTTGCTTAAGGACCATATTCAAACTGGATATCATGTTATATCTACAAACCCTTATTTTAAGTTTCACCAACTAATAATTGCACACTATCTTGTTACAAGTTGCATGAGAGTTCAATTAGTGCTTCATCAAACTGATAAAACAACATTTAAAGGGTACTCCCAACTAATAGCCTAAAATAATCATAAAGTTTTTCTCTTACCAACATTTTCTGGATCGTACGTATTAAACAAATTTAAAAGTTTATCTTCGTTCGAGGATATTTGCATTTGTAGTTCTTTAATGGCCCCGGTTTCTACCATACTCATTCTTTGGAAGAAGGTGAGATTTTTTCTTCCGGATTTTGCCATGTATTGCACGTAATGCGTGTCCAAATTGTCCCCAACCACTTTTAGATATGCACCGTTGTTTGAGCCCATTTCGTAGTAGTTTGATGCTGAAAATATTGTTATTACCTAAAAACCAAATATAATACATTTAAGACAAAGACAAAGAAAATAACATTAATAGAAAGTATATTTTAAGATATCTAAGGGGACTATTACTGAAAATAATTTCTTAATCTTTCTAAAGTAAAAGTTATTTTTAAAATAAAACGGAAAATAATTGTGATTGAATAAAAAAATCTGTATTAATTATGAGGAGCGCATCTCGAAGGTCTAATTTTGGAACAGTCTTCTACTTCCAAGTCAGTATCTATGCGTTCGGTCGAAAATTGAATTTAGAAAAGAAAGATACTAAAGCGTTTTTATAACGTAAATCAATCGACAATAATTACTAAACATAATAAAATAAATATTGTCAATTATGGCATATGTCATATTCCACAATAACTGACAACCTTTATTTGTTCGACTATTTCCCTCGTCTTAATTCCCACCAATCACAAACGCGCAATTTTGAATTACAAATGGTTTCTAGGTAAAAAAACTGTATGACAGCACCTGTCAGCAGTTTTTTCGAGTTTACCCGCGGCAAAACTTGACAGCTGTTGTCACCAAAAACTGCAATTTATATTTTAATTGTTAACTGTTACTCATGAAATAGTCTTGTCAAATACCATTCGGGCATCTAATTTTTCCTGTGAAAAAAACCAAAAAAACACAATGCTAAGTAATATTTTTTAACAAAATGCATTCGTGCAGGTGCAAAAATCCTCCACTTCGACTCGGATTTTTGTTGCCACCAGCACTCATGCTTTTTGTTAAAATATTACTTAGCAACGTGTTTTTTCGATTCTTTTCGGAAAAATTAAATGCCCTTATGATATTACTTACGAATAATTATTATACCCATAGGGTGTGAAACATGTCAAGTACAATAAATAAATTTACAAAATATAACATAAGTAAAAAATAATAAATAAAAATAAGAATTTACAATAGTTTACCTGGGTTGTTTTCAAAAAACACCCGCCTTCCGCTGTCCGTAAGTTTGAATTCCAATAACTTTGTTAAAAATTATCGGATCTTATTGATTTAAAAACCAAGTGAAAGCCTAACAAGCCCTTACTAAACTCTTTCAGAAAATATTTGTTTAGTTATTTCAGAATAATTTTTTTTTTTAATTTTGAAACTTGTGAAACACACATTTTCGCATGTCCCATTAGCGTGTTATGAAACTTAAATACATGTTTTTTTCTAAATATTGAATAACCAGAACTATGTGTTGCTTTATAGCAATCCATAACATCCTTTGTTAATACAGTAAACAATTGAAGGGGTTAGAATAAAAAGGGTATAAGTAACATTTTCATTTTTTGGAGATATTTGAAGTTAAAGTTATGTTACCATAAAATAGTGAGGAATTTTGTTTAGTAATGTTTTTCTACTGGATAATAGAGGTCCCTAGAAGTATGAAAATTACTTAAATCCTTTTCATTTCGATACGTCGGAACCTTATCTTTCACAAAACGAACTTATCTCCTAAATTAAAGAAATTGCACTTATACCCTTTCTATTCTAACCCCTTCAATTATATATATTATATATATTGTATATAAATTATTATAAATTTTTTCTACGACCACTATGTAAAAGTCACTTTTCATGATGGCATCGTTGCTTAGAAAATGAATCTTTTCATTAGCAAGGCAAAACACGAATGTAAAGTGACATTTCTGTGTGAAAAGTGACAGGTCTGTGTGAAAAGAAATTGACAGCATCGTTTGACATTCAGCTGTCAAACACGTTTTTAGGTTATTTTGTTTTGTATTTAAAAATAATAAAAAATAAAAGGGTCGTAGAAAAACATTGTGTTATACTTGTGAGAAAAGCTTTCTTCAAGCTCGTGTTAATGCACACTCGGCCTAACGGCCTCGTGAGCAACTTAAAAACTCGCATGAAGAAGTCGCTTTTCAACACTTGTAAAACAAATAACTATTAATATACTTTTTTTAAATTTGACTCAATCCCAGACATTTTTTCCGTTGCGTTACGTCTGTCGCGTTACCGATAAAAAACATATATATGGCAACTTTTTTGGCACTCACGTGATCAACAAATGATGTTCGGACGTATTCAATCAGGAAGAAGATATCGGTTGAAACAGGTGCGGGTAACGCGAATGTAATAATTGTTTGTCCGCTAAGTTACTCAAAAAAAAATAATAATAAGGTAAGAAAAAATACTATTTTTCATGTTTATGTTTATTTTAGGGACTAAAGCTCATTGAGAATAATTAATGACTGTAATGTCTTATTATTATTTTGTAAATATGGTTTCACAAAACTTTTTCCACTGCGTTACCGAGTCCATTATGTTACCTTATGGTAACGCAATGGAATTTAGGGTAACGCAATAGAATTTTTCGACAACAAAGTTGATATTTACCGTCGCTTTTATTAAAAGTAGTTTATGATAAACCAATTTAAATTGTTTTGTGATTACAACTCATTACATCCAAGGGAAAATTCCACGCAATATTCAAGTACTAAAAGGGACGCAAGACTTTCATCAGCTTGTAGTCAAAGAAAAAGGGTGTCTACAATTTAGAAATCCAAGTTGTTATTGTGCAAGTGAGCACCACTACAAGGGATTTTGTTTATGCATTACTCTAAAATCGTACCACCCTATATAGTTTCTTTTTTTACGTTATCTGATTAAGTCCTTTGTGTACCCCAGTCCGTTGTGATACCAATGTCTATTTCCTTACTTTTTTTAGTTTTTGTTAAAATAAATACTTCAAATGATTTTTATACACTATCACTTGGTAATACGTGTTTATAAATTAGAGTTTAACTCACTAATACAGTGACTAAAAGAAAATATTAATGGTATTGTTTTTTTAACAATGAATCGAAATGGTTTCTTTTAAAAAGTAACTTAACGAACATAAATATTTAAAAAAAGCATACAATTTTTAATAAAAAAATAAAATAAAAAATTGGAGTCAAAAGTTTGTGAACTAAGTACATTTTATTTCAAACTATTTTTATAACAACTTTTTTTATTGAATTAAATTTTGGATTTTAAATTGGTAACACAGAGATATGCATATTAAGCTAGCTAAACAAATTTTTCTGAAAAAAACGTAAAAAAAATTAAAAAGTGCACGGCTTGTCTTAAATGTAAGTAAACAAAACTCTAAACATTTATAAAAATCTAACCAAAGATCAATTTAAGCAAACAAAATTTTGATCTTTATTTTCCTGAAAGCGGGTGTTTCTTGAAAATGACTCACCTATTAAATTCAGTGAATTTAAAGAATTATTTCATCATTCAAATACTCATACATACTATAAAACGCTTTTTTATTAGAAATAACGTTAGTTGCTTCTTTAACACTTTGACAGGTAAGTTTCTGTATTGTTCAGGTATTTTATTAAATATTTTTATTATCATGTAGGTTACATTCCTTTGTACGTAAGGGAAATTAAGTTTTGTGGGTATGTTGTCGTTTTTATTACGGGTTTTATGTTCATGAATGTTTTATTTATATTCACTTGCAAATACTTAATCCGGTACGTTTCCTTAAAAACAGTATATATTTGATAATAACAGAGATAATAACGAAAATAAAAAACAAAATGCTCAGACAGGAAAGGGCTACAAACGCTGTTGTTGCTATTGCACCCCACTTGGTGGACTTAGATATCATCGGGAAAGTACAAATCCAGTGTTAAATTTTATTTTGCACCCAGAAATCATTTACATTGTATAGGCCCATATTGACTAGCATATCTTTAACAGTCTTTTCAAATTTATCACAGTTGTATAGTTTCATATGTTGTGGTAGACAATTGTAGAGTTTTGGTCCCCAGTAGTTTACATATTTTTGGGTTCCATTAAGTTTATGATAGGGATTTTGGAAATTATTTATGTTTCTTGTATTTTAGCTATGATATACTCCATTTGTAAAAAAACCTATTCTTATTTACATGGACATACTTTAAAATACATAAAACAAATAGACTGTGGACTGTAAGTATTGTCGTAAGTAATATCATAAGGGCATTTAATTTTTCCGAAAAGAATCGAAAAAACACGTTGCTAAGTAATATTTTAACAAAAAGCATGAGTGCTGGTGGCAACAAAAATCCGAGTCGAAGAGGAGGATTTTTGCACCTGCACGAATGCATTTTGTTAAAAAATATTACTTAGCATTGTGTTTTTTCGATTTTTTTCACAGGAAAAATTAGATGCCCGAATGGTATTTGACAAGACTATTTCATGAGTAACAGTTAACAATTAAAATATAAATTGCAATTTTTGGTGACAACAGCTGTCAAGTTTTGCCGCGGGTAAACTCGAATAAACTGCTGACAGGTGCTTTCACCTAGAAACCATTTGTAATTCAAAATTGCGCGTTTGTGATTGGTGTATATTAAGACGAGGGAAATATTCCCTGATAAAATGCGGTTTGCAGTTTTCAATACTACTGAGAGAGCACAAAGTTCTTATGGCTTTTTTTTTGAAGTTTAAAAATCCTATCGCAGTTCCTTGAGGTTCCCCAGAGTAAAATACCATAGATTATTTGGCTGTGGAAGCTTGCAAAATATGTTATTCTTGCACATTGGTGAGTAGCACTTATTTTTATTTTTCTAATGGTATATAATGCAGAGCTGAGTTTGTTGGGTAGATTTTCAATTTGTTTGTTGTTTGTTGTTTATCCTCAAAAAACAATGTATGGGCAACGAAATAATTGAATCGCTTTTTATCGAAGAATTTTGGCTCTTACTTGCAAATCCGTAGTCGGATTTTTAAAACTTCAATGTATCATAAATTGAATTTTCTTTAAAATTATGTGTTTAGTAAGGGTATCTTGAGGTGAGAGGGTGCAACATAAAAAATTTTAACACTGGATTTGTACTTTCCCCTCGATATCCAAATGGACCTGTTTTTGTTTAAGATAATATTTACTATAACTTAAAAGTTATTAAGAATGGCTAGTTTTTCATTAAAAGCCCTCTATAATAATAATAATACTTTGTTTATATATAATTTGTCCTTTAATTGGAATATTGTATTCTGTTGGGCAATAAATCATTATTATTATTATTATTATTATAGCATCGTTACTGAAGAGTTAACCTAAATACTTCAAAAAGGACAACTTTGGTAATATGTTAAACAAATATTAGAAATATTCACCAACACCAAAACAAAACACAAAGTGCTTAAAGTACTTTTCGCCATCTTCAAAGAAGATAGTTGGAATATGCGTTGGAGAAAAGTACTTTAAGCACTTTGTGTTTTGTTTTGGTGTTGGGGAATATTTCTAATATTTATTTAGTTAACCTAGAGATAAGCGGATCTCGAGAAAATTATAAAAACACTTTATCCTAGGAGTCGTTATTAACAGAAATAATAAAAAATAAAATGTTTAGAAAAAATAGGACTATAAGATAGTGACTACAGTATAATTTCAATTGAGATTCTCTGTTGTTATTGATGTCACAAATTTCAGAGAAAAAAAACGCCGTCTTAATTTTGCTTAAATTTAAACCCATATTAAAAATTTAACCATAACATCGTTTCTTAAGAGTCAACCTGCAGTTCAAAAATCATTAAGATAAGTGTTCGCGAGGAAATCAACATTAAAATTGTGGTCAATTTCTGGTGACGTGTTTTTTTTAAGTGAGGGTATAAATATTATAATTTTAGAAGTTATTATGGAAAAGTTTTCGGATCATCAAACCATCGATGCAAAGATGCCTGCAATTCCCAGGGGCCGTTCGATACCTACTAAATTATTTTTGTCATTTATTACTTGATATTGTGTGCAGTGGCAGATACTAATTAATTTTTCCTATAAAATCCTGTTTTGAACAATTAGTTTTAATTTAGTTGTGAGCCTATTAAAAAGAGTTAAGTTATCCTCTATTGATTTTCGATAAACTCAATTAAAACCGAATATTTTTATTACCTGTTTTCATGCACATAAAATTACTTCAATTAATAAAACGCACGTATTTCAAGAACAAAATAAATAAAAATTACACGCAACCTAAAATCACTTTTTATATGTATCAAGATATATGGTGTTTTACTCTACTTACCTTATTTTCATGCACCACTTCATATCCTTCAGGTTTACACTCGTGAGATCTGACCAAGTAAGACAGTTTGTATTTTTCCAAAAACTGTTTGGTCACGTTGGGCCCAAAATACGTCCCTGCGCCCCTCAATTGGTTTGGAATGCACCCATCAGTCGTTTGAGGGTCGGACCATAAAATATCGAACACCTGTAGAGAAAAATAAGAAGTTTTTATGCTTGTTTTAATTTTATTTGTCAGTAAAATTAAAAACTGAAGTAAATATCAAACTTGGCTCTAGTTGTCCACATAATGATGTTACCGTTTTCTAAACTTCCGTAATATAAAAGCAAATACCGAAATTTAGAATTCCTGAAAATAGATCTTATGTCAAACGTGTTAGGGAATATCAAAATTTATAAATAATTAGTGTGGTTACATAGTGAACACAATATTAATAAACTTAACATTGACCCATTTAATCCATTATTTATGCCCAACCCTCTTGTTTATCTACATTATCCTTCATATCGTCATTGATTGATTTAAGAAACAATCTTCATCGAAGCCGTTGGGAAATATAAGCGCACATAATGAAAAGTAAATTTACTTACATACAGTGTACCTACTGTCTAAATTTTTTTATTAAATGATTAAAGATATCCTTGTTTATTTATAAGCATGGATTTCGAATTTCGCAACCTTTACATTACTAAACAAGGGCTTACTAAGTATTTAAATCGAATTTATTATTTATTTACCAAAGTAGCTTTAGCAGGAATACTTTTTCTAGATAGATATAAATGTCCCTGGGTACGTAAGACTTTTGTTAAAATTTAAAGTGCTTATAACTTACTTACATAATATAAAGTTTACCTATCTAGATTTTAGAGCGATATTTGACATAGCGATATTTGACATCCCAACTTCACTTCAAGTTCTTCACAAAGGTTTATATATAAGTACTTAAAAGCTCTACGTGTTTGTTCGTGTTTAAATATAGACTGTATAATACAGTCAATATATTAGAAAATGAATATAAAGTAAGTTTATTGTTTTTACCTGTTTCCACTCCATTTTATCAATGGCTTCTGTTCCTACTTCACTAACTGGCGGACGAAGTAAAGAGACATACTGAAAGAAATAAAAACATTAAGATAAGTTTTGAAAATAAACGAAATAAAAGGTGTTTTTTGGGCTTCGTCCATCCGATGTACACCCTCGTGTCTGTCTATTTTTCTCAAATCTACTGGACGAAAAAAAATTAAACTTGGTACATACATATATTCATGTACAGGATGTCTCCGAATTGAGTTAACAATAGGAAAACATTTATTGTTTTGTTTGTTTCAAAGAAAAGTCATTCTTGATAAAATGTTTTGACAAAATTCAAATATTAGAAAAACACCGATTCTAAAGAGAAGAACCTTTATTTTTAATTTCATTGAACATTTTATAAAAAAAGTTATTTCCAATAGTTTGAATCCCGACGTAAAACTGGTCCTGCAATTGAGCGAAGCACAAAAAGACACTTATCAGCCGCATGGCAAACAATATTTCATAATCAGGGCATACTTTTATTTGTTAAAAAAATACATAAAATGTGCAATTATAATATTTATTAGAAGTTGAAAGTGGAGTTAGATTAGATCTGACAGTATTCTAATTTTTTATCGATTCAAACGGGTTTTTTCACAGACTAGGAGGTTAAAAACTTTACCCCATAGGTCTAAATTATTTTTACAGTCTAGAAGATTTTTTAATTGTAGATAAAACATATATTTTCAATAAATTTTATGTTTAATGTTTGCTGTCGTTAAGTCAAAAATAACATCCCTATTTAAATAAGGAATGCATAGAGCTTTTATGCTTAGCAAGAAAATGTATTCAAATTTATTAAAATTGCTCTTGTACACTTTATTTTACAAGTATTTTCATTTTAAAGGGAGAAACAGTTTAAAATTACTGAAATTCTTTAAAAGTTCAGATAAAACGTTATTGCGGGTTATGTTGATAGCTATTGGATATTCTGCTTTTAAATTCCAAGATTCCTGACAAATAGTTATGTTATTTTAATTGATTTAATTTTCTTTTACTGGCATATTCCCGATTACCTTAAATATTAAAAGTTAAATGATCTGTGGTTAAATAGTTTGTAAATATAACAAGTTGTCATTGACAACGTTGTAGTGGCAACACTGAACGGATGCTCGGTACAAGGAATATAACCAACAAAAAACAACCACGCCTTTTGTATTTTAATACTCCTTATATATGATTGTCTAATATGATTGTCTAATATGATTGTCTTTGAAATTCGACATATCTAGGAGCGATTTCAAATGAAACAACGTAAGTGTCATTTTCTGTGTTTTTACTAGACTATGAAATCATCAAAAATGCATACCTTTGTAATCTTATCTCACGGGGTATCAATTAAACGTTAATTTTTTAACTTTAAATGAAAATAATTTAAATTATGAACTGTCAACAATTGTAATAAATTCTGAAATTTTTCAACAGCTGACGCGAGATACACACACAAACAATCAAGTATAGTCACCGCGTCGAATGTTTTTCGTTGCGTCATTAATTTGTGAACCAAGCTCAGACATTACAATTTGCTGTTTTCTTTGTATAGCGTATGTGGGATGTATACCGGACGTATGTCGACAAACCGGTTTTTGACATTTAAAATTATATTACTAAGCAACCCCACTACTTATATAGGAGTTCCATTTTGAATCTCGTAGAATGTGGTTTCTCTATGAAAAAGTAGTGAAATATAAGTTACTTCTGCACCTGGGAGGGGCAAAATGGGGTTCCCGGAATAGAAATATTCCTGTTGCTCGATAATATTCCTCAATTAGTCCTTTTACAAAGGATAAGAGGAATTTATATAAAGTTATAAATTTTAAGGTTACATAACCTATTTGTGTCGACGTGTTCGTTAGACAACCGTTGTCCAATGGTTTTTGGTTATTCTGTAATCATTGGACGTTAAAACTTGTATCTGGTTAATAAGGACTTTTGTCCAGGACCATAAGGGCGGTGGTTAAGCCATAAATCCGCCCTGGTTGAAAGAAGAAGAAGAAGAAGAAGACTACTTATATAACCGTATACATGACGTCACGAGAAAGGACCGCACACCTGCTCGACTCCAGGAACTCTTTTTTAAGCGAGTCCTTTTTCCAGTATTTTTGGTCAAAACTAATTAAAATCATTAAATGCTAAATCAACAAAAATGTAACATTGGTTGCGTTGGAACGTTACACATGTGTAGAGGTTTAATACATCACAACAATAGGAATTTTATTCCCATTATTGACGTATAATTTTAGGATAATAAAAATGTTTCTTGCAAAAAAATTTGGTTGCATTACATTATTTCTTAAAGACTACAAACAACTTTGAACGATTTTTTTGTTGAAAAGTTACATCGATAATAATCGATCGATAATTGAGGAGCGTTTATTCTAAAAGGGACATGTCCATTTAAGCGATTTTCAGAAATAAGTCAAAAGCAAAAGAATTCTGTTATTTTTGACTTGTTTCTGCAAATCGCTAAAATGGACATGTCCCTTTTTGAATAAACGCTCCTCAATTATCGATTATAATCAACTGTTGTTGAAACTCGCAGTTCCTAAAAATGTATACTTATCTGTCATTGTATATCAATATAAGTTTTTAAATAAATACTGTGCAATAATAATAATAATAATAATAATAAAATTAAAATATTATTTTCATTGTAATTTACTTATTTTCACAACAATATGTTTTGTGCTTGAACAAACGAGGATTTTAAATATTTTCCCGATTTTTATTAGGTGAAGACACTTACAACATCAATTTTAATAACGATCATCACTCTTAATAATAATTATCACTTTTAATAACGAACATCAACTGAATCGGTGAGATTAAGAACAGTACAAGTCCAACATTTTTGTTTTGATAAATCATATATAGTTTATAAAATATAATCAGCAGAATAAATACTGTTCTTTTTCCTTGGTCTTGGAAATTCTAAGAAACCCAATTCAGATGGCCAATTCTGATGTTGTACTCTCAGGAATTCTTCACTTTTGTATTTTCCTTTAATATTAAAGAAGAGTTATATTTTTAGGACACAAATAGATTTTGACATTCATTAAGAATGATTTATAGGGCCAGAAGCTCATTTCATTCACCAAGAAACAGAAGAGAAACTCAAAAATTCATTATAATCGTCTCGTGGTTGCTGTTTCAGTAAATCTTTTTTCAAACGATTAAATAAGGAATTCTGAAACATACCAGTATCAGCTGTGCTATAAGCAGTTTAATCAATAGTTGGTTACGCTTTCTGAGAGTGGGTGGATAGTCCAGCTTTTGGACCATCAGTAGAACCGAATGAACAGTAATCAGCCGAAAGTGTAAGTTCCATGAAATGATGCAGGCATCAATCCAGACAAGTTCACGTCCAAGCATTTTTTCAACGCTCCAGTGTGGAGACCAGTATTACTTTTTGTCACATCAAATACAATGCCTTTAATAAACGATTCAAATTTACGTTTCTAGGCTGCATCAACGCATGCTTGAGCCGTACCCTTTTTTAATCCACTATCGATTTTTGAAATACTCAAAAGTTTGTCATAACCATTTCTGGTGATACATATGGCGATGCGGTCAACTTTTTTTTATCCGTCAATATGGGTGTACATTGTACATAAATCTTTTAATAACCCCTCATCGAAATATTTTTCTGGATTCGCCCCTGGTCAAAATAATTCATACGAGGTGTGTTCAGAAAATATCGTAAATTTTCGTTTTTTGAAACAAATATTTATTTATTCGTCTACATTAATCTTGACGTCTTTAAAACAGTCCCCATTGAATATTATGCATATGTGCCAGCTCGAAACACTTCTAAAACTCGATCTTTGAGATAGCCTTTAGTTCTTTCAGCGATGCGCTTTTAATGTCATCTATGCTTTTTCCATGTTTTTATCGGTTGTTTATGTGCTTGTGCGTTCGGGGCGTTCGTCATCTTCAACGTCTTCACGGCCATCTTGGAAACTCTTATACCACTTGTAAAATCTTGTTTTACTTATAGCAGACTCACTATAGGCGTTTGTTAATATTTCACAGAATTTATTTCATTTTTTAAGCAAAATTGAATACAAATTCTTTGATCCATTTCTTTTAAAGAACGAAAAATCGCCGAGCTCATAAAACAGGTCTAACCTTAGCGGATGCCACAGACAAAGTAAACAATGAAAACAGCTAAAGTTTTTATCATACTTCGGAGGCATGTATACCGACATAATAAAGAAAATTTTATGATAACCGGACCCTCCGAACCCGCGAAATTTAACAATTCCTGTTATTTTCTGAACACACCTCGTACGTGTATCAGATACCACTCAAAACGATTGATTTAATAATAAAATAAAAATATCAAGATTACTTCCTTAAAGACACGAAAAACAAAAAAATATTCTTAAAAATTTTTACTGAAGCTAAGGTAAATGTAAAATACTTAAGTTTTGTTTTTTTAAGAAACAAATATACCCACAAACATAAACAAACAATCAAAACGTGATAGGTGAAACGATATTCAAATAGACCGTATTTATTTTATGCTTAATAATATTGATTTATTTGCAACAATAAAAGCTCTTAAGCGTCATATATGAAACAAACTTCACGAAACAATAACAACTAAAATTTATGTAAAATACACATGTTTTTAATAGCGTAGTAAATTTTATGGTACCTATACGTAAAATTATTACTATCAAATCATTTAACATCACAGTGGGCCGATATCACATTTTTTAATTTATTAAATGGTTTGTAATATTAGTAAATATAATACGTTTATATTGCTGAAAAGTGCTTACACTTTTTTAGTTTTTTCCATTTCACATCACGTAACATATTTTTCCAAAGCTTCGGTATGTTTAAAAATTAAAAACAGACTATTCCTTTTTAACTACACTACATAAATTAAAAGTCATAAAATCTAAATATTGTGTGTATATTACCCATAAAATACTTGTTAACAGGTCTAATTAAATCCTTGGCTGCATAAAATTTTATGAGGAATATTTTCAGAAGCACTTTCCTATTAAATATTTATAACTGGCTTAATTTTAAGGGTTTAAAGACAGTCTAAAATTAATTTGAAGAATTTCATCTTACCTTAGTCCTATCCAAAAGCTTCAACATTTCTAAGTCAGTCGTGTCAGATATGCCGCCGTGTACAATAAGCACCTTGTTATTTAAAATTGTTCCCAAAGGTAAATGTCTAAATACTTCTTCTATAAGCCTAAGTAATTTTTCGGAATTTCTCTGAAAAAAACACAACTTGTTATATTAAATAATTAACTTTATTAACTAAAAATGATACATATTTGTATAGAGCGACATCTATAATAAATAGAGTAACTCTTGGGAATCTGTATTGCCGGTGCGCCAGTCAAAATGTCAAATTTGTATGTGTAAATCAAAATTTATCCCTTGAAAATGGAAAAAAACCGTTTAAATAATAATATAGAAGCAGTTCTTCACAGTGAAAGTGAAGAGAATGTTTTAATGTTAAATCTAGTTTACTGCCGGCAAAATCAAAAGGTCAGGAAAAACTAGCATATAAACTTTTTAACTAGGTATTGGCGTTGAGAAACCATTTTATACTTTTTATTTTTGTATTAAGATAATAAAATAATTCCCACATTATTATTTCACTAGAAGGGCACTTTATTTTACTATTGTATGACATTTGACAACTTTAAACTAACTCAAACTTCAGCCCGTGACTAAAACGCCATTAATCCACATCTTGTCAATGCGTATTTAAAAGGTAATTTAGTGTCATAAAGATAGGCGATATAAGGTGGGGGTGGAAAAAGGAATTTAAGAAAGGCGCCGATTTTTAAAACAGCACGCTACCTTATTCTTTTAATTCGACCCCATTTTATTGTTTACATTTCACACATTTTTAACGTTCTTGCTCACTCAAATGAATACTTGCTAAACAGTTTTAAAAATCACAAGATGGATTGGCTTTATCTTAAAAGTGACTAGGTTACATTTGTGACATGTACATCACAAAACACAACAATTTGTCTTAACCCTTTGATATAGAATAAAAGGAATTAATAAATTACTTCGAGGTATGTACTGTATCTATAGCTATATAGCAAATAATGGTTAAAGCCGCTGCAAAATACCCCTCTTTTAATGCGTTCGGATGCATTCGGCATACTTTTCGCGAGTATATTTTGTTGATTTAAAAATATTTTATATTGCGAGAATTGATTTGCACTCCGTACACCGCTGCTGATGGCACGTCCATATCTTTAAAATAAGTGGTGCAAACTAGAAATAACGTCGAAATTGCACGCCTTACTCTGCACGGTAGTCGCAATAGTCATAGGTTACATGGAGAGCGCATTTAATTTCAACGAGCACTTAGTGCACTTGTGCGACTAGTTTAGGATGAAATTGTATACTATTAATTATTGTTATAACATATATAACTATAGTTTTAAAAGTGTTAGGCTGCACGGAGAGAAAAGTATAATGCGGATTACCATAATTATAATACCCTTTACTATAATTTATATGACTATTTGGGACAACTATCTTGTATATTGCCAGATACTATGCATATTTAGTAATTTTTAAATATCCATGTATGTTAAACCTTACGGTAAAATATTATTATTCTCAACCAATTTTGTTTTTAATTCTTATTATAATTAGATTTTTTCCATTACTAATGAGTATAGTAAATTTTAAAATCGAATATTTTTATATGTTAACAATTAGAGTTGTAACATATTTATTGTATTTTTTAATATACAAAAATGAGAAAGAATTGAACCTACACCATGCCAAAGTTTTTTGTTTTGAGTGCGTTCCATAAACGACAGACAGGTGTTTTGACCTATATTGGGTATTATCAGTGTCGACACGACACTGTCGAGCAACTTGTAGTAGTGGAACACACCCAAAACAAAGAAATACCTGAGCTTATATAACATGGTTGGCAAGCCAACAGAGGCGAGATGTAAGAACATCACGTGATCCACAAGTAGGTTGAATTATTTCTTATAAGTATTACCAGTAATGGGTCAAGAAAGTTTATTGAAGAAACTAAAAAAATTGAATGTTTGAAATGTCATGAGTTACTATATTGTATATTATATTTAAATATATTGTTTATTTAACTTAAACATAAAAGTATCTTTATTTTTACTATATTTTTTTATTAATGTGTAATATATTATAATATTAGATGTACACCTTACATTTGATTAAATCATATAGTAAATATTACTATTTGTAGATAGTAAAATCAATTTACTATACGAACATATTAAATATTAAAATATATATTATACATTTATGATTTAGTAATATTGGTGTTGTAATCTTTACTAAAATTGTATAATAAAAAATAGTATTTTGTATTACAATCTTAATATTGTATTGACGAATATATAATATTCTTACCCTAAAAATTGTTTAAAGTAAATTTTAATATATTTTTTTTACCACCTAAAATTTACTATACATTTCTCTTCGTTTGGTAAAAAAATATAATAAATGCAAAAAATATCAACCACTTTTTAAGTAATTATAATATAATGGTATTTTATGTAAAGCCTTTTTTAGCATGGCTTAGTCGGGTCCCAAATTTAATGTCTCCTATAAAACAGTTCCGTAAAGAAACAGACGAATAACGAGCAATTCCGTAAGGGTTGCCGTTTTTATTGCCTTTGATATGGAAACTTTTATCATTTATAAAAAAGCCTGTATACCTAATTTTTTTTTAGTAAATATATAGTATATTTCAAATAATAAATGATTGAATAAATATTAAGAATTTTTTATTTTTATAATGAAACACCCTCCTGGCAACTTTTATAAAATCCTAATTAGGCAAATTTTATTTATCAGATTATTATAATCCATAATATTTCTTACTTTTAAAATAAAATTAAAAAAATCATTTGTCATAATTTTAACGTTAAAAAGCAAATATGCATTGGGAATTAAGTTTTACTTTTGAAAAAAGCAAATATATAATTTAGATACACGATGTTATACCTTGTTTAATTCAAATTCTATGCTTCACATTTTAAGCTCATATTAGGCTTAAAGATAAATATATACACTACATTATATAGGGAGGGTAATATATAACTAACTGATTTATTTTGTGAATATTAATATTAAATGAAACGTCAATAAATATCTCATTTTCGTCCCGTTCCAAGTCCTTTATTCCAAATGTAATCAAAATCCGTTCAGCCGTTAAATCCTTAAAAAAGGAAATGCGCCGGTATTAATTATAAGTAATTTTTGAGTGTCCCAATTTATGGAATTAAAAAAATATTAGCGGTTACCCATGTCATTATAGAATTCACTGTCAAAATTTTAGCCCTTTAGGTCAAGCGGTTTGGTCTGGGCGTTTTAACGCGTTGGTGAATTAGTCAGGACATTTAAAATTACATTAAAATTATATGAAATCCCTGTGAAAGCCACGCCGACTCTAGTTCTTCCAAGCACTATATTAACCACGTCTTGATAGACATATGTGGTAATATTTAAATAGATTTACGTCTCAGTTAAATTTTAATATACTCCCCCAGAATGTCAGAAATAGTTAAATCCAGTGATCTAAAGAGGCAAACCGAATCTGGTGTTCAAGGGTGACACCCTATCAACCCATCAACTTACTTAATTAAATGGATAATGTTGAAATAATTTAATTGTTTTAATAAAAGGTTTTTAGTCGTGAAACGTTTCAAATTTATTTGTCCCTTTTGGAATAGCGGTCAGTTATACAGGGTGCCCCAAAACTGTAAAACAGAAGATGGTACGTTTCCTTAAAATAAAGAAGTTTACAATGAGTTTTTCCGTAACAATATTACATTTTTAATATTTTTATGTGAATGACCTAAAGTTCTCGAAGAACGTACCATCGCCTGTTTCACAGAGTTTTGTGACACCCTGTATATCGTCACCCTGTAAAGAATATCAACAGTTTTAACGTAGGGTATAGTATACTATATACTATATACTATACTATAGTAAAAAATTTAACTTAAGCCGTTAAACACCTTTGGATCGATATATCCATTTTTACAATTTAATCAGTTTTTAACAACATTAAAAACATTATGTCATGCCATTTGTGGCATTTAGGTTTTATATTAAATTGATCATATTGATCTAAAATAACATTTGCCAGACGTCTAGGACGCTGCGTTTGTTTTTAATAATTTTAAAAATGTAAAAAACAAATGCTCCATTATATGATTTGCTCGTCTTTATCTTATTTTTTTAATTGTTCATTTGATATTTCGCTTCTTTATATTCCTGGTACAATAATATTATGCCTCCAACTTTTCAAAAATATTTAATCTTTGGACAGAAAATTATTTTTTCTACTCCTATTACGGAATGTGACCGTTCTAATATCACTTTTTAACGTGGAATCACATACATATATATATATACATATATTGCTATATATATGTAGATACAATCAATATTGTTTTTTTTTTTTATAAGGCTAAGGTCTATTTAAGTCATTGCAGATATTTTAAACAATGCCTGGTGGTGTTACCATTATTGATGTTCTCGAATCCAGGTTTGTATTTGGCTACAATCCGACTATAATTTTACTTGAACAGTTGAAAATCACCATAATCAGTAAAGTAGCAAAAAGTTAGGGTTTTTTCTTAAAATTAATGAAAGGTACCATACTTAATTCACTTGGGAACCCAAATATATATATATATATATTAGACTGGTTCAAAAAAATCGAATATTTTTTTTTCTTCAAAGCCCGCATTTAAATATCTTCCTAGTAGTAAAAAAAGAAGCCTTTGAAAATTGTAGCTCTTAATATTAATATTTAGAGGTCGCTCATCGTGAATTTCTATTTTACGTTTAAATAACACAGGAATTCTTTTTTCTTAACTTTGAAATTTTATAACTCGTTTTTGAGTGAACATATTGGAATGAACTCTATATATTTTTTAAGAAAATTGAACGTTCTACAAAAAATGTCTCTTATAATTTTTTCGTAAATTCACTCCTTTAATAGTTATTCAAGGTTGAAATTAGACATATAATAAATGTAACGTTTAAATAACACAGGAATTTTTTTTTACTTTTAATTTTATAACTTTTTTTTGAGTGGACATATTGGAATGAGCGATAATTTTTTTTAAAGAAACATAAAAAAAATTAAAAAAAGTTGACAAAAATCTGGAAGCGCCCTAGAGCAGCGGAATAGTTCGCTAGTCTTTTTTTAAAGCTCGTCTTGTAACCTGCTTAGCGTGAATTCGAATCCAGATTTTTGTGAACTTTTTTTAATTTTTTTTTATGTTTCTTTAAAAAAAATTATCGCTTATTCCAATATGTCCAATCAAAAAAAAGTTATTAAAGTAAAAGTAAAAAAAAAAATTCCTGTGTTATTTAAACGTTACATTTATTATATGTCTAATTTCAAACTTGAATAACTATTAAAGGAGTGAATTTACGAAAAAATTATAAGAGACATTTTTTTTAGAACGTTCAATTTTCTTTAAAAATATATAGAGTTCATTCCAATATGTTCACTCAAAAACGAGTTATAAAATTTCAAAGTTAAGAAAAAAGAATTCCTGTGTTATTTAAACGTAAAATAGAAATTCACGATGAGCGACCTCTAAATATTAATATTAAGAGCTACAATTTTCAAAGGCTTCTTTTTTCACTACTAGGAAGATATTTTAATGCGGGCTTTGAAGAAAAAAAAATATTCGATTTTTTTGAACCAGTCTAATATATATATATATATATATATATATATATATATATATATATATATATATATATATATATATATATATATTTGGTTTAGTACTTAATTTTTTTTAAATAAATATTGTTACTTATTTATTGAAGTCTTTGTATAATTACAAGATTTAAAATATTATACATTGCTTGCAAATCCAAGTCCGACCGCGTTGGGAAGGATTGTTGTTCAATACCCGCGTGAAAAGAATAAGGATAGAATGCCAAACAGAATTTGATTGGTCAGAGCGTCAGGCGTGCGTATTGTAAGCGTTTGGCGTTCTATCCTTGTTATTTTCACGCGTCCTTCCCAAACCGGTCGGACTTGGATTTGCAAGCACTGTATATTATTATTAATAAATTGTATCAATAATACACTTTAAATACGCAAAGAAATCAATTTCGCGAAGCCCTTGCACATTAATATGGTAAACATAGGGCAACCTTGTGGCGATCAGGGTACAATCCAAAACTTTTAAATACTGCGCAAAGGTGGGTCAGTAAGTACTTAACTGGTATTACATTTCATTTTATTAATTTCTGCCAGGTTTTGAGGATCCCTTTCCCAGTGTACGGGGCAACATGACACACAGCGCGCGACACAATCATTTTATTGCTGTAAACTTTTAATAAACTTTTGACCTGTGAATTAACCTCCACGATCGTGTGATATAACACCAATAGAGGTTTTCATGTATGGATATATCCACGGACGTTGGACCACTGAAAGGCACATTTGCCTGCGTTTTCTTACTTTTTTAATAATTTTTTAATGCACTTACCTTATATTTAGATTGCACTTCTCTGACAAATCCATACCTATAAATAAACAACAGGATGATTATTTAAAAGGAATATAGGTAAAAATATGAAAATTTAAAAATCAAGCTTTTGGTTTTTATTATTATTATTATTTATTTTATAGTTAACTGTAACCACAGCTTCGCTCTCATTGTTCTAAGGAAAGATAAAGGTGTCATCTATACAGCGTGTATCACAGAAAACTATCAATGGCCTATATATCTTTAAAAGGATAATCGGAAGCAAGTTGCTTCAAGCAACTATGAATTGTAATGTAAACACTAAACGCGAAAATCACACTGAAAGCGTTTTCGAGATATGAATTTTTAATTCTTTTTTTTTTAATTTTCTGGGGTGTTTCAATTTACACTTTTTATTACCTAAATAAAACCATGATAAAAATAGTTTGTTAAAATATGCCAACACAAGAAACAAAAGAATTCCCGTTTGCTGCGTCATGTCAAATTTAAATTTTAAATAGTGTTTTCGGTGAAAAAAGTAAGCACGTAAAAAACTCAAAGAAAAACTAATCATGCACTTTAATTAGGTTTTCGTCATTTTTCTATATATTTTTATCAACATTAGCTTATTTTTTTTTGTGAAAATGTCAGCTTCACGAAAAAAAAATCAAACTGGAGTTATCTGTTTGATTTAAATAAACCTTTCCCTGGACGATATGTAAATTTTCGACCTCAATTTTTGCCATAAAAACGATTTTTTTAAATACTTATCAAAAGTATGTACCTAAAAGAAAGTTTTAGAGGGCTAAATACCTTCAATTTAAGGGCTTGTTTGACCAAATCGATCAATTAAATTTCAAGCTATACTCAAAAACGTCAAAACACCTCCGAAAATTGAAAAAAAAACAAATGAAAATTTGTGTGATTTTCGTTTTTAGTGGGCTAAAATACATGGGAAAATTATAATGTGATATGGTGGGAATTTTTTTCCTATTTTGTAAACTAGTGTTGCACCCATTTAAATGCATTTTTTTATGAAAATAAGGAAAACATAATTTTTTTTGCAGAATTATTTAGAGAATTAAAATACTTTTCGAAAAAGGTATTTTGAAGTTAGGGTGGCTACCCAAGCTGGGGTAGATCGAGTTTTCGGTGGGACACACTGTATATATATAAATGAAGGTTTCTTTGTTTGGGCCGTTCCCGTCTGGTTCCAAAACGGTTTTGGCTCAAGAACGTTGTTCATACTAAATTTCATCAAAAGCCGTTTTAGTATTTAAAAATACTAAAAAAAAAATGGTGAATGCAACGGAATAAAAAACGTTAAAATAATAATAATTTTTTGAATAAACTTATATCGGAAACTCAACAGTTGCATAAATTTTTAAATCAAATAATTTCTCCCAAACAAAAGACCATATTTTATTAAAATTTGTTGGGTATTGTTTTTATATTAGGTACCATAGTTTAGCAATAAATTCGTTTTTAAACTTCAAGCAGTGGCGTTACAACGGGGGTTATAATATCTCTATTTATAGAAAAAAAGGAACATCAATTATTGATTTGAATATTGATTCTTGGAGGTTCAAAAAATTATGCAGTTATCCATTTCACAAAAGGAATACACTTTCAAAATTTAAGCCGTTTAGGTATGGGCGTTAAAGAATCAGTGTATAATATACAATATATTATAATTATATGTATAGAATTTACCTAAACAAAATTGCTTTGTTTACAATAAACTTTAAATTTAGTAACACTTGTGTTAACAACTTGTTTCGGCTTTTATCAGCTAGAGGTAAACAGATTTTGGTCAGCACTTTTGCATTCAGGTTAAATTAACTTTAAAACGTATATAAAACTAAAACAGTTTTAGTAAACATTTTTAATTTATATTAACATTAAATTTTAAACAGCAAAATTACCTTTGGTTCATAATGTGGTCCTCGTGGTTACCTCTGTTTAGATAAACCGAATCTGGATAAACTAAAAGGCAACAAAGTAAAATTAACAAAACCTCAAGCCCTCTCTTGCCGCGATCTACGAAATCTCCATTAAAAACGTATGGATTTTCTGAAGAAGGAAGTCCATTCTGGAAAAGAAAATAGCATTAAAAATTCTGTTGGTTTAGTTAAAAATATTGATTTAAATATATGTAAAAAATTGTACATCGGGCGAATACGCCGGGGTTATATAGATATTTTTGTATGTACCTACTCATATATTCCAAAAATATAATTATTATTATAAACTATTAAATTACTGCCTACTGCTTGTTAAAAAAACTTTTAAAACAAAAATTACAAATTCAAATTCTTCAGTGATTTTACTGCTAATTTGGTGTAATCGATTTTTTATAAAAAAAACATGTAAGGGAAATATTGAATAAAAAGATTTTTTCTTTTGTATTTACATACTTTTTCTTTAAAAATCCCGTAAGTGTCTGAAGTAAAACATTATTTAAAATTAAATATTTGTCCCATTACCCAGCAAACAAATTGACGTCAGTGAATGACTAAAAAACGACGTGTTTAACACGTCACTTTTAGGGCAAAATGTCACAGCCCACTGACGTCTAAAAAATGACGTTTGCTAACGTCATCTTATGACGTATATTATAATCACGGCAGTGAATGACTAAAACACGACGTGTTTATCACGTCACTTTTAAAGCAAAATATCACAGTCCACTAACGTCAAAAAATGACTTTAACTTAAGTCAATACATAACTGGTACCTTTAAGGCGATGATGAAAGATCACCAATAAACGAAGTCTGAAACACGTTATCTGACGACACTCTGTTTGCTGGGTATATATTGGGAACCTGTACAAGGTGTGTTCAGAAAATAACGGGAATTGTTAAATTTCGCGGGTTCGGAGGGTCCGGTGGTCATAAAATTTTCTTTATTACCTATGTTTGTATACCTACATGCCCCCGAAGTATGATAAAAACTTTAGCTGTTTTCATTATTTACTTTGTCTGTGGCAGCCGCTAAGGTTAGACGTGTTTTATGAGCTCGGCGATTTTTCGTTCGTTAAAAGAAATGGATCAAAGAATTTGTAACCAATTTTGCTTAAAAAATGAAATAAATTCTGTGAAAATATAAGTATAAGTAAAACAAGAGTTTACAAGTGGTATAAGAGTTTCCAAGATGGCCGTGAAGACGTTGAAGATGACGAACGCCCCGAACGCACAACCACATTAACAACCGATAAAAACATGGAAAAAGTGGAAGAAATGGTTATAAACTATCAGAGAAGTCGCTGATGATGTTGGTATATCGATTGGCTCATACCATGAAATTTTTTCGAATGTTTTGGGTATGAAACGCGTGGCAGCAAAATTTGTTCTAAAATTGTTAAATTTTGAACAAAATTTTTGGCCAAAAACAATACTGTAATGATGCCCCAGCCTCCATATTCGCCAGACATGCCTCTGTCTGACTTTTTCCTATTCCCGAAAATAAAGAGAACCTTAAAGGGCCGTCGTTTTGCAAGCATAGATGACTTTAAAAGCGCATCGCTGAAAGAACTAAAGGCTATCCCAAAGATCGAGTTTTAGAAGTGTTTCGAGTATTGGAAGAAGAGCTGGCACATGTGCATAATATCCAATGGGGACTATTTTGAAGGCGACAACATTAATGTAGACGAATAAATAAATATTTGTTTCAAAAAACGAAAATTCCCGATATTTTCTTAACACACCTCGTATTACCGGCGCGCTGGTAAAAAGATCAAATTTATATGTGTAAATATGTCCCTCCGAAAACAAAAGTATACTGGTCTACAGATTTTTTTTTTGTTCACGTACAAAGCTGGAGTGTTTTCGATGGGCCATTATATAGGTATACAACTTATTTCTTGTACTATAATTAATTTTTTTATTATTAATTTCATCAAAGCTAACGACTTCCTTTACCCCCAAACAAGTTAACTAAAGCCTGAACACAAATTACACTTATATAAGATAAAAGTTACAACAATAAACCTTTAAACTTAATCCGTAAAGGATTACTATTTTCCATTGAAATTATATTATCAAAGTAACTTTGAGATCCGACCACTTCAACATTAAGGAAACGACTTTACCTTGTAAATCTAATAAGTGTAAAAGCTTTATTGAAAAACATAAAATGTTATAAACTTCTTTGTCTAAGTGCACAAGCACGGTTCGCAAAAAAAAGATATGGCAAACAAAATTGTTTCGAAAAAAACTATGATGCAAACCTGCGATTTTGACCAAACTTGGAACAGTTTTATATAATATATTATACAGGGTGTTCCGAAATTAGTGCACCATACTTTAACAGCAGATTCTACGTGCAAAAATAAGAAATGGCTCCTAAGGGAGCTACAGCCCCCGAAAAGGGAGCCCCTGAATATGGTTTTTATCTAATATTTATAAAAAAGTAGAAACACCCTGTCACTTACTACATGAAACTGTCAAATTATTCTATTTTTTCCTAAACATGGCAGCCGTATTCCAAAGACCACGCGAGTCCATTTCTATGGTTGTGATTTAATTGTGAATTTTTATGCCATGTAAAATAATTTTCAAATCGATTTTAAGCGAAAATGGTGTATGTTATCAAAATTCAACAGGATGACCTTTTTTATGTGAAAAACTCCAAAATTTCATAATCTCACATCAAATTCTGGTACAAGATTCGTACAAAAAAGTTAAGGTGGTTTTAACCCCACTTCCTATCAATCTGACCCAAACCTCATGAAATTTTTTAAATTGTTATTATTACATCTTATTGGTCATACAAAGTTTAATTAATTCCCCAAATTTCACTTTTCTATCTTTAACGGTTTTGGAGATATTAAATTAAAACCATCTTCAGGGGCTTTCCTTTTGGGGGCTGTAGCTCCCTTAAGAGGCATTTCTTGTATGGTGCACTAATTTCAGGACACCCTGTATAGAGCCAGTCAGAGTTTACAGGGGTTTAATAATTATATTATATATTCCATATATATTAGGTAACCAATTTTAAAAAACAAAAATAATTTTAAATCACATTTTTATGCTATACATCATGCCCTACTTTATTTTTCTATATCTTTAAAAAACATAACCTCAAAGTTTTGTCAAAAATAATTATCGTTTTTTCTCAAAAAATACCAATTTTATTTTAATTTTTGTTTGCGTCGTTAGTTTTTAATACAAATTCGATTTATGGTGTAAGGTTTTTATATCTTGGGACGGTGGACTAGAATCAGCAAAAATCGGCCAAAAACACAATTTAAGACTTTTTGCAATAAATTTTCTTATAGAAAAACATTAAATTTGTACGTGGTGTTTATTAAATTTAAAAACCTTTGAAACTATTAAGTTTAAATAGCTCTAACTTTAAAACTAATAAAGATTATCATTTTTTTTTTAATAATAATATATTTATTTACTATGGAAAATATTCACACAAAATAGTAAATAAATATTACAAACTTACTAAAGTTTAGAACTTCTGCGTGAGATAATAAATGCATATAATAAAAACGCAAACACAAAAAATAATAAATTTAAATCTAAAATTTATAGTAACGCCATTTACAACAAAAGTAATACTTTTTACAATAAAAGTAATGATATCAACAACAAAAGTAATGCTATTTACAATAAAGGTAAATTACAACAAAAGTGGTGAAAATGTATCTAATAAATAATTAATTAAAGAAAGTTATATTGAACAATACATAATTACATTAGCTGTTTTTAAAATCTATAAGTGATTTTATTTTATCTCTTGAAGTATTTAATGTAAATAATTTAATTTCTTTTTTAAATTTTAGTTTATTTTTATTTTGTAATATATATAATATAAAAATAACAACATGTTTATTAGGAATACTGGTAAGTGCTGAAAAATTAACAATTTTTAACTTTAAATTACCAAGAAAATATAGAAATTTCGACATCCAAATCAGAAGCAATTAGGTACCTTTACAAAAGAAGAGGGTTTGGCGTTGTTTCTAGATTGTAGTTTAAAGCAAACTATAAAAAATTAAGACGCTTGCCTTAGGCCACCATTCTAAATTGTTTCAAGCCTACAAACACATGCTAGAAGCCAAAAAAATTGGTCAATGTATTATTGAAATTCTATATATTATAATTTTATAGTAATTTATAATAATTTTATAATAATTATTATAATAATGTTATTATATTTAAAAATAATAATAATTATTATTAATAATGAAGTTTTTTTAATCTAAATAGCTAAAATCCCACGATATTAAGTTCAATAAATTACGTACTTTGACAAACAATTTATATTTAAACCAATATAAAATCGCCGCTATTCATCGAATTAAATTAAAAATTTGTTTAGAATCAAGATTCTTAGTATATTAAGTATTAAAATTTCATAATGTTATTTTAAATAGTTTTAAATATCGTTTGATAAACGCCATATTAGTCACGAATTTAAATTAGGCACGAGCGAGCTACTGTTTAATTAAAAAGTTTATAAACGAGTTGCATACTATACTTTTTCTACTTTATCTAAAAATGATTTAAATTAAATATTTGTATAGATCGACATTTATACAAAAATAGAGTAACCGTAAGAATGGAAATCTGTATAACCGGCGGCAAATGTCAAAGTTTTCTTTGTAAATCGAAATTTATTCCATAAAAATGGACTAACAATCATTTAAATACGATATAGAAGCAGTTTTTTTTAGTGAAAGTAAAGGGAATGTTCGGGAAACCCTAAATTAATAACCAACTACAGGCCTATTACAATATCTACAGTTAATAGTAAAATAGTGGAACGTGCAATATAAAGACACTGTTTTCTGTGACAACCAATTTGACAGTTCTCGGTTGTTTTGAAGTTAGGTTGGTTTCATGAGTATGTAGACGTCAAAGAGAACGTTTTCTGGACTCCACGGTTAGAGAAGTTCGAGCTTTTGGAGGTGGATCGATAATGGTTTGGGGTGGTATAAGTTTGAATGGCTGTACTGCCTTGCACACTATTCATAACGCAACTTTAAATGCTAGGGGATACATTGATGACATTTTACGACCTATTGTGCTACCATTTGCAAATCAAGTACGTCAAAATTTTATACTACAGCAAGACAATGCTAGGCCACATGTGGCGCGAACAGTTTTAAATTTTTTTTGAAGAACAAAATTTAACTGTTATGGAGTGGCCAGCCAATAGTTCCGATTTAAACCCAATTGAACATCTTTGGAGCATTATGAAAAATCGCTTGCATAACCACCAAAGCCCCAATACCCTTCAAGAGCTGGCAATAATGGTTCAAGAAGAATGGGAGAGCATTCCTCAAAATTTAATAGACCAGCTAATAGAGTCGATGCCCAGAAGATGTGCTGAGATTCTAAGAGCTAGAGGAGGACCTAACCATTATTAAACATACTTTTTTGCTTAATTTTGTAAAAATAAAAAAGTTCAAAATCTGTTTATTTTTTATTCTTCTCTAAACTTAATTGTATTATTTTTTTTATATATCGTGTATACATTTATTTTAAAGGTATATATATATTCTATATTGTCACCAAATTTCAAGTAAGTATCTAGTTTTATTAAAAAGTTATGCTGATTTAATTAAGTGCTCCCTATTTCGTTGTGAGTATTTACTTATGCCGGACGGAACAACGTTTGCAAATTGTTCAAATTTATTTTGAAAAACCCGTCCTTCACAGCGATTAATTCAAGACACTATGAATCGTTTTTGCAATTCCTTTACTCTAAACGATAATACCTACGAGGTGTGTTCAGAAAATATCGGGAATTTTCGTTTTTTGAAACAAATATTTATTTATTCGTCTACATGAATGTTGTCGCCTTTAAAATAGTCTCTTCTTCCAATACTCCAAACACTTCTAAAACTCGATCTTTGGGATAGCCTTTAGTTCTTTTAACGATGCGCTTTTAATGTCATCTATGCTTGCAAAACGACGGCCCTTTAAGGTTCTCTTTATTTTTGGGAATAGGAAAAAGTCAGACAGAGGCACGTCTGGCGAATATGGAGGCTGGGGCATCATTACAGTATTGTTTTTGGCCAAAAATTTTGTTCTAAATTTAACAATTTTAGAAAAAATTTTGCTGCCACGCGTTTTATACCCAAAACATTCGAAAAAATTTCATGGGATGAGCCAATCGATATACCAACATCATCAGCGACTTCTCTGATGGTTTATAACCATTTCTTCCACTTTTTCCATGTTTTTATAGGTTGTTAATGTGCTTGTGCGTTCGAGGCGTTCGTCATCTTCAACGTCTTCACGGCCATCTTGGAAACTCTTATACCACTTGTAAACTCTTGTTTTACTTATAGCAGACTTACTTTAGGCCTTTGTTAACATTTCACAGAATTTATTTCATTTTTTAAGCAAAATTGGATACAAATTCTTTGATCAATTTCTTTTAACGAACGAAAAATCGCCGAGCTCATAAAACACGTCTAACCTTAGCGGCTGCCACAGACAAAGTAAACAATGAAAAAAGCTAAAATTTTTATCATACTTCGGGGGCATGTATACCAACACAATAAGAAAAATTTTATGACAACCGGACCCTCCGAACCCGCGAAATTTAACAATTCCCGTTATTTTCTGAACACACCTCGTATACCCGTCGTACACAAGCGATTGCCGGTGTGCAGCGTACTCTCTAAAAATGAATTGCTCAAAAATTATGAGGCGCCATATTATGTTCCATAATTATTTCATTCGATATATAAAATGTTTTGAAAAAAAAAATAATAAATAAGTAAATTTGCAATTTTGTATATAAAAATAAAAGTTTTATATAAGTTGATACGATTCAAAAAAATATATATATTGAAAATATATACAAATATAAGCAAAATTGTAGTAAATTTTACGTATATATTATTTTTTCTGCAAAATATTTTATATATCGAATGAAATAATTATGGAACATATGGCACCTCATAAAAAATTACTAATTTAATAGTTATTAGTGGCCGCTTTTTCACTTGTACCATCGTTAACCATGGAATACCATGGTATCCCAAAATTTAACAGCCAATTATTTTGTAAAATTGTCCCCTAAATCCGAAAATACCGTCAAAAATTATGAAAGTGAAGCAGTTTTTGAGATATAGTCAATTCCATAATAAATGGAAAATTGACTATATCTCAAAAACTGTTCTACTTTTTTTAACTTTTGACGACATTTTCGGATTCAGGGGACAATTTTACATAATAATTGGCTGTTAATTTTTGGAATACCATGGTATTCCATGGTTAATCATGGTACAAGTGAAAAAAGCAGCCACTAATAACTATTAAATTAGTCATTTTTGACTAATTCATTTTTAGAGAGTAGTGTTGAGAATGATCCAAATGTGTCGACACATTTGGATGAGTCAATTCATCATCGTTCTCAACAATTGCACTTGTTAAACTTTTTAAACGATTTGACGCCATTAGATTATTTTCTTTGGGGATATGTAAATTCGCATGTCTACGCCGATAAACCAGAAACAATTGAGCACAACATTTGCCGCGTTATTGTCGAAAGACAGCCTGATTTACTGCAAGGAGTGTTTGAAAATTGGACCTTCAGATTTTGCTTGTACGCGGTGGTCACATGCCCGAAATAATATTCAAATATTAATGCCAAAAAATTATCTTTCAAATAAAGACAATTTCATGATTATTAAAAACATTTGGTTTTGTTTATTTCAATTTAAAGTTCTCTGCCTTTAAAAAAACACCCTTTATAATCAAATGTAGTTTTAAAAAAGTATGATACATTAACATCCAGTCAGATTAAAAAAACACTTTATCTTAGAAACGAAGAGTTTGTGGAAAGTTAATAGAAAGTTATTTACTTATTTTAATGCAAGGAGTATTATCCTTATTTTTTTGCAATATTAATGTATATTATTTAACCACCAGATTTTTAAAACATCAAAGATAAAAAACATTGTTTTATTATTGTACCTAAATATTCGACATTGTGCTTTATAGTTTAGGTTAACTATACTTTTAGCGACGTAAAACATATAAAGCTTATCTAAAAAAAATAAAGTTAATGCCTTTGAAAGCGATCCTGGTAGTAAAACTAACCTGAACACACCTTAGGGCACCTACAATTTAGCGTTAACTTTGGCTACAAAGTAGATCAAAGCAATCAAAAATTAATATAAGTATTTTGTTCTACTCCTACCTTTAAAACGCCCATTATCGTACATGATTCCATGATACTAAGTGATCTTTTAAATACGCATTGACAAGCTTTGGCATTATGGCGCTTTAGTAACGGGCTGAAGTTATCTTTAAGTTAGTTGAAGTGCCTTGTAAAATAATACTTAATCTAAAAATTATTGTTTTATCTTAATACACAAATACAAAAGTATTAAATAAACTGCTCGTCATAAAAATCGACGCACCTAGTTTTTTGGAAAATATTTGAAAGCTCGTTATTGGAAAATTACTGAATCGATTTTAAAAAACCTTGGAAATCCTGAATAGCTGATTCTTTGACTCTAGTGTCTAACTTTGGGGATACGATATTTTGCACATAGCATTATACTACAGGGTGTTAAACGAAGAGATGTATTTTTTCCGAAATTTCAAGTTATTCCCATTCATGAGGCAGTTGAGTTTGATAGTCGTAATACCCCTCCCTAATATAAGTAAGGTAATCCCTCGGAACGTTTCCAAGATTTTGTGAATATCGAGGCTTACTACGATTATATGACAATTTTTCGAAATGAGCAATAGTGGATTCTTTGACTTACATCTAATTTTGAGAATAAGATATTGTGCACATAGCATTATACTACAGGGTGTTAAAAAAAGAGATGTTTTTTCAAAAATTCCAAATCCCCATTCACAGGACAGTTGAGCTTGATAGTCCTAATACCCTTCCAACAGTTAGGTAATCCCTTAGGACGTTTTCGAGATTTTGTGGATATCTTGGCTAACTAGGATTATATGACAATTTTTCGAAAATTATCGTTATTCTTCAGTTGTCCAAAAATTTAGCAATAATGGATTCTTTAACTTACGTCTAATTTTTGGAATACGATATTGTTCACATAGCATTATACTACAGGGTGTTAAAAAAAATAGATGTTTTTTCCAATATTCCAAATCACCATTCACAGGGCAGTTGATCTTGATAGTCATAATACCCCTTCCTAATAACAGGTAATCCCTCGAGACATTTTCGAGATTTGGTGGATATCTTGGATAACTACGATTATATGGCAATTTTTCGAAAATTCACGTTATTCTTCACTTAAGTCCCAAAAATGAGCAAACTACAGAAGGTATCAACACAGCGTTTTAAGGTAGGTCACGCCAAACCTCTATAAAAAAAGGTAGGTCACGTGCTTCCAGTTGATGTACGTTGCGTGATTCATTAAAAGTAAAATGTTTCACACAAAAGCAATTTTTTTCGGTGAAATTCAATATAAAAACGCAAACCAAACAAAATTATTCTCGTAAACTCATGCAATTTTCTACAAACGGTTGACTATGAAAGTTTAAAAAATATGGCGCATTTCTGGTTTTGAGTTTTCTCCCTTTAATTGTTCTTGTCATTTTTGTCATGGAATATGAAAACATTTTTCAAACAGCAAAACACATTTAAAAAAATAAAATGACAGATTGCATACCACGCAAGACGAAGAGCTGCCTGCCCTCTTTTTCTGCTAGAAGAAGATGGGCACAAGAACATGCAAATTGGGGAAACGATGCGTTGATAACTAATCGATACCTTTAGTAGTTTGCGTATTTTTGGGAATTAAGTGGAGAATAACGACAATTTTCGAAAAATTGCTATATAATCGTAGTTAGCCAAGATATCCACAAAATCTCGAAAACGTCCCGAGGGATTACCTAACTGTTGGAAGGGGTATTAGGACTATCAAGCTCAACGTCCCTGTGAATGGGGATTTGGAATTTTGTAAAAAAACATCTCTTTTTTTAACACCCTGTAGTATCATGCTATGTGCACAATATCGTATTGCCAAAATTAGACATAAGAGTCAAAGAATCAGCTATTCAGAATTTCCAAAGATTTTCAAAATCGATTCAGTAATTTTCTAATAACGAGCTTTCAAATATTTTCCAAAAAACTAGGTGCGTCGATTTTTATGACAAGCAGTTTAGTTTATTAACGCCAATATTTAATAAGTTTATAGGTACGTTTGTACTGACCTTTCGATTTCGCGGCAGCACGGGCTTATACAGGGTGCGGCAAAAAGGTTGCCCCATTTTTAGAGGATCATTGCTTGACTCCTGGGGGATAGAGAAGTGGGCGTGGTCGCTTTAGGTAGGTACGTGCATGCCATTTTCAGTCCTGATAATAAATCTGTCAGAAATATTTGAGATTTCAATAAAAATTAAACTAAGAAAAAGCTTTCTATTTTATAAAGGTCTATTAATTGGGTGAGGGTTTTTTTAAATTAAATGCCCGAGAAAAGTTGTCTCTTTACGGGGTGATATTGGGTGGCCTCCGCGTTCGCCTGATTTGACCCCTTGCGATTTTTTTGTGGGGGTATCTAAAATCACAAGTTTTTAAACATCGTCCAACAAAATTTGGAAAATCTAAATGCAGCAATAAGGCAAGAAATCAACGCAATTCCGCAAGACATGGCGCGCATGCAGAGCTGTAATAGGCTATAAATGTGCATTGACAATAACGGCGGTCATTTAAAAGACAATATTTTTAAAACATGAAATGTATGAAATAATATGTGTTTCCTGAAAATCAAAAGTTTTTTTCTTAGTTTGATTTTTATTGACAGCCCAAATATTTCTGACAGATTCCGTTTGACGACTGAAAATGGCATGCACGAACCTACCTAAAGCAACCACGCGCACTGCTCTATCCCCCCCACTAGCCGAACAATGACCCTTTGAAAATGGGGCAACCTTTTTGCCGCACCCTGTATAATACTGTATAACTGAAAAAATCTGCTTCTATATGGGATTTAAACGGTTGTTAGTCCATTTTCGAGGGATAAATTTCGCTTTACACAGGAAAAAATTGACGTTTGCCGCCGGTAATACACATTACCATTCTAAACAAATATTTTATTTAAATTATTTTTGTATAATTAATAGCTATTATAGGTATATATATATATATATAGGTATACGAGGTGTGTTCAGAAAATAACGGGAATTGTTAAATTTCGCCGGTTCGGAGGGTACGGTTGTCATAAAATTTTCTTTATTATGTAGGTATACATGCCCCCGAAGTATGATATGATGGCTGTTTTCATTGTTTACTTTATCTGTGGCACCCGCTAAGGTTAGACGTGTTTTATGAGCTCGGCGATTTTTCGTTCCTTAAAAGAAATGGATCAAAGAATTTGTATCCAATTTTGCTTAAAAAATGAAATAAATTCTGTGAAATGTTAACAAAGGCCTATAGTGAGTCTGCTATAAGTAAAACAAGAGTTTACAAGTGGTATAAGAGTTTCCAAGATGGCCGTGAATACGTTGAAGATGACGAACGCCCCGAACGCACAAGCACATTAACAACCGATAAAAACATGGAAAAAGTGGAAGAAATGGTTATAAACCATCAGAGAAGTCGCTGATGATGTTGGTATATCGATTGGCTCATCCCATGAAATTTTTTCGAATGTTTTGGTTATGAAAGGCGTGGCAGCAAAATTTGTTCTAAAATTGTTAAATTTTGAACAAAATTTTTGACCAAAAACAATAAAGTAATGATGCCCCAGCCTCCATATTCGCCAGACATGCCTTTGTCTGACTTTTTCCTATTCCCAAAAATAAAGAGAACCTTAAAGGGCCGTCGTTTTGCAAGCATAGATGACATTAAAAGCGCATCGCTGAAAGAACTAAAGGCTATCCTAAAGATCGAGTTTTAGAAGTGTTTCGAGTATTGGAAGAAGAGCTGGCACATGTGCATAATATCCAATGGGGACTATTTTGAAGGCGACAACATTAATGTAGACGAATAAATAAATATTTGTTTCAAAAAACGAAAATTCCCGATATTTTCTCAACACACCTCGTATATATAGCTATATAGGTATTTGTCATAGAAAAGGTATAGTATGCAATTCGTTTATAAACTTTTCTAAACATTTAATTAAGCACTCGCTCGCAAGCCCGTTCTCGAATAAATTAAATTCGTGACTTTATTAAACTTGATACATAATATATTAATAATAATTAAAATAAGGATAAACAATAAATCCATAAATCCTCGATAGAGAAAAAATTGTCGGACAGTTTCTCATTCATAAATGTCACCAGTTATGATGATAAGGCATAAAGTGGTCGACAAAGTGGTAATCCGAATAGGGTACACAGGGACAATAATAAAATTACCTCAAAAGTACGATAAAAAAACAGAGCATAAAGGATAAAAAAGTGAAAAGCACTTCAGTGTTAAAAATCGATTTGAATTTACGTAGGTGAATTGGTAACGAACCAGATGCAAAAAAACGTTATTTAGGGTTTAACGAATGATTTAACTGAGCTTTATATTGTTAGGTGAGTTTGAATTATATTTTGGCCCCGTATTGACTCTAATATCCCCCAAATAAGAAATAATTTAATTTTAGTTGGTAATAGGGTTTGGAAATGATCAGTATGAACTTATAGTTAAAATTGATTTAGAAAATCGATTAAATATCTTCGTATCGTGACGTCACGATATTGCAGTATACATAGACAACATCGTCTATGATAGTATATATTATTATATTGGAGTAACAGGCGTGTCAGGACTTACAAATGTTCCTACAAATTTCTAGGCAATGTCAAAAAGTCTATCTAAATTAAATTATAATATAAATGTGGGTTTTTAATAAACTTATTTTATTTAAAACAAGGAATTTAGAGCCCATATTTATTCAAAGTTCTTGAAGGAAATACGTTCAGAACGTGGTATGAAGTATTTTACATTAATATAGTACGAAATTTTATTTTCAACGTATAGCTAGAGCAATATACTCTCCTGCATGTTTTACCAAATTCTATTATAAAATAAATTTAATTTTGTTTACCACAAATATTACTGCAAATCCTATCGAATCCGATTCGAATAATTAATTCAAATAATAATAAACACACATATGTGGTAAATGTGGTGAAAGCAAAATTTTCAATTTAACTACAATGTATTATACCTTTATAATAAGGGTGGGTATTATTTATATGTAAATAATAATATTATTTAAATTATGCAAACGGATTATTAAAATAAATGTTTCAAAATACCCTTCGTGAAAAATAAAAAAAAATAATTTTTGTTTTTTTTTTAATTAAAGTAGTAAAAACGTATCCAACATGCTAACAAATTTTAACGACTGTAATTTTAATAAATATGTCTGTTTAAGAAAAAATTAATTTATTAATAAAAAATTAGAAAAAATGTTTATTTAATTATAATTTTTCTATTATGATTTAAAAATGTCCAATATACTATTATACAATAGTATACACTGCATTCAAGATCATTGATATACCATATGAAATATTGTATATATATAGAGTGAGCTGTTTGCACATCTACTGCGTTCTTTCCGAGTAAAAAACAAAACTTTACAGCCGCACGTTGCTTTACTTTAAACAGCATACTAGTAAAATAATATTTTACTAATTGGTTATAATATTTTTATGATTTTTCTAGTACTTACGAGACTTTTCTGGCATTAAATTTTGTTTAACACCAAAGAAAATCCCTTTTTCCTTCTTTAAGTTAAAGACTTTTTCCTTCTTTAAGTTAAAGACTTTAACATTAACAGCCGCTTATTGTAAATAAGTAAATTAAGAACGGCATGGCGAATCGATTTTGACTTTAACTGTCAAACCAATGACTGTGATACCAACTATCTAAAGTTAAATTCGACCAAATTAAATATAAGGTATAACATTATTTTTTTTATAGATTTTTTGCAAAATAGATAAAATAGCATAAAGAACTCATGTCATAAGACCTTTTGTCGCACTCGTCCATTACAAAACTCGCTCCTTCGTCGCTCGTTTTATAAATTGTCCGCGTGCGACAAAATGACGTCTTATGATATTAGTTCTTTAACTACTACTATTTTACACTCTTATCTCAGTAAGGACGCATTTTGGGACAAATGTTTACATGAACTTTTTTTCTTAAAATATCGTAAGAAATTTTGTCCTGAAGTTATCATCAGGAGCGGTTTCAGGATTTTGAGGGAGAAGGGGCCACAAAATGTTTACGATTTCTTCGGATAATCACTTAATAATATTAATACAAATACATTTTTGTTTTCCTGATTATAAAGGACCCTGTGACTCCGCTGGTCAGAATTTTTCAAATTTTACCTTTTTTATTTATACCATATTTGTTTGGTTTATAAATTCATTTATTTAATTGCCTTACAAGCCGCAAAAATCGAAACATTGGCCACAAAGAATGGGAACTTCAAAGCCTTATTCAGAACCTCGTAATTAGTGGAATAAATTAGTCGTTTTAATTAACGTAAAAGTTTATCCTATGAATTGACAGTGTTGTTCACGACCAAAAAATTAGTGGTAGTATTTTTCAATTAGTGGAAAAAGTTTGCTATGCTATGTTTGTCATGCTATGCTATGTTTGTTATGCCTCCAACCCCAAACTTTTGCTTGGAAAGTCCTTTGCCCATGTCCGCGGACTTTTTATGTCAAATGTAAACAAGTTTAAAGATTTGTCAGTGAAGGTAAGTTTATATAAATATTATTGATATTGGTTGTAAAAAAATATTATTCTAATGTAATTAATTTTAATTATGTCAGGTTAAGAAGGATGGACGATATTTCAGAAAATTCCATTAGTTTTGGATGTTAATCTTGCGGATTGTAAATGATCGTTTTGTGCCAATTATAAGTATAATTAAAACCACTGATTTATTCCAGTAATTACGAGGTTCTGAATGGGGCTCAAGAGGCCTTAAACAAATTTATGAACTAATATAACTAAATCCTTTGAGGGTTTTTTTAAACTGTTGGTTTTGTTGATTTTGTTTCAAGCGTGTTTCGAGCGTGCTACACAACCAGGCACCGAAAGACAGCCTGTTTCTGTCTTATCAGACCTCATCAGTGTCGAAAACACGCCATGGCCTTATATGTGTCTTTTATCCATGTTAAATTTCTTATTACCAAGACAATCAACAAGGACATGTTCAACATTTTATCTGCCAACGTGCTAGACAAACATTATGCTAAAGTCTCCTTTATATATTGTGTGCGACAATTTGAACAGGATATCAACTTTAATAATATAAGTTTTATATCTTTTTAAAGGCATACTTTTATTTATTAAACGATACATAAAGCGTAGCTAGGTATTAAAGGGTTTTTCAATAGAGGTGATATGTTTTTAAATCGAGAGTGTGGTCGTATTTGAAATGTCAAAATCTTCTGTCGCTGACAGTTATATTAAGTAAGGTGTGCAATTTATTCATGGAAAGATACTGTGGCGTATTTTTTTTCTACTTACTTTGCTGACGGCAGCTTTACTGTTTAGGTTGCGGAGAGCAGGGTTCAAAAGTATGACCGTGGATTCTTGTAGAAAAATTAGTGTTTGTGTCAAAATGTGTTCTGATGATTTTTATAGCACACAACAACTTACCTTGTGGGCGCCAAGTGATCATTTAAAAACATGAAAGTTAGGTCGATCACTTAACCTAACTTAAGTTATTTTGAAAATTGAAAGGTTTTCAACAAAAAGGTTATTAAAATTTAATTGGGTTTAATTGGACTGTTGTTTCGGTTGAACATGCAAAAATTAAATCAAACTATTGTTCGATTGAACATGTGAAAATTAAATCAAACTAAATAAACACTTGTGCATACTACCTCACGATACGTATCGATGGTTTACATATAATAATTAAGCGGTCCTATGACCGAAACAAAAATAGTGAAGCGGTTCTATGACCGAAACAAAAATGGGTAAAGCGGTTCTATGACCGTAACAAAAATGGGTAAAGCGGTTCTATGACCGAGACAAAAAAAATAGTTAAGCGGTGCTATGACCGAGACAAAAAAAGGTTAAGCGGCGCTATGACCGAGACAAAAAGGTTACCTTAAATGTTAAATGTTTCTAAAATTCTACACACATAATCCTGACTCCAAGTGTTGCTGCTCCGGGTGGTGAACCTTGGTGGTGACAAGCTCCAGCATCGGTTTCGTGTTGGTCGGTAGGTAGAAGTGTAGAGGAACAGCTGATCTGGGCATCAGGTTGATTTGATGTTAAAGGTGACAAAATAGGGTGGAAGATATATTTGGTAAAATCCTACTACAAGGTACATGCCCTAAAAGTAAATAAGGTTGTAAAAACCACTCCCTGACTGAACACAGTTCACAACTTACAGATTTAATAATCTGGCATGGAGATAATTTGTAATCCAAGTACAATCGGTAATAATTCGTCAAAATAGGCAAAATTTGTCATCATCGGGAAATTGTAGTCAAAGCCGGGAAAATATCGTCAAATCCGGGAAAATATGGTCACTAATAGGTATACATGCCGAGTAGAAACTAATTGGAAGAAAAAAATAATCGGATTTAAAACCGATGCTCGAAATAAAGGTAGAAAAACTTACCAAGTTGAGGTTAAGAAAAGGCACGCCGCAGCGTTTTTCGTGAAATTTCCAGAATTACAGCGTCTCACGCAGTCATTGAAAACGAACAATGCTCTTACTGCAACTTGGCACGATAAAAGTGAAATAAACCACGGTAAGGACTTCAATATTTCTGGCACTTAACTTATCTCACGTCGGCATGTAGCTTTCATCGAGTCTTCAACGGAAAGAACCTCAGTACCCGAAGAAAGGGAAATAACGCCGATTTAAAAGTCACGCAAGCGCACCTTCCACCAGACGCAACCAACATTACATCTAAAATGTCACATACGTCAATTGAAGTAAACAACAAACCACCGCTATTTCGTTTGAGAAATTTCAGAAAATGAGGACTGTAGCAAGGTAAAAGAAACGCAGATTACATATTCAATGAAATACACACTCGGCTACAGCCAAAAACCAAGGTAAATGGAAATAAAAATGTTAATAGAAGATTTTTGTTTTTAGAGGTTATACTGAAGGTTAAGGATAAAATATAAGGGAAAAGGAACTTTAGGAAAAACAACCGGTTTGCTTGAGCTTGTCGACCTCCAGGCTCCTCAGCGGATAACTGCAAAACAAAAGTCAGACACCCAAGTCACCCGATCTGCATAAAAGTGTAATCAGTTCTCAAAAACTATCGTGGCACCACTTGACAGCAATACTCAACCAGTGATCAGTTGATTAAGTATCAAACAAGGTAAATGCAGTGCAAAATCACACGAATAGCTAATTAAAACCTTTTAATTGCAGATAATACATGAAAACAGTGTTGTTCCAAAAAGTGTCGTTCCTAGTAAAAATATAGTATATATTTAAATTTGTGAAATTGAATAAAAATTTAGATTTAAAATGTTATTTTTGACTATCAAACGTAGCAGGTAAAAAGGTGCATGCTACAACACACCCCTTCTCGGAAAAATAAAATTTCATTCCCAATTAAATTTTATTTTTAAGTACGAAAGCTAACTTAATCTAAAACTTAATCTAAAACCTAATCTAAAACCCCCCTTAACTGTACTTTACTAACCTATTCATGATCTCCACTGCAGTGGAATTAAACTAAACTAAAATAGAATATACACTATTTACAAGGTGAAAGTAGGATTTGAAAATCTATACGACTAGGTACCTTACCCCAGTTCGGAAATTATACTGGAGTTCGACCCGTAATACTTCTTTAAATCTTTAACGTGGTAGTTCCCAGAATTTGTCCCATTTATGGACTTGAGTTCATAAACGAGTCTGGAGACCTTTCGAATTACGGTACATAGTACATATCTGGGTGCCAGTTTTGCGGAAAAGTCTTTACTTTTATCCGAAAGCACATAGTTTCGTTTCCATACCTTCTCACCAACGGAGAAAACAACATCGCGTTTACGCAAATTATATTGTTTGACATTCCGCTTGTAGGCTTCATTCAACTTAGACTGTATTGTCTGATAAAGTAGGGGCAACTTTTTAAGTTCATTCCCATAGTTTAAAGAATCTGAAGGATCCGTGTTCAAAGCGATAGAACTCTGGTGTACTCCGTAGTAATCACCAGAAATCGGCACGTTACGTCCAAAATTTAAATAAACTGGGCTAAAACCAGTAACTTCGTGAACCGCGACCCGAATAGCATGCCCTATTTTTGGTATCTCCTTGTCCCAAAACTTATGGCCATTCTTATCTTTAATAAAACTACGTATCGCAGTGCCTATGACGCGATTGACTCGCTCGACCGTATTCGGAGAGGGATGATACCGAGCGTTAAACAAAATCTTCTGAACTTTATATTCCTTGATCAGGTCTTTGAAAAGAGAACTAGTAAATTGCACTCCATTGTCACAAACAATCTGTGAGGGTACCCCATAAACCAGAAACACTTCCTCCTCCATAAACTTACAAATTGCCTTAGCGGTAGCCTGTCTTAATGGTTTCAACAACACATATTTAGTGAAATGGTCGGAAACAACGAGCAAAAACATATTTCCCTGATTTGAACGCGGAAAAGGGCCCATGATATCTACACAGACACACTGCCAGGGGAATTTCACTCGCTTTTCCGAACCCATAAGACCATGCCTACTGACGTTCGGCATTTTCTGACTTTGACACGTCTCACAACGTCTAACAAACCATAAGACAGACTCACGCATTTTAGGCCAGTAAAACTGCTCTTGAATCTTACATAAAGTTTTAAAATATCCAAAATGTGCTGAGGTAGGTTCTGAGTGAAACTTTTCCATGACAGATCTCCTGTCGTTAAAATGGACTACCTGCTTCCAGTTAGAAACATTCGTAGACAAAGGCAAATCTTTATTAATATGGTGGTACAATTTACCGTCTCTGATCAACCATTGGACATGCTCTTCGGGACGCTCAGTCACTAAACGTAACATCTTCTGATACCAAGGATCAGAATTCCGCTGATTATTACTCTCTGCAACAACACACAACTCGGCATTGTCTAAAGGTAAGGAAATTTTTAAATCCGGGGAAGCGCGCGATAATGCATCAGGTACGACATTTAGCTTCCCTTTTCGGTGAACTAATTCAAAGTTATGTTGACGCAGTCGTAGTGCCCAACGAGCTAACTTGCCAGTGGGTTCCTTAATATTGTTGAGCCACAGCAAGGAATAACAGTCAGTTATGACCTTAAATTTTTGAGGACAGGCCTCCAAATAACATCTAAATTTATCTAAGGCAAAAAGTACTCCCAAGAGTTCTCGCTCGGTAGCGCTATAATTACGTTCAGTTCTAGAAAGACTCCTACTACAGTAGGCTATAACCTTCTCGTCATCACCTACAGTTTGAGTTAAAACGCCGCCCACACCGGTCAAAGACGCATCGGTTTGGACTACGAAAGGAAGGGAAAAATCGGGACTGGTCAAAATTGGCGCAGATACTAAGGCAGTTTTTATATCTATGAAAGCTTTCTCAGCTTGATCATTCCATTCTATCTTTTGCTGCTTGCGTTTACCCTTAATCAGGTCGTTAATTGGTGACATTATAGTTGAAAACTGAGGAACAAAACGTTTATACCAGGCACACATGCCTACAAACCTCTTGATTTCAGTGGCCGTTTTAGGTCTAGGAAAATTAACCATGGCTGTAACCTTATCAGGGTTAGTTCTTAAACCACGAGAATCAACGGTGAAGCCTAGGTAATTCAAGGAATTTCTAAAAAATTGGCACTTCTCTACGTTAATAGTTAGATTTGCATCTTTAAGTTTATTTTTAACCTTTTCCAATAAATGTACGTGTTCCTCAAAAGTTTTAGAAATAATAATAATATCGTCAAGGTAGCAAAAGATAGAAGGTTCAAACTCAGCACCAAAAATGCCATCCATTAGGCGCTGCTGCGTCTGTGCGGCATTACTCAAACCAAAAGGTAAAACTACAAAAGAAAATGTACCTCTACCAGGTACTGAAAAACTACATTTTTCCGAAGATTCTGAATCTAAGGGAATTTGCCAAAAACTGTGTCTTAGATCAACACTGGATATGTATTTTGCATCTCTCAACAAACTTAAAATTCTATCAACGTAAGGTAAAATATAAGCATCCGGCTTAGTTAACTCGTTAAGCTTTCTCCCGTCAAACACGAATCTATACTCATCTCCTTTTGGTTTCTTTACCAAAAACACAGCACTATTCCAAGCACTTTGAGATGGTTTAACCACCCCAAGCCTTAGCATCTCGTCTAGCTCTTTGTTTAAATGCTCGAGCATGTATGGTGACATTAAATACTGACGCTGTTTAAACGGCTTATGATCACCTGTATCTATGTGATGTATTAACTTGTTTGTACGACCAAGACCCTTTTCTGAGCTAATCTCATTAAATGAAGTAATGACTGACTGTTTAATCACTTCTTCCGAAGATGTCAAAATGTTAAAATCTACTAAATTAACCTCTACTTTTGAAACTGAATTTACTGAAACACTATTATTTAATTTTATATCGAATGAGTTATTGTTAAAATTAATTGTTAAACCAAAAATCTTGCAAAAATCACTGCCAAAGATAAAATCGTGTTGAAGGGATGGAACTACTAAAACTTTGATGATCTTAAAAAATTTATTAAGATGGATAGGTAAGTAAGCGTAACCACAAATCCGCTGTTTTGCGCCATCGGCAGTGATTACGTACTTAGCGTTGGAAAAATAAATTTTTACCTTATTTTTTCTTAACAATTTTAAGCCAGAACTTCCGACTACACTCTGATTACAACCCGAATCCAACAACACAATAATATCTTGGTCATACAAAGAAGCTACAATATAAGGTCTATTATCGTTTTGTTTATTAGCCAACATGGGAGAAACCTGAGGAATATTGAGAGATACAAAATAAAAATCCTTTACAGTTTGAAGCCACTGCCTCCAATCGGTAACATCAAAATAATCCTTGCGCATAATCTTTCTAGAACTGAAGTCTTTAGGTAAGAGAGGCTTAACACTATTAAGGTCACTCGGCTGCCGCTTATTTATACGGGAATCCCTCTGCTTGCCGAAAGAGCAGGGTCCCTCTATGCGTTTTTTGAACTAGGGGCAACATTCAAGGGGGTCTTTGAGATGGGTGTGACATTATTGCCCGAGCACTTGGGACATGTGCGAACTGTGTGATCCTTAGTACCACACTTGAAACAAAATCTATTACGAGGTTTACGACACTGACTATAAACGTGACCTTGAGCGTTACAGTTGAAGCAATTCACTCTAGAGGAACTAAATCTTTGTTTAAATTTACCGCTATTTTCCCCATCAGGGTGTGACGACAAACAATCATCAACATACGCCAATTCAGGCTCAAGTAAATTTGCAGATTTAACGGGAGTTACGTAACTCTTCCTCAGCTGAAACGCTTCATCAATCCTCTTACACAAAGTAATTAAATGGTCTAAATCGTTAACATCCTGTAAGGCCAGTGCAGAGATATAGTGAGGTAAAAGATTTTGTTTTATAATTTTTAACTTGGTAAAATCAGCAGGTAGATTTTCCAAATGAGCAAAGAGGTTTTCCATGATAGAGATATAAACTATGGCCGACTCGTTTCGCCCTTGTTTTCGCGACTTTATCTCATCCCACAGCTTGTCATTGTAGTTTGAAGGTAAATAATCAGATTTCAGTTTTTTTACAAGGTCCTCCCAGTTATTTAAATGTTTCTTTACGCGTCTGAACCAAATAAGGGCACTATCCGCGAACAGATCAATTGCCGAGTTAAACAGTAGAGTTTTATCAATATTTCGAGCTACTGATAATTCTTCAACTCTATCAAGAAATGAATTTACAGACATAGAAACACCGTTGAATTTTAAATTCCATTTATAAACGGCAACTGAATTCTTACTGTTACAAACTGTGGGCTGAGGTAATGAAGTGTTTTGGCAACTAGAGGCACTAGGTGAATTTACAGTTGAATGGAAAACTTCCGCAGGATCTGGTTGAACCTTCTCTTCCAGTTCAGCCTCTAACTCTATGCAAGTGGCATGAGACTCGTTTTTATATTCTAACGTGTCTTTATCCCCTTCGGGAACTACAATTCTGCCAACACGGCCAGCAACATGTAATAAACGCGTCTCAATTCGCTTATACATAGAGTCAGAAGATGGACCTTCAAAGTCCGAGACTAAACCTCTAAGGGCATCAAGGGTAGAATCAATAAATGTCTTCTCCGAATCAAAATTATACAGAGGGTCAACCAGAGCCATAGCTTCGTCGGTTTTCCTTAAAAGTCTAGTCAAAATTTTCGTTTTGCTGCCGCATCTTTCTTTGACGACTCACAGCCACGAATTCTCAACTCGTAATTTATTTCGTCGGCTAAAAGATAGTTAGGCCTTATGACTGCCATTTTAAGTGTATATCTCTATCAAGGAAAGGGCAAAATAATAAAAATTTAAAAATTAATACAAGTCTCCAAGTGCAAGGACAAAACGCACGGTAAGGTTGTGATGTTACAGAGAATGATAATCGCAAATTGGCAAACCGCAATAATGTGCGAGGAAAAACACGAAAAGGTATATACCGCGTCAAGGACTCAAAGAAACTTTTACGCAGGTAAGATAAGGCAAAAATCTAAACTGAGGTAAGGTAATGTCATTTATGATAGATAAAGAAGGTAGAGTTATACTTCGTGTATAACAAGTCGCAATTATACAAACTATACTTCTTGTATAGCAGTATGTACAGGTAAGTCAAAATAGGTTATATACTTCGCGTATATAAGTCGCAATATACATACTATACTTCGTGTATAGCAGTATCTACAGGTAAGTCAATATAGGTATTATACTTCGCGTATATAAGTCGCAATATACTTACTATACTTCGTGTATAGCAGTATCTACAGGTAAGTCAAAATAGGACAGGTAAGTCAAAATAGGTATTATATATATATAGGTATATAAGTCACTAAACTAATATTGAGTGATATCAAAAGGTATATATATGCTTTGGAACAACACCGTTACGTAAAATTTTAGAAATTTTTTTTTTTGCAAGCTGCTGTTTGCACAAAATCACCAGAACTAAGGGTGCTGGAATTCCCCCCTTACTTAGGATAAAAATTTTGGAACAAAATTTTGACAAAAACACTATACAAATAAAGTGCTATTGGGGCACTTACAACATGCATAGAACTATTGTAAAAACACGTTGGGCGCCATTTTGTGGCGTATTTTTTTTCTACTTACTTTGCTGACGGCAGCTTTACTGTTTAGGTTGCGGAGAGCAGGGTTCAAAAGTATGACCGTGGATTCTTGTAGAAAAATTAGTGTTTGTGTCAAAATGTGTTCTGATGATTTTTATAGCACACAACAACTTACCTTGTGGGCGCCAAGTGATCATTTAAAAACATGAAAGTTAGGTCGATCACTTAACCTAACTTAAGTTATTTTGAAAATTGAAAGGTTTTCAACAAAAAGGTTATTAAAATTTAATTGGGTTTAATTGGACTGTTGTTTCGGTTGAACATGCAAAAATTAAATCAAACTATTGTTCGATTGAACATGTGAAAATTAAATCAAACTAAATAAACACTTGTGCATACTACCTCACGATACGTATCGATGGTTTACATATAATAATTAAGCGGTCCTATGACCGAAACAAAAATAGTGAAGCGGTTCTATGACCGAAACAAAAATGGGTAAAGCGGTTCTATGACCGTAACAAAAATGGGTAAAGCGGTTCTATGACCGAGACAAAAAAAATAGTTAAGCGGTGCTATGACCGAGACAAAAAAAGGTTAAGCGGCGCTATGACCGAGACAAAAAGGTTACCTTAAATGTTAAATGTTTCTAAAATTCTACACACATAATCCTGACTCCAAGTGTTGCTGCTCCGGGTGGTGAACCTTGGTGGTGACAAGCTCCAGCATCGGTTTCGTGTTGGTCGGTAGGTAGAAGTGTAGAGGAACAGCTGATCTGGGCATCAGGTTGATTTGATGTTAAAGGTGACAAAATAGGGTGGAAGATATATTTGGTAAAATCCTACTACAAGGTACATGCCCTAAAAGTAAATAAGGTTGTAAAAACCACTCCCTGACTGAACACAGTTCACAACTTACAGATTTAATAATCTGGCATGGAGATAATTTGTAATCCAAGTACAATCGGTAATAATTCGTCAAAATAGGCAAAATTTGTCATCATCGGGAAATTGTAGTCAAAGCCGGGAAAATATCGTCAAATCCGGGAAAATATGGTCACTAATAGGTATACATGCCGAGTAGAAACTAATTGGAAGAAAAAAATAATCGGATTTAAAACCGATGCTCGAAATAAAGGTAGAAAAACTTACCAAGTTGAGGTTAAGAAAAGGCACGCCGCAGCGTTTTTCGTGAAATTTCCAGAATTACAGCGTCTCACGCAGTCATTGAAAACGAACAATGCTCTTACTGCAACTTGGCACGATAAAAGTGAAATAAACCACGGTAAGGACTTCAATATTTCTGGCACTTAACTTATCTCACGTCGGCATGTAGTTTTCATCGAGTCTTCAACGGAAAGAACCTCAGTACCCGAAGAAAGGGAAATAACGCCGATTTAAAAGTCACGCAAGCGCACCTTCCACCAGACGCAACCAACATTACATCTAAAATGTCACATACGTCAATTGAAGTAAACAACAAACCACCGCTATTTCGTTTGAGAAATTTCAGAAAATGAGGACTGTAGCAAGGTAAAAGAAACGCAGATTACATATTCAATGAAATACACACTCGGCTACAGCCAAAAACCAAGGTAAATGGAAATAAAAATGTTAATAGAAGATTTTTGTTTTTAGAGGTTATACTGAAGGTTAAGGATAAAATATAAGGGAAAAGGAACTTTAGGAAAAACAACCGGTTTGCTTGAGCTTGTCGACCTCCAGGCTCCTCAGCGGATAACTGCAAAACAAAAGTCAGACACCCAAGTCACCCGATCTGCATAAAAGTGTAATCAGTTCTCAAAAACTATCGTGGCACCACTTGACAGCAATACTCAACCAGTGATCAGTTGATTAAGTATCAAACAAGGTAAATGCAGTGCAAAATCACACGAATAGCTAATTAAAACCTTTTAATTGCAGATAATACATGAAAACAGTGTTGTTCCAAAAAGTGTCGTTCCTAGTAAAAATATAGTATATATTTAAATTTGTGAAATTGAATAAAAATTTAGATTTAAAATGTTATTTTTGACTATCAAACGTAGCAGGTAAAAAGGTGCATGCTACAATACACTCCTCAACAACGTTTGAAAATAATCCATTTTTTTATCAAAATAATCGTTCTTATATTTCATCGTGCACTTCTTCCCAAATATTGTCGTCATAATCGGCCTAAAGTCTATTCAAATCCAAGCTGGACTAAACAAAAACGCCAAGACGCGTGATAACTCGTTTCTATTGGTCGATTCTGATGGTGTGACTCGGATTGTGAGCTCTTATTGGTCGATTCGGAGGATTGTGTTTACATTTAGTCCAGCTTGGATTTGAATAGACTTTAGTATGCTCGCTATTCGTCGAACTGTGGAAAATTTTGAACGCAGTCTTTTTTTACAAAATCTTCGCGTGCCAGTGAGACAAAGACAATCGAAGACTTTCTCAACAGTCGACTGTCTGCCACAACATGGCTTATTTTACGGTTCAATTTGGGCTTGCATCCTTACAAAATTTTTATGACGCAAGAATGGTCTTTGCTAATAAACCAGCAATAATTGAGTCATTAAATTTAAATATTGAACACCAAATTCGACAAATAGGTCCTTATTTATTAATTAAAGTGATCAAAAATTTTACTCACCGTATTCAGCTCTGTAGAAGAAGCATTATTTGAACCATTTATTTAACAAAGAAAACATATCACTCTTATTGAAAACCCCTTAAAAGTTGAATACTGTATTTATGAAAAATTATGAAAACTGTACGAGGTGTGTTCAGAAAATATAGGGAATTTTCATTTTTTTGAAACAATTATTTATTTATTCGTCTACATTAATGTTGTCGCCTTTAAAATAGTCCCCATTAGATATTATGCACATGTGCTAACTCTTCTTCCAACACTTCTAAAACTCGATCTTTGAGATAGCCTTTAGTTCTTTCAGTGATGCGCTTTTAATGTCATATATGCTTGCAAAACGACTGCCCTTTAAGGTTCTCTTTATTTTTGGGAATAGGAAAAAGTCAGACAAAGGCATGTCTGGCGAATATGGAGGCTGGGGCATCATTACTGTATTGTTTTTGGCCAAGAATTTTGTTCAAAATTTAACAATTTTTGCTGCCACGCGTTTCATACCCAAAACATTTGAAAAAATTTCATGGGATTAGCCAATCGATATACCAACATCATCAGCGACTTCTCTGATGGTTTATAACCATTTCTTCCACTTTTTCCATATTTTTATCGGTTGTTAATGTGCTTGTGCGTTCGGGGCGTTCGTCATCTTCAACGTCTTCACGGCCATCTTGGAAACTCTTATACCACTTGTAAACTCTTGTTTTACTTATAGCAGACTCACTATAGGCCTTTTTTAACATTTCACAGATTTATTTCATTTTTTAAGCAAAATTGGTCCATTTCTTTTAAGGAACGAAAATCGCCGAGCTCATAAAACACGTCTAACCTTAGCGGCTGCCACAGACAAAGTAAACAATGAAAACAGCTAAAGTTTTTATCATACTTCGGGGGCATGTATACCAACATAATAAATAAAATTTTATGACAACCGGACCCTCCGAAGCCGCGAAATTTAACAATTCCCGATATTTTACACACCTCGTATATTATTAAAAAAAAAATCATAAAAAAAACACTTTAAAATCGACCAAATTATTTTTTTTTCAACAGTTTCTTTTCAATATGTATCTGTCTATACATTTATTCCATCGATTTTCATCAATTTATAATCAGTAATGTTTTTTTGTGATGCTTGGATCTAAAATATATCGAAAACAAGAGCTAACCTATAAAAGCGACTAGTACCATTGAATTTAGCGTATTCAAATTAGGTAATGCCACTGGGTGCCGTGCTTGTTAGAAAAAAAATTTTCCGATTCGAGCACAATGATATTAATCATATTTTCACAGGGTCGCTTTCTAAAGATACTCTGACGATTTTTCAATGTTCTTTGAAAAAAAAATAGTCGGTTTTTTGAGACACTCTAATTCAGATAATAAAATAATGTTTATATTTAATATTTTACAAAAAAGGACTTTATTTTAATGATTGTATAACATTTGACAACTGTAAACTAACTCAAATCTATGCCTGTGACTAAAACCCTGTGGATAACTTCAGGCCGTTATTAGCTTTGTTCGCGGAGCTCATCCGTGATTAATCCGCGACAACTGCGCATGCGCACTGGCAATTTTAGCGTTCGCGGTGTAAAAATCGGCAACATTTGACATTTGATCACTCGTTCGCGGAGCCTTCGGGACCAGTTTCGAACTAATTACTGACAAGTCAAAACGATCCGAGGATTTTAGCATGTACTAGCTGTCAGACATGCGTATTGTTCATTATTGTTTAAAGTTTATTTTAGGTTATATGTTCTATATTGTTTTTAATTAAATTGTTAAACGAAAACGTAAGTTGAAATACTTATTTTTTACTTGCATTTTTCATTTCCTTGCTTATTTTATAGATAAGTGATCATCTATCATCCAGTGATGAAGATTTAGAAAATAGTTTAGATTTAATTGAAAATACTGCATATTTTGAAGAAATTGTTTCCATGTTCGATGATCAGCTATTTAGGGAGCATTTTCGAGTTAGCAAAGAGATTGTTGATGATTTAGCAAAGCGATTTAGCAATTCTGAATACTATACCTAATTATCAGGAAGGAGATTCCCCAAAAAGTTTTGTCACCAAACAGCTGACTGATGGTTGCGGTTAGAAACGCGTTCGCGGAGATTTGTTAATTCTTGATCGGTTCCGAATCGCGCATGCGTACCATGGTTCGTGATTATTTACCCTATACAGATACGGAACTAGTCATGGATGGGCTCCGCGAACAAAGCTATTAAAACGCCATAAAGCCACAGCTTGTCAATGTGTATTTAAAAGGTCAATTAGTATCATCCAAAACATATACGATAATGAGCGTTTTAGAGGTGGTAGTAGAAAAATTACTAAATAACGAATATTTAACCCCGGTGCATTCGCCATTTTTGTCAAATATTTAGCAAAAAATATGTTCTTACCTTATGAAAAATGACCAGTAGATCCTCAAATTTGCCATGCAAATCCCCACAAATAGTAATTTGTTTACTTATAGATGTGGAAGCCTTATTCAAGTTGGGCAAAGTTTTTAAAACTCTTACGGCTCTTATCAAAATTTCTGCTACTACGTCCGGTGGTAACCTGTAATGCTGCAAATAATTTAAATTTTTACTTTGAACTTAAACACAGTAAAAAGAAAAATAATTAGTATGAATTTTACACAAAAAATGTTTAAAAAAAACTTTTGTATAGCTTTAAATTAATTAATTATTAAACATGCAAATCAATTTTTTAACTTACTCTTCTCTTTTTAAATACTTCTAGTAATTTGGTAATGTCTGCTTCAGTAAGTGGAAAATTTATTTTATAGGTCATTAAACTTTTCTGTTCCGCATCCATAAATTCCTCGTCAGGATCCGGAGATTCGTCTTCATATCTGTTGTCCAAATTTTCTGTAAAGAATGGAATAATCAACATTAGGAATATTTTAAATTAGTAAATTGTTTTAAAATGTTAATTTTATAATTATTTGTATTATAAATTTTAGATACATATGTAATTTATATAAGTTTATTTTTTACACAATACAATACAATTTTTTTAATAAAACGTTGTATTCTTTAAAGCGTTTTTTCATATTAAAAATAATATGTATAATAATAATGTGTACAATAATGGTATGGATTTACCTTTTTTTGTTTAAAAACAAAGTAGATTATTTACACCAGTTCTTAAATTTTGTCCATTATAAACCCTATTAATTTCTCGCTAACAAAAGCATATCTTTCTTTTCCCCCCCTTTTATGTTGGCATGTAAAACCGCCGTGTTATGTTTCATTATAAAAACAGTTTTGGTTAAAGTAAGACAAAAAAGATTGCCCATTTAGAATTATCTGCTCTTACCATACCAACATTTATAAATGACCCAAAGGGACTACCTACTTGTTTTTATTCTTTTTCCTTTTCCATTTCTTTTTATTTTATTTCCTTGAAGGCATAGTAAACATTTACGGATAAAACCGTTTTTATATCAAATACTTGTTTACCGCAGAAGTACAAATAGGATTATTTTAAGAATCATTTACTATTAACCCCCCACCGCCTCTACCCTCTGATAAAAAGCAAAAACAATAAAGAAAAACACAACAAATAAAAAAAGTCCAAAAAAAGTAGTTTATGTTACTCTCCGGCCCATATACTATCTATCCGTCGCGACGCGTCGCTCCATTGCTGCTTGAAGGGCAAACAAAAAACACACTTGTGACAAATCATACGAGTCAAATAGGCGTTTATTTGGTAATACGAGGTGTGTTCAGAAAATATCGGGAATTTTCGATTTTTGAAACAAATATTTATTTATTCGTCTACATTAAGGTTGTCGCCTTCAAAATAGTCCCCATTGGATATTATGCATATGTGCCAGCTCTTCTTCCAATACTCGAAACACTTCTAAAACTCCATCTTTGGGATAGCCTTTAGTTCTTTCAGCGATGCGCTTTTAATGTCATCTATGCTTGCAAAACGACGGCCCTTTAAGGTTCTCTTTATTTTTGGGTTTAGGAAAAAGTCAGACAGAGGCATGTCTGGCGAATATGGAGGCTGGGGCATCATTACAGTATTGTTTTTGGCCAAAAATTGTGTTCAAAATTTAACAATTTTGGAACAGATTTTGCTGCCACGCATTTCATACCCAAAATATTTGAAAAAATTTCATGGGATGAGCCAATCGATATACCAACATCATCAGCGACTTCTCTGATGGTTTATAACCATTTCTTCAAATTTTTCCATGTTTTTATCGGTTGTTAATGTGCTTGTGCGTTCGGGGCGTTCATCATCTTCAACGTCTTCACGGCCATCTTGTAAACTCTTGTTTTACTTATAGCAGACTCACTATAGGCCTTTATTAACATTTCACAGAATTTATTTCATTTTTTAAGCAAAATATCCAATACAAATTCTTTGATCCATTTCTTTTAACGAACGAAAATCGCCGAGCTCATAAAACACGTCTAACTTTAGCGGCTGCCACAGACAAAGTAAACAATGAAAACAGCTTAAGTTTTTATCATACTTCGGGGCATGTATGCCAACATAATAAAGAAAATTTATTGCAACCGGACCCTCCGAAGCCGCGAAATTTAACAATTCCCGTTATTTTCTGAACACACCTACCAGTTTATATCCTCAGAATTTAACCGAGTTTATTAAAAAATTAAAGTATACAATTATAGTTTATCTAATAAAACTATATTAAATTTTGCTTTTTTTTAATAAACCGATTATGAACTGGGCAGCAAACATCTAGCAGCCCAGGTATTTTATTATTATTATTTTATTTTTGGTAATCTAAGGAACGTTAGTTGGAGTAATTGTTTTAATCAAAAAACGATGCTTCTGAAAAACGAAAGATGCCGTTTTAAAGTAGAACTGACCACGCTAATCCAAAAATATTAAAATGAAAAAATGCAATTAACGTACCACTTTTTCTGTAAAAAATATCATGGACATCCTTTCACGGTAACAGAAGAAAAACGGTCTTACGAAAAACAATATTTACAATAATAAGTGAAAATTTATTTTTACTTTAAAATGTTACCTGAAGGCTAAACGTTTTAAATTCCTATACTTTTATGAATGTTTTGAAAGTATAAGATGTAATGACAATTTCATTTTTTTGATGTAATTTAAATCGTTTTTCCATTGTTTGTCAAAACTTATATTGCTTTTTCTTAAAAAAATAATTAACTATTTTTAGTAATATGAAACTTTCATATTCATACGTATGCATTTTTATATTTGAAGCATTACATTTTCTCGACAATTATATATTAAATATTTCAGTTCATTCTAAGAGCATTTCAAATATAATGAATTGCTTTTATATGGCGATATAAATTTATGCAAAATTCTTTACATTGGCCTTTATTTAAAAAAGTTGTGTTTTTATTTTTTTTATTTAAAATATGGATTGGACAAAATTCAGATCGCAAATATAAACAAAAAAGTAAGCAGTACAAAATGTATAAGCGAAGCACGAAAATATTTTATAATTTTACGGTTAGCATTGCCAAAAAAGATTATTCAAACATCAATATTCATAAAGTATTTAATGAAATTTCGCTCTAAATAATTAAAAGTTTAATTAAAAATCCACTTTTAATATTTATAGGCAGAAGGGATATTTGTAAGGATTTACATTTTCTGACATTTAAAAAAGAAATCTAATTTCTAATTAAGAAGTTATTGGCCTAAAATAATAATAATAATAATAATTTTAAATAAAAATATAAATATAATATAGCATTCAAACCAAAATGAGGTAATAGCTTCCAAAAATATATGTGGTTCCCGTATTACTTTAGTGTTAATTCTAGGTTCAAAGTTTTAATTTTATTTCCTAATAAACCTGTCATTTCGCACAGTATTTTTTCTTTATTTTTGATAAAGAAAGTAAATTTGTTGGTTCCTTGTTGACTAAATAAAAGTGGTGATCATTGCCTATAGAGTTAGCGCAACCATATCTACATATTGAGTCTTAGATTTTATCCACAATAAGCTTAAAAGCAAAAAAAGACACTTCGTAGCCGAATAGAATACAACATTTTATTTTTAAGGCACAATTGTATTTGTTAAACAATACATAAAACATACAATTAAAATAATAATTATAAAAAGAAGAAAGTGAGGTTAGGTAGATTTAATAGTTCGAACCTTTGATTGGTCCTAACGTGTTTTTTACAGACTAGAATGTAAAAAAACATATACCGATTGGTCTAAATTATTTTTCACGTGTACGAGGAAATATAAACAGGTTGTTTTGCTTAAACAAAATCGTTTGTTTGTTTTCCATACACTTTTTTATAATTTTAGAAATTATAGGCAGCTGAGATCGGTAATTTTTGGTAGTTACCTCACAAGAGAGTGAAAATTGAAAATAATTTTACTGATTTTCAAAAACCTATAAAGTGCTCATCAAATTCTGTTTTTTTGGTTTCTTGTAAAGCTTCATATTATTACATTCTATGGTTCTAAGGTTTGAAGTGTTGATTCGAAATCAGGAAAATACAAACAATAAAGGATGAACCATAATCTTGTTTAAAAATAAAACACTTACCCAGGGATGAACTCCTCGAACTGAGATTACTTCCTGGAGCGTTGGCCGTCGAGGGGATATGTGTCAAGAGGGCATTGAAAAAACTGTACAACTGAAACAAAACAGAAAAGGTTGTAATTTTAGTTTTCACAATATACAAATTTTTTACATAAATAACAATAATAGAATACATTCTTATAATAAATGGTTGTAAAATTGTTTTAAGATTGTCCAGTATCCAGTGTTTTTTAGCACAAAATAATTTAAAAGACAATATTTCCATAAAAAAACTGATTATTAAAAAAAAACAAGAAACTACTTTTATAAGGATTTTATTATTTATTTAAAAATAATCAGTAGACAGCAGTAGGTACATATTAAAAATATGTCAGTGCAATAAACACCTGCAAATGAAAATACGATAAATGATATTTTTAATTAAACTTTTCTATTGTTTTGCACCCTTAAAAATACAGACTTTGTAAGAAACAGCAACGCGTTTAATTAATGGTTTATGAAAAAATATTAAATGTATTTAACAGGAAAAAATAAAAACATTATAAAAAGCTTTTACATCAAAAAGTGCAATAATAAAAAAACTAGATGCTTGTCAAATACGCAAATATTAAAAAGCGATTCCACTTTTGCGGCCTTTTGAGAGATGCAAAAATGGCGGATAATAAACATCTAATAAATAAAATAAAATTGGAATTTAGAGCTTTTATTTTATAATTATAATCATAATATAATTGAGTAATTTTCAAGAAACACCCGCTTTTAGACAGGCAGTGCACTTTTTAATTTTTTTTACGTTTTTTTCAGAAAAATGTTATAGCTAGCTTAATATGTATATCTTCACTGTGTTACCAATTTGAAATCCAAAATTTAATTCAATAAAAAAAGTAAATATTTTGAAATAAAATGTACTTAGTTCACAAAATTTGACTCCAATTTTTTTATTATTAAAAATTGTGTGCTTTTTTTAAATATTTATGTTCGTAAAGTTACTTTTTAAAAGAAACCATTCCGATTCTTTGTTAAAAAAACAATACCATTAATATTTTCTTTTAGTGAGTGTATTAGTGAGTTATACTCTAATTTACGTATAAACACGTATTACCAAGTAATAGTGTATAAAAATCATTTTAAGTATTTTTTTAATAAAAACCAAAAGAAAGTAACGAAATAGACATTGGTATCACAACGGACTGGGTACACAAAGGACAATCAGATAACGTAAAACAGAAACTATATAGGGTGGTACGATTTTAGAGTAATGCATAAACAAAATCCCATGTAGTGGTGCTCACTTGCACAATAACAACTTAGATTTCTAAATTGTAGACACCCTTTTTCTTTGACTATAAGCTGATGAAGGTCTTGCGTCCCTTTTAGTACTTGTATATTGCGTGGAATTTTCCCTTGGATCACAAATAATTTTAAATTGGTTTATCATAAACTACTTTTAATAAAAGCGACGGTAAATATCCTCTTTGTTGTCGAAAAATTCTATTGCGTTACCCTAAATTCCATTGCGTTACCATAAGGTAACATAATGGACTCGGTAACGCAGTGGAAAAAGTTTTGTGAAACATTATTTAAAAAATAATAATAAGACATTACAGTCATTAATTACTCTTAATGAGCTTTAGTGCCCTAAAATAAACATAAACATTAAAAATAGTATTTTTTCTAATCTTATTTTTATTTTTTTTTTTTGAGTAACTTAGCGGACAAACAATTATTACATTCGCGTTACCCGCACCTGTTTCAACCGATATCTTCTTCCTGATTGAATAAATAAATTCAGCTGGGTAATGTGTACGTCCGAACATAATTTGTTGATCACGTGAGTGCCAAAAAAGTTGCCATATATATTTTTTTTATCGGTAACGCGACGGACGTAACGCAACGGAAAAAATGTATGAGACATGAGTCAAATTTGAAAAAGTATATTAAAATTAATTAATTTATATATAAATTATTTACTGTATTAACTAAGGATGTTATGGATTTCTATAAAGCAACACAAAGTTCTGGTTATTCAAAAAGTTTTATAAAACGCTAATGGGACATGCGAAAATGTGTGTTTCACAAGTTTCAAAATTTAAAAAAAAATATTCTGAAATAACTAAACAAACATTTTCTGAAAGAGTTTACTAAGGGCTTGTTAGGCTTTTACTTGGTTTTTAAATCAATAGGATCCGATAATTTTTAACAAAGTTATTGGAATTCAAACTTACGGACAGCGGAAGGCGGGTGTTTTTTGAAAACAACTCAATTATAACTGGAATATAAAAATATAACAAATTTTATTAGAAATGCTCTTTGTATTTATTGAACTGTATTGACTAGAAATTATAATATTGGCTATGGACCATAGCCATAGCCTATGGGTATGGTATAATTGGTTTCAGCAGTTATTTTTAGCTTCGCACACTTTTTCTGTGTCAATACACTCATTTAAATGCAGCGTAAAAGTGTTAGTTCACATACATAATTAATATGAAAAAATTATAGAATTTTCATTGCGAATTTTTTTTATTTTATTCAAAGGTAAATTTTTCTTAAAATATTCGTACACAGGTATTAACAAAAAAATTTCCGACGCTGATTATGATCATATAATATTTTGATTAAAATAATTATTCCTTTTATTTTTATTCCTTTTATTATTCAGTAAGAATATTCTACCGGAGCGAAAAAAACGTTGTTTTTATGTAAGTATCGTTGTATTTGACACATCGATTTATAAAATTATATTTTTAACTTTATTAATTCAATAATTCATTCAAAAAGAGCCCAACCGACAGTATATTTAACGTTAACGTTTATTTTTTTACACCAATTAAATTAAATTCAATGCTAAGTTTTATTGTTTTTTTTTAATCAAAATTATGTTGAGTTTTTGATAGCTATTTTTATTAAAATGTGTATATTGTCAAAAAAAAAACATTTTTTCCGAAATAAGTCAAATTTTTCAAGAACACGGTAAAAAAACAGGGTTTTCCCCCAATTTTACTGTTTTTTAACTTTAGAACCTTAATAAACCCAGAATATAAAGATAAAAGACTTGAAAAATATAATAAGTGTTATTTCAAGAAAGTTTTCGTATAGAAACTTTCAATTAAGGCGATAATTGTTAAAAAAATAAATAAATATTTACTTGAATTGTTTTGTTTTAGACTAAATCATTTTATATTCGTGAAAATCAAGTGGATAACTTGACTTTAACTTAAAAGTTTGTTTTGTTTTTCTGCAACCCTTTGCATAAAAGGGTGCGATTTTCTTTGCGAGGCGACGAAGGATAAAAATTTAAAATTCAAAAAGAATCTCAATAATGTGTGTAACTCTTTAAGTGTAAAGTTTTCCAATAAATCATTCGGTTGTAATATTTTTGACACGTTTTGTTTAAACAGAATCTAAGCAATCAAAATAACGTACAGTCATAGACAATAGTAATGAACCCATTTCTGTTAGGGCCGTACCTCAAAATGTAAAATTAATGAAAGTCGATTTTTTTATTAACACTGATTCTATAGCTACAGAATTTCTATATGCAGGGTGGTCCAAGGTTTTAATAATTTTAAAATCAATAAAAATGTTAAAATAATATTAATAAAATTATATCAAAAAATCAATAGTTTCAGAAATACAATGTTGCATATATTTTTATTTTTTAAAATAATTTTTACTAAACTAAAGAACATGTTTTATTGAAATTTCGTGAGTATTTTGTTATATTATGTACCATAGTTAGGCCACTTCTGTGGCAGTGGCGTCACTACGGGGGTGATAATTTCTCTTTTTAGAGAAAATGATCTAGCCAATCAACAGTTGATTGTTGTAAAAGGTAAAATTTATATTTTAGTAATTTATAGCAACAAATTAAGAATGCTTATTTTGAAATAAACTATTTAACAATAACCCTAAAAATTTTAAAGAGAAACCTACAATTTAAACTATAAAAATTTTTTTAGAACAGAAACCCAAATATAGTAAGGTAGAAAACTAGATGCTTCTTTTTGGACTTTTTGGACCTAAGGTTCGTTTTTTCAGAGCGCGTTCCATATTAGCATATTCAATATTTGAATTTTAAATTCAATACTTAGAGTAATAAAGTTGATGCCACTTCCGGTTAGACCGGAAGTGAAATTTTGTTAAAAAATATTTTAGAAAAATAGACTAAAATTTTAAATCGATATATTTATCCGTTCCCCAAAAACTTCCAATGGACCACGAATGTGAAACACCCTGTATACTATGGGCAAAGTCAAGCATATGATAAAATTAAATTACAGTAAATTGGAATTGCAAGGTTACCTAAATTTTCATTTTTAAAAGAAATGGACGTAATTTTTATATTTTACTACCTAAACCGGTGTAAATGTAGCTATTTCACCTAAATTCTTATTTTTAACAAAAATTAACCATATTTTCAAAATTTTACCTTCAAAACATGTTTTTTTATTTTATATTGTGGTTGTCGTATTCGGAAGACATAATTCTTATGCACCATGTTATTATTTTTGCTGTACATAATCGGTAATGTGGGTTGGTTGATAGTGGTTGGTAGTGGGGATCAGGAACAGCAACCCGAATATGACATTTCTGTGCAATGTTGCCAGGTATTTTGCATAAGATCTCAAGTTTTTCCAATCAATCTCATGTTATCATGTTTTATTTAAAAATCTCATGTATTTTTACAAATTCTAGCAAATTTGTGCTTTTTTACGAGAGTATTTTTTTATATTTAGCAATTGTATGCTTATTGGCAAAAACATTTTAAATGAGCCAACGCATTAAACAATTATAAAATTTATGATGGTATTATTAATTATTATTATATAATATTTTTATAAGATAATATATTCGTCAGTTATTTTCAAATTTTTCAAATCAAAAATTTTGTTCAATACAATTTCGTACAATAATAAATTAAATTATTTTACCACCTAAAAGTTGCGTTCCAGTACTTATTTTCGTAAAGTACGTACCTAATTAACCTAAGGCGTTTTCTCGCTTGTTTTGTAAAGTCCTTCTTGTACGAAAAAATTACGTCTAATAAAACATTAAAAATCACCAAGTACTATCTTAAACTTTTAAAATTTAAAACTTAAATCTTTGTATAAATAGTAATCAAACGCATGTAAAACTCAATATGTTATTAGAATTGTGTAAGAAACAAATATTTTCTGGTTAATAAACAGGAAAAACGACAAAAGCAAGCAATTTTTTTTAACTTTAAGTTAAAAAAAAGTCCTACTGTTGACGTTTTACTGCCTATTAATTATTACATTTTGGTAGATTATATAGCCAATTAAATACATTATAATTGTTGCTTATTTTATTTGGGTTAGTATTGTATGTATACAATGCTTGTTTTTATGTCACGAGTCCATCAGTAAATTAACATGAATTATCCAATTAAACTTTAATTAAAAATATCTCTTTACGTGTTGTGTTTACTGAACAAATATTTTGCATTTTAATTGTTTTTATTTACGTAGGTAATATTGATTCCTATAAACGTAATTTTCCTTATGTTTCAATATTAGCTTTTATATAATCATAATTTAAAGAAGCCCCCTAAATATCTTACCCAACAGGAGAAAATTTATTATATTTCGAGTTAAAAAGCCATTTAACTTTGTAAATTTGTTGTTTAACTTTTAACTTTAAAATTAAGCCTTTCTTTGTTTAATTGTTTATTTTAGGGGTTTCCAAACTTATTTAATTCTCGACGCCTTTACAGGTTTGATTTATTTTCTCGGCGCCCCAAATAATTGTATTCGACAAAAAGGACCGAAAATACAAAAAAAATAAAAAACTCGTTCGTTTAAAAAATTGTTATTAAACTAACAAATATCAGTCGAAAACATCGAATTTTTCTTCAGTAAAGTAGTTGATGTGGATTGTTCGTCATTTCTGTGCTTTTATTTTCTTTCGATTCGATAAAAAAATGGTTTATTATATTGCGGAGAGAGTAAAAATTATTGAATTGTATTTAATAAACAATCAATGTGCAAGAAAAAAGCATGCAAATAGAAACGTACATCATGGTTACATCCTAGAATTAGTAGCAAAATTCTAGCAAAGTGGCTCAGTGGCAAATAAAAAACGAGATATTGAAAATCCGGAAAGAAATGAGGCAGAAGAAGTAGCTGTTCTGGGTAAAATTACTTTGGACCCTACATTAAGTACCAGAAAACTATGAAGTAACAGGAGTTTTGCGGTCCCCTTTCCAAATAATTTTAAAACATAATAAATTGCACCCATATAAAATTCAACTTCTTCAAGAATTACATGAAGATGGTAATGACCGCCGTTTACAATTTTGTGAAATAATGTCCGAAATAATTATAAATACTCTCAACTATAATTATAAATACTCTCAACTATAGGTATACCTTTTCTATGTTTGCTTTTTAGACGAATGTTAATTTTTTTAAATAGCATTGTCAATCGTCATAATTGTCGTTATTGGTCCGTCACGAATCCAATGATCTTCCATTAGGTTCATATTCAATATTCTCAAAAATTAAAAGTTTGGGCTGGTATTTTTGGTAATCACATTATTGGACCATTTTTCTTACCGGAAAATTTAAATGAAATTAGTAACTTAGACTTGTTGGAGAATATCGTCAACCCAGAGATGGTCAAAATTTTGAAAAACGACCAGTGTTACCATGAAGAAAATCCGATGGGGCTCCTCCCCATTATGCATTACCTGTATAGCAGTTTGTGGATCAAACGATTCCTGGTAGATGGATTAAAAGAGTGAGTGCTATCAAATGACCTGCTAGATCACCGAATTAGACTCCCCTTGATTTATTTTTGTGGGGACATCTGAAATCTAAAATTTATACTATACCCAGCCTAAATCCCTAAAAGATTTACGCAACCGCATCACTAACAACTGCCAACAAATTACACCCGATATTCTTTATAATGTCCGGTAGCACTTTGAACAGTTGCTTTACTATTGTATGGACGTGAACGGCGGACATTTTTAACAATTAATAATTAATTTGAAGCGCCATTTTAAACAAAATTTAATGCCCTTTCAAAAATGTATCATCACATACCTCACGTTGGTACATTTGGCGCTTTCAACTTAAAAAATATATAATCTTCCAGACATTTTTTTAAATACTTTGCAAGAAAAATTATAATCTCGTATGTAACCGTTGTGGAAATATACACTTAAATGTACTTTTTTATAAATTATTGAGCAACAGTATGCTTAGTCTCTTTGTATCGCCTCTTGTGTTTAGGTTTTCTGGACATTTAACTATTTCAATGTCTTCACGGATGGTACGTTTGGTTTTGTATTCGATGCTAGCCCAAACCCTTGTTTTTTTCAAAGTCAGTTTCCCAAAATCCCCAGCAATAGCCAACTTATTCATGGAAACATAGAAGTACGAGCAATCGAAACGGCAACACTAAAATCAAAGTTATGGCTACGGTTCGTAGAGACATATTTATCATCTGGACCCACGGAGAAGCAGAACTGAAGAAATTCCTGGACCATCTCAACGGAATTCCCGGAAATATTAAGTTCACAATGGAAACCAAGAAATGACACCAATTACCTTTTCTGGATGTCTTCATAATCAAGAAAAATAATGGCAAATTAGGACACACGCCCAGTCTCACCACCACCCGTCACAAGGGGTGTACGAAATTCCTTGTAAGAATTGTGACGGAAGCTACGTGGGACAGACAAATATACGTATCAACGTTAGACGCGAAGAACATCGTAACACAGTCTACAACAATAAAAAACATCTTCCTTAGCTGAACACGTCCGAGCTTAAAAAAGCTGAAAGCACAAAATAAGCTTAAAAAATAATTAAAAATCTAAGTCATAAGATGCTTAAAAATCAATAAAAATGATAAAACAAATTTTTGTATAATTTATTTATTTGTTTAATTAACATATATTTGTTTGTAATTCAAACGATAAGCATAATGCTTGAAATCCATGCTTTAGTAATAAATAAAAATATTAGAAATCAATGAAAGTAATTGCCTAGGTATATTAAAAAAATAAAAGGAAACTGTTAAACGATATGCTTTTATGACCTTCCAGATTGATTTAATTTATGAAGGTACCATATTTTTTATTTTGAAATTACAGTAGGAACCTACATAATTTTTTAAAGGGTTGTGACTGCACTGACGAGGATACGAAACCACACAAAAACAAATCTGTCCAGGTAACTTCAAAATTCCACTTTATCATTTCACTTAATTATTTTTCCTAAAGGACGAACATTTTTATTTTGTACTATCAACTTATTATCCCTTTCATATAAATATTTTTAGACTAATGCATTATTGAAAAAATTAAAAGTAAATTGATTGTTAAACCAACATAGTCATTGTTTTTATTTTTGAGTTATTTATAAATCCAGGGGCCCCCTGACTTTGGGGGCCTGGGGCAATGCGCCCCTTTTGCTCCCCCTCTCGACGGCCCTGGGTGATAGCCGCACCCGCTAAGGGGTTAAAGTTAACATACTTAGAACTTTGCGCTTACTTGCTTAATATTTTTTGGCAAAGCTTTCTAAAAAATTAGTCTCAAGGGATGTGAGAAAGTCTGGTAAAACGTATTACACAAATCTCTTAAGAAATTAGGTGTGCGTTGGTTTAAAAAAAACAATATAGGTAGGTATTACCTATCTTCTTTTCTTATCAAAGAAAAACATAATTTATTTAAGGTCATGCAATTTAAATGTTTCCGTTTTTTAATTAAATTTTACATTCAGTTTACCCCTTTGACCTTTTAAATGTAAGGATATTTTGCGATTATTTGATATGTCAGTTTATTTATTCAATCGGGACATTTTTATTTAGTATCAATAAAAAATATGAATGCCTATCCCTTATATATTGGATATTTTATATTTGAACATGTGAGAATTTTAAAATATTTTACAGTGGGGTGAAATATTTTGTTATTTCTTATCCTTTAAAGATACCTTTAAATAAAATTACATATGTAGAAATTTTTACTAGTGCTCTAGAAGTATTCCTATTGAATGAACCAGTTATTCTTATTGGTGACTTTAATTTACCTAAACTCAATCTACCAAGCTCAACTTGTTCTAAATATTCTACTTTTAAGTTATTTTGCAATATTTTGAATCTGAATCAATACAATACAATTTTAAACTCTGTTAATAAACAACTTGATCTAATCCTCTCGAATACCACCTGTGATATATCAACCACTCACCGTGAAATTCCCTTTGTACCTAAAGACCTTAGTTACCAGTAGTTACTGGTATTTATAATAGAATATAATATATATATATATATATAGAAAGAAATGGCTTCAAAACAAGCAAACATTCTTTCTTCTCGAATATAAGCGACTTCGTACCCAAACCAAAAGTCAAATTAATAATGCCTATAATAACTATATTTCTACAGTCCAAGAAAACATTAAAACAAACCCATCTGCCTTATGGAGCTATATAAATGAAAAACATGACACAGCACGAATTCCAGGGACCCTTTATTTAGAAGGCAAAGATCTTACAAACTCTTCTGATATTGTAAACGCTTTTAGCATGTTTTTTTCAAAATTTTTTAATGCCAATCCTTCGCAAGCCGATAATACATACTTATCCAACTTAAATTTTTCAATGAATCTTGTAACTGAAGAAGATGTAATATACACATGCCATCGCATAAATATTTATAGAGTTCAAAGAAGATTCTTAAAATACATGTATATCTTAATTTATGGAACCTACCCAGAACAAAATGCTAACCTGGACACTGTCCAGTGGACAGTATTATGAGTGAATACAAAATAATGCACTTGGACACAATGCGAGATTTGCAAAGTGCACGTTTTTTAACGAAATTGGTAAGGGGTACAGTTGACTGCGAATACTTACTATCGAAGATTCAGTTTCATGTTCCGAGGAACAACTCAAGAACTTCTGTCTCCTTTCAAATTCCCACTGCCAGAACAAATATTTTATCAAAAGCACCAATAACAACCATGTGCAAAAATGGAAATGAGCTATTAGTTGATATATTTAAATAATAAGGATATTGTTTTTTTATTGTATGTTCGATATATTTGTTTTAAATATGTGTTATATATATATATATATATATATATATGTGTATATATTTGATATATTTGTTATATATATTTATACCATTGTCCTGTAATTGGGAGAATCCTGTTGGGCAATAAAGATTATTATTATTATTATTATTATTATTACTATTATGTTTACATTTATTATTCAATTTGTAAAATTAAAATAAAAATATGAATTTACTTTTTTAATATTCAAAGGGAACATTAGAAGAAAATATTGCAAGAAATTTTGGTCAGATATGCCTTGGAAAGCGTCTAAAGCCTATTCAAATCCAAGCTGGACTAAATGTAAACAGAATCGACCAATAGAAACGACTTATCACGCGTCTGGGCGTTTTTGTTTAGTCCAGCTTGGATTTGAATAGACTTTAGTTTATTTAAATTTTACTTAAAATTAATTTTGAAAACGTCAAATCAATTTCAAAATTAATTGTAATTTAATTTTTTTCTAATACTATTCCTGTCATTTATTTATATATGTGAAATGCTTTGTGCTGATTTTGTTACTGTCGTCTTTAATGTTTATGCTATGGAACAAAATAGTTTTGCAAGAAAATTGTTGAAATTTTCTTCCTCTTCCTTTAATTTTTACTCTTGTCAAAAAACTGCCAAGTTTGCCAAAGATTTTATATTAATCACACTGTAGGTAAATTTTCAACTCTTGAAATATCACAGCTAAACGCTCGGACACGTAAACATAATTTTTAGTCGTAGATTCCAAATCCATGCTCGGTTTAGCTCTATCAGGTCTAAAAAGTTTTTCCTATCGGAAGTCCGATCCCATGGACACACTGTTTACTGGTATTATAATTTGTAAAATAATATATTTCACCTCTTGTGCCAACATTCCTATGCTTTTTATTTCAATAAACATAATATCCTTAATTATACTCAATAAAAAAAAATAGCAAAAAAACATTTTGAATTTCCTAAATTATCTATAAAAAACTCTCAGGGACCCATGTTAATTTTGATCAATTAACTTCAAATTTTGCAATAATTTCTTTTTTTTTAATTTGGAACATCGTATATTTAAATAAGACCTGGCAGTACACAAAAGGCCAGTAAAAACTTTTGAAATATTAGCGTTGAGAAAGTACTTAATACTTTTAATTAATTTTTGTAATAAGATACTGCTCACTACATTTTATGGCATTAATCAGTGGCGTAACAAACACCGAGGCCCGGCCAGCTGGTGGGGGATACATTAACGGATAGCTGACCACCATTCAAAACTCCCGTTATAGAGAGGGGGTTTATTATAAAAAATGAGGTTAAATTCGTCAGATATTGGCTTGAAAATTCTTATTTATGATCGTCGTAGATAAAGTAAACTTCTCTAGACACTCGTTTTTATTAAACACTCGCTCGCAAGCTTCGCTATTTCCTAATAAAACTCGTAACTTAAATGGCGTTTATAAAACTTAATACAGAATAATAAATAATTAAAATGCATTATTATTATGAAACACTTTCCGAATCTTTGGACTCATTAATTAATATTAATATTTTTTGATACAAAGTATTAAAAACCAAACTTTTATTTTAAGGGCTTATATAAATCCATGAAAGCGTATAGAAAAAATGTATACAATGTTTACTTTTCAAATGAAACGTATAGGATCAAAACAAATTCTTTGAACAAAATTTTTTTTTATTTTATTAAAATGTTTTTCAGTAGCATTAAAAGGTTTTTCCAATTTACATTCAAAAGTCTTCTTATATTTAATATTACTAGAATCATTTTAAGAAATCAAGTTATTTCAATAAATGACATATTATTATTTGCACTTTACTTGTTTCTATAAAAGAAATTCCTCATTATTAGTTTTGAAGCTAATTTAAATTAAATTAAAAATATGAGTTTTTAGGCGTATAATAATTTTCACATTATAACCTTCACAAGTTCATATATAATATAAAATGAATTCATATTAAAACTAGTTCAAAAGTCAAATTATTATAAACCTAATAAGAATGAAGCTAAAACGTCATTATGTTAGAAAACCGGCATTAAAAATGATGCACATAACAAAAAATTATAAATATTCTAGTTGAAAGCTTGAAAAAAGTAGTAAATATAAGGTGACCAAATGAAAAGCCAGGACACAACATGCTCCTCCTCGCCCATCCAAAAAGTAAACAAAATTTATTTTATTCGATGTTTATTATTTAAAAAAAGATGTGCTAATAATGTCAATATTAAAAAAATGAGTTTAAACCAGGACCAAATCTGCAAAACCAGGACAAAACCAGTACACAATTGAAACATATTGGTACATAGTACCACTTGTCAAAAAGAATTTGTTTTAGTTTAAATTTTAAATTATTTAAGTTGGCTTGCTGAAGGCATTTTAGACAAGTGATTAGTGACTTTAATACCTATAGATGTAGGGTTTTTTTGTCTGTCGAATGGTTGCTGCAGATAATTGCATTGTCTCGTTTTATATTTGTGAAAATCATTTCTTTTTGTGTGTATATTATTTTCTTTTATAAAAATAATAAGAGAGAAAATATGAGGCCATTATTGGCAGAAGTCTCTAATCGACAAAATAATCAAAATTCACTTTTTTGCTAATTTCATCAGGTTTTCGATAAGGAATGTATTGCCACCTTAAAAATGTTTAAAAACTGCTTCTTTCTTTAATAAAATCGGTTAAAGAGTTATCGGTTATAAAACTCCTATTATTGGATTGATGGTTAAACATTATGGCGAAGACTGCAGAATAAGCCTTCTAAAAAAATATTTGAGATCAAGTTTAAAAAAAAGTGAAGATGATCAAGACGTAAGTCAAAACGTAAACGACACTGAAATTATTTAAGTTTTTTTCGTTTGCATGCTAATTTTTGTTTGTTTGTTAATAAATTAAGTTTACTGTGTTTACTATTTTCTTTTCAAAACTATTTGCAAAAAACAACTGTTATTTTTCTGAAAAACTATAGGAGATTCATATGGAAGTGTTTCTTGAAACCCCCTCTATACATCGAATATATATATATTTTGTCTACTTTTCTGGATGATAACCAATATGTTAAAACTGATTGTATGAGACTAAAATTCAATAACTTTAGAACATTAAGTGACACTGTCCCTTTTAAATTGAACAAGTAACTTAAAGTTTAGTCTAGCTCTAAACCAAGAAACTTTGTGCTGGACACATTTTTAATCAAGCTTTTGTTAACTCGTAATAGAAGTGAAGAGTTTATACTTTGATTTTTTGTAAGAAACTGCATAGCAAGTGTTTTTGTGGAATTAAGTTAAATGCAATTTTCAATATTATTGCACAAAAATGAAGCATTACCCAGTTAATCAGACAATACAAAGTGCAATATCGTTCACACACTGTCCACTATATTGCACAATACAACATATTGTGCAATAATAAGTCTCTATGGGCACCAAAGAAACACAGAGCAACATTTTGTTTCTGGCTACCGTAACCTGTTTATAAAATTGCAAACAAAAACAAAATTACCGTAAACATTTGGCTATACCAAGAAATAGTTATTTGTTTTACAAGTGGTAAAAAGCGAATTTTTCATGCAAGTGCTTAAGTTGTTCAAGAGGCCGTCAGGCCGAGTGTGCATTAATACGAGCTTAAATAAAGCCTTTCTCACAAGTAAAACACAATATTTTTTTACGACCCTTTAATTTTTTATTATATTCAAATACAAAACAAAATAACCTAAAAACGTGTTTGACAGCTGTTAAAATTACTTTCATCTTATTCTTTTAATTTTTAAGGTAAGGTAAGTTACTTTAAATCAATAAACTTACCTTTTCAATTTAAATAAAGGCACTAAAATTGGAATTTATTTTACAAACACAATTAATTGTGTTCTAAATGATATTTAGACATACACATAAAAATACAATACAAATTTTGAAACGAATGTCAAACGATGCTGTCAATTTCTTTTTACACACCTGTCACTTTTCACACAAAAATGTCACTTTACATTCGTGTTTTGCCTTGCCAATGAAGAGATTCATTTTCTAAGCAACGATGCCATTATGAAATGTGACTTTTACATAGTGGTCGTAGAAAAACCCCTTTTACTTATATTAGCATCGTGTACCTGCAATAGCAAACATATGGATATCCATCTAGTGCATTTGTAATTCAATATTCGTAAACAATTATTGTTCCTTGAATTTTATCGACACTAGCTCCCACCCACAAATGGTGTTTTAGATCTTATTCCGTGGATTCCACAAACACTTGGTATTTTGGCATCAACACTATATTAACAATTCTTTACGTAGGATGGGTTTATAGTAGGTAGGTATTGGTAGTTTTGATTAATTTTAAAAACTTTTATTTTACCCCCTAGAACTTTATAAAGAAAATGTTTGCATTTGTTTACCTTTTAGTATTTTACAATTTATACTGCTTATGTATTTTAACTATTTAAGGAACTTTTTGGAAGCTTCTTAAAAGCTTAGTCCGGTTATATTACAATTAAATTAATAAATAAACTAAAACTACAAATTACAATTTTATTGTAAATTTGTTTTAAAACGTTTTATCAAACAATTTTAATTTAATGAAATTTTAAACTCACTTTGACTTGATCACATTCACCAGCATACTCCAAAGTTTGAAAAATTGTCCATGTACACCGTCTTCTAACTTCCAATCGTGCAATGTATCTCCTGTACCACTGCTGGATAAGCAAGGTGGCCTTTACGGCTGAAACAATTTTAAAATTTATTAGACCCAAGCTTTTTATATTAAACCTGAATTAAATCTTTAAACCGAATAACGCTCTTCTAATGTCTACCATGGGAATATTTTAATGAACACGAAATAAAGGCCAACACAAAGATAAAGTTAATCTATTATTTTTTGTTATGTCTCTAATTTGAGTAACATACCTAATAGCAAATACAGGCTATTTACTTTAAGTTAAGTTCAGATTCTAGTAGTCTTGTTAATTAATACAACATATACAGTGTTGGCCATAATTTTTGCAACCACTGTAAAAAAAATCTAACTCTAAAACGCCTTTATTATTCTTTATGAAATTTTGGATAAAAATACTTCAACTTATATTGACGTGTTCGAGGGTTTTTCGAGAAAATATTTTTAAAGCCCTTTTATTTATTTAATAATGAAAAAACGTTCGAAAATTAACTTTTAGGGAAATAAGTAAATAAAAAATATGCTGTTAAGACCGTATTTTTGTTAGTATACCCTGAAAATTTTGTACAAATTAAACGAACAGTAACGAAGATAGGATATAAAAATATTACTTAGCATTGTGTTTTTTCGATTTTTTTCACAGGAAAAATTAGATGCCAGAATGGTATTTGACAATACTATTTCATGAGTAACAGTTAACAATTAAAATATAAATTGCAATTTTTGGTGACAACAGCTGTCAAGTTTTGCCGCGGGCACGGTCTTATATAAGACCGTGGCCGCAGGTAAACTCGAAAAAACTGCTGACAGGTGCTGTCATACAGTTTTTCTACCTAGAAACCATTTGTAATTCAAAATTGCGCGTTTGTGATTGGTGGAAATTAAGACGAGGAAAATAGTCATTATTAAATAAAAGGGCTTTAAAAATATTTTCTCGAAAAACTTTCGAACACGTAAACTGAGATATAAGTTGAAGTATTTTTATCCAAAATTTCATAAAGAATAATAAAGCCATTTTAGAGTTAGATTTTTTTTACAGTGGTTGCAAAAATTATGGCCAACACTGTACATATAACCTTTTATAAGGACAACATTTTAATTTATTTTTTACCTGGCATGATTTATTTCATAAAATAAACCATATTTAATCCCAAGAAACGGGACTTTTAATATTTTAACGTGGCGGAAATAATTGTATTTTGTATTATTACCATAATATTTTGTATATTTAACTTTATCACAAAGTTTGTATTTTAAACATGATATTTTTTCCTTTAAAATGTTATAACAGGGTCAAATGATATTATAATTAGATGTAAAATATCTTCATTTGTTGCTGCCCTGTTTGTTTTTCTTGACTACATTTGTTAACATTTTTATTTCGGGATTCTTATGCCTCCTCTACAGTGGCGGCTGGTGGATTTTGGGCACACCCATATCTCAGTTATTAGACATGGGACCCACATCAAATTTATATGAGTTTATAATGACATTATATAGACAAGTTCTGCGCAAGCAGAATTTAAATTAAAGTTTGCGAAAAAAAGTTAGTTTTTAAGTGCAACCCCCAGCCTCCTGCCCCTCCAAATTAAGATAATTCAAATTAAAGTGGTACAATATTTAATTCACTGAAGTTTATCGACAAATTTCAAATTTTATTAAAAAAATTCAAGAATTACAGGTTTTATACCATTTATAATTTTTATTATTTCTTTTACTAAATTTAAAAAAATTTGAAATGGTATAAAATCTGTAATACTTGAATTTTTTTAATAAAATTTGAAATTTGTCGATAAACTTCAGTGAATTAAATATTGTACCACTTTAATTTGAATTATCTTAATTTGGAGGGGCAGGAGGCTGGGGGTTGCACTTAAAAACTAACTTTTTTTCGCAAACTTTAATTTAAATTCTGCTTGCGCAGAACTTGTCTATATAATGTCATTATAAACTCATATAAATTTGATGTGGGTCCGATGTCTAATAACTGAGATATGGTTGTGCCAAAATCCACCAGCCGCCACTGCTCCTCTAAAAGGACACCGATTGGTAAAGATATTTTTGTCATTAGCTCCCTTCCATGTACTAATATTTTATAAACTGTTACGGACATGTAGTATATATGATTATATTTTTTATTGCTATTATTATTTTTATTATTATTTTTATTATTATATTTTATTTTTTGTATTATTATTATTAGTAATATTATAGGCTAGGATAACAAATAAGTTAGGAAGTTATTTAAGAAATTAAGAAAAACTATAACGCATCTTGCGAAAAATTGAAATATTACAATCATTAATTTTTCTGTAATTAATTATCGTAGAACCTTCAAAATTAAGATTTGTGGTTATCTAAGCTTAAATAGTCCACACAAAATGTAAAAAAATTAAAGTCGGTGTGAACTTTTTCAATTATTGTGGTAACCGGTAAAGTTTCCTTCCCAAAACAAAAACGAATATGTAATTGTATTATTGATTAGTCTAAACGGACCTTAGTTAGAACGTATTTACTTACTTGTTTTAACTTTTATCTAAACGTATTGCATAATATTGTTTTTTTTCGGTATATAATTATTACCATAAAATTCCTTGCCTAACAACGGGAATAATGAATTATTCACGTTGTCAGGCATCAGTGATTGACCGATTTCAATATTTTCTCTGATTTGAACCAATCGGTTTTTAAATTTAAAGAAGGCGACTGACAGATGTTAGATTTTATTTATTTATTTTTTAAAATCATGTAATTATCAACTAATTGGAGTAGATAAAGTATACTCATCCTCGTTAATAATAATAATGCAGGCTATTTTTTCTTGTATAAAAATATACTATTTTTATATTAGTTTATATTATTACATTATATAAGTAGAGTTTATTAAGCACCTTTAATACAAAATAAGATTTTGCAAAAAATATTTTTCTGAATAATTTAACCAATATAAGGGTTGTTTAAACTGAATACATTGTAAGCCTTGTAAAATTTACGTGACGATTAATTTATTAAAATTACTTTTCTTAATATAAACACATTCATGACCATAATAGCACACGGCGAAAGAACAGTTAAATTGCATGTTAATACGCCTTAACATTGTGCAGTGTTCTTTAAGAGTACAACCATTTTTTCAGAGAACAAAGAAAAACAAATCAAAATAAAAGATAAAATAAATCAAACCATCAACATTATTTTAAATCTAACCTAAATAAAATGTATTTAAAATTCAAAATTCAAATTCAAATGCTCTCTTTACTTAAATTCAAATAAAATCTTATTGAAGGGTAAACAAATAAACTTATTCTATGAATTTTAAAAAGCAAGATGGATTTAACGCTGGAGGTCTGACAGACTCAATTTTAAAATATGAATTTCAGTAACTTATAATTGTTTTTGTTTAGCTGGTGTTATTTTTGAATATTTTAAATATATGTATATACTTTTGAAGAAGTTAAATTGCTTTAAAATAAAAAATCGCTGTAATATACAATAAAATATTGGAGATATTGGAGGCAAACGAAAAAAAATGTTGTATGATAAAACCCAAAAAAACAAATTTTTTTAAAAAGTACCTACATTAAAAACATAATTACAAACAATTTTACTGTAGTTCTTCACATCCAGGAAGCTAAATTCTGCATTTTTAGAATACAAGACATGAAAGACACGAAAGGCGCGCGCGGAATTGTGCTGAGGCACTAAAAAACCTTAATAATAATTTTGTTCAATATAAAAATGCGGCGTGCTAAAAAGTAAGAACACGACGAGGCGTGGAAGCAGTAATTTTCTAATAAATATTAAAAATAGAAAGTGAGCTCTGACAGTACTCGAATGTTTTGATTGGTGCAAACGGGTTTTTTACAGCCTAGGAGATAAAAAATTGACCGGTTTGGTCTAAATTATTTTTACACCCTAGGCGATAACTTTAGTAGTGAGTGTTCACAATAATAAAGTTTAAATTGTAAAAAGCTTGAAGATAAAATATGGTTATAAAAATGTATACCGTCTGCAAAACGAGAGATTGTTATCGGTCGGCAAATGGAAAAAAGAATCATTAACACATTAAATTAATCAATAATGCGACTTAAAAGTTTGACATATAAGTGCCCCCTAAATGGTTTTAAGGGATTTTGCCAATTTCATGAAGAGACCTTGCACCGAGAAAACAAATCTGTTATATTAACAAATAAATTTTTTGTTGCAACTGTTGTTGTTGGTTCTAATAAGAAATTTCAAATTTCTTATTAGAACCAACAACAACAGTTGCAACAAAAAATTTATTTGTTAATATACAAATTTCAAATTTGTTACTCAAAGTAAAGAGTTAAATAAAATTCTTAATTGCAACAAAACTGAATTTGTTGGGAATTAATAGTTCGCACTACTGACAAAATGCGTTGCCGCTAATATGTATCCTTAAGTTAAAGTAACAAATATATTTTCGTTGTTAATTCCTAAAAAAATTCGCCAATCAGAGTTGCTTTGTCAAGGATATTGTATTGTTTGGGTTTCAATGCAGGGCAGCGGGTGTTTAATGTGTGAGTGCGGGGAGTTCATTAGCATCAAACATGGTAGCCGGAGCCTGTACGCGTGCATTTTCTATGATTTTCTGTGTCTTTTGCTGCACCCAAATAATTAAGAAAGTAATTTTTGATGGATGAAGCAGTGCAGTTATTATTAAACAGAGTGGGGATTTTCTTCGTTCGGAATTTTTTTTATAATATAATTCTACAGTCAAATTGGCATATAATTGTATTGTATTGTAGGACAAAAGACAAAAATTTATAGAAACAAATTTTTTATAATATAATTCTACAGTCAAATTGGCATATAATTGTATTGTATTGTAGGACAAAAGACAAAAATTTATAGAAACAAATAAATTATTATTTAAAACCAATGCAAAACTGTTTTAAGAATTAATATATTATGAATTAAAACAAATACAACTACAAAATATTATTGTATGTGGTAACAAAAATATTAGTTACTTCAAACTAAACGACTTTGTTTTGTCACCAGAAAATATTCTCTCTAAAAATGAATTGGTCAAAAATTACTAATTTAATAGTTATAAGTGGCTGCTTTTTCACTTGTACCATGGTTAATCATAAATTACCATGGTATCCCAAAATCTAACAGCCAATTCTTATGTAAAATTGTCCTCTGAATTCAAAAATATCGTCAAAAGTTAAAAAAGTAGAACAGTTTTTGAGATATAGTCAATTTTTCATTTAATATGAAATTGACTATATCTCAAAAACTGCTCCACTTTCATAATTTTTAACGGTATTTTCGGATTCAGGGGACAGTTTTACATGGGAATTTGCTGTTAAATTTTGGGATACCATGGTCATTTTTGACTAATTCATTTTTAGAGAGTTAGTTACAGTGACAGATATGCTTAAAAAAACTTGTTTTTCCAACAAAGATTTTAGTTGAGGCTATAGCTACAAATAAATTTTGTTGGCGCAACTTTTTTTTACTTGCCTGAACAAATTATTTTTTTCAGTGTGGCACTGAAAGGACGAAAAGTTTAGTAAATTCTACGAAATAATCGTTGTACCAAAATAAAATTGGTTTGGAATAAACATTTTTAGATACATTTTCAACGATTTGTAAAAATTACATTTTTTATGATCGTCTCCAATGCCGTATCTATTCAAAATGGATGTACCTAATTTAAATTAGATGTATGATTTTATTAAACAAATGTATAACAAATATAACCTCGGGCAAAACATTCGGCTTCGGCTAAAATTCTGTTAAATGTTTGGCTTCGGCTAAACCTTTGGATTAATTTTAGCCGAAGCCGAATGTTTGGCCAAAGGTGTCATTTTTGGCCGAAGCCTAATCTACGATTCATATCCTCTATCTATAATCTTGCTTGCTTGATACGGTAAATATTTATTGATATATAATATTGGAAATAAATAAAAAAAGGCTTCAAATATTAAAATAAACCTTTCAGGAAGTGACAGGTCCAAATTTAGTCTTCATGATCAAATTTAGTCTTCTGGCTTTCTTTGCTGCAAATAGATTAATAACCTGATAGTATATTGCTTGTAGAATTGCTAAAGTAGGTAACTACGTTCTTAAATTTAATTTTTTTAAATTTCGGTAGGGGGATTAAACCATCTTACCCCCACTCCCCTGGCTGCGGCCTTGTCCTTGAGCATCTGGGACAAACAGTTTGTATCAAAAATGGCGAATGCGCCGGGATTAAACGTATATTATCTATATTTTATTAAAATTAATTATATATAATTATTATATTATTATTATATATATTATATTATTATAATTATAATTATTTTGATATATAATATAATAAGATTCTTCATATTTCATAAATTGTTTCATCTTAAAACTTTTATAACGATATTAGCTTTGGACGTACTCGAAAAATCCTTTTACTGTTTGAAAGTCCAACAAAATGGACAAACATAAAATTTAATTATATAAAATATGCTGGTAATACTATCTTTGTATTGCTGCGCTCTTTATAATGTCCTGTAACCTTTTAGCAAATTTATAAGACCTTTTTTTATTTGCTGACTATAGTAGAATACTTGCCTTTGGCTGTCGCATTTAATTCAAATTAAATCAATTTTAAGAACTTTTCAAATTAAATGAAATGTCTTTTAAATAATTACATTGCTGCAAATGTAATGCTTTTTTTAAATTAATGTTTTAAATAATTGTAAAATAATAATATTAATAATAAAATGTTTGCTATAAGACTAAAACAAAATTAAAAATCCTATGCACTGTCCTAAACTGGCAAATGGAAATAAAAATATTACATTTTCCAGAAATAAAATTTAGTTTTTTAAAATTTAAAATAAAATATTTTTAAAATGAATTTAAAACTTCATTAACAGCTTAAGTAATTGTTATATTGGTTACTGTAGTAGGCAACTTAAACAAAAACCTAATTAGTTATTTAAAGCAATTGTTCTATTTAAAAATCAGTCCAACAATTATCCTTTCTATGTTTAATCAGTGTTATCTAAATAGGTTCCAGTGTGTTTGGACCAAGTAGCTTGGTATTAGTTTATAATCAAAGGACTATTGAATTATATTGAATATACAGTATAACATCAATATACATAAGATCGTATCGGCTTATTATTTCTTAGGTAGAATTTTGATTTCGCTGAATAACTATGTCCACATTTAAATATTAATGATAATATTAATAATAATGAATAATATAATAATAATTGGTTTTATATAAAACAAGAATAAGATATTAAGCATTAAGAAGTTATAAGTTATACCGCATACATATTAGTTATAACTTATAACCAAGGACCGGATTTTAAGCAAAATGCATTTTTGTTTCTATTTTAGGCATTTGTTTCTGACCTTGAAATTAATCATAAACATAAAAAAATTTGACATCCCTTTGTTTTTGCCTAAAAGCCTAAAATGGCGAAATTTTGATTTATTGTCCTAAAAGGACATTTTTATGAGCCTAAAATTGGCTCTTCAAATTTTTTAGTAAAAAATATGTTTTTCATTGCGAAAAAGTAAATTATTTTTAATTAGACCCTGCTTTCATGCTCTTATTGCGCCTAGACGCCCTTGGCGAGTACGAGGACCACAAATTACAAAACTAGTGAAAACCTAATAAAAAAAGTAATTGTGTTTTTGCTATCTAAATATTTATTATAAATAATTATGGATAATATTAAGTTTGTTGTTGTTTGAAAATTATTATTTACTTTGTTATCATGGGTTTTACTGTAATTTCCATATATGTATATGGTAATTTCCTAAGGTAATTTCAGACTTTTTAACAGTTTTATAATTTGTCGCCATCTATGACATAATTAAATAACTCTCCACAATTTACAGGTGAAAAATAGTTTTTCTATAAAGACAATAGATGGCTAAATACAACTTTGACAAGTAAGGTTTTCCTTTTCTTTATTCATACGGGCAATTGTTTGCAAGAGTTTGTGTTATTATTTTTATTATGTATTTTATATTAAGAGACATGTATTTTTTGTTTTATTTTTATTGATAGGACCCGAAAAAATGTTATGTTTAATCGTGTTGTTTTTATTTCATATCGCCTATTTTAGGCGGTTGATGCCTATTTTAGGCACTTTTAGGATTCCTTTAAAATTTAATTTTTTAAAGGACCTCTAAAATAAGTGCTTACAGAATAGCAGTTTCCTTTATTTATTTTAGCCGGCCTTTAAAATTAAAAATTTAAAAGGGCTTTAAAATTTAAAGGAAAAGTTACAGAATAAGGGGTTTAAAACGTAGGTTTTTATTTACTATTTATGCGTCTTAATTTCCAATTTTTAAGGGCATAAAATCCGGTCTTTGGTTATAACTAATATGTATGCGGTCCTTTAATTCGCCTTGGCCAAGCTTTAACCCAGTAAACTTTAGAAAATAAAACTTTTCGTGTTGTTAATGGAATTAAGCACTCTCTAATTACAGCGCATTGCAGTTAAAACCGAAATGGATAATACAATAAATACAGCTTTTTTTCTATGTCCGTTTAAAACTTTTCTGCAATATATTGTTGATAAATTGTGAGAACGAAAGTAACGAAAGTTATTATGTACTAATTAGATTTAATAAAGCAAAAACTTTTACTTTCTTTAGCAAGCAGTTTCTAATAAAATAATCACATAAATATTTGGAAAAAATTCATTTTTATAAGGAATTGAAAATCTATAAAAATCATTTATAAATTACAATAAAACAAACTCTGAATTTTTGACAAAAATTACTAAACATACGTTATAAATGTGAAAATGTGTACATTTAAGTACATACTTAAAATACAAAATTTTAAGCCAGTTTAAGGTTTTATGCCTAAATGTTTAATTGTTTGTTTTAATATTAATTTATTTTAATTTGTAAAATTAACAATTTCTAAATGACTCAAAACAATTTTAAACTGTTTTTTACGATTTTTTTTAAAGAACAACTTTTATTTTGTGTATTTTTATTTAACCTTAGCATACAAAGTGATTAAATTGTACTCAATATTTATTATTTCTTAACCTCGTCATTTTATTGAAAATATAAAATTCGGAAATAGCTTTTCTTCTATCTTGAAGTAGATATTTTAATTATCTATAGGAAATTTAGTTGAATAAAGTAACTTTTCAAAACCAAAAAACAAGGTATTTAAATTATGGCATACATTATTTTTGACATTCCAATTTATAAGATTTTATTTATAAATAAATAGCACTTTTTTATTTAAATTAATATTAATATAATTAATTAATTAGATGTCAATAAAATTGGCTTTAAACTTCTTGAGATAGTTGAATAAAATGTTGTGTGCGACTATTGCTCAAAAGAGGAATCTCCTCTTTTTCCCACTAGTCTACTTATATTTAAGTATAGAGACAACATTTCTAATACTTTGTACAGCCCTATGCGAATAATGAGGGTTAATGGTAGATATATAAAAAATAATAAAGCTAGATTTTAAAGGATTTTTTTTGTCATTTGATTATTGGATAAAATTTGTTCTTTTTTAATTATTACACGCTATATTAGCTTCCATTGTAACTAACTAACCATTTCCAAAAATCTAGGAAGTTAATTTACCTAAACGTATAGAACAATCAATGCTTAAATAAAAAAATCAAAATAAATATATTTAAGTATAATTGAATGTAAATTGTATAAAAGAAAAAACATATATTACACACAGGGACGGGTGGGACAGGCGAGAGACCAAGAATTCACCCGCCCGTCACCGCCGATTTGACATTTCACAATTGATCGATCGAATTTTTGATTAGATAAAAAACAAACACTGTTTTTTGAGTATATATGTTACTGCTAATGTGCAAACTTGGATAGTTTATAAACTAGCTGTCAGCTATTTTAATTTAAAATGTATTTTCAACTAAATTAGCGGCTAGTTTACAAAATAACCAAGGATCTTGGCTAATTTACTTGAAATTATTAGGGAAACTAAAATAGCTGGGTAGTTTGTATACTATCCAATTCAATTTAGCTAATATGAAAACCAAAATTTCTAGTAACACAAAATAGCCAAGCTTTAGCTAGTTTGTAAACTTACTAACTGCAATGGGGCGGGGTCGGTAGGGTTGTGTTGTTGAGTTTTCTCAACAAGGAAGCGTTAAAATTTTGCCTATGATTCATTTTAAAAACGTTAAAATGCACAAAACAAATCCGGTTAAGCCGGCAAAACGAAAAACAATGCCGTAACCTCACTTTTTTAATAAATTAGCCAGAGAATTGGTTGTTTATTTTACAAACTAGCTAAAGCTTGGCTATTTTGTGTTACTAGAAATTTTGGTTTTCATATTAGCCAAACTGAATTGGATAGTATACAAACTATCCAGCTATTTTAGTTTCCCTAATAATTTCAAGTAAATTAGCTAAGATCCTTGGTTATTTTGTAAACTAGACGCTAATTTAGTTGAAAATATGTTTTCAATTAAAATAGCTGACAGTTTGGCTAGTTTATAAACTATCCAAGTTTGCACATTAGCCATAACATATACATATATTTTTTAATTTAATTTTGACAATTGTTTCGCTAACACAGTAGCTTCTTCAGATATGATTTCAAACTTTATCGATTGCTACTAGCAAAAATTGTCAAAATTAAATTAAAATAAATTGATACTCAAAAAACAGTGTTTGTTTTTTATCAAGTAATACATAAGTGACATGGAGTTTTATCAAGTAAAGGTCGAAACAATAAAATACTTGTATTATAATATTTTTGTGTTTTGTTGAAAATTGATAAATTTAGGATCTTATTCATGATTCACAGTTTTACAGGTAAGAAAACATGGAGACTTTTGTAATATATTTTTTGATTTTTTAATTATATATAAATTTCAAAGATGTTTACTTAAGTTTGGTTATAAATAGCATAATGTCAAACTCATTCCAATATAACTTGACGTTTTTGTTGCCATAATATATCTATAAGATTATTTTTCACATTAATAAATAAATATGGGTCGTACTATTTTCTTTTAATAAAAAGCACACCTTCTTCACACAAAGTGCCAATTGGGCCGCTTAAACCAAAATTTTCCTGGGCCGGTCTGACAGAGCCCATCTTTCCCTGATTACACAGTACGACAAACATTTTTTCCCTCCCATGAAAAATTTCCATAGATTTAAAAATAGACTTGAAAAAATGATACCCGTGTCGCAGCGTTTTTTTAGATTTTTGCGATCCAATAAAATGTTACCCAACTAGCAAAATAAATCCCTTAAAGAACTGAATTGTTTTATAACTATCGTCTAGAGCTGCAAAAAGAACATTTTTATTGTTTAATGCGTCTTAATACAATAATTTTATCGTAAAAACGACGAAATTCTAATACATTATTGTATATATATTCTTACAACTCGTGTTATAGAACCAAACTCATACACATTTTTTAACCATTGTATAACGTTTTATACAATCCCTTATAAAATTATTTTAAAAGAGTTGTATAAAAGTTATAATAGAGTTGTATACCTATTCTTATACTTGTAGTTTCAACGTTTTATGATAGTTGTAATAGAATTTGTATAAAAGTTGTATTGAAGCTCTATAAGATACATTAAAAAATTGTTTTTTTAAGCAGAAGTAAACACACTACACAATAAGTATAAAGTTATTTTATAATTATCCTATAACTACACCGATTAACTTCCTATAGAAAGTTTATAAAATAAAATTATCGCAAGTTCTGCGTTATAATTTTATTACTTAAGTCTGTTTATACATTTAGTGTCTTATTACGCCAAAATAAGTTAAGTATTTTTTTAAAATGGAGTCGCAAAGGAAAAAAATTAAGAAAAGTGGGCATTTTAAAAGAAGAGCAAAAAAAAATTATCAGAGAATGATTCAGTCTTCTGGAAGTACTGCCGCAATAGAAAATTCTATTCAACATTTAGTTGAGGCACCAACTCCAAATTCTTTTACAATCGATAGGTTAGGTCACATGTAGATAAAGAAGGTACCGCTAAAAAGTGGATAAAACAGAACACAATTGTATAGTGCGGTACAATGCATACCTTAAGCGATATTATTGTTCTATTGCGCAGTAGGCAAAGGCGTTATAGCCAATACGAAAAATGAACTTACAGGGTTGTTATTTTAGGCAGCAGTGTTACCTACAAATCCTTATTTGCATAAAAAATGAAGGTAACGTCGTGCAGGATAAATAAAATTTTACTTGATGTACCTAACTGCACCAAAAATGAGTATTTTATTCTAAAAAAAAACAAATAATTTGAAAAATACAGATAAAATCTGGCAACATCTCAAATGTCATTTTCTTGCTTTACTTTTATAGCGCCTGTATTAAACAACTTTACAGAACCTAAATATCGTATAACGCACGCGAGTTATGAACGTCCCATCTCGGTGTAACCTGAGAATTTGCAGGCTCAGCAGTAAAGATAATAAAACAAATGTAAAACATAATAAGATCGTCTTTATGTAATTCACACTTGAACAATAAAGTCCCTGTGTAGAAAATATTTGTTTTTAAAACCCTATTCTTGGAACCGCAAACAAAAGTGGCGCAGTCGGTAGGCTAGTGAAGGGTTGATTTTAGTGAACTATAATCGGCAACGAAAAGTTCGTGTGCAAATCCCGTTCGTCTTACGATTAATTCACTAGTTAAAATCGTGTTCCCATAGTGGTGAAAAAACAGACTACACAGCTCAGGGTGAGAACAAAAATCGTCAACCCCTGAAACCCTGGTGGAGGACACACATCGCCGATACCAGTTAGAATAAGATAGAAGTAAGAAGACCTGGGGAAAGAACAAATTCTTCGGAACCTATAGGCAACTAGATGAGGATGAAAACAATATTAATAATACTGTAAGTGCTCAATCCATTTTTATTCCTTTTTCCCATTGTTGTTCGACTTAAATGGTAGCTTTTAAGTAATTTAATTTTATTTTGATGAGCGATTCTGATATAGAAAACTTAATTAAAAGTATTGAAACTGTAAAATTAGATTCAGAATCCGACTCAGAAATATTAATATTAAACAATAGCAACATAATGACTACAAATAACACTAATTATCAGTTAATTCGTTTATACTTGGAATCTATTCCAAATTATGAGGGAAACCCTCGAACATTAGGTATTTTTATAAACACTTGCGATAAATTTATTAGTACTTTTGCAACAGACAATTTAACCGATGCACAGTGGCCGATTTTTCAAAAAAACTGGTCAAAAGTCGATTGCAAAATTTTGAGAAAGTACTACCTAATACTGACTAGGGAACTCTACTGTGTATCGTCACAAAGTAAAAATCAGTTCCCGTGAATATATTCAGAGTTAGAGCAAATCAAAATGACAGTTCTTGAAATCGCGCTCGACACGTTTTCAGGTCTGGAATTTTGCGCCCTAATTAAAGTGTCCATACAGTGTTTAAAAAAGACTTTATTACATTTTTTCGAATGGAAGGTATCAATAAAGGTATTTATAGCATACATCTTAACTATTTTAGAATAAATAAAATATTCGTAATGCAAAAACTGATATTAAACATAACCATACACGGCTGATTTTTTTGTGCTGTCATTTTATCAAAACGCATAAAAATAGTTATGAGAGTGGCCGAGATGAGTGGTCTAGTACATTTTTTCATAAAAGGTGGAGTGTAATAAATTGATTTTTTATAATATCTCCTGCTAATATTTGCTACTAAGTTTATAAAGTCTGTTTTTATCTCAATGTTTGCAGAATTTTTTATTAGCGTGCTAACATGCGATTAATGAGTTGAGTTGAGCGCCCTCTATCTCAAAAACGGTTCGACGTATAAAAAAATGTTGTAAACAAAATTTGTAGAGAATTTTATTCTCTACAACTTTTATAATAAATGCAAATACGATAGGGGGCAGAGAAAACGAGATATTCTCAGAAAACTGATTTTTGCGACCTTCGACCTTGAATATCTAAGGCCGCTCACACGTTGGCATACGTGACTTTTGAGACAACATTTGAAATGCTAAAATAAAGGTTGTCACAAAAATTCAGCTTATTCCGTTAGATTCCGAGGTTGATCCCCTTTTTTGACTAAGATAACTGTACTAAAGAGATATCGTGAATATTTTTCTCGAAAATGCTCTAGGAATAGCACCATGACAGACCTTTTTCATTGGTTGCTCGTGTCCTCAGACCCATTAATTTCAAGTTTGAGATTGGATCCGCCGAAAAAAAACAACATTCTTTCAAAGGATGCAATAAAATTATTGACTTTTACAAGCGTAAATTCAACATCAGGGAATTCTGATCTTAGTTCAGATTCTGATGAATGAGATGAATTTACCTCTGACAGGTATTATATATAAGTTGTGTTGGGTGAAATAAATAATTCTTAATAACAGAAAAATACATGATTGTATCATATAATATGATATATAATATAGTCTAAATATTTGAAATGGCGGGTTTAAAATGACAGATTCTTACTGCCAAAAATAATAATAAGCCACACCTCGTAAAAGGGTTGGGTTCCGAATAAAAACAGATGAAATATTTTCATTTTTTAAACATATTTTTGTAATATTATATATATATATATATATATATATATATACCTAGTATATATATATATATATGTATATAGTATATAGTATATATATATATGTATGTATATTATACATATATATATTTTTCGTCTATTTTTTTCGGGACCCAACACTTTTGATAGGTGTGACTCGACTTAGATTATAATGTAGTAATTATTTTTGACAGTAAGTCTGTCATTCTAAATTCGCAATTTTAAATTTAAAAAAAAGTTCAAATGCATAACTAGCGACCTCAAAAACCCCGGTGCAGGTCATTTCGCTTAAATCGAACTATTTTTAAAGGTACAAGTACGCCATTTTACATTCGCCATTTTGAATTTTTAAAAATAAATTACAAATTTAAAAAGAGCGACCCCAAAAACCCTGCCATACCAATTTTGGCTTCAATCGGACCTTGTTTCGACTTTTGACCACTTTTTTTGAAAAATCGGCCACTGTGCGATGGTTTAAACGATTTTCTTTTAAGAGCTGTAATTGCCAAATTGACAGGTAGAGCGCTCGACTTAATTGGCTCTCGTACAGAACTAACCAAATGGTCTGATATAAAAACAGTGCTTCAATTAAGTTTTGGAGACCAACGCGATATTGATTGTTTGATTCAGGATTTAATAACTCTTAGACCTGCGAAAAATGAAACCCCTTATAATTTCGGAATGCGTTGTCAAGACGCTAGAAGTCTTTTAGTCGCTAAATTAAATTCATTATCCGATAAAACTAACGCAGAAAAAATAATTCAAATAAAACAATTTGATGACTTAGCATTAAAAACTTACATACGTGGCCTAAGCGGACAAATACAGACCAACGTCAGACTTCGAAACCCTGATAGTCTAGAAAAAGCTATGAGTTTAGTTGTCGAAGAAGAAAATTTTTTGTATTCTACCCAAAAAATAAACTCTATTAATACTCAAACATCTTTTAGACCTATTAATCGAATGGCACCTGTAAGACCAAATAATTACCCAAGGCCTCAACCAAGACATTACCCACCAAATTCTTACATACCACATCCACGACCTAGTTTTCAACCTTTATTTCAAAATCAGAACCCTAATTCTCATATTTTTAGACAAAACTGGCAGCCAACTAACATTTTTCCCAACAAACCACAGCAACCATTTTCACATCAAAATCAATTCAATAAACCCCATCAATTCCATAACCAACGTTCTACACGAACTCATTTTAATTCAAGTAATTCTAATAGAAATTTTAAACCTGAACCAATGGACACTTCGTCCGGAAATACCGTGTTACATCCCCAATCAATTCAATTTAATTACCAAGAATATTTTGCTGAAAACGAAATTATTCCAGATGATTACGAATATATGCCATCAACATCTCATGATAATTATGCTTACCCAATCAATTTTAATGAAAATCAAAATTTTAATGAATACAATTATGATAACTCTATTCAAAACCAATCGCAGCCAGGTCAGGAATCCCAAAATCCGGAAACAGATCAAGAAATCCAAAACCCAGAAACACCAAATTTTTGCGAAACTTCCAACCCCAACAACCTAACGTGATACAGTTAAATAATATAAAAAATAATCTACCTCATATTTTTATTCCGGAACTAAACGCAAATTTTTTAATTGACACCGGAAGTAGTAGAAGTTTAATGAACCCAGATCTTGCCTATAAATTATATAAACCTTATATTTTTAAAGAAAATTTTCATATTCAATCAGCCCATAACATAAGTTATCATGACGAAGTTATAATTATACCAATTTTTAAATTATTTAATATAAACGAAACACATAAGTTTTATCTTTTTAAATTTAGTCAGAAATATGACGGCATCATCGGTGTAGATTTACTTAAACAGCTAAACGCGAATATTAACATGAAAACTAAGATGCTTACAACGCCTTATTCAATGATTCCCATAATATACGAGCTCGAACAAGAAACCAAAGAAAAACTACGATTAAATTACTATATTAATATTCCTGCACGTGTAGAACAAATAGTTAAAATTCCTGTAAATATGAATTATGATGGTATAGGAGTTTTAAATCATTTAAAATTTGGTAAAGGAACCGAAATGCCAAGCGCTTTAGTTAATGTAAAAAATAATTTTGCAACAACCACAATTATCAATAGTAACGAAAATCCCGTTGAAATTAATTTTAAAGAACCAGTAGAAATTGAACCTTTGAATATCTTAGAATTAAACTTTTTTGAAAAAAACAGAACTTAATAAAAATTTTAATACTTTTAATAATTTTGACGACCTTTTAAAACAAAATTTAGCGAATATAAGATTTAAACACTGTAATAAAGAAGAATTTGATTACGAGATAATTTATAAAAAAGGAAAGTACAATAAAAATGCCGACGCATTATCACGCATATCAGTTAACGCAATAGAAACCGAATCAGTCATAAATAATCCGGGAGAAGTAAATCAAGATATTTTAGAATATTTTGAAGAATTTTCTAAAAAAAAGCAATTAGACGATAAAGATATTAATCAAACAAAACCAATTAAAAAAGGAAACTCAAGAAGTTAAAATTTTACAAAACATTAAAATAGTACCCTCACAAACAATTAATACGATTAATAATTCAAGTATTGTTGAAACTGTAAATAACGGTATTCCCATATTAGATGAAAAAATTAATTATAAAACGAATCAAATTTTAATTATACCCAATGTTTATAATAAACTTGACGAAGTACAAAAAATTCAGTTTCAAAAATTAAAAAAAAAATTAAATGTAATGAAGATCTTGTTATAAATTTCTTAAAGAATTTACATTTTCGGGACTTTATTTATACCTTTTTGATAACACACTTTACGAAACATATAATATATATAAAATATATATAAAACAAATAATCGATAAATTAAATATTCAAGGACATGAACAAATTCATCGAAAAAAAAAAATATATAGTTTATAAAAAAGTAGACAGGCGTAGTAAAAAGAAAAATAAACACAAAAGACCTTTTCCACGTATACGTATACTTATAAGGGCAGATGTATAACCAATCGAATTTCATAAATTAACTTCCAACCCAGGGCTTTTACCCATAAAATAAGGCAAGGCACAATTATAAACTAACTCTTCGTCTTTTATTCAGATATATGATATTACAAATATAATTGACGACTTCAACTTTCTTCGCAACCACTATTTGTCAATAAAAGATATTTTTAACAATTCCACAAAAAATTCTAGTTTTCATCAAGACTATTTTAATTCATTTTAGATTTAATTGAAACAAAAATTAAAAATCAATTTATTAAAATTAATCCTTCAATAAATCCCAGAAATAGGAGAGGGCTTATAGATGGTCTAGGTTCAATCATCAGGATCAAAAAGATGCAGAAAAATATAATGAATCAATAGAAACACTTCTTAATAAACAACATCATTCTAAATCCTTAATCAACGATCAAATTAGCTTACTACAGATATCAATCAATAAATTTAAAAATAACTTTTAAATCTTATCAAAAAAACAAAATATAACAGCTCAAAACGCTTTTCAACGAAAACCGTTTAACGACTGCTGAAATCTATCACTTTCATTGTCAAATATACCTTTTGTAATTGTCTATTATGTTTTAATTAATTTATCACATATTAGAAAAAATACAAATTGCAATTACATTTTCATTAAATACATTAAATTAATTAAATACATTACACAACTCAATTATAAATCCAAAGGATTTAATTATCGAAATTTTAAACATAAATCAACACCTTTATAATCAAAAACATTTAAAACTGAAATAAAAAATATTCTGCTTTAAAAAAAAATCATAAAAATTAAAAGCAATGTTAAACAAAGTAAAATCATTTTTATTTGGAAGTGCCTTTAGTTGAACAACAAAATTTTAATATATTTCACCTACACCCATTTCCTGTATTTACAAATGATACCTTTAAAAACATAATTCCTAAATCCAAATACCTTATTTTAAATGAGCACAACTTTGCATTACTCAACACAAACTGCGATAACGTAAAATCAGAAGAATACCTATGCCGAAATACTGATGTTCTAAACATTTCCGATAAGTCTCCATGTGAAGTTCAACTATTACAATATTTAAGTAATACCAGCATTTGCCAATAAGTTCCAGTAGCTGTATCCTCCCTTATGGTTCAAAATCTAGGAAACAACCAATGGATCATCATCAGCCCCACATCTTTAGTAGTTAGAATTAATTGTGCGAATAAGGACTTTTTTTCCAATAATCGGGAGTTACGTGTTAGAACTTAAAGACAAATGTGAAGTGCGAATAAACGATGTTGTTTTAAAATATTACTCCGATTCAAATGTAATTTTTGAAAATATTGATCTGCCTCATCTACAGTTACAAAGACTTATAATGAAAAAGACATTAAAGAAAATAAAATTCAACTTAAAAATTTAAATTTAGATTATAAAAAAACTATTCATAGTGCAATAAATAAACAAAGACTTCAAATTATTCCAATTCATTTCCATAGAGTTATGGCATATACGGTTTTATTATATGCTATTAATTGCTATTTTTTGCATTTTTGCTTATTTTTATATTAAGAAAAAAGGTATTTTACTCAGAAGATCATCGTCAACAATCCAAGGATGTCGAGCAACCGTAGATGTAAAATCATCGAACTTTGGTATCAACCCCATAGTTCTCAAGTGAGGCCGAAGGAGTTATGAACGTCCCATCTCGGTGTAACCTGAGAATTTGCAGGCTCAGCAGTAAAGATAATAAAACAAATGTAAAACATAATAAGATCGTCTTTATGTAATTCACACTTGAACAATAAAGTCCCTGTGTAGAAAATATTTGTTTTTAAAACCCTATTCTTGGAACCGCAAACAAAAGTCGCGACAGAGCAGATAAATTGTATAACGTTTTTATAAAGACAAAACCATTTTATAACAAAAACGCCATATTTATTGACCGATCAATTGTTTATAAATCGCCGCCATTGTGTGAATTTTACCAACAAACGTTAAAACTGTCAATTAAAAATGAATTTTCTTGAAAAAAATTAATGTAATCTTAAGACTAGTCAATTATAAACTGAACAAATAAAACAATAATATTCTTAAAAAACATGAAACTTTGTCAAATAAAAAATTAATTTTTTTTTTTTTTAATAATTTTTAGTAGGTATGTTTGTTAACTGGCGCTTTAATTTTTTGTTAAAAATATATACATATATTGTCAGAAAAGATTGCTCCGCAGGAAGATGTTGTCCTCGATAGCGTAAATCTCAAAGGTTTAATAATTATATTTACATAATAAACAACAAGCACCATTTTGGATCTTAGCCGTTTGACATCCAACATAATTCGCATTATAAAATAGTCTTAGGATAAAAATTTCCCACTCCATTCCTAATTTCTAGAGAAGGAAACAAATTGATGTTCTTATAACGATTCTGTCGCATTATAACATACTTATAAAATGCTTGTTTTAATATTCTATAAATATTCGTAAAGTGCAATTAAGCTGCAGAGTAAAACCGCTATAGTATAATCGTATAGCAGTTCCCCAGTATACTGATACTGAGTTTTATAAGGGTTGTGTAGTGTATTTATATAACTGCTAACGAAGTAAACTGTTTTATAAAACGGGGCCCTTTTTGGTTGAGTAAGTGTTGTATAGTAGTTTTTAAACGCATTATACAATTTTAGCGTTTCTATAATATGTGTTGTATAGCAGTTCTAACAACACTTACATAATCAATTTTGTTAGCTGGGTATCCACGGTATTCGGTACATGATATAACAGCTTTGATAACACCTAGACTGTATCATTTTATGAAAAATGTATTTACTGATAAATGGACAACCATTAAAATTGTTTATTTATTTTAAAATTATATAAATTATATAAAGGGTGTTGCACATTTACGAAATACGGGTGAGGAACGGCAAGAGATATCGATTTGAAATTTTTAAAGCGTTTATAATCCAATCAAGCCTTTTTCTAAAATATTTTAAACAAAATGCCACTTCAGGTTTGATCGGAACTGACATCAACTTTGTTACTTTAAATAGAATACCCCCATATATTTTTACATTTTTAAATTCTACATAAAATTAGTGTCAAAATTTGACAAATGCGCGTAAATCAAAAATAGCCTATAATTTTTTTGCTATTAGGTTTTCGAAAATTTGGTGGAGTTTTTGGAATCTTAAAAAATTGTTTAAAATATTTAACATTTTAACATTTTAACAAATTAAACCCAACAAATAAACCCAGGGCAAATTGGCAACTTAAAACGTTAATAATAACTTTTTTATTTTAAATGAAACACCCTATATGTTTTTACATAATCAAATAGAAAATTAAAACCTATGTAATTATTCCCTATAAACAGTGGCGGCGCCAGCTTTTTCATTCCAGTTGGGGGACACCTGGCAAAAATTTGAATTGTGGGCAGCAAAAATATGTTTTAGGTATCTAGGTAAGGTTTCAGATAATGGGTATAAATTGTATAATGTACCCACTAATTATAGATATTTTACGGATTTGTGAATAAATGTGAAATATAAACTAATTATTACAAAATTTATTTTACACGGAAACGCATGAATAAATAACTATAACAGACACAGTCTAACGTTTAGGTCGATTAGGAAAGCGCTATTTTTCTATTATTATGTTTAATTGCAAAAGAATCTACAACTATATCTAAGTCCATTGCTTTCCATTGCTTTTACAATACTTTTTTTATCGTACAATATTTCTAAATCTGTGAGCCTCTCTTGTAACATTGTAGTCCTTAAATAGTTTTTTATTCTTTTTAAGCCACTAAACGACCTCTTACAACTGGCGCTTGAAGAGGCCACGGTTATGGCAATGTTACACAATTTATTTATTTCGTGAAATACTAAATTGAATTCCTGCAGAAGTACTGCAAGATCTGATAAGGTCCTTATTTTAACATTATGATTAATTTCATACCTGTTAATGGTTTTTGGTAGTGATTTTAGTTCATTTTCGACAGACGCTACGTCACATCTATAGATGTGACGTATATATAATGGATAGCTAAATTCAAAAATATATTACTTGATGGGTTTAACGCACTAAATCCTTTTAGAACACTAGCATTTTCCTCAAATCTCTGACAAAGTTCTGAAGTGATTCGGTCAATTATAGGATAATATAATTTATCTATTTTTTGCTCAAATGTTTAGTTTAGCAGGTTGGGCGAGCGGTTGGGCGGGAACAATTTGGGTTGGGCGCTCGCCCAACCGCGCCCACCCCTGGCGCCGCCACTGCCTATAAATAATAATAATAATAATAATAATAATTAAGAAATGCTTGAATGTAATAGTACAGTCATCTTAGAGCCGTTTCACATGCGACTGATAAAGTCCTGACGATCAGTCCTGATGGTCAGTCCTGATGACTAGGGGCCATTGTTTAAATGAACTTTTTCACATGCACTGCGTATCATCGGTTGACTGATTCGTCGGCACGGGCATCGGGACAGCCCGTGCGCACTGCGTACCGTCAGGACTATTAAGGGCTGTTAGTTATATGGAGTATTTCATATGGTACGTACGGTCAGCAGAAACAGTGTTGCACAATGAGTAGTTTACGCATTGATACTGAAATTGTAATAAGTAGCATCGAACAGCGAAGATGCATCTGGTATGCAGATTATGAGAACTATAAAAAAATGGATGCAAAGAACAAAGCATTTGAAGAAGTAGCAGAAATAGTAGTTCCGGATTTTGAAAATTTTGCGGAAGCAAAAAAGAACTTATAAAATTTTGCGTTGTATTATTCTCTTTATACAAAAAGCGGCAACAGCGCAATTCCGGAGGGGCTGAGAACCGTCTCGTAGTAGACATTTCCGTACTATACGTTGCTTGTGAAACAATGGCCATGACCGTCAGTCCGTATCATCAGGACTGATCCTCAGGACTTTATCAGTCGCATGTGAAACGGCTCTAAGAGCCGAGTCAAAAAAAGGGACCAACCTCGGAATCTAACGAAATAATCTGAATTTTTGTGAAAACCTTTATTTTAGCATTACAAATGTTGTCTCAAAAGTCACATATGCCAACGTGTGAGCGGCCTTAGATATTCAAGTTCAAAGGTCGCAAAAATCAATTTTTTGAGAATATCTCCTTTTCTCTGCCTCCTATAGTATTTGCATTTATTATACAAGTTGTAGAGAATAAAATTCTCTACAAATTTTGTTTACAAAATTTTTTTATACGTCGAACCGTTTTTGAGATAGAGGGCGCAGAGTGTGGAGCGCTCAGCCATACGTACCTTTAGCGCAATGTAAATCGTGAATCCCAATCTATTATACCGTTTTTAATTAATTATATAATAAATATTACTAAAATAAAAATTATATACCTTATATTTACTTATATTTATATTTATATGTCTTTTAAATCAAATATATTTTATCTTCATATTATCTTATATCTATTTTAATTTAATTTTAATGAAGGATAATTGTATCGGAGTAGGAAAAAATGTTTTTATTTATATCAATATTATTATTATTATTAATCTTTATCTTCTTCATCCTCGTCTTCTTCAGGTTGGCCAGCAATTTCAGACTCATTCTCATCATCACTCTCCTCGTTATCATTAACATTAATTATCATATCTTCAAAAACTTACTTATAACGCGTTTGTACTTTGCAGATTTTTTTGCCTTTGTTGCCTCATCTGCGACTTCACCACAAAATAAGCAGAATATTTTAAAATCAAACACATCATTCCCTTTTTTACGAGGGGTACAGTTGATGACGTTGAAGGTCCAGTCTCTTCAAGGCGACGTTTTGCTGCTGCAATTTTACTATAGTACGCTATAGCGTACAATTTTCGACACTCAATATGAAGTATTTAGGTAGTTTATGTTTATTTCTCTCAATAATTGCTTCTTTTAAAGTCTTTATACCGCGCACAGAAGTCACAGAATCACCTTCAGAAAGTAACTTATTACAAATAAAATACAAATCAGCCCTGTTAACCTTTAAAATATTACGAATATTACCTGTCACAACCCTAGACCTATACCTAGGGTCACAACTTGCTTTAAATATAGGTATACCTAACCTTTTTATTAATAGCAAGCCCACTATAGTATTTCCAGGTCTGTAATTTTAAAAGCAATATCTGGATCCAAGAGATGACCAGAGACATATCCAAGGCAAATTCATTTAATGTCTTTTCTTCTTAAAATGCATTTATCATTTATTAGAATAACATAAGAATATATTTAGAATGATTAACTTTATTATTTAATTATTTGTATGTCAAAAGTAAGTAATATTTATTGACTATTAGTGGTCGGAAAACATGTTTTTATTTTTTACTTACTTTTTTCTAACTTGGTCATGCTGATCTCTTCTTTGATACAACAACCACATCCGAAGGTGTAGTAATATATGAACCGGCCCCATTTCCTATACCAAACTGTTTTAATCGGTCTCGCTTGTTTTCCTGCTGAACTAGCTTCATTGCCTTTTGAATTGCTTACTTCCAACTCAATTTCTGAGTTATTTTTTGTGCAGTCAGCCATATTGTATTATTTTTAATTAAACATCTGAAAAAAAAAATATGTCAATTAAATCCGATATTGTTTTTAAAAATATAACTACATTTTCAGTTGAATTTTGCATAAATTGAATGCACGTTTCGGCGAAATTTATTTGCCTCTGGTAATGACTTTTTAGCATGTTAATTAAAGGATGAATTTCAAATTAAATTTTTTAGCCGCATTTATTGTGTTTTATGTAACAATTTACCAAATTTGGTAGGATTTAAAATAATCACAGTACTGTGATACTGTGGTACTTACCTTTTACTAAATATTCCATACATGTTAGGTCGAATGCTAGTCAATAAAATTTATAATATGTTATTTATTTACTTATTTATTCAAACAATTATTTAAAATTTGTGAAGTTTTAAATTTTTTTAAAATAAATATGAAACAATAAATAAATGCTTTTTACCTTACACTGCTTTTAAAGAACATTAAATTTACGTTGAATAAGTCATAAATAAAGATTTAAAAATGTATTAGTAAAAGTGCTAAAACAGGTACCTAGTCAATGTCGACCAATAAAATATTCCCCCCGCTATAAAACACACATTAATATTTCAAATCACAAAATACTACAAATAATTCCTGATTAAAATTCAGCATTTATGTCATTTACAAATATTAAATATTTAAAATGGTTAACATATGTATTATCTGACCCCATATGTCAATAAATCCAAATTTTAAATTATGATTTGTTGTTATTCATTTTTTTTTAAGTTAATAACTTAAAAAACTATTTATTAAAACCCTGGATACATGGTGCACCAATTATTTAAAAATTGAAAAAAGCGGTTTTCAAATAATTTGAAAAAACTGAAAAAATGTGAAACCGTTTTAAGTTCGTTATTTCTGGAAATTAAAAAAATAAGTTTAACGTATAAACATACAGATTTATTTGCATTTTATCCGACTTTTGATTTATTTGCCTACCACCATCTTTTGTTTTTCCCATGGCGACCATATTGGAAGTTTACATTGTTGGATAAAAAACAAGGAATCCAACGATGTATGAAACTACATAATTAAGGGGGCTATTATAAAAACAAAAGATGATAATGGTAACTCAAAATATAGTAGCGAAGAAATTTCACGAAAATGTAGATTAATGTTAAATTTTTTTTCGGGCAGAAGGACCTAGGTCTATAGCCCAATAAAGACTTTTTTTTGTTAATTTTTTTTTAAATTTAGGTACAGAAATAACGAAGTTATAACGATTTTGGTTTTGAATGGTTTTTAGTTTTTTTCAAATATTTTAAGAACCGCTGGCCCTTTTTAATTTTAAATTTTATTTAAATTGTCTAATTACGCAACTTATTTCTAAGTTAACCGACCATGTAGCTCTTCAATTAAAAAAAAATACTTTAAGTCTTATTGAAGATATGTACTTTACAGTAAGAGCAATACATTGCCTCATGTCATTCACAATACATTTGCCTGGAATATTTTTTATTTTGCATTACGATAAAAAAACGTATTTTTTGTTTAAAATTATATGGATTATTTTTTAACGTTTCTAAAAACCAATAAAAAATTTTAAATTCAGTCATATATATGTTTTAATCAATTAAAACATTATTATAGTGGGAATTACCTACTGTACATTATTTAGTATTACACAACTCAAAGAGCTTCTCCAAAAATTTCGCCGCTGCTTTATAATCGTTCTTGCTTTTATAAACTACAGAATTATTAGGCAAGAAAGAATCACTTTAAGCCCATTAGTATAACTCTGATCGCTCTGCAACTTGGCATTAACAATCTACAGCTCACGAGAAAGGCCCTTGTGGCCCTATTGAAGCTTTGAAAAGACAAGCAGGTAAAGCTAGTCTTCAAAGCAATCAAATATCAAATAAGTACAGCATTTGGGTCCACAAAGTCAAAATCAAAATAACATTGAAAAGGTATGAAGTTAATATTTTGAATGAATGTAGGCTATACCTACTAGGTATATACCACAAATAGATATTTTGTATGGATTATACAAGTGTATTAAATATAATTTATCACCCCACAACTGTTTTTTTTTAAATTCAACCCATTCGAATTTTCGAATTTTAATCCCACAAGATTAATCATGCCTCTGTAAAAGCTTTCATTTGAAGAGCGCGATCATTAACAGTCAGTGGCGGCTCGTCAGGGATGGCAAGGCAGGCTCCTCAAAAAAAAAATAACTTACTTCAATTATTTTAAATGTGTATTATATTTCAAATGAATAGCTATTTAGTAATTAAATAGTAAAATTTCCAATCATAATTATTATTACAATAATGCTTTCTTAATAAATACAAATACTGAAATATTTACATTGAACCAAGTCACAGAGGAGTCTACACATTGGAGGATTCCGTTGCTATTCAAAATTTATTCATTAAGGTTCTTACGAGCGCGGCCGACCGAACACGTTATACGGTGGAGGCTAGCCGTTAGCGCTAGACTGTGCCGCAGTTTACGATGGAGTGATCAAGAGCGGTCACCGTCTGAGCGCTGCATTTTAAAATTTCGAACAGGCAGCCAGAGAAGAGTTTAATATTGTTATTTCGTTTACAAAATAAAAATTAAAGAAGAAAAACTTATAAAGATATCATAATAATAAATATATTAATAATAATTATATATAATTATTATTAATATATAGGACCTCTACTTTTTATAGTGTATATCAACGATCTACTAAATCAACATACGGAAATGGTAGCATATGCAGATGATATTGCGGTCCCAATGACAGGTCAGAATTGGATCCAAATACAAAATGGTCTAAACACCAAACTTAACCAAGTATATAACTGGCTATATAATAATAAATTAGTCTTAAATTTTAAAAAAACAGTATATATGACTTTTGCCAATTATATGGATTCTATACCAACCAATATGCAGATATTCATAAATGGAAGTAAGATCGAACATGTTAGTACCTGCAAATACCTTGGCCTAATGTATGATCAACATTTGAGATGGAAGACTCATACAAATTATATTACAAATAAGCTAAAGTATCTAGTTGTTGTATTTTATAAACTAAAGAAAATATTATCTATCAAACAGCTGCTCCAACTATATTATGGACTTTTCAACAGCATATCAACATATGGTATCATAGGATGGGGAGGAGTTTATGAAAACGCATACAAACAACTTGATACTTTACAAAAAAAATTACTCAAAATAATTGGTATAAAACAAGATGACATAATCAGGCCATTAGACATAAAACAAACTTTTGTTGTAAAGGCTATATTGAGGCAATATGAAATATTAAAAAGCAAATACGATGAACAAAGCACAAACACAAGAAACAAGAGTCTGCAACTACCAAAACACATATTATCAATAGTGCAAAGAGGCTATGAATACTATGCTATATATTATTACAACCAATTACCGAACAACATAAAAAATCTAAATGAAAGCAAGAAGTCCATAAAAAAGAAAATTAAGATGGTGATAAAAAACTTAAATGTAAAGTAAAAATATGTTTTAATTAAGTTAGGGTTAATAATTTGTACAGCAAAAATATTTTATTTTTTTAATTAAGTTAGGGTTTAATAATTTGTCTAACCAAATAATTAGGTACATTAATTATAATTATGTTAAATTAAGACATATTAAATTTAGTTTTAGGGGACCAACCTATGTACGGGCATTTGCAATGCCCCCTATAGGTCCTTGCAATGTAAGGAATTTGGTGATAATAAATAAATAATAAATAAATATTTATTATTATGATATCTTTATAAGTATACTTAAACATTCAATTTTCTTAGTTTCTTTACGAAACTTTCTTGACCAATTACTGGTAATATTCATAAAAATAATTAAACCCACACTGTACAGCTGTCTGTCGGTATTTGAAGTTGGTGGAACGCACTCAAAACAAAAAACTTTGGCGAGGTGTGAGTTAAATTTTTTTTTTCTTATGAATATTATACTTAATTTAAAGTGGCATTAAAGAGCTTAAAAGCATTAAATAAAAACGTTTTATTTAATGATAAAACTGTCGTAGTGCATTTATGAGTATTACTGTCTTGATTTATTTGTTATCATTATAATAACCTAGCTTTGAAAATAACAGCTTTTAGAGACATATCGGCTGTTCCACTCCAAAACGTGTTTTTTATATTTTTTTTACTTCCACCTTTAAAACGTCCATTATCGTACATGTTTCCATGACAATAAGTGACCTTTTAAATACACATTGACACGTTGTGGCTTTATGGCGTTTTAGTCACGGGCTAAAGTTGCAACAGATAAAAACCTGGCTGAATTTAGTTTTAAGTTAGTTGACAGTTGTTAAATGCCATACAATCGTTAAAATAAAGTGCCGCTCTTGTAAAATAATACTAAATGTAAAAATTATTTTTTTATGTTAATAAAAAAATAAGAAAGTATGAAATAGTTTTCTTAACGCCAATATTTAAAAAGTTTATATAAACATTGTACTAACTTTTTAATTTCGCTGGCAGTAAAATACACGTCCACTGTGAAAAACTGTTGTTAGTTCATTTTCAAGGGATACATTTCGACTTACACACGAATTTCTTATTTTTACCGGCGTGCCGGTATTACAGATCATCAAATGGTTAGTGTATTGTTTTATAGATGTCGCTATATACAATAATTTAATTTAAATCATCTTTGCATAATAGTAAGTGCTTATTCGTCGTAGAAAAAGTCTAGTATGGGACTTGTTTATAAACTTTTCCAGACACCCATTTAATTAAATACTCGCTGGAAAACTCGCTAGTGGATAATTAAAATTCGTGACTAAAATGGCGTTTATCAGACTTAAAACATAATATACTAGTATACACTGTTTAAAATATCTGTGGTGTAAAGAGTAATCTTAAAATGGTGTCAAAATCCAACACCAAGTGGTGTTAATATAACACCATGAATTATGGTTGAAAATGAACACCAAAACGGTGTTTATCTAAAAATATTTGAGAAGTGCACCTACACAGAAAAAAATGAATAGTTCATTTAACTATATTAATTTAGTTGACCCATAAGTAATTATTTTTTTGTGGATCACGTGATGTTTTTAAATTTCGCCTCTGTTGACTTACATAAAGAATATATAACCTCAGGTAGTGATTTGCTTTGGTGTGACACTACAAGTTGTTCGATACTAAAAAAACCTTAAATAGGTGGAAACAGCTGTTAATACTTGAAGTATTTTAAGTTAGCGGAACGAACTAAAAACATTTTCTCTAGCGAGTTGAATGTTCCATTTTCTGGAATAATATATTATATACCACTGGTAATATACTAGTAATGCGTCAAGGAACTTCCTGTTTCCTTTTTTTTCCTTTTTTTCTGTGTAGTATGATTTAATTTGACCACAAACACATAATATTTAACACTGAAAAGAAGTTCAATTTACACCAGGTAAAATTTATTTTAAAACTGTGTGAAAGTTAAATTAACACCATTTTAGTATTTGAATTTACACCGGACCAACGAAGCCTATTTAACACCATTTTGGTTTGTATCGATATAGACCACATATGGTGTTAATTTGGTGTTAAAATGGTCATGAAATTTTGAACAGTGCATAAATACACTGAAAAAAATAAGCTGTTGAAACAACAACAAAAATTCAACTCTTTATGCACTTTAAATACAAGCAATGGTTCTTGCACGTTTACTTAACCATCTAAAAATGTCAAATTGTATTGTTTATTTGAAAAACCTATAACATTTAAATGAACAAAATGAAAACATTTGTTCTAATCTGCTAATTTGGTTAATTTTGGTATTAAGGTAAATTTCTTGAAATGTCCAGGTAACCTTTTTAGAATATTCACTTAACACCAATAAAATGTTATATTAAAATAGTTTGCGCTAATGTTCCAAAACGGTTGGGTTAACATTTTGAAAATGTAAAAGGAAAATTCTATTTAAAGAGAAAGAATTGAACCCTCTCCTCGCCAGAGTTTTTGACACATTTGGAATGAAGCATCGTATTTGTACCAAAAACAGTACGATGATGCTTTATTAGAAATTAAATCATCATATAAGAAGTTTGTCGTTTTAATAAATATACATTATGTAGTGTTTTGTTTAGATTGATAAAAAAATTGAAAGAAATTAAAACATTTTAAACTATAGTTTTTTTAATGGTAAATTTATAGCCCCCTTAGTAAGGGGCCCTTACTTCAACTGACCACGAGCCACCACAGTCAACAATTACACCGACCGACATGATTTTCCTTGTCCAAGATATAATTAATTTTTTCCACTAAATTTGTAGGGCTGATTACGAAATCAGACTTAATTTTATCGTATCACATCAGATTTTTAGTAAAATTAATATATTCGCTATTTTTGATTTTTCAGTAAAAATAAATTAAATTATTGAGTTTTGGTGCTCTTCCCTTGAATTAAGGAACCTCTCGTGAGAAAATATATTAGTTGGAACAGCACACGCCCATTCGAAACGCGTTACATGGAAATAAGCCGTTATAGTTACTTTGTTTACAAAGTTTTTACTGAAATCAGTGTTTACTTTTGGTATTTAATATATTTAATTAATGATTTGTGGTTGAAAAACGTATAAGAAACATAATGTCTTCAAGAAAGTGTCATAATAGTCGGGATACATTTTGTTACATTTGTGGAAACTTTACGACTTCAAAGCAAAAACTGAAAATTACTGAGTTTGTGGGAAATACGTATAATGCTTATTTTGGCTTCAAAATACAACTAAAATCGTGGACTCCGCAGTTAGTTTGTACTATTTGTGTTGAACAATTAAGGCAGTGGACATACCGCAAAAGACAATCTCTAGCTTTTGGTAGACCTATGATTTGGAGAGAGCAAGTCAATCATATTGATGATTGTTATTTTTGCTGTACCAATGTGAAAGGTTTTAATGCTAAAAATAAAAATAAGATTGCAAATGTAACCTCAGTTACACGTCCCATTCCACACGGTATAGAAATTCCAGTGCCCCTTCCAAGTTCAATATCTGATCTCAGCTCAACATCGTCAGAAGAAAATTTACAGCGTCAAGAATCAAATGAAGTTTTTGAACCAATTTTAAATCAGCCACAGATATTCACACAAGGTGAATTAAATGATTTAATTAGAGATTTAAATCTTTCTAAAGAATCTGCTTAACTTCTTGGGTCTAGACTTCATGCAAAACACCTGTTAGCTCCTGATACACATTTTGCTGGGTATAGGAAGCGTGAAGAAGAATTTGTACCTTTTTTCAGTCAACAAGAATCATTAGTTTATTGCCACAATATTCCTGATCTCATTGAAAAGTTAGGAGCGCAATATGATCCTGGAGAATGGAGACTTTTCATAGATTCTTCGAAACGGAGTTTAAAAGGTGTTCTTTTACACAATACTAATCAGTATGCTTCTGTTCCTGTCGCTTAATCTGTTCATTTAAAAGAGACTTATGAAAATTTGGAAACAGTACTAAAATTAAATATGAAGAACACGGTTGGCAGGTTTGTGGAGTTCTGAAAATTATAACTTTGCTGTTAGGTCAGCAGTCAGGATACAGGAAATATCCTTGTTTTTTGTGCGATTGGCAGTAGAGCACGAGAAAAGCATTACGTTTAGAAACAATGGAATCCTCGTACAAATCTCAAACCTGGAACCAATAATGTTATACGAAAAAATTTAATTGATCCTGAAATTTTTTTATTACCTCCGCTTCATATTAAACTCGGTATTATGAAACAGTTATTTAAGGCATTGGATAAAGAAAATAATAGTTTTAAATACTTGAGTAAAAAATTTTCAAGATTATCAGATGCCAAAATAAAAGAAGAAATGTTCGATAGACCACAAATTAGATCTTTGATGAAGCTTGGCTGGCGTTCAAAGATGTCAACAATTTTTTAGGAAATCACAAACACCCTGACTAGAAAAATATTGTGGCAAATAAGTATATAAAATTGGGGTGTAATATGAGTATAAAACTCCATTTTTTACATTCACCTGTGGATTTTTTCCCTGATAACCTTGGTGATTATAGTGAAGAACAGGGAGGTTTCACCAAGACATAAAAACTATGGAAACAAGGTACCAAGGTCGATGGAATGTGAATATGCTGGTCAATAAAACTTGATATTATTGATGATTCTCATAAAAAAATTACACCCAGGCGTAAATTTATCGCTAAACGCAAAAACTGTTACTCAAAATACCCCTGTAGCAATTATTGTACATGATATTTTCTTTGTAAGTTTTCAAATATATGTATTTATAATATAATTATTAATAATTGATTTTTTCTTAAAATTTCAAAATAAACGTTTTTTCCTTTTTGTAAAAAAACCTGATGTGATAGAGTAATTATGTAGGTATTTTTGTGTTCAAAATACTATAAATTAGTGATATATTTCACTCAAATCAAAACAACGTTCAAAAAGTTTTCATTTGTCGGCCGGTGTTATTAATATTTTATGAAATAAATATTTAACGTTTTATTTTAAATTTTGTATAAAATGTTCTGTATACTTTGCTAAGTACATATAAATTTTAAAAACGGAAAAGATATTCCGAAATTCACAAAAAATCTATTTGTTTATAAAATTAAAATTTCAAACATTAGGAGCTTGTTAATTCTTGTTCTATTTACAAACGAATCGATTTTTATAGTACTAAAATTTAAAAAATCCTAACTTAATAAAGTTTTTCAAATACTTTTAAAATAAAAAATACGTGTCATTTTGTATCTCATCATAACCGAGAAAATAATATTCCAGAATAATTTAAATTGTAACTGAAAATTTGACGTAAAATGACGCATATAGAAAATTAGGGAATTTTCGACATTGTAAATAGTTAAAGCATGCTTGTGAAGTATATTAAAATCCTCGCGCTAATATATTTTGGGGCTACGCATTTCATGATACATGATACCTAGGTATACATGCGCTTTTGCTAAATAATATTAATAACCCAATACCTAGCAATACGTGTAGAAATTTAATAAATGTTTAGTGTAGTAGGTTTATTCTTTATTTTCTAATAAATGTTTGGTGGATAATTTACAAGTTTAATACATTCTGTTTGGGTACGTTATAAACACATAAAGAAATAATAAATTTATTGTTTCATAAATGTTTGATTTTAATATGGGGCGCCGTTTTATTTTTTATTCAGAAATTTATTTTATGTAGTGATGTTTTTAATTAGATAAATAATATCACACAATAATTTTTATTCTGCGAATTAATAATATCATAGCAGATATTCTAAATTTAGATTTAATTAAGCTTTAATTCGCTTAATTAAAAATAAAATTTAATTTTTATGCATGTCAAACTGATATTTTTAATTTAGTATATTTAAAGTATCTGTTTCTAATATTTGTATTTTTTGTTAAACACACATTTTTAATTCGCTTAATTAAAAATTGGATTTAATTTTGGTGCCAAACTGATATTTTTATTTATTTAATTTAAAATTTTTGTATTTTTTTGCTCAACACATATTTTTAATTCGCTAAATTAAAAATATCATAGGAGATATTTTTAATTCGATTTAATTTTTATTTTATTAAATAAGCAGATATTTTTAATTCAATGTGATATTTTAAAAAATATTTGGAATAAAAATTAAATCTTATTTTTAATTAAGCAAATTAAAATATGTGTAAAAATACAAATATAAGAAAAATATATTTTAAATTTAATAAATTAAAAATATCAGTTTGGCATAAAAATTAAATCTATAGATTTAATTTTTATGTTATAACTTTTGAATACATATCTGCTATGATATTTTTAATTCGGTGATAAAACATGTTCATGTGATATTTTTTATTTATAAATTTATTTTTTTAAATTTTTATGGCAAACTGATTTTTTAGTATATTAAATTTAAAATATTTACCTTTTTTAATTGTTTTTTTTGTTAAACACACAGCTTAATTTAGCGAATTAAAAATATTTGTTTAGCAAAAAAATACAAATATAATGAGCAAATATTTTAAATTAACTAAATAAAAAATATCAGTTTGGCATAAAAATTAAATCTTATTTTGAAATATCTGCTATGATATTATTAATTGGCAGAATAAAAATTCTAATGTGATATTTTTTCTCTAATTAAAAATATAACACATAAAAATAATTCCTGAATAAAAAATAAAACGGCGCCCCATATTTTATTTAATAAAATTTATATTTTTTCAACCATTAAAGTAAAACATAATAAATACCCAAAGTACACTTAAATTTGTATGAGAAAACTGTATTGTTTAAAATAACGAAGTTCAAGTCGCAAAAGAAACTTTTTTAAGATTTTCCCCTAACGCTTATGAATAGCCATATTTTTGGTAAGCCTGTCAGAAATGTTATTCCTCTAAAGCAAATGTTTACTTAACTAAACTTATTTTGAAAGAAAACTTTGTTCTTCAATAACTCACCTGGGTCATTCCACGTTAAATGAAACACAATAATGGAAAAAGTTCACCTTTAATTTTCCTTAAATTTTGTATATATGATTTATAGGCTAGGATAACCACAAATCTAAGGTTTAAAGGTTCTACGATAACTAATTACCAAGAAATAAATTATAGTAATTTTTAAATTTTCCGCAAGATTCGTCTTTTTTCTTAATTTCTTAAATAAGTATAAATAACTTGTATAGGTTAAAGGTAGTTTAATATTTTATGCACATTTTGACTAAAATCAGTATTCCACTTAAAATATATGGAGTTTAAGAGAATTATTATGGGCGATATCGTCGTTTTTTAAATTAAGACCCTATTTATTAAAAACAATGCCAATTTCGAATATTATTTTATTAGTTCGTATATTTTGATTTGTTAAGGTTTCCTATATAAAATATATTAAAATCATAAGAAAAATTATGGTTTATTATGATTTGTGTCAGTTTTCTTTAAACTAAAATTGAAATGTGTTTGTTTTTTTCCAAGCTTTCTTTTTAAATCAACCAACAAAAGAAATTTGAATACTATAGTATACATACCATTTCCTAATATTAATTAACAGTCTACAATGAGTAACTAGCGAAAAAGCCCCAAACTAGAATTAAACAAGAAAGAAACGTAACATTACAAAAAGTGACGAAGTTGTAAATAGAGACACAGTCACCGAAATCAAATGAAAAGTTTCTGTATAAAAGTAACAAGTCTGTGTAAAAAGAGGTTGTCAACTACCAAATTGTAAACACTTGTAAAGTTAATAACTATTTCAGTGTTATTGATGAATGGTCTATTTTGTGTTTTATTGTAAAGATCTTAAATAAAGATTTCCAGACGAGTGGAAAAAGAATAAAGGCAAATAATTTAGAAACACAGGACAATGTTATGAATCAATTCAGAAAATTAAGAAAAATGATGAAGTATTAAACTGCTTATAATAAAGCGTGAAGAAAGAAATATGTCGGCGCCTTGTGGCGAAAAACTCCGTTTAAAGTGTTCTAACAAAACTTACCAAAATCCCAGGCAAACATTTCTTGACTTGAATTGATTCAAACTGTTATTGAAAAGCAAAAGTCAATAACTAAAGAAATACTTAAATAAGAAAATTTAATAAGAGGAAAACATTCCAATCATAATGCAATTTCCAAACACAAAAAGGAAGACATTGGAGCTCATATTAATACTATTCCAAGAATTCCTAGTCATTAATGTCGCTCGCAAACAAAAAAAGGTGGTAACTCAGTAGCCGATATATACAGGGATTAAAAAGACTTATGCCAAGAAAATAATAAGTCGTACGCAAACTACTTAATGTATTATACCAATTTTAATCAAGAGTACAACATTGCAATTTTCAGTAAACTCATACTGGGTACATCTAGAACAAAGCATTCTGTTGTAGAAAAATCAGTTGCCAAAAGTCGCAAATCGCATGAAAACCACTCTTAAAACTGTAGATGGTCAAACAGATAAAATAACGGAATTAAAATACTTTATGCTAAGGAGTATCCTGGAGTGCTATTTTATAAAACCTCTTAGGAAAAAGAGAAGTTCTCCGAGGTCAGTATTTTATGTATGAGGCTTAATCAAGATTTTTTATATTTTAATACATTAAAATATTTTAAACATAGTTTTATTTGTGTTAAAAATTTAATTTTAAAAATTTCCCAAAATTTTGATGAGAAATTCGAATTACAGGTGCAAATAATGTCCATAAAATTCTAATAAAAGGATATTTTGGGTACTTTGAGCGTATAACAGAGTTTACTTTTTAATTTTTATCCCTATGAAATTATACTAAAAACTTAAAATTGAAAGTTCTCCTGAAAATTATAACACGCTTCTTCCTAACCGACAACAAACCGAATCCATTACGCCCTCTCATTAACCATCGGTTGTTATGGATGCATTTTTCACTTCACATAAAACTGAAAAAAAGGACTTAATCGATGCATTTACATATCGTATCCAAGGCGTTATGACAAAATAACAGATAAGTGAAAAATAAAGTACTTTTACATCCGTTGCTAATAGCAACTTGCTATGTACGCAAAATACTTGTAAAACCGTTTTAAAATTTACTTTAAATTTATAGTAATTCATACACTGTGGAATAGTTTTTGAAAAAATGTTGTTTAATACTAGATTGCAAATTTTTTTTGCATTCTCGAATCCAAAAGTGGTGTTTTGCAATCTAGCATGAAACATAACTATTTAAAACGCCTCAAGCAAAACCTACTGTACTTTAAAAGACCCTATTAGTTAATTGACTTAATCTCTGGGTACAATAGTATAATAAGTATCAAGAACAGTAAGGATACTTTACCAATCGACGACAATGTTTGGCAACTGAGCATAGCGAAGTCGCCAATATTGGAGGAGATCGGTTACCTGCTCATTGTTCGAGATGCTTATACTATTTATTTTTTGTAGGACCATTATACGCCGAATTTAATTAAAAAAATTTTAGTATTTTTATTATGGGCACATTTTTTGTCAAAAAACAATTTTTTAAATTTGTTGTTATGGATACGTCACGAAGACTAGAGACAGGAGTACAAACCGATATGGAGAGGGCAAGGCAAAAATGTTAACCTCTGTACAACCAATTCAGGACCAAGTCAATTTTAAATATTTGTTTACAAGAATTTATTTTACAATAATTCTATTAAATAATAAAAAGTTTTAAATAATTTAAAGAAAAAAACACTAACCTATGCGTTTAATAATAATAATAATAATAATTAATAATAATAATAAGAATAATAATAATAATAATAGCATATTCTGTTATGTACTTTTTTATGTGTTACGCGTTCGTCTCATAGGGGTAATAAAATTAATTTGCGCTAACAAGTCTGGGAGTTTATAAAGTTATTAAGCAATTTAAATAGAAAAACGACACCTCTATTTCTGTTCTTCTACGACTTAGTAAATTCAGTAGAATTGCATTTCTTACTAATTCTAAACTGTAGTTACACTCAATACTTAATTTAAATCCACAAAATCGCAAAAATTTGTTTTGGACTTTTTCAATTTTTATGGAAGAATTAACATAGAAAAGAGACCAAATTACACAACAATATTCTAAAATGCTACGTACTTAGGACATATAAACAGTTTTAACACATTGAACATTAAAATCTTTCATACTTCTTTTAACAAATCCTAGATTTTAAAAGCCTTATTCACAATAAAATCAACATGGTAGCCAAATGTCACTTTTTTATCAAAGTAACGATCTTTTATGGCATGAACGTTTTCTAAAATTATATTATTTAATGAGTACGGATATATCACAGGATTCATGTTTCTATAAAAACTAATATATTTACATTTATCTACATTTAATTTCATTTCATTTGTATCACACCACAGTTGAATTTGATTTAAATCTGATTGAATATCCAAGCAGTCTCTTAAGAAATTTACTTTTTTGTATAATTTAAGATCGTCGGCAAATAAAAGATATTTACAAAATTTAAGACCATTGCCTATATCATTTATGAACAAGTTAAATAAGAGAGGGGAAATATGCCCTCCTTGTGGTACACCTGAAGTAACCTGAATTTTCTCAGACTTGTATATAATAATTATAATAATAATAATGATAACATTAATGAAAAATGACAATATTTATTGACAAGATTTATATATTAATTAAATTGGACCTTAATTAATTTAAAAAAATAGCAATTAAAACGTGTTTTATCACTTTTGTTATAGGTATATTTACGGTGTAACAAAGCTTTATGATTCGTGGATGATATTAATATATATTTGCGCTAAAGTAAATCGTACAGCGAACAAAGCAGTTTGCGTGCTTTGCACATTCCAATTGCATTCTCTTATTACAAAAATCCCGACAAAAGTAATATTAAACCTAAATTTCGCTTTTTACCTTTTCCGCAACCATAATTGAAGATTTTAAATCAAGTTTAATAAACAGCATTTTAGTGACGAGGTTTAATTAAATACGAGCGAGTGCTTAATTAAATTAGTGTTTAAAAACGTTTATAAACGGGTTGCATACTATACTTTTTCTACGACAAATACTATTATTATCTACAAACGATTTAAATTAAATATTTGTATAGAGCTACATCTATAAAACAATGGAGTAACCAACTTGGGAATTTGTATTATCAAAATATGACTGTAATGTCTAATTTGTATGTGTAAATCGAAATGTTTCCTTTGGGAAGAAGGTCCGTTTAATCCGATTAAGCAGTTTTTTACAATGAAAGTAAAGAAAATGTTTTATTGGAGTCTCCAGCCGAAATTTAGTTAAATATAGTTTACTGCCGGCGAAATTGCAAGGTCAGTAGAATGTTCAAATAAACTTTTTTTTATTAATATAATATTAATATTGGCGTTGAGAAATTATTTAATACTTTAGTATTTTTGCATTAAGATAATAAAATAATTCGGGTGGAAGTAGAAAAATATATTTATAGGTTTAATATTAATACAAAAGTCTTACACAGTATATACACATGGAGTTAACGAAATGTTGTCGAAAAATTTACCAGTTGGTGGAACTTCTACCACTGCTTTTCCAAATATTAAGGAACTTAATATTTTCTCTGTAAATTAATTATTGGCCTGTTTTATCTTAATCTATAGAAATCGGTTTTCTCCCAAAACTTTAAAGTCAAGAAAATGATGTCCTGTATTGTCTGATTTTATTATAGGTTTAACGATAAGAAATATCTTGATTCATCACACCCAGTATAAAAACTAGGTCCTTTTGAGGAATTTTTAATAATTAATTTTTGGTTTTCCACGGCGATCTTCATTTTTAAGGTAAAAACGTTTTTTTTAACGCTAAAATCACTTTTTGTACGTACTGTACGATACAGCGTTTTTGGCAATGGAAGAAAAAAATGTGTTTTGCTTTAGCCGCTTTTTTTAAATTTTCAATGTTAAAAAGGCATTACTTTAAATCTTCCCTTTGGACATTGTGAATAACGCATATGTTTTGGGATAACATCTGATAAATAAAATTGTTTCTTGTAGATGGCGCTTGAGAATGCAGATGATCTAAGAAAATTATTCAAATTTGAATAGCTTTTACAATCATTTGTAGTTATAAATAAAATATATTAATAAATCGATCTTTAATTTTCGGTAGCAAAAATGTCTTTATTAGGAACACAAAAATACATATACTGTTTTATTTTCAATAATAGGACAAAATTAGCGTTAAACTAATAGATAGATAACATCAATTATTTTTATTCAAATTTAAAGGTGGGACTTTTGGGACGTGATGCATTAGTACCTACTTGGAATTTAGTGTACAAACATACTCGTAGTATATTTTGTCATGAAATTGGAATATAAATTATAATTGGTAATATTTAGTCCGAATTGAAACTTAAAAGTTTTAATTACATTAAATAGGTCTATTGATTTTTTAATGTATGGTTAATATTAAGTCATTTTTAAAATGGCATTAGCTAAAAGCGTAACTCAATTAAAATGAACGTTAATGTCATTATACAATGCATGAAGATACATTAGACACCGTGATAGAAGTTGTATGATGGGTTAAATATGTTAAATATGTATTAGTTTAAAAAGTGTGTAGAAGTTTATTAGTTTCCTATATTTTCCAAATTGCCTTTTTTCGTTAACTATGGTCTAGGTCACTTGTTTAAAATCTAAAAATAATTTTAAAACAAAATTAATGCAATTTAATTCTGCTTAAAATATGATATAAAACATATCTTCACAGTGAAGAAAAAAGTGAAGAAAATGCGTTGGGTGCCAGAATTCATTACCCGCATTCAAAAATGTGTTGAAATGGAAGGACGACATTAACCTTTTATTTAAGGCATTTTTTGTGAAATGCGTATTTCTCGAGATATTGAGCTGTCTCAAGTTAAAATAAACACCCTGTATATATATATGCATATATGGGGCTAGTGTTCCCACTAAAAACTTAAGTTGTTTCCGATTTTGATGAAACTTTGCTAAATCATTGTCATATCGGACTACTTTAATTAAGCAAAAGGCCAGCGGAAAAGACTGACGGGTTGCAGATATACAGGGGCATTTTTTCCCCTGTTTAATTTTTAAGAAAAAAATAAAATTTGTTTATTCGTTAGCCACTGGAAAAATTATGGTCACGAGTGAATAAACGAATTTAATTTTTTTCTTAAATTAAGCAAGAGACAGAAAAAACAATAGAATAAAAAGTTATATTTTATTTGCTTAATATAATAAAAAAGCAGTGGCGTAACCATTATTTTGTCAGGTTAATTTAACTTTAACACCCTGTATAATAAAAACAAAGCTCTAAAGCATACAAATTCATATACATTTTTCTTATTATTTTTTTGAATTATATAGACCATTAAATTGCCCGGATTAAAATTTGAGATATTATAATAATACCTTATTATATAATTAATGACAAAATAATGGTAACGCCACTGCTTTTTTATTAGTTTAAAATTATATTTTAATTATTAATTATATTAAATATATATATATATATAATAATATATATATATATATATATTGCCTCATATAACTTCTATAAAGTGACAAACTTTAAAATTAATTAGATTGTAATTTAATTATGATTGCCAATGGTATTAAATTACCAATAAACTTACTTTGTTTAAGGAAGTTTATTTAAATATTTATTAATTTGCCCCATATACTATTCCTTTCAAATTATTAATTAAATAATTTTTAAATACCATTAAAACATTTTTTAGCTCAAGCTTAATGTCGTTAAAAGTTTGCATCAAAACTATTAAAATATGCAGCATGAACACATAAAAATTGTTATCGACATTTTTATTGAAACTCAGGAGCTACCACCTAAAACATTTTTGATAGAAAGGGGTATCGAGTAATAGGTCATATTTAAGGTATTTCCATACATTTTAGAGTGTCTGCTGTATCCGTTGAGTTAAATATTGTATAGTCCCGTTCCCGTTCTGTTCCCATTCCATTCACATTCACATTTCCATTCTTATTCCCGGCCCATTTCCGTCCTGTTTCAAGACCAAAGACATTTATTTCAAGTTTTATGAAATCCTTTTTACCATTAAAGACGTTTAATAATGGCGAATGCGTCATGATTAAAAGTGAGTATAGGGATGGAGTTTCGAAAAATACCGTTTCTTAGACTTTTTTTTACCTGTTCCCTAATATATATCCAGTATTCCATTATTACAATACAGATTCTTAACCAATATAAATGCGATACAAGAAAATATTCTGTAAATATTAACTACCTATTGCCTTGCACATATGACAGATCTCATATTTATCAAGTTTAACAGGTTACTGTTCACTTAAAAAAATTAGTAACATGTGCGATAGTGAATGTAAAATTACAGGCTGCAAAGGCTGCAAACAACTTAATAGTAAAAATGTACAAAACATTTTAGAATTAAAGTATTAATTTTTTACTTTATTATGAAACTTGTAGAAAAAATAGTGTATTAAGATACTCGCACTCATTAAGACATTAGGTGAAGTCTCACGCCTTAATAGCCATCATTAAATGGTTGTTGCATAATTTCCTATTGTAGAGTTTATCCATGCCATTATGGGAATGCACTGAGCTAATAAACATTTTACTAATATTTAAATATTATTTACCTTTGTTTGTCATAATATGTGAGTGATTCTACAAAAGTTGGACAACTTGATGTCATCAGTCAATAGAGTAGGTATTTTAATATTTTTTGTAAATATTTTAGTATATTACAAAAGATCCAGGTTTTTTTAACTTGTCCACCCAATATTAATGTATTTTTTCAAAAGCACGTTTGTAGAAAAACATAATAAATATTCACCTTGGCGTATCACAACTCCTGAATCAAATATTTGAGTGATTTTATTTTAAAATATATTCAATTTATCTTAAATTTTTCAATTTCACTACAAACTATAAAACATTAAATAATGTATCATAGATTCGAATATTAGCAATTTTTAAAAAAATGATAATTTTTGTACTCACTTTTACCCGTCAGTTCTGTGTCCAATGTTAAAATTTAAAATTCCTGCGAAATATTGAAGTTTAAACGTCAAGTCCTCGTTTTAACTCAAGTTTTGGTAACAACTTACATACAGAGCCCGCCCATTAAAAACAATGCAATAGGCGAAGTTGTGGTGAATGCACGTATAGTTCCAGTCAAAATTTCAGTACTGTGGTGAGGTGTGGTGGTTATTTTCTCACGTATATATATTTCATTGTAATTTATGTAAGGCCATATGTGATTTGTTGATAAGTAGCATCCACTAATAAAAAATATTAGTAAAATACTTAATTCCGAATTATAATCTCAAATTTGTATCCCATTCATCAGTACCGTGTCGTCAGTTCCATGTTCGATGTTTCGGTTATCTTTTTTTTCGCAAAATACAATTTAAATTCTGCTTGCGCAGAACTTGTTTATTTAATGTCATTATGAACTCATATAAATTTGGTCTTATATTTTCCAATAAATTATGTATTTAATTAGTACCCTGGTATACTCGTCACTTCCCTTGCATTCAAATTTAGAAAACACAGATATTTCAGAAACTGTTTGAAAAAGTGACTGGCCCGGTCTGGAACAATATATTTATTATTTTATATTCCCATAACAAAAAAATGTTTAATTTTCTCCGAAAACTATATAAACAAAATGAGGTCAAAGGTTTCCCAACTTTTGTAGAATCACCCATGTATATTATTCATAGATTTTATAAAACTTGCAAAGTATAGATTTTTCTCAAACATTATATTTTTCTTTTAACCTATTTTTTGTTGTTGTTAACTTTTAATCTCCTTAACTAGTCCGACTTTTATTATATCTTTAGTACAACTTGTATATGTTTTAATTTAAAATAAACCCACATATTTAAAGAACTCTAAATCTAAATATGTAAATAAACCTAATAAAGTGTATAACAAATGGGGTCACCGCCCCTGGTGACAACATTTGATAAGGGAAAAGTAGAGTTTCCATTAGAAAGTTATTAATATATGAAATATTGGAATTATTGAGAATGGAATTTGCAACTTTTTTTCACGTACAAGTCCAAAAAGAATTTATTTGTGCCGTAACGGTTGTGATAGATTTGTTAACATCAGTTTGTAGTTTGTTACTTTGTTTGTTTTATAGTTATACGAGCCCCGTCCCATATAAGTTGGCCCAGCCACGAGAAAATATTGTAAATGAATTTTTTATTCAAAACGCAAAACATAATACAGAATTTAACTATAACATTATTTATTACTTACAGTCAGTTTCCATTTTTGCTTTAACAAAACAAATTATTTTTATTGTAGCTAGTAAATATAAAAATTCGAACGATACCTACAGTCTTAAAATTAAACTCGTACAGTTGTGAATATACATTTTTACTACTACAAAAATGTACAAAGATTTCAATAAAGCGGATCAGACAGTAAAATAGAAAAAATCTCTAATATAAGCACTCTGATTGTCTAAGGTCCGGTTTTTCAATCGTTGGTTAAGTTTATCTTACGGTTAAATTTCTTAGATACTATTGTGTTAACAATAGTATCTAAGGAAATTAACCGTAAGATTAAGTTAACCAACGATTGAAAAACCGGCCCTAAGATTTCTTTTTATTTGTCTCAAAAACTAAATTTTAAAAAATAATAAGATAACATTTCCGTAAGTGTTAAACTAACAACCTCATTTCCTAAGAGTAGACAAATCATAAACAACTTAACCAAATTGAAAAAGGCGTAAGAGTAAATAAACCAAATCAAGCAAGAAGACAAAAATTTAGATCATAAATAAGTGTTGTGTGTGAATAGGTAATATTGTATATGCATTTAAGATTCCAGCCATAAAACAAAGCCAAATAACGATAAGCTCAAAAAATACAAGAACATCACAGAAGATAAGAAGAACGACCCTCTCAATAGCCAATGCAGGCCATATGGCCGCATTCCAATTACATACACTACAGGGCCGACTTTATCTATTTTGTATATTTGTATTTATATTAAATTGAATAATTAATTAATTAATAAACTAATTGATTGATTAATTAGTATTGATATTGATGTTAATATTAGTATTAATGTTAATACTGATTAATTGATTGATTGGTTGATATTGGTTTTAATTATTGATATTAATTAGTATTAGTATTTATATTGATTATTTGATAGGTATTTATATTAAATTAATTTATATTAAATTAAATTTGGAAAAAAAGTAAAAATGCAAAGATATAAATTAAAGAAAACGGTATAAACACTAATTTAACAATAAAATAAATAAGGAATATACAAGGTGGGTAGCCGGTACTCGGCAGGAGGAATATCCACCAAGGGAGAGGGCACTCACGGTGTGTCATGGCCATCAACACTTCGCTACAAAAGACAAGACTCAGTATCACACAGGGGGGCAAACAATTCTAAAGAGGTTACCATGGTTCCTGCAGGAACCTTATACTGACTCGGACAGAGATGTTCAGAAATACACCAACAAGGACAGGTTCTAGCAGCGTACTAACACTTCTACCCCCATTCATGAATCCCAATTGAATGGGGTTATTACTAAGGCCCAGGTTGAGGAGGACTTCGGATTGTACTTAGTTTTGGGTCAGTTCAATGTCCTCCAAAAACCCTTCCTAAATTGGACGTATGGCCCGACCCGGCTGACAAAAATCCGTGGAGCGGCCTTAACCATAGACACTGTCATCGTAAAAACTTCGGATCCAACAAACACAGGTAATGCTGTGATTTGGCGGGATACGCAGGAGAACGGAAAGGGGGTAAAATAACCCTGGAGATTAGTGGAGTATAATGTCTTTGGGGCCTGCCATACGTTCCCATAATCATACTCAGAATTTAACTATCTGAGTATACCATTACAAATAATAATAAAAATAATAATAATAAACGACTTTATTTGATATAAGCATCCACTATCCATACCGTCACCCAAAAACAAAAACCTGGAAAAAAACCCTGGAATAACTGACACCATTGAATTGACTGGGCCAACTAATATGGGACGGGGTTGTATATAAACACTATTATAAAAATCAGATTTGTTAACATGACTTTAAAGTCTACAATTGTAGTTTGTAAATTTTATTTTGTAAAATTTATTTTAATAAAGGAAAATATTTTATCGAAAGTTTTGTAAAGGTAATATGCAATTTTTTTAAGCATTTTGTTAATTTCTAAGGTTACAGATTATATTGTTAATGTTTAACAAAATTCGTTGAAAAAGTACACGGGATTCAAGGCAGTCAATCAAAACATCCCACTGATCCCACGAATCCAGAAGTTAAACTGACTTCAGCGTCTGCAACTTTATAATAATTCGTAACGTTAAATAGGTATAAGAAATTCCAATAACAATAAAAACAGATTTCTGGTAATATATTATAAACACGTTAAAAATTAGAATGTAGTAAGCAGAAACATAAGTTGCAGAGGCTGAAGTCAGTTGAACTTTTTTATGCGTATTGTTGTGCTGAAGCTGAATGTATGACGATAAAAAGTCATTGGGAAACGTTTTGATTGGCTGCCTGAAATCACGTGTACTTTTTCAACGAAATAATTTGTTAAACGTTAACAAATTAATTTGTTACCTTTACAAAAAATTCGGTAAAATATTTTCAAATAACAAACTCATTTTAACAAATCTAATTTTTATAACAGTGTAATAATAATATAATATTTTGACTCATATTTTATGTCGGGTGTCGCGACATGATAAAAAATCATAAAACTTTTATGTGGTTGTTATTAAAAAGCGTGCGATAAACGCGCCCACCTACTAAACATCCAGTATCCTTTTAAATCGATATTCGTTCCATTAATTAAGAGTAACAAAGCATAAATTGGACAGGGTTAGTCAATACAGATTTTGATATTTTTATTAATTGTCCGCTGTGGCCCTCAATGCTTCATTAATTTATAATAATATGAATAACTTCTCTTTATTAAATAATGAATTATGTATTGAACTAACTAGGTAATTTGAGAAACCTTACACACACAATGCACATACATGCACTTACAAACTAAATCTTCACGTATATTTTTTTTCTTTTAAATATAATTTATAAGAATATGTAATATAAACTAAATTATTTTTTATTGTAAACAACATACTGTGAGTAATTAAGAAATCTGTAAAATAGTATTTATCTTCAATCGTTCTATGGCCTAGGCACTACGAATCGAGATACATTATTTGTGGCCTAGGCTTTAAAAATTTAATATTAACAACTTTAAACCAATCAAAAAGTTACAATTCTGTCAGATCTATCTAACCTCACTTTCTTCTTTTATGTGTGCTTTGAAAAATAAAGATGTGCCTTGAGGATAAAAAGTTGTATGTCATTTTTAGCCTGATAACATAATTAACTATTAATTAACTATTATTTTTTTCAAAAACTCACTGCTGGTGAAATCCAATATAATATAATATATTGATATTTTTTTCATACAAATTATTTTCTAAAATTCAACTTCTTATTATTATAACCGATTATAATTATCTAAACCGGTTTCCAAAGCTCTTTTCCAGTATCTACTTTAGATTTTAAAAATTTTAAAAATATGTTTTCATTTTTCAATGGGGCATTAAACAATATCTTTTAGTTTAAATTAAAGTTGTTCTTTAAGCTTTAAAATGATAAACAAATATTAGAAATAGGGAAATCATTTCATTGGTTATCTTAGGTGGTTTAATGCTTTACGCCCGAACAAATTGGCAAATATTGTAAAATTTATATTTTAACTCAAAGTAATACTATATGTACAGGGTGTCCCGGAAAATGTGGGAAATCTCTCGGATTCAGATAGAACATTAAAAAATAAGATGACAAGTTCCCATAAATTTTTTTCCTAGCGGCCCTCCCTACGGAGATACGGCCTCCTAAAGGACGCCACTGGAAATCAGTTTTTCTTGAATAACTTTTAAACTACTTAATATATTTTAATGAAAATTTAATATGATAAACAGTAGTAAGGACCTCTTAAAATACTGCTGATGCAAGATATTTATTATTTCGTAGGTACCATAGTAACGTTTGTAAAAACAGTGCGTTTTTTAATGCTAATGACAGTTTTATTTCAATTACTTTCGAATCACACTTTGTTGCAGACAGTGTCTACAAGACAACATTTTTTCTACAAGCGTGCGGAAAGTGTCTACAAGCAGAGAATCTCGAAATTTTCTTTATCGGTTTCCATTTTAAGTTTTATTTTTTTTTGTTTCCACACGCATAATCGTGCGGAAAGTTGCACTTTTCCGCTTGTAGAAAAAAAATTAGAAATTATTTTTTTTCTCGAAAACGGTTCATTTTATGGACAATAAACAGGAGTACCTTTTCTTTAGCAAAATGTTCAAGGTATTCAAATTTATTTTTTTTAACTCCCTATCATACAGGGTGTTAAAAATGTAAGCATTAAAATGTACAACCTAGTCCGCCCCTGGTAAACTAAACAAGCTAATTATGTTTTAAGGACAGTATTTTAAGAGGTCCTTACTACTGTTTATCCTATTAAATTTTCATTAAATTATATTAAGTTGTTTAAAAGTTATTCAAGAAAATCTGATTTCCAGTGGCGTCCTTTAGGAGGCCGTATCTCCGTAGGGAGGGCCGCTAGGAAAAAAATTTATGGGAACTTGTCATCTTATTTTTTAATGTTCTATCTGAATCCGAGAGATTTCCCACATTTTCCGGGACACCCTGTATATGTATATACGAATTATTTAAAAAAATTATTTTTGAAATATTTTTAACAACATATTTCAACTCTTTTCTTGACAATATTGTGCAAATTATAGAAAATTGACTTGACAAACTAATTAGATAAACCAATCCAACTATCTTGGATAACGCACATTTATAGAAAATTATGCTCCAATGGCAAAGGGCATTGAAAACCTGTTTAGAAAATTAAAATAATTTTAATAAAATTTAAAAATTTGCTTCTCGGTATCCCGGCAACTACTGAAGCCCTGATGGCAAAATTTGATTTTAAGAATCTTCTAAGAAGATATGTCCCGGAATAATAGAATATTCTTAGAACCTTCCCTTATTGCTAAGAATGTTCTTAGGGACTTTTAAAACATTCAATAGACACCCTTTTAATGATGCAATTAGATTCTTAAAATCTTCCTAAAACCTTCTTAAAAAGAACATTTTAAGAATACGTTTTTGGAATGTTTTTAGAAGGTTTCTTTTAAAGCTTCTATAGAAGCTATAGGAAGCTTTTAAGAATATTCCTAAATAGGTCAGACCACGTTCCAATATGTTGTATTCTATATTCGTAAAATTCTTCAGGAGACCCTTTACAAAATATTAAATAAACAATTTGACCTGATAAGTTGTATGACATTATTTCATAAAAAGACATTATTTCATAAAAAGTAAAATTGGAAAATTTTGTGAGATAAGTCAGATTAGATTGAAGTCGAAGATAGTTAGGATTATTATACATAAAAATGTTAATTCAGAAATAAAAAATTGGTATACAAATTAATAAAAATTTATTTTTAACATAAAATAAAAGCATTTTTGTTATCGAATATTGTTTTAATTTGACAAATAACTATAAAAAAATATTTTTGATTGTGTTTTTTACTTAGTATTTAATACTAATTACTAATTAGGTATATGTGTATACCATTATACGTAGTTTATGGTATATTTTACTATTATATAGGTAACTGAACTAAATATGCTTAGCAGGAATATTCCTAAATAAACTTTTTATAGCAATTACTTTCTTAACATTCTAAGCATATGTTTAGAGTATACCAATTTTTACCACTAAAACTTTGCACCTTCTAAGAACCTGCCTATAGGCCAGTAAGAATATTCATGCTATATGTCTTTTAAGCATGTTCTTTAGAAGAAATATAGCATGATCCTAAGAATATTCTCACTGGAAGGTTTAAAAAACATTCTTAGAATAAAGTGTGCTATCGGGGATAAAATTCTTTGCAGCATAATAAGGGGCGCACTTATTCTACAAGTATTGTTTTTGGCAAATTTCACCACATTTATTATATGCTATTATTTTATTTAATAAAATTAGTTTAAAGTTGGACTGTCAAACGTTGACAAGATTTTTTTTTAATATACCATATTTTAATTTATTATAGAATAGTATATTTATAATTTAAAATTTAATTTCTTGTTGGGGCAAATTATTTAAAAAACATTTATTAATGGCTGTACACCACTTTGTATTAAACATTATTTTGTCATTGTTATCCAACACAAGGTATCTCTTACCTTATTAAGGCTGTACATTCTCTTAAACTTAATCCTTTATTGCAAAGGACTATGACATGCAATAGGATCTTTGTATGAACTAAATTCCTACCCAAAACTGTACCGGCATTCAAATTAGAAAGGGATTTTCCTAATCTTAAGTTTGTTAAATTGTTAAGGACAAAGCAAGTTACCTTTGAACGATGTAACGTTTTGATCAAATATGCCGTCTTAAGTCAGTCTTCATTAGATTATGTCATTATTTAGTTTACATTTAAAAAGTTTTTAGTGTATAAATTAACATTGTTAACCTATAAATTAAATTTTGTAAAGCAAAAATACTCTTTCTTGCCTTTACAATACGGTAGATACATACACATTTAATTTTGTTCCACAAAAATGAAGTCGCTTTAAAGAAAACAACAAGTGAAATGGAATAACTTAAAATAATAATAAAAAGATTACTTAGGGCCGGTTTTTCAATCGTTGGTTAAGTTTATCTTACGGTTAATTTCCTTAGATACAATTGTTAACACAATAGTATCTAAGAAAGTAAACCGTAAGATAAACTTAACCAACGATTGAAAAACCGGCCCATAGTGTATAATATATCAAATATAAAAAACATAAGATTAAATTTAATTAAAAAATAAAAAATAAATGAGATACAATTTCTTCATTCTCAACATTTTAAATCATGCTGCGCATATTTTAATATATCTTTAGTGCTTTCATTTGAAATGACTCAACATAAAGCAAAATAATTTTATTTTCCTTGAAACAATATATGATTATGTCGAGCATATTTAAAAAAAATTAATATAAAATTGGAAATAGAAGGTCGGATTAGATACACCTAAAATTAATTTTTCTACAACCAAGCGAAAAGTACAAATTTGTGCTTCCAAAAGAAAGCGCAAAGTTGCAGTTTTCCTCGCCGAGCGACAAAGTTACTTTGCGCTCTTAATACACAAATAGCTATTAAATTTTACATGTAAGCTTTACGACGTTATTGTTTTTTTTTAATTTACTACTAAATTAAATCAAGTAAATATATATTTGTTGGATTCAAAAAACGAAAAGGATCATTAACAATTACAACGCGTTATGACAAAATCAACCACGACGCGAAATTCATGTATTCATTCTATTATTCATTAATTTATTTATTTAGTAATTAAAAAATGTATTTATTAAGTAGTAAATTATTTCATTAATTAATTAGTTAATTAATTAATTAATTCATTCATTCATTCATTCGCTCGTGCCCAATAAAACTCTAAACCAAAATGGCGTTTACATAATATACTTTTATAAAAAATGTTTATTTAATTTCATTTAAATTTATTTTGGCAAAGGAATAGTTTAGATGTTTCAAAAGCGTACCTACCAATATGTTTCTAAAAAGATACTGAAATTTCCAGTGTTATCTAGTTAAACCATTGACCTAATTAAATCAATATTTCTAAGCTCGCTACGCAACTTGATATGAAAAATAGCATTGTAAGTTTCCAATTGTTGGAAAAATATATACCAAAGACAATTATTGTTTATTATAAATGTATTATAATTATTATTAGCCTTTGAATTTTAAATTTTTATGCAAAAATAAAAATAGAAGTTTGCTTCCACAAAAAGGCATCTTTATTTTTTCCTTGCGGTAGTTGAATAAAATATTGTATGCGACTATTGGTCAAAAGAGGAGATTCCACTCGTGTATGCACTCCAAATATTCTAAATGTTCGTAAAAGTTGCTTTTATGCACATCTTAGCATACTTAGCGTACAATTTTTACAAAACTATATAAGATAAGATAAGATAAGATAACTTTTTGTAATTACACAAAGTTAAATCAAATTCCCAAACTATCTGAACTTAATATGGGCTTAACCACCAGAGTCGATTAAATCTAGCAATCAACGAAATAATTTCCTTAACTAATGATGATTAAATGTTAATTCAATTAAAAATCGTATTTACATGTAAATCTAAAACCATTTATCAGCAAAACATGTTTTTGTGTGTACAGTTTTGCTTCTATGAAAATTATTTGTTAAGCTTTATCGTTAAACAACTCGGAAGGAGTTTGAAACATAGTTTCACTAAACTATTGTAGTGTTCTTGTGCCCAAGCAGTAAAGGATAATTTAGCGCCTGAGGGCATTTCAAGAGATATATTTAACATTATAATCTCTAATGAGTACCGAAAATGCTTTAAATTAATGTTTACCAAACTCATGTTGTTCGAGAATATTGATTTTATTAAGTTGTATTCATTAAAAAAGCGTATAAGAATTAGAATGAGAGAAAACTGTCACCATAATATTATTGGTTAAAACTGGCTTATCACTGACATAAGTCACTAAAATAATTATTATAGGTTATAATAAATCGTCGGGATACTGCAAAAACCAACTCCCAAAAATTGTTTTAGGTCATTTGAATTTGTAACTTATTTTCATTGGGTCTATTTACTAAAAATGTAGTTATACTATTTTTGCTGCGCTCGACATTAATCGGTTTAACCGATTCGGTTATGTTCGTAGTTGAGTTGTCCTTGCAGACAAAATTATTAGTTAAAAAATGTACTTAAGTCAATAATTTATAAAAATGGAGTTATCTTATTCTTGCTGTCATCCGACGAAATAAAGAATACCGAATACCGTCGGAGGTTAATTAAATAAAGTTACAAAAATTTTTCTTATTTATACATATCATGTGTAGGTATATTAAACTGGGCCAAAAAAATCAACTATTTTTTTTTTTGAAAAGTATATCGAAAATATGGTTTCGGGTAATCAGAATCTTAAAAGATACTGAAAACCACCCATATAATGGGCCATTTATGTCATGATATAGAAAAAAATTTACAAAAAGTATTTTTCTTACTACCTCGACTCAAAATACGTTGTTTCGTCCCCGATTCCACAGCAGAAAGTTAACATTTTATGCATTGGTCAAGCTATAAGCGCACACTCTAATAGCGGGAGTAAAAATTTTTTAGTCGTGTGCTTAACATTCAAATTTCGTACTGCCAACATGAGAAACACAAAAATATGACAGTTTTAAACCATAATTTTGCGATTATAACAACAAATAAACAATTTATGTTTTTACTTTTTTACTTTTTATGTTGTTTTAAAAGTTTAATGGTACTTTTATTTGTTATAAAGTAGTAATTTGTTAATTAAAATACAACCTTTTATTTTTACTGTATTGGCACCGCTGAATTCACGGCCTACTGTTATTTATTTATCAAGCTATTCAAATGGAGATAGGTACATAAATACACATTTAATTTTTTCCCGTATTTTCGGCCGAGGTAGTAAGAAAAATAGTATACTATTAAAATAATAAAGTATAACTTATTATTGTATGTATTGTATTTTTGATATATTTTTAATATTTTTAAGTATATTTTTTTTCTAATGTATTTATTTAATTTTATTTTGGTCAATTGACCGGTCAATTGAATAAAAACAATTTGACCGGTCAATTCCACAACCATAGTTGTACCTACTTATTAATAATTTAATATTAACTGGTTATGTTTTAATTTTAAACATCGTATGAAAATGTCCTAATATACAGGGAGTCCCAAACTGATTTAGCCATCAGTTTGGGACGCCCTGTATTTAAGGTCCATGGCTCCTTTTAAATAAAAACAAAACCAGTATCAGGTATAAAAATAAAAATATCAACTTGTTTGCATTTTAAATGAAAAGTCAAATAAAGTAAGGTAAGTAAGTAAGGTTTTTTTAAAAGAACACCGAATTTGATACGTTAATTAAATTTGGAAATAATTTTTATTTTTATTTTGACATAAAGTACACATCTTCCGATTTTGCATGAAACAAAATATCCGACAACTGCCCACTACGACTGTGTTGGCACACCCACCATATATTATTGATTTTTTTTATAACATCCTCAGTGAGGATTTCTCACAAATGTGCTGCCGAATTTCGCCAATAACTCTTCGAAAATCGTCTTTAAGTTAAAGAATTGTTAGTGGTTTGTTGACCCAAATTCTGCAATTTTGTTTGTTGATATAGCCACCGAGATAAAAGTACGCTTCATCGCTAAACAAAATTGTCTTTGCAATTTAACATCTTGTTGCCTTACGAGAATCCAATTAACAAATTCCCGGCGCATTGCAAGAACTACTGGAATTACCTCCTATGTTAATTGAATTTTGCATGGATGCAAATGAAGATCTTTTGTTAAAATTTGTAAACTGTTTACTGCTTCTCGAAATAGCAACTTCTTGAAAACGATGATGATGAACACTTTTCCATACTGCTGCAATATTTTTAACGACTCACATTTTCCCAACCGAACCAATTTCCTAAAATTTAATTACTAACCTTCGCACTGTCGTCTCATTAAAGTACGACTGAAAATTAAACGTAATTTTTGAACGTTTTCTGCACAGCATTCTCCATATTTATAATGAGTCTTAAGAATAGCAACATGTTGTTCTAGAGAATACCGCTCCATGACATGGCAAAAAATAGGAATATGGCGAAATTTAAATCCGGCGTTCCTATTAAGACACACTTTATTGGTTTAAGAGTTACCTGAAAAATTTGGTTTAATCCCAAATACTTGCGGGAAGGGTGGAAATTATTAAATTGTATTTTATAAACAATCAATGTGCAAGAGTAACGGCAACTTTGTTTAATGAGAGGCATGAAAATAGACACGTACATTATGGTTATATGCCAGAATTGATAGCAAAATTTCGGCAAACTGGTTCAGGGGTAAATAAAAAACGAGATATTGAAAATCCTGTGAGAAATGAGGCAGTAGAAGTAGCTGTTCTGGGTAAAATTACTTTGGACATTAAGTACCAGAAAACCTTCTGTTGTAACTGGAGTTTTGCGGGCCCCCGCTTAGAGAATTCTGAAGCATAATAAAGGAGGTGGATTCCAAAACTCGGTTTATCCAGTTTATTAGCAAAATGTAAAAATGCTTACACATGAGTACTAACGCATATCGAGCCAACAGAATACTTTAAACGAAATATATAGGCATAAGTAAAACATAAATTTATATAAATTTATATATCTTGAGGTATACTTCTAATTTAAAATAATTTAAAATTACATACGTATAAGCCGAGTTTTGCATGATATAACCAATAGATTAGGCAAGTTTTGGAACGACATTTGTAAATGAAAAACAAAAATCGGTCACAAAAACGGCCGAATTTTAGGTTTAAAATTTAAAAAATTAATTTGCAACCAACTACATTCTGCAACCAAAAATACATGAGGTCTCATGGGACACATATGTCAGAGCTTCCTATGGATCTCATTATTAATGCGCCTGCATAAGCACTGCATATTATGCATATTATGCAGGCTTGTCATAAATCAGCTAGAAAATTGCGACTGCTATAGCCGTCGTGTCATATTGGGCCCGACGGCATTTGCAGTTCTGTCTGTTTCAGGCGAATATTCATTTTTTCTCAATGGCATTGTCAATCGTTATAATTGTCGTTATTGGTCCGACATGAATCTAAGAATATTCCATGAGGTTCACACTTAACATCATCAGAAATTAAACGCTTGGGCTGGTATTTTTGGTGATCACATAATTGGACCATTTTTGTTATCGGAAAATTTAAATGGACCAACTTACTTAGACTTTTTGCCGTCAACCCAGAGCTGATCAAAATTATGGAAAACGACCAATGTTGCCATGAAGAAAATCCCATATATTAGCAAGACGGGGCTCCTCCCCATAATGCATTATCTGTACGGCAGTTTCTGTATGAAACGTTTCCTGGTCTACCATCTATAGATGGATTGGGAAAAGGGGTGCTATCGAATGGCCCGCAAGATCACCGGATTAATCTTCCCTTGATTTATTTTTGTAGGGATATCTAAAATTCAAAATGTATGCCAACCAGCGTGAATTCTGAAGATTTACGAAACTGCATCACTGATGAATTGCTGTACTATTGTATTGAGGTGAATGGCGGACATTTTTAACAGTTAATAAGATAATACTTAAGTTCTAATAAGAAAATTTAAATTAAACCGTTTTCGATGGGACTCCCTGTATAATTGCCAAATCAATAAAATTATAAAACGTTGAAATCCTTAAATTAAAATCAGTTTTATTATTGTATCTTTAAATTTTATTCACGCGCCATTTGGATGTGAAAGAAGTACTTCAATAAAACTTATTACATTCAGCTGCGGATTAATTAAAACATTAATGCATAGTTTGATTGAAGTTAAATTAATCCAAAACTTTTCATAAATGAGTAAATCAAATTAAATATTTGCCCTCGAATATTATTAAGTTAAAACAAATAGTTCTAGAGCACTTATAAATGTAAAATCACGATTTAAGGGCGCTACGAACAAATTCATATAACGAGTAATAGGTATGATAAGGCGTCGTGCAAATTTTAAGTGATTTCGGATTAAATTTACATATCAAACATTTGTAAATTTGGGATAGAATAGTTAAAACGTTGTTCTGAGACGCTTTACAAGTCTTAGTTTTTTTTGTCTAAATTTTTATCTCTTGGAAATCCATATTTTACAAAAATGTTAAAGGGTTTATTATAATATAAAGCAAATACCATTCAAAACATACATAAAAGGCTAAAAATAATGAAATGGTTTAATGTTTTAAATTAATGAAGTTTATTATAAATGGAAGGTTATTTTACCACTGAGTGAATTTATAATTTAAGTTGCTTTTATTTTACTCTAATTGGATCTTTCCTTGGTTCGTTTATTATTTACCCCTTGTACTGCCATTGTATTAAAATATCATGTTAATTAAAGGAAAGCTTTTAGCAAAGCCTAAATTAAAAATTTAACAATCTGTATAAGAAAATAAACCAAGTGACAAATTTTCCCTGAACGGTTACCAGATAAACATTTAATCAGGATTAGAGTAGGTCTCCAATATAACTATCAATATCAATATCGGCGATATGATTATTTGAAAGAAAAAAGCTTAGCTTTCCCCATTGAATTTAAATTCTGTTTGCGCCGAACTTGTCTATTTAATGTCCTTATAAACTATTATAAATTTGGTGTGGGTCCCATGTCTAATAACTGAAATATTGGTATACCCAAAATCCACCAGCCGCCACTGGGTAGTACCTGACTCTTACCGGCTAAAAACCTCTTCTGACCAGATTTAATAAAAAAAACAACAAATAAACAGGTAAGTATGATAAAATAAATATCAGAATAAAATTGGACATTACATTAAATTTTATTTAAAAATCCAATTTCACTAAGAAAGGTAAGAACTTTCTTAATATGAATTAAATTATATTTAAGCATTTGTTTAAGTTGGTCGTTGAAGATACTATGGTTAATTTTTTTCTGATGTAAAGAGAGACATTCGACGGAGAAAGCTTTCACAGACCCAGCACCTCCAGGAGGTATTTGGTAAGATTGGTGTGACCCAACCTTAACCCTGTTTTAACAACTTGTTTATTATTATTATTATTATTATTATTATTATTATTATTATTATTATTATTATTATTATTATTATTATTATTATTATTATTATTATTATTATTATTATTATTTATTTATATAAACGATACTTTCCCTTATAGGTATACTTGTAGGGCATTACAACAGAATCACAGCCAAATATAGGATGCTTATGAACATCGTATAAAAGAGAGAAAAAACTAAGCAATGACAATTTGTCTACGTGATGTCGTAAACTTTTTGTTCAACCCTTGTATCTATTATCCTGTTTTAAAAATATCATTAGCATTTTAATATCCTTTTGTCTTGTTAAATCCTGCATTTATGTGTAAATTTAATTCGTTGTCGTTCTGTTTAATTAAAACAACTAGTGAAAAGCATTTTAATCTGAAATCTAAATTGTACTGTCACAAAGGAATAGGTAAATTACCATCCGTATTTCAAAATGATAAATTACGAATGGCTTCGGCTTCTATTAATTAGTTTAAACAGTATTTGTCTCAACTGAGTTGTACAATACACTAATTGTAATGGTCCAAATTACTTATAATCTGCTATAAAACAAAATATACTGGGTGTCGATGATTGGGTTATTTTTAAAGCTTTTTCAAATTTAAATATCTCGAGAAATAGGCATTGTATTATAAGTAATTTGGCAAAAATATTTAAAAAAAACCTAAAAAACTAAATATTTGGCCAGAGGCGTGCAAATTAAATGAGGAAAACTTCTTCATTGCGCCTACCGTGGTCTCCTGGCAATAGTTTTTTTTCTGATATTATGCGTCTTGGACCACTAAAACTATTTACGAAATATGGTAAGGGTTAATAATGTAATTTAAAAATATTATCATACTAAGAAGGCACATTTCACCTAAGTGTTTTAGGTTGGATCTTTATATTTTGAGCTAAGAATTCTTTAGTTAGCGCATGACCAATTAGCAAACTGTAGTACAGTTACTGTACAGTAGGGTGGGCCGAAAATCCGCTTTTTTAGAATTTCGTTTAGTAATAGCAAAAATTTTGTTCATTATGTTGTAAAAAAATTTTGTGTAAAAGATTAAAATTTTCGATCAACATCCTAGGCTCGCCCAACGCAATTAAAGATCAAAATGTTCAAAAAAATTTTGATACTAAAATCGGGTTTATTTCTAAAACTATCCATCTGAAGTAATTTAGTGTAAGGACCTTTTTTGTAGAGCATAAAATTTCCGATCGAATTAAGTTAGGAAAATTTTTTTTTGAACATTTTGATCTTTAATTGCGCTGGGCGAGCCTAGGATGAGGATCGAAAATTTTAATCTTTTACACAAATTTTTTTTACAACATAATGAACAAATTTCTGAAACTATCCATCTGAAATAATTTTGTGTAGAGCATAAAATTTCCGATCGAAATAAATTAAGAAAAATTTTTTTTGAACATTTTGATCTTTAATTGCGTTGGGCGAGCCTAGGATGTTGATCGAAAATTTTAATCTTTTACACAAAATTTTTTTACAACATAATGAACAAAATTTTTGCTATTACTAAACGAAATTCTAAAAAAGCGGATTTTCGGCCCACCCTACTGTACAGTGTACACACACCCTTGTCTCTGGTACACACCGCCACGCCTCAAGCTTTTAAGAACATATTTAAATTTAATTTTTCTGTGGCTTTACTATTTAACTTTAAACACTAAATAATAGTTTTTTACATTTTAGTTTAATAAAATATTGTTTTTAAAAGAACTTTTTACGTTCTTTTTTATTTTTATACTTTTAAGGTATTATCTCTATTTGTAGAGTTTCCATAGAATGTCTTTTAAATTTAATATATAATTTTTTGAGGCATCAGCCATATTCACAAATAATTTCAGATCAATTTTAACGCTACCAGCGATCCTATTTTGTTTCAGGGTTTTTGAAACGAATTTTTAATAACTCATGGATAATCTGTGGAAAATAACACTTCTGCGCCAGTGTTATTTTTCATAGATTTTTTTAAAAATCGTTTTTAAACTTAAGCAAATTGATTATACCGGTATATTTTTTATTAAAATCTAAAAAAAAATTGTTGGCACTTTTTAAAATTGTCATTTTTTTTGTGTTGCCAACTTAAGACACGCAAAAATATGTTTTGTTTTAGTTTTTAATAATACAATAACTTGTAATAAAGTGGTAAAGTGTTTAATTAAAATAAAACGTTTTATTGTTTCTTCATTGGCACCGCTGAAATTGATGTTAAGGCATACTGTTATTTATTTATCAAACTCTTTAAATGGAGAATTAGTTTAATCTTCTGTCTTAATCTGTTCAAAATTAAATTTAGGTTATGTTCTTTAAAAGTGAGGTTAGAAAATATTTGTTACTTGGGTCCCACTGTATATGGTTTGCATTTTATTTTTGACAACTGTTTAATTCAACTTCTCTAAAAAATATTATAACTTATGTATAAATTGCAATATGGAATAATGTATTGTCACCAGCACCAAAACTGTGTACCTACAAAATTTCAGCTTACTCGGAGTGCTTGAAAAGGATTACAAACTTTAAATATAAAGTTTAAAACTAATAAAAACTACCTAACTGCCCTCTTACTTTTCAAATAATTAGAGGTTTCAACACTAATTTGTTCTTCTTAAGCTCTGTGTTGCGAAAAACTAATCACAGTAAGCTTAAAGCACGAAAAGGTTTGACTAAAATGACACCACAAACGGGCTTCAGGGTCTATATTATAAATATATAATTTCGATATAATTTATCATTAATAAATAAAATACAATCAATCATCAATATAACACTATTTTTCATTTGAGTATATTTATTTAAGTATCTTGTCAATATCAAGAAACAAAGCCGGTCCGATTTTGATTGAAAGGGTTTTTGACTGTCTAAGTCACCACTAACAACGTTTGTTGTGTCATTTCAGTAAAACATTTTCGTGCTTTAAGCTTACTGTGTAATTGTGCCAAAACTTGTCATATCATACGCTACCGTTTTCTCTGGTAATATTTATTATACCTACTATAATTTTATGTTTACTCATGAAGAAAGAAACATGGTTTTAGTAAAGTTAGTACAATGTTAACAAAGTATCCTTTGTGAATAGATTTGCATGCCTAGATATGAATATAAGCGATCAAAGCCTTTTTCATTCAAAGGAAGATGCAAGATGAAATAAAGCATTACCGACCAACTTGTGTAGATAGTTTTGGAGCTACCTATAAATTATGGCCTTTGAATGTTAATTCCTTCATGCATGTTTAGAGATAGTACGTAATTTTTAAACTATTTATTATTCAAAATACACCAGAAACCTAGTTATTTAGATTATTACAAAGGAATAAGCGCAAAATAATCTCTTGAACAAAAAAAACAATAGTTAAAACGAAAAACTTAATTAATTTGAATTTTATCGTCTCCGTTGGGACGATAAAGTAGGTGTTTTTACAGCCATCCTTGCAAAACACCCACAAATGGCTAGTCAGATTTTTTTTACTTATTTTTCCGATAGAGATCGCTATATGTCAATAGGAAGCATCTTACGTAAATAACAAACAAGGCTAACCAAGAATGGAAAGGGACATTATCTGCAAAAACCGATAAGTAGGTACTCATAATTAAACGCATGACGCAAATTTGTATTGAAAACCACGAATAGGTACTTTTACTACCCTAAGGGCGGTTTTTTTCGGGGGTAATTACACAAGTGCTTAAAAATTATCGATAATTTTGCTTGAAAGCATATTGCCTAAAAAATGCATGAGTTCATTTTCATATTTTGGAAAGAGCACGACACCGAAGGTGGAGGGCTCTTTCCTCAAAATGACCGAATGCATTTTTTAAAAGGCAATATGCTTGAATGCAAAATTATCTGATTATTTTTATGCACGAGTGTAATTTGATTATATAATTACACGAATAAACTAATAAAAGCACGACACCGAAGGCAATAAAAATATATTAAAAATATTTAAAACAAATACCAAAACCAATTAAAAATAGCCAAAAAAACCGCATATGATATTTTCATTAAAAACTCCAATAACAGTACCAAAACCACAGCTTGTGTATTTAAAAGGTCACTTAGTGTCGTGGGATGATGGGCGTTTTACAGGTGGGAGTAGAAAAAGTTATTTATTTTAAACATTAGGTACAGGGTGATCCCCTATAATGTCGCCCCCTTTAACTTTTTTATTTTAAGTGTCCCAAAAAATTTAAAAGTGTGGTTATGTAGGTACTAAAAAATACTTTTTTTCTACGTATAAAGAAAATTGGAAAATTGATCCGTATACAGGGAAAAACAAAAAGTTTATTTTTTTTCAATGGATCACCCTATATATAAATTTATTTTTAGATTCCTTGTAAAATTCTGAGCATAATTCATATAACAAACCATATCCTAAATTCAACTGTTTCTGAAATATTCGCATTCGAAATGTTATCATTAAATGTTTTTTTTTTAAATGTTAGAAATCAAGAAGCCTCAAAATACCAAAATTTGTATTGAAAATAAATTATTATAGTGCCATTATGTCAATATGTCTTGTTAAATAAGTAAAGTCTCAGACAGAGAAAGACAAACTATTTCAACTTATTATCTTAAAAATAATTTAAATATTTCAGAAACGGTTGAATTTAGGTATATGGTATGTTATATGAAATATGCTTAGAATTGAAAAATAAATACATATATAGGGTGATCCATTGAAAAAAAATAAACTTTTTGTTTTTCCCTGTATACGGATCAATTTTCCAATTTTCTTTATAAATTTTTTGGGACACTTAAAATAAAAAAGTTAAAGGGGGGCGACATTATAGGGGATCACCCTGTACATAAAATAATAAATAAAAATAACAATTCTTAATTAGTTTATAATTTTACCTATAGGTATATACTTAACAATTGTTAAAAAACATATAGGCTATAATATATTATATTATACTATATATTATATATTAAAACAAAAATGTTTTGATGCTGACGATATTTTGGCAAAAATTCATCGATATAATAAACGAAAATACTCGTATATTTACTCGTAAATTCCACGAGTAGATTTTACGAGTACATTGAATTTGGTTTGTAAGTACGAGTAATAAGTATTTCAAATGAAAAATACTTATGAGTAAAAAGTACTCGTACTTTTTTACTCGTAATTAAAATACGAGTAAAAGTACTCAGTACTTGGCCAGCTCTGCCAATAACTATGCATACACTCAGAGAAATATCATGTCATGAAAAGCATATGATATGATATTAATTTAAATAATCGTGTAAATTTGATTCAAATAGAAAAAAATGTAGTTTTATATTCATTTACCAACAGTTTTACAATGTTTTTAAACACTTTTAAAGTGTACTCTCTTTAAAATATATATATATATTTTAAAGAGAGTACACTTTAAAAGTGTTTAAAAACATTGTAAAACTGTTGGTAAATGAATATATACAAAAAGAAATCTATTTATTTCATTGCCTTTCTCAACGTTATTTTAAAAATATATGTATTATACAATTGTTATACACCTTTTAATTTAATGAGAAACACCAATGACGCCAAAACATATTTGAATCCCTTTGAATTATTATCGTTTTGAATGATTCTACAACATTTTTTCTCTCAGTGTAGTTATTGGCACATGTGGTTTATCCTAAATATTATATATAATGATTATTATAATCGCAAATATTTGGTTTACATTAAATTAAAAGGTTTTGTTACCTATGAAAAGGATTTTACTAGAATTATATGATTAAATCTTAATCGATGTTTTACTACAGCTGTTATAACAGTTTAATATCAAGATTATAGGCCAAAAATAAGTTGGGGGTTATAAATATGATTTACGAAAATATTTAGTTTGTTAATTATATTAAATTAATTACGAAAATAAAATGTCAAATATAATAATTCATATTGTGACAAAGTATTTAATTGTTCTAAAACTAAAAATTCACAATAAAGCATAACTTAATTTTTCAACTGGTTAAACCCTACATGCTTTAAGAACCTTTACAAGCCTTCTTTTTATAATAAAAGTTACATTTGGTTGCTCCATATTTACGTGTCGAGAATATCGACTCGATATAATCGTCCAACTAGGCAAAAATTAAATGTGCCAATTAGAAACGCCCTAAATGCTGTAAATATTGCGGCAGTAGTGTATTTAAAAATTTCTCAGTCTAGTATGTATGCGTTAATAAATATGATCTTAATATCCTCTCAAAATGTGTGCCAAACACCCCGCATTATTTGTAATACGTATCGTGGTAGACATGCTATCAGATATGTTTGGAAACAAAATCCCTAAAAGCTTTAACAGTAACAGTACGCGAGTAGGTATGTATTTACGATATGACAATGCGTGGCTAGCCAATTAAGTCAGCTATTTTCATGCAGACTTGAAGCTTCGTTCTGAATACGGAATTATACGGTGTTCGTAACACAAAGCAATTTAATTTGTGTCAATGGTAGGAATATTAAATACGGTAATGGAATCACGCAGTATCCACTGTGTCACCTTGTTGATTGGATGGGCTTTTATATAGATATTTTCCTAATAAATTTCTGCAATTGACTTGTCCAAAATATTCTTTGTTTTATTATAAAATCATCTGATTTCGTATTCTAAGCAGCTGTTTTTCATTAAAAAATAAATTGCTATTTTACTCCGGTCCATAAGAGTAAAATTATAATTGGTAACATAAAAGTTAAGAGAAAAAAATGGTGGATAAAATAATAAGTTTTTTCGTATAAAGTTATGATCTACGGGTTTTTCTTTAAAGAGAGAGTTAAAAATTAGTTTTTTTGAACACCCTAAGGAATATGTAATTTCGTGGCCAGGCTAAGAGTATGCGAAATAATGAATTCTCTGAAATGCTATTTTGCCACGGGCTCAAGTTAGCTTTAAGTTAAAATTGGAAGAAAGTAAGGTTCAAATAAAATTTGATTTAAATTCCTTGCGGTAGTTAAATAAAATATCGTGTGCGACTATTGGTCAAAATATAAGATTACACTCGAGTGTTAGTGGCAAACTTCACGCTCGAGAGATCTCCTATTTCTCCCACTATAGTCGCACAAAAGTAACAGTAGAGTATCAGCTAGAATTTAATATGATAATAATAATGTATTATTAAATATCTTTAAAACCAAATGTTTTTTAAAATATTAATGTTACACTGTTATAAAAATCAGATTTGTTAACATTATAATGTATACTCTGTAGTTTGTTAATTTTATTTTATAAAATTTTAACATATTTTTTGAGAAAATCAGGGTATTAACGAGTGAGTAAAGTGCGAAACATCCGAAAACAATATCGAAAATTTCACTGCTTTTCAAACTAAATACAGTGAAGTGGGATAAAGTTACAAAATACATTAGTATGTGTTGTGTTGTAGTAGTACATACTGATAGTTATTTTGTAAAATTTTTTTTAATTTGATGATTTCATAATGTTGTGTTATTTAATTGTGTGTACGGCCATTTCAAGCATACTAACGGGACAAATCACAAAACTGGTTTTATAAAAAAAATTGTAGGTAATTTATTATATATTATTTTTGCATCAGATATATTATATAAAAGTAGAGATAATTTTAATAATTGACAGGTGTGGATGGGACAACTTACATCTTTTTTTATCCCGTCCACAATTAAAATTATCTCTACTTTTATAAAATATTTCTTTGGTTTTTTTATTTATTGAATAGTTTAATAAAAGAACAATATTTTTGATAAATTTTATGCTAAAATGTTATATAGTAAATTATCTACAATTTTTTATTCGTGTTTCACGCGCTTAAAATGGCCGTGTATTATATTTTTGTGTTTTTTATGTAAGCATGTGTTAATTTTTTTGTTTAGGAAATTGATTAATAAGGCAACATTTCTTATCAAATTTTGTTTCATTTAAGTTCCCAATTTCCAACAAATACTTTTGTTACTGGGTCTACAAAAAGGTTTGTAAAAATTAGGTCCCTTTTGAAAGTTACAAGAACTAGGTATATGGTTCTTTTCTAATTTGTTCAACCCATATGGTTGAATTATTGACATATGGTTGAATTATTGACATTTACTTTTGTTATTAGATCTACAAAATGTCTGTTATACCTAATTACAAACTACCTACATATATATATATATATATATATTACAGATTACAGTTAGTTGTAAACTTGACATAAAGTTATGTGGACCTGGATTAACATAAAATCTGGTTAATATTTGGTTAAAATTAACAAATATTATTTAACTGTGTAAATCAAAACAATGCATAGAGCTTTTGTTTACCTTAAATTGCATTTAAGCATTAACTCTATTGAATTATGGCAACTACATATTTTGTTGATTTTGTGTTGGTAGATGAAGTGGATGTATTGGTGTTGTTTTGGACTGTCGTCATCTTGATTTTTTGTTGATTTCACTACGTTTCGACTGGTGATCTCCACCTGAAGACGATTGGAGATCACCAGTCGAAACGTAGTGAACAAAAAATCAAGGTGACGACATGTCGCGACAGTCCAAAACAACACCAATACATATTTTGTACAAAAAGCTTGTTGAAATTTTTAATTCTCAGGACATAAATAAATTGTATACATTTGTTGAGAACAAAATATACCAATTTAATCAAAATATCAACAATAGCTTAAAAACTGTAAACAATGTAAAGTCAAGGTTTTAACTAAATTATTCAAGTTTATTAGAAGGTTCATTTCTAATAGAACCAGAAATCAAAACACCAACGAAATTAAGTATGGGGAAACAAGAAAAACCTTTTTCCGAATGTTCTGATAAATGGAAACGACAAAAAGCTTAAGAATTTAGAGAAGAATTTGGAATGAAACTAATTTCCTAGGTATACGAAAATGCATTACAAAATCAAAGAGAGAACCCATCTTCAAGGGAAATAACATTCTCAAACAAAGAGGCTTTGGCATTATATTTGGATTTTAATTTGTCCAAATCGTATTATATTAAATTACGTAAAGCGGCTTCATTATATGTAAGGTTCCGGGAATTCAAATAATGTTAATACTGCACGAAGTAGCAGAGTAGATAACTATGGTTGATGTTAACCTAATAAGACGTTAACATAATAAGACGGTTTCACATCATTCTGCAGGTCTTAGCAAGTGGTTCAGAGATTGAAATAAATTCATGCTCTATATTGTACTGATACGAGTACGGCCAAAATATTTGTTAAATTAAATACTGAAAAAAATTATCTCACTTTTATTTTACTTTTGTAGTAGAAAAGTGACTTTGACTAACTAAAACAGGGACAATGTTATTAGGATTAATATTAAATGATAGATACATATGTATTTAGTGGTATATACCACTACGAAATGATATACTCTGTAAATTAAATGTACACTTTACACAATTTACACTATAAGTAGCACGTATTATAACAAAATAAGTTGTACAATTCTGCGTTACAACTGGTTCGTAATAAATAGCTTACCACTACAAATAGTAATTTTTTGACGTTTACCACTACTGTGGTTAATACTAATAATGTTATAATTAATGAAATTTGGTACGAATGAACGGAAAATTCGGCCATTTAGTGGTTGTCTGTTTACGGCTTTGCATAGTGCGTAGTTTTGTGATATACTGTTTTTACCGTGTTGTGAGGGTATGGAAAAATTAATAAAGGATCTGGTGTTTTCGGGACACCTTGTATAATACTAATTAACTTCTCTGCTATAAATTTCCACCCTAAAACTTTCATGCACAGGCACTTTAAATACGTTTATAACATTAAATTTGTATTCCTTTTACAAATCTAAATTGGTTCTCTTGGGTTTGACCTAAAAGCTATGTATACATAGCTCTTAAGTGAAAACCGATATATAGGTAGATAGATGCGGTTGGTAATTTTCAAACTGTTTTGTATAGGGATCGTAATAAAACTTGACATATTTTATGGGGGTCTAAAAGGGTGATATATTTTATTGGATAGCTTTGATTTTATATACGAATACGTTACTAACTCCAATTGTATAGGAATTGAAAGGGTTTTCTTAAATTTTAAGTGCAGTATATATAGGTTTAGGGTAAATCAACCTGTAAACAAAAAAACAGTACACAATGTAGATAGTTTATATTATTTGAACAATAGGGAGAATGGGATTGATTAATGAAAAAACTTTTTATTATGCGTTTTACAAAAAAAAATAATTCCTTGTAAAAACACCTGATTAATCAAATGGACAGGGTGCTTAGAAATTAGGGAAACATGTAAATTCTTTAAGAGAGAAGTGCCTTTATTTATTATTTTATTGAAAAATTGTATAAAAGAAAGTCGATGGCAATTTAAATTAAAGACTACAGTGTTCAAAATTTCATGACCATTTTAACACCAAATTAACACCATACATGGTCTATATCGATACAAACCAAAATGTTGTTAAATATGGTTCGTTGGGTTGTAAATTCAAATACTAAAATAGTGTAAATTTAACTATCACACAGTATTAAAATAAATTTTACCTGGTGTAAATTGAACTTCTTTTCAGTGTTAAATATTATGTGTTTTTGGTAAAATTAAATCATACTACACAGAAAAAAAGGAAAAAAAAAGGAAACAGGAAGTTCCTTGACGCAATACTAGTATATTACCAGTGGTATTATTCCAGAAAATTGAAACTTCAACTCGCTAAAGATAATGTTTTTAGTGCGTTCCACCAACTTAAAATACTTCAAGTATTGACAGCTGTTTCCACCTATTAAAGGTCTCTTTAGTATCAAACAACTTGTAGTGTATCTTGTGTCACACCAAAGCAAAGGACTACCTGAGCTTATATACTCTTCATGTAAGTCAACAGAGGCGAGATTTAAGAACATCACGTGACCCACACCGCCTTTGCCGCGATTGGTACACACTATGCAACCGGGAATGCACGGCAAATTGTTTTATTCGTTTTAACAGAGTGCTTTAGGTTGAAGTAACTCTTATTTTATAAACAACATATTTGGTAAACTGAACCATACAGCGGGTTGGTTTCACTAAAGTTTTCTGGGTTAATTTAACCAATTTAAAAAATATAAAATAACTATCTGGTTTAGTACCGTCAAACTAATGTTTGTTTATATTAACCTTCTCACAGTTGATAAAAATAAAAAAAATACAAAAATAATTACTATTAGTCAACTAAATTAATATAGTTAAATGAACTATTACTTTTTTCTTTGTAGGTGCATTTCTCAAATATTTTTAGATAAACACCGTTTTGGTGTTTGCTGAGTATAACATTTTCAACCATAATTCATGGTGCTTAAATTAACACCACTTGGTGTTGGATTTTGACACCATTTTAAGATTACTCTTTACACCACAGATATTTTAAACATTGTAAATACAAAACAAAAATACTTTATTTTAAAATGTTATTGTTATGAAAAAAGTACATTTGTTGCTATAGTGGGTAATGAACAAAAACACTTTTGGTTTTACATTAATAATTTTACATTAAAAACGTCATGCTTTCAAACCAAGAGAGAAATTATTTAATTATAATTTATAGAAATTATTTAATTATAATTTATAAATGTTTCCTATGCACATGCAATAAACCTCTTTACAAAACTAACTATCATGAATATCAAGAAAATTAAAAAGGACAATTATGAAGATGATGCGGTAACACTATTGGCACTACAATCCATTAAACAAAATCCAACATTATTTTTACGAAAACGTTTACAAAATTTAGAAATTTGAAAAATCCACCTTTAAAGTATTTATAAAAAAAAATTCACATTTAAACCAAAATTTTGTCATGCACTGGAAGATGGGGATAAAGCGAAGCTTCTTGGAGATGGGGCTAACGAAAATTTAAATTACTTATGTTTTAATTAATTTTTTTCTACTCGTTATTTGATTAAAAAAAATTTAGATCAATTAAGATTTATTAGAAAATTATATTGTGGATTTTATAAACTCCCAGCTACCAGCCATGCAAGACAACATTTTCTGGCAGCAAGATGGATGCCCTGCTCATTCCACCCATTTAATACGGCAGTGGTTGTAAACTGCAAGGTCACCTGACCTGACACGCATAGACTTTTTTTGTGGGGTGGTTTAAAACAAAAAATGATCTCCCGTATGATCGTAACGCATAAAAAGAACGAATCCTAGCAGCAGTCAACTATAGGTGAATGTTTCAGAAATTGTCTTTAATGCTTATGCGAAAATTTTATTCAAAGAATGGAAAGATGTTTGATTTAGTTTATTTTTCATTTTTACTTTATCATAATTTTTTTAATAAAATAATAAATAATCAGGTTTTTTTGAGCACCCTGTATATTTCATTTAGAATTGTTTTATGGGAATGCATTTTTTAAATAGGCAGAAGTTTTTATGAGGAATAACTTGTTTGGTAAAACGCATAATAAAAAAGTTTTTCCTATAATAGGTTGCCAATAATTGGCAACCCCATCCACCAATAAAGTCTGTGTACCGAATATTTTGAATTGCGACATAGTTAATATTGTTTGTGCTTACTTTGAATAGTACGAGTGCGCAGCACGAATACTATTCGCAACAATATTCGATAAATTACAACTACTGCAAACATGTTTATTATGCTTGTAATAATTTAGCTTAAGTTACGGTCGTTTTTACTCATGTTTTCTTTAAGTTAATTATGACAATCAATTTTGTTTTTTTATTCAATAATTATTAAATTAACCGGTTTTTAAAAATAATTAATTAATAAAAATATTTTTTTAATCAAATTTAACATTAGTTATAGGTTTTTAAAAATACGAAAAAAAGTCAAAGGCTAATTTATTATTTTTAGAAACATTCCTTTGACATCCTTTATCTTAGAAAGAAAGCTCTTCAGGATGATAAATGTTCATTGCAAAATATAATCCTAAATTAGGTTGATCCTACATTTTTTACGTTATTTCTATACACAGTTCGTATAGAAAGAAATATCATAAAAAATGTATCATCAACGTAATTTAGGATTATATTTTGTCTACAATTAGTTATATGTTGCCTTAAAAAATATTTAGGACAGTGTGCACTAAATACGCGTCTATAATTTTTTAGTAGAATACACAGAGAGTTCCTACCGTTTGGTTTTAATTAATTTTACTGTTATTAAAATAATTAAAAGATGATTGTTTTTAAGTAATATTTTCAATTAAAGAGAAAAAAATAAAACAAATTATTGTACTCACCCGTTAAGTTTGGAAATATGCAATGCAATGAAAAGGCTTGTTTCCTGAAAAAATTATACATAAATTATAAATTAATTTTAAATGCTTGAACTGGATGGTTTTTTATAAATGGTACACCCCAAAAATATTAATTTAAGCGATTTTTGCAATTTGGTTAAAAAAACAACAAAATTGGGACAATTATTATAATAATATATTTATAAAAAAAATTAAATGTATTAAAAATAGGTGCGCCGTACGGTTCTTCCCCGTAAGGGGCTAGATAATTCGGTTTTTGCCAAAAAAGATGAGTAACCGATTAAATTTGTCAAGTCAATGCTGGAAAAATAGTTTATTTTAAAAACACAAATTCCAAATGGTCCAGGATGTTTTAAAATGTAATTATATTTTTTTAATTTTTGTGACTTGTTCCATCTTGTTTTTAATTTTTTTATTCATGGTCATAATTATAACTGAAATTTTGAAAGGGCATTCCCTTAATGAAATGGATAACCTCTAAGAAAGGATTTTTTCTCCAAAGGTCCCCACAGACTTCGTTCTGTATCAGTTATCATTAAAAATTGAAACAAATGTTTTTTTTATCTCCGCGCTATTTTTTGTTTACTGCGAGTGTCTTTACGAATTGATTGAGATAATTTTATATTTCTACAATGGCTGAAGTATCCCAATGTAGGTTTTAAAATTATGTTGGTTATTATCACATAGTTTTGTGTAAAGGATTTTTTTAATTATTTTACCTATTTTTTGATAACATGGACTACGAACGTTTCAAAGGTTTAAAAAAATTGCAAAAATTTGCTGATGTAGTAAATGCTTTTTTTCTACGGCACCTTTAAAACGCCCTACTTGTTTTCATAACACTTTTAAATACACATTGACAAGTTGATGTTTTAGTCACGGGCTGAAGTTAGCAAGTTTTAGTCACGAGCAAAAGTTAAGCGCGCTGCACAATAGCCCGGTAACAGGAACGGGAATTTGAACAGTAAAGGTGGGAGAGACTAAGAAACCACTGTTGATAGATAGTGTTTGCTAAGTCTCTCCCACCGTTTAGGTTCCCGTTCCCGTTCTCTGTTGTGCAGCGGGCTTTAGTTTTAGGTTAGTCGAAACTTGTCATACAATCGTTAAAATAAAGTGCCTTTCTTGTAAAATAATACCAAAAAAATATATAAATATTTTATCTCCACGCGGTCTATAATTTAAACTTTATTATTGTCAACATTCGATAAAGAAATATCTGGTTATGGCCTAGGCCGATAAAAATTTTTATGAGGCAAGTAATTAGTTCGATTTTTTCTCGCTAGGGGTATTGCTTTGACAAATTAATCCTTTTCTAAGAAATGAACGTACTAACCTGGTTTAATTTATTTATAATAAGTACTAATTTGTTTGTTTTACTGTTAATGTTTAATATTTTTCATTAAATTAAATATGAATAATAAAAAAAAAAGTGAGGTTAGGCAACCCAGAAAACGCACCATTCTTTTTCAACGATTTAAATTATCTTTAAGTTTTAATTTGCATTAAGTTTTCAGTGAAATTAAATGTTAAACACAGCTTAAACATTCCAAACTACCTATTTTTTAAATAAAAATCCAAACAAATTGAAATTAGATACTTACCTATTTATTAAACAATTAATTGAATTCAATGTAATAGCAAAAATCCATTTCTACTTAAATCATGTAGTCATATTGTCAAACTATTACTGCTTCTAAAGGCAATAATAATTATTGTACCTACATTTAATGTAATCTTTAGCTAATAAATAAATGAGATTCTAAAAAAGAGAGGTTAGGCGCTTTGATGTTGAATTAAATTGACCTATATAAAGTGCTTTGAAGATAAAATGTTGTACGCCATTCGGCCAAGAAGTGCCTTTTTGTGCTTCGCTCAATTGTAGGCCTCCGCTACGCGTCGGCCTTCAAACCTTGAGCTTAGCACAAAAAGCCTTACTTCTTAACCTAATGACATAAATAACTATTATTATCACAATACAAAAATACAAGTATTAAATAGTTCAACGCCAATATTTGAAAAGTTTAGTAAACTAGTTTTTACTAATAATGCATTTAAAGTTTTGGGTGGAGACCCATAAAACATTATCTTCACTTTCATTGTGAAAAACTGCTTTAATATCGGATTTAACCGGTGGTTAGTCCATTTCCAGGGATAAATTTCGATTTACACATAAAAATTTGACTTTTAGACCGCGTGTCGGTAATACAGATTAAAATTACAATGGTTACTCTATTGTTTTATAGATGTCGCTGTATACAAATATTTAATTCAAATTATTTTTAGATAATAATTATTTGTCTTAAAAAAAAATTATTTTGAAGTATTCAGCCCGTGACTAAAACGCCATAAAGCTACAACTTGTCAATGTGTATTAAAAAGGTCACTTAGTATAATGGAAATATAAATGATAATATGAGTTTAAAGGTGGGAGTATAAAAATTAATTTAATTTTTCAAGAACCAGGGTTTTATTGCAATTTTTTTAATGTCCGATAGACAAAGCCAAGTAAAATCTTATAATGTGACTTAATTATAATTAGGTTATTAATAACACTTAGTTTAATTTAGCTTTCATTAATCACTTAAATCTTAAACATGATCAAGATCCAATTTGTTTATTTTAACGGTCTATTAAATTTTTATCCCAATCTATGTTAAATTGCTTCGATAATTTAAGTCGGTTAATGGATAAAAATTAAGATTTACTATTTAATCGCTAAAAATAAAAAATAAATTAGCAAAAAATATCTACTTAAAAGCTTCTAAGAAAGTACAAATACCTACGGACAGAGTTTTCACTTTTAAAAATAGCTTCAATCAGCTGGTCTATTTCGAGGTATTTTTAGTTCACTTTAAAATAATAGTTCGTTCGAAATTATGGAAATGTAAACGTTCACGAATTTTAAATATTGCAGATATTTTTATAAATCATATCTAAATATTTTTTATATTTATACATAAATGTAAATATTTATTTTTTTATAAATATTTTGTTAAAATAAAAGTTGAACAAACAAATATAAATTTTATGAAAATGTAAGTATATTTTTAACAATTTTTATTTATAAAACTAATTTTTCACTGCCCAAAGCAGTTTATTTATTGAAAGTTATAACCAAATAATTAAATAAATATTTTAAGAGATACCCTAACAAAAGCTCAAATTTTGAAATTGAGTATACAGGGTGTCCGGGAAAATGTGGGAAATATCTCGGATTCAGATAGAACATGAAAAAATAAGATGAAACGTTCCTATAACATTTTTTCCTACTCTCTCTTACGGAGACATGGGCCCCGAAAGGACGCCGCTGCAAATTGGTTTCCCTTAAATAACTTTTAAAGTACTGAATATAATTTAATAAAAATTTAATATGATGGACCCTGGTAAGGATCTCTTAAAATAGTGTCCTTAAAACATTTTTTGCTTTCTTTGTTTACCAGGGGCGGACTAAGTTTTACACCTTATAAGGTTTAAATGCTTAAATTTTGAACACCCAGTATGACAAAGACTTAAAAAAACTAAATCTGCATAGCTTAAGCAATTGAACCTTAAACTAAAATAAAGGTACTCTTGTTTCTTGTCAATAAAATAAACCGTTTTCGAGAAATAGAATAATAAAAGAATTCATGTTTTATTTTTAATAAAAAGGAACATAAAAAAATGATATAACGTATTGTTGCAAACCTTAAACTGAAGGACGATAATTCGAAACAATGAATTAAAAACTTTATAAGAGGGTTCAACATGGGCTCCGTGAACTCTGATACATTACCCACAATATTAGTATAGCATGGTTTCTTATCATATCACAATGAAACGTGATTATCTGTAGTTCCTCCCTAATATCGATCGGAGTGGAATACACAAAGTTTTTTAGGTGTCCTCACAGGAAAAAATCCATCAGCGTAAGGTCGGGAGATCGAGGAGGCCAGTCAATAGGTCCTCCTCTACCTATCCAACGGTTTGCATAAACATTATTCAAGTGCTCCCGCACACACTGAGAGAAAAAATGTTGTAGATCATTTAAAACGATACTAATTCAAAGGGATTCAAATATGTTTTGGCGTCATTGGTGTGTGCCATTAAATTAATAGGTGTATAACAATTTTATAATACATATCTTTTTGAAACAACGTTGAGAAAGGCAATGAAATAAATAGATTTCTTTTTGTATATATATTTTAAAGAGGGTACACTTTAAAAGTTAAAAGTATTGTAAAACTGTTGGTAAATAAATATAAAACTACAATTTTTTTTATTTGAATCAAATTTACCCGATTATTTAAATTAATATAATTTTATATGCTTTTCATGGCATGATATTTCTCTGAGTGCAGCAACGCTCAAATGAGGTGGTGCCCCATCGTGCAAGAAGTACATGTTTAGGCAGATTTCAAGTGGTAAGGGCTCTAATATATTAACTAATAACTAAAATTGTCCACCATTCTCTCTAAGACGTTGGTCAATTCGTTGAAATGTCTTCTGATTTCGAATAATAGGAAGATAATGGTGGACAATATCAGTTATTAAAGTAATATTATTGACTTTCTTCATAATAAATAAATAAATAAATAATTTTAGGTGAGTTTGTAAAAAAGTATTGATGCTGCCGTGGGAAGGACAGTACGTACGCCGCAGAAAAATATTTTAAAAGTTCTAGATGACACTCCTTCAACGAGCACTCGAAAATTATCAGCACAGTTTAATACGTCGAAAACAATAGTACATGATGTTCTTTAAGAACAGCTGTTATATCCATATCATATGCAAAAAGTGCATCAACTTATTTCTGAATATTTTCCTCGTAGAATGCAGTTTGCAAACTTGCTATTGGATCAGCAACAAAATAATGTAAACTTCATTAGCACTATTCTTTTCACGGATGAAGCAGGATCTACCAAAAAAGGTATCACGGATTTACACAACACACATGTATGGGCTGATAAAACCTCATGCCACTATTGTTTCGCATTATCAACATCAGTTCCAACCAATTAATATGTGGGCAGGAATCATTGGCAATATTTTGATTGGACCAATTGTATTTCCAGCACGATTGAATGGACAACTTAATTTGAGTTTCTCCAGAACGCTTTTCGGGATTTAATAGAGCCCTTACCACTTGAAACTCGCCTAAACATGTACTTCTTGCACGATCGGGCATCACCTCATTTCAGCGTTGCTGTGCGGAAGCACTTGACTAACGTTTATCCAAACCCTTGAATAGGTAGAAGAGGACCTATTGACTATTGACTGGCGTCCTCGATCTCCCGACCTTACGCTGATGGATTTTTTCCTGTGGGGACACCTAAAAAACTGGCGTATTCCACTCCGATCGATACTAGGGAGGAACTTACAGATAATCACGTTTTATTGTGATATGATAAGAAACAATGCTGGGTTATTGTGGCGGGTACAGCAGTCCTCAATTCGTCGTGCCCGCGAATGTATCAGAGTTCACGGAGCCCATGTTGAACCCTCTTATAAGGTTTTTAATTCATTGTTTCGAATTATCGCCCTTCAATTTAACAATACGTTATATTATTTTGTATGGTCCTTTTTATTAAAAATAAAGCATGAATTCGTTTATTATTCTTTTTCTCGAAAACGCTTCATTTTATTGACAATAAACAAAAGTACCTTTATTTTAGTTTAAGGTTCATGCTACACAAATTTAGTTTTTTTTAAGTCATTATCATACGGGGTGTTCAAAATTTAAGCATTAAGGTGTAATACTTAGTCCGCCCCTGGTAAACCAAAAAAAGCAAAACATGTTTCAAGTACACTATTTTAAAACATCCTTACTAGGGTCCATCATATTAAATTTTTATTAAATTATATTCAGTACTTTAAAAGTTATTTAAGGAAAACCAATTTGCAGGGGAGTCCTTTTGGGCGCATGTCTCCGTAAGGAGGGCAAGTAGAAATTTTTTTATAGAAACATGTCATCTTATTTTTTCATATTTTATCTGAATCCGAGATATTTCCCATATTTTCCCGGACACCCTGTATAATTAAAAATGTCGAGTGTAAATGTTTTACATTTTGATATAGATTTCACTTGCAAATCGCTTCACCCCTTCGCGCAGTGGTCAATCCCTCTAAAATTTTAATAGGCATGATATACATCATTTGACAGGTCTTGCTAAACTGAGTATTATGAAATAGTCAAACCCTATTTATTCCTTTTCGGGATATTTAAAATTGAAGTTGCAACAGCACACTTATTATAAGTATAGATAATGAATTTTTCTCAGAACAAAGTTTAAGTTTTCAAAATATCTGTCAAAAATTTCCATAAAAAATACTAATTTAGTTTAAAACGCCTTCCAACATTTTAAAGTATTTGGGAACCTATTTGAGCCCATTCATCCACGATACGTTGTCGCATGCGTTGCTGCAGCTCTTGTTAAATTTTACTTTTTAAATGACCCCACATGGAAAGTCTAGGAAAGTCAAATCAACAGATCTGACTGGCCAATCCATTGTTCAGGAAACATTCGGTCCAAAAATTCTCTAACATGTAGTGTAGACGTGCTCCATCTTGTTGGAATATTAAATGGCCTTCAGGTAGCAGTAGCAAATACGTTTCTCCGGTCAGGTTACGATAAAAAAGCATACAACCAGACGATCTCCGAAAAAACCTGCCCAGACGTTAAGTTTTTAAGGATTTTGGGTGTAGACTTCGTGGAAAACCCTGAGATTTGCACCTGACCAGTAACAATAATTATGGAGATTGACAGTTGTTATAAGAAAAAATGTACACTCGTCTAAAAAACAGGTGCAAATTGTCATCATTAGCTATTTGTTCAGTCAGTTTCGCAAAACTCCAGTCGCCGATCAAAATCGTCCTCATTTAACTTATGGACTATGGACGAGAACTATGAATTTAATCGGTTAAACTAGGCTCAGTAGTTTTTTGTTTGGTTTTTCTTGTAAAATGTTGAATGCAAAATAATTTAATAAAATCACGAGACCGCGTAGCGGTCGAGGGGTTTTATTTTTAATTATTTTGCATGAAACTATTTTCCAAAAAGAAAAATCAAATAAAAAACTTACTGAGCATAGTTTGACAGATTAAATTTATAGGTTGAGTGATATACTTCTAGATTATTACTCGAATTAAAGGAAACTATTTGACAATTCATAAAATCTGATGTATGTGTCAAAATTTATAAATATTTTTTTAAAGAAAATTCCATTAATTCCATGTAATAAGTAATACTTGATATTTCGTAAACTAGATAACTTATTTTTTATTGTTTTTTAAAAAATGTTTGTTAAAACTTGTAAATAACACCATAAAATCGTAAACAAAAATCCAATATGGAGGCTAAAATTTAATCGCTGTTAAATAGTTCTAGTGATTTAATCGCTTATTTAAACGAAATTTATTCGAAAATTCAAGGCTTTTGATTGGTTCATATTATAATGAGGGAAATAATCATTTTAATAAATTAATGTTTTAAGTTTTTAGTACACTTATAAATTGAAACGCAATCTGTCAACTTATAAACTGAACTGTCATATTATCTTTCATGCTTCCAATGGTAGGTTACCATAGAGAAAAGTCTATGATGCCTACTATGATCAAAATTAGTAAACTTGAAAAAATTTAAATTTATAAATAAAAGTAATGTTATCTCCATCTATGGCGATTTTTTTAAATAAATATCTAAGAATTGGATGTTATATATAATATATTATTTGTAATATATAATACATTACCTTATTAAACTAGATAAAAGAATATATACTTTGTAAAACACGTTAGTATTATGCTCTTTGAAGGCGTAACTTAAAAATGATGTCTCTCGTAGAAACATAATTTGCATGTAGAAGTTTATATATCAAATAATAGTTAATTATCAGTACTTTAACGTGATATAATACTTAAAATTATAAAACAACGTTGCTTCTTCGATTTTTTAACCCTTAAAAATGGTAATATTTTAAATTTAATTGTCCCCAGCGCCCCCTGTATGTTAAAATCTAAAAAAATAATACGTGAATTTATTGCCATTAATAAGGTCTACATTTTAACTTAATTTTAAATAGATACCTACGTTAAAAAAAAAGTTTTTACAAAATATCGAAATTTATCTATTTTTAACACAGTAGAGACTTAAGGCCTGAAAACCACAGGGTGGCGATTCTCGAGTTAAGAGAACGCTATTCTCATAGGAGAAGTGGGCGTTTCTCTCAAGTTTTGACAGGCTGCATTATGGAATTTAAGATAAGTTAGTGCGCGTTCTTCTCTCGGAATAGTATATTCTGTAACAAGTTTGGAATACCGCATATTCCGCTCGAGTAAAAAGTTTGTCACACGAGCCGAAGGCGAGTTTGATTGTTTCACGAGAGGGGAATATGCAATTCCAAACGTGTTTCAGACTATACTTTTTCTACGTTTCCAAAAAATACCATAGACAATTAATTTAATTGGAAGAAAGTGAGGTTGGATCTTAATAGGCATACCTCATTTAAAAGGAACATTTTCAAGTATTGGGGCTTTAATCCACGATACATTGTCCCAACTCTTGTACTTTTTAAATTACCCCACATAAAAAAGTCATTTGACTTTTTATGTGGACCTTCTCTTTGTCCAATCCATTGTCCAGGAATCACTTGGTCCAAAAACGCATAGTGCATAGTGTTGAAGTGCTCCATCTTGTTGGAACATTAAATGGTGTATCAAGTAGCACTTATAGTTTGTAACAATATCGACCAGTAAGGGATGAACTACATCGAGTAGGTAATTTCAAATACGTTTCTTTTGTCAGGTTACCATCAAGAAAAATGTGTTCAACCAGACGATTTCCGAAAATACCTGCCAGGACATTTTGAATTCGAGTGTCGATGGATTGGATTTGCATCTGACCAGTAACGACAATAATTAATATGGCGATTTATCAAATAGTTAATGATGCCAATTTGCCTTTTAACAAATATTTTTTTAACCCTCCAGTGGTGACGTACAGTCTTCTGGACCGACCAAATCTTTGTTTTTCATAATAAAGCAATATTTGGTGCCGTGCGCTCTTCTAGCTTAATATTTTATGTATCCATGCTTAGTACATTCGCGGCGACCGAATACTGCATCATTTATAAACCCTTGTCGGAAAAATGCCACTTTCGGAATGTGTATATGATATATAAAACGTTACCCCCAAAATACCCCCCCCCCCCCAAATAAATAGAATGTAAGAAATGATGTTTTACACCTTATTTGTTAACATTTTAAACCGAATTTTTTATTCTATTGATAAAATATCAGCTTGACAATACAATTCATTATTATTAGAACCAATAAAACGCCAGTATTCCATAGTTACGCATTTTATCACAGCGACAATATTTTTTTCTACTCCCACCTTTAAAACGCCCTTTATCGTATATGTTTCCATGACACTAAGTAACCTTTTAAATACACATTGACAAGTTGTGGCTTTATGGCGCTTTAGTCACGGGCTGAAGTTAGTTTTAAGTTAGTTGACAGTTGTCAAATGTCATACAATCGTTAAAATAAAGTGCGTTTCTTGTAAAATAATACTAAATGTGAAAATTGTTTTATTATCTCAATACAAAAATACAAAAGTATTAAATAGTTTCTCAACGCCAATATTTGAAAAGTTTATATGAACATTGTACTGACCTTTTAATTTCGCCGGCAGTGAAGTATGACTTAAATTCGGGCACGGACTCCACTGTAAAGTGCTCATAAAACATTTTCTTTACTTTCACTGTGAATTTTCAAGAAATACATTTTGATTTATAACCTTTATAATCTGTGTTTATAAAATATAAAAATTTGACATTTGACGGTGACACACAGATTCCCCTATTGTTTCATAGATGGCGCTCTATACAAATTTTTGATTTAAATCATTTTAAGATAATAATAAGTATTTGTCGTAGAAAAAGTATAGTATGCATCTCGTTTATAAACTTATCTATACGCTCATTAATTTAAGCACTCCTAAATTAAATTCGTGTATAAAATGGCTTTTATCAAACTTGATATATAATATAATATATATAATATAATATACTATTTTCTACTCTTACATTTAAAACGTCCATTATCGTACATGTTTCCATGACACTAAGTGACCTTTTAAATACACATTGAAAAGTGGTGGCTTTATGGCGATTTAGTTACTGGCTGAAGTTAGCAACAGGTTTTTAGTCACGGGCTGAAGTTAGCTTTAAGTTAGTTGACATTTAACCATTACAAAAATGTAGGTAAATAAATAGTTCTTAGATACATTTATTTTATATCGACTTTTTATCAATAAAAACTAACTTGAATTTGAAATAAAGAACTCTGCTTTGTGTTACCCTGTATAATTTAGTGCACTCTCAAAATAAATTTAAAACATTTAAAAGGTTAGTTTAGGCAAATTATGAATAAAAATTTAATTTTTACATACAAAGGCTAAGTAAATCAATTTATAGCACGTTTTTGCCAAATTCGACCAGTGTGCGACGCATCGCGACGTCACCACTGGCGTCTAAGAATTTTACGTAACCACTGCAAACTCTATTGAAAAAGACGTCACCCTCGAAACTAAAGTTGACGTGTTTTTGCGTTTTTTTTTAAATCACTGCTTACTATTTGTTTATTCGTATTATCATACGAATTGATATTTTTTCTTGTGTAGATTTATAATTGTTAAATTAAAATTGATGGAAATTTGGTTTAATCCTCTCATCCTAAACGGATTAACCATTCTTTTGTTACGTTCATATTACTTTCTTTTATTTTAAAAACACAGATTCTACCAAAAAGATCCAAGTAATTATGCCAAACAAAATTATAAATAATTTTTTTAATGCAAATATTTATTAAATCAATTTTAGTATTGATGATGTAAGCATTAAAGTACGGCATGCAAGACTGGAGATTCACTTAATTAAATGAAAACAGTAATCCCTTTACAAGTTTTATCAATAAACTTGGGAAGCTTTAAAAATGTAGACCTGAAATATTAATAAACCTATAATTATATTAAATGGGAACGACTCAGAAGCTTGCGAATACTATACTATTTTTAATTTGTTTACCGTATTGCATACTTTTACTTTTAAAATATTTTTATGATCGGAAATGGTTTGAAAAAGGTTTATCATATGCAAATATTAAAATCGACAAGTTATTTACAAGTACATCTTTGTTAAATAAAAATAAAAGGTTTAAAAACATTTTTATTTATGTTACAAATTGATTTCCTTTGGGATTAATGAATAACTTTTTATGATTAAAGTTTACTAAAAGCTTTTTTGAATATGGATATATCTTTAGAGGTTTAAGATTTATTAAAATGATCAAAATATCTCTTGCTCAGATTGTTTTTAGATGTAATAATTGTATTTTTCTACGCCCAATATCGTACATGTTTCCATGACACATGCATATACATCAGGGCCGGACCTAAGGGGGGTGTAGGGGGGGGAGTCGCCCCCCCCCAAAGTCTAGGCAGTTGGTTCCAAATCCAAACACGGTTGGCAAAATCTATTTGGGTAGGTTGGTAGGGTTTACCTACCCTACCAACCTACTCATCACAATAAATAAAATATAATTTTTAAACCATACATATTAGAAATTGTAATTTACAATATTATAATTTTGAACCTATTGTAACCTCCTATAATTGTTACCGTAAATAAAATTGTATTTTTTTAGGTTTAACCTAGTAGCTTAAATTTGGATTTTATTTTGATTTTTTTTGATTTACCTACCTAGTAGGTTCCATTTTTTATATTTATAGCATATACTTTTTATACTAGAGGGCACAAGAGGACAAATGGACCAAAAGTCCTTCTTCATAAAAAGTTATGCTTGTTTTTAAAAGTCTATTACTATACTTTTTGAAAATTTTATACGGGGGGTCGAAAAACAAGAAAACATGAAATGAGTACATTAGATGCACAACTCTGTATTTGCAGGATAAGTGATTTTAAGAAAAACACGAAAAACCGCTCAAAAGGTCATATTTGAAAAAAAAAATACAAAAATCGTATAGACGTGCTTTTGCATCATTTCTTATTCAAAAAAGTAAAAAAAGTCCTTTAAAATTAAGTAGTTTAGTAAATAATTGAAATCAAAATATTTAAAAACATAGTTTTGCATCTTCCTCGTTCAAAGACCAAGTTTTGCAAGTGAAAAGTGCAAATACCAAAAAAATAACAATTAATCAGGTGATTGTTATGCCGTCAGTTAATGCGTATACTAGCGACGTGATTGGTGATTGGTCAAATACCGAGTTTTGCATCCGACAAATACCCAGTTTTGCAGCTGCGGTAAGTTTATAAATGTATTTTATTCTACAAATATTAACTTATGCATCTGGTTTACTTAGTTATGCTGTGGGCAGTGCAGTTATGATCATAAATAAGATAAAATATATATTTTTTTAAGATGTGCAAAAACCGAGTTTTGCATCTAATGTACTCAAATACTCTCAGGAATAAACTACCTTTATTTTTCGTTTTGGAGCAAAATGACAAATAATATTATTAGGATAAACTATCCAAAGACTAATTGTAAAATTTCAACTCAGTATTCCAAATTTTCTTTTTAAAATTTAATTTCTAATTTATACTTTTGTACCTCATTTCACGTATCCTTCACCTATGTATAGGGTTCTTAACCCGGACATTTTGTGTAAATTTACATTAATTACCAAAATGAACAGTGATAGAATGCAAATTGTCAATTTGACGTTACTTGATTATTGTTGATTGTGTCATTTTTGTAAATATGAAATTAAATTTTAAAACTAAGAAAAATAAAATTTGGAATAATATTCCAAATTTTATTTTTCCGAATACCAAGTTAAAATTTTACAAATGGTCTTTGGATACAATTTGAAATCTTTTTTTTATTTGTCATTTTGCTCCAAAACGAAAAATAAAGGTAGTTTACTCCTGAGAGTATTTCATGTTTTCTTGTTTTTTGACCCCCCTGTATAATATTTTCAAATTTAAAGTATGGCAATAGACTTTTTTAAACAAGCAGAACTTTTTATAAGGAATGACTTTTGGTCGAAAAATGAAAATTTTAGTCCATTTGTCCTCTTGGGCCCTCTATCCATGGACATACTGTACATATAAAAAAATAAGTTGGTTTTTTATCGTCTCCGCCCCCCCCAAAAAGTGTGCCTCGGTACGGCTCTGATATACATACATACACATTGACAAGTTGGCGTTTTAATCACAGGCTGAAGTTTTTATTTATTATCTCAATACAAAAATAAAAAGTATTAAATAGTTTCTTAACGCCAATACCTATTTAAAAAGTGTATATAAAAGTATTATGATTTTGCAGTAAGCTAGATTTAACTGAAAGCATGCTTAATGCATTAAAAATTTCGGGTGGAGACTCCACTGTGAAGTACCCATAAAACATTCTCTTCACTTTCACTGTGATAAACTGCATCTATATAATCGTTTAAAAGGTTTTTAGTCCAATAGTGGCTTTTGGGCAGTTTAGTCACGGACTTTAGTTGGCTTAATTATAAATTGCAAAAAAATAAGGTTAAATTCGTCGTTACATGAGGAATTTAACCTCACATTTTCACAATTGTATTATGTCAAATACTTAAAATTAAAATTAGCTTTAAAATAAAATGAAATGTTTTTCAAAACATTACTAATTTTATTTATTGTTTCAAAATTTTAAGAAAATCTATAATTAAATTTTAAAAATAACATCGTTTGTTTAAAATATAATATCAAATGAGTTAATTTTTTTAACTTTGGTAAAAATTAGTACCTACAAATTTTAATTATAATAATTTGAAATTTTTAAATATAGATTGTATTATACATAAAACACTTTCCTGGAACAATAAAAAATGTCCAAATGTACAATTTACGTATATACAAAAGTAGATGGCAAAGGAGATAAACTTTAACATTTATGTCCTATAGAAATGAATTAAGCGAAATGAAAATAATGACCGAAGTCCATGTATTTAGTAGTGACTTTGACCTTATTTCACCAAAATAACTTCACATCAAATAAACAAGTTCCAAAGCACTTTTCTCGTAAGAGAAAAGTGATGAGCATGGGCAAAAAAATAAATGCGAGCTCTTAGACGTTTCACTTTCCCCGAAAAATTCTAAATGTAATTTCACGAGTCCCTACTTCGTATAGGAAATGCGAAATAAAAATATAACAAGGTGTGTTTAGCTCATAAAATATGAATTTTGTTAGCAATGCTTTTGAAAACACATTTTCTGTAGCCTATTTTGTATGTGAGTAGATACGTAATGTATTTATTATTGTAAATGTGGGATTTTAGCCTGGCTTTGTTTGTTTTCTATGTGTTTTGTGAGGTTTCTAAGAGACAAAATTTAACGAATTATTTAAATGGAACCGAAGCTTATACGTTTTTTGTAATATACAATATACATACGTAAAAATAAAGGATCCTTATATTAAATGAAAAGGTTTTTTATTATACATTCCTACTTAGATTAAATAAAGTTGATCTTCTTTGCACGATAACATTTTCTGAACGAGCGCACCAGAAAATATTAATTTATATGGAAACTTGGCATAAAACTAAATATTTTAAATTTATTTTATACTTTATGTTGTTTGGCATTATGTAAATGTAAAATTTCAACCAAAACAATAACAAAACATTAAAATTTTAATTTAAATAACATTTATACATTGATTAAGTCACTGTAGATTAAGAAACTTTCTTAATTATCTTTATTAATTATTCATGAAAAAAATCGATTACTATAATATCCCGCTCTAATTTTATTCAATAATATCAAAAATCATTCTTAAAAATTGTATATTATTCAATAAAGACAGTATTACAAACGTTTTTTACTTAAATGTATGCAAAATAGTAAATATTCTCAAATATCGATATCGGATCGGATGTAAAATGTTTTCGCAATTTTTTCCTTTACCTTTAAAAAAACTATTTACACTGTTATAAAAATCAGATTTTTTAAGATGATTTTATGGATTGTTAATTTTATTTTGTAAAATTATAACATATGTTTTCATAAAAAACCAGGGTTTGTATTTATTTTAACAAAAGAAAAATATTTTACCGAAAGTAATGTTAATTTTCGATGGTTACAGATAGGTATTTCGTTAAAAAAGTACACGTGATTTCGGGCAGCCAATCAAAACATTTCCCAATGAATTTATACAAGAATACTCATCAACAAGTTCAACTGACTTCAGTTTCTGCAACTTTATTCTAATTCGTAACGTGTTCGTAACAACTGTCCAGAGTGTTTATCATATGAAACCAAAAATCATTTATAATCGTTGTTCGGATTCCTTATACTTATTTAACGAGTATGAGGAGTATAAAAAAGATGCCATCACTGGATTTCAAACTGAAATTAGGGGATACAGCTCGTTAGTAAAGTGAGTTAAAGTTACGAAATACATCAGTAAGTGTTGTAGTAGGTACTAAGTTATAATGTACTAAATTCCTATAAATGTTTTTAGAATGGTTTGTTATTTAATTGTGTGTATGTTATTTTTGTAGTCATTTATGTAGGTAGATATGTGTTAATTTTTTTGTTTAGGAAATTGATTAATAAAGTAAAATTTCTCATCAAAATTCTTTTCATTTAAGTTCCCAATTTTCAACAAATTCTTTTGTTTCTCGGTCTACAAATAAGGTGCTTTTTAAAAATTACAAGAATTATGATTAAATTATTGACATAAAATTTTGTTATTAAATCTACAAAATATAGTTATAGTTACAAACCACGTTTTCAATTAGTTAACAGATTACAGTTGGTTGTAAACGCACATTGACTTCACTTCTTGCGGAATCATGCGTGACGTAAAAACGCTGCGATATGATATTCATTTTATGATTAATGGGAATACACGCACGTGATTGGTATATGAGGGCACGAAATGATTGCAAACTTTTCACTTTTGCTGAATAGTTATATATCGCAAAATTGTAGATGTAATACTAGATCTACACTACATCTTGCGAAAATTGTTGATTTTACTTCATATTAGAACTAAAATTTTCAAAAAATAGACTTACACCATATGGTTTATTTGTGAAAAAACTGGATTTGTAAAAACTAAATTTTTAGACTACATTTGTATTAAAAATATACATAATTTTATTTGGAATTCCAAATTGGAATTGATCTTAAGATCAACGAGTTAACACGTTGATCATAAGATCACGTTTATAAATTAATTTATCATTAATTTATTTACGAATTTGTAAAAAGATAACTAATTTTAATTAAAATTAGATATATTTCTATAAATGTACACAATTGTTACAAAAACTAAAATAAATTACTTAAAGAAAAAGATTTTTTGGATTATTACTTATTGACCAAAATTTCGGAATAAATCAATTTTATGAATGATTAACAGCTGAGTTTTGGACATGTCTTAATTTGATTGTTTTTCTTACAACGTTTCGATTAGTAATTATCTCTAATGGTGTTCAGGTAATAACTGAAGACAATTAAAGAAAATTACTAATCGAAACGTAAGAAAAACAATCAAATTAAGGCAATGCAAATCCAAAATTTACCTGTTAATCAAGCCCAGAAAAAATTCTTCAACCATCACATGTGCTGGCTATATGAACCTCAATTGATGACGCAAATGATGCATATATGCGTGCATACGTGCGGATTACAATCACGTTGTGACTGCAATATGCGTCAATTATGAACCTCATAATTATCTGGGTGTAAATTCGTTTTAGTTGAACAAAGAAGTAGTAAAACTTCAGCCAGTGTGCGAAATGCTATTTCGCCCACCGTCTGAAGTTAAGAAGAACAATCAGGTAATTTAGTATTTCGCACACTCTTAGCAGGGACACGAAATTACATATTCCATGCGGGTGTTGAATAATAGTGTATTATAGAACTGATGTCATAAGATTTTATTTTTTCGCACATAAGTCCTTAATACCACTTTTTCTAATAGTCAAAAGATTAAGAAAAACTCGAATTATAAATAATATTTGCGTATCGTACTGTTGCCATGCAGACAATATGTAACGAAAATGCGTATCGTGCTGTGCTTATTATGGTAATACCATAATGGTATACAAATAGAAGAAAATATGTTTTTATTGTTGTTTTAAAATGTAATTAATATTATGTATCAAGTTTTATAAACGACATTTTAGTTACGAGTTTAATTAAGCACGAGTGTTTAATAAAAACGAATGTCTAGGGAAGTTTATAAACGAGTTGCAAACTATACTTTATCTACGACAAATACAAAACAAATTTAAAGACAATTTTATTTGTTAAAAATTTGACATATCTCAACTGTCATTCAAATTTAACCTCACTTTTTCCCAATAAATAATAAAGCTAACTTCAGCCGTGACTAAAACGCCATAGTCATAGCTGTAGGGGTAGATTTAAATTAAAAATATAATATATTAAAAACTAGAGGTAATATGAAAAAATCCCGAAACACGTATTCATTTTTTTTGTATGCCGTATACAGACATATATAGCAAATATACAGGATATATCCAGTTTCTCCCGAACTCAGATATTTTTGTTGTTGCATAGTGTTATTTTTTTACATTTCAAAGTTTATATAATAAACATTAACGCTTTAAGAATTTTCCTGTCAAATGACGTACCTACTTTAATTACAAATCCAAATTAAATTATTTCCATCTGAGCGATAATGGTTGCCTAATTACTTACGCAGAAGCATCCGAAATTACAATATCGACTATGCTGACTATTTTTAACATTCCAAAATATTTACAAATCCATAATGAAATAGGGAGCCGGTATTTAAGTATCATAACGTTCGCATCTAAGATGCTATTTACATGAATGGGAGTAAGATATTTATAGTTATTTTAGTACAATTTACATCACAGAGTTTTAATTTTTCTCGCTTTATAAATGTATATCGACTATGATTAAAGTTAAGTAAATTTTGAAGGTTAAAAAAATATTTATCTCAATTTATTTTTGCACACAATTTATTTTCAATGCATATTTTAATGGAAATCTTACCTATTCATGTCATTTCAAGTGGAGATCACACACATCGAAAAATGTCTTATACGTCGAACAGAAAACTTACTTATGGAAATTTGCGAAATCCTGGCCGTCAGATTCTACTTTATATTCAAAATCTAATAGAGCGTGAAACGTAAGACTGACGCGCCGCGACGCTAATATTACGCTTTTATAGAATAACGCACGCCTGCGCATTAGCGACTATTTTTTTCTGCAGTTTTAAGAGAGTTAATTTATATTAATTTTCAGCATAATCAATTTTTTATTATTAGCGAATTAAGGTAGGTATGCTATGTAATTTAATTACCTTCGATGTTTGTGAGTAATCCTTTTAAATGTTAGATTTTTATCTTGGTTACTTGTAATTAATTTTAAGGTATAAGTATAAATTTATTTTATATTTTTTTAATTAAATATTTATACGAATAATGTAATTTGTAATTTTAGTTGATATTTATATTAAACATACTTTTTAATATGTAAAAAAATGCTAAGATACACTCACCGGCAAAAAAAAACGGCCACTTGAAGTTTTAATGTTGATTTTCTCGCGACACTTTTATTAATTTGAACATAGGTATGTATATATATATATATATATATATAAATATATACAGGGTGCAAAAGTAATACAAAAATGTTCTAAGAAATTGTTTACACTGTGCTATGTAACAGCAGCAACAACAAATGTCAATTGGAATTGTACTGTAGCCCTGTATTTTTTAAACATATTGTTATTTTTTGCCTTATACTCTCTGGTATTAACAAAGATAAACTGTTTTAAGACAAACGCACCGATAAAGTTAGAATTTAAAAATAAATAAGCGTAAATACGCTAAAGAAGTTTCGCTAGTAGCGCCACCACTCGGCTGTTATCATCGTAACAAAAGTACAACTTTTAATAATCAGCTGTCAAACAAGTGTTTTTGAGAATAGGGAAAATGTTAAAAAATATCGGAAAAAAACCGTGGCACGATTTGTTGTGTTGTTGGGTGTATTTCGAGAGGAAATCCTGGGTTGAGTTTTTACCGGTTTTCCAATAAACAGTGTTAATCCGAATGAAGAAATAAATTTCATACAGTCCCTGTAAATATAAATTGTATCTATTAGATACAATAAATACACATTTTAGTAATAATTAACGTGAGTCGTCTAAATTTAAACAGCATTTAGCATTATTAAAAGCGTTGATTAAGAGTCTCCACTTAACGGTAAATTATATTATGTAAATATTATATATAAAATTTTGTTGCCATGAATTCGTAGGTAGGGGAAGGTGGGGGAATTTTGCGCGGTGGGTAATTTTACGCATAAACAATTCTTCCAGATATGAAGTAAATAATACATTTTTTGAATGTTGCAAACTTGGAAACGTTGCTTTGGGTATACGGGGACTAAAGTGTACCGCAATTAAGCTTGTAGCTTTTAGTCACTAGCTAACTGTGATACATGTACGTTGATCTAAGAAATCCATGTCGTTTCCGCTACGAGTTAAGTTTAAATTTCTGTCCAATCGCTTAAATGTTTATAACACAACTTTATATGATCTTTCCTCGTAATCTGGTGTATGTTTAAATTGTTCAGGTTAACTTTTGGAATGTTTTTTAGTATCACAATATTTTTCTTGCAATGGGGGTAATTTTACGCTGAAAAATTGGGGTAATTTTGCGATGCAAAATTTGGCCAATATGGGAGATTTTGGTACAGGAGCCTAGATTGTTCAGCATAAACAGTTCCATTTGGGCACACGCGGAGTGTAGCGAAAAAAAAAACCCTAAAACTACATATGTGACAACTGCTGCATGTAGACCCTCTTATTTCTAAGAACAAAAATTTTATTTTTACTTATTTATTTTTGATTTTGTTTGTTTTGTTTGTTTCATAGAGAAAATTTTTGTTTTATTTTTATGTTTTAATATAATAATATTATAGAAATAAACGGTTTATTTAGATACCTACAAATCTTTCTCTATACAGCGCAAATGTTCCCCCTATGATGCGCAAAATTACCCTGATAGGTGGGTAATTTTGCGCAAATGCATTATTTAAAAAATGTAGTTTTTGCATACCAAACAATTTTTTTTTATAAATTGCGCATTATATACACATAGTAAACATAGTAGACTATCGCTGGTATTAATTGCAAAATTTCACATTTAAACTTAACAAAGATACTAGAGATTTTGCTTAGATGCGCAGAATTCCCCCACCTTCCCCTATATTTGTTTGTTTAAAATGCAGTTGTCGGCGTTTTTTAGAGAACTCAAATATAAAAATGGTTAATTTCAAGGTTATGTTTGTGCTAACATTATTTTTTACTAATTTCCTAAAAATGTCCAAACTTAAATATAGTTAATTTTGCACCAACCTACTTATCGAATTGGATCCTTTGGCAAAACATGAAAATGCAACGATTTAGTTCTTGAATTTTATTTACAATTAAAAACACAATAATTCACCATGGTCCCTTACATAAAATAAACACACTAACCTAACTATATAGTATAGGTATACGCCTTTAAGCGTTGAGTTTCTTAATAAATTATATAAAGAATAATCAATAGAAATCAAGTAATAAAAATTTAGCTGTGCAATTGAACAAAATTTGTCGAGTTACTTCTGCCTTCTTCTCTTTTGTGAAAAAACTACCTATTTATTTGAAAATGATGTACAGTTCGTATGCTTTAAATTTATTGTTGACAATTCTTAAATTCACGCAATGCTAAGTCCACCAGATGGCGCGCGCGTTGCGAAAATCCGATACTTCTTTAGCGTATTTGGACATACGCTGTCAGTTATTTTGAAATATGACAGTAAAAGTTGTCAAAGATTGTCAAATAAAAAATACCGTTATCTAGATAACAACTGTCATGGATATTTCTCGTATTGTGGCATTAATCCATGGAGCCTATAGGTTTATACACAAGAAGTCCGAACTTGGTCTTCCGCTGATTGTTTGATTTGTACCGAAACGATAGCAAAACAGCGGACGTCAGTACGCATCGACAATAATATTAGCTAGCTCCACTGGTGGTGAAAAAACAAGACCTAATTTATGCAATTTAGTGGGCAGGTTTTGTCAATTTCCCCTATTTAGTTCGGGCTCCTGGTGTAGGCTACATGCTCTCTAAAAATGAAACAGTGGATTTTCACTTATTGACAGTGCATATGTAGCGATTTCTTCACTGTACAAATTAGTGAAATAGGTTTAGTTCAAAAAAGTTAAAATTTCACTATTTTATGTCGAGAGTTCCGGAAAAGTAGTGATAATAAAAAACACTAATTTGAAGAAGTTAAAATTTCACTAATTTATATTGAAAAACACTAATTTTACAGTGAATAATAATTCACTGACAGAAATAGTGAAAATTTCACTGTTTCACTTTTAGAGAGTGCATTAATCAATATTGAAGATGATCCAAGTCAACCGTTTGTGTCTGATCGTACACTTAATAAATTTATCTGGATTTAAAACAAAGATACACATTTTGGTTGATAACAGAAATAACTTTAATACAATTAATTTAAGCCCAGCAAAGTTTGCTGGGCAAAGGTTCTATAATGGCCTTTTATAGACCTTGCCTTTAATAAACTAATGGACCTATATAAAGGCTAAATCTAATGGAACTGTACATATTATGTCGGGTTCACCTTTAACGGCAGTCAATAAAGGCACTTACAATAACCATTCCATTTTTTGATATGGTGCGCTAAAGGTTTTTATATGGCAGATTAAAGGTATAAATGTGGTAAGTTAATGTTTCTGATACGGGGTGTTAAAGATTCTATTATGGTGGATTAAATGTGGTAGGTAAATATATATTTATTACTAATATATACTAATAAATTATTAAATAAAGATATTCCACGATAATCAGAAATGGTTATCCCTACCAATATATTATCGTAAAATACTAAAATATTCATAAATTTAGAAGAAAAAATACAAAGCAATGTGTTGTAATAAAGACCTGTTTAAAAATTTTATTTTAAAAACTGTTTATTAGTAAATGGAATCCATAATATTTAAATCCTTAAACTAAATAGAAAATAAATAAAATAAAAGATATATTGACAAATAAGTTCACTTGATTTTTTTAATAGATTAGGAAACCAGGTTTTCTTTGCTATTACCTAGGTCACAATCCACACAAGGTCTGTTCGATCTTGTTGTGTGGATTGTGACCTAGGTATTAATTTCTTTTATTCGCAATTTTGACCTTATCAATTAAATCTTTCTACTAAATTCTTTGGCGGTATTTTGTCTGTAATAAGAGTTCTAAAATTTGTCATATTTTTAAAATTTGGCTTTAATCAAAGGATAATTAAAAGTTCATGTAAGTTTTATATAAAGAAAACATTTTTCACTTCAATGGTTTTTTAGTCCCATTAACTTGTTACTACTACTCTTTTATGGTAAACTATACAAATATGTAAGTTTGTATATAATATGTAAGTTTTATATAAATAAAACATTTGTCACTTCAATGGTTTTTTAAAGTCCCATTAACTTGTTAATGCTACTCTTTTATGGTAAACTATACAAATATTAGCCTGAAAAGGGCCATTGTAAGACCTTATCGCGACAGCATATTATAAAAATAAATATTTTTATTAAAACATTCCTGTAAAGGCCCAGTACAAGGAAAGCTTTGGCTAAAAATGCCATAATTAAGCCATGAAACTGTGTAATAGGCCATTACATTATCAGACTTATATGTTTGCTGGAAAGGAGCAAAATGTAAAAAACTAAACGTTATTTTATACTTGTAAAGCAAAAATAAAAGTTCTTTACAGGACGTTATTGTCTGTAAACCAATGAATGCATAATAATGTTTTTTCAGTAGGTACCTTTTTTCACTTATAGGTAAGTCCCTTTATAGGGCTCTTGCTCATATATGACGAATGATTACCTGCCATTGTCATATTATTATACAATAAAAATAATAAAAAATATACTTTTTAGAAAGCTAAAATATTTTTTCTACTCCCACCTTTAAAACGTCCTTTATCGTACATGTTTCCATGACACTAAGTGACCTTTTAAATACACATTGGCAAGTTGTGGCTTTACGGCGCTTTAGTCACGGGCTGAAGTTAGTTTTAAGTTAGTTGACAGTTGTCAAATGTCATACAATCGTTAAAATAAAGTGCCTTTCTTGTAAAATAATACTAAATGTGAAAATTATTTTATTATCTCAATACAAAAATACAAAAATATTAAATAGTTTCTCAACGCCAATATTTGAAAAGTTTATATGAACATTGTACTGACCTTTTAATTTCGCCGGCAGTAAACTATAACTTAAATTCGGGCACGGACTCTACTGTAAAGTCCTCATAAAACTTTTTCCTTTACTTTTACTGTGAAAAACTTTCAATTTTCAAGATACATTTCGATTTATAACCTTTATAATGGCGCTCTTTACAAATTTTTGATTTAAATCATTTTAAGATAATAAAAAGTATTTGTCGTAGAAAAAGTATTGTATGCACCTCGTTTATAAACTTTTCTATACACTCATTAACTTAAGCACTCGCTCGCAAGCTCGCTCGTGCCTAAATTAAATTCGTGTATAAAATGACGTTTATCAAACTTAATAAATATACTTTTATCTACTCCTACATTAATGAGCTGTGACTTTATGGCGTTTTAGTCACGGAATGAAGTTTCACAGTATGTTTAAATAGCCTAGTGAAAATCCGGGCAAATCCACGATTTTTAAGATCAGGCCGATTAGTGACAGTGGTGCGAATGGTAGGAGAAAAAATAAATAACGCACCTAAAATTATTATAGTAAATGAAAATATTTGCAAGGAAATCTTCTTTTCCGTGACACAGAGAATCCTGCAGGATAACCATGGTTATGCACAAATTAAATAATTTTCGGAAATTTTTGTAAAAACGAAAACACCTGCCGAATTTAAACTATTTTTGGCAAATTTTGTTCAACATTTTTTTTCATTATTTTGGTGCATGTTAGCGTTAGTATACGAGGTGTGTTTAGAAAATAACGGGAATTGTTAAATTTCGCGGGTTCAGAGGGTCCGGTTGTCATAAAATTATGTAAAGTATGATAAAAACTTTAGCTGTTTTCATTGTTTACTTTGTCTGTGGCAGCCGCTAAGGTTAGACGTGTTTTATGAGCTCGGCGATTTTTCGTTCGTTAAAAGAAATGGATCAAAGAATTTGTATCCAATTTTGCTTAAAAAAATGAAATAAATTCTGTGAAATGTTAACAAAGGCCTTTAGTGAGTCTGCTATAAGTAAAACAAGAGTTTACAAGTGGTATAAGAGTTTCCAAGATGGCCGTGAAGACGTTGAAGATAACGAACGCCCCGAACGCAGAAGCACATTAACAACCGATAAAAACATGGAAAAAGTGGAAGAAATAGTTATAACCATCAGAGAAGTCGCTGATGATGTTTGTATATCGATTGGCTCATCTCATGAAATTTTTTCGAATGTTTTGGGTATGAAACGCGTGGCAGCAAAATTTGTTCCAAAATTGTTAAATTTTGAACAAAATTTTTGGCCAAAAACAATACTGTAATGATGCCCCAGCCTCCATATTCGCCAGACATGCCTCTGTCTGACTTTTTCCTATTCCCAAAAATAAAGAGAACCTTAAAGGGCCGTCGTTTTGCAAGCATAGATAACATTAAAAGCGCATCGCTGAAAAAACTAAAGGCTATCCCAAAGATCGAGTTTTAGAAGTGTTTCAAGTATTGGAAGAAGAGCTGGCACATGTGCATAATATCCAATGAACTATTTTGAAGGCGACATTAATGTAGACGAATAAATAAATATTTGTTTCAAAAAACGAAAATTCCCGATATTTTCTGAACACACCTCGTACATGGCGTAAAATAAAATATTTTTGAGAGACGAATCTGGTACTATTTATTTATTGTACTTCTCACGGAAAGTCAGAAGTACAAATTAGATTTAATTTTAATTTAACCTGCTATAATAGCGTGCTAAAATAGCCTATAGACTTTTTTGGATCTGGTCATTTTTTTTGTAAAATATAAGAGTAAATACAATAAAGATCATACATTTCTAACTAACTGTTTCCAACATTTCATTTCCCCTGCATACTTCCTCTCCATTAAATAAACACTACATATGTTTTTCAAATTATTATTATTAAAATTTTTATTATATTTAAATATATAATTATTGTGACACCATTGAATTTGTCACAATTTTTTTTTAATTTGAGTACCTACCCAACGCGTTAGTACCGCCACCCCGTGGCCATTATCATCGTAAGGGGACATCCATTAATTATGTGGGATAAAAATATGGGAGGAGGGGTCTAGCAAAATCTCAGCAAATCTCACCAAGGGGGAGGGATGGGTCCAAATTATCAGAAATATGCCTAACGTAATTAACTGATGTCCCCTAACCAGAATTCAGTTTTTAATATGCTGCTGTCAAACGCGTATGTCACAAACGAGTGTTTTTTTAACAATATTGTTTGGTGTTTTTCGAGGGAAAATCCTGGGTTGAGTTTTTAGTTAGTTTTTAGCATTTTTTACTAATAAAATAGTCGTTTTCACTTTTAAGTAGTTATTTTTTACTACGTAAGTAAATAGTTAAAATTGGTCACCATGGTGACCAATTTTAACTATTTACTTACGTAGTAAAAAATAACTACTTATGCATCGATCTTTGGCTATTTCTGAAAGTTAAAAGTAGCTAATTTCTTTAATCGTTTGCAGCCAACAATAAAGTTTGGGCCATAAAAACAAACAAAGATAAAGAAAGTTTAGCTCAAAACAGCAACACAAATAATATATTCAACTTTAAAATATTATAAACAATATTTATTGACAAATAAAATTGATTTTTATAAACGTGACTGATAGCCACATTGGTTATGACAACAGCTTGACAAGCGACAGACCTGAGTTCAATCCCCGGCTGGGTCAAAACTTTTTTAAATTTAAATCTACTAATTTGACTATTTCAATGAAATAATTTCATTAAGAAGAATTTGACTATTTCATTTAGAAGAATTTGACTAATTATTAGTGACTGCTTTTTCGATATGACAATTAGTCAAATATGACATAATTAGTTATTTTTGACTAATTCATTTTAAGAGAGCTGGAAATCCGAATGGAGAAATAAATTGCATACAGTCCTTGTAAACATAAATTTTAACTAGGTATTAGATAACTACAATAAATACAAATTTTAGTAATGAATTACGTTAAAATTGTAAATATTTCAATTCAGTAAAAATCACAAAACAATAAATGCAGTTTTCGGCAGTTTCTTTAAACTACTTATTTATTTAAAAATTATGTGAAGTTCGTATGCTTTACCTAAATGTATAAATGCAGTTTTCGGCACTTTCTTTAAACTACTTATTTATTTAAAAATTAGGTATGTGAAGTTCGTATGCTTTACCTACTAGTAAATGTATTGTTGACAAATCTTACACAATGCTATCAAACACCACCAGATGACGCGCGCGTTGCGAAAACTCGATGATTCTTTAGTGTATATCACAAAACCTTCTAGTTTTGTGGTGTATATTAAGATATGGTTTATTCCACAGTGACCTGTAATTACTCTTTAAAAAAAAAGTAATTTTAATAATAAGGTTAATTTTCTGTCAGTGTTTTGTCCCATTTTCTGTAAATAATCAATGTATGTATTTTTTCTGTATAAAAGTCTTAATTTAAAACCTCGTTTAAAACACTAAAAAATATATATTCTATTATTTTTAGAAAACAGGTCGAAATTAGCTTGACAACGTACATAAGTTGTAAAATATATACAAAGTGTGTCCCCGGATGGGGTTGCCGATTAGGCTGGGCCGAAAAAGGCAAAAAAAAATTATTTTTTGAAATCTTACTTGGCATAGTAAAAAAAAGTTGTAAGGGGGGTAGACAGTTTAGTTGATTTTTTTTCAAAATTTAAAAAAATGTTTTAGCCTCGCCCCCGGGGGGCTAAAAATTTTTTTTTTTCAAATTTAAATTTTGGATTTGGCATAGCAAAAAACTGATAGGTATCGGCTCACTTGCGACACAAAAAAAATCTGGTTAATATATTTTAATTTTTAGCCGCGCCCCTTGGCGTTTTAAGTTTCAATATGCAGCTCTTTGCTTGAAAAAATGATGATATATCATATATGATTAAATCGCGCACCAAAATTATTTTATTTTATATCAATCATCATTTAGTCAACCCACAACTCACCACGGGGAGTTGCACCCTCCCTTCCATCCCTTAGTATAATAATATACCTGTTTTTACTTTTCAACATTGTAGTATTGTTTTTTATTATCGAACATGGGTAAATTTTTTCTTGCCTCTATTTTAACCCTTATAAAACCGTCTCTTGAAGAGTGACCACAAACTTTACTGGATGCTTCGGTTATAATCTTTACGCATCGCTCCACAGCTTGAGTGTGACTTGGTAATTTGCTAAAATTAATAAAAGATTTATTTTCAATTGCTGCTAACAAATCTTCGCTTTTGATATCAATTGTTAGTGGGGGCTCTGTAATACAACATTCACTCCAATCTATCATTTCGGTATAGTCTTTGGCATTCCAATTTAAAGGTGGTATTTTAAATATTCGTAATTTTTTTGCTGCTGGTTGTTTTTTAGTCTTTAATATGCGTCGTATACCAAGTTCCCTAATATGACTTCTCTCGTCAGCAATCATAGCTATCAGAATATTCTCGGGATGGGCGAAATACGCGTTAGTTGAAATTACTTTATCAATAATTGTTTTGACTCCTTTAGGAAGGCCCCTTGACTCACTAATGGTTTTCCATAAATGTACCGAACCATATTTAATTGAAGATTGCGTTTTTATATTGAACCACATAGGTGCGTACACTTTCATAATAAACTGCACTAAAAGAAGTAAGTTCTCAGAAGGACTGCAAGTGGCCACATACAAGCGCAGTATTCAGAAGCTATGTCGCAGGCAGTACCAAATATTGGAAAAGTGTCTGCTTTCCTAGTTTTAACTTTATCCATATTGTTTTTAAAATAGATAAACCAAAAAACAAAACACCACTTAGTCTTATTGCACTTATTATATAACTAAATTACACCTATTATATAGCTAAATTGTACTTATTATATAACTATAACTTAACTAAACTATAATTAAAGGAAAGTAATTATCTGTGCCCAAAGTACACTTATTTCACAACGCGTTAAAGTTACACTGTATCATTCATTTATATCACTTGTTTCAGTGGAAGGCGCCACGCAATTTCCACATGGCAGCAATAAAAGGGTGGTATTTATTTAGGTAACCTCTTTTGTTTACAATAGCGGGCTCGGTTATACGATGTTTAGTAAATATTAAGATTTTTATTCATTTTTTTTTCGGCTATAAGTGAGTAGGAAATGATCTATTTTCTTATGACAAGACAAAAATATAATATTTTAAAATATACCTGTTTTAAGGTCCCAGTGGCAAGGTTAAATATTAAAATGTTTTAATCATTTTGTTTTTATGTCGTAATTGAGTTGAACCTACCAATTTTTTGGTATGCCAAACTGTGGTATTAAAAAATTATTTATCATCCCCAGTTAAACGTCATGGGGCGCGGCTAGAAATTAAAATATATTAACCAATTTTTGCGTGTGTCATAAGTAAGCTTATATCTATCAGTTTTATGCTATGCCAAATCCAAAATTTAAATTTGAAAAAAAAAAAATTTTAGCCCCCCGGGGGCGAGGCTAAAACATGTTTTTAAATTTTGAAAAAAAATCAGCTAGGTTGTCTACCCATGTTACAACTTTTTTTTACTATGCCAAGTGAGATTTCTAAAAATAATTTTTTCGGCCCAGCCTATTGCCGATACTGCCGTGCTTAATGAAAACGCCGTAACCAACAATTTTGCGATTTTTGGTTTACGGCATTTTCTACTAGAACAATTCATCCTGCGTCTATCCCCGGTACTCAAAAAACCGTATCTATATATATACGGTTTTTTGAGTACCGGGGATAGACGCAGGATGAATTGTTCTAGTAGAAAATGCCGTAAACCAAAAATCGCAAAATTGTTGGTTACGGCGTTTTCATTAAGCACGGCAGAATAGGAAAAACTAATTATGCGTTTTACGTTCATAAAACTTCTGCTTGTTTAACAAATGACATTCGTATAAAAAAATCTGAATAAAATGTACAGCAGCTGTACACCCTAGGGTGCTTAAAAATTAAAAAAAAACATAAAAAATATTCAAGAGAGAATTCTCTTGATTAATTATTTCAATGAAAAACTTGATGAGAGAAAGTCGATTACAATTTAGATTGAAGTTTAAATACGAATTATATTTTTTTATTTAAAAAGTTTTATTTATTTATTTTTTTTTTAAATTTATAATAGAAGATTAAAATATCGGCAAACGACAATCGAGGCACAACTGTTTGTCAGGCAGCCTGGGGGTCCGGGCTGCTCCCCTTTTTACCTTAATCTACAGAAACTTTTAAAATAATAAAAAGATTTTTAGGATATCGGTTCAATTCAATAGAGAAAAATCTTTCGTAGAATTTTGATTCAGGGCTTCGATTAAAAAAAATTAAATTCAAAGCTTTGGGAACGCAATCCAAAAAAATGCGGCCAATTTTAAAATTTATCACTCTTGGCTAGGCCTTCGAAACAACTAAAGAATACAAAATTTAAAATTTATAGAAATATGGAAGGATAAAAATGTAAATTTTATGGGATTTTTATTAAATTTTTTTAAGCTGCTGTTTGTAATTTAACTGAAAAATATTTTAAAAATATTGTATCCGAATGGTTCCAGCAGGCAAAACAAAGATATGTAAGGGAAACAAAAACCCATGAAAAGAAGGTAGGTACTTTTAATATTCATATGAATATTAAATGTACCTACCTTCTTTTCATATGAGATAGCTTTACATTTTTTCACCATTTATTTTTTAGCTTTGAAGTATTTAATGTATTTGTAAAGTTTTGAAAAACTCGAAAACACTTTTTGTTTCTTTTAAAGTTAAATTATAATTTTTTCATATTTTACAATGTTGGTTTTTAGCTTTATTTGGACTGTTTAGGAAAAAGAAATTATTTGTTTTTATTATATAAAGTATTTTTTTTAAACATTTTTTACCAATTTGTTTTCTTTTTTTAATCTCTTTCAGAACTATTTATTTCTACAATTTTTACATATTATTTATATAATATTTATTTATAATTTATGTGATATATTATCTAACTGGCATTACAAATTTCTTAGTTTAATTAATTTGGTATTATGGCAACTTTAAAATGTTGTTGATTTTATTTTTAAATTAGGTGAAATTTTAGTAATGTCATAGTATTAAGGTAGTCAAAACTTTTGACTCAAAAGGCAGCAAGTGAATTTTTGCATTGTTGGAATAATATATATATATGTATATTATCACATGATCATATTAGTCCAAAAATGCAAAAATCTCAAGACCAAAAAAATTCACTTGCCGCATTTTAATTACCGTCGCGACGGCAGTATGTATACATATATACCATTGAGTAAAGATATAATGTATATACAATGTCGTCGGTCTCATGACATAAGGCCCTATCTTACAAAAACCGTTAAAAACCGTTATTACAACAATATGTTAATTATTTTGTTGAAATTTGGTATCTAACAAAAAATTTACATGATTTGTTGTTCATAATTTAAAAAAATAAGATTAAAAAAGTTCTTTATGTTGTGTTGACTTAATTACAGATATCAGTTTTCTTTAAATTGCTCTCCTGAAAAGTTAAAATCGAGATAGTGCCTTATGTCATAAGACCGACGATGTATACTATAGTTAGACATCTAACTCGCAGCAGAGCAGCAACAGCAGCCCAGCAGATAAGACCTGAAGAGGGTACATATTAGGGTGGAGCGAAAAAAAGAAAATTTTTTTTTCCTTAGCCTGGGGGTGGAATTTGTAGCCTATAAAAAAAGAAAATTTTTGAAATAAAAAAAATTTTTTTACCCAACGTCTTGAGGTGGCCCACTGAGTTTTTAAATTAAATTTAAGTTAAAATTCTTTTGAATAAAAAAAAAATTTCAAAAGTGTTCCGGAAACTGCGGAGTGTCCTCTTTCTTGCTAATTAATAGTTATGAACTTAAAAAAAAATTGTGGTCATTATTGTTGTTTTTAAAAAAATTCCAAAATAGTAACATGCTTTTCTGAGGCAATAGAGCGAATTTCGAGTTGAACACGATCAAATTTGTTTATTTTTAGATAAATTTGAAGATTACAAGCCAAAAAAATTTTTTTTTATTCAAAAGAATTTTAACTTAAATTTAATTTAAAAACTCAGTGGGCCACCTCAAGACGTTGAGTAAAAATTTTTTTTTTATTTCAAAAATTTTCTTTTTTTATAGACTACAAATTCCACCCCCAGGCTAAGGAAAAAAAAAAATTCGCTCCACCCTAGTACATATATGTACCGTTTCTTTTAAGAACAAAAAACCGACAACACGGAGCAGATCCCGGAAAACCATTAATACATACACACACACACATATATATAAAATATACAGTGTGACCCATTTGTTTTCGACTCACCCCTGTAAACTCTTTATTTATTGTGCGATTTTAACCGGATTTGTTTTAAAGTAAGCAAAAACCGCCATATTTTTACAAAATACAAGGCCTACTATGTCAGTTTTTAAGAGTAAATTTTTAAGAATTCATATTAGAGATTTTTTTTAACCAAAATCAAAGCACGGTACTGGATTCACCACCCCTCAAAACGACCTTATACTAAATTTTATTGAAAAATTTAAGAAAAAAAATGCACAATAATAACTACAAACATTTATTTTGTCAAGTTAACTTTTTTCATAGATAATTATCTATGAAAAAAACATTGAAATAAAATAAAACTAATATTAACATATTATAATATTAATATTCAATATTATAAGTTCAATTTTATTTCAATGTTTTTTTCATGGATAACTTGACAAAATAAATTTTTGTGGTTATTATTGAGCATTTTTTTCTTAAAATTTTTCAATAAAATTTAGTATAGACATACCTATAGGTATGTCCTACTATAGTAGGTATTGTATTTTGTACTAATATGGCGTCTTTTGCTCCAAAAATACAGTTTATCAAGATCTACACTTTAAAACAAATCCGGTTAAAATCGCACAATAAATAAAGATTTTACAGGAGTCGCAAACAAATGGGTCACACTGTATATATACCTATATAGGTAAATAAATATATAAATATTTTATAAATAATACGTAAATACTGCATAAATAATACCTAAGTAAACATTACATAAATAATTTGGCCTAGTGGGCAACCTAATTGTTGATCCTCTATTACCTCTTAAAATTGCAATTTGATAACATGATAACGTTTAAATTTATGAGGCGCCGTTTGCGTCAAAATTATTTTATGCTTATATAGATAAAAATTCCACACATATATGCGAAAATGCAAATATAAAGTTTCTTTTTGGTAAATATATAGAAATGCAAAAGTAAAGGTACAAATATAAAGTTTTGTTTTGGTACATATATAAAAATGCAAAAGTGCAGGTACAAATATAAAGTTTCGTTTTGGTACATAAATAGAAATGCAAAAGTGCATGTGCAAAGTTTCGTTTTGGTACACATATAGATATGCAAAGATGTGGGTACAAATATAGAATATAATATAATAGAGATGTGACGAACCGTATGTATTCGGTACAAAGTAACGGGTACTGGATGAGGTTCGAAATACCGATTCGTTACTTTAAAATACGTCTCGTTACTCGCATCGTTTCGTTACTTGCGCCACTCACAATTTCGTCCGGTATCTATGTTCTCTGCAGCGTTCGTTCGATTCGATACGATACGTACGGCCATGCGCCAGGCTGAAAAGAAATCTGGCAACACTGCATACGCACACTGTGCGTACGCTGTGCATGATACACAAATACAGTCAGCTGATCCATAGACTAGGCGATCTATGCCGCGCGTTGATTTAGATATTGTTTATTTTCAAAATCTGGTATTATATTATCGGACAGACGTTCCTTACTTAAACCAAAAAGAATGGAAAAAATTTTGTTTCTCCAAATAAATCAAAGATTTTTTTCCAAATAAATGTGCAATATAATATATTTTACAATATTTTATATACACACATATTTATTATCGTTATGTTTAGAAACTTACTTATTTTTTTGTTAATTTTTCTTCAAAGAAAATATTTTGTGTTGATTATATTGTTTTTATTTTTGCAATAAATTTTTTTTTATTAAATTTTTTTTTATAGTTATTATACCTACATCCTCCAATTGAATAAAATGTAATCAAAATTTATGTTTTCTTTAGGCAGCGGCATGTATAATAATAATTAAAGTATTATAGTAACGAAAGTAACGAGTAACGAATACTTTATAACGAATAGTCACATTCAAAGTAACGAATACATGCGGGTATTAGTTTTTTCGTTACTTTTACATCTCTATATATTAAATATAATGTTATATAAAGTGTAGCATGGGCCGTTGGTACAAATATAAAAAGTAAGGTTTGGGACGGAGGCGCAAGATGGCGTTTTCAACACTTTTAACCGCGCTTAAACGTACGTCTGTTCTTACTACCGGCATTTAAGTTTCTAGTTTAATGTTTGTTTGTTTTAATTAAAACGAATCGTTTTGTTAAAAAAATAGGTAAGAGTAAAAAGTAAAACGGCGTTTATAACTTACCTATTTTCAACTAAACTTCTTTTAATTAAAACAAACAAACGTTAAAAGTAGTTAATCTATAATACACAATAGAAAATTTAAATGCCGGTAGTAAGAACAGACGTACGCTTAAGCGCGGTTGAAAGCATATACTTACCATGTGTGGTAAGTATATGGTTGAAAGTGTTAAAAACGCCATCTTGTGTCTCCGTCCCAAACCTTACTTTTTATATTTGTACCACCGGCCCATGCTACACTTTATATAACATTATATTATATTCTATATTTGTACCCACATCTTTGCATATCTATATGTGTACCAAAACGAAACCTTGTACATGCACTTTTGCATTTCTATATATGTACCAAAACAAAACTTTATATTTATACCTGCACTTTTGCATTTTTATATATGTACCAAAACAAAACTTTATATTTGTACCTTAACTTTTGCATTTCTATATATGGGGCATTCCATGCCAACTCATCCTACAGATTGGATTTGCATCTCCGATTTCGCTGAAATTTGGGTATCTTTTTGTACCCTTCGAAAAAGGTTTCTATGAATTTTTTTAAATTTTTTCATTCAGCCAATCGAGAGATATGAATTTTCGAAAATTTCGGGTATTTTTTTTTTAAATAGCCATAACTTGGTGAAAAATTGTCCGATTTGGGACTTTTTTTTTTCAAATTTCCTGTTTTTTGATGAACTTTTTGAAAAATGTATGCAAAAAATTATTCATCATAAATTTGATTGTTTTTTTTTCATTCCAAAGTTAAAACAAGAATTTTAAGATTGTTTGTATCCTTCAAATTTTTTAAAAAAATTCTTAAAAATTCTACTCTTTAAAACACAAATTTTAAGCCTAGTCTCGTAATGGGATAATAATGGGTTATAATTTTTTTTTAATTTTTAAAGTATTTTTTTTTTCTGTTTTTTTTTTACTATTTGTGTACTACTGGCGGCTTTATTAGATGAGATTCGAAAAAAATCATACATCAATATAATAAATAATTGAAGTCAAAATTTCAGTTTCTAAGGTAAATTTTATTTATAACTTTTTAAAGGTTTTTTTTTTATTTTTTCTGGCGTTTGAATATTTTACAAGAATAAGTTTTATTTGAGCAAGAAATCAGTTTCATTGTGAGTGATCCATCTGTATTTGGTATAACGCAATGATACTTTTGTGTACCTGTGATACTTTTAGCTTTTGAATAACGTATATTTAAATTCTCTATAGCTTTTTCATAATCTGCAATAGTTGAATATCTTACTTCGATTTTTGGCAAAGTTATTAGATTGCGCAGCCCATTGATACAACTCTCGGGGGTTTGAAATTTGTTTATCGAATGGTAACTAAAGACTAGCTCTTGCTGCACCTCTTTTTAGTGTTCCTCCTACACCGTCACAAGGTCCTTTGCCATGGTAGCTGGCAAAGAAATATAAAAGAAAATTGATCATTATTCCAATGGAATCCTGGCACTGCATTTTGGATGACAAATTTGTAGCAAAATCACAAACTACAAGAAATTCATCGGTTCCAAGAGACTCTTTAAGAGATTTCATGAATCTTGCTTGCGATTTTGCAATAAAATAATGAGGCAAAAGTTCCGTAATTTTTTCGCAAAAGTCACTGATGAATTCTGATGAAACTACCGTTAAAGTTTCAATCGACAATATTTCCAGTGGTAATTTATTTTAAGAAAAATAATGAATTATTGCACAGAAGTTTAGTGATTATATCTGATTGTAACACGCATGACTCGACTGCAGTTAACGTCTTTTTGAAAATCGTTACTGATTTTATAAAGTCCTTTTCCAATACAGCTAAAAAGATATTCTACTTTTCCGATGGAGCTCCGCAACAATTTAAGAATTACAAAAACTTTGTTAATTTATATTATCACAAGGAAGATTTTGGAATAAATGCTGAATGGCATTTCTTTGCCAGCTACCATGGCAAAGGACCTTGTGACGGTGTAGGAGGAACACTAAAAAGAGGTGCAGCAAGAGCTAGTCTTCAGTTACCATTCGATAAACAAATTTCAAACCCCCGAGAGTTGTATCAATGGGCTGCGCAATCTAATAACTTTGCCAAAAATCGAAGTAAGATATTCAACTATTGCAGATTATGAAAAAGCTATAGAGAATTTAAATATACGTTATTCAAAAGCTAAAAGTATCACAGGTACACAAAAGTATCATTGCGTTATACCAAATACAGATGGATCACTCACAATGAAACTGATTTCTTGCTCAAATAAAACTTATTCTTGTAAAATATTCAAACGCCAGAAAAAATAAAAAAAAAAACCTTTAAAAAGTTATAAATAAAATTTACCTTAGAAATTGAAATTTTGACTTCAATTATTTATTATATTGATGTATGATTTTTTTCGAATCTCATCTAATAAAGCCGCCAGTAGTACACAAATAGTGAAAAAAAAACAGAAAAAAAAATAATTTAAAAATTAAAAAAAAAATATAACCCATTATTATCCCATTACGAGACTAGGCTTAAAATTTGTGTTTTAAAGAGTAGAATTTTTAAGAATTTTTTAAAAAAATTTGAAGGATACAAACAATCTTAAAATTCTTGTTTTAACTTTGGAATGAAAAAAAAACAATCAAATTTATGATGAATAATTTTTTGCATAAATTTTTTAAAAAGTTCATCAAAAAATAGGAAATTTGAAAAAAAAAAAGTCCCAAATCGGACAATTTTTCACCAAGTTATGGCTATTTAAAAAAAAAATACCCGAAATTTTCGAAAATTCATATCTCTCGATTGGCTGAATGAAAAAATTTAAAAAAATTCATAGAAACCTTTTTCGAAGGGTACAAAAAGATACCCAAATTTCAGCGAAATCGGAGATGCAAATCCAATCGGTAGGATGAGTTGGCATGGAATGCCCCATATGTACTATCGCTAACAAAAAAAACTCATACAGCTTAAAAATCTAGTGTTCCTGATTTTCTATCATTTCGTTGGAGTAATTATGGCTTTTAACATGATACGTCACATTTGAAAGGTCTAAAATTAAATACAAAGTTATAACCTATAGGTTAAAGTTTGAAAAAAAAATAATATTTCGTCATCCCTGTTTTTGTCAATTACTGCCCGCAAACGGCAAAGCATTTAAGTCGCCGTCTTGCTTTATCTCGTTCCAAATGGCTTCAATGGCTTGCCAGAGTTCGTCTGCATTGTTTGGTTGAAAATGTTGTTAAAAAAGTCATAATGGATGTGACAAAGCTCGATGTCAGCTTGACATTGACGGAAAAAGTTTTATTCACACAGCCACAATATAGCTGTATGAGTTTTTTTTGTTATCGATAGTACCAAAAAAAACTTTATATTTGCATTTTTGCATGTATGTGTGGAATTTTTTATCTATATAAGCCTAAAATAATTTTGACGCAAACGGCGCCTCATATAAATTGGACCACCCTGTATAATAAATTTATACAGTACGGTATTTTAAAATTTAAATTAACCTAGGGATTTTATTATTTATATTTTTGTTACCTCTGGACCAGAGGCTCTGGTTGGCAACATGATAGAAAGATACAAAGTTGGCAACACTGAGAATTATGTCAAAGAATTTGACACAAGGCTAAAAATGGCTGTAGTTATTACTACTGGTTCGCAGCTATTAAGTAAGATTTAACAGTGGTTTTAGGAAATAACATGAGAAAACTATCATACACCCAAATCCAATAAATATTATCTTTACTCCTGATTGATTTATATTTGACGTTTATATTACATAACATAACCTAAAAATTGTGTTATTTCAGAGCAACAAACTGGATTATTTGGTGTAGCATGTGTTCGCATCAACAATTACAGTTCCGATAATAAATCGCTAAACTTGGCAAGCCTAAAAAGAGGAACTGGTGGCAGATCGAGTTTTAATGGAGTAGTTGCAACTGTTTTTGGAGCCACTGGCTTCTTGGGCAGATATGTTTGCAATAGATTGGGCAAAATTGGAACTCAAGTAATAAATAGTGCTTAGTTTGCAGTGTAAAAGTATTTATTAATTCTAAATTTTAGATCATTATCCCATACAGAGGTGATGGTTATGACGTAATGAAACTAAAACTATGTGGTGACTTAGGTCAAGTATACTTCCACCAGTTTGATTTAAGAGATGAAGAATGCATCAGAAAAGCTGTTAAATACTCCAATGTTGTCATAAACCTTGTTGGCAGAGATTGGGAAACCAAAAACTTTAAATTTAATGATGTTCATGTGGAAGGTGCTCGTAGGCTGGCCAGGCTTTCCAAAGAGGCTGGTGTTGAAAGATTTATTCATTTGAGTGCACTGAATTGCGCCAAGGATCCAAGGTCCGCTATCCTGCCAGGTGGATCAAAGTTTTTAAGCAGCAAATGGGAAGGTGAACAGGTGGTAATGCAGGAGTTTCCTGAGGCCACCATTTTGAGACCTTCTGATATTTATGGACAAGAAGATAGATTTGTCAGGTAAGATATTTTTTCAGATTTTTTACATTATTATTATAAAATAAATTAGTTTTTAAATTAGGGTGGAACTTAATTTTTTTTTGACGCCTTCAGGTACTAAAAAATCTTCAAATGGTTATAAAAAATATTCTCTGCAAAGTTTAAGAGTTTAATTTTAATTTGTAATACCTCTGCAGAGCATTGAAACTTTGCAATTTGATTAACATCGGTTTTTAGGCTTTTTGGAGTTAATATTTTTTTACCATTGCAGTATTGTTCCAAAAAAAAATAGAAATATGTAAAATTTTTTAGTATTAGGTAATAAAGAAAAAAATTTTAGTTAAACCAGCAGTAAAATTGAAAGAGTGTATAATGCACAGTCAAAATAGTTAATTTTGTGTAATTTTTAACAAAAGTGATTAACTCTTGAAATGTCTGTTCCATAAATATCAAGAATAAGTATTCCAACAAATAAGCTATACATGGTGAGCCGCCACACGATAGGGATATAAAGCTAAAAACCTTAACGACGTGCACGAATGTATTTATTACTTTGACGACGTGTGCAAATGTAGTATTGGTGCACTAGGGTGTGAATAAACAAAGATTTACTAACATTTAATGTCAATTTTATGTTGACAAAACCTAATGCAACAAAAAAATAATAGTATATTATGTATCAAGTTTTATAAACGCCATTTTTTTACGAGTTTAATTAGGCACGAGTGAATCTTGCGAGCGAGTGTTTAATAAAAACGAGTGTCTAGAGAAGTTTATAAAACGAGTTGCATACTATATTTTATCTACGACGAGCAGAAATTGGAATTTAAAGCCAATTTTCATTTATAAATTTTTGTCATTGACGAATTTAACCTCACAAATTGCGAAAAAATTTATAATAAAGCCAACTTCAGCCTGTGACTAAAACGCCATGAAGTCACAGCTTGTCAATGTTGGAGTAGATGAGCATAGATTTCTTATTAATATTATTGTTTCAATGAAGTAGAAATATGTTGTATGCATCTCATGCGCAAAATTTCTTTGGTGCTGAAACTTCATTTTTGTGTACAAGCTAAGTAGGTACGTAAATAACTATTATTACAAGTATGTACCATGGTTCACACCCAAAAGTCCCACCATGGGACTTTGATACAAGTAATTAAGGTTAATTTTCTGTCAGTGTCAATTTCGTCCCATTCTGTAAAAAATGCAATAGAGTAGAGGCACCTGTTTTGGCCACTTTAAGAGAAATTTTGAGTTTACTGCGCTGCCAATATTCGTTAATAGAGTCTAGCTTTGGATGAACTATTTTAACTGTTTCCGTCTTTATCGTTAATTTAGTATATCCACATAGAATAAAAAGAGAAAGCACGTATGTAGCCCAAAAATAAATTTATATTGAAAAAGTCGCATTTCACCGGTTTTGGCCAGGAAAACACCGTTTTTGGCCATAGGAAGACCCAGTTTTGGCCACCAATTAAATAAAGCGATTTTTATTCAGTTTTTATTATTTTTTGTAATAAAAAAGTTAAAAAAAATATAAAAAATACATTCTTAAAAACAAATACATTCTAAAAAATTCATTTAAAAACAAATATAACTCTATAGAGTTCTATATTTCAGAGCGTTATATATTTCAGTGCGCCCGTTTAGTTCGGTAACTAATCTTTATATTTTTTCATTTTGTCCACTAAATATGCTCCCTCGTGTTTTTCTGAACAGGTTCTTTACATCCTCATATCATTTCAATTACATCCTCATATTCATACAGCAACTCGTTTTTCCTTTCTGGCCATTTCCAATAAATGTAGCCTTAGCCTTAGAAGAAACCATACACCCATTTTTTTTTTATAACCATCCCAGGAAAGTAACTTTTCTCGTTATTTACAATGACAAATGTGCCCTTATAAATCTTTTCTTTGGTTTTATATACTTCAGTTTTAGTTGCCGTATTTTACGTGTTTGAATCTTCATCTGAGGATGTGCCTCCATTTGCGGAAACGGGTGTGTCACTGACGAATGTGTCCTTATGAATCTCTTTTTTGGTTTTATATTTTTCTATTTTAGTTTCCGTATATTCCTTGTTTGAATCTTCATCTGAGTATGTATGTGCCTCAATTTGCAGAAACAGGTTTGTCAGTGACGAATGTGCCCTTATGAATCTCTTCTTTGGTTTTATATACTTCTATTTTATTTGCTGTATTTATTTATTTGCGAAAACGGGTTTGTCAGTGGGTTTGGCTTTTGTAGTCTTTGACTTAGTCTTTTTTGGTTTGTCTGCTTCTTTCTTCTTTTTTCGCTGCATCTTCTTGCTTCTTGTTTTCTCTTTTCCTTTTTCTCTCTTGTTTTTCTGCCTCCTTTTCCTTCTATTTAGCTTCTGCCACTTATCAGAGGTTAGAACACTTGGCATCCCGGTCCTCTGATTATTTTTCGAGTGACCGGCCGGCTATTTTATTTTGTAAGGTTGTTCTAGGAACGCCGAATGTTTTGCTAGATTTAGCCGCCGGCCGTTTCAAATAGCCACTAAGGCATTTTTCAGTTGATCCGGTTAGTATTGAAAGAAGTACCTTGTTTTTTGCTTTGCTAAATTTATTTTCTTTGTCGTATCCATTTTAAAACTGCAGCAAAAAAGGACGATTATAATAAGTACTGATTGGAAAGCTAAGTAGGTACTATAATCTGATTCAAAAAGTCTTTAAACCTTTAGTGTAGCTAGGACCTAGGTACCTAAAAACAGCCTGGTGATCAAAAGTAGTGGCTATAAAATAACTTTTGGCCATGGTGGCCAAAAATGGAAAACGTTACCCCCGTTTTGGCCAAGGCAGTGGCCAAAACTGGAGAAATGGCCATTTTATTATGACCTGTTTTGGCCACCGCTTTTTACCCAAAACCGGCTGGTTAAACTTTATAAGCATTATTTTATTGTCATTGTTAAACATTATAAAATTTAAAAAATCATCAATCATATTAAAGCTCCTATTCTATTAAATGTTTTGATCAAAAAACTTACCTGGGTTTCTTAACGTTTTTGCTAAAGATTGGGTGTCAACACATTACAACACCTTTTACACAACCTCCATTTCTTTACAATGATACCAACATAATAAACTGAATGCACTAAAGCAAAAACAATAACCCAAGGATTCGGCGGGAAATTAGATTCAGGAATATTTGTAAACAGTTCCCTTAATATTTAAAAAAAATCGAACGAATTGGCCACAACGGGGTCGGTGGCCAAAACAGGTGCTTCTACTTATATATCTCTATATGTATTTTTTGTGTACAAGGGTCTAAATTTAAAACACTAAAAATACATATATTCTATTATTTTTATAAAATAGGACGAAATTAGATTGACACTGACAGAAAAATAACCTTAATTATTTAGTCACGTGGTGGGTGTTTTGGGTGTAGAGCATTATGCTCAGTTTTTAAATTAAGAATTTAAGTTTAAGAAACTTCGCCACGCTGTAGGCTTATCACCTAGAAAAAAACTAAAAACAATTCCAATAAAGTAACATTTTATACAGTTTTGTAAAAAAAAATCAACTTTTCATTTTTTAAACGTCATTACGCGTCAATTGTTTTATATCCTTTATCTTTGTTTATTTTTAAAAGCATTATACTTCTATACGGCGAAGAATGATTATCACGTGCGTTTTTGAATGGTTTAAGCGTTTCCAAGATGGCCAAGAAGACGTCATAAATTCGGCATGTTTGTTATATGAAAATCGGTAATCTGAATGATTATCTGATCTGATCTCACCTTAGGTTAACTACTCGAGCGATTGCTGAAACCAGGGTTGTGAACCGTAACAAAATTTCGGTCCATGGACCGGTTCGCCAGCGGTTCAGTTCCAAAAAAGGTCCATGTAACCGGACCGTTTGTGGACCGTTTGTGTTGGACCGGTCCAGCAAAAATAGGTTCGACTGAACCGGTCCGTTTTGGAACATTGACAGTGTGGACCGCCAAAAACGGTCCGGTCCACGGTCCATGGACCGGTCCGAACGAACGAAAACGTATCCTCCCAAACGTTTTAAAGGGTAAATGTGGCACGTCAATTTTTATTTGTAAAGGGACACTTTTTTTTGTACGACCCCACCCGCACCCCTACGCGCTCTACCCCACCCGCCCCCAAAATCTTAAATTGCACGGGGGTTTAAGTGATATCGTTTTAAAGGTCTTTTAATTCTTAATAAGATACTGTAATTTTCCCATAAATTTGTTGGTCAGTTTTTTAAACTAGGTAAATTAAGAGAAAAACAAAAAATTGTTTAATCAACTTTTTTGTGGGTCTCATGGAGCAAATGTGGATTAGGATTGCTCCAAATCTTATAAATGGTGATTCACTAGCTAAAGGTGATTTATTCAATAGCTGTATTCTTGCGGCTTTGCTCGGATAACGTTTTTTCCGCAACTGTCATTTTGACAGCTCATTTCGGCACCTGTCATTTTGACAGTTTTTATTTGGGCTCCTGTCATTTTGATAGCTGTTATTTGGGCCCCTGTCATTTTATCACCAGTTATTTTTACAACTTATTTTGACAGCTGTCATTTGGGCACCTGTCATTCATCACTAATTTTTATAGCTGTTATTTCCGCACTTCCACCATTTTGACAGCCTTTATTTTGACACCTTATTTTGACAGCTGTCATTTGGGCACCTGTCATTTTATCATCACCAATTTTTATAGCTGTTATTTCCGCACTTCCGCCATTTTGACAGCCTTTATTTTGACACCTTATTTTGACAGCTGTCATTTGGGCACCTGTCATTTTATCATCACCAATTTTTATAGCTGTTATTTCCGCACTTCCGCCATTTTGACAGCCTTTATTTTGACACCTTATTTTGACAGCTGTCATTTGGGCACCTGTCATTTTATCATCACTAATTTTTATAGCTGATATTTCCGCACTTCCGCCATTTTGACAGCCTTTATTTTGACACCTGTCATTTTGACAGTTGCCATTGTGAACAACGGAAGATGAAGAGAATCACTTTGAGCGTATTTCTCGTTGATTTACAATAAATGTAAAAAAACCATTATTGTTTTTTCACTTAATTTACTTAATTTTTTCATGAAACTTACATTAAAATTTGTCCCATTAGAAATAATGTTAGATTTATCATTCCACGTTAGATTTTTATATTTATTTTACCAATTACAAAAAATTTTCAAAATAATTAAAATTTTCGGAAAATCGCTTTCTCGTGAATAACTTATTATATTGATAGTATTTAGTTTTTTTTTAATAATTAATCATTAAACATTTCTATAGATTCTGAAGGTTTGAGCTGTTAATATTAACTATAGTAATTATTTTTCGAATTTTGACGATATTTGTTTTTTTAATTTGGTACCCACTGCGCCCACATAAAACCAACTGGTATCTAATGCGCATGGAAACCACCACCTGGTACCCACTACGCATAAAAACTATCACCTGGTACCTTCTGCGCATAGACACAATAATCTCGTATCCACTGCGCATACATCAAATCATTTGGTACAAAGTGCGCACACATAAAACCACCTGTTACTTACTGCGCATGGATCCCACCATCTGGTACCTACTGCGCATAAAAATAAACCACCTGGTACCAACTACGCATGGAAACCACCACCTGGTACCTACTGAGCATAGACATAATAATCTCGTACCCACTGCGCATAGATCAAATCATTTGGTACACAGTGCGCACACATAAAACCACCTGGTGCTTACTGCGCATGGACCCAACCATCTGGTACCTACTGCGCATAAAAATAAACCACCTGGTACCAACTACGCATGGAAACCACCACCTGGTACCTACTGAGCATAGACATAATAATCTCGTACCCACTGCGCATAGATCAAATTATTTGGTACACAGTGCGCACACATAAAACCACCTGGTGTTTACTGCGCATGGACCCAACCATCTGGTACCTACTGCGCATAAAAAACATCTGGTACACACTGCGCAATAATGCGAATACATAATGATTAATTAAAATTTAAATATGTATGTAATACTGTTTAATATGCACGGTCCCTGACAAAAAAACTGTCTTGGACGGCTATCAAAAAACCTGGCAACGTTGCCAAATTTTAGAATTTAAAGTGTCCTATTTAAGAAAGAACAATGTCACGGAGGATAACCCGACCTGGCGTGGACGCCATTTATATATACCAGCACGTAGTGTGTACCTATTACGAAATTATTATATATATTTAAAAATCCGCGAGGGCCAACAAAAAAAAACTTTATTTGGTGGAATTACCCATATAATATATAAAAAAAATCTGACATCTGTTAGTTCCAATCTCACTTTTTCCAATTTAAAACCCGATTGGTTCAAATCACAGTAATAATAATAATGTCAATAATATGAAATAGGAGTGGAAATAATCTAATAATACAAATGTTTGGACCGGTTCAAAGTGTTTAAACCGGTCCAGTACCGCTCCAAAACACTTGAAAACGGTTCGGTCCAAAATTTGTACCGGTCCAAGTAATTTTAAAAACGGGACGGTCCATGGACCGGTCCAAAATTATAACTTGTTTATTTTGGGTACGGACCGGTCCGTAACAAACAAGCGGTTCTTGGACCGGTTCACAACCCTGGCTGAAACTGTACAAATAGACAAAGAATTCGTGAGAGCCGAATTGTGTAAAGAAAAGTCATGGTTTCTTTATCAGGACAACGCACCAGCTCAAACTGGCTGTCAAGACGTTTCTAGCAAAGAATAACATCCGCCTTATTCCCCTCACCTGGCACCATGTGACTTTTATCTGTTTTTTAAGGTCAAATCTGCATTAAACGAAATAAGATTTAAGATCGTTAAAGCTTTGTAAGAACAATCGGCACGTGTCATAAACTTCAGCACTTTTAAACAATGAAAAATTCGCGTAGAGCGGTATATAGATAAAGAAGGGGTGTATATTGCATAATTAAATATGTATAAATTTAAAATAAAAAGTTTTACAGCATCAGTCTCGTTATTTAATATTATTTATTATAACTACATCTCGTATATATTTTAGTGGAGGCTAAAGAAAACCTAATGATTATGATTTTGCGCCATTTTAATTATTATGGTTTTTATATGGCCAACTTTATTTATTTTTATTATTATAAGCGCGTTTATTAGCAGCAAAAATTTAGTTCATTATAATAAACAACTTAATTAAAAACCCCCAGTAGCAAAATACAAATTTGGGTTATGCAATTTGCACGTTTTTATAAAAAAAAAATTTTAGGTATTATACACACTCTTGGAGAAGAACTGCCAACTATGTCCCACTTTGGAACAAAGGTGAAAAAACAATAAAACAACCTGTACATTCTTCAGATGTTGCTGCAGGTATTGTAGCCGCCATTAAGGACCCTGATAGTGCTGGAAAAATATATCAAGCTGTTGGGTAATTATAACAAAATCCAAACTCTCAATATCCAACCAGCTTATTATTATAATTATACTTATTTTAGACCCAAGAGATACCAACTCTCCGAATTAATAGACTACTTCTACAGAGTGATGAAGAAAGATCAAGAATGGGGCTACACCCGTTACGACATGCGTTGGGACCCTTTCTTCCAAATGAAGGTAACCTTAACAGAAAAGTTTTCCCCCAACTTCCCCATCGGAGGCCTTCACTGGGAGAAAATCGAACGCGAACATCTGACCGACGAAGTCGAGTCAGATGTGCCAACCTTGGAAGATTTGGGTGTCAATTTGACAACTGTTGAAGAGCAAATGCCATGGGAGTTAAAACCATGGACCCATGGTTTGTACCATCGTCAAGATGCCGATCAGCCCTTCCAACCTGCTGAACCACCCAAAGTTGCTGTTTAGAGTATTTCAAATTTTAAATTAAATATTGCAATTGATACATCTTGTATATAAATAAATAAAACTTGTTAGTCAAATTAGTTTTTTTAATAAAACAAACTCTTTTCAGTTTTTGTTTGACAAATATATTTAATTTATAGAGTTAATATAGATTGACAAAACAAATGTAATAAAATAATAATTAAAACCTTAATTAAAGAGTAAGAAGTTGAAGTGTAATTTGGCAGCATAGTAACAATTTTCGGAAAAAATGGAACATGGTCATCTTTTTGCATGAATCTTTTTGGACAGCAGAAAATAAAATTTAAAATCAACATTTTTCCTACGATAGACCGTTTTAGAGTTATACGCAAATGAAGCATAGGGTTTTTGCAACGCGCGCGCCATCTGGTGGCGCTCGATAGCATTATTTTGTCAACAATACATTTACAGCATATGAACTGCACATCATTTTTAATAACTAATAAGTTGTTTTTTTACAAAAGAGGAAGGCAGAAGTCTTACTCGACAACTTTTGTTCGCAAAGTTGCAATTTCATTTTAACCGCGCACGTTATTTGTGAATAGCGTTGCAAGTAAAAACTGGAAAACTGCTTGATTAAGTACTTGATTTCGATTTAATATTATTTATATGACTATATAGTTTTTGTGTGTATTTTGTCTAATTGATTATAGTGAATTATTGTGTTTTTAATTTTTAATGTAATTGTAAAAGTAAGTTGCATTTTCATGTTTTGCCAAAGATTCCAATTTGGTAACATAACGTAACCTTAAAATCAAACATTTTAATTTTTAAGTCCTCAAAAAAACGCCGACAACTGCATTTTATACAAAATATACCTACGAATTCGTGGCAACATAATATTTTATATAATTATAATACCGTATTTTAGTCTTTTACCTTTGAGGAAAAACTTTATTAATCAACGCGTTTAATAATTCATGCTGTTTGCATTTAGAAGACTTAAAACAAATAATTTTAACTTAATTTAAATGTTTAAAATGTTCACGTAAATCATTAATAAAATTTGTAGTTATTGTACCTAATAAGTACAATTAATATATACAGGGACTGACTGTATGCAATTTATTTCTTCATTCGGATTCCCAATCTTTATTGGTTTTTTTATTATTGATATTTTTAACATTTTCCGGTATCATTCTCAAAACCACTCGCGTTTGACAGCTGATTATTAAACGCGTATGTTACAAACGCTGTAATTTTGTTATGATGATGACGGCCATGTGGTGGCGCCACTAGCGGTGCTTCTTTAGCGTAAAGCGCAAGCATATTACTTAAGCTTTGTTCAATTTTTATACAGTACTCGGCATTCTGCACGATATAACTCCTAATTTTTGTAGCGTCCGTTACAATAAAAAATTGTGAGTAGAAGCTCCTAATTAAATAAAATACTATTGTAAACATGTTTATTATGCTTGTAATAATTAGGCTTAAGCTTATAAGCATCATAATAACGGTAGTTTTACTCACTATTTTTTTTTGTAACGCTAACGCTACAAAAATTCCCGAGTAACGTGGAATGGCTGCCTTTTATAAAACATACGTATGAACAGTTTTCGATAAAAATGGATTCAAACAACTTTTTTAGTTTTCATTAAAAACCCGTCAAAACACTCTGAAAAGGGGTATAGGAAATCTTTATACAGTATTTCGATATAAACAACTTTTTTTAACTAGTCCTGCGTTAAAAAAAGCGATAAAACGCTTTTTTGAAAACTGTCACTAATAGTGGACTTTTACATTATATTTATTGAGTGTCAAAAGAACAGTTTTTTGTCCGCAGAACGTAAGTCTGTTAAATTTGTTGCTTTGTACTCAAAATACTTTTACATCCATTTCAAAATTTTTTCTTTACATTTTTAGTAATTTATAATTAGTTTAAACTGGTATACTGTTTTCGAAAAAATGTTGTTTGATACCCAATCGCGAAATTATTTTGCATTCATGAATGATTTTTTTGCTCGCTTTCGCTCACCAAAAAACTAGCATAAAAACTATTTGGGTACTTTTTTTAATTTTTAGAAGACAATGCACCTACATTTTTTATTTAAAAACTTTCCAAAATTTACCGTTTTTAAGAAAAAAGCTTTTTCTACGACCACTATGTAAAAGTCACATTTCCTAATGGCATTGTTGCTTAGAAAATGAATCTTTTCATTGGCAAGGCAAAACACAAATGAAAAGTGACATCTCTGTATGAAAAGTGATATTTCTGTGTGAAAAGTGATAGGTCTGTGTGAAAAGAAATTGACAGCATCGTTTGACATTTTTTTTTTTTTTTTTTTTTTTTATTTAAAAAAGTACATCCTAAATATCACAGTAGCGATAATATCAGATAAGTATAAATATAATAAATAAATAAGTATGTATAATATTGGATTTATATGATAAATAATAAATAAGTAAATATATTAAGTAGATATTCTTTGGTGCAAAATAAAAGTCTTCAAGTTGGTTTTGAAAGTCGTCTCGGGTAGGTTTTTTATATTCTCTGGTAATTTGTTGTATAGTTTGTACCCTTGATGTTTTATTTTCATTTCTCCATATTTTGTTTTGGCTCTTTCTATGTCTATTTGTTCACGTCCTCTTGTATTATGTTCATGTGTTTCAAAATTTGTATTGTATTTGTATGTTTCTCTAAATATCATTTAGAACACAGTGTTTGTATACTAAATTCTAATTTTGACTTTATTTAAATTAAGAAGGTAAGTTTATTGATTTTTTTTAACTTATACCTTAAAAATTAAAAAAATTTTACCAGATGTCAAACACGTTTTTAGGTTTTTACGTTTTTTTGTTTTTGAATATAATAAAAAATAAAAGGGTCGTAGAAAAGCTTTCTTCAAGCTCGTGTTAATGCACACTCGGCCTGACGGCCTCGTGAGCAACTTAAACGCTTTTCAACACTTGTAAAACAAATAACTATTCACGTTAATCCGCAAGGGGTAGGATGCCGCAAATTTGGGTTTAAGCTTTTTTATGAGCCCCAACAATGTAAGCAAAAAAATGACCATGGTACTTTTTTTCGACAGATTGACTACTAGTACCATAGATATGTCTTTTTTGTATGCATAAAATCAACCAAATATATCGTTCCACTCTTTAATCCAAGTCAAAAGCAATGTATTGGCACCTGAAGAACTTAATTACATTTAAAAAAAAATATCAAAAAATAAAAATAAATGCTGTTATTATCCTGCAGTATAAAACATAAGAAAAACCTTAAGTACTAACAATATACAATATGAATTAAACTCATTTTAAAACTGAAAATAAATACATACATACATACATATATATATAAAAGTGGTCATTTAGATGTGGAAAATCCCGCACAGCAACTCTGAGTTCGGATTTTTCCAGTTTACCTCACGCCGTGATATCTTATGCATTTTGATAATTTGTGAATCACCTGAGCTCATGGCGTGATAAGTAAATCTTTTCGCAAAGACCATTATTTGCGCTTTCAAAATAAAGGTCCACTTTCTGCGCACGCGCAATTAAGCTTTTGCCTTTAGATATCACACTCTTCGATCATTTTATCCAATATGCCGCCGGCACTTGAACTCATGAAAAATAATATACCTACTTATGAGCTCAAGAATGCTGTTCGGGATCCGATTTATTTAATAAATATTAGTCTTTAAAAATAGCCATAAAGAGTAAAATAGTGAATTTTTTGATGATAAAAATGTTTTCACTAACAACACAGCTTAGCTTTGCAATTTGCAACATTAGTTGTATACAATTAAAAAATACACATGTAATGGTAAAAAGTGCAAAGCTTCTCTGTGCTTAACTGTTTTTAAAGATAAATGGTATATTTTTAATTAAACTTATTTACAGATTTATACAAAATAATATTCATTTTTAGGAAAATAATTAAAAAAAAAGATTTATAAATGATACATACAAAACTATTTCGCAACATCTGTATTTTGTTTGTAGGTAGGTACCGTGTTGCAGTTGTAGCAAAATAAATTTTATATTTACCATTTTTTAAATTAGTTTAACACAATTACATTTTTGTAATTTCCTAAAAACTGCTATTATTGTGATCACAATTAGTTTTTTTAAGTTTTTATTATTATTATCCATTTTCAGATAAAATCTATTGTTATAACATATAATGAGCTTAGTAGATGTCTAAAGTAGGTTATATGACTAGATAATAACTACCCAAAATGTTTATTATAAAATATAAATCTACTTGAACTCTGAAGGTAAATATTTTGTTATATCTTAAAACAGAAGTTTTAGATTAGAAGATGGGTCCACATATCTAGAGGTCAAATTTTACATTTAGAAGAAATCTAAATTTTACTACACAGTAAAAGATTGTACAAGGAGCAAGTCTTAAGTTTGCCAATTTTAAACTGATAATTCAGGGTTTTGATGTAACTTTTAACAGCTGTTATATTTGTTAAGAGAACCGATACGATCGTTTTGGTTTTTAGCTTTAATGTTAACAAAAAAGTTACATCAACACATTGAATACCTAATTTTTTAACATTAATTCCATTTTTAATTAACAATTAAACATAATAATACTAACTTGATCAAAAAATAAACAAATCCTATTAATTTAGTCAGAATCGTCATCAGCGTTGTGATAATTACTTTGTGCCTTAATACCTTCCTGTAATTGCAGCACATGCTCAATAGGCTCAGGTTTACCATCCTTGCCCACCCTGCAAGGTTTAATAGCCCCACATTTCGTTAAATCGTCAATAAGCTGAACCAAGCGAAGGGCTTCATACTCTTTCTGTAAAAACAATTTAATTTTACATAATATGTAAATATTATTTAATATGTTTTAATTTAAAACATAAACATAATAGTTGCTTTCCAATTTACCGTTGTGAGCACGCAATGCAGCCCCTGCGTGTATCGGGTTACAAATAGCAAGAGTAATGGGAACGCAAACTTAAAACCCGGGACTGCATTGCGTGCTCAAAACGGTCAATTGGAAAGCAACTAATATGTTATATTATGATTCGGAATGAAAAAAGGATGCTTATTAGTTTCAGGAAAGTGCTGAATAAGAATTGTTAAAATAGGTTAAGTTCTTTATTTATCGTTAAGATGTCAATATTTTAAGAAACTCTAAAAATAGGGTGCTTCGGCGATTTATTTTTATTTTTATCTTAAATCGTAATATCTATAGATTTATTTACAATTGATATTATACAGGGTGAGTTTTAAGTTGGCGCGTTCCTTTTAACAGTGTGTAGAAATCAGCTAGACAAATAAATATTTTAAGTAACTTTTTTATCAAAACCCAAAAATAAAAAAGTTATAGCCCATCAAAGTTTAATTAAATTTTAAGCCGGTCCTGGCTATTGTTAACGAAAAACATAACCATAAAAATATCAAAATAAACAATGCATAATGTCATATTTGACAACAAACATAACCATTTAAATTAAATTGACATTTTGCAATAAAAAATGTCATTATTTACTTAAGTTGCAGCATTTGCATTTTGACGACACTCTCCATAAATTAGTAACATTTCCACTAATTCATTATTGCTATAATTATGAACCATTTTTAACAATAATTGAGGCACAAAAAAACTGACATTTTTCATTGCTAAATGTCATTTTGATTTAAATGGTTATGTTTGTTGTCATAGATGACATTTTGCATTGTTTATTTTGTTATTTTTATTTTTATGGTTATGTTTTTTGTTAACAATAGCCAGGACCGGCTCAAAATTTAATTAAACTTGGAAGGCCTATATAACTCTCTTATTTTTGAATTTTGATAAAAAAGTTACTTAAAATATTTATTTGTTTATCTGATTTCTACACGCTGTTAAAAGAAACGCGTCAACTTAAAACTCACCCTGTATAAGTTGCCGTCCATCTATTTATCTAGTAAATAATCTTTTTTTAAAAGGTATTTAAAAAAAATATATTCTTAAAATATAAATTAACATTCTTAAAAAAGTTATTTCTACCTTAAGTTTACATTCTTAAGGCAGTTATGAAAATGACATTATTATACATTTTATTTAGCTTAAGTTGAGATTCTTAAGAAAGATATTTTTAAATTTAGTACACATTATACAAGGTGCACCAAGTATTCTATGTGTATGTATGCTAGGGCATCCATTATCATCTAAATTATTTGTTTACAGTCTTAAAACAATCTTTAACCCTTCACATTCAAATTTTAATATACGAGCCCTAACCACATAATGTTCGGACACTTCATAATTTATACAGAAATTTTTTTCGTGAATACTATCTCAAAATTATTAGAAGTTATGAAAAATTCAGCTTATTTTGGCATATACCCCTCGAAGCGATTTTTATTTTTAAAAAGTTTACCTTTTATTTTTAGCTTTTAAAAAAAGGCTAACTTTTTAACTTTTTTTTGTATGAGTAAAAAAAGTTATAAATGGACCCATTAAAAAGAGCATAAAATATTATACAAACCCTGAAAATTTGGTAAAAAATAAATAAGTTATAAAAAAGTATAAGTAATTTAAAAATGCTATTTTTAAAGAGTTTTTGCAATTTTCTTAGGAAACGGGAGATTTTGCAGATATATATATCGCTATAACTTTCTTATTATTTATACAATTTTTACCAAATTTTCAGGGTTTGTAGGTATAATATTTTATGTTCTTTTTAATGGGCCCATTTATAACTTTTTTTACTCATGCAAAAAAAAGTTAAAAAGTTAGCCTTTTTTTAAAAGCTAAAAATAAAAGGTAAACTTTTTAAAAATAAAAATCGCTTCGAGGGGTATATGCCAAAATAAGCTGAATTTTTCATAACTTCTAATAATTTTGAGATAGTATTCACGAAAAAAATTTCTGTATAAATTATGAAGTGTCCGAACATTATGTGGTTAGGGCTCGTATAAAAATAATTAAAAATTAAAAGTATCATCATTTTGACAGGATAAATAATTTTTTTGGGTTTAATAATTTATTTTAAATTTTGACTTCCGATATTATTAAAATCAACGATTTTACGTTAGAAACATATTAGACCGTAACATTTCCAACAAAAATATGTAATATTTTGTTGCATGTGTATTTATTAGTGAGTTATGGTTTTTTTTTCTTATGCCATTAAAATGTCACTAAGAAAGGAGTATTTTTTTTTTCAATTTTTTTAGACTAAACAAATAGTTTATATGATACCCAATTTAAAAAAATCAACGGAAGACACCCCAATGTATACCTTTATTATAAAGGGTGTTTCACATTCTTGGTCCATTACGAGATCGGAATATGCAATTCCAAACGCGTTTTATAAAATACTTCTTTTACGTTTCCAAAAAATACTATAGAAAAATAATTTAATTGGGAAAAAGTGAGGTTGAATCGGTCTAAAATTTGTTAGATATTAAACACAGAGATGACGCCACCAGTGTTTATTCCGTCATCCGATGATAGAATAATTCATTCTGTAATACTGTAAGGAATATGTCATTCCACATTAAAAAGTCATATAAGAACGGTCATATTCCGTAATAGGAGTAGAAAAAGATATTTATTGGTACAGGTGTAATATAAAGTAATATCTTTAAAGGCCTTATTTTGGGTAACATAATAAAACATTATTTCATTAAGAGGTGTTATTTGAAATTTGCAATAGTGAAAATTACGAGAAGTCTCTTTACAAAATACGTATTGTCTATATGCTCTTACTAAGTTGGTGTCTTAACTTTAAGTTTGTTCAGCGACTTAAATTTATTGATTATAATAGTAATTATGTTCACCACTGACGTGCAAAGTGAAATTTTTACAATTTCTACGCACTGCGCGAGCTATACGTTAAAATTTCGTAAACCTCAAAGTTTTTATTTAGAAACAACCTCGAAAAATACGACAAATTCTCAATAAACAAATTAATATTTTACCTGTTCCTCAGACATGTTTTCCATAGGATTAGGTCTGGGTTCTTCATAGCATCCCAAAACAGGATTAATTCCGTGTTTTAGTTCAGCATATTCCTCAGTTTCACTATCTACGTCGTCCGAACTAAACTCAGTTTCGGCTTCGATATTTTTCCCACCGAGAAGTCCCCTTTGAGCGAATAGTCCAGCGGCATTTCCGTACCCAGTGTATTTTATCATTCTGGTGACTATTTAAAATGCTTTCAGTTAATTTTACTAAACAATGTGTGTAATAATTTAAACTTGTAAAGTAATCGCAATTAATTGTATTTTATAATCAATACACATTTAGTATTAGATTAAAAAAATGCTTACCATTTTTCTTGCATAAAACAAACAAAAATTCGGCCACAAGATCCCTTAGTTCAGTAATAGGTGTGGTCAATAGTTTACACAAATGATTTCTAATTTCATCTCCATGCTCAGGACGGTTATGAACATCCTTTAAAGGCGGTAAAATCTGCGCTTTCAAATACTTTCTCATAATTCTATCACTGTACGCCATTTTGAGCAAAACTGTTAAAGTTGGGGACAAAATTCCATGTTGATTTGATACAGTCTAAAATATTAAAAATTAATGCTAAAATAGAAATTAATTAACCTATTCACATACAGTATCAGCTACAAACTTGGATTTCAATAGCAGCAACACATCGTATACAGCAGTAAAATTAAAATTTTCATAGACCAATTTTTTAGGTAACTTGTCGGATTCACTAACAGGGTGTAATAAACTTGGGTAGATTTGTTGTGGCATGTTTGTTAATAAATTTATAACATCATTTTGCAACATTACTCTTTTATCTGCACTTTCTGTGGGTATAAGTAAATATTTGCGGAGTATTAGAACCACATTTGTAAAACATTTTATTTCTGTTTCGTCTTTTTCATTAATGTGGAGTGTAATGTTGAAGAGAGCTTTGAGAATTTCACATGTAATATTGGTTTGCATGTCCTAAAATTTTAAAATAGTTATTTATAGCATTAAGCTGAGAAGTGAGTTAATCGATACAAAACAAATAAAAATATAACTTTTTCTGACAAGCACTTAAATAGCATTCATGTTTAAGAAAACAGAGTTCTTACTGTGCTAAATATCACACATCTTACCATAAGGCTTTATTTTATGTTTACAGTTAATTTTGTAAAACTAAACTAAAATTAAACAATGGAATTGTACTTACAGTTAAAAATATATTGGGCCTCGTATTACTTTCAAAATTATTTTTAGAAACTGTTTCACTTAAAATCTCCTCTAAAGCTTCAGTAAGATATGTAACTCCATTCATTTCATCTTTAACTTTCCTACGACTTTCAGGCCTGACTGCAGTTATAATAAACAACAATTTAGCATCAAAAAATCGAATATCATCCTCCTGAATCTCCCTATTAAAATAAAGTAATAAAAAATGTTTTAACTTAAGTAAATGTACCTAACATACTTAAACTTTTTAATTCTTGTTAGGGTATTTTCCAGAATACCATTTTGTATGCATTTTGAGGCAACAGAAATACTATTAAAAACAATATTGCAAAGACATTTTTCTGCTTCTAGTGCCACTTTAAGATTTTCATTATTAAATGTAAACTCTTCATTGCCTAGTCTTGACTCTCGTTTAAATAATTCCAACCACTCTTCTGATACCAATGAATTGAGCAATGTTTTTTCCCGGCTAAAATTAAATGGTTTATTGTATTAACAATTCACATAAATCTAAAAATAATTATTGATGTTTACCTCAATATGCGAATAGTTGAAAAACATTTGTATTTAAGATCATTATTTTCTGATGAATTGCATATGTCATATAAAGCATTCCATAAATCCTGTCTTAGATTATCCTTGTCTAAATCCGGAAATTGGAAAACATTTGTTGCCTACAAATAAAACCTAATAATAGCTAAAATATCAATACTTTTTACTTACATTTTCCAAAAATTTATTGACAGCTTCTTCGACAGTGTCTTTCTCGAAAGAAATGATTTCTTTGGCGATAACATCCATTGAAGTTTAATATTTTAGAACCACCCCTACGATTTTGTTAATTAACTGTGTTAATTGTTTACACTGACAGATAACCTAAAAAGTGAAGACGTCAAAGAACAGAGTTGCCAACGAAAGATATTCAACTAGCCAACATATTTGTTAAAAGCTTGCCAAGCTGCCAACATAATATAAAAAGACACTACGAATATACAATGAATATACAGCATCGCTCTGTCAAATTTAGAACAGGGCCGGCTTAAAAATAATTGGTTTGCCCCTTGTTAAAAAGTTGCCTTAGGATTTATGTAAAAATGTGTTAAAAAATACACAACATCTGTCCGAAAAAGGCTGTGTTTCGAAAATGGTCCTTTTTGCATGAATCGTTTGGGGTTCATGAGAAAAGCTTAGCCCCAACTTTGCGGGATTCTGTCCCATGGGGTGTTTGGTGGAAACTTTAATGTATTATTCAGGGCCGCAGTAAGAGGGGGGCGAAGGCCCTAGTGCGCCCTGGGTGCCCCAAAAAACATGTGTAACATAACAAGAAAGTAAATAGTGGTAATATAGGGCACAATATACTACAGTATGCAGTACAAATTGTGTACAGTCATAAATAACAAATTAAATACGATATAATATATACATTAGATGCAAAACTCGGTTTTTGCACATTTTTAAAATATATATATTTTATCTTATTTATGTTCATAACTGCACTGCCCACAGTATACCTAAGTAAACCAGATGCATAAGTTAATATTTGTAGAATAAAATACATTTATAAACTTACCGCAGCTGCAAAACTGGGTACCTATTTGTTTCTTCCTGTCGGATGCAAAACTCGGTATTTGACCAATCACCAATCACGTCGCTAGTATACGCATTAACTGACGGTATAACAATCACCTGATTAATTGTTATTTTTTTGGTATTTGCACTTTTCACTTGCAAAACTTGGTCTTTGAACGAGGAAGATGCAAAACTATGTTTTTAAATCTTTTGATTTCAATTATTTACTAAACTACTTAATTTTAAATTACTTTTTTTACTTTTTTGAATAAGAAATGATGCAAAAGCACGTCTATACGATTTTTGTATTTTTTTTTTCAAATATGACCTTATGAGCGGTTTTTTGTGTTTTTCTTAAAATCACTTATCCTGCAAATACAGAGTTGTGCATCTAATGTACTCATATATAATAAAATAATAATAATAAAAATAATATATTACTTAGGTAAAATCAAATTTAGCAAAATAAATTGATTATCAAGAATAATAAAAATGCGACAAAAATATTTTTATACAACCAAGCGTTACCGTGGAAACCATAATAAAGAAACGTTTAGTGTATTTAGTGCTTTTTCTATGGTATTTGCGACTTTTGACACAAAAGTCAAATTTGAGATTATCAATAATTATTGAAAGATTGGTCGACTTACCTGTAAGGAAGATCGATCTTAATTATTTGAGGGGTCCTGTCTGAAAACAATTACCTAATTCACCATGTAGTACACCGTTCTGCTGCGCAAAGTTTAAAGCAACAATGATTAATTTTTTGTTGCATAGCACCTATAATTCAATCCTGTCAATATAAGTCATTCCCATTTTGCAACCTACTAATCACAGATTATAAAGGCTACCGATCGCGCTGGGGTTAATTCGGGAAGGGTGGGAGGTAATTGTTTTCAGACAGGACCCCTCAAATAATTAAGATCGATCTTCCTTACAGGTAAGTCGACCAATCTTTCAATTATTTTTCGTGGTCCTGTCCTCAACAATTACCTAATTCACCATGTAGATGTTTAAAGGATCCCTTATATAAAGCTATCTTAGGTCCTAAGAAAGTAGACAATAAAATATTTGATCTAAATTTATATTTATATATTTAATTTATATTTGATGTGACAAAGAAATCGTTCAAACATGATGTAGAGAAATACATATAAAAATGTTTTCATTACATATTATTGCCACTATTCAAAAATGCAAACTTAATTCTAGTTTCTAATTCATTTTTTAACATTATTTTTAACTGGATTATTATTAACTTAAACTTAACAATTGTTAATAATTAATTATAGAATTTGCAAATTGTGAGGTGTTCTTTCGTAAAGGTTTATTGTGGAACTTGTTAAAGACTTCAGAGTTTTTAGACCATCCAGCAGTCTCTTTTATAATTTCTATGTTTACTCCATTTCTTGCCGCCTTCGATGTGCTCGCATGGCGGGTACTATGTGCAGAAAATACCGTTATGTCAATTCCGCTTAGTGCCATTACTTTTTTAATCCATCTACTGATGGTCTGTGATGTTGCTGGGTGGTGTGGTTTTTTGAATGTAAAAAATAAAGGAGTGTTATTTTGAAGTCTAACATGGTTTGTTTTTGTTATATAGTATTTAATTAGAGAAGCAACAAATAATTTTGGTTTTTCATGAAAATACGGAAGAACAATGATAGGTTGTAATTTATTTGGCCCCGAAGTTTTTATTTTTTGTGTGATTCTAATTTTAATTTCTTGATTTGTAATATTAATATTGTCACAAGTTATTTTGGAAAGTGTTTGTACTCTATGACCAGAAATGAGTGCAAGCAAAGTTGCTAATTTTAACGTTAAATCTTCTAAGGGTAATGTTTCATTTGGGAATTTTTGTTCTAAATAGTCCAATACCTGTGAAGGGTCCCAGGTTTTTGCATATTTAGGTTTGGATGGTTTTATATTGTAAATACCTTTTAAAAAACGAGAAACGACTTTTTGGTCATTATCGTTAGGAATGAATATTAACGAAAGTGCGGATCTAAATGTGTTAATTAAAGCATGACTTTTTCCCTGTTGGAATTTTTGTGTTAAGATTTCAATTATTTTTTCCAGTTTATATTGGTAAGGGTCAGTTCTTGGTTAAACAAAAATCCCACCACTGTTTGTAACAAGTGTCGTATTGTTTTTGTGTTTTTTCCGAAATGGATGCCATTAGAATTTTTATTGCCTCTTCAGATTTTATTTTGTTTTTATAAGCGTTCCTGATAATCTCGAAGCAACCAGGGTAAGACTTCGATGAAGCTGATGGCTCTTTCTAAAAGGTGAAAACAATAAATTATATCTTGGTGGAAAAATTATTTCTTGTTCTGTTATTTGTTTAAGCATGGGGTACCAAGGTTGGTTTGGCCATTTAGGTGTTATTATTATTCCTTTTGCTTTGTCTTTAATTATTTTACTAATAACTTTTGTAATCAAGACAAAGGGGGGAAAAGCATAAAAATATTTGTCGTGCCATGATATTGTAAACGCATCTACTGCAATAGAGTCTGGGTCTTGTTTCCAAGAAACATATTTTGTGCACTTTTTATTTAGACGTGAGGCAAACAAGTCTATTTCCGGAAAACCAAATGTTTTTGTTATTTGAGAATATGCTGCATTATCTAACTCATACTCGGTTTCAATAGATGTGTTTCTTGATTCTATGTCGGCATCGATGTTTTCCGATGATTTAATGTAGGAGGCGAAGACAAATATATTTTGCTTTTCACAGAATTGCCAAATTTTTCTTGATATGGAATTTAGTTTTTTAAATTGCACGCTGCCCATTCGATTGATGCATGCGATGGCAGTTTTATTGTCTATCCTTAATAATATGTTGCATTTTCGAAGGAGTTTTGTAAAGGATTTTAAAGAGTAAAAAGCTGCTAGCAATTCCAAATAATTTATGTGCATTTCTTTTTCATGTTCATCCCAAAACCCACATGTTCTTTGGTTATTGCAGTATGCCCCCCAACCTGTTTTAGATGCATCTGAAAATATTTCTAAAATGTAATTTTCAGAATTCAATTCTTTGTAAGACTTGTTAATATTTTTAAGCCACCATTCGAAATCATTTGTTAAATATTTTGGAAGAGTCATGATTGCATCAAAATTGTTGTTATTTTGTTGCAATGCTAGTAACTTTTCACGTTCAAAAAGTTTGACGTAGAGCCATCCATATTTGATTGCTGGACATGCTGCAATAAGCTGATCGATCAATTTTGAAAATTGTCTAATGGAGATAGTGTCCATTGATTTTATCTCGATAATTGAACTATATATTTTTGACATTTTTATTGGTGTCAATTTTATCGTTTGATCTATTGAATTTATAATAAATCCTAAAAATTCAATTGAATGTGATGGTTTTAGTACACTCTTTTCTATATTGATTATGAAACCCAAAGATTGTAATAATTTGCACGTGTCCGTTAAATTTTCTTTGCACTGTTTTTCTGTTAAACCTAACAGAAGTATATCGTCTAAATATATAACAGAAACGAATCCTTTTTCCCGGAGTTTTGCCATTACTGGTTTTAATAATTTGGTAAATACTAATGGAGCAACATTTAGGCCAAATGGTAAGCAATTAAAGTGAAAAATATTTGAATTGTATCTGAACTTTAGATATTTTCGAAATTCCTTGTGTATTGGAATGCTAAAGTAGGCGTCTTTTAAATCGAGTTTTGCAAAATAACAATTTTGTGTAACTAGTTTAATTACTGTTCTATAATCCTCTAATTTAAAATGGGACGTTGTTATGAAATTATTTAGTTTTTTAAGATTTAATATAAATCTCATCTGACCATTTTGTTTTTTCCTTAAAAAGTAACTGGAAAAGAATTCTCCTTCCTCGCTTTTAGAATGGGATATGGCACCTATTTTCAACAGTTGATGTATTTGTTTATCAACTTCTTTACATTGAGGCATTTGTCTCAAAATTCCCTTTGTTTGATGGGGATTAATATTGAAAGGTATAATTAGACCTTTGACTATTTGTAATATGTTGTCATTTTTGCAAAATTCGAACCAATTTACATAATAATTTGAAATATTTCCAGCGTACTTGCTTACATTTATTGATTTTTGTTGTAATAATAAGTCTTCTTCCATCTCTCTTCCCCCTGTTGGTTGTACTGCTTGTTTTTGTATTGATTGTTTTTGAATTTGTATTTCTGGTATGGTCGCTGGTAGTTTAAATTATTCGTGGTTCTTTTAGGGCCCTGACTTGGATAGTTATTGTTCTTATATGAGTAATTGACCTTCTGGCTGAAATTTGTTTTGGCGATTTTGTTTCCTACTTGCTTCAAAGCTTCTGCGTTTTTTATTTCTTCCTGCAGATTTGCTTGAAATAACTTCTCTCCAATTGGTTGTTTTTCGACTGCTTTTCTTATCTCGAATTTCAATTGAGGTCCGATGACGTACCTTCTGTGTCCAGATATGGCATGATGGACGTCACAAAGTATTTTACCAGCATTTGCTAGGTGGTTTACCATCTCAGTGTTTTCTGGTGCGGGTTCATTAATAAATTTATTGATTGGGATGGCTAGTGCCATTAAACCTTTTCCAATCTGAGTTTGTAATGATATGAAAAACTTATCCTGCTTAACTATATCCTCAGGTAAGGATGTTTGCATTTCTTGATTTAAAGTTGGCCCCTGTAAAGCAATACAATTTTCGGGGACGCTGTATTTCTCCAGAGCTTCTGATCTTTCTTCTTTTTTGATCCCTTCAATCAAAAAACTTCTCCATCTTACAGCAATTTCCTCGTGTAATTCTGAATTTGAATCGTTCTCTTTCGTAGGGCCCTTGCCCAACACCTTTACAATAGAGTCGTTGGTGTGATTGTTTTGAGCTTCTGTCGTAATGACAGGGTCAACATTTTCATTTTCATCTATAAAAAATGATTTTTGTTATTTAAACTAACAGTTTTTTGTTGTAGATCATATGATCGCTTTGTTTTGTTATGTATGGTATATCATGTGATAACCTTTAAAATAAACTTTTCGACTTATCTGTGATTTTTTTTTCCACACTAATACTTATTCTTTTTAAACTATATAACTTTATGTCATGCAATGACAACGAAAAAATTATATTCGTTTATAATGTTTTATTCATAAAAATATGTTCAATGGACTCACCATTAGAATTAGGGCTACTTTCATAATTTAATTGTTCCTGGATTTTAGCAATTTTTCTGTGAAGTTTGTCCAATTTTCGAATTTTTCTTCGTTTGGATGTATGCAAAGACACTTCCTCATCAGTCATCACTGCTCTTATTTAATAATTTTTAAAAATTATTAATTAATATGTTCTAATTCGTGAAAACGAACTGATCACTTTGAGCGCAAAATGGTGAATAACTTATATTGACAGGATTGAATTATAGGTGCTATGCAACAAAAAATTAATCATTGTTGCTTTAAACTTTGCGCAGCAGAACGGTGTACTACATGGTGAATTAGGTAATTGTTGAGGACAGGACCACGAAAAATAATTAATTTTTAACAAACATTATTATAGAAACACCGGTTGTAGAAAAAATCCTGTGTGTAATTCGAGCGCAAAGTGACATTGCCGCTCTCGCTCAGAGCGACAATGTATCACTGCGCTCTTAATACAAAAATAGCTATTTACATGAATTTGACATTTTTCTGTGCTTAAAAAATAAATTCAAATTCATCATCATTAGGGTGTACATAATAACAATAATAACAATAACACTTTAAAGTGTTTTTTTTATAATAATAATTTCTAAATAAACAAATCATTTAATTCTTGGAAAGCACCTAACCATAGGATGGTTGAATTGTGCATTTTCCAAGAATAAACTGGATTAAACAAATAAATTAATAAAATTATTTTTAACATTTTTATAAAGATATAAAGATAAAACAAAATATATTCATGTACAATGAAGAAAAAGAAAGTCAACCAAAATTAATAAAATAAAGTTTATGATAAACAATGAGAAATAAAAGAAACTATAGTTTATAGTTTATAAAGGAATCCAAGGGGATCTCAAATAGATTTCAAAGTAAAATGTGTATGGTAAAAAAACTTTTCACAGTTACGTATACGTCACTATAGTGAAATTTCTAGTAAGGATAATCTAATATATGTACATAGGTGCACCTACATGTATTTAAAAAAAATAAAACAAAATAAATATTTATAAAACTAATTTTCATATTTTTTTATTTTAAAAATAAACACTTACAATTTTTAATAAAATAATAAAGTTTTTTGGTTTTTATGTATTAGATATCTAAAAATGCATTTAGGACAAAATCTCAGCTTAGCACGGCAGAATTGTGCATTTGGTTATTTGTGTAACGCTGAGGAATTTCTACATCTTTTTCCGGGAATTTCTGATTTTTGTACGTGGAAAACATTGGTGCATAATAATAAAGTCATAGTCGCATAACGTATAGGTAAATAAATAATATAAAAATACCTATAAAGCTGCACAGGGCCGCACCAAGTGTTTTTGCCGCCGGGTGCAATTAAAAGCTTGCCGCCCCTTAAAGGAAAAAAAATCTTAAAAACACTATTTTAACTTAATAAAATTATTATGTGTGTATTAGTGGTTTTTCGGGATCTGCTTCGTGTTGTCGGTTTTTGGTTCTTAAAATAACCATATGTTTGACGACGTTTCGGTACAATCTCATGTACCATCTTCAGGTCTTATCTGCTGGGCTGCTTTTGCTGCTCTGCTGCGAGTTGAACGTGTAACATTACAAAATAATTTACTAGAACTACCCCTAAAAGCTAGGTTTTGCTTGGCTAAAAATTTAACAACCGATATAATTATTCCTAAAACACCATCTTTTCTGTTCACTTTTAATTAGATTTTCCTGTATATAATCTATTCTTAAGCCACACTTTAATGAAGTTTGTAATTGAATCATTTTGTTGCAACATTTAATATGATCATTAGAACTTTCATGTGCTTAAGGTTCGCGATAAATGTTGCCAATCTCGAAATCCATCTAGCCCCAAAGAACTAGATGCATTCCCAAATAACTTACATGGGAAACAAAACACAGACTATATTTTTTAGAATATCCAAGTGCGTTTAACGGATTCTGTTTTTAAAAAATATTTATTTCAATAACTTCTAGTGCTAGCGTCTTTGGAATAAGTTGTTTTCTTATTTAGTAGGTTACCCTTTTCTACTAGCATTAACCTTATTTTGTCAGGTAAAGGTGTAGACTTCTAAAAAGACAATGAAATTCAAGTTTTAACATCACAAATAAACACCAATGATCCTTAAAATGACCAGCTTAGTTTTAAAATAAATGGTTTGACTGACTAGGGGAAGGTGGGGGAATTTTGCGCGATGGGTAATTTTACGCATAAACAATTCTTCCAGATATGATGTAAATAATACATTTTTTGAATGTTGCAAACTTGAAAACGTTGCTTTAGGTATACGGGGACTAAAGTGTACCGCAATTAAGCTTGTAGCTTTTAGCTAGTGACCATGGTCACTAGCTAACTGTGATACATGTACGTTGATCTAAGAAATCCATGTCGTTTCCGCTACGAGTTAAGTTTAAATTTCTGCCCAATCGCTTAAATGTTTTTAACACAACTTTATATGATCTTTCCTCGTAATCTGGTGTATGTTTAAATTGTTCAGGTTAACTTTTGGAAAGTTTTTTAGTATCACAATATTTTTCTTGCAATGGGGGTAATTTTACGCTGAAAAATTGGGGTAATTTTGCGCTGCAAAATTTGGCCAATATGGGAGCTTTGGTATACAGGAGCCTAGATTGTTCAGCATAAACAGTTCCATTTGGGCACACGCGGAGTGTAGCGAAAAAAAAAACCCTAAAACTACATATGTGACAAATGCTGCATGTAGACCCTCTTATTTCTAAGAAGAAAAATTTTATTTTTAGTTATTTATTTTTGATTTTGTTTGTTTTGTTTGTTTCATAGAGAAAATAGTTTTGTTTTATTTTTATGTTTTATTATAATAATATTATTGAAATAAACGGTTTATTTAGATACCTACAAATCTTTCTCTATACAGCGCAAATTTTCCCACTATGATGCGCAAAATTACCCTGATAGGTGGGTAATTTTGCGCAAATGCATTATTTAAAAAATGCAGTTTTTGCATACCAAACATTTTTTTTTTATAAATTGCGCATTATATACACATAGTAAACATTGTAGACTATCGCTGGTATTAATTGCAAAATTTCACATTTAAACTTAACAAAGATACTAGAGATTTTGCTTAGATGCGCAGAATTCCCCCACCTTCCCCTATAGCCAAATCAACTTACTTTCTAGCCATCTATCCTAGGTACTTAGATGAGCGGGCTTAATAACTATTAGGTACTTAATCCAAAAACACTTTTCCATTTGATGCAGAAGACGATACAAATATTAAGGAAAAATACATTTTTGTGATTCTCTTATAGGGCCAAGACCATTTTGTCAACAATTTATTTGCCTATGTGTTAGTGGAACATAGGCCAAAGCTGATGAAGATATATCTATATATATATATATCGTAGATTGTCTACGTTTTAGAAGCAAAAGGTTTTATAGCATTTTGTACAATGGTGAATCTATAAACAGAGAGTGACAGTAACCATTGATGCACAGAACAGTAATCTACTTATTTTTGTTTCAAAATATTAATTAATGTGCAGAATATTGATTACTTCTTCTGCACATTAATTATTATTTTTAATTGAAAATAAGAGGTAGACGCTCTAGTAGTTGACATTATAATGAAGGAAAAAAAGGTTTTTTTGCTTTTATACAAATATTTTATTTTATTTTTTTAAATAATGTAGTATAGTTCTGTACTTTATTTCCTTGTCAATGAGATAAAATGAGGTATTTTAAAATTAGAAATACAGTTTTTTTTAAGATTTTTTTTTTTTAATCTTAAATTTTTGTTAGTACTTGACACTCAAAAAATTTAAAAATCTAGTAGTTGATATATAATAAGTATTAGTAGTTGACATGAAAATGAAATAATTGGCAATTTCTTTAATATTTGGTTCAATTTTATAAAACTTATATCTTTATCGTTTGGTTTGAAAATAGTTTTGTTTTCGTCACAACAATTCATACCAAGAACTTCGCTATTTTCAAAGACTTTTTGTATAATGCATACATATTTATAATCCTTCATACTGCCGGGGAATTTGACTATTATATAATTACCTTCTTTATAATCATTTACTCTTTTCTCCTCAGGCTCTTCATCATTCTCTTCTTCAAACTACTATCTATACTACTTTCAACCCATGACTCATCATCAGTAGTTGAGGAATATTTTCGTTTCCTCGTTGATGACTTTTGTTTCTTCTCAATAGTCTTCAGTTTTTTGCGTTGCTCCAGCTTTTCTTTTTTTAAAATATCATTCTCTTGTTTTTTCTTCTGCCTCTCTTCAGCTCTTTTCTTTTTTTCCTCTAGTAATAGTAGCTTTTTATTCTCTTTATTTTCATGGTAGCTTTTCCATTCTTTTGATGTAACATCTGCTGGTATCTTCTCTACTTTTCGTTTTTTTGAGGTCGCGGCCTTAGGTTCAGGCCAAAAAAGCACACGCTTGAAAGGGGAGGGCACAATTTCTTCAGGTGATGAGTGCATCTTTATTAAGTCAAAACCAGGTGGATCAGAGGCTCTCACACTTATGACAGAGGGGCCTGGTAGACTTGTTTTTGCCGAATCAACATCGGATTCTTGAGGAGATTTTGGCGACTGGTAAGTATTTTTATTATCCTTTGTTGGTGTTACATGGGGCTCACAAATCGCCGATTTATGTACATCTACTTGCACCATGTACATCTACTTGCACCATGGTGCAATATCTTGTTGAAAGTATCTGCTTCAGATATGGGTATTGGTTGGGCATTTATTTCAGTGTTTAAGTCTTGTATTAAATTATCCAGGGCGAAATTATTATTGACCTTTTCATCTTTAAATATTAAATTTGTTGCATCTTGTTCTTCTGCAAAACTTCTTTGAATCGCCTTCTCCATATCCTCTTCACTGTACCTGAACATTTGTCCCTTTATAGGCATACTTAATCTAAAATTTTATGTTTCAGTAGATGACATCCTAAAATTCTAGTAGATGACATTAGTGTCAACTACTAGATCCACTGAACTTGGTGCAATATTATTGATAGAGGATTATTTTTTTTTAAATAATGAAAAAATGCATTAGAAAACGTATTAAAATCAAGAGTTTGTGCATAACACTAGTAGTTGACATCAATGTCAATTACTAGAAAACTTGGTTCTCTTGTTTTAGTGTTTGACACCAAGCTTATTCCTCATTTAGAGGTTAAAATTCGATTTTTTTTAAAGAACATTTATTTCTCTTATACCTGCACATCAAAATGGTACAACTACAATCAAAATCATGCAAAGTTTAATTCAGAAATATTTTTTTTATAAACTTACCTTCTTATCACATATATTAAGTAAATTTACAACAAATGAAATGGATTTGACCATGCAACACAAACAGTTCCTGACACTACTCATTGATGTCACAAAACTAACTATTGCTGTTGTTAAAGTAACCCGTGCTGTTTTATTAGAAATTGAATAATTTTATATAACTGCACATACTTCCACACATATACAAATCATTTCTATCTGATACTGTTTTCTTTTTTTGTGGGGTTTAAGTAGGAGAAGTGAAAATATCCGTATGATTGCATTTAAAAATAAATACCATATTTTTTTCATATAATATATACTTTTAGAACTGCTGAAACAAAACAATTTTAACGAAATTAATAATTTGATTCAGGAGCGGCTCGTGACCTGTAAGATAGCAGTGCTGCAGAGTGTAGGTATCAACAAATGGTGACTGCATTTTCAAATTATTTTATTAGTAGATAACACCACATAATACGTTGTGCAATCTATGTGATACATATATAATTTTATAAAAGCGCAGATTTTATTTTATTGTTGTTATCTACAGTATGCATACAGGGCCGCATTAAGGCAACAATGTTCCATGGGGATAAAAAATGTAGGGGGTTTTTATTTAAAAAAACACTAATGTTATTTACTAAGTATTTGAAAAAAAAAAATGCCGAAAATCAGTATAGTAAGTTCCCACGTTCATGGGTATTTCTCATGGTACTAAGACAACATGTTCTTCTTGAAAGGTATGATAAGTTGGCGAGCGAATTTTAAACAGTCCCGCGCATGACCTCACTAAGTGACAAAACGTACGGTTTGTATACAAGGAATTTGCCTCTTAATTTAAAAGTCTCGTTCTTTCTACTGAAAATTATTTAAGTATACTTATATAAAATAATATAAAATAATACCTTTATTTAATTTTCACCCTTTAGAATACAAATTAAAAGAAAAACAGTAATTTTACACAGCAAAATATCTTTATTAAATTGTTTCCTTTAAGAATACAAATAAAACAGTTGCATTATACAACATAATATGGTCGAGTGAAAAGTATATATTATTTAATGATGAATGATCTTTATTTAGTTTTTACATAGGTGTTATTACCAATATAAATTAGTATAAAATAAATATTTAGTTGTTTCACTTTATAATTTTTATGTTTTTATTAATTTAAAATATATTTTGCATCTAAAATCTTATATTATGTATCAAGTTTTATGAACTACATTTTAGACACGGGCTTAATTAAGCAACGAGCGAAGCTTTTGAGCGACTGTTGTAATAAAAGCGAGTGTTTAGAGAAGTTTATAAACGAGTTGCTTACTTGGATAGCGTTTATCGAAAAGAAACCAATGATACCATGATACCTACTAAAGTTTTGTTCAGAAATTATTTTTTGATGACCGATACCACGATTTTGGTCGGTTAGCGGTGGTTGTGTTAATATTTTAACAATTGACAGACACTTCGGAGGAACCAAAATCTCGGTTCCTATCAAAAAATAATTTCGGAATACAAAAAATATACAGTATCTTTATCCTATAGGATTAATACCTTATTCTTATAAACTATTTATTCTCTATTTCGAGAGAATTGGACTTGAGCCAATTAGGCTCTTACTGCCCAGTTACAAGTTTTTACGTCCATGAGCTTCTCGAAGCCATCCACCCACAGACATGTTCAAATCTTGAAACATCCACTAAATCGATTGCACAAATCACAAAATACCTCGCTGAAAGGTCAAAGCTTGCGATATTGTCGAGAAATACCGGTATATTTCTATACCGGGAACCCCATTTTCTCCCTCCTGGGTCAAAGTCAACTATTTTCAGACTTTTTCATGGAGCGATGCACAGCACATGAAGGAAAAATTGAATTGAATTAATACCTATTCATAACAAATTATAAGGTATTAATTTATAGATAATCCTTTGCTTTTTGGTCAGATGAACCGTTTTCTTACAATCATGCCTTAAAAATTGGTATAGTTTAACAATTTGATCTTTTAACTTTGGAATTTTGTAATTCATGTAAAAATCAGTACCCGGAAAAAAAAACCGATAGATATTCTTATGGGAAATCAAATGCTCCACAAAAAAGTCTCCTAACATTTTTGGCTAAATTCACTCCATTAAAAGTTATTCAAGGTTAAGTTTGAAGTCAAAACGAAATTCTTGTTTTTTCCGCACTAGATTTTTTTTTTGGGTTAGTTAAAAACTTGATTTTTTTTTATCGATGATAATCTTTATGTTATTGATAAAATTACTGAAAATTAAAAAAAAATAACACATTAGAGTTTTTTTGCTTTAAGAAGCTATTTTCTTTAGAAACATTTATTTTCACTTTTAGGTACCTATTTAATCGTTTAAATAATAATTTAATAATCATGTTGTTTTTTTATTGGAAATTGTTAATTAGTTATATAATACACATTTATAAAGAAAAAAATTAAATTATCACCCATAAAAAAATAAATCTACGGAGGAAAAAACAAGAATGTTGTTTTGACTTAAACTTTAACCTTGAATAACTTTTGATTGAGTGAATTTAGCCAAAAATGTTAAGAGGCTTTTTTGTAAAGCATTTGATTTGCCATAAGAATATTCATCGGTTTTTTTTCTGGATACTGATTTTTACATGAATTACAAAGTTAAAAGATCAAAATGTAAAACTATACCAATTTTTAAGGCATGATTTTAAGTAAACGGTTCATCTGACGGAAAATTGCATTTTAACCTTTTTTGTAGAGCATTTAATTTTCTTAAAAAAATATCTCTGAGTCAATTTTGTTAAACTCAATAGTTCTGAGACAAAAACTTGCTGAGGAAAAAAAAATTAAAAATGCGATGATAGACCTCTTAATATTAATATTATGGACTCAAACTTTCACAATAATTTTTTTTGTCACCCCATAAACTTTTCAAAAATAGTTGATTTTCTTGGCCCAGTCTAATATATATAGTATATAGGGTGTCCCATAATTAGCGTGCATCTTCAGGGGCTCCTCTTTCAGGGGCTGTAGCTCCCTTAGAAAGCATTTCTTAGCCTTTTTTTATAGGAACTTTTTTCCATATTTTTGTACGTAAAATCTGCTGTTAAATTATTGCACTCCAATTATGGGATATTAGGAAGTCCGTTATTTACCAACTTGTTTTTTTTTGCAGCACCCCCTAAATTTTTAGTTTATGACCTAAAAAAAATATCAGACTCATATAAGCCCTTAAAATATTCATATTAAACCTTGCCACAAAGACGATACATTTCCCATTTAAATAACATGGAGTATCGGCACGTTTAACATTTAATTTTTTTTCTACCAAACAAGTTAATATACAGCAATAAGAGATACATATTGAAAGCTGTACAAAAAAGCTCTCCAATGATTTTTTGATAAATTCACTGGTTTAAAAGTTATTTAAGGTTAAAGTTAAACATATAGTAATTATTTCGATTTTTTACTTTGACTGCAAAATTATCATTATTTTTATGAAAATGAATTGTTTAATTTTAAAAATATGTGATTTTATTTTAATATTAAAAAAGTAAAAATTATTAAAAACAGATAAGTGAAAATTATTGACAAGAGATTCCGATAAATTAAAAAAAATGTATCACATTAAACGAATCTGGTACTAGTTTTACTCAATTTTAGTACGATTACTTTTTTTACATTATCTTTTTATTTCTGTGAAATTCTACAAAATTTCATATGATTTTATAAAAACTCCCATTGAAATAAATGCAAACTAAGGGACTTGGGCACATATTTCTGCCTGGTGGATTTTGGGTATACCAATATCTCAGTTATTAGACATGGGACCCACACCAAATTTATAATATTTTATAATGACAATTAATAAACAAGTTCGGCGCAAACAGAATTTAAATTAAAGTTTGCAAAAAAAGTTAGTTTTTCCTGTTGCCTCACCCGCCTCCAGGCCCCCATATTTGAGATAATTCAAATTAAAGTGGTGCAATTTATTTTCTACTATAATTTATCGAAAAATTTAAAATTTTATTTAACAAATCCAAATATTACAGTTTTTATACCATTTTAAATATTTTTTTATTTTAATATAATAAATAATAAAAAATTAAAATCGAATAAAATCTGTAATATTTGGATTTTTTAAATAAAATTTTAAATTTGTCGATAAATTATAGTAGATAATAAATTGCACCACTTTAATTTGAATTATCTCAAATAGGGGGTCTGGAGGCGGGTGAGGCAACAGGAAAAACTAACTTTTTTTCGCAAACTTCAATTTAAATTCTGTTAGCGCCGAACTTGTCTATTTAATGTCATTATAAACTATTATAAATTTGGTGTGGGTCCCATGTCTAATAACTTAGATATTGGTATACATAAAATCCACCAGCAGCCACTTTGAAAATACCACCTAAAACCTTACGTGGAACCAGGGGCGTGCTGGGCCGCCGGGACAACGGGAGAAATCCCGGTGGGCCGGTGGTCCGGAGGGCTAAGTGGCAGCATGCCGCAGCACGTGGTCAATTAAAAACTTTTTTAGTTGAGTTATGTATAAATATCATAATTATTTTACACATACCATGCATGCCAGCCTGCCAGCTTTGTTTCTTTTTTCGAGATTGTATATTGTTTATAAGTTTCCTGAGCGATGATAATTTGTATTAGTTTTTATTTTAAGTGCAATGCTATATGTTTTAGCATTGTGTAAAATATTGTCTGGTTGTGTTTGTTGCCTGTTTTTTTTTTCAAGAATTTAATTTATACTTTATGTTATTAATTATTAATATATTAATAAATGTTTAAAATTTTTTAACTTGGTTTTGTTCACCCCCCATTTTTCGTGTGTAGTTGGCCGATTTTTCTGAATTTCCCGGGCCGGTCTGATATAGCCAGCACGCCCCTGCGTGGAACACTCTTAGATGAAGCCACAATGTAAATTTAATTGAAAATGTGACTGAGGCACTTCTTGCATTGGCACCTTCATTTAGATTTTTTTTTGTTTATAACCTAAGCAGTGTTTGTGTGTGATTACAATCTTAGGATAAATTCGTCTTTATGTAATTTTCAAATTTACATTGATACTAAATATAATAATAAAACTAATTAAAAAAAATAGTATTTATTAAACACACAGATTCAGGAAGGAAAAACCTTGCTATATAACGCTGAGGAACAGAAACAAATAAGAACAAAATTGAGCAAAACATTGTTAAAAAAAGAAGTTAACAGTCAAGAAATGTTTGATACTGAGAAAAATACATGTTTTTTTTTTAATTTTTTTTATTGGGATATTATTTTTAAAAAGTAGCGCTTACGTAGCGCCTAGATTCTACCTTAAACTTTTTTATCTCATTTGAAGAACCTAAGTGGCTTATTTCTTTAGGTAACATGTTATGGAATTTTGGTGCAAATGAAACGCAGTCCCTTGCGTAAAGTTATTTTTAAAAAGAGGAATAGGAAATAATTTGTTTTCGGTAGATCTGCTGTTATAGTGGGAGGGGACCTTCCGATAACTTAATTTTAAACTGCAATGTTAAAATAAGTGTTAAGTTTTAAACTGTACAATTGTATACAAAATACAAAACTCGATTATCGACGGTCGATACAATAAATGAATTTGCGGATTTACCAGAATAAAGTTAACAACAAGTAATTTCTTCGAAATGAATTAAAAATGTCGTATGTAAGTTATATTGAACTCATATTTTTATAACCATTTGTAAACAAAAGGTACCTACATACAATGAATGATATAACCAACAATCATTGTTGAACAATGTTGTAACTTGTACTTTCACTGTATTTTATTACCTATAGGTATGCGAGTATACTCCCAAGATATTAAAAGTCTCGAATTGCAAGGCAAAGAAAAGTAAACAATATAAAAGATAAGTATCAGTAGCATCGGTGGTATTAACTGTATCATTAGGTCTTAATAGGAAACGATATGGTGTTTTATTTTATCTAAGGTCAATATGTGGCTTAATTGATAACGAGCGCTCTTACATTTATAAGCACTAGTCACGTTGAGGTTTCCATACAGTGAGGTCGAATAGTGCTGTGGCCAATTTTATTTTTCACTAAATAACTTTGCGTGAAACATGGAAAACTATACATCGGACAGCAGTGACTCGGAGAACAATGGCAAAGTACTGGACTACGCATATCTTCTAATGAACAGTGAAACGGTGGAAAATCGTTTTGACACAGTGATAAAAGACCCGAAAAAATCGCACCTGGACGTCGAAAACATCATTCTTCACCACAATCAGTTGAACTTGCTACCTGTCAATTTAAACAAATTTTCCAACATGAAAGTATTAGATGTCAGCAACAATGGACTGACTATATTACCGGACGTATTCGAATACTGCTCTTTGACCACTTTAATAGCGAAAAATAACAGTTTGTCCAATGATTCTTTGCCTAAATCTTTCAACAACACATCGACTTTACGAGAGCTTAATTTAAATGGAAACCAAATCACTAATTTTCCAGAACAGATTTTGGAGTTTACCAACTTGAAGTTTTTGTATCTTGGGGGAAATGGGATGCTCTTCATATCAAAAAATATTTACAAACTGCAAAGGTAGGAACCACTTAATTATGGCAGTTAATCATTTTTAATCAAATAGTCGAAAATTCATTAAAGGGGTTTTAAACTAGTTAATTTAGTCTTATTGACATATTAACTAACATGTTTTGACCTTTCACCGGGCTTAGTTTTTTCATTTTTATGGAAAATTTTGTTAGATTTAGTTAGATCTCATCACTTGCCTGGTAATAATAATACAATCGGGTAAAATTACACAAAATAGAATCAACATATAATATTTAATATGGAATATTTAATAATAATAATTATTATAATTTAATATTAACATAAAATATTTATAATAGTATCAAGTGTATCAAGTTTGATAAACGCCATTTTTACGAATTTAATTTAGGCACGAGCGAGCTTGTGAGGAAGTGCTTAATTAAATAAGTTTCTAGAAAAGTTTATAAACGAGTTGCATAATATACTTTTTCTACGACAAATACTTAATAGGTATTATCTAAATATGATTTAAATTAAATATTTATATAGAGCGACATCTATACAAAAATAGAGTTTTAATTTTTTAATGCTTATCTAGTTTACTGCTGGTCACAGTCTTATATAAGACTGTGCTGCCGGCGAAATCAAAAGGACAGTACAAACGTACATTCAAAGTTTTTAAATATTAACCTTAAGAAACTATTTAATACCTTTGTATTTTTGTATTAAGATAATAAAATAATTTTTATATTTAGTATTATTTAACAAGAAGGGCACTTTATTTTATGAGATTGGACTATTGTCAACTAACTTTAACCTGTTGCTAACTACAGCCGGTGATTGAAGCGCCATAAGGCCTTGTCAATGATGATTTAAAAGATTACCCGATAAAAAAAGATTTTATGTAGTTGTATATCATTATATAAAATGTATATAGAGTTATATATAATTCATATATAATTATATAAAGTTTATATATAATGATATACAATTATACATAATTCTATATAAAATATTTTTTTTTAAATATGGAATTTATATAATTATATACAATTATATATAACTCTCTATTAAATTTTATATACTTTTATATAATTATATACAATTGTATATAATAATTTCCAATTATATATAATTATATACAATTCTATAAAATTATATATAGGTATATTTTAAGGTATTTTAAATTGTTTATAATTTTATATGATTATATACAATTCTATATAATTATATATAAGTCTCTTTTAAGGTATGTAAAATTGTATATAATTCTATATAATTTTATATAAATATATATAGCTATATAAAATTGTTTATAATTATATACAATTCTATATAATTATATATAATTTAAGAAAATTATCCAGATACCTGGATAATGACGTCATTAAAAAAAATATTTTCAATTGGTCAAGGATTTTGATTACAAAAAAAGTAAGGATTATTTAATATTATGTGGGTAAGTGATAATGATTCTTATAAATCGATTTATTTTTGGTGAAGATTCGCAAGTAGAATTTTAATTAAAATGTCAGCCCTTGACTAAAACGCCATGAAGTAACAGCTTGTCAATGTGTATTTAAAATATTTTGGAAAGATGAACGATACTGGGAGTGGAAGTGGGAGTCGAAAAACAAGATTACATTTTGTGTATTTGTTATATGACCACAAAATACAACTGGATAGCAGCCAACTTAATACGCATGCGCAGAAATCACGGCTGGTAATTAATAATTGTTTAAACACCTTAAGCAACGATTGTTTGTAAGGTATTAACATATTTAGAGGTCTCTAAACAATAAATAGGGTAGTCTGTACTCATTTAATAGTTTGTGTTAATTTTCCGCCATACGTTATGGTGGTAACACTGGAGTTTTTGAGAGAAAGCTAAGATGGCGTGTGTTGGTGTTCTTTGTCGCCTTTTGTTAGAAGAAATTCTTTTTCTGTGGCGTGAATCTAGATATCGTATTCTTCATAAAGTGTGTTTGTTATATTATAGTGTTCTCTTCAAGTTAAAGCTTAAATAAAACTAATTTGGTTGACTGATTGTTATAATTTGGATATTTCAACAACCATAATGGTTGAACCATTAGAAAGTTTCAGTGCTTATTAATTGTGTATTTTTAAGTTTAGGGTAGTAATGCTATAATAATTTTTTGTTTCATATTAAGTTGTCTCTCAAAATATGTAAAAATATACAGGGTGTCCCATTAAAAAATGTTATTTTTGTAATAACTTCGGAAACCCGACGTTCAATTGTTTTTCTGTACAAATACCACTAATTTAACCGACTTTGTAGCTCCAATAATAATGGTGAGCAGGTTTTGATGACATTATATTTTTATATTCCTGCAAAAAACATAATTGTGTGGATTGTTGTTTATATATCCAAATAACCATAAACTTAATGTACAAGTCATATATGCATATAATGCTTAAAGCACTTACTGACTTTTATACATTAAAGATAAGGTAAATTTGGTTAGTAAATTTAAACTTTAAGATTTTTACAAAATTTCAGTTGGTGACTTTTTGCAGGAATATAATAATATATGATTATATATAATTATATATAATTGTATATAATTCTATATAATTATATCGGGTTGGTCGCGAAGCGAAGGGCATTAAATATTCAAGGGAGGAAACGCATTTTCCTACTCTATTACCTTTTAACAGTTTTAAGACATTTTAAGCGTTCCGGTTCCTTTTACTAACCCGGTATGTTGCTATAACATTATGACAAAATATTAGGTAGGTGTTGCGTCGCCGACGTTATGTTGACAACGCTTTGTTGCTATGGTATTTTTGTAATACAAACATAACAGTTTTTATAAGCTGTCATAATGTTTATCATAAATTTGAAATTCTTCCTACGTTTTGAAAATGAGTTCTAGCAAAGAAGACCTGCCGCAAGATCTTGATAAAGAGGCAAGAATAGTTGCAATTAATTTCCTTCCTTAAAAATCGAAAGAGCGATATGAAAATGAATATAGTTTGTTAAAAGAATGGTTGGACAAGCGCGGAGTTAATCTTTTTCCTACAAAATCAAATAGGGCTAGACAAGGTACAAAAACTCTTGCTAATGTAAAATTGTTAAAAAAAAGAGGGAGGAAATTTTCCTCCCTCACTCGGAGGTGGAAAATTAACTTAAAAAAAAACCTTTTGGGTCGTTCCTAGCTGTTTTTTCGCCACACCAAGGGTTTCCATTTTATACCAATAATATTGGATTATATAATCTTTTGCGTAAAAACTCACTAAAAAATAAAAAGACATCTTTTCTCTTTTCAACATTTTGTTTGTCTTATATGTTTATATCTTAAAAAATAACAAAACCAAGATTGATCTTTAAAGAAATTGTATTATCATGACATTATAAAAAATGTACATCAATCTAATTTGAATCTGAAAACAATTATTTAAAAAAATATCCACAAGCATTTTTGATTTTTTAAAGTTGTTATTGTATTTATTATATACAGATCATTAAGATGAAGATTTGGTTGTACAAAAACTTTTAGTTTGCAAAAAAGTAGGCCAAAAATGTGTTATAATATAAATAATAAAAGCAGTAAAAAAGCACCGTTTTCCAATTTTTTAAGTTAACTTTTTAATTTTTTTAAAGAGAGCTACTTAACGTCGATCCGGTCCGTTTCGTCTCAAATGGAGCCCTGACTATAGACACACAGTTTCTTAAAATAACCATTCAAGGACAATTTTTTGTGTTTAAGTAGCGTCCACATTGGAACTCATTAATCACCAAACAGTTTTGAACCATTTCTAGATTACTGTATACATGAAGAAGCCATATTTAAGTGCCACATGATTAACAGTGAATGAATTTAATGTACCGAATTTTAATATGTTCATCTTAAAAATTGAGAGAGTTTGACTGAGACATTTAATGCATCCACCTTATAAGCCCACGCTATTATTTGTATGGATATTTTTAAAACTACTAATGGTGTAAAGTTGGGAAGTTAGTAAAAATCAGTTTTTTGCCCCAAAAATGTCCAAATGGTTATCGCCCGAAATGAAGCATATTTGGTTTAACAAATTTTCCAACATGAAATTATAAGATGTCGGCAACTGACTATATCACAGGATGTATTTAAAGAAGGCTTATTAACCACTTTAATATAACAAAATTAAAGTTTGTCCAATGATTCCTTGCCGAAATCTCTTTGACACATCGACGAGAATATTACAAACTTCAAGGGAAGCATTCAACGTAGGTAATTTGATATCGGTTAAATTGTTTTAATCAACTGGTCCAATTAAGTAGGATAAGGAAAATTATAATAGTTTAAAAAATTTAGTTTAATAACCTATAACAAACAAGTTTTTTAATGTTTAACCATACTTTTTATTTTAATAGAAAATTACGATATCCAAAACCAAATTTGCGCTACACCAAAATTTAAAAGTTTAAAAACACTTTATAAACAATTTTTAAACAAAAATCAACTAAACTGCGCACCACTCAATGTGTCGCGACCAAAAAGTTCGTCCTTTTTTAAAACGGCATAACTTTTTTGTTTCTTGAACGATTTTATTTTGGTCTGTGATGTCTGATAACCCCATCCTCTGGCAATTCATGCTATAGATATTAAGCCCACCGTTCTTGAAGTAAATTTCCTACAGGGTGATATGTAAAACGGTGAAAAATTTCAATAACTTCATCCAAGCCCCGTTTGAAAAAAGAAATATTTTTTCTCGTTTTTACTTTGAAATAATGAAGAGTTATGTCTTACCTTGAAAAGGTTTTCAAATTTTTCGAATTGGAATCTTAGCAACGATATTCTGATTTTTTTACAAAAGAGTACATTTAAGGCTTTTTGGTAGGCAATACACTCAGTATTTTTAAGAACAAGAAAATAAGATGGTGAAAGATTGTTCCTTGAATAATTCTGAACAAGCGACAAGCAACAAACTTCCATTATTTTCAAAGGGGCCTAAATAAAGACCACTTTTTCAAAATGACATTTTGGTAAAAATTTGGGAAAACTACCTCCTGATTGTGATTCAGTTGTCAAATTTAAGTTTCAGATAAAACCAAAATCACCAAAATTCGACAACAATTCCCGGCTGTTAAATGTCTTAATAAAATCCGAAAAAAAATCATATCGTCGTTGCTAAGATTCCAATTCGAAAAAGTTTAAAAACATTTCAAGGTAACACATAATACTTCATTATTTCAAAATAAAAACGAGAAAAAAATTATTTTTTTACAAACTGGGCTTGGATGAATTTATTGAAATTTTTCACCGTTTAACATATCACCCTGTAGGAAATTTACTTGACGAACCGTGAGCTTCATATCTATAGCATGAATTGCCAGAGGATGAGGCTAGCAGACATCACAGACCAAAATAAAATCGTTCAAGAAACATAAAGTTATGTCGTTTTAAAAAAGAAGGAACTTTTTGGTCGCGACACACTGAGTGGTGCGCAGTTTATATTTTACCCAAGATTACAACCGGTGAAAAATGAATTTAATCTGTATACATAATGAATTCATTATATCATCTGTCGATGGAATAAGCACATTCTTCCTGGAAGTATATAGGAATAAAGACTGGTGGCGACATTCTGTGTCTAATATCTAACAACTGCCAAACCGAACTTACCTAAGTTTCTTAAAACTAAATTATTTTTATAAGATATTTTTTATAAGCTTATTAAAAGAATAGTCTGAAATACGTTTGGAATTGCGGCCCTTCGGCTCGTGTTGGAAACTTATTAGTTTAGTGGAATATGCTGTATTCCAAACTTCTTACAGAATAATCTCATCTACTATTCTAAATATTAGGTCCAAAATACCTTGATAATATAAAATTTAAATGCCAAAATATTATCCATTAAGCTTAAGTTTACCTAATTAGGTAATTAATTAGGTTTTAATATTGGTATAATTTGCTAAACTTTTTATAATTGTAATTATTGATATTATTTTAAAAATATAAACAAAAAATTTAATAATTATATTATATTTTGTTTTAATTCTTATTGCATTGATCAAATTTTTACTAATTGACACTGTCTAAATTTATATTATCTATATGTATTTAGTGGATATACCTATGTTAATTAATATATACCTTTTATCTCAAACAAATATTTGATCGGCTGTCTGATATTCTTTGTGTGACAAAATTAATCACTATAAATTAATAATTGTATTACATTTATACAATATATTTGGAATATATTTGGAATTATTCATAGATGTATTTGGTTATTGTAAAATAAAACACGAAGAAAAGTATTTATTAAAAATTTGTCTGTTGTTATAAGTTTATTGTTTATTGTAGTTAATCACAATAACACAGCGAAAGCATAGGTATACCTATAGGTTACCTATAATAGGTACGTCTCACTTATAGAATACATAAAATGCCTTTGTTGAATACAGGTGTTATTATTATAACAAGTATAAATGTTTACAATGCATACGATGCGCATTACTTGTTTTTATTTTTGCCACTGTACGTTTTATTGTGTACTGGGCGACTGTAAACGCAATCGATTTTCTTAGCTGACCAATTAGATCACAGCTGACCGTCATGTAAACGCGTTCTCTAGATTACCTATGCGTTGCAAAAATTATTTGTTACACTTTATGGAATCAACAATTGTTGATTAAATAATTTGTAGTACCTACCCAGTTACTGGGTTACTGTAAGCACCAAACACTCGGAAAACAGTCGGCCTTCGCTCGGCATAGGCGGTTGACCGGCGGTTCGGCTTGCCCCCAGTCGTCCCGCTTATGGCCCGCGTTATGTTAGCCCGGTACCGTTTGGCCATGTTCTAACCAAAGTCGGCCAGAATACGGCATGCCGCTGCAAAATCGTTCGGCTTGCCCTAGCCGGCCCGCTTACGGCCGGAATACGGCCTGCCGCGGCATAAGCAATACATCTCACGGCTGCTTACGCAAGCGAGCTAACTATAAATAGCGATGGGTTGCAATATTTAGTTGGAAGTGTGCGTCAGTAATGGCATAGCTGAACAATAATTGTTTGAAGTCCCCATCTCCATCCTCATCTGCTTAGTAACGAATAATGGCTAGCTATAGTCGAGTGTGTTAAACCTACAGGATATACCTATCTAGGACGTCTGGAGGCTTTTTTTGAATTGCCAGGCTGTTGTGGCCGTCACTCGGGCAACTATACACAGCCGACACTCGGCCGAGTAAACATAGCCGACATTCGGCCAGGCGGACATGCCGGGTCTACACGCCGGAACAGATACATGTGTCGGGCCGCACGCGGCCGATTCGGCAAAACGTATTCGGGCCGTATGCGGGCCGGCTAGCTTGTGCTTACTGGGTAACTATAACAAATATATTTTTTTCACTTAAATGATCTGTATGTATGCCAGTGGCGGCTGGTGGATTTTAAGTATACCAATATCTCAGTTATTAGACATGGGACCCACACCAAATTTATAATAGTTTATATTGACATTAAATAAACAAGTTCGGCGCAAACAGAATTTAAATTGAAGTTTGCGAAAAAAAGTTAGTTTTTCCTGTCGCCTACCCTGCCTACAGGCCCCCCTATTTGAGATAATTCAAATTAAAGTGGTGCAATTTATTATATACTATAATTTATCGACAAATTTAAAATTTTATTTAAAAAATTCAAATATTACAGTTTTTATACCATTTTAAATATTTTTTTATTTTAATAAAATAAATAATAAAAATTTAAAATCGAATAAAATCTGTAATATTTGGATTTTTTTAATAAAATTTTAAATTTGTCGATAAATTATAGTAGATAATAAATTGCACCACTTTAATTTGAATTATCTCAAATAGGGGGGCCTGGAGGCAGGGTAGGCGACAGGAAAAACTAACTTTTTTTCGCAAACTTCAATTTAAATTCTGTTTGCGCCGAACTTGTTTATTTAATGTCAATATAAACTATTATAAATTTGGTGTGGGTCCCATGTCTAATAACTGAGATATTGGTATACTTAAAATCCACCAGCCGCCACTGATGTATGCAAACCAAACGTATGTGTCAACTTTTTTATTGTGATAAATTGAAATAAAGTTGGCCTATTGTAAACATTGCTTCTGTGTTGGTATAAGCCTTATAAGAACACAGAAACAATGTTTATAAATACTTTTCTTCGGGTTTTCAATACACCAAATACATCTCTGCAGATGATGAATTCCAAATCCAGAATATCTCTTTCAAATCTTGCTAATAGTCTCATTCCGACCTAATAAGTCTTATTCTGAGTTTTTAAGAAAAAGTTAGACTTTTATTTTTACTTATTATAACTTTTTTTCAGTACACAGCAAAATGCGATCGCAATGCGCAACATTTTCGTGGTGTCCTGCTCGTACTCTTCCTCGTATGTAGTTCACAATCCTAGGCCTTTTTAATCGATAAATTAATGTACTTTTAATTTTAATTCATTATCTATTTATATATATATCTAGTATATTCTATTTATATATAGTATACTCTCTGAAAAAAGTTTTGAGACCACGGTTGTGTACCAGGTTTTGTTTTTTGTCCACAATATTTGATTAAATCATTTAAGCTCAAACTTTGACTTAACTGTGAAGTCCTACAAATGTAATCTCAAAAGGTCCCTTTTCCAGGAACAGATGATTTAGTTTTTTTGTGCTTTTTACTTAGGTTTTTTTCTTTCTTTTTGACTCATATTCTGTATTTTTACGTTTATATACAATTAGCTTTGTTATTACACCTATAGGTATACTCTTTATTTACTTTACTTATGTATATTATCTTTTTCTTATTAGTCTTGCAGGGGATTGCAGAAGAACAGATTCCAAATCTTTGGAATTTATTTTCTTATGCAATTTGTTGGGTAATAAATATATTATTATTATTATTATTATTATTAATTCCTAACTACGAAAATAAAAAAATGCTCCCGATCTCGTACTTCTTCATCGACTATTTTAATCTCTAAATTAATAAGTGTTGGTATCATCCCCCGGATCTGCCTTCTGCTGGTGTTTTGCCTGTTGTTAAATGTGGTGTTCCATTGTACATTATTAAATAGTTTAAAATTTCTTATTTCGAGTGAGTTTTTAGACTCCGACTTATCTTAATTAAGTATTTTACAATGTCTATATATATTTTGGTGATATTTTTCATTGTAAATTCTAATATTTTTAGATCATTATAGTCTATTGTATTGTTATTTGTTAATTGTTGTTTAATTTTTTTTGTACAATAGTACAAAAACATTTGTTTTTATAATTTTAAAATTGAACTTTTAATTTAGTACGTATTATTGTCCTAATCAAGGTTAGTTAGATAACCTAACAAAACAACGTAAAATTGCATATTATAATATAATGAACTGGTATGACGCAAATTTCATATTATAACAATGTTAATATCTGTGAATACACTGTACACATTTAGATAAAGTTTAACATTCAGCAACAATGTGTTCCCAATCTAAAGTGATGATAAAACTGCAGTATAAATAAGAACTGTTTATTTTTAAATTTTTAATTAAATATTGCACAATATAAGACTGGGTCACTTTTTTATTTTTGTATTGTATAAGCTGTGTTTGTTTAAATATATGTACATGAATGTTCTTTGTGGGCTATTCCCTAATTGATGTTGTTTGGCCCCCTCGCTCGCCTGACCTGTCAATGTGCGATTTCTTCCTTTGGGGCTACCTTAAATCCAAGGTTTATCAGCACAAGCCCCGCACATTAGACGACCTGAACGGCTACAACAATGCATTGCAGAAAACGGACATCATATGCAAGACGTGATTTTACAGACATGATTTTTCACCTCAAAAATATTTTTTACTACTGATTTTATTTTTAACACAAATGCTATGACCTCACGAATGATTTTGTAACATTAAATTATTTTTCGAACAAACAATAAATTTTTATGACTTTTTGAAAAACGTCCTACATTTTTGCCGCACCCTGTATATTTGCGAAAGTGTGTTTGTTTGTATTTTAGTTTGCCTTTTAGGATCGACGCGATTTTTTCATAGAGATAGTATAGTTATGAGCCAGAGCAACATACTACATATATATTCTCCACCGCCATGGCTCGCTATCTTAAAAAAAAAACTTTTTGTTTCATTAACTTAAGATCCGTTTTTTGCAAGACAGACTTTTAAAACACAGGCAATTTTAAGAGCTAAAACTTATTTTGTTTACCGATGCGTTGTTGAATGAATGTACGGCCATTTTAAGCGCGCCAAACGCACGAATTAAAAAACAGTTTTTATTAAAAAAATTGTAGACAATTTATTATAAAATATTTTGGCATCAAAATTGTCAAAAATATTCTTCTTTTATTATAATAGCTTATAGGCTATACATTCAATAAAAAAACGCAAGAAATATTTTATAAAAGTAGATATCATTTTAATAATTAAAAGGTGTGGACGGGACAAAAAAAAGATTTATTTTGTCCCGTCTACACCTGCCAATTGTTAAAATTATCTCTACTTTTATCAAATGTTTTTTGCGTTCATTTTTTAATGTTTAGCCTAATAGAAGAAGAATATATTTGAGAATTTTGATGCAAAAATAATATATAATAAATTACCTACCATTTTTTTTTATAAAAACAGTTTTGTGATTTGTCCCGTATCACAATAGGCTAGAGAGCGCTTCCAGCGCGCAGAAATTCAAAATAAGTAAGTGTTTTATTTCGAATTCTTTAATATCTGTAGATAATGAAACAACTTTAAATAACATTTAATTTTTATCAGGTAACCAGTCAAAGTTTAGGAATTATAGTTACTGTCCGTTCAGGCTAAGTTGAGCGGTCTAAGGAATGTCACCCCGTCCATCATCTCTAGTTAGTTTAGGCACAATTAATTTCGGTATATGGTTTGTTATATTAATTATGCTCAGAATTTTACAAGGAATCGAAAAATAAAATCATATATAGGGTGATCCATTTTTTTATAAGTAGAAAAAAAGTATTTTTAGTACCTACATAACCACACTTTAAAATTTTTTGGGACACCTAAAATAAAAAAGTTAAAGGGGGCGACATTATAGGGGATCACCCTGTACCTACACATAAATTGTAAAATAAAAATGATAGTTCCTTAATTGTCTTCTTAAAAATGAGAAATTGGTTTAAAAATCTTGTTTAAAAAAAGTTGGTCTCACAACTGTTCCAGAATTCTTTTTAAACTAAAAGAATTAAGAACCTTATGTGTAAAATGTTTAAACATATTCTTTGGCTAAAATATCTGTTTTCATAAAAAATGGCTGCCGTTAAAGTCTATGCAATGGGTTGCCAAACTCCGTGATTTTTAGTATGCGCGAAACGAGATAGAACAGACCTTGTTGTGTGGATTGTGGTTTCATATACAACATTGTATATTTCATAAAGTCCTTATTACAAAGCCACTAATAGTAATAATAATAATATTTATTCCAAAGTTTCACATTTATAATATAATAATACTAAGGGTAATTTAGATTTCGTGTTCTGGTTGATATAATAATAATAATAATAATAATAATAATAATAATATAATAATAATAAAAAGTCTTTATTTAGTAAAGTTTACATAAATTTTTGGGCGAAGTCTAGCCAAGGCTACTCCACATAACCCAATAATTATAAACTACTTTTTATTCCATATTTAATTGAGTTAAGTTGCCTACAAAGATTATTTATGTGCAAGTCATAATCCAATAATTCACGATGTATACTTTAATTTAATTAATTTTGAGTCATTGACTAATTTGTTATTATTAGTTAGATAGTTTCAGGTATTTCCTGTCTAGATTGTCTTTTCTAAAAACTACCATGTTGGTTGTATCATCATTAAGAATCAATTTGAGAATATTATGTAGGTCTGGGATCCATTTATTTATTTTACTGCTTGCTTCCTCCCCGCCAAGTGAGACTCGATCCATTTCAGTGCAATATTTCTCCAGCTTTATTAATAAAAGGCCTTTGAATGAAATTCATAGAGCTGGAAAACCCTGCTCTAAGAAATGTAATATGTTTTTTGTATACTAAAAAATGGCTGTAAGTGAAACGTGTTGAGCTGGGCTTAATAAGTCACACTTTGACATGAAGTCACACATCCATACTTTTAAGAGGATGGCTAGTATACTAATTGGTCCGTAGTTTTCTTCATTTTCTGCATCGCCTTTTTATATATTGGTATGAACAAGTAAATCTGGAAGGATTTCCTGTATAAAAGAATTATTTATTATGTGACATTCACCTTTTTGTTTTCGTTAAAACAATATTTTTAAAATATTTTAATTTTAATGAAATATTATTTTATTAAGCTGGATGGTATTCCATCTATTCCACTGGTGTGTTTATTTTTCATTCTTTTTGTCAGAGCTACTATTTTACTTGGGGTAACTGGCCTTAAAAACATTGATTGGGTATTTTTTTTATTTTACATTAAAAAGGTAATATTTTTGCATCTTTTAATAGCTTATAAGCAATGTTTTTAAAGAGGCTATTAAAATTATTAACTACAGTTATCATTTTTATATTTTTTGTTGTCTGAATTGTTAATTTTTTTTCAAATCTTTGTGTTTTGATATTATTTAGTTTCCTTTTATATTATTGTTTGCAGTCTTTATAACATTTTTTAAACTTTAAACCAAGCAATACATCCAATCTTTTTTACCCTCTTTAAGTTCAGCATGATTTTTTAACCTATCATTAATTTTTGTTTTGTTATTTAGCAACTTGCGGGGGAAACAAGCATTAAAAATATTTTAAATTTATTAAAAAGCAAGTAAATTAATTATTTACATCTTTGGTCTTACATTCATATACTTCCTGCCATTGTTCAACAGTCAAGTGTTCCTAAAACTGGCACCTCCTTTTATCACTAAAACATCCTTTACCATGTTCTTTTTCCTTGGAGTATTCTAATCTAAAAATAATGTTCTATTTTTGGAAACTCTAGTAAGTATATTGATAAATAGGTTAATGGTCTATATATGGTCTATACATTAAAATAAAAAATCATTATCTCTGTTATTAAAGGAGATACGCCGTTTTATACCGTAACATGTTTTTATAGACTTTATAATTCAAAACAATCATTGTTAAATGTTTTCAAGTGGGCTATGGACCTTTTCTGACATTTTAAGAGATGTTTAGATTATTTGTTATCTGTATAATTGTATAATTTCTGCTCGCTTTGATAAATTAATCCTGCATAAATAAACTATTCGGTGCCAAAAAAGGAACAAATGGCATTACATGTTCAATTACAATGTTTTCTGGATAATAATCGGCATTCGTTGATCTTACACGTATAGGGACTAACTCTGTGCATCAGTTGAAGCATATTCCTCCCCAAAACATTACAGAGCCTTCACCAAACGGGATTTTAGGAGAGATATTGCAACTTGCAAATCTCTCTCCTGACCTTCGCCAAACACCATCAATCAAACTCTCGTTTCATCAGAAAATAAAACCTTCTTCCAATAATTAACAGTCCAATGTTGATAATTTCTGGCAAAACGCAATCTTGAAACTCTGTGCTCTCTGGTAAGTAATTCTTTCTTTGCCAGTCTTCTCTTGCTTAAACCTGCCTCATTTAAACGTCTCCTGATTGTTCGACACGATATTGTATTATGGCGAGCAGTTCTAAGCTCACTTTTTAGCCTAGTACTAGTAATCTTTCTGTTTCTAGAGCAGTTTGCCTAATAAAACGCTCATCCCTTGGGTGCGGATGGGTACATCGTTCTCGCCCTTGTCCTGACCTTGAAGAGTAAGATCCTGTCTCGTTAAATCGTTTAACCATACGACTTATAGTCGAACGATGTATTTCTATCACATTAGCAACATGACATCGAATAGCCCTCATCCACCAAAGTTAAGTCTCTTACTGCTTCTTCTGTCGAAAAATTTTTTGGACGATTCATTTTTCAAGATTAAAATACGAAACGAATGTTTAATAAGCCGTTTTCGAAAAGTTGTTATAAGTATGGCGAATTTTCCATAGCCTACTTGAAAACATTTAACAATTAATGTTTTGAATAATAAAGTCTATAAAAACATGCGTATCTCCTTTAATAACAGAGATAATAAAGTAAACCAAAAAAGAATATGTTGGCGAAATATGGACCTACCGTCTAATGTTAACTTCTATAGGTTTCGGTTGCTATAGCATACTATAGTATACTCCACAGGGTGATACGAATTTTCGGAAAAAAACATTACATTTTTATTACACCCGGTATAAATAGAAAATGAACTTTTTATCATAAAGAGCGAAAATTATGACATTGTCAAGGCACCAACCTACAATGCAAAAAAATCATTCAAATCGGAACCTAAATTCAAACAAAAAAATAGCATAAAAATGTGACAAATTTATGATGTTGCGTTAATTTTGTCCAGGAGTATATATCGTCGTTTATCTGACAAAAAGGCGTAACTCAAAAAAATGCGTTTTTGAGTTACGTATACCAGAATGATCACCAACATCGACTTTATAATCTCACAAACTGGCGTAACTCTATGATAAATACAAATAAAGTTTTAGCATAAAGCAGTTTCGGCGTAACTAATATTTTGAATTTTGTGTGTCGTACAAACTGGCGTAATTTAATTTACGCCGTTTTGTTTTATATGTGCATCTTTTAGCGTGTGTCTCACAAAAAGGCGTATTTCAAGTTACGCCTGTATGTAAGGTAGCGTCAGTGTTACCAGATTCTGTCAAAAAAAGACCGTACGTTTCGTTCGAATTTACCTTAATTACAAAAATGACTCAATGGACAATATTAAATAACGTCAACTTGACATAATTGCATTTATTTGCATTGTTTCATTGTGTCATTTTGTAGGTAAATTCGAACGAAACGTACGGTCCTTTCTTGACAGAATCTGGTAACACTGGGTAGCGTTGACATTAGAAGAAAATTGTCTAACCTAAAAATAGTGTATTACATACTTACTGTGTGCTAGTTTATACTATTTAATAGTGTTTTTACATCATGGATGTGCTTGTGGAGTGGAAAGATGGGACAAAAAATGTTGTAGTTTCTAATGAGTTATTTGCAATAAAATCCAGTCAAAAGTTGAAAGAAGGTGTAAAAGTGAAAATGTTGTTTCGGCGCAAGTGGTATTACGGAAAGATTTTGGCTATTGAGGACGAAAACGAATTAAGTGATGACTCTGATAATATTCCACTAAACAAATTGGTTGATGAAAAACAAAATAAATCGGGTCCTGTTGCGAATGAACTGTTAACAGATAGTTATACTGACAAACTATGTTCTAAAGATAGTTATGTCGAAAGTGGCGATAATAATATTATTTTCAACTCTAATAATGCTTTGCTACCTTTTGAGGAGGTAAGTTTATTGAATTTATAATTTACAATAAATTTAATACAATTTCTATATAGGTACAGCCTGCAGTCAATTTGCCTGTACCCACTGAGCACGTAAAAGAAGTAATTATTTATGAAAAATCACCAGAGAACAATGATATTCCAAATGGAGTGGATTTAAAATATGATGGGGTATTTTTACATATAAAATTATTATTTTTTTACAATCAATAATTTGTTTACAGACCACGGATTCAACTGTATATCCCATTATTACAGCACACAACACACTGTCAATATCACGAACCGCGTACTTATCTGATGATGACTCGGATAATGATGCTTCATTTAAGGAAGTTTGTCAGATTTATAAATGCAAAAAAATGGGTTTCAATTTTTGCGGTTGTGGATTTTGGATATGTAAAAATCATTTTTTTGATAAAAAACTTTGTAATATACATAAAAAACATGATTCTGACTCTGATACCGCTGATGTGTTATCAAAAAATAGAAACAAATACAAAAAGGTTAAAACCAAAACTATGACTGATCAATCATTCAAATTACCCAATAATTGTTGTGAACACCGTCATTGTGGACAAGAAGTATTTGCTGCATGTGTTTCCTGCTTGGCGCTCCTTTGTTGGAATCATTTTGAACTTAACGATTCTTGTACTTTCCATACAAGTATGGATACCAATGAACAGTCTGTATCTAATAAGCGAAAAAAACCAGAAGATTATCAACTCGATGGAGCCGAAAAAGAAGTGGTGAGAAAAAAGAAAGAAATAACTAATCAAAAGAACATTAAGAAACATCTCCATTTATCAGGTCAAGGCTATGTTAAACTTAATTCAATGAATCTTGTTCCTCCCAAACATGTTAAACCTCCATGCAAGGGAAAATTTTGTGATGCAAGACTTGGTGGTCGAATGTGTATGAAATTTTCAGAGGATCAGCGAAGGGAAATATTGCAAGATTTTTATAGTCTAGCTAATCTTCAACAACAGCGAGAATATCTGGCGCGGCATATACAAGTTAAGCAAACTAAACAGAAAACTACTCAAGATGTATCTCGTAGAAATAAAAGTAATTTATACTATTTACCTCTCTCAGGAGAAAAAGTTCGTGTATGTAAAATTTTTCTTTTGAACACGCTAAATATATCTGAGAAGACAATGCGTACATCTTTGGGGAAGATAAAAGAAACAGGTATTATGGACAAAGAGAGGCGTGGTGGAAGAAGACCTACATTACAAAAAAATGATCAAAGAATTAGAGAAGCAATGGAAAAGCACATAAGAAGGTTTCCCAGAGTAGAGTCCCACTACTGCAGAGCAAATACTACAAGAGAGTACTTACACTCCGATTTGAGTATCCCAAAAATGTACGCATTATATTTAGAAGACAGCGACTTGCAAACACCTGGAAGTATAATAACATACAGAAGAGTTTTTAAATCTCAAAACCTCTCTTTTCATTCGCCCAAAAAAGATCAGTGCAGTCTTTGTGCCACTTACAGAGAATCGTCAGAAGAAGACAAGGGAAAAATCCAGAGTGTTTTTAACAAGCATACAGAAGAAAAGGAGAAAATACGTGAACTAAAAAACTTAAGTAAAATTCGAGCAATGTCTGACTCAACCAAATTATGTGCTGTTTTCGATCTCCAACAAGTGATACATTTACCATTATCTAAAGAGAGCGAAATCTTTTATAAACAACGACTTGCTGTATACAACTTTACAGTTTATAACATTGCATCGAAAGACTGTAGTTGTTATACCTGGCACGAGGCAATAAGCAAAAGAGGATCATCTGAAATAGCTACCTGTGTGCTATTATTTTTAAAAAAATATGATGAACTTGGTATTACATCGGTGGACTTTTTTTCAGATGGATGTTTCGGCCAAAACAAGAACTCTATTTTGCCGACAATGTTTTTGTATTTTCTTAGCAAAAGTAAACATATAAAAGAAATAACACATAGATTTTTTGAAAAATGTCATGGTCAAAGTGAGGGAGATTCTGCACACAGTGCCATTACCACTGCAATTTCTAAATCAGGTGATATTTATTTGCCCAGTCAGTTTATACCAATATTTAAATTGGCAAGAAGAAAACAGCCCTATGAAGTTGTTCAATTGGAATCAACTGATTTTCTTGATTTCAAAACTTTGTCCAAAGATTTAAGAATATTAACGATTAAAGAAGATGATAATTCCAAAGAAAAATTTAATTGGACCATGATGTCAGAAGTAACTGTTAAAAAAGATTCTCTGGGTAAATTTTTTTCAAATGCAGTCATTTAGAAGAGGATTATCGTACCCTTGTCCTTAAACGACAACAAATAAATAATTTACATGCTGTAAGGTTAAACAAACAACCACCAAAAATTTCAGCAAAAAAATACAAGGCTCTAACATCATTATGCCAAGGACCTACGCCGGTGGTTCGTCTTCAGGAACATAAAGATTTTTATATTTCCCTGCCACATGAAATTTTATAATTTTTGTAAAACATACATAATTAATGTGTAGGTAGTTGAGAATAAACTTTTTTTTTGGTTGTATAAATTTTTATCTATTATCGCATTTGAATTCAAGCTAAAACTTACTTTTGGTACCTTAAACGTGTTCAGTAAAGTAGGCGTAACTTGAAAATAAATTATTATTCTTATTATCACAAATCTCACAAACAGGCGTATCTCATTTTTTATAATTTTTTTAGCCGACACGAACGCAAAAAACCAAAATAAACATTGGAGAAATAAAATTTAGTTATTTTCCAATACTTTTCTGTAATAACATATTAAAAATATGAATAAACAAATTGTTAATTGCGATTATTAAACAGGACAATATTTGTTTTTGCTCTCCTGTAAAATAAGAAAAAATGAGATACGCCTCTTTGTCAGATAAACGACGATATGTATATTATGGTGGCCCAAAAAAAGAATATTTTTTTCCCGTCTCTTGTAAAAATATCATGCTGTAAGAGCCCTGTCAAAATATCAGCTCGATTAACAATTTTTTAGGGGTCGCTCAAGATTTTTAAAAAAATTTCAAAATCGTCAAAAATTGAATTTTTGTTTTATTTTAATTTTTTTTTTGTTTCGACAATACAATTCATTATAATTAGAACCAATAAAATGCCAGTACCTATTCCATAGTTACGCATTTTATCACAGCGACAATATTTTTTATCACCTTGTTTACACGTTGCTAAGGATTTTGACACTTTTCTTGATTTGACATTTGTTGAAATTTAAATACTGTGTTTGTTAAATAATTAAAATAATGAATTATAAACTCTAAAAGATCGAAGGGTTGGTGTAAACGATAATAAAATTAAGGTAAGTTTGAATAAATAAGGTTTATTAAAGTCTTTTTATATTTTAAAGCAAATTTCAATTTCAAATGCCAAACTGACAATTCGTTAAATCCTAAAATTCATTATATTTTCTCACTAAATATAACTCGTGGCATGATTAATTATCGATGATATTTACTCATTGAAACCGAAGCAGCAGGTTTCAATTTGAAAATATCATCGATGATAATCATACCACTTGTTATATTTTGGGTGATAATATTTTTTAGGTTAAAAATAATAAAAATTATGTAAATTTCAAATCAATATTTTGATTTCTAAAGGTCGCTAAAAGTTCTTTGATATTTATATTCAGAGGTCGCTCGAAAACATTCAAAATACTCTACTTTGAAAGTTAAAAAAATCTTGAGCGACCTTTAGAAATCAAAATATTGATTTAAAATTTTCAGAATCATTATTATTTTTAAATGAAAAAATAATATCGGAACGAGAAAAAAAATAAAAATAAAAAGAAAATAAAATTTTGACGATTTTGGAAATTTTTAAAAATCTTGAGCGACCCCTAAAAATTTTTTAATGGAGGTGATCTTTTGACAGGGCTCTTAAAACATGACAAACCAACAAAAGAGACGAGGTTGGCAAAATTGTTGTAGACCACTGTTATTATTTATTTAACAAAGTCTTTTTTGTCATTAAAGGTAAGTTACCTGTGTAAACAAAAATTGTCTAAACAATGAATTGCCAAAATTATTTTAAACATAATAATCTAATGTTTATAACGTGTTTTTAGAATGCTTAGTATTATATTATAACAATATTATTGTTTACAAACTGATAAAATCACGTCTTGGCGTAATAATTATTTGCTTAATACTGGATTAATCGAAATTTTTATAAAACAATTTTTATTTTTAGTTTGCAGGTTTTATCTTTTGGTGGAAATAATTTGACCGAAGTTCCTGCAACTTTGGGACATTTAAAGCACCTCTACGCCTTGATACTATGCGACAATAAACTGGAAGGCCTACCAGCCAATATTGCCAACCTACACAACCTTAAATCGCTCATGTTGCACAAAAATCATTTAAGAACCCTTCCTCCTGAAATTGTTGCCCTAAAAAATCTAACAGAGGTAAGACTTATATATTTTTTTGCTAGGGATGTCACGGCGGTTCTGCTGGAATATAAGGTAAGAGGCATTAGAAATAGGATTATATTAGGAAGCGTCTATTTACCGTACGAGGGACCGTGCCCTACTCCGGAGCTAACTCGATTAATCAAGTTCGCGAGTGACAAGTGCATACCCCTCGTGCTAGGATGTGATTCCAACGCCCACCACTACGTGTGGGGCAGTACCAACACCAATAGTAGGGGAGAATCTCTGCTAGGGTATTTGGCATCAACAGACTTGGAGGTAATAAACAGAGGCAAAGAACCAACGTTTGTTATTTGCAACCGGAAGGAAGTAATAGACATAACGTTGGCATCAAGGTCAGTATATGAAGATGTTTCTAACTGGAGAGTGACCAACGATATAACGATGTCTGATCACAGGATGATCAGATTTGAGTTAAATGTCGACAAGGTCACTCCTAACCCAAGGAGGAATCCAAGGGCTACAGATTGGGAGAAATATCTCACCAATCTAAAAAGTCAAACTTGGGAACCTCCTGTGGACATTACCACCAAAGAACAGTTAGAGAAGGAAGTTAACCACCTAAATAGTACGATTGCCACAGCCTACGAGACTGCTTGTCCGGCCAAGGTGGCTAAGGGCCGAAAGGTCCCGTGGTGGAGTGACGTGCTTGACGACCTTCGAAAGAAGGCAAGGCGCGCATTCAACCGGGCTATCAAGGATGGGCTGCAATCCACGTGGGATACGTACAGGGAGGCCAGAAAGTCTTACAAAAAAGAGTTAAGGCGCAGCAAGGATATCAGCTGGAAGACATACTGTGGAACTGTAGAGTCACTTCAGGAGTCAACCAGGCTGATGAAGATCCTTAGCTGTGAGTCAAAAAGGAATGTAGGAATCCTAAGAAGGTTGGATGGATCGTGGACGAACACCAGTGAAGAGTCCCTAAGACATCTCCTGGAAACGCACTTCCCCGGCGAAACTCCTTCCCACACGTCAACAACGGAGGGGCCAGAGACCCTTACCTGGGACTTAGGCCTTGCCAAAGACGTCGTGAAGGAGGGATCGGTGGAATGGGCAGTAAATGCGTTCGATCCATACAAGGCAGCAGGACCGGATGGAATATTCCCAGCATTGCTACAGAGAGGCTTGGAGATTCTTCTCCCAAGAATAGAACGAATATTCCGAGCCAGTCTGGCACTGGGATATGTCCCAAGAGCCTGGAGGGCAGCTAAAGTGGTCTTTATACCCAAAGCAGGGAAAAAAGACTACTCGGCTGCAAAGTCCTTCAGGCCAATAAGCCTAACATCCTTTCTTTTTAAAACATTAGAAAGGATCGTGGACCGGTACCTGCAAGAAGGGGTGCTGAAAAGGTACCCATTCCATAAGAATCAACATGCCTATAGAAATGGAAGGTCGACCGAAACGGCTCTTCATTCTATAGTGCATAGAGTCGAAAAGGCACTGCACTACAAGGAAATGGCACTAGCTGTTTTCTTTGATGTAGAGGGGGCTTTTGATAAGGCGAGGACATCTACAATCTGTGAAGCGCTACAAGCCAGAGGCACTCCCCCAGTCCTGGTTAGTTGGGTTAAATCTTCACTGGAGGAGAGGCAGGTCAGTGCATCTCTGGGAGACTGCCATTTGGACATCGGTGTGAGGGGCGGCTGCCCGCAAGGCGGCTGCCTATCACCCCACCTATGGTGTTTAATAATGGATGGACTTCTGGAGAGACTGACGGCCGAAGGGCTGTATGCACAAGCATATGCAGATGATGGTACAGTCCTAATCAGAGGAGGCATTCTAGGTGTAGTCTGCGACAGAATGCAGACAGCATGCAGAATAATAGAAAATTGGTCCAAAGAAAACGGTCTGTCGGTTAACCCAACAAAAACTGACATGATTCTTTTTACCAAACGAAGGAAGATACAGGACTTCAGGGCACCAGCCATGTATGGAAGACCTCTTGAGATTACTGAAGAGGTCAAGTACCTAGGTGTTACCCTAGATAGGAAGTTAAGTTGGAAATCACACGTTGACAGAGTTGTTGACAAATCGATTGCAACTTTCTGGCAGCTGCGCCGGGTGGTGGGAAAACGCTGGGGAGTAAATCCCAAAGTCCTTCACTGGATTTATACTGCTGTCATCAGACCGCGGATACATTATGGATCAGTGGTCTGGTGGCGCAGTGTGAGCAAAACCACCATCGCTCAAAAATTGAGCAAGATACAGAGACTGGCATGTCTCGGTATCACAGGCGCAATGAGGACTACTCCAACGACGGCATTAGAGGCCTTGCTGAGCTTGCCTAATCTTTCCCTCTGGATAAAGAGAGAAGCAATGGCGAGCCATTTAAGGATGAGGGATGCCAACAATTGGTTAGGAAAAGGAATAACTTATGGTCATGAGGGCATCGCGGATATGGCTGAGAGGGAGGTCCCAATTAGCAGTATTAGAACGATGCCAGCAAAAGACCGCCTAAGTTTAAAAAAGAAGTTTTCCCTCACGATACCAACAAGAGAGCAGTGGGAGAAAAAGGATGTACACTTTGCACAAAATGCACTAGTGTGCTACACTGATGGCTCTCGTATGGCGAGTACACTGTCTTCAGGGGCAGGTTTCTGCGTGGAGGACAGGGATATCCAAAGGAGCTACCCGCTCGGAGGATATACCACTGTCTTTCAAGCGGAAGTGTTTGCCATACTTGAGGTTGCAAACTGTGAGGATATAAGAACAGGGAGTGAGACAGATATATACATCTGCTCAGATAGCCAAGCAGCTCTGAAAGCGCTTTGGGCAGCGAGAACCACATCGAAGTTGGTTCAAGAGTGTGAGGAAGCGCTGGAAAAGCTAGCAAGTACAAAAAGAGTGCATCTCGTATGGGTACCAGGTCATAGTGGGGTTGAGGGTAACGAACGGGCTGATGAGTTGGCCAGATTGGGATCTGAAACCCCCTGTGTAGGACCCGAACCAATTTTTGGAATCACGAGAAAGCAGGTCAAATCAGCCCTAAATAATTGGGCTGATAAAAGAGCGAATGAAAGCTGGAGAAGAAGCGGTGGCTGTAGGCAGACCAGGGATTTTCTGGTCACCCTAAGCAAACCCAAATCCATCTGGCTTCTAGGTAGAAGCCGAACCTCCTTGGGCCCACTTGTGAATATACTCACAGGTCATGGCCTAAGGAAACACCTCACAAGAATAGGGGCTGAAACCAGCCCCTCCTGTACCCAGTGCGGAAGGGAGGATGAAACCTCCTTTCACTTCCTGGGACAATGTGAGGCCCTCGGCAGACTAAGGTATAAAATCTTTGGAGTGATGACACTCCAAAGGGAAGAGTTGGCCTCTCTTGCCTGGCAGGATATCCTGACCTTTATAAGAAGGTCTGGAAGATTCGAAAGGGCTGGTATGGGCGAAGAGGAAGATGAGGAGTAGTCTGGTTGGTTTAGGAGGGGCAGATAAAAAGGACCATGGAGTCTAATTGTCAGGCTTCGAGCCTACCCAACCGTACTACTACTATATATTTTTTGAAGAAGTAATATGTTTTCGCACTCGAATGGCGTTAAAAAAAGTTTGTCTATGAGAGTGTAATAGGCTTTTCCTGTATTTTAAGCAGGGTAAAATTTACACTATTTTTTTTAATTGCATCCAAGTGATAAGCCTGTGTGCACATGTGCATCGATCGATAAACAGAACACTCAAGTTGGCAATACTTAAATAAGTTAAATAATTTTTAACAGTGTCATATCGAGGGGGTGTAAGGGGTGGGACACCTCCCAAATAGTCGGCATTTTCGGGATTCGAATATGAAGTCGACTAGTCGGCAACAAATTGTAGGCGGCAAATCAAAATCGCTGCCTGACTCAAAAGTCAGAATTGGCAGTTTTCGGTCATACTATGCAACATTACTTGAGTTGAGTATTCATACTGCAAACTTAATCGCCTTAATTATCGAGTTATATTTTTACTTGTTAAAAACTTATTAAAACTTAAAAAGTATTACAAAATCGAGTTGTTTTTAAATTAAAATTTTATAACAGTAATTCGCCGAGCTTAAAAATTGCATCGCATGTTACGACTCATTAAATCATATCATGTCAAAACATAAACTTACTGAAAATTTAATTGATTACTTCGTAATTTTCGCTTATACAAGTTAACTTTCTTAAAAAATAACTGCGACTCTAACTTACACGTCTATGAATCGTTTAGTTGCAGTTATTTTTTAAGAAAGCAATTAGACTTTTACTCAAATCGCTCGCTACGTCTTGCATTGTTATGATTTAATTGCTCCAGGTATTATCACATACTTTCACATATTGCTTATTCGCTATAGGTATTTTGTGTTTATTCTCGATTTGGCGTATGGATCACTCTTATGCACATTGTCAGTTCATGAGTGGGGGATTTAAAATATATGATACAATAGACATATTTTATTTTATTTTAAGTTTTAATGTGCTTCCAACAGGCACGGGCCCATTTACGGGAATACACAAACAAACACAAATAAACAGCCATACCCCTGGTGGGATTCGAACCCACGACCACTCGGCTTGTAGCCCGCAGCAAATCAAATCAAAAATATTTATTCATATTAATGTATAACGTATATAATATTGTAAAATAAATTCAAACATATGTATAAAGTGTATAAATAAAACGAACAAAACAAATGTGCCCGCAGCGTTGACTACTACACCACCGAGGGCGGTTTAATACTTCCACGTATAATACGAACTAAATAAAATTTAGGTTAAATCAAATTTTTCTAAATCATTTGCTTACATCGCCTAGGTTAAACTTATATATAAGTTTAACCTAGGCGATGTAATGAGTATATATACATTTCTGTGGTTTGGCTTTATAAAAATCAAAAAGTGGCATAATAGGCATCATATGTAAAGCCACTAAAAATCTCATAAACACAATGGAAAAAAAGAATACAAAAACAATTGGTATACAACAGAAAACAAAAAAATGGTTGGTTATAAAAAACATGTACATTTTAATGTGTCTAAAATAAAAACCTTTTGGCTATCTTGGTCGAAATACGACGTTGCCAAATTTTTGCTGTTATAAACATACCATTATAAACTCTAAAATGTTATCACTTTGTGTTACTATTATTGTTAAATGCTTTTTTTACACAAATTATAATTAAATATATTTATTATACTTCCCAAATAGAGACAAAAATATGATATTTTTTTTAAACCGGCAATGCCGCCATGAAAATACCCGTATGATTGCATGCAATCATACGGGTATTTTCACTACCCCTACTTTAACACCACGAAAAGAACACAGTCTCAGTTAGAAATTATTTGTATACGAGGTGTGTTAAGAAAATATCGGGCATTTTCGTTTTTTGAAAAAAAAATATTTATTTATTCGTCTACATTAATGTTGTCGCCTTCAAAATAGTCCCCATTGGATATTATGCACATGTGCCAGCTCTTCTTCCAATACTCGAAACACTTCTAAAACTCGATCTTTGGGATAGCCTTTAGTTCTTTCAGCGATGAGCTTTTAGTGTCATCTATGCTTGCAAAACGACGGCCCTTTAAGGTTCTCTTTATTTTTGGGAATAGGAAAAAGTCAGACAGAGGCATGTCTGGCGAATATGGAGGCTGGGGCATCATTACAGTATTGTTTTTGGACAAAAATTGTATTCAAAATTTAACAATTTTGGAACAAATTTTTCTGCCACGCGTTTCATACCCAAAACATTCGAAAAATTTTTATGAGATGAGCCAATCGATATCCCAACATCATCAGCGACTTCTCAGATGGTTTATAACCATTTCTTCCACGTTTTCCATGTTTTTATCGGTTGTTAATGGGCGTTCGGGGCGTTCGTCATCTTCAACGTCTTTACGGCCATCTTGGAAACTCTTATACCACTTGTACACTCTTGTTTTACTTATAGCAGACTCAATATAGGCCTTGTTAATATTTTACAGAATTTATTTCATTTTTTAAGCAAAATTGGATACAAATTTCTTTGATCCATTTCTTTTAACCAACGAAAATCGCCGAGCTCATAAAACACGTCTAACCTTAGCGGCTGCCATAGACAAAGTAAACGATAAAAACAGTTTTTATCATACTTCGGGGGCATGTATACCAACATAATAAAGAAAATTTTATGACAACCGGACCCTCCGAACCCGCGAAATTTAACAATTCCCGTTATTTTCTAAACACACCTCGTATTTGTGTATCTATATATATATATATATATAGGTATAAACAATATTATTTATACCTATCTAGTAAATTAATCCTAACCAGCTTCGGTTATGATTAAATTCTAACAAATACTGTAAAGATTTAATCATTCAAAGAGTTATCTGTTGTTGCTCCTTTATTAAGGACCGATCATAATCAAAATAATATAATAATAAAGTTTAATTTGGTTAAAATTTAATATACTCCAAATTAATAAGTTTAAATAGCTAAATAAACATTATTTAATAAATACCCATCACTTATTAAAACGTGGAAATATTATATTTATTACTACATATAGTTTATTATTCTTTATACTATAAACTACCCCCTGCCCACTAATAAACAAAATAATATGAATTTTAAATAACAAAATAAATAATGCCTGCTGGGTATTTATTAAAAAGTCTTATTAATATATTTATTATTTAAAAAACTACCTCTTGCCCCAGCCAAAAGTTCTTAGTTTTTTTTAATTGCAAAATAAACATGGCAAGATGGGTATCTATTAAAAGGTGCTTATTTTTATGGTATACACTGGATATTGAATTAAAATCCTATAAATAAATTAATTTTCATATAAACATTGTAGAGCTCCAACACAAATAAAAAATAAATTAATTATAATTAAATAATAAATGATTTATCTTAAAAATGATTGTTGTTTAAAGTCCGACTTTTAACTTTTTAAACTTTTTAAATTGGAAATTTAACCTTTAAATGGTATTTTATTATTTATCAATATTATTATCAATATTTTATTCACCCCTAATTTATTAAATTTATACAATGCAAAATTAACTTATCACATTTGTGGTCGATTATAATATTTTACAAACGCTTTAAGATAAAATAATGTATTTTCGGAAAACCTATGTTTTTTTACTAAAATTTCTTATTTAATATTACCTAAATTTTTTTTAAATTTGTTAATTTATTTTTATTCGAAAAATGTGCATTTTTTTGATATTTAACAAGAGCCTTTTTTACAGCCAACTTGCAAAAAAATTGCACATAAAAAAATACCCCTGTTTAATTTTGTTCTTATTTTTAAATTTAGCATAAAAAGTAAAGTAAGCAAAAAAAATTTAATTATTTTATTTCAAACCGGTTCCGAAATGAAGGTAGGCCATTTGCCGACCTATGTAAGAAGATTTATTTCTATTTTTTAGAAATTACGAGTAAAGTAAATCACACTATTTTCGGGACCCTGTATAATAATAAACATAAATAGAAATTTATTCAATAAAAAAAATGATTAGGATTTTTAATAGATACTCATCTTGCCATGCTTATGTTGCATTTTTTTTAATTTAAGGTATGACAGGGTTTTTGGAATTAATAATAATTATTATTAAATTAATAATATATAATAATACCAATGGGATAAAATAATTTTAATTATCTAATGCATAATATTTAATCTTAGATTAGTATTAATATAATTCCGATACACTAAGGAATTAAATCCCAAAGAGTTCATTATATTTGTTATTTAAGATATAAATCTTTTAATGATTAATTCTCCAAAAGGATGAAAGTGTTTTGTTACTACTACTCTACTAGGTATTAAATCCTTTAGTCCAAAGTGCATAGTTTAACTCATCTAAAGAATAATATGTCTTGGATCGAAATAGGTTTAAATCATGAGCGAATGGAGAGTTATTCGAGCTTGATGATTTAATCCTAGTCCCTGATTTTAGGTCTTACTTTAATTGCAGCATTTATTTTTAGTTACGCAACGAAAATCCTATAAAATTGTTTTATAAACTGGAAACGTAAACGTCCAAATATTTGCACAATAATTTGCAACTGTAAACAACTGGTTAAGTAATTGCTTTGTGCAAATAATCATTTAAATAAAACCGTCTAATATCTTTTTAATGGCTTCACCAAATTTCTACGCAGTAAACTTTGTTTTTCGCAGCAAAAAAAAACAATAAAGATAACAAACATATAGGTCAACCATTTATCAATTTTACAAATTAAAATAAAAGGAATAAGGAATAAAAGGCCTTTTTACTTTAATTATTTCTTTACATATTTTTTTCAATAAATAATTATCCATAAAATTATTATTTTTTCCTTTAGTTAAGCCTTCGAGAAAACCCCCTGGTAGTAAGATTCGTCTCAGACATGAGTTACAATCCAGGTTCATTACTTGAACTATCAGCCAGATCTGTAAAATCACACAATATGGACGTTAAACCTGGAGATGTCCCGCTTACGCTGCTAGATTATTTAAATTCTGCCCATCACTGTGTAAACCCAAATTGCAAAGGTAAGAATACTTATTTTCGGAAAAGTTGTCAGGCCACTTAAAAAAAAAAAATATTCCTTAAATAATGGTTACTACGTTGCTATAATATAATCCATAGACAATGAAATCAGATCGTTGGAAATTTAGGAAAGTGTGAACCAAGCTGCAAACAGTTTCATGCATAATTTACTTATAAATGATACTATTGTTTATTTAGAAACTGTTTTAACAGGTACTGATTAAAATAAATAGATTTATTTATTACCTTAAATATACATTTTTACTGGACAAAGGCAATTCCAGTCTCTTTCTTGTCACTATAACTCTTTTACAACCAAATGCAGAACAAACTATCATTGTATTTTAAGTACAATATATTATATAAACTCAAGTATACTTGACCACAGAATTATATTTTAAACAATTTTTGTATATTTAGGAATACTTTTAAAAAATGTCCTTCAACTTAAGTATTTTTGTTTCTAGGTGTGTTTTTCAATAACAGAGTGGAGCACATAAAGTTCGTTGATTTTTGCGGCAAGTACCGCATACCGCTTCTTCAGTATCTGTGCTCTTCGAAATGCGCAAACGGTCCAAAGGAAGACATCGTCCGACCATCCAAGTCATACCTCATGAAAAAAGTACTTTTGGGTTAAACATTTACCTGTGATTATTAATATGTTTATATAAATTTAAATTTGTAAATGTTGAATAAATAAATATTTATTTTATATTAAAACAATTATTTTATTTTATTATTTACAGGCCCTGTAATACAGGGTGAAACAATATTGAAGTAATAAAAAATTTGACTTATTGACGCTTTTGAAAATTAAAAAATTTAATGAATATTATTGAAATTACAAAATTGAATATTTAATAAAACTGAAGAGCGTCCGGTAAAAACCAAATATATCCACTCCCGGCAAAAATTCAAGTAAGCTCTGCATGTTGTTATTTGCGTCTGTAACTACCTTGAAAGTAGTCTAAGACCAATATTGCCTATTTAAGATGATACCAATAAACAAAAGGTCTGATCAAAACCAGCCTGCTGGTCCAGTCAGAAGGAAACATGTCCAACCAACTAATCACAGCTCTACATCCAGTGTGTCCTCAAGATGGCACACTCAAAACAGTAAAATTAGCACCTTTAAAATGTTTTAAGTGATTTTTATGAATTTAATAAATAGGGTAAGTGATATTTTAGTGTATTTATATATATATTTAAACATTTTAGTTTTTATAATCAAATAAATTAACTTTATAATAAAAAGTTTTTGACTTTGAGTAGTTGTCCAAGTTTTTTAATTTTTTGTTTTTTAATCTGTTTGCCTTTTTTTTACCTCTTTCGACTTCTTAATTTTATGTTTGACTAACTTCAAGTTAGTAACTTGACTGTTTGACTTACCTACTTACTATTTTTTTTTGTCTTTTGCCTGTGTAATTATACCAAAACAAATATTTATTTTCAAAATAAATCAATCTCGAATACCTAGGTAACCAGGACCCCATGGTCATAAACAAACATCATTCTTAAATTTTATTTATTTAAATATTTTTATAAATATGTATTTTTAAATTGTAAAGTTGATCACGATAGCTTTAAGCCAATACGTCAGGCGCCAATAAGTCAGGCATGTTGGGGAGCCCAAGAGGATATAGAAACACACTTTACATTGCAAGAATTTAATGTTCCTAATTTAAAAACAGTTTTTTCGCTCTCCAGAAAAATGTGATACGTGGGACATATTATTTTTGACCGGATACTCCTCAACTAGTCTACTGCAGCTACAAGGTCAGTTATAAGAGAAAAGTTGCGTAATTAAAAGTCTATTAAAATGGATTTAGATTTTTTTTCTGTGAGCGCCAAAGTAGAATTTAACATGGTTAGATAGAACAAAAACCTAGGAGTACAACGATGAATCAAACTAGGCTAGGGCGGCCATTATAAAAAATATGGTGATGGTAACAAAACTTACTTTTTTTTCAAGTTAATGACAGGTTTTTATTTTTTTTTTAATATTTTAAGAACCGTATTTTCAATTAATTAATTTGATTTTCATAGGCTCGTAATTACGCATTCTGATATGACCGACCTTGTAGCTATTTGAAAAAAAAATGCCCATAAAAGGATACTTGGTGCACCCTGTATACATATTGCAAAACATAATTTTAAAAATAGGTTGGGATTAATAATTATAAATAAAAAAACTTTACTACAACTACTGTTGGTTTTTGATAAATCTAGTAGACTGTAATTATTGCATAGTTAAGAAATTCTTTTTACTGCACTACAAAATGTACGTTCAGTACAGTAAAAAATTGTGTATTTAATGTTTTATAAAAACAATAAAAAAGTGCAAATTCATTTTATTAGTTAGTTTTAAAGAATGTGCTGTGATAACCAAAGATGTATTTATTAGTCGTTATAAATATTTTATTCTTATTATTTCCCTTATATATTACCGCAAGCGAAAATTCCCGACACAAAAATGAATTGGAAGAATTAACTAAAACGTTTTTTAATAATTTAAGAGCACTGCCAGAATTATTGGGTAAGTGATTAATTAAAATAATATGGTTTTTACTACAAATATATTATTTAAATCTTAGAAGAGACACATTTGTCTGAAAAATCCAAAGAATTTATTCAAAAACAGATTAACTATTACAAAAACCTTAATTTTCTGGAAGATAAGGAATCAAGGTTAAAAAAACGCAGTTCAAATGATCAGTTGGTTAATTACACTAAGATATTGTTGGGTAAATATATTAAGTATTTAAAATATTTAAATTTAAATAACTTTAAATAAATACTTTTAGAACTGTCTCCAATTTTAAATATACCAAGCGAATATCCTTTGGACATAGTTCTAGGAAAAAAGGATTTCCATACGTATGCAATAACTTTAGAAAAGTATGGGCAATTATTAACAATATATAAATATAATGTAAGTAAAAAACTCTGAATTCTAAGAAAAGTTTTATACCAATTCTGTGTATACATATATGGAAATCCAAAATAAAAGATGAGAATTAATCATAAAAATATGTTCCCTTTGGGAAACCGTTTTTTAACTTTCCAAGTTTTACACGGTGCCCCAACTAAACTAAGGAGTTTTTAGGTAGTAACGCAAAAACTTTAGTTAACTTTTTAAATCGCTTTACTCTTTTGCGCAACCCCTAAAATTTTATTAGATAGACAAGTCATACCTACCTCATTTGAGTAACAAAATAGAAAAATTATATTCATTCATTTTTGAGACCTTTAAAATTGAAGTTCCAACACACCTTGTTTCTGATTCAAATAAAATAGCACAGGTAAGGAATTTGAGAAAAAATAGTGTAGAAAAACTACCGAATCATAAAATAAGCCTTCATCATTTTTTAAGTACACAAAATTAGTTCAGTTTTATTAAAAAAAAAATTAATTTTGAGTGCGAAAATCGTGTAGTAGATTTATTCAATAAAAATTTAGGGGTTGTGACCACTGCGCGAAGGGAGGAAGCGATTTGCAAATGCAAATCTAGAGCAAACTTGAAACTGAAGTCACTGCTTACCACCTAAAATCATTATGAATGTTTTATTAATTACAACAAAAACTGTTTTGTTATTTGAATAACAACAACCCAATGAGCCAGTTTCCGGAAAGTTTCTTGAAATTTGCTGGATAGTTCCAAGAAATGTTTCCGTCCGTTTTGAGGCATATGCGTCAGGAATAGGCCCGCCTTTGGACGGCAAAAACGTTCACCAACCATTGAACGCAACATGACGGAAACTGTTTCTGACACCGAAAAAGTATTTACAGAAACTGAAGCGCAATTTGCTGGAAACAGTTTCCGTCTTATAAAATTTTGACAGAAACTTTACGAAAATTTAATGGAAACGATTTCTACTGTCAACTGTTTCCTGCATTATTCCAGCCATTGGGGAAAAAACATATATTAGAAATTTTGTGAAATATGGAAGAAATTGTTTCTCAAAGTTGTTTCCGGCTTATTTCTTTTATTAATTCTTCTTAATCGTCAATAAATTTATTTGATTTTTCTTTTCTTTTAAAAATTATGGCAATAAAACAAGTATTTTAAAAGAACTTTTATTGTAACAAAATTAAAATATATTCTATAATAAATAAAAAAAATATAATATTCTAATTAATACATTTTATAAATAAAGTTAATTATGGCTGCCCAATTATTTCAATAATAGTTATTTATGTCATTAGGTTAAGAAGTAAGGCTTTTTGTGCTAAGCTCAAGGTTTGAAGGCCGACGCGTAGCGGAGGCCTACAATTGAGCGAAGCACAAAAAGGCACTTCTTGGCCGAATGGCATACAACATTTTATCTTCAAAGCACTTTATATAGGTCAATTTAATTCAACATCAAAGCAGCCTAACCTCACTTTTTTAGAGTCTCATTTATTTATTAGCTAAAGATAACATTAAATGTACAATAATTATTATTGCTTTTAGAAGCAGTAATAGTTTGACAATACCTAGCTACATGATTTAAGTAGAAATGGATTTTTGCTATTACATTGAATTCAATTAATTGTTTAATAAATAGGTAGGTATCTAATTTCAATTTGTTTGGATTTTTATTTGAAAAATAGGTAGTTTGGAATGTTTAAGCTGTGTTTAACATTTAATTTCACTGAAAACTTAATGCAAATTAAAACTTAAAGATAATTTAAATCGTAGAAACAGAATCGCGCGTTTTCTTGGTTTCCTAACCTCACTTTTTGTTTAATTATTCATATTTAATTTTACAATAATTTAATGAAAAATATTAAACATTAAAACAAACAAATTATAATATAATACACTATAGTGCTTATTACAAATAAATTAAACCAGTTTAGTACGTTAATTTCTTAGAAAAGGATTAATTTGTCAAAACAATACCCCTAGCGAACTAATAGATTCCATAAAACAGACTTTTGGATAGCGCGTGCCTGAAGAAGAGTGGTATCTCTTTCTCTTTTATAATTAAAAAAAGGACGAGGTGCCTTTTCACGCACGCGCTATCCAAAAGTCCGTTTTATGGAATAGGTCTATTACTTGCCTCATAAAAAATTTTATCGGCCTAGGCCATAACAAGGTATTTCTTTATCGAATGTTGACAACAATAAAGTTTAAATTATAGACCGCGTGGAGATAAAAATTATTATTGAAATAATTGGGCAGCTTCCGACTCCAAATTAGTTCTTTTTCTGGTCTCCCCAGGATTTCTTTCACGTGCGTTAATCATACATTGTTTTAGAGATTTTAAGGATGCCGTTACACAATCCTTAACTTCTTCTTTTCCACTTTTATATTTCACTTGCAAATTTCCATAATTAAAAAAAAATTATATTTTTTTCATACTGTGTATAAATTTAAAATACGTTATAATAAAAAATGCTGTTAGCAGACACCATTTTTGATAAAGTTTGACAAAATGTTATTCCAAAAAACAATGCTTTTAGCATGTTTTACTAAAAACACTTAAAATCTAGCGATTTATATCAAATTTTGACCAAATTATCTACCAAAAAAAATTTATGGTAGTGGAAACACTGGTAAGAAGTCAACTCATTGTTCATTGGCTCCCACCTAATAACTTTTCCAACTTTTCATAGGGGGTGCCGAACTTTTCCAACTTTTCGACCGAACTTTTCCTTGTTTGCAACACTAACCACAAGTCTGGCACAAGACATAGGTACATGAAAAGTTCACTCTGCAACAATAAAAACCATTTGTTTTATTCAAGCACAAATGACATCGACAATATTTTAGCACAATATTATCACAGATTATACAACTTATATATTATATCATCGCTGTCAGAATGAAGGGGCCTATCTCAATATTTGGCGAAAAGAGTTATTCCCATAAAAATATATTTAATACTTAAAAGAACCATATCTATGTTGTGACAAACTGGCATATCTCCATAATACACCTTGTGGCCATTATTCAATGAATTATATCCAGTGCTACAGACAAATTGTTAGCAAAAGTTAGCTTCAAAACGCTCTCCTGAAAAGTTGTTAAATCAGAGATTGGCCACGTTATGACAGCGACGATATATACCTACAACTATTTAGATCTTTATTACCCGAAATTTTCCTGCACGAGATTTTATTCGATATTTACCTTTTTCTGTAGAACTTTTGTACACTACACTACAATAATATACCTACACGCTGATACAGACTCTTTCTAATCTATGCTAATACACGCTTAGAGTCTATGTTCTAAGGTGTAAGCGTCTAAGCCTTAGACGCTTACACCTTAGAACATAGAAAAAGAATGAGGTTATCTTTGGTTATTTCCCAAAAGCGCAGGGTTGCCTACCTTAAATATTTTGTTTGCGTACAGAGCATGGAGCCTACACAAGGAGCCCGAACTTAATAGGGAAAATTGACAAAACCTGTCCACTAAATTGCACAATTTAAGTCTTTTTTTTTCACCACCAGCGGCGCGCGCCGCTTGTTAATGCGTCCGAATGACGTGAAAATAGTATCGAAAATACATGTGAAGTAAGCAAGTAAGTTTTGACAATTGATTTGCAATAATGTTTTGACGTACGAATCATTTTGTTATTTATGGCTGTACCTGGTAGGTAGATGCTAATGAAAAGGTTTTGGTTGTGAAATATAAGTGATTCTTTATAATCTGTGAAGTGAACCAGGTACATGGGTACATTGTTTTCAGAAAGTGATAAACTGACAGTTGCATAACCTCAATTATTTGCACAATAATAAGTGGTAGGTAGTGGCGCCATCTCTGGTTATACCCCTCTACTGTTTTGGACCGGTAGTACACCAGCGCCCTCTTATCTTAGGAAGATTCTTGTTTACATGAAGTTCGGGCTCCTTGTGTAGGCTCCATGGTACAGAGGATTAAATCTCGTGGTTTTGGCTCTTAAATGGAAACCTCGTACAATTTTTCTAAATAAAAAAAGGAAATATTAACCAATATTAAATACTTTATAATTAAAGGGGCAAGAGCAAAAATATGTTAACTTTTTTCGAGTTCAAATAGGTAGCCACTAAAACCAAAAGTTTGGCAGAAATACACCCGGCAACGTTGAAACCAAATATTGGCCTATAAAACTTCTAATTTAAAGAGGGGCAATAGTTATTTACCTAACAAGTGCGGAAAGTGATACTTTTTCGCACGCGACTGTAGTCGAGTGCGGAAATGACACTTTGAGCACGTGTTAGGTAAAATGTTTTTTCTACAAGCGTGCGGAAAGTTGCTACTTTCCGCACCCATAACTGTGCGGAAAGTAGCCCTTTTCCGGACTAGTGCGGAAAGTTGAACTTTTGCACTTTCCGCACGCTTGTAGAAAAAACATTGTACCTAACACGTGCTGAAAGTGTCATTTCCGCACTCGACTGCTGACCGAACTCCGCTTCGCGTCGTTCGGTCAACTACAGTCGCGTGCGGAAAAGTATCACTTTCCGCACTTGTTAGGTAAATAACTATTTTCTACAAGCGTGCGGAAAGTTGCTACAAGCGTGCGCACGCTTGTAAAAAAAAATTGTACCTAACACGTGCTGAAAGTGTCATTTCCGCACGCTTGTAGAAAAACATTGTACATGCTGAAAGTGTCATTTCCGCACTCGACTGCAGTCGCGTGCGGAAAAGTATCACTTTCCGCACTTGTTATAACAAGTGCGGAAGTGATCTACTGGACATTTTTGCTGCCTGGAAATAATAATTAATTTTTTTTATTTATGTTAATAAACTTGAAGAACATGTATGAAACAATTTCTGAAAAACGGTTTCTTGCAATTTGCATAAAATTCTCGGAAATTTTCTTTTCGAAACAGTTTGTGAGATATTGGCGAGAAATAATTTCTTCCAACTTGTCAAAATATTCAGAAACTTTTTTCTTGAAACAGTTTGTAGGATATTGGCGAGAAATAGTTTGTTCCAACTTGTCAAAATGTTTAGAAACTTTTTTCTTGAAACAGTTTGTACGATATTGACGGCAATATTTGTGGAAACTGTTTCCGACGTATTGCGGGCGGATTGCGAGAAATGGTAGCAACGACATCTGGTTTCCCTCAAATTTACACTAACGTTACGGAAATGATCGTTGGGAAACTCATGTCTTTTGAATTTCCAGGACTACATGGCTCATTGGGAAAGTAATTTTGTTGCCAGCTATAAAAAAAGAAAGTCAAAATAAATAAACTTGCCTTTTCAAAAATGCATTAAACTTTTTTTTATAATGTAATTAATAATGTTACAATATTAAATGCTGTAAAAGTACAATTATTAAAAAATCATATATGTTTTGTAAAAACTACTATTTATACTTACATGTTTTTCCAACAAAGACGAAAAGGTTGATTTATTGATGAGTTAATTAAAAATTTGAAAAAACCTTTTTTTAATTTAAAATTTAAATTAATTGACTTTTTGGATTTTAACAAAGCCAAAATAAATTAAAAATTAATGTAATAAAATTAATGAATATGGAGAATTCCACGTCAAATCGACCATTTTGGAACCCAGGGGTCGTTTGATTTGGCTAAAAAAGTTTTTCAGGAATTTTTCAATTTTTGTTACCCAACCAAAAAAAAGTTTTTAAATACACATAACTATTTAAAAATTGACTAAATGGGAAATTTTTTTTAAAATGTTTTGTTATTTAATGTACTTAAAAAACATAAACAATTTTCGTTGTCAAATTCTATAAAATTATTTAATTTTTTGAGAAAAACCATCAATTTTTCGCCATTTTTAAATTTATTTCTATTCTTTTTCATAAAAAAAATTCGAATAATTCTTTATTCTTTAATTTTTAAAGAAACATTTTCCCAATCGTTCATTTATTTTCTTATAAAAACTTTGTTTTCTTATTAAAATCAATTTAAGTAAATGTTTTTATGATATTTTATACTTAATTTATAATCTAACCTAATGATTAATTGATACGAACAATAAATAACTATTTATTGGCGTTTAAATAATTTACATTTCGGACAAAAAGACAACCATATACGAGGTGTGTTCAGAAAATATCGGGAATTTTTGTTTTTTGAAACAAATATTTATTTATTCGTCTACATTAATGTTGTCGCTTTCAAAATAGTCCCCATTGAATATTATGCACATGTGCCAGCTCTTCTTCCAATACTCGAAATACTTCTAAAACTCGATCTTTGGGATAGCCTTTAGTTCTTTCAGCGACGCGCTTTTAATGTCATCTATGCTTGCAAAACGACGGCCCTTTAAGGTTCTCTTTATTTTTGGAAATATGAAAAAGTCAGACAGAGGCATGTCTGGCGAATATGGAGGCTGGGCAGTATTGTTTTTGGCCAATAATTTTGTTTAAAATTTAACAATTTTAGAACAAATTTTGCTGCCACGGGTTTCATACCCAAAACATTCGAAAAAATTTCATGGGATGAGCCAATCGATATACCAACATCATCAGCGACTTCTCTGATGGTTTATAACCATTTCTTCCACTTTTTCCATGTTTTTATCGGTTGTTAACGTGCTTGTGCGTTCGGGGCGTTCGTAATCTTTAACGTCTTCACGGCCATCTTGGAAACTCTTATACCACTTGTAAACTCTTGTTTTACTTATAGCAGACTCACTATAGGCCTTTGTTAACATTTCACAGAATTTATTTAATTTTTTAGTCAAAATTTGATACAAATTCTTTGATCCATTTCTTTTAACAAACGAAAAATCGCCGAGCTCATAAAACACGTCTAACCTTAGCGGCTGCCACAGACAAAGTAAACAATGAAAACAGCTAAAGTTTTTATCATACTTCGGGGGCATGTATACCAACATAATAAAAAATTGTATGACAACCGGACCCTCTAAACCCGCAAAATTCCCAATATTTTCTGAACACACCTCGTATGTAATCTTTATTATCTTAGATTATAAATTAAGTGTCAAATAGTATAGAATAATGGTTAAATAAATTAAATAAATAAAATAAATTATATTAATTTTATTATAAATATAAAAATGTCTTTCAATTAAAAAAAAATAGAAAGAAAAATCGACCCACTTTGGGAAAAGTTTTTTTGTTAAAAAATTAATAAGAAATGCAAACTTAAAAACTGATAGTTTAAAAAAAACTAAAAAAACATTTATTTTGTTTTTTTCTATGAAAACTGCATTCAAAACCAAAAGATTAAAAAAACGTCCAATTTGGTCAATTTTAAAAAAGTGGGTATTAAAAATAGAGCAATTTTTTGAAAAAATTTAATTTTTTTGGTTAGGCACAAAATTTTTTAAAAATTCTGAGAAACATTTTTAGTTGGGTAGAAAGCCAATTCAAAAGATCGAGTTTAAAGGTGGTCCATTTGACGTGGAACGACCCATATATATCTAATTAATTATATGTATACAAATAAAAGACAGTGTACTTAAAACTTATTTTAGAACATAACTTTTGAAAAGCAAGTGTCCATTTCTATAACAAATGGTGTAAAGGTCGATGCATTTCCATTAAAATCATCCCTTATAATCGCAGTGGCTGAAAATAGAAATACATCCAATAAACTGGAAGAAAAAACAAAAATATATGAGTGGGATTTCAGAAATAGTTTAAAAGTTCGTCAGTCGATTGATGTTTCATACGGAAGCGATGTAAAAATATGGTATAACAATAATAATTGACTTGTGTATACACTGTGTCCAACTTTATCTGCTCATCATTGTAATTTATTACACTGTAGGTAAATTTTCAACTCTTGAAATATCACAGCTAAACGCTCGGACACGTAAACATAATTTTTGGTCGCTGATTCCAAATCCATGTTCGGTTTAGCTGTATAAGGTCTAAAAAAGTTTTTCCTATTCGCAACCTGATCCGGGGACATATAGTCCGGTCAAAATAGACATTTCAAATAACAAAAATTCCGACAGAGCTAAATTTTGGTAGAGACCTTGGGTACAACAGTAGAAATAAAATGCCAAAAGTCCCCATTGATCCCATGTGTGCTAAAAAAGTTACTCAAGGTCAAAGTTAAAATTTTCTTTTTTTTTTATTTTTCTCGAAAACGGTAAGTTTTATCAAAAATATATTCTAGACAAAAATTGTAGATCATAAAATTGTCTACAAAAATTTTCCTTATACTTTTTTTCCTAAGAATTACCATTCCTATGATATCGCCATTCTAAAAGTTGAAGGAGTTACATTCTACATGATATCCACAGTGTGCATATACGTGGTATTTGTGTGCATTGCGGCGGTTTATCTTGGCGGTTGCTTGGTAACGAAATCAACAAACTTATGATTTATTATCTATGGCTCATATTCCTGCTTTTCTCAAGTGGTTAAGTGAAATACTTTTAGTGTTGAACGTTCCTTTCGGGTGAATACGAGTGAATACATGTATTTATTGCTAGCGTCTACTATTACAGTTTGTACCCAATAATATTTTTTTTAATGTCACAATTGTGCTTTATTTGCAATAAACTTTTGACGGAAGGTGAAGCTGTTACAGTTAGTCGTGGAATGAAAACTTTGATCGATGCAAGTACCGAAAGAGGTGATGAGTTTGTTGATTATCTGAGAAGTGAAAAGTCTGTAACAATTCACGTGGATTGCCGAAAATCATACACCCGGAAAAATTTAATTGCTGCTATCAAAAGACAACATAAGGATGGACAAGCTAGTACATCAAAAGTAAGTCCACCTAGTACTAGAGCACGAGAAAGTGAATCCGACTTTTGTTTTAAAAAATGTTGCGCCGGCGATGAAGCGGATGAAGAGGCTAAAAAAAAATCGCTACATCGTCGACAAAAAATGTATAACGTTGCTACACTTTCATTTAAAGAATACTTTTTGGCAGTAGCTCAGGATCGTTCTGATTACGTATCAAAAGCTGTCACTGAAATTTATAATTTTATAGAAAGTAGTGATGATTACATTGGACGAACAAAAGAATGTTATTAAAAATGTAGCTTTAGATAAGAAAACTATAAAAATACGATTAAAAGTAAAGAATGGTAGTAGAATTATTATTACAGAAAAGCCGGGAAAATTAACATTTATTTGTTTCATTGACAATTACCAAGACATTTTAAGTCAAACCTGGTCTGATAAAAAAACTTAAATAAAAAAAAGATACAGCAATTGAACAACTCAATGCAACAAATACAACCGTTGTGGTTCGTAAAGATGTTGATTTGTTAGTACTACTTACTGCACGGACTCCAATTGATAAAATTATTTTCTTTTTAAAACCTGAAAAGGCTCAACAGCGAACAGAAATATACTCCTCAAAAAGTTTATCTGCTTATCCAAAATGCCAAAACCATATTTTATTTTTACATGCGATAACCGGCTGCGATACTACATCAGCAATGTTCAGAAGGGGTAAAAAATCAGTATTAAAATTATTTGAAAAAATGGATTTAATTGATTGCGCTAAAGTATTTGAAGAAATTGAATCTTCTCCTCAAACGATAATTACAAAAGGAATTCGCTTTCTCCTTGCTGTTTATGGAGCTCCAAAGAAAATTGATTGTATAGACAAGTATAGATATTTAACTTTTGTAAAAAGATACACGGAACAAGAAACAAGTACAACTATAGTTGTATAGATATATCTTGTCTTCCTCCAACATCGGCTACCACACACTTGTATCGAGCATTTTATCAGGTTCAGACATGGCTAGGCAATCAACTAACCCTGAAGACTGGGGTTGGAAATTAACAGACAATATTTTGGAATCGAATCAAACTATCCTCCCACCTGCACCGGAAAAACTCTATTTTTTGCGATTGTAAAAAGGTTTGTAGTGCTAAATGTGGCTGTAGAAGAGTAGGATTGTCGTGTTCACCAGCGTGTACTAATTGCCAAGGCCAGTCTTGCTCGAATGTTTAATCCAATCATATAGACGAAGATTCGTTTGATATCGATGAAGAGACTGCTGATTCATCTTGAGTTGAACAATTTATGGACATCCAGCAAGAAGAAGAGAAAAAAGACATGACTGTTGAAGTGGAATTTGAAGAGTATGAATCAGATTAAAATATTAACGTAAAATATAACTACAGTGTAAAATAATCACCTATATCAATATCACTAATCATCATGCAGTAAATACAGTATGTTCCCATAAAACTCGTGGAATAGGTCTACTGGGGAAACCACGTTAAAAAAAAGCGCCAAGTACACTACCTCATAGGTGGCGTGGAAATGTGTGCATATCATGTAGAATGTAACTCCTCGAACTTTTAGAATGGCGATATCTTAGGAATGGTGATTCTTAGGAAAAAAAGTATGAAAAAAGTTTTTGTAGATAATTTTATGATCTACAATTTTTGTTTGGGCTATATTTTTGATAAAACTTACCGTTTTCGAGAAAAATAAAAAAAAAAAGAAAATTTTAACTTTGACCTTGAGTAACTTTTTTAGCACACATGGGATCAATGGGGACTTTTGGCATTTTATTTCTACTGGTGTACCCAAGGTCTCTACCAAAATTTAGCTCTGTCGGAATTTTTGTTATTTAACCACTATTTTTATGTCTAATTTGACCGGACTAATACTAGTATACAGCTGTATACTGGTATATTATAATTTTTAAAATAATACATTTCACCTCTTGTGCCAACATTCCTTTGCTTTTAATTTGATTAATATAACATCCTCAATTATGCTCAATAAAAAAAATCAGCAAAGAAACATTTTGAATTTTCTACATTATCTAAGAAAAACCTTTACACAGAGAAAAAGCTTTTATATTGTGAATGGGTTAACCATTGAGCCAATGGTGAACTGTATTTACAATACCTGAATTACAGCTATGATCAAATAAAAGAAGTCATTGAATTAAATTGTGATTCTATTAAATCCGTATAAAAACTTAGTTAGTTAAAACATAAGAAATTATTGAATTAAATTGTTATTTAATTGAAGCCACATTAAATCTTAATGAAAAATTGGAATAAAATTTAATAAAGTTATGGTTTCTAATGAATGCCTACATTAAATGCAATCAAAGCTCTATTTCCCTTAATTATGTATATTCTTGTGCAAATATTGTAGGAACAAAAGAAACAAAGACTATTCTTATTTTATTTGTTTTTAAATTTTTGGTTGAAGCATTATAACTTTTAATATAAATCAATTTTATATTTAATTAAATATTGTTAATTTTACCTTGATCAGATAAACTTTGAATTCAATCATTTCTAAAATTTTCAATGAACTACACATTTCCATTAGGTTTAAAACGAAAGAGCCATTCACTCTATAACAAGTAATTTTAACTTGATAATATTTTGTTATGGGCTGAATATAATATTTTTAATAATCAATCCCTTGCCCTCAATTGCTCCAAACATATTTGATTAAATAAACTTTTTATTGGAGAAATGAAAAAACAATCAATTATAGCATTGTTATTGACTATATCATGATATCAAAGCGTTTTTTCGGTGTAGGAACACGTGCTCCTTTTGATGAATTAACTTCACATTTTGCAAGAATTTTTTTTTCAATTTCGAACTAATGTTTGGGTCCTGCCAAACACAGGGTGTTTAAATTGAGGGTATTTCCAATATCTTTGAATTTTGACCTGATACAGCTAAACCAATCACGGATTTGCAATCTACAACCAAAAATTAAGTTTACGTGTCCGAGCGTTTAGCTATAATATTTTCACTTCCCTACAGTGTTATTGGAGCTATAAAGTTTATTCACACTATGTGTATTTTTACATATTTTTTAAGACAATTTAATTTTATTAGTGCATAACTACCCTAAACTTTAAAATAAACAATTAATAGGCAAAAGTTTCTGATTGTTGTTAAAATAAAGTAATACATTATTACTAATAAAATGGTTATTTCAACAACCATCAGAAAGTTCAATTTTTTTAGTTATTCAAGAATATTTTTTTGTTTCAAATTAACTTGTCTTTTAAAATTTGTAAAAACATTACAATATTAAAAAAATATTTAAAAACCGACTTTGTAGCTCCAATAATAACAGAGTTAAAATGGTAGCAATGGTGAGCAGATAACTTTGGACACGCTATATATGTATTTTTATTATGAATGTATAAACTTTTAGGAAATATAATGAGGATATTTTTATGTCAATTTTAAACTACAAAAACTCCAATAACGAATTTGAAACTGTATCTCCAATATACAAATGGACAGACAAATATTTTGATGTCATCCAAAATATTGAGACCAGTGGTGCGAAAACGTTAACACCCATATGGATAAACGATTTGCATTTTTTGGCGGTATCAAACTCAAAAAGGAATTCTGGTAAAAATCTAACAAATTTAAATTAAAACCTATATTTATGTTATGTTTAAATTGTAGGTAATACTAAAACATATTCAGAAATCTTGAAATACAACACCCAAGCTGAAAAATTTATACCATATCAAAGAATATTAACACAGGGTTGTCATGATATCAAATATTTTAAAATAAGAAAAACCAACGAATTTTTTTTAGCAGTTGCAAATACATATAAAACAGGTAATTTAGAATACAAAAATAATATATTATTTATCTGGCTCCAGTCCCGAGGCGGGACTATAGTTTGTTCCCGAGTGACTTCATAATTTGACGTCCACCATTGTAAATCGGTAGCTATACACTGTATACTTCTATGGGTATTTTTATTTGAAGAGCTAAGAGGTCGGTAAAATTAGAAGAAAAAAATTGAGTAATTAGAAGCCTATACTTGAAAAAGGACAACTTTGGTCATATGTTAAACAAATATTAGAAATATTCCCCAACAACAAAACAAAACACAAAGTGCTTAAAGTACTTTTCGTCAACGATGTTGGCATCTTTAGAAGCTAAGTTTTACTTTGTGTTTTGTTTTGGTGTTGGGGAATATTTCTAATATATGTTTAATTAGAAGCCTATTAAAATAAAATTTATAAATTAAAAGCGATTCTCAAAATATATAAAAAAAATTTAAATCAAAAATTGTTATAAATTAATTACAATTTCCAGGAATAACGAAGTTATAACGATATTTGGTTTTGGCAGGTTTTCAGTTTTTTTCAAATTATTTCAAAACCGCTGATTTTTTTCCAATTTTTAAATGCCATTTTAATAGACTTGTAATTATGCAACTTTTGTCTAATTTATTTAACGCGTGACGTCACTCAGGATCGAAATTAGGTCCGGCCTCGGACTATAGCCAGAGCGTACTTTTAGTTGCAAAGTTTCATAATGTTTTAGACAAAAATGGCACTATTAATTATAACACCAACTCGTTTATTTATAAATTTGTTGATGAATATTTTATGCCTCTCCAAGTTATTCCCACAAATGGTATTATTCAATGGGAACCAGCTGCTGTAAGTCATATCTATTTATAAATTTTAGTCCCTAATAGCAGGGATGACAGTTTAACATTTACTCCCTGTACTATTAGGGACGAAAGTACGTACTTTTGACCGATGTATGAAGACAAATAGTATACACCAGTGGTGTAACACCACACGGGTCAAACGTCGAAATCTCAGTCCTGCGCGCAGGGCCGAAAATTTAACTTTCGGCCCTTGTACTATATTAAACATTTTTGTACCAAACTTTTGGGAACAAACCTAGGTAATTTTGAATCATAAGTAAACATTTTTTCTTCCCACACTGTTATAAAGATAAATTTTACCATCCCCATAGGGACGTGAAAGTAGCTTTTTTTTTGAACTAGCCTTGCAAAACACCTACAAATGGCTAGGCATGCTATTTTTACTTTTTGACTACCCACAATAGGGACGAGGAAGTAGGTGTTTCTACGGATAGCATAGCAAAACGTATAAACACCCACAAATAGATAGACAGAATTTCTTTCCCATATTTCCAATAGAGAGCGCTGTTTAATTAAAATTTTAAAAAAATATTGCAGTTATATTATGCAGGTGTTTAGCAACCTTATAGAGGTCTGTAAAAAATTGACCCAATGTTATTCTGTCTTTATAACTTCCTTGGAACAAAATATGAAGGTCAACTCAAAATATTTTTGGGTTGGCCTTCGTAATACTCGCTTGTACATTTCTTCATTCTGGAAAAATTTCACTTTACCACCCAGGTCCACAATATAATACATATTATAATACTAATTAGTAATAAAAAAAGTTTTCTTACACTATACAGGGTGTTCCTTTACCCAATTTTGTTGTTCTTTGGTAGTGTTATTTGTAGTGTGAGAGCTAATTTAGCTCTAACTTAATTGCATTTATTAAGTCCAGGGGCGTGCCGAGGGGAACCGAATATTTTTTATAAGAATGCTATTTTTATAATTTTTTCAAATTAATCAACCAAAAATATATCTTTTTTGTCTCCTGAACTTTGTTCGTATTTTGCTTAGTTTTCGAGAGAAAAATAAAAGCACTTGCTTACCCATGGGCCATGTTTATATGAACTATTTGTCTTAAAATCCCTTAAAGAATCGTCTTTTTAATTTATTATACATACTTAAGTAACACCCTGTATATTTGTTTCTCCAAAATCCTAAATGACCGCAAAATAACGTGTTAATCAAAACGTTAAAGCGATTTTTCCAGTTTAAAAAAAAGTCACAATTATAATAATAATTATGGATAAAACATATGAGATATTTTATCTCATACCATTTGGCCATTCAAACCTCTAAATAATCGGAAAATAATAATTAAAATTTCTCTAGGATATGGAAAACGGGTTTGTTCTTTTTTCATTGGATAAAAACGGTCAAATATTACCATATTACTATGATGGTTGGAGATTTTCCTCGGAAAAACTTGCTGGAATTAAAGCAACCAATACAATAAAGGCCATTAGTTCATATTATTTAGACAAAAAACTAATTTTAGGTAAGTTTGTGTAGGCTCAGAAAAAAAACTTGTAAATGGAAGTAAGCGGATTGCTTACTTAGTGTTCAGATTTTTGAAAGCAGTACATTAAAATAAATAAATAAAGGTGTAAACACTTCCTAATTTTTCAGTCATAACAAATTCCAGTTCTAATATCGACAATATTAATGTTTACGAAATAAAAATAGCACACGATGATAAGCTGGAAAGAAAATACAATGATATGCTTAGCTGGTGCCAGAGTAGTATTAAAAATATTAAAGAAAACAATAAACATCCCATCACCAAAAGACAAACTAAATTTGTAAGTATATTCTAAGAAAAAATATTTAAAAGACCTCCTAAAATACTGCAAATATTATTATTAAATTAAAAATCGTAATAAATTTCTCACACCTTCTTTTTCAATATTATAAGTTTATATTTTTTAAAACTAATCAATAGAACTCAGAACCCATTTTTAATTGTATATTGTATTTTATTTTTAAAGGTTTCTTTTTATAAAACATGCATTCTGAATTATTAATGGAAAGTGCAAAATTCTCATACTACGCCCAGTTTTAACTGTTTGGGTGTTTTTTTCGTAAGGTTTGGTACAATACCTTTAAACCTTTTCAAAATATTAAAATACATATTACTTAAAAATAAATATAATAATAAAAACAATGACAAATAAAAGTATCCATGAATTTTTAGGAAACAACATCTTTTACATCCTTAGAAAAAATACACCAATCTTTAGATGAATGCAAACTCCAGGTGAGCGAACTCGAAAAGAAATCAAAAAACACTTATCAATTTAACAGCAAACATATCATCGATCATAACATTGAAGCTAACCAAATTATATTTACCAAAAATTTAGAAATAATGAACACCCAAACCAAATCAATTAATGGCATAAATTTACACGATTTAAAAGAAAATATTATCGATATTAGAAAAAATACACACATTAAAACCCAAATAAGTTTTGAAACTTTACAAGTCAATAATTTCTCTGAAATAACAGTAATTAACAACCACCAGGTAAAAGATATTATGCATACTTATGATAAAATGCATTTGGAGTCATTGAAAATAAATGGAGAGGCTGAATTTAACCACAACATCTACACATCAAGTGTAAATAATATGCAGCTAGATAAAAGCAATGTTTTACTCAGCAAGGGTAATCAAAAATTCGAAAATTTCCACCATGGCTCAATTATTGTCGATGATCTGCAAGCCAAAAATCTGAATGAACTGGATTTGACTAATCCTGATGCATTTAAACATATTGGAGAGACGATTAAAAAGCTTGAGACTCTACGTGCTAAAAATGTCGTTGTTGGTGGTTTTCTAAATGATATCGATGTGAAAACCCTACATAAGTATGCTTTAAGAAAGTCTGGTGATCAAGTAATATCAAAGCCATATTTCTTCGACTCTTTAGAGGCCAATAATATGTTGATTGAAGGGTTATTGCGTGAGAAAAATGTTTTGGATTTAATTTCAATAAGTAACGGCGTTTATGATACAAATAAGGATGTATTGTTTAATAAAGATGTATATATTGTTAGCCTTAATGCCACTAAATCAGTTGATGGAATTCCAGTTAAAAATGGACAGCTGATGGTTTTACTAAAGGATTCAGATAAAACACAGTACATAAAGGGAAAGAAGTTTATCGATAACCTCGATATATTAAATCTAATAAGACTACGTGGCAAGATTCTTAACAAAGAACTCTCAGAGAAGAACACATTAGCCATAGTGAACGATAAATTAAAGTTAGACAACGATATAAGAATATCAGGTGATGTCACCATCGAAGCCCTTCTTAACTGCAAAAACGTTGTAACTCAAGATCACCAACTTTCACTCAAACACCTCAAATCCGAAGGTCTTCTATTGGAGGACTCGGAAATACCACTTCATCTAAATTTAGTTCAACCGCTGGAAGTGGTCGAGATTTACGTCGATAAAATTAATAATGCCTCTACGAGTTCGTGGGTTTTAACAGGGGTTAACGAAACTCAATTGATTGATGGATGGAAGCAAGTTGTAGGGGATTTGGCTGTTACAGGTGGCACCAGTGCTTATAAAATTAACAATATCGATTTGTCCGATATGGAAAATAATATTTTGTTGAAGCACGGCGATCAGGATATTAGTGGTAAACATGTTCTCAAGCATCTTGTTGCAGAAAATGGGTAAGTCAATACTCTGTATTCATTATTTTCTTTAAAAAAACATTCATAAAAACAACAAATACATATCTTGCTTTAATTTTAGTATGTCATACGAAACCCTTTCCTTTGGACAAAACCAATGGGATGACGTATTAACAATATCTGGAGAACAAACCCTAACAGGAAACAACGAATTTGTTCAAGACACAACTTTTGATAACGCAAGGGTTTCTAAAATTATTATGAATGGTTTTATAAATGGTATTGACTTAAGTGAAGCACTTAATGATGTAGTTATTAAAAATTCCACCCAAAAGATATCAGGTCATAAAATATTTAAAAATTTAAATGCAGAAGAAATACACGTTGGCGATGATAATATTAAAAATACAATGGAAATGGTGAAAGAAGAGTTAAGCAAAATTGAAATAAATCAAAATGTACATATTACCGATAAACTTAATACAAAGAACGTCTTTGTCAAAAATCTTTTAAATAATAAACCATTAAGTGAAGTTAATAAAAATGATGATACTGCTGATAATAATGAATTGCTTGAAATAAATGAAGACCTAGACTTTGACACCATTACCATTTTCAGCACTGCTTACATATCCTCAAATAAAATTAACGATATCAGTTTAGATCATATAGTTAATGGATCTGTTAAAAAAGATGAACCATTTGATTCCAAAAATATCGTTTTTGGTAAAATACTAAAAACATTGTTAATAAAGATTAATAAATAATTTTTTAGAAAATTCTATTACCATCAATAAGACTCTACAACTGGATGGCCAAATTGAAAGACTGGATTTAAACAACATCATTAACTCCAACCCAAATCAAACTCAGGCACTTGAAGATGAGAAAATATTTAATAACGCTTTTGTTGTTAACGGAAATGTTTATATCGATGGGAAATTAAATAATTTGGACTTAAACAAAATGTGTTTCATGAAAAACCCTACAAATCTTAATATTAAAGGTAAACGAAGAGTTTATTTATTTTCCCTGCATTTTAATTATTTAGAAATTCGACAACAAATATTACTGTAAACAAGTATAAGACAGTGTTTGTTTGAATGTTGTAGACAACAATGTTTGTTAAATGACAGAAAGGTTTGGGGATTCCATTTCCTCAGTATTTTTAATCATGACGTTTCGTCTTGAATAAGTTAAGTAGCTACAGATCCATTTATATTTAGTCCGGATGCACTGGAGCATCCAGGTGCAACGAAGCATATTGGAGCACTTGAAAGAACCACACAGCGGGGTGCAGCATACACCAGAACCCTGACTGCTTAAGTAAGCCTTTAGTCGATATAAGGACCGTCTGGAAACCATTGTTAAACAAATTTAACCTTGGAATTAAACCATGCATAGATAAAGACGTTCATTATGTCTACTAAATGCTTTCTAAAGCAGTCAGGGTTCTGGTGCATGCTGCTTCCTTAAACTTCCCCTTTTTTGATCTATAGATCGAAATTAAATAAAATGCAACATATTTATAATTTCTTCATTTATAACATTATTTCTTCAGATAGTAAGATTTTGTATGGTTATATAAAGATAAACTTATTTCCTTCTTCATATGGAGTGGTTAATTTCTCTCACACTGTCACTTTAAACGATTTAAAAAAAATGGCACGTAAACTACGGTAATAAGGCATGTCAATCATTACATAATCGGATACATGTACTAGATACTTTAAAAGTTTTCAAGTTTTCAAGGGAAAAGAAGCTACACCGAAACACAAGAAGATATGGTTATTTAGATTTTTGGTTATAGCGAAAGTTTAATTGAATTTTCTTTTTTTATCACTATCTTAAAATTTATTGTTCGAAATATAAAATATTCAAGCATTTATTTTAAGTTCATTTAAATTTGTCGATATCTGTGAAGTTAAATTAAATGACAAAATTAAATTTTTTGTTTGCTACAGGGGAACAAACAAATTTTATATGGTTGTTTGGGTGGGCTGATTCCAAAAATGACCATCATTTTGGTCAATTAGCCTTTGTATAATCAAATACTTTAATCAATGATCATTGGCCAAAAAATTAATGAATTATTATAAAGTTCCTAATAAAAGTACTTTTAACGAAATTAAATCGTTTTTTTTGGCAAAAATTAATTATACATACTTTATCTATTCCGATTGAATAATATTGTTTTTTGCTTATGGGTCAGAATTTCTCAAACGGGCCACCTGAATTAGGTTAAAATTAGTTTTTGATTGTAGATACATTTTTTCGATAGTATTTTACATCACTAACACAAATCCTAAAGGATTTTGTAAAAAAAAAAAATTTTCAATTGACATATTCATGATATTAAAAGTAAAAGTTTTTAGTAATTAAAAAATAAAAAAAAAATCATTATGTCTAAACTAATTATCCGATTTCAACGATTTAACTAGCGTTGGAATCTTGTTTTGACATAGATTCTTTGTTATTTTTTTCAATTGTAAAATTTTCATTTAGGTCGATTTTTTTTTGATTTTTTTATAACAAATTCGGAAATAATTGGCTTCTGCGCCAGCTATCGACTCAAAAAAAAAAACACATATACTCCAATCATTTTTCGAAATTATGCTGCTGAGAAAAAAAATGGCCCGCAGGTTCCAGACCACCGTAAGACGTCGCGTCACAAGCGCGTACAGCGTACACGGTTCGGAGCGTGAGCTGACACCGCGCGCGGCCACAAAAGGACGAATAACTTTTTGTCAACCTGCGGGCCATTTTTTTTCTCAGCAGCATAATTTCGAGAAATGATTGGAGTATATGTGTTTTTTTTCTCGAGTCGATAGCTGGCGCAGAAGGCAATTATTTCCGAATTTGGTATAAAAAAAAACAAAAAAAAATCGACCTAAATGAAAATAGGACAATTGAAAAAAATAACAAAGAATCTATGTCAAAACAAGATTCCAACGCTAGTTATATCGTTGGAATCGGATAATTAGTTCAGCCATAATGAATTTTTTTATTTTTTAATTATTAAAAACTTTGACTTTTAATATCATGAATATATCAATTGAAAATTTTTTTTTTACAAAATCCTTTAGGATTTGTGTTAGTGATGTAAAATACTATCAAAAAAATGTATCTACAAACAAAAACTAATTTTGACCTAATTCAGGTGGCCCGTTTGAGAAATTCTGACCCTTATATAATGATAAACATTATAAATTGCCTGCATGCCATAATGAAATAATTTCATGCATGTCACGTTGTTAGACATCAGTGATTGGCCCCATAGATAACAAAGCCCATTTCAATATTTACTGTGATTTGAACCAATCGGGTTTTAAATTGGGAGAAGGAGACTATAATAATATTTAAAATTGGTAAAAAGTCAGGTTAACCATTTGACAGATTTCAAATTTTATTTATTTATTTTTGAAAATCATCTAATTATCTACTTGAAATTGATAAAGCATACATAGTATTACACTCAAGATTATACAATGCATTCACGAGGTTGATTTGAGTGGATCATCCTCTAGTATAATAATATACTATAATTGTGATAAAATTTTAATCAAATAAAAGTTGTTAAAATGGCACTTCAAATTTATTTATACGCTAAAGAAGCATCGCTAGTACAGTGGCGGCTGGTGGATTTTGGGTATATCAATATCTCAGTCATTCGACATGGGACCCACACCAAATTTATAATAGTTTATAATGACATTAAATAGACAAGTTCGGAGCAAACAGAATTTAAATTGAAGTTTGCGAAAAAAAGTTAGTTTTTCGTGTCGCCTCACCCGCCTCCTGGCCCTTTATTTGAGATAATAAGTGGTGCAATTTATAATTTACTATAATTTATGGACAAATTTAAAATTTTATTAAAAAAATCCAAATATTACAGATTTTATACGATTTTAAATTTTTATTATTTATTTTATTAAAAACACAATTATTTACCATGATCACTTAGATAAAATACACACAATAACGTAACTATATAAGCATATAAGCCTTGAGTTTCTTAATCAATGATATAAGAAATAATAAATTGAAATCGAGTACCTGCTAAACCAAAGTTTTTTAGTTTTTACTTGCAACGCGAAACTCAAATAGTGAGCGATTTAGCTGTGCAATTAAACAAAATTTGTCAAGTAAGAATTCTACCTTCATCTCTTTTGTGAAAAAACTAATTATTTATTTAAAAATGATATGCAGATGTATTCTTAAATGTATTGTTGAGATTTCTTGAATTGTCAACAATCCTATCGAAGACCACCAGATGGCGCGCTTCTTTAGCATAAGATGAAAATCTACTAAAATATAAAGTTTTTCTTAAATATCCCAAAAATGAACCGTCCGACGAAAAACTAATATACCAAAATGTAAGGATTTAAAAGTGCTTCAAAATGAGGTATCCCCAACCCCTTTTCTATTTAAAAATTGTAGGGGTAACCATCACCCACGATTAGAGGTTGATGTGGGATAGAAAATATAAAAATAAATTGTCTGAACCGGGGTTGAAACTTTTTATTGGCCTACCCTGTATGTATGAACATAAACTTGAACTCATTTACATAATTTGTACTACTCTCTCTTCCTCTAAGTTAAACTCCCTCTAACTCGAACCGTTTAACATGTCAGATGACAAACCAAGGAAGTTGACTGTAATACCAAAACTGGACTTGACCTAAGCATACGAAAACTCAATTTTGTAAATTATCTATATTAAAATCGGACAAAAATTGTTCGCAAAACCGAAAAAATTGTCGAATTTTTACTAAAAACCGATTTTATTTCGTTAAAAATAGGGTTTCTAAAGGGACTAACTTTATTAACGTGCACGTATGTGTGTATCATTTATTTTTTTAGTTAAATTAGGACCTATAAGTCCTATACGCAATAGCGTCATGACCAACGGTTTTTTAGTTAGTTGTTTTAGTTATTTTTTGTTATTCTAAGTTTTTTTACAATAAAGGCTAGTTAGGCAAAACTATAGTTTACATTTTCCATAAATAACCATATATGGTTATTTATGGAAAATGTTGACCAGTACACGTGTTTAATGTTAGGATGTTGGGAAAACATTTTTGATTATACAAGGCGTTCCAAATGTAATAATATTTTATGTTGATGCAAAATTTAAGGAAAAAATTTTCAATTACTAATTTAAAAAAAAAAATATTTGGCGAAAAATAAGGTGACAAGTATATGATGATTAAAACTTGCTATTGCACTGTGTAATAATATATACATTTAAGGGAACGTTGTTTTTGCCAAAGGACCAAAAGTAAGAACTATCAACAATCATATTGTTGACGAAATTTTAAACAATGCTTGGTTTGTTGATACTACAACCTCTATCAATGAAAATATTAGGTTGAATGATGTACAATTTCTGGATAATGTTACAATTCAAGTAAGTAATTTTTATCAATAGATTAATGATTATTTTGATACTTTGTTTTTTTCATATAGGGATCTTTGAACAGTGAAAAATTGGATCAACTAGCCAAAACTTATTTAAGTAAATCAAGAAACCAAACAATTTTTGCCACTTATACTTTTGAAGATGAAGTACTTTTTGTAAAGGATTTAATTTCTCCAATCATTAATACAACTGGAAATATAAACGAAATAAACTTCTCTGCATTTTTGCAAACTGTTTTGTTAAATAACACTGATCAAATTTTTGAAACTCCTGTGTTTATAGAAAACTTTATAACCGGAGGTAAACAAACTTAACTATATTAGAATAGTACCTAATAAAAAAATATTTTATTTAGTTGTTAATGGAGAGTATAAAGTCAATGATTTGGATTTGGAAAGCCAAGTAATGAGATATGATGTGGAAAATATAGTAACAGGAAAGAAATCTTTTGAAAGTATGAAAGTAAATACTCTACACATTAAGGATCATTTAGAAGTACAAAAAATCGCATTGGCTAAATGGCTTAGAAATGTTTTGCAAAAAGAAGGAGCATACCAAGTCCAAGGAAACTATACATTTAATGTGCCACCTACTTTTGAAAGTGGAATAAGGTAAACAAACTTTTATAAATGTAGTGTATTTTTAACACATTTTTACAGTCTTAAAGGAACTTTGAATGATATAAACTTCAACAAAGACAACATCATGATGGCTGATATTCCACAAGAAATAACAGGTCAAAAAACATTTAAAAGTGATCCATTGGATCCAATCCATTTCAAATCAGTCAAAATAAAAAAAGGAGCGATAAACGGAGTTTTCTTCTCGGAACTTATGAGCAATGAAGCGCGCTTAGACAAAGATTCAACCTTTGAGAGTCCCATGAAGTTTCACAATAATATTACAGTGGATAATATTAATATAAATAAGCTTTATAACGGTGTTAATGTTACGGAGTTGCTAAAAAATATTTCCTCTTTGAATTCGTTAAATAACTTTGATGATAATTATTATGATCTAAAAATGATGGCGCAAAAAATACAAACATCACTGGAAAGTAAGTTTTAAATATCTATATACGAAGTATACACATATTTTTTTTTAGATCAAGCGTACTTTTTAAACTATTTTAAGCTTGTCATGACCCTAATTAAAACAAACCATATTATGGGAATGACTTTAGAAGATAATATTGATATAATGTTAACTTTTTCAAATAGAAGCAATATTTTGGAAGTTGGAAAATTTGTTTTAAATCCAGATGCTGTAACCATTTTACCACAAGGTATGTTCATATTCAAATTAAATCTAAGCTTTGGATGGGTTAATAGATTTGATTGTAAAGTTTGTAATAAAGGTTGTTTTTAACACTGCTAGAACTTTTATCAAGGCACCTACGTCCTTATTATGTCGTATCGAAAGCGAATTTAAATCGAATCGAATCAAATCATTCGACCCAGTGTTGACGAGACATATTTCTTTTTGAATTTCTTGTTAAAAATTATGCTGTTAAACCTTAGAATAAAGAACCAAGTATAAAACAGTTGTGTTTACATTTTTAGTAATTAAGTGATTAGATTTATTAAAATGACGACGATATTTTATATCTTGTTCAACACGCCCATTACGAATGACGAATCGAACTTGACGACTAGAAAATTGAATGAGTCGAACGACATCATTTGACATAATGTTAAATCTAAAACCATGTTGTCATTTTTGACAATAGTTTGACATTTGTGTTTAATAATATTGGACAAATTATTATGAATAGATAGATATACAGACTCTTGACAAGTCTAAAACAACGCTTTCCTATCTTTCCTAACTCATTGTATAGGTTTTTCCGAAGACTCAAGCTTACCTATAACAGATCGCCCTTTAATAAGGTCTCTGACCTAGTCAAAACCTTAAAAAATGTTCACTTCATGTATATTGCATTATTTTCAAAAAATAGATGGGTTGATACTAACAGAAAATTAACCTTAATTATTTTTATCAGTTACGTGGTGGGACTTTGATGTGTGGAGCATAGTACTTACATTAATAAAAAAATGAGTCCGACTTGTTCTATACTGTTGTCAATGAACGTAAATTAATTAAATTTATAGTTTCAAAACTTATTTTGAAAATCGTTCTTCAACTGCTCTAACGCATAGAAGATTACGTATATTTTTATGGTCCATGTACAGAGCTAAAGAAGGAAAACGAATTTTTGGGCATTCTACATTTATTAATTCTATAATAATATTAAATAAATGCCACTCAAGTTCTTCTTCTTCATAAATCTGAACACAGAACACTGTGTTCAGGGTAATGTCCTTTAGCTTACTTAAAAGCTATTTAGACATCACATTATGTAACATAACATAATTTATGTTTAAAAAAATTTAATGATGATCAAGTGTCTCAATCAAGAGAATCCGAGTTCAACTCATCCCATGGATATTTTCTCATTCAATATTAATATCTCTATTTTCTATCACTTTCACTTTTTTACAAACATTACAAATTACAATACAGGTAGGTACACTTAAAAATCATCCATATAATTCTTCTTGAAAATTAATTATTTTCACTTTTTCTTCCACACTTGTTTCTTTATTCATTTGTATTTTAAATACCTATATCTTTCTCTTGTCCAAATGAATCATTACACACATTAAGAAAAAATCATCCATATACTTCTTCAGTTCGTTTTCCATATAATCACATATAATAAATAATATAATACATTTTGTATTGATCAAACTCCATTTTATAGTTAAATTCCAACTATGCACCATATGGAAGATGGTATGATATTTATTTAAATATTTCACCCATCCATCGTGGAAATCATTCGTAAATCCATTAATCTATTGTGAATTTTGTATATTTGGCACTGATCAACGTATTGTTGTGCTGGAATTCCAATTTTGTCTCTCCAGGGTCGCAAAGTAAAATATTTTCATACTCTTTCATTTAGCGAAGTGTACTCTTGGAACAACAAACCCCAAATCGTCACTTAAGTTGTACATTCTAAATTCTAAATGCCACCTTACTTTTAGAGTTTGTTTGTAAAACAATGTGTCATGTCATGATTGGGAGGGCTCTCGCTCTTCCCCAAACATAAATTCTGTATTCGCCCCTTCAGCGGTGACATGAGTACTATCATAGACAAGGGATTGGTTGGGTGGGCGGGGGGTTAGTACTATTTTTTTTAGTACTATTTTTTTTTTAAATAAGGCGTTACCAACGTCACCGTGAAATGATAATATGGACGACATTGATCGGGTCAATCATAGAAAAAGAATATATGGTTCCATCAGGTTGGCGCCACGTGCCATACCTACTTCAAAATAAATTATTTACTAATTAGATTACTTCTGCAAAGTAGGGAAGTATCTCTTTTAATACAAATAATTTTTAACAAGAGTGTAAAAAAATATTTTTGATAACCGAAAAGTCACACTGGCCCAATAAACTTTTCAGATGCGTTGGTAAAAAGTCCACATACCTACCTAAAATCGAGTTTAAACATAATGTCAAACACACTTTACTATGTTATGTTATAATCTTGGCAAACAATAATTGAATCGGTAAGTTCAAGAACAGTACAAGTCCAAAATTTAAAATTTTGACAAATTATTTTATAAAATTATTTGTTTAGTTTAAAATGCATTTTTGTGAGATTGTTTCAACTATTGTACAATACATGGTTATTATATTTTATAAAATAGTTAAAATATTCTCAAAAAATGTATTTTAAACTAAAAAAATTATTTTATAAAATAACTTGTAAACAATTTAAATTTTGGACTTGTACTGTATTTGAATTCACCGATTCAATTGTTTTATACATTTATACTATTGTATATATATAATATAAAAAAACTCGTTATTTTGAAAATACGAATAATTAAGCCTGTCAATTGTATTTAAATGCATACATTGTTTGCGGGTATGCCCGTTATTGTCCCCTTAATGTAACTACACATCTTTTAAAATTACGTAAACCGCCAAAATTTAATAGTACCTATAAATGCATATTTAGCTTTGGCGCATGATTTAACCATTTTTCTTATTTTCGTGCATATTTGTGCATAATAAATGGTTTTAATAAAGTATTTACATACTCTTTTTATATTTTAGATGTGATTGTAATGGGGTCATATCCAAATGTCATTGTGAAAGTTAAATTGGGTAATAAAGACATGTTGTACTTTGAAAGAGAACTCAATAGGCATAATAACAAAGGTAAGTAACTTTTGAAAGAATAATTTGATAGTAAAGTTAAGTTAAGTTAAGTTTAATATTGAGTATAAGCCGTATTTTCAAGTAGTTTTAGCTTTATTTAATTACTTATTTTAACATATGTTATGTGGTGTGCGAGTAAAATTATTTACCAAGAAACAGCGATTTAAAGTTCAAGGAACGGAAAGCTATTTTCGACTAAAAATCGCAAATTTTCATTGCTGCTCTAAGAAACACGTATCCTGGATGCTTGTACTGCGGCATGGTGATTTTTATTGTCCGCCATAGGGTTTTAAAAAATAGGCCTTTAACAAATAAATGATTTTTTTTCATTTGGGAACTAGTGTTTTATGACAATTAATAAAACAAAATTCACTCGTATTTATTTATTTATATTTTATTTGCTACTTACAATAAATAACTTTTTTTGGCGTTAAAATAATTTACATATTTTATAATCATTTGAATTCGAAAAATTTTATACAAAAAGAAAACCATTTGTGTAATCCGTATCATTAATTAGGTTAGATTAAAAATTAAAAAATTAAAAAAAAAACAAATATAGTCAATCTTTAGGCTGCTTTCATGGCTTTTGTGTTTAATGTTACGTACATTGTTAGAATAGGATATAATAAAATAATTATGCCTATTTAGTAAACATACAAAAACTGAAAATTTCTTTAGTTACCCGCTTCAATATTTTACCCGCAAAAATTACGAAAATAGCCTGACCCTAGTGCTATCTACAAAACGCGGGAAGATGATCACATGACAATCAGCTGTGATCTAATTGGTCAGATGAGAAAATCGATATTGCGTCAAAAATACACATGTGTTAAGCTGGATTTAAAGTTTTAAAGGTAGAGGCAGAGATAACCCCAGGGTTATCTCTGGTAGAGGTAGCGGTAGAAGGTAAGAGGTAGCGGTAGCCGAGTTCCGCATTAAATATTATATGGAACAATTTATATTTGTTAGAGGTAGCGGTAAGGGAAGTAGAGGCAAGAACGCAGCGGCAAGAGATGACTATCTTTCATCTTTTCTTACTTCAACCGCTACTTTCAGTTGGCAGCCTTGCCTTGTAAGTTTAGTGTCTATGCAACTTGCATAATGCAAGGGGCAACCAGACTTAGTAAATTGTCAAAAATGGGCACCTTAATTCGTGTGTATTTAAAGAACTGGTCTTCATCAGTCAGTTTAATTTTTTTTAAATACTGGAAATGGCTTTTCTTAGCTTGTTCCCGATTATAGAATCGTTTTATAGCGAGGTACTTAACGACCCCCATAAGGTACGTATAATTTAATAAACAAAATTACAATCTGCATTTAAGTATGCATGGGCCGCCAATACCGCTACCGGTACATTCTAAACTATAAATTGCAGAATGTGATACTGCTCCCGCTTCCGCTCCCGCTACCGCTACCTTTTGAACCATAAATCCAACTTTATTTGTTTTTAAAACAATTGTTTGGAACAATGGTTAGATGAATATATGCGTATATAAAAAGAAACTATTAAAATAAAACGTACAGTGGCAACAATGAAACCAAGTTAAGCGCATCGTATGTAAAAAATTATAATTTTTATAATTATTACACCTTACATAATACATATTATGTAATAATATAGGGAATTATGCAATAAACTTGGCTTATAACAACACAGAAAAAAGTGCAATAAATACTTTTCTTCGTGTTTTATTTTACAATAACCAAATACAACATCTCTGAATAATTCTGGATATTTATTTTTATCGCTATAGATACCTACCATTTTTCTGCTAAAAGTCTCTCTTTCAGAAAACTCAAATCTTGCTATTAGTCTTACTAAGACTTATTTTTACTCCACAAGTGCATGATTAGGCTATTTTAATTAAATCAAAAATATTTAACCAAAAATCATTTTAGGTGCTTCCCACATTGGAGAAATTGTTAATATCAAACCAAACAATACTGTGGACATATTATATAAATTCATAAACAACGGTTCTCAATTTGTGTCATCATTTCATTTAACATCAATAAATGAAGATTGTCTAGCTTTCATCGATCTAAGTGAAACAAATATACAAATAGCATGTGAAAATAATGGAAACATCCATTACCTGCCTCCTTTAAGCCACAGAACTGCACACGAGGTATTTAATTAATATTATTAAATTACAAGAACATGATGTAATAGTACAAAACAATTTGAAATATGTTTTGAATTATTCCTTCAGTTATTATATACTATAGTATTTTTATATTTTTAGCTGCAATTTATGAATATCCTAAACGAAACGTACATGGTGGTTATTTCTCACGAGTTTGAACATAAAGCATCTTGCACAGAAATTTTAAAATTCGATCCCACTTCATTGGAGTTTAAATCGCAACAAATTATATACGAAGATAAACCCAAAGCAGTTCACTCGATACTTTATAATGGACAACATTATTTAGCGGTCGTTTCAGGCCATATGCAAAACACTATGATATTTGGAGAGGTCACAATAAGAAGGTAATATAAAATTACAAAAAATGTGGTAGTTCTAGATTTGCTAAATGATTTGGCTAAATGATTTAGCCATCATATTATGATTATATACATCGTCGGAAATTCACTTTTTTCCCTAGTAGCAACTCCGGAAAAGTCTTGGCCCAGCATGGGTCAAGATACTTTGGACAGATTTTTGCTCAAGAATTGTACAAGAATTGTTCCAGATTCTTGGCCAAGATTATTGGGCAAGGCTTGAGCCAGACTGTGGCCAGAATTTGACAAGAATTTGGCCAGAAATCTGAGGCCATCTATTGCTAAACTTTGGGACTATCCTATAGAGTAGAGGTTCTCATTCTACAGTAGTATCATTCACAATACTGTATACTAGTCGAGAAGTGAGTTCTCTGTAGGAAATGAGTATAGTTTTTTTGTTTATGTGAAAATACGAATAAGAGCTTATTGGATTCGTCTTCTAGCTGAAAAAAAAATTGATTTTTTGAAAAATAAAAATTATTTCTAAAAATCAAAAATTAAAAAAAAAGTGTGTGTCAGCTCTGACGCATAACTAGAGTTTGCTCTTTATGAACATGAAAGATTATAAAATACATGTTTATTTTTACGGGCACCTAGTTTTTTTTTAACATAGAAAATTAAAAACTTAAACTCTTTCAAAATTTGTTTCGTTTTTAATTCTATTGTTTACCAGATTTATGGATAAAAACCGAATTTACTGGAAAGAAATCGTGGAAAATTAATGTTTTTAGTAACATTCTTAACTTTTGAAGTTCAACAAAATTTTGTATTGACCAAAAATCTTGAATTGAAAGTTCCTATTTAACGTGTAATCGTGTAAAAATTCTTGGCCAAGAATCTGGTCAAATTCTGGTCACAGACTTGTCCAAGTCTGCCACCAGTCTGGATAAAGAATTTTGATCAAGAGTCTTGGTCAAGAATTGTCCAATTCTTTACAAAGTGCTTCTCCAAGTATCTTGACAAAGAATCTTGTCCAATTCCATTGCTACTAGGGTTGTCGATATCAGTGTACAGATATTTAAATATAATAAATTTGCAAATTTTTACAGATATGGAGGTAGGTACTATAGTTAGTACCTACCTCCATATCTGTAAAAATTTGCAAATTTTTAGGAAAATTGACTTTTGCATTTTTTCGTATTATTCTTTGAATAAAATGAGAAAAATGCAAGTAAATTTTTCTGAAAATTTCCCAATTTATTTTTCTGAAAAAAAAATCTGTTTTAATAATAATCAATTTTTTCGGAAATTTTAAAACCCTAAATCTTAGATAGTTTTTTGTTGGACTGAGAAAGACTATTTAAGATTTGGGGGGCCTTCTGGACCGGGGCCCGGGGCGGACCGACCCTACCGCCCCCGCCCCTTCCCTTAGTTCACCAATCTTGTTATGCATAAATTGTTTTAATAAAAGTTTTGCCTATAATGACTAAGCTATTATAAAAAAAATGTATACCTACCTTCCTTAAACAATTATCAAAGTCGTGCGCATTAATTAAGTATGCATTATTGTAGATTTAACTTCACTTCTAAACAATTTGAAGTATGGCAAGTTCTCAATCTAAAGGCCCCACACAAAGTTCAGTTCAGTATACTTCCTTCCAACGAGTTGGTACTCTACGTTTTAACCGAAAGTCCTACAGAACCTTTTATCGTTTACATTTACAATGGAATATCTGGTTTTACCGAAATTATCAAGGGTTCCACCGTACCAAAAGCAAGATACTTAAAAACATTTACGTTAAATAACAACGTATTTGTGGCGACTGTACACAAAGATGAAATAAGCATTATGCAGGGCATATTTAAGGGAAATAAATTGCTATTGTAGGCAGTTTTTATGTACAAAGTGTTATTTGTTAATTTTTGTTTATTTGTTATAAAATATAACATGTTAAAGTCATTTTAATTGTTTTTCTAACCTTTTTATTCTCCTGTCCATTTATTTATTTAAAACTTCTGTAATCTGCTCTGTGGATGTCAAATTGACTGTTTTGTGGCAGCCACATGTCAACCAGAGATAAAGATGTCAACTTAGCAACCATAGAAAAAGGATTTAGCAAAGTGAAGAAATGACAAAACCAAAGGAACACTGCAGTGGGATTCTGTAAGCACATAGAGCATAGAAATAAATTTCTTTCTATATTTATTACCAAATCGCTATTCTGTAAGTCACTTCGTTCGTTTCCGTGAACCATCGTTCGTAGCCGAACGGATAGAAATAGAAAGAGGGTTTTTGACATTTCCAACATAAATAAGCAACTTTTAAAGGTTATATTTTAATGCTTTCGGTATATGTAAACAAAACAAAGTATGTTAGTATATAAAAAAGTATGTAGGTAAGTATATATATATATATATATATATATATATATATATATATATATATTATATATAACTATTCAATTCAATTATTTATTTCGTGTTAAGTTACACATGTCAATAGATATAAAACTTACATAAATAGTTATTAAATGTAAAAAAACATCACATAATTTTTTTTCAGCAGTGGGATTCTTTGTAAAAACCTGGAACACTGCTGACAACTTAGGAATAACACTGTGTTATTCAAATTGGCTGTTTTGTGGCTGTCAACTTGACAACATGATATTTCCATAAGTAGCTGACAACTAGTATACCTACTAATTTACCAACTTAAACTATCACATATATAAGCTTATAAGCTGTCATTTTACCAATGTTTAGAAAACTAGTAATTACCTACTTACTAGCTTTAAACATTAGAAAAATGACAACTACTGTAGACTTTTTTAAACGACATTTGTATTATAACATTTTTTGTATGGGTTTTTTCATTATGATTATATATTTTTTATATTTTCTTTAGAAAGTATTCTATTGGATTTATATTGTTTTTAGGCAAAATATTAATGTTGGTAAAAATTAATTTTCCGTTGACTGGCAACACTGAACAACAACAACGTAACCTCAAACAAAATGTCAAAATTTTAGTAAGTGAAAGAGAATAAAACGTATTCTCTTCACATAAATTCATTTCTTTTGGGTATGTTCAACCAAATTCAATGTAGTGTTTTGAAATTGTCGTCTACAGTTAAACATCTTCACACTTGCAGGTAAGTAAATAAACAATTAAATTAATTATGTCATCAAAAGTAAAATTTCAGCCAGTTATCAAATCACTATGATACCTTAAAAATATCCAAAAACTGTTCATCGAAGGAAATTAAAGAGTCTTATATTAAATTAAGTAAAGAAGTAAGTAAATACCCCCCCTAAGGGGGTACCTTAGAATGACAAGGTTCTTATCTGCAAAATTTAATATTGTAGATAAGGCATTTTCGTTTAACAGTGCAGCTGCACCTAGAACCTTGTGATTCCAAGGTACCGACTTATATTAGTCTCCAATAAAAAAGTTTGATATTACTATTGAATGAAGAATTCACATTATTTATCTAAAATTTGTAATTGTACTTAAATTATTATTATATTGCAGAATCATCCAGATTTAAACAAAAATACAAATGCACACACTGAGTTTTTAAAAATTAAAGAAGCTTATAATGTTTTGATCAAACCATCATCAAGACGAAATTATGATTTGAATATAAATTACAATGAACAGGAACCTGCACACCAAACAAGATATACAACACAAGAGTAAACTATACTTACTTATTTATTACAGGGTGTTTAAAAGAATATGTGTACAACAAAAAATTGTACCATAATAACTTTATAGCCATCTATCAGCTAAACAAAGTTAAGATGGGCTAGATTGACTTATTTAAAGCCAAGAAAAAAATATTTTGTTTTACATGTATTTTTGGACAGCCTGTATGTGTATAAATTAGTTAATAAATATTTATTTTTTAGTCCCTGGAAAGACCCTATATTTTATGCCAATAGAGATCGCACTAAAGATTCTTATTACGAATCAGAACCTTATTATGGGATTAAAGGTGTTGGAAGGGTTTCAAACTATTTAGTTGCCTATATGTGTGTTTTATTGACGGCCGTTATAGTAGGACTTCAAGTTTTTACCATTAGGTAAAATTAAAATATTTTTAATTTTTCTCTTTTTTTGCTTCTGATTTTTAATTTTGTTTAATGCTATAAAATAACAGGCTTGCATATTATAGGAGATTATTTGAAGAAGATGCAAGATTTATAAAAGCACAACGAGAAAGAACAATTTGGGTTAAACGTCTTCATGATGAAAAAGTAAAAATTGACGCGTTAAGAATTTTAAAAAATAAAAATGATTCTGATAAAAATGAAACCTAGAAAAATAGATAAAAATTAAAAAAGTACATTTAAAGGTATAGTTCAAGTTTAAAGCTTGATTTTTAGTATATTTTTATACTATAAGATATTATAAAAAGACTTCAAGGTATTGGCCTAAACTTAATGAAAATAGCACCAAATCGGCTAAAGCATCATTTTTACATTTGGTTGGCTACAGTTTGACAGAATATTCATGCACTTGTCATTTTTCCTGTAAAATTTAAAAAAAAATATTTATCCGAAATCGGCAGTAAAGTAGTCAACAATCGGCAGTAAAGTAACAGAAATCGGCAGTAAATTAAATCTTTACTGCCGATTTAATATGAGTATTGTATGCAACCCATTATACATTTTAAGATTAAATTTAGATTATTAAAAAAAGCCCGGTCGCGGAGGTCAATTGGACCCTTTCATAAAATGTTGTTTAATAAAAATAATAAGTTAATTTTATTAATTAGATTAAAAATCGCCGCGGCGGGCACATATATAATAACCGTCGCAACAAACAGTATACGTAGACACTTCCTACATTCAAATGAGATTTGATTTAATCATCAATATTAATTATTAGTTTTTATCTGGACTGCGGCAACGTTGCAAATTTAGGGTTTTGGTTGGTAAATACAGTTGTCAAGTTGGTCGCATTGATTAAAACAAACTAAGCTAGTTATAAGTCTAATTGTGGTTATGTATAAATTATTGTACATGAGTACATTAGATGCACAACTCTGTATTTGCAGGATAAGTGATTTTAAGAAAAACACGAAAAACCGCTCATAAGGTCATATTTGAAAAAAAAAATACAAAAATCGTATAGACGTGCTTTTGCATCATTTCTTATTCAAAAAGTAAAAAAAAGTCCTTTAAAATTAAGTAGTTTAGTAAATAATTGAAATCAAAAGAAAACTATAAGCAACCATCTGGTTTCCAGGTAAAAAAAATATTAAAGTTGCTAAGATGTTATCGTTCATTATCGCTAAACAATTCTACAGAAAAAAAATCATCGATTTTTTATTTTTATGTTATAAGATATGCGTTAATTAAATACCTTTCCCATCCAGTCCAAAATTAATAATTTTTTTCTCTCTATGCACTTATGACTAGAGAAGTGCCATATAAATTTCTTTCACCAAACAGTTTTGCAATAATTAGTTATTTTTTATAATTGAATCAGTGAGAGTAAAATCAATTTAAAAAATTAATAGGTATGCATTTTTTAAAAAAGATAAATTATTTTAAAAAATATGATTATTATATTTTATAAAGTACCTACTTAAAATATTCTCAAAAAAAAAAACCTTATTTTGAACTATAAAACTGATTTTATAAAATAATTTCTCAAAATTTTAAAATTTTGACTTTGGACTTTTATATTTTTCTTATCTTTGTTTTCTGCTCTTCCCGAGACTTTTGCTGCATTCAACAAACTTCATGTTTTCTGTTGCTTTATTTTTGCATCCGATACTTTTTTAATAATTTTTCCTTGTAATGCACTTCATTCGTTTCACATGACATAATAAATCGATTTTACAACTCATTTTATAACACTGCATATAGAAATGTCACCGCAACTCTCAAAAGCAAAAAGCGTTACCATACAAACCAAATATCAACAACTTGCAAGGTTGTCGCGTTTTTTACGTTTTTTAATTCACGTTCCTGTGTTAGATTATATAGGGTAAAAATTTTAAAAATAACAGCACTTGATATTTCTTTAACTGATGAAACTATAAAAATTTTGTGAAACACGTCAATTTACATATCAAGGGGGACAACTGTTGAGGTATTTGTTGTTGTATTACATTTAACCCCATGACCTCCAGAGCACCTACCCCTAAAATTTTAAATAACAACCCCTATTTATTTGACAATTTTTGAAATCCTTATGTAATTCTAGATAAGTTACATTTCCTTTTAATTTATTTTTACTAAAATTGAAGTGGATTACCTCACGAATGTATGGAGTGTATTAAATTTTAATTCATAAATTAAAATAATGCAAGTTTTCAAACGGTTGCGTTTACTGTGCCGTCACAGCCATTCATTGTAAAACTACGTTTACAATGCTCACCTTTATTTACATTTTTTTTATTAAAAACAAATTTTTGTGCATTTTTTTTATTTTGTTATATCTGCTATAATTTAAAGAAATACCAAGTGCTGTTCGTTTTAAAATTGTCACCCTGTATATGTATAGTGCCTTTTGTATTAAAATAAAAAAAATAATTATAAAATTATTTGGAAAATTGGCCGTTTTAAATCAAATGTAATAAATGACAATATGGAGAAAGGCAGTAACTGCTAAACAAGAAATCTGTGGAAAATTGGCATAAACTAAATTTTTATAAAAAGCAGTAGATATTTAAATGATTTATTTAACTTATAAGATAGTTTACTGCATTTCTTAGTTGAATTAAGATACAAAATATCCATAGCTTTATCATAGCACAAGAAAACGCATTAAGAATTTTTTAGTAGTTACTGCCTTTCTCCATAGTAGGGCAGTATAGTAGGACAAATTTGCACAATAACAAATTCAAAAAAATGATGGGACAAATTCGAACAGCAGTTAACAATAAAAAAATATTGGGAAAAATTCTCATACAAAAAAATTTTCCAAAATTTATAATATTTTCAGATTTTAAAATTATCAAAATTATGGTATTTTTATCAAACCTCTTCGATAAATTTATCGTTTTTCCTTCTTTATTATTTATATATTTTTTATCTAGGTATTTAATTTTTGTTTTTTTTTATTTACTTTAGATATTCATTTACATTTAGACGCGATGAATTAGATAAAAAATCTGAAGAAGCTGAAGAAATGTTAAGACAAGTCAGGGAAAAAGCTGAGAAGAATACCATTCAAATGCAAGTTGAATATTTACGCGCAAGAAGTAATGCTGGAAAATAATGATTTTTAAAATTAGCTTTGTAAAATTTAATTTCTAAATATATTTATTTTATTTTACCAAAGATGCATTTTTATTTTTAGTAGGGATGCACCGGAATTCCGGCGGTACCACTAAATCCGGCCGATCCGGCCAGTTGGCCGGAACTACCGTTCCGGCCGGATCGCTTTCCGGCCGGAATTTTCGGAACTTTTTGGAAATGTTTAAGTTTAAAATTTTTAATATAATTTAAATTCAAATATATGCAAAAATAAAGAAAATTATTTTAAGGTTTTTTTTAATTGGTGCCTACTCACCTATTGTTAAGTCGTTAATTAATCACAAATATTTTTTTTTTGAACAAAATATATTTTCTTTCCAAAAATTACAAAACATAAATAATAACTGAAAACATTATTAACAGCCAAATTCCAACAGCAAAAATAACAGCCAAATTCCCTGTCATGGATAAGTCTTATAAGAGTCAACAGTGAAGGGTCTGCGTGTTTCCTTGCCTATGATAAACCGGCGGCTGTGGTTCCCCGACTTCTTTTTAATTTTTTTATTATTGGCAGGTGGCTGCTATTCTCCAATTGAATGAGTAGAATTGTTTTAATTTTGTTAACGCTAATTAAAAATTAATATTTAAATAAACTGTAATTTCTGTCTAGGTAAATTTAATAGTAATAAACACTTTGCATACTGTGGCTAGTTTAAAAAAAAGTAAAAATAAATCAGCCTCAATATTTTCAATGTTTTACGTATAAAAATAGGCATGAACATACATTTTAAATTTAGGTCCCGATCCGGCCGGAATTCCGGCGATCCGGTCCGGCCAGCGGCCGAAATTCCGGTTCCGGCCGGATCGGCAAAATACCCGATCCGGTGCATCCCTAATTTTTAGTATACAATTTAACAAAACCTAATAAGGAAAGTTATTATACGAGGGTGGGTCAAGAAGTCCTTACAAAATGAAAAGAAAATTTAAATTTTAAATCATATCCCAGAAAACTCTAGGTATTTATCCCCCCCTGGCCCCCTATACGGCACGCTACCGTTCAATTCGTAGGTAGCCAGGCACGCTGCTAAATAGTCAAAACTTCTTCAATGTTTGTAACTTACTGGCAATGTCTTTTCCTCTTTCTATCTAATCCACAAAAAAGTCGTTCTGAAAAAAACTTGGAATTGACCGTCTGAAAGATGAATTCCGCGTTTTGCTCACAAAGGAGAATAAACGCAATCCTGGATACAAGCAGTTTCGATGGCAAACATTCCTTATTTGCCTTTTTAAATTGTTGCCGCCATGTGTTCACTAGATGTGTCCCCTCAGTGACATTTTTCTGTATCAAACATGAAGAAGTGGGTCGCCAGATTTACGTCGAACAAGGAGGTCAATTCTGAAACATATGTCTCTTGAGGGTCTTCTGGAATCATTTAACGGATAGAAACCGTTAAGAAAAGCTGGGCGAGTTTATCGATCTAAAGGAAGACTATTTTGAAAAATAAAAATAATTCAACGTGAAATTATATGTTTTTTAATTTACCCTTTTTATGGTTTAATTGGTATACTTATCTTTATTCTTTGTCTATCGATATTAAATCATTTCAATAAGGACCGGATTTTTTAGTTTAATCCCCTTTAATAGCTATTATATCTAGATAAAAAGGTACGTACGAAAACAAATTGCTACAGTTTTTTTAATATACAAAGTGATTCAGTTTTAATTTACGATAATTGGAGAAAATGTTTCTTCCGTTATTCTGATTCAAAAAAATATTACATATAGAACCTTCGCTTCATAAGAAAGATACAGGGTGTTAAAGGTTTTTTTGGTCATATTCTTCATCAAAATGATAAAAACCACATTTTAATATATTAATATTAAGTAGGTACCTTTCATATAAAAGGCATATTTTTAAAGAAAAAAAAAATTGTAAGTTGACCATTTAAAACTTTTTTCAGAATTTTTTGAACTCTTGGTTCAATTTCGAACAAGACTAGTTTTTATAGTTCATAAATTAAGAGCTTATAAGGTACGAGATATCTAGGTTTTTTACATGACCATGACATTTTTGGAAAAAAATTTTTAGTGGCATTTGCATTTGCTGATGCAGCATTCTGAGAAAATCAAATACGCTTTTCGAAAAGAAAAAAAACAGTAGGTATTAGATCAAACACATCGTTGGTTCTGCGAGTTCTGATTGAGAAGACTAGGTGAACCAAAACCAAAATCGCAGGGATGACACTTTCAATGTTGACCAAAACATAAGTAGGAGACGCAGAACCTTGAAGTATTTTTCGTTTGAAGACAAAATTTTTAGTAATTACCCGCAATGAGTTAATCCTCGGCCATTCCAAGCCCATGGACAGGACACATCAGAAACATGTCTAAATATATTCTTGTTACTTCCTTAAGTTTACTTATTTTTTCTACGAGTATTTATGAGAAGTATTAGCCAAATTTGGCTAATACTTCTCATAAATACTCGTAGAAAAAATAAGGAAGTAACAAGAATATATTTAGACATGTTTCTGATGTGTCCTGTCCATGGGCTTGGAATGGTCGTCCTCATAACATAAGATGCTTGTAATATACTAAAGCAGAACCAAGGATAGATAGATGCCGTGAATGTAATAATTCGACGTTGCCATAAATGTGTTAAAACCGAGGGTCACACTTTGAGCATCTTCTTTTAATAAATTAGGATTTAGTATACTAAATCCTATAGACTAAAATATTTTTTATTCAAACTTTTTTAAAAACATAAGCATTTATGTTGTTATTAACGTTTGTATTAACGTTTTTCCATGGTCAACTCGAAATTTTCATTTTTGCTCAATCTCGCCCTGACACGCCTATGAAAAACCTCGATATCTCGGTATATAAGGCCTTAATTTAAGAACCATTAAAACTATTTTAAATTGAACTAGTTCAATTTAAAATAGTTTTAATGGTAATCTTAGCTAAGATTCCAAAAAATTCTAAAAACTGTTTGAAATATTCAGTGGCGTAGTTTTTTCTCGAAAATATTTTTATTTGGCCCATTGCCACCACTGGTGAGTAAAATTTCAACAATATTTTAAAAGTATGCCTTTTATATAAAAGTTATTGTTTATTTCATTATTTTTATGGAAAATGTTAAAAAAAAGTTTTTTCTTTGTCAACTTTGCCACCCTGTATCTTTCTTATGAAGCGAGTGAAGGTCCTATATGTGATATTTTCCTGAATCAGGATAACAAAAGGAACATTTTACCCGAGTATCTTAGGTTCATCTTTACAGAGGATACCCGGTTAGGTACTACGTATTTTAAGATAATAATTAAAATTATATTAACTAAAAAAATATTTTTTTCTACTCCCACCTTTAAAACGCCCATTATAATTATAATTATAATTATCGTACATGTTTCCATGACACTTAGGGGGCATCCATTAATTACGTGAGGTGCTTAGGGGGGGAGGGGGTCGAGCCAAACCTCACTCAATCTCATGTGGGGGGAGGGTCGTCTCGGCAAATATCACGTAATTTTTTCTTTTCGAATGAAACTGTAAAATTGCGTGAAAACTGGGTTAAATTAAGTAAACAATTAGAAGAAAATTGTTTTTTTTTAATAAATCTAATGAAATCAAGTCAACAAATCGCCAAAATTGCCTCACGTAATTAATGGATGACTCGGTAACTAAAACGCGATAATATCGCGTTTTAGTTACCGACTGAAATTAGTTTTAAGTCAGTTGAAAGTTGTCAAATGTTATACAATCGTTAAAATAAAGGGCCCTTCTTGTAAAATAATACTATGTAAATATAAAAATACAAAAGTATTTGAAAAGTTTATAATCAGTTATACTCACCTTTTGATTTTGTCGGCAGTAATCTAGATTTAACTTATTTTGAGTGGAGATTCCACCGTGGAGTGCTTATAAAACATGAATTATCTTTACTTTCACTGTAAAAAAATTTTTTTTATCGGATTAAGTTAGCCAATTTTTAAGGGATAAATTTCGATTTACTCGTAAAAATTTGACATTTGACATTCCACACAGAACACAAGTTAGAATGGTTACTCTATTGTTTTATAGATGTTGCTCTATACAAATATTTAATTTAACCATTGTTTGATAATAATTTGTCGTAGAAAAAGTATGGTATGCAACTCGTTTATAAACTTTTCAAGACAATCATTTAGTTAAGCACCCGCTCGCAAGCTCGCTCGTGCCTAAAATGACGTTTATCAAACTTGATACATAATATATATTAGTATATACTATTAAATAATAGTTTTTGGTATTTAAAATTAAATTTGATTATTTGATTATTTTATTCTTATCTTTAAAACTAGCCGTAAAAAAATGCTTAAAATGATCTATCCTATCACGTATTGAGTGTAGTGTTAGTGCGCCATTTTCAGAACACTCAGTATAATGTATTTTATACTTAGGCCAGCTAATAGTAAAAAAGCTATAATATAGCAAAATTTTCCATAAAATCCGGTCTGTTTGCCTATTAATTTACCCCCTTTAATATTTTCATAGCGTTAATCAGATAAAAATAATTTATCCATTTTGCACTCAATATTCTGTTACAAATACATACGTATTCTCAATTTCAAATACTAAGGTCTGAAATATAATTTGCACAGCGTCTGCACATGCGCGTTCCATTGGGGGAAAGAAAATTATTTCAAATTATAGTGAATCAGACTTTTGGCACCCGCAAAAATGTTTAATAGAAAGAAAGTATTTTATTTATTTAGTTTAATTGTTGTTTATATGTTTTGTGATTATGTTAGTGCGGCATCTAAAGAAGAGGAATTGCAACAAAAAGTTATAAAACTGTAAGTTTGAAAATATTAAATAATATGGTAATTTTGATTAACTACCAGCAATAAATAGATACAAAAATAATAAAAAAGTTTCATTACATTCGGAAAATGGAAATTCTATATTGAAATTTTTTCTGAAATAAATCTTTTTAATTTACATATTAGTTCAGAAGTAGGTAGTTTAAAATTTGTATATAAAATATTTAATTAAATAAATTATTTGTTTAGGCTTTTTGGTTTAAATATTTGTTTTATATTTTAATATTACTTTTAAATAAATCTTTGTTCAGAATTATTTTGGTCAGTGGTCCAGAATCTGTTTGGCGCCGAACTGTCTCTTTTAATATCGATTTTGAATCGTAGGCGCCAGCGTAACTGTTTGAATGTCTTAATTCTAAAGAAAAGAATTACGTTTCAATAATTATTTGTTTAACATTGATTGACAGTTCCAATTATCTGAAGTTACCAATTACCAATTGGTCAAGTAAAGAAAATTTAATTTGTATTGTCAAGTTTATAAAATATTTTTATTTACTATTATTATTATTAAAGTGAATCCATTGTTTGCTATAAATCCCTAAATGTAACCACAAATCTCTCGAAATTACGCAAACCACCAAAATTGTATAGTGCATATAATAGCATAATTTGACAATTTTTCTATTTCTCGTCTATATTTCTGGATTGTGGTGTATATTTTTAAAATACCCCACTTCTTATGCTAGAAAATGGCTAAGAAAACACATCTCTAGAACTTACTCCATTTCACTGACAATATTATCCTTGACCGAGACAGCAGACGAACGCCAAATCTAATTTTAATAATAATAATAATAATAATAATAATAATAATAATAATAATAATAATATGTATTTATTGCCCAAAAGTTTTTTACAATACAAGCCATTCGTATTACAATTTTAAAGATACAAAAACAACATTAAATAATGTAAACTAGTGTAAATATAAATAAATAAATGAATGGATACATGAACTGTATTAAACATGTAAATAAACAAAAAGTGTAAATATTAAATAAATATATATACAATGTGTATACCAGTGGCGGCTCGTCAGGGTAGGCCTCTGAGGCCGCGCCTCACCCTTAAAATGAAGGAACGAACGACTTTTTGTATTTATATTTTTGCCTATTACAAGTGTATTTTTACAACAGTTCTACCCAATAAAAAGTAAAAAACCAATCAATAATATTAAGCGTAAATAAAAATCCAGGCGCAAAGCGCGTCGAGTCGCTTGTTGTATGTATCTTGGCTTGGACAGAGGCGAAATTTTCACAGCCTCGGAAGATCCCATTTACGTCTTGAAAGCGAAAATGACTCACCAACAAAAATATCGCCGTAAGTTCGCGAATAAACACCGTACATGAGGCGAAATTAAGTTAGCTTGGTTTGTTCTGATTGGTCGTTCGTTTATGGTGGGATGCCAGCGGAGACAAAGAAGGTTGCCAGTCTTATCTTAGCGCTTGTAGAGCATGTTATTGTTTTGATTCAGATTAAATTATTTAAAACTTTTGGCTGATCTTTTATAGTTTTTGTCTCGATTAGTAAAATTTCTTATTTAATTATTGTAGGGAACACACTAAGGTAAATTTAGCAGTTTTTATTAAGCAAATTTTATATTTTGAAATAATAGATTGCATAATTCTTCAATTAGAGACGCGGTTTGAAAATTTAGAATTACTTTTAAATCTCACTGCAGACCAACAATTTTACGACCAAATAATAGATACATTTTCAATCTTAAAAGATAGACGTATAGTATTTTATATTTTTTAATACTTAGGTAGGGGTCGACTTTTTAGTTTTATTTTTATTTTTTGATTAATTTATTTATTTTTAACTTTTTTAAGTTTAAGATTAAAACTAGTCTTTGATGTGATATTTTGTTTGTTTTGTTTTTTAGAGTTTATTTTTTGGTTTAGTAGTGCTATCGGCTCCATTTTAAAAAAGGTCAACGCGTCGGAGAATAATACCTCCCGGGTGACGTGGAAATTTATTCGTATTTAGACAAAATTTACCTTATGTAGCCTCACCCTCCTGTACACCCACGAGCCGCCACTGGTGTATACAATTAAATACAATTAAAAACATTTCAATATATTCCAAAGTATATCACAAAGATTTGTAATTTTATTAAAAGTTCTGGACATGTTATAAATTGGGGACCTTATTAAAATATTAGTACTGTCCTAATAAATCAACTTAGTCCACGGGATTAACTTAAATAAAAATAAAATGCAAATTTTTCCTTCTAACACTTAAAGATATAATATTACTATCTAGGTGACCATATAACGTACGTAAGCGTACTCCAATTTTCTAGGTACCTTTTTATTAAACATTGTATAAAGATTCCCATTTAAAATACACGTAAACTTTGATTTTTTTTAAATATTTAAATCTCAGCCGCATTTTATGCTATTGGATTGTTCAAAAAGGGGATTTATTCGGAATCAAAAGTTCTACATAAATGCTTTATGTGCCATAGCTGTAATCTGCACCTGTAGGATAGTACGGGTCACTAAATCTAATTTTGGTAAAAAATTCTCATATTTTTGAAGATATTTCAAAAGGACAAACTTCTTTCTACAGTCGGGTGATTAGAGAAAAAAAAGAACTAAAACAATCAAGCATAATTATTAATAAAATAACATGTATGTAATACACCTTGTTATATCAATTTTTGGGTTAGATTTATCTTTTCTTTTTAAAGTTTTGTTATTAATAATTATGCTTTATTGTTTTATTTATTTATTTTTCTTTAATCACACGACTGTAGAAAAAACATAATTACATGAAATTGTACTGATAAACAATTGAAAATCATCATTTATAAAAAGTTTGGTACGAAAATCCTGAAAAATTTCATACAATATCAATGTAAACGCTTTATATCTCAACAAATATTAATCTTAGCGACTCAACTGATAAGACCTTTTTTTAAAGAAAATTAAATTTTCTACAAGTTTACAAGCAGCTCCATGACTAAATTTAAAGGAGTTAAAAAAAGACAGTAATATTTTTTTACAAATTTTATTATTTAGACCATAACTTAATGAAACTTGATGTCACAATGTATAAAAACAAACATTATTTTTTAAGTTTCACATCAATATTTTAATTTGACAATTGTTTCGCCAACTCAGTAGGTTTTTCAAAATGATTTTATACTTAATCTAATAATATAATTTATATAACAAAATTCTTTAAGGTAATTGGTTTTTTAGTATGAGAATTTGCCTGAAGAAGATTTAAATGTTGTAATAAATCAGTTATGGGAAATTTATATCTTATATAATATAAAATAAATTTAACAACGGAGGATTGTTTCTTCTAATTTAATCATTTAGGATAATATCAGATATTTATTTATAAATTTCTAAAGATTCTAGTAAATTTAATTTAATTTTAAAATTATTATTAAATGGTAAGCATAAGTTTAGTCTGTTTTTAAATTAATAAAGAATTTTATTTAATTCTACCAATTTATTTCCTAGTGTGCCACCGCTAAAAAGGATTAATATAATAGCCTTTTGAATTAAATTAATACTAACCCATTTATTAAAACAGATATATTAAATACCTTTTAATTTCTTATAGAATTTTGTTTAAAACAAAATTACTTCCAATTCAACGATAAAATACACATTTGTCATAATCGATTAATAATTATTATGGGTAATTCACTTAGTCCATTACTAGCGGATATTTTTGTAAATCACTTAAAAATAACCATACACAATTTCAAATATTAAAAAATTCTTATATATGTAGATGATATCTTAAGTTGTTTCACAGGTACAATAAGACAACTTAATAGTTTCCTAAACTTTATAAATGTTATACCTACACTCTAATATTAAATTTACAATAGAAGAAGGAGAAAACAATCCGATTACATTTTTAGATCTTACTATTTAAAAAAAGAAAGGAAAACAAACATTTAAAACCTTTCACATACCTAGTTATACGAACATAATAATACAATAATAATTCCACACATCCTTTTTCACAAAAAATAGCAGCATAAAATTCTATTATGATACACATACTTCTAAACGTACCTATGACAGAATCGGATTTTCACTAAAATCTAATTTAAGAAATTGCACTTAATAATGGCAATTAATAAACAATATATTAAATCTAAAAAACAAAAAATTGCAATTAACCAAATATTTCCAATACCAAAGAATTCTAAAATTATATATAACATAGGTACTTAGGTACTAATATAAGACATGTGTCTTATTTCTTCAAAAAGCACAATATACAAATTGCATTTAAAACAAACAACAATTTAAGTACATACATAATATGTTTTATTAATATTATATTATGTTTATTAAAAACAACAAAGATAAACTAACTAAATACTAAATCTGAAGTTTATCATCTACAATATGCAGATTGTTCAAAAACTTATATATGAGACATTCTTTTACATATCGTACGGATTACAGAAAACATATTTTTTCAAATTTTTAAAATGACTTAATTTTTTTTTACAGCATCTTTTCATAAAATTAGCCGACCCCTATATCGGAATTTTTGCAGAAAATTTATTTTTCCAAAGATATATTGATTTAAACTTTTGATAAAATTTGAAAAAATGCTGAATTCTTTTGTACTTAAAATTCATTATCTCCGGTTCTACTGATCGGATCGATTTCATTTTTTTTTTATTTTAAACCATATTACATAGTCTTTTTAGATAAATATTTAAAAAGTTTGTGTTTTGTTTATTATATAAAAAAAAATATTTTTTTTTTGTATAAACAGATTTTTTGTGTTTGCCCCCTCTATGAAATAAAATGAAAAAAATACTGTTCTATGCACCATTTATTACTCTACAAAATGAATTTTTCAGAAAAATGGAGACTTTTTTGGATCGGAGGATATTAAATATTTTCGAGCGCGTGACCGGTACAAGCCGTAAGGGGGCATCCATTAATTACATGAGGCGTTTAGGGGAGGGAGGGGGTCAAGCCAAATCTCATCAATTCTTACGTAAGGGAGAGGGGGGTCTCGGCAAATATTACGTAATTTTTAACAAAGTATGTTTTTTTAATAAATCCAACAGAATCAATCAGTTTAACGTATAAACATTAAAAATAAGCATTTTTAAAATCTCACGTGAGATTAGGGGGAGGGGGTTGAACCAAATCTCACGACATCTCAGCAAGGGGGGAGGGGGTCAAAAAATCGCTAAAATTGACTCACGTAATTAATGGACACCCCCTAATCAGACATCTTCGAAACGCCAACACATTTAGGATAGTGTAAACTCATACATCGTTTTAAAAAAATACCAGCGCTTTTTGTAAATTAATTCTGATTTTAAAGGTTTTCAATAATTTTAAATAAATTAAATTTTAAATAATACAAACTCCAATTAATGAGTAAATTTATTAACTGGCAGAATTGACATTTGCACAAATAAGTCACCAATTGACCATATGCAAGGAATGCGGTCGATGTTGCCAATGGTAAAAAAATATAATTCCCTATTGGAAACATTCAATTATATTACGTTGGCTACACTGAAATTTTGAATTTCCCGCACAAACTGACATACATTCTAGTAGTTTCCAGAGATAAAGAAGGTAGTTCCAATGTTGTATAATAAATGAAGGTGCGAATTTCAAATGTGGACATTATTATTATTTATTATTATTAAAAAAAAAGATGAAAATTAATTTGGTTTGTGCGGGAAATTCAAATTTTCAATGTAGCCAACGTAATATAATTGAATGTTCCCAACAGGGAATTTTATTTTTTTACCATTGGCAACATCGACCGCATTCCTTGCATATGGTCAATTAAAAGATGTCGAATCATGACACTCTTATACAAAATATCACGTCACCCGCCACATGCACTAATACATTTGAATATTACGCGCTTGACAGTCCTGTCACGCGCTCGAAAATGTTTAATATCTTCCGATCCAAAAGAGTCTCCACTGTTCTGAAAAATGTATTTTGTAGATAAAGAAAAAGCGCATAAAATAGTATTTTTTTCCTTTTATTTTATAGAGGGGGCAAACATGAAAAACTAGTTTAAAAAATTAATCTGTTATTAACTCTCTATACTTAAAAAAAAAATATATATATTTATTTATTTGAAAAGCCTATTCAATAAGGTTTAAAACAAAAAAAAAAACAAAATCGATCCGATCAGTAGAACCGGAGATAATGGGTTTTATGTAGAAGAGAATTCATCGTTTTATCGCAATTCATAAAAACTTTATATCAACATATCTCTGAAAAAACAATTTTTTTACAGAAAACCTAATACACGTATCTGCTTATTTACTGAATAGAAGCGGTAAAAAAATTTTCATGCGAATCCAAACCCTAAAGTCAAAATAGGTGTACGATTTGTAAAAGAATGTCTCATATGGCAAACAGGCTTCAAGTTTAAAACCCGAATAGAAGAACATCCTTTATTAATTAAAAAAAAAATAATTCTAGAACACCATATAAAGGTAAAATTTACTAGAATCTTTAAAAATTAATAAATTTAAAAAATACGACATTAGCTCAATTATTAAATTAAAACAAATATTTCTTTGTCGTTAAATTTATTCTATTATTATATAGGAAATAAGTTACCTATAATTGATTTATTACAAATTTAATAAATTTAAAACTTCTTCAGGTAAATTCTCAAACTAAAAAAACCCATTACCTAAAAGAATTGTGTTATATAAATTATATTATAAGATTTAGTTTGAAATCATTTTGAAAAAGCCACTGTATAAGCAAAACAATTGTCAAATTAAAATAAGAACTTAAACCTTAAAAAAACTGTGTTTGTTTTTGTACATTTTTATTTAATTTTATTAGTATTTTAATTTCATATTAATATCAACTGATGTGCAAGATCTTTAACAAAGAGGTGCTTTAATTTTGCACATCAGTTTTTATCCATATACCTAATTATTAAATAACAATTTTAGAGTTAAAATATATGCCAAAGAAATTGGAGAAAGATTATATACCTTAAGCAACTCCATGACTCAACCTAAAAAAATCGAAGAAAGTTTTGCACCTCTTGAAATCAAAATTGAAACTGTTGGTGGTATGAAAATTTTGGAAAAACTTGCAAGAAGTTTAAGGGAACTGATGGATAACAAAACTGCAGCAGTAAAAGTAAGTAATAATTAAAATAACACAGTGGTGGTTTTTAAAACTTTTTTCCGTATTTTATGTCTAATTTTGGTATGGGAAATCAATTTGTGAAGTTAAGTGATAATTTGCCATTATTTTAATGCGAATTTTTTGGCCTCAAAGTCGTTTTTTCATTAAAATAAGCCCAAGAAACATGATAATCCGCGATGAATTTTTAAACAATAAAATATATTAATTAACTGAATATTTTAATGAAATAATTGCAAATTGAAATTTAAAAAAATAATAGTTGCAAAAATGGCGAATGCGCCGGGATGAATTATATTAAAAGTGGTTTATTTTCCCCATTTATTTATTATTTATTGTATTTAATTTATTAATATACTTAATAAATTTTTATGGACTGTTTATAATTTTTTTTAAATTAATTATTATACTTAATTCAATATTAAAGTGTATATATTCTTTCCTCTTTTAGGAAAAAATAATTGCAAGCCAAAATATTGACATTTAAAACCATTGCTAAAAATCAGTTTAACTTTACAAAATGAGTATTACTTTGTGATTTTGGTATGGGAAATCAATTTGTGAAATTTTTTGCCATTTTTTTAATTCGAATTTTTTGGCGTCAAAGTCGTTTTTTCGTATATAATACCACTAGTGGTAAAATTTTACCGATAAAATTCTTGATTTTTATACGAATGTTTTTTTCTTGGAAATTTCGCAAGTGGCATTAATTTTTAAGACCACGAGCCGCCAGGCGAGTGGTTTGAAGTTAATGCCACGAGCGAAATTTCCAAGGAAAAATCTTGAGTAAATAAAAATCAAAAATTTTTTCAGGGAAAATTTTATCACGAGTGGTATTCGGCAAGACTATTTCACGAATATTTTTAACTGCTGATTCAATTTCTGTATGATTTTTTGGACCAAAACGCATATTTTTTAACATTTTAATTTTAAAATTAAAAACGTCAACAGTGACAATTATTTTTATCATAGCAACCAATTGGTTGTTATGCAACTCGTATAAACGAGTGGTTTTTTCACCTGAATAGTAGTTTTATCGCTGCAAAACTGAAAAAACCACTAGTTTTCTGAAATCTGATTGGTCCAAAAAGTAATGAGTGGAATAGTCATTAAAATAGACCCAAGAAACCTGATAATCCGCGATTACTTTTTAAACAATAAAATATATTAATTTTCTGAATATTTTAATGAAATAATTGCAAATTTAAATTTAAAAAAATAATGCTTATGCAAAAATGGCGAATGCGCCGGGACGAATTATATTAAATATGGTTTATTTTTTCCATTTTTTTATTATTTATTATATTTAATCTATTAATATACTTAATAAATTTTTATAGACCATGTTTATAATATTATTTTAAATTCATTATTACACTTAATTCAAAATAAAAGTGTATATATTTTTCCTCTTTTAGGAAAAAATAATTGCAAGCCAAAATATTGACATTTAAAACCATTGCTAAAAATCAGTTTAACTTTACAATATAAGTATAACTATGGAAAATCAATTTGTAAAATTGAGTGATTTTTTGCCATTTTATAATGCGAATTTTTTCGCGTCAAAGTCGTTTTTTCATTAAAATAATCCCAAGAAACCTGATAATCCGCGATGACTTTTTAAACAATAAAATCTATAAATTAACTAAATATTTAATGAAATAATTGCAAAATTAAATTTTAAAAAATAATGGTTTTGCAAAAATGGCTAATGCGCCGAAACGAATTATATTAAAAATGGTTTATTTTCCCCATTTTTTTATTATTTAATATATTTACTTTATTAATATACTTAATAAATTTTTATAGACCATGTTTATAATATTATTTTAAATTAATTATTATACTTAATTCAAAATAAAAGTGTATATATATTTTTCCTCTTTTAGGAAAAAATAATTGCAAGCCTAAATATTTACATTTAAAACCATTGCTAAAAATCAGTTTAACTTTAAAAAATGAGTATTTCTACGTGATTAAATTAATTGTGGAATAGCGAATTTTTGACATGCGCAATGTTATTAATTAATTATAATTATAGAAATTCACAAAAAATAAAATATTTTACACAAAATTATACTATGTATGGTATGGCAGAGATATACAGTATATATAGTATATTATCTATCAAATATAACTTTATAACAGTGTGGAAAGAAACAATGTTTACAGGATGGATTAAAATTACCTAGGTTTGTTCCCAAAATTTGCCATTTTAGACAGGAATTTAATTTAGGCACAAGCGAGCTTGCGAACGAGTGTTGAATTAAATGAGTGTCAAAAAAAGTTTATAAACGAGTTGCACACTATACTTTTTCTACGACAAATCCCTATTATTATCTAAAAATGATTTAAATTAAATATTTGTATGAAGCGACATTCATACAAAATTAGAGTAACTGTAAGAATATGAATCTGTATTACCGGCCGCAAATGTCAAATTTGTATGTGTAAATCAAAAGTTATTCCTTGAAAATGGACTAACAACTGTTTAAATCCGATATAGAAGCAGTTTTTTAAAATAAAAGTAATGAGAATGTTTTATGGGCAGTCCACGGTAAAGTCTCCATCCGAAATTTTTAATGCTTTATAAGTTTACTGCCAACCACAGTCTTATATAAGATCGTGGTGCTGGCGAAATCTAAAGGTCAGTAAAAAATTTTAAAATATTGGCATTGAGACACTATTTAATACTTTTGTATTTTTATTTCACAAGAAGGGCAATTTATTTTAACGATTATACGACATTTGACAAATGTCAAATAACTTAAAGCCCGTGACTAAAAACCTGTTGCTAACTTCAGCCCGTGACCGAAGCGCCATAAAAACATAGCTTGTCAATGTGTATTTAAAAGATCACTTAGTGTCCTGGAAACATGTACGATAATAGGCGTTTTAAACGTGAAAGTAGAAAAATACATTTAATGTGATCAACTCCGAGGAAAGAGACCTAAGCGTCCTAGCGCTAATTTTAGAGGAGAAAGGAAAGAACACTAGACTGCGCTAGAGGTCACTTTATTTAATTAAAGTGCGGTCTATAACAGTCACAATCCAGAAATCCATTTTTGGACACTTACGTCCTTTTCTTTAAAGCGCATCATAGATATTGTATATTACATATCCATGACTTTTCCTATGCTTGCACGATTCCCTTGTTCGGCTAAAGTCTTATACAGACACATCCCGCGCTCGTACTGAAAAAGAATATGTTCCGGATTTATACTTTTTGTATACAAATTGGTGGTATTGAAAATTTAAAAGTGTATTATGTTTTTAATCTTGGGCATTCACCATTTCTAAAAAAATACTCAAATATTAAAAGATTTTCTATACTAAATCAATATTTTTTCCCGATCGTTTACTTTATTATTATATTTTTTTATTTTATAGTTTTTCGAAACCGCTCAACATTATGAACAACCTGATAATAAATTGGCTTTTGCACAATTAATTTTTCAACAGGACACTGTGGTCAAAACTAAAGTATAGGACGAACAAAAATGCCAACCAAAACTGATAGCATAATTTGATTATAGACTCTTTTGGTAATAGTCTAAGATCCCAAGTAAGGTCGACCTTCACCCATCTGCTTACCAGATGAAAATTATATTTTATCAAATAAAATAGGTTTCTGAACATAAACCAATAGGGTTGCCATAAAAAATATGATCAAGGCTAGCTATAATAAATAAAAAATTAAAAAAAAAATAATTAATTTTTTAAATTTCACCGACTTGCTTGCCAAATGAACGAAATTCCAATGGAAAGCATACAACATACAGAATATGTAACAGCTAGGTTGCCTACCTTTTTCTGGTCCCTATTACCTGGTTGCTTTGTACAGGGTGATCCCCTATAATCCCCTTTAACTTTTTTATTTTAAGTGTCCCAAAAAATTTAAAAGTGTGGTTATGTAGGAACTAAAAAATACTTTTTTTCTACGTATAAAGAAAATTGGAAAAGTGATCAGTATACAGGGAAAACAAAAAGTTTATTTTTTTCAATGGATCACCCTATATATGAATTTATTTTTCGATTCCTTGTAAAATTCTAAGCATATTTCATATATCATACCATATACCTAAATTCAACCGTTTCTGAAATTTTTAAATTATTTTTAAGATAATAAGTTGAAATAGTTTGTCTTTCTCTGTCTGAGTACGCCATTTTTACTTATTTAACAACACTTATTGACATAATGTCACTATAGTAATTTATTTTCAATAAAAATTTTGGTATACTGAGGCTTCTTGATTTCTAACAGTTTAAAAAAACATTTAATGATGACATTTCGAATGCGAATATTTCAGAAACGGTTGAATTTAGGTATATGGTTTGTTATATAAATTATGCTCAGAATTTTACAAGAAATCGAAAAATAAATTCATATATACGGTGATCCATTGAAAAAAAATAAACTTTTTGTTTTTCCCTGTATACTGATCAATTTTCCAATTTTCTTTATACGTAGAAAAAAAGTATTTTTTAGTACCTACATAACCAAACTTTTAAATTTTTTGGGACACTTAAAATAAAAAAGTTAAAGGGGGGCGACATTATAGGGGATCACCCTGTACAAAGCAACCAGGTAATAGGGACCAGAAAAAGGTAGGCAACCTAGCTGTTACATATTCTGTATGTTGTATGCTTTCCATTGGAATTTCGTTCATTTGGCAAGCAAGTCGGTGAAATTTAAAAAATTAATTATTTTTTTTTAATTTTTTATTTATTATAGCTAGCCTTGATCATATTTTTTATGGCAACCCTATTGGTTTATGTTCAGAAACATATTTTATTTGATAAAATATAATTTTCATCTGGTAAGCAGATGGGTGAAGGTCGACCTTACTTGGGATCCTCTACTATAACACAAAAATGTATTTATCAAAATCCCAGCTGATCCTTTATTAAAGTTTTGCATATTTCTTAGTATTTTAAAATTGTTTATGCCAATACTCTAGTAACATTATCAAATGTTTTTAAAAATTTTCGTTCGTTCGTCCGTCCTCTTGCCATTTTGCAGATAAAGCACATACATTCTCTAGCAATTTCTAAATTTTGAAAATTTGGCAATTGTGGCTATACAAAAATACTGTTTTTACCATATTAAAGTAGGTAATTTTGAATCACTTAAGTTAAAGTGTTCGTTTGAAAAAGTCTGCAGTAATTTTTATATTTTCTCAGAACCCTAAACTCTGAATTTTTCTATTACCAAAAACAATTTGGTCTCCACAGCCAGCACATACCTTCTTTCGATTTTCTTCATGGCTTAACTTGAATTTCGGTTAAATTTTCATTTTAAAATACTATTTTTAACTTTATAAAGTATACATTAAATAAACAACTAAAGCAAAATGTCACTTGCGTTATAACGTATAGCAATTTTTTTCATAACCACCATAATTATTGTTTTACAAAATTTGCAAGTTGTAATTATTTCATAGACAAACTTCCAGTATTTTTTGTTATAAAAAATATTTAAGATATAAATCTTCGTTTTTTTTGTTATGTTTTGTTTTGAGTGGTAAAAAATATTAGTTGACTCAATAAATTAATACTGGGGAGTAGTAATTTAAATGATACAAAGTTTATTATTTTGCTTAATTTTATTAAAATTGTACAGGTAGTTTTAGTACAATAATTGCAAAATAATATATAGAAATAGAAAAACAAAAAGTTTGCAAAACATTAAAATAGGATTAGCTGGGATTTTGATAAATACATTATAGTGTTACCAAAAGGGTCTATAATCAAAATATGCTATCAGTTTTGGTTGGCATTTTTGTTCGTCCTATACTTAAGTTTTGACCACCGTGAGGATAGTATTAACTCGAGCCGTAATAAACACATTTTGAGTTATAAATTATTACGACTTCTACTAAGTTATTTATGACGCATTTTATTGATTTTATTTTTAGAACATATCGGAATATGCGGAATTTCTTTCATACTACAGGCAAGACGATCCACTTTTTCCAAACGGAACATACGACTACTACAACGCAGATAATGTAACCGATTCTGACGATGATGACGAACGAATGAAGGTCAAAAAGGACATCCAATATGCCGAATGCAGGTGGTTCTGTCAACAACAAAACCGCAGGCCACTCTCCTACAATATTTACAAAAAACAAGACTTGGAAGCACTGTATCGCGCCAGGAATTTTAACGAAGAAATGAACGATTGCGATTGTAGAAACGTTTTAAGCGAAGACAAGGAACCGTCGTTTTATTGGACCCTACCTATGGAGTATGATGCGAGGTTTGACGAAAAAGTCAACCTTAATTTAAGTATTATAAAAACTGCTACTAATGTATACTATAGAGGTATGACAGTATTTAATACGCGGATAAAGCGCTTATATTATAGCCTAGCTCAGTGTCGCATATCTGAGCGAGTAAATATGCTTTTTCCGCCGTGTTGTATGTACTATTTTTAAGGCATTTATTAGTCTGTAGTTACATTAGAATTATTAAGTTTGCGACATCTTTTTGTTGAGATTATTGATTGCCTGAATGTATTCTAAAATGTAAATTTATATGCCCTGTAATTGTAGAGCAAAACGATTTTTTGGAAGCAAATATAAAAAAGCCGATAAATCCACAAATATACACAGCAGAATACCCCAAATATTAAAAAACTATTAATAAAAAGTGTTGATTTATTTGGTTAGTTTAATTAAAATGCTGTGCTTGGTCAAAAGAGTTTACCAAAATTAGTAAGAATCGGTTTTTGCATGTTTGCTCCACCATTATGAAAGGAACCACTTTCTTTCTATATAATTTCAATGTATATATTTTCAATATTTTACCCCGTATATGTTTATGGGTGATTCTACAAAAGTTGGGCAACTTTTGACCTCATTTTGTTTATATAGTTTTCGGAGAAAATTAAACAGTATTTTGTTATGAGAACATAGATAATATAATAAATATACTGTTCCAGACCGGGCCAGTCACTTTTTCAAACAGTTTCTGAAATATCTGTGTTTTCTAAATTTGAATGCAAGGGAAGTGACGAGTATAACAGGGTACTAATTAAACACATACTTTATTGGAAAATATCATCAGTAGCGGCTGGTGGATTTTGGGTATACCGATATCTCAATTATTAGATATGGGACCCACACCAAATTTATATAAGTTTATAATGACATTATATGAACAAGTTCTGTGCAAGCAGAATTTAAATTAAAGTTTGCGAAAAAAAGATAACCAAAACATCGAACATGGAACTGACGAAACGGATACAAATTTGAGATTATAATTTGGAATTTAATATTTTAATGATATTTTTTATTAGTGGATGCTACTTATCAACAAATCACATGTAGTCTTATATAAATTACAATGAAATAAATATACGTAAGAAAATAACTACTCACCACAGCTGTTGTAAGTAGTTATTTTCTTACGTATATTTATTTCATTGTAATTTATATAAGACTACATGTGATTTGTTGATAAGTAGCATCCACTACTGTGCACAGTACTGAAATTTTGACTGGAACTATACGTGTATTCACCACAACTTCGCCGCTTGCATCGTTTTCAAGATGACTGTCGTGCAAAGGGCGGGCTCTATTTTTTTTACCAACACTTAAAACGAGGACTTGACGTTTAAACTTCAATATTTCGAAGGAATTTTGAATTTTAACACAGAACTGACGGGTAAAAGTTAGTACAAAGATTATCAATTTTTTAAATATTGCTATTATTCGAATCTATGATAAAATATGAAAAATACATTATTTAATGTTTTATAGTTTGTAGAGAAATTGAAAAATTAAAGGTAAATTGTTGTGACACGTCAAGGTACTGATGTTTTGAATATTTATTATGTTTTTCTACAAACGTGCTTTTAAAAAAATACATTAAAATTGGGTGGACAAGTTAAAAAAACCTGGATCTTTTGTAATATACTAAAATATTTACAAAAATATTGAAATACCTACTCTATTGACTGATGACATCAAGTTGTCCAACTTTTGTAGAATCACCCATATTATTAAAACTTAAACTTAATGTAGAAAAAAGTAGATCATAAGGTGTTAATTTGAATCCAAAATTTGGAAAACATAATTATTAATTACATGCTACTAAATAATTAAAAATAAGTAAGTTCAGGAAGTGCGAATTTACTTTCAATAGAATGTGCACTTTCACAACCATAGTTAGGTAACCAATCAGAACACTTCGTTTTCTGTCGTAATCTAATGTATGGTGAAGAATGCTCTGCTTTGATTGGTTATTAATTTTTAAAAGAATATAATTTATTTAGAAAGTAGAAGAACTACTGAAAAAATGTAGACATACCAAAATTATAATCTTACGGTTTAATTTTTAGAACAAAAAGTCCTTGAAGGTGCTAGATGGTCGGAAGCCCTGGATTTTGTATTTAAGGATAACATGTTAAGAGATCCGACCTTAACTTGGCAATACTTTGCCAGTCCTCATGGGTTTATGAGGCATTATCCTGGTAGGTAAAAAAATGGTGAAAACTGGCTTTCTATTTTATTGATTGTAATAAAAAACTATTGATAAGATAATAATTAGCTCTAAAAACACACAAATTTTACCCAAAAATTGTAGTGGTTTCTAACAAGCTCCTTTCCGACATTTTCACTTTAAATTTTTACTACTTATTTGCTCTTTTAAACTCACTTTTTCCTTTTTCAGCAATCAAGTGGTCAGATGAAGCCTACGACCAAACATACGACTTTCGTACAAGATCATGGTATACCGAAGCAATGACGTCACCAAAAAACATTATGATACTTGTTGATAACTCAGGATCCATGCATGGGACCCACAGAGCCCTTTGTGCACATATTGTTAATGACATATTAGACACACTAAATGATAATGATTTCGTTAATATTTATACGTTTAATAATAGAACTGATCCCTTGGTGTCTTGTTTTAATAACACATTAGTACAGGTAATATGATTATTATTTTACATTATAATACAGGGTGCTAACTAAATTTTAGATAAAACTATTATATATTTAAGAAAGTGTACATTTTAGATAATTTTAGGATATTTTATACAAAATTAACTGATTTTAGGCTAATGAAGAAAACCTGCGACTTTTAAGAGAAAGCCTACCAGTTTATGAAGATATATTTGTATCAGATATAATTTTAGGATTAAAAAGAGCCTTTGAAATTCTTCAACACTTTAAAAAATATCGAGCTAGTAAAATATAAATTATATATATTTTTTTAATGTTAACAAATTTATTTTTAGATAACACCTGTAATCAAGCAATTATGCTTATTACTGCAGGTGTAGACTACGATTTTGATATAAATGTATTTAAACATTTTAATAATTGGGATACATCACAATTACCTGTCAGGATTTTTACGTATCAAATTGGTAGAGATTGTACTGATGCTAGACATATGGAATGGATTGCATGTGCTAATAGGGGTATGTGTTAAGTAAAAATAATAAAAAATATAAGCACAACCAACCTCATCTTATTACTTTTTTTACAAATAGTCGATTTAAAATTAAATACTTTTAATTGTATTTGTAATCAGTTATACTTTTATTATTAAAAAGAAACAGTTATAATTTTGCAGTGAAATATGCTTCGAGTATACTTAAAATTTTAAGCGAAAAGGATAAAATTTATCCTTTTGCTTAAAATTACATTTAAAAATACATTTAATGTATAATATTTTCAGGATATTATGTAAATATGACCGTATTGTCGGACGTCCGTGAAAAAATCCTCAACTATATGAACGTTCTATCGAGACCAATAAATTACGATTTTAAAAATAAAGCCACCGAAATATGGAGTTATTTGCATGTAGATCTGGCGGATCGCAGATTTTCAAATTGGTTGTGGAGAAAATTTGAAGGAAATAGGCAAAGAGAAGTGTTCTTAGATCATGTTAAAAGGGACTATATAAGACTTAAGAAAACTTTAACAAGCAGATCTCATATGTTGTTAAGAGAAGAACATGTAGTATTATAAAATTATTTAAAAAAATACGTTTTTATGTTTAATTTTTAGGAATTTCAAAAATATAAAAAGAAATTTGATTATAACTATATGACCACAGTTTCTTTGCCAGTTTATGGCAGGAGGGATGAAGAGGTAGGTCAACTATAAAAAAAGAATTTATTTTTACAAATAAAATCCACGTTAAAATATTGATGTTCTAGTGTTTAAAGAAACCCAATTTCTTTTTATCAAGCTTATGCAATTCTCCAGTAGATGTCTCTGGGTTGATGTAAATACATATACATACTACAGTGTGTACGACGTACACTGTACGTTAATAGATAGTTTCAAAAGCGAAATAAATTTTTTGGCAAGAAAAATCGATATAAAAAATATTTTAACTTTTCTTTCAAAATCCGAGCTTATTATTTTCCCTAAATTTTATATATATATATTTAAATGGGATCTTACACTGTGCGTTTTAACTAGAGATTCCATTTAAAATCAAAATTTAGTTTAGGGAAATGAAAAAAAAGTAAAAATATTTTTTATGTCGATTTTTCTTGCCCAATTTTTTTTATATGGGTGATTCTAAAAAAGTTGGGCAACTTTTGACCTCATTTTGTTTATATAGTTTTCGGAGAAAATTAAACAGTATTTTGTTATGAGAACATAAATAATATAATAAATATACTATTCCAGACTGGGCCAGTCACTTTTTCAAACAGTTTCCGAAATATCTGTGTTTTATAAATTTGAATGCAAGGGAAGTGACGAGTACACCAGGGTACTAATTAAATACATAATTTATTGGAAAATATAAGATTTATTGCAACTTTGAGCATATTATACATTAAATATTTTAAAATTAAATAATACCTACCACACATCGGTGGCGGCTGGTGGATTTTGGGTATACCGATATCTCAATTATTAGATATGGGACCCACACCAAATTTATATGAGTTTATAATGACATTAAATAAACAAGTTCTGCGCAAGCAGAATTTAAATTGAAGTTTGCGAAAAAAAGATAACCGAAACATCGAACATGGAACTGACGACACGGTACTGATGAATGGGATACAAATTTGATATTATAATTCGGAATTAAGTATTTTACCACGGCGTTCTCTATCCTATATCTATAGAGAACGCCGTGATTTTACTGATATTTTTTATTAGTGGATGCTTTTATTCAACAAATCACATATAGCCTTATATAAATTACAATGAAATATATAAACGTAAGAAAATAACTACTCACCACAGTACTGAAATTTTGACTGGAACTATACGTCCATTCACCACAACTTCGCCGCTTGCATTGTTTTCAAGATGACTGTCGTGCAAAGGGCGGGCTCTGTAGGTAATTTTTTACCAACACTTGAGTTAAAACGAGGACTTGACGTTTAAACTTCAATATTTCGCAGGAATTTTGAATTTTAACATTGGACATAGAACTGACGGGTAAAAGTGAGTACAAAGATTCGAATCCATGATAAAAATACAAAAAATACATTATTTAATATTTCATAGTTTGTAGTGAAATTGAAAAATTTAAGATATATTGAATATATTTTAAAATAAAATCACTCAAATATTTGATTCGGGAGTTGTGACACGCCAAGGTACTGATGAATATTTAATAAATAATAATAATAAATATTATTTATTATGTTTTTCTACAAACGTGCTTTTGAATTATACAAGTTAAAAAAAACTGGATCTTTTCTAATAGGTATACTAAAATATTTACAAAAAATATTAAAATACCTACTCTATTGACAGATGACATCAAGTTGTCCAACTTTTGTAGAATCACCCATATATAAATTAAATTTTTAAAGGAGAAATAAACACGTTATAAATAAATTATCTTAATTCTCTTAATACAGGGTGTTTCATAATATATGCGCAGGACTTCAGGATGTGATAACTCATCCAAAAAGATGAAAAAAGTCGCTATTAACTTACGCTCTAAAATGCACAATTTTCGAGATACAGGGTGTTGAAATTTTAGAAAAAAAATCGTTTTTTTCGAATATCTCCGGAACCGTTTATCGTACAAAAAACAGCTTTTGTAAGCATTTTCTACTCAAAATAAGCTATGTTTTGTGCCAGAAAAAAAAATTTTTCCCTCATAATTGGTGAAGATTTTGAAGGGGTAGCGGGTGTTTTTCTCCTCAAATTCTACGCCCCTGAAAAATGTACAGTTTTGAGAGGCATATGTTTTCTAAACAAAAAAGGTACTCTTGGTCATAAGCTCTAAAGTTGACCGTTTTCGAGAAAAATCAACTTTTATGTTTAAAAACATGGTCAATTTAAAAAAAAATAATTTTTTTTTACTAATTAAACAAAATTTATTTTAACGTTAGAACAAGTAACAAAACCAAACCATAATTGCAAAATAAAAAATGATTCAAAAGTTGTCTTTGCTAAATTCTGCAAACCGTAAAGGTAACGCATTTCGAACATTTCAGCATTTGTGTAAAAAATCATTTTTTATTTTTTTTTTAATTTTGCAATTATCGTTTGGTTTTGTTACTTTTTCTAACATTAAAATAAATTTTGTTTAATTAGTAATAAAAAAATTTTTCAAAAAATTGACCATGTTTTTAAACATAAAAGTTGATTTTTCTCGAAAACGGTCAACTTTAGAGCTTATGACCAAGAGTACCTTTTTTGTGTAGAAAACATTGGCGGTTCGAATGAGCCTCTCAAAACCGGGCGTTGAAGTTGAGGAGAAAAACACCCGCTACCCCTTCAAAATCTCCACCAATTATGAGTAAAAAAAATTTTTTTCTGGCACAAAACATAGCTTATTATGAGTAAAAAATGCTTACAAAAGCTGTTTTTTGTACGACAAACGGTTCCAGTGATAATCGAAAAAAACAATTTTTTTTCTAAAATTTCAACACCCTGTATCTCGAAAATTGTGCATTTTAGAGGGTAAGTTAATAGCGATTTTTTTCACATCACATCCTGAAGTCCTGCGCATATATTATGAAACACCCTGTATAGTAGTATTTTTATAAATAATATATAATTCAATAATTAAATCGCTTTTTAAGAAATTTAGTTGCTTTATTACAACTCTTTGGAGCAAAGAAAAATCTTTTTGTCTGTCCAACTTGATTTAACCCATTCGTATAACGAGAATATGATTTTTGTTTGCCTGCCAACTTGCACGGGCTGCAAGTCTGCAAAATCGTCTTATGATGCCTAATGAATAAAATATTGGGTTAAAAGGTGCATTTTTTTTAATTTAAAAACTGCTATTGTAGCATGTTTAACACAGTTCGGTGTCTTAAAATTTAAGTTTATCATTTACTTACTTTAAAATTTAATTTTTTGTGTATTATTTGTTGTCTATTTACCATAAATGGAGATAATTTATTAATTATACAACATTATATTTTATTACTTTATACATCAACAATAACCTTGTTCACACTTATTTTATTTTATTAAACTAATAATTATTACATACCATAACATACGTATTCGCTTAATTTAATCTTATTTAAAGAATGATAAATAATGTGTGAATTTTATTAATTTTTAATTTGACTAGGCAAGGCAAGTTTACTTTAATTTGAAGTTTACTTAAATTTTAAAAGATTACTTAAATTGTAGAATTTAGCATATTGGAGCAGCTGAATTGTTAAAAGAGCGATTTAATGCTGCAAAAGGAGTTCCAGGGTCACAAAAACACCATTCATTCGTTCCGGTCGAAAATATCGTTTGCTTCCGAATATTCTGTTTTTCCTAAAAAAGTAAAATAGTTTATGTTTAAATGTTTTAAGTTATAACTAAATTGTTTTAGGTTATAATGTTTTAAGTTATAAATACATTTTAAAATTTTAATTATTAAATTATAGTATTATTTTTCGTAGGACATGCAAATATTCAAAATGGAATAGGTTATTAATTATGTGTTTATTTTTCGTGTACAATTTAACACTTAAATAATAAACTACCGTTGTATCAATAATTGAGAAAAATTGTGATACCCTTTACCTATTTACTTAGCGGATCGAACAGAGCCCGATCCCTGTGCGTTTTAATGCTTTTAATTAATTTAACTGGTTTCGATATCCCGTTTAAATATATATATATATCAAAATATACGAAAAAAAAAGGATTTTTTTAGTACTTATTTAAAAAAAATCAAAATGGCCCTATTTTGATAAAAAAGTAAAAAAAAAAATTATATCAATTTTTCTCAGCCAAAAAAAATTGTTTCGCTTTTGAAACCACCACGAAAAAAAGATACAGGATAGGTATATTATTTGTCGATTAAAAAAAAAGTCATTTAAATTTTTTTATCAACCAAAACACTAACAAATGAAAAATAAAAATTTCAAGCCCCTGTATATCTGCAACCCGCTGCCCTTTTGTTGAATTAAAGTAGTCCGATAGGACAATGATTTAGCAAAAGTTTCATCAAAATCGGAAACAACAAGTTTTTAGTAGGAACACTTGGCTTGTTTTGCCCCGTACATATGTATATGTGTAAATACACAAAAGTGTATATACTTCCACACATATACCGGTTATAGGCTTTATTTTGTATAGATGACCTTTTCCTTTTTTTCAGGGTAAATTTGCCGATTTGATGTATCATTTTGCCTTATGCTCAAAGTCAGTTCATAAGTGGGGATTTTAAAGTATATGATACCATAGAAAATAGAATTTAGCTTATATTATTTTTTTTTAAATCATTTGCTTAAATACATTTTTGTCATTTGGCTTTATAAAAAGCAAAAAGTGTCATAATATGCATATTATGTAAAAGCCAATAAAAATCTTGTAAAAACAATTGAAAAAAACAATGACAAAACAATTGGTATACAACAAAAAACTAACAAAATGGATAATCATAAAAACAATCTACATAGTTATATGTCATAAAAGCTTTTTGGCTATCGTGGTCAAATTATGATGTTGCCAAATTCTTGCTTTTATAAATATTCCATTATAAAATCTAAAATATCATCCTTTTGTGGGTTTATTATTGTTAAATGCTTTTTTTCAAACAATTTATATACAATTCATTAAAATGTATTTATTATACTTCCCAAATAGGTACAGAAATACAGCCCGTTTAGAGTAAAACCGAATATAGGGAAACGTATAGGGCGTGGCCTCGCCTCCCTCCAACGCGCGACACAGTAGCTAAGCAAATAGCCTGCATCGCTAATGAGATTTTTTGCATTATTGTCATTTAATTTTTAAGGTCGTCTTACCTGCTCCACCTTTCGTCATGTCGTTTATCACACAAGCTACTGTGACGCGCGTGGAGGGAGGCGAGGCCACGCCCAAAACGTTTCCCTATATTCGGTTTTACTCTGAACGGGCTGTATGTTATTTTATGTTTTTTTTAACCGGCAATGCAGCCCACGGCTGCGCCTCAATGCCCTCTCCCGTGTGGTTTTCACTACCTCTACTTTAACCCCACGAAATGGAAACATTATCATTTAGAACTGATTTGTATTAGGAGTGGAGAATTATCGATAGTGGTGCAACTCGATATATCGATAATGCGTCGTAGAGACTATCGATTGTATCGATAGTTGATGTTATAAAATCAAATATTTATACAAAAACCTTTATTTTAAAGATAAGACCAAGTAAGTTTTTATTTTAGAACTGATTTTAATGAAGTTTGTTTTATGCTATTTTTTGTGCCATGAACAACAACAACAACAAGAACAATTTCAATTTGCGATTTTACAAAAAAAATCAACTCAACTGTCGAAACGTTTATTTCCATTATCGGGGAATTATAAATAAGACATAAACTTAAGTATATGAAATAAGATAATTAGGTGACCCATCTAGCGGTGAGAGATTTAATAGTAAATTAACAGCTTACAGCAATCTGCACGATACTTATTTCTAAATATCACAATGTTACCAGACGTATCCATCGTATAAATACATGTATTTAAACCATATATGTAGAAAAATACATATATGATTTAAAACATCTACCTTTAGTATGAATTTATAGTTGGTATACCAACTATAAATTCATACTATACCTATAGGTTATGCAGAATGTATGTGGACAGTTAACTTGTCATACTGTATAATTTTTTACCCGCTAGATGAAGAAGCTATTTTTTTTTAAATATTTTTATAAAAATATATTTTTACAGTACACTAACTGTTACTGAGTAATAAAAAAATAATCATATAAATTTGAAAAAATATCGATAGTCAGTTGAAAACTTTCGATATGTCGATAGTAAAGTTTTATCGTAAACTATCGATACAATCGATAGTTACTATCTATAGTTCTCCACCTCTAATTTGTATGTGTGGAAGTATGTGTGTAAATACACTTCATCAACCACGCAGGTATAAATAAAATTTTAAAGAATATTTAAAACTATTAAGAAATAGTGCTTAATTTTATAATCAAAAATTTTTGCATGAAAATATTATATGGACCAATTGTGTATAACAGGACAATTTAAGATTTTTAATTTCACTCAAACTTCCGTCCTCCCAGAAATTGTTAGTTAAATAATAAAATTATTATCCAAAGCAAATGAGTTTGGTGTGGAAACCATACCTGTAATGTAATAGGTATCTTCTAAAATATAATAACTGCGTTTTTCTAGTTTGCATTAAACTTTTTAGAAAACCTAATGTGATGGACCAATTCTAAGATCGAATTTAAAAATAGCACTTCAAAAATGATGAATAAAATATTACGTTTTAAAACGTACAATAAAAATATACATACATAACCTCTTCACAGATACAATACACATCAACATACACCGTACAACCGTATGACCTGGCCAATAATAAAAATAGTAAAACATGCAAAAATCTATAAATCTACTTTTCTCCTTAAAAGGGGAAACATTTTAAAAGTTGTATATTTTAAGACTGGATTTTGCTCTTTTTCTAAAAAATGTGCAATAAGACTGGGTATGCAATATTGCATTTTTTACCTAATTAGAAAGGTTCTTTGGCTAGTCTTTTGCAATAAGTTTTCTTACTTTTTAACGATTTAAAATGTAAGCACACCAGTATTACCAGTTTGGAATATGCTATTCCAAATGTGTTTCAGATTAAACTTTTTCTACGTTTCCAAAAATTTTCATAGTAAAATAATTTAATTGGGAGAAAGTAAGGTTGAATCGATCTAAAAGTTGTTAGATAATAAAACATGTTATGAGTTTTTATTCCGTCATCCGTTGACAGAATGAATTAATTTAGTAACACTTTAAAAAATATAATAAATTACATATTATGTAGTTCCACATTAAAAAGTAATATTCCGTAATATGAGTAGAATATTTCAGTTAATATAAAATTTAATTAAAACATCACTTGGTTTATTTTCAAAATTGATATTTTAATGAAAATAGTTCATGAATTTGATACCTATTGGTGTTTATATTAATTATACGTCCAATAAAGCACCTTTGTTTCTTTAAAAATAATTAATATAATTTATAAATACGAAAGGTTTAGGTCCACTCGGTACCATATGTTTTTTAACATCAAAGCTTTTAATTAAAGAAATGATAATAAAAAAATATAATGAAATGTGTTTTATGGTCTGTGATCTCCCTTTCTTTTAATTACATTAGCAAAGTTTATAATTAACAAAATTACAATGTTATAAACCTCGAGGTTTAATTTAATTTAATTAATCTTTATTTTTATTGCTCAGTGGGTACAGATCTGTGTCTACTGAGCAATAAAAATAATGATTTATTAAATATACCCACTGAGTAAAAGCCAGTATTTTCGTTTCGTTTTTTAGAGATAAATAAATTAAAAAGGTTTAACCAAAAATATTTGTTTTTACCATTTTTCCTAATTATTAATAAGGAAAACTATATTGTGCGACTAATGGGAAAAGGAGGAGATTTCTCTTCCGGGTCAACCACAATATTTATTCAACTACCGCAAGAAATTCAAAGCCAATTTTATATCTGACATCTTATAACTGCCAAGCAGTTTTAAACTTACTTTTTTCTAATTTTAACTAACTTTAACCCAAGAAGGGTGTTTCTTGCTTTAACACGTGGGCGAAATGCTATTTCCTTGATGGGCTACTTAACTCGGAAACTACAGAAATTACACAAAATTTGTATGAAATAATTTTAAAAACTTTTTAAATATTCAAATTTATATATATACAATGTAACACCCTAATATATGTATAATATACATATATTAGGGTGTTCCTTATTTAGGAGTAGGAAAACAATATTAAAAAATCATAAAAAAATGTGCAAAATTTTAGATCAATCGGTCAAAGGGAACACGTGCCCCACAGGGGTTTTTTGAGAAATAATTGAGAAAATTTGAAAGGCTGATATAACTTCGAAACGGTCTATCGTAGGAAAAAAAAGTGTTTATAAATTTTTTGGGTTAATTTGTGATAAACAACTTTCTTAATTCCAGTTCTGCGTTAAAAACATTTTTTTTTACTTAAAAAGCGATAAATTGTTTTATCTCCACGCGGTCTATAATTTAAACTTTATTGTTGTCAACATTCGATAAAGAAATACCTTGTTATGGCCTAGGCCGATAAAAAAATTTATGAGGCAAGTATTTAGTTCTATTTTTTCTCGCTAGGGGTATTTTTTTGGCAAATTAATCCTTTTCTAAGAAATTAACGTACTAAACTGGTTTAATTTATTTATAATAGGCACTAATTTGTTTGTTTTACTGTTAATGTTTAATATTTTTAATTAAATTATTGTAAAATTAAATATGAATTTATAAAACAAAAAGTGAGGTTAGGCAAACAAGAAAACGCACGATTCTTTTCCTACGATTTAAATTATCTTTAAGTTTTAATTTGCTTTAAGTTTTCAGTGAAATTAAATGTTAAACACAGCTTAAACATTCCAAACTACCTATTTTTTAAATAAAAATCCAAACAAATTGAAATTAGATACCTACCTATTTATTAAACAATTAATTGAATTCAATGTAATAGCAAAAATCCATTTTTACTTAAATCATGTTGCTAGCTATTGTCAAACTATTACTGCTTCTAAAAGCAATAATAAATATTGTACATTTAATGTAATCTTTAGCTTATAAATAAATGAGATTCTAAAAAATTGAGGTTAGGTCACTTTGATGTTGAATTAAATTGACCTATATAAAGTGCTTTGAAGATAAAATGTTGTATGCCATTCGGCCAAGAAGTGCCTTTTTGTGCTTTGCTCAATTGTAGGCCTCCGCTACGCGTCGGCCTTCAAACCTTGAGCTTAGCACAAAAAGCCTTACTTCTTAACCTAATGACATAAATAACTATTTTTGGGCACTTTAGCGCCACCTACTTTTTTAATTTTCTGTCCCAATGACATAAATGCGACCTAAATTTTTTGTTGACAAAATTTTTTTCTTAAACTTACCGATTAAAAAAAAATTAAATCCATAACTTTTTGAGTTCTTTCAAAAACACTTCACTATCATTAAGAAAGTTGAAGAAAAATTAATTTTAACTTTTTTGTTCCTACAATAAACCGTTTCGGATTTATAGCACGACGTGTTTTTGGTGAAAAATCAAAAAGTTGTGGATTTCAAAATTATATTTGTAATAAAATGGTACATATTATTAATAATTCTATGGTTTTAGATTGATCTTATTGGCGTTGCTGGTGTTGATGTGCCAATTAAATTATTAAGAAATTTTATTCCCTATCATAGGGTACGTATATTTTTTTAATTATTCCTTAAATTTTAAAATAAATTATGTTTTTTAGCTAGGTGTAAACGGGTACGCTTTTATTTGCACGAATAATGGTTATGTATTAATGCATCCTGATCATAGGCCTGAAGTAAGTAATATTGCATTTGGCAAATAAAATCTAAAACTTTATCACCTTTATATTAGAATTAAATAATAAACTTTCTTGTTTTTTTTTTAGTTTAAAAATATATTAAAACCCACTTTTAATAGAGTGGATTTTTTGGAAGTTGAAATACTAGACGATTCAAGTCAACCGCGATTATTTAATGAAACTATAGTACATGTAAGTAATTAAAAATAATTAAGATATGTTAGAAGTTTGTAAGAAAAATAAATACAATTAAAGAAGTTTATTTACGACAACAATTTTTTGTTATTTTTTCGTAACACTTAAGAATCGTTTTTATTTATCTTAAAAGACCTTGTACAGCAGAATTTATTCTAATGTATATTTAAGCTCAGGGAGAAAGTTGTCCGGAGTCAACAATGGGATCAAGTTCTTTCTGTAAAGTTTACCATAAACGAAATGGTGAGTTCCAATTACGTTTCTTGTGGGCAAAGATATTTAAGTTTAAATATTCTAGAAAAGAGTAGTATTAAGTGAGAGAGAATACTTTTTAACGAAATTGGGGCCTTTTACACTTGGCATAGCACTGCCTGCAAAGTATGGAAAAATTAAAGTGCAGGAAAATGCAAAGCAATTTTTTGCTACAGCCATTGGATTGTTAAAAACTAAAAATTGGAAGGTTCATCCTGATTGGTAATTATACAATTTTCAACAACGATACTAGGGAGTTATATCACATTTGAATTAAAGTTACTTTCTCTCTAAAATGAATTAGTCAAAAATTACCAATTTAATAGTTATTTTATTAGTGGCTGCTTTTTCACTTGTGGTTAACCATGGAAAACCATGGTATCCCAAAATGGTATCCCAAAATTTAACATCCAATTCTTATGTAAAATTGTCTGCTGAATCTGAATGTCAAAAGTTAAAAAAGTAGAACATTTTTTAAGATATAGTCAATATTCCATTTAATATGGAATTGACTATATCTCAAAAACTGCTTCACTTTCATAATTTTGTATGGTATTTTCGGATTTAGGGGACAATTTTACATAGGAATTGGCTGTTATATTTGGGATACCATGGTATTAAATGGTCAACCATGGTACAAGTGAAAAAGCGGCCACTAATAACAATTAAATTAGTAATTATAGACTAATTAATTTTAAGAGGGTTAATTATAATTATAATTATTTACCAACATTACCTACATAAATTTTTTAAACTTTTGGGTGATACCATTATATTTCGAAAGTCTGTTGCAAAAGTAATAATTTATTGATAAAACTCATGATTGGAACTTCAGGGTGTCAAAAAGCACCACTGCGCAAAATTGAATTTTAATTTTTTTTATTATATTATATAAAAAGATCATAACTTTGTCAATAGAAAATTATTATCTATTTAAAGTTTTAATTTCTGTCACAATATGTCAACTTTAGATTGCTGCAAATGCCTTGTTAATTTTATTTTAAACCATTTTTAGATACTATTTCAGCTTAATACACACAACCAATTGTAAGGAAACAATATAAACAATGCATCTAGCACCTATCTTAAGTTGACATGGTTCACAGATGTATTTCTTAGTTTGTGTAAAAAAATACAAACTTTGTTATTATTAACAAATTTTAACATTTTATTTTTAAAACGTTATTCATAATAATAATATTTACTTTATTGTCCAACAGAAAAGTCCAATTAATGGAAAAAAGTTTATAAAAACAAAGAATAATAAATACATGCTATACAAAATATCTTTAAAAGAAAAATAAAAAACTTATGCAAAAACAAATGTTTAACTATCTAAGTAAATAAAGACAAGGTACAGTGGTGTATCTCGCAATCATTACTAATACTATTATAATTTTTAATTACAATAAAAAAAGAATTACGCAACCCTAGCGTAGGATAAAACAGTTTTATTGACTTAATAAATTAGGACAATCAATTGGATTGTTTACCAATTTAAATAGAAAAATTAAACCCAGAAAAATTCTCTTTTGCCTTTAACTGGTTATTTCAAACCTTAAACACTTAAAAGGAGAGTACTTTTTTGATCAGTGTTTAAATAGAAATCATTATAAATTTTTTCATAAAACATACTACACATATCATTTACAACTTGAATGCTTTTAAAAAAACATCAATCAATACTGGTTTGGGTTAGATACAAAACCAGCTTTTTTAAAGTTATTGAAAAATTGTATTTAATAACTGTCTTAAATAAAATTATTTATACAGTGTGTTTCCTTTTGAGTGTGGGCATTGTGTGTGGGCATCGACGGATTTTCAAAAATTTCTTTCTCATTTTAGAGAATTAAAAACTGAGCGTGATAAGTATAAGCAGATTGTTCAAAACCCAAAACCCAACCTACTACGATTTAAAAAGCAAACCAAAATTTAAAAATCAGGTTAGGCATTTTTATCGCTAAACTGACTACACTACAATATCCAAAATTTATTAAAAATCTAAAAATATTAAGTGAAGTTGTTGAAATTGTGATTTATATAAGTCAGACCCCAGAGGTAATTAAGGTTAAGTGTCCACCATGTATGCACTTAATACTGGTAATGAAGCATTTCACTTTATAATTAGCTGTTTTGATCTCCTACGGAATGCAAGTTTAGTATACGTTGAGGGATCCGACAATTTAAAGCACGTTGCATTTTTACTTTGCCAACTTCCTATGGGATTCATCTCTCATTACCAAGAATAAGTGGGCTGACTTCGTCTATATTGGTCATTGAGCCACATATTTTTTTAAATTCCAAATAATTAACCGCCTCTTTTCCTTGATTTTAAAAAACTTGCTTAATGTATGCGTTAGTGTCGGGAATATTTACTTTAATCAACGTACCTTTATCTTAAATGTCATTTATTTCCATGTATGTGTATATTATATAGTTATTTCTTGAAACTAAATATGCTAGCATAACCTTTCTTGTGATGTTTTGGAAATGTTTTTTATTACACCAGCTTACAGGTTTCCTTGTACAGGCCTGTCTTTTGACTTCTCGGGAATAAATGGGCGCTAAACCTGACAAGTATTTTTTTACAATTCTTTAAATCGCAAAAAAATCTAATGGAAGGTATTATTTTAAATGATAAATAATTTAGTTATCAATAAATGTTGGGCCTTAGAGTAAACTCAACCAGTAAAAAGTACTTACTGACCTTGATACTTAATATACTATTGTTTTATATATTTACGGTTTAACCTTTATTTACTTTCAAAAAATATTAGTCTAAAGGTAAATAATTTACCTTTAGACTAATATTTTTTGGAAGGAAATAAAGGTTAAACCGGCTGTCATATAAAAATATAATGAGAGACTATATTTGGAGTACTTAAAAAAGTACTTATTAACATAAAAGAAATAGTAATCCATTTTCAATTTCTTTCTTAATAATTAATATTATTTGGTATTGGTGAATTTTTGCAAAATATAATCCAAATTTATTCTCCGGTCATCTTTTCAAAGTTTATTTACGTCAAATTATTGATTAAATACCACTTTCCAATTAACGTTTAAAATATGCAATTTATTTAATTTACTAAAAGTTTATACATAAATAGTTTAAATATGTATTTAAAGCCTTATATGGATAGAAACCCACGCTGATATTTATTAAATCCTTATTTGACAAAAACGTTTTTTAGGATTTACTGTAAAAACTGCGAAGGCAAAACACCAGAAGAGAAAATCGTAAATTTATTGAGAAAAAACTTGGGAACAAAGGAAATGGGTATGTTTATAAGGATTTAGACTATTTTATTTTGTTAAATGTTTATGTTTAGAACCGTTATTCTCAATGATGTTATATGATGCAAACAGGACAATATGGTTTGAGGATGATTTAGATGCCGAACAAAATCTGTAAGTAAAATTAATTTCTATAACAACTAATAAATAAGTGTTACGTGGTTAATAAAATTAGCCGTAACGACAGAGCTTTTATTAATACTAATAAAAGGAAATATGCTTTATTAATTTACATTACAAACAGACTTATAAGCAACCATATTATTATTATTATTATAAATTTAAAACAAATATTAAATTATTGTTGTCCTTTTAAATCTTGAATTTAATTTAGATTGATTTTTAGAAAATTATAATTTTTATATTCAGTCCTACTTCCTTATAAAAATAAATCTTGTTTTAGTTTTATAAAAAAATATTTTGTCAACAAAATATTTTTATCCACGCATTCTGGACTGACGAGATGGCGTACCTTTAACGTTACCTTTGTGGATGAAGACGATAGAGACAGTTTCGAAACACGGAACAGTAGATCCATAGACGAAGACTGGTATAGAAGATCAGTTGAAGAAAATTATAAGGACGAAAGAAGGTTTATTTATTCTGTACCATTCGAAATATCAGGTAAATAAGGCTTTGGTTACAATGTCATTTTCTTAAGAACGGTTAATTTTGGGAAAACCATCAAGATTTTTTTTTTTTTTATAAATACAAAATAAATTTATTATTGAATGTAATTACTTCTTAATAAAAATAAAAAAATATATATTGTGGCCCAAAACTGTGCTGATCTTTGCTATAAGCAGTAGAGCCAAAGAACATGTAGAAAATTGTAATATTGATTCATAAATTTATTTTAATTTAATTTTGACCCTTAGTGAATGTCCACTTAGGAAATCTTACCCATGGGTATGCATGCATATACAAGATATACAATATATAATTTAGAATATTACACATAGGAGTTATTGCTGAACCAACGAAGAATATCACTGCCTGTTAAAAATACAATATAAAAATTGAACCTACACCTCGACAAAGATTTTTGTTTTGAGTGAGTTCCACCAACTTCAAATACCGACAGACGGCTGTTTCGACCTATATTGGGTCTCATCAGTGTCGGGCAAATTGGTGTAGTGGAACACTACAAGGGTCAAGAAAGTTTCTTAAAGAAACTAAGAAAATTGAATGTTTACATTTATATCTTATAAATATTTCTTAAACTTTTTATATAATTGTATTAAAAATATTATATTTTATTATATTATAATATATTTATACTTCTAAGGGAAAAATATATTTAAATCCCTTATGTTTTAGGATATGAAAATAATACAATGATAACTGGAACAAAGGCAATATTTTTAAAAAATGGAGCAGTCAAAACTCCAATTGCCGTTGTTGGCTTGCAATTTAATCACAGAGCCATGTACGAACTTTACAACGATATAACACTGAAAAGTTTTAACATTACTACCAAAGTAAGTAAAAAAACAAGTTTTGTTTTAATTGAAAGTTAGTTGGTAAGTAACTTATGGCACGAAATATCCAACTTTCTTCGTTCTTCGAAACAACAAGTCAAAAAATAAATAAGAAATTTTAATGATATTAATCACTTACTTATAGGGACATCTACCTTTTAACAATATTTAACGTTTATGTTTTTTGAGTTAGCCTGGTTCCTTTAATATTAATATATGAAAGTGGGTGACAATTTATTTCCTATTTTATTATATTATTCACGAGGATGAGGTTTGAGTCTCGAGTCGTCAGACGAAAGACATAAATCATCCTACTGAATAATGCGCATAATCTCAAGTGTAATACTATATACTAAGGCTGGGAATCGATTACGAATAATTCGAGTATTCGAATATTTGAGTACTCTAATAGAGGTGAAAATCTATTAAAAATTATTCGAATACTCGATTATTTAAGTAATCGAAAATTTGAATATTCAAAAATTCGAATGTTCGAAGATTAAAATATTTTAATATTTGGGTGTTTGTTTTTCAAGTCTAAGCATGGGTAGGTAATTTGCTTATGTTTAAAAATACATAGTTGGTTAAATAAGGAAAAAGATGCGCAATTCGACTTCGATCAATGATCCAAAAAGTAATTTTACTTATCATTTTTAGTTTTCGAGATATCGTAAAAGACGAGAATTTGTAATTTTTAATACCAATTTAGACAATTTTAGGCAATTTTTCAAGGGAAATTTAAATTTTAAAATCTTTTCGCTAGCTTTAAAAACTAGGAGAAGATGGTCAACTAACCCATGCTTAGCCTTAAAAACTGATATCTGGTATATGCTATTAGCAAAAAACAGAAACAATTATTAAAACAGGTACAATTATTACTTACATTACTCATCAGCACCAATGAAATAAAATTTATTAATTTCTTTAATATTTAAGAGCAAAACATAATTGAGTAGTATCCGTGCAAAACCGGCTATATCCACTTTAATAAAATGTTGGGAAAATGGCAAAAACTCTCGGATTTCTGGCCTTTACAGATAAAAAACTTGAGTTTTGTCGGCTTTATGGTACTTGATTTATAAGACATACTTTGGTTTTTAAAAACTTTATGTTAAGGCCAAAATTTCAAAAAATGTTTTGTATATAGCCGGTTTTGCTCAAAAACCTACGAATGAAATGTGAAAAAAACCTTTATTATTCAAAAATATTAACAACATTAAAAGCCACATGCTCATCATTATTATTATTTATTGGATATAGCCGGGTTTGCTATAAAAACGTGGATTTAGCCGGTTTTGCTCCTAAAGTTACCTTTTAAATGTTATTTTAATATGGATATAGTCGGATTTAAACCGAATTATCTTGGTTGTCAATAGAAATGAACCCAAAGATGCGAAATAAAAAAAAAACCCTGAATAAAATGGATTTAGACAGTTTTGCAGGGATGCTCCTCAATTATAAGAAACATATTATTCTAATAATATTTAGTTTTAAATTGGTATTAGTATTTAAGTATTTTAATGTTCTAATATTTGAATATTTGAAAATTCAAATATTCGAGTATGCCAATAATTCGATTATTCGAATAATTCGATTATCCAATTAATATTTAAACGAATATTATAATTTCTAAAATTAAAAAAATTCCCAGCCTTACTATATTCTATAATTTATCTACTCAAATAAGTAGATAATGAAATGATTTTCAAAAATAATTAAATAAAATCTTACATCAGTCAAATGGTTAACCTTACTTTTTACAAATTTTAAATGTTATTATAGTCGCCTTTTTCCAATTTAAAACCCAAATGGTTCAAATCACAGTGAATATTGAAATCGGCCAATCACTGATGCTAAACAACATGAGTAATGAGTTCATAATTCCCATTGTTAATTGCCTAGCGCACAATCTACTGCCTCGGCTGTCGCCTCGGCAATGAAATGTATGCTCGGCGATGATTTGTGTTTTCTTTGCCTGGTCTATAATGTACTATTATAAGCATTGATCTGAAGAATAGACAATTTAAAACTTGACTCTCGTGAAAAAAAATTGTCAATTTATCAATATTTTTAAATTTTAAAAATCGTAAATATCATATAACAAATTTTTGTTATAGATCAAAATATAATAGTGTGCAGCAAAATTCACATTTTTTTAATATAGCCTATTACGAAAAAGGCAAATGTTGGTATCACTATTTATATAACTATATATAGGTATACCTAATTTCTAATTCTTGCAATAAAAATAAAATAATAATATAAAATAAAACATTACACTATGACCAAAAGTACACTTTATACAATTTAAATTTAAGTTAACAACTTTACAAATTTTTTTAGCCCTTTCTCCTGTTTATTTTAATTTAATGTAAAGTAAACAAAATATAAACCTAAAGAGTTTAAAACAGTTTTGATGATCACAAAGGAGAACGTCAATGGAAAATTACAAATGTTCAGAAAATGGCATTAAATTCTTAAAGTTTATTGATTTTTTTCTTTAGAAAATTTAAAACTTTAAGACAACCTTATTAAATTCTAGTGTGGAAAAGCAAAATACTGCAACATAACCTGCGAATCAGACTACCTGGATTGCTTCATACTCGACAACAATGCGTACATTGTCCTTAGCGACGAAATCGAATACACCGGCAGATACATAGGAGACATCAGGGCGGACATAATGTACCATTTGATCCAGGATGGCGTGTTCAAGGACACTCGGATGTTCGATTACCAGGCGATTTGCCAGAAAGAGCCGCCAGAAAAGAAAAAGAAGAACTCTGCTAACAGCCCCCCCATCCGATTTAGAAAAGTGAGTCCTTAATTTATGTTTTTTTTTTATTTTAGCTCTAAATTTTGAGAGGCATGAAATCTTAAAAAGACTATTACAAAATAATACATCACAAATAAGTGGATTAGTGCCATTCTCGCCTAGATAAGATAAATAGCGTTTCTAAAAGTATAATGTAGAGCTCTGTCAGATTGGTCTGGTTAAAAGCATTTTTGTTTAGTTTTTTATTTTAATTCACTCCTTTATATTTTTATTTTTTGCAAATAGATAATATACAGGGCTCTGACATATTAGATGCGACTTCTATCATAATAAAGTTTAAGAAACGTTGCTCTAGAACAAAAACAAATTTTATTTCCTAAAAAATTGAAACAAAACCAAAAAAATTACTTGTTCTTGACCATGTCTATCAAACCACTTTTGTAAAAGATTTGGGATTTATTTGGCATCCAATAGAATATTTCATATACCGGGTGTATCTGAGAATAGGCAACTCCTGTAACTTTTTTATTTATAAAGATAGATACATGAAATTTAGCATGGGTAATTAGGATATAAAATGCCACTTATAAGAGAACAAAATGAATTTTTTGAACTTTCGGTTTCGCCGGAAATGATATCAACTTTCGATTTTTAAATGGAAAGCCCTATATATTTTTACATATTTAGAATCCTAAGTCGGACAGCATCCTCAAATTGTACTTTTGACGTTTCGTCATCAGAAAATGTATCATCATAAAGATCAATCAATGCTTTGAACTATCTTATTTCACGGTGTTCCTGAATAACTTTTAATTGAAAGGTTCAGACGTATCCGATTTTTTTTTCATATTTTGATAAAAAATCACTTACGAGACAATTTTTTTTCAAGATAAACTCAATTCGCTTGGCACTTTTTTAGAAAAATCAATTTTTATAAGAACATTAATGATTTTTAATCAATTTTTTGAGATTTTTAATTAGTGAACTCCAAATAATGACTAACAGCTTTTAATGTATATGTTACATAAAATGTGCAATTCATTAGACTAGTGAACTATTTACATATATCACTTGTCACATGTCAGGTCGAAATCGTTGCGTTATTTTATCGTTTTTTTTTCAATATCTTGCAGATTTATTTATAAATTACATATAAATAATTATATTTGCATTGATTATAGTATATAGTGCAATGAAGCTAATAAAAAACCATGCATGGACTCACTCGGATAATCGCAAGAGAATTTGTTTGTTTTGTCTTAAAAAAAAAAGAAAAAATGTCTAAAATATGTGGAAAGATTCTGGAAAAAGTTCATAATGATATTAGTCAAACTTTAAGTCCAAAACATCAGCAGCAGTTACTATCGCTCTTTTAAAAAAAGAAAAAAGAAGTTTCACTAATATCGTTTTCAATATTTTCTTCTTTTACTCCAGGTTTACATTTATGTTTTTACCGCGGCCACCAGACGCTTTTTTTCTTTTTTAATGGCTTTATTTTCAGCACTTTTTATAAAATTATACCCAATTATTTCCAATTAGAAAAATCAGGCAAATTTAACGTGTTTCTATAAATTTCTTATTTAGCTGCTTTATATAATAAAATTTCACAATCTTTCCATACAACTTTTGGTAATCGTTCATCTTCTACATCATATACTAATATGCTTTGAACTTTTTCCAGAATATTTCCACATATTTTAGACTTTTTTTTTATTTAAGACAAAACAAACAAATTCTCTGAGGATACTAAATATGTAAAAATATATAGGGCGTTCCATTTAAAAATCGAGGGTTGAAAAAATTTATTTTGTACTCTTATAAGTGGCATTTTATATCCTGATTAACCATGGAAAATTTTATGTGTCTATCTTTATAAATAAAAACGTTACAGGGGTGCGCCTATTCTCAGATACACCCGGTATAGGTATTGACCTGCATGTGGTTCATAAAACATTACTTGTTGTTTCAAAATAGCATTCAAATAATGAAAATTTGTTCGTATGATTTTAAGCGTAAAATGTTTAAACAAATTTTACCCTCTTTAATGAGGATCTAAATATTATTTTTATAAACTTAAATTCTTTCTTTTTCAGTTGGTTCAACATCTTTTAGGTGCTACCAATTGGGCCTTAGCGACTGTACTTTTCTGGGTGAGATCGATTATGGCCGGTCCTGCTTATCAAAGTATCAAGGAAGACACAATTGCTGTGGAAAAACTGGAAATCAAAAAAACATACCCAACACCGTGCGATCACGAATTTTGGCTCTTCACTTTGGGAGACAAGTTCCAAAACAGTGTATTTCATAAGAACGCAACCAAGTTTGACTGTGATTGGTATGTGATAAAAAGTGGTTAAATATTAAATTTTTTTAATTATTTCATAACTTAAATAATTAAGTAGTGTCATACTGAGTATTTAATGAAATAACAGAATTATGGTCACACAAGCCACAGCTATGCTTTGGACCCTCGTATACTAAGTTACAAGCAGATCGATACCAAGACGCCTTATACTAATTGCCTTTATCAAAGAGTGGTTCAACTGTTTCTTAAAACTTTAATAGGTTTTTAATTGAGATGCTTTTAAAAAATCAGAGGTTTCCAAATTTGTCAGATAACAAATGAGATGCTTCTTACAAAAACAGCCGTGGTGCAAATTGGTATTTAGTAAAATTCTAACATGAAACCTAGGTGTGGGAGCAGATAAAACGTTATACACCAAGCAGGAGTTTTGACTGATCCCGGACTGGTAAAATATATTTTCCTCCTTGGTAGTGTAATACTATTAACATTTGTTTGTTAAAATTAGTAAAAATTTGCGTAGCTGAAACACATTGCATTAAAGAGAGCTAGAGTTTAGTTGTGGCAATGATCACACAATTTGAAGTAAATAATAAAGAACTGAATTTTTAAATTTTGAGTTGTACCTATATGACATTAAAAATTGATATTTTTGACAAATCATTACCAATCATTCATCATGTGCTGTTTGAACCTATAGGGTCAAACATCACAAGTCTATTTTTTTACATGTTTTTAGCTGAAGTTAGTTGGAAGTTGTCAAATGAGTAACAATTGTTAAAATAAAGTATTCTTCTTGTAAAATAATATTAAATGTGAAAATTATTGTATGGCGTTTTAGTCAAGGGCTAATTATCAACAGGTTTAAGTAAAGCGCTGAAGTTAGTTTTAAGTTAGTTGACAGTTGTTAAATGTCTTTTAAACGTTAAAGTGCCCTTCTTGTGAAATAATAATGTTTAAATTATTTTATTATCTTAATAAATGGTTAAATGGTTAACCAATTGTTAATATATTTCCAAGGAATAAATTTCGATTAACGCATACAAATTTGACATTTTGACGGGCGCGCTGGAAATACAGTTCCCAAGTTAGACATTTTTACGCGAGTTACTCTATTTTTTTATAGATGTTGCTCTATACAAATATATATTTTAAATTATTTTTAGATAATAAAAATTGTATGCAAACTTTTCTATACGCTTAGTTAATAAAACACTCGCTCGTGCAAATAATTAACAAGACATTTTTGGACTATGGCTCCTCAACTTTAACTTGAGATAAATGCTTGTAAAAATATGTTTCTATAATTTATAGAAATTTGGCACCTTACAGTATAGTGCCATTATTTTTTCTTTTATATTTTATTTTATTCAATCATGAGAAACAAACTTAAACTTTGGCATATTTTTATGTAAAAAATGATTGCACATAGGATGCCTGCATCTTAAGGTGCGATTCCACCAAGCGCGCAAAACGTTTGTGAATGTTTGCAAATATTTGCAAACTCAATATTTGTTTGGTGGAGACGTTTAATCACGCGCATTCGCAAACGTTTGTTCGTATTCGGCCGTGTTCCGAGCGGTGTCGGTACATCAAAGGGATTTGTTGTTCGTGTGTGCGCTCAGTGGAGACGGCGCCATTACTACTTATTTTCTGGATCGATGACAAATGTTTGCAAACGCACAGTTGTTGGCAAATATTTGGGTGGTGGAGACGAATGAATTGCAAACATTTACAAACGTTTGCAAACGTTTGTTCGCAATAATTTTTTGGTGAAATCGCACCTTAATACAGTGTATAAGATATTACGGAGAAAAACGCTTAAAAGCTTAGCGGCTGTGCGAACTAATTTGTTTTAGATTTCTTTTATCAAATTTTGTTTTTAAATTTTAAATTTTTGATTTAAATTTTCAGTTACTTCAAATAAACAAAAAATAAGGATAAAATTGAAAAAAAAATAATAAATTTTTCGTCTAATATTATTTGGTGCGCTTATTTCTAATCTGTAGTCGGTATTGCCTCATCAGGTTAGGTTTTCGTAAAATTCCAACCCAAAAATAGTTCATTACATTTTTTTTCTTATTTGAGGTTATAATACATCCCAAAGTATCTTTTTGCGGATAACTTGTTACAAAATCTAAAAGTACTGCTTTTTCCCTCCAAAATCTTCTTTTAATTTAATGACCGAAACTATAAATCCAATTTTTACCCAAACCAAACTCATAACAGAGTTAATTCTTAACGCTCGATTTATTTTGCAAATCTATAAAAACTGATCTCTTTTACCTTTTTATAATCACCAAGTTATTTGATCATCTCCCTGCAGGGAGAAAATATACCTATAACTTTATCCGTTAATTATAAAATTTATCTTCAATACCATTTAGATTATTTAAGGATAAATTTACACGGATATTTTTAATTAAAAGTCCTAAAACTTTTGAATAGTTTGATAATTTTATAGTCGTTTTAGACGCGGTAAATGATGAAGTCAGGATGATGTTACATACATGGATCTGTAAAACTCTTGTAAGCTTTGGAAAAAATACAAATAGATGTGAAGTTATAATATTAGTTTTTACGTTGTTTTAATTAAAATAAATTTAAAAATATATTACTGAAAATAAAAATCGATATTACTTATATATTTTTTCTACTTTCACCTTTAAAACGCCCTTTATAGTACATGTTTTCATGACTAACTGTTTTTTAAATACACATTAACAAGTTATGGCTTTATGGCCTTTTAGTCACGGGTTGAAGTAAGCAACAGGTTTTTAGTCACAAGCTGAAGTTAGTTTTAAGTTAGTTGAAGGTTGTCAAATGTCATAAAATCGTTAAATAAAGTGCCCTTATTGTGAAATAATAATAAGAAAATTATTTTAATTTCTTAATACAAAAATAAAAAATATTAAATAGTTTCTTAACGGCAATACCTATTTGAAAAGTGTAAATGCTAGTTTGTCCTAACCTTTTAATTTCGCGGGTAATACAATAGATTTAACCAATAAAGCATAAAAAAAATTCGGGTGGTCTACGGTAAAGTGCCCATAAAAAATTCTCTTCACTTTAACTGTGAAAAACTGCTTCTCTATCATCATTGAAAGGGTTGTTAGTCCATTTTCAAGGGATATTCGATTTACACATAAAAATTTGACATTTGACGCGCCGGTAATACAGATTCCCAGGTTGGTTGGAAATACTTACACGAGTTACTCTATTTTTTTATAGATGTCGCTCTACACAAATATATAGGTAATTTAAATCATTTTTGGATAATAATAAGTATTTTTAGCAAAAAAGTATAGTATGCAACTCTTTTTTAAACTTTTTTAGGCACGCATTTAATTAAAAACTCAATCACAAGCCTGCTCATGCCTAATTAAAATTCGTGACTAAAATGACGTGTATGAAACTTGATACATAATATAGCAACATAAGGCGTTTAAGATATATTATTAATAATAATTTAGTATGTGGGTACTTAATTCTAAATAATTAATTCAAATATTAAAAGCTTACTTTATTCATTCGAGCGTATAATGTCTAATTATTAATTATTTTGGCACATGATTGTCAAAATTTCCATGGTAATTCGGGTGCGATGATTTCAAGAATGACCACCATTTTGCCTAATTGGCTCTTGTTTTAATGATTTTCTAAAAAAGTTTTTTTAATATTAATATTTTTTGACGAACCTCGTATACGACTGCAATAAATTTATATATGATTATTTTATTTAAGGATTAAAGCCATGCAAAGCTTTTTATTAGGATAAACTTTTTTATAAAACCAACAATAAAAAAGTTTTCCTTATGGTTACAACTGTAGATAAATGTACAAAATTTTGTAAATTTAATTTAAATCGGACATTGCAAAAACTGGGGTTAATTGTCCAAAATGATTTATTTTAGAATTAGCGCACCCAAATTACCCTAGAAAAGTTATTGTCCACCATGTTGCAAACAATTTTTTTTATTTTATCGACCAGTCTTATTTAATAAAATTTATACAAAATTCATTAACATTTAAATCTTTTATATTTTAGATAATAATTAAAAAAAGTATAAACCTTGGAAGAACTTTTTTGTTAAAATTACGCTAATAAATTCATACTAATTAAACCTGGGACACCCTGTGTATTTAAGCAAATTTTACTGTTGCTACAAAAATTATAAAAACTATTCCAAGTTTATTTTTAAAAATCATGCATTTGTAAGAGAGTTTATAAACTTTTATACTTTAAAATAACTGGCAAATCGTTGATAAAAGAAGAAAATACAAAACAAACTACTAAATAGGGAACAGTATACCGATTGAAAACTATTATTGGAAAACTTAAACCTATATTTCTAAATTGAATTTCAAAAGTTTGTAAAAGTATTAGACAAAATGACCGACTTTATATTTTCATGTCACGTTTTCAATACCTTAGCGACCTAAATATTTTGAAAAACTCAACCATTGTTATCTTAGGTTCAATAAACCCTTTTCAAAAGCCAAATCCTGTTATCGTATAATAAATTAAATTATATTTTGTAGGCCATACGTGGTGGAAAAAAATTCCTGATAGTAATCTATTGTTTATGGCGATAAACGGAAGATGCAAATTCGGGACTAATACTTACATAAAAAGTCCGGAACCGAAGGAAATTATTTACAATAATAATACATTACCTTGCTACATTGCTACCAAAAATAACTACACTAGAAGAGGTTACATGAAATGCTACAATAAAGATAACCGGGTGAGTAAGATAATTGGGTTATTAAAAAAAATACAATATAGATTTTAGTGTAAACTGAACTCGAATTGTACAAGTGTACAATTGTACAAGGAGACGCATATATTGAATAAATTGTATTTCAATGTATTTTAAGCCGCTGAAAGAATCTGAGGTCGAACTAATATAATATACTTATTCAGGCCCGTTCCTGGGGTGTCTGGCGCCTACGTGCAGCATTCTTTGGTGCGCCCCTTTTATATTTAAATATAATACATTAAATATTTTAATTTTAAGTCCTAAAATTTTAAAAATATATATTTTGCAATAAGCTGGCAAAATGTAATTGAAAATGTAAAAAAAAACTGCTGAAATTAAGTATAAAAAATATGTATTAAATTAACAAACAAACAAACAAAATCATAAAAAATAGTTAGTAATAAAATTACTCTAAAGAAAACAAAAAAAGTTTTTAAAAGAAACTTTATAAACAATATAATATCAACTACAACTGGTTTTTAGTGACGTACTCTCTAAAAATGAATTAGTCAAAAATGACTAGTTTTTAAAGTGAAAGAGCAGTCACTAATAACTGTAGTCCACAGTAATTTGTATCCTGGACATTTAACAGCTTATTATTATGTAAAATTGTCCCCTGAACCAGAAAAAACGTCAAAAATTATGAAAGTAGGGCAGTTTTTAAGATATCGTATATTCCATATAATATGGAAAATTTACCATATCTCAAAAACTGTTCTATGTACTTTTATAAGTTTTGATGACATTTTTGGATTCAGCGGACAATTTGACATAGGAGTTGACTGCTAAATGTCCGGGATACAAATTGCTGTCGACAATAATTACACTATAGAAAGGTGAAAATATCACAACTACACTGAAAAAAATAAGCTGTTGAAACAACAAAAAAAATATTAATTCAACTCTTTATGCACTTTAAATACAAGCAATGGTTTTTGCACGTTTACTTAACCATCTAAAAATGTCAAATTGTATTGTTTAATTGAACAACAAATAACAGTCAAATGAACAAAATAAGAATATTTGTTCTAATCTGCTAATTTGGTTAATTTAACATTCTTAGGGTGTTAAGGTAAATTTCTTGAAATGTCCAGGTAACCTTTTTAGCATATTCACTTAACACCAATAAAATGTTAAATTAACATTCTGAAAATGTAAAATTCTTTAAAGGTTGGTATCCAAAACAAAATTATGGAAATAATATATTATTATATATAAATAGAAAGAATTGAACCTTCACCTCGCCCAGAGTTTTTGTTTTGAGCGTGTTCCACCCATGATACATCTTTGTATCATGTGTTCCACCTACTTCAAATACCGACAGACTGTTTCGCCCTGTATTGAGGGTCTTAACAGTGTCGGGCAATATGGTGTAGTGAAAGTTCTACTGTGGAACACACCTTAAACAAACAGATATCTCATCTTATATACACCTAATCGTAAGGTAACTAAGGCGAGATGTAAGAAAACGTCATTGTCTAATGACGTGGCGTGAGTGTTCGAAGCGCCATTCTCGGCAATTTTATGAATGCAAATTTTACATTTTAAATTTTAAAGTAACATTTTAAATTTGTTAAATGAACAAATTTAAAGTTTTGGATTAAAGAGCAACTAAACGTTAACTTAATAGTTTTTTTAGGTAATCCTAAAAATTTCAGTAGTTGATTCAACAAATTCCAGCTATTAAATCAAAGTACGATAAACATTTTAATTCAAAATATTAGTTTATGTTAAATTAATATTTAAACTGTCAAATGAACAAATAAACTTTGACAAACTCTGACTTTTGCTTTAACACCAAAATATAGATTAATCCAATAGGTTTTTTGTTGAAACAACATTTTTAAAAATGACATTTAGGCAAATGTTAACTCAACTACATTATTTTTTTCGGTGTAAATGCGTAATTTAAATTGTAGCATAAATAATTAAGTTTGTAGTATTTTGTAATTAAATAAATTAATTTTTCAGTTTTCAAATTAATACCTACATATTTATTATGTATACATGTATAATAGGTAGTATGTTTTGTAAGCTATGTGTATGCAGAATAGCTGTTACTCATGATAGTCTTGTCAAATACCATTCGGGCATCTAATTTTTCCTGTGAAAAAAAAACGAAAAAACAGAATGCTAAGTAATATTTTTTAACAAAATGCATTCGTGCAGGTGCCACAAGCAGTCATGCTTCTTGTTAAAATATTACTTAGCAACGGGTTTTTTGATTTTTTTTGGAAAAAATAGATGCCCTTATGATATTACCACAGACCACCAAAACAAATGGACGGCGCATTGCCATTCAATAACAATGCTTTGTTTGCGGTCAACAAACGGTCACAGTCTAAGCGTCAAATTGGAGATAGAATTTTATATTTTCTTCCAGTGACGTCAACAAACGGTCACAGTCTAAGCGTGAAATTGGCGATAAAATTTTATGTTTTCTTCCAGTGACGTATTGGGATTAAAAAAATAATAAGTAGGTAGATACTTACAAACGATATTTCCATGTATTGTTATTTTTAGTAAAAAATAATGTATTTAAACTCCATAATTAACTTAAACACTATAGAAATACACAAACGAAAACACAAAACAACAAGCTGTCAACCTTTTTCTATGCTGTCAAATATGACGAATTTAACAACGTTGTTAATATTTAATTTTACTTTTTTTTATTAAATGATTTACTTTCTTTAAATAGAGAAAAATATCTAAAGAAAATGATGAACAAATCCTTTTTACAATTTTTTTTTATTATTCACGAATTACTGGTAATTATTAATGTTCATTATGTTATGATGAACGTCCAAAATTACACGCCATCATCCATACTTCTGACAACGTTGGAAGCCGTGTTTCTTTCGACGGTGTTTAGAATGTGAAACTATGCTTTACTCGCTTTTTAAACGTAAACAAATCCGTCCATTTGTTTTGGTGGTCTGTGGATATTACTTACGATAATTAAGGAAATTCAAAAAAAATTTTGCTATTTTTTTATTAAGTAAAATGAAATAAAAAGCATAGGAATGTTTGCACAAGAGGTGACATATATTATTATACAAATAATAATATACCAGTATACAGTGTATCCCCGGATCGGATTTCCGACAGGAAAATCTTTTTTAGACCTAATACAGCTAAACCGTGTACGGATTTGGAATTTACGACCAAAAATTATGTTTACGTGTACGAGCGTTTAGCTGTGATATTTCAAGAGTTAAAAATTTAACTACACTGTTATTAGTGGCTGCTTTTTCGCTATGGCAATTGGTCATTTTTGAATAATTCATTTTTAGAGAGTAGGTACCTACCTAGTAAAGTCATGCACTGTGTAGACTACTGTTAAACTTTGCTACCGTCAACTGCAACTATTAAACAAATACTCAAAATATTATGACAATTTCTTTCCTTTTATTTTACTTATATCAATAAAAAAAATTAAGTCGCCAATATTTTAAAGCGGCAAAAGGCGCTTTATAGCGGCCGAAAAAAATAGCGGGAACCTTTATCCTATGTATGTTTAAGTATTTGTTTATTTGAAAAAAAGTTTATCGTTACAAAGTACCGATTGACCCTTTGATTTTGCGCCCCCAAAATGTTGCGCCTGCATGCGTGCACGCACTGCACGCTCGCCAGAAACGGCCCTGTACTTATTCATCGAACGCAACGATAATCTATGATCAAACCATCAAAGTCATCACCACAATTTAGTTTTTTAATTCGATGAATATAGTACGATTGTCACGATTGGTTTTGAACATCATACTAAAAATGGGGTTTTTAAGGTTATGTTGAAAAGCAATTGTAAAAGGTACAGGTTAGACCTCGGTTTCAGCGGCTTAAAATACATTGGTCTCGTTTAAAGTTTTATTTTCTAGTGCCTTTTTAATTTAATTTTTATTGATTCGTGCAATTTTAATACATCAATTAACATTAATGATTTTGGAATAATTATTTTAAAAAGAAAGTTTGTTACCATTAACAAATTACTTCTAGAAATTATAATAAACATTGAATTTACACCTGCGTCCAATTAAAAATAACTTAATTCTGCCACCAGAGCTTTTAATCTAATCTGCAAATAAATTATAATTTATAATTTGATTTTAACATTTCTGTATTACCACCAGGAGTAATTTAATTATTACAATATAAATTCATATAATTTCGCTTTAAAAATTTCATTTGAAAAAGTAATTGTTTTATATGGTTGTTTAAAAAAACAATCAAAACAATCCAAGTTAAGTATTGCCACTTTAATCTAATTTTAATCTTTGGCCTAACATTTTATTTTTAATAAGTAAACATTTAATTTTACTTAAATTTATTATTTAATTTTTATTATTTACACTGTAGGGAACTGAAAAAGACACATGAAAAATCCGGGACACGTAAGCGGTCATATAATTTATTGGTTTATTTTTTCCAGGTTAGCTCGTTTTCTAAAGATATTTCAGCTTTAAGTTTTCCCTTGTGGAAATTTTTCTCTGAGAAAGTTTTAATAAGTAAAAATAAAAACTCTGAATTAGTCAGAATAAGCCTTAGTAAGTCAGACTTATAGCAAGATTTAGTCTTCTAGACCTAAACAGACTATTAGCAGAGAAATGGTAGGTAGGTACCTATAGCGATCAAAATAAATATCGGGAATTATTCAGAGGTTCTATTTGATTATTGTAAAATAAAACACGAAGAAAAGTAATTTCTGTGTTGTTTAAGCCAACCTATAACAAGAAGAGTTTCAAACGATGCGCTCGACTTGCTTTCATTCTTGCCATGCAAATATTTATCTGACAATTGTTCCAAAAACCACGCATCTTCTCGCGTTTTCTAGATAGCTCTAGGTCAGTACGTACCGTGTTGCCGTTTGTCGATCAAAATACTAACTAAAGAAATTTTCAGTGAATTATGTTGTATATTTAATAAATATACAAAATTTTAAACTAATTTAAATTTATTTTTAAAAACAGGGCGAATGTGCTAGTAACTTTAGAATTAAACTAGTTTTTGTTACTCTTTAGGGTAATCTTACCGATCGGATATTTTGTAATTTTTGGTCGGGAACTTTCATGACATTCATCCGGCAACACTGTACGTAACATAAAACACAAAAACCCAAGTCGAAGTTCGAACATATTTGATATATGTTATAAACAAATGATGACTACGCGTTGCAAAAAATATAATTTTTATAGTTATTACACTTTATGTAATCAACAAGTGATATCTGTATCTATATCTGGATATTTATTTTAATCGCTGTAGGTACCTACTAGGGCTGTACAATTTAGCCGGTTAGGCCGGCTAAACAAGTTAGTTACGTTAATTAGCTAGATAACTGATCAGCTTAGCTAATTTAACCGGTTAACTGAATTAGCTTAGCTAATTAGCTGGCGGCTTAACCGGTTAATCTAGCTTCGCTCAGCTAATTAGCTAACGGCTAACCGGCTAATTAGCTGAGCTAAGCTAGATTAACCGGTCGAGTCGCCAGCTAATTAGCTAAGCTAATTTAGTTAACCGGTTAAAATAGCTAAGCTGATCAGTTAGCTAGCTAATTAAATTAGCTAACTTTTTTAGCCTGCTGAACCGGCTAAATTGTACAGCCCTAGTACCTACCAGTCTTATTAACTCTTCCAGAAGACTCATTTAGAGTTTTTAGGAGAAAGTAAGACTTTCAAAACTCTTATTTTTGTTTATTAAAACTTTTCCATAGAAAATTTATTTTAAGCGTGGGTACTTTTTGGGTTGATTTATTTGCTATATTTTTTTATTTTTAAAAGAAAAGACACCAACATTTTTTTCAATTATCTAATTTTTATTATTAATTCTCAACTAACAATTATCCTGTTCATTTTCAGGGGGATACAGTTCGTTGTTTATAATTTTTTGTCTGTTTTTTGCATAATTTTTGATTTTTTTTGCCTGAAATCAGCCATGAATTTTCGAGTTTATTAATTTAAAATAGTAATTTTACTATTATTCTATTTTATTATTATTACTTTTAAATAATAATAATAACCTTTTTATTAAGAAAACATCTTCACTGCGGAATTTGATTTGAAAAAATAATTAAATTAAACATTTTTAATTGTTCTGTGGCGATTGACCAATAGAAATCGGCAAGCATTGAGTCGAATATCTTGCCAGAAAACTGTTTTTAAAAAATCATGATAGGTTGAAGAATTCTTTCACTGGATTCAGATGATTCTGTTGACAGTTGTTTGTCGTTGAATTTAAAATGGGCGTGCAAAATATGTGTTTTTAAAGACATATGCGAATGTTAATGAAAACGCGTAGCAATTGTAACGGTCATGTTTACCTGGATTAGTTCAACCCATTAAGAAGTATTTTTTTTAATAAAAAAAATTACCGTCTATTTTAATTTAATCCGATAATGATTATCTTGTAGCACGTAAAAAATACATTCTTTTACCCTTCAATTTGTGTTATTTGTTGGGCGAATTTCCTTTTCGAAACATTTATAACGGATGGGTGGGTTATTTTCAAGGAATAAAATTTGATGACCGTCCCAAAGCAAATTTTTCCCAAATTTCGATTTTCGGTTAACGTACGAAATTGAACGGAAAAATAATTTTGACTTTTTACGGGTATCGGTTTTCGAATCACCGAGATTCGAATTAAAAAAAAAAAGTTGTTAAGAATTCAAAAGCGAGTCGATACATAGATTTGAAGGTAAATCTATCGTTGCTTCTTTAATATGTAGGATTTTATTAAATAATTGTATACAAAATTTAATCTTTGGCCAAACATTTGGCTTTGTCCAAAATGCCAAATGTTTAGCCAAAGCCTACTTCCTACCAGGAATTTACAGGCAGTCTGTTAAATTTTCGGCTTCGGATCAACCTTTGGAATTGATTAAAATATAAATATCTGAGAATAGGCGCACCCCTGTAACTTTTTATTTATAAAGATGGACAACTGAAATTTAGCATGGTTAATATAAATGCCACTTATAAGAGTACAAAATGAATTTTTTGAACTTCCGGTTTTTAAATGGAATGCCCTATATATTTTTACATATTTGGAATCCTGAGAAAATTCTGAGTCAGACAGCATCCTCAAATTGACCTTTTGACGTTTCGTCATCAAAAAGTGTATCATCATAAAGATCAATCTAGAGTGCTTTGAACTATCTTATTTTCTTCTAATGGATTCACACAATGCCGGAAAAATGGAACTTGCCTTAGAAAGTTGTATTCAGCTATTCCCAGCAGTCTAAACTTGTCAAAATTCGTATTTTGTATTCTAATAAGTGGCATTTTATATCCTAATTAACCATGCTAAATTTCATGTGACTATCTATAAATAAAAAAGTTACAGGGGTGCGCCTATTCTCAGATACACCCGGTATATTGAGTTCCAAAAAAATCAAGAAAATGAAAAAAGTTTAATTCAATAGACTTAAATTAAAAAACAATGTATTTGCCTGAAAATTAACGGTATGGTAAAAGGTGATGAATTAAAAATAAAGACATTTTAAAAGAGGTTTTTGTGTTTTTTTTTTAATAAATAAGCAAAATATAGCAAACAAGTACCCAAACTTAAATCTAAAATATTTTGAGTTAACGAGCTAACCTAGAAAAATGGAATACATCACTTACCTTTACGACCAAAAGTAGTTAAACGTGTTGAACACCTACAGTGTTAAAAGAGTTCCCAAAAAGCACGTCCTTTGAATTTATGTTTTTTTTTATTTGTTAAACCTATTAATTAATAAAAAAAAAAATTAAAATTCTAGAATTGGAATTTTAGTGTTGGCTTTCGAAAAAATATGATATGTTTGAAATAATCAAAAAGCATGTAGACATATTTTTTTAAACATTAATTTGCAGATAAACGGCTTTTACACTCTTTTACTTTTTTAGGAAAACAATCTAAACTTAAACAAATATTACTGTGGACACACTTGGAAACCTGATGAAATAGTTTGTTAGAGCTTAAAATTTATCCTATTTTATTAAACAAAATATTTTTATCTCTGTTAGGTATATTTTGTGCTTTATAAAAAAAATAAAGGTAAGCTGTTAATTTGTGTTTTATTTTTTTACAATTTTCTATGAACAAATAAAATTGTAAATGCTTTTGATTTTTAATAATCCACAAGAATTTCACCCTTAAAAATACGTTAAAAAGTAACTTATTTTTAATATTTTTTTCGTCACCCTATTTTTAATATTTTGAATCAACGAAAAAAGTAATAAAAAATACATAATACCTATATATTGCTTAGGGTTACTTTTTTAAACAAAACTTTTTAATGGAGAGCTTTCCTTTTAAGAAAACACGTTTGTAATTTTTGTTTGTAAATTTATTTCAAGTTTATTAAACCAATCAAAACTTTGCATAGCAACCACCCTGGTAACGTTGTCTTATCGGGTAGGAACTTTCCCTAACTCGATAAGACCGCATGGTCATGCATTTTTTTATTTAGTAAATTATCTTGATATCTCTTTCATTCACTGGAAGCTCGACTATTCCATTAAAATTTCTATACTTAATACTATTTTCACTTATGATTAGAGATAGGACCACTCAAGCTTTAGCTCTCATATCAGGTCATAAACTTTCTGAAAATTGGCCTCTTCCATCGGTATCTTACTGTTGACAACACAACACAACACAAAGGCCACGTCGTTTGACGGTGTGGATCACCTAATGTTCTTACATCTCGCCTCTGTTGGCTTATCAACCGAGCATATAAGCTCAGGAAGTCCTTTATTTTGAGTGTGACACTCAGTGTGTTCCATTACACCAAGTTGCCCGACACTGATGAGACCCAATATAATTTAATAAAACATGGCAAAAACTGTGCTAGTTTGAAAAAACGCCAATGAAGTTGAGTATGAAGCATCTTTATATTTTGATATACAAAACAAATCATATATGAACACAAATAACTATAGTTATTTGTGTTTCCGTAAAAAAACAATACAAATTATTTAAATACATGTGTAAAACTTTACATTTTATTAAAGTTATATATTGACTTCCAAGTTTACTTTTTTTTGGATTGTCTGTTACATCCATATTTAAGCAAGATTACACTTGCTATAATGCTCTAAATTCTGTACCAGGAGGAACTTCTATTGCTGATGAATTCCTGCTAACGTGTTTGTTTTTTTATTAAATCTGTGGTTGGTCATATTTATTTTATCTGACCGGCTAATCGCATATTTAAGCCACGTCCTTCGGACAGTAGATAGAGCTAATTACCTTTCGTTTTACCGCTGTCTATCTCACCGCCTTAAGGCTGCCTAGCACGGTCAAAACGACTGAAGTAGGCTGTCTGTTCGTAGAGGCACACTTGAAACAAAAGCGGGGTGACAAGGTTAAAAGTTCTTAGATAAAGTTAGATATCTAGAGAAACCACGTCAAATGTGTCAAAAAAATTTTATTGATTTTTTTTGGAAAGGAACAATAATTGTTAAAAGTTAAAATCTGTACATAATATCAAAACATTTTTTTAAAATTATGCACCATTTTTATTATTTTTAGAATTTTAAAAGAAAGTAATAACTCACGCTATAATTAGATGAAAATAATATTTGCAAAAAAATTTGGATTTTAATAACAATATTTAAACAATTTTAATTATTACTATCTTCTAGACTTAAAACTACAATAATTTTTGTAACCTGTACTCTGTCTTTTTATTTTCGTATTTCCAAAACAAACAAATTGTCATAACCAAGGACCAGATTTTAGGCAAAATGCCTTTTTGTTTCTAGTTTAGGCATTTGTTTTGGACCTTGAAATTATTCCTAAACTTAAAAAAATTAACCGTTTGACACCCCTTTGCTTTTTCCTAAAAGCCTAAAATGGCGAAATTTTGATTTATTGTCCTAAAAGGACATTTTTATGAGCCTAAAATAGGTTCTTTTAATTTTTAAGTAAAAAATATATTTTTCATTGCGGAAAAGTAAATTATTCTTAATTGGACCCTGCTTTTATGCTCTTATTTCGCCTAGACGCCCTTGGCGAGTACGACGACCAAAATTACAAAACTAGTGAAAACCTAATAAAAAAAGAAATTGTGTTTTTGCTATCTAAATATTTATTATAAATAATTATGGATAATATTAAGCTTGTAAAATAATGGTTGAAAATTATTATTTACTTTGCTTTCATAGGTTTTACTGTAATTTCCATATACAGGGTGTCTATTTTAAAACGAGCAATGCTCTATAAGTCTGGACCTATAATAGAAACGGTTTTAAGAAATTTTTGATATCTATATCAAAAATTTCTCAAAACCGTTTCTAGGATACATAGGGGGAACAAGTATGAGCACAAAAATAACCTTCACTAAGCAACCCCTGGAGCTGTACCACCCCAACTCAATTTTTTTCAATGGCAACATACCCTTTGTGATACCTCATTGGAAAGCTCTTGAAAAATGCTATTAAACAGTACTAAACTTTTTACCTTTTTATTTAATTTATGAGAAATACGCGATATAATTTTTATAATTATTTATTTCAATTTCTCATTATAAAAAAAGTTAAATAAACAAAAAAACATAAATAAACACATTGTTCAACAATAATCAAAACACTTTTAAAATAGACACCCTGTATGTATTACATATATGGTAATTTCAGACTTTTTAACAGTTTTTAATAATATAATTTGTCGCCATCTATGGCATAATTAAATAACTCTCCACAATTTACAGGTGTTAAATAGTTTGTCTATAAAGACAATGGCAAAAGCCAACTTTGACAACCGTTGGAATCAACGTATCGTGCTTTTGTTTATATTTGTTTATATTTTTGTTCAGCGTCGCCTGTTTATTCCATATGCATACATGTATATGTATATATTAGGGTGTTGTTATTTTTTTTTCCTAATGGTGTTGAAAAATTAATAGTACATTAAAAAACAAAAATTTTGTCGCCTATTTGAGCCCTTAATATTAATATTAAGGTTTGCCTCAATTCATTTCTTGTTTTTCCATTTTAATAACACGGGAATGTAAAATCAATTTAATTCTGTTAACCTGAGACTGTAATTTTTTTTTTTTATTTATGATGTATGTATAATATACATTGTATATATATATATATACATATGCGTTATCCTTTTCTTTATTCATACGGGTAATTGTTTGCAAGAGTTTGTGTTATTATTTTTATTATGTATTTTTTGTTTTATTTTTAGAACCTGAATAAATGTTATGTTTGTTTTTATTTTCTATCGCCTATTTTAGGCGGTGGAGGTCTAACTTTCGGCCTAAAACGGCCTACAATGTAGGTTTTTTTTGCCTATTTATGTGTCCTAATTTCCAATTTTTAAGGGCCTTAAATCCGGTCTTTGGTCATAACTATTTACTCTGTCAGAATCGAATTTTTTGTCGCCGTGACCACGAAACCGCTGCGGAATTATTCTAACACTAGCTGTATAAAGTTTAAGTACAAAAAAATAATATTGACATAAAAAAATTATATAACTTATCTACACGGTGTTCGATTCAAGAGCAAAGTACCTTTATTTTTATTTATTTTTTTTAACATTCTTGTACAAAAAAGTTATTTTTAATAAAACAAAGTCTAAAAAATTATAATAAAAATTATAAAGTTAATTTTTCTTTGTTTTTTTAGGATCATGTTTATACCTGATAAAATGTTTTGATCGATAATTACGTAAAGGTTAACCTTTACGAAGTAAAATTTGGGATTTTAACTACAAGGTGTTTATAATGTCTTGAATAGATTTTTTTGTTTTTATGTTTTTCTAATCTAAAAACACCCTATATAGGGTGATCCAAAAATGTGCAAAAAATGCAAACAAAAATGTTCCAAGAATTAAAAGAATGTAAATTTAAAAAGAAACTTTTTACGACGGAATCCATAAATATCAATTAAAGCCAAAAATTTATTTGTCACTATAAATTCTAAAGAATTTGTCCAAATTTTTACAGATAATCAAAATTTAAAAGTTTAATTTGACTTTAGAAAATGTTGATGTTTCATATTAGATACTTTAAAGCCACTTTAAGTTAAATGGCCGATTTGGACACATTATTCAACTTAAAGTGCTACTCAACCTCAATCACTGACCCACCAAGTCGTTAATTCTTCAAAATTTTTGTCGGTTTTTAATAGGCATATTATCTTTAAGTTTAAGTTCATCTGATAAGGAAAATCCAGAAATATTTTTAAAAAGAAAACTATAAAAAAGAGAAAACAGATTTGATGATTATGGTGATGTTAAGTTTTTTGACAGATTTCGTCAAACAAAATACACCGCTCTATTCCTTTTCAATTAATCATACATATATGTCATAATATGATATGATATGATATTATATATGATAATATTTTTAAAAAAAGTTACGGTTACGGTACGGCTTATTGACATGTATACCTATATGAAAATAATTTCCAGAAATATGAAACAAATATCGGAAATTTTCTTCAACACCAAAACAAACCTCAGTACTTTTCGCCAACGATGTTGGCTTCGGTTCTGAAGATACGAGCATCGTTGGCAAAAAGTACTTTAAGCAATTGGTGTTTTGTATTGGTGTTGGGAAATATTTCTAATACCAATACTTTTTTTGTTTTCCAATTTTATATAAAATGGGTATGATTATGAAACAACTTAACTTTAGCTCTCTTTAAAGTGGACTTAAAGTTAAACTTTATCTTTAGGTAAATCACTTCAATCAACTTCTACAGTTTTCTTCTACTACTCCCCTGGACATCAAGAAATTTTTTATTTAGATATTTATCGGGTAACACTGGGATTCAAAAAATGCGAATGACTACCGAAAAAAGATTTTTGTATACATATACATAATTCACATGCTTGTAACGGGTGATTCATTTAGACCTTTATTTCTAAATTCTAAATAAAATGCATAAAATGGAATTGGATGGCGAAATCTTTATTATGACCTGAAAGAACAATCTTTGACATTTATTTTTTGAAAATAATTTCATTTAACTGTGGCCGGGACTACGGCGTACGTGGTCCATTCGGAAGGTCCAATTTTCGATCACTCTTTCTAGCATTGCGACCGGTATCTGCCCAATTAGGCGAGTAATGATGGCTTCTTAGTCCTGAATCGTAGCTGGATTATCGACGAAGACTTTTGATTTAACAAGACGGAGCTACGGCACACACAGCGCGCGAAACAATAACTTTATTGAGAAATCATTATTCGGGTAATTGGGAAGATACCTGTCGCAATACTGGAAAGAGTGATGGAAAATTGGACCTTCCGAATGGACCACGCTGTACGCGGCCAGCATTTAAATGAAATTATTAAAAAAAAATAAACGTCAAAGATCGTTCTTTCAGGTCATAATACAGATTCCGCCATCCAGCTCCATTTTATGCGTTTTATTTAGAATTAAAAAAAAGGTCTAAATGAATTGCCCTTTGGAAGTATCCTACATTAACATAAATCGAAAACGTACACATTAATCAAAAACTGCTCTGTACTAAACCGGACATAACTAAATTAAAAATTAAGACCTTAGGTTTACCGACTAAGCTTTTTCGGGATTGGGACCAATCATCAAAATCCTCAAAAAAATTGTCTCCCGAATCCGAAAAATTATGAGCAGTTTTTAGGATATAGTCAATTCCATATTATTATGAAAAATTGACTTTATCTCAAAAACTGTTCTACTGTTATAACTTTTGATAATTTTGGATTCAGCTGACAATTTTACACATAAATTGACTACTAAATGTCTACTAAATGGGATATAAATTGCTAATTTATTATTAGAGAGCATCTGCAAGCGAGAGACAGGTAAAGTGTAGAACTCTGCAAGCAGAAAGAGCGGTTCTAGATACGATTAAAATATCCTCTTGCAAGTATTTGAGGCATTAGACATAATTTTAATTTAAGCTATAGGCATCCATGTATTTTATTACATTGGTGGTTATTGGAAAGAATTAGATAATGAAGAGTTTGGAATGCGAATTATGTAAACAAACGAAGCGAGGTTTACCCATGACGGGATTTTCAATATGCATAACAGTCTTCATTAATATTAATTGGTCTCTTGAGAATCCCCAATATTATGCACTGGAGAGAATCGGTTGACATAATCAACTACAATCCTTTAGGGTATAAAGACTAATAAAACATTTTTGTCCTCATGCCCACTAAAAACTCTGGGAAAAGATACTTATTTGTACAAAAACGAGTATGAAAATCTTTTTCAATATTGTTTTAAAAATAGAAGTTACAAGTTTTTTATATTTAAATACTTAATAACTTAAAATAACTCAGAAATATTTTTTTTGTACTTTAAATACCGTTGTTCCGCTATTTTTCGAACACCATAATAAACAAATGTTTATTAGTTGGCCCCATTCCCGTCCCATTTGCGTCTCATTCCCGTCCCATTTGCGTGTTATTCCCATCTCGTCCGCTTCCCGTTTTAACACCTAACACACCTATTTATACCAAATTGTACAAAATCCATTCCTGTTAAATTGTCTAAAAAATGGCGAATGTGCCGGGATCAATTTTAACTGAACTGAATTTTGCCCCGTAAGGGATGAAATTTAAAAAAGTACTTTTTTTTCAAGCGGCCATGATATACAACCTTATATGCATGTATAGAGATAGTTGAAGTGCGTCTTTTTCATTAGCGGCAGACAAAAAACTCAAAAAAGCCTAGGGATAGAAGTAAATCCATAGGTGACTCAATAGACGTCAAATAATAAAATTAATTTAGCATTTCATACAAAGCAATCACGATGTATTAATTATATTAATTATAATCGCACGGAATATTTAGTGATTATTTATTAAATTTTAATTGAACGAAATAAAGAACAACTAGTTTATTAGTATAATATAATGATGATAGACGAGTCGCCAATGTCGGAACTCCAAACAAATGTCAGTACGTCAAAATTAATTCAAGCGCAGCATTTTGACAGAGCAGTGTTTATTTTTAGTTTAGGCTTTGTTATCTATGGTTTAGGATATTAATCGGCATTGTAAGTAAGGGTTATAAGTTTTTTTACTTTTTATCAATAATTTGTAATGCTTTTAGCCAAAATTTTATACCACATGAGTTATATGTAAGTAAATAAAATAATTCTATTGCTTATCCTATTTATATTATGCCCTTGAAAAAAAAATTGTATATGTTATTTGGAGTAGAAGCTCTTTTTGTGCTTCGTACAGTTGCCTGCCTCAGCTACGCTTCGGCAGTCAATCTATGTACTCACCACAAAAAGAGTCACTTCTACTCCTTATAACATAATCTACTATTCTTAGCGGTTATCAATGTCATTATAGGTATGAACTGTTTTTGGGGAAAATCGTTATTTCGGTAATGTTTGTAAGTAAAGTGAAAGTAAATAAAAAATCATGGGCTAAATTGTCCGCGTGCGACAAAAGGTCTTATGACATGAATTCTTTATGCTACACTGCGCGTCAAAATTAACGCATAACAATTAAAAAAAATCCAACTCTAAAACGCATTTACCAATGTTTATAAAATTTTGGATAAAAATACTTTAACTTATATCTCAGTTTACGTGTTCAAGGGTTTTTTGAGAAAATATCCTCAAAGCCCTTTTATTTAATAATAAAAAACGCTCCAAAAAAAACTTTTATTTTTTTATTAAGTAAATAAAAAATATCCTGTGAAAGACCGTATTTTTGTTAGTAAACTCTGAAAATGTACAAATTAAACGAACAGTAACGAAAATACAGCGCTTCAAAGTCGTCAAAAATGACCATTTTCAGCAAAATAATCAAAAGGGGTAATTTTTATCTACTTTGAAGCGCTGTTTCTTTGTTACTGTTCGTTTGATTTGTACAAAATTTTTAGGGTATACTAACAAAAATACGGTCTTTAACACGATATTTTTAATTTACTTAAAAAAAATATTTTAATTATATGGTTCATTAGTCCATAACGTCATAATGATAACGTTCTGCATATTGCTCTTAGTACGCTTCAATATTTTTTAGTTTATCTAAGTGAGCATGTTGCATATGGACTTTTAGAGACATCCTGCGACCCATGCCATTTAACGTTTTGAATAAAGAATAAAAACATAATAACTCCTATATATAACTGGATAAAAAACAAACACTGTTTTTGAGTTTTACGAATTTATTTAAATTTTATTTGACAATTGTTTCGCTAACACTGTAGCTTCTTCAGAAATGATTTCAAACTTTATCTCATAACGAACTTATAAAACACAATTATTGCAGGTAATGGGTTTTTTTTATAAAATATTAGTACTGTATTTATAATTATAATTATTTTACCTTTTTTACAAAAGTTGTAATAAATTAATTTTGGGGATTTTCTATCTTATATTATATTAGAATAATTTTAACGGGGGGGGGGGGATTATTAGTTTCTATTTGATCATTGAGAATAATATCAGATTTCTTTAATTTATTAATTTCCAAAGATTGCAGTAAATTTAACTTCGTACCCTTATTTTCAACATGCAAAATTTTGAAATTATCAAATGAATGGTTTTCTTGAATTAAATGGTTAGCATACGTTGAATCTGTTTTTTGATTAATAAAAGATTTTCGATTTTCGAAAAACAGTGTTTGTTTTTTATCCAGTTATATATTAGTGACATGGATTTTCACCAAGTAAAGGTCGAAACAATAAAATACTCCTATGAATAATAGAGTCTGTACCTGAATAATTTTATAATATAATTTAAATGTACAAAGACTAGTTACTGTTTCTATAAAAATAAAAATAAAACGTACTAGTACCACCCCAAAAAAGCAAACTTTAAAGAGGATTAGGATTTTTTTTTATTTTGGTGTATAATGAATAGAAAAATTATAAAATTAAACAAGGACAACAAAACTTTCTGTATTGTGGAATTGTGTAATTAAGTTTAACTCCCACAAAGAAAATAAATAAAACAACATGAGTAAATAAGAATAAATTATAATTTGTTTTAGATTTTTATTCTACAAAAACTTGTCTTATTATATAACATTTAATTAAAAATAAATGCATAATAAATACTAAAAAAATATCCTTAAAAGTATAAAATACATCTTATATTTATAAAGTAAAATCTTAACCTATAGATTAAAGCTTAAACATCTATAATATATTATATTAGGTATTCTAAAAATTTTGTTGTTCAAAATAAAACAACATTACTAAATAGGAACCAATTATAATTATGAAGTATAAAACTTTAAGTTTTTTTATTTTATAAATACACTTAACCCTTATGCAGGCGCACCTCTTTATGCAACGTAGTAGGTCGCGCGGGGTGTCAGAGACACCCCTGATGGCAAAGCGTCCCTGAGTGTTATTTACATTTTTTTTGTTTTTTTTTTTAAAGTTATCAAGTTAAGATGAGCTTAGAGACAATGAGAACATATTTCGTTGCGTTCAAATTTGATAAAAGATGACAAAAAAAAAGAAAATGTCAATAGACGACAATTTTAATAAATAAAAGCATTTATTTAAAAAACACATAATTTAAAAGTCATAATAATTATAAAAACAAAAAAAAACACCGAGCACATAAGATAAGGTTTACTTTTACAAGTAATTATGATTTGGTAAAGAAAAGTCAATAGGCAGGCGAAACCCAGCCTGCTCAAAGTCACTCAATTTCGATACTAGAATTTACTATGGAATCAAAGCTTTCTTTATGCACATGTTTTTGGCACACCTTCTACTTTTTGCAAAAAGGCATGCCTTGGATAAATTACATATCTGCCCTTCTTAACCGGAAACTAATAATTTGAAAATTATTGGGCGGAGAAATTTTGACAAATTTTTATTTGTTTGTTTACATAAAATATTAGAACGAACGGAAACAAGTAAAACATAACGCAATGCTTTCAAGATAAAAATAAATATTTTGTCTTGCGTTCCAATTACTTTTTTACAGGGTATAACCTTATTTAATGTGAAGTAATAACAAAAATAAAAAAATCAGCTTAACAAATTAATGCAAAATAATTGTACGTGGAAAGGCGCACGGGGTGTGCACGGCACCCAGAGCCTGTTTGAAACAAAATATCAGACAACGTATTACATTAACTTCGAAATCGGCAATATAATATGACTTACAATACTTTGACAGGAAGGTACTGAAAGTAAGCGCCATTTATTCGAAACGAAGTAAGACCGGTAGCTATATTTAGGAAGCTGGGGTGTTTTGTACACCCCGCGTGCCTGCTTAAGGGTTAAATAAATATAAAAAATCTAATACATATACTAAATATCCTTAAAACTAATAAAAACATCAGATGAAAAATCTTAACCTATTAAAGCTTAAACATCTAAATTATATTACATCTTATTAAACGTTTACATATTTACATTTAATAATGGCGATAAAACCTTAATTGCTTGAGATTATTTAAAATCACTGCCATATAAAAAATATACTGCTATTTTTCCAGACGGAGTAACTAATGACTCTGACTCAACAATTTTAAAGCGCTCTCAAAAATAATTCGCAACTACTAACAAAGGTGCCAGGACAAAAATAAGGTTAAGTTCTCGACTTGTCAGACATCTTTGATTTATGAACTACTTGATTTAAAAACAGCTAATAGTTTTTGCATTGTCTGTCTATTAATTCTATGATTTATGGTTTAAATGAGTTATTCGTGTGAGGGTAATGATCTGATACAAGCCTAAAACAGCCTTCCATTAAATTTTAATCAGAGTTTTTTTTTATAAACAATAACACGTATACATAGGGGTCATTTAAGTATTACGTTACGCATTTTTTGTGCCTTAATATATCGTAACATTTCATATTTTACTTTGCCTCCCCCTAGTTGTTATGTAACACTAGAACATTTTAATATAATTTGTATGTATAATTTTGTTGTTCTAATAGTTTAAATAATTAATTATGCTGTAGTATTACTGTTTTTGTTTGGTTTTGGTAAATTTAAGATTAGGTACTATGCTCCACACCTCTAAGTCCCGCCACGTGACTACGTACGGAACGCAGTCTTTTGAAAATTTGGCATTTAAGGCTTTTCAGGTTATGTATCTGTCAAAGTATAGTCAACGAAAGAAATAACATTATGTTTAGGCGTTAAAAATGTATAAATCTTTATAACATTACAATAACAATTGGTTGGTTTAAGAATTTAGGAATATAAGATCTGCATTTAATGAAATTCTAAAGTGTAGGGTGCCAAATAAGTAATTAAATGCAGTATTTATATTCCTAAATTCTTAAACCAACCATTGTTATTGTGATATTATAAAGATTTATTAACTTTTAACGCTTAAACATAAGCGGTAACACTATAAATATTATTTCTTTCATTGATACATAACCTGAAAAGCCTTAAATGCCAAATTTTCAAAAGACTGCGTTCCGTACGTGGTCACGTGGTGGGACTTTGAGGTGTGGAGCATAGTACATTGCGTTACGTAACTCATGTGTTACGTAACCCCTCCACCACCACAGTAACAAACTGTAACGTTCGTGCTGAACCCCACTCCCCCTTGTGCGTTAAGTAATACTTAAATGACTCCATAAAATGTATTATTTATTTATTTAATGTAAAATTTAATAAATGACTTATTATAAATTTAATAAATGAGCAATTTATATTTGAAATTAATATAAATTGCTTTTTAGTGAAATAAAATAGCATAAATATCACTATAAAAATATAATTAACTTTTTTAAAATATTCAAAGGATTTTATTTAAAGGTTAAAACAAATTATATTTAATTCAGTTGAATTATAAAGGATTTAAATAAAGAATTAATAAAAGTTTAAAAATATATAAATGAAGGTATATAAATAGAATATTTGATGTAAAATTGTAAAATCGCCTGAAAACAAAAAAGCAATTAAAATTTGAGTTGAAAAGCAGTTAGCAAAAACTTGCCACTACCAGATATTGTTATCAAGTAGATTCACCCTGGCGACCTAAGATACCCGAAGACACGGATATGGAGCTGAGAGTAGTAGGGCACGATTGAGAATATCTTTTATTAAAATCAATGAAAATCCAAAATTCAATTTTTTGGCAATTTTCTTATTTCACTTTAAATAGGTTGTTTTAGAACTCGCGCCACAGAGATAAAGGGAGCGTGCCGAAATTTATGCGACATACATACTTGAAAATTCTAACGCAAAGGATAAGCGAGATAAGAATAAAAAACGATAGCCAATCTCAATACATGGCCATAGGAAATTCTTTAAATTGCTAAAATACCTAGGATGCATTGTTGATATTATTATATGTACAATATTTGGTCGACTGAAATCCGCTTCAATGTAACACTTCCCCTGGACTGTAAAGATGTAACGAAATTAAAGGTGCTTCTTAACGTATTAGAACAGCAAAAAATAAAGAAGCTATTTTCTATGCCTTTGATGCAAAAAGTAAGAAGAGCATAAGGAAAGTTGTACGCGCACTGTTTAGCGAGTGCAGCGCCTGAAGCCGAAAGATAATCCCTCTAGAGTGGAATTCTGTAGTGGTTGCTAGAGATTTTGGCTCTGGGGTACAGAACAAGTTGTTTAATATTAAATATTTATTTACTTTAAAACATTTTCCTGAAATATGACAGTCGGTCAAAATATTTTTAAAAGTTTTAAGGCAACAATGTTTTATCGTCTCCCAGCAATTTTTAAAGCTCCTACGTTTAACCCTAGACCTAGGCGTTTAACCTAGGCAAGAGCTCTTGGTATTGGCTGTCGCTTTTTTGCTCTTATTTGATTTCACTACACTGTTTAAAATTTCATGACCATTTTAACACCAAATTAACACCATATATGGTCTATATCGATACAAACCAAAATGGTGTTAAATAGGGTTCGTTGGTCCGGTGTAAATTCAAATACTAAAATAGTGTTAATTTAACTTTCACACAGTATTAAAATAAATTTTACCTGGTGTAAATTGAACTCCTTTTCAGTGTTAAATATTATGTGTTTGTGGTCAAATTAAATCATACTACACAGAAAAAAGGAAAAAAAGAGGAAACAGGAAGTTTCTTGACGCATTACTAGTATATTACCAGTGGTATTATTCCAGAAAATGGAACCTTCAACTCGCTAGAGATAATGTTTTTAGTTCGTTCCACTAACTTAAAATACTTCAAGTATTGACAGCTGTTTCCACCTATTTAAGGTCTAGTATCGAACAACTTGTAATGTCACACCAAAGGAAAGGACTACCTGGGCTTATATATTCTTCATGTAAGTAAACAGAGGCGAGATTTAAGAACATCAAGTGATCCACAAAAAAATAAATACTTATGGGTCAACTAAACTAATATAGTTAAATGAACTATTCCTTTTTTTCTGTGTAGGTGCACTTCTCAAATATTTTTAGATAAACACCGTTTTGGTGTTCATTTTCAACCATAATTCATGATGTTATATTAACACCACTTGGTGTTGGATTTTAACACCATTTTAGGATTACTCTTTACACCACAGATATTTTAAACAGTGTATTACCTAGACATTTTTTATTTTTAAATTTGACATCTTCATTGCCATCAATTCACGGATCAAGCTCTGACATTGTAGGTATGTATTTTGTATACGTAAGTCAAAAAACAGGATTTAAATTTATGACGAATGTTACTTCTTTTAAAAAATTAACTGTATACAGTATTTTTATTTTTAGTGTATATTGTGGGCTTAAAGATCGAAAACGCTATTGAATGAAAAATACGTCCACAACGCATTGTGGCATCCATTAAGAAAAGCCATAACGCGTTCTGATCGTTAGCTCATGCACTGGCGTATTACAGCAGCATTAGGTTTTGTCGAAGTGGACGAAACGCATCAATTTACTTTTAAACCTGATAAACTTACTTAAAATGTTCAAATTTACTTGGTCACTATACTGTTTTAGTGAAAATACAGTATTTCTTTGTTATGTAGTGTGAGAAGCCTAGAGAAAATGAAAAAGGGGAGTTTTTAGGTACAAAGCAACAAAAACACACCAACTTTAGTTTTTGGGAAGACATCTTTTACTCACAAATCGCTTTACCTTTTCGCGCAGTGGTCACAACATTAAAAATAGGCACTATAGGGCAAAATAGTCAAATTATATTTATTTGTTTTTAAGATATTTAAAATTATTTTTTTAACAGCGCACTATATCTTATTTAAATAAAAAAGTGGAAACAGATAAGTAATATGACAATAAATCATGTAGAAAAACTGTCAAATAAAAACAAAGCCTTTATAAGTCTTTTATTTACACCAAATTAGTTCAGTTTTATTTAATAATGGTTTACAGTATTGCGGAAAAAGTTGAAATATTCACCGTTTTTTATAAATAGTGCGGAAATCGTGCAGTAGAGTTATTTAATGGCGAAGTTCCGAGAAACAAGATCAGTAGCGAACATAAAACGGACCTGAACGTGAAAGCTGCTGAGAGGAGATTTGGGACAAGTCGTTAGTGATCCTTAAGGAAATTAGCTACGATTACCAAAATTCCTAAAATTACCATACAACGTATTCTTTGATTTCATATAGAATCATATAGTCCATGAATTAAATGAGGCTAATTTTGACCGGCGACTAAAGTTTTGCGAAACTATGACTGAACAAATAGCTAGCAATGAAAATAAGCTTTTTAAGACGTTCGTTTTTTCTTAACTCAACTCTTAATCACCCTAATTGAAGTATGAAAGTACCAAAGGGGGTATGTGCAATTTTTTGTTAAAAAACATAGTATTTACCATTACTTTGTTTTTAACAAAAAAACTCAGAATTTCAAAAAATGGTACATACCCCCTTTGGTACTACCAAACATTAATTGTCGTTACTGGTCAGATGCAAATCCAAGGGTTTTACACACTTAACTCTTGTTAACTTATTGTCTGGGCAGGTATGTTCGAAGATCGTCTGGTTAGGTCTATTTTTTATGGTAAGCTGACAGGAGAAACGTATTCGGAATTTGTAGATTATCAGTCAAGAAGCAGTCCTTGGAAGACCATTTAATGTTCTAACAAGATGGAGCACCTCCTCACTGCGTTTGAAGAGTTTTTTCCTGACAACTAATTGGACGAAGAGGATCTCTGGATTGGCCACCCAGATTTTCAGACTTTAGTCCTCCAGACTTTTTTATGTGGGGTCATTAGTAAAATTTAAGCACTGCTTTTGTTCATGATACTCAGTATCATAAAATGTGGTAACACTAGCCTATCAGGCCTATTAAAATTTTAGGAGCTGTGACCACTTCGCGAAGGGGTGAAGCGATTTGAAAGTGAAATCTACATCAAAAGATGTCTCCCTCAAAATTAAAGTTGACAGGTTTTTGCGTTTTTACTAGGTACCCAAAAACTCATCGTTTTTGTTTTTGTTGAGTTAGAACGTTAAGTTTTGTGTACTTGTTCTGAAAATAATAAATTAAAATTAAAACAATCCTTTGTAATCATTTTTTTTTACTTATAAATGGCAGTTTTTTGTTTTAATAATAAATTATGTTTAATTTAGTTCAGTCATAATTAAGCAGTGTTGTTAAAATAATACATTCGTGTATTGTTTTTGGACAAAAAGGTAAATTTTGTATAAATAAATACAATATAAAGAACTTTTATTTAATTTATAGCTTAATTTTATTTTATTTAACATCTTAATTTTAATATTAAATATACACTGTACACCTATAAGATAATTTCTAACTTTTAGCAACAAATGTATTTATAATAATAAAAAAATATTCGTTTATTGTTCAAAATTTATAAAATCCAACTACAGGAGAAATTACATACAAAAAATAAATTGTTAAATTAAATATTAATAACATTGGGGTAAGTCATCTATCACTTAAGTCAGTAGAATTAAGGTTAGGTATCTTTCAATTTCAGTATAATTAATGTTAGGTATCTGTCTGGCAGTAAAATTATGGTTAGACCCTTTTAAATGTATTATTTGTAATTGTTGTACTCATATTATTGTACACTACTACCACATTAACGCCATATAGGATTAAGTAGGTTGGTCAATATAGGTTGGGAGCCTGTTGGAGTGAGTTTTAAAAGCGCGTTATTTTTTGTATCCATAATTAGAAAGGTCATCTACATGTTTTCTGGTATATTTTAGAATAAAATTTAAAGGAAAGACAGACTATCCTGGGAGATTTTTGGCTGAAATTAATTGGAAATCTGAACGTCTTTCTTGCAATTTGTAAGTTATTTCCAATAGGTCTAATTTTTTGCTTATTTTTACTACGTTTGTCTGAAATATTTTAGCACCAATAAACGACTAAGATAACGCTTACCCAAAGCTGTTTTTATGTTGTTCTAGAAATACCATGGTTTTTAATTCAGGGTTGACCGAAGAAACACTTCTACAAAATAGGGTGTACTCTCTTAAAATAAATAGTCAAAAATCTACTATTTGAATTTGACTGTTTCTGAGAGTAAAAAGTAACTAATTTCTTAAATCGTTTTTAATTCTTGCGGCTATCTGCAAATTATTGTTAGCGTTAAATCCATAGTCCAATGGCCCATAAAAACAAAGATAAAAAAGTTTAGGTCAAAACAGCCACAGAACAAATACATTCAACTTATTAACAATATTTATACACAAATATAACTAATTATTATAAAAGTAGCATAGGAGCATAGACAGAAATAACTATTTTTTTTTAAAAAAGTAAAAGTGGCGCAGCGATTAGACATCAGCTTGACAAGTAAGGGATCCAAGTTCAAACCCCAGCTGGGTCAAAACTTTTTTAAATTAAAATCTACTTTAATTCGGTAGAATTTGACTAATTATTAGTGACTGATTTTTCGCTATGAAAATTAGTCAAATATTACTTATAATTAGTCATTTTAACTTGATTTAATAATTTAATATATTAACTAATATTTTTGTTTTGTGACACGGAATTTTAAACTATAATTAATTTATGGAACTAACCTTACTTCCGGTTATCACTATTCTTGTTATTTTGATAGCGAAAGCAAAAATGGTCCCTATTGTATCTGTATTTATGGGACAAACAAATTTTGATGTCCAAAATTCCGTGCTGTACTATTATATTTTAGTTTTACTTTGAGGAACAGTAAACCTCTCGCAAATAAACAATTTTACCAATTTAATATTAATTTTTCCAAAAACAAAATGGCAGACTTAATATGGCAGACATTTAAAAAAATGCTAGCGGTATTGCAAATATTGGACGGAATGCTTATAAAAAATTAATATAATTATTTAACCCACTCCATGTTGTGTAAAGAATATTTTTAAAAAATGTCTCTTTTTAAAAAATGAATTGTTTTTTTAACCTGTATAATTAAATATTTTAATAAAGCTTTTTTAATTTCATTTATTTATGTGGTAGTGAGTTTGTATAAAGCATTATCAAAAAAAGGTTTGTATGCAGTGAACATATTAATATTAAGTATGTCCCCAGCGGATATAAAAATATTGGTACTGACAGACCCCACCCGTAGCTTACCCGTTGGGCGGATGGTAAAAAAATTTAGGAAATTTAATGCACCAATCTAAGGTTGTAATTAAAGTTTAAAACTGTAATTTATTGGGACTGGAAAAATTTGGGATTTGATTTAGTAAAACAAAAGTTACTATACAATTATATACATTAACTTAATATTTAATTAATTTTTTTTAAAGTAACAGAATAATATTTAATGTACTGTTAAAATATCTAAAATTATTGAAAAAAAATTACAATTTGTAAGTACAAGTAATTTTTTCAAAAAAATTAATATTACTATAGAACAAATCTTTAGACACATCCTTTGAAACTGAAAAACGTTTTGGACTTTTCGGCAACTTTTTTACTTTTAGTCCTTAAATGCTAATATTAAAGTATACTTAATTGACTACCAACCTAATTTAATGTGCCAACGTTTAAATAAAAAAAATCTTTATTTAACATCTAAAAAAAATCCTTATTTAACAAATTATACATGACACACCTTGTGATTAATAAAGGGTGCGTTTTGTTTACTTTAATGTAATTTCTTGTTATTTTTGTATTATCCAAAATCAGTATTATATATAATACTATACTACTATGAATAAAGGGGGCCTGTATGTTCATTCGATGTTCGGATCCATTTAATTTTAAACCTAAACGACTCATCTTCCGGGTCAGTTTCGACAACCTAACAAAACAAAAAATAATTTATGCTACATTACGAAGAATACAACTATTTTTCTTAAAAGTAAAAAGATAAAATGTTTTCTTTAAAACGCTGTTTGTGACAATGTAAATATAACTTAAAATTTTGATGAAAACATAAAACTGCAAGACTTGTAAAGTACATTTAGGTACGTATTAAAGTGGCAAACATAAGAAACATAAATGAGCTTTAGTCTGGCAGGAATATTTCTATTGGTGTTCTTATAAAGTTCATAAAAATACTTTAATTTTTAATGGAGTGATAAAATAAAACTGTAATTGATATGAAACTTTTTGTCAATTTAGTTCTTGCCTTAAGTAAGCTTTAAAAGGTAAAATACTACTACAAAAAACATATAAAAACATGTACTTTATTTTAGATTTAACATTTTAATTACCATTGACTTTTAATTTAACATTGCCATTGCATTTGGAATCTTATTTTTTGTAATGGCCAGAAAAAGATCACTAATTGTGTCGAATACACTAAATGGGGTGGCCCAACGAAAACGAAATAGAGGAGTTTTCGGGCAGTAAGCAGTGAATATTTAAAAAACGTAATGCAAGTGCACTTGCAAATCGCTTCACCCCATCACGCAGTAGTCACAACGCCTTAAATTTTAAAAGTAATAATAAGGAAAGTGTCCTGAAAGGTCCTGTTCCACTAAGTATCATGAAAAAAATAGTCAAATGCAAGAGCGTACTTCGTTTCTTATTTAAATAAAAAGTACAAATAAGAAATTTAAGAAAAAAGTGAAGAATCACAAAAAGCCTTCATCAGTCTTTTAAGTACACAAAGTTAGTTCAGTTTCATTTAACAATGGTTTACAGTATTGCGGAAAGAATTGAGATGATCATCTTTTTTTAATAGTTTTAAAAGTGCAGAAATTGTGCAGCAGATTTTTTCAATGAAAACCATGTAAATAAAAAATTTATTTTGTAGTTGGTGGCAAAGTTCCGAGAAACAAGATCAGTAGCGAAGAAGTCGGTAATAATAAAGATAATAGTTGTTGGTAATTCAACTTTAACCACTAGGAAATAAGCAACGGTTACCAATATTTCTATAACGACCATCCAACGAATCCTTTAATCTTATAAATTTTGTTATTACAAGATTTCCATGAACAAAAAGCTAATGATACAAATTTGCTTTCCAACATTTGTTTTTCAGACGAGTTTACGTTTTTTATTAACTCCAATGTCAATGGCCATAATAATTATTATTGTCATTACTCGTCAGTTGCAAATCCAAGTGCAATTTTTACGTAGAAATCTAAACTCAAACTCCTTAAAAACTTAATGCCTAAGCAGGTATGTTCAAAAATCGTCTGATTGGATCCAGTTTTCTTAATGATAACCTGGCGAGATAAACGCATTTAAAATTACTAAAAGATATAGTTCATTCATTACTAGTCGATATTGTTAAAAACCATGACTGCTACTTGGGTGACCATTACATTGTAATGTTTTAATAAGATGGAGCACCTCCAGACTATGCACTGCGTGTTTCTGGATTGGCAGGCAAGATCTCCAGATTTGATTACCCTAGACTTTTTTTGTTGCGTTATTTAAAAATTAATATTTTATTAAGACCCGGGGTTTCTACAAGAGTTGCGACAACGTATCGTAAATAAATACGGTCAAAGAACTCCCCAATTACTAGAAGGCATTTTGTTTGGAAGTGGGTGGCAGATATTTTAAGGATTTAATAGTATAATAAATATTGTTCAACTGAGGAGCGATCAAACAAAACCAGACAAATTCATTTTGGCGATTTGTAGAAAGAAATCAAAAATAAAATAATTCTTTTGCTTTTGACTTATTTCTGCAAATCACTTAAATGGATTTGTCTGGTTTTGTCTGATCGCTCCTCAACTATTCTCATTGCTTTTTTGACCAAAATTCCTTTTCTGTACTTTTTTATTTAACACATACCCGGACACGACTGCATATGCAGATACATGCGTAGGGACACGACTGCAACTGCAGACAAATTTTAAACCACAGAAAAATGCAGTCGCTATTTACTATTAAATACGTATGAATAGAAGCATAGTGTCCCTGTACATGGTAAGCAGAAAAGTGTTCCTCTAAATGACATTTTAAGTTTAAATACATAGTTCCAGCGCAGGTTGTTCTCTCACAATAAGCGTCTTGTCTGAAAAAGCAGACAGTAGCTTTATAACGGCCAATGTAAAAAAAAATTCTTTGCCTGAAAACTACAAGAAAAAGTTATTTTTTAACATGTCCTTATTGCGCACAAAATAAAAAGAAGAGACAAACGTCCTGACGCTGCTCAGGGTGTGAGAATAAACCGCCACTATGTGTGAGTGATTGTTTCACAGAGTTTCATTCCTAATGTTAACTTTTTTATTTTACAAAAAAATATATTCTTGTTTTAAAGAAATGTAAAAGTTTATTTTTGTATTTTTTATTAATTATTTAAATAAAGTTTGTTTTTTACTTTTTCCTGCTTATTATCGAAAGCGGAATTTAGTTTAATAACGTCTGCAACAGATGCATGTCCCTTAATATACAATTTTGGGATATTCAAGGACGTGTTTGTTATAGCAGACGTCCGCAATGATAGACAAAAGTCTCTAATTTTGTTTAAAAAACGAAGTGTGCCGTCGGAACCTCAATTTTTTATATATCTCAAAAATTAATAAATGGAATTTAACCATTTGTGAATATAATATGATTTTTTTTTATGATATTCAGCTAAGAAAGACCTTTTAATTGAGGTATTACTTGCCTATTATTCCCATTAACATTGTGTATTTGACTATTTGTGAATAGAATATGACTATTTCTTTTATGATACTCAGCTAAGCAAGACCTCTTAAATGAGGTATTATGCCTATTAAAATTGTGGGGGTTGAGACCACTGGGTGAAGCGATTTGCAAGTGAAATCTAACTGTGGTTAGTTGGCTTGTATACGCAGTAGACTTCACAAAATATCATAGTGCCAATTTTGGTCGTCAGTGCTCCCTGGAAATATATTAGGTATGTATGTATGTAATAATAAATATCATACCAGTTACTGTAAAGCTTAATTTATTTACACACATAATCGCCATCCATTCTGTGTAAATAGTTTCCAATTAATTTTTTAATTCTCAAATAAAGGGCATCGATAATTTTTTTTCTGTATGTAGGTACCTAGTATTTACAGCGCTTTTTAATTAATAAAGTGTAATTTTAGTGTGGGGATCCATATCAGAATTTTGGTAAGCTTCATCAATGATTTTCTTTGATTTTTTTTTGTAAAAAAAATCTGAAGGGCAAGGTGGGTTATGTCCAGATTAACAATAATAATGCTATGAATGATTTTCTGTGAAACGCTAGAGTCAAGGGCATGTTTTCATCTGGTGAAGGACGACCGCAACGAGGTAAATTTTCACACCCTTCCCGGTCTTCTTAAAATCCATATGCCTGTGTCTACAAACAACATTAACCGAGAGCCTTCCACAATATTTTCGTTTCCAATTTATTTTATCTAAACATTTGTAAATTCTTCTGTGTAAGCTTTACAACTATTTAAAAGTTGAATTTTTTTCATTTTAATTAAATAATTTAATTTGTTAATGTTTCTTTATATGCTGTGTTGGTAGCTCCTTATAAATAAGAGGGTGAAAAAAAAATATAATTTTAATCAATTTTCAAAAATGATATGGAATATATATGGAAGCCACAGATCCCAAATGCTCTTGAAAATTATGAAAATTGGGGTATGCCGTATATTGTGGTTATATACACTGGGTCCACTAGATTTTCCATCCAAATTCTGCAGTAGGTGAAGCAAAGTAAAATCGTGAGCATGGAGCAAATATATATATAAACCATTGCAACGGCCTTTCTACATCTGTTTTAACTACTTGTAGAATTCCATTTTTAGAACCAGTGTTAACTACTGTAATTTCGCATCTAACAGACCATAATTTAGACAAATCTACATTATAAAACATCAAAAGTTGAGCTTGGTTCAGATACTTACACAATAGTTCTTTACGGTTTTTCTATTAAACTTTATTCCTTATTTCCTTAAACGATAGTTTTATATTTTTAGCCATAAAAAACGATTTTATAAACCATAGTTTCTGTCTTGTTAATTTTCAGATTTGTGCAACGTTTCATTCTTTTTTTTCGGAACAATCATATTTTGCTTTGGTCTGCTATTTTAAAGTCTTTATTTAATATAATTCTTAGGTGTTTCAGGGCTGCACAACCAAAATTGCTGCTGATTTATCCCTGACTCGAGTTTACAAGCTTCCTCTAGACTAGGTAATTTTGTTTTCATTCGCGGAGTGACAGTAGACTTTACAAAAGTAATATTAGATGAAACATTCAATAGTATACTAAAGAAAAAGTCGTTTTTTTGGTGGAATATTCTATATATCGTTTTGTTCAAACTTCCTTTAAAGTTTTAAGCTTGCTTCTTTGTCGACTTTGCCTACTGCCAACTTTTGTGCAGTTCTTTGTTCAGTCAAGATTTTTTTTTCGCCTGCACGTACTTTTATTTTACAAATGCACAAGTGGCTATATCAAAAGTTTCTTTTCGACAGCTCCCTGAAATCAGTTTTCTGGAGCAATTATTCTTGCCATCGTTTGGTTAAAGTTTTTAAATTGTCCTGTGCTTATTATAATATTCCTTTAATTTGTATGGTTCGTTGGTCTAAAATACAGAGAGAAATTCTTATACCATAACCGATCTCCTCCAAAATTGTAAAAAATCTTTAATGGTATTTACCTTTTTGGTTTCCTGTTTAAAAACTTATAATAATAATAATAATAATAATATAAGTCTTTATTGAAACATTTTACATTTTCAAACAGCGAAGTTCAGCGTGTTTAAAAGAAAACATCTGTTCTTCCACTTATGCTGCTTGAAAAAGCACCCTGTATAATTTGTTTTTACCTGCGTCAATTTGGAGAAACTAGTTGACGAGGATGGAGCGGCTGTATAAGAATCCGAGCCGCCGCTAAACACGTTCCTCGGCTTCTAATTCGACTAACTCTGGAATTAAACAAAACTAATAAACCCCACATATAAATTCTTTGTGTTTATCAACTATTTCAGGGGATAATTGGTTCGACCAAATATTTTGCCTTTATGTTTTTGAATTCCTGATACGTTTGAATGTATTCCGAGAACGTGGCGACCCGTCGCGACGCGTCGCTCGGACCGTTCGATGGAATTCTAAAAACTTTTAAGTTATAAAAGAATATTACTGTTTAAATTATTTTTAAGGCCACGTCGTTTGACGGTGTGGATCACCTGATGTTCTTACATCTCGCCTCTGTTGGCCTACCAACCGAGCATATAAGCTCAGGGAGTCCTTTGTTTTGAGTGTGTTCCATTACACCAAGTTGCCCGACACTGATGAGACCCAATATAGGTCGAAACAGCTGTCTGTCGGTATTTGAAGTTGGTGGAACGCATTCAAAACAAAAAAAACTTTGGCGAGGTGTAAGTTCAATTTTTTCTTATGAATATTACCAGTAATGGATCAAGAAAGTTTCTTAAAGAAACTGAGAAAATTTAATGTTTATTTTTTACTAATATAAATTGAAAAAACAAGTATATAAAGAGTAGGGTGGCCCCGAAAAAGGACCACTATAAAATTATGTTAGTTAATTATGTTTTGGGAGGTCTCTTCCAAAATCAGCTCGAACCAAATAATTGAGGAGCGTCCGTGCAAAACCGGCTATATCCATTTTAATAAAATGTTGGAAAAAGGAAAAAAACTCCCCGTTTTCTGGCCTTTACAGATAAAAAAATGCATCTTGAGTTTTGTGCCTATAAAACTTAATTAAGGTGCATCTTTTTTATCTGTAAAGGCCAGTCAACGGGGAGTTTTTGCCATTTTAATAAAAAACAGTAATTTTTAATTATGTTATTTAAATTATTTCTTAAAAATAATATTATTCAAGCGAAACCTTGCTCTCTTAAAATGAAATAGTCAAAATTCTACTATTTGACCAGCCAGTGGTGCAGCATTACTTGTTTTTTATATTTAATAATTTTTATTATAAGTGTCTTTCGGTTCGCTTTTTTAATGGTAAATGTAAATTGTTACACAAAAAATATTTTCAACTTTAAAATATTAATAACAATATTTATAGACAAATAAAATTAATTTTATAAAAGTGACTTTAGCTCTTCGGTCAGACATCCGCTTGACAAGCAAAAGACCCGAGTTCGAATTCCGGCTGGGTCACATAACTTTTTTAATTTAAATCTACTAATTTGACTAATTACACAGTGCAACAGTGCAAAAGGGAATGGGATGAAACCAAAAGCAAATGAAAGGTAATAGCTTCTACAAAAAAACCCTATTAGGTTTTTTTTAGATCACGTCTCAGTTTTTTATTATACGCATTTAAAGTTGGTAGATTTTTAGACACCCTATGATAGGAGAAAAATAAGTAAAACAATTTTAATTTTTTTAAATTATTCTGGCAATATAGTCGAGGAATCCATTCCAATTGGAGCATTTTTACTAGAAAATTGGGCATTTTTATAAAAAAAATATTCTCTTTAATGCCTTAATCAAAACACAATACTTGTATACAAAAACTACATTTTTTTGTGGTAATATATTGTAATATATCGATGGTATTTTTGCAAAAAGGCGAATATGCCATTTTTCTGTTTTGATAAAAACAAAAAAAAAGTATTTCGGCGAATTCGCCCTTTTGAAAAAATATTACTACAAAAAATTGCAGTTTTTGTAGCAAAAACGAGGTTGTTTAAAGGTAAAATTGATTTGTTTACTTAAAAACACATAATATTATGTACTATATAGTAAATCAGTGACAGCAACATAAAACGTTTTTCTTAATTAAATTATTTTTTTTTATTTAAAGGACAATATAATATAAAACAAAACTTAGTTCCAAAATGTAAAAATGTAAAAAATTGTACCTACAATATTACGGTATACATATAATTGAATATGTTGAAAAGTTTGCAGAACTTGTAATAACAATTTAATTAAATGATCACAAAAGAAAAACAAGTCAATAAAATTTGGTGTTCCAATGTTGTGGTATAATTCAGGTCAGGGCCGAGCCTAGGGTATCTGCCGCCCGGGTGCAAGAATTAAATTTGTCGCCCCCATTAATGTAAAAAATTAGGTTGTCGGTAGGGAAGGAGTTCATAATTTATCATTCTCAATAAACATATAACAAATTTTATAGTAAAATAACAAAGTATTTATTAACAAATACATAAAAGAATAAAATAAAAATACATTCAGGAAAAAAAACAAAAATAATTAAACTAAACTAAAAAACTAAAATCTACTTTTCTCGCTTTTTTAATAGCAAATCAAGTCGCCTACATCCAAGTTGTTAGAAACGGAGCTTACACTTGATTATAGTTTATTTCTTTTTAGTTTTTAACTTAAACGCATTAAAAGACAAAAGAAACTACTATGTTTGCATCCTATTTGCCTCACGTTAATAGAAAAACTAAAAATTGCTGAAATACCCAGCCGTCAAATCGGAAGAAATTATGCTTTAACTTAAAAGCCGTATTACAGCCGGCAATTCTTTCGGCAATTGCAATGAAAATTGCCATAGGCATGCGCGGTTGAGACATTTCGACAAATCTCTGGCAATTGCCGAAAATCGGTCCCGATGGATTTTTATTGCCGTTTCACGGCAATTCTGGGGTGAAACCTGGTAACTTTTATGTTACCAACCCTACTACAAATTCCCTAAAGAGACGCTGTTTGACTTAAACAGTTTAAGGTTATTTGTTTTATGATTGACATTTTGTTCAAAGTTCTAGTATCCATTTTACTCATTAATTTTTAAATATCTCTACTAAATAACAAATAAACAAATTGTTTACAAAATCGTATTTTTTTCTTCGGTTGGTAGCACGGTAATAAACAGCAAGTTGTCTTGCCATTGCTGACAACATGCAATACGGCCTTGAAAACTTGATGGCAAGAATAATTTCTGCAAGAAAAATTGCTGCAAGAGGAATTGCCGGCTGTAATACGGCCTTAACAGTTCAGCTTGTAAACAATATCACGTGGTACACAGCGCGCGATTTGATTGGTTTCCCGCAAGCCCGCTTCCGTAAAACATAAAACTTGACGAACTCGAAGCGGACGGACGGAAAGCGAAGCGGGCGGGCGGCAATCTATAAACCGGGCTTTAAGAAAATTGTCATCATCATTTTTTATGGCTATCGCGCGTTCGGTTATGTCTTTTTTATCATTGCCACCTGACAGCACAATTTTGGAAATGTTTTTATGTGTAGAATAAAGACGATGATTCCTTGAAACGCCGACATCAATAAAACGCAAGTGATTTTTAGAAAGTTTTTTGCATATTGCAAGGTGGCTTTTTTATTCTTGATAATATGATACAATTTTTTTGATGATATTTTGCCGCCCTGTGTTAGTGCCGCCCGGGTGCCATGCACCCCTTGCACCCCCGGCACGGCTCGGCCCTGATTCAGGTATTTTTTTATTTTTATACTAAAACATGGTATTTTTGATTATATTAATTATATTTTGCATTTTTACCAATTTTTGGATGAACAGCTGGAACTTCTGGTACTTAAACTCGTGTTACTGCCGGTTATAGCAGTGATAGTTTTTAAATAAAAATAAAATAGCGAATTTAATAATGTTTAGTTTAAGAAGAAAATGCTATTTTTTCTTAAAAAAACAAGTTTTCTATACTAATAAATCCAAAATATTAAAAATTGCTTTCGAATATCACCTAGGGTATATTTTACAACAAACGGATGACAAAAATGGATTTCTTACCTTCAAAAATAGTAAAAATTAGTAACAATTTTTTGATAGCGTCCTATTCTGAGGGTCTTTGGTAAAAATTAACATCACAAATGGATTCCTCGATCAAATTGACAAAATTATTTTGAATAATTAACATAGTTTTACTTATGTTTTTCCTATAGGGTGTCAAAAAATTTACCATCTTTAAATGCGTACAAAAAAAAACTGAGACGTGATATAAAAAAACCCTGATAGGGTTTTCTTGTGGAAAGTATTAACTTTCATTTTCTTTTGGTTTTATTCCATTCCCTTTTGCAAACCTTAATTTTGTATCACAGTGTTATTAGACTGCTTTTTCTCTATGACAATTGGTCAAATAATAATTATTAGTTATTTTTGACTTATTCATTTTAAGAGAGTGCATTTCCTACAAGCCTCTTCCATACTTAAAATATTCATATTTTTACTAATTTTTAGGTTGAACGTTAAAATTTATTTTTTTCAGGCAGGCTTCTATGAAACGCCGCTGTATTTTTTAATTAGGAATTTATAATATCACTTTTAAATTTCGGATACATGAAATTAATTTCAGATAATTAAAATTCCCTAACGCAAAAATATTTTTAATCAGGAATTTTTGCTGTAATTACTAGTCATATTTTAATTGTGTCAACTATTTTAAACAATATTTATAATTCAACTAATTTTAAACTCAACAATATTGTGGAATTAAAAATATAAGTGATATCAGATATCAGTTTAAATTAAAAAATCACTTAATTTTTTTGTCACTTTGATATAAAAAATTCACGTAAATTAAAAATATTGCTTTGTATTAAAAATTCACTTGAGTTTTAGTATCCCTTTGATATTTTTAATTCCAGAATAATTTTTAAGTTTAAAATTAGTTGAATTATAAATGCACTTTACCAAGCTAAAAGCATTACTTTATCCTTTAGGAACTAGGTAGGTACTTAAGACCATAATTACGTGAAAATTCCAATCTATCGAACCGGAAAATTAAAGCTTTTGTTTGAGCGCTATACCTTTGATATATTTTAGCATAAATAAAAAGATTTAAAATTTAAATAATGATCTTACCAGAGCGTCCAGGATTACTAGGACGTCTAACATAAATTGTTGAATCATTGCATGATGCGTCCGATTGGATGTGAGGAAGTTTTATAATTCCATTGCGTGGGCAAGTTTTTTCTACCTGAGGGTTTTTTACACAGCAACAACTGTAAAAAATAATATCTTAAAAAACTAAAAAATAATGAACTATGTAAATGTTTAATTTAATCATTAAAATGTTTAATTTAATCATTAAAATGCTGCTGTACCGTGAATTCATAAAAAGAGTTATCGTTTTTTATTAAATTGCATTAGCCCTGAATTCGAAATTCTGTGTTAACCATGAATGTTAGAAAGTCCTGCTGAGCATGCGCATTTCCCAATTAGAAAAGGGTTGCCACCCACTGAGAGAAGGTTTCATTTCAGTGAAAGGCATAACGTTTGTTTCAAACGTATGACATATTTAAATATGGCGGAATGCACCAAGGTTTAATGTTAAGAAACCATCACTTTGGAGCTTTCGGAAAACTGCTTTTGAACGAAACGCATATAGATTTGTGTCAAATTTGTTGAGTTTGAATTCTTTATTAAATACTTTTCTGATAATTTGGTAATTGTTTGCTACCAGTATAGTCAATTTTGTATGAATCGATGTAAGTTTGCCTCAAACTTACTAATTTTGAATTCCTTGGAAAGTAACTTTAGGAAAAATTGGTATCTGCTTGTTATCAATAAAGTTCATTTTCATTAAACGTACGTGCATTTCTGAAGACATTACGGTTTCTTTCGATGAAACGGCATAATGCTTAAGAATATTGTATACATCGTCGGCCTTATCACGAAGTGGCCTAACCCACAAAATTGAAAAACAAAATGAGATTTTTCGCAGATTAACTTACGATGGTCTATTCTCACGAAATGGCCTATGTATTTTTATAGTACAGACTTTGTACTAAAGGCCACCTCTAGGAGTAATAGAATAGACCATCGTAAGTTAACTCGCAAAATGTCACTGTTTTCAATTTTGTGGGTTAGGCGACTTTGTGATAAGGCTGACTATTTATACCATATTCTTAATGCCGTTTTATCCAAATGTTTGCTTGGAAGCAAAATTATTTTGTAAGAACCGTAAGTATACAGTGGAGGCAAATTTAAAACTATAAGACACTGTACAGACACTGCACAAGAAGACGCGTTTCAAGAGGCAACCCCCCACTCTAAAAATTGCGCTTTCCAAACTAAGCACAATTGCCCATTAACTTTGATATATTTGCCACAAACTTATTATATATGTTGCAAATGCTGAGCTTTTCGCAAAAATGGTAGCAGATTTATTATAAGTTTCATCTATTTCAGTTAACCCATTAATAAATTTTAGTGGAAAATATAGTACGTTTTATGGTAACCCCTCTAAATTTAATTCAAACGTAAAAAACATAATCCTTATGACTATCAATAAAAAGTTTGCATAGAACTTAATAATATTTCAAGCAAACACAGCAGCCTAAACGAATCAACCATTTCTGGCAAAGCAGTTCACCCATTCTTAGCAAAAGCACTAATTTTGAATTAAATTTTAGTTATTTGATTCAAAGCAATCAGGCTCAAACAATTGCAAAGTTTGTTAAAAATATTATTTTCCTTTAGTGCCGATAATGCTTTACTGTTTTATGCAAGCTTTATAAATGCATGAAAACATGCTTTTTATTTTATTGCAGCTCTACTTTGTGACATAATAAAGCTTTATGATTAGGTTTTTTGAGCGACTTTAAAGTAAAGTATTAAAGCCTCTTTGCAATTATAACCGTTTGATCTTAACATTGATTTATTACTGTTAACCAATAATGTTTTTTTAGGATAACTTGCACCTAAGAAACACCTATAGTCCATTAAGCTTTATGAAGGTTTATCAGATGCCTATTGGTTTTAACCCTAGATCACTCGCGCACCTAAGCCAACGTTATCACTCGCGCCCCGGTCTTTTTGACCGATTCACGATTTTTGCAGTTTAAAAAAATATAAAGAGTTATGATATTTTTTTATTGTTTATTATAATAATATAATAACAATACAAAACTTTTAAAGCGTGAAAAAATATTATTTTTTAATAAAACAAAAAGAAAAAGAAAAAAGTTTATTATTTAAAATTAAAATATTCTTTAAAAGTTTGAAACGGGGTGCGACGTATTGAAGGTATTTAGGAATTGTCACGGAGCCATAAAATCCAGACATGCGCGTTTCGAATACTATGTAGAAAAATCCAAGAGGTCGGTCAAAAAGACCAGGACGCTAGTGATATAGGGTTAATGGTACTCGGAAAGTTGGTATTACTTTTCCACTATGTAAAAGTGTAAAACATTTTGTTGCTATTATTTCTTTCTTAAAAGGTTTTTGTCTTGATAATCGCGAAGAAAATAATTCTTGTCAACAAGACGCCGCCATACACGAGGAGTTTTTTAGAGCAGTGGTTAAAAGTTAAAAAAGTGGAAACTTTTATAGAAAAACAAAGTTGGCTCCTATAAGAGCTGTTAAAAGTTGTTCTTCTGTGTTGTTGGCAAAACATCCGGTTAAAAGTTAAAAAAGTGGAAATTTTTATAGAAAAACAAAGTTGGCTCCTATAAGAGCTGTTAAAAGTTGTTCTTCTGTGTTGTTGGCAAAACATCCGGTTGATAATACTCATTGTATTCCTACAACGTCCTTTTCCAACCAAGAGCTAAATCCGCATCATTCTATCACAGCAATTAAGACAATTTTTAGGTGTTATTATCTGACAAAGCATTATAGCATTAATGGCGATACTTTTGATGAAAATACTGCAAAGTTGTTTTAAAATGCTCGCACAACATTCCAATTGGTTTTATGATTGCTTTGAAAAATGCAGTCATAGGGCTTATTAGTTTTAACAAATAGTTATAAACTTTTTAGCAGTTGTTTGCAAGAGTACATTGTTTTATAACTGAAACCGCCATTTAAATCAGAAAATATTGCTCTGCCATGATGAAATAATTTTAATATAAAATACGAATACATAATATTTTTCAGAAAATTTCAAAAAATTTGGTTTTTACGAGCATGTTAATGCTAGAGATTATTTTTTCGATAAATTATGGCTTAAAAATCGGAATGTAGATTGGATAAGTAATTTAGCCAAAGCCTTTAAAATTGAATAAATTTAGCGCATTTCAGTGGGCATCATACGTTTTGTGTCTCGGCAATCAGCTTTTATCAGTAAAGTGGTATTTGTTTATGATTTTTGCATTCAAAAGTTATTGAATGACAAAAGATAATAATTTTCTGATTAAGTTTTTAAAATCAATAATCAAACAAGTATTTGATTAAAGCAATATGCAAAGTACAGAAATAAAGTAAAAAGGTATATCAATAAGTACAAATTGTCAGCTAAAATGTGTTTACAACAAAAGTTTACTACCTCCTTAAAACCTATTGCAGGTTTTATGACAGCTGTAAGGTAGGTTTTATGGCTGCTGTAAGATGTCCCTTAGGAGTAATACAATAAAGCAAAGTTACTTTGTGGCTGACACACACAGCTATAGGATTCTTCTTTTTAGCCCTATGATGGTTTTATCGAAGCTGTATAGCTGCTGTCAAAGCAAATATGTTTTAACCAAGCAATGCAAATTACCCTTAAGAGTAGAAAAACCTATTTTGCTACTTGAGTCACTTTAAGCTTCACGTGTGCGTTCACTATGAATTCAAGGGGTGGTCGCATCTTTTAGCAGCAGTGTATTCACTCGTAAAGCATCATGCCTTTACGGTAAATATACGAATGCTATCTAAGTGCCTCCTTAATTTTAATAAGCATCATGCACACTAATAATTGGAGCATTTAACGGCAAGCGCGCAAAAAAATTATCAATTTTGGTGAATTTTGGTATGTTATACTTCCAAGGTATCAATAATGGTTTGCGTTTAAAGACTATCAATGTTTAATTTACGGTAACCTACTCAAAATGTTAATCTTTATGGACCCTTGTTTAATAACCGATATAATTAATTTGGTATCTGTCAAAATATTTAACTTTAATTATATAAGTTAGGCGAGTTCAAGTTTTAACTTAATTAAATTACTGTTGTTATATATCCCTGAAGCTTTATCTCACCTGAGACCCAAGCTGTTTAGAAAAATATACTTTGGAAACTGCTATATTGTTTTAAATGATGCCATAAACGTTCAAAATACAGCTAATAACAGTCTTGTTATGGACCATTTTGTTTTGGAAAATAGAAAATGTTTTGTCTTAGTTTTACCTTTTATGTTTTTTATTCAGCAAATCGTCATATTTAAAAGTAATAACATAAAAAACATCTATTAGCTCCTTAACCATATCTAAATAATAAGATATAATACGAGTATGTACGTAAAGCAGCTCCCTTTAAATATGGTTAACGTAATTGAGGCTACGCCCATGCTGCCGTTCTACATTTGAATTCAATCAATTGAATTAAACAAAATTGGTTTATACTTGGCCTGTCTAATGTATACGAATATTATTTTATTATATTTAACAATAAATCAATGGTTTTATAATAAAAATAATCCAAATTTAAATTAGTTTTTACGCAGATACGTATTTAAGACCGGCATTAAAAACGTCGAGTTTTCTTGGAAAGAAAGTGTGAATCCATACCTCATTAGAAAGGTATTTCGATTCTCTATTTGATGTTATTTAAATTTTTTAAATTCGTTTTACTGTTGTTAGCCATTCAGTTGGCTTCTGGGACTTCTTAGGAAGTAAGGGTGGAACTAAAAGAGCACTTTTTTTTGTATTAGGCATTTTAATTTTTCAACCTAATAAATGTTCTTGCCCCCTTAGGCAGCAGCTACCTACTGTTCGGTAAATTCGGCCCTGGCGGCACATCACCATTTATTTTTTGACACTTTTTTGCTTTGTTAAAAAACGTACCAGTGTAGTTTTAAGGAGGTCTATAAAAAAAATATATTTTTACCTTCTTAGTAAATGACATTTTATAGGTTAATTTTGTTATTTTTGTATCCAAGTATACGATACGTTATAGGAACAGACCTGTAATATTTTACGGGCTTGTATAAAAGACCTGTAAAGTTTTACAGGCTTGTAGAAAAGGAATTTATGAAATGAAATGTCACATTTGACATATTAATTAAAATTTTAAATTTAAAAATCGTTATCTAAAGGTGAAAATAAAAGTTTGTACGTGTCACGTTTTGCAATTATTCTTTACTAGGCTCACTGTATTATGGGGTTCGCTCCTGCGTCGCTCACCCCACAAACTTCCAGCTCGCCCGTAAAGATTCATTTACAAAGCTTGACACGTAAATAACTATTACCCTTTATTTCGTTGGAAAATGGTTTGCGCTCGCCCGTTGGAAGAAAAAACAGAAGCAGTTTTTATTATGCTTAAGTTGGACATAATTCGCATCAAGAAGCGAGGGTATTTATTGAAAGGTACCCGGACAACCCTATTTGCAGAAAATATCTACTGGAGTTGGTGACAAAATTTTATATATAATAACTGGAAGTGTAAGTAGGCAGAAAGAATCGGTTAAAAAATCAATCTCAGAAGACAAACAAATATAAATAGTCAATAATCCACAACAATCGACGGCAGTTGCAGGGGATTGATTAATAGAAAAATTAGCTGTTAGAAAATATTTAAAACATAAAAAAATTTATCCTTATAAATTAAAAATATAACATCAACTTACTGAAGATGACCCGGATCGCAGAGTACAATTTTGTAGTTGAGTAAGACATAATACAAAATCCCCTGTAATTGCAATCAATTTGTTTAGTGATGAAAGCACTTTTTTTCGTAAATGGAAAAGGTCTCCATCTATACTTTTTTTTCTCTCTTTCGACAGAATTGGACTTACGTCTATGAGCTTCTCGAAGCCATCCACCCACGGACATGTGGAATTTCAAATCTTAAAACATCCACTAAATCGATTGCACAAATCACAAAATACCTCTCTAAAAGGTCAAAGCTTGTGATTGTCGAGAAATACCAGTATATTTATATACCGGGAACCCCATTTTATCCCTCCTGGGTCAGTCAACTATTTTTAGACTTTTTCATGGAGCAGCAAGCACACCAAGGATAAAATCGAACTCCAAAATGGCATTGTAAATCGGCAAAATGTACGATACTGGTCATATGTTAATCCACATTTTTTTCCTGAAGGTCATACCCAGTACAAACAAAAGGGCAATGTATGGGCAGGACAACTTGGAAACCATATTTTGGATGGAAATTAACCAGGCATCTTGTACTTAAACATGCTTCAAACACAAATTCATCCAATGATTCAAGTTTAAGCTAATCCTGAATTAGACATGGAAGTAATATTCTAACAAGATGAAGCCAGCACATTATTTTAGGTTATGTTTATGTTATAACATAAACATAACCTAAAATAATGTGCTGTCTATAGACAGTGGCTTGATGAGACTTATCTAAAAACGTAGGTAGAATGGTAGGCGTCGTTTTACCGAATGGCTCGGCCTCTTGTTTTATTGCTACAAGATTTTTTTGTGGGTTAAAGGTTATTTATCACAGTATTGGTGGATAGCGTCACAGTCTCGAAAATATTAATAATTATCACGTTAAAAGTGTGTTTTCTTGTTACTTTAAAACTGTAACACACAAAACGAAAAATCAGGTAATTGTTTTATTATCATACCTCACAGGTTGATTAGTGTAATATTATTTAGTAAAAGTAAGGTTATGGTGAAAATGATTTAAAATACTAATATCTAAGTATAAGACTAATTTGATATTTGATAACGTTTCGGAACTGTGACGCAATCCACTGTCTTAAAATGAATTAGTCAAAAATAACAAATAGTCATATTTGACTAATTGTCACAGCAAAAAATCAGTCACTAATAATTAGTCAAATTCTACTGAAAAATAGTCAAATTAGTAAAAGTTTTGACCCAGCCGGAGATTGTAATAAGGTCTGTCACTTGTCAAGCTTGTCAAGCTGTTTACATAACCAATGTGGCTATCAGTCTCTCTTATAAAAATCAATTTTATTTGTCAATAAATATTGTTCATAATATTTTAAAGTTGAATATAATATTTGTGTTGCTGTTTTGAGCTAAATTTTTTGCACCTTTGTTTGTTTTTATGGGCCTTTAACCTATATGCATTTAATTCAAATAATACTTTGTTGTTGGCCGCAAACGATTAAAGATTAGTTACTTTTAACACTCAGAAATAGTCAAAAATGATAACTAATCTTAAATTAGTCAAACTTCAAATATTTAAGGTAGTTGTCGTGCTGTAAGCATACCATCAGAAAATTTTAAATTTTTGTATACTTATTAAGGACATGACAATACATATATGCTTAAAATTTGAAGTCGATTGACCGTCTATAACCCGAAATAAATTCAAAAAATGGATAATTGGATAAATAACATGGATTGTATATATACAATCCTATAGCCTTTAGCCTATAGGCTTTCTGTAGTCCTGTACCAGTTTCTTAGTTAAACAACTTGGCAAGGCTGTACGCGAGTATAGATACTATTTCCGCAGTAAATTCAAACGTATTGGTGAATGATTCAGTCTCCAATATATCTATTGGTTGAGCATAAGCGACGTTGCCGGATTAAAACTTATGAAAATATTTGAAAGTATTACGTAAAGGTATACCTTACGTAAAGGTATACCATAATTTGTTCGCAAGACTGTACCCTGGAAACGTTATAAGGTTTCCAGGGTACAGTCTTGCGAACAAATTATGAATCACTTAACTACAAGCTCGTATACTTTTACGGTGCGTATAATCTAAAAAAATTTGACAATATTGTACCACGACAACTACCTTAAGTAGTAAAAAATAACTATTAAAAAGTGTAAACGACTATTTTATTGGTAAAAAATGCTGGTACTAATTCAAATAGTAGAATTTTGACTATTTCATTTTAAGAGAGCACCAATACTGTGATAAATAACCTTTAATCACAAAGTGGCAAAACGATTGACATTTTTTTTTTCTTCGTATTTTCAATAGTTAGAGGCACGATGGTCATTCAGCCAGTTCACTTGAGTATAGATTTTGAAGACTTAACTTAAAATTTACGCGTTTCTTCTAGTTTTTTTGTCGCACGTTATAATTTGGAATGTTTTCTTTTAAAATTCATCAGATTTAATGCCAGAAGAACATGTTTATTTTGAAACACCATCTTTAAAAGGTGTGACGATGATGTTGTCAGACCTATCGAAACCAAAAAAACAAATACTACGATTTTCGTCAATAATTAAGTATGTTTCTACCGATTTTTAGAAATAATAACGATTTTACCCGTTTTGCCAATTTATCCATCGTACACGAAGCTGCTTAAGTTATGTTAAAGGATAATTCATTCTATTTATGTTTGTTTGTTTCTTACTTATATTGTAGTACCTTAAGACTAATAATTAAGATTAATATAAAGTGTTTAATTTTTTTACTTGTAACACCCGAATGTTTCCCTAAAAAAATTCGCTGAATTTTAAATAAATGCAACAATGGTCAGAATCGTGAAACATTCGAAACGCACACTTTTTTACTTTATCGTATACGTTAAACTGTACTAATTTTACAATCTATATAAAACAACTAAAAAGGTAGAGAATTGCTAAACTATTATTTCAAAATACATAAAAATTTATACTTTGGTTGAACAAATGTAACACCCGAAACGATGGAATGACCCTATACTTAATATCTTTGATCCTTGGTCCGATGCACTGTATATAAGCTTTACTTTTATAAATTAAAAAATACGCTAATAAAGATATTTACTAAGTATTATGTAAAATAATATTATATCATACCTATAGGTATGATTTTCTAACTCAATCTTATTTTCACGAAAATTTTGATAAATGTAATGGAGATTGCTAATAAAATATATTGGAGTAGGCTGAGTTTGATATTATAACCTTGAATTGTACTTTCATATATTTTCTTAATGATTATAGATGGATTTATAAAATCTGTTCTTATCAAAAAAATGAACGCAATGGTTTTAAATGCAGTGGTACTCAATTTATACAGCTTTTAAATATAGCCCTGCGTACATAAACTGTAGTTAACTACCGTCAAACGTCAGCCTTTTTCAGTTTTATGAAAAGTTGTTTAAATTGTGTATTAAAATTCGAGATCGGATTATATGCAAAGTAAAAATATACATATACATGAAAAAGGCTTAAAATATAGGGCAAGTATAAAAATATGTAATATTATGCGATATTGTACTCGTAATTATAAAGGACGTAAAACGTATGAACTGTACATTTCAGATTTAGAATCACCGTTTATAATTTTAAGTTACAAATATTATTCAAGAAAGATGAAGAATTATCAATAAATTTCAGTGTCATAAACAACATACCGTGAGGTCTGGAACAGCGACAAAAAGGCTTGACGGAACTTTCGGTTCATAAAGCAGTAAGTAATGGGGTTGCAGCAGCTGCTGATGTAAGCCAGAAGTTGAACGAGAGAGACGCCGGTCGAGCCGATGTATTTGTAGACGGTTTCCGGATCGAATAGATACCAAGTGTTGATAAAATGCAAGGGGGCCCAGCAAATAAAAAATTCCGTCACCATTACGAACAACATTGTTATCACCTGAAACAAAATAAAAAATGTTTAAAGAATTGCCCTTTGTCGTTAGTTACTTTGTTACTTAGTTACTGTGTTATACAGTGTGTCGCATTTAAGATGAAGACACCCCCATATTTTCGCTATTTCCAGGAATAGAGATTTAAATTTTTTCACATTCATAGATGTTGGTGGGTCACATTTTTTAAGATACTCAACTGAAATCTGAACTTTAAACTTGGCCTACTACGAATTCACAAACGGGGCCAGTTGTCGATATTTTGCTTCGCGTTAGAAATATCGAAAAAAATTATTAGAAAAAGTTGTTTAGAATATTATTCTAACCTCGTATACCGATTTTTATAGCAAAATTCGCATTTCTAATTTATTTATTTTTATTAGTTTTATTATTGTTTTATACCATTTTCTTAATTTAATAAATTATAATTGATTTGTAATTTGAAAAAATTGTTTTAATTAATAATTATTTATTTAACGGTCATAAACACTAGTAAGTATCAAATTATTACTTTCCATGGCTCCCTTATTATCAAACTAAAAAATGAATTTTGTGTGGACCAAAATAAAAAAAAATGCGAATTTTGTTATAAAAATTGGTATATTGGGTTAGAATAATATTCTGAACAACTTTTTCCAATAACTTTTTTCGATATCTCTAACGCGAAGCAAAATATCGAGAACTGGCCCTGTTTGTGAATTTGTAGTAGGCCAAGTCGACACACTGTATATAACACAGTAACTAAGTAACAAAGTAACAATATAGTTATATTTAGTTAATGTTGTTTAGAGATTCAAAGTCACTCGTTATTTTGAATTTCCGCAATTAAAATCTATTTTAATTAAAATCTAGTAGGGATGTTAATTAAACTTTATAATAACATAAAATCTACACTAAATGTTAAAATAATACCATCGTTATTATCGTTAAATAAATGGACCTTTTTCTAATGGGCGTACATTATAAAGGTTTTAAAATTAAATATTAAATTGTTAAATTATATACAGTGTCGGCAATTCCTTAATTTCCTATATGCAACGAGTAGGAACTATAAGAATTTTCGACACTATTATGTGGTAAATGGATATTGGATAAAATTTTTACTTATCAATAAATTACGCTTGCCTACTTATACATTGACAAGCTGTGAGTTTATGGCGTTTAAGTCACGGGCTAAAGTTAGTTGACAGTTGTCAAATGTTATACAATCGTCAAAATAAAGTTACCTTCTCGTGAAATAATACTTAAATGTGTAAATTATATTATTATGGGTTAATACAAAAATATACCATAATGGTATTACCATTAACTTATTAGTTTCTTAACGCCAATAATTGTAAAGCTTATATCCACGTTTGTATGGAACTTTTTATATCGCCAGCAGCAAACTAATTTCAGGTCGAGTACCCTTATACCATTGACAAAAACTTCTTCACTCAACGCTTATACAGTGTGACCCATTTGTTTGCGACTCACCCCTGTAAAATATTTATTTATTGTGCGATTTTAACCGGATTTGTTTTAAGGCTTACTATGTCAGGAGTAAATTTTTAAGAATTCAAATTAGCTATTTTTTTAAACAAAATCAATGAACGGCACTGGAGTCACCACCCCTTAAAACAACCCTTTACTAAATTTTATTGAAAAATTTTAAGTAGAAATTGATACGGCCCTTGAAGTCTATAAAAAATTGGTTTATTTAAAGTCGCTACCTTAATTAGGTCAAGAAATATGATTATATAAAAAAACACAGTATACTGTAAAGGAGTCAAATTTCGGAATTTACCGTTTTGCAGGCTTTCTTTTAAATAATCATATATCTTGTCCATAGCTTTATTATAAGATAATATTTTTGGACTGGTTTAGGTTAATTGTAAAGATATTTCAAATACCCTGTAATAACACTTCACTTTTAATAAAATATTACCTATCACAAAATTCACTTTTATAAATTCTTCCATTTTAATAAAATTATCGATATAATTAGTTAAATTGTTTGTTATTATAAAATAAATCTATGTTTGTTTACAGATTACGATCACGCACCTATTATATGATTGAGCTTAAAAAAATGTGTCTTGATAATTTGTCTGGAAAAGCTTTATTTTAAGACAAGGTTAGACCAAACTTTTCTTATGATAAAGTCATCAAACTTTTTTTCTATGAGTAATTGTTTTAGAGATAAATAGTTCTTAAGTACATTTATACCTAAGTTCTACAAATTGAATTATTACTTAAAAAACCAATTATTTTTTAACTTGCAGATATATTTATTTTTTTAAATTTATATTTTGCGATTATTATAAATGTTAATAAAGGGATTATTTTCGTCGAGGTAAAAAGTATAGTATTATTATTATTCACTATTAAATTATTTTACCTCGATAAATGTTGTTTTAAAATCTTTTTCCAATCTAACTAAGCGACGCATAGGCATTTTGAATCAATAGGTTTTATCGCAAAAAAGGGAAAGTCAATTGTTAAAACCATTACATTCTCTTGACACTGGCTGGATCAAAGCGTGAGTAGACAGCCAAAGGGTATTTGATGGAGTCAATAAAACCAATGTATTTTGATCTTTTGTCTTTTCACGAAATATTTTTACAAAAAAAAATGTAATTTATTTTACCTTTTGAATTCAAATTTTGATAGTTTTTAATTTTTCAAAACTAGGTTGCTTAAAAAAGCAATAAATTTTGTTTTTATATTTCTTTTTGTTATATGTAATATCTATTTAAATAAAAAAATTATATAAATGGATATTGGTCCTTAAATTCGCAGCGGAAACCACTTGATGGCAAAAAAAATTGACAAAATTCATTTAAATAAAAACTTAAAATTTTAATACCATATTTTTGTGGTATTTAATCTTGATCTTGCATTTTAATTTAATTGGCCCAGTGGGGGCTATTTTATAAATGATTCAAATGTTAAAGTAAGTATACTTATATAAATTAAATTAAAATGTGTGGAGCATCAAGATTAATACACTCAAAGAATTATGATAAGTTAATTTAACTATATAACAATATTGCCAATTTTGTAACATTAAACAATAAAAATTGTATTTTTAAACATATTGTAATTGTAAATACAATACATTAAAATTTGTTAGCGAACAAAATAAGCTTTTACCTAAAATTGGGTGTTCTTGACAATTATTTTTGTTTATCTCACCTCTAATTTGTTAAATCAAACAAAATAATTGTAAACTTACAATTTAAATACTATTATATTGTATTTTTAATTATAATGTGTTTACTTCACTATCCCACAAATACACGAACCTATTAAAAGAGTAAAAACAACCATAAATGGTGTTTAGGTAAACACATTAAAGTCCGTGTACCTTATTTAAGGGATTGGATTTACCAGTCCGTCATAGAAAATCGTATGTTTTCGGTACGCGGCCTACCCCCTTCTTCCTCGTGTTTGTCTCATTGTAGTTCTAGATTTGGGCGGTAATTAACGTGTGTGTTGCTCGGAAATTGTAAGAAAATCAAGGCCTTGGTGTTTAGGACCTAAGGTAATATTCTGGTGAAGTGAGGTGCATATACTTAAGTGTAAAAATTTGGTAGAAATGGATCCTCACGAACCCTTCGAAGATTCACTAGATTTTACAAATATATTGGTTGATTCAATTTTAAGCTCGGCACAGACAGACACAGAATCGGATTCGCAGTTAAGAAGTTTGCTATCCAGCTGGGGGTTTGGGTACTTATTCGACCTACTAAAAGGTATGTAAACCATTTTAGTAGGACCAATGGTAATTATATTCATTATAAAAATTTAGTAATAAATTCTGTTACGAAAAGAGTGTTTTATTTTTCATCAATTTTAAATATCAGCGTACACAACCTAATTTGGTGCCCAACTAAAGAACATGTTTGCTTAGCAAAAAAAGTAGTAATATAACAAAAATAATTGTTGGTATACCTTTTAATTTGTTTGCAGCGCCAATTAATTTGTTGTAGAACTATAATGATGGGTAAACCAACTAAATTTAATGTTTGAAGTAACAATAAAAAAAGTACGGTTACAAATTGCACTTTACAATTCAATATTGGTTATTTTAACTATAGAACTGGGTAGACGCATTTTCATATGCTCTTTGTGGTTAATTTTACCTACTATTTTGTTTGAGTGTACCACAAAAATGTTGTTAAACGTTTTTTAATGAATTTTGGCCACTATTACAAACGGTTTCTGAATTTTAAGCGTTTAAACTTTCCAGTACTAAAAGAAAATATCAAATTTCGTAGAACAGGTCAACATCAGCAACGCAACTCTAAAACGCCTTTACCAATATTTATGAAATTTTCTATAAAATACTTTAACTTATATCTCAGTTTAAGTATTCGGTTTTTCGAGAAAATATTTTTAAAGCCTTGTTATTTAATAATGATTATTTCCCTCATTATAATATGAACCAATCAAATAAATTTTGTTTAAATAAGCGATTAAATCACTAGAATTATTTAACAGCGATTAAATTTTAGCCTCCATATTGGATGGCTTACGATTTTATGGTGTTATTTACAAGTTTTAAGAAACATTTTTTAAAAAACAATAAAAAATAAGTTATCTAGTTTACGAAATATCAATTATTACTTATTACATACCTTAAATTAATGGAATTTTCTTTAAAAAAATATTTATAAATTTTGACACATACGTCAGATTTTATGAATTGTCAAATAGTTTCCTTTAATTTGAGAAATAATCTAGACGTATATCACTCAACCTATAAATTTAATCTGTCAAACTAAGCTCAGTAAGTTTTTTATTTGATTTTTCTTTTTGGAAAATAGTTTCATGCAAAATAATTAAAAATAAAACCCCTCGACCGCTACGCGGTCTCGTGATTTTATTAAATTATTTTGCATTCAACATTTTCCAACAAAAACCAAACAAAAAACTACTGAGCCCAGTTTAACCGATTAAATTCATAGTTCTCGTGATATAATATATGACTATTTCCCTCGTCCTAATTTCCACCAATCACAAACGCGCAATTTTAAATTACAAATGGTTTCTAGGTAGAAGAACTGTCTGACAGTACCTGTCAGCAGTTTTTTTGAGTTTACCCGCGGCAAAACTTGACAGCTGTTGTCACCAAAAATTGAAATTTATATTTTAATTGTTAACTGTTACGTACTCATGAAATAGTCTTGTCAAATACCATTCGGGCATTTAATTTTTCCTGTGAAAAAAATCGAAAAAACACAATGCCAAGAAATATTTTTTAACAGAAAGCATTCGTGCAGGTGCAAAAATCCTCGTCTTCGACTCGGATTTTTGTTGCCACCAGCACTCATGCTTCTTGTTAAAATATTACTTAGCAACGTGTCTTTTCGATTATTTTCGGAAAAATTACATGCCCTTATTACTTACGAAAAAACGTTCAAAAAATAACTTTAAGAGATTTTTTTTTAATAAATAAAATATATGCTGTTAAAGACCGTATTTTTGTTAGTATACCCTAAAAATGTTGTAAAAATCAATCGAACATTAACAAAGATACAGCGCTTCAAATTTGGTAATAATGACCCCTTTTTAAATATTTTGCTGAAAAGTGTTCATTTTGACGACTTTGAAGCGCTATCTATATTTTTGTTACTTTTCGTTTGATTTGTACAACATTTTCAGGATATACTAACAAAAATACGGTCTTTCACAGCATATTTTTTATTTACTTAAAAAAAATTTCCCTATAAAAGTTTTTTTTATTATTAAATAAATGGGCTTTGAAGATATTTTCTTGAAAAAAACTTGAACACGTAAACTGAGATATAAGGTAAAGTATTTTTATCCAAAATCTTATGAAGATTGGAAAAGGCGTTTTAGATTTGGATTTTGTTATTTGTTATGCGTTAATTTTGACGCGCACACTCAAAAATGACTAATTTCAGTGGCGGATTTACCAGCAGGCTGAGTAGGCTCGAGCCTAGGGCGGCAGATTTTGGGGGCGGCAAATTTGGGGAACGATTTTTTTTACCTCATAGAAATCAAAAAGATTTTTCTATTACGGTTTTCTGATGTCTTACAGATAGAAGTCTGCAACAAATTTTGTCGATGACTTTTCCCTCTCACTTGTCATTGCACATTCCGAGAGTAGCAAACTTCCATATTCTAGAGTAAAACAGCTAGTTCGCCGCCCCTCAACCAGTAATCGGCCTCTCGCCTCTGCGCCCTTTGCCCACACTTCTTATGAGTGAAAAGAGCGAAATTGTAAAAAATATGCCCCTCTTCCCACTAACAACCCATACATGCCAGTCTTACTACTGGTTGGAGGCTACGAACGGGATGGTTTGTATTTTTATTCGAATATAATGAATAATTTAGTGAATAATTTTAGCGTTTTCAATTTTATGTATCGACTATTATGTGTTTCACATGCACTAGTAGCTTCAGAAAATTCGATTGGAATTCAAAAAAAATCTTGAACAGTATAATAATAATAATAATAATAATAATAATAATAATAATAATAATAATAATAATAATCATAATAATAATAATCATAATAATAATAAGCTAATTATTGTAAAATTGTCCCCTGAATCCGAAAATATCGTCAAAAGTTAAAAAAGTAGAACAGTTTTTGAGATATAGTCAATTTTCCATTTAATATGGAATTGACTATATCTCAAAAACTGATCCACTTTCATAATTTTTGACGGTATTTTCAGATTCAGGGGACAATTTTACATAAGAATTGGCTATTTAATTTTGGGATACCATGGTATTCCATGGTTAACCATGCTACAAGTGAAAAAGCAGCCACTAATAACTATTAAATTAGTCATTTTGACTAAATCATTTTTAGAGAGCAGTGTATAATAGCAATACCTGTAATAACATTTGGATGCGAGTCATGGATATAAACCAAAATAATAAAGTAGAAAAATGGATGGAGACATAGCTAATAGGGCAAAAAACTATACCGTAGATAGAACAATATTAGAAATAAAGAAATAGGCAACTTTAAAATCAATAGCAATACCTGTAAATAAGAGCACTATAAATTAAATATTTAAGGAAAATATAGAGAAAACAAAATGAGACAGGATAACAAACCTAAATATGAGACAATCATTAAAGGAAGAAAAACTTATGGAAAAAGTTGTGCAGCAAAAGTTGGTATGGTACGGACATATAGTAAGGATGGGAGAAAATTCATTAGTAAAAAAGTGGTGGGAGCTGGTAAGATTGGCAAAAGAAAAAAAGGAAGACCAAAAGAACATGGATTAATAAAATCAAGGAAATTGGCGCAAAATAAAGGAAAATACATTAGATGAAATACGGACAATGGCTAAGAAGTTCTTAGTAAGAACATACCTACGTAGTAAAACCCGACACCCTGGGGGTATAAGGGTTTTCTGTCGTCGAGAAATAAGTGTTCTTCATTATAAAGTTTCTCTTGTAATAAAGAGCACAAGATTTTTAAATTCAAACAAATTCAAGTAATAAAGTATTTTTCTAACCATTTTAACTATTTTTGAATAAATTTTAAACGGTGTTAAGTATTAAAAAAAAATAGAAGACCAAAGTATTTACATATGTAACATAATAAAGTTTAATAAATTTTTACGTGAAAGAATGTAGAACATGGCACAACAAGTTTTTGTTGACATAATAGTTTCTATGTATTTTAATATTATTGTATAAAGAAAACTTATTGTAGGTATCAAAATTTATTAAAATGTGATACTATTATTATGTAAAATATTATGCTTGATAAAAAAATTATCCAGAAAATAATGTTTTATCCTCTTTTAATTACTTAATCCCATAAACACAGACGAAATATGTAAAATCCATTATTTCTTACCAAATCGTTTATAAAAAGAGTTTGCGTGTCACGAGAACATACCTCAAAAACGTCTCTTCTTGCAACAAACCTAGGATAAAATTATAAATCAACCTTGAAGATAGAATAGTAGTCATCGCATTATTTATTAGTTCACGTAAAGCAGTTGTTTATAAATAGCTTTGCGGATTAAATAACGGTTGTCATTTCTCTTATAGGAGGGCATGTTGCGTTATAAATGAAATTTTGATGTGGTTTATTTCATCATTTATTGTCTAGGATCTAGGTGTGTACCTACTTTAAAGATTAAGCGCTTTACAGTAGATCATCTGTGCAGATGAAATGTAATAGGCTGTCCGCTTTTTAGTCAATTTTGGCCCGATCGGGCTGAAATTTCAAACTAAGTACGTTTTTACTCATTTAAGTGCTGCCCCTGACGCCACTTCCAAGAAGGAAACAAACTAATTATTAGCCTAACTATCTTCTAACATAATATAATATCAATACTATTAGTCTCAACGCAGCATTTATTTATTAATGTAATAATACTATAATGAGATACATAAGGGTAGAATAAATCAATAAAAATATCTTTTTTAACCTTATTTTATTCATATTATCTCCGCCTATGCCTTCGTAAAAATATGTTTGCCATTGACATATTGTAATACTAAGATAGATTATTGTGTTATTCGGATCACAATGTCTTTTTGTGCTTCGCTCAATTCCTTTGCTTTGGCGCAAAGCGCTTGGGCTGCAATCTTTTGAGCTCAGCACAAAAAGACACACTTATCCTAATGAAATAATTTACTATTATGTGCCTAGAACATAATTAATCACTTAAATATCGAGTGTTGAGACCTCCTACAGATAAAATATAATAATTTTATATTCACCTCTGCAGACGAAATTCCAAAATTAAAGCAGGATAGAGCTATGTCCTGCTTAAATTGCGTTTATATAATTGCGTACACTGAAAGAAATATATACTAAAGTTAAATAAAAAAATAATTAGGGCAAATATATTTTATGTTTCATATTTGGACTACCACATACATTGCTAAAACAAATATATTCGTTTGGTTAGCAGCCTATTGCTGCCCTAGCAATATAAATGTGTTTCTAGCAATATTTTTTTGCTGTAATTCACTTATAGTTTACATTTTATAGTAAGGGTAAGTTTATTTTTATTTAGATCTAACATATCTTCTTTACAATAAATGTATTACAAAATTTAACATACATTCATAATAAACAGTAGTATAAATGTGTAAAGCACTAGTATAAAATTTTTAGTATAAATTTGTGTTTACTTTTAGCAACAAATTTCTTTCAGTGTATATATTAAAGTTTCGCCAGTATACAATGAAAATTTGCAATTTGTTGGAACTAATGGATTGGTCGGTTTGATTTAGTCTTAGACGTGATTTTTTATATAACAAATTTATCAGACATAAAAAAGAGTACCAAATCGATTTAACTTAAAATGTAGTGAACGAAGTGGGTAACACTTTCTTCACCAGGATTTAGGTGGATTTATTAGTCTGATCTTTCTACTACTACTTTCAAACTAAAAAATATTAAAAAATAAAATAAATATTTCTTGTTTATATGCAGGAGTTACAACAGTTTTATATATATTTTTTAATTAAAAATGATGTATTATATTCTATTTAGGTAATTTTGCGTCTTTCCGAGACTCCTCAAAAAGGCGAAAAACCTTTCTTATTATAGGTTACAAAGAAATACCTAACGATTTTAAAATAAAAAAGTTCTTTTCCTCGCAGTAATATATTATATATAAACTTATACGCTAAAGAAACATCGGGTTTTCAAACCGCGCGCCATCTGGTGGCGCTCGATAGTTTTATTAAAATATAAGGTATGTCAGCAATGCATATAAAGCATACGAACTGTACATCATTTCTAAATAAATAAGTAGTTTTTCACAAAAGAGAGAAAGGCAGAAGTCTTACTTGACAAATTTTATTTGCAAAGTTGCAATTGCACAGCTTTACCGACCACGTTATTTGTGTTTTGCGTTGCAAGTAAAAACTAAAAAACTTTGATTGGTTTATAGTATATTATGTTTCAAGTTTGATAAACGCCATGTTATACACGAATTTAATTTAGGCACGAGCGAGCTTGCGAGCGAGTTCTTAAATTAACGAGTGTATAGAAAAGTTTATGAACGAGGTGCATACTATACTTTTTTTACGACAAATACTTATTATTATCTTAAAATGATTTAAATCAAATATTTTTTTAGAGCGCCATCTATGAAACAATAGGGGAATCTGTGTGTCACCGTCAAATGTCAAATTTTTGTATTTTATAAACAGATTATAAAGGTTATAAATCGAAATGTATTTCTTAAAAATAGACAGTTTTTTACAGTGAAACTAAAGAAAATGTTTTATGAGCACTTTACAGTGGAGTCCGTGCCCGAATTTAAGTTATAGTTTACTGCCGGCGAAATTAAAAGGTCAGTACAATGTTCATATAAAATTTTCAAATATTGGCGTTGAGAAACTGTTTAATACTTTTGTTTTTTTGTATTGAGATAATAAAATAAATTTCACATTTAGTATTATTTTACAAGAAAGGCACTTTATTTTAACAATTGTATGACATTTGTCAACTGTCAACTAATTTAAAACTAACTTCTTTTTTTTCCGAACCGAAACCCGAACCGGAACCGTTTTCGCTTTTGATAAAATCTGTTGGACCGGAACCGAAACCTTTATTTGCTTTCATTCTAATAACATTATATAACATATTAGGTTATAGATTAAAATTACGTAAAACAAATAACCTCACTGGAACCGCTTAAAACCGAAAAGAACCGAACCGTTATAACTCCACGAAACCGAAACCGGAATCGGAACCATTAAAAAGAAAATAGGGTGAACCAAAACCGTACCGGAACCGATATTTCATTTCGGTCCGGGTCCCTGCTACAAACCTGTTGCTAACTTCAGCCCGTGACTAAAACGCCGCAAAGCCACAACTTGTCAATGTGTATTTAAAAGGTCACTTAGTGTCATGGAAACATGTACGATAATGGTCGTTTTAAAGGTGGGAGTAGAAAAAATACTTTATTTCAATTTATTATTCTTATATAGTTACGTTTGTGTATGTATTTTGGTTTGTGTTTGGTCTTTTACCGTTAAGTGAAGACTTTCTCGATCAACACTTTATATAATTTATAATGCTGATTGCATTTAGAGGACTTATTTGTTTTAGGATTTTTTCTAAATTTAAATTTTTAAATTTTTTAAGTAAATCATTAATCCAATGTGTTTTATTGTATCTTATAGGTACAATTGATATTTACAGGAACTGTATGCAATTTATTTCCTAATTCGGATTTCCACTGTTTATTGGGAAATACTTTTTAGCGTATACTTTTTTAAAATCTTAAACACAATGTTATGCAGAATTATTTATGGTTTTAATCACATTAAAAACTTACGTTTGGCAAAAATGTCAATATTTACTTGTAGAACATTTAATAACTACTAAAAAATATAAAATTTTAATGTTTTTTCTAATTTGAAGCTCTTAATAAAACTACCCATTTTGTAAGTTAGTTTGACTTAATTTTCTGCCAGTTCAAGGTGTACATAAAAAAATGGTTAGCATTTATACGACAATGGGTATACAAATTTTAATGTTAAATAATGCTTACGCAATTTGCATTTTTCACCTGTTAAGTTTCTAACTTTTAACCTAATTTAGACTGTTGATATCTATGCCAGTTTAAATTGGTTTTATTTTTTCGCTTTAGGAATAAAATGGGTTGTTACATACCTTTTTCTTGGCCACAATACTCTTATCCATATTATTACTCCTGACAGTTTTTCTGGAAAATTTGTAAGTGTCTTCATTGACTCTGGTCTCTTGAACAATGGGAGTTGGTTCTTCTTCAGATGAATATCCCCTATTAACTTGATTCAAGGAGCCAGTCCTAATTAATTTGTTACCGCTACCTACTGTGTGGCTATACCCATTGTTAGAGACTCTGCCTGGAGGGGTATTAATCTAAAATAATAAATAGTAAACAGTTTAATTTTTATTTTATAAGAATAATAATTATTATGGATGATATAAAAATAAATTAGTCAAAAATGACTAATTATAAGTCATATTCGACTAATTGTAATAACAAAAAATGAGTCACTTTTTAAAACCAAAAACTTAATAACCGAAGCTGTTCGTTCCTAATAACTTTATAACCTTTTATATTAAAGCCAATAAATCCATAACCAAAGAACCCTACCCCAATAACCCCATAATCCGAATCCCAATAACCACATAACTCAAGCAATTGAACTCGACCTATTATCGCAATCTGTCCAAACCCAATAATCTTGTAACCGAAGCTGTTAATCCACAGTAACCTTATAATCTGATATAGTTAACCCCATAACCCCATAACCCATCCCCGAGTAACCTTATAATCTGAACCTCAACATCACAATCTTGGGGTTTAACTAATTGAGTTTTATTACTGCGCCATAAAAGATTGCAATGGATTAAGTTATGTTAAAGTTCAGATTATAGGGTTATTGGGGGTGGGACCCACCCGGTGGGTTATGGGGATATGTGGTTCAATATATTCAGTGAATGCCTTTAAAAATGAGTTCATTATTCCCGTTGTTAGGCAGAGATTTTATAATGTTAATCATTATTCACGAAAAAACCCAATATTATGCAATAGCAGTAGATAATAGTACAGTTGTATTCAATAAAAAAGCGTACAAGAATTAGAATGAGAGAAAACTGTCAAAATAATATTATTGCTTAAAACCGGCTTATCACTGTCATAAGTCATTAAAATAATTACTATAGGTTATAAAGAGCATTGACGTCGTAGGTTAATTAAATAATATTACAAAAATTATTAATTTTTAATATAGATTTTTTATTTCTATTATACCACGGTACGAATTGACCATTCTTCTTCGATTCTTGATACTATTTGAGCCTTTTTAACTGACGAGGCATTTTTATTTTCTACTGTCAGTTATAGTGACTTAAGTCAGTGGAAAGCCGGTTTTACGCAATAATGTTGACAGTTTTCTCTCATTCTAATTCTTGTACGCTTTTTTAATGAATACAACTGTACATTATGTGTCAAGTTTTATAAACGCCATTTTAGTTAAGAGTTTTATTAACACGAGCGAAGCTTGCAAGCTAGTGTAATAAAACAAGTGTCTGGAGAAGTTTATAAAACGAGTTGCATACTAAACTTTATCTACGACGAACAGAATTAAGAATTTAAAGACAATTTTATTTCATAAAATTTGACAATTGACGAATTTAACCTTACTTTTTTGCAATTTATAGTAAGGTTAACTTCAGCCCGTGACTAAAATGCCCAAAAGCCATTGTTGTTAACTTCAGCCCGTGACTAAAATGCCACAAAGTCACAACTCGTCAATGTAAAAGTAGATAAATAATATTAACAGTTTTAAATTAAATTATGTTTTAATTATTTTTCAAGGACTGCGCACTAGCATAATTAGGTATATTAAAATTCTTGCTATTTATAAAAAAATAGTGTTTACACAACATAAATAATTTAAATTTATAAAAAAACTAATTTAACAAAATGTAAATGCATTTTTGATGCTTTTGTTGGTTTGTTTGACATTAAAGTAGCAAACAATCTTTTTTTGGCATTTTCTTTTGTTAAATTACGTCGTTAATCCAATAAATTTGTGAGCAGAAAAAAACATCGCCAAAATAGCTCCGCAAAAAAACATACACTTTTAAATCTGGGTAGTCACATCGCGATGCATCGGAGCGCATAGTTCGGATACCGAACTTCGGGCAAAGCTTTGCAAAGGTGTGGTGTTCAATTTGATCTGATGTGATTTATGTTGATGAGTGGATATCAAGATACATGAGTGGATATGATCGGAGCGATGGTCAGCGCTTCGGTGTGTCTGCAGTGCAGACTCTGCTCACTAAAGTAGGTTTCGATTTAGCATACTGTTTTGTTAAGTGCATTAAAACAAAATATTTCGAAAAAACGGTCATAAAAAATTGGGTTAAATTGCATTAAAAATGTCCAAAACAAATTTTGCACAAATATTTTTTAAAGGCCTATCAAAATTGATAAAAAGTATTTTGCCTAGAATCAGGTCTCTAATATTAATGTTTACAGTGTGTAATGAATACAAATTAAAAAATAATGATACCTAGAACCTATTCGAGCAAGTTTTTCATAAAAAATTGTTAAATCGATAAAGCCCATTTTGGAATGTTATGGATATGCTGAAATATTGTTAATTAGTTTTGTTTAAAATCTGCAATATTTTTTACGATAATTAATTCGCAGTAAAAACTTTTTTTCAACACAAACTATGTCCTTAAATGACATATTAAAATTGCTAAAATGGCTTCGTACTTTGGCAACATTAATTAAATATTTATATACTTTAAATAAATATACTTTCTAATTTTATTGTTCTGATTTCATGTTGCCTTTTAATTTTATAAAAAAGTGAAACAAATATTTTATTTTATCTACTCCTATGTAAGGACCTAATTTAATAACTACCTAGTTTAATTAATTAAATATGGTATCAAAAATAAAGAAATATTATAAAAATACGTCATAATTAATAAAACGGATATAAATTATTTATAAAATCGTTTGAAAATGGGTAAAATCTAAATTACTTAATTATTTTTAGGTTATATTTTATATAAATCAAATAAAATATTTCTTTCGGCAGGTTTAATGTATACTAAATAATTTAAGTGTTATTTTCTTGATTTTTTTTATGGTACCATCATAGTGCGATTCCAATTGTTGCTTATTTTATAAGATGATACGTTTTTATTAACAAATTATTTTTTTTCATGAAAAAAAAAGTTCAATACACTGTCTCAGAGGTTATTAAAAAACTAGGTAACCCTTAAATTTTTAATAATATCGATTAAAAACTAACGGAGTTATTTACTATTTTGCGCAGTAATAATTTCGCGGCTCAAATGTGCAAAAATACGAAAATCGATTTGAGCGACCTCTAAATATTCATCGAATTTGGATTTTTTGGTATCAATCTTTTAGTTTTAATGTAATCTTTATAATTTAGGCCAGTGCGGGTTCATTTTTAAAAAAAGGCTTTTTTTGAATCACCCTAATGTACATATGTATATGTCTATAGACAAGCTATGACTTTATGGCGTTTTAGTCATCAGTGAGGTATAAAATTTGTTTTGTGTTCGTCGTAGATAAGGTAGGTATAGCATGCAACTCGTTTATAAACTGCTTCGTACTTCTTGTACTTCTTTGGCAACATTAATTATATTTTTATATCGTCTAATACAAAATTATTTTCTGCAGCTTACAAAATATATTTAAAATACTTTTTAATTTTATTGTTGTGATTTCATGTTGCCTTTTAATTTTATAAAAAAGTGAAATAAACTGTTTTATAATGCTCCTGTTTTGTATGTTTTTAACAGGCTTTAGAAAATATAAAACGAGACCAAACTATTTTATAAAATGAAAAACATTTATTAGAATAATGTTGCTTTATAATTTAATTGCCGGAAACGCTTTCGCTACCAATATAAAGTTTACCGCTGTACTAATATAATTATTTACATGATTGTAAATTAATATAGGTTTAATAATAATTTTAATTAATATGGGTTTTTAAACTGTTTAATCAACTGACCGTAATATATGATAGATTTGGTCACAACTTAAAATCGATCATTACCATCATTAATTACATTTTTAAAAACTACATTGAAATAAATATAAATCATTGGCAAATAATAAAGTTAGTTTATACAGACTACTCAAACTTTGGATGGAAATAACTTTTAAAGTTAAGCTAAACTTTTAAAATCATCTAAGCGTTTTGTTCTACAAAATCCAAACCGCCACCAGGTAATTTTTAATTAATTTATATTTACATTAATTTGTAATCAGTACCTACCCAATGCAAAACTTATCTACCTACACTTATAAATACTCTATGCAGTATGTATGCAAACCATAGAAAAAGGAAAAAGGATGCAAACTATAAAAATAATCTTTAACGAGTGGGTGTAAGAAATATTCCGTAGCTGATTTATTGATTATTATATGATTAACAATCATAAACATAATATCCCATTTTCTGGCGGCTAAACATTCTTTGTGTGCGACGAGGGACCACAAGGTCGACACGTGGAGGCTTTATGGTGGTCGTCAGCATTTTAGAGGAGCACACAGTTGCTTAAAAATATAAGCGGCACTCTTTAAGAAGCACTCGATAAATTAAGACATAAGTTGTTATTGTTGAACTGTTTGATTTTAATATAATTGTTTTAAACCAAAAAGACTTTATTTCTTACAAATCAGAAGTGGAATATATCTACACGTTAACCCTACAAGAGTTTTAAGTGTTGCGAAGTATTGAATTATTATGTCGAAACCCGACGGAACCACTCCGCCAGTGTCCCCATCAATGGGTGTTCCTGTCTCTGAATCTTCAAGCGATTCTTCCGATGTTAGACCATCTACACCACAAAAGAAACAGAAGAAAGTGAAAACAAAGGCTCGACGCAAGAGAAGTCTCTTATCGAATACATCGAGCAGTTCTAGCGATGACGAGCAGGAGACATCGAGGAGACAGAAAAAGCGAGGGCAATTAGGGGTAATGTACATTTCTTCGGTACGAGTAACTACGGAGAAGAAAAGATGATCCCCGTGTTTGACCCGCAAAAGGCAGACCAATCAATCGAAATTTGGGTGCGCCGTGTTGGGTGAGCAGTTAGCGGTGAAGTGGAAGAAAATGAAGAAGTTGTTGGTAAAGCAATTTACTAAACCTTTACCATTTTCCAAATTGCTAAGAGATGCTGCCACATACGAAACGCAAAGTAATCAAAATTTTAGCGAATATTGTTTTAACAAGTTGGACAAGCTAAGAGCTTTAAAAATTAAAATCCCTGAAGTTTATTTAGTAGATGCTGTTATCGGAGGTATAACAGACGAAAACATCGCAAGATCAGTTCGTTCCTCGCGCTTTAATAATACAAATGAATTGTATGCTTATTTAAGTTCGCTGGGCAACATGCCAAAAAGTTTTAAGAGTGACGGGAGTCGTAAAGCATCTAGAGACGAAGAAGAATCCCAAGAACAAAAAGCTACTACTAGTGGAATTCAGCAAAAACAAGTTAAGTGTTTCAATTGTAGAGGACCTCACCGTGCAAGGGAATGTCCTAACTAGAGTTGAGATTGAGCGAAACCAATGACAGTTAAAGAAGTAAGGCAAGTTTTCAAGTTGGCAAGGTACTGTTGCAAGTTTGTGAAAAACTATTTAGGTGTTGTGGAACCGTCAACAACAATCTATCAAAAAGGATATTATGTTTATAGAATGCACTGTATATTCGGTGTACCGCCGCGAATTATCAGCGATCGTGAAAGTGCCATTACGTTGAAGACATTTAGTCTATTTTGTGAATCATACGCGACCCTTTCATAAAAGAAATCCAAAGTGTTCTTAGTGCTGCGTTTAATTAAGATAAAATAAACATCACATTAACCATGACCAGCTTAAGCAGAAAGAACGTTACGATAAGTGTCAACGCAAATCATCACGTTTTGAATGTGGGTGATTTAGTACGCGTATTAATAAGTGAATTTCTACCGGGTCCGCCAAAAAGTTGTTCCACAAATATAGAGGACCATTAAAGTTTTAACGGTAAAAACTTGTGTATGGTAGTAGCGACTGATAAGATGAAACAGTGGTTAACGATGATTAAAATACTATGTACTTATTTTTAGGTTGAGATAACAATTTAAGCCGATACTGCTTATTTGTTGTCGGGAGAATATTTAGGCCGAGACTGCCTACTTATTCGGAATTGAGATGACAATTTAAGCCGAGACTGCTTATTTGTCGTCGGGAGAATATTTAGGCCGATACTGCCTACTTATTCGGAATTGAGATGACAATTTAAGCCGAGACTGCTTATTTGTCGTCGGGAGAATATTTAGGCCGATACTGCCTACTTATTCGGAATTGAGATGACAATTTAAGCCGAGACTGCTTATTTGTCGTCGGGAGAATATTTAGGCCGATACTGCCTACTTATTCGGAATTGAGATGACAATTTAAGCCGAGACTGCTTATTTGTCGTCGGGAGAATATTTAGGCCGATACTGCCTACTTATTCGGAATTGAGATGACAATTTAAGCCGAGACTGCTTATTTGTCGTCGGGAGAATATTTAGGCCGATACTGCCTACTTATTCGGAATTGAGATAACTGTTTAGTCCGACACTGTCTAAATGTTATCGGTTATATGTTTGTTTTAGCTAGTTAAGAAGCGGTCTGGGACATCCCGCAAGTAAGGATGGCCGAATGTAAGAAATATTCCGTAGCTGATTTATTGATTATTATATGATTAACAATCATAAACATAATATCCCATTTTCTGGCGGCTAAACATTCTTTGTGTGCGACGAGGGACCACAAGGTCGACACGTGGAGGCTTTATGGTGGTCGTCAGCATTTTAGAGGAGCACACAGTTGCTTAAAAATATAAGCTGCACTCTTTAAGAAGCACTCGATAAATTAAGACATAAGTTGTTATTGTTGAACTGTTTGATTTTAATATAATTGTTTTAAACCAAAAAGACTTTATTTCTTACATGGGAAATATGGTCGATTCTAAACGAGTTGCACATATTATTTTGTTTCACAATCAAATCGTTAGAGAAATCGTTGTAGAAATCCAATACCCATGAACGTATCGTAGTGTGACTTGGCATTATTGGTTTTTTAGGTTATGTTTTTTATGGGTTTCGGGCTTACAAATAGTGTAGGATGACCCTTTACAACATTTTTTAAAGCAAATACACTAAAATAGTACTTAACATTTTTATATTTATTCGATAACAAAGTTTTATTTAGAAAAATATCTCCATATCAAAACTAAAAGTTGAAAGTGCTTTGTGTTCAAAATTTATATTTAATATATTAACTGAATACAGGGTGTGTTTATTTTGACATTCATAACTTTTTTTGGGTAAAAAATAACTGATTTGGATTTAGTGTCCCCAATAACATAGGCATAGGATGTTTCTTTTGTGTCATTCATGAATGGGCCTTCTTTTTATTTCGCGTGCCTATGTTAATACAGCTAAAAATAGTTTTAGATATTAAAATACCCCTTTTATGGTTAAATTAAATTATTTATAATTAATTAAAATTTTAAATTGTATAAATTTTAATTATAATTGTAAATAATTATAATTATATTAATAAATAATTGTACAAGTTATAATTATAATTATAATTGTATAAATTAAAATTATAATTGTACTAATTATAATTATCAACACATATTATAATTATCAACAATAGTACTAATAGGTTTGAAATCTGCCTCATTCATGCATTTAAAAAAATGTGTTTTGTACAATTAATTTAATTCCTGTGATAAAAAAGACTTTAAATTTAAAGTGTAGGTATAGGTGTTACTCCTGTACATTTTAAACCAGTCATAAAATGAAGCTCTAGCTTTATTCCGTCATTTTATTAACGTTTAAAAAGTATTTAAAATGACACGAACACGGATTTTCGTTTTAAATTGTTAATTCGTAAATCATGCAATCTTTTACAAAAAAGTGTAGGTACTGTAATGGTTCCGAAAAAGAAACACCCTGTATAAATTTATTAGACTACGTGTTATAATATATTTTATTTTTGTACTTTTAAAATAGGATTAAGTAATAAAACTTTATTTTTAAGGCGAGTAAAATTTCAAATTTAGGTAGAAAATTTGCAAGCAAACAAGAGAGGTAGGCTCTAAGCTTGAAAAAGGGTACATCTGGCGTACACATTGGGCGAGGAATTTCCACGAGAGGTAACCGAAGAAGGTTTTTGGAAAAGGAGAACTGAGGCAGAAGCGTTTTGAATTTTGTGCAGTACAGTTCGTTTTCTTTGGTAAAATTGTAAAAGTAAATTATTGTTCTAAAATCATTGTTAAAAGTGTTGTTAATGTATTCTACAAGGTTAGTTCTAAATATTTAATCTATTTAAATGTGTAGTAAAATTAACTAAACGTAATATTGTGCATTTTTAAATTGTTAATATTATTATTATATAATTATTGCTATTATGCGTATATGTATCCTTTACTATTACGTTTAGCTGTATTTTACGTTATTTTTAACCCTTTTCTTTTAGCTATTACCACCCCTATTCTCGCTTTTATTATTATCACTATAATTTTAATAATTTGCTATGCTCAATGCTTGTACCGCTCAAATGTAACCTTGTATTTTGTTTGTGCTTAACCCATCATTTTGTACCCTTTTCTATAACGTGGTTAAGCATTGTTTTATGATCCGTCCAAAGTTATTGATGTATTGCGAAATTACTCGGTGCTTAACCAGGAGTGCTGACCGTTATTGTACAACTTTGAGTACTCTTTGTTTGTGTGCGTGGGCCTTTGTTGTATGAACTAATATTTTTCTCCCGTGAGGGGAAACAGGTTGCCCTAGGTTCTCTAGGGTTGCATCGCTTTTCCCCGACCCTTCAACTAAAATAGGCGGGTTGCCTCCCATATTGGGACCTCGTTACATTCTGGGCCTAGCCCGGCTAACTAACCCCAATATTCTTCAGTTTTAAATCTTTGTTTAAATGCAGTATCGAGCCATATCGCCAATACAATAATTTGCGTAATTTTTAAAGTACAATGCCTGACCGCGTATTCCTTTGCTACTTCATAGCCGACCAGGGTTTTTTCTCAGGCTCTTTTTCCCTGGCCGAACCCTCCTAAGAGCCACCCCTTGCTTGTTTGTAAAAAGTTAACGTAAATTAAATTGGGGTAAACAAAACCACTGTATTTTATTTCTTATAAACCTAATTCTCCCACGTATCATTCTTAAAGCAATGCATCTAATAAAACAAGTAAGTAAACACAGCGTAGAGGTCCAAATTTGGATAAGACGATCACGAGCCAAAGCCACGAAATATTTAATTTATCAATTTTTCATAAAACTTGTTTTAACGAACCTGTTGTTAAGAGAAATCTTTACAGTACATACATTTTTTATCAAAATTTGCTTTTCTACTTCGCCGCGCACAGTGGTAGGAAAAGGGGAAAAAGCTGGCCAGAATTGAAAAAATGTTTTTTTTTTTCGTAAAACAAAATACGGTATTCTATAAAGAACCTATTTCTGCACCAACTGCCAAAAATTTGTGGCTTTGTTTTATCCATTGAGAAATTGTCTATTTGAAAGGGTCATTGCGAGAAGTCACATTTTCAATAAAATAAACATTGTGGCGCTATCTTAAAGTGTTTCACTTCAGCTTTCAGGTGGTATTTGCAGAGTGGCAGAAATATGTGTCTAAGTGCCTTAGTTTGCAATGGGAGTTTACCTGGTTTACAATGCAAGAAGTACCTAAGTCATCATTTTGACAGATGCAATGCAACATGTGCCTTAGTCCACGATATTTAAATTTGGTTATATCTGAGCAAATTACCTATTAAACTGTGTAAATCCTAATAATTTGTGTCTGCGATTAAAAACATAACTATGGCAGGTAAGTAAAGTAAAATAAAATAGATTGTGGAACCTTAAAACATACCAGTTACCGTTTTTTTGCTCGAACTTGTCTGAAAATGGAAGTATAATCCAGCAAAATGATGTCATTGATAAAGAAATTGATCAGTTACAAGAGGCTGACGCTGTTTATGAATAGCCAGCCTTCTAATTATATTCTTAGTTTTGCTTTAAGTTATGTCCTAAGTTATGTCTTAGTCTTAAGTTTTGTTCACAATTTATTTATTTTTTTACGGCGTTATAATATAATAAACATTTTTTTAAGAATAAACCAAAATTTTTCCTCAAAATATCCCTTAATTTTTGACAAAATAAAACATTTCAACACAAAAAAGTCCCAAATAATTTTATATATTTTTTTTGATATAACAAAACGTTTTTTCTTTTTTAATCATGGAAGTCCAATCCACTTTTCACAAAGAATACACACATTTTCATCATAATATTTTGTGTAATATTTTACACCATTAAAAAAACAAGTTTTTATTCTTGCTCCGCTCCGCTTCTACAGTAAGAATATTTTTTTCGAAAAAAATGTCGCTCTAAAATGAAGCACCCTAATATACATAAATATGTAAATAACATGAGATATGGAACATACAAGTTGCACTATAAAGAACATAGGCAATATAGGCATCTTTTTAAAACGGTGTTTGGAGTATATTATAAAAAATCTAATTTCTGAAACTACTGCAAACTTTGGGCTACGAAATATCTAAAGGAAAACTTTAGACTATTTTATTAATAAATCTTTGAAAAATTGGTGCTTTAATTTTAAAACAAACAATTACTTTTTTCAGAATACTATAAATCCCTTTTCGACTTTTATTGGGATATAATAAATTAATAAATTCATAAGCTATCTTAAAACCTAAATAACAAATTATTATGGATGACAAGGCGATCTTGTAAAAATGTGTTTCTTGAAATTATTATTAATTTTTATTATATCTTTCAATGTTTTTTGTGTTTATTTCATAACAAAAGCTATTGTCTAGTTAACATAAAAATGAATTACTTGCCATAAATATAAAAGTATAATCTAAGAATCCCTGTTATTTTTTGCTAAAAAAGATGAATATTTTCTACCATTAAACACAAACTTTTATTGTTTATTTTTATGATGTTGTAAATGCTATGCGTAAATATCCAAAAATGTATAAAAGCTAGTCACCTGTCAAATTATATATATGGGACATTTCACGTTAAATTTTCAATCAAAATTTAAATTTGCTTAGTATTTTTTTTTGTTTACGATACAAAAAAAAATATATATATTTTGCATCATTTCAAAATTATATGGAAAATTTTGGATGTATGTATAAATATTAAGACTAGAAAAATCAATCGATATTTGATACATTTGTATATTCAACAAAAAATATAATTTTTTTGATTATATACAATTGTATCGAATATAATTTCTCATCCTACAATATATTATTAACTATTTTTTTTATAATTTAACCAATCCTCATTTGTAAGACACCCTGGGGTCAGATATACCCTTGATACAACTTTAAAAAGATTCTATTTAAATCGCCAATTTGTGCTGACCTTTCGTGTAAATTTAAGTTAACATGTTGGCCTTATATAGTCTGCAGCGTTAGTTGATATTTGAGTTAGTAGGCTTTCAACTGTCAGTTAAAGCGTGTGCGGGGTCCGCCTGACACCAAGGTGTCTTTGACGTTATTTACAAAAGATCGTTAATTTTTTGAATATTTTAATTATGTGAGTAGTTTATTTAGTTTTACTGACTATTAGTAATTGCTGAATTGTATTTTGGTTTAAAAAAATCATTATGCATAATCCATGGATGAAGCCAGCAGTTCTTGGGATAGGAAGCGGTACTTAAGCCTCAAACTCTTTTTCCGTTAACAAATGAATAAAATCTTGTTAGAAGAGGATACTGAGGAACATATTTTTGGTGACGATGACACAGATGAAGATTCCGACTATTTGGAAGAACAAGAGGGGTCAGAAAGTGAGCAGAGTGATGAAGACATGCAAGAAGAACAGCCTTCTAAGAGTCTTTATCTGGTGAGAAAATCATCAAAATCAAGCACTGATGAATTGTGATCAAATAAATATGGAATGTCTGTTTAGAGCAGCAATGTCACAAAACAGATTTAAATTTTTTGTCATCTTGTCTTCGATTCGACGACAAAGAAACCAGACAGAAGCGGAGGACCAACGATAAACTAGCTCCGGTTAGGGAAATATGGGACAAATTTATATATAACTGTTGCAAGTACATTCCTATTGCACAATAGATGAGCAACTAAAAAACAATTGTGGTGTATTTGTTTAAGATGTTATTTGAAACCTACTTTTTTCTTATATATTTTTAGGCTCCATATTCTCTAAAAATATGTGGGGTCTGTCTGACCCCAGGGTGTCTTCTATTTCAGGAAAATTAACGATGTCTAATGAAGGTTAAATTATAATGGCACAGGCTGGATCATGCCCCTGTTACAGCTCTCATTTGGAAAGCGCGATCGTCAATAATTATTAATATTTCATAAAATATTTAAAGGTTCATTTTAAAATTTGTATACAATGTTCTGTATACTTTGGTTTTAAAAACTAAACAAAAACATAAAATAATAAAATATATTTGTTTCAAAATGAGCATTTAAAATAAAAAAAATTAATTTTTTTTATTTAGGTATTTAAAACAAGACTTAATTTTGAACTTTTTTAAACAAACAATAGAAGTTTGTTAAATATTATTCTATTTACAAACGGTTGTATAAATATCAATTTTTCGTCCTAAAACTCCAAAAAATTATAACTTTAAACTTTTTCCTATATACTTTTATTGTAAACAAAAAAAATTAACCTATCCAATTTTTAATATTTTTTTATTTTGGCCATAGGGTATGCCATAACATACCAATAGAGAATGATAAATGGTGGAACAATTTTATGATCGTTCCTTTTGAAATGAGAAAGTAATTGGTATTTAAAGTGGCAAAAAAGTAAAAAGAAATACCAAACACCCTGTGTAACATTTTGAAATACTATTTATGGCCCCTGATAGGATTCTCCTTTGTTAACGTGTATACTTAGAATAAACTTTTAAACATTACAATTGTTGGTAACACACTTCGTCTGTCAAAATTTAAAAACAAATATATATTTAAAAAACAATTGAAGATGGGAAAACGATTTTAATAGCTCTAATTTAAAAATGCAATAATATTTATGAAGTTTCAATCGAAAAAAACAAAGTTACTGTCACTTTGGTTTTATAAAAATAGATAACATCGCGCTATACCTGCACTCAAAGTTTCAGCTTACTGTTTATTTTAGTTTTCTATAAACCTCTAATGAATAGGTTAGGTGAATTATCCTGTATGATTATTGATCTGTGATACAGTGTTATATTTAAGAAAATAAATAAATAAATTAAAAGTATATCTAAACACAGTTAGTCAAAAGTTACGAAGGAACTATTTTATTAGTTAATTATTTTCTAATTTTTTTGTAAATAAGGTATAGAAGATTACTACCTAAAAACGACTAAGAATGGTAATCGTTAAAATCTCAATAAAGTTGAAGAATACGAGATATGTTTAATATCTCGTATTTATCAACTTTATTGTGCAAAACATGAAACAAACAAAAAAAAACATTTATTCAGGGGTGATGTAAATTGTATTGTGAATGTAGATTTAACCAGAAAAAATACGTTGCATTTGAACTAAATACCAAAACTACATCGACAGACCACATGATTTGTGGAGCGAACTGTTTTGGGAAATCCAGTAAATTAATTTATTATTTGATTGTGAGTGAGCGCTTTTGTGTTTAGTAACAGTGTCGAATTTAGTAGGGAAATTAAATAAATTAGTAGAAAATTAGTAGAAAAAATATTGCATATTTTTGTATTTGCGACTAGGCAAAGAACATACAACTGTTCGTCGTACTTAGTCAGTGTATTTTTGAATAAGATTGATTTTCATATTCGACAGTATCATGAACAACACTTTTCACTACATTCTAAGAAAACCATATCCTATGGCAAATTTTAAGGTAGTAATCAGGAATTGTTTACTTTTCTTTCAATAATAAGGACAATATATTGTCCTTATTATTGAAAGAAAAGAAGAAGCTGGCTATTTCAGTAATAAGATTGTCTATTGTATCATTTTCCTTAGTTAAATCAATGCGACGTGAACATAATAATAATAATAAATCTTTATTGCACAAAAATATAAATAAAAACAATATTTTATACAAAGGCGAGAATTCAGCTGATGCTGTTCGTCCATTCTAAACCTACTTAATAATACAAAAAATAACAAGGTAAATTGGTAAAAAATACATACTAACAACAAATATATTTAAATTTTACTATAATAAAATTGACTTCCTTGTTCAAAGTGCAAAGTGGATTGGAGTATTTTTTTTAAACTATTTAAAGAGTATGTTGAGTTAAAAATATTGTGATATTTGTTTAGAATCATTAGTGCAAAATATTCAAAGCTTTTCTCAAATTTCGAGGTTCTATGACTAGGAATTGAAAAATACTGATTATTTCTTACATTTAAGCTGTGACATTTGTTTCGTTTTATAAGTAAATCGTACAAATAAGCTTAATTATAAAACAAAACCAATGTTATAAGATGGAGACTATGGATGGATGACTACTTTAAATACTAAAACACTACGAGGTGTGTTCAGAAAATATCGGGAATTTTATTTTTTTGAAAAAATATTTATTTATTCGTGTAAATTAATGTTGACGCCTTCAAAATAGTCCATTGGATATTATGCACATGTGTCAGCTCTTCTTCCAATACTCGAAACACTTCTAAAACTCGATCTTTGAGATAGCCTTTAGTTCTTTCAGCGATGCGCTTTTAATGTTATCTATGCTTGCAAAACGACGGCCCTTTAAGGTTCTCTTTATTTTTGGGAATAGGAAAAAGTCAGACAGAGGCATGTCTGGCGAACATGGAGGCTGGGGCATCATTACAGTATTGTTTTTGGCCGAAAGTTTTGTTCAAAATTTAACAATTTTGGAACAAATTTTGCTGTCACGCGTTTCCCAAAACATTTGAAAAAATTTCATGGGATGAGCCAATCGATATACCAACATCATTAGCGACTGATGGTTTATAACCATTTCTTCCACTTTTTCCATGTTTTTATCGGTTGTTAATGTGCTTGTGCGTTCGGGGCGTTCGTCATCTTCAACGTCTTTACGGCCATCTTGGAAACTCTTATACCACTTGTAAACTCTTGTTTTACTTATAGCAGACTCACTGTAGGCCTTTGTTAACATTTCAAAGAATTTATTTCTTTTTTTAAGCAAAATTTGATACAAATGAATCAAAGACCATTTCTTTTAACGAACGAAAATCGCCGAGCATAAACCACGTCTAACCTTAGCGGCTGCCACAGACAAAGTAAACAATGAAAACAGTTAAAGTTTTTATCATACTTCGGGGGCATTTACCTAGACCAACATAATAAATAAAATTTTATGACAACCGGACCCTCCGAAGCCGAAAATTTAACAATTCCCGTTATTTACTGAACACACCTCGTATATTGTAATAAGAATAGATAGCTGCATTTTAAAGTGTTGTTTTGAATATAGTGGCGAGTTATATGATCACGATAATTTTAATTTAAAAAGACTATCGAAAACATTAATATTTTAAACTCTTTGTCTTTCCAGTTGTTAAAGGAAACTGATTTTGGAAACAGTATATCTTAAAGACATAAATGGCTTTGCCATCCATCAAGCATGATGTGTAGGGCCAGGACCGTATTTAATCCACCATTAAACAGAAGAGATAAGCTTCAAAAGTCCTTATAATCGTCTCGTGGTTGTTGTTTTACGAAGTAATTCTTTTTTTACTTCTATTACGGAATATGATAATATATCTTTTTAATGTGGAATTACATATTCCTTAAAGTGTTTTAGAATAAATCATTCTATTAACGGATGATGCAATAAACACTGGTGGGGACATCTCTGTGTATTATCTAACAACTTTTAAACCGATCCAACCTCGTTTTCTCCCAAATAAACTATTTTTTTATGATATTTTTTGAAAACGTAGAAAAAGTGTAGACTGAAACAAATTTGGAATCACATATTCCAAACTTGGTACAAAACATATTATTCTTAAACTATTAAATAAAGTATTATTAAACATTCCAATATGCCACAAGTTCAGACAAGTTCATGTTTAAGAATTTTTTCAAAGCACCAATGTAAAGATCAGTATTACTTGGGCTCAATTACAATGCATTTAATGAACGATATAACTTTACATCTTAGCTGCTTCAACGCATGCTAAAGCATGAGCCTTTCCTGTTATTCTATTACTATAAAGATTATTTTATAATAATATTTTAAAACCCCTGCTTTTTGGCAACTATTTTTTGTCTTGAAAAAAGATATTACAAATAATACAAAAACTTTGTAAATGTGTCTTATATATGGGTCGTTTTTAAAAAACACCCGCCTTCCGCTGTCCGTAAGTTTGAATTCCAATAACTTTGTTAAAAATTATCCGATCTTATTGATTGAACAACCAAGTGAAAGCCTAATAATCCCTTAGTAAACTCTTTTAGAAAATGTTTGTTTAGTTATTTAAGAATATATTTTTTTTAATTTTGAAACACACATTTTCGCATGTCCCATTAGCGTTTTATAAAACTTACATACATGATTTTTTTTAAATATTGAATAACCAGAACTTTGTGTTGCTTTAGTAGTAAACAATTTATATATAAAATAATTAATTTTAAACTACTTTTTTTAAATTTGACTCATGTCCCAGACATTTTTTCCGTTGCGTTACGTCCGTCGCGTTACCGATAGAATATTAAAAAAAACATATACATATATGGCAACTTTTTTGGCACTCACCTGATCAACAAATGATGTTCGGACGTACCATTACCCAGCTGAATTTATTTATTCACTCAGGAAGAAGATATCGGTTGAAACAGGTGCGGGTAACGAGAATGTAATAATTGTTTGTCCGCTAAGTTACTCAAAAAAATAATAAAAATAAGGTAAGAAAAAATACTATTTTTCATGTTTATGTTTATTTTAGGGCACTAAAGCTCATTGAGAGTAATTAATGACTGTAATGTCTTATTATTATTTTTTAAATATGGTTTCACAAAACTTGTTCCACTGCGTTACCTTATGTTACCTTATGGTAACGCAATGGAATTTAGGGTAACACAATAAAATTTTTCGACAACAAAGTGGATATTTACCGTCGCTTTTATTAAACTTAGTTTATGATAAACCAATTTAAAATTATTTGTGATTACAACTCATGATATAGATTACATCCAAGGGAAAATTCCACGCAATATACAAGTACTTTTACCAGCTTATAGTAAAAGAAAAATGGTGTCTACAATTTAGAAATCTAAGTTATTCTGCAAGTGAGCACCACTACAAGGGATTTTGTTTATGCATTACTCTAAAATCGTACCACCCTTTATAGTTTCTTGTTTACGTTATCTGATCAAGTCCTTTGTGTACCCCAGTCGGTTGTGATACCAATGTCTATTTCGTTACTTTTTTTTTGTTAAAAAAAATACTTAAAATTCAGTGACTAAAAGAAAATATTAATGGTATTGTTTTTTTAACAAAGAATCGGAATGGTTTCTTTTAAAAAGTAACTTAACGAACATACATATTTAAAAAAAGCATACAATTTTTAATAAAAAATAAAATAAAAAATTGGAGTCAAAAGTTTGTGAACTACGTACATTTTATTTCAAATTATTTTTATAACAACTTTTTTTATTGAATTAAATTTTGCATTTCAAATTGGTAACACAGTGGAGATATATAAAGCTAGCTAAACACATTTTTCTGAAAAAAACGTAAAAAAAATTAAAAAGGTGCACTGCCTGTCTTAAATGTAAGTAAACAAAACTCTAAACATTTATAAAAATCCAACCAAAAGTCAATTTAAGCAAAAAAAAATTTTGATCTTCATTTTCCTAAAAGCGGGTGTTTCTTGAAAATTACCATAAAAATACGCATGTGGTATCTTAAATTATATGGCCAATTTAAAATGGTAACATTTCGGAGTGCCACGATATTTTGTTTGCTGAGTTAAACAGATTTTTATTTGGATAACAAAACTTCTCTTAAGCTCTTATAAAAATTGTAATAAATGTTCATTATTTATCATAGTTAATGCTTTTAAACGTGTGTGTAATAATCCAATCACAAAACTAAAGAGAGCGTCAGAAACAGTTATGAAGCAATTTATCCCAAAGCAAAGAGTAATACTTTTTTGCACTTGAAAGCATATTATATTTCGTCGAATTTTTTTAAAGGATCAATGTCAATGTCTTGGCGCGATGGGCTTAATCTAGGAAAAAAACTAAAAGGCGCCATACAGAGAAAGGTTTATAAGCATCTACTTCGCGCTATACATGTTAAGGATGTGGAACTGGGCAAAAACTGTATTGAATTTGGTTTGCGATGGATTACAATTTATGTATCGATAAAGTCAGCACAAAAATAAGGTTCATTTTTTGTGAGATTTAAAGCAATACCCAATTTACATTTAATAGCGGGAATGTCAAAATGATAAGGGTAATCCTTGTTAAACAGGGGTATGAACTTAATACATTAATTATTGATAAATTAAACATTCTTACTGGTAATGTAGAGAATGTGTTTACATAATATATTTTATATTATAAATATAAATATTTTCAAAAATATATGTTGAAAAAAATATACATTTTAAATAAATTAATATAAACATAAGTATATAATAAATTTAAAAAATATATTCTTTAATAAAAAAATATAAGTTATAAATTTATATATTTAATTTGATATTTTTATTTTGATAAATTAAAAAAAACATAAAATAATTTTATGTATAATTATTAAATTACCTTAATAATTAATAATTATTATTATTAATAATTATTAAAGTTTGTCTGTAATCGTTTGGACAAAGTAAAATTTAATTAATTATAAAACTTTTCTCAGAATAATTATTATCCTACTTGTTACTGTTATCCTAGAAAGTTGATTAATTAATTTTATTTGTGCCATAAACAGTTGACTTAATTTTATTTTTTTTATTTTAGCATTATCTTATTATCACACCAGACTGTGATATTGTTATAGTATGTTATGTATTAAGTTTAATAAACGCCATTTTAGTCACGAATTTAAATTTCGCACGAGTGAACTTGCAAGCGAGTGCTTAATTGAATGAGTGTCTAGAAAAGTTTGTAAACGAGTTGCATACTTGTTCTAAAACAAATACTTATTATGATCTAAAAATGATTTAAATTAAATATTAGTATTGCTCTATACATCTATAGAGTAACTCGCGCGCCAGTCAAATATCAAATTTGTGTATGTAAATTCCTTAAAAATGGACTTAAAACCGTTTAAATGATGATATATAAGCAGTTTTTAACAGTGAAAGTGAAAAGAATGTTTGATGTTCACTTCACGCAGGAGTCTCCACCCGAAATTTTTAATACCATTTAATCTACTTCCGGCAAAATAAAACAAATCAGTACAAACTTGCAATTAAACTTTTTAAGTGGGTATTGGCATTATAAAACTATTAAATACTAAATAATTTTCACATTATTATTTCACAAGAAGGGCACTTTATTTTAACGATTATATGACATTTGAGAAATGTCAACTAACTTAAAACTAAGTTAAGCCCGTAACTAAAAGTTGTTGCTAACATAAAGTTCGTCAATGTAGAAGTAGATAAAACACTTTAAAAACATTTTACAATGTAATATATTTTTTAGTAGACATTTATTTAAATGGAGCCCTAAGGGCTCAAGTGTCCATTCCAAGTGGCACAGGTTTAAGAAAAAATCTGGAGAAATATGTTCAATTCATCATTATGCCGTGTGGTATTCCTTAGGTTATTTTCCTCATTATAATATGAACCAATCAAAAGCCTTCAATTTTCGAATAAATTTCGTTTAAATAAGCGATTAAATCACTAGAACTATTTAACAGCGATTAAATTTTAGCCTCCATATTGGATTTTTGTTTACGATTTTATGGTGTTATTTACAAGTTTTAACAAACATTTTTTAAAAAACAATAAAAAATAAGCTTTTTTCGCCCAGCACATATAAAAATGAATCATATCAAACCTAAAAATATGACCAAAAATATTATTTATTGTCTCTAGGGTCGCTAAACTCATATCGTCCCTATAAATAAGAATAAAACCTAATTTAAATTTTGTAATAAAGTGAAAATGAATGGTAACTCGGACAGTGACGAAAAATTTACGAATACTTGACCAGATTTGAAAAAGAGGAAGCTAGCTAGCTGTTAACTACGGTTTCGCGAAAGGATCGAACGGTCGATTTGCAAGGGTTCAAGAAATCGATTCAAACTTTTTTACCATATTTCTACATGTAAATGCTGTACTTTTTTCAAAAAAAAAATCTCCTCCATTGACAACTTTGTTTTTATATTTATTTTTTTCTTCATTGTGTTAAAAATGAAGAAATTTTATTTTTTTTAAATAACTTTTTATTTCAAAACTTATCAATTTGAAATTTGGACAAAATGTAGATATTACTAATGACAATTCTTCCATTTAAAATTTTTGTTTAGATTGTAACGTACAGGGGGCGCTGGTAATAATTTAATTTAAAATTTTACAATTTTTAAAGGGTAAATAATCAAAGAAGCAACATTGTTTTATAACACGTTAAAATATTGATATTTGACTATTATTTGATATATTAACTTTTTTATGCAAATGATGTTTCTGTGGCCAGGATCAGTTTTTAATTAGCAGTAGCAGTATTCATAAATGTTTAGTTTGGTACATTTTGTCATTTTTATACTAATATTGTTGTATATTTTATTAATAATTAAGTATAGCATAACACATCAATTAGTTTAATATACAGGGTGTTTCACGTAAGTAATCCGTTAGAAGTTTCTGGGGAATCGCGAAAGTCATCGGTTTAAAAATTTAATAGCGTAAATTATTCGATTTAGACTTTAGTGTGCCACTAATATACGTAATTATTTTATATACAGGGTGTTCCACATTCGTGGTCCATTATAAGTTTCTAGGGAACGGGAAAAAAATCTATTTGACTCTATATTTAAGTCTATTTTTCTAAATTATTTTGAACAAAATAGTACTTCCTGTTTTACCGGAAATGTCTTTAACTTTGTTATTGTAAACAGTAAACCTCATCCATTTTTACATTTTTTATTTCTACATAAAATTCTGAATAAAATGGCTATACGATATCCTATACCTACCCAAAGTCAATATTTCTCGAGTTACTAATTTTTCAATCAAATATTTTAATTAATTTTTAACAATGGATTTAGTGGTAACCATGAATACTATCACATTAACCCACATGTATAATTTCACAGGTTTGTTGATACAAAATAGTATTAAAAATATTAGAAATTTTTAAATGTCTCTGAAATTTTAACTTTGAGAAACAGTTATTATAATACGAATCGAAAGATTTTTTATTTTTTTTTTTAACATACAGGGTTTTACATTTATAATAAAAACGTTATTATTGTTTGAACTTTGCCTAATTTCAAGTGTTTTTTCTTAAGCTATTTGTTAAAAAACTTTAAAAAAATTATTTAAACAATGTTTTAATATTCCATAAATTCTAACCCCATGTCAGCAAACCTAATAACAAAAAAATTACATGCTATTTTTGATTAACGTGCATTTAGCAAAATTTTAACAAAAAAAAATAATAATATCTTGAAAACTATTAATAATTGTATAGTCTATATCAAATTGTATATGCTATTAAAATATCAAATCTATATCGTTTGCGTTTCTTCAGAAACACCCTGTATGGCATTATAATAAATATAAAAAAAACACAAAATAACCAATTTCAAAAAAGCAAAAACCAACTTAATAAAAAATATACAATAAATAGCCAATTGCAACATAAAAAATAAAGTCTTTATTCTAATTTATTTATTGGGTAAATATTACTTTCCTCAGTTTGGAATGAAAATTAAAGCTTGCTTATCGAGTAAAAAATAAATTGAAGCTTGGTTGTGCAGCAAAAAATAAAATTAAAGTAGCTATAAGTAGGTTATTATGTCTAACTTGCTGACACTGTCTATAATTATTATTTAGTTTATTAATTTAAAAAAAAATAAATTGAAAGTCATTTGCAACTTATAAACTGAACTGTCAAATTATATTTCATGCTACAATTGTAGGTTACCATAGAGAAAAGTCTACGATGCATACTATGATCAAAATTAGTAAAGTTGAAAAAATTTAAAATTTATAAATAAAAGTAATTTTAGCTCCATCTATGGCGACTTTTTAAAATAAATATGTAAGAATTGTATGTTATATATAATATATTATATGTAATATATAATGTATAATATGTAATATACAATACATAATCTTATAAAACTAGATAAAAGAATATATACTTTGTAAAACACGTTAGTATTATGCCCTTTGAAGGCCTAACTTAAAAATGGCGTATGTCGTAGAAACATAATTTGCATATAAAAGTTTATATATCAAATAATAGTTAATTATCAGTACTTTAACGTGATATACTCAAAATTATAAAACAACGTTGCTTCTTCGACTTTTTAACCCTTAAATAATGGTAAAATTTTAAATTAAATTGTCCCCAGCGCCCCCTGTATGGTAAAATCTAAAAAAAATTATAAGTGGATTTATTGCCACTAATAAGGTCTACATTTTATCTTAATTCCAAATCGATACGTTTTTAAATAAAAATGTTATTACAAAATATCGAAATTTATCTATTTTTAACACAGTAGAGTGACTTAAGGCCTAAAACCCACGGTGGTCAATGGATAAAAAATTTTTTTTGAAAAAAATGCACCATTTAGATGTAGAAACAAGGTTAAAAAAATATATTCAATTCTGGCATCACTTGCAAACAAATGTCCAAAATTTGTTCGATTTTTACGCGAAACCATAGTTAAGACAATGCGTTGCAACGGTACGAAAAGTGCTATGAATTATTTAAAAACTGGAAAAAGGATCAAAAACCCAAAAACTTAACAGAAAATGTATTAGTTGCTTATCTATCGGAAAGATCAAAGATAATTCTAATGAAACATTAACTTCATCTGTAGAAATAAGCCTTCAAATTCTGGTACTATCCACAATTGTGCTCAAGGCATAATTAACATTAATTACAACAATAAATAAATTCGTAAATTGTTACTGAAGTTTTTTTAAAAAATTCCGTTTATATAAATAAAATTTAAAAAAATAATTTGTTTGATGCCAGGCGAAAAACAGGTGTGTGTCACAGATTCAGAAAACGCATTAGCAGCCCTTAGCTATCAACTGCCCTCGCTTCCCTTCGCTCGCTCAGGCAGTTAATAGCTGCGAGCTTCTAAAGCTAGTTTTCTGCCCTTGAGACACAATATACAATATAGTTTACGAAATATCAATTATTACTTATTACATACCTTAAATTAATGGAATTTTCTTTAAAAAAATATTTATAAATTTTGACACATACGTCAGATTTTATGAATTGTCAAATAGTTTCCTTTAATTCGAGAAATAATCTAGACGTATATCACTAAACCTATAAATTTAATCTGTCAAACTATGCTCAGTAATGGTGGGTTTATACAACTTCATATTATTAATTTATTTCATAATTCACAATTTAGTGCATAAACATAAAAGTTAAATCACACTATCAGCTAAGAAACAGTTTATACAACGATTTAATCCGTAACTCACAATTTAGTGTTTATTGAATAACCTTGAAAGTTCATAAAATTTAACTTATATGAAATAAATTATGAATTATGAAACAGCGCATGTGCCAACAATTTTTCTCTTTCCATTTTATATGGTTATAATTAATAATTATTGTGTTTTGTATTTGTGTCTTAAAAATACTACAAAGTTCCTACAAAACATGAGTTTTAATGAGGGATTTTGTGTTATTTGTCACTTTTAATTATCAATATTGTCTTTGAAAAAATAAAATATATACTAATTTAATGAATTGTATAAACCAGATTTTAAAGTTATGTATTATGTATTAAATTATGCATTAAATTAACAATTGTGTTATAAAATAAATTGCCCACTAAATTATTAATTGTTGTATAAACCCGCCTTAAGTTTTTATTTGATTTTTAAATATAAAAATTCCTTTTTTTAAAACAAAGAAATTTCATTTTTGTAATTTAAAGAACATGATCCAGCAAAAAATGTGTAAAAATACGATTTAATGAGCCCCAATTAGTCACACAAAAACGTGTTTATAAAAAAAGCAATTTTGTTAATGAACATCATAAATTACAATGGAAATATTAGCCATTATAAAATTAAGGCTCATATTTTAAATAAAACAAAACTATTTAATATACAATTTAAAAATTTAAACTAAAGGTTTTAAAATAAAAGGTTTAGAGGATTTAATTTGTTTTATGAAAACATTTTCTGAGAACCAACCAAATGTTGCTCTCGAGTTTGTTGTTGTTGAACAAAGTTTTTTATACAAAATTAAGAATGGATAATTATCAAAAATTATCATTTTTAATAATAGTAATCCTGTTTATGGTTGAAAAAAGCAAAGAATGAATTTTGTACAAACTATGCTGATGATAATAACCTACTTGTGGATGCTAAAAACTTCTGCTAACTTAACGAAAAATGTGAGAGATTGTTCTTAATAGCTAAGACCTGGTACACTGAAAACAAACTTATTCTTAATGATGATAAAAGTTTAGTTTTTAGGACTATACAATCTAGACAGGAAATACCAGAAACTATCCTAACAAATAATTGCCAACTAAAATAAGCCAATGACTCAAAGATTTTGGGAGTTTATATCATAGAGTTTTAGACTAGATGAACAAACTCTGTAGTAAACTGAACTCAATTAAATACGGAATAAGAGTAGTTCATAGATATTTAAACATTAATTTTGAGTCAAATGCAAGGTACTGATTATATTTTGGGGCTCACATGAATTTAATATACTTAATGGTGAATACGAAACTAGAACTCTGATTATAGATCGATAATAACCTACCACATAGGTTTAAGTCAATAAATAGATTAGATGTATTTAAAGAAACAATTTTTTTTAGTTGAGTTGGAGGCTTCAACTTGGAGCCATACCTATTGTATAAATGATAATTTAAAAACCAATCTGTAATGTGATATATATATATGTGACGTCATTCCATTTTTAGGAATAATTTTATTGTTAATAAGAAACTTTGGAATAAAGATTATTATTATTTTTATAATTATTAACAAAAGTTTCTTTATATTGTCAATTTCAGCTATAAAAAAGATAAATATGGAATATTATAGAACTTCACTATATAAAATATTTTGTTGACCAATGTAATCAGCAAATTTATCTACAAACCACGTGCTGCAGTACAATGTTTTTCCTTTATGTTTGTAAATGATAAATAGCACAAAACCGAATCATTCTTTATTTATCTATTATATTAAGCTATTATATCAAAGATTTATTAAAAACTTTATGATTAACTATTTTGATAAGAATTTGCTATAAGTTAATGAAAAACTGACCTGAACAATGCAGTCTTTCGGTTTATTGTTCGCTGCTGTGCCGTTTTTGTTGACGTTGCTTCTGATAAACTTGGGAAGTCTGTTGCGGAATTGCCTCAAGGGGATCAAGTTGTTCGATTCCGTCGTAGAATTGTTATTTTTCGCCATCAGCTCGTTGATTGTCGGTGAACTATAGGCGCGATCTAACACTGAAAAAATAAAAACATAATCTATGATATAATTATGTTTATTATTATTATATTACGTTTATCAACAAATATATTTTTTTGGCCAAACTTTTCACTGGAAAGTTTCCAAGCCTTTTCTAAGTAACACATTAGGTTTTATTAATGCTGTAACAGAACCGATATTAATGCTCTGTTACAGCAGGGTTAAGACTTTTTTAGAATCAAAAAGGAGAATCATTTTATTACCTTTAAGGCCTATTTTTTCATCGATTTATTATAACCGCTTTAATGAGGTTTTCACAGCTTTCATAAATCCTCCTGATACATCCATAAAGCTAAATGGTAGTTACGTGAGCTTTATGGAGTCCTTAGACGAAGACGTCAATAAAGCTAGTTAGCATGTTAGCAGTATTTTTTTTAAACATTTTTACCGTAATATAAACAATATTGCCTTGGTTTAGAATAATGTTAAAGCTATTATGTCTCAATTAAATACTATAATATTTTATGAAGACCCAAGTAAAACTTTAAATTAAAAATGCTTGTATTTAGTTTATAGTAATATTTAAAATCAATATTTATTAATCCTGGGGTGATATTTTAATGCCTTTACCACCATTTTTGATGACAGTCAATAAAATACTTCCTAAAAACAAATGGGCCATCACAACAAGCTATTTTTGCAACAATTTATCATACCTTGCAAGAATTAGTTTTGTTGTTATAAAAGCTTTGCTTAAATGATTAAAAAAACCTATTCATATAATATATATAATAAATTATTAATAATAATAATATAATATTTTTCTTTATAATTTTAATACACATGAGCTATATTTGAATTATTTTAGCAAAGCATTTTTAAGTACACAAATATGAATGATTTAAAAAATGGTGGTCATACGCCTTTAAGAGCAATATCTCCTGCATTATGAATTAATAAAACCTATTTATTTTAATAAAACCGAAAAAGTATATCATAAAACCAATAGTCAGTTAACAAGGTAATCACTAGAGTGTTTATTCTAATTTAGGGCAACATTTCTTTTTTTGAAATAAAGTGAGTTTAGGAGGAAAGTAGTGTCGGCACCTCGTACGAATATAGGTTAAAATTATAACCTATAATTTATTTTCCTATTCGGTCTCCAGCGCGCTTTATTTCATAGTGTTTTAATTAAACTTTTTAAGCTTTAAGCTTTTCACTTTAACCCACTTGTCGAATAATATCATCGTGCATGTGCTAATTAGATTAACCTGAATACGACTACCTATAAGAGCGGCGCGTGATGTCCTAATTTGGTTTTAAAGCTAAAATGCCTTTTAATGTATTGCCATCAAGACAAACTGCTCTTGAGAAGCTAGCACACAGGAGTAAACTAAAGCAGATTAATGTATTAGCGGAAAAAAAGCTATTCTATATTAAAGATTAATCATCTTGATCCAAGTATATGTTCATCTCACCATTCCGCAAGTATAGCTAATTTTCATTCAAGGATTGATTTATTTTTATTTGTAATATAAATTAATACTTAATTAAAGAATATAGTGGGTTGAATGCAAGAACTGACCTATACTTATTTGGATATAAATTCAATGTTAGTTGCAAGGGTAAACTTATTCTTATATCAAGAAAAACTATCACATTGTTTTAAATGTAAGCAATACTTTTTTTTAAACAGAACACCCTCAAATAAAATATAAACTATGCTTAATTTAAGAATAAGTATTTTTTCATACAAATTTTATAATTCTTGGATTTACAATATTTACTTTTGGATTAAATATAAGGTATCTTTTATGTAAGTTAAGCAATAATTGTACTCTGTCAATAACAATATAAGTGTTCCTAACAGTTTGGTTGGTTTGGTCTCCCTCCACGATAAGATAAGGTTAAATTTCTGTGCTTACTTTCCTTTTTGCAGCTTTTTCAATTTGGCGTTCAATAGTCGGGAACCTTTATAAAAATATTTTGTGAAATGTGCAAAAAACAAATTTGAAAATTTTACCTGACAAAATATAATTAAAGCTTCCACTGATTCTAAAATAGAAAATTTTCAGTGTTGTTTTCCACTAGTAAGTCTTCCTTTAGGGGGTATAATTTTTGGCTGACGCAATTCTTTGGGCTGACGCTGTGTAAAACGCCTACACAAACAGGGTTAGCGGACACGTTCGGGAGTGGGGAATATTTTTAAGAATAGGTCAGTCGTACCAATATTAACTATTGTTAGAATAAATATAAGTATATTTATATCCAGTATAGTTTTATCCCTTTAAGAATAGAATGGGCTTGGAGGAAATTTTCTAAAATTTAATCTAATCTATTGTTAATCTTAAAATAAGAATAAGATTATTTCATCTAAAGTCTTTCTTAACATTTAACAAGTAAGAATAAGATGTGCTTGTTTTAAAAAAGATTTTTATTTAGTTTAACGTTAGTTTTAGTCTTGACAATATTATGTCAATCATCTTATTTCAACTGTACTTAATTTTAAGTTAAGAAATAAAATCTTTTTAATTTAAGGATTGGTTTATTCTTATAACAAGATTAAGTTATTTGTAGTCCAAGCAAATTATACTTAAATCAAGTGAATTTTCTTAAGAATAAAGGTATTCTTACATTTAGAAATCTTTTTTTTCCGTGTACTTACAGGACAAGCAAATAGCCTTAGGACAGTTTCCCCCAGTAATTTGGTTTTAACTGCTTCCACAAAACATACTTTTTAAGAACCCTTAAAACCAATAAACTGCCATAAAGCTAAATAGGTCTTAATGGTCAGTAAATATATAGGTATAAATGACATCCCATAATAAACTTAAAGTTAAAACTTACAAGCCTAATGGCCGTTATGGTTTTAAAATTTGGTTTTGTTGTGTCTAATAAAGCTTTCTATTAAAGTAATATGGTTCTAAGAACAATTACCCTTCGTGATAACTTCCATCTTTTTAGTTTGTGATAAAGCTTTGATATAATATGTAGGTAAAAGCCAAGAGTCACATGTGTTACTTGGGCTATGGACTTGTCGAGCCCCGAGCAGCCACGCTAAGAAAAGCCGGCACTGCCTTGAAGACAAAACATTGTATGCAATTCGGCTGAGAAGTCTTCAAACTTTAATCTTTGCACAAAAAGACTCAATTCTCATCCCAATGACCTAAATAACCATTATTATAATATATAAGCTACTAAGGCCTTTGTGTACTTGGTGCATTTTCTCAAGTAACTTAATGAATGTACTTTCTGAATTACGATATCAATCTTATGTATTTTGTGCGGGCTTGCACTTTGTTGTAACACAAGAAAGAAACGTTAAATTAAATTTAAGGATAAAATACCTACAACAAAAAAATTTTAATCGATTTTAAAATCAATTAAATAAAGCATAATAAGCACAGTACGATACGCATTTGCGATTTGTATTGTCTACAAATAGAAAAAATAGTAACTCATGTCATAAGACATTTTCTTTTTTACTCGAGTTGAGAGAATTTTATAATGGACGACCGTCCATTCGTTGCTCGTTTTGTAAATTGTCTTTGTGCAAAAAATGACGTCTTGTGACAGTTCTTTAATATAATTATATTATAATTGAGGAGCATTCGTGCAAAACCGGCTAAATCCATTATATTCAGTTTTTGTTTTTTTTTTCTGATTTCGCATCTTTGGGTTCATTTCTATCGACAACCAAGATAATTCTGTTTAAATCCGACTATATCCATGTTAAAATCACATTTAAAAGGTAGCTTTATAAAGCTCCTATAGGAGCAAAACCGGCCAAATCCATGTTTTTATAGCAAACCCGGCTATATCCAATAAATAATAATGATGATGAGCATGTCGCTTGGATATGTCGATACTACTACTAAAATTTGTTCAGTTTTTTCATGTTTGCACTAAATTTATTTTGTTAATATTTTTGAATAATAAAGGATTTTTTTACATTTTATTCGGTTTTTAAGCAAAACCGGCTATATACAAAACATTTTTTGAAATTTTGAAAACGAAAGTATGTCTTATAAATCAAGTACTACAAAGCCAACAAAACTCAAGTTTGCTTTTTCTTTTACCTGTAAAGGCCAGGAAACCGAGAGTTTTTGCCATTTTCCCAACATTTTATTAAAGTGGATATAGCCGGTTTTGCACGGATGCTCCTCAATTGTTTATAAGGTTTATAAACCTCATTTTAAATAAAACTATAGCCTTAAATATGCAAAATATTCTTTTATAACAAACACAATATTTTTATATTTTTATGACTACACCCGCAGAGCCATTGAATATTGTCATAGATTTTTTTTTATCAAACTATCAAGTGTTCTTTTGTTGCTGCACAAAGTCCATAAGTTTTTTCCAGACAGTTTACACTTTCATCTCACTGGCACTTCATAATAAAAAGAACTTAAACCATTCACAAAATCTCTCTAACCAACAAAACTAACTTACAATCACAAACAAAACAACAATCTATTGAACTAGATACTAAACTAATATAACTAAACGTTCAAAACAATAATACTCTAATATTATTTCTATGAGAATAGGGTACAGGGAAACTGAAATTATTCTTATTTAATGGCCGTCGTTGTCGTACACCAACGGATGTCTTGTCGGTTTTCAGTTTCTTACAAAAATGCATGACATTTAAAAGATATAAATATTATTAAATAATAAAGCTTTTCTAACCAAATCCTGTAATGATGTAGCCTGTACTAACTTTCTAACCAATTATTAAAGCATAACATACAATGGCTATCGGAATATTTATTTTACAGAGCACATTTTGGCTACGATGAATCCAGTGGAATTAAAGTTGTATTCCGAAATTATTTTTGATGGGAACCGAGATTTTGGTTCCTCTGAAATTTCTGTAAATTGTCAAAATTGTCCTGAAACTTGGTCGTTTGGTTACTGAAAAAGCGATCACACATTTTTAGCGGGTACATTTTGGTTGCTGTCAATTTTTTAACTAAAATTACGTTATGTTTCTGTAAACAAATAATTAAAACCCTACGATTTTGTTACAACAATTTATATTTAATAGGTATCTGGAGAAGCATGGAGAAAGGTTGTAAAATGTATGCATTTTTGTTAAGTAACATACAATTAAGGCGTTTCTCGGAAACACATCATTAGTCCAATATCGTCGAAATTTAGATATTAGCACCAACTGTTTCCTAACCTCCATATATACGTATACAAATAAGTGTTTCTCGTAAAAATGTTATAGGTTCCATAGTAATTAAATATGAAATTTAGCTTGTTCTTCTAAAAACATCACAAGTCCACTCCGTTTCGTCTAAGAAAGTCACATGTACACGACATGTGACGTTTTTGGACACTCTAGAAAAGCTTCTACCTCTTTTACATTACCACAGCAATAGAAAATTTTATGATAACTTAATAAAAGAGCAGAAGACCATAGCACCTGACAGTCCTGATAACACGGTCGACAACGATTATAACAGCAGTGAATGCGAAGACTGAGTGTGGCAGTAATACAGTTTTTAGTTTTTTCATTTATTTTGTTACTCAGAGTTAGTATTTAGTTTGTAGTGTTTGTAGTAAGGAGAATTGTTTGTTTTTTTCTTCTAAAAACCTCACATGTTCATGTATTTTATGTGTTTTTTTCATATTCGTTTGAAAATACAAACATGAGGAATTCTGGACAAAGTATCTTACATTTTTTTACATGTAGTAAATAGGTCAATCAAGTACTTTGGTCAAAAATGGGAACGTCGGAGAGTTTTTTTCATTTTCCCAAATATGTTAATTTTGGACTAATGATGTTTTTCCGAGAAACGCGTCAATTATTACTAGGTATTATTAATTTGTTATGGGATGCTTTTTAATGTAGCAGATTGTGTTGTTTTTCCATAATATAATTAATATTTTTATTGGCGATTAAGATAAACTTTTTAAATTTTCATTATCATTTTTAATAAAATTATAATTTATATTATCGGAATTAAAATTAAATGGAAAAATATAAAAAATGTCAAAACGTCAGGGTATGCAATACATTTAAATTTGCATACAATGAAAGCCCAATTGTGCGTTATCTACATATGTAAAACTTTTTATTAATAATTTTACAAAAAAAGTTACTCCATATAAAAAGTCCTGCTTCCCAAAAAATACTATTAAAATAAAACTTAAAATAGCATGTACAGTTACGGAAAATAGTAATTTCCATTTAAATGCTCAATTGTAACTGTTCTGAAGCATTAGGAAATAGTCAACATGCCTCTAAAGGATTTATTTAAAAATATTTCTATACTTAGAATTAACTACCTGCTCGTATTGAATAAATTATTTTGGGTGTATTTCATATTTAACCGTATCGTTCATTTTTTGAAATATTTTTTTTTAGTTTTATAAAATTTATACATTTATTCTATGAAAAACTTTTAAAAAGAACTTTTTAGGCTAAAAATTATATTAGTAAGTTGTAGTTTTTTAAAACTTACTTTACATTTTTGAGAACTAGCATTGATTCAATACACTATTCTACATCACATTTTATTAATTTTTGCACGTTTATGTGTTTAAATTTAAAAAAATATATTTATAATTTTTATATTTGGTATTCTCTAAAAATGAATTAGTCAAAAATGACTAATTTAATAGTTATTAGTGGCTGCTTTTTCACTTGTACCATGGTTAACCATGGAATACCATGGTATCCAAAAATTTAACAGCCAATTATTATGTAAAATTGTCCACTGAATCCGAAAATACCGTCAAAATTTATGAAAGTGGAGCAGTTTTTGAGATATAGTCAATTCCATATTAATTGGAACATGATAAATTAAATATTATAGGATTTATCAAAAAAACGTTTGATATAATTATAATAAAAAAGTTAACATACATGTAAAACTATAAAACATAAACATACATAGGTGTGTATAAAACTATAAAATATATATTAATTATTTATATATATAAAATTTAAAAAATTATATTTAGAATTTTTATATTTAGTATATTTTTAAATTAAATATTCCAGGATTTATCAAAAACCATTTGATATAATTATAATAAAGGAATTAGCATACCTATAAAACTATCTAAAAATGGTCCTGTTAATATGAAATTTACAAATCCCTCATTCTTTAAAGTACTTTGAAATTGTATAACTCGTCAACGGATTATTGGACCGATAAAACTGAAACAAATTTTAGTAGGGCTTTACAAAAAAGGTATTTATCATTTTATGATAAATTAACTCTTTTACAAGGTATTCAAGGTAAAACTTGAATTTATAGAAATTTTCCAGTAATTCCTATAGGAAAAAAGTATACTTTTTCAGCGAAACAAAATTTATTGTAAAATTTAGTAGGACCCATATTTAAAAAGATATTCTGCTAAAATAATGCGCAAAGAAAGCGGCATTTTTATTTATAAAAATGGTAAATAATTACACATTAATAATTATAATTATTTAACTTTTTTTTTTTTTAAATTCCGCTTTCTTTGAGCATTGTTTTAACAGAATATTTTCTTAAAAAAGGGTCCTATATATATACTAAATTTTACCATAAATTTAGTTTTGCTGAGTAAGTAGGAAAAAATTATAATTGAAGCATGGTATTCCCAAAGGGTTTGGACCCAATTTGGTCAAATAATAAATTATTATTTAAAAATAGTCTATGTGCCATGCAAAACCACTTAAAAAATATTACAACTCCATATTATTTTTTTAATATTTTATCTACTATTTTCATTGATTACCCACAATTTTATTTTTGGACCTTGGACCCTTTGGGAAGACCAAGCTTCAATTATTATAAGTTAATGACTTTTTCATATTTTATTGGATTTTTAAATATTGAAATAAGTTGGTATTGGGCAGTTATTTCATACAACAAATATGGAGCAAACATGCAAAAACCAATAAATCAACAAAGTATACGCTAGTTCAAGTTTTAATAAATATTATTTTGTGAGAATGCAGAACATTTTATAAAGAGTAAATTATAATAAAAAAGTTTTCCCTGCAGTCACACAGTTTATATATACAGGGTGTTTCTTTTAACTTGAGACAGCTCAATATCTCGAGAAATACGCATTTCACGGAAAAATGTCTTAAATAAAAGGTTAATGTGACTAAAGGGGACATTATTTGGTGCTACCGCTAGCCACCCCCTACCCCTCCTTAAGGGTGAAACGGGGGGTAACTTTGGAAAGTCAAATGGAATGACCCAATTTTTTTCACAGAGTTTGGTAGTACATAAAAAAATAAATAACTTTTATTTAAAACTTTTTTCAATTTATCAACAGATGGCGCTGTAATTCAAAATTTAAGAAAAATGAGTTTCCTTGTTAAATGTATTATTTGAAACGTTTGAAAAACAAAAATTAACATTAACAACAATAGTCGGCTATGAAAACAATTTATAACAAATGTTTGAAATGTCGTCATTCCATTTCAACACATTTTTGAATGCGGGTAATGAATTCTGGCACACAACGCGCCAACATATCGGGCGATATCGCCGCACAGGCGTTCCTGATCCGCTCCACCATGTCCTCCCAAGTTGTAGGAATTGCAGCGTAAACTTTTTCTTTCAAGTAACCCCAAGAAGTCTGGTGGCGTAAGATCAGGTGATCGCGATCACCTGATCTTACGCCACTCGCGAGCAGGCCAAATTACTGGACCACGTCTACCGATCCACCGCGGTGCACCGGCCATTGAACTCCCGATCCAACACCTCTCGAGCAATTGTCGAATAATGTGCAGGACAACCATCTTGCTGGTACCACATGTTTTGGAGCCGTGCTAGTGGTACATCCTCCAAAAGGTCCGTCAGATCGTTTTCTAGAAAATTCCGGTACTTTTCGCCAAATAATGCACCGTCAATAAAGAAGGGTCCGATTAATCGTTCGCTTAAGGTACCGCACCAAACGTTTACCGACCAGGGACGCTGGTGCTCCACTTGGTGTCGAAATGGAAGGACGACATTTCGAACATTTGTTATAAATTGTTTTCAGAGCCGACTATTGTTGATTTAATGTTAATTTTTGTTTTGCAAACGTTTCAAATAATACATTTTACAAGGAAACCCCTTTTTCTTAAATTTTGAATTACAGCGCCATCTGTTGATAAATTGAAAAAAACTTTCAAATAAAAGTTATTCATTTTTTTGTGTACTACTAAACTCTGTGAAAAAAATCGGGTCATTCCATTTGAATTTCCAAAGTTACCCCCCGTTTCACCCTTAAGGAGGGGTAGGGGGTGGCTAGCGGTAGCACCAAATAATGTCTCCTTTGGTCAAATTAACCTTTTATTTAAGACATTTTTCCCTGAAATGCGTATTTCTCGAGATATTGAGCTGTCTCAAGTTAAAAGAAACACCCTGTATATATATTGTGTAACTGTTGTTTTTTTACTCAATTTTAATGCACATGGGCTCAAAACATAAAGATAAAAAACTCTTTGTAAGCTGCAAAAATTGTTTTCAATGTCACCCGACAGATGCCTACCATAAAATTTTACCATTAAAAAAAACAAGTACGCCACTGAATGCGGCATGCTTCAAAATGGGTTTATACCAAATTTTAAACTCGCTCCACAGGGAAAAAGGGGGCGTGCTGATAGCAATTGAGATGCCAAATTTTAAAATTAAAATTTCTAGGTAATAGTGTAAAATTGAGAACGATTTTTAGTCTATTTTTAAGGGATTAATTTCGCTTTACACAGAAAAATTTGACATTTGCTGCCGGTAATACAGATTTCCATTCTTACGGTTACTCCATTTTTGTATAGATGTCGCTCTATACAAATATTTAATTCAAATCATTTTTAGATAAAAATTAGTATTTGTCATAGAAAAAGTTATGTTTACCACTTGTTTATAAAATTTTCATTTAATTAAGCACTCCCTCGCAATCTCGCTCGTGCCTAAATTATATTCGTGACTAAAATGGCGTTTATCAAACTTGATACATAATATACTGTTAAATTTCGTGCACCACTACATGATAACCTTATTAATTTCCGAACTCAGATCAACTCGGATTCAAATTTTAGATCGTCTTGTTTACAAAATGTATATAATTAGAGCAGCTGGATTCCAATAAAAAACTTCTTCTACTTCAAGTTAAAATTTCTTTTTTTTCAAATCTTTGTATTATTTTAAATAAATAACTTGTTTGTTAATATTTATTTTTTACCTATAGAATTATAAATGAATAAACGTCTTGGCTTTTATTAATTTTTAGTTTATTTATAAATTTGGTCAACTTTGGGCTCCATAACTTTTTTTATCAGTAACATTTTTTAAATATTAGAAATACCACGTAAAAATTAAATGTTTTGTTATATATGAAAATCAATTAGGAAGTGCTCAATTGCAAAAAGTCCTAAATTGTGTTTATGGCCGCTTTTCGCTAATAGAATTTCGCGGGATTCAGCTGGTAATTTATATTTTAGTTGGTTTACTTAAATTATTAAATAATATTATTAATGAATTTAAAATAAAAGTTTATATTGGCATTATTAAATAATATTCGAATGATGGTTTATAAAAAAGTCTATTTAACTTATTTACAATCCTATAAAAAAAAATTGCTCAAAATAATTGATTGTAATAAGAAGCTGGAAAAAAGTCTATATAGGTACATAGTACGTTTTTTTTAGGTAATTGAGGTTGCGACATCACAACACACATCCAATATTTGACATTTAACTATGTTATTACATCCTTCTTAACTATATTCCTATAGGAAACTTAACTATATTCCTATTCAATAATAAAAAGGCTAAAATTTATTTATGAGAATATTAAAACCTAATGCTACCGATTGTCTGATTTTATTTTTTAACTTTAGGAACCTTCTTTGTTTATATTTCCCTGTTGAAATTAATAGCATAAAATTAAAAGAAGACAATTTACAATTTTTTCCAAACAAAAGCAACAAAAAGTCGAATAAATAAGTTTTATCACATGCGACGAAAAAGGCGAATAAAAACAGGAAAATTGATTTTTGGTCGCTTGGGCGATTTTCTTCTTTTACATCACATTATGATGATAGATTACACCAACATCATAAACTTTTATATGATGAGAATAACTCTTTAAAATTTAAATTTTAGAACCACAAAACAAAACAAAAATAAGCTTTTAAATACCTATAATATAGGTCCTATATAGTAGATAAAACTTTGCAGTACAAATTTATCATAAAGTTTTTAAATTGTATTAAAAAGGGTTTTATCGCTCAACTTAGTTCGCAGAAGTTTCTCGCCAGGTGTAACTTTGCCATAGTTTCATATACCACTTTCTGTCTACTTTTGTGTTTTTATTACCTTAATGTTTTATGACTATTGACAAAAATATACAAACAATTTTTCGGATAAAAGTTTATGTTTGATATGCATGATAAGTTTTCATAATACCTACATAATTAAAAGGTATTAATTAAAATATGTAATAAAAATTGTATGTTAAATTAAATTTATGTTAGTCTATTGGTGTTAGTATAAAAAACGCTTTTATTGATATCAAACAATAAATGTCTTATTTTATTTAAGTATTTTTTTTAAACCTCTTTTTCAGAATCTTTTAGTTTTCAACGATGCCAATATTTAGGCTTGAACTCTCCTCACTACGAAGGACCTTAATTTTAATTGTTAAATGCATGTTTAAATAAATAAAATCAAAAGGCTTAGATACTATCAACGCTGGGAGTTTTAGTGAAGATCAGAAGCTTTTGAATAAAGCAATACATACTATTGGATCAAGAGAAATTTGCTCTAAAATCAAAATAAAATGTGGTTAGGTCAATAGTATATGCTTTTGTAGCAAGACAACATTTCTTTCTTAGAAAGTTCCAAGGCTTTTCAATTAAGGGATGCAGTTTTCTTGCTAAAATCCCATTTTTTTGCGCTAAATAACGTTTTCTTCATTCAAAAAAGCTTCTTTTACCAAGAAATCGCTTGCTCTTGATTGCATTATCCTTAAACTAATAGATTAATCTCTCCCCTCAAGTATTTTCTTTTAAGTAAAGATAGTTTCTGATTTATATTAAGAAACATAGCTCTATTCAAAATTACAAATTTTTTTAATCAAAGTGATTTTCATTTCTTTTAAGAGATGTTTTTTTTCAGTGTAGTTGATATGAAATCATAAAAAACATAGGTGTAAAGTATGTAAATAACTCAGTAAAGAGATTCCTGTATTTGCCGTCCCTTTGAAAGTGCCACCCTTGTGCGGTGCACGCCCGCTCCCAGCGGAACTACTTAAAGCTAAACCCTAAATAGAATCGTATATCTTAAGTCAAGATCGCCTTGCAAAAGAGAAAATCTAGCAACCGTAATCAACCTAAATATATTATACATATACTATATTTACAATACAACCTCCTAAAATGGTGCACACAAATACAAAAATATTTTAATTACATACATAATAAATTTTACTTTAAATTTTCAACCAAAATTTAAATTTGTCTGGAATATTTTGTTTTGTTTACAATAGAAAACAAATTACACGTATATTTTTATTTCAATACGATTAAAATTTGAAATTACACATAAGGATAGGTTGAATTATAAAAAAACAAGTTACTAATGCATTGTAAGATAATAAACTATATTTCATACATCTTTATAATCTTAAAAAAATATAAATATTTTTCAACAAATATATGTATACATATTCGAATAAAACTATCTTTGAAATGGGCTTTAGGTGATTCTTTTTTGTCCAATATTTCTGTAGAACGATTATAATAATGATAATTATCAAGCAGCGGCAAAATTTTCGGAAAAGCGTTTTATAAAATGTGTAAAATGATCAGGTACACGACAATTATATTGTGTTGAACCAGATAACGATAATATTTTTAAAGTTAAAACCTATTTTTCTTTTCCATTATTTATAAAAGGGGGTATGAAAAAAAAATTATATTTTTTATAGATTACACAAATGCATTAAAAATAATTTCTCATCCTTTAATACATTAATATTCATTGTACAGTTACGAAAAGAAGTAATGTCCATTTGAATGCTCCATTGTAATTGTTCGGAGGCATTCGGAAATGGTCAACATCTGCCTCTTAGGGATTTATTTAAAAATATGTCTATATTTAGAATTTACTACCTGCTCGTATTGAATTAATTATTTTGGGTATGTTACATATTTAACTGTATTTTTATTAAATCGTTAATTTTTTGATATATTTTTGTATAGTTTTATAAACATTTATTCTATGAAAAAACTTTTAATAAGAACTTTTTAGGCTAAAAATTATATTATCAAGTTGTAGTTTTTTAAAACTTACTTTACATTTTTCAGAACTAGCAATGATTCAATACACTATTTTAGGAGTAAAAACAAATTTTATTATTTGTTGCACTTTTATGTGTTAAAATTAAAAACATACCCTCTAAAAATGAATTAGTCAAAAATTACTAGTTAATAGTGGCTGCTTTTTCACTTGTACCATGGTTAACCATGGAATATCATGGTATCCCAAAACTAAATAGCCAATTCTTATGTAAAATTATCCCATGAATCCGAAAATACCGTCAAAAGTTAAAAAAGTAGAATAGTTTTTGAGATATAGTCAATTTTCTATTTAATATGGAATTGACTATATCTCATAAACTGCTTCACTTTCATAATTATTGACGGTATTTTCGGATTCAGGGGACAAAAATATGGAAACGGCAAAAATTTATAATTATTATAATAATTGAACTTGGTATTCCCAAAGGGTCTAAGTGTCAAAAATAGAATTGTGTGAAATCAATGAAAATCCATACATCTTTAAAATACAAAAATAATATGGAAAATATTTTTTTAGTCGTTTTGCATGGCACATAGACTATTTTTAAATGATAATATAATATTTGACCAAATTGGGTCCAAACCCTTTGGGAATGCCATGCTTCAATTATAATTATTAATGTAATTATTTACCATTTCTTTTTAAATAAAAAGGCAGCTTTCTTTGCTTATGGTTTTAGATAATATTTTCCTAAAAAAGGGTCCTACTAAATTTTACCATAAATTTTGTTTTGCTGAAAAAGTTTGAAAATCTTGAAAATTTCTATAAATTCAACTTTTACCTTGAATACCTTTTAAAAGAGCCCTACCAAAATTTGTTTTAGTTTTACTAATCCGTTTACGAGTTATACAATTTTAAAGTTTTTTAAAAAATCTCATAATATTTTAATGGGAAATAAAAATTCTCGATGAGGGACCTGTAAATGTAATATTAAGAGCTTGCATTTTAACAGGACCATTTTTTGGTATTTATACTTATAATTATATAATATTTTTTATCAAATATTTAATAATTTGTCCTACGTTTAAAATATTAATATGAAATTAAATTAAAATACTTTTTAACATTTTAGTCCGGAAGAACTTCGGTCTGTGAAATTTATTACCTACTTTTATGATACGAGTATAATTTATATATTTTCTGTTTATACATCTATAGGTATTGTAATATTTTCTTTTTAAGCCGGATGAGGATTAGCCCTTTCGGCAAGTATTAACTTATACCTCTAATTATGCCTAAATACGCGACGTGTACGCCGATGATAATTTTAGCGGCGCCGGCGTATATTATTATAACTTTAAAGAATAAATATTTTATAATTTTTTACACATTAACCTACATATAATAAAAGAGCAATAAATAAATATGAAGAAATATATAATATATATTTTATAGTTTTATAATATTTATATATTTATATAATATATATTTTATAATTTTAAAATTATAGCTATTTATGTTTATAATATATTATGTTTTATAGTTTTTATATGTAAGTTATAGTTTTATAGGTATGTTATGTTTTATATTATAATTATATTAAACATTTTTTGATAAATCCTAGTATATTTAATTTAAAAATATACCAAATATAAAAATTTTAATTATTATTGACTGCTTTTTCACTTGTACCGTGGTTAACTATGGAATACCATGGTATCTCAAAATTTAACAGCCAATTCTTATGTGAAATTGTCCCCTGAATCCGAAAATACCGTCAATAATTATGAAAGTGAAGCAGTTTATGAGATATAGTCAATTCCATATTAAATAGAAAATTGACTATATCTCAAAAACTATTCTACTTTTTTAACTTTTGACGGTATTTTCGGATTCAGGGGATAATTTTACATAAGAATTGGCTATTTAGTTTTGGGATACCATGATATTCCATGGTTAACCATGGTACAAGTGAAAAAGCAGCCACTATTAACTAGTAATTTTTGACTAATTCATTTTTAGAGGGTATGTTTTTAATTTTAACACATAAAAGTGCAACAAATAATAAAATTTGTTTTTACTCCTAAAATAGTGTATTGAATCATTGCTAGTTCTGAAAAATGTAAAGTAAGTTTTAAAAAACTACAACTTGATAATATAATTTATAGCCTAAAAAGTTCTTATTAAAAGTTTTTTCATAAAATAAATGTTTATAAAACTATACAAAAATATATCAAAAAATTAACGATTTAATAAAAATACAGTTAAATATGTAACATACCCAAAATAATTAATTCAATACGAGCAGGTAGTAAATTCTAAATATAGACATATTTTTAAATAAATCCCTAAGAGGCAGATGTTGACCATTTCCGAATGCCTCCGAACAATTACAATGGAGCATTCAAATGGACATTACTTCTTTCCGTAACTGTACATTAATATCTATTTTATATTTTATAAATTACCCCATCCATATTTGTTATATCATATTTTAATCGCACAGGCTTAATCATGCATGCCTCTGTTACAGCGTTCATTTGAAGAGTGCGATTATCAACAATTATTAATATTCCATGGAATATTTAACGGTCTATTTTGAAATTTCTGTACAATATCCTGTAACTTTGGTTAGTAGATACATATACATTTTAAAAACTGAAACTGTTTATAAAATTTGCTTATAGAAAAAAATAAAAATTTTAAAATAATTTATTTTTATTTAATTATTTTAAACATTGTATGGAGACCGATTTTAATAGTCCTAAAATTTAAAAAATCATAATACCAAAATTTTATAATGGATTGGATAAACAAAATTAAATGTAAAATGTGCCTATGTTATTTAAATGGGAAATGTATCGTCTTTGTCATTAACTAAAAATTTAGGGGGCGCTGCGAAAAAAAAAACAAGTTGGTAAATAACGTACACCCTACTGTGCATACCCTTTGTTTTAAGCAGATATTTCTAATACTTACTTTGCCTTTGACAAGAGTTGCTGTGCTCCATTTCCCGTCTCAGACCTCTCCAGAGTTTCGACATTATTAGGGAATAGGCGACGCACATTATGAGCAACGGTATTAAAAGCATCATTATGTTGAGCACAATATTAAAAACTTGCTCGCCCAGTTTGCTCGGCCAGTGCTCTCGACATTTGTACCCTGCAACAAAAGTTGACACCAAATTAACATTTAATATTTCATTTAAATCGTCTTGGATTTAGTCCTTTTTAAAACTTCAAGTGTATAGGAGAAAAAACAGCATTGCAGATACAATACCTATAGAAACACTTGTTTATGACCGCATGTTTCACTCAGCAATTGTTCACTCTACGGCGGTTTATATTTAGTTAGCTTAACTATTATTTGTTTGATTTAACTAAATACATTTGGTTGAATTGACTAAATATAATTTTAAAACATTTTTTTGAGCCATTTTTTATATTTTTCAAGAAACATGAAATTCAATTGACGCATTACTAGTATAATACCAGTGGTATTATTCCAGAAAATTTAACCTTCACCTCGCTAGAGATAATGTTTTTAGTGCGTTCCATGGAACGCCATGGTGCACCAACTTAAAATACTCCAAGTATTGACATCTGTTTCCACCTATTTAAGGTCTCTTTAGTCTCTTCAGTATCGTACAACTTGTAGTGTCACACCAAAGCAAAGGACTACCTGAGCTTATATACTCTTAATGTAAGTCAACAGAGGCGAGATTTAAGAACATCACGTGATCCACACCGCCTTTGCCGCGATCGGTACATACTACGCAACCAGGAATGCATGGCAAATTGTTTTAATCGTTTTAACAGAGTGCTTAAGGTTGAAGTAACTCTTTTACAAAATACATATTTAGTAAACAACCATACAGCGGGTTGGTTTCACTAAAGTTTTCTGGGTTAATTTAACCAATTTAAAAAAATAAAATAACTATCTGGTTTAGTACCGTCAAACTAATCTTTGTTTACATTAACCTATCCACAGTTGATTTAAATAAATATGGGTCAACTAAATTATTATACTTAAATTAACTATTCCTTTTTTTCTGTGTAGATTACACAACCTTGAAACCGCTAAAAATTTGTTTTGGGGTTTAAATATTTGTTAATGGAATTTTTTTTTACAAGTATGGGTGGTGGGACCCACACAATGATTTTTTTACTATGTCTTGAGTTTGATTCTCACTAGTCAACAAAAATTTTCATCATTTTCAATAAAATCAATCCTTAAAAATAAATGATGACTAAATTCTTAGGTACTACCCAATTCAAATAAATTCTGTATCTTGGATTAATGAGAAATATACAATAGTTTGTATTATTTTTATTTCAAAATTGAACTCAGTCCTTTTTGATTTTAATCTATTATTTGTTATTATTAGGTAGGTATGTAAACAAAATAAGAATTTGAAATTATTTATAGGAGATCATAAGTTTTTTGTTCAAACTTTTGGTTAAGTATTTTGTACATACCTTCTTCGTACATACTATTTACGTAGTACGTACTACGTACTGAGGATGACTGAACCTTACATTTTATGTACATAATATATAGTACGTACTTAATACATATTTTTTTGGTCTTAAGATGTACGTACGTAAATATAACCAAAAATGTACATTTTTAAAACGTTCTGTGTTGTAGTATAGTCTGTAACAAGTTTGGAATACGGCATATTCCGCTCGAGTGAAAAGTTTCCAAAAAATACTATAGAAAAATAATTTAATTGGGAAAAAGTGAGGTTGGATCGGTCTAAAAGTTGTTATATATAGATAATAAACACAGAGATTGCGCCACCAGTGCTTATTCCGTCATCCCATGATTATCATTATCATTCTGTAATAGTTTAAGGAATATATGTAATTAAACAGTGGAAATATATTTAACTAAACATTAAACATTGATGTAAGAACGCTCATATTGTGTAATAGGAGTAGAAAAACCATTTAAATTCTGAAAGCCATGTAAATAAATCATTATTCACCACCGAAATTTTGTACACTTTCGGTAGTTTCGCTATCCCGGTAAAGAGATATTATTATTATTATTATGCTTTTATATTTATAAGTTGTTTAAAAGGCACATTCAAACATTTTTAACTGATTTGTATTATTTTTATTTTTTAAAAATTTAGTTATTTTTGAAATGGAGGTTGTAGATTTAGATAACGAATAAAATTAACCATGAATTTTTTTAGGGTCTCGGAATTTAGGATGCTTTTTTAATGCTAGCCTACTTTTTTGATGTGTTGATAACGATTCATGATACAACATATTGATAAAATTATAAGTTCTAAAAAAATTATAAAAGCCTTAAGCATAGGAAACTAGATATTAGCATTTGCATAAAGATTTTTTAGACCTTTGACCTCCATCTCCCATTTCTAGTTTAACCCCTTTTAGCCTTATTTGATTATTTATAACATATTTAAAATGACTTTTTAATCTGTGTAAAAATGTTTATGTAGTATTTGTACCCCATTGCTAATGTAAATAGTTTTCACTTTTTTATGTAAGAAACGTTTTTTTATTTAAGCGGTTAACCATGTGCACGTTTTTTTTTTAGATTTATTGGCTTTTAGTCTTTTCCAGACTATTTAGCCAGCTCATGATATATTTTTATTTTTGTTTAATAAACAAATACAACACCTAAGGCTGTGGCCGGGAATCGAACCCGGTACCGTTAGACGCAGATTGTTTACAGCTCTGTAGCTCAACCCACTGCGCTATCCTCGGCCCCATGTGCACGTAATTAAATAAAAACAAAATTTACAAATATTTTCTTTTTAAATTTGTTCTTAAATGCTCTCCCCGACTTTGTATAAGTAATATTATTTCTCCTACTTTGACGAGCAGTCTTATGGCGTTTTAGTCACGGTCTTAAGTTAGCAATGGTGGCTTTTGGGAATTTTAGTCACGGGCTGAAGTTAGCTTTAATATAAATTGGGAAAAAGTAAGGTTAAATCTGTAAAATTGGCTTTAAATTCTTTTCTGTGTTCGTCGTAGTATATACACTAAAGGATGCAACTCATTTTATAAACTTCTCTAGACACTCGTTTTTATTAAACACTTGCTCGCAAGATTTGCTCGTACCTGATAAAACATGTAACTAAAATGGCGTTTATAAAAATTGATACATAATATAGTTTCTAACTTGTGCGGAAAGTGCTTCTATTATAAAATAATATAATATTAAATGGGTATTAAATCAAAAGGTTTGACGAGTAGAAAACCATAAGGTGAGACAAAATTCAATATAATAATATAATAATTTTTTACCATTTATTTTATTTATTTTTAACAAAATAATAATTTTTTACCATTTATATTATGTAGTAGGCTATGAAAATTTGATTTGGTGAATATTTTTATTTAAAGTAATTATAAATATTGAAAAAAATATAAAATGCGAAATTATAAAAAAAGTATCCAAATTGCAGGAAATACCATGGTAAAAATGCATTTTAATTTTGAAAATTTCCCATTAAATTTTGGAGGGACTGAACAAAAATTCTTCAAAATTTAACCTCAACATAAACTAAAAACTGTAAAAAATGTTTTTGTGTATTTGCATGGCTAAGAAAATACAACGCTTTAAAATACCGCAAATTGTATAGAATATATTTATATATATAATTACTTTTATGGTATTTTTATCAAGATGGCATGATCACTTATTTAATTTAACACAAGAACAATTTTGGTACTATGCATAAGTAAATAATTATGTGTATTTCAGCAATACTTTTAACAGAGAACTTGTTAATTTTTATCGTGAACAATGCTTATTAACTTAATTAACGTGTTACTGCAGTACTGCATTTATAATACAAAACTATGTTAATGGTAATGTTTATATCGTTTTTCTTCATGAAATCTTAATTTAATCTATTAATCTATTAAGGTAGTTGTTTATTTAAATTTAATGACATTCCCCATTGGGTAACCCCAATAATAATTTATTGGTTTTTTAAAACTGCAAATTTTGTTTTTTATTTATAAAACGGTTTGATTCCAATGTACTTCGAACCTGAATAATTTGTAAATTTTAAGGCACAAATTAATGAAACTTTTAGTATTTTTAATACTGCAGCCATGTTACCATTTTATATCTCGATTCAAGGATTAATTTTTGTTCTATTATTTCAGGTTTTATATAAAAAATGTATTCCTTTTATATGTTCATTGCAAAACTTGAACATATCCAAAGGTCATAAAATTGTATCCTTATGAGGTCTTTGCAGGCTTGCTTTTAAAACCAATCTCTTAACGGTTCACCCTATTTCATCACAAGGCCTTTTTCGTGCGATGTGGCAAAAAAATTCCACTCTGCCTTTAAATCAAAGTCATTTTTGGGATATGCCAAATTAATAAAATTATATTTATTTTCCCCCACAAATTTTATTAAACTAATAAGTTCTCATAATTCATTATTTTCATCTTTATAAAACATAACAAAGGGATGTAATGTGGCCTGAGTGAACTTTTTGTATTTCCTCTTGTAAAATGAAGGAGAAATTTTCAGCAAAATCACCTTGAATGTAACGTGAAAAGCAAATAACTTTTTTTTAAATGCATATTTTGTCTGAGCTTTTGAAATATAATGATGCTTTTTCAAAGAATCTATTGCTGATAATATTTCGTCAATGAATTTAGAAACTGGTAAATTAGAGCTAAATTAATTACATCCATCAGTAGATACCCACTGTTTGTATTCTACGTTTATATCTTTATTAATTTGATTTTTTTAAAAATGTTCGCGCATTCTGCTGGCTAGGGTATTTTCACACTTGGAAAACATACAATCCCCGTCACAAATGGTCAAAGATAATAAATCTACGTCAACACTTTTAATTTTTGTATCCAACATTAAATTGACATTTTAATGACTAGTGCAAACAAAAACTATGTGAGTTTCTTTGGGGCTAACAAGAACACAAGAAACCGCTCTATAGAGCTTATAAGCTGCGAAAATTTGGAAAACCTTATTTTTGAATTTGGTTCGGTTTCTACAAACTTAGCAAAAAAGTTTTGTACTTTGATTTTTTGTTCTCTGATGTTCTTACCAAAACACAATATTTTATTCCTGGGCAAATGCGTCAAAATTTATGATTATTATAAAAACGACCTGCTCCGTCTTTTCATAATGTCTTTGGTAGTACTCCTTTTTCCTGAATTAAAGTTTTTGATAATTTAATTAAATATTCTGCAGTATTAAATGTAATATTTATTTTACTTTTACTCCAGGTCTCCGGAAGTAAACTCGTCTGTGATGCAAGCCGTTTTATATCGCTTTTCCAGTACCTATTGACTATTCGTCTGGACTTTCTTTCTCGGTCCTTTTTTTCTTAATTTAATACTTATTGCTATTATCTGATTTTCGGCTTTAGTTTTTCTTTTTTGTATTGGTAACTTTTTAAAATCAACTTTTTAAATATCACAAGGTGTTAAAATTTGTTTTATTAATTAAATATTGTCATCTAAAGCCGGTTTGTAAGTTTTAATTTATAATTCATTTTTTACTTTAATTTTTTCTTCTTTTTTATTAACATTTTATAACAGTTTATGCATCACGCCTTGCTCACAATCTAACCAATTTTTGATGTTTCACAAGTTTTAATGGTTATGTCTCGTAAGGATTTTTTATCGGTGTTTTGTGAATATTAACAAACCTGGCCAAAAATATGAAAATATTTTTACACATATTTTGATAATTTTGATAAATGATAGGGACACACTGTTTGAATGTTATCATTAACTCTTAGTTTTAAAAAAATTTGAACATCTTATTTATATATATATATATATACAAATATATATATATATATATATATATATATATATATATTAGGGTGGTCCTTAATAAGGTTATTTTCAAATTTCTTTGCTCCCAGGGGCTCAAATACTTCCAAATTGATAAAAAAAAATTCCCTGAAAATTTGAGCTCTTAATATTAACTCTAAGATAGTGCGCATTCCAATCTAAGTTTCCTATGGAAATAACATAGGAAAAATTACTTTTGTTGTTTATAATTTTATATCTTGGGAACGAATAAATCATACATATTTTTATAGAGAATTTAACGCTCTACAAAAAAGGTCTCTTATAATTTTTCCATTAGTCTATTGGTTTAAAAGTTATTCAACGCCAAAGTTAAATTTTCATATTATTATTAATATTATCAAGGCTTTTTTATGAGGCGCCGTTTGTGTCAAAATTAAAAGTGCTTATTTTGTTTTATAAATAATTAATTATATGCTATACTAAATCATTTTTTAATAAAAATATTTTTTTATAAAAAAATTTAAAAAAAAAAAATTTTTTTCCAAAAAATTTTAAAAAATATTTTTTTTATAAAATAATTTTTTTATAAAATTATTTTTAAAAAAAAAATTTTTTTCTAAAAAATTTTAAAAAATAATTTATTTAAAAAATATTTTTTTATAAAATTATTTTTTTATAAAATAATTTTTTTTTAAATTATTTTTTTATAAAATAATTCTTTTTTATAAAATTATTTTTTTTTGATTATTAGTTTTGTTTTAAGAGAATTGATTTATTTATTTTAATTTGTTTTCAAGAGAATTATTTTATTTATTTATTTTAGTTTTTAACAAGTGCTTTCTTATAAAAACCGTTTAAACATAAAGAATTCTTGTTAAAAACTAAAAATCAAAATAAATGTAGATAAAAAAATTAATGAATTAATGAATAAAAATAATAAATTATTATTTTCAATCGTTTCCCCAAATTGCGTCAAACAAAAGCCCATGGGCTTTTGTTTGACGCAGTCCGTCATAAAATTGTATCTGGGGAGGGGTGTTCGGGTTTACTCGGGTTTACTCGAGTGTCTACAAACAAATAGGCTGCAGTAAAAATTAATTTATAAATGCGTCTTTTATTAAGTAATTTTTAATTCGAATTGAAAATTATTTAAAATAATTTTTATTTTATAAAATTTTTTACAAAAAAAAATTATAAAAAAATTATTTTATAAAAAATTTTACAAAAAAAAAAATTTATAAAAAAAATAATTTTATAAAAAAATTATTTGGTAAAGCATATAATTAATTATTTATAAAACAAAATAAGTTTATTTAGCACTTTTAATTTTGATTATTAATATTATAATATTAATAATAATATCAAAATTAAACTTTGACGTTGAATAACTTTTAAACAAATAGACTAATGGAAAAATTATAAGAGACCTTTTTTGTAGATCGTTAAATTCTCTATAAAAATATGTATGATTTATAATTTTTAATTTATTCGTTCCCAAGTTATAAAATTATAAACAACAAAAGTAATTTTTCCTATGTTATTTCCATAGGAAACTTAGATTGGAATGCGCACTATCTAAGAGTTAATATTAAGAGCTCAAATTTTCAGGAATTATTTTTTTATTAATTTGGAAGCATTTAAGCCCCTGGGAGCAAAGAAATTTGAAAATAACCTTATTAAGGACCACCCTAATATATATATATATATATATATATGTATATTGTAATTTTGTAATAAAATATCACATTTCATCAGTTTTTGACACTCTTATTCACGAATTATTCAACGGAGCACATTTTAAAATTGTAACAATAAACTTAAAAACGAACAATATGTTGTGCATTGTTCTTAAAAAAAATGATTTTAAATGGAAAATTTCTTCCAATTCCCGAAATTTACTTAATTGATCGTTAAGAGAAATAACTGAATTTTGGGAGTTGGCAGAAATTTCCCATCAAACCATTCTCTTTTGAAGAACAATACACAACATGTTTGGTCCTTCGAACCGGATTTGAACCACGATAAACTAGGAAATGAATATAAATTTAAAAAATTAACCAGAAACTCAAATAAATTTACAAATATGCGTTTTCATTCAATTAACTTTTAATATGTAAAATATAGTTTGACTTTTCTATCAAAGCCTTTTTAAATAAAAATTATACATAAATTTAGTGCCATATTCTATTAAATTTGTCGCATTTTAAACCGTTCTATCTTCTTAGTAATGCAAATACACAGTATTTTGTTTTAAGTTTTTAGTATATACTGTCTAAAAATGAATTAGTAAAAAATTACTTATTTAATAGTTTTTCAGTTTTTCACTTGTACCATGGTTAACAAAATTTAACAGCAAATTCTTATGTAAAATTGTCCCCTGAATCCGAAAATACTGTCAAAAATTATAAAAGTAGAGCAGTTTTTGAGATATAGTCAATTACATATTAAATGGAAAATTGAATATAAATCAAAAACTTTTACACTTTTTTAACTTTTGACGACATTTTCGGAGGACAATTTTACATAAGAATTGGCTGTAAAAAGCAGCCACTAATAACTATTAAATTGGTCATTTTTGACAAATTCAGAGAGTATTAAGAAGAACATTCTGTTAAATGTTGAACAATATTCGTTCAGTCCCTCTGGACGAAAAAATGCATTTTTTTGCCAAAATGGAAAATTTTCATAATAAAAATGGCATTTTCTGCAATTTGGGTAGTTTTTTTTTAAATTTCGCATTTTATATTTTAATCGATATTTATAAGTACTTTAAACAAAAATATACACTAAATCCAATTTCCATACCCAGCTACATAATATCAATGGTAGAAAATTCACTTTTTAGTTAAAAGAAGTGTGAATGAAACATTTTCATAATAAATATTATTAAACAAAAAGTTATATTCATAGAAACCGGTTTGGTAATATTTTAAGTAAACCGGTTAACATGATAACAAGCATTGATTTTCAAACCCTAAAAATGTTTAGTAAAATCTAAGATGTCAAGATTTTGTCCTTAGGTAAAATTTCATGGAATGACTTGTATGATATTTTTATTTAAAAATAAAGTTCAAACATTGGCCTTATATATAATATACAATATCTGCAAATTGACCTCCTGGGCTTCCATATTTAACAATTAAGGATTTTTTCTTTTGGGGCAAACTAAAGCAACAAGTTTATAAAGACAACTTTAACAATGATTTAAAAAAATGAAAAATTAAATTACTAAAGAAATTAGAAGAACTTGACACTGAATTTAGAAGATGGATGGAATTATTTAAAACTTGAAAGCCGTGATAATTTTTTTTGGTATATGATACTTATATCAAAGTACACACTGTTTAGGTATACTTAAACATATTTACTGAATGGGCATTAAAAGAGTGATATTTGTCGGCCTGTGGATAATATTTACTTTAACACCTTTTTAAAACTTAATTGGTTTTTATAATAAAAATATGACCCAAATTGTAAAGCTGCATTCGGAAAACAAATGAAAAAAATCCTGGGTAGTTATCATAAAGAATAATATTGCAATTTTTAAGATAAGCGGGCCAGAATGTAAATTTTTATCTTTAAATTATGCTCCCTATCAAAGTTAAGGTAAGATTTGGCATCTTGAGTTAATAGCAAGTTTTTGTAAAAAACAGATTAAAAAAATTCATACAAACATAATAAAACTTTATCTTAAAAAAAAAACAATTAAAATCCTAGTCAGACTTAATTGTGATAACCACAAGTAAGTAACAAAATATCGTGTTGCTGTCTAGACAGTGCAGAGAAAGGATTAGGCGAATAGAAATCTGTCTACCACTTAATGGCGACAATTTTTTAACATATAATTATTATATTACGTCGTGTAATAAAGCTATTAAATATAATTTTTAGATAGATTACAATATTAATGTTTTAAGTCTTGATGTTTTGAAACTTGATAATAAGTGGTTATTTTGCATTATAAAGTTTGATTCACATTATCTACATACAATGGAACAACAAAGATAGACAAATGCACGATAAAACATTTTTTACAATAAACCTGTATGTGTCTGTGTTAAATTTGTTCGAGTCGTCTAAATGCAAACGTCGTGAATTGAATTTTGAAATAGTAATAGACAAAAAAAGTCTATTCATAGTTTTATTGGAATATTTCAAAATGCAATTTTTGGCGTTTGCATTTAGATAACTCATAATAAAATAAGTATATATATTGGGCATTCGAACAAATCGAAATTAATGGGGTCGGAAATTTATTTCATCTTTATTTTCTTATAGGCGTTTGAGTTTTTTTATGGGTCTCGGCCAATACTTTTACCTAGAATCATATTTAAAGTAAAAATAGTCAAAAATAATGTTTTTAACACAATGAAATCGTTTTTTAGCCAAAATTGGACAATATTCAAAATTCAAAGTAGTGCAACAACAACAATTTTTGGCCGATGTAAAAAAAATTACAGAATCTTGTAGCTTCATCTATCTTGAGTGCAATTTTTCCATTTTTTATTTAATTTATTTTATTTATTATATTAATATTTATTAATATAATATGTAGATCTACAAAATTTTGTTAACTTCATAAAAATAGGACAAAATTGTCAAATCTTGGCTAAGAAAAAAAAGAATTTATCCAAAATCGGCAGTAAAGTAGTAAACAATCGGCAGTACTGTAGAAAAAATCGGCAGTAAAGTAGCATTTACTAGCGGCGATTTTATATATATATATAAAATCGCCGCTATTAAATTAGAAATTGTACAGATTTATGATTATTAATATATAAAACTTGTGTTAAAAATTTTAAATTTTTATAATAATTTAAGTTTAACTTACTTTAACAAAAATTTAATCATTTTAAGTTTTATAAAATCGCCGCTACTAATTCAGTTAAGGAAGTTCGGGCATGATCAGTGGCGTAGCTAGCCTCGAGGGGGCTCCGTATCAAAAATCTGGTAGGGGCCCTTATACGGGAAAAACTGCTGGCAAAAAAATTTCTGGGTGTCACGCCCAAAGTCTATTTTGGGCAAACAAACAAAATTTTTTAGGGTATAATTTTTTTGTCAATTTTTTATAATTTATATGTATACATAGCTTTTTATGTAGACAAATGTTAAAATTTGGTCTGGTTTTAGACATTTACCGTCCTTCAAAATCTTTTAAAAGGTTTCTATGTTAAAATAAAGGCAAGTCGTTTGAAATAATTGTAACGCTAATAATTATTTTAAATTTCCTATTATTATAACCTATATTAATAACACGCAAAGCAGACTTAGTATGCTGCGCAGAGCACAGAACAATATGCGCAGACTTTTCTCGTATTGTTTGATTTATTTGGTGACTCCCATAATTTCGTTTTTAAAGTAAATTATTAAAAAAAACACAAGCGAATTGTTTTTATAATAAGTTATTTATTATTTAAAAATAATTTGGGAATTATTCTACCTGTTATGGTTTTATTATCTTTGTTTTCTGCTCTTCTCGAAACTTTCGCTGCATTCAAAATACTGCATCTTTTCTGCTTAATTTATGGTTTCAATACCTTTTTTTAATTTTTTTAATTTTTCAACTAATTTCAAGATTTTGCATAAATAAATGTCACTGCAACTGTCATAAGCAAAAAGCGTTACCATAAAACTCGACAATCAACAACTCGCAATGTTGTCGCGTTTAAATCCTATTTTTTACGTTTTTTTATTTACGTTTTTGTGTTAAAATACATTTGTATGTATATAGTATATATCAGTGATGTAATGTATCGAGATACATGTATCTAGATACTGGATCTAGATACATTTTATGTACCTAGATACGTATCGAGATACTTAAAAAAATCAGGATCTACTTTAGTATCTAGATCCCTTTGAAAGTATCTAGATCCTTAGATACAAGATACATTTTATTTTACCCAACCTGATTGCAACTCCACACCGTGTGGGCCACACGGAAAATGAACATCCAATGGATATACTCTATGGATATCCAGGATATATACCTACATTCGATATTTTTGATATCTCCCGTAAGAGATGAACAATACGAAAACCGTAGTGCTGTGTATAGACTCCCGTACCCTAATCTATAAACTGAACTACTGTTTTCGTATTGTTCATCTTTTACGGGAGGAAGGAAAGAAGGAAGGAAGGAAATCTATAAATCCGGCTTAACGCTTTTTCCCACCCTCTATGGATTTACAGGAAAATGCATCTGGCAACACTGTACCGAACCCAGAGACCTAACGATAATTTTGAATTTGTACTACAAATTTTGTAGTAAGCTTTCATATGGCGCGTAAATATAAAATTTATTTCCGTTTTTCATGGATATTTCGTCAATTTTATCAAAACAGTTTTATTTTATAGTTAACACGCTTGTTTATAAGGTCCAAAAGTTTTTTTAACATAGTATCTGGAAGTAACTTAGATACTTTTTGAATGTATCTGTATCTGTACCCAGATACTTTTGGGAAAATGTATCGGTATCTGTACCCAGATACATCTACCAGAGAGTATCTGTATCGGTACCTAGATACTGAAAAAAATGTATCGGTTACATCACTGGTATATATATATATAGTTAAGTAATAAAATAAAAAATACATATAAAACCAGTTAAAAAATTGGCACTTTTTAATCAAATGTAATAAAACCACAAAGTAAATTTTGCTCTTGCAAGTTTGTACCTATCGTTTTTTATGCAAGTATAAAAGCATCTCTCCTTACCCCTTTACCCGCAATGAACTGCCTAAAAATCCTTAAATTTAAATTTTAAATATATGATAAAATGTTAATGATGATATTTTAAAAGTTTTTAATGTAATTAAAAATTTTAAACTTATATTAACAAAATGTTTATTATTTAAACCCGCCACTAAGCCAATTGAATTAAATACTGGATTAAGATTATTACCACAAAAGTATGGTGTTAAAATTTCATAATACTCATAAGTAGATTTTCGTAACTTTTTTGCAATTCCTGTCCACTGTGCGGCAGTCGATTAGACACTTTCATAAAATGTTGATTGTTCAACATAATAATAATTGTTAAACTATTTAATATAATTAATTAAACTGTCAATCCAATTTTCAAATTACATTTGCCGGTTGTTCATTTTAACAATAAATATTAGTTTATTTCATACAATTTAATATGTACCTGCAAGCATTGAATTCATGTCCACGTTCGTGATAAAAAATACGACTTTATTGCCTTGATACATAAATTACTATAATTTTGTTCAGGTATAGTCGTTGCGGCGAATGTTTATAATTGCGTCATCAAATTCTGAACCAAGCACAGACATTACAATTGTTGATTTCTTTTCCGAATGTAATCCAAGAAACCGCTAGGTTAGGCCACAATCACTCGGATCTAAGACGAACGTGAGTTCGATGTCACGCTCACGCAGCGTGTGTTAAACAAGGACACAGTATTCGATTTTAGCAAAAATTCGTACGATTCTGATCAGAATGCCCGAAAATCGGTTAGATGGGAAAGCATCGATTTGTGTTTAACTTAGAGAACTGGAGCATGGGGGTCCCCTGCTTCCATTAAATTGTATCCATAGGTAAGAGCTATATCGACAATAAAGTGCTGGAGATTTGTAACCGGACACTTAGCCTTACTGAGGAGTGGTTCCAGCGGCAAAGGATAATGGACGAAGTTTCGGTACTAATCATCCACCTCGGAGACGAGGATGATGACTTTGACGACAGTATTTAGATTAATAATTTATTGACAATAAAATACATAGTGTACATTACAATATAAAAATTATAAACAATTTTGAGAAAATAAACACCTTCATTCTATAAATAAATATGTTTTTCCACCTAAATAGTTTCTGTTAATAAATTGTCCCCACGTGGTTACGGTTTACAGTGACCGGGACAGTTGCATAGGAATTTGTCAGGTGCATCTGTTCCCTCATAATTATTGTACAATATTAATACAGGTAAATTAAAAAAGCAGAGGCATTAATTTAAAATTAATGCGTATACCCCTTGAAAATGATACGCTACTGATCACCAAAACTAACATTTCACGTTTTTTATACGTATGTCGAGAAATCAGTTTTTGACATTCGACATTGATGACGCAATTATAAACATTCCCTGCGACGACTATATATAGTATACAGTATAATATACAGTATAGTATACACTGTTTAAAATATTTGTGGTGTATGAATAAATTGGTTAAATTAATCCAGAAAACTTTAGTGAAACCAACCCGCTGTATGGTTCAGTTTACTAAATATGTTGTTCGTAAAATAAAAGTTACTTCAACCTAAAGCACTCTGATAAAACGATTAAATTTGGAGGTGTGGATCACGTGTTCTTAAATCTCGCCTCTGTTGACTTACATGAAGAGTATATAATAATAATAATATAATAATAATAATATTTTATTTAATCCAAGAGATCTTTTGCAGATATAGGATAGGTCAAAAATCATTTAACACAATAAAACAAAACAAACAAAACAATGAAAGAGCTCAAATTAACCGACACAATCCAAAAAATTAAAGGCTAAAAACTCATTTACGGAGTAAAAAGCCTTACTTGAAAGTAAAGTTTTTAATTTGCAGAAAAACTTGTTTCTTTCAAAGTTTTTAAATTGTGCAGGTAATTTATTGTATAAAATTGCTCCAATATAATATGGGTTAGATTCATACAATGTCATAGAATGATTGCAATATTGTAAATTGTTGCCATGTCTGGTTGGATAATTATGATAACAATTTTGTAAATTAAATTTGGTTAAGTTTATTTTAACAAATTTCAAGATTTCAAAAATAAATAAGGAAGAGAGTGTCATAATTTTTTCTGAGATAAAAATGTTTCTACAGGAGTCTCTGAAGTTTATTCCAAACATGCTTCTAATTGCTCTTTTTTGTAGGATGAATAGTCGATTTACAATATTTGGCGACTGAATTTAGATTATTATTTAAGTCTTCTGTCATTTTTTCGGCATTTTTATTTGATGCAATCATTGTTAAATCATCAGCATACTCTATATGAAATAAATTTACATAATTATATAAATCATTAAAGTATAATATAAACAAGAGTGGCCCTAGTACACTTCCTTGGAGAACACCCACATCAACCTCTTTTTCTGATGATTTCGAACCATGATACAATACAAATTGCCTGCGGTTCATTAGATACGATTTTATCAAAGTATTGCAGTGACCACGAAAACCAAAATATTTAATTTTTTTCAAAAGAAGGTTGTGATCAACACAATCGAAAGCCTTTGAAAGATCAACAAATACCGCCATAACGTTTTCACCCTTATCTAACTTTTTATAAATAATATCCATAATATCTACTAGTGCTGTGATTGTTGATCTCTGTTGCCTAAAGCCATGTTGACTATTACTTAACACATTAAAATGGTTGAGAAAGCTTATGATTTGCAATAATTTTTTCGAAAATTTTTGAAAATATCGAAAGTAGAGCAGCTCTACTATATAGGTCTACTATATTGTTTAGATTACTGGTGTCACCTCCGTGACGAAAGTTGCTTCTAGTTTAATGACCAATAGTGTTGAAATTGTGAATTTTGATGTGATTAATATCTTCATTAGTACACCAGGATTCAGTAACACACATCACATCAATATTTTCTGTAAATAGGAATACTTCTAATTTTTCAATTTTATTTTTTATACTTTGAAGATTTTGATGAGCAATCTTTATATTTTTAAGTTTGGTGTGGGGTAGTTGCTATTGACTAAGATATTGGGTTTTTGATTTAATAGAATTTATTTGTTTAACGTACATTGGACATTTAGGATTCTTTGAAGAGTGATCACAGTTTAAAATTGACTTAAAACGTTTATTGTAATTAAGGCAATTGATGCATTGTAATTTTGTACCATCTTTGTTACAGTCTTTGAGTCTATGATTATTAGCACATAAAGGAAACTACATTATTAACACAATTTTTTTTAAGTGCCCATATTCAGAACACTTGTAGCATCTCGAAATAGCATATGTTTCTATAATCCTGCATTTTTTCCATTCGACAAACAAAAACCCCTTATCTAAAATTTTATTTAAGATTTCAGGTGAAACTTGAATAGTAAGATTTACACTTTTATTATCATTTAAATTGGCTACATGCACTATTTTAAAATTATTTGGATCAGTAACATTTAAATCGTTTAATTTAATTATACTTGTAGCTAACTCTTCATTGGATTTTTCAGTAGGAAGCGTATCATAAACTTTAATTATTGGCTTATATTTATCAGGAATTGAAACTTTAAAGTCGTTACCGGCGCATCGTTCAATATTGGATTTAATATTATTCATTGCATTTTCATCTAAACAGGTGACAATCATTTTCCCTTTGTTTACGTTTTTTATATTTGTTATGCCCGGACCTAGGTCAATCGGATTGATGTTTTCTGTAAAGTTTTTTATATCATTGCTTAAGTTTTTTGTTTCTACAATTGTGTACAGGTGATTGTTTTTTTGTTATTTCATTATACTTTAATTGTGTACTACCTTGCTCCATCCCTTGGATTTCATTTAAATTATTAAAATTACTTGTAGATTTTGTTTCTTCTTCTTGAAATAAAGTTTTGCAATTGTTATTTGATTCTATTAATTTTTCTTGCAGTAATTTATTAGTTATTTTTAGTTGTAAGTTGTATTCATGCAGTAGTTTTAACTCACGTTTGCAATAGAGTAGCTCTTGCTCATTTAATGATTTTTCAGTAGGCAAGCACGACTTGCAGATCCAGTTGTCTTTATTCACATTTATAACTTTTGCAATAGATTTGAAGCACTTTTTATGCAAACCATAGCCGCAGATAACACAGTTAACCACTGACTGCACTCCACCATTACAAAATTCACATTTTCTACTAGATTTTTTACTTTTATTACTGCGTATAGAAGCATCCGAGTCATCATCGAACGCCATCTTTTGATACGCAAAACAGTAATCCACTCAATAAACTTTTGAATATTTTATGTGCAGAATATTGCTCACTATAGTTCCTTACACTACTTATTGATGTGACAACCATTGCTGTTGTCAAAGTCAACTGTGAGGTTTTTATAAGCTCAGGTAGTCCTTTGCTTTGATGTGACACTACAAGTTGTTCGATACTAAAGAGACCTTAAATAGGTGGAAACAGCTGTCAATACTTGAAGTATTTTAAAAACATTATCTCTAGCGAGTTGAAGGTTCAATTTTCTGGAATAATACCTCTGGTAATATACTAATAATGCGTCAAGGAACTTCCTATTTCCTTTTTTCCCTTTTTTCTGTGTAGTATGATTTAAGTTGACCAAAAACACATAATAGTTTACACTGAAAAGGAGTTCAATTTACACCAGGTAAAATTTATTTTATTACTGTGTGAAAGTTAAATTTGCACTATTTTAGTATTTAAATTTACACCGGACCAACGAACCATATTTAAACCATTTTGGTTTGTATCGATGGCATATGATATATTTTTGTATTTTATTTGAAAATATTTGAAATTTTTAATATTGTTATTTTTGATCGCTGATATCTTTGAAACGGTTGATCTGAAGAACTTTGACCTTTAGATGTTTTTTGTAGAGCGTGAAATTATCTATAAAACCTCTCGCTTGGGTGTTGCGAAAACAAACCATTCCAAAGTTATAAGAATTCAAAATTAAAAAAATTCCCGTGTTATTGAAATGGAAAAACAACAAATGAATTGAGGCAAACCTTAATATTAATATTAAGGGCTCAAATAGGCGCCAACATTTTTGTTTTTTAATGTACTATTAATTTTGAAAAAAATTTATATATTTTTTTTTGAAACACCCTAATATAATATATATAAATAATTCTGTTCCGGCCTAAACATTATAAATGCTTCACAAACCAGAGATACCACACTTAATGATATTGCAACAAACTATTTATTTCAGAATCCAGGAAAGGGATGAGGAATCCGAGAAAGAAATATATGAATTATATAATATTTACAAAAACGAAATTAAAAAATTACCTAACACAGCAATTTATCTATAAATACTACTATAAATATCTAACAATTTATGTTATTTGATGTAAAGTTGTTATGTTTATATAAAAATTGTGTCCAATAACTATGGTCCATGTGTCCAATTACTATAGTAATTGGACATTGTATATATATATATATATATGTGTATATACAATGTCCAATTACTATACTTGTTTGCATGTTTTTATAAAACAAATATTCTTATTTTTAAGTCAACGTATATAAAGTTTAAACATACAAACTATCCTTTTTATATGTGTCCCAAAAGTCAACGATATCCTTTGAAGGACTAATAGGTGAGCTCATGACTGCTGAATATCAAAACACGACCTTAGTAAAAAATCATTAGTTTTTAAGATATTGGCATTTTTATAAATTTTGTGAAACTTGACACCTAAGATCAGTTTTTCGAGTGCCACAGCTACACAATTCTATAATCTTAGATTATATTTTATGTTGCGTAACCCTAAATAGGCCTGCTATTAATTAAAATTCAAAATTAAACTAATATATTAGATAGTAGATTTTTTAGCTGTGGCACTCAAAAAACTAATCTAAGGTATCAAGTTTTGCAAAATTCATAAAAATAACTATATTTCAAAAACTGATTTTCTGGTTAGTCATGAGTTGGTCTATCAGTCCTCCAAAGGATATCGTTGACTTTTGGGACACCCTGTATTTATAAAAAAAAAACTAAAATCTTTAAAAACGGCATAAATAAATTTTAAATAAATAATATTCCTTAAGTGTCCAATAACTATGTGATTTACCATATTTAAAATATTTTTCATTTTAACAAAGCACCGCAAAAATAGGACAAGTGCAAGGTTTTCACAGTTTTTATTACAGCACATATGGTGTGACATGCGGCAACTTTTTCAGCTAAAATTTTCCGTATGTAGGACGCGTATTATTCAGGAAATATCCATTAGGCTCGCGATTATTTAGGACAAGGAAAGCCGTCACATCTACCATTGTGGCCTCGGCTATTGTTCCGACTTTAAAGTTCAAAAAATCTTGATGAATTGCCTTAATAAATCTTTACACACAAGATTATTGAATACAATAAAAATACGCCGTCAGCTAATCAATTTTAATTATAATGGTAATAGTGATTAATAAGGATATTATCATCAATTATTATTTGATTCCTCGTTAATTTATGTTTCCCTTAGAAAAGTTTTTTTAAAGATAAGGCAATAAAATTGAAACATAATTTATAGTTATAAAGTTATACTAAAACTGGTATTACTTTTCTCAATTTTTATTATGATCGACAACAGGGGGCAGTGCGTGGCTAATGACGTTTTGATATTAAACTTACAGCGTTTAAACTCTACCGTTCCGTACAAAATAAAGCTTTGAAAAGTCTTGTTTTATGCTCTACATTTTTACCTGTAGAAAGTTTTAAGCTTAAAGATGGTAGTGTAATAAAAATAAAAATTGCATAAATCGTAAAAATAGCATGTTACGGATTTTATGTATTTTTAATTGGCTTGAATAACTGTGCTGTTAAATATATACAGTATTAACATTAGAATTACCTTTAGTTTGCCTAAATAATAATCACAATGGATATGACAATGTGAAATATTTATTACTGGTACCTAATGCTTTTTAGATATATGGGTCATCATACTAGCTCCATCTACCACTAAAAAATAAATATTTCACATTGTCATATCCATTGTGATTATTATTTAGGCAAACTAAAGGTAATTCTAATGTTACTCTGAGCAGTAAAGTTCTTAAAGAGTCTCTTAATTTTAAGTTTTAATGTCGTAGCAATAGCAGTGCAGTTTGGTAAGAGACATGTGACGACAATAAAAATCTATTTCCAAGTGACACAATAAAACATTGTATTAATTAAAAAGAAAATTACTTTCCAAGTAAATGCCGTGACAAAAGATAGCATTTAAAAATACACTCTCTAAAAATTAATTAGTCAAAAATGACTAATTTATTAGTTATTAGCAAAGACCGGATTTTAGGCCGTTAAAAATTGGAAATTAGGACACATAAATAGGCAATAAAAACCCACATTTTAGGCCGTTTTAGGCCCAAAGTGCCAAAAATAGGACTCAACATTGGCGTAACTAACCATCTGACCCGGGGGGGGGCTAGGGTGGTCCTGTTATTTTGACTAGGAATCTTTAAAAAAGTAAAACAAATGTTGCCTCCAAAATGCACAAATAACAATTTTTTTGAACAAACAGTTTTAGTGAGAAAGGAAGTAAGTACTACAATGTATTCTTGAGGACGTGTCCAAATATAATTGATGACCGTTTGTACCGCGCATGACCGTTTGTTGTTATGAAAAGGTACAATTGCTACATACACCTTAAGTGTATGTGCGCATGTTAGGCGGGGCTTAAATACGTCACTTGTTGAGTATTTTTAAATCTTTAATTATCTGCTGCTAATATTCTTGTTTTTGCGATGCTGTTGGTTGTTAACTTGCTCTTTATTTTTTTTAACTTGTTTTTGCGTTTAGTGAGGTTCGAATTACTTTTCAGTGTTCAAATTATTGTTATTGCGTTGTGTTAACCTGTTCTCTTTGTTTATTATTGTGTTTGTGTTGCGTTGAAACTCGTTTTGTTTGTGTTTTAGTTGTCGTGCATTTATTAAAATGCGGTGTGGCATATTTGTATGCAATTTGGACAAACAGTCCAAGAAAAACCCTTTAAATAAAAACAAATTTCATCGATTCCCGAAAAACTTTGATTTTTGCAAACAGTGGTTAAATGCCATAAAAAGAATAGACAATATTAACGTTAAGACCGCTTCTGTTTCCTCTAAACATTCTTTGATAATATTACTATTATTCGTGTATTCGCACGGCAACTACTCATCAAATGACTTCATGCGCGGCACGAACCAAAACTCGTTCACCAGGTCTGTGGATATAACAAAAACAAACAACCTCGTACTCGCCAAGGCCGTCTAGGCGAAATAAGAGCAATTAAGCAGGGCCTAATTAAAAATAATTTAATTTTTCGCATTTTACAAAGACAAAGGGGTGTCAAACGCTTTATTTTTTTAAGTTTAGGATTAATATCAAGGTCCCAAACAAATGCCTGAAATAGAAACGAAAATGCATTTTGCATAAAATCCGGTCCTTGGTTATTAGTGACTGCTTTTTCACTTGTACCATGGTTAACCATGGTATCCCAAAATTTAGTAGCCAATTCTTATGTGAAATTGTCCCCTGAATCCGAAAAGACCTTTAAAAATTATGAAAGTTGAGCAGTTTTTGAGATATAGTCAATTCTATATTAAATGGAAAATTGACTATATCTCAAAAACTGTCCTACTTTTTAAACTTTTAATGATATTTTCGAATTTTACATAAGAATTGGCTGTTAAATTTTGGGATGGTATTTCATGGTTAACCATGGTACAAGTGAAAAAGCAGCCACTAATAACTATTAAATTAGTCATTTTTTGGCTAATTCATTTTTAGAGAGAACGCTGCTTGTTTTTATAATAAAAAACGCTCGAAAAAAATTTTGTATTATGTCCCTATAGGGACATTTTTTTAAGTAAATAAAAAGTATCCTGTGAAAGACCGTATTTTTGTTAGTAAACCTTAAAAATGTTGTACGAATCAAACGAACAGTAACGAAAATACAGCGCTTCAAAGTCGTCAAAAATTACCATTTTTCAGCAAAATAATTAAAAAGGGGTAATTTTTAATGACTTTGAAGGGCTGTATCTTTGGTACTCTTCGTTTGATTTGTACAAAATTTTTAGGGAATATTAACAAAAATACAGTTTTTAACACCATATTCTTTATTTACTTAAAAAAATTCTCTAAAAGTTATTTTTAGAACGTTTTTTTATTATTTAACTAATGGTCTTTAAAAATTTTTTTTTTAAAACCCTCGAACACGTAAACTGAGATATAAGTTGAAGTATTTTTATAAAAAATTTCATAAAGAATGGTAAAGGCGTTTTAGAGTTAGAATTTTTTTACTTATTATGCGTTAATTAGCGGTCTCAATTTATTATTTTTTTTAATTAGAAATGTTAGGGACAACTAACAACAAATGACAGAGAGACTTAATAGGATAATTACCCATATATCTAATATAAGTATTTAATATCATAGTTGATTAAAACACAAAATTACCCCATTCACCCTGTTGCAGCGCCCTGGTTGTAAAAATGTTGCTTGAAAATTGATTTTTTTTTTAAATTTGGATTGAATATAAACGTGTGGGGCTAGAGATAAAAATCCAAAATATACAGGATATTTAGTTCTTACTTCAAATTTAAAAAGCCTACAGGAATTATTTGTGTATTTTCTTGCATCGTGTTTGTACAAATAGCAGTACTTTAATTGACACCTGACTGGATAAAAGTATCGCCAAAATTTTTTCTTCTCTTTCTCTTTTATCATTTGTCAAATAAAAATCCTGCCGTTTTATTTTTAGGGGTGTAAATTAAGTTTATTTTAATTGATTTAACAAATTGTAGATAGTAGTATCTTTAAGCTTTAAATGCCAATAAAAACGAAAAGATATCTCTAATAAAACAAATTCTACAACTAAAATGTATAAAAATAATATTTTTAAATTATTTATTTAGTGTGGATCGGAAATGGCGCACGCTAATCAAGTAAATTTGAGAATGAGTGCTTGTGTGTTTAGTAATAATTTCCAAACTCTGGAATCATTACTTAAAACACGAGAATTTATTCTCAAAATGCCCATGCTGTCTCCAAGTTTTTAGTAATCATTACTAAACAGTTATAATACAGGGATTAAACACTCGTAAGCTTCGCTCGTACCCAATTAAAAACTTGATACTAAAATACCGTTTATTAAACATACAATCAAATAATAGTATATCATATATGTATCAAGTTTGATAAACGCCATTTTAGTCACGAATTTAATTTAGGTACGAGTGAGCTTGCAAGAAAAGTTTATCAACGAGTTGCAAACCATACTTTTTTTAAGACAATTACTTAATATTATCTAACAAATGATTTAAAATAAATATTTGTATATATGTATGTATATAAGCGACATGAAAATGAAGTAAACATCCCAATAAACATTTTTGACGTAATTTTTACCATTAACATTGCCCGTTATTATTTTAATTAAAATTAACAATTATTTATGCTTTATTACTATAATATTATCACAAAGTATTAAAGACTCTTCCACGAAAAATGTTAAAGGTACATAATTTTTCTGTGTAAATCAATATTAATCCCTTGAAAAAAGACTAAAAATCGATATAGAAGCGGTTTTTTACAGTCAAAGAAAAGATAATGACCACTGTACGCAATTTTTTTAACGCTTTAGTAGTTAAATCTAGATAAATGCACTACTACAGAGAAATCAAAAGGTTGGTACAAACGTTTATAATATTGACGAAGAAATTTTTAATAATTTTGTATAATTGTATTGAGATAATAAAATAATTTTCACATTTTTTAATATTTTAGAAGAAAGACACTTTATTTTAACGATTGTATAACATTTGACAACTGTAAACTAACTTAAAACTAACTTCAGCCCGTGACTTAAACCTGTTGCTAACTTGACCCTGTAACTAAAGCACCATAAACCCACAGCCACAGCCACAGCCACACCTTGTCAATGTGTATTTAAAAGGTCACTTATTGTCATGGAAACATTAACCCATTTTTAAAGGTGGGAGTAGAAAATCTAAATGTAAATCTAAAGTTTTACATAAAGCGTAATTATTTATTTATTAATGGATTTTTAATGTTTATTTGAAGGCATTAATCCATTTGAACCTTTATGAAATATTAAATAAAAATTAATTAATGGATGGAAGTATTGAATATTAATTTTTAAAATGTGCCTTCAAAATAGTCCCCATTAGATATTATGCACTTGTGCCAGCGCTTCTTCTAATCCTCTAAACTCTTCTCAAACCCAATCTTTGGGATAGTCTTTAGTTCTTTCAGCGATGGGCTTTTAATGTCATTTATGCTTGCAAAACGACGGCCCCTTAATGTTCTCTTTATTTTGGGGAATAGGAAAAAGTCAGACATTACAGTATTGTTTTTGGCAAAAAATTGTGTTTAAAATTCAACAATTTTGAAAAAGATTTTGCTGCCACGCGTTTCATACACAAAACATTTGAAAAAATTTCATCGATATGCCAACATCATCAGCGACTTCTCTAATTGTGATTCGGTGATCGTTCATAACCATTTCTTCCACTTTTTCCATGTTTTTATCGGTTGTTAATGTGCTTGGGCGTCCGGCGTTCGTCATCTTCAACGTCTTTACGGCCATCTTGGAAACTCATATATCACTTATCTTGTTTTACTCATAGCAGACTCACTAGACTGGGCCAAAAAAATCAACTATTTTTTTTTTTTTTGAAAAGTATATCAAAAATATGGTTTGGGGCGACAAAAAAATTATTGTGAAAGTTTGAGTCCATAATATTAATATTAAGAGGTCTATCATCGCAATTTTAATTTTTTTTCCCTAATCAAGTTTTTGTCTCAGAACTTCCAAACCATTGATTTTAACAAAATTTACTTAAAAATATTTTTTTAAGAAAATTAAATCCTTTACAAAAAAATGGCAATAGATTGGAATATTAGGATTTTTTATAGTAACGTAAGAAAAAAACGCGCGCTGCGAGTTGAGATAAACCAGCGAGAAGCCATTGAATTTTCAAAAAAATATTAAAGATTGCACCAAGTAATGGGATTTTTCTTATATACATGCCCTGTTACTATTTACAGCAGTGTAAAAAATTTGAACAACTTCCTTTATCTAGTTTTTGAGATAATTTAAAAATGATGTACGATAAACAGTCGAATTAAACGCGGCATCGTCACATTCAGCTGTGATAACAATTAACAATTTCGTGAAATAATTACAACTAACAGCCACCAACCAAAAGTAATTGTTGCGAATATTGGACTGGTTTAAATTGCAGCGAATATTAAGCTGTTCCATTCCAAAACACAGTAACCAACGTTTAGGTATATTGTGTTAAACACAGTGTATTTAATGACAGCGATACGACATATCCAAAAAAATTTGTTAGATTGAGGCTAAATTAAACACAAAAACACATTTTTATCTCAATTTGTTTTTTTACACATACCTACTTGGGGCCGGTTTTTCAATTAGGGTTTATACCTTGGTTCAGGGGAACTGAGATCAGTTAATAAACTCAGTTCATAGTCAAAGTGGTGTAAACGTTAAGTTGGTACAACGTCATTTTGACAAAAGGATTTTGTGTTTACTTTTGAAGTTTTGTTTATCTGTGCTGTTTTAAAAAGTTGTAATTTGTGCGAAAGGGTGCTTTAAAACAATTTACTATTGTTAAAGAAAAATAATTTTTATTTATTATGGATAAAAAGCGTGCTTTTCAGTAATTATATTTATAACTAGCCTATTGGTAGGATTTGCAATAACTGGTCTAATTAAAGCCACTATCCTACTTACAAAAGGTTTGAATAACCGAAATTTGGCAAATAATTCATCATTATTTCACCTTGCAAAATAATATTGAATATTATTTAGAAATTAGCCAATTTCCTCATCATTCTCACTAACTACCTCAAACATATCCATTGCTTTATTATAACAGCAGATCACAAAACAAGAAATAAACAACTTCTTTAAACTGCCAACAGTGACGATTCATCTTTTGATTTAGTTTAAACCAAATTCAAGCTTGAACTTTGATTGAAAAGGGGCATATTTTGTCTGAACCAAGTTGAAATGCTGAACCAAGTTTAAACTATGATTGAAAAACCGGCCTTTAGTGTATTTTGGAATCGATCAGCTATATTATTATTATATAATATCTGCTGCAATTTGTACTATTACAATATTTGCAACAATTAATTTTGATTAATAATTAATAATTATTAAAAATTAACAAATAATTTATCCACTTTTGACAGATGACAGTTTCAAACAATTTTTACATTAATTTTTCTTTCCACTTTTTATTGAAAGAATTTTTACACAGAAGTTTTTCTATACATTTTTAATTGTTTGACACAAGATGTGCAACAAATGTTAAAACAAATAACATACCTCACTTTCATTTGATGAAAATTAAAAAGAGACAAAACAGCAAAACCAAAGAGATAGAACATATTGTTTCATAAGTTTTCACAAAATACAGTCCTGCAGTTACACAGATAACATTTGGAAGTTCATTTTATTTGCGTAGCAGCCGCAAACGTGCTTTTACATTGAGGGTTGCGTGAGTCCTCAATTGGTGGAAAAGCAGACATGCACGAAGTGCAGGCACAATGGTGGTTCATATAAAATTCCAAATGTAACCCTGCATTCTTGAGTGTACAATGAACGTATTTTGGTCGATGTTTAAATTCGTATCCCACTTCAAAGTCCCATGGATTCTTAATTTTTTATTTTCTTATAATTTATTTTTAAACAAACTTTAATAAAGTAAAATAGGCAAAAATTTCATAATGGGGTAGTTAAATTTTTTCTGACCTATACTTTTTATGGTTTTATTCAAGGCGTTTTGTAATATTAAACATTTCTGTGAAATCAGAATTTCAATTGAGTTTACCGTTTTCGAGATATTTACAAAAAATAAAATTTTTTATGACGTCACAAACCTCGCCATGTGACCAACATTCTAAGATTTCTATTGGTTAAAAATTACCCTGTTGTCAAGTTGTCTTGTTAATGATTTCATTCGGTTATGTCAGAAAATACCCGAAGAGGTTATGTACAAATACTGTCACTGTCAGTTATGTGAAAGAAGAAGAAGAGGAGGTTCAAGAAAATTCTTAAATTAAAAGTTTTATTGATAGGTATACACATTACACATTGAAACACCGTGTGAAACCTAATAAAATGTAATAAATAGGTACCTAATAACTGTCTAAAGCAGAGTTTAATATGTTTCATAGAAAAAAGTGGCAAAATAAAGCTGAAAATGAATGAAATAAATTTACAAAAAATAACAGTAAATGTAAGTTAACAATGGTATTTATGATATTTGTGTATAGTTTTTATAAAACTTGCATCCCTGATGATGAGCATCAAAACCTTTTGTAAGATTAAAAAAATGTATGACAAACTTTTGGACTATTTGAAGATACTACCTACGCTCCAGAGTCCATTTTTGTACTTTTCGACAATTCTGGTTTAAATATTGCTGCAATAACGTACATAGTAGGTAAAGATAGTGCAGGGTCTACAAATAGACATTTTGATTAAATGCTTACCAAATTCATTAAGTACCTACCTATCTTTCTTATTACGAGGTATCATATTACTGTTTGATATTTTAGAGTCCAAGATATCTAAAAGAATATAAAGAACTAGGCATTATACTAATGCAATGCATTTACGACAAAATATGGTTATAATTATAGGTACTTACATTATTTGTTTAAAAGCTCCAATGTTCAATGTAACCAACCATTCCACAAGATTCCTCTGCTTTGGAGTCCGTTATTAATTTTATTTTATTTTATTATTTTTAATGTGCTTTCAACAGGCACCAGGCCCAATTACAGAAATACACAATGACAAACACAAATAAACAACCATACCCCTGGTGGGATTCGAACCCACGACCTCTCGGCTTGTAGTCCGCAGTGCTAACTACTACACCACCGAGGGCGGATTAATAAATCACTTATCTAATATCAATTACAAAACATAACAATAACATTGATTTTCAATAATCTAAATTAAAAAAAAACATAACCCGAAAAAAAGAAACGTCAAAAAATCAATTCTTCTTCTTCGTCTCAACTAAAATTATAGATCAAGTGGTTTTAAAACTAAAATATTATAACGTGGCGCCATCTATCGTAAGAATCTTAAACTAAACACACTGGCAGCCATAGAAAAAGCTGGCAACGTTGTCAATAGCCTAGTGACGTAATTAGGAGATTTTTTTTGTAAATATCTCGAAAACGGTAAACTCAATTGAAATTCCGATTTCACAGAAATGTTTAAAATTACAAAACGCCTTGAATAAAACCATAAAAAGTATAGGTCAGAAAAAATTTAACTACCCCATTGTTAAGGGTAATTTTTTTTTAATAATGGAATAAGTTTTTTATCATTGCATAGCCCAATCTTTGCCATAAACATATACAAAGGCGGATTTATGCTGTGCAATCTTCGCAATTTCTAATGAATTAAAAATATGTTAAAAATAATTATTAATAAATAACACAGCACAAACATACTCGTAATAGTAAATATTTTAAAAAACACAACTCTTTCCCCTACCTGAACTGGAACTGTTTGAAACCGAATTTATACTGTTATCAAAATTTAATCTTAATTTATACTGTTATCAAAATTTAATCTTAATCATCAGTTCGGTTCCAGCGCTCGAGAAGACACGTCGCGTGCGGGAAAGCTCTTGAAACGTAAAAGTTTAAAGATGAAACCAACAATAATTATAAAAAAAAAAGTGCAAACTAATAAGTGAAACAAACATTTTCATGGAGTGCAAGCTAAAATGGTGTAACGGTCATTGAGGAGTGAAGTGCTGAGTGATATGAATGAGTTAGGTGCCACCTGTCATTGGAGGCTTTTCACTGGACGGACGGGGGAGGTCAGGCAGGAGGGGAGGTGGCCATCCGCAAAAAAAAGCTGATAAGTTACTTTGAGAATATGCATGACCTGATACAAATCTGCAATTTAAATACGGCAGATCCCAGCAAACATTTTTCGTTAGTTGTCACCATTAACATTGCCCGTTATTCATTTTATTAAACATAATATTTATTTTTACTTGAACATGTTAAAATAACTTTAATATGATTATGTTAAGAACATATTTTACTCCTTAAACAATTGTTTTGTTTTTAATTACTATTATTGCAAAATTGTATTGAAAAGTATTAAAAATTCTTACACGGGCAATGTTGATGGTGATAGGTACCGTTAAAGTGTTTATTGGGATATCCTTAAAACCTATGAAAGGCACACAGCGTGGGGCAATAAATCTGTCAACAACAAATGCGTAAGGCGGTCCCAATCGAGACCGAAAATAAACACTAGACACACATTAAAAAAAAAGCCTAATAGCCAAACTCGAGATTTGTAAACATTAGACAACAGAATAATCGCGCTTGTAATTTGTTTGACTAATAAATAAATGCAATGCTTAACTTTGGAATTAATAATAAAAAAAAGACAAAACTCTATCACAAAACGTGCTTGGGACAAAATTTTTTAAAAACAACTGACACACTTTACCAAGTGCAGGAACTATTTGACCAGGACACGGACAATGACAATAACGAACAAGACAAAGACTTCGACTAGGAAACTACACCCCTGCAGCGAAATAACATCTCCCCAACTCCAAATAGTAATCCCAAATGTTTGGAGTAATACTAATCGACTGGTCTAGGGGGATTCCGCGTCGTACTTAGTTTTAAGTCGGCGTAATTGTCCCCCAAAAACCAACACCCTCCCGTCCCTCCTCCATACCCCACCGAGCGTATAGCATAGGCTCGGCGAACCCGGGAACGGCTATTAAAACTATTCGCCTCTCGTTCTCGAGCCCCAAATAGGGGACAGTACGGAACGCAATGGACATTCGCACCCAGCAAACACGGGTGAAGCCGTGCAGTTGCTGGGGAAGAACAAAAATCGGCGTAAGTAAACATAGGCCTGTACGGGGTTCGAGAGTCAAGAGGAAATGGGGCTGGTTATACGTCTCTTATACTCATACTCATACTCATATCAAAATTTAATCTTAATCTGATTCAATAGCCACAATTGACACATCTCCCAGACGTTCATCGCTCATTGCAGATCTTGTATAATTTTTTATTCTCGCCAAGACGGTGAACGAACTTTCCACTGAACAGTTGGACGCAGGGATCGTCAAAACAGGTCTTAGTGCGATTTCAACATATGGGTATAAATCTTGTAGAACTTTGCAACCTTTAAAATATTTTTGGGCATTCTTCAAATTCTTTTAAAAGATCAAAAAAAACCTATACACTCGTTTACAAAATTCTCAGATTTTGTTAAGTCCTTATCATATAGAACCCATATTGATTCCGATAAGAAAACGAATTTGGTTTTATACGGTTTTAAAGGTCCTATATGTAACATCCTGGTTTACATTACGGCGTCTGTATAGTGAATTCCATTTAAAAATTTACCACATTTATATAGATTTATCTGTGCTATATGTCTTTTCGGTTAAATAGGAAATTCCATAATAAAATGTATAACTTAAAGACATTGCATAGTTTTATCTAGTTTTTGTTCTATATATCTTTCATAATGGGTTTCCTTATATGGCAATCCATATAGAAAGCCTTTTTTCTACTCCTATTAAGGAATTTGACCGTTCTAATATCACTTTTGTCTATGGAATGACACAAGGGCGTCGCCAGAGAGGGGCAGGGGGGGGCAGCTGCCCCCCCTAGAGGTTAACGCTCACAAGTCACCCTGCTAATTGAAACGAAAAACTGAGTGTTGTGGAAATCCTTAAGGAAACTGAAGATTTTTTTCCTGAAATTAAGAAGGCTTTAAAGATCCTTGTTGCTTTACCTTGTACGACTGGTACAGTTGAAACGTCATTCAGTAGCCTCAGGAGAATCAAAACCTGGTTGAGGAGCACCATGTTTGAAACTCGACTCAATGGCCTCGCAATGATAAGTGTACACAGGCAACACATTTTCAAAAACTTGGACGATTTCGTCAACAAAGTGTGTAGTTATTTTGTTCGTTTTTTATTTTTTTTATGAAAACTTCTTTTTTTAATTTTTCTCTTGTTCTTATATGCTGCCCCCCCCCCTAGCTTACCGGCTGGCGACGCCCTTGGAATGACATATATTCCGTAAAGTGCTACAGAATGAAATAATCTATCATCTGATTACAGAATAAACACTCGTGACGACATCTCTGTTTTTAATATCTAACAAATTTTAGACCGATCCAACCTCACTTTCTTCCAATTAAATTATTTTTCTATCGTATTTTTTAAAAACGTAGAAAAAGTATAGTCTGAAACACGTTTGGAATTCCATATTCCGCTCTCGTGAAACCGTCAAACTCGCCTTCGGCTCGTGTGACAAACTCTTCACTCGAGCGGAATATGCTGTATTCCAAACTTGTTACAGAATATACTATTCTATATGGTTTACATGTATAATCCTCTATTTGGACCTACATGTATACAGAGTGAGTCATTTAAGTTGAAACTTTGAAATATCTCAGTATTATGCATTTTACGAAGAAATGTTTAAAATAAAAATTAAATGATTCGAGTGGGGAAATCAGTACTAAAATTGGTCCTCATACTCTCATCCTTATGGGGGAACAGGGGGTTACTTTTAAATTTCCAATGGAACACCCTATTTTTATTGCAGGATTCGGATCATTCGACAAAAAATAGGTAGATTTTGTCTAAATTCTTTTTACATATTTGTAATAGATGACGCTGTAATAAAAAAATCAATTTTGTTTGACTTTTCTTCTGTATACTATACATAGTATACGATTCTGCAATAATTGTTCTATAAAACTCACTTTTTTGGTAATAATTATCTTATTATATTAAATCTGATTTTTTTAAGTACCCACGGTTTTTTAACTAAAATTTAAGTTTCCTTTGGTTTAAGTTTTATACATTATTTTATTCGGTGATAATTATCAATTGCGCACCATGGTCACTTTTTACCTGCCAACATTAAATCCTTTAATTTAAAGGATAATTGTACTATATTTAATAAAAATACCTCATTTAAGGTAAAACAAAAAACATTATTTTGTCAATTAATTAATTTAATCCTAATTGAGGTACAAAAAAATGGTATTTAGTTATAAATAATAATTATTATTAAGGTATAAAAAAACTATTTATAGTTTAGCATTATTTAATCAATTTTTTTCGAGATTCATTTGCAAACAAAAAGAACTCTTTTCGTTAAACAGTTATTCATAATGTATTTTTTAACAATGGAAGAAAAAATAGAAATAATTTTGATTTATAGAAAAGCAGGCAGAAATCTGGATGATGCTGTTAATATCTACGCTCAGCGTTTTCCGGATAAAATTCGATCACGTACTTCATTTCACCGTACAGTCAAGCAGTTTACTACAAACGGGAGTGTTCAACCGAAAAAAAGAGTTCGTCAAGCAACAGTCACAGGTGGAAATAATGAAATTAATGTATTAGCAGCAACGGCCGGTAATCCTCATGCAAGCACACGAGAATTATCTAGAGATTTGAGAATATCCCAGAGCAGTGTTGCAGAATATTAAAACGAAATGCGAATTAATAAATGCATTGAAGTCAAAGTCAACCATTTTGATCACCTACTTTAATTAAAATTTAAAAAATTAAATAAATTTAAAAAATAAAACCAAGTATTTTATTCAAAAATTATTGGAGAATCGTATCCAGAATAAAAATCGAAAAAAAATGATTTTTTTCATTACAGCGCCATCTATTACAAATATGAAAAAATGTTTAAAAAAATCTACCTATTTTTAGTCGAATGATCCGAATCTGCAATAATTTAAATTAATAATTAATTTTAGTACTGATTGATTGTCCCCCTCGAATCATTAAATTTTTATTTTAATTTTTTTTTCGTAAAATGCATAATAACTGAGATATTTTAAAGTTTCAAGTTAAATGACTCACCCTGTATATCGTTTTCTACAAATGTACCAACTTTTATGTGGTTATATAGTGAAATGCTTGTTTCAAATGCATATTAGTAATAAACTACATAGAAACAAAATAAAAGCCAGATAATTTTTTATATGTTTCTATCTAGCATTTTTAACAGGAAAGGTACAAAACTTCCTACTGTGTTACTGAACGTAACTGTCTTAATGTTAAGGTCTTCTTCGCCACCACCAGAGCTGTTGCAAGTACCCTACTATAGTACAATAACCAGTATCATAATATTTCATTTAACTTCCAGTACCAGTATCCAGTATTTAATAAATGTACTTACAGTACCAAGTAAAGTACTGGAAATTGTAAAAAAACCAGTACCAGTACCAAGTACTCATAAAGTTATGGTTTTAAATACTTATAAGTAATTTTGATTACTGCCAGTAATTTTGATTACTGCAAGTAACTTTGATTACTGCAAGTAATTTTTGTTACTGCAAGTAATTTTTATTACTTACAGAATTTTCAGTACTGGTGATATCAGTATCATATTCATAAACATATTATAATAAATTTTTGAATATAATTTTACTATATTTAAGAGAGATATTTAAAACTTAGATATTTATAATTTTTTGCAAAACAATCTTAATTTATCTGCAAGTATTCAAAACAAAAAACTGAGGTGTAGGTTCAACTTTTTCTTATGAATATTACCAGTGATGGGTCAAGAAAATTGAATGTTTATTATAATTGCAAGAATTATTTCAAATTTGATGAGGAAGGCAGGTGCCAGGTGGCAGAAAATAATAAAACATACCATGGTGCTGTTCTGAGAGGTGATTTTTGGACTTTCTGTGAAACCTAATTTTTTATATATTCTTGTTAATTAGGTCATAACTAAAATTTTAAGAGCAAAATAAACGTGTAGGTATACTAATTACACTATACCTACTATATATAAATTATATAAAATAAACTAGTTTAAACTGGTATTTTCTTGGAATACTGGAAATGTTCTAAAAGTACTGCCAGTCCTTTTCATCCCTTCCAGTAATTAAAATACTGGCAGTATCGTTTTAAGTGTTTCCGCATTACCAGTACTTTTCCAAGTATCCAGTATTACTTTTTAATAAAAATCTGAGAAACCAGTACCCAGTACCAGTATTTTCAAATTGTACTTGATATCCCAGTACCAGTAACATAAGTATAAGTACTGGCAATAGAGTACTTTAAGTACTGAAAGTACTCAGTACCATACTTGCAGTATTTTTTCTACTGAGAACCACAGCTCTGGCCACCACTAATAAAAAATCCAAACAACCTGTTAAGCTTATTATATATACTTTTTCGTTTTTCATTTTGCTAATCAATTTGTCAATTATGACATTGTATTTATTCTGAAATTTTCTCTGCCAAGTCTACTTATTCTTCTCGGGTTTCATTTTTTTATTTTTGTTTTATCTTCATAATGAGGCACATCATTTTTATTTAATTAAAACATGCTGTTTTCATTTTCAAATTAAAAGCTTTCCTTTATTATTTTTTTTTAAATTTGCCGCCTCCAGATTTTGCTGCCCTGTGCTATAGCCCCCATATCCCCCCCTAAATCCGCATCTGCACATATCCTGTATATTAAGTTAATTAAGTTAACTTAATAAAATAAATTGAAAAAAACAATACTTAAAAATTAAAAAAAGATTATTTGGGCAATTATGGCTGGTTAACACATACCTTTTTTCATGGCGAGCAGAGACGACACGACGAGAATAGGGGAGCTCCACGATAAGCTCACCACCCATACTATAAGTATCATTTTGACGGCGTGAAATTGCGTTTGCCATCGACGAGACTTAAGCGGGCGGCAAATCGCGAAGTACCGTTCCAAGGAGATTGCAACCAGGGTCCAAACGGCTACAGATACCGAAACAGCTACAAATAAAAAACACAAATAAAATGTAATATCCAGGTTGTTCTAAAATTTTAAAGTTTACAAGAAAATATTGCAAGAAAAGTTCTAGTTTATTTTATATACATATAAGTAGGTATACTTAAAATTATTTTTAGTTAATTGCCAGTATACATTTTTCTAAAAACTATTTAACTATATTTAGTGATTAGTTTTTTGTAACGTTTCTGTAATAAGTAATTTAGACAAAACCCCCTAAGTTTTTTGGAAAATTAATTCAATTTGAAAAAGTGACAAGGTTATTAATGTAGTCTTAGCGGCGAATGTTTTACCTTGCGGCATCAATTTCTGAACTAAGCACAAACATTAAAATTGTTGTTTTCTTTTACGAATGTAATTCAAGGAACCGCTAGCACTAGTTTGTTGTTGGTGCGGTTTGGTTTTTGTGACGTTCTCAGGGGCGTTTGTCATTGATATTTATTATTAAATATCACAAAAACCGAACCACAGTAACAACAAACTAATATAAAATGTCAATTTGATATTTCATATTAAAATATTGTTCTTTATATATTTCTATCATTTTCACGTTTTTTATCTAACTTGATGCACCTTGATGGTATCAGCTCTGAAAGCCATTTTTTTTACTATTTTCACATATTTTTGAAAATTTTAAGAGAATGGCTTTTATTATTATTATTATTATTATTATTACTATACTTATTTTTTTACTGGATTAATAAAGTTCATTTTTTTATCTGGCCTGCGGCAACGTTGAAAATTTAAGGTTTTGGTTGGTAAATACAGTTGTCAAGTTGGTCGCATTGATTAAAAATCTAATTGTGGTTATGTATAAATTATTGTAGGTTATATTGTGCAGTTGTCAAGTTGAGTTGTCGTAGTTAAAAATGCAATTAATTTGGCTTTTGTGGTGCTTGGATGAGTAAAAACATATAAAAAAGTAGTTAAATTTAGGTTGCTTTACGGCCCAGAGGAGAAAGTATTCCTAGCGGATAATAATCTTCGCTTTGAAAAAAATTTATATAAAAGAAATTAAAATTTTTTGTGAACGTAAATGTTGTCCAATGGTGAATAATGTGAAAATAATGTGTGATGTAATATTTATAAAACCAAATTCGTTACTTTTTTACTCCAAAAATGTCCATAAGGCGATGTACTTTTTCTTCCATTGTGGCATTTGGCATAAATTCATCAAAATGAAGTTTTGCCCTTTACATTCGAATTCGTTGCTATTATTTTTGGCATAATTATCTTTTTATTTATAATTGACAAGTAAATTATTAATAATAAATATTATTGTCAATTTGACAGTGTCAAAGTATTTAATTAAATTACAATTAAAGTACAATTTTTAAATACTAAAAATACTAAGTCAAACTGGCATAAGCCACCAACCTAACAAAAAAACACGAGTCCAGATAAAAAAAATGAACTGTACGTAATTTTACCATTGGGCCTAAAATTTAGTTAATGTAAACACGGGCAGCAAACTTTTGCTTAAAATTTTTGTGGTTTTAACAATAATAAACATTAAATATTATAAACCAAAATTTAAGTTTTGAGTTGCTCTTTCATAATACCATATTATAATATTACGTAGGGCAAGTTTTAAAAATAAAAACTGGGTGTGCAAAGTTATCTTCTGGTTGCGGGTCACTTTGTCTCACAGTGTATTTTCCCTATAAAATTGAATGGATATTTTATTTATTTTTTTAATTCGACATTTTAGCAGCGATGACAGGATCTCCCAAAACTTGCGCCATAGAGATAAAGGCAACGTGCCGAAAGTAATGCGAAAAAAACTTGAAAATTAAAATTTTATGAAGCAAAGGATAAGCGAGATAAGAATAAAAAACGATACCCAATTCCAATACATGGCCATATGAAATTCTTTAAATTGATAGAATATGCATTTTTAATATTATAATATGTAAAATATTTGGTCAACTGGAATCCACTTCATTGTGACACGACAGTCAATTTTTGTTCCTGTAATTATTTATCATTTTAAGTTATGTTTTTCTCCTCGGAGTATGCCGAAATGATGATTATCACGAATTTTTTCCCAGCGCTTACCCGCGTTGTAACGATATTAAAGGTGCTCCTTAACGTATTAGAACAGCGGAAAACAAAAAAGCTATTTTCAATGCCTTTAATGCAAATAGTAGGAAGAGCATAAGGAAAGTTACACGCGAATCGAAAAAATTACTATAAGCTCAATTTTAACCTTAAATAACTTTAAAACCAGTAAATTTATCGAAAAATCATAAGAGAGCTTTTTTGTACAGCGTTTAATTATATAAAAATATGTATTGATTATTGCAATATATTATCTTGCTCGGGAGAAAAAAAATAAATGTAAAACTTGCCAAAACTCCATGTTATTTAAATGGAAAATGGATCTTCTTTGTGGCACAGTTTAATATGAATAAATTTTTTTTAATATTTTAGGTCATAAACTAAAAATTTAGGGGGCGCTGCGAACAAAAACCAAGTTTGTAAATAACGGACACCCTAGTGTACATCCCCCTTTATATCAATAAAGAGAAAAGTCATCCGTCATTAATTAGTGGGAAAGTAGGTAAAATTAATTTGCAACGCATATAATATAGTTTGTTTTTGTTTTAAGAAATATAATTTTTACGGCTAAAGTAAAATTTAATATATCTTTACGTTTTCATCAGGTAGTAAAACAATTTTGCGACTGTCTATATGAGTAACGATAAATTTCTTTTATTTTGACATATACAAAAAGTTTCGAATAGACTACATAAAACAAAGATGAATATAAATGATCCCTTTATCAACCATTTAAATAAACATTTAGAGGATATTGAATATTTTTTTATGTGTAAGTAAGACTTATTATTTTTGTCTCGTCCTACCCAAACTTGTCCATTTCTATGCATATTGGAGACACCTAGTAATTTAATACTTTTTATTAGAGTGGTTGGATGGTTATTGGATTTTTTGTAAACCTGATATTAAAATATAGTTTGGATTGTGATGATAAGACTAATACATTAAAAAAAATATATTTTGATTTTTCCAATTTAATTTCCTAAAAGTACTTATATTACATCTGTTTAATTATAGCTCTGGTTTATTAATTATAAAAAAAACATTATAGCAAGGAAACGTCAACGAAATTATCTGCCCTTATTTTTTCGAAGAGCGGTTACCGTAAATTCAGAACACCACATGCAAATGATAAACAACTTTCTTTTATGTTAATGTACGAAGAAGACACAAAAGTTGTAATGGAGCGGTCTCGTCAACTTTTCCAAATAAAATGATTGTAAAAAGAGGCACCCCAATGTCACCCCATTGGATTTTTATTGATTTGCATTAAAACCTAAGTTTAAAAGAATGTGTCAAGCAATTTATCGAAAAAATTAGATAAGGTTACTAAAATTTCTAAAATAACCATCCTTCAATCTTCTAAATTTAGTCCTTTTAATTTAGTTCATGAATTAAATAAGGAAGATTTTGACCGGTGACTGAAGTTTACCGAAATTATGACTGAACAAATAGCTGATGATGACAATTTCCTTTTTAACATCTATTTTTAAGACGAGTGTACGTTTATTTTAACTTAACTTTTAATCTCCATAATTGTCGTGACTGCTCAGAAACAATTTCAAAAATTTTCCACATAGCCAACTGTCAATCTCCTTAAAAACTTCAGGCCACGTTGGTACATTTGGCGTTTTCAACTTAAAAAATATATAATCTTTCAAATTTTTTTTTTAAATAGTGATATTATTAGATTTACTTTGCAAAAAAAATTAAAATCGAGCCGTTGTGGAGATATACATTTAAATGTGTTTTTTTATAAATTAATGCGCAACAGTAAGCTTAACATGTGTTCTAGTAAAAATGACCACAGCAATTCGCTATATATATATATATATATATATATATATATATATATATATATATATATAAATATATATATATATATATATATATATATATATATATATATATATATATATATATAAATATATATATATATATATATATATATATTAGGGTGTCCCAAAAAAAAAATAATATATTTTTTTTTCTTGTCTCTTGTAAAAATATGTTAGTTTATCATGCTGTGAGAGCCCTTTCAAAATATCAGCTCGATTAAAAATTTTCAAAAAGGTCAAAATTTTTTTCTCGTCTCGATATTATTTTTTAGGTTGAAAATAATAAAAATTCTGTAAATTTCAAATCCAAATTTTGATTTCTAAAGGTCGCTAAAAGTTCGTTGATATTTATATTCAGAGGTCGCTCGAAAACATTCAAAATACTCTACTTTGAAAGTTAAAAAAATCCTGAGCGAGCTTTAGAAATTAAAATATCGATTTGAAATTTTCAAAATCATTATTATTTTTAAATTAAAAATTAATATCGGAAAGAGAAAAAAAATTAAAATAAAAAAAATCCAATTTTTGACGATTTTGGTAATTTTTAAAAATCTTGAGTGACCCCTAAAAATTTTTTAATGGTGCTAATCTTTTGACAGGGCTCTTAAAACATGACAAACCAACATATTTTCACAAGAGACGAGAAGAAAAAAAATATTCTTTTTTTTTTGACACCCTAATATGTATATATATAATATATATAATATATATATATATATATATATATATATATATATATATATATATATATATATATATATATATATATATATATATATATATATATATATATATATATATATATATATATTGATGGTTTTCCGGGATCTGCTCCGTGTTGTCGGTTTTTGGTTCTTAAAAGAACCTTATGTCTGACGAAGTTTCGGTACAATCTCATGTACCATCTTCAGGTCTAATATGCTGGGCTGCTGTGGCTGCTCTGCTGGGAGTTTATACATATAACGCCAGTGGAACCCTAAAGCAGCACGTGTTCAGCTAAGGAAGATGTTTTTTTATTATTTGAAGACTGCGTTACGATGTTCTTCGCGTCTAACGTTGATACGTCTATTGGTCTGTCTCACGTAGCTTCCGTCACAATTCTTACAAGGAATTTCGTACACCCCTTGTGCCTCCAACTCTATTTTTGGTTTGGCATTTGGAAGTATTTGACCGATCTTTCTTGGGGCGATAAATGTTGTCTCAGTGTTATGTTTTTTGAGAACTTTGCCTATTCTCTTGGTTGTCCCTTTCACGTGGGGAAGGAAGACCTTTAAAGTTGGTTTGGTGTTCTCGTCTTCTGTGGTATTTAACCGGCGTCGTGGTCTAAGAGCCTTTTTAATGATGGTTTTGGAGAATCCGTTTTGCCGTGGTCATCATCCGCCAGCCTTTCGGATCGCGTGACAAGTGTCTTAATGACTGACTGCAGTTGTGACGGGTGGTGGTGAGACTGGTCATGTGTTCTAATTTTCCAATATTTTTCTTGATTATGAAGATATCCAGAAAAGGTAATTGATGTTCTTAATCTTTTTGGGAATTCCTTTGAGATGGTCCAGGACTTTCTTCGGTTTCGCTTCTCCGTGGGTCCAGATGATAAATATGTCTTCTACGTACCGTAGCCATAACTTTGATTTTAGTGTTGCCGTTTTGATTGATCGTACTTCTATGTCTTCCATGAATAAAATGGCTATTGCTGGGGATTTTGGAAAACTGACTTTGAAAAAACAAGGGTCTTGGCTAGCATCGAATTCAGAATTAAACGTACCATCCGTGAAGCCATTGAAATAGAAAAATGTCCAAGAAACCTCAACACAAGAGGCGATACCCAGCGCAATAATTTATAAAAAAATAAATTTAAGTGTATATCTTCACAACGGCTACATAGGCGATTTTAATTTTTCTTGCAAAGTAAAGCTAATAATATAATATATAATATTAATATCACTATTTAAAAAGAAATGTTTGTAAGATTATATATTTTTTAAGTTGAAAACGCCAAATGTACCAACGTGAGGCCATTTCAACATAAATTGTTGACGTTAGCCATTAGAATCAGTGCTTATCAACCAATCCTACTAATCAGGTTGTTTAAATATAACGATAACCACTAAATCTTGTGGCTTACGTTACCGACTCATGTTAGTAAATTGGCCTGAATGTCTGGACAGGCATTTTCGAGGAAAGTCTGGTTGGACTGCTACTTGAAGGACCATTGAATGTTCCAACAAGATGGAACACCTGGACAATGGATTGGAGGAAGGGGAGCTCTGGATTGGCAAGATCTCCATATTTAACTTCCCTATACTTTTTTATGTGAGGTCATTTAAAAAGAAAAATGTTTGTAAAAGAGTTGCGACAACGTATCGTGTATAAAGCCGTCAAAAACCTCCCCAAATGTTTTAAAATAAAAAAGGGCTCTTAAACAAAATTTGTATTTTTGTATGGAATTTGGAGGCAGACACTTTAAACACAAATTGAATAATAAACTTTGTACTACAATTCTCATTGTTTTTTTGCTAAAAATTCATTATCTGTACATTAAAATTAAAGTACAGATTCAAATGAAACGTCTCGAAAATATTGAATAAAATTTGACTATTTTTCATAATATAATCGCCGAGGTGAATATTTTCCATGTAGTCTTAGCAATAATTTTTTACTCGGAAAACTTATTAAATTTAATATTTATATATTTTAAGTAAACTCTACTACAAGCCTAGAATTTTTTCAACATTTTCTTATAGCGACTAATATCGTACCCAAATATCCTTAAATGTTTGTAAGCGTACACACCCCCCCCAGCAAAGAATCTGTAAAAGTTACACCCCAAGTTATAAATTAAATATAACACCACGGCAAATGTTATATTAAATTACGACAAATAAATAAAATAAATACTTACGGTAATTAAGCTCATTAATTTAGCAACCCAAGGTACTTGTGAGGTGTTATATTCATTGGGAAAGTATTAAAAGGGAAATAATAAATACAGTAAATAAAAGACAATAAACTACGCTTGAACTCAGGTCAAACACCCGAAAGGCTCCCGTTTACTTTTTTTTATATAAATATCTCTCATAAAACCTTCCAAAATAAGGGGTTATGGGAGTGAGTTTCACGTATAAAATATTTAAAATTTATTACAAACAATAATGATATTTATTTGGATAGAGCAACACCAACAACCGCAACCCAAACGACATTTAACTTAGTGAACTCTGAAAGAAAATAACATCCTACAAACCGTTAAAACCACACAATATCTCCTTACTGCGACTACAACCCAAATATAATATAAATAAATAAATATATAAATAACATTAGATAAATAATACATCATACTAGAGCTTAGCTGTCGTATGTGTTCCTCGTTTTTTTTTTTATTTTGTTTCTTTGTTTGTTTGTTTGGTAAAAGTAGATTGAGTCTTAGTCTCCATTTTTGTATTTTAAATTTAACTTTATTCATCAAGCATTCCATCTGCATTAGGCCTCCATCATCCAAATAAAGTTTTTATAATTATTTACTGTTGAATTTAAGTTTACTGTTACACACATTTTTTATGTAATATTTATTAGAGTTTAGGCTCAATAAACTGTTAGAAAAAGGAGTCGAGGTCATTCCAATTGAGGGTCCGCAATTGCCCATTATGCCTCATTAGTCGGCAAACTTTAATAACTTAATAATTACCATAAAATACTAGGTCATAATTTGACCAAATCACAAAAGGCAATATATGCGTTGCGCATTCAGATGAATACACCTTTAAACACCTCTTAAAATTTACAGGATAGTTATTCAAAATGGGCTTGTTGTATCAGGACTCCACGGGCAGTGGATAAATCAAATGTCGTTATCGTACAATCACTGTTGCTACTCACTCCAAATGTAATACCAAATAATTTAATATGACTGGTAAAAATCACTCAACTAATTACGGGACATAAATATGAATCTGCGAGTACAATTTAATAAATCCCGTATTCAAGAAAATCGATATCAAATACACTTAATTTATACAGCGTTTATGGTAAATCCCCTTTTTGAAATATTTATTAAAATTAATTAAATAATCTAATAAGTACAGTCCTGACATTTAGCTAAATTAAATCAAATACGGCCCTCTCCTTTTAATTAGATAAAATACCCGTAAAACCCTGCTCTTTTAATTAGATAAAATCAAGTACCATTTGTTTATAACGTAGAATCTAAATTATAATACGAAATACCTAGTTTAAACGTAAATTTATTTCATGTCAATTACTACGGGCGTGGTTTCTAAAACGGCAGCCATCACAGCGGAATAGATCGAACTATGACGCCAAGACAATTGATCGAATATTTATCTTTACACAAGGTATTTGTGCAAACCAATTATACCAAAATGCTCGAGAATATTTATACTACAATAATTTAGTTATTTAAAATGTAAACCTACAAATTTAACCACTTTTCTGCACACCAAATTCACACACCTAGTTCGCCGCTCGGGTCCTTCTCGAATAATCCCCGTTCTTACCCTGCCCGTCTGACTACTGGCATTCTTCCCTTCTTCTTTTTCCCAACTAAACACGAGATTCTTTCTACCCAATGGCACAGTACTCGCTATGTCAATTGCATTTCCGTCGCGCTAAATTTAAATGTTAGTTTTAATTACATGGCTTTTTGAATGCATTTATTTTAAACAATTAGGATATTTGCAGATCTCCTCATGTTTAATTAATGCTATTAAAATGCATTTTTTTTATAGTTTTATACTTTTCGAAAAAATTCCAACTAGCACACTTTGGCCACATAAAAGTTGTAGAAATGCTAATAGAACTTTACTTAAAACTTATGGTTAAACATCATATATTAGTACTAAACAACGTTAATAACCACCAATTTGCAATTTTTTTGTAATATTAAATTGCTATTTACAAGAGTATATAAATATAACTATGTTCACGAAAACTATGCATCTCTCATTAAACTGTTAACCCATGTAGTTATTTTGGAGTTTTAATAGAATTACATAATAATATTCAAAAGATGAACTTTAAATTGTTAATACATCTATTAATAAAGGTTATAAAAACCTTACTATTTTACATTTTTTTAAATTACTTTTTAAATGACAAATTTTCTTCTTAATAAATTATGCAATAATAGAAAGAAGTAAATTTTAAGGTATACATTCAATTTTCTTAGTTTCTTTAAGAAACTTTCTTGACCCATTACTGGTAATATTCATAAGACAAAGGCCACGTCGTTTGACGGTGAGGATCACCTGATGTTCTTACATCTCGCCTCTGTTGGCTTACCAACCGAGCATATAAGCTCAGGGAGTCCTTTGTTTTGATTGTGTTTCACTACACCAAGTTGCCCGACACTGATGAGACCCAATATAGGTCGAAACAGCTGTCTGTCGGTATTTGAAGTTGGTGGAACGCAATCAAAACAAAAAACTTTGGCGAGGTGTAGGTTCAATTTTTTCTTAAGTAAATTTTAATTAATTATGTTAAATAGTTTAAAGAATCTGATTTTTTTCTCACCACATCAGTTCATATTTGTTTTTATTAGTTTTTATTTGTTATAATTGTAATCAGTAAATATCTAAAGTCAAACCTAATTAGAACAAAAAATTTTTTTATAAGCGAGGATTATGTATGTGACATTATTTTTATCATAAAATGATTTTTGTATGAAATAAAAATTAAGTAGTTAAGTTAATTAATTTAATTCTAATATTATTGTTATATAATTAAAAGGTTATAACTGCTTGATTGCTAGCAAAACCCCCTGGGCGATCGATTTTGGTTTTTAATTGACCCATCATTTTGTCCCACAGTGTAATTTAGGTCATACAAAATATTTACGCACCTAAATTTTAAAAAGACCTTATATATTTTATATTACATATATTTTTTCTTTTTCTTTTCCATGTCCTGATTACGAAACCAAGCAGCTTGTAAAATTAAAATTCAAGTAGTTTTAAAACTAAAACTTTTACACTTCAGTGATAAAACAATTTAGCTTTTGCTTCACTTCTGGGTTTTAAGTGCTTAACTGAATAAATTGATTTTTTATTGCAATTGCTCGCATACTTTTTAATTCGTTTTATTTTATTAAATTGATCAGTGAGTGGAAATTTAAATAAATATTTTTTAATGGTTTTAAAGAATGCATTTTAATTTTTAAAATAATGTTATATAACATATGTTATTAAATTGATCAGTGAGTGGAAATTTTAAATAAATGGTTTTTAATGGTTTTAAAGAATGCGTTGTAATTTTTAAAATAATGTTTTATAGTCACATACGCATTACTCTCTAAAAATGAAATAGTCAAAATTCTACTATTTGAATTGGTACCAGCATTTTTTAATAATAAAATAGTCGTTTTCACTTTTAAATAGATATTTTTTACTACATAAATAGTTAAAGTTTGACTAATTAAAGATTAGTCACCATCTTTAACTATTTCTGAGAGTTAAAAGTAACTAATTTCTTTAATCGTTTGCGGCCAACAACAAAGTATTATTTGAATTAAATGCATATACATACCTAGGCTCCATGGTTAAATTACCCATAAAAACAATTAAAGATGCAAAAAGTTTAGCTCAAAACAGCAACACAAATAATATATTCCTTTAAAATATTATGAACAATATTTAATAAATATTATTTATTGACAAATAAGATTGATTTTTATAAGAGCGGCTGATGACCAAATGGGTTATGACAATAGCTTGACAAGTAACAGAGCTGAGTTCAATTCCCGGCTGGGTCAAAACTTTTTTAAATTTAAATCTACTAGTTTGACTATTTCATTCAGTAGAATTTGACTAATTATTAGTGACTGCTTTTATAATACACACAGAAAAATGTGTTCATTTTAATTAAACAATTGTGTACATTTTCTATCCAAATTGGTTCTGCAAAAGCGACAGAACCAATTTGTATACTAATTCTCCATTAAATTGTGTACAAAAGTTTGTTTCTCTATTCTGCAGAAACTCTATATCTTTTCACAAAATTGGTAAGGTAATTTTTTTCAACACTGTTTTATAGATTTTTAACGCAATTATTGTACAGGATTGATATACAATTCTGAATTGTTTTATCATAAGGCAGCAAGCTTAAAAATTTTTATATTGGCTTGTGTAATTTTACGATAGAAGCATGCAATGAAGAAAAAATGTGCAATGTTGTGTAATAAATGTGCACAAATTGTATACCTTAAGAATATTTCTTGTGGTAAATAAACTATACAACAATAACGGAAATAGGTAGTACACATGATTGTGTAATAGATTCCCACAACTTTTGTACTATATCGTTAAATACGAGAATATGTAGTACAATTAAAGCCAGAAATAGGAATATAAATTAAAACATTGTAAGTATTGGTAGGTAACATTTTATTAGGCATCATTTGTACTACCTATAAGCACAATAGTATATAAAAATTCTTATATATAAACATTGCGTAGATAATAATTTTATTAAGAAGGAAAAATTTGTCGTACTTAAGGCGTGTATAAATTGTTATTGTTAAAAATTTACATAAATTGTCCTTTAAAGATGGAAAACCTGTTTGCATAATACAAATTTAAAGTTTGGTAATGTTATTTGCATAAATGACAGGTGCATGTATATCAAAAAATATGTAATAGACCTATCTAATAAATTGGTTGCGCACGCGCAAAAATTAGCTCTCTCTTATTACAAATCCTATTCCTATCTCTCTTTTTTGATCACATCCAATTCATGGGATAGGTCTATTATGCAATTTTAACTTTAAAAAGTTTTTGTTAAAAATAATAAACTAACCTTAACATACCTTGAGAAGAACTATTAAGATAATAAAAACAAAGAACAATAATTGTTTTTTGTTTTAATTATGGCAATTTTGATGTTTTTAATGGAACACTCTGTATATTTTTACCAAGAATAATATTTTGTTTTCTGATTCTAATACATGTTGATATTTGGTTTAGTTGTTTAAATTTACAATAAATTTGCGTTACCTTCTCGCTAACCATAAGTTCAATATTGACCTTATATATAAACCTAAACAGCACAAAAACGACTTAACCAATTAATATAAACATTAAAAATTAGACGAAAAAATAACAGTGAAGGTACATAAATTTACAACAAGCTGAAAATCAGTAAAATTGTTTAGAATATAATTATAAATAAAATTTTAAAGTTCCCCATCATTCCCCTGTATGGAATTTTTTTTATTCAAGGTCAAAGGTCAAAAAAATTAGTTTTTCGCGATTTTTATCAAAACGGTAAGTTTTATCATAAAAATACCCCATACAAAATTGTAGATCATAAAATTATCTATTAAAAATGTATTAATCCTTTTTTTCCTACGAGCCACCGTTTCTGAGATATAACGATTCGAAAAGTTGTAAAAGTTGTAATCGTCATAATATGCACGCCACGTATCTCTAGATTTGTAATATATGTTAAAATATTTTTCTATAGGTCATTTTAACTTACACTTAAAATATAAAGTATACCTACATAAGTTATAACTATAAGAATATCAAGTGAAATAAAACCCCAGTCTGGGACTGGGTATAAATTAATTAATTTATACGCCATTGTAACCTTGAGACAAAATCTGTGACAGATGACAGATGACAGATAATCTGTCTCATGTTCAATTGTTTGACCTGCTATAGTTGGTGCTCGCTCCACCTAAACTGGGTAGTAATTTTAAAGATGAATTTTATATTTCTCACGTCTTCTGTCACCTTATGTGTTATCTGTCAATTGTAATCTGTCTACTGTCATTAGTTACTTGTCATCTGTCAACTTGACATCTGTCACCTATTATCTGTCACCTGTCATCTGTCATCTGTCACCTGTCACCTGTCATTTGTCCCTGTCATATGCCACCTGTCATTTGCCACCTTATCGATTTGATTTCGAGGATTTTAATTGGTTAACTTTTTTAAATACCCAACAAAAATTAAACGGGCTTCTGGCCGATTAGTTTTTATTCGATGAAGCTCATCTTTTAGTATGTCAAACTTTGGTCTTTTTCCCGTCGATTCGTGTATTTCGTTCGGCCAATTTCGAAAATTTCTCTCGACCTAAAAAACGTTTGAAAATTTTTCGAAAAAAATAAAAAAAGAACGCTGTTCGAAAAGTTGCCGGCGTATCCGGCCCGTTTGCAATATTTATTTTTTGCGTTGTCTGTATATCCTTTTTTTCTAAGCGCCGTAGCTCGGAGGCCGTTGAAGGTTGAAATTTGCATCCTTTTTTTCTGCCCAGGAGACCTATCCGCGGACCAAATTTTTCCGGTGTCGAAAAGGTCCAAGTCCACTTTTTTTCGATTTTTCCGTCAAATTTGGCACGTTCCGTTGTCTTCGCTTAACTTTCGAACGAGCGGAAATTTTTCGTCCAAACTCGAGGAAAATGGCCTTCGGGACAAGAAGTTATCGGCATTCGAATTCTTCTTTCTATATACGGAGCTCCTAAAAAATCTACCTGCTTTGGTAAGTATCGATATGCATGTTTCGTTAAAAATTCTAAAAGTAAAAAACAAGTTTAATTAGCTTGTCTTCCTCAAACCTCAGTTCCTGCTCATCAACATCTTTTTCGGGTATATTACCAAGTTCAAGTGTGGCTTGGTTAATAATAATAATAATAAAATACTTTATTTTCATCCCAAGAAACATACAGTTTATAGAGGGACACCTCTAATCATACAATTTAATATATATTTTTGAATTCTTAATACATTTTTTAAATCTAAATTAATTTTATTTTATTAATACATTTTTAATTTTAAATAGGAACATATCATTATAATATAATATCACAGAAAAAAGAAAAAATACTACGATATATCATTGTATATTCAATAAAATTCGCTAGACCCTACAGACTAGGGTTGGAAGTTGGTCAACAACACATTAGAACCAGTTCAAACTTTACAACTGCAAAAAGGGATGCAGTGCTAAATGTGGTTGCAAAAAAGTCGGACTGTTTTATTCTCTGGCATGTACGAATTGTCAAGGCCGGTCGTGCTCTAATGTTGAATCACCAACAGTGGAGGATTCATTTAATCCCAACGAGGTAAGATGCGATACATCGCTATTGACGCAATTTACTTGAACCCAGGATGAAGATGAAGAAGAAGAACAACAAGAAGAACAAGAAGAAGATCAAGAAGAACAAGAAAAAGAATTTAAATGTTACGAATCAGACGAATAAACTTCAGTACTTTTTTAAGATTTACATCGCTATTATCTTTTCCAATCATTGCTAATTTCCGTTATTTTGCAATAGTTTCAAATTAAACAGGATCACAAGTGACCCGTGAAATAGGCCTACTGTGGAAACCACGTTTAAAAGCGCGCTTATTAAACTACCTCATAGGTGGCGTGGAAACGTGTGCATATTATGGCGATTATAACTTTTACAACTTTTCGAATCGTTATATCTCAGAAACGGTGGCTCGTAGAAAAAAAGTATTGATACATTTTTTATAGATTATTTTATGATCTACAATTTTTGTGATAAAACTTACCGTTTTGCTGAAAATCGCGAAAAATCATTTTTTTGACCTTTGACCTTGAATAAAAAATTTTCCATACAGGGGAATGATGGGGAACTTTAAAATTTTATTAATAATTATATTCTGAACAATTTTACTGATTTTCAGCTTGTTGTAAATTTATGTACCTTCGAATGTCTAGATTGACCGGAATCGCAAAAAAAAAACTTAAAAAAAAACGGCATTTTTACTTTTTATTCAAAGTGTTTGTTTTTTTGTTTTTATAATTTTAAATGACCTCGTTGTTTGTTCAGGACTTCAAGTCCCTAGTCGGTCAACTTTTCTTGGACAAAACTATCCCTAATTGGCAATTACATATCACTAATCACTAATATTTATAAATATACAAATTTACGTGGTATTATAAATATACTAATTTACGTGGTATACAAATTTACGTGGTATTATGAATAGTACTTCAATTCAATTTACTTATACATTAATTATAATTTTTAATAGGTAATTAGGTATTATTACAAAGCAAAATCTGTTCTGTGTTGTTTGCTCTGCTTGCCGCATAGGAAACCCCGTGTCAATCCTAAACGTGTGTTGCCGAGGAATCTTCTCATTGGATGAGCGCGGAGGGGTAATGATGAATAAACTAGCATTGTGCATTAAAAGTACACAATTTTTATTGAAAAAACAAAAATTATTATGGTGAATCAACTAGCGTTGTGCATTAAAAGTAATGTTTTCACAGTTATGATATGACTTTGATAAATCGTTATAGGTAAGAAATTAAATGTTCTTGGATTTTATATAAATATAGTATGCAAGTAGTTTATAAACTTTCTAGACACTTATTTAACTAAATTAAATTCGTGCCTAAAATGGCGTGTATCAAACTTGATATACTATTTTGCATCTTCAGTATGCATCGCTGGGTTTTTAGCCATTTGTAACATTTAGGAATTTAATAAAAGGTGCTGTCCTTTAAACTTTGTAAAACTTCTCGATATTTGTTCGATTCAAATGTAAGTTTTAAAATGCATTCGTTATTCTATGGTGACAATGGAGACAATTCGGGGGGTAGATTTTTTTTGGCAATATGTAAATAAAAGGGTAGCTTTCTTGTACTTATATACAATTTTCTATACATCTTTTTTTCTTTCTTAGTTCTCGTTTCTGCAACATTTTATTGTAAAATTTACTTAAAAATATTTTTGTAAAAAAGATTTCGGACTATTATCGACACATATTTATTTTTATTAAAAATGTAATGTATTTTTTATGATAGTTTATATTTTTTTACATTCTACCCATTTATACTCTTGCAAATTACAGAGAATGCTAAATAAAATTAAAATCATATAAATATGTATTTGTCATATAAATTTGTATATAAGTTTCTATATTAAAAATCTTACCTTGAAAGTAGGGAATTAATTTACACATGATGGATCCGAATATAAAAGTCCTCAACACTTGGCCAACCAAAGTAAAAGGCATACAAAACACCCCCAATAGTAAATCTGATACAGCCTGCAATAAAGAAAATTGATAATAATGAAATAAGTAATAAAAAAGTATATTAATAAAGTAGCCTAATAACTATTGTGTTAATTATATTTAATAAAAATTGTTTAACAGACTTAGTAAATATTTTTGCAAATTTTCTCGATAAGTTAAACCTATACAATTTTATAATAATTTAATTGTGTAACATTTTTTGGGTATTTTTATTTATAGTTTAATAATACTCAAATTTTGATTTATTAATTAAATTAAATTATGTTTAACCAAAGCAATTAGAATACATTATAAAGTATCAACTAATGGAGGGTATGAATTAGTGTGGATAAAGAACTACCAAATAATACCGTTACGGTTAAAATACTGCAAAAGTAAATGAATGAGTATTAGCATGTTAAAATATAATTGCTAATTAAAATTTAAAATTTTGGGAAACAGCAGCGACAAGATATTTTATTAAAGTGTACACTGTAGACCACATCCATCATAATAAATTTTCAGCATTTTAAAATTAGGGTAGGTGACACTTTAAGTATCAGTAAAATCATAAAATTTTGGTTCATTACTTTTATAAAAAGCACTTTTAAATATGGACTATTACCGGAGTTTTTATGCATAAACCATGTTCTCCTTAATAAAATTAAATTGCTCTCGTTTTTTCGGTCCATTAGAAAAATATATTTTGTAAGTTACTAGCGTTGTTAAAGTTTTTATTGAACAAATAAAGTAATATAATTTCATTTGACTAAAATATCACTACGTAAAAGTTGGTTTTATTTTCATTTTCATTTATAATTTATACATTTTATACATTTTATAAGCACATACAATTTAATGTGTTTTATTTAATAAATTAATTAAGGGGTCTGTAGTTATTACTATAAGTTAAACCACAAGAGCTAACGCTATCAGCAGAAAATAAACAGCATTAGTCCCGGCGCATTCGCCACTTTTGATATGTTTAAATTATTATCGACCCATGCAACGAAGACTATAATAACTCAAAAAACGTTTTGACTTACTATATGGCATCAACAGATTTTTTCAAGCTCTATTTGGTGGAAGATTACAGTAACTCAGACATGAAACGGTAGGCAACCAGTGAACAACTTCCCTGTATAGTAAGTGTAATAATCCACATTCCTACAGGAAAAAACTATATTAAGTTGAGTTACTCTAGTCTACAATCAAAACTGAGTTACAATAGTCTTCGTTGCATGGGTCGTTATGTATGTATTTTAATCTGAGAATATTGTCAAAAATAAAAATTTCCAAAACGCTTCCTAAGGAAGATACGTCCCTTTAAATTTCAGTTTTAAATACCTTCTTTTTGTCATAATTCACAGGTCAGCGTTTGGTACAAGGACTTATAAAATAGATCCCTTCTCATTATAATTATAATAATTATAACTATAATTATTATATATAACGCAGGTAACTTTTAACAAAATTTTCCAGTGGCGTAGATTTTCCATTTCTTTCGCCCAATTTTTAATGCTCACGATTCACCGAACACCGTTTTTAACGAAACAAATAGAACAACTTTGAAACATTTACCAACTAAGTATTCAAAAAAAAAGTAAAATGAATATCTTCCATGTAGATCTTGAGAAATAGCGATCAATTCTTCGTAATTTATGTGTAGTATCGTATATTGATAATATTTTAACTGTCTCAAAGTTAATATTTGTAGAATATTTTTAATGAAAGACTTTGATAAACTTTAACAAAAATGTAAAAAACAACAAAATAAATCTAAGCCTACAGATGTTGACTATTGTACGCACAAAGACATCGAAGCAATATATTATATTTTTCTGGATAAATTAAAATTCCTGGAAAATATATTGAATGAATGATGAACTTGCTCCGATGCTTGCTCTGAGAAGAAACCAAGGGCTCTTTGCGTTTCTTCTATAAATTGAGGTACATGATAAATAAGAGCATGGATCTTTGGTGTACATGTAATTCCAGCTTTTGATAATTGTACTTTAAATTCTTTTATGTAGTCTTTATATTCATCTGCTAAGTTTTAGCCAAAGCAGTCAGAAACTACTTGATTGAACGCCTCAAATACGGGTATATTTTCATTGTCTAAAATAGGAATTATAAATCAGTAGGTAGAAAACATCCAAACAAAGCAAAGCTTATGACAAAGTTTTCAATACAGCAATCGACTTTAGTAGTTTTCGTGCATTATTGCTATTAAATTTGCCATAATGGTCAAAGCAAATTCCAGCACTTTTCACCCATGCCTCCCAAATTCTGGATATTTGCTATTTAGGGAATCAAAAAGTTTTTGTACAATAAGGTGAAGTTCTGGTGGTGGAATAAAGAACAAAACTGAGACATTTTGAACATTTGAACTCGAACAAAAACGTCTACATGTACATCCATAAAAACTCGAAGCAAATCCGGGCGCAATTTACAAGTTTTAACCACAGAATTAAAAATATTATTTTGTATTCAACGGCAAGATAAAAATCAAAGCAACAAATTGTAAACCCAGGCATGTTCAATAGTCGGTATACAGGGTGTTTCAATAAAAACTCCCAGGCCAATTATTTCGAAAACTAAAAGTGACATTTAAATTCTGTAAACGCCAGTTTTTAGTCTCTATGATTGGCTTCACAACTGCGTGAAAAATGTTTTTGAATAATACAAGATGTAGGTGGCGCCACTGTGCAAAGAATTTTTTCGATGGCAGGAACTTTTAAATTAATTTTTGATCAAATTATGTCCCATACAAATTTTTGATAAATCCAACATGAAAGGAGATATTTGGGGTTAAGTTTTTTTTTTAATAATTTTAACGAGTATTTTAATTATAAATATTTTTAATATGCTTTAGCAGATGATCATTTAATTCTGGTAATCATAATTATAGTGATAAAACGCTCGTGTAGCGTTAACTAGATTAAAATTATAACGTCCAGTGACGCCTCAGGGGGCCCCTTAACAAATAATATTGGCAAAAAATAATACGCCACTGAGTTTTTGGTAATTTTTATATTTTTTTCGGATTAACCAACTAAAAATATCCTTTTTTTGTCTGTTAAATTGTTTTCATATCTTGCTTCGTTTTCGAGAAATACAAATAAAACCATTTCACTGCATATCTCTGGAAAACAATAATCATTAAATAAAAACAAATGAATTTTAGAAACATCAAGTAAATTTTTCTTTACTTAGTGTCAGTGTAAGAATTTGCAATTTCTACATTTCTAAAATAAAAATGGTTCACCATACAAATCAAGACAAATTGAACATACCTACATGGTTTTAGTTTATGGAGAATGACATCAAAATGCTTCAGAAGCTGTGCGCTGCTATCGAGACCAACGCCAGATCGCAAATCTTTTGTAGCTTTGTGTACCAACTTAGCTTCATATGGTAGCTTTAAAAAGGAAACGGTTCCAAGAAGGAAAAGGGATACGACTGACGAAAATGTAGGTTTAGTCCTCCAATCAGTAAAAAATAACCCACAATCGTCATTACGAAAATTAAAAGATGAAACTAATATTCTAATATTAAAAGATGAAACCAATATTTCAGTAAGTTCCTAAAAGGAAATATGTTTTTTCCATACAAAGTTCATCTAGAGCATCATCTACAATAAGGAGATAACCAGCGCAGATTAAACTTTTTGACACATTTTTATATTCTTTTGGAAGAAAATCCAAATTTATTAAACCAAATTATGTGGAGTGACGAATCCCGGTTTTACAATAATGGAGTAATTAATAATCATAATTGTCGCTATTGGTCCCAGGAAAATCCTAACTGCATACGACAGACTAAATTTTAAACACGATTTGGGGTAAATGTTTCGTGCGGTATTGTAAATGGTTACATATTCGGGCCCTATTTGTACCATGAACATTTAACTTCAGTTCGTTATTTACAATTTCTGCAAAACGATCTAATTTGCTGTTACAAAATTTGGAAATTGACGTTAATACTATGTGGTTTCATCAAGACGGTGCCCCAGCACACAATAGCAATATCGTTATGAATCATCTAAATGACAAGAAAAGTGATCAGCACAAATGAGGATCTTAGATAGCCAGCAAGGTCCCCTGACTTTTATTTATGGGGCGGCTTACAAAATGAAGTCTACAAGGAACCAATAGAAGACATGGCTGACCTTATTAGTTAGTTACACCTCATTCGACCTTATTAGTTAGTTTTTGGTATTGTTCTAATTTTCTTTAATAACTTTTTATAATTTCTTACCACTTTTTCATAAAATTTAAAACATCCTTTACTATAGCCGCTATTAATCAAAATACACTATTGAAAGTTTGCAGAACCGAATTATTATATCGATTTGATATGTGTGTATAAAAACGGCAATAATTTTGAACACCTCATTCGACCTTATTGGTTAGTTTTTGGTATTGTTCTAATTTTCTTTAATAATCTTTTATAATTTCTTACCACTTTTTCATAAAATTTAAAACATCCTTTAATTTTATTGTATTATGTTTTAATGTTTCACCTTTGTTTTTAAACAGCAAAAAATATAGGGTATTAATAATTTATGGTTTTGTTTCTTAATGATTTTTGTTTTTCAAATGGTTTTATTTGTATTTCTCGAAAACGAAGCAAGATATGAAAACAATTTAACAGACAAAAAAAGGATATTTTTAGTTGGTTAATCCGAAAAAAATATAAAAATTACCAAAAACTCAGTGGCGTATTATTTTTTGCCAATATTATTTGTTAAGGGGCCCCCTGAGGCGTCACTGGACGTTATAATTTTAATCTAGTTAACGCTACACGAGCGTTTTATCACTATAATTATGATTACCAGAATTAAATGATCATCTGCTAAAGCATATTAAAAATATTTATAATTAAAATACTCGTTAAAATTATTAAAAAAAAAACTTAACCCCAAATATCTCCTTTCATGTTGGATTTATCAAAAATTTGTATGGGACATAATTTGATCAAAAATTAATTTAAAAGTTCCTGCCATCGAAAAAATTCTTTGCACAGTGGCGCCACCTACATCTTGTATTATTCAAACAATTTTTTTACACAATTGTGAAGCCAATCATAGAGACTAAAAACTGGCGTTTACAGAATTTAAATGTCACTTTTAGTTTTCGAAATAATTGGCCTGGGAGTTTTTATTGAAGATAGAATGGAATTATCGATTCCTAGTAGACAATTATCGGGGGTAATTACACAAGTGCTTAAAAATTATCGATAATTTTGCTTGAAAGCATATTGCCTAAAAAATGCATAAGTTCATTTTCATATTTTGGCACCGACACCGAAGGTGGAGGGCCCTTTCCTCAAAATATGAAAATGACCGAATGCATTTTTTAAAAAGCAATATGCTTGAATGCAAAATTATCTGATTATTTTTATGCACGAGTGTAATTTGTTTAGATAATTACACGAATAAACTAATTAAATCAAAGAATAACATTTTCATTTTAATTTCAACACAAAACTTCATTTAACATTATTCAATAATTGATTCAAATGATTCTTTACCAAAACGTGACATTTAAAATAACTGTCACATTAAAATAAAAACTGACGTTATTTTTATTAATTGCCATGGATACGTAGATACAATGGAATTATCGATTCCTAGTAGACAATTATCGCTGTAATCAAGCGATAATTGTCTTGTAGGCATATATAAGAGGGTAATTATCGCGACTATTTCCCTCGTCTTAATTTCCACCAATCACAAACGCGCAATTTTGAATTACAAATGGTTTCTAGGTGAAAAAACTGTGTGACCTGTCACCAGTTTTTTCGAGTTTACCCGCGGCAAAACTTGACAGCTGTTGTCACCAAAAATTGCAATTTATGTTTTAATTGTTAACTGTTACTCATGAAATAGTCTTGTTAAATACCATTCGAGCATCTAATTTTTCCTGTGAAAAAAATCTAAAAAACACAATACTAAGTAATATTTTTTAACAAAAAGCATTCGTGCAGGTGCAAAAATCCTCCTCTTCTACTCGGATTTTTGTTGCCACCAGCACTCATGCTTCTTGTTAAAATATTACCTAACAACTTGTTTTTTCGATTTTTTTTCGAAAAAATTAGATGCCCTTACGATAATTGTCTTGTAGGCATTTATAAGAGGGTAATTATTATGTAAATTCATTAACAAATCTCAACAAATTACCTACTTGAGGAAAACCATGTCAAATTAGTCCAACTTAAAACGTTAATAACTTTTTAAATGTAATACCCTGTATGTTTTTACATAATCAAATAGGAAATTAATATTTTTTTTAATGAAATAACTTTTTCCTATTCCCAAATTTAATAATTTCAGAAATATTTAACAATTTCTAATATTATACCCAAAAAAGTCAAGAAGAGCAACGTCTAATGTAAAAGTAAGAATTAGGAGATGCTTGAATGTAAATGAAGGACAAAACATTTAAATTTTTATTTTATTTCTAAAATAATTTATAAAATTTACTTTATATTTTGTTGTCTCCAATGATCTAGGCTTCCTACAGCTTTGTTGTTTTTTTTTTCAAAATTAGCAAATGTTTGTATTACTTACCTACTTTTAAATTTTAAGAATGTTTGCCTAAATAATATTTAAAATTTTAAAAAAATTTCAATATCTCTGAAATTATTAACTTTAGGTTTGGGGAATGGTTACATCATTTGAAAGGGTTTTAATTTACCATTTGATTAGGTAAAAGCATACCATTTAAAATAAAAAAGTTACTAACGTTTTAAGTAAGCCTAAATTTCTCTGTTTTTTTTTAAATTGTAGAATTTAAAAATGTAAAAATATATTATATATATAAATATTTTAAATAACCGGAACGGTTGACCGGAAGTGGCATTTTGTTCAAAATATTAAAAAAAAAATAGAGTTAATTTAGAAATTTTTAATGGACCACCAACGTGAAACACCCTGTATATTGTTAATCCCCCACTAAACCCAAATCTATCTAAAGTTGGAATTATGGGCACCTGATCAAACTTCTAAGAAAAACCATTAACTGTTATAATCTATATACATATTAAACTGTTCTGTGAGACTTACCGACAACGAACATACTAAACCGCTGGGTTTAAACGGCTGAACTTATGAAAGTGCATTCCTATAATGACATTGAGTAAATTGGAACACTCAAATACGTTCGTCAAATCCGTTCAAAGTAATATGGGCTAACCTTTTTTACTTTTGACTTTATTGATTTTTATACCGACTTGTTTTATATAACATCTATTTATTAAAAAAAAAAAATTAAATATTTTAAAATTTATAATGATTAAATCCTAATTATAGTGCATTCATTTTAAATAAATATAATTTTAATAACTGAAAAAAACATGATTTTTCTTAAAAGTTTAATCAGTAACCATCAATTCTAAATTCGTGTTCATCGGAATAAAATATAATAAATAAGAATGATTTGTTTCTTAGCACACACAAATTTTTTGTGGGCCTGTGTTATTGATGATTATGATGATAATAAAAAACGATAAGCACTACATAAATCATAATAACAGCGTTTTATTAATAAATTTTAACCCAAAAAACAATTAAACATGCGATTTATAAATAAATTTCATGTAACAACTGTTCAAAATGAGAAACGTTCTGGCTACGTCTTATGAGGGACTGTTTTAAGCTTGATAGCACATTGTCATTGATTTATACACACATATTCTGGATTCTTTGTAGAATATACTTCCTTGTTCGGTGGTCGCATAGATCGTGTCTTTAAGGTTGTCCTGGAGTGAGTAACAAATCATCAGAATTTGATAATAATTTACAAATAAATTCTTTATGATGCTTCACATCATCCTGTTTAATTTAATAAAAATTCTTGTCGTTGGGAACCGAGTAAATACATTTCAAAGTTGAGTAAAAATACACGGGTTCTTAAGGCAGCACGTGGATTGTTACTATTTTCTATTTCGAAATAATTATTGGTAATGATAGGATTGAAATGAAAAATGAGTATATCGTGGAGCGTAATTTCAAAACATGATACCCGAAGTTTCATAATGATCATGTCGATAGGAAAAAAGTTCTATTGGATTAAATCGGTGAATTTACGAAATTTGACGCTTGCACGGAGATTCATGGCAACGTCGCTGACGTCAGATAGGAACGCTCTTGCCCGGTGCTACATAGGTGTGAGTGAGAACGTATGTAGCAAGCGTAAGGAGGCAGCGAATACGACGTTGCCAAGCGTTGCGGCTGTTGAAATTTTTAAAAGCGATGTTATAGATTTTTATTCATTCACATACACTATAACAACGCCTCATGAACTGACAATGCAATTACGTTGGAAAACAATAAAAAGATCGCCTAAATATGGATTTTATACCCATATGAATTTGGTTGCAAGTAGTTGGCAACGGATATTAAATCTAATGCTGTAGGATAGCACATAGTTTTATCACGATCATAGATATAAATCTAATGAGCGCAAATTCGGTGATCGCGGTGGTTATGCAACTGAACCGTCATTACCAATCCATCGTCCTTGAAAATTTTTATCCAGCCAGTTGCGAAGAAGTCTACCAAAATGTGTCGGATACCCATCTAGCTGGAGCCTAGCTTGTCTTCGCATGCCAATTGGTATGTCATCCCACATATTAGCATTCTGGCTCTCCAGAAACTTTAGGAAGTTATCAAAATTCAGCTACTGCGGTAGTACATAAGGCCCATTGTAAATCCCGACTCACACATTGATACTGAACCCGTGTTAAAAATTGCGTTGCCCTATTTCATGTGGGTTATCATAAGCCCACACATGCTGGTTATGGAAATTCACATCTCATCACATCTTCATGTCCAGGACGTAAACCTGGTTAAATATAAAACGGTCGTCTATGATGCTGTTTTTATATGTGTTAAATAGTAGTTTTGGAAATTGCAATGGTTCTCACACTCTTCTTTGAGTCCTCCTAAAATATCTGTTACTTAACACGCAGAACGCGGTTATTTCTTCGTACTTAATTAGCGTTTCGATAATTAGGATGCCTATTTGCAAACTCGTCATGAATAGGTTATCCACATTTTTAAAGACCCTTCGATGTGGCTGTCGTTTATTGGAAAAAAAGGCATTTTGATAGTCAAAAATAACTAATATTTGACTAATTGTCATAGCGAAAAATTATAAATTATAATTATAATTAGTCAAATTGTACTGAATGAAATAGTCAAATTAGTAGATTTAAATTTAAAAAAAGTTTTGACCCAGCCAGGGATTGAACTCAGGTCTGTCACTTGTCAAGCTGTTGTCATAACCCATTCGGATATCAGCCGCTCTTATTAAAAACAATTTTATTTGTCAATAAATATTGTTCATAATATTTTAAAGTTGAATATATTATCTGTGTTGCTGTTTTGAGCTAAACTTTTTGCATGTTTATTTGTTTTTAAAGGTCATTTAACCATGGAGCTAAGGTATATGCATTTAATTCAAATAATAATTTGTTGTTGGCCGCAAACGATTAAAAAAATTAGTTACTTTTAACTCTCAGAAACAGTAAAAGAAGGTGACTAATCTTAAATTAGTCAAACTTGAACTATTTACGTAGTAAAAAATAATTATTTAAAAGTGAAAACGACTATTTTATTAGTAAATAATGCTGGTACTAATTCAAATAGTAGAATTTTGACTATTTCATTTTTAGAGAGTAATGTGTATTATTAAAAAAGTCAGTGTAAAAAAGTTAGCGTAAACAAGCGTATGTTATATAAATTATACCATTAAATTATTAAAATTAAAACTAATTGCACCTTGACAAAAACACCACCGCTTAAATTAATTTTCAAAGGTCGGATAATTTAAGTCTCTTACAATTCTCCAGCGAATTTGTTTCTAAATTAACATGAACCTTATGTTTACCTCTATCAGACTAAAGTAGTAAATTTTGTGTGTAACAGATGACGGCAAAAGTTAAATTTATATTAGTGTCACGAAATTTAATCAAAGAATACCATTAAAAAATAAGTGCCACCTAAAAAAGTTTGTGCAATTACTAAATATAATATAATATTATTAGTCCCCTTAATACCACAACTGGATAACTCAAAATTTTACGAAATCAGTTCTACGTAATATAATTAAAATTTTCCAATAAACGCTATAACCAAATTCCCTGCAACGTAATTTAGTCCTTGCAACATAGTGTTTCAGCCCCCCAATTTTTTTACTAATTTTAATTCAGTAATTTTATTTTAAATCAATTTTGTGTTTTCTAAGTTATATAGTTGTAGTAATAATTTATAATATTATCTAATACGATATTCTAAATAATAAATCTTTTTTTGAATTTGGTATTATTCCTGAATAAAGTAAAAAAATTCTCTCCCGGAAAAAGTGACATTCTTTTTAGGTCCGAACAAAAAATTTTAATTGCTTATAAAAATTATATAAATTAAGTATTGTAAAAATAAATTATTTAAAACTTTTAAAAGAATGTTCAATTTAATTGCCTTCGATATGCCAAGGTTTTATCAAGTTTGATTTATCGGTTTTGTTTAAAAAGCTATAAAATAAAAAAAAATTTTTGGTCGAGTATTTTTATGGTCAAGTTTTTTCAACATTTATTAAATTAACCAAATTGGTTAAACCAATACATTTTTACCAAAGTGTAGCGCCTCACAATGGTCTGGGAAACCAAAAATAACTAAATATTGGCGTCATAGGTTATTTAACTATTTATTAGAAAAAGACGAAAACTATTGGGGTATGCTGTGTAAATTTGTGGGTGTAGAACAATATTTAAAAACAACTTCCTTATGAAATAACTGCACTTGTTTAGTTTATTTAGTTTATTTTTACTTTTTACTTCTTTTTTTAAGGCTACAATAAGATAATATTTTTGTCCTCTCTCTTAAAATGAATTAGTCAAAAATAACTAATTACAAGTCATATTTGACTAATTGTCATAGCGAAAAAGCAGTCACTAATAATTAGTCAAATTCCACTGAATGAAATAGTTAAATTAGTAAATTTAAATTTAAAAAAAGTTTTGACCCAGCCTGGGATTGAACTCACGTCTGTCACTTGAGAAGCTTGTCAACCTAACCTCATAACTAGTCGGCTGTCAATAAATATTGTTCATAATATTTTAAAGTTTAATATTATTTGTGTTACTGTTTTGAGCTAAACTTTTTGCATCTTTATTTGTTTTATGGGTCATTTAACCATGGAGAGGTATATGCATTTAATTCAAATAATACTTTGTTGTTGGCCGTAAACGATTAAAGAAATTAGTTACTTTTAACTCTGTGGGTAAAAGGCATAAGGGGATAAGTCAAAAAAAGCAATTTTTTAGTAGAGCCTTAAACGTATTCGCATTAATTCAGGAAAAATATTTATGGTTAGAGGGTATACCCTTTTGTTACCACATGTCATATGCTAACAAAAGCGTATACCCGCTAAACATAAATATATTTCCTGAATTAATGCGATCACGTTAAAGGCTCTATTGAAAAATTCCTTTTTTTGACTTATCCCCTTATGCCTTTTACCCACAGAACTGTCAGAAATAGTCAAATATGGTGACTAATCTTAAATTTGTCAAACTTTAACTATTTACGTAGTAAAAATAGTAGAATTTTGACTATTTCATTTTTAGAGAGCTTGTCTTAAAAAATTGGCAAATATATATATATATATATATATATATATAATATTGGATATATATTATACCTCCTTAAGCAGAGCATAGTAAAGTTAAGGCATAAATAAAAATGCAGAACCTACTCTCTAAAAATGAATTAGTCAAAAATAACTAATTTAATAGTTAAAAGTGGCTGCTTTTTCACTTGTGCCATGGTTAACCATCGAATACCATGGTATCCCAAAATTTAATAGTCAATTCTTATGTAAAATTTTACCTAGAATCCGAAAATGTCTTTAAAAGTTAAAAAAGTAGAACAGTTTTTGAGATATAGTACATTTTCCATTTAATATGGAATTGACTATATCTCAAAAACTGCTCCACTTTCATAAATTTTGACGGTATTTTCAGATTCGGAGTAAAATTTTACATAAGAATTGGCTATTAAATTTTGGGATACCATGGTATTCGATGGTTAACCATGGCACAAGTAAAAAAGCAGCCACTATTAACTATTAAATTAGTTATTTTTGACTAATTCATTTTTAGAGAGTAACTTTTGCGTTTAAAGCTGCTTTTTTATAGTTTAAAATGCAGCATAAATCGAATTTCCGATGTGGATGTCATGAAAAATATTTGCCATTTTAATAATGTTAAATTATATACAAGCAAATTTAATATGGAGACACAAATTCCAATAAAAACGCTATCTATACATAAGTGAATCAAAACACAAATAAAAGAAAATTAAATTTATTTTTTAAGCAAAAAGTAAAATGAACAAACGTTGAAAATTCAATTGGATTTTTTATATAAGTTTAATTTTGTATGTGACCTTTGCCTAAAGGGCCATATTAATTTGTTATTTATTAAGTTATTTTTTTATTGTCCACATCGAAATTTAACATTTATCAATTTAAATTAAAAATGTCCTTAAGCGTACTATAATTTAAGCTTTTTTATTGTCAACGCTCACTATCGATCATTACTTTGATTATTTCCTAGGCTGTAAAAATATTTAAGACCAATCATGTGAATTTTTTTGCATCCTAGCCTGTAAAAAATTCCAAAACTATTTAATAGTTAAAGCTATCTAACCTCACTTTTTACTTTTAATAATTGTTATTATAATTGTAAGTACGTTTTATGTATTATTTAACAAATAAAACTGTGCCCTAAAGATAAAATGTTATATGTCATTCGACTAAAAAGTGTATTTATGTGCTTTGCCCTAAAAGACTTACTTCTTAGCCTTATGACATAAATAACTATTAAATAATAATATATATTATTCTTTTAAGATTATATATATTGAGGCAACTGGTCATATTATTTAAAATAAAACAAATTATAATAAACTCCCAAAAATATCAGAGAATTAGTATTTTTTTAATTTTTAATTTTTATAAAATTATTAATTTTTCAGAAAATATTTAAGAAACAAGATTTCATTTATCATATCATATTTGTAATCATTAGATCGCATTGTAGCCTGAAACTCGATTTAGGCTCAAATTAATTACAAGCGCTTTTGAAATGCTATGGAACAATATAAAAACGATAATATATAGGGCAGTATTGTATAATAAATAAAAAAATAAGCACAAATAAAAGCATTTTTCGTAATAATACTTAAAAAAATATAATTATTGAGCATCCTAATAAAGTGAAACTAAGTTTGAACTAGAGGGCCCTGGATGAGTTTTTAGCATATTTTAAAATTTAGTTTTATCCCCTTTTTACATTTTTTCCTTAGTAATAAGTGTAAAATAATAAAGTTTGATGAGTAAGTTAATAATATTTTTTAAGTTTTTTTTGCTTTAACCATTAATTTTGTGTTTTTGTTTGCCAATTTTCTATTTAAAAAAGTTTTTAAGTAACGGGTCCGATCCATTTTTAAGGAAACAAATTTAATGACCGCCCCCAAGCAACTTTTTACCAAATCTCGATTTCCGGTAAACGGACAAAATTGGACTGAAAAATCGAAATGGTTCATGACCAAAAAGGGTTAAATATCGACTTTCCACCGTTTTCGGTTTTGTTTTATAAAAAATAAGAAATGTGAAAAAGGAATACCATACATGTCTAAATCTTCCAAAAATTGGAAAACCAAGAATCTTTACCCGAGAAAGAGCAAAAAAATTAGTAAGAAGAGCAAGAGAAAGTTAGGATTTCTGTGAAAAAACTAGCAGGAGAATTTTGTACTTCAAAAAATACCGTATTTCGAAAATTAGCAAGAAAAGACATATTAAAAGATAGAAGTGTCCTAAATATACCCCAAATCAATAATGTTTTGGCCCGACTTAGAGTCCTGCAGTTATATGCAAGGGTAAAACTTAAAATTGGCTTCAGCAAAACAACATACCTTTTGTACCAATACAAGATAACCTTCCTAATTTACATCAGGCACGACCAATTGAAGACTTTGGGCACTTGCTGTCAAAAGTTATAAGATATATCCATATAATATGGATGAACCATATTTTAAAAACTGCTATAATTTCATAACTTTTGGGTATTTTTGGATTCAGCAGACAATTTTACATAGGAATTGACTGGGAAACAACATTATTAGTAGCTGCTTTTCCGCTTTAACAATTAGTTATTTTTAACTAATTCATTTGTATAAGTATGATGGCGGGTGGAAAGCTGAAAATTAGGAACAACTAGAGCGTATAATTTTAAGAAAGATAAAACCTGATAAGAGGTGTTCGCAGAAAATTGCGCCTAGTTGAGAAGCACAGGCCCTTTTATTAACTTTAAGTTAATAATTTTGTTAGTTTCTAAGCTGTTAATTATAGCAAATAATATGTTATTGCCCAAGTACCACATAAATTTTGTTATTCGACTAAATAGTTATATATTTGCTTTATTGTTACTTATTTTAAGAGCGAATAGTCGAATAAAGCTCGCCAAGGTCACCAATATGCTTTGGAAACTGATATATTTTATTAAAGTGTTTTATAGTTGTTGTTAAGACTGATTAATAAAACATTTTTAAAGGCTTCGAATCAAATGTGTTATACATGGTTATAAATCAATAGTTATAAATCTATTTACGTGTGAGCTAAATTTATTTTATAATTGTTTTAAAATGATTTTATTGGGGGTGCAGGATACCATAACAAAAATAAAATTTTATTTTTTGTAAGAGCTTTATCACAAGATTTTATAGCTGTTTAAGGATTTGCAGGAAGTCAAAATGTTTTATATCTTTTTAGTTAAATGTTAAACAAATAATTATTTTACACACTTGACATTGATATTAATAATTTACTGTTAAAAGGGACAAAGTTATATTTTGCGCATTTGAATCATTTTTAAAAATCAATTAACTTGATGAAAAAATGGGTTTTAAAAATGCATAGTGGAGTTCGACTATCCCCCAATGTCAGTAAATATATGTTGACATACAAAATTCGCATGCTAATATGATGCGTCAGCTGTATAGTGTGTCCGTTGCTTATCTCTTGAGATACATAGTTGGTTAAATTATAAAAAAAATTTACATTATTATGCTAATCAGTGATCTAAAAATAAATTTAACTTATCATTTTTAATCTTTAAAATATCGTAAAAAGATGTAGTAAAAATACTGTATTGTGTATTTTATTGTAGATCTTAACATTTGTTAATAGGTGTTTTAGTAAAATACGCGTACCCAAAAACCGCGTTATTCTTCGAAAACGGCACAATTTTAACGAAATGTCCATGTTAAAACAATTTAATATGTTGTTGCATAATAGTAATTTAAGGTAGTTGTCGTGGTACAATATTCTCAAAAATTTTTAGATTATACGCACCGTAAAAGTATACGAGCTTGTAGCTAAGTGAATCATAATTTATTCGCAAGACTGTACCCTGGAGACGATACCTTTACTTAATACTTTCAAATATTTTCATAAGTTTTAATCCGGCAACGTCGCTTATGCTCAACCAATAGTAGTAGTAGTAGTACGGTTGGGTAGGCTCGAAGCCTGACAATTAGACTCCATGGTCCTTTTTATCTGCCCCTCCTAAACCAACCAGACTACTCCTCATCTTCCTCTTCGCCCATACCAGCCCTTTCGAATCTTCCAGACCTTCTTATAAAGGTCAGGATATCCTGCCAGGCAAGAGAGGCCAACTCTTCCCTTTGGAGTGTCATCACTCCAAAGATTTTATACCTTAGTCTGCCGAGGGCCTCACATTGTCCCAGGAAGTGAAAGGAGGTTTCATCCTCCCTTCCGCACTGGGTACAGGAGGGGCTGGTTTCAGCCCCTATTCTCGTGAGGTGTTTCCTTAGGCCATGACCCGTGAGTATATTCACAAGTGGGCCCAAGGAGATTCGGCTCCTACCTAGAAGCCAGATGGATTTGGGTTTGCTTAGGGTGACCAGAAAATCCCTGGTCTGCCTACAGCCACCGCTTCTTCTCCAGCTTTCGTTCGCCCTTTTATCAGCCCAATTATTTAGGGCTGATTTGACCTGCTTTCTCGTAATTCCAAAAATTGGTTCGGGTCCTACACAGGGGGTTTCAGATCCCAATCTGGCCAACTCATCAGCCCGTTCGTTACCCTCAACCCCACTATGACCTGGTACCCATACGAGATGCACTCTTTTTGTACTTGCTAGCTTTTCCAGCGCTTCCTCACACTCTTGAACCAACTTCGATGTGGTTCTCGCTGCCCAAAGCGCTTTCAGAGCTGCTTGGCTATCTGAGCAGATGTATATATCTGTCTCACTCCCTGTTCTTATATCCTCACAGTTTGCAACCTCAAGTATGGCAAACACTTCCGCTTGAAAGACAGTGGTATATCCTCCGAGCGGGTAGCTCCTTTGGATATCCCTGTCCTCCACGCAGAAACCTGCCCCTGAAGACAGTGTACTCGCCATACGAGAGCCATCAGTGTAGCACACTAGTGCATTTTGTGCAAAGTGTACATCCTTTTTCTCCCACTGCTCTCTTGTTGGTATCGTGAGGGAAAACTTCTTTTTTAAACTTAGGCGGTCTTTTGCTGGCATCGTTCTAATACAGCTAATTGGGACCTCCCTCTCAGCCATATCCGCGATGCCCTCATGACCATAAGTTATTCCTTTTCCTAACCAATTGTTGGCATCCCTCATCCTTAAATGGCTCGCCATTGCTTCTCTCTTTATCCAGAGGGAAAGACTAGGCAAGCTCAGCAAGGCCTCTAATGCCGTCGTTGGAGTAGTCCTCATTGCGCCTGTGATACCGAGACATGCCAGTCTCTGTATCTTGCTCAATTTTTGAGCGATGGTGGTTTTGCTCACACTGCGCCACCAGACCACTGATCCATAATGTATCCGCGGTCTGATGACAGCAGTATAAATCCAGTGAAGGACTTTGGGATTTACTCCCCAGCGTTTTCCCACCACCCGGCGCAGCTGCCAGAAAGTTGCAATCGATTTGTCAACAACTCTGTCGACGTGTGATTTCCAACTTAACTTCCTATCTAGGGTAACACCTAGGTACTTGACCTCTTCAGTAATCTCAAGAGGTCTTCCATACATGGCTGGTGCCCTGAAGTCCTGTATCTTCCTTCGTTTGGTAAAAAGAATCATGTCAGTTTTTGTTGGGTTAACCGACAGACCGTTTTCTTTGCACCAATTTTCTATTATTCTGCATGCTGTCTGCATTCTGTCGCAGACTACACCTAGAATGCCTCCTCTGATTAGGACTGTACCATCATCTGCATATGCTTGTGCATACAGCCCTTCGGCCGTCAGTCTCTCCAGAAGTCCATCCATTATTAAACACCATAGGTGGGGTGATAGGCAGCCGCCTTGTGGGCAGCCGCCCCTCACACCGATGTCCAAATGGCAGTCTCCCAGAGATGCACTGACCTGCCTCTCCTCCAGTGAAGATTTAACCCAACTAACCAGGACTGGGGGAGTGCCTCTGGCTTGTAGCGCTTCACAGATTGTAGATGTCCTCGCCTTATCAAAAGCCCCCTCTACATCAAAGAAAACAGCTAGTGCCATTTCCTTGTAGTGCAGTGCCTTTTCGACTCTATGCACTATAGAATGAAGAGCCGTTTCGGTCGACCTTCCATTTCTATAGGCATGTTGATTCTTATGGAATGGGTACCTTTTCAGCACCCCTTCTTGCAGGTACCGGTCCACAATCCTTTCTAATGTTTTAAAAAGAAAGGATGTTAGGCTTATTGGCCTGAAGGACTTTGCAGCCGAGTAGTCTTTTTTCCCTGCTTTGGGTATAAAGACCACTTTAGCTGCCCTCCAGGCTCTTGGGACATATCCCAGTGCCAGACTGGCTCGGAATATTCGTTCTATTCTTGGGAGAAGAATCTCCAAGCCTCTCTGTAGCAATGCTGGGAATATTCCATCCGGTCCTGCTGCCTTGTATGGATCGAACGCATTTACTGCCCATTCCACCGATCCCTCCTTCACGACGTCTTTGGCAAGGCCTAAGTCCCAGTTAAGGGTCTCTGGCCCCTCCGTTGTTGACGTGTGGGAAGGAGTTTCGCCGGGGAAGTGCGTTTCCAGGAGATGTCTTAGGGACTCTTCACTGGTGTTCGTCCACGATCCATCCAACCTTCTTAGGATTCCTACATTCCTTTTTGAGTCACAGCTAAGGATCTTCATCAGCCTGGTTGACTCCTGAAGTGACTCTACAGTTCCACAGTATGTCTTCCAGCTGATATCCTTGCTGCGCCTTAACTCTTTTTTGTAAGACTTTCTGGCCTCCCTGTACGTATCCCACGTGGATTGCAGCCCATCCTTGATAGCCCGGTTGAATGCGCGCCTTGCCTTCTTTCGAAGGTCGTCAAGCACGTCACTCCACCACGGGACCTTTCGGCCCTTAGCCACCTTGGCCGGGCAAGCAATCTCGTAGGCTGTGGCAATCGTACTATTTAGGTGATTAACTTCCTTCTCTAACTGTTCTTTGGTGGTAATGTCCACAGGAGGTTCCCAAGTTTGACTTTTTAGATTGGTGAGATATTTCTCCCAATCTGTAGCCCTTGGATTCCTCCTTGGGTTAGGAGTGACCTTGTCGACATTTAACTCAAATCTGATCATCCTGTGATCAGACATCGTTATATCGTTGGTCACTCTCCAGTTAGAAACATCTTCATATACTGACCTTGATGCCAACGTTATGTCTATTACTTCCTTCCGGTTGCAAATAACAAACGTCGGTTCTTTGCCTCTGTTTATTACCTCCAAGTCTGTTGATGCCAAATACCCTAGCAGAGATTCTCCCCTACTATTGGTGTTGGTACTGCCCCACACGTAGTGGTGGGCGTTGGAATCACATCCTAGCACGAGGGGTATGCACTTGTCACTCGCGAACTTGATTAAACGAGTTAGCTCCGGAGTAGGGCACGGTCCCTCGTACGGTAAATAGACGCTCCCTAATATAATCCTATTTCTAATGCCTCTTACCTTATATTCCAGCAGAACCGCCGTGACATCCCTGGCCCCCAATTGTGGAAGTGGTAGCACATTGAGTTCCTTGGACGTCAGTATGCATGTTCTGCTGCTCTCCTCCTCAGTGCCGACCATGATGTTTAGGCCAGTGGCACCCATTCCTCTAACCCCTTTCCTGTAAACATACGGTTCCTGTACCAGGACAATCTCGCCCTCCCTCCCTGCCAAGACGCTTGCCAGTTCCCCAGCAGCGTCCTTGCAGTGATGTAGGTTGATTTGGCTTACCCGTATGGTGTCCATGACGGAGTGTATCATGGTACGGCCTCAGCACCTAGTTTTCTTCAGTCTGCTTCGAGGTTCCAGCACCAGACGAGCCCTGGCGCACCACGCTACTCCAAGCCGAGACCCTCTTTACAGAGAGGGTCACCAACTCGAAGTAGAGGGCCCACCCAGACTCCTCCAGGCGCTTCACAACCTCTTGGCTAACCAAGAAGACTAGATGCCATGCTCCTGGTCCCCCTGTGGTCTCCAAATGTTTCCAATTCCCCACGTTAAGGGAGTGGTTCTGGAGATCAAGCATCCTTGTGACCTCTGCCAGGTCCACCTTTTCCTGCCTAAGCCAGAAACCAATCTTCACTGGCCATGGAGCTTCGGCGGCCTTCACCGAAGTGAAAACCACCCCCTCAACAGTCAGAGAAGACCAGCTCTCCAGCAGCCAACGCATCGAGGTGTCGTCCCTAGCCGATACCAAGTACCAGCCCGGGTCGACAAGGCCCGACTTGATGAATTTGAGTTCCAAGCGGGAGGATCCCTTAGTGGAATCCTCCATAGCTCGCCTCATTTCACTGATCAGGCTTGCCCTGATGCGTTCGCTTTCATTTGGCAGAACAGTACCTCCAATCCTGTTCGACAAGATGACCACTTGAAGACTTTTGTCGATTGTTGGTCGACTAGTAGCCTCCTGTCGAGCTTCTACCTTTTCTCTACTTTTCGGTCCCCTCTCCGACGCCTCGGCAATGTCTCTCTTTAAGGGGGAGACATACCGCCTAGCATCAGATAAGGGCCTTGCCCTCTTTTTATTATATTCCGGAGGTGTCCCCTTATCCGCCCTCTGCCTTTTGCTGGAAGCTGGACCAGGGGCTCTTGTTTGAGCCCCCGTTTCCTGCCTCCTTGCATTAGCCGGCGCCGATGGTAATGGGGGGACGTTTTTACCCTTTCTCAGGTATTCCCTCCTTTTCGGACCTCTTGGAAGCTTGCCAGGTTCCCCAATTCGATTTGGCTTTACCCTTACCTGGCTTGAGCAGCTTGGTTGGGGGTCAGCCATCTCGGATCCGGTTGCCTGTTGAGGAACGTCAGATACTACTAGAGAACGATGGTCCTCCTGTAGCCTCTTCAGTTCCTTTTTAGCCTCCTTTTCCTTAATTCTCTTTCTCTTATTTTTCTCTCTAGTCCTCTCCTTCCTCCTTTGGGCTTTGATCTCCAGAGCAGTGGCTTTGGCCGGCTCTGGTGATCCAGCAGGAGAGTTGAGAAGATCTACCTCTTCTACTGTCAGTGGTGACGACTCGCTTGTCACCACTGTGGAGCTGAGGGGCTCCGGTGTGCGTTCTTTTTGCACGTTACTTACTTCTGTTTTTTTGTCTCCTTCCATAGTTGGTTTTTGTTTTGTTTTCCTGACCAACACACACGCGCACACACTTATTTGGGCAGATATCTTTGGACTTTGGGCCTCCCAAAACTTCTCCTAGGGCCAACATAACACAACGTGGATCCCGGTGAGGAAGGTTGTCGGCCGCTTTCAAAAAGTGAAGCCCCCCGGAACATGCAGCAGGCCCTCACCCAGGCGCTACCTGGAACTACTACATGTAACGAGATTATACACCGATTGATAGGGCAGCCCCCTGGTACTAGCTAGGTAAGGGTGGGCCCCTGTACTACTCGGCGGCACGGGTGTGCGGTCCCGCTTTATTTCACCGCTACCGAACCAACTCGACCTCGATACGGGGTCGCGTAGCGTTAGCCCCAGGAGAGAGGGGAAGCCTTCCGTCCATGCCAGGTATTGGTGTAGAGCGTGTGTGAGCGCATGCGTCAATCAGGTTGGCTACCTGCAGGAACAAGTTCCTGGGCGATGGGGTCGCCATATCCCGACGCCAGGGGTTACCTTTTAGTCGCCTTTTACGACAAGCAGGTATTACTGTGGGCCAATTCTACTTTAGTGTCCCCGGTGCCACAGGGGGTGCTCAACCAATAAATATATTGGAGACTGAATCAGTGTTTGAATTTACTGCGGAAATAATATCTATACTCGCGTACAGCGTTGCCAAGTTGTTTTTATCTGACACTAGTGATGTATACTTTTTACAAATTGTTGAACTTTAAACGGTTATTTATAAACAATTGGACGGTCAAAAATTTTTAATTATTTTTTTTTTAAACTCAGCAAAAATACATTAAAAGACTGTTAGTTTTTTGAAAGCTTCTGACAGTTAGTTTTTTTTTATAACTAAGAAACTGGTACAGAACTACAGAAAGCCTATACAATCCATGTTAATTATCCAATTTTTAATTGAATTTATCTCGGGTTATAGACGGTCAATCGACTTCAAATTTTACAAAAAATTTAAAATTTTCTGATGGTATGCTTACAGCACGACAACTACCTTAATTGGTTTAATTTTATCTTAATCTTAATACCTTTTTACTTACCAAATTAACAAGATAAACATTGGTAACAGTCCTCATTCTCTTATTCTTGAACAAAGTCAACAACACGGCGCAATTTCCGACAACCGACAAAACAAATATTATTACATATAAAGGTATAATCAGTTCGCTCTCGAAAACGTTTCGATGACTTGTCGATTCTTTCACCACTTCCGTCACATTACTGACCACGGTTACGTTGTTCGATCTGTTGAATAAGTTGATTGAAGATTCGATCAGCTCGCCCACAATTTTGATGTTAACGTCGATTGGACCTTCATTTCCTGTATCCGGTTTATGCTTCGCTTGTTCGAGATCCAAGATTTCCTCCACTTCGTAAGACATTGTGGCCAGGGATTTTTTATTTATTTTGTTGCGTATGGTTTGAGAATCAGCAAAGTCATCTGAAAAAAGAAATAGGTGCAAATTAGTCAAGAAAACTTTTTAAACAATATTTGTTGAAGTTATTAATAATAACTTATTATTATAAAAAGTTAATTGAAACAGAAATTAGAGAATAGGTTAAAGGTTATTAAAATTCCGCGTAATACTTTTTTCATTATATTTTTGGATCAATGTAGGAAAATGATCGTAAAAATAAACATTCTCTTAGACATATATACAGGGTGCACCAGTTATCCTTTTATGGGTGGATATTTTTATATTTTTTCATAATATCAGGATAAAAAACATTGAAAATAAAAATTTAAAGTATCATCATTATTATTATCATCATTTGGGCAGGGTTAAACGACATACAAAATATTTTGTTTTAAATTGTTTTTAAACTGTAAGCATATAATTTAGTACAAAAAGACAAATTAAAGACAACTTATGAAACTCAAATATTGTTCTACAATATTATTTAAGGGGATGGTTTTACAAAAAAAAAGTTAATCTACTTCTACATTGACTAGCTGTGACTTTATGGCGATTTAATCATGGGCTAAAGTTTGCTTTTTATAAGTTAGGGAAAAGTAAGGTAAAATCCGTTTAAAGTTGACAAATTTTTAACAAATAAAATTGGCTTTAATTTTTTCTTTGTGTTCGTCGTATATAAAGTATAGTATGCAACTCGTTTTATAAACTTCTCTAGACACTCATTTTTATTAATCACCCGCTCGGAAGCTTTACTCGTTCCTAGTAAAACTCGTAACTAAAATGGCGTTTATAAAACTTGATACATTATGTATCCTAGACCTTGGGCCGTATGCAGAAATGTTGATTTATTTATATCAACTGATTAAGCACATCAGTGGATATAGGTATTTGCACGACATGGCAACGTAGTAATTTTCTTTAAAAAGTGTTGTTTTATAAAATAAATTGGGTAATTATCTTTCAAGTTTATATTTTCTCTAATAAAGTCGATTTCTATACACTGACATTTTAAATTAGACATAAAACAATTAAAATTTCATCAAGATTTATTTGACATTTGTGACATTTGCTTTTAACCATAGAAAATAATTTTGCTCAAATAAGTCATGGTTTACTAGATTTGTTTTTCTGGCCAATAAAATCATATAAAATGTAAATTGGTTGATACAATTTATATCAGTCGTTAACGACTGATTTGCTCCAGGGGGTGAAACTCATATAGGAATATACGCAACAAGCGCCTCCCGAGCAACGTTGCCATATTTTCTTTTTGTGGCTTAAGTCATCTTTTTTAATAATTATTTTAATCGACAGTTTTGACTTTTGACAATAATAGAAAGAATATTTATAACGGTAAAGATCTATTTCTAAACTTTTAAGTATTTTTTGAGTTTTTTTCATCTGTATTGCTTTCCCTTGAAGTTACAGTAAGTATATACAATAAATACAGTTGCTTTTATAATGTTTTTTTGGAAATTGACAATGTCAATTTGACATACCTATTATAGTTATTTACGTGTCAAGCTTTGTAAATGAATCTTTACAGGCGAGCTGAAAGTTTGTGGGGTGAGCGACGCAGGAGCGAACACCATAATCCAGTGAGTCTAGTAAACATTAATTGCAAAGCGTGACACGTACAAACTTTTATTTTCACCTTTAGATAACGATTTTCAAATTTAAAATATTAATTAATATGTCAAAGGTGACATTTCATTACATAAATTGCTTTTCTACAAGCCTGTAAAACTTTACAGGTCCTTTATACAAGCCCGTAAAATATTACAGGTCTGTTTCCATAATGTATCATTTACATGGATACAAAAACAACAAAATTAACCTATAAAATGTCATTTACTATGGAAATAAAATAATTAATTTGTATGTAATTTATTACGATTAGTTTTAATTGCAAAAACCAATACTACTTAATAATATTGGGACATTTGCTTTGAAAGTAATTTCCAGCGTACTGATGTCCCTGCTGGAAGAAGCTATTGTAATTTTTACTTTTATTATAAAATGTAATGAATATTAATATTAATGGACATCAAAATTTTTTTAATACATGTATGTTTTTTTATGGCCAAAACCGATGCAGGAGGGAAGTTTTATACCTTCTTTCACTTCTGAACCCATTCAAAATACAGATGCACTGTTTGTATATTCTTTAATTTATTTTATTGTTAAAATTAGTGTATTATAACCTTATACTTTTTAAAATAAATAAATCTCTGCAACTATTTTATTTTATTGGTCAAATTTAAATAAATTAATATTATAATTATTAATATATTCAAAATAGATAAAGCCGGCCCTGTAGTATAAACGTTAATAAAATATTTGGAGTACGGCCCTAATTGGCAGGCGTTTATGATGTTTGCTGATGTGTTGCTTAAGTTTAACACAGTGGTCGCCCTTCTTATATTCTTTTTCTATGATTTGCTTTTCAAATAGAAACAGTAGGGGACTTTTTTTCTGAGGAAATTTACACTCTATTTATTTTTCATCTCAGAAATATAGATACCATTAAACATAAAAGAAAATTAAATTCAGGGACAAAAACATAAGTATTATAAATTGAATATACATATTATAATATTATTAACAGTTTTTGCCAGTAATACAAGTTTAAAAGGCATTTTATAAGAAAATAAAAAATACACTATGTAAGTAAAAACAATTGTATTTGCTCGAAAGCAAAATCAGGCTAAGTGTATGAAACTATTTTCAAATTATTTTTATTATTTGTAATATTTATTTGACAAATAACCGTAACCGTAAAATTTACTACAAAAATATGTCTTCTATATTCTTGCATGTCTATTGATTAGTGAGTTATAAATATTTTCTTATGTCATTCAAATGTCGATTAGGCAGTGTTAAAGGACATAAAAAAAATTGTTTTTAGATTGTTAAAAAATAATTTAGATAATACCCAAATAAAAAAAAACAGAATCGCAAAGTCAAAAAATCTTTAAATTTATTAAAAACACTATTTAGAGGAATTCTGTATTGGTTAATAGATATTTTGGCTTTGGGGTACAAAACTAGTTTTTTAATTTTTACTTTAAAAAAATATTGGCGACCTGAAGCATAAACACAGTCGGCCAACAGATTTTTAAAAGTTTTTAGGCAACAATCTTCTATCGTCTCCTAGCAATTTTTAAAGCTCCTATGTTTAACCTAGGTGAGAGCTTTTGGTTTTTGCTGCCGCTTTTTTGTTCTCATTCGATTACATTATCACCTAGAAATTTTTTATTTTCAAAATTCTGCATCTCCATTGCTTTTTTATCTGTAGCGTGAGTTATGGGACCCTGTATATATATTTTTTCATTAGTCTTGTTTATTGTATTATAAATTAATAAAAATAAACCTAAAGTTAGAGCAATCATTTTTAAGGTAAGAGTTATTTAATAGTATATTATGTATCAAGTTTGATAAACGCCATTTTATACACGAATTTAATTTAGGCACGAGCGAGCTTGCGAGCGAGTGCTTAAGTTAATGAGTGTATAGAAAAGTTTATAAACGAGGTGCATACTATATTTTTTCTACGAAAAATACTTATTATTATCTTAAAATGATTTAAATCAAAAATTTGTATAGAGCGCCATCTATGAAACAACAGGGGAAACTGTCAAATGTCACATTTTTACATTTTATAAACACAATTATAAAGGTTATAAATCGAAATGTATCTTGAAAATGGACAGTTTTTCACAGTGAAAGTAAAGGAAATGTTTTATGAGGACTTTACAGTAGAGTCCGTGCCCGAATTTAAGTTATAGTTTACTGCCGGCGAAATTAAAAGGTCAGTTCAATGTTCATATAAACTTTTCAAATATTGGCGTTGAGAAACTATTTAATATTTTTGTATTTTTGTATTGAGATAATAAAATAATTTTCACATTTAGTATTAATACAAGAAAGGCACTTTATTTTAACGATTGTATGACATTTGACAACTGTCAACTAACTTAAAACTAACTTCAGCCCGTGACTAAAGCACCGAAAAGCCACAACTTGTCAATGTGTATTTAAAAGGTCACTTAGTGTCATGGAAACATGTACGATAAAGGGCGTTTTAAAGGTGGGAGTAGAAAAAAAATTAGTTTTACAATGAAGACAATTATATAAAGTATCTTAAAATTTTATCCACGATGAACAGAAATAAGAATTTAAAGCCAATTTTATTTGTTAAACATTTGACATCTGTCAGCTGTCACTTTTCGCTAATTAATTATAAAGCCAACTTTAGCTTGTAACTAAAATGCCCAAAATCCACTGTTGTTAAGTTTAGCCCGAGACTAAAGTGCCAAAAGTCACAATGTGTATTTAAAAGATCACTTCATGGAAAATGTTTGATAATTATAATGGGGTTTTAAAGGAGGGAGTAGAAAAAATAATTCAAGATTTCTTGCATCCAGTCAAACATTTAGGGCTAAAACAGTTTTAAATTAAATAATATTGTTATCTTTATCATCATAAAACTGAATTTTATAAATTAATTACAATTGAATTTTTTGGTAATATTATGATTAATCCCGGCGCATTCGCCATTTTTTGCAAAATATGACAAATTATGTTTTATAGCCATTTTTATCTAATTTTTGTAAAACTCGTGGATAATTAATGGAAAAATATGTTATTTTCGTACTTAAATAAAACACTTAAAATACCTTAAAAAATGTTAAGTACAAAAGTTTAAACATCAAATTTCCATTATAAATTCAAGACAAGTATTCATTATGTATTAAGTAAGACAAATTATGAGTTCTTTCATTTAAATCGTTTACTTGAATTAAAGTTCTTTGAGCAATAACAAAAGTTTTTTTAAATATATTCTTTAGACCTTTAGGTAATCTGCTTTCCTATTTCCAGACATTTAAAGTGATTGTTTGTAGTTTTTATCAGTCTGAAGCGAAATTAATGGATCAGTTGCGGTGAACATATCAATTAGAAAGGCAATTGTTTTTGAATTTATAATGACGACTGATGGTTATGCTTCCATAAATCTTTTAACTCCTACCAATGCTAATTGCCTGTCACGAGACAATGTTTCAAAAAATGTATGCATATTTTATTAATTATGCAAAAATACACCTGTAGGTACATTTGAATGATTTATGAAGGTATTTTATGAAGCATCTGAAAAATCTGAAAATTCATTATTTTAAATTTACTTATATTATACCTAAATTAAGTTATACACTAAAACAAAGGCTTTCTTTATAAACGTATAATATTTAGTAAAAATAATGATCACTGGGTAAGTGATTTTGTTTTTATTACCTATTTGTCCCAACTTTGGGTACAATAAAATATAATCAAAAAAATATTATATTATAGCCCGATTTTATTTTACAAATTTTTTTATGTTTAAGAGAAATAAATCTAATTTTTTAATTTTAATTTTACTACCTAAAATAGTTTCATCTAAATTCCTATTTTTTACAGAAATAAATCAAATTTTACTGTCAAAAAAATACTTGGAATATTGGGAATGTCGTATTTGGATTGCCTAATTCTTATGCACTATGTAGTTATTATTGTTTTACAGGATTTGTAATGTCACATTACCACATTACTAATGTGGGTTGGTTGATTGTAGTTGAATCAAGAATCGCGAACAGCGACTCGAATGTGACATTCCTGTGCAATGTTGCCAGGTCTAATGCTTTTGCAATTAATATCATGTTATCATGTTTTATTTAAAAATTGCATGTTATTCACAAATTATTGCTTTGTCATGAGAAAGTATTTAAAACTATTTCTATCAAAATGAATGTATTTTATTTAGCAAACCATTTTGAATGAGCCACCGCTTTAAAAAATTATAAAACTTATGATAGTTTTATATTATTTTTTCAATATTTATTTCCTAGTTATTTAAAAATTTTAAAATCATAAAAATCTTGTTCAATAAAATTTTATGCAATTTTAAAAATAAATAATTTAACCACCTAAAATTACTTTTCGTAAAAAAAGAAAAAACTATTTTTATAAATTTTGCAACCTAAAAACCCATGTCAACTGATTAATGTAAACCACAATTATGCTACACGTAGAGGTAACGAATTACAATTTGCTTTGCACAGAATGGAGCTGTATAAATCTAATCCTTTTTATATTGGATCTGTATTATATAATAAACTTTCATTATCGATTAGAGACTTACCAACTTCAAATTATTTATGTAAAATTACAAAAATTCTTATTGATAATGCATTTGCAGTGTCATATTTAACTGATTATAAAATATTGTACTTTCTGTATTTAGTTAAGTTTCATTGTATGTTGTATTTTCTTAATGGTTTAGGTAATATAATGTAATTTTTTGTTGTTGACTTGTCCTATATCGTGATCTGATCTACTGGGTGAGTAAAGATATTATTATTATTATTATTATTATTATTATTAAATGTTTTATAATGTTTCATAGCATCCTACATCCTAAAAATTGGTTTTTATTTTTTTTCACAGTTCTTTCTAAAACATTATATTATTATAAAAGTTTTACTTGGACAAGGCTATTTTTATTAAGTTTTACTTTGATTTTTGTAAATAAAATAGGTAAAAAGGAACTAAGCGAGTAATGTTTATTTATTAAAGTAATGTTATACCCAAACTGAGAACACACATACAATTAATCAGTTTTTTTTTAAAAGAATTTATTTTTGTTCTGATGAGACCTTATCTGGATTTTTTATAACAAACTTGCATGTTAACTTTTGTTACCATAATAACTCGTCATTCAACAGCCTATATGTGACATGGGAAAAAGTATTTTGTCACTGCCTCTTGATTTCACTAGGTATGAACCGCGACATCTCGAATAGGAAGTTGTAAGTACTTTTGTATTTTAGGTACCTCAAAAACCCGAAGAAGCTTTCATTGCATTATGCTTTTAAGATCCTTGCGAGAATGCTATATAGGTTGATTACAGGGTCGATGACATCCTTAAGTTGAGATGAAAGGCATCGAGAATTAAATCCAATTTCCAGAAATAAATAGACCAATCTTTACAAGAAGGATTGACCCAGTTATAAAAACAGTTGCCTTAGAGGCAATTTATTTATATGTAAAAGACAGATAATCCATTGTAAAGGCTGATTTAATAGATTTTCTAAGTCGTATAACACCGTCGTATTTCTTGGTATTGTTTACTGTTCCATCATATTCAACTGATACTGTCTCTCAAAGAAATATATTTGAAGTAAATAACTTAAAGACAGTAAAATGTATGCTTTTTACCGTACCCTGACTTGGTACTGCATATTTGATAATATCAAATATGCATATTATGAACAGAGCTTGGTTGTTTGATAACTGATTCTATAATTACTTGTCTGTAATTTTTGGCACTTTCTTTACTGTTTTTGAGCTCTCCAACATTTCGTTTCATATTTTTTCTCTTTTATTGTGTCAATAATTTACTTATAAATGTATTATTACATTTGATTAAATATCATGAAAAACAAACAGATACAATTGCTGCAGCAGCCTTTATACTTAGCGATTTGTCGGATCTCCCTATTATATCCCCACTTATAATGCAAAGAAAAGTTTGCACAGGGTAATGATTAGAAATGCATTATTTCATTTACACTGTAAATGAAATAATGCATTTCTAATCATATAATCATACAATCAGTATAATAAGGCAATACTGTAAATTTTACAGTATTGCCTTATTATACTTTCAGATACATTTACAGTAATGCCACTTTTTACGAAATTTACTCCAAAAAAATTCTTTTACAGTGACACAATCTAGCCACTATTGGTTATAATTAAAAAACTGACCCACCCTAGCGTTTATTTGTATCTTTAAATACAAAATTTATCCCCGAGGTCTTTATATATATGTATAACCCAAACGAATTTATCCATACAAGTTACATCCGTTTTTATTTAAAGTTTTTAGCCCTGAACAAAAGAGGGTCCTCTTATTTTTTTGTCCAAATACCCATAAACCTAACCCCAAATATTGATATTGCCATCCTGATGGAGAAAGTAAGTATTTACATTTACATTTTGTCTTTATATAAAAAACGCCGTTTTGGACTTAATAAAACTCTCCAAAATAGTTTAATTTTGTTAATTAAACGTCAATATTTCAGTAATCGGATCAGTAATTTTTTTTATAAATTTTTGCACAGATAAAAGCATTTTTAAAACACTAAATTTACATAAAAAAAGATTAATCATTATAATTATCATTTTCTTTATTGACGCGAATAAAAAAACATAAAATAACGTTGACATCAAATTTTGCATTAGAGAATTAAAAAAAATATTTTTATCGCCTTTTTATTGGATATATTACTCAAGTGAAGATCCATTAACGTTTTTTATTGGGAATTTGTTCTGGATTATTGGCTTTAATTTCATTTGATGGCTTAATTTAAACCTACAGCCTACAAAGTACATATTTAATTTAATTAAAGCTAATTTTTATAAACCTTTATTAAATAAATAATAATTTAAATATGAATATCTCGTTTTCGAAAAAAAAAAATTACTAGGTATAGTCATTTTTAAGCATGAATCGTTTGGAGCTCATAAAAAAACCTACTTTTTATGTTTTTTAACTAAAACAATAAATTGCTACAATTTATGTTATTGGAGGTCAATGATTTATTACTAAAAATTTAAAGAAAAGGTGGCCCTTAAGTACCCAAAAAAGCGTTTTAGGACTTTTTTCCACGAAAATTTTGTTTTAAGGCGGTTCGGGCAGTACATTGCAGGGTAAGGGGAGTTGCGTTTATAATAATGCATAGGTACTAACTTGCAAAAACAAAATTTATTTTATCATTTTATTAGATTTAACATAAGACACGATATACATAACAACATTTATTTTAATACAAGAAAGTGAATTAAAAAACGCAAAAAAATATGTTTTAATCTAGCGAGTTGTTAATGGTTGGTTTCTATAGTAGCAGTAATATTTAAAATAAAATAATAAAATAATGCAACAGAAAATATGCAGTATATTGAATGTAGCAATTTAATAATTTTTTACTCGGAAACCAGACAGCCAATCTTTCTTAAACTTTGTAAATGTTTTTAGACTCCACTGCAACCTAAAAATTTTTCAACATTTTCTCATAGCGACTATATCTTCTCCAAACCTCCTTTAACTGAAGGTACAAAATTCATGTAAACTTGTTATCCTACGATAAACCGTTTTGTAGTAATAACACGACAGGTTTTTGGTAAAAACTGAAACAGTTTTTGGATTCCATGTTTAACAAAACGGTAAAAACAAAAAATGTAACGGGCATTTCGTTCTAGAGCATCGACTTAAGACATAAATTGTAGGGGGGAGCAATCCCTAAATTTAAAGAATGGCAATAGAATTTTTAAAATAAGCATAACTTTTTATTAGGAATGACTTTTGGTCAAAAAATAAAAATTTTAGTTCATTTGGGCTTTTTATCCGTGGACATACTGTAAACTTCATAATATACGCTAAAAAAAAGTATCGTTAGTGGCGCCACCATGTGGCCGTCATCATCGTAACAAAACTACATACTTTAATAAGCAGCTGTGCCAATTAAATATTAAACACTAAAAAAGTGATGTAATATCTCAAATAACTGTTAATATTAATTCCCATTAATAAAAGACGACTCAATCACGCTATGATAGGTAATAGCACACCACACGTTAACCTTTTAAAAAAAAATTTTGAGCAGATATAGTAAAATGTGGATTTCGATTGGTTTAATATGGACAATGTTAGTATGAAACTACACCATTGGTAGTAAATGCGGATTTAAAATATCCTTGATATAAAAAATATAAACGTTTGAGTTCATCACCTTCTTTGCCTAAAGGGTAGTTCAAACGAAATAATTTTGTCGCCTACTTGTATGCCTTTTAATTTTAAATACAATTTTGTGTAAAAATGTGAAAAGGAAATTGATTTAACTAGAATTTTCACTTAAACATATTTGCTTAAATTTGTAAATAAATGGATAACCGTAACCTGCTCATTACAAATGCGCCATGTTCTATTTAGACCACAAACATTCCCAATTACCTATAGAGATGTTGTAGACACTCGTGTCTAAAACCTTTGAATAAGAAGGGATCGGCTGAGATTTACATTAGTTTCAGTTTATTGCATTAAGGCGCATTTCGTTGCGACTAAATTTTCGTAATTCACTCATCGAAAGGCTGGATATTCAGTCTGGCCTCGGCTATCTCTAATATTTTACATCCCTTCACATGTATGTCAGATTCAATGATAACAGTCCAGACGGACTTGCCTTAATTAGCAAACCAAATTCTCCAGCCGACAAAAATATGTTTAAATGTTTGGAACTTCAACAATTTAATTAAATATTTTATATTATTTTTAGAAATGCCTTAAACACAGTTAAACAAGTTTAAATTAATATTGAAAACGTCGGCTTATAAAGTGCAAAAAATCCTTAAGTGCTTAGTTCATTCATTTTCACTCATGCTTAGGCAGGCCTCTAAAACCCATAAACCCCTTTTTTGTGCATAGTCAATTGATTTTGCACAGCAAAAACTCATCTGAATTTAAATGTACAAATTTTGGGAAATGTAACATAATACCGACGCGACGTGACGATGGACGAGTATATAAATATATAAAATATAAAACACAAAAAAACACATTATCGTATGTTTCCACAAAAGAAATAATAGAAATGATTGATAGAACAATATACACCCGTAAGCACTTAAGACAAGTGTTAACTAGAAACAGGAATAAGAAAAATAAAATAAGAAATGCGATAATGAGCTAAAAGAAAACATTTGGGGAAAAGCATGCCAAATGGTAACCAAAAAACTAAACCTAACCTAACATCTAGACCAGGGGTTCTTAACCTTTTTGCTTGGCGACCCACAATTCAAAAATATTAGAAGCTCGCGACCCGATAAAAAATAAAATCATCAATTGTCTACATTTTCTTTATTTAAAGTAAAATAAAAAAAATTTTTAGGAATCAACTAACACAAATCCCGCAACCCATCTCGATATGGCCCGCGACCCAAATTTGGGTCGCTACCCGAGGTTAAGAAACGATGAAATTTAAAGCACGAACAAATCAAATGAAACCAAGCCAGGAAGAAATCCCACTTTTTCAAACTGAAGAACTCTTAGAAGCACTAACAAACAGGTTAAAACAGGCCCCCGGTCCGAATGGAATTAGGCCCGAGGCGCTGATAGCATGTTTTAAGAAAAATCTAAAGGTTTTCCTCGACCCTCAACAAATGTCTCTTAGAAGTAAACTTTCCAAGCTTATAGAAAATCTCAAAGTTGGTAGTTATAGAAAAACCAAAAAAAAAAAACAAACAGCACAAACAACATACAGACTTATCTGTTTAATTAATACAAAAATTAATAAGAAACTGACTAAAAGAAAAGTAAAATACATAAAACCTAATACATGAGAACCAGTATGAATTCAGAAAAGGTAAATACTACTAATCAAGTCAAAAAACAGGTGGACAAAATAAATCTCAAAGACATTGAAAATGCGTAGGGGCTAGAAATAATAAATGACTTGAAAGAAAAAGAAATAAGCATATACCTTGTTAACGTGTTAAGATCATATTGAGCGCAAAACACTAGCATCAAATGGAATTACAGTAGCGAAATCCATCAGGGCTCGATAGTTGGTCCAATCTTTAATTCAATTTTAATGTTTATTACGACATAATCCTGCAGGTGAAGTTGGTAAGAAGTTCAAAGAAGAAGCCAGAAGAAAATTAGTTGATGGCTGACAGAAAAAATTAAAAGGATACGAAGAATGGGCCAAACCAAAAAATTATACCACTTAAGTAATGTCCGAAATACGTTTCTTAAAAAAAATAAAAAGAAAGGACAACAGCTGCTGGCTTGTAGAGAACAAAGTCCGCAAAGCACACTATATTTAAATGCGAAAGGTTTAAGGAATACAAAAGGATTACCAACGAAGAATGCGTTGTAATGGGCATGCTGCGAAAAGTATTAAAATAAAAAATAAAATAATGAAATGAAATAAAAGGAAAAGCCCAAAAAACTGATAAACAAACGTGCACGTTTGCATGCAATACCCCCCGACGCACATAGGAGTATTTAAAAAAAACGGGTAAAAGTCATATTTAGAAAGTTAGTTAGAAATCCCGTCAAACGCATTATTCTTCAATGACTGCCATATAAATTTCCCCCTCCCTTTCTTCTTGTCATATTCTTAGGCGGAACCCAGCTAATATTTGAATCGCATATCTTTGTTCTCAGCGCTTTCGTTCATTGAATTTGTTGCTATTGTGTGTTTCTGTGATTAAGTTTAGGAACAAAACTTTTGACCATGGAAGAGGAAGATATGTACTTTAATTTTATTAATTTGCTGCTTACATTTTGGGTATTCATGTTAACTAAAAAATATAACATAATGACGTTTTTGTTTACTTGTCGGGCCTTGTAGGGTTAATTTTTTTTTATAAATATTTTATGTTTATTATTATTAGTTATTTAGTTTAGGCCCTAAACCACAACAATATTGTTGTGGTTTAGGGTTTAGGCTATTGACAATTATATGCTGAAGTAAAACTGTCCGCCTACTTCCGACATTTTTTTAATTTTACTTCAAAGTTATTAATCAAAAAATTTAAATATTTCAACTTAGTATTTTTTTCTTATTTGTCGTTATATTCTTTAGAAACTATCAAGATATTTAATAAAAAAGCATTGTATAATAGCCTGCAGGAATTTGAAGAAAAAAACTGGATGAAATGTTTTTGTTAATGGAAGAAGAGCTTAAAGGTTTTTAAAGGGTATGTTATGCTAGGCCAAAAATCAATATCAAAATTTTTCTTAAATATTCTTAAAGTATCTATATTTTTTTAAGAATATTTTCTCAAAATTTTATCAAGATCGAAGCAGTAGAACTTAAGGTAAGGCAATTTATAGCGCGCTACCTCTCCTTCGTTAGCAAGCCTCGTTATTTTTTTAGCTTAACAACAATATGGTATTTTTGTTTTCAAATTAATTTATTATATAATGTAAAAAAGTAAATAGATTAAATTCTATGGAAATTACCTTGTATGTAATTTCGGTTTATTATAACCTATAGGTATAAAAAAAGTATATATATTCTTGACTTCACTAACACGTGATTCTTCAGAACTTGTCAACACATTTAGCAGAAAAGCATTGCATGATATCCTCATTGAATTTAAAGGAAAAAAACTGGATGACAAGTTTTCGTTAATGGAAGAAAAGCTTGTGAAAATTACTAAATGCCCAGATAATAAGAAAAGTGTTATAAGTCGCGAAAGCTACGAAGATACAGAGGAAGAAAAAACTGACGAAGAGAAAGAAGAAGCTGGCGAAGAGGAAGATGAAGATGACGAAGAGGAAATGAACAGTTCGTCTGATTAAGGATAATTTAAGTTATGTTTATATATATTTTTTAAATATACTCCGAATTACGATCAAATTTTATTTTACTACAAAACTATAATACAAGAAATAAAAAATATCAAACAAAGTTATGCAATCTAAACATTTAAAGAATTAACAAACATTTTACGGACATAAGGCAACTTGATTACCAAAATGTTAGATCTAAAAAACCCAAAAAAAAATCATTAAATTATATAAAAAATTGTCAGCTTTCTGTAATTGTTAGTTTTGCCAAACAAAGGGGTCATTAATCAGGTGTTGTTTAGTTTTAAACAGCCATTTAATTATGCGGTAGACCAAAACAGACATTGGGATATGAAGCACGTCACATACATATAATTTACAGAAGCTCGACAAAGAAAATTTAAACATATGTCCCAATAAATACTTAACGCTAAAGCGGCTCTGTTCTCTACGTAGACGATTTATGATGTTCTCGTTTCAGGTCTGGTTATTGTCTAAAAATATTTACCGAAAAATCCAAAAAATGAACAATAAATTTTACGCGCAACTTGCCAACAAATGCTCGAACTATCTGTTTAAGGGTATTATACTAGACGTAAGTTTAGGTAATTCAAGTAGCTTTGTTTCGAGAGTAATAATGGCTACTTATCTCGAGAGGAAAGAAATAAATATCTTTATTCCTTTGTTGCAAGTAATACAGTGCATTAATTATTTTAAAGGTGCTTTTCACTAAAATGCTTTTTAGTGATTTTAAGTTTAATACTGTGATTTATACGTTTAGGTAAATTACTAATTTTTTAACGTTTTAACTGTTTTAATGTTGTTGCTATTTTTGTTAAATTTTTTGATTTGGTGGAGGCCTTCAACTAGTGGAGGCCCAGGACACAGAGGTCTGAGAGGCAATTTTACGCGGCAAATCCAATTTTTAAAACACTTTAAAAACGCATTTTGATGCCTCTTTATTGTTAGTGATAGATTATTACCTAAGATTTTAAACTTCGAAGTAGAATTTACTGCGCTGCCGTGCTTAATGAAAACGCCGTAACCAACAATTTTGAGATTTTTGTTTTACGGCATTTTCTACTAGAAAAATTCATCCTGCGTCTATCCCCGGTACTCAAAAATATATATGAAATATAGATACGGTTTGAGTACAGTGGATAGACGCAGGATGAATTGTTTTAGTAGAAAATGCCGTAAAACAAAAATCTCAAAATTGTTGGTTACGGCGTTTTCATTAAGCACGGCAGTGCGTATGCGTTGCGTTATAACAAATACATGAAAAGATTGTCAAAAATACTCTTACTTTCGGAATCTTGTCTTTTTCGTGTAAAAAAGGTGTTGCTTAAATATAATAGTGAAAATTAGTGTCAAAAATTTATAGTAGGGATAAAGTTGAGTACAAATACAACTTTAAAATGTCTTTTTTGGATTTTTTGCCAAAAATATAGCCTTTTTTAACCTACAAATTCTCAAGTTTTGTATAATTATAATTACAAATAATAAATGGAATATAAGTAAAAATTTATAATTACTTGCCCAGAACCACATAGTGCATTCGAAAATATGAACCTCCAGCTCCGACTTTATAAAAATTCATCTGCCTTTATGCGCCTATCAGAGAGTTATGCAAAAATGAAAAATGGCCTACAAATTACCGCTAACCTGGTCATAAAAGTATTTTTTTTTAAATTTGACAATAATTATTGCATTTAAGAATGGTAATACAATTTTCTTTACTCCTATTACATAATATTATTTTTTTAATATACTTTGTATATTATACAGTGTGCCAACGGATGGTAATGACAATAGAAAAAAAATATTAGGTATGATACAAAAAAACATGTTTTTTAAAAACTCTTGCTTGTTTCAAAAATAAGATTTCTACACAAACATTTTGAATTAAATGTACAGGGTGCTCAGAAACTAAAAAAACCCAAAAAACTAGAAGTGCGTTTTAGGGAAAAATGAATTCTTTTTAAAAATATTTTATGGTTAAAAATTAAAACTTTCATAAAAAGATAAATTATATATACAGTTGTGCTCAGAAATTAAAAAAAGATTATATATCATAATAAAAGAGAAATGTGGTAAGATATTCGTAACGGAATCGCAAAAAATCATTCTTCATAAAAACTTCTGCTTGCATTTAAAAATGAGATTCCAGGGTGCTCAGAAAATAAAAAAACAGCAAAGTGCTTTAAGAGGGTAGTACAATAATTATTGTTCTATAGGAATCTCATTTTTAAAACAAGCAAGAGTATTTAACGCATAATAAATATAATAAGTTTTCCTATTGTCAACCATCACGATATTGGCTAAAGGGTTGTTAAAAAGAAATATGTTGAAATGTAAAATGTTGATATAATAATATATTTTTGATACTTTGAAGGTAATGGTTTTTCGGTTATTCATTATATAAAATTATGCTTGCGCCATGTTGCAATCGCCGCCTGGTACGAACTATAAACATTTATTTATTTAATAAATAAATTATTAAATATAAAACATAAAAAAAAACAAAAAATACACGAATATTAAAAAAATTCATTTTATATCATTTGGCTAGACTTAGCCCCCTCAATACCAAATATTTTTGAAAAAAATTTATATAAGAAGTAAATTTAGCACCCTTAAAAACATAAAAACACACGTCTTGGGAAAAATATTTAAAGAATAATTTTTGCCGCGTAAATTTACCTCTCAGACCACTGTGCAGGGGCCATAATCTAGGACGCCCCATGGTAAATCCGGCCCTGCTTATTTTTGACTTCCCACTTAATGCCAAATATTCGCCTGGGACCTAACTCAAGCCAAAATAATTACCAAGCGGCTAACCATGTTTTTCTGCCGTAAATGTAAAGTGAGGAAAACATATTTACCAGATCCATTTATTTTTAATTATATTAGTGAACTCAAATGTAATTACAAAGAGTTATGAGAAACGTTTAAATTTATATTTTCCAACAAAATTAATTTCTTAAATTAAAAATTTTTGCATTTGTTACATTAACTTTTTTCATTGACCATTTTTAGTAGTAGACATAAAAAAACAAAAGAAAAAAGTGTCACTGATAGCGTACATTTAATAGTTACGTTTTTTTGGGTCATTTAACCATAGATCTTAGGTATATGCATTTAATTCATATAATACTTTGTTGTTGGCCGCAAACAATTAAAGAAATTAGTTACTTTTAACTCTCAGAAATAGTCAAAGATGGTGATTAATTTTAAATTAGTCAAAATATAACTACGTAGTAAAAAATAACTATTTAAAAGTAAAAAATGCTGGTACTAACTCAAATAGTAGAATTTTGACTATTTCATTTTTAGAGACTTGATTAATAAAAGAAGTTCCATTAATTTTAAATTCTATTTATTAAAAACACTATGTATAAACTTAAGTGTTAAATTAATGAAAACATACTACCTATATGAGGTTCAAACAAATTTTAACCAAATTTAAAATATAACGTGGAATCTAAAAAGCATCCTACATTTTGCATATTCTTTATATAATTTGTCCCAAACATTATTATTATACATTTTAAACAATGTTTATTTACTTATATTTTAAACAGTTTTATTTAGCCATCCTTGGATTAAGTAAAAAAGGGCCATAATAACTTTGCTGTGCACGGTGGTGTACGCTGTATTATTTAAATTATAATTAAAAAAGTAACTGCCGCATGGAATTTTTCTCGACATATTTAGGTTCCTATAGTTTTGTTGTGAAGCAACTTTTTTTATAGTTTTAAATGTCCACTCTCTTAAAATGAAATAGTCAAAATTCTACTATTTAAATTAGTACCAGAATTGTTTAATAATAAAATAGTCGTTTTCACTTTTAAATTAGTTATTTTTTATTTTTTTACTTAAATAACTAATAACTATACTCTATAGCAATTTTTATCCAGAACATTAAATAGCCAATATTTATATAAAATTGTCCCCTAAATCCGAAAAGACCGTTTAAAATTATAAAATTGGCAAATTAGCAAAAGTAGCACTTTTTGAGATATAACAATTTTACATAGAAATTATTAACGGCTGCTTTTTCGCTATAACAATTAGTCATTTTTAACTCATTTAATTTTAGAGAGTATGCTCCATCGTTAAATGGCACTATAAAAACAAACAATGATGCAAATAGTTTAGCTCAAAACAGCAACACAAAAAATATATTAAACTTTAAAATATATATTATTAACAATATTTATAGACAGATATAAATTAGTAGTGGCGCCTCGTTTATACACCCACTTGACAAACGATAAACCCCGACTGGATCATCCTTTTTTAAATTTAAATCTACTAATTTGACTATTATGACAATTAGTCAAATATAAATTATAATTATCATTTATAAATAATTCATTTTAAGAGAACAGAAAGTTGGCTGAGCACGCGAGCTGGCTGATCAACAAATAATAATCACCAAACAGTTTATAAACTATATACAGGGTGTTCCAAAATCACCCGGACAAACAAAAATCTTTCTTTTAATCAATATTAAAAAAGTAAGTCGCCATTTTAACAAGCAAATCAAAGTGTGCTTTTGACCTGAGCTACCGCTGAGACTGGAAGTTAAAGCCCACTAATAATCTATATACCTATACCTATTATATACCTATACCTATTATACCTATTATTATATAATATATAATATATTATATAATAGACAACATCTGAACTTTAACTGTTTTAAGTAATAGGCAGTCTGTATAATATATAACATATATTTATAAATATTTATTTCTAGATGTTAAGTCCGGTTTTCGTCCCGTTCCCAGACCAAAAACACCAAATTTTATTAAAATACGTTAAATACGTAAAAAATGGCGAATGTGCCGGGATTAATTGTAACCATATGTCCCAATATATCCCCTTCTGAATGAAATTTAAAAAAAACTCCTAAAGGTTATTCACAGTGTTACCAGATTCTGTCAAAAAAAGACCGTACGTTTCGTTCGAATTTACCTTAATTACAAAAATGACTCAATGGACAATATTAAATAACGTCAACTTGACATAATTGCATTTATTTGCATTGTTTCATTGTGTCATTTTGTAATTAAGGTAAATTCGAACGAAACGTACGGTCCTTTTTTGACAGAATCTGGTAACACTGGTTATTCATGTCATGATGCACTGTTAACAAAATTGTTAGTAAACAGTCCTTATTTTAAAAAACTAGAATTTGTCATTTTGTCCTTGTTTTGATTTGTGACCTTTTCAAAAAATTAAGGTGGGTTTATAATTTTTACGACTCATTAATTAGAAAATTGCATACCTATTTAAAAAAAAAATTATATTTTTAAATTGTATTGAAATACTCTGTATAATAGCTTCTTTTGTTATTGTGAATTAGGATTCCGGTCTTGGCAGCTCACTTAAAGAAAATTAATTTAATTAAAATCAAGTATATATCTCAGTTTATTTTATCATCGAATTTGGTCTGGAAATTAAGTTTCCTCCACAATTGCCTTTTTGAGATTCATGTAACGTCTTCGGATTAGTAGTAGTCAAAAGCATCAGACGCTGCAAAAAAGACTATTTATTTCATTTGATAAGACAATCAATATTTATGCCTTTATTACTTAATTTCGTAGAGCAATGGCAATATTAAATTGTTATATTTATTTGGTTTTAAATTAATTATTTTTAAACAGATTATCCAAATGTAATCGGAAATATTATTTAATTTTGTCCTACTCGGTTTGAAGGAGGTTCGGTCAGTACATTGCGGGGAAAGGGGAGTTGCTTTTATAATAAATGCATTAACAGCGATAGGTACCAACTTGCAAAAACAAAATTTACCTTGTTTACCTTGTCGTTTTATACATTTGATTTAAAAAACATACAATTTTTTAATTCATTAAGTAAATAATTATTTTTTATTTTAATACAAAAAGGACTATATGCATATATATTATAACACAGGAACGTGAATTAAAAAACGTAAAATATGGGATTTAAACGCGACAACATTGCGAGCTATTGATTTGGTTTCTAATGGTAAAGCTTTTGGCAGTGACAGTGACATTTATTTAGTGCAGTGCAGTGCAGTGCTATTTAAAATCCTAAAATGAGTTGTGAAAACAAATTATTATGATCTGTGAAACGAATTAAGTCCACAACAAAGAAAAAATTTAAAAAAAAAAGTTAAATGCAGCGAAAGTCTCGGGAAGAACAGAAAACAAATATAAGAAAACCATAAAAGGTAGAAGGATTGTCCAACTATTTAGAAAAAACATTACTTATTATAAATAAAAATTCACTTGTGTTTTTTTATATAATTTTCTTTAAAAACAAAACCGCATCTGGACGTTATTATTGCAGAACTGTGCGGTAAAATATAACCAAAATTTATATGGAACTTCTACAGGCATAAGTGCATACGAGAAAAAAACTTATTCATTTTTCAATGTCACGTTAATTAAAGACATGGGCTGTATAGAATCTGTATTTAATTAACTTTAATTAACTATCTTATAACATGACAATAAGAAATCTATAGATATATCATAACATATATTTTTTTCTCGGATTCATTTATGTCTTTAAAATTGAAATATAAATTTTTTGGCAATATTTACAGCAAAAGCAATAATAATCAATAACATACCGTGAAGTCTTAGGAACATTAATATTTTTTTACTCGAAAACCAGACTGTCAATCTTTTTAAAACTTAGTTAATGTCTTTTAAGTAGGCTCTACTACAACCTAGAATTTTCTTTATTATTTTTTCATACAGACTATTAACCCTAACCTCTCTAAAGCCTGAATTATAGATTGCCTCCCTTCCTTCCTCCCGTAGAAGATGAACAATTTTTGACGTAATTGTCACCATTAACATTTCCCGTCTAAGAATTTTTAATATTTTGTGATAATATTTTGCAAATATAGTAATAAAAAAAATCATAGGATAAAATATTTTCTTAACAAAATCATATTTTAAAGTTATTTTAATATTTTAAAGTTTAATTAAAATTAATAACGGGCAATGTTAATGGTGACAATTACGTCAAAAATGTTTATTTAAATCGTAGTGCCATTTATAGATTCCCGTACCCTAAGGACGGCATTCCTTAGTCTTTGACATGACCAATCACAGTGCTTGTTATGGACATGCGCTGTAGGGTGACAACGCGTAGGCACAAAATATTTAAAATACATGATTGTTTAGTATTATTTAAGATAGGTGTTCAGTTTATTAAATAATTTGTGTCTCTAAATAGGATATTTAGATATTGTTTGATGATCAATGTCTTTCATTTTTAGAAACGTTAAACGTTGCTTTGTATAACCCCGTAGTTTCCCGGTCTTGGTAAAGTGGGCGAGTCTTCCAACGTCTTGTTCGATGTTTTTTTTTTCATTACTGCCCTACTATGAAGAAAGGCAGTAACTACAAAAAAATTCCAAAGCTATGGACATTTTGTATCTTAATTCAATAAAGAAATGCAGTAAACTATCTTATAAGATAAATAAATCAGTTAAATATATATATACCTACTGCTTTTTATAAAAATGTTGTAGTTTATGCTAATTTCCCACAAATTTCTTGTTTAGCAGTTACTGCCTTTCTTCATAGTTAGGCAGTATATACCAAGCTGCCTGGGCAATTAAAATTGTGATCACTGCACTAATATATAAATGTTTATTTTTCATATTTACACACAATGGATAAAACGCAGAATATAAACAAAAACAAATGTCAATCATTTTAGGTGTCATCGCGCATAACGGAATTTTACACGGAAATCTATAAATTGACTTTTTACAGGACGCAAAAATCGTACGGGCACGACTACGGGAGGAAGGAAGGAAGGCAATCTATAAATCAGGCTTAAGGGTCAAAAATAAAACTGTGATGACCTACACTGCCCTACTATGGAGAAAGGCAGTAACTGCAAAAAAATGCAAAATGCGTTTTCTTGTGCTATGGTAAAGCTATGGATATTTTGTAACCGAATTCAACACAGAAATGCAGTCAAATATCTCATAAGTTAAAAAAATCAATTAAATACTTACTGCTTTTTATAAAAATGTAGTTTATGCTAGTTTTCCACAAATTTCTTGTTTAGCAGTTACTGCCTTTCTCCATAGTAGGGCAGTACAGGCAAAGATAATACACCCCATAGATTGGAAACTGCACTAGCGCTAGCGGCAAAAGGCTAAAGTAAATTGACGCCATCTAGGTCTACAATACCTAAGCAATCCCAAAAATTGAAGTAGATTTCTGTAACATATATTGGCGCCATATTTAAATGTTGATGCTTCATAGGGTGCCTTTATATAGTGTATTTACTGCTGTATTTTAAATAAAATAAGTATGAATGTAAGATTTATTTATTGTAGTAATAATATAATATAAAATAAAATACATACATCTATATGTACATAATAAATACATAATCGGTATACATGAATATGTTTTTGTTTGTGGAGTGCAAACTTAAAAAATATTAGTCTTAATTTTTCAATAATAAGAGTATATTGCAAAATTTGGTCCAGGCTACTTATACATATAGGAATTTGTACAAGGCTTATGAGTGTGGACTTTTGGCAAGTTCTAATAAACCGTGAAAAATCCATTAAACAAGCAATCCTAAATAATTCATAATTCATAATTTACAAACAGTATTTTTATGCTAGAGCGATACTGCTGTGCTAAGCCAAAAAGACGCAACTCTACATTTCTACTTTATAAATTATAGCGCTTTATTGTTTTTTTCATAAGATACGTTCAATTTAATTAACAATTTTTAAGAGCTATATAGTACTTAAAAATGTATGTATAGTTAAAATGCGTCTTTTTTGCTAAGAGAATAAGTTAATAATAATAACAAGATGAGTATTTTTGGCTTAGGACGGCAGGATAGTCAATACTTACAAATTGGTTACATTTCCGCACCCAACAACAACAACACATTTCACAACCATTAACACGTTTTATCACTTTTAAGGCGCAAAAATGTATTTAATAATTCAAAATTATGATATTAATATTAATATTAATATTAATAATTCAAAATTATGATATGAAATCATACATATATGGGGGTATTATATTTGCCTACAGGGGCGCCTCTAAAGATTATTTTTTATTGTTATATTTGAAACGGTTTAATATAAAATAATGTATTTAGGGGACACACATTTATTTTTAATTATTACTTCTGGTTAGATTTATTAAATTGAAAGAGAAATAGCTATTTACATACCATGGGAGGAAAATAGTGCTTTTCCTCCCGCGAATAGTTTGATGCCCGACGCGAAGTGAAGGGGATTAAATATTCAAGAGAGGAAACGCATTTTCCTCCTGAGGTATGTATATAGTTTTTTCTATTACCTTTTAACCGTTTTAAGACATTTTAAGCGTTCCGGTTCCTTTTACTAACCCGGTATGGAACTATAAAATTATGACAAAATATTAATATGTTGACAACGCTTTGTTGCTATGGTATTTTGGTAATACAAACATAACAGTTATTATAGGCTGTCATAATGTTTATCATAAATTTGAAATTCTTCCTACGTTTTGAAAATGAGTTCTAGGAAAGAAGACCTGCCACAAGATCTTGCTAAAGAGGCAAGAATAGTTGCAATTAATTTCCTTCCTTAAAAATCAAAAGAGCGATATGAAAATTAATATAGTTTATTCAAAGAATGATTGGACAAGCGCGGAGTAAATCTTTTTCCTACAAAATCAAATAGGGCTAGACAAGGTACAAAAACTCTTGCTAATGTAAAATTGTTAAAAAAAAGAGGGAGGTGGAAAATTAAGTTTTCCAGTAAGGTAGTAGAAAAAAAGTTTTTTTTAAATTTGTTATTTTACTCTTATTAACAAAAGGTGTATTTTATCGATGTTTAACAGGAGCTTTTTTAAAGTCGAAAACTATAAATTTGTATATTCCGCACACAAAAAAGTTGGGATAAAAATATACTCTTAAATTTTGTTTAAATTTTTTAATTTAGCATAAAAAGTTAATTAAGCATACACAATTTTATTATTTTCTCCCAAGCCGTTTTAGGGGCGCATTTTTAGGAGGCTTAGGAGCCATTTGCGGACCTATGTTTAAATTAAGTTTTCTTCGTGTTTGTCTTAATTTAAACAAAGGTCGGCAAATGGCTCTTAAGCCTCATAAAAAGGGGCCCCTAAAGATAGTTTTTTTATGCTCAATTAACTGTTTTGCTAAATTTAAATAAAATAAAAAATTTTAATTTAAGAGTATATTTTTACCCCAACTTTTTTATGTGCAGAATATACAAATTAAGAGTTTGTGACTTTCAAAAAGCTACTCCTGTTTAACATCGATAAATTGCACCATTTTGAAATAAAAGTAAAATAACAAATTAAAAAACAAACCTTTTTTCTTTTTCAATTTAATAAATTTAAATAAATATTAATTAAAAATAAATATGTCCCGAAAATACATTATTTTTTTTGTCTAAAAAATACAGGGCTTTTTAAAAGCATTCCTTTGAACTGTTTTTGACCGACAAAAATATATTGAGAGTAAGGATCGAGGGTCAACTTTAAGCGGGACACCCTGTACCTGAAATTTGTAAAAATGTGTTTTTTTTTAATATTTTATGACAAAAACACCGGTGATAAATTAAATGTTTTTTCCAATTAAAAAAACACCAGCATCCCTTAGCTTTTTTCACCCCAAATACAAAGGAATTTAAGCGCAGCTTATCTTATTTAGTATCTAAAGTCTGTTGCATGTATTTTTTATAAATACCCCTTAATTCCCCATAAAAACCATTGCGGTGAGCACAGACCAAGTTTCAAAGTTTTTGCCCGGGAGCAGTAAATATTTTAATAAACCGTCAGACAAACACTTTCAAAATACTTTATAATCATATTCGTTTCGTTACGAATTTAATAAACTGCCTTAAAACTTTGTTTTATGTGGAGGTTTCGTCGAATGGGACAAAAAAATTATTTAGCTGTCGCAATGTATCTTTTAAGAAAAATAATTTAGTTTTAAACTTAGTTAGGAGCTCTCCAAAAGTTATTTAAGTTTCTAAATTTAATTGCAGTTCGGGTAGTTACAAATTTAACCCGAATTTTAATAACAATTTGCTTAAAAATTAGTTTAATAAGCATGTTTTTGGTACAGGCAGAAAGACCAAGGTCAATAACCTTTTGGGTAACCAATACAAGTATTAAAAAATACATGTTTAAATAAATACTTATTTAAACTACCGTATGAATATTTTATTTGATTTTGTTTACTCCTATTTTTACAATAATATTCAGTGATGGATTGGGCCTAGGGCGGCATAATTTGAAGGGCGTCAACATTTTAGAGGCGAAAAAAAGTAAAGACAATCAATTTCAAAAATTGTTTCAGATTAGTTTTTATAAAAAATTAATTAATTAATCACGGTTGCGGATAAGATCCAACAATATAAAACTATTCGAGATAACTACATATATGGTTGTATTAGTTAAAAAAGTTTAAAATCCACTTGCTGCTGGTCAAAATGGTACATTGTCTCCAAGACCATTAAGGCGTCCGACGCGTCGGCCACCAAGGAAGAAGAAGATGATGAAAACATCGCGCTTTGCGCTGTAGAAAAGTCACAGCAATCATTTTAGTTTTATGAATGCTCTTCATGTGTACAAGTCTCGAATTATTTAATTCTGTTTCTTAACACCAAAAAAATAATTGATTGATAACTTTAAATTAAGCATTGTTTTTTTTTTAAATTTGTGGTGGTTTTGATTTTAATTTTAAATTAAATATGGGTGGCTATCGAAAAAAATTTAGCGGTGCAGAATATCTTAAAATAAAAGCAGAAGAATCTACGAAAATAGATAATTTACTTGAAAAAATTACAAAAATATCTAGTTTTATGACAAGCTTAAGTAAGTCTTCTAATAATGACCAATGGATTGTTTTCGAATCTTGATTCTTGGTGATTTTGGTTTTATCTAAAACTTAAATTTGACAACTGAATCACAATCAGGAGGGCAACTACGAACGTAAATATCAGGTTAAGTTTAGTTATTGCAAATTTTCACAAAAATGTCATTTTCAAAAAGTGGTCTTAGCTTAGGCCCTCTGAAAATAATGGAAGTTTCTTGCTCGTCGCTTGTTTATAATTATTCAAGGAACAATCTTTCACCATCTTATTTTCTTGTATATTGCCTACCGAAAAGCCTTAAATGTACTCTTTTGGAAAAAAATCATATTTTCGTTGCTAGGATTCCAATTCGAAAAATTTGAAAAAAGTTTCAAGGTAACACATAATACTTCATTATTTCAAAGTAAAAACGTGAAAAAAATTATTTTTTAACAAACGGGGCTTGGATAAAGTTATTGAAATTTTTCACCGTTTAACATATCACTATGTAGGAAATTTACTTGACGAACCGTGAGCTTCATATCCATAGCATAAATTGCCAAGGATGAGGCTAGCAGACATCACAACAACAAAGTTATGTCATTTTGAAAAAGAACGAACTTTATGGTTGCGACGCATTGAGTGGTGCGCAGTTTAGTTGACTTTTTTATGCATCTAAACAACGTGGATCCTCTAATGGAAATAAAATCACTAGATAACGTGTAGTTATTTCCAATCAGTAAAGTTTTATGTTTATTTAAGAAAACTTTAGCAATCGAAAAGTTTTGTACAGATCTTTAATGTCCAACAAAATTTTAATATAAATCGGTTAATAAAAAACTTTTGATAAGATTACCTAACGCTATAATACGAATTTAATGTCAAATATTATTTTTTTAATTAAGAAATATTAGAGAATTTTAAAACCATCCTCGAATGTGGTTGTTGATGTTCTGTAAAACTAATAAAGTCCACTACAAAGTAAAAATTATTAAAAAACGATATGGGAACCAAAAATAAAGCAACAAAAAACATGCAGTATGTTGAATACAGCGAAAGTTTCGATATAAAAAAAAGTTACTAAAAACAACAATAAAATTATGTTTTGTTTTAATAATTTAATTTAAAAAAGAAATTATGGTAGTCAACCAAATAAATTAAACCAAATATTCCTAAATAATCACGTGTTCGTAATCCAGTGTTGCCAGATCTTCTAGACGAAAATTACTGATTATTAATTTTGGTTGGACATAGTCAACATTAAGCCTGAATTATAGATTGCCTTCCTTCCTTCCTTCCTTCCCCCCGTAGAAGATGACCAATACGAAATATTTGAAGTAATTGTCACCATTAACATTTCCCGTAGAAGAATTTTTAATACGTTGTGATAATATTTTGCAATTATAGTAATAAAAAATAAAAGGATAAAATATTTTCTTAACAAAATCACATTTTAAAGTTATTTAAATAAACATTCAATTATCTTAGTTTCTTTAAGAAACTTTCTTGACCCATCACTGGCAAGCCTGGATTAAGGGGGGGGCTAAAGGGGCTGAAGCCCCGGGCCCCGCGATTCAGTAGGGCCCCGCTTTGAAAAAATTTCAGCCGAACAATTTCAGTGTAGTAGTAATAGTGTTTTTGTTACATCAGGAATATAGTTTTTTTAAATATTTTTTGCATTTTATCTACAAAGGGCCCCTAAATTTTTATTAGCCCCGGGCCCAACGAAAGCTTAATCCGGCCTTGATCACTGGTAATATTCATAAGAAAAAATTGAAGGTTCAATTTTTTCTTATGAATATTACCAGTGGTGGGTCAAGAAAGTTTCTTAAAGAAACTAAGATAATTGAATGTTTACCTTAAAGTGTAGCCCGGTTGGGTTAATTCTAGATTCCTTTAGGCCATATTAGTATCTGTCATACAATTGCTGTGTGCAGTCCCGATTGCATAGTATGTACCGATTGCGGCAAAGGCCACGTCGTTTGACGGTGTGGATCACCTGATGTTCTTACATCTCGCCCCTGTTGACTTAACAACTGAGCATATAGGCTCAGGGAGTAATTTGTTTTGATTGTGTTCCACTACACCAAGTTGCCCGACACTGATGAGACCCAATAAAGGTCGAAACAGCTGTCTTTCGGTATTTGAAGTTGGTGGAACGCATTCAAAACAAAAAACTTTGGCGAGGTGTAGGTTCAATTTTTTTTTTATTTAAATATATTTTAAAGTATCAACAAATTGTTAAGTTTAATTAAAATTAATAACGGGCAATGTTAATGGTGACAATTACGTCCAAAATGTTTATTTAAATCGTAGTGCCATTTATAGATTCCATAACCGTAAGGACGGCATCCCTTCCTCCCGTAGAAATTTTTAAGTTTTCTCTTTCACCGTAAAGGTCTTTGACATGACCAATCACAGTTCTTGTTATGGACATGCGCTGTAGGGTGACAGCGCGTAGGCACAAAATATTTAAAATACATGATTGTTTAGTATTATTTAAGATAGGTGTTCAGTTTATTAAATAGTGGGGCCGTTCATTAATTACGTGAGACAATTTTGGCGATTTTTCGACCCCCCCCCCTCCCCTTGGTGAGATGTCGTGAGATTTTGCTCGACCCCCTCCCCCCCCTTAATCTCACGTGAGATTTTTTAAAATGCATGGTTTTAATGTAAATAAGTTAATCTGTGCTTGATTCCATTAGATTTATTAAAAAAACAATTTGCTTATAATTGTTTACTTAATTAACCCAGTTTTCTCGCAATTTTACACTCTTTCTTTCGGAAAAAAAATTACGTGATATTTGCCGAGAACCCCCCTCCCCCCAACGTGAGATTTGGTGAGGTTTGGCTCGACCCCCTCCCCCCCCTAAACACCTCACCTAATTAATGAACGACCCCAGTTTGTGTCTCTAAATAGGATATTTAGATATTGTTTATGATCAATGTCTTTCATTTTTAGAAACGTTGCTTTGTAAAACCCCGTAGTTTCCCGGACTTGGTAAAGTAGGCGAGTCTTCCAACGTCTTGTTCGATGTTTTTTTTTCATTATATACAGGGTGTTTCTTTTAACTTGAGACAGCTCAATATCTCGAGAAATACGCATTTCACGGAAAAATGTCTTAAATAAAAGGTTAATGTGACTAAAGGGGACATTATTTGGTGCTACCGCTAGCCACCCCCTACCCCTCCTTAAGGGTGAAACGGGGGGTAACTTTGGAAAGTCAAATGGAATGACCCGATTTTTTTTACAGAGTTTGGTAGTACATAAAAAAATAAATAACTTTTATTTAAAACTTTTTTTAATTTATCAACAGATGGCGCTGTTATTCAAAATTTAAGAAAAATGAGTTTCCTTGTAAAATGTATTATTTGAAACGTTTGAAAAACAAAAATTAACATTAACAACAATAGTCGGCTATGAAAACAATTTATAACAAATGTTCGAAATGTCGTCATTCCATTTCAACACATTTTTGAATGCGGGTAATGAATTCTGGCACACAACGCGCCAACATATCGGGCGGTATCGCCGCACAGGCGTTCCTGATCCGCTCCTCCCAAGTTGTAGGAATTGCAGCGTAAACTTTTTCTTTCAAGTAACCCCACTGGAAGAAGTCTGGTGGCGTAAGATCAGGTGATCGAGCAGGCCAAATTACTGGACCACGTCTACCGATCCACCGCGGTGCACCGGCCATTGAACTCCCGATCCAACACCTCTCGAGCAATTGTCGAATAATGTGCAGGACAACCATCTTGCTGGTACCACATGTTTTGGAGCCGTGCTAGTGGTACATCCTCCAAAAGGTCCGTCAGATCGTTTTCTAGAAAATTCCGGTACTTTTCGCCATTTAATGCACCGTCAATAAAGAAGGGTCCGATTAATCGTTCGCTTAAGGTACCGCACCAAACGTTTACCGACCAGGGACGCTGGTGCTCCACTTGGTGTCGAAATGGACGACATTTCGAACATTTGTTATAAATTGTTTTCAGAGCCGACTATTGTTGATTTAATGTTAATTTTTGTTTTTCAAAAGTTTCAACCCCTTTTTCTTAAATTTTGAATTACAGCGCCATCTGTTGATAAATTGAAAAAAACTTTCAAATAAAAGTTATTCATTTTTTTATGTACTACCAAACTCTGTGAAAAAAATCGGGTGATTCCATTTGACTTTCCAAAGTTACCCCCCGTTTCACCCTTAAGGAGGGGTAGGGGTGGCTAGCGGTAGCACCAAATAATGTCCCCTTTGGTCACATTAACCTTTTATTTAAGACATTTTTCATTTTTCCGTGAAATGCGTATTTCTCGAGATATTGAGCTGTCTCAAGTTAAAAGAAGGAAAACTCGCCGGCAAGTACTGTATACGTATACCCTACTATGGAGAAAGGCATTAACTACGAAAAAATTCTAAATGCGTTTTCTTGTGCCATGATTAAGCTATGGAGATTTTGTATCTTAATTCAACAAAGAAATGCAGTAAACTATCTTATAAGTTAAATAAATCCGTTAAATACCTACTGCTTTTTATAAAAATGTAGTTTATGCTAATTTTCCACAAATTTCTTGTTTAGCAGTTACTGCCTTTCTCCATATATGGAGAAAGGCAGTAACTATAGTTGGGCAGTATACAACAAGCTGCCTGGGCAATTAAAATTGTGATCACTGCACCAATATATAAATGTTTATCTTTCATATTTACACACAATGGGTAACGCAGAATATAAACAAAAACAAATGTCAACCATTTTAGATGTCATCGCGCATGGTTACAGAATTTTACACGGAAATCTATAAATTGACTTTTTACAAGACGCACAAATCGTACGGGCACGACTACGGGAGAAAGGAAGGAAGGCAATCTATAATTCAGGCTTTATCGTTTATTATTGCAAAATTGTGTCGTGAAAGTTGACAAAAATTTATAAATATAATTATTCAATGTCACGTTAGAAGATATGCATTAATTAAAGACATGGGCTGTATAGAAGATGAATTTAATTAACGAACATCTTATAACATGACAATAAGAAATCAATGGAATCGTATGCACTTATACCTGTAGAATTGGCATGTAAATTTGTGTCAACATTTACAGCACAGTTTAGCAATGATAAAGGATAACATCCTGTCAAGTCTTAGCGACTAATATCGTGACCAAACCTTTGCTCAACGGGTGACAATTTTTATCGGGTGTAGACCCCATGGAACTTTTTTGTTAATCTGGTAATATTGAGGAAATTTATTAAAGTTCAAAAGAATTGGTAAAAATATCCATCAAAAATGTTTAAATAAACAGGAAAAATAACAAAACTAAACTAAGACGTTCTGTACATAAAATGGGGTGAGTCAAACATTCGATCGGGTGGGGTCTATTTTACAGCTTTACATTATCTTTTCAGCCTTAAAAATAAAGAAGACATTAAAAAATGTAATAAAAAGTTATGAAGGAAATTTATTTTGCCATGCACTGCCGCAGTTGTTCTGTGTAATTGTCACTTCATTTTATGATAACCGCGAATGGTTTAAACCAATTGATATAATTAAATTTAAAAATGTTCTCTAAATTTTGTTTTTTTGCACCTTATACTTTTTTGTTTTTATTTTATACTTTACTGCGGGCAATCAATTTTTTATTAAAACTGATATCTAAGATAAAAATATATAAAAATAATAAGTTTCACTACCAAACACAACTGTACGCTTTTTTTCGAGGATATTTATATGTATACATAGCCATAAAAAGCAATTTGCGTTGTATAAAATTACACAGTAAGCCGTGGATATCTTTTATATAAAATTTATTATATTTATTATATTTAATATGCAAATAAACTGGGTATAAGCTCAGCATAGCAGCTATACCTACCTCTTTAACCAAACATATAACATAAATGTTTACAAACAATGAGTAGATCACAAAAAGTTTGAAATCAGGTAATTCTAAGATTAATTTAAAAACATTTAAAATAACTAACAGACAGGTTAATGTTAAATAAGTAAATATGTCTGTTAAGATAGAATCAGCACATAATAATAGTATATTATGTATCATGTTTGATAAACGCCATTTTATACACGAATTTAATTTATGCACGAGCGAGCTTGCGAGCGAGTGCTTAAGTTAATGAGTGTATAGAAAAGTTTATAAACGAGGTGCATACTATACTTTTCTACGACAAATACTTATTATTATCTTAAAATGATTTAAATCAAAAATTTGTATAGAGCGCCATCTATAAAACAACAGGGGAAACTGTCAAATGACACATTTTTACATTTTATAAATACAATTATAAAGGTTATAAATCGAAATGTATCTTGAAAATTGACAGTTTTTCACAGTGAAAGTAAAGGAAATGTTTTATGAGGACTTTACAGTAGAGTCCGTGCCCGAATTTAAGCTATAGTTTACTGCCGGCGAAATTAAAAGGTCAGTACAATGTTCATATATATATATATTTGATATATCAAATATTGGCGTTGAGAAACTATTTAATATTTTTGTATTTTTGTATTGAGATAATAAAATAATTTTCATTTAGTATTATTTTACAAGAAAGGCACTTTATTTTAATGATTGTATGACATTTGACAACTGTCAACTATCTTAAAACTAACTTTAGCCCGTGACTAAAAACCTGTTGCTAACTTCAGCCCGTGACTAAATAGCCGTAAAGCCACAACTTGTCAATGTGTATTTTAAAGGTCATTTAGTGTCATGGAAACATGTACGATAAAGGGCGTTTTAAAGGTGGGAGTAGAAAAAAATATTTTTTAAACTCAGCATATTTAAAAATTAAAGATTAAAGTGGTCCCAGAACTCGCGCCACAGAGAAAAGAGGAACATGCCGAAAGTAATGCGAAACACATATTTGAAAATTAAAATTGTCTAACGCAACATAAATAAGACTAAAAAACGATAGTCAATCCAATAGATAGCCATGAGGAATTCTTTAAACTGCTAGGATACTTAGGATGCATTGTTGATATTAAAAATATATAAAATATTTGGTCGACTGGAATCCACTTCATTGTGACTAAACCCCCACCCACCCAACCTATCTCTTGTCTATGATTCTGACACTGCTGCTAATTTTTGTTCCTATCATTACTAATCATTTTTAGTTTTAATGTTTTTCTCCGCTGATGATGCCAAAATAATGATTATTTATGTGTGGGCGCAATGCTAAGAAGGCAGCACGAGTTTTTTCCAGCGCTTTTCTCGTCCCCTGGACTGTAAAGTGATCCTTAGGACTAATGCGAGAACCCGGAGGTGCTTCTATACGTATTAGCACGGCAGAAAATGAAGAATCTATTTTGAATGCCGTTGATGCAAATAGTAGAAAGAGCACGCAAAGTGGATGTTTTCCGTCCTATAGTTCAGCGGGTTATAAAGGGCGATCGGAACACCCTTTTCATTTTAAGCGAGTGCAGCACCTGCAGCCGCAATATTATCCCACTAGAGTAGAATTCAGCCGGTGGTTGCGAGAGCAAAAAGATCTATGTACATTGTACATCCCAATTTTGGCTCTAGGGTACAGAACTAGTTGTTTGAGTTTTACTTTAAAACATTGGCGTCATAAAGTATGACAGTCCTTCTTAAAAGGTTAGTAAACACAGACGGCTAAAAGATTTTTAAAAGATAACAATGTTGCATCATCTCCTAGAAATTTTTAAAGCTCCTACATTTAACCTAGTATTATCTAGAATTTTTTTATTTTTAGTATTGAGGACTTAAAATAATACAATTAGGTTTCCACTTAACAGAACAACTTAAAAAACATTTAAATATTTTATAAGTTATAATTTATAACTCTAACCTTTTCAAAAAAATTTAGAAAAATAATTTAAGTTACCTACCGGTTTGCTCTAAGTAGTCGGCGCTAGGCCGAGGTTCAAGGTGGTATTTAAATAATAAAAAAAGGATAATACGGGGGCGCCAGTCGTGACAAACTCGACAGGAATGATAGGATTTATTAACAAAATACAAATTTACTCATAACCCGTACATTTACGATTAAATTCTAGGTAAATTCAGTAAATTGATCTTACACAATTAAATAAGTTAATGAAGAAAATAAGGAAGGAAATTGAAAATGGCAACACTGCAATCAATTGTTCAAGTGCATCTACTTGTATTACGTTGTAATTAATTGCTACATAATGTACTGATACGGCCGTATGACTAACTTATTCTAAAATACAGACAAAAAAATTTTCACTAGGGCAATTCCAAAGATACAGTTATTATTAAAAAAACAATAAACAAAAGGTACTACCTTTCGGGTCCTTAATTTAACTAACTTTTAGTGGTGGTCTGGAACACTGATGTACTGCATAGAACTCGCTTAGGGCAGCATGAAATGACTTCAACTTCTCTTCTTTTTACACAGGTAAGTTTTTACAGGCTCTTAAGCTCCAGAGGTGATCGTAGCTTTACAAATTTTTCAAAGAGCACTTAAAGTCGTATCGAGGACTTAACGACAGTTTTTTGAATCGTTACCAATAACAGTGGGTCTGGGTGAACTTTTAACCCAAATTGTACACGTGCTTTTGAGGTTATAAAATCCAAACAATAGGCAAAGGATATAAAAGGCCTAATAAAATGGCCTTATAAAAGGATTAATTTTTGCAATGCGGATTAAGAAAGCGGTATTATCTAGATGTTATGGGTCTTTTTTATTAAAATATTGACAGGTGACTTCCTACATGACGGATTTTACTAATTCACCAAAATCGTGACCGCCGTCTTCCATGTCAAGCTCAAAGAGAGAAATCATCACCGAAATCAAAAATTAGGTTTGTAATTGGCTCAGAGCGAAGTTAGTGTCCCGATACTAAAATCAAGGAGTCCTTAAACAGGATAATCAATCCGCTGTCGAGCATTTCGTATGAAAATCTCTCGGCACGCACCAACGTTAACTATCCTGTTCATTGCATCCTTGAATCGCGACTTAAAATTCTGACATATACAGAAGAAGATTTTCATTCGGGTTTTGTGCTTCAAGCCTATCGGTCCTTTCTCTATGAAACAGGCTGAAAAATAAGTGACTTATGACCCTGGAGGGACAAAATCGGAATACCAGCACAAAAATACGCTGGTCAGTGCCAAATACGTAAAATCTACAATTAATTTACGAACGATTTCCACGATGGATGGGTGAAATATTTAAAGAAATATTAGTACATACAGCCATCTGCCATATGATACATGGTTGGAACGACAAAATGGAGTTTTAGCAATGAGAAATGTAATATATTGTTTATTATCTGTGATTTTATGGAAAACTAAATGAAGATATATATGGATGAATTCTTTTTTAATGTGTGTGATAATTAAATAGTTTGGATAAATGGAATATATATTTAAAGTATGAAAAAATATTTTAAGTGTATTGTAACAAAATGTATGTGGAAAGAAAATATTATAACAATGATTCAAGGGATGAGGTTAACTCAGATGCTTTTAATTGAGACCCTTGATCATATTGAAATTTAATTTGAAACATAATGAGCTGGCCAAATAGCCTTTAAGTAGGCTAAAGGCCATTACCCCTGAATACAGTACTCTGTGTTCAGATTTAAGAAAAAGAAGAAGATTTCATAACCTCAAATTAATACACAATTATCAAAATTTAAATGCCAATTATCAAATTAATAAGTTGGATTCGTGTCATGCTGCTACCGCTATGTTTCATTTAGAGGAAGGATACCCAAAGAAAATTCAAATTAAAACAATTCCAACGAAAACAATTCATATCAAACCGTACGAAGACAAGGATTTTTAATAATAAACTCGTATATCTATCAATAAGTAAACACACGTACATTGTGTCCTATTGTCCTATTGATTTGTAACTTAACTCTCAACATTTTTAAAATAAAAAATATATTGCCAAAATCAGGCCGTTGCCACAGGTCTAATATGCTAATGCTTTTAGACACATAGCACTTGTTCCAATACATAGCAACAGTTTTTTGGATTTAAGATAATACCTTTAGATGCTTTAAGAAAACATATTTATTCTAGAAATGAAAATAAAGAAAATTGTGAGATTTTTTTGCTTGTATAAATAATATTGTGTCTTTTCCGCATTTGACCGACGTCCGAACTCTCTGCACTAGTTGGGTAAATAACTATTACCATAGACAAGGAATAGGTTAAATATAAAAATATATGCAGCGGTAAATTAACATATTTTCTGCTTGAAGGATGGAAAATCACTTTACCGCGGTGGTTTACACGTTATTTATCTTCCTACATAACGTGAGTGATAAAAATACTAAACATGTAAAGATCAAATTTTGACATATAACTTTAAACGTTGTCTTGCTGATTTTAAAGTGGTTTACCCCTCGATATTTGCTAATGTCCTAATTATTTATTATGTCAATCATTGCCTTTAACATGGAATAATTTGATCTTGGTGATTTCCATATTTTTTACTTTTCTTCAAAGTATGTCAAAAGCATTTTTTCACTAACATTTTTTAAATCACACCATCTAAAGAAACGATTGTACTGATGATTTGACTTACTTATTAGAAGGTCATATTCTTGATCACTTTCCATCTCACGAGATTTATCAACAAACCTTCGCAATAATAAACTTCATGGACAATTGAAAAATGATATTTTATAAATTAAATAATGTGGGAAAAAAATTTCCCTTGCAAAATAAATTGTCACTTTCATCACTTATTTCATAAGAAAAAATACAAACATTCAAGGAAAAAACTATTATAAAAGTAAAATAAAGAAAATTCTTATTTTATAAAAGTGGCCTGCAAAGTATAAAATTCAAATATTTTTTTGTTGTGGATTGAAACGTAGTTTATTTATATATACGTGACGCCTGCCAGCGACATTTTTCTTTATCTATTCAAATAATAGATATGTATTTGAAATTTGACACCTATAAAAATATAAATTTGGCGACATGAAAACAAAGCACATTTCCACCAATAATAGCTTAAAATTTGATATACATGTGTCGTCACAATAAAATGCATTTTTTCTGAATATCACGAGTAGGTACTTTTGAATCTAATTTTTAATTTTACTTACTCGTATCATGTACATATTATATTTACATATATACGTTTTATAGGAAAATAGTATGTATGAGTGTCCGTTTTTCAAGGCTAATCATGGGTATCATGCTTATCTTTAGAGACACATAGTTGGTAAAATTAGGAAAAAGTTGCACTTCTTTATGACGATCAACTAAATTTGACTATCATTTTTATCATATCGTTAAACATTATTGAGGCACTTTTTTAAGGGAAATTCAAATCTGCCAAAAAAAAAATTTGGTAGCTTTTAAAATTGCTGCGATAAGATAAGCGAGATACCCTTATAGGTACACTGTTTGTAATTTGTTTTTGTAAAATATTAACATAACATTTTGTAAAAAACCAGGGTTTGTAATTATTTTAAGAAAGGAAAATATTTTACCGAAAGTTTTGTAAGGGTAATATGGAATTTTTTAAGCATTTTGTTAATTTCAAAGGTTACAGATTATTTCGTTGAAAAAGTACACGTGATTTTAGGCAGTCAATAAAAATATTTCCCACTGACAATACGCATCAAAAAGTTCAACTGACTTCATCGTCTGTAACTTATGTTTTTGTTATTTTATTCTAATTCGTCTTCGTAACAAATGTCCAAACTATTTATAATATATTACCAGAAATCTCTTATTTTTGTTAATTGTATTCCTTATACCTATTTAACGAGTGTGCGAAGTATCCGAAAACAGATACCATCACTTGTTTTTAAACTGAAATTAGGGAATACAGTAAAGTGAGTTAAAGTACGAAATACATCAGTAAGTGTTGTAATAGTAGTGATAATTATATTGTACCAAATTTCTTTATAATTTGATGATTTCAAAATGGTGTGTTATTTAATTATGTGTATGCTATATTTGTGTTCATTTATGTAGAAATGTTTTTTTGTTTAGAAAATTGACTAATAAAGCAACATTTCTAACCAAAATTCTTTTCATTTAAGTCCCCAATTTTGAACAAATTATTTTGTTACTGGAGTACAAAAAGGTTTGTAAAAATAATGTATTTTTTGAAATTTACAAGAATTATGGTTAAATTATCATAATTATGGTTAAATTATCAAATAGTATTTTGTTATTAAATCTACAAAATGTTTGTTTACAAACTAATGTTTCAATTATTTAACAGATTACAGTTGGTTGTAAACAAAAAGTTACGTGGACCTGGATATACTTAAAATCTGGTTACAATTAACAAATATTTTTTTTACTGTCTATATATGCTTATCTTCAAAAAACGGATATCCTCTATACCCTTTAATTTTATAAAATAAACAAACCAAATCTTGATTAACAGTTTTAATGAGAATGGATTTTACGAGGTGTGTTAAGAAAATATCGGGAATTTTCGTTTTTTGAAACAAAAATTTATTTATTCGTGTACATTAATGTTGTCGCCTTCAAAATAGTCCCCACTGGATATTATGCACATGTGCCAGCTCTTCTTCCAATACTAAAAACACTTCTAAAACTCGATAGAGATTGAGATAGCCTTTAGTTCTTTCAGCGATGCGCTTTTAATGTCATCTATGCTTGCAAAACGACGGCCCTTTAAAGTTCTCTTTATTTTTGGGAATAGGAAAAAGTTAGACAGAGGCATGTGTGGCGAATATGGAGGCTGGGGCATCATTACAGTATTGTTTTTGGGCGAAAATTTTGTTCAAAATTTAACAATTTTGGAAAAAAATTTGCTGTCACGCGTTTCATACCCAAAACATTTGAAAAAATTTCATGGGATGAGCCAATCCATATACCAACATCATCAGCGAGTTCTCTGATGGTTTATAACCATTTCTTCCACTTTTTCCATGTTTTTATCGGTTGTAAATTTGCTTGTGCGTTTAAGGCGTTCGTCATCTTCAACGTCTTCACGGCCATCTTGGAAACTCTTATACCACTTTTAAACTCTTGTTTTACTTATAGCAGACTCACTACAGGCCTTTGTTAATATTTCACAGAATTTATTTCATTTTTTAAGCAAAATTGGATACAAATTCTTTGATCCATTTCTTTTAACGAACGAAAATCGCCGAGCTCATAAAACACGTCTAACCTTAGCGGCTGCCACAGACAAAGTAAACAATGAAAACAGCTAAAGTTTTTATCATACTTCGGGGGCATGTATACCAACATAATAAATAAAATTTTATGACAACCGGACCCTTCGCAGCTGCGAAATTTAACAATTCCCGTTATTTTCTGAACACACCTCGTATATACCTTGTTGTGTATTGTTGTAATTTTTGATGTACACTTAATGAGTTGTGTTCATTATTACTTTCGGACCATTAAATGTGTGGAAATTAATGAACGTGTTATTTAACAACGCGTTTTTATTGAATTCAAACTTATGTTACAATTATTGTTTTTCTTAACATTTCTTCTCGTTACAATGGTAAATGTGACAATACTTTTATTAACTTAAGATTGCTTTGCACTCCGCAATGCAAGGGGTTGGGATCGTACCCTGCGTCGGCGCAACACCCGGCTGGTTTTATAACTAAATACCTAACTAAACAATAATTACTACAAATAATAAAATCTCTCCATACCTTAAGCTTGAGATTTTGTTTTTTTTATTATGTGATACTTTATTGTAATATTGAGGGTGTATGTCTAATACATTAATAATAATATTATATAATATTTATTAAAAGATAAAAAATCGTATAGTTTCAATTGATCAGAATAAATAGAACCCGAAAATACATTTCACATCATTTGTAAAATGAAATGTTTGTTGTTCCATAATAACCTTTCAGGAACATTTTACTGTATAGGATATACGGTATATAGAATTTTAGTGGATATTATCTGATGTTAAAGGCAAATAATTGTGTTAAGCCGGCCACAAACGAGTTTTTGTGCCAGATTGAGGGTCCTATTAGTATTTCAGTCTATATTATTAGCAATTAACGGACCGTTGCCCAGGTCTATGTATCTAATCCAAAACAATCGTTTGTTTAATAAAGGGCATGTCTAGAAACGTTTTATCGCATATTTGATCTCGCAATTAATATAATTTAATTTAGGTCCTTTCGGTCGGATTTTATCAAGTGTCAAAAGAGAGACAATTATTAAGATAAATTAAGCTGAGTTAGAAAATTTAATTGACCAAAAAGTAGCTGCCAAAAAGTATAGTCTGGCAATTGTAAATTTACGTGTATTCAACTTTTATCAAAAATCAATAGTTTAACATTACTATCTGTTTAAAAAGTATATAATATGAACCATATATATACTTATTAAAAATATTTATATACACAGTGTTTTAAAGTATATAAAGGGAATTAGAAAGCGTCTTTAAGTAAAAAATAATAAATAAATAATAATAATCTAAAGCTTATAAACTTTTATAGTTACGTTAGTGTGTGTATTTTATCTAAGCGACCATGGTGAAATATTGTGTTTTTTATTGTAAATAAAGAACTAAATCGTTGCATTTTCATGTATTATTATTTTTTATATTTAAGTTTGGACAATTTTAAGAAATCTAACAAAAAATAATTGTTTCACAAACATAACCTTAAAAACAAGCCCTTTTATATTTGAGTTCTCTACAAAAATGTCGACAAGTGAATTTTAAAATAGTAAACGACAAAATATATCTATGAATTCATGGCAAGATAATAATATACAGGGTGACAATTTTAAAACAAACAGCACTTAATATTTCACACTAAATATTAAAATTAATGGCTGTGACGGCACAGTAAACGCAACCGTTTGAAAACTTGCATTATTTTAATTTATGGATTAAAATTTAATGCATTTTATACATTTGTGAGGTAATCCACTTCAATTTTGGTAAAAATAAATAAAAACGAAATGTAAATTATCTAGAATAACATAACGATTTCAAAAATTGTGAAATAAATAGGGGTTGCTATTTAAAATTTTAGGGGTAGGTGCTCTGAAGGTCAATGTAATACAACAACAAATACCGTTGTCCCCCTTGATATGTAAATTGACGTGTTTCGCCAAATTTTCATAGTGTCATCAGTTAAATTTTCACCCTGTATATATAAAACATAAGAAAATACCCGTTTTCTTTAAATTTTCCTTTTATAATGCATAATTCTCTTTAAATTTAGACGACTTATTTGTTTTATGATCACGTAAATCATTACTAAAATGTATCTTATAGGTATAATTTATATTTACAGGAACCATGCGATTTATTTCTTTATTCGGCTTTCCACTGTTTATTGAGAAACCTTTAAAAACTCAACCCAGGATTTCCTCACGAAAAACACCCAACAACACAACAAATCGTTCCACGTTTTTTCTCTCTTGATATTTTTAACATTGTCCGGCCCTATTCTCAAAAACACTGGATTGTAACATACGCGTTTGACAGCTAATTATTAAAAGGTCTACTTTTGTTACGATGATAACGGCCACGTGGTGGCGCTACTAGCGATGCTTCTTTAGCGTATACGATTTCAATTAAAAAAGTGGCTGTCTTAAGCCGTGGAGAAAATTGATCTTTCTGTACGGTTATTATATACAATGAGACCAAGAAATTTTAATTTTCTCCACTGTAGTATTTTTTATTACTATGACTATTATACGGTGGTTCATTATTTTCCTATTCTATTTGTCATCAAATCTGTGGTTATGGGAATTATACAAAATTGTACTAAATTTTTTAATACAATCATAAAATGTTTAGTGTTCAAGAAATGGCCATATTTCTTAATTATTGAAAAATATATATATATCACACTTTACTAAGGATTATGAGGCTTTTCTTAATTTTTTCTACTCCCACCTTTAAAACGCCCTTTATCGTACATGTTTCCATGACACTAAGTGACCTTTTAAATACACATTGACAAGTTGTGGCTTTACGGCGCTTTAGTCACGGGCTGAAGTTAGCAACAGGTTTTTAGTCACGGGATGAAAGTAGTTTTAAGTTAGTTGACAGTTGCCAAATTTCATACAATCGTTAAAATAAAATGCCTGTCTTATAAAATAATACTAAATGTGAAAATTATTTTATTATCTCAATACAAAAATACAAAAGTATTAAATAGTTTCTCAACGGCAATATTTGAAAAGTTTATATGAACATTGTACTGACCTTTTAATTTCGCCGGCAGTAAACTATAACTTAAATTCGGGCACGGAGTCCACTGTAAAGTGCTCATGAAACATTTTCTTTACTTTCACTGTGAAAAACTGTCAATTTTCAAGAAATTCATTTCGATTTATAACCTTTATAATCTGTGTTTATAAAATAAAAAAAAATTGACATTTGACACACAGATTTCCCTATTGTTTCATAGATGGCGCTCTATACAAATTTTTGAATTAAATCATTTTAAGATAATAATAAGTATTTGTCGTAGAAAAAGTATAGTATACACCTCGTTTATAAACTTTTCTATACACTCATTATTTTAAGCACTCGCTCGCAAGCTCGCTCGTGCCTAAATTAAATTCGTGTATAAATTGGCGTTTATCAAACTTGATACATAATATACTATTACATTTGTTGACTATTAAATTTAACAAACACATAAAAAACTAAAATAACTCTAAAAGATCAATGGGGTGGTGTAAACGATAAATAAATTGAGTCAAGTTTGAATAAAAGAAGTGACCACAACATCTGTTAATTATAAAATAACAACGATATTTGTTAACTTTGTTTATATTTTTATCCCTTATACAAAACGTTAAATGACCATGGGTCGCAGGATGTCTCTGAAAGTCCATGTTGTTTTTAAATTTATCTAAATAAGCATGCATGCTTATTTAGATAAATTTAAAAACATCATTGGAGCGTACTAAGAGGAATATGCAGAACCTTTTTATTATTACGTTTTATATAATAGACTTAAACGCCGATATACAATTTAGTAATAATTTACTTGAAAATTATAAACATTTAAATTCAGTAAAAATCATAAAACAAATAAGTCGTCTTAATTTAAACAGCTTTATTCATTATTAAATGCGTTGATTGATAAAGTCGCCACTCAAAGGTAAAATACCAAAAACGGGTATTATATATAATAAGTATTATGTTGCCATAAATTTGTAGATATATTTTGTCCTTTACTAGAATACCTAAAAGTAACAATATTTGTACTTCAAAAGTAATACATGCCATCGAATTTGGTCCTGAAACCCGCGTTCTCTTCTACTTTTACTGTTTTTAAATGCACTTTTCGGCGATTTTTAGGAGGACTCAAATATAAAAATGTTTGATTTTAAGGTTATATTTGTTAGATGTCTTAAAAATGTCCAACTAACTAAATATAAATTACATTAGGTAAAATTTTCATTAGTTAATTCTGCACCAACAAATATACGTACCGAATTAGATCCTTTGGCAAAATATAAAAATGCTTTAAATGTATTGTTGACAATTTCTAAATTCCCACAAAGCTATTGAGCACCACCAGATGGCACGCGCGTTGCGAAAATCCGATGCTTGTATAGTGGGAAACTTTAATTCAGGTTTATTTGTAAGAATAATCGTGTTCCTCGTCATTTGTTCAATAAATAATGAGCTACTACCTAACATTTTACATTGCTTATAAGCATATGACATTGCATTTAAAATGTTTTTTAAAATTAAATGATTTAAATAAAATATACAAAATATTTGTGTATACATAATTATGCCATTATGCCGCTGTTTTGGTCCAAGCAAAATTTGCCTAAATATTCCCGTACCAACAATATCGGCTTGGAAAACATGAATAATGTATTAGAAAATATACAAAATATGTAGGATTCTGATTTACTATGCCTTTCCACACTTATTTTAAAACCTACTACAAACAAAATTAATTTAATTTAAGGTTTTTAAGCAAATAGATATTTGAATATTTCATATATGAAATATGAAAATATTTTAAGCATAAATTCTCTAAATGTTTAATTATAATGTAGGATTAGTTAAAAAAATAAATTAAAATCATATTAAATTTGAGTGTGATATACGTGGAATAATGCTCTATTAAATTATTCCCAAATACCTTAAAAAATCCTATATTGTAATTCGACGCGTATACCACATATATTTTTCTTATTATATCAAATTTAAAATTATAATTTAAATTAAATTAAAAATAGTACTTCTTAAAAAGATTAACAACTTTAAATTATTCCTTTTTTTCAATATCAACAAATCGCCACAGGAGTGCGTTCGAAATGGGAGTGTACTTTGGATTTGGTATAAGGTATATGATCACGTGACTACTATATTAATAATAATAATAAAGGTCTATATTCATAAATAATAATGGTATCTACATAAAATAGTATATTATGTATCAAGTTTGATAAACGCCATTTTATACACGAATTTAATTTAGGCACGAGCGAGCTTGCGAGCGAGTGCTTAAATTATTGAGTGTATAGAAAAGTTTATAAACGAGGTGCATACTATACTTTTTCTATGACAAATACTTATCATTATCTTAAAATTATTTAAATTAAAAATTTGTATACTTGGAGCGCCACCTATGAAACAATAGGGGAATCTGTGTGTCACCCTCAAATGTCAAATTTTTATATTTTATAAACACAGATTATAGAGGTTCTAAATCGTAATGTATTTCTTGAAAATTGACATTTTTTCAGTGAAAGTAAATAAAATGTTTTATGAGCACTTTACAGTGAAGTCCGAGCCCAATGTTCATATAAACTTTTCAAATATTGGCGTTTAGAAACTATTTACTGTCTGTCCACTCTAAGTTGGCGGAACTAAGGAATTTTGTTGTTTAGATATTAAAGAATTGTCGTACTGTGTGCTTTTAAAACAGATTTTAGTATATATTATATACTAGTATTATTTATAATATAAAATATGTTTTAAAAGCACCCAGTACGACAATTCTTTAATATTTAAACTACAAAATTCCTTAGTTCCGCCAACTTAGAGTGGACAGAGAGTACTTTCGTATTTTTGTATTGAGACTTGTCAATGTGTATTTAAAAGGTCACTTAGTGTCATGGAAACATGTACAATAAAGGACGTTTTAAAGGTGGGAGTAGAAAAAAATATATATCATCGGCAGTAAGTATTATTATTTATGAAAAGGCGAGATTCAGCTTGATTATTTGGACTTGGACTTGGTCCAGCAAAATAAACTTCAAAATATTCTTCCACCTTACCCATTATACCTGACTTCCTTATTTTCAAACGCCGCGGAGCATATACCTATAAACTTTATCTTGTAGTGTTCTAAAACCAATTGGATTAGTTTATTATTTGACTGAATTATAACTAAATATTATTTTATTTTAATCCTTAAGTTATATGGTTTATTCAAGTTTTTGTGATACATTTTTTTTGTTTTTTATAATATTGTTGATGTTTTTTAAATAATTTATTTTAAATAAATTCTTTTATAATATTGTTTTTCGTTTTTTCATATACCATACAGCAGGACCTATCGTTGCTATGAAATGATGTCCCGCCTCGAAAAGAAAGGAATAGAGCTAGTTTGTTACAGACAGCCAAAACCTTATTCAGTGCACTTAATTAAAAATATAGTTATTTAACTAACTAGTGCGAAAAATAAAACTTTTCTGCACGCGACTGCCGTTGGTCATCAGTCGAGTGCGGAAAAGACGCTTTTCGCGCGATTTAGGTACAATATTTCTTTTTACAAGCGCATGACATAATTGTATTTTTATTTGTGTTATTGTGTTATTGGTGGCATATTTTATATATCCATTTGTATTTTTTTCCACAACCAAAATTGTTTTTGTAACTTTAAAACATTTATTGGTTATTTGACAAAAAATATTTCTTTGGAATAAAAAAATATATAATAGTTTGAAGTAAAAGATTAAGTATTTCTTTTATAGTAAATTGCTTATAAAATACGTTTTAGGAAACAATTGTTTGCTTAGGTAATATTGGAAACGCATGGAAACATCTGCAATAAAAATTTTTCATTCTTTCATTAAATAAAGCATTTTGCACTGAGCCATATCCGTTACAATCAATCAATCTGCCAGAAGGTTGCAGTTTTTTTTTCAATTATTTCTTTAATGATAGATTTGTATTCCTGTAAAAATAAATTTAACCCAAATTTATATTGTTCTGCTAAACGATTTCCAAATATTTTATTGTTGCTATAAAACCAAATTATATTAAATAAACATTTTAAAATAATTAATCTAAATTGATAAATCAAAGTAAAAAAAACATCAAAGACGGGTTTTAAACGGTTTTAAGCATCAGGAGAGCATAAAGTCGCAAAGGTTGTCATTTATTATACAAATATCAAAGATATGTTTTAAAAGGTGTTTTAGGATCAGCAGAGAAGTTGAAGATTTTCCATTATTAATTGAAGTGGCTAGGTATAAGTAAGAGAGAAATATGGAAATAAATAAATCCAATATGGCGATCGCCGTATGATGGATTGACTATTTCTTTACAAACCTCCTTGACATGAGTATTTACGAGGAGAAAACAAAAAGAAGGGTAAACATTTAATAAAATTAAAAATAGTAACTGATCAGTAAATAATTAGTCATAGTCATTAAAAAGTAAGTAACTAGTAAATAGGGAGTAGCTTATCAGTAACTAATCAGTAACTGGTCAGTTACTAATTAGTAAGTCGTCAGTGGGAGTTTTACTTTAATTGTGTGCAATAGTGTGCGTATAGGCACAAACAATTTTTTTTAATAAAACAACACTCCCATTTATCGCTGGGAATATCAATGTATATTAACTACTAGTTTAAGATTATATATTTTTTAACAAATCTTAAGGAGATTCATTTAAATAAATTGCGATACTAAAATTACCGCTTCTTTTTATACAATAGGGTCTTAAGTAATTGCATTAAAATATTGTAGAGAAAATACAATTATTGGAGAGTTTGTTGGCAACCAATCTTTTAAAATAGGGCTTTAAAACGTTTCTTTTAAATTTATATATTTTTTGCCCATCCAATGGCTAATCTTTCTATAGTTGAGTTTTTATAATTTGGCCTTTTCGTCACCAATATGTAAGATCTTTGAGCTGAAGTTTTAAGTGCAGCTGCCTTATCTGCTATAATTAATATTGTAAATAAGTCATTTTTGCTTTATAGTGCAGCTGGCAAATCTCAGTAAAAAAGAACGCAATTAATGTAAGGATATACAGGGTGGAGACTTAAATATCTGTGGTGTAAAGGGTAATCTAAAAATGGTGTATAAATCCAACACCAAGTGGTATTAATATAAACACCATGAATTATGGTTGAAAATGTTATATACAGCAAACACCAAAACGGTGTACGAGGTGTGTTCAGAAAATAACGGGAATTTTCGTTTTTTGAAACAAATATTTATTTATTCGTCTACATTAAAGTTGTCGCCTTCAAAATAGTCTCCATTAGATATTATGCACTTGTGCCAGCGCTTCTTCTAATCTTCTAAACTCTTCTCAAACACGATCTTTGGGATGGTCTTTAGTTCTTTCAGCGATGCGCTTTTAATGTAATTTATGCTTGCAAAACGATGTCCCTTTAAGGTTCTCTTTATTTTGGGAAATAGGAAAAAGTTAGAAGAAGTCATGTCTGGCGAATATGTAGGCTGGGGCATCATTACAGACTTGTTTTTGGCAAAAAATTGAGTTTAAAATTCAACAATTTTGGAACAAATTTTGCTGCCACGCGTTTCATACCTAAAACATTCGAAAAAATTTCATCGATATGCCAACATCATCAGCGACTTCTCTGATTGTGATTCGGTGATCGTTCATAACCATTTCTTCCACTTTTTCCATGTTTTTATCGGTTGTTAAAGTGCTTGGGCGTTCGTCATCTTCAACGTCTTTACCGCCATCTTGGAAACTCATATATCACTTATAAACTCTTGTTTTACTCATAGCAGACTCACCATATGCCTTTCTTAACATTTCACACACTTTATTTCATTTTTACGCACAATTTGATACAAACTCTTTGATCCCATTTCTTTTAACGAACGAAAATCGCCGAGCTCATAAAAACACGTCTAACCTTAGCGGCTGCCACAGACAAAGTAAACAATGAAAACATTTAACATTTTTATCATTCTTCAGGGGTATGTATCCCAACATAATAAAAACAATTTTATGACAACTGGACTCTCCAAACCCGCGAAATTTAAACCATGTATGGTGTTAATTTTGTGTTAAAATGGTCATGAAATTTTGAACAGTGTACGGGAGTGCTGAATAATTTTTCGGAAAATTCCCAGGACACGTCAACATTTGAATGTATTTTTTTTCAAGCAATATGCGAAATGTAGCTCTTCAAGGAGAACGGAAACCACCACCAATTTTTTCAAATGCATTAATATGGAGGTTAGCCCCTTATTGGAAAGGTGACAGAAAGACGAATCTAGCTAATCACATTTAATATTTTTCAAGAGGTGTAAAATTATTTGCCACAACTGAAACTGCTACTTTTTGCTAGTGTTTTTACACAGCTACACACTGCAAGTTAGTTTGTATACTGTATTCAGAGAAACGAATTATTGCAAATTTCTAAAAAAGCCTTATTTAAGTGAATCTCTAAAATTTAAATTTTGATGATGCTTGGATATGGTGATAGGACAAGAACTTAATGCGAGGTTGTCCATCCGTTTTGAGAAACACATCCCCACTTGCCACCCATCAATGAAGCTACCATTAGTATGATATCGAGAGACGGGCCATGTCAGGAATGTACCGAGACACACTTTAGCTCGTAATCATGATCTTAATCACAAGACATCTTTAAAAATACCCAAACACAGGAAAAAACACCCATATAAAATGGAAGCCGTTCAGGAGTTAAAGATGATTCATGAATACTTTTCTCGGACGAGGTTACTTTTACATTAAATGGGAAGGTAAATCGCCAAAATTGTCGTTATTGCGCATAAAAAAAAACCCTTGGATAAGGAAAATTCATACTTAGCGCTCACATAAAACTAATGGACGGGCTGGTATAATACACTATTGAGTTGTGGGACAATTTTTCTTTGATGCCAATCTTAATGAAGTATGATACCTTAGTTTTCTCCAGGACGAAGTAATGCCAATTTTGTCAGTTATTCTCAAATCCCTTGGACTGTAACTTGACCAATAAGAGGCTTCAATATGATGGGGCCCCGGCACACTACTCTGTTATTGTTCGCCAATATCTGGACATAATTGTTGCAGGTAGGTGGCTAGAACGGCAAGGTACCACCGCTGGATTTTTTTTGGGGAAATATAAAAAATAACATTGATGAGCTAAAGTAAAAAAAGGAGTAACTGTTTAAATCCTGTTAAATTAATAGCAGTAACAAATATGCAACGTTTTGGATTTTAAGTGTTTTTTATTCAACAGGTAGGTAAGCCTATTGAGACTAATTATGTGATTTCATCAAAGAATTAAATATTTACAATTTTTGTAATACATTTTCTTTTTCTTTACAATCACTATTTCAGCATTTTAATATCAAAACAACTAATTTTAAATTCGTGATTTGGCATAAAAGTTTTTTATCGAACTATTCCACATTCACTGAAGAGAACTGGATGACGACGTTATGCTTAAAAATTTTATGTATGGAAATGAATCAAATGGATATTTTTATAATGGGTAGTTATAATTTTATTATACTAATTTTACAAGCTTACTTACATTTTCTATTCCAGTTGGTGTATACGAATTATTACCTGAAAAAAATAAACATTTTATTTAATTTTATAAAATCGGTTATGGAAAAATGTATTATTTATAATAAACCTGAATAAAAAAATAATAAAAAAGTTTAGGGACTCTTTAAAGAACTTATCATTTAAGAGTCTGAATAAGGTATTTTTAGCAGTACCGTTTATTTGTAATAAAATGTAAATATCAGGCAAATTTAATTTAAAAGATTTTTAAATCATATTTTTATAAAAAAAAATATTCTGGTTGAAAAATTTGTCCACAATGTTATTAGCTACACGGAAAATTATATCTGTGCCCCAGAGTCAAACTTTATTAATTCTACCTTTTTAAAATCAGGTCACATTTTTTTGCCTACAAATATATGAAATCTTGTCAAACGGTATTTGTCTTATATTTCAGTGAATTGTATTAATAATATTTTAAAGCTTAATATTATATTATGTATCGAGTTTAATAAACGCCATTTTACTCACGAATTTAAATTAGATATCAGCGAGCTTGCGAGCGAGTGTTTAATTAAATGGGTGTCTAGAAAAGTTTATAAACGAGTTGCATACGCCAAATACTTATAATATCTAACAATTACTTAGATTAAATACTTTTTTATAGCGACATGGTACATAGTACAAAAATAGAGTAACCGTAATGGGAATCTTTAGTACCGGCGGCAAATGTAAAATTTTTCTAGGTAGATCGAAGTACATCCCTTAAAATGGACTAACAACTGTTTAAATACAATATAAAAGCAGTTTTTTGCAGTGAAAGTAAAGATAATATTTTATGGACACTTAATTTTTAATGCTTTATCCGTTAAATTTGACCATGCAGCCAAGCGAAATCAAAATGTCAGTATAAACTTTTTAAATATTGGCGTTGAGAAACTAATTAATACTTTTAAATTTTCGTATTAAGATAATACAATAATTTTTAAATTTAGTATTATTTCACAGGAAGGGAACTTAATTTTAACGGTTGTATGACATTTGACAACTATCAACTAAAAACTAACTTCAGCCCGTGACTAAAGCGCCGGAAATGGGCATTTTAAAGGTATGAATAAAAAAAGTTATTTTTAAAGACCCAGATAAAAGTCGTAAGTACTTTAATAATTTTAATTAATACAACAAAAAACTGGTTTAAAAAAATATTTAAGAAAAAAAATAGTAAATTAAAATGCGAATACTAAAAGGAAAATTATTTTTGGCATAAAAACACCTATTACAAAAAGTTTTTGTTGCCATAGCCATTAGCATAGTATTGGCATATTTTTTAATGTAGATTTGTCGCTATTATTAATTAATAATTTTATGAAGTAGACATTTTAAATTAGTAAACATACTATTTTATTTGGTATAAAAAAGTATAAAAAATTTCAAAATAAATTTCCAACAATTATTTCTTTGAGTTATAATTTTATTTTAATTTTATTTTCTTTATTTTAATGTTTTGGGATTATATATTACTATAAAACGATAAAATATTATATTATATTTTACTGCCGAGGCAGTACCTATATTTTGTGCGAGGCAATTAATAAGCCTTTTTTCGTAAGATTCCTGCACATTTTTAGTTTAGGTTCAACTGACCTGATGACATTTTAGCCTTATTTTTGTACGGAGTTTAATAATAATTTAATTTTTATTAATATAAAGTCTTTCTATATAGAGTTATCAATCTTAATATGAAAATTGTTGTACGCTTAAAAGTTTTTATTATTTGGTTATAATTTTTTACAGAAAATACACAACCCATCAAACAGACTGCCGTCTAATTGACGTCATTATTTGGTAATCATTGCAATGACCATGGTCAGCGACATCGCATGACCAAAGAAGGACTTCAGATGTAATAACGACGTCCTGCAAATACGTCTAATGTTCGTCACAATTTTTAACGTCATCGCGAATAACGTTTTTAAAACGACATTTTGACGACGCCTAAAATAACCTAGGTGTGCACATGTACATGTTAGCTGCTCTTTTTATGTTCTCTGATGTCCCGGAAAACGGAATTACATAAAGACAATGAAAGTCCAAAACTCACCCATTAATCAGTCAAAAACATTGTCTACTTTTAATTTGCTAATAAAAATATTGGAGTTTGCTGTAATTGAAATTAGACCCCTCATATCCAAAAGTATGTCAACTTTCCAACGTAAAAAATAAGGTACTAGGTTCATCTATTAAAATGATTTCAAAACTCCAAAAGTAATCACAGGATGGGGAAAGCTTAAATGAACAAAATCTTAAGTCTTAAATAAGTTATAAACCAAACGATCTTTCGTCGTAAAACTTTAAGGGATGTCTTTGAGCCACAAAATTTTATATTGAAGTTTGTCTGCAGAAGCTAACTTTTATTACGTTGGCACATTGACTCAATAATATTGAGGCCTTTCTAAAAGCATATATTATAATAAAACCGTATTTAGGTTTAAAAGTACCTATAAGCAAATTCTCAACAAAAAAAATTATTCGTCTTTGTTATACCTTATAATAAAATGAAATAAAATCTTATTAACTTCTGATAAGCGGCAAAGCTAAACCAAACGTGAACGTCGGTGAAATCCGCTTTGCGAGACCGTTTTTATGTCTCGGTTAGGAAAAGTGCTAATAAATTGAATTATCTTAATAATAACCCCAAAAAACAAATTTAGAAAATTAAGAAACAAAGCCAGTCCTTTTCTTCTCGCTTTTCACGTAAAGCTTCATAAAACGTTAATATGGAGGCTGATAAGCAGAACTGAAGTAGCCTGGGAATCCCACATATTTTTTAAATTATGTTTTTGGTTGAATACGAGTTCTTTGGCTGGGGAATTCCATAACTGTTAGTGTTAGTGACGAATAGACATTTACGATACATGTGAGTTAACACTATCATTTAAATACGCATGTGGCACAATATTAATGGGGTTAACACGTGTATTGTAGAATAGTTTATCCAAGCAAACTTTAAAAATACAAACACCTTTTTGATTAATAATTTTTAAAATTGGATTATACTAAAAACCAGCTCCTCTAGTAATTTTGGCATGGCAATGCCAAAATGAGAAAATAATATTCCTTAAGCGCCATAGAAAAATAAGCGTCCAGAAAAATAAGCGTCCAGAGACATTTCTTGATTGCTCCCAAAAAAAGGGAAGTATGAGTATTCATACAATGGGATTTTTTATACCAATCTAAAATAAAAAAAAAATCAAGTTTGGAAGCTCTAAATATTTTTTCATTTCTTTTAGATTTAACTATTCTGCACTCTTAAAAAAAATTAAATAACACATTGGTGTCTAAGAAATCGTGTACAATCGAGTCAAGTGGAAACTTCAATGGCTAAAAGATTAAATTAAACCCATTGTTGGAAAAAGTTAACATAAAAACTCGATTAAAGATATAGTGCTGTTATTTTCGACATATCTACTTTTTCGCAAAGGCTACAGATTCTGCACTGCAGAATAAACTAAAACATTTTTTAAAATTAAACAAAAACAACATTATATGTTTTCGAAGGTTCTTCACGTGCAAAATTAAAATCACATCAGGTTTTCAAGAAATTACAACCAGGAAGTGGAAAAATAAAATGTATGCCATCAAAAAAGATTGAGAAACATCCAATTCACTCTATAAAAAGATATATGTCCTAGATCTGATTATGACATTTGTTTCTATTTACTATATATAGTAATATTTTATTTAAATATGAATTTGCTTTTATGTCTTAAAATTTTTGCCGAGAATATTTTATGTAAATACAAAAACAGGTGTAATACATCTGAAAAGACAAATCTTATAAACGAAAGTAGGTGACTTAATATAAGAATTTCTAAATAAAATATTCTTATATATAGGTCAGGCTTAAGCATGGGCGTCGCCAAGGGCGCAGGGGGCACCTCCCTTCCCTTGAGAGTCGAATAAATGTAATCAAATCATCCGATTTCTTATTCCCAGTCCAGGGAAATTAATTTGTTTTTTAAATAAATCGCAGAAGATCAAGAAAAAATTTTGACAATTTTTTTTATTTGATTTGATTTTATTTTAAATTGGCTTTTTAACCATTTTATGTAATAAAAAAACGAATTTAAACCGATTAAGTATTTTTTAATAAAAAAACATTAAACATTAAACATTAAAATTTCCTTTTTAAGTAAAAAGTATAAATTAAATTTATTTATTTAAATATTAGTTTATAAAATGAAACTTGTGTCAAACATTTTAATGTATGTATATTTTGTATAAAATAAATTGTAGCGTTCTGTCCGCTACATGTTTATTTGTTTTGTTAATGCAATACTATATTAAAGTTTGCATAGTGCTATACGAGGCCTATTAAAAAAAAATACTCGGAATGAAGTCATAAAACAAAATATAATTTATTTAGAAATTACTATCCAACGATCACACTTATCCCAACGGTGTTTCCACTTGTTGAAACAGTTCTGGCACGCTTCTTTTGTAATGTCTTTTTCGTCGTATTTGCCTGACTCTCGGGAATCGTCTTAAATCTTTTTCCTTTTAAGGTTTGTGGAAAAAAAGTCACAAGAAGCAAGGTCAGGTGAGTAGAGGGGATAAAGAAGAACTGTGATCAAGTATTTGAGTAAGGGCTGGAGCGTTGTCGTGATGGAAAGACCAGTCGCCACTCCTCCACTTTTCTGGCCTTTTGCAACGGATGGCGTACCTCAGACGTTTCAGAACTTAAATGTATACATACAGAAGTAAGTCTGGTTTACTGTAGGGCCTTGGGAAAGGTACTCCTGATGAACACGTTCAACGAGCAAGTTCAACATAAAATTGTACAGCAAGTCGGTGCTCCTTCAGGTTATTCATTCTGAATTCCGACAAACGAAAAAAATTGCACTTTACTAAATTAACAAACAAAGACATCTGCAATAGACCTCGCATATGAGATTAAATAAGTTTAACAAGATTGTGGGAGGGTAAGTAAAATCCCTGTAACGCAGGTGTAGAAACTTTGACTAAATGAATAGATTCAGTGTGTTATAACATATATGTCGATTGAGTATTGACGAGTCCTTTTATAGCCATTTCCTCAATAAAGATTCAGGTCATGTATTCTTAGTTTGGTACCCAACCTGTTAGTGTTGTTTAGGAGTTTGTGGTTAAACCATATGTTAAAGTTTATCAGCCTAAGACGAAAGTGTGAACACTTTACACATACACGTGTGTTTTTTAATCATATCCTACATTATTTTTGCTCTGATGGCTTCTTAGCAGATTAACGTTGGAGGTCTGTACCAATTTTGACTTGGGGTATATTACCATTTTTAAGGACAAATATGTGTCCAGACAGCTCGAGTACTGAGAAAGCCCCATTCGTGGTACAAGAAAACAAGGTATGTTCTTGGGCATCTGTTCCCACCACTCCATCAGATTGGCGAAGAGGTGGGAGCACCCAGTCGCCGCCATATTGACTATTTACATTTTGATGTGAGTTTTTTTAGCTATTTTAAAGTTATAAAGTGTTAAAAATCTCTACCTGCCAAGTGAAAATCTGTAAAAACAATGCCAAAAGAAAAAAACCTGTAAATCCAATACATTTCCTTAGTATGGGCTTGAAAAAATTGATGTTAATATTCAATCCTGCAACGTATAATATTCAAGCTTGCATATAATATAATATTCTACAGCCTGTACGGTACAGGTCTAGAATTTTTCGTAACGCTTTTTTGTATTCGTGTTGTTAAACTTAAATAGGCATTTATTAAATAAAACTAACTTAATTGAACATAAAAACCAAACCTGTCTATTATAATTACATCGAAAATTTAATTACAACAGCCAATTAAATTGGAACTTTTCTGACATTTTTTACCATAGTAAAACAAAGTCGTTACACTGTCTGTGTTAATTTTTAACAGGTCGTCCTAATTATTTGATTTTTATTCACAAATAAGTTTGGATTTATAAAGTTGTATTGCAATTAATTTAAAAAAGCTATTTACTTCTTGGGTATGAATTTAATAACCTTCTCTTTTTTTGTTGTCATTGAAAAGTTAGGACCTGTAGTTTCTATTTCTATCTCTTTTTCAAGCTCGTATAGAGGCTAAAGAAAGTTGCTTTTTTCATTCATTTTCCCAATTTCTTTTTTTACCTTTTCAGAAATAGATGAGGTACATTTATAGGTCCATGGAATTTTTGCTAACCGCAAAATCTTTTTTAAAACTTAACATGAATACAGAATATATTCCAAAACCCATGGACCCAGGGAAGGAGCCAGAATAATATTTCAGAGGGGTTTTTAAAATATTAATGTACATTGGGGTTGTTCACGGAAGAAAAATAGCTCATTTTTATGTGTGGATATAAAATAATATTCGTACCAATAGAATATTCAAAGGCATGCGTTGATGCAGCTAAGAAATGCAAAATTGAAACGTTCAATTAAGGTATTTTATACGACAATAACTACAACTGGTCTCCAAATTGGAGCTTTAAAAAAAATTGAACGTGAACTTGTTTAAATTGATGGCATGGAGCTTTTACTTTCGGCAGCTTTTTCAGAATGCGTAACGAACTATTAATCAAACTGCTTACAGCGCAGCTGATATTGGTATGTTTTACAATTATTTATTATTTAAAAGACAGCAACCACGAGAAGATTAAAAGAAATTTTTAAGCTTATCTCTTCTTTTTCTTGGTGGATTAAATGCGGTCCCTTACCCTACACATCATGCTCGATGGATGTCAAAACCCACTTATGTCTTAATACTAATATTTCCTATACGTTGTATATACTTTTTCCGAACTTAGTTTTCCTAAACAACTGGATAGACAAAGAATTTTGAATATTTACCTCTATTTGTAGGCTTGGTTTATGTGAAATGTTTGAATAAAGCTTTAATTTAAGTTAGAGCTTTCTATAATTATTTTTAGCTCTATGGTGTCCTAAAAAGTTATACATTATTTTTAATTAATTTAAAACTAAAATTGCCCGATTGTTCATCTGGCATTGATTTCACTAAGGGAAATGATCTTACAATAGACAATTTTATCACTGAAAGTACCAGCTTCTTCTTTATTGTCCTTGTTATTGAAGGAAAATGCAAAAGAGACGAATTTCTGAAAGTAACACTTCAGATTCGGTGAATTTCATAAAAAGTGTCATTGATGATACTGCTAAATGGGGGATCAATCTTATTCAAAAACACACTAACCAATGGTTAGTAACCATGGACGAAGAACGCAGTATATTCCCTGCCTCATCATTAATAATACAAATCAACTCATTTCTAACGTTATTTATATAAAATATCATTTTAAAATCCAATTGTCCACGTCATTAAGAAAATGTATATAAGATCAATTTTAGTATTAGACGAATTGATCCAATAAACAAACAATCTTGTGATGCTCTAGAAGTAGGTAAAGATTTTATTAAGTATAATTTTATAAGTTAATTACACATTAATTCATACCTAAAACTAAAGAAACGACAATTAAAGTTTATTATCTAATTTATCAATTCCTTTTTACAATTCTTATTATTTAAATGTTAATCACTTTTTGTGAGATAATGTTCATTTACTTGAGAAGACTGTCACTGGTATTTAAATTCAAATTAAAAATGTATTTTTATACTTCTATTAAGGAATATGACCATTCTAATATTACTTTTAATAATAATAATAATAATAATAATAATCTTTATTGCCCAACAGATACAAGATCTAATAACAGGACAAAATATAAAAAGAAAATAAAATAAAATATATGGCAATTTTAGTTAACAAAATAAACTTTGAAACTTTGAAACTTTAATGTGGAATGACATATATTCTTTAAAGTATTACAGAATGAATTATTCTATCATCGGATGAACATGAATAAACACTGGTGGTGACATATCTTTGTTTAATACATTTTAGACCGATCTAACCTCACTTTCTCTCAAATAAATTATTTTTCCATGGTATTTTTTAGAAACGTCGAAAAATTATAGTCTGAAACACGTTTGGAATTGCATATTTCGCTATCGTGAAATCGTCAAACTCGCCTTCGGCTCGTATGACAAACTTTTCACTCGAGCGGAATAGGCCGTATTTCAAAGTTGTTACAGAATATACTATTCTTTACATGTATTTATCCTGGCGGAAATTTTAAAAGCTCCTAATCAAGCAACTTTCGAGTTATTATTAAAGTCACATGACGAGTGTGATGTGTGTATTTTGATGTGGTATTATTAAAAATTAATCCTCCAGAGCTTAACATTTTTCATTTCAACCAAACAATAATCTCGACAAGTTGTATTTTAAGTGGTGCCCTAACATGCATGGATAAGTCGACCGTATTGTTTTTTTTTAAATCTGCATGTGCAGTAGTTTAAGCCAATTAAAAAAATTGTTTAATTACAAATAGGGTGTTCTTGTTTTAAAAAATGTAAAAAGTTTTAAGATTTAGATGTGCTTAAAAATTGGCGGTGTTTAGCAGGAATTTTTTTGTCATGATTGAATTATGTCATAATCTTAGATTTTAGAAACGTCGCTATGGGCATGCATCGTGCAAAAGTATTGCACGTAGAATTGCCGACTGTAAAGGCCGTATTACAGCCGGAAATTCTTCTTGCTGCAATTTTTCTTGCCATCAAGTTTTCAAGGCCTTATTGCATGTTGTTTTACAGTCAGCAATGGCAAGATAAGTTGCTGTTTATTTCCGTGCTACCAACCGAAGAAAAATATATGATTTTTTGAACACTATGTTTATTTGTTATATAATAGAGATATTTAAAAATTAATGAGTAAAATGGATACTAGAACTTTGAACACAATGCCAATCATAAAAAAATAACCTTAAACTGTTCAAGTCAACTTACAACTCTTGATAAAACTTGCTACGCTCTAGAAAAAATATTTTTATCTATGCCTTTAAGGCTCGTACAGACTTGGATAGTCGGCCGACTGCCTTTTTTGTGACTCTTAAGTCGGTCGATTTTAAGCCGATACAACAACAACATCGGGCGGCATTTTATCAAAGTAATTGCAGACTTGCTCGTTTCCCGCTTTAAATAAAAAACATCGGTGCAATTATAAAATGCTTGTAAAAATAAACTTTTAGAAACGTAAAGAAAATTTAAATATAGCTATTTAAATATAAAACAAATAATCCATTCATACATATTTTAAATGAGAAAATCTGTACAAATCGGACATAGGCTACTCTCTAAAAATGAATTAGTAAAAAATGACTAATTTAATAGTTATTAGTGGCTGCTTTTTCACTTGTACCATGGTTAACCATGGAATACCATGGTATCCCAAAATTTAACAGCCAATTCTTATGTAAAATTGTCCCCTTAATCCGAAAATGTCGTCAAAAGTTAAAAAAGTATAACAGTTTTTGAGATATAGTCAATTTTTCATTTAATATGGAATTGACTATATCTCAAAAACTGCTTTACTTTCATAATGTTTGAAGGTATTTTCGGATTCAGGGGACAATTTTATATAAGAATTGTTAAATTTTGGGATGCCATGGTATTCCATGGTTAACCATGGTACAAGTGAAAAAGCAGCCACTAATAACTATTAAATTAGTAATTTTTGACTAATTCATTTTTAGAGAGTACTTATTTTACTGTTCTTCTTTTTGATTTGTTTTCTCCGAAACTATCAGCCCAAAAAGTATAAATGTGCATTTTGCTGAAATTACTATTTCATTATCTATTCGAATCTCCTCAAAAAAAGATTTAAAAAAAATGGCCGATTACGTCAGAGATTCTACAAAGATGGCGGAAAATTACGTAATTGAAAAACAAAATTGACCTATTCAAGGATTTTTTTTGAAAAAAGCCGAATTTTTTAATGAATTTGTTCCATGCTTTTCCAGGTCACACAACGCAACATTGGTAAAAGATGGGTTAAAGTAAAACTTTTGAAACCACCGACCAAATTTTGCGCGAGAAAAGTCCAATCCCAATATTTTTTATAGTTTCGGAAAATTTAGGCCTTTCAATTGAAATCACTTGAGAAGAGAACGCGTGAATATTTTTCGACCAAATTTCGGTAATTCTATCCTTAGGGCATCGACATTGCCAAATATTTTATTGGGTTGTTACCAGATTTTCTCAAAATCACCCATTTGGAAAAATATTATATTTTTAAAATTTATTTAAGTACCTTTTCAATTGAATTTATTAAATTTTTACTCAGTTTGGTTTGTGGATTCTGTACTAAAATTCCGATTTCTTGATCCCAAAAACTTAAAACTACAGATTTTCGAGAATTTTTGGTCACATTTTCACTTTTGGGGTGATCTAAAAATGTGGAAGTTGTCATCGCTTTGGTCAAATTATTTCATGTTGAAGGCAATGGTGAACAAAAAGAATTAGGACACAAGCAAATATTACAAGCTTGTTGCTTTTTTAAAGCGAAATGGCAAAGGAAATTCGAAAGGGTCGCAATGGCAAAAATATTTTTAGTTTAAATATTTTATTAATTCGAAATGCAAAATAAATTTTAGTTTTGTAAATTATATATTTTTATTGGAAAATAATGTTTATTGAATTTTGAAAAACACCAGTAGATAAGCCAGGATTATATTTAAAATTATATATAAAATAATGCTGCAGGTAAGCCATGTAACTAAAGTTTAGTACAAGTATAAAATTTCTAATTAATACATAAAAGCAGATGGTAAACATAGACAATAGTGCTGTTTAAATTAAATTTAAGCAGCCAAATAACCATAGGTTTAATCCAGAAAAGTCCGTTTTAATTGTGTGCTCAAGCAAATGGCTTCACGAGTATTTTAAACTTGGTGGACAGAGCAAAGAAAATCCGACGATTAAATACATTATTTAACGTATCAGTGCTTATGTGCGAGAATTTCCATTTAAAGGCATTTACATAAAAGGTAATTATGTTTTATTTATTTGTCTGGTGCTTTATTTAAAGTCCACCTTAACAAAGCAAACGTCAGGTAATTAGAATAATTAATGGAGCCTTTTTTTTCTTAACGCGTTTCCATTCAAAATATGCTTAAGTAGCGTTTTAGTTTTTTGGATATAAATTTAGATGACAAAGTTTGAACAGTATAATGCTAAACAATGTCCATTAGGTATTAAAATCCTACTTTTCATTTAACAGACGGGCTAAAATTAATTAAACGTAAAAACACTAACGAAAACATTGAACACCGAATTTAAAGCTATATATATAGCCAAACGATATTTATTTAAGAATATATTTAATTAAACTAGGCAATTTAAGCGTATGATAAAATAATGAAAAATAAAAAAAATAATCTTACTTAATTAAAAACATTAACTTGAGGTGCTTAAAGTGCTTTCAGAAGATACATCATTCTGTTATTAAAAAGTGATTCAACTCAAACCTTTATAATATTGTCCAACTCTCACATTGTTAGCTCAACTTTGCCCTTTACATGTCGGACGCACTTTTCCCACTTCTTCGCTGTTATTGTTTGAATTATTTCATTAAATTATTATCACGCTAAGGTATAAAGTTTGTAGCTTCGACCCATATTAACTCGATGGAATTTAGCTAAAGATGATACAGCGACAAAAGAACTAAAATATTGTTTTGACTCTTAGTCATTTCGTCAATTATGTTCTTTTGGCATTTGCACTTTGGTTATATTAAAATTTGTAAAAGTTAAACTTCTAGCATAGATTCCTCAAAGTTAATATTCTTGGACCAGTTTTAAATATCTCCTTTTTTGTTGAAGTTGTTGGTTTTCGGTTCTACGATAAGTGATGAGGTGCGTTATCCTCCTATAAACGAGGTAAAATGTCAAAAAACACTTTTTAAATGATTTTTTGTTCACTTCTCGTGGTAATACCCTGTTTTCCTTTTTTTTGGATTTTTAAATTCATGCGAGTGTCCAAAAAAGTCTAGATGAAGTTACAGTTTCATCAACCAATACGCATATGAATTAACCCATGTTTCAAAAATACGTTTTTCTATTTCGAATTGTTTACAATTTTATTTTAATCAGATACTCTCCATAGTAAATTTTTTTCTTTATCTATCAATAAGATATTTTGCCCTCGCTTTTGCCATTAAAAATACTTCAAAACATTTTAAAATTAAAATTTGGAAACATCCTTTAATACTTTATGAATTGTTTGCACTCTGTTTTAATCGCATGCTGATCAGCATCACCCAATAATTTTATAATGCTTGTTCGTATTTCATTAAATTATGACTCAGAAAAACTACATGTACAATTTTTTTGCACTCCCTTATTACTTTAAATACTAAACTTTGCTTGCGATATTTAAAGCAAGATTACGAGGTGTGTTCAGAAAATAACGGAAATTGTTAAATTTCGCGAGTTTGGAGGGTCCGGTTGTCATAAAATTTTCTTTATTATGTTGGTATACATGCCCCGAAGTATGATACTTTAGCTGTTTTCATTGTTTACTTTTTCTGTGGCAGCCGCTAAGGTTAGACGTGTTTTATGAGCTCGGCGATTTTCGTTCGTTAAAAGAAATGGATCAAAGAATTTGGTATCCAATTTTGCTTAAAAAATTAAATAAATTCTGTAAAATGTTAACAAAGGCCTATAGTGAGTCTGCTATAAGTAAAACGGTAGTTTTCAAGTGGTATAAGAGTTTCCAAGATGGCCGTGAAGACGTTGAAGATGACGAACGCCCTGAACGCACAAGCACATTAACAACCGATAAAAACATGGAAAAAGTGGAAGAAATGGTTATAAACCATCAGAGAAGTCGCTGATGATGTTGGTATATCGATTGTCTCATCCCATGAAATATTTTCGAATGTTTTGGGTATGAAACGCGTGGCAGCAAAATTTGTTCCAAAATTGTTAAATTTTGAACAAAATTTTTGGCCCAAAACAATACTGTAATGATGCCCCAGCCTCCATATTCTCCAGACATGCCTCTGTCCGACTTTTTCCTATTTCCAAAAATAAAGAGAACCTTAAAGGGCCGTCGTTTTGCAAGCAAAGATTACATTAAAAGCGCATCGCTGAAAAAACTTAAGGGTATCCCAAAGATCGAGTTTTAGAAGTGTTTCGAGTATTGGAAAAAGAGCTGGCACATGTGCATAAAATCCAATGGGGACTATTTTGAGGGCGACAACATTAATGTAGACGAATAAATAAATATTTGTTTCAAAAAACGAAAATTCCCCATATTTTCTGAACACACCTTGTATATTAATAATAACTAATAATAACCTTCTAGCTACCTAATTTGTTTGGTTAAATTTAAATACTCTTTTATAATCCTAAGGTCCAATATGAGTAAAATATTGCAAATTTGCCTGTATATTTGAAATTGTTTACTTTTATAAAAATCCGAGCCCTAATAATAACAATAGCGAACAAGAAGAAAACCCAAATATACGCAGAGAAATCAAGTAAACAACCCTAATACCTCGATGCACTTAATGAATGAATGCAGCCCTCAAGAGAATCTCCGCAAAAGGCAAACACGACTGAATTTAACCTTTTCAATTGTGTTTGTTTTGGTCTGTCTGTTAAATGAAAGACTAGTGCTGCATTGAAATAATTTTAATTTATTCAAAAATCTTAGTAATGTTACCTACAAGTAGACGACCTTAAGACATTAATTAACATAATGAATCCTAAAAGAAAGCTTATCTCCTTAATACATTACAAAGATTACCCTTATTTTGCTAAATTTGTTAGGTAAACGGTAAAAAGTCTAACGAAGTATTTTTTAACATCTTTAGCAAAATAGCGTAACGTGAATGCAAATTTGAACCACTTTAGGGTTAGACAATGACATCTTTAAAATTAACTGGATTATCCTTTGAGTCTACACTTTATGGCTCCTTGCTCAGACAAATAGCACTTTCATAAAACCGTACTTGAATTTTTTTATTAATGTCAAGACGCGTCAATGAGTGCCTTCACCAAATATGCAACGGTTTGTGAGTATATTTCATATAACAGGGCATTTTTTCTAATGTGCCATTTTACTAGAAGCCACAAGCATTAAAGTCCTTACACTACGAGTAAAAAAAATATAATCTCGGTCAAAAGTGTACAAATCATGATATTATTATAAAATGTTTATTTTTTATTACCAGACCATTTATTTGTCCTCTATTACAAATACAATTGGATCGGTGAGATTAAGATTTTTGAGTACAAAATGCATTTTTAACTATTTTGTAAGTAAATTTTGTAATAGTTTATTAAGGAACTAATGTCATAAGACGTCATTACAAAACTCGCTCATTCGTCGCTCGTTTTATAAATTGTCCGCGTGCGACAAAAGGTCTTATGACATGAGTTCTTTATGCTATTTTATCTATTTTGCAAAAAATAATTTTATACATTAAATTTAATTTGATTGAATTTTACATTAGATAGTTGGTATCACAGTCATTGGTTTGACAGTTAATGTCAAAACCGATTCCCCATGCCGTCCTTAATTTACTTATTTACAATAAGCGGCTGTTAATGTTAAAGAAGAAAAAAATAATTTTCTTTGGTGTTAAGAAAATTTATTGCCAGAAAAGTCTCGTAAGTACTAGAAAAATCATAAAAATATTATAACCAATATGCAAAATATTATGCTGTTTAAAGTATAGCCAACCTATAAAATCAAAATTTTGAGTGGGATAAAGTATCTCATTACAGCACCTAAAGCGGTGTTATAATGAAGTTATGAATGCAAAATAGATAATAGTATATTATGTATTAAGTTTGATAAACCCCATTCTATACACGAATTTAATTTAGGCACTAGCGAGCTTGCGAGCGAGTGCTTACATTAATGTGTATAGAAAAGTTTATAAACGGGGTGCATACTATACTTTTTCTACGACAAATACTTACTATTATCTTAAAATGATTTAAATCAAAAATTTGTATAAAGCGCCATCTATGAAACGATAGGGGAATCTGTGTGTCACCGTCAAATGTCAAATTTTAGTATTTTATAAAAGGTTATAAATCAAAATGTATTTCATGAAAATTGACAGTTTTTCACAGTGAAAGTAAAGAAAATGTTTTATGAACACTTTACAGTGGAGTCCGTGCCCAAATTTAACTTATAGTTTACTGCCGGCGGAATTAAAAGGCCAGTACAACTTTTCAAATATTGGCGTTGAGAAACTATTTAATACTTTTGTATTTTTGTATTGAGATAATAAAATAATTTTCACATTTAGTAATATTTTACAAGAAAGGTACTTTATTTTAACGATTGTATGACATTTGATAACTGTCAACTAACTTAAAACTAACTTCAGCCCTAGTCCAGTCATCTTAGCATTTCACCTCGGAATCTAACGGAATAAGCTGAATTTTTGTACAAACCTTTATTTTAGCATTGCAAATGTTGTCTCAAAAGTCACATATGAAAACGTGTGAGCGGCCTTAGATATCGGCCATTCCAAGCCCATGGACAGGACACATCAGAAACATGTCTAAATATATTCTTGTTACTTCCTTAAGTTTACTTATTTTTTCTACGAGTATTTATGAGAAGTATTACCCAAATTTGGCTAATACTTCTCATAAATACTGGTAGAAAAAATAGGTAAACTTAAGGAAGTAATAAGAATATATTTAGACATGTTTCTGATGTGTCCTGTCCATGGGCTTGGAATGGCCGATATTCAAGGTCAAAGGTCGCAAAAATCAATTTTTTGAGAATATCTCCTTTTCTCTGCCTCCTATCGTATTTGCATTTATTATACAAATTGTAGAGAATAAAATTCTCTACAAATTTTGTTTAAATAATTTTTTTATACGTCTAATCGTTTTTGAGATAGAGGGCGCAGAATGTGGAGCGCTCAGCCATACGTACCTTTAGCGCAAGGTAAATCATGAATCCCAATCTATTATACCGTTTTTTTTTATAATTATTTATTAAATATTACTTAAATAACAATTTAAAACCTTATATTTATTTTTATATATTTTTTTAAAACAGATAGTCATTAAATATTACTTACTTTTGACATACAAATAATTAAATAATGAAGTGAATCATTCTAAATATATTCTAATGTTATTCTAATTAATGATAAATGCATTTTAAGAAGAAAATACATTAAATGAATTTGCTTTGAATATGTCTCTGGTCATCTCTTGGATCCAGATATTGCTTTTAAAATAACAGACCTGGAAATACTATAGCGGGCTTGCTATAAATAAAAAGGTTAGGTATACCTATATTTAAAGCAAGTTGTGACCCTAGGTATAGGTCTAGGGTTGTGACAGATAATATTCGTAATATTTTAAAGGTTAACATGGCTGATTTGTGTTTTATTTGTAATAAGTTACTTTCTGAAGGTGATTCTGTAACTTTTGTGCGCGGTATAAAGACTTTAAATGAAGCAATTATTGAGAGAAAAAAACATAAACTACCTAAATACTTTGACTTCTGTGAACGTTCATATTGAGTGTCGAAAATTGTACGCTATAGCGTACTATAGTAAAATTGCAGCAGCAAAACGTCGCCTTGAAGAGACTGAACCTTCAACGTCATCAACTGTACCTCGTAAAAAAGGGAATGATGTGTTTGATTTTAAAATATTTTGCTTATTTTGTGGTGAAGTCGCAGATGAGGCAACAAAGGCAAAAAAATCTGCAAAGTACAAACGCGTTATAAGTAAGTTTTTGAAGATATGACAATTAATGTCAATGATAACGAGGAGAGTGATGATGAGAAATTGCTGGCCAACCTGAAGAAGATGAGGATGAAGAAGATAAAGATTAATAATAATAATATTAATTATAATATTGATATAAATAAAAACATTTTTTCCTACTACGATCTAATCTAATTCATTAAAATTAAATTAAAATATAAGATATAATATATATTATATGAAGATAAAATATATTTGATTTAAAATAAAAATAAATATAAGTATAAGGTATTAATTTTTTATTTTAGTAATATTTATTATATTATTAATATATTAATAAAAAAATTTTGTAAACAAAATTTGTAGAGAATTTTATTCTCTACAACTTTTATAATAAATGCAAATACGATAGGAGGCAGAGAAAACGAGATATTCTAACAAACTGATTTTTGCGACCTTTAACCTTGAATATCTAAGGCCGCTCACAAGTTGGCATATGTGACTTTTGAGACAACATTTGTAATGCTAAAATAAAGGTTTTCACAAAAATTCAGCTTATTCCGTTAGATTCCGAGGTTGATCCCTTTTTTTGACTAAGATGACTGTACTACCCGTGTTTTTAGTCTGTTGCTAACTTCAGCCCGTGACTAAAGCGCCATAAAGCGTAAAGTGTATTTAAAAGGTCACTTAGTATCATGGAAACATGTACGTTAAAAGGCGTTTTAAAGGTGGAAGTAGAAAAAATAATTTACATCTTCTTACAAAAATGCATTATAAACTTTTAAATTGATTTTAGAAAATGATTTGTCAAAATAAAAATTTGGACATGTACTGTTCTTAATCTCACCGATTCAATTGTTTTGTAATGACGTTCATATGTACCGGGTGATCCCCTATAGTGTCGCCCCCCTTTAACTTTTTGTAGGTACTAAAAAAATTGGAAAATTGATCAGTACACAGGGAAAAACAAAAAGTTTATTTTTTTTCAATGGATCACCCTATATATGTATTTATTTTTCGATTCCTTGTAAAATTCTAAGCATATTTCATATAACATACCATTTACCTAAATTCAACCGTTTCTGGAATATTTAAATTATTTTTATGATTATAAGTTGAAATAGTTTGTCTTTCTCTGCCTGAGTACGCCATTTTTACTTATTTAACAAGACAAATCGACATAATGTTACTATAGTAATTTATTTCAAATAAAAATTTTGGTATACTGAGGCTTCATTTAATGATAACATTTCGAATGCGAATATTTCCGAAACGGTTGAATTTAGGTATATGGTTTGTTATTTGAATTATGCTCAGAATTTTACAAGGAATCTAAAAATAAATTCATATATAGGGTCATCCATTAAAAAAATAAACTTTTTGTTTTTCCCTGTATATTGATGAATTTTTCAAGTTTTTTTATACATAGAAAAAAAGCATTTTTTAGTACCTACCTACATAACCACTTAAAATAAAGTTAAAGGGGGCGTCATGTACAGGATGATGTTTTTTTGACGAAAGTACAGGGTGATCCCCTATAATGTCGCCCCCCTTTAACTTATTTATTTTAAGTGTCCCAAAAAATTTAAAAGTGTGGTTATGTAGGACCTAAAAAATACTTTTTTTTTACGTATAAAAAAAATTGGAAAATTGATCAGTATACAGGGAAAAACAAAAAGTTTATTTTTTTTTAATGGATCACCCTATATATGTATTTATTTTTCGATTCCTTGTAAAATTTTAAGCATATTTCATATAACATACCATATACCTAAATTCAACCGTTTCTGAAATATTTAAATTATTTTTAAGATAATAATTTGAAAAAGTTTGTCTTTTCCTGTCTGAGTACGCCATTTTTACTTATTTAACAAGACATATTGACATAATGTAACTATAGTAATTTATTTTCAATAAAAATTTTGGGATACTGAGGCTTCTTGATTTCTAACAGTTTAAAAAAACATTTAATGATAACATTTCGAATGCGAATATTTCAGAAACAGTTGAATTTAGGTATATGGTTTGTTATATAAATTATGCTCAGAATTTTGCAAGGAATCTAAAAATAGATTCATATATAGGGTGATCCATGAAAAAAATAAACTTTTTGTTTTTCCCTGTATATTGATGAATTTTTCAATTTTTATTTTAAGTAGAAAAAAAGTATTTTTTAGGTCCTACATAACCACACTTTTAAATTTTTTGGGACACTTGAAATAAAAAAGTTAAAGGGGGGTGACATTATAGGGGATCACCCTGTACAGGATAATAATAAATTTAAATTAAATATTTAGTTTAATAACCCATTTTTCCACTCTTTAGCGTTTTGTACGCTCATTTTGTTAGAATACGTTGTAAATATTAATTAGGAAAATATTATACTTTTTGACTAAATTTAAGTTTAAGTATAGAAAACCAGGGACCCGGACCGAAACCGAAAACCGGAACGGAACCGGTTTTTTTTTCCGAACCGAAACCCGAACCGGAACCGTTTTCGCTTTTGATAAAATCTGTTGGACCGGAACCGAAACCTTTATTTGCTTTCATTCTAATAACATTATATAACATATATATATTTGAGGTTATAGATTAAAATTACGTAAAACAAATAACCTCACTGGAACCACTTAAAACCGAAAAGAACCGAACCGTTATAACTCCACGAAACCGAAACCGGAATCGGAACCATTAAAACGAAAATAGGGTGAACCAAAACCGTACCGGAACCGATATTTCATTTCGGTCCGGGTCCCTGTAGAAAACTAAACATCATTTACTTAGTAGATGTTTTTGACAATGCAACTGTTTTACCAAATATCTGGGCTTTTTGTACTAGTAAAAAGTACTAAATCAACTACAAACGGAATATTTTCATAGCAAATTTAATGCAAGTTTTTATGTTGCTCATCATTTGGGTACCAAAGTTAAAATCAACAGTTTTTACTTGTAAAAACGCCAAGGGATCGTCCATTAACGTCACACGTTGATGGGGGTAGGGAGTCAAGATTTTGTGACATCGTGTGCTATAATAATAATATTGTGCATGACATGGGGGAAAGGGTTTATAATCCTCTAAAAAGGGAAAATGTACTTTATGGAAGACCCCTAACTATAAGAAACATTATGAATGTATATCTTATTTAATTAAAGGTTTAATGATTGACCTAAAAAAGGCCGCAAGTGACACATATGCTAGTGCAAAGAAGTGCGAAGTAGAGGGGACAGAAGTGGCATGTTATAACATATATAAAACCTGTAATAACTCCCGCTACTACGACTATGACTATTCATAGTCATGAATGTGTTTGTATATAAAGTGTGAGCAACTAATTATAATAACAAAATATATCGTTAAAAAACTATATACTTACAGGTAGGTATAATGGGGGATATAATTTTATAAATATTAAAAGTAGGTGAACGATGTGTTACCGAAATGGCAGGTTGGGATTTGAATTCACTTTCAAAAGTTGTAAAAAAATATTATCTTGTAAGCATGTCATAAAATTGTTGTAAAACACTTTATATAGTTTGGAGTGGGTATAGTATAAAGCTTTTAAACTACATTATGTCTGAAAGTTTCCGGATTTTCTCATTTAACCCGGCAAACGGCAGGTGGAATAAAGTTACATCATTGGTTTTCAGAAGTTACTTCCAGGTCAAAATTCAAGTTTAAACCTGCTTGTGCACTAAATTATATGGTTTTGCTCATCTTGAATCAAACTTGGAAAATGTCTTTTAATACAAAATAAATATTTTTGTATAATTAGTTTAGTACCTTGCAATTTCAAGTTTTAAATTTGACATTACTAATAAAATAACAAAAATTATTTACAAAAAGTTACTAAGTATGTCATAAATATTTTTGGCTAATGCAAAGTATAAAAAATCAACCAAAAAAAATAATTATGTTAACACAAGCACAAAATATATAATATAAAATTTAAAAAAAAATTGTAAAATAACTGCATACTGATAAATTCCAAACCCATTACAATACAAACTGAAAAAAAAATCCATAAAATAACAGAAATATATTTTTTTTAAATACCAAACGAAACATAACAAAAAAATGCGTGTTGCGGTAGTCAGGTGGGGTTAATATGACCCCAATCAACTTGGAAGCGATGTTACTCCACAAACACAAATACTAAGTAGTATTTTAAAATGAATGATGAAATATGTAGCCGCAGACACGCAGGCGCAGCGCGTGCACTCTAAAGTCTATTCAAATCCAAGCTGGACTAAATGTAAACACAATCCTCCGAATCGACCAATAAGAACGAGTCACACAATCAGAATCGACCAATAGAAACGAGTTATCACGCGTCTGGGCGTTTTTGTTTAGTCCAGCTTGGATTTGAATAGAAATAAGAAATATACAATGTATATTATACATGTACTTAATGTGGAAGTTTAAATTAATTGTTGCGTTAGTCGTCAGGTGGGGTGAATATGACCCCAATTAACTTTATACAAACAAATACTGAGTAGTATTTAAAATGTATGATGGGTGTCAAGCAGTTTACTACAAACGGGAGTGTTCAACCGAAAAAAAGAGTTTGTCGAGCAACAGTCACAGGTGGAAATAATGAAATTAATGTATTAGCAACAACGGCCGCTAATCCTCATGCAAGCACACGAGAATTATCTAGAGATTTGGGAATATATATAACATGTTAGCAGAATATTAAAACGAAATACGAATTAATAAATGCATTGAAGTCGAAGGCCACCCTTTTGAGCACCTACTTTAATTAAAATTTAAAAAATAAATAAATTTAAAAAATAGAACCAAGTATTTTATTCAAAAATTATTGGAGAATCGTATAGAGAAAAAACAATTCGACAATTCTTTTTTATGTGAGCATATTGCCAAGCTTTAGCTCCCCAGAAAGGGGATGTCACAATTTAATAATAATAATGGTAGGAATGGTTTTCTATGAATCGTTGAAGACTTCAACTTGAAGTCCAGGGCCATCTTTCTAAAGCTTGTATGGCAACGGTGATGGGAGAAACTTTGTTTCAGTCATATGCCTGTGTTCTCTAAATGCACGATTAACCGAAACGCCCAATCTTTAAGTTGATATTATAAATGATTTTCATAAAAAATAATAATGAAGTTTATAATAATTTATTTTTCCACTCCCACTCTTAAAACGTCCACTATCGTACATGGCACTTAGTGATCTTTTAAATATACAATAATAGGCTGTGACTTTAGGGCGTTTTAGTCACGGGCTGAAGTTAGCAGCAGTAGCTGTCGGGTTTTGATTAGGGGCTGAAGTTAGTTTCAAGTTACTTGACAGTTGTCAAAATAAAGTGCTCTTCTTGTGAAATAATACTAAAATATGAAAATTGTTTATCAATACAAAAATATGCGTTTGTACTGACATTTTGATTTCGGCAGCACTGCTTTAATAATTTTAGATGGATTAGCAATGCAAACATCCTCTTTACTTTAACTGTGAAAAACTGCTTCTATAACGGTTTAAGCAGTTCTTAGTTGATTTTCAAGGGAGTAATTTCGATTTTCACAGACAAACTTGACAAACCAAGGCTTTCATTTTAAAATCCGGTAAAACAGATTCCTAAAATCTAGTAGATTTAATCTACCAATTTGGTTATTTTATTTTTAAATAGATGTCGCTTTATACCAGTGATGCCAGATCTTTAGCGCTGAATATCCGTATTTGACCTAGTAGTATGGTGGGGATTAAGGAAAACAATCAGTATAATTCCGTATTTCGTATTTTACACTTATTACGTAATTTTTTTATCAATAATTATCTAATTATAATTAGACTAATTTAGGGGAAATTTAATTTCCATGTTGATGATTTATTATTTTTTAGAATAAAAAACGTAGTATAATTTAATTTTTAAGTCTTGAGCAAAAAGGCAATTCTTTTAATTATTTTTTTTTACTCCTATTATATGGAATATAACCGTTCTAATATCACTTTTTAGTGTTAATCGTTCTTTAACGTTAATTTTTTAATATTTCCGAAACACTTGAAGATAGGTATAGGACATTGTACATGAAATATGTCTATAATTTTCTGAAGAATCCAAAAATTGAATAAAATACAGGGTGTTCCATTTGAAATTTGAAAGTAGGTATTGGCCACTGATATATGTACACACTGTACAAAAAGATTTTATTGAAAAAAGTGCGCAACTAAAAATACCAATCGACGTGTCCGAGCATTTTTAGGAACATGCCCCCATTTATGTATTATCGAATTTATTCCATTTGGCTGATACACACTGTATTACAGAATGAATTATTCTATCGGATGACGGAATAAACACTGGTGGCGACATCTCTGTGTTTAATATTTAACAAATTTTAGATAAATCAAACTTCACGTTTTGCTAATTAAATTATTTTTTATGGTACACGTTTGGAATTGCATATTCCGCTCGAGTGAAAACGAAGGCGAGTTTGACGATTTTACGTATTCCAAACTTGTTACAGAATATACTATTCTCGCCTTTTTATATAGAAAATGTGAGAAAAAGAAGTTAAGAAATATTTTTTTTCTTCTATATATTTGTTCATACTCCAAATAGTTTCAAATTTTAGAGAAAGAAATGCAGTACCCAAATTAATTAATTAATTAATTTACAGATATTTAGTTCAGTCTTGTGGATAAGTAAAACCGGAAAAAAAAGATTTTTAACCTAAAAATATTCGGGGAAAAATCACCCCAAAGAACGAAAGGCTATAACTACAGAGTTGGCGATAATTTAGGTATAAAATTTGGATTTGTTATAAATCCGTATAAAATCCGTATTGCTCCCAAAATCCGTATATTTTCCCAATAAACTCGAAATTCCGTAGAATACGGAAAAATCCGTATATATGGCATAACTGCTTTATACAAATATTTTTATATTTTTTTGACACTCATTTTTATTAAACATTTGCTTGCAAGTTTTAAATTACTATTAAACCCATGCCGGCGCAATATTTTTAAAAAACTGTGTTGCTGGATGAATAAAACATTATATAAAAAACAAGTTAAATAAAATACGACTTAACGTCCCAATAAATTCAATTACAATAAATTCAAAATCAAATATTCAAATAGAGTGCATAAAATCCCATTATGTATTTCCCAACCGAAATGCACTTTAACATCTCATAGTATTGTTTGATTTATTTCTCTCTTTATATTTCAATCGCAACCATAGCCGTCCCTCACTACAAATACAATTTTAAAAATTCTCACGTAATAAAAAAATACTCTTCTCTATTTTAATAATATTACCACCGATAATACCAACGATAATACCTGTTATGTAAATATACCATTAGAGGAATTATGTAGGTAGGTATGTGTTTTTAGACAAAATTTTAACAAAATAACAAATAATAATAAATCATCTTACTTTTATTCCACCCACGAATTTGCCTGCTTGATTAGAAATCAGTTTAAAATTGAAATTTTCCCAAAATAAAATTTAATAAACGTTATAATAATTTGCCAATAAAGTTAATAGGCTACCTTTGGAATAAAATTTAATATGCCTAATTTTAATTTTATTAGAAAAATTAAAATAGAAGGTTGGTTTAAATTAAATTTAACCAATGCAATTCATAATTTAGGCCAAAATTAATACCTTACCCTTAGTATTAAATCTATAATTTAAAAAAAGTAAAAACAAAATAAAAAAGTAGGTAAATATTTATTTCTAAAAATGTTCCACTGAGAAAGCAATGCAATTGCCAAAAATTCCTTTTGCATAATATTGACATTATTTGGGGTTTTTCCAATACAATTCTATTGATTGTATTGGCTCCACCTTACAACGTTGGGCATCAGTGATTGGTAGTTCATTATTCACTGTAATTTGGACCATTTGGATGGTTGCAAACTAGCTTATTCCAAAATTATCATAAGGACCTAACATTACTTTTTTATTATATCTCCTTTAGTTATTTAAAAAGCACACACAGCTGTGTAGCTGCCCTAGGGCAGTTCGGTTTTGTGTGAAGTGCGCTTTATAAAATAGTAAGTGAAATGAAAGGGACAAGATCGGATTCATAAGGTAGAAATACACTGGTATTTATTGAAAATATATACTACATAGGACACTTTTTTATAATGGTCTTATATTATTTAATAACTTACCTGTAATAATAAAGAGTTCCTCTAATTATGATAAATTTAAAAGTCTCATTATGTTTATACACTGAAAAAAATAAGCTGTTGAAACAACAAAAAAAATATTAATTCAACTCTTTATTAGACTGGTTGGTAATTCAATTTTTTTTTCTGATTTTAAACCGCCGGGCAAAAAAAGTTTTTTTGTAACCTAAAACTTTTCTATTTAAATTTTGGTGACGATCGGATAATATTTACTAGCCGCGCCCAGGTGAGGAAATTTAAATATACAAAATATTCAGAAAATTATTTTTATTTGGATTGTTTATGAGTGAATGCATGCACAAAACTTAAATTAATCAAAGAAATAAATATTCCGTTAAATGGTTAATAGAACAACATTCACAAAAAGCAATTAATGTCCAAATTCGGTTAGAATTTAAAAAAGGTTCGTGAATATTTTACATTACATTACTTAAGTGCGGTTTTGTTACAGGAAGGAAACTTCTTGCGATATGCTTCAACAAACTGAAAGACAAATTGCTTCTGTTCTTCATTTTGAGTCAAAATTCTATTGTAGTCTTTCAAGAATTTAACACCGCGTTCAGCAACATCATTGACTACAAACAAACCACGACAAAAATCGAAAGCTTCTTGATAGTCGTCATTGTCTTCCCATGTTGATGGATCAAATTTCAAAAAAGCAGCAGGCAAGCCAAACGCATTGAAAAAATAGTAGGTCTTATACGATATGAAATCGCTTAAAGAGCTTGGGAATAAGACTTCCGGGTTTGAAATTCGTCGTCCTTCTAATAATTTTACGTTTGGTTTTCTTGATTGAAGATTTTTTACCATTTTTCGTTTATCTTCTAGTGGAACACAAGGATCAAAAAATGCCAGAGCTGTGGTCTCCGGCGTCAAGTACCACAAGTGATTCTTTATTTTTGACAAAATTGTATGAGACACTGCTGAATCAATTTCTGCATACGCGATCGAATCTTTAACAAATTGCAAATCTTGATTCGGAGCTGTGATGGAGCTTGGGCACCCGTACCAGACTTTTATATAAAGTTTAACTAGAAAAATGCATCTTTTCGTTCCCATGATGTTTTTTCTCGCCTGTTTAAATTTATGTCGACACCAGCCATGCAACCTGGACGACCTTTCTGTCTTTGTTTCAACAAAAACTGTCTATCCTCTTCAAAGTGAATCATTTTCAGTGCGCAGGCATGCGCAATGTCAAAAAGATCGTCCAATTTCTCCATAAATTCAGCTCGTTTTGTATGCGGTATTCCTTTCGAAGAATCTTTTCGAACACGATTCCATGTATCGTACATTTTCATTAATTTTTTACCGCATTTATGTGTTTCACGTATTGGCAAACGTGCTTGGTGCCAAAACATTGATGCTGCGCTTACTGCCAACTTCGCACTTTCTTTTGACGTTAATCTTACTAATCGCATGTTATAAAAAAATACCTGCAGAACTTCTCTGTTGGACGGTAACTTAGCACCAGTGATTTGATGTTTCACGACTCCAATTAAATTGATATGACGCAAAACATTGTCGGTTGCACGAGTAATTCTTGTTGATGTTGTCGGTGGCGTTTCCGCAGATGAAGTCGATGGAATCGACATTATGATTTGTGATTTACTGAGAATTGACAAACTTTACTTTCGGCACAGCAGAGAACATAAATAAAAAATAAATATAACAGTTATAAAAAATATAATGTTTGGTTTATGGCAGATAAATATGGAAAATTTAATGTTATCGTCGTCCGCGTCGAAAAATGTATATAGGAATAGGAAATATAAAATTTCACTGACACCACAACAATAAGCCAAATACCAAAAATTACTCTTAAATTCGTCCGCTGAATATAAATATATAACATTTTCTAGGTACTACCTAGGTAGTATTATACTATAATAGCTATAGGTAGTACTATAGTAGGTAGTTTCATATTCTGGGTCCCCGCCGACCTGCCTTCGTCACTGCTGCTTGTACTTTCAAGTAATATTTTATCAATTAATATTGAAATAATTAGTCCTACAGGTATTCACCAAATACCATTATATGATATAATTTATATCCTTCACTTTATTTGACAGCTATTTTTTGTTTAAAAGTTTGGTTATGTGTTTTACTGGAGCCACAGCACCTCTCTGTCCCCAGTTGTTTCAGTAAAATTAATCTGCCGTACATTTATAAAAGGGTAGTATTTACCACTGAGCTCAGTAACTGAAAGTGGATTTCGGAATGCGTTTTCAGTACCGACAGTACTGACATTAAATTACGGAACATAGCCATTGTAAACACTATTTTATAAATTTAAATAAATGAGGTAAATAATAGTCAATTATTGCCAATGACAGATAATGATAAATATAGTAACTGTCAACCTGACAACGATATCTATAAAGTTAGTAATATTCTTTTTACGCGGTGGAAAAATAGGTATATTTTGTACTTTAAGAATTAGAGTAATGTCGTTTCTACATTTCATAGAAAAGTTAATTTATTAAAACCAATTTTGGATTTATGTAGTTTTTAGATGAGTTAATTTATTAGCAATGCAACTACATACTAATTTATACATAAAAAATAAGTTTACTACGCCATAATTAAATTTGTTTTATTTATTAATATTTTCCGTATTTTCATATTTACCTGCCTGGGCGCGGCCACTAAATATTATCTTATAACTACGAAATTTTAAATGAGACATATTTAGGCCAAAACAATACTTTTTTCGCCCGGCGGTTGAAAAAAAATTTTTTACGACCAGTCTACTCTTTATGCACTTTAAATACAAGCAATGGTTTTTGCACGTTTACTTAACCATCTAAAAATGTCAAATTGTATTGTTTAATTGAACAACAAATAACAGTCAAATGAACAAAATTAGGATATTTGTTCCAATCTGCTAATTTTGTTAATTTAACATTCTTAGAGTGTTAAGGCAACTTTATGAATGCAAATTTAACATTTTAAATTTTAAAATAACATTTACAATTTGTTAAATAAACAAATTTAATGTTGTGGATTAAACAGCAACTAAACGTTAATCTAATAGTTTTTTTAGGTAATCCCAACAATTTTAGTATTTGATTTAACCAATTATCTTTGATTCCAGCTATTAAATCAAAATAGGATAAAAACTTTAATTCAAACAATTAGTTCATGTAAGATCAATATTTTAAATTGTCAAATGAACAAATAAACTTTGACAAACTCTGACTATTGCTTTGACACCAAAATATAGATTAATCCAATAGGTTTTTTGTTGAAACAACATTTTCAAAAAAGACATTTAGGCAAATGTTAACTCAACGAATATATTTTTTTCGGTGTACAATCGTTTAATTTTAATTCATTTGTACACATTGTAGACAGTTATAGCTTTTGCTAATAAACGAATTATTTATTTATTTATTAAAAAGATGGAACGGATGATTTAAGATTGAAATTATTGAAGTAATTATATGCATACAGCCATATAGTGCATGGTAAAAGAAAATGTAACATGGTGATATACAAACTAATATAAATTAATAAAAAAAAATAATGAAAGATTTAAGGTTATTCTCAGATCCTCTTAATTAAGACCCTTGATCATTTAAAAAAAATTAAAACATAATTTGTTGACCAAATAGTTTTTAAATTAAGCTTAAGTTAATGAAGAAAAGAAAGCATACCTAAGGTGGATTTAGCCAGAATTTAATATAATATAATGTAACGTAACGTAATTTAATGTAATTTAATAAAATAATTATTTATACAACATTTAATACACGGTATTTTTAAACCGATGTAGACTGTCGTTGACTGAATGATAATTAACTTTACTTTTAAGCATATCCCAAAGATTGTATGCACAAATCAATTTAACAAACCATCTTTACTTTAGGTACAAAACAAATTTAACTAACCTTCAAACCTTATATGGAAAATATTATTCATGTAAATAAGGTTGGTATTATATTACATTAAATGCGGCTAAATCCACCTTTAAATTATTAATTTAAAAAATGCATTTATTTCAAAGGGGATTCTTGTACAAAGTAAATTTTCTTATCAGTTGTAAGTTCCTAGTTACTATACAAAATACTATTATTTAGCTAGAAATCGCAAGTTTCTTAAAAAAAAGAGGTATTAATTAAATTGTTTAATGTATTTGAATATAGTTTTATTGTATGTTTAATACAAGCCTACTCGCTTAAAATGAATTAGTCAAAAATAACTAATTAAAAGTCATATTTGACCAATTGTCATCGCGAAAAAGCAGTGACTACTAATTAGTCAAATTCTACTGAATTAAATAGTCAAATTAGTAGATTTAAATTTTAAAATTGTTTTGACCAAGCCGGGGATTGAACTCAGGTGTGTCCCTTGTCAAGCTTGTCAAGCTGTTGTCATAACCCATTCGGCCATCAGCCGCTCTTATAAAAATAAATTTTATTTGTCAATAAATATTGTTCATAATATTTTAAAGTTGAATATATTATTTGTGTTGCTGTTTTGAGCTAAACTTTTTGCATCTTTATTTGTTTTTATAGGTCATTTAACCATGGAGCTTAGGTATATCCATTTAATTCAAATAATACTTTGTTGTTGGCCGCAAACGATTAAAGAAATTAGCTACCTACTTTTAACTCTCAGAAATAGTCAAAGATGGTGACTAATCATAAATTAGTCAATCTTTAACTATTTACGTAGTAAAAAATAACTATTTAAAAGTGAAAACGACTATTTTATTAGTAAAAAATGCTGGTACTAATTCAAATAGTACAATCTTGATTGATTTCAATATTTACTGTGATTTGAACCAATCGGCTTGGAAGAAGGCGACTATAATAACATTTAAAATTGGTATAAAGCGAGGTTAACCATTTAACATAGGTCATATTTTATTTATTTATTTTTGAAATTCATTTAGTTATCTACTTATTGGAGTAGAAAAGTATAGTATTACACTCTAGATTATGCGCATTATTCACTCTGATGATTTAAGTTTTTCGTCCCGAGACGCAAACCTCATTCTCGTAAATAATAGCCTACATTATCTCTTGGATAATTGGATAATAATAAAATATTATTCTATTATATATTTTATTATTTTATCCAATTGTAAATGATTTTATAAATACATTTATCTATTTTGGGTTCATAATGACTTACTAATAAGATACTTTACCCCACCCAAAACTTTGATTTTATAGGTTGGCTATACTTTAAACAGCATAGTAGTGAAATAATATTTTGCATATTGGTTATAATATTTTTATGATTTTTCTAGTACTTACCATACTTTTCTGGCAATAAATTTTGTTTGACACCAAAGAAAATCCTTTTTTTCTTATTTAACATTAATAGCTGCTTATTGTAAATATGTAAATTAAGGACAGCATGGCGAATCGATTTTGACATTAACTGTCAAACCAATGACTGTGAAAGCAACTATCTAAAGTAAAATTCGACCAAATTAAATATAAGGAATAAAAATAATTTTTTGTATGGAATTTTTGCAAAATAGATAAAATAACATAAAGAACTTATGTCATAACTTATGACTCATAAGACCTTTTGTCACACACGTCCATTACAAAACTCGCTCCTTCGTCGCTCGTTTTATAGATTGTCCTGTGCGACAAAATGTATTAGTTCTTTAATATACTATTAATATACTTAAATATACTGTTTTTTCAAATTTATGATTTTTATTATAATAATATCAGTGACGGCTGGTGACATTAAATTGGGGGGACAGAAATTTATATACATGCAAAAATTGGATAATCTTAATCCTTATCTTTTAAAAAATGCAGAACAAAGGTTAGTTTGGATAATAAAAAGAAAATAATTGCATAAATAAATATATTTAATTAATAACTTTAATGCTTTATTTTAAATTAATAAATTAGGTACATAAGGTATAATTTCTAGAAAAATTTTATTTTACATCATAATCCTCATCATCACCATAGAAGGTTACCTTTATGGTTGCATGATAACACTTCTTTTTTGCCTTTGCTATTAGATGATATAAGGGATAAATATCTGCACTTTTTTTTGCTCCAAGTCGCATCGTGGTGTATTCTTTCGTTAACCCAAGATCCACTATAAGGTATAATATAATAATTATAATAATAATTATAATATTATAATAAATAATAAAAAGTTAATGTTCTTCCCAAAATTATTGTTAGGTTAAATTTGTTAAGGTGTAATACGAAATAATTTTATGAAATGTTCAATAAATCGTGCTGGTACATCCTGTAATAGATATTCTCATGATGTTTATTTCAACGAAGTTACTACGACTTCCTTAAAATAATATGCTCTATAAACCAAAGGGAGAAACATGGAGACGAGTAATTTACTTTTTTAAATTAGTTATAAGATATGTTATCCAAACAGCAAATAAATTTTGGTGTACTCATGGGAATTTTTTTATAACTCTATCTAAAGTAAACAATTTATTTTTTTTAATCAAAATTGCTATTTTGTAAAATTTATATTTCAATTGTTCTACATACAATTGGTTTGTTAACAATTATTGTATTAAAGTAAAAACCTGGTGCTTTATAATTCGTTTATAACCCTTAAAAACTTTGTGATTTTACATTTGGAACTATAGGACGAGCATAGTTATTCTTTTAAAACTTCAGAAAGGGCCGCGCCTAGAGATGTAAAAAACGGTTTTTTTAGATGTGAAAAAAAAATAGAACGTTTTTTTTTCGTTTTTTCTCAAATCCACACAAATTCTGTCAATAAATAACATCAATCTTAAAAAATGGAGTAATTTTTCAAAATGAAATTTTGAGTAAAATGTATATTAATAATAAAGTGAAATGTAGAATATATTACATTTTTCATTATTAAAAATTTTGCCGAGACTAAAAAATCTGATTTCTTATTATTTGGTAGTTTCCACATAAGAAACTAATAGCAATTTAAAACTTCTACAATAATAGAAAAAATTAAAGGATAAAAAAAATTCCAAATTTTTTGAGATTTTTCGGATAGCTGTAGCTACCATACATCTGTGGGTAAAAGGCATAAGGGGATAAGTCAAAAAAGCAATTTTTCAGTAGAGCCTTAAACGTATTCGCATTAATTCAGGAAACATATTTATGGTTAGCGGGTATACCCTTTTGTTAGCCCATGTCATATGCTAACAAAAGAGTATACCCGCTAAACATAAATATATTTCCTGAATTAATGCGAACACGTTAAAGGCTCTATTGTAAAATTGCTTTTTTTGACTTATCCCCTTATGCCTTTTACCCACAGACATGTATCTTCGTTAAAAATGGTCGTATTGGAGCAGTAAAAATAGCAATTTGAAGCTTGAAGTTTCTAGTTTTGAGATTTTTAGATGAAAAACGTGCAACGCTGAATCCTAACGAATATCCTAATAAAAAAAAATCGAATTTTTACCACCAATGAATAAATGTTCTACAAGAATTTGCTATTGTTTTTTTTGAAAAAAAATGTCCATACTCTACATGAATTTGAAAAATCATGAAAAAAAGTGCTTTTGGTAGGTTTTTGAAAAATCAAGCGCTGAATCAAAAATATTATAGGTAGTTACTTTTTTAGGACCAAATCAAAACAAGCGCGGCTCTTATTGGTCAATTCGGTGATGGTTGAGCAAGACTGTATTTACATTTACTAAATGTCATTTAATGGCTAATTTTAGTCCACGAACTGGACTGGAAATATACAAAATTAGGCAAATGGGACTAATCTTGAAAAAAATCCTAAAATATAAAAAAAAAACATTTAAAAAACGGACCGTTTTTTTTCAAGTCGCATCTCTAGATAAGCCAACTTTGCGATGATGCTGGAGCTATTGTGTTGCGTTAAAAAACAAATTCTTACGTTTTATTGTAGCCTGGTCTATTACCAACCTTTTGATGATACTTGTGACCTGTTTAGAGAAATTTTGTTTTTATATTTTTGGTGCGCTAACATTCGGCCTTATGTGCGGCGTTAAAATCTCAAATTTTTCTGTGTAAATTAAAATTTATTCCTTAAAAATAGACTAAATAATCGATATAGAAGCAGTTTTTCACAGTAAAAGAGAATTTAATGTATATTTTTTTTAAATATTGGCGTCAAGAAACTATTTAATACTTTTGTATTTTTGTATTGAGATAATAAAATAAATTAGTATTATTTAACAAGAAATTAAGGCACTTTATTTAAAGATTGTATGACATTTGACAACTGTCAAGTATATTTTAACCATTGTATGACGTTTGAAAACTGTAGAAAAATATTTTTTTTGTTTTTTGAAAAACTATTTTAAATTTATGTCATAATTTTACACGGAAATTTTTATGTGACATTGTTGTTTATTTAAACAAGCCATATTTTAAAGTGGTTTTTAATATTAATTAATTAATAACTAGTGCAGAAAGTTTTACAAGATTTTTCTATACTAAACTTTTCTTCATCAGTTTCCATTTGTAGAAAACATATTTTTTTACAGGGATATGCGTGCGGAAAGTAGCAACTTTGTTATAATGTGTGTTTTTATGACAACAAATATAGAATATTTATTACTTTTAGTGGTTACTTTTAAAAAGAAATCACGCAAATGCTAATAAAGCACGTGATTTTCTTGCAATGTCAGCAGGAATATTAAAATGCTTCTTTATATACAGGCCCCAGAGTATACGAAAATAATGGTTTATTCCTTAGGGAAAAATAACGATTAAATATGACAATCCCAGAAGGTTGTTAAAAGATTAGTTTTATGTATAGCTATGTGACCTAAAGACAAAGATCAAAGGCCCTATTTTCGCCCCTGTCCGAAACTTTTTGTTTTTAATTAATTGTAGCGTTAAAAACCGCTAAATAAATTTAGTTATTTGTTACTACCTATACACTGTACAGTCGTAGTGGAATGGAAAAGTCTAGGAGCAGTTTATAACAATCCCAAAAAAATCCCTAATTAAAACTGGTGTGGGTTAATATTATGTTATATCGGTTTACACTAACTTAGTTTCACTAACTAACCGAGTTTCGCATTATTCACATAGTAAACTTTATAGAGCTATTGGCACAGAGATTAACCATAAATTATAATAAGCCACACAAATTTCGTTAAGATACACTGGGAGAATTCTTGTAGGTTTTCATAAGCAAATATATAGTACCTACTTGGATTTTTTTAAATGTTTAATTTAACAAACGAAGTTATACTTTAGTGAAACAAAGATAGTTGTAATTAACAAATATTTTGCTTACAAAACAGATAAATTCTGTTTTTGTTAAATTTATTTGCTACAACAAAATATTTATTTTTTGGAAGTAATAATGGTATCTGCAAAAAATAATGCTTAGTATAGGTTATGGTTATAGGTTAATGGTCTCTATGTTAACCACATCCATTACAGGCTGTGTGGGAACAGGCAATGGTTAACATAGATTTTTAAGTAAGCTGTAATTTACAGCTTACTTAAAAATGAGAGAAGCAAAACTTCGACCAAAGTACAAATAAATGAACTCATAATGTGCAGTGGCTATCATATTGGCCACAATTTAAATTTAAATTTAGAACCAATGTGGTCTCTATGTTAACCATTGCCTGTTCCCACAAAATTGCGAAAAAGTAACATTTGCAGTAATTGTTGCTACTAGCGAGCATAAGCATGTTTGTTTTACCTGACAACACACATAATTCAAAAGGTAATTGAATGCTTTACAACTTGTGATAATAGTACTTGGAAAATATTTAGATCGTTTTGGGACATAACCTCTATCAAGCTCACATACTGTGAGACTATTGAATCCATGCTTATAAACGTCCAGTATTTTTTGGTTTTTTGAAAAATTGGATTCAAATAAACTATTTTATCTAGTTGTTGGTATAACCGAAGATCAGGCTATGGATTCGGAGATTGAGGGCGATATCCCATCAAGAGTCCCCAAGTACTTTTCGTCTGAATTCACCAAGTACATCTTCATGTTTACAAGTAACTTCTGCCAATACTTCAGCACGATCCAGCCTACGTAATCGTAGTGAGCGAACATCCAGTATACATTTCAAAAAAAAATTTGAATAGATTTGGGGGTAAAAGTGACTCTGATGCAGATGTTCTTTCAGATGACACAGTATCGCGATTACTCATCAAAATCAGAGAAAACTACAAGTGGTAGGTCATTTTTGAAAATTGACCAGTGAAACTAAAAATAAAAATATGCATCACAGAAATGCCACTGTAACTTACTCACAAACACAAGAGTAGGTAGAATAAAAAAATGAAGAAACTTTGAGAAATTGAAATTTACTAAAACCGTTTCCAGATAAGAATAATGACAGTGGACAATTTGGAAATAAATATTTAATTTTTTATAACATACACCATGTAATTATTTTACCTGGTCCTGAAAAAAAAACTAAAATCCTTTCAGAAACGCAAAAAAAAACGATTAAATTAAATATGTGGTTTGCATCGCCCATCTATCATCTTATGGGCAGTGGTTTCCATTTTATCCACCATGATAAATTAAAAAAAAACAGTTGGATTTTTAAAATAATCATTAAAATAACTTAAGACATCCAAAATAGGTAGGTCTTCCAAAAAAAAAAAAAATTACCTAATGGATTCTGCCATATAAAGGGTTAACAAAAATGTCGAGTGCACGGAAATAAAACATCGGCGTGACAACCTACATTTGTTTATTATAACTCAAACGTTTAGTTTTCCTTAAAATAATTTAGTAACCAGATCTAAACTATATTTTATTCCAATAAATATCTGGCTAATATTAGTAAAGTTGTCATTCTTTGTTATCATCTCAGAGCAGGAAGAATGCCGTGAAAACAGTGTTTGTGTAGGGGAAAAGTGTGGAAATAATTTACTATTGCTATACTACTTTGCTTAGCAAAAATGCCATATCTACAATATTAATGAACATGTTCTTTTGTCCTTTAGTAATATTGAAGAAACGGAGTATTGATTTACGCCGAAGTAGCTACTGTATTCTTAACCTAAACCTAAAAGAGAACTGTACTTGACCATCGTTGTGACATCATTAAAATATGTGCCACCTCGATCTTGGATTTTATTTACGAAAAATACCCTGGGAAAATTGTTTCACAACTTGGCTTTTCGCGGCGCATGTGTGGACCGGGCTTAAAACAATTTTTGATTATGTACGCTTTTGCGTACGTAAACAAACAATTCTCTCAAAGGCATTTTCTTACATTTTCAGAAAATGGGTTAACCTTGGAACTTTTCTTAGAGCTATACAACAACGAAGCAGAGAATAAAGAAAATATCATTACATTAACATCTTCTTTCTCAATAGGAACAAAAATTTGTTTAGTTTATTTTTCTATAAAAATAAAATATTGTTCAGTTAACGCAATTTTAATTTCACTTTAATCAAACTTAATGTTAGCTCTACTAATATTTAATAACAATCACTAAATATTCGGGCAGTAAAGTAATTCTTGTAAAACAGATTTAATTTTGGTGACTAAATAAATTTAAAATGATAAGTTTGTAAAGTTATTCTGGTAAAACAGATTTAATTATGGTGACTAAATAAATTTTTAATGTCAAGTGTTATTTAATTACAGTCACTAAATATATAACCAAGCTTAGAATGTACTTTACGTATAAGAAACAAAACTTAGTAAGCATACTTGACTAAATATTTTGTTTACCTCAATTAAATATTTAATTCGCTAAATAGGACTAAATAATTTAGTCCCAATAAATAAATTATATTTCTTATAAATAAACTGTTCTCTCAGTGTTAAATAAATATCCTGTAAAATATTGTAAAAAAATTGTTCTACTTTATTTAAAACGCCCATTACATGACACTAAGTGACCTTTTAATCACACATTGACAAGTTGTGGCTTTATGGCCTTTTAGTCACGGGCTGAAGTTAGTGGACAGTTGTCAAATGTCATACAATCGTTAAAATAAAGTGCCCTTTTTGTAAACTTCTACTAAATTTAATAGTTATGTATGTATCAAGGCAGTAAAGTCGTATTTTTATTACGAATGTGGAAATTATATAACCACGTGAGTGATAAAAAATGACTTTAATACCGAGGTTTATATTAAATTTTATCCGAAATCACATTTAATGATACTAATAATTAATATTGATGATCAATTCAAATGTCATTTGAATGTAGGAAGTGTCTACGTATACTGTTTGTTTACGAGGGTTATGATATATTTGCCCACCGAGGCGATTTTTTAATCTAATTAATAAAATTAACTTATTATTTTTATTAAACAACATTTTATGAAATTGTCCAATCGATCTCCGCGACGGTACTTTTTTTTTAAATATTATTTAGTTGCTACTGAGTAGCAGTAGACACATCTTAAAATGTATAATGGGTTGCATACAATACTCGTATTAAATCGGCAGTAAAGTTCTACTTTAATGCCGATTTCTTTTACTTTACTGCCAATTGTTAACTACTTTACTGCCGAAATCGGATAAAATATATTTTATTATCTTAATATAAGAATACAAAAGTATTAAATAATTTCTCAACACCAATATTTGAAAAGTTTACATGAACATTGTACTGATCTTTTAATTTCGCAGGCAGCAAACTATAATTAACTTAATTTCGGCTGGAGACTCCACCTCGTGCCAATAGAATATTTTCTTTACTTTCAATGTGAAAAACTGCTTTATCGGATTAAACGGTCCATTATAGATTTTGCTTTATACAAATATTTAATTTAAATCATTTTAAGATAATAATAAGTATTTGTCGTCGAAAAAGTATAATACTTTGCAACTCGTTTATAAACTTTTCTAAACACTCATTTAATTAAGCACTCGCTTGCAAGCTCACTCGTGCTCAAATTAAATTCGTGGTAAAATGGGGTTTATTAAACTTATTAAGCCGTTTTTGGTACAGTTAGGCATTTATTTTTTTTATTATCTTAAAGGTCCGAATAGGAAAGTACACAATTTGAAAATTGCTTTTTATTTACACCGATGCATCGTAACATGACATTGCGATGTCATGTTACGACTTTTCTATAGGGAGAGAAAATATTGAATCCACTAGAAAAGAAACCTAAAACATATTGATTCAGTTGAGTTTACAAACAAATGTTTACTTGTTTAATATTTTCTCAAAATAAAATCACATTTTCCATTTATTTTAGTACTGACTCATGCAGAAACGTATTGTATAGGTATATATTTATTTAATACCACCAAAGTAGTCCTTTTAAGTATTTTTTCATTGTTTTTTGTTTTAGAGCTCGTCTAAATACATATTTTAATTCATACAATCGTAAATATGAAGCGGTTGTTAGCAAATTTTTATATAATTTTATTAAATTTTAATATCCATTTCATAATATTTTAACACAAATTCTGCATAATTAAAATTAATAATAAAATTTAAATCGGACAAAAACTATTTTGAATTCTTGACTAAATTTGGTTAAACAAGCAATTTTATTTCGGTAAATATATGATTTTAAAGGTAATAACTTTATAAAAAAAATGTTTAAATTTTTTAATAAAAAACATGATAGTTTGATAATGGGTTGCCCAGCGTTAAGCGTTAAATTTATTTCTCCTATTGGTAACCAATATAAGTAACCGCCCAGCCAAAGAACGGGAATAATGAACTCATTATTCACGTTGTTAGGCATCAGTTACTGGCTAATTTAAATATTCAATGTTATTTGAACAAATCGGGTTAAAAATTGGTCAGTACAATGTTCATATAAACTTTGCAAATATTGGCGTTGAGAAACTATTTAATGCTTTTGTATTTTTTTATTGAGATAATAAAATAATTTGTACATTTAGTATTATTTTACCAGAAGGGCACTTTATTTTAACGATTGTAAGACATTTGACAACTGTCAACTAACTTATAGCTAACTTCAGACCGTGACTAAAAACCTGTTGCTAACATCAGTCCATGACTAAAACGCCACAAAGCCACAACTTGTCAATGTGTTTTTAAAAGGTCACTTAGTGTCATGGAAACATGTACGATAATGGAAGTTGTGGGAGTAGAAAAAATAGGTGGGAGTAGAAAAAATAGTTTATATGCACGTTTGTACTGACCTTCTGATTTCGCCGGTAGTAAACTAGTTTTTGCCAATTAAGTATTAAAAATTTAGAGTACACATAAAACATTCTCTAAACTTTCCGATTTATACAAAAAATTTGACACACTTATATGTATGCACTGCCATTTTGAGAGCCGGTAAAACAGTTTTATTAAACCAACTTGGTTACTCTATGTCTTTATATATATCTCTATTCAAACAAATATTGGTTATAATATTTGTCGTAGAAGAAGTATAGTATGCAACTACGTTATAAACTTCTTTAGATTCTTTTTTGACCAATATAGGCACACAATATTTTGTTCAACTACCACAAGGAGTTTAAAGCCAATTTTATTTGACATTTGATCTGACATTTCACAACTGTTTTTACCTAACTTTGTTTTCAATTTTAACTTAAACCCGTGGATGGAAAATAAAATAAAATAAGATTCAAAATAAAAAAAAACTAAATTTAAAATAATATTATAAAGAATTCCCGATAACCCGTATAAAACCGGAAGTAATCAAAATCCTCCCTCAAATAAAAATAAATCTTTCATCGTTAATTCTTTTTATGTTGAATCGTACTTTTTCAATTTATGTAAGGGTGGAAAAGTTATTTGCAGGCTTTAAATCAGTTTTAGAACTTTCGTAAAACATTATCTTACGTTAGAAAAAATATGCTTGGAGCACAATTTGTAATACCTACTGCAAATGCAGTTCGTCTAAATAAAAAAATAAAATAAACAGGCAACCTTTGTGTTCGTTACTTCCTGCCCCACATTTTCAGGCGCTCTTTTTTCCGATAACGCAGCTGCATAAAAAGAGATTATTATTAATGTAGATGCAATTTATATTGCAGATAACCGGCAATTATTTAACTAGCTACCAGTGGCGGCTCGTAGCCCTTTAAAAAGGTAGTGCTGAAGAGCGTAGGTATCAACAACAACAATTAGAAATAAATAAAACTGCGGTTTTATCTCTTGTGTACCAATTTTTTACGGTGTAAAACCTAAAAATACTTTGATATTTATTTTTTACTACTAAACAGTTCTATTTATTAATGTTTATTAAAAACCAAGCAAACTTTTCAATAACCCTTTCGTCAATGTCAGGTAAAGACCGAATAAGTTTTTGCTCCATTGCTTAAGCATTTAGTCGATCTTGTACTATTTCTTGTACTTTTTAAAAACGTTTTAATTCTTTTTAAGAAAGAACAATTTTATTGCTTTAGTAAAAACTTTTTAAAGGTTACGGTCAATTAAACAATAAAGAGGCACAGCACATAACTTAAATATAAAACAAAAGCTATACAGGTAAACTATAATTTTAGCGCTACTCTCTTATTATCCTTATTAAGTAGGACAAACTTGGGCTATAATTCTCCAATTAATAGAATGCTAAGAAATTATAAGGTATTAAATAATAAATTTGATATTTGTTCATGTTCCAAACTCTCCTTAAAAAACTACTTAAAAAAAGATTGTCTGTAAAACTGTAAATACTGTTTTAATTGTAAATATTGTATATTATTGTTCTCTTTTAAACTTATTTGATAATTGATACTGTGTTTGTAAATACTAGTGGGTACTTATTCTGGATTTTATCTGTGAGTATCCAACCATGTAAATAAATAAATAAATAATGAATTAGTCAAAAATGACTAATTATAAGTCATATTTGACTAATTGTCATAGCGAAAAAGCAGTCACTAATAATTAGTCAAATTCTAATAAATAAAATAGTTAAATTGGTAGATTTAAGTTTAAAAAGGTTTTGATTTTGATCATGGAGCCTACATAAAATTAACAATAATTTGTTGTTGGCCGCAGGAATTAAAAAGGATTAAAGAAATTAGTTACTTTTTACTCTTAGTCAAAGATGGTGACTTATGTATTAAATATTATGTATTTAAGTACAAAAAGTAAACTACTTAAAAGTGAAAACAGCTATTTTATTAGTAAACAATGCTGGTACTAATTCAAATAGTACCTATACTATTCTATACTATACTAATTCTATAGAATTTTGAATTTTTTCATTTTAAGAGAGTAGACTTTGAAGCTCTGTATGTAAATTAACTAAATTAAAAAATGTTATTTTGCAAATATAGGATGATTGCGTCACAAAAATAATTTTTAATATTTTCATATTACCAGAGCAGATGCTGGAGATCTGCAGCTCTTATATAATAGCCGCCACTGCTAGCTATCTACTTCATAATTGTATGCAGTTTATAAAATAACAAATATCGTATAATAAATAATATGTAAAATAAAATAAAAAAAAATCGTTAAATATATTACTTCCTCGACGCTCTTCTACAATGATAAACGCGTATTTTCGACTATTCGGCTACACGAGCCGCCAGGCCAGTGGTTTTGAATTAATGCCACGAGCAAAATGTACAAGCAAAAAACTTGAGTAGGTATACAATTAACAATATATACAATTTTACCACGAGTGGTATTTGGTTAGACTTTATCACGAATATATTTTAGGTAAGTACTGTTTTCTTTTACTGTCTATTCAATTTCAATTTAATTTTTCTTGACAAATCGTAAATGTTTTAAAATTTTAACTTAAATTTACGGTTATATTATACACTCTCTTAAAATCAATTAGTTAAAAATGACTATAGTCATTTTTTGCTATGAAAATTAGTCAAATATGACTTATAATTATAATTATAAGTCATATTTGACTAATTTTCATAGCAAAAAATCGGTAACTAATAACACAGTGCAACAGTGCAAAAGGGAATGGGATGAAACCAAAAGCAAATGAAAGGTAATAGCTTCTACAAAAAAACCCTATGAGGTTTTTTTTAGATCACGTCTCAGTTTTTTATTATACGCATTTAAAGTTGGTAGATTTTTGGACAACCTATAATAGGAAAAAAATAAGTAAAACAATTTTAATTTTTTTAAATTATTCTGGCAATATAGTCGAGGAATCCATTCCAAGTAAAGAGCATTTTTACTAGAAAATTGGGCATTTTAAAAAAAAAAATATTCTCTTTAATGCTTTAATCAAAACACAATACTTGTATACAAAAACTACATTTTTTTGTGGTAATATATTGTAATATATCGATGGTATTTTTGCAAAAGGGCGAATATGCCATTTTCCTGTTTTGATAAAAACAAAAAAAAGTATTTCGGCGTATTCGCCCTTTTGAAAAAATATTATTACTACAAAAAATTGCAGTTTTTGTAGCAAAAACGAAGTTGTTTAAAGGTAAAATTGATTTGTTTACTTAAAAACACATAATATTATGTACTATATAGTAAATCAGTGACAGCAACATAAAACGTTTTTTTTTAATTAATATATTTAATTAAATTATTTTTTTTTATTTTAAGGACAATATAATATAAAACAGAACTTAGTTCCAAAATATAAAAATGTAAAAAATTGTACCTACAATATTTCTGTATACATATAATTGAATATGTTGAAAAGTTTGCAAAACTTGTAATAACAATTTAATTAAATGATCACAAAAAAAAAGAAGTCAATGAAATTTGGTGTTCCAATGTTGTGCACAACCATGGTATAATTCAGGTATTTTTTTTTATTTTTATACTAAAACATGGTATTTTTGATTATATTAATTATATTTTGCATTTTTATCAATTTTTGGACGAACAGCTGGAACTTCTGGTACTTAAACTCGTGTTACTGCCGGTTACAGCAGTGATAGTTTTTAAATAAAAATAAAATAGCGAATTTAATAATGTTTAGTTAAGAAGTAAAAATGCTATTTTTTCTTAAAAAACCAAGTTTTCTATACTAATAAATCCAAAATATTAAAAATTGCTTTCGAATATCACCTAGGGTATATTTTACAACAAACGGATGACAAAAATGGATTTCTTACCTTCAAAAATAGTAAAAATTAGTAACAATTTTTTGATAGCGTCCTCTTCTGAGGGTCTTTGGTAAAAATTAACATCACAAATGGATTCCTCGATCAAATTGACAAAATTATTTTGAATAATTAACATAGTTTTACTTATGTTTTTCCTATAGGGTGTCAAAAAATTTACCATCTTTAAATGCGTACAAAAAAAACTGAAACGTGATATAAAAAAACCCTGAGAGGGTTTTCTTTTGGAAATTATAAACTTTCATTTGCTTTTGGTTTTATTCTATTCCCTTTCGCAAACCTTAATTTTGTATCACAGTGTAATTAGTCAAATTCCACCAAATATCATAGTCAAATTAGTAGATATAAATTTAAAAAAGTTATGATCCAGCAGGGGTTTGTCTAGCGGATGTCTATCCAAGGTAGAGTTGGGGATGGTCAATTGACCGCGGTCAATTGACCAGTCAATTTACTGTCAATTGACCGCTACCTATTTGACCGGTCAATTGACCGGTCAAAATATATTTAATTTTTGCAGCATTTTATTTGGGTATTAACAATTACCCGTGAATCTCAAAATTTTTGCGATTGTGCAATATCGACATCATTTACAATTTGGTGGTTCCCCGAGTCGAGGGGTTGCTAGGCCGGACTCGGTGCTTTGCCCTTAAAGCGGGACATATCTTTTTTAGTAGCGAAACATAACTTTTTAAAGCCGCACAAACGTTTCTAAAGATAGGCATAACTTTTATAATAAAAAAAAATTTGGTAACGTATTTTAATTACCTATTTATTAATTACAAATAAATCACAGTAATATTTATTTTGATATTTTATTTAATTCTATTTTGTTCAATTGACCGGTCAATTGACTGGTCAATTGACCAAAAACAATTTGACCGGTCAATTCCACAACCCTAATCCAAGGCTCCATTGCTACTTTTATAAAAATTAATTATATTTGTCTATAAATATTTTAATAATATTTTAAAGTTAAATATATTTTTTGTGTTGCTGTTTTGAGCTAAACTTTTTACATTTAAATAATGAATTCCCTAGTAGTTAATTTCCTTAGTTCAACCCGTGGGAAAAATGCTACTACGCCCACTAGTGGGCCAAATAGCATTCCGCCCAAGGGCTAAAGTTAGCCTTAAGTTAAAAATAAAAAAACAACTGCTTTACAGTTGTCAGACGTCAGATAAAATATCAAATTAAATTCCTTGCCGTTGTTAAATAAAATGTTGTATTGGTCAAAAGGAGAGATTCCACTCCACGCTCGAGAAATCCACTATTTCTTTCACTAGTGGTACAATATAATGTTTATCGTTTTGTATAATAAATAACTATTTTAATTGTACTTCAATAATATACATTATATAAAAGGAATTCGTATTTTTATTTTAAAATAAATAAATATAAAAACTCCTATAAATCTATTTTATTACCTTCAAAGTAATCGCCATTCAATACAATGCACCATTGTCAACGCTCTTTTCCAACCTTAATATAGCACAAAAATCACTTTCCGGAATAGCCTTAAATGCGCCCAGCCATTCACTTTGTATATATTCTACGGAGTCAAAACGGTCCCCGAAATGATCTTTTGAGTTTTAAGAATACACATAAAAAACGCTAGCATAACATGAATGGGCGAGCCATTAAACCAATGGGATCTTGTAATCCGTATTCCTGAATAACAGTTCCTATAATACCAATAGGTAGTTAGCACTTGGTTTATAATCGTTTACTGTTTTTAAATTAACATGTTCACAAAAGTGATCGCTCCTAAATCTATTGATATTTATTTTCATTTTACGTTAGCATGTTATTGCATTAAATACTAATTTGATTTATTTACTACATTTAACGCAATTAATTCTTTGAAATTTAGGCAAAATGTTTCCCTATTTTGGTTTAATAGTAATTAATTAAGCAAATAACAATTTAGATTGCTTCAATTTTAATGCATTCAATGACCGCACTGTTCTTGGTAATATGTTAGATTTTTTATGTGTAGCCACACAGAGAAAAGAAAATAATAATATTAACTGTTACAAGGTAATAGTTACCCTTTAGTGGATTCGTATTCTGCCAAACCTATATGAACTAACTGTTATAATACTACAAGGTATAAAGAAGTACTTAATCTTACCTTTCATTTATTAATAGAAAGGTTTTGAAATATTAATAGTTAAATCACTTTAATAACTATTAAATATACCTTATTATTTTAAATATTGTATTTACTAACTGTTATATTATTTGGTTTTCTATTAGTATTTTATTATAATAATCACATTTTCTGAGTTATCAGTTATTTTTCCATCAGCTAATAGTTAATCTATGAAAGTAAGTATTATGTTAGCATATGATTATGCAAACAGCATGGTTCACATGCTTAAAAAGAATAAATACGAAACAAATAATACTTATGTACATCCACCAGCATTAAAACAATTTATATAATAATAATTATTAATACTAATATAAACTATTACCTAATTGTTTAGAAAACAATAACAAAAAACCTCATGGTTCAAACGCTTGTTACTTCTATCAGGGTGGCAAAAACACGATTTCGGCGTATTAATTATGGCATATCTCTTATATACCACAGTTTTTGTAAAAGCACAGGTAGATATTTATAATAAGTAAGTACAAACCCCAAAGTTCTAATAATTCTTTCGAGTTCTGGTCTCTGTCATTGTATCAACCTCACCGCATGAGTATCCTCACTGACTGAGCGTACGCGGTACGCATCATGCTTATCAGCTGTTAATAACTCATTCGCTAATAGTTACCTTTTTACTTTTCGCACAATTCGGTTATAATGATAGTTATAATTTATCTTCTAAAAGTTAATTTTTGATTAATATTATAAAGAATATTATATTTTGCAATAACATTCAAATGCTGATAATTATTGCAACTTATACTTGATATCAGCATACGTATACGTATAAGTTTATTTATCATAAAATAACAGTTACCCATTTATATTATAATTTCTAATATTGTCCTAAATATTTGGAACAAACTGACTTTATTAACAACAAACCTACATCCACTAACATTAAATCAATAGCCTTTAACTTATCCCAGGTTACTATTAAGAAAACCACATTCTATTTTTTAGAATACAATTTTTAAAATAATTTTAGTAATATATTTAGTATATTGCTATACTGTATGTTAGCATATATGCCTTAAACTTATATTTATTAACTATTAATAATAATAATAATAATAATATATTTATTCATTCATAGAAATTACAGAATAAATTACAATTATGTATATGGCCAAATTAAAACATTTCAAAAATAAAAAAAATATATATATATATAAAATGAAAACATGTTTGTAAAGATTACATTTCCATAAATGAAAAAGGCTAAAAAACAACATGACTCACGATGAGACTGTTGATCTAGTTTTAGCCATTCCTAAACCTAAACCTAAAATCTAAACCTAAAATTAAACCTAAATCTAAAATTAAACCTAAACCTAATCCTATCAATTAAGTTAACAAGAAGAAAGGAAAAAAAAAGAAAAACTAAATCTGTCAGTTATAATTACTTTCATAATAAGTATCCCACAGCAAAACAGTAAAACAAAAATAAAATAAAAACATATCAAAATAAAAGTAATAGAGAAAGAGTAAAGAGTAAAGAGTAAGGCATACAAGAAAACTACCTAAGTAAAGCATTCAAGAAAACTATTTAAACTATTTAAGCAGAAAGTAGAAAGGCCTTACACTTAATGTTAAAATTAGCAGGCTTAAGCAATTTTAATTCATTTGGCAATTGATTATATAAAAGGTAAATGTTATACGAAAAGGATCTTCGATAGATCGCTGTTTTATGTGGAGGAGGAGATATAAGACCCTTAAATCTAAGGCCTAAGTTATGTACATCTGATCTAAATCTAATTTTTTTTCTTAGGTACTGTGGAAAGTTGCTAATTAAAATCTTATGAAACAAGCATAGGCTGTGAAATTTTCTTCTATCCGCCATGTTTAGCCACATGGTTTCTTTAAGTTTCAATCAAATTTTTCTTTCTTCTGCAGAAGTCATACGGCTCTAAATTATGTGAATATGGTATAATTTTTGAAGAAATGATCTCAAAGAGCAAGGTTCTTTAAAAAAAATGTATAGAGATAGTTGAAGTGCGTCTTTTTCATTAGCGGCAGACAAAAAACTCAATCAATAGACGTCAAATAATAAAATTAATTTAGCATTTCATACTAAACAATCACGATGTATTAATTATATTAATTATAATCGCACGGAATATTTAGTGATTATTTATTAAATTTTAATTGAACGAAATAAAGAACAACTAGTTTATTAGTATAATATTATGATGATAGACGAGTCGCCAATGTCGGAATTTCAAACAAATGTCAGTACGTCAAAATTAATTCAAGCGCCGCATTTTGACAGAGCTGTGTTTATTTTTAGTTTAGGATATTTATCGGCATTGTAAGTAAGGGTTATAAGTTTTTTTAGTTTTTATCAATAATTTCTAATGCTTTTAGCCAAAATTTTATCCCACATGATTTAATTAAAGAGCTGCAGTGCGTGTAATTGTACATTTAATGTAAATTTTGCTTATTATATTTATATTACGCCCTTGAAAAAAAAATAGTATATGTTATTTGGAGTATAAGCTCTTTTTGTGCTTCGTACAGTTGCCTGCCTCAGCTACGCTTCGGCCGTCAATCTCTGTACTCACCACAAAAAGAGTCACTTCTACTCCTTATGACATAATCTACTATTAAGACAACAAATCACCAAATATTTTAAAATTAATTAAAAACATTGACATTTATGACAGATTAAATTACCCATGAAATGTGCATTTTATTTCAAACCAAATTTATTTCATTCCATATTTTTTAATTGTTATCGTGAATATTGTGCAATAAATATAACCCGAAATGATGCAAGTAATTTATAACTTGTATTAAAAATGGGCCAAAACATGTTAACGAGTTTTAAGGAAATTGGAGTAATAACAAATGGCTGTAAATCGTTTTAATAAATGGTACGTGTATACAATTTTGTTCCATTTTAAATTCAAGAGCGTGGTGAAACTTATATGGGTCATTATAATTGGCACAATCCACTTTATAAATACTACCTTTACGGAACTTGGCAACATCATATTAATACAACCCATTAAAATTAAATTATTAGCTGTTATTACTGTATGTTGAAAAACCAAACTAAGTAGATTTTTTGCAAAACTTAATTTATTGTTATTTTAAAGTTTGTATGTAAAAAATTGGGATGCATCCAATACCGACACTATGGTATCGGCGAACTGTATCTGTATTTCTCCAGCACATAAACAATGAAAAAATTCACGTATCCATATCAATTTCTTTTTTTTAAATATAAATAAAAAAAATTAAGCAACTTGACACAAGTCATAGTTAGTACTTTTAAATTTACTATATAATATATAAGGGTGATTCTACAAAAGTTGTACAACTTGATGTCATCAGTCCATATATATAAAAAAACCTGGATCTTTGTAATATACTAAAATATTTACAAAAAATATTAAACTACCTACTATAGTAGGTAGTTTAATATTTTTTGTAAATATTTTAGTATATTACAAAGATCGAGGTTTTTTTAACTTGTCCATCCAATTTTAATGTATTTTTTCAAAAGCACGTTTGTACAAAAACATAATAAATATTCAAAACATCAGTACCTTGACGTTTCACAACTCCTGAATCAAATATTTGAGTGATTTTATTTTAAAATATATTCAATTTATCTTAAATTTTTTAATTTCACTACAAACTATAAAACAATAAATAATGTATTTTTTATATTTTATCATAGATTCGAATAATAGCAATTTTTAAAAAGTTGATAATCTTTGTACTCACTTTTACCCGTCAGCTCTGTGTCCAATGTTAAAATTCAAAATTCCTGCGAAATATTGAAGTTTAAACGTCAAGTCCTCGTTTTAACTCAAGTATTGGTAAAAAATTACCTACAGAACCCTTTGCACGACAGTCATCTTGAAACCAATGCAAGCGGCGAAGTTGTGGTGAATTCACGTATAGTTCCAGTCAAAATTTCAGTACCGTTGTGAGTAGTTATTTTCTTACGTATATATATTTCATTGTAATTTATATAAGGCTACATGTGATTTGTTGATAAGTAGCATCCACATATAAAAAATATCAGTAAAATACTTAATTCCGTATTATAATCTCAAATTTGTATCCGTTTCGTCAGTTCCATGTTCGGTGTTTCGGTTATCTTTTTTTCGCAAAATTTAATTTAAATTCTGCTTGCGCAGAACTTCTTTATTTAATGTCATTATAAACTCATATAAATCTGGTGTGGGTCCCATATCTAATAATTGGGATATCGGTATACCCAAAATCCACCAGCCGCCACTGATGTGTGGTATTATTTGATTTTAAGATATTTAATGTATAATATGCTCAAAGTTGCAATAAATTTTATATTTTCCAATAAATTATATATTTAATTAGTATCCTGGTATACTCGCCACTTCCCTTGCATTTAGAAAACACAGATATTTCAGAAACTGTTTGAAAAAGTGACTGGCCCGGTCTGCAACAGTATATTTATGATATTATCTATGTTCTCATAACAAAATACTGTTTAATTTTCTCCGAAAACTATATAAACAAAGTGAGGTCAAAAGTTGCCCAACTTTTGTAGAATCACCCATATATATATAATATACCCGTAAGCATCGGTATTCGTATCGGTATCGATGCATCCCTATAGTAAGAATACATGTTACAATACATTGCAAAAAATTCGACCCACTTGAGTTTTAAGAGCAAGTCTACTAAAGCACTCCGAGTAAACATCTATGTAATGTTTGAAAACTTAAAAACCATGATGTTAAATTTAATTGAGCATGTTTGAGATGAGCTAAGCTAAAGAAATTCTAAAGGGACTGTAATGGAACTGACAATGGGAACGGCAGTAATTATAATTAATGGGTTGGAATATACAAGACCGCATAAACAATATCATTCGATCCATTCGAAATTCATGTGTAAATCTTTTTCTTTTAAAACCAAAATTGTCAAAGATAAAACCAAGACCCACCAGATAAAGTATTTATACTACATTCCAAAAAGTTTTAAGCCTAAGAGTTGCTTATTTTTTTAATGGTTGTTCAAATATTGCAATTCATATAAAATTGGGTATTTTCAATCTAAAATATCTTAAAGAGATAAAAATACAAACTTTTCAGAAAGCATTATTTTATTGTGTTATAGAAAGTGGTTACAATTTTATCACTGAGACTTAGTCTTTCAGTTACACATTTTTTAAAAATAGCGAAAATATTCGATTCGTCTAAAATTGTATTTTCAATCTGAAATATCTCGAAAGGGACACATTTTTAGAAAACATTTAGTATTTTGTTGTAATAAGTGATCAAAATTTCATCACTAAGACTTAATTAGTTTTTTAGTTACACATTCTTAAAAATAGCGAAAATATTCAATTTGTTTAAAGCGGGTATTTTCAATCTGAAATAATATCTAACACATTTTTAAAAAACATTTTTTAATATTTTAATGCGCTTTCAACTAATTAAAATTTCATCACTGAGATTTTATAAGTTTTAATTTGTTATATTTTTATTATATATTAGGGACAAATTTAAAAACGCAAAATTTTTAAAAATAACTAAAACTTTAGGAGATCTAAAAAACATTTTTATTTTTATTCACATATTATTATTCCTTTACTGTCTTAACAAAACATATGTGTTAAAAGTTGCTCGCGCATCACCCTTTTCCTTCTGTCCATGCATGACTTTTTAAAGCTATTTTACTAAAAACAAATAAAGTCTTAGTGATTAAATTTAAACCAGTTGCTATTACAATTATTATAATATAATATTTTATAAAATTTTTGGATTTTTAAGTGTGCCCTCCTTACATATTTTTTATTTAAACTCCCAAACATTTTGCAATTTTGCTAATTGCAATATTTAAGCTTTTTTTAAAAAAATATTAAAGTAACAGTAATGAAATTTAACCCACTTATTACAAGATAGCAAAAGAATGTTTTCAAAAAATTTTGGATATCCAAGATTTAAAATACCCAATTTTAGACAAATTGCAATATTTGAAGAATTTCACCTTTTTTTAGGATGTCTTTCTAAGGATTAAAACTTAGGGCACTAGCATACTATAGAGATGCTATCTATAATTTTTATTTAAAAAAATACGTGTTATATAAACATTATTCTTGAGGATATTAATTAAGCTTACACAATTTTGGAAAGTCCTATCTAATATACTTTTACAATATTACAGGTATACATTCTAAAATAAATTTAGCAAAGAAGAGTTGTTGGTTTCAAGTTGGTCATTAAGAACAATATCCGATTTCTTTCTTTATTAATTTCTAAAGACTCCAAAAGATTTAGTTTGGGGCCTTTATTGGATAAATGTAATATTCTAAAGTTATTGTCAAATTTGGGTTCCTCTTGTATTTAAAAAATGGTTAGCATAATATTATATTATAATGAGTACTATTTAAGGTTTATATAAGATTTCTTATGTTATTTAATTCGTGTATTAAAGTTTCGTCCAGTTCGGCCTATATATGTTTTCGGACAGTCTCTGCAAGTTAGTTGGTAAACGCCGGATTTTGAGGATGTTGTTGTTTTGTCTTTGTTATTTTTGATAAACCTACTAACTCTCTAAAAATGAATTAGTCAAAAATGACTAATTTAATAGTTATTAGTGGCTGCTTTTTCACTTGTACCATGGTATCCCGAAATTTTACAGCCAATTCTTATTTAAAATTGTCCCCTGAATCCGAAAATGTTGTCAAAAGTAAAACAGTTTTTAAGATATAGTCAATTTTCCATTTAATATGAAAAACTGATCCACTTTCATAATTTTTGACGCTAATTTCGGATTCATGGGACAATTTTACATAAGAATTGGCTGTTAAATTTTGGGATACCATGGTACAAGTGAAAAAGCAGCCACTAATTAATCTTAAATTATTTTTGACTAATTTATTTTTAGAGAGAATGTTGTTAGTTTTAAATACAATGATTTTATTAAAGAAATCAGATACATGTCTCATATTAGTACCTGGATATGTAAACTGTCATATGTATTTATGGGGTCCTTGGATATTGAAAAAACATTATTGATAGCTATTTTTTGTATTTGTGTTTTAAGATTTTGTTAATTAATTGTGCATTACAGCCGTTGTTAACTGCTATTTGTTTTATTACATTTATTTCGTAATTATAATCTATTTCTGATAATGGAACTTTTAAGAGTCTATGGACCATAGAGATTGAGGCTATTTTGTATGAAAAGGGGTGAAAATGTATATTTATATATGAATTTATATCTGTGTAGCTGGGTTTGTAAAAAAAATTGAATTAAATAATTAATAGAGTTATTTATTTCTTCTTCCATTGTGTATTTAATGCTTATAAAATTCAAGAAAATATTTAGTTGTCATTTTGTACCTGTGAAACAAGTTAGAATATAGTCTACATACTGGTACCGGTATATAGGACTTGTTCAATATATATGGTTCACTATGACTTTTGTTTTATACATATTTCTGTGTTTATAAACATATATGATGTCGTTTTTAATAACTGGGTTACTATTGTTTAGGTCTAAAAGATTTTGTATTATTAGTGTTTCAATTGGTGGGACATTAGGAAATAAATTGGTATTTTCAAGAGAAATAAATTTGGCGTTATGAGGTAATGGGATGTCTTTAATATTTTTAAATAATTCGTATGCATTTTTTATAGTAAATTAAGGTTTAAAATTACAGTATATGGTAATTAAATTAATAAGTTTCTAAGATATTTAAGTTGATTGTGCAGTATAGAAAGATACTTCTTATGCAGTTTAATTAAAGAATACATTAACGGTGGGCTGGGGTTCATTATGGTAAGTTTGTAAATATCGGAATCACTTAAAATACTTTTAAAAATGTTGATAATGTTATTAATGTTATTAAATTTTTTGTCGGTCTTTAGTTTAAATAATATAATTATCTGTTGTAAGGAAATTATTATAATATAACTATAGTTTTTTTTTAAATCTTCATTTTTGTTGATCACAATATTACCCTGCCGAAAATGACCCATAGAAACCAATAAGAGAATGAAATGGTTTGTACCGGACTGAATATGTGTATTGGTACTGGTTTTTATTGTGTTCTATATGTTTCCTTATGGTTTTAGGGCTAAATGGGAATTACCCAATCAAACCAATTCAAGACAATTATGTTTTCCAATTGATACTAATTCACCAGATTCAAACCTATAAGACCAAATACATTACAACAAAAATTTCCATTGGTTTCTATTGTTCTTAAAGGGGCATTTTCGGAAGGGTAGTTTTTTAAATACCTGCATTAATATAAATACCACCACTTAATACAAATTTGTACTTATTCTAAAGAAGCCACCGTGTAGCTTAACAATTGTTCATTTTAAAAACAATAAAATAGTACAACTTTAAAACTGTTGTTTTTGTTCATATATTATAATAATTATCTTTAAAATTTACCCATTTTTTGTTTATTTAGGAAGCCTATAAATACTGAACAAAAAATATTATACATTTTGTGCTCTTTAATGTGGTTTTTGTTTGAACTAAATATCTTTATAAACCAGCTGCAGCTACAAAGTTTAACGTAAACATTTGTTAAATGCAAAATAGGCCGACGCGCCATGACACTTCAATACAAAGACACCGCTCACAAAAAACTGAACATTTAAAAAAGGTAAAATATTAAAAATTAAATAACGTTATCAGCAACCATTTGATAAGAATAGCAGCAGGATAGCTTGCAGTTTAAGAATTAAAGAGTAAAAACTAAGGGTGGGCCATGTAACGTTTTAAATTTAAACTACCGGTTCTTTTGTTTTGTAAAGGTAGAATGACATTTATTTATTGACAGAAAATTAGTTTTATGGTTGACATTTGCAAAATGGAGAACAAAACTGGGAAATATTAAAAACTTACTTCCAAAGCCTTGTCATTTTTCTTTGATATTAATCAAGGAGCCACCGTTACGGTCAATGGCGAGCGTTACCTCAGCAAATTTTTGTTTCCAAAAGTTGAAGAGAATGACATGGACGACGTTTGGTTTCAACAGGACTGCGCAACTTGCCACACAGACAATATAACAATCGAACTTTTGGGCACTGTTTTCGAAAACTGAATAATCAGCCGAAATTCTGATTTAAATTGATCGCCTCAGAGCTGTGATTTGAGCCCGTTTGACTATTTTCTGTTGGGAGCTGTTAAGGATAAATGTTACGCTAACCATCCAGAGACAATTCAGGTCTTAAAACACAAAATCAAATTTGCCATTCAAGCAATTTAAGCCGGAACAATCGAAAAAGTACTTGAAAATTGGGTTGATCGGATGGGGTGCTGTCGGGACAAGCGTGGCGGGCATTTGAATGATATTTTGTTTCATTCTTAAATGTCAAGGTTTAATCTTTCCAATAAAACAAGATTTATGATTTTTTTTTAAATTGGGTTGATCGGATGGGGTACAGCCAGGACAGACGCAGACTGGGCTGAAAAGCTCGCTGAAAAGCCCGATTTCGGTCAGAACTAATTTGAACAAAAACTACACAATTTGGACTACATATTAATGAATAGCACAAAATATTGGTCCTTTAGGGGCACGTCTATGCCATATTATTTTACGCCAATATATCATTAACTATCAAAGATGCTTTCGGATTTCTAAAGGTGATATGTAACGACACACGTTTGTTTTCAGGGTATGTCTATACTAGTGGCGCAGGAACGGTTTTAAGTTGGGGGGTGGCGCAACCGACTACCATCCTTATTGTTTAGCACCAAATAGGTGAAAATAATAAAGGCCATTCTTGCATATTACCGTAAGAATAACAAGGGTAATATGCGATTTTTTGTCTTATTAGCAATAAAATTCGTTATTACGTTAATAAAGCTCAAGCTGATCATTTTAGCACATGATAATAATAATAATAATAATAATATTTATTCATGTTATAAATTTTACAATTTTTACATTCGTCAGGTACAGTATATACGTATATAATATTTAATTAGTTAAACCCATGATTTTTTTTTTTTACACTAAACTAACAGCTAACAATAAGAGTATACAAAAATAAAATAAATAATTACATTATGGCACTCGTTAAAAATTCATTAAAATTATAAAATGCATGTTGTAATAGATATGCTTTTATCACATTTTTAAACAATTTTTTTTCCATACTCTTTACATGAGATGGAAGCTTGTTATAGAATACTGGGACATAGTACATTGTTGAGTTAAAAGATTTTGACAAGCGAAGAAAAGCAGGAAGCAAGTTACCATTGTTTCTTGTATTGTGTTCATGAATACCGCTGTGTGAATTATATTTATCAATATTATCCTTCGCATAGATGAGACATTCCAGCACATATTGTGAAGGCAATGTTAGAATTTTTAAATTAATAAAAGCCCCCCTAGCATCTTCCCTATACCCCAGGCCTGCCAGAATCCTAACAGCTCTTCTTTGAAGAGAAAATATTCTCTCCATATGAGAGGAATGTCCCCAGATAATTAGTCCATAAGAAAGCATGGAATGTATAAAAGAATGGTAAGCAATTTTTTGGACTTCCAGATGAACAAAATTGCTGATTTGACGAAGGAGGAATATACTGGAAGTTAATTTATTTGCCAGATAATTTATGTGGTGTTCAAACGTCAAGCGGGTATCAATTATGATCCCCAGAAATTTAGAGAAGTCTGGATTTTCTCCTGAGATATTTCTTAGTGAAAACACCATTTTTGTAGTTTTTTCTTCATTTAGTGATAAATGGTTTGCTAGAAACCACTCTTTTACACATTTCATGCCATCCTCCATTGAACTTTTTAGGCTATTTAGACAATTACTTTTAAAAGACAAAGTTGTGTCATCTGCAAACAGAACTAGTTCATTCACCGCCTCAAGTGATGAAAGATCATTTATGTAGATTAGGAAGAGAAGAGGCCCCAATATAGAGCCCTGGGGAACTCCATGCTTGACCAATCCTCGATCAGAGAGAACACTATCAAAATACGTATATTGGTATCTGTTTTCCAAGTAGCTAGTCAGCAACTCCAGCCCCGTCTCATTGACACCATAATAATGTAATTTTTTTAAAAGGATCTTGTGGTCGACGCAATCGAAGGCCTTACTGAGGTCGCAAAATACTGAACCAGTGTAAAGCTTACTTTCAAAGCCCTCGATTATGTATTCCACAAGCCTTATGCAAGCTTCACTTGTGGACTTTCCAACCCTAAACCCATATTGGTTTTTTGTTAATAAATTGTTTTCTTCGAAAAAAACAATAAGTTGGGATTTTAGCAGAAATTCGAAAACTTTTGATATTACTGGAATCAATGAGATGGGTCTGTAGTTTCCTACCTCACCCACATCACCCTTTTTATATACCGGAATAACCTTACTAACCTTAAGAGGATCCGGATAAACTTTGTGTTTTAAGCATAGGTTAAAAAGTTTGGTTATTGGAATTATAAGGAGATTTTTAACTCGTTTTATTAATGACACACTAAGACCATAGATATCTCTACTAGACTTATTTTTTAAAGTGTCTATGGCATGTCTAACCTCGTTATAGGTAAACTCTCTAAAAGAAAATTGTCTCGGCATGGCATCCGCCCTCTGCCCATTAAGGAACTCCAAAGGCGACAGACTTGACGTTGGCTGAGAAGAAACTATACTACTCGCTATATCCACAAAAAAGTCATTCAACTCATTGGCAGATACTTCATTTGTTGATTTAGGCTTATGCCTTGTCTTATGTGCACTGAGAATGTCCCAAGCAGCTTTGGACTTATTGCTTGCAGTTTTTATATAGTTTGAATTTGCTGTCCGCTTACTCCGCTTTATCTCATCTCTATACTTCGACCTAAAGCATTTAAAAGAGTTATATATTTCGGGTAGTCTACAACAATTATAAAGTTCCTTTAAAAATTTTAGATTTTCTCGCATTGACTTTAATTTGGGTGTGAACCAGTCAATTTTTTTTACCTTATTTATAGTTTGTGACATTTTAAGAGGAAATGACAATTCCATATTTAAAACAAGTTTATTTATAAATATGTTTAATTTAGCGTTAATATCAGTATTTTCACTAATAAAAGACCAAGATTCATTTTCTAAATTTCTATAAAAGTTGCAGACTCCATGCTCTGAGAAAGGTCTATACCACTCTGTTTGCAATAAATTTTTTTCCTCTAACTGAAAGCAAGTTTCTATACATACAGCAAGATGATCAGACAATAATGGATCAAATACATATGCTTTAAATTCAAGAATATCAACAAAATTTACAAAAATATTGTCTATGCAATTTTTAAACCTTGTATTATCAAATATAACTTGTTTGTGTCCATATAAATTAGTAATATCTAAAAACTTTAAACATTGTTTATTTTTTAAGTTAAAATTTAAGTTAAAATCACCTACCAAAATAACATATTTAAAAGTCTTATTTGCATATTCCAGAATTTGGCCCAAAATGGTAAGAAATAAATCAATGTTACCATTTGGTGGTCTGTAAATACTAACAATACAACATTTATATAAGCATAATTCAATTGATGAAACTTCACAAGTCATTTCACTTGATAAGTTTTCAATAAACAAGATTTGTTTTGTTTGAAATTTTTTATTACACATTATGAGGGAACCCCCTCTGATATGATTTACTCTGGAAAAATAGGATATGACTTGAAAGTTATTAAAACTAAGAGATTGAATTTCGTTTACATTAAGAAAATGTTCACTTACACAGACAACATCAAGATTTTCTGAATTTATTAGGTAGTCCATTTCATCAATTTTGTTTTTAATTGAACACAAATTTATGTGTAATAATTTTATGGGACTTTTCGAGTTATTATATGAAGATAAAATAGTAGTATTGCTACATTTTAGGTTGTTTGCTGGTTTTTTATCCTTGGGTAAAAAAACCTTGACAAATAAGCACCTTCAGGCCAGAGCTCCGGGTCCATAACTTTTTCAAAGTTGGGTAGGTCGACCGTCAATTTAAAAGAAGAATAGAAGTTAGGAAATTTAGAAGCCAGTGTTTCACAAATAATTTCTGGAAAACTATCCTTCAAATATGTTACCAGATCCTTTTCTTTAGTCGCAGGGTCTAGTCTAGATACATAAACAAAAGCTTTCTTCGGGACAACTTTTAATGCACAAGTAGAAGCGCTCTTCAGTTTTCCAATAACAGCAGTCTTATTAGTTCTAGTACTAGGCTTTTTGATTGCATTAGCATATCCACCAGATGTTGAAGCTATAGGTTTATTAATATTAATTAATTTTTCACATGCATTTTTGGTTGCACTTTCTAGAATTCCTAGAGATACACTTTGGGATGATATTACGTTTGGAACCACAGCAATATCAGTTTTTTCTTTGCTATTTGGTTTATCATTAACTACAAATTTATTGTTTATTGCAATTTCTTTTTTGTTTATGGCATTTTCTTTTTTATTTATCACATTTTCTTTATTGTTTAGTTCAATATCTTTTCTGTTAATATTTTGGGGTTTACTTGCTTTTAAATTATTGACTTTATTAATTAAATTTATCTGATCCTTTAAAGAATCAATTATTGTTTTCTGGCTATCAATTAATACATCTTTTTGCTTAATTATCTCCTTAAGATAATATATTTCGACAGCTAGAGGATTATTGGAAATTCCAGATGTGCTATTTAGATTTGTTTGTACTGTATCTTGAATATTTTCACAGCAAACAATATCCTTATCATTTAAAAACTTAGCATTTTTTAACTTTGCACAGCTTTCGTGCATTACTGAATCGCAATTTATGCATTTTACAAATATTTTAGGTACCGTTTGGCATTTTTTACACGGTTTGGAATTTTTATCCGTCATTATATATTTCTAATATAATTAAGACTAATTAGCACAAATAACCACTACAAGCAAGTAGCACAGCTGGCAAGAGACCAACCCAGCTCCGCGGAGCAACAGAACCGCCTCGCCGACCCGAGTTCGAATCTCACAAGGGAAATAGTAGCCTTTTGTCCAATTATCTAGTTTATTGTTTTTATTGTTTTTTTAAATACTGTTTTTACAACTACACACTTTTTGTTCTGTTAAAATTTTGTCCGTGAGATAATAAAACGTTTTATTAAATATTAAAATCCTTCACCATCATCACACTTTAACACAATTTAACAAAAAGTTTTAAATAATCGTGCACATAATAATCAATTGGTAAAGTTTTCAAAATAACCATTCCTTTATTACCCATAATTTTTAAATGTAACTCGGAGCACTTAAAACACGACCGATTACATTCATAACCGTTTTAAGAATTTATACAAACGATTTTAGCATTTTATCGTAATTAAGAATAACGGTACTCGACTTGTCTTATTGGTAGATTTTTTCAAAGAATTTGGAGGGTGCATTTTATATCAAGTAACCCCCTCCCCCTTATCATTTGGGTGGGCATTGTCAACCGCCCCCTCCGCTTCTACGCCCCTTAGTACCTACTATAAACATTTCCTGAAAACAAACGTTTGTCGACACGATCCACTGTGGGCCCTATGCTCAAACTAGGTTGCAATAAGTCATTATTGAAAATGTATAATTTGACACTATTGTTTTATTAAAAACATATTCAAACTTGTAAAAATATAAATGCTTTTTGAAAATACTCTACGAAGACTTTTTTATAAATGCCCAATGTCAGATCTTTAAAAGGAAGTCTATTTTTAATGCAATCGTTTTAATTAAAACTACGATTTTTGCGATTTTTTTTATAGCTTAGAGGGCCGTGAAAAGCAAAAGTCGCCTTAAACATTTCATAACTAACATTAGACCTGTCAATTAGTTGTGTTGGGTACATAAAATTAAAGAAAATTCGTGTTTTTTTTTTGTTTTTGGCAGGAACTGATAAGGTAATTACCATGAATATTTAATTTTTTAAGTTTTGCAGAGTAAAAAAATAGGAAGGCCAACGAATGCCAAGCCAAAATATATATTTTTTATTAGACAAAGATGTATACTACTAAAAACTGTTAACCAAAAAAATCGCAAAAAATCGCGAAACTTATCCCAGTCAAAAATGTTAACCTCTGTGAAAAGAAAATATTAAAAATTAATATGCATCTTAAGTTGTTTATCGCACGTATTGCTTGGGCAATGAGCAAATTATATAGATGGCGTTTAATATTTGTTAAAAGTGTTTGCGCCTACTTATTCTTTTTATCCGTTTTTAATATTACATCAAGGTGACCTAGATGCATTGTTAAAAATTGCTAAAAAGGCATTAAAAAATCACATTTAAGTCCAGAATTATGTTAAGAATCCGAGAATGTAAATATATACAGGGGTTTTTATTTAATTTTTTGAACCTGGACCCATTTCCGGTGAAACCGGAAGTGACCGAAAAAATATGCGAAAACCCTTCTCTTTATACACCATTACCTATTACCAACACTCTGTATTTCACTTTTTATCTGCTAAACGAAGCAAAAAAGGAATCTCTAGATTTATAATGTTCAATAATTTTCGGGAGAAAACAAAAAATATTTTTTTCGGGCTACACCGCTCATCCAACTTTTACAAGAGACAAAAAAGTTTTTAAACAAAGTGAGCTTTCTATTTGCTACCAAATTGGTAACCATTACAACAGTAAAAAAATACAAGCGAAAATTAGTACCTAACCTTGCTTTTCTGATTATTCTAATTTTTAAAGATAACTGAGTTTAGCACCAAACGACGTTAATTGGCAGTTAAAACTTATATTCCAAAAATATTCAAAATTCATTAATACGTTTTTAATTATCTTAAGATATTTAAAAAAATAGGTAAAACTTTAAAGGCCCCTAACGACTAAACGAAGCAACTTAGTATATAGGTAATTTGGGTTAAATAGACTTATTTTGATCCGTAGATAACGTTGGCATGGTTTCTTACACTAGTTGAAGATAATCCTGTATTTTATAAATTAATTTCCAAAAATACTAACGTGGCAACATTGGAAAATGAAAAAATAAATTATATAATTAATTACCATCATTGGTTAGTCTCAAAGTTTAATTATTTTTAAAGTTTTAAGTAAATAGAAAAAAAATTGAATTAATGCAACCTAGTTTGGACATTGGGCCCACAGTGCGATCGTGACATATCACTTTTAAAAATCCTACTACATAGTAAGTAACTTTCCTAGAAAATAATGTAACTTCGGGCAAATGCGGATTTCCAATATCGGTTATATAATGCCAAAGAACTTCGGGCCAATGTTGGGTTTCAATATTTGACCATACTAGAAAAAATCTGTCGAAAGATATATTCGCCCAATATTATTACGAATATTGAGCCAATATCTTTATGCTACTGGGAGGGCTTTAACATATACAAAATTCACACTTATACATCCAGTGGCGGTACGTGAAATGGAAAAAATATATTTTTTTACCGTAAATAGCTTTAATTTTATACTTTTACGAATTTGAATTAAAAATAAACTTAATTTATCGTTAAGGGCTTTAACATATTCAAAATATACACTTATACATCCAGTGGCGGAACGTGAATTCAAGTCCTTGGAATGAAACATTATTTCAACAAGCTCTTTGCACAAAATAGTCGCCATATTTTCTAGGATAAGTTTGCTTCATTATAGATATAGATACAATTAAAGGTAAACAAAATCTGTATACACCGATTTGATTAGGTATGTTAAGGCAGAAAATCGTAGGTTGTTGTGGTAAGGATTAATCGTTTCACTTATTGATTTTTACCTATAGATTTACAATTAAATATTATTACTAGCATTATATCGCAAATTATTTTGTTAAATATTTAATAAATCTAATTAATAATTTTTGTAAGCTACTAAACATTTACTTTAATTACAATTTATTTTAAGCTTATTTCAACAAAACAATTTAACAAATTTGTTTATTTAACAAATAAATACATATAATGCATATTTGGTTTAAATATATATATGTTTAATTTAAACATAATTTATATATGGCATAATATTTTGTTGAATTAAAGTAATGGATATAAGAGTTGTGCTAATAGAAATCTCGGTTAGTTTCGAATAATAATATTCTTAATTTAAATTGCACTTTTACATAACAAAATATTTAATGAAAACAATAATTTTATTAAAAATATAATAATAAAAATAATAATACTTAAAAAATTTATTCGTTAATGACAATAAAACAAGGAAAAAAATGTGTGACATATGCATGTGCTTTATTATTTTGCAACATTGTCTACTAGAGGATTTTATATAATTTAACATAATATATCTCGGCTTATCTCGGCTAATGGGCTTTAGTGTCGTTTTTGGGGTAAAATTTTAACACTATTTAAAATCGTAAATGCCTAGGTTTCTTTGATGTTATTTGGTTATTTTTTAACTGCTATATACTATTGTTTAATTTGGTAATAATTTTGATATATTTCGTCGACTGGTTTTTATTATATAGATAATTAAAAAATTGTCTTTTTTCAATAAACTTAAATCCTAAAAATGTATCAACTTTATAATTAAAAAATGAAAAAATATTTAAATTCCTTGAAGTTTTTTCTATATGATTGCATGTTTAAAAATTTTCTAGTAAAAATTGACCCCTGAAGTACTTTTGTCCAAGGTCAGCCCACCTTGAGACGCCACGGTCATTTGAATAATATTTGGTTTCATTTTTAAATGACAAGTTTCAACCTTTCCAATAAAACGAGATGTTTTAAATAAAATTTATTATTTTTTTAATGGCCAATTTAAATCTAACGTTTTAAATGGCCTACCGTTTATATCGAAAATGTACCTAAATAAAATTAAACTATAGATTTTAAAAGTACTGCGTTTTTTATATAGATACAATTTACCGAGGGGTAAACCACTGTTTTTTTTTAAATGCAACGCGTCGCTAAGAGAAACAATTGCTGAATTTTATGATTTTTTTCGAAATGTTGGTCGACTCTTTCATAACGATGCTATGCAGACAATTTTATTTTAGCATATACAGGGTGTAAAAGTAAAAATAAGTTTTTTGCTGAAATTTGGGATACCCTGTGGAGTGACTCAGCAAAAAATTATACTGTAGTCCTATCTTTTCTGAAAATTTTTTTATTTTCTTCACGTTATTATCTATGTTATTAATTAACAAGTATAAAAAGCCAAATCCTTAGATTAAGTGTTTGTAAGATTTCCACTCAAGTTATTTCATAGGAAAATAAATAAAAAAAAAGAAGTGACACAATGTTTTAAGCCCATCAGACCATAAAAGAAAACATTTTTCCAAAATGGAGTATTTTTAAGGGTCGTAAAAATATTAAATAAAGAAATTAAACCCTAGTTTTGTGAGTGAGTGCCAGGTATCTTAAGTATGGTCTAGGAGTTAAGATTCTTAACTCCTAGACCATACGGGAAAAATACTTGATTCTAAACAAATTTTTCATTAATATTTTGTAAGTAGCTTAGGCAAGATTTTGTGATTGCAAGAAGTATGTATTTTTATTATTGTTAGTAATATATAAAGTTGTAATAAAACAAATAATTTTTATTTAAATTTCAAAAATTATATAACTGAATGTTAACCATCTTTCTGTACGGTTCCCTGAGACCGTTGCTGACGATGTCGCTTGTGTTGGGGGAATCCTGTACAGAAAATACTAATGTCATTTATATATTTTGGTTTAGATGTTGCTTTATCTTCTTCAACATATCGGTCCCTTAAGACCGATACCGCACTCTAGACTTTACCAGCATGGGGCGCAGGAGACCGATACCGTACTTGAAAGATTAGGCTCAGTTTAACCAACCGAATTCTTGAGTGAATATTCCCAAAAACAATGGTTTTTACAAAAGTATTTAATGTTAACCAAATATCTTATGTATAATACTGTATTATACATAAGATATTTGGTTAACATTAAATACTTTTCTAAAAATTAATATTAATACACTCACAGGCAAAATAATCGATCCACACAAATTTTTGATGAATTTCAATCGCAAATAACTTTTTTATTTGATGTCGGATTTAAACGAATATTATAGAATATTGTAGATAAATTAATGGACAATCTCTCACATTTTAAAAAAATTCTAAAAAATAGACGTACATTTATAATATATAGGTTTAAACAAAAATATATTTTTTTACCATAAGTTTAAGACACTCTGTAGAGTGGCAAAACCGTATATTGTTCGAAATTAAGTTTTATTTATCAAGTCACATGTTTTCTTAACAGTTTTGTTTTTGGTTCACCTCGATATATTTATTTTTGTGGAATATATGGATTTTTAAAAAAATAACTGCAATTTCCAATATATATTTTTTATATTTTATATTTTTCTGTATGAAGAACTAAGGTTGCTATGGTCCATCCATAGGCTATGGAGAATGACAATGAAAGTTTTGTTGAATTATCTCATACTTGGACATGTCATACACGGCTTTCAAAAGCTATCAAATTGTTTTTTGCAAATTAATATTTAAATTTTGAGGTGTCTTACTTTAAAAAATGGATATGTCTCCGACTGATGTTGCCAGTGTCATTAATTTAATCCAAGATGTACGGTCACAGTATTACGTGGCAAGTGTTTTAAACGTCACAAGAAGTAAAGTACAAAGGGCAACATCAGTCGAAGACATTTTTAAAAGTAAGAAGACACCTCAAAATTAACACATTAATTTACAAAAAACAATTTGATTGCTTTTGAAAGCTGTTTATGACATGTCCAAGTATGGGATGTCACTGTCATCCTCCATAGGCTATGGATGGACCATAGCAACCTTAGTTCTTCATACAGGAAAAATATTGGAAATTGCAATGTTTTTTTTAAAAAAATCCATATTTTCCACAAAAATAAATATATCAAGGTGAACCAAAAACAAAACTGTTAAAAATAGATGTGACTTGATAATTAAAACTTAATTTAAAACAATATACGGTTTTGCCACTCTACAGAGTGTCTGAAACTTAACATATTTTTGTTTAAATTTGTATATTATAAACGTACGTGTATTTTTTAGTAATTTTTAAAATGTGAGCGATTCTCCATTAATGTATATACAATATTCTTTAATATTTGTTTAAATCCGAAATCAAATAAAAAAAGTTATTTGCGATTGAAATTCATCGACAATTTGTGTGGATCGATTATTTTGCCTGTGAGTGTAGTATATTATTATACAAGGTATAATGCAGGCGATTATCCACAATGATGAGATTTTCATGTGTAATACTATGGTCTTTTTACTTCAATAAAATAATTTAAAAATTTATTATAACCTTAGTTTCTCCCGATTTTAATTATCATTATAGTCGCCCCTCGTATGGATAAAAAAATCGGACATCTGTTGGAAAGTTACAACCTCACTTTTTCGTAATTAAAAACGTTATTGGTTTAAATCACAGGGCAACTACTGATGCCTAACAACGTAAATAATGAGTTTATAATTACCCGTGTTGGGTGGGGCGGTTATAATGGTTAACGTTATAAAGGGAAAGTAATTATTTCTATATTACATATTAAGTCAATTATTGAAAATTTGTTGAATTTAGTCAACCGACCAAACCCCATTGTTTTTTGTTAAAATCCTTTAGTTTAATTAAATATAATTTTAGGGAACACTTAATTATATTTAATTATCTACTTTATGTATGTGTCACGTTTATGGCATGCCTAAGTTCATTTAGATAATTAAAAATAAAAGTACAAATAAACCAATTGTTAAAATACCCGCTGATATTATATCTTTAAAAACGCATATTAATATCATGTTAATGGCATAGGCACTTTGCAGTTGGAATAGTAATTATTGTGTCAAAATTTTGTAATAAAAAAAAGTATTTTTAAAAATCTTGAAACGACTTTAAAGAAACAAGTAGAATTTTTGGGAGTTAATAAATACCATATTATATATTTATATATAAATATTAAGTATACATTTATAAAATTGTTTTTAACTTGAATAAAATGTTTGGTCTGGTTTAGAAAGTAATCCAGGCGCCCAAGAGTTTCTTATAAACCCTCATTTTTTATTTCTTTCATTTAGAACCATTTTGGTTTAATTTTACAATCTTTAGATTGTTAAATTAAATTAAAACAGTAAATAAAACCTAAAGTATATTTCTCGATTTTTGTCATCGTTAATCTGTGCCAACCCGTTTTTAATATGGAGCGTGTTGATGCACTCCGGCAAATATCCTTTTGTATACTTTATTATCTGTCGTTTCCTTTTTGCACCCTTCTTATTCTAATTTCTTCATTTGGACCTAACATGCAGGGACTTCTTGGAACAGGGTGTGAGTGAATGTGACTGTGTTTTTCGTTTATGTTTTAGGAAATTATAGGTAAATAATATAATTAGGAGGGTGTCCTAAGCCCGGATAAAGAAAAAGGCCAGGAAAATAGCATTTTTAACTATGTAATTTTCATTTAATTTTTCCAGATGTATAATTTAACTAAAACGTAATAGACTTAAAATTATTGATTGACCTAGAAATATTTTACATCTCGTTATCCATTATCGACAATTGACAATTTAGACTTAAATCCATAGTAATATTTTATTTAATATAATATTTCATAAAAGTCATAAAACACCTTAATGACTTACCAACCCAGTTGTATTGCAGCGAAGTGCATCCTACTGATTTTATACCCGACATTCTACGTAATTCCTCAATTTAAATTCTTTGTGCAGACTTATACAGATCATAAAAATACTTTAACTGTAAAGAAGTATTGTCACATTTAATTTTACACAATATATTGTTCCTTATATATGTAACGATCCTTAAAATCCCTTAAAGTTATTTATTTTATATGGTTTTAAATTACACGGATTACCCATATTTTATTTTTAGCAGAAAATAAATTGACATAATATTTTATATTAAGGCAAAAATTTAGCAGTGTGATCATTAAAGTGAGTAAAATATTCGATTTTTTTAAATTTATTTTGTAATAGGAAAATACTAATCTTTAAGGCACAAACAATATATACAAAGGGAAAAAAATCGGTCAACATCTTATAGCCAATGGCAGTTTAAAATATTTAGTCAATTATATTGTGACAAAATTATATGGTATACAAAAAAGTCCTATTAATTATCGCATAAATATTTTTGTTTTAGACGATTGCTAATTTATTTTAAAATAGTCAATTTTTATAAAGAAAAAACCGAATAAAAAAGACGTTACTCTGAATAAGCTTAATTTTAACGATTAAATACCAAATTTTTATTTTAATGTAGTAAAAACCAAAAGTAAAACAACTGAACTTTATTTTATTTAAAACTTTTTTTACATCTAAGACAAACTTAGAACTGATTTATTTTAAACTTCTACCATAACAAAATGTATTTTAATTAATTAATATAAGGATTTTCTTTTTTTAAATATTCATAAAAATAAAAACTTAGGTATTAAATTTTTATATTATACAAAAAACAAAATAACTTTTAAATAAAAATAAGAAATATTCACCCGAATATTTACCCCAACAGAGTATTTTCTTAATTTTCCATTGTCATTTATTTACCAGTGTCCCTAATAAACTGAAACTAATATCACAGAAAATTGCGAATAAACACCGACTAAAGCAATAATTGTGAATTGTAAATTTCATAGACAGTGAAATTTCTAGACAAGTAAAGTCTTTATGGTGCTATTACTAACCTCTCGGTTAACCAAGTTTAATTAGTTTGTATGAAATCAATTCTTCATTATACACGGTGGTCGTACAAAAACGAAAGAGATGAGTTTTTAGATAGAAGCAGTGATTTAAAAAAAATCGCAAAAACATGTCAATTACAGTTTCGATGGGGTCATCTATCTTTATAGATTTCACTTAAAAATTTCTTCACCATTCGCGCATTAGTCACAACGAAATGACATAATATGGCAAGTAATATCCCATTTAAAATGATGCTCAGTATATATTATTATATTGTTATTCTTTATTACATATACAGTAGGGTGATTCAAAAAAAGCCTTTTTTTTTAAATTGAACCCGCACTGGCCTAAATTATAAAGATTACATTAAAACTAAAATATTAATACCAAAAAATCCAAATTCGATGTATATTTAGAGGTCGCTCAAATCAATTTTCGTATTTTTGCACATTCGAGCCGCGAAATTATTACTGCACAAAATAGTAAATAACTCCGTTAGTTTTTAATAGATTTTATTAAAAATTTAAGAGTTACCTACTTTTTTAATACCCTCTGAGACAGTGTATTAAACTTTACAGAAATTTTTTTTTTTCATAAAAAAAAATAATTTGTTAATAAAAACGTATCATCTTATAAAATAACCAACAATTGGTATCAAAATTTGAGAATTGTATGGCAATAATTTTAACAAAATTTAAATTCCTGCTTAAGCCATATTAATGCAGTGAATAATTTTGTAGTTAACGTTATTTTATTTTAGTTGTAAAAAGGACCTAATTTAATAACTACCTACCTAGTTTAATTAATTAAATATGGTATCAAAAATAAAGAAATATTATAAAAATACGTCAAAACGGATAGAATTTATTTATAAAATCGTATGAAAATGGAAAAAATTTGAATAACTTAATTATTATTAGGTTATGTTTTATTTAAATCAAACAAAATATTTCTTTCGGCAGGTTTTATGTATGCTAAATAATTTAAGTGTTATTTTCTTAGTTTTTTTACGGTACCATCATAGTGCGATTCCAATTGTTGCTTATTTTATAAGATGATACGTTTTTATTAACAAATTATTTTTTTTCATGAAAAATTTTTTTTTTCTGTAAAGTTCAATACACTGTCTCAGAGGGTATTAAAAAACTAGGTAACCCTTAAATTTTTAATAATATCGAATAAAAACTAACGGAGTTATTTAATATTTTGGGCAGTAATAATTTCGCGGCTTGAATGTGCAAAAATACGAAAATCGATTTGAGCGACCTCTAAATATTCATCGAATTTGGATTTTTTGGTATTAATCTTATAGTTTTAATGTAATCTTTATAATTTAGGCCAGTGCGGGTTCATTTTTAAAAAAAGGCTTTTTTTGAATCACCCTAATATACAGTGTGTCCACGGATGGACTTAACTATAGTTTGTAAAAATATTTATTTTAAATTTTTCGAAGAAAAGTCACTCCTCAAAATTTCTTCTGCTTGTTATATAAATTCCATTCACGATTAGAAAAAAATAATTATATGTATATACATTCCAATAAGCTTATAGCTTGTCTATACATTAAAATTAAATTAAAATTAATTTTAATCTAGTGCAGTTATACTGCAGATGCCAACATCGTTGTCGACAAGTACTTTAAGAACGTTGTGTTTTGTTTTGGTGTTAAACAAATATTAGAAATATTTCCCTATAGGGAAATATTTCTAATATTTGTTTAACATATCACCAAAGTTGTCGTTTTTCAAAAATTATTATAGAATAAAAAGTCACGAACAATTTGGAAAAATTATATTAAACAAATGCCTTGTAGAAAATAAATTATTCAATAAATTGACTTGGACTCATCGATCTATTGATTTCGCCATGGTGGTTGTTGTTTATAATTAAAATTATTTAAATTTATGTTTAAACGATCTTGCATAAAGTTTAATTGTAAATAATAAACATTATAAATCTAAAAGTTACTAAATTTCAGGGTTGTACTTGGTTTTATCTAAATAATTTTAACAAATAATTCTTAGGTGGAATATTGTACTTGATATCGATTTTCTTAAATATGAGATTTATTGAACTTTACTTACAGTTTCATATTTATATTTATTATTAACATTTAATTTTTGACCACTGACCGCGGTCTCCTTCTGCAAGAAATTCAATTTTGAATTACTATCTTGTAAATTTTAAGAGGTCCGTAGAGGTCTTGTTTCAAATGACTGCACGACGCAGACATTGTCTTTGTTATTTGTTACCCAACAAACATCACTTCAGAGAAAGAGAAAAGGAAAAAGTTAAGGTTCTACTTGATCTTTGGTTATAATGTAATTTTCTTAATTTATTTATTTTATGTGGGTTGCGGTGGCAGTATAAAGTATGTGATTTATAGTCTTTTATTTACTGCATTTATTTATTTTTCTTTTAATACTTTCCCTATAAATACAACTTCTCCAATGTACTAAATAAATGAGCTTAAATTATCGTAGGTATTTATTTTATTAATTTATTGTACTTTATTATAACATTTGCCGTGGTGTTATATTTTATATTATCAGTCATGAATGAATGAACTTTACTGAAAACGTAGTTTGCTCTCAAAGACTTGCCTTCTCATTTTCAAAATGCTTCTTATTCTTATTTATTCTTATTATTCTATTTATCTCATTTTTATTCAAATTGTTTTGTTTTTATTATATTTATTTTACTTTTTGTGTTTGTACACAAACATATAATATAGTATTTAAAAGGGAAAAAGCTCAAGTGGGTTACGTATAAATTATTGTGGGTAACCTGTTGGTTATATTTAAATTAGTGTAGGTTTTTTCTTTATATTTATACTGTGATTGTATTGACATTTGTATTATATTTTATTTATTTTGCACGCTCAAATGCAACTGCATTTCTGTGCTTATAGCATATTTATTGTTACATTGTTTTAATATTTGTAAATTTTGTAAACTTTCTTTAAACAATAAATATTATTATTATTATTATTATTAGTCGTGGGGGCACTTCTACATATCTTTTGCTGGGGTGGGTTTGTACCCTTAAAATATTTTGTAAAGGGTCCACCTTTTAAATAATGCTTAATAAAATTGCAAGTGAAATCTTTAGCAAAAGATGTCCATCTAGAATCGTGCTTTTGCGTTTTTTTTAAATCACTTTTTCAAAAATGGCGAATGCACCGGGAAAGTATTTAATAAAATGTTTAATTTAAATTATTAAATAATATTTTTAATAACTTTGATAAATTTTTTTGCATAATTAGAGTTAAACCTAAAAAACCTTCAATTAAAATTAAAAAATAACATTCATAAAAAGGTTAATTCTTTTAATTTGAAAAATCTTAATGAACCACTTATTAATTATAAAAGAAGTTGATACCATTTTTCTAAAAAAATAAACTTACTTTTTATTTGTATATTTTTGCATAAAATTAAAAGTTGTTAAGGAGTTCCTAGCAAGGATTTCATTTACACATTTAAAAATGTTTTCTAAAAAAATGAGTATTTGAAAACGTGAATTAAATTATATTTTGTAGCTTATTTAAAGCGCTAATTAAACAAAAACGCTAGCATTTATGTTCCCCAGCTGTCGATTTTATTTATTACTGATTTGAAGTGTCTAGACCAGTGATTCCTTTTTATGATCAGCGGACCATCGCGTTTTTTATCAGTTTCGTGATAACTACTATTTAATGTCGATTTATTGGGGTTAAATAGGCTTTATCGTATAAATATCGATGGAAATAACAGGCGTTATAAAAAGCTCAGGCTATATAAATTAAGAAATAATTCATGCTTTTTATATTTTTACTTCAGCTTCAAATACAGCAATAACTTGATTATGTGCGTTTTTTCATAAAAGACAAAATTTTGGGCTGAGGAATAAATTTTGTTCTATAACGATCCACGAAATATATGACTGGTCGTGAAAAGCAAACTTTAATAATTGACCTAAAAGTCATTTTATATAAAAACGTTAAATCAGTGCTGCATGGTTTTATATTTTGATAAAAAAAATTTAGGATGATCTTTTAGGTATCAAAAATTTAAAAAACGCTCCTTTTTAAGTTTTTAGATTCTTTTACTTTCGAGATATGCCAATCTAAAATTGTCATATTTATATATATATTTTTACATTGTGTCCATGGTTCGGATTGCAAGAGGAAAATCTTTTTATTATACGTTTAAAAAAAAAGACAAAAGAGGTAGAAAAGCCCATAAGGAGTAAAAAAAGTGCATTATTAACAAACATTACTGAGCAGCTGACGCGCTATTGTGTATAGAAAATGATTCGAAAAAGGTATAATAATAATAATAAGTTTATTAGTTCAAAAAATTGTATATACAATGTAGAACACGTCACAAAAAATACATTAATAACAATTTAGATACCTAAATGCAAGAAACTAAATAAATTACAATAAAAAGTACACACATATGCTATACATCTTTATTACATAAAAAATTCGTCAACACTATAATCACACTTATTTACAAGATATGCCTTTAGGGCAGGCTTCATTTTTTTTAGATTAAGGGATTTTAAATTTTCAGGTAATTTATTAAATATTTTTAAAGCAAAATTTTGTATACCCATGTAGATAGTGTGAATTTTAGTTTGTTGAATTAACACTAAGCTTTAATATCTTGTATGGTGGCTATGCTTTCGATCATTTTCTGCAAACAGTGCAAAGTGCTTTTTATAAAATAAGATAACTTCAAAAATATAAATATCTGCTAAAGTTAACAATTTATTATTAATAAATGTAGACCTACACGATTCATTATAATTTAATTTAAAAATACACCTTAAACATTTATTTTGAAAAATAAATAGATTACCTATGTGAGAAGAATTTCCCCAGAAAATAATTCCATATTTTAGGTTAGAATAATTATATCCATAGTAAACACTTAATAAAACTTCTCTTTGTACAATAAACTTTAAATTTAGTCGCTGACGGTGGACGAGTGGTTAGTGCTGCTGACTACAAGCCGGAGGTCGTGGGTTCGAATCCCACCAGGGGTATGGCTGTTTATTTGTGTTTGTCCTATTGTAATAGTCCTTCGGAGGGGACTTTAAGCCCGCGGTCCGTTCCTACCCCTAACCTGCACAAGCCATTTAGTTGGCTTATGGGACTTCTTAAGAAGTAAGGGTGGAACTAAAAGAGCACTTTTGTATATAAAACTTTTTGTAAGTAAATAATGGTATTTATTAATCTTTTTTAAAACATGTTCTGTATGATATTTCCACGAAAATTTACTATCCAAGACGAGACCCAAGAATTTAACTGATTCGCAAAATTCAATGGTATACCATTGAATTCACGATCTGGCCACTGTAAACTTTTTATCTTATCTTTAATCTTTTATCTTTCTATAAAGATAAGAGATTTGAAAATTAAAGCCTTTAAATGTACCATTAAGGACCACGAACTAAATGTCTCATAACATTATAATATTAGTAAATTTTAAAATTATGATTTTAATAATATAATGTAACCTTATATTTATTTATATAGTTATTTTATTTAAATTATTGTATATATATCTATACCTATGTGAAATTCAATTGTAGGTATTATTAGGAAGCAATAAATTATTAATAATATTATTATAAAGTAATAATAAAGGCATGTCCATTATAAACGGGCTGAAGTTACCTTTATAATAAATTGGCGAAAAGTAACGTTTAATCCGTTGAAAGTAGACAGATGTTAAATGTTTGAAAGATAAAATTGGCTTTAAAATCTTCTTTGTGTACGACGCGTCGTAAAGAAAGTATAGTATGCAACTCGTTTATAAATTTATCTAAGCACTCGTTTTTATTAAACACTCACAGCTTTGCTTGTGTCTAATAAAACTCGTAACTTAAATTGCGTTTATAAAACTTGATACATAATATACTATTTCGTGTGCCTTACGAGTAGACAAAATCATCCTTTTCAAATAGAAAATTAAACGTTTTTATGCGTTTCTTCCATTATTGATCTTACCATATTATTTTGACATTTACCGGTGGTTGTCGGTCGTTTACAAGAACATTTAGAAAATCTGGACAAAATAATATCGAAAAACTATGCACCGACTTTACCGACCAAAACTTTTTCGTCCATCGAAAGAGCTACCTTATTTTCAAAAAATAAAAGTATTAATTTTATCCCGTAGATCCTAGGAAAACGAAAATATGTGATATAAACGCGACATTTTTTAATAAATAAGGGTGATTTTGTCTGACTTGTACGAGTAGAAGAAATGAATTAATCAACAAATAATGGTACTTTTGAAAATTTTCCAACGAATGCAATGGTATATTATATATTATATATTATGTATTATACGTACCTACTCTCTAAAAATGAATTAGTCAAAAGTGACTTATTACTACATTTATTAGTGACTGCTTTTTCACTTATACCATGGTATCCCCGACATAATAGCCAATTCTTCTTTTGAGCTATAGTCCATTTTCCATAAAATATGGAATTGACTATTTCTTAAAAACTGCTCTACTTTTATAACTTTTGACATTTTTGGATTGTGCGGAAAATTTTACATAAGAATTGGCTATTATGTCGGGGATACCATGGTATCCAAATGGTATAAGTGAAAAAGCAACCACTAATAACTGTAGTAATTAGTCATTTTTGACTAATTCATTTTTAAAAAGTATATGTAGGTACTTTTATAATAGAATACGTAAACCATGTTTTGAGTTTTTGTTTTAAAAGAAAAATTGGGAAGTTTGTAAAACTGTTAAAAATATGTATGCCACTTTCGTCTTTGATACCTACCTAAAAGAAAATCCTCAATTTTTTCTATTAAAATCTAAAACCACGCCCCATTCCGAATGAACGTTAGCATATGAAATGACTCAAAAGCAACTTTTCTGTTGTAGACCGATATTGACATAATATTAGGGGAGACTCAAACAGGGGATCATGGGGCATCGCTTCTTATTTTAATTTTTGATTTATGTAATTGGTTGTTTTTACTCAAAAAATGCCCCCTGGTATAAAAAGAACTAAAACTAACCGTTTTTAAGAAATATCGCTTTAAAAATGTTTATCTACTCCCATTATCGTAATGTTTCCATGACACTTGATAGTTGTCAAATGTCATACAATTGTTGGAATAAAGTGGCTTTTTTGTAAAATAATACTAAATATAAAAATTATTTTATTATCTCAATACAAAAATACAAAAAAATTAAATTGTTTCTCAACTCCAATATAAAAAGTTTTTATATGAACATTGTACTAACCTTTTACTTTCGAAGGTAGTTAACTAGATATAACTTAATTTCGGGCTCGGACTACACCATAAAGTGCTCATAAAACATTTTCTTTACTTTTACTTTGTAAAACTGTGGTTAATCCATTTTCAAGGGATAAATTTCGATAAACACAAACACATAAAAATTTGACATTTGAGGGTAACTCTATTGTTTTATAGATGTCGCTTTATACAAATTTTTAATTAAAATCATTTTTAAAATATTAAGTATTTGTCGTAGAAAAAGTGCAAAGTCATTATTTTAAGTATTTAAGCAAATTCGTGTTCAAAATGGCGTTTATCAAACTTGATACATAATATACCTACTATTATAATGTTTAAAGTTTAGTGCCATCTTCAAAGGGCCCTTATAAAGCCTGTCCGTCGGAACTCAGACAAAGTAAAAATTTCCATTCCGTTATAAATGCACAAAAAACTATTTTTTGTAGGATTCCTTCCCAAAAAAATCTGCGGGTGGCTATGGTGACAACGTTGATCTCTGCTTACTTGCACTTTTAAAGCTTTGTTTGTCGTATTCTTGATTAAAATGTCTACCCTCATGTTTTTCATGATTTTTTTTTGTATAAAAAATCGTTAATGTATCCCTAATACGAAACTTAAATGTCTACAAAACTAGGTAAAATCAAAAGGTATAAATTGTTCGTCAAAAAAAGTTACCACAGGGCTAGACATCAAGAGTAAACAAATTATCTACCTGAACGAAGGTATTATTTTCAAATAAATTAACAATATAGACAGATAAATGCGTCTTGTTGAAACTTTCTGGCAAAAAATTGTTTTACAAACAACCAAAATTAGTTTCAAAAGTTCATTTGTTCCCCTGTGCTAATTTTCTCCACGTTTACAGCTTTTATTACATGATGTGGTTAAAATTGCGGCTGTTTATTAAATGCTGTGGCTGTAACATTTTTTAAAAGCAATTAAAACATTACACGTTGTTTATTGCCACATTCAAATTTCAATTAAATTTTGTAGTCATTATTTTTAAGTCTTGGAAATAAAAACTTAAAAGCAAGTATACTTTTGCGGCCTCTACAGATGGTACAAAATGAACTATAACTTAATATTTTATAAGCTCTGCTCTGTTTAGTCGCCAAACATTGTCGTCGATTGTTAATTTTCTTTACTGTTCGAGATGCTTATACTATTTTTTATACGACTATTATATGCTGTTATTAAATAAAATTTTCTTGAGCGTTTTTATTTTGGAGACGTTAAACTTATAATAATGTTTTGAATTTGTAATTATATTTCTTAATGTCACGTTATTGTCAAACGCGCGCGATAAGCTGTTAAAAATTATTTTTTTACTGAAACAGTACTTACCCTATTAAAAATGCCATATAGAAACACAAAATAAAAATCTATCTGGTTCAATATAGGAATTTGAAACATGCATTGCACTATTGAACTAGACAGAATTCCATACCTGGAAAACCATATAGAAAAGTGATTTCTATATGGATTGCCATATAGGTTCATATTGCTCTATCTGGCCCAATATGGTTTGGGTGTGAAAAAATTATTACCATATATATCCATATTTAACCATATAGGGGAATCTATATGGTTTAATATGCAATTTTCGTTTAAAATGGAATTCCATATTCAACCATATAGGGAAACCTATATGGAAAGACACATAAAACAGAAACCAGATAAATCCATATAAAAATCCCTTAATTGTACATTTTAAAATGAAATTCCATATTATACCATATAGATTCCAAAGTGTAAACCAGGTCGTTCCATATAGGACATATAGAACCATATAAATCCATATTAGTTTCCTTATCTGGATCAATATGGGTTCTATGGGGCATTTTTAATATATAATATAATTCTGCAAACATTAAACAATCGGAGAAAAAAGGAGGTTCCTCTATAATACCAGAGAAGTTAAAACATGGCCATTAAAAAACGTATACAATTTTCTAGGAGTGGTTTAAAGTAAGCAAGATAAAAAACTTAAATGCTGGTATATTTTGTAATATAAATAGAAATGCAAAACTGAGGCATTGTGGATATTTTTAATATAAATATCTAAAGAAAATGCCGACTTTCCAGAAAAATTCTACGTACGATATAAATATTAGGGTCGTACAATAAAGTTTTAGGGAATACAATCTTATAAAAATTATTTTAAATGTAAGTAATATATTAAGTAAAATGATTTATGTAAAAATATAATTTTAACAGACAATTTTGAATTAAATAAAAACGTTAAACTTAACGAGTTCATATAAATTACAGTTTCCATTATAAAATTTCGTGGGATGAAATCTTTTGGCAAGTATAACTTAAAATATTTTCAGGGTTTTAGTACAAAAAACGTACATAAAAACGACAACTTTTCTTAAATTTATTCGTTTTGATTTAAACCATCTGATATGCGGTGCATAAAAATGATATCAGACAATATAGACAAAAATTAAAAACCATAAATAACCCAACAATAGTGAGTCTCAGAGACATATTGCTTTATTATTTTATATGCATGTCATGATATTCTCGTAATTTTTAAAGCTGTAGACTTTTGTATTTTTTGTTTATCAAAAGTAGAAAAGCCACTTTAAAGAATATCTCAATAAAGACTCCACAACCTGTAATGTACAGTTTGAATAAGAAGTATTATTTTATTATAATAATTTTAAATATTTTTATTTTATTTTTAACGATATTTAAACTATTAGGTTTGCTAAAATGGCAATGTTTATTGATATGAGTTAATTAATCAAATACGTAATATAAAATATTGTTCAGCTAGTTACAATATGAATAGAGGTGCAGGGTAGTTCAGTTTAACCTTTCGATAGTATTAAAAAATAAAGGTAGTTAACAAATAAAATATTGTCGCATTTTTTAGGGTAACATAAAAAGATTTTGTTGAATATTTTAGGTATAAAATCATAATTAAAAAACTATAATAGTAATTATATGAATTGACGTAGGTATTTAAAAAAGATACTTTATATTTAATTTTTAATATTATATCGACTATTTTTCCTCATTACTGATGTTAAACACAAACAAACTTTTTTCTAGTACGCCCTTGGTTAAATAAAAAAAAATTCTAGCTTTTACCGATATTTAGCTTTGTTTAAATTATATTAAGAAAAATAAGTTAATGTTTATACCTAAATCATTTTAAAAATGGTTTAAATTTAGTTTAACAAAAATACCGCCTCAAAAATATATTAGTTTATCAGGCTTTAAGATTTTTTGAGGGTCTCTCAGAAATTAAAAAAATTATAATAATAGTCCAAATTTTAATTATTTTTAATTTTTCTGCTCGCTACGGTTATTTTTTACACAGAAAATTAATACAGTTTCTCAAAGGTCAGCTCAAAGTATTTTTTTTTAATAGATCGCTTTTGATGTTTTTGAGCAACCTTTAAATATTAATATTAACACTATTTTACTTTTAATTCATATCATAATAAACAAAACAAATATAATAAATATTTGTTTGTATTTTTTATATTTATTAACAAAATATAGTTTTTTTTTCAAGCGGCCATGATATACAACCTTATATGCATGTATAGAGATAGTTGAAGTGCGTCTTTTTCATTAGCGGCAGACAAAAAACTCAAAAAAGCCTAGGGATAGAAGTAAATCCATATGTGACTCAATAGACGTCAAATAATAAAATTAATTTAGCATTTCATACTAAGCAATCTCGATGTATTAATTATATTAATTATAATCGCACGGAATATTTAGTGATTATTTATTAAATTTTAATTGAACGAAATAAAGAACAACTAGTTTATTAGTATAATATTATGATGATAGACGAGTCGCCAATGTCGGAATTTCAAACAAATGTCAGTACGTCAAAATTAATTCAAGCGCAGCATTTTGACAGAGCTGTGTTTATTTTTAGTTTAGGATATTTATCGGCATTGTAAGTAAGGGTTATAAGTTTTTTTTAGTTTTTATCAATAATTTCTAATGCTTTTAGCCAAAATTTTATCCCACATGATTTAATTGAAGAGCTGCAGTGCATGTAATTGTACATTTAATGTAAATTTTGCTTATTATATTTATATTACGCCCTTGAAAAAAAAATAGTATATGTTATTTGGAGTAGAAGCTCTTTTTGTGCTTCGTACAGTTGCCTGCCTCAGCTACGCTTCGGCGGTCAATCTCTGTACTCACCACAAAAAAAGTCACTTCTACTCCTTATGACATAATCTACTATTTTATTTAGGTATATTATATTATAAAAACTATATTTTGTTAATAAATATAAAAAATACAAACAAATATTTATTATATTTGTTTTGTTTATTATGATATAAATTAAAAGTAAAATAGTGTTAATATTAATATTTAAAGGTCGCTCAAAAACATCAAAAGCGATCTATTAAAAAAATATATATATATTATATATTATATATTATATATTATATATTATATATTATATATTATATATTATATATTATATATTATATATTATATATTATATATTATATATTATATATTATATATTATATATTATATATTATATATTATATATTATATATTATATATTATATATTATATATTATATATTATATATTATATATTATATATTATATATTATATATTATATATTATATATTATATATTATATATTATATATTACATTATAGTTTACAAAATTTGAATTTTTGTCTTTTGCAGGGATTTTTTTGTTGATAATATTAACTTATGATGTGTTTTTTTCGAACCTGACCTTAAAAGTTTTTGTGCAGCCCAAGTTGCTTTGTTTTTGAATTTGATCATTTATGCATATTTATTCGTTGATAACGTACTTATTTCATAGTGTTAAAACTAATTTTGCGACATGAGTAGTTTAAGATGTTGTTTAAACATTCCAAATCATTCTTGCTTCATATGTGGAGAATATGTGTTCAAAGATTTTAGAAAAGTTATATCAGAGTTTGTTAAAAATACTTTTTCTGTATTTAGGGATTTTTTGGATAAAAATGACAAGTCTTTGGCTCCTGGTTGTGTTTTTAAATCGAGGGTTGAATATTTAAAATTATGGAAAAGTGGCAAAAGAAGTGCTTTTAAATTTTAAATACCAACCATTTGGCGAGAACCACAAAATCATCTCGATGACTGTTACTTTTGTAGTGTCAACATAAACGGAATAAACCCTAAAAATTGAGCTAAATGGCAGTACCCAAGTATTACTTTTGTTTTGAGTCCATTGCAACATTCACCTGAAACTTAAGTGACTAAAAATATATCTGAGCCCTGAAGATTAATTAAACAAGTCAAAACGCTTTTCACAAAACGAGTTAGATGATCTTGTAAGAAATTTGAATCTTTCTAAACAAGCTTGGCATCAAGACAGAAAGAAAAAAAATCGCTTTCTCCAGGCACTAAAATTACTTTTTATCTTGAAAGAGAAAAATAATTACTTATTATTTCTCAGAAAAAGACAATATTGTTTTTTTTTTCAGATATTAATAACTTGTTTAAAACAATTTAAACCATTAAATGGCAAAAATTAAATTTTCTTAGTTTATTTAAGAAACTTTCTTGGCCCATAACTGGTAATATTTATAAGAAAAAATTGAACCTCGCCAAAGTTTTCCGCGTTCCACCAACTTCAAATACCGTAAATGGCGTTTCTTCATTGACAGTTTAAAACGTGGCCTAAAATGCATTCTGTTTACACGCTGGGGTGCCTATTGCTCACAGTACAAAGTTATTAGTTTTGAATAAAATAAAATAATTGTATTTTCATTGGAAAATTTGTGTGGATTTAAAAATTGTAAACATTCTTCTCGGTCAACGCGACAGAATTATCCTTCCGCCATTACATATAAAACTGGGGATCATGAAACAGTTTAATAAATCACTCGATAAAACAAGAACTGCTTTTCCTACATTTGCCAAAAATATTCTCAGCTCACTATCGAAAAGATTAAAGGCGGTATTTTTACAGCCCCCAAATTAGAGAACTAAAAAAAGATAGTCAATTTAGAAATTTAATGACTGATCTTGAATTAAGGGCTTGGACAGCTTTTGTCTCTGTAATGTAAAACTTTCTTCGAAATAGAAAATTAGACAATTAAAAAATATTTTATGCAATATGAGCATAAAACTCCACTTTCTCGATAGTCACCTGGACAGGTTTCCGGAAAATATAGGGTATATAAGTGAGGAGCAGGGAAAGCGTATGCATCAGGATTTACGCGTCATGGTTATCAGGCTTTCTGGGATACACATATGATATCTGATTATTGCTGTTCCCTGATACACCATTACCATAAATCTACACATACGAGAAGAGCTTTCAAGCTAAATGATTAATTTAATTTTTTAATAATTTTTTTTCACTAAATACATGTTTTATTCTGTTTTGATCGTAGATATATCAAACCAAAAAATGTTACTTATGTATTTGAAATTAAAATATTATATGTAGTCTATTACAAATATAAAAAATTGTTTAAGACAAAATCTACATATTTTTAGTCGAATGATCTGAATCTGCAATAAAAAAATAGGGTGGTCCATTGGAAATTTTAAAGTTACCCCCTGTATGAGGACCAATTTTAGTACTGATTGAATCATTTTATTTTTATTTTAAACATTTTTTCGTAAAATGCATACTAACTGAGATATTTCAAAGTTTTAAGTTAAATGACTTACCCTTTATAAATATAAATATATATTATTTAAATTTTAAAAGTGGGTTGGCGTGTAGGAAATAATTACTTTTTTAAGTTTTCTAAATTAAAATGCAAAATGCGACAATTTCGTGTCGAACAAACGGAAATTATTTAAGTAAATACATTACTTACATTAATAGCCTGGTCGTTGACACCTGCAAATAATAATATGTTTATTTAGGTTAAAAGTATGCAAATAACATTTAAAATATGCCTACAGGATAAAACTTTTTTGTATTAAAATCATATTAAATACAATCCTTTAGGAAACAAGAAAACCGTTTTCATAGAAGGACGGAAATGCCAATTGATTTTTAGAATTTAACTTGAAATGTAAATTGAACATTCCAACTCGTATAACTCATAGAAGCAAAACATGGATTGATAATTTGTTTACAAATTTAGATATAGAAAATATAATTGTTGAAGACACTTTTTTATGGGATCATACTTACCAAATTTATGAATTTAATTTACATTCTGAAAATCTATCTAAGAATAGGGTAATAACAAAAAGAGATTATTTAGAATAAAATATCATACAATTTTTAAACTTATTAAGCCAGGAATCCTTCATTGATAATTTTAATACCTTTTACAATATTTTTTTATCTTGCTACTACTTATCATTTCCTCTAATTAAAAAAAATTACAAACAAAAACCTAAACAATGGTTTACAAAAACTAAAAAATATGCATTCGCAAATGTGCGATATGGCTAAAATTTCAAAAACCTTAAATGATCCTTATTACACTTTAAGATATAAAAACTTTAAAAAGTTATATAATAAAGAAATTTGTATTGCTTAAAAATTATTTAATGATTCAATGCTTAGTTTTATTAAACATTTCATTAAATAAACAATCATTTTAGAGAATATTCTTTTTAAAAGTTTTATGGTTTAAAAGCAATAAAAGCATAGGAAACATGTTTAGGCAATTTATTGGTTGTATTTAAAACGTGGATTTTATTAACTCCAAAGCTACATTTTCAATCAACTCTAAAGCTAGCTTTAGAGTGAGAGTGTGTCGCACACGTAGAGTGGCTATTTTCAACCGATACTCGCGCTCCAGCATGCATGCAAAATTTCGCGCCGAATTTCAAATAAGCTGGCGCTGCGACTGGACAATAACAATGTCAAAATTTGGGGTTATGTAAATTATCTTTACATTTGTTGTTTTAATGTAGTTTATTTGTTAATACCTAAACTCTTTCTAAATTTCATATTTGGTATATTATATCCATAACACCTATAAGCACTGTAAATAAACTATGACTATGAAATGTTTTTTATGAAATAACAACTTCACAGTCTTCAAAATCAATATGATCTTATATCTTGACAAAAATAAATGGTTAAATACATGAGAAATGTTTATTTACTAACTTTTTCCTATATTTGTAGTATTTGTATAGTACAAAAGTTTACTATTTCCGGAATACAAAATTTAAAACTATCGATAGCACAATAAATTTAATACCAAAAAATAAATAAAAATTTCAGATAAAAATTAACTGAATTAAAAATAACTTCACAAATAATAAGTAAAAGTTATTATTATTATTATTATTATTATTATTATATTAATTAATAAAAATATATTCTTTTTAACAAATAGTATGAATCAACATAAAAGATATAACAAATTTTATTTATAATTTTATGCCAAAATTTCCATTGCCATAGACCAACAAAAATCGAATGAAACTCTTTCCTCTATAACGATTTTCCATTTCCATTATTGTTTGATGCTCTTCTGATTCGGTGGACAGCTGATTTTCGAAGAGGTCAAGATGTGCATGGAGCAAATGTACTTTTAGTGACATGTTTACACCCATTTTTAATTTTTGTTATTTTTTATTTATTATTGTTATGAGAACAATTTCCTACCAGTTAATTGGTTTAAATTAATAAATAACGGTTTTCGGGTTCCAAAATTAATAAAACTTAAAATCGATATTAAAAAAACCTGAATCAATCTAAACATTCTGTCAACGCGAAAAAAGCATTCTTTGGATAGGAGAAACGAAAACCACTTTTATAATCCCATAATTTTTTTTGTTTTGGTTTAAATTAATAAATAACGGTTTTTCAGGTTCCAAAATTAATAAAACTTAAAATCGATATTTAAAAAAACCTGAATCAATCTAAACATTCTGTAAACGCAAAAAGGCATTCTTTGGATAGGAGAAACCAAACCACTTTCAGAACCCCATCATTTTTTTGCTGTTGCACTGTGTAATTGTCACAAAATCAAATAAACGTAAATACTTATACCTATTGATAACTATAGATTACTTTGTTGATTTTTATCGAGCGTATGTCTTAATTCCATGTGAGTGTGAGACAAGCGGAAGATTCCTTGAGCGTGGAGTTTGGTAACTCGCGGGTGGAATCTCCTCTTTTAACGAATGTTCGCAAACAATCTTGAAACAAATGTCAAGCAGTTTTAATCTTACTTTTTTCCAATTTTAACTTAAAGCTAACCAAACTTCAGTCCGTAAGCGAAGTAGAATTTTGCCCACCGCGGTGCACCGGTTGAAGTGAAGAAATGAAATGGGTGATTTTCTTAAGTTATACAATAAAAATACGAAGGCTAATTACCTACATGGCTTAAAAACTAAACAAGTATTAAAATGAATGAGGGTAATAATTGTTAAAATAAAAGTGTAAGTTAGTGTTAAGAATGTTTTAAAATGACTTAAAGTAGTTTTCAAAAAATAAAAATAATTCAACTACCGAAAAGTACATTGCATTTATTTTCCATGATAACTATTTAACATTATATTCCTAGATTTATTATTTGGTTGAAATTTATGAGTGTTTGGATAAAAATTTGGAAATTTTGTAAAGATTTGTTAAAGAGAAGAAAATATATAGAAAAACTGTAAAAAGGATTTTAAAGGTTGGAACTTTTAGGTCGAGTGGCGAAAGGCAGAGATTTCTAAAGAGCTGCACGAGCAAAGCGCAAAGGCAAATTGTAACCGAATAATCAGTTTAAATTAAGGATGTAAACCCCTACTTAAAAAGTTTTATTACTTAAGCATATTTCGGGCGATTAATAAAACTTAATCGCATACATTAACTTTTAATTAACGCCGGCATCGTATCGCAGAACGCCAGGATTATGGTCTATTGTCTCGGCCAACGTGATAGACTGATAAATTTAGTGTTAAGCCTAGACAATATAACAAATGACTGCTGCGTTATCTTCGCTACTTGTCTTTTCCAAGGTTGTAGCGCAATCTAGAAATCCAAGTGCTTCAAATTCGCATCCCTCTAATTGGTCTCCGGTGAATTTTCGCTACGTTCAACAGTCAATATCACAATGAAACCGACCGACTTCACTTACGTACGTCTTAATTACTATTATGGTTCACTTGTGGATATTGCTCGTTCTTCAGGCACGCTGCGATCTACTTGACAGCCCAATTATATTTAGTTATTTATTGAGTTGGTACTGAAGTGATACTTATTGAGAAAAACTAAGTTATTTTAAGGCGTTGTAGGTAATGAATGTGTACTACATGTTATAACAGATTTGTTAACATGAGTTTGTAGTTTGTAGTTTGTTAATTTTAATTTGTAAAATTTTAACATAATTTTTTGTAGAAAACAAGGGTTTGTAATTATTTTAACAAAAGAAAATATTTTACCGAAAGTTTTGTAAAGGTAATATGCATTTTGTAAGCATTTTGTTAATTTTAAAGGTAACAGATTATTTTGTTAATGCTTAACAAATTATTTCGTTAAAAAAGTACGTGTAAACTATGTTAATTTAAAATAAAGGAAATTAGACTATGATTTAAAATAAGCTTTAATTACTATTTAGAATAAAACAATCAAACAAAAACTAAAGTCTAGTGTATCTATCGAAAGGTTCTAATTGAATGCCCTGCTTTTCTTAAAAACGTATATTCGACACTTGCCGACGTCGCCCGCCTCTCTGCCAGACATAAACAAACAAATAACTTCGGAGGGCCATAAATTGTGGTCCTAATCGACGTGTTGACAACGTCTTGCAAACAAGGGATGCATTCATATGGCTACAGTCGGCTAACCTGACAAATCTTCACGTCCTCGTGAAGAATAACCTGTAACACACACAAAAAAAACAATTAGCCTACTTTTAGTCAGAAAACGAAATTATTCGTTAGAGGAACTGCTATCGTCTGACGATACTTTCGTAACGAACAATTTCATTTGGTCAGAGGGACGAATCCCCGTATAAACTGTTCTCGAACGTTTCGAGCCAGGCAACTCTGCAACCACGTAACGGTCATTATCGAGTACTTTCGTAATGACAAAGGGACCTTTGTACTTAGGTTCAAGCTTTCTGCTATGACCATCATTAGAGCCCTTAGCCCTTCGGACAAGCACATGTTGTCCAACTCCAAACGTAATTGGAGAAGCATGCTTTTTATCGTAATACGTCTTTTGGTACCTTTGCTTATCTTTTATCTTTTCAGAGACCTCAACTCTGAAAGTTTCTAAATCTGGACGTTCGTTATCGTCGCAGACCTCAGCCGTCAAAAAGGCATCGTTAACTCCTCTAGGACGGTATCCTAAAAATAATTCATAGGGACTTTTCCCTGTGGTGGAATTAACCGTCGAATTAATTCCCCATTTTACAGCTGCTACTGCCTCGTCCCAACGATTTTCGTCGTTAGTTGAAGCCATAATCGCCGAAAGAATGGAACGATTCATTCGTTCTACCTGACCGTTGGCGCGAGGGGTTGCGGTGGCACACAACACTTGTTTAACACCTAAAGTTAAACAGTATTCTTTAAAATTCTTGCTTGTAAAAGCCGTGCCACGGTCGCAGATAAATCTGCGGGGAACCCCGAACATTTCTATTACCTCATCTAGAAATTTCAATACAGGGCCGGTTTTTGTATTAGGAACCGCCTTTAAAAATACAAATTTGGTAAAGCCGTCAACTGCTACTATAAGATACGAGTTTTTCCTAATACTATTTATGAATGGGCCTACATGATCCAAATGTAATGTATCCATAGGTCTAGGCTGTTTTTCTATAGGATTTAGACTACCGGGAACTTTACCAGAAGGGGTTTTATTATAAAGACAGCCCAAACAAGAATTAATGTAATTTTTAACATATCGGCGCATCGACGGAAACCAATATCTTGAACTTATCGATTCCACAGTTTTATCTACTGCAAAATGACCGGCATCATCATGATAGTACATAAGTATTCTTCGTCGAGCTGTTCTTGGAATAACCCATCTTTTTCCGTTCTCTGTTTTTCGATAAAGTCGTCTATCTCTTAAACAATAATCCTTATGGATCCTTCGTTCATCGTTATCTTTAGGTTCTCTTAACAAAATATCTATAATGTTTTTACATGTGTTGTCTTGGAGTTGCGCTGAAAGCACCCAGTCATCCTCCTCAATATTTACAATCATTACGTCAAGTGATTGATCTGTAGGTATAATGGTACTTCGGCTCAATGCGTCTACATGGCTCATTTTAGTTCCGGCACGGTATTCGATATCAAAGTCAAACTCTTGAATTGATAACCACCACCTAGCAATACGGGGAACTAAGTCTCGTTTCATAAGGGTGTGACGTAGTGAGTTACAGTCGGTAACAATTTTAAACTTTATACCAATTAAATATATCCTGAACTTCTTTAGAGCGCATACAGCGGCTAAAGTTTCAAGCTCATAAGAGTGGTATTGTTGCTCTTCTTTGGTGGTGGCTCTACTAAAATATTGCACTGGTTTAAGAATATTATCCTTTTGCCGTTGTAAAAGGATTCCCCCTAGCCCAACCTTACTGGCGTCACAATGTACTTCCGTTTCCGCTTCTCTGTTATAAATGGCCAGAATGGGCCGTTCTACTAGCTTCTTTTTTAAATTGTCAAACGTACTCTGCTGTTGTTCTTCCCATACAAAGGGAGTGTTTTTGCATGTTAGCTTAGTTAAAGGCTTAGCGATGGCGGCGAATCCTTCGATAAATTTTCTAAAATAACTGGCAAGTCCTAAAAATCGCCTAACTTCGTGAACATCCTTGGGTGCTGCAAAATCTGCTACGGCTTTTATTTTATCGCGACCAGGTCTAATACCCCCTCCAGTTATTTCGTGACCTAGGTATTCAATTTTAGACTGAAGAAAATGGCACTTATTAAATCTTAATGTCAATCCAGCATCTCTAAAAAGATTTAGGACATTTTCGAGCCGTTCCATGCCTTGTTCTAGAGACACTGACGGTATAAGTACATCATCAAGATATGCCATCGCACTGTCAAAGCGTAAAGGACCTAATATTTTATTCATAGCCCTTTGGAAGACTGCTGGTGCATTTACCAACCCAAAAGGCATCCTTAAATATTCGTAATGGCCATCTGGAGTTACAAAAGCAGTTTTCGATATGGAACTTTCTTCCATCGGGATTTGATGATACCCAGAGGCGAGGTCTAACGTTGTATAATAAGTATTTCCTTCTAGATTATCTAGAAGGTCATCAATTCGTGGCAGTGGGTATTTATTTTTAATAGTTTTGCGATTTATGGCCCTATAATCTATGCACATTCTTTCTTCGCCGTTCTTTTTCTTTACTAGCAGTATAGGACTAGCATAAGGAGACTCTGACTCTTGAACTATACCATGATCAATAAGGTCTTGGACTATTGTGCGGACTTTTTCGCGTTTTGTGAAAGGCATACGGTAAGGGCGATACGTTACTGGTTCACTATCGGATAGTGAGATCGACATTTCCGTTACGTTTGTTTTACCAACCTCCCCTAAGTTTGTAGCAAAACAATCCCTATATTCGTTAATTAATTTAAGTAATTTAGAACGTGTAATGCTGTCTAGTTCTAAATTAGTTTGTCTTTCGATATCTAATAATGTAAAAAGTGGCAAATCAGCAATATTTGTTGTTAAGCAAGTTTTAGATGGTATTTTCGAATCTGCATTACATGTATAGCCTCTGGCAAGTACCCTGCCTTTTTCATAACAAACAGGCTTATCGGATATATTGGCAACAGGGATGCTACTACTATTATTCATATTTATAACGCACGGTAAAATAATGTGAAAATTATTATTCCAATTTCGATACTTTAGATCTACAAAAACATCCCTAACGTTTTCATGTCTAATTAGCGAAATATGACCTATAAAATTCGGTGGGATAATAGCAGTTTCCTCGACACATAAATCAATTTTCTTAGATAAAAAGTCATCGATATTGGTGATATTGACGTTATTTTGATTAAAAAGTCGGACCTGGTGACCCCTAACTAAAACTGTGACATTATCATTATTTAAAAATGGCTGGCCTATAATAATAGGAACATCCTGTACATTATCAGGTACCACGAGTGCGTCTACGGTAGCAAAAGCTAAATCAACATTTAATTTTATTGTAACCTTTGAACGTGCTACAACAGAACCTCCTGCATAACCACACAAACGTACTAGTGTAGGTTCACCCTGTAAATTTAATTTACGCGCATCCGATTCACGAATTGTGACTGCGGCACAACCTGAATCTACAAAGCCCCGTATAGGTTCATCGTTGATTATACAATCAATAAAATAACAAGTACTAGACAACTGATTATTTGACAATATTAAAATTGGTTTCGACTCACCCTTATTTTGTCGATCAGCTGGTCGTTTTCCCACATTTACAGTGCAACGATCGGCCTCGTGTCCTAACAGATGGCATTTTGAACAACTAACACGTGGTTTCGGACACTTTGACTGAAAATGACCTTTCATTTTACAGTTAAAGCATCTCACATTTAAAACATCTGATTTTGCGTACGGTTTACTATTACGTGTAAGTGAATGACGTAAATCCACTTTTGGGGGTCGCCTTATCGAACCCTCTGTCTTTTGTGTCGATACTTCAATGGTACTTTCCTCACGTAACATTGATAAATATCCTTCAAAAAGTTTCTCTGGTTTGTCATAACGACCCGCACGAGCAGCATTTTGAATAGCGGCATTTGGAATACCATCTATTATGCATGAAACTGCATTCTTTCCTGTTACTTGACAAGTTCTTAATAATTCCATCTTGCCGAAATAATATGCTGTCATTGTTTCAGTTAACAGTTTTTCTCTGTTTAACATTTTCCTAAGGGCCTTAGCGTAATCGACATGGTCGGGAAAAGTCTTGGCAACTAAAACTTTCCATTCGGGCCAGGTATGTCGTATCGAACTTAAACTGTGATACCAAGATTTCGCCATTCCAGAAAATCGAGCTTGCATGTGGTAAATTGTCGTTACTTCGTCCCAATCGTTAATTTGTTTAAGCTCCTCAATTTTCTCTAGCCACTTAACGGCGGACATATTTTCATTTTCGGGACAAAATTCAGGAATACAATCACTCTTTACTGCTAACCTACGATTTCCGGAATTGTGATTTTGATTCGACATTCCCGCTATTATTGTTTCTAGTTGTTTTATCCTGGCCTCGTATGTATCGCTCGAACATTGGCTGGACCTAGTATTTTCTTCAATATCGCTTTTGTTTGATACGTAACTCAAACCGCGAGATGTGCTTGATGCTACCTTTTCTCGCGACGTGCGTAACTGTCGCTTGCGTGTACCGGCTCCTTCCTTAGAGGGTGGCCTATTGTCTCGTCTCGGTGGAGTATAGCCCCGTTCAGATCGCGTACGTCTGTATCTGTTATCAGTAGAGCTTGACGATTCGCTGCTGGAATCACTACTCGAAGAGCTAGAGCTACGAGGGCGACAACGTCGTTTTCCTTTGCCCATCGTTTCTCTTTTTGTTTTACACTCACGTAACTTAACACTAATCACTAAATAATTAACTTAACTAAAACACAGGTAACCGTAAATTCACGTAAGTTTACCCCGCACCTGAACTGTAAACTATGTTAATTTAAAATAAAGGAAATTAGACTATGATTTAAAATAAGCTTTAATTACTATTTAGAATAAAACAATCAAACAAAAACTAAAGTCTAGTGTATCTATCGAAAGGTTCTAATTGAATGCCCTGCTTTTCTTAAAAACGTATATTCGACACTTGCCGACGTCGCCCGCCTCTCTGCCAGACATAAACAAACAAATAACTTCGGAGGGCCATAAATTGTGGTCCTAATCGACGTGTTGACAACGTCTTGCAAACAAGGGATGCATTCATATGGCTACATACGTGATTTCAGGCAGTCAATCAAAACATTTTCCATTTAGAATACGCATTAAAAAGTTTAACTAACTGTATGGTTCGGAACACAAACGAAATTATGATTCCTCGTCTTTATATAGGTTTTGGAATCATTCACTGCGGTAAGACGAAAGTAAGTGATGCCATCTACCGTCCTTTGACATGTTCTTTATGTTATATGTTTAAGACGGTAGATGGCACCACTTACTTTCGCTTCACCGCAGTGACGAGAAATCATAATTTCGTTTGTGTTCCGCACCATACAGCAACTCGGTACTGATGTTCCAATAAAGGGAAACAGCTGTTTATCGATGCTGGTGAGAAAAACGAACAAAATTAAAGAAAAGCGGAGACGAAATATTTACATCGTAAGTATTGTAGTAGTAGGTACTAATAAATTATATTGTACCAAATATGTTTATTATTTGATGATTTCAGAATTATGTTATTTAATTGTGTATGTTTTTTTTTGATTTCATTTATATAGGTATGTGTTAATTTTTTTGTTTGGGAAATTGAATAAAAAAGCAACATTTTCTATCAAAATTCTTTTCATTTAACTTCCGAGAAAAATACTTTTGTTACTGGGTCTACAAAAAGTTTTGTAAAAATAGAAAATTACAAGAATTATGGTTAAAATATTGACATAGAATTTTGTTATGAAATCTAGAAAATGTTTGTTTTATAATATAATATAAACAGATTACAATTGGTTGTAAACTTTACCTGGATTAACATAAAATCTAGTTAACATTTGGTAAAAATTAACAAATATTTTTTTACTGTGTATTTAAATAATATTAATTGCCTATTGTTAGTATATTTTTGTCGGCCAAAAACTTGTTTTTAATTATTTTTTATAAATTTTTTGAATATGCGATTATTTAAATAATACAGGGCTCTCAAGATTTTTTTTTCTTCATTAGAATGCTTTTTATATTTTTTTAAAGTTCGATAGATTGTCTCAAGGTGAATTCATAAATATATTTACTCCATAAATAATAATTATATAAGACATAATAATCGCAAAAACACTTAAGCAGGCTATAATTTTTATCTTACCATATACGCTAAAGAATCATCGCTAGTAGCGCCACCACGTGGCCGTTATCATCGTAAAAAAACAACAACTTTTATTAATGAGCTGAAAAAAGCTTATGTTACAAACGAGTGTTTTTGAGAAAAAGGCCAGAAAATGTTAAAAATATCGTGAAAAAAACGATTTGTTGTGTTGTTAGGTATTTCTCGAGAGGAAATCCAGGGTTGAGTTTTTACCGGTTTTCCAATGCAAATACGAATTAAGACATAAATTGCCTACAGTCCCTGTAAATAGAAGTTGTACCTATGATATATGATATCTATAATACCTATGATTTACGTAAAAATTGTAAACATTTCTATTTAGTAAAAATCATCCACTCAAAGGTACAAAAATTTAAAAACGAGTTTTATATTATGTATTATATAATATTTTGTTGGCACGAATTCGTAGATATATTTTGTGTTTTACTATTACAAAATAAAATTGTCGGCATTTTTTTGGACGACTCAAATATAAAAATGTTTGATTTTAAGGTTAAGTTTGTACAACTAATATTTCTTAAAAATGTCCAAACTTAAATATAAATTATATTAGGTAATTTTATCTTTCTGTACCTACCGAATTGGATCCTTTGACAAAACATGAAAATGCAACGATTTAGTTGAATTTTATTTACAATTAAAAACACAATAATTTACCATGATCACTTAGATAAAATACACACACTAGCGTAACTATATAAGCATATAAGCGTTGAGTTTCTTAATTAATGATATAAGGGATAATAAATCGAAATTAAACACTAAACCAAAGTTTTATAGTTTTTACTTGCAACGCGAAACACAAATAACGTGCGCAAATAAAATTTGTCGAGTAAGACTCTTTTGTGAAAAAACTACTTATTTATTTAAAAATGATCGTATGCTTTAAATGTATTGTTGGCAATTCGTGATCTCACAATGCTATCGAGTGCCACCAGATGGCGCGCGCGTTGCGGAAACCCGTTGCTTCTTTAGCGTACAACATCACAAGTTTATTTGCATGCTGACATATTTCTGCTGTTACAAATTAAAATAAATGCGTTATTCTTTGGAAGAAAGCCGTAATGTTTTTTACCAATCTTATAAAAATGCGATGCTAAAACAGTAGGTCATGGCGTGCGTACTGTTTAATTTTTTTTTACTAGTGAGCGTACTGTTTTTGCGCTTATTATGTTTTATAAGAAATAAGGGTGAAACTAAAAGAGCACTTTTGTATATAAACTTTTTTTGTATATAATCGTTATTTATAAAGTCGATATAAGAGTCAAGCCACGTCAAGTGGGACCAGAAAATTTCACGAAATCACCGATTTTGAAAATAATCACATTATTGTATAGTAGGCATGACTCATATGTCACAGTAAAAAAATTGTTTTAAAATTCGTTTTTTTGGTAATGTTATTAAGGTTGACAATTTTGTCAAACTTTAGAGCACGGTAAAATTGAAAAAATAAAATCTCTGGGACCACTGTGTATAATTAAATTAAATTTTACACACTATTGTAAAAATGTTTAGACTATATAATGATCATTTAATTAAGGTTAATTTGTTTAAATAAAAGAATTTTGCATACATTTATTATAAACAATTGAAATTTTGTATGTGTTCTTCACGCTGAAAAAAAATTAATCTTGTGTCATAATATGCGGCAAACGTTCCCGTTTAATAAAATGTACTAAAAATTTGTCCTTCATATGTCATTCCGGAGATATTCAATTTTTTGTCCCGCTGTGCGCTTGATCAGTACGCGGCGCGCTTCGCTGCTAGCTCGTCAGCACACGGTGTGCCTGAACGAAGTTTAAGTCATATACAAATTCCGCAGTTTCTTGTTCGGGACCCTTTGGTGACTTAAAAATGATATTTACCAAAATCCTAGCTGCTCCTCTTTTCGAAATTTTTTGAAAAATCTTTTTTATGCATTATGCTTTTTACTATATAAAAAAGTGATTTTTGTCTAACCCTGTATAAATCTAATGATGTGCTCAGTATAAAAACAGTTTCTCTTGTTTACAATATCGGTGTACAAATGTGTACTCTGGCAAAGGTAGACTTTGCGATAAACAAATAATTTAAAAAAAATTGAATTTTTTAAAAATTAAAAAAAAAATAGTTAGAATTTTGGTAAATATCTTTGTTAAATCACCAAAGAGTGCCGATCAAAAATTCTTCGTTCAAAATTGAAAACTACTAAAAAGCCTAAATTAAACAACATTTTAAATACTCTCTAAGCGTTATTTTATTAAATTTTATTACAAATCTATTTTTCTTGTAAAAGGTTAATAATAATGCCATTTTGTAACCTGATGGACGTAGAAATATCTAAAAAAAAATTGGGAATAAATATTTTTCGCGTGTTATGCTAAAATCATGAATTTACGCTTTTGCATTATTAAAAATAAGTGATTTTTGGCTAACCCTGTATATATCAAATGATGTAAACAGTATTAAAAAGTATTCTCTAAGTCTCCTAAATAATATACTCCAATTTTATAAAAATCGGTGTGCAAATGTGTACTCTGTCAAAGAGACAAAAATTAAAAAAAAAGAGGAGCAGCTAGAACTTTGATACATATCATTTTTAAGTCACCAAACAAGAAACTACAATCAGTTTTTGGCGAAATTTTTATGTGACCTAAACTTCGTTCAGGCACACCGTTAAAACGTTAGAACGGACGAGCTAGCAGCGAAGCGCGCCGCGTACTGATCAAGCGCACAGCGGGACAAAAAAATTAATATCTCCGGAATGACATATGAAAGACAAATTTTTGAGTACATCTTATTAAACGGAAACGTTTGCCGTATATTATTTTTTTTTCAGCGTGAAGAACACATACAAAATTTCAATTGTTTATAATAAATGTATGCAAAATTCTTTTATTTAAACAAATTAACCTTAATTAAATGATCATTATATAGTCTAAATATTTCTAAAATAGTGTGTAAAATTTAATTTTAATTTTAATTTAATTCAATTATACAGAGTGGTTCCAGAGATTCTATTTTTTCAATTTTACCGTGCTCTAAAGTTTGACAAAATTGTCAACCTTAATAACATTACCAAAAAAACGAATTTTAAAACAATTTTTTTACTGTGCATTAAGAGTCATGCCTACTACACAATAATGTGATTATTTTCAAAATCGGTGATTTCGTGAAATTTTCTGGTCCCACTTGACGTGGTTTGACTCATAATATAATATATTATATGTTTAATATATTTTAAATTCATGAATTTAAAGGTGTAAAATGTAAAAAAACTGCCCTTTATTATTAAAAAAAACAAGATCTGATCTCATATTTAAATAAGTTATCAAAAATTATTTAAGAAAAGTTTTTGACCGACAAAAATATTCTGAGAAAAGGAAAATAATGTGGAGGAAAACTTTAAGCGTAACACAGTTGCTTAAGTTAAAAACCTCTGTGCGTTAGATTACTATGAAATATTATTCTCTGAATCCCAAAAATGTCGTCAAAAGTTAGTAGAACAGTTTTTGAAATATAATTAATTTTACATATAATATGGAATTGGCTATATCTCAAAAATTGCTTAACTTTTATAGTTTTTGACGGTGTTTTCGGATTCAGGGGACAATTTTGAATAAGAATTAAATAATAATTAAATATAAATTTACATTTTTTACCAACCAGTAATTGGACACTGGCCATTTTACTGTTTGTTTTTAGAATTAAAATTAAAAAGCATTAAAGTGACAATGTTTAAACCATGAGGAACACATTTATACCAGACACTGATCTGTACACTTTTTAGAAATATTTTGTATTTTAATTGGTCATTGGTTTGACAGTTAATGTCAAAATCGATTCGCCATGCCGTCCTTAATTTACTTATTTACAATAAGCGGCTGTTAATGTTAAGAAGAAAAAAAATATTTTCTTTGGTGTTAAACAAAATTTATTGCCAGAAAAGTCTCGTAAATAATAGAAAAATCATAAAAATATTATAACCGACATGCAAAATATTATTCTAATTAAAGGATAGCCAACCTATAAAATCAAAATTTTGGGTGAGATAAAGTATCTCATTACAGCACCGAAAGCGGTTTTATAATGAAGTCATTATGAACGCAAAATAGATAAAATTATTTTTTTCATACCTTGTTCGAAAGTTCGTACTTTCGTCCCTAATAGCAGGGACGAAAGTTTAACATTTACTCGCTGTGCTATTAAGGACGAAAGTACGTACTTTCGACCGAGATAAACTTTCGTCTCTGCTTTTAGGGACTTTCGGCCCTTGTAGTGTAATATACTATTTGTCTCTAATTCGATTCGATTAGTTTTTAGTGTTTTTTGTTTTAAGTTGCTGTTTTAAAATATTTTCGTATATGTTTATTTTATATTTTAATATAATTATTATTTGAATATTTTTATAATATTTTTATTTCTATTTTGTTTATAAATTATTTGTTTTTAATGTTATTTTTGTTTTAATGCTATTTTTATTTTTTTTAACATATTATATATCTACCAAAGGTACTACTTTATAATCGTAGCAAACCAAAACCAAATATTTTTTTGAATTCCTTCTCTCTAAAAATGAATTAGTCAAAAATGACTAATTTAAAAGTTATTAGTGGCTGCTTTTTCACTTGTACCATGGTTAACCATGAAATAACATGGTATCCCAAAATTTAACAGCCAATTCTTATGTAAAATTGTCCACTGAATCTGAAAATTGTCCACTGAATCTGAAAATGTCAAAAGTTAAAAGTAAAACAGTTTTTGAGATATAGTCAATTTTCCATTTAATATGGAATTGACTATATCATAAAAACTGCTCCACTTTCATAATTTTTGACGGAATTTTCGGATTCAGGGGCTATATTTATTGTTTCCAATGTTTATATGGGAATCGTTCGTCTCTCTCTCCCTTGCCTCTGATCCAAGCAGTCAACTCATAAAATGTTTCTACAAATCAATCTCTTGAACAATTTTCATGTTCATTTACTTTCTGAGCACCCTGTACTTTTAATTTAATTTATTTCATATAAATTACATTTTTAAGCAAGCAGTAATTTTAATTTATTACTTAAAGCTTTTAAAATTTAAATAACTTGGGTTAGCTATAATTCTAAATGGTGTCCAAAATTAATCCCTAATTTTTTACTAAAACGTCAAAAATTGAATCCGAAACATTAATCCAGAGTTAGTCTGCCATATCTTATCTTGGGTCTTTTGCTCCTGTAATTTATGCAAAATCATATTTCACCGATTTAGCTAAAACTAAAAATTTACTTAGGCTGGCAAATACCCATTGCAGACGACTTTTTAAAGTTGTAATATTTCAAAGTTGCTGTGGAGCGTCGAAGGGAAATTTCGGATATTGCTTATTTGTAGTTTTTGCGTCGCACCGCGTTGTGTTCGTGAACGTATCGCTTTCTCTGGCAATTTATCTTGACTCTAAAGCCAGATATTTGGAGAGGAATTTTACTTGAACGATGTACCTTCCAAAACGAATAAAAAAGTATGTAATATAATAACTAAGTTAGTTAGGTACGGTAAAGGTAAAAGAGTTATTGACGTTAAAATATTTTCGTTTTTTGAAACAAATATTTATTTATTCGTCTACATTAATGTTGTTGCCTTCAAAATAGTCCCCATTGGATATTATGCACATGTGCCAGCTCTTCTTCCAATACTCGAAACACTTCTAAAACTCGATCTTTGGGATAGCCTTTAGTTCTTTCAGCGATGCGCTTTTAATGTCATCTATGCTTGCAAAACGACGGCCCTTTAAGGTTCTCTTTAGTTTTGGGAATAGGAAAAAGTCAGACAGAGGCATGTCTGGCGAATATGGAGGCTGGGGCATCATTACAGTGTTGTTTTTGGCCAAAAATGTTGTTTAAAATTTAACAATTTTAGAACAAATTTTGCTGCCACGCGTTTCATAACCAAAACATTCGAAAAAATTTCATGGGATGAGCCAATCGATATACCAACATCATCAGCGACTTCTCTGATGGTTTATAACCATTTTTTCCACTTTTTCCATGCTTTTATCGGTTGTTAATGCGCTTGTGCGTTCGGGGCGTTCGTCATCTTCAACGTCTTCACGGCCATCTTAAAAACTCTTATACCACTTGTAAACTCTTGTTTTACTTATAGCAGACTTATGTTTGTCCTATTGTGTAATAGTCCTTCGGAGGGAACTTTAAGCCCGCGGTCCGTTCCTACCTCTAACCCGCACAAGCCATTCAGTTGGCTTATGGGACTTCTTAAGAAGTAAGGGTGGAACTAAAAGAGCACTTTTGTATATAAACTTTTGTATATATAGCAGACTTACTATAGGCCTTTGTTAACATTTCACAGAAAATGAAATATTTTTTAAGCAAAATTGGATACAAATTCTTTGATCCATTTCTTTTAACAAACGAAAAATCGCCGAGCTCATAAAACACGTCTAACCTTAGCGGCTGCCACAGACAAAGTAAACAATAAAAACAGCTAAAGTTTTTATCATACTTCGGGGGCATATATACCAACATAATAAGGAAAATTTTATGACACCCGCGAAATTTAACAATTCCCGTTATTTTCTGAACACACCTCGTACTAGTATATTATGGAAAAAAATAAATCTTTAAAATTTAAGATATGAAATAAAAATAATGTATGATAACATAAATACATTAAATGAAAAAAAAAAAATTTCTAATATTCTAAATTAGTTTTTTTAACATAACAAGCAAATAACAGGGTTCTTGATTATACGATGTTATTATGCTATTGTTTTGTAAATATTATTACAAGTTTCAGCTCAGAGAAGAAGTAGACCTTCTGATTTTGTTTTCAATAAGCCGTCGATAACTTTCTCCGGATCAACATCAATATCTTAATTAACTGAAATCATGGCAAGCCCACTCAGCCTGTCATGACACATTACACTTTGTGGTAGAGTTTTTATTCTATTCATGGTCTATAACGATTTTTCAACGCTGGCCCTTATAACTGGAAGAGGAGCCAAAATTGTAAGGAGATACTTGGCTCGAAAATACGTCCCGTCGCAGTACTCCAATAATTTTAAAAAATTGGTAGAAAATTCAATCGTTGCTAATCTTTTACACCATAGTCTGTACTCTGCTTTAACCGCTGCAAATGACATTCGATCTTTAAAATGTATTATTAACTAGTTCATTAATATTGCGAATTCTGCAAATTTTAATTATTAATTAAAAGCTAGACAAACAAGTCGATTTAGTAGCATTGAATAGGCAAATGTGTAATTTGGAAAATGCTATTTGTAGTCATTAGCGGTGATTTATTACTTTATAATTAATAATACTCATTTTGCACGAAATGTTTCCATTAACTTTCTCCCATTGGCAAAATTTAAGCGTTTTGTCATTCGGTGTTTACAGCAAGACTTATGTCAGTCGTGCCCAATGTGTTCTGCGATTTTTAAAAGAAGTGTTTTAATCAGTGAAAACAGTAAAAAAATAAATAAATCTAAATAAAAAAATGTTATACAAGTTTTTAAGATTGTCCTGGAAATTACCGTTTTTATGAAACCATTAGTAGCATGTTATTGTTAATTAATATTTTACCATGCTGCCTTGCCTTGCGCCTTGTAGTACTACACAGTAAAAAAATTTGCACGTGTAAATTTTTTAGTGTGGGGGTAAAAATATTAGAGTTGCTTTGTAAGTGTAAAAGTTACACTACAAAATTCACTAGGTAGCATTTAGTGCTTATTAACTTAATTAAACACATTTAAAGAATATGAACATTATTCATTGGTACATTCACACTATTTATTATTAAAATAAATCAAAAGGGTAGAAAAACTTTATGCGAGTGTTAAATAGTGAAAAAATGTACACTACAGTGCATGCCAATTTCTTTGTCTGTTTTGATGTTACTAAGAGCTCTTATTTCTTTACACTACTAGTGCACATTGTATCACAATTAAAGTTAAATTACACCAATAGTGGCAAAATAGACTGAAAAAACTGGTAATAACCGAAATGCGTTTTAAAATGTTTGGTTGGTACCTATCTACCTACGCAGTGCATAATTGGAGATACCGCGTTGTGGAAGTGTGGCATTTTTGTTTAGTTAGATTTTAATTACGGTGAATTTATAAGAGGACATTCTTATTTTTTGGTAAGTATTATACTTTTCTTTAAACCTTAATACTCAAAAAATACAAATATGTTAAAAGGATGTCCATACCCGACCTATATTATATATCATTAACTTACGGCAGTAGGTCGGGTACTTGTAACATTAATAATATAAATACATAAACACTTGATTTACTTTTTATTTTCAAGCGTAATGGTTGTTATATTACCTACATTTTTATAAATATTATAGAAAATTTGTACACTTGTGGTAAATCCCCGACATACAGCCGCCTGACGCCTCTCTACCAATGGGATCACCCATTTTTTATAACAGAAAAATGGATTACTGATGAATTCTCAAGATAATTCATTGCTTACAAGTTGACAGCCAGTAAAACATTGCATTGATCTAAAACTTTTACGTTTTAAGGAATCATTTTGCTTAAGCTTACGACTTACGACTCAAATATAAAATTATATTTTAAAAGGCACCGATTTTGATTTTTGTTTCAAATAAATGTTTCTCTTTATTTACCTTTTCGTTTTATTCACTACCACCAATAGGTTTTACTCAAATAATATTGTTAATTTACACTAGAAGTCTGCACTAAAAGAGTAAAAGTACCTTTCTGAAATTATAACTTTTCCAAAGTAGTGTTAATTTACACTGAACAAAAGTGGGATTTTACCCAGGAAGTGTAGAAGTACACGATTTTAGGTAAATTAACACTTTTTAATACAGTGTAAAATTACTTTATCCTCAGTGCAATAGTGTTAAATCATACTTGCTTACTTGGGGAAAATTACAAATTAACCCTAATTGTAGTGTTATAAAACAACACTATTTAGTGTGGACCTGTGTGAACTCTAATTAGTGTTGCTTAGAGTTGATTCTTTTTTTCTGTGTAAGTACTGTAGTACAATATTTGCTGCAATTTCTACTAGTCTACTATTCGGAAAAATTACTTTTGATTAGTCAAAAATTGACAAATAAAGGGCTCTGATTGGTTCACTTATGACAAATGACAGGTAAAAGAATTGTCCCCTTAAATATGAAAGTGAAAAAATGAACCAGGTAATTTTCATTCAAGCTTGTTTTACAAATTCCATCCGTAGAATTATAAGCAACTACGCTTTCATGCAAAATATCGATTATATTTAAGCACTAGTGTTGTTACCTTCAAAATTAAGCGTAACATATATAAAAGAAAATTATATTTTATGTTTAATTACACATAATAATGTATGTCATAAACAGTAATCCTACCGGAAAAGGTTTTCCTACAAAAAATATCGTAAAAACAAAGCTTTCGTTTTTCTTAATAATATTATGTATTCCGTCTTCTTGCAGATGAATGTGTACGTTACTACTTCCAAGAAACAGTTAGTTATCAAAGTGATTTATAATCCCGACATTGACTTTAATGGAGATGGAGAGTAAAAATAATAAAATAATTTATAGGAGTTTATAAATATAATTTATAAAGTTGAAATTTAAAATTTTCGAGTTGTTTTTACTTAAAAACAATGTAATGCTTTGTTTTAAAAATTAGATGACAAAAACAAATTTTAAGAATATTAAACCAAAACTGCTATAATTAAGTAAATATTTTTTCAAAAATTGCCCAAATTGCTTTTGCAATTTTATAAAAAAAAAGCCTCAAATTATTTAATAAAATCGTCTGATTGCGATAAAGTGCTAAATCTGGTATCATTGCATCGAAGCGAGGTCACGGACGCTCACGTGTCAGTAAGATGGTGAAGCCTCGTAACGTACCTGATGCCAAGTTTTGATTTACCCCATCTGCATCCACTTTAAAATAGTATATTATGTATCAAGTTTGATAAACGCTATTTTATACACGAATTTAATATAAGTTAATGAGTGTATAGAAAAGTTTATAAACGAGGTGCATACTATACTTTTTCTACGACAAATACTTATTATTATCTTAAAATGATTTAAATTAAAAATTTGTATAGAGCGCCATCTATGAAACAACAGGGGAAACTGTCAAATGTCACATTTTTACATTTTATAAACACAATTATAAAGGTTATAAATCGAAATGTATCTTGAAAATTGGCAGTTTTTCACAGTGAAAGTAAAGGAAATGTTTTATGAGGACTTTACAATAGAGGGCGTGCCCGAATTTAAGTTATAGTTTACTGCCGGCGAAATTAAAAGGTCAGTACAATGTTCATATAAACTTTTCAAATATTGGCGTTGAGAATCTATTTAATATTTTTGTTTTTTTTGTATTGAGATAATAAAATAATTTTCACATTTAGTATTATTTTACAAGAAAGGCACTTTATTTTTTTAACGATTGTATGACATTTGACAACTGTCAACTAACTTCAGCCCGTGACTAAAACCTGTTGCTAACTTAAGCCCGTGACTAAAGCGCCATAAAGCCACAACTTGTCAATATGTATTTAAAAGGTCACTTAGTGTCATGGAAACATGTACGATAAAGGGCGTTTTAAAGGTGGGAGTGGAAAAAATAATTTAAAGTTTAAAGAATTTCAATAAATAATTTTCTCCCGATACTTATAATTATTGATAAAGGGTTGCCTTTTCAGTTTTACTAATGACTTTTTTTTCGACCATAATTTATTCTTTTAAATTAAAATTTTCCTTTAGGATAATTTAAACACGAAGCTTTTACTCTCTTTTATTGTGTGATTCTTCGTCCTGGATTTTCCGAGTTTCAAAGTATTCAAAATAAATTGTCTGAAACAATTGTGCCTACTTATACAAAAAATATAATTAGATTACGTTTTCTGGAATTTAATTAAACAATTTATGGGTGGTAGCAAAAAAAGAAAATGTTGCTTCAATAAATATATTTATTACCGTAAACGTTGTATCCAACACAGGCTTTTATTATGTTCACTTCTTAATTGAAATAAATTGCAGTAAGTAATTAAATATATAAGTTAAAAATATAATATTTACAATACTAATTAAAACGTTTAAATCATTTATTAAATAAGGGATACATAAAATTTGTAAATTATCGTCTAAAAGATCCGGCAACACTGGATTACGAATACGTGATTATTTATGTATATTTGGTTTTATTTATTTGGCGACTACAATAACTTCGTTTATAAAGTAAATTATTAAAAAAAAACACAATTGTATTAAGTTATTGATTTTTTTTTTAATAATTAAACAATCATTATACCTTTTATTGGTTATATTTTTTTAATAATTAGACAATTGTATTAAGTTATTGATTATTATTTTTTTATAATTAGACAATCATTATACCTTTTATTGATTATATTTTTTTAATAATTAGACAATCCATCTACCTTTTATGCTTTTCTTTTTTTGTTTTCTGCTGTTCTCTTTATACTTTCGCTGCATTTGTCTGGTGCTTTATTGTTTGTTTCTATCCCTTTTTTTAATAATTTTTTCTTTGAAGTGGACTTTATTCGTTTTTACAACTTACTTTTAGATTTTTAATAACACTGCATATTAGACTGGGCCAAAAAAATTAACTATTTTTTTTCAAAACTATATCGAAAATATGGTTTGGGGCGACAAAAAAAATTATTGTGAAAGTTTGAGTCCATAATATTATTATTAAGAGGTCTATCATCGCAATTTTAATTTTTTTTCCCTCATCAAGTTTTTGTCTTAGAACTCCCAAACCATTGTGTTTAACAAAATTTACTTAAAAATATTTTTTTAAGAAAATTAAATTCTCTACAAAAAAGGTTAAATAAAATTTTTCGTCAGATGAACCGTGCCCTAAACATTGGTATAGTTTTACATTTTGATCTTTTAACTTTGGAATTTTGAAATTCACGTAAAAATCAGTACCCATAAAAAAACCGATAAATATTCTTATGTGAAATCAAATGCTTTACAAAAAAGCCTCTTAACATTTTTGGCTAAATTCACTCAATCAAAAGTTATTCAAGGTTAAAGTCAAAACGGAATTATTGCCAAATGAATGCATGATTTTAAGGAAACGGTTCATCTATTTTCAAGTAAATTTTGTTAAACACAATGGTTTGGGAGTTCTGAGACAAAAACTTGATAAGGGAAAAAAAAATTAAAATTGCGATGATAGACCTCTTAATAATATTATGTACTCAAACTTTCACAATAATTTTTTTGTCGCCCCAAACCATATTTTCGATATAGTTTTCAAAAAAAAATAGTTGATTTTTTTGGCCCAGTCTACTGCATATAGAACTATCACTACCACTGTCAAAAGCGAAAAGCGTTAGGAACCAACTATCAACAACTCGCAATGATGTCGCGTTTTTTTTTATTTTAATGCACGTTCTTGTGTTACAATATTTATGTATAATATATCTTTTGTATTAAAATAAAAAATAATTATAAAATCAGTTAGAAAATAATTATAAAATCAGTTAGAAAATTAATGTAATTAAATGAAAAAAATTGGTACATATCGCATTAAGTATAAAAGTACCCTTTCCCTTTTCCCTACAATGTACTGCCCTAATCTAATAAAAAATGATGTGAATTTAGGAATAATATTAATTCTAAAGGGCCGAAATTATGCTTAGTAGAATCCACCATATAATACAAATGATACAAATTGTAAAATTCATCAACTTGGTTTGGAGGTAATGTTCAGTAGAAAAGCGTAGTACTTTTGTTGAAGCTGATTTATCTGTTTTATGCATTTCACCACTACAACTAGTGATAGGTAAGCATTTCTTACCAGAACAATTCGGAGAGACAGTTAATAAAATTAAACCGCTTTGGTTCGAAGGTGTTACTTTTTTTATTTAAGAATATTGTCATGGTGAAATTTAATAAAATTGGTATGGAAGAGCTTGATGAGGTAAAATTTAAGGAAATGATAATGACGATTATTATTATCATTAATGTAGTTCTTTAAAGGGCGAAATGCTCGATTTTTTTTAAATAACGAAATTTAGTTCATTATGATCTGATTTAATAAAGTAATTAAATCAATACTTACGGCCTTATACTTTCTGCAAGCGTGTTAAACTTTAAAAGCACTGATTTCCAACGAACTAAAAATTACCTAATTATAGCCATTCAACCTTTCAACAAACTAAAGTTACCTAATTTTATTGTATGAATCATAGTTAAATATACAGGGTCTCTCAGAATTGCGCACTACCTTTTAAAAAATTGTTTAAAAAATCTACCTTCGTTATTTAAAAAGATACAGGACATACATATTTGTTAAATGGCAATATTGCGTACTACTAAAGTGGTAGTTTAATTCTTAATCATCATAAAAACAAAAAACAATATTAAGAATCAATTTTTGCATATCATGTTGCATCATATTGCCAAACACATATGGGTGAATATTTCAAAATCGGTTCTGGCTTGTTATTTCAAAAGTTAATATCCCACTGAAAATAAAATACTTGATGTCTAGTTTAATTAACTATTTTTACTTGATTCCTTACTTATTTTAGTCTAAACGAGCATAGTAAAAAAAATATTTTAATTTTTGTGTCGCAAACGTCATTACAGTGCCTTGTTCACATTCGAAGAACAACAACATATTATTTTCTCACATTTATTTACAAATTAAATCTTGCAATATCCTGTCTAACACAGACGAAGAAAATACAAAATAATACAATGCAAGTAAGAAATTGCATTTTAAAATCTTAACTTTTCTTTTAATGCCGTTTAAACTTTGTTCACACACATAAGCGTCATTGCCGTGGCTACTTAAAATGTGTCTAATTTCATATTTAAATACCTACACGATACATTCCGAAATGTCGGAAGTTTTCAAACGTCTGATATGGAAATTTCCTGCCTGTCTAACGTCCACTAGCATATGTCAAACCATAAAGTTGTGACGTGCGCCGAATGAAAACGAAAACAGCTTGTTACGTCCAAGTCTGTCATTGTCGGGGTAAGTATTATTTCAAAGTTTATGGACATACAATAATATTAACATTAATACTAAGGAGTCTTGCATTAACAAAAAGTAAATGGTAACTTGAAAATTCCATTACATTTTCGAATAAATATTGTAAAACACTCTAACCTTAAAATCATTATTACCGTGTTCGTCATTGTCGTGTCCCATACATGTAACCAATTTAAAATATTTCATTTCAGTGGGAAATTAATTAAAATGACAAAACCACGAAACACGTTGACCAACGAAGCTAAAAGACAAGCAGAACGTGAGTGACGCAGAACAATAAGAGATCACCAAGTAAAACCGTGGGTTCATTTTTCTAAAAAAGACAAAAAAATTGTACGTTTTTAGTCTTCATGTTTATGTTCATGAGTGGAAAAGTCTAAAAGTGCAAAATTTGCAATTTTTTTATGTGTTAACGAAAATGGTTCCGAAAATCGACAGTTTTAAAATATTCACCCATATGCGTATTGTTAAATTCCAAATCCTAAAAATGCATTTATTTTTATTAAAATAATTGTTTGAACATTATGTACATTAGACTCAATCTATATAAGACTTGAAACAATATAATCAAACAAATTATTTTTAGGTTAAAAAACTCTAAACTATGTTTACGCTTTCTTTTTAAATAAAAAAAGTAATTTTTTTCAACAATTTTCTGCAGATCATTTAAGGTGGTGCGCCACTTTTGGAACACCCTGTATAGTTAACCGTTAATCGGTACGGTACGAATTTCAGGTCATAAACGGTACTAAGGGGTCTAAGAGACACCTACCTTTTAAAATTATAATTTTATTTATCTGGGGATACTAGAAACTATATATAAAGTTAGAATGTCACCAAAAATAATACCTAAATAAAAGACAAATTTAAACAAATAGTTTTTAATCAAAACATGTACAAAAAGTGCAGTACTGCAAACTTTGTGATTAAACTATAAAAAATATTAAAACTAACAAAATAAAACGATCTTTATTTCAAAGAATATACCTTAATAAATAACATAAACAAAAAATATTTAAATATACCTTTTTTCAACAGCAAAGCTGATTTTTACAATTCTTTTTTTCATAGTAGGTAACTTTTTTGTTGTTGTCAAATTCTTCACTATCTGACCCTATAAAAATATGTTCTTTAGAATTTTCACAGACAAGTTCTGAATCGCTGCTGTGATTATCTTCAACGACATAATCACTATAGTGGTTATGTGGTATACTACAGTCATCTATATCACTTATATCGCTGTCGATTTCATAAAACCACTGCATTACAGTTTCCTCTAAGCCCTTTTTATCAATTTGTATACGTTTAGAAGGCCCCATAACGAGTTGATTGTTTTATAAAAATAACGTTAACGGTACAAAGTGGTCTACTAGACACTTTGACTCATAATAATTTGTCCGTTTGACAATCCAACCTATTCAAAGTCTTGAGCGGATTGACAACTGCTCAACTTAAAAGTATTGGAAGCGAAAGATTTTTAAAACAAAAGGTGAGAGTGTGACTGTCACACTGTGACAGTGATTTTTTCGTTGATGAGTGTCTCCCAGACATCACAGTACCGGTTACGAGTTAAATATATTTTTTATTTATAATAAAGACGTATGTTGATGTAAAGATGCCTGCTACGATAGCTACTGACAGCAATCAAACTATTCATTTACATCATCATGGTGCATGGTGGTATTATCTTCTAGAAATTTCTATTGTACGTATAAAATAAAGCTTTATCGCTTTACCATCGTCTATTTTAACTCTACTATAAACTTACTTTATAAAAGACAGATATTTTCTTTGAGTATACACTCACTTTTACGCGTCCCAAGTACACTGTAGGGCTTAGGCACGGCATGGGCCGCCTTCTTTACGGGGTGATTCTCGTTAATTTAGTTCGTGAGATATCAAGTAAATTGCTAGATAACATCAAAAAACCTTTTGTTAGTTTAATGCTCACCGACTTTTCAACTTAATTAATAATTTCCCAGTTTTTATATCTTTATATTTTATCTGTTCAATATTTATATATCAGGGTGTCTACAGTTAGGTATAAAAATACAAGTATTTGCAAAATGCGTTTTGTATTCTTCATTATTAGACATTTCCTTTAAAACCTCTATTAACTCATTTATTTGGACTTTGCAGAAAACACTTTCAAAGATTTCAGGGCTCTACAAAACGTAAATAAATCTGTTTGAAATGTTTGTAATTATTTAATTTTTATGATTTGCTGATAAATTGTTGTTTAAGATTGTTAAATTAAAATTGGTATTTTTTAATTTTTTTTATGTCAAAACATAAAAGAGTAAAACAACCAAAAGTTTATTTTTAAAAGATATGGTATGGACTTAGGGGTTGAAAATATAAAATTAAATTGTCCCCCTAAAATTAAAACATCGCGACGTGTGCGATTTTTTTTTACGTAACACCGGATAATACCGGGTTCCATTGGCACACCCTTTATAGTACGAATAATAATCTAGGTAAAGTTTTAATCAAGGTAAGATTATAAATAAAAGACTTAAAGCTCATGAGATAACATTATAATATTACTATAAGGTTTGCAAAAAGCCAATTACCAACAATAATAAACTTAGATAAAGTTTGTGACTCCGAAAGGATCCCATTGGGGTTTTAATTATCTTTGCAATTAGGTTTATAGAAAATACAAAGTGCCTTTGATCGTAATTTAAAATAGTAATTTTTATATTTGCCCTTTCACCTCCCGTCTGCTAATTGTACCATAAAATTAAAAAAACCAGAAAATTTAATGTTTATCAAACTTTGACCTCGAATAACTCTAGAAGAAATCAATTTATCGAAAAATAATAAGAGACCTTTTGTGTAGAGCGTTACATTTTATAACTATAATTTATGAAACTGCAACGATCATTGCCATACGTTACTTTGTTTTGTACAGAGGTATAAAATTCCAAACATAAAATTATTTTTTCCCATGTTAATTAAATGGGAAACTAAATTAAAAACAGCGACCTCTTAGAGTTAAGCTGGAATGCCCATATTTGGTGAGGATTTTTTTTATATTTAATAGAAACATTTGAGAGGGTAAGAGCGAAAAAAAAATCATTTTTTTAAGCACCCTGATATATATATATAAATATATATAATATAATTTAATTTAATATAAATTTTAAGAAAAAAATATTAAAATTTTTTAAAACCCTTTTTTATTAAGAAAATGATTTGTTGATGACGAGAAAATAAGAAACATTTTTTATAAAATAATAATCAATATCGATATTTTCATTAAAGTAAAAAACCGGAATAATGCGAGAATAATGAGTAGGTACGAAAAGTGTTTCAATAGGATCTCTTTGGAATTACGTAGTAGTAATAGTTCCAAGTACACGCATGCGTTTAACTAAAACCGAAAGTGATTAATATTATATTATATTATTATTATTATTATTATTATTATTAATATTATTATTATTATTATTATTATTATTATTATTATTATTATTATTATTATTATTATTATTATTATTATTATTATTATTATTATTATTATTATTATTATATTTAGTTCAATTTTGGCATGATGAAACAAACCCATTATTATGACATTGAATTTATAATACAATATCAATTTACAATCAACAATTTTAATTTTTTCCACCTTTTTTTCATATTAATAATTACACTGGTCAACAGCTTTTTTTTAATTGGTGGATATCACCTTTTCTATAATTTGAGCACACCGAATCTGAAAATGACCATTTTGCTCTTGTTTTCGCAATATTGTAAAAAACCGTTTTTAATTAAAATATATTTAAATATAATATTAATGATATACGAGGTGTGTTCAGAAAATATCGGGAAATTTCGTTTTTTGAAACAAATATTTATTTATTCGTCTACATTAATGTTGTCGCCTTCAAAATAGTCTCCATTGGATATTATGCACATGTGCCAGCTCTTCTTCCAATACTCGAAACACTTCTAAAACTCGATCTTTGAGATAGCCTTTAGTTCTTTCAGCGATGCGCTTTTAATGTCATCTATGCTTGCAAAACGACGGCCCTTTAAGATTCTCTTTATTTTTTGGAATAGGAAAATGTCAGACAGAGGCATGTCTGGCGAATATGGAGGCTGGGGCATCATTACAGTATTGTTTTTGGCCAAAAATGTTGTTCAAAATTTAACGATTTTGGAACTAATTTTGCTGCCACGCGTTTCATATTCAAAACATTTGAAAAAATTTCATGGGATGAGCCAATCGATATACCAACATCATCAGCGACTTCTCTGATGGTTTATAATCATCTTCCACTTTTTCCATGTTTTTATCGGTTGTTAATGTGTTTGTGCGTTCGGGGCGTTCGTCATCTTCAACGTCTTCACGGTCATTTTGAAAACTCTTATACCACTTGTAAACTCTTGTTTTACTTATAGCAGACTCACTATAGGCCTTTGTTAACATTTCACAGAATTTATTTCATTTTTTAAGCAAAATTCTCTTTGATCCATTTCTTTTAACGAACGAAAATCGCCGAGCTCATAAAACACGTCCAACCTTAGCGGCTGCCACAGACAAAGTAAACAATGAAAACAGCTAAAGTTTTTATCATACTTCGGGGGCATGTATACCAACATAATAAATAAAATTTTATGACAAGCGGACCCTCCGAAGCCGCGAAATTTAACAATTCCCGTTATTTTCTGAATACACCTTGTATATAGATTATAGGTTTTAGCAATAATTATAATTATTAAATTTTAATTTACCATTAAATTGACCATTAAAAAAACTCGATATGTTAATTTTATTTTTGTTCCAAAACGCTTTCTTTTTTTGTCGTAACTTTTAGGTCAATAGTTTTTGAGCAAATTTGCTTTTGTACTATTAAAGATATTTTAATCAAATTTGGGTACAGGTACTCATAAAATAGACACTCAATACAGGGGGGTTGCTTCACTTCTCTTGATCTGTTTTATTCATTCTGGAATCGGTTTAAAGTGATGATAATAATTAAAAACTATAGGTACTAAATAAATCATAATATTAACGTTCGAGTAACAAATTTTAACTCAACAAACAATTAAACATTTGATTTACAAATAAATTTATGTTACAAATGAGAGCCGTTTTAATGTAAGCTTGTTAGACATTGCTTAATTGGCTACTTCTAATAATGAACTGGCTTAAGCTTAATCGCGATTGATTTCTGCACACGCATTCTGGATTATTTTCAGCCCACCCAAATTACCCAAAATAGTTGTTGGCTGCCCTGCAGCAAATAGAAAATGTTACTAGTTTTTTAAATATTACGGTAATTTTTGTTTAATTTTAACAAAATTAAAATCGTAATTTACATTCTAACAAAAATTAAAAAATTTAACAAAAATAGACAAAAAATATATACTTTTTTATACACTGTGATTTAAACTAATCGGGTTTAAAATTGATAGAATGTGAGATTAAAAGTTGCTGGCACATCATATATTTGAGGCCTGTCAGAGCAAAGTCAACAATCTCCAGTCAGACTAAAACTGAGTAAATTTTGATAATTAATTTTGGTATGTTAAATTCTAGATTTGTAATTTTTTTTATATATTATATTGAAATATTGTTGTTGTTAGTCTAGTAGCCAACTAGAAGGTCTCCAGGATGCATAGTATAGGTGAAATCTATAATTATAATTATAAACGTTTAAGGAGATTTAGAAAAATAAACAAAAAAATAATTGTATTTATCTCCCTTTAATGGTTATAAAATTTAACTATACAATCAATGTGGGAAAATTCTGAACTGGACCACATAAATCTGGAGTTTCTTCTAAATCTGGGACCAGGTACAACTCATCTCCTTCTCACTTTTCTACTTTAACAGTAAAAAACACAAAATTAAATCTCTAAAATACGTTATAACATCAAATGTTAGGATATCAGGTGACACAAATTACTAATTTCTAATGGTGGAATTGGAGATTGTATACTTTGATGAAAAACTATAAGTGGAGATTGTCGACTTTGCACTAAATGTCATTTTTAAATTAGGATTTTAGGCAGGATTTAGCTCCTTTTGCAGCACATTACTTCAACTAATTATATATAAGATGATAAAGTTTTAGTCTCCGCCAAAAATCTAATTTTTGACCAAAAGTGAAGATTGTCGGTTTTGCTGTGACAGGCCTCATTTATTATACTATATTTTTATTTGAAATATAAACATTTGAACCAAAGTAAACCCGAACGCCCCTTCCCAGATGCCCCCCTCAGATGCATTATAAGCGGATTGCTGTAGGCGATGATTCAGTTATGCACTTTGCATGCACTTTTTTAATTATAAGTTGTAATAATAATGTCTTACATATTGACATGATAAGCTGGTCTTTAAAGGGCAATTCTCTACGTCATACAAGATACCTATTCTCAGTTAAATATCCGGATCGTTCTATTTCGTCAATAAGAACAATAACAAACGTTTAAAACAAATGGTTGTATTTTGGGGTGTAAATGTCACAGTAGGTACTTCCAGAATTGATGTAAATGCGGAAATGAAAGAAATAATGGTATGTGCAATGGTAGAAGACGATTCAAATACATCGATTCCCAAAATAGCCGAAGAGACCGAAATTAGTGTGAAAAACTCCAACAAAAATAAAAAAAAATAATGTCGTTCCTATAAACCAAGTACATCAAGACATTTTTCAAGACGACAAGTATCGGAGAATTTTTAAAAATATGATGTAACGCAAATGACGATGAACATTTTATTGAAAACATCGTATTAACCAACGAATACACATTTTCATTACATGGAAAGCACAATCCTGCTATTGTCCGGTACTTCACTATTTAAAATGAATGTAGACTCAGTCAAAAGTTGAATGAGGGGTCTGGTATTTATGGGAATAATAATATTGGTCCCTTTGTAATTGGTGCCAATTTAAATGGACCGACATATTTGGATCTTTTTCAAAATACATTATTTCTGCAATCTCAAATTTGTATAACGTTTGGTATCAACAGGACGGTTGCTCATCACAAAACACAAGAATTTTTACCAGAGGCGCTGGCCAGCAAGGTCACCAGACTTGGCTCCTAACGATTTTTTCCTGTAGAGATATGTAAATTCTACCTTGTACAGTCATGAATAATTATTTGAATTAATAATTATTCATTATAAATTATAATTTGGGTCAATTAAAGTCAAGAATGCATACAGCATTTGAGACAATTACTTCAGATATGCTAGCATATGTTAGCACCGAATTTTATAACATACTGGGCTTTTGTTTAACGCAATTTCGGGGAACGTTTGAAAATAGGCTTTGAATAAATTATTAAAAGCTTTTGTTCAAATAATAATTTATTATTTTTATTAATTAATTTATTTATTTATTTACATTTATTTTAAGAAGTTTGATTTATAGTTTTGTTTTAATTTGTTTTCAAGATAATTTTACTTAATTGGTGTAGAAAAACAATAGTATTACACTTGAGATAATGCGCATTACTCAAGAAGTTAAAATTTGGGTCTCGAGCCTTTATCTAGTATACTGTATATACTATATACTGTATATACTATATACTATATACTGTACTTCTTTCCATAACCATTACCATAACCCGCCTATTATTATTTTTGTTGCTAGGCATCATTGATTGACCGATTTCATTATACACGGCGATTCGGACAAATCTGATTTGAAATTGAGAGAAAGCGACTATAATAATGATAAGTAATGATATTTAAAATTGGTAGAAAGTGAGTTTAACTATTTGACAGATGTCAAATTTGTTTTGCATTATTTCTCGTATAAAAAATAATATACTATTGTATAAAACAAGATTAAATTTTTTGTATCTTTAAGGCTTAAGCGGTCATTTTATTTAGAAGTAAACCTCTTTATAAGAAAAAATTGAACCTACACCTCGCCAAAGTTTTTTGTTTTGAATGCGTTCCACCAATTTCAAATACCGACAGACAGCTGTTTCGACCTTTATTGGGTCTCATCAGTGTCGGGCAACTTGGTGTAGTGGAACACAATCAAAACAAATTACTCCCTGAGCCTATATGCTCAGTTTTTAAGTCAACAGAGGCGAGATGTAAGAACATCAGGTGATCCACACCGTCAAACGACGTGGCCTTTGCCGCAATCGGTACATACTATGCAACCGGGACTGCACACAGCAATTGTTCAACCCAATCGGGCTAAACTTTAAGGTAAACATTCAATTTTCTTAGTTTCTTAGTTTTTTTTTCTTATGAATATTACCAGTGATGGGTCAAGAAAGGTTCTTAAAGAAACTAAGAAAATTGAATGTAAACCTCTTTAGTTTCAGTTCTCTGAGGAAGACAGCCACAGGGCTGTTAAAACATCAAACCAAATTACTACGAGACGCGGCTTAAAACCTGAAAACCTTTTTACTTCTAACGATTAAATTTGTATAACATTTGTGTTATTTAATTTTGGGGCCACACATTTAGTTGTAATGAACCATTAAAAAAAGACTTGTTAAATTTATTAATATTTTAAGATTAACTTACACTGTAATACGAATTTGGAGAACTATCAGAAGTGAAGTTTAAGTTGTGTGCCAAAGTTAAGACGTTTTTGGTTAAGGAATATACAGATATGCACTTGGTGTATGGTGAAATAAATCAAAACGGCACTGTTAAAGGCGATATAGGGAATTATATTCTAAAAAGCGAACTCTCAATCGGCGCGCCGCACTGTGGGCCAAGATTTTGTAAAACATTGAAACAAATGTATCAAATTTTATAATGTAATTATCAAAAACAAAGAAAAGTAAGTTAATATCACTTATAAACAGCTGCCCAGACAATGAAAGATTGTTAGACCAGAGTAAAATTTAACAATATTTTGTTATTTTGCAAACTTAACCCACCAGGGCGAAATTGTAAAACTTATTAAAGATCTTGTGATTTGTAATGGAAGATGTCAAAATGGAAATAATGTCACAAATAGAACTTTAAGAGCTCTCTATATATTATTTATTTTTCAACAGTTTTTAAAAAATAATATAGATTTTCATAAACATCTTATGGCCTCAAAAAAATCTAAACAAAGCCGAAGGTATAAGATTGAAAAATAATTTAAAATGCTGTATTTTAAATTTAAAAACATCGAAACAAAGCCGATGGTATAAGGTTGTAAAAGCTGAGTTATGCAAAAAAATTATTTAAAATGGTATATTTTAAATTTAAGTATTTAATAACAACTATAGAACTGCAATAACAGAAAATAATCATTTAAGTAAATAACCAGGGAAAATATAGCTTTAGTTGCCCAACTCTTAGTCGGAATCACTATCGAAGCTTGTATTGCTGTCAAAACAACCAGCTTGCTGCAATAATTTCAGTGCCTCTGGGCAAAATTAATAATATATATATATATATATATATATATAGGGTGTTTCTTTTAACTTGAGACAGCTCAATATCTCGAGAAATACGCATTTCACAAAAAAATTTCTTAAATAAAAGGTTAATGTGACCAAAGGGGTGCTACCGCTAGCCACCCCCTACCCCTCCTTAAGGGTGAAACGGGGGGTAACTTTGGAAATTCAAATGGAATGACCCGATTTTTTTCACAGAGTTTGGTAGTACATAAAAAAATCAATAACTTTTATTTGAAAGTTTTTTTTAATTTATCAACAGATGGCGCTGTAATTTAAAATTTAAGAAAAAGGGGTTTCATTGTAAAATGTATTATTTGAAACGTTTGAAAAACAAAAATTAACATTAAATCAACAATAGTCGGCTCTGAAAACAATTTATAACAAATGTTCGAAATGTCGTCCATTTCGACACCAAGTGGAGCACCAGCGTCCCTGGTCGGTAAACGTTTGGTGCGGTACCTTAAGCGAACGATTAATCGGACCCTTCTTTATTGACGGTGCATTAAATGGCGAAAAGTACCGGAATTTTCTAGAAAACGATCTGACGGACCTTTTGGAGGATGTACCACTAGCACGGCTCCAAAACATGTGGTACCAGCAAGATGGTTGTCCTGCACATTATTCGACAATTGCTCGAGAGGTGTTGGATCGGGAGTTCAATGGCCGGTGCACCGCGGTGGATCGGTAGACGTGGTCCAGTAATTTGGCCTGCTCGATCACCTGATCTTACGCCACCAGACTTCTTCCAGTGGGGTTACTTGAAAGAAAAAATTTACGCTGCAATTCCTACAACTTGGGAGGACATGGTGGAGCTGATCAGGAACGCCTGTGCGGCGATACCCCCGATATGTTGGCGCGTTGTGTGCCAGAATTTATTACCCGCATTCAAAAATGTGTTGAAATGGAATGACGACATTTCGAACATTTGTTATAAATTGTTTTCATAGCCGACTTTTGTTGTTAATGTTAATTTTTGTTTTTCAAACGTTTCAAATAATACATTTTACAAGGAAACTCATTTTTCTTAAATTTTAAATTACAGAGCCATCCGTTGATAAATTGAAAAAAGTTTTAAATAAAAGTTATTTATCTGTGAAAAAAATCGGGTCATTCCATTTGACTTTCCAAAGTTACCCCCCGTTTCACCCTTAAGGAGGGGTAGGGGGTGGCTAGCGGTAGCACCAAATAATGTCCTTTTAGTCACATTAACCTTTTATTTAAGACATTTTTTCCGTGAAATGCGTATTTCTTGAGATATTGAGCTGTCTCAAGTTAAAAGAAACACCCTGTATATATATGCGAGTCACCCCTGTAAAATCTTTATTTATTGTGTAATTTTAACCGGATTCGTTTTAAAGTGTATTTCTTGATAAACTGTATTTTTGCAGCATAAAACGCCATATTTTTACAAAATACAAGGCCTAGGCCTAGTAGCTACTAGGTCAGTTTTTAAGAGTAAATTTTTAAGAATTCAAATTATCGATTTTTAAACAAAATCTAAGCACGGCACTGGATTCGCCGCCCGAAATTTTATTGAAAAATTTTAAGTATAAAAATGAACAATATTATATAATAAAATAATGGTAATAGTACCATGTTACTATTAGTTTAATTTTATTTCAATTTGTTTTTCATGGATAACTTGACAGAATAAATCTTTGTAGATTATTGTGCATTTTTCAATAAAATTTAGTAAAGGGTCGTTTAGAGGATCCAGTGCCGTGCTTAGATTTTTTTTTTAAATCGCAAATATGAACTCTTAAAAATTTCCTCTTAAAAACTGACCTGTATTTTGTACAAATATGGCGTTTTTTGCTCCAAAAATACAGTTTATCAAGATTTACACTTTAAAACAAATCCGGTTAAAATCGCACAATAAATAAAGATTTTATAGGGGTGAGACGCAAACAAATGGGTCACACTGTATAAATATATTTTTTATATTAAAAAAACTTAATAATAAATGTTTCTTGTTTTCAGGGTATTTTAAAATTACTCTGCCAATTTATAGACACCACAGCTCAAATGATTAAACAAAAAAAAATTAAAAAAAATCGAACCTACACCTCGCCAAAGTTTTTTGTTTTGAATGCGTTCCACCAACTTCAAATACCGACAGAAGTTGGTGGAACGCATTCAAAACAAAAAACTTTGGCGAGGTTCGATTTTTTCTTATGAATATTAACAGTGATGGGTTAAGAAAGTTTCTTAACGAAACTAAGAAAATTGAATGTTTAAAAAAATCCATTAAAACCACTAAAATTGTCTTAAATATGACATTTCAAAAAAAACGTCAAAACTTTCAAAATGACAGATCACATATTCAAAAAGTCTTTTACAATCTAGGCCTAATAACCCTTCAACTAATACCCGAATAGAGCTTTATTTTGAATCAAATTGTAAAAGACCACACAGAAAATCTTGCGTTTTCTCCTGGATAGGCAAAATTCGGCAAAAGTTTTTCTTTCGATAATAAAGCTTGAGTATTGGAGAGTTTAAGAGCATCAACAAAACGTGTAGTTTAGTGTAGATCTTGATATATCTCTGGTAAAATATCCATGTGATATGTTAATTTTTGCTTTTACATGTGTTATTACTAGGGATGGGATATTTAGGTACTAAAAACTGAAAAATAGTTAACTAAAAAGGTACTAAAAAAAGAGCATTTTAGGTTAAAAAAAACAGCATTTTAGGTAAAAAACATTAAAAGTTCAAGTTTCGTTTATTTTTATAAAATAAGTAACGTAAAATATTTTTTTTATAAACTGACCAATAGTTAATTAAAGCTATAAGGAACTGGATAAAATATTGGCGCAAAATTTAAAAAGAACACATAAAAATAAAATAAGTAAAAATACGTAAAAATAGGTAACAAACAGGTGAAAATAAACTAACAAATTAAAAAGTAGGTAACAAAAGTATAAAAAGGTAGTTTAAAGCAAAAACCTCCAAAAAAGGTAAAAAAGGTGAAAACAATTTAAAAAAATAGGTAACAAAAGTATAAAAAAGGTAGTTTAAGGCAAAAACCTCCAAAAAAGGTAAAAAAGGTGAAAACAAGTTAGGTTCATATAAAAGAAAATCTTTTAAAACACATTTTGGCATTATTCGTTTTCAAATAGTTACATCGGTTGAAAAAAGGTAAAATAACTAAAATCCCATCCCTAGTTATTACATTATTTTTTTTTGTAAATTCGAAAAGAAATTAATAAAATTTAAATGGTATAAAACCTTGAACATGCCTACACCTGGCCCACTCATAGTGTATGTCAAACAGTTAATCCACCTTTAACTGTAATGTCTTAAACTTAAGCGATTTGTTTAAGCAAAATAAACCAGACAAGTAATTTACCGACATTTGTCAAACCCCTGTGTGTCAACATAAAAACTCACAGATATATTTCTGGTGTTTTGTAAGCTTAATGGCCTACTTGACCGTTTTTAGCATAACAAAATTTAGTGTTCCAACATTATTAAAAATTGACTTTTTCAATGTTTAGGGCCACAGTGCGCCGCGGCGTTTTTAAATCTAAGATTAAGAGAATTTGATAATTTCGAGCCAAACAACTGGGACAGTTGCAATTTTGCGGAGGAAATCATTTTTCCCTTGGTCAACTAAGACCCAACAATAAGTATTCAGCAAAATAGTTGTCTCGTTAAATTATTTAGAATTACTTCCTGGAGAACTGTATCAAGAAATAATTCACCCATTTTATTACTTCAGAGTACAAGCATTTCTACCCTTAGATTACCTAAGAAGAGTAGCGTTTTGCAAGTGGTTAATTGAAAGATTAGAAGAAAATCTTGAATTTATAAAAAAATCTCCTGTTTGAGTCAAATTTATTGAAAACTAAGGATCTTACATTTTTAATCAGTGCAAAATCCACATTTACCCAGCATTTATTTTCTGTTAATATTTGGAGACGGATTTGGACCGTTTTTTCTTCCAGATAGATTAAATGGAAAGCAATCTCGAAGGCTATTTAGAAAATGTTTCCCTGCAAATCATTCTGAATATGTTGTTTATGCAAAACGTAAGGCCGTACAGTGGTCCAATTTTCGAAAAAGCTAGCTAAAAGTCGGTAAAAACTTTGTATTTGGTAATGTTTCGTTTGATACAGAGGGCAATAGTACACATAATTTCAAAGAGTCGGTAAGCTGCATCTCTTTTATAATTAGTCTAATTAGTCTAATTAGTCCAAGTCGCCAATGTTCGAAATCGCCGCGTCACGAAAATAGGCACTTCATTATTATTTTTGATTTATATAAATATCTATAATATTCATTGTATATGGGTACTAGGGTGTCCCTTATTTTTATTTTTTTACGCATACCCTCTAATTGTATTTATTACTTGTTTATATATTACAAAATACCGCGCGACTAATGTTGGCTAACGGAGGGTTCAGAAGCAAGTCGGCACGGGTTCCCGTTTATAGAATGAGCTGAAATTTTTACTGGGAGTATATAAACACGTAATAAATATAATTAGAGGGTATGCGTAAAAAAAATAAAAATAAGGGACATTATGTATAAAAAAACTTTTTTTGAGTCAAAAAGGTAGTCCAGGGTATTAAAAGTAAAATTAGTTCATTGTAGTACGGAGTTTCTAAATTCATCTGAAAAATCTTTAACTGTTTACAATCTACCTGCAGATGCATTATGGTGTATCTGCGACCAGTTTATTTGGAATGATAAAAATTCATACAATATGTACATTGTTAAAACATTAGTTAATCCATACAAAATTTCTATATTAATAAAATTTATTAAAATATCAACAGTAGTGGTCTACGATTGTTAGTTATTTTGAAAATATTTACATTTCATGTAAATTTTCGAACAAATCTGATGAGTTTAAAGTTTCCCAGTCAGCAATTTTAGATCTGATATGATTTCATGAATTATTATTTACATTTTGAAATCATGAGCTCGATAAACCATCCGTTTAAACAATCGTATCCAATAATGTTTTAAACTATATGGGATGTCTAAACACTTTAAATTTTAAATCAAATACAATTTTTTTTTAATAATTTGGTTAAGTTCGATATACCATTTTTAATTTATGAATTTAATTACTATTTTTTTAACAAGATACCTTGAAACCCTTAAAATTATTTTTGTTAATAAGTTGGCCAACTTAAATTTTATACTACAAATTTTTAAAATATAAAATCGTTATTAGGGACTTCTAAAACCAAAGGAAGTAATCAAATCTAAACCTTTAACGACTTTTGTCCAGCTTTTTCGGGATCGGCACCACTGTGCGCCACACAGTGGGGAAAATAACCGTCATAACTGGCATTAAACAGAATAAAGTTGCTGGAACAAATAATGGATGATAAATATTTCTTGTAAGAATTAAAATATTGGGCGTCAATTTCTTTTTCTATGCCTCATTTTATTAAGCAAAATTTTAATCTAAACATGACAACATTGCAATTGCTGTCAACTTAGTTTGGTTAAAATGCATTTAATTTTCTATTACAGACTTAATTTTAAATAATAAAAACTGCCGTCGCACCTTGGCCAATTTTCCGGAAAAACTGTCCAAAAATTTGAAAATTGTCTGATTTAAGCCAAACTTTGTGTACTGTGGTTTCTTGGGTATATTTTTCCAAAAATTCCAAAATTAAAAATGGCTGACACAAAATGGCGGACGTGTACTGAAAAAAGTCGGACTAAGTAACACGATTCGATCGAAAATTTGTTTATAAGGGTTTTTTGAGTTGCTCATTCCATAAATCATATTTTCTTTAACTCAAAATGGCTGACACAAAATGGCGGACTTGTACTGCTAAAATTAAATTGAGTGGTCCAAATATATCGAAAATGTAAGTTCTATGGATCTTCGAGTCGCTTTTATTTCGAATTAAATGTTATTTTTAGGAAAATATATTTGGTTGTGTATTATATTGAATGTTATCTATTATCATAAAAAACATAAACAATTTGTTTGATCGGTTTTAATATTATAAACAAGACAATTACAATTATAATACAATTACGATAACAATACAAACTTAATCATTATCTGAATGATCTTTTGAATATGATGTAACATTGTTATCCGATGGGAACTTTAAATCTAAATAAAACTACTTATCCAAAACATCGAAAATTTTACGCCGACTGCACTCCCATGTAATTATTAAAATCATTTTGACTGCACGCTCGAAAACTGCGACATAAAAACTGACGCCAAAAATGCAGAGGTGCCTCGTGGCGCAATATTTTGCCAAATATCAATAGATTACACTTAAGCCCATACTAAAGCAACTGCTCATCTCTATTAGTTGCATAACAGGTCCCCTGATCGTAATTCATATAGTCAGTGAAAGCTTTAGGTACAGCTTATAAGCTGTAAAGCTTTCACTGACTATATGACGATTACGTCTATAGACGTATTCTGCTAAATGGGGAGCATTTTATTTAAAAATAAAAAATAGTTTTGCAAATTAGCTTTTATTTCATTTGCACGGAGGGATAGACTTTCCAAATAAACCTTATTTAATAAATTTTAAAATCTTTTATTTTCACCTTCTTAGTAAATGACATTTTATACACTGCGCGTCAAAATTAACGCATAATATGTAATCCCGAATTATAGATTGCCTTCCTTTCTTACTCCCGTAGTCGTGCCCGTACGATTTGTGCGTCTTGTAAAAAGTCAATTTATAGATTTCCGTGTAAAATTCTGTAACCATGCGCGATGACACCTAAAATGGTTGACATTTGTTTTTGTTTATATTCTGCGTTTTACCCATTGTGTGTAAATATGAAAGATAAACATTTATATATTAGTCCAGTGATCACAATTTGAATTGCCCAGGCAGCTTGTTGTATACTGCCTAACTATGGAGAAAGGCAGTAACTGCTAAACAAGAAATTTGTGGGAAATTAGCATAAACAACATTTTTATAAAAAGCAATAGGTATTTAACTGATTTATTTAACATAAGATAGTTTAGTGCATTTCTTTGTTGAATTAAGATACAAAATTATCATAGCACAAGAAAACGCATTTATAATTTTTTTGTAGGTACTGCCTTTCTCCATAGTAGGGTAATGAAAAAAAAAACATCGAACAAGACGTTGGAAGACTCGCCCACTTTACCAAGACCGGGAAACTACGGGGTTTTACAAAGCAATGTTTCTAAAAATAAAAGACATGGATCATAAACAAAATATCTAAATATCCTATTTAGAGACACAAATTATTTAATAAACTGAACACCTATCTTAAATAATACTAAACAATCATGTATTTTAAATATTTTGTGCCTACGCGCTGTCACCCTACAGCGCAAGTCCATAACAATCACTGTGATTGGTCATGTCAAAGACCTTTACGGTGAAAGATAAAACTTAAAAATTTCTACGGGAGGAAGGAATGCCGTCCTTACGGTACGGGAAGCTATAAATGGCACTACGATTTAAATAAAAATTTTTGACGTAATTGTCACCATTAACATTGCCCGTTATTAATTTTAATTAAACTTAACAATTATTGATACTTTAAAATATTAAAATAACTTCAAAATATGATTTTGTTAGGAAAATATTTTATCCTGATTTTTTTATTACTATAATTTCAAAATATTATTACAAAGTATTAAACATTCTTACACGGGAAATGTTAATGGTGACAATAACGTCAAAAATGTTTATTGGATTTCGTATTGTTTATCTTCTACGGGAGGTAGGAAGGAAGGAAGGAAGGCAATATATAATTCAGGCTTAAAACGTCTTTACTAATCTTTATGAAATTTTGTATAAAAATACTTCAACTTATATCTCAGTTTACGTTTTCGAGGGTTTTTTGGTAAAATATGTTTAAAGCCCTTTTATTTAATATTAAAAAAACCAATGGAAAAATAACTTTTAGGGAAAAAAATTTTTAAGTAAATAAAAAATATGCTATTAAAGACCGTATTTTTGTTCGTATACTTTGATTATTTTACTGAAAAGTGGTCATTTTTGACAAATACGGTATTTCACAGCATATTTTTTATTTACTTAAAAAAAATTCCCTATACAAGTTTTTTTTAGCGTTTTTTTTATTATTAAATAAAAGGGCTTTAAGGATATTTTCCTGAAAAACCCTTGAACATATAAACTGAGATACAAGTTAAAGTATTTTTACCCAAAATTTTATAAAGATTGGTAAAGGCGTTTTAGAGTTGGAATTTATTTACTTATTATGCGTTAATTTTGGCATTGTAGGTTAATTTTGTTGTTTTTGTATCCAAGTAAACGATACATAATGGGAACAGACCTGTAATATTTTACGGGCTTGTATAAAAGACCTGTAAAGTTTTACAGGCTTGTAGAAAAGCAATTTATGAAATGAAATGTCACATTTGACATATTAATTAAAATTTACTAGCCTTACTGGATTATGGGGTTCGCTCCTGCATCGCTCACCCCACAAACCAGCTCGCCAGTAAAGATTCATTTACAAAGCTGACACGTAAATAACTATTAACTACCTCAAAAATATGATTATAATTTGAAGTTAAACGGTAAGTACGATATCCACACAATTACATATTATTCTGTATAATTATTAAATAACATTATATAAGCCTGCGAAATTAATTTTAAAATTATACTACTCTGTTTTAATTAAAATAAACTTTTCCTTAATTTTCTCATTCATTAAAACCTTTACATTAAATAATATTCATTGAAAATAGTTTACTAATGACTGTGAGTTACAGTCAGAAACTATGTGCAATACTGAATGTTGCAAATTTTAGTTAATTTATTTAAAATTCATTAGCACAGTTTATTTATGTTATTGTTAGTGGGTATTTTAAATTTAAAATGTTTGCTTTGCTATTGCGACATTTCGTAGAATCACTTTTATAATACAAGTTTTATACCACGTTCAAACATTAATTTTCTGCGAATTTCAAAACTCCTGCATATCGTTGGAAAACTATCACCGAAGTTGTTAGGAGTAATTTTCATTCATTCATCAAACATATTCCTTTTAAATTAAAATGCAATATATCTTGCACCAGAGTAAAACCGGTTAATGTCGCGCATATATCACGGGTTTAGTAAGAAATAGTGATGATTTATCACACATGAATATTCACTTCTACCCGAGTAAATCAAATTTTATTGCTTTCAACTTAAATTCAAATTCGAATCTAGTGACAATTTGTCTGACTTTTACGAACAATGTCCTTGCAGACAAAAATATTAAAACTTGCTATATCAAATTTGACATACGAAAATCTTTTTTTTTATTACAATTGATGCCTTATCCACAATATTAAGTAAGGACAAAAGATTATTTTTATTGTTATTGTGAATAAGGGACATGATCAGGTGTGTTGTAGCGAATTTCAATATGGTTTCAGGAAGATGGAGCACCGCCCCATTACCAAATCAATCTCCTGCAGTACCTCAACTGAATAATTTCAAATCGGTGGATAGGAAGACGAGGATCGATGTAATGGCCAGCACGATCCCCTGATCTGACTTATACTTCTTCCTATGGGGATATGTCAAAAGTTTCGTATACAAAACCCTCGACTTAGCTTACTTAAAAAGACGATTAGGTAATGCTGGGGAATAGATCGGTCACGGCTCAGATGTTGAGTAACGTTAAAAGTAATTTCTATTTAAGATTAGAATGTTGCCAAGTGGTTCACGGCGAGATAATTTCTGTAAATAAATAATTATTTTTCTTTAATGTTAATTTTTTAATATTTTCGAAGCGAATGAAAATAGGTATAGGACATTGTACATTAAATATGTCCAAAATTTTCTGAAGAATACAAAAATTGAATAATAATGATATTATCTAATTTATTCCATTTGGCTGATACACACTGTATATTTAATATGATATAAATCTATTAGACATCACATTAAGTAATCAGTCAATAAATAACCTCGTTAAATTTAAAAGGAGTAGAGGTTTAAACTCTAGACCGAACTTATATAAACCAAAACTTTACGTTATTGTTTTCAAGCGTTACTAATAATTGACATTTTGCTTAATCCTAAAAACCACGACGAGTTTTTATTTATAGATTATTAAAAGGTCTGGTAAAGGCCAACTTTTAGGAAGGTAGTCTACTAAAGTTTCAAAATTAAAAGGAAGAATGTAATTAATTTTCGTAAGAAATAATGAAATTTTTATTAAAATTGAATTAAAAATATGTAAATAAAAATATGTAAAATGTATACAATATAATATAATTATTAATTTTTTGAACTAGTTATGGAAACGAAATAGCTATTTGTGTATTGAGCGCAAAGTAATATATTGCCGCTCTGAGGAAGTTTGGCTATCTCGCGAGTGGTAATGTCACTTTGTGCTCGAATGTTTGGTAAAAATTAATTATTATTGATAAGCGAACATTTGACTTTTGTGTCAAAATTCGCAAGTACACTAAACGTTTCTTTATTATGGTTTCCATGGTAACTAAGCGAGTAAAAAAACTCTTCCTCCTCGGAAAAGTGCAACTTTGAGCTTTTTTTGGAAGCGAAAATTTGTACTTTGATTGTAGAAAAAAATCAATTTTAATTAATTAAATAATAGAAATTGTAACTTAAAAAAATGACGAATGTGCCGGGATACTTTGTGAGTAATATTATATAATTGAATAATAGTTTTAATAAATACAGGGTGTTATGTAATTAATGTTATATAATAAAATACTGAATACCTTTTGACATAAGGAATTAAAGAAAAATATTTAAAAAAACATTTTTCCAAAGATAAAGAAAAAATATGCATTAGAAGTTTTTTATATTTTTTGTGATACGCCACTGGTTACACACTTGTTTATCTCTGCACACCTGTATTTTGTGAGTACATAGAAACCAACCAACAAAGTAGCTATGCGTTGCCAGATGTAAAAAATTGTTACTAAAAATTTTTCTTGCAAAAAATAAATAAAAACTCAATAAATACAAGAGTTTTATGCCCTTAAAGCTCTAATACCCTTCTGTATTTATTTACTGATCCAGCTATTAGCTTAAGCAATGATTAGAAAATTAAGTACCTTTGAAATTTGAAATCCATAACCACAAAATTAATTTTTTCATCAGTTTTTTTTTCTGTTTACTTAGATGAAATTGGGACCAGTTCACAGGTTAAACTTTAAACATTTAATTTGTGTAAATAAATCCAAAAGCACTTCCCTTACTTAAGATATTTACAATTTGAAAACATAACCTAAAATTTAAAAGAAATGCACTTGATTCTGTCATAAAAGTTGGCAGATTTTGTTTGAATTTACCTTCAGTACAAAAATGAAATAACCAACAATTAATAAAAACGCCAAATTGACAATTTGCATTGTTAATTTTGTCATTTTTGTAATTAAGCTAAATTTAAACAATGTTTGTCAACTTTTTTGAGAGATTTTGGAATAACTGTTGTTACCAACCATAACATAATAAATCCACCAGATTAACCTAAAGTTCCTAGTCGATCAGTGGCGTACTTTTTGGTAGGATAAAGGTTATTATAAATTATTTTTAGACTTTGGAATTTAGAAAAAAAAAGTTTCAGGTGCTTCTTTATGGACCCTAAGGAACAACCCATTTTAATATATAACATTAATTACATAACACCCTGTATGTTTTTCTACTCCCACCTTTAAAACGCTTATTTTCGTACATGTTTCCATGACACTAAGTGACCTTTTAAATACACATTGACAAGTTGTGGCTTTATGGCGTTTTAGTCACGGGCTGAAGTTAGCTTTAAGTTAGTTGACAGTTGTCAAATGTCATACAATCTATCATTAAATCATTTTATGATAATAATAAGTATTTGTCGTAGAAAAAGTATAGTATGCACCTTGTTTATAAACTTTTCTATACATTTCATACAAATTCGTGTATAAAATGGCGTTTATCAAACTTGATACATAATATACTATTATAAACATTATACAAAGTGTATAAAAATAATGCACAATACATTCTCAGTTTGTAAGTTAAGAGATAAATATTATATTATAGTTCTTACATTTTTCTTGTCACCAGGACAAGAAGTAAGTCTTTTTGTGCTTCGCTTAATTGTAGGCCTTCGCTTAAGCGTTGGCCTTCAAACTTTGAGCTCATCACAAAAAGACTTTCTTCTCCGCCTAATGACATAAATAACTATCGCATAGATAACAACGTAAAAGTTCTGTTGACAAAAAAAACTGTTGTTTTGACCTAATAGATATAGTGTTAAAGTTCACTTTAAATTAGTTTTTCAAAAAAAAAATATTTGTTGATATTGGTATATATTATTTTGTTTTAAAAAAAACTTAACGAAGGAAGATTTTAAAACTTTTAAATAAATCTTTAAAATACAATAACACCTTTAAACAACTAAAAGTTGAAATAGCCATTAGACGATCGCGGTACTCTAGCCAGTAATTCAAAATTTTGGACGTCGCACAGTGATTCTGATACCGAAAGTACTGGCCAAAAGTAGTTAAAGGTTTAGATTTAATTGGAACGCACTATACTTTGTTTTTTAAGGTCAGTAAATATGATTTTAAGGATGTATTTTAAAAACTACTAATAGAAAATCAAAAATGACCGATTAAAAATCGTTTGAAAATTTAAATTTTAATGCTTCTTTGCACCAACGCACATACGGAAATTTCATTAATTTAGGCGGCCAAAAGTAAAAAAATCAAAATAAATCTAGCAATTACACATTGACTACCACAGGTAGCAAACACTTTAAGGAACAGTACCCTACCCTTTCTATGCGTTGCAGCGCTCTGACTCGCAGGTAGTTAAAGTTTGATAGTCGCTGTCACCAGCTTTCACGTATGTTCTCAGCGCAGCGCTCCTAGCGTAACGTCTCTTGCAAAGTAAATATTTTTCTCTCCAAGTCAATTATCAAAGTAAAACTGACGGATTCTAATAATTCAGGTATGTATCTATAAATTGTGATATAATACTTCCTATTTGAATATAGATTCAAACATTTTTTAATCATTTAAATACAACAGGTTTTTCATGCAAAATTTTGGCAAATCGAAGATTTCTAAACATTTTTAACATACTTCGGAATTTCGCTGATGACCACAAAAACGTAAATCAAAGATTTTTAAGGAAAATTTAAAAATAATACACAAAAAATGGACCTGTACTGTTCCTAATCTCACCGATTCAATTGTAATTATTAAATAAAGATACAATGTAATTAGATAAGTATATTGCTGCTATTTCAATAACGAAATTATAATTTGCATTTATGTAATACTAGTATCGCTTATTAAATAATATTGAATTTTAAAAGGAATATTTTTTTATATTTTAAACTCTATTAAAACCCTATTTCGAACATATCTGAACGAAAAAATATTTTTGGCCTCCTAAATTAATTAAATCTATGTATGTACAACGTGGGTTAGCGTTTTAATCGTGATTATTGGCTAATCCAGAAAACTTCGTTGCACCATTCACTTAACAGTGGTTAAGGGGTTGGTTAAATAACCGGTGAATAGTCGGGCGGTTAGTATTTAAATCATGATTAGAAGGCGCCATTGCTTGGCAAAACAGTAGTCTAACCTCATTTTGCCGTTTTGAAAGGTTGACTTCTCTTTTATACCTTTATTAAAAAAATTAATGAGTTACAATTTCCTATTGTGGAAGACGAAGACATAAAGTGGTCGATTTCATTGAAAACGGTTTCGCGACAAATTTATGAAAGGCATTCGTACTTTGACACTTTGGACCAAAGCACTTTTTGAAAACGGGTTCTGTATGTATTATCTTCTTGTGAGGATCGAAGATCAATTGGAGTATCCTACAGATACGTCATTAAAACTATAGATCTTAATTTTGCCATCACACAAATATACTTAAAGTTACTTAAAGTATTATTTTGTGGATTTGTTTTTCTATTGGTAGTAAAAAGTTATTTTTTTTTAAATTTCATCAATAAGACCAAAAAAATAAACATTATTTAATAATTACTTAACCAAATAATTTCTGCGCGTTAAATTGGCTCTCTAGCCCACTGTGCGGCCGTTTGGTTCGACGGTGATTAAGAAATATGTGTTTTTTTCGCTCCAGAGTAAGCCTTATTATTGAGTCATTATTCTGAAATCAAATCACTAATTTATTTCGAAGAGAATTTCAAAGCTAAAGATAATAGGAATGACAAAGGTTTTATGGAGAGATATGGATTATAATAAATGCAAAGTTTTGTTAATACGGCATCCTCGATAAATATTTATTGATTGACGAAATCATGGAGCCCGAAGTTATTAGGGAAAATTGACAAAACCTGCCCTCTAAATCGCACAAATTAAGTTTTTTTTCACCACCAGCGGCGCTTATTCTCGATGCGTATTGACGTCTGCTGTTTTGGTAGCGTTTCGGTACAAATTAAACAATAATTGTTTATTATTAAACAAAATACCAGGGGCCTCTTATCTTTGATAGATTTTTGTAAACAAGTTCGGACTCATTGTGTAGGCTCAATGGACGAAATGATAATGAATTTTTATAGTGCAATGTCCAAGCAAAAATAGCAATAGCAACTTCAGATTTAAAACTGGAACATGGAACTCGTATTTAAAGAGGAAGATCGCTATCCCTACCATTATTTTGAGGATGTTAAAATTTATTTCAAGAAACACATAATTATAAGACCTGGGTAAGATGCCAGTTCATGGGATGTGAAGTAAACCCAAAACATTTTGGAGAAAATACAACTACTTTTTGTGTGCCTTGTTTCGGCAAGTACCATGATAAAAATGATTATAAATAGTAACTTTTGTTATCCTTAATATTTACAAGGTTTTTGGTTGTTTATATCTATACACTGTTATAAAAATCAAATTTGTTACCATAAGTTTGTAGTTTGTTAATTTTATTTTGTAAAATTTTAACATAATTTTTTGTAGAAAACCAGGGTTTGTAATTATTTTAACAAAGGAAAATATTTTTCTGAAACTTTTGTAAAGGTAGTATGCAATTTTGTGAGTATTTTGTTAATTTTAAAGGTTACAGATTATTATGTTAATGTTTAACATTTGTTATTTCCACGAAACCTTACCCCACCTTGACAAAAAATAGATGAGTTATTTAACAAAATAACAACTATATCTGAAGTTAAATAGTTTAATTGCGACGTAATTTATAACCTTAAAATATTCGTACATTATGATGCTAAGAAGCTAACATTAAGAATAAACACGGAAGAGTTTCAATACTCGATAAAATGTTCAAATGTCGCACCCGCTACATTTTGAGAAAATTTTAGAAAATAAAATATACAATATTTGTATATTTAAAATACGTGCTTGTTTAAGGTTACCTACTATTCAAGTTTTACACAAAAAATTATTACTATATGCTTTCATCCAAAATTTTACAGTATCAACTTTAGAAGCCAACAGTCGCATTTGCCGATTTTCTAGGGTCGCGCCCGTTACGCTATTCATGACGTTATAAAAGGTTTTTTATACAAGTTTTTATTGACATTTTGTTTGAGTTAAATACCTAATTTTTATACTATATTTTTATATTAACGTATCTTGATATATTTGAACAAACAGTTTATTATCATAAAAAACGCAGTTTTAGTGTTCCACCCGTTACAATGGAAATACCCCAAAGTATTTCGTTAAAAAATTACAGGTAATTTTAGGCAGTCCATTAAAACAGTGCAAAGTATCCGAAAAAAAGATTTCATAACTGCTTTTCAAACTGAAATAAGGGTATATAGTGAAGTAGGTTAAAGTTACGAAATACATCAGTAAGTGTTTTAGTAGTACTGATAATTAGATTGTACCAAATTTCTTTTTAGTTTGATGATTTCAGAATGGTGTGTTATTTAATTGTGTGTATGTTATTTTTGTGTTCATTTGTATTTGTTAATTTTTTGTTTAGAAAATTATTTCTTATCAAATTTTTTTTATTTTTTCCAACAAATACTTTTGTTACTGGGTCTACAAAAAGGTTTGTAAAAATTAGGTCCTTTTCGAAAATTACAAGAATTGTGGTTAAATTATTGACAGGATTCTGTTATTAAATCTACAAAATGTTTGTTATATATAAGGGACAGCAAGAAAAATTGTTTGGAAGATTACACCATAAATAAAGTAAATTTTAAAAATCAACCTTATATTAACAAGATTAAGCGTTAAAGGGTTAAAATAATAATTAAATGCAACTGTTGATTTTGTTTTACCATAAAAGTTTTTCTTTATGTGGATCATCACACACAAGTAAAATACTTTTTAGTGATAAAAGACGATTCCTACGCTAGCTACGCAGACGAGAAACTTTTTTTGCAAAAGTAAGAGGTAGCACAGGAGATCAATGTTTTAAAGCTTCTGTCACTAGGCTTTTAAAGCATAAAAGCAGCTCGTGTGCCTATTGTGCGGTTTTTTAAGCACGACCTTTTAAAACATATTTATAAATAATATATACATAGGTAATACATTACCTACAATGTACGATAGGGGCGCAAAGAGTATTAAGTGTAATTTTAGAACTCGAAACCTTTATCTGATCGAGACTAAATCAATAAAATGAAATTAAATTTAACAGTAAATTCCCATAAAATACTTTTGCTAAGTATACCTAATCTTACACTCAATTACTTGAAACGTATTTTCCTTTTTGTTTAACTTTGTAACTATCAGTATAAAGATTCATATCCTATTTTTATTTCCTAATCACTTGTGCGTAAGATTACTGGCTTAAAAAACTCTTAATTTAAATTTAAAAAATGGGTTTTGGTAAAATTAATATTCTTTTTCATCAACTTTAACTTTAAATTTAATTTTTATTAAACTGCTGGCTGGGTTTATTAAATAAACGGTCAGAAAAAAGTAACTTCTTAAGTAAATCAAACTTAATATTTTACAACCTTGTCTGGTTTTATAAATAACCGTCAATTTAATAATCGAATTATAAGAAAGAAGGATATTTTAATAAACTTTAAATAAATTTTGAAAATTATAAATTATGCATGAAACATTTTAATGCAGATTTGCATAAAGAAGAAATATTATAACAACCAAACTATACGTAAAATCAAGAAAAACGATTTTTCGTGACCTTTCAGTGTTTTAAACAGGCACCTGTGTAAATTTGACCAATATTAAAAAAGTTGCAACTGTTTAAAAAGGCTGAGCTACCATTGTAGCCCACGCGCTTATCGGAGCTTCATCACAAAACTCAAATTAATTAAATTATTAATTAGCGGTTGACATACGCCTACTTTTCTCTATAGATCTAATTAACTAAAATCCATTATTGTTTTTTAATGCAATAATTTTAAATAATTAATTGTGGTTTAATTAAAATGTGTATCATCATAATCCTCCTACATACAGACGTTTTTAAACAAATTTATGGTTTGTGCTTTCAACGTTGACAAATGAATAAATTTATAAGGCAATTAAAAAAAACGCTTCGCCAATTCTAATAAAAACGTGTTATATTGGTTTTATCTTATATCACAACAAACGAGTTTTAAGCTTAACGCAAATTCTATTTGCATTTTATCTTTTATACACGAAAAACCTTTACCTGGATTATTACAAAAAATTAATGAGATATTTTTACCCGCATACATGTCTAAATTTGTTTCATGGTCTGTTAATAGTATATTTTGTATCAAGTTTTATATTTGTATAAAGCCACATCTATAAAACAATAGAGTAACCATTCTAACTTGCGTACTCCATAGTGGAATTTCCACCCGAAATCAGTTAAATTTAGTTTACTTCCGGCGAAATCAAAAGGTCAGTACAACTGAATATAAACAAATATTGGCGTTGAGAAATGCTTTTTTAAGATTAAGATAATACAATAATTTTCACATTTAATATTATTTTACAAGAAGAGCACTTTACTTTAACAATTGTTAGTCATTTGACAACTTCCAACTAACTTCAGCCCGTGACTAAAACGTCATGGAAACATGTACATTAATGGACGTTTTAAAGGTGGAAGAAAAAAAACATAATTACATATAAAAATGTTAATTCAAAGAAAATAAATGTTTTTTCTTTTGGATGTTGTTAAATATATTTTATATCTACATATATACGAGTATCACTTTAATTATTTATTAATTTATATTTTATTTATGTAAGTATAATTTTTTGAATAATTAAATATTACTTGTATGCATACGCGTATGTACTCGCGAGTACATTTATTTAAAGCTATCCTTTATACAAAAAATACATTAAGAAATAAACTGTTTTTACAATTTTTATGCGCTGCGCAAGCAATTTATTATTTTAAGCAGAGTTTTCATTTAATGTTTCTTAAAGAATTACGATTTATTCATAATCCCTAATCTGATGGTGTCAATAAGCCATAATATTTAAATATTTTTGGTAATAACCCAAAAAGCAAAACTTCAAAAAGCAAGCAAGCAAAAAAGATAAATAATACAAAAATGCACAAGAACAGTAGAAAAAAAGTAAGTGGATCTTAAATAAGCACATTTGTTAAGCCCAGAATTAACGACTAGGTTGGCGACATTTAGCATAACCTCTTCTTTAACAGAATAAACGAAGGCTGGGTAAGTTAATGTCCCTTTTTATATTGATTCATATTTCGATAATTTAGTTAGGCTAACATTAAAAAAATTACGCCTGTGGTTGGTAAATTCAATTTCTGCGTTATAATCATTTAAAATCTAAAAATTGATATTATTAATCTTTTTTATAAAAATTCATGCCTTAAAATTTTGCTTAAGTAAATTAGGGTCTCTTTTATTTTGACTGGTCAAAATATATTATATGTTGAGGAGATCTGCAAATACCCCCCTCTACTAAACAATCCGTGAGTTATTACGATCCTAATTGTTTAAAATGTATTCAAAAAGTCATTTAAATAAACTAACATTTAAATCTAGCGGGAAGCAGGGGAATATAATTGACGTAGAGTGCCGAACGCTTGGTGTAGAATGCCGAAAAATAAAAAGACAGGCACTCCTGTTTTTAGGTGGGAAAAGGAAGGGGGGAGGAAGACGACATTCAAGACGGGAAGGAAAGAACGGAGATCATTCAAGAAACACCGGAAAATCAACAACAGGTGTAAATTTGGTGAATGTAAAATTGTTTAAATTACAGGTTTGTACAGTTTTATAACTAAATTATTGTAGTATAAATATTACCGAACAATTTGGTATAATTAGTTTACACAAATGCATTGTGAAAAGATAAATATTCGATCAACTGACTAGGCGTCATTGATCTATCTATTCCGCCATGATGTCTGCTGTTTAATAAACCACGCTTATAATCGAAATGAATTTACTTTTGAACAATCTCGCATTACGTTAGATTCTAAATAATAAACATTTTGTACTTAAAAGGGCAGGGTTGTACTTAATTTTATGTAATTAAAAGGTCAGGGTTGTACTGGATTTTATCTAGCCAAATGTAAAGGTTGTACTTGATTTTATTTAATTATTTTAAATAAATATTTCTTAAAGGTGGTTTACCTTAAACGCTGCGATACTTGATATCGATTTTCTTGAATATGGGATTTATTAAATTATACTCGCAGATTCACATTTATGTCCCGTAATTAGTTAAGTGATATTTAATTAATTGGTATTACATTTGGAGTGAGTAGCAACAGTGATTGTACGATAGCGACATTTAATTTAAAACTGTCCGTGGCCTCCTGACATAAAAAGTAGTCAACCCGATTGGTTCAAATCATAGTGAAATCGGCCAATCACTGATGCCTAACAACGTGAATAATGAGTTAATTATTCCCGTTGGTGGCAGGAAATTTATAATATTTATTATTCACAAAAAAACATTAATAAGAAATAGGAGTAGATATAGACAATTATACATATACTATAGTAATAGTAACATATTTAGTAATTAATTTTGTCCTTTTTTAAAGTAACACTTTGGCAAAAAATATGGGTTTAGAGTTTTAAGATTATCAGTAAAATGTTGTCACAAGCCCTTTGCCCTGATATAGTTACAAAGGGAAAAAAATTGATTTCCAAGATAAATCCCACCAAAAACTTTGTAAATATCTCTAACGGTTTACAAGAACAACTTTTTTTAGAAAAATTATTATTTTTCTTTTGTTGGGATTTTTTTATTTTGAGGTGGTATTTAGCAAATATTGTTTGTGCTTGCTTTGAATAGTAAGCGTGCGCAGCTTAACCAATACGCGCAGTAGTAACAACCGCTAAAATTTTAATAGGCATGCCTATTAAAATTTTAGCGGTTGTTACTACTCATGCGTGATAGCGCAAGTGATACATCATTTAAAAGGGGTTGCTTCACTGAGTATTATAAAAAATAGTCAAATTCTATAAATTTGGTCTTAAATTAAAGTTTTATCTTCAAATAAAAAGCACAGAAAAAATAAAAAGCCATCCTTCTTTTAAGTAAACAAAATTAATTCAGTTTACATTCAGTGCAGAAATTGTTTAGCAGATTTATTCAATAAACATATAGGCATGTGAATAGAAAATTCTTTTTTGTTGGTGGCGAAGTTTCGAAAAACAGGATCAGTAGCGATCAAAAACGGAATCTTTGGACCTGTACGTGAACGTCCGGTCGGGAGCCGGAAGCCAGTTCCGACAACCTATCTTGGATGAGTGCCGTCAAATAGCTCCCCAAATAATTTAAAATGCTTAAAGGCGTTTTAAACTAAAATAAGTATTTTTGTATTTAGTATTTAATTGATTAATAAACTTTGTTTCACTTTTTTAATTCGTTTTCTGCCAAATATTCCTTATCTGTACTTTCTTATTCACAGTAAAAAAATGTTTGTTAATTTTAACCAAACAAAAAGATGTTAATAGTATTTTAATATCAGTTTGTATACAAAACATATTGACTCAGGGTCTTATATAAGGATTAAAGTCAAATGTATGCCGAATAAATTAGATAGTTAATACATCACTTGGGATATCGTTTGAAATTTAGAAAAAAAATTTAGCCTAAATCGTTTCTGAGATTACTTATAAATATAGATTACCCAAAAAGGTGATTAGAAAGTTTTAATTGCTTATATATACCAGTCATTAGTACAATTCAAACCATAATCGAGATTTAATTTTAAATTAATCAAATTGAGTCAATTAAGTAAATGTATATTTTGGAAGCTTAATACGACGAATTTTATCAATAATAAAAATATTTTTAAAGATGGGACATCACTTATAATTTACTTTCTAAAAATGAATTAGTCAAAAATTACTAATTTAATAGTTATTAGTGGCTGCTTTTTCACTTGTACCATGGTATCCCAAAATTTAACAGCCAATTCTTATGTAAAATTGTCTCCTGAATCTGAAAATACAGTAAAAAATTATGAAAGTAAAGCAGTTTTTGAGATATAGTCAATTCCATATTAAATGGAAAATTGACTATATCTCAAAAACTGTTCTACATTTTTAACTTTTGACAACATTTTCGAAATCAGGGGACAATGTTACATAAGAATTGGCTGTTAAATTTTGGGATACCAGGGTATTTCATGGTTAACCATGGTACAAGTGAAAAAGCAGCCACTAATAACTATTAAATTAGTAATTTTTGACTAATTCATTTTTAGACATGGAAAAGTTATTACAGTATTTTTTTGCAGTTTGTTGAAATTATATAGTCCTTTATAAATATCTCTAAAAACTTTTTTACAAATATAATTAGCCAACATTTTATTTCTAATTTTAAAAATAAGTAAAATAACATTAAACATAATTTATTTTCATTTTATGTTAGAATGTTATTGCATTAAACACTAATTTGATTTATTTAATAACATTACTATAGTACGTATAGTATACGTATACGTCGTATACTATCTATACATTTAACGCACTAAATTCTTTGACATTTAGGCAAAATGTTTCCCTATTTTGGTTTAATAGTAATTAATTGAGCAAATAACAATTTAGATTGCTTTGATTTTAATGCATTCAATGACAGCGCTGTTACATTAAATGTGCATTAAATGTTGGGTATACCTATCTTATTTCAATATATTTTTTAATATATAAAATTTAATGTCCATAGTTTAATACCAGTCATATTTTACTATCCCTACTCCCTAATCTCAATATTTTAGGTACCTACGTAGTTGCTAATTAGTTAAACCTATTCTATAACTTAATAACTAAAAGTTCGAAGTTATTATTATATAGTTACACAGTTTCATGGTTACCTCGTACAAGATCGTTATTCTTTACTGCTATATACAGCTCATACAGAATAACTGGTAACGCTTTATTTTAGTTCCAGAAAAGTTTACACTTAGGTGACGGCTTTCGCCAATATTACGGGGTGTTTTCAAAGTATTTAGGTACATTAGGGTGGTTCACAGAAAAAAAACTTTCTTGAATCTTGCTCATTTTTCTTCGTGATTATGAAATAATACTCGTACCAATAAAGGGACAGCAAAGGCTCAGGGTCAAGATTGCGTCGATGTAGCTAAGAAATGTAAATTTGAATCGTTTATTAGAGGCTATGTGTAACCCGTTAAACACACCCCATAAATCCGCAACTGGTAATTATCTACTCCTATTGCATAATTTTTGCATAATATTAAGGTTTTTGCTTTTATAATGATAATAAGCGCCCAGCTTAACAATGGGAATAATAAACTCAATATTTACGTTTTTAGGCATCAGTTATAGGCTGGTTTTAATATTCACTGTGATTTGAACAAATCTAGCCGTTATTTTAACTCTAAAATCCAATATTATCTATTTTTAATCTAGGTAACTCCTTTTTACTCTTAACTCTTTCTTATTCTAAAATAAATATGTATGTTTTATACTATTTAGTAACAATATAATATATTTCTATATCGCCGACGGTGGACTAGTGGTTAGTGCTGCTTACTACAAGCCGGAGGTCGTGGGTTCGAATCCCACCAGGGGTATGGCTGTTTATTTGTGTTTGTCCTATTGTGTAATAGTCCTTCGGAAGGGACTTTAAGCCCGCGGTCTGTTCCTACCCCTAACCCGCACAAGTCATTCAGTTGGCTTCTGGGACTTCTTAGGAAGTAAGGGTGGAACTAAAAGAGCACTTTTGTATATAAACTTTTGTATATAACATAAAAATATTTACTAAATTAGATAAGATATTTTTACCTAACCAATTAACTTTTATAACTAGTCATTAACTCTGGTACATGGTGAGGTTTTATCTAAATATCTCTATATAAACTCTTAATAAGTATTTATTTAACTTTTAAATGTATTGATTTTACTTTATTAATTGTAACGAGCCGATCACCCAACTTTCGGGTAATTATTCCTTTACTATACTTGCGTGAATAATCAAATAGTTATCACCGGTGGTTATATTTACCTAAACACTATTTACTAAACAATAACTTAAGAACACACATGTTATTTTAGGATATGTTGTAAATTAAATATAAATAAAACAATTAATAATTGTTCGAGATTGAGTTTCTAAAGTAGCATACCTATGCTAATTAAATAAACAGATTTAATCTATATGGAACCCTGTACTTAGGGAACCAGATTATTATATATATAGAACTTATACACGATTTTGGTTTTGTCAATTAAAAGAAAAAAATGTTTTAAAAGAAAAAAATACTACTTTCTAAAACTCCAAGACATTTATTTTGCTGCTCGAATCCTGTGGTTTGGAGTATATTAGGAAAATATTTATAGTGAAATTTTATTCAAATACGGTTGCGCCCTAGATTTCACAGTAAATAGTATATTACACTACAAGGGCAGAAAGTGTGAGATTCCTGCCAGTTCAGGGCTCTCACACTTTCTGCCCGTGTAGTGTATACTATTTTTCTTACTACCTCGGCCGAAAATACAACCCGGCCGAAAATACGGGAAAAAATTAAATGTGTATTTATGTACCTATCTCCATTTGAAGAGCTTGATAAATAAATAACAGTAGGCTGTGAATTCAGCGGTGCCAATACAGTAAAAATAAAAGGTTGTATTTTAATTAACAAATTACTACTTTATAACAAATAAAAGTACCATTAAACACTTAAAACAACATAAAAAGTAAAAAAGTAAAAACATAAATTGTTTATTTGTTGTTATAATTGCAAAATTATGGTTTAAAACTGTCATATTTTTGTGTTTCTCATGTTGGCAGTACGAAATTTGAATGTTAAGCACACGACTAAAAAATTTTTACTCCCGCTATTAGAGTGTGCGCGTATAGCTTGACCAATGCATAAAACGTAAACTTTCTGCCGTGGAATCGGGGACGAAACAACGTATTTTGAGTCGAGGTTGTAAGAAAAAATATTTGTTAATTTTAACCAAATGTTAACTAGATTTTATGTTAATCCATGTCCACATAACTTTATGTTAGGGTCGTTTTCAAAAAACACCCGCCTTCCGCTGTCCGTAAGTTTGAATTCCAATAACTTTGTTAAAAATTATCGGGTCTTATTGATTTAAAAACCAAGTGAAAGCCTAACAAGCCCTTAGTAAACTCTTTCAGAAAATGTTTGTTTAGTTATTTCAGAATATTTTTTTTTAATTTTGATACTTGTGAAACACACATTTTCGCATGTCCCATTAGCGTTTTATAAAACTTACATACATATATTTTTTTTAATATTGAATAACCAGAACTTTGTGTTGCTTTATAGCAATCCATAACATCCTTAGTTAATAAAGTAAACAATTAATATATAAATTAATTAATTTTAATCTACTTTTTTTAAATTTGACTCATGTCCCAGACATTTTTTCCGTTGCGTTACCGATAGAATATTTAAAAAAACATATATATGGCAACTTTTTTGGCACTCATGTAATTAACAAATGATGTTTGGATGTACACATTACCCAGCTGAATTTATTTATTTAATCAGGAAGAAGATATCGGTTGAAACAGGTGCGGGTAACGCGAATGTAATAATTGTTTTTGTCCGCCAAGTTACTCAAAAAAATAATAAAAATAAGGTAATAAAAAATACTCTTTTTCATGTTTATGTTTATTTTGGGGCACTAAAGCTCATTGAGAGTAATTAATGACTTTAATGTTTTATTATTATTTTTTAAATATGGTTTCACAAAACTTTGTCCACTGCGTTACCGAGTCCATTACGTTACCTTATGGTAATGCAATGGAATTTAGGGTAACGCAATAGAATTTTTCTACAACAAAGTGGATATTTACCGTCGCTTTTATTAAAAGTAGTTTATGATAAACCAATTTAAAATTATTTGTGATTACAACTCTGATATAGATTACATCCAAGGGAAAATTCCACGCAATATACAAGTACTAAAAGACACCAGCTTATAGTCAAAGAAAAAGGGTGTCTATAATTTAGAAATCTAAGTTGTTATTCTGCAAGTGAGCACCACTACAAGGGATTTTGTGTATGCATTACTCTAAAATCGTACCACCCTATATAGTTTATTTTTTACGTTATCTAATTAAGTCCATTGTGTACCCCAGTCCGTTGTGATACCAATGTCTATTTCGTTTCTTTTTTTAGTTTTTGTTAAAAAAAAATCCTTAAAATGATTGTACTATCACTTGGTAATACCTGTTTGTAAATTAGAGTTTAACTCACTAATACAGTGACTAAAAGAAAATATTAATGGTATTGTTTTTTTAACAATGAATCGGAATGGTGTCTTTTAAAATGTAACTTAACTAACATAAATATTCAAAAAAGGCATACAATTTTTAATAAAAAATAAAATTGGAGTCAAAAGTTTATGAACTAAGTACATTTTATTTCAAATTATTTTTATAACAACTTTTTTTATTGAATTAAATTTTGGATTTCAAATTGGTAACACATTGGAGACATATAAAGCTAGCTAAACACATTTTTCTTAAAAAAAAAAAATAATAATTAAAAAGTGCACTGCCTATCTTAAATGTAAGTAAACAAAACTCTAAACATTTATAAAAATCCAACCAAAAGTCAATTTAAGCAAAAAAAAATTTTGATCTTCATTTTTCTGAAAGCGGGTATTTCTTGAAAATGACCCGTTAAGTTTACAACCAACTGTAATCTGTTAACTAATTGAATAAGTAGTTTGTAATTATATAACAAACATGTTGTACACAAAACAAAATCCTATGTCAATATTTTAACCATAATTCTTGTAATTTTGTATTTTTACAAACCTTTTTGTAAATTTATTATATATATATATATATATATATATATATATATATATATATATTTATCAGTACTACTACAACACTTACTGATGTAATTATTTCGTCTCCGCTTTTCTTTTGTGTTCCTCACCAGCATGGATAAACAGCTGTTTCCCTTTATTAGAACATCAGTTGCTGTATGGTGTGGAACACAAACAGAATTATGATTTCTCGTCCTTATAAAGGTTTTGAAATCATTCACTGCGGTGAGGCGAAAGTAAGTGGTGCCATCTACCGTCTTAAACATATAACATAAAGAACATGTCAAAAGATGGTAGATGGCACCACTTACTTTCGTCTCACCGCAGTGAATAATTCCAAAACCTATATAAAAACGAGGAATCATAATTTCGTTTGTGTTCCGAACCATACAGTTAGTTAAACTTGTTAATGCGTATTCTAAATGGAAAATGTTTTGATTGACTGCCTGAAATCAGGTACTTTTTAACGAAATAATTTGTTAAGCATTAACAAAATAATCTTTAACCTTTAAAATTAACAAAATACTTACAAAATGCATATTACCTTTACAAAACTTTCGGTAAAATATTTTACTTTGTTAAAATAATTACAAACCCTTGTTTTCTACAAAAAATTATATTAAAATTTTACAAAATAAAATGAACAAACTACCAACTCATGTTAACAAATCTGATTTTTATAACAGTGTTCGAGCATTTATAGTGCTGAATAAAATTTTACTAAAATTTGGAATTTGTTCCCGACAGACGGTTGCGCCGTAGATTTGGAGCAAGATTATTTTATCGTGCTAGAGTTTGACTTTTGTAATAATTGACTTCGCAATTGCGGGAGAGTATGTTCGAGATTGAGTTTTTAATGCTAATTAAAGAAACAGATTTAATCTCTATGAAACCCTGTTCCTAGAGAATCAGATTATTATTATTATATAATATATATTATATATAACTTATACATGGTTTTGTCAATTAAGAGAAATAAAAATGTTTTAAAAGAAAATAATACTACTTCTTAAAACTCCAAGACATTCATTTTGCTGCTCAAAAACAATAATAAAACGGCTTACTCCGACCTTTAAAATGCCCATTATCGTACAAGTTTCCATGACACAAATACACATGACAAGTTGTGCCCTTATGGCGTTTTAAAAGTTTTAAAATATTTATTTGCAAGTTTGTACTGACCATTCGCTTTTATCGGCAGTAAACTAGATTTAACTGAAAGTATTAAAAAAATTGGGTGGAGACTTCACCGTAAGTACCCATAAAACATTCTCTTCACTTTTACTGTAAAAAAACTGTTTTATATAATCATTTAAACGGTTGTTGGTCCATTTTTAAGGGATAAATTTCGATTTGCCAATACAAATTTGACATTTTGAGTGGCGTGCCGGAATTTCATATTCCCAAGTTAGAAATTGTTTAGCAATTTACTATTTTTTTGTAGATGTCGCCCTATACAAATATTTACTTTAAATCATTTTTTAGATAATAATAATTACCTATTTGTCGTAGAGTAGTATGCAACTCGTTTTTTTAATCATTTTGCACTCGACGAAAAATAATTTTTATGCATAATTGCAAATGGACATATGCAAAAAAACAGGGTAACTTTTTTTTATATAAATAATTTAAAATAAAAGGTTAAAAAGGTTTAACAAAACAGTATTTATGATAGAAAAAGAATATCTATATGAAAAGTATTTAAATATTTTATAACAAAAAATGTGTAACTTTGTAATAGGTTAAGGTTAGAAAAACTTATTTTTACCCATAATAAAACAAGTGGTATGATTATCATCGATGAAAATTTCGTAAGTAATATCATAAGTGCATTTAATTTTTCCGAAAAAAATCGAAAAAACTGCTAAGTAATATTTTAACAAGAAGCATGAGTGGCAACAAAAATCCGAGTCAAAGACGAATGCATTTTGTTAAAAAATATTACTTGGCATTGTGTTTTTTAAATTTTTTTCACAGGAAAAATTAGATGCCCGAATGGTATTTGACAAGACTATTTCATGAGTAACAGTTAACAATTAAAATAAAAATTGCAATTTTCGCTGACAACAGCTGTCAAGTTTTGCCGCGGGCACGGTCTTATATACAGGTCTTGCAACTTTAAGCTTCGAGGTGGCTTCCTTAACGTGCCAAGCCGCTAGGTGGCGCTTAGATCGAAGGGTGAAGTCAATTAAATGAACTACTTAGTTAAATGTGGAACTACTGCATAACCATAACCTAACATTTTAAATTCTTTTTCTATGTTTTGTTTACATTTTCAAAAATTTAATATTTGTGAGTTTGTTTCGGATAATTTACGTTAACAAAATAGGACAACAAAGTCTATACTCTATGCACAAAGTCCTCGGCCGTCACATGCCCAGACCAAAGATGTAAGTAAAACATGTTAATGTATAAAATACATACGTATATCATATATATGTTACGGCTAATGTGTAAACATGGATAGTTTATAAAGTAGCTGGGTAGTTTATAAACTAGCCAAACTGTCAGCTATTTTAATCTATTTTAATCTAATTAATAAGTAAAAACTCCCTGTAACAAAATACACACGCTTGTTTATAAAAATGTAGGTTATGTTTCTTAACACAGAACATAAGTAGGTAGTTCATTTGACCTTTTATCCCATAGACTTTAAGGACTTAGTTACCGGTTTTACAATCGTTAGATTAAGTTAGCTTATTTGGCGGATAACTTTCATAGAAACCTTCTATCAAAGAAAATTATCCACCAGAGAGCTTATCTTAACGATTGTAAAACCCAAAGATAAAGAAAGTAAAAACGACCTTTAAACATCTATGGTTCACCCACAACTCGATGCGCCATCTGGTGGGTGTCTCATTAGAGAGGTCACTTTTCCTATTGAAATTGGGCAAAGTTGCAAGACCTGTAAATAAGACTGTGGCCACGGGTAAACTCGAAAAAACTGCTGACAAGTGCTGTCATACAGTTTTTCCACCTAGAAACCATTTGTAATTCAAAATTGCGCGTTTATGATTGGTAGAAATTGAAACCGAGCTGCATATGTGCTTTTTTGGTTTCAACGAGTAAATATCTTCGAATATTAATTACGAGTTATATTTAGTGAGAAAATATAATGAATTTTAGGATTTAACGGATTTTCAGTTTGATATTTGAAATTAAGATGAGCTTTAAAATATAAAAAGACTTTAATAAACCTTATTTATTCAAACTTACCTTAATTTCATTATCGTTTACACCAACCAATCGATCTTTTAGAGTTTATAATTCATTATTTTAATCATGTAACAAACAGTGTATTTTTAAAAATGTTTGGTAAAAATTAATAATTATTGATAACCTCAAATTTGACTTTTGTGTCAAAAGTCGCAGTGTATACTAGATGTTTCGTTATTAGGTTTCCATGGTAACTAAGCGAGCGTTTTGGTTACTTTGTCGCTCGGCGAGCTACAAAGTAAAAAAACGCTTGCTCCTCAGAAAAGTGCAACTTTGCGCTTTCTGTTAGAAGCGCAAATTCGCAGTGTATACTAGATGTTTCGTTATTAGGTTTCCATGGTAACTAAGCGAGCGTTTTGGTTACTTTGTCGCTCGGCGAGCTACAAAGTAAAAAAACGCTTGCTCCTCAGAAAAGTGCAACTTTGCGCTTTCTGTTAGAAGCGCAAATTCGTACTTTTCGCTCGGTTGTAGGAAAAAAATATTGTCGCTGTGATAAAATACATAACTATGGAATACTGGCATTTTATTGGTCCTAATATTAATGAATTGTATTGTCCCCAAAATAAATAAGTGTTTTGGAGTATTTAAAAGATTGTTTAATGTGTCATATGTAGTGCAGATTTTATAAATAAGACCATTAATTTATTTTAAAAAAAAGCTAACCTTCTTAAAGTTTCTTATGGTTTCCTCTAGCTAGCATACTGTCAATACAAGTACGTCTTTGACTAAATTTGATTTACATCGAACAATTATTACGAGTGAACCTTACTTTTAAAATTTAAATAAATCCCACAGTAGAAGTATCTAATATTTTTACTTTACAATTTCTTTTAAAAAATTATGGTAATTTTTCTAATCCAGCTTAAAGTATACATTAGGTTTTTATCATTATAATTGGATCTTATAACTAAAAATTTAAATTAATCCCGTTTTATAGGAGTAGGTATCAAATATTTTCACAGTGTACGCTTCTATACAAATTGTTTATGTTTTATTATCCAACTTAAAATAGGTGGGTATGCATACAGTTTTGTTATTATAAGTATAAAAGCTTTAATTAATTTTAAACTATATTTAACAATTTTTAGTATACAGGGTGATTCACCTAAATGGTTCATTATGGGTTTATACAGAACTAAAATACATCAATCTAAAACTTTGGTTGCAGCTATGCAATGTGCTGTCACTTCCAGTTAAACTGAAAATCAATCAATCGACTCTGAATTACCAATAATTGTAATGAAAAATTTATTTTAATTATACACCTTAACAAAGGAGCCATTAATATTTCAAATGTTAGAGTGCAGCCTGCATAGTATCTGAAACGTCATCACTTTCATCGTTATCTAAAGAGAAACATTTAAATAATCGTGCCTTTTCCTGAAGTTTCTCACGTAAATTATTGCCTCCATCATCAGTATGCCGGGTGCACGTTCTGGCAGATAGACTAATATCATAATTTTTTTTTAATTCGGACAAACCTCCTCAACCATAACAAACTAGTTTATCTGTTAGTAAACGGTATGCCAGACTTTGCAAGCATTTTTGGTATTTCTGCTACCCTTAAACTTGCACGTACACTCGAACAATTTGTTAGTGATTTGAGTGTGTTAATTTTATTTTTCTGTGAATCACCCACCAGACCTTTATTTACAAAACAGAAAAAAAATTGTGTGCATTGTTTGAAAAAATAGTATTTTTCAAAACATTTTAACAATAATAATTCTACCCACAAGTTAAAAAACACAATTTTTCAATGTATTCTGACTCATTATTTTATATTTTACTTTTAATAATAACTGTAATAGTAAAGCGGCTTTATTTTATTTATTAAAGCCAACTTGCTAACGGTATGTACCTACAAATTTCAGTGGAAATTAGTCGTTAATTTTGAAGAGAATAAAACACTACTGGGTCTTTTGTTAATGATTTAAAACCTTTTATGAATCATTATGTACAACATCAAAGACAATAATGGATGCAGATATAAATTTTGTAAAAAATTATAATATTATTATTAAAACATAATATTGTTTATTAAAAAAATCTCTTTAAGAGTAATACTACAATGAGGATACATAATTAAATAATAGTTTACTAAAATCAATAAATTAAATATAAATTATTTTAAATCTTACGTAGACCACAGGGCATTTTTTACCAAAAAATACATTTTATGTCAAGTACTGGAAGTTTTTAAAATATTTTTTTTAATTTAATTATTTTAATTTTTGGGGTTTGAAAACTTTTTATTTATTTTATGATACTTTTGAACACGACGTTTCAATTGCTAGTAGATCTGCAATCGTTATTAACTGAAAAATGAAAAAATTAACCATTGCAGATCTACTAGAAATTGAAACGTTGCAACGTGTTAATAAACAATTTTAAATGATAGAAGAAGTTTAAAAAATATATGAAACCATTGTCTACAAATTTCGAACAAATTATTTATTAATACATATTTTGTTTATCAAAAGGATTTTAAACAAGTTTTAAAAATAGGTTAAATACAGTTATTTTATATTCAATCAAAATTAATTTCTTTTTATAACTGCATTTTTAATATTAATAAAAATCAATAGCATAATAATTATTATAATAAAATTATTTTATATTAATATAGAACAAAATAGCTTAACATAAAAAATGTAAGAATATAAAAACAACATTAAAAATATGTAACAAAGATAATATATAAAACTAGCTGTTACCTGTGACTTGGTTTGCATGGAATTATAACTTTAAGCTATGATAAATGTTGAGTCAAAGGTGAAAGGTCAAAATACTTGCCATGTGAAATGACATAAAAAACTGTTTAGAGAACAATAAAGTAAAAGGGTCGGAAATCCGATACCCTAAAATTTTTTATAATATATTTAATAGTATATTATTATACGAGAGATACTTAAATCATCTGAGTAAATAAGGCGCATAATCTCTCGCTTAACCACGTTTAGGCAAGAAATGTATGTTTATCTATATTTACGAAAAATGCCCAATACTATGCAATAGGAGTATTTTGTATATTATTACAAACTTAACATTGCAAGGGAAGAACCAAATTCAAAACTTCGTTATAAAACATCGTCAAGTTTAAAAAATGGCGAATGCGCCGGTTTTAATTATATAATTAAATATAATGGCGTATTCGCCATGGGTTTAGTTTGCTTGTAGTAGGTAAAGAAATAAAGTATGATTAATTTTAATAATTTTGTTATATTTTGGTACTGTATATTATTAAAACATTGTTTACGCCACAATCCACACAACAAGGTTCTATCTCGTTTCGCGTTTTCGCGGATAATAAATATAACTTCAACACTTCAACACAGAATCTAACAGCGGCCATTTTTATGGTGTTAACAATTCTTGTGCTTTGGGTTTGTGCTGTTTATACAGATTAAAAATCGCTTAAAAGGTTGTTTCTGACAAAGGCACTAAGTCTCAAATAAGACCTTAAAGTGCTATTTATTATTAAATGACGGCCCTGATAAAATAAGGTTTATTTTTTATATAAGAGGAGTAAAATGGTTGTTCTTAGCAAGATCTCTGTAAGAAACACAATGTTTAAAATGATTTTTAATCTGTATAAACAGCACAAAACCAAATCACAAGAATTGTGAACAACATAAAAATGGCCGTCGTTAGATTCTGTGCAGTGTTGCAGTGATTTTTAATATGTTGTGTGGATTGTGGTTAACCCTTAATAAAATAAAAACGAACCCTTTCTACCGAAAATAGTACATTGTTTAACAGGCCGATCGGAGGTTGCAGATCTGAGCGAGGCAGTTAGTATGCTTCTCCGCCTTGTTGCATATACTATTTTTTAGGCATTTAATAATTCTGTACTAATATAATCAATTTTGGGACATTTTGTCAGGTTTGAAGTTTGACATAATATGTTATATTATTGTTTAATAATATGTTTTATTATTGGTTATGTACATGAATTTATTCTACAGTGTTTTATTTGCTGATTTCGACCTAAACGCCATAGATATAACCATTCTTCCTATGTAGTTTAATAAATTGACTTTTGAACTGTCTACAAATATATAGTCTTCTTATATAGGCTTATAAGTGTTATACATAATATGAAAATTGTTATACGTTTCTGAAAACAGTATTTATCGTTTAAAAATTTAAATTAAAAGGTATTGTTTTTTATCATTAAAGGTTTCCTAGAGAAAATTTATAAATAGATTTTAGATGTTACATAAAATGGTATTACCCGTGGCTGAACTTGATTTAAAAACTCATTAAAGCAAGATATTGTTAAAGTTAATTTAATTTATATTGGATAATAAGACTTTTGATAAAAAATAAAAAATATTAAATTAAATTTTATTATTATATTATTATATTAACTTACAGTATTTTCTTTGCAAAGGAAGAACAACACCAAGATTCTGCGCTAGTTAAAAATTAGATTTTAGAAAATACTCTTTTTGGATAAGAACTATAGATATGTCAGTGTTCCCGAAGAAGGTGTGCATCTTTTTTTTAGATATGTCTTTGTTGCTGAAAATATGTGCATAAATTTTGCAGATATGTCTGTTTTGCTAAAATTGTTTTGATAATTTTTTTAATTATTCATTTTTTATTGTTGATTATGAATATGAAAAACGTATGACTGGCCCCATCGGCAACGCCTTACACGGATTTTCCAGGCTTATTTTACCCTCTTTTAGTTCTTCTACGTATCCCGCCACTGCTCTCTAAAAATGAATTAGTAAAAATTGACTAGTTATTAGTGGTACCATGGTTAACCATGGAATACCATTGTATCCCAAAATTGTATGTAAAATTATCCCCTGAATCCGAAAATGCTATCAAAAATTAAAAAAGTAGAACAGTTTTTGAGATATAGTAAATTTTTCAATTAATATGGAATTGACTATATCTCAAAAACTGCTCCACTTTAAAAAAATTTTTTAGTATTTTCGGATTCAGGGAACAATTTTACATACAATTTTGGGATACAATGGCATGCCATGGTTAACCATGGTACCACTAATATCTATTAAATTAGTCAATTTTGACTAATTCATTTTTAGAGAGTGCATTGCCTGTGTTTGGTGAATTCGAATTTTCACCCCGGCTTTTAAATCTCGCGTAGGAGGTGGTGGATGACAGTGACAAGGAGGAAAAACATTTTGGTTTTTGAGGGACATTGAACTGACCCAAAACTAAGTACAATCCGGAGTCTCCCTCAACCAGGGATTTAGTAATCACCGCATTCAATTGGGGCTCATAAATGGGGCTTGGTTGGTTAGTACACTGCTAGCACCTATCTTTGCTGGTCTTAAAGTACTTCCTGTTCGGAGGTGTCCGTGACTCTGTACGAGTCGGATTCCGAGCTTGCTGACTATCGATAACGTTGCACCCCACTGTGCGGTTGTTTATTATTTCGCATAGAACGTAATTTATGGTTCCCTTAAATGTGCTTAGTAATCTACAGATGTTGATTTTTTTTAGGATGAGTTTCTTTTGCGTAGTGTTTATCTGAACCTACGCTAACAAAACTACTGTCACAACTTACAGGCAACTTACTTATGACATTGTTGATGAAAATTATGATATGGATTATACAAATTGCAAACAGACACAAGTCTCCATCTAGGGATTAATTTCAAAAAAATCTGTCACTGTTGCAGCATAAACTATGAGTTATTTTACACTTATTGCACTAAAAACGCCAAAATTCAGTTTTTTCAAATTATGACACTGTTGTCGCATATGTGGATCTTAATTCCTTAGGGTTTTTTTTGGTGGTTAAAAAATCAAACAAATTAATTTAAATTTTTCTAAAAATAGTTGAAATTTTTACAATTGCTAAAAATAAAGCACAATAGATAGTTCTCTATCTAATGATATCTTAAAAAATTGAAATTTGTTTTTGGATTATTATGGTTTTACTAATTATAATGTAAAATGTTAAATGCCAAATCAAAAGTTAATTAATTTTTAAAAAATTTTAAACAAATATTTAACAAATTTTACCTACATTAGATGTAATATAAATAAATTTAAATACCAGCATATAATATAAAAACTTTCAGTGAGTGGTTAAATTTCATACTTAAATAAAGAAATCCTATATAAATTAAATTAGATTAAATAAAATAAAATTAAACAAAATTTACATTTTTTATAAAAGTGTCAGTTGCTTTTAATTTAATAATTTGGGGCGTTGAAAGCTTTTGCATAAATAATAATATACAGTGTGTCTCTGGTTTGACTTTAGGGTAGTTGTACCAAAACAATATTAGTACAGCCATAATGTCCGGATTTTACAATTTTGGACTTTGTACGTTTGGGGCAAACTTAAACAACATGTTTATTAAAGAAATTGGAACAACTTACAAAGGATTTAATAGAGAGTGGAATTATGTAGTTATTTAGGTGGGACACTATTTGAATAGGTTTTTAGTTGAATCGGTTAAAATTGATAATTGTTGAAAATTTATTTTGTAGTCTTACTCTTTTTTTGTTCAAATGCAACGAAAGGTGGAATTTGGCTCCAATTTGTAATGCAAATCCAAATAGTATTTTTCCGTAAAATCAACGGAAAGATAGAATAGATTTACTTAGCGACTTAGATGAAATGAAAACCGTACTAATATTGTTTTGGTATATTACACTTATCTCACAGGGCGTCTATTTAAAAACGATCAATGCTCTATACTGCAATGCTAAGCCAAACCCCCGTATGTACAATATTTAGTAATAAGAAACAAAAGATCACTTTAATTGTTAAAAATAATAAAAGTTATCTTGTACTTTGTTACTTGATATTGTACATACAAGGGTTTAGCTTAGCACGGCAGTAAGTCTTGCCCTCAAAAAGATATCAAACATTTTTTAAAACCGTTTTAAGGATATGTGGGAGAAATCAGTATGACCACAAAAATGACCTTCACTAAGCAACCCCTGGGGCTGTAGGGACCCCAACTTATTTTTTTTAAATGTCCATATCCTGTTTGTGATGCCTCATTGAAAAGCTCTTGAACAGTTAAAAAAATACTTTTTAATAGTTTAATTTTTGAAATAATTTTTATAATTATTTATTCCAATTTCTCATTATAAAAATAAAATTCAACTTTTGTCGTAAAAAAATTAGTAAAAAAAACTGAGGTTCTGATGTAGATCCAACAATATCACTTCGTTTGGCATTTAAATTAACAGGGCTTTGCCCTGAGTCTGTAAGGAAGGTGTTATTGCAGACTGGCGTTTAGAATTTTGTGAATCATGACCATTAAAATAACATATTAGATCCAAATACTAAAACAAATTTGTTTCAGCGATGTGTGTAATTTTTATCTACATGGAAATGTTAACAAGCAATATTGTTATTAGAAAAATGAAAATCCTCATCTTATCGGAGAGCAAGAATTTGCGGAGATTGTATTATTTTGTCCCTTATTTATTGATCAAAATTTAAATGGTCAAATTTATTTTGAAATGTTAGGTAAAACAATACAGCCACAAATAATAAATGATCAAGAAAATCAAAGAGGAGAGGATGATGAACTAGCTCTGGATGAAAATTTATTACATTTTTAACATTATGTAGTAGGTAGTAGGGCTTGGCTGGATCGGAATAACCCAGAACAGTGGATTGGTAGATGAGGACCAATATAATGGCCTCCCAGATCTCCAGATCTAACACCATTAGACTTTTTCTTATAAGAAAACCTAAAATTTGTGCTCTAAAAAACTTAACCTCATTCTATTAAAAATCTGAGACGAATAGTTCAAGAATGCCAAGCTATTCCACGATAAATATTTCAAAATGTTTGAAGGGAAATTGAGAGAATACTATTACTAACAAAATAATGGGAGTCATTAAGGGCATTTAATTTAAAAAGCTAAAAATTAAAGTGTTTTGACTATTGTTAAAGAATTTGTTTATATATGCTATTTTAGTTTATAATACTTTTGTTAGAAATATTTTGTGTTCTCCAGTTTTTTACTTATGTTTTTACGATAACAAAATGGTTTTATTTGATATCTATAACAAGAAATTGGAATAAATAATTGTACAAATTATTTTGCGTATTTTACAAAAATTAAACTATTAAAAAGTAATTTTTTAGTACTTTTAAATAGCAATTTTTATCTTTTTAGTGAGGTATTACAAAAAGCTCCAGGGCTTAGTGAAGGTCATTTTTGAAGTCTGATTTTCCCCACATTTTCTGGAATCGGTTTTAAGAAATTTTTGGTTTCTTTTTTAGGTCCGGACTTATTAAGCATAGCTCGTTATTAAATAGACATCCTGTATAAAGAGTTTATTTCTTTGACTGGGTAGAATTTCAATGTAAATTAAAATCTTCGAATAACAGTTATTTGTATGTCATTAGGCTTTTGTGCACAAAGTTTGAACGATGCACAACAAGACATAAACCGTATAATTATAATAATAATTATGGAAATAGAAAGTAAGGTAGAATAGATATGACACTAGTCAAATTTTATTGGTCCAAACAGCATAGGCGATCATCAATCATTTTAGTAGTGAGTGTTGACAATAATAAAGTTTAAATTATGGAACGCTTTAGGATGAAATATTGGTTTCCCTGCGAATAAATATGCTGTGTTCCTTAATAATATCCCTCGTTTTATAATTTTTGAGAAACTGGACAATTTTTGTACGTGATGTTTTTATTACAAATACTACTAATACTACTAAAAGTTAACTGATGGGTGGAAACATATATGGAAAATAATTTTTATTCAAAATATCTCACACAACATCCGCATGCAATTTGTTAAGCACTTCACTTTCAAAGCTAAAAAGTTAAATTTAAAAATATTTGTATTCAATTGTATTATGATTTGTTATTTTTAATAATATTACATTTACAAGTGCTGTCCATGTTTATTTATTTGGGTACCCATTGTTTCATGAAAATAAAATCTGTAATAAATATTCCTATTCTATACGCATATAAAAACAAATGAACATAAATATTGACTTACCGCCAAAAAAGACAACATTATAAACGATATAAATCCAATTTTTTTTTCGTTTAAAATGATGAAAAATTTTAACAATTTATTTAATTAAAATTTTGCTATATTGACTTTTCGCCAAAAAGACATTTTAAACCATTTAAATGCAAAATTTTGTCGTTTAAAATGATTAAAAATTTAACAATTTAATTAATTAAAATTTTGCCATATTGCATATGAATATTTGTGTATACATGTATTCCATAAAAGTTTTTTAATTTAAAATATTATACAAAATAAAAACCAAAATTAAATTTTAAAATTTCTTATATTATTATTTACCATTAAAAATATAAAAATAAAATTAGCATCTACTTACGTTTTTAAACTTTTTATGACTAGTTCAATTAACAGCTAACATCAACATACACATAATTATAGTGTTTTAATAAATCGATACATTAAATTGAAGGTAAATAAGTCAACCATAAATATTTGCATGCCGCGAAACTAACGCACAACTTCCGGAAAACACGCAAACATTCAAATATTCGTAAAATTCGATTTGAGCGCGCAACACTCTGTCAGAAGAGAAGTTCTGAGAGGGACCAAGGATTTCAGGATACTGAATGAAAGTCCGTGTTTCAGGACTAAAGCATGCGCGCTAAAATTACTATTTGATCTTTTGTTACTACCTACGCAATTTTAATGAAAAATTACCAAAAAAGGGAGGGCCATTTAGAAAACGCGATCGGTTTATTTATATTTTAATGGATAAACCTGTTTTTTGTAATACTACAAAAAAGTGTAATTAAATAGTTTATTTCAAATTTAATCCATATTTTATACCCAGTATACCCACCTATACTAGTATAGATTTGCATCTATTTAAAAAATCTCGTTATTTAAGTTTTAAGTTGTTTTCAAGTAATTAAGCATTCAATTTAAAAAACAATGTGTGTAATTAAGGAAAATATTACATTCAAAATGTAAAAATAAATAAGGCAAATTTTACATACTTGTCAGTTTGTGTAAATAAAGCAAAACATGAAATCATCATTACTTTCTTATTAAAAAGAAGTTTTAACGTCCTTTTTAACCTTTTATATAAATAAATAAAAAAACTAAAAACATCCTATTAAAAATTAATGAAACACTTGGCCACAACAAACTTTTTAAGTCGAAACAATCCAATTTATTTAAACTTGCCTCGTCCAAAAGTTGATAATAACCAAGATTCAGGTTGTAAATGTTTTAATTTTGTTTTCGACACAGATGTATAAAATTAGTGATTTAGGGATTTTTTGAGGCAAGAAATACAAATTTGTGCAAAGTTTTGATTTCATTAGTAGAGGGCGCCACCTACCGGATACCGCGCTTCTTTTAGATGACAACTTTTTTTGATCGATATGACTATTAAAAAACTCAATTAGTTTTTTTAGGTCAACAAGGAATGCCTACACTGTTATAAAGATTTGTAAAGATTTTTATTTTGTTAATTTTATTTTGTAAAATTGTAACTTAATTTTTTGTAGAAAACTATGGTTTGTAATTATTTTAACAAAGGAAAATATTTTACCGAAATTTTTGTACAGGTTATATTTATTTTGTTAGCATTTAGGTAATTTTACAGATTATTTTGTTAATGTTAATTATTTCGTTGAAAAAGAGCACGTGATTTCAGGCAGTCAATCAAAACATTTTCCACTGACAATACACATCAACAAGTTCAACTGACTTCAGCGTCTGTAACTTAAGTTGCATAATTATGTTTCTGCTTACTTTATTTTAATTCGTAACGTGTTCGTAACAACTGTCCAGAGTGTTTATAATATATTGCCCGAAATATGTCATTATTGTTATTCGGATTCCTTATACGTATTTAAAGAGTGTGCGAAGTGCGAAGTATCCAAAAAAATATGGCATCACTGGGTTTAAAACTAAAATTAGGGGATACAGTGAAGTGGGTTAAATTTATGAAATACATCATTAAGTGTTGTAGTAGTACTAATAATTATATTGAACCAAATTTATTTTTAATTTGATAATTTCAGTTGGTGTTTTAGTAAATTATGTGTATGTTATTTTTGTGTTCATTTATGTAGGTATGTGTTAATTTTTTTGTTTATAAAATTGAATAGTAAAGCAACATTTCTTATCAAAATTCTTTTTATTTTAGTTTTCAATTACCAACAATTTTTTTTGCTACTGGGTCTACAAAAATGTTTGTAAAAATATGTCCTTTTTAAAAATTACAAGAATTATGGTTGAATTATTGATGTAACATTTTGTTATTAAATCTACAAAATGCTTGTTATAATTACAAACTAGTTATTTAATTAGTTATAAGATTACAGTTGGTTGTAAACTTAACATAAAGTTATGTAGACCTGATATAAACATAAAATCTGGTTAATATTTGTTTAAAATTAACAAATATTTTTTGTAGGTACTATGTAATTGCATTTCATGAGTAAAATTTTTAACATCAAAGAATTTTATTTTTTATATTTGATATTCTATTACACTTTTTAACATATTTAAAAAACAAAAGACGTCGTACTACCAAAAGGTCACATTTAAAAAAAGACAAAGTGAGCCATATGACGTATCATTTAAATGGTCTTTTAAGGTCTTTTAAAGCTTGAGCCTCAAAAGACCTTTCAAATCATAAAATGTCAATTTTTCTGATAATACAGAATGGAATAAAAAACAATTTCACTAAAACTATTCATCTATTTATTATGTGATGAGTAACATACAGTTCATTTTTTTTATCTGGACTTTTTTTTGTTAGGTTGGTGGCTTATGCCAGTTTGACTTAGTATTTTTAGTATTTAGAAATGGTACTTCTGCTAAAGAATTTAATTAAATACTTTGACACTGTCAAATTGACAATAATATTTATTATTGACTATTTCCCTCGTCTTAATTTCCACCAATCACAAACGCGCAATTTTGAATTACAAATGGTTTCTAGGTGAAAAAACTGTGTGACAGCACCTGTCAGCAGTTTATTCGAGTTTACCCGCGGCAAAACTTGACAGCTGTTGTCAATAAAAATTGCAATTTATATTTTAATTGTTAACTGTTAGGTACTCATGAAATAGTCTTGTCAAATACCATTCGGGCATCTAATTTTTCCTGTGAAAAAAATCGAAAAAACACAATGCTAAGTAATATTTTTTAACAAAATGCATTCGTGCAGGTGCAAAAATCCTCGTCTTCGACTCGGATTTTTGTTGCCACCAGCAGCTTTTTGTTAAAATATTACTTAGCAACGTGTTTTTTCGATTCTTTTCGGAAAAATGAAATGCCCTTATGATATTACTTACGATAATTTACTTGTCAATTATAAATAAAAAGATAATTATGCCAAAAATATTAGCAACGAATTCGAATGTAAAAGCCATTTTGAGGGCAAAACTTCATTTTGATAAAATTATGCCAAATGCCACAATGGAAGAAAAAGTACATCGCCTTATGGACATTTTTGGAGTAAAAAACGAATTTGGTTTTATAAATATTATATCACACAATATTTTCACATTATTCACCATTGGACAACATTTACGTTCACAAAAAATTTTAATTTCTTTTATATAAATTCTTTTCAAAGCGAAGAATATTATCCGCTAGGAATACTTTCTCTTTTGGGCCGTAAAGCAACCTATATTTAAATACTTTTTTATATGATTTTACTCATCCAAGCACCACCAAAGCCAAATTAATTGCATTTTGAGAACTCAACTTGACAACTGCACAATGTAACCTACAATAATTTATACATAACTACAATTTGATTTATAACTAGCTTAGTTTTTTTAATCAATGCGATCAACTTGACAACTGTATTTACCAACCAAAACCCTAAATTTGCAACGTTGCCGCAGTCCAGATAAAAAAAATGAACTTTACTAAATTTAAAAATTTCTAAATGGAGTTATTACAAAAATAACACGTTTTAAATGTTGCCTATTTTCTTTAAACGCTGCATAGGTAGTAGTAGTGGTAGAGATTTAAAACCCGCAAATTGCATTTTGATATAGCAAAAGACAAAATATACATATTCAAGGCAATGTATTATTATAACAATTTAATACTATGTATAAACGTTTTTGTTTGGTTTTCCAAATTTTACCGCCCAATTGATTTAGGCGCACAAGCCAAGCTAAATTATATTTCGAATTAAACTGATCTGGAGGACTATAACAGTCCGCATAAGCCTCGAATGGATTTTCATGATGCTTTATCAATGTCTGATGCCTGACCGCCATCGTCTGTTAAACTAACAGCCCATCAGATGAGTTGATTTATAAATTTTATTAAACCATAAGGTACAACATAAATGTACCCATAAATTTTGGAGATATAGTATATCCTTTAGATACACAAAGGATAAAGTTCTGACATACCAAGTTCAGCCAGACGTTTATGTTTGATTTTCCGAAGTGTTTTAATTGACTTCATCACTTTAAAAAGATAATTTTAAACTATAATCCTTTTTGTAAGACTTTCGTTATGACTTTTTAAAACTTTTACGATAAATCGTAGGTTCTAAAAGGTACTGTCTATGCCTAAGACTGTTCAAAACTTTTCTGCGTTAATGTTTCGTTCTTAAAAAGTCAGTCAGAGTTTCTTTTTTGTATTAAAACGCTGAAACCGATCTTTGCCTTGCGATTCAATTTGATTTTATGTCTATTGGGGGTAATTGAAGGAAAAACTCCAAGCGTCTGTAAATAACAAAAAGGTTGAATAAAAAGGTCCAAATAATTGTATAATAAATTAATTAAAATTTAATTTAAAAAGAAACATATTGTCAAAATTGTATTTTCCTAAGGCTAAAATTTAGGTGAAATATTTATTTTTAATAATTAATTAAATTAGTTTTTCTTGTTTAGAATAACAGAATAAAATTGACGTATGGAATCCGTGACGAAACAATGAAACTTTACTTAAAAGGACTATGGAGCAAACTGGAGAGTTGTACGTTAAGCAGAGATCAAATCTTCCTAAAAATGCAGCTAAGCAGGGGTGCACAGAGCCCAATTTACATATTGCCTTGTTTATAAAAACATCAAGAGGGATTCAATTCTTCAAAAAGATTGCCTGTGATAAAAATAACTACTTATAAAGACTAAAAGAAATATTTTAAATGCTAGCAAAATACCTTAAAAAAAATAATATAATTTAGGGCCGTATGCAGAAACGTTGATTTATTTATATCAACTGATTAAGCATATCAGTGGATATAGGTTTTTGCACGACATGGCAACGTAGTAATTTTCTTTAAAAACTGTTGTTTTATAAAATTAATTGGGTAATTATCTTTCAACGTTTATATTTTCTTAAAAAAAGTTTCTATATATTTCTATACATTGACATTTTAAATTAGACATAAAACAATTAAAATATCATCAAGATTTATTTGACATTTGTGACATTTGCTTTTAAACATAGAAAATAATTTTGCTAATATAAGTCATGGTTTACTAGATTTGTTTTTTTGGCCAATAAAATCATCTAAAATGTTAATTGGTTGATAATAGTATATTATGTATCAAGTTTTATAAATGCCATTTTAGTTACGAGTTTAATTAAGCACGAGCGAAGCTTGCGAGCGAGTGTTTAATAAAAACGAGTGTCTAGAGAAGTTTATAAACGAGTTGCATACTATACTTTATCTACGACGAACACAAAACAGAATTTAAAGCCAATTTTATTTGTTAAAATTTTGACATCTGTCAACTGTCACCCGAATTTAACCTCACTTTTTCCCAATTTATAATAAAGCCAACTTCAGCCCGTGACGTAAAATGTCGAAAAGCCACTGTTGTTAACTTCAGCCCGTCAATAAAACGCCATAAAGTTACAGCTCGTCAATGTAGGAGTAGATAAAATTTATATCAGTCGTTAACGACATATTTTAATACAAAAGGCACTATATACATTAGGGTGATTCATTTCCGCAAATTTTTTTTTTTCGGTGCTCAAGCAAAATATTAATCTACCTATAGAAACAAAAAAATTTCACCAAGGTAGAGCTCTTAATATCAATTTTAAGTACTTAGTATGACGTTAGCGACTCTATTGTCTTTGTAAACGGGTTTGATGCTTTATGTTATACTTAACCCCAAAATGTATTGTTTGTTGTATTTAGTGATTAGTCCGAGAACAAAGTACGAAGTGACTAGGTGCACGTTAGAGTGCCTGCAATTTATTTTTTACGGGCACGCTAGTGACGTAATAGATAAAAAACGTCATCACTGCCGTGCCGCTTAATTTAAAATTGGTGGCACAACAATAATATAATAATAAATTGTACCTGTATACATGTTAAGGGCACGTTAGTTACGTTATTGTTGTAGAGAATTATATCGATAGTAAATAAGAAAGTTTAATTTAAATAGCATAATTGGTTAATATTTATCAATTACTTACGTTTTAAGATATAAAAATGGCCGTAAATTCATCAAATATTTGTTAAAAGACTATTTTTTGCGAATGGTTAAAAAAAATTGCAAAAAAAATGTTTATTCAAAAAATTGAATTTTGATGACTCCTACTGGCGAACCACTACGAGTTACACAAAAAAACACAAAGACAATTTTGAAGAGCGTGAAATTCCCTATAAGGTCCATAAAACCGATTCACAATATTGTAAAGAGCGGGCGAGCATTAGAAATTTGAAAAAAAAAAACATTTTTTTTACATGCATTTTAAATGGGAAAACTTTAAATTTAAACTGCAAGTACTTAAAATTGATATTAAGAGCTCTACCTTGGTGAACATTTTTTTCTATAGGTAGATTAATATTTTGCTTGAGCGCCGAGAAAAAAAAAGTTTTTTGCGGAAATGAATCACCCTAATATACATATACACACACTCAAAAATGTTTTGCATATTATCTAGAATACCACTGAACTTTTCTTATATGGATTTTTTTTTGCACAATTTTGTTAGTCGATTTAAACATAATGTTTTTTGCGCGTTTTTTGTTATTGCTTCGATCTGGGTGCTTGATTTCTCGATATTGTGGTTATTAAAGTTTGTAATCCCATAGTTGTTAAAATTTGTTTTGATTTTTCTCATTTTCTGGAGAAGAAAATGAATCGACAAGTAATATGTGAGTTCAATAGGCCTAAAATTGTTACTTTGTTGAGGAAGGCCACACACAGGCTGACGTAGCTGCTCGGGTTGGAGTTTCTCGAAAAATTTCGAGAGACAAACTCAGTCCATGATCGTCCGAAAAGTAGAAGGCCCAGAATTTCACCGATGTTTACTTTTTATGTAATTATTATGAAAACTTCAATAATTTTTTATGTATTCACAATGTTTTTAATGCAATACAATAGTTTTTGTACCTGTATTTAAAAATATCTCATTTAGTTTTAAAAATATTCCATTATGCAAAACATTTTTGAGTGTGTGTATATTGTAACACAAGAACGTGAATTAAGAATTAGACAGTGACAGTTCTTTATGCAGTGTTATTTAAATCTTAAAATGTGTTGTGAAAACAAATTATTATGTTCTGTGGAACGAATAAAGTCCGTTACTAAGAAAAAATTATCATAAAAAGGTATGGGAACCAACAATAAAGCAACAGAAAACGTACAGTATGTTGAATTCAGCAAAAGAGCAGAAAACAAAGATAAGAAAACCATAAAAGGTTAAAGGACGGTCTAATTATTAAAAAAATAAATAACTAATAAATAAATAATAAATAACTGATAAATAAATAATAAATAACAATTCAATTGTGTTTCTTTTAAATAATTTACTTTCACACTTTGCCTGCCAAGTCTATTATTGGTTTTGAACACCCCAAGCCAACTACTTATTTCTCAAAATAATTTCCCGTTAATTTTATCATAATATTATCCCTTATGATTACCCCAGGCCAAAGTTCTATATGCCAGTGCATTACCACAGACCAGACCTTGTGAAATGCAATGCCAAACTAATGGAAAGGTGGGATCTAACGATACACCGTGGTTTAAAACGTGCGGTGTGTCGCTAGCGATATAAATATACAAGTAGACTCTACTACAACCTATAATTTTTTCATTTTCTTATAGGGACTAATATCGTGCCTATTACGTACCTAACAAGTAGTTTTTAATACACGAGTGCTTAACAGTGTCGGTTTTAACGGGCGGCAAATGCGCTGTTGCCGCCTGGGCCCCCCCTACAGGAAGGCTCTAGGGCCCCCAGCTGAAATTTTATAATTTATTAAGCAAAAATTTCAGTTATCTTTAAAACTTTGCCGTCTGGGCCTTTTTTCTTAAATCCGCCACTGGTGCTTAAAGAAGTTTATAAAACGAATCGCATACTATACTTTATCTACGACGAACACAAGGTAAGGTTTTTCAAAATTTAAAGCCAATTTTATATGACAACTGTCAAGCGGTTTAATCTCACTTTTTCCCAATCTGACATCTGTCAAACGATTTTTACCTAATTTTTTTTCCAATTTTAACTTAAATCCAACTTTAACCAGTGTATTAACAAGTTTCATTCTTTAGCCCGTGTATTATAGTATATTATTATACGAGAAATACTGCAGGCTATTATTCACAAGGATAGAGACGTAAATCATCCAAATGAATAATTTTAAGATTATTATTGTCACCCCTCGTACCTATATAGAAAAAATGTGACATTTGTTGGATAGTTCCAATTGGACGTAATTAACCTTAGTTTTTTCCAATTTCAACTTTGATTAGTTTAAATAACAGTGAATATTCAAATCGGCCATTACTGATGCCTAAAAACGTAAATTATGATTTCATTACTCCAGTTGTCAGGCGGGACGGTTATAATGGTTACAGTTATATATAAAACAAAACAAAAAATGTCAATAATATGCAATAGGAGTAAAAAATGTTAATACACGGCTTGTCAATGTAGATTAAAGTAGATTAAGTGAGTAATAATGAAGATTCGTCGTACAATTAAAGTTAGGTAGCAGCTAAAACTTATAACATTAAAACGTTAATCCGTGATATAAATATTATTATGCGTGGGTTTTTGGTCTCATAAGAATAATGTTCTTGTGCCTGACAACATTATAATAATAATCCTTTTGTTAAGCTTAATTTTAATTTAAATTTAAATATACATGCCTCATTATTTTTACTGAAACGAGTAGCAGGCAGTTATAATTAATTTAATAATAACTATTAAAACAAAATAAAAGCTTCTTGTAGGAAAAAGATAAGAATCATTGATACACACATTTTACATCTTTAGATTTTCTTGGTATCTTTTTTTTTATTAATGAATGTGTTAGTGGAACGTTACACAATTGGGAAAGTACCTAAGTGAATACATTGTGGGATAATTCTGCCAATATTTCAAATTTATTTTTTTTTGAGTAAAATATATGTGGAGGTTTATATATTTATAAACTTCTAACTATAAACTTCTAAAAAAAAACTACTTAGGGTGAAATTGTCATCACTGGAATGTTGGACCGGTTTAGGTTATGTACTAATAATGTATACATTGTCTACTATTAAAACAATACATGCATGTATTATATTCAGGCCAATTCACTAACATGAGTCGTAAACGTTATCCACTCGAATTAGTGGTTATCCATATATTCAATCTGATTGGCCGTATTGGCCGATAACCACTGATTCTAGTAGCTAATGTTAACGACTCATTTTAGTAAATTGGCCTGATTATAATTAAGTTGGCGATATTATGGAATTGTCTCCTAAGTGGTTGTTAAGTTTAAACGAACATTTTTTATGGTACCAATTAACCCAATATTTTTATTTCTTTTGTTCAGACCCAGTGTAATTTTAAATTCTGTATTACTAAATAAAATTGAAATTATATTGGAATTGCTTTTTGATTTTTCTTATAACATATAGGAAATCGTGCCAGACAGGCACTAATCTATTTGCAATTTCCTGTTTAAAGCAGCAATGAAAGGCGTCAGGGTATAAGTGAGTCTCAGATGTAAGGTTTATATCAATCCTATATTTTTTGTTAGTTTTATTCTTAAGTCTGTTTTAGATACCTTTTTGATGGAACTACGTACTAAAACCAACAAACTTGTAACTTATAAGTAATTTGTAATTTGCTATTTGTTAATAAAAATACAGGGTGGCCCAACGAAAATCACAGAGACACATTAACTTTAGTTTTCAGGAAAGCATCTTTTTCTATAGATTTCACTTGCAAATCGCTTCACCTAAACCCTTAGCGCAGATGTCCTAACCCCTAATATTTTAGGCATGATACATAAATAATTTATTTACATTCTATTCATTTGAAAAAGTACACTTCGTTTCCTATTCAAATAAAAAGTACAAATAAGTAATTTTTGGTAGACAAAAATGAGTATAGTGGAACAAAGTGTATTAACCTATTAAGTGCCCAAAATATCTGCCAACAACATTCATACAAAAATACCAATTTTGTTTAAAACACTTTTTAACAATTTGGATTTGGGGAGTTATTTGCCTGTATTCATTCACGAAACTTTGTCGAAATTCTTGTCCCGGCGTAAATTTAACTTTTTAAGAACTCTAGCGAATTCACATCTGAAGATCTAGCCGGCCAATCCAGAGTTACTCTTCATCCAATCCATTGTACAAAAACTCTCTAACATGCAGTGAATAGTGAGGAGGTGCTTCATGTTGTTGAAGCATTAAATGGTCTTCCAAGTAGCAGTCATCGACCAGTAAGGGATGAACTACATCTTGTAGTATTTTCAATGCCAGGTTATCATCAAGAAAAATGGGCCCAAGCATTAAGTTTTTAAGGACAAGTCTGAAAGAAAAACCGTATAAGTATACTATAAATATACTATATTATAATAAAAACATAACATGTTATGTTTATATTGTAACGTTTTTACTGTTGGTAGTGTGAATTAAAACACGCACTGGTTTATTAACGAACTAAACAATTTATTTTATATGTTAATTACACTTAAAACACTAAGAAACTATAAAACTAACTAAACACTTAACTATTAATTATAATTTATAGTTAAGTGTTTAGTTAGTTTTATAGTTTCTTAATGTTTTAAGTGTAATTAACATATAAAATAAATTGTTTAGTTCGTTAATAAACCAGTGCATGTTTTAATTCACACTACCCACAGTAAAAACGTTACAATATAACATGTTATGTTTTTATTATAATATAGTATATTTATAGTATACTTATACGGTTTTTCTTATTCAGACTTGTCCTTAAAAACTTAATGCTTGGGCCCATTTTTCTTGATGATAATAATTATTTATATATGACCACTCTACAAGAGTCTATTTATTTGCACGTTTAATTATTTTATTTCGTCGCGAGTACCAAAGCTTGACTGACTGATCCATGCTGCGCTGATCCCTATATATTCAGCGCCTTCTCAAATATTCCAGCGAGCTCCAAACCGCTCTCGATCGTTCGAGCGCTGACTCACCGGCGCGCCGCGGCGATGACTCATCGGCGATGAGTCATCATTCCGAGCTCCAGAGCGGTACTTGCTACAATATTAATTATATAAAGTAAGATACATACATTTGTCAAACAGCTTGCAGATAGATAGTCAGACACAGAATAGGGACAGTTAAAGAATAAATATTTTTTAACTTTCTTTTAAAATCCAAGTAAAAATTATTACTTTTTATACGTTTAGGTAATTTATTATATAATTTTATACCTAAGTATAAGGGGGATATCTCATATAGACTGATTTTATGTTTTGGATACTCTATTGTTTGACCATGTCTAATTAAATAATTATGGAAACAACCAAGGCAATTTTTTCTTTATATACAAAATACACGAAAATATATATAGCAATAGCAATACAGCAATAGCAAAATATAATGTTTTTTGAGTTGTGGTTTACAGGATTTCCTTTGACGGATTTTAAACAAAAGTCCCATTGTTCGTTTTTGTGCTTTGAACACTCTTTCATTGCAAACTGAATTACCCCATATACAGTTGTAATATAGCATATTATGCACTATTATCCCTTTGGCGTACATGATCTACATGACTTTTCCAAGAAATATTTCTATCCAAAAAGGATCCTAGGAAGTTAGTGTTTTTGGAGCAATTTACATTCTCTACTGTTACAGTAATACGGCCTTTAAAACTCCTATTTCCGTTTGTAAATTGTAACAATATCGTTTTTTTTTGCATTAGCAATTATTTATAAATATTAAGAATATAAGGGGTCCAATAACCAAATCCTAAGGAACTCCAAGTTTTATGTCCCGATATTTCACCCATTGTTGTATATCAAAATCAAATCAAAATCAAGACAGTCAAAAGCACGCGAAAGATCAATAATACTTCCGACAATCAAGACAACGATAAATCAATCAGGTCTCAAGAGGCTAACTCAGTTTTAATTATATATTTCACGTTCCACTATTTTACTAATAACTGTAGATATTGTAATAGGCATGTAGTTAGTTAATAATTCAGGATTTCCTTTTTTTAAAATCGGAATAATTTTACATATTTTGAGATTGGAGGGATATTTACCAAGGCGTATGGCAGAGGGTCAGATATGTAACTTTTAATTTGTTTAATTAATTTTATGGTAATACAATCATCACCAGCTGCAGTTGTGTTTTCAAGGTTACTTATAATTTTTGAAACATCGCGAAAACAAAAAAACTCTAGTATACAGGATTTTGATAATAAATTTTTAAAATGTACATTGACCGAGTTTATTGCTACTGTAGCAAAAAAATCATTCCAAATATTTACAATTTGTTTTTTAGTGCACTATAACCATGGTTATAGTTTCGTTGTTTACATTTAATTTGTGTATTGCTATTTGTCTCTGTTTATTGCTTTTACCTGTTTTTGATTTAACAAGTGACCATATCAATTTTTATTGATGTGAAAGATCATTTGTTTATATAGTGTGTATTAAAACGAATAGATAAACTTAAATAAAACAAGTGCCAAACCCCGCCCACTGTGGTAGGGATTCGATATTTTAGAATTATTTTTGTTTGAGAATGTATAGGTTTTATTTTTATCGAATTCGTTTGTTTAGTTTTAATGCATTTCTGCAAATAAAAACTAAGTATTGTTTAAAATCCATTAAATTCCAGTTAATGGCGAAAATGTATTTCTTAAAAACTATACACATTTCCCTACGACAGCGTCGGAGCTACTGAACAAACACAAACTGCATGCCCTTGTATCTGGCTGCTTGCCGAGCTGTTACCATATGCTATTATTGTTTCCTAAAAGGGTTGTTTTTCTTATTTTTTAATATTAAAAGTAAGAAAATTAACTAAATCAAATTATTTTTGACATATTATTAATTTTTTTGTTATTTTTAAAGTTTCAAACAAATAAAATTGAACTATTTATTAAATAATTATAATCGTTCTCTTCTGATTTAAAACAACCTGGCAACTATGGTTCTTAATTACGAATGGCTTGGTTTAAACCACGCGTGGTTTAAACCAAGCCATTCGTGGCCACGCCTAATTAAAGTTTGTTTCTTTTTCTCTGATCAGAATATAATTTGTCATCCTTGTCTCTAGCCTTACTTACTTGATTCTATACAATCTGTATAATAGTTTTATATAATGTATCTTTAGCCATTTTTACGTAAGGTTTAGGATTTTTTATATATTGATACTCTAATGCCTTATTTTTAAATTTAGTTGATTTCCAAAGCCAAAATAGCCCTTGAAGCTCAGTTCCCTCGTTTCGTATTGCTTTAGTGACCCATAATAATTTAATTTTATTTTTTATAGTTTAAGTTACCCATGGACAGGGTATATTCATATAATAAGTTAATATATTAAATACCGTTAAAAATGTACAGATATCATTAGGCGTATGCATCACGGATTCAAGGAATTCATTTTTTAAGTTGTTAGAAAGTGCCAACAAAAAACTTTGGCCAGGTAGGTTCAATTTTTTTCTTATTAATATTTTGCTTACCCATTAACTTTACTTTAATATTTTTAAAATGAGTATAAATTTACATCTTTTTAAGCTTAAGACAGACCCAAGTGATCACCCAATTGCACATCAAATACGCTCTCCTTATAATACTGGGTGGGGATATTAGCTAGAATCTGTTTTTGTTTTAGATAAAAGTCTATTTATATTCCGAAAAAGTCTAGAGGATTAAGTAATTTTCGTCGTACACTGCGGCACAGTCTGTGGTCTGCGGCTAGCCTCCACCGTTTCCAGTATAATTGATTATTAATCAATTATCAATGATTATTGCAGCGTCGTGTCCGGTCGGTCGCAGTCATGAGAACTTAATAAATGGATTTTAAATAGCAACGGAATCTTCGGGCACATGGCCTTCTCTGTGACTTAGTTTACTATATAAAGTCCGATTATAAAGTATTTTCATTTAAAACGAAAATATATCATTGTTATAATATCATAATTATGATTTGAACTTTAATTAAAATTTTACTAATTAATCACTATTTAGTCGAAATATTATAGGTACATAATTAAATAAAATTATTAAAGTAATGGTTAAAATTTTTAAGGAGGCTAGCTCTTAGTCACCACAATTATTATTGTTATTTTTAAGATATTTTCGCTTTTTATAATGATTTTTTTCTTTTTTATGGCATACTAAAAAAGATTTAAACACATCTAACGAAAAACAACTTTTTTAATGTTGTGAAGAACCCCATAAATACATGTATTGTACATGTATGTACAATGTACATTGTACATGTATACAACGGTTATATAATATAACAGTTGTATATATCTATAGGTACTAATATGAGACAGGTATCTAGTTTCTTTAATAAAATCAATAGTAATGTTGCATTTAAAACGAACAACAACCTTGGTTAGTTTATCAAAAACAACAAAATCCTTAAAATCCGTCGTGTACCAACTAACTTGCAGAGACTGCCAAACTTGACGAAACTTTAATACACGAATTAAAGAACACAAGAAATCCTATAAAACCTTTAAAAGGACTCTTCATATGCTAACCAATAATTAATACAAGAGAACCACAAACTTTACGATAACTTTAAAATCTTACATGTGTTATATACATAATATGTATAATATGTCTACCACTAATTGTAAGATGCTTTCCCACAAAGTATATTCCAAGAACTTTAGATTTACGACACTTATCAGCAAATGTCATGTATTCTATGTAATTTAACCTTATGAGAGTCAGTCAGTCTTTGTACTTTGAACAAGCAGTTTGTAAACAATCGAAATCAATAAATAAATTGTGAAATCAACTTCAGCATTTTAATTGGCGCAGTCGATAGTGGATATCCGTAGTTAAGTTTATATACAAAAGTGCTCTTTTAGTTCCACCCTTACTTCTTAAGAAGTCCCATAAGCCAACTGAATGGCTTGTGCGGGTTAGGGGTGAGAACAGACCGCGGGCTTAAAGTCCCCTCCGAAGGACTAATACACAATAGGGCAAACACAAATAAACAGCCATATCCCTGGTGGTATTCGAACCCACGACCTCCAGCTTGTAGTCAGCAGCACTAACCACTCGTCCACCGTCGGCGAAGTGTATCGAACATTTAATTTTCGTATCAACGATTCAACGTATCCCCGAACCAGTCTATTGAAGACCTGGGGCAAGGAATTGGCTCAAGAATTTGGAACAAAAATCGTCTGGATTCTAGAAAAATTTTCAAGAAAATGCTAGTATTCATCTTTCTTTTTATGTAAGTACGATTTATGTCTATTGAAAATTTATTTGATATATTTGAAAATTTGTCGATTAATTTTTCCGAGACTGACTCACGTATAAATTTAAATTTTCCTAATTTGCCTAATAATAACACTTAATAATATAAATAAGTTGTACTTTTCGTATATGAAAGGCGAATGCAAGAAAATTTCTATGGAACTGCACATCTGCGAAGAAACCAGTTTAGAAGAATTTAATAACAACCACCCTTGTGAGATTCAGATGTTGAGGAATGAAAATACAACCAACTGCAAACCAAGCCAATTCCAGTTAGCCACACCGATAATTAAACAACTAGATGATAATAGCTGGTTATTTGTATTGCCCTTCGAAAAAACAACAGTTTCAAACTGCCAACAACATCAAGTTCCCCAAAGACTGATAGGAACATTTTTGATCGAGGTCCCAGAAAGCTGTGAGTTGAGTTTGGACAGTGCAAAAGTGTCTAGTTCAAAAAGTGCCGTTTCCAGCATATGTTGTCCTTTTTCCGGAACTTAATTCAAAAACAAAACCAGTCCACTTCTAAATTCAAACCTTAGATGAACTAAAAGACATTTATTCAAAAATAATTAATAATCAGAGTAACTTGTCGTTTAGTGAAGTTTACCATTTGCCTAGTGTTTGGACAATTTGTATTTATGGACTCTTGTTAATTATAACCATTTATTTATTAGTAAAAAATGTTCGTTAAAATATTTAAAGAACAAACCAATTTCAGTTGCAACTCCCAATACAATTTCAAAAGAAATCAATCTGGGAGATGTTCAAATTCCAAAACCGTAATTTGAATCTTTGTGGGGAGGTGTTATATACATAATATGTATACCACTAAATGTAAGATGCTTTCCCACAAAGTATATTCCAACAACTTATCAGTGAGTGTCATTTTCAGGACACATGTATTCTATGTAATTTAACCTTACGAGAGTCAGTCAGTCTTTGTACTTTGAACAAGCCGTTTGTAAACCATCGAAATCAATATATAATTTGTGAAATCAACTCCAGCATTTTAATTCATGTAGCCAATAAAGGCACCAAACTAAATTGTAAACAATAAACTAAAGAAAAAATCCGATATTGTTCTTAATGACCAAATTGAAACTAACAGCTCGCCTTTGCTAAATTTATTTTAGAATTTCCTTTGGTAAATTTATTTTAGAATATATACCTAATACATAGTATAGTATTTTTATAAAAATAACATTTATTAATATTGTAAAACTATATTAGATAGGACTTTCTACACTACAAACGAATTTGTTATAAATCAAAATGTGTTAATACTACAATTTGGAAATTTCGTCAATAATTGTACAAAATTATTTTGTCAGTGCAGCTGATAAAATATTTTTTAGCAATTTGTTAATTTTACAAAATACTTTTGTATATCCTACTCACTAATTAAATTGCCGCAATTTTTATTTTCAACAAAAACGAAAGTGTTTATGTTACATTTTTCTTTTATCCGAATTCTTAAGTTGAGAGAACTTAACAATAATTTATTTAAACAAAAAAAAGCGGGCCATATATTCTTTTCAACTCTACTCTTCATATTTCCATGTATAATTGATGGTTTGTTTATTTGATGAATATTTATTTCTGTGTAATTTATAAGATTTAAAATGAGGATATTGGTCAATGTATAGGTATTTACCACCTTCCTTCAGTTTCGTTTTCAGTACATTGAAAATATTAAGGTAGTGATTTTATTATTTTACGAGTAGGGTTGGCAGACTTTACCTGCGTAATGGGAACCATTTTAGGAAATTATTTTTGATTATACAGGGTCCCAAAAAAGTGGCGCTATGATGATATATTTTTAAAATAGAATGCCATATATTTTTTTGCTTATTTGGGTGCCTCTTTTTATTACTTACACTAAAAGAGTTTCTTTACAATTAATGATGTTGTTTAAAAATTAATAAAGGATTTATTCGATAATAGCTGAATAAATATTTATTTTTTAAAAACAATTTATATATATATTAGGGTGTTTCAAAAAAAATTAAAATTATTTTTTTTCTAATGGTGTTGAAAAATTTATAGTACATTAAAAAACAAAAATTTTGGGGCATATTTGAGCCCTTAATATTAATATTAAGGTTTGCCTCAATTCATTTGTTGTTTTTCCATTTCAATAACACGGGAATTTTTATTTTTTAAATTTTGAATTCTTATAATTTTGGAATGGTTTGTTTTCGCAACACCCAAGCGAGAGAAGTTAAAGACAATTTCACGCACTACAAAAAACATCTGAAGGTAAAAGTTCTTCAGGTCAACCGTTTCAAAGATATCAGCGATTAAAAATAGCACTAATAATTTTTTTTAATATTTTCAAATAAAATACAAAAAAATATCATATGCCATATTTATATTATTTTTTATGTAAAATCACTGTAATTCTGTTTACCTAAGACTGTAAACTTTTTTTTTATTTATATAAAGGTACATATACATATACAATGTATATTATACATATACATATATACAAGGTGTCCCTAAACTTAGTGGCATAAATTTAGGAGCAGATTAAGCAAGTCAAAATAAGACGAAAATCTAAATAAATATTTTTCCTAATTACGTATGTTTAAAAGTTACAGGGTGATAAAGTGTTACTTATCATATCAGTTTTTTTAATATAACTTCTACTATGGTAGACTTGGAAAGGTGATATTTTGCAAACAGTCACTTACTACCAAAACACATATTCACACATAATTACAATTGTTTGAGTGAACACAGTGTCGTAGAAACGGGGGTTGCTTTAAGCTTATTGTCCCATACAAACTTTGAGGTTAGGTTTTTGTAACATTTGATGCAATTTATCGATTAAACAGTTCGGCTACCATTAAAAAGGTGTAATTCTCAAACTTCGATAAAATAAACCGTTTCCGAGATATTTGAGATTACAATAATTGTTGTATCGCATTATTTAAAAGGATTAAAAGGTATATGATAACAAATTTTATTTTTGAATTGAAAAAACTAAAAAGGGCATTCCATGAGCCTCGGGACTTTTTGCCCTGACCGTCACATTAAAAAAAATGTAGTTCTTTCAATTAAATTTTTTTTTATCATATAACTTTTAGTCCTTTAATGCGATATAACAATTATTGTAATCTCGAATATCTCGAGAACGGTTAATTTTATCGAAGTTTGAGAAGTACACCTTTTTAATAGTAGCCGAACTGAGTACCTAATCGAAAAATTGCATCAAATGGTATAAAAACCTAACCTCAAAGTTTGTATGGGACAATAAGATTAAGCAACCCCTGTTTCTACGACACTGTGTTCACTAAAACAATTGTAATTATGTGTGAATATGTGTTTTGGTATAAAGTGACTGTTCGCAAAATATCACCTTTACAAGTCTACCATAGTAGAAGTTATATTAAAAAACTGATATGATAAGTAACACTTTATCACCCTGTATCTTTTAAACATACGTAATTAGGAAAAATATTTATTTAGATTTTCGTCTTATTTTGACTTGCTTAATCTGCTCCTAAATTTATGCCACTAAGTTTAGGGACACCTTGTATATACATATATAATATATATGTATATTTATATGTATATATACATATACATTATGTATAATACATATACATATTATATGTCATATATACATAAAAAAAATTTACAGTCTCAGGTTAACAGAATAATAATAATATAACCTTTAAAACTATATTCATAGCATCGTCCATTATCTGAAAAAATTTGTTAATAATAAATATAACCTGATTTTCTTTAAAGTCATCTAATTAATAATTAACAAGTGAATTTATAGTTAATATACATTATTTATTATTAATGCATCCCTTAGACAGATCTTCTAAACCGTATAACTATTTAGAATCTATTATGTCAGCATCCATGTTTAAGGACCTATTTTTGTTTTATTAGCATTCAACACGATAGAAAAATATTATTATGTACTTACACAATCACTGCTACAGTTTAATCGCAATACAAATTTCCTTATTATATGAAAAATGATGCAAAAGCACAAACACCACCACCTTTATCAGTAAACCACCCACTACGTGACATTTTAAAGTGAAGTGTGGTAAAACGACGCGTTACGATATTCCATTTGTTAATTATTAATATATCATATTTCTTACAAACAATATGATTTAATAGTTAGAAAATGTGACTTATTAATAATAATCATTATTTACGAAATGAATATTTGGCAACTATTAATAAACAATATTTATTATTAATAAACTGTGAACTAAATCCGAATATAACGTATATTTACAATAAATTAATAAACGATTTTATTTAGTATATTAACAAATAAATTCGACCCAAATAAATATTTTTTTTTTTTTAAATAAATTAAATTTCAGAATATATTGTTAGTAAATAACATTGATTAGTATTTATTATAAATAAAAACGTTTCAAATAAATATTTATTAATTATTAACCCTAGTATTTCTTTCAGTGTAAGTATATATCCCTAAAAATTTATTAAAATCAGTTCAGTAATTTCAGAGCAAAAAAATGGCATTCTTTTAAAAAAAAATATTATCATGGAGCCACACTTTTTCGGAACTCTATAATTAAAAATAATTTTCTGAAATGCATCCCATTATGCAGGTAAATTCTACCAATTATTTAAATCCTAACTTAATTATTAACTAAACTACAACAGACGGGAGCTGAGCTTTGGGAACATGTATATACGATTTTACATACATTACTTAAACTTGTAGGTTTACAAAACCATCTTCCATGTGCACATTACCACAATTAAGTATTAGATAATACTTATGTCCTTCATGGATTATAAGCTTATAGGTAAGGTATACCTAACCTGTAAGCAAATGATACGTTTTGTACCAGATTAATTATTGAACTTGCAACCAACGTGCTTTATTTGTAGAAGACAATTTTCTGAAATTTCGTTTTTATTAACACATCTTATATATTTTCATGGCTTAAAACACAACAGTAATTATTTTTGTGTAGAATGTTCTCAATCATTTCAAAATTTAAATACATTTAAGAAGCACATTAAAAGATAGCAAACTAATAACGAAGTTATAACTAATGATATTTCTTATTGCTTGCCTTTACCTGAAAATAATTTCGTATTCCAAACCGAGAAAACGGTAGAAACAAATTCGGTCAATGATAATCCTGAATTTACATCTCATTCTTTAAGTAAAGATGATTCTTATAAAGTTTCTCATTTTCTTATAATGATATTTTAAATCTTCAAACTAATTTTGCTACATTCTTATTGGATTTAAATAATAAAGAAAACTTATCGCGTAAGGATATATTGTACATTATGAATGAATTATTCAATAAAATAATGAAAAACGCGACAAAATTTTTTGAAGTACCTAATATCTGAGACATAACAGACGCAAAAGTCCTAAATAATTTATCCGTTTACTTAAAGAAATTTCAAAACCTTTTTACTTTTTGTGGTATAGGACCTCTTTCCCAAAATTGATTCTGAATTATTTACATAATTTTGTTTTTTTATTTCAAAAGAAAAAATTTTTACTTTAATTTGACTAATTCATGCTTTAATGCCCCCTTCAACCAAAAAATAAATAAATAAGGCTGGGACAAAAACACTTATAAACTTCACTATTAGTGATTCCCAAAACTGTTTCTTTTTACTTGGAAAAACCGCAGCTAAAGTTGAGGAAAATTTTATTAAGAAAGCAGGAATTACAATCTATACAACCATTCATTGAATTAATTGGCAATGGGCTTAATGAACTACAAGAAATTTTAGTATATTTTGATGGTATTAAATATAAATTATTTACTGTTGTTAAAGCTATCGATGTATGTTTTAAAATATTATTTTTAAATTTAATGTTAATTATACAATTTAAAATGCTGGTGTATTCATCCTTCTTTTGAATGAAACTGTATATAAAAAATACAGTATTCTTGTAGTAAAATGAACAAAATTTTAGTATAAAATAATATAGCGTTTTGTTATTTCAACAGTTCATTTGTTAAACAAATATAATTAATTTATCAAAGGTCTATAAAAATTATGTTCTATTAACAAATTACGTTTCAAAACTTTTTGTTTTATTATCCCAACAAATAATTTTGATGTATGCAATAATAGTATATTATGTATCAAGTTTTATAAACGCCATTTTATTTACGAGTTTAATTAAGCACGAGCGAAGCTTGCGAGCGAGTGTTTAATAAAAACGAGTGTCTAGAGAGGTTTATAAACGGGTTGCTTACTATACTTTATCTACGACGAACAGAAAACAGAATTTAAAGCCAATTTTATTTGTTAAAATTTTAACATCTGTCAACTGTCACCCGAATTTAACCTCACTTTTTCCCAATTTATAATTTATAAGCTAACTTCAGCCCGTGACGTAAAATGTCGAAAAGCCACTGTTGTTAACTTCAGCCCGTCAATAAAACGCCATAAAGTTACAGCTCTACAATGTAGGAGTAGATAAAATATTTTTTCTACTCCCACCTTTAAAACGCCCTTTATCGTACATGTTTCCATGACACTAAGTGACCTTTTAAATACACATTGACAAGTTGTGGCTTTATGGCGTTTTAGTCACGGGCTGAAGTTAGTTTCAAGTTAGTAATGTCATACAATCGTTAAAATAAAGTGCCTTTCTTGTAAAATAATACTAAATGTGAAAATTATTTGTGTATCTCCATACAAAAATACAAAAGTATTAAATAGTTTCTCAACGCCAATATTTGAAAAGTTTATATGAACATTGTACTGACCTTTTAATTTCGCCGGCAGTAAACTATAACTTAAATTCGGACTGTAAAGTGCTCATAAAACATTTTCTTTACTTTCACTGTGAAAAACTGTCCATTTTCAAGAAATACATTTTGATTTATAACCTTTATAATCTGTTTTTATAAAATAAAAAAAATTGACATTTGATGGTGACAAACAGATTCCCCTATTGTTTCATAGATGGCGCTCTATACAAGTTTTTGATTTAAATCATTTTAAGATAATAGGTATTTGTCGTAGAAAAAGTATAGTATGAACCTCGTTTATAAAATTTTCTATACACTCATTAATTTAAGCACTCGCTCGCAAGCTAGCTCGTGCCTAAATTAAATTCGTGTATAAAATGGCGCTTATAAGACTTGATACATAATATACTATTTTTGACCTAACAAAATATTTTGTGATTTGTACGAAACTAATATTTCGATCGCACAATTAATTTGTTAGATTGTGACAAATTAAATTGTATATTTTACTAATAATTTTGTTTTATCAACAATCTACATATTTTGTAATATTAACTAAAGCCTATACATTCAGATGATAAAATGTATGTCGGGTGAAATACTACAAAAGATGTTAAATGAACCTATACGTTTTATGATATTTGCAGAGATTTTTCTTTCAGTGTTGGATGTTTCTATATCATAATTATTAATATAACAAAGTACCTAATAAAAATTTTTTAAACCGAAAAAGGGCATAAAATGCTAATTGCCTCTTATAAAAATGAATAGTTAAATAAAAATAGTAAACAACAAACAATTTAATAAAACCGTTTCACAAATAAAACCGTATACATTTCTATTCTCAGGACTTTTTTTTATATTTTAGGCGTAAGTAGGCGAGAAATTGTGCGTAAAATCGGTGCAAAATAGTTTTTTACAATCAAAAAAACATAATTTCATAAAAATGGATTTTGCGCTTGACTGGATATATATAAGCAGACAGAAAGTATGAATTTGCCACATTAAAACCGATAACTTTGAGATCGTAAAACCTTTTCTCAATTTATTTTTTGCCCAATAAAACTGAAAGTAAAAAAACACGACAGGATGTTAACGCTTCGGTATCGTAGACCTGTAGTTTCCACACTACATGATAAAAATCGCACTGTGCCTCATTTTAAAATTTTAGCTAGATAAAAAGGTTTGTTTATTATAAAGAACTTACAAACTTAATCTTAAAAACATTATTGACATTTTAATTAAAATATATTAAGCCTTATATATAGGGCTTTTTTAAATCACACATCATAAAACATTTTATTTACAATAATGTTTATAAACATGTTTTGTCATTCGATAAATGAGATAGGTTTAAAAAAAATTTGTTGTCTATAAATTAAACTTTATTATCGTCAAGAGTCATCAGCAGTAAATAAATAAAAACCTTCATGAGGCTAGAAATTAGTTGTTAGACGTTGGTAGGCAGTGGACTGTATAACTGTGAGAAATAGGGGATGGTGGTGTTAGTTGACTGAATTCTTTGACTAGATAAAACGTGGGCAGTAAGAATATTAATAAAGTCCTACCTTGTGGCTGGTGCTGATGACGACACTCAGGGCCCTGGTCTGGTTTCTGGCTGTCAGCGTTGGTTTCAAGCGGTTGAGATGCACAAGCGGGATAAAGCGGGATTAAGCGGGATAAAGCGGGTATAATGTCGCGTGGTAGATCACTCTTGTTCGCGGATGCTTGCGGTTCGGACTCTTATTAATTAATACACTTACGCCCTCACGCGGTCAAACAGGTAATTAAAATAATTGCAATAAACATGCGCGTTGGGGGGCAATAAGCTAAATATAATATTTAAATAAATGTAATAAAATTAAACAAAAATTAAATATTTCGCGAAGACGAAACATTCTGGCGGCCATTAAAACCATGGGTTTTAAGCGAGAAAAAAAAAACTAAAAATAACTAAAAATAAATTAAATTTGCGAATTTATAAGATAAATTGTAAGCCTAAAAATTAAAATAAAAGAAAATACCTCTCGGTATAAATAAACAAAATTAAACTTAAAAAAGGCGGCGTTATGCAAATCATTGAAGATCGGCTTGCGGTAAAGGACACACTTTAACAACAGGTCGCTTAAAGGTGCCTAGGTTTGTTCGCACTGTAACAACCCTGACAACCCCGTCTTTACCGGGGTGAAGCGTTTCAACACGGCCAAGGCGCCATTGAAGGGGTGGCGAAAGCTCGTTCTTGAGGAGAACTACAGACCCCACCTTAATGGGACAAGACTCGGATGTCCATTTTATGCGCTGGGATAAGGTATGGAGATATTCTGCATGCCAACGTGCCCAGAAGTCCTGGTGCATACGCTGCAACAGCTGCCAACGGGATAAGCGGTTTAGCGGAACGGATTGTAAATCGGGATCGGGAAGACATGATAAAGGTTCCAGAGTCAGAAAATGACCTGGTGTAAGGGCTCGAACATCATTGGGATCTACGGAAAATGAGCACAACGGTCTACTATTAAGGATAGCCTCAATTTGCGTTAATACAGTATAAAATTCTTCATAAGATAGAATTTGTTCACCAATGACTCTATAAAGATGTGTTTTGACCGATTTAACGCCAGCTTCCCACAAACCTCCGAAGTGCGGAGCGGAAGGAGGGTTAAAACTCCATTTGAGACTTTCGGAAGCAGCCGCGGTTTTAAAATAACTGAGAATTTGCTTATTTGCGCCAACAAAATTGGTGCCACAATCGCTGAATATTTGAGAACATCTTCCGCGACGTGCAATAAAGCGGCGTAAGGCTGCAAGAAAGGCTTCGCTGGATAGGTCAGAAGCTAATTCTAAATGAATGGCCTTCGTGGCAAAACATATAAAAACACATATATAACCTTTTATTGTTCGAGTACCGCGGTTTTTACTCATTAGTAAAGAAAATGGACCAGCGTAGTCTACGCCGACAACCGAAAAACATTTTAATTGCGAGATGCGTAGGGGTGGCAAATCCCCCATTTGAGGTTGCGGAGATTTTGGATTTAGTTTCCAGCATCTTAAACATTTTGAAGTTACTTTGCGTATGACTTGTTTTGAAGACAATATCCAAAAATTCTGTGCTAATAAATACTGCATTGTTTGAGTACCTGGATGTACCTAGATGTACATTGATTTGCCGATTTATTATTATTCACTGTAATTTGGATCAATCATGTTTAAATAGAGGATAGAGGCATTTGTCAGACGGTTTTAACCTTACTTTCTACTTTTAATAATTATTTTTTCATATATCATTTAACAAATACAATTGACTTTAAATTCTAAACAACTTGAATATAAAATGCATCCGACCCAGATAGTATATTATGCAACGAGTGACAAAAGTAACTTCAAGCGAGATAACTTTGAAATGAAACACTAATAACTACATGTAAAAATCCTTTAATCTATATTTTATTTTAAATAACAATCAATGATATCATGTTTAAAAATAATATTGTATAAATATCGCACTCTACTTTACCATAAATGCATTCTGGAGGCCCAATTTGCGACTATTCTTTTAAGCATATCGCTGCTAGTTTTAATTTTTGAGTCATTTAAACTCAAGCATTAAGATGAAGATCTCAAGGCAAAAATCTTTACTCTCTAAAAATGAATTAGTGAAAAATTACCAATTTAATAGTTATTAGTGACTGCTTTTTCACTTGTACCATCAAATACCATGGTAAAATTTAAAGCCAATTCTTATGTAAAATTGTCCCCTGAATCCGAAAATACCGTCAAAAATTATGAAAGTGGAGCAGTTTTAAAGATATAGTCAATTCCATATTAAAGGAAAAATTGACTATATCTCAAAAACTGTTCTACTTTTTTAACTTTCATATTCAGGGGACAATTTTACATAAGAATTGGCTGATAAATTTTGGGATGCCATGGTATTCCATGGTTAACCATGGTACAAATGAAAAAGCAGCCACTAATAACTATTACATTAGTCATTTTTGACTAATTCATTTTTAGACAGTACGTAGTCGTCTAAGAAATGCCAAGTTCTTGACAACAACGCGAATATGCCTTGTTTATTTTGCTTCCATATCAAATTTGTAATATATCGAAAATGTATGTAATTTTGTATGCATAAAATATGCTCCCTATCGTGAGGCAATAAAACGTAATTATTACATGTAACTAATGAATTAGTCTCTAACCAATTTAATAATTATACTTGTCAAATAATTATATAAATGTTTCTAATCATAATAAAGAATTTGTAAATTTCGTATACGAAAATTGACTTCTTCCTCCACGGGTTGCTGTCCAATGAGACGACGAGATTTTACGTCTCTCCACGTTTGTATTTATCATTACTAAAGACCGGATTATATTCAACATGATAAGCTTAAAATATGCATAAAAAATTGTAAATTGTAAATTATGCCTGAACTTTAAAAAAAGTAACTTTTATTTTTTAATTTCAAAATCGGCATAGGTACAATTAGTAAATTATTCTTTTATAAATTACCGATATTATAATTTAACAACTTTATCGACGATATTTTTATAAAATTAACAATTATTTTAAGTGGAAAAGGATTGCTCCACATCCACTGAAGTAACTGGGCAGTATTTAAATTTTAGTTTCTGGCAAAAGTTAAATTTGGCCGGCAACAACGTACGATTTATTCATAGCGAAAGTATGCATCCTCACTAGAACTTGGATAAAATATGCATTACCGCTGAGAAAGGGCTAAATATGCAAAAGCATATAATCCGGTCACTAATCATTACTATGACCGCATAATCGGTGGTTTATTATTTTATTAAAATTTTACCAAATTTAATTTAATAAATTTAGAAATCTTGAAAAAAGTCCATATCCATTCGGATGAATTACTCCACTCATCCTTATGGAAATGGCCAACTTTCTGAATCGTTGAACAATATATCTACTATTGTTTAATACCCTTTTCCCCGGAGTCACTTTAGCCCAAGTTCCATCAGTGTTACACAGTGTAACTTACACTATATGTCAGTGCTACTGACTACAAACCGGGATCTAGTGGATTCGAGTCCCACATTGGTTGTTTATTTGTGTTTTTCCTGTTGTGTATTAACCCTTCAGAGGGGACTTTAAGCATGCGCTCTGTTCCTACCTCCAACCAGCTCAAGTCATTCAGTTGGCTTCTGGGACTTCCTATAGGAAGGGTGGAACTAAAAGAGCATTTTTATATACTTTGTATGTTGAAGTATATGTACAAAAAGATGTATGTACATAATGTGTGTACAGTGTGTACAGTGTTATTTGTTTTTATCACTACAAACCACTCTTGATGGTGTAAGGTTGTTAAAAGAAGCGTGAAGCCGCAGATATTTTTCGTCGTATTTCATCAATTAAGGACCTTGGCAAAGCAAAATCTTTAGTACATTTTCGTAAGCATTTTAACAGTTAATTTTGGCAATTTTTTAAATATTTTGTACCTTTTTTTGTTTAAAATTTTACATTTAAAAACATCGCCAGCCTTTTTTTACCATTTACTTTCCTTCCTTCCTTCCTTCCTTCCTTCCTTCCTTCCTTCCTTCCTTTCTTCATCCCGTAGAAGATGAACAATCCTGGACGGGGATCTATAAACGGCACTACGGTTTTCGTATTACTCATCTTTTACGGGAGGAAGGAAAGAAGGAAGTAAGACAATCTATAAATCAGACTTCACATTATACAAATTTTCCTGTTATACATACATTGGGTTTTATCAGTGCCTGAGCACCATTCTGTGCGCATAAAATTATGTTCAGGACGATAATAGGAATATAATATGGAATTGGTAAATAATATCACTTTATTATTAAAACCATTAGGTTGGCCATTATTCAGCTAATTTCGAATCAGAACACTGTGAGTCTGTTAATTTAACCGCCTGAGATTTTTTCCTTAGATCGGGTAATTTCACGCTTATGGAATTTGCATAACAAAGAAGCTTAAAATTGGCGTGCGAATAAAACACCCTGGTAGACGCTCAATTTCAAAACAATATGTGTTTTGGGGTCGCTCTAAATCACGTTTTATAACGGCTTTGTATTTTAGAATTTTACTTAATAACGTTATGAGAAATAAAATAATGTAAAAATTAAAATCAAAATTATTATTGATAATATTTAATAAACCAATTATAACATTATACAGGGTGTTTCATAATATATGCGCAGGACTTCAGGATGTGATAACTCATCCAAAAAGATGAAAAAAGTCGCTATTAACTTACGCTCTAAAATGCACAATTTTCGAGATACAGGGTGTTGAAATTTTAGAAAAAAATTCGTTTTTTTCGAATATCTCCGGAACTGTTTATCGTACAAAAAACAGCTTTTGTAAGCATTTTCTACTCAAAATAAGATATGTTTTGTGCCAGAAAAAAAATTTTTTCCTCATAATTGGTGGAGATTTTGAAGGGGTAGCGGGTGTTTTTCTCCTCAACTTCTAGGCCCCTAAAAAGTGTACGGTTTTGAGAGGCCTATTCGAACCGCCAATGTTTTCTACACAAAAAAGGTACTCTTGGTCATAAGCTCTAAAGTTGACCGTTTTCGAGAAAAATCAACTTTTATGTTTAAAAACATGGTCAATTTAAAAAAAAAAAAAATTTTTTTACTAATTAAACAAAATTTATTTTAAAGTTAGAACAAGTAACAAACCCAAACCATAATTGCAAAATAAAAAATTATTCAAAAGTTGTCTTTGCTAAATTCTCCAAACCGTAAAGGTAACGCATTTCGAACATTTCAGCATTTGTGTAAAAAATCATTTTTTATTTTTTTTTTAATTTTGCAATTATCGTTTAGTTTTGTTACTTTTTCTAACGTTAAAATAAATTTTGTTTAATTAGTAATAAATTTTTTTTTTTAAATTGAACATGTTTTTAAACATAAAAGTTGATTTTTCTCGAAAACGGTCAACTTTAGAGCTTATGACCAAGAGTACCTTTTTTGTGTAGAAAACATTGGCGGTTCTAATGGGCCTCTCAAAACCGTACTTTTTTCAGGGGCGTTAAAGTTGAGGAGAAAAACACCCGCTACCCCTTCAAAATCTCCACCAATTATGAGTAAAAAAAAATTTTTTCTGGCACAAAACATAGCTTATTATGAGTAGAAAATGCTTACAAAAGATGTTTTTTGTACGACAAACGGTTCCAGAGATAATCGAAAAAAACTATTTTTTTTCTAAAATTTCAACACTCTGTATCTCGAAAATTGTGCATTTTAGAGGGTAAGTTAATAGCGACTTTTTTCATCTTTTTGGATGGGCTATCACATCCTGAAGTCCTGCGCATATATTATGAAACACCCTGTATATATAACTGAATCAATGAGTGGAAGAAGGGTCCATTTTTTAAATTTTAAAATGAGGTAGCAATTTTGTTAAAAATCTGTGCATTTATCGCTTAAGCCAAAAAAAAGTCCAAATCTTAACACAAAGTATATACTCTTTAAGGGTTTGGCGCCAAATGCACTGGGTAAAAGGACGGCCCATCTTATCGTCTTGGACCGTTCCTTCACTCATTTCTCAGTAAGGATACTGTCGGTTTATTGGTATCCTTCTTTTACTCACCGATTAAATTATAATAGTATATTCTGTAACAAGTTTGGAATGCGCCATATTCCGCTCGAGTAAAAAGTTTGTCACACGAGCCGAAGATATGAAATTCCAAACGTATTTCAGACTATACTTTTTCTACGTTTCCAAAAAACACCATGAAAAAATAAGAAAGTGAGGTTGGATCGGTCTAAAATTTGTTAAGTATTTAACACTTTAAGGAATATACGAGGGTGGTTCAAATATAAACCGGAATTTTTGAATAAACGCGCGAAAAATTTAGTGTCGTAAAAGTGGCTGCACTGGATGTTAGACTGGTTTGTTACGAAGCGTAGAAAATAGCCGGGACTGCGTAACCTCGCTTTTCAGTGTAGTTATAGCCATGAGCGAGAAGGATGTACCAGTGTCTGTTGCGCAACGCATCATTATTCATATTTTGGTCAAAGATAATGTTAAATCTGCGGAAATTTATCAAAAATTACTCGAGCAGTTCGGGGATGAGTGCCTCTCCAAGACTCAAGTGTATGAATGGTGTTCCGCTTTCCGAAAAGGCCGAGAAGTGGTGACAAACTTGCCATATGCGCGGCGCCCAAAAACAAGTGTTACAGATGAGAACGTCAGCGCTCTAGAAAAAATCATTTTGGAAGACCGACGCAGTACTGTACGCGATATGGCTGAAGAATTGGGCATCAGCGGCTCGGTTACCGCAAAATTTCAGCCAAATGGGTGCCAAGACTTCTGAATTTTGAGCAGAAATTCACACGCTGGGAAGTTTGATGAAAACATTGAACGAATTGGGTTGGGAAACACTTGAACACCCTTCTTATAGTCCCGATTTGTCGCCATGCGACTAGTATTTCTTCGGTCCATTGAAAGAGGCACTTGGCAGACTGCGATTCGAAAGCAATGCGGAAGTAGAATCCTTCGTGCGCGAATGGTTACGTGACAAGCCGAGAGATTTTTACGAACAAGGCATCCGAAAGCTTCCGGAGAGGTGGCAAAAGTATGTAGAGTGTGACGAAGACTATCTAGAAAAATTGTAAAAAATTTCAGCTCTGTAACTTGGTAATAAAAATTTTTAAAGCAAAATTCCGGTTTATATTTGAACCACCCTCGTATATCATTCCACATTAAAAAGTGATATTAGATTTTCCTTAATATGAGTAAAAAAGGATATTCTATTTGTTATTTTAAGTTTATTTTTCAGTTCCAAAGGCACGTCAAAGTTAAAGGCAAAATTGTTTGTAAAAATTGATCAATTTGTAATATAAAGAAGATTTTATAAAAATATTGAACCTGAAAATCAATATAGAATGGTTTTAAAGAATATAAAAATATTTGACGAGTTGTGATAAAATTTGAGACAACCGACTCTGTTACGAATCTCCCAACACCTGTGCGTCGTCGTAACGTCCGGTCTGTTGAGAATGTTGCTGCTGTTAGTGAAAGTGTGCATGAGAATCCTAAACTCTTAATTCCCCGACTTTGAAAAGAATTGAGTCTCAGTTCTTAGTTTGGCGAATCTTGCGCAAAGATTTGGGATTACACCCAACAAGATAAACTTAACCCAGGAGCTTGGTTGAAGAAAAAATATTTTTTAGCGATGAGGCTTATTTTTGGTTGAACGAACTCTTTAATAACCGGAACTTTCGGATTTGGGGTAGAGCAACCCACGAGAAATCGAAGAGCATCAAATGCATCCAGAAAAGATTACTGTCTGTTCTATCTGCGTCATCGGTCCTTATTTCTTTGAAGATAAGCCAGGCAGAGCGTTAACAGTCAATGGAGAAAGGTACCGAATGATGATACGGGATTTCTTGTGGTCTCGATTGGAGGATATGGATGGCGCCACTTGCCACACAGCACGTAAAACACTGGAATGATAGCAAGAAAATTTCCTGGGTCAGTTATTTTAAGTAACAGCGATATCAATTGGCCAGCGAGATCATGTGATTTATTTCTAAGGGGGTGTCTGAAGAGTCTGTTGTTTGCAAATAAGCCTCAAACTATTAAAGCACTCGGAGACAATATCCGGCACGTCATTGACGAAATTTAATCCGATCTCTGCTAGAAAGTTATCCAACCTTACCTTTTTGCTACCTTGTTTAATTCAACTTCAAAGACCTATCACTATTTATAAAAAACCCTTTATATGATGCATTATGTATGCATATGTAACTCTGTAATTGGGCATCTGGCATGTTGTATGCAAATAATTAATATATATTAATATGGGCAAGCTTTTAGTTTTTTTTGGCATCTCGCGTTGAGGCATCTCGCGTTGAATCATCTCGCGTTGAGGCTTCTCGCGTTGAGGCATCGCGCGTTGAGGCATCTCGCGTTGAGGCATCGCGCATTGAGGAATCGCGCGTTGAGGCATCTCGCGTTAAGACATCTCGCGTTGAGGCATCTCGTGTTGAGGGATCTCGTGTTGAGGACTCTCGCGTTAAGGAGGATTAAAGCCGTTGAACGTTGGAACTGATAAACGTTAGAGCTGTTGATGTTAGAGCTGTTCAACGTTTGAGCTTTTGAACGTTTGAGCTGTTGAACGTTAGAGCTGTTAAACTTTAGAGCTGTGGTTGTGGCCTTTATCCAGAGTTTGGATGATTGAGAAAAAATAATTCTAATTGCTCTTTTTTGCAGTACGAATACCCGGTTTATTGTCGATGCTCTGCCCCATAGTATTATGTTATATGACAAAGTAGGATAAACAAGACCATAGTAAGTATTTAATAGAGCTTGCCTTGATAAATTACTTATTATAACTTACCCCATGATATAGAAAGAAAAGTATTACCTAGTAACGTTTTCTGTTGATAAATAAATGAAGCAGCTTATAAAATACCCTTATAATTTTGTAAATATTAGTTTATTTTGCGACTGGTGGTAGGACGAAAGTCGCAAACAATGTTTTATTGACTTACTGCACACAAGAAATATATATTCCTATCTGCGCGACATGCTCTCTAAAAATGAATTAGTCAAAAATGACCAATTTAATAGTTATTATTGGCTGCTTTTTCACTTGTACCATGGTTAACCATGGAATACCACGGTATCCCAAAACTTAACAGCCAATTATTATGTAAAATTGTCCTCTGAATCCGAAAATACCGTCAAAAATTATGAAATTGGAGCAGTTTTTGAAATATAGTCAATTCCATATTAAATGGGAAATTGACTGTATCTTAAAAGCTGTTCTTCTTTTTTAACTTTTGACGACATTTTCAAATCCAGGGGACAATTTTACATAAGAATTTGCTGTTAAATTTTGGAATACCTTGGTATTTCATGGTTAACCATGGTACAAGTGAAAAAGCAGCCACTTATAACTATTAAATTAGTCATTTTTGACTAATTCATTTTTAGAGAGTTGTCATCAATTATATTAATTTGCTCAATTTACCCGCGCTACTTACAAGCTTGATTTACTTGTGCGACTTTCTCGTGCGTCCTACTCGCGAGTTTTACCCGCGCGACATACCTGCGGCTTTCTAATCTGATTTACCTGCCCGCCTTACTCGCGTTACCAACCTGCGACTTACCTGCGCGACTCCCCGGCGTGACTTACTCGCGCCACTAGTGGGCGAAATGGCATTTTGCCCACAGTCGGAAGTATCAAAATATATAAAAGCAAATTTAGATGGTCCATTACAGATGGTTCATTACACATGGTACTATAGTACCAATTAAACTTATAGTAATACGAGTATACTCGTATTACTATAAGTTTAATTTTATTTCAATGTTTTTTTCATGGATAATTTGACAGTACCGTGCTTAGATTTTGTTTAAAAAAAATCACTAATATGAATTCTTAAAAATTTGCTCTTAAAAACTGACATAGTAGGCCTTGTATTTTGTAAAAATATGGCGTTTTTTGCTCCAAAAATACACTTTATCAAGATCTACAGTTTAAAACAAATCCAGTTAAAATCGCACAATAAATAAAGATTTTAAAGGGGTGAGTCGCAAACAAATGGGTAAATATTGTTTTTTCATAACTCAGCTTTTTCAATCTTATACCTTCGGCTTTGTTTCGATTTTTTTAAATTTAAAATATAGCATTTTAAATATTTTTTTTGCATAACTGCATAAAATAAATAATATATAGAAATAGGCTTAATTCCTACAGTTTGGACACCCCTGGTAATGTTGACGGTTCAATTTATCTACTACAGTAGGTATATTTGCTTTAATCTCAGTTAAATTATTTTGCGGCAAATTACCTAATATTTAAAATATCAGGTAATTTAATTAATTATGCCTATTATTAATAAAAACGGTATTATATAAACAAACAGTGCCGCAAAATTTTTTAACTGAGATTAAAGCTACTGTAGTAGATAAATTGAACCGTCAACATTACCAGGGGTGTCCAAACTGTGGGAATTAAAAATATGTCTTTCATTTAAAAATATCAAATAATTCTTAGTTTTTCTTTAATATTTTAATTCTACATCATTTTTTAGTTGAAAATAAGTTGAATTAAAAATTCAAGTTGATATTTATAATTCATGCGAATTATGAATATCAGTTTGAATTAAAAATTAACTTGAATTTTCTGGTCACTTTGATATCGATAATTCCTGTGAATTACAAATAATACTTTGAATTAAAAATTGACTTTAATTTTAGGGTCACTTTGATATTTTTAATTCCACATTATTTTTGAGTTTAAAATTAGCTGGATTATAAAATTTATATTATATATTTAATATTGTTTAAAACAGTTGACACAATTAATTGTAATTACAAATATGACTATTAGTTAAAGTTACAAAAAAAATTCCTTATTAAAAAATATTTTGGCGTTAACGGAACGCCAAAGTACTTTTTAATACCTATAATTTTAGATATCTGAAATTAATTCTAAAGTGATATTAGAAATTCCTGATTAAAAAATACAACGGCGTTCCATAATTTGTGACATTATTTCCATTTTTGCATCCTATATCTTCTATTACAAAACACAAGATCTTCAATAAGTTTTACAATTTCGCCCTGGTGGGTAACGTTTGCAAAATAGTCAAATATTGTTAAATTTTACTCTGGTCTAACAATATTTCGTTGTCAGGGCAGCTGTTTATAAGGGAAATTAACTTATTTATCATTGTTTTTAATAAATAGGTAGGTACATTATAAAATTTGATACATTTGTTGAGTTTGATATTTTTCAATGTTTTACAGAATCCTGGCCCACAGTGAGGCGTGTGAAAAAATTACTCCGATCGTTTTGAAAAATATTCAAAAAAATTTGACCATGAGAGAACACAAAGGTGTATTAAACAATGATGGCCATTTTGAACAATTTTTGTAGTAAATATGTTGTTTTTTCTTTTATTATTTACTATTCTGTTGATTTGATATTTTTATAGTTGTTGTTTATTGTTTCTTTTTATGACAACTTGTTAAAAATAAAAAGTTGATTTTAATGGGTTTAGTTTTGGCTAATCATGTATGATACAAACTTAAATTTTTTTTTTCAATTTTTTCATGCAAAAATCCAATATGGCGGCAATAGGAAAAACAAAAGATAGTGGCCGTATCTCAAAATCTAGTCGGCGTAAAAATACACAAATTGGATCAAAATGTAGGTAATTGTGTATGTTTTAATGTAAACCTTTCAGTTTTTTAAAATTCCTATAAATAAAAAAGTTTTAACCGATATTCAGTTTATTTGAAATATTTTGAGAACCGCTGATTTTTTAAAGAATGAGATTGACAAACAAAATTATTTAATTAAACTAAGAAATATAAGTAAACTATTAAAGAATTCTTTATTGGTAAACAAATTTTATACTTAATATTAATAATAATAATAATATGGTTTGGTTATTGTGTTTCAGACAAATAAGGGTTTAGATGTCAAATAAAATTGATACCTATATTAATAATTAACAACTGAGGAGCATCCGTGCAAAACCGGCTATATCCACTTTAATAAAATGTTGGGAAAATGGCAAAAACTCTCGGTTTCCTACAGATAAAAGAAAAAGCAAACTTGAGTTTTGTGGGCTTTGGAGTACTTGAATTATAAGACATACTTTCGTTTTCAAAAACTTTTTATTAAGGCCAAAATTTAAAAAAAAAATTTGGATATAGCCGGTTTTGCTCAAAAACCGAATAAAAAACGATTAAAATGTGAAAAAAAACCTTTATTATTCAAAAATAAATTTAGTGCAAACATGAAAAATCAGAACAAATTTTAGTAGTAGTATCGATATATCCAAGCCACATGCTCATCATCATTATTATTTATTGGATATAGCCGGGTTTGCTATAAAAAAACGTGGATTTGGCCGGTTTTGCTCCTAAAGCTACCTTTAAGATGGATATAGTTGGATTTAAACAGAATTATCTTGGTTGTCGATAGAAATGAACCCAAAGATGCAAAATCAGAAAAAAAAACAAAAACTGAATAAAATGGATTTAGCCGGTTTTGCACGGATGCTCCTCAATTATTGTTAACAGTTGCAATATGCAGTATGGGTTGCCTATGATAAGTAGGCATATACTTTAATATATAGTAGATATCTACTTATCAGAGGCAACCAATATTGCATAATGTATCACACCACTGCAGTGGTGCACTGGCTCTATTCATTTAGTATATAATATACTAAAATATAAAAGAATTACAATTAAATTACAATGCAGCCAGTGTCAACATATTATGTTGACACTGGCTGCATTGTAATTTAATTGTAATTCTTTTTTGGAGCCAGGATTGTTCCGTCAGGACCGTCATGGAACTTCCGTGGCCCTCTGCTAAGCAGTGCCTGCTTTTTACTCTTTGCAAGGCTAAAGCCGCTGAACCCACAATTTACCCACATTTAGATTTTTAGGGAACTGAGATCAGATCAGTGAGCTGTTTCACTGTTTTGCCCCATGATGAAAAATAAGGAAGTGGGCTCTGTCATTCTGGTGTCATATTTATTACGTCAAGCTGCATACGTCAAATTTATTACGTAAGAATCTAATTAGATTCTTACGTTAACGTAAGGAAGTGTGAAACATTGACTATAACTGTGACCTATATCTTACGTAAGCGTGACCTGACATGACTTTCTATTTACGTCACATTAAAGTCATTGTGTTTACTGGAATATACTTGTAGGTATATCATTATATATTACACGTTAGCGGCGGCCGCTGAGGCCCTGAGATTAGGCAAGGAACAATTACTTTAGTCCTAATTTTCGATGGTAAAGCCATACCAGCCACCACTACATTTTATAGAATCGTATAGTATAAAAAATACCTACAAGTGTATACGACGTATACACTTGTAGGTATTTTTTTATATAAAATCTTAAATCTTGTTTCTTTTATTTCTCATTGTTTATCATAAACTTTATTTTATTAATTTTGGTTGACTTTCTTTTTCTTCATTGTACATGATTATATTTTGTTTTATCTTTATATCTTTATAAAAATGTTAAAAATAATTTTATTAATTTATTTGTTTAATCCAGTTTATTCTTGGAAAATGCACGATTCAACCATCCTATGCTTAGGTGCTTTCCAAGAATTAAATGATTTGTTTATTTAGAAATTATTATTATAAAAAAAACACTTTGTTATTATGTACACCCTAATGATGATGAATAAATTTGATTTGATACTTGTATATCATTATAAATGGCTATATTTATATACAATGACATATATTTTGTCGAATTGACCTAACTAGCAATTTGTAAATTTTACAAGACAGCCTAAAACAAAAATGAGCTTTATTTATATCGACGTAAAGGTATAAAGTTATAGACTGCTGTGTGGTCTATACCATGAAAGATACATTTACCAACTTCATAAGACAATAGAATAGACCCTTAAGACAATTGTAACTTATTTTGAGAACAATTTCATTGTTTTGAATTTTGTGGGTTAGACTTCTTCGATATGTATATTAAGTATATATAGCCATATGATATTATATGGTTATTTATATAATTGTATATAATAATAATAATAATAATAATAATTTATTGCCCAACAGAATACAGAAAATTCCATTTACAGGACAAATTAAATGAGTAACACTTAAATAAAAATACCTAATAAAAAAAATATAATAAAATATGAGAGAACAAAAAAAACTACTTAATAACTACTAACAAAAAAATAAAGAAGCTATGGCGATAATCTTGCTAATGCTATCACAAAATAAATCACAATAATTGCAAATTAAATTAAAGTTGTTACACATTATATAAATAGGAGACTTAATTAGTCATTATTGTATATGGGTGTATAGAGTATAGAGTGTATAGAGTATATCATATAAATTATACATATTATTTCTATGGAGTATATAGTACCGCGCGCGATCGGTAAAGAAGAGTTTGACTGCCAGTCGAATAGTTATGCGTCGGATTTGCGTTAATAGAATTAAGATGCTGCCTGAAAACAGTATGTTTTGAAATAAAAGTGTTAGTAAGCTGCAAACTGTATTTAATTCATCTAAATTAATTAACCTAGTTGGTTGCAACTTACTTACCAAGTTAGTAACGTAGATTTGTATGGTAACTTTGTGATAAAGGATATTATTCACGTTTTATGTTGTGTGGATTGTGCCACTACTTTCCAAGTATTGTTATTTAATTAAATACCTACTATTTATGTGCTGAGCACAAAGTTTGAAGGCCAAAGTTTGTAGCGGAGGCCTACATTTGAGCGAAGCAGAAAAAAACGTTCATTTTATCTTAAAGAAAAAAAAAATAACTACATAGTGTAGGAAAAAATGTATGTTGGGTTGCATGCAATGCTTCTTACTTTTTCCAACCCCCTTTGGGTTGCAATAATATGTTAAATTAAAATTTAAAAAATAAGATTTTTTTACTATTGTAATTAACTTTTTTGGTTCAAACAAAAGGTGTATTTTCTCTATACAATAACACAGTGGTAACATCAAAAAGACACAAAAAATCGCCGGTACGCGTAAACTTAATTATTGGGCGTAGAATCCAGTAGTGTAGGTAATCAGTTTTTAAAGTTAGCTCGTTTTCTTAAGATATTTCATATTTAAGTTTTTGTAAGTTTTTGGTTTATTATTTGTGTACCTATATTTTGAGAAATACCAAAAAGACACACAAAAAAACGCCGGAACATGTAAACCTTATTTTTGGGTGTAGAATTCAGTGGTGTAATTCGTTTTTTATTATTAGGTCGTTTTCACAATATTTGAAATTTTGTGTTTAAATATTTTTTTATTTGTTATTTTGCTTTATATGTATATATATATATATATATATATATATATATATATATATATATTTAAGACACCATAATCCCTCTTAAAATATCTTTATTTATTTTAACTATTTATAATTAACATTTTTGGCCAATTCCAATATTAAAATCTATTAAAATTTATTTATTTCTAAAAAATTATTATTTATCAATAATAAACTATTTTTGTCAGTTCCTAGTATAAAATATTAAAATTAATTTAAATTTAAAAAAATAAAAAAACTACTTAAATAACAAGTTTTAAAGAATGTAAAAAATGTTTAATTTTATGCCTCTTTGAAGATTGACCAACAAAAATCAGCAAGCATCGAGTCGATTTTTTTGCCAGAAAACCGATCTTCAAATGACATAATGGTTTGATGAAATCGTTCACCAGCTTCATCGGAAGTTGTTTTTCATATATGAAAATCAAAATAAGCATGCAAAATTTTTAGCTACATATTTATACTTACTTAACCACAAAAACTTTGTAGCAAAGAATTCTTTCAATTGTAAAAACTAAACAACATTTATACAGGTTGTACTTAGTCTATTCACTAAAATAACAATTTTATTTAATTCGATTATTTCCCACTTATACCAGACAATAAAATTTACCAAAACAAATTTAATAAAAAAAAAATATGCGAAAAATCTAATAAAATTAAAAAAATATGAATAATATCGGCTTAAACACGAAAGTTATTAATTTAAGAGACAATGAATTAAAAATAAATACAGACATTATAAAACGGGTTATACTATCTTTTTCTTTAAAAATATAGCAAAATGTTGAAACAAAAAACTTTAAAAATTAAATTTATTTAAATATTTAATATTTTGAGAAAACGAGCTAACTTTAAAAAACGGATTGCACCACTAAATTCTACACACAAAAATTCAGTTTTATATGTCCCGGCGTTTTCTGTGTTTTTGGTATTTCTAAAAATATAAACAAAAAATAAACCAAAAAAGTTACAAACTAAAATATTAAATATCTTAAGAAAACGAACTAACTTTAAAAAACTGATTAAACCACTGAATTCAACATCCAAAAATTAGGTTAACGTGTTCCGGCGTTTTTATGTGTCTTTTCAAAAGTTTGAAATTTACCTACAGTGTAATCGGCCTAATAAAATCAAATATCAGCAAATTATAAATTAAGATTTTAACATTAAATTACCATCAGTATAAATTTCTGCAGAAAGTAACATATATCTATCTGTGTTTAGATGTCTGTTTTGTAGATGATTTGAAAGTCAAAATTAAATAATTATACGCTAAAGAAGCATCGCTACTAGCGATTCCCTAGTAGTGCCACCCGGTTTCAAACGAGTATGCTACAAACAAGTGTTTTTGAGAATAAAGCCGGAAAATGTTAAAAATATCAACACCAAAAACCGTTCACGATTTGTTGCGTTTTTGGGTGTTTTTCGAGAGAAAATCCTGTGTTTTTACAGGTTTTCCAATGAACAGTGAAAATCCGAATGAAGAAAATAAATTGCATACAGTGTAGGTAAAGATAAATTGTACCTATTAGATACAATAAATACACATTTAAGTAATAATTTACGTAAATATTGTAAACATTTCAGTTCAGTAAACATCTTAAAACAAATAAGTCGTCTAAATTCAAACAGCATTTAGCATTATTAAAAGCGTTGATTAAGAAAGTCTCCACTCAACAGTAAATACCAATAACCGGTATTATATAATTTTATTGTATTTTATATAATATTATGCTGCTATGCATTCGTAGGTATATTTTGTCGTTAAAAATGCAGTTGTCGCCGTTTTTTAGTGGAGTCAAATTTTTTTTAAATATAATTGCTGTTTTAGTTAATTTTTTTTATTTCGTTTTTGTAAATATCATATAATTCATATATTTCTTTTTCGTATTCTTCATCCCTTTTCTGGATTCTGAAGGTAACTGGGCAAATTTTCGTTAAATGTACATTTGCTGTCCCCAGCCAATTTTATTTTTATTTTTGACCTTTGTTGATAAGTTTTGTATTTTTATATTTAAATACCCCCTTTCTGTTAGGACCCATCGTATTTTTATTTTTAATTACTTTGTGTTTCTATATATGGCAGAAAAACTAGGTGAAATGTCCTGTAACCTAACTGTCCCCAGAGGCGATTTTTTAATTTAAATTATTATATTCTTCTTCTTTTCAGCTTTCTTCTGAAAAAATAAATTATTTTTGAACAATTGAAAGTTCTTTTATTCGTATATAAAACTAAAATAGTTTTCTACAAAGAAGTTTAAACAGAAAAAAATACTAAAGTTGACATTCAAAAATCTTGTTTTTTTTTCTAACGTCGTCTTCTATGCCGACTGCTTCAAAATAGAGACACAAGATAGAGATACTATAGTGTTATTTCTAGAGGGCATACATGTTTGATAGTTCGGCAACAAAAAGTGAGCACGTGTAAAGTGTATGAATTTTTTTGTAAATATTTTAAAGGTAAGATTTTTTTGCGTACACTTTTGGTGTCTTTTACAAAACGCTACATACAACTCTTGTTTTAGAAGTTAACTTTTTTATTTTCATTTTGTATTATTGCATAGTAGAAATTCCAAACAAATGCAGAAAGATATTTACATTTAACATTCTGAAAAATAACGTTTGAAAAAGTCAAAACCAATGTGTCATAAAACGTTCAGGAAGATGCGTTAGGAGGAGGACAATGTTTCATTTCTTCCTTACGTTCCTTCCCTATTTCAGATTAACCCTATAAGTTTTATTTCTTGTTCTATCACAAAGGAAAAAAAATCGATCAAATTGACCTGCCTGGACAAAATATATATACAAAATGTACATTTAACGAAAATTCGCCCAACTACTAATTCCTTGGTCTGACTACTGAAATAGTTTGTTGCAAATATCAGTGTGGTATCTCTAGTTTGTGAAGCATTTATAATGTTTAGGCCGGAACAGGATGATTTATATATATATCTAATATTTTTTCGGGTGGTTAAAAGTATTTTCTGAATTTATTAATTTTGTTGCCATTAGTTTTTTATGTTCTCTATAATGCACTGTTTTTAAAATTTAAATTTTTCCATACGGCCCGAATACGTTTTGCCGAATCGGCCGCGTGCGGCCCGACACATGTATTTGTTCCGGCGTGTAGACCGGGCATGTCCGCCTGGCCGAATGTCGGCTATGATTACTCTCCGAGTGTCGGCTGTGTATAGTTGGCCGAGTGCCGGCCACAACAGCCTGGCTATTTAAAAAAAGCCTTCAGACGTCCTGGATAGGTATGTGGGTCTGTAGATTTACCGAATAACACAATATAATTCACTTTGTAATAAATTGATTTTATTAAATTAGTTCTTGTCAAAACTATTTTTATTTATTATTTTTATCTCTTGGTTACGGTCGCCACAGGAGCCCCCCGCGGAGACCGGAGGTCAGGGCTGACAAAAGCGAACACGGCGGCCGGATCGTGTCACGTAGGGAGGGCGCATGGCCGTATCGGACAGCAGGGCAGGAGTTGGGGCTGGGGTCGTTGCAGGGCGAACGATGGAAGCTGGAGTTGGAGCGGGTTTGAGACTTGGTGCAGCGTCATCATCTAGGAGGAAGGCAGGCTTTACTCGGTCCACACTCACACGAACGTCGGAGCCTTTGTATTGGATGGTGACGGTCTTGGCATCTCTACGTTTGATTTTATAGGGACCGCTGTATGGGAGCTGCAGGGACCTTCGCACGGTGTCATCACGCATAAAAACGTGGGAACATGTTGAAAGGTCCTGTAACCTAACTGTCCCCAGAGGCGATTTTTTAATTTAAATTATTATATTCTTCTTCTTTGCAGCTTTTTTCTGAAAAAATAAATTATTTTTGAACAATTGAAAGTTCTTTTATTCGTATATAAAACTGAAATAGTTTCTACAAAGTAGTTTAAACAGAAAAAAATACTAAAGTTGACATTCAAAAATCTTGTCTTTTTCCTAACGTCGTCTTCTATGCCGACTGCTTCAAAATAGAGACACAAGATAGAGATACTATAGTGTTATTTCTAGAGGGCATACATGTTTGATAGTTCGGCAACAAAAAGTGAGCACGTGTAAAGTGTGTGAATTTTTTTGTAAATATTTTAAAGGTAAGATTTTTTTGCGTACACTTTTGGTGTCTTTTACAAAACGCTACATACAACTCTTGTTTTAGAAGTTAACTTTTTTATTTTCATTTTGTATTATTGCATAGTAAAAATTCCAAACAAATGCAGAAAGATATTTACATTTAACATTCTAAAAATAACGTTTGAAAAAGTCAAAACCAATGTGTCATAAAACGTTAAGGAAGATGCGTTAGGAGGAGGACAATGTTTCATTTCTTCCTTGCGTTCCTTCCCTATTTCAGATTAACCCTATAAGTTTTATTTCTTTAAAGTTTATTTTTGTTATTTATAAACTTAAAGAATTTTTTTTGCAGTATATTACACTGTTCTATCACAAAGGAAAAAAAATCGATCAAATTGACCTGCCTGGACAAAATATATATACAAAATGTACATTTAACGAAAATTCGCCCAACTACTAATTCCTTGGTCTGACTACTGAAATAGTTTGTTGCAAATATCAGTATGGTATCTCTAGTTTGTGAAGCATTTATAATGTTTAGGCCGGAACAGGATGATTTATATATATATCTAATATTTTTTCGGGTGGTTAAAAGTATTTTCCGAATTTATTAATTTTGTTGCCATTAGTTTTTTATGTTCTCTATAATGCACTGTTTTTAAAATTTAAATTTTCCCATACGGCCCGAATACGTTTTGCCGAATCGGCCGCGTGCGGCCCGACACATGTATTTGTTCCGGCGTGTAGACCGGGCATGTCCGCCTGGCCGAATGTCGGCTATGATTACTCTCCGAGTGTCGGCTGTGTATAGTTGGCCGAGTGCCGGCCACAACAGCCTGGCCATTTAAAAAAAGCCTTCAGACGTCCTGGATAGGTATGTGGGTCTGTAGATTTACCGAATAACACAATATAATTCACTTTGTAATAAATTGATTTTATTAAATTATTTTTACAGTTCTTGTCAAAACTATTTTTATTTATTATTTTTATCTCTTGGTTACGGTCGCCACAGGAGCCCCCCGCGGAGACCGGAGGTCAGGGCTGACAAAAGCGAACACGGCGGCCGGATCGTGTCACGTAGGGAGGGCGCATGGCCGTATCGGGCAGCAGGGCAGGAGTTGGGGCTGGGGTCGTTGCAGGGCGAACGATGGAAGCTGGAGTTGGAGGAAGGCAGGCTTTACTCGGTCTACACTCACACGAACGTCGGAGCCTTTGTATTGGATGGTGACGGTCTTGGCATCTCTACGTTTGATTTTATAGGGACCGCTGTATGGGAGCAGCAGGGACCTTCGCACGGTGTCATCACGCATAAAAACGTGGGAACATGTTGAAAGGTCCTGGAAGACAAAAACTTTAGGGGTAGCATGATGAGAGGCGGGTACAGGGCGGAGTTCAGACATGCGCTGTCGCAGGCGTACAACATAGCTGGCAGCATCCTCTTGACGTAGACGAGTTCAGCTGGAGAAGCGTGTAGGTCTTCTTTAAAGGCACTGCGGAGTCCAAGCAACACTATTGGAAGAGCTTCAAGCCAAGATGCGCCGGGGTGGCACATGAGCGCTGCCTTGAGCTGACGGTGAAATCGTTCAACGAGGCCATTGGCGCTGGGATGGTAACTGCAGGTGCGAGATCGTTCGATGCCAAAAACAACATTGAGAGCTCGGAACAGGGCAGATTCGAATTGGCGGCCTTGATCGGAAGTGATGCGTGCAGGAGAGCCAAAACGGGAGAACCAACACATTACCAGAGCTTCCGCAACTTCTTCGGCAGTGATTTTTTGAAGAGGATAGACTTCGGGCCATCTGGTGTACCTATCTACCGCAGTAAGACAGTATCGATAGGGGCCGGCAGGAGGAAGAGGGCCAATAATGTCAATATGCACGTGCTCGAATCTGGAAGAGGGCAGGTCAAATTTTCCTAGCGGTGCATGTGTGTGCCTTGAAACTTTCGAACGCTGGCAGTGTTTTCAAGCACGAGCCCAGGTACGGCAGTCCTGCTGTAGACGTGGCCAAACGAAGCGCTGGGAGACAAGTTTTGCCGATGTTCTGGCACCAGGATGGCTGAGGTTGTGCAGAGATTCAAACACTGGGCGCCGTAGCGATGCAGGGTCGTTGCAACGGCGTAGTTGTATCGCAGTAAAGTTGGAAATTGGATCCAGGCACGTTAACAAGCTGAAGTCGGAGAGCCGTGTCACTGGTAAGAAGTTTTTGTAGCTCTGTGTCACCTTCTTGATAACGGGCAATCGTATGGAGTTCTACAGCAGGAGCACTGGTTAGTGCGTCGACACGAGAGAAGGCGTCAGCGACGATGTTGGCGGATCCATCAACGTGTTGAATGTCAGTCGTAAACTGTGCAATGTAAGACAGTTGATTCTGCTGCACTGGAGGTAATTTATCGCGACGTTGATCCATTGCGTAGGTCAAAGGCTTGTGATCTGTGTAGATCGTACAATGCTGTGCCTCGAGGATATGACGAAAATGGCGGACAGCTGCGTGGACGGCTAGAAGTTCTCGATAATAAGCTGGCCAATCTGATTTTCGTGGGGTATGCTTCTGAGAGAAGAATGCCAGTGGTTGCCAGGAGTCGTCAACACGCTGCTGAAGAGCGGCACCAATGGATGTACTGGAGGCGTCACAGAAAAGGGCAAGCTGGGCGTTGTGATCTGGGTGCGTCAGAAGCGTAGCTTTTACCAGGTTGTCTTTGCAGGCAGTGAAGGCTTGGTCCAGGTCCGGTGTCCAGTTCACAAGCTGGTTGCCTCGAAGTTTGGACAGGGCGGTGTGGAGAGGCGCTTGATGCTTTGCCGCAGAAGGTATGAACCGGCGATAAAAATTTATCATGCCCAGAAAACGACGCAGACCTTTTGCTGCGGATGGGCGAGGGAAGTTACAGAGGGCGTCAATTCTGTCTGGAAGAGGCCTGGTACCTGCAGAGGAGACTTCATATCCAAGAAATTTCACTGCTGGTTTATTCAGTACACTTTTCTTCACGTTGACTAGGATACCATAGTCAGAAAGGCGAGTGAAAAGGGTGCGAAGATGTTTTTCATGTTCGTCAGCATCTCGTGAGAAAACCAGAATATCGTCTATGTAGGGAAAGCAGAATTCCAGTCCGAAAACAACTTCATCTATAAAGCGTTGGAATGTCTGTCCGGCGTTTCGTAGCCCAAACGACATAAATGGAAACTCAAACAGGTGTTGTAATGGCTGTTTTCGGAATGTCCTTAACGTTGACGGGAATCTGGGCCTTGACGAGGTCAATGATGGAATAGGTGGTGCATCCACGAAGTCGATATGTGAAATCGTGGATATGTCGCACTGGATATCTGTCTGGTACGGTTCTGGCGTTGAGGACACGGTAGTCGCCACAGGGTCTCCAACCGTCTGGTTTCTTTGGAACCATGTGCAGGGGAGAAGACCAGGGTCCATCTGAGCGGCGGGCCGTTCCTTCACGGAGCATGGCATCGAATTCAGCTTTAGCCAATACTAGGCGATCAGGGGCAAGGCGTCGAGGGCGGGAAGAAACAGGTGGTCCAGGTGTCGTTTTAATATAGTGCAACGTGGAATGGCGGATCTCTCGGAACGTTCCAGCAGGGCGAATGAGCGCAGGAAACTCTGACAGGATGGAATTGCCAGGCGACTCGGGAATAATGTCCTTGACGCTGACTTGGGGAATGCTGACTGACTGGCAAGGAGTGGAGATGCCAGTGACGCTGTCGATGAGGCGTTTATTGCGGCAGTCAGGTAGAAGTCCGAAATGCGCCAGAAAATCGGATCCAAGGAGAGGAACACTCACGTCGCGACGCGTCGGCGATGACAAAATTCCAAACAAAGGCACGTCGAAGTCCAAAATTTAAATTTAGTGTTAAAACGCCATAGGTATGGATGATGGAGTTGTTGGCAGCACGCAGTTCGTAGCTGACACGGCATCGACGATCGGCGAGAAATGTCCGAGGAAAACAACAAATGTCGGAGCCTGTGTCTAATAAAAATGTATGTTTTGTCGTACGGTCTAAAACAAGAAGGCGGCGTCCTCCGGTAGGGCAGCCGGCTGCCGCCGTCACTGACTGCCGTTGGAGTTTGTTGAAATGAACGAACAGGGTTGGGTGCACTTGGTGGCTTGGTTGCTGAAACGTCGGTGATACCAACAGACGGTTCTGGATGTGGAATTGGCAGACGAAGAACGGTTGCGACGATCACCAGATAAAGTGTGGTTTCGTGGCCGAGAGTGATGGTTGATTGATTTTATGTCGATCTGCATTGCAGAAATCTGACGCAAAAGTTCGTTCAACCGCTGGGAAAATGGGTCGGATACAGTTGCAGGCGGAGTAGAAATGGAATGGACCGCACCAGAGGTGGAGGATGCGAGTAGTGGGGTATTAGGCAACCTACCAAGGATCGCAGATGACGGAGAAACTGGGAAGGGGTACGATCGCCAAGCTCCTCTTCCATTAAAAGCTGGCGCACACGACGCTCTTCTGACACTGACAGGCGGCGAATAATTTCTGTCTTTAATGTGGTATATGGTGTGTTAGCAGGTGGATTGATGATTAAATCTTCAACCTCATTTGCGTACCATTCGTCCAGGTGTGAAATCACGTAAGAATATTTGGTTATTTCCTGGGTGATATGGGCGATCATGAATTGTGCTTTGACCTGAGCAAACCAGAGGGTCGGCTTGTCCTTCCAGAAGGGCGGAAGCTTCACAGTAACGCGATGAACTTCTGAGGAAGGTGGTTCAGTTGTTTGACAAACCTGTTTTTTTTCTTCGTCTTGCTGACTTAATTTTTGTTGTTGCTGCTGCTGAAGTTGCAACAGAAGGGATTCATTTTGTTTTTGAAGTTGTTGAAGTTGCTCTTGTAAAGCCTCCATCACGCAATCACCAATCGAACACGATGCGTGAAACGCGACGGACAAAAGTCAACTTGGGCACAAAAACAGTCAGGGCACTATTGCTCTTATCGGGGTCACCAATGTGGGTAATTTGTAATAAATTGATTTTATTAAATTATTTTTACAGTTCTTGTCAAAACTATTTTTATTTATTATTTTTATCTCTTGGTTACGGTCACCACAGGTATATCCTATAGGTTTAACACACTCGACTATAGCTAGCCATTATTCGTTACTGAGCAGATGAGAATGGAGATGGGGACTTCAAACAATTAATGTTCAGCTATGCTATTACAGACGCACACTTCCAACTAAATATTGCAACCCATCGCTATTTATAGTTAGCTCGCTTGCATAAGCAGCCGTGAGATGTATTGCTTTTGACGCGGCAGGCCGTATTCCGGCCGTAAGCGGGCCGGCTAGGACAAGCCGAACGATTTTGCAGCGGCATGCCGTATTCTGGCCGACTTTGGTTAGAACATGGCCAAACGGTACCGGGCTAACATAACGCGGGCCATAAGCAGGACGACTGGGTGTTGGGGGTGTTTGGTGCTTACTGGGTTAAATCACTGTTATTCTGCAAGATGTCCAGTGACGAAGAAATCACTATATTAGTTACTCTATAAAAATGAATTAGTCAAAAATGTCATAGCGAAAAAGCAGACACTAATAATTCTCGTCAACAGCAATTTGTATCCAGGACATTTAGCAGTCAATTCCTATAAAATATTATTCGCTGAATCCGAAAATGTCGTCAAAAGTATAAAAATAAAAATTTTTGAAATATAATCAATTTTATGTAATATGTCATATATTATATATAATATTATATGTTATACAATATTTATTTGACTATATTTCAAAAACTGCTTAACATTTATAGTTTTTGACGGTCTTTTCGGATTCAGTGGTTTACCTCTCGGCTATTATCATTGAAGTACCTACCATGTAATATTTTAAAAGTTGTTGCAGAAATTATTGCTTTATGGTTAACTTTTATAATAAATGTATGCTTTGAAAAGGGATATTTTCCTCGACAAGCAAAAAAAGGCATAATAATACCTATTTTTAAAAAGGATGACAAAAGTAATTTATTGAATTATAGACCAGTTTCGCTTTTAACTGTCTTATTGAAGAAATTTGTAAGAACTTTTTATAATAGGGTTATATTTTTTACCAACAAATATAAATTAATAACTGAAAGACAGGATGGATTTATTCGGGTACAGTCAACACAAACAGCTATGATTTCGGTTTATAACATTTGAAAACAAACTTAAAACCTGTGGAATTTTTTGATTATACATTTTGTTTTGATACTGTAAATCATAAGTTGCTCCTAAGCTACGACAGAAAATACCAGTTTTGTTTTATTACCCAGTCATTAGAAAATCAGATGGACGAACAAGGAAACATGTTACTTGATGAAGGACATTTGTACTTTTAACAAGATGGAGGTCCTCTATGCTTTACCAGTCAGAGAATGGTTGGCAAGATCGCCAGTTTTGTAGGGTCATTTAAAAACACAAGTCTACAAAACACTATCTGAGAACATTCAAGAACTCAAACGAAGAATACTTCAAGAATGTAGGCAAACAACTCCTGAAATGTTTTAAAAAGTTTGACAATAGTTTAAAGATTGTGTTATTGCAAATAAAGAAGCACATTTTGATCATTTAAATTAATTTTTCTATGGAATTCTTTGTTTTATTTATATTACACCTTTTTTGTTCTATCTAATCTGTGATCGGATTTTAATATTTTTTAACTTCAATCAGACATTTAATTTCCTTTAACAAATGATGTGTCCCAAGGTATAGGGTAAAGGGTAGCTGGGGGTAAGAGGGTGCAACATAAAATTTGTTTACTTTCGACCTGTTTTTGCTCAAGATCATATTTACTATAACTCAAAAGTTATTAAGGGTGGCTAGTTTTTCCTTTAAAGAATATCTAAATTTTGTTTTGTTATGTTGGTTATTTATCTATTTTTTTAACTAGATATAAATATTTCAAATTTTTAAAAATTTAGTTTTAATATTTACGATTAAGATCGTATGTAATTGATTCACTTGTAATTATTTCGTCTCCGCTTTTGTTTAATTTCGTTCGTGTTCCACACCAGCATCGGCAGACAGCTGTTTCGATCTATTGGATCTCATCAGTGCCGAGTTGCTGTTTGGTTCGTGTTCCGCGGAGACGAAATAATTACAAGTATTTCAAATTTTATTTCGCTTTGTATATTTCTATTATTTTGTGACGTTTTTTTATACAATTTTGTAAATTGTCCTTTGAAAATAAATTTATTATTATTAATATTTTAATTAAGTAAGTTGTTAGGGATGATTTAAAATGTTAAAAATCCAAATGTTGGTAAAACATGCGGAAAACTATCTTTATTAGTACCTACATTTTCTTATAGATACAGAAGTAATAAAATTAAATGTCTTTTGTCCTAAGCCGCACAATACGTTAGTAGATGAGTTCTTGAGCAGGGATTGTGACAGCATTCCTCTACTATTCCGCGACGGGGCTTGAGCGGCACGAAATTTCTCGGGTTGTCTTCACTTAAAAACGGATACGATAATTCCAAGTCGAGGAAGCCGTTTTCGTTGTCATCCTCGTATTCGTTTGCAAGAAAATCGTCGAAAGCTAAAAAAACTTTGATTTAAGATACAAACAGATAAGTTATTTTTTTCAGATTGACATAAAATCCGAAATTGTATTTATTTGTGAAAAATGTATTCTTTATTTTGCTTATTACTTATTAAAAATATATATAAAATATGTGTAAGATAATATAAAAATATAAAACATATTAAGATTTTTTATTTTGTTAAATATTTTATGCTTAAAATTTATGTAACTTTTTACACACAGTGGTTTTTTATTCAAAAAAGGCTCAAACAATATTCGCTATATCACACCTCAAAATATTCGACATATATTTGATTACTCGTACCTACCTACATTATATTATAATAAATTATAAAATAAAAAATACTAATATGTTTCAAATTTTTCTTTGGGTTAAAGTACAAATTTGTATCTTGTTATATTATAATATTTATAAAATTTGCCTAAATTAGGTATTATAAGTTTCAAATCACAAATTTTAATAGTAAACAATTAAATGAACCAGTTTAAATCTACCTGATGGAAAAATTTACCTTTAATCTAAACTTTATTATTGTCAACACTCACCACTTAATTGATTGATTATCGCCAAGGCGGGTAAAGTTTTTTACCTCTAGTACAAAAATTCGATTTCTGTAAGATGTAGCTAACATAATTATTATTATAATTGTACATTTTTTTTATCGTTTGACAAATAAAATTATGCATTAAAGATGAAATGTTGTATGTTTAAAGAAATTAAGATTTTACCACCAATTTTAGGTAAAGTTTTCCGTTACGTTGATTTATTACAAGAAGTAAATTGCTATTTAAGATTTAGGATCAAACACCCAATCTTCGTGGTGGAGATAAATGATCCGTTTATTGCTAATCCATTTAGTTTATGTAACTGTGTTAGTTTGGAAACTATTTGCTTTAAATTACTGTAACAAAATCATTTTTACAAAACTTTTTTGTATTTGAAATTATAACCTTAAATATTATTTTTAGAACCTGTTGGTTGGAATATCTTTATAAATTTGTGTTCCAATTAATTATTTATTTCAAAATATTCATGTTTTAAAAATTATTCCGGTATCCGAGCCTCTTGGATAAAAGACATTTATAACATTTGTCATATAAATAATTACATTACAACATTTATACCAATAAATCATTCATAAGAAAAGTTTTAAAAAACCCTTGTCTTACTGGATATACTAACCACTAGACCATACGGGATACTCTTTATAATAAACCAAACTTATTATTCTGCGCGCGCGATTATCTTTGAAACGCTTACATTTGTCAAAAAACAAAAAAAAGTTTTTTGTGGATTATTTAATTTAAAAAAAAAATATATAAATCCCAAGTAAAATTTGTTTTTTCAAAACTTTGTATACTTTTTTATAGAGCGTAAAATTTTCTAAAATAATCTCTATTAAGATAGTTTATCCGTCAAGCCTTTTTGCGGAATTTTTTTAAACGTTATTTAAAAAAATGGAAAAAATAAAAAAGCCAGCTTTAAATATCAATTTTAAGAGCTTATATTTGAGTAAGTTATTTTAGATAGACAAGAGTGCATAATATACAGGGTGTCCTTTTTTTAGGTTAAGCATGGGTATCTCGCTTATCTTTAGAGATTCATAGTTAAATTAGGAAAAAGTTGCGCATTTGTACGTCGAATGTGTATTTTTTATTAAAGAACGGTTAAACGTAGCCTTTTCTAATTCGGACATTATTAAGGCAAAATAATAAGGAAAATAATTATTTCAATCTGCTAAATTCTTTTTGCCAGCTTTCCAAACTGACAGGCTAAGCATAGCGACTTAACTTGACTATCTTATTTTAAGTAAATCATATAACCTGTCTATTTAAATTTCACGTTTTTCATTTTCACTTAGGTTATTGTGAAAACTCGACTTGGGGCCGGTTTATCAATTTTTGTTAGTCTATCTGACAGTTAAATTCCATATCGATCTTTGTGAGAACAATGGTATCCATGGAAATTATCTGCCAGATAACTAACTGCAACTTTAACCGGACATTGATAAATCGGCCCTTAATAACTTAAAACAAAAAAACGTACCTAAACATATAATTCTTATACATTTGGGAAAACCTAGATAAGCTTTAAAATCTTTTATTTTTACTGTAACTCAAACTTTTTTGATTATTATATTTTCAACAGTAAGTTTAATCCTTTAATAGAACTTTTAACTTGACTAAGATTAGGTACACATTGTCTAAGATATCGGTGTCAATAGTCAATACAGTCCCATTTTGGCAAAAATCGACCAAAAATATATGAAACAAAAAACTCTAGATAGACATCTAAATATCTAAAATATACCGGGTGTTTCATTAAAAAACAATGTTTGTTTAATTGTCCTATGCTTTTTTCTTTTATTTTTGTCATAAGGATTTTTGAAACCACCCTGTACATAAATGTAAAAAATATTTTTTCTACGACCACTATGTAAAAGTAACTTTTCATGATGGCATCGTTGCTTAGAAAATGAACCTTTTCATTGGCAAGGCAAAACACGAATGTAAAGTGACATTTCTGTGTGAAAATTGACAGGTCTGTGTGAAAAGAACCGGAAAGCATCGTTTGACATTCAGCTGTCAAAAAAGTTTTTAGGTTATTTTGTTTTGTATTTAAAAATAATAAAAAATAAAAGGGTCGCAGAAAAAACGTTGTGTTATACTTGTGAGAAAAGCTTTCTTCAAGCTCGTGTTAATGCACACTCGGCCTAACGGCCTCGTGGGCAACTTAAAAACTCGCATGAAAAAGTCGCTTTTCAACACTTGTAAAACAAATAACTACCTATTGTGATTTTATTTTTAGCTTACGAATCAAAAGAACGTTTTGTGTTAAAGTCTTTACATAAAAAAAATTAAACTCAATAAAAATTAAATTTCAACAAATACTCAATGTTCTTATTTATTTGATAATTTGAGCTTAAAATTGTATGGCACAGAGAGCAAATAATTCCTATTTTTACCATCTTTAAGCTACCTAATAAAAATATTTAAGCTACATGATAATAATGTTGTTATAAAAATGTGGAGCTAAAAAGGGTCGGAAAGCAATACTATACTTCTCAGATATTTTTTAAGACGCTCAGGAAAAACTATCAAAATCAGAAAACACGATTACAAAGCTTGTAAATGTAGTAGTAAACAAATCGTTCTTAACTGAGCTACACAAGGACTACAAACTCAATAGAGGGAATTAACAGATTCTGCCTAGTAAATCGCACAATTACGTGTTCGTTTTCACCACTGGCAGCGAGATTTTAATTTTGTACAAACGTCTTTCAGTACTGTACATACTAAAAAACAAATAGCCCCCTCTTATTTTGGGTAACCATTTGAATACATGTTGTTCGTACTCCTTGTGTAGATATGAATTATAACCCCAAAATGTTTTGTTCTCATTTTAAATTACACAAATATAAGTACCTACCTTGTATATTAGATTTCTTTATCGCTGGTGAATTGTAGTTTCCATCGCATATAATACTCAATGCTTTTCCTAATTTCTCTCCGCACAGTCTTGCTTTCTTCTCATAATTCTTGTAATAAGGTGATGCAGACGTTGACACAAAATAAGTAAGGAAAAAAAGAACAAAAAACGCTTTTGTGTTCATCTAAAATACAAAAATCACATTACATCACAACACAGCAATAAAAATCAGAAGGTGAAATTCATTGACCAACATTTTAATGAATGACATATTTAGAAAACAACAGTCAGCAAATTTACGAATTAAAATTTACAAAATAACAACATTTAACATACCGTTTATTTTGCACTGTTTGTGAGGTATTAGAACACTAGGCTATTTTCTCGTTGTTGGTTACTTTTATAGTAAATCAGTTACTAGGGCTAAGGTTAGGGGAAGGCGACAATTTTGCCTAAAATAACATTGTCAATAATATTAGCAAATCGTTTAAGATATCCATGGGGTGCATTCTATTTTACTTCGTAGCCATTAATATGTGCCACAGATTTGGTAATAAATTATAGAATAGAACAGGGTGGAATTAACGCAGAAAATGTTGCTTTTATTTAACACCACGTGTATATTTTTAAAGGAAAATAGTAATTTATGTATCAAGTGCACCAAATGGTGATTGAATATTACTTTTTTTTAATTAAAAAATTATTAGAAAGCCCCAAAGAAATTTCAAATTTAAGGTGCAACTTTGTTTCTTTAACTTTGACAAAAAATTGTTATTTTTATACCCAGTATAAAATATATTCATAATTCCGCTTACGCATCCCGTTCCGAAAAAAATAACTATCGACATTTGTTACGGATTCTGCTTTTGTTATAAAACTTCAGTTAAAAACGTACTAAAAAATAATAATAATTTATTGCTTGCTAATAATACAATCGTATTTTACAAATGTCAAATATAATATATATATATATATCGTATATTATAGTATACACTGTTCAAAATTTCATGACCATTTTAACACCAAATTAACACCATATTTGGTATATATCGATACAAACCAAAATGGTGTTAAATAGGGTTCGTTCGTACGGTGTTAATTTAAATACTAAAATGGTGTAAATTCAAATACTAAAATGGTGTAAATTTAACTTTCACACAGTATTAAAATAAATTTTACCTGGTGTAAATTGAACTCCTTTTCAGTGTTAAATATTATGTGTTTGTGGTCAAATTAAATCATACTACACAGAAAAAAGGAAAAAAAAGGAAACAGGAAGTTCCTTGACGCATTACTAGTACATTACCAGTGGTATTATTCCAGAAAATGGAACCTTCAACTCGCTAGAGATAATGGTTTTAGTTCGTTCCACTAACTTAAAATACTTCAAGTATTGACAGCTGTTTCCACCTATTTAAGGTCTAGTATCGAACAACTTGTAGTGTCACACCAAAGCAAAGGACAACATGAGCTTATATATTCTTCATGTAAGTCAACAGAGGCGAGATTTAAGAACATCACGTGATCCACAAAAAAATAAATACTTATGGGTCAACTAAATTAATATAGTTAAATGAACTATTTCTTTTTTTCTGTGTAGGTGCACTTCTCAAATATTTTTAGATAAACACCGTTTTGGTGTTCATTTTCAACCATAATTCATGGTGTTATATTAACACCACTTGGTGTTGGATTTTGACACCATTTTAGGATTACTTTTTACACCACAGATATTTTAAACAGTGTACAATAAGCATTAAAAAGTGTACAGGGTTATCCTCTATAATGTCGCCCCCCTTTAACTTTTTTATTTTAGGTGTCCCAAAAAATTTAAAAGTGTGGTTATGTAGGTACTAAAAAATACTTTTTTTCTACTTATAAAAAAATTAAAAATTGATCAATATACAGGGAAAAACAAAAATATTTTTTTTTCAATGGATCACCCTATATATGAATTTATTTTTCGATTCCTTGTAAAATTCTGAGCATAATTCATATAACAAACCATATACCTAAATTCAACCGTTTCTGAAATATTCGCATTCGAAATGTTATCATTAAATGTTTTTTTTTAACTGTTAGATGTATTTTATATGAAATATGCTTAGAATTTTACAAGGAATCGAAAAATCAATACATGTATAGGGTGATCCATTGAAAAAAAATAAACTTTTTGTTTTTCCCTGTATACTGATCAATTTTCCAATTTTCTTTATAAGTAGAAAAAAAGTATTTTTTAGTACCTACATAACCACACTTTTAAATTTTTTGGGACACTTAAAATAAAAAAGTTAAAGGGGGGCGACATTATAGGGGATCACCCTGTACAAGACTTGTAAAGACAAGTAAATATATCAAGATCATAATTCAAAAACTTACTGATGCTGTAAAAATATGGTATTCAGTAATTGGCCCTTAACCTTTATAGGTTCTAATTTCCAAGTCTCTTACCTTTATGCGAAGATGATTAAAACGATCTTAGAGGTAATAGACAAATATTTAAGTTATTTCTTGTACTTGTCACTGACTGTGAGATATAAAACTAGACTGGTTCTTTTTGATAAATAAAAGACAATCCAGAATAAAAAGGGTAAGAACTTTCATTTTTCTGAAACTAGGTCGTCTCGATACCCGATACCTGCTTTAATTCTTACTGCTCTGCGCTGTAGATTAAATATTCTATCATGAGAGCTACAATGTCTCAATAATAAAATACCATAATATACTTCTCCTTAACACAATCTACCATGACATATTATGTCATGGTAGATTGTGTTAAGGAGAAGTAGAGTGTATTTAAAAATTTAACGTTTGAAACAGCAGAATTATCTACAAAAGGTTTAAGTGTAAATGTCTTATTAACATAACAGTCATTTTTCTATTTAAATCTAATTTGTTTGCTATTAATCAGAGCGAAGCTTGTAACTGTAAATCGGCACTTCCGCAGCTGCTAAGTGGTCTTTTCCCAATTATGGATGTATCATCTGCAAAGAGTTTATTTTTTAAAAAATTTCAGGTACATAGATATCGTTAATGTAACGTAAAAATAATATTGGGCCCAAAATAGAATCCTGCGGAATGCCATGTACAATTGGATGATAGATCACCATTGATTCTGACACATTGTATTCTATTAGATAGGTAGGATAAGTATGCAGTTGAGAGGGTTTAAGTTTTAAAAGTAAAGTTTTAGTAATATTGTATGCGAGACTCAGTCAAAGGCTTTGCTCAGTTCAAAAAATCTTGCCAAAGCATATTAGACTTTTAAGATAGTTTCGATATATGTAAGGATTGCAGTTGTTATAGAAATTGGTTATTGTTAAGAATTTTGGAGGATTCCAAGTAAGTAAGTAATTAACAAGGTTTGCTAAAAATACCGGGAATTTTTAATTTTTTTTGGGAATCCATTATTAATTAAATCCTTATTAGACGTTACACATTTATGCCAGCCTTTCTTTCAATCCCTGAAACACCTCAAGTACTCAATCTTTGGAATAGCTCTTAGGCCTTTCAGCGATGCGCTAATCTTATACAAATTGTAAAACCATAGCCGTATACGGCTTTTTAATGTATTCATTTTTGTTGGGGATACAAGAAAAGTCACTTTGAACTATGTCTGATGAATATGGAGGGTGAGGAATCACTACAGACTTGTTCTTGATCGAAAATTTACAAATAAGTAACTATGTGTAAGAAGGGATTAACGTAAGAAAAAGCGATTAACACACTTGTTTGCCAAAACTTGATTTATTGCCAATAATCTTTACAAAAGCAAGGGGCAAAATACATTTCCTTTATTACATTACCTGAAAATCGCAGATGGGGGCTAATCCTTATTCTGATTAAGTTAACTGTCAATTTAGCGCAGTAGTTCCCATGCCGTTCTCTTCTTATTCCCACCCACGTCCAATTCTAACACCTAAAATCACCAGACTAAATTTCATTAAAATTTGTTCAGCCGTTAAAAACAACTAAAAATGCATGCGCTGGGAATAATTATATGTGAATTTTGGAGTGTTCTTAGCGATTTCATGTCATTATAGGAATTCACTGTCAAAATTTCAGCCCTTTAGGTCCAGAATATTTAAACATATTTAAATTATATAAATATACCGTACCTTCATCTGCCTTGTATACATAGGAAAAAAACATTGTCAAGTGGACCAGATAATACGCGGTTAACGCTAAGCGTGGTACTTTTATAAATACTGTTGTAAACTGTGTTGTAAAACAATTTAGACTATGCCGACGGCATGTATCGGGGAATTTATTACTGTTTTGTATTACACTTGTGTTGTAATTTTACGCTTAGCGTCTGGTCCACTTGTACGGTAGGTTTCGGAAAAAATTAAATTTTTATTTCAATCGATTTTTGGAAACGAAAATTAGGAAAAATGGATATATTTTTTTGTAAATTGCAAGTTTTATAGGACTAAGACTCGAGTGTCTCCGATGAAAAAAGACCTAACTGTTCTTTTTAACTTGTAAAAGGATCAGCCTCAAATACAAGAAGTTTAAAAATAGCTGAACTTAAGGAGGTTCGGGCAGTACATTGCGTGGAAAAGGGTAAGGTTGCTTTTATACTTGAATATATAAATGCATGAATAGCGATGGGAACCAACTTGCAAAAACAAAATTTACTTTGTAATTTTATTACATTTTATTTAAAAAAAAACAGACAACTTTCTTACTAATTTCATAATTATTCTTTGTGTGAATTAAAAAAACCCAAAAAGAGTTTTTAAACGCGACAACATTAATTGCGAGTTGTTGATAGTTGGTTTCTATCGTAACGATTTTCCCTTTTGACAGTTGCAGTCACATTTCTTAATGCAGTTTTATTTAAAATCTTAAAATGGGTTGTGGAAACTAATTAATATGTTCTGTGAAACTCATATACGAGGTGTGTTCAGAAAATAACGAGAATTTCTAAATTTCGAGGATTTGGAGAGTCCGGTTATCATAAAATTGTCTTTATAATGTTGGTATACATACCCCTGAAGAATGATAAAAATTTTATATGTTTTTAGTGTTTACTTTGTCTGTGGCAGCCGCTAAGGTTAGACGTGTTTTATGAGCTCGGCGATTTTCGTTCGTTAAAAGAAATGTATCAAAGAATTTGTATCAAATAAAGTGTGTGAAATGTTAACAAAGTCATATGGTGAGTCTGCTATGAGTAAAACAAGAGTTTATAAGTGATATAAGAGTAAAGACGTTGAAGATGACGAACGCCCCGGACGCCCAAGCACATTAACAACGGATAAAAACATGGAAGAAGTGGAAGAAATGGTTATGAACGATCACCGAATCACAATTAGAGAAGTTGCTGAAGATTTTGGCATATCGATTGGCTTATCCCATGAAATTTTGTCGATTGTTTTGGGTATGAAACGCGTGGCAGCAAAATTTGTTCCAAAATTGTTAAATTTTAAACACAATTTTTTGCCAAAAACAATACTGTAATGATGCCCCAGCCTAATTATTCGCCAGACATGGCTCCGCCTGACTTTTTTCTATTCCCCAAAATAAAGAGAACCTTGAAGGGCCCTCGTTTTGCAATGACATTAAAAGCGCATCGCTGAAAGAACTAAAGACCATCCCAAAGATCGTGTTTGAGAAGATTTTAGAGGATTAGAAGAAGCGCTGGCACAAGTGCATAATATCTAATGGGGACTATTTTGAAGGCGACAACTTTAATGTAGACGAATAAATAAATATATTTTTCAAAAAACGAAAACCCCGTTATTTTCTGAACAAACCTCGTACAAAGAAAAAATGATAAAAAGGTATGGGAATCAAAAATAAAGCAACAGAAAACATGCAGTATGTTGAATGCAGCGAAAGTATCGAGAAGAGCAGAAAACAAACATTAGATTATCTATCCAATTATTAAAAAAAAATAACTTATATCATATAATAATAACAAAACCTACTACAATTGTGATTTTTTTTTAATAAATTACTTTAAAAACGAAACTCACCAAATAAATCAAACCAAATATGTCTAAATAATCACGTGTTCGTAATCCAGTGTTGCCGAATATTCTAGACCAAAATGACCGATTGATAATTTTGGTTAGACACAGTCAACATTATCGTTTATTATTGCTGTCACGTTAGAAGATATGCATAGCATAACATGAGCGGTCATACTTTTATGTCAGCTGATTCATTTTATTACCAGGTTGAATCTTCCATGTCCTAAATTTTCAAAATATATGATTTTGAAGATTTCGAGACCGCTGTAGCAATGTCGTGGTAAAGTCTGTAAAAGTTGGTGATTTTAAAAAGTGGCAAGATTTTTTGACCATTAAGTAAAAATTCACAAAGACCACTTGTTCTAATGAATATATATATATATAATTATGAAAAGAATTCAATTCAAACAAGGACATTTGAAGCTCTTTTACAGCGTTTACTACACTGAATGAACTTAACTTTTTGCAATTGAAAATAATAAAAAATAAATTTCCTTCTGCGAAAACCCAATCTTTTCGAGGCATTCCAGTCGCTAAGAAGGATAGCCCTTTAAAGCAGCTACATAGCTTAAACTACTCGAGTTAACTCAAAATTACAAGTTTGCTGCATCAAGATTCAACTTTGTCCCCATAATACAAATCGAACAAGACCAGATTTCGTCCCAAGGTAGGACTCCTTTAGTAGGACACGAATAATTTAACCTGCTATGTTAGTTCAGATTAAACGACTGCAGCATCCCGATATCAGGGTTTTCTTACCGATTAACTAGGTGCAAATGCTAAAATATTCAAAACACTTAGGAAAGAGCCAGGACAAAAGATATATTGAAAACGAACTTACGCGTGGCAAATTTGTAGGTCTCGATTTTCGTACTAATGTTCTTCAATCCAACTAAAATACTTATTTTCATACATTATTTTCACAACAAAATATACTATAAAACTTATACGATTACTTTTTTATCATGCATGGATTGATCAAATCATCCTCTTGCACATGCCACCTTAAACGTTGACAATGAAATCCTCAAATGGCAGACAACGCATTCTTTTAACCAATGAAAACTCATTTGAACTAACAGGTACATATATGCAACTGTATTAAATGCATATTAAATCAATACAATTAATTACAATACAACACAATAAAATAATGTAGCAAAACGAACACTACATGATTATAGTTCATTTTTGAAAAGTAAATCTTTCTGTTTAAGTCTAAGTGCTTCATAAAAAATTGTATTTTTGTTAGAGGTTTTTTAATAAAAAGATTCTAAATTTTTTTCTCTACTGCTTTGTGCCGACTAAATGTTTCTTCAAGGAACTGAAGAAGTTGTATTTTATAAAGAAAAAATTAAATACAATTTTTAACAAAATTTACTAATTTATCATAATTTGAATTTATATTTAAATATACGATGTGTGTTCAGAAAATAACGGGAATTGTTAAATTTCGCGGCTTCGGAGGGTCCGGTTGTCATAAAATTTTCTTTATTATGTTGGTATACATGCCCCCGAAGTATGATAAAAACTTTAGCTGTTTTCATTGTTTACTCTGTCTGTGGCAGCCGCTAAGGTTAGACGTGTTTTATGAGCTCGGCGATTTTCGGTCGTTAATAGAAATGGATCAAAGAATTTGTATCCAATTTTGCTTAAAAAATGAAATAAATTCTGTGAAATGTTAACAAATGCCTATAGTGAGTCTGCTAAAAGTAAAACAAGAGTTTACAAGTGGTATAAGAGTTTCCAAGATGGCCGTGAAGACGTTGAAGATGACGAACACCCCGAGCACATTAACAACCGATAAATACATGGAAAAAGTGGAAGAAATGGTTATAAACCATCAGAGAAGTCGCTGAAGATGTCGGTATATCGATTGGCTCATCCCATGAAATTTTTTCGAATGTTTTGGGTATGAAACGCGTGGCAGCAAAATTTGTTCCAAAATTGTTAAATTTTGAACAACATTTTTGGCCAAAAACAATACTGTAATGATTCCCCAGCCTCCATATTCTCCAGACATGCCTCTGTCTGACTTTTTCCTATTCCCAAAAATAAAGAGAACCTTAAAGGGCCGTCGTTTTGCAAGCATAGATAATCTATGATAGATTACATTAAAAGCGCATCGCTGAAAGAACTAAAGGCTATCCCAAAGATCGAGTTTTATAAGTGTTTCGAGTTTTATAAGTGTTTCGAGTTTTATAAGTGTTTCGAGTATTGGAAGAAGAGCTGGCACATGTGCATAATATCCAATGGGGACTATTTTGAAGGCGACAACATTAATGTAGACGAATAAATAAATATTTGTTTCAAAAAACGAAAATTCCCGATATTATCTGAATACACCTCGTATACTTTTTTTAAAATGATAATATTAAAATTTAAACATATATAATTTTTTATTCTCATTTTAGTTTATTTATATTTATAAAAAGATTTCGTTTCTTCGCTTGTACATTTTTATAAAAATCAGATTTGTTAGCATACGTTTGTAGTTTGTTAATTTTATTTTGTAAAATTTTAACATATTTTTTTATTCTTCAAATAACAAATCTGATTTTTATAACAGTTTAAACGGTGACAACCACAGGTCTGTGGTGGCAACGTTTAATACTCAAAAAGATGTACAGGAAAAGAGATTTTACTACAAGTAATCGTCAAACTTGAAATAATTATAATGCAAACTCTAAAGTAAATCAACAATATTGTGAGTCTGACCCCCCACTTGGACGGATTTTTAAACAAACTAATGGAAAAACTTTTAAATTAAAATTTAAGTACGGTTCTGTAACATCTCGAAATAAGCAAATAACAAATAATGTCAAGAAGTATGAGATGGTAGATACACATACTTAGGTATTTCCATAAATTCTATTAAGGCAGTAACAATTTTGATCTAAATTAATTAATCTGACAACCAACTTAAGCTTAATATGAAGGCGAAATTTATTTTCCTGTTGAAGGATTTTATACTAACTTGGTCTGACAATTTTAATATAACGGTTTAGGGTTGGAAAATAATAATATAAATTATATGTTAAATTAATAAATATAAATTAATTAATTAATAATATATATAATATTCATTATATTTTATACTTCTACCTATTACTATTACTCCTAAATAAAGAACAATCTGTGGAGAAATCAGACCGCGTTATTTCGTTTTGTTATTCTTCAGTCTTTTTAACGTTTTTTTTTCAATCAATATCTTTGTTATAAAAGAATATTTATCAACCGGAAGGCCTATAATAAAAACGTAGGGTGGTGTTCTTAATAACCTTAAGGAGTAAGTCGGTTTCCACCGGTTGGAAAGACCCGTGGTTCGATTAAAAGGGCCCACTCGTCAGGACTAAACATACTTCTACCATGCAACGTGGTAAGCTCTAGAGATACAATTGTTAAATGCCTCTTAAAAAAATTGTTATTACTTAAATATGTCATTAACAGTTCTGGATTTGGGTTGCAAATAAATCCACCCCAACCTGTTCCACACATATTTAGATCTGGATAACGTGGGGGCCAGTTTAATCTCTGAATCTTTAAGAGGCAATTTGACAAAATCAAATTTCTCCCCGTGATAGTACGTACCTAAATAAAAAAGTTTACTAGGGTCACTTTCATACACTCACAGGCAAAATAATCGATCCACACAAATTTTCGATGAATTTCAATCGCAAATAACTTTTTTATTTGATGTCGGATTTAAACGAATATTAAAGAATTACTAAAAAATAGACGTACGTTTATAATACACAGGTTTAAACAAAAAGATGTTTTTTTACCATAAGTATAAGACACTCTGTAAAGTGGCAAAACCGTATATTGTTATAAATTAAGTTTTATTTATCAAGTCACATCTATTCTTAACAGTTTTGTTTTTGGTTCACCTCGATATATTTATTTTTGTGGAAAATATAGACTTTTTAAAAAAACATTGCAATTTCCAATATTTTTCTGTATGAAGAACTAAGGAGCCTATGGAGGATGACAGAGACAGTTTTGTTGAATCATCCCATACTTGGACATGTCATACGCGGCATTCAAAAGCTATCAAATTGTTTTTTGCAAATTAATGTTTAAATTTTGAGGTGTCTTCTTACTTTAAAAAATGGATATGTCTCCGAATGATGTTGCCAGAGCCATTAATTTAATCCAGGATAGACGGTCACAGTATTACGTGGCAAGTGTTTTAAACGTCACAAGAAGTAAAGTACAAAGGGCAACATCAGTCGAAGACATTTTTAAAAGTAAGAAGACCTCAAAATTAACACATTAATTTACAAAAAACAATTTGATACCTTGTGAAAGCTGTATATGACATGTCCAAGTATGGGATGATTCAACAAAACTGTCACTTTCATCCTCCATAGGCTATGGATGGACTATAGCAACCTTAGTTCTTCATACAGGAAAATATTGCAATGTTTTTTTAAAAAAATCCATATTTTCCACAAAAATAAATATATCAAGGTGAACCAAAAACAAAACTGTTAAAAATATATGTGGCTTGATAATTAAAACTTAATTTAGAACAATATACGGTTTAGCCACTCTACATAGTGTCTTAAACTTATGGTAAAAAAGATATTTTTGTTTAAACCTGTATATTATAAACGTACGTGTTTTTTTAGTAATTTTTAAAAGGTGAGCGATTCTCCATTAATGTATCTACAATATTCTTTAATATTTGTTTAAATCCGAAATCAAATAAAAAAGTTATTTGCGATTGAATTTCATCGAAAATTTGTGTCGATCGATTATAATTATTTTACCTGTGAGTGTATTATAAATTTATGATTTTTTTTTAGAAAAATAGGTATTAGAATGTGATGTTTAAAAATTATATCCTTTTACCCACACACACAAGGACATATTAAAAAGAAAATTCAATCATGAGTATTCAAAGGGTATAATTTTTAAACATTTCATATTCTGATAACTATTTTCTAAAAAAATTGATCTAAAATCCTTAACATAAACATCCCAGACTGTATAATTAAAATTTATTTTATAATGTATAATACTAACATGCACTGAAGATACTAAATAGTTTTGACAATGTTATTTTTGGAAACTCTGCCCCCATAAAACATGTTTTGCAAAACAATAGGTAAATTTTAAAAAATACCTCCTTCCTTTATGAAACTCCCCTTATTAGAAATTTACTATAAATGTTGGAAGCACATAATTTGACTTTAGTATTTCCTGTATTATCTTACACATAAACTAAATAAATAGTGATTTAATTACAAACTTTTCTTTTAAACTAAAACCACCACAATTCTTATAGATGAAAGTATTATTTTTTCTCTTTTCTCACCTTATTTTAACATCGGTATCTTTACATTTTAAACATGTAAAAGGCCATTATGATGTGGAAAGAAGATTATGTGGAGGTAAATTGGGAGAAGCACTAAGTATAGTTTGTGAGGGAAAGTACTGTGCGCCACAGAAAAAATCAGGTAAAGTACAATTGTACAAGTAATTTTATTTATAAATTTAGGATTTAAAAATAATAATTTTATTATTTTTTAAATACGTATAAAACATAAAAATACAATGCTATTGTTTTTCTGCTTTGTACGTATACGGAACTGGTGATTTTTTAATACAGTTTTAATCACGCTTACGTCCTTTACATAAAATGACAACCTCTACCTAAATACTGATTTTTAGGTTTAAATAATTTTCTCTGGAAAAACTATAATGTTGAAGATAAAAACAAGTTAACAGATTCATTGTATCCATTTATAAATGAGGATAATGCAAAACATTTAATTCCAGTCAAGTTTAGACGAGGAATAGTGGAAGAATGCTGCTACAAACCTTGTTCAAGACACAACTTGTATAAATATTGTTGCGATGAATAATTTGTAATTATAAATTAAATTAGAAATTTTGTTTTATTTATACCCATATACATATACAAGGTGGCCCAACGAAAACGAAACAGAAGTTTTCAGGTTGTAAGCAGTGTAAAACACCTTCAGTTTAGAGAGGGACATCTTTTTCAACATATATCACTTGCAAATCGCTTCACTCCTTCTCGCACTAGTCACAACTCCTATAGGAGTTGTGACTACTGCGAGAAGAAGTGAAGCGATTTTCATAAAATTTCAACAGGCATTATAGGGAAGTAATTCGTTTCATACAATTTTCAATAAAATCTCACTCTCTAAAAATGAATTAGTCAAAAATGACTAATTTAATAGTTATTAGTGGCTGCTTTTTCACTTGTACCATGGTTAACCATGGAATACCTTGGTATCCCAAAATTTAACAGCCAATTCTTATGTAAAATTGTCCCCTGAATCCGAAAATATCGTCAAAAGTTAAAAAAGTGGAAAAATTTTTGAGATAAAGTCAATTTTCCATTTAAAATGGAATTCACTATATTTCAAAAACTGCTCCACTTTCATAATTTTTGACGGTATTTTCGGATTCAGGACACAATTTTACAAAAGAATTGGCTGTTAAATTTTGGTAGGGGAGAGTGGGGAGGGTGTGGACACTGGGAGACAATGGACAAATTTCGCGGTTCCAGTAAAAATTTCAGGTTGGTTCTACTAGGTATTACAGATCGTCAAGTTGGTGAGGTATCATAGTGGAAGTAAAATAAGTTTGAGTTTAGCTGTAGAAGAGGTAAGTGAAAAAGTTTATTTTCGAGTTTTTTCATGTAATATTTTACTTTCCCCTTGTAAGCTTTTCTGCCCAGACCGTTGTAGATAAATAATTTAAAGTTACTAAATATTAAAGCATGTATATTGTATAAAGCATGGAACTTTTGTTATATCCTTACTTTATTCCGTTGCTATATTTTGAAATTATAAACATTTTTTTTATTCCACATCATGTAGGGAGAGTTTGGACACACTGTCTAGAGTCTTCCTGTATTGTCCAAACATCGTCCCAGCACTTCGTTAGCAGAATATTGGAAAAATTAAACCGAGGATATACAGTAAAATTCCTTAAAAGGCAGCTTTTATTATACAGATTTAATGAAACAGATGAATATAAAGCCTTGGTGGATTTTAAGGACGTGGTATTGGTTCTTCCCACCCACTGACGGAGTTTGATTCCATAACATGATTTACTTTAATTTTGATTTGTCGGAATTTAGTATTGTATAAGTTTTGCACTGATTTTTTCAATAAAATTCCTATATTTATAATATTTTTATAGTGTCCCGTACGCTGTCCAGAATCTCCCCGTATATGGGGTGACTTTGGACAGATGACCGAAAATTTTAAAAAATTCGTAGCAAACCTATCTTAAGTGCACATATTTATTTATTTGCGTTTTCAGAAGTCAACACTATTACCTGAAAATTTGAAATTAAAAATAATTACATTTTTAAGAGACCCAGGCAAAAAAATCTAAAAATTGTCCAATGTCTACCCACTCCTCCCATGGTATTCCATGGTTAACCATGGTACAAGTGAAAAAGGAGCCTCTAATAACTATTAAATTAGTCGTTTTTGACTAATTCATTTTTAGAGAGCACGGATTAGTTTGCAAAAAGTAACCATTATTCTAAACATTCCTTGCTTTACACTGCTGCAGAGTAGTGTGTACTTCTCTGCTGAGATTTTTGTTTCGCGCAGTAACCACCCAGACAGCAATATGAAATCTTGAAGTTGCTACTTTATCATTAGGACGTCATATACAAAATCGGAAAGAAGTTTTTAAGAAAAATTATTTTGTTTTTTGACACTTTTTCGAAAATATCTTACAAACGAGGCATTTTGTAGCCTTCTTATTTCTCTACGTTTAAAAAAAAGCTCTTTTCCGCACCACCAAAGAAGTAGCGCGTTTCTATGGTGGTATCCTCTATATATAGCCTCTATCCTCTATATCCTATAGGGCTAATCCACACCCTAAATTTGTATATTCCGTCTATTCTTATGATCTTTCCGGGCGTGAGGGCATTTCGATGTTACTTTCTACATATGGAAAACATGGTTAAATGTTGCCAATCACTCCGACTAAGAGGATTATTTAAGTAACATTTTTAGTGGATTAAACGTATCGGCCACTTGAAACTGTAAAGTGTATTGCCAAAATCTCTGCCACATGGTAGAAACGGTTCTATTACGTGAAAGTGACTAAAATGGGAATAGTATATTCTGTAACAAGTTTGGAATACACCATATTCCGCTCGAGTGAAGAGTTTGTCACACGAGCCAAAGGCGAGTTTGACGGTTTCACGAGAGCGGAATATGCAATTCCGAACGTGTTTCAGACTATACTTTTTATAAGTTTTCAAATACCATAGAAAAATAATTTAATTGGAAGAAAGTGAGGTTGGATCGGTCTAAAATTTGTTAGATATTAAAAACAGAGATGTCGCCACGAGTGTTTATTCTGTCATCCGATGATAGAATATTTCATTCTGTCACACTTTACGGAATATATGTCATTCCATAGATAAAAGTCATATTAGAACGGTCAAATTCCATAATAGGAGTAGAAAAACACTTTTTTAGTGTTAGTTACGTTCCAACAACGTTCTTGCAATCCATGGATTGTGTACAGACACGTTTATACCACGTCGTGATTAGGTACGTACTCTTTACTTTATATCCTCGTCTATCATATTATTTATCTTATTATTAATAAGAATTCTTGCTTTCTCTAAAACTGGACATGTAACTGACGCGCTGAATAATACAATTATTATAATGTAAGAATACAGCTTGCAAATAATAATTATAATTATTAGTTAACTGATATTAAAATAATTCGGAGACATAAAATTAACAGGAATAAAATTTGACTGTCAAACATGGGTGTCAGCTCAAAATATAAGTTATATAATATAATTTATTTTACCAGAATAATTTTTTAACTTATAGGTACAAAAAGTGTATACCTACCAAATACCTATAAGTTATGGTTAGGTATAATATATTATGAGACCTACCATTTTTCTGTTAAAAGTCTTATTAAGTCGACTATAAGATCTTATTATTATCTTTCAGAAGACTCAAATCTTGCTTTCAGTTTGACTTAAAAAATTAAATTAAAATATTGATTTAGTTTGTTTAAGGCGAGTGCACAGGGCATGCTATACATTAAATTAAAAAAATCGCAAGAAATATTTTATAAAAGTAGATATAATTTCAATAATTGACAGGTGTAGACGGGACAAGATAAATTTTTTTTTTGTTTTGTCCACACCTTTCTATTATTAAAATTATCTCTACTTTTATCAAATATTTCTTGCGTTTTATTTATTTAATGTATATATACATGCTGAAAATGACGGATGATTGCGGATATAAATTCTTCGTCAAAACCGGATAAAAGCAGATGATTGCGGGTATAAATTCTTCGTCGAAGCCAGATAAAAGCAGATAAAAGCGGGTAAAAATATCATCTGATAACATCTGCTTTTGTCCGCATCGCTATATCCGAGAACACCCGGTTCGTTGTGTTTTATGTCCGGTTGGTGCACCCCCGCAATCATCTGCAATCATCTGTTTTTAACCGTCTTCACTGTGTTTCGTTTATATCTGAATTTGTCCGGAATCATCTGCAAACGTCTGCTTACGTCTGTTTTTATCCGAGATTACCTGCATTTTTTTTAGTCTATTTTTGTCGGGTTTTATCTGCAAACGTCTGGTTTTATCCGCGAGCATATGCTTTTACCCGCGAACATCTGCAATCATCCGCGAACATCTGCTTTCATCCGCGAATTTCTGATTTTATCCACCAACATTTGCTTTTATCCGCGAACATCTGCTTTCATCCGCGAACATCTGCAGTCACCCGCGAACAACTGCTTTTATCCGCGAACATCTGCAATCACCCGCGAACATCTGCAATCACCCGCGAACATCTGCAATCACCCGCAAACATCTGCTTTCATCTGCAAACGTCTGGTTTTATCCGCAAACATCTGCTTTCATACGGTTTCACCCGCAAACATGCTTTTATCTGCGAACGCCTGATTTCATCCGGTTAGTGCACCCCCGCAAACATCTGCTTTTATCCGTGAACATCTGCAATCACCCGCGAACATCTGCTTTCATCCGCGAACATCTCATTTTATCCGCGAACATCTGCAATCATCCGCGAACATCTGCTTTTATCCGCAAACATCTCATTTTATCCGCGAACATCTGCAATCTCCCGCGAACATATGCAATCACCCGCAAACATCTACTTTTATCCGCAAACATCCGCTTTCACCCGCAAACATCTACTTTTATCCGCAAACATCCGCTTTCATTCGCGAACATCTGCTTTTATCCGCGAACATCTCATTTTATCCGCGAACATCTGCAATCATCCGCGAACATCTGCTTTTATCCGCAAACGTCTCATTTTATCCGCGAACATCTGCTTTTATCCGCAAACATCTGCTTTCATCCCCAAACATTTGCTTTTATCCGCAAACATCTCATTTTATCCGCGAACATCTGCTTTCATAAGGTTTTACCCGTAAACATGCTTTTATCTGCGAACGCCTGATTTCATCGGGTAAGTGTACCCCCGCAAACTTCTGCCTTTATCCGCGAACATCTGCTTTTATTCGCGAACATCTACTTTTATCCACAAACATCTCATTTTATCCGCGAACATCTGCTTTTATTCGCAAACATCTGCTTTCATCCCCAAACAATTGCTTTTATCCGCAAACATCTCATTTTATCCGCGAACATCTGCTTTCATACGGTTTCAGCCGTAAACATGCTTTTATCTGCGAACGCCTTATTTCATCCGGTTAGTGCACCCCCGCAAACATCTGCCTTTATCCGCAAACATCTGATTTTATCCGCAAACATCTGCTTTTATCCGCAAACATCTGATTTTATCCACAAACAACTGATTTTATTCGCAAACATCTGAATTTATCCGCAAACATCTGCTTTTATCCGCAAACATCTGTTTTAATCTCCAAACATCTGCTTTTATCCGCAAACATCTGATTTTATACGCAAACATCTGATTTTATCCGCAAACATTTGCGGATTAAAACAGATGTTTGTAGATAAAATCAGATGTTTGCGGATAAAAGCAGATGTTTGCGGATAAAATCAGATGTTTGCGAATAAAATCAGTTGTTTGTGGATAAAATCAGATATTTGCGGATAAAAGCAGATGTTTGCGGATAAAATCAGATGTTTGCGTATAAAATCAGATGTTTGCGGATAAAAGCAGATTTTTGTGGATAAAAGCGGATGTTTGCGGATAAAATCAGCGGTTCGCGGATAAAATCAGATTTTTACGGATAAATGCAGATGTTTGCGGATAACATCAGATGTTTGCGGATAAAATCAGATGTTTGCGGATAAAAGCAGATATTTGCAGATTAAAATAGATGTTTGCGGATAAAAGCAGATGTTTGCGGATAAAATCAGATGTTTGCGGATTAAAACAGATGTTTGTGGATAAAATCAGATGTTTGCGGATAAAAGCAGATGTTTGCGGATAAAATCAGATGTTTGCGAATAAAATCAGTTGTTTGTGGATAAAATCGGATGTTTGCGGATAAAAGCAGATGTTTGCGAATAAAAGCAGATGTTTGCGGATAAAAGCAGATGTTTTTGGATAAAATCAGATGTTTGCAGATAAAATCAGATGTTTGCGGATAAAAGCAGATATTTGCAGATTAAAATAGATGTTTGCGGATGTTTGGAGATTAAAACAGATGTTTGTGAATAAAAGCAGATGTTTGCGGATAAAATCAGATGTTTGCGGATAAAGGCAGATGTTTGCGGGGGTGCACTAACCGGATGAAATAAGGCGTTCGCAGATAAAAGCATGTTTACGGCTGAAACCGTATGAAAGCAGATGTTTGCGGATAAAATCAGATGTTTGGAGATTAAAACAGATGTTTGCGGATAAAAGCAGATGTTTGCGGATAAAATCAGATGTTTGCGAATGAAATCAGTTGTTTGTGAATAAAATCAGATGTTTGCGGATAAAAGCAGATGTTTGCGGATAAAATCAGATGTTTGCGTATAAAATCAGATGTTTGCGTATAAAATCAGATGTTTGCGAATAAAAGCAGATGTTTGCGGATAAAAGCAGATGTTTTTGGATAAAATCAGATGTTTGCAGATAAAATCAGATGTTTGCGGATAAAAGCAGATATTTGCAGATTAAAATAGATGTTTGCGGATGTTTGGAGATTAAAACAGATGTTTGTGGATAAAAGCAGATGTTTGCGGATAAAAGCAGATGTTTGCAGGTGAAATCTTATGAATCAGACTTTTGCGGATTAAAACAGATGTTTGTGGATTAAAATAGATGTTCGCGGATGAAAGTAGATCTTCACGTATAAAAGCAGATGTTTGCAGGTGAAATCGGATAAAGCAGACGTTTGCGGATTAAAGTAGATGTTTGCGGATAAAATCAGATAAAACCGGGTGAATGCAGATATAAACTTAAATACAGGTATTTGCGGATGAAAACAGATAAAAGCAGACATAGATCTAAATAGATAAAACCCGACGTTCGCGGATAATATTTATACCCGCAATTGCAGATAAAAACCGACATGCCGGGTAAAATCAGATGTCTGATAAAAACAGATATAAATGGACATAAAACTAGCTTGGTTTTTTATCCGCAATCATCCGATATTACCCGTCTTTTTCAGCAGGGTAACCTAATAAAATAAGAATATTTTTGGCAATTTTAATGCCAAAATATTATATAGGTAATACATTTTCCAATTTTTTTTTTGATAAAAACAGTTTTTTAATTTCGCGCGCTTGAAAAGGCCGTTTAATTAAATATCAAAATTATTATTTGTTAAAATCAATATGGGATGTTTGTGCTGTCTTAAAAATTGTTTTATCTGCTTCCACTATGGCTATTGTTAGTAACAATTTGTTACATTGTTTTATTGCAGGTAAATTGAATTTATCTTGAAAGGCTGGTTGCTATTGACGACGGGAGGTAAGTGAGCTACTTACCTCCCATTGGTAAACAACGTCTTAATAACGAAAAAATCATAGCAAACTACGTGACATCCTTTAATGTCAAAAAATTACTTAGTGTCAGTGTAAAAATTGCCAGCCACAATTGTGATGCGAAAAACCTAATATTAATTAAAGTGTTTTCGCGGTGCTAATCCCGAACTAGTTCGGACATCCTAAAGTCTATTCAAAACCAAGCTGGACTAAAACAAAAAACGCCAAACGCGAGATCAGTCGTTTGCAGGTGGATAGAACGGTTCTTATTGGTAGATTCTGCAACTCATGAATTGCGACGCGTGCCGAAAAATTCTTACCAGGGGTACAATTGTACATTAATGTACGAATATTTTAAGGTTATAAATTACGTCGCAATTAAACTAATTACGTCGCAATTAAACTATTTGACTTCATATAAAGTTTTTATTTTGTTATAAATTACGTCGCAATTAAACTATTTGACTTCAGATATAGTTTTTATTTTGTTAAATAACACATCTTATTTTTTGTCAAGGTGCATGGGGTAAGGTACCTACTTGTTATATAACGTTATTTGTTGTTATTGTTTTTGTTATTGTTTTTGTGGTTATTTGGTTGTTATTGTTATTTTTACTCAATTAAGTGCGATATCTGACACAGACGAAGCTGAACTTTTAGAGGGCATAAGTCCAGTTAAAAAACGCTCTAAAAAAATCACTTGAAGGTGGAAATAAAAAAAGTTATTTTAAATGTTTTTAAAAAGGAGGCAACAGAAAACCAGGAAATAACTTTAAATAGGATTGTACTCAAAGTTGCGGAAGAGGTTGGAGTAAGCCCTTCTTCAGTGTTTACCTTTGTTAGGAATTACAAACGAAATGCATTTCGTTTGTAATTCCTAACAAAGGTAAACACTGGTAGTTTTTCCAAACCAAATACCAATTTTTGTTAATTTCGTAATTTAAAATATAATTTTAAAAAATATATATTTTTAACTATTTTAAAATCCTCACATTTTATAAATTAGAAATGTTAAATTATTAAGACTGTAAGAATATTTTTAAGATCAAATGGTTTGTTAAATAAATAAATTATCGATACATTTTAATCCGGCCCTGTGCAACAATTTTCGTCGATCACGTGAAGAGAGCATGAACAGCGCATGATAGTGTTTATATCGAGTTTATCTTGGATTTGAATAGACTTTAGGCATGCGCATTTTAATATTTGTCATGCGCACTTTACATTTTGAACCCTAAATTTTAAAAAGCGCATGCTTAGGATGTCCGGAATTAGTTCGGGATTAGCTCCGCTAAACTAGCTAGTAGCTATTAGGAATAAACACGGAAGAGTTTCAATCAGGGTGGAAGAAGGTTCCACCCTGGTTTCAATACTCAATAAAATGTTCAAATTTTAGAAAATAAAGTATACCTTATTTGTGCATTTACAAAAATAAGTGAGTGTTTACACACAAAATTTACAAAATTTTAGAAGCCAACTTCGCATTAGCCGATTTTCTAAGGTCGCGCCCGTTAGGCGACTCATGACGATATAAAAGGTTTTCTACAGCCTTGTCTCTGGTTTTCTATACCCCTTAGGTCTATACCTACATCCCGTACGGGAATCTATAAATGGCACTACGATTTTCGTATTTTTAATCTTTTACGGGAGGAAGGAAGGAAGTCAATCTATAAATTAGGCATAATGTTGGCCATGATCTATGTTGTGTGGATTGTGATGTTGGTATATTTGTTATATGATGTTGGCAACATTGTCTGTAAGACGTAAAAGTTAGACAAATGACGTGTTAAAATAAATACATAAAATCTTTTTTGAGATTTTTTAAGTTATATCAATTAATGGCGTACCATGCAGATTCCAGAGGTTTTTGGAAACATAAATCAAGCACATTGGTCACAAGGTACAGGCTTGTCAAAGAAATAAACCTTTTTGTATAATATTAATTTAAACTTTAGATGTGCAGATATTGTATTGAGAAATTTACCTTTAATCGACGTTACAAGTTTGGAATACCTGCCTCCAGATTTGCAGGATTTATTTCTATACAAAATAACCTATTCTGAAAGTCTGTTAAAAGTTATTAACTTTCGAGAAATATTTCCTGTCTTACTGAATGGTAGCACTAAGAAAATAAATCTTAAGAAGTATTCTGCAGCATGTAAGCTTAATGATAGCTCTCTGGAGGCTATGGAAAAATGTGTCAATTTAAAACACCTATTTTTTCCTGATAATACAGATTTTACAGCTGAAGGTTGGTATAGTTAGTATAGTTCAGTTTTAATTTAGACGAGGTTCAAACTTATCATGAGTTAAATTTCATTAAACTTTATGTAAAAAAAATCCTAATACATACTGTCTGTCCACAATAAGTTGGTGGACCAAAGGAATTAAGTTATTTAGTTATTAAAGAATTGTCATGTTGTGGGCTTTTAAAATGTATTATTTATAATATAAATAATATATAATTTTTATATATAAATAATAATAAAATATATAACTGAGTAGGTATGTTTTTTAATATTATTAATGGACAGACTATTTGTTTTTAAATTTTTCATTAAAAACATGTTTCACACTCACCTGAAAAACAGGGAAATGCCAGGGAATTTAAATACTAGTAAAAAACTCAGGGATTTGTTGAATTTTACAGTCAGGAAATTTAACAAATTTTTCTGTAAAAATTTTGCAATCCCTGAAAATTATTTATATTTTAATTAGGTTATGTTTCCTTAAAGAGTGTTAATTATTTCTTGCCTTGTTTAAAATTTTCCATAGTGAAAGCAGTTTCTGCTCCAAAACTTATCAATGTCATATCTGGCAGAATTAAAAATTTCAAAAGATGTGTACGTTAGTTGAAAGCATATGCTACAATTTCAATTTTTTAATTAAAATTTAATTTTTTTTCAAGTGTTCATTAATTTTTATCTTATAAGACTCATAAGTCTATAAAAGTTTATTTCTTTTTCATATGTTAAAAAATTAACATTTTCAAAATATACACTGCGCGTCAAAATTAACGCATAATAAGTAAAACAATTCTAACTATAAAACGCCTTTACCAATCTTTATGAAATTTTGTATAAGAATACTACAACTTATATCTCAGTTTACGTGTTGGAGGGTTTTTCGAGAAAATATTTTTAAAGCCCTTTTTTTAATATTAAAAAAACGCTCGAAAAAATACTTTTATAGGGAATTTTTTTTAAGTAAATAAAAAATATGCTGTTAAAGACCGTATTGTTGTTAGTATACCCTGAAAATTTTGTACAAATCAAACGAACAGTAACGAAGATACGCCGCTTCAAAGTCGGTAAAGTGACCCCTTTTTGATTATTTTGCTGAAAAGTGGTCATTTTTACCGACTTTAAAGGGCAAAATTTTCAGGGGAGACTAACAAAAATACGGCCTTTAACAGCATATTTTTTATTTACTTAAAAAAAAATCCCTATAAAAGTTTTTTTTCGAGCGTTTTTTTAATATTAAATAAAAGGGCTTTAAGGATATTTTTTCGAAAAACCCTTGAACACGTAAAGTGAGATATAAGTTAAAGCATTTTTATCCAAAATTTTATAAAGATTGGTAAAGGCGTTTTAGAGTTAGAATTTTTTACTTATTATGCGTTAATTTTGACGGGCAGTGTATTTGTAAACATTAGAGAATAACGTTTAATTACGTGGTTTTTTGTGGGGGAAGGCAGATAGGGTTATAACACTACCTGCCCCCACTTTGGTGAGCTTGCAATTTAGCAAAACCAAGAAGTAATATTTATTGTACCTTCTATAAAAAAATAAAATATATTAATAATTCAAGACCGCTGGGAAGGCAGAAGATATTGTCGCCTTTAAAGCAAACTTTAGCAAAAAACAATAGAGTGTTGGGCAACTTTTTTAAGGTATTACATTTCGTTGTATTGTTATATCACTGCAAATTTTCATCAAAAAAGCGTGTAAAAAAGCATCGCCAGTAGCGCCACATTTTAGTATGATTTACGTGAGAGTTGTAAACATTTCAATTCAGTAAAAATCATAAAAACAAATAATTCGTTTAAATTCAAACAGCCTTATGCATAATTAAAAGCGTTGATTGAGAAAGTCTCCACTTAACGGTAAAAAAACAAAAAGGGGTATTATATTATGTATTATATTATGTTGCCATAAATTCGTAGATATATTTTATAGTTTACTATTTTAAATTGCAGTTGTCGGCCTTTTATAGAGGACTTAAATATAAAACTGTTTGATTTTAAGGTTATGTTTGTACAACTACATTTTATTCTTTGTTAGATTTCTTAAAAATGTCCAAACTTAAATATAAATTATATTAGGCAAAGTTATCATTAGTTAATCCCGCACCAACAAATATACGCACCGAATTGTATCCTTTGGCAAAACATGAAAATGCAACGATTTGATTCTTGAATTACATTTACAATTAAAATACAATAATTCACCATGATCACTTAGATAAAATACACACACTAACGTAACTATATAAGCATATAAGCGTTGAGTTTCTTAATCAAGGATATAAGGAATAATAAATAGAAATCAAGTACTAAACCAAAGTCTTGCAGTTTTTACTTGCAACGCAAAACACAAATAACGTGCGCGATTTAGCTGTACAATTAAAACTGATGTGCAGTTCGTATGCTTTAAATGTATTGATGACAATTCTTGAATTCTCACAATGCTATCGATCGCCACCAGATGGCGCGCGCATTGCGAAAACCCGATGCTTTTTTAGCGTATAATCGGGGTGAACACAAAAATGGAATCTGTGGAGCACCAAAAACATACCATTCAAGGGATTTAACGCATATAACGAAGATGTAAACAATTAAATGTTTAAGAAAAATAAATATCTTGAAACTGGCAATTCTCACCCAATTTTCGAAATAAAATAGTTTTCTTTTTATAAAACATTTCCGGATATTTATTTTAAATGCTATAGGTACCTAACATTTCTCTGCCAAGTCCTAATAAGTCTTATTAACAAATTTTGCTATTAGTCTGACTTACTAAAACTTATTTTGACTTTTCTGACTTAATAAGTCAGAGTTTTTAAGAGAAAGTAAGACTTTCAAATCTCTTATTTTTACTTATTAAAACTTGTCCTGCAAACCGTTACCTTTCACAGATACCTACAAGGCATTGCAGAAAATTTTAGTACATTTGTTTTGGCTGCTTACAAATAAAACGTAAAATTGTTTTTTGACGTAACACGAGGAACCAGTTTTAATAAAATATATGAACAGTCGAAAATAGTATCTATTAGTTTGAACAAAAACACCAAGGATGCTTATTAGGTTGTTTCAAACGACTATTTTTTGTTTTTCACCAAAACTCCAAATTATTGTTCAAAACATCTAAAAAAAAATTCCCTCAAAGTTTGAGTGCTTAATCTAGATTCCAAGAACTTCCTTTTACATTTTGAATTTTTCCCATTTAAAAAGCATGAATTTTCAATTACTTTTTTTAAATTTCTATATCTTTGCCGGGTTTTATGGTTCATTGCAGTGTTGCCAACAGTCTATTGTGAAAAGTCTCAACCAAGCTCTTCAAAAGTCGCCAGAAATCGCTAAATTATTTGGCACTTAAAAATCGCCAGATGTCGCAAATTTAAAAAAAAAAGAAAAAAAAGTTTAAAGTGGTTGCAAAATTTTAAACAGAATTGATTTTTCATAAAGAAAGAATTTTAACGTGGTTGTAGTAAAGGGCACTAGAAAATGGCATTATCTTATCATAACACAAAAATAATTAATAATTATAATTGTTAACAAATATTTTATTTAAATAACATAACATAAATCATTAAAAAATCAAGTCATTCTAAAATAAGAAAAATAAATAAAATATATAAAAATAAATAATTCTTAAGGTAAATAAAAAAATTAAAAAAAAAATAGTTTATTAATAAATTTTCCCCGAAATTTTCAAGAAATTCAGTCGATTTTGCATCGTCATTAATATAAGCCTGCAAAGTGCCAAAAACCCTTAGGATTTTTCATAACACAGATTATAAAAGAATAAATAAATAATGGGATTTGACAATTGCCCGGCTATTTTGTCTGTGTTTGACATTTGACGGATGACGTACGGATGCGTCGTTGCCAAGTTGGCCATGCCAACGTAACAAATTTTAATTTGAAATTTTTAAACTAGAAATTATTTTGTTGTTTTGTTTAAAAACAAATTTCATTATCAATGTTAAAATGTCTCCAAAAATGTCGCCAACACAATGTGAAAATCGCTAGGTTTGAGACACGTCGCAAATCATAAAAAAATGTCTCAAATGGCTACCTCAAAACGCTAGATCTAGCGACAAAGTCGCTAAGTTGGCAACGCTGGTTCATTGTTACTCACAGAGTATTTAACGCTGTTTAAAAAAGCCTATACAATTTTCTTCGTCTTTTTTTTTCTTTTTTCACATATTTTTAAAAATATTATGAACAAGGCTTGTCTTACAAAAAAAATTTAAAGGAAAAATTTGTAGAAAATTTAATTCTCTACAAAAAAGTTCTTATGTTTGTATCGTCAAACTGCAAAGTTTACAAGATATTTATTAAATTAATCTCAACAGAGACGCTTGAGGAAATCCCAATGAAGGGTAGATACCATCAATTCTGAAACTAAGGAGTTTAAGGAAGCGACGATGTATGTATTCACATTTATGAACATCGCGATAAAGATAACAGAAGAGTTGTTGGGTGATTTTATTATTTTGGATGTTTATGATGACGAGGATAATAATGATTAATGGGGTGATTCAAAAAATCTACTATTTGAAAATTTGGTTGCTGGGCACCTCAAAAAAACCTTTCTACGTTGCAATTTTCCATTTTAACATTAGTCTGATCAAAACCATTTTGTATCTCACTAATAAATTAATATAAAGTTAAGCCCACTACATGTTTTAATAGGGAAATAAATATTCTATAAAAAGATTTTCTATGGTTTTTTCACAAACCTATCCATTTAAAAGATATTTTAGGTCAAACTTTATAATTTGCAGAATAGTTAGGATTTTGAAGTTTTGTTTGTATATCCTGTATAGTCTGGTGGTTAGGATACCCAGCTTTTAATATGACGAGGGTTTTTTTAACTGAATAATTTATTGGTAGGTATAAATGTTGTAATGTAATTATTTATATGACAAATAAATGTTTTAAATGTCTCTCATATAAGAGGCTGACTTTTTTAAAACTTAATATTATGAAATAAAATTTCAGAAAAAAATGTGAAATTAGTTGAAAGCTTATTTTAATTAATACGAACACAAATTTATAAAAATCGAATCGGTCAAATTAGGTAATATTAAAAAAAAATTGGTTGCAATTATATTTAAGACGCTTACATTTATAAAAAGCTAAAGAAACCTTTTTGTAGAGCATTCAATCCCTTTAAAAATGTTTAGCTTAGCTTTATATTCATTTGTTAGTGAGATATAGTTTTCTTGATAGACTAATGTAAAAATGGAAAATTGCGATGAGGAGGATCTTAATATTAATATTGAGTTCATACGTAGACAAGCTTCTTTTGAGGATTCCAGCAACCAGTTTTTCAATATCAAAAGTAAAAAAAATAGTAGATATTTTGAATCACCTTAATGAGCATGTTAGTGAAATTTTCAGGGAATGCAAGCAACCAGTTTTTCTATATATTTATATATCAAAAGTAAAAAAAAAATGATTTTTTGAATCACCCTAATGAGCATGAAATTGTCAGGAAATACAAGAGGGCTAGAATCTTATACAATTTCATCTTTTAATTTTTTTTTTGTTTTTCTACCTTGCGTTATAAAGCAGACCCAAAACGAAACAAGTGTTAATTTTTTTTTACAAATATTTTATTTTCGATCATAAATTATGATTCATAATGGACATAACGGTCTACAAACTATCGATCCATCCAGACCGCATATTTAAAATGTTAGTTATGAATATATAGAAAAAAGAATAAGCCATTAATAAAAATACACATTTAAATAAAAACATATTTAGCGACGATTCTTAAATTTTGATTACGTTAATACCTTTATAAATTGAAAATGTAAATTTATATATTTATATAATAATTTTGCTTTATTTCTGATTTTATAATTTTTATGAATTCTAGGATTAAAAAAACTGTTTGTGAAATTGCCAAATCTTCAGCAATTGCATTTACCTTCATGTGAAGCGCTGGATGATGAAGTGGCTCAAATAATTGCAGCTAATTGCCTTCAACTGAGATTTATTAACGTTTTTGCCAGCAAAATTACCGATATTGGCTTGAAGGAGTTAAAAAATCTTGACCATTTAGAATATGTATCATTTTCCAACACCAAGGTGAGTAATTCATATATTTACTAATAACTGAATGAATAATAATTTAAACATAAATGTATTAGGTCGGCCATGAGGGTATAACAGCCTTGGTGGAAGGAAACAGCGGACAAAATCTCATAGAATTAAAAATCGACAATTGTCCGAACGTTAAAGTAGAAACTTTACGACGGATAGTCGAATGCTGCCCAAAACTCGAAATATTACTGTTTTATAACTGTGATCCGTCTACATCCAGACGTAAATATTGTTAAAAAAATTGTTCCCTCCAAAAACGTACTTTTTTGTAGATGACATGATGTCTGTATTAGAGGATATTAATATGAAAAATATGAAGCAGCTCACATGGAGTGTAAATTGGTGAGTATTTTTGCTATGCAATAAATAAAATTTTAATTGTTAAATACTAGTGAATAGTTCATTTCTTAGACCAAAAACCATCCTAGATGTATATTGTGGTGTTTATTCTCAGGCTGGTCTTAATAAAAATAGACCAATTCCAATGTTTAGATGTTTGTATTTATTTCATGTTTTGGCCCAAATAAATTAAACAAGCAATTAAACATATTACTAAATATTTATTTCTTAGCCTAAATTCCTTAGTACAATCATATACATAATACAACTATAATCAGTAACATGTAACAAAGTAAAAGAAAATTATATTGTCTTAAATAATATATAAATACAAGCTCGATTTAAATATGAACGAAGAAAAAGAAAATAAAGTTTTAGCTATTTTGTTCTTATAATTATTAAGATTAGGCGGAGTTTTTGATTGGTACGGGGGATTGCTTCATCTGCAAGATGATAGAGCGCATGCGCGACACGTCTTTGCTGCCTTGTTTCGCTTTTGGATTAAAGTCGCACAATTTTGCGATTCTTTCCCATTCGGTTCCGGGTTGAATTGCGTCTTCTTCGGCCACAAATTGCTTTTCGGCGCTCCTAAATCAGAAAAATTTTATTGGTTTCTGGCACAATAATAGTTCGTTTTGATTAGTTGTATGCAATAAAGCATCTATCCATTTTTATTTCTATTTTAGAGGGATAGGTTTTTAAAAGATGGACAGATTTTAAATTTTAAACCCTTATTTATGCAACGATAGCGATAACGATTAAATTCAATTTTCGCACGATTACGATTAATAAAGAAACGGTATATATACATAAAAATACCACATATTCCTGAGACCGAAATAATGCGATGTAACTAAATTTACTTCTATACAAAAGTTGATAATAACCAAGATGTCAAAGTTAAAAACTCGTTTTTGATTTTTTAAATTACTTTGGGGATTTTTCAGTCTGGGAAAATTCAATTTCAATGTTTAAAAGATCACATTTTTTATAAAAATATTATTTTTTTATCTTTATTACGCGAAAAAGGTTTACTTTTTAAATGTCGTTGCGAGATATTTGCATTTAAATTGTTCAGTGCACCCATTCAATTGTGATATAAAAATGTAAATTTTTTTTAAAAGTAGGTTTAGATTTCTTTAGATCTGCGGTTCTCAAATTTAAAAACATACTGAAAACTGTCAAAATCAAAAATAGTTATAACTTTAATATTCAAAATTAATTTAAATAAATAAAAAAGCATCTATGCTATATCATTTTTAAATTATTTCGTTTTTATTATGAATGTTTTGTATGGGTTTCTTGGATTATTTGCCCTAATATTTAACTCATATTCGATAATCGGCGATACTATAATAATCGCAGGCTAATCGTACATACTTAAATAATTATTATATCGTATTTCCTTTTAAAAAATATTAAAAAAATTTAAAGTAATACATGGACATTTTTTGACCATTGCTTTGTGATTTTTAACTATTATTTATTTATTTCGGTATTTTTTAAACTATAAAAACATAAAATTAACAAAAAATATAGATATAGTCAAACTTTTTGTTCAAATACTTTTTTCTTTTTAACCAAACCCCTTCTAAAAAGTCTATTTAGTTATATAAAATTAAACACTGACTTTTAGTGTTTAAAGTTATATCCCCAAATTTACTGTATGATAAAATATCTTTTATATTACAAAAATGTATTTTTAAACATATGACAAGAAAGCAAAGCGTTATTTTTAAGTTTTGATTCTCAGTTTAAAAAAGAAATAAGTGAAATGTGTGACAAAAACGTGCATGTTATTCGACGAAAATGAAAACTAAATCACTACACATTTATAATAAACTTACTTGGCAGCATCCCTTAGTTAGCATTAACAAAAAAATACATATTTACAATTAAAACCACAATTTAGTAACAGTTAAAAAACTTACCTATTGGCCGCTTTTGTTTTTTCGATAGTATCAGCGTGATTTTTATACCAATCTTCCAATTCCTTCTTAGCAACTTCTCTTAATTCAAGTTTTTTCTTTTCCTCTTCCTTGTCTAAAATAAAGTACATATTTTTTAGGTGAATCAACTTGTATTCAAAATGGATTTGTGCCTTTAGGAGTAAATTAAGAAAAAGATGTTTTATACCTTTTTCTTCAAGGCGTTTCACCTGCTCCTCACGCCATTTTTTAATTTTCTCTGGTTCTTCTCTGGCTTCGTTTCTTGGAGGAGATGGAGTAGCTACAAAAGTCACTATGTCAAGAAAAACTGCACGTACTTATAATATTTATATGATATTTTATTTATATATTCTCTATGTTACTTTCTAATATTTACTGATATTTATTATGATACAATATTAAAGTTTTATATTTTTAACTGTTGTTTTAATCTTACCTCTATCATAAATAGCATCATTAATGTCTTTATTTATCTGTTGAAAATCTACAAAATAAATAAAAATAAACATGCTCATTCTAAACAAAATAAAAAACAACACTAAAAGCAAAAGCAAAACAAAAACATGAAAAACACAAATAAAATAAATTTTTATTTAAATATTAAATAAAAGCTCTTGTGCAATATAAAATAAACCCAGATAGAACATCTATTGTACTGTTTTTTTTATTTTATTCAAAATATGTTTGATTCAATTTTATATCTCACTATTTAAAACAATTGATTTTTTTTCAGATTCTGCTTTGTTTTGTTAATTTAATTGTTTTATAAAGCAACATTTGAAATATTATCTTCAAAATAAGAAAAACACCCAACACTTTGCCAAAATGATTTTTAAAAAAGAATAAAGAAGGTAAAAAAATTATAATATAAAATACTGTCCCCACCACCCTTGAACAACCTGTTGTGTTTCCAACAATTTTGAATTTTTTTTTAAATATAATTTCCAGAATTTTTCCACCTCCTATATTTCAGAGCTTTTATTTATAAAAAAAAATTTACTATGTTAATAAAATCCCAATAAAACACACAACACCCTAATCAATATTATCATTTAGAATAGAAACTGATCTATTAAAAAAATATATTTATTTAATTAGACATTAAGTAAATTTAATTCCAAAAAACTATAAAACTTTCCCAAAAAACGGCACAATAAGTACCAGTATTATGTTTTATGTGCCATTTTCATATATTTCAATGAGTTTATATTAAATGTAAAACAAAATTATAAACCAGTTAATTATTAAATTACAATAAAAAACGAAACCTCATACCATAATCAATATTCTCATTTGTTGAGAATAAAAACTGATCTATTAAAAAAATAATTATTTATAATTAGTGTAATCATTAAATTCTTTTGAACTATAAAAGTCATTACAAAAAAATCAAAATTATTTATAAAATTATATTATAGTTCAAAAATAGTACTTAAACATTTTAACCTTCAAGCTGGGACAGCACAAACACAGTATCTTACCATTAAACTCATTATCATTGGTGGAAAAAAGAAAATCTAATAAACAAAAAAATATGTTACAAAAAAGCAAATAATAAATCAAATAGGTACATAAAAACTAAATTATAAAAAAACGTTTAAATAAAAAACATAATGCATTGATTTTACAATGAATTAAGTTATTACCTAATTGGTGCCATACTACCTACCCAGTTCAAAATAAAAATTTTAGAGATTTTTTCTGTATATTTTTACTAAAATACATAATAGTGACATACCATCGTTAGGCTCTGTTTTTACATCAATTCCATCTTGTTCATTATTTTCAACCATTTCGAAACTGCTGGCTGAATTTGTATTGGTTGGATCATCTATAGTAAATTTTGAACTTTATTACTAAAGTCTGAACAGCTGTTTGAGATTTTATTTAAATATTTATTTAAAGAAACAATGTAATAAGAAAATATTATTGACTTCTTATTAAAATGTTTCAGGATTCCATAAAAACTAGTCAATATTAGGGCTTCAATAAGAATAGGTCTACGATAGCATATCATTGTTGTGTAAATTGTATGTTCATAACTCAAAAGAAATGATTTTATAAACTAAGCAGCAGATATACCTAAACATCCCGAAATCGCAACAATTTTTAATGAATTATTTTTCAGTACTGTGTAGCCTAATCTTTCTAACTAACTACTATTGGACTAAACTTACCACCAAAACTGTTAAAAATCCATTATGGAACAAAAATTTTATGCTCCTACATATTAGCTATGAAATATTATTTTCTTAAATCAACAGTTTAAATATTTAACACAAATAACCGAAAAACTTTGTAAAATTTTGTGTTGTATGTTATTTTTGTTGCTTAGTTTATTTAAATTAAGGACAATAAAAGCACAATTATACAATAACTTATAATCATGCTAAAAGAGAACAAAATATACACAACAAAATACCTATAACATGCAACACAGTAATATAATATACGCCCTAAAATTGGAAGAAGCATAAATACCTCCGTTGACTGCAGAAACGCTAATTGCTGCGGGTTTAACGTCATCTTCTAATCCGGCAAGTTCGTCTTGTTCTCTTGCTAAAAATTCCGCAGCTGGATCGACTTCAGAATCAAAATTATCGCCAAAACCTGACATTTTCTTGTTTTGTTTCTTTTACTTTGACAGTTCTGACAGGTGAGTTGACAAATGTTTGTATGTGGCCGGAAGTTATCCCTCCACCAATAAATGGACTTGCGCCTAAGTTCAAGTTTGTTTGCAGAACCTCCACTAATTACACTAGAGTACATTTTGTTTTGTTTTGCGTGTTTCATGGAAAAAATCATAATAAAAGGTCTACAATATATCTTGTATATGTATGTATGTATGTTATTTATTTAAAGTTATAAAGATATAAAAAACATCTTCTAAACATATAAACATAAAAAGATTTAGATGAGATATCTTTTAGCTTCTGTCAGCCATTCCAAAGATTTTCTTTTGTCAGGGATGTATAATGCAGTAAAGTAGAGCAAGAAGTATTACCACAGTATAAAGGATTTAAGCCTGATTTATAAATTGCCTTCCTTCCTTCCTTCCTCCCGTAAAAGGAAGGAAGGATTTATTTATTTATCAGTGCATACTTTATGGTTTCTCGGTTGGGCTCCGTACATTTTACTTTGTGTTTATTATGTTCAAGTTGAACATAATAAACACAGTTCAACATAATGTGTTCGCAAACCTCATATCATAAGCAGTGTTGCAGTGGTACATTTGTACCTTTTTGGTACGTTTGGTGCTTTGGTGGTACAGAGGTGCTATAGTATGCAAGGACTATTTTGGTACATTTCCATGAAATTTTTGAATTTTGATATATTTTCAATGTTTTGCCTATTTTTAATAAAGTTGCTGCTTTGTTTTTATTACTTCGCGGTCATTTCCTAGTATTCCGCTTCCTGTCTTACAATATTATTAAAATCACCTATCTTTATTCGTTTTATTTTCATATTCCTCTGTTGGCAACATCGCGCTATATTTAATTTTGGGGAAAAAACGAAAAGCCCAAAAACTTTAATGTTTATTGCATTTAAACATAGAAATAATACTAGTATTATTTCTATGCATTAAATGAGTGGTACATTTCAGGGAAATTTGGTACATTTTAAAAGTCGAATTTGGTACTTTATCTTTCCAACCACTGGCAACACTGATCATGGGCAAACCTGGTAATTTCCTTGGCCGATAAGGTAGGGAACATCAATAAAGTGTCAAAAAATTTTTAGTCAATTCGAAGAAAAGATCTTTTATAAAACATAAAATATGACTGATTTCGATTCATTTCCGACTGAGGGTTTTAAAGGAGGCGACAAAGAATTACAAGAGTTTCTTATGGTGGAAAAACAAAAAGCACAATTTAACGCTCAGGTGAGGTTATGTCATGCATTGAAGCATTTTTATTATAAATATGACACAGTAGAACAAAAAGTTTCTTATGTTACATGAAATTGAGCCTTAAATGTGTTAACTACATTAAACCTAGAAATTAACACTTGACATTCATCATTTATTTTTTCCAAATATCCAAACCCGTTTTTTCTACAGATACATGAATTCAATGACTTTTGCTGGGAGAAATGCGTAGACAAACCATCCAACAAATTGGACAGTAGAACTGAAACCTGCCTTACAAATTGCGTGGATAGATTTATCGATGTATCCTTATTGATAACAAATAGGTTTTCACAATTGCTGCAGAAGAGTGGTGGAATGTAAATAATGTGAAGTCTGGTTAGTTTTAATTTTTTATTTTGTACCAAATTAAATTGTTATTATATTAGTATTTGGTAATTTGTTGTTTATTAAAATTAATAGAACTATTAAACTTTATTTGGTGTATAATTTATCTATAATATAAGTTTTTTGGTCTTAAATTGCAGTCTAAAAAATTGATATGGATTGTCCAAATTCAGTTTCCAATTGTTTTTCATCCTTTATTTTTGTTTGTAGAAGTATACATTCTAGTACTCCAATTCTTATGTCCATTTCTGTGATTTCTGATTTTATTTTTGCCACAGATTTTTTAATATTTACCAAGGGCGCTAAAATATAAAAATATATTGAAGTTGAATAATTTTTAACTGGTTGTTTTTATACACAAAATTAACTCTTAAAAAACATTAGAAATAAAGATTTCAGATATTTGCTGAAAAACAAATTTTATGTCTATAAAAGTTATTACAATTATACATTTTATATCTGCTAGTAAAACTCACTTGAATCAAATTTTGAAATTTTTTTTAAATAAATTTAAGGGTTTTATTTTTTACAAAAACTTGATTGAGTGTAAAAACAAAGATTTCTCCATCCTGAAAATAATTATTTTATACAAAAACTGCGTTTTGCAAAGTAGCTCCTCAATTGTAATAATGTCATGATTTTGGGAGATAATTAAGAATAACATTTTATCAAAAATGAAAACAGGTTCCAACCAAAGATAATATAATATAATGTATTATCTTTGGTTCCAATTGTTAAAAAAAATGTATGCCTTTGCACTTAAGTTTAATATCATGTTAGCATAGCAATTTTGCAATGCTCTGGGAACTCTTATAGTATAGTATAGTATTATATTGTATACTGTATTACTGTTTCCTATGTTATATTAGCCATTTGAAAACGTTTCATGTATATTTTGTACAAAATAAAAAAATATATACTTATTTTGTACAAAAATGCATTAAAATGCATTTAAGGGTTAATTAACCTAATTTTATTATAATCTTAAAATTTCAACATTTAACAATTAACATGTTTAAATCTATGATGAATTTTAGATATTCTATTAAATTATATTTTTAAAATCAGTACTTTATTTTGTATGTTTTATCACAACTTTATAAAACATCTAGGTATTATTTTAAACTAATCTTTAATGAAAAAAATATCAGGATGTAAAAATGTTGTATCTTTCTAAACTAAGCTTAAAAAATATTAATAATGATATTGTATTAGTATTACATAATACATGTTTTTTACTAAAAAAATCTTTAAAAGGCTATTGACTTTCTTTCAGCCCATCCACATTTATTTTACACAAAATTTCACTTTAACGCGTGTTCATATAGGTATATCACTATTAGTACCCACTATTATATTAGTACTATAGTAATATATTTATAAGAATTTTTCTTATTGAATAATTCAGAATCACATATTTAATTTTCTTTTATATAAACATAGATATTTTAGATTTGAACCATTGCACCATTTACATAGATATTTTGGGTTTGAACCATTGCACCATTAAACCGTTATATTAAATTTTAATATAAGTTATATTATATAACAGCTGTTATATTATATAACAGCTAAAAACTGATTTTACTGATTTAATAAAAATATTGTGAATTTGTATATTAGAGTGACCGTTATTTCTCAAGTTGTTTTTTTACTTGGGTATCATCTAAATTATTTGTTTAGTATAAATTAATTTAAAAATTGTTCTATGTCTATAATTCTATAAACTCTTCAAATGGATATATCCATTTGAAGAGTTTTTATAGAATGTCTTCAAAATTTAATATATGATTTTGTGAGGCATCAGACATATTCAGAAAATATTTTTTAAGTTAAATTTGTTTTCATACGCCCTTATTTATATTATTTTTATTTTGTATCTCACGAGCTTTTTTTTAATGCCCGATATTTATTATCCTAACCAAAGAAAAAACTCTACTTACTTCCATCAGTCATTGAACTTCCTCGTTCCTCCATTTGTTGTTTAACAGTTTCCAGTCTATCTGTCAATTTACTTAACTCTCTATTTCTATTGGCCACCCCTGTACTTATATTTTTATATTTATCCTTTACCTGCGATAATTGATCCTGTAAAATCCTATATTCATCTAAAATTCCCTCTAATTCCCTATTCAAATATTTTTCCCTACTGCCCACTTTCTCCAAAGTTGAACCAATTTCTTTATGCAATTTTTCTAAGTGTGTTTTTGTGGGTAACAAAGAAGATTCAATGTTGTTTCTGAGGTTTTTCATTTGATCAAAATGCGCCCTCCAGTCTCTGTTATCGTTTCTTATTGTTACTTTTAATTGGGGGAGAACTTTTTCCACTTCAATTCTCCAAGATTCTAATGAAAAATTAAGTAAATATATTTTTAATAAGAAATGTGTGTTTGGTATTCACCTTCATCAATGTTTGATTTAAGTTCATTTGCTTTAATCTCTCTTTTAGCAGGCCTTAAATCATCCAATCTGAAAATATTTTCTTCATCTGAATCATCAGAATACGCAGCTATCATTTCTTCCTCAACTCTGTCTAAATTAATTTCTGATTCATCTTCCATTACATCTAATTCATCTTCTTTTTCTTCTGGTTCTTTGGGCCTGAAATAGAAAGTAATTAAAAAAAGTATGTTTCTACATATTCAATAAATAATAAAATATAGTCATAGGTATCACAGTTTTACAAAAATTAGTATGTAGTACTTTGGTCTAAAAAAATATTTTAGGTATTAATTAACTTACTTATCCCATTTAAAATTTTCTTTTTTTAAAGCACTTGTTGCCAAATTATCCAATATATTAACCACTTGTTCACCATAACCCTGTTTTAACTTGTTTGGAGGAAAGTCTACTAACATTCCCTAAAAATTCGAAATAACTTAAGAAATACAAAATTGTTTATTTATTATTTACGTTTTCTTTAACTGCTGCTATAATTTTATCAATAGTAACATTGGGATCATCATATTCCTGGGGTTGTTCAAATATTTTTCCATTTTTTGTTACCAACCAAGCAGCCAAAAGTGAAAATAAATAAAATTGCTCTCCTGGGTTTTTAGCAACCACAAAATAAAACCTAATAACATTAACAACCTCTAATTTATTATAAAAAACTGTATAGTTTCTTACTTATGAATGGGTTTAATTTTAAGATCCCTTAAAAATTCAGCCTCATAATTCAGTACCTTTAGTTTATTTAATAGATCTTCCATTTCCACAAACGATAAAAACGGGTTTTCTTGTTCCTTTTCAGAAACTATTTTCTTCTCAGATCGCTGCATTTTAAAAATAAGTCTTATTTTTAAGCCTTTAAATCTTTATTAATCTTTTGTTGTGATTGTCATAATTTGAATTTAATCGATCAAACGTTACAAACAAATATATTTACAGATGGCGATAAAATAATTTTGCTACCACCCTGCCATCTTTTGGCCAATAGTGTAAGCTTTTTTAAACATTCAAAACCACGGACCGTGCTCAAAACCATTGAGATAGAGTATCCTATTTCAAGAGATAAAATCAGTGCCGGAGCCCCTGCAAAATAAAATGGGGCCCTTGAGTCTGCTTTGGGTCCATTTTTTCTCTAAAAATCTTTTTTTATTGTGATATCCCATCTAAAATAAAAATGCGTTTCAAAAATTATAAAATAAATAAATAAATTATAATAAAATTTATAAAATACTAAAATGCAGTTTTATTTTAATATTTTTTACTGTTCATATTGGCTTTTTAAAATAAATAAATATTGAAATTATTTTACAATAATTTTAAAATTTGAATTTGAATTAAATTTGAAAAAAATATAATAATAAAATTTAAATTAAAACTGCATTACATTATTTAAGATAATGTTTTTAGATTCAAATTCAATGTTCTTTAAACAATTAAATTGGTATCAATTAAATAATTTAATAATATACCTATTTTACTATCCTCAAAAAGTGGTATATGTACAAAAGTTTGTTAGAAAAGTCTTTAAATATCATAAAAAATGGTTTTTTTCTACTCCCACCTTTAAAACGCCCTTTATCATACATGTTTCCATGACACTAAGGTACCTTTTAAATACACATTGACAAGTTGTGGCTTTACGGCGCTTTAGTCACGGGCTGAAGTTAGCAAAAGGTTTTTAGTCACGGGCTGAAGTTAGTTTTAAGTTAGTTGACAGTTGTCAAATGTCATACAATCGTTAAAATAAAGTGCCTTTCTGGTAAAATAATACTAATGTGAAAATTATTTTATTATCTCAATACAAAAATACAAAAATATTAAATAGTTTCTCAACGCCAATATTTTAAAAGTTTATATGAACATTGTAAACTTAAATTCGGGCAGGGACTCTACTGTAAAGTCCTCATAAAATATTTCCTTTACTTTCACTGTGAAAAACTGTCAATTTTCAAGATACATTTCGATTTATAACCTTTATAATTGTGTTTATAAAATGTAAAAATGTGACATTTGACAGTTTCCCCTGTTGTTCCATAGATGGCGCTCTATACAAATTTTTGATTTAAATCATTTTAAGATAATAATAAGTATTTTTCGTAGAAAAAGTATAGTATGCACCTCGTTTATAAACTTTTCTATACGCTCATTAACTTAAGCACTCGCTCGCAAGCTCGCTCGTGCCTAAATTAAATTCGTGTATAAAATGGCGTTTATCAAACTTGATACATAATATACTATTAAAATATTTAAGGGTAAAAATATTATATTTCTTATATTATAAAAATGTCAAGACCTATGTTAATAATTTGATTAATTTTTTAAGAAAGTATGAACAAAAATTTCAAAAACATTAAAAAAAAACTTGGTAGTAACTTTCAATATACAAAAAAGTATTATAAAATTATAATTATATTTTTTGGTTGATTTGTCAAATTTTGGTTAGTTACTCAAATTAAAAACTAATACCTATTGTATTTGTATAGCGCCTTATTAAATTTAATAATATTTTGGTTTTTAAACCTTTTGCTGCTTTCCAAATTGTGCAGCTTCCAAAATAATATAATACAATACTACAATAATTATTATTTATAATTATTTATAATTATACATTATAATTATTTATAATTATACATTATTTATAATTATTTATAATTATACATAAAATTATATAGAATCCTATATAAAATTATTATTTATTTATAATTGTATATAGTTTTATATAATTATATTTTCAAAATAGCTAGTAAAACACTAATCTGATTAGTAAATCTTTAATTTCGTATTTATACAAAATTATTTATTATAATAAAGATTTTTAACGGCCTACTAGTATAGAAGATATTTTTAAATAATTAAACAATTTTTTATTATGAAAAATATGAGGAATTGACTTTATCTCAAACACAGTTTCACTTTTATAAATTATAACATTTTTGGATTTAGCGGGCAATTTGTTAAATGATCTGGATAGGTACGTTTAAGAAAAAAATTTGACCAGTCTAATTAATTATTCGTGATGTACGTAGGTACTATTTTCTTGTCGAAATGTCAAAAAAGTCGTTTCCTAGTATTACAAATTATCTTAGTATTAAATTAAAATTGACCAAAAAAATGGTTCTGCCTTTTTGCTATATATAGTTTAGTTACTATAGTAAACTTGTCAACTTGCTTTTTTAAATTTTCCCGGAAAAATTAGATGCACCGATAATATTTTTTATTATTTATTTATTAATATTTTATTCTGTTATACCTACCACTTTTTCTTGCTCCTTATATTGCATTATTTTTTTATATTAAACAGTTTTCTTATTTATATCTTTAGCCACTAAAACCATCAATAATGTTTTTGAGACACTTACACTTATTTTATTTAACTTTCTTAATTTTAAATATACTCTCCCCTAAGAAACATAAAAGTATATTATGTATCAAGTTTGATAAAGCTCCATTTTATTCACGAATTTAATTTCGGAACGAGGGAGTGATTAATTACGACAAATACTTATTATTATCTAAAAATGAGTTAATTTAAATATTTGTATTCAGCGACATCTATAAAAGAATAGAGTAACCGTAAAAATGGGAATCTGTATTACCAGCGTGCCGGTGAAAATGTCAAATTTGTATGAGTAAATAATAGTATATTATTAGTTTGATAAACGCCAGTTTAGACAAGAATTTAATGTAGGCACGAGCGAGTGCTTTATTAAATGAGTGCCTAGAAAAGTTTATAAACGATTAGTATACCATACTTTTATTATCTAAAAGGATTTAAATTATAATTTATAAATATGTGTATAGAGCGACATCTATAAAACAATAGAGTAACCAACTTGGGAATATGTATTATGTCAAATTTATGTTTCCCTTGAACATGGACCGTTTAATCGGATATAGAAACAGTTTTTCACAATAAAAGCACAGCCTATAGGTACTGTGGTAAAAGTAAAGAAAATGTTTTATTGGCACTCCACGGCACATTCAGTTAATGTAGTTTACTGCCGGCGAAATTAAAAGGTCTGTACAATGTTCATATAAACTTTTTAAATATTGTCGTTGAGAAAATATTTAATACTTTTGTATTTTTGTATTAAGATAATATTTTTTTTTACATTTAGTATTATTTTACAAAAAGGGCACTTTATTTTAACTTCAGCCCGTGACTAAAAACCTATGGATAACTTCATGTCATCTAGTGTCATGGAAACATGTACGATAATGGGCGGGTGTAGAACAAATATTTTAAAATAAAACTTTTGTTAGACAATGTTTGTTCATTTAATATATTATAATTATTATGTGTTCTGGGTACCTAAATAAAACTTGAATTAAAAATAAAATTTTATTGCAAAGGCTTTTATAAATAAAAATAACACAAATAAGAATGTTTTATCAGAATGAGATTACGCTATATTTTTAATAATATTTTTTCTTTATTTATAAGTATTGTCCTTTTATTTATTTTATATAAACGCTGTAAATATAGCAACGATCAAATTCTAATTAGGTTTTGTCATTATATGTGTTCAATAAGATTATGCCCATTTAAAATTTGTTGCTTTTAACATATAATCTCACCCTACTAAAAATTACAAATTTATCTACCAAAGCTTATACTTTAGCATTTACAATAATGAACAGAAAATATAATTTATTTGGTTTAATTTAAAAAATCCTAGGTTATAGGTACGTATATACAGTATTGGCTGATTTATTTACATACATTTACATTTTTGATGTACAAAATTATGTGGCAATTATACAAATTTATGATTACAATTATGGATTGGGAACTTATTAAGTATGAGGGCACAGTCTAACATTATATATTTTTAAATATGACAAATAAATATTACCACTAAATAAGGTAACTATTACAATTTGCATCTACGTATACATTGCTTTGGATTTTAGTAGGTAAAAAACAAAAATAAGTAAAAGAAGACTTTAAAATTAGGGAGATTCCATTTCAAATCATTCAGGTTATTTTTTGTGTGTGCGTTAAAAGTCACTCAAAAAATTCTATAAAAATTTTGTTTTTTAATACATTGCGTATTAGATTAAAAGCTTGATAATATGCCTTAAATTCTCTAAAATGTTTTACGATACTTTAAAAGCATGCTCATCGAATAATGCACTGATCCATGATGTTACTAATTATTTTAAAAGTGTATATGGGTAAAAATCAAAAAATGTTTAGGTAGGCGTCTTTGGCTAATTAAAAATTAGAAAAAGAAGTGAAGTGTCTCAAAACATATTAGTATTATTTCTGCATGTTAATTATACGAGATTTATATTAAATATTTACCCAGATTTAAAAACATCGATTAAAATGAAAAACAAAGAGCTATTTTGTCTCGTCGGTAACGCGTCCCTTATTACGTTTTACAATTTTACGCTAGATTTTTCAATCAAATCATTTTTAAAAACAGGACAAATGTAAATCACTTTAAAGAAACTAACACCAAGTATTAAATAAATTACATTTTATTTAAAAACAATTTGGTTTTAAAGATCCAGCCTTTGGGTAACAGACTGTCTGCTTTGATCGCATCCTGTCGGTAACGATAACTGTAATTTCGCCTAAAATCCGCCAGGATACGTAATACCTGTCATTTGTTGGTTAGTGTGCTAGAGTTAGTGTTTATGTGTCATTCAAACCAGGTAAGTTTTTCTGTTTATGCATTAAAAAAATATATTTAGGCTTGTTTGCATAAAAACGCTACCGTATTTTTTTACGATGTCTAATCGGTAACTGTTCTAGCGGTAAAATTTTGATGTCGATATGAGATTTGTTACATTTTTCTGATGTATAACACCAATATTTGCAATTTTGATTATAATGGTATTTACTATAAGTATTTTTTTAAACATATATTTTGATTATTATTCCATTTACAGAACCTTTATTCCCGACAAACTATACTGTTACCGACTAGACATAATTGAGATCAGAAGACAACAATTATCAACATAACAAAAAACTACCTTTCCTTGATCTCAAAGATAAGCTTTATTATGTTGCGAAATCTTTATTTTAGAATATTAAAAAGTTTAATGGACAAAAAGCAACATTTTAGTTTTTTAATTGTTGTAGGTCGTTTTCCAAAGATTTTTTGATTTTCACCCATATACACTATATACCTATATAGGTATGCGTTTTTATATATGCATGTTTTTTTCTTTCTTTCTTTATTAAATGTTTTATGTCGATTGTACAAATTTGTACTAAAATAAGTTATTATTCACAGCATTTTTAACACATAATTAGTAAATTATTCAGCTTATTTTCTTATTAATTTGGTCAAATTGTTAACATGTCATCAATTTACCGAATGTTGTAACGGTATACCGCGGTATAGCTAAACTGATAAATATACAAGAAGAGCTGGAGCTGAAGTTTGGAAACGTGGAAGGTGTTTAAATAAGCCGACAACGACTTAGGAAATCTAATTTGTATCTACGTATTCCTCCTAGAGGCCCAGCATTAACCGTGGACCATTGCAAAGCCCGCTTAAATTTTGATAGAGAACATGGACAAAAGCTGACCGGGAACAGGTTCTCTTTGCAGATCAGTCCAGGTACGCCTTGTTAACGAAATGCCACCCCACACCATGACTATTCATTAAGTTACATTGCGCATATCGCTCATTTGGCCGTCGAAAAAACAAACAGGTCTATCGCAAGTATACAGACATTTCTTGAAGCAGTGCATATTTTTAAAATTAAGTTTGTCTGAAGCTTAACCCACTAGGACGCGTCATTTCGGAAATGCATCCTTATCCTACTATTAAAACTGCACCCTTTGGTAAAGACTAGATTAATTAAAAATGTTAACTTTTCGGGAAAGCGCTGTAAACTTATATAGTATATATATTCAGTGTAAATCGATTTTTTATGATTAATTATATTTCCTAAAATGCGTTAGCTATTGATTGTAGTACATAATGTCAAAGGTAGCAGCTAATTAGTATACTTATCCAATTTCAAAAAAAATCGAATATATTTGCGAAACAATTTTAAATGACAATAGACCAGTGCAGAAGCCTTTAAAAATGGTAAAAAGAGAAAAAAAATCACAGTAGGATGAAACCCATTGGAAAAGGAGGGGAATATAATAAAACTTAAAGGAAAAATAAATTACGGGCCATCTGAGTTCGGGAAGTGGAAGGGGGGGGTTTTAAGGGTAAAAAATGGTTTATCTCGATTTCCGGCAAAACTACAAGTCCTATGGAAAAAAGTTAAATGTCAAAGTTGTAGGTAATAAAAAGATCTACAACTTTTGTATTTACAATTTTTTCACATAACCTCAAAATTTATGTGAAAAATTCAAAAAACCAAGTTTTTGTTTTTTTATTTTTATCTTTTTCAAAAATAAATTTTTTTCCACGAAATTTGGTGAAAACTTACCTTGTTATGTCCCATATACACTGTAATTTATTTGATTTTAAATATTTATTATTTCGCCTTATTTTGACTTAATATCAAAAAAGCACCCTAATTTTCAATCGAAAATTCTCGCGTCAAAATATCGGCTTTTTTCAAAAAGTCGGTGTGCTTTTTGTTTGATGAACTCTCTACTTTCTGATGGTGTAAAAAAATATACATTACTATGGTAAATGTTCCCAGAAAATACAAAAAATATTATAATGAATAACGTAATCAGAATGAAGTATCTAAATTCAATAGTATGAAAGAATTTAATAAATAAACTTTTTAACTAAAAAAAATTGCAACAATCACATTTTTTGATGAAATTGTACATAATGATTAAAATAAATTTTCGAATTCGAGTTTTTTTCGTTATTCATTATAATATTTTTTGCATTTTCTGAGAACATTTACCATAGTAATGGATATTTTTGTACACCATCAGAAAGTAGAGATTTCAACGAACAAAAAGCACACCGACTTTTTGAAAAAAGCTGATATTTTGACGCGAGAATTTTCGATTGAAAATTAGGGTGCTTTTTTGATATTAAGTCAAAATAAGGCGAAATAATAAATATTTCAAATCAAATAAATTACAGTGTATTTGGGACATAAAAAGGTAAGTTTTCACCAAATTTCGTGGAAAAAAATTTTTTTTTGTAAAAGATAAAAATAAAAAACCAAAAACTTGGTTTTTTGAATTTTTCACATAAATTTTGAGGTTATGTAAAAAAATTGTAATTACAAAAGTTGTAGATACTTTTATTACCTACAACTTTGCCATTTAACTTTTTTCCATAGGACTTGTAGTTTTGCCGGAAATCGAGATAAACCATTTTTTACCCTTAAACCCCCCCCCTCCCACTTCCCGACCTCAGATCGCCCGTAATTTATTTTTCCTTTAATTTTTATTATATTCCCCTCCTTTTCCAATGGGTTTCATCCTACTGTTATTTTTTTTGGTTTCAAAAATTATCGACCCTGGTCTACAATAACAATTTGTTGCTTCAAACCCAGACTTTTATTTTTACATTGTATATTTTAAAACCAATTCACGCAAGATACCGTCCAACGGGGTGAAGTGAATCTAATATGCTCTCTTAAAAATAACTAATATAATATAACATATTTGACCAATTGTCATAGCGAAAAGGCAGTCACTAATAATTAGTCAAATTCTACTGAATGAAATAGTCAAATTAGTAGATTTAAATTAAAAAAAAGTTTTAACCCAGCCGGGGATTGAACTCAGGTCTGTCACTTGTCAAGCTTGTCAAGCTGTTGACATAACCCATTCGGCTATCAGCCGCTCAAGAGCGATAAGATTATAAAAATCAATTTTATTTCTCAATAAATATATTTATATATTAATTTATTGTTCATAATATTTTAAAGTTGAATATATTATTTGTGTTGCTGTTTTGAGCTAAATTTTTTGCATCTTTATTTGTTTTTATGGGTCATTTAATCATGGAGCTTAGGTATATGCATTTAATTCAAATAATACTTTGTTGTTGGCCGCAAACGATTAAAGAAATTAGTTAGGTACTTTTGGTGACTAATCTTAAATTAGTCAAACTTTAACTATTTACGTAGTAAAGAATAACTAATTTAAAAGTGAAAACGACTATTTTATTAGTAATAAATGCTTGTACTAATTCAAATAGTATTTCATTTTTAGAGAGTGGTTATCTTCAGTTTTGCAAGGCGAGTTTGTCCCAAAAAAAATTCTTTTACGTGATCCATTTTTGTTTATTTTACGTGATCCTTAAAAAGTTATTCCACGTGCCTTTGCACCAGTTTTGCAAGGCGAGTTTGTCGAAATATTATTTTTTATTTTATGGGATACATTTTTTTTATTTAACGTGATCCAAACGGTTAAAATGATTATTAAACTAGATCAGACTTAAAACAAAAAACCAAAATTTTGATGAGAGAATTTATATTCCCAATTTCATACCACATGGCCTAAGTAAAAGTTGTTCTTGAGACACTTCACCCCGTATGACGGTACCTATTTTGTTAAATAAACATAATATTAGGATCAATGATAATAATGTTAAGTTTTTTGTTTTAAAGATAATAATAATAAAAACCTTTATTAACAGCAAAAGATGCCAAAAAATTACAACGTATGCACATGGACAAAAACAACTATAAAGAGAATAAATTTAAGTATATTAACTACAAATAATAAAATGTAAAAATATTTAAAAAATCTGGTAACAAAAAATAAAAAACAGTCATTTTAGTACAAGTTTTTGTCTTACGTTTTTCTTAAAGTGGTTTAGTGTCACAAAGAAAAAGTTAATAATAAAATTATTAGCAGTTCTACAAATTCTGTCTATTGGTGAAAAATATCCATAGTTTGTAGAATGTGTTCTGATATTAAATAAGGGAGTATTTTTATTACGTCTCACGGGAATATTAAAATGTATACCACTAACAAGGCAGGGCTATATATCTATATAATTATTTAATATTTTAAAGAGGTAATGAGGTCAATTTCCATACGTCTTACATATAAAGTTTGCAAATTTAGCTTGGTCCTAACAACATCATAATCAATTTCCTTAACCTTTATACCTAGTTTAAATGCACAAAGACGTAAATATTTGTTTTGAACACGTTCAATACTATATATTCCAACACCGATCGGACAAATGAATTCAAAACGCTAAGGAAAAATTTATACTAAGGGCGAGTGCTTCCTGTAGAATTATATAACTTTACATTTTGCAATTATTGCTATTATTAAGGTCCATATAATTTCTTTTACACCAATGTTCAATTTCATTCAGGTACTTCGCAATTTGTAACAATCATCTATGGATTTATACAACTTGACGTCATCAGCAAACAGCAGAATATTAATATACAAGTTGAATAATAGGGGAGATAAGTGACCGCCTTGTGGTACTCCAGAAGTAACCTTAATTGCATTGGACTTGCATATACTTTTAATGAAATTATTTTTTAAAAATTACCACTAATTTCATTACCTTAAAAAACATTATGAGAATTTAAAATTATTTCGCACATCAAAGTCCCACGTGGGACCATGGTACCATGTGATAATTGAAATAATTAAAGTTAATTTCGTCCTATTTTATCAAAATAATGCGATATATGTATTTTTTGTATACAAAGGTTTTAATTTACAACACAAAAAATACATATATTAAATTATTTACAAAATAACACGAAATCAGCTTGACACTGACAGAAAATTAACCTTAATTATTTCTATCAAAGTCACGTGGTGGGACTTTGATGTGTGAAGCATAGTACCTATACTTTTACCTAAATGAGTTGAATTAGGAAAGCCTATAAGTAATTGTGGTCCCAATAAAATTAGAAAAAATATAAAAAATAAATTATTAATATACAGGGTGCCCCGAGAATGGCACCAACGCCACACCATATTAATTATTATTTATTTTTATCTACATGTCAGAGCCAAGGTAGACATGGTTAATACTTTCACAGGCAAAATATTCGATCCACACAAATTTTCGATGAATTTAAATCGCAAAAAGGTAACTTTTTTATTTGATTTCGGATTTAAATGAATATTAAAGAATATTGTAGATAAATTAATGGGGAATCGCTTACATTTTAAAAATTTACAAAAAATAGAAGTACGTTTATAATATAGAGGTTTAAGCAAAAAGATGTTTTTTACCATAAGTTTAAGACACTCTGTAGAGTGACAAAACCGTATATTGTTCTAAATTATCAATTCACGTCTATTCTTAACAGTTTTGTTTTTGTTTCACCTCGATATATTTATTTTTGTGGAAAATATGGATTTAAAAAAAAAGCATTGCATTTTCCAATATTTTTTTGTACGAAGAACTAAGGTTGCCACCCAGAGCCTATGGACAATGACGTTCTCCTGTTCTTCTATAGATTCTTTGACCACCGTCTGGTGATTATAAACAAAACCTAGCTTCGTTGGTAAATAAGATATTTTTCCACTCATCAATGCCCCAATTTGGATGTTCCCTAGCAAATTTAAGGCGTTCAACCCTGTGGTTTCTTAGCAACTCGGGTGCCGTTGCAGGTCTTCTTGCGTGTAATCCAGTCAGATAACCTTCTTCTTATCGTTCTCTCGCTTACTTGGACCTATCGTACGTCCTCCATTTGTTTTTTTACCTCCACAGAAGTTACTCTTCACGTAAAACATTAAGTCGAATAAAGCGATCATCTCGTTCATTCGTACACCTCTTTTTACCACATTGACTCCTTCTACTGTACTCACCATGCTGATTAAATCGATTTACAGCCCTTTGTACTTTACTTCTTGTGACGTTTAAAACACTTGCCACGTAATACTGTGACCGTCCATCCTTGATTAAAGCAATGGCTCTGGCAACATCAGTCGGAGACATATCCCTATTTAAAAGTAAGAACACCTCAAAAGTGACACATTAATTTACAAAAAACAATTTGATAGCTTTTGAAAGGCGTATATGACATGTCCAAGTATGGGATGATTCAACAAAACTGTCACTGTCATAGACCATAGGTTATGGATGGACCATAGCAACCTTAGTTCTGCAATGTTTTTATTTAAATCCATATTTTCCACAAAAATAAATATATCGAGGTGAACCAAAAACAAAACTGTTAAGAATAGATGGGACTCGATAATTAAAACAATATACGGTTTTGTCACTCTACAGAGTGTCTTAAACTTAAGGTAAAAAACAAAGTTTTGTTTAAACCTGCATATTATAAACGTACGACTATTTTTTAGTAATTAGAAATCTGTCAGATAGACAATCTCAAGTTCGTCAGATAGACGTTCCAACCTTAAAATTACTTTAGTTGATGATTTTTAAGATTTGTTTAGTAAAAGTGTTGCTAACTATAAATAGTATATTGTGCGACTAGTGTAAGAAAGATGAGATTCTTTGAGGTGGAGATTGCCACCCGAGCGTAGCTAGTACATTAACAAGCGAGTTAATCAACTACCACTGTGGTAAAAAATATCAAATAAAATTGGCTTTAAATTCGTTGTGGTAGTACCACAACGAATTTAAAGCCAATTTTATTTGATATTGTATCTGACAAATGAAGCTTAATGCTAACTTCAGCCCACTAGTGGGCGGCAACCGGTTAAAGTTAAAAAATAATATGGGTGTTGAATAAACTAGTATTCTCTTCTCCATTAAAAATACGAAAAACTTTGTGTTGGAATTAACAAATTTTAACCTCTTGGAACATCATTGTTTTTGATACTAAATATTAAAATTAATTAAGTTTAAACAACATTAGAATAAAAAATAATTAATAACGTGATATGATGTTGCGCCAATCTCAGTACACCCTGTTTAGATTATTTGTTAATTTAAATAGGCAGTTTATAAACTAGTTATAAACCCCGGAATAATTTGAAAATTTAAATTATAACAACAATTTAAATAACCTATTATTAATACTTTGCTATACATCATATACATTTTTTTAAATCTAAACTATTACATATTACAAAAATGTTCCTCATCCGTTGCACACACTGTATGAGGTGGTGCTAAAAACAGTTTACCGTTACCACAGGCACATAACTGAAAAATATTATTTCGTTTTTTTGTCACAATTGGCCTTTTGTTCACTTTGGCCGTGGGTAATTTTGGCATTAGAATTACACTAGACTCTAATTTTACAGCTCCCGCTTCCGACCTAAATGTCATGTTATCAAAGGATTCGGCGCTAATTTTGCCAGCCAGTGATTCGAGCTTTAGACCTTTTGGAGCGTAGATGGACAGTTGTCTCGTAGGGGAAGTCAACCTGTAAAAATAGTATTATTAATACTTTTGCTAATAATAAAATAAAATTTAAAACTCATAAATAATATATTTTTTCTACCCCGACCTTTAAAACGCTTATTATCGTACATGTTTCCATGACACTAAGGGCCCTATGCAGAAACGTTGACTGATTTACGCATATCCACTGATTTAAGTTTGAATCAATTTGGCAACATAACAAACTTTAAATGACCGTTAAGGCACAGTAAAGATATGTAGGTTATCTTTCATATACTTAAATATGTGTTTATTAAATTATAATAGTGAAACATTTTTAAAATGTATTATTAAATAATATTATTATAATAATATTTAGGTGTATATTTATTATTATAATAAATATACACATAAATACATTTATAACTGACTAAAACTTGGTTTTGAAGAGGATTGTGGCAATATAAAACACAACAATTGGGATATGTTCGCAGTGCAATGTTTTTTGTTACAAGTACCTAAATTTGCATTAGAAGATATGAAAAACGAAAATTACGGATTAAAGCCTCTGAAAAAAACAATGAAATTTTGTTGAAGGGTGAAATTATTATCATAATAATTATATTATAGGAATACAAGACCTGTTTCTAAAAGGCAATGCTCTTTTATTTATTCTTTTACAGGTACCAATAACCCCTTTTTAGGTATTTAGGCAAATGTTTTGAAAAATAAATGCAATGATGCCGATGGCATTTAGAGGAAAAAAAGACATTTCAAATTTGTGACAAGAATATAAAAAAATTTAGAAATAAACTCTAGAGGATAACATATGTTAGTTAATGCTTGATAAATTATGGCCTCAGAATAAACTTTTTTAATCAAAAGAAAATTGTGATAGAAAATGGGTGGGAGGTGGAGTCTCGAAACTTTTTGTAGCATGCATATAGTTTACCCTTGCCTGCCCCCCTGAACAAAATCCTGGCTACACCCTTGCTGGAAATGGAGCAAAAATCCCTGCTTTTCTAAAAGGTTAAATTAAACCCAATGAAAAAAATTGTGCATGCTTTATACACTTTGTTTTTTAAATAATTTATTTTAAAAGCTGTTACTTTTATAAAGCAAATTTTAAAATTTAATTGTTGCAGTTCTACTCAAGATTTTTTTAACCTGTGTATTTTATTTTGAAAATAAAAATATTTTTATTTCAGAGCATATTTTTAATTATTTGTAAAATAAATATTACAAATAATAAAAACAATTTGAACCTTAAATATAAAAACATGGTTTCATATACTGCCTGTTTTTGCTTTCTAGCAAAAACATTTGCTTTTACCTACAGGATGTATTTTTTATTTTCTTATAAAATGCCTTTTAAACTTGTATTATTGACAAAAACTGATAATAATATATAATATTATATATTATATAAAATTCAATTTGAAATACTCATGTTGATTTCATTTTCTTCTATGTTTAATAGTATATTTCTGGGCCCAAAACTAAATAGAATATTAATTTCCTATCAGAAAAAAAAGTCCCCTCTACCTTGTTGAGCCCTTTATTCAAAACCTACTGTTTCTATTTCTAAGATCAAGCTCATAATTTAAAAATTTAAAAGTAGAAAATAAGTTGAACATGGTCTAAATTTTAAAATTCTTCAAAAGGATTTAAAAAATAAGACAAATATTTTTTAAACACAATTTTGGTATTATTTTATAATCTTTATTATTTATTAAATAGTATTTTTTTTAATTATCTATAATTATATATTATAATATATTACTTATAATTAAATTAAACATTTATATTTTTTTATTTAAAAAAATAAATCAATAAATATTTTTACCCAAGTTTAATGTTAGGGGTAATTTTACAATGAAACTAAAGAAAGTTATAAATAAATTGAAGACATTTTTTCAAAAACGACACATGTCCAAAATCTGCATTTTCAGGTTGAACAAAAAACTTAAAAAAATGTCTGATATGCTACTAGATCGATTTGAGCATTTTGTGCCATGTGCGGTTTTTGAAAGAAAGTCTTCAATTGATTTCAAGTATTCAGCTTTACAATCAGACAAAAAATATTTGATATAATTAACATGGTAGTAATTTTATCTTTAAAAAAATGTTATAGGTATGTTTACCTTCTGAATTTCTTTTTTTTGTATATATTTATAAACAAAAATACTGTCTATTTTAATTCATATTTTAAATCAGTCGTTATCGACTAAATTATATGAACCGATTTACCTTTTATATGATTTTAATTGTAAAAAAACGAATCTAGTAAACCATGACTTATTTTAGCGAAATTATTTCCTTTGGTTAAAAGCAAATTTCAAATAAATCTTGATAAAATATTAATTGTTTTATGTCCAATTTAAAATGTCAACGATTAGAAATCGACTTTTTTATGGAATATATGAACGTTGAAAGATAATTACCCAATTTATTTTATTAAACAACAGTTTTTAAAGAAAAATAATCCGTTGCCATGTCGTGCAAAAACCTATATTCAATGATATGCTAAATCAGTTGATATAAATAAATTAACTTTTCTGAATACGGCCCTAAGTGACCCTTTAAATGTACATTGACAAGTTATGGCTTTAAGGCTCTTCAGTCACAGGCTTAAGTTAGCAACAGGTTTTTAGTCACGGGCTGTTAGTTAGTTTTAAGTTAGTTGACAGTTATCAAATCTCATACAATCGTTAAAATAAAGAGCCTTGTAAAATAATACTAATTGAAAAAAATATTTTATTATCCCAATACAAAAATACAAAAGTATTAAATAGTTTTTTGAGGCCAGTATTTTAAAAGATTATATGAACCTTTTGATTTCGCTGTAGTAGTACAGTTAACTATATTTAACTGACGAACACAAAGAAATATTTAAAGCCAATTTTATTTGTTAAAATTTTGACATCTCGTCACCTGAGAATTATTGTGTTCTATCTACATTTTCTTTTTTTTATTCAGGTTAGTCTTGTTTTAAGTCTTAAAGATGATATTGATCTATCTATGGGGCAAAACACCGCAAGTGTTCCCACCTAAAAATGATGTTTTCTCGGATTTTAACAAAACTTTGCCAAATCATTGTCCTATTGGACTACCTTAATTTTCCAAATGGGGGGCAAAAAGGATTAGCGGGTTGCAGAGATACAGGGGCCTGAAAATTTATTTTTTTTCTCGTGCGCTTAAAATACGTCGAAATATTCATGTATATAATAATTTTTTTTAAATTGATAATCAACATATCGTATAGCATTTTTTCCACGCTTTACGATAAAAATGGTCTCGAAAGCGAGAAAAAATTTTTTGGTTATAAAAAAACGATTTTAAAAATATATTTGTTTTTTTCTCGAAATGCGACCCATTTGATTTTTTTAAAATTAATATCAAAAGAAAGCTTGTTCAATTCCCTAAATTTTGATGTAATATGAAGATGGGATCCCAAGAATAAGTCTAAAAAAATAAGGGTTGAAGCGCGTAGGGACCGTGCGGCGAGCAGCTACTAGTATACCTATTGCAGCGGTGCTCGGTCAACTACTTAGTTGATTAATTGGAGGGTCAATACAACTTTTAAAATTATTTTTATATAGAATACCAAAACATGGGTTTTAATTGCTATTAATTTGAACTATTGCAATAAAATCAATGAGTTTAAGGCAAAACGACACAGGCGCCAAAATTTTTAAATTTTTTAGAAGTACATGTAAATTCTCTATCGACCTTCTTCTAAAAAAAAATTAAAATTTGGCACTTGTGCTGTTTTGACTTAAACCCATCGAAAAATACATTTATTTATATATAAAAATAATTTTAAAAGTTGTATTGACCCTCCAATTAATCCACTATAGTGGTAAGTAGTTGACCGAGCACCGCTGCAATAGGTATACTATAGTAGCTGCTCGCCGCACGGTCCCTACGCGCTTCAACCCGTATTTTTTTAGACTTATTCTTGGGATCCCATCTTCATATTACATCAAAATTTAGGGAATTGAACAAGCTTTCTTTTGATATTAATTTTAAAAAAATCAAATGGGTCGCATTTCGAGAAAAAACAAATATATTTTTAAAATCGTTTTTTTATAACCAAAAAATTTTTTCTCGCTTTCGAGACCATTTTTATCGTAAAGCGTGGAAAAAATGCTATACGATATGTTGATTATCAATTTAAAAAAAAATTATTATATACATGAATATTTCAACGTCTTTTAAGCGCACGAGAAAAAAAATAAATTTTCAGGCCCCTGTATCTCTGCAACCCGCTAATCCTTTTTGCCCCCCATTTGGAAAATTAAGGTAGTCCAATAGGACAATGATTTGGCAAAGTTTTGTTAAAATCGGAGAAAACATCATTTTTAGGTGGGAACACTTGAGGTGTTTTGCCCCCTATATATAATTGGGGTAGAAATTGTAAAGTTTAAGGCTTAAACTGTACAATTTCTACCCTAATTATATATAGATAGAACAATATGCATCTTTAATACTTAAAACAAGACTAACCTGAATAAAAAAAAGAAAATGCAGATAGAACACTATAATTCTCAGGTGACGATCTGTCAACTGCCAACGGATTTTACTTCACATTTCCCAAATTTATAATAAAGCTAAATTTATCCCGTGACTAAAATACCCAAAATCAACTATTCCTAACTTCAGCCCGTGACTAAAACGCCATAAAGTCCCAGTTCGTCAATGTAGGATAAGATACAATTATTTAAAATGATAAAAGCACTATTTATGTATTCCTGGATATGTTGACATAAACTTAATACAATGCATATGAACATATTAATCTTTCGTTGTTATGATTTACCAAGAAAGTTTTAAATAATTTGCTACATAACATCTGCTCTCTTGGAAAAGTTTTCCTGCAAATTAATTTATCCTTGTAGATTTTATGACCATTTATAGTTATCTTCGTATACAATCTGTTACTCATCCATTAAATCTTTCCAAATTTCGGGAAATTTTATTACGGGCTACAATTTTATGTTACAGATAACGTCTTTCATGCAACAGATGCGGTGGCGTAAGAAGATATATACATGCCAAAAATTCAAATTAAATAAAGTTTTTTCCTAACTAAATCGATGCACTCCGGATTAAATTTATTGCATAGGTTGATATTAAACTTTGGCAATCATCTTTAATTTATGAAAAAAGTTAAGATTTGATTATAAATCTTAATAAAAGCATGAAAGTAATTAAACATTAATCGAGACAAACTTCAACCTCTTTAGAAATATTTTCATCATTTTAAGTATAAATCCCATTTCGCAGATATTTTGTTTTAAATTTAAACAAATAGCATTCTTATTTACCTTAGATCGTGTCCTGGAGGTGCTCTTACTAAAGGCGTCTGAACTGCCTTTCTAAAAATTGTTCCTCCCTCACCGTTTACCTTTAAAGTTTCACTACCAACGTAAACTTCCTCCTTATTCGCTGAGAAAAGCAGTGTTCCCTTATCGTCAATTACCTTAAAATTGCTTGACATGCATTCAAACTGATCATCACCTAAAAAATTATTTTGTTTTATGTTTAAAACTAAATTATTTACTTTAAACAATTATTTTACACAACGCTAAATTTTTAATTTTATTAGAAGTGTAGTAACATACAAAAAACAAAGATTATCCCGGCGCATTCGCCATTTTTGTAACTGAAGACTAAAAGAATAAGATATTTTATTGTTTCGACAATATAATTCATTAATATTAGAACCAATAAAATGCCAGTATTCCATAGTGACGTATTTTATCACAGCGGCAATATTTTTTATCATCTTGTTTACACGTTACTATGAATTTTGACGTTTTTTTGATTTGACATTTGTTGTCATTTCAATTCTGTTTTTGATATATGAGTCAATCCAAATGAAAACACCAAAAATGAATTTAAAAGTGCGCTGCATGATTTTTTATTGTAATGAAAAAATTTGAGGATGATCTTTTAGGTGTCAAATATGAAAATCCGTTGCCGTTTTAATTTTTTGTTGCTTTACTTTTATTTGGCACCCCTTAGAAGTCTGAAATAGTGTCAATTTCTTACTCTCCTATAGTGGGCCAGAACTTTTTTTCTGTGACAAATATTGAAATAATTTTAATTTTGTTTTACTGTCCAGTAAGTGTGTTTTCGATATAAATTATTATTATCCAATTAGTTAATCTCATAAAAGAATGGTAAACCACTAAAGATTCATGATAATTTGCCAATTTTTGTGATTTTTGTATGGCTCCTGTGCCTATTCTACTGAATTTAGAAGGTTCATTTTTTTCAGGTATAAAGTACTTATACAATAGAAAACGTAACTATTATTTTAAGTTTCTAGACTATCAATTTCTTTATTAAAAAAAATTATTGAAAATTGATCATTCTCAAAATTAGCCAATTTTGCCCTCAGAAATCATTATGTTGAGGAAAAAATAAAAATCTGAAACTTTCAGGAAATGTAGTCCCCACCTTAATCTTTTCAGTCTAGTTAGTCTTGTTTTGTTATTTTTATTCCTTTAAAAGATATATTAATTTTTTTAATGCCCGTTTAGTAGCGATATTGTTAGTTTTATTTATAATTTAAAATTTAGATGGCTTTGACTTTGTCAATTCATGTTTGGTAGAGAAATGTCAGAGCTGCCAAAAATATTTCATAAATTTTATTTGTCTGTATTTAAATTGTGATTTCAAAAAGTTTGCAAGTTTGCAAGTGTAATAAATGACGGAGTGTTCGAGATTCATGAATTTAATTGCAATTAAAAATGCAAGAACATATCATAATTTTGTACCTCTTTCTTATAGAAAATATTTAAGTTCTGAGAAGTTTTAAATTGTTAAAAATAAGCAAAAACCAAAAAATATTCTAAATAAACCCCTTTATTATAACATGTTTTATTTTAACCAGTTACCTAAAAACTAAAATTTAAAGAAGTATTTACAGATTGTGTACATTTTTTCCAACACTAACATTTAAAATACATACATTTAACTTTTAACTATTTAGTGCCTTACTAAAGGGATCAAAATAATAGAACAAGACTAACTTGGTTTAAATTGTGAAAGAAACCGACAAAAAACTGCTTAACGCATTTTTATACGTTTAAATTAACTCTTTATTAATTTCACTTATTATACTTAACGATATTTATATAATGGTTATATATGGTTTATAAATGGTTTATAAACCATAAGGATCTTAAATATATTTTTTACATTCTTCTTCTTTAAACACCAATTAGCCAATTAAATATTTCATTATAATGTATATAATATATATATTATATATATATATATATATATATGATTTTTCAATACATAAAATATAACATAACTACCAAAAATATCAAAACTCTCAAAAATATTTCATAATTATTATTTGTGGTATTCCTTTGGTGATTTTAAAAAGTTTTATATATTACATATTATGTTATATACAAAATTTACCAAAGAAATACGCACAAATAATATTTATGAAATATTTTTGACAGTTCTGACACTTCTCCACCAAACATGAAAGCCATCTAAATTTTAAATTATAAATAAAACTAACAATATCGCTACTAAACGGCCATTAAAAAAATTAATATATCTTTTAAAGGAATAAAAATAACAAAACAAGACTAACTGGACTGAAAAGATGAAGGTGGGGACTACATTTTCTGAAAGTTTCAGATTTTTATTTTTTCCTTAACATAATGATTTCTGAGGGCAAAATTGGCTAATTTTGAGAATTATCAATTTTCAATAATTTTTTTAATAAAGAAATTGATAGTCTAGAAACTTAAAATAATAGTTACGTTTTCTATTGTATAAGTACTTTATACCTGAAAAAAATGAACCTTCTAAATTCAGTAGAATAGGCACAGGAGCCGGACAAAAATCACAAAAATTGGCAAATTATCATGAATCTTTAGTGGTTTACCATTCTTTTATGAGATTAACTAATTGGATAAAAATAATTTATATCGAAAACACACTTACTGGACAGTATAACAAAATTAAAATTATTTCAATATTTGTCACAGAAAAAAAGTTCTGGCCCACTATAAGAGAGTAAGAAATTGACACTATTTCAGACTTCTAAGGGGTGCCAAATAAAAGTAAAGCAACAAAAAATTAAAACGGCAACGGATTTTCATATTTGACACCTAAAAGATCATCCTCAAATTTTTTCATCAAAAAAAAAAAAATCACGCAGCGCACCCCATTTGGTGTTTTTATTTGGAATGACTCATATATCAATAACATAATGAATTATAAACTCTAAAAGATCGTTGGGTTGGTGTAAACGATAATGAAATTAAGGTAAGTTTTAATAAATTAAAGTCTTTTTATATTTTAAAGCACATTTTAATTTCAAATGTCAAACTAAAAATTCGTTAAATCCTAAAATTCATTATATTTTCTTACTAAATATAACTCGTGGTATGATTAATTATCGATGATATTTACTCATTAAAACCGAAGCAGCACATTTCACTCGTCCTGCGGACTCAATTCGAAAATATCATCGATGATAATCATACCACTTGTTATATTATGGGTGAAAATAACAAGAGATGAAGTCGGCTCTATACCAACTTTGCACTATATAGTTTAAAGTCTATTAAATATATAATTTAGATAAATTTATTGTACGTGTGGATTAAGAAGCAAATAAATTACGCAGATTTTCTAATTTTTATCCAAAATTCTGTGCAGTTAAAGCTACTCTTTTAGAGCCCAAAGAATCATCTTCTATGGTGGATCAGTCCATATTCGCTCTTTTTATCTTACAGTTTGACGTATGTTTTGGCCTTTTCGACCATACCTCTCTCCATCCGCCTGCTTTCAAAATTTTGAGATCATTATGTACTTGATATTCCCATCTTATTTTTGGCCTCCCTCTTGATCTATCCTCTACTGGTTTCCACTGTTATTTTTCTTACTACTTCTCTGTATTTTCTGTACACGTGTCCAAACCATATTTTTGTCTGGTGTAAAAATGAGATACGAGGTGTGTTCAAAAAATATCGGGAATTTTCGTTTTTTGAAACAAATTTATTTATTCGCCTACATTAATGTTGTCGCCTTCAAAATAGTCCCCATTGGATATTATGCACATGTGCCAGCTCTTCTTCCAATACTCGAAACACTTCTAAAACTCGTTCTTTGAGATAGCTTTTAGTTCTTTCAGCGATGCGCTTTTAATGTCATCTATGCTCGCAAAACGACGGCCCTTTAAGGTTCTTTTTATTTTTGGGAATAGGAAAAAGTCAGACAGAGGCATGTCTGGCGAATATGGAGGCTGGGGCATCATTACAGTATTGTTTTTGGCCAAAAATTGTGTTCAAAATTTAACAATTTTGCGTTTCATACCCAAAACATTTGAAAAAATCTCATGGGATGAGCCAATCGATATACCAACATCATCAGCGACTTCTCTGATGGTTTATAACCATTTCTTCAACTTTTTCCATATTTTTATCGGTCGTTAATGTGCTTGTGCGTTCCGGGCGTTCGTCATCTTCAACGTCTTCACGGCCATCTTGGAAACTCTTGTTTTACTTATAGCAGACTCACCATAGGCCTTTGTTAACATTTCACAGAATTTATTTAATTTTTTAAGCAAAATTGGATACAAATTCTCTTTGATCCATTTCTTTTAACGAACGAAAATCGCCGAGCTCATAAAACACGTCTAACCTTAGCGGCTGCCACAGACAAAGTAAACAATGAAAACAGCTAAAGTTTTTATCATACTTCGGGGGCATGTATACCAACATAATAAATTAAATTTTGTGACAACCGTACCCTCCGAAGCCGCGAAATTTAATAAATTCCCGTTATTTTCTGAACACACCCCGTATTTATGTTTATTAGGAATTGATGTAAAAATCACACATATCATATTACAGCCTGCTGCAGTAACAGGACAAAAATATATTAAACCTCCTAAAAAATATTTACATTGTTACTTCTTGCATCTTGATTTTTAATTATAATTCTTTTATCAGGGTCTTAGATTATAATTAGGTACAATATACAATATACAATGATAAATTGCTTTTAAAAGTAACCACAGATATTGATTTATTAAAATGTTTTGTAATTGGAAAATATATATAATACTCGTGAGTATTTATTATAGGGTGTACGTAAAATGTTCGGCCAAACTGTATTAATTTCATGTACCCATAAAATAAAGCTAAGGTTGGTTGCATCAACTTATTCTTCATCTGTCGTGGATTTTCTGAATTCGAGAATTTCCAGTTACATGTTCTGCAAAGAGTCTACTTTTCTTATGTATAGATGTTTGTTTGTCTAGCGTGTCCCGGTATGATTCCGACAAGGTCAGAAAGGTTTTGACGAGATAGCTGTAGACTGTATTGAGCCAGATTGTCACAGATTACTGATTATAGTTTTGGTCTGAAGTCATGAACTTCTTAGTTGTTTTTCATGGTTTTGTTTTATTATCCGAATTATTGATTTTGTTAGAGGTGGAACTGGTTCAGGAACTACTGGCAACCCTGTCTTGCAAGTTAATCAGCCCTTTTATTATCTTTAATACCATTGTGTCCTTTAAGGCATACCAGTTCTAGTACATTGTTTCTTCTTATCAGTTGCAAGGCAGCAATGCATTTCGCTACCTCGAGTCAACTACATTGTGACCTAAGGCCAGTAAGAAAGCCCTGCTGTCTGAGGAGATTCATATTATTTTTCCATTTACATGGATTTCTATTATTTAACGAGAAGCCACAGTATGCCTGTGATAACAAAGTGAAATATGGTCGTATAGATGCTCAGTGTTATACTGAGACGTTAGATGGGCTCTGACAATACATTCCCACTCCAAAAGCTATAAATGTTCTGGATCCATCTGTAGATAAAACTTTTAAGTAAGCATTTTTAAATGTTTAACTTTTATAGTTTTGTTTCATTTGTTGCACTAAATTTAGGATATGTATGTATATAAAATGGATAATCATAATATTTCACGAATTCGGACCTGCTTAATTTAAAATAAATCTTAAAATGTGCTTTAGAATTCAAGTTAAGTTTTAAAATATAATAATAGTTTAAAATTATTGTTTTAATATTAAAGATTTTAGGGAAAACATGTCTCTCTTGTTATTTATTTTATTATTGATTTAAGTTAGAGCCATGATAAGTTTTTTTAATTAATTAAATTTTGACGATGCACTAAATAGGAAACTTTTTAATAAATATTTATAATTTAAAAGTGAGTTTACAAAAGAAACTTCTTACATTAAAATTTCCTAAAATAAAAATAATAATAATATTAGTGGAAGTTACCTAATTTAAGCCAACTGCTTGATTTTCCTTTTTCATTTCTGGCTCTCAAAGTGAAATTTCTCGTGGATTCAAAAACAATTGGATGACCTACTCTAGATCGTATCGATGAAACTATTAGATTTCCTAATATGTAAGCTTTTCCATCTAATTTTAAACCTCCTGAAACTATTTTAAGCTGTCCCATTCCAACCTAAAAATATACATATTTAAATAATATGGTTTTAATTGGTTTTATTTATTTAAAAAGTAACGGAAATTTTAGTTTTTATCGGATTAGTCAGATTTACTTAATGTTGTTCTTTTGTTACTTAACATGTCTGAAATATACATACATGCAAAAATGTAGGTATTTCGGATGTCTAGTCTGTTGTCAGCTGCCTAAAAGTTTACATGTGTTTTGGTACCTTTGGCGGTTTTTTAATTGTTGAAAACATAGATTATAAAACATGCATTTACTATAAGTATTATAAACCTTTCCAAACTTGTCGTAACGGCCTTAAAAAAGATGAGCGCGCTCGACGAAATTTGAAAGTTTCAATACAAATAAAATAAACAAAAAAAATAATTTTATTCGAAATCGGAACTTACTGCCGATTTAATCCGAGTATTGTATGCAACCCATTATACATTTTAAGATGTGTCTACTGCTCCTCAGCAGCAACTAAATAATATTTGAAAAAAAGCACCGTCGCGGAGGTCGATTGGACCCTTTCATAAAATGTGGTTAATAAAAATAATAAATTAATTTTATTAATTAGATTAAAAAATCTCCGCAAAAAACGGTATACGTACACCGAAAAAAATAATGTAGCTGAGTTAACATTTGCCTAAATGTCATTTTTAAAAATGTTGTTTCAACAAAAAACCTATTGGATTAATCTATATTTTGGTGTTAAAGCAAAAGTCAGAGTTTGTCAAAGTTTATTTGTTCATTTAACAGTTTAAATATTAATTTAACATAAACTAATATTTTGAATTAAAATGTTTATCGTACTTTGATTTAATAGCTGGAATTTGTTGAATCAACTACTGAAATTTTTAGGATTACCTAAAAAAACTATTACGTTAAGTTTAGTTGCTCTTTAATCCAAAACTTTAAATTTGTTCATTTAACAAATTTAAAATGTTACTTTAAAATTTAAAATGTAAAATTTGCATTCATAAAATTGCCGAGAATGGCGCTTCGAACACTCACGCCACGTCATTAGACAATGACGTTTTCTTACATCTCGCCTTAGTTGGCTTACGATTAGGTGTATATAAGATCAGATATCTGTTTGTTTAAGGTGTGTTTCACAGTAGAACTTTCACTACACCATATTGCCCGACACTGTTAAGACCCTCAATACAGGGCGAAACAGTCTGTCGGTATTTGAAGTAGGTGGAACACATGATACAAAGATGTATCATGGGTGGAACACGCTCAAAACAAAAACTCTGGGCGAGGTGAAGGTTCAATTCTTTCTATTTATATATAATAATATATTATTTCCATAATTTTGTTTTGGACACCAACCTTTAAAGAATTTTACATTTTCAGAATGTTAATTTAACGTTTTATTGGTGTTAAGTGAATATGCTAAAAAGGTTACCTGGACATTTCAAGAAATTTACCTTAACACCCTAAGAATGTTAAATTAACCAAATTAGCAGATTAGAACAAATATTCTTATTTTGTTCATTTGACTGTTATTTGTTGTTCAATTAAACAATACAATTTGACATTTTTAGATGGTTAAGTAAACGTGCAAAAACCATTGCTTGTATTTAAAGTGCATAAAGAGTTGAATTAATATTTTTTTTGTTGTTTCAACAGCTTATTTTTTTCAGTGTAGACACTTCTTACATTCAATTTACATTTGATTTGATCATCAAATGACATTTGATTTAATTATCAATATTAAGTATTAGTATTATTAAATGTGATTTCGGATAAAATTTAATATGTTACTCGGCATTAAAGTCTTTTTTTTATAACTCACGTGGTTAATTGCCTCGGTTTTCGCCTCGGCAGATAATTATGAGGCGCTGTTTGTGCCATAATTATGTTGCTAATATAATATATTATATATATATATATATATATATATATATTTATATATATAAATATTATTTATTTTTGTTTGATTATATATATTTTTTAAATTTATTTTTAAATTTACTTAATATATTTATTATTTTACTTAAAATATATTTATTTTTTAAGAACAATATGTTTATTTTTGTGTGTTAATATTAATAATATTATAATAATATTATTAATAATATTATGTTTTTTTGACATATGCTAATATATATTTGTTTTTTTGACAGACAATTCAATGTGGCAACGTTGAATTGTCATTTAACCCGTTGTTCATAGGTGTCGTTGTTGTATTAAGTTTATTGATACTTTACCGGCAATATTTTTTGAATTTTTGAAGTTAGATTCCATTAACGACTTTGTTTTTATTTATAAACGAAAGAAATAGTAAAGACGGTAAATTTTTTGGGGTTATTTAAAACAGGTAAATACCCAATAAATTTTTTTAATTAATTTTCTGGAATATTTTTTGTAAAAGCGAAATTTTAGTAATAATGGAAAGAAGTAGTCCAGAGTTGCGTAGCACACTTGTTTTGAGTAGCCACCGAAAATTCACCGAATTTTTCTTTCGGTTTTAAATTTAAACAATCGCTGATAGAATCTAACCTTAAACATTCAAAAAATATTGCCGGTAAAGTATCAGTAAACTTAAAACAACAACGACATCTATGAACAACGGGTTAAATGACAATGCAAAGTTGCCCCATTGAATTGTCTGTCAAGAAAACAAATATATATTAGCAGATGTCAAAGAAACATAATATTATTATAATATTATTAATATTAACACAAAAAAATAAATATATTATTCTTAAAAAATAAATACATTTTATTTTAAGTAAAAAAATAAATATATTAAATATTTTTAAAAATATATTAAAAAAATACGAGGGTGGTTCAAATATAAACCGGAATTTTGCTATAAATTTTTTTATTATTAAGTTACAGAGCTGAAATTTTTTACAATTTCTCTAGATAGTCTCCGTCACACTCTACACACTTTTGCCACCTCTCCGGAAGCTTTCGGATGCCTTGTTCGTAAAAATCTCTCGGCTTTTCACGTAACCATTCGCGCACGAAGGATTTTACCTCCGCATTGCTTTTGAATCGCAGTCCGCCAAGTGCCTCTTTCAATGGACCGAACAAATACTAGTCGCATGGCGACAAATCGGGACTGTAAGAAGGGTGTTCCAGTGTTTCCCAATCCAATTCGTTCAATGTTTTCATCAAACTTCCCAGCGTGTGAATTTCTGCTCAAAATTCAGAAGTCTTGGCACCCATCTGGCTGAAATTTTGCGGTAACCGAGCCGTTTATGAATTATTTGCTCAATACCTACCTACGCTGATGCCCAATTCTTCAGCCATATCGCGTACAGTACTGCGTCGGTCTTCCAAAATGAGTTTTTCTACAGCGCTGACGTTCTCATCTGTAACACTTGTTTTGGGGCGCCGCGCATATGGCAAGTGCCACCACTTCTCGGCCTTTTCGGAAAGCGGAACACCATTCATACACTTGAGTATTGGAAAGGCACTCATCCCCGAACTGCTCAAGTAATTTTTGATAAAATTTCCACGGATTTTACATTATCTTTGACCAAAATACGAATAATAATGCGTTTCGCAACAGACACTGGTACATCCTTCTCGCTCATGGCTATAACTACACTGAAAAGCGAGGTTACGGAGTCCCGGCTGTTCTCTACGCTTCGTAACAGACCAGTCTAACATCCAGTGCAGCCACTTTTACGACACTAAATTTTTCGACCGTTTATTCAAAAATTCCGGTTTATATTTGAACCACCCTCGTATATATATATTCAAACAAAAATAAATATATATTAGCAACATAATTATGGCACAAACGGCGCCTCATAGATAATTTCCACATTCGTGATAAAAAATACGACTTTATTGCCTTGTTACATAAATAACTATTACCGTGTGTAATATCATTTTTATTTTATTTAACTAAATGTCACTGCTTGACAATATTATTAATTAAATTGGTCAGTTACATTAAATCTTAAATTATCGTTAAATTGAAAAATCTAAAAAAATATTCGATAGGTCAATTTTAAAATTTATTATTTAACGTATAAACATGATATTTTTTACTCCATTTATATTTATATTATTTTAATATTTATGTTTTTCTGTATAATCTATATAAATATAAATACAAATACAAATTATTTATTAAAATATGTATATTGCGATCATAACTAATATTGATGTTTGTTTACTTTATAGATTTATACGGATTAAATGCAGAATAAAACAAAAAATAATTTTAAATGTGATGTGGAATAAGAAAATCTACTAAAAACTGTTTTTTGAGAAAATGTTATTAGCAGTGAAACGGTTAAAAAACAGGTAGCGAGAAACCTACCAACCACTACACTTTTCAGCCAAAATCTGTTTTCTGATGTTATCAAGTTGTCATAAAGGAATCGAGTTTTAGTAGTGCACAAAGTCTCTTAACTTCGATACGGAGCATAAGTGTTGTTTCATAGTCTTACTAGTGTGTCTTTTGTCAGAATTAATAAATCACAAAAATAATTTGTATTTCGTATTTCATATAACAAAAATACGTGTAATTCGTATTTTTATTTTCTATCAAATTTTAAGCAAAAGATTTTTGTACCCTTTACAATGGAAAATCAGTATATCAATATAATATAATTAATATAATATTGATTAGATTAAATGTTAGGTATTCAAAGCAGATATATATTTTTGTTCGTTAAATTTATGAATGCAGTTGGAGTTAAAAAGACTTTGAAGGTATATTTTAAGGTCAGTAAAAATAAGACAATTTGAATTAATACGGCTTAGTTCAGATGATGATAACCGTTTTCTCGAGCGACCAAACTCATTACATTAATCTTAAAATTTTGCAACTTCTTTGCGCAATCTTCTTGTATCTGGAGGCTTGAAGAATATAAACCCAAAGAAATTAATTAACCAAATAATTTTCCAACAACTTCATTAATTAAGTTATCTGGCTTGGTTATCAAATTCATTCTCTTGTCGCAAAAATGCCAAATAACGAATACAATTATTTTGACATTAACGAGATTTCGGTTCGTTTCCACTATTGCATCTCCTTTTAACACATTTTTAATTAGGACTTTATGCTTTCTTACTTTTTCATTTTGTATCGTTATTTTAATGCCGCAAGGTATAATTACTTACTTGAATTAAACAATGGGGCGAAAATATCTTTACGAAAATAACGCTAAAATTTGCTTAACAATATATCTTTTATATTTTATTTTATTTCGTTATAATTATACTATTTTTAAACATTTTTAATTACATTATTTAAAAATATTATAATATAGTAGATTTTTTCTACTCATTTGTGTTTCATAATATCTCATTACGATACTCAAATAGATAAGTGATTTTTTTTACAAATTATGCAACACGATATGTAATTATTACTAAAAAAAGACATTTAGCATAAAGTCCCTATGTCATGTCGACGCTGGAAGCTAATTTTTTAACGCCAAAACAGTAATGTGATGAAATTTTGACGCTCGAAAATTAGACGCTAAAATTTAGCGTCAAAACTTTTTGACGCTCAAACCGAGGGACTGACAAGGTTAGTCTGACATTCATAAACAAACATATCCAAGCTTACTTGACCACAAAGGCAAAGATTTTTGTTTTGAATGAATTTACATTAATGATAAACTATGATAATAATAATTAGATTATATACGAGGTGTGTTCAGAAAATAACGGACAATTGTTAAATTTCGCGGGTTCGGAGGGTCCGGTTGTCATAACATTTTCTTTATTATGTTGGTATACTTGCCCCCGAAGTATGATAAAAAGTTTAGCTGTTTTCATTGTTTACTTTGTCTATGGCAGCCACTAAGGTTAGACGTGTTTTTTGAGCTCGGCGATTTTTCGTTCGTTAAAAAAAATGGATCAAAGAATTTGTATCCAATTTTGCTTAAAAAATTAAATAAATTCTGTGAAATGTTAACAAAGGCCTATAGTGAGTCTGCTATAAGTAAAACAAGAATTTACAAGTGGTATAAGAGTTTCCAAGATGGCCGTGAAGACGTTGAAGATGACGAACGCCCCGAACGCACAAGCACATTAACAACCTATAAAAACATGGAAAAAGTGGAAGAAATGGTTATAAACCATCAGAGAAGTCGCTGATGATGTTGGTATATCGATTGGCTCATCCCATGAAATTTTTTCGAATGTTTTGGGTATGAAACGCGTGGCAGCAAAATTTATTCTAAAATTGTTAAATTTTGAACAACATTTTTGGCCAAAAACAATACTGGAATGATGCCCCAGCATCCATATTCGCCAGACATGCCTCTGTCGGACTTTTTCCTATTCCCAAAAATAAAGAGAACCTAAAAGGGCCGTCGTTTTGCAAGCATATATGACATTAAAAGCGCATCGTTGAAAGAACTAAAGGCTATCCCAAAGATCGAGTTTTAGAAGTGTTTCGAGTATTGGAAGAAGAGCTGGCACATGTGCATAATATCCAATGGGGACTATTTTAAAGGCGACAATATTAATGTAGATGAATAAATAAATATTTGTTTCAAAAAACGAAAATTCCCGATATTTTCTGAACACACCTCGTAAGTAAGTATTGTATAAGTATACTAAAATAAATAATAATATAAATTAATATTACAAATTCATTGAAAAAAAATAACCATTTAAAGTAGTATAAAAATAAACTAATTATAGTATAAGGTAAATTTATGGGGTATAATTATTATACCCCATAAATTTACCTTATAACATATTATGTTATTTGTTATTATCCTATCTTTATATTACAATAAGAATTTAATTTATATTAAATTCTTATTTAATATATATTAAATTCTTATTGCAATATTGTGTTCATTTTATACCAATTATAATTATAATATAAAATTATAATATAAATATACCTTTTACTTATCTAATATGTGAACAGGATCAAGGCAAAAAAAAAACTAATTTTAGCTTTTGACGCTGAAAGACACTTGAGATGATCAACAATACTGCACTGTGACTTATTACTTTAGGTTAGGGAACCACAATTTAACATTATTCTCAATATTTTGGTAAATATAAAACATAAAGAAGTACAAAAGGTTTTCCCGCACTAGTGCGAGAATATGACGTCTTATGAGTCATAAGTTATGACACATTCGACGTATGTTATTCGTTATTTTATGTACCTACTATTTTAACCATGGACATACTAAAAGTGGACGCGTAACGCCTACCCTTGTGTATTGAATTAAATTAAAGTGAACCTACCATTATCATAACTTCGAAACGATGGGTGTTTTAATAATAAAAGCGTAAGAATAGCTTTTGCACAGCTGCTTTTTTTCTATAAGTTCATAAATTGTGCTTGAGAATATTTTGTAAATAAAAAAGCCTGTTTTAATATAAGAAACATTTAAAATCAATTGCTTTAATACTTACGGCAGAAAATTGCATAACTTTCATAAACCATAATGTAAGTCCTAAATTAATTCCAACTAACAGTATAATTACTAACATTAACATGTATAAACACTTTTTTCTCCAACCATACAAGGAAATAACATTATTTTGAAAACTATCTAATTCAGTTCTGTTTTCTAATGCAGATGTTGAAGGCTGTGATGGGGATTTTTTCATTCTGAAACAAAAAAGAAAATATATTAAAAATAGCGTTTGGAAATTTTAGTATTTTTTGTAATGTGTGGAATTGTAAAATAATAAATATTATTATTTTTACGCTATTTTACAATTTAATATATTATGTTAGCATTATCAATATAAAGTTTGACCGTCTTGGTACTATAGTCCACTCCCAAAAGTCCCACCAAGTAACTTTGATTCAAATATTTGAGGTTAATTTTTTATCATTGTCAAGCTAATTTCGTTTTATTTTCTGAAAATATTGCATATTTGCATGTTTTTGTATAAAAAGGTCTTAATTTGGAACACAAATAATAATACAAATATTGTATTATTATTATTAGACGAAATTAGCTCGACACTGACAAAAAACCTTAATTATTTGTATAAAAGTCACGTGGTAGGACTCTTGAGTGTGGACCATTCTCTATGGTGGGGATCAGAGACCCTTTAACCAATTGATGTTGGTTTAACCCAAGTAGCATTTATAGTGGTTAAAACGTGTTCGCCACATACTTGGAACTGTAAAGTATATTGCCAAAATCTCTGCCACGTGGTAGAAACGGTTCTATTACGTGGAAGTGACTAAAATGGGGAACACTTTTTTAGTGTCAGTTACGTTTCAACAACGTTCTTGAATTGTATACAGACACGTTAATACCACGTTATGATTACGTTACTATAACGTGGAGGTATAGTGGACAAAACTTAATTGTAACTTTACTAATCTTTACTATATATTATACTATATTATTTATCTTATTATCTTTGCTTTCTCTGACTGGATATTTAACTAACACTGAATTATAATATTGTAAGAGTACTTGCAAATAATAACTAGAATTAAAATAATCCAAAGACATAAAATTAACAGGAACTAAATTTTACTGTAAAACATGGGTTATATAAGCACTCCCTATCGAAATATGTGGTAATAAAAAAGAATAAAAAAAAATAAATTTAGCGGATGTGAAAATTATTATCTAGAAGCCTAAAATATTTTTTTTATTATTTCTGGTCACCTGAAACCAATAAAGATGTATTAACGTGTTAAATTTGGTGCGGTAATAACCAGAATTATTTGTTTAAAACTACACATTTATTTCCCTACAATGGCGATTATTTGTAAACATGTCTGCTTTTGAAGAAGGGAACTTTAAAGTGGTAATTTTATAAGAAACGTGGAAATCACTTAAGCATGTAGCAAGAACGTGGCAATCACCACCCCAATTATATAATCAAGTTTTGCCACATTCAAGGTTTGGAAAAAGTTCCGAAAACATTGCCAAATATGATATACCGGGTTTACTAGTAGTAGTAAAGTGGGTATATTATACCCACTTTACTACTAGTACAAAGTAATACTTAAGTGATTTAATTTGGTTACAGTTACTATTCATAATCCACTCTAAAGTTTAGACAACTTTAAGGTGGTGTCAAAAGTGGTCATAACATTTCAGATACCAGACTAATACACCAAAAAGTTATAAAACTATAAAGTATATTCTGCTGGTGCAAATCACATGATTACAACTATGCTAATATAATATGGAGAAATTTTAACTGTATCGTGGTAGATTTAGTTATTTAAACGTTATTGCCACTCATTTGAAGTGGTAATATCAGTTTTTGTCACTATAATTTTAGTGACGAAAACTGATATTACCACTTCAAATGAGTAGCATTAATGCTACTTGGGAAGGGTGTCTAGTGGGGACCATAGTACTTTCACAACATTTTATGAAACTATACTACATAACATGTATGTTGATATATCTATAAGATAAATTCTGTCTAAAATTAAAATTTCCAATAAATTTTGCTTATATTAATATTCTAAAGATAATTAAGTATATCTTAAGTTAGCTTCTTTAGATTGGTATGTCTAGCTTGTCGTTTTTGTTGGCATTCTTAGAATAGTCCAAATAAAGAAAAAAATTCAAATAGTTACGCTTGAAAATTGGTACAAAGCATTAAATATTTCAGGTGGAGTTCCTACCCATCCTCTTTACTTTAAGTAAAAACTGCTTCCAAATCGAATTTAAACGGTTAGTTCATTTTTAACGGATAAATTTTGATTTTTACCGATAAACTAATACTGTCATTTTGAATGCTATTAAAACAAAATTCTAATAATAATTTCGTTATTTTATTTTTGTTTAGATGTCGCTCTATACAATGCTTAAATTGATAATACATTATTTTTTATAATAATATTTGTCGAAGAAAAAGTATAGTATGCAACTCCTTTAGAGATTAATTTTACTAAAAAATCGCTCGCAAGCTTTGCTGTATTGTATTTTTATTATTGTGAATGGAAATAGTTGGAGAAAAAGTAATTTTTTGTCGTTTAGTGTTTTTTGCTGATAAAAACATGTTTGCATTATTTGCTATGTATAGTGTAATATGCCGTATTTTCTAAGGTATTTTTACGGCAAAAGTATATAGATCCGAACTTTTTAAGGAAGTAACTGAATCACCTTAAAAGTAACTTTACTTAATAATTAGTAAATGCTGCTATGTGCGTCAGCTATATACACCAAAAATGATTGTATATACTTGTCGCGTGGTATAACGTTTATAGAAATAATAATATTTGGGACCAATAAATAAATATAATTTTTTTAGCTCAAAATATACCTAAATAAATTTGAAAAAAAGTATTTGCTAAAAGAAAACCAAATAAAGGCGATAAAACTAGGGCCTCCTAAATCAACATTGACAGAGACAGGAGCATAGAAAGTGGGTGGTATTACATTAAAATATTCATGTTCGTGTCATCGGTTGCGATCGCCTGGATATAAAGTGTTTATTCCTGTGAAATTTCATGCGACACGACCGCTGGGACCGTAATGGACGAAAGATCAAAATCCGAGCGCGTGCCGTTTCCGTCTTTAAAATAAAAAGCATATAAAAGAAAACCAATTTTGTACTTTCATTGTCTAAAGATGGTTTTTTTGTTTTAATTATAATTGTTTTAGTTAAAATATATATTTATTTTATTTATTTTTATTTATATTTTACATAACTTTTTATAGCCAACAAAACAGTTCTTATATTATATTGATTCCTTAAATTTTGGAATGTTTGTTAAAAATAAGTTAAGAAAAACGTTTTAGTACTTTTTAAGCCCTAAGACTTTACAATATTAAAACTTTAAAAATCCACAGGACTTTGGTTTTGTGCCGAATAAAATCCTTTATCAGTCTTTTAAGTGAACAGAATTAGTTCAGTATTATTTAAAAATGGTTTACAGTGTTGATCACCCTTTTGTTTTAAATAGTGAGTACGGAAATCGTGCAGCAAATTTATTCAATAAACACCACCCGGATAGGCATGTAAATAGAAAATTCGTTTTGAAGTTGGTGGCGAAATTTCGAGAAATAAGATCAGTATTGAAAAAATCTGGGTTCAGTCAGGAGTTTTTGCTGATCCAACATTGAGCACAAGGAAATTAGCTACGGTTAATAATAATAATAATAATAATAATAATGCCTTTATTAATAGAAAATAGGCAAAGTTTAGCAAAAGCTACTCTTCCACTTAACCCATATTACAAAAGAAATTAAACAAGAACAGCAATTGTATAATAACACAATCGAATAATCTGTAAAATAAATACATATCAGTGCTAAAGAAAATATATAGTTTTTAAAATATGTTTAAGATTAAGTACACTCATAAATCTATTTTTTAATTAGGTACCCAATAAAAAAAATAATAGGAAATAATAATAAATGCAAAACCCGACAACGATCTACAGAGAAAAAAAAAAGTTTATTCAAACTGAATACTTAAGTATTTTTGTTTTAGATTTTTCCTGCATTGATTTATATTTAGACCTTTAAGAAAATTATAGTTTTCATTGTATAAAGTAACAGAAGCATATGTAAATGATTTGCAAAACCAGGCAGTAGAGTGTTTAGGCATTGTCAGTTTATTGACTTGGCGTATGTTTACTTCATGAACATCATTTCTAAAAACTAACTTTTTCTTAGCGATAAAGGAGATGAATTAGCTAGCACTTTCAGGGTCAGGATCAAATGTGAAATTTTCCACTGATTTTCCATATAAATCCAATTTAATTCTTTAAATTTTCACTTATGTGATCGTACTTACTCAAGCCATATATAAACCTATTTTGCACCTTCTGAATACGGTTTTTGTCTATTTTGTCTAAAAAAGTACGTTTTATAAACTCAACTTTCAATTGCCATAATTGTTGTTACTGGTCAGATGCAAATCCAAGGGTTTTCCACGAAGTCTAGGAAGGTAGAACCCATTTTTCTATATGAAATTACTAGAAGATACAGTTCATCAACAATGACTGCTACTTGGAAGACCATTTAATGTTCCAACAAGATGGGCACCACACTTTGCACTGCGTATTGGAGACTTCCCTGGACAATGAATTGGATAAATTTGGACTCTGAGAGTCCGACTCTCCTAGACTTTTTTAGGTTGGGTCATTTAAGAAGTAGTAAATTTGTATTTTAAAGTTAGCGGCAGACATTGTAAGCTCAATTGATAAACTTTGTTCTACTATTCTTATAATTCGCGATAAATTTCACTTCTCTAAAATAGATGTTCCCCTCGAAACTGAAGTTAAGGCGTCTGCTTACTAAAAAACTCTTGTTTAGTCTTTGATGGGCCACCCTGTATATAGCAAATAATATTGGAAATATTTTCACGCATATATTTGTCTTTACTCGGTTAACTACAAGAACATAAATATAACACTTTATTGCGACTATAAAGTATTAAATTGTCAACATAATAATAAAATAGGATTATTTCGTTTAAATGTAATGAAATAATTATCATTTAAAATTGATATATGGCTAAACTTTAATAAAGTGTAGGTTGTTTAATAGGTTTAAATAAACCATACCCAAGTAGCATTATAGTGACGAAAACTTCGAATAAGTGGAATTGCGATAAAATAACTTAATCTACCATGAAGTTGAAATATCTTCATATAATATCAGCATGGTTGTAACTATGTCATTTGCACCAGCAGAATATACTTTATAACTTTTTGGTGTATCAGTGTGGTATCTGAAATGTTATTACCACTTTTGATACCACCTTAAAGTTGTCTAAACTTTAAAGTGGATTATGAATAGTAACAGCAACCAAACCACATTACTTAAGTATTACTTGAAAGTAGTAATAGTATTAAAGTGAACTTTTTCCAAAACTTGAATGTGTCAAATAATTGCCGTGGTCATTGCCACGTTCTTTCTACATGCTTAAGTAATTCCAGGTTTTGATTAGGATTACCACTTTAAATTTCTTTCTTCAAAAGCAGACATGTTTACAAATAGTCGCCATTGTAGGAAAATAAATGTGTAGTTTTAAACAAAATATTCTGGTTAGTACTGCACCAAATTTAAAACGTTAATACATAATTATTGGTTTCAGGTGACCAAATTTTTATATTCTTTTTCATTACCATGCTTATATTTCGAGCTAGGACATCCATGTTTAACAGTAAAATTTTATTCCTGTTAATTTTATGTCTGGATTGTTTTAATTCTAGTTATTATTTGGAAGTTGTATTCTTACAATATAATAATTGTAATATTAGGTGTTAGTTTAATGTCCAGTTTCAGATAAATAATATGCTGGAAAGAGAAGAGGATACGAAGTAAAGAGTATTAAAGTTTCGCTTTAGTTTTGGCCACTACACCTCCAAATTATTGGATCGAAATCACAACGTTACTTCCACGTAATAGAACCGTTTCTACTACGTGGCAATACCCTTTAAAGATCATTCACTAAAAATGCTACTGGGGTAGTATTTATAAAATACACTTTACAACATTTATAAACACATTTTTTTTACTTTCAACTCAAGTCGGAAAAATAGACCTTTCTTGTACGTCAACTGGTTTCCGGGAAGCATGGAAAACGCCCAAACAGACCTGCAATGATATGAATATTTTTTATAAATTATTATAATTAGTACTCGTACTAAAGTTTTGTATTTTTTATGATTTAATAGATTCTTGTGCTTAAGTTTAATTTTTACGCATTAGTTCGAGTAACTAAGGCGTCTGGCAGACTCCAGTAATAATTATTATTATTATCAATATGGCAGCTGGTGGATTTTAGGCACACTCAGTTATTAGACATAGGACCCACATCAAATTTATTTGAATTTATAATGCCATTATATAGTTATAGTACATTACATAGAATTTAGATTGAAGTTTGCGAAAAAAATTTTAAATTCAATTCAAATTAAAGTGCTACAATATTTAATTCATTGAAGTTTATCGACAAATTTTAAATTTTATTTAAAAAATTCAAGAATTACAGGTTTTATACAATTTTAAATTTTTATTATTTATTTTACTAAATTAAAAAAAAAAATAGAAATGTTAATAAAATTTGTCGATAAGATTTAGTGAATTATTGTACCACTTCAATTTTAATTATTTTAATTTGGGGGGGGCAGGAGGCTGGGGAGGCACACTTAAAAACTAACTTTTTTAGTGCAAACTTCAATTTAAATTCTGCTTGCGCATAACTTGTCTATATAATGTCATTATAAACTCATACAAATTTGATGTGGGTCCCATATCTAATAACTGAGATATGGGTGTGCCCAAAATCCACTAGCCGCAATATAGTATGGAGAAAGGCAGTAAATAGCAAAATAGGTAAAAAGCATTTTTTGTACTATGGTATCGTTATGTGCATTTTGTATCTTAATTCAACACAGAAATGCAGTAAACTATCTTAAAATTAAAAAAATTTATTAAATACCTAAAACTTTTTATAAAAATGTAGTTTTTGCTAATATCCAACAAATTTCTTGTTTAGCAGTTACTGCCTTTCACCATAGTTGCGCAGAAAATATCTTTTATAAATTCTGATAATTATAAATCGCCATAGCAAAATAGTTTAAAATGATTTAAATTAAATATTTGTATAGAGCAACATCTATAAAAGAATAGATTAACCAACTTGGATATCTGTATTACCGGCGCACACTGGGAGGAATTTCAAAAATCGCGGACAAAACCCTATTTTGTAAAAATCAACATAGTAAATTTTAAATTACGAGTTATAAAAAAAGAAAGCACAGAGATTATGATTTTAAAAGAAATATATTTTTTTATGATAAAATGCCCGCTTAAACTTGCTTAAAAAGTCACATTGTTCGTGTCGGTTTTTTAGAGCAAATTGTATGTAAGTTTTTTAAGCCCATTTTTGTTTTGCGTAATTAATGAATGGAAATGATGGTATATTTTACTACATTCCTTATCCTTGTTCTTTCATATAAAAGTCTAAAATTGCAAATTTTACCATAAATACGGTTTTTATAAACCTTTTACCATCGCCTTTAAAAGTAGATAAATCTTTTACAAACCACAAGATATTTCGTTAGGTGTGCCTTGGTGTGAGGCAAAGTATTTGGTACCAGAACGTTCATCAAATTTTCTTTTTTTAAAGTCAAAATAATTAAGCTGCCTTTTTTTGCCTGTTTGGTCAGCAGAATATGAAATATGTCCATGAATTAATCATATTAGTCGAATATTTATAAGTCATCATAGTTGCCTTTTGCTAGTTCTAAAACGTCAGTTTCCAGTAAAAGTCAATCATACATAGTATGTATGTATTACATACACTGAAAGAAATTTGTTGCTAAAAGTAAATACAAATTTATACTAAAAATTTTATACTAGTGCTTTACACATTTATACTACTGTTTATTATGAATGTATGTTAAATTTTGTAATACATTTATTGTATAGAAGATATGTTAGATCTAAATAAAAATAAACTTACCCTTACTATAAAATGTAAACTATAAGTGAATTACAGCAAAAAAATATTGCTAGAAACACATTTATATTGCTAGGGCAGCAATAGGCTGCTAACCAAACGAATATATTTGTTTTAGCAATGTATGTGGTAGTCCATATATGAAACATAAAATATATTTGCCCTAATTATTTTTTTATTTAACTTTAGTATATATTTCTTTCAGTGTACAATCTCATCGTGTTTTTGTGTTTATTAAAGCTTTATAATAATATTTGGTAAGTTATAATATAAATATTAATATAAATATTACATGTTTATTTGAATAACTTGCTTCTTTTTATGTAGAAATTCCATCAACGACTAATAAGGAGTTGTATGAACTTGAACATGAAATGTTAGTAACAAAGAAAAACACAACAAACTTTTAAAGTATCTAACCGAAAACCTGGATATTATTGATAAATCTTATATTGTCCCCTGACTCCGAAAATATCGTCAAAAGTTAAAAAAGTAAAACAGCTTTTGAGATATAGTCAATTTTTCATTTAATATGCAATTGACTATATTTCAAAAACTGCTCCACTTTCATAATTTTTTATGGCATTTTCGGATTCGGGGGACAATTTTACATAAGAATTGGATGTTAAATTTTGGGATACTATTATATTCCATGGTTAACTATGGTACAAGTAAAAATGCAGCCAACACGGAAAAAAATACATTTCTAAATCCAAATATAGTTCTATACTTATAATTTTATATTTGATCCATTAATAATTTACTTAGAAAAACAATACGTTATTATTCATTCAAGTATTTGCTTAATGTTAATTTCCAACTCTTTCAATATTCAATTTAAGTATTTTTTATTTAAACAAAGAATAAAAAATATATTTTATTAAATAAAGGATTGTTCTTAAATTAAGTGAAAATGTTTTCTCTTTTGAAATCCATATAATTCTTCAATTAAGAACTTAAAAAATACTTCAATTAAATATATTAACTATTGCAATAACACTAAATTATACTTGTATAATTATTATTACTTTGAGACAAGTACCATTTTATTGAACAAAGAGTAATTCATCTTTGCCAAAATAACATTATATTTGAAGAGAGTATACTTATTCTTAAATAAAGTGTAAACGTATTGCGACGCAGTAGGCGACAGGCGCAGTAACTGCGTAGTACATAAAGGGAAGGGAGAAGAAACCATTTTGCTAGGTACGCGTACGTGACCACAACAATAACAGAGACAATAGTGTGTTTTTGGGACTTTTGTGATCCTTTTTCTATGTTTTGTGTGCTAAAGACATGGATGTTTTATTAAAGGAGTGGAATTTCGAATCATTAATTCCAATATTTGAAGGTAAGTTTAATTTCTCATACTTAATTATAATAATACGGGCAACGGGAATAAACATGGAAAAATACCGAGAAAAATTCAAAAAATTATTAAGCCCTATTTGTATGGGTAGCTATTTGGGTATTTTGAGTAAAAACAAACCGTTATTTAATATAATAGGTTTGTTCTAACATCAAATTTCTGTTGGTTTGAGGCTGGTATATGGTAAAGCAGTGCTGCCAACTCTCTAAAATATTTATCCCTAAAGCTAAGTCAAAACCCCCTAAAATCGCCACAATTACTTGAAAATCTCCCTAAACATTTAATATTATTTAAAAAATAATAATAAAAAATAATTAATAATAAAGTACTAAATAATATTCTGTACTTTAATAATTAATTATTAATAATCTTTAATATTCTTTATTCATAAATTGTTTGTTACCTACATCAAATATAATTTCGTCTTCTGATTCTGATTTTTTAAATTGTACATGTTTACATTACATACACCTAACATTTTTTGCAAGATACGCCATTTCGTTGCAATGTGAATCTTACCATAATACACAGAGTAGACCATAATACTTTGTAACATTTCAATAGATTGGGTATTTCGCACATTCTTGACAAGATTATATAAGGAGAATGCGCGTTCGCCACTTGCGTTTGAAATAGGATTGACAAAATTATGTTATCCCAGGTTCTATATTTTTAGACTTATATTTCTTTTATTTAAAAAAATAAATATCAATAGTAAAAAATCCCTAAAAATATAAAGCACCTAAAAAAATCCCATCCCACTCATTTACCCCCTAAAGTTGGCAGCACTGCGCCAAAGAAGCATCGGGTTTTCGCAACGCGTGCGCCATCTGGTGTCAACATTATTGAAGTAATAGGTTTGTCAACAATAAATTAAAATACAAATTGCACATTATTTTTAAATAAATAAGTAGTTTTTTCACAAAGAAGAGGAAAGTAGAAGTTTTACTCAAATATTTTGTTCGCCAAGTTTGAATTGCACAGGTTAAGAGAGTACATTAATTGTCTTTTTGTGTTGCAGCCTGCAACTTGCAGGTAAAAATTGAAAAATCACTTGGTTTAGTACTTGATTTCGATTTATTAATTTGTATATGCTTAGTTACGTTATTGTGTGTATTGTGATCATTGTGAATTATTGTGTTTTTAATTGTAAAGGTAATTAAAGAACTAATTCGAAGTTGCATTTTTATGTTTTGCCAAAGGATCAAATTCAGTACGTATACCTATTTGGTTGTGCAGAATCAACTAATGATAACTTTACCTAATAGCTATAATTTATATTTAAGTTTGGAAGTTTTTAAGAAATTACCACAAAACCTCGCACAAAACAATAACTATAAAAACATAACCTCAATCTTAAACATTTTTATATTTGAGTCCTCTAAAAATAACGCCGACAACTGCATTTAAACAATAATATATCTACGAATTCATGGCAACATAATATTATATAAAATTCATATTATACCCGTTATCGGTACTTTATTGTGCAACAAATCAATAGACGTTTATTTTCTCGATATTTTCCGCACTCATCTTAAAAAACACTCATTTAAAATATATGCTTTTGACAGTTGCTTAATAAAACTGAAGTTAAGTTACGATGATGATGGCCACGAGGTGGCGATACTAGCGATACTTCTTTAGCGTATAGTGGTCCAGTGGACCAGGTCCACATTTAGTCCAGTCACGTTGGTATTTTCCTGCCAAGTGAGCGGTACCAGGCTGAAAACTCGTGTACACCTTTATTTTGTCGTTGTCTCAAAAATCAGTAAAACTAGGTATGTCGCTTCGTTAGTTATTGCAGGTCAAAGGTCATAAAAATACGTTTTTTACGTTTATCTCGGTTCCTATGGCTTTAATGATGTCAATACCTATTACAAAAGTTGGAGATAATAAAATTCCTAACCACTTTTGTCTAAAACTTTTTTTCATAAAATGAACCGTTTTTGAGATAGAGCGCAAGGGGCGGGAAGCGCTATTGGTCGAAAAAATGGACATTGACCAATTTAATGTGCCCGCCCAATGGTGAATTTTTGCATACACGTTGTTGTTATGACTATAAATAATTGGTGAAAGTTTCCCATCGATTCGGCGATTGTGTGGGCCGTTACGGAGAGTCAAAGTTCGACCACCCCTTCACCAATATCTCGAAAACGGTCAACTTTTTGACAAAATGGTTTTTAGAAAAGTTTTCCGTCATTTAATTTCCTACAAATTTGGTCCTAGGTAAATTTCTCTACAATGAACCGTTATTGAGATATGGCGCAAATATTGAATAAAAAAGGGGTAATTCTCGGAAATATTATTAAGGATAATTTAATTATTGTCAAATAAGGTACACCTATGTTTATTTTTAGAAAATGAAATTGACTTGGACAATGTTATGCTTTTGACAGATGATCAAAGACTGCGTTCCGTACGTAGTCACGTAGTGGGACATTGAGGTGTGGAGCATAGAACCTTGGAATGACAAGGTTCTAAGTGCAGCGTCACTGTTAAATTAAAATGATCTATAGATTATTATTATTTTTATCTATAGATATCTATTGTATACAAATTGTATAATACAAAACTAAATATTGCAGATAAGGCGTTTTCGCTTAACAGGGCACCTGCACTTAGAACCTAGGTAGGTAGCGTAATATCTAACCGTTTTATTTTTTTAATTTGTTATTTTTACTAAAAATAAATATATGTATCTATTTCTAGATGTTTTGTTTTTTTGTAAATACCTATCTTATTTCACATATCAAGTTTAAATACTGATTAAAACGACATTAGTGCAATTAGCTTCAATCATTTATTATATTTGAAGCAAAAATGAATTTATTTAAAACAAATTTTACCTACTTAAAGCAAGAAAAACCCTAAATTTAAATCAAATTAAATGTAAACTATTTTCAATAAAAGTATTCTTTATATTAAAGCTACAATATTTTTAAAACAAAATTAAAAAATACTTCAGATTAGTATTAGTAGTTATTAGAACAATCGGGGGTTATATTTGAAATAAGTATAAGAAATATTTGGAAATAAATTGTAGTTTTTTAAATAAGAATAGCTTAATCTTAAAACAATGTTAAGGCTATTGTCAAATTCAACACTAGCGTATTCTGAATATAAGTAAAATTTTTAAGAATAGGGCTATATTTGAATCAAATATTATGAGTTCTTGTGGAATAGTGAAACGAGTATATTCTTGATCAAACGCTACTATTCTTTAATATAGTGCAGATTTTTTTCCGTGAATAATAACTATTAAATTAGTCATTTTTGACTAATTCATTTTTAGGAAGTAGGTGAAAAACGTGGATTTAACCGGTTTTGCTTTAAAGTCAACTTTTAAATGTTATTTTAACATCGATATAGGGTTTTTTGAACCAAGTCACTCTAGTAGTCGATATAAATAAAGCAAAAGATGCGAAATTTACAAAGAAAAGATGTATCGAAAAAAATGTATATAAGTGATTTAGCTCGAATATTCCTTAATTGTTATTGTTTTTTTTTGTTTATTTTTCTATTTTTAGCTTAGGTAATATTGCGTAATATATTTGTTTATTAATATGTTTTTGGAAAATGGAGGATCGACAATACCGAATTTTTTCAAATTGTTTAAAACAAATTTGTGAATTTGTGTACATAATTAAAACATTTTATTAATATTAATATTTTAGCATAAATTTACCACCGCATAAACCTTAAAATGGCTTAAAATAATGTGTCCCTAATTTTGTCCGCGATTTTTGAAATTCCTCCCACTGTGCGGCGGGCCGGTGAAAATGTCAAATTTTTATGTGTAAATAAAAGTATCCCTTAAAAATGGATCTGATATAGAAGCGTTTTTCACAGTGAAAGTAAAGAACATGTTTTATGGACACTGCAAGGTAGTGTATTTACCCGAAATTAAGTTAAATCTAGTTTACTGCCGGCGAAATTAAAAGGTAAATGTTCATATAAACTTTTTAAATATTGGCGTTGAGAAACTATTTAATACTTTTGTATTTTTTTATTGAGATAATAAAATAATTTTTACATTTACTATTGTTTTACAAGAAAGGCACTTCATTTTAACAATTGTATGACATTTGACAACTGCCAACTAGCTGAAAACTCATTTCAGCCCGTGACTAAAACGCTATGAAGCCAAAACTTAAACAAAGCCACAACTTGTCAATGTGTATTTAAAATGTCATGGAATTTCCATCATGGAAACATGTAATGGGCGTTTTAAAGGTGGGAGTAGAAAAAATATATTTTGTACTATGCTTAGTTTTTTTAAAGTAATTGTACTTTTACTAAAGTATTTTGTACTTGTACCGTACACATTAGTATTTATTAAAACAAATTATACTTGGTACTTGGTACTAGGAGGACCCCCTGAATGCTCACTACCCATATAATAAATTCAATAAAAATTTCTTAATTTTAACTTAAATATTAAAATACTGTTTGCTGAAATAGGGACAATTTTGAAATTTGCAAAGCAATCATACGTTGGCGTGATACGCGAAAGCGTGGCGTTATTCAATCTGGAAGGAACAATGTTTTATCCAGTGTTGTAGGACATCCTTCCTGGCCGGTTTGCAGTGCATGGCCACAGGTCGGACGAAGGCCTAATTGGTTCCTGTAAACGGGACACAAAAGGCAACCGACCCACTTCCGAGTTATGTTAATGCGCCTTGCTAAGACAATGCAACATTTATGTACTGTGCAAATGTTCGTGTTAACTGGATTAAACCCCAAGGACGTACAACGAATATAGAATACCTTAATTTTATGATATACAGTTTCATTTTAATATTAATTAATTAGGATTTCATCACATATGTATCTATTTAAAACAAGAACAGTAAAGTTTATGGTTGTTTATAAAAAAAATTAAAATAAAACTAAATAATTATGTAAAATATCGACATATTTATTTTTTGAATGCATGCAATTTAAAATTTCTAGTTTTTGAGAAAAAATTTAACACCTCGCCAAAGTTTTTTGTTTTTAGTGCGTTTCACCAACTTCAAATACCGACAGACAGCTGTTTCGACCTATATTGGGACTCATCAGTGTCGGGAAACTTGGTGTAGTGGAGCACACTCAAAACAAAGGACTCCCTGAGCTTATATGCTGGGTTGATAAGCCAACAAAGGCGAGATGTAAGAACATCAGGTGATTCACACCGTCTAACGACGTGCTCTTTTCTGCAATCGGTACTTACTATGCAACCGAGACTGCACACAGCAATTGTATCACAGATACTAATATGGCCTAAAGGAATCTAGAATTAGCCCAACCGGGCTAAACATTAAGGTAAACATTCAATTTTTTTAGTTTCTTTAAGAAACTTTCTTGACCCATTACTGGTAATATTCATAAGAAAAAATTGAACCTACACCTCGCCAAAGGTTTTTGTTTTGAGTGCGTTCCACCAACTTCAAATACCGACAGACAGCTGTGTCGACCTATATTGGGTCTCATCAGTGTCGGGCAATTTGGTGTAGTGAAACACACTCAAAACAAAGGACTTTGGGGAGGTGTAGGTTCAATTTTTTTTCTTATGAATATTACCAGTAATGGGTCAAGAAAGTTTCTTAAAGAATGTAAGAAAATTTAATGTTCTAGTTTTTGTCTTTGTCTTTTAAATGAGTATTATGTTCTAAACATGATGGTCTGTATTTGATTTATATTTTACAATATGTTGTTATATAATATATTAAATATATTTTTGTACAATGTCAACATTTTAGATACTTCGTATACTCGTTCGAAATTTGTTGTTTTTATTAATTATTAATTTATTTGGTCACTCTGCTCTATAGAGTATTTACCATACAGTTTACCATATTATTTCTTTATAAATAATTTATTTACAACAATACAGAAATAAATTTTATTTTTTGGATGCAATATCTTCTCTCTAAAAATGAATTAGTCAAAAATGACTAATTTGATAGTTATAAGTGGCTGCTTTTTCACTTGTACCATGGTTAACCATGGAATACCATGGTATCCAAAAATTTAACAGCCAATTCTTATTTAAAATTGTCCCCTGAATCCGAAAATACCGTCAAAAATTATGAAAGTGGTGCAGTTTTTGAAATATAGTCAATTCCATATTAAATGAAAAATTGACTATATCTCAAAAACTGTTTCACATTTTTAACTTTTGACAACATTTTCGGATTTGAGGGACAATTTTACATAATAATTAGCTGGTAAATTTTTGAATACCATGGTATTCCATGGTTAACCAGAGTACAAGTGAAAAAGCAGCCACTAATAACTATTAAATTAGTCATTTTTGACTAATTCATTTTTAGAGAGTTTTTTATCCGAAAAAATAATGAATTTTCTTTTGAATAGAACATTGTTCATTCATAGAATAGCGTCTTCTTAAGATGAACCAGTATCTCAGCAATACTTATGAAAGTGTTTTTGACTTTGAAATATCACCTAAACGGGATTGTAAATCCTCTATTTCCTACGGGAAGCCCCCAACACAGTAATATACATGACAGAGAGATTAATAATAGGTTCTGTTGCCAAGATACATTGTAACAGCTGGGCATATATTACAGGGCTTATTAAAATTTTATACAGGTTTAAATTTTATTAAAATAAGATTCACTTTTACAATTACTTATGTATCGTTTTATTATCTAAAAATTAATTTTTAATCTTGAAAAGATAAATAAGCGTGTTTTTATTACACGAAAAAAAAAAGAAAACATTAATCGTTGATCACAGAACACTAACCATTGATGCGTTCTGTGATATACGGTTACTGTTGTACATATACAATGTCAGTGTCAGTGTACCATTTAAAACGAGGGGTAAACCACTCTAAAATCAGCGAAACAACGTTCAGTGTTATATGGACCTTGTTCTCTAATTTTTCCTTATTTGATCCCATCCTTACTCTTTAAAAATGAATTAGTCAAAAATGACTAATTACCACAGTTATAATAATTAGTGTCTGCTTTTTCACTTATACCTCTTTTTAAGGAAAATAACAAAAATTTTGTTACCATTGCAAAACAATAGTAAATATTAAAAAAGTTTTTTATAGCACTAAAATATTTTTGTTATTGTTCTTAACGTAAGCTATTAACAAAGATTTTCTAATTGAAATAAAATTAATTTGAATTACAATGATAGTAATTTAAAAAAGACAAATACATAAAATAAACAAATTTTACTATTACAACTGCGCATTACTTTATGTAAGCGCAATTCAAACACAACTATAGATTTAACAATAGTATATTAAAAAACTAATGTCATAAGACGTCATTTTGTCGTACGCGGACAATTTATAAAACGAGCGACGAAGACATCTTATGACATGAGTTCTTTATGCTATTTTATCTATTTAGCAAAAATTCTATAAAAATATACCTTAAATTTAATTTGGTCGAATTTTACTTTAGATAATTGGTATCAGTCATTGGTTTTGACAGTTAATGTCAAAATCGATTCGCCATGCTGTTCTTAATTTACTTATTTATACAATAAGCGGCTGTTAATGTTAAAGAAGAAAAAAAGGATTTTCTTTTGTGTTACAAAATTTATTGCCAGAAAAGTCTCGTAAGTACTAGAAAAATCATAAAAATATTATAACCAATATGCAAAATAGTATGCTGTTTAAAGTATAGCCAACCTATAAAATCAAAATTTTGGATGGGATAAAGTATCTCATTACAGCACCGAAAGCGGTGTTATAATGAAGTCATTATGAACGCAAAAAAAAATAAAAACATTTTAAATTCGACAAAGATTTAATATAAACAAAAAGTATTTCTTATTGCCATTACAATGATAACAACTATTACTTTGTTGGGTGAAATTTTTTTTATAAAAGCTCAACATTGCTGCTTCATTAATTAGTAAATGAGAATTTTATTAACAGTAAAAAAAGTTTATTCTGTAAATAAAAATAATCTCATTACTTTGACAAAACCACCTTAGGTGGTTCATTTTTTTTATAGCCATTACAATTTTAAGTTTAGGTTAAATAATATTATTTTATTACCTATTTTTTATAATATTTAAAAAAAATTATTATTTTATATTTCTATTGGTTTAGTTTTACTTTTTCACAATTTTACCTTCTTTTAAAAAAATTTAAATACTTATAAATTACAAAAATAATTCTTCAATATTTTATTTAATAAAAATTATTAAGACAGTTATCTTTTCTGCTGGATATGTTATCGGGAGGATAACAAACGACTTTGTGAATGGTTGGAAAGCAGCAATATGAGTAGAAATAAAGGAGAAAGATTAGTAAGCGTCAAAAGATGTTAAATGAAATTATCGACGACCATGTTCCAACCTATGAAATCCCGGTGTTGACGTATGATAAGCCTCCGTAACGAATGCACAATGATTGAAATAGGAATTTTGGTGGGATTTACGACGATTTAGTTTAATTCCGGTCCCAAGTTGCCGCTTTCGCGTCATTTATTGTCAGGATTATTCAGTTATAATAAATTATAATTTTGGATGATGTTTTAATCCAAAATCACAGGTCGAAATTGGTTTATAGAAATTTATCGTCTGTTAATAAGCTTTAAAATGCAATATAGTTTTTTATAAAATTAAACTTATTAGAAAAAATTATCAATTTAAAATATGTACCTACCTACCTTAGAGCCAGAAGCCTGATTATGAAGGAGAGATTTCAAAAACGTCATTTACATCTTTTCACTGTTGTTTAAAGTTCAATTTCTATGAAAACCATGGGTTTTAAAAAAATTAAATTTAATGCAGAAAAAAATTGCGCGTTTATAATCTTTAAACATATCTTCTTCAAAACCAGAATTTTTGACTTTACTTTGGTTTTGAGGTACAGAAATGGACCTTGTTGGAAACTTGTGTCATTGACCACCTAGTAATCCCGATTAAATTAAAGTAATATTGAAGCAAAGATACATGTATAATAACCTAAGTCATTAATAAATTCGAAGGATTGTTGTAATAGCAACTGTATCCTATATAGTTGTTTAGTTATGAATTTATAATTGTTAATAATTATAAATACAAATATTGATTGTTTCGTATTATAACGGTATAACGGTATACCGTTGCTTAATGGGTTGCAAACACTTAATTTAAGAAAATTGTATTAATTCTGTTATTTGTTAATATTGAATTGTGAACATGGCCTGTGGGCACGCTGCATGTGTACCGGTAAGTTTTAGTAATTAAGTTAGGTTAGAGAAGGCGTGAAAGAAAAAACCTAATAGGGTTTAAATAAATAGATAGAAAGTGCCGTCGTTATAAAGATAAATAAAGAAAAGGTAAAAGTTACATTTTGCAATCATCGTATACCAGACGTTGCTCAAGTTATCGCGAACAAGATTTAAAGTTATCTAAACCAGGAATAGGAGCAAGACGCTAGCTAGCAAGAAGACACCCCAGCAATTCTAAGGTAAGGATTCTTTAAATGCGCGCAATTAAAGTATACAGTATATTCCTTTTTAAAATAATCGTTAAAGGTGAACACCGCCCTTAGCAATAGTATTGCCTTGACAACAAGATTTAAATGTGGAGTTAACAACCGTATCATGTTACACTAGATTCTGTTGCTAAGCTGTTTTGTTTTTTAGGTGATAGGTATTTAGTAATTTTAAAATAAAATCGTATCTACTAAACTGCCTTGGTTGATATGATGCATCATAATGTCGGTTGAAAAACAAAATATGTTTAAAAAAATAAAATCACGAACCAATTGCGTGAGAAAGAAATCATTTCCTGAGTTAATTTGAAATTAAATGACGCATGGATGCGCACAGAGCATTATGCGCGCGGTCATGTGACATAATAATTTTAACCTCAGTTATACCTGCGCAAGCACATTTCTTTTTCTTCTTCTTTAATCTGAACACAGATGCACTGTGGCCAGTTCATTATGTTTTTTGAAAATTTAATATGATCAATGGTATCAATTAAGAGAATCTAAGTCATCCCTTGAATCATTTATTTTAAAATATTATTGTTCATAGTTCATTTTAATATTATTTTATGTCTAATTTTCACTGTATCAATTCATTTTTTTCCACACTTGTTTTTTATATATTCTTGTTTATTTATTAATATGTCCATTTTATTTCTTCGTTTCCTTTCAAAACATTTAACATTATCCAAAATTAGTTATCATCACCCACAACATTACACTTTTACAATCTTTAATCCATTAAATATTTCGTACCAGTATGTTTTTCATGTTTATATTTTTTATTGATCAACCTTCATCTTGTAGTTCATTCCAACCATGCACCATGGCGAATGGCTGTATAAATACAATCTTTAATTATTTTAACCATCCATCGTGGAAATTATTCAGGAATAAATTAGTCTGTTGTAGATTTTGTATAAATGGTACTGACCAGCGTATTTTTGTGCTGGGAGTCTTATGTTGTCCCCTCAAGAAAGGAAGTCATTTATATTTCAATACTTTTTCATTAGCGACCTGTGTCTTCAGCCAACAACACAAAACTCCGCGAGCACATTTTACACATGCGAAATCAAGCTATTGCTTTCAGATTTTATACTCTGCGCTCATTTGATCACTCACGCGTAGGAATGCCTTTATAACCATTATTGTTATAACGCAAAACCCCGATTGATGTAACGCTTTGATAAAAATTTCCCCCACTATCAATAAATTTTAACTTATTCTAACCACCTAACCTATTCCTTGTTTATTATTCTAACGAAACTTAAACAGCAGCTACAATAGCTTTCATCTTAAATCAATTTCAGAATGTAAATATGTAACATAATATTATTAAAGTACGTCAAAGCAAATTCGAATCTTATTTGCTCACCACTACGCTATCAATCCTAATAAGTCTGTTACATTTTGTATAACCTTAAAATAACTATTATCCTGATGATTTTTTCGTTGCAGATCACTGTGGGGCAAGTTCGACAGGAACTACACGTTGACAAAGTGGCGAACTCTCGCGCCCCCGACACCGGTGTTCGACTATTAGTCCCGTGTCAAGTATCTGGACCTCGCCATTCTCTTTGCCACTCGGCGGGGGTCATATTTCACTTAACCCACGATAAATTCCCTCGCTGCCGTGTCTGTCCCCGTTTAATGACGTTATAAAATACACACCAAATTACCCATCTAAACAACTCTACTTTGTGATTTTAGTGCTTCGCAGCTTTATCGAATCAAAAGTGATATTAAATCTTTAAATGAGCTTGTAATGATTGCACCAGGACTAGTTAAGAGAGATCGTATTTGATAATTAATTATTTTATTTTTATTTTTTTTTTATTAATTTTATTATTGTTGCATACCTATCCTAAATTAAATCATACAGGGTGCGGCAAAAAGGTTGCCCCATTTTTAAAGGGTCATTGCTTGGCTCGCCTTTTGGCTAGCTTGGAAACTTTCATCATCGGGAGTAATTGCTATGATTCTACGATTGGTAAACAATACTATACTATATTAAGTATATTTACTTCTAATATGCGGTTAAACAATTAATTGCTTAGGCCACAATTTCCCACAAAAAAATCAAATTTTACGAGGTCAGAAATCCCAATTTATTAATATATTTGTCTAGAAATTGGCGATATCTGAAGACAATTTTATTATTTAAGTTTATTTAACTATTTCGTATTTGGGTCATTTTCAAGAAACACCCGCTTTCAAGAAAATGAAGATCAAAATTTTTTTTTGTTTACATTGACTTTTGGTTGGATTTTTATAAATGTTTAGAGTTTTGTTTACTTACATTTAAGACAGGCAGTGCACTTTTTAATTTTTTTTTTACGTTTTTTTCAGAAAAATGTGTTTAGCTAGCTTTATATGTCTCCACTGTGTTACCAATTTGAAATCCAAAATTTAATTCAATAAAAAAAGTTGTTATAAAAATAATTTGAAATAAAATGTACTTAGTTCACAAACTTTTGACTCCAATTTTTTTTTTATTAAAAATTGTATGCCTTTTTTAAATATTTATGTTAGTTAAGTTACTTTTTAAAAGACACCATTCCGATTCTTTGTTAAAAAAACCATACCATTAATATTTTCTTTTAGTCACTGTATTAGTGAGTTAAACTCTAATTTATAAACAGGTATTACCAAGTGATAGTAAAATCATTTTAAGAATTTTTTTTAACAAAAACTAAAAAAAAAGTAACGAAATAGACATTGGTATCACAACGGACTGGGGTACACAAAGGACTTAAAAAGATAACGTAAAAAAGAAACTATATAGGGTGGTACGATTTTAGAGTAATACATAAACAAAATGCCTTGTAGTGGTGCTCACTTGCAGAATAACAAATTAGATTTCTAAATTATAGACACCCTTTTTCTTTGACTATAAGCTGGTGTCTTTTAGTACTTGTATATTGCGTGGAATTTTCCCTTGGATGTAATCTATATCATGAGTTCTAATCAAAAACAATTTTAAATTGGTTTATCATAAACTACTTTTAATAAAATCGACGGTAAATATCCACTTTGTTGTCGAAAAATTCTATTGCGTTACCCTAAATTCCATTGCGTTACCATAAGGTAACGTAAAAATAATAATAAAACATTACCGTCATTAATTACTCTCAATGAGCTTTAGTGCCCTAAAATAAACATAAACATGAAAAATTGTATTTTTTCTTACCTTATTTTTATTATTTTTTTGAGTAACTTAGCGGACAAACAATTATTACATTCGCGTTACCCGCACCTGTTTCAACCGATATCTTCTTCCTGATTGAATAAATAAATTCAGCTGGGTAATGTGTACGTCCAAACATCATTTGTTAATCACGTGAGTGCCAAAAAAGTTGCCATATATATGTTTTTTTAAATATTCTATCGGTAACGCGACGGACGTAACGCAACGGAAAAAATTTCTGGGACATGAGTCAAATTTAAAAAAAGTAGATTAAAATTAATTAATTTATATATAAATTGTTTACTTTATTAACTAAGGATGTTATGGATTGCTATAAAGCAACACAAAGTTCTGGTTATTCAATATTTAAAAAAAAACATGTATGTAAGTTTTATAAAACGCTAATGGGACATGCGAAAATGTGTGTGTTCACAAGTTTCAAAATTAAAAAAAAATTATTCTGAAATAACTAAACAAACATTTTCTGAAAGAGTTTACTAAGGGCTTGTTAGGCTTTCACTTGGTTTTTAAATCAATAAGATCCGATAATTTTTAACAAAGTTATTGGAATTCAAACTTACGGACAGCGGAAGGCGGGTGTTTCTTGAAAACGACCCATTTGTTGGATACTTAAAATTAATATTAAATAGTTTTTAGTAAACATTTTTAGTAAAAACTTTTTACCCATATTTAAGATTTTTAAATTTATTGAGCCATTCGTCAAAATTGCATCATAATTTATTTCTATAAATTTAAATTGTGTACCCAAATTTGCTCCCATTGTGGAGTCTGCTTTCATAACAGATCTCAGATTGGCCGTAACCCGTATGTTTATCAATGATACACACAACACTGGAGGACATGAAAGCAAAAAATAGTACAAGGAAAGGGCAAAGCACAAGTGCGATTTGCGAGAAATAAACGAGCAAACGGAAAAGAGCATTATGTGAGTAATTTGGAGCTATCGAGGCAAACGTTAGCGGCCTCTTTTGTGATCGAAAGATTTCCCAAAGGTGTTGGAAGGTTATCGGTCAAAGTGAATTCTCAGAGAGGAAAAACATTGAGAAATATATTTCGCAATTGGCAGCGAGTTAAATATTGGCTTTAGGGATTTGAGGACGGGCTCGGCACGCCAACCTGTGGAACTACAAATTAAATTATACTAAAACCATGTCGTTCTCGCAACTTATGCTTCCTACGCGGCCCCAGTTACGTGTTAAATTTTTGTGGTTTTACGCCCATCAAATAATGTTCGATTTTTTATCAGCACCTGACAGCTTCAATAATTTTGGAAATCGCTTGGAAAATTATGGTAGTAAATAAACTTATAATTTAATTTATTTAACTTAGGGTAAAACCGGGAGAGATGGCATACCTTTTATGTTTTTTTCATAAAATATTACATATTTAAAATTATAGTCCTGGAGCATAAAGCAATAAAATGTTCTCCGTGGGATTTGTTATGAAGGGATGATGGGACTATATGGAATAGCTTTTTTATACCTTTTTGAGTTGTGTGGTACTGGGTGTTCACCTTGAAAATATGTCTGGTGGTGTTTATGGCATTTCTGATCCAAAATGTCCACCATTTTCGACATTCATTTATAAAATGCCAAATAATTAATTGTATTGTGCCCTTTGTATTAAATTACATTTGACATTTTTTTATTGTCATTTGACCGTGTATCGAAACAATTGTATAATTTTATGGGCCGTCAAATTTGATGGCCCATCAATTTTTTTAGCCTCTAGCAACAGTGACTTTTTTGAAATAAAACTGTTTTAGTAAATTTAAGTAGTTTCATTGGTTGCTTATAAATTAAGTGTGCCTTGACTTTATCAATTTATGTTTACATAGAACTGTCAAAAGTATTTTAGGATTTTAATACTTTTTTGCTGTTTTTTTTTAAATTAAGGTATGGTTTTGTGTTTAAATTTGATTTTATATAGACTTTTATTGAATTTAAAAGCATTTTTAATTTCTAAATACTTAATTTTAACAGTTTTCTTTTAAAATATTTACTATTACCTATTTAATTACCATTTCCTGTTAATTATAATTTATTACACTGTTTTACAAGGAAAAATAGAAACTTTTTTTTAAATTTTAGGGTGATTTTGGTGCGCTAAACACAAAAAACTTTTTTCTTATTTGGGCCATTTACCTAAATGACGGTATATTTTTGTTTTTTAATTTAAGATTTTTAATTTTAGATTTTTCAGCATCGAGAGGGTATGGCAAATCCGATAAATGCCAAATCCGATATATGGTTGAAAGGTGGTTAAATTTCGCATTCAACGGTAAAAACATCGTTTTTATCGAACCAAAAATAGCTGAGTTACAGCTCATAAAAGTTCAAATTTCTTGCAAAATAGCTTCAAATCGATCCAGGCAAAATATAACAATATGTCAGTTTTAAAAGCCAATATTTTCTTAACCATTTGAGATAAAAAAAATGTTTTAAATCATTTTTTTTCCTTTTTTATGGTTATTTTAACAGATTATATAATTTTTTTTAATAGGACCACTAATTACGAAATTATGCGACATTTTATAAACGCATACCTGATATAATAGTTAGGTATCGGATTAATGACGTCATAAAAAATTGACACATTTTTAAACAAAACACCCGATAATACACTACTGCCTTGTGTATAAAAAACTGATTTCAGATAGTTTCATCTTCCCTTCACAAAAAATCCCACGGGATGCACTATGCTCCAAAACTATTAAGATACTTTAATCATTATAGAATGTTATATAATACCTAATAACAACAGGTACCCAAAAAACAGTTAATTTTTAAATTTTAAAACATGTACATTATTGTTTAAAAAAAATTAAAAAATCTTTCCCTTTTTCTCCATTTTTCTCTCTTTTCGTGTATAGTCAGTAGGCATCTATAATAAAATTTAAAAAAAATATTAAGTTTATTATAGGCGCATTCATGCTCACTAAAATAAGAAATAAGAATAAGAAATAAGAAATAAGATAAAAAGTTAAAACTGTGTAAAGTAATGGTTGCGTTCATGCTCATGAAAATAAGGAATAAGAAATAAGAATATAGATTAACAATTTTTAACTTTGGTTCTTATTCTTGCGTATAAAACTGCGGACCAAAATGGGTCTGTGAATTATTTTGATGGGTTTTATGTGCTGGCCATGGAGCCATGGTGTTGGAAATCGCGTTGAGTGTCGCTGTCGATTGTTTACGTTTATAGCCAATATAATCCACTATAATAAAATATAATTTTGTGACAACATTTTTTATTTCTTATGTTATCAGCATGAACGATCAATCGCGGTCTTATTTCTTATTTCTTATTCTTATTTCTTATTTCTTATTTTAAGTGAGCATGAATACGCCTTATAACGTAAAAGTCTGGAGAGACGACTTGCACCAACTAACCCAAATAGATTGGGTGAGATGGCGCACGTCCTTACTTCTTATTGACTGCATACTTGGTTAAAATTGTAGGTTAGGAATTTTCAACACACCTTCCCTTATATATAGATACCGATAAAACTACATTTATTTCTTTATTTTATGTGGAAACGATATAATTTATAAATTTGTGAAAAATTTTTTGTATGCATGAATAATCTGTGGTTATATTATTTACCTTAAAAAATTGTACAATCACCGGCACACTGCAGCATAGCAACTAAGAATTAAAACTGAACGCATTAGTAGAATTCTGGTTGCCTAACTCATCAAACCTCTGATTTATTTGAATGCGCCATCTCACCCTCTGTCCCATCTCTCCCGGTTTTACCCTATTAATGTTATAATTATAATACATACTTCAATACTTACATAAATCAAATAAAGGTGTTATGGTATTAAATTTTATCATTACCTTTGAAAACAATACGATTACATGTTAGAATACATTTTTTTACATATTCAAACATATTTAATTTTATGTCAATTTTTCATGCATGTCTTTTTGATTTTGGAACACGGGGATTATACAGGGTGTTGGAAAATAAATAGTACAAACTTAAGGTCGATTGTAAGCCACGCCGAGACCAGCATTTTTATTTTGTGACCTTATAACTAGCGTGCCGATTTTTAGTGTAGTTTGTAAAAATGAAGAAGCCAATTGTCGTTATATTTTGAACAAGTAATATAAATATTCCCCAACACCAAAACAAAACACAAAGTGCTTAAAGTACTTTTCGCCAACGATGTTGGCATCTTCAGGAGCGAAGTATAACTGAACGTCTAACTCGCAGCAGAGCAGCAACAGCAGCTCAGCAGACAATATCTGAAGATGGTACATGAGATTGTACCAAAACGTCGTCAGACATACGGTGCTTTTAAGAACCAAAAACCGACAACACGGAGCAGATCCCGGAAAATGATCAATACATATAACGCCCGTGGAAACCCTAAATTTCTTTCTATATTTATATTCACCATGATGAACTATTATTACAATAATTGACATTTTTAATGAAAACAAATAAATAAAGTACATACTGGTATTGTAATAATACTTAATTATAATTGTAATTCTAAATGGGTTAAACTAAAAAGCAATCTATGAAATTAATATTATTATAATAATTGACGTCTTCAATGGAAACAAATTATAATTATATAGTATGTAATACTTATTATATATAATAGTATATTATGAATGGGTAAAACCAAAAAGCTTACCTATATTATTTTATTATTTTATTCTGAATATCTATTTAGGACTGTTGCAATATACTAATACCTTTTCTAAATTTAATTTTCTAAAGGGCATTTCCGCGAAACCTTACCCCACCTTGATAAAAAATCAGATGTGTTATTTAACAAAATAAAAACAATATCTGAAGTCAAATAGTTTAATTGCGACGTAATTTATAACGTAATAGTATATTACACTACAAGGGCAGAAAGTGTGAGATTCCTGCAGGGCTCTCACACTTCCTGCCCGTGTAGTGTATACTATTTTTCTTGCTACCCGGCCGAAAATACGGGAAAAAATTAAATTTATTTTATAATAATTTAAGGTTATTTAAGTACTTATTGTACCAATGCATCAAACGTAAACTTTCTGCCGTGGAATCGGGGACGAAACAACGTATTTTCGGCCGGTAGTAAGAAAAAATATTCGTATATTGTGATCCTAAGAAGCTAACATTAAGAAGAAACACGAAAGAGTTTCAATACTAAGTATTAAGTCTTAATAAAATGTTCAAATATCGCACCCGTTCCATTTTAATAAAATTTTAGAAAATAAATTATACAATATTTGTGCATTTAAAATACGTGCTTGTTTAAGGTTACTATTCAAGTTTAAAAAAAAAAAGTATTACTATATGCTTTCATCCAAAAGTATCAGTATCAACTTTAGAAGCCAACTTGGTCGCATTTGCCGAATTTCTAAGGTCGCGCCCCAGGCCCGTAGCCAGAAATTTGGTTTGGGGGGGGCCCAAAACGTAGTAATAATTTTTTGGGTGGTAGGGGGGGGCGGAAATGGTTGATGGATAAATACCAGTAAAGCGTGAAGTTGTCATAAAAAATATGGCTTGTAATCGATAGACATATTTTTAAAACATGATTCACATATTTAGGAAAATTTTAGGGATCACGGAATTTCGGGGGGGGGGCCCGGGCCCGTCGGGCCCTACGGCTGGCTACGATTCATGACGTTATAACAGATTTTCTATACAAATTTTTATTGACATATTGTTTGAGTTAAATGCCTAATTTTTTATACTATTTTTGTATATTAAAATATCTTGATATATATGAACAAACACTTTATAATCATGAATAAACGCAGTCTCAGTTTCGCACCCGTTACAATGGAAATACCCTAAATCTACTTATTTTGCTTGTCAAAATATTATGGTATTTTAAAAAAGATTGTTGAATATAAATATTGGTCGAGTCGTCCGGTACTTTTTTATGACAATACCTCTCTAAAAATCCTATCCGATATTTCAGAATGGAATAGCAGATACCTACTAAAGATTTAACAAGATTGGCTATAAAGGTATTTTGATCTTGTTAAGATAAACTCGAACCTTCTGATGCAAGAGATTCGTTGTTCCATATGACGTAGCGCATAAAGGTTTTTTGGCAAATTACATTACATCATTAGATCTAAGACTAGTATCGTTCTGAAGTGCCAAGAGGGCAGTAGAATTCAAATGGAAAAGGAGGGCTTGTGATACCTCATTTGAAAGGTATTTCGATTCCCTATTCAACGCGTATATAAAATCAAAATAATGGTTGAAAAGTTATTAATCGTTGAAATAAAAATTATTATCAAATCAAATTTTTGTTTTGATTTATTTAGTATAAGGTTTTCATTTACTAAGTACAATAAATTTCCAATTAGTCATCAAATTATTCACTCAAAATGCTTCCCTTGGACATTTTGACAAAAAATAGTCTGTTCCTAATTTCAGTTCTCACAATTGCAAACTTTTCTTCTGTAATATTCGCACATTCACGTAATATCCGTTGTTTTAGATTATTATTGATTCCGCATCGGTGATATAGACCTTCGATTTTAAATAACCCCACAAAAAAATCAAGTGGCCTTAAATCAGGCCTTAAATAATGTGCGGGCTCTTCATCTTGTTGAAATATTATTTCCATGTCAAATTCGTCAGGATTAGCTTAAACTATATCTTAAATCATTGGATGAAATTGTGTTTGAAACATATGTTTAAGTACAAGATACCTGCTGCGCATTCATTCACATTTTGTGACCTTCACGAAAAACATGAGGATTGACATGTGACCAGTAGCGTACATTTTGCCAATTTAAAATGCCATTAAAGAAAAAAATGCATTCATCACTAAAACAAATTCATTGCAAGTATAGGGGATTTTGTATTAAGCGCTTACATATATACAGGGTTCCCCATAATAGGCTACCCATTTTAACATTTGAATTAATTTTTTTTTAGTTAACAAAACAAACTTTTTATTATACTAAATTACAGCTAACTCTTTGGGATTTATGATAACTTATAAATATTTGGCTAATTTAATTCTACACTGAAAGAAATATATGTTTGTTTTAGCAATGTATGTGGTAGTCTATATATGAAACATAAAATATATTTACCTTAACCATTTTTATATTTAGTTTTAACATATTATGTTAAAACTAAATATAATATATGTTTGTTTTAGCAATGTATGTGGTAGTCCATATATGAACCACATACATTTGCTAAAACAAACATATATTTCTTTCAGTGTAACTTTTAAAAATCACGTCTTCTAAATGACCTCCACCAACTTCAACACATTTTTCAATATTAGATAAAAAGTGGTAAAGTCGTAAACGCAATTCTAACTCGTTCAATATTTTCTGGTGTACGACGTCCAGGCTTCTTCAAATTTTGTACAGAACCATTTTCACGCCAATGACGAACCCATAACTTAACAGTTTTACGATTTGTCGCGTGACCCCTATTGTTGTTATTAAACTGACGCCGGAATGCACGCCTAACTTCTATCGAATTGCTTCTTATGTAAGTTTCTACACAAAACACACGTTGTTGGACTGGGTAATCCATGAAAGTTCAAACGGATGTTGAAATAATGTCTCAAAGCAAAAAAAATAATAATAATAATTTAAATAATTATTGATGAAAACTAACAAACTTCTCGTTAAAAAAATGACGTTCCAGAAAATTATTAATTTAAAACTTATTTGTGACAGGCGCCTACTTGATTAATAATTAACTTAAATCCCAAAGACTATAGAAGATATTCCCATAGAGAACAACTTATTTAGTTATCTCGTAGGGAATTTATTAATAAAATAAAATGGGTAGTCTATTATGGGGAACCCTGTATATATAATCAATTCCCTTTTACCACTTGGTGGTGTAGGGTTTGCTAGTTATACTAGCTATATACGAATTTGCTCCATTCTTTTTTGTTCTTGGTTAGTGTTTTACTATTGTCCATGTCATTCCTCTCTTTTCCAATGTGTCTGTTATTGCTTTATTCCAGCTTTTCCTAGGTCTTCCTTTCTTTTTTTGACGATTTTTGCCTCTCATACTTTTTTACTTGTCTTTTGTTGTCTAATCGCTGTAGATGTCCCCACCAGCTTAGTTGTCTTTTCTGTATAAATTCTATCGTGTCTTCAATTTCAAGTTCTTCTCTTATAACTGTGTTCCTAATTCTGTCCATTCTTGTGACTCTTTTAATGTCTCTTAGAAACTTCATTTCTATTGCAACTATTTTGGATTCTTGTGCTTGATTAAATACCCATGATTCGCAGCCAAACTTTAAAACTGGTCTAAATACTGTTTTGAAAAGTTTTTTTTTTTGAGATTTCTTTCTTCTGTATAAATTTATTTTTCATATCGTGGTATAGGTTTATTGATTTTCCTATTCTTTTATTTATTTCTGCTTCTTGCCCTCCATTATATTCTAACTCTTACACGCTTACACATACCATCACAAAATTGTACCCTGCGATCCGGAGCATCTTCAGTAAGTTGATGTAATATTTTTAACTCATGATAATTCATGTAATTTGATATGTTTTAAATATTTTTTAACATGTGATTTTGCTATATCACAATCCACTGCAACTGCCTCCGTCTATTGTTGTGGATTATTGATGACAGAAACGGCTTTTTCTATTTTTTCGTTTTCTGAGATTGATTTTCTAGCCGATCTTTTCTGCCTACTCATACACACTTCTGCAAATAGGGTTGTCTGGGTAGGTACCTTTCATTAAATACTCTCTCTGTTTGGTGCAAATTACGTTCAACTTCAGCATAAATAAAAATTGCTTCTGTTTTTTCTTAAAAGGGGCAAGCGTTCAAACGAAATAAAAAGTAAAATTGCAGGCACAACTAAATGGTGTTACACTAAAGAGTACAATTATTTTATAAACCGCCTTAAGACTACACTGGTACGTTTCTTTACAAAACAAAAAGCAAAAGAAAAAAATTAAATGGTGATACAGATTTGTGATAATTTGTACCGCCAGGCCCGATTTAGCGAACAGCCAACGCAGGTACACCGAAAAAAATAATGTAGTTGAGTTAACATTTGCCTAAATGTCATTTTTAAAAATGTTGTTTCAACAAAAAAACCTATTGGATTAATCTATATTTTGGTGTTAAAGCAAAAGTCAGAGTTTGTCAAAGTTTATTTGTTCATTTGACAGTTTAAATATTAATTTAACATAAACTAATATTTTGAATTAAAATTTTATCGTACTTTGATTTAATAGCTGGAATTTGTTGAATCAACTACTGAAATTTTTAGGATTACCTAAAAAAACTATTAAATTAAGGTTTAGTTGCTCTTTAATCCAAAACTTTAAATTTGTTCATTTAACAAATTTAAAATGTTACTTTAAAATTTAAAATGTAAAATTTGCATTCATAAAATTGCCGAGAATGGCGCTTCGAACACTCACGCCACGTCATTAGACAATGACGTTTTCTTACATCTCGCCTTAGTTGGCTTACGATTAGGTGTATATAAGATCAGATATCTGTTTGTTTAAGGTGTGTTCCACAGTAGAACTTTCACTACACCATATTGCCCGACACTGTTAAGACCCTCAATACAGGGCGAAACAGTCTGTCGGTATTTGAAGTAGGTGGAACACATGATACAAAGATGTATCATGGGTGGAACACGCTCAAAACAAAAACTCTGGGCGAGGTGAAGGTTCAATTCTTTCTATTTATATATAATAATATATTATTTCCATAATTTTGTTTTGGACACCAACCTTTAAAGAATTTTACATTTTCAGAATGTTAATTTAACATTTTATTGGTGTTAAGTGAATATGCTAAAAAGGTTACCTGGACATTTCAAGAAATTTACCTTAACACCCTAAGAATGTTAAATTAACCAAATTAGCAGATTAGAACAAATATTCTTATTTTGTTCATTTGACTGTTATTTGTTGTTCAATTAAACAATACAATTTGACATTTTTAGATGGTTAAGTAAACGTGCAAAACCCATTGCTTGTATTTAAAGTGCATAAATAGTTGAATTATTATTTTTTTCAGTGTAGCTGCATAGAGCGGCAAGAAAATGTATTACTTTGAAAAACTCAAAAGGAACCGTTAAACGGATTTTAAAAAGTTAATTCGCATCGAATAGAGAATACCTTTTAATCACAGCCCCCTTTCCAATTTTTAAGTTGATACTACCCTCTTCCTAAACATTAATTTGACGTCAAAAAGTAGTAGATATACTTAATATCCTTGACAATGGTTTTTGACCAAACTTAAACCCTTTTTTCGTTCAAAAGATAACATGGGACTTTTAACTTGCGCACTGTTTAATATATAAGCCATTTTAAGGAACAAATCAATATTTTAATGTAAGGTATTTATTTGATTATAGAAATAAAAAGGTTTAAATTTGTTTTATTTTGAAGGCGTCAAAACATTTATTTAACTATGTACTTAAAGTAGATCACTATGTAAGCAATGAACTGTTGATAAATTAGTAATTTCTTACCTCATATTTACTTTATCGATGGGTGGTTTGCTCTGAAAAAAAATAAATTGTGATAATTAATTGCTGTTTAACAGTGGTAAAATTTATGACTAAATTAATTGCCGTGTAATCAATAAAAAGTCTTTTATTTATAATTTAAATAAATAGTGGCATTTTACTTTTTTAATTATATTTAACGACTTATACTGCATGCTCCGATCCCAAAATGTCATGTTATTTTTATGCTGCCTTAACTTGAATACATATTTTATTTTAAAATACATTTCAAGCGTATAAATGATCTTAAATTAAAATATATTTTAATTACTAAACCCTTTTAACTAAAGTTGCATTTAGCAGTTCTCTATCTAAATTGGAAAAGTTGACAAACAAAATGTAGCAGTACTTTGAAGTTAATCATAGAAAAGCATTAAAAATACCAAGGTTCACATATTAAAAAAAAATTAAATAGACCCTGGTAAACATTTATTAATTTTAAACCAGCAAATTAAAAAACATACAGCAATTATTCTTTCAAACTGAAAGTTAAACAGAAAAGATAAACATATTTTAGCAAATTAAGGTTTATGATTCATACGTACGTTTTTTTATAATACTGTATACAATATTTTTCCTACTCCTATTGCAAATTATTGACATTATTTGTGTTTTTTCATATGTATAATGGTAACCATTATAACCGCCTCGCCTAACAACAGGGATAATGAACTATTCACATTTTTAGTTTTATTAGGCACGAGCGAAGCTTGCAAGCGAGTGTTAAATAATAACGGGTGTCTAGATAAGTTTATAAAACGAGTTGGATACTATACTTTATCTACGACGAACATGTGCACAAAGAAGAATCTATAGCTAATTTTATTTGTTAAACATTTGACATCTGCCCGTGACTAAAATTCCCAAAAGCCACTATTGCTAACTTCAGCCTGTGACTAAAACGCCATAAAGTCACAGCTCGTCAATGTAGGAGTAGATAAAATTTATTTTACATTGTTATATTTTATTGTTGTTTTATTTAAAAATGGGTTCGTAATGTTTCTAAAGGTGGATACATATTCTTAAAACAAGGTAACTTACCAAACTAGCAATTTAATTTATAAACTTTACTTTTAATTAAAATACTTTTAAAACCCGCACTTTCTATACACATACTTTATTTATGTAAATTATATCGACTACCGCAGGTTATTATCGTCATGAAAATTAACTGAGAAGAGTTGAGATTTTCGAAATACTGTGTCTCCACTCGAGAAGTAAAAATAGACCACACTTTATTTTTTGTTATTTTGTGCCATAATGTGTTAACCAATCCACTCCCACACAGGTGTACGTTAAGGTTGATTCATTCACCTCTTTTTAATTTTATTAAAAAAAACAAAAACATTCGTTTTTATAGACAGTTAAATAACTTAATTTTCGCTTTAAAAGTTTTAATCTTAAATCATTCATAAATAAAAATATTTAATAAACGATTGAACTAACAAAAAACTGTTATAGCTTTTTTTTAATACTAAAAATATTGTTTATAAATAATATCAAAACTCTTTTAATGAATTTAAGAGAATCTTAGTGTAGGGAGTTAAATTAAAAAATTAATTAATAATAATTAAGTTTACAAATCCCGGCAACGCTTTGTTTTCCTATGCCTCGCATCTAAAATTGTTGTTATGGGCACAAAATTAACGCACTTTCTCGGTTGTGAAATTACTTGGTATGGTTGACAGTTTGTCAAAAAATTTAAACTTTTAAATCCTCAGAACTTAATATTAACAAATATTATTTTTTTTTGTCATAACATCTTTAAAATAGTTCTTTAACGTTTAAAATAAATAAATAGCCATTAAACATTAAAATACCATACCTAAAATTTAGTAAAGAAATATTAGAAATATTCCCAAACACCAAAACAAAACCCAAAGTGCTTAAAGTACTTTTCGCCAAAGATGTTGGCATCTTCAGGAGCGAAGTGTAATTCCAAATGCTAAATCTGCCATATTTATACTACCCGAGTCAAAATTTAAATCGTAATTTAAACCTACTTTGACCTACCAAAACTGATTTAAAACCTGTTCAGTCTGTTTACTCCAATTTAGCACTAGAACAACCGAATTAATCTTAATTTGAACCGATTTAAACTGATTTAAACCTCTAATAAAATTTTTGGTTTAAATTTATTACGTAATTAGAACCGAAAAATCGGGAAAATGGACTTATCTGCCATGTTTTAGGTCATAAGTTGGTTATCTTTAGGCGAATATAAAACCGTTTAAGACGGAAATTGTCAGACTTAAGGTTTAAATTACGATCTTAATTTTGACTCGGGTAATTATAAGGTTAACTGAACCATAAATGGACACAGTTTACTAAACCCTGGAACGTAATCGCTTCAGTGAACACGTAAAGAGAACCTTAAGGTTAACTAAACCGCGGTTTAGTTAACCTTAAGGTTAAGCTATAGCTTATAATTAGTAGGTACCTAAATAATTAAAGTTTATATTGTCAACACTACCTATAGTAAACACGTAAGTGATTATCGCCCATGTAAATGTTAAATATTTTTAATTTTTAATTTTTTTTCATTTGTGGGTCGTTTTCAATCCGCTTACCGTAAGTTTGAATTCCAATAACATTGTAAAAAATTATCGGATCTTATTGATTTAACAACCAAGTGAAATCCTAACAAGCCCTTAGTAAACTCTTTCAGAAAATGTTTGTTTAGTTATTTCAGAATAATTTTTTTTTAATTTTGAAACTTGTGAAACACACATTTTTGCATGTCCCATTAGCGTTTTATAAAACTTACATACATGTTTTTTTAAATATTGAATAACCAGAACTTTGTGTTGCTTTATAGCAATCCATAACATCTTTATTTAATACAGTAAACAATTTATATAAAAAATAATTAATTTTAAACTACTTTTTTTAAATTTAACTCATGTCCCAGACATTTTTTCCGTTGCGTTACGTCCGTCGCGTTACCGATAGAATATTTAAAAAACATATATATGGCAACTTTTTTGGCACTCACGTGATCAACAAATGATGTTCGGACGTACACATTACCCAGCCGAATTTATTTATTCAATCAGGAAGAAGATATCGGTTGAAACAGGTGCGGGTAACGCAAATGTAATAATTGTTTGTCCGCTAAGTTACTCAAAAAAATAATAAAAATAAGGTAAGAAAAAATACTATTTTTCATGTTTATGTTTATTTTAGGGTACTTAAGCTCATTGAGAGTAATTTATGACTTTAATGTCTTATTATTATTTTCATGGTTTCACAAAACTTTTTCCACTGCGTTACAGAGTCCATTATGTTACCTTATGGTAACGCAATGAAATTTAGGGTAACGCAATAGAATTTTTCAAAAACAAAGTGGATATTTACCGTCGCTTTTATTAAAAGTAGTTTATGATGAACCAATTTAAAATTATTTGTGATTACAACCCATGATATAGATTACATCCAAGGAAAAATTCCACGCAATATACAAGTACTAAAAGGGACGCAAGACCTTCACCAGCTTATAGTCAAAGAAAAAGGGTGTCTACAATTTAGAAATCTAAGTTGTTATTCTGCAAGTGAGCACCACTACAAGGGATTTTGTTTATGCATTACTCTAAAATCGTACCACCCTTTATAGATTCTTTTTTACGTTATCTGATTAAGTCCTTTGTGTACCCCAGTCCGTTGTGATAACAATGTCTATTTCGTTACTTTTTTTTGTTAAAAAAAATACTTAAAATGATTTTTTTACACTATCACTTGGTAATACGTGTTTATAAATTAGAGTTTAATTCACTAATTCAGTGACCAAAAGAAAATATTAATGGTATTGTTTTTTTTTAACAAAGAATCGAAATGGTTTCTTTTAAAAAGTAACTTAACGAACATACATATTTAAAAAAAAAGCATACAATTTTTAATAAAAAATAAAATAAAAAATTGGAGTCAAAAGTTTGTGAACTAAGTACATTTTATTTCAAATTATTTTTATCACAACTTTTTTTATTGAATTAAATCTTTGATTTCAAATTGGTAACACAGTGGAGACATATAAAGCTAGCTAAACACATTTTCTGAAAAAAAAAACGTATAAAAAATTAAAAAGTGAACTGCCTCACAGTGGTCTGAGAGGTAAATTTACGCGGCAAAAATTATTCTGTAAATATTTTTTCCAACACGTGACTTATTTATGTTTTGGGCGTGCTAAATTTACTTCTAATATAATTTTTTTTTTAAATATTTGGTATTGAGGAAGGGGGGGGCTAAGTATAGCCAAATAATATAAAATGATTTTTTTCAATATTCGTGTATTTTTTATTCCTTAATTTATTACTCTATATACTGCAGTACCGGCGCGGATACAGGGGGGCAATGGGTGGAATTAACCCCCCTGACTCACCATCGAAGCACTTTATTTTGACCAATTTCAAAAATTTACGATATGGATAACAAACTCTAGCTTTTTCAAATTTTTTGTTTAAAACGAATTTTCAGGATATAAGTAAAATTACACCCCCTGAATAAAATCCTGTATCCTCGCTTGTTGTGGTTAATAGTAGGTTGTTCAATAAAAAGTCAGTCAGGTAGTGCTAAAACTTCTGTGGGTAAAAGGCATAAGGGGATAAGTCAAAAAGTCAAATTTTTCAGCAGAACCTTAAACGTGTTCGCATTAATTTAGGAAATATATTTAATGTTAGTGGGTTACCCTTTTGCTAGCACATGTTATATGCTAGCAAGAGCGTATACTCGCTAACCATAAATATATTTTCTGAATTAATGCGAACACGTTTAAGGTTCTGCTGAAAAATTTGACTTTTTGACTTATCCCCCACATTACACCATATTTTTTTTTAACCACATTTTGGCTTTTTTTAGCCAATATCGTAATGGTTTACAATAGGAAAAACTTATAATTTGTATTATGATTTAATTACTCTTGCTTGTTTTAGAATCCCATATAAAAATTGTACTACCCTCTTGAAGCATGTTCCTATTTTTTTTATTTCTGGGCACCCCGCACCTTTTAATTAATAATTAATTTTAAACCATCAAAGGTTTTTATAAAAAAGTAATTTTTCCGTAAAACGCATAAAAACCTTATTAGATTTTCTTAATTTCTGAGCACCCTGTACATTTAATTAAAACGTTTGTATATGAATCCCATTTTATGAAACAAGCAGGAGTTTTTATGAAGAATGATTTTTGGCGGTTCCCATACGAAAATTTTACTTGTATCTTATTTTGATATATTTTGTTTTAAATTTTTGAGCACCCTGTACATATAATTAATTTTTGTATTGAATTCTAAATTTTAAACCATCAGATATTTTCATAAAGAAATAACGCACTTCTAGGTTTTTAGGTTTTCTTAGTTTCTGAGCACCCTGTACAATGTACATTCAATATTCAATTCAAAATGTTTTTACAGGAATCATATTTTTGAAACAAGCAAGAGTTTTTATGAAAAATGTTTTTTTCTGTAACATTATATTAATTCTATTGTCAACCTAATGGGGCACTTTGTATAATATACAAGGTATATTAAAACAACAATATTATGTAATAGGAGTAAAAAACAATTTTATTACCAATATTAAAATACCAGGTATTAAATACCTACAATAATTATTGTCAAATTTAAAAAATATAGGTATTACTTTTATGAGCAGGTTGGGGTAATTTTTGTCGACCTTATTTCATTTTTGCCTAACTCTCTTATAGGCGCATAAAGGCAGATGAATTTTTATAAAGTTGTAACTGGAGGTTCATATTTTCGAATGCAATAGGTGGTTCTGTGTAAGTAATTATAAATTTTTACTTACATTCCATTTATTATTTAAAATTACACAAACTTCAAAATTTGTAGGTTAAAAACGCTATATTTTCGACAAATAATCCAAAAAAGACATTTTAAAGTTGTATTTGTACTCACCTTTATTCGTACTATAAATTTTTAACACAAATTTTCAAAATTATATTTACGCAACACCTTTTTTAATACGAAAATGCCAATATTCCGAAAGTAAGAGATTTTTGACAATTCTTGTTTTCGTTTCAGGTTTTTGTTATAACGCAACGCATGCCTAGTAACTTCTACTTCGCAGTTTAAAATCTTAGGTAATAATCTGTCAAGAACATTAAAGAGGCATCAAAATGCGTTTTTAACGTGTTTTGAAAATAGGGTTTTTGCCGCGTAAATTTACCTCTTAGACCACTGTGTGCCTGTCTTAAATTTAAGTAAACAAAACCCTCAACATTTATAAAAATCCAACCAAAAGTTAATTTAAGCAACAAAAAAATTTTGATCTACATTTTCCTGAAAGCGAGTGTTTCTTGAAAATGAGTTTTAAAGTTAGAGTTTTTCTCATAACAACAATGTTTTGATACACTGGCCAACTAAATAAAGACTTAAAAAAAATGAATATTATGTTAAACCTAAATAACAAAAATTAAAATTTGTAAGCTAGATTTTTTTACTTGGGTTTCATGCAAATTATTTGTTTACAGTCCAAAAACAATTTTGAAAACATTTTTTTTTAATGTTTTAAGGATCCTGTTCGACTTTCTATAATTGGCCACGTACAAAAACGTGGTGTGGTTTAAGGAAACTAATCGTTTTATGAGTTGTGTTTCTTACAGAGGCACTTGCAAGCATTAAAAGAAGCCTTAAAGCCTTAAACCATATGGTTACTCTTAAAGTAAAAAGTAAAATATTTTACTCAAACTCTTGAATGTCAATTTTAAGTTTAATTTGTGGAGAGGTAAATTTGTGGGTTATGGTTAATTAACCTTAAAATTAACATTTTACAGTTTATAATAACAGAAAAAGATTTATTTTTTACAAAAAAAGTAAAATGGATTTTCTTAGGAACTTAAGGCCTGATTGAGGAGTGTTAAAAGAATTTGTAATCTTTATAAACAGCACAAACCCCAAGCACAAGCAAATTGTAAAACTAGCCGCCATTAAATGTGCAGTTGCCTAACTTCGTGATTTTTAGTATGCGCGAAACAAGATAGAACAGACCTTGTGGTGAGGATTGTAATACTTTTTTTAATTTAAATATTTACAAAAAAATTCATAACTCACCAACTAATAGACATGCAACAATACACAAGACTTATTTTTCTATACAATTTTATAAATAGTTATTTATGTTATAAGGCTGAGAAGTGTTGTATTGAATACCTAAGTGTTAAGGTCAAAGTTTACAACTAAGCAAAGCACAAACAGACACTTCTTAGCCGAACAAAGTTTTATTTTTAAGGCACAATAATATTTATTAAACAAAACATAAAAGATACAATTCGACGCGTGTGTTTCGCAAAGTTCCAAGTACAGTTTGGTGAATTTTACATAAGAGCAATTTTTATGGTTTGCATTAAGGCAAATATGAGTATGAGTTATAATGCAAAGGTTTTTGAGTGGAACAATGTAGAATAATCTATTACTAACGTGTTTAACATAAAAATCTGTGTAAATTCTAAAATTGAAAACTCTTGAAAAACTTTTTGAAAACACTACGTACTTACTTAAAACCATGTAACTTTACTAAGGGCCGGTTTATCAATCTCTGGTTAAGTTCCAGTTAGTCTATTTGACAGTTAAATTCCATATCGATCGTTGTGAGAACAATGGTATCCATAGAGATTATCTGCCAGATAACTAACTGCAACTTTAACCGTATACGCTGCTTGTTTTGTTAACTTGTGCAAAAATCATATACACAGAGAAAAGTAATCTCTTGATTTAAGAAAATGCATTTATTTTAAATAGGTTCTCTTGTATGAAGTAAAATTTTCTTATTCGTAGTAACTTGTTGTTTACAATAAGAAAATACTATTACCTATTTGGTTTTAAATCATAAGTTTCTTGAAAACAATTTATTGATGTGATTAATTGTAAAGAAATATTTATTTAAAGCAATTAATTGAATTGTTTGGATTCAGGTTTTGTTTCTTTAATTAAGCTTCTACTAAACCTGAGATAAAAAGTCAACTAGATATTTACTTGTATTAACCAAATATCAGTTTAAAAGACTTTTTAAACTTGCTAGTTTTCCATTAAATTAATATATTCTTGTAGATATCGAAATAAATAATTTATTTGAGCCAAGCCAAATTTAGTAAAATCAAAAGATTACTTTTTTATGTGTAGGTAGGTATATTATTATTATTTAGATAATAGTATTAACCATAAATTAGAAATAGTATTTTATTATACGAGAGAGGATCAGGTTTGCGTCTCGAGACGCCAGAGTGAATAATGCGCATCATCTCGAGTGAAACACCATACTTTATATATGGGAGTAGATAAAATATATTACTATGTATTATTTTTGTTTTATTCACATTATTTTTAGTAAAAACTATAAAAATCCAAGAAAGGTAAAGTTTTAATATATAACAAAGTAATTGCCAATCCATGCCGCAAAAGATCGCAATTTACAAGTGTATTTTACCTATAGGTAGTGTCGTTTAAAAGATATTCTAAATTCAAAGAAAAGCGGTTTACCCTAATATTTAATACCATCTCGAGCCGCTTAAGTAGATATGCAAATGTAAAGTTGAGACTTCGAAGAGAACACAAAGCTACGAAACGACACTTATCGTAGGAGAATAATGTTTCAAGATTATCAGAAAATATAAATATGCCATAGCGTTTTGCAAATCATATGGTGCACAAATGGAAATGTCGGAAAAATCCGCTTTTTCACGAAATAAATAAAAATACTACATTGATTTTGATATTTTTTTTATAGAAATTATTGAGTAAAGAGTATTGAATTGGCTTCATAGTAATATTTTTTCCAAAAATGATGATTAATTAATTTTTTGACAAAAATGATTAACAATTGTTAATCATTTTTGTCAAAAAATTAATTATTGAACTTTTTATGTTTTTAGTTTAATTTTGTAGAAGTTTACTATTTATTTAAAACCACCCTCTGCAACTTTAGACAATTTCGAGAAATTTGGGGAAAAATTGACATTTTGCATCAAAACTGTTAATTTCACACATTTCTCCGCGGCGCACGGTGTATTCTACGATTTGATTATTTTGGTTATGATAAATAATATTTTGTTGTTTTATTAAACGCATTTTTAAATAATTTAGAAGCTTGGGGATTACATATATTAAAAAAAAAACAAGTACAAATTTTATTCGGGAAAATTTAGTAGGGTGGTAAAGTTATTAATAAAATATTTATTTTTTCAAAAATTTTAAAAACTTATTGCCGGGAATTTATAAAACTTTTAAGCATTTTAGTATTGGATAAAGGGATAAATTTAATGTAATTATTCAGTTTGGATACGCTATTGCTTTTATAAGTAGTCTACTTAAAAATACAACTTTTTTGTCAACTACATTTTTCTTTATTTTGTTTAATTAAACAAAATAAAATCGTTTATTCGCTGGTACTTGGATAAAGTATGGTCATGAGCGGATACACGAATTTATTTTTTTCTTTAAAATTAAGCAAGATAGAGAAAATATGAAAAAGACTTTAAAGTTGTTTAATTCCTTTATATAATTATAATCTCCAAAATCTTATAAAAAAGCAGTCGTGTGACCATTATTTTTTTTTAACTGAACACCCTTTATCTCAAAAACAAAGCTTTAAGCATACAAGTTATTTTAACTTTCCCTTCAAGTTCTATTAACTATTAATTTTCCGGAAAACAATTAATAATATTTTGTTGTTTTATCGAATAATTAAATATTTTCTGATAATTTAGAAGCTTGGAAAATATATACCTACTAAAAACTTACGTACGAAATGAAAAATGTATTTAAATAAAATAAGTATTGCCACACTTAAAAAAATAAAATTAAACAACAAATTAAAGACAAAAAAATATTAAATTATCAAATATTACTACAGACTAATTATAATTATCATTACAGGCACTATCTGGCGAATGAGGTAGGTAAAAAATCACGGATCGATGTGGTATTCAACTTAAAATAATTTTACAGCTTAAGATGGTCGCTATACCATATTAAAAAATCAAGAGCTAAATACGTTGAAAAATTTAAATATAATAAAAGATATAATAAAAGATCACTGCAAAAAAAGTTGGGAAGAGAAATATAAAACTAATATTTTAATTTATACCGTGTTAGATTTTTAATAAATGTGCTAAAAAATTACTATAATTTATTTGGTTATTTTTTGTTCGAAACTAAAAATAATTCGAAAAAGATTTTCTCCAAAGCTCTGAAGCTAAATTTCTTGAACAATAAAATAATTATTTTGGGCCGGATACGGCCCACGTCGAAGAATAACACGATGACCAGATGGAATGGAATACGTGCGGACTAAAAACAAATGACTGCTTCGTTGAATGCATTACTAACGTAAACGTAAGAAAATTACACCTGCAATTTTCCTACATCTTAACAAGATCTTGGTATAAATGGAGAACCCTTCACATGATTTTCTAATGAAAACAAATTATATAAATTTAATTAATTTTTTTAAGTACGTTAATATTTACTTGGGGGAAGAGTCTTTTTATTGCATAAAGGGTTAAAGCAAATGAAAATATAGGTATATGAAGTAAAAAAGCAAAAATGTTGTGAAAGATATTTCCTTTACGTTGGTATGTTTATGTTAATTTCACTGACATTAAAAATACTTTTATATACTCCCCCCTCAACCGTATTTAGTTTTCGCACCGAGATTAGTATTAAATAAACGTTTACAGCCTTTATGCCATAATTTGTTTTAAAACGATTAAAATATCATGATATCAGTACATTTATTTGCAATGACCGGATTTTAGGCAAAATGCCTTTTTGTTTCTATTTTGGGCATCTGTTTGAGACCTTGAAATTAATCCTAAACTTAAAAAAATAAAGCGTTTGCCTAAAATGGCGAAATTTTGATTTATTGTCCCAAAAGGATATCTTTATGAGCCTAAAATAGGCTCTTTTAATTTTTTAGAAAAAAATATATTTTTCATTGCAATAGATGGCTAAAGCCAACTTTGACAACCGTTGGAATCAACGTATGGTGCTTTTGTTTGTATTTGTCGCAGACAAATTTTGTTTGTTTGTCTGTTGAATTTATTTTTATTTTTTGGCCTGCTTATTTCTGGTAAGTTTATAGAGATTTAATTAAATAATAGATATTTTATTTGCAAAAACTATTAATTTTGCCAATAATTTATTTTAGTAATACTAGAAATGTCCAAGGCCAAAGCAGGGATAAATGTTACAGGTTGGTTGCAGGAGCTGGACAAATATAGTAAAATATTTTGCATTTCAAAGTTGTTAAATTTCGTTTGTTAATATACAATTCAATTAAATATATAATATAGTCCCAGAAGCCAACTGAATGGTTTGAGCGGGTTAGGGATAGGAACGGGTCGCGAGCTTCCCCTCCGAAGGACTAATATACAATAGGACAAACATAGGATTTAAATGGCGTTTATCAAAATTGATACATAATATACTATTAAAAATTGATCAAAATAAAATAATATTATTAATAACATAATAATAATAATACTTGCTAAAGCTACGCTCATCAATTCATACAATAAATATTCGCAAATACACCTATACAATTCCTCAGCATAGCTCTACCAAGTACAAAGGATGCTTTGAATATACTGCGCCTACTATTTTAAACGAATTGTTCAGTTTTTTAAGCTTATCAGAACCTAATTTTAAAAACGCTTGTAAAATTTATGTAAGAAATGTGCAGCTGGATATATAAAATTTAATACTTAAATTATTTAAACCATTTTGTTTTTCTTGCATTTGAAATTTTTCTTTTTTTTCTTTTTTGTTTTAGTTGAAATCGTATTATTAATGGTAAATCTGTAGCATAATGTTTAGAAAAAATTTAAGTTTTGTTATTTGTATTGATTAATTGTATTGTATACATGGGAGAGTGGAAGATCAGCATAGCTGAACTCTTTCCAATTGTGAAATGTACTTTTTTTACATTAAACTTATTATTATTTTTATTATTATTATTAAATAACATGAGCTTTACATAGTTTTAAAATCGACTAAATATGGACAAAAACAATTTGAAAGTCATTGTGTTTACATTAATTTTACATTTATGAATCGATAGGTTTTTATAATAGATATTAATAAACTAGTAGCCTTCTTATTGTGGGGTTATCTAAACCTGATTGTTTATTAGGTTAATTCAATTCGGTCTTGCTGTATAAGAAAGGCTGTTAACGGTGGACTAAAATCGGTGAAAAGCGGCCAAAAACACAATTAAGGTATTTTTGCAATTGTCACATCTTAATTGATTTTTTTTATAGAAAAAAACATTAAGTTTTTACGGGGTGTTCATAAAATTTAAAAATGTTCACTTAGTTTAGAGCCTTAACCCGTAACCGGTACTGTGGTGTCTGGGAGACACTCATCAACGAACAAAGCCCTGTCCCACCCTCACCTTTTGTTTTAAAAATCTGTCGCTTCCAATACTTTTAAGTTGAGCAGTTATCAATATGCTCTCAGACTTTGAACAAGTTGGATTGTCAAACGGACAAATTATTACAAGTCAAAGTGTTGAGGTGTCTAGTAGACCACTTTGTACCGTTTACGTAATTTTTATAAAACAATTAATTTGCTATGGATTCGCAACAAGGGCCTTCTAAAAGTGTCCAAAGTAATAAGAAGGGCTTTAAGGAAACTGTAATGTAGAGGTTTTATGAAATCTACAGCGATATAAGTGATATAGATGACTGTAGTATACTACATAACCATTATAGTGATTACGTCGTTGAAGATAATCACAGCAGCGATTCAGGACTTGTCTGTGAAGAGTCTATAGAATAGTTATTTACGTGTCAAGCTTTGTAAATAAATCTTTACGGGCGAGCTGGAAGTTTGTGGGGTGAGCGACGCAGGAGCGAACCCCATAATCTAGTGAGCCTAGTAAAGATTAATTGCAAAGCGTGACAAGTACAAACTTTTATTTTCACCTTTAGATAACGATTTTCAAATTTAAAATTTTAATTAAAATGTCAAATGTGACATTTCATTTCATAAATTGCTTTTCTACAAGCCTGTAAAACTTAACAGGTCTTTTATACAAGCCCGTAAAATATTACAGGTCTGTTCCCATAATGTATCGTTTACTTGGATACAAAAACAACAAAATTAACATATAAAATGTCATTTACTAAGAAGGTGGAAATAAAATAATTTTATAGGGTCAGATAGTGAAGAATTTGAAATTTTTTAAGAATTTGAAAAAAAAAACAAAAAAGTTACTATGGAAAAAATAATTGTAAAAATCAGCTATAGTTTGAAGCAGTTATTTTTGCTGTTAAAAAAAGATATATTTCAATTTTTTTTGTTTATGTTATTTTTTAATGTATATTCTTCGAAATAAAGATCTTTTTATTTTGTTTCGTTTAATATTTTTTATAGTTTAATCACAAAGTTTGTAAATAATTTTTCAGTATCCGTCTGCGAAAGTAAAGGTTTCTTTATATTGCGGTTCATGATATCGGCGCCTACTTAAGCAAAGCGCGTTATTATTTAAATAACAAATTTTTAAAAATAAAAATGGCATACGAATTAAGGAAAAAAGCACAAGGATAGTTATACGCAACACGTTGCTTAGCGAAATTTGTTATTGAAAAGGATTATTTCATATTGATTGGGAATGTATATTAAACAATGTACATACACTGCCTGTCAAAATTAACGCATAATAAGTAAAAAAATTCTAACTCTAAAACGCCTTTACCACTCCTTATGAAATTTTGTATAAAAATACTTCAACTTTTATCTCAGTTTACGTGTTCGAGGGTTTTTCGAGAAAATATTTTTAAAGCCCTTTTATTTAATAATAAAAAAACGTTTCACTTTTAGGGAATTTTTTTTAACTAAATAAAAAATATGCTGTTAAAGACCGTATTTTTGTTAGTATACCCTGTAAATTTTGTACAAATCAAACGAACATTAACGAAAATACAGCGCTTCAAAGTCGGTAAAAATGACCCCTTTTTGATTACTGATAATGCTGACGACTTTGAAGCGCTGTATTTTGGTTTCATTTTTACAAAATAGTTTTTAATTACAAAAATAAATTTTTTATTATTAAATAAAAGGGCTTTAAGGATATTTTTTCGAAAAACTGAGATATATTTGATAATTTTTATACAAATTTCATAAAGATTGGTAAATGCGTTAATTTTTACTGGCTGTTTATAAGGGTCGAATAATGAAAAATCAAGTAGTCCATATAACGCTAAATGTTTGTCTCGTTGATTTTAGATTGGTTTACCACTCGCTGCTGATATATAAGTTTTAGAACAAGTTGTTGCTGATCCAACTTCTTATCTGGGCAGGTATTTTCAAAGATAGTCTGGTTATACCCGTTTTTCTTGATGTCCCTTATGCTACCCGAAAGATCATTTAATGTTACAAGATGGAGCACCAACATTTTACTACCCTAGACTTTTTTGTGGGGTGAATTAAAAAGTAAAATTTACGCAACAGAGCCGGGATCTCTCCAAGACAACGTATCGTGGATAAATGCCGTCAAATAACGTCAAACAGCTTTATTAAATAATATCAATTTGAACATCCAAGCTATAGAGGATGGTTTACCAAGTTATTGTATCGTCGAGGGACCGTAATAAAAGGACAATTGTATAATTTATTAACATAACATCGAGTTTATACATCGGATCCGTCCCTGGCGGTGGCAAAGAGGCCGGGATAGACTAAATGCGTTGTTCTTTGTCTGTAGCTCGGAGACGGGCACATTTGTAGTTGGGAGACTCTGTAAGCCTTTAGTATCCAACATGTTTCCGCAAAGTCCGTGATTCGATTACGTATTCACGTGCACAACATGTTTGCTACCAACATTACCCATTGTCGCGATTCATTCAAATTTTCTGTTAAGAATTGTCCGCTTAAGCCATCCGACGTACCACACCTCAACCGTATTAGGTTTTCGCACCGAGATTAGGATTAAATAAACGTATACAGTCTTTATGCCATAATTTGTTTTAAAACGATTAAAATTTCAGTACATTTTGCTTGTTATCGGATTTACACATTTACATGCAGTGACGGTGCCAACATTCAGTAATTATAGCGTTAAAAGTTTAATATTTCTCTTTGAATCTATTTTTAATTTTTAATATACATTAAGGTATTTTTTCTACTCCCACCTTTAAAACGCCCTTTATCGTACATGTTTCCATGACACTAAGTGACCTTTTAAATACACATTGACAAGTTGTGGCTTTACAGCGCTTTAGTCACGGGCTGAAGTTAGCAACAGGTTTTTAGTCACGGGCTGAAGTTAGTTTTTAGTTAGTTGATAGTTGTCAAATGTCATACAATCGTTAAAATAAAGTGCCTTTCTTACAAAATAATACTAAATGTGAAAATTATTGTATTATCTCAATACAAAAATATTAAATAGTTTCTTAACGCCAATATTTGAAAAGTTTATATGAACATTGTACTGACCTTTTAATTTCGCCGGCAGTAAACTATAACTTAAATTCGGGCACGGACTCTACTTTAAAGTCCACATAAAACATTTTCTTTACTTTCACTGTGAAAAACTGTTAATTTTCAAGATACATTTCGATTTATAACCTTTATAATTGTGTTTATAAAATGTAAAAATGTGACATTTCACAGTTTCCCCTGTTGTTTCATAGATGGCGCTCTATACAAATTTTTGATTTAAATCATTTTGATAATAATAAGTATTTGTCGTAGAAAAAGTATAGTATGCACCTCTTTATAAAATTTTCTATACACTCATTAATTGGCAAGCTCGCTCGTGCCTAAATTAAATTCGTGTATAAAATGGCCTTTATCAAACTTGATACATAATATACTATTTCCCACCTTTAAAACGCCCAATATCGTACATGTTTCCATGACACTAAGTGACCTTTTAAATACACATTGACAACTTGTGGCTTTATGGCGCTTTAGTCACGGGCTGAAGTTGATTTTAAGTTAGTTGACACACTGAGAGAAAAAATGTTGTAGAATCATTCAAAACGATAATAATTCAAAGGGATTCAAATATGTTTTGGCGTCATTGGTGTATCCCATTAAATTAATAGGTGTATAACAATTTTATAATACATATCTCTTTGAAACAACATTGAGAAAGGCAATGAAATAAATAGATTTATTTTTGTATATATTCTTTAAAGAGGGTACACTTTAAAAGTGTTTAAAAGTATTGTAAAACTGTTGGTAAATGAATATAAAACTACAAATTTTTCTATTTTAATCAAATTTACCCGATTATTTAAATTAATATAAGTTTATATGCTTTTCATGGCATGATATTTCTCTGAGTGCAGTTGTCAAATGTCGTACAATCGTTAAAACAAAGTGCCATTCTTGTAATGTAATACTAAATGTTAAAATTATTTTATTATCTCAATTCAAAAATACAAAAGTATTAACTAGTTTCTTGAACGTTTGATTTCACCGTAGTAGTGCAGTTAACTATAGTTAACTGCACTACTATATCTATAGTTAACTGCACTACTATATCTATAGATTTAACAGATAAAGCTTTAAAAATTTTGTGTACAGCGCCCATAAAACATTATCTTCTCTTTTACTGTGAAAAACTGCTTCTATATCAATTGCTAGTCTATTTTCAAGGGATAAATTTTAGATTTTAATTTGAGATTTTAACGCCGGTAGATTCCCAAGTTAGAAATTTTAACGGGAATTAAAATAATAACGGTCAAGGTTAATGGTGAAAATTACGTCAAAAATGTTTCATGGGATGGTTACTTTATTATTGTATAGATGTCGCTTTTGTAGTAAACCGGACTGTGATTAGTTTTAATTAAAAATAGGTAATGAGAATTATTAGAAATAATTATTTATGTGTACAAACGTCGCAAATATTTATAAAAAGGAATAATAAATAATGTTATGAAAGATCCTTTGCAGAATAGTTCTTAGAATTAATATTTTTTAAATAATTAATAAAAAATTACCGGAAAGAATATTTTCAATAGATTTCTATGTGTCTTATTGGGTATTTAAGATCACCCGATATTTACCTAATTGGTTAATCATTAAGTAATGCTAAATTTCATTGGTTCCTTCCTTTGTGATTTGGATATAAAGAATAAATAAATTTGGTTGAGAAGAGACTCGAAAAAAGAAAATAGTACGGGGTAGTACGGTAGAATAGAATAGTTCGATGTACAGTAGTTTTAAAAGAGTTTCTAGATAATTATCTATTAGGATTATAATCGGTCCGGTGCGTATTGAATTCAAAAAAATTTGTGAGTTTATTAATTTTGTTCAAAAATTGTGTTGTGATAAAAATAGAGTTCCCAAGAATTTCTCAGGCATAAAGTTAAGTTATCTTTCTTTTTAAATTCTGGGAAATTAAAGGGAGTAATAAATACGAATTATACCGAATCTAAAAATTAATTACAGTTAGCTTATAATATTTTATATTGTATATTTTTATATTTTTTAAATTACTTTTATATTTAGACTTGTATTTTTAAATTAATATTTAAAATAGTTAGTAGAATAAACTTTGGGTTTTCATTTCCCTATCCAAACATAATAATTAGGGGCTACGAACCACATCTCCGAAGTCCAAATTATAACATAAGTTATTTAAATATTTTGTTAAAACCGTCAGGTTGTTACGCTGGTGACTTCCGGGTTGTTTCACTTTATACAAATATTTAATTGAAATTATTTTTAGATAATATTAAGTATTTGTGGTAAAAAAAGTATAGTAATTATTTTTAGATAATATTAAGTATTTGTCGTAAAAAAAGTATAGTAGGTATGCAACTCGTTTATAAACTTTCCTAAGCATGCATTCCATTAAGCAATCATTCGCAAGCTCGCTCGTGCCTAAATTAAATCCGTGACTAAAATGGCGTTTATTAAACTTGATAAATAATATATTATTAATGATGCTTTGGAATACCCACTTTGAACAGAGTAGGTGTGACGGTTGATTTAAAATACAATACCACGTTTCTACAAGAAAATATTGTTGCGGGAGTTTGAGTTTTTGAAGATACCTACGTGGAATTGCATTGACACCAACGAATTTTATATACATTTTAAGCTATAATATTAACAATAGTAGATCTCTATATGGTCGTTACTGTAAAAAAATAATTTGGTAGTGGTAAAATAAACATACTATTTAAATGGAAAAAACATCACAAAAGTATTACTTTTCTTCCTACATAATAGTAAAGTGGAATTTTACCACCTCCATAGGGATGAGAATGTAGGTGTCTACGGCTTGCTATCAGATATAGATTTCTGTAGAAAGTTAATATTAAATGGTTATTTCTTAATGTAAATGGATATGCGTATACACATTACATTTTATAAATGATGACTAATGAAAAGAGATTAATAAGGAATATATTGACGGGGATAGGAAGAGCAGATTTTATGTGGAATACAAAAATAAGCAAATTAAAATGGTTTTGACGGTACCAGTTGTAAAACTGTTCAGTACAACTGTAATTACAGTGTAATATTAAATAAATAAATAGAAGTAATTTTTCCAGACTTCAAGAAGTATCCAGACTCGCTAAAGCTCGCCTTTACATTTCTTCTTTCAGCCTGGAAAAATAGTATATTACATTACAAGGGCAGAAAGTGTGAGATTCCTGCACTGCGCGCCATAATGCCCGAGGCGAAGCGAAGGGCTCTCACACTTTCTGCCCGTGTAGTGTATACTATTTTTTTTACTACCTCGGCCGAAAATACAACCCGGCCGAAAATACGGGAAAAAATTAAATGTGTATTTATGTACCTATCTCCATTTGAAGAGCTTGATAAATAAATAACAGTAGGCCCTGAATTCAGCGGTGCCAATACAGTAAAAATAAAAGGTTGTATTTTAATTAACAAATTACTACTTTATAACAAATAAAAGTACCATTAAACACTTAAAACAACATAAAAAGTAAAAAAGTAAAAACATAAATTGTTTATTTGTTGTTATAATTGCAAAATTATGGTTTAAAACTGTCATATTTTTGTGTTTCTCATGTTGGCAGTACGAAATTTGAATGTTAAGCACACGACTAAAAAAATTTTACTCCCGCTATTAGAGTGTGCTCGTATAGCTTGACCAATGCATAAAACGTAAACTTTCTGCCGTGGAATCGGGGACGAAACAATGTATTTTGAGTCGAGGTAGTAAGAAAAATCACTTTACCGCTTAAGGGGAAACATCGGACAGACTATATTAAAATATTCGCAGTGTGAATTAAAACACACACTGGTTTATTAACGAACTAAACGATTTATTTTATAACTTAATTACACTTTAAACACTAAGAAACTATAAGAATTAACTACTAAATATTTATATATCACTACTGTATAAGAGTCTATTTATTTACACGTATATTTATTTTATTTCATCGCGAGTACCAAAGCTTGACTAACTCAACGACGCATCACCGTGCCTTATATATTCAGTGAGTACGTGACACAAATCACGAAAGCGTCTTCCCGAACATTCCAGCGAGCTACACACCGCTCTCGATCGCTCGAGCGCCGAATCACCGGCGATGAGTCATCATTCCGAGATCTATCTGGTCTAGTGATATTTTTAGTGGCCGTTTATAATTAATTCTTGAGTTAAGAACATAAAAATAACTTATATAATTTTTATTTTCAAGCTTTTTATAATGTATTATTGTCAACAGTTACTACTAAAGTGAGTAATTATCGCCTGGGCTTTACAAATAATCTAGAACAATCGGATACTTAAATCAAAACATTCGACTCCTATCAGATCTACCTAACCTTACTTACTTCTTTAAATAAAAACCACAGGGTTGCCAATAACTTTTCTGGGGTAATTTGTGTAAGCTGATTCCAAAAATAACCTTTGTTTTGCTAATTAGCCAATTATCTCTTGTTTGTTAATTAAAACCCAACGTTTTACTTTTACTACATATGTACTACATATGTACATATGTACTACATATTGGTACCGCTGAATTTTCTGTCACGGAGTACTATTATTAAATTATTAAACTCTTCAAATGAAGATACTACCTCAAAATGTTGACTGCTGAAAACTTGAAATGAAAATTTGAATTTTTTTTTAAATTCGTTTTCAAACTCGAGAAAAAAAAATGGATTATGCTAAGCTTAAAAATTGATTATTTAGTTTAGTTTTTATGGAAATCTCATGAAGGAGCTTGTGAGATACAAATTTAAAAAATGGCATATATGAAAACAAATGTATCTTATAAATTATTTTCTGTAAAAAAATCTAAAATTATTTGTAAATGCCTCACAAAATCATATATTAAATTTTGAAGACGTTTTATGGAAACTCTTCAAATGGACTTTAATCAAATACTTTAACCGAGGATCATTGATAATAAAGCAATGGGTCCCAATTAAACAAAAAAAAATAAATAAAAATAATACATTTAAAAATCATGTTTTTAACGAAATTAAATCGTTTTTGCTGTAACACTAACAATTTTTGTCTGATTTAAATGAAATTTACTAAATTTTGTAGCTTTATCTATCTTCTTTATTTTGTTAAAATTTTAACCGCTCATGTCAAAATTTATATTTACGGTCAATTTTCATCTTGACGCTTGTACGACTTTTTAAAGAAATTCTGTGAACAACATTAATTGATAAATGCTATCTAAAATTGCTTCCAAAAAATCATACTTGCCTTTTTTTCATGCAAGAACGTTTTGTATATTTTTTAAAACATTTTTTTAAACAGTTTTATTGCTTTTTTAATTTAAAACTCGTATAAATACAAATCAATTCATTACTGCCACAGAATTAAGTTAAGGAGTTGTAAAAATTACCTTAAATTGTCCAATTTTGCTAAAAACGATTTAATTTTGTTAAAAATAGGATTTTTAAATAAAATAACTTTATGAAAGTGTATAAATAATTGTATTACTCATTTTGGGAGCCTTTTAAAATATTTACATAAAAAGCCCCTAGGTAAAAAAATAAGATAAGGCGCTAAATTTTATAAAATAAAAAAAATGGAGAATTCATAACATTAATTTTTTTTTCTATAACTTTTTATATTCCTAATATACTTTTTTGTACATTACGTTACTTACACCTAAACACCTATATCCTTATCTCTAAACTAATGGATTCTTTTCAGGTTTTTAAAGCATACGCTCTAAGGATAAATGTATATGTATATTAAAATAACATTAACATAATTTTCTTGGTTCCAAAAATAAAATTAAACAATACAAAAACAATCTAAATATACATATACACGGTGAAAAAAAATTTCCAGGTTAATAAACTTCTTAAAATATTTAAAAAAAGTTATATAAATAATTGCAAAAAATGACTCCTAAGTCAGTTAGAGGGGATCTGAAAGTCGCTGAGCCAACAAAAAATTCATAGTTTCAGAATATAAGAAAATTATAATAATTCATTTTATATAATAAAGTTTTTGAATAATCTCTGTGTATTTATAGCTTATTTTAAGTTAATATTCCATTTCAATTTATTTATCCATTCTACCATTGGCACATTAAAGCTTTCAATATGTTTAGTGTTGTTAATACGATTACAAACAAACCCCTTTATTTATTACACAAATAGACTGAGACGGGGATTCACAGCCAATCTTAATAATATCATTGTACCTATTACAAGCTTGGATAATTCAATCTTAACGCAGAGAACATTGTTTGTAATAGAATACAAACTTACAAGTGTAAATACGATTTTGTGGTATGTTTTTTTTAATATTATATTATTTATTGTAATTTAAAACATGTGAGCATAACATTTTTGTTATGTTGGTAAAACTGTTGTTAACATTTGTTCAAAAAATCATTTTGGTTCGTCAAATAGTTATTTGCATTTCTTGTAAGGTTTTTTGTGAATCTTTCAAATTGAAAAAATAAATGACATGGCGACAAATGCTTTACCCTGTAGAAATAAATAAATATATTTAATCGATTTGTAATTCCAAGTTCAGTGGGTATATATTATTGATTTCAAATTAATGCATCATATTTAGTACTTACTATGAATAGTATCGTAAAAATAAACTAAACATTATAATAATGTTTTAATGGTTAATATCGCGTAACTTGAATGGTCGGTAATGTAGATTTATATCTTGGAAATACAAATTATTGGTGTAATAATGGGGGAAATGAATATAGAAATAGTGTTTCGTGTTCCAAATCATTAAATCACTTTGGAAAACTATGATTATAATAACACATTGAAAGTGGTGTTTATAATTATGTAAAATTGCGTCTTTTGCGGATTATGATGCAGTGATTATATTGCCTACCCTCTTTAATACAATGTTGCAAATCATAGTTGCTATTGTGTAGAATTAGTTTCATATTGTTAAAGATTAGAACGTACAACGAGTTGCAACATACAAAAAGCTTTGTGGTTTTTAGATGAAAACTTTTTAAATGTTTTATGTGCTAATATTTTTTGTATAACAATACTCTTGACTTCGTATAACAATACTTTTGACTCAAGAGTCTTGAGGTCTTAAGAACAAAAACTAGAATTTTTTTTTTAGGTAGGTATATAGCTCAAATAAATATAACAAAATTTCAAAAAACGATGACAAACATAATATATAGAGTATCACTTAAGGTATGGAATTATGGGTTGGGGAGGAGTCTACAGCAATACTCTTAGGGATCTTAACGTTACACAAAAAAGAATCTTAAAAGTAATGTACAATAAAACAAATATCTACCCCACTAATGAATTATACAAATTATCAAATAGAATGGACTGTAGACAGCTCTTTTTTATGTCACTTGCTATTCATATGTTTTCGAAAAAAACTGAAATGAAATCCACATGCACAAGAAATAACCAGAAATTACCTGAACCCAAAGTTAACAAAACCATCGGACAACGCAGCAGTCGATTTCTTGGACCAAAAATTTATAATCTTCTTCCAAATGAAATAAAACAGGCTAGATCAATCCATAGCTTTAAAAAAATGTAGAAACTACACGCTAGAAATAACTAGAGAAGATATTCATAAACACATAGATTTTAAAATATCAATGAATGAACTTTACTGAAAACGCAGTTTGCTCTCAAAGACTTGCCTTCTCATTTTCAAAATGCTTCTTATTCTTATTTATTCTTATTTATTCTATTTATCTCATTTTTATTCAAATTGTTTTGTTTTTATTATATTTATTTTACTTTTTGTGTTTGTACACAAACATATAATATAGTATTTAAAAGGGAAAAAGCTCAAGTGGGTTACGTATAAATTATTGTGGGTAACCTGTTGGTTATATTTAAATTAGTGTAGGTTTTTTTTTATATTTATACTGTGATTGTATTGAAATTTCAATTATATTTTATTTATTTTGCACTCTCAAATGCAACTGCATTTCTGTGCTTATAGCATATTTATTGTTACATTGTTTTAATATTTGTAAATTTTGTAAACATTCTTTAAACAATAAATATTATTATTATTATTATTATTATAATATATTATATTAAAAGCATTTAAAAAAAAATCCCAATTAATAATACTTAAATGCATATTCAATACCTAGTACTTTTAAAATCAGAATAAATATATTTATAGTTCATTAACTCATTTGTAAAAAGTTTAAAATTTATACAAATAGGGGGATGATAGTTATATATAGTTAACATTTTACTAGAGTTTCATTGTCAATCTCAGTTATTGTATTTTTATTATTTGAAAATATTATATCTAATATAATATTAAAAATATTTTTAATTACCTACATTAATTTAAAAGAAATTACAAAAGGCAGAGCAATCAGCAATAATTTGTGCATTTTCTGTAACTCTACCTAAAGCTTGCACACCAAGAACTTCATTCACCTACTAAACACCTGGTTGGTTAAAGTTAGAAATAAAAGCGATTACTTCACCAACAAAACTTTCCATTACATTTTCTATAGAGAAGCAGATTTTTAAATCTTTACTTCCCCAAATAACTGTTTTACATCCACCATATTAGTTTTAATGACTTCAGATGTAAACAACTGCTAAACAGCAATAAGTACACCTCCACCTCTCTTACAGTTACTGGTTAGATGATATCGGTTAAAATATTAGGTATAATTCAGAAAAATTAGTTCTGACGTTGGAATATCTTCATTAAACCATGTTTCGGTAAGACATAAAATGTTATAAATTGTGGTTTCAACATTTTAAAATAGTACATTTAGTTTCGTTCGTAAACCTTTTACATTTTGGTATTATATTACCAAGTTATTTAATTTATCTAATTTAACTTTATGTTTGTAATTTCTTCGTCTTTGATTATTTAAGTTGGTGGATTTGTTTTGATTTTTGTGCAAAAAAAACCTTGTCAAAAAGGCTCCTTCGGGCCAAATTTATATTTATCTTCTAAAGTTGAAAAGATTAGCCTGAATGAGGCATAATAATTTGGAAATTTATTTATAATGGATTCACCTAAAAATTTAGGAAAACCATTTTTTAAATACTTTACCAGTTCTTCTCTTTTAGTCGTAGGTAAAGCCTATACACATACGAGGTGTGTTCAGAAAATAAGGGGATTTGTTAAATTTCGCGTCTTCGAAGGGTCCGGTTCTCATAAAATTTTATTTTTATGTTGGTATACATGCCCCCGAAGTATAATAAAAACTTTAGCTGTTTTCATTGTTTACTTTGTCTGTGGCAGCCGTTAAGGTTAGACGTGTTTTATGAGCTCGGCGATTTTCGTTCGTTAAAAGAAATGGATCAAAGAGAATTTGTATGCAATTTTGCTTAAAAAATTAAATAAATTCTGTGAAATGTTAACAAAGGCCTATAGTGAGTCTGCTATAAGTAAAACAAGAGTTAACAAGTGGTATAAGAGTTTTCAAGATGGCCGTGAAGACGTTGAAGATGACGAACGCCCCTAACGCACAAGCACATTAACAACCGATAAAAACATGGAAAAAGTGGAAGAAATGGTTATAAACCATCAGAGAAGTCGCTGATGATATTGGTATATCAATTGTCTCATCCCATGAAATTTTTTGGAATGTTTTGGTATGAAACGCGTGGCAGCAAAATTTGTTCTAAAATTGTTAAATTTTGAACAAAATTTGTGGCCAAAAACAATACTGTAATGATGCCCCAGCATCCATATTCGCCAGATATGCCACTGTCTGACTTTTTCCTATTCCCAAAAATAAAGAGAACCTTAAAGGGCCGACGCACATAGGGGTATTTTGTCAATCTAGCCGGTCAAAAATCAATTTTGAAGAAATTGTCAAATGTAATGAAAACCTGGTTCTTATTGTTGATAAATAATCAGAAAACGTCAAGCAACCCGTCCTGGTCTCTCATTGGCTGCACCCGCGCGCTTGTTAAAGTTAAAACTTTCATTATTTCAACTATACGTTTATTACGCGGTTCCTTAATGCGATAGTTATTAACAAAAAGTTAAAATTTTATTGACAACTGATTTTTTTTTAAATATTATTGTGGATGTGGATCAAAGAGGTAATAACACATATTTTAAAATCATTTTGCTGTATTTTTTTTAATAGGATATTTATTTTTTGACGTTTGAAAAATAGTTTAAAATTTTTAAAATTTCTAACCTAATTTTACGTTTGAAAAGGTTTTTGTTGTATTTCCGGGTTCTTCCCGGTTATTATGTTAATTGATTATAAGAGTTAATAGTTACTACAATATAATTATAATAAAAATAGCCGCCCATACCCGCCCGCTTTGTTGCTAGGGGTGACAAACCAAAACAGTGCAAAAAATAGGATTCAAATTTGAATTTTAGATTATAGTAGGAGAGCTCGAATCTACTTTGGCTAAAATTTTGTGTATACTTCATTTAATATTAGTAAAATAAGAAAATTTTAGCTAGGCAGGGTTTGCGCGGTTGCAAAATTTCCTCACAATATTTTTAGAATTCAAAATTGTTATTTAAATTAACTTAATCCTATAGGAACTGGTTTTTGTGCATGACACTGCCGTGTCACGTATTTATTAGTGATGCGCCGAATACCGATTTGGCCGAATAGCCGAATACCGAATATTCGGCACAGCAGAGCGTTAGTGGAGTGGGGGTCTTGCGCATTACTATAGGAATTGGGTTGCTCTCGCAAGAAGCCGCTGAGGCACGGAATAAGCATTTCCGGCTGTACAGGCAGAATTTCGCTAGAAAATTTTCAAGGGCCAAGTGTAACGCTGATATTATAAGACGAGGAAGAATCATGGCATTAATTATCATCTTGCTAAATTACAGACATTTTGTTTGAGAAAAAAATAAGTTATTATTTAATGCAAAATGGTTTTATTTTACACAGGGTGGCTTTTTTAACTTAAAACAGATATTTCATGTAAAAATCACTGCAAAAAAATACACATAATCAAAATTTAAGCATTTCCGGGATTAATTTATTGGCTCTAAAATTAGTCCCCTCCCCTCTCCTTGTGGGCCTGGAGGGGGGTCACTTTTAAATCTTAAATGGAAACCCCTATTTTTTCAGAGTATTCTGATTTTTGTGCTTACGTACGATTTTCTTATATTTTTTCCTATCCCCCCACTCCCTGTAGTTGGGGCGGGAAGTAACTTGGTTTAAAAAATAAATTTGACCATTAACAATAAGAACTTAGAATTTTACTAGGAATTAGGCAGATCATACGTATTTTTAGCACTAAAATCAGAATCCGTCAAAAAAGTAGGGGTTTCCAGTTAATATTTTAAGGTTACCCCCCACCCCACCTGCAAGAAGTGGGGAGGGGGACTGATTTTAGCACTAATAAATTATGTCCGTTATGATCAAATTTTGAATATGTTTATTTTTTTCCAATGCTTTTTACAGGAAATATCTGAAAGTTTCAAGTTAAAAAAGCCACCCTGTATATATTTTTTCAATATTTTAAGTCATTTTATATTGACAAACACTTACGATGCCCTAAAGTTAACCAGCGAGTTGTTAAAAATAAAAATAAATTAATAAATAATTTTGACCGGCTAGATCAGCAAAATACCCCTATGTGCGACGCGTCGTTTTGCAAGCATAGATGACATTAAAAGCGCATCGCTGAAAGAACTAAAGTCTATCCCAAAGATCGAGTTTTAGAAGTGTTTCGAGTATTGGAAGAAGAGCTGGCACATGTGCATAATATCCAATGGGGACTATTTTGAAGGCGACAACATTAATGTAGACGAATAAATAAATATTTGTTTGAAAAAACGAAAATTTCCGATATTTTCTGAACACACCTCGTACACATATACAAAAGCTTTTTTAGGAACAACCTTTAGAGCACATGTGGTAGAGTTCCCACCACCGGAATATTATTAGTTGTTTTTACTAAAATAGCAAATCCAGATTTAGGGATATTTTTGGAGGTCTTAGGTTTATAATTATTAATTAGTTTTTCACAAACGGTCTTAGTTATTGCTTCTAGAATTACATGTGAAATTAATACATCTGGTTGTTGAATTTTTAATTTTTTTTTAGCTCGGATTTATTTTTATTATTTATAATTTATTTTTCAGGGTTATTGTGTAGCTTTGCATTTCTATTGTTATTTTTAATTAAATTTACTAATTTTAGTTGATCCTTTAAAGATTCAATCGTAATTAATTGATGAAAAATTATTTTTTTTTATTAATAATTTATATGAGATAGTAATTCTCAATTAATAATGGATCGTCTGAAAATATAGTTAATGTACCTGAAACATCCTGCATTGTTTGAACAGTTTCTACCTTACAGTTCCACAAACCCAAATTGAGAAAAACCTTCAGTCCTAAAAATGTCAAAAAACGTGTCGGTAATATTTTTAATAAACGTTTGCAAAAAGCTATGTGGGTCAATATTTGATAATCGGCCGAAAGAGGTGACAGGCACTTTTTCATAATTTTAATGTAATATTTTAAATTAGTAGTATTTTTATGCTCCAGTACAATATTTTGTTTATATTTACACACTTTGATAAGTATATGTTTGGTTTTTGATGATCATATTTCCTGTCGGGCGAATTTTACATTTTGATACTTTTTTTCTGTAAATTAAAGATTTAATAATAAATTACAAGGGCCTAAATATTGTTAAATAATAAAGGTATAGGCCTAAAACTACATATATAAACATTTTATTTATGATATATATATATATATATATAATATATATATATATATATATAATATGATGATTTAAACACGACAATTTTTATTTTAAATCAAAGAGAATTGTTAAGGCGTCATTACTAATGGCTCATTAGTCAGCCGAAATTTAAATTTGAATTTGCCACATTTTAAATATTTTAACCGACATCGAATTAGTTTTTAGGATTTACAAACGTTCGTTCTTATCCTTGAAACGAATTAAAACCTACTTACGCTTAAGTGTGTCCGAAAGCAGATTGAACGATTTAGCAGTTTTTCAATTGAATCTGACACTGCTAATTCGATTTTATTTGATGATCTGATTAAAACTTTCGTTAAGAATAAATTTAGACGAAGAGTTTCATTCGGACGAGTTGTAGTTGTTTATATTGTAATATATTAATGTGTTATAATACAGTGGAAAAGTAATGGAGGAAGTTTTGGGGACACTATCCCTTAAAATTTTACGAAATATACCGTTGAATATACTTTGAAATTGGAGTAAACTTTTAATTTTTAGTTTGAGCAGAAAAAACATCTGTCAACTATGTGAACTTCTAGCTCCCTCTGAATTCAAATCACAATTGTGTGATATACAGCACAGTAAAAGCTCAGCGTCAAGTTTTTGGACCTAAATGCTTAATTACTCGATGACTGGAAAGATATTTAAATTGTTTTGTACTTGTACTTAAAATAACCCCCCTACATCTTGGTATACGGTGGATGCGCTATTTTCAGAATCCCCTGCATTCACTATTATACAACTATAATAGTTGTATAAGAGAAAAAATTGCTATCTCAAAAATATTTAATTGATTCCAAATTTAGTTATTAAAACAACGAATTTGAATTAAAACAATTAAAATAAAGCTTCATCTCCTTATTTTAAATCTACAATCTACTGCTACTAGTACTACTACTACGTGTTAGGGTAATAAAGGGTGTCCAAATTTGACCTTTCGATTTAATTTAATAATAAAAAACAAGAAACTATTATGATTTTAAAGTAAGTTTAAATGTTGAGGTTAATAATGAAAAATGATATCCGGCAAGTGGCTACTTCTTTGGCATGCAAACATTCTTTTCCAAAATGTTCGATAACCTTTTTCGCAGTTATTCTGTTCAATTTCTCTAGTTTGTTGAATAACGTTAACTCGAAGCTGTTTCAATTCGAGAAATTATTCGATCGCCAAATCTCTTCCTCAAAAGATTCAATGTTTCATCCGATGTATGGCAAGTGGCACCATCTTGCTGGAACCACATGTTCTGGACATCCATATTTTCTAATTTGTTTCACAAATAGTCTCTTATAATTGTCCTGAATCAAGCTCCATTGACAGTAATTGCATAACCAGCTTTATTCTGGAAAAAATAAGGACCTTAACACCACCTGACCAAAAACCACACCACACAGTCACTTTTACAGGATGCAGTCCTTTTTCCAGTATCTTGGATTTTCCTCACCCCATATTCTGCAATTTTGTTTGTTTACGTATACGTATATACGTATATTCGTTTATACGCGTATCCACCTATTTCGAAATGAGCTTCGTTGCTAAAAATAATGTTTTAGAAAAATCGTTATTTTCTTGCCTTTTTTCCAAGGCCCAATTAACAAACATACGACGTGCTAAATGATCGTTTGGTTTTAACTCTTGTGTCAACTGTACCTTTCTTTCTTTAAAATGTTATCCAGACTTGATCTTTTAATGTTGACTTGCTGTGAACGTTTTTGAACTGACATTTTCGGACTTTCACCAATAGCCCTTACCGCAGCACTGTTTTCTTCTAATTGGACACCTCAAATGTAACTACGCCTGTTAACTTCTACTGACCCAGTCTGTTAAAATTTCTTAATAAAATTCTTAATAACTTTAACAAAAGGTGCTAAATTTCTTCAGAAATGCGTACACCTTCTTGCAGTTTCAGCAAAACTTTCTCCATTTTGGTAATACGTTTTTAGAATAAAAACGCGTTCTTCGATTGACAGTTGCTCCATGTTGACCAAGAAACTACTAACTGCAAAGTTTTTACTTGACATATGTCACTATAGAAAAACTGTCAATGACGATTACTAGATATGGCAGTCAATTTAAATGGGTGACGTTCACAATATCGAAATTCATTATATCGAATTCAAAATATCGAACACTTTTTATCGAAAATCAAAATATCGAAAATACAAAATGTCGAAAATCAAAATATCGAAAATTAAAATGTCGAAAATGATAATATCGAAAATTAAAATGTCGATTTGAAAATGTCGAATAATTAAAATTTCGAAAATTAAAATGTCGAAAATGATAATATCGAAAATTAAAATGTCGATTTGAAAATGTCGAAAATGATAATATCGAAAATTAAAATGTCGAATAATTAAAATTTCGAAAATTAAAATATCGATTTAAAAATATCGAAAATTAAAATGTATGATTAAAATCGAAGTGTATATGTACAGAGGCGCCTCTGTAGATAAAGTTACGGTTATGCACCGAATTATCTTGGCTCCCTGGCTCCTAGAGATGCGCGTTTTATAGAAATGTACTCAAACTCAACAACACAACCCAACCGACCCCGCCCCATTGGCCCCCCCCCCGCCCCATTGAGCAAAAAACCCAACTAAAATGGGCAAATTCATGTTACGATAAAAATAAAACACTTTTTAATTACATAAATTAGCCCATTTTAGTTGGGTTTTTTGCTCAATAGGGCGGGGGGGGGGCCAATGGGGCGGGGTCGGTTGGGTTGTGTTGTTGAGTTTGAGTACATTTCTATATCAGAGGCGCCTCTATACATATACACTTCGGATTAAAATAATATGTCGATTAATTGAAATATTTAAACAAAATATCAAATTCAAAATAAGAAAATATGGTTTAGTTTCACATTAAAATTCGATTAAATAAAATTTCGATATTATCATTTTCGACATTTTAATTTTCGACATTTTGTATTTTCGATATTTTGATTTTCGATAAAAAGTGTTCGATATTTTGAATTCGATAAAGTGAATTTCGATATTATGAACGTCGATATTTTATTTTCGATAAATTGAAAATTCGATTAAATAAAATTTCGATATTATCATTTTCGACATTTTAATTTTCGATATTTTGATTTTCGACATTTTGTATTTTCGATATTTTGATTTTCGATAAAAAGTGTTCGATATTTTGAATTCGATAAAGTGAATTTCGATATTATGAACGTCACCCAATTTAAATCGAAAGGTCAAATTTGAATACCCTTTACAATCCTGCGCAGCCATTACTCCAGATTCTGAAGTCCAGAACAAATATGAAAGTGTATTGAAATAAATGGTAGATGAGTAGAGGTGACGAATTCTCTATGTTTTTGTATCATTGTTGTTTTAAGTTTCTATTGCGTTTTTTATTTGTTAAGACTAAGCATTTATATCATGTTAATTTTATTTCAATGTTTCTTTCATGGATATCTTGACAAAATAAATTTTTGTAAATAGTAATTATTGTTTAATTATCTATAAAATCGTTCCTACTTTAAAAATTTCAATACAATTTAGTATAGGGTCGTTTTGAGGGGTGGTGAATTTAGTACCGTGCATAGATTTTTTTAAATCGATAATATGCATTTTTAAAAATTTACTCACAAAAACTGACATAGTAGGCCCTGTAACCCATTTGTTTACAGTGTATACGTAACATACATGCTTTGCTCGCGAAACCCTATTTTTGAACCAATTTTATTTAGTGTGCATTGAAAAAATAATTTGTTTAGCTTTTATTTGCTGTTCCCACATTTTGTATAACTTCGGTCGAAAAATTAAAACTAATCTTTTTGACAATTTAAAGTTGAAGGCAAAGTGCACCTGAAAAATAAAAAATAAACAATTAAGGATTTGAATGGGTAGTGAAAATAGTGAAACGAATATGACAAAATGCATATAATTCTTGCAAATTGTGATATCGATTACGGTCTTTCGTTAAGTTCTTAATTTGCTTTAAAAACCAGGAAATGTTTTAATTTGGGTCGGTTTAAATAGTAGCAATTTCGTAAATTGTACCGTTAATGAATTCAATTGTTTCGATATGCTAATCGTGGTCACCCGGGGTAAAACGATCTCGACTAATCTGCGAAAAGAAATGGAACACTTGAGAGACGAATAAAATGGAAAATCTCATCTCATTTTCATATTGAATATAGGGATTTTCTTATATTAAGTGAGTTAAAAAAAACGAGCGTACTTCTTAAGTTTATTTTACTCGGTTTACCGATTTAACATATTTTTCTTACAAAAATTTAATTTATAAACTTAAAAAATATTGAACTAAATTTTATAACACGGCCCTAGTAAAAATTCATGGTTTATATTTTTACACAATTGAATAATAATGCAATACTATAAAATATAAATAGAAATTAAAAATCGTCACACCAATTTATATTAAAAATTGAAAATGAGCATAAAACATTTTACGATCACTTAAAAACATTGTTTTATAGTGAATAAATTTGTTTAAAAATAATTGCTATAGTAAAAGTAATAATAGTTTAACAACTGAAATAAGTAAATTTAACTTATATTTTATATATTATTATTATTTTTTAAACAATTACAGCAATATTACAGTGCGTTTATTACTTACGTATTATCTTATTATCTTATTCCTAAAAATAGTCCAATTATCTAATCCCCAAAAGTACCAGCCCAAACGTTTAATTTCTCAGGATGTTAAGTATGAACCTCATGAAAGATCCTTGGATTCGTGTCGGACCAATAACGATTGACAATACCATTGAGAAAAAATTAACATTCGTCTGAGAAGCAAACATAATAAGGTGGTTTGGAGTAGGTATTTATAATTATTTCTGATATTATTTCACAAAATTGTGAACGGCGCACAATGTTTCAATTCTCGAAAACATCGGAAAAACCTCAAAAATTTACATTTTTTTTTCAGGTAAATTTTGAGTTAGGTGGGTAGTTAATACCTGTCTCCATCCTGTATTGAAAAAAAAATATGTAAATTACGTATATTTTGTCTTGTACATTAGGGTGTTTCAAAAAAATCGACTTTTTCTTTTTCTTCAAATGGTCGGCAAATTCTTTCAGAGGATGTCAACACAAAGACCTCGTCAAAATTTGAGCTTTTAATTTGAAGATTTAGAGGTCGCGGATCGCAATTTTCTATTTCCCATTTAAATAACATGGAAATATTTTTTTTTAACTTTGAAATTTTATACGTCTGAATCAAATCAACTTATGTCAAGGATCATCTTAGATTTTCATAGTAAATTTAACGCTCTATAAAAAAGGTCTCCTATCATTTTTCTATAAATTGATTCCTTCCAGAGTTATTCGAGGCCAAAGTTTGATTTCCATCGAATTTTCGCGTTTTTTTTAACATTTATGGTACAATTATCATTATACGGGTGTCCCGAAATCAGGAGGCCAAACTTAAACAGTGCATTATTCGTATAAAAATAACACTTTTTTTGTTTAATAAACATGTATCAAAAAATGCTCCCTAAAGGAGCTACGGCCCCCTGAATAGGAGCCTAAGAGGATAATTTTTTTAAAACTATTCCTAGAGGGTTGAACATGAACAAATGAATTTTCGGTAGGTACTTTGGTAATTTTGACATGCTGAATCTAGATATATGATCAAAACTGTTAAAATTTAATCATAGGCGTAACATTTGGAGGGGGCAAAGTTACAAAAATAGCCCCAACTTTTTTCTGGGTTAATAATTTAATTTTTTTTATGAAATTATGAGAATTTATAGTTTTTTACGAAAAATAGGTACTCTTGATTTGAATTGCTCAGATGCACCATTTTCGAGAAAAATGCATTTATAAATAAATTACTTTGCATATTATACACATCTCATATTTTCATTAAAACTTTGTAGTAGGCTTTGGAAAAAAGTGACGTTTTTTTGTTTTTTTGTTTTTTTTACAACACTTCCTATGTTTCAGATATAAATATGTGATTTTTTAACTACATGATGCTAAAAGTTGAAAAAACGAGAAAATTCGATGGAAATCAAACTTTGGCCTCGAATAACTCTGGAAGAAATCAATTTATAGAAAAATTATAAGAGACATTTTTTATAGAGCGTTAAATTTACTATAAAAATCTAAGATGTTCCTTGCCATAAGTTGATTCGTAGACGTATATAAATTCCAAAGTTAAAAAAAAAAAATTCCTATGTTATTTAAATGGGAAATAGAAAATTGCGATCCGCGACCTCTAAATCTTCAAATTAAAAGCTCAAATTTTAACGAGGTCTTTGTTTTGACATCCTCTGAAAGAATTTGCTGACCATTTGAAGAAAAAGAAAAAGTCGATTTTTTTGAAACACCCTATTGTACATCAGTTTAAACTTGACGCTTTCAGTTGAAGGTACTTTACACGCGATCGCTGCGGAAAATTGTTTATTGTTTAAAAGTGAATAACTTGTGTTTGGTCTGTCAGATTGTTATGTAAAATTCAGATATGTATTTGTTTTTTGTAGAGTTTGCTTGTACAACGGGTTATTGTAACCGACAAGATTGGTTTGTTAAAATCGCAAACCTTGAATCGAGCTTTTAGAACAATGGAGCTACAAAAATTGTAATGAATTGTAAGGCATCAGTTCAAGATCCGTTGAATAGCTTAGAGTTTTGTCTATCAAGCCATCAATAAATTATCTGCCCCGGCTCTTTAAAACGACATGTTCTTGGGCGCTCAAGCACGGTTGTGGTAAAAAACCTCTTAAGCCTATGTCGCGCGCGTACACTGAAAAAAATAAGCTGTTGAAACAACAAAAAAAATATTAATTCAACTCTTTATGCACTTTAAATACAAGCAATGGTTTTTGCACGTTTACTTAACCATCTAAAAATGTCAAATTGTATTGTTTAATTGAACAACAAATAACAGTCAAATGAACAAAATAAGAATATTTGTTCTAATCTGCTAATTTGGTTAATTTAACATTCTTAGGGTGTTAAGGTAAATTTCTTGAAATGTCCAGGTAACCTTTTTAGCATATTCACTTAACACCAATAAAATGTTAAATTAACATTCTGAAAATGTAAAATTCTTTAAAGGTTGGTATCCAAAACAAAATTATGGAAATAATATATTATTATATATAAATAGAAAGAATTGAACCTTCACCTCGCCCAGAGTTTTTGTTTCGAGCGTGTTCCACCCATGATACATCTTTGTATCTTGTGTTCCACCTACTTCAAATACCGACAGACTGTTTCGCCCTGTATTGAGGTTCTTAACAGTGTCGGGCAATATGGTGTAGTGAAAGCTACTGTGGAACACACCTTAAACAAACAGATATCTCATCTTATATACACCTAATCGTAAGCTAACTAAGGCGAGATGTAAGAAAACGTCATTGTCTAATGACGTGGCGTGAGTGTTCGAAGCGCCATTCTCGGCAATTTTATGAATGCAAATTTTACATTTTAAATTTTAAAGTAACATTTTAAATTTGTTAAATGAACAAATTTAAAGTTTTGGATTAAAGAGCAACTAAACGTTAATTTAATAGTTTTTTTAGGTAATCCTAAAAATTTCAGTAGTTGATTCAACAAATTCCAGCTATTAAATCAAAGTACGATAAACATTTTAATTCAAAATATTAGTTTATGTTAAATTAATATTTAAACTGTCAAATGAACAAATAAACTTTGACAAACTCTGACTTTTGCTTTAACACCAAAATATAGATTAATCCAATAGGTTTTTTGTTGAAACAACATTTTTAAAAATGACATTTAGGCAAATGTTAACTCAACTACATTATTTTTTTCGGTGTATCTGTATTTTTGCTTTACAAAATATAAGATTTTTTTTTATTTCTGAGTTGCGTTCATGACGCTTACCCGATTCACTCGGATTTAACTCAAAACGTTTATTACAACAGCGGTGTCTAGACTTTCACTTGCGTAAATCGTTCGTGACTACTAAGATATTTAACACCGATTTTACATATTTAACACACCTCTTGTAGGTGCGTTAAAACAACTCCGCATGCGCATTGTAGTGTGTTAATGTCAAATTTGAAATGTGGTTATTTGTGTTGACAATTTATTTAGCGAATTAGGAAATTGTTGCTAAAATATTAAGTAAAAGAAATAATAAAAATTGAAAATACTTAGTATAAAATCTATTTTATTTTAATTTTATAAATAAATTTTGAAATTTACGGGTTTTTAATTAATTTCGACAAATTTTTTTATAAAAATGTCCGCCATTTAAGAACCAAGATTTTGAATTTTGGAATTTTGATTTCAGATTCATTATCAGCGACCACAAAAACCTCTGTATAGTGATTTTCAATGTATTCCGTCAATTTTTGGACAATATATCCGCCATTTTTTACCTACCATTTTGAATTTTGGAATTCTGATTCCAGATTCGTTATCAGCGACCCCAAAAACCTCTATAAACTGATTTTTAGGAGAATCCGACTACTCCTTGATATTTTGCCGAAAATTTCGAGAATTGATACACTGTATGGCGGTCATTATCATTTTTATGCAATTCTTGAAGAAGTTGAATTTTTTATACGTGCCATTTATTATTGTAACGTTTTTACTGTTCGTAGTGTAAATTAAAACACGCACTGGTTTATTAACGAAAGAACGAACTAAATAAACATATATGATATTTATTTATTTCGCCGCGAGTACCAAAGCTTGGCTGACTCTCCATGCTGCGCTGTTCCTTATATACTTATTCAGTGCCTACGTGCCTTCCCGAATCTTCCAGCGAGCTCCGGACCGCTCTCGATCGCTCGAGCGCTGACTCACCGGCGATGAGTCATCTTTCCGAGATCCAGAGGGGTACTCGCTACATTATGTTTTAGAATTCTCTGTACGGTGGCCCCCGAAACTCCCGTTACATCAAAAGTTGTCTTGTACCAGAACAGCTACTTCTACTGCCTTATTTCTCACTTGATTTTCAATATCTCGTTTTTTAATTACAACTGAACCCGTTAGCCGGAACTTTTCTACTAATTCAAGGATGTAACTATGATGTACGTGTCTATTTGCATGCCTCTCATTAAACAATTTTGCCGTTACTCTAATTGTTTATAAAATATATTTCAATAATTCCACTCTCTCCGCAATAGAACAAACCATTTTTTAACGAATTGGAAAAAATAAAAGCACAGAAATAACAAACTATTTACATCAACTACTTTAATGAAGATAAAATCGATTTATCGACTGATATTTGTTAATTTAAAAACAATTTTTTCAACGAATTTTTTGCTTTACAAAATTTGTCCGGTTAAATGTCGGAAGAAGAAAGATTTTACTCTGACACTATAACAAAAGTTTTCGTTTTTAATATGATTTTGTTTGAAGTAAAATGTTTTTATTGCATGTTTTTTATTTTGTTTGTTAATTAACTTTTAAAAATGTAGTTAAAAAAGTGGCTTTTAACTAATTGAAGATATAGTTAAGTTACGAATATAGTAGCTTGTAACTTAGATAGCTACATTTTTAAGTAGCTTACTATTTTAACGTTTATCTCGTTAATATTATCGACGACTTTTTAGAATACCTAATTTAAGGAGAGCATTTATTATAGTACATGGTAAAACAGTTCCATATTATTATACATAAAATTAAATACTACCAAAGTAATATTTATTAAAGTATTATTTATTATAACTTTTTTAACATAAAATCCACAAAAATATAGTATAAAAATCCAGGACTAGTCAAAAATAACTATAACATAACTATAATTTTATATACATACATATATATAAAAATCAAAAAAAAAGTTTACAGTCTCAGGTTAACAGAATTAAAGTGATTTTACAAAAAAATATATAAATATGGCATATGATTTTTTTTCTATTTTATTTAAAAAAAATTATTAGTGTTATTTTTGATCGCCGATATATTTGAAACGGTTTATCTAAAGAACTTTGACCTTCAGATGTTTTTTGTAGAGCGTGAAATTGTCTATAACTCCTCTCGCTTGGGTGTTGCGAAAACAAACCATTCTAAAGTTATAAGAATTTAAAATTTAAAAAATAAAAATTCCCGTGGTATTGAAATGGAGAAACAACAAATAAATTGAGGCAAACCTTAATATTAATATTAAGGGCTCAAATAGGCGCCAAAATTTTTGTTTTTTAATGTACTATTATATATATATATATATATATATATATATTTAGTAAAATTAATTTATTAACTAAGTAATTTAACACAAACCTATAACAGTAATTTAAGTCTGTCATCGGATTGTAGTAATAGTCATATTGCACGATATTCTTTCGGATAACAAAACTTCAACGTAAAAATTCAAATGTACGTTATCTGATGTTTTTATGGCAAAATGCATGTAAACGATTTAAATTATTGCTTCTGTTAAATACACATTTTTTATTTGTTTTTAAAAATATAAATCAATGAAAATACAGATGTACATTTGCGTTTAAATAAAGCCACAAATTATTAATAAAGTTATTACATAAAAAAACATGTATATCAAAGAGAATATTCCATTTATGTGGTTCTCACTTATGGAATAATATTCGTTATTCGATAAAAAAAGATTTTTATGAAAAATACTCGGAAACGTTGGGGGGGAAATGGTAGGAGCAAAAAATAAAATAAAATTATAACCATAAGATTTTAAATAAAAAACAAGTTCACTTGTCCGAGCGTTCTTCATAAAAATCTGTTTTCGTCGAATAACAAATGTTATTCTTAAGAAAAAAATCTCAAGTGCCAAAATGCAGATTTTTTGTTACTTTTTAATTAAGATCGCATACAAAAAATAGCACAGTTTTTGCCTGAACATACAAAAAGAATAAAACTTTTAGTAAACAAAAACAAACGTCCATGTTTGTCGATACTTTTGCAGCACCGCATGTTGAATTTTAAAGCTTCCAGCGGAGAAAGGACTTTCCCTAACAGGATAACGAGCCCTGCTCACACTCCCGGTCAATCCCGTTTCCGAAGGATTAGATTTATTTATACGTGTGTGTGTAGAAGTCCTGTACAGTATACATGAGTTACGTTTTCGGTTTATCCAATATTTTATACAGGGTTGTTTAAGTAACCCAGTGTGTGATTTAATTTTTTTAATTTGGGTTTGATGTAGGTCCTGTACAGTGTACATTAGTTACCTTTTTGGTTTATCCAATATTTTATACAGGGTTGTTTAAGTAACCCAGTGTCTGATTAAATTTTTTTAATTTTGTGCCTACATGGCCGTTTAAGTCGATAAATTTTTTTTAACTTTTTTCGCATTAATTTATTAGGCGATGTTTCAATGTTGGTTCTTTGAAAGTCACTGGCATTGGTTTACTTTAATGCAAAGGCTAAAAAAAATCGAACCATTTCTTGAAATAATACTTTTTGGTAAAGCTTTAACTTCACTTTATTATTTTGTTAAAACCACATATTGGACGAGTTGGACGATGATTTAAAATTGGATGTACGTAAATGTGCGGCAATCAAACGTAATTTAAAAAAAAAAATATGACGTAATCGTTGTGGTTGGGTTAAATGGTAGATAATATTGACTTTGTATCTAAAAACATACCGGAAAAAATCCTACGATAAAATCTAGTACGAAAATGCGTCCCTCCTCTTTCCCACCTTTTCTCTTTTAACAGCAAAAACTTAAAAATAATAATTACTTATTTTTTTTAGTAATTTAGTAATTTTTTTTAGATTCTTTACGATTTGGTGTTTTATTAAGTTTTAGGTTAAGTCATTCATATTTATCAAAAAAATATTACTAACATTCTTAGATCGACCATCCGTAAATTAAATAAGGAAGAATTAAATAACTAATAATGACAATGTTCCTTTCATATTATGGGAAATTAAATTTCCCATAAAACCTTATTTACTTTTTACCTGTAACTTTAACCGTTTTGCCCTAAAATTTAAGGGCTTCGTTAACGTATACATATTTTAATGGTTAACTTTTTACTGTCTTAATAATGATACGAGGTATGTTCAGAAAATAACGGGAATAGTTAAATTTCGCGGGTTCGGAGGGTCTGGTTGTCATAAAATTTTATTATGTTGGTATACATGCCCCCGAAGTATGATACAAACTTTAGCTGTCGTTTACTTTGTCTGTGGCAGCCGCTAAGGTTAGACGTGTTTTATGAGCTCGGCGATTTTCGTTCGTTAAAAGATAATGGATCGGAGAAATTTGTATCCAATTTTGCTTAAAAAATTAAATAAATTCTGTGAAATGTTAACAAAGGCCTATAGCGAGTCTGCTATAAGTAAAACAAGAGTTTACAAGTGGTATAGGAGTTTCCAAGATGGCCGTGAAGATCTTGAAGATGACGAACGCCCCGAACGCCCAAGCACATTAACAACCGATAAAAAGATGGAAAAAGTGGAAGAAATAGTTATAAACCATCAGAGAAGTCGCTGATGATGTTGGTATATCGATTGGCTCATCTCATAAAATTTTTTCGAATGTTTTGGGTATGAAACGCGTGGCAGCAAAATTTGTTCCAAAATTATTAAATTTTGAACAACATTTTTGTCCAAAAACAATACTGTAATGATGCCCCAGCCTTCATATTCGCCAGACATGCCTCTGTCTGACTTTTTCCTATTCCCAAAAATAAAGATAACTTTAAAGGGCCGTCTTTTTGCAAGCATAGATGACATTAAAAGCGCATCGCTGAAAAAACTAAAGGCTATCCCAAAGATAGAGTTTTAGAAGTGTTTCGAGTATTGGAAGAAGAGCTGGCACATGTGCATAATATCCAATGGAGACTATTTTGAAGGTGACAACATTAATGTAGACGAATAAATAAATATTTTTTTCAAAAAACGAAAATTCCCGATATTTTCTGAACACACCTCGTACATAAATGTTGCATTTGCTTATGTATAATTTTGGACATTTTTGGAATATTTAAAATTCGGGTTTGGTTATACCCAATAACAACTTAAAAGTCAGCAAAAAATAAAAAAATCAAAATTATTTTATTGAAATAAATAAATAATATAATACTTCAAAACAATTTTAAAAAAATATCTACTTATCAAAAATTAATGTTTTAAAAATACTTCGGGTGGATGTAAATAAGGTAAAGTTTTTTAATTTGCTAAGCTAAGGTAAAATTTTTTAAAGTAGTGTAATAAAAATCGTTACTCTAAAAGATTAAAACTTTTTAAATTTCGCTGGTAAAATATTAAAATTCAAGTATAAGACTTCGTGAAATTTAAATATCAATGTTTTATTTAGACCCTGCAGGGATGTGCAAGGCTTAACTATTACTTGTGCATAAGTTTTAGTTTAATTTAGTTATCGTACCTAATTGAAACTTAATTTTTAAACACAAAGCAAATGTAATAAATTGTACATTATAAGTAATATAATATGTTACTACCTATGTTACTACTTATATTATAGTAAACAAAGATAAATCATGTAAATATAAAAACAACTATGTTTTGAAAGTTTCACCTAATTTATTCGAATGTTGAAAATTGTTTCGGTAGTTTTACTCACAATTTTTGATTGCAACGGACGATACAAAAATTCCCGAGTAGCGTGGAATGGCTGAAGGCCTACTATGTCAGTTTTTTTAAGAGTAATTTTTTAAGAATTTATATTAGCAATTTTTTTAAACAAAATCTAAGCACGGCACTGGATTCACCACCCCTCAAAACGACCCTTTACAAAATTTTATTGAAAAATTTGAAGTAGAAAAATGCACAATAATAACTAAAAAAATATATTCTGACAAGTTATCCATAAAAAAATATTGAAATAAAATTAAACTTATATTAATATCTAGTACAATGTTACCATTTATTTTATACACAGAATAGCCGAGGCTTTACTTCCGTGGAAAAATAATAATATTAATATATAAAAATGAATGTATTTTGGTTTGTTTTATTTCGGTCCCTTTCTCGTCCCGTCCCTATCCCTTTCCAAGACTTTCGACACCTGCATTATGCATATATATATGAGGATAAATACTTTTAAAAATGGCGGATGCGCCGGGATTAATTATAACTTAATTTATGTCGTTATAGAAATACACGGTCAAAATTTAGTTCTTTAGATACACCGATTTTAAATTAAGCACAAGCGAGCTTGCAAGCGAGTATTTAATTAAATTAGTGTCTAGAAAAGTTTATAAACGAGTTGCATAATATACTTTTTTTACGAAAAATACTTATTATTGTTTAAAAATATTTGTATAGAGCGACATCTATATGAATAGAGTAACTTGCGTAAGTATTTCGAACTTAAATATCTATAATACCGGCGCGTCGATTAAAATGTCAAATTTGTATGTTTAATTCAAAATGTATCTCTTGAAAATAGACTAACAACCGTTTAAATTTGTTATAGAAGCAGAAAGTGAAGAGAATGTTTTATGCCCACACCACAGGGAGTCTCCACCAGAAATTTAAAATGCTTTATAAGTTAAATCTAGTTTTAATACTTTTTTTATTTTTTTATTAAGATAATAAAATAATTTCATAAAAAAGGCAGATTATTTTAACGATTGTATGACATTTGACCACTGTAAACTAACTTAAAACTAATTTCAGCCCGTGATTTAAACGTAATAAAGCCACAACTTCAATTTGATTTTAAAGATCACTTAGGCCCAATGCAGAAACGTTGATTAATTTATATCAACTTATTTACGCATATCCTCTGATTTAAGTTAAAAACAATTTGGCAACATCGCAAATTTTAAATGTCAGTAAGTTGTGTAGGTTTTCTCACATATGCATACTTAAATATGTGGTTATTCTTTTATTATAGTATTAAGTATTAAGAGTAATACATTTTTAAAATGTATTATTATATATGGCTGATTCTCAAAAAAAATCTAAATATATGTCCTTGCTGATTCCTGTGAAATGGGATCCTAAGTTATGGTTAAGTTAGATTTTTTTATGAAACTACATCACTAGCCGTACCAAATTATGAAACATTTATTTATTTTATCATAAATAAAAAATATATGTTTAAGTAAATACCCTAAAAATCCTTTCCTCATTGTGTCCCAACCGCCAAATTCAAATAGATTTACAAATATAATTTGAAAAGTTTCGTATAAACTATCAGCTATCATATTATTTATTTTCATATAATAGTACTGGCTGTACATAAATGTATATATAGTTTAGAAACCGCAAACGGAAAAAGCACAAAATATATTTTTAAATTTGTCCTTAAAAAACGAATCATTTCCTCACAGTTGTGTAACAGTGGGATTGGAACATAATTTTAAAGTATATTGAACACAGCCTTATTGTTTTCAGAAGTTGGCAATATTGATACTAAAAAAATATGACAGACTGAACTGTCAGTGCTGAGATTTTTTTTTAAATCTGTATTAAAGAAAAACTTTTTCGAATTTAAATTTTTGGCCGTCATTTCCTCACACTGTATTGTAAAAAGGTAAGCGCTTATTTATGTACCAATTATCATATATTTGTATGCGTTTCTGGGAGTAATAAAGTATCGTACAATCGCATGGAAAAGTAAGGTTATGTTTCCTATTTTTGTGCCATAATGTTTCATTTTGTCATTCCCTCATCGTCATTCCCTCATACAAATTTTTGGTGAGGGAATGACGAATATGTTAGGTAATAACATCCTAACTAATACAGGGTGTTTTACGTTCGTGGTCCATTAGAAGTTTATGGGAAACGGCAAAATATATCGATTTGAAATTTTAAAAACGTTTTTAATTCAATTTAGACTATTTTTTAAAATGCCATTTTTAGTTTTACCGAAAATGGCATTAACCACAGATGAATTATACCTAACTATGTTATTTCAAACAGAACACCCTGCATATTTTTACATTTTTAATTTGTGAAGAGATAGAGATATGTATACAGGGTGTCCCACAATTAGTGCGACAAAATGGAGGTGTATTATCTACAGACCCCCAGGAATTCCAGAAAATTGTTTAAAAAATTCTTCCTTCATTATTTAAAAAGATACAGGGGAGTCATATTTTCTTTATATGGCAACAATGCTTCAAAAAAAGGGGATAGTTTAATTCTTAATCATCATGTTAACATTGTTGTTTGTTGTCATGATGATTAAAAATTAAACTATTACTTTGTAGATATAGGTAGATAGGTCTAGTTTATGGACCAAAGAGTAACATGACTATAACTAACTGAAATTGATAAATAAATCTAAATTATATTTGGTTTGTGGATGGGTTAATGTTGAAACGACCCGGGGCAAAATATGTTAATAAATGCAAAAGGGTTATGGTTGCTTGACTTGTTTTAGGTTGCCATACGAAAAAAATGGCAAGAAATAAGAAATTAACGGAGGTAGAAGCTAAATTAAAGAAAAAAGAATACGATAGAAAGCGAAGGGAAAAAACAAAAGGTTGTGCTAAAACTTTAGAAAAACTTCGAGAAAAAGAAAGACTTAAATATTTACTGAAAAAAGAAAAAGGTCAAGTAAAGCTTGTAGGTGATATGAACTCAAGAGAAAAACGACAAAAAAGAAAACAATGGAAATTAAATAGTTCAGTTTATAGAATTAAAAAAGCGAATTTACGTAAAAATCTTAGATTACTGGATGAAACGCCACCTGCTAGCCTAGCACCATTTGCAGAACCTAGTATTCAAAACAATTCTGTTAATAGAGATGCTGTAGCTATGCGAAGACGACGTCTGCTAAGAAATCGTCGAGCAATAATGTATGCCAAAATAGCTAATTTAGAAATAAAACTAAAAGAAGAGGTTAAGAGAAGAGAGAAATATCGGAAAAGGTGCGTAAGGATGAATAAACAAAATAAAACATATTCACCTGAGGCTAAAGTGACAAAACTTTTAAAGAACATAAAGGTGCCTGGAAATTGTTAAAAAAAAGCTTCTTTTTTCTGAATTACTTACCAAGGAACTAACCCAATCTTATAATAGAATAAAAACCCACAAAGGAAAACAGGAGTACTACAAAAATTTGAAGCTAGATCTCTTAAAAAAACGCAGATTGTTGCATTTGTCTAAGCCCTTTTTTAAAAATCAAAACTACAAAAAAAGAAATTGTAGGAAAGTAAAGTCAAAAATGTTAACAGTAAAGCAAGACATTATCAATTTTTTGGAGAAAGATGAAAATTCTAGAATGTGTCCAGGAAAAAGGGATTTTGTCAGATTAGGAAAATTAGTGAAGCAAAAGCGCCTGCTTACTGATAATATGCGCAACTTGCACAAACAATTTTTGATTTCTGTCACCTACAAAATAAGTTTGTCGACATTCTGCAGATTTAGGCCATTTTGGGTTACTTGGGCGAACATCAAGGAACGAGACACTTGCAAATGCGTCGTTCACGCCAATATAGAGCTTATTGTTTCTAAATTACATGAGCATAAGGCACTGCTGCATAACAACATACCAAGACTGCTAACAGCTATAACATGTGATATTTACTGTGCTAAATGTTTATTTAGAGAATGTGTTACATGTAAGAATAAGACCATACAATATTACCTTCCACTACCAGATAAAGTGGTTATTTATAAGCAATGGATGTATCAAAGTTCAACATATGAAAATAATGGTAAAATGAAAACAGTGCGTAAACCTATTAAAAAAGAAATAACTATTTCTCTTAAAAAACTAGTTTCTATATTAGAAGCATAGAAAAACCATGATTAGAAGATACATTGCAATCATTTTTGATACATGCTGGAAATATTGCCCACCAGTATCAAACAATAGCACAGTTAAAAAAGAATTTGTCAGAAAATGACGTGCTGATTCATATTGATTTTAGCGAAAATTATTCCTGTAAATATGGGGAAGAAATTCAAGCAGTTCACTTTGGCGGTGGTAGGCAACAAGTAACGCTTCATACTGGTGTATTATATTTAAGAGACCTTAATAATATTGTCAAAGCACAATCTTTTTGTACTCTCTCTGGTAATAATCGACATGACTCAATGGCAGTGTGGGCTCATCTAAAACCAATATTCGATTGGCTAAAAGATAAAAGACCGAATATCCACACCGTACACCTTCTAAGCGATAGTCCAGTAAACCAGTACAAGAACAAGTTTATGTTCCATGTTGTCTTTCACCATTTAAGATATTTTTTTCCGGGTATTACATATTTTTCTTGGAACTATTCAGAACCCGGCCATGGTAAAGGAGCTCCAGATGGTGTAGGTGGTACCTTGAAAAGGTCTGCCGACCAAGCTGTCGCTGAAGGAAAAGACATAACAGATTTGACTGTGTTAAAAGACGTTCTGGTTTCAAAATGTCCATCAATAATGCTTATTGAAATAACCACTGCAGAAATTGATAAAACAGACAATTTAGTTAAAGAATCCGGTCCTGTTTCCACTTTTCGTGGTACCCAAAAAATAAGGCAATTTGTTTTCTTGGATGGTATGCTCGAGTTTAGAACGCTTTCATGTTTTGACTGCGTTAGAAAATGCCAACATTTTCACCTCGGCTATTACAAAGCTCGTAAAACTTTGGATAAAAACATAACTTCAGTAGCGATGCGACTTCAAAAAGCTAATTCTAGGGCACAAATTTTAAAAAATGACCTCCCAGCAAAAGATATTTTCGTATATAAAGTTGGTGATCATGTCCTTGTAAGATGGGATAGCAAGGTTTACCCGGGTGAAATCCTTTCAGTATGCAATGATGGAGCTTTAATCAGATGCATGATAAAGGCATCAAAATGCTGGAAGTGGCCCGCAATGAAGAACGAGCAACTCTATGCCTGGCATGACGTCCTTCAAATAATTGAACCTCCCAAAATGCTTAAAAAAGGTTGTTACTTTGTGGAGAAAATAGATAAGCAATAACTAAAATCGGAGAGAGAAAAAATTAGTTCATTTACGTTCTTTGTTTGATTATATTTTTAGGGTTAATATTGTTAGAGCGAAAGCTGAACCTTTATGATTATAAATAAATAAAATTAAAATTGTTATATTACTATAGATTGTAAAAAGTAGATGTTTTGCAATAAAAAAAGTCAATTGATTTATTTGTTTTTTTAAAGCCAAATAAAAATCATTCCCTCACGGAACTATCATTCCCTCATTTTTGAACATTATTTTTAACCCCTTACTCCCTTTTAAACTCAAAAAAGTTGGGGACCACTATAACGTTTTAGACAATTGGGCCATATACCATCAAATTTACAAAAGAAACTTCATAATAATTTAAAAAAAATAACATCAATTTAATCGAGTCATTTTTATTAATTTTTTGAGAAGCAGCCATATACTCATACATACTCTCTAAAAATGGATTAGTCAAAAATAACTAATTACTACAGTTATTAGTGGCTGCTTTTTCACTTATACCATGGTATACCATGGGGTAGCATGGTATCCCCAATATAATAGCCAGTTCTTATGTAAAATTGTCCGCATTATCCGAAAATGTCGTCAAAAGTTAAAAAAGTAAATCAGTTTTTGAGATATAGTCAATTTTCTGTATAATATGGAATTGACTATATCTCAAAAACTTCTGTACTTTTATAATTTTTGACAGAATTTTCGGATTCAGGGGATAATTTTACATAAGAATTGGCTATTATATCAGGGATACCATGCTAGCCCATGGTATACCATGGTATAAGTGAAAAAGCAGCCACTAATAACTGTAGTAATTAGTCATTTTTGACTAATTCATTTTTAGAGAGTACATTTATTATTGACTATTTTCCTCGTCTTAATTTCCACCAATCACAAACGCGCAATTTTGAATTACAAATGGTTTTTAGTCTTGTCAAATACCATTAAGCATCTAATTTTTCCTGTAAAAAAAATCGGAAAAAACACAATGCTAAGTAATATTTTTTAACAAAATGAATTCGTGCAGGTGCAAAAATCCTCCGATTTTTGTTGCCACCAGTACTCATGCTTCTTGTTAAAATATTACTTAGCAACGTGTTTTTTCGATTTTTTTCGGACCTATATAGGACAAACAGGTCGTTATTTTAAAACTAGAATCAACGAACATAGGAGATCGTTTAATAATAATAAAATAGATTCAGCTTAAGCCAATCACTTAATACAAGAAAACCATACTTTTAATAACAATTTTAAAATTCTACATGTAGAAAATAAAGGCAGAAAATTAAATTTGTTGGAGTCACTAGAAATTAACAAATTAAAAAGGAATGATATCAAAATTTGATCAATCAATACTTAATATTAAATAGAGACCAATAGAGACCAATAATTCACCGTTATTAAATTTATTTTAATTATTCACACAATAAGAATATATGGTAGTACAATAAATTAGATTTTTCCATCATTACTCTCTTTCAATTTATTAAGCAAATATTGTTCAGGTAGATCCAAAAATTTTTATAGGTACCATAAAACATTGTGTTAACTCACTTAATATTAAGTTCAAATACATTCTGAAGAAGTCACTGTGTGACGAAACAATTGTCAAAAATAAATAAGTCACGTGAAACTTAAAAAAAAACATACTAGTGTTTATATCTACATAATAATAATACTATTATGATAATTGGGTAAAAGAAAATTAATTTTGTTTTCAACATTCCTAATTAAATTGTTTAAATAAACTGAAGGCGCCAACTCTTGAGCAAACCGAAACGCATTAGTCAAGTAGCTCGATGTAGCCGGAACAAATGAAACACAGAAGGGAGAAGTTTGTATCAATTGAGTTTCGGCAACGGAGTGCATAATCGAATTTCCACGGCAGGCCGGGATCGAAGAGGCGTGAAAGCAAAAGCAAAAGGTGGGCCATCCGCCGCCCGCTGGATACGAAAGATCCGTAGACGCCGATCGTAACGCGATCCTGGACGTCGGCTTTAAATCCTGCGGTAAACGTGACCGACCGGACCTGAATTACAAATTCCTGCTGCTTGCTTTTACTCCAAGGCCACAAGATATGTTTCTTATACCTACCTATACTTTTTTCCTGCAGCGCTTGCTTATTATTGTTTCAATGTAAATGTAACTTAATAAAGTTTTACGCTGCAAACTGATTTAACTCATAAAAACCACATGTTAAGCTTTAATTTTCTCGAGGATAAAATTATAATGAAAGGGATTTTCTCTCATTAATTTTGTATCCAAATGTGTAAGGTAAAAATAATTTTAATATTATTTTTTTATTTAATATAAACATTAATATTAAATTTCAAATAATAAAATAAAATAAAGGATATCAATTGTAATAAAAGAGTCATTACATATTCATTATTTTGCTAGTATAATACATACAGTTCATTTTCTTTTTATCTGGACTGTTTTTTTGTTAGGTTGTTGGCTTATGCCAGTTTGACTTAGTATTTTTAGTATTTAAAAATGGTACTTATGCTAAAGAATTTAATTAAATACTTTGACACTGACAAATTGACAATAATATTTATTATTGATAATTTGTTTCTTACATGAAAACGTCGTAGTTGAATGGCATTTAAGTCACTTTGATAACGGATAAAAAGGAAGGTAACTTTTGCAAGTGGATAATTATTTATTTACCTCGTGTCATTTCATTTCCTTGACAACCTTGCAAATAATTATTTTTTAATAGCAGGTGTCAAAAAATCTTTTAAAATTAATGAATTTGGTGTCGTTTCCAGCGAAAAACAATAAAGAACAAATTGTAAAAAGTATCCCAAATAATTCTTTAATAATAAAGCGTCAATTTGGCGACAATATATGGCATTTTGTAATGCGAGGAATTACAAACTACTCGACTCAATATCACAGCAAGATTTAGCACATATTTTGCTTGATTGGGCATGCAATATGAAAAAAAATAATCACAAAATTATCTCGTCGAATTACACTCGAGCTTTTTTTCTGGCAGGATAAATTTATGTTTTCTAACTTTCAAACTTGTTACCTTTTAGCAATTTGACTCAAAAAAATTGATGACATTTTTTCTTGTCAAATTGCTAGGTAACATGCTTTTAAGGAAAACAAAAATTTATCCGGCTAAAAATAAGCTCTTGTGTAATTATAGTCGACTATTTCCCTCGTCTTAATTTCTACGGTAGAAATTCTACCAATCACAAACGCGCAAATTTGAATTACAAATGGTTTCTAGGTGAAAAAACTGTATGACAGCACCTGTCAGCAGTTTTTTCGAGTTTACCCGCGGCAAAACTTGACAGCTGTGTCACGAAAAATTGCAATTTATATTTTAATTGTTTACTGTTACTCATGAAATAGTCTTGTCAAATACCATTCGGGCATCTAATTTTTCCTGTGAAAAAAATCGAAAAAACACAATGCTAAGTAATATTTTTTAACAAAATGCATTCGTGCAGGTGCAAAAATCCTCCTCTTCTACTCGGATTTTTGTTGCCACCAGCACTCATGCTTTTTGTTAAAATATTACTTAGCAACGTGTTTTTTCGATTTTTTTCGGAAAAATTAAATGCCCTTATGATATTACTTACGATAATTAACTTGTCAATTATAAATAAAAAGATAATTATGCCAAAAATAATAGCAACGAATTTGAATGTAAAAGCCCTTTTGAGGGCAAAACTTCATTTTGATGAAATTATGCCAAATGGAAGAAAAACTACATCGCCTTATGGACATTTTTGGAGTAAAAAAGTAACGAATTTGGTTTTATAAATATTACATCACACATTATTTTCACAATATTCACCATTGGACAACATTTACGTTCACAAAAAAATTTAATTTCTTTTATATAAATTCTTTTTAAAGCTAAGATTATTATCCGCTAGGAATACTTTCTCTTCTGGCCTGTAAAGCAACCTATATTTAACTACTTTTTTTATATGATTTTACTCATCCAACCACCACCAAAGCCAAATTAATTGCATTTTTAACTACGAATTTCGAAAACTCAACTTGACAACTGCACAATGTAACCTACAATAATTTATACATAACCACAATTAGATTTATAACTAGCTTAGTTTGTTTTAATCAATGCGACTAACTTGACAACTGTATTTACCAAACAAAACCCTAAAATGCAACGTTGCCGCAGTCCAAATAACTCCGTTATTATTGTATATTCAAAGTGCGTTAATTTAGGAAATTGGTGGAATGTTTTCTTATTAAAATGGTAAAAACAATTGAACGTCAGAAATATTCACAAAAATAATTTTTTTATGGAACACCCTAAATACTTTTATATATTTTAAAATAAAAATTAATTTGAAAGAAAAAAATATTTAGCAACATAAACTTAAAAAAGCAACAATCTAATTGTTGTTAAAATAAAGTAATTTGGTTACTTCAACAACTATCAGAAAGTGCTTATTTTTAAGTTTGGAAAAGTTATGTAATTATCATTTTTTGTTCCAAATTAAATTCTTTTTAAAGTCTTCTTGAATATGTAAAAATATACAGGATGTTTTTGATTATGTAAAAATATACAGGGTGTCCCATTTAAAAAAACGTTATTTTTGCGAATATTTCGGAAACCCGACGTTCAATTGTTTTTCCGTTTTCACCATTTTATTTGGAGGGACTTGTGCCAATTTGCTTGTTTAATTGACTTTTTATCTGCAATAATAACGAAGTTAGAATGGTAGCAATGGTGAGCAGATAACTTTGAACACGGTGTTTATTTTTCGCCGTTTTTGCATACACTGTGCGACAATTTTCGGGTCATCGAAATCAAACCGCAACGGACCATTTTTTTCTGAAAATATACCTATCCAATAGCAAAGCCCTCGCTGGGTTTGTAAAAGTTAGCTCGAATTTTTTTTATGGCCTTTTGTATTTTCGAGCTTTATATACCCCAATTTACACCTATAAATCGATTTTTTCCCATATATTTGATTTATATCGTCAAGATTTTTTGTAGAAATGTAGATACTGCACAAATAAACCCATTTTGTGACCAAATATTCGAAAATTATTTTTTTTTTAATTTTTTGATAATATTTAAAATTTCTTGCTACTTCAAAAATGTTATAAAGTATACTAAAAGAAGTAATTTATAAAATACGCACACAAAACTGAACTTTGAGTTTGCTTATTTGCTGTAAAATAATGTTTAAACAAGATTTTCCAAAATATTCATCTTTTCACACTCAACACCAAATATTTTGCCGAAAAATCTGTAGGAAAAAATTGAATAGATAAAATAGAATTGTAGAAAAGTACAGAGTTTGATTTTTTATTTTGTATTAATTTTAATATTAAAAAACTTTTTTATATCAAAATATTAAGTAATCTGATTCATTGCTGAAGAATTCCATCCCTTCCACTTCTTCTCCTTTATTTTCTTGCTCTTCATTTTCATTTTTTAATTCATCACTGGAGAATTTCATCCCTTCCACTTCTTCTCCTTTATTTTCTTGTTCTTCATTTTCATTTTCTTCCTGATCGTAGTTAAAAATATGTTTACTTCACCAAAATTTTTCGGTTAGTATGGCATCTGGAGCTCGTTTTCCTCTTTATCTGAACTCAAATGGCATCGCAGTTTGATGATAATATATAATAAATAATAATAGTAATATATATATTGACTCCAATTTTGGAAAAAAACATCCAACATTCGTCGCACAGATCCTTTATAATTGGAAGAACGATGTTTGTCTAAAAGTCCAACGATGATTTCTCTTATCGACGCCCACGCAACTATCTCATTGTCAACCATGCCCTGTCAAACTCTTCATACTTTACCAATTTCCGAATATCAGGACCATTTAAAACGCCTGAAATGAAATGAATATAGAAAATATACGAAATGAAGGGATGGAATTATTCAGTGATGAATCAAAAAATGAAAATGAAGAACAAGAAAATAAAGGAGAAGAAGTGGAAGGGATGGAATTCTCCAGCAATGAATCAGATTACTCAATGTTTTGATATAAAAAAGTTTTTTAATAATAAAATTAATACAAAATAAAAAATCGAACTCTCTGTACTTTTCTACATTTCTATTTTATCTATTCAATTTTTTCCTAGAGATTTCGGCAAAAAATTTGGTGTTAATAATGAAAAGATGAATATTTTGGAAAATCTTATTTAAAAATTGTTTTCCAGCAAATAAATAAACTTAAAGTTCAGTTTTGTGTGGGTATTTTATTAATTATTTCTTTTAGTATACTTTACAACATTTTTGCCAGAAGAAGTAGCAAGAAATTTTAAATATTATCGAAAAATTGAAAAAAAAATAATTTTTCGAATATTTGGTCCCAAAAATTGGGTTTTGGGACATAGGTTGTTCACAAAATGGGTTTATTTGTTCAGTAACTACATTTATACAAAAAATCTATATTTCGAATATATTCGAAAAAAATCGATTAATAAGTCTAAATTGGGGTATATGAAGCTAGAAAATACAAACCGCCATAAAAAAATAAATCGAGCTAACTTTTACAAACCCAGCGAGTGTTTTGTTATTGGATTTTCAGAAAAAAATAGTCCGGTGCGGTTTGATTTTTGGTGTTGCACAGTGATATCTTACTCTGAATTCGCATACATCTAATTATATACTTCACATCGGCTTATACCTAAGTGCGCTGTGAAGCAAAAATTTTCAAAAAAAGTGTCACATTTTATTTATTCAGTTTATAGCTTCTTGAGTATGATTAAAATGAAACAAAAAAATACATTCTAAAATCCTCTTAAAAAAAATGAATGGTTTACTCGTTTTAGTTCAGTCAAAGATAAACTAACAATCATGTTTAAATATGAGCAAGACGTATACGTATATAAGCCAACCATTTATTATAAGATTTAAAACATTTGCAGATGGCTGTATATAAGAAGATAGATTTTAATTATAACATGATTTAAAAGTAAAAATTTAATAGACCGAAATTTGCATCTCAAAAATTGAGAGAACAAATGAGAATTTGCTTGGATTTCTGCAAAACTGGTGGTAGTTTTTTAGTAATGATTTTTAAATAATAAATGCGGTTGGTATTTAATTAATTTAATATGCATTAAAATCATGATATAAAATTTAAAAGTCGTTAAAAAATTTATAATAGTGAGCTGAAATGTAAGTTAATATGTTTTAAGTTCCATATAAAAGTAGGTCTATGTTTATAATGGAAATAAACGTTTTCTAATTACTTTTAAATATGTTTTATATTGCATATTTGTAAAAATTTGTAGGACTATTATTTTTATTTATTTATTTAATACATTTATATATATTTGCCAATAAGCTAACCAAATAGCTTGTCTATAGACATTAATATATATTTATAATATATATATATATATATATATATATATATATACAGGGTGTTATGTTATTAATGTTATATATTAAAATACTGAATACCTTTTGACATAAGGAATAAAGGAAAAATATTTAAAAAAATATTTTTACAAAGATAAAGAAAAAATATGCATTAGAAGTTTTTTATATTTTTTGTGATACGCCACTGGTTACACACTTGGTTTATCTCTGCACACTTGTATTCTGTGAGTACATAGATACCAACCAACAAAGTAGCTACGCGTTGCGAGATATAAAAAAATGTTAGGTACCTACTAAATTACAAAAAATAAATAAAAACTCAATAAATACAAAAGTTTTATGCCCTTAAAGCTCTAATACCCTTCTGTATTTATTTACTCATCCAGCTATTAGCTTAAGCAATGATTAGAAAATTTAGTACCTATTTTAAAAAATCCATAACCACAAAATTAATTTTTTCATCAGGTTTTTTCTCTCTGTTTACTCAAGAAATTGGGACCAGTTCACAGGTTAAACTTCAAACATTTAATTTGTGTAAATAAATCCAAAAGCACTTCCCTTAGTTAAGATATTTACAATTTGAGCACATAACCTAAAATTTGAAAGAAATGCACTAGATTCTGTCATAAAAGTTGTCAGATTTTGAATTTACCTTCAGTACAAAAATGACATAACCAACAATTAATAAAAACGCCAAATTGATAATTTGCATTGTTAATTTTGTCATTTTTGTAATTAAGCTAAATTTAAACAATGTTTGTCAACTTCTTTGACAGATTTTGGAAACACTGTTGTTAGCAACCATAACATAATAAATTAAATTAGGCAACCAGAATAGCCTAAAGTTGCTAGTCGATCAGTGGCGTACTTTTTGGTAGGATAAAGGTTATTATAAATTATTTTTAGACTGGGAATTTAGAAAAAAAAAGTTTCAGGTACTTCTTTAAGGACCCTAAGGAACAACCCATTTTAATATATAACATTAACATAACATAACATAACACCCTGTATATATATATATATATATATATAATATATATGTATTAGCTGAACTTTAAACATAATATATTATATTATGTTTAAAGTTCAGCTAATACTCTTTCACTTAACATTTTGTATATTTATTATATTAATAATTTTCATTCCTTTCCAATACTTTTCTTTTATTTATTCTCTAATTTGAGGAGGTGCATTCCAAAACTCGGCCATTCATATTAGTTGTTTTCGAGCAAAAACCTTACATGTGAGTAGTAACGCATATCAGGCAAACACAATACTTTAAACGAAATATAAAGGCATAAGTAAAACATTTATATACCTTGATTAAAAAGGTATAGCTACAGTTTAAAATAATTTAAAATTACATAGGTATATGCCGAGTTTTGCATGATATAACCAATAGATAAGGCAAGTTTTAAAACGGTAGTCAATTTGTAAATGAATTTTAAATGGAATAAGGTTAGTTTTAGAATTTTATGAACTTTTCAGGGTATAGGGGAATACATGTTAAATGTACAGACACCACTAACTCATTTTTATTAAAAGTGGATAAGCCAAATTTTGACAAATTAAATTATACATAAACGCGGATGATTTAAATAAAAATATGTAATTTAGTAATTTTATTTTAAAATATAAAATAATAATATTACGTTTACTTTAAATACAATTAATTTAGTGGTCTTTTTTCTTTCAATTTATTATGTATTTAAAGTAAGCACATCTTACACCTACATTTGCATAAAATAAATAAAGTATATGTTAAGCTCGCTCGTGCCTAATTTAAATTCGTGACTAAAATGGCGGTTATTAAACTTAAAACATATTATTCTATTATTTTATTAAATTATAATAGTAAATAAAATACTTTGTTTTACTTAATAAATAAATGTAAACATTTACCATCAAATTTGAACATTGTATTATAAATGCTTTTTTTAGTATTGCCAAATTGTATAGTATAAAAGTTGCTTGAATTTTTAACCGAGGGTTTATTGGTATATTGTCAAAAGTGTCAACAAGTTGTTTACTATACTTTTTCTACGTAAAATACTTAGTATTATTTAAAAATGATTTAAATTAAATATTTGTACAGAGCGACATCTATACGAAAATAGAGTAACCGTAGAAATGGGAATGGGAATATGAAAATTGACCAACAACCGTTTAAATCCGATATAGAAGCAGTTTTTTACAGTAAAAGTAAGAAGAATGTTATCAGCACTCTACGGTGGAGTCTTCACCCAAAATTTTTAATGCTTTATTCATTAAATCTAGTTTACTACCGGTCTTAGTCTTGTATAAGACCGTGCTGCCATCGAATTTATAAAGTCGGTACAAACTTTTTAAATATTTGCGTTGAGAGACTAATTAATACTTTTGAATTTTTGTACTAAGATATTACAATAATTTTCAATCTTAGCATTATTTCACAGGACGGACACTATTTTTCAACGATTTTATGACATTTGATAACTGTTAACTAACTTAAAGCTAACTTCAGCCCTTGACTAAAAACCTGTTGATAACTTTTGCCCGTGACTAAAGCCATAGCTTGTTAATTTTTTTTAAGTGTTATGGAAACATGTTCTATAATGGTCGTTAAAAACATATATTAGATGTATGTTTATTAAATATTAACATAAACATTATTTATATATGGCGAAAAAATATAATAATAATTTAAATATAGCTGACATATAAATTTGTATCTACTCCCATTGCATATTGGGTTTTTTATATAATGATAAACATTATAAAGTCCCTTCCTAACAACGGGAATAATGAACTAATTATTCAGGTTGTTGGGCAACAGTGACTGGCCGATTTAAATATTCACTGTGATTTAAATCAATCGGGTTTTAAATTTGGAGAAGGCAACTTTATTGATATTTAAAATTGGTAAAAAGTGAGGTTAACCATTTGACAGATGTAAGATTTTATTTATCTATTTTTGAAAAACATTTAACTAATGAGCATATTGGATTAGATAAGTATAAGTATAACACTCAAGATTATGCTCAATATTTATTCGGATAAACCATATACATATTATGTTTAAAACAATAAGACAAAAAAATTAAAATCTCTGATGAAGACAATTTAAAAAAATCATAAGAAATTTTTGAGTCAAAGAAGTCAGAATTTGCTAGCGTGAAGCTAATATTAAGCTAATATTAATGTAAATAATGCTAAAATTTCCCAAAATGCCTGAAATGGTTTTCCTTAACAAAACACAGTTATTATTTATATGTTATAATTTATGGGAGAAAACTTAATATAAAAACGTCTAAAAAAATTTAAAAAGAAATATTTCAACAATGACAAGCAATAAATGATTTTTTATAATTTTAATATTTTTTTAAATATTATCACAATAAATAAAAAATACAAAAATGTAAATATATAATTTCATAACTTTTCTTTTATTCTATAATTTATTTTTTTGGTTACATAATAATCTTGAAAATTTTTATGCCAGCGCTTTTTCAAATTCCCAAAACACTTCTTGTACTTAATCTTTGGGATATCTTTTAGGTCTTTCACCGATCAAATTTAATTTCATCTATGCTTGTAAAATCACGGTACTTTTAAAAAATACATACATTACAATTAAGTAAATAACAAAATTGTGCACCCTGTTATTTATATAAGATCCTATAGTAATTAAGCATGTACGAGGTGTGTTCAGAAAATAACGGGAATTGTTAAATTTCGCGGATTTGGAGGGTCCGGTTGTCATACATTTTATTTATTATGTTGGTATACATGCCCCCGAAGTATGATAAAAACTTTAGCTGTTTTCATTGTTTACTTTGTCTGTGGCAGCCGCTAAGGTTAGACGTGTTTTATGAGCTCGGCGATTTTCGTTCGTTAAAAGAAAGGGTCTTTGATCCATTTGTATCCAATTTTGTTTAAAAAATGAAATAAATTCTGTGAAATGTTAACAAAGGCCTATAGTGAGTCTGCTATAAGTAAAACAAGAGTTTACAAGTGGTATAAGAGTTTTCAAGACGGCCGTGAAGACGTTGAAGATGACGAACGCCCCGAACGCACAAGCACATTAACAACCGATGAAAACATGGAAAAAGTGGAAGAAATGGTTATAAACCATCAGAGAAGTCGCTGATGATGTTGGTACATCGATTGGCTCATTCCATGAAATTTTTTTAAATGTTTTGGGTATGAAACGAGTGGCAGCAAAATTTGTTCCAAAATTGTTAAATTTTGAACAAAATTTTTGGCCAAAAACAATAATGTAATGATGCCCCAGCCTCCATATTCGCCAGACATGCCTCTGTCTGACTTTTTCCTATTTCCAAAAATAAAGACAACCTTAAAGGGCCGTCCTTTTGCAAGTATAGATGACATTAAAGGCGCATCGCTGAAAGAACTAAAGGCTATCTCAAAGATCAAGTTTTAGAAGTGTTTCGAGTATTTGAAGAAGAGCTGGCACATGTGGATAATATCCAATGGGGACTATTTTGAAGGCGACAACATTAATGTAGACGAATAAATAAATATTTCATTAGGTTTTTAACAAGGTTTGAATATTAAATATTTTAAATTTAAATAAGTATACTTCCTTGCTTGGTTAATAGTTTTTATTTGCTACTAGTTTCGGTATTTAAAATACCATCTTCAGGCAAAAATTGTTTTTGTTTATTTATATACCTGAGAAACTCTACGTTTGTATACCATACTTATTTATTTATTTAATATGTTTATCTTATCCCATATTTTTAAAAGATTTTAAAACTTGACATTTTTGCCTGAAGATGGTATTTTAAATACTGAAACTAGTAGCAAATAAAAACTATTAACCAAGCAAGGAAAGTATACTTATTTAAATTCAAAATATCAAATAAATATTTGTTTCAAAAAACGAAAATTCCCGATATTTTCTGAACACACTTCGTATTGTTTTACAATATAAATTTAAATATAACGTAAATATCGTTATAGCCCTTAACTTTATATGCTTTCGGTTCATTGTAATGAAAATAAAATAAATTTGACAGCGAAAAGAGGGTTCTTTAAGAATCTACTAATTGAGTTGTTCTAACTAAAATACCCCACTAACAATTTAAAAGGCCATTTAATTGAAAAAATATTTAAATTTGTAAAATTGGATTTTAAAAATGTAGAATCTTAGATTATGTTTTACTTAAACTTTAAGAGTTTTATTTACCGAGCAAATTATAAAATAATAAAAACTTATTATTAAATTTTACTTTTCTAAAATATTATTATTTCATATTAATGTACCTTTTTAATTTACAATACTTACAATATATTGATTCTTTGCTACTATGACATTGTACTATGTTTAGTTTAGATTTAAGGGGATATTTTATTATTTTAATAAGAAAATTTTTAATTGTTTTCTGTCAAGGAATTTATATATAGTCAGCAAAATTTTACTGGTTTGCGTAATTTAGTTTAGTTTAATATTATTAATCCGTAAACTTTTTACAGTTTATGTTTGAAAAATTAAATTTAAGTTTTTAAAATAAAATTAAATTGCAATATAATAGTTACCTACTTAATATTATATTAATATACAGAACACTCCGAAAGTAGCAAACGAACGCAATACGTAAAAAGGATTGTTATTTTAAGTACGCAAATACAAAATATAAAATTAGAGTTTTAAAAGGTTTTTAAAATTTAATTTTTTATTTTTTATACAATAAGGTAATTAACCAAAAGTTTAAATATCTGACACAAACTGGGCCACCCTGTATATTGTTAACACTTAAATAAACGTAATAATATTTATTATACAGGGTGTTGGGGAATAAATTGTATAAAATCAAATCAAAATAAAAAATTTGCACTTATGTCCAAAAACGCCTCCTCCGAGATACTGGCTTCAAAAACTGGTCATGCCTGAAAAAAGGTGTTTGTTACTGATTGTAGAATTAAGGTAAGGTACCTGTCACTTTTGGGATATTTGAGGTTGGGTAACTGCCCCTTTCAATAAAATTAGCTCTTTTATTTTTACCACACAGTGACTATGGTTAATGTAAAAGTTTCCTAATCTTAATTGAGGAGCATCCGTGCAAAACCGGCCATATCCACTTTAATAAAATGTTGGGAAAATGGCAAAAACTCTCAGTTTCCTGGATTTTACAGATAAAAAAAAGCAATCTTGAGTTTTGTGGGCTTTATGCTACTTGATTTTTAAGACGTACTTTCGTTTTCAAAACCTTTATATTAAGGCCAAAATTTCAAAAAATGTTTTGTATATAGCCGGTTTTGCTCAAAAACCTGACGAATAAAATGTGAAAAAAACCTTTACTATTCAAAAATATTAACAAAATAAATTTAGTGAAAACATGAAAAAACAGAACAGATTTTAGTAGTAGTATCGACATATCCAAGCCACATGCTCATCATCATTATTATTATTATCATTTAACATTTTCTTCATTTTTTTTTTATTTTTTATTTCGCATCTTTGGGTTTATTTATATCGACAACCAAGATAATTGGGTTTAAATCCGACTATATCCATGTTAAAATCACATTTTAAAGGTTACTTTAGGAGCAAAACCGGCAAAATCCACGTTTTTATAGCAAACCCGGCTATATCCAATAATAATAATAATGATGATAAGCATGTGGCTTGGATATGTCGATACTACTACTAAAATTTGTTCTGTTTTTTTCATGCTTTCACTAAATTTATTTTGTTAATATTTTTGAATAATAAAGGTTCCACATTTTATTCGTCAGGTTTTTGAGCAAAACCGGTTATATACAAAACATTTTTTGAAATTTTGGCCTTAATATAAAGGTTTTGAAAACGAAAGTATGTCTTAAAAATCAAGTAGGTACCATAAAGCCCACAAAACTCAAGTTTGCTTTTTTTTATCTGTAAAAGCCAGGAAACTGAGAGTTTTTGCCATTTTCCCAACATTTTATTAAAGTGGATATAGCCGGTTTTGCACGAATGCTCCTCAATTATAGTAGGGGCTACTCCCTCAATCTCAGTTTTTGACCCCTGTAGCTCGACAGGGGGCGTTTTCGAACATGTCCCTAAGATCTAAAATGCTCGTATTAGGTTGCCCACCACCCATTTGATTTTTACCATTTATTTCCTAATCCTGCATATTTTTAGATTAATATAAAAAAAAATTAAAGCCCATATTTTATAATATTATTATAACACTTACAAGCGTATATAAATATTCAAAAGTCAAAATATTATACACCGCCGTGCAATAATGAAAAGCTTAATATCATTATTATTGTACGGAGGAGCTAAAATAAATTAAATGTCTTTAAAGTTAATATGACATTTAAACCTTACCTTAAAATTATTATTATCATTAAATGTATGCTCGGCTATACCGCCCTAGTATAGAGAAAGGCAGTAACTGCTAAACAAGAAATTTGTGGAAAATTAGCATAAACTACATTTTTATAAAAAGCAGTAGGTATTTAATTGATTTTTTTAACTTATGATATTTGACTGCATTTCTGTGTTGAATTCGGTCACAAAATGTCCATAGCTTTACTGCCTTTCTTCATAGTAGGGCAGTATAATATGAGCTATATCGCAAGCAGCATTTTAAGTAAAAGCGTAGAGCTTTGAGGCAATATTACTTAATTTAAGTAAATATTTTGTTAAATTAACCTTCAAAATTTACTTTGAAGTAAAACTTTTTTTAAAGTTATAATATAAGTTTTATTTATGTTATTTTTACCTATTTTAATAACCCTTAAGTTTCAACACTTTAAAGTATTATGAGGGACGTAATTTTTACGAAAGAAAATTACTTATAAGTGTATTTTACCTAAAGGAAAATTTAACGGTAATTATAACGTCAGAATTTTTACTTAATGGTAAATGTTACTCATAAGTCATAATTTTACGATATTAAGACCACTTTATAACCGTAAATAATTCCTATTCGCCTGGTATTTTTAGGGTTATTAGTGGGTAATAAATACTAATAATATTGACTAAACAAGGAAGAATAAGCTTAAAGTAAAAAATAAAACTTTGCGGGAATTTTTTTTAGGCCGCCATAATGAGTTTTTTAAGATGGCATCCATTACTTATCTAAAGATTTATATAATATTTTTTCATGAATATCTTTCTAAAATATAATAAGAAAAGTTTTAGTTATTAAAAAATGATTAAAACTAAATGATTTTTAAAAAAATTTATAAAATTTTGTAGGTTTTAAGTTTTGTTGAATTTTTACCCAAGCAATAATTTTTCTTAAAACCGTAAAATATTTAGAGGGCATATAATTTTTAAGACATATCATACCTATTTTTATCAATAAAATAATGTGCGTTTGAGTTTTAATGCAAAATATCAATGGTTTTGACAATTTTTTAATTTTACTCTAGGGTGGCCTTTATTACTTTGTAATTACTTAAGTACCTACCATTTTGTAAAATATAAATTAAAAGAACAAAGAAATTACGAATATCAATGTTTAAGAAAGAGAGAGCAAACAGTTAGTAATTATAGAGTTATTTTTACGTAAATTTGTGGTATTTATATTGTTTTTATTACGTAATTCTCTTAGTAGATCAAAAAGGTTATTATGTGGGTAAAATAACGAAATAAACCATTCCCCAAATTTGGTAATTTTTCGTATCTATACCGTTATAAAACCGTTTTGGTTAACCGTAAAAAATACTTTAAAGTTGACTTAGTAGTAAATTTGTAGTTATTTAAACTTAAAATATGGTTTTGAAATACTATTTCAAAAATGGTGAATGCGCCGGGATTAATAAATTAATTATTATTATATACAAGGTGTCCCTAAACTTATTGGCATTAATTTGGGAAAAGATTGAGCAAGTCAAAATAAGACGAAAACCCAAATAAAAATTTTTCCTAATTACTTATGTTTTCAAGATACAGGGTGATAAAATGTTACTTATCATATCAGTTTTTTTAATATAAAATCTACTATGGTAGTCTTGGAAAGGTGATATTTTGCCGAACAGTCACTTACTACCAAAACATATATTCACACATAATTATAATTGTTTGAGTAAACACAGTGTCGTAGAAACGGGGGTTGCTTTAAGCTTATTGTCCCATACAAACTTTGAGGTTAGGTTTTTATAACATTTGATGCAATTTTTTGATTACACAGTTCGGCTACCATTATTATTATTGTAATCTATCGAATTTAGGACGATTTAAATAATAAAATAAACAATTGTAAGTTTGCTACTACACGTTGTTTAAAAAAAAACTTAAATGTTATGGGAAATAAGGAAAAAACAAGATTTGTATATAGGTAGCTTAACTTAAGTAATTAGCAGTATCCATCTCCAAATATGATTTCAAATTAACATCGTATTATTTTTATTGCTGTTATGTTATGTTTATGTAGTTTTGGAGCGACACCTAAAATGTTTCCTAATAGTGGAATTGCAAGACCTGTAATGTAAATAAGACCGTGGCCACAAAATATTGGCTGCAATAAAAAATTTGTTATAATTTTCCTATGTCAAAATCTATGAGAACTTCTCATACCCTGTACGGAAGAAAACAATTCTCGTATTTGTTCGAGGAACCTCGTACGCTTGGCAACCTTGTACAATGGAATCTAGCCACAAAATGGAAAGTTTTACAGCCTTATGAAACTCATTAAGGCCTATTGATGAAAGAAATGGAGTTATTTGTTAATGGGAGTGAAGATGGGTACAATTTACAATGTGTCTCGTAGACACTGTCTATGAATTCTTTAAAACCATTCCTCCAACTATTGTGTAGTCTAAAATATGTTGTTTGTTCGTTTATTTTCAATTTTATTTTGCCAAACCGTTTAAATTTAAAAAAACGTTAATGTTTGCTTGATTGTTTTAATTTGGTTTTAACACCCCTTATTTAAGTATTTCACTTACACTTCTAAATAATTTTCCCGTCAATATTATTAAAAAAATTCATTCTTCAATTTCAAACTTTACTTGCAAATAACAGTAATTACTTAAATTAAATTAATAAACCTAAAAATGAAATAAAAAAAAAGTTAAAAAATAATGAAGTTGATTTATTAATAAACTTCAATAAAATTAATTTTTGGGCAACCGTACGCGAAGTAACATTTCGCGGACGCTTTAGCGGCCGCGAAATGATATTTCGCGGCCGTTGTCATAGCGACGGCCGTTAAAGTAAATGTCACTTATAGGTATATTTATATTTCATACTTCCTCTTTGATTTTTCAGGTACTAACTGCGACACTGCAGAATTCGCAGCAATTTTTAGTTCCGGAGGAGTTCCGGTTATCGAAGTACCACTATCACTTTGAAAATTAAACATTATTACTTTTCTTTGACACAACTTTTACTGTCAAATATTATATCTAATTTAATTGTTTGCCATTTCCATGGAAACCATTCTAGATTTTTAAATTATTTTAATTTATTATCTGTCACATAATATATTATAATTAAAGTTTCCAATGTAGCAATAAAACGTGCACGTTGTAGGTACTTGCCCAAAAAATTTTGTGTATACCACAGCCTCGAAACCCTTTAGAGTCCTCGAGATTGTCTTGCCTCGGCCGCAAGCGGCCTCGGCGGCAATTTTTCCCTCGGTACTCCAAAGAGTGTTTTCGCGGCCTTGGTATACAAATAACTATTGATTAGTTTCAGAATGACTGTTTATGCATGTATAGTATATTATGTATTAAGTTAAACGCCATTTTACTCCCGAATTTAATTCAGGCAGTAGCAAGCTAGCGAGCGAATGCCTAATTAAATGAGTGCCTAGAAAAGTTTATAAACGAGTTGCATACTATACTTTTTCTACGACAAATACTTAAAATTCTCTAAACAATGATATAAATTAAATATTTTTACACAGAGAAAAAGAAATAATAATATTAACTGTTACAAGGTAATAGTTACCCTTTAGTGGATTCGTATTCTGCCAAACCTATATGAACTAACAGTTATAATACTACAAGGTATAAGGAAGTACTTAATCTTACCTTTTATTTATTAATAGTAAGGTTTTGAAATATTAATTGTTAAATCATGTTAATAACTATTAAATTTACCTTATTATTTTAAATATTGTATTTACTAACTGTTATATTATTTGGTTTTCTATTAGTATTTTATTATAATAATCACATTTTCTGAGTTATCAGTTATTTTTTCATCAGCTAATAGTTAATCTATGAAAGTAAGTATTATGTTAGCATATGATTATGCAAACAGCATGGTTCCAAGGCTTAAAAATTAGAAATACGAAATTTAATTTAACAAAAAATACTTATGTACAATGTACATTGTACATCCACCAGCATTAAAACAATTTATATAATAATAATTATTAATACTAATATAAACTATTACCTAATTGTTTAGAAAACAACAGCAAAAAACCTCATGGTTCAAACGCGTTACTTCTATCATGGTGGCAAAAACATGATTTCGGCGTATTAATTATGGTATATCTCTTATATAGCACAGTTTTTGGAAAAGCAAAAGTAGATTTTTATAATAAGTAAGTACAAAACCCAAAGTTCTAATAATTATTTGATGTTCTGGTCTGTCATTGTATCAACCTCACCGCATGAGTATTCTCACTGAATTAGGCGTACATCATGCCTATCAGCTGTTAATAACTCATTCGCTAATAGTTACCTTTTTACTTTTCGCACAACTCGGTTATAATGATAGTTATAATTTATCTCCTAAAAGTTAATTTTTGATTATTATTATAAAGAATATTATATTTTGCAATAACATTCAAATGCTGATAATTATTGCAACTTATACTTGATATCAGCATACCAGGGTATAAGTTTATTTATCATAAAATAACAGTTACCCATTTATATTATAATTTCTAATATTTTCCTAAATATTTGCAACAAACTGAGTATATTAACAACAAACCTACATCCACTAACATTAAATCAATAGCCTTTAACTTATCCCAGGTTACTATTAAGAAAACCACATTCTATTATTTAGAATACAATTTTTAAAATAATTTTAGTTATATATTTAGTATATTGCTATACTGTATGTTAGCATATATGCCTTAAACTTATATTTATTAACTATTAATCAAATTTTTCTTTCTGTGTATAAAGTTACATCCATACGAAAATAAAGTAATCATACCAATAAACATTTTTGACGTAATTTTCAACATTAACATTGCCCGTTATTATTTTAATTAAACTTGACAATTAATAATACATTAAAATATTAAAATATTTTATCCTTTGATTTTTTTTTAAGATAATTGCAAAATATTATCACAAAGTATTAAACATTCTTACACGGGAAATGTTAAAGGTACAAAAAGTGACAGTTGTATTTATTGGAATTCCCAGTAGAATTTTTAAATCAAAATTGATCCCTTGAAAATAGAACAATCAATATAGAAGCAGTTTTTCACAGTAAAAGGAAAGAAACAAGTTATGGGCACTGTACGCAAAATGTTTAAAGCTTTATCAATTAAATCTAGTTAACTGCACTACTACGGCGAAATGAAAAGGTCAGTACAATCGTCCATATAGGTGATTCTACAAAAGTTGGGCAACAGTCACTTTTTCAAACAGTTTCTGAAATATCTGTGTTTTCTAAATATGAATGCAAGGGAAGTGACGAGTATATTAGGGTACTAATTAAATACATAATTTATTGGAAAATATAAGATTTATTGCAACTTTGAGCATATTATACATTAAATATCTTAAAATCAAATAATACCACACATCAGTAGCGGTTGGTGGATTTTGGGTATACCGATATCTCAATTATTAGATATGGGACCCACACCAAATTTATATGAATTTATAATGACATTAAATAAACAAGTTCTACGCAAGCAGAATTTAAATTGAAGTTTGCGAAAAAAAGATAACCGAAACATCGAACATGGAACTGACGAAACGGATACAAATTTGAGATTATAATTCGGAATTAACTATTTTACTGATATTTTTTATTAGTGGATGCTACTTATCAACAAATCACATGTAGCCTTATATAAATTACAATGAAATATATAAAGGTAAGAAAATAACTACTCACAGTACTGACATTTTGACTGGAACTGTGCATTCACCACAACTTCGCCGCTTGCATTGTTTTCAAGATGACTGTCTTGCAAAGGGCGGGCTCTGTAGGTAATTTTTTACCAACACTTGAGTTAAAAAGAGGACTTGACGTTTAAACTTCAATATTTTGCAGGAATTTTTAATTTTAACATTAGACACAGAACTGACGGGTAAAAGTGAGTACAAGGATTATCAATTTTTTTTAAATTGCTATTATTCGAATCTATGATAAAATATGAAAAATACATTATTTAATGTTTTATATTTTGTAGTAAAATTAAAAACTTTAAGATAAATTGAATATATTTTAAATTAAAATCACTCAAATATTTGATTCAGGATTTGTGACACGCCAAGGTATTGATGTTTTGAATATTTATTATGTTTTTCTACAAACATGCTTTTAAAAAAATACATTAAAATTGGGTGGACAAGTTAAAAAACCTGAATCTTTTGTAATATACTAAAATATTTACAAAAAATATTAAAATATCTACTCTATTGACTGATGATATCAAGTTGTCCAACTTTTGTAGAATCACCCATATAATCTTTTCAAATATTGGCTTTAAGAAACTATTTTTGTTTTGAGATAATAAAATAATTTTCACATTTAGTATTATTTTACAATAAAGGCACTTTATTTTAAAGATTTTATTATTATTACATTTGACAACTGTTAACTTAAAATAACTTCAGCCCGTGACTAAAAACGTGTTGATAAATACAGCCATGAAGCCACAACTAAATGAGTATGAAAAAACATGTACAGTTACAAAAAATAGTTATGTCCATTTGAATGGTCCATTGTTAAGCTTAATTTTCATGGTTCCGTTTATCCCTTATCCGTTTGTTTGTTTTTCAATAAAATCGTCCGACAAGAAATGTTCTAATTTTCATGCATCCGTTTTATAATGGCGTTTAACGGATATTCACTTTACAAAATCTACCTAATGCTTTATTTCCATAGTTACAACTATGTCAACAATTGTAACAGTTAGCTATTAAATAAATTTAAATATACTAACCTTAATATACATTAAAATGTATAGTTTTAAGAAAGCAGGTTCTTTTAGTTCTGGTTTTAATATTTTTTGTTTGTCTTTTCTTTTTTTTTCGTTATTCTTATTAACATAACAGTAGAACACGTCAAAAACAGATGTGTAGTGACGGATGAGTTTAAATTATTTTAAGTTTCTCCGTCAGACGTACGAAGTTGAAATTTGACGGACCGATAAAATGTCATAATTTTCGAATTTTAATTGGAGCAATAAGAGAGCTCCCGGATGATTGGACTAACGGACAAACGGATACATGAAAATTTAGCTTTATTGTTCGGAGACATTTGGGTTTTGGTAATAAAATTAACATATTTATTTTTAAACTGAATAATTCTACATACCTGCTTTTTATCATTCTTTCTACGCACATTTCATTTGACTTTTAAACTTTTATGCAATAATCTAAACCATTTAAATATTTTAGGAATAAAATTAATAAGCTAAAATCCCCTATATGAAAAACTGCAAGTAATAATCGAGCGAAGTAAAAAAGATCTTAGGATGAAAACACATGATTTCTTTTCTTTTTGTTTAAAAGTAACTTATGTCCTCTACATTTTCTCAAAAATTATACTTTTTCATAGATTAATAGTAATTTAAAAAAAATAAGGCAAAAATCCTTTATCTGGAAAACTTCAAATTTGATATACATTTTTTTTATATTTTTTAAAAAGAAATAAGGGGTCGGCACGATTAAAATTTCGACATCGGTCAAATAAGAACCACGCTGATATATTTTACAGGTCTTTTAGGCAAAGTTATAGGTCTGTTCCCAAAATGTTGTAACCGTCATTTTGACAGCTACACATTTATTTAATTTTATTAGATTTTTTTTTTTTATCTAGAACGGTATGGATGTACACGGTATTTTATTTTTAGTTTTACTAATTGTTAAGTATAATTTTAACAAGGATAATTGTTTAGTTCTTTAAATGCCTCTTTCCAAGAAAATCTATTAGTTTTATTGGAATTCCTTTTACTGACACATGAATAGCATTGCCGGTATTTAAAACTCTTTTTAAGCCAGTTCTTTTAATTTTATTCAAAAACGGTAATTTGATAGTATGCAACCCAAACACTTCCGTGTGAGCTTGGTTGATGTAGTAATAATTAAATATTCATTTTGATGGCTGGTTTGCCGTTAATGACAGTTTAGTGTCAGTGGAGGGAATTTTCCAAATTATTGCGTTTAGGGGGGTATGTATTTGGGGTTTTGAGTATGTTACTGGGGGCGTATCAGTGCAAGTGTGGCTGAGGGAGTATTGACGGTTGAAGTTTGGGTCCTGGTAGAGTTTGCGGGAATTCTTTGGGGAAATGTCTGTTAACATAGGCAACAATGTTGGGATTTGATTGGGTTCGAGACTTTTCCAGCAGGTCTTCTACGCACTTAGGTTTTCTACGCATCAGATTTTGAGTTGAGCTTCCTTTTATAATTTAGTCGTTGAAGAGTTTAGATGAGAGTTAAGTTTGTGCTTAAATTATGGAAAATTTCCAATAACACATGGTAAATCTCTCAATCTACTTGTATAATTCCGACTAAAACACTTTTAGAATGGTACGATGAGCTCTGGGTGAGTTTTTGACCTGTTGCTGAAATTAAATGTTTTATCCACGAGGTTCTCCATTTTAGGGTTGTGTTATTCCCTTATTTTTGGTCTTTATGCAGTCCTGACGTTGTATAGTTATAAAAACTCATTTAAACAAGGGTAAGTTAGGCGGTTAATAGTTTTTTTTAGATGCTTGGGCATCATACCACATTTTTTTTAGGGTTTTTATGTTGGAGTTTTTTGTAAGACTTTTTATGTCAGATTTGTTATAAAGGAATGGTTTTTTACCCTGAACTTGTTTTGGATAATGGCAAGTTCTTACGTTACTTAAAAGCCATCCTGTATAATCTGACATGGTAGGAGACTTCAACATCGGAAGCCAACCCATTCGGAGACACACTCTACCAGGGCCCCAACTACGAACAGGTCGTACCAATTTTAAATATTAATGTTCACGTACACTACACTCCTTATAATATATTTTGTTTGTGTACTTTTAAGTTGAAAGTTCAACATAGTTATTTTAAGTATATTTTTTTGTAGCATCGATAATATTTTGTCAGTTATCAGACTTTGGTTTTTGTAAACCATATATGGCCATATAAGGGTGCACCAAAATATTTATTATTATATGCAAAGTGATCATTTCAACATCGGTGAACAAATATAACTGATTTATATTTTTTTTAAACTTGACTTTTAATAACCACCCTTAGTCTTTAGTAAGATTGTGTCTGACTTACTTAGATTTTAACAACTGGCCATAATAAGACACTGGCGCCCAATTTTGGATTTATGTTAGTAAAAACACGTAAGTTTTAAGAAACAACATTTGCCCATCGACCCATCTCACCACTGTAAAGCTGCCGTTAGCCATAGCCCTCGAGTTGAGGTTACAATGTATCGTTTACTTGGTTACAAAAATAACAACATTAACCTATAAAATGTAATTTACTAAGATGATTTTTGAGCAACTGATATTTTTTAGATTTTCTATAATAAACATTAATAAATTACAAGGAAAAAAATAACATTTACTAATTCCATACAGAAAATTTTTATTATACTTTAATAAATAAAATATTATTATTACATTAAAAGTGACAGGTACATCGTAAAGTTATTAATCAAACCACTCACTCCATTAACTTGAAAAAAGTTAATTGAATGAAGATGTCGAAAACTGTCGATGCGGACGTGCGAGACAAAATTTAAGACTATATTCTCGACCACAGTCTCCCTAAATTCCCGTCTCGCAAGGAAAATGTATCACAAAGTTGGCTAGTTTATAGCGTTTTGGAATTATCTGACATGTGCGAAATAAACCGACGCTGCTGTGCATATATCACCGACAAGTCAGAGCATTTAGATTAAGTTTTCCGATTTAGAGGCAGCGAGCTTTCAAATCGACTTGATTGATCTACATACGTGCCACGGTTTATACGTGTTACAAAATTTTTTTTCATCTTTGATCCCACGCACTGATTCGATTATTGTTCATAACCCTAAATAGTTTCAGACACATACAAACAAGTGGTTTAACTTATAATTAATTTACACGGAATTGCGTTAACATCTCAGTTACGGATTTTCTAGTATAAACGACCTTGACTCCAACAAACTACAAATTAAACAAAGTAAAATCAAGTTTAAATGTTAACACACTAAAAAAATGTTTGTTAATTTTAACCAAATATTAACCAGATTTTATTTTAATCCAGATCCACATAACTTTACACAGTATAAAATTTCTGGTAAAAACACCAAAAGTGGTCTATATAGGTTCACACTAGAAATGGTATATCTAACCACATACAATTTGGTAAATTTTAGCCTTTTTAATTGATTAATAATCCTCACGTACTATTTGTACAAAAACGAGTAAAAATCATTAAATATAATACACTCTTAGGGGTAAAAGCAACACGCACTATTGGTAAAAAACCTCCATTCAAGAGTAAAAAATGCTCAATTAGGTGTAATTTACTACACAGGTAGGTGTTACGTATAGGTATCAAAATGTTGGGTGTTTTAATATTAAACATGTAATGTAAAATAAAGTATATTTTATTTTACTTACAAACTATTAGATATGAATACAAATAGGCTTTGGCATAAAATTAAAAAAAAATATGATTAACACTACTTAGGTGTAAGTATTCTTATACCCAAGAAGTGTTCATAATTTTTTTAATGTAATGAAAAGTAGTAATATTTTAAGTTTTTTCTGTTTGTTCAAAACCATATTTAGCTTATATAGGTATATAAGTTAAATATGATTTTTAACTAGCTCAAAAAACTTAAAATATTACTAAATTTCATATTTCACTTAAAAATAACAGTTAAAAAAACATGTTTTATCACAAACATAAGTTGCATCCACTGTCACATTGCACCACTTCACTAGACAACTGAATTTTAATTTAAAAACCATGGTCTTAAATTAAAATAGCATGCATAGGTACACTACCATCAGCTGCACTCGGAATACTGATCGCGCCCTTGACGTTAGCGAATGGTGATGACTACGTGACTTTTTTTTTACCACAATTTGTTTAGCTGTCAAGACATAATAGTGTCAAATGTTTACCGCGTCGAGTTTATCTTTAAATTAACACTAGATTGACACGGTGCTGTGTTGAATTTTACAACAAACTGTAATCTGCTAACTAATTGAATAAGTAGTTTGTAATTATAACACACATTTTGTAGATTTAATAACAAAATCCTATATTAATAATTCAACCGTAATTCTTGTTATTTTCAAAAAGGACGTTATTTTTATAAACGTTCGTTCGTTAAATAGAATCCGAATAACAATAATGAAAGGTTTATGGACAGTTATTGACTGCCTTAAATCACGTGTACTTTTTCGACAAAATAATTTATTATACATTAACAAAATAATCTGTAACCTTCGAAATTAACAAAAATTTCGGTAAAATATTTTCCTAAAATAATTTTTCAACAAAAAATTAAGTTAAAATTTTACAAAATAAAATTAACAAACTACAAACTTATGTTAAAAAATCTGATTTTTATAGCAGTGTAGTTGCTTGACTTACATGTTTAATATTTTATTACAATGGCAATTACTTTATACTGAATTCTAGTCGAATTGCCACTCATTAGTTTTGATGGGGTGTTAAAAATTTTAACTGCACAATATTTTAAAAATATCTAAAAAAATGTACGCTTCATCAATTTTGTCTATTTCGATGCTACTAAGAGTTATAAGATGCACGTTTTCAGTGCTACCAAGAGCTTCTTAGTAGCATCGAAATTAATTTAATTTTCATGTGTTGAAAGCTCGTTTTTCTGGTTTTGTCTATTAAAATTATATTCTCAAATTTGAATAAAATTATTAGAAGTAAATGTAAACTGTGTCTAGCTCTTAGAAGCATCCAAATAAACAAAACAAAATTTGACATTTTATTTTGATTGACATTAAATATTTAATTTTAACATTTAGCCTCACGTCAATTAAACACGTGGTTTTAAACTAGTGGTTTTTATTTAAATTTATTTTATTTTATTTTAGGAATTTTAGGAATCATAAATTATCCTTGAAATATACAAAATAGTATCAAAAACTCGTGTTACAAAGACTTATTGTGATACAAGGTACTATTGCCGCAGTCGTGCGGCAAAGTAACTCGGTATCGCAATAAAGGTCATTGTAACACTTGTTTTTCTTTAAAAAAACAAAGATATTGTCTCCTGCTATATTATAATTCGAACACTCCATGCTAAAATTGACTATTTGTATAGAAAAAAACAGGAGATATCAAAATTTAACAGCTTGAAGACATTTTTAAAGAGAAAAATGAAGGATATCATCATTGAAAAGTATTTCCAAATGATGAAATTTTGTTTTTGTTGGAAGCTCCTGACGAAACTTATTTACTGAAAAAAGTCGTAGCGATTTTTTGTATAGTGAACGATGTGAGACATAAAAATTTTGTTATATATACAGGGTTCCCCATAATAGGCTACCCATTTTAACATTTGAATTAAAAATTTTTTTAGTCAACAAAACCAACTTTTTATTATACTAAATTACAGCTAACTCTTTGGGATTTATGATAACTATTTGGCTAATTTAATTCTAACTTTAAAAAATCACATCTTCTAAATGACCTCCACCAACTTCAACACATTTTTTAATATTAGATAAAAAGTGTTTCATTACACGGCGTAGCAAACCTTCGTCTATTCCTTCAACTTCTTCACGAATTTTGACTTTGAGTTCCTCGATTGTACCTGGACGATTCGCAAACACTTTGGCTTTTAAATATCCCCACAGGCTGTGAATTGCTCCTTGATGTAAATCCAAAACCTCTTGACAAAATGCTAACCTTGCTTCTTTATCTTGATTGCTAAGGTGCTGTGCCATTTGGTATTTATAGGGCTGAAATTTTAAATCCTTTTCAAAAATTCGATCTAAGCTTCCCTTTGATATTCCTGTTGTTATTAAACTGACGCTGGAATGCACGCCTAACTTCTTCCATCGAATTTCTTCTTATGTAAGTTTCTACACAAAACACACGTTGTTGGACTGAGTAATCCATGAAAGTTCAAACGGATGTTGAAATAATGTGTCAAAGCAAAAAAATTAAATAATTTAAATAACCCTGTATAATAATGTGCCAAAATAATTTGTAGTGGTCCAGGTATTAAAACAGGTGCCTTAGAGAAAATTTATTCGATCGCAGCCAACTGCTATTGTGCCTCTCAAAGAAATGTTTTTTTGGAGAACTCAACGATAGCAAGTTCTATTATTTTTGCCGTACCCTGACTTGGTACTGCATATCCGACATAAACAGAGTCGGATATGAAGTAAAATGTAGTTTTTGGCACCTTTATTTACTATTTTTGATGTAATTAATTAGCAGGATAGATACTAGATAATAAGTTGTTTAGAGGCCGCATTAAGGCTAACAGATCTTTTCTCTTTTTTTGAACCTGTTGTCATTTGGCAATACACACTCAAGCCCTTCGGGCTCCATTTTTAGGCACCAAATTTTTGAAAATTTTTCGATTTGTTTTTAATTTATTCTCATTTTATTGTGTTTAGTTTATGTAAAACGTTTATAATTTTTGAATCTGAAATCATAACAATACAATAAAAAGCAATTACTTTAAGTTATTTTAGTAACCAGTTTTAATTTTAACAACTTCTATTTTACATTTATATAATATAGTGAAATAAAGTATTTTGTTTTAAAATTTAATTAACTTTACTTCAGAATTTATGAAATGCTTGGTAAATTAACAAATATTACTATAACTTATAAGTATATGTATCAAATGTTTGTTTTTAATTCAATATACTTATAGCATACCAAAGTAGGTCAACATTTTCTAGAATTGTCTTGAGCTTAGGGTTTTAGTTACCTTAATAAAGGATTTATAGGATAGATAAGTGATATTTTAAAAACTCATCTAGCTTAGTGGTATTACATGTTGGATTAACCGTAAATCAGAAAAAGTATATAAAAACAATATAATCTATATAGTATATCTTTTGAAGACAGTTATTAAGATAGAAAAGCCATAAGCTGATGGACACATAAAAAGGAAATAAGATGTTATTGGATGAACCGGGAAAACGATAATGTGATTACAGTCATGCCAGCATTATTAACTCAACTACAAACTCTTTCCCGAGCCAGTCAATTATATCTCTTCAGATTTCGTTGCTGAAACGCTTATAATCGCTGAAAATGTTCCGTTTAAATCAATTACTGCATTTATGGACTTTATCGAAAATTTATCTTTTCTTCAGTATTTTGCCATGTTTTTGTTCATAAACTTGTAATTTTAGTGGACTTGAATTTATATCGTTAAGGAAAAATTTACTGTAAACGTTATTTTTAAAAATATTTTTATTTAGGGCATGCCCTAAATACATAAGGCTAAATTTAATATAAAAATTTAATATTTATTTGTCGACAATTTTTTATAGCATTTAGTCATACTTTTTTGGTAATGGAGATAAAAATCTTCAACTAAAAAAACTTAATTGACTGTTTTTTGTATTACAGATTAACAAATTATATTTTTTTGTTCATTGATTGCAAAGGGTATTATACAGTAAAAAAAATCAACTCAAAGCAACACTAATTAGAGTTCACACAGGTCCACACTAAATAGTGTTGTTTTATAACACTACAATTAGAGTTAATTTGTAGTGTAATTTTTCCCAAGTAAGCAAGTATGATTTAACACTATAGCACTGAGGATAAAGTAATTTTACACTGTATTAAAAAGTGTTAATTTACCTAAAATCGTGTACTTCTACACTTCCTGGGTAAAATCCCACTTTTGTTCAGTGTAAATTAACACTATTTTGGAAAAGTTCTAATTTTAGAAAGGTACTTTTACTCTTTTAGTGCAAACTTCTAGTGTAAATTAACACTATTATTTGAGTAAAACCCATTAGTGGTAGTGAATAAAACGAAAAGGTAAATAAAGAGAAACATTTATTTGGAACAAAATATGACAATTATCAAAATTGGTGCCTTTTAAAATATAATTTTATATTTGAGTGGTATCGCTGGCTTAAGCAAAATGGTTAATAAGCACTAAATGCTACGTAGTGTATTTTGTAGTGTAACTTTTACACTTACAAATCAACTCTAATATTTTTACCCCTACAAAAAAAAATTTACACGGGACAAAATTTTTTACTGTTTATTTGTTTGTCTCTTATTTTCTTAAGAATTTCAAAATGATGTCGTTCTTTTTCACTGGGCAGTTCTTATACCATGATACATAGTAAACTATATTTTAGTGTTCTCCCAGGTGAAAGTTGTAGAGTGAAAAAGTTAGTGTATCTATAGAACATCACTTTTTTTAATCCTAAAATATATTTTTTCGTTTAAGGGCGATGGAATGATAGTAGTGTACCACATCAATTTACACTTAAATATACATTTAACACTTGCCAAGTTCTGGCAGTAGTCTAAATATGCAATCAGGGGGTGTTCAGTTGACAAAAACGCAAACTTGTTTCGTTCATTGTTCTCTCAGAATTTGTGTTGGAAGAATGCACTAAGCTGTTTAGTCGTGGTATATAATTATTAACTAAAGGTAAGTCAATTTTAAAGTATTTTTATTCATCATGGTTTAAAATGTTAAAAACTGCATTTTGTTTTGGTTCATAAGGTCAAAAATCGCGTAAAAATCCCGTTTTCTTTATTGTACAGACAAATTTCAAGTATAGTACTTACAATAGCTCAGTTTAATGTATATAATAATTGTAAAGTTTAAAAACTTTAAAAATTTAGCCAAAACCCTACCAGCAGATGGCATTTTATGATGACAACTTTAGCACTGAATTGCAAAGTGGACCTTCAGTTAAAGTTTTATTTTGAGATTATCAATGAAAAAATTTGGTATATAATTATAAAGAAGAATTTCCCGATTCGATAAAATTTGTTGTCACAAAATGGGTAAGAATTGGTTACCTTTATAAAACTAAGAGATTTTAAGCTTGCTTTACAATTCACACAAACCTAACAGTGTCAATTGGAACATATATTAACATTTCTTAAGTGAAGTTTTATTTATTTATTGTGCAAACTTTCTTTTAAAAAATTCGAATAATTCTGTTTTGTTCTTTCGTAACTATACCTGGTGTATCTGAGAATAGGCGCACCCCCGTAACGTTTTTATTTATAAAGATAGACACATGAAATTTAGCATTAATAAGGATATAAAATTCCACTTATAAGAGTTCAAAATGAGTTTTTTGAACTTCCGGTTTCGCCAGAAATCATACCAACTTTCGATTTTTAAATGGAATGCCCTATATATTTTTACATACTTGGAATCCTGAGGAAATCAATCTAGAGTGCTTTGAAATCTTATTTTCTTCTAATGGATTCACACAATGCCTGAAAAATGGAACTTGCCTTAGAAAGTTGTTATTCAGATATTACCAGCAGTCTAAACTTGTCAAAATTCGTTTTTCTCAAAGAGTTCAAAGCACTCTAGATTGATCTTTATGATGATGCATTTTCTGATGACGAAACGTCGAAAGGTCAATTTGAGGATGCTGTCCGACTCAGAATTTTCTTAGGATTCTAAATTTGTAAAAAAATATATAGGGCGTTCCATTTAAAAATCGAAAGTTGATATCATTTCCAGCGAAACCGGAAGTTTAAAAAATTCATTTTGTACTCTTATAAGTGGCATTTTATATCCAAAAGAACCATGCTAAATTTCATGTGTCTATCTTTATAAATAAAAAAGTTACAGGGGTGCGCCTATTCTCAGATACACCCGGTATAGGATTTCTTATATAGTTGCGAAATAACAAAACGCACGAGTTAAGAGAAAGCAGCTAGTGCCACTAGCCTAGTGGCCATAAATTTGTTAAAAATTATCGAAGAATTGCAACCAGTAACGTGAATTATCTTATATACAGTTTATTTTGTTGGAAAATTCTAGGGAAATAATTGTGGTTAATTATATGATCTTAAAAATGTTTATAAATTTTAAAATGCAAATATATGTTAAACTTTGCCTTTCATGACTTTATGGCCCAGAAGAGGCAAAGTTGCCTTCTTAGTGTATAAAAGTATGTATTTTTAGATAATAATATTCGCTTTGCCTTTCAAAAATAAATGCAGAAATGTATATGAAAGATTTGTGTAAATGCTTTAATTTTGTCCAATGGTAAATGTGTCTTTTACTAGTCACTAAACATTAATACTTGTAGCTCGTTAGAACGGATTATATTGTCTTATAATTACTAGTCAAGTTGAAAGAAGTATTTTTATGATAATTGTTTTGCTTTTTAAAACATAAAATGGCCCTTATTTTTAGTAGTGGAAATTAACCAGGTACTTGGTTTGCACTAAAAGGCTGATTCCAAGCTAGAATTCCTAACAGCAAGTAAACACAATTTTAAATGTAAGCTTGCTTGAATGGAAAATAAATATTTTACGAACTGTAATTTTTTCACTGATACTTGAAATAAAATTACAAATAATAATAGTTAGTTAAAGCATTCAATTTATATAATGTGTTAAGTAATATTTTTTGTTTTTTTTTCATAAAAAAAACATCGGCTACCTTATTAATAGCAGACCAAATAATCACAGTAGAAATATTAGTGTTTTAAAAAACCCTTCATGCCAAAACTTTTATAAATTTATGTGGAAGTAATTGAAACAGAACTTGGTCTTCACATTACAGTTTAAACTAGTTATTACAATTACATTCACCTCCGTACAATAATGAAAATACATTGAAATTACATAGGTTGGTAGATAGGTTTAGTTCTAAATCAGCAGAGAAAATGTAAACTTACAGGTCACTGTAGAATAAATTCATGTACATTACTATAATATAACATGTAAAACTTAAAATCTGACAAAATATCGCAAACTTGATAATTTTAATGTAAGTAAGTTATAAATTAAATTCTTGAAAAAAATAGTATATACGAGGTGTGTTCAGAAAATATCGGGAATTTTCGGTTTTTAAAACAAATATTTATTTATTCGTCTACATTAATGTTGTCGCCTTCAAAATAGTCCCCATTGGATATTATGCACATGTGCCAGCTCTTCTTCCAATACTCGAAACACTTTTAAAACTCGATCTTTGGGATAGCCTTTAGTCCTTTCAGCGATGCGCTTTTAATGTCATCTATGCTTGCAAAACGACGGCCCTTTAAGGTTCTCTTTATTTTTGGAAATAAGAAAAAGTCAGACAGAGGCATGTCTGGCGAATATGGAGGGTAGGGCATCATTACAGTATTGTTCTTGGCCAAAAATTTTGTTCAAAATTTAACAATTTTAGAACAAATTTTGCTGCCACGCGTTATATACCCAAATTTCATGGGATGAGCCAATCGATATACCAACATCATCAGCGACTTCTCTGATGGTTTATAACCATTTCTTCCACTTTTTCCATGTTTTTATCGGTTGTGCTTGTGCGTTCAGGGCGTTCGTCATCTTCAACGTCTTCACGGCCATCTTGGAAACTCTTATACCACTTGTTTTAATTATAGCAGACTCAATATAGGCCTTTGTTAACATTTCACAGAATTTGTTTAATTTTTTAAGCAAAATTGGATACAAATTCTTTGATTCATTTCTTTTAAGAACGAAAAATCGCCGAGCTCATAAAACACGTCTAACCTTAGCGGCTGCCACAGACAAAGTAAACAATGAAACCAGCTAAAGTTAAAATGTATACCAACATAATAAAGAAAATTTTATGACAACCGGTCCCTCCGAACCCGCGAAATTTAACAATTCCCGTTATTTTCTGAACACACCTCGGAGAAAGAATATTAACTGCCTTGCTCAAATCTGAACCAGCGAACACTGAGCTCGGCTTTCTCTGCCTGTTTTATTAGTTACCTAATATTATAAAAAATATGCTTTTTTAAATAGCCGCAAATATAAAAAAACAAAATATTAAAAATATTTTAATACAAACACTTTTATGAAGAAATCCAATTTATTAAAAGTTTGCTTTGGTTAAAAAAATGTGTATTTCTATAGATATTTCTTTAAGAAAGTAAAAAAGTGTGCATATTAAAATTAAAAATTAAATTAAGTGGATACTGATTGTCAGTATATAAAATTAAAATTAATTATTAAAATAAAAGTTTGCCTAGTTGAAATTAAGCTTTCGTCCGTTTATAAATGGTATTTAAATTCTCTTTGTGAAACTAGAAAGTGCAGTTTCAATTGCTAACTTTAGTTAAATAAAGACGAAAAAGTTTTTCCCAAGATTGTCATTAGTGGTGATTCCCAATTCAGTTTAATGTCGTTGCTCGGTAAGTGAAGATTTAAAAGACCATGAAATGACAGTCGTGTGTATGCTGATTATTTCGCAACCGCATTTCGTTTGTTTTGTGCACTTATTTCCCAAACTTTATATATTTTTTAAGCGTATAGCAATTTTCATGTATTACCAAATTTAGTTTTATTAACAATTATAATATTGTTTGATTATTTATAACTTATTATTAACACGATAACCTTAAACAATTGTATAAGATATCAAAATAAATTTGTCCTTTATTATTACAAATACCTAACCCTTTCCATTTGCCCCTTTTTTTAAACGCTTAAAGATAAAGTTTTTAGATCTGCGAACTCAACTCGGTTATAATAAGCGATTTCTTCGTCTGTTAGATAATGTCATGTTATTTATTAATTAACTTCATTTTGACTAATTTTTTAAATCATTTTATATTGAAAATAATTTTTATAATTATTTAAAAACAATTTATAAATAACATATTATTAAAACCTTAATATTTAGCAAAAACTTAAATAAGTTATATTTAATTGGTTAAGTTATTATGTTAAAGTTTGGAGTTTAGGTAATTTAGTAACCTCGCATTATTATTCAAAAACTAACTTTCTAACTTAGTTAAATACAATTCCATAGCTTTGTGTATAATACTACCATAATAATTGTAATCTATGTATAAAAATTTTCTAAACAGGATTATACTAAACAGATAAAATTGTTTGTAGGTACATTTTTCCAAATTTAAAATATTAGTGCACAATTTTTCAAAATATGTTATTTATTAATTAAATTTAAATTTTAATATACAGCGTTTTCCAATTAAAGGTTTCATTTTTAATAGCCATATTTTGTCATCTATTAAAAAACTTCCAGGCCGAGTCTTTTCTCGAAATGGTGATCAAAATTGGCCGCCAAGATCATGCAATATTACACCGTTGAACTTTTTTCTTTGGTGCTACGTGAAGGAGAAAGTTTATGTCAAAGCTACTCAGTCAATTAGAATATAAAGACAACATTCGTGCCGTTATTAATAAAATCTATGAAAATATATTTTAATATAATAATATTTAAATATTATTTATATAATATTTTCATCAAAAGAGTCTAAGAGTGCAGGATATGTCGTGGAGGCCATTTGGTTAGTATTATTTTTCATTATTAATTGCAAACCTTCCTTTATTAATTAAAATAAAAGTAAAATCATATTTCATAAAAAATACGTGTTTTCATGATAAATCAAAATGAAACATCTAATTGGAAAACCCTTTCCTTTCCTAGATACCTGTCAGATAAAATTAATTTAATAATAAAATGTTTAGTTTATGTTAAAATGGTGTTAAAAAAAATTGGTGTTTTATTTTTTTCTCCCTACATTATGATAAATTTTACCGGGTCCATAGGAACGGAATGTGGATGTTTCTAAGGCTAGCCTTAAAAAACAACTACAAATGGCTACGCAAAAAAATCTATAATTTATTTAATTTGATCTTTGTGGTAAAGGTAATGCAGAATTGGAAGAAAAGGTTACGTCACGAGAAAGCACCGCCTACCATCGGGAATATTATAACAGACTTTTACATCCGTTGCTATTGTGTTATGATGTGTTGCATATGCTCTTTAAAACTGGACCCAAAATTGGTAAAACAAGCACTAATTTTTCATTGTAAATCAGATTTTTGAAGTACGAGTATACCTAACTAAACCAACAATGTTAAAAAAGAACTTTAACAAAAAACTGATGTGATCAAAGCCATACCGCTAATTAGGAGAAAAATTATAGGAAGGGTGCAATTATGTAGTGTCATTTTACGTCAGATTACAGTGCACTTTACTCCGACCCAGATTTTCCTTAAATTTTGATTCGACGATATATAGGCTAATTATTGTAATTTTTAAATTTTTTGTAGGATGTGCCATTTTTTTTCTTAATTTCTTAAATAAATCCTTACCTGTTAAAGTTATTAAAGACAAACAAACATTTATGTTTTTTTTAAATCCAGGGGTAACTATTTAGGCTAATTTCAAAACTGTAACGTGTGTCTTAAGCCTGATTTATAGATGGTTTTCATTCCTTCCTCCCGTAAAAGATGAACAATACGGAAACCGTAGTGCCGTTTATAGATTCCCGTAAAAAGGAAGGAAGGAAGGTAATCAGCTGCTAAGCAAAAAGCCAAGATGACAAGTAGTGGTACTTATACCATATTTACAACATTTAAAAATTTAAAACATGTGCTTGTAATAAAAAATGTCGAAAAAATTATTTGAACTTTTTTGGCAAATGCAATGCTCATGATACACATGATACACAGATGCAAATTTGAATTTTGATTACATTTTTAAAATTAGGTTAAACAGTTACCCTTACAAACAAACTTTCTTTTAAACAATTAGTATTATATAAGAAATTAAGAAAAAAATATGAATCATCTTAATTTTTGTAAAAGCTTTAAAATTTAGATTTAAGATTATTCTAGTTTATAAATGTAGAGCTTGCAAAAGCCGATAAATCCATTTAAACCTATTCTGAGATATTGGCCAAAACTCTATACAGCAGAGTCCCACAAATATTTAAAAACTATTAAAAGGGATGTTGCTCCTGTTGGGTTCTCTCTGTTTCGGTTTTAAATGTTTCGGTTTTTTAATGCTGTGCTGAGTCAAAAGACTTTACCAAAATTAGTAAGAATCGGTACTATTCTCTTAAAATGTTAAAATGGATTTATTTAATAATCTATGTACATAAAATTTGAAAAAAAATCAAACCTTTTCCATTATTGTATTTGATTTGGGTGCTTTCTTAAAATGAATTAGTCAAAAATAACTAATTATAAGTCATATTTGACTAATTGTCGATAGTCTTTTTAATATATGTTGTTTATAAAATAAGAGGCACTTCTCTGCTGGTTTGATTTATTTTAAAAACCGACTAGTTTCGCCTTTGAGGCATCATCAGGGTTTACGTGCCTTAAAGGCGAAACTAGTCGGTTTTTAAAATAAATCAAACCAGCAGAGAAGTGCCTCTTATTTTATAAACAACATAACTTACCCACTACTGCTCTAATGAATTTAACAATTAAACATATCTTTTTAAAATGTTTATGCCTATAGGCCCTATAGTATAGGCATATATATTGTTTTATACATACTATATCATATTTTTAAAAAGATTTATTCAAAACCTAAGCATTATCTAGATTATGATCTGTATTGATTAATTAGATCCCTTTATTACTAAAATTCATTTACATTAGATTTTTTCGTCCAGTAAATAAAGATGTATGTATGAATATTATGGACAATTTGTAAGCCACTTAAGATAAATCCTTCCGTACGAATATAATATTTTATAAAACTAATCCCCTTTTATTTTTTATCTTTGAGCAGTTTCTATTTTTTTTGTTAAAACACAATATGATTCATTAAAAGTTAAAGTTCGTTTTAATACCCTGTGATATAAATCCAAAATGACGTGAGGATTAAAATACGGGAGACAAATGTAAGCTGCTCTAAGAACATTCATTAAGTTTTTTAGATACAATTTCCCCATTCTTCGCAAAAAATAAATGATGTTTAAATAAAAATCGAAAAAATATAGAAATTTTAAAATTTGTATAACTAAATTGTTCATGAGCTTAATAATAAATAATTTTTTTTATATTTAAAAAAAAATATTTTAATTTCATTGTTAATTTGTTAATGACCTAATAAAATGACCTAATAAAATTTTAAATAATTTGATAATAATAGTAATAATTAAAATTTTATTTAATTTCTAATTATACAATTATTGTTAAAATAAAAACGTTTCTTTGCATAAGTAAAAAAATAATCATACAGTACTAAAAAATCACCGCGATTTGGTCAGGAATCGCATAAATAAAACAGGTCTTGTTTTCAAGATATTGCGAAAAATACCTTTGTTTTTAATATGCGAACTTTAAAATTTGTATATATTTTGTTAATCAAATATTTTAACCAAAGATTATAAAGTTATTGCCCTTAAAAACCCTGTTTTAACAAAATAATAGTAAAAGCATTAGAAATTATTGATAAAAACTAAAAAAACTTATAACCCTTACTTACAATGCCGATAAATATCCTAAATTAAAAATAAACACAGCTCTGTCAAAATGCTGCGCTTGAATTAATTTTGACGTACTGACATTTGTTTGAAATTCCGACATTGGCATGACATCATCATGCATATTATGCATATTATGCATATTATGCATAATATTATACTAATAAACTAGTTGTTCTTTATTTCGTTCAATTAAAATTTAATAAATAATCACTAAATATTCCGTGCGATTATAATTAATATAATTAATACATCGTGATTGCTTAGTATAAAATGCTAAATTAATTTTATTATTTGACGTCTATCGAGTCACCTATGGATTTACTTCTATCCCTAGGCTTTTTTGAGTTTTTTGTCTGCCGCTAATAAAAAAGACGCACTTCAACTATCTCTATACATGCATATAAGGTTGTATATCATGGCCGCTTGAAAAAAAATATTTTTTTTAGCAAAATTTGGTGAAAAATTTTTGCCAGGTTCAAATAAAATTTACAAAATTGTTCAATTTAAAAATGCGATTTTATTTTGACATAATTTTTAAAGGAAAACACTATGAAAGCGTATTATTTTTTTTAGTTTAATTAGGACCCATATATGGGTGTTCCTCTGTTAAGGTATTGGATTAACAAAATATATAATTTTAATGTTTGCATGATGAAAAATCGGTGTTTCCACAATATCCCAAAAAAGCTAAATGATGGCCATTTTAAAAATCAGCACACTTAAATTACCCTAGAAAAGTTATTGGCCACCCTGTAGCAAAAAAAAAAAATCATTTTGTCCACCAGTGTACACAGTAAAAAATTTTGCCCGTGTAAATTTTTTAGTGTAGGGGTAAAAATATTAGAGTTGATTTGTAAGTGTAAAAGTTACACTACAAAATCCACTAAGTAGCATTTAGTGCTTATTAACTTTATTAAACACATTTGAAGAATATGAACATTATTCATTGGTACATTCACACTATTTATTATTAAAATAAATCAAAAGGGTAGAAAAACTTAATGCGAGTGTTTATTATCCCTTAATGTGTTAAATAGTGACAAAATATACACTACAGTGAATGCCAATTTCTTTGTCTGTTTTGATGTTACTAAGAGCTCTTTTTTCTTTACACTACTAGTGCACATTGTATCAAAATTAAAGTTAAATTACATCAATAATGGCAAAATATACTGAAAAAACTGGTAATAACCGAAATGCGTTTTAAAATGTTTGGTTGTTACCTATCCGGAGATACCGCGTTGTGGAAGTGTGGCATTTTTGTTCAGTTAGATTTTAATTACGGTGAATCAATAGAGGGACATTCTTATTTTTTGGTCTGTATTATACTTCCTTTTTCTTTAAGCCTTAATACTCAATACATACCAATATGTTAAAAGGATGTCCATACTTGACCTAAATTATATATTAATAATTTACGGCAGTAGGTCGGGTACTTGTAACATTAATAATATAAATACATACACACTTGATTTACTTTTTATTTTCAAGCGTAATGGTTGTTATATTAACCTATACCTACATTTTTATTAATATTATGGAAAAGTTGTACCCGTGTGGTAAATCCCCTACATACAGCCGCCTGACGCCTCTCTACAAATGGGTTCACCCATTTTTTATAACAGAAAATTGGATTACTGATGAATTCTCAAGATAATGCATTGCTTACAAGTTGACAGCCAGTAAAACATTGCATTGATCTAAAACTTTTACGTTTTAAGGAACCATTTTGCTTAAGCCAGCCATACGACTCAAATATAAAATTATATTTTAAAAGGCACCGATTTTGATAATTGTCATAGATTTTTGTTCCAAATAAATGTTTCTCTTTATTTTACCTTTTCGTTTTATTCACTACCACCAATAGATTTTACTAAAATAATAATGTTAATTTACCCTAGAAGTTTGCACTAAAAGATTAAAAATACCTTTCTAAAATTAGAACTTTTCCAAAGTAGTGTTAATTTACACTGAACAAAAGTGGGATTTTACCCAGGAAGTGTAGAAGTACACGATTTTAGGTAAATTATCACTTTTTAATACAGTGTAAAATTACTTTATCCTCAGTGCTATAGTGTTAAATCATAATTGCTTACTTGGGGAAAATTACACTACAAATTAACTCTAATTGTAGTGTTATAAAACAACACTATTTAGTGTGGACCTTTGTGAACTCTAATTAGTGTTGCTTAGAGTTGATTTTTTTTTACTGTGTAAATAAGCTATTTCATATCAGTTTTTATTTTTAGCTCAAAGCATTTTTTGACGATTGGAAGAAAACTTTTTGTATCAATTTAATTTACCCCTTAAAAATAATACTAATTAACAATAGCTAGCAAATATATTAAAATGCCATTTACTAACTACATTCCAAATTCATAGTTGACATTTTAATATTATAAGGTCACTTTTGTTGAAATTTATTTTAATAGAGCCTTGAAACATTTATCATAGGAAAGCATATCGGTGTGACAAAGTAGCACTTAAGTAATGCTTTTTAAAGTATCTGCTGGATCTTTCAAATAACATTTTATGTTTTTTATGCTTCTTATTAGACAGTTTAAGATGATAATTATTAAACCATTTATCACGATCTATCCAATTTCCCTAAAAATTTTTAATGAAAAATATATAACGTAAAAATAACTATTTTAATAATTCACAAAATTAAGACAAAAAGCATTTTAAAAATAGTAAAAGACAAAAAATGTGTATCAATAGCTTTATATATACAGGGTGTTTTATTGGTATTGCCAACAATTTAGAATAAAATTCCTTAAATGAAAATAAGAAAAAACGTCATATTAACTATTAATTATTTCGACCTTGATGAAACTCCATATTAACTTTGTAAATATAAAAACTACTATGTTTTGAAAGTTTAATGTAATTTATTTAAATGTTGACAATTGGCCCGTATAAATAAAAAAAAGGAGAACCCTATACTTGTAAAATTTAAAGCAAATCTTCGCCAATATGAATAAACATAAAAGTAAAATATTTTACTTAAAATAATAAGTAATTTACCTACTATTACATTACTATTAATGAAAACCTAATTTTGTTTTACTATATACCATATGTACAGGTTGCTATATAAAATTTGTTAATACAAAAAATTTTTTTGTAAAATTTCCAAATTAATTGGTTTAATCAACAAATTCAATTAAAAAATATATTATATTACATACAATTTGCCAAAACAACAATAATTGTAATACATATATGGAAATTTAATGTAATACAGTAAAACCTATGAAAACAAAGTAAATAATAATTTTCAACCATTATTTTACAAACTTAATATTATCCATAATTATTATTTATAATAAATATTTAGATATAACAAAAACACAATAATTTTTTTATTAGGTTTTCACTATAGTTTTGTAATTTGTGGTCCTCCTAATCGCTAAGGGTCTCTAGGCAAAATAAGAGCAAGAAAGCGGGGGCTTATTAAAATAATTTACTTTTTCCCAAAGAAAAATATATTTTTTTCTGAAAAATTAAAAGAGCCTATTTTGGGCTCATAAAAATGTCCTTTTAAATAAATCAAAACTTCGCCATTTTAGGCTTTTAGTCAAAAACAAACGGGTGCCAAAGGCTTTATTTTTTTTAAGTTTAGCCGGCTGGTGGATTTTACGTATACCAATATCTCAGTTATTAGATATGGCCCACACCAAATTTATAATAATTTATAATGACATTAAATAAACAAGTTCGGCGCAAACAGAATTTAAATTGAAGTTTGCGAAAAAAAGTTAGTTTTTCCTGTTTCCTCACCAGCCTCCAGGCCCCCCTATTTGAGATAATTCAAATTAAAGTGGTGCAATTTATTATCTACTATAATTTATCGACAAATTTAAAATTTTATTTCAAAACTCTAAATATTACAGATTTTATTCGATTTTAAATTTTTATTATTTATTTTATTAAAATAAAAAAATATTTAAAATGGTATACAACCTGTAATATTTGGATTTTTTAAATAAAATATTAAATTTCCATGTCTAATAACTGAGATATTGGTATACCCAAAATCCACTTGCCGCCGCTTAAGATTAATTTCAAGGTCCAAAACAAAAAGGCATTTTGCCTAAAATCCTCTCCTTGCTTATAAGTTATAACAACCAATACTCAATGGACTAATATTAGCTATAGTTAATAAAAAGTTAAGTACCTAATGATTATTATTATTACAAAATATTGTTTGGTTTTACAAATAAACTACTCAGTGCTTAAATTCTCAAAAAGTTAAAGCATAAAAACTAAATTTAAAAATTTACTTTGTTCTGGGCAACTTAAATATTAATATTTCAATATTATTTTAGTAGTAAACTTTTTTAAACAATACTTAAAAACCAGGTATACCCAAAAGCCAAACTTTAATTTTATTGAATTAATATTAAATTTGTAATAGCCTAAAACTTTGGAGACAGCTTTCATAGTTTAGTAATATATTTCCATAACATATATACGCTTTGACATTAATACAAAATTTATAAATCAAATAATGACTATATATAACTTTATACTTTATACAGTATATACTTTTTATAAAGTTGTCAGTGTTCATTTTAACCGACTGTACTTTTTGGCATATTATTTGCATTTTAATAATGAATATGGCTACGTTATAAGTGGGTTATTTTAAGTATAATTTATTTATTACAAAAAGATTTTAAAAGGTTTAAAAATTAAATAAAGTTTTCTTTATTTTAATAATTCTTATTTCCATAAATCTTTAATGAGGTTTCAAAAATAAATAAAATAAATTTATTAATAATAACAAAGCTATTATGATTTACAACTTTTGTTTTTGGTCAACAACTGCGACAAAAAAACAAAGGGTATCTCAATAGGAACGCCGGATTTAAATTTTGCCGTGTTCCTATTTTTTGCAAAGTGCAACCTTGAAAATATGATTTCTGTAGTGTAAAACCATTTCGTCATGGAATGGTATTATCCAGAACAACGTATTATCAGTCTTAAGACTAATTAAAAATATGGAAAATGCTATAGAGAAACCGTTCGAAAATTACGTTCAATTGCGGTCGTGCTAATGCTCCAAATGCAGAGCCGGCTTAAGGCAATTGAGCGCCTTAGGCACTTAAAAATTTGGCTCCTATAACTAGATACTATACTTACGGGGCCCGGGGCAAATTTTAAAAAAGCTTATTAGAGCCACCCCAAACTGTTAGCTTAAGGGCGCCCAAGCATTATAACCTAATTATTCCCTATGAATTAGAATACTTTTTATCATTAAAAAAATACATAAAAAACAAAAATAACATACAAACATAACAAATATAATGTAAATAAAAAGTGTTAGGACTTGGTCAACAACTGCGACAAAAAAACAAAGGGTATCTCAATAGGAACGCCGGATTTAAATTTTGCCGTGTTCCTATTTTTTGCAAAGTGCAACCTTGAAAATATAATTTCTGTAGTGTAAAACCATTTCGTCATGGAATGGTATTATCCAGAACAACGTATTATCAGTCTTAAGACTAATTAAAAATATGGAAAATGCTATAGAGAAACCGTTCGAAAATTACGTTCAATTGCGGTCGTGCTAATGCTCCAAATCATTTGGACCAAATGAGACAACAGTGCGAAGGTTATAACCTATACCTAACCTATAGTGATTAAATTTAAGGAAAGTGGTTCGGTTGGAGGCTTAAACAGTAGCGTAACTAGGGGGGCGGGGGGTGCGGTCCGCCCCGGGCGGCACTTCTTGGGGCGGCAAAAATCGTGAGAGAAAATGCGAAAAAAACTGGACAGAATATAAAAATAAAAAAAATATTTGATAATTAAATATTCTCTTTCGAAATAATATAATTCAAATTCCAATAGATTTGAGATTTATACCTGTTTTATGTTAAATTAAAATATAAGTTTTGTTTTGTTTATCAAGAATGTATCTATTGTTTTTTTCTAAATATTTAAACATTTTTATTTATTTTTTACTCAGGTTTAAGTTTTTTTTGTAGGTACTTTTACATAAGGTTGAGAATTTATCTCTTTGTTTTATTCATATAAATTATGTTAAAGCACATTTTATTTGTTGTTTTTCTTTACCTAGGTCTAAGAATTTTTGTTTGTTTTTAATTCTTAAAATATTACAATTTAATGTTATATACATAATTATATATTTTTAATTTTGCGTACGGTCCTCAAAACTGACTCCTTACCTAACCTCTCTCCCCCCCCAAAAAAAACATGAGGGCGACAGCCACTGCTGCCCCGGGCGGCACTTTTTCTAGTTACGCCGCTGGGCTTAAAAATACCTGTGCGTCGTCGTACTAGCCGACATTCTGAAAATATTGCAGCAGTACGGAAAGGTATAAAGATCTTCATTTGCATCCTTTCAAAATTCAATTAACACAGGAGGTTATCCCAGTAGTTCGTGCAATGCGCAGGGAATTTGTATATTGAGTTTGCAAAGACAATTTTGTTTAACGATGAAGCGCACTTTCATCTCAGTGGCTATGTCAACAAACAAAATTTCAGAATTTCGGTTAACACACCAGCAACAATTTTTCAACTTTAAGACGATATTCTACGCGTTATTGGCGAAATTCAGCAGCACACATGAGAAGATGTTTTAAACAAGTTTCATTAATAGAGGTAGGGTGAGCCAGCAAAGTCGTGGTGGGCATTTGTCGGATATTTTGTTTTAGATCTGTTAACTTTAGATGCTGGATGCCTTGTTTTTTGTTTTCATAAAAACATTTTTTAGATTAGTTATTTACAGCACATGTGCACATGCAATAAGAAACATTGCCATGTTTGCATTAAAACTCAAAAACTTTTTAGCGCCGTTTTAAGGTAAATCTGTATAAATACTTTTTTGGTATTTATATTTTGTTTACAGAATGGCCCAACAAAAATGAAACAGGTAAGCAGTGATTTTTTTAAAAAGACTCTATATACGAGGGGAATTGCAATAGATTTCACTTGCAATAGATTTCACTTGCAAATGACTTTACCGCGCAGTGGTCACAACCCCTTCAATTTTAAATGGCATAATAAAGCAAACATTTGTTTTCGAAATATTTAAAATTAAAGTTGCATTAGCGCACTTTGTTTCGTATTCAAATAAAAACGTACAGATAAATAATTTTTTTGTAAGTAATATCATAAGGGCATCTAATTTTTCCGAAAAAAATCGAAAAAACACGTTGCTAAGTAATATTTTACCAAGAAGCATGAGTGCTGGTGGCAACAAAAATCCGAGTCGAAGACGAGGATTTTTGCACCTGCATTTTGTTAAAAAATATTACTTAGCATTGTATTTTTTCGATTTTTTTCGCAGGAAAAATTTGATGCCCGAATGGTATTTGACAAGACAGAAACTCGAAAAAACTGCTGACAGGTACTTACAGTTTTTTCACCTAGAAACCATTTAAAATTGCGCATTTGTGATTGGTGGAAATTAAGACGAGGGAAATAGTCGTACAAAAACAATGAGAGTAGTAGAACATTGAATCAAAGTTCATCAATCCATTAATTCATAACATACAAAAATACAAATTTTATTTGGAGTTACTTGACGGTATTCCTCCACGATACTTTTGCGCAACTCTTGTAGAAACGTTGTAAATTTAACTTTTAAATGACCCCAAAGCCTAAAGGAGTAAAATCTAAAGATCTGGCCTGCCAATCCTCTTTGTTTAATCCATTTTTACTGTCAAAACTGTCCAAAAGTCTTTAAATCGTAGTGCATAGAGTGGAGCAGTCATGCTTTTCAACAAATTCGACCAGTAAGGGATAAATTACACATTTTAGTTATTTTAAATAGATTTCTACTGTCAGGTTACCATCAAGAAAAATGGCTTTAACCAGACGATCTCCAAAAATACCTCCCCGGGCCTTAAGTTTTTAGGAGTTTCAGTGTACTCTCTAAAAATTAAATAGTCAAAATTCTACTATTTGAATTTAAATCTACTAATTTGACTATTTCATTCAGTAGAATTTGACTAATTAATAGTGACTGCTTTTTCGCTATGACAATTAGTCAAATATGACTTATAATTAGTTATTTTTAACTAATTTATTTTAAGAGAGTAGACTTCGGAAAACCCCTGGTTTAGAGTGACAGTTGAGTTAAGAAAAAACACTTCTAAAAAACAGATAATGCTAAAACTTGCCAAAGCAAATTAATTTCTTTTCCCTTTTTTATTTTAAAATCTTTGCTCTCTTTTATTTTTGTTTGACACCCTTTATATGTATATAAGATTTTTAACTATTTTTTGGTTTTATTTAAGTTAACTAATATGTAATGAATTTTTTAATTTAAGTCGGGGAAGAAGATTTACTTTTTTTTATCAAATTCTTACTAAAATTGTAACGACATTTTCCCGGAGTGCTTAAAATTATCCAAGTAAAGGAAATCCACTAATTTACTCTAAGAAAAGTTATTTTAAAAATTGCGGTTGCTTTACGTGAGCAAGGAAAAGTTTGTGTTTGTAATTATATTATGTACTAATTATATCTGGTAGTACGACTCACGTTTCTTGGCAAAAATACCAAGAAAACTTTACTTCCTTTTATAATTATTTCCTTTTAATGTTTTTAACATGCCGAATGTTGGTTTCGAGTTTATACACTACCTGTAAATTTTTTTAATATAAATGTTTGAAGTTAATAATTTTAAAATAAACCACATTTTTTTAAATAAAAAAATATTTTATAAATATTCAACCATTTCTTAAAATGTGCGACTTATCTTTCTATAGCAAATAATTAAGAAGAGAACGGCATTCTTTAAAGCACACTAGCACCGATGGATACATGATATGAATTAGAAAATTATTCTTTGCCATATAATATAATTAATTATAATTAATAATTATTATTTAATTGGGTATTAAAAGGTAAAATTGCGCCATCTTAACAGCAGCACGCGAAGGGTTTCATATTCAATTATGAAGTTTGATTTAATAACGGATTCAATATTAATCCAATGATAGTTAAGCGAGCTGTCAAACATCCAGGTGTGTGTGTGTTTGAAGGTCTCCGAGGCAGCAGTTTCATACAAATTTCGCAGAATGCTCTCGGATCTTGTCGTGACTGTTGCATAATCTCGAGACTTCATGGCCCTCTTGTTTACTGAAAACCATCACTTGCCTCTCCCAATACACACAGGTGTCGCATTTAAAACACAGTGTTTGACGTATTCAATGATATATAGGATTTAGTCTGTATAGGACTAAATTAAAAATACGTTGTACATTTTCAGTAAAAACATATTTAATAATATTTAATTATTATTATTTTATTTTTCATTATTATTTTTTCAATAATGATTTTTTTAGATTTAGAATTTTTGTTCTTGAATAGACATAATTTGATTTGATTTAAGACAAATGTTTTGTGATGAGAATGTTTAATTTTTTTTAAATAGTAAATATATTTAAAAAAAGTCTTGGTTAAAGAATGTTCACTTAATTAAAGACACATGGCCGTAATTTAAGTAAATTGTTTCTTATTTTTAATTTTCCTAAAAAAGAGATACCATATTCTTCAAAGACACCATATAACACAAGACAAGTAATTTAACTTGGCTTTTTTACAATGTACACGAAGAAAATAGTATGTTATGCCACCAGTGGGAGAAAGAGGACATTTTTATTAACTATAAATTGAAATTAGGGTAATTTTCTGGATTAACGGGCCAGTTAATTAACAATTTTCAATAAAAAATATGACAATATTTTTACTTTATGTGTCAGTTTATTGATTAAAGAAGTTTAGAATTAGCTGTTATTTTACTTAACCAAGGACATACAAAAATAAACAACCATATCCATATGGGATTCGAACCCACAACCACTCAGCTTGTAGTCCGCAGCGCTGACTACTATACCAGGAAGTACAAAGACAATTCCAACAAACTGCCTATCCATATATGAATGCAAAATGCACCAGAAAAATTATGTTTTACTTCTTTAACAAAAGTTAACATGAATTTTGTTTTTGAAATAAGGGTAAGAAATTGTAATTATAATTATTGTATTGGATATTTGGACATTCATTAAAAAAAAAATAATCTACTCCCTCATTGATAAGCTGTTACTTGATGGCGTTTTAGTCACGGGCTGAAGTAAGCTTTATTATAAATTAGGAAAAAGCGCGGTTAAATGACAGTTGACAGATGTCAAAATTTTAACAGATAAAATTGGCTTAAATTCTTCTTTGTGTTCATCGTGCTTCATAAAAATCGTAACTGAAATGGCGTTTATAAAACAATACATAATATACAATTTTCTACTCCCACCTTTAAAACACCCATTATCGTACATGTTTTCATGACACTAAGTCACATTTTAAATACACATTGACAAGTTGTGGCTTTATAGCGTTTTAGTCATGGGCTAAGGTTAGTAACAAGTTTTTATTCACAGGCAGTTAGTTTAAAGTTAGTTGACAGTGGTAAAATGTCATACAATCGTTAAAATAAAGTGCCTTTCTTCTAAAATAATACTAAATGTGAAAATTATTTTATTATCTCAATACAAAAATACAAACGTGTTAAATAGTTTCTTGAAGCCAATATTTAATTTCGACGTAGTAGTGCACTTAACTAGATTTAACTGATAAAGCGTTAAAAAGGTTGCCTACAGTGCCCATTAAACATTCTCTTCTCTTTTAACTGCTTCTATATCGATTGTTATTGTATTTTCAAGGAATAAATTTTACACAGTAAAATTTGAGATTTTAATGCCGGTTAATTACCAAGTTAGAAATTCTAACGGAAATTCCAATAAATACAACTGTTACTTTTTGTACCTTTAACATTTCCCGTGTAAGAATTTTTAATACTTTGTGATAATATTTTGCAATTATTGTAATTAAAAAATCAAAGGATAACATATTTTCTTAACATATTAATATTTTGAAGATATTTTAATATTTATATAATTAAAATAACAACGGGCTATGTTAATGGTGAAAATTACGTCAAAAATGTTTATTGGGATAGTTACTTTATTTTCGTACAGATGTCGCTTTACACAAATATATAATTTAAATAATTTTTTAGATAATATTAAGTATTTGTCGTAGAAAAAGTATAGTATGCAACTCGTTTATAAACATTTCTAGGCACTTATTTAATTAACCACTCGCTCGCAAGGTCGCTCTTCACTAAAATGGCGTTTATCAAACTTGATGCCTAATGAACTATTATACACAAGTTTACTTTTATATTTAATATTAAATAGTATATTACACTACTAGGGCAGAAAGTGTGAGATTCCTGCACTGCGTGCCATGATGCCCGAGGCGAAGCCGAGGGCATCATGGCACGCAGTTCAGGACTCTCACACTTTCTGCCCGTGTAGTGGATACTATTTTTCTTACTACCTCGGCCGAAAATACGGGAAAAAATTAAATGTGTATTTATGTACCTATCTCCATTTAAAGAGCTTGATAAATAAATAACAGTAGGCCGTGAATTCAGCGGTGCCAATACAGTTAAAATAAAACGTTGTATTTTAATTAACAAATTACTACTTTATAACAAATAAAAGTACCATTAAACACTTAAAACAACATAAAAAGTAAAAAAGTAAAAACATAAATTGTTTATATGTTGTTATAATTGCAAAATTATGGTTTAAAACTGTCATATTTTTGTGTTTCTCATGTTGGCAGTACGAAATTTAAATGTTAAGCACACGACTAAAAAATTTTTACTCCCGCTATTAGAGTGTGTGCGTATAGCTTAACCAATGCATAAAACGTAAACTTTCTGCCGTGGAATCGGGGACGAAACAACGTATTTTGAGTCGAGGTAGTAAGAAAAAAATATATATGATTTTAATTTTTATCTGTAATAAAAACATCCAAATATATTTATTTATTTTGTTTTTATTAATTTCAACTATTATATTACCCTACAAAATATTTTATAGGTTTAAAAGTGAACCTCTTTCTATTATGTTTCCTTCTTTTGCTAAACCCCATAACGTCATATTCTTATTAGTAAGCTCCAATGAATTTAAATTTATCTAAATTAGCATGTAGCATTTGGGTTTTTATGACTCTTTAACCTTTTTAATAAAGGATAAAAACACAAACAAAATTAAAAAATATCCAATAACTGCTATATTAATTTTATAAATAACAGATGTTGTGAACACTTTTTTAAACAAATAAAATGTCTGGTGGATAATTTTAAAAGGTTTAAATATACAAAAATTATTTACTGTTTCTATAAAAACTAAAAATAATAATTAGAACCACCAGAAAAGCAAACTTTTAAGAGGATGTGGATATGTTTAAACGCTTAGGTCCTTTTCAACAAAGCACGTCACATTTATATACATATATAAATGTTTAATTTAGTGTTACCTGAAATAAGACAAAACAAAAAATGATATACATTATTAAGAAAAAGTAATTTAAAGTAAATTAATCATTTTGTTAATTATTATTTATACATTTTGGTTGTTATTGTTAGTTTATATGATACAAAGGTATTTGGTTGCATATATCAGTAAGGTAGGAAGGTAATTATAGTAGAGGTGATGTAACCTTTCAACCCAACTGAATGTTCCACAACAGATATCTATAGACACCAATTAAACATATCAGTTTCCGGTAGTTTCTGCTACATAAACATGACATGATTGATGGACAGGGTGTTTGGACGGTTTCGGGCAAATTCACTCTCTGACTTACCCAATTCAGATAGTAAATAGGATTCCAGATAGAGAGTATGGTCCCCATTGATGTATTAGACACAGAGCCTGCGTCTGCTAATTACGACAATAATTATTATAGTTACCACGTATTATTGCATTAATGCTATTGTGTTCGATTTAAGTGCCTGTTTTGTTTGGCACTTGTTATGCGATTTTCACTAGCTTCTCTCATTAGCAAAATCATTTACATTCAAATTACGTGTACCTTAAAATACTCATAGGTTTTAATTGGTGCTGATCAATATTATGATAATATTTATGATTTCTAAAGATATACAAAGTATTCGGAAAATAATAAAAAATATTTCTTTAATGTTTTAATAAAATTTATAGCTTTAAAGGATTAATAACTAAAAAACAGGGTATCATTACGTATAAATTTACCGTACTTTGGTCAATATTTTAAACTATAAGGTAAAAAATTAAATGCGCTTCTTCGTCGATTGTTTTGTAAACATGACCTCATGCGAGAAGTTTTATGACATACTCATTCTTTAATATAAGCTAAAGAAGCAACAGGATTTCGCAAAGCGCGCGCCATCTGGTGGCGCTCGATAGCATTGTGGAAATTCAAGAATTGTCAGCAATACATTTAAAGCACAAACTGCACATCATTTTAAAATAAATACCTGTTTTTTTACAAAAGAGACAAAGGCAGAAGTCTTACTCGACAAATTTTGTTCGCAAAGTTTTAATTGCACATCTACTCGTTATTTGTGTTTCGAGTTGCAAGTAAAAACTGCAAACCTTTTTTTAAGTACTCGATTTCGATTTATTATTCCTTATATTATTTATTAGTAAACTCAACGCTAATTATATACATATGTATGTAGTTACGTTGGTGTTTATTTTATATTAGTGATTGTGGTGAATTATTGTGTTTTTAATTGTAAATGTAATTCATGTTTAAATATTTTTAAGAAATCTAACAAAAAACATTTTTTTTACAAACATAACCATAAAATTAAACATTTTTATATTTGAGTTTTATAAAAAAACCCCGACAACTGCATTTTAAAAAAGTAAACGACAAAATATATATACGAATTTATGGCAACATAATATAATACCCGTTTTTTGTTTTTTTACCGTTAAGTGGAGACTTTCTTAATCAACACTTTTAATAATGCATATCGCTGTTTAAATTTAGACGACCTATGTGTTTTTTGATTTAAACTGTTAAATTTTTTACGTAAATCATTACTAAAATGTGTATTTATTTTATCCATTAGGTACACTTTATTTGATCAGAGACTGTAAGCAATTTATTTCTTCATTTGGATTTCAACTGCTTATTGGAAAACGGCTAAAACTCAACAAAGGATTTTCTAACGACTATTTCCCTCGTCTTAATTTCCACCAATCACAAACGCGCAGTTTTGAATTACAAATGGTTTCGAGGTGAAAAAACTGTATGACAGCACCTGTCAGCAGTTTATTCGAGTTTACCCGCGGCAAAACTTGACAGCTGTTGTCACCAAAAATTGCAATTTATATTTTAATTGTTAACTGTTACTCATGAAATAGTCTTGTCAAATACCATTCGGGCATCTAATTTTTCCTGTGAAAAAAAATCGAAAAAACACAATGCTAAGTAATATTTTTTAACAAAATGCATTCGTGCAGGTGCAAAAATCTCTTTGACTCGGATTTTTGTTGCCACCAGCACTCATGCTTTTTGTTAAAATATTACTTAGCAACGTGTTTTTTCGATTTTTTTCGGAAAAATTAGATACATTTATGATATTACTTACGACTATTTCCCTCGTCTTAATTTCTACCAATCACAAACGCGCAATTTTGAATTACAAATGGTTTCTAGGTGAAAAAACTGTGTGACAGCACCTGTCAGCAGTTTATTCGAGTTTACCCGCGGCAGCTTGACAGCTGCTGTCACCAAAAATTGCAATTTATATTTTAATTGTTAACTGTTACTCATGAAATAGTCTTGTCAAATACCATTCGGGATCAAATTTTTCCTGTGAAAAAAATCGAAAAAACACAATGTTAAGTAATATTTTTTAACAAAATGCATTCGTGCAGGTGCAAAAATCCTCCTCTTCGACTCGGATTTTTGTTGCCACCAGCACTCATGCTTTTTGTTAAAATATTACTTAGCAACGTGTTTTTTCGATTTTTTTCGGAAAAATTAGATGCCCTTATGATATTACTTACGAAAATCACCTATTTTCAAAAACACTTGTATATTTACTCCTATTAGTGTAATTTTTTTATTTTGTCATTTATTGCAAAAATAAGTTTAAAAGTCCAAAAAATCGTTTTTGGGCAAAATAATTAAATAACAAACTTTATCCTAAAATAGTAGAATGTGATTTGTTTTTACTATTTTATCCCCAGAATATTCTGTCTAACTAATAATTTTTATGAAAATATTAGTTAATGAATACTTAGATAATTGCATTTAATTTATCTTTTGATATTTAAAATAAATTAAGATAAGGGTTTAATTTGGGTTATAAACGTTGGAGACATGCTTTGATATTAATAATTTAACTCCTTTATAGGCTACCATAAACGAATAATTTAAAAATATATTTTAATAATTATATTCTAGATCTCAATATCCAAATATAGATAAAATAAATTAACTATGCTTACCAATAGAATTTATGTATCGGTCAGCATATAGAATTTAATAAAATTATTGTTAGCTTGTTTATGTAAATCGGCGGCTTGCAGATAGCCCGTGTTCAAACAAACTTAGCATATTGGGTAGCGAAAATACCTTATAATGTATGTAGTACAGGTATTATAAGCAAAACAAGTAACTTTTATTAAACGTTTACTAAATTGTTGAATGGTTTAACAAAATTAATTTACGCATGAAATTTATTGTTTAATTAAATTTAAGTTTAATTATCATTCTTGTAATGAGAAAAAATATAATATTAAAGCTTTTTAATGTTAGAATGTAAATTAGGAGTAAAAAAATCACACTTACTGTTTATTAATTAAAATGTTGAGCCTATTTAAGTAAACATCTTTGTCTAAGCGTTTTCAGTATTTATAATGGGAAATAAATTACTGCAGAAAAATAAATTAATAATACCCGCAACCTACCTATAGCGTTAAAGCTAAAAATAGATAATAATATTATATTTATATAAATTTAGTCAAGTCAAAACCTAATAGAGTTTTAAATAGGTAAAAACAATATTAGTATAACTATTCCAATCATTCCTTTATGGACCAATCAGATTTCAGAAAACAAGTATTTTTTTTTTTAGTTTTTCAGCGACTATTTCCCTCGTCTTAATTTCCTCCAATCACAAACGCGCAATTTTGAATTACGTCTGGAATTACGTCTGGCGGCTCGTGGTCTTAAAAATTAATGCGTTTCCAAGAAAAAAACATTCGTATAAAAATCAAAAATTTTATCTGTTAAATTTTACCACTAGTGGTATTATATACGATAAAATAAATTTATTTTAATTTTTAATAATTTTTATAAAATAATTAGGGAGAAAGTTTAAATTTAATCAACTGGATTAGTATGTTTTTGCAAAACGTATACCTGCCGAGCACTTGGAATATGAATCTCTATTGTTCGTTCAAATTTTAATAATGCTTCTAAACTTTGAGAATTAAATATTGAACTTCTCTACTTAAAAAACTTTTTCAAATTATCTTTACGCATCTCCTCGTTGCTTTTACTGTGCACTTTTTTCAATTTGAAAAATTGGAAATTTTAAATTCCCCTCCAACCTTGACATTTCGTCGATAAGTTAGATCTACATGATTGGGCACTTAAGGGTTATATGCAACCTTAAAATATTATATTACATATATATTCTATACATAGTATATTCTGTACATAGGAGTAATTGCTGAACCAACGACGATAATTTATGTGCTATTATTAGTATTAATTAATATAAATAATTGCAAAGAACTTGTAAATTATATCCTAAAACTTTAGGAAATTTTTAGAATGTATGTGTTTTGGAGCAAAAAACACCATATTTTTACAAAATACAAGGCCTACTATGTCAGGAATTTTTTAAGAATTCATATACATATATATATATTCGTATATAAGGATTTTCCTAAATTATCTAATAGAAAGCGATGCCATACTATTATCAATTGCTTTTTTAAGTATTTATTTAACATTTTCTATACCTTCTACTCTTACTTCTTTCTTCTTACTCATTTTAATATTACACTTTTTACTTAATTAACTATAAACTATACATAAACATAATATATTATATGCTTGTTTTCGAAAAAAAAAAGTAATTTGAGGTTAGGATTCACAAAAGCCGTTAAATTATTAAGTTATATTGTTAAGTTATTTGCCTAAAATATATTTTTTTATTTAAGGGCCTCCTAGCCTACTTGGACTTTAGGAAAATCCGGCACTAAGTGGGATTTGAAGCATTTTTTAAAACTTTTTTGATTAAATTTAATTGTTACATCTTTAAGTAGAATTGCTTTATGACAGTAGTATTTTTTATAAAAAAGTACCTCTCAAGAAATACATATTTTTTATTATTTTTTTTCAGTAAAATATCAGTAAAAATATCTTGTAAAATATGTGCTATGTATATACTTTTTGCTTGTTTGGCCAATTTGTTTAAGCAACCTTAAGTTGGTTAGGTTTTTAGTAGAAGCAGTAGTTTCTGGATGTATTGGTTTAATTGATTTAAAAATCTTAAATTTATTTATTTGCCACCTCTTTAACCAAATAACAGATATATGTAGGTACATTTGTTAGTATCCCGGCGCATTCGCCATTTTTTAAAATAAATTATTTGATATACATAAATATAAAGGAAATAATTGTGGGAAACAGAGCGTTGTTATCGTGAAAACACCAATTAAATTATCTTTATTGCAGTAACAGCTACTTTGCATGCGTTTAGCCAATTAGACACCAAACACTGTTTTTATTATTATAATTATGTGAAAAAAACATGTGCAAATTTTACGTCTTATTAATAATTATTTTAGTAAACAAAAATAATTTTCTTTATTTCATTATAAGGTTTTTTGTAAAAATGACCCTTTAGTTTGCACATATTTGACAGAATTACAAAGGTAAAACTTATATAATTTTAAGATAAAAATGTAGTTAACAATTTATTGTTAATCGTTCAATTTTCTTAGTTTCTTTAAGAAACTTTCTTGACCCATTACTGGTAATATTCATAAGAAAAAATTGAACCTACACCTCGCCAAAGTTTTTTGTTTTGATTGCGTCCCACCAACTTCAAATACCGACATACAGCTGTTTCGACCTATATTGGGTCTCATCAGTGTCGGGCAACTTGGTGTAGTGGAACACAATCAAAACAAAGGACTCCCTGATCTTATATGCTCGGTTAGTAAGCCAACATCGCTTTGTTTTCTAAATAATTCTTCTTTTTTAGTTTTTTTAGACTTTTGCACATGTGCGCAAGGCCCTTTGTATTATTTGGTTTTTTAATTTCGGGTGACATGACCTTTTAAATCCACTCCCATTGAACCACTAATATTGCATTTTTCTGTATATAATAATAAACATTATAAATTCCCTTCCTAACAATGGAAATAAACTCATTATTCAGGTTGTTAGGCATCAGTGGTTAGCCGATTTAAATATTTCCTGTGAACCAAAACGGGTTTTAAATTGGAAGAAGGCGACTATAAAAATATTTAAAATTGGTAAAAATGTGCCCATTTGACAGATGCAAGATTTTATTTATTACTTTTTAAAAACCATTTAATTATCCACTTATTAAAGTTGATAATGTATAGTTTAATTGTGTTAACATAAGCTTGTGGTTTGTTAATTTCATTTTGTAAAATTTTAACATACCTATCTACTTTGTTGTAGGTTTGTTATTATTTTAACAAAGGAAAATATTTTATCGAAAGTTTTCTAAAGATTCTTCTGTAATATGCAATTTTGTAAACGATTTATTTATTTTATAGATTATTTTGTTAATGTTTAACAAATTACAAAGTACACGTGATTTCAGGAAGTCAATCAAGTCATTTCCCACTTACAATACGCATCAACAAGTTTAACTGACTTTAGCGTCTTCAACTTATGTTTCTGCTTACTTTATTTTAATTCGTAACGTGTTCGTAACAACTGTCCGAATGTACCTATATACGAATGTACGAGGTGTGTTCAGAAAATATCGGGAATTTTCGTTTTCTGAAACAAATATTTATTTATTCGTCTACATTAATGTTGTCGCCTTCAAAATAGTCCCCATTGGATATTATGCACATGTCCAGCTCTTCTTCCAATACTCGAAACACTTCTAAAACTCGATCTTTGAGATAACCTTTAGTTCTTTAAGAGATGCGCTTTTAATGTCATCTATGCTTGCAAAACGACGGCCCTTTAAGGTTCTTTTTATTTTTGGGAATAGGAAAAAGTCAGACAGAAGCATGTCTGGCGAATATGGAGGCTGGGGCATCATTACAGTATTGTTTTTGGCCAAAAATGTTGTTCAAAATTTAACAATTTTGGAACAAATTTTGCTGCAACGCGTTTCATACTCAAAATATTTAAAAAAATGTCATGGGATGAGCCAATCGATATACATCATCACCGACTTCTCTGATGGTTTATGTGCGTTCGGGGCGTTCGTCATCTTCAACGTCTTCACGGCCATCTTGGAAACTCTTATATTACTTGTAAACTCTTGGTTTACTTATAGCAGACTTACTATAGGCCTTTGTTAACAGTTCACAGAATTTATTTTATTTTTTAAGCAAAATTGGATACAAATTCTCTTTGATCCATTTCTTTTAACGAACGAAAATTGCCGAGCTCATAAAACACTTCTAACCTTAGCCTTAGCGGCTGCCACAGACAAAGTAAACAATGAAAACAGCTAAAGTTTTTATCATACTTCGGTGGCATGTATACCAACATAATAAATAAAATTTTATGACAACCGGACCCTCCGAAGCCGCGAAATTCCCGTTATTTTCTAAACACACCTCGTACGAAGTCCGAAGTATCCAAAAAGATGCACTGGTTTTCAAATTGAAATTAGGTGATACAGTGTGGGTTAAAGTAACTAAATACATCAGTAAGTGTTGTAGTGGTACTGATTATTATATTGTACCAAATTTCTTTATTATTTGATGATTTCAGAATGGTGTTATTTAATTGTGTGTATGTTATTTTTGTGTTCATTTATGTAATTATATGTTTTTGGTTAGGAAATTGATAAATAAAACAGAATTTTTTTAATAAAATAATAAAAAGGTGTCTAAAAATAAGGTCCTTTTTAAAAATTACAAAAATTATGGTTAAATTATTGATATAGGATTTTTTTATTAAATCTACAAAATGTTTGTAATAATTACAAACTACTTAATCAATTAGTTCACAGATTAAAGTTGGTTGTAAACTTAACATAAAGTTATGTATACCTAGATTAGCATAAAATCTCGTTATTATTTGGTCAACATTTACAAACATTTTTTACTCTGTTGGATTGGGCAAAACAATAAATTTCCTGATTGTTCACTTTTTAATTTCATCTTGCGGTAGTTGAATAAAATATAGTGTGAGACTATTGGTCAAAAGAGGAAATTCCATTCACGTGTTACCGCACTCTGTACGCTCGTACGGCAAACTTTATTAAGGATTCTAGGTTGGTTTCTTTTTCAATCGTTTGTTTAAATTTATTAACCAACTCTTAAATATATTTATTACGCACATTTTTGCCAGGGTGGAGCTCGTAAAACACAACGATTTTGTGAAAATAAAAATATTTTTAACACATTTACCCTTTAAGTAAACCAATAAAATTTTAAAAACTTTTTTGTAAACTAAACCTGGTACACTAAAAACAAACAATTTTTCAATAATGCCAATCCATTTCTTGACAAATATTTTGAAATAATAAAAGACTATTAAAAATAAAATTTACAATTTCTTAAAATACTCATGGGATTCATTTTCAGCATTAATTTAAAATGATGAAAAGTATTTTGATTATACTTTAACAATTTGTTTATTTATGCTTTTTATTTATTGTACTTTTATTTGAATTATTTTGTATATATTTGTAATGCGAAAGGTTTTATGATGGGTACTTTTCCTAAAATAGCGGACCGATAATTTAATGCCAACTAACTGTTAAAAAAATTCAAAATTAGAGCGAAAAAAAAATTAAATCTTTTGGTCACAAAATTTAATGATAAAATTAGTACTTTATATCAAGCATAGAGCAAATTCATGAAACTTTGGGCAAAGCAAAATAAAGAATACTTCCCATACCATAAATATACCCATACCCAAAAAAGTCGAGTCTTCACAAAAAATTAAAGAATACTTGAGGAATAAAGGTAAAATTTGTATCATATAAAACGCATTTATTTTTACAAAGTATTTCATTTTGTATACATCGTTTTGTTGGTTGGCATATTTGGGTATGTATAATCCAATGGAATCCAATGGAATCCAACCATTTGTACTACTTATGGTAACGATAAATTATATAAAGGTTATATAAGGGTTGTCAAATTATATAAGAGTATAACAAGGTTTTTATAAAATCGCCATTTAGTTTACTAGTTTCATAATGGTCATATAAGGTTACTGTAAACTTTAGGTATATAATTAGGTTATATAATTGTTTCTACAAACATTTTATATAACCTATAGTAACAGTTACCACTGGGTTTATAAAAGAGTTTTATAAATTTTGCAGTTACCTGTTTTATAAAACTATTGTCTTTAATTTTTTGAAATAAAAAATTGTGAGTTATTAATTAAAAAATTGTTAGTCATTGAAATAAAAATTAAGCATAGTATTAGGTAGCTTTCGACGCAACGCTTTTTCATAATTTTATTTAAAAATTGTTTAAAAAGAAAATATTTAGCTTACAATTTATAAGTAATATAATATTAATAACATAAATATTTTAAAAGCATTAATACTGCAGGCAAAAATGGCGAACCTGACAAAACTAGTTGCTGTTGCATATTAAAAGTTTTATAACATCACATTAACGTCAGTTACTACAATGTATATAAGAGTTTCAAAATTATATAATAACACTTTAAGTAACTTAGATATTCCCATTAAACTGAACTAGTACCTTAGGTTATATAAAATTACCATGAGCAATATAAGAGGGCTCAAGTTTGAGACATTATTTTCACCATGATTGTTTTTTACATAATAGTTATTTATGTATTAAGGCAGTAAAGTCGTATTTTTTATCACGAATGTGGAAATTATTTGCCGAGGCGAAAGCCGAGGCAAATAACCACGTGAGTGATTAAAAATGAATTAATGCCCAGGTGCATATTCAAAATTACATTTAATAATACTAATAATTAATATTGATGAATAAATCAAATGTAATTTGAATGTAGGAAGTGTCTACGTATACTGTTTGTTGCGACGGTTATTATATATTTGCCCGCCGCGGCGATTTTTTAATCAAATTAATAAAATAAACTTAATATTTTTATTAAACAACATTTTATGAAAGGGTCCAATCGACCTCCGCGACGGTGCTTTTTTTTAATATTATTTAGTTGCTACTGAGGAGCAGTAGACACATCTTAAAATGTATAATGGGTTGTATGCAATACTCGTATTAAATCGGCAGTAAAGTTCTACTTTACTGTCGATTGTTTACTACTTTACTGCCGATTTCGGATAAAATAAATTTTAATTGAATTGTATTACAAAAACAACTTAATTGACCAAACCCACGTATAAAAATTACATTTTGTTTAATGTAAGTAAAAGTAAGATATTATTGTATTTAAAAAAAATCTATTCATATATCTTTTTTAATATTTTGGTATTTTGGTGTCCCCTGCTGTAAGTATTTTGTACATATTTACAATAAAAATTACTTTGCACTTTAAGTCGTATTGAGTAAAAAATTTTAGATTTAAATTATATACCATTAATATTTTCGCCATAATTGTCTTCTCAAAATATTCACGTAGTTTAAACAAGTTAATGAATACAATTACAATAAGAAAGATAGCGTACCTGAAGAAATATATATTTTAAAGAGAAAAGTATTGAAACAAGGAAAAAAGCCGGTAGCAGTTCTTTAGGAAGTAATATAGTGGTTTCCATAATATTCCTGTTATCTCTAGTTATAAAACTTGGGTTTTAAGGTTTTACTAAAATAGGTACCGATAACCCATAAACTCCCCAAATAAGCTCTTTAATGGGTATATAAGGATGATATAAATATTTCAGTAACCAAATTAAGAAATTTAGGTTTTATAATTTGGATGATATAACATTTATGGCAAATACTATAAAAACAAAAATGTTTATTGGGTTAAATATAATATTTAGGATCTCTATTTTATATATTACCAATTCTTAACATAAAGAACAAAAAAAACATCGTCGGAGGTTTACGAACGTTTTTAGAAAATATGCCTTTTTGCGCCAATATGATTTTATTGAACGATTTTTTAAATAATATAAAAATGAAAAATGTCAACGTTCTGTTATGGAAATCTATTATGTGCTCAAAAATATGGCTAGATATAATTATCAATTACCAAATTACCATTGAAATTACCAAATAACATCTGCTACACTTCTTGTAGATGGAGGGGGCGACGCGACGTCACATGCCTTAAACGCCATGGTGCTAAAATTGGGGCCTTATTTAATTAATTTAAAAGCACTTTTGGTATTATCTTTGAGCGGCAGTAAAAGTACTGTATGTCCACGATAAGTTGGCGGACCGAAGGAATAAGGTTAAAAGTGTAATTTAACTGACTTTTAAAAAAAAAATATTTTTTTTTATAAAGTTTAACCCTGCCTAAATAACATTCTAATGAAGTAATACAATATTTATAACCCGTCATGCATCAATATATAACACATATTTTTGTGGAAAATTTTAGGCTTTGCAAAAAAAGACTTTCACGATTTTTTTGTAAAACATCCATTTAAATAATATCGGGGGTTAATGTTTAAAATATATAACAAAAAATAATATTGGGTTTAACTTTTATTTTTTTACTTGAGTCACATCTAAATTTTTTATTTAATTTTAATTTATTTTAAATTTTGACCTGCGATATCATTTATATGGATGATATACGAAAAAAACACGAAATACCTTTTTTATAGAGCGTAACATTTATTACAAAAGTATGTTTTTTGTATTGTTCAATGTCTATTTATTATGCCATTAAAATGTTATATAGAAAAATATTTTCGTTCAAAATTATTTTTATACAGTAACAAATAATTTAGATGATACCCAAGTAAAAAAACAACATCAACAGACATCCTAATGTATATATAATGTATTATAGGTTAGAATATAATAATAAAGAAAGATAAAAATAATAACCAAAAACCTTTGGTTTTGTGTGTTTGTTGGAGGCATAAGCTTTTTGAAATATAATGATCAGATAATTGTGTGTTAGCATGTGGCTCTTTCTTTATTGAACGTCGAAAATGGGGATGGAAGATATCAGCGGTTCACCCCCGGGTTAAAAGTCATAGCACAGACCATTGCCTCTTATCTTGTGCGATACTACATATAAACACAATTCAAAGTTGCCTCTTTTAAGCTTAAGCGTTTAGATAAAATTCCAGGAAGTCTACCACCTTATACCACATCTAGGGTCCATTCAATTTTTAATAACACTTTCAAACTTTAAAAGTAGAAAAGTTCAATATGTATTTAGGAAAGTTTCATTCTTACGCATCCAATGGTTTTCAGGATGTAATATCCTTTGAAATTGTTTTTGAAAATTGGTTTCTACAAAAAATATTGTTTCAATTTTAACTTTAATTCAAGATTTATTAGGACCATATACAAAATATTGATTTTTAAACATATTAATTTACCGTGTTGAATGAATAATTTATTTTAAAAATTTTAATGAAATTATAACGAAAAATACCGAGCAATAATTGCGATAATAATTGCAATTAAAGTGATATCACATGTTTCTGCATACAGTTGATTAAATCAAACTATTATGGATTACGATTCCACAGCACATACAAATTATTTAATGATTGGTATACGCTAAAGAAGCAACGCTACTAGCGCCACCACTTGGCAGTCATTATCGCAACAAAAGGGCGGCTTTTAATAAGCAGTAAAACGCTTATTTTACAAATAAGTGTTTTCAAAAATGAGGCTGGAAAATGTTAAAAATATCGAGGAAAAAACCGTGAAACTATTTGTTGTTGGGTGTTTTTAGAGAGGAAACCGGGGTTGAGTTTTTACCGGTTTCCCAATCCGACTGAAGTAATAAATTGCACAGTCCCTGCAAAGTATCACCAATTAGATGCAATAAATAAACATTTTATTAATCATTATTATTAAAATGTGTATTATTGTATTGTGTATTTATTGCATCTAATTTACGTGAAAATTTGAAACATTAAAATTCGGTAAAAATCATAGAACAAATAGGTCGTCTAAACAGCGACAACTGCATTTTGAATTAGTAAAAGCGTTGATTAAAAAATCTTTACTTAACTATAAGAGTCATGAATTCGTAGATATATTTTGTTTCTTACTCTTTGAAAATGCAGTTGTCGGCTTTTGTATTTAGAGGACTCAAATATAAAAATGTTTGATTTTAAGGTTATTTTTTTTTTAAGTTTTATTGTGCCTCCAACATGCACGGGCCCAATTACAGGGATACACAGACAAACACAAATACAAGAAATAATCAGCCATACCTCTAATGGGATTTGAACCCACGACCTCTGGGCTTGTCCGCAGCAAATCAAATTAAATATTATAATTAATTAATAAATTTATTTATGTATAACTATTATTTTGTGCTAGATTTTTTAAAAATTTATAAACTTAAATATAAATTATATTAGGTAAAGTTACCCTTAGTTAATTCTGCACCAAAAAATATAGCTACAATTTACAATACTATTTACAATTAAAAACACAACAATAATAATTATGATTTATCATGATCACTTAAATAAAATACACACACGAACTTAATTATACAGCCCGTTCAGAGTAAAACCGAATATAGGGAAACGTATTGGGCGTGGCCTCGCCTTCCTCCAACGGGCGTCACAGTAGCTTGTGTGATAAACGACATGACGAAAGGTTCAGCAGGTAAGACGAACTTAAAAATTAAATGATAATAATGCATAATGGAGGGAGGCGAGGCCACGCCCTATACGTTTCCCTATATTCGGTTTTACTCTGAACGGGCTTTATAAGTATTTAAAATATAATAAATCAAAATCGATTACTACACCAAGCAAAGTTTTGGTTAAGCGAAATTTATCGTCTCTTCTGTAAAAAAAACTTTATTTATTTAAAAATGATGGGCAGTTCTTACGCTTTAAATGTATTGCTTGCTTTTTAGTAACTGAGGTTTAGTTAGCTATCGAGCGCCACCAGATGGCACACATATACTGTTTATTTGTCGATTTGCCTTATCATTTTACAACAGAAAACAAACAAAATTGTTAATTAAAAAAACCATTCCCATATAACTGGTGCTCTACAACTATAATCCAATATTGGGTATGCAGTAGTAAATATATTTATTGTAAAAACCAAAAGGCTATAGACTGAGGCCTTTCTGCCTAATATTGAGTGATTTTATGAAAAAATCAAAAACTAATCATTATGCGCAGGTATCGATTCAAGGAAATTAATAGAGGCGAGCCAAACCAATAAATTACCTTTAGATAATAGTTTATCAGTATGAAATGATACCGTATCTGTGAAACCGTAACGGCAAATGGATTACCTTTGACGATTTGATAGGTAATTTATTAAGAGACCATCGTGCAAACGTCACGTTGGCTCCTCCTTAAGCATTGCATATATACGTATGTATACATAAATGCATTTACAAATTCGACCATATTACAATTTGTACAATAAAATGCTGAAAGTGGGTGAAGGGGTCGTTTTAGGTTTATGGATTGACTAAATCAAATTTTGAGCAACTTTTTTTAAAATTTTTGTCTGTTAGTCAGTTAGCCAGTAAGTCTGGATAGTTTTTGTTGTCGCTTACCAGTTGGAGAATTGCTTGGCCACCGTAATTAGTTTTCTGTTGAAATGGTCCGGATCCGGATTTTTTTTGCGATTCTTTTTTCACGATATACAGGTTGCACCTTCTTTGTATTGGTATATATTTTTTTAAGAGATACAAAGTCGGTTAAATTATAGAAAAGTTGCATAATTAGTATATTAAAATGGCATTTAAAGGGTTGAAAAAAATATTCTCAAATAATTTCAAAACAAAACTATAAACCTCTCAAACCCAAACATCGTTATAACTTCGTTATTCATGTGAATTTAAAAAAAAACTATGTTTTATATACATTATTATCCAATTCGTGATTTGTCGCCTGCTTTACAAGATAAGAAACAAAAAAATCAAATCACAACTCAAATTATAGAAAGAAAACAAGAATTTGGATAAAATATGTGTATGTTTACATGTAATACTTACTTATTTCAACATAACAAATAACGAATTTAAAACAAAGTTTTTTTTTAATATTTTAGAAGTTTAGCTGTTTTTTTAAATGTATACATTAAATTTAAATAGGCTTTTAATTACGCAAATTTTCTCTAATTTATCCGACCACCTAGCCAGGTGGAAAAATTCTCACATTATGAAATATGTATAAAAAATTTGTTTTCAAATATTTTAAAAATTAAAAATTTTCTAAATATAACAATTTTTTTAAATTGTCCAAAATTCAAAAAATTTACAAAATATTACAATTTTTTAAAAATAATACCACGTTACTGTTAAAATTTTTTAGTGCAATGGGGGTGAAATAGTCAAATAATTTTATTTTAAAAAATTAAGGTAGTTTTAGGATTTTCAAAAATCCGTTTTATAAATAGCAAGCTTAAACTGTGAATATAGCTTTTGCCTCATAACAATGATTTAGCGACCTAAATATTTTTGTAAAAATCTAAAAAAAAATTACGGTGACTTTTCTAGTAAAAACTAACTTTCATTCCAGCGTTTAAAAAGAATACATGGTTAAATGTGGGAAACAAACACTAGGTTTAAGATTGATATATATGATAATATCAGATACCTTCAGATGTTTTTTGTAGAGCGTGAAATTGTATATAACTTTCCTCGCTTGGGTGTTGCGAAAACAAACCATTCCAAAGTTATAAGAATTCAAAATTAAAAAAATAAAAATTCCCGTGTTATTGAAATGGAAAAACAACAAATGAATTGAGGCAAACCTTAATATTAATATTAAGGGCTCAAATAGGCGCCAAAATTTTTGTTTTTTAATGTACTGTTAATTTTTCAACAACATTAGAAAAAAAATAATTGTTTTTTTTAAACACCGTAATAAATATATATAATTTTCATTTTTCAGGTACAATTCGTACCTAAAATAAAGGACTATACTTTGAGGTAGGTATCTGCTTATTATATTTAATTTTATATATTTTTCAGATTTATGTTTTAAGTAATTAGAGTACTAAAATGTATAGAACCTAATTTTTTTAAGTTTTTTTAAAAAAAGTCATGCTGCATCTTAAATGGGATTAAATAATTTTTAGTTAAAGTTAAGATTCCTAATATTTAGGGTTGTGCCTGGTCAATTGACCGAGATTTTTACATATTTTGACAGGAGAGATTTTGACCATGTCAAAATCGGTCAAAAACTTTTAATTCAACCGCGCGCGGCGGCGGCTCTATACCGGTGTACCTAGCGAAAAATATTAAGCATTAAAAAAGTGTTCGGTAGTGGACCATGGTGCAATCATAATAATGCTTTTTAAATAGTGTTCTGAGTCATTTTTAACTAATTAATTTTAAGAGAGTAAAGACAATGGCGAGGGTGGGTTCAGTGACGAGGATGATGTGCCGTTATCTACACATGCTAGCACAGTGTTGTCGGTTTTTGGTTCTTAAAAGAATCTCATGTACCATCTTCAGGTCTTATCTGCTGTTGCTGCTCTGCTGTGAGCTGGACGTGAATGTTCTTAAAAACAATGATATTATGAATGTTTTCTTGTCCCTCAGAATGGTTTCTTTATTTTTTTGTTAGCTGTTTTTAAATAAATATACGTTTCTATTTAAAATTAAGTAATTTTACTCATGCCTTCATTTCTTTAGAAAAAACTAAGGAATTTGACTGGCGCTTAGTTATTTGACTAGTCAATTGACCACAATAGATTTTGACCGGTCAAAATCCCAACCCTACTAATATTTGAAAACATTTAATTCAGACACAAATATTTTATTGGCAAATAAAAAATTGAAACACTTTGTTGGTTAGGTAGTTAATTTTATTCTGAAGAGTCCAGAAATATTATATATTATCTAATAAATTATTTAAATTAAATATTTGTATAAAGCGACATCTATACGAAAATAAAGAACCATTAGAATAAAAATTTTTGACACAATTTTCACCATTAACATTATTTTATTAAACTTAACAATTGATACTTCAAAATATGATTATGTTGAAAAGTATTAAAAATTTCTACACGCGGGAAATGTTAAAGGTACAAAAAGTTACAGTTGTATTTATTGGAATTCACGTTAGAATTTCTAACTTGGGAACCTACCGGCGTTAAAATCTTAAATTTTTCTGTGTTAATCAAAATTTGTTTCCTTGAAAATAGACTAACAATCGACATAAAAGCAGTTTTTCACAGTAAACGAGAAGGGAATGATTTATGGGCACTAAACCCAAATTTTTTAAAGGTTTATCAGTTAAATATATTAAACTGCACTACTACCGCGAAATGAAAAGGTCTTATAATCTTTACAAGTATTGGCGTCAAGAAACTATTTAATACATTTGTATTTTTGTATTGAGATAATGAAATAATTTTGACATTTAAGCCTGGTTCTAACAGAAAAGTAATTTAATTTAAGATGTAATTTAATTTAACTTAAAAGTTAAAAACCCAACAATCCTTTGTAACGTTCATACAGTGATGTAATTTAAAACTTAATTTAATAGTTGGCCAACTTTTATCTTTTAAATTAAATTACGTTATTTCAAGGTTATTTCGTATTATCTAACCTATTTTGGGAGAATCTAACCTATTTTGTGTAAACGCTTTTAATAATAAGACAAATATTTCGATTGTAATTACCAAAGTAAGCCATATATATCTAAAACTTTAAGTTTTAGATACATTAAGTAAGCACTCTCTTTAAAATATTGTTTATAATTTCAAAAACTATTAAATTACGTTACTTTTTGTATGAACGCAAGTAAATTAAATTAAATTACTTTTAAAGTTAAATTAAATTATATTACGTTATTTCTCTGTTAGAACCCAGCTTTAGTATTATTTTACAGGAAAGGGACTTTATTTTAAAGATTGTATAAACTTTGAAAACTAACCTAAAACTAACTTCAGCCCGTGACTAAAGCGCTATAAAGCCTCAACTTGTCAATGTATTTAAAAGGTCACTTAGTGCAATGGAAACATGTACGATAATGGGCGTTTTAAAGTTGAAATTATAAAAATCTTTTTTTATTTATTACCCTGATTTTATTTTAAAAATTATATTGTTTAAGGTAAGAATACCTTTTATCTGTAGCTTTACTTAAAATAACAGGAACAAATATTGACAGTATTTCATGTTCCTTACCTGACAAGCAGATATATCCGTATCATTAGTAAGAATATTGAATTTCATCGTTTTCAATGTAAACAAAAAGCATTTATGCCACATCCTATTTATGTCTTCTGTGCGATATATTGTTGATGTTTCAGTCAACAAACATTTCCTTTTGCACACGATTTAATATTGCGGTAACGATTCACATCAATATTGGATTTGTATACGTACTTTTTATTTTTGGTAGGATTCAGTTTGTTTTTAATATTTGTATTCAATTGTAAATCCTACTAAAAACAATAGGCAACAATAATAATGTAGAAATAGACCAATTTATTTATAAAATGGAAGAATTTGTGGGGTGCAATGCACACTATACAGAGTGTTTAAAAAGAACTTGACAAACATAAAGGAAATTATTTTTAAATATGTTTGGTTATACGCTCATAACTTTTTATAGTTAATTTTTGGTGGTTACAAATTACATTTTTTACACTTTTTGGAAAAAATATTTAGCAAATACTAAATTGTGTTTTTTACTTTGTGCAGTTAGGCACCTAAAATTAACATTAACTATTTAATTTGTATAACCAATTGTATTTTAATCTATTATATTGGGTAAAAAAAACAATATTTTATTGACTTTTTAAAATTAATTTTCTTTTCTTTTGTGTTTCGTAATATTAAATTAAGTTTGGATTATAATATTAAAAATAGGCATTAAATGGAAAATTATTCATTTAATCGAATATTCTGAATAGTATACAATTTGATTGTAGGTACCTAAATAAAGCAATTAACATTTATACACCGCAAATAATTTATAATGATTGTGTCAACCGAAAATTTATATAATTTCAAATTAGTTAAATAATTGTATTAAATTATATGTTATACGTGTTGGCAAATGTTTAGATAAAATATAAATGTAAATATGGTATTTATTATTAGCAGATTTATAATTACCTACAATAACTACATTATTTGTTAACACCATTTTAATATTATGTTTTTATTTGAGTATGAGTATATGAGTATAAGAGACGTATAACCAGCCCCATTTCCTCTTGACTCTCAAACCTCGTACAGGCCTAAGTTTACTTACGCCGATTTTTGTTCTTCCCCAGCAACTGCACGGCTTCACCCGTGTTTGCTGGGTGCGAATGTCCATTGCGTTCCGTACTGTCCCCTATTTGGGGCTCGAGAGCGAGAGGCGAATAGTTATAATAGCCGTTCCCGGGTTCGCCGGGCCTATGCTATACGCTCAGTGAGGTATGGATGAGGGACGGGAGGGAGTTGGTTTTTGGAGGACAATTACGCCGACTTAAAACTAAGTACGACGCGGAATCCCCCTAGACCAGTCGGTTAGTATTACTCCAAACATTTGGGATTACTATTTGGAGTTGGGGAGTTGTTATTACGCTGCAGGGGTGTAGTTTCCTAGTCGAGGTCTTCGTCTTGTTCATTATTGTCATTATCCGTGTCGGATAGTTCCTGATCTTGGTAAAGTGTGTCGGTTGTTTTTTTTTTTTATTTTATTTTTATTGTTGTTTAGTTGCTCCCAACTGGTCTTGTTACTTTGTGAGAAGTGCATGTATTGTGCTACGTGTCATGAAATGTGAAGCATGGTCTACAGATTTTTTTTGTCTTTAAGATCTAGTTTAAGGGTGGCTTGTAGTATGTTGTTGCGTTGTCTACGAGTGACGTGGACCCAGTGTTTAATGGGCTACTCTTACCCTTTTGGTAATGGTTTTTCCCATTGGTACGATAATCGGCACACATGATAAACTCCCCCGCAAAGAAATACAACCCCCCGCGGCCCCCCCGGAAGACAATCCACACAACGGCAATCGTACTACGACTACCGCCGTGTAGACCATCCCCCGTATAGGCCACGGGAGGCTGCACCCCCCCGCGGAGGAGCCCATCACTCGTGCCGAGCGTAAGGCCGCAATCGCTGCGATAAGGCAGTTCCCAGTGGGGGGTATTTTTTTTACTTTTACAAATTTTACAATTTTCCAAAAGTTCGATTCTTTCTCTTTTACTTTTTTTTTTTTTTATGATTAAATTATAATAATTATTGTTACATAATTATTACAATTTTTAACTTAATTTCCGAAAATTCGATAATTTTATTACCCAATTCGTTAATTTCAACTTTTACATCTGGCAATACTGCTATTCACACTCAACTTGTTTATGTTATTTTTGTCTTCTTGCATATTTAGTTTATTATTTATTTATCTTACGCCTTTTTCGATGGTTGTTATTGGAGTTATTTGCGATTGAAATTCATCGAAAAAGTTTAGGTACGCATTAATTTGTCCTGTTTTGTCACTTATGTGTTCATAACGACTGCTTAGGTCATTTATTGCGTCCTCGATGTAGGGTCTGTACGTTCCTAGGTTATTACGTAAGTGGTTGTTTAATATTTGTCTAGTCTCTGCTGTTGTTTCAGTTTCGCGTAACGAACCTATCACCGTGTTAAACAGCTGATGTGCAATCGCTGCGATAAGGCAGTTCCCAGTGGGGGGTATTTTTTTTACTTTTACTATGAAGTCAAGAGTGTTTACAAATTCCATGGAGTTTGATTATAGTGCTTTTTTTAACTTTGTTTATTTTTCTTAGTTTATGCTGTTTATGTCTTAAGTGTCAAATTTATTTGGTCTCGGTTTGTTTTACTTGAATTGTTATGTTGACAGCTTTATTGCCCTGTTCAACTTTGGTGCGTGTCCGCGATCGGCTGTTTGGTTTTTCTTGGAAAATTGACTTTTATTTTATTTAATGCCGATGATTATTGTTTTTTTTTAGTTAGGCAATGTGCCTTGTTTAGTTCAATTTGCAAATTATGTGTTAGGTCATGCGGAAGAATTGGAAATACTTAGCAAATATTTGCAGGTGGCCTGTTCCTCCCTTGTATGTCCTCTTTTGATTGGCCTGTGGAGATCGACCTGTTGACCGATGGTGCGACCGCTCAGGCACTGACACTTGTCACTCGACACTTTCTTGTCACTCAACGCTTAAAACTTTTGACCGTTTCACTATGTTCGCCTGCACCTGTCACTTCACTCCTCCTTTTCGCTTGGCCCTCAACTAATTATTGACCGTATTGTAGTCTGTACTCACTGTATTTTTTTTTACACTATAGTAGTTTGCACTATGAAGGTTTATTTGTTGGTTATGGTTTTATCGTTATACGTTTTACGTTTACTCTGCCTCTGCTGCGTCGACTTATTCACTCGACGGCTGGGACGAGAGTGGTTGGGTTGGGTTGTCAATTATCAAATTCCAACCCAACCATTTTAATATTATGTTTTTATTTGATGTACAAATTAATGATACTAAGGAATATATTATAAGTATAATCATGTGTTTTGTATAATCAATTCATGTACCTACTAATGAATTAGTCAAAAATAGAGAAAAAGCAGCCACTTATAATTCTAGTCAACAGCAATTTGTATACCGGGCATTTAGCAGTCAATTCCTAAGTAAAATTGTCCGCTGAATCCGAAATGCCATAAAAAAATATAAAAGTAAAAAAGTTTTTAAGATATTTTATTGAATATATAATATGGAATTAAGTAAACAAATTCAAATTGCTGTAAACTACAGTTATTAGAGGCTGCTTTTTCGCTATGACAAATAGTAATTTTTCACTAGGCGGTAGCCGAAACTAACTGGGAGTGTTTTATTAGCTAGGCTACAATGACAATTTGTTGTTTTTTTTACGAAGTTGGTATCTCATTCAGTTTTAAAATTTGACAGCCATAAAAAATTTTTAATAGTTATTTACGTGTCAAGCTTTGTAAATGAATCTATACGGGCGAGTTGGAAGTTTGCGACGCAGGAGCGAACCCCATAATCCAGTGAGCCTAGTAAAGATTAATTGCAAAGCGTGAGACGTACAAACTTTTATTTTTATCTTTAGATAACAATTTTCAAATATAAAATTTCAATTAATGTGTCAAATGTGACATTTCAGTTCATAAATTGCTTTTATCCGAAATCGTCAGTAAAGTAGTCAACAATCGGCAGTAAAGTAAAAGTTTACTGCCGATTTAATAGAGAGTATAGTATGCAACCCATTATACATTTTAAGAAGTATCTACTGCTACTCAGCAGCAACTAAATAATATTAAAAAAAATGCACCGTGGCGGAGGTCGATTGGACCCGTTCATAAAATGTTGTTTAATAAAAATAATAAGTTAATTTTATTAATTAGATTAAAAAATCGCCGCGGCGGGCAAATATATCATAAAAGTCGCAACAAAAAGTATACGTAGACACTTCCTATATTCAAATGACATTTAATTTAATCATCAATATTAATTACACTGTGATACAAAATTAAGGTTTGCGAAAGGGAATGGAATAAAACCAAAAGCAAATGAAAGTTTATACTTTCCACAAGAAAACCCTCTCAGGGTTTATTTATATCACGTTTCAGTTTTTTTTCGTACGCATTTAAAGATGGTAAATTTTTTGACACCCTATAGGAAAAACATAAGTAAAACTATGTTAATTATTCAAAATAATTTTGTCAATTTGATCGAGGAATCCATTTGTGATGTTAATTTTTACCAAAGACCCTCAGCATAGGACGCTATCAAAAAATTGTTACTAATTTTTACTATTTTTGAAGGTAAGAAATCCATTTTTGTCATCCGTTTGTTGTAAAATATACCCTAGGTGATATTCGAAAGCAATTTTTATCTTAATTCCACGTGAGTTTGGGATAAATAAGTTTTATTCTGTTTAGTTACGCAAAACTTTTGATGTTCAGTAAAGTTATAGTTATTACTTAGTATTACTATTATTAGTATTACTGTGTTTTGATTTTGTAGTTTTCTAAAATTGTTTTTTTTTGTGATTATTTCCTTTTAAAATTTATTTTTAAATAAGTGAAAATAGCTGTGATTTATTGTTTAAAATTGTCTTTTTTTCTTCTTCTTTTTCATTGTTCTAATAGTGAAACAATAATTTCATTATTAAACTAGTTTAACAATAGCTTACTTTGTTAATTGTTTTCGAGCGTATAATATCTTAATTCCACGTGAGTGTGGGATAAATGAGTTTTATTCTGTTTAGTTACGCAAAACTTTTGATGTTCAGTAAAGTTATAGTTTCATTAATTTACCTTGTATAATTTTGATGATTAAAAATACAGAAAATGTATAAATTAATAAACAACGTACCGTTTTTAAACCTTCCATAGGTAGGAAAAGAATGTTTTTAGTAAAATTTAAGATTAAAATTTAATTTAATAAAAAAATATCTAAGCAAATTTACATATTTCAAAATAAACGAAAAAATATTCGACGAGAAATCAAAATTGTAAGGACTCCAATAGATTTAATTTCATAGAAATCAACAAACGGAAAAAATCTGATATTATTCTCAATGAAACGTTTTTAAATCTATTCTAATATTATAAACTCTCTTAACCTGTGAGGAAGCGCGTATAGGTAAAATTTACCCAGGTGGATTTAAAAATGCTCCAAGTTTGAGTAGCAATCCAAACAATAGCTGCCTTCTATTTTCTAATTAAAATCTTCCACAGACAAGTCTCTGGTGTAAGTCTGTGGACTTTTCCAAGTGTATTAATGTACTGTTTTTGCGAAAGCATTAAGTTTGTGCTGAATAGTTCCGCTGTAAAGTACCTCTGAGTAAATTTCACACAGCTCGCGCCTATACGATAATGTATTTACCAGTAAATTTGGATTTGTTTTTGGTGATAATTATTATTTGTTTGTGTATCTTTTTACTGGTTTTACATACATTTTAGAGCATCATGGCGTCAAGATCCACATTTGATAATAAACGTCCTTTAACAATGAAAGAATTAGAAAATCTGGCCAATGAATTATCTGAAAATAAGGATATCTTTCCAGAAAGTGATACACTCAGTTTTAAAAGTCTTGCACCACTTTGTAATTCCATCTAGAAGTTAGCGCATTTAATGGTAACAAACCATCCTCTTTGTATTAGGGATGTTATAATAACATAAATGCAATTTTATATATTTGTACAAATAACCTAAGAACCTTTAACACTATATTTTTAAGTACCTTGTATTGCCACCCCTGCTCTGTATTTATTTATTTAGGTATTCTTAAGATATGTTATTTCATTCCTCAGCAGCGGCTACAATAAAGTCTTGAACATTCATGGGGGAGTTCAAACGGTTACGAATAAATCTGGATAAATAATCCCAGACGTGTTTAATCGGATTCATGTACGGAGAAAGAGGTTGCCAATCCATTATGTCAATTTCACCCTCTCGCAGACACTCTAGGATAGCTCTAATTCGATGTGGATGGGCATTGTGATCCATAAAGATAAAATCGGGACCTACTTTATCTCAAGGTAATTTAATGATATATCATTCAGCCTATAGGCCGAATGATTAAATCCATGTAAACTAGTCCAGTCATAGTGCCAGGAACATTAACAAGTTGAGTTTTTCTTTCATACATGATTCCACCCTAAAATATAACACTTTCGCCTTCAAATGGTACCACTTCTCTGGCAAAAGCAAGTCGCTGGTGTGCTTTCCGTTTTCTCCAGACACGACATTGACAGTCGTCACTGACCAATCCAATTCTTGTTTCATCCAAGAACAGAACATTTGACCATTGAGGCAATATCCAGATTTGGTGATCTTGAGCCCATTCTAACCGCGACTATCTATGTCTAGGCATTAACCTGGGAACTCGTAAAGGTCTTTCACAAAGCAAACCGGATGTAATCGAGGATCTTCTGATGGTGGCATTACAAATAAGTTGGTGGTATGAAGCCTGGTACTGCCTTCGAAGACTACTGACCGTGATGGACCTGTTTCTCCTAGTTACTTGTCTTAAATATCGGTATTTCCTTTGAGTTGTAACCCTTGGACGCCCACTTATAAGCCTAGTTTTTACAGAACCCGTCTCATTATCCTTTGAATGGCCTTAGTAACCGTACCATAGTCACAGCCTAATCTAACAGCTATTCGTTGATGCGACCGACCTTCTTCAAATAGAAAGATTATTTGCAAATGCATTCCATTGCTTAGTTGAGCTCTAGACATTTTTAAGAGGATTTTCAACACTATTTAATGTTAAGCTACACGTACAAAACTGCATATTTTGTTTGGGATTGCGAAACGGATTTACTTCTTGGGTTTTACGGTGATTTTTTTAGTTTTATAACAAAAACATTCACAATTTAATATTTATACTACTGAAATTCTGAAATGGCCGCTTTGGCCTTTATCACAAGTGGTTTAATATTTGGAAAGAGATAAAACCTCTAAATGGAACAAGCATCCGCTAAAAATGTAAAGACACCAATAGAAGCGTGGAATTGCTTGATTACTGAAAATATAATAGACATTGTTGTTGAATGTACAAATATTTTTATTGAGTTAAAAAGCAAAAGTTTTAGTTCCTATCAATAAAGGAAATCAAAGCTTAATTTAGTATTTTGTATTATTCTGGCGTACTAAAGTCCTATTGGCAACAGACTCTTAAACGTTTTATACTTTAAATTTGTACTGGTTTGTAAGTATTGAGTTAGTCAAAGATTTATTATAAAATGACTTTCGTTGGAACTATACGAAAAAATTAGCGCGAAATTCCACGAGATTTATTGATTGTGAAAAAGAGAGATAAATTCAACCATATATGGATTCACGAATAATATTAGTCTTATCTTACAAACCAAAACACAATTAATTAGTACTTTTACTGTCCAGCATGCACCATAATGCGACTAATATGGTGAATGGATATGTTATCGATAAATATGGAAATAAAAAATATAGGCTAAGAAGAGATTTTCTAAAAAGTATTAATATTGACTTGACAGAGGATCAGATTTCATATCGTGCCTTACTCACAAATATACCTCTTACCACGGGTTAAAATAAGAATAAATTTGTTTACACCAAAGAGGAATGAACCACCACCTAAACAACCAAGGGTTCAAAGGGCAGGTGTGAGGAATCTCAAAATAAAAAGAATCGTCAAACTTTAACAAGCTGTTCCATATGCAAATGTTTGGAAAATAGCCAATATTTAGAAAATAGCCAAGATTAGGATGTATATGAGATTGATATATAAATATTAATTTTACTCATATAATTATGAATACTTAAATAAATTTTTTGTAATTTTTATAATAAAATATTACTCATAAACATGTTTGTTTACTTTTTTAACAAATACAAAAATAATTTTAGGTAGGTACATAAAAGTGGGTAAATTTTACCCATTACGCGTCAATGAGTAAAATTTTTTACTCGCAGTCTGTATGAATTAGTCAAAAATTACTAATTGTCATATCGAAAAAGTAGCCACATAATTCTAGTCAAAAGCAATTTATATACCGGACCTTAAGCAATCAATTCCTATGAAAAATTGCTGAATCCGAAAATGTAAAGTTATAAAACCGTTTTTGAGATATAGTCAATTTTCCATATAATATTAAATTAACTGTATCTCAAAACTGCTTTTGTTATTTTTCTCAAATCGCCCGTAGAAAAAACGTAATTTCTTGAAATTGTACTAATAAACAATTGGAAATCATTCTTTATAAAAAGTTTGGTACGAAAATCCTAAAAAAAATTCATAAAATTATAAGACCTTTTTTAAAGAAAGCATTTTTGTAGAACTTTTGATTCCGAGTAAATCCCTTTTTGGAACAACCCAATAGCATAAAATGCGGCTGAGATATAGATATTTAAACAAAAAAAATCAAGTTTACCTACGTGTATTTTAAATGGGAAATTAGACTACTTTTTTAATACTACCCGGGAAAATATTTTGAAGAATAATTTTAATTATATTTAAAATATTTTTTTATCTACCTACAATTAAAGATAATAAAACATAATAAATCCGTGGCATAGTGGTTTTTAACTTCAACAGTTACACTGTTCAAAATTTTAGCTAATTTTTACCTAAAATATTAGACTATATAGGACCATTGATTTTTTAAGGCAAACTGCTTAAAATGAATTCAGAGGAATATTCCCCTTTTAAATTAGTGAATTCTTTAACTGATATTTTTAAAGAAAATGATACAATTAATTAAGCAAAATTACTTAGGTTTCAAAGATGATACACCTTAGATCGTAAGGGATATTGCCTGAGAATAAAAGAATAAATTTCCTGTTTCTAAAGCAATTTGCTTAAATTTTTAGGCAAATTATATATATTTTTAGTGAAAATCCTAGCATAGGAATTTTCTTCCAAGTTAGGACTCCTTTATCTTTATGTCCTAGGCGAATTAACAACGGCGGTTCCGGTTCTACATGTACCCTGCAGGGTTGGGATTATTTAAAAATAAATTGGGGTCAATGGGAAATTCCATTTAGTTTGTATTACTAAACTATAGCACTACAAAATGTTCACTTATAGCACAATAATTGTTAACTATGTTGTTATATCAATAGCACACAACGCGGTCTTTAAGCTTTCGTTGATTTTGGCATTATGGTGGACAATATAGGCGCGAATATTTATCGTAAAACGTCGCTATTAGCAAACGTAGCCGATTGCAAGTAAGTCACTAATATTTAAAGGAATTTACCTAAATTAGTTCAATAATTTTCCATAATAATTTAGAAGAATTACCTAAATTAAAAGCAAAATTGTCGTACCTAAAACTAATTGAGATTTTAAATAAATATTTAGGTAATCTGTCTATCTTTTTAAATTTTACAAGTTTATTAAGTAAAGTATGAATATTTATCTAGAAGTTAGTGAATACACCATAGAACTAAGGCATTCGTTTCTGCCTAATAAACGAGAAGGTAAATTGCTTTACTCGTTTAAGCATATTACCTTATTTTTCCTCAACTAATTCTGATTAGGTATTTCAAAATCCTTGATTTTGAACAGTGTAATTTTTATGTCATAATGTAGACTAGTACATGTAGATTATTCTTTAGCACTTTTATTTTTTTAGTTTCCTTTTTTTTACATTAATGTTGCAAATGTTGGGTATTTTTAATAACATAGCATGTAGTGGTCAATATCAGGATAGCCACGACGCGAGTTTCGCTTTGTGGACTTTTTAAGTAAGTTAAAACATGTTGCAAACTTCCTTTAGTTACTCTAATCAAAGTTGGTAATACTGCATTAAAATGATAACCTGTATTTTACCATTTTAAATGTAATACATAGTATTTTTTGTTATTTCCGTATATATATTTACATTTTAGTACGTACTGTGTATGCTACATTTAAGTATCCAACCACTGTTAAAATTCTTAAAAGAAAATAATTGTTTTTAACTAAATGCCAGTTTCTTGGTACCTTAAGCATAACCAACTTAAATATCGGGTGTTTTCTCTGTCAAGACTATTTTGATGGTTTAGTAAACTTAAATGCACAAGGACCGTTTAATTATAGACGACCAATTAAGAAAATAAGTTTTGAATGAACGTTTAAAATGAAAGAGCTTCGCGCAAGATCTCTGCTGCGTTTGCTAATAGTAGAACAAAAACGTGATATTTCTTCAGTTAATTGTTTCGAGGAATTTCAGTGATTTTTGTTGTAGTTTCGGAATAAAATATCTAATATTATACGAATTAAATAGTTGTCTGTAAGGTGGTTTAAGCCCAGAAAGCAGACTAAAGCAATCAAAAACGCAATAATAAGCAGGAAATGTTTTGGCCAGAATTCATGACAATACATACACACATCACTATATTTTCAAACGACCATTTATCTCCAAACTTAAATAGGCTTAGGAAAAACTATTTATTTTCAGCAAATATATGTAAACAGAAGTTTTATTTAAACTTATAACATTCAAACTAGCCGACCTATTAAAAAAGAACTGGAAACCGTTTGTAAATTTTAATTTTAAAATACACCTTGTATATGAATTTTTATCATACTGAACTAACTAATCGCAAAAACACTGTAATCCCTCTGCAGGCAAGTACACCTCTTGTCGCGTCATTAAGTAATATATGGCTAGTTCCACAAACTAGGGAATTTTGGGTGGCTTAGTTTATTACGAAAAATGTTATACAAACTAGATATACTAAAATTATTTATTTTTCGAAAATAATTTGTTTAACTATCAGTATCTTGGCTTATCCCACGACCAAAATTTCGTCCCATCAGTTAAGTCCTCAGGATCCTGGTAAGAGTTTACTTATGAACTAAACAAAATAAATAAATAATTTTAGTGACTTTATATAAAAATTGATTACACTAAGAAGTGGGTTTACTTAATTTTTTAATTGTTGTAAATATACATTTTTAAAAACATATTAAAAAATTATCAGTATTTTTGTGTCAGGATCAGGCATTTAAATTTTACTTACTATTATCTTGTTAAAATAATAATATATTATGTTGTTTACAAAATTTTATCAAGTTCAAAGATATTATAATATTTAAAGTTCCTGTAGATAGTTAAAATGTCGGTCTGAATTCAGGCTCATTTTTGTCCCTATTGTAGAACTACCCATATACCAATTAAATTGTAAATCGAATTTAAATTTAGCCACACACACATTTTTCTACATAATCGTGTTCGATCACCCTTAACACGTCTACGACATTAAAGCCAAAATCAAAACATGCTTCGATAGCGTGCTAAGCAGTAACTTATACGGGAGATTATTATCGTCATTTCTTAACTATAAAGTAAGCGTTATACAAAAAAAACAATAAACATATTTTATTTTTATATCATTTCTTAATATAAAACTTCAAAACTTACTTAAAAGCTTTTACTTATAAGAAAAATAACTGTAATAAAATTATTTTAATAAATATAAAGATTTATAAAACTAGCGATGCACTCTCAATGTTTAACGAGGCACACTAGATCAAATTAACACGGTACATTTCACTTCACCAAAAACTGGGTCAGAAGTATCAAAGCCACCTTAAAGAATAAGGTAATTTATTATTTTTATTTTAAATATTAAACCAGCTTGATTTTTTAATGTTTTGATTTTAAATATTTGGTATGTAGGTACTAGCCTGGAATTTTACCATTTTTTAATTAACAATATAATATAATCTTATCTTAATAAATTTTATTTTAAAATATTTATTGTTTATTTAAGGGCCGTATGCAGAAACGTTGATTTATTTATATCAATTGCAGATTTAGCATATCAGTGGATGTAGGTTTTTGCACGACATGGCAACGTAGTAATTTTCTTTAAAAACCGTTGTCGTATAAAATAAATTTGGTAATTATCTTTCAACGTTTATATTTTCCCTAAAAAAGTCGATTTCTATCCATTAACATTTTAAATTATATGTACATAATAGTATATTATGTATCAAGTTTGATTAACGCTATTTTATACACGAATTTAATTTAGGCACGGGCGAGCTTGCGAGCGAGTGCTTAAATTAATGAGTGTATAGAAAAGTTTATAAACGAGGTGCATACTATACTTTTTCTACGACAAATACTTATTATTATCTTAAAATGATTAAATCAAAAATTTGTATAGAGCGCCATCTATGAAACAATAGGGAATTCTATGTCAAATGTCACATTTTTCTATTTTATAAACACACATTATAAAGGTTATAAATCGAAATGTATTTCTTGAAAATTGACAGTTTTTCACAGTGAAAGTAAAGAAAATGTTTTATGAGGACTTAACAGTGGAGTCCGTGCCCGAATTTAAGTTATAGTTTACTGCCGGCGAAATTAAAAGGTCAGTACAATGTTCATATAAACTTTTCAAATATTGGCGTTGAGAAACTATTTAATAGTTTTGTATTTTTGTATTGAGATAATAAAATAATTTTCACATTTAGTATTATTTTACAAGAAAGGCACTTTATTTTAACGATTGTATGACATTTGACAACTGTCAACTAACTTAAAACTAAGTTTAGCCCATGACTAAAGCGCCATAAATGTTTATTTAAAAGGTCACTAGTGTCATGGAAACATGTACGATCAAGGGCGGTTTAAAGGTGGGAGTAGAAAAAACAATTAAAATGTCATAAAGATTTATTTGACATTTGTGACATTTGCTTTTAACCATAGAAAATAATTTCGTTTATATAAGTCATGGTTTACTAGATTTGTTTTTTGACCAATAAAATCATCTAAAATGGAAATCGGTTGATATAATTTATATCAGTCGTTAACGAATGATTTAAAATATGGATAAAAATAGACAGAATTTTTGTTTGTAAATATATAAATAATAAATTCAGAAGGTAAACCTACCTATAACAAAGATAAAATTAAAAAATAACATTTTTTTTAAGATAAATATACTACCATGTTAATTATATGAAATATCTTTGCTGTTTTGTTGTCTGATTGAAAAGCTGAATGCTTGAAATCAATTGATTTATAACTTTCTTTGGTTTCATTGTAAAATAATTACCCCTTACAATGAACTTAGGTGAAAATATTTATTGATTCATTTTTTTATCATTAAAAACATGCATACCTTTCATAAATGTTTACTTTTTAATATAATACCTAGATAATTTAAAAATATTTACTATTTAATAAATTATAAGAATTATAAAATAAAACCAAAATTGTGTTTAAAAAATATTTGTCTTATTTTTTAAATACTTTTTAAATTTTAGAACATGTTCAACTCATTTTTTCTTTTAAATTTTTAAATTATGTGCTTGCTCTTCAAATAGAAACAGTAGGTTTAGGGTACAGGGCTTTACAAGGCAGAACAGACTTTTTTTTTTGAAGAAATTTACACTCTACTTTTTTTTGGGCCCAGAAATATAGCCAGATACTATTAAACATAAAAGAAAATGAAATAAACTGATATATTCAAATCCTTTGTTCGCGGGATTATCCCAGAAGACAAAGATTTTGAGAATGGTTCATAAACCAACAAATGATGATCCAATTTTTTATTAAGGATGAATGTTGATTTAATTTTTACAACTGGTAAGTTTCGGATGAGGAAAATTCTATTTTTCCAAGGGAATTCCAAAAAAAAATCTATCAATTTAAGAGCTGGTCTCATAGGCGACTGTTGTACGGAGTTCTATAAAAATAAGCTCAAAAATTTAATAGAAGACTTTTCAATAGTATTTTGTGGTTTGTATCAGCACGATGGAGCACCTCCGCATTGTAGCAGTGATATCCAAAATATATTAAATAAAAAAATTTCTTAGCGCTGGATAGGCCACGAGAGTGCTGCTTTGTCTCCAGGTATCACACCTGGAAGACTTTTAACAGATAACTCCTGAAATGAAAGAAAATTGTAAAGCAAGCCTTAGCCAGGCTTAGTATTGAAAGGAACGAAGATATTTTTGAGTATTTTCTTTGACTTCTGCTTATTTGTTTTATTAGTTTATTAGTCACAGGGCCGGTTTATCAATGTCCAGTTAAGTATCCTACTGGTAAATAAAATTAAAGTGGTAGCTAAACTGTTTATCAATATGCAACTAACTTTTACTAAGAACTTAAATTAAGATAACTGGAAATAAAGTAAAGTAAAGTGTCAGATAGGGAAATAACTAGAATCGATTTATAGGTTATATTTGTGTTTGTGTAGTGTTGTTTTTTAAATGAATATTGGAGATTTTTTTGAAAGCCACGACGATAAACAAATTGTTGAGTTTGTGCAATACAAGAGAAAACTATATATAGTATATACAGTTATAAAAAAACTATATATAGTATATATACAGTTTAAAAACGGCAAGAATATTAAATTATTTAAAATTATAACGATGTTGATTTTTTTGAGTTATCGACTGAAGAAACAAATAAAGTGAAAATTAAAGGGGGAGAAATAGAAACTTTTACGGATAGGTTCGTACAAGTTCTAAATATTTGTTTACGTATCAAGAGAACAATTTTAAATGTACTGATTTTAAATGAATTTTTTATGGTTATGTAAGATTTTAAAATGCGATATTTTTAAATTAATGTACACACGTGTAATAAAAAATAAAACATAATAAATTATATAAATTTTTGTATGTACGTATTTTTATTTAAAAACATACCTATATCTACTGTTGCTGTAACACCTATAAAATAAAAATACCTACACAAAATAAGAGTTGTTTGGGGTTATGTGTTTTATGCGCATGCCGTGAATTTAAATTTAACCAATTAAATTTTGTATATTTGAGTGATTGGTTAATTTTAAACTTTTTTATTTACCAAAGGTTTTTGAAATTGGTGGTATTTTATTTTTGTAACTTGGGTTACTTAAACAGCTTATTTTTTAATGTTGTATTTGTTATGGAAAATAAATTTTAATCGTTTTAAATTTGTAATCCATTTTAGTTTAATAAAACTAATTCCAAAAACAAATGATGATAAAGTTGCAGGGGGTCATCCAATATCATTATTTAAACCATGAAAATCAAAATTTATTTTAAATTTATACGATCATGTAGCCAATGAGTGGCGTTAGTTTTTTAGTCGCCAGTAAAATTTACCGCGTACATGTTGGACTGTTTCCTGAAAGTCTTGGAAAGAATAAAACTTACGTGCGCTGTAAAAAGTCGAAATAAAATCTCTTGGGACGTCCGCGACGTCACTAATAAAATATTTAATACAGGTAGTCTGAAAAGCCATGCTGCTGTCTTGATTTCTAAAGCTAAATCTTAGACATTCGGCCTATATTTTCTAAAAACAACTCAATTTGTTTCTTTTAAAATTGCAATTGAAGAAGGCTGGACACCAATTTATTTAGAATTATTTATTTTTAATAAATTCAATAAACTTAGGTATATTATTTTTTTGTTTAACAAATATTACAGCATTCTAATAATTATTATGATGGGTAGTTAACATTTTTTTTTGTTCTTTTATTTAGTGTCCAATGCACCTTTAAATACAAAATTAAAAAACATGTAATGGGGTGCTCCAGAAGCTTAATGACTGGTATGGTAAAAATTTATTATATTTTAATCCTGAAAAAAAAATTATGTCAGATTTCACAATAGACAGTAAATGATCAATAAGGTTAATCTAAATATTGATACTTTTAACATTGAAAATAACAAGGAGACAACATTTTTGGGAGTGACAATTGACGAATGTCTTACCTGGAAAATATATGTTTAGATCATTAGGACATATTAAATCAGCATCAATTAGTTAATCTGTATTACGCGCAAGTAGACTCGAAGTTGCGATAAGTGTATTTATTGCAAAAAAATTAGTGTTGAGAAGCCTTATTCGTGTTAAATCAACCTATTCATGCAGAAATATTTTTAAACAATATAATTTATTAACTTTGCCCTCTCTTTTTATTTTTGAGGTACGTATCTGTGTATATACATGTGAATAAGAATGGATTTATTTTAAAGTCTTTCATACATGAACATAATCTTAGAAATAAAAATCATTATCAAATATCTTTTGGTAGGTATAATGTCACGTCAAACGCTCCATCCCGACTTGGTCTTAAAATTTATAACGCACTTCCACCAGATATAAGAAATTCTAAGAATATACGATTTTTTAAAAATGTTTTTACAGTGTTGGCGATTTGTTTACTAAGGGCCAGTTTATCAATGTCCAGTTAAAGTTGCAGTTAGTTATCTAGCAGATAATTTTCATGGATACCATTGTTCTCACAACGGTCGATAAAGAATTTAACTGTCAGATAGACTATCTGGAAATTAACCAGAGATTGATAAACCGGCCCTAAGTAAAGGAAGTTTGTCCTTTGCCTTATACGATGTACGTATGTCTTTAGATATTTATTATTATTGTTAGTATAGGCTATATTTATTTTGTTTTTTTTTTGTATTTTACCATATATTTTGTAATATGAATGTATTTATATTGACTTGTTCTATTTATATTGTGATCCTGGGAACAAATAAACATTATTATTATTATTATTATTATTAAGAATTTAGGTTAGGCTTAAATTAATGATTATCTAGAAAAGTTTATAAACGAGTTGCATTCTACGACAAATACTTGTTATTATCTTAAAATGATTTATATTAAATATTTGTATATTACGACATCCATAAAACAATAGAGGAATCTGTTTTAATGTCAAATGTCAAATTCGATGTGTTATAAATAGAAATTAATCCCTAGAAAATAGATTAACAACAGTTTTTCACAGTGCAGAGCACTTTACAGTGAAGTCCGGGCACGAAATTAAGTTAAATATAGTTTACTGCCGGCAAAATTAAAAGGTCAGTACAATGTTCATATAAACTTTTCAAATATTGGCGTTGATAAACTATTAAATTCTTTGGTATTTTTGTATTAAGATAATAAAATAATTTTCACAAGAAGGGCACAAGAAGTGTTTTTTGTTCATCGTTTTTTTAATTTGGGCAATACATCCATATTTATAGAACCCTTGATTTTCCATTTTAACGTTTATAAACTTTATGTAATAATCTTTTGACCTTATCTAATATCATTATTTTGACTTAAGTCACATATTATTTATACGGTTACCATAGAAAAACAAATAGTGCCCGATTGTCTGTTAGAAGTGGGGAACTAAATTTAAAACTTGATTTTGCAATATAATTTTAAAAATATAATACAATTTAAACAATTTAAATTTAATTATTAACAAAATATAACTAATTTAATATTTATTATATTATAACATAATTTAATAAATCCAAGTAAGCTTTTAATATTGAATTTTTTATTAATATGCAAATTAAACCTATATAAACCTGGATTATTATTGATCAATGGTTAAATTGCGGTAATTTATATTGTTGTTGAACAGTTTGCGTTTTTCTTTGAGCCGCAATTACTTATTCAGATTAGAAATTAACTCCCTTCCACTAATTTCGTCAGGCCAGGTGTTAGCAAGATTTATACCTTGATTATTTTATATAATTACGCTAATTGGACGAGTAATTATCCACCCTAAAATCTGTAATTTCTATACTTTTATCAAGATGCTTAATAATGCCGTAGTTTTCAAAAACTCCGTTTTACACTGATTTGTTTAATTACTTTATTTTTTTGGAATTAACTCAAATAAATTAAATATTTTTTCACTATAATTGGAAGGTACCATAGAAAACAATATTGTTGTTTACTAACACAATATCCCTTATCCACCATAATTAATAATTATTTATGTCATTAAGCTAAGAAGTTGCAGAAAAAGATATTCAGCCGAATAACGTACAATACCTTCAAGGCACAATTTTATTTGTTAAACGATACCATAATAATAAAAATTTATAAAAGTACAAAGTAAGGTTAGGTTGATCTGACAGTAGTCGAATTTTTGTATTGGTCCAAACAGGTTTTTACAGACTGGGAAGTAAAAAAAAAACGATTTGTCTAAATTATTTTTACAGCCAAGGAGATAATCAATCCCTTTAGTAGGTAATCTCTAAAAATGAAATAGTCAAAATTCTACTATTTGAATTAGTACCAGCATTTTATACTAATAAAATAGTCGTTTTCACTTTTAAATAAAAATTAATATCTTCCAAGGCTATTGAGTTATGACCAAAATCCAAAAAAGCACGCAGCGCTAAGACGTAAGGCTCTATGATGACCTTAAAATAAATTATACAGGGTGACCCATTTACCTCCTGCACATTAATAAATTTAATGTTAAAATCATAGCTTTACAAATCACCCTGTAAAATTATTTTAAATCAGGACAAATGAATGCATACGTCCATCCATTCAAAAGTTACAACCTATCAAAGTGGGATAATTTTTTTGGCGAACAACTTCAAAAAACGATCAGTGTATTCAACTTTAAAATATTATAAACAACATTGATTGACAAATAAAATTGATTTTTATAAGAGCGGCTGAATGGGTTAAGACAACAGATTGACAAGCTTGACAAGTGTTCAATCCCCGGCTGGGTCAAAACTTTTTTTAAATTTAAATCTACTAATTTGACTATTTCTTTCAGTAAAATTTCACTAATTATTAGTTAGTGCTTTTTCGCTATGACAATTAGTCAAATATTACAATTAGTTATTTTTGACTAATTCATTTTAAGAGAGTAGTAAGTAATTTAAACTTTGTTATTTTACAAAACACAACAAAATATTTTACGATTCAGGTCATAGGCGGAGTTAGACACCCAAATCTGGGGGTGCAGAAGTTGGGACCTAAATCTTTTGTATTAATATGTGATAATGTGTACCTACAAATTAAATTTCTACTTTTAGGCAAAAGTCTCTTAAATCTCCAAATTGCTTGGGCAACACAATAACTAAAATTTGTTAGAAATTTCGCAGTATTGCGGTAATAAACATTAAAAAAAAACAAAAGCTATCGATAACTATCGGTATTTACATAGCCGACTACTGAACTATCTATCGTTAATTTTCGACCTCAAGACTGAAGAATTGGTTTCGCACAGTGGGGCAGACATTCGACACGTCCAGACCCGGCTACACACGTGCAGAAACAACCCTACTTAGACACGGACACGGCGTAATTGTCCCCCGAAATGTCTATCCTACCTCCTTCAAGACCCTACTGGGCGTATAGCAACGGCCCGGCGAATCTCTATTAAAACTATTAGCATTTCGCTCTCGAGCCCTAAATAGGGGCAGTACGGGTCGAAATGGACATTCTCACCCAGCAAACATGGGTGAAACCGTGCCGTTGCTGGTGGAGAAAGAAAATCAGCGTAAGGAAACAGAGGCCTATGCGGGGCCCGGAAGCGATGTGGCAATGGGGCCGGTTATAGGTCTCTTATACTCATACTCATACTCAACAGTAAAAAACATTATTTTTGCAAATTTAAACTAACCTGTGTACCGTTTTGAAACCGTAATTATTAATAATTACATAAAATGGTTTTATGCTAATTAGCATAAAACCATTTTATTTACTTGGTTAACAAGTGTGCCAAATTGATCAGAGCTTTATAGGCGACTATTATGTACTGTTTCATTGGCGAACAAAACTGTTTTGCTTGAAACATACCTATTATACGTAACCAAACAAGGAAAACAAATTAGTAAGCTTAAAATCATTAAATTTTTTCATAAAGCTTTTTTTTTTGTTTAGCGTGGCATAGATTAGATAAAGGGCGAATTGACGTCTGGATCCGTAAATTTCTACACGGGGTATTTGAGTATTTGTTGCACTCGTCTTTGTTTCTCAATATGTAATTTGGGGATTTCATAAGCATAACCAATTAAACTTTCCTAATACACCAACAGAATCTGATGGTATTTTAACAATGTTTTGAATTAACACTATCTAAATATTTATGGTTTATGGTTTATGTATTTTCTGCAAGAATAATTGCTGAATTTATTTATAATCTAGACAAAAAGAAAAAATAAAATTCATAAAATGTTATTTTATTTTCTGGGGTGCTCAAGGTTAGCCATTTTGTACAGCCAGCGATTAGTATTATTTTATGAATTTACAATAAACTATTTTTAATTCATTACATACCTACCCTATTAGGGTCGTTGCACATAAATTGCTTAGCAGTGCCTCCTAAGTACTAATTAACTTAAAGGTAAGTGCGTGTTCACGAAGAACTCTACAAAGTTTTAGAAAACATTTTGAAATATTCAAAATATTTTATTTTATTTTATATATATTAACTGCTTTGCAGGCTTGTAGCTTGGGCAGCGAACATTGAGCTCGGCTGTAATATTTGGGTGAAGGTTTCTATTGGCGTAGAAGAATTCTTACCATATATTTTTCAGAACTTACCTGAAAACAAAAATGATTTTAGTAAAACATATAAATAGACAATACCAAAATATTATAGATAGTGAGTATGACAAATATGTTTGATTTTTAAGTTGCCCTTAATCTATTGATCTACTACATAAAAAATAACTAAATCTTCTGGTTCAAATCGGATTTGTTAAAATGAGTTTGTAGTTGGTTAATTTTATTTTGTAAAATTTAAACATAATTTTTTGTATAAAACCAGGGTTTTTATTTATTGTAAGAAAAAACCGAAAGTTTTGTAAAGGTAACACGTAAGCATTTTGTAAATTTCAAAGGGTACAGATTACTTTGTTAATATTTAACAAATTATTTCGTTGAAAAGGTAAACGTGATTTTAGGCAGTCAATCAAAACATTTTTCACTGAAAATACGTCAATACATCAACAAATTCAACTGACTTTAGCGTCTACAACTTATGTTATGGTACAATATTAATGGTTAATCAATGCAATCACAAAATAACTTTTAAAGCAGTTAAGCACTGCTAACTGAGTTAATTGGTGGTTAGCCGTTTCCAGTGGCATTGCGCCTTGGACGATTGAAGTTATTTGTTCCCCTATAGTTCCCTCCCGCCTCAAAACTCTACCTTCAGGAATTGTATCCTAATCTGACCTGACAAATACACATTCTGGCGATCCGTTCCAACAATGGAAATAGCTTCGCTACGTCCGGTGGTTATAATAACACGAGAACTTAGTCACTATCTCCATCATTTCAGCAACATTAAAACAACATAGCCTTTGGTTGTTTCAGGGTATTTAAATACCGAGCGAGCGAAAGCGGTAAAAGCAAAATGTCAGTCCAGAGCTTTCGCGACTTTTTAGTTTTATATTGGACAGAGTTTTATGTCAAATTATGCTTTGAATTTACAAAAACATATTCAATTTAAAATCTTTTAAAATCTACGTTATTATTAGGATAAAGTAAAGTTAAATTCCGATTAAATAATATTTATAGTGGATAAAATCAACATACAAGGTTTAAACTTTTTTTTAAATTCCTAATTAGGTCCGATCACCAAAAATGGGTGGTTTTTGTTTTTTAAAATAAATTATCTGTCTGAACTATAATTGTGTAAACCATGACCGGCCTACTTTAAGGCTTTGTATATACGAAACGCTTGGTTAACAGTACACATCTCGTATATACAGGGTGTTTCTTTTAACTTGAGACAGCTCAATATCTCGAGAAATACGCATTTCACGGAAAAATGTCTTAAATAAAAGGTTAATGTGACTAAAGGGGACATTATTTGGTGCTACCGCTATCCACCCCCTACCCCTCCTTAAGGGTGAAACGGGGGGTAACTTTGGAAAGTCAAATGGAATGACCCGATTTTTTTCACAGAGTTTGGTAGTACATAAAAAATAAATAACTTTTATTTAAAACTTTTTTCAATTTATCAACAGATGGCGCTGTAATTCAAAATTTAAGAAAAATGAGTTTCCTTGTAAAATGTATTATTTGAAACGTTTGAAAAACAAAATTAACATTAACAATAGTCGGCTATGAAAACAATTTATAACAAATGTTCGAAATGTCGTCATTTCATTACATTTTTGAATGCGGGTAATGAATTCTGGCACACAACGCGCCAACATATCGGGCGGTATCGCCGCACAGGCGTTCCTGATCCGCTCCACCATGTCCTCCCAAGTTGTAGGAATTGTAGCGTAAACTTTTTCTTTCAAGTAACCCCACTGGAAGAAGTCTGGTGGCGTAAGATCAGGTGATCGAGCAGGCCAAATTACTGGACCACGTCTACCGATCCACCGCGGTGCACCGGCCATTGAACTCCCGATCCAACACCTCTCGAGCAATTGTCGAATAATGTGCAGGACAACCATCTTGCTGGTACCACATGTTTTGGAGCCGTGCTAGTGGTACATCCTCCAAAAGGTCCGTCAGATCGTTTTCTAGAAAATTCCGGTACTTTTCGCCATTTAATGCACCGTCAATAAAGAAGGGTCCGATTAATCGTTCGCTTAAGGTACCGCACCAAACGTTTACCGACCAGGGACGCTGGTGCTCCACTTGGTGTCGAAATGGAAGGACGACATTTCGAACATTTGTTATTAATTGTTTTCAGAGCCGACTATTGTTGATTTAATGTTAATTTTTGTTTTTCAAACGTTTCAAATAATACATTTTACAAGGAAACCCCTTTTTCTTAAATTTTGAATTACAGCGCCATCTGTTAACAAATTGAAAAAAAAATTCAAATAAAAGTTATTCATTTTTTTATGTACTACCAAACTCTGTGAAAAAAATCGGGTCATTCCATTTGACTTTCCAAAGTTACCCCCCGTTTCACCCTTAAGGAGGGGTAAGGGGTGGCTAGCGATAGCACCAAATAATGTCCCCTTTGGTCATATTAACCTTTTATTTAAGACATTTTTCCGTGAAATGCGTATTTCTCGAGATATTGAGTTGTCTCAAGTTAAAAGAAACACCCTGTATACAAATGTTCCAAGTTTGGTCTAAATTGCTAATGTCTAGAAATACCTATAGGGGTCAGGTTTAGGGATGTTGTAGGTATTAAAAGGCTTTTAAAATGATCCTAATTATTTAAACCTTTATAACGGTATTTTGATCAAAATTGGGGCTTAAATGGTTAAAAAAAAAATAAGAAAAGCTCAACTAAAATACAATTCTTTACTATCAAGAAAAATCCGCGATTACAATAAATTTATTTAGCTGAAGCGCAAATTAAAAATGTATCACGTCTTGTTATATGCAAATTATTCAAGGAAAATTAATTCTAACTAAAGAAAAAAAATCAGTCTTTAATTACTCAACTTGTCTTCTAAAAAAAGTGGGCTGCTTAATATATAATCCACTAAGTCGCATAGTAAGTGAATATTTTAAGAACAAAAAAATTTTACACTAAAAAGTTGACAAAAAAATATTAAAAATTACCGACTCATATCGTTGATTTCCGATTTTTTCAAAATTAATGAATTGATTTTATCTGCTCATTCGTACGGTTAGGGCCAAATTTTCGACAACTTCTGCCTTGGTAACGTTTCTAAACTAAGTTTTTGAACATCTTGACTAAAATTATAAGGTTTATGCGTTTGACTGCGCAGATCATGAGAAACTTGAATCACATGGTATACGTGGTCAATGACCTAGCTTAATAAAAAGCTTTTTACATTATATGAGTTAACCGTCCCAACAAGTAAAAACCAATTTAAAATAGTTACATTACTTTTAAAACAATAAACGTGTAATGAATTTGGAACAAATAAACAGCATGCTGTTTTATCAACTGCCTTTAAATTATACAGAAAACCCTTATGTAAAAGCAAAAAAGACAATTCAACAGGTAATGGAGTTCACATTGTTCGTAATTTTTGTAGATTTTAGGTGGTATTGCCACATTTAACATCTATATAGTGCTTTAACACCTAATTTATTTGCTTTAAATTGCAAACACCTCGACTATAAGAGCTTTAAATCCAGACTTAGGTATAATAGGCTGGAGCTATTTCATGAAATAGCTGCACCTCTGTGAAACGTGTTTTTGCTATTTAAAAAAGAGCCATTAGATTCATTTATGGATAAAGTTTAAAAAAATCCTGCAAGCCTTTGTTTATTTCTAAAAAAATACTAACTGTCCCATGTATTCTGGATACTCTTATTTATGTCAAACAAAATATATTTTTTCTTATTGAGTGAAAATCCGTGAGTGAGCATGGGGTTTTCACCATGGTGATAAAAATCGGAAAAAACGTATATAACATTAAGTACTGGGTTGCCTCATAATATTCCACAAATATTGTATTGACTATTTCCCTCGTCTTAATTTCCACCAATCACAAACACGCAATTTTGAATTACAAATGGTTTCTAGGTGAAAAAACTGTGTGACAGCACCTGTCAGCAGTTTATTCGAGTTTACCCGCGGCAAAACTTGACAGCTGCTGTCACCAAAAATTGCAATTTATATTTTAATTGTTAACTGTTACTCATGAAATAGTCTTGTCAAATACCATTCGGACATCTAATTTTTCCTGTGAAAAAAATCGAAAAAACACAATGCTAAGTAATATTTTTTAACAAAATGCATTCGTGCAGGTGCAAAAATCCTCCTCTTTGACTCGGATTTTTGTTGCCACCAGCACTCATGCTTTTTGTTAAAATATTACTTAGCAACGTGTTTTTTCGATTCTTTTTGGAAAAATTAAATGCCCTTATGATATTACTTACGAAAATTTAATTCGACTTTATACATGATCCATGAGAATAATTTTTTCCTTCTAAATAAAAAAAATAATTACTATTATATATAACCAAGGATTAATTAGATTTGGATGGAAATTAAATTACGTGTTAATAAATAAAAGTTCTTTGCAGTTAAATAATAGAAAAATCCGAAATGTTGCATTGTTGCCATTTTTAATAAAAAATGAAACAAATGAACATTTATATTTGTTCTGTTAACTACATATGTATGAAAATATTTTCTTTCAAGAATTAAAAATACGTACTTTTCAGAAGCAATATGTAAAAAAAAATGTTGGCTTTATTGTGTAAAACAAAAATTATTTTTTTTAACACAATCTAAGCGCAATGACTCCGCTTTGATAGGGATAATTGCAAACAATACCAAACTCTGCATTTACTTTAACCCTAGAGACTTACGTTTGAACGTTTTTGTGATGTACGAAAATCGAAAAAAAAACAGCTAAAAGAGGAAGCTGTTATCCTACAGACTTCAAATATATGGGTTTTAGGGGCCGCTGATAACAAATTTAAGGTCAATATTACAAAAAAACTATCAGCGTATTAAACAGGGTACCTATTAGGGTGGGCCGATTTTAATATTTTTCAAATATCAAATTGTGCAATGGTGGAAAAGTTGTGCATTTATAAGGCCAGAAAAATATTATAAGAGTTTTTTTTTTAATTTTAATTTCTTAAACTGCCGCAAGGCCTTGAAAGATCTTAATGTAATTTAGTATCGTTATAAATACGAAAAAAATTATCTGAGAGAAAATAGGGTTAAAAAAAGTTTTGAATGATAAATATTTATTAAAAAAAATAAAAATAAAAATAAATTTATCATCAACACAAATTTAATTAAATTTATAATCCTGTTTTACCTGCCATTTTTCACAAACACCCAAAAACCACAAACAGATACTACTTGTAAAAATTTCTATTATTCAACTAATTGACGATGTCAAAATCCTAGGGTCAAAATATTATAATTTATATAAACAGCCAAGCCACCATAGATAACAAAGCCACCTGTCATTTGTCCTACGTCAAACACGAAAATCTTAAAAAATATTTATTCTCCATTTTACGCCGTCTCTCCAATAATTGCAATTATTGCAAAATTTAAAATTTACGGTTTGACTTCACAATTCAAAACATTAAAAAAGAAAAAAAATATTAAAGGAAAATAGTTTGCTTTCCTATTTCACAACTTTCCCGCTTATGAATAATTTTAATTTTTTTTTAAATTACTTTTAAATTTTTAGAGGCGTTGCGGCAGTTTAAAACATATAGATATCAAAAAAAATATTTTGCAAAAAATGTTTACTTTCCTATTTCACAACTTTTTCTTAAATGCAGAATTTAATATTTTTAAATTTTAGAAGTTAAATATAAAATCGGCCGACAAATTTAAGTAAAAAAAATGAAATGAGTGATTCTCCACAAGATTTGGCAACGAAAAGTCCATATATGAAAAGAAAATTTAAATTTAATATCACTAAGAATTAACAACTAATAAAAATGAAGATGCAAAATAAATGTTTCACTTCTCTAATCTGATTGTCAAAATTTCTAAACCAACTGCTTTGCTTTTTTTAAGTTATAGTGCCTTAATCGTTTACATACTTTTATGTATTTAATCGATAAAGGCACAATACATCAAGAACGGCGAATCGTATTTAAATTTGTATAAGGGGGTGTAACAACCTGTATATTAAATGCATTGTTAGTACCAGTGGCGGCTGGTGGATTTTGGGTATACCGATATCTCAATTATTAGATATGGGACCCACACCAAATTTATATAAGTTTATAATGGCATTAAATAAACAAGTTCTGCGCAAGCAGAATTTAAATTGAAGTTTGCGAAAAAAAGATATCTTTTTGCTCGGCCGTACCGGCGCATGGCGCCCCCAATAAATATAATATAAATTTAATTGGTGCAATTTATTATTTACCATAGTATATCGACAAATTTCAAATTTTATTTAAAAAATACAAATTATACTGATCTTATACCATTTTAAATTTTTATTATTTCTTTGAAAAGAAATATTAATATTAAAATATACTTTTTTAATTTTGTATTGACTTGTCTTATATCATTATATATGATCTTTGGACCAATAAATAATATTATTACTATTATAATAACGAATCCAGAAATTGATTCTTGGACGCTTAGATATATTTACTCGGAGAGCGTCACAGTTATTACAAAATAAAAATTGTTGTCTTAAATTTGTTATAAGCTACGATTATATGGGTCGTATAGTATTTGCATTAATTTTATAAAGTAAGAGTATTAAGTTCGTATTAAAATATTTTGTGTAAATAGTGTCCATGGCCGTTCTTAAATATAACTAGAGATACAGGCGAGAACAGCGTAAGAAGGGAGCAGGAAGATTAAAACTTTGCAAATCCTGCACATAGTTCTGATGTAATCATCTCACGTTTTGAATATTAACATATTTACCAAAAGATTATTACATCACAGCGTCGTGTTTGGAAATTAAATCAATTTTTAATACTACCTAAATCTTTTGATTATTAATTTTTAATTTCATAATCAAGAAAAATTTAGTGTCAATCAATAAAAATTTAGGTATAAAAGGTATAAAAACTATAAAGGTATAAAAAACTTTCTCTACACAGTTAAAAGAAAATTAAATTTTTAATTTTAACAATATTTTTATTTGTTTTAAATATAATAAAATGTAATTTTACGAAAATAACCGTGGTTATTTTATTATATTTTTTGCTTTTATATTATTTTATTACTATTTTTTTACGTAATTTGTTCAGTAACTGAATTTTATATCTGTTGAACAATATATTATTATTATTAAATCAATGTATTATTATCTTGTTAGAACAAAGCTCGAATATTGCTCACTTATTTGGTACCCGTATTATAACGTACATATTGACTCAATTGAAAAAGTACAAAGAAGATTCCTTAAACTTCTCTCCTACAGAGTTGATCATATTTATCCTGCTAGAGGAACTGACCATAACATCCTCTTAACGCGTTTTAATTTTGATACCCTACATGTTAGACGAATAGTGACAAGTTTAAAATTTCTGTGGAAACTTTTTAATTACCAAATTGATTCTTGTCATTTATTGACTTTCTTAAATATTTTAGTGCCACGTTTGGAATCTCGTGGAAGTAAAACATTTTATTGTAGTTCCTCAAGAACGAACGGTCTTTTGAAATCTCCTGTTCATGTTATGTGTAGTAATTATAATTGTATAGGTAACCAGTGCGATTTCTTTAATACAAACATTAAGAAAATTACGTCCAGAGCTCATGATTTTTTTTCTCGGTCAAAATAATTTGGAATTTTAATTTTTATTTAATTTATATTATTCATGATATTATTTTTTATTATATGTTTTTTTAACAAATATGAAATTTATTTTATATCTTTTTTATTTTAATTTTTTTTTTATAAAATGTTACATGTTGTGTACTTTGAACTGTAATTGGAATATGTATTCTGTTGGGCAATAAATTATTATTATTATTATTATTATTATTATTATTATTATTAATCTTGAAAATCCAATAATTTTTGACCAACTTAGGAACTTCATTCATTTAAAGCTTATAAATTTATAATTAATTTCTTTTTAATGTGACGTTCTTAAAGTTGCTTAAAAATGATCGGGTTTTCAAAATTTATAAGCATATGTATTGGCGTTTAAAAAATAAAATTAAAAAATATAAAAAACCAAATCCAATATGCCATGCCTTAATTACGTAGGGATTAATTTTTTATGTTATACTATTTGCATTTAAATCCCAACACGGTTATTTATTTTTATCAAATATTTAAATAATAATATATTAAATATTAAAATTGATTCAATAATTGTTAATTATCTCTTAAATTAATTATTTTAGGTATAGGGAATAGTTACATCATTTGAAATGTTTTTTAATTTTCTATTTGATTATGTAAAAACATACAGGGTGTTACATTTAAAATAAAAAACATATTAACGTTTCCAGTTAGCCCAATTTGCTATGGTTTTTCGCAAGTAATTTGTTAAGATATGTCAAAGAATTGACATGGAATCTTTTTACCAATGTTTTAAGATTTCAAAAATTCCACCCCCATATGCAAACCCAATAAAAAAAAGTTAGGTATAGGCTATTTTTTGATTGACGCGCATTTTTCAAATTTAAACAAAAAAAATAATAATTCGAAAACTATTCTCATTAGGTATAAGACATGCTATAATAATTTTTCTAAAAATTTTAGGTAGAATTTAATAATGTAACAAAGTTGATATTATTTATTACTTCCGGTTAATCCGGAAGTGAAATTTTGTTCAAAATATTTTAGAAAAATAGACTGTAATAAATTAAAAACGCTTTTAAAACTTTAAATCGATATCTTTTTCCGTTCCCCAGAAACTTCTAATGGACCATGAATGCGAAACACCCTGTAGTTATAGTAGGCTAAGTAAATATTATAAATGTTATCCAAAAATACTCTAATTGATTGCGTTGATTTTTTTCATCCCCATTCACTATCTAAGCATTAGCCACCGTCTATAATCCAAGAATTAATGTTTCTATCGGCGTGAATTCAGCTTTGCTCCATTACATCAGCTTTCCAATAACTTTGGCTGACTTTCATTTTCCAAACCACATCAAGTCAATATAAATAATAGATCCTTCTTATTTATTAGACCGAAATTATCTTTTATCGAACACGGGATTTTTGATGATGAAGTAACGCTTTATATTTTATGTATTGGCCGTGATTTATTTAAAAGTAAATCTTCTTGTACCAAATTTTAAAACTTTTTAGATAAACTTTACTAATGTTATAAAAATAAAAATTACCCTGGTTTAGAATCGTAACAAAAATAAAATCATATAGTTTTACAAATAGTAAAATCAGAAAATTCTTTAATTATAAAATCTTACACATTTTGTTATTTTTCTAAAATAAAACTTTCAAACAATTTATAATTTTATTATAAACTTTATTTTGAATAAAAATCATAAGATATATATTTTCAGTTAAATGCATATTTTCTAAATAAAAACAAAGTCTGATATAAAAATAAAGGATCCACCTGGAAATATAAAAAATATTCGCATGAAATGCATGCAAGCTACAGTAAAAATTCCGGTAGACGGAAAGCTATAAATTCAACCATTTCCGGAACATATAGTATAATCAAACAATTATACCTATCAAAACTGTTATTCATGTTTTGACCGCCACCTACTAAATTTATGGCAATGAATCGCGATGGTGCAAGAACAGACGGTGAGATTCCAATCTACCACCTTTTCTGCGATTGATAAGGCCTAAGATACGAATCGTTCTAACGTGGCCAAATTCAATTTCTACTCACGAAATTATGCTTCTTTACTTTGATGTTTCTTATCTTTTGCAGGATTAAGGTTATAATTTATTAATTTTAATATTCTTTCTGTATAAAAGTGTAAAGTAATAGAATTGTTTTTTAATGCGTTTCAAATGCACTAAATATCCACCTAAATCATTAAATAAAATTACGGAACACCAAAAATTGTATAAAAAAATACAAAACAATATTTCATTTTTAGGTTAAATTAACCCAGCTAAAAGAAGATTTCGTATGCTTTTGCTTTATGAATAAACCTTTAAGTGGAATTTGTATTTGATTTATTTGTAAAGAGAGTTAAATGTGTACAAAAATATTTTTTCTACTCCCACCTTTAAAACGCCCTTTATCGTACATGTTTCCATGACACTAAGTGACCTTTTAAATACACATTGACAAGTTGTGGCTTTATGGCGCTTTAGTCACGGGCTGAAGTTAGCAACAGGTTTTTAGTCACGAGCTGAAGTTAGTTGACAGTTGTCAAATGTGACATTTGAACTGTCATACAAACGTTAAAATAAAGTGCCTTTCTTGTAAAATAATACTAAATGTGAAAATTATTTTATTATCTCAATACAAAAATACAAAAGTATTAAATAGTTTGTCAACGCCAATATTTGAAAAGTTTATGAACATTGTACTGAACTTTTAATTTCGCCGGCAGTAAACTATAATTTAAATACGGGCACGGACTCCACTGTAAAGTGCTCATAAAACATTTTCTTTACTTTCACTGTGAAAATCTGTCAATTTTCAAGAAATACATTTCGATTTATAACCTTTATAATTTGTGTTTATAAAATATAAAAATTTGACATTTGACGGTGACCCACAGATTCCCCTATTGTTTCATAGATGGCGCTCTATACAAATTTTTGATTTAAATCATTTTAAGATAATAATAAGTATTTGTCGTAGAAAAAGTATAGTATGCAGTGCATACTATGCACCTCGTTTATAAACTTTTCTATACACTCATTAATTTAAGCACTCGCTCGCTAGCTCGCTCGTGTCTAAATTAAATTCGTGTATAAAATGGCGTTTATCAAACTTGATACATAATATACTATTTTAAACTGGCGCAAAATCGGTGGGCTTATATATATCAACATAGCAAAGATCAGTATTTTTATTAGCCAATTATTTAGTAAAAATATCATATCTTATATAATTGCACATATTCAAAGAAATGAGGTATTTTTTAATTTCTGAAAATGTTACTTAAATGGAGTTTTCTGGGTTTGGGATTATACCACAAAATATGTTATTTAGCTATATATACAGTGAACGAAAAAAGTATGGAACAAATTCATAAAAAAATCCTTGAAGAGGTTGATTTTGTTTTTCAATTACGCACATTTTAATGTACAATTTTTAAATTTTCCGCCATTTTTGTAGAATCTCTGACGAAATCGGCCATTTTTTTAAATTGTACCCCCTTTTTTGGATTTGAATGGGTTATAAAATTGTGATTTCAGCAATATGTACATTTATACCTTTGGGCTAATAGTTTTGGAGATATTAATGTTTTATAGTTTTTATTAAAAGACTTTTTATTGGGGTTTTAATAAAATTAAAAAGTGTTTATTAAAGAAATGTTCATACACTTTCTGAAAATATTTCATTTTAAGGTCAAACTTTTTTAGTTTATTAATGTTTTTATTATTATACAAATATCAAGTGTCGAAGTGTTTTTTATTTTATATTTCTTTGTTAGACTATAATTTAAAATAAATATTTCCCACTGGATGTAAAAACTTTTAGTTAAGCGTTCAGTGAAGTATGTCTCTTAAGCGTTTTCCAAATATTTCAAAGTATTTAACGGAAACACAGAGAATTGAAGTTTTAATTCTCATAGGATGTGACAATAAAACTAGAAAACAACAAGAAGTTTGCAAATTTATTTAATGCAAAGTATCCACCTATTACTCGTGCTACGGTTAGTAATATTGAACGGAAATTCAGAAAGACTGGACGTGTCAAAGGTATTCCAAAACCTGACCGTCCGAGTATTAGTGAAGACACTAAAATTGACATTTTGTTACGTTTGAAAGAAGTGCTTCTATCCTGGTCGCAGCTGAACGTAAAGTCAGCCAACGCCTTATAAAGAAAGAAAAGTACCATACAAAATTAGACTAGTGCTGGAACTTAACGAAGATGATCCGGACCGTAGACTATAATTTTGTGAAACTATGATGAATTTATGTAACAGTAATCCACACTTTCCTCGTAAAATACTTTTTATTACATTATGTTTTAATGGTACAGTCAACCGTCAAAATTGTAGGTGCTCGGGCAGAAAAAATCCTCATTGGGTGGTAGAAAAATTTTTAAATCACGAACTTTTAAATTTAATAATATTCAAAACTATCATCCCAAAAGCATTTTGCTGAATTCAGAATTACATAATCCATTCGAATCTGCAAAAAAGAGGGGCACAATTTAAAAAAAACGGCCGATGATGTCGTAGCTTCTACAAAAATGGCGGAAAATATAAAAATGTACATCAAAAGGTGGGGAATTAAAAAGCAAAATCGACGTGTTCAAGGATTATTTTGGGAAAAAAGGCAAATTTTTTAATGAACTTGTTCCATAATTTTGCAGGTCAAACAGTATACAATAAAATAACGGTAAATTTAAAATATTTTTTAAGTTTTTTATTTTTTAAGGTAGGCAATACTTTTTTACTTATATTGTATGCACGCCACTGCTATTGCATAATCCATCACGATAATTTCGAGTGTTAAGGACAAGTTTAGATGAAGATAAAATAAAAGGGTGTAAAAAAATGACGGATAAAATTTTAATTACGTTTTAAATATGTATTTGAAATTTGAAATTTAGCAACGTTTAACACGATAACTGCTGGTATATGGTATTGTGCTTCTTAATAGTCGTGCTCACGAGGATCTCGTTTTTAAGTGTCTCGCATGGTCTTGTCTCGAGTCTCATGCGAGAGTATTGCAGGTGAATATTTCTGCAAAGCAGCAAAAATGGCTCTTAAAAGAAAAGCCGCTATCGGCAGGCAGTTAAACTATTCCTACTTGGATTATCTTTTTAATACTTTTTTCTAAAGCTATAATACCAGTAACGATTAATATTACGCGTCTTCGCGTAATTAAACTATTAAAACATGCTCCCAGTTTTTAATATTTTCAACGATCATCCAGTGAAATACTGCTCGTCGTTATCAACTACCGAAATGATTTTGAAATAATTATTTATAATAATATTCAGTTTTAAATATGTTGATTAGATAAACCTAAAACAAACATGATTGACTTAAATCTTTATATAAAAACCAATAATGGCTTCTAATAACCCTTAACTGTCGTAAATTTGACCTTACTAAACTGGAACAAGAATCCATGACGAGATTTGATACTTTTGCAAGACTCTCGTACAAGAAGTGAGACGAGACCAGACCGGAAGCTGCGAGACGAGACTCGATACAATACTTTATGAAAGTATGCGGAAGCACCTTAAATTATGTTCATAAGATCCAACAAACAAGGAATTTGATGTAACCCTACAGAAATAATCGAGCAGGGTGAGATCTGGGGATCTTGGTGGCCATATGGCTTATTTTAATCTATTCACTCCGGGAAATTCCCCATTTAGCCAAGCTCTTACTTCGACAGCAAAGTGAGCTGGGGATCCGGTTAATTGAATCCACATGTTTTGGATTGCCGCCAGTAAAAGATCCTCCAGCCGTTCCTGCAGTTTGTTTAATAATAATTCAAGAACATTTTTACCATTTAACCTGTCACGCAATATGACCGGTCCTTTAACCTCAGTACCCAGAATTCCAGCCCACACATTTACCCCAAACCGTTGTTAATGGTGATGCTCAACAGTTATATACGGATTTTGTAAACAATTACAGTGTTCGTTAAAAAATCCATCTCTTGAAAAATTCGCTTCATCAGTCCACTAAACATGGGACGTAAATGTAGGGTTTATAGCCACTTGTTGCAACAACCAATTGCAGTAAGTTACCCGCAGTTGGAAATTATTTGGTAATAGAGGTTGTACCTTGGTGTAATGGTGATAACCTTTACCAACTAGAAATGTATTAACAGTTACATGCATAAAATGTAGTTCAGCTGAAATACTTTTTAGTTCTTTGAGTAGAATTTTCTTCAAAAACTTTTTATATCTATAAAAGCATATAGTTTTTGCAAATGCCAAAAAAAGAAAGTGAAATCTCAACTATGAAATTTTTTATGTCGCCAAATTGAAGACCAGATTTTTTAAATTATTTTTGCCGTACTCTACTAGTTGTCCCCTACAACTTACTTAAGAGTTTACCCGTCATTTTTTTACACCCTGTATATTATTTGTACACAAATCAATAGAACATTTAATTTCAAATTACAAATAATACAAAAACCTTCCAGAAGAGTATTTTATCAAGCTTACTTTTAAATTTAAGAATTAAATTGACCAAATTTATCACAACCATTTAATTTATCTTATAGCATCATAAAATGACACAAAAGTCATAAAAATATAAGTTTTTTTTTTTAAATAATGATATGCAATTTATTTCTTATGTTGCTTTTGATGCGATCATATGTACAAAAGTTATGACATGTAAAGAACATTTTTAAAATATGAAATAATATGTATGGGTTTGTTTTATAAAATTTTTGGTAAGATACCAGTTTAAATAGTGTATTATATATCAAATTTTATAAAAGCCATTTTAGTTACCAAGCTTGCGAGCGAGTGTTTAATAAAAACGAGTGTCTAGATAAGTTTATTAAACGAGTTGCATACTATACTATACTATCTACGAATAACAGAAATAAGAATTTAAAGCCAATTTTAATTCATAAATATTTGACATTTGACACTTTTTCGCAATAAATAATAAAGCAAACTTCAGCCCGTGACTAAAATGCCCAAAAGTCACTGTTGTTAACTTCAGCCCGTGACTAAAGCGCCATAAAGTCACAGCTTGTCCAAGTATATCCTATAGGAGTAGATAAAATATTTTTTAAATATTTTTGTTCAATGAAAGTAACTTTAAAAAATGTATTCTAATAATATAAAAATATAATACTTTAAATTTACATTAAATAATTAGAATTATCTTTACAGCGTGTTTTATTTCTTTTTCCAATTATTTCAGGTGCTTATTACACTTGTAATATCTCAAAGGAAAATTAAGAATATGGCACCAAAAAAGATTATTTTAAGTAAGCTCGCTACAAGTAAAACTTTTTAAGAGAATAAGATTTTAAGAAAGGTTTTTTTTAATTCATTACTTGCGGCTGACAAAAAAATACTTATATTTCATAACGTCAATTACTTATCCTTGGTTTTTAGGTTGTTTAATTTTATGAGTTCGCCTTGGGTCATTTTATGATAAAATGTAATTTAATAAAAAAAAAGTAAAATTGAATATGTAACATCCCAAGTAAATTAAATTATTAATTGTAGTTTTTATATTCTAGAGAGCGTACATATTTAATGTTTAGACTTTATTTTATACAACAGTGAACATTTTAAAATAAAACAATATTTTAAACAATACATAAAAATAATTATAAAATACAAAAAAGAAAAATCCTTTTTATTTCAAAGAATAACGTGTACTCAGTCACACCTCCTTTTAATTATAAAATATTTTAGCAATTTAAGCCATATGGCTATTATATGGCTATAAATATTTATGTAAATAATTAATTAATATAATAATAATAGTAGTAGTATAATATATAGTATAATAGTAGTATAATTAATATTTATATAAATAATTAATTATAAAAAATATTTTAAATTATAAAAAAAAGATTTAACTGTTTTATTCAGTCAAAGTATAATCGAGGTATTTAATACCAGTAGTAAAAATTTAAAATTCGTTAATTATGCATTTTTAGTAAAAAATATATACAATACTTTAAATCAATGATTTTATTTACTTCTAATGCATAATATTTGGTTTTCCCGTGAATAATGATAAACATTATAAATTCCCTGCCTAACAACGGAAATAATAAACTCGTTATTTACGTTGTTAGGCATCAGTGATTGGCCGATTTCAATATTCACTAATTTAAACCAATCTTTAAATTAAATTCAAGCTTATGTACTTCTAAATACAAAACTTTATGAATACTTACTTTAAGTAGGATATTAAATCTTAGATATTACAGTATTGTGCGAATTAATGTGAACACAAATAGATTTAGGTTAAGTATTATTTATTGAAATAAAAAATACAAACAGTACTAGTTTATAAATATTTTAGTAATATTTATTAGGAAATATGTCCCCCTTTTGGCCTTTATTATAGCTTTAACTCGTTTTGGCATAGAATTAATCAATGTTTTACAATTTTACTTTATTTTGTCATCTAGAAACCATACCTGAATGACAGCCACAATCATCTTAGTTTTTGTTGTAGAATTCATTTTTAGCAACCTGTCCTTGCATATAGCCCACAAATTCTTAAAAGAATTAATGTCCGGTGAGTTTACAGGCCACTCTAGAAGGGTTACCTTTTTGTCCTAGTATAAATTAGTCGCAATAACCGGAAAAATGACCGACATTAGCAATTTCTTAATGCAGAATGATAGGTTATGGCACAATCCACACATCAAGGTCTGTTCGATCTCGTAGTAAAAATACTAAAAATCACTGCAACACTGCACATCATATGATTTGTGGGTTATAAAATAACCTTATATTAACCTTCAAATTGACATTTGACAGCCCTGATAGAATAAGGTTTATTTTTTACAAAAGAGTAGTAAAATTATTGTTCTTACCACTTTGAGGTCTCTTTTAAGGCTTGCAAGTCTCTCTGTAAGAAACACAACGTTTTAAACGATTATTAATCTGTACAAACCCAAAGCACAAGAATTGTAAACAACAAAAATGGCCGCCATTAAATGATGTGTAGTGTTGCAGTGATTTTTAGTATTTTTACTACGAGATCAAACATACCTTGTTGTGTGGATTGTGGGTTATGGGATATGTCAAGAAAAACCTGTCAAAATTGTCACAGCCGAAGTCAAAGTTAAAATAATATAGAAATTCCTAATGTTCACATTAATTCGCACAATATTGTAGTTATAAGATATAAGGTACCATGATTTTTAGATGTGGATCAAATTCAATCGAAGATGTATATTTGCATTGACAAAACTTATGTATCCTTTAAACCTGATTAGAAAAACTACCACAATCTTTGATAAAGGTGCTTCAAATTTGTACTGATGGTTCAATTAGTACTGATCATAAAATGGATTTAAATGACTAAAGGTACTGAAATATAGTGAACATAAATAAAGCATTTTTATTTTGGATCAAGTAGGTCCAAACCAGGGTGGAAGAAGGAGGTGATACATCTCTATCCCGGAACGCGGTCAAATAACTCAGTATTTGTTAAAAGTCTGACTAGATGGCGCATTGAAGTGGAACCTGTTTTAATCCCGGTGCACAACAAACTTTTCCCATTTTTAGTAAAATTGCATTGATTAACTTCAAAGAATAGCCTAATTAAAATTCAAATAAAACATTGAAATAAACCATTTCCACGTCACATTTGTGCGTTTGTGGCGGCTGTGCATTTTGGCAGAACAGTTGGCAATACTACAGTATTGCCAATCGTTCTGCAAATTATTATAATAATGCTGTAAGAAAAGATGTAATTTTCGTTAAGGAGGGTAGAAGACTCTCCTTGGGTTTTCGTTATCTTATAATTTGTTGTTAAAAGTTAAGTTGTTATAGAATATATGGATTTCGTTGGTAAAACCTTAGGTTCTTAGTTGACTCGCCATCTAACGAACAACGAACGAAATACTGACTTATCTGGAGGCTTGCTTCTGTACTGTAGAGATAGGAGTTCTATCACCTTCTTCTTTCACCCGGTCCAAACCTTCTGCCAAAACTAACAAAGTCGTTCATTCTTAAAGCTCTTCTAGTTATTCTAATAATTTGTTTGTTAGAAGTCATTTTAAAAATTAGACACAACAGATTGTCCAGAAACTTAACCGATAAACAAAGACCTCAAATTCTAGAAGTGATTTTAGATTTATTTTACCTAAATCATGCAGACATAATTAATTAATAAAAATGTAAATAATTTACATTATAAACTAAATGGGATTTTTTAAATTTTGCACCCCAAATGAAAAGTCAAAAATTCCACATTATTTTAAATTAAAGGTTAATCAGTTTCGCACTATGTAAATGCAGAATGATCAAAATGCAAATACCTTTAGTCATTTATATAATTGAATGAGTTTCCCATACATTTGGCAAGCTGTGCAATTTAATCCAGGTGTTGCTTTAATGCAGCCAATGAATAATCTCGCGGAACTGTTGTGCCTACGCGGGATGTCTTTTTGAATGAGTGACTACCATTAGGCTAATGAAAGCTGAGATATGCCGAGGGCAAGCCGATAATTAGCCAACAAACCGCTGGCGCGTTCAATGAAATTACTTACTTCACTTAACCGCGTAATCTGGCGAAGCTACGCCGTCGGCTAGAGACGCCCGCCACCGTCCCGATGCCTCGAATAATAGTTAGGATCCGTCGCGATAACTTTCTGCAGGATTTACAACGGGCTTATGCTTCAACGACCCAGATTTAGCCGCGTTATAATGAATGTCTATCGTTTCCGCGCAAATTTTAACCTCCCCCACTTTCCTTTCCTCGCTTTTTACTTCTTTATTTTTATTGTCTGGATCACATTATATTATCATTACTGTTTATTGTTATGGTTTGACTTTAACTCGTTCAATTGCGCCTAAGTCGCCTTTTTATCTTAGAACTTAACTGTGTAACTATTTTAATAAAAATTAAAGCGATGTCAGAGCTAGAAAAGTTACTTCTGAAAAGTATCTAGTTACTTTTCTAAGATACCTACTTTAAACAAAATAACTTAGTTACCTCTGGTAACTAGATACTTTGAGTAAAAAGTATCTTTAGTTACAAGATACATTAAAAAGTATCTAAGATACTATCCGAAAGTATCTAAGATTCTATATGAAAGTATCTAAGATACTTTTGAGTAACTAAGATACTTTTAAGTAACTAAGATACTTTTAAGTAACTAAGATACTTTTGAGTAACTTTTAAGTATGAATAAAAACCATAAAATTATAAAAATTTAACAAGTTGTAGGTTAGGTAATCACTTTAAATCATTTTGGAATTCCCACAATTTTCTATAATAAAGTATCCAAGTTACACTGATAATTTTAGATACAAGTTTCAAGATACTTTTCCAAAGTAACTTAGTTAAAGATACTTTCTGTCGAATATAAAAAGTATCTAAGATAAAGTATCTTAGATACTTTCAATTATCTTTTTTTTTCAAGATACTCCCAGCACTGAGCGATTTTGGCTTTAAGACAACTTTAAAAAATTGTAAAATAATATATTAGGCAACGACTATTTAATGATGACTATTAAGAGGCCTATTCCCTTTTGTTGAACATGCATGTTTATGAACTACATATGTTTCGTAACATATGTGCCTATTCCCTTTCAATTATTTCGTCTATAGACACTGTAAAAAAAATGAGTGAAATTTCACTCAAAAATCACTCAATTATGTATCAGAAAAGGTCCACACCAGATTGAGTTAATTTTTTACCCAATTGACGTGAGTGAAATCTAAATTTTATGAGTAAAAATATATCATCAAAACTCAGTGATTTTGCTGTTTAGATTCAGGTAAATATGAATTGTCTTGAGTCTCATACGGTACGAAACGTGATGCTGCTGATTGGCGACTCAAAGGCGTTTGAATTGACGCGAAAGGGATGATGGGAAAAATGCAAAAGCGCTCAGGAATGAGTTTTTTTTGCAAACAAATTAACAAATTGAGTAAAAGTCACCTAAAAAGTATTTTTTCGCTTAATTAATCTCTTATGCGAGTAAAGTTAATCAGATTTGTTAAAAATATTGTCACAATTGGAAATCTTTGTAAAAAGACCCATTTTTAATTCAAATTGTACTCAAATATTTAACTCATTAAATTAACTCATAACCAAAAACAAAGTTACTCAATGAGATTTTTTACAGTGGACGCATGCGCTTAAAGTATTTCTTAATTTCTTAAACATCTATGTTTATAAACATCATCGGTGTCTAATTAGCTATTCCGTTTTAAATTCGCTTTTAGGTGAACATACATACATGTTTGCAAACGTACATATGTTTACGCACGCTTGCGTGAGAGGTGCTGTAAGCCAATATTTATGGTTTTTATTTTGCATTAATCATAAATTGCGGCAATGTTTGTAACTGTATACAGTATCATTATCAAGCATAGTGATGTCTTAAATTAATTAGTAATCATGAATTAATTATAATTATAAAAGATAAATAATTATTTATAATTGAGAAGAGGATAAATCACATAAGGGGTCACACCAAACAAATAAACAAAAATGTTTGCAATATTACAAATTTGTTTATGATTTTTTTTTTAATTATCATAAAACATCAAAATACAAATTACAAATTTTGCTTTACGAACTTAATTAAAAATTAATTTAATTAGAAAAAACAGAAAATTCAAATAATCTTATTTATCTATTTCTATTGGTAGAATTATATATTACTTGGAAAAATATTTACGATCCGCGACTTTTAGGTTATAAAACTAAGATACTCTCAGTCCTAGAAACATTTATCGCTGTTCAGAAAGATTCAAGATAAGATAAAGCCTTTAAACATACGAGAAACGGAATATCTTTAAACATAGGTTATGTTTGGGTTCTCCTTGGATATACAAATGTTAAGAAATCGATGTTTATATATAAACAGCAAGAAAGGGAATGGCCCTCTAAGACATGAGCATGAGTTATGACATTAGAGCGCGAATGTTATAATGAGTGTGATTTTCTTATTGGCCCATATAATGAAAGTTACATACACCATTTTTTATGACTCCTAATAAGGTAGAAAATTACCACTTTAATTCTGAAATTATTCGTACCCTTGCTGATTTTACAGGTTGTTTGTGGCTTTTTCGGCGTGTTATAATTTCTGGTGGGTTTAAATTTTCAATTTTTCATTTACTATGCCACATGTTTACTAATTTTTACTTAAAAAAATTCAAAGTTTAAACATGTTCTATTTCAAAATTAATAAATATTAGTTTTATTAGATGTCCAGGTTGATATAGATAGAATATTGCCGTGTATCGCATTTTTATTTGTTAAAAATCTGTATTGTAATAAAAAAATTGTATCATAAAGGATCTCATTGTAGTACAGAAACTTTATAATAAACGAATTAATGTCTGGGAATAGAAAACAGTATATTGTTTAACGATTGAGAAAGTTGGCCATTTTCATGAGGAATAATTCTTCCGAATGCAAATTGCCATGTACTAAGAGTTGAACACTATATTTTTATAATTTTATTAAAAACTTTAGTACAATTTTGTGTAATAACCATAACCACAGATTCGATGACAAATCAAATATTAAAAAAAAATGAACCACCATATAATCTTCATATTCGTAAAATTGGATAGTAACCGTGGAGAAATGGATCAATTTTCTCCACAGTTTAAGCCGATTTCTTATTTAAAAACCTTAAGAAAAGTACCCACAGATTCTTTAAAATGATTGGAAAATAGTATATTATGTATGTTGTGTAAGTTGCGATAAACTTAAACTTGCTTACCCCTAATTTGATTCAACGAATTAAATTTTTTAACTCTTAATGTGGTTCGTCAAGTTCGGGTATTGATAGTTGTTGGTTACAAGTGTGGAAATGTTGCGGACGCAAAGGGTAAAGGCGAACAATTTCATTAGCCGCAATTTGTTATTGGGTTTTGTGGTTCGGCCACTTTAACCTCCTTTATTCACTTATCCTGCTGCTCTTTTAACAAAATTCTCTAAGTAGCTTTAATTAACTTTGACTAACAACTTACTGCTTTGTCTTGATTTAAAGGAGGTTTAGGTTTCCAAAAGGGAATACCACAGTTAATGTTTAATATTTCATGGGGATTCAATTTAACCTGGTAAGCCTTTAATAAAATATAAAACATAACAAGAATTATGGACGAGCAGCGCAGTACATGCTTTGTATGAGCTGAACTTCGCCCATTTATTAACTTAATATAATTAATAAATGGACTTTTTAATATTACATTTTTTTAAATTTTATTTATAGAATAAACGACATAGCCCAAAATTGAAATATAAATCTGACGAAGCCAAACCCTTAAGGCCCATTTTGAATCAACTCTCGTGCTAAAGTGGGAGTCAGAGTGCAAGCTTGCTTTGTGTATTTCATAGTATCCATTTTCATTAAAATCTACAGTACGTGCTAAAGCTAAGAAGGTCCAAGCTTTAGTGCTGGTTCTGGCTTTTATTTCAATATGGCGGCAGACAAACAGCTGATTGCAGAAGTGGAAACAATCCTAACCTACAATATTTTAATAATTAAATATTGTTTATATTGTATTTATTAAATACTATTTAGAAATTGATAATTACAGAATAATTGTGAGTAAATACAAAACAGCATATTTTTGTTTGACAGTCAAACTTATAATATATTATTTGTAAAGTGATTTGATTTTTAATTCAGTTAATTTTTATCGGAAAATTTTTTTATTTTTTGGTATTAAATTGATAGTGCTATGGATAGTTTTAAATTTTGTATTGTGGAAATAGTAACCATACCTATGTACAAATACTACAAATATAGGAAAAAGTTCGTAAATAAACATTTCTCATGTATTTAACCATTCATTTTTGTTAAGAAATAAGATCAAATTGATTTTAAAGACTGAAGTTGTTATTTTATAAAAAACCTACCATATTATATAATATAGGTGTTATAGATATAATAGGTATACCTTATATGACATTTAGAAAAAGTTCAATAGGATTTTTGCTACACATATTAACAAATAGACTACACCATGGTGCAAAACAACAAACGTAAAGATAATTAACATAATCCCAAACATTGACATTGTTATTGTCCAATCGCAGCGCCAGATTATTTAAAATTAGGCGCGAAATTTTGCATGCATGCTAGAGTGCGAGTATCGGTTGAAAATAGCCACTCTACGTGAGCGACACACTCCCACTCTAAAGCTAGCTTCAGAGTTGATTGAAAATGTAGCTTTACTTGTTATTTAAGAAGTGGACCTCGCATCTTAACATTGTTTTCAGATTTCCTAGCGCTAATTTAATTATAACCAAGAGCAAACCGATTCTTCTGATTCCCGTAAGTATCTGATAAAAGTAGTTTGCTTAGCGCAACTGTGCGGAATAGTTAATATTGCCAATACACAAAGGTACATAATTGGTTTCGTGTGTAATGTTGTAATGTGGAAGATGAAAGGAGGAAGCTTTCCGAAACCGTGCCGTGCCAGTATAGCGTGGAACGTGACTTGAAATCCCGAAATTCAAACTGCAAATATCGAAAGGACCACTACTTCAGGTGTACGTATATCTATCCACTTTCGCGCTTGCCAGGAATCAGCAGACGCACTTTTATTAGATTCGTGAAGCGGCGTAAAAGCGTACATGATGACATGCGGCACAATGATTCTGAATTGAAAGGATCCCCTTTTAAAAGATTATACATAATTAACATGCGAACAAGATTAAGGCATTTGAATAAGAGATACCTTAATTATTTATAGTGACAGTCCAGGATTAATTTTGCAGAGGCGAAAACATTTTCTTTAATTGTGTACATTTTATATTGTATCTTTTTATTGGATATATTTTTTACAGATTCTAAATGTTTTCTTTTAATTTTTATAAATATATCAGTAAGACGTAAGAAGATATTTTCTATATTTTTTATTCGTCTACATTAATGTTGTCGCCTTCAAAATAGTCCCCATTGGATATTATGCACAAGTGCCAGCTCTTCTTCCAATACTCGAAACACTTCTAAAACTCGATCTTTGGGATAGCCTTTAGCGATGCGCTTCTAATGTCATCTATGCTTGCAAAACGACGGCCCTTTAAGGTTCTCTTTATTTTTGGGAATAGGAAATAGTCAGACAGAGGCATGTCTGGTGAATATGGAGGCTGGAGCATCATTGTCTTTGGCCAAAAATTTAACAATTTTAGAACAAATTTTGCTGCCACGCGTTTTATACCCAAAACATTCGAAAAAATTTCATGGGATGAGCCAATCGATATACCAACATCATCAGCGACTTCTCTGATGGTTTATAACCATTTCTTCAACTTTTACCATGTTTTTATCGGTTGTTATAACCATTTCTTCAACTTTTACCATGTTTTTATCGGTTGTTAATGTGCTTGTGCGTTCGGGGCGTTCGTCATCTTCAAAGTCTTCACGGCCATCTTGGAAACTCTTATACCACTTGTAAACTCTTGTTTTACTTATAGCAGACTCACTATAGGCCTTTGTTAACATTTCACAGAATTTATTTAATTTTTTAAGAAAAATTGGATACAAATTCTTTGATCCATTTCTTTTAACGAACGAAAAATCACCGAGCTCATAAAACACGTCTAACCTTAGCGGCTGCCACAGACAAAGTAAACAATGAAAACAGCTTAAGTTTTTATCATACTTCGGGGGCATCTATACCAACATAATAAAGAAAATTTTATGACAACCGGACCCTCCGAACCCGCGTAATTTAACTCCCGTTATTTTCTGAACACACCTCGTATATATAGGTCATTCCATATCATACTTCGGGGGCATCTATACCAACATAATAAAGAAAATTTTATGACAACCGGACCCTCCGAACCCGCGTAATTTAACTCCCGTTATTTTCTGAACACACCTCGTATATATAGGTCATTCCATATCAAATCACCAAATTTTAAAAATTGTATTTTTTGATTCAGTTAAATTTTTAATATGTTTTTGTACATATCAAAAGAAGCCCTTAAGCCCTTAATTTTCAAAGGCTCCGAGTCCTTCGGAGGGGACTTTAAGCCGTCGGTCCGTTCCTACCCCTAACCCGCACAAGCCATTCAGTTGGCTTATGGGACATCTTAGTTTGGATGTAAGGGTGGAACTAAAAGAGCACTTTATAACTTATAACTTTATATGAATTTTTGAAAATCGCAAAAAAATAACGATACGGTAATTTTCAGCTTAAATTATCGTAACCTCATTTGACCGGTGGCTATTTTCTTCGTTTTGAAATGTAGTTTTTGAAAAAAATATATAAAAACCGATTTTTTTTTTCAATGTTTTTTCTTAATTTTTAACTTAAATTTTAAGCGACATTTTTGAAAAAAATATATGGCCCATAATGAAAGTGGGATTCAAATATCTTTGATTTATAAATTCGAGTTTTTTGAAAATTTTCTAATTTTTTATTAGTTTCATTAAAGTTTTCTATCAAAATATCATGTATACAGTGTGTGCGATTTAAGACCGCAACACCCCATTATTTTAAAACGCTTTGAACGATTTTAATATTTTTTTTTGGGTCATAGTCATTTTTATTTTTTAAGGCCTAATAAATGGGTCAAAATTTAGCGATCATAAGGAATTTAAAAAAAAATGGATAACCCACTGTGGGATAGCCCATTCGATTCAGACGTGCCTCAAATAAATATATTTGAGTCAAATTTAAGAGTACCTAAAAAAATATAAAAATAAGTTATAATGTTTTTTAGAATATACCTACGTTTTTTGACGTGGTTTTAAGTCGAATAATAATACCTTTTATTTACTCCTAAATTGACGAGCTGTAACTTTATGGCGTTTTATTGACGGGCTGAAGTTAACAACAGTGGCTTTTCGACATTTTACGTCACGGGCTGAAGTTAGCTTTATTATAAATTGGGAAACAGTGAGGTTAAATTCGGGTGACAGTTGACAGATGTCAAAATTTTAACAAATAAAATTGGCTTTAAATTCTGTTTTGTGTTCGTCGTTTATAAACTTCTCTAGACACTCGTTTTTATTAAACACTCGCTCGCAAGCTTCGCTCGTGCTTAATTAAACTAAAATGGCGTTTATAAAACTTGATACATAATATACTATTTTGTACGCATAATGGACATAATTACAGGGTCAGTCGAACATTGAAAAAAATTGTTTAAAAAAATTGCCTACTGGTCGATCTCTAAATTTTGACTCATTTAGCAGTTCTTGAAAAAAAGAAAATTTAAAACTTTCTCACTCTCTAAAAATAAATTAGTCAAAAATGACTAATTTAATAGTTATTAGTGGCTGCTTTTTTACTTGTACCATGGTTAAACATGGAATACCATGGTATCCCAAAATTTAACAGCCAATTCTTATGTAAAATTGTCCCCTGAATCCGAAAATACCGTCAAAAAATTATGAAAGTGAAGCAGTTTTTAAGATATAGTCAATTCCATATTAAATGGAAAATTGACTATATCTCAAAAACTGTTCTACTTTTTTAACTTTTGACGACATTTTCGGAAATTATGGTATACCATGGTATTCCATGGTTAACCATGGTACAAGTGAAAAAGCAGCCAGTAATAACTATTAAATTAGTCATTTTTGACTAATTGTTTTTAGAGAGCACATGGTCAAATAAAGCCCCTAAACAATATATATTTAAATCGGTCACACGTTATAAAATAATGGGGTGTTGCGGTTTAAAATCGCACACACTGTATATAAAACATATAATGTAACCAAAACATACTGACATACAGGTTTCTGTTTATCATGTTTAGTGTATGATGTCTTAAAATATATTTTTTCTATTCCCACCTTTAAAATGCCCATTATCGTACATGTTTCCATGACACTAACGGACGCCTACAATAGCGAAGCCCAAAAAGACACTTCTCAGCCGAATTGCATACAATGTTTAATCTTCAAGGCACAATTTTATTTGTTAAACGAACATAAAACATACAGTAATAATAATAATTATTATTATTATGATAATAATTATTAAAACCCAAACGGGTTTTTAACAGACTAGGAGGTAAAACAACTTTACCCGATTGGTCTAAATTATTTTTATAGCCCAGCCATTCCACGTTACTCGGCAATTTTTGTCGCATTCGTAATAATCAAAAATTGTGAGTAAAAACTGCCGAATTTATTATTCTTATAAGCTTAGACTTAATTATTACAAGCATAATAAACATGTTTGCAATAGTTAGTATTTAATTTAATTACGGAAGTTTTCACTCACAATTTTTTTTTATTACGGACGAGACAAAAATTGCCGAGTAATTGCTCAGCCTAGGCAATAGTTAATCACTTTAGTAGTAAGTGATGACATTAATACAGTTTAAATTATAGAACGCTTGAAGATAAATAAACTTTTTGATACGATTATCCCAATTCGTTTCAAGATCAGCAAAATTTGGATATGGCTAAATCCCTTTGGCTTCAACTTTTGACAGCTGATTTGTTTACAATTCCTTTGAGATTTTCTTATTTAAATTTTGAACCGTTTTAAGTTTTGTAATGTTTAAGAGATAGGCGAAACATAAAAACATCTGTACAGGCTGAGACATAAGAAGAAACCCTCGACGGGGAAAAGGATGATTTCGGAGAAATGTTTAGTGCCGAGGGGGGCGATATATTTCGAAACTTTTCCACTCGTAAATCATCGTGAGAAGTTAAAGGTGAGAAGCCAGGTTTAATTTTAAACTCTATTATAACACGAGTGAAACTCCTTAACGTTTTATCACGGTCTCCGAAAATGTAGCTTAAAATCGTTTAATAAATATGATTTACATTTCGCGATACTTTCTAATTTATATCGTCTGAATTTATTTGCAAAAGTGACATCAATTTTTAATTTATTGCTTTATTTTTGTTTGTATAAATTAATTAAAATTTGCAAGGTAAAATATATCTATCTGAAAATAATAATATATATGTATGCACAAACCATTGTTAAAATTTTAATAAACATTACATTTTTATCATCAAGACTAAATCTTTTAAGTTTTAATTTATTACCATGAAAAATATATAATATTAGAAAAAGTTGTAAGTGATTGTTTTAATGGTTTAAATTATATTTGAATATTTTGTTCTTATAATTATAGCAACTTATAAAAATGCAGTTTTTACTAATATTAACGTTGAAGGTAAATCCGACACCTAATTTCGTAAGTTGTACAATAATTCGACAGTGTGCTAAACACAAATTAGACAGGTAAATCTGACATAATAATAAACCCACAATCCACACAACAAGGTCTGTTCGATCTCGTACTAAAAATACTAAAAATCACTGCAACACTTCACATCATTCAATGGCGGCCATTTTTGTTGTTTAAAATTCTTGTGCTTTGGGTTTGTACGGATTAATATATAATTAATTAATATAATTTTACTCCCCTTTTGTAAAAAATAAACCTTATTCTATCAGGGCTGTCATAAAATAATTTTACTTTTGAGGCGATACACAAATATCGTGCGCGATTTAGCTGTGCAATTGAAACTGCGAACAAAATTTGTCGAGTAAGACTTCTGAAAAAAATACGTATTTATTTACAATAATGTATTAATGTATTGTTGACAATTCTTGAATTCCCACAACGATATCGAGCACCACCAGATGGCAGCGCGTTGCGAAAACTTGATGCGTATTGGTAAAAATCTTTAATTTCGAAAAAAACTCTTTTATTTATGTTTATTGAATCTTCTATTTTTTGTACATATTCTTCAAATTTGTAAAATATTTTAAAAATCTTTAATTTCGAAAAAAACTCTTTTATTTATGTTTATTGAATCTTCTATTTTTTGTACATATTCTTCAAATTTGTAAAATATTTTATCCTAAATGAAGATGGAACTGTAATACCGAGTAAAACGTTCTTATAATTATCATTATCTTTGGTAGATAGAATCTATCTGATAGATAATGATAATTATCATGGTAAAATATTTTTCTTGGGTTTCTCTTCAAGTCTTCATATTTTGCTGTTACTGTTTATTATAATTAAACTTTTATCTATTGTTCTTTTTTCAGTAGTTTATGGCAGAATATTTTCTTTGTGTTTGTTTTAAGAAACCTTTATATTTTCTAATGGTAACAGTTTTCTATTGTTAAATAAGTTTTATTTTATTTAACAGAATCTGTAGCTTATCCTCCTTCGTTTTGTATTCAGTTATTTCTTTTAAAATGTCGGTGCTTCTATTTAGTTTAACAGCTATCTCAATAGTTTTTTCCAGCCTGTGCGTTTAATTTCCTTATTAACCCTCGCAAGACTAAAACTGGGTCAAAAATTACCCTGTTTTTTTGTAGATATCTTCGTCAAACATTTTTTTAAGCCCTGTTCTTTTAGATTTGCTTCAAAAGCCTTAACCGAGTAAATATATAATTGGCATATTTTAACAAAAAAATTGAATTGCATAAGGTCATAATTTACGTCCTTCTCGCCTCGGTCACTCGGGACCCGTATTGGTCTTTCGCGTAGTCTAATTTTTCAATTTCAATGTACATAAACAATAAAAAACAAAGTAATACAGTTGATTAGTTTTGTTCACAGGCATTGTATGATCTTGCCATGAATAATAATAATAATAATATTTTTTAGGAATGTTTAATATATTTTTTATGATGGGAATGCAAAACATTTTTTTTCAATTGTTTGCCTTCAAAAGTGAGTCACGATTAGGACTAAAACTGTTATCCAAGTTTGTATTATTATTGACTTTTACCTATTCTTCATCATTTAGTAGGCTGGCTAGTTCATATTGATTTTCTGTATTATTTTCAAAACTTTCCAAATATACTTTGAAACTTTTTAATTCACACTTCTATGTTCCTTCCCCACAGGTTCAGTTTCTTTGTCGTCCAATTCATTTGCTATGCTATCGTTTGTTTGATTCATGCTAATGTTATCTTCATTTACAGAGTCATCAAAGTTAATTAAATCTTCCCAACCGTCTTTAGGGTAAGTCCTTCTTCTAATTCAGTCATAACAGAGCCATTTTCTTTTTCCTTAAAGTTTAATAATGAATGTTTAAAGATCTTGAGCCATGTCTGATCCTTACCCACATTTTCGTCGTCGCGAATTTATAGATCTTCTAATCGATTATAAAACTCTGAAAGTAGGTTCGGTTCTATAGTCTATAAAATCCTTAAGTGTTTTACAATATCCGAATTTTCTGTCTGTATCTTAGGGATTACATATTTTTTCTATTGGTAAAAAAAATCGGTCAAATTTCAATGTTATAAGTAACGGGACTATATAACTGTTAAGTACTAACACACTTGCATTAATACGCCAACAAGACATGTTCGTAAATAAATTCGACATCTGTGTCGGATTTATGACCCAGGGTATTGAATAACACTGTGCAACACAAAAAATGAACTGGGATCAAATCTGAAAAAATCGAATCTAGGCAACCCCCAAAACAAATCCTTTAAGGGGTTTTACCAGTTTAGCTCGAATAATGGAGATATACAGGGTGTTTCTTTTAACTTAAGACAGCTCAATATCTCGAGAAATACGCATTTCACGGAAAAATGTCTTAATAAAAGGTTAATGTGACTAAAGGGGACATTATTTAGTGCTACCGCTAGCCACCCCCTACCCTCCTTAAGGGTGAAACGGGGGGTAACTTTGGAAAGTCAAATGGAATGCGATACCGCCCGACATGTTGGCGCGTTGTGTGCCAGAATTCATTACCCGCATTCAAAAATGTGTTGAAATGGAAGGACGACATTTCGAACATTTGTTATAAATTGTTTTCAGAGCCGACTATTGTTGATTTAATGTTAATTTTTGTTTTTCAAACGTTTCAAATAATACATTTTACAAGGAAACCCCTTTTTCTTAAATTTTGAATTACAGCGCCATCTGTTGATAAATTGAAAAAAACTTTCAAATAAAAGTTATTCATTTTTTTATGTACTACCAAACTCTGTGAAAATCGGGTCATTCCATTTGATTTTCCAAAGTTTCACCCTTAAGGAGGGGTAGGGGGTGGCTAGCGGTAGCACCAAATAATGTCCCCTTTGGTCACATTAACCTTTTATTTAAGACATTTTTCTGTGAAATGCGTATTTCTCGAGATATTGAGCTGTCTCAAGTTAAAAGAAACACCCTGTATATTTCCATTATTCGAGCTAAACTAGCAAAACCCCTTTAAAGATTAGTTTTGAGGGTTGCATAGATTCGATTTTTCCACATTTCATCCCAGTTCAAATTGTAAGGTCAAAATTTGTCGCACAGTGTAATTAAAGAAAAGGACCCACAACATATTTTTATTAAACAGAAAAAGAAAACAACATAGTTTTAATAAAATCCAGTGATTCTGAATTCGACACTACATGTCGAGCAAATAAGAAAATATCAAAACCAAAACATAAAGTACCTAAAGTACTTTTCGTTAACGATGTTGGCATCTTCAAAAGCGAATTCTAACAGTTATAAAAGTAAAGCCGTTTTTGAGATCTATAATATAAAATGTAAAATTGTGAAAAAATACTGTTTTCCCCCCTCATTAGAAAATATGGATCAATATTTTATTTTATTCTTTGTCAATAATAGTTATTTATGTCATAAGACAGAAGTAAGTCTTTTTAAGCTGACACGGCTCAGCCGAATAGCATACAACATTTTATCTTCAGGGCACAGTTTTATTTGTTAAACCATACATGAATCGTACTTACCATTAGTATTAAAATAAGAATTATAGTAAGTATAAAGTAAGGTTCACACTTCGCTTCTGAAGATTCCAACATCGTTGGCGAAAAGTACTTTAAGCACATTGTGTTTTGTTTTGGTAGTGAGCGTTGAGAATAAAAAAGCTTAAATAATTTATAATAATAATTATTATAGAACGCTTGAATATAAAAAATATTATATTTTTGTGTTAAACCTTAAAGCGCACCTATAATATTTAATTAAAATAAAGGGCTAAAAAATTAATATCTAATAAGCAGGTTCATTTTAAAATATTTTGTATCAGAAAATTAATATCTAATAAGCAGGTTCATTTTAAAATATTTTGTATCAGAAAATTTGATTGACTGAAAATTTAAAAACAATCGTTAAGTAATCGATGATTTGTCCACATAGTCATACCTGTTTTAATTTATTTATGGTAATATTTTATTTAATGGTCAAATAGGAAAGTGTGATTCTAAAAAAACAAACGCTAATAAAAAATTCAAGACGTGTCTCGGTGCACCACTATATAATGCCTAAATGAATCGTAAATTTTGCTCGGTGCTAACACAATGATCACTAATTGAATTTTAAATAAATAATTCTTTTCAATGGGTTAATTTTTTCAATTTTTATTGGTTTCAGAACACACAGTCTGAAATTGGCAAATTATAGCTTTACTATTATACACTCTACATAAAAAGTATTGCATCACCTATAAAATGTAATTACATAATTAAAATTTAAAGAATATAAAATAGTCATTTCTAAAAAAATTAAAAGACTGAAAGTATACTTACTAACTGCACAACTATTTTTATTAACAAGTTTTATGCTAAACTAACAATGGCAAGTCAATTTTTTGACACCTTGAGTTACATATTGCTACTTACTAAAGTTACCAAGAAAGATAGTTTGGTGATAAAATGTTCTAAGTACCTATACTCTCAGAATTTGTCCATTAATTGCAATAACTGATTCTGAAGTACTACATGTAGATCTTTCAAGGGTTGTGTTGTTCTTATAAGAAGTGTATAGTGTACACTGTATACACTATAGTGTATAATAGTATTTATATATAAGTTTAAGTTTAAGTATAAGTTTACAAAAAATAAAAGTTTTGGTTAAAAAAATCCATTGATCAGGGAAAAGTTTTTAACGCCTAAAATATGCTAAATAAATTTTACCTAAATCCATAAAGTAATTTTTAAAATAAAGTTTCCACGGAGAAAGCGCAGATCTGAGCGAGGCAGTTACTCCGCCGTGTTGCATTTAATATTTTTTTCAAGCTTATATTTTTGTACTTTTTTGTCATACTTTTGACATTATATGTTATATCCATGAATTTATTCTACAGTAGCCTGTAAATACAGTTGCCTTCCTCTTTCAATGTATTTTTATTATTGTACGGCGGACTTCTGAACTGCGTACAAATATGAAGGCTTATGACGCATTTTTAGAAAGAATATATTAAAAGTGATAGTATTTATCGGATTTATTTAAAAAAATGACAGAAAACTCTGAAAATATTGTACTTTTAGAAAATGCAAAAAATTGTTTTACGTAACCCCGTTAATGTCTTTAAAAAAAATTCAATTTAAAATAAATAAATAACGTTAAAAATTGTATAGCCGATGCTATACTTTTTAAGAGTAGTGTATTAATTTACACTGTACAGATTCCGGTAGTTTTAAATTTGTCCCCAGTTTTAACTTATCGATGCACAGCTTGTGTAATATTGAACAAAATGGTTTAATCAACTATTTAAACTTAAATTTATACTCATTTACATTAATCATTATGCTTCGGAGTTGTACTGAAACTGCTTTTTTAAAATATCTATTCATTTTTAATTCACCTATTAAAAAACCTAATTGAATAATAATTACACGGAGAGAAAAATTTTGCTAAAATAACTATCCAAAGTATTGTTAAATGACCTATCATGAATTTAGTCAACTGTTTTATTAAACTGAGGATTTGTATGGCTAAATTAGCTATACAGATCCTCATTTTAATAAAACAGTTGACTAAATTCACGATACGTCATTTAACAATACTTTGGATAGTTATTTTGGCAAAATTTTTCTCTCCGTGTATTTATAAATTTAATGTTAATTTTTATAATATATTAAATTTCAGGATATAAAACTTAAATACCGAATACACGTAACCATGAAAAAAACTTGATTATTTTATATAGACTTTATAAAAAATTTAAATTGTATATTACATATCCATATTTCCGGAAGACTTTATAAACAATGATAACAAGGAACCAATAAGAACTAGATCAACTTATACAGGGAGTGGAAGCTCTGCTCTAAGAGGAAAATTAAGAAGAGCTACTTTCAACAAATGCTGCCCATATCGCTTGTCGCCGATATTTAATTTGTACTTATTCCATTTTTTTTAAATTCCCGATGTACAGACTCCCCAACTTGCTTCTACCACAATATATCAGTGCCTAATCTATACCAAATCTCATATATCTGAACTTATCTCAGTAAATACCAGACATGCCTATGGCACCATATTTGGTGATCAACTATTAATACCCCAACATAGGTTACATTTAACTCATAAAAGTTTTTTAAATAACTCTATTATTTTATTCAACTTCCTACCAACTGAAATAAAAGCTCTACCTATTTTAACCTATTTAAAAAGAGAATTAAACAAATAATTTTGGAGATCTGTCCATATACCATCGATGAATTTTTAAATAGATAAAACACTTTTAAGTTTAAGTTTATTTTTGTTAACTGTTACTAATTATAATTGTTATTATTGGGATTTTTACTTTAAATATGTACTCTGTAATTATGCAATATTAAAATTGTACTTCTGGGACGATGCTAAACATCTTTTGTATGTAATTAAGCAAATAAAGAATTTGAATTGAATTGAATTGAATCGTAAACCTAATTAAAGGTCATACAATGATTCAATTAGATGATTAAGAATACAATGCACTTTTATTTTATATTTCCATTGTATATTAATTTATATTAAATAAAAAAAATAATCTAAAAAAATAAAAATAAAATTATTTTTTAAAAGTTGGTAATAATGCACGAACAATTGCTATATCCCTACAGAAAGTACAAGCTTTAAACCCTCAAGATCTTCCACGTAAACTAGAGTTCTATCACTGGTTGAGAACAAAATAACCCAAAATTATTTTTACCGACAAAGCCAGATTTAATAGGGATGAATAATTTTTACAATAGTCATGCAAGGGATGATGAAAATCCTCATGCCTTTATTGAATCAAGGCAACAGCAAAGATTTTCTATCAACGTTTGGGCAGGAATAATTTTCGATTTCTGAAACACTTTTATTTTCTCCAAAACGTTAAATAGGACGAAGAGCGCCGGTTCCTTGGCCTCCTTGTTTTCCAGATTTAAATCCACATGACTATTGTGTGTGTGGATATTTAAAAACATTGGTGTAAAAGTCCCAATTTATAACGTTGAGGAATTAATACCGCGGGCTTGTGAATCCATAAGAAATAAACCTGGCTTTTCTAAAACATTAGAAAATCTTTGAAAGAGAACGGCGGTCATTTTGAGCATTTACTAAAATAAGAATTTTTGGAAATAAATTGCTTTATTGTTGTAGTTCATTTACTGTGTTTAAAAATTAGAATTAATGAATTTTTGTGGCGAGACATTTTTAATAACGTTTTTCTCAAAAACGGTTGGCTCCATCCTTTTGTAAAAGAAGGACCTTTTATAATTAAAATTATCTGGGGAATTGTTTTCCAAGATCTAGAAATTAATAAAACTTCACAAAAAAGTTAGGAGGATTTTTTCCCCGAGTAGCCCCTGTTTCGGACGCCTATGGTAATCATTTATTCAATTTGACACTACCAGATGTGTCTTGCCCAAAAATTACCCCAGAAATAAAGTATCTATTTTTTCGAAATAACTGTTTCTGAAGTAATTAATAAAAACCTGATTTTGAGAAACAGTGTAAAATGCCTATAGCGCCACCATTTCGTACATTGTTTATTTTAACATGTAGAACCACTTCCCAAACGTTTTTTCCGAACACCCTGTATTGGTGGGACCCGGCTAAATAATAACCCGCAATAAGTTAGGCCAAAAAACTTATACCCTATTCATGACCGTGGCTAGAAAAAAGCTTCAGGGGGCGATTGTTTAATAAAAAAAACTGGTGTATCACAAAGTTTAGGTTTTGTTCAAAAATTGTTATAAAATATCAAGGGGATTCAACCCCCTCGCCCCCCCTTGACTACGGCCTTGAACCTATTTAAGGGGAGTGTACTATTTTCCACACCTCAGTCTCACCACGTGACCAAGTACGGAAGGCAGTCTTTTGAAAATTTGGCATTTAAGGCTTTTGAGGTTATGTATCTGTCAAAGTATAGTCAACGAAAGAAATAATATTATGTTTAGGCGTTAAAAATGAACAAATCTTTATAGCATTACAATAACAATGGATGGTTTAAGAATTTAAGAATATAAATACTGCATTTAATGAAATTCCAAAGTGTATGGTGCTAAATAAGTAATATTTTTGTGCATTTGGTCCAAATATCTGGTTTTCTCCATAAAATAATTTTAACTAAATGGCATTTATTAAAAAATTTTAGCTTCTCGATTAAGGAATAAGAATATCTGTTTTAAAGGTAGGTTAATATATTATAACAAAAATATCATCTAATTTTGTAATTTCAAGGTGAGAAAAATTTATTTTGACCAAAATAAATAAGTATTTTGGATTATTTAAAAGACTGTATAATATGGTATTTAAAAATGTGGTAGTTTTTCTTATCCAGCTTAAAGTTTACCTTAAAGTGTACCTACATAAAGTTTTGTCAATACAAATAAATTAGTTATAATTTAGTTATAATTAGTTAATAATTTAGTTAAAAAGCTTCGACTGAACTTGATCTACATCGAAAAATCATTATAACTTTAAAAATTTTAATAAATCACATGTCATGGGAGTATTAAATATTTTCACATTGCAAGTTTCTCTAAAAATTGTTTGTTTTCTTATAATCTAACTTAAAGTAGGTATGCCGAGAGGTATGCACAAGTTTTGTCATTAGAAGTATAAAAGCTTCAAATTAATTTGAACTATATTCAACAATTATTTAGTATACCTATATTTATTTATGACCATATTAACACACTCTTCCAAATAATCCACTTATTTGTTTTGGTCAAAATAGATTTTTCTAACCTTAAAATACAAAATTAGATGATATTTTTTGTTCCAATACATTAACCTACCTTTGATATAGATATTCTTATTTCATAATAGAGAAGTTAGATTTTTTTTTAATAAATGCTGTTTAGTTAAAACTATTTTATGGAGAAATGTAGACCCAATGCACAAAAATATCACTTATATTGCACCTTAAGGTGTAATTACACTTTGGAATTTCATTAAATGCAGTATTTATATACCTAAATTCTTAAACCAACCATTGTTATTGTGATACTATAAATATTTATTAACTTTTAACGCTTAAACATAAGCGGTAACACTATAAATATTATTTCTTTCATTTTCTATACTTTGACAGATACATAACCTGAAAAGCCTCAAATGCCAAATTTTCAAAAGACTGCGTTCCGAACGTGGTCACGTGGTGGGACTTTGAGGTGTGGAGCATAGTACATTACGAACAATTTATATTGTTCTAGCATTTTAAAGTACCAGAAAATAAAAGCAATGTAAAATTGTCTGTGTAAACAAAAATATAAGTTAGATAATGTTTATTATAAAGCGAAAAGACTGACCTTAACAAAATTATTTGTGGAATAATTTTATTTTTAATATTGTTTAAAAAGTCGTTAATTATTTGGAACCTTTCAAGGTTTGAAAGGATTCTCAAATCATGATTAACTTTTTAAAATTTTCCAAATAATTTTGTTAGGCTTCAAAAAAATTTTTGGCGCTTGGTTCCTTTTTAATAAAAATTATCCAATTCTTTGTTAAGAATTTCAAAATTTGTTTAAACCATTTTATTGATATTTAAGAGTTATTGACCAGTAATTAAACTTTTTATTTAAAAAGACATTTTAAATTACAATTCCAAAGTTTCTGTCATGTATTATTGTTACCTTACACCTTTATCCACTTAGTTCTTTAATTATAATTCGACATTACTCTTAAAATGTTGGCAAATATAAAAAATGTACCATTCTGTATTAAAATAATAAAAGAAAATAATTTTGAAGGGGTCATTGTAAACAAGGGTTTTGTGCATGCGAAAACTAAAGTACTTACATAAATCTCGGGTTCTTAATTCGATGTCTTCTCTATGTGAATAAGTTAAACCCAACTTAAGTGTAATATAACAACATTAAGCTGTCGCCTTTAAGTAATTACATTTAATAAACCAAGTAAGAAGCATTTTATTTACATCTCATCCTTTGCCGGCATCCACTTACACATCCCGTAACGAGTTTATCCCCTTTCTGGGTTCCTTTTTACGCTCTAAATAATAAAGCGAGTGTTATTTTTTTTTTAATTAAAAGAATTTATTAAGGAGGTGTTAAGTACTTAGTTTTTATTTGCTTTTTGCCGCAATTTTTTTTTGTTAAAGAGGTTTTAAAGGATACTTTAAAAAGAACGTCAATATTTAAACGCTTAAGGTAATGGTTATTACAGTGATAAAATCTTTATTGTGTAAAATCTATGAAAAAATGGAATAAAAATAGTAAACATTTTTATTTTTAGTTTAATTTACTCTCATATTTATTATTAATATAAATAAATTAATATAAATATATAACAATAAAATAAATTAATAAAAATATATAACAAATTAGTTTATGATATAATTTCTACATTACTTATTTATTGCCATTGAAATAAGTAACAGAAAGTGGACTGAAATCAACCTTTATCTACACTTAGATCGACCTAGCTTAGTCTATGTTAAAGAATGCCAAAAAATAAATATTGTAATTTATGCTTTAGGTATCTAATTTTACAAATTCTTACACGTCAGATCAAACAGTGCAGTTTACCACAGCGACTCAGATTTTTCTCAAATTATGTGTAGATAATTTATAGGCTAGGATAACCGCAAATCTTAATTTTAAATATTAACCGAAAAATTAATTATTATAATTTTTAAACTTTCGGCAAAATTTTATCGGTACAGTTTTATTTGTTAAACGATACCTAAACCGTACTTTCAATTATAATTAATTATTATAATAAATATTAAAAGTATAAAGTTAGGTTGGATAGCTTCAGAGGTGTTATCGAATTCTTTGATTGGTCCTAGCGGTCTTCTACAGACTAGGATGTTAAAAACTTCACCTGATTGGTCTAAATTATTTTTACAGCCTAGGCGATAATCGAATACTATTGTAAGTGTTGACAATAATAAAGCTTATAATATCATCTATGACCTTAAGCAGAGCTCTAGAACAACTGTAAATCCAGATTGATATTTTGGAACAAATGCATATCTATCTAGATAAATTTGTTTATATGTAATTTTTTCAGCTAATTTTGAAAAACTGGGTAAAATACTAATTGGCCTCAATTCCTTTAGTTCTTTAGGATCGTTAACTTTTGGCAATGGCTTTATAACAGATATTCCAAGTATCTGGAAATTGATTGATTTGATTTAAAGCATGTTTTAAAATGTGAGTAATCATTGGGAGAATGCGAGGATAACAGAATATTATCATATCTATACTAATATTGTCAAAACAAACAGCCTTTGATTTTATATTAATGGTTATGGTGGTATTGGCTACATCGGTTTCATTGGTTAAAGAAAAGCCGAAATTGCCCGTATTATCTCTTTTATTTTGTAAAAAACTATTAATCATTAACTCATCAGGTTGAAGATTACTGAGCATAATATTAAGATAATATTCATTTATTTTTTCTGGATCTGATAGGTTATCTGGTATTTTAAATTTTGTTTTAGAATTTACTCCCAAATTTTGTAATAATCTCCAGTTATTTTAGCATCATTTTTGGAAAATCTGTTATTTAAATATGCCTTTTTTTCATTGGAAACAGCTCTATTTGTAAAGTTTCTTAGTTCTTTGTAATATTCCCAATCTTTTTGAAGTTTTGTCCTTTTAAACTTTGTTAATGCTTTGTCCCTCATTTTCATTAAATTTTGTATATTATTTGTGATCCATGGGGCCTTTTTTAGTGATTTTTATTGTCTTTAATGGTGCATACTTGTTCATTATATCTAATATTAATTGATTTAATATATTTACTTTATCATTTATATTTTCAACATTATAAATTCTTTCAAAAGATAATAATTCTAATTCTTCATTAAAACTTTCTAAATCAAAATTTTGAAAGTCCCTATAACTAAATGGCTTAGGTAGGTCTTGTTTTAACTTTTAAAATAATGCATTTCTTTAAAATGCGATTTATTACTTTTGTATTTTATATACGATCGTATTATTAGAACTATATATTGGGCGCAGATTTCGCATAATGATTAAAAACTTATGTGGTTTCTGGGCCAAGTTATTTTTAAACCAACACTATTAATTAAAGATTGAAACCTAGTCTGAGGAACAGTTCTATGATTTGAGGGTTGTGTCTTAAAACCGGTTTTATTATAAATTTTAACTTAAAGAACAAAACTATAGTCTTGGATAAAACTTATAACTTTAATAAACTGGTTTATTGGATGTAGGTAACCGCTTTATGGCGTTAACTCAATGTAACAAAACTTAAGGTTTAACTCATTCACATCTGCGAGATGTTTAAGAGACATCAAATTAACAACAGCAAGTCGCCTGATTTATGCATTTCATGTTCAGCACTTTGAAATTACACCCAACTATAACTGCGTGTTCTACATTACCGACTAAGAGACATATTATCTAATAAGTTTGTACCCCGTTCACGAACGTTTGATGTGCGGTGTACCGGTTACACGTGTATAATATCTATTATTTTACTATATAACATAAGTTATGGCTTTTCATGTTTACAATTAATTTAATTAACATGGAAATGTCCGCATCAAGAGAAAGAGCTTTAATTACATACCATAACGTTATTAAGCCAATTTAGAGCTTCACTAACTACTGGGATTTTATATTTTCAATATTGTTTAGGTACTAATAGGTAGGCCCTCTAAAAGTCTATTCAGTAAAAAAATATAGCGCTTGAATAAACATAAGTAAAAATATATAAGCATTCTAAAACTCTTTTTAATAAGGTGAACGTAATATGGTCAAGGTGCTGTATTAGAGAGAACAATAAATAAATGATTTACTTATTTTCGTTTAAAAAAAAATTAATGCAAAAGATATGATACAATGGTCCTCATCGGGGTAAACCAGATAATTCTGAGTCAGAAATGTAGACGTGCGTTCTAAATCAGTTATATATTCAGATTTTTTTAAGACGCAATTTCAGTTTGATCTAAAAAGGCAGCATTTACAGTTTTCACGATACTGTAAAACCAAGTAATTACTGGGTCCACTTGCATCCTAAGGTTCAAATATCTCTAAAATGAAAATACAATGTCTGCAATGAAAACCATACATGAACTGTTGCGTAGTATGCTTAAACTAGGACTATTTATAAATAAGTCCTGGAATACAAGCGTACCCCAAGTATTCGACATTCAAATTTACATTCCACCATAACTGTACATTTTTAACATTTTTAAGCTAAATCCCTTTTTGTAATTGGTCGAAACTATGAAGGAGGGAAATAATAAAACAATCGGAATATCTAAATCTTTTTAAATTAAAGACTCGACATCAAATTAGTGAGTTGTGTGCCAATCGCAACAATTAGATACATTTTAAATAAGTATAGTTCTTTATTCCAATATTTAGTAAACCCATGGGTTAATAATAATAATAATAATCTAAGACAGTTTCTTCAAGGATAGTATTTAATAAAATTAATGGATCATATGCGACCTGGTGCCGTTTGAAAATTTTTGTGGCATTATGTTAAATTAAGATAAAACGACCACTTTATATCTTAACATTTTATTCGATCCTTTTTAGGCCCCACGCTATTGGCAGTCAGTTGAACTTGTTGATGCGTATAATACAATAATTGTCAGTGGGAAATGTTTTGATTTGACTGAAATCACCTTTACTTTTTCAACAAAATAATTCGTTAAACATTTTATTGTAAAAACAAATTATTCTGTAATCTTTAAAATTAACAAAATGTTTGCAAAATTGTATATTAACTATAAAAAACTTTCGGTACTTTGTTAAAACAATTACAAACCCTGGTTAAAATATGTTAAAATTGTACAAAATAAAATTAACAAACTACAAAGTCATGTAAAAAATCTTATTTTTATAACAATGTATTCACTGTTATTATAATCAGATTTGTTAACATTTGTAGTTTGTTAATTTTATTTTGTAAAATTTTAATAAAGGTAATTTTTTGTAGAAAACAAGGGATGGTAATTATTTTAACAAGGGAAAACATTTTACCGAAAGTTTTGTAAAGGTAATATGCATTTTGTAAGCATTTTGTTAATTTTAAAGGTTACAGAATATTTTGTTAATGCTTAACACATTATTTCGTTAAAAAGATTAAGAATAAGCATTAACAAGTTTAACTAACTGTATGGTTCGGAACACAAACGAAATTATGATTCCCCGTCCTTATATAGGTTTTGGAATCATTCACTGCGGTGAGACGAAAGTAAGTGGTGCCATCTACCGTCTTTTGACATGTTCTTTTAAATGTTAGATGGCATCACTTACTTTGGCCTCACCGCAGTGAATGGTTCCAAAACCTATATATGGACGAGAAATCATATATGATTGATGAATTATAATTTCGTTTGTGTTCCGCACCATACAGCAACTCGGTACTGATGAGTTCCAATCAAGCGAAAGACGAAAGAAATTAAAGAAAAGCGGAGACGAAATAATTACATCATTTTTTAAATTTGATGATTTTAGAATTGTATTAATTAATTTTGTGTATGTTTTTTGTGTTCATTTATTTAGGTATATATTTTTTGTTTAGGAAATTGATTAAAAAAGCAACAATTCTTTTCATTTAACTTTCGAAAGTTCCAAAAAATACTTTTGTTACTGGGTCTACAAAAAGGTTTGTAAAAATACAAAATTACAAGAATTATGGTTAAAATATTGACATAGGTAGGATTTTGTTATTAAATCTACAAAATGTTTGCTATATAATTACAAACTACTTATTCAATTAGTTAACACAGTGTTTTTCAATCTTTTTGACTTCGCGACCCCTTTACAGGTTGAAATATTCTGGCGACCCCCTTGTGACGTAGAAAGCCAAAGAAAAAATTTAATTATTTTAAAATACGTACAGTTTTTACATACGTTAGGACCTAACGAAAAACATTACCTAAATTCACGCGGGCCAAACTGCGTCGTCAACATTATTAGCTAGCTACAAAGTCGCATATCGAGTTGCTAAAGCAGGGAAACCACATACAATTGCCAAAAATCTTATTTTTCCAGCAGCACTTGATATGGTTGAAATTATGGTCAGTAAGCAGGAGGCTAACAAATTAAAAAACATACCACTTTCTGACAATACTATTTCACGCAGAATAAACGATATGGCCAAGGATATTCAAGAACGAGTAGTCGAAAAATTAAAGAACATCCAACATCTTGCTTTGCAGTTTGACGAATCTACAGATGTTTCCGACTGTGCACAGTTAGTTTGTAGTATTTGTGCGCTTTGAAGCAGATGAAGTATCATGGAAGAAATCTTATTTTGCAAAGCACTACTGGCCAGTGTTTGTACGATATGTTTTTAGAAATTACTTGCGACTACCATATTGATTGGAAAAAATGTATCGCTATTTGTAGCGATGGCGCTAAAGCTATGACTGGCAAAAATAGCGAACTCATTGCAAGATTAAAAGCTATAATGCCAAACATATCCTGGACACACTGTTTTCTTCATCGACAGGCTCTAGCTGCTAAGGTAGTATCTTCTGATTTAAATGACGTGCTCACGGAGGTCATAAAAATTGTGAATTCTATCAAAGGTAAAGCTTTGCAAACCCGGCTATTCAGAAACGTTTGTGAAGATATGGGCTCGCTTCATCAAAATCTCCTTTATCACACAGAGGTCAGGTGGCTATCCAAAGGAAAGGTATTGACAAGAATTCTGGAACTGAGAGCTGAATTGTTAATGTTCTTACAAGATGCAAAATCTGAATATGCTTCTCGTTTTTCTGACCCTATTTGGCTCTTGAAATTAGCATTTTTGGCAGATCTTTTTAGCCACCTTAACAATTTGAACAAGAACCTTCAAGGAAGAGAAGAAAATGTTTTAACAGCCAAAGATAAAGTAAAAGCATTTCACGTAAAACTTCGTTTGTGGTCAACCTCTCTGCAAAACAAAATGTTCGAGTCTTTTCCATGTGTTCAGAAGATAATTAAAGACAATGAAACGGATCAAAGTTTTGCAGTATCGGCTCATATTTCTTGCATGGTACTGAGCTTGCATAATTTACAAGAGAAACTTTTAACATACTTTCCAGACTTGCACTCTGAAGCTGTCAATGGGCGTAGATGGATTTTAAACCCTTTTTTGGACAAATCAATAGATCTGGCTGATGTCACCACAAAAATGAAAGAATGTCTTCTAGATTAGGCTGCTGATGGCATGCTTAAAATAGAATTCGCAAAGTGTCGACGTATTTTGGATAAAAAGAAAACACGAATATCCAGAGCTGGCAAAAGAAGCTCTTAAATTATTAGTGCCATTCGCCACTTCATACTTGTGTGAATTGACATTTTCTTCAATGGTAGACAATAAAACTAAAAAGAGAAATAGACTGCAATTAGAAAATGATTTGATTATTAACGTTTCAAAAATAGCACCACAATTTGATAAACTTATGAAAAATAAACAAGCACATCCTTCTCACTAAAATTGCGTTTTTATTGTGTAAGAACCTCGACTTTTTCTTTTAGCCGGCGACCCCCCGAGTAAGGCGTCACGACCCCCCTAGGGGTCGCGACCCACAGATTTAAAAACACTGAGTTAACAGATTACAGTTGGTTGTAAACTTAAAATAAAGTTATGTGGACCTGGATTAACATAAAATACCGTAAACATTTGCTTAAAATTAACAAATATTTTTTACTGTGTATGTAGACAATTAATGTAAAAAGTTTTAATGCATAGGTGTACTTAAAAAATAAAAAAATGTTGATTAAATTGAGATTTTATTTCCTATAAGTATCCTAAAAAGGAGAAAAAATTTATATTTATTGTTTACATTGTTTTCCTTTGTAGTTTGCTTTTGAACAATACAATAAATACTTACCTGTATTATTATTAGTGTTTGCACAGTCAATGTAATTATTTTATTTTTAATCTACTTTGTGTAATAAGATGTGTATAGTAATCTAGTTTATAAAATTACTATGGCCTGCAGTAAGAAAATAAAAAGTAATATAAATAATTATAAGATATAAACCCAAATTACCTTTTTGACTGGATATAAATATACCTCAAATAACTCTTAGGCTTTAAAACAGTGAAAAAATCGATCAAATTTAAGTGATAACAAAAATTATAAAAATTATAAATAGAAAATATGAGAGCGACCATCAATGTCACCTTGCAATTAGAGCAATTCTCTTGCAATAGAAAATCAAAGCGATTAATTACAATATGCAGTAGTGAAGTAGAGCTTTGTTTGAAGTGTTTTACATCGTTTTACGAAAAATTACATCGATTTTTTGTCAGGTTTTTTGTTTTAAGACTTACATACCATAATTAAATAAAAATAATGTGTATCCTTTTATCCTTCGAATAAAAACAAAACAAATGAAACATCATGTGAAAATAACACCTATGTAGGCAACCTTCCAAGTAGGGCTGTCCAAATCATTCGAATTAAAAATATCACTTTAAAAATATCGATTTATTGGCGAATTAAAAAAAATATTCAATTAAAAACATGTTATTTGTGTATGGTATTACAAAATTGTCACGAAACTTTTTATTCAGAATTAAAAATATTATGATTACTTAAGAATTCAGATAAATTATCAACTGAAATATGTTTACAATTTTATTATATACCCGGATAAATAATTTAAATAAACTTAAAATTTTAATGTTATTTCTTAATTGTTGGAAATACAAATAATATGGATTAGAAAAAATATATTTTTATTTAATAAGTTGTTAATTTTTTTTAGAAACTTTCGATATCAAAAATTAATTTGGGATATTATTATTTTCGATATCGAAAATTAATTTTTGATATCAGAAATTGAATTTGTTTTATCAGAAATTGAATTTGTGATATCGGAAATTCAAATGCGATATTTTTAATTGACGATTATTTCCCTCAATATAATATGAACCAATCAAAAGACTTGAATTTTCGAATAAATTTCGTTTAAATAAGCGATTAAATCACTAGACCTTTTTAACAGCGATTTAATTTTAGCCTCCATATTAAATTTTTGTTTACGATTTTATGGTGTTATTTACAAGTTTTAACAAACATTTTTTAAAAAAACAATAAAAAATAAGTTATCTAGTTTACGAAATATCAATTATTACTTATTACATACCTTAAATTAATGGAATTTTCTTTAAAAAAATATTTATAAACTTTGACATATACGTCAGATTTTATGAATGGTCAAATAGTTTCTTTTAATTCGAGAAATAATCTAGACGTATATCACTCAACCTATAAATTTAATCTGTCAAACTATGCTCAGTAAGTTTTTTATTTGATTTTTCTTTTTGAAAAATAGTTTCATGCAAAATAATTAAAAATAAAACCCCTCGACCGCTACGCGGTCTCGTGATTTCATTAAATTATTTTGCATTCAACATTTTCCAACAAAAACTAAACAAAAAACTACTGAGCCTAGTTTACCCGATTAAATTCATAGTTCTCGTGATATAATATATAATTAAAAAACTCTTTGGCGTTCCATACTAAAGGCTAACTGATTATTTTATTTACTTTAATTGGTTCATTTTAGTTTAACAAATAAAAATATTCATACATACTTTAATTGGTTCATTTTAGTTTAACAAATAAAAATATTCATACATTTTTTTGTGACAAAAGTACTGCATAAAAATTTAAGTAAACTCCTTAAACATTAATATGAGTAATTAAATAAAATAGTTTCGAATTATCGGCACATTAGTGTAATCCTGTCGATTAAAACGTAAATAGGCGATAATCGAGATAATCGAGATAAAGTATTTTTTAACGAGGGCCTCTATAGGGATACTCTTTGAAGTCGTGGGTGGCTAGGATAAGAGAAGAGGAGTGTTGGTATCCCTTATCGCAGCGGCGTAGTTGGAAGTGTAATTTTATGTTAAGCGATCTTGAGGGAAATTATACACAATTTGCACCCGGGGTTCACACGTTAAGTATAAATAAAATTACAAAGAGCAGCGCGGGCCGTGAATTACGCTAAAAGTTAATTTGATTATTTTGTAATTTGCGAATGCAATCTGGCCCGGCCTGGGGCATCCGTCCCTTTTTCCTGTCCCGGCGCAGGTAAGTTATTGCTACTACTGCCCTTTCATTTGTTTTGAGCAAACGCTACGTTTTAAATTCTGTCATTTTTACTGCAACTTTAATTAACTTAACTAGAGAATTGTTTGCTAGTTTTATTGTAATAAAATATTATCCGTAACACTCAGTTTAAATAAAAATTTATTTGCTTTTACTATAAAATTACATTGCTGGCATTTTGTAATTTAATTAAAATTTTAGCAAATTTCCTTTAAAATAAATCGTTGCGCGTACTTATTTATGTAAGCGCGTTGTTATTTTCTGTCGATTAACTAATAAGTAGGAAAAACGACAAAATGACCAAAGAAAGATATCAAATACTTGATTTAACCTAGGGTGTAACATAAAGTCATTAATTTTGATAATTTTAAAAAATTTGGAAATTTTATAAAAGTATTGCAAAGTTTTGTCAATTTCAATAATATTGTAAATTTCAATAATTTTTAAAACTCGCAATAACCTTATCATCGTCACAAGTTTTGTCAATTTCAATAATATTGTAAATTTCAATAATTTTTAAAACCTTATCATCGTCACATCGTTTCATCTGATCTATGTCAAGCAGGTTGTTAAGAAATAGGCAATCCGCCATCTTAAAAATTGGATTTATTTATTTTTCACTGTTATAAAAATCAGATTTTTGAACATAAGTTTGTAGTTTATTAATTTTATTTTGTAAAGTTTTAACATAATTTTTTCTATGAAACCAAGGTATTTTAACAAACAAAAATATTTTATAGAAATTTTTGTAAAATTAATATGGTATTTTCTAAATATTTTGTCAAGGTTTAACAAATTATTTCATTAAAAAGTACACGTGATTTCAGGCAGCCAATCAAAATATTTCCCGCAACAATACGCATCAACAGGTTCAACCACAGACTGTGGGTTCAACTGACTTCAGCGTCTGCAACTCATGTTTCTGCTTAATTTATTCTAATTCATAACGTGTTTGTAACAACTGTCCAGAGTATTTAAAATATATTACCACAAATTTGTTAATATTGTTAATCGGATTCCTTATACCTATTTAACGAGTGTGCAAAGTACCCGAAAAAAGATGCCATCACTGGTTTTTAACTGAAATTAGGGGATACAGTGAAGTAGTAGTACTGATAATTATATTGTACCAAATTTCTTTATAATTTGATGATTTCATAATGGTGTGGTATTTAATTGTGTGAATGTTTTTTTTCATTTATGTAGGTATGTGTTAATTTTTTTGTTTAGAAAATTGATTAGTAAAGCATAATTTCTTATTAAAATTTGTTTCATTTAATTTCCCAATTTCCAACAAATACTTTTGTTCCTAGGTTACAAAAAAGTTTGTAAAAATAAGGTCCTTTTTGAAAATTACAATAATTATAGTTGAATTATTGATATATATATATCAATAATTCAACTATAGGATATTGTTATTAAATCTACAAATGTTTGTTATAATTACCTACTACTACTTTTTCAATTAGTTTACAGATTACAGTTGGTTGTAAACTTAACATAAAGTTATGTGGACCTGGATTAAAATAAAATCTGGTTAATATTTGGTTAAAATTAGCAAATATTTTTTTACTGTGTTATCTCTCATATCATGCACTAGGGTGTTATTTTCCAAGTTAATTTTTTTACTTGGGAATTACCTATCTAAATTGTTTGTTTGCAGTCTAAAACCAAAAAAAAAATATTTTAGAATGTCGTTTAACTCTTCCTATATATTTTTACGCTTTACAAATTCTCATTTTCTTTTTTTTACGAGTTGCTTTTTTTACTTTGGTATTTTCTAAATTATTAGTTTACAGTCTAAGAATAATTTTAAAAAACATTACCAAATGAGAAAGTTTACTTTTAGCTGTGAGGTGTTTTTGAATGGTCGAGGCGTAGCACCTAAAAGAGCTTTCACATCGTCTAATGTATAAAACGTTTTATTCTTCCCCATAATTTAACCCTAAAAGAAGATATTCAGTGATAATAATAATTATTATTATAACCCATAAAATTATTATAAGGTGGCTTGTTGTCATGATTATAAAATTTTCCGACAAATGTTAAACACCGTGAAAATTTTCGAATATTTTGTAAATTAGATCAAAATAATTTCAATTAAAGAAGCTTTAAATACTGCTACAAGTTTACGAACATTCCACCAAGTGGTGTACAACAAATGATATTTTCATAATAACTGAAGATGTGTTATTAGCCTTTTTCTTTGAAACTTCGAATACTATATACTATATACTATATTAATCTAAAATGGAAGTTACTGATAAAATCATAAAAAATCAATACACATTCAACAAAAAGATAATCAAGAAACATATACTAATTAGAATATTATGCAAATTAACAAATGCAGTTGCAGTTGGTCAACAAGTTTGATAGTGAAAATGTGCCTTTAGCAGAGCTGGCCAAGTAACTTGTAAAAAATACTCGTGGAACTCGTAAAAAATACTCGTGGAACTCGTAAAAAATACTCGTGGAATTCACGAGTAATATATAATAGTATTTCCTTTCAGTGGCGGCTGGTGGATTTTGCATATGCCATATCTCAGTTATTATACATGGAAATAAATAAAAATTTTATTTATATATTTTTTGGTCTTTTTGTTTAGCAAAAGTATTCATGACAATTTCAAAGTTAAACTTTCTGGCCATGGTTCGATGTATATAAAAGGTAAGTTGCATAACCTTTCCTTTCCCACAGAATTTCTTAAATAAGTTTTTATCAATTTTAATTTCAAAAATGATCGCTCGGCACAGGTCGTTATCTTATAGAAGATGACTTTTCTATTTGGTGTCTGAAATTAGATCGAAAATTTCCATGGAAAATGACAGTTATGTCTTTGTTATATACATCAACAAATTCTAAAGCCATTTCCAATAAATCGGAGTCATTTAAATTTCGCAAAGTGTCAGGTTGCAAACAAGAAACAATTTTCATTTGAAAATTATGTAAAAATCCTTCTGTTTTCGCGGCCCGCTCGGATTGGGGGGGGCTCCGGCCAGGGACCCCTTGCCCGTTCTGCCACCCTATTGTTATGCCACTGGATAAATGTTAAGTTTATTTTGATAAAACGTAATGTAATAAATCAATTAAAATAATAGTTATTTATGGTACTACTGTGTTATGTTGAAAATAAAATATAAATTCTCAAGTGACTTAGGAAACATAACACACGAGTGGCATACAATTTTTTATCCAACAAGTAAAAGAAATTGTTTTTTTATGAGCTACTTGCTTCTCAGTACCCTATAAATGTCAGAACGACTTGACAGTGACTTTTGTCAAAGTAGGTTGTTTGTTTGGTTGCCACGGACATGATACATTGTTAGCAAATGTTTAAAAAAAATTTGACACTTTTTAGTTTTCCCTGGAGAAAAGTGAAGCTTTTTTAAAAAAAAAACGTATAGAAAATGGAGGAAACCGATGAAAATTACGTTCTTGAGGATATCCTTACGGAAGCGGAAAAAGCAGCTATGCAGATTTTTCCAGAAAAGTCCCGAGATGCTTACGACAAGGAGTTCAAAATGTTTGAGTCTTGAATGAATTCACGGAAGATAAAAGGTATCGATGAAAATGTTTTATTGGCTTATTTTTTACATTTGCAAAAAAATTAGCCCCATCGTCGCTATGGATCAAGCTTCGCTCGACTATTCACCTTTATAAAAAAATCGACATTTCAAAATATGGCAAACTAACGAGCTTTTTGAAAAGCAAATTACAGGGATTCAAACCAAAGAAGTCCAAGACATTAGACCTGACCTGAAATAGAGAATTTTTGAACGAAGCTCCCTACGACGAGTAACTGTTGATGAAAGTGGCTTTGATAATGAGTGCGATGAATTGGTCAATTTGAAAATAGAAAATATTCAAGACAAAGGGAAATATTTTCACGTAGTTTTGCCAGACACTAAAACCAAGAAATTGAGAAGTTTCACCATACTTGAAGAAGGATTTCCAGTCAACCCGATCAATTTGTGTAAAAACTACGTCTTTGAGACCAAAAAATACTAGTTCTAGCCGCTTTTTTGTTTTTTACAAAAATGGGAGGTTATCGAAGATACCTTCTAGAATTGCAATGTTTTTGAAATTGGAGGAACCAGCGCTCTACATCAGTCACTGCCTGAGAAGGTATTCGGCGACTCTTTTGGCCAATGCAGGGACTAACATGACTACTTTGAAGCGTCACGGAGGATGGAAGTCCTCGACGGTAGCAGAAGAATACCTAGAAGAATCGGTGCATAACAAATACAAATTGCAGAAAAAATACAATGTTCTAATGCGTCGGCATCTTCCAGCACTATCAGCAGCTGTACCTATATGAGAGCGTCAGGTTCCAATGAACCAACGAATTTTACAATTACTTCAAATTCGAATAAACCTTAAATATGTTAAAAAAACATCGGTTGATATTAAATTTTGATATTTGTTATAATTGTTTTATTTTAATTTTTTTTTGTTATAATAAATCATTAAAAACTTTGCTAATGCTTAGAATACAAAAATTATAAAATATTTCTACCGTCTCCTTTATATTTTAAAAATAAAACAAACACTTAAAACATAACAAAACATTTCATTTAATAAATAAAATTAAGGGGAAATAGTATTAAACAGATCAAAGCAAATAAAAGGTAGGTTTATTATCGATATTAGTTTATTAATCGAAATTTAAAATGTCATAGGTACCTAACCATATTAAAATCAACAAATAATGTGAATTAAATATACAAAGGTATTTTGAAAATGGCACGACAATATAATTACCCCCAATAATTATATTACAAATTAATTAATAATTTGTTAGTGTTTGTTATGCTGTATTATTCCGATCAAAATAAACGTGGACATGTTTGGAAATTATTTTGCAGTCAATTTATTTGTACGTCGATTATTGCATTTGTCGACTGGGAGCAGGTAATTAAACCTGTCCGTCCATATATGAAAATTAAAAATGCCACTGAGTTTTGTGCTCAAATTAAAGGCCACTGTCCAACTATTTCGTTACAATTCCAGGCGGTGAACCGCGGTGAAAGGGTCACTAACCGCAATGAGATATTTTTGCGGATTAAAAAGTGTTTTTATAAAATACCTGTTATATTTAATACTTCAATTATTGTTTACTGGCAACAGTAGTTTTATTTAAATCAAAAACTAAAAAATGTTAAATTAAAAAGAGGCCAGATTAATTAAATAAATAATAAAATGTCCTTTATTGTAGTACTTGTTTAAGTACTAAACACTCTTGCTACTGGTTATTGCTCTATCTAAACAGAGTAATTAAAATTTATTAAAAAGACATGATTTTTTAATTTGATATCTGTCACCTGTCACCGGTCACTTGTCATTTGTCATATGTCATTTGTTAAAGTGTGACCCGATATTTTGTTGGTTCCCTATATATTACTTGTCTTAGATATGTTTTGTTTGTCACTGCCTGTCAAATTGGGTTTTACACAAATAAATTTAGATGAGCTTAGTCACTCCTTTACTTTTTCAGAGAGCTATTTTTTGCTGGTAGATGGTCAAAAACTGGCAACACCGCAATTAAATAAAATTAATGTTTTTTGTATGTCCAATTTCCTTTTCGTTTAGGAGCAATAAATTTTTGAAAATTTTCGATAAAAAATAGAAAAAATATTTACAACTCGAAAAGTTTATAAAGGATGCGGCTCGTTTTCAATAAGCATCGAATCACGACGTGATTATCACGTTCCCAAAGCGACTATTATTTGAAATTTTATGTTCAGTAAGACGATTGACAGTAGGTAGGTGGCTTATCAATATACTTTTAAGTTTTCATAAATTTTTAACCAACAAACTACCAACAAACCAACTTTGAGATTATGATTCGTCAATCACAAAACTGTTTTTATAAAAAAATGTTGATAATTTATTATAATATAAAAATATATATATTTTTAATTATTTGCAGTTTTTGAGTTTATATAACACTGTTCATATAACTGCATATTCTAAAATGCATGCTGCGAGACAAAGAGTTAAAAAGTAAATGAGTAGCATGTAGTACACAGTTGTCTCTACTTTTATAAAATATGTGTTTCGTTTTTTTTTAATGTATTGCCTAATAAAAGACAATTTTATTAAAAAATTTTAAGTGAAAAAATGCATAATAATAATTACAAAAATTTATTCTGTCAAGTTATCCATGAAAAAAACATTGAAATAAAATTAAACTTATAGTAATAGTACCATGTTACTAATAGTTTAATTTTATTTCAATGTTTTTTTCATAAATAACTTGACAGAATAAATTTTTGTAGTTATTATTGTACATTTTTTTAATGTTTCAATAAAATTTAGTATAGGATCGTTTTGTGAGGTGGTGAATCCAGTGCCGTGCTTCGATTTGTTTAAAAAATTGCTAATAAGTAGGTATTCTTAAAAATTTACTTTTAAAAACTGAGATAGTACCCCTTGTATTTTGTAAAAATATAGCGTTTTTTGCTCCAAAAATAAGGTTTATCAAGATCTACACTTTAAAACAAATCCGGTTAAAATCGCACAATAAATAAGATTTTACAGAGGTGAGTCGCAAACAAATGGGTAACACTGAATATATATATATATATATATATATATATATATATATATATATATATATATATATACAAAAAAGTGCTCTTTTAGTTCCACCCTTACTTCTTAAGAAGTCCCATAAGCCAACTGAATGGCTTGTGCGGGTTAGGGGTAGGAACGGACCGCGGGCTTAAAGTCCCCTCCTCCCTATTACACAATAGGACAAACACAAATAAACAGCCATACCCCTGGTGGTATTCGAACCCACGACCTCTTGGCTTGTAGTCAGCAGCACTAAACACTAGACCACCGTCGGCGATACAAGCGTATATATTTATAAAATATTCAAAGATTATTTCTTTTACTAGCTCAAAAAAAATATTGACACGACAACCTTTGGAATAATGTAAATTTAATTAAATTTAGCAAATAATAGCATATTATTATAAGGAAACGTAAATCATCCTATAGGATTCACTATAGTGAATAATACGCATTATCTTAAATACAATACTAAGCTTTTCCTACTGAAATTAAGTAATTTCCATTATTAACAAAATTTATAAATACATATGTTAGGCGTTTATAACCTCACTTTCTCCCGGTATTAAATAACATTATAATCAATATCATATATAAAAAATCTGTCATATACAACCTCAATTTTTCCCATTTAAAACCCAATTAGTACAAATCACAGTGAATAATAAAATCGGCCCATCACTGATGCCTAACAATGGAAATAATGATTTCGTTATTTCCGTTGTTAATAATTTTTTAATGCAATTTTTTCACCCTTTTGCGAACCGTGCATGGTAACAGTACGAGGTGTGTTCAGAAAATAACAGGAATTGTTCAATTTCGCGGGTTCAGAGGGTCCGGTTGTCATACAATTTTCTTTATTATGTTGGTATACATGCCCCAGAAGTATGATAAAAAATTTAGCTGTTTTCATTCTTTACTTTGTCTGTGTCAGCCGCTAAGGTTAGACGTGTTTTATGAGCTCGGCGATTTTTCGTTCGTTAAAAGAAATGGATCAAAGAATTTGTATCCAATTTTGCTTAAAAAATGAAATAAATTGTGTGAAATGTTAACAAAGGCCTATAATGAGTCTGCTATAAGTAAAACAAGAGTTTACAATTGGTATAAGAGGTTCCAAGATGGCCGTGAAGACGTTGAAGATGACGAACGCCCCGAACGTGCAAGCACATTAACAACCAATAAAAACATAGAAAAAGTGGATGAAATGGTTTTAAACCATCAGAAAAGTCGCTGATGATGTTTGTATATCGATTGGCTCATCCCATAAAATTTTTTCGAATGTTTTGTATATGAAACGCGTGGCAGCAAAATTTGTTCTAAAATTGTTAAATTTTGAACAAAATTTTTGGCCAAAAACAATACTGTAATGATGCCCCAGCCTCCATATTCGCCAGATATGCCTCTGTCTGACTTTTTCCTATTCCCAAAAATAAATAGAACCTTAAAGGGCCGTCGTTTTGCAAGCATAGATGACATGTACATAATATCCAATGGGAACTATTTTGAAGGCGACGTCTACATTAATGTAGACGAATAAATAAATATTTGTTTCAAAAAACGAAAATTCCCGATATTTTCTAAACACACCTCGTATATGAATAATTGTTGTTTAGTTTATAACAATACCTTGATATTTTTAATTTTACTTTATTTGCACATTTGCATAAACTGCATTTCTGATTTATAAAAGTATATTGACCACAGAAACTTTTTTCTATACTTAGTTTTTTTATAAAAAGAATGAAAATCGATTCATTATTTTGGTATGTTTATGAGTTTACTTATTTGTCTAGGAACATCGATTGTTTTGTTTTAATGCTTTAACTCAATTATAAATACTTTTTATAGAGCAATACCCTTATATCCTATTATAATGCATTTACCTATTTAATACATAAATGCTTTTAAGATTTTCTTTTAAAATAATCCGGACAGAAACAAAAAAATATTTGTAAACCTAACAAAACACTCCCTTTATTTAAATTAAAAAAGTCATACCTAAATTATACACAAACAATGTTATAAATGTTGATTTTAAAAGTAATCCGGAAAATTTAAGTAGGAATTGTTAACGACTAAGGGAAAAAACAACAATGGAAAAATAAAAAAAAGATCCAGCTTTTGATGCCTAACTGAAAATAGATGACATGGAAAAATACCAGTGTACTTCAAATAATTATTCTCCTATTCGATATGGGACATACCTATACATTTGTTTTTATTCCTAATTAAACTTGCATCTAAAGAAAAAACAACACACGTTTTAATTAGTTATTTTTCGTTTAAACGTAGCTATGCAATACTGTTTATTCAAAATTAATTGGCACTATATTATGTATGTGTGTACTCTCTTAAAATGGGGTAGTCAAAAATGACTTATAAATATTGTCCTAGCTAGCTAGTATAAAAGCAGCCCTTAATAATTCTATTCGACAGCAATTTGTATCAAGGACATTTAACAGTCAATTCCTATTTAAAATTGTCCGCTGAAACAGTTTTTGGGATATAGTCAATTTTCCATATTATTTTTAAATTCAGTAAACAATTTTACAGGAATTGACTATTAAATGTCCGAAATACAAATTGCTGTTGACAATATGACATTTTTGTCTCATTTTTTATAACCCTTTCGCATGACCTAAATATTTGTTTATTGTTGTTTTTGGATTCCCCTGTTGCATATGTTCATTGTGAAAATAATAATGTTTATATTCCTATAGCCACCATCTAAAAATATAGCAATTTTGCATAAAAAACGTATTAATTGCCAATAGAAGACTATTCTTAATACATATATGATAATGTATAGCTTCTTGAAAAAAACGTGTTTTGCCAGTTAAATATAACTCCCATATTTTTGCTAGCACTAGATGAATGAAATATCCAAATTAAAAATCAAGTTTTTTTTTATTGGATTACTCATTAACTCATTACTTATTAAAATTGTACTATAGGTACCTACCTATATAAATGTTTAAATGTTAATGTGGATAAAAAATAAGCCTATGTATAGATTTTAAGAATATTAAGCACAACATTTAAGATTTTTTTTGAAAAAAAACATCAAGAAGATGTTATAATAAATGCTTTTAAATTTGAAGGAAAATTAAAGACAATGAATTTGTGGTAGGTAGCAGTAAAAAAAAGGGCATAATGATGATAAGAAAACCTTTATAATGTAGGATATATTTATGTTTTTCTGCACAGTGTGCGTCCAACTATTCAATGTTGACGAATGTCACCAACTTCTTCTTACAGCTCTTATAGCATTCGTCAACATTGAATAGTTGGATGCATACTGTGCAGGAAAACCTAAATAAATCCTACTAAAGAATGTCCCAACTGGACGTAATATTTTGTAGGAAAACATTTTTTTTTAAATTAAGTACGATATTTTTATAACAAAATAAAGTCCAAACATTGCCAAAACATAAAATACAATATCTACCAAATGACCTCCTCGGGGTTTTGGACTCCCTGTCCATTATTCTTTTACCGAAGTTTTGGACTACATTTTAATATTAATGTATTCCAATTTCGCCAATAGCCTGTTAAATATTGTATTTTAACTGTGGATGCGTTTATGGATCGTTTCCCTAGACTTTGCTCTTCAAATTACCCCAAAGAAAAATGATGACCAATTGAGGAGCATCCGCGAAAAACCGGCTATATCCATTTTAATAAAATATCGGGAAAATGGCAAAAACCCGTTTCCTGGCCTTTACAGATAAAAAAATGCATCTTGAGTTTTGTGGGCACAAAACCCAAGATGCATTTCTTTGGGCACAAAACTCAGTATGCATTTTTTTCCCAACATTTTATTAAAATGGATATAGCCGGTTTTGCAAGGATGCTCCTCAATTGATGTCGCCATTTTGAGAGAACCAATGTGGTGACAGAATGGTGAACGTTTTCGTAAGATGATAAGAAACTTTTTATGGCATGAACCATATGCCATTGACTAAACCTTTGGACATGATGCAGCAAGCATACTGTAGGTATTTATAAATTCTGATTGAATATAAAAATGTTTTAAATTTTTTTATGAAAGGGACATATTTTAAATAAATTGGTATGAAATTTAAGAATATCTTCTTTTAACGATCATTTTTTATCAGTCCTTGTGGATTTGGAAGAGACGAAGTATTTGTGACCAACATAATTAATTAAAAATGCGTACCAGACTAATTTTACTTATAAACATTACCAAAAAAAGCTTAAAAACGTATTAGTTTAATAATAAACCATTTACATTTGTATTACAAATAAACTATAATATTTAGTAGTTTAGTTTCCAAACTCGTAAAAATTAGGTATCACTTAGGATCTACTGTTGGTTTTACATAAACATTAATTGTTTCTTTTAGCCACGTTAAATAAAATGCCTAATTGCTTCTTTGGTCGATACCGTAATTACAATTGGCTAAAACTTTTGGTAACATAAAATTAATTTGAAACTAAAGGACTCTACCTGTACCTACCTGTAATTTGTATGGCAAAATCTTAAAACATTTTCTTACAAGAACTTTAACCACATGCGATATTACAATTTGTCACGTGACGTTAATGTGCTATTTTTGTTTATTGTTAAATAAGGATTGAATTTCCTAACTTCAGAATGTATTTCCGTTAAATGCATGAAACAGTTTTCTTCCAAATTGAGGAAATAATATGATACTATATTTATTTTGATTATTTTGTTAATTCAATTTTCGGTACACATATTAAAAATTCGTTTTTAATTGCTTTTTGCCCCCTTTTAACCATCCTAGGCATAAAAATATAAATAAAACACCATGAATTGCAAACCCTTTTAGTGGTAATTTAGTGTTGAAGTGAAGAAGTCGTCTGTTGCTGTGTAGAAATTATGAAAAATGATGACTATAATAGTATATTCTGTAACAAGTTTGGAATACGGCATATTCCGCTCGAGTGAAAAGTTTGTCACACGAGCCGAAGGCGAGTTTGACGGTTTCACGAGAGGGGAATATGCAATTTCAAAAGGGGTTTCAGACTATACTTTTTCTACGTTTCCAAAAAATACCATAGACAAATAATTTAATTGGAAGAATGTGAGGTTGGATCGGTCTTTTGTTAGATATTAAAAACAGAGTGTTTATTTTGTCATCAAATGATAGAATATTTCATTCTGTAACACTTTACGTAATATATGTCATTCCATATATAGATAAAAGTGATATTAGAACGGTCATATTCCATAATAGAAGTAAAAAAAAATATTTTTTTTATTTTATATTTAGTTTTACGTTATTATTATTACTATTATTATTATTATTATTATTATTATTATTATTATTATTATTATTATTATTATTATTATTATTATTATTATTATTATTATTATTATTATTATTATTATTATTATTATTATTATTATTATTATTATTATTATTATTATTATTATTATTATTAAAATATATTATTTGACTTGTATACCATGTGTGTTAATAAAAAGGGGGGTGTGTTTTGTATATAGGTACCTATATTTATTAATAAAATGAGTAGCCAAGCGCTTTCGTCACTTGTCTAGTGACATCATCAGGGCTAGCCTTGTCAAGGCGAGCTTACATTTCTTAACAGCAGCGAAAGTGAGGAACAAAAATACATTTAGCCCTGAGCGGGATTTAACAAAACAGATTTTAAAATTACATTTTTAACGTTAAAAATTTTTTGCATGGTTAAATGACCCATAAAAACAAATAAAGATGCAAAAAGTTTAGCCCAAAACAGCATCACAAATAATATATTCAACTTTAAAATATTACGAACAATATTTATTGACAAATAAAATTGAGTTTTATAAGAGCGGCTGATAGCCGAATGGGTTATGGCAACAGCTTGACAAGTGACAGACCTGAGTTCAATCCCCGGCTAGGTCAAAACTTTTTTAAATTTAAATCTACTAATTATTAGTGACTGCTATAACAATTAGTCAAATATGACTTATAATTAGTTATTTTTGAATAATTCATTTTAAGAGAGTAGGTATGGCTTTAGAAATAACTTTTTTGTTTTCGTAAAATTTTTAGGTTATATTAGCTAATTTGAAAAATAATGGACACCCTAATGTACATACGCTTCGCTTGAAAACGATTATAGGCATAAAACGAGCCAATATCTTATATTCAAATACGTATCTACAGTCAATTTTTTGAATGTGTTAGATTGCGTCATCAATTTGTGAACCAAGCACAGACATTACAATTTGCTGTTTTCTTTGTATTATCGTCTCAGCGAATGATCTAAAGTATTTTTCACAAGTGTTGAATTGGAATTTTATTCCAATTAATATTAAAGATGATTAAAATGCACTTATTGCTTCACTACTATATATTGAATTTAAACTTATTTATAATATACTTAAAAGATTGTTGAACAATAATTATTAGATGAATGTTACATTTAGAATAAATAATAAATAATTAATGAATATAATACTAGGACGAATATTATAATGAATGTTTAAAGTCAAGTTCACTCCTATATATAATCTATGCTAAAAGTAGGGTAAATTCCTTATGTCAGCAGGCACCAGGGATTCAAGGTCTTGGTGGCCTCTGGACAAAGGGATATTATACTGTTTTAAATAACAAAAACAAAATAACTAAGATTATAAAAACAATAAACAATAATAAAGTATCTAATTTCTAATGTCTAAGCACAACACTTCACAAAGGGGTTATTGTTTATAGGGCACCTAACACTCCTCCCTTCTTAAAATTCAAAATTGGGGTTGAACTATGTTGACACCAATTTTGGAGAGTTGAAAGATGTTTCCAATTCGATGTCTTCGGCGATGCGGGGTGGTCTTCGAATTGAATTTCTTCTACTGGGGGTGATGTTTCTTCTTAATCTGGTAATAATGTTATCACCAGGATTATCAGGATTGTCGGGGTATGAAGAAGAACCAATAACTATTCCTACTTGACGGGATTTCTTCTTCTTAAGTTTTCGTAGACATAAATAAAGTATAATGGAGATAACAAAAATAATAGAAACATAAGTTATCCAGGAAATATGTCGTTCCATAAAACTTTCTTTCATTAATTTATCAATTTCTTCTTTAAGTTTTTGTAGATTTTCGTCAGCGACGTTTAATTCATCCAAATTAAGTTTGGCAATTTTTAAAGGTTTTAAATTTGGAATATTTATGTTTATTTCATTATCTTCGGACCATTTTAAATCAGGAACATCGATTATTTCGTGGAAAGTTATATTTTTGGAAGTTGTGGAGTAAACCATTGTTTCTCCTATATATGCTGTGCTTCTAGGGGGTAGTTTTAAAATAGTACTTTTAACTAAAGTTCGGCTTCCAATGTTTCGTTCATTATGCGAAACCGTTATGGAAATTGGTAATGTAACTGCGATTAACCATGTATTTTCAGTAATTGGTTGTACTTTATAGTCATTTGAATAAATTATTGTTCTATTACAATTTTCTGGCATCATGCCTTTTGGATTTGTGATTATTTTAACTTCACATGGACCATTTCTCGAGGGAGTTGTGACTTTATTTTTACAAATAAATCCTTTATTTGTTATTTCTTTACAATCGGCAAAGTTATCAAATAAAAAGTAAAATCTATCATCAACAGACAAGGCTATATATTTTGAATTAGGTATTAAAATGTTACAAAAATTTGAATTATCACTTTTTACTGGAATTGAGTATAAATGATAAATATTAAATTTATCAAAGGTAATTAAAGGTATATTTAAAATGAAAACATTTTCTTCAAGTGTTTGATATGCACTTAATTCTATTAAATCATAAAAATATGGCAATTCTATATAATCAGGTAAAAATAGTAATTTGGAATTACTTAATCTTCCTAACATACTTCTTAATTGAATAATTAAATCTTGTGGTAATATAATTGAAGGATGCAAAATTTTTAATTTAGCAAAAGTAATAGATGAAATAATATTATTTAATTCATCCTCAATAATTAGATTTCGTTCTGTTATTTGTTCACACAGTTCTATAAATTTAAGTCGTGCTTCTTGATAAAACATATTGTTTGAAATGTTACTAATGGATTCATGGATATATTTTAAATTATGATTGAATGTGGTTTCATCGACTTCTAGTTGTTGCATAGTTTGATTAAAATTTCTTATAGTACTTGATACAATTGATATTTGACTTTTCATTAAGTTTTCAAGTTGTTTTTCATCATTATTTAGTTTTCTAATACAATTATTATAAAATTCACCGTCGTCTGCATCTAAATTTCCAGTTATGGTTTTCCAAACTGTACCAAAACCATTAATTAATCCTCTTTTGAATCGAGTACTTTCCAAAGGTGTATTGAATTTAATTTCTTCAAATTTATTATTTATATTCGCTATTTGTCTACTTAAAATTCCTAAGTGAATTATAACATCTGCGTTAAAGAATTCAAATCTCTTATTGTTTGCTTTTAGTAAAATATGTGTATTTAAATGCGTAATCAATCTTTGATTTTTCTTAAATGCTTCTTTAATTAAAGTTAAATTTTTGTATGTCAAAATAGACCATTTATCATTTGAGATAAATAAGGGTTTTTCTTTAAAGTAAACTATTCCTATTGTATTATTTATTGTAGTAAGTATATCATTTTCTTTTAATAGACTTGGACTATTTTGAGTTTGTATCGTAACTAATTTTAATATAAATAAAAAGATGAGTATAGATGAAAATGCCATCTAAAAAGAAAATTTAAAATTAATTTACTTTACTAGTTATAAGATCTGAATTTATAGTTATAACATTATCATTTATCAAGTTTTTAATTTTAAAAGCATTATTTCTTAATATTTCAATAATTTCAAAAGGACCGTTAGCTTTATTAGTTAATTTATTTCCAATTTGAGTTTCTTTGACAAATACTACATCTCCAACTTCAAATTGATCTTTATTTACATTAGCTTCAACTTGATCAAAACGTATTTTAGATTTTTCTTTTGCAGCTTGTGTTTTTTGTCGGGCAATCTTATAATAATACGAAATTTTATTATTTAAATCTCTTATATACTTTGTAATTAATTGTTCTTTATTGTAAAGAATTTCAGGTGTACGTGAGTTTGTATGACCAAAAACTAACTCGTAGGGTGTAAAACCATGAGTTTTATTAGTAGAATTATTGTAACAGATTATAGCATAAGGTAAAATATTTAAGGGATGATCTTCCGGGTTATCAGTTAATGTGGCTCTGATCATTTCAAGTAAAGTACTGTGGAATCTTTCTAAGCTACCGTTACTTTGGGGATGAGCTGTACAAGAAAAAGTTAATTTAATATCGTATAACGTACATAAATCTTTTAATAAATAATTATCGAATTCTTTTCCATGATCCGCATGGATTCTAAGTGGAGTTCCATAATGTTGGAAGTATAATAAAATTGTATTGACAACTGACTTGCTAGATTTATCTTGTAATGGGTACGCTTGAGTGAACTTTGTTAATTCGTCTCTAATTGTTAAAACATAATGCTTGCTGGGAATCTCTAATATATCTATATTTATTCTCTCGAAAGGAGCTTTTGGAGTTTCCGTAATGACTAGGGGGTTAGTTAAATTTTTTCTACATGCTTTAACTTTTTTACACGTTTCACATTGTTTAATATATTTTTCGACGTCTTTACTTAAACCTATCCAGTTATATTTATTTTTAATTCGATTAATTGTTTCGTTTATTCCTCTATGCAAATTTTGTTTACCTACATGAAATTGATCGATTATGATTTGTCTTTGATCTTCATCGGGAGTAATTATATTTTTGTCGCAAGTTATAAATTTTAATTCTTCGTTTTCTGCAAATATAAAACTTAACATTTCTAATACTGGTAAATTACTATAATCTTCTAAATAAAAAGTTTTATTATTTTGATCTAGTAAGATATTTTTATTTTCAAATAATACTTCGAATGCATACTGTTCCGCTTCATTTCCGTAAGGTAATGTTATAATATAATATTTTCTATTCTTTATGCAAGCGCTATTGATAACGTTAATTGTAGTACCAGAGATTTCAACATCGTCATCATGAAAATCTTCTAAAATTTGCAATTGTTTATCAGTTAATTCACCTTTCTTCATGAAAACTAATATGTCTTTGTGGGTTTTATGTAATAGTTCATCGTTGCACATTTTACATTTATTAAAATCAATTAAAGATTTTATTTGTTTAATATTTAAATATCTGTTAAATGAATCTAAAACTTCATTATCATTATCATCATTTTGATTATCTTCTTCTTGATTAGAAGTGGAAGTATTGGGAATTACTGTATCTGTATATATTTTACTTAATTTTGGAGAATTATATTTATTATGAAAGATTTTAATTTGTTTTAATTCGTTTAAATAGTTAACTTTTATACGTGATAAAGCGTCTGCGATTTTATTTTGTTTACCGGACTTATGTATTATTTTATAATTATATTCTTCTAATTTTAATCTCCATCGAACTAATTTAGAACCAGGATCTTTAACTGAAAATAACCATGTCAAAGGGCGATGGTCAGTATAGATAATAAATTCTCTACCGTATATGTAGGGTCTAAATTGATTAACTGCGTATAAAATAGCTAAACATTCTTTTTCTATTGTAGAATACATAGATTCCGTTTTTGATAGGGTTCTAGAAATGTAACTAATGGGTAAATCTTTTCCGTCAAAATTTTGTGACAATACAGCACCTATAGCAAAATTACTTGCATCTGTTGTTATGGTAAATTGTTCTTCGAAGTTTGGGTATTGCAAAATGGGATAGTTTATTAATTTTTCTTTAAGCAAATTAAATGATTGTAAACATTTTTCATCAAAATTAAACTTAGTATCTTTCTTTAACAAAACTGTTAGGGGTTTTACAATTTTCGCAAAGTTTTCTATAAATCTTCTATAAAAACCTGCCATTCCTAAAAATGATTTTATTTCTTTTTGATTTTTAGGGATTGGGAAATTTTGAACTGCTTTGATTTTATCCGGGTTTGGTTTAATACCGTGTTCTGTAATTAAATGACCTAAATAAATGACTTCTTTTCTTAAAAATTCACACTTATCTGGTTGTATTTTTAAATTTGAATTATTTAAACAGGAAAAAACTTCTTCTAATCGTTTAATGTGTTCGTCCAAACTAGCTGAATAAATTATTATATCATCCATGTACACTAAGCAACGTTCTCCTTGCAATCCTACTAAAATATTGTCCATTATTCTTTGAAATGTTGCAGGAGCATTTTTTAAACCGAAGGGCATTCTAATATATTCATAGTGTCCGTTTTCTACAGAAAACGCTGTTTTCATGGAATCGTTAGGGTTTAATTCGATTTGGTGAAATCCACTAGCAAGATCTAGTGTTGTAAAATATTTACACCGTCCTAATTGGTCTAAAATATCGGTTATATTTGGTAAGGGGTATTTATCATCGATAGTTATGTTATTTAAATTTCTATAATCAATGACTACTCTATATTTTAATTTATTACTAGCATCGATTTTTTTTGGGACTACCCATACAGGAGAATTGTAAGGGCTAGTTGATTTTTTTATTATTCCTTCGTTTAACATTTTTGCTACTTGTTGCTTTACTTCGTCTTTATAAATTTGTGGGTACCTGTACGATTTTGTGAATATTGGTTTATTATCATTAACGATAATAGAGTGTTTAATTTCATTAGTAAAACCTAATTTATCACCTTCAAGGTAAAACAATTCGGGAAATTGTAAACATATGTTAATTATTTTACTTTGTTCTTCGTCATTTAAATGTTCTAGGCGTAATGCGTTTAATATTTTATCTTCTCTAGAAATGTCATCAAAAGATGATTCATTATTATTTAAATGTAAAATATTTTCTTTAACAGGAATTTCTTCAAATTCTAAATTATTAATATGTACCTTTTTATTTAAATCACTTTTATTTAAAATAGTCGTAAGAAATTCGCCATACTCATTAGTTTTAATTAAGCAATTAGGTATTAAAATATCGTTAATATCTTTCTTCAATAAAATCAATTCTTTGTTTATATATTTACTATTTAACTTAAAAACTTTTTCCATACGTGGTTCAATAGTAACCGTATTAATATTTTCATTATTTAAATATATCATAACCTTAACATTGGTATCTTTAAAAACATACTTTATCATCTTTATTACTATAGTAAATTCTAGTTTATCTAATCCACATCCGATTTTAGGTAACGCTAAATTCTGATCATTTAATTCAATGCATTTATTTCTTAAATTAACTAAACTTAAAAATAGATTTTCATATGATGGTTTTTCATAATAAAATTGTTTTGTTATTAAATTATAAATATTTTTATTTGGAGTGTGTATAGTGGCAACTTCTCCTATCTTTTTATTTAATTTAATCAATGACTTTAAAATATTGTCATTCACATATTTATTTTGTATAATAAGAGCAAAACCTTTACTCATTTCATAATCAAGCGAGATACAGTGACCTACAGAGGACTTAATAGTTTCAATGTTTATGCTTCCTTGGCAAATACTTACATTATCATTTTGAATGTCGCTTTTAATCTTAATAAAATTGTTATAGTCATCAAACACCTTATGTTCAACCGAACAAAATTCAGGGTTGGACCTAACCTTATTTGTATTTATAGAATAATCAAATTCATGACGTTCAACCGAACGAGATTTTGAATTTGAATCAATATTATTTATTGTTAAATCATTAAAATTATTTTTAATTAAATCTAGAGAAATAAAAGGAGTTATCAATTTTCTTTCTCTAAAATCGAGGAAACATTCATAGGTTTCTAAAAAATTAATTCCTAAAATACCATCATACTTAATATTTAAATTACTTACAAAACACTTTATTTCTTTTTCCGGCACTTCCGAGAAAAAGGGGAAATTAAAAGATTCATCTATAATTATTGTTTCATTAGTTATTCCTTGTAATATAATATTTTCTTTATTTTTTTTAAATGTACTGACTAGACTTGGTTTAATTACCGTAATACTTGCTCCGCTATCAATTAAAAATTTAAGAGTTTTATTTTTATTTTGAATATAATATAAGTTTTCATATTCATTTTTATTTTTATCTATTATAGAGATAAATTCTGAAATTCTTGGTTTACTTGGCTCGTACTGGCTTTTGGTGTTTGACCGCGAGGACCAGTTACACCTCGGGTTCCTTGGTAGTTTAAAGAATTTGGTTTAGTATTTACATTAAAATTTCTATAATTAGGATTTTGTTGTATTACTGAGGGTCGATTATTATTATTATTAAAATTTTGATTATTATTAGGATTCCTATTATAGTTTAGATTTGGAGTGTTATATCTTGGAGGATTAAAATTTCTTTGATAATTATTTTGAACATTAGGAGTAACTCTATTTTGAGGGTTATTATTATTGTTGTTGGGAAATCTGTTTTGTTGAAAATTGGGAAATCTATTGGGATTAAAATTATTATGTTGAAAATTATTTGGATTGTTAAATCTTTGATTTTCAAACCTTCTTGGTTGATTTCTAGATTGATTTTGCCTATTAAAATTACTCTGTTGAGGTTGTTGACGAAATTGCGCATTGTTTTCTACTTGAAATAATTGAGACTCACGGGTTATTCGTTGAATACAATCTAAAATGTTTTGAGGATTGGACGCACGGATAATCTGTCCTAACCTAGGCTCTAAACCTGTTAAAACAATGTCCAATGATATTTTGTCTATTAAATTACGTTGAGATAGTTTTTGTTCATTTGTTAAATCTGCTTGACGGTTAATTGAACTATGTATTTTATACGATAATGCCTGAACTCTTGTTACAAAATGCATAGGAGATTCTTTGACTTGTTTTAACGTTTGTAAATCGTGTACTAGACTAGTAAGGTTTCTAGTATCACCGAAATTTTCGATCAATGAATCCTTAATATCATTCCAAGTTGTTAAAAATTTGGAATTAATTACTTGTGATGCCTTATTTTTTAATTTATTTTTTATATGAACTGTTAGAAGAATAACCTGTTCTTCTGTGCAAATCTGAAATGCAGTATTACATGAAGATATAAAAGAGTCTAATGTGACTTGGTCACCATCGTACTCCGGAATTAGAGCAAATAATTCAGTGAGCTTATATACAGGGAAATTTTCAATTATATTATCGTTTTGAGCCATATTTATATGTTAATATTTAATATTATACTTGATAATGAAATAAAATTATTATTTAAAATGTTTGTTACGAAAAGTAAAATTAAACTTTGTCTGTTAATAAAATAAATTCACTTACATTGATTTCTTTCCTATTCTGAGCAGTTACTTATGTTATACTTGGAGTATTAATTAGGTACTATTTAGTTTCTTTATGCCAGTTTTTCTTACTTCTTAAATCTTCTTATTTTTAGTCTTCTTTGGAACTTCTTTTTCTTTAGGAGCTTCTTTTTTCCATCCTACCGACTGCGCCAAATTTTGTTATATCTCTGATGTAGAAATAGCCTTTTTAAAAAGGGTTTGTTTATTCTGGGCTAAATACCATTGATCACAATATAACAAGTGTTGAATTGGAATTTTATTCCAATTAATATTAAAGATGATTAAAATGCACTTATTGCTTCACTACTATATATTGAATTTAAACTTATTTATAATATACTTAAAAGATTGTTGAACAATAATTATTAGATGAATGTTACATTTAGAATAAATAATAAATAATTAATGAATATAATACTAGGACGAATATTATAATGAATGTTTAAAGTCAAGTTCACTCCTATATATAATCTATGCTAAAAGTAGGGTAAATTCCTTATGTCAGCAGGCACCAGGGATTCAAGGTCTTGGTGGCCTCTGGACAAAGGGATATTATACTGTTTTAAATAACAAAAACAAAATAACTAAGATTATAAAAACAATAAACAATAATAAAGTATCTAATTTCTAATGTCTAAGCACAACACTTCACAAAGGGGTTATTGTTTATAGGGCACCTAACATATATATATATATATATATATATATATATATATATATATATGGTATACCAGATACTTCGCGTTCAATGTTGGCCTGCAGCTCTTCTAACGACGTTGCTTTCTTGTTGGCATAGCGATTTAATGTAACCCCAAAAAAAATCTAAAGGGGTTAAATTGCACGAACGAGGCATACATTCGCGAGGACCGTTGCGTCGACCTAAAATTGGCGTAGGTAAACATACGCAACGTGAACTTTGATAAAAAAAAGTTGAATAATTTGCAGACGGTGTTAAAGCGTGTATCTCTCCATGATTAAATGATATAGACCGACGTTTCAAAATGTCAAAGAATTGATAAGCCAACTACACTTCTATTCGAGACATGTCAAAAACAAAATGCGTCGTCCCTATATATATTGAAAAACCCTTTACATTACGTCATCAATTTGTGAACCAAGCACAGAAATAAAAAAATTCTGTATTCTTTGTATGTGGGATGTATGCCGGACGTATGTCAAAAAACAGGTTTTTGACATTTTAAATTGATGACGCAATGTAAAACATTCAAAAGATAGAAATTAGATACGTGATTTTAATTAGAAATTTGGTCCCACATTTGACCATAATTATGGAAAACGTATAGTTTCGGCAAAATATTCGAATAAACGGAAAGCAGAACCGACGCGTCGGTTCTGCTTTCCGGCTATTCGACGGTCTAGTAGGCGAGAGAAGGGATTTACGCTATGCACCGAACAGTGAGACTTCGATTTTAATAGAATGTTTTAAATTTAACACGTGATAACTCCTAAAATAATTGTACGATATTTGTAAAATTTTGAGTGGAAACCCTCCTTGGTGAGGCGATTCTAACAAAATTATTATTTTCAATCATAATTTATTAATAAACAAAATATGTTAACGTCTTAAAAATAGTATATATATTGTGCGACTAGTGGTAGAAAGAGGAGATTCCTCGAGCGTGCATTTTGCGGTAACACGCAGGTGGAATCTTTTTTCTTGACCAATGGTTGCAAACATTATTTTATTCAACTACCACAAGTAATTTAAAGCCAACTTTATAATGCAAAACCTTTGTCTTCTTTTCCTACCTTCAATCTTTTGTCTTTATAGTACCTATACTACGTTTCTAAAAAGTTTTAGGTCTTAGGGTTGCATCCAAATGGGTCTTCAAAAATTGCAGTTCATCTAAAATCGGGTATTTTCAATATAAAATATTAGTGGTTACAATTTTTTTTAAATGGTTTTTGAGTTAGATATTTTATAAAAATATCTAAAAAAAGTAATGGACAGCACAAAAACGGCAAAGGAGCAGATAATATCTCTCTTATGCTCTAATACTGAAAATACCCGATTTTAGACAAATTGCAGCTGCCCTGTTAAGCAAAAATGCCTTAACTGAAATATTTAGTGTGCAGCTTCACTTAGAACCTTTTATTCCAAGGTACCCTATTTTTAAAAAGGTCAAACTTAAAAATAAAAAGTCTCAGTGATGAAATTTTAATCACTAAACACAATAAAAGGATAATTTCTAAAAATATTGGATTTTTAAAGTATGTCCCTTTTGATATATTTAAGATTGAATATATCCGATTTTAGACGAATCGTAATATTTGAAAAAAAAAGGATGAAACTCTAAGGCCTAAAACTTTTAGGGAAGTAGTATTATTATTATACATACATTTTTACATCTTTACACTTTTTCTTATAAAACTTCAATGTTCCTATTTGTAATTTTTGAAACCTTGACCATTTAAAAATTTTGCAGTAAATCCTTTAAAATCCTTAAAGTAAAATTATTTGTATGTACAATTATAAAAGGCACCCCCACCTTTTTGTAATAATAATAAAATATTGCAAATATCCGTTTTCGATTGAGTTCTATGGATTTTCACTTCGACAATAACTTTAAAATTATTCGCATGGCGAATATAAATCCAAAGATATAGAAAAACCATTAACATATAATTCTTATTTTGCCCACCTGTATTGTCAGAAAGAAAAATATTACACATTAGCATTTTTAATTGTTTAAGAATTAAAAAAAAGTTTGCAATTGTATTGCTACCTTTTTATTAGGACAGAATACATATCAGACTGGACTCTTTATCATATCTTTTTAGCAAAGTTTTGATATGGGAGATTTATATTTTATTAGAAGAAACGAAACAGTTTCGTTCTTACAAGTCCTTACCTAGAAAGTCACGTCCGCGGTTAAAATCTGACGACAACTGTTCCGAACTTGGTGTATGATTAATGCAGGGGATGTTTCAAAAATAATGTCTCATTAACGTCTTACCCTGTTACTAAGCAGTGCGATTTATAGCTGAAAACTCACTTTACACTTACTTCATAAATCAGGAGTGTGTTCTCGCGTCTCACTTGTCACAACAACTAAAATGTAAATAAGATGTTTTTAAATTTTTCTCATATTTTTCCCGTTTGCGATAATTTATGGAAATTTATGCGTGACACTCGACGCGTTGGCTAAAAAATTCTTTTGCGGTAATTAACTTAAAAAGAAATATGATTACCTGTCCGACTAACTTTGTTATTTATCATACAATTTTGTACAGAAATTAAAAAAGTTACATTTAGAAAATATTTCAAATTATTAAGAAACAAAATTTGCCAACAAGTATTAATAGAAGGGTAAATAACTTTTTTGTTGACTACAGGCCAGATTTTTGGCATATAACAGTTTTTATAATATATATGATAGAACTGTTTTTAATAACTGGCCTTTCACCTTGTCTTGTCACTGATGACGTCCAAAAAGGCTTCGCATTCAATGGATTTTACTCAGATTCTTTTGTATCCACGGGAGTGCCGCAGGGTTCTAATTTGGGTACCCCATTGTTTCTTTTGTTTATAAATGACCTTCCTAATAAAATCAATTGTTTTAAGCTTTTGTATGCAGATGATCTAAAAATGTATCAGCAGATAAAATGTGTGAGTAATTGCGTAGCCCTTCAGGATGACCTAAATAGACTAAATGAATGGTGCATAGATAACAGATTAAACTTGAATATTTCAAAATGCAAAGTTATGTGCTACACAACCAAGAAGAAACCCATATACTTTAGCTATAAAATTAATGTGGTATTCGATCCCCAACTTGAGTTTGCTTCTCATATCAATGATATTACCAAATCAGCTTTCAGAACACTTGGCTTTATTATTAGAAACAGAAGGGGATTTAACACAACCCAAACATTGCATTTACTATATTTTAATCAAGTGCGAAGTAAATTGGAATACGCGAGTGTGGTCTGGTCACCTATTTATGCTTGCCACATAAATCATATAGAGTTTGTACAGAGACGCTTTTTAAAGTTTTTATTTTTTAAATTTCAAGGATTCTATCCCCAGCAAGGATACGAACACACTTTGTTGCTAAATTCGGTTAATTTTGTATCTTTATCCATCAGAAGGAAGATCTTGTCAGTATCTTTTTTGTATAATCTTGTAAATTATAAAATAGATTGTTCTGACCGGTTAGGTCAAATTGATTTTTTGATTCCTAGAACCAGTAGTCGCCAGAACCATACCTTCAAGTATCCGATTGCTCGTGCCAATGTACTTTTTAAATCACCTTTACATGTTATGTTTAATAACTTTAATAAAATATCAACTAATTGTGATATTAACTATTGTTCACTAAAAACTATTCACAGGGCCATTACATTATTATACTTTATAATAATGTAAATTTGGAGCTAAAAACTCTTTCATTAAATACGTTTAAACGTAGGCTAAAACAAAAATGTTTGAGTTTGTATTAATAATCATACTAGTTTTTGTATTATTTATAAAGAATTAACTTAAGTGTTTATTTTAAAATTATTTAGATTTAAGGTTTTTCTGAATTTTTCTCTTTTTATCGGCGTATATATATAATATTGCCATACTAGGTTGAGTGGAGTAGCCTGAGGCTAGACTTCGCCTAGTTAAGTATTGTAAAAACATATTTTTTTACTTAAATAAAGACATTTTATTATTATTATTATTTTAAATTCTAATGATGTTTAAATCTGATTGAAAGTTTTGTTATAAGTTTGTTCACATTTTTTTAAATATTTTTTTTTTGTAAATCTCTTTGTTATATAATATGAATGTCCTACTATGGTGTAAACTGTTGGGCAATAAATTCTATTATTATTATTATTATTATTATTATTATTATTATTATTATTATTATTAAAACACGAAAAGCAAGGTGACTAGATGAAACCAGTTACAAATAGTCTGTATGTCATAAGGGCGGGGATTCTTTTGATCAGATAAATTAATGTTCTTGATATACTAAGAAAACAATCAGGATTTCAAACTCCCAAGAATATTGTTTATCAAATCGTTGAAACTTAAACTAATTCAGGATTACGTAACGTCCAAAAAATTGGAAAATTTGTCTAAGATGATCCCACAGTTCCACCTGTCAAGATTGCAGCTTTCAGAAAGATGTTTTATATGTTCAAGAAGCCCAGTTCACAAAACCAAATCAGTCATCATTGTGCCCAGTTAATTGTTTTTTTTTCTGATTCTTTTGTAAGGCACAGATTTTTTCTTGCTTTATTATTTGTTTCCTGGATTTTTGAGTAATTTGTTTTTTTATTTGAAATTGACCTTTTCTACTTAATTCTTTATTATTTTTTCTTTGGTGTTTATATGGTCCTAAGATGATCACAAGGATTATTAAATAATAAAAAATGAAAAAAAAACAGAATATTGTTTTTAATGATGGGGTTTGTCACACCCCACTTATTTACTGATGAATGTTTTTTCCACATAATATTAAGTAATGCCGGGTTAAGTGTCAGAATTAAGTTGTAGTCTTGTTGAAACCAAAGCATTGTTATTCAATTGAGGGACAAAAAAGTCAATACTCATCAAAATCTAGTGGTCTTTAATGACGTTATGGCAGACATTTTATTTCAGGAAATATGGGCCAATTATTGCCTAGCCCAAAAAGCACACCAAATGGTTTTGTAGGCTTCTATCACAACTTAACCAAAAATGATCCTAATCGCCAAATGGAGAAAAATAAGGCTTAAGAACAATCCTGTTTTGAGCCATAAACCCGAAATTGCATTTGGCATAAAATTATCTATTTATAAGGCCAATATCATGACCATATTTAAGTTTTATATTATTTTAAACCAGCTAAATAAATAAATACTTACAATAAGGGTTTTTATGCATATAAATAAAATTAAGTGCCTATCTGTAATTTGTCTCGTTTAAGTTTAGTTCCCGTTCTGTTCCTGTTCCCGTTTCGTTTCATTTCGTTCCCGTTCCGTTTCCTTTCGGTTTCCTTCCATTTTCATTAGTTAATAAAATGTCCAAAAAAGTTAAAGAAATGTAAAAAAGTCAAAAAGTAGATAAAATTACTCTCTGACAAGTTCTCTACCTGCCAATGAAGTCAAAATTGATTCAGCCGTTTGTAGATTAGCACGGACAAACAAAAAATTTAACATTATTTATATGTACTCTCTTAAAATGAATTAATCAAAAACAACTAATTATGTCATATTTGAGTAATTGTCATAGCGAAAAAGCAGTCACTAATAATTAGTAGATTTAAATTTAAAAAAAGTTTTGACCCAGCCGGGGATTGAACTCAGGTCTGTCACTTGTCAAGCTTGTCAAGCTGTTGTCATAACCCATTCGGCTCTTGGAAAAATCAATTTTATTTGTCAATAAATATTTTTCATTATATTTTAAAGTTGAATATATTATTTGTGTTGCTGTTTTGAGATAAACTTGCATCTTTATTTGTTTTTATGGGTCATTTAACCATAGAGCGTAGGTATATGCATTTAATTCAAATAATACTTTGTTGTTGGCCGCAAACGATTAAAGAAATTAGTTACTTTTAACTCACAGAAATAGTCAAAGATGGTGACTAATCTTAAATTAGTCAAACTTTAACTATTAACGTAGTAAAAAATAACTATTTAAAATTAAAAACGACTATTTTATTAGTAAAAAATGCCGATGCTAATTCAAATAGTAGAATTTTAATTAGTATAATTTTAGAGAGTATGTTATGAATACACTAACTGAAATGTATAATTTAATTTAATTTAAGCCGCACTCTACACAAAAAACACACGAAGAACTGCTGTCAAATAAAATCAATTGTTAAAAGGACTACCGTGCGCATTCATTAATTAATCCAGAAAAAAGTATATCATAAAATTTAGTATCCCCTGCAAGTTGATCAAGAAAAAATTCTTATTTATAAGAAACTTTTAAATTGAGCCATTTTTTCTTTATATTCACTTTGCCGACTTTTCTCTTCTCCTAATCCCTCTATTTATACTTCTTGTTCTTGTCATTTGCTATATTTTTGTTCTTTCGATTTATTTAAAAGTTTTTACATATTGCAGCGATAAATCATCATTTTAGTCTGTCTATTTTTCATCATAAAACTCTGAGAAACTTTAACGAAGAAACACCCGCATTACATAAACATTATAGTTTCAAAAGTTTTCACTCGGATTTTAAAGGGTATACTAAAGTGATACCACTAAAATGTTTATTTTTAGGTTGCTATTATTTCTGATAAAAAATGACAAAATTTGTATCCTAAAAATTTAGTTAGAATAGAGGTTATTTAAATGATGGTATTGTCATATCACCAACTCCTTTCAGATTTTTTTTTCATTTCAAGTTCTGACACTCTCTTCCCCATATAATATTACGCATTGGTAATTACCAGTTATAACTGATAACAAAAACTGTTTACCAATATCGTGTGTTCTAACTCCGTGTGGCTTATTTCTAAAAAATGTTACCAGAGACTTCTAAAAGAGAAAGAGTCGTCACGATGATTTGTTGTCCAATTATCGAATAAATAATGTGTTTTATTAAAAATATATATTTTACTAATTTGTAGACACCATTTTTTATAATTATTTATTTAAAATATAATTTGGTGTTTGAACGGTAAGTATGGCCATCTATCAAATTAAAACAAGAAGTAATCCAGCAGGCGAACTATAATGATATCATGAGAGAATTTACGGCAGACTATTGCACGGTACAGTCGGAAAGCAATGAATTTATGAACGAGCAGAATCTCAAGGGAAAATTGCGATCACATCCATATATTTGGGCCAACACACCTGTCCAATACCTTTGCTAACGAACAAGGCCGGACTCCGCATGTCTCTGGGATTTTGAATCGCATTTTCTAGCCTGACTTACGATCAAACTTGTCCGAAGCCAGTTGCAGTGTTTAATAGGAATTAATGGCCTTTGGAAAAATTATTTTTAATATAATATAAGGGTTTATTTTTCTCGAAGGGAATATAATTCGTTTTGTAAATTCTCCTGTGCTCTTAAACTTTGAATTATTTAACCGATAAATCTCTTATGTTTATTTATCGTTATGAATAAATTTTATTACCTCCACAATTCCACAACTTAATGAAATAATAAATTTTAATTTGTTATTAAGCATTTTTGAATTTGGGGGTAGTTAAAAAGTGTAACTTTTGCAATTATAATTTAATATGCTACTATAGTAATTACATAGTAATTTCGTATATAATTCTTACATATTTTAATCTAACCAATGCTTTTATTCATATTTTTTAATATGATTAAAATTTATTTTCTAAGTATGTTAATGTAATATTTTTTAAATTTAAATAAAATATAAATATTATTAATGTTATTTGGATTTTTTTATAAGTATATAATTGTAACCATTATAACCGCCCCGCCTAACAACGGCAATAATGAACTCATTACCCATGTTGTTAGGCATGTCATTGGCCTATTTTAATATTCACAGTAATTTAACCCTATCGAGTTTCTAATTGGGAAAACGTGGAGTTGGAATTGACCAACATATGTCAGATCGAGTTTTCACTCGGGTAATAATTGTCTATTATAAAACTAGTTTATACACTACTTAGCTTAGCTTTAGGTTAAAATTTGGAAAAGTAAGATTAAAACCTTTTGAGAGATGTCACATTGCAAAAAAATGAGGTTAAAACCGCTTGACAATTGTCAGTAAAGGTGTGCAATTTCGTACCTCGTACAACAATTTTACAGGAGATAATAAAAACTTTATAATAATATAGAAAAAGACTTTCATAATTATATATATATTATAATTTATCTTTTTGAAACATTATGGATCATAATAACATACCATTATTCATTTTACGTCCATAAATCTCATGGCGCTAAAATGCTCAAATTTAACCCGTCCCCGTTCCCAGTGACAGAATTTGACTATATATGACCAATGGGTCATGTGACGAATTACTTAACTCCCCTACCTCCTAAATATATTTTTTCGGTTTTTTTTATTAACCTCCTAAAAATATTTTTTCCGTTTTTCTTTTATAATTATTTAAAAATGTAAGAAAAGGGCAATTTCATCTACTTTACAAATGTTTGTTCAGTAGTTCCGACACTGTCGTAGGGAAATGTGTATAGTTTTTAAGAAATACATTTTCGCCATTAACTGGAATTTAATGGATTTTAAACAATACTTAGTTTTTATTTGCAGAAATGCATTAAAACAAAACAAACGAATTCGATAAAAATAAAACCTATAAATTCTTAATCCCTACCACAGTAGGCGGGGTTTGGCACTTGTTTTATTTAAGTGTATCTAATTTAATACACACTGTATATATTTTGTCCAGGCAGGTCAATTTGATCGATTTTTTTTCCTTTGTGATAGAACAGTGTAATATACTGCAAAAAAATTCTATAAGTTTATAAATAACAAAAATAAACTTTAAAGAAATAAAACTTATAGGGTTAATCTGAAATAGGAAAGGAACACAAGGAAGAAATGAAACATTGTCCTTCTCCTAACGCATCTTCCTGAACGTTTTATGACACATTGCTTTTGACTTTTTCAAACGTTATTTTTCAGAAATACTGTTAAATGTAAATATCTTTCGGCATTTCTTTGGAATTTCTACTATGCTATAATACAAAATAAAAATAAAAAAATTAACTTCTAAAACAAGAGTTTTAAGTAGCGTTTTGTAAAAGACACCAAAAGTGTACGCAAAAAAAATCTTACCTTTAAAATATTTACAAAAAAATTCACACACTTTAGACTTGCTCACTTATTGTTGCCAAACTATCAAACATGTATGCCCTCTAGAAATAACACGATAGTATCTCTATCTCGTGTCTCTATTTTGAAGCAGTCGGCATAGAATACGACGTTAGGAAAAAGACAAGATTTTTGAATGTCAACTTTAATATTTTTTTCTGTTTAAACTAGGTACTTTGTAGAAAATTATTTTATTTTTATATACGAATAAAAGAACTTTCCATTGTTCAAAAATAATTTATTTTTTCAGAACAAAGCTGCAAAGAAAAATATAATAATTTAAATTAAAAAATCGCCCCTGGGGACAGTTAGGTTACAGGACATTTCACCTAGTTTTTCTGCCATATATAGAAACATAAAGTAATTTAAAAAAAATACGATGGGTCCTAACAGGAAGGGGGTATTTAAACATAATAAATACAAAACTTATTAACAAAGGTCAAAAATAAAAATAAAATTAGCTAGGGACAGCAAATGTACATTTAACGAAAATTTGCCCATATATTAAATGGTATAAAATAATTTTAAATGATGTTCCTCCTTATACTTAGGTATTCTATTTTTAAATAAACTTTATTTAAGCAAATATGCTTTATTTTTACCGAGGAAATTTTGCCATTTTCAAAAATTTTAACAAATAAATTTTTAAATTTCTTAAAAGTTAAAAGTAAAAATTTTACAGCAAAATACCAAAACAAATTGTGGTCTAATGGTTTGAAAATCAGGCTATACTGTGGATGTTTTAGAATTACTTCTTCTTCTTTGGTGGCCAAACGCCTTAATGGTCTCGGTTTCAGTGTACCATTTTGACCAGAGGTCAAAGCATGATATTGTCAAAAACCCGGAATTCAATTGTCCAAAATTCATCTATATTTCATACTTTTTATTGAGCGATCCGCACACTAGCACCAACAAAACCAAATTATTTTAGAATTATAAAAATCAATCAAGCCCTCTTAATTTTGGGCATGCAGCCTACACAAGGTATAAAATTAATTTTCCTAAATAAGAGGGCGTTGCAATGCGTTGAGGTGTTCTGTTTATTGTTTTGTATACAATTATACATTACATGTAATGAAACATCAGATGTCAGTACAAAATGAAAATCAGTACCGCTCACAGACCGCTCTATGGTGGTGAAGAAAGAACTCATAATTTGTGCGATTTAGTAGGCACTATCTGTTAATTCCTCCTATTGAGTTTGTACAAGGAGTAAGCTTGATGATTTTGGAGATGAAAAAATTAAAATTAGTTAAGGTTTGCCAACGGCCCTCTTTTTCCAGGATATGTTTAATGATTTATTTCTTTATTTTATTTAAATATTTTTAATATATTAATTTATACTTTTCTAAAACATTTTTGTTGCAATTGGTTAAGTTTTAATATTTTCCGTTTTTAAACTGAAATGTCCTGGTTTTACAAATTTAAGAATGGCAACCCTAAATTAGGGTACAAAAAATGTGTACGCTGCTCAACTGTTCCTATAAGTTTTGATAATTGAAATTGGTAAACTTGACATCAACATTTTTAAAAAGAAAATTATCAAACAATATACTTAAAGAATAATTGTATGAACCAAATGTGGTTTTAACAACCGGAGATAAGCGAATGGCCTATGTGGGTATGGTTGCAACCCATGGGAATTAAACGGTATAAATTATTTAATAGTCTACGTATATTATACTGACGTATAAAACGTATAAAAACTATACAAGAGTATTATACGTCATCAAAATAAATAAACGTATAAAACAGTATCATTAGGGTTGTGGAATTGACCGGTCAAATTGTTTTTGGTCAATTGACCAATCAATTGACCGGTCAATTGACCAAAATAAAATTAAATAAAATATCAAAATAAATATTACTGTGATTTATTTGTCCTTAATAAATAGGTAATTAAAATACGTTACCAAATTTTTTTTTTATTATAAAAGTTATGTCCATCTTTAGAAACGTTTGTGCGGCTTTAAAAAGTTATGTTTCGCTTTTAAAAAAGATATGTCGGCCGAGTCCGGCCTAGCAACCCATCGACTTGGGGAACCACCAAATTGTAAATGATGTCGATATTGCACGACCGCAAAAATTTTGAGATTCACGGGTAATTGTTGATACCTAAATAAAATGCTCCAAAAATTAAATATATTTTAAATATATTGACCGGTCAAATAGGTAGCGGTCAATTGACAGTCAATTGACCGCGGTCAATTGACCATCCCCAACTCTAAGTATCATACCGTACATTACGGTATAATACGGTGCCGTAAATTGGGACAGCTTGGGTATTTTAGTTTGTTTATTATAATGAGCGCTTTTGTTTGTTTAGTTATGATTCCCAAACTTATATTTAAACTTTAGAGCTTGGACCATTACTAAAAATGAAAGCGCTCACTCCTAAAATACTCCAGCTGTCCTTAATTTTCTTTATTCCTAAATTTATATCTATAAGCTACTTCTTCTTCCTTAAATATTTTTTTGCCTGGATTATTAGTTAACTATTTGGCCAAGGCTCAATAACTACTTATGAAAAAAACAGTTTTCTTCGTGTAAAATTCTACCATGCTAATAAAATGTCCAATAACAATGTTTAATGAATGAAAAAGCTTTTGATAAGATTTCGTGTTTGTTTGGCAATTATAATTATAATTATTAGACCGTTTTTTTTAAAGATGAGTAGGTTGATCTTATATTTATTTATTTTTTTGACAAATTATTTTGTATAAATCACTGTTTTTAATTTTACCACCTATAAGAATTTCTTTAATGATAATGAAAGGCAACAAATAAATTATTATTGAAATATAAATGCGATTAAAAAAAACGCATTATACAAACCGTACAATACTGTTTTATACGGTATTATACATTATATATACGGTATATAATATATTATAAAATACGTTCCCAACCCTGGGATAACTAACCAATGTGTTAAAAAGAAAAAACTTTTCAGAAAATTATTTTTTCTACAACCAAGCGAAAAGTACAAATTTGCGTTTCCAAAAGAAAGCGCAAAGTTGCACTTTCCCAAAACTCTCGCTTAGCTTGACACAAAAATCAAATTTGAGGTTAATAATAATTATTAATTTTTACCAAACATTCTTATAGAAACACCGTTTGTAGAAAAAATCCTGTGTGTAATTCTAGCGCAAAGTGACGTTACCGCTCTCGCGAGATAGCCGCGCTCCGCTACGCGTCGCGCATTAATCTTCTCGCTCAGAGCGACAATGTATTACTTTGCGCTCTTAATACACAAATAGCTATTTAAGAGATTACAACTTTGCAGGGGTTTTAAAATGACACATTAGGTAATCCAGTGTAAGTTTACAAAGTTTACATATTATTTTAATCAAACCTGGTTTATGATAAGTTTAATTTTAAAATCTTAAAAGTGATGTTTAAAGATTATAAGATAGAATTATAATTGTTAATTTGGTCTTTTTAATTTAGTCAATTGTAATATATTTTTTCTAAATTAATTAATGTTTTTATAATAATTATTATATATACGTTATGGCCAAATTTCATTTATTATTTCTTCTACATTGACGATCTGTGAGTTAATGACGTTTTATTCACGAGCTGAAGTTAGCACCAGTGGCTTTAGGGCTTTTTAGTCAAAGGCTAAAGCTTTATTATAAATTCGGAAAAAGTGAGGTTAAATCCGTTGTCAGATGTCAAATGTTTAACAAATGTAACATTTTTTCAATTTATTTTTGTGTTCGTCGTAGATAATAGTATATTAACAAAAATAATGTCATAAGACGTCATTTTTTCACAGGAGGAGAATAGCCAGTGCGAGAAAATGTCTTATGACATACGTTCTTTATAGTATTTTTTCAATTTGTCAAAATGTTAAGAAAAAATTAAATTATAAATTATATTTGCGTGCCATGGTGCTTATTATGGTGCAAATTGTTTATAAATTTCTCTAGACATTTGTTTTAATTAAACAATCGCTTGAAAGCTTTGCTCTTGCCTAATTATAATCGTAACTAAAATGGTGTTTATAAAACCTGATACGTACAATTACTACTGATTACTATTACTATTACTCGTACTACTGATTTTTATGAATCAAATGTATTCGTAGGATTAATTAAAATAAAAATGCGAATAAAACATTTTCTAAAAATTTTTGAATTGTCAGAATTGCAAATTAAACGACAAAAGCCGTGTTTTGATTATCAGCGTAGAAAATGGTAATCAATACGAAATGGCATTTGGGAGTTTCGGAATAATGTCGGGGCTTTCTATTATTGCTATATAAAGCGTTCGACATTTATGAACAGTGTTCTGCAACTATGTAATGTTCTTTGGGGCATTCGGTTTATTACCATTTTTATGTATTCACGAACGACGGATTAATAAAATAGCTTGTTGCGTTTTTCACTCGCAGCGACGCCAAATACGCTGCCGGCATTTAAATCTAATATGTCTTCTGGAGAAAAAGGCAAAAACCAATGAATGCCACTGGTTGGCAACCAAAATCCTTTCGTTTAATAGTTTTTGAAAATTTAGTGGAATTTTTAATAATTAATACAATTTTAAAACCCGCATGATTAAAAAATAATGATAAAATATTTTGACAAAAGTAATGTTACATGTAAATGAAATGGCATTTTAATTTAATAAAAAAACTAAAATGAAGATTTTCAATTAAATATAAAAATATTTTTAATGTCTTAATTAAGGTTGAAAGTTAGCATCACAGTCTATAACCCCAATATCCATTGCGATCCTGAGAATAAATAAACATTATTATGTTCCCACCATATTGCAATAATGAAAATTTTGATGTATTTTATAGGTTTTGTATGAAATAGAATTCTAAAACTAAAATAAAATAAAAAAGTAGCTCATTATGATACTGCAGTACTAATAAAGAATGTGATAAAACGTCTTTGAATAATTTTTTAAGCGTGACCAAACCTTGTCCTTATATTTAATCTACTCTACTCTGTTTAGTCTACTTCGTCACAAACCGCCTCGATAAAAACAGCTTTGTTATAAAATACACTGGAGTTAAGAATTACATATAAAGAACTCTGTAACCCTTGTAGTTTATAACTGTAGCACAAGAGGCAATGGTAGCGCTATTGTTATTTTAAAAACAATCAGCGTGTGTTTTTAGTCACGGAATTTACTCGGTAAGTACTACAGTATTAAATTTATTTTTCATGAAAAGTAAACCAATATTTAATTACTGCAATGTTTTATGTGCATTTATTGTGTCACTTGGAAAATATATTTTTTTATTGTAAAAAAAGTAAAAAATGAGTAAAAATGTCTCTTGTAATATTTGTTGATTTGATTTGTTGCACCAATCAACAATTCTGTAGTAAGGACCTTCAACTGAGCGCAAAATTCGAAGATGGGGATGTCAAAAATATTTGACAATGAAAGGGGACTCGGGGACCAATTACCAAATGGTAATGTAATTGACGATAAATATTCGATCAATTGACTTGGCGTCATCGATCTATCTAGTCCGCCATGATGGTTGTTGTTTAATAAACCACGCTTATAATCCAGATGATGTAAATTTACATTTGAACCATCTCGCAGTACGTTAGATTCTAAATTATAAACATTATAGGTACATGATTGGATTTAATTAAAAGGTCAGGGTTGTACTTGATTTTGTCTAATTAAAAGGTCAGGGTTGTACTGGATTTTCTCTAGTTAAATGTTTTACTTGATTTTATTTAATTATTTTAATAAATATTTTTTTAAGGGGATTTACCAAAATGTACTTAATATCGACTTTCTTGAATATGGGGTTTATTAAATTATACTCGCAGATTCACACTTATGTCCCATAATTAGTTAAGTGATTTAAGTCATATTTAATTATTTAGTATTACATTTAGAGGGAGTAGCAACAGCGATTGTGCGATAGCGACATTTAATTTAATTTATGACCACTGTCCGTGGTCTACTGACATAAAAAGCCCATTCTGAATTACTAACCTGTAAATTTTAAGAGGTGCGGTGCGGTCTGGATTCATCTGAATGCTCAACGCAGACATTGTCTTTTGCTATTTGGTCATATTATTATCATTATTCTATGGTAATTATTAAGTTATTGAAGTTTGCCGACAAATGAGGTATAATGGGTAATTGCGGACCCTGAATTGGAATGACCTCGAAGCCGATTACTATTTACTCCTTATTCTAACAGTTGATTGAGCCTGAACTCTTATAAATAATACAGGAATAATCATGTAACAGTAAACATTTAATAATTATAAAACCTTTGTACGGAGGACGGATTTAAAATTCTTGACGGATAAAGTTACATTTAAAATACAAAAATAGAGACTAAAACTCAATCTACTTTCACCCAATAAACAAACAAACAAATTAAAAATTAAAACATGGAGCATCAAGGTGAACAAAAAACTCTCGGATGATGGATTATTTATCCAATTGTACATATTTATATATTTATTTATTTATTTATGTGGGGTGTGGTCCCAGTATGGAGAGATTTTGTGGTTTTAAGGGTTTGTCCCTTTCTTTCAGAATTTTTTTCTCAAAAAATAAGTTAAGTTAAGTCTTGTATTTATTCTATTTATTATTTTTTAATACTTTCCCCATGAATACAACACCTCAAAAGTACCTTGGGTTACTAAATTAATAAGCTTTATTACCGTATTTATTTTATTTATTTGTCGTAATTTAATATTTGCCGTGGTGTTTTATTTCATTATATCACGTTGGGTGTAACTTTTACAGATTCTTTGCTGGAGGAGGGGTTGTACTCTTACAGTACTTTGCGTACATAGCATCGGATGTAAAAGAGTTTGCGTATAAAGCAACGAATGTAAAAGACTTTTTTCTACAACCAAGCGAAAAGTACAAATTTGCGCTTTCAAAAAAGCGCAAAGTTGCACTTTTACAAACAGCGAGCGTTTTTTTACTTTGTCGCTCGCTTAGTTACCATGGAAACCATAATAATGAAACGTTTAGTGTATTTGCGACTTGTGACCTAAACTTCAAATTTGAGGTTATCAATAATTATTAAATTTTAACAAACATTCTTATAGAAACACCAGTTGTAGAAAAAATCCTGTGTGTAATTCTAGCGTAAAGGGACATAGCCGCTCTCGCGAGATAGCCGCGCTCAGACTCGCTCAGAGCGGCAATGTATCACTTTGCGCTCTTAATATACAAATAGCTATTACGTTCTAAAGAATGTAGTTGTGACATAAATATAATATAAAATTCAACTTTTATGGCAGTTTTCTAAATAATTATTTTTACAGCCTGGGCGATAATTAATTACTTTACTAGTAAGTGTTGACAATAATAAAGTTTAAATTATAGAAAGCTTCTGGATAAAAATTGTTTAAATGAGTAATCACAATACAAAACTTTTTAAATTATTCTGCTATAAAATATACATTATTCATATAAATCCGGGATCAACTAATCTCTTTAGAGAAAAAGGTATAAATCAATAAATGTCATAGAAAATGGAAGTAATTTCATGAAATGGTTTTAACAAATTTAGTTAGACGCAATGAATTTTTAATAATTATTGAAATTTTTTAAATCCTAATGATACATTTAGGGTTAATCTATCGTAACAAATATGTAAATTTCGAACAATGAACTGCGCCATGTAAAGTGAAGCCTGACTGGACTAAATTAAAGCAAGACTATTTTACATGATAAAAGAAAACTAGCACGAAGCCTAAATTACATATGTTAAAGTCCTTATTGTCATACTTTCATTGCTTTACTACATCAAAAACAAATATACATACATTAGAAAAAGATTGTCAAACTAAAAGATGCTTACTTGTATGTAGGTTTTTCTTTCTACTGGTATGTTAAATCAGCTTAAGTCTTAAGCTTTTTTCGCTTTTTTAAAATTAGGAAGTTTTTAAAAACTCTATATAATATTATAATAATATTATTGATCAAGTTTGATAAACGCCAATTTAATCATGAATTATGCACGAGCAAAGCTTGCAAGGGAGTGTTTAAGAAAAGTTTATAAACGAGTGGCATACTTTTTCACGATTAATATTATCATATAAAAAATAATTTAAATTAACAGTACCTGTTTTTAATGATAGTTTCCATGCGTGTCATGGAAACAACGTCATATGTTAATGTTTAATGTATTAATTATAAAAAAATATTACGCAAAATGTAAACATTTATTTTTTTGTATATATTTAAAATTTAACCAACAAAATATTTTCCTTTAATTAGATTTGGTTTTAATTAATTTGTTTGGTTTTAATAAAGTACCCTAGACCCTACATTGTGGAGGGTGGCTTCGTATACATATTATTATTATCAGATATTAATTTTTTGTCAAAAAATAGAAAGGCTTGAAATAATTTTTCCTGTGAAATTGATTATACGCTTGAAAACAATAAACAAACTAAGCTATTGTTATTGTTAAAAATATTGTGGCACAGTGAAACAATAAAAAAGGAGAAAAAAAGACAACTATTTTTTTAATACAGATGATACATATTTACCTAAATATGGTTTTAAACATTGTTCACATATTCGGAATTTTATTTTATAGGCAAATAATAGTTGCTACTTTGTATTTAGGTATTTAAAGTTAGGGAATCGGAACAACAGCCTAAGATATTCGTTCTTTGTTCAAATATTGGCTTTTACATTTCTATTCTGGTTCTTCTCGCTCATTTTTTTTATTGTAACTTTTATGTTTTTTATCACACCAATTTACAGGGTGTATTCTTTAACCCGTATTAGATGTTGAGCATCATTTACAAAATTTCAAAAAGAATTTCACTAAACTTATAAAACTGAGTAACGACACAATCAGCCCTTCAGAGGGGGGAGAGGCTGGGCGGGGGAGGTTTTATTTACATTCCCACGGCAAACTTAAAAGATCTTGAGCGAAGCTCGGTCAACCAGGTAATATCTTTCATACGAAGCAAAATTTTGAAAAAAAACAACGAAAATTTGGCAAATATCCTCCTATACGTATACTTTTATGGGTATTTTGTTTTATTTGAAGAGCTACAAGGTCGGTTAAATTAGAGAAAAGTTGCGTAATTACAAAATTTATAAATTGAAAAAAAAACAGCGGTTTTTAAAATATTTCGCTACTATGTTTTTTAACCATCTTTTGTTTTAATAATGGCCGCCATAACTTATGTAGTTTTATACATCGTTAGATGTCTTGATTTTTTCTATCTAAGCATGTAAAATTCCAAAATGAAAGCCATAGAAAAAACAAAAGATGGTGGTGTACAGGGGCGTGCTGGGCCGCCGGGACACCGGGAGAAATCCCGGTGGGCCGGTGGTCCGGAGGGCTAAGTGGGCCGGTGTGGCGGAGGCTATGTAGGCAGCATGCCGCAGCACGTGGTCAATTAAAAACTTTTTTAGTTGAGTAATGTATAAATATCATAATTATTTTACACATACCGTGCATGCCAGCCTGCCAGCTTTGTTTCTTTTTTCGAGATTGTATATTGTTTATAAGTTTCCTGAGCGATGATAATTTGTATTAGTTTTTATTTTAAGTGCAATGCTATATGTTTTAGCATTGTGTAAAATATTGTCTGGTTGTGTTTGTTGCCTGTTTTTTTTTTCAAGAATTTAATTTATACTTTATGTTATTAATTATTAATAAATGTTTGAAATTTTTTAACTTGGTTTTGTTCACTCCCCATTTTTCGTGTGCACATGTAGTTGGCCGATTTTTCTGAATTTCCCGGGCCGGTCTGATATAGCCAGCACGCCCCTGGTGGTGTATCAAAATCCAGTATGTAAAAAAATCACAAATTGGATAAAAGTTCAGATAAACGTGTAAGTTTTACACTTAAATCTTGCTTTTTTAATTTCCAGGAATAACAAAAATATAACGATAATTGGTTTTGACAGGTTTTCAGTTTTTTTAAATTATTTGAGAACCGCCGATTTGTTTTTCAATTTTTAAATGCAATGGTAACTTGTAAGTTTTATCAAATTTAACCAACCTTGCTCTTCAAAGCTCTTCAAGTAAAAAAATACCCATACATAGAAGGATACTTGCTGCACCCTGTATTATTATTTACAAGGTTTTAAAAAAAGTTAAAATATTTCTAGGGCGTTTCGCAGAGCTAAAAAGAAAAACTCCTAATAAACGAAAAATTTTCAAAATATTAAATATTGATAATATTCAAAATTTTTAAATTTTCTTAAAATTTTAACTCAAACTACAACTTAAAAGTCTATAACTCTGACCATTTTTATCATGTGGATCATGTTTTAGAATATACTTAAAACCTAATAAAATCCACCGCACTAATTCTATGGGAAACCACGTTTATATAATTTTTCTTATATTTTTTAAAAGGTATTAAAGAAAATATTAAAACCATTACACAACTTACGATGAGGAAATATCTAAACATTGGTCGATAAAGTTGGTCGATCAAGTTTGATAAATGCCATTTTAGTTACAAATTTAATTAAATGAGTGTCTAGAAAAGTTTATAAACGAGTTGCATACTATAATTTGTCTAAGACAAATTACCATTTATCTTAAAATGATTTAAATGAAATATTTGTATATAGCGAAATCTATACAAAAATATGGTAACCATTCGCGTAAGAATGGAAATCTGTATTACCGGCGGTCAAATATCTAATTTATCTGTCTAAATCAAAATTTATTCCTTGAAAATTGACTAAAAACCGTTTAAATCCGATATAGAAGCAGTATTTCACAGTGAAAGTAAATAGAATGTTTTATCGGCACTCCGCGGTGAAGTCTCCACATTTTTAATGCTTTATCAGTTAAATCTAGTATACTATCGGTCACAGTTTTATATAAGACCGTGCTGCCAACAAATTAAATGGTCAGTACAAACGTGATTATAAACCTTTTAAATATTGTTATTGAGAAACTATTTTATAAACAATAAATTACACTTTTAGTATTTTTTCACTAGAAGGGCACTAAACGGTTGTATGGCATTTGAAAACTAACTTAAAGCTAACTTCAGCCCGTGAATAAAGCCATAGCTTGTCATTGTGTGAGAAAAGACTCTACTTTTTTATTCGCTAATGAATTTGCTTAAACCTGTATATTTATATTAAATAAAAAATATTTTTAAATGACAACATTTTGTGTTTACTATTTTTTTTGTTAATTTTTAAACAAATAGTCAAAAATTAACTAAAGATCCTCAACTATGTTGCTTGTTAAAGCGTAAGGTTAAACCATAATGAAATATTGACAAAACACAAAATTGTCTGTTTAAAATGATTTGTCTGGCACAGATGTGGCTTGATTGTGCCAAAAGCGGGGCCCATAAATACGAAAACGCAAACCACCGACAACTAAGTCGTTGAGACTCATCGCCACAGACAAATCTGCAACTTCAAAATTACGAAAATTCCTATCCACCTGATCCTTAATTACGCCGCGTTACGATTCGAATTTTTCTTCCTTTTAGCCGACATATTAAATTTTGAAGAGTAATTCCATATTTTTACTCTGTCGTAAATATAAAAAGACACTAGCTTTTCTGAGTTATATCTAATACTACAGGGTGTCGCAAAATGTCGCTTTTCTATACTATTAGCCATACCATAACATTATATATAGGTAGCTATATAGCATTTTAAGCTTATGTGACACAATCTGTTAAAATACATTTCAACCCCCTCTCCTAGTATAATTTGGTTCCATAACACCGCTATTGGATTATTTCAGCTCTTACACACACTATTTTTACTTTTTGACTTTTGATCCTTTGACCTTTGACCCTTTATTATAGGTATTGCACTGTTATAAAAATTAGATTTGCTAACATAAGTACACGTAATTTCAACCAGCCAATCAAAACATTTCCCACATACAATACGCATCAACAAGTTCAACTGACTTCAGCGTTTGCAACTTATGTTTCTGATTACTTATTTGTAATTCGTAACGTGTTCGTAACAACGGTCCAGAGTGTTTATAATATATGCCACCACTGGTTTACAAACTTAAATTAGGCGGTACAGTGGGTTAAAGTTACGAAATACATCAGTAAGTGTTCTAGTAGTAGTGATAGTTATATAAAGGGTGTCCCAACAAGAGCGCACGATTTAAATTTGCCGCCATTTTGTCTTAATTCAGAAATTTGATACAATAAATAGTACCAAATTTCTTTATAATTTGATGATTTTAGAATGGTGTTTTATTTAATTGTGTGTAAGTTATTTTTGTGTTCATTTTTTTGTTTAGAAAATTGATTAAAAAACAATATTTCTTATCAAAAATATTTTCATTTAAGTTTCCAGGTTTGTAAAAATAAGGACCTTTTTGAAAATTACAAGAATTATGGTTAAATTACTGACATAGAATTTATATTAAATCCACAAAATGTCTGTTATAATTACAAACTACTTATTCAATTAGTTAACAGATTAACTATTTAAACTTAACATAATGTTATGTGAACCTGGATTAACATAAATTCTGGTAAATATTTGGTTAAAATTAACAACATTTTTTAACTGTGTGTAAAGTACCTTTTCCACGAAAATTTGAAGCAAGGGTCTAAAGGATACCAGCCGAAAACGAGATGCTTACAATTTATTTATGGGGAACCGAATAAGAAGTTTTTAATAAACAAAGTTGAATTAACATATGGTGTATTTGGTGGATGTCGACTATAAGAACTTGTGAATATGCTAGTAAGATACTCACGTAAAAGATTAAAACCGATAAAAAGCGCGTTTCTACCATTGTTGAAGAAGACAAAATGAACAGTTAAAGCTGATAAGAGACTACATGTCTTTGTTACCTTTAGACAAGGTCGCTGTTCTATACAGTGTATATATACTGTATACAGTTTACAGCCAGTTGGAAAAAACACATTTGGAAAAATCCTGTTTATTATTGCGAAATGTCTGGGTTTGAGCAATCCTGTATACTATCCTCGTCACTGTCTGTTGTCAATAATAAAGCTTAAATTATAACACGCGCGATATTTTTTTAATATATATTTATTGATATATTTTTAACATATATTGCACATAAATTCATCACGGTTGTTTACATATATTTTGTGGGAAGTAAATAAAATAAAATAACTTATTTTGTCTGTGTAAAGTTAAAAATGTCTATATTGTTCTTTAATTGTAGTATTTACTACGAATATTGTTTGTGCTTGCTTTTAATAGTACGAGTGCGCAGCACTAGTACTATTCACAACATCAAACCATATTCGTCACGCATAATACGAACGTATAACGTATCGTACATAGACAAGGGATAGGTTGGGTGGCCGGGGGGTTAGTATCGTATAACAGTGGTATTATTATTGACGATATTTTTGAATTTAAACCGAGCTGCAGATTTTAAAAGTTTGCAGGACGAGTGAAATGTGCTGCTTCGGTTTCATTGAGTACCTAAATATCATCAATTATATTAGTCATAGCAAGAGTTATATTTAGCGAAAAAATATCATTTTTGGATATAAGACTTGACATTTAACACGTTGACTGCCAGGCATATATTTTGTAAACTCAAATTTTTGCTGTTGTCTACCCAACTGGATTGACAAAAACCCAAATTTTTGCTACTGTCCACCTGTTCGGGTGTAGACCTTTGTTTAATGGCGTATATGAAAGCCATTTTTGGATATAAGACTTGACATTTAACACGTTGACTGCCAGGCATATATTTTGTAAACTCAAATTTTTGCTGTTGTCTACCCAACTGGATTGACAAAAACCCAAATTTTTGCTACTGTCCACCTGTTCGGGTGTAGACCTTTGTTTAATGGCGTATATGAAAGCCATTTGTTGAAAAGTAGCGGAAAATATATAAATATAAATCGATAGTATAGTTTCCTTTTGGGGTGTCAATCCCGAGCCCTTTTTCCAATCCCGGGACTTTCGGGACCAAAGGGAACTATCAGTCCCGAAATAGTATATATCATTAATTTTAAAACCAATTTAAAATAAAGGAACAAACAAACTAACGAACGATATCTTCCGGACTTCACACTAGTTGAAGGAATGGTTTTCAAGAATTTGAAGGCACATTATACCCACATTTACCACCATTAACAAATACATAATTACATTTATTCTATCAATCGGGCCTTGGTGAGTTCCATTTGGGGATATAACTTACATTGAAATTATAGTTTGAAATATGTTATATTATAGGTTATGTATATGAATTTATTCTACAGTGGCCTGTAATTTTATAAAAATTAAGTATTTCTATATATGCTGAATATAAAAATTTTTATACGCTAAATAAAAAGTATATTTTATACTTTGTAACTTATTACTAAGATCCCGGGATTGGGACTTTTGATCCCGGGATTTTTGGGATCGGATTTTTTACGGGATCCCGGGATTATCACCCTTAGTACAGAGCGCTCTTTTGTTAGTTTTATATTTTTCAAAATTGCAGGTTTTTGTCTTTGTATTGTCTATCCAACTGGATATACATTGTCCTATATTAAGTACCAGAGTGAGGTTAGATTATAAATTTAATTTGTTTTTTTTTTTTAAATGGACATCTAAATAAATAATAATTAATATAAAAAATATTAATAATTTTAATAAACATATTTTGTATTTAATTTGCTTTTTAATTTTATTGTCTACCCATTTGGGTGAACGCTGCTAGTAAACAACCTTGTAAAGAAGTGATGTACACCCATTTGGGTAGACAGGTTTAACAATCCAAAAAACTTGTCTATTTCATAAGAAACATACCCCAGTAGCACACAAAGATTGGCCCAATATTCGTAATAATATTGGGCCAATATATCTTTCGTCAGATTTTGGAAATCCTCATTGGCCCGAAGTTGTTTTACATTATATTCTAGGTAAATTAAGGGAGAAATTGAAAGAAAAAAAAGATAGCCACGTAGTACTTACTATGTAGTAGGATTTCTAAAATTATATGTCACGATCGTGTCGACAAACGTTTGTTTTCAGGAATTGTTTATAGTAAGTACTTAGGGTCGTAGAAGCTGGGGGTAACAACAATGCCCACCCAAATGATAAGGGGATGGGGGGGTTAATTGATATAAAATGTACCCTCCAAATTCTTTGAAAAAATCCACAAATAAGACAAGTCGTGTACCGTCTATGTTATTCTTAATTACGATGAAATGCTAAAATCGTTTGTATCGTGTGCTAAAATGATCAGCTTGAGCTTTATTAACGTAAAAACAAATTTTATTGCTAATAAGACAAGAAATCACATATTACCCTTGTTATTCTTACGGTAATATGCAAGAATAGCCTTTATTAATTTCACCCTTTTGGTGCTAAACAATAAGGATGGTAGTCGGTTGCGCCACCCCCCAACTTAAAACCATTCCTGCGCCACTAGTATAGACTAGTATCCTGGAAACAAACGTTTGTCGTTACATATCACTTTTAGAAATCCGAAAGCATCGTTAACTATAGTTAATGATATATTGGCGTAAAATAATATGCCAATATAGGACCAATCTTGGATAAACATTGAAAAGATATATTAAATTATCATTTTATGCCAATATAGGGCTAACATCGGCTAAATAAATTCAATATTGGCCCCAGATAAAATATTGGGCATAGATGCGCCCCATATAGGACCAATATTTTGTGCTACTGTGTTTGTAAAATATTTCTACGATAAAATTTAATATTAACTAAGTTATAGCTTTGGCAATCACGAGGAGTCTACATAATTTTGTGTGGACATGGCAGCCAACGTGTTAAAATTAAAATTTGGTGCTTTAAAATATAAAAACTTTAATAATCATATTTTATTCAAACTTGCCTCAATTTATTTATCGTTTACACCAACCCATCGATCTTTTACAGTTTTTAATTCATTATTTTAATCGTATAACAAACACAGAATTTAAATGTTAACAAATGTCTAATCAAGAAAAGTGTCAAAACAAGGTGATAAAAAATATTGTCGCTGTGATAAAATGCGTAACTATGGAATACTGGCATTTTATTGGTTCTAATATTATTAAATTGTATTATCATTAAAATATGTATTTAATTATTATTAGTTGTTAATTAATATTAGTTGTTAGTTATTTAATTGTAAATTATAATTAGATTACTTATTTAATTAAAAGCGTACAACCGGATACCGTTTGTTTAAATAAATTTTATCGAAAACTTGTTCTTTAAACTTTAAATAATAAAGGACAACATTCGGTGTACCATTTGGAGTACTCTACATAGTTTTTAATATTAACTATATTTAACAGAATATTATATCAACTATTTTAAACAGAGAAGCTTTTTCAAACGCTGTGTCTATAGTCCCGACGCGAGACTTTACGATTCCATGTAATTGTTACGATAAAACTAAAACAAATCTATCAACCCAACACTTTTAAACAGGGGAATATTTATTTAATTACATGTAATATTATATAACGCTCATCTATCTAAGCTTAATATAATTTTCCTGTCCCTCAGAAAATAATAATAAATATGTGTGACATAAAATAACGACGTCAGTAGGGATCGAAATTGAGTACCGCTTCGGGACTCTAGACACAACGTTTCATAAAACACAATGCATGGAAAATCAGAGGTGGCATAAAAAAGGCAATAATTTTAATTACTACAAAAAGCATATGGCTCATTATTATAATGAGTCATTATTCAGAAACTTAAACCACGTTGAAATTTCTTTTTTATTCAATTTGTTTCTATTTCATTAAGGTACTTTTCATCGTTTTGTTTCGGAAATTTTTAAATAAAAAATATATTTTTAATGACAAGTATATTTTTTGTCAATTTTATAACTAATTTTATAATTAATATTTATTTTGAGACAAATACATATTGTAACACAATGATTTAAAGAACAAACATTGCGAGTGGTTGATTGTAGGGTAACGCGTTTCGCTTTTGACACATTTGAAATGTTAGATACATTACTTATTTAAATATAAAACATTTTTAAACTAATTTCCAGTCATTAAAAGTATCAAAACATCGAATAACCATCAAAGTTTAAAATATTTCCTTTAAATTTAGCGCGCACCCCTTCCAACTTTAATTCTAAACGCTTAAATTATTGCCCGACCGCATAATAGGGAAATAGTAATCCCAGAAATATGCGCTTCATATACGTCACACATTGCCGATACAAAATCATGATCCCCACCGCTGCACGGTGCCGCCGCGGCGGTGAAAGAATATATTTTTAAATAATATATTTTTATTATTTAGATTCTGAAGTGCTCCAAAAAAGCGAGACTTTGAAAGTTTCAAAAAAATTGCCTGCGGTGCCATATAGCGGTTCATGGGCCTCATCTTCATGAATGGTCACGAGCCGCCACTGTTTTGACAGTCGAAGTATCATTTCTGTATGTAGTGTTATTTAAAATCTTAAAATGAGTTGTGAAAACGGATTATTATGTTTTGCAAAACGAATGAAGTCCTCTACAAAAAAAATTATTAAAAAAAGGTATGGACCAAAAATAAAGCAACAGAAAACCTGAAGTATGTTGAAGCGAAAGACTCGACAGAAAAGCATAAAACAAAGATAAGAAAACCATACCTGTTGTGTGGTTTGGTCACCTTTTTATTTAAATTATAGTATAAAACTGAAAAGAGTTTAAAATAAATTTGTACGCTTTTGTGCTTACAAACTGAATACTGAATGTACAATGTACATTGTACATGTCTTTGGATTTGGTTAAAAGTGTTATAAATTTAGGGTCAAGTTAAGTTAAGTAAAAGGAGAACAAAATTTGGAATTGTATTTTTTTATAAATTACTAAACAATTGTATAAATTGCCCAAACCTTTTAAGGCCGATAAATTTTCATGTACCATTAAGAAACACCAGGCAACAGTGCTGGATTAACCCATAGGCCAACCTAGGCCATGGCCTAGGGCGCCGCGAAGCCAATAGGCGCCCAGGCAGAAGGCTCAATTATTTTTAAGTAGGTTCAATTTTAAAATTAATCAATTAAAATAAATAATTATAATAATTATTATTAAACGTGTAATACCATTTTTATTTTAAAAGCACAGATCTTTTTCTAAAAATGTTCAAAGCAGTTGCCTAGTATACTATAGACGAGAAAACTGCGAATCTAGCTAATTTATCTATAGAAGCAAAAGAAGTCAATAAAATAAATTTTGAAAATATTTTTCAGTCCTTTTCCGATTTTAAATGCAGGAAAAAAATTGTAAATCGTCGTTGATAATGCAAAAAGTCGTTTCACTTGAACGACTTTCTGCAGAAGAGAAATAACCCAGAAAAATAAAATAAATCGATTTTTTTTATTTTTGTGCAAAAAGGCGTCAAAGTGACCTTTTGCAGTATCAACGATGAAATGTTATAGGTAAAATTCTGTTTTAGGTTATTTAAAAACTGTAAAAATTAAGTTCATTGTTTTGTTTTTCTATATAAAAATTAATTATTTTTTTATTTATTTTTTTGTAAATTTTTTTATAAAACCCTACTTGTCCCTCTATGAGCACCCCTGTCGGCTAACAGGTATTGTGTTATATTAATACCATGTAATTATAGGCGCCATTATTACTGGCCTAGGGCGACAAATTGTCTTAATCCGGCCCTGCCAGGCAAACAAATTTATTTTACATTAAAAATCATAGGAGTCCTATGATAGGACCCAATATGGCCAATATATGCCAATTTGTAGAATTTGTTCTGATGTAAATAAGTAAGATTTAGATTTTTTTAATTTTTCATTAGTGGTGTTATTAAATAATTTGTTTTAATATATTATTAATTAACTTATTGTAAAAATTGTAAAATAGTGAATCTGCAATAGAGCTATTATTATTATTATTAAAAGTTAGAAGGATTGGTTTGATTTATTTGGTGACTACCATAATTATTATGAAAGTCACCAAATAGGGAAAAATATCGTCTCTTTATTCCGAAAATAAAGTGGTCGAAAATATTATTCTAGCTATTAAATTTTGTAGAGCAAAATTTACAGTTTTTTATGTATATGCCAGATTTAATTTTTCATACCATACCTATATTAAATGCTATTTTTCACCGACTATTATTTTTTAGCATTTACTTTTTTTAATTTTTGAAAAAATTTTGGAAGTTGGGGTTAGGAATCAACTAATGAATTTATGTGATACAAATTCTGTGATAATTAAAAATGAGTCAAATTAGAGTAAATTTAAAAATTTATATAAACAAAAATATCTGATTTTGGATAGTGATAATACAGGGTATCCCAAAAGTCAACGATATCTTTTGGAGGACTAATAGGTCAGCTCATGACTAAGCAGAAAATCAAAATATGAACTTAGTAAAAAAATCGTTAGTTTTTAAGATATAGTTATTTTTATGAATTTTGTAAAACTTGACAAAATAAAATATAATCTATAGATAGATCTTAAAAGAATATAGAATGTTGTAGTTGTGGCACTCAAAAAACTGATTTTATGTGTCGTTTCACAAAATTCATAAAAATGCCAATATCTTAAAAACTAATGATTTTTTACTAAGGTCATGTTTTGATATTCTGATTAGTCATGAGCTGACCTATTAGTCCTTCAAAGGATATCGTTGACTTTTGGGACACTCTGTATATATATAAATAAAATGTTTAATATAAAAGTAATAATTATAGCTTCTGCTAATAAACGATTTATTTAATGGTCATATTTTAAAGAATAAATTGTTACATTAACAATATAAGTATAACTATAGTTCTGGTGGTATGAGGAATTTTTAGATACTAAATTTGTTATCGAGTTCAAACGTATAACATTATAATGTATAAAGAAATTGTGTGTCAAATTGTAGTAATGAAATTTTTACTTATAGTTTTATGATAAGGCTCTCATCCAAAATTATTTTTTTTAGAAGTTTATAGTGAAATTATATAAATTATTCCTTCGGGTATATTATACTCAAATTGAAAATAAATTGATTTGAATTTGAATTTTCCAAAAATGCCGTAAGCAATATTTGCATTAAACTAATAAAATACACGAACTTTTGCTAAAACTTTAAAATAGTTCCAATAGGTACAAAAAATATTTTTTTAAGGACCATTTTTACAAAACAAGTCATTTTTATTATTTATATGAATCATAAAATGATAATAGTGTTGGATAACAAACGTTAGTTTCAAAATGAATTTTGATATTATTTTTATAAAATTTAAATTAATTGAAAAAACATTTTATTTGTTTTACAATTATACATACAAAATTATACATTTTATTAAATTTACATTCTTTTATTAAAGTATTTTCATATAACCTTTTTGGAATTTCTCCAGCCTATTATATTACATATTTGCCGCAGGACTTTCTTTATTATTTTGCAAATATACAAACCAATATATGTTTATGTCTAATATTATCCTTATTTGTTTTTATATTTTTTATGGTTTAAAATTAAGATATGGGTTACTTCCGTTATTATAATATTTTATCGTAAGTATGTGTAATTAAAAAAAAATTGGAATAGAAAATTAGTATTGCAATATTTTACCTATTGTAGTTTTGATTAAAATATTTTAAAAAGTCCTACTTAAATTAAAATTAAAAAACTACTAACTCACTTTTTTCTTAACAGTACTGGCATTAAGCGCCGAAGAAGGGGGCACCCAATTTTTTTTGTCATCTGGACTGGAACTAGTCGGGTAAAAAATGACGTGTTTTTGACCAGTCGAGGGTTGTTTATAGATACTTTTTGCTTTGCCAGCAACATTCAGCATAAACTCCTCCTCGGTAGTCATCTTTCTCACGAAGAAACTTCGAACATATACCGTAAATTGTCGAGAATTTTATTTCTGCAAAATGAACAGTTTAAGAATAGCGCGCCTTTGCGTAATTTTTTTCAGCAAACTGACGTCAGGGTGCTTTCGATGATTCAGTCCGCGACGGACTGAAATTCTCACGTAAATTTTCAGGATTTCAGGAGCGCGCTGTCCTGAAACGCAAGCGTAAGAAACCGCCAATGACAAGAGAGTTCGCCGGGAAGGAATTGTTGCAAAATTGATAAGTAATAATTCAGTGATAATTGAATTATTAAAACCCCTGGATTAAAATAAACTTTTCAAAATTAATGTATATTTTACGAGAAATATCATTAAAATTTTGTGATTAATTTTGTAATTTACTGAATATAGGTATGCTATATAGCACTTTTAGGTAAAAATAAGCTCACTTTATCCTTTTAAGTATTATATATAGTAGGGTGGTCGTTAAAAATTAAATTTTTTGCGACGCCCCCTAAAAAGCTTCGTTTTGATGAAAAAACACTTGTAATTTTTTTTTAATTAAAAACAACACGTGCCTCAAGTTTAGTTTTTGGTATAATCATGTTTTTTTGGGAATTTTTTATGAAAAATAAAATTTTATTTGAAATATAAACAATTATAGAACCCAAATCAATAAAAAACAATAGTTAATCGAAATAACAATAGACAAAAATTTAAATTCAAAATTTTTCCCAGTCTATTAAATAAAAAAATTAAAGATATATAAATTGATATTTTTATTTTAAAACTAAATTAGTACAAACGTAATTTTAATATCTAGATATACCTATTCACTCCAAGGTGAAGTTATTTCATTGTTAATAATTTTTAAATCTCAAAAAAATTATTATTCCATATTTTTTGAAAAGACATGATTATACTTATAATTATCTTAGATCGTCATGAGTGGGGATGGGATTTTAGTTATTTTACCTTTTTTCAACCAATGTAACTATTTGAAAACCAATAATGCCAAAATTTGTTTTAAAAGATCTTCTTTTATATGAACCTAACTTGTTTTCACCTTTTTTACCTTTTTTGGAGGTTTTTGCTTTAAACTACCTTTTTATACTTTTGTTACATATTTTTTAATTTGTCAGTTAATTTTTACCTATTTGTTTCCTATTTTTACGTATTTTTACTTATTTTATTTTTTTGTGTTCTTTTTAAATTTTGCGCCAATATTTTATCCAGGGCGTGCAACTCAACGGTATAGAATTTTTTTCCTATGGTCACAGACTGTAGCAGTAACTTTCTTTGCAGTTACCTTCTTTGTAGTGAGCTTATGTTCTGTCATAGAACTTCTGTGTAGTGAGTGTCACTCAGTGAAACACAGTTTATTGCATAGAAATAGTTTATTGTGGGTATGTTCTATGTTTGGGTATGCGGCTAAACAAAATTATAAAAATGCCCAAAACCAAGGAAAATCCTCTAAATAAACTCATCAGTTGGATAGAGGGGAAGAATAAGATATTTTCTATTGACGGAAAAAACGTATTTTGTAGAGTTTGCTGTAAAATTGTAAGGACTTTGAGGGTATGTTAAAACATCTTTTTTTAATTTATATATATTTTAGCTATCTGTTTGTTACTCTAGTAGTAAATTTGGTAAATATAAGGTATTCCCTTTAATTAACAGTCAGTTTATAAAAAAAAAAAATTATGTTACTTATATTATAAAAATAAATGAAACTTGAATTTTTAATGTTTTTTTTTTACTTAAAATGCTGTTTTTTTAACCTAAAATGCTTTTTTTTGTACCTTTTAAGTTACCTATTTTTCAGTTTTTAGTACCTAAATATCCCATCTTTAGTCATGAGGCACTTATTGTTTTTAATAAAAAAAAAATTCTAGTGTTTTTTCATCAAAACGAAGCATTTTAGGAGGCGTCGCAAAAAAATTAATTTTTAATGACCACCCTAATATACAGGGTATATATTTAAAAACGAACAATGCCCTTTAAGTCTGAACCTAAAAAATATATAAAAAAACGTTATAGGATATGTAGGAAGAATCAGTAGGACCACAAAATTCGCTAAGCAACCCCTGGGGCTGTAGCCACCCCAACTCGATTTTTTTAAATGGCAATACCCTCTTTGTGATATATCTTTGGAAAGCTCTTGAAAAATACGCAAATAAAAATTAATATTTATTCCAATTTCTCGTTATAAATATTAAATTAAACAATTTTGTTATCGTAAAAACATAAGTAGAAAAACCGGAGAACACAATATAACTTTAACAGAAGTATAATATACTAAAAAAAACATAAGTAAAGAAATTGTTTAACAATAATCAAAACAATTTTTAGCTTCTTAAATTAAATGCAGAAAATATCTTCATTGAGTCTATTTTTAAATGGTTTTTGAATATTTTAAAATTTTTGTCGCGACATATATTAAATAAATAAATAAATAAATATCTTTATTGACGGATTAACCATTAGATATAAACAAAAGTGATCATTACAATTTTACATTAAAGACCTTTTAAAGGACTGGAGAGTATTGCCAAAGAAATCTACATTTAAAGTATTTGCATTTCTGCACATCCTATGTAATGGTGCATAATAACCATTATTATTATTATTGTGGTGACATATATAAAAAAGATTTTTATTTCTTTGTCTTAACTGAGGCACTTGAAAATTAATTCTGCCAAGCAATTCAGAGCTATCTATAATCCCATTTAAAAGTTTAAATAGGAAATGCATATCAATTTTTTCCCTTCTTTTGCTTAGGGTATCAACATTAATCAAGTGTCTCAATTGTACATAATCATAGTCATCAACAATTAAAATTTAATTTAAATGCACAAAATCTTAAAATTTATTTTATACCCTTTCTATTTGCATACAATGAGTGAGGAGACCATACTACACAACCATATTCAAAAATGAAAAATACACAATTTTTATACACATCACATCATTAAAATCTTTTAAGTTCCGTTTAACAAAACCTAACATTTTTAAAGCTCTATTACTTATAATATTTATATGTTCGTTAAACGTAACCTTAGTATTAAAATAAACACCCAGATACTTAATTACATTTACATTTTCTAAAATAACATCATTAATACTATAAGAAAAATTTATTTTATTTTTTATCCTATTGGCAACAATTTAAATCATTAATGGATTGTGTAGGTTTTTGGTGTAACAGATTTATAAAAACTTACAAAATGCTGATTAGTTTTAATATTTTAAAAGGTATTGTTTGTTTTCTAAAATGGTTTTCTCAATGTGTTGAAATTATTTTTATTTATGGTGCACAAAATCGTTATGCTCTACGATCTGCAGTGGCAATGAACTAAACCCTGGTAAAAATGTGCGTCATAAATATTTAAACAAAGGGGATCTGTTTGCAATAGAAAAATAAACCAACCTAGGATACTCAATACAGCCACCAATATTGAGGGTCTTGGTCAGTTTGGTGTAGATCGCATGCGCAATATCACTCCGTTTGGCATCTAGATTAACAGGGCTTTGCTCTGAGTCTGCTAGGAAGGTTTTGAAACATCACAAATTCCACCCATTCAAAAATCATATTACACAAGAACTTGGGGATGATTATGCAGACAGGCGTTTAGAATTTGGTGATATCATGACCAATAAAATAACAAATTAGATCCAAATACTAAACATATTTGCTTCAGCGATGAGTGTACTTTTTATCCAAATGGAAATGTTAATAAACAAATTTTTCGTCATCGGAGCAATACAAATACTTATCTCATTAAAGAAAATAACATGCAGTATCCTGAAAATGTTAATGTCTGGGCAGGAATTTTGGGAGATTGTATTATTGGTCCCTTATTTATTGATACAAATTTGAATGGTCAAATTTATTTTGAAATGTTAGATAAAGCACTAATAATAAATTAACTAGAAAATAAACGAGAAGGGGATGATGAACCAGCTTTGGATGAAAATTTATTATACCACCTTATTATGTAGTTGCTGTTATTATTATTATCCAGAAGACTGGTAAAAGAGAACCGATAGAATGTCCTCCCAGATCTTCAATCACCATTGGACTTTTTCTTATGGGGTCACTTAAATCTGTGGTCTATAGAACTAAGCCCCATTTTATTGAATATCTGCGACAAAAATGCCGACCTATCATTTATAACCTATAACTTTAAAGAAAAAATATATATCCAACCTAAAAATTGATATAACGAGGTGTATTACATACAACATGTTATTTTATTAATAATTATGCTTGATTGTTTTAGTTATTTATTTTTCTCTAATCACCCGACTGTAGAAAAAACGTAATTACATGAAATTTTACTGATAAACAATTGAAAATCATCATTTATACAAAGTTTGATACGAAAATCCTAAAAATTTCATAAATTGTCAATGTAAACGCTTTATATCTCAAGAAATATCAATCTCAGCGATTTAACTGATAGAACCTTTTTTAAAAAAAATTAAATTTTCTACAAGTTTGTTCTTTACATTTTTTCAAAGAATCCAGTCACTTTTGAAATATCTTCAAAAATATGATAATTTTTCACTAAAATAAGATTTAGTGACCCGTACCATCCTACATGTGCAGATTACAGCTATGGCACATAAAGCATTTTTGTAGAACTTTTGATTACGACTTTTGAAACAATCCAATAGCATAAAATGCGGCTGAGATATAGATATTTAAAAAAAATAATCAAAGTTTACGTGTATTTTAAATGGGAAATCTTTATACGCTTTGGTCGAGTACTTTGAGTTAATATTAAGGGCTCAAATTTTCAGGGAATTTTTTTTGAACATTTTCAACAATATTTTGAGTTGGGAGCGAAAAAATAAAAATTGTCGTGAAAAAAAATCACCCTACATATTATGTATATATATATATATATATAAGCAATATAAGTGGCTTAGTAGTGTAGTGTAGTGAATAATTGTGTTGTGTTTGAAGAAATATTCTTTAAGAAACCACCAAAACTTTTAAAAGAAAGAATCAAAATGCCTTATTACAAATACAGCAAATAACAATGTCACAGAAAAACCTTTATGAACCTATTATAAATTAAATGTTTTATTTACGAGTTTTTTGCCTTATCGTGTTGCTTTATTATTTAGAACCGCAAAATCTTCTATATTTTAGCATTTCAGAACAAAATGTTGTATTTTATGGTTGTCCTTTGGGAAAAAATTGCAATATTGCAAACATGTCCAGGTTATTTTTGTATATGTTGAGTTGGATTTAAAATATAGTGTTAATCGATAGGTAGTAATTTAGCCTTTTATTTTAATTTAACAAATTATGTTTATATCTAAATTACACGTAATGCACTGATGATGAGTAGTAATTGATTTCTATATACTTTTTAAACTTCTATATTTTTAAGCTCATTCTTGAAAGAATAGATCTTTTTACAGCATTTTGATTTCTGGCAATCCAAACATTAGTTGCACATTATTAATAAATTAATGCAAACTAAATAATAATTAAAATGTAATCAAACAAATTTACCAATAAAAGACTTGACAAAATATACGATTTTTATTTTTTTTATAAAATATATAGAGTAGGCTGTGAACTTAATTGTCGTATATAATACCACTAGTGGTAAAATTACCCAAATCGTTCATTTTTGACTAGCAATAGTTAATTAACTACAAACCAGAGATAAACGTTTCACGAAAATTTATAGGTTATAAAAACGCCGAAATAAAACGCGATACCAACCTTTCACTCCGATTGTGGCGCATAATTCAAACTCTTGTTAACTTAAAGGGAGCTCTGAAGCACCTGATAAAATTTCGAGGTTAGAATCTGTTAAAATTGATTTATGAGTCATGGCTGCTTTGTTATTGTAAATATGAACAGCCGAAAACACGTAGTGGGGGAAACAAGACTATATTAAATGAAACGTATGAGCTTGTCAGGTAATAAAACGCAAACTAAAATTTATTTCTTTTCTGGTGATATTTTTAGCGGACCAGTTAGCAAGAAAGATAGATCAAGACCCCGATTATAATCAATCAATCAATAATTATTGATTAATATTGGCAATGATTAAGTATTGACGATTTTTTGCTTATTAATTTCCGAGTTAATTCCTATGAAACCGTAATTGCTATTTAAATTAATTATAATTAATTTGAGTAATTTAAAATAATGTTAGGTAGGTACATTTCTTTTATTTGTAAAAAAGAGTTTAATTCGTCATCTTAAAAGTTTTAAATGCATACAACTAAAAACTTGCCAGGCCTATGTAAACGGCATATTGTGCTTAGTTGGCTTCTGGGACTTCTTAGGAACTGGGGTGGAACTAAAAGAACACTTCGTAAATACTTTTTTCTGTAAATCCGGCCCTGATGTTACTACATTAATTAATAAGTTAGTATTTCCTTTTTTTCAGTATTGTACCATGGGCCAGTTAAAATTGCTTATTTAAATACGCTGTATTTTTCACTGGCTGAATAAATAATAATAATTTAAAAGGTTAGCCAGGCTTCATAAAAAATTGAAAGAGTGACCTTATCTAAAAGTCTGACGTATTATTGGAGGCTATGTTTTTAATGATTTTAAGTATAATTATCCAAGTTTTAAGCAGATAATTTAATAATTATATAATTATGGAAAAATACACTATAAATTTTGACTATTATACAGGGTATTTTATAAATGGTGAAAAAAAAGTCCTTCAATATTTAAACATACGTCAGTGAAATGCGTCATCAATCTAGAATGAAATAGAATAGGATAGAATTGCTTTATGCTCTTTGGTTAAGGAATTGATTAGGCAAGATAAAACATTCGCCGAACAGACTACGTACGTTTTTTAGTTACACCTCCTGTTTTGGTCTTCTTGCACCGGTTATAAAACAGCTTGTAAGAATTTGCAAATTTAGCTCAAATGAACATTAAAATTGGTCTCCTGTAAAATTTGTGCAAAGCTACTCCCTCTGGTTTCCGCTTGCGATTTATATTTTTTAAAGAATTGCAGTGTTTTTTTTGCTCCCAGTTTATCGATATTCAGGATCAGAAACCTCTATTTCACACTTTCTTAGTGCAGTATAAAATAGGTTTATGATTTTTAAAACAATTAAACGAAACAAACTTCTTTGCTTTAAACATTATATGGATATTTATTATATTGTTGACCCATACTGCTTTTTCCACTTCTATAACTTGTAAAATATTTAAACGTGTCGACTTTAAGGACATAAATAAATGTCTAATCAGATAAATGAAACATAGCAGTGAAATTGAACCTACGAGTTATTGCAAATGACTTAGAATTTGATCCCGAAAAGCATAAAGATTTCAAAAAAGAGGATGAAGTTTCTAGTAGCATTCAAGCCTACAACCTTGTTTTGGATATTTAGGAAGAATAAAGAAATAGAGGATAGAAAGGATTGTTATCGATATACAAATGTCTGTTTATGTCTGTTTAATAATTATGTATTTAACCGATACTTGCTAATAAATAAAAATGTTGAACGGATTTAATTTTTGTAATACTTATAAAAAAATTAATACAGGCTAGGGGGTCGCAAAATATTTTTACATGCTGGGGAGATCGCGCCATGAAAAAGATTGAAAAACACTGGTGAAGCGAAACAATTGTCAACATAAAAATAAATCACTTAAAACTTACCTACATATTTTTTTTACTTAAAACTTAAACACTGCTTCTCAGAAAAAAAATTATTTTTGTACCTAAAATAAACCCCCTAAAACGTGGTATACCAGGGTTCAGATACCCTGTATATGTGAGACGTGTTATGGTATTTTCTTTTAAATGTATTATCCGAACACCCTTTATAATATATATATATATATAATATAATATATATTATATAAACTGAACCATGTTTTGTTTTCATGTATGTCATATTTTCGTTAAATTTATTTGTAATTTTATAAAAATGTTGTCATATTTATGTTATATACCTTATTATATGTAGGTAAATTATTTAATTTTATTATTGTTTTTTTTCATAGGCTTTAGATTGTTGTTAGAAGTATAATAATTATTATTATTATTATTATAAGTATTTTTTGTATTGTAATCTTGAATATATTTCTATTGCACATACAAATGCACATTGATGCATTTCTTTGTATTTAAGCATATTTACTGTTGTAATTTGTATATTTTGTGTTATCTGTAAGCTTGCAAACAATAAATATTATTATTATTATTATTAATCATAATGTGATTTAAAATATAAAACCTACTGATTACCTAGTTCAGGACTTAATTTGAAAACGAAAGTATAAATAAAGTAGGAAAATCGCAAAATTTTCTCAATTAAAATACACTTAAGCTTTTATCAAGCATCAATTTTAAGTAAGAATATTGAATAACATCCAAGGGAATTTTAACTGTGCCTTATGGCACCCTGAACGGATAATTCGGCGGCGCGTCGAAAATGCCGTAAAGATACATTGCTCATAAAATATGTATTATCACGGACAAAAATCTCCGACACGCTGAAATATTCACGGCACCGCCATTTCAATAATACTTTTATGATGAACAGCCATTATAGTAGGATTAATATTAAATGCCTGACACTGTTTAAATAGGGCGCTGGATTATTCCGAATTAATGCATTTTAATTTTAATTATCAACCGCCTTGCGCGATGGAGCTCTTTAAATATAAATTGATGAAAATATTACTTATGTATGGGTCCGGTCTCTTCGGTTATCAATTTAGGCACCACTTTCAGTTAATTAAATAAAAAATTAAAATTGGTTGATTTGTTAAATTGAAATTTCGTATATTGCATTTTAGTAACATTAGAATTTCTTTGTAAATTGCTGAATTTGTTGGGCTATAAAGGATCTAATTTAAAAATAAAGTTATTACTGATAAAATTAAAAATAAATATTAATATTAAGTTTCTTACAATTGTAAGCAATAATAAGTAAACAGATATGTTTCATGATAATTTAAAAAAAAGTAGAAATACCAATGTAGAGAAAAGCAAACCCCAGGCTTGGTCCAATTCTACACTACTCTGGCCCCAGCTTGAAACCCCTCTCGGCCAGGACAATATAAACTGCGCACCACTCAATGTGTCGCGACCAAAAAGTACGTCCTTTTTCAAAACGACATAACTTTTTTGGGTCTTGAACGATTTTATTTTGGTCTGTGATGTCTGCTAACCCCATCCTCTGGCAATTCATGCTATAGATATTAAGCACACGGTTCTTCAAGTAAATTTATTACAGGGTGATATGTAAAACGGTGAAAAATTTCAATAACTTCATCCATGCCCCGTTTGTAAAACAATATTTTTTTTTTCGTTTTTTACTTTGAAATAATGAAGTATTACCTATGTGTTACCTTGAAATGTTTTTCAAATTTTTCGAATTGGAATCTTAGCAACGAAAATATGATTTTTTTCCAAAAGAGTACATTTAAGGCTTTTTGGTAGTCAATATACTCAGTCTTTTTAAGAACAAGAAAATAAGATGGTAAAAGATTGTTTCTTGAATAATTCTGAACAAGCGACAAGCAACAAACTTCCATTATTTTCAGAGGGGCCTAAGCAAAGACCAGTTTTTCAAAATGACATTTTGGTGAAAATTTACGAAAACTAAACCTGAACCGATATTTACGTTCGTGACATGTTTTCTTTATAATTTTGACCTCCTGATTGTGATTCAGTTGTCAAATTTAAGTTTCAGATAAAACCAAAATCATCAAGAATCAAAATTGGAAAACAGTTCCCTGTTGTTAAATGTCTTAATAAAATCCGATTGCTGTCGTGTTTATTGCATATTTATGATGAAAATGCCATTTGGAGATTCATTTTTTGGGCGAAATTACTGCAATTTGTTTGAGTGGTTAGGATAATGTTACATAACTTACATTTACATTGCGCAGTAGTGATAAAATCATTGATAAGTACCTACCTAATTGGTAATAAAGTTAAATAAAAATATTTTTGTTAATTTTTGAAAATTGTATGCGTAGATATAATCATAATCAAAACATTAACATTCAACAGAAAAATGTAACAAACAATAACAATAATACCTTTTAATAATTCGTTGGCCCTCCCCTAAGCCGTAATAATTCGTTAACCCTCCTGGGCATTCCCTCGACCAAGTTCCTTAGAAATTTCTGGGGTACCCCATTCTTCCTGAATAGCATTTACCAATTCATCCAAATTTTCCATGCCTCCTTCCCTCTCTTTCATCTTTAATTTTATCCTGCTCCACACATGCTCAATAGGATTCATATCCGGAGACAAAGGTGGCCAATTCATTTTCTCAATATGGTGGTCCCTTAAATACTCATTAACGATATGTAAAACAACAGTAAAAACCAGCAATCGGATTTTATTGACACATTTAACAGCCGGGAATTGATTTTGGTTTTATCTGAAACTTAAATTTGACAACTGAATCACAATCAGGAGGACAAAATTATGAAGAAAACATATTACGAAAGTAAATATCGGTTTAGGTTTAGTTTTTGCAAACTTTCACAAAAATGTCATTTTCAAAAAGTGGTCTTAGCAGGCCCTCTGAAAATAATGGAAGTTTGTAGCTTGTCGCTTGTTCAGAATTATTTAAGAAACAATCTTTCACCATCTTATCTTCTTGTTCCTAAAAAGACTGAGTGTATTGCCTAAAAAAAGCCTTAAATGTACTCTTTTGGAAAAAAAAATTTTCGTTGCTAAGATTCCAATTCGAAAAATTTGAAAAAGTTTCAAGGTAACACATAATACTTCATTATTTTAAAGTAAAAACGGAAAAAAAAATATTTTTTTACAAACGGGGCTTGAATAAAGTTTTTGAAATTTTTCACCGTTTAACATATCATCCTGTAGGAAATTTACTTGACCAACCGTGAGCTTCATTTCTATAGCATAAATTGCCAGAGGATGAGGCTAGCAGACATCACAAACCAAAATAAAATCGTTCAAGAAACAAAAAAGTTATGCCGTTTTGAAAAAGAACGAACTTTTTGGTCGCGACACATTGAGTGGTGCGCAGTTTATTTAGGCCTGAGCAAATGTTGGGTGGTAAGAAGAGACCAAAGCTTGGAAGCCAAGGTCTGAAAGTCTGGCTGAAGCTTAGTCAGAGATTTAGGAACCAAGACTTTGTCTTGAAAGTCAGAGACTTGGAAATCATGACTCGATCTTTAAAGTCTGGCTAAAGCTTAGTTAGAGACTTGTAAACTCATAATTAATCGAAAGGTTTCTTTTTTGTTTACTTAAAAATGTATGCTTATGTAAATTATTAAAATAATAAATACGGCGGTCTTATTGGGACCTTTTTACTTACTAAAGGAATATAATATATTATAGATATTTATTATTTATATATTTTAATTCCCATTTTTTAATTACACTTAGAAAGGACTTTCTTAATATCGACCTTCTATCTAACCTTTTCTAAGTAATGTGAGTAATTATAAACAATGAATATATCGGTTTATTTTTTAATTTTATAAAAAATATTTTTTTCTACTCCCACCATTATCGTATGGACATGTTTCCATGATACTATTGACCTTTTAAATGCACATTGACAAGTTGTGGATTTATGGAGCTTTAGTCAAGGGCTAAAGTTAATTTTAAGTTAGTTGACAGTGGTCAAAGGTCATACAATCGTTAAAATAAAGTGCCCATCTTGTAAAATAATAATAAATGTAAAAATTATTTTATTATCCCAATACAAAAATACAAAAGTGGTAAATAGTTTCTCAACGCCAATATTTAAAAAGTTTATATGAACATTGTACTGACCTCTTAGTTTCGCCGGCAGTTAACGCTTTCTTTACTTTCACTGTGAAACATTTCTTCTATATCGGATCAAACGGTCCATTTTCAAAAGATTCATTTCATTTTACACATAAAAATTTGAAATTTGACATAATACTGTGAATCTGTACTTGGTTACTCTATTGTTTTATAGATTTCGCTGTATACAAATATTTAATTCAAATCATTTTTAGATAACATTAAGTCTTTGTCGTAGAAAAAGTATAGTAACAACTAAATTAAATTCGTGCTTATTAAACTTCAATCAAATAATTTATTAAAATTGAAATAAAATGTATTGAATTATTTATATATAAAATTTAACATCACCATGGTGATGCAGAAAGTTTTAAAGTATCAGTTTTTTGATAACGCTTGGTTAAACTGATACTGAAGGGGATAAGTGAGACCTTTAAGCTTCCAGTGGAAAATCAGCCACAATCTATGTAAGATCGGAAAAAAAATGTCAATATAGTGCACATGATGATGAGCAGGGGATTCTAATGCAGATTGTTCGTTGCGTTGAGTATGTTGAGTATGTTGCGCGATTAAAAGATGGTTTAACAAAAAACAAAACTTTATTTTAACATGGTTGTGTATATGACTAAGTTTTAAATCTTAATGTTAAAATACTAAAATCTAGGTATAAAATACCAAAAAGGGGAGGGCGTTGCAGCCACTTGATGGCTAATATCTTCCAGATGTCCTAGCAGAATTGATTCTCCCTTTTCTTGGTAATTGCTTTTACTTGTAAATATTATGCACTTGTTAAACAGATAATTTATAATATATGGGCCAAGCGTAAACATGCCCCCGGCCTTGGCAAGTATTGCCAAAAAAAACAAACAAAAAACAAAGAAAAATACATTGATATGGCAATACCCTTTACATATAAATACTATCTAATAATATCATATTATGACAATGCAAATGAAGTAGCAGAATATCTCAATTGGTGCATTATAAATTCGTTAAATATATAAGTATAAGTAAAATATAATTTGTAAAAATGACTGCCTTTTAATTTTAAACATGCTATAATCGAACATATAAATTTTAAGCCTAACTACCTAATACTAACTTATATTATGTCTACATGAGTTCAATATATTTAGTTTGTTCACTGCTTCTAACTATTCTCTACGTCGTCGTTTAAGGGCAACGGACATATTTTAGAAAAAGATCGTGTTACGACACCACTAGAAGTTTTAATTTTAAAAACACGTGCTACACCATCGCGACCACAAATCACTTCAATGATGCGACCAAGTTTCCACCTCATGGGTGGCAAATTGTCCTCTTTGATTAAAACTAGGTGGCCTTCGTCAACCTTATCTCCTTTAAGTAGATACCCATTTGGTTCTTTTCTGTAACTCGGAAATATACTCTTTGTTCCAGCGTTCCCACATATGTTGTGATAGCTGTTGTGTCAGCTGATAGCGTGTAAGTCGATTTATCGGGATGCTTGTGAATTGTTTTTCGCCTGTTGTGGTTATTGGACGACCAATAAGAAAATGCGCTGGGGTTAAAGCTGTGTAATCATTGGGATCGGCTGACAGCGGCGTCAATGGGCGCGAATTTATTATTGCCTCAATTTGGGTTAATAACGAATAAAATTCTTCATAAGTAAGGTGTGCATTTGATATAACTCTTTTGAGATGATGTTTAATTAATTTAACTCCTGCCTCCCAAAGACCGCCAAAATGTGGCGAATAAGGAGGTGAGAATTTCCATTCTATCTCGTCTTTACACAATGAATTTACGATACTAGACTTATTTAATTTAAGAAATGAGCTAAGTTCTTTAAAATCCGCACTTGCAGAGACAAAATTCTTACCATTGTCCGAGAAAATTTGTCTGGGTTTTCCCCTAAGTGACATAAATCGTTTTAGTGCTAACAAAAATGTTTCCTTGGATAAATCCGTAACAACTTCAATATGTACCGCCTTAGTACTAAAACAAACAAATATGCAAATGTAGCCTTTGATTAGTTTACAACCGCGACCCTTTCGGTCTCGGAGTAAGTACGGACCTGCGTAGTCAACGCCGCTTACTACAAATGGTGGCCCGGGCAATAGTCGCTGTGCGGGGAAATATCCCATAATGGGCTGTATACCTTTTGGTTTAGCTCGAAAACAAACCGTGCAATTATGAACTGTGCGGCAGGCTAGGTCCCTTCCCCCTATTGGCCAGTGACTTTCTCGAATATCTGCTAAGAGGTGTTGCGGCCCGGCATGAAATAATTTTTGATAATGAAAATAATGAAAAATAAGCCTTGTAAGCGGGTGATTAGATGCAATTATACTTGGATGTCGTTTTTCGTAAGAAAACTGAGAATTTTGCAAGCGACCCCCCACGCGAAGAATACCTTCTCTGTCAACAAATGGAGATAAATTTTTTAATTTGCTTGAGTTTTTAACAGGGGAATTATTCGTTAATGGTTGTATTTCTTCGTAAAATGTTTTTACTTTAGGATTTGAATTAAGTTTTTTCTCTAAATTAAAATATCGATTTCGTGATAGATAGGAATTACCTAATTTTTCGGGGTGGTTATTAAAAGGAAGGGCTACTATAAATTTACCGGCGGATTCTCGTCGAGTAGTATTATGAAAATGCTGTTCGCAGGCAATCTCTTCTTTTGATAAAATTTGCCTTTCGGCAATTTCCTCTAATTCCCAAAATCGCGCTAACTGATTTTGAATTTGAGTTTCGGCAGATGAAGTTAAAAAATTGCACTTTACTTCGTTGCGCGCTGGAAGTGGTACAAAGTACGGCCCTGCTATAACCCAACCGAATAATGTTTGGTGCATTATTGCTTTGTTTTTACCTAGACTAAAGGTGTTTTGACCCACAAGGCTCCAAAACAGGTCACTTCCGATAAGGATGTCGATTTTTTGGGGTTTAGCAAACATGTGGTCTGCCAACGGCAAGTTCTCTGGGATGTTTAAATTTTTTGTATTTAAGGGCGCAGACGGTAGATGACCCGTAATCTGGGGAACAATGAAGCACTGTAGTTGTGCACAAAAATCGTTTATTTTAGATGATAATTTTAAATTGCACCTTTCCTCTAATTTGCGTGAAATATTGGTTATGCCGGACACTGTCCAATCAACCTGCTCGGTTGCAATACCTAATTTATTATGCAATTCGGCAGATAAAAATGAACTTTGAGAGCCGGAATCCAGAAGTGCTCTGGCTGTATGCATTTTATTGCACCTGTCATAAACGTTTATTAGAGCGGTTGGTAAGATTACCTGGCATTGTACCGTGTTGTTAGAGAATGAACAATTTGTTAACGAAGTAGATGGCTCGATTGGGGTTAAAACGACAGGATTAGAGGTAGTTTCACGTGAGCGATCATTGCCTTGAACGCGATTAATATGTAATAATGTGTGATGCCGCCCGTTACATGTCTTACAAGAAATAATGTGACGACAATTTCGGCTGTCGTGGCCAAGTTTCAAACAATTAACGCATAAATGCGCATTTTTTGCCTTTTCGCATCTTTCACTCGGTAATGAATTCATGAAATCCTTGCAATTATATATCATATGGGAATTTTTGCATATGGGACAAACCAAACCTTGAGGCGCATTGTTAAAATTCTTGTTTTGATTTACAGGGTGTTTATTTGAATTAAAATGTGAATTTGATGTATGGTGAGATGAATAATGACTGTGTGTGTGATTAAATGCCCCTCTTAAATTATTATTGTATGAACTTTGGTAATGAGACCTTTTGTCTGCTTGATTATTTTCTAAAGTTTCTAATAAATCTGCGCGGGACTTTAAAAATGTTTTAAGATCATGAAATGTAGGTACCTCTTTATTAGCGTTTGACTTGGCGTTTTCCCATTCGCGTAAAGTGGATGAATCTAGTTTGGTTGTTATAATGTGAATAAGTAATACGTCCCAGTGATCGGTTTGTTGGCCCATTTGTTTTAGGGAATGTAGATGTTTAGAGTAAGTGTCGATTAAATTGCGTAATTTGTATGATGATTCTTTATGCATTGGTTCTACGTTAAAAAGTGATTTTACATGATTTAGTACTAAAAGGCGTTTGTTATCATACCTTTCGCGAATAAGATCCCAAGCTACAATGTAGTTGCTGCTTGTGAATTCAATTGAACGGACAACTTGTGCGGCACCAGCTTCCAAGGATGATCTTAAGTAATGAAATTTTTGAATGTTATCCAAGGCCTCATTTTTATGCACTAACGATTCAAATAAATCCGCAAATTCTAACCAATTTTGGTAAGAACCGTTAAATTTGGGAATTTCAATGGGTTTTAATTTTATGCCTGCAAATTTGAAAGTATTGTTTTCATGAGGGCTGTGTACAGGGTTGCTCGTAACTAAATTAATTCCGGACTCATTGTCTAAAGATAATGTAGATTCTTTTATAATATGTTTTGCTGTTGCTATTTGCATATGAAAATTAGATTCGAATGTATCGCGCTCTTCATATTCGATTTGCAATAAACTTTCGTCGGTTGTTTTGTCTTCAATTAAACCCTGTATGTTTTCAAACTCGAAAATTATATTTTTTGAATGATTTAAACGTTCTTGCAAGGTTAAAATGTCTACGTCAGCGAGATGATCATTTCTTTCTTGGATGCTTGATGTATATTTTACAAAATGTGTGACTTTAGCCTTAAGGGCGCCACGTTTTCTTTTTAATTCTTCTAAAGAAAATGATGTAAGAACTGACATTTTTGCGAGTTTCTGTGATTAATGATAAATTTAATAAAATAATGAATTGCGATGATTAAAATGCGTAAAATTGTGTTATGTTAATGATGCATATGATTATGATTTAATAAGATTGCATTGCACAACCCTAGCTCTAGAAAACCTTCCGTTAAAAATCCCAAATTGGAGCGACAACAAATTAGCACTAATGAATGTATGAGAGGAACGACCTCACCTGATGATTTGTAATGTAGTTGGCTACTGTTGACTTTGGGCTTCGTGCTTCTAGGGTCCAGATGTAAAATGTTGTTAGAGTGATAATCCTTTGCTGATGAGTAATTGCGTTTAATGTATTGATTTCTAGAGATGCTTGTTGTGTGCACTCGCGTAAGTCACTATTTTTAGACCCTTGTCCTTGTTACACGCACAAAACTTTTCGATGATTGATGATTTGAGTTTTAATTGTTTATGCGAATAATCACTTGTTTTTATTTTCACTTAGATTTTTTACTATCCGGTTCGAAGGACCATAATGTTCGTTGCGTTGAGTATGTTGAGTATGTTGCGCGATTAAAAGATGGTTTAACAAAAAACAAAACTTTATTTTAACATGGTTGTGTATATGACTAAGTTTTAAATCTTAATGTTAAAATACTAAAATCTAGGTATAAAATACCAAAAAGGGGAGGGCGTTGCAGCCACTTGATGGCTAATATCTTCCAGATGTCCTAGCAGAATTGATTCTCCCTTTTCTTGGTAATTGCTTTTACTTGTAAATATTATGCACTTGTTAAACAGATAATTTATAATATATGGGCCAAGCGTAAACACAGATTAAAGATCTATTCCGATAAAACCAGATCTGGCTCTCAACATTTCTAAATAGCTTAGACAAGGTCGTTTAGACGGTTATAAATTCAAAAATAAATCGTTTTAACTTAATTGATGCAATTAAATATTTAAGTTAACTTTTATAAAAAGTTAAATGTTAAAAGCACCTTCTTAATTCTTTTAAAGTCGAGAATAAATTAGATTTTTTGGATGTGTTTAAAGTTGAACAGAGATCATGTCAATAAACACGAAATCTGATAAAGTTAACATTCAAAGGCGATAGACGTATGATCGAACTAACGACTTTTCCATTTATATTCGGAAAATAAAATTGTTTCCCCTCGTGCACGCTTCGTAGCGCGTAAAATTATGAAAATTGAAAAGGTTGGCCTCAAATTCCGCCAATTTAACAGCGATATTCGAGTCTTATTTTACCATCGGACATAAGCCTGTCATTTTAGCAACCGCCTGCGCTTACTTCGCGATCCTCTGTAAGAGCAATTTTCGGTCTACGACTGCTCGAGTCTTCTGCACTGCTCTCTTATTATCGGCCTTTTGTTATCGGCCAAGAAAATACCTCACACACATCCTTTCCGATGATGGACCAACATACCTAAAAGCCTTTGAATAACGTACGAAAACGTTTGCTTGAATGACACTACATTCTTTAACTTACATAAAAACGTTATTCCCTCGTTAATCCGCAAATACTAAATAGATATTTTATATAAAAAGCTTTTTTTTGATACCTCTGTTATTCATTGGAAACTCGATTTTCCCATGAGATTGTCTATAGATACTCAATAATAAAAAGCGGTTTTTATTCCTGAATTACCCAATAAAATATGAGTTGTTTGCAATACAAAATACGGATAAAAGTAATACCACGGACTACAAAAATATTACAGTAATGAAATGCAGTAATAATTTGTGACTAGAAAATGAGCTTTGAGCTGAGTGGCCTCAATATAAACAGATTCGTTGTAATTTAGAGCCGGCCAGGGATAGACCATTAATATTTATGGAGAATTCTCGCTGAAAATGCAATCCCCTAATACTACGGTTTGTAATCGGTACATGTGCGACATAACACAGAAACAGTATTGTCATAGGCATTGTTGTTTTCGGTATTTATGTTTACCTACGTACAAAAGCCTTATTAAGAGATTTTCATCTTTGATATGTACCAAATTAATCTTGAATTTGGTTATAATAAAAATTAAAAGCTTTTGATTTCAGCTTTTACGAAGTATACTTTTAAGTTAACCTCCCCAGGGAAATTTGGCATAAGTCTTTAATAACTCTCTTAAATTTGTTTTAATAATATTTTGTCCCCACTAAAACTTTTAAATTAAAAATTGGTATATACTTTTTTTAATTATCTTGATGTTAGCTACACACATAGATTAAATATTAATTAACACAAAAGATGGCTATGTTAAAGGATTAAGTATAATACTTATTTATCATAATGTGTCTTTTTGTGCTGCGCTTAAAGTTTAAAGGCCGACGCCGGCGCACACTGAAAAAAATAAGCTGTTGAAACAACAAAAAAAATATTAATTCAACTCTTTATGCACTTTAAATACAAGCAATGGTTTTTGCACGTTTACTTAACCATCTAAAAATGTCAAATTGTATTGTTTAATTGAACAACAAATAACAGTCAAATGAACAAAATTAGGATATTTGTTCCAATCTGCTAATTTTGTTAATTTAACATTCTTAGAGTGTTAAGGCAACTTTATGAATGCAAATTTAACATTTTAAATTTTAAAATAACATTTACAATTTGTTAAATGAACAAATTTAATGTTGTGGATTAAACAGCAACTAAACGTTAATCTAATAGTTTTTTTAGGTAATCCCAACAATTTTAGTATTTGATTTAACCAATTCCAGCTATTAAATCAAAATAGGATAAAAACTTTAATTCAAACAATTAGTTCATGTAAGATCAATATTTTAAATTGTCAAATGAACAAATAAACTTTGACAAACTCTGACTATTGCTTTGACACCAAAATATAGATTAATCCAATAGGTTTTTTGTTGAAACAACATTTTCAAAAATGACATTTAGGCAAATGTTAACTCAACGAATATATTTTTTTCGGTGCATTATGTTATTATCCCTTAAGTACTAACGTGACGGAAGTGAAGGGACTTGGTCATCTAAACTAAGCCCCGCCTTATTTTTTAAGGTTGACATTTTATCCACAGAATAATCCTCTATTCTGTATTTTATCTACTTTTTAATAAGCCGGTTTTCAGTCAGTGTACCAAATTTGGCGAGGGTGCTAGGTAACCCAGCATGTTTTTCTTAAGTATGTACCTACTGTAACTTGCAGAGGATTTGGCAATAATTATAATTATTAATTTGTGTAAATTAATTTTAGTCGTGTTTTTGTCACCTCCCGATAAAGAAAAATTCAAAAATTTAACGCACTTCGAGTTCGATATATGCAAATGTGCAAATGGACTAGATGTATGAATTTTTCAGATTTTTAAGAATGACGGTTTTCCAACTATCAATTGTTGTATTAATTTGTTATATATTTTTCAAATATTTTGATTTGTTTTTAGAAACGTAGCTTATTGTTATTTACGTTTCAAACTTTGTAAATTAAAGTGACATGTACAAACTTTTATTTTCACCTTTATATAGCGATTTTTAAATTGCAAATATTAATTTATTTACTTTATTTTTTTTGCGTTATTTCAGTCTAAACGTTGATGTTAACAGACAACCAAAAAATGTGTCATTTCATGTCATAAATTCGTCATCGAACCCGATGAAGACGTGAAGCCAATTTTTTAGAAATTGAAGGAATATCCAAAAATTTGCAGATTCGGCTTTGTTACCTAACAATACAAAATATTTTGTGCTAAAAGCAAAGGTGGCAAAAGAAGTAAACCAAGAGTTAATTCTTGCATTTTTTTATGAACAGGTAAGGTTTTTGTCAATTAATTAATGTACTAATTATAAACTTGATGATTTATAGCTTGTAGTTTTGCAGTGTATAATAAAATTTAAATTATAATTTAAATTTTATTATACACACTGCATAACTAAAAACTATTAATCGTTATGCTTATAATTATAATTATAATTATAGTTTTCCATTGTCTTTTCTACAAGCCTGTTAAATTCTACAGATCTGTTTCCATAATTTATCGTTTATTTGATGAAAAAAAATCAGGATTAACCTATAAAATATTATTTACCAAGAATAATAGCTATTTACTATTATAACCATAATATTAAGACGTGTCAAGCTTTGTTAATTAATCCTTACGGGCGAGCTGAAAGTTTCTTCTTTATAATCCAGTGAGCCTAGTAATATCAGTAACACCAACACCTTGCAGCATTGCAGACAACACTTTCGATAAGGAATTATTTAGAGAAAATGGATTGGTATTGTAGCGAGTACCCCTCTGAATCTCGGAATGATGTCTCATCGCCGATGAGTCAGCGCCGGTGAGTCAGCGCTCGAATAATCAAGAGCGGTCCGGAGCTCGCTGGAATATTCGGGAATGCACGTAGGCACTGAATATATAAGGAATGGCGCAACATGGGGCAGTCAATCAAGCTTTGGTACTCGCGACTAAATAAATAAATAAATATACGTGCAAATAAATACACTCTTGAACAGTAGTGATATATAAATAATTATTAGTTAAGTGTTTAGTTAGATTTATAGTGTTTTAAGTGTAATTAAGTTATAAAATAAATAGTTTAGTTAGTTAATAAACCAGTGCGTGTTTTAATTCACACTACGAACAGTAAAAACATGAATTTTTTTCACTTTTGGTCCAACCTAAAACAACAAGTTTATAAAGACAACTTTAACAATTATTTGAAAGATTGAAAAACAAAATTACTAATTTAATTAGAGCCATACCTCTTGAAACATTAAAAGAACTTACAAAGGCTTTAGAAGAAGGGTGGAATTATGTAGTAATTTGGAAGGGGCATTATTTAATAGTGTTTTATTAAATTAGTTAAATTTTTAATTGTGTTTTTTTTGTTTAAATGCAATGAAAGTTGGAGTATGGCTCCAATTTTTAATGCAAAATATTTTATTCCAATATAATTTTTTCCCATATTTAACAAGAAGACCACTTTACTTACAAATATTTATTTTCTTATTAAATTAATTCAGCGACAGAATTTTTGAAATGTTATTCTTTTTAAACTGTTATTTTATATCGAGCAGGCCAAGACTGCAGAAAATAAAAGCCGTAATATTTTTTGGAATATTACACATATCTCAAAAACAATCTGGGGACACACTGTATATAATTTTTTTCATTAAAACTTAGGAACATTAAAACAATTCTTCGACCCATTTTTAATTATAACATTTCTAATTTATCCAACAAACGACAAAACCGGCTAAATAACAATTCATCATTTATTATTTAATCTCTCTATTGAAAAACAGGGCCCGCTGAGTTCTCATTGTTGTGCCACTCTGATTAATATTCCGCTGTATCAATGCAGATCAAAGAAGCCTTTTGCTTAAGGGCGGCGGATACTTATTTTGCTATATCGGTAAAAGAAACGCCTTTTCAGAGGATAAAAATAAGTTAATTGGATATTTTTTAAATAATTATGGATAATTAATTAATTAAACCTTTTTCATACTGTAAAATTCAATCCATAGACCCATTAAAAGAGTGGACAGGTAATGTCCGATGTTGGGTATTGTAAGTAAAGGCTCACTGAAAAAAATAATCTCTTAAAAGAAATCACTTTGCTTCAAAAGATATGTGCTTTTGAATAAGGTCAAGAGCTATGTTTCTTAATCCAAATCAGAAACTATCTTTACATAATTTTTTTTAAATTTCTTGAGGATATCAAGAGCAAGCGATTTCTTGGTACAAGAACCAAACATATTTCTTTGGAAGATTTTCTCTTTTGAATATAGAAAACGTTTTTAAGAGCAAAAAATGGGATTTTAACAAGAGAACTGCATCTCTTAATTGGAAAGCTTATAAGCTATAGGAACTTTCTAAGAATGAATATTTGTCTTGCTACAAAAGCATATACTATTAACCTAACCATTTTATTTTGATTTTAGAGCAAATATCTCTTGGTCCAATGGTATGTATTGCTTCATTCAAAAGCTTCTAATCTTCACTCAAACTACCAGCGTTGTTAGTATTTAAGCTTAAATTCTCCTCACCACATAGGCCTTTTGATTTTAATTTTAAAACATGCATTTAACAATTAAAATCAAGGACCTTCGTAGTGATGGGAGTTCAAGCCTAAATATTGGCATCGTTGAAAACAAGAATATTGACTGAAAAAAAAAGGTTTACAAAAAAGACATTTATTGTTTGATATTAACAAAAGCGTAAGTTTTTTTATACCAACACCAATAAACTAACATAAATATGATTTAACATACAATTTTTATTATATATTTTAATTAATACCTTATCTTCAAAAACATTAAACAAATTAATAAAAAAAAATTATTTAAAAAGGGTTTTAATGATTCCAACTCCACTTTGAAAGTACATACAATACGCCACAACACAACACAACACAACACAACCGGCAAAATGTACCTATATTAGAAATACTTATAATAGATTTATAATATTATATCACTGCCCCTAGAAGATGACGAATTGTTTCTATGATACAAAACGTACTAAACACGTGTGCCGCAAACGGTGTGCGCGTTTTGCATCCCCTCCCATGTATCAGAAGCTACAAGATTTTGTAACATGCTATTGGAATAATTGTTATGTATCTTGAATGAATTGCGTAAATATAAATAATTTTCATAGCTTTTGCACTTGATTAAAAGGAGAAACATTCAAGAGATTTTGTATTTGTTTTCAAGAAAACTATACTTCTTCTACTAGGAACTTTTTTCTTCAAGCAATAAATACTCTTTTATGCTAAAATATTGTTTCTTGCCGCTAATAATTTTTTATCAAGAGAGTTGACTACTTTAGTATAAGGGCACCTTTTTTTAATTGCTGCCATGTGTGAACCGTACTGTCATTGTCAACTTCACAAGTTTATTTTGTGTGTTTTTGTTTGAAAAGGAATTAAATACATCTGTTTATAATATTAAATTATAAAATACAATACAATGGTGGTTTTTTGCATTTCGTTGTAAAAGTTATATAAGTGAAAGTGGCAAGAAATAGCCTGGAATAGGGTTTGACAGGTACAAATATATTATCAATGAAAACTCAAAATTCGCTTTTTAATGTAATAAATCTATTTATTTTAACCAGTCCCTATATAAACAAATATGCGGTCTTTTATTTAGAATAATATCATTTATAATTAATTAATGCATGAAACCATGGTCCATAGCTTGGTTCACATTTTTTAACATTTACTACGATCTGATTACGCGTCCACACTTTGTGTTATTGTCTAAGTGCATGCAATACATACATACATTTAACAAACTATATATTTTTTGTTATTCGAAATAACTAAATCTAATCTAATCTAATTCTGAAGAAATACAGACAATTTGAGAAGTGTATTATAAAAGCAAAAAGAATACAAACATTATTAATTACTCGTATAGTTAATAATTATAAATATAATTATAACTAGCATATTATAAAATGTTGAGTTTTTTATAATAATTATTTTATGTTTCCTTAACTTGGGTTTTTTCCGACATTGTACATATTTTATTATTAAAAAATATACATCGATGTTTTTAAAGTTGAAAGTGACAGCCTTAACATTTTCCCTATTGGAAATCTTGCTTCAACGATTGTAATCAACTTTTTCTATATCACTACAATATAAAAAGCTAACGTGCGTCAAAGGCAGAGCAGAGCTCTGTGGCTTTTGTATTCTTACTAATGAAAAGACCAGAGAAGTCAAAACACACCTTCTTATTACGGAAAAATATTTTTAAAAAGAAAACATTTATTGTAAAAAATAGTTTACCTACTTTTTCTATAACTATTAAAAAAGTACTGGTAATAAATTATTTAAAAAAAAATATTTTTAAATAATTTATTTTTCTTTAAAATGTTTGGCATCTAAGCTTATTAAAAGTTATTTTGCCAGTAATTTCTTTTTTACTAATTATTTTTTTAAATATAACCAAATTTATATTGGGAATTTTAAAGTTTAACTTGACATAATAAATACAGGGTGCACCAACAAAAAACAAAGATTTTAAAATATACGCAAAAACATGCCAACTTCAGTTATGAAGGTGACATATTTTTAAATACATTTGCAAATCGCTTTACCCCTTCGCGAAGTAGTCAGATCCCCTAAGATTTTAACAGGCATAAAACTGAAAGTGATACCTCATTTGCTCCACTAAGTATTATAAAAATATTCAAATTATATTAATTTGCTTTCGAGATATTTAAAATTAAAGTTGGGCACTTTATTATTTAATTAAAAAAGAACATAATGGAATTTGAAAAAAATTGTGTCAAATCATAAAAAAACCTTCATCAGTCTTTTAAGTACACAAAATTAGTTATGTTTCATTAACTGTATCGCAGAAATAGAGCGAAAATCGTGCAGCAGATTTATTCAATGAACACTATCCGGATAGATCGATTTAAACATTCATTTTTGAGTTGGTGGAGTAGTTCCCAAAAACAGGATCAGTAGCAAACGAAAAACAGATGTTTGGACCTGGACGTGAACGAAGCTGTTGAGATAGAAGTTTAAGGACAAGTTGTTGCTGATCCAGCACAAGGAAATTATCTACGTTTACTAACATTTCTAAAATGACCATCCAACGAATTCTTCGATTTCAAGAGTTTCGTATTTACATTAAATAAGGCGATATATAAATATAGAAATAGCCAATGATGACATTTGCTTTTCAACATCTGTTTTTTCAGACGAGTGTACGGTTTTTCTGAATTCAACTGATGCAATCCTTTTTTCAGATAAATATTTTTAAATTTAATTTTCTGACTGAAAAATGTTACTGTTCAAACAAAAATATAGCAATAAAATATTGTAAGTTTGTGATTTAAAAATTAAATAGATAAAAAATAAGTCTCCGGAAAGTCACTGCAAATTTATTCTTTAAATTTATTACAAAAAAAGTACATACGTCAATAAAGCATATATTTTTAAAAAATGCTTTAATTAATATTATTTATCATATTTACACACAAAACTGGTCTCTTCTGTCTGTGTTATTTAAGTCTAAACAAATTTGCATTTTAAAATTCACTTTTAAGTGAAAATTGCGGTTGAAGTAGAAATCTAACGTAATGAAGAATAAGAATTTATACCGAAATGACCCAACAATTCTATTTGAGCAACTTTATTCAAAACTTGGGACTGATTATGTTTTACTTTTGCAACAGATCCAGTCTAAGTAAATCTAAGAAAATAAGACCTAGGACATACCTATGTGATGTGACTATCAGTATGCCGTAAGTTAAAAGTTGCTGTAGTTCGTCGGACACATTGATTTTCGGCTCCATAAATTAACATTTAAGACAATTTGTAAACCATATTTATTAATTTACTTTATCTACTCCTACATTAACGAGCTGTAACTTTATGGCGTTTTATTGACGGGCTGAAGTTAACAACAGTGGCTTTTCGACATTTTACGTCACGGGCTGAAGTTAGCTTTATTATAAATTGGGAAAAAGTGAGGTTAAATTCGGGTGACAGTTGACAGATGTCAAAATTTTAACAAATAAATTGGCTTTAAATTCTGTTTTGTGTTCGTCGTAGATAAAGTATAGTATGCAACTCGTTTATAAACTTTTCTAGACACTCGTTTTTATTAAACACTCGTTCGCAAGCTTCGCTCGTGCTTAATAAAACTCGTAACTAAAATGGCATTTATAAAACTTGATACATAATATACTATTATCTACTCCCACATTAACAAGCTGCGACTTTATGGCGTTTTATTCACGGGCTGAAGTTAGCAACAGTGGCTTTTGGGCCTTTTAGTTACGGGCTAAAAATGTGAGGTTAAATTCGTCAGATGTAAATATATATGAATTAAAATTCATTTATAAACTTCTCTAAACACTCGTAACTAAAATGGCGTTTATAAAACTTGTTACATAATATACTATTAAAGTTTCACTAAATAGTATCTACTTACTATAACAACTTTCATAAATAAATTAAATATCCACATTTTTTATTCAATAAAAAGTATCTTATTAGTGTTTTAATTACAATCTTTTTTATGAAATGTAAGAATCCTGAGGTATATAAAAAACTATAAAGAAAAAAAATAAACATATATTTTTCTCAGTTTTGTGAACAAATGTCCAAAATGATTAATAATAAGAGGAAATCCGAATTTCTGAACTTGGCCCGCGATAGTTTATGTACCTAATCATAAAGATTTTAAAAATCCATACAGAAATTAAATAGGTGCAAATTCAAAAATACCAAAGCAAGAGTTTTGAAAAAAAAATATTAGGTGTGCATCAATTTTTGAGATATGTCTGTGTTGCTGAAAATATGTGCATGAATTTTGCAGATTTATCTGTATTGCTAAAAATGTGTTGATCATTTTTTTAATTATTCATTCTTTTATTGTTGGTTATGAATATGAGGAACGTATGACTGGCCCCATCATCAATGCCTTACACTGATTTCCCAGGGATATTTTGCCCCCTTTCAGTTCCCCTACGTAGCCCGCCACTGTACAGCATTGCCTGTATTTGGTCGATCCGAATTTTCACCCCGGCTGGTAAAACTCGCCTAGGAGGTCGTGGATGGTTAAGGCCACTCCCGGAATTTTGTCGCCGGGCCGGGCCATACGCCCGATTTAGTCTAGTTGAGTGCGGATAAGGAGGGAAAACATTTTGGTTGAAGGGACATTAAACTGATCCAAAACTAAGTACAATCCGGAGTCCCCCTCAACCAGGGATTTAGTTATTACCCCATTCAATTGGCGTTCATGAATGGGGCTTGGTTGGATAGTACGCTGCTAGGACCTATCCTTGCTGGTCTTGAAGTACTTCCTGTTCGTAAGTGTCTGTGTCCGCGTACGAACGCGTTAAACGAGACTCTAGACACACTAGGTGAGAAGCGCCACTTATTCATTCTTTTATTGTTGACAATTTTAACTTTTAGTTTTAGATTTCAAGAAATATTAATTTTCTACCACCTTTAAAACGCACATTATTGTACATCTTTCTATGACACTAAGTTATATTTTAATTACACATTGACAATCTGTGAATTTTTAGCGTTTTAGTCACGGGATAAAGTTAGCATTAAGTTAGTTGACAGTTTTTAAATGTCATACAATTGTCAAGATAATAGTAAATGTAAAAATTGTTTTTTTATCTTAATACAAAAATAGAAAATTATTTAAAATGTTTATATGCACGTTTGTATGGATCTTTTCATTTCGCCGGCAATACACTGGTATTTTCCGATAAAGCATAACAAATTTCTGGTAAAGTACCCATAACATATCCTCTTCACTTTAAGTGTAAAAACTGCTTTTATATTGAATTTAAACGGTTGTTAGTCCGTTTCAAGAGATAAATTTCGATCATCATAGAAAAATTTCACAACTAAGGCGGCCATTTTGAAAGCCGGTAAAACAGATTTACAGATAAGTCTAGTTTTGATCTGGCTCTATAAAAATATTTAAATGCATTGGTCATAAATTATTTTTTATGCCTAATATTATTTCTCGTAAAAAAAGTCCAGTATGCAACTCGTTTATAAACAGTTCTAGATAGGTACTCATTTTATTAACCACTTGATCGCAAGCTCTGTCGTGCCTATTTAAAATTCGTGAATAAAATGGCGTTTATCAAACATAATACACTATTAATTAAATACGACTTTGAGATTTTAAAAGAATAATAATAAATTTATTTTGAGTTTTAATACATTTAAATTTTTTGTATTTCCGTGCAAAAAAATTCTTAGAATTTAGAAACATTTTGTCGTTCTATATACTTTATACCCTGATCCCCTCATGCTTCAACAAAAACCCTATAAATCCGTCATATAATAAATGGTAGGTAGGTTATTATAAATTAACCTGAGCTCTTTCAATATTGCAAGTTCCATGGTAGTTACATCCTTTGAACATTCCCAACAAATCACTTGTGACTTAAAGAATGCAATATTAGCTAGTTTTGACAAAACTTAAGCCCATGCAAATCTTATTAAATTAAAATTTACCGTTGCAATATTAAGGAAACTTATCGTATATCATTTAATATGCGCGTTCCATGAATGCTTAACGTTGTCTATTCCAAAAAGCCTACCTGAGTGCCGTAGATACGTCTGACAAATTAAAATTTTTCTTTACGACCTTAGTTTAGTTTATAAATTTTAGTTCAAACTAAATTATTTTGATAAATTTTACACTGCATTAATAGTATATTATGTATCATGTTTGATAAACGCCATTTTACTCACGAATTTAAATTAGGCATGAGCAAGCTTGCGAGCGAGTGTTTAATTAGATGAGTTTTTAATTAAATGAGTTTATAAACAAAATGCATACTTGTACTTTTTCTACGACAAATACTTATTATTACAATAATAGAGTAACCATTCGCGTAAGAATGGGAATCTGTTTTACCGGCGGTAAAATGTCAAATTTTTCTGTGTTAACCAAAATGTTTTTCTTGAAAATTGACTATCACGGTGGAGTCTCCACCAGAAATTTACAATGCTTTATCAGGTAATCTAGTTTAATTCCAGCCACAGTTTAAGACCGTGCTGCCGTCAAAATCAAAAGGTCAGTACAAAAGTGCATATAAACTTTATAAATATTGGCGTTGAGAAACTATTTAATTCGTTTGTGTTGAGATAATACAATAATTTTTACATTTAGTAATATTTTACAAGAAAGGCACTTTATTTTAACGATTCTATTACATTTGACAACTGTCAACTAACTAAGAGCTAACTTCAGTCCGTGACTAAAGTTCCATAAAGCCATAGCTTGTCAATATGTACTTAAAAGATCACTTAGTGTCATGGAAACCTGTACGATAATGGGCGTTTTAAACGTGGGAGTGGAAAATAGTATATTATGTATTAAGTTTTCTAAACACCATTTTAACAACACGAGTTTTATTAGGCACGTGCGAAGCTTGCCAGCGAGTGTTTAATAAAATCGAGTGTCTAAAGAACTTTATACAACGAGTTGCATAATATACTTTATTTACGAGGAACAGTAAGTTAAGTTATAAACATTTAATGAAGTAGTAAATTAATTTAAAAATCTATGAGTATGAGTATGAGTATGGGAACGTATGGCAGGCCCCAAAGACATTATCCTCCACTAATCTCCCAGGGTTATTTTACCCCCTTTCCGTTTTTCTGCGTATCCCGCCAAATCACAGCATTACCTGTGTTTGTTGGATCCGAAGTTTTTACGCCGGCTGGTAGATCCACCCTAGGAGGTCGTGGATGACAGTGTCTATGGTTAAGGCCGCTCCACGGATTTTTGTCAGCCGCAGCCGCAATTTAGAAAGGGTTTTTGGAGGACATTGAACTGACCCAAACCTAAGTACAATCCGGAATCCTCCTCAACATGGGTCTTAATAATAACCCCATTCAATTGGGATTCATGAATGGGGGTAGGTAGGTTAGTTCTTTGCTTACACCTATCTTTGTTGGTTTACTTCCGGTTCGTCAGTGTGTGTCCGTCTCCGGGTCGTCCGGATGAGTTTATCTTTTGCTGTGTGTAATGTTTTCCCTAGGTGTGCATTGAAGTCCCCTATAACTATCATTGCCCCTTTTTTGTTGTTTATGTCTATTTGTTTTGTTAAATCGGTGTCTCTTTTTGTTGCAGGCTAGGACTATTGTAGCGATGCTGTCTGAGATGGGGTAGAATTTTGTCGTTTGTAGGGCCTTAGATCGTCTTAAGAGTATCGCTACTCCCCGTCGAATCGAATTGTTTTGTCCTCCGCTTAAGTACCAATGCTATTAGGTCTAGATTTAGTTGGGATAGTGTGTCGTCAATTATTTCCCTCTTGTCTGCTTGCCTACAGCCCCTTACGTTAAGTGTGCGTATTTTTATATTGTGTTGTTGTGTACTACTGTCTAAACCGGTCGATTGTGTTTGCGTGTATTCCCCGTTGCCTTAGGCTCTTATGTTGGTTATTTTTCCTGCCTCTGTTAATGTTGGCCAGATATGTACTATACTATCGTAGTGATTGTAAGTTCCTGTCCTGCCTAGTCTGTAACAATTGCGATTGACCGGTTGTTGTCGTTCTGTCTGAAGGATATCTTGTCAGTACGCCCCTGTTCGTGATGTATTTCGATTGCGACGTTAAATATGTCCGATGCTGCTATTATTGTTTCCAATCTCACCCAGAAGCTGTTTTGTGCGTGGTCCTTTAAGTACCCCTCTGTTTTACGTTCCCAGTCGTTAATATGCGCGAAGCGGTGGGGTTGGTCAAGGATCGCATCCTGTAAATATGGTCTGTATGTTTCAATGTGTGTTCTTAAGTGGTTATTTAGTCTTTGTCTTAATGCGTATGTACTTCCTATTGTTGACCTAGTCAGGCTATTGTCTAGTTGATGGGCCAAGCTGGCCACTAGGCAGTTTCCGTCGGATGGAATTTTATTATGCCCACGATCGTATTTAATATTTTTATGTTTGTTGTTTTGGGGTTATTTATGTATTAGATTGGCGTTTATTTATGGGTTAGTCGAATGTTTATTTGGGGGATGGAGCTAATGTCTTATGTCTGCCTTTTTCTGTTTTGTTTATGTAATGATTTATAGGTTGTCTATCTCTATAGGAATCTGTTTATGTTCTGGTGCCAGCTGGGGTTCTTGGAAATTTATGTTTTGATGTATAGGTAATACGTTTCACGTTTCGATTATTTGGAATAAAATTGGTTTTGTTAATAAGACATGCAATTAGAAAAATTACTTAGCTTGATTATTAGGTCATAATCCTGATGCTTTCTCTTTCACGGGCTGTCCGTTGTTCCTTGACCTCACCTGCAGGTTTTTGGCACGCTTTGATTGTAGCGAAATCTCTGCTCTCGAGGTGGGCCGGTTGGCTTATCGTTGTGGCCTAGCCTTAATTACTTATTCACTTGCACACTTTAACGGCGTTAACCGGAGTCCTCCCGCACTTTTCGCACTTGTTGCACTTTTCGCACTTGTTTGTTTATTTATTTATTACCGAATACCGATATTTCCGGATACTTAGATTCGCTTTTGGTACTTTACTACGTTTGTATAGTATACGCTGCTTAGGAGGGATCTCGTTAACTATCGTAGAGCGTCCTACCACTTCAAGAGTCAAGCCCAAACTGTAAATTAATTTAAAAATCTATTTAGTTATTATAAATATGATACTTAAATTTAAATACAGTAAACTTTATATTATTGTAAACTGCTCAAATAAATAAGCGGAACGCGTTTTTCAAAGTTGCTAATTTTTTTATTGAATTACCGATCAATATTTTTCTTGTGGGTACCTATTTGTTTATTAACCATGCGTTAAATGTCTTGGGTCTGATAGGCCCATAACAACTTTACAGTGCAATTTTCTTATAAAACATTTATCCTATGCAGCTCATATTACAGGTACTTTCGTAGAAAGATTCGGGTACGAGAACATCAAAACCCAAGAGCTCCCATATGCCAACCAAGGAATAAAAAATAAAAGTATAGCGCGCGACAAAAAAACTACGTTATAATAGCTCATACAGTTTTATCACACATTAAGTAATTTGCTGCGTAGGCACACTACCAAATAGTTAAAACTGCTTTACACGTCTGTTTGTATTTCACTGGCAAAGTCTTGTCCTCTTCAAAATGTTGAAACTAAACCTGTAGGAGACAATCTAATCCATGAAGAAGTCGAGCTGTAAAAAAACTTAAAATTATCTACCTGAGAAGCCAGTTAGATCAGATCTTGTCGACATTCTGATACCTATATACGACTACAGAGAGAAAATAAAACAGTGGAACACTCAATAAACTAATGAAAACTGGTGTGCAGAATATTTCTCACTATAATCCCATTAATTTGACACAAACAACTATTGCTGTTGTCAAAGTAGCCCATGAGGTTTTATTAGAAATTATATGATTTTAAGTATTCTGCGCATCGATGGTCATTGTTTTACTTTCGCTGTATACTTAATAACTAAAACATAAACACCAATGAATATAAACATAGACCACAGATTTATGAGTTGCGCTATATAAAGTTTTAAAAATTATAATATATAATATTTTTGTGTAACTAGAGATTACATTTAATTGTCGGACCCTATGTATATGTAATGGCTTTATGTCTTGAGAAGAAAGTCAATATTATGAAAAAAATACAATTAAGAAGAACACCTTTTGCCACTGTTGCTACCTCTTAGAGACACCCCATGATCTTTTTAATCTAAACTTGTTCCTTAAAACTTTTTTATAATCTAAATTCATGCCAGTAAAGATTTGCAAGAAATCGTTTTCAAGAGTGTTTCGAAGGAAATTCATCCGGACACATGTCGTGTCGGTGTCGCAATTAGCAGGTAAAATACGTATTTTAAACCCGAAACACTTTAATTACTTTTGTTTTCCACAAAGGAGGATTTTTCTTATGTCACGGCTAATGTGTTTTAACCTTGTCTTCTTACTTGTATCCGGTAATTATACTTTGCCCACAAATTAAACTTAAAGGAGTGATTTTGAAAACTGGATCATTTTCACAACAATGGAACTTTTGGTTTCATTTTGAATGTCTCTACTTATTACCTATTATACATTTAATAGTATATTATGTATCAAGTTTTATAAACTCCATTTTAGTTACGAGTTTTATTAAATACGAGCGAAGCTTGCAAGCGAGTGTTTAATAAAAACGAGTGTCTAGATAAGTTTATAAAACGAGTTGCATACTATACTTTATCTACGACGACCACAAAGAAGAATTTAAATCCAATTTTATTTGTTAAACATTTGACATTTGTCACAGCTCGTCAATGTAGGAGTAGATAAAATTGTTTAAATATAATTTATTTTTATGTATAATAATTGTTATTATATAATTATAATTATATTTAAATGATTTAAAACAATATTTTATCTTCATGAAGCATATATAGTAGGGTGTCCCTTATTTTTTTTTTTCACGCATACCCCCTAATTATATTTATTACGTGTTTATATACTCCCAAAAAAAATTTTAGCTCATTCTATAAACGGGAACCCGTGCCGACTTGCATCTGAACCCTCCGTTAGCCAACGTCAGGCGCGCGGTATTTTGTAACACGGTATGTCGCGAGGTCTTCGATCGTAAGTCATTTTGTTTTTGTTATTATGTGACCCTTATATTATAAATTATTGACAAATGTTAAAATATAGTTTTATTCATGTGTATACTTTGATAAAAATGTATATTTTCACAGGGAGTAGCTAGTTACAGGGAAGGGTCTATTGAATAGGCCGTAAACTCTGAAATTGATAAACTTAATGGGTTTTACTCTAAATAACTAAAAGAGTCTATTGTGGGAGATGACTACCGAAAACTTATTGAACTGTCTGAAATATTTTTGGGAGGACATCAAGAAAAGAAATGCTTATAAAAAGCTGAAATTTCATATAACAGTATATTTTAGCAATACTAATTAGTATATTAATATATTTAAGGGATAAAATCAACTAAATTAGTGAAACAAATGATAGAAACAAAAGCAATAATATTAATTAGTAATCATATTTAATGAAATCATTAGAAAAATACAGTCAGGAAGTATATCTTCTTTTTAAAGTGTTTCGTGTTACAAAATACCGCGCGCGCCTAACGTTGGCTAACGGAGGGTTTAGATGCAAGTCGGCAGGGGTTCCCGTTTATAGAATGAGCTAAAATTTTTTTTGGGAGTATATAAACACGTAATAAATATAATTAGGGGGTATGCGTGAAAAAAAAAAAATAAGGGACACCCTAATATATAGGCTACATGAGCTGTTATTCTTCTTATTTCTTTAATTATTTATTCTAATAAAAAGTCGTGATAAAAAAGTATATAGGTATTATTAAAATTAATATTTAATTTAAATTGCCATATAAGCTATTGTTTTGCTCTATAGATACTATATTATATCTTTATTATGTTTTTAAAATGTAATTGGCTCTATATTTCGCATAAATCTATCTTACTTAACCATTTCGGATTTTTAGAATATCAATTTCCTAGTCCTTTATGTCAAAGGCTTAACTTTAATGGTTTTACTCTATATATACCGCTTTCTCCCAAAATAGTTATCACTTTGTTAATTTTACTTGCCTGAATTTCCTATAAATGTTACCGTCGACACATAATTTACATATAAATATGTAAATTCTGAGAGCGTCCTTGTGCGCAAGGGGGGGATTGGTTAATAAAAAACAGGTGAAACAAAATACATATTCAGTAGGTACCTATACAAGGCATTTCAGTAAATGCCTTACCGTACGTAATTTACACTACGGCCAATATTAATTGATAAATAATATTGAAAATAAATAAAAAATGGCAACAAGAATTAAAATTTACCTTATTTAGACTTCTGGCTTTCTTGGCTGTAAATATATTAATAACCTGAGATAGTATCTTGGCTTGTACAATTTCTAAAGTCCGCTTTTAAATTTAAATTTCTAAAATTTGGGGGGGAAGTTAACCTCCTTAACCCCCTGGCCTTGCTTGTAAGGTCAAAATTTTATCATTTATAAAACGACTATTAAATTTTTTGATTTGGCCAATTTAATACAATAAATAAAGAAATAAATACAAATTTTGGGTTTAACTAAAATAAATTTCAATCAATAATATTTACTAAAAAGACCAAAACCATTTATCTAGGACTGATTGTTTTAAATTTAGTAAAAAAGTGAATTTTTAAAAGCCAAATCACATCTTTTTGAGTGCCCCGCAAAAATTATATATATGTTTGAAATGTATTCCAATTTTATAGATTAGATTATTTTACAGATTAGATTATTTTGTCGCCCCGTCTTGAATTTATACGTACTGTTACAAATGGGGTCATCAGGTTATGTCAAAAAATATCAGGACATTTTGTGTGAATATATCTTAATCACAAAAATAAATAATAAAAATAATTTGATTTTTAATTAATTATTAATAGATTAAAATAAGTTGATTTTTAATGGATATGAATTTTTTTCCAGGACAATTTTACAATTTGGGCGACTTAAATACAGTCGAACTGTTTGCCACTGGCCGATAAATGCCCTATAAGTTATAAGTGTTAATAATAAAAAAATCGCATTAAAAAAAAATGAGAATACAAGATTTACTTTTTTGCCGAAAATAAATAAAAATTACCCACAAAAAACATTTATTTCAAAGAAATTTATGAATACCAAAGTTATGACTGTTTATGTACAGTTGGGAGCAATAGCTCAGTAGCAACCACATTCAAAAATCTTTTGCGGTCAGAATAATATCTCCGCCTACTTTAGGTGGTACACCACGCAACGGCTGCCAACCTAACAGTACGCTCCTAATTTTGTCTTACTTTCTAAAAAGAATATAATATGCAAGTATTTTCTTATAAGAATTTTATACACAATAATTACATACATGTATATATTTTATTCAGAAAATATCAAAATTAGCATTAAACTGACAGATAGAAAACCTCAATTATTTGTATCCAAGTGTCAAAGTGGAACTTTTGGGTATAGATAATAGTCTATGCTGCATAGTTCATGTAGACGATGCATACCAAAGAGTTTTAAATCCGTTGCTGCCTTTAAAAAAAGCGAAAAATACAGCAAATTTAAGAAGACTTACATAATAAAATAAACTAATTTTAAATGTCAACATGTTAATTTAATATTCTATTGCAGTCATTTTGGGTTGAAAGAAAAATATCATATAAATCATGGCAGTGAAGTGATTTCTTCTTTTAGCCAAATTAAATATCTCTTTACTGCCAGGTCTACAACATACAAAAATTGTTTGACTGTGTGATGTCGCTGTTGCCAATGAGCTATATTCTTTGGTTGGTGATACTGTTTCTTTAATTGTTTTTCATTAGATAACTCAGTAAGTGAAAAATTAAGATGATCCAGCCACTAGCCATTAGAGACCTGGTGGCCCATCACAAAAATCAAAATGGCTACACTGTAGAAACAACAAAATGAAGGAATGGTCGAAATAATGGAAGTTTGGAGTTATTTGATTAACTATTTATTTAAATCGAGTAAAATCTAAGTCGCCGGTAAAAGTCACCGATATAAAAAAATGGCACTGCCAAGTAAAGATTTTTTTGTTTTTTGAATTTCGTTTAGGTTTATTACAAATAAGTTTAAAAAAAAGTAATGGTCACAGAAAATGAACGTATAAATTAAACAAAAAAGTAAATTAAAGTGATGTTGATAGAAAATGAATATATCATAGTATATTATCAAACTTGATGATAAACGCCACTTTAGTCACGAATTTAATTGTGGCACGAGCAAGCTTGCAAGCGAGTGCTTAATTAAATGAGTGCCTAGAAAAGTTTATAAACGAGTTGCAACTATACTTGTTCTACGACTTATCTAAAAATGATTTAAATTAAATATTTGTATAGAGCGCCATCTAAAACAATAGGGGAATCTGTGTTACCGTAAAATGTCAAATTTTTATGTGTTATAAATTAAAATGTATGCCTTGAAAATGGATTAAAAATAGTTTTTCAAAATGAAAGTGAAGTAAATGTTTTATGAGCACTTCACTGTGGAGTCCGAGCCTGAATTTAAGTTACATCTAGTTTACTGCCGGCGATATTAAAAGATCATGTTCATATAAACTTTTCACATATTGGAGTTGAGAAACTATTTAATAATTTTTACATTTAGTATTATTTTACAAGAAGGGCACTTTATTTTAACAATTGTATGACATTGGAAACTGTCCACTAACATAAAGCTAACTTCAACCCGTGACTAAAAACCTGTTGCTAACTTCAACCCGATGCTAAAACGCCATAAAGCTACAACATGTCAATGCGTATTTAAAAGGAACATGCACGATAATGGGCTTTTTAAAGGTGGGAGTAGAAAAAATAAAATAAAACATAAATATAAATGAATCAAAGGATTAGTCAAATTATCTTATTTAAGGACCATGTATAGAAAGCATAGCAAAGTTTTTAATAACCATACCAAATTCAGCTCTAAATTCCGGAAGGGAAAAGTCAATTAATAGAGGACAAGATGATCCAGTTTTCTGCCTAACCTATTAACAAAAATCTTATCTTTTCATTTTTGGACACAACACAAGATAATTGTAAAAGATTTGTTATATTTTTTTAAATTAAGTTTTATGTTGTATTACTTTAATCCGGAGAAGATATTGCACATATGCACATATGCAATAACATATTGATATTTGTCGGCGTGTTAATACTGTTAAATTTGAGTTTTGCATTCCAATTGGATGTCGAGATATGACCCAAGCTGCCTTAGAAATTAAAATTTTTTTATCTCTAAAACATATCCATTATTGCGATTATTGAATTGAAAACATTACATTACATTATTGATTGAATTAGTAAATTCATGTCGGTGAATAAGCATATAAAACCCAATCAAATATTCATCTGTGATTCCGTCGTTGGATTAGCCACTTATGGATTGCAACTAAGCAAATAAGGTCCCAGAACGGACGCAGTTGTGGCTGAAAAATAAAACAAAGGGCGGCAAACAAAAGTCGGGAACCAAATGTGAGACACTCTCGGAAAATGTCCGTATTAAATTCAGATCACGAGCATCGAGGGTGAAAACCACTCTTTTCTAAAAACATAGTGCCTCCCTGAGCCCCTTGTTTGTACAGTTAGAAATATCTTAAAAGATTCAATTACCAGATTTATTTACATTTTAATATATTATAATTAAATTTATGTAATCCTATTAAATAATAATTTTTTTCGTAAATAGACAAACATTATAAATTTCCTTCCCAACTCATTATTCACGTTTTAAGGCACCATTGATTAATAATAATAATAATAATAATAATAATAATAATAATAATAATAATAATAATAATAATAATAATAATAATAATATAATAATATTTTATTTAATCCAAGAGATCTTTTACAGATATAGGATAGGTCAAAAATCATTTAACACAATAAAACAATGAAAGAGCTCAAATTAACCGACACAATCCCAAAAATTAAAGGCTAAAAACTCATTTACGGAGTAAAAAGCCTTACTTAAAAGTAAAGTTTTTAATTTGCAGAAAAACTTGTTTCTTTCAAAGTTTTTAAATTGTGCAGGTAATTTATTGTATAAAATTGCTCCAATATAATATGGGTTAGATTCATACAATGTCATAGAATGATTGCAATATTGTAAATTGTTGCCATGTCTGGTTGGATAATTATGATAACAATTTTGTAAATTAAATTTGGTTAAGTTTATTTTAAAAAATTTCAAGATTTCAAAAATTAATAAGGAAGAGAGTGTCATAATTTTTTCTGAGATAAAAATGTTTCTACAGGAGTCTCTGAAGTTTATTCCAAACATGCTTCTAATTGCTCTTTTTTGTAGGATGAATAGTCTATTTACATTGCATGAATTTCCCCAGAAAATAATTCCATATCTAAGTAAGCTTTCAAAGTTAGAAAAATAAAATATTTTTACAACTTGCCTACTACTAATATTGCGCAGTCTAAATAAAGCATAACAATTGCTACAACATTTGCTACAAACTGCATTAATATGTGATTTCCAATTTAAGGACATATCCAAGTGCACACCGAGTAATTTAAAACTGGCGACCTGCTCAACTGATTTGCAATTTAGTTTTATTAATTTACTCTTTGTGTAATGTGCGCTGTATGGATGAAATTCCATTGTTACAGTTTTTGTTTGATTCATTGCTAAGTTAAATGATTTACAATATTTGGCGACTGAATTTAGATTATTATTTAAGTCTTCTGTCATTTTTTCGGCATTTTTATTTGATGCAATCATTGTTAAATCATCAGCATACTCTATATGAAATAAATTTACATAATTATATAAATCATTAAAGTATAATATAAACAAGGGTGGCCCTAGTACACTTCCTTGGGGAACACCCACATCAACCTCTTTTTCTGATGATTTCGAACCATGATACAATACAATCAGATATCAATATTTACTGTGATTTGAACCAATCGGTTTTTAAATTGGGAAAAGACGAGTATAATAACATTTAAAATTGGTTAAAAATAAGGTTAACCATTTGACAGATGTCAGATTGTATTTAATTATTTTTGAAAATCATTTAATTACCTATCTAGTTATTGGAGTAGATAAATTTGACTCGAGATTAAGCGCATTATTCACTCGGATAATTTAAGTCTCTCGTCTACCGACTCGGGACGCAAACATCATCCTAGTGGAAGTAGTATGCATTATCTCTCATATAATACGCTAAAGAAGTATCGGGTTTTACAACGCTCGCGCCATCTGGTGGACTTCAAAAGCATTGCGAGATTTTAAGAATTGACTCGTTTCTCGGAAAAACATCATTAGTCCAAAATTAACATATTTGGAAAAATGAAAAAAACTCTCAGACATTCCCATTTTTGACCAAAGTACTTTATTGACCTATAGGTAGTAGTAAATATATTTACTACATGTAATGTAGTAGTAAATATATTTACTACATGTAAAAAAATGTAAGATACTTTGTCCAGAATTCCTCATGTTTTTTTTTCAAACGAATATGAAAAAACACAAAAAATACATGAACATGTAAGGTTTTTAAAAGAAAAAAACGAACAATTATCCTTACTACAAACTAAATATTAACTCTGAGTAACAAAATAAATGAAAAAACTAAAAACTGTATTACTGCCACACTCAATCTTCGCATCCACTGCTGTTATCATCGTTGTCGACCGTGTTATCAGGACTGTCAGGTGCTATGGTCTTCTAGGCTTTTATCAAGTTATCATAAATTTTCTATTGCTGTGGTCATGTAAAAGAGGTAGAAGCTTTTCTAGAGTGTCCAAAAACGTCACATGTTATGCACATGTGACTTTCTTAGACGAAACGGAGTGGACTTGTGATGTTTTTAGAAGATTAGTGTGTGTATTTTATCTAAGGGATCATGGTGAATTATTGTGTTTCTAATTGTAAATAAAATTCAAGAACTAAATCGTTGCATTTTCATGTTTTGCCAAAAGATCCAATTCGATAAGTACATTGTTGGTGCAGAACTAATGATAACTTTGATAACTTTACCTAAAATAATTTATATTTAAGTTTGCACATTTTTAAAAATTATCAAAAAATAATTTTTGCACAAACATAACTCTAAAATCAACCATTTTTATATTTGAGTTCTCTAAAAAACGCCGACAACTGCATTTTAAACAACAAAATATACCTACGAATTCATGGCAACATAATATTTTATATAATACATAATATAATGGTATTTTACCGTTGAGTGGACTTCTTAATCAACGCTTAATGCTAAATTCTGTTTGAATTTAGACGACTTATTTGTTTGGCGATTTTTACTGAATTGAACTTTTTAGGTTAATCATTACTAAAATGTGTATTTATTGTATCTAATAGATACAATTTATATTTACCGGGACTGTATAAAATTTATTTTTTAACTCGAATTAACATTTTTTATTTAAAAACCGATAAAAACTCAAACCAGGATTTCCTCTCGAAATACACCCAACAACACAATAAATCGTGCCACGGTTTTTTTTTCGATATTTTTTAACATTTTCAGGCATTATTCTCAAAAACACTTGTTTTTAACGCACGCGTTTGACAGCTGATTAATAATTATCAAAAGTTGTACTTTTGTTAGGATGATAACAGCCGAGTGGTGGCGCTACTAGAGTTACTTCTTTAGCGTATAATATACCTACTATTAATTTCATTCAAATTCAAATCACCCACTTCATAGAATTAGTTACTCATATAAGACCCAGTCAAAAGCCTTGAAGAGGTCACAAAAAGTTGAACACACAAACATTTTCTCCCCAAAACCCTCTATGGTCTCACATAACCTTATTAAGGCCGCTGCACAACTGCCCGGTAACGGGAACGGGAACAGCAACGCGAACGGGAACGGGAACGAGAATGATTGTCAGATGCACAATCAAAATAACGAAACGGAAACAAACAGGGATTTTAGCATTTACCTAGTTGTATTTTTAGTTGCTTTTTAATTTTGACATAAAAGTAACTAAAAAAATAACTTATATTTATTTACCTGAATTCACTCTACCTTCCCAGATTTTTCATTTTCGCTCACAAATAAGTATTGTATTACCTCGAACGTCAAGATTTTCCATTGTTTTTAAACATTTGGCTACAAATTCTAGGAATTTTACTCGATCGTACAGGTAGACCTAAATATAATCATTGTTTTCAGACGTAACCTTATATGATGTAATATCGCACAAAAATATCATCGTAGATTAATATTATAATCATTAAAAAATATATTTTCTGTGCAAAAAATCGAGTTTCTGAATGTTTTTTTACAATCATGCAGAAAATCATCAAATGTCATTTTAAAATGTAGGTTATCTATGAAATGTAGGGTTAAGTTTAATGCTTTTCTATTGGCTCCGAGAAGCCGACGGAACGGGAAAGTTAAAACTTGGCCAACTTTCACGTTCGCGTTCCCGTTCCCGTTGCCGTTTACGTTTATTGTGCATGCATACATTAAATTTGGCCTTTTTAACTTTTTTCCCGTTCGCGTTCCAGTTCCCGTTCCCGTTACCGGGCTATTGTGCAGCGGCCTTTACAGCCATAATGGTTAATTGTTTTCCCTAAAACCCTATTGTTGGATGCTTAATAGGTTATTTGATTAAAAATAGTTATATAATGGAGTTTTTATTATGGTTTTAAAAATTTTTGATGTGTTTGGAATAAGTGTTATGGGTCTGTAGTTTTTATTATTATTTTTGTATCCCTTGTATTTCTAAATAGGATTTGTTTGCCAGTTTAAAGCATTTTATGGACTTATATAAAGAAGTTAGTTCAGATCAAAAATATTAAATTTTGTGAAAAAAATAGTTGGTAAACATTGACCAGTAACGTTCTCAATTTACGGTAATGCTTCTTTCTTTATTAAAAATGGTTTGTTTATAATTTAACTGCTGGTTAATCTACCCAATTGGATATATCCTTTCTCCCTTTCTTCAAACTTTTCTGCTCCAAAAACGTATATTACGCACTATGGCTAGATAACTTTACTATCCATGCAACGAACTCTTTAAAAAATTTAAAAAATGAGGTATCACTAGCCCCTCTTGACACTCCTCAAACAGGCACCTACCAATTTGAAGTTAAGAACTAGTTTACATAATATCCTTAAAAATGGTTTTCGTCCGATGTCAATACCTTTTTTCGTTTAAAAGATAACAGGGGCGACTTCTAACGTGCGCACTGCATATGTACAAAATTATTTATCTACTCTCTACAAATAAATTAGTCAAAAATGACTACAGTTATTAGTGGCTGCTTCTTTACCATGGTTATCCATTGAATACCATGGTATCCACAACATTTAACAGCCAATTATTTGGTCCCCTGAATCCGAAAATACCGTCAAAAATTATGAAAGTATACTTATACTTTATAGAGCAGTTTTTGAGATAAAGTCCAATCCATATTATATGGAAAATTGATATATAATATATTATTATTATTAGTCCTTCGGAGGGGACTTTAAGCCGTCGGTCCGTTCCTACCCCTAACCCGCACAAGCCATTCAGTTGGCTTATGGGACATCTTAGTTTGGATGTAAGGGTGAAACTAAAAGAGCACTTTATAACTTTATAACTTTATCTAAAATTTTTTTTTTACTTTTGACGACATTTTCAGATTTAGGGGACAATTTTACATGGAAATTGACTACTAAATGTTAGGAATACAAATTTCTACTGACGAGAATTATTAGTGGCTGCTTTTTTGCTATGACAATTAGTAATTTTTGACTAATATTATTCTGACTTGTTCGATACTGTTGTCAATAACTGTAAATAAATTAAATTTGAATGCATAGGAAAAATTATTTGTTATAGTCAGTTTTTACTTGTACAATAAGCCAATTACACAAAAATGATAAAACATAAATTTCTAGTGAATTATTTAATAAAAAAATATAAAATCGATGTTAGACCGGTGTTTACCAAACCTTTTATTAAAAATAAAAATTATATGTTGACTTAAAAATGTTTTATATAAGTTATAAAAGTCATTACTTTTCAGAAACTGCCATTCACCAAAGTCAAATTATATTTTTTAATGAGTTTTACTCTTTTAATTAGATTAATTATTTCTCTAATAAACACAGCATTTTTGTATCAGTTTTTACAGTTTTTCATAAAAAACCTAACCTAAAGAAGATCAACAATAAGACGTAAAAGAAAATTGTCACAGGCCCTTTTAATAAAAGTGAAATATTATTTTTAATTGACTTCATTTTTTTTTTAATTAATTTTAAATAAATATAAACATTCGAGCTTACAGTCTCCTTTCATTAAAATTTATAAAACAAATGCCAACAAATTCTTGTAAAATAATTATGTGTTTATATTTATTTATTTAAATTACAGGCTGGTGCCTATTTACAGGATAGGTGAAAATGTCAATGTAAAAAAAGAAAAAACACACATATATGAATAGATATAAATACTAAATAATAATAGTAGGTAGAATTCTTATTAAACTATTATAACTGCAATGAAAAAAATTTAAACTTATACCAACTTTGTTTCCATAGTAAAAATACAATTTGTTTTTCGTTAGCTAAAGATGAATTATCATTAAAGCCACACAAGGTCTGTTCGATCTCGTAGTAAAAATACTAAAAATCACTGCAATACTGCACATCATACGATGGCGGCCATTTTTGTTGTTTACAATTCTTGTGCTTTGGGTTTGCACAGATTAATAATCGTTTTAAACGTTGTGTTTCTTACAGAGAGACTTGCAAGCCTTAAAAGAGACCTCAAAGTGGTAAGAACAATCATTTTACTCTTTTTTTGTAAAAAAATTAATCTTATTCTATCATGGCTGTCAAATATCAATTAATTTGTGGGTTATAAAATATCCTTAAATTAACCTTCAAATTGACATTTGACAGCCAGTGATTTTTAGTATTTTTACTACGAGATCGAACAGACCTTGTTGTGTGGATTGTGATTAAAGCAAGGAATGTTAAAACCACTACATTTAATTTTTGTTTGTTACCATTGTATAAGCCTTCTAAAGTAATAAAAAATAATTCATAGAGTTCAGATCCAAATTTTGGAGGAAAGTATACACCGCAAACATAAACATCAGTTTACATAAGTTTTGTTTAATGCATATTGCTTCAAGTTCATTTCGTTATGCATAATAAAGCTTGCACATTGTTTAATATCTGAGTTACAAACTAATGTGTCATGATTACCACAACACTCCGAACATACCTGAATTGTGTTTGGCCAAATAACCAAGAGCAGCACAATGGTAGCATCTTTTAGTATGGTAAGAATCATTAACTAAGCATTTTGACTATCGATTTTCGATTAAAACATTTCTAGTATTGATGTCAGTAGAGATAATAATATTTATACCTTGCTTGTATTTAATCTTTCTTAAAATTTTAAACATAAAGTCATTCATATTTGTATTAATATTATTTTGTTTGATTATTAAATTTGCAAATTCATCATTATTTTCCATATTATCATTTTTACTGACATTATAAGCAATTAATTTTGGGTTAATATTACTTGAAGAGGACATTTCGAAATCATCCGGCAATACCTCTATTAATTTCTTCTGTAGTTTACTCACAGAATCAGCAGATTTACAATTGATTATTTAACCAGTACTTTATTTCACAATACTGTTCACTGGCACAGGAAGATCTGTTGGTTTAACTGCTTTAAGCAGGGTACAGACCAAGTTCGCGAGCTGTTCGCAAATAGTTCGCGAACACTTTTCCGAGCTTAGTGTGTACGCGAGTTCGCGAACAGTTCTAGAACAGCTCGGCTGTTCGTTCAAGTTCCGGGTCGAGTCGGTAACTTCAAAGGGTTTGTTCGCGAACACGTGGCGAGCTTAGTATGTGTGTGGACGTTCCAGAGTAGAACCTCTGTGGTTTGGCATTTATTTATTTAGTTTATGCTGGACAGTATAAGTTTTTAACAACCTATACATTATAATTTACCTTAATAAATAAAAAGCTATTTTAAACATGGACTGGTCAGAGGAAGATAGAACAATATATATTGTTTGGTCAATCGAAGAATTTTGTTTTATAGGCCGCACAAGCAATTATTAGATCGCTTTCTTCATCGCTTTGCAGCGATGACATTATTTTTATTTAAATGTTTAAATTTGAATTTGGAAATTATGGAACCCTCGACGAACTCGGACGAACTTGCTCACCGAAACTGTTCACGTGCAAACTTTTCTAGTGTGGACGGCACGTTCGCGAGCTGTTCGGGTTCAATTTGGAAGTTGTTCACGAGCAGCTCACGAGCAGCTCGCGAACTCTTTGTTTTTGGTCTGTACCCAGCTTAACGATTTTAAGCTAGTGTAAAGTTCATCAGAGTTTTTTACTTTGGATTTAATAACTAAAGAATTTTTAAATACTTTATTAGAATTCGATGTACTGGCATTGTTTACATTTACACTAGAATTTTCGCTGGTTATGTATTGTTTGACCGCGGTCGCAAACAAAGCAGTGATTTTTTTTTCCGCAATCTGATTTTCAATGACTTTTTTGTACGTTAGTTGCATTTAAATACATCGATGTTAATTTATCTTCAAATAATTCTAACGCAAACTTGAGTTTGTTATCCAACACCCTGGTTAACTTATCCTCTAGAGAATCAGATACGGATACCAGCAAGACACAAGATTCACAAAACCTCTTGACTGACTTAACTGAATTTAACACACTATGAAAATATGATTTCCATTCACCGGAACACATTACACTATTATCATTATTAACTGCTGAATGCAGGATCGCTCAGACGACTCCTCTTCGTCGCCCGCCATCTTGTTTGCTTTATATGATATAGTATACACATTAAATAAATATTCTCATATAATATAAGGTAGAAACTCTGAAAAGCTCTTGCCGCTTTTGCACAGATGTCTCTTAATTTGCTAAAACATTGAAAATTTTACTAGTTTTGGTTTTAAACATTGTAATTTCGATCAATCAACGTCAATCATGGAAATTGAGCACTTTAGCATGAATGTTAAGTTCCTTAGCAATATGTTTACTGCTTATTAAGTGACGCACACATCAGTGTGTCCAATTTACAATTTTAAATTATATATTCATTAAAATGTATTTTATAAATAAACTTAACTAAATTATCTTGACGGCAATCTAAACTAGATATACAGTATGCACCAAGTATCTTTCTATGTGTATACTCTATTGGTATTTTTTTATTTGAAGATCTACAACGTCTAAATTAGAGAAAAGTTGCGTAATTACAACATGAAGTTTATAAATTGTTAAAGAGCCTGCAGGCTCTTGGGACATGGGAATTTTGAAATAATGTCCAATTTCTTCAGGTTTGGAATTACCAACACTATCTTTAGTTTTTATAATGACCGCCATAACTTATGTAGTTTAATAAATCATTGGATTCCTTGATTTTTTTCTATCTAACCATGTAAAATTTCAATAAGGCGATATATTTGTATGTTTTCATGTAAAATTTTTGGCATTGACCGGTTTTCGTTTTTTTTTTAATTTTTACTGCCATAGAATAAACAATAACTTCGGTTTTTCGAAATATTTACTAAATAACATAACTACCCAAACTTATAAATAAACGATTTATAAGCGCTTGGTCTTTCTCATGGCTGTTAAAATAACCAAATTATTTTTAGGTTAAGGGTAGGTACTTAATTTTAATTTTTTTGAGGTCATGGATTTAAACTTAGATATAACTATTAATTCTAAACCTTTCTATATTTTATTTTGCTCTAAAATAAAAATTAAGGGTACTTCTCTCTTGGGCCAATTATACATTTTTCTATTTTATGTTTACCCTGATGGTTTAGTTTTTCGATATAGTTTAGTATTTTAGTTTTTATATCTTAAAAAATAAAAAATCATAAAAATAGTGCATCTCCGCTTATCTTATCCCGGCAGTTTTAAAAGCTAGCTAGCGCAATGTCTGAATTAGCAAAGGCTACCGTTTTTCAAAAAATTAAAATCAAAATTATTTATTCACATTTTTAATGATATCTCGAAAGCTAAAATAGATAAGTCAAATTTTTAATTATTAATGAACATAATGTGAAACTTTTTCCTAAACTAACCAACTATGTATGTATCTCTAAAGATAAGCGAGTAGTACCCATGGGTACCCAAGCTTAGGGTAAAAAACGGACACCATATACTTTATACTTAAACTTGTAGGAAATTAAAAGTACTACAATTTAACTTTTTGACCTATCTTCAATAGATTGGTTAAAAACTCGATAAGAACTTTTGGTTACAGTTTTGATTATAATTTGTTATTCGATTCCAAATTCCCACGACATTAAAAGTTATTACAAAAAAACTCGGTTTTTAATAGATTTTTTTTCTCAGTTCGTTAACTAATTCAGTATGTACCTAGTAATTTTAAAATATAAAAATCAAAGTTGGCTTTAAAAAGCATTCTATTAACATAGAAGCTTATGTTGGATAGAAGTTAAAAAAAGTCTTTATGATGTTAATAGACCCGACTATTAATAGTGCACTGCACTGATTATTAATATATTAAATAAAACAGTTAGGTACTTTACAATTTGAATATTTATCTTTTTAATAAAATACAAATTTAGGTGACTTGTTTATTTTTATATTTATTTCTAAGAACAGTTTTAAAAAAATGTATGTATAAAGCAGCTTTACCTACAGGATAAAAAAGGACAAAAAAACTGTTTGTTCATTCTGGCTGAATTCTTGGCTCATCTAGTGTCCCGGGGCCACAGGCTATCCTGATCTTTTCCATTCTATTGAAAGTTGGTCGTTTCGTGCTTGCAGGTCGATTCGTGTCGACTAATAACAACAAAAACAACCTTTCAGTGGCGTGTACAAAGTTTTTTAGAGTTTGTTTTTTATTTTTTTAAGATTCTATTTATTGTTTCTTCATAAACATGTTTTTCACAGTGGTGTAACAATATGAGTACATTAGATGCAAAACTCGGTTTTTGCACATTTTTAAAAAATATATATTTTATCTTATTTATGTTCATAACTGCACTGCCCACAGTTTACCTAAGTAAACCAGATGCACAAGTTAATATTTGTGGAATAAAATACATTTATAAACTTACCGCAGCTGCAAAACTGGGTATTTGTTTCTTCCTGTCGGATGCAAAACTCGGTATTTGACCAATCACCAATCACGTCGCTAGTATACGCATTAACTGACGGCATAACAATCACCTGATTAATTGTTATTTTTTTGGTATTTGCACTTTTCACTTGCAAAACTTGGTCTTTGAACGAGGAAGATGCAAAACTATGTTTTTAAATCTTTTGATTTCAATTATTTACTAAACTACTTAATTTTAAATTACTTTTTTACTTTTTTGAATAAGAAATGATGCAAAAGCACGTCTATACGATTTTTGTATTTTTTTTTTCAAATATGACCTTATGAGCGGTTTTTCGTGTTTTTCTTAAAATCACTTATCCTGCAAATACAGAGTTTTGCATCTAATGTACTATATAATATATTATATTATATAGGTTGGCAATACTATCAATATGCCAACAAGACACTAACAATTTTTACATTTAAAAATATTCAATTTTAACGTGCATGTCATCTACAAAACGGACAGCCCTCAGCGGTATCTACACACAGTTAGATATAGCTTTCTGCAGAAATCTGTACTGGTGGTTATTTATTTTATAATTTGGTAATTTTAGATTTGTTAGACCAATTATTTTATAGAAAGGTGGCAAAACTAGCAAAATTCCAGGCCCCTCCAAGCCCGAGAAAGGCCCTAATGCCTTGTCCTATTTTTGTGTAAGCTTCCTATATGGTAAAAATATTTTTTAAGTTTAACCAAATATTAACATGATGTTATGTTAATCCAGGTCCACATAATTTTATGTAATGTTTACAACCAATTAAAATTTGGTAACTAATTGAATAAGTAGTTTGTAATTATAACAAACATTTTGTAGATTTAATAACAAAATCCTATATCAATAACTCGGCCAGTAACAAAATTATTTGTTGGAGATTGGGAACTTAAATAAAAAGAATTATTTTAAGAATTGTTGCTTTATTAGTCAAGTTCCTAAACAAAAAAATTAACACCTACCTACATAAGTAAACACAGAAATAACAATTAAATAACACTTCTGAAATCATCAAATCATAAAAAAGTTGGTACAAGATAATTGTAGGTATATGCCTGAAATCACGTGTACTTTTTCAACGAAGTAATTTGTTAAACATTTAAAAAATAATCTGTAACCTTAGAAATTAACAAAATGCTTAAAAAATTGCATATTATTTTCTTGTTATAAAACAGACTTCAAAACAAAAAATGTTTTGATTTCCCGAAATTTCAGTTATGTTGCTTGCGATACTTTGGCAGAAAGTCATCTATATCATAATAAATTATAATTATATTATAAATTAAATTAAATAATAAAAGATAATTAAGATAGAAACAGATGTCAGCGATATTTTATTCAGATAGAACGGGAAGCTTAAATGAGCAGATAGGATTGTAACGGAAGGAACAGAGAAGAGAAAAAGGTTCGAGTCGAGAAGCATCTCTGACATAATAGCAGTCGTCATCATCATGTGTCTGACCGATTTGGATCCGTAGGCACTCGTCCGTGTCATATAGGGGGGGGCGATTCTGAACGATACGTATTGAACTTTTTATTTTTCCTGTTCTTTGCTACTTTAAAATTGTATTTCTGTTATGTACTGCGATAGATTGTCTGTCAAAATTTTATTGCTTTCTCTATAATCTTCCGGCCGCAGCCCGATGAGATCATCCGATGCCACAGATATTGCAATCGATGAACGTGTACTTCATGCAATAAAATTTGATAAAAATCACCATTTTATTCACATTCTCGATAAAGCCATTTATTTTTTTTATAATTTATATCGACCTACTTCGATACCAATATTTCTTTATAATACCTACAATGTAGGTCGTACATAAAATGTTTTATATAATTTAATATACAAAATAAACCCTATTTTGTTAATAATAAGATATAAATATAGCAATTACAAACAATTATTTCGGTAACAAGTTAATTATAAAAACCCAAAAATGTTTTAATAACAAAGGTCCACAAAAGTGGTCTGCGCCCAGTGGCGTAGCTAACCTCGAGGGGGCCCCGTATCAAAAATCTGGTAAGGGCCCTTATACGGGAAAAGCTGCTGGCAAAAAAAATTCTGGGTGTCACGCCCACAGTCTATTTTGCGCAAACAATAAAAAAATTTTATTGTTTGTTATTATTATTTTTTTACGACTATTTTTATTTTTTAGCTCCCCACTCAAAATCTGCTTAAAAATGTTAAAAAAAAATTCCCTGAAAATTTGAGCCCTTAATATTAACTCTCCCAAAGCGTATAAAGATTTCCCATTTAAAATGCACGTAAACATTGATTTTTTTTTAAATATCCATATCTCAGCCGCATTTTATGCTATTGCATTGTCCAAAAAAGGGATTTACTCGTAATCAAAAGTTCTACAAAAATGCTTTATGTGCCTTAGCTGTAATCTGCACCTGTAGGATGGTACGGGTCAATAAATCTGATTTTAGTGAAAAATTGTAATATTTTTGAAGATATTGCAAAAGTGACTGGATTCATCAAAAAAATGTAAAAAAAAACTTTTAGGAAATTTAATTTTCTTTAAATAATGTCTTATCAGTTGAATCGCTAAGATTGATATTAAATTTTGTTGAAATATAAAGCGTTTATATTGACATTTTTCAGGATTTTCGTACCAAACTTTTTATAAATGATGATTTTTTAATTGTTTATCAGTATAATTTTATGTAATTACGTTTTTTCTACAGTCGGGTGATTAGAGAAAAATAAATAACTAAAACAATTGAGGAGCATCCGTGCAAAACCGGCTAAATCCATTTTATTCAGTTTTTGGTTTTTTTTTTCTGATATCGCATCTTTGGGTTCATTTCCATCGACAACCAAGATAATTCTTTTTAAATCCGACTATATCCATGATAAAATCACATTTAAAAGGTAGCTTTAGGAGCAAAACCGGCCAAATCCACGTTTTTATAGCAAACCCGGCTATATCCAATAAATAATAATGATGATGAGCATGTGGCTTGGATATGTCGATACTACTACTAAAATTTGTTCTGTTTTTTCATGTTTGCACAAAATTTATTTTGTTAATATTTTTGAATAATAAAGGTTTTTTTCACATTTTATTCGGTTTTTGAGCAAAACCGGCTATACACAAAACATTTTTTGAAATTTTGGCAATATAAAGTTTTTAAAAACAAAAGTATGTCTTATAAATCAAGTACCACAAAGCCCACAAAACTCAAGTTTGCTTTTTCTTTTATCTGTAAAGGCCAGGAAACCGAGAGTTTGTATACATATATTATAAGTTAGATATTAGTTAAGCGCATGCCAATGCGTAATGTTGTTTCAATTTATCAAGACCAAAATATTTCCGTTTCAACAGTTTACAAGACTATTAAAGAATATGAACAGGGTATATCTTGTTTAAATTTACCAAAAAGAGTAGACCGAAAATCCTCAACAACGCAGGAAAAGCCATGACTACATAGTTGTAGCTGCAAAAAACAGAATTGGAGTTTCGCAACGAAGATTAGCGCGAATATTAATGTCTCAAAGACCGTAGTTCTTAAAACAACTTTTCGAAATAATATGATGAGTAGTTAAGAGAGCGGGTTTCAGCGTCAAAGTCGATGGCATGTGTTACCTTTCAGGATTTTCAGTGCCGAAGAAGTGTTTTTCAGGATGTCTTCAGCGCCGAAGACATGGACCTTCTGGTCATCACCACCACTACCAACAACCAAATTCGCTACACCACAAAAAATAAAACACAATACTTTCATGGTGGTGATGTTTATTGCACACACTCTACATCTTAAATAAAATAAACCATTAAAACTATCCGCTTATATACATATAAAAACTAATGACTAAGCACATTAACTATTGTATTCACCAATAAATGCTTTACAATTTGGGCAAGAGTGCTGTTTACTCCTACAACTATCTATGCAGTATGGAACAAAACAACATAACCAACATCCAAAAACCACAGACCACCAAAACACATAATAACAAAGTGAACAAGTGTGTCTTAATGTTTGGAGATACTTTCACTGTAGTCCTAATTTGATGTTGACAATTTGGACATCTTGTGAAAGCTGGATATGGTCCCAAAGCATCAGCTTTTTCCATTTTTTTTACTAAAATACAACATTTGTTTATCAACGATGACTGAGCAGACAAATTTAAAATAAATACCTTTTATAACTTTCTAAATTTAATTATCAAGAACAACGGTGGAATCAGAGTCATCCGAGTCAGGGTCAGACCAAGCCTCTGCATCATTTACTTTCCATTGTTGCAAACATTTATTCTTTAGTTAAAAAAATATGGAAGTTACCAAAATATACCTTGAATTCCCAAATGTTGACGGGGACTAAACCTCGACTCATCACTAAAAAGCACGGACCTCTAGTGCCGAAGTTGCCATTGCAGTAGCTACCAGTTGTTTGGTATCTGTTTCAAAGTCTGCAAAAAGGCCAGTAAAGCAAAGGCCTTCGCCACTTGGACTTCGGTTGGAGAACGCATTTGTCACTAGGTACACAACACTATTAAAAACTGACGTTTTACTTTAAATGTGTCCCTAATTACTAGGGACACAACACCATTAAAAACTAACTTTTTACCCACGTTTTATACAAAGTTGTCAACCTTTAAGGGGATGATAGTACACGCCAAAATAAGAAAGTTTTTCCTTTATCATTTTTGCTTTAGTGCCTTTTTTTATAAAAAAAATCATTAAAATTTTTATAAATAGAAATTTTGAGCCGCCAATGGTTGTTCCTGACCTACGACAAATGACTAAAATATGCTGGCACAGTGGGCAATACTCTACATTTATTAAAAATTTACATTTGTGTTATAAAGTACCTAAAAGTAGCTAAGTATCCAAAAACATACATAATCATTGATTACTTGTTGATAATTGTTTTTTGTTTTGCATACTCAGCTATTTTTAGGTACTTTGAGTAAAACAATACTTACTGTTTATTGTTGTCCAAAGTAATATCCAAATGATTTATCATTTATTAAAAAAATAAAGGCTTTCAAACATCATTTGTATTTATTTCTGTGTAATAAATCATAACATCAAAGGGTAAAAAGAAACATCATATTTGGCACGTTATTTTGCCCCCTAGAAATAAATTTCAACATTATTTTAATTTATTTGAGAAAATGCCTTTAATTATAATTGTTATTCGTACTTTAAGCTAAAATAATTTCATTAATTATAATTCCCAAATATGACACTTAATTTATATTATAATTTTATTTCTAAAATGCTTATATCATAATCAAACGGCATATAACCGTAATCAAGAGTATATAATCATGGTGGATGTTTGATAAACGCTGTTTAAAAGTCAACGATGAGAAGCAAATTTTCAACAATTATATAGAGCGTTTGTGATCATTTAAATTATAAGCATATGTAAATTGTCTAATAACCAGGAAATTATTTTGAGGACCCTCGAAGGAGAATCTCATTAAGGCGGAAACGGGCATCCTCCGTACGCTTCTCTTTCGACATAATGTAGGAAATCCGTGAAAATAAATCTGTCTAATCATGGAACGTAATGTGCCAAGTACGCACTATAACATAGAATTACAGCAAGTAACTAAGAGTTGGTATGTAATAAGACAGGAGTAAGATTCACTACCTAACTTGCCGCCTGCAGCTTAACAGATAAGGGAATGTTGCTTCTTATACCGCACATTTGTGTGACTTAAAAACATTACTGGACAACCAAAATATTAGGTCAACAAAAATTATTTTTATTTTTAATTTTGGTGTGTTTGTTTTCTAACAAAGTATAATATAATAAAGGGTGTTTAAATACAGCATTTAAATACATAACAACAATATTGTTTCGTAGTCTTAATGGAAAAGGGCATACTTTATTATATTGTATTATGATAGCAAATCTTAAAAATTGTAAAGGAAGGTATAAGTTTTAAAATGTATATCTGAAGAATTAATGATCTATGATGATTTTTATTTTATTATTCCATCAAGAATACACAAAAGCGAGCTTTTTATCAATCAAGATATTTTGACTTAATATATGTAGATAACTATTACTTTTCTTTGCTTAAAATTTCCAATATAAATGTAGACATTAAAATTAATATTATTAGTCTGAAAAGGGTAAAAGAAATAAAATTCTTAGGTGTTATTTAGATCAAAGTTTAAATTTCTCTAGTCACTGTAATTGTCTAAAAAAGTGTACATTTTAAATAAATTCGGAAAGCAATTAAGTTTAAACATTGTATTGTATATATAAGAATTAATTTTATACAACTGTCCTTTTTAATTTTAATAAAAATAAAGTGCCAAGGCTTCAAAAAATACAAAATAGAGCATTACGGACTATTTTAAAATGTAATAAATATATGCCTATTAAATTTACGTTAGAAGTGTTAGATTTTATGAGTTTTAATTAAAGAATTACGTTAAAAGCATTGGATTTCATTTTTAAAATTAAAAACAAATTAGTATCTGAATATTTGTATTGTACACAAAAGTCTATTTTTTTTCAATGGTTTAAAACTGTTTAACAATTTACCGCTAAATATAAAATATTGTCATAATCATAAGGATTTTAAGAAAATGTTAATTAATTACATCAAAAATGTCTTAGTGTTAGTATTAAAAACTGTAAAAAAAACTAATTGTTAAAAATAGCTTGGCCAAATTAACTATTTATATTTATTTATTTATTATATTATAGTATCTCCATAAATAACGGTAGGCCGTGACAGCAAATTTGACGGTGCCAATGTAGTAAAAATTAAACATTTTATTTTAATTACTTAAAGTTTACTTTATTACAAATTTAAGTATTATTTAAAAAAATAAAAACAACATAAAAAGTAAATATTCAACAATTTAAATTGTTAATTTGTTGTTATAATGGCAAAATTAAGGTTTGTGTTTCTTATTTTGGAAGCGCAAAATTTAAGATTACAATTTTAAATAGTGCTAAAAATAGCATATTTAAGTATCAAGTTTCATAAAGGCCATTTTAGTAATGAATTTAAATTACCCACGAACTTACAAGCGAGTGTTTAATTAAATGAGTGTCTAAAAGGTATATAAACGAGTTGCATACTATACTTTTTCTACTAGAAATACTTATTATTATCTAAAAATTATTTAAATTAAATATTTCTATAGAGCGACATCTAAACAAAAATAGAGAAACCGTGATGGAAATCAAAATGTATCCCTTAAAAATGGGCTAACAACCGTTTAAATCCAATATAAAAGATCACTTAGTGTCATGAAACATGAACAGTGTTCACTGAACACTAATGGGCGTTTTAAAAGTGTGAGTAGAAACAATATACTGTTATAATTTGTTGAGTTTATAAACTAATACTTCTGTATTATTTTTCATAGATTTCCCATAGATTATTTCAAAAATTCATTTCGAAACTCGAAAAACATTATAGGGCCACGTTGATAGCTTAAAAATTACACAGGTCTGCAAAAAATTTTATAGCCCTTACGCTCCATGTGGCTCCTTATGTACATATACTTTATGGGTTAAAATGATACAGTTAAGCTCCCACTCCTCAATCGTACAATTGTGATATGTGTTTACTACGCAGACAAGAGCATGTGCTCACCAATTTCTGCCTTGTTTTTGTTTTGGATGGCAATTTAAGCGTGCTAGTTCTTTACATCATTGCGTCTAATAGTAAGTTATTGTCTTTTTATTACAAAAATGGCTTTATTTAATGTAGAATGCTTAAAGTGTCTTCAGGAAAGGTTAATTCTTTGACTTCAAAAAAATATTTTTTATTTTGGTTTTCATATTAAAGCAATTTTGTCGAGAAAACTTTAATTTTGCTTTAAAATTTGAATTTTAATTTCTCAGGAGTGTAAGGGATAGGGTAAATATTCCTTATAAATGTCTCGAAAGTAATCTAAAATGATATTCGTATGGTATACACCACGTTACAATTAACAGATTCAGACGACACGGTGCACCGCGGTGTAAGTATACTAATTTATCAATATTTGACAGTTAAGTTTATTAAATCTTTTAAACTATGCGTTTAATAACACTGGACGCCTAATGTGCGTCAAAATCTTTTGTCAGTCTTCAAGATGTACAGTGTCGTAAAAGTTTCGAGAATAATGTGTTATCTGAATACTTAAGTTTTATAATTGTTATAAATTGATAAAATTTAAATTTATATTTACAAAATTGTGTGTTTTATTGACTAATTCGATATTTATTTAATAGTAAAATAAAAAAACGTGTCGGCGAAATTGCAAGGGACGCCAATGACTAAAAGTACTTAAAGGTAAATATTCATCATTTTAAGTTGTATTAGTAAAAGAACGAGTCAAAACAATACAAAATAACTGTCAAAACAGATCTTGAAGTTACATATTGTGTTTTTTTACACAGTGTTATATGGTCTAAGCATCCCCAGTAGCACAAAGATATTGGCCCAATATTCGTTTAATGATATTGGGCCAAAATACACTGCCCTTCAAAATTAACGCATAATAGGTAAACAAATTCTAACTCTAAAACGCCTTTACCAATCTTTATGAAAATTTGTGTAAAAATACTTCAACTTATATCTCAGTTTACGTGTTTGAGGGCTATTCGAGAAAATATTTTTAAAGCCCTTTTATTTAATAATAAAAACGTTCGAAAAATAACTTTTAGGGATTTTTTTAAACTAATTAAAAAATATAATGTTATTTTATTTTATTTTTGTTAGTATACCCCGAAAATTTTGTATAAATTAAACGAACAATAACGAAAATAAATCGCTTCAAAGTCGTCAAAAATGACCACTTTTCAGCAAAATAACCAAAAAGGAAAAGAAAAGTTTATAAACGAGGTGCATATGTACTATACTTTTTCTACGACGAATACTATTATCTTAAAATGATTTAATTTAAATATTTGTGTAGAGCGCCATCTATAAAACAATAATGGAATCTCTGTCACCGTCAAATTTTAAATTTATATATTTTAGGAACACAGATTATAAATCTTATAAATCGAAATGTATTCCTTGAAAATGGATTAACAACACAGTGAAAGTAAAGAAAATGTTTTATGAGCACTTTACAGTGGAGTCCGAGCCTGAATTAGAGTTATAGTTTACTGCCGGCGAAATTAAAAGATCATTAGAATGTTCATATAAACGTTTCAAATATTGGCGTTGAGAAATTATTTAATACTTTTGTATTTTTGTATTATGAGTATGAGTATGAGTATGGGAAAGAATGGCAGGCCCCATCGACATTACCTTACACTAATCTCCCAGGGTTATTTTACCCCCTTTCCGTTCTCCTACGTATCCCGCCACTGCACAGCATTACCTGTATTTGTTGGATCCGAAGTTTTTACGCCGGCTGATAGATCTACAATAGGAGGTCGTGGATGGTTAAGGCCACTCCCGGATTTTTGTCGCCGGGTCGGGCCGTACGTCCAGTTTAGGCTAGCGGAGAGCGGGACGTGGTCGTTTTGTTTATTAAGAGACTGTTTATTTACTTTCGTTATCTTTTAAAGCTTTAATTTGTGGCTGGGCTGTAAGTTTATGCGTATATTATATAATATACAGGGTGTCCGGAAAAATGTGGGATATATCTCGGATTCAGATAAAATATGAAAAAATAAGATGACATGTTTCTATAAAAAAAAATTTCCTACTTGTCCTCCTTACGGAGACATGGGCCACGAAAGGACTCCCCTGCAAATTGGTTTTTCTTGAATAACTTTTAAAGTACTGAATATAATTTAATAAAAATTTAATATGATAGACCCTGATAAGGATCTCTTAAAATAGTGTCCTTGAAACATGTTTTGCTTTTTTTGTTTACAAGGGGCGGACTAAGTATTACACCTTAATGCTTAAATTTTGAACACCCCGATACGATAAAGACTTATAAAAACTAAATTTGCGTAGCATGAACCTTAAACTAAAATAAAGGGACTCTTGTTTATTTTCAATAAAATAAACCGTTTTCGAGAAAAAGAATATTAAACGAATTCATGTTTTATTTTTAATAAAAAGGAACATAAAAAATAATATAACGTATTGTTGCAAACCTTAAATTGAAGGGCGATAATTCGAAACAATGAATTAAAAACTTTATAAGAGGGTTCAACATGGGCTCCGTGAACTCTGATACATTACCCACAATAACCCAGCATGGTTTCTTATCATATCACAATGGAAGATGATTATCTGTAGAAGTTCCTCCCTAGTATCGATCGGAGTGGAATACACCAAGTTTTTTAGGTGTCCCCACAGGAAAAAATCTATCAGCATAGTCCGGAGATCGAGGAGGCCAGTCAATAGGCCCTCCTCTACCTATCCAACGGTTTGGATAAACATTATTCAAGTGCTCCTGCACAGCAATGCTGAAATGAGGTGGTGCCCCATCGTGCAAGAAGTACATGTTTAGGCGGATTTCAAATGTATGAAGAAAGTCAATAATATTACTTTAATAACTAAAATTGTCCACCATTCTCTCTAAGACCTTAGTCAGAAGGAAAAAATCTTATAGGAACGTGTCACCTTATTTTTATATGTTTTATCTGAATCTGAGATATTTCCCACATTTTCCCGGACACCCTGTATAATACAATAATATAATATTGTAACGTTCTTACTTGATTTGGTTTTTTACATTCCTTCGATGTTATCGGTAGGTAATGAATAATTGTTGCCAGGTTTTTGTTACAGATTTGCGTATTAGGTCATGCAATGATACTTATCAGAATCTGCAGGTGATGATCCCTTTCACTCTTGGTTAGACTCGTTTTTTCCTTAAATAGGTGTTCCTTGACCGCACGGACCTGTGTTCATCGTTGAGAGATTGCCTTTTGAGGAATTATTTAATGTTTCTATTAACCCTTTGGAGAACAGGTACCCTGATTTCACCTGTACAGGTATGTAGTGACCCAAAATAGTAGCACTGTTTCGCACCGCACTTTACTCGACTACACTGTATATAATATTTATGTTTCTTTAAGAATTTTATTGTGGATAGGAACTAAGAGCGCTCGAACTACACACACGGAAAAAAATACATTTCTAAATCCAAATATAGTTCTATACTTATAATTTTATATTTGATCCATTAATAATTTACTTAGAAAAACAATACGTTATTATTCATTCAAGTATTTGCTTAATGTTAATTTCCAACTCTTTCAATATTCAATTTAAGTATTTTTTATTTAAACAAAGAATAAAAAATATATTTTATTAAATAAAGGATTGTTCTTAAATTAAGTGAAAATGTTTTCTCTTTTGAAATCCATATAATTCTTCAATTAAGAACTTAAAAAATACTTCAATTAAATATATTAACTATTGCAATAACACTAAATTATACTTGTATAATTATTATTACTTTGAGACAAGTACCATTTTATTGAACAAAGAGTAATTCATCTTTGCCAAAATAACATTATATTTGAAGAGAGTATACTTATTCTTAAATAAAGTGTAAACGTATTGCGACGCAGTAGGCGACAGGCGCAGTAACTGCGTAGTACATAAAGGGAAGGGAGAAGAAACCATTTTGCTAGGTACGCGTACGTGACCACAACAATAGCAGAGACAATAGTGTGTTTTTGGGACTTTTGTGATCCTTTTTCTATGTTTTGTGTGCTAAAGACATGGATGTTTTATTAAAGGAGTGGAATTTCGAATCATTAATTCCAATATTTGAAGGTAAGTTTAATTTCTCATACTTAATTATAATAATACGGGCAACGGGAATAAACATGGAAAAATACCGAGAAAAATTCAAAAAATTATTAAGCCCTATTTGTATGGGTAGCTACAGTAGAAACCACCAATATATGAACGTGACTCATCGGGTGCCGAACATATCTCAGACATGCTAGCAGTAATGTTTTACTTGTCTTGTACATTCAAAGCAGCGGTAAATGTACTCACACGTAGGTTTTTAAGCATCCGGTCTAAAATGCGCCATCTGTGATGTAAAACTGCCTAGGTGTTGGACAAAGATGGACATATGACGCGTGTCCTAGCTTGTTACTTATATTCAGTAGAGTTCGTGTTTTAGGCATTTATTTTATTTTATTACATAGTAAGGTAACCAACTTTACCGTCGGCCATTTGTTTTTATATGTCATATGATCTTTGTTTTTGCATATCGTGTTTCTGGTGTGTGTTTACGGATTAATAATCGATTTAAACGTTGTAGTGCTAGTGGTTTTTATTGCAATTGTTATTGCATGTTTATTGAACTTTATTGCAATTGTTATTGTACGTTTTTTGGACTTTAAATAAACGGTGTGTGTTTACGGATTAATAATCGTTTTAAACGTTGTAGTGGCATTAGTTTAAATTATGTAAAACAGGTAGATGTCGTATAAAAATCCTTACCCAGAAATTCTAGGCTAGAATACAAAAATATTTTTATTATATAAATTTTGTACTAGGTAGTATTAGTTTAATACATTCTGAAGAAGCTACTGTGTAGCGAAACAATTGTCAATATTTAATAAATTTCGTGAAACTAACGCAAGTTGTTTTTAATTTAAATATCTTTCACTTTTTACCTGACCTGCGTAAACATTTTTGTTTTTTGTCACCAATTCTGAAATATTTGCGTTTACAGTTAAAAGAATAGAATATTCTGTAACAAGTTTGACGGTTTCACGAGAGGGGAATATGCAATTCCAAACGTGTTTCAGACTATACTTTTTCTACGTTTCCAAAAAATACCATAGACAAAGAATTTAATTGGAAGAAAGTTTATTTATTAATTAGTTTCTAAGAAAACTACATTTTATTTAATTATCGTAGACATTAATTATTAAAATTTAACTTTAAAAGCAAATATATTATAAGTATATCAACCAACATTACACTCAAGATTTTTTACAAACTGGACTGCACTGGACCGTGACCTTCGATAGATTGCTTCGTACGAATGTGTCGGATGAGTCACGTTCATATATTCGTGGTTTCTACTTTATTTGGGTATTTTGAGTAAAAACAAACCGTTATTTAATATAATAGGTTTGTTCTAACATCAAATTTCTGTTGGTTTGAGGCTGGTATACGGTAAAGCAGTGCTGCCAACTCTCTAAAATATTTATCCCTAAAGCTAAGTCAAAACCCCCTAAAATCGCCACAATTACTTGAAAATCTCCCTAAACAATTAATATTATTTAAAAAATAATAATAAAAAATAATTAATAATAAAGTACTAAATAATATTCTGTACTTTAATAATTAATTATTAATAATCTTTAATATTCTTTATTCATAAATTGTTTATTACCTACATCAAATATAATTTCGTCTTCTGATTCTGATTTTTTAAATTGTACATGTTTACATTACATACACCTAACATTTTTTGCAAGATACGCCATTTCGTTGCAATGTGAATCTTACCATAATACACAGAGAAGACCATAATACTTCGTAACATTTCAATAGATTGGGTATTTCGCATATTATTGACAAGATTATATAAGGAGAATGCGCCTTCGCCACTTGCGTTTGAAATAGGTTTGACAAAATTATGTTATCCCAGGTTCTATATTTTTAGACTTATATTTCTTTTATTTAAAAAAATAAATATCAATAGTAAAAAATCCCTAAAAATATAAAGCCCCTAAAAAAATCCCATCCCACTCATTTACCCCCTAAAGTTGGCAGCACTGCGCCAAAGAAGCATCGGGTTTTCGCAACGCGTGCGCCATCTGGTGTCAACATTATTGAAGTAATAGGTTTGTCAACAATAAATTAAAATACAAATTGCACATTATTTTTAAATAAATAAGTAGTTTTTTCACAAAGAAGAGGAAAGTAGAAGTTTTACTCAAATATTTTGTTCGCCAAGTTTGAATTGCACAGGTTAAGAGAATACATTAATTGTCTTTTTGTGTTGCAGCCTGCAACTTGCAGGTAAAAATTGAAAAATCACTTGGTTTAGTACTTGATTTCGATTTATTAATTTGTATATGCTTAGTTACGTTATTGTGTGTATTGTGATCATTGTGAATTATTGTGTTTTTAATTGTAAAGGTAATTAAAGAACTAATTCGAAGTTGCATTTTTATGTTTTGCCAAAGGATCAAATTCAGTACGTATACCTATTTGGTTGTGCAGAATCAACTAATGATAGCTTTATCTAATATAATTTATATTTAAGTTTGGAAGTTTTTAAGAAATTACCACAAAACCTCGCACAAAACAATAACTATAAAAACATAACCTCAATCTTAAACATTTTTATATTTGAGTCCTCTAAAAATAACGCCGACAACTGCATTTAAACAATAATATATCTACGAATTCATGGCAACATAATATTATATAAAATTCATATTATACCCGTTATCGGTACTTTATTGTGCAACAAATCAATAGACGTTTATTTTCTCGATATTTTCCGCACTCATTTTAAAAAACACTCATTTAAAATATATGCTTTTGACAGTTGCTTAATAAAACTGAAGTTAAGTTACGATGATGATGGCCACGAGGTGGCGATACTAGCGATACTTCTTTAGCGTATAGTGGTCCAGTGGACCAGGTCCACATTTAGTCCAGTCACGTTGGTATTTTCCTGCCCAGTGAGCGGTACCAGGCTGAAAACTCGTATACACCTTTATTTTGTCGTTGTCTCAAAAATCAGTAAAACTATAGTTTTACCTATAGGTATGTCGCTTCGTTAGTTATTGCAGGTCAAAGGTCATAAAAATACGTTTTTCACGTTTATCTCGGTTCCTATGGCTTTAATGATGTCAATACCTATTACAAAAGTTGGAGATAATAAAATTCCTAACCACTTTTGTCTGAAACTTTTTTTCATAAAATGAACCGTTTTTGAGATAGAGCGCAAGGGGCGGGAAGCGCTATTGGTCGAAAAAATGGACATTGACCAATTTAATGTGCCCGCCCAATGGTGAATTTTTGCATACACGTTGTTGTTATGACTATAAATAATTGGTGAAAGTTTCCCATCGATTCGGCGATTGTGTGGGCCGTTACGGAGAGTCAAAGTTCGACCACCCCTTCACCAATATCTCGAAAACGGTCAACTTTTTGACAAATTGGTTTTTAGAAAAGTTTTTCGTCATTTAATTTCCTACAAATTTGGTCTTAGGTAAATTTCTCTACAATGAACCGTTATTGAGATATGGCGCAAATATTGAATAAAAAAAGGGGTAATTCTCGGAAATATTATTTAGGATAATTTAATTATTGTAAAATAAGGAACATCTATGTTTATTTTTAGAAAATGAAATTGACTTGGACAATGTTATGCTTTTGACAGAGGATCAAAGACTGCGTTCCGTACGTAGTCACGTAGTGGGACATTGAGGTGTGGAGCATAGAACCTTGGAATGACAAGGTTCTAAGTGCAGCGTCACTGTTAAATTAAAATGATCTATAGATTATTATTATTTTTATCTATAGATATCTATTGTATACAAATTGTATAATACAAAACTAAATATTGCAGATAAGGCGTTTTCGCTTAACAGGGCACCTGCACTTAGAACCTTGTCATTCCAAGGTAGGTAGCGTAATATCTAACCGTTTTATTTTTTTAATTTGTTATTTTTACTAAAAATAAATATATGTATCTATTTCTAGATGTTTTGTTTTTTTGTAAATACCTATCTTATTTCACATATCAAGTTTAAATACTGATTAAAACGACATTAGTGCAATTAGCTTCAATCATTTATTATATTTGAAGCAAAAATGAATTTATTTAAAACAAATTTTACCTACTTAAAGCAAGAAAAACCCTAAATTTAAATCAAATTAAATGTAAACTATTTTCAATAAAAGTATTCTTTATATTGAAGCTACAATATTTTTAAAACAAAATTAAAAAATACTTCAGATTAGTATTAGTAGTTATTAGAACAATCGGGGGTTATATTTGAAATAAGTATAAGAAATATTTGGAAATAAATTGTAGTTTTTTAAATAAGAATAGCTTAATCTTAAAACAATGTTAAGGCTATTGTCAAATTCAACACTAGCGTATTCTGAATATAAGTAAAATTTTTAAGAATAGGGCTATATTTGAATCAAATATTATGAGTTCTTGTGGAATAGTGAAACGAGTATATTCTTGATCAAACGCTACTATTCTTTAATATAGTGCAGATTTTTTTCCGTGCATCCACTCTCTTACCGGTTTGATTTGAAACTGCTGATAATAAAATAATTTTCACATTTAGTATTATTTTACAAGAAAGGCACTTAATTTTAACGATTGTATGACATTTGACAACTGTCAACTAAATTAATATCAACTTCAGTCCGTGACTAAAACGCCATAAAGCCACAACTTTTCAATGTGTATTTAAAAGGTCACTTAGTGTCATGGAAACATGTACGATAATGGGCGTTTTAAATGAGTGGATAAAATATTAAGGACGCTTACTAATGTATTTTTTATACACTTGTAATTTATTTTTTATATAAAATTAATAAAGATGTATAAAGTTATCCAGTTAAAATAAAACTTGAGATCAGTGTATCAACTACATACATGTCTTCCTTTATGCCCGAATATTCGTTACGGGAGAACGGACTGGCCACAGGACAATTCAGTTTTATGAATATCCGCACTATTTGATACACACTCATACTCTCTTTTCTTCGTCGGAATCCCGATCCTGGTTTTATTATTTATTACGCCAATTACGGACCGTATCGCGTATATCACAGGCCACCACTTAAATTTTATATAACATAAATCCAGTATCGTACAAATAGATGTCCTCCTTATTCACCGGTAATCCTAGATTGAGTAATTGAAAGTTTTATATCTATTGAAACCCAACCTTTGGATACATTTTAGTTAATTTAAAAAACAGATTTACCAACATTCTAAAGAAAGACCAATTTATTAATTATTATTAATCCCAAAGTATCACTGGTCATTTTGCAAAATACACGTTAACTTTTTTAAGAATAATTTAAGCAAGTTAACTATAAAAATGATCATCATTTTGCTTAAAGTGTGATTTGGCAACATTTATATTTATATTATAATTAAATTTAATTTATATATAATTATAATTTTATTATATTTATATTTCATTTTATTATATTTTTTAATCAAATATTTCAATATTTAGTTTAATTAGTACCCATAGCTACATTATCAATAATCCTTGGTTAAAGTATTTAATTAAAAAATATTTACATATCCATTAACTGCTCTGAAAAAATTATAATTTTAAATTTAACAAATTGTGTTAGTAAATACTTTTTAAAACCGATAAAACGTCTAATGGTTAATTTTTAAAGGTTTTAATATACAAATATTATTTACTGTTTCTATCAAAAATTAAAAATATGTATTAGTACCACCTCTAAAAAAAGCAAACAATGAAGATGGTGTGGATATTTTTCCTTTATTTTGGTGCATGAAAGAATAAAAAGATAATATAATGAACCCAACGACAACGAAAAGTTTTTGTTTTGTTGAGTCGTGTAATTTTTTAACAAACACATACAGCAACTATGAGTTTTTGACTTATTCCAGGAAAGTTTTATTATAAAGTATCCTGAAAAGATCTGATACAATGATGTTTGTAAGTCGTGTAAAAAACCTATACAATTTTAGGATTTCTAATTTAATAATTAGTTTATTAACATTCTAAAATATGAATTACTCTTAAACTGCTCGAAAAAAATAGCAAAGAGCATATTTGAAAGCCTCTTATGCTTTTAATAAATGATAAATCAAAGATTTGTTAAGGTTTATTATTCTTTAGGCATTACTTAACAACCAAAAAGGATAAAAAATTCTAATTAAACAATTACTATTTAATAGGCACTAGGGTTTGGGAAGAGTGCCAAAACCAAATTGTGCTGATTACGTGTAATATTGAAAAAGTTTAAGTAAAACTAAAAACATCGAGCCTTAGTAACGCGTATGCCCTCCATTAGCACCAATAAAAGCTTGACACCGCCGAGAGATGCTTCGAACGAGATGTCTTAGCGAATCTTGTGAAAGGTTTTTCCATTCTACCACATAAGCCTCGGCTGACTGTGGTACGGTTAGAAGTGCAGCAGAATACGCCCATCAAACATATCCCTTTAATGCCCTATCGGATTAAGATCCAGACTCATTGCAGGCCACACCATTACCTGGATCTCTTGCTCCCGAAGAATGTTCCTTCTGAGTTTTGCAGTATGAATTCTACAATTGTTCTGTTGTATATTAAATCCACTTTCGATATTGTTGACAAGGTAGAACAAAACATTTCAGGAAGGCAAAGATATACATTAAAAAACGACGAACAAGTAGGTGCGGCCATCCATACTCATCCCACCCCAAACCATTACCGAGCCGTCTCCGAACCTGTCCATTTCTTGTATGGTGGCTTCAGTAAAGAGCATGGATCTCCAGTACCAAAGTTGCCATTGCGAGTGATTTTATGGCCTCTGACAGTTTGATCATCCCCACGCTCCAGTACCAGTACGTGGATGAAGATGAACCTGTTATCCTGAAGAGTTGTTTGTCGTTTAGGGCATTGCCCAGCTTTCTTGGAGTAGACACCAGTATCTGTTTTAAAGTCTTCAGTTGACAGATCCTGAAGTTCATTTGCTACGTAGCGCATCTAATGTCCATCACCCACCAAAGTAACAGCCCTTGCTACTTGGACTTCGCTAAGGCATTTTTCATCAGGGTCTGTCCCTAATAAAAAATGACATATTATAAACTGACTTGTATACCAAGGACTTTTTGGATGCTTTTTTAAATTCGCTAAATCACCAAGAAAACTTTTGGTACAGTTCTCAGTTTTTTGCTACTATTAAAGTAGGGTTAAATTTCAATCTTATTCTTGTAATGTCCAACGAATAATAAATCACAAAAAAAACTTTTTATTATGCGTTCCGATAAATTCTTTGAGCAGTGGATAATAAGTACAAAAGATGATATGCCGACATCGCACTTGCCAAGATTAGGGGCCAACACATTTAGAAAACGGTTTATTCTAGTTTTGTTCTTCTCAGGCGCAGATACAATTCGGCTGATTCATTCCAAATGTTCCAAATGTTTTAAATCTCAGCTTATCCACTTTTTAATAAAAATGAGTTAGTGGTGTCTGTACATTTAACATGTATCCCCCTATACCCTGAAAAGTTCTTAATATTCTAAAACTCACCTTATTCCATTTAAAATTCATTTACAAATTGACTATCGTTCCAAAACTTGCCTTATCTATTGGTTATATCATGCAGAACTTGGCATATACGTATGTAATTTTAAATTATTTTAAACTGGAGCTTTTACTTATGCCTATATATTTCGTAAAGTATTGTGTTTGCCTGATATGCGTTAGTACTCACGTGTAAGGTTTTTGACATTTTGCTCAAAAACAACTAATATGGATAAGACAAGCCTATTTGTTGATCAAAAACTGAAAGCAGTAATTTCAAAAGAATTCATTAAATACCCTACAGAGGCCAAACCAAAAAACTAAAACACGTTTTTCTCACAATTATATTTTTACACATACTGCGTTTTGGAATGGAACAGCCGAATTGTCCCCCATAACTAACGACCGAAGCACTTAATTTCTCTATACACTCTTATAAAAATCAGATTTGTTAACATGAGTTTGTAGTTTGTTAATTTTATTTTGTAAATATATTTTTCGTAGAACCCTGATTTGTAATTATTTCAACAAAGAAAAATATTTTACCGAAAGTTTTGTAAAGGTAATATGCAATTTTGTAAAAAAAATGTTTGTTTGTTAATTTCATAGGTTACAGATTATTTTGTTAATCTTTAACAAATAATTTCTTGATTTTAGGCAGCCAATCAAAATATTTTCCACTAACTTTTTTATCGTCATACATCCAGCTTCAGTACAACAATACGCATTCACAAGTTCAAATGACTTCAGCGTCTGCAACTTATGTTTCTGCTTACTTAAATTCGTAACGTGTTCGTAACAACTGTTCAGAGTGTTTATAATATATTACCAAAAATCTTTTATTATTGTTAATCTAATTTCTTATACATATTTAACGAGTGTGCAAAGTGCAACGTATCCGAAAAAAATAGCCATCAATGATTTTCAAAATGAAATTAGGGGATACAGTGAAGTGGGTTAAAGTTACGAAATACATTAGTAAGTGATGTAGTGGTACTGATGGTTGTTTTGAACAAAATTTCTGCATAATTGGATGATTTCAGAATGGTGTGTTATTTAATTGTGTGTATTTTAGTATTGGGTTCATTTATGTAGGTAAGTGTTATTTTTTTGTTCAGGAAATTAATTAATAAAGCAACATTTCTTATTAATTTTTTTTTACTTAAGTTACCAATTTACAACAATGACTTTTGTTTTTGTATCTACAATCTGTAAGAATAAGGACCTTTTTAAAAATTACCAGAAGGTTGGTTGAATTAATGACATAGGATTTTGTTGTTAAATCTTCAAAATGTTTGTTATAATTACAAACTACTTATTTAATTACAGTTGGTTGTAAACTTAATATTTGGTTAAAATTAACAAATATTTTTTTACTGTATACCTATAGGTATAGGTAAAAACACGTGTTTTTATTTAATACCAGCTAAACAGAATATTATTTAAATGCAAGTATGGATAACAAACTAAAATTTTATAAACATTTAAATTTGTTTACATCAATTTGTTTACATCAAATTTTTATCAATCATTGTTACGTTAGTATACTAAAGATTTTTATTAAATTTATATGTAAAACAATGCAATAAATGACTAAAATATTTACGGATTATTTTAATTTTTGTTAAAAAAATTAACTGGGAAAATTTAATTGAGATAAAGCTGGTTAAAAAAATATTTAGGTATAATACAAAATGTATTTGGGGGGGTTTATAAGGTTTTTTTTCGAACGTAAATAATTTGTATGACAAAATGTAAATAAAATAATATTAAGTATAAAAAAAATATTACAAACTTTATACAGGGTGTTTCACAACTTATCCACGAAATTTTAACCACATATGCACTGTTACGAAAGAAGTTGATTTCTAAAAAAAAAATGTAATAAAAGTCCTACAGAAATTAAGTTATAACTCTGAGTGTCAATAAAACAATGAAAAATAAATATCTGTATTTTGCGCTCATCGTTGCGATATCACAACACTCATTAATAATTTCTTGTAGCAAATGTTGTACGAATCCACTAAAGAAAACAAAATACCAGGAATTCTTTGTTTTTTCATATTGATAAGAACATGTAAATAATGTTTAATTTGTATCGTGAGTGATCTGAATGAACAACGGTCGATTTTTGTGAATGTAATGAAAGTATTTTGCTAGTTTATGTTTTTCGATATTTATTAAAAATGGCACATGTGTACAGTAATGAGGATTTAGTGAATATTGTTTTAGCGTACGGAGAAGCAGGGCAAAATTCGGAAGCGGCTTCTCGTTTGTATGCCAACCGATTTCCGGATAGGCACAGACCACATCCACAAACATTTACTTCAATTGTTTTACGTGCACGTGCTACTGGTGATTTGCGCCCCAGACGTGGGGTGGATGGGGGTCGGGTTCGCCCACAACGCGTTTTAAACGCCGAAGAAGAAATTTTGAATATTGTGGAAGAAAATCCAGGAATAAGCACAAGGAGGTTAGCCCAACAGGTACCAGAAGTCTCACATGTGACAGCGTGGCGCATATTACGTGAAAACCAACTGTACCCTTATCACGTGCAGAAAGTCCAGGCGTTGCTACCCACAGATTACCCCCTCAGAATAAGATTTTGTGAGTGGTTGTTGCAACAAAATGCTCGAAATGCCCGTTTTACAGCTGATATTTTGGCCAGCGATGAATCAATTTTTACTCGAAATAGTATAACCAATCTTCACAATACACACGTTTGGTCATTTGAAAATCCTCACGCAATAGAGGAGAGAAACTTCCAACATCGTTTTTCTTTAAACATGTGGGCAGGTATTGTCGATGAACGTCTAATTGGACCGTTCATATTGCCAGATCGGATGGATGGTCACCAGTATTTGGAATTTCTTCAGCATGATTTGCCGGTCCTTCTTGAAGATGTGCCATTGGCGGTCCGAGCAAGGATGTGGTTTCTGCACGATGGGGCACCTCCGCATTTTCGTTTAGAAGTTCGTAATTTTTTGAATGAGGTACAGCAGATACGCTGGATCGGTAGGGGTGGACCAATTGCATGGCCTCCACGGTCTCCCGATCTAAATCCTCTGGACTTCTTTTTATGGGGATACTTGAAAAACGAGGTATACCATACTCCAGTGCAGAATATTGAAGATCTGCGTGACCGAATCACAGTGGCTGCCGATAATTTGAGACTTCAAGCACAGCAGGAAGGAGGTGTATTTCAGTTAGTGCGCCGAAATTGGATTAGACGCGCCCAAGCTTGCATTGAAGCCAATGGAAACCATTTTGAACAGCTTTTATAAGTAAGTGAACTGGTAAACTGTATTATTTTATTATCTCGATTTCTGTAGGACTTTTATTACATTTTTTTTTTAGAAATCAACTTCTTTCGTAACAGTGCATATGTGGTTAAAATTTCGTGGATAAGTTGTGAAACACCCTGTATAAAAAATAAGCCGTTTAAATTAAACCTTTTCCATCATTTTAATTTCTTGTATAATTTAACACTAAAAACTTTCTATAGTTTTACAATTAAATTTTTATAAACTAGGTATATATAAATATGACTATACAGTTATTACAAAAATGCAATTTGGTATGTCACTTACAATTTAATTTAATTTAAATATAGGTATCATAATCGAATTTAATAAATTTGAATCAATTTGGTGAATAATTGCGCATTTATATAGGCGCCAGGAATGCTTAAAACATTTTATGAATTTAATATTTCATAAAACTTAACTTTAGCATTAATGTCTGTGGCAGTTTTCTTAACTTTGGCGTGTATAATGTTATATGAAGAATAATGGGAAGAACAATCATCAAATTGTAATCAGAAAGTGCAGTAAATCATTGCTCGCTAGAGGTGCCATCTGGCGCTTAAAAAGACCGGTCCAGGCTTAATATTATCTGATGATGCCTGCTGTCTCTTCCATCCATACAATGTTTTTATAATCTTGCAGTTAAGCTGTTAGAAAGACTTTATTATATAGGTAATTTAAAAATATTTTATCCATAATTTTAAGAGTAACGTTTTAATTTTACAATAATTGACATTAAATTAAAGATAAACATTATATATTTTTTATTTTTTAATTTTTTTAAAAGCGATATAAAAAAGATTATTTTCTTTAGTTAAACATGATGTTCATAAACTATATGTTTTGTAAAATACATGTCAGTCTTAGTGTGAAAAATGCGTAGTTTCTTAGCCCTTTTACCCACATGGATGTTCCTGTTACTTAACGCCTGTATAACAATAATTATTATTAAAAAATAATTATTTTAGGATATTTTTAAATTACCCTTTTTATTTTGGGATGGAATTAATGGCCCCACCAGGAGAGTTAAGCTTGTGGATTTTCCTTAGAAAATTTGTTGATTTAAGTTTTAATATATTAAATCGTCGCGTTCCACAGGGTTCTGCATCGTTCAGTTTACAAATCTTTGCTATTGAAAGATAAGTTGGAGCATATATAATTTCTATATAAATGTATGTGGGGAATTCCACGTGAATTCGACACGAAAAAATCTTTCCCATTTCGAAATTCCATGGCAATTTTTCCATGGGTTCCCTGACTCAAAATAAAAATTTAATTTTAATTTTAGCACGGTTGGTCAATTGATTTTTTAAATTTTCATGATTATAACGATTTTGCCAATATATCATCGATCATGACTTTGGTTCCAATTGTCTTGAAACAAGCTATTTGAAATAAATATTTTTGATGCTGTGGCATATCGGCACACTATGATTTTTTTCTTCGAAAATAAAAAATGAATCATGAAAATTAAAAAAATCATATCTCCATAAACAAACCGTGCTAAAATTAAAACTTAATTTTTATTTTGAGTCAGGGAACCTATGGAAAAATTGCCATGGAATTTCGAAATGGCAAGGGTTTTTTTTATGTGCATTAAAGATATGGATTACATTGAAGAATTGTTAATTAATACTGTGCACAAAATTAAGAAACTTCCCATTTGTTTAATGCAAATTTATTACTATAATTACAATATATTTTGGTTTTGGAAAAAATATATAAAGCAAATTTATCTCACTGAGTCCTATATTTCCCTACAACAACGAACTTAAAACTGTAATTTCAAATCAATATAGCCCTATATACCCATTTCCACAGACTGACACAGAGGTAACTGTTACAAATTTAAAAAATATTGTTTGATAAATTAATAAATTAGTAGGAGTAAAACTAATTGTTTAATTTTTTTTTTATACTCCAACCTTTAAAACGCCCATTATCATGTTTCGGGTATAGTACCCATAACACATCCTCTTCACTTTAACTGTAAAAAGTTCTTCTATATCGGATTTAAACGGTAGTTATTTCATTTGAAGATAGAAACTTTGACCGTTAAAGAAAAATTTGACAACTTACACTGCCATTTTGAAAAACAAATATTTAAATTAATTAGTAATAACTTATTGTTTATATACCTTATAATAGTTTTCTAAGAAAAATTATATTATAAACATTTCTGGAACCTGGCAAGCTCGCTTGTGCCAAATTTATATTTGTGACTAAAATGGCGTTTACAAAACTTAATGCCTAATATACTATTTTTTACTCGAACATTGACAAGCTGTGACTTTATAGAGTTTTAGTCACGGGCTGAAATTGGTAATATTGACTTTTGGGCATTTTAGTTACGGGCTAAAGTTAGCTTTATTATAAATTGCAAGAAAGTGGGTTTAAATTCGTCAGATGTTAACAATTAAAATAGGCTTTAACCCAGATAGTACCATAACTACCCAACCTACAAACCAAAATCTGTTTTTTGTATTTCGTTCTTTTAAAAAAACATGTATATAATATAAACATAAATTGTCTTGTATTATTAATAGTTTTGGAATGTTTTGGGACACTTATAATAAGCTTTTATTATGATTGAGGAGTTATCCCAAAATATTAAACGTCTTGTCAAATCTTCATACTCGCTCAATAATAAAATACCTATGAAACAACGAATTTCATTTGCAGTAATATTACCTATACGAGTATGTGAAACGGCATAGGTATTCGAATAATTGACGAGCGTATATATGCATATACATGTATATCCATATATCGATTACTTCATCATCGAAACATTGAAAAATTGGCTTCAACTTGTACACTAATTATAGGTTTCCAGGCAGGTACATTTGGCAACAAATCATTTTTTATCCACTTTGTGTCTACTTTTTCATTTTAATTTTAATTGTTTGGTAGTTTGTGGACGTTGATAATGGAAAATCATCTTCATCTTTATCAGGTGAAAAAATAACAATATTGTCTGGCAGTTCAGCTTCCTCCAAATCCTTGCATCCATGCATGAAGTTTTAGGGGTTTCTTCTTAAAACAACGATATTACTTCCTATTATACCACCGTTCTTTATAAAGAACATCAACAATGTAATGGTAATAAAACCTAACAAATGAAGTTTTTCATACTAAAATACTATGCAATAAAATATATGGACTGGTTATTTACCATGTGTGTAAAAATAATTAGGTTGAAAAGATAAATAAACAATTTGTACCTACATTCAATTGTTCATGCTGCACTTCTTCAGAAAATGACAAACACTGCTTGGCAAGAGGAGCTAACTTTATAAAGCTGTGAAATCTGAGTGTACTCGTAGTAGTAAAGGTCAAAATGAAGGCATGAAGGGAGTGTAAAGGTGTGACACTAAATTTTTGTACAAAAAATTGTTCCCCTTAATAACAATTTTTAGGTGTTTAAGCTCCTTTTGAAAATGTTTAAGAAATTAAGGGTGAGAGGTTATGAAATGAACACCCGTCTTGTTATATTCTTTATACCCTCTGCTTGTTATATTCTTTATACCTACAATCTTTTAAAGTTAATTCCCCAACTGAATTATTTTGGTCTCAAATAAATTTTTATATTTAAATTGTAATAATTAGAGGTGGCATTTAAGGTGGCCAAATCATAAAAATAAGTACCTAAATAGGTTAAGTTTTTTCTTGTTTTAGGTAAGAAATTTTTTAAATAAGTACTGGAAAGTAACTATAAGATGGTAAAATAATTTAATTTATTACTGTATAAAATTGTATTGAACAAGAATATTATGATTTGAAAATAACTGACGATTATACAGGGTAGGTACTTTGAATACAACAATACTTACTTCTATTCTTAGGTATCCCGAGGTTTCGGTGGTTTTCCCGTGGATTTTAAATTTCACCTTTTACTTTTTACGTCGATTGATGCTCATGTATCTATTTTTTTAAGTGTTCCACAAAAAACTATCCCGCCGTTATTATCCACACAAAGTTGACAGCGGCGTCAAAAATTATGATGTGTGACACTAAACTGTTCATGTAGTCCCACAATTACATCCGAACTTTCAGTATACCGATTTTGGATAAGTTTGCTTGATATTACATAATACACTGTGCTCATATCTGATTCTTTTTTGCTTGGATAAATAATATCATTTTTTTTTGTTTTTACAGATAAAAACAACGATGATATTTAGGATGGGTCAGTGAAATACAGTGGCTCGCTGGTTTTAAAAATATATATAGTTTTTTTAGTACTAAACAGTAGCTCTATAAAAATTATGGAGGAAAAACTTTCTTGTCTTGGAGTGTACCATCATCCCACCAAAGGATGACAATTTATTAGGTGACACCCTGTATCTTGTAAAAATATTATAATACCGTCATAAACAAAGACCGGATTTTAGGCCGTTAAAAATTGGAAATTAGGACACATAAATAGGCAATAAAAACCTATATTTTAGGCCGATTTAGGCCGAGTACCTAAAATAGGCCTCAACCGCCTAAAATAGACGATATGAAATAAAAACAACACGATTGAACATAACATTTATTCAGGTACTATTAACAAAAATAAAACAAAAAATATTTCTCTCCTAATATAAAATACATAATAAAAATAATAACACAAACTCTAGCAAACAATGGCCCGTATGAATAAAAAAAGGAAAACCTTATACTTGTAAAATTTAAAGCAACTTTTCGCCAATATGAATAAATGTAAAAGTAAAATATCCTACTTAAAATATTAAGTAAATTAATTTACTATTTCATTACTATTAATGAAAACCTAATTTTATCTTACTGTGTATACCATATGTACAGGTTGCTATACTATATTTGCTAATACAAAAATGTTTGTAAAATTTGCAAAATTAATTGGTTTAATCAACAAATTTAATTAAAAAATATATTATATTACATATATTTTGCTAAAACAACAATTGTAATACATAGGTATATGGGGCAAAACACCTCAAGTGTTCCCACCTAAAAATGATGTTTTTTCGGATTTTAACAAAACTTTGCCAAATCATTGTCCTATTGGACTACCTTAATTTTCCAAATGGGGGGCAAAAAGGATTAGCGGGTTGCAGAGATACAGGGGCCTGAAAATTATTTTTTTTTCTCGTGCGCTTAAAAGACGTCGAAATATTTATGTATATAATAATTTTTTTTAAATTGATAATCAACATATCGTATAGCATTTTTTCCACGCTTTACGATAAAAATGGTCTCGAAAGCGAAAAAAAAATCTCGAAATGCGACCCATTTGATTTTTTTAAAATTAATATCAAAAGAAAGCTTGTTCAATTCCCTAAATTTTGATGTAATATGAAGATGGGATCCTAAAAAAATAAGGGTTGAAGCGCGTAGGGACCGTGCGGCGAGCAGCTACTAGTATACCTATTGCAGCGGTGCTCGGTCAACTACTTAGTTGATTAATTGGAGGGTCAATACAACTTTTAAAATTATTTTTATATAGAAATAAATGTATTTTTCGATGGGTTAAAGTCAAAACAGCTCAAGCGCCAAATTTTAATTTTTTTTTTTAGAAGAAGGTCGATAGAGAATTTACATGTACTTCTAAAAAATTTAAAAATTTTGGCGCCTGTGTCGTTTTGCCTTAAACTCATCGATTTTATTGCAATAGTTCAAATTAATAGCAATTAAAACCCATGTTTTGGTTTTTGTAGTCGAAAAAGAAAAATGTAGAAAGTAATAAGTTGCTCTTACTCTGAATAAATTACACGTGCACGTAAATGTAAATAAGTTCTACTATTTAATGCAATTGCAAGTGTCTCACAATAATAATAAAAATTTTTCATGTAAACTTTTTATTGAACATTTTACCTATTTTTTATTTTTGGGAAAAATATCATATTCGTTAGCAAACGATATTTTTTTTTAAGTACAAAATTCCTTTTCCGTTAGGAACAAATGAGTGATATTTCTGTGTCCCAGGAATTGATTTTGCAGAATCAAATCGCTTTTTAAGAATTTCTGCTGTTTTCATATGATTTTTTTCAGGACTGAAAAATACTTTTGTTTCTGACAAACTTTTTTTAGCCCATTCATACAAATCATTGGCACTTAAAATTGGATTTTTTGATGTTGCCTGCATTCCCGCCAATGCCATCACAGGGGCCTTTACCGTGTGCTGTTGCATGAAAGTGCCACTCGGCTAAAATACCAAAATCAGTTTCATGTTGCATAAGGTTTTTAAAGTTATGTATACTTGTTTTTGCAATGTTGAAAGTTACAACTTGTAACTAGGGGTTTTGGTAAACTAACAAAAATAGTTTCATTGGTTGCTTGTAAATTAGGTATGCCATGATTTTTTATTTATGCTGGGCATAGAAAGGCCCCTGTGATGGTATTGGTGGGAATTTAAAAATATTCGCTGCCCCCGCAAATTTGCAGGCAACATCAACAAATCCAATTCTAAGTGCCAATGATTTGTATGAATGGGCTAAAAAAAGTTTGCAAGAAACAAAAGTATTTCTCAGTCCAATTGCATTAAATAGTAGAACTTATTTACATTTACGTGCACGTGTAATCTTTTCAGAGTAAGAGCAACTTATTACTTTCTACAATTTTCTTGTTCGACCACAAAAACCAAAACATGGGTTTTAATTGCTATTAATTTGAACTATTGCAATAAAATCGATGAGTTTAAGGCAAAACGACACAGGCGCCAAAAATTTTAAATTTGTTAGAAGTACATGTACCTGCAGGTCGATAGAGAATTAAATTCTCTATCGACCTTCTCCTAAAAAGAAATTAAAATTTGGCACTTGTGCTGTTTTGACTTAAACCCATCGAAAAATACATTTATTTATATATAAAAATAATTTTAAAAGTTGTATTGACCCTCCAATTAATCCACTAAGTAGTTGACCGAGCACCGCTGCAATAGGTATACTATAGTAGCTGCTCGCCGCACGGTCCCTACGCGCTTCAACCCTTATTTTTTTAGACTTATTCTTGGGATCCCATCTTCATATTACATCAAAATTTAGGGAATTGAACAAGCTTTCTTTTGATATTAATTTTAAAAAAATCAAATGGGTCGCATTTCGAGAAAAAAACAAATATATTTTTAAAATCGTTTTTTTATAACCAAAAAATTTTTTCTCGCTTTCGAGACCATTTTTATCGTAAAGCGTGGAAAAAATGCTATACGATATGTTGATTATCAATTTAAAAAAAAATTATTATATACATGAATATTTCAACGTCTTTTAAGCGCACGAGAAAAAAAATAAATTTTCAGGCCCCTGTATCTCTGCAACCCGCTAATCCTTTTTGCCCCCCATTTGGAAAATTAAGGTAGTCCAATAGGACAATAATTTGGCAAAGTTTTGTTAAAATCGGAGAAAACATCATTTTTAGGTGGGAACACTTGATGTGTTTTGCCCCATATGGAAATTTTATGTAATACAGTAAAACCTATGAAAACAAAGTAAATAATAATTTTCAACCATTATTTTACAAACTTAATATTATCCATAATTATTTATAATAAATATTTAGATATAACAAAAACACAATTACTTTTTTCATTAGGTTTTCAATAGTTTTGTAATTTGTGGTCCTCGTAATCTCTAAGGGCGTCTAGGCAAAATAAGAGCAAGAAAGCAGGGCCTTATTAAAAATAATTAACTTTTTCGCAAAAAGCCTAGCTTTTAGGCTCGTAAAAATGTCCTTTTAGGATATTAAATCAAAATTTCACCATTTTAGGCCTTTAGGCCAAACGCTTAATTTTTTTAAGTTTAGGATTAATTTCAAGGTTCCAAACAAATGCCTGAAATATAAACAAAAAGGAATTTTGCCTAAAATCCGCTCCTTGGTCATAAATTTTATAATTTTTTAATGCAGCGTCACACAATTGCTGAAAATACATAAGATTTTTAAATAGAGATTAATTAAAAAAACTTGAGAAACTCATGCAAAAGCATGAGACCTGGCAACAGGAATGTCTTCTTCTTCTTCCACTGTAATGGCCTTTCCCTTCCGGGATTTAGCCAGCTAAATCTGAATCTTCTTCATTTTGAAGGTACTGGAGCAAGCGAGTCTAGGATAACCTATAGTTTCACCTTTTCTTCTTGAAAATTGAACCTACACCTCGCCAAAGTTTTTTGTTTCGAATGCGTTCCACCAACTTCAAATACCGACAGACAGCTCTTTAAGAAACTAAGAAAATTGAATGTTTACCTTAATGTTTAGCCCGTTTGGGTTAATTCTAGATTCCTTTAGGCCATATTAGTATCTGTGATACAATTGCTGTGTGCAGTCCCGGTTGCATAGTATGTACCGATTGCAGCAAAGGCCACGTCGTTTGACGGTGTGGATCACCTGATGTTCTTACATCTCGCCTCTGTTGACTTAACAACCGAGCATATAAGCTGAGGGAGTAATTTGTTTTGATTGTGTTCCACTACACCAAGTTGCCCGACACTGATGAGACCCAATAAAGGTCGAAACAGCTGTCTGTCGGTATTTGAAGTTGGTGGAACGCATTCGAAACAAAAAACTTTGGCGAGGTGTAGGTTCAATTTTCTTATATTCTTATGAATATTACCAGTGATGGGTCAAGAAAGTTTCTTAAAGAAACTAAGAAAATTGAATGTTTTCTTCTTGATTTTATATTATTTATTTTTTTAAAATTATATCACTGAATATTCTTTTTAGTCCATTTTTATATCAAACTAATCAACAATTTGATCATTTCAGTTCATTCTTAATTCTTCTTCTCAATACACTTAAACATTTAACCATAAACAAAATCGAAAACCGCGCAGTGGAAGTCACTTTTAATACACTTTTAATATTCTAAACACAAACTCGATCACGATATAAGCAGCGAAAGTCCAAGGGTAAAAAAAATAGAAAAAAAAACGACCATGTTCTATATGGCAGTTTGCTCGTATAACATCAATCTTGAAAATCTTCCACCATCTGTGGAAATCTTTGGGAAATTTACCAATCTAATGAAGATTATGCAGTTTAAACATTTATCAGATTTTTGTGTGCTGTGGGCCCCAAATTGTCCTCCCAAAGACCCCTGCGACAGGGGTCCGCCGAAGTGATAGGGGCCCTGTCGCTTCGGCGGCCAATACAGAACCCACAGGAATAATAATAATAATAATAATAATCTCTTTATTGCCCAACAGATAAATCCAATTACAGGACAATGTTTACAAAATAAAACATAAACATAAGATATATATAAAAAAAAATAATATGATACAAATAAATCTGAAAAAAAAATTAATAAAAAAATAAGAATAAACACAAATTCTTTAAATCAAAAATAAACTATTTGCAATTCTAATAAATGAACACAATGTACAGTTATTTATATCACAATCATTACTAATGCTATTATAATTTCTACAAATGGACTGCAAAGGAAGAATTATAGTACAAGTTCGTTCTAGAAAAATTACAATAAAAATAAAAAGAATTTCGCGACCCTAGCCTTGGAACAAAAAAATTTAATTGATTTAACAAATCAGGACAATCAATCTTATTGTTTAACAACTTAAAAAGATAAATTAAACCCATTACAATTCTCCTTTGCCTTAATGTAGTTAAACCAAACCTTAAACACAAGGAATGACATATTCTCGTCGCTGTTCGTTATTTCAGTACCAACCCGCATTACCAATCCTGTACAACAAAAGTAACTACATGGTGCATAATAATTGTCATCCGAATACGACAATCCCATGGGGTTGCAATATTATTATTATTATTGCAATATTACAAAAAAGCATGTTTTTGATGGTAAAATTTGTTTTATTTCTACTAAAATTAATAATTTAGGTGAAATAGGTAAAATTACACTAGCTCAGGCAGTAAAATGTTAGGTCCTTATCACTTAAAAATATAAATTTAGGTAAAATAAAATCAGGCACAAATAAAATCATTTTCATCAAAAAAGATTTTATTCCATTGCACCTAAAGTTTTGATTATCGTAGACACATAGGTAATAATACTTAAATCCCATCTCTAGTAATGATCTTACCGTTTCCAGCAGTTTTTCTAAATATTAATATTTAAAATAAATAATTTAAAAGTTTTAAAAATTCACATTAAAAACATATTTATACAAACTTCTAAATTGAAAAACATTAGGATTATTTAGTAATTGTAGTATCCTGAAATTAATATGGACATTAAAACTTTATTACCAAATTTGGCAAAAACAAACACATTCCTGTTGCGTGACGTTACCGATATTGTACAATTATAATCGATCGATTTGAGGTTGCAGGACCATAAAGCAGGTATGCGGTCCCGAAATACACCTCGGGGCACACTTTAGGTATTTTAATATGATTTCTCCCGACTGCTGCACATTATTGGGAATCTGCACAGATGCTACAGAGTCATTCCTGATCTATATACCTTTCTCTACTCCCTGTCTCTATTGCTCCTTTGAATGCTTGTTTTACAAAACATTGGCGTTACACGAGTTTTATTTAATTTAATAGCTGTGTAAATTTTAATTAAAACCCGTAGTTCCAAGCTTGTTAACTTTCAGGGATTTAAAGTTAGTTCAAGATAAACGTTCAATTTATTAGGATAAAAACTAAAACCTACGCAATAAAGTATTTCCAAAATCCGCTTTTTTTGGTTACAGACAGCAAAACTATTATTCTTTATTAATGCTCGGAAAACGTCATAAGCTGGATTTATTTTTTATTTCCTTCCGTATTGTTTAACAGCACTATTATAGTTCTGTTTATAGATACCCGTACCCTAAGGACGCCCACCCTTACGCCCGTAGAGGTTGAACAAGTTTTTTCTTTTACGATAAAGGTCTCATGTCAAACCAATCACAGTTGATAGGACAATGCCCATTGGGCATGCGCTTAAGAGCTATAGCGCACATATACAAAATATTTAATATAAATCATTGTTTAGTATTATTTGATAATATATATTAGTTATTTAAAAGGTATATGTTTAAAGTAAACAATTGTTAAGCTATATTATATATAACTATCCTCAAATTAACAATATATTACAAGGTGTTTGTGCTATTGCAAGTCCAGGAAGTACCTACAGTTTTTTGTCGGGGGGTTGCCTGAGACAACGATATGAGTTATGCGTCAGTGCAAAGGTTATATAAAAGAGTAAAAGTGCATCCCTGTAAGGTGCGTTTGTTGCAAGAATTAAGTGAGGACGATTTTGATCGTGGGGCTGAGTTTTGTGAAATATTCATGCTTAACGGTTTTGTTAACCGTCATAACAGCCGCTACTGATCCCACCAAAACCCGCATTGGAAACATACGAGGTGTGTTCAGAAAATATCGGGAATTTTCGTTTTTTGAAACAAATATATATTTATTCGTCTACATTAATGTTGTCGCCTTCAAAATAGTCCCCATTGGATATTATGCACATGTGCCAGCTCTTCTTCCAATACTCGAAACACTTCTAAAACTCGATCTTTGGGATAGCCTTTAGTTCTTTCAGCGATGCGCTTTTAATGTCATCTATGCTTGCAAAAGGACTGCCCTTTAAGGTTCTCTTTATTTTTAGGAATAGGAAAAAGTCCAGAGGCATGTCTGGCGAATATGGAGGCTGGGGCAACATTACTGTATTGTTTTTGGCCAAAAATGTTGTTCAAAATTTAACAATTTTGGAACAAATTTTGCTGCCACGCGTTTCATACCCAAAACATTCGAAATAATTTCATGGGATGAGCCAATCGATATACCAACATCATCAGCGACTTCTCTGATGGTTTTTAACCATTTCTTCCACTTTTTCCATGTTTTTATCGGTTGTTAATGTGCTTGTGCGTCATCTTCAACGTCTTCACGGACATCTTGGAAACTCTTAAACCACTAAGTCTTGTAAACTCTTGTTTAACTTATAGCAGACTCAATATAGGCCTTTGTTAACATTTCACAGAATTTATTTCATTTTTTAAGCAAAATTGGATACAAATTCTTTGATCCATTTCTTTTAACGAACGAAAATCGCCGAGCTCATAAAACACGTCTAACCTTAGCGGCTGCCACAGACAAAGTAAACCGTGAAAACAGCTAAAGTTTTTATCATACTTCGGGGGCGTGTATACCAACATAATAAAGAAAATTTTATGACAACCGGACCCTCCAAACCCGCGAAATTTAACAATTACCGTTATTTTCTGAACACACCTCGTACACACAGCACCCTCAAAAGATAAATGTATGGGCAGGAATTATTGACCAACACATAATAGGCCCATTTTTTATTGAGGGCAATCTAACTGCAGAACAATATTTGAACCTCCTCCAGAAAAATATCATTCCAGCAGTAAGGGCATTGTACCCTGGGGAAAATAAGTAAGTAGACGACACCATTTGGTTCCAGCAAGACGATGCTCCACCACATTTTGGTTTGGCAGTAAGGAGATACTTATCCCAGGTATTCCCGAAAAGGTGGCGAACAGGGCCAATAGAGTGGCCAGCAGAATGGTCTCCAGACATAACACTATTGTTTTATTTATAGATTCATTTGAAGTCAGTGATGTACAAAAATAGGCCGGGCAATCTTCAGGTTCTTAGAGAAAGAATAGTTGATGAAACTCATAATGTTCAAGACGTTTGGCTTCAAAATGTAAAACATGAATTTGAAAATCGTTTAGGCCACTGTCTTGCCGTTAACACCGAACATTTTGAATACTTACTTTAGGTACTGTAATGGTTCAGTACTTTTATACGTTTTACATATTTATTTTTAAATAAGTTTGAAATTTCTAAATTGTGTTGTAAAATGTAAAAATCTTCGCAAAAGAGGTAAAGAAGAAATTACAAAGTTTCCTGGAAGACCGAAATTTTGCCTGAAATGGAAAAAAATCTGTTTACCAGATGAAGCGAAAACAACATCGAAACTTGGGAAGGGAAGAAAGGAAAGGGGCAGAAAGCGTTTGAAAATTGTATCGAACACATCGGCTCTTATACATTTTTACTAAAACGAAATTTATTGTAAAGTTCTGTTTAAAAAATTTTTACAAGTGTTTGTGTATTATCCCAGGTTAGTTCTTAATTTTAGTAGCCCAATTATGTAGTAAAGTCCACTAAACGTAGAACGATTTAGATTTAAATAAACTGAGCATTAGTTATTTTGCACTACTGCGTTTAGTGAATTTTACTCGATATTAACACCTTTTGTTTTAGCTATTTTTACAAAATGTTTTTGCCTTTTAAGTTTACTGCTATATATAAAAATTTATATTCCTTTCTTTTATTGTCTTAGGCTTAATTTAGTTGTATACTGTCCCGGTAACTCAAATGTTTAGATCTTCCCCAACACGATTATGCATTTTTTTTGCGGTAATTTTAAAACAAATATCAGTGTAATACAGGACGTTTCGTTGCTTAAAAGGGAGTATTGACCGTTAATTTTAAACTTTGAATGCTCCTTTTTCTTTAGTACGTAGTTTGCAGTAGATACTAAAATACTCCCCTCCGTGAGGGAAAACTGGTCACCTAGGTTCTCTAGGTGGCATCGCAACTTTTATCCCGAACCTTCAACTTTACGCGAGTTGCTTCCAGTGTGGACCTCGTTCTCCACAGGGCAACGTTAACGTTGACAGACTAACAGTTAACTGCCCTGTTAAACTAACAACGGTTTTCCTATTTTTGAACCTGTAGGGGGTAGATAGCGTAACGAGCCTCGTGTCATTCCATTGATTTGCATAAACTTTTAAAAGAAACAATGCCTAATCGTGTAATCCTTTGCTACTTCATAGCCGAACGGGGTTTTTTCTCAAGCTCTTTTTCCCTAAGAGCCACCCCTTATTTTTTTAAACTGTTTGTAAAGTAAATTAAATTGGGGTAAACTAAACACTGTATTTTATTTTTTTGTATACCTAATTTTCCCAAGTATGATTCTTAAAGCAATGTATTTAATAAAACAAGTAACAGGTAACCACAACGTAGAGGTCCAAATTTTGGTAAGACGATCACGAGCCATAGTCACAAAATAGTTCATTTATTAATTTTTCATAAAACTTGTTTTAACGAACCTGGTGTAAGGAGAAATCTTTACAGTACTTTGGGTAATCAATGATTACTAATCATATTCTTGTTTTTATGCATGATTTTGAATAAAGGTTTTTTTGAATTCTAGGCCATCTTTCTCAAATATCCCTATGTAACATACTATACTCTTTTAAATTCTGTTGTAAAAAAGGTTACTCTTAAAAAAAAATTGGCCCCGTTGGGGGCTACGTTTTTTTTAAGTTGGTAATTTCATCGCAAAATTTGAATAAAACTATTAAACAACTTTTTAAAAATATTTTTTTAAATTTTCGATATTTCAAAAGTTACACTGAATATTTCAAACTTTTGAGCCACGCTGTATTTAATACATAACATAATACCCGTTTTTGGTCTTTTACCGTTGCGTGAAAACTTTATTAATCAACGATTTTATTAATTCTTAAGGCTTTTTGCATTTAGACGACTTATTTGTTTTATGATTTGTACTTCATTTAAATGTTTACAGTGTTCACGTAATTCATAAATAAAATGTGTATTTTATAAGTAAAAAAAAATATATATTTTTATACACAAATATGAATACACAAATAATATGTTAGGACTGTAAAATAGTTTTTCTACTCCTATTACGGAATTTGACCCTTCTAATATCACTTTTATCTATGGAATGACATATATTCCGTAAAGTGTTACAGAATGAAATATTCTATCATCTGATGACACTCGTGGCGACATCTCTGTTTATAATATCTAACAAATTTTAGACCGATCCAACCTCACTTTCTTTCAATTAAATTATTTTTCTATGGTATTTTTTTGGAAACGTAGAAAAAGTATAGTCTGAAACACGTTTGGAATTGCATATTCCGCTCTCGTGAAACCGTCAAACTCGCCTTCGGCTCGTGTGACAAACTCTTCACTCGAGCGGAATATGCTGTATTCCAAACTTGTTACAGAATATACTATTCTTTATTATATTTTCGCCATAAATAAATAAATAATGACGACGAAAGTGGTATTTTTTATTTAGTTTTATAAAGTACCTACAATTAAATTCTATGCTGGAACAAGGTTGTATGTTTATTTTGTAAGTTTTGTTATTTGCCATTTTAATTTCATATTATTGGAAATCGAACATTGCATAATTATTTAATAATTTATTAGCGAAGGGTAGAAAGTTTTATTGAGTTTTTGCTACGACATCTGTGTAATCATTGCTTCTAAAATGTATAATTGTGGAAACCAGAGAAACGTTTCTTGAATATAAATTATAAATTTACAAATTTAACCATAGTTTTCGTTTAAATTACGGAATGACAAGAAATGTTATGTTTTCTATTAGTTTGTGATAAATTATATCATACCCAGGTACCTAAGTAGCTCATATATTTGTTTTACGCTAATTGGTAATTATGTTAAGGGTATTATTGTATGTAATTTAATTATTATTTATTGAAACAATGCACATTATATGTATTAAATATAATTGGTACTTTAAGCGCCATATGATATTATTAAAATGCCTGTTTTTTTATTTTTTCTTTAAATATTTCACACTTAAAACTAATACCAGAATTTTTTCACCAATGCAGTGCACTGTCGCCATTATTGCGATCATTACCTGTAATAAATAAAAACTAAAAACTCGCACTAAAAGTTTACAATAATGTTATTAGCAGGTGGCGCTTTTTGGTTGCGTTTTTTTAAGAAGCATGCACTTTTAATTAATTTCGACAAAGGTCCTTAAGCTTTTTGGCATAGTCATTGAACATTTAAGAAGTGTTACTATATACTTTTTATTGCATAACGCGGGTTTTTGTTTTTTTTTAACTTTTATTTAATTTTACTTTTTATTCGTAGTACATCCAGCATATTGAAATTAAAATGACGTCACCTATTTTACTTAATAAACCCTTTCATTTGATACATTTTATATCATGTTAAGGAGGTTGTATTTTTTTTTTAATTTTTGAAATTTTGAAAATGTGGTAATTTTTTTTTTAATTATATGAAAGTAATTTTGACAATGATCAAAATTATATTATTATATTTTTTAATAAAATCTTTATTATTTATTATTCGAGACCTAGGGGGTAAAGTCACATTAAGGGTAAAAGATTTGTATTATGACAAGTTTTACGTGATAAGGTGACACTATGCTTATTTTTGTTTTATTTAACAAAAATTTTTTTCTTTTTGTTTTTTTATCTTTTTGCCTGTTTTAAGTTATTTCGACTTTTTGATTTTTTGTTTGACTAACTTTACTGTTTTAAAAAAATCCAGACATATAGGGGCTAAATTCTCATTTACTTTAAGCGAGTAAAAATACATGGGAATATCATGGTATTATTACAAAAACAAATAAGTCTTGGCAGGATCCGATCAAGACACTTATTTGTGCAATCTGGTAATAAACAAACATGTCCATATTTAAAAAAATTATTCCATACGTAAAAAAATTCTGAAAGTATTTTGATCACGATGGCTTGATCAGGCGTGCCAGGAAGTCCAAGAGGATATAGAAAAACGCTTTATATTACAAGAATTTAATGGACCTAATTTAAAAACATTTTTTTCGCTCACCTAAAACCTAAACAAAAGGACTTTATTGATTTTAACCGGACGCTCCCTAACTGTACCAAAGATTTTATAAAGATGGATTTATAGTTAGACGTGGAACTCTTGTTTATAATGAACGTAACGGAACGTAAACGCAGACAGAACGGAAGAGTTGGCCAACTTTCATCTTTTACGTTCCTTTTCTTGCTTCCGGACAATCAATAGGGTATTCTGTTTGCATGGCGGGTTGTCTCACACTGGGTTGTCACTTGTTCGACATTATTCAAAAAATTTTGGCCAATAGTAAAAATAGCAAATTGAACTCATATCACAAGACTTTTTCTCGCACTCGTCCATAAGAAACACAAGCGAATATATATATATATATATATATATATATATATATAATTTTTTTCTTAACCCTCCGTTTACGTTTCGTCCAACTATAAATTGGGCTTAAAGTTATTAGACGAAACGAAAGCTTATTAAAAACATATTCTGCTTTAAAAAGTTAAATAAAGTTAAAGATGTTCTAAATTAAATATTCAGTAATATATCATCATACTTTAAATATTGAATGCATACTTGAAATAGTTTAATTGCTTTTAAAGCAGATTTAATCCAAAAAACATCAAAGGTTTCGGCGTTTAATTCTATCGAATATCGCCGAGTAGTGGTGGAAAATCTGTGATTCAGATTCGACATTTGAATGTGGAATTAAGAGCAATGTTGCCTGCTTGACACCTTTCGAGACTTCTTATTTAGTAAAGAACCATTGTTATTCAGGACTGTAGATTTAACACTGCAACGATAGGTTTATAGGGGTGATAAAGGTACTCACACACTATGTAAATGTGAAATTGTAGTTAAGGCACACTATATTTAGTTTTAGTTCATAATATTATTAATTTTTAATTCCTTAAAATGACAATATTATATTGCGTTAATTTTACAACAAAATATACGTCTAAATATCATGATTTTTTTTTACTTTTTGAAATAACAATAATTATCATAGTTTACTTTCTATAGAATAGGTATATATACCGAAACATTCTCTTTCACTTAATCCTCGAATTTGAATTCGCAACTCAAGTATAAAGCATACAATATTCATTTTAAAATGGCCCAAATACCTCAACGTAAGACAGAATAAATAACATTTATCAGCACGAGATTTGAATGCTTGACTCGGGTGTAAAAATCTTAACATACATCAACTTTGACTTAGAATACTTCATAGGGGTATTGAAAAACTTGACCTGTTGAGAAGTGTTCAGCACCTTGAATTACCTATATCGGATTCCTAATCAACACAAACTATTTAATGACCAGAGCTGCAACAAGTCAGTTTTAAAAATACTTAAATCTTAAGTCTTAAGTCAATTCTAAAATTAAAATGATTTAAGTATTAAGTCTTTGAATTAAATCATTTTCTTTCAAGTCAAGTCATTTTCGCAAATTCTTAAATCAATACAAAGTAATTTAAGTCATCTTATGACTTAATTCCTTTAGTAAGTCGTTTTTATGACTTAAGTCTATATTTTTTATTTAAATCGTGATCTAAGAGTTAAGTCAATAAAATGACTTGAATCAAAAATTGTGATTTATATCAAAATAATTACCCTTAAGTCGATACAACGATTTTTTTAATGTTAATAATAATGTTATGGTATTAATAATACTGATATTATTAATCTATTGTAGGTACTGATGATAATAAACCACTATGTTATGAATTTAAAACGATTTATTTTCACTTACAAACAAGTAGGCAATCAAAATAAAAAGGGAGGCTACTTTTTTATATACATAAATGGGTAACTTCTAAGTGGTAATAGAATCATCATGTCTGTTAAAATAGATAAAAGTTGAAGCATTTTTCTTAAAATCGCTGTATTTCAAAAACTGATAACTTGTTGTTTTGTTAAATTTTGTTAGCTGGTTCAACATTCATCTAGAAAAAACATATTCCTCCCTTAAGGGAGTAATGATGGGAGGTTCCAAACTATCCATTCACGAACGCTCAAGATTTACGACTGCTCACGACCGCTCACGACTATTCCCGATTCACGATTGTTCACGATTTACGACCACTCATAATAATTCAAGACTACTCACGTTCACGCACAATCACGTTTGAATAATTTTAATAACGCACAATCACGTTTTTTTGTCGTAATTATTTTTATTAAACAAACCGAAACACCCTGTATGATATAAACACGTCTTTATAATATTTATTCGTCCTTACCTGTTTATCGTTTGTTTCCACTTTGCACTAATAATCACAACCTAACTACGCACGCATAACACGACGAATGTTGGCAAACAAAATAACGAAATTATAAATCCCCACTTTTTTTTCATTCATTTTAGACAGGACACTTTTTAATGTAGCCGTCAAACTGTTCCGAAAAGCTAACTTTACCGCTGCGGGTTTTTTATTTACTAGCGGTAGCAATTGTAGGTAGAAAATTAAAGGAGTTTTTGATTTGCTGCCGCGTGAACCCCTGGCAGTTCAAAAGAAAATGCCGCTGTTAAAAAATTACAAAAAAATATATGAAAAATCTGACATAAATATTTTCTAAAAAGACTTAAATCTTTTTCAAAAAGACTTAAATTACTTAAATAATTTACCGACTTTTATAAAGACTTAATTCTTTTTTTGACTTAAATCGTTTCTTTCTGACTTAAATCGTATGTACTGATTTAAGCCTTTTATTAATGACTTAAGTTTTTTCTATATTGAAAAAATATTTAAGTCACAAATCATTTTGAAAATTACTTAAATTTTAAGTCTAAGGTAAGTCAGTTTATTACCAAATGACTTAAGTCATTAAAACGATTTAAATCAAAAAACGATTTAAGTTTTTTGAGAGCTTGCAGCTCTGTCAATGACTAAAGGTAAAAACGTCCAAGAAGTATAAGAGCAGCAAAGTATTCGTACACATAAGGCACATATTCTGTCCCATGTTTCCCAACGTCAGCTTCGGGTAAAATATATTTTACCGATTTTTCCAATTTAGAAAAAAAAAAAAAAAGTCAAAAAAAGAATTAAGTCTTTATAAAAGTCGGTAAATTATTTAAGTAATTTAAGTCTTTTTGAAAAAGATTTAAGTCTTTTTAGAAAATATTTAGGTCAGATTTTTCATATATTTTTATAAGTGATGTCCACGAGACCATCGATACGAGACTTTCATAGTATTGTCTTGTATTGCCGATGAAATAAGAAGTCTTGTATCGAGTCTCGTCTTGTAGCCTTCAGTCTCGCTTATCGTACGAGAGTCTTGCAAAAGTATCGAAATCTCGTCATGCATAATCTTGTTCCAGTCCAGTTTGGTCAAATTGACGGCACGTTACAGTTAAGGGTTATTAAAAGTCATTCTTGGTTTTTATAAAAATCTATCTAATCTGAATTGAATAACCTTAAAAAGTAAATATGGACAAAATTGGTTGTTAACATACAAATTCAATATTTGGATTAAATAGATTATAAAATATTCAAAAATTTACCCCTGCATCACCAAATCAAACTGCTCTTCATGGTATCATTGACAACTTTTAAATAAACCATAAGTTATTTAAATCTATTCACTGAACCAAAAATAAACTGTAAACAAATAATGTTAATTTTATTAATTCATGGTGTTATTACACTGTTATAAAAACATTAACATGAGTTTGTAGTTGGTTAATTTTATTTTGTAAAATGTTTACAAAATTTTTTGTATACAAAGGATTAACATAAAATCTGGTTATTATTTGGTTAAAATTAACAAATATTTTTTTACTGTGTAATATTTCCGATGAAAAATAAATATATTAAAAGTCGTGCATTCAAAGCAATAATCCAGTTTCATCATATTGATGAACACTGTTAATTGAATGTAGAATAATTTCATTTACAGAATGTTAATGTATTTGTTGCTTTAACGGAGTCCTCGTTGTTTCCATGAATTTAGAATATCAATTTAATAAATACAGAATATTTGCTTCAATAAATGCATTCGTAATAATAATATTAATAATTCAATGGACATAATAATTTTATATATAAGGAACGTTACAAAAATAAAATACACAAACTACAAGTAATTATAAATACTATATACCTATACATTTATAAATGCTTAACTTTTTTATTTAGGATATTTCTTGATTAAAAAAATTTTCAGTTTTTTTAACCATTATAATTTTTGTTTCCCTAATATTATTTGGCAAATCGTTAATAATTTTGATTTCCGAAAAATAAGACCTTTTAAACAATGAAGTTGTATGTCTCGAAACAAATAAACTTGAGCCACTTCTTGTGAAATGGCAGTAAACATTGTTATTTGTTGAAAATTTTGTTATTATAAACAAACTTCATGATGTTGTACATATAAATTTCATAAATTCTAGCAGATAACAGATTTCATTAATTTAATGATATGCAATCATTTAATCTATAATTTTTTTCATTATAATATTAAATAATATGCCAGATTTGAAGATATTAAGGTAGTAGTTTAAACTGTTAAGCTGGGCGTTCCTAATAATTAAGTGTCTTCTGCTAGAAATTAAGTAAAGAGACGTCTCGACGATAAAAAAATCACTACTTCACTCACACATGTAATATTATGTGTATTATTTATATAATGCGACGAAAAGAAATCACTACCACTACAAATCAATAAAACGGAAACTTTATTCTTGATATTATATTCCTTATATGTTTGTTTATTTGTACTAAAAACTTTTTATTTTTCTCAAATTCACTCCATAATATCTTATGGTATAATGTGTTGGGGTACGGGAACGGATTGTTCCAGAGTCTTTGTCTTACAAAAACAAGCCATTAGAGCTATAGCAAACATAAGCTTCGGTGAATCTTGCAGACCCCATTTTAAAGCACTTAAAATCTTACCATTGCCATGTATATACATACAACAGATTCTTTCATACACACACAAAAATTTTAATAAATTCAAATCCCTAAATGAACAGCCCACCTACAATACTAGAAACTGTGATATTTTAGAAATTCCTAGGCATAACTTAACTAAATTTAAGAAATGTCCAAATTATCAATGTGTTTACTTATATAACAAACTACCAAAGAAGTTTAAAAACCTAGCTTAAGTTAAATTTAAGTAAATTTAAGCACACCATAAAAGCCTTGCTACATAAACACTGTTTTTACAGTGTAGAAGAATATATCCATTGTACTGATTTAAATTTTTAATATGTATTGTAGTTTTTACTTTTAGTCCATACTTGGTTATTTTTATCTGTAATTTTATCTGTAATTTTTACTTTACTTGTGTAATTTCTGACCTGTCCTATGTCCTGTAGATGTGATAAATTGTGGATTAATAAATTATTATTATTATTATTATTAATATTATTATTATTAAATTAATAAAATCATACAATAATATAATGTACCATGTACCATGTAACAAATTTCAGTATGATTATTTATTAGAAATAAAATGTATTTGTTATCGAATTTTGTAAAATTTAGTTAATGTGTAATTCTATAGAAACTATCATATTTGCTGTTACTGGTCAAAATTTTGATTAAACAAATTATTTTCTACAATTAAATTTTTTTTAAAGAAAGATATAGATAAACTATATTGGCTTCCTAAAGAATTTATGAAAATATACTTAATATTATTAAGTTGTAGAAAAAAATCTTGTTAAAATATCACTCCTCTGGCATGTTATAACTGGAGTCGTCTAACATAAAGGCAGAATAGAAAAATAAATATTCACTCGTTAATTGTAATTTTTTATTTTTGGTTTCAGAACCCTGAAATATCAGTAAAACTAAGCTAAAAATATATATTACTTTTAAACCACCTTGTTAAAAAATATATAAAACCTGTTACCACTTTTAGCTGGTTTGTAAAAGAGACCTAAAAATATGATCCTAGGTGGCGATAGGTCCTTGCACGCAACCAGAGATTCTTTTCCTAACTTAGTTCTTCCACTGAGTCAGCAAGCAAATATTTTCTAACAAAACAACACGTGTTTTTTTAAGTTTTGTTTTAAAATTGTTAATGTCACACACAGACAGATCATTTCTCTGGTAAGTGTATTTTGTTTATTTATATTTTTGTTGCATCCATTATTTGATTTGAATACGAGATTATGGGTTTACTTTTCTGTAAACCAATTTTTAGGTTAAGGTTTGTTTTTTTTTCTTTCCCACGTGAAATAAACTAAGAAATCGCCATTCCTCTGGGATATTAAGACATTGTTACAAATTATCGTCTTAAAAATTAGGAAAATTGAAAATGGTGGCCGGCACACATACCCAAAAGCAGGTCTTTACAAAAAAAAAATTGAGAATGACAAGAAAAAAGTGCAATTCACAAATTTTTGGAATTTTATTTAAATAGTATTCTATATCCTGGAAAAAAAAAATTGTTCAAAAAATAGACTAATAAAGCAAAAAATATATCTCAGTTATACTCATTTTGGGATAGAAATCTTAGATGAAAAGGATGTTTCGTACGTTAATTAGCAAGACATAATAACAATATTACCACGTCGCGAAATAATTCAGCAATGCTCCAAACTGTATAATAAATTTAAAAACTTAATTAAAGAATTTAAATAAAATTAAAGTTCCTATAATAGAACATAAAATACAGTAACATATAAATAAAATAGTTACTTGAAAAACAAAAATATAAACCTGCTTTATTTCATGACCCATTTTCAAAAAATGGTTTACGAAATAAAGAAGGTTTATATATGTTTTTTCTTTTTTTTTAATTTTTGTTTTTAAACAAGTTTATATTTAAGTTTATTTTTAATTACTTATTTAGTTTTTACGCTATATTGTATTCCTTTGCCTTTTTGAATAAAATAATAATTCCTCTGCTTGCCTCGTCATTCCTCTGGATATAGTTTTAACAAAAACATCGCAAATCTGCTCAAAAAACAATTAAACTGTTTAATCTTTCACTTTGCAGGGTTTATTTTAAACCAAAAGTCGTATTTGCATAATTAAAAAATAAAATTAGTACAAAAAAACTATTTTTAAATTACTATATTAAAAATGATAATTTCTGTATAATCACGATAATAGTTTTGTATTTGGACTCTAAATATAATTTTTTATATATTATATTCATATTATTTGATGATATTTATTTAAAATAGCTTCAAAGTATAATATTAGTGTGATTTCTTTAAAACTTACATTCTTAATATAAAATCTAAAATCAAAAAATTTTGATACATTTTCTTTTGTAGCGATACATCAAGTAGCACATCCCATCATGGATAAGCTATAATGTTATTCAATTGAATTTAAAAGGGTAAAATTAAAGTAAAAGTTATTTTTATTAGTTTTATTGTTTAACTGTTAAGTTTATAAGAATTTGTTGGTTTAAGAATTTATTATATTTGAAGTATTTATTGTGGTTCATTATTGTAGAAGATTAATTTTTTACAATAAAAACCCCTTTGAAAGAACTACTTTTCCAATAAATAATGTAGCTACTCTATATATCTGTTCCATTAACGGTTGGATGTATGTAAAGCTTTAGGTAAGATTTGGGCTGTTCAGCCACAGTTGTGTGCAGGGTAATCTTTTTGGAGTTGTGTGTCTACCGGCTGTTATACAACCATTTAATAGCTCACCCCATTTTGCACTGTCTCCTATCCAATACATAATCATGAGACCAACAATCCTACTTCCTATTCTATAAACAATACGTAAACACATAACCTGAGCAATCTGGAGAATAATCTCTAAGTGTTGATTGCCTTTCTATCAGCAGGAAGGGGAAGGAGAATATTGATTTTTTTGATTTTTCATTTATATCAGTTATAAAACAAAAAACATTATAATTATATTTTTTTATTTATTGTAGATGTATTTTTACCTTGATTTATTAATAAAATTAATTAGTAATAATATAATTATGTTTATACTTAAGTAGTAATGGTCACAGGTTATAAAAATATAAAGTGTTTTCTTTTGTTTTACATCTGTCACCTGTCATGCTGCTTCGAACGAGATGTCTGAGCGTATCTTGTGGAAGGTTTTTCCATTTTTCCACAAGAGCCTTGGCCAACTGTGATAATGTTAGAGGTGCTGCAGGTTGCTTCCCTTTATGCCTATCAAGCATATCCCAGGCGTGTTCTATTGGGTTAAGATCTGGACTTATTGCAGGCCACTCCATCACCTGGATTTCCTGCTTCCGAAGGAAGTTCCTTGTGAGATTTGATGCATAAATTATTCAATTGTCCTGTTGTAAAATAAATCCATCTTCGACATTGTTAGCAAAAGGCAGAACATGTTCTTGCAGGATGGCATTGACCTAAATTCTGGCGTTTAAACGTTGCACTATTAAAAATTACTATTTACTTGAACCAAAGAGTTCTTGGATGCTTTTTTTAAATTTAAATTTAAATTCGCTAAATGGCCTAAAATACTTTGTTTTTGGTAAAGTTCTCAGTTTTTTGCTGCTATTGAAGTAGGATTTTGAAGTAATCGACGTAAAATTGACCGAAATTGATGCTAGTTTGTTGAGCACTGATCAAAACAATTTGTACCAAATTTGCTCAGCGATATCTTAAGGTACAATTCCCACTTCCTTATAAGGATCTTTGTTAGCTATAGCTAACAAAGATCCAGGAAAGCTAGCACATTTCCTATGGCTGACGTGTGCTAATAGGATTATTTATGTGGGGACAGCAAATCCATCGGCAAATCTAAAAGAATTGGCTACTTTTATCATGAAGGTGTATGCCCCAACGTGGTTTTGCATCAAAACTAAGCCTACGTGCAAACATGGTCCTATTCACATATTTAATGTGACTAAAAGAGAATTACACCTCCAGAAAAACTTGAAGGCCTTATAACTATAGTTATAAGGAATATTCAACGAAATATACATCCCGAACACCTATTACGTGCTATGTTACCTACAAGATATATATCGATCAGAGAACTAGCATTGCGGAAAATATTAAAGGCGAGAAAAGAATCAAAACGTTCGAGATTACGGGAATTAAAGCTTCCACAACTAAACACTGAAGCATTACATTTTTACGAGTTAATTCACTGGGTGACAGAAAAGGTAACTGAACCACCTATGACCATGAAATACGATGACAGAAATTACCGATATGATTTCTTCGGATGACCATTTCCTATACTTCCAAAAATTTCCGTGTCACACCAAAGCAGTGGAACCAGTATACTGAATCTTCAGTCTCGGTTTGTGGATCGGAAGCAAGAGATGGTTTCATCAGAACAAGAATTAAAGCCAGAAAAGAATTACCAAATTTTTATACCAAATGTCAGTATTTTCGCGAAAAAGAATATATCATTTCTACTAATAAACACTCCTGAAGTTACTTAAAGCTTATGATTTACTATTAAATATGTTTACGTTTTACGTTAATTTTACTAAAATAAACTAGATATTTATTTATTAATAATACTATTTTTTTTAGAATTTTCAAAACTTCAAGATTGAGGCGCCACCTCAAGATATTAAAAAATGGGAATATTTTTTTAAAATTTATTCATTTTACGCCTTAAAATACAGGAAAAATCAATTAATAAATAAAAAAAATTCACTCCACCCTAGTATGTATAGATTAACACAGTCAAATTTTACGGCCCACCAAAAAAGTTCAGAATGCTTAAGCATTTATTATAAAATGTATCCGCCATATATTTCGTAAAAGTAATAAAGCTGTCAAATAGAGAACATAATTTAGCAAGTCATTGGCGGAAACAAGAAATAAAAAACGGCAGACCGAATTATAAGTTAAGTGCTAATTTTAACATATTAAATGCACAAATCGAAGTATAAATACATTAGGAAAATTGTTGGGTAAAATTACAGGCACGATTCGTATCGGAAATTGCGAAATCTGAATTCAGGAACGGCAAAAGCGATTTCCTCATGTACACGCGTGACGTGTTCATTCATTTTCTATCAAAATACTCTTCGTTCTCAACGAATACACAAAAAGTCATTTAAATGTGAGGATTGACTGCAATTACTGCGCCCATTATAAACATGATTTGTAGTAATTTTTCATTCCCCCACAGGAACCAAGCAATATTTAAAATATTTGCTTTATCCTGTGGATTGTCTTTAAAATGCATTTTAGAAGTATCCACGCTAATAATACATTTCCGCATTAAAATCTTTATACCAAATAATCTACAGAAACATAGTATAACATAGGATAAAACAAAAACGTTTTGTTGTCCTTGGGTTCATTTTATGATTTTTCCATTTATCATCACCACATTATCTTTAAAGTTTGCTTTTGTAGTGTAATACAGTAAACAGTAAACTATTTTTTTCTACGGCCACTATGTAAAAGTAACATTTCGTAATGGCATCGTTGCTTAGAAAATACATATTTTCATTGGAAAGGCAAAACTCGAATGTAAAGTGACATTTTTGTGTGAAAAGTAACAGGTCTGTGTGAAAAGAAATTGACAGAATCGTTTGACATTCAGACGTACTACAGCTCAATTTCTTCGAATTTGCGTGATTTCTTTAAAATTTGTATATTTTGTCGATTGTTAGGCGAATTAAAATGCGTATAATTCCGTGCAAAACTTGTTGCCTATATAATCAGAATATGTACGAGGTGTGTTCATAAAATAACGGGAATTTTTAAATTTCGCGGGTTTGGAGAGTCCGGTTGTCATAAAATTGTCTTTATTATGTTGGTATACATACCCCTGAAGAATGATAACATTTTTAAATGTTTTCATTGTTTACTTTGTCTGTGGCATCCGCTAGGGTTAGACGTGTTTTTATGAGCTCGGCGATTTTCGTTCGTTAAAAGAAATGGATCAAAGAATTTGTATCAAATTTTGGGTAAAAAATTAAATAAAGTGTGTGAAATGTTAAGAAAGGCCTATGGTGAGTCTGCTATGAGTAAAACAAGAGTTTATAAGTGATATATGAGTTTTCAAGATGGCCGTAAAGACGTTGAAGATGACGCCCAAGCACATTAACAACCGATAAAAACATGAAAAAAGTGGAAGAAATGGTTATGAACGATCACCGAATCACAATCAGAGAAGTCGCTGATGAAATTTTTTCGAATGTTTTGCGTATGAAACGCGTGGCAGCAAAATTTGTTCCAAGCCTACATATTCGCCAGACATGGCTCCGTCTGTCGTTTTCTTATTCCCCAAAATAAAGAGAACCTTAAAGGGCCGTCGTTTCGCAAGCATAAATGACATTAAAAGCGCATCGCTGAAAGAACTAAAGACTATCCAAAGATCGTGTTTGAGAAGAGTTTAGAGGATTAGAAGAAGCGCTGGCACAAGTGCATAATATCTAATGGGGACTATTTTGAAGGGGACAACTTTAAGGTAGACGAATATATAAATACTTTTTTTTTTAAACGAAAATTCCTGTTATTTTCTGAACACACCTCGTATAAATAAATATAATTTACAAAACAATTAATTGTATTTGTATAATAAATTCTAATTTTTAGTGCCTTTATTTAAATTAAGAAGGTAAGTTTATTGATTTTAAGTAACTTACCTTAAAAATTAAAAGATAAAAGTAATTTTAACAGCTGTCAAGCACGTTTTTAGGTGATTTTATTTTGTATTTGAAAATAATAAAAAATAAAAGGGTCGTAAAAAAACAATGTATTTCACTTGTGAGAAAAGCTTTCTTCAAGCTTGTGTGCATACACTCTACCAAACGGCCTCGTGAGCAAAGTTCGCTTTTCAACACTTGTAAAACAAATAACCATAGATAAGAAAGCCTATAACAAAGAACAAATAACTATTGTTTATTAAAACCTTTGAAAATTAACCACTAGACGTTTTATCGGTTTCAAAAAGTGTACTCTCTTAAAATGAATTAGTCAAAAATAACTAATTATAAGTCATATTTGACTAATTGTCATAGTGAAAAAGCAGTCACTAATAATTAGTCAAATTCCACTGAATGAAATAGTCAAATTAGTAAATTTAAATTTAAAAAAAGTTTTGACCCAGCCTGGGATTGAACTCAGGTCTGTCACTTGACAAGTTTGTCAAGCTAACCTCTTAACGCATTCGGCTGTCAGCCGCTCTTATAAAAATTAATTTTATTTGTCAATAAGTATTTTTCATAATATTTTAAGTTTAATATATTATTTGTGTTGCTATATTGAGCTAAACTTTTTGCATCTTTATTTGTTTTATGGGTCATTTAACCATGGAGAGGTATATGCATTTAATTCAAATAATACTTTGTTGTTGGCCGTAAACGACTAAAGAAATTAGTTACTTTTAACTGTCAGAAATAGTCAAATATGGTGACTAATCTTAAATTAGTCAAACTTTAACTATTTACATAGTAAAAAATAACTATTTAAAAGTGAAAACGACTATTTTATTAGTAAAAAAAGGTGGTACTAATTCAAATAGTAGAATTTTGACTATTTCATTTTTAGAGAGTATACAATTTCTGTTAATTATAAATTTATTGTGTATACCTATACCTTATTTATTCATAGCGGTTATTGGATATTTTTTAATTTTGTTTATTTTTATCATTTATCCACAACGTTAAATGGTCATGAATTGTAGGAAAGTCCATATGCTACATGCTCATTTATATTAATTTAAAAACAACTAGTAATGACGTAACACGGGAGTATAACTTTTACTTCTTGCACATATTTTAAGAGTCAATATTAAGCAGTCGTAAGATTAACATGTTCGCTTCAGGATCAGCAGATCTCTGGGCAACATTTTTTATTGTACATAGTTAATAAAGTTGTGTTATTTTAATTAAGTGAGTGTTTCAATCAAATTGCACAATCATCAATAATTCGTGATCCATCAAGGATTCAATTTACAACCTCATTTATGGTTCATCAAGCCAGTTTAATTCACAACAATTAACGTCACAACAATTCAAAACATGTTTTCTAGTATAAGGTACAATTGTACCTATCTGTGCGGTATCAGTATATTTATTCTCTATGCACATAAGGGTTAACCTTAACTAAGAGTAATATGCAGTTTATTATGACGTTATGTACTTAAAAGCCGTTATGAAGAACACAGAAATAAAAATATGATTGGAAGTTTAACAAAAATTAAAATAATATATTAACAAGACATTCTCATGCCCTCTAAACCTATCATAATTTCATATCATTATTTCAGAGACAACATTTATGTTGACTTATGTAATTGGTAAAAGGTGAACTAACTATAAGTAATATAAGTTAGTAGGTAATATTAGCTTTTAACTATTTTAAACAATTATTGTTACTTATTTTAACTTTGTAAAGCATTTCCATAATTTTATTAACCTAAAAGTTCGGTCTATATAAATCACCAATTACTTGATAAATTATGTTCTCTATTAGACATCTTTATTTATTTTATAAAATACATCACAAATGCACTTTATTTTATAAAAAATGGTTTATTACGTATAGTAAAAATTTTTACATTAAAGAGAGCTCCACAAAAGAAAATCATAATATAACAAAATACTTAACCATATTTTGTCTTGACGAAAAAAGCTCTTATATGCAGAGTCATTGAAGTAGTATATCATGTAGAAGTGAGCAATATTCTTTTTCTTTCTTTTATCAAATTGCCAATTTTACTTTTGGAGTTATGTCGGATTTTAAAATTACATATCTTGATAGGATTTTCCTGTATACTACTTGGAGAAGAGTGGTAACTTTAAGCAAGTTTAATAATTGTGCAAAATTCATATTCATATTTATGGTTGCAGAAAAGTTTATAAATTTATTTTTTCTTACAAAAATTACGTGTTTTATTAAAAAATCTAAATTTTTTGTTGACTTATTTTAAATCTAGCATCCCATGCGGCCTGGAGTTCACGGTTTATTCACCGTAAATTCACTGTGAATTCACCGTGAACTCACCGTGAATTCACCGTGAATAAACCGTATGTTTGTGACATTTGTAAACGGTAGTTAGACGGTGAATTCACGCACTTTTCACAGTATTTTAATTGTGAATCCACCGTATTTTGGCGGTATATTCACGGTGAATTCACAGTGAATTCACGGTGAACTCAAGGACGCAAAAGTAGGTATATCCTATAGGTTTAACACAATCGACTATAGCTAGCCATTATTCGTTACTGAGCAGATGAGGATGGAGATGGGGACTTCAAACAATTAATGTTCAGCTATGCCATTACAGACGCACACTTCCAACTAAATATTGCAACCCAACTCTGTTTATAGTTAGCTCGCTTGCGTAAGCAGCCGTGAGATGTATTGCTTAAACCCCTTAACACACTTACAATTTGCGGTGTTTTCACAGTCAATTTACGGTGTTTTCACAGTAAACTCACAGCGCTTTTACGGTGAATTCACGGTTATTTCACGATAAATTTACGGTACTTTCGCAGTGAATTTTCGGTGATTTTGCAAACTTGAGTTCACCGTGAATTTACCGTCATCAGACCGCGGATACATTATGGATCAGTGGTCTGGTGGCGCAGTGTGAGCAAAACCACCATCGCTCAAAAATTGAGCAAGATACAGAGACTGGCATGTCTCGGTATCACAGGCGCAATGAGGACTACTCCAACGACGGCATTAGAGGCCTTGCTGAGCTTGCCTAATCTTTCCCTCTGGATAAAGAGAGAAGCAATGGCGAGCCATTTAAGGATGAGGGATGCCAACAATTGGTTAGGAAAAGGAATAACTTATGGTCATGAGGGCATCGCGGATATGGCTGAGAGGGAGGTCCCAATTAGCAGTATTAGAACGATGCCAGCAAAAGACCGCCTAAGTTTAAAAAAGAAGTTTTCCCTCACGATACCAACAAGAGAGCAGTGGGAGAAAAAGGATGTACACTTTGCACAAAATGCACTAGTGTGCTACACTGATGGCTCTCGTATGGCGAGTACACTGTCTTCAGGGGCAGGTTTCTGCGTGGAGGACAGGGATATCCAAAGGAGCTACCCGCTCGGAGGATATACCACTGTCTTTCAAGCGGAAGTGTTTGCCATACTTGAGGTTGCAAACTGTGAGGATATAAGAACAGGGAGTGAGACAGATATACAGGGTGTTTCATAATATATGCGCAGGACTTCAGGATGTGATAGCTCAACCAAAAAGATGAAAAAAGTCGCTATTAACTTACCCTCTAAAATGCACAATTTTCGAGATACAGGGTGTTGAAATTTTAGAAAAAAAATCGTTTTTTTCGATTATCTCTGGAACCGTTTATCGTACAAAAAACAGCTTTTGTAAGCATTTTCTACTCATAATAAGCTATGTTTTGTGCCAGAAAAAATTTTTTTTTCCTCATAATTGGTGGAGATTTTGAAGGGGTAGCGGGTGTTTTTCTCCTCAACTTCTACGCCCCTGAAAAAAGTACGGTTTCGAGAGGCCCATTCGAACCGCCAATGTTTTCTACACAAAAAAGGTACTCTTGGTCATAAGCTCTAAAGTTGGCCGTTTTCGAGAAAAATCAACTTTTATGTTTAAAAACATGGTCAATTTTTTGAAAAAAAATTTTTATTACTAATTAAACAAAATTTCTTTTAACGTTAGAAAAAGTAACAAAACCAAACGATAATTGCAAAATTAAAAAAAATAATAAAAAATGATTTTTTACACAAATGCTGAAATGTGCGAAATGCGTTACCTTTACGGTTTGGAGAATTTAGCAAAGACAACTTTTGAATCATTTTTTATTTTGCAATTATGGTTTGGTTTTGTTACTTGTTCTAATGTTAAAATAAATTTTGTTTAATTAGTGAAAAAAAAATTATTATTTTTTTAATTGACCATGTTTTTAAACATAAAAGTTGATTTTTCTCGAAAACGGTCAAGTTCAGAGCTTATGACCAAGAGTACCTTTTTTGTGTATAAAACATTGGCGGTTCGAATGGGCCTCTCAAAACCGTTATTTGTTCAGGGGCGTAGAAGTTAAGGAGAAAAACACCCGCTACCCCTTCAAAATCTCCACCAATTATGAGGAAAAAAACATTTTTTCTTGCACAAAACATAGCTTATTTTGAGTAGAAAATGCTTACAAAAGCTGTTTTTTGTACGATAAACGGTTCCGGAGATATTCGAAAAAAGCGATTTTTTTTCTAAAATTTCAACACCCTGTATCTCGAAAATTGTGCATTTTATAGCGTAAGTTAATAGCGACTTTTTTCATCTTTTTGGATGAGCTATCACATCCTGAAGTCCTGCGCATATATTATGAAACACCCTGTATATATCTGCTCAGATAGCCAAGCAGCTCTGAAAGCGCTTTGGGCAGCGAGAACCACATCGAAGTTGGTTCAAGAGTGTGAGGAAGCGCTGGAAAAGCTAGCAAGTACAAAAAGAGTGCATCTCGTATGGGTACCAGGTCATAGTGGGGTTGAGGGTAACGAACGGGCTGATGAGTTGGCCAGATTGGGATCTGAAACCCCCTGTGTAGGACCCGAACCAATTTTTGGAATCACGAGAAAGCAGGTCAAATCAGCCCTAAATAATTGGGCTGATAAAAGAGCGAATGAAAGCTGGAGAAGAAGCGGTGGCTGTAGGCAGACCAGGGATTTTCTGGTCACCCTAAGCAAACCCAAATCCATCTGGCTTCTAGGTAGAAGCCGAACCTCCTTGGGCCCACTTGTGAATATACTCACAGGTCATGGCCTAAGGAAACACCTCACAAGAATAGGGGCTGAAACCAGCCCCTCCTGTACCCAGTGCGGAAGGGAGGATGAAACCTCCTTTCACTTCCTGGGACAATGTGAGGCCCTCGGCAGACTAAGGTATAAAATCTTTGGAGTGATGACACTCCAAAGGGAAGAGTTGGCCTCTCTTGCCTGGCAGGATATCCTGACCTTTATAAGAAGGTCTGGAAGATTCGAAAGGGCTGGTATGGGCGAAGAGGAAGATGAGGAGTAGTCTGGTTGGTTTAGGAGGGGCAGATAAAAAGGACCATGGAGTCTAATTGTCAGGCTTCGAGCCTACCCAACCGTACTACTACTACTACCGTCAAATCACCGTGAATTAACCGTGAAATCTCCGTGAATTTATCGCAAAAACAGCGTGAGTTCACCGTTTAATTACCGTCTACAAATGTCACAAATGGACGGTATATTCACTGCACATAAACGGTGTATTCACGGTGAATTCACGCAAACGGTGAATTCACGGTGAATTCACCGTAAACTCAAGGTCGCAAGAAAAACCGACCGACCGACGTGAGACAGATTTGATTCTTCGAAAAGAAATATTTAAAATTTAATCTGGTATTTAATCTCTATAATTTGGATTTTTTAAATAAAATTTGAAATTTGTCGATAAACTATTGTACAACTTTAGTTTAAAACTTTAATTTTAAATTTTAAAACAATAGTTCAAATACCATACAAGTCCAATATATATATTTAACTATAGTTAAATGGCACCAAAGAAGAAAAAAGATTTTCTCTCTCTCTCTCTTCGCAACTTTCCGCGAACGCAGCAGCACGCGGTTACACTAACCTTTTTCGAAAAATAACAATCTTTGCGTAAATAATAAATTGCACCAATTAAATTTATATTATATTTATTGGGGGCGCCATTGGGCCGGTACGGCCGAGCAAAAAGTTATCTTTTTTCGCAAACTTCAATTTAAATTCAGCTTGCGCAGAACTTGTCATTAATGTCTTTAATGTCATTATAAACTTATATAAATTTGGTGTGGGTCTCATCAAAGATTGACATATCGGTATACCCAAAATCCACACAACAAGGTCTGTTCGATCTCGTAGTAAAAATACTAAAAATCACTGCAACACTACACATCATACGATGGCGGCCATTTTTGTTGTTTACAATTCTTGTGCTTTGGGTTTGTACAGATTAATAATCGTTTTAAACGTTGTGTTTCTTACAGAGAGACTTGCAAGCCTTAAAAGAGACCTCAAAGTGGTAAGAACAATCATTTTACTCCTCTTTTGTAAAAAATTATCATTATTCTATCAAATGTCAATTTGAAGGTTAATTTGTGGGTTATAAAATAACCTTAAATTAACCTTCAAATTGACATTTGGCAGCCCTGATAGAATAAGGTTTATTTTTTACAAAAGAGCAGTAAAATGATTGTTCTTCAAAGTTCTTTGGTCAAAGCTTTACAACCATTTTGAATAGTTAATTTATGGTTTAAATTGACTCGTACTAAACTAACCAACTTTTCATTTCTATTTCATCAACCTACCTTAAATCAACAACCCCGTTACTACCAATAGACTATCCAGTACTACCAACTCTACTTTAAACTGTGTTGGTAATACCCCAGTCTTGCTGTACCGAAACTAACAATTTTAAACGCTAATTTAACGCTGTGGCTCCCGTCCCGAGGCGGGACTTAAGTTTAGTCCCGATTGACGTCATAATTTTAAGATTTGTTATTAAAATAATATTAATAATAAATTGTATCTGTATAGATGTTAAGGGCACGTTAGTTACGTCATAAAACCAAACCAACCCAAACTCAACAACACAACCCAACCGACCCCGCCCCATTGGGCCCCCCCCGCCCCATTGAGCAAAAAACCCAACTAAAATGGGCAAATTTGTGTTACGATAAAAATAAAACACTTTTTAACAAAGAAACAACAAATTTATAAAATAAAAAAAATAAAAAAAGTTTGTCAACTTCTAGTAGAATCGAACCCGGTACCTCTTGTATGCCAAGCGACCGCCCTACCATCTAGCCATCCAGCTTGACACCAATTATAAAAGCTCGGGGAATAAAAACGGATTTACAGTGTGTGACGTCTGTCGGGATCGAAGTTAAGTCCCGCCTCGGGACGGGAGCCACATCGCTAATTTAAACAAGCTTTAAGAGTTTTACGATAGCTGCCAGATATAACTTTGTCAATGTCATATCATTATGTCAATTTAACTTTAACTAAGTTTGGTAGTTGTTGCTTTTTCTTACGAAATTGATAAAATTTACTTTTATGTTAGTTTTCAAAAAATGTGAGGTTTAAAATAATTTTTAAGATGAGAACACAAAAAAATGTTGACCAAGAAACTGAAATTAAAAAAAAATGCCTATATACTTTAGTTACATATTAATAATTTTTATTTTTAAATAAATTAGGTAAATATTCATTAAAACCCATTGTAATTTTAAAAATGTAATTTATAATGGTGTACCTATAAATTCTTTGTTTAGTAGCTGGTATACTTACTATTGTTATAAATTATAAAAGCAGAGAATTTATAGTTGAAAGCATTGAATGTATTACTCGGTATACCCAATTTTAATGAAGTACACATTGAGTAAAATATGTAAAGAAACTAGCCCATCTACTTATTTTTCGTATTATATTTGTTAAATTTGCTTACATATTGGTTGTGCAAGGAATTAATGCAAATTGAATATTTTTTACATTGGGATGTAAGATTTTCTTACGATAGAAATTCGGCAATAAATATTCAGAACGTACACAGTTTGAAACACACGTACTGCAGAATAAATGGGATTAGAACATACGACAATTTAAAATTAGTTTGATTTCAATTTATTTTGCCAGATGCTCATAAAACAAATATTGTTTTATGTTTTTAGTACAAATATTCAAAGCCTATTGTACACTGTACAATATATAGTATAAACTTTAATAAAATATTTTTGCGTATTTTAAAATGTATTTGCATAGTACAAAAAAATATATTTTAATTATAAACTTGAATGAGAGAAAAATTATGCAAAGGATAACTTTTAAAACTAAGGTTATCGTTTATGTTTACTTCAAGATATTTAATTTTATAAACTTTTTTAAATAAAACATTGTCTATTTTAGCATTATGTAAAACATTTCTATGTATTGAAATAGCATATTTTTTACCTATCAACATATATGTGTTATAATAATTTATGTTTAAATTTTGATAAATCCAAATATATATATTTGGATTTATCAAAATTTAAACATAAATTATTATAACACAGCAAAAAAGTCAATGATTAAGGAAAATTATCACCTTTCATATGTATAATTTTATCATCTGCATACATATTTAATTTACAACCCTTTACATACTAAATCATTGATGTATAAGTTTAAAAGAACAGGACCAAGTCCATATTTAGATTTTAATTTTCCAGATAAGACATTTTTATTTTTGACTTTTTATATATATTACCTAATTAAAAGCCAACTTAAAACACTACCTCTTAATACCATTCTTTTGAACTCACACATATACAGTTTTGAATTAAAGTCTAAAATCTCAGCTATAAAAAAATTATATTTTTTAAAATTTATACTGGTTATCTATAGAGATGGGATTTTAGTATTATTACCTATTTGTCTACGCTAATCATAACTTTAGGTGCAATGGAATAAAATCCGTTTTGAAGAAAATAATTTTATTTAAGCCTGATTTTATTTGACCTATTTTGCCTAAATTCTAATTTTTATGATAAATGTATGAGGCGCCGTTTGTGCCATAATTATGATTTTTAAAATATATAATAATTTGTAAAAATATAAATATTTTGTTTGAAATATATATATTTTAACTTATTTTCTAAGATATATATTAGTTTTACTAAAATATATAATATTTTAACTAAATAATATATATTTAAAACAGTAATACTAATAATAATAATATAAACTCAATACTAATAATATACTAATTATATAAACTTAGCTTACAAGACGTAACGCCAGGAGGCGCTGGCAGCTTTATTTAACTTGGCAACGCAGCCTTTCTTTCATTTCATGTGGGAATTACTGTGGTGTAAATTAAATAACTTTTTGCCGCACTTTGGCTTTTTGTTATTTATTATATGTTTAACTGGATGTCGGACATAGTTTCGGAAGTTTTGCGTAGCCCAGAATTAAAAATTGTTGTTTTAAAAAGAGAGTTACGACAATAAACAGTATGTCGTAAAGATTTGGTTCCATTTCTGCGGTGAAATGCTATTTTAAATGACCTATTAATGTGTTAGATTTTATTTTAAACTTATACCCAAGTGCTTTATTACGTACAAGAGGTATTATTATTTTTAATGTATGTTATGATACATTAAAAAAAAAATAATAATAATAAACTATAATATAATTTTATTACAGAAAGGCTGCGTTGCCAGGTTAAATAAAGCTGCCAGCGCCTCCTGGCGTTAAGTCTTGTAAGCTGAGTTTATATTATTAGAATTGACTTTATATTATTAGTATTACTGTTTTTAAATATATATTATTTAGTTAAAATATGATATAATTTAGAAAAACTAATATATATCTAAGAAAATAAGTTAAAATATATATATTTCAAACAAATTATTCTATATTTTATAAATCATAATTATGGCTCAAACGGCGCCTCATATAAATGGACCTAATTTTCAAATTTTACCACCTAAAATAGTGTAATTTTACATATTTTACCTAAATTCTCATTTTTAACAAAAATTTACCAAATTTTCAGAATCTACTATCAAAAACATGCTTTTTAAAAGAATTGGTGTTGTCGTATTTAGATGACATAATTCTTACGCACTGGGTAGTTATTTTTGTTGTACAGGATTGGTAATGTGGGTTGGTTGGTAATAGTTGGCACTGGGAATCGCGAACAGCGACGCGAATGTGACATTCCTCTGCAATGTATTCCAATCAATCTGATGCATTTTCACAAATTCCAGCAATTTTGTGCTTTTTATAAGAAAGTATTTTTAAAATTTTGTTATCACAATGAATGTGAATTATTTATTTTCAGCAGTTGTATGCTTAGTTACAAAAACATTTTGAGTGTGCCACCGCTTTAAATATATTTAAAATTTATGATGGGATATATATATATACAAGATATATTTTGTAAATAAATAATACCATCATAAATTTTATTTTTTATTTGTTACTTATTTTCAAATTTTTCAAATAATAAGAATGGTGTTGAACAAGAGTTGTTCAATAAAGTTTTATACAATAAATAAATTAAATAATTTTACCACCTAAAAGTTTCTTTCCAGTACTTATTTTCGTAAACTAAGTACCTAATTTAAGAATTTTCCCACCTAAAGCAAGAAAAAACTTAACCTATTTAGATACCTATTCTTATAATATTTGCAACCTTAAATCCAATCTCTAGTTATTTATTATCACAAAACTTTACCATTTAATCTTTAACAAATTTAGATATTTTTAACAAAACTTATTGCAAACTGGGAACATAACCCAATTGTGTATGTTTTATATTGCGGCTCTTCTTTAAACCAATATTTTGTCAATAATAAGGTTTAATACATTTATAACTGACTAAACCTTATTATTGACAAAATATTGGTTCAAAGAAGAGCCGCAATATAAAACATACACAATTGGGTTATGTTATAAATTTATGTGTATATTTAATAATACATTTTAAAAATGTTTTATTCTTATAATGTCATAAACACATATTTAAGTATATGTAAGATAACCTACAAATCTGCTGTCATTTAAAATTTGCTTTGTTGCCAAATTGGTTCAAACTGAAATCAGTGTATATGGGTAAATCAAAGGATATCGTTGACTTTCGTAACACCCTGTATAAGGAATAATAAATCAAAATCAATTACTTAACCAGTTTTGAGGTTTTAACTTGCAACGCGAAACGCAAATAACCTGCGCGATTTATCTATAAAATTTAAACTTTGCAAACAAAATTTGTCGAGTAAGACTTCCTCTCTTTTGTAAAAAAAACTACCTATTTATTTAAAAATGATTCTTAGCGTAGAAATAAGTTACGCAGTGTTCAGAACGATATAACAGGCATTATCCAAACTATAACTGGCTTAAAACCGCAAAATAACGAGAATCTGATGACCTTATGGGTATGTACATTGCAGGGGGGTGAAGGGGACTGCAGGGTTCAATTTACTGGATAGGGTTGGACATAATGAAACAATGAATACACAGGCAGTAGGCCATTTTACGGTCCACAACGACATCGTTCTAAATGTTGCCGGAACAAATACCATTGATATTTCCTTCGCATATGGCAACAAGACAGTGTCGTAGAAAAGTATTATAATAAACTTATTAAATTATAAATAATATTTATTTTTGCACGACAATGCTATTTGGGATGATTTGCCGTAACTATTTATAAATGTATTTTAGATCGTTCGGTTGTGTTAACTGATTGCTAGGAATAACGCGTTGGTAATTTTTTTAATTTCTGATCGGTAAGTAAATTACCTATAATTTGTCCAGGAATTTGACATTTTTTCTAGAAATTTATATAAAAAATAACTACAATACCTCAGTTTTACATTTCTTTTTTTTACATTCATATACTTACTTGCTTCAAACCACTTCTTGAAAAATTAATTCAACATGTGGAAGTTTATGTTAAAATATAGCCAGGTTTTTCATAAATTTGAATAAGTATAACAAAATCACTTATGTGTATAATTATTAAATTCTTATTTACTAAAATTTTAAGCATGTTACTTCCCTGCGTAGCATGGGCTCAGCTTCCTTAGATGCTTTAAAGTCCGGCACAGTTGATGCAATCGTAAAAGGGAACAAGACTCTGTCAGCTCTGGCAGGAAATGACGTCATCTGCTTGGATTTCAAACAAAGATATCTACAACGGTCGCAACTTTACTGGCAAAACAGAGAAATGAATACGAACACACTTGTTTGCACTTCACCGTGGGCTGACAAACGAACTTGTTAGGATCAAAATTGTTTTTTCTTACTACTTCATCTGTAATCATCTTAATATGTTTTTTTAATTATTTTAAGTTCATGTGCACATAAAAAACGCTTTGATATAGTCAATAACAATGCTATAATTGATTATTTTTTCATTTCTCCAATAAAATTTAAAGTTTATTTAATCAAATATGTTTGGAGCAATTGAGGGTAAGGGATTGATGTTATTACAAATATTATATTTAGCCCATAACAAAATATTATCACGTTAAAATTACTTATTACAGAGTGAATGGCTCTTTAGATTTAAACCTAATGGAAATGTGTACTTCCGTAAAAATTTTAGAAATGATTGCATTCAAAGTTTATCTGATCAAAGTAAAATTAACAATATTTAATTAAATATAACATTGATTTATATCAAAAGTTATAATGCTTCAACCAAAAATTAAAAACAAATGAAATAAGAATAGTCTTTGTAAAGTAAGGTAAAGTAAGTTATTACTGTCTTACAGTGAATACCAATGTTTTCACTGTCTTGAAAAATACTATTTGCCCAACTATCATTCCCATTTTTTTAATGGGGCCCCTAACCAATTTAATGATCGCTTTCGTGCCTATAGTTAAATGTGATTAACTGATTAATCGGTATTTCTGGTGACGCCGATTGATGTAACTGTATGAGTAATCTCTGGATGGGGTAGTGTTTGGTTGTTCGTTATATTTGCTAATTTCTTTGGGGTTGTAGGTAATTCCGAATTTTAAAGGTATGTTGTACATGTTTTTTAATTGTTTGTCCGCCATGCATTATCCAGTAATTGTATTACTCAATTATATCTAAATAATAACAAAAAGGTAAATGTGTACTCATATAGTGATATACCATGGGCACAGTTTATCTGGCTATTCGGTGTCATGCCTTAAAATAGCTATTTTGCTTAAATGGACGACGTTTTTATTTATTTATAAAAAAACTTCTCATAGTCTGTTAGTATCATCATGATATCCTTGCAGGGCGTCCTGAAAGTATGTATTGCTTTAGGACTTTCAGCAATCTTTAGGATTCGCCTCTAAATACATAAGATGACTTCCTATTTCGTTTTAGAATAACTTAACTCTTAGAGCCTAATATCACCAACAAGTGTTCCTAATAGTTCCTACAGAAAACAGAACAATTTCATTTTATGGATCGAAAAACCTGTGTACACAAGACTACTAGAAGCAGTTTCCAGAATTCATTTTATTTAAAGTTCATATTAATGTATTATACAACTAATATTTTCACAAGAATATACATATTTAAAAGAGAGCTTTGATTGCATATAATTATTATATTATATTATATATAATTTATGCCAATGATAGTTTTTCATTAAGATTCATTGTGGCTTCAATTAAATAACAATTTAATTCAATAATTTATTATGTTTTAACCAAGTAAGTTTTAAAACGGATTTAATAGAATCACAATTTAATTCAATGACTTCTTATGTTTGAACTAATTTTAAGCAGGTTTGTACAAATAAAAGTAACACAATCATTCATTTGATCATAGCTGTAATTCAGGTATTGCAAATACAGTATACCATTGGCTCAATGGTTAACCCATTCACAATATAAAAGCTTTTTCTCTGTGTGGTTGCTTTTAAACTTGTATGGCAAAGTTTATCCCATAACCTTAAATTGAGAAATTTCTGAATGAAAGGAATCACATTTTGTACATGATTTTAAACAGGACTTATTTAAAATATTTTATAAAATTTTAGTGTTTTATTGCGTTTACATGAAATATTATTGCGAAGCTTATGTATTGATGGTTATTTGTGTCATAAGGCTGAGAAATGGGTCTTTTTGTGCTAAGCTCAAAATTTAAATGCTGACGCGTAGCGGAGGCCTACAATTGAGCGAAATATATAAGACACTTCTCAGCCGCATGATATCCAACATTTTATTTCTAATGCATAATTTTATTTATTAAACAATAAAACGTACAATTATAATATTTATTAAAAGTATAAACTAAGATTAGACTATGTGGGTTCCGGCCCCATCAGCAGGGTTTCGGCTTCATCAACTTCGCAGCTGATGAAGCCGAAACCCTGCTGATGGGGCCGGAACCCACATGCGGCACCAGCCAAGAATCATCCAGGAAAAAACTAATTGACTGGACAGAACTACAACACAAACAATACTGGGAAAGCCTGTCGGGTCTGGAGCATTCGAAAGCACTTTTGGACAATCCATCTGCTGAAGGGCAGAAACCAATGAGGACATATACCAGGACCCAACTAAAAAAAGCATTAGGTCTTCTCACAGGCCATGCTCCATTCAAAAAACATCTTCACAAAATGGGGATGACAGATGACCCCTTGTGTAGAGGATGCGAAGAAGAAGAGGAAACACCTCTTCACATTATGTGTCAATGTGAGGGATTCAACACCTTAAGAAGAACACACCTGGGAGAGTCTAAACTCACACCAGAACTTTTAAAATTGCTTCCACTGCCTCGGCTACTGCGCTTCATAGAAGCAACGGAGCTAGAGCTATGGAAGTAATACCATTTAGGGCACAATAGGATTGCGAAAGCAAACCGCAGTGCAGGGCTTTGAACCACCTAACGGGGGAGTTTTAGTGGGTATACGTCAATAGACGGAGTCCCACACTACTCGGGGCCCCAAGAGGAACCGAGTGTTCGTAAAGAATTTCTCCGCCGGCCAAAGAAAAAAAAAAAAAAAAAAAAAAAAAAAGATTAGACTAGATCTGAAAGTAGGCGAATTTTTTAATTGGTTCAAACAGGTTTTTTAAAGACTAGTAGGTTAAAACATTACCCGAATAGACTAAATTATTTTTTTATCCTGGGAGGTTTTTTCATTAAAGAAAAAATATACCAGAAAATCGTAACAACGCGAATGTTTTAAGCCCATAAAATGTTCATGAAGCGCTTTATAACTTGACGATCCTGCTGATAGCACTTCCTCACCCAATCAATCTACCAGGATACTTTTTATCCAAAAACAGCCGTACAGGTAATGCATAATGGGAAGGAGCCCCGTCTTGCTGAAATATCGGATTTTCTTCACCATAACGTTTGGTCGTTTTTCTTAATTTTAATCAGCACTTGGTTGGTGGCATTCTACAACAAGTCTAGGTAAGTAGCTCCATTTAAATTTATCGGTAAGAATAATGGTCCAATTATGTGATCACCAAAAATACCAGCCCAAACGTTTAATTTTTGAGGATGTTGAGTATGAACCTCATGGGAAATCCTTGGACCAATAACGACAATTATGACGATTGACAATTGAGAAAAGCATTCCTCTGAAAAGCAAACATTTAAAAGGTAGAAGTATTTATAATTATTTCAGACATTATTTCACAAAATTGCAAACGGCAGTCATTATCATCTTCTTGCAATTCATGAAGAAGTTACATTTTATATGTGTGCCATTTATTATGTTTCAGAATTCTCTGTACGGTGGCCCGCGAAAATCCCGTTACATCAGAAAGTTTTTTGATACCTATTGTAGGGTCAAAGTAATTTTACCCAGAACATCTACTTCAACTATCTTTCGTTTTTATTTGCTACTGAACCAGTTTGCCGAAATTTTGCTAATTATTCTAGGTACGTGTTTATATAATGTAGGTACGTGTTTATTTGCATGCCTCTTATTAAACAAAGTTGCCATTACTCTTCCACATAGATTGCATATAAAATACAATTCAATAATTTCCCCTCTCTCTGCAAAAGAATAAACCATTTGTTATCGGATCGAAAAAAATAAAAGCTAAGAAATAAAGAAATACACTGTTTAAAATATCTGTGGTGTAAATAGTAATCTTAAAATGCTGTCAAAATCCAACACCAAGTGGTGTTAATATAAACACCATGAATTATGGTTGAAAATATTATATACAGCAAACATCAAAACGGTGTTTATCTAAAAATATTTTAGAAGTGCACCTGCACAGAAAAAAAGGAATACTTCATTTAACTATATTAATTTAGTTGACCAATAAGTATTTATTTAAATCAACTGTGGGAAGGTTAATATAAACAAAGATTAGTTTGACGGTACTAAACCAGATAGTTATTTTATTTTTTTTAAATTGGTTAAATTAACCCAGAAAACTTTAGCGAAACCAACCCGCTGTATGGTTCAGTTTACTAAATATGTTGTTTGTAAAATAAGAGTTACTTCAACCTAAACCACTCTGTTAAAACGATTAAAACAATTTTCCGTGCATTCCTGGCAAAGGCGGTGTGGACTACGTGATGTTCTTAAATCTCGCCTCTGTTGACTTACATGAAGAGTATATAATCCCAGATAGTCCTTTGCTTTGGTGTGACACTACAAGTTGTTTAATACTAAAGAGACCTTAAATAGATGGAAACAGCTGTCAATAGTGGAAGTATTTTTAGTTGGTGGAACGAACTAAAAATATTATCTCTAGCGATTAAAGGTTCAATTTTCTAGAATAATTCCACTGGTAATATACTAGTAATGCGTCAAGGAACTTCCTGTTTAATTTTTTTTCCTTTTTTTCTGTGTAGTATTTAATTTGACTAAAAACACATAATATTTAACACTGAAAAGGAGTTCAATTTACACCAGGTAAAATTTATTTTAATACTGTGTGAAAGTTAAATTTACACTATTTTAGTATTTGAATTTACACCGGACCAACGAACCGTATTTAACACCATTTTGGTTTGTATCGATATAGACCATGTATGGTGTTAATTTGGTGTTAAAATGGTCATGAAATTTTGAACAGTGTATCCACATCAACTACTTTACTGATATTTGTTAGTTTAAAAACAATATATTTAATGCATTTTAAAGAAAATTCAATGCCCTTTTAAGAAAATATATCACAACATACACCTTCCATTTGAAAAAATAGAGGTGAATGCCGCCCACGCAAGGAGTTGAAGTTACAGTGATGAAATGAATGTTTAAATATGTCCCCTTGAAAACAAAAGTATACGGGTCCGAAGTTGTTTTATTTTTACATACAAAGCCGTAAAACTTGCTGGACTGTTTTAGATGGGCCACGATGGGTAAACATAAGCTAGATATTAATCTATACCAGGTATAGATATATATCCAACTTATGTATATAAATCTTTTAAGGTTTTATCGTCATAACCACTAACATCCATTATTTTATTTCCGTATATTAAAGTCCTATTTTGGACCAATTAACTCTTATCAATGACGCCCTAAATGTTGGCTTGAAGTCCTGAATAATAAGTGATTTTTTAGCATAGACCATAGCCTCACACAAAATAAACGAGCTTCAAATTATATGAACTTGGTGGCCAAAACACTGGTACATTTAATGTTATAATGTTGTCGTTGCTTCGATTCCTCAATAAGTTAAGGATTTCTTGAACAGTATGACACGGAGCGCCAAACTGCTAAAACATATTGTCAGTATTAATGTCGTCCATGTTATCGAAGAAATATTCAATGATCATTATCCGGTAAAGTGTACTTTTGTGGGTGTAATAAAGTGTTTTGTAGCTTTTATGCAGAGAGTTTGTTCACTGAAAGAAATTTGTTGCTAAAAGTAAATACAAATTTATACTAAAAATTTTATACTAGTGCTTTACACATTTATACTACTGTTTATTATGAATGTATGGTAAATTTTGTAATACATTTATTGTAAAGAAGATATGTTAGATCTAAATAAAAATAAACTTACCCTTACTATAAAATGTAAACTATAAGTGAATTACAGCAAAAAAATATTGCTAGAAACACCATTTATATTGCTAGGGCAGCAATAGGCTGCTAACCAAACGAATATATTTGTTTTAGCAATGTATGTGGTAGTCTATATATGAAACATAAAATATATTTGCCCTAATTATTTTTTTATTTAACTTTAGTATATATTTCTTTCAGTGTTGCACAAAATTTATGCTACAAAATAACTTTTATGCAAAGGTTAAAAAACGGATTAAAATATGTAACACAAAATCTTATTTTAAATGATTATTTTTACCGGTATAAACAAATTTGTGGATAATATAAAACAGGTTTTCTAAATTGGAAAATTATCTGTGCATATTATATTATAAAGCAACCAGCACACGCAGACTTGACTCTTCACATATCTCATAGTCTAATTTCCTGTAGGTCGTTGACTAATAACGGACCTTTTACATAAGTTTGGGCGGAGAACATCCGGAGTTTCCTTCCACAGACATTCTGGATGCATATAGTCTGGAGCAGCGGATGTACATGACACGTTGCGTCCTTGTTATATCCTTTTTTAAATATAAAGTTAACTCAAAAATAAACATCTTTTTAAAGAGTTTAGTTTTATTTGCATCATACTTAAGTTAATGTATTATTTTTATAATGCCTACAAAAGCAAATTAAGTAATTGTAATAAAACAGTATCAAATTAAAACATAGTCAAATAAAATAAAAATTTTAATATATGGTAATAATCTGTTAAAGATTAAAATAAAAAATAAACAGGGTGTTACAAGCATCTTTGATTTCGGCCAAAAGAAATCCAGTTCACAATTCTTAACAAAAATAAACTTCAGTGACAATTTGATTTTTAAATTATATTTTCTAAATTCAATAAGGTAAATCATGCGTTGAAATGTATGGTTCATGATAAAGAAATCCATCCAATCTTGGAACATCCACTAATTCTTTTGTACAAATCGCAAAATACCTCGCTAAAAGGTCAAAGCCTGCGATATTGTTTCCACTCGTTGTTCGTTGCGCATTTTGTTCATTGGGACTACTCTGGGTAGTTCTGCTCTCTATCGTGTTCACCACTGTTGCCACATTATTGTTCGGTGGATTGGGCACTCTATCTGGTCGATTAGCACTGTTTACCGGTGTTGCTACCGTCTTCGATGGAGTTGCATGTTTTACCTTGAATTTATCCGCGTATGAAAGAATCTTTAGATCTAGCACTGTGACTGGGGCTGGTACCGGTGTTAATGCTTTACATATAGCTTTCACTTCCACTATTTCGTTCTTCCTTAGACAATGACTTAACCTTACTTTCTAAATCATTAACTTTGCTAACCAAAAGCTAAACTGTAGAAAAAATACCTCAGAGATACCTTGCGTGTTCACCACTGTTGCCACATTATTGTTCGGTGGATTGGGCACTCTATCTGGTCGATTAGCACTGTTTACCGGTGTTGCTACCGTCTTCGATGGAGTTGCATGTTTTACCTTGAATTTATCCGCGTATGAAAGAATCTTTAGATCTAGCACTGTGACTGGGGCTGGTACCGGTGTTAATGCTTTACATATAGCTTTCACTTCCACTATTTCGTTCTTCCTTAGACAATGACTTAACCTTAATTTCTAAATCATTAACTTTGCTAACCAAAAGCTAAACTGTAGAAGAAATACCTCAGAGATACCTTGCGTACTCGAGGTATCCCCCTCTACACGGCTACGCTTTCTTGCTCTTACATGCCTTTCATCCCCTTTAGTATCACTACCTGGCTCACAGGTGAATTTCTTCATGTGGAGGCCCCTTATGACTACACTTTGGACTTTCAATGATATAAGTTCTTACAAAACACACATTGGATGACTTCCTTTAGGTCATCAAATCCTAATCCTTACAAGTGTATTTTTATTCGTTTCATCGTCTCCCACAGAACCATCGCTTGCCATTTTTATAGGGCGTATTCCTAATACTGTTAAAAAACGAACAAACAATTTTTTGTCATCATAAGATTCCTATAGACATTCAATGCTCACAATTGGGCCTGTACTATGTAAACTCCTGGATAAAACAATTATTGTAAGCATCAAAAAAAGCTGTCAAATACGAAAATGCAATTTTCAAAATATTAGGCATGTCTATTTGTTTATTCTTAAGCTGAAAAAAGTCTTTGTTAACTAATTATTTCCAATAAATTTCAGTGTAAGGAACCCTGAATTAACACAATAATTAAAATATTGTATGTTAATAGAATTTTTCAAACAAATAAGTTGTTATAAATTTCGATATGCTATAATGGCAATTCATTTACATTATCAAGCATCTAACAAATAATATAATTCGTGTTGGAATTTAAATGAATTACACCTAATGTTGGGGTTACCAAAACCGTTGAATAAAACAGACCTAATTATTACATAAAGGAAATTTATTAGAATAATTTAGATTAATGCGGATTTAGTAAAACCACTTCAAGATCCCCAAAGATAATAACTTAAAGATCTCATAATAGTTATATTAATGTGGGGTCGTTAATTTCCTTAATATATAATAATTTATCATCAATTATTAAATAAAATGCCTAATTTTGATTTTGATGTGCTAGTCTAGGCATTGGGTAATACCCGATGGGTATCCTGTTCCCCGGATGATAAAAAGGCAGGATTGAGGTATACCTATATATAGATAAGTCTGTAGAAATGCTTTTTTTTCACTGGGTATTCCTATATGCCCCTGTCTGTATATCCTGGAAAATATACTATATTTTAAAATAAATCTAAATGTTTTTGTCCTAAATAATGATTTTCACGGCTACAACACGAGATCCAACAACAATCTTGTGCTAACAATTGCCGCCGAAAAATATGTCAAAATGGTCCAAATTACTGAGCAATTAAATTTTTTAACTGCCTGAATTTTAACATGTTTTTAAATAAATGTACCTAAATCTTAAATCTTAAACTTGTAATAATATTATGTTTTTGTATAGACTGAAGTATATATACACTATTTGTGTTTTTAAAATCAATAAAGTTTAATTATTATTATTATTTAGTTAACAATATCTTACACATTACCTATGGCCATCATTTTTAACCATTGTTTTTTAATTTTACCTAGCTTATCCTTTGGGCTAGATATTTTTTATTTTTTAGTTTGCCATCCGAATTGCTGTTCATTTAGACAAGTCCCCTTGTTTTTTATTAAACTTCAATGCTTTTACTATTTGGCCGAAAATATATAGACAAAATGAACTGTCATTAGTAGGCCTTCAGCACCTTTCATATTTAATTTTTTTATTTTTGACAAAAAATATTTTTTTCTACTCCTATTGCATATTATTGACATTATTTGTTTTTTTTTTCGTAAATAATGGTAACCAATATAACTGCCCTGTCTAACAACGTAAATAATGAACTCAATATTTACTTTGTTAGGCATCAAATATTCAGTAAAGTTGTTTTTTTCCGAAATCACCAAAAGTGAGAATAAACTTTATTTTATTATCAAGAGTGTACTATGACTTTAAAGACAGTTGTCAAAAATGAAATACAAAAAGATTTAAAGTTATATCACTCTTGCTAATTAAATAAAGTTTAATTTAACTTTGTTATTTTGGAAACAAAATATTCTGAATATTGTTGTATGTAGTCATTTGGGATGGTACTGATTGCGATGGTGTAGTCAGTTTTAGAATAAAAAAATGTCTAACCTGTTTTTTTGAATTTTGGTCTGCTTTTTAAATCTTTGTAGGTTGGGTTTTGCATTTTGAACAATTTGGTTAAACCCATTACTCTCAGTTTTTAATTCTCTACATCAGGAAAAAAGTTTTTGAAAATCCGTCCATAAATAAAAAATTTGTCCTACCATTTATTTATACTACTTTTTTATATTAATACTACTTTGTCACAATTTTTTAATTTGGAACTACTTTGAGAATTTTTTGTATTATTTTTTAATTTGAACTACGTTTAAAACATTTTTTTTTTAATTTGTTGCACTTTTCAAGTAGCTCCTTAAATAATATGAAGTACAAAATAAAAAAAATCAAAATTGTTTAAAATATAAAATTAATAAAAAGAAAACAACGTATTTTAATATTTATTAAAATACCGTAATAGAAAAAATTGTCGACCTAAACAAAGAATGCAGTTTATGAACCAGATTTTAATTTCTCGGAGCTACGAAAGTTTCGTATATCGCTGGGACTAAATAAGCTACACACATGCTATTACATTGCTTTAATTATTCATAAAGTGGCTTTCAACGAACATTAAGGATGCGATTTTGGGTTCTAATAACTTTGGCGTGACTGTATCCATCAATGAAAAATGGTTAACGGTAAAGTAAAATAAAATGAGAATAAAATTTCAATTACAATTTAATAGAGTACAAAGGAGGTGAGTAGATTTTACCAGTCGAGGACAAGTTAGACATAGAGTCCGAGACTGGTAAAAACTTACCTTCTGCGTGGTGTATAACATTTTATCTGCTCCCACAGCCTGGTTTCATGTAATAAAAATACTTTTTTTTATCAATTTATTTTGACACCGACACTAAATAATTTTTTTAAATTAAAGGATGTCACGTAGTCTGCTATGATTTTGTCGTTATTAAGACGTTGTTTACCCATGAAAGGTAAGTAGCTCACTTACCACCCGTCGTCAATAGCAACTAGCCCAGTAAATTCAACCTACCTGCTATAAAACAATGTAGGCTATTGTTACCGTAGTGGGAACAGATAAACAAATATTATTTCTATTTAAATCATATAATAATAAATAAATAATAAATAATTATTTTTTTGCCGGAAAATCTATTAATTCATGGATAAGAGCTAATCTGCCCTACTATGGAGAAAGGCAGTAACTATAAAAAAATTCTAAATGCGTTTTCTTGTGCTATGATAAAGCTATGGACATTTTGTATCTTAATTCAACAAAGAAATGCAGTAAACTATCTCACAAGTTAAATAAATCAATAAAATACCTACTGCTTTTTATAAAAATGCAGTTTATACTAATTTTCCACAAATTTCTTGTTTAGCAGTTACTGACTTTCTCCATAGTTGGGCAGTAATAATGTTTTTGTCATAAAAACTAAATCAATGGTGTATTAATCAAGATTTGCATAGACCGAAATAAATATTGTTGTAAGTTTTGAGCTAATCGGCGAAAAACATATTGAATTACATTTTAGTTTGTCAACCGAGATATCCAGATTCAATCCTCAGTAAAGTAATCAATTAAATATACTTTCTCGATTTTGGTGTAAAAATATTCTAGCACTCAAAATCGTTGAAGATTGAAGCTCATTCTTAAATTTTTTTGTTGAAATTTAGTTTTTACGTATTGGTACCCTCAAAAATTCATGACTTTTAAGAGTATTTATATTATTTTCAACAAACATTGACAAATAAATGAACCAACCAAAAATATCAGTGAAACATTTAAAAATAGTACAATACTTACACTAAACTTATCTTTGTTGATAATAGTAAACATATATGTTTATGTATTTTTTTATTTTTGAAATGTTTTAATTTGGCCATATACATAATTGTAATTTATTATGTAATTTCTATGAATGAATAAATATTATTATTATTATTAAATATTATTATTATTATCATTTTAATCATTATAATCCACAAGTGTTACCAACCATATTTTGCGAGAAAAATTCCCAACTAACATTTTAAATATAAAAAAACGCTATATAAAAGCCAAAATCTAGAAAATAGTAAAAAAGACGCGTTGAAAAAGGAATTTTTCGAACGAATTCCAAATTTGGCCACAAGAAACGAAGGGTAGGTAATATGTGGCTTTCTGCAACTTTTACATTATACATTGTATATACCACAATCCACATAACAAGGTCAATTCCACAATCTGTTGTGTACCATAACCCCAAAAATTTACCATACTTACAAATTAACCTTAAAATTGACCTAATATATTATGACAGTTTTATGATAGAATAAGGTTTATTTTTTACAAAAGAGGACTAAAATGGTTGTCCTTAAGCCTCTTTTAAGGCTTACAAGTGCCTCTGTCAGAAACACAGCGTTTAAAACGAGTAATAATCTGTATAAACAGTACAAACCCGAAGCACAAGCATTGTTAACAATATAAAAATGGCCGCCCTTAAATTCTGTGCAGTGAGTTGCCTAACTTCGTGATTTTAAGTATGCGCGAAACGAGAAAGAACATTTGCACCCTAGTGAGAAAATGTATTTTTTACCTTGGCGACGCGTCGCGACGTGCGCAAATGTAACATTTTAAGATAAGGTATTAATTTAGTAATTTTTTAATTATCAGTTTTCCCATAAACAGCCAAATTCTCAATAGTTGCCTTTAATATAAAATAAATCATAGTACTATAGAGTAGATGATCCAATATTTTTGGATTTTTCCTCTAAATAAATATTCTTATTTGTGATTGTCACAGTCTCATATATGAACAGTAATATTTAAATTGTTTGTAACCATTTTCATACTGTGATCTTAATTTTGCCGGCAACATGTTAGCAATTGCTAAATTCCAAATCCATAATACAGGTTGGAGTGCTATCTTAAGCTTAATAATGCAGAGATTTAAGTAAATGTCAATTTTATTAATAAAAAGTTGTAGAACTAGTCCACACCATACTACACCTTTTCCAGTTGATATTCAGAAAGTAGGAATTGTAATTCAGTTATTCCAGTTGATATTCAGATAGTAGGAATTGTAATTCAGCTATTCCAATTGATTTTAAGAGAGTAGCATATGTAATTCAGATAACACAATTGATTTTAAGAAAGTAGCAATTGTAATTCAGATAACTCAATTGATTTTCAGAAACTTGCAATTGTAATTCAGAAAGTAGCAAATGTTTTTCAGATTAAATAAAATGTAATTCAGCCGCAGCAATTGTTACATACAGTAAATCGATGATGAATGAAAGTACACGTTATCTTTATTAACTAAATAAATAAAATTTATATAAAGTACAAATGAAGAAAATTCGGTCCTTACTTGCAATAAGTTGACAATTAGGACAAATATACCTACTTAAATGGTGATAAATTTGTTTACTATTGTCAATTCCATGGAAACAAAGCAATATACATATATGTATACAAAGAAATACATTAAATTGAGATTTTAGAAAATAAGTAAAATGAAGTATGAAAATGTTATCATTTGTTAATTTCTGAATTTCAATTGACATATTCTGAATTACAATTGTTACTGTCTGAATACTATTTGTAATTTCTGAATATCAATTGCTACTGTCTGAATATCATTTGCAATATCTGAATTACATCAGCTACTTTCTGAATATCATTTGAAATATCTGAATAACATTTGCTATTTTATGAATTTCATTTGCAATATCTGAAAATCAATTGCTGCTTTCTGAATATCAATTGCTACTTTCTGAATATCAACTGGAAAAGGTGTAGTAATACATACATAATTTATATGTATATCCATTTTATTTCTAAATTGTTTTGGCAATTAAAAATTGTAAACGTGCATTTTAAATAACTTTTTACTCTAATTTTGGTAAAAATAATAATAAAAAAAATTAAAGTTTCTTGCAGCAAAAATGTCTTTTATGGTGACAGATTCTTTGTCTGTTGCAGTAGCAATTTTGGACGTAATTTTAATATTTCCCTATAATTCTCCGTAATTAATTCGACATTCTTTAGTATGTAAAATTCTTCTTTGGAAAGAAGTTTTATTAAAAGTTTCTTTGATGTAAACGATTTTAGGTCGACGCTTCTCGTTAGTGGCTTCGGTTTTTGGCTCTTTGTTGATAGACGACTGGCTGCACTCTTCTTACAATACTTCACGTGCTCTGCAATCACAATTCGTGTTTTGTTTGCAAGCTAAAGCCTGTGCACAGCCCGACTTTGATTTTCTCAAAACCATCAAACACCTATGAGTACAAAGGGCAAAAATTTATAGAAGAAAGATTAAACAAAATCCTCATTTTATCCTTTCCTATTCATTATTTAAAACACCTGCCAAAAGGCAGAGTAAACTTTTCAAGGTCTATGGAAGATAAATTTAAAACAACTACTTCTAATCATATTAAAGAATTTATTTTTATCTTAAACTGTGGACAAAATGGATCTCTTTCTCCACGGTTACTATTGATATTTTAATTTTCTCAACGGTAGTGCTTGTCCTCTGACTACACCTTTTCCAGTTGATATTCAGAAAGTAGCAATTGATTTTCAGATGTTGCAAATGAAATTCAGAAAATAGCAAATGTTATTCAGATATTTCAAATGATATTCAGAAAGTAGCTGATGTAATTCAGATATTGCAAATGATATTCAGACAGTAGCAATTGATATTCAGAAATTACAAATAGTATTCAGACAGTAACAATTGAAATTCAGAAATTAACAAATGATAACATTTTCATACTTCATTTTTATTATTTTCTATAATCTCAATTTACACCTTTTCCAGTTGATATTCAGAAAGTAGGAATTGTAATTCAGTTATTCCAGTTGATATTCAGATAGTAGGAATTGTAATTCAGCTATTCCAATTGATTTTAAGAGAGTAGCATATGTAATTCAGAAAACACAATTGATTTTAAGAAAGTAGCAATTGTAATTCAGATAACTCAATTGATTTTCAGAAACTTGCAATTGTAATTCAGAAAGTAGAAAATGGTTTTCAGATTAAATCAAATGTAATTCAGCCGCAGCAATTGTTTCAGGAACAGTGGGTTGCATACAGTAAATCGATGATGAATGAAAGTACACGTTATCTTTATTAACTAAATAAATGAAATTTATATAAAGTACAAATGAAGAAAATTCGGTCCTTACTTGCAATATTTTGACAATTATGACAAATATATCTAATTAAATGGTGATAAATTTGTTTACTATTGTCAATTCCATGAAAACAGAGCAATATACATATATGTATACAAAGAAATACATTAAATTGAGATTTTAGAAAATAAGTAAAATGAAGTATGAAAATGTTATCATTTGTTAATTTCTGAATTTCAATTGACATATTCTGAATTACAATTGTTACTGTCTGAATACTATTTGTAATTTCTGAATATCAATTGCTACTGTCTGAATATCATTTGCAATATCTGAATTACATCAGCTACTTTCTGAATATCATTTGAAATATCTGAATAACATTTGCTATTTTATGAATTTCATTTGCAATATCTGAAAATCAATTGCTGCTTTCTGAATATCAATTGCTACTTTCTGAATATCAACTGGAAAAGGTGTAATGTATTTCTTTGTATACATATATGTATATTGCTTTGTTTCCATGGAATTGACAATAGTAAACAAATCTATCTGAATTACAATTGCTACTTTCTTAAATTCAATTGTGTTATCTGAATTACATATGCTACTCTCTTAAAATCAATTGAAATAGCTGAATTACAATTCCTACTATCTGAATATCAACTGGAATAACTGAATTACAATTCCTACTTTCTGAATATCAACTGGAAAAGGTGTAAATGTAAAATCAAAAGTTTTTTAAGTTGTGTTTGCAAGCTTATGGTATATACTTTAATATGTAATAATTCTTATTACACAAATTATGCACAAAAAAGTTAGAATATATGTTTTATGAAACAGAAATTTTACGAAAAAAAAATTAAAAGTATAACTTTAGATGGAGTTTTAAAAAAAGTTTCACTGAGTTACGCCTACATTTTTGACTATCATATAGCGTATCTTATTACCAATATGAGCCTGTAAATTTTAGTTCCAGCCGAGGCCAAGGTTTTAGAAACGGGATTTTTTTATGTCCTCTTTAAATTTATTATTAATTTAACAAAAATGTTTTTTGTAAAGTAATTCTTAAGAAAATTAATGGTTATGGTAAAAACTATCACTCGTTATAGTAAATTAAAGTTTTTTATTTAATTTAGCGCTAATACCAACCTTTTTTATCCTACATAAAAATTGTCTACTTATTTTTTTAACACCCACTTACATAATTATTTTCTTTTAATTCTACAAAATAATGAAGAAAATAACAAAATGTTGCATTTTTTAAAAGATAAGGATTAAATCAGGTCCTTGAAAGCATTTCTTATCATCATAATCACAAATAACCCGTTTTAATTTTTTTGGCGCAATCTTAAAATGGTGTCAAAATCCAACACCAAGTGGTGTTAATTAACCACCATGAATTATGGTTGAAAATGTTATATACAGCAAGCACCAAAACGGTGTGGATCACGTGATGTTCTTAAATCTCGCCTATGTTGACTTACATGAAGAGTATATAAGCTCAGGTAGTCCTTGGCTTTGGTGTGACACTTCAAGTTGTTCGATATTAAAGAGATCTTAAATAGATGGAAACAGCTGTCAATACTTAAAGTATTTTAAGTTGGTGGTAAGCACTAAAAACATTATCTCTAGCGAGTTGATGGTTCAATTTTCTGGAATAATACCACTGATAATATACCAGTAATTCGTCAAGGAACTTCCTGTTTCCTTTTTTTCCCTTTTTTTCTGTGTAGTATGATTTAATTTGACCAAAAACACATACTATTTTACACTAAAAAGGAGTTCAATTTACACCAGGTAAAATTTATTTTAATACTGTGTGAAAGTTAAATTTACACAATTTTAGTATTTGAATTTACACTGGACCAACGAACCATATTTAACACCATTTTGGTTTGTATCGATAATATCGATTCGATATAGACCATGTTTGGTGTTAATTTGGTGTTAAAATGGTCATGAAATTTTGAACAGTGTATGTACGTCGATTGGTATATTATTAAATTTTTGGATTAAATATTTAATGTAAAATGTCCTATACCTATCTTTAACTGTTTCGGAAATATTAACATTTAAGGACGATAAATATTTGATTACAGAAATTCGCTACATTACACTTTATGTTAAAATCTAACGATTAAATAGAAGACTAAATAATGGGACACTGAACTTCCACAAATAAAACTTGGAATAAATTATTCTAAAATAAAAGTACGAGCAAAAGCGTACACAAGTTTTTGTTGATTATCACCCAAGGGAAAAAACGACTATTTTCTCAAAATGAAGTCAGCAAACCGTTTGGTCAGGACAATTAACAATAACGACGAAAGGAAGCTGAAGCAAAAATTGATGAAGAACAAGTTGGTCAGAAGCAACACATCACAGCACATTACCAATACGCGTCTAGACGGTTGATGTGACGATAAGCTAGAGTCTAGCTTATCGTCACTATCTGCTAGACGGCTAAAATTTTTACTTTTGAGCCTCAAAAGTAGCCAGTCATTGCAGTGCTCGCATTCAAGACGGAACGTTATTATTAACCACAAGCATACGTACACGAAAAAAAAAATGTTGTGGAAAGTACTACAATAATTGTAGAATTTTCTGGTATAAATTGTTTAAAAAATACGACCAAGAACAATTTGTTGGAAATAATTTAACAATTTTGTAATAGAAATAAACAACAATTTATTGAAAATATAATTATATATTGTAGTTAAATTACTACAATTTCTGTTTTAAATTAATATTGTTTTATATTTTAATAAAAATTGTATTGACTAATGCCATTCTTTATTAAAAATAATACAGATTTGCCGTGCTCCAAAATTGTGTACTTTAAATAAATTATACGTTGATATAAATGCTTTAAGTTTTAGTTAATTTCAAAACAATTGTATTAAATAATTAAACATTTTTTTTACAATATGGTTGTTGTAAAATTTAATTTATTTTTTTTTTCCGTGTAGGTAAAACATTATATTGATGTTTGCAAACGATAAATAAGTAAAAAAACTGGTTTATACATTAAAAAAACTGAAAATTGTTGTTTTTAAATCTTTATTTTGTTTTTAAAAACATGTATGTATTTTAATAAATTTTACTCTCTTAAAATGAAATAATCAAAATTCTACTATTTGAATTAGTACCAGCATTTTTAAATAATAAAATAGTCGTTTTCACTTTTAAATAGTTTTTTTTTATTACTTATATAGTTAAAGTTTGACTTACTTATATAGTTAAAGTTTGACTAATTTAAGATTAGCCATAATTTAAGATTAGCCATAATTTTTTAAAGAAACTAATTCGTTTGCGGCCAACAAAAAATTATTGTTTGAGTTAACTGCATATAGGCTCCATGGTTAAATGGTCCATAAAAACAAACAAATATGCAAAAAGTTTAGCTCAAAACAGCAACACGAAAAATACATTTAACTTTAAAATATTATGAGCAGTATTTATAGACAAATAAAATCGATTTTTATGAACGTGACTGATGGCCAATTTGGTTATGACACACGCTTGACAAGCGACAGACCTGAGTTCAAACCCCTGGGTCAGAACTTTTTTAAATTTAAATCTACCAATGTAGTTACTTCATTCAGTAGAATTTGACTAATTATTAGTGACTGCTTTTTCGCTATGACAATTAGTCAAATATGACTTATAATTAGTTATAAAATAAATTTTTGACTAATTCATTCTATAGAATATAGAACTCTTATAAGAGTATATTTTTTGTTTTATTCGTTTAAATGAAGTAGAACTAAAAATACAAATAAATAAATTAATTATTATTATTTTAATTAGTTTGTAAATATTAAAACTTACATTTGGTTGCTTAAATAAACATGACACATAATGGTCATATGCTTCTTTACAAAAATCATTACTTGTAACTAAAAAAATATATTAAAATATGACATATTTTAATATTTCGTAAATACTTACAATTTGTAATATGACACGGCCTAGAAATGTTCAGCCATAATTCTACAAATTCTTTGGGATAATTCTTAATAAAATTTTGCTCATCATATTCTCCTGTTTTAGGATCTAACTAAAATAATAAAAACATTGAAGAACGACTAAAACATGTTGAAAGATTTTAATAAACTTGCAAAGCAGAGTCCAGTCATAAGGGAGTCATATGGAGAAGCAGTGTACGCAAAATACACTTAAACGTTGAGCTTGACATTCAAGATAGTGATCGTTAATGTCGATTTAGGTATACACAATAATTGATTTTCCCTTATTATGGCTCTTTTTTATTGTCACATTACATATATTTATTTAATGAAACTTGTTAGTATTTATTTTTACTTACCACACCAAATTCTACCCAAATACATTTAATATAACATTCAATATCTTTTCCTTCTGGAATTTCATCCTTCGTCTTAGCCTTACTGGCTTGATTTAGTTTATCTAAAAATAATAATTTAGGTTGTGTTTTAGGATCCAAAAATTAATAAAATTTTGTTTATAAACAAAACTTAAAATATTAGAAAATTTAAACATCCGTAAAATTAAATAGTCTATAAAACACGCAAAAATAAGAAGAAAAGTTTTTATGAACTTATATGCTTTAAAGCTTCGTTTTCAAAATATCGAATACCTAATAAAAAATTGTGATCACGTCACTTCCTTTTCATGAGATTGATATTATATTTAAAATAAGCAATTAACTATTTGCTCGTGGCTATAATTTTTCCAGGGGCGAGCTTATAAACAAATTTTATATTTTTTTTAAAAATTAAACAAGATAGGAAAAAAATAAATAGACAAAAAATATATGGTTTATTTAATAATCTAAGAATATTATTCAACTTATAAAAAAGACGTACCATACCAAAATTTTATTTTTAATTATCCAGTTTTGATGCCCCTCTAGATTAACTATACTAAATTTTCATTAAATTAAGCCCTCTACCCATCACTAAAAACCTTAAAAGTTTTATTACATTCGGCCAAGGAGTAAAATTGTTGAAAGAAATAATATTTTTGTAATAACTTTACCACCCTGTATCTTTAAAACAAACAAGTTTATATAAACTTTTCTACTTATTTTTTTCTGGTTCTATTAACTTAATAATAATTTGGTAATTTTTTTGATTAAGTTCTGACACACCCTGCATAATTAATTTTTAGTGTACCTTCTGAAATTCCACTTCGAATTTTGCAAGTTTCATGGGCATGTTTTGAAATTTCAGTACTTTTATCAGTCTAAAAGAGAAAAACTTTATTTAGATACAAACTAAAATTTTGTATCGTATAAATTACGTAACATCTAGAATTTAATAATATTTAGATTATTTTATTTTATTATATTGCAATAAAGTTATATTATTAATACTAATACTTACTTATAGTATTTATACTAGTAATTGTGTATAATATTATGTATAGGTATTAATGTAATTTTATCTTACCTTGCAACATACTACAAAAAATGTAAGGGCTATAGCAAAGGTTAATAAATTCATTTTTTTTTCAAGTTACAATTTGCACGAGCATTTTTTAAGTCTATTTATATATAAAAAATTATGCATTTTAAAAATAAATATTTATCAGTAGTTTCCTATTATTTATTAATAGGTTTTATAAAATATAAAATATATTGAAATTTTGGCAAATAAAAATGATAAACTTAAACATTTACATTTGCAGTAGATAACAACATTTGTATATAATAAAAATAGGTAAATATTAATAATAAATTTGACTAGCCTATTTTTCCTGTGCTTTACAAGAAACTTGCTTGTCATAGTCATATACACAGGCCGACAGAAATAAAATTTCTGTTTGGTGCACGGCAACCAACAACTTTTTAAGGGTAATTTAAGTAGGCTGAATCCAAAAATGAACATTATTTTGCTCAATCAGCTCTTGTTTTTGCGATGTAAACAAAAAACCATTTTTTTAGATATGGGCACATTCAAATTCTTATATATATATTTTTATACTTCTAATTTAAGCAAGGATAGTTGGTAATGGGTCTTTATTAAACTAAAAATCTTGCTTTCATCGAAAATAAATCGATTTTTCAGCCAAAATTCGGATAATTTTAAAATTAAAAGTGATAAAGCATGATTAATTTTTGCCCGATTTAAATAAAATTTACCCTATTTGTAGCTCTATTTATGTACCTTATTGTGTTAAAATTTCAATGCTTGCAGAAGCTTGCGATATTGTTAAAAAATACAGGTATATTTCTATACCCGGAATTCAACTTTGTCCCTCCTGGGTCAAAGTCAGCTATGTTTCAAACTTTTCATCGAGCAATGTCCCAGAGATGAAAGTGCGATGCACCACACACAAAAGACAAAATCGATTTGCTATTAATGCATTGAAAACAAAAAGTTTTTTGTTGCTTCTGAAAAGTAAACCAAATTTGAAAGAGCATTATTTTTTAGTATTCTTGATGGAAAAGAATTAATTATTAAAAAATTTTAAATAATAAAGTAAGGAAGAGCATGTGACCTTTACATCATAATATAAATGATTATGAATCCTTTCTTTTTATGAAAGCTGCACTGATATTTGCTCTTCTTGGTATATGGATTACAGTTGTGTCAAAGATGCTGGTACCGTTTGGATTGCACCTAAACAAAGAAGAAAAGTACCTTCACTAAAGATGTAGATACGTAGGATAGTATTGCTGACCATAAAACTAAAGATTTCTTTTTGGATTTTTTTCAAATAATGTATTATGAATTCTATTAAAAATAAAAAAAATTTAGAATATTGTAAAATTGTGATTTATATTGCGATTTATAAATTAATTTTGCAGTTGGACTACCAAATATCAGCTTAATCTTAAGTGTCAAAATTTGTGTTTCCAAAATTGCAAAAAAAAATCCCCTAATGACTGCAAGAAAGTGACACATTGTCGCAAATTCATTTCATTTAGTGCTCATTGTAAAACTCAAATAAAAAAACATGAATACACAGGCAAAAATATTTCTATAATTGGAATTATTTTACATAATTACAGTTATCTTTCTTTTGAAAAACGATAGGTAAAGTTATAATATGAACAATATGTTTATTTTAAAATTAGATATGTATTATATGGGTGACGTTCATAATATCGAAATTCACTTTATCGAATTCAAAATATCGAACACTTTTTATCGAAAATCAAAATATCGAAAATACAAAATGTCGAAAATTAAAATGTCGAAAATACAAAATGTCGAAATATTTTCTTATTTTGAATTTGATATTTTGTTTAAATATTTCAATTAATCGACATATTATTTTAATCCGAAGTGTATATGTACAGAGGCGCCTCTGATATAGAAATGTACTCAAACTCAACAACACAACCCAACCGACCCCGCCCCATTGGCCCCCCCCCGCCCCATTGAGCAAAAAACCCAACTAAAATGGGCTAATTTATGTAATTAAAAAGTGTTTTATTTTTATCGTAACATGAATTTGCCCATTTTAGTTGGGTTTTTTGCTCAATGGGGCGGGGGGGGGGGCCAATGGGGCGGGGTCGGTTGTGTTGTGTTGTTGAGTTTGAGTACATTTCTATAAAACGCGCATCTCTAGGAGCCAGGGAGCCAAGATAATTCGGTGCATAACCGTAACTTTATCTACAGAGGCGCCTCTGTACATATACACTTCGATTTTAATCATACATTTTAATTTTCGTTATTTTTAAATCGATATTTTAATTTTCGAAATTTTAATTATTCGACATTTTCAAATCGACATTTTAATTTTCGAAATTTTAATTATTCGACATTTTCAAATCGACATTTTAATTTTCGATATTATCATTTTCGACATTTTAATTTTCGATATTTTGATTTTCGACATTTTGTATTTTCGATATTTTGATTTTCGATAAAAAGTGTTCGATATTTTGAATTCGATATAATGAATTTCGATATTGTGAACGTCACCCGTATTATATTATTTAAAGCGTGACACTTTAGTCAGATAAACGTTAATAAAAAATTTGGAATTTAAATATTGGTTAAAAATGTTTTAAATTGGATTCCTTTTTTTAATGCCACATATAATAGTTTTAGTAATAAAACATATTTTGTAATAAGTCTAGTATTTTCTTTGTTTATCTAAAAAAGTAAATTTTTACACATTTTTAACCTTAACAACTTTTGAAAGGGTATTTTATAAAAAAACTATAAAAGACCTTTTTTATGAAGCATATCCAAAAAAATATGTATCGGGCATTTATATAAGTACATTACCCTGTTACTAAGCTACAAAATTCAAAAATAACTTAAATAAATAATTATTATGTTCCCATATTTATTCAATGAAAAAATGGAAGCCCTAAATACTAAATATTAATATTAAGGGCTCAAATGTTAACAGGGGCCTTATTTCCTCTGGCACTAAAAAAAAAAGTCGATTTTTTTTAACCAGTATATATAACCCTTAATTACTTGTCCTGGTGTATTTTCTACACCACTGTCGCATAATTGCGATAATTATCTGTACAAATTATTATATGAGGGGTATAAAAGCCAAATCAGCCATCTTTATTTTGTCAGGACATACAATTTTTTAATACAACCTTAAAATTTTAATACGATTTTTGTTATTTATGATTATGTTGACATGTCATAAGTTATATTAAATTAACTGTTTCATAACATGACTAGCGTTATGCATATTTTTCATTATGAACAGAACAGATAAAATAGATTTAAATTTATTTTCTGAATGATACAAAAAAATTAAAATTCTTCAAAAGAACATTTCATACATATTATAATAGGTATTTTTTATAATAGGTATATATTATAATAGGTGCGACAGCTTCAAATTTATTTTTTCTACTCCCCTTTAAAACACCCTTTATCGTACATGTTTCCATTTTAAATACACATTGACAAGTTGTGAAAATTATTTTATTATCTCAATACAAAAATACAAAAATATTAAATAGTTTCTCAACGCCAATATTTTAAAAGTTTATATGAACATTGTACTGACCTTTTAATTTCGCCGGCAGTAACCTATAACCTAAATTCGGGCACGGAATCTACTGTAAAGTCCTCATAAAACATTTCCTTTACTTTCACTGTGAAAATCTGTCAATTTTCAATATACATTTAGATTTATAACCTTTATAATTGTGTTTATAAAATGTAAAAATGTGACATTTGACAGTTTCCCCTGTTGTTTCATAGATGGCGCTCTATACAAATTTTTGATTTAAGTCATTTTAAGATAATAATAAGTATTTGTCGTAGAAAAAATATAGTATGCACCTCGTTTATAAACTTTTCTATACACTCATTAACTTAAGCACTCGCTCGCAAGCTCGCTCGTGCCTAAATTAAATTCGTGTATAAAATGGCGTTTATCAAACTTGATACATAATATACTATTTTGATAGTGGTACAAAATGAGTTTAAATTTGTATCACCTATAAAACCACACAACTAAATTTAAGTTTATACATTTTTATAACAGTAAATAAACTGTTATGTTTGTTCTGTCTTTTTTCTATTTTCTAATACACAAATTAATAAAAAACAACACAGAACAATTTATATTCTAATTATACATAATTATTATGTATAATTGTATTATGTCAATAATTGGAAAATTAAGAAATTTTTTTTAATAATATTTATTTATTTTTATTTTATACAATTATTCTCTATCTATTGCAAATGGTAATATTCATTTTACTTTGCCCAAATTTGAATATATTATAAAACTAATTAAATTTTTTGAAAGTAATTATAAATATTTATTTTTAAAATGCAATATATGCAGACTACAGACTATATATACTACAAACGAGCTCATGTAAATAGTAACTTAAAGAACAAAATGAATTTATTAACTTTTGCTATAGCCCTTACATTTTTTGTAACATATTGCACGGTAAGATAAAATATTAATACATTAATGTTATATTATGTACAGGTATACCTATACATAATATAATACACAATAATTAGTATAAATAATATACATAAGTTTGTTTAACAACTGTTAAATTTTTGCTATAGGGCCATTCCACGCGTAACGGATAGGATAGTTGCCGTGTTTTTATTTACAAAATAATATTGTTCTATTATATTACCAATGTCAAATTTTTATAAATAGTTCTAAACTAAAGCTGTTTAACGAGGTTTTTATTTGGCAAAATTAGGTATCGTGGTTGACTCTCTAATTCCTTAAAAACTAATAATTTAAAGCGTAACGGACGGGACTTTGCAATAGTCCCGCCCGTTACGCTTTAAATTATTAATTTTTAAGGAATTAAACAGTCAATCACGATACCTAATTTTGCCAAATAAAAACCTTGTTAAACAGCTTTTGTTTAGAACTATTTATAAAAATTTGACATTGGTAATATAATAGAACAATATTATTTTGTAAATAAAAACACGGCAACTGTCCTATCCGTTAAGCGTGGAATGGCCCTATAGCTATATAAAAAAACACAAAAAAATAAAATAATATATTATTAACTCCTAGATGTTTTGTAACTAAGATAAGATTTTTTAGTTAATATTCTATTATATTATATTTAGTTTATATTATATTGACCGTATTAAATAAATTTTACTTTTTTTAGACTAATGAAGTTACTGAATTGATTAAACGTGCTCAGAACACTTGCAGAATTCGAACTGGACTTTCAGAAGGTACAGTTGAAATAAATTATATACACCTTCAGATTTTAATCAGAAAAATTTAAGAAGAAAAGTTTATGTTGTAAAGCGAGATACAGGGTGAACATATAAATATATATATATATATATATATATATATATATATATATATATATATATTATGTACTTTTTTACGATGGTAAAGTTATAAAAAATATTGTTTCTTTAAAAATGTTCAAAACTCCTTGACTGAATTGAATAAAACTTTTTAAGTTTTTAGTAATGGGTAGAGGGTTTAATTTAATAAAAATTAAATATTGTTAATCTTTGGGTACGCAATTGCTTTTTTATTAGTTTAATAATATTTTTAGATTAAGAAAGAAAAAATACATGATTTTTCTCTACTTAATTTTTTCAGTATCTTGTTTAATTCTTAAGAAAAAAATAAAGTTTGCTTGCCCCTGGAAAAATTATGCTCGCGAGCGAATAAACCAATTTAATTTTTAAATTGAAAATTAAGCAAGATAAATAAAACATGCTGGATACAAAAATATTATATTTAATTCATAAAGGAGCAGTGACGTTTTTTTTATTAATTTTAATACCCTGTATTTCAAAAACGAAGCTTTAAAATGTTTATTATTTAATATTTTTAGTTTTGTTAATTAAAGTTAAATTTTTTAATCCTAAAACACAACCTAAATTATTATTTTTAGATAAACTAAATCAAGCCATTGAGGCTAAGACGAAGGATGAAATTCCAAAAGGAAAAGATATTGAATGTTTTATTGAATGTATTTGGGTAGAATTTGGTGTGGTAAGTAAAAATAAACAAGTTTTTTGTAACATTAAAAAAGACGCATAATAACATAAAATCAATTATTGGGTATACAAGAAACCGTTTCTTAGAAACGACAATTTACTACTGCATCTTAATATCTTCAGACATCTTCGGTCACCCTTATGACTTGACTTTACTTTGCCAAAGTTTATTAATCTACAATATTTTTATTATTTTAGTTGGATCCTAACACGGGAGTATATGATGAGCAAAATTTTATTGAAAGTAATCCAAAAGAATTTGTAGAATTATGGCTGAACATTTCTAGGCCCTGTCATATTACTAATTGTAAGTATTTAAGAAATTTTAAAATATGTTATATTTATTAATATATTATTTTAGTTACAAGCAATGATTTTTGTAAAGAAGCATATAACTATTATGTATACTGTTTATTTGAGCAACCAAATGTAAGTTTTAATGTTTCACGAACTAACTATAATAATAATAAATATTTTTTTTTTAGTTCTACTTCATTTAACAACATAAACCAATAAACATAACATTTTTTCAAATACATATATGTTTTTAAAAATAAAATAAAGGTTTACACGTATTGATTTTGTGTTTTTTTTTAACTAATTTGGTGTTTAATGTTTTTAGAAACTATTTCAAATTTGTTTAAAAAATAAAATTTAAAAGTATTTAAATAGTATGTATTTTAAAGATCTTAAAAATGAGAAAGAATTGAACCTTCACCTCGCCAAAGTTTTTTATTTTGATTGCGTTCCACCAACTTCAAATGCCGACATACAGCTGTTTCGACCTATATTGGGTCTCATGAGTGTCGGTCAACTTGGTGTAGTGGAACACACCCAAAACAAAGGACTTCCTCAGCTTATATACTGCGTTGGTAGGCCAACAGAGGCGAGATGTAAGAACATCACGTGATCCACACCGTCTAACGACGTGGCCGCAATCGGTACATACTATGCAACCAAGACTGCACACGGCAAATTGTATCAAAGATACTAATATGGTCTAAAGGAATCTAGAATCAACCCAACCGGGCTAAACGTTAAGGTAAACTTTCAACCGTCGTCAGACATACAGTCCTTTTAAGGACCAAAATCCGACAAAGAGCAGATCCCGGAAAACCATCAATACATTAGAGTTTCACGATTTTATTTTAACTTAACAATTGTGTCGCTGTCACAGTATCTTCTTCAGAATCCAATCAAGAAACATTATTAACCCTATAGCGGGCGCGTCCTATAATATTTCATGAGTGGGCGCGTGGTGCTAATATGCTACCAGCTGTAAATTATAGTTTTAAAACAGCTTTAATAGTGTTTTAGCAGTAAATACTATAAATAAAGTTTAAATACTTAGTTTTATATGTTTATTAAACATTTAAATATTATCATCTTCATCATTTTAAACTAAATTTGTTTTATATTTGTAACACGAAATTGTACTTTCACTGTGCTCTTATATACTCAATATACTTGTATTAGGAATGCAAATAAAAATAATATTATTATTATTATACAGAAAATGGTAAATGATATTTTTTAGCAATATAAAACTAGTAACAACAGAAAAAATATCACAATTAAAAAAGAATCAACTAAAAATATACTTACATCATTAGGCGCGTGGTATCAAAATTGCTCCAATTAAGTTTAAACCGCTGTAGACAACACACACTAATAAAATTTAAACTAAACAAACTTAACTAACCCTTCGTCATCAATATCTAGGAAGATACTAAGAGCTATAAAACAAATAAAACACTTTTTCATGCCCCAAGCCCTTATTAAGTATTATTGGTAGCACATTTGCACCAACGCGCCCGCTCGAGGGTTAAATAATTTACCTGTATACATTTATTATTTTACGTAATTTTAAATAATAATAACGGGAAAAACCAATGACCAAATAGAAACTAATAAGTCTCCATTGTTAAATTTGTATATTGTTTACTGATTTATATTTTTCGAATGCCAAATTCCAGTTAATATGGAATCTATTTTCTTTAAGTATTAAATAAGCGGTATGGACATCGGGAACGTTCTTCTGGAGTGTCGTAAAGCAAAATTTATGTATTCAGGATAATAATGTCACGTACGTGGAAGATTTAAATCAATCTGTATGCGGAAGCTATGAATTGTTACAAATTCTCTCTGTGAATGTTTCATTATCCAAAGTTATGCTTATAATCAAATATATTACATTTAAATTGAAATATATAACATTTACCATATATATATACAGGGTGTCCCAAAAGTCAACGATATCCTGATAAACCAACTCATGACTAACCAGAAAATCACAATATGACCTTAGTAAAAAATCGTTAGTATTTGAGATATAGTCATTTTTATGAATTTTGTAAAACTTGACACCTTAGATTAGTTTTTCGAGTGCCACAGCTACAAAATCTACTATTGGTTTAATTTTGAATTTTAATTAATATCAGGCCTATTCAGGGTTACGCAACATAAAATATAATCTAAGATTATAGAATTTTATAGCTGTGGCACTCGAAAACCTGATCTTAGGTGTCAAGTTTCACAAAATTCATAAAAATGCCAATATCTTAAAAACTAATGATTTTTTACTAAAGTCATGTTTTGATGTTCTGATTAGTCATGAGCTGACCTATTAGTTCTTCAAAGGATATCGTTGACTTTTGGGACACCCTGTATATAAAGTTCCAAAAAAGTTTTTGGTATATTAAAAAATTAATGAAAACAAAATGGTATCTAAGATATGAGTTGGTTAATGACATTAAATACCATTGAAATACGAAATTGGATAAAAACATAATTCTTATTATTTATGCACCAGAATCATATTAAATTGGACTTTAATATGATCCAACAGGGGCCATTTAAAAACTGTACCTGTAATATATAGTTTTAATCCATCACACAAATCATTTTTTTAACCCTTCGTTAGGCGAATACTTTTGGAGTCATTAGCAAGGAGCGGATTTTAGGCAAAATGCCTTTTTGTTTCTATTTTGGGCATTTGAAATTAATCCTAAACTTAAAAAAATAAAGCGTTTGGCACCCCTTTGTTTTTGCCTAAAAGCCTAAAATGGCGAAATTTTGATTTATTGTCCCAAAAGGACATTTTTATGAGCCTAAAATAGGCTCTTTTAATTTTTTTAGAAAAAAATATATTTTTCTTTGCGAAAAAATAAATTATTTTTAATAAGGCCCTGCTTTCTTGCTCTTATTTTGCCTAGACGCCCTTAGCTATTACGAGGACCACAAATTACAAAACTAGTGAAAACCTAATAAAAAAAGTAATTGTGTTTTTGTTATATCTAAATATTTATTATAAATAATTATTATATTATATTATTTATTTTGTTTTCATAGGTTTTATTGTATTCCATTAAATTTCCATATAAGTAATATAATATATTTTTTTACTGAATTTGTTGATTTAACCAATTAATTCTGCGAATTTTATAAACATTTTTTTTGTATTAACAAATATAATATAAACCTGTACATGGTATTCACAGTTAAGCAAAATTGGTTTTCATTAATAGTAATGTAATAGTAAATTAATTTACTTATTATTTTAAGTAAGATATTTTACTTTTTTGTTTATTCATATTGGCGAAGATTTGCTTTAAATTTAACAAGTATAAGATTTTCCTTTTTTTTTATTCATACGGGCCATTGTTTGCTAGAGTTTGTGTTATTATTTTTGTTGTGTATTTTATATTAGGAGAGAAATATGTTTTGTTTTAATTTTATTGATAGTACCTGAATAAATGTTATGTTCAATCGTGTTGTTTTTATTTCATATCGCCTATTTTAGGCGGTTGAGGCTTATTTTAGGCACTCGGCCTAAATCGGCCGAAAATCAAGGTTTTTATTGCCTATTTATGTGTCCTAATTTCCATTTTAACGGCCTAAAATCCGGTCTTTGGTCATTAGAAGTATACCTAACTCAAAATCATTTAAAATAAATAGCCGGTACATAAATTAATTAATATAATTATTTTAATACAAACAAAAAAATTGCATAATATAAATTGTATTTAAATTTATTTTTTATTGAATAATAACATTATATGGTTTAATAACCAAGTTCATAAAATGTTTTGTTTAGCCTTTGTGCATTTTACCCAATTATTAAACAACATGATAATAATTAAGTCTATTACATTTTATATAAAGTTATAAAGTTATAAAGTGCTCTTTTAGTTACACCCTTACATCCAAACTAAGATGTCCCATAAGCCAACTGAATGGCTTGTGCGGGTTAGGGGTAGGAACGGACCGACGGCTTAAAGTCCCCTCCGAAGGACTATACACAATGGACAAACACAAATAAACAACCATACCCAAGTGGGATTCGAACCCACGACCTCTCGGCTCGTACCCAGGAGCTCTGACCACTACACCACCGAGGCCGGTGGTGTAGTGGTATAAAAGTTCATATACAGGGTGTTCCATAAATAATGGTAAAAAATAAAACCTTGGCTAAAAATATTACGATTTGACCAAACTTAGCTTAGTTCAAAAGTTGATAGTAACCGAGATACAAGGTATACCATTAAAAAATTAATTTTGGATTTTCCTTATTTTAAATTAATATTTTTGCATACAATTTTGTAATTGGAGATTTGCTGGGTCGAGGAAAATTTAATTTGTTAATAAATTTCATGTGGATTGTGAAGGTCGCTCTCTGCAACACTTTGGGTACGTAAAAACAAGTGTAACTTTTTCGTGCCTTTGATTATTTATGTTTTTATTAAAATATCAATTTTCTCACCATTTTTACGCTAAAAATGTCGATTCGAGGGGTTTTTGAAATATTTAATGCATCCGTTTAAATTTTTATTTGCAAACGTCAACTTTTCAAAGTAGGCTTTATTTATAATAATAATAATAAAAATAATATTAATAATAATAAATTATTCATGTTACTATAGATATCTACAGATCTACTTACACAAGTCATGAAAACATATAACAAAGACAGCCAATAAAATAGAGTACACTGAGAGAACGAAATATTTGTTAATAACGAGGCACGTTAACTATTAACATATCGTTGAGTTGGATTTGGCGAAAGAAATATTAATTTGGGTCTAAGAACTGGTTAAGTTGAATTAAAGAAGCTCATAACGTATTAGCAAATGTAGATATATTAACTGTTAATATATCGAAATTTCATTTTGTAAAAAACTACGGCAACGTCACATGCTTCCGCATAATGCATTTAAAATTATGTTGACAAATGTTAAAACGTTTTATTCGAATTTAGGTATATTAACTGTTAATATATCACAGTTCTAAGACAACTTTACCCTTTATTTGTCTGAAACACCATTACTGGACGATATTATAATAATTAGTATATAATTTGTTCACGATTAAGAAATTTTTTAATAGTTAACATATATTTTAAAAAAATCGCAACTGTTTTGATTTCTTAATAATAAATATTTCGTTTTCTCAGTGTATAGTAGTGCTTCGCAGTTTAGGAATTCCTCATATCCATAAAAATCATTCAGAGATATTTTGTCGTAAAAAGAGTATGCTAGAAAATTTGGTCCATTTTGGCCTTTTTTTAATCTGAAAAAATGTTTTCGAGTATTAAATAAAAAAAAAAAGATAAGGATTTTGAGAGCGCTGTTGTAATTTCAATATTAAATATTTTAAAAACATATAAATAGTATTTGACTATATTTTTATGATACTCAGTCAAACAAGACCCTATCATGCCTATTTATCTATTATCCATTTTCTATTTAAAAAGATGAGTTTTTTTTTATAACTGCTTACTACCTGAAAACTTCTGTTTTGTTTTCAATGGGCCACCCTGTATAATTATAATTATAATAATTATTAAAATGGGTATTTAAAATCACAATAAAAATGTAATACTAATATGTACGAGGTGTGTTCAGAAAATATCGGGAATTTTCGTTTTTTGAAACAAATATTTATTTATTCGTCTAAATTAACGTTGTCGCCTTTAAAATAGTCCCCATTGGATATTAGGCACATGTGCCAGCTCTTTTTCCAATACTCGAAACACTTCTAAAACTCGATCTTTGGGATAGCCTTTAGTTCTTTCAGCGATGCGCTTTTAATGTCATCTGCTTGCAAAACGTCGCGACGGCCCTTTAAGGTTCTCTTTATTTTTGGGAATAGGAAAAAGTCAGACAGAGGCATGTCTGGGGAATATGGAGGCTGGGGCATCCTTACAGTACATTTTTGGCCAAAAATGTTGTTCAAAATTTAACAATTTTAGAACAAATTTGGCTGCCAAGCGTTTCATACCCAAAACATTCGAAAAAATTTAATGGGATGAGCCAATCGATATACCAACATCATCAGCGACTTCTCTGATGGTTTATAACCATTTCTTCCACTTTTTCCATAATTTTATAGGTTGTTAATGTGCTTGTGCGTTCGGGGCGTTCGTCATCTTCAACGTCTTCACGGCCATCTTGGAAACTCTTATACCACTTGTTTTCTCTTGTTTTACTTATAGCAGACTCACTATAGGCCTTTGTTAACATTTCACAGAATTTATTTCATTTTTTAAGCAAAATTGGATACAAATTCTTTGATCCAGTTCTTTTAACGAACGAAAAATCGCCAAGCTCATAAAACACCTCTAACCTTAGCGGCTGCCTCAGACAGAGTAAACAATGAAAACAGCTAAAGTTTTTAGCATACTTCGGGGAGAAAATTTTATGACAACCGGATTGTCCGAACCCGCGAAATTGAACAATTCCCGTTAATTTCTGAACACACCTCGTACATATAAATTTATTGACAAAAAATTTATAGAATCTTTTATTTTTGTGTTTATTAAATGATGAGCTGAAATTTTTTGTGTTTTAAATCATATCATACTGTTTTTTAAATCATATTTTTGTTTATAAGTTAAGATTTATTTTAAATTATAGTCTGAATATTTACAAACGAATATTATATGTCCATTGAATTTTTATTACAAAAGGCACTTTTACATACAGAACATTTCTATTTAATGTTCAACATCCTACAAGTTTTTCATTTTTTACATCTATTATATTTTTTCAAATATAAACAATTTTATTATTTCAAAGTATTATGTTTAAATTTTATAAAAATTATCAAAAACTAATGTTTGCTTAGGTTTCGATAATACATTTTTATTTTTCCTATAAAGCGGTATTTCAGGTTAATTTCAATATTACGCTTGTAAACCAATTGCTGTGCAATGTAAGCCGATATTCCTTTGTGAGTTAAAATGCTGGAGAAAATGGGTTTTTAGTGATTGGAAAACCCCTAAAACGCAGCTACAGGTACCGAGCCCACAAGCTGCGACTTATTGCCACTTTTCCCTTTGAGACAACATTTTGAATATGCCCCGGAAACAAAGTGAGGCTTAATTTAAATTGACTTGTTCAAGCTGATTATGTGGAAAGACATTTGAATGGTATTTTATACTCTATTTTTTATTTTGGAATTGTTATATTACAGGGTGTTTGTTTTAAATTGGTACCTAAAACATGAAAATAAAACTACTTTCAATATGTATTATTTTAAACGGAATTTTCTAAACCTCAATATTACTCATCTTAAAAAGGTTATTATGGAAAAATAATTCACAATGCAGCTGCAACGATTTAAAATTAGCATAGTTGACAGTTCTGTCAAAAAAGTTTTATATTTAGAACATGGAGCCTACATGAAGGCTCAATGATTTCTATCTAGAATTCACTTAATATAGAATGTCAAAGTCAATGTCTATGTACTATTTAAAATCATACAATTTTTAATAAAACCTCATGGGTAACTTTGACAACAGCAATAGTTATTTTTGTCACGTTATACCACTGTTCACTATTTTATTATTTTATTATCTCCATGCACCGTAGATGGAAAATTACTTACTACAATAATTAACTATAAAGAGTGTCACTAAATAAGTTATCATCATTTAAGGGGATGATAGTACACGTCAAAATAATAAAGTTTTTCCTCTAAAATTTTTTGCATTAGTGTAATTTTTTTAAATAATAAATCGCGGATAACAATCCTTTTTTTTTCCTTATATATAAGTCGTTATCAATATATATATTGATAACGACTGATAAGGAAACACAACATCCACATACAGCCCGTTCAGAGTAAAACCGAATATATCTTTATATATATATATATATATATATGGGGCGTGGCCTCTCCTCCCTCCAAGGTCACAGTAGCTTGTGTGATAAACGTCATGACGAAAGGTCGAGCAGGTAAGACGACTTAAAAAATTAAATGATAATAAAGCAAAAAATCTCATTAGCGATGCAGGCTATTTGCTTAGCTACTGTGTCGCGCGTTGGAGGGAGGCGATATATTCGGTTTTACTCTGAACGGGCTGTATGTATGTGGACGTTATGTTATAACGTTAACCGTTGGTCTCGCTGATTTTAAGGTGGTTTACCCCTAGCAGCTAATTATAAATAGTTTTAATTTTATTGCGATGATAGCGGCCACGTGGTGGAGCTACTAGCGATACTTTTTTAGCGTTAAGCACATAAATTATCTACTGAAATTAAATGGTTTTTACCAAGCATTGTAATTCTTTACTTTTATGTCTATATTTCACTTACCAATCTAACATTGCAAAGAAATATAATACTTAGCAAATAAATAAATTGTAAGGTATGTATTAATAAATCAATACATAAATTTATATTTGGCAAAGATACAGCCTGCTTTGTATATCTACGAGCCAATCGAAAGCAGAAAATTATGAATAAGATCGTAAATCTATTTAAACCAAACCGGTTCTCTAAAATACGAGACATGGAAAATCTCGTCGTAAAATAGAAGCCTATCGCTCGATTTGTAGTATCGTACAGCAACTGCTGGTTAACCTTATCTTCGAAATGACAAATACACACATTTCATTGTTAGTTTGTTAATTGAAATTGCTATATAACCGCGAGACCATAATAACATTTCTCTGTTCAGTTTTGATAACAAAACTCTCCATGTATGCTGGAGATTGACGCTTACGGAATCGAATACCTCGCTAAAAAGAAACATTATTTAGAAGTGGTATTATTATATTAAATTAAACGATTACCACATTTAATCAAATCATTATTTTCTAAAAATTTCGAACCAGGGCCGATCCGATCCGATTTTGAGACGGAAGAGGTCCACAAAAATATCCGCCCTTTTTCTAAAGATATCTGATGTTTTTTAAAACCAAATCGATATTTTTTTTTGTAAAATCGTATATATTTAGTATTTTACCAAAATAGTGAAAGTACAATCGAATTTTAGCAAAATAAATTAAATAAATATTGGCCAAATTTTTCTTCTATTTAAAAATAACACTGTGTAAGTTTAAAAACTCACACAGTGTTACAAATAAAGACTCATATCTGTAAAAATTTTGTAAATATTATAAATTATAATTTAATTTAATCAGGCGGTTTGAAAATGTTCTGAATTATATTTTGATTTGTCAATTTTAACGTTTTATTTTATCTTGTATCTTAGATACCGACCGTTCAAAAATGTTTTTTTATACACAAATTTAATTTAAATTAATGAGTGTATAGAAAAGTTTATAAACGAGGTACATACTATACTTTTTCTACGACAAATACTTATTAATATCTTAAAACGATTTAAATCAAAAAATTTTATAGAGCGCCATCTATGAAACAATGGGGGAATCTGTGTGTCACCGTCAAATGTCACATTTTTAAATTTTATAAACACAGATTATAAAGGTAATAAATCGAAATGTATTTCCTGAAAATTGTCAGTTTTTCACAGTGAAAGTAAAGAAAATGTTTTATGAGGACTTTACAGTGGAGTCCGTGCCCGAATTTAAGTTATAGTTTACTGCCGGCGAAATTAAAAGGTCAGTACAATGTTCATATAAACTTTTCAAATATTGGCATTGAGAAACTATTTAATAGTTTTCTATTTATGTATTGAGATAACAAAATAATTTTCACATTTAGTATTATTATGCCTTTCTTGTATACAAGAAAGGCACTTTATTTTAAAACTAACTTCAGCCCGTGACTAAAGCGCCATAAAGCCACAACTTGTTAATGTGTATTTAAAAGCTCACTTAGTTTCATGGAAACATGTACGATAAAATTTTTTAAATGTTTTAAATGTGAAAGAAGAAAAAATTATTAAAATTAAATTAAAATTATTTTCTTTTAATTAATTTTAGAGGAAGTTTAAACCAAGAATTGTAGATATAATTAAAAATAGCGCTTCCCAAACTTGCCGTAAAACATAATTTTATTTTTACTTTTGAAACCATAAAGATGAATTAACAAATATAAATATTTGCAAACAATATTTGCTCAAAATTTTAAATTACTTTAAAATTAAAGTTTTGTATGCCACTTGTTCAAATAATTACTTAAAAGCATCTCCCAACGTTCTAAATTCGAAATAATACAAACCTTACATAAAATTTATACAGTATACAGTTTATAAACCTACTCAAATAATTTTATAAATTTTAAATAAAAACAACTAAATTAATAATGTTTAGTTATACTCTCACATAATGTCTTGAAAATATTTTATCTACTCCTACATTGACGAGCTGTAACTTTATGGCGTTTTATTGACGGGCTGAAGTTAACAACAGTGGCTTTTCGACATTTTACGTTACGGGCTGAAGTTAGCTTTATTATAAATTGGGAAAAAGTGAGGTTAAATTCGGGTGACAGTTGACAGATGTCAAAATTTTAACAAATAAAATTGGCTTTAAATTCTGTTTTGTGTTCGTCGTAGATAAAGTATAGTATGCAACTCGTTTATAAACTTCTCTAGACACTCGTTTTTATTAAACACTAGCTCGCAAGCTTCGCTCGTGCTTAATTAAACTCGTAACTAAAATGGCGTTTATAAAACTTGATACATAATATACTATTCGTTTACGTGAAGTTTTAAAGTCTACGAAAATTTTTTAGAAATAAATATACAGGGTGTTCTACGGTAAGATTGATTTTGAATAATGGCAGGTAGCGTTTTTCAAGGTCAATCAGGACCTGCCATTAATGTTTTTAAACAGAATATTGTCCTTTAGCCAAAGATACCACACAAAAAATAATTGTACGGTTTTTACTTCTTTAAACTTAACTTTATATCGGAACTTAACCTGTAACTTTAAATGTGTCAATTTTTTTCATAACTCGGAATGGGATCAATAGCAAAATTTTAATCCTGGAAATACCTACCAGGTAGCTTCTAGATAAAAAATGAATTTGAAAAATATATACAAGGTGATTTTGGGCCCAAAATTCCGGACCTGCAATTTTAAAATATACCAAAGAGGCGAGGTTTTGTACTTTGACATTATAATAAACATGTCAAATTGTTATGGATTCCTAACTATTAAAGCACTTGGTGAAATATTCCCTTAAAACCAAAACCAGATCCTGATTATACTATAACCATTGAGTACTCAATGCTATAACGCTCCCTGCCCTTACTCTATGTCGACCTTACAAACTGTATACGGGTGTCATTTAACTTGAAATTTTGAAATGTTTAAAATTAAAATTAAATAATTCGAGGAGGGAAATCTATCAGTACTAAAATTGGTCCTCAAACTCTCCTCCTTCTAGGGGGAACAGGGGGTAACTTTAAAATTTCCAATGGAATATCCTATTTTTTATTGCAGATTCTGATCATTCGACTAAAAATAGGTAAATTTTATTCATATTTGTAATAGATGCGATTTTTCTTCTGTATACGATTCTCCAATCATTTTTTAATAAAATACTTGTTTCTTTATTAATTTTTTAAATTATTTAATTAAACATTAATTTTATTATTTCCACCTGTGACTGTTGCTCTACGAACTCATTTTTTCGGTTGAACACTCCCGCTTGTAGTAAACTGCTTGACTGTACGGTGAAATGATGTACGTGATTGATTTTTTTCCGGAAAACGCTGAGCGTAGATATTAACAGCATCATTAAGATTCCTGCCTGCTTCTCCATAAATCAAAATCATTTCTATTTTTTCTTCTACTGTTAAAAAATTCATTATGAATAACTGCTTAACGAAAGGAGATCTTTTTGTTTGCAAATGAATCTTTGAACTAAATTTATTAAATAATGCTAAACTTTGTATAAATAGTTTCTTTATACCTCAATAATAATTATTATTGAGGTATTAAGAAACTATTAAAATAAGTTTCTTTACACCTCAATAATTTCCCTCCTCGAATTATTTAATTTTTATTTTAAACATTTTTTCGTAAAATTCATACTAACTTAGATATTTCAAAGTTTCAAGTTAAATGACTCACCCTGTATATGTACTTAACTATGGTTTCGCGTAAAAATCGAACAAATTTTGGACATTTGTTTGCAAGTGATGCCAGAATTGAATATATTTTTTTAACCTTGTTTTTACATCTAAATGGAGCATTTTTTTCAAAAAAAATTTTGTATCCATTGACCACCGTGGGTTTTAGGCCTTAAGTCACTCTACTGTGTTAAAAATAGATAAATTTCGATATTTTGTAATAACATTTTTATTTAAAAACGTATCGATTTGAAATTAAGATAAAATGTAGACCTTATTAGTGGCAATAAATCCACGTATAATTTTTTTTAGATTTTACCATACAGGGGGCGCTGGGGACAATTTAATTTAAAATTTTACCATTATTTAAGGGTTAAAAAGTCGAAGAAGCAACGTTGTTTTATAATTTTGAGTATATCACGTTAAAGTACTGATAATTAACTATTATTTGATATATAAACTTTTATATGCAAATTATGTTTCTACGACATACGTCATTTTTAAGTTGGGCCTTCAAAGGGCATAATACTAACGTGTTTTACAAAGTATATATTCTTTTATCTAGTTTTATAAGATTATGTATTGTATATTACATATTATACATTATATATTACATATAATATATTATATATAAAATACAATTCTTACAAATTTATTTTAAAAAGTCGCCATAGATGGAGCTAAAATTACTTTTATTTATAAATTTTAAATTTTTTCAACTTTACTAATTTTGATCATAGTATGCATCGTAGACTTTTCTCTATGGTAACCTACAATTGTAGCATGAAATATAATTTGACAGTTCAGTTTATAAGTTGCAAATGACTTTCAATTTATAAGTGTACTATAAACTCAAAACATTAATTTTTTTTAAATTAATAAACTAAATAATAATTATAGACAGTGTCAGCAAGTTAGACATAATAACCTACTTATATCTACTTTAATTTTATTTTTTGCTGCACAACCAAGCTTCAATTTATTTTTTACTCGATAAGCAAGCTTTAATTTTCATTTCAAACTGAGGAAAGTAATATTTACCCAATAAATAAATTAGAATAAAGACTTTATTTTTTATGTTGCAATTGGCTATTTATTGTATATTTTTTATATTAAGTTTTGCTTTTGCGTTTTTTTATATTTATTATAATGCCATACAGGGTGTTTCTGAAGAAACGCAAAAGATATAGATTTGATATTTTAATAGCATATACAATTTGATATAGACTATACCATTATTAATAGTTTTCAAGATATTATTTTTTTTTTTGTTAAAATTTTGCTAAATTCACGTTAATCAAAAATAGCATATAATTTTTTTGTTATTAGGTTTGCTGACATGGGGTTAGAATTTTTGGAATATTAAAACATTGTTTAAATAATTTTTTAAAGGTTTTTCAACAAATAGCTTAAGAAAAAACACTTAAAATTAGGCAAAGTTCAAACAATAATAACGTTTTTATTATAAATGTAAAACCCTGTATGTTTAAAAAAAAATTAAAAAATCTTTCGATTGCTATTATAATAACTGTTTCTCAAAGTTAAAATTTCAGAGACATTTAACAATTTCTAATATTTTTAATACTATTTTGTATCAACAAACCTGTGAAATTATACATGTGGGTTAATGTGATAGTATTCATGGTTACCACCAAATCCATTGTTTAAAATTAATTAAAATATTTGATTGAAAAATTAGTAACTCGAGAAATATTGACTTTGGGTACCTATAGGATATCGTATAGCCATTTTATTAAGAATTTTATGTAGAAATAAAAAATGTAAAAATGGATGAGGTTTACTGTTTACAATAACAAAGTTAAAGACATTTCCGGTAAAACAGGAAGTACTATTTTGTTCAAAATAATTTAGAAAAATAGACTTAAATGGATTATAAACTCTTTTAAAATTTCAAATAGATTTTTTTCCCGTTCCCTAGAAACTTATAATGGACCACGAATGTGGAACACCCTGTATATAAAATAATTACGTATATTAGTGGCACACTAAAGTCTAAATCGAATAATTTACGCTATTAAAATTTTAAACCGATGACTTTCGCGATTCCCCAGAAACTTCTAACGGATTACTTACGTGAAACACCCTGTATATTAAACTCATTTATATGTTATGCTATACTTATTTATTAATAAAAGATACAACAATATTAGTATAAAAATGACAAAATGTACCAAACTAAACATTTATGAATACTGCTACTGCTAATTAAAAACTGATCCTGGCCACAGAAACATCATTTGCATAAAAAAGTTAATATATTAAATAATAGTCAAATATCAATACTTTAACGTGTTATACTCAAATTTATAAAACAATGTTGCTTCTTCGATTATTTACCCTTTAAAAATTGTTAAATTTTAAATTAAATTATCACCAGCGCCCCCTGTACGTTACAATCTAAACAAAATTTTTAAATAGAAGAATTGTCATTAGTAAGATCTACATTTTGTCCAAATTTCAAATCGATACGTTTTAAAATAAAAAAGTTATTTAAAAAAAATAAAATGTCTTCATTTTTAACACAATGAAGAAAAAAATAAATATAAAAACAAAGTTGTCAATGGAGGAGATTTTTTTTTTGAAAAAAGTACTGCATTTACATGTAGAAATATGGTAAAAAAGTTTGAATCGATTTCTTGAACCCTTGCAAATCGACCGTTCGATCCTTTCGCGAAACCGTAGTTAAATTTGACTTAAAAAACCATTAAACAAGCTTTTAATTATTTTAGGTGAAAGTTTGGGTATTACAACATTTAATTTTTGTTGAATAGCTTTTAAGAATATTGCCTACTTAGTGTTTAATTTAAAAAGTGTCTTCTACTACTTTGTTTTGTAATATTTAATAAAAATGATGATTTTTTAATTATACATTTAACGTATTAATTCATAAAATTGACCTTATCAGTAAATTTATTTTTTGTTGGTTTTTGAAGGTGTTGATGCCGAGAGCTTTGCAGAAAATTCAAAGGGCTCAACTACGGTATCTTTACGAACACTCGTCTTCTTAAAAAGCCAAATAAAGACCATCTCCACACATGTGCCGTAAGCTCATGATATATACGATACTGTACGAAGGGCTCTTAATTTTTGTTGTAGCTTCGTTCTAATGTCGCTGATACTCGGCTATTTTTTCTTTTTCGCTTTAAACGAAAATTGCCCTCTGAATAAATTTGCGATATTCTTTTATTTATGATAACTATAACGGTTTACAAAACGTTTCATAATTTATCTAGCTTGACTTTTATACTTCTCTCATTATTCTCATTCCTTGTGTAATTTGTTTAAAGGGCTAGACATCACGAACGCTTAGCAAATGTTATCATTTTTTTTATTATTATCAATTTAAAAAATATTTTGAAATTGTAACTTAAATTGTAATATATATTTTATTTATAACATTAAGGGTGGGGATAGCAAATTGATATTTTTTCGATACATCGTATTGAACGAAATATCGAAAATATATCGATATCACTTTACATGGAAGCACCTCTGTATTTTCTTTATTTTTCTATAAATTAATTTGAATTTGCAGCTTACCTAAAGGCATCTTTTTACTTCCTTGAGCTCAAAATACATTATCAGCCTACTACGATCAAAAACATGGGTCACATTGTCAATATTTTGCTTCGCGTTGGAGTTACAGCAAAAAGTGGTTTAGTCAAAACCAACTTTCGTTTAAAAATCATATTTTTATTTTTTATCCATAAATTTGCCAGTCCTAAATTTTAACTTTTATTTACATTTATTTAGTTACAGCAAAAAGTTGTTTAGAATGATCCTTTGGATTTGGACTTTTAAAATTTGAAATTTTTATTTTTATTCATAAATTTGTCGAGTCCAAAACTTTTAATTTGGTATCACAGTGTAACATAAAAAATATGTAGACTAGGGTGTGCCAAAAAAACTCGATATTTTTTTTTCTTGCTCTCCACCCAAAATATCGTAGAATATGTCCGAACAAATATTCTATTAAAAGCGGAGCTCATAATTTCAATTTTAAGAGGTCCCTCATCGAATCTGAAGTTTTGCCGCTTAAATAACACAGAAAACTGACTTTTTTACCTTATTTATTCTTGCAACCTAGGAAGAAATTTTTTTTTCATAAAATGCATGACTAATTCTTACAAAGCATTAAATTTGGACAAAAAAATCTTATTAAGCCGAATTTCTATTTTCAATATTTGATTTTTTACAGAGCTTTAAATTTAAAGTTAATAATACAAAAATGATGAATTTATACGCCTGTAACTTTTAGAATATTGACGATACAAAAAATTCGCCCTAAACTTTTTTGTGCTTCATCAGACAAGCTAAAAAATTGCCATTTGACTTTTTCGTCTAACTTCAATAGTTTAGCTGAAAAGGGCAAAAAACGTAAAATTTTAAATTTAAAGCTCTGTAAAAAATCAAATAATGAAAATAGAAATTCGGCTTAATCAGATTTTTTCGTCCAAATTTAATGCTTTGTAAGATTTGGTCATGGATTTTATGAAAAAAAAATTTCTTCCTAGGTTGCAAGAATAAATAAGGTAAAAAAGTCAGTTTTCTGTGTTATTTAAGCGGCAAAACTTCAGATTCGATGAGGGACCTCTTAAAATTGAAATTATGAGCTCCGCTTTTAACAGAATATTTGTTTAGACATATTCTACGATATTTTGGGTGGAGAGCAAGAAAAAAGAAATATCGAGTTTTTTTGGCACACCCTAATGTAGACATATATATTTTTAATTAACTTTACAAAATCAACTTACAGATTACAAACATATCGAAAGAAATTATCGTTATATCGAATATATAATAATAATAATAATAATAAAACGTCTTTATTTAACGAGGCGAAGTCTAGCTATAAAGTTTTCGGGGTAATGATAAAATTGACTTTACTCGTAGTCTATAATTTCTAAAAATTATGAAATATATTTTAAGTAGTTTTTGTAGAATAATATTTTTTGATTTGAGGCTTGGTTTTTAATATAAAAGTTTTTTAGTCATTAAAAAATATTGTAAATTTTAGGTTTATATAAAAAAATGTATTTAACCAACCAAAATAATATAATTTATTACAAAAATACCAAATTAAAAAAACATTATTATATAATTGCTATTAAAATATTAAATACAAAAAAAGTTTTTTTTTTTAAATTTACAAGTCATTCCAAATAAAAACACCAAATGGGGTGCGCTGCTTGATTTTTTATTTTGATAAAAAAAATTGAGGATGATCTTTTAGGTATCAAATATGAAAATCCGGTGCCGTTTTAATTTTTGGATTCTTTATTTTTAATCGGCACCCTTTATAAAGAAATTGACACAATTTCAGATTTCTATAGAAATCTGAAATTGTGTCAATTTCTTACTCTCTTATAGTGGGCCAGAACTTTTTTTTGTGACAAATATTGAAATGATTTTAATTTTGTTTTACTGTTCAGTAAGTGTGTTTTTATTATAATTATTATCCAGTTAGTTAATCTCATAGAAGAATGGTAAACCACTAAAGATTCATGATAATTTGCCAATTTTTGTGATTTTTGTCTAGCTCCTGTGCCTATTCTACTAAATCTAGAAAGTTATTTTTTTCAGGTATCAAGTACTTATACAATAGAAAACGTAACTATTATTTTAAGTTTCTAGACTATCATTTTCTTTATTAAAAAAATTATTGAAACTTGATAATTCTTAAAATTAGTCAATTTTGCCCTCAGAAATCATTATGTTGAGGAAAAAATAAAAATCTGAAACTTTCAGGAAATGTAGTCCCCGCCTTCATCTTTTTAGTCCAGTTAGTCTTGTTTTGTTATTTTTATTCCTTTAAAAGATATATTAATTTTTTAATGCCCATTTAGTAGCGATATTGTTAGTTTTATTTATAATTTAAAATTTAGATGGCTTTCATGTTTGGTGGAGAAGTGTCAGAACTGTCAAAAATATTTCATAATTATTATTTGTGCGTATTTCTTTGGTAAATTTTGTATATAACATAATATGTCATATTATGTTATATACAAAACTTTTTAAAATCACCAAAGGAATACCACAAATAATAATTATGAAATATTTTTGACAGTTCTGATATATTTGGTAGTTATGTTATATTTTATGTATTGTATAATCATATATATATATATATATATATAAATATATATAATATACAATACACAATATATAATTTACACAATCTGTAAATACTTCTTTAAATTTTAGTTTTTAGGTAACTGGTTGAAATAAAACAAGGGATTTATTTAGAATATTTTTTGGTTTTGGCTTATTTTTAAAAATTTAAAACTTCTCAGAACTTGAATATTTTCTATAAGAAAGAGGTACAAAATTATGATATATCACACATCAACATATATGTTCTTGCATTTTTAATTGCAATTAAATTTATGAATCTCGAACACTCCGTCATTTATTACACTTGCAAACTTGCAAACTTTTTGAAATCACGCACAAATAATATTTATGAAATATTTTTGACAGTTCTGACATTTCTCTACCAAACATGAATTGACTAAGTCAAAGCCATCTAAATTTTAAATTATAAATAAAACTAACAATATCGCTTCTTAACTGCATTAAAAAAATTATTATATCTTTTACATGGATAAAAATAACAAAACAAGACTAACTAGACTGAAAAGATAAAGGTGGGGACTAAATTTCTTGAAAGTTCCAGATTTTAATTGTTTCCTCAACATAATGATTTTTGAGGGCAAAATTGGCTAATTTTGAATATTATCAAGTTTCAATAATTTTTTTAATAAAGAAAATGATAGTTTAGAAACTTAAAATAATAGTTACGTGTTGTATTGTATAAGTACTTGATACCTGAAAAAAGCAACTTTCTAGATTTAGCAGATTAGGCACAGGAGCAGGACAAAAATCACGAAAATTGGCAAATTATTACAAATCTTTAGTGGTTTACCATTCTTTTATTAGATGAACTAATTAGATAATAATAATTAATATTGAAAACATACTTACTAGGCAGTAAAATAAAATTACAATCATTTCAATAATTGCCACAGAAAAAAAGTTTTAGCCTCTTATAAGAGAGTAAGAAAATGACACGATTTCAGGTTTCTAAAGGGTGCCGATTAATATATATATATATATATATATATATATATACAGTGTGTCGCATTTAAGATGAAGACACCCCCATATTTTCGCTATTTCAAGGAATAGAGATTTGAATTTTTTCACATTCATACATGTTGGTGGGTCACATTTTTTAAGATACTCAACTGAAATCTGAACTTTAAACTTGGCCTACTACGAATTCACAAACGGGGCCAGATCTCGATATTTTGCTTCGCGTTAGAAATATCGAAAAAAATTATTAGAAAAAGTTGTTCAGAATATTATTCTATACTATAATCCGGTTTATTGTGCACAAGCTTCTGGCGTCTACTAAACAATACCAAGGTTTGTCCTTTCTACACTTAGTGCCCAAGTGATACTAGTTAGCCATTCGCTGTTTAACTGTTTAATATCACGACATAAAAATAAGGTTAGAATAATAGTACAATTTAAGAACAGTATACCACAATGAGATTTTCCAGAATTTAAATTTAACGTAGTAGAGCAGAGAGTGCTGCAATACTTAGTTAAAAAATAAAAAATCCGGTCCTGAAATCGTTATGATTGTTAATGTCTTTAAAGACCCCATTAACTTTACAAATACCCTCATTTCTCGAGACTGGTTGGATATTACAGCAAGCAAGCAAGCAGGCAGCCAGACAACGTTTGGAAGAGCCGAGGCAGTGAAGAGACAGGAAGGAAGGAGAACACGAAGGGTGATTTGGAAGTAAGTCGAGATATATGTACACCTGTATTTCTACTCTAATGCCACACGTACCTTTTCCACCTGCCATCAGCTGGCAGCGCGTTGCGAAATTACAAGCCGAAGGTCTAAGCATCCAAAGCCCGGGGCGCATCCAAGATGCCTTTGCATAGTTATGTGACACTTGGAGATATCAGCGTCTGAAAATATTTAATTAAGACTCCGCTTAATGGTACGAAAATGAATGTTTGCTTTTCAAAGAAGCCGCCCCTAAATTACATCTAAGACATCTATTAGCTCGCAGCTATCAATGTCGCTTGCCGGATTTTATAATAATTTTCGCCTTAATTTAATTTTACTTCTAATAACATTCACCTATTTGTAATTCGATTTACATTTGATATCTGTCTCGTTTAAATTCCTGCAAATTTTGCACGTACACTTTAACACTGAAGTGCTACATTTTAAATCGCATTATCCTGCTTTTATTACATATTATTTTGGACGTTAAAGATCATTGTTTTATCTAAAGGAAATTTTAATTTAAACATTTGTTTTTATTTAGGAAATTAAATAAAAATGGTATTAAAAATTACAAAAAAAAGTTTTTATTGCCTTCAGTCGATTGGGTGTGTTAATTGATTGCTTAGTTAGACATTTATATTTTTTACATAATTTTACTAATATTTCACCTAAAAATATGCAACAAATGTAAATATCTGACTACTATCGCACACACACTTTTTAACAAAGAAATATTAATTTAACATATAATATACAGGGTGGTCAGGTTAAAGTAACAATATTTTACCTTTTGATGGTCCATCGAAAACTAAATCAACATGCATAATTTTATTGTTTTCCAAAACGCTTCGTAAGGAATCTCCCTTAGCCCTTCAAGGTTCAGTTTTAAAAAATGGGATTTTTTAGAATTTTCTGTTCAATTAAGACAAAAAGTAACTTTTGGGAAATTTTGTTTTAAGCCTTTGTTTAGAAGATATTTAGAGCTGAAAGTTTAGAGTTTTAAAATAGCTTACAAATGATAACCTATAAAAATAATTAACAAAGTAGGCGATGACTTGGTTTTGAGATAATATGACACTTGTCACTGACAGGTTGTCAGTAAATACATCAAAATGCCTTTTTGATTCTTGAATCAAGATTAAGCCTAGGTATATGAACTTCGTTTATTATGTAATGTTTTTTATGGAAACGCGTTACACAGAGAAAAAGCTTTCATATTGTGAATGGGTTAAACATTGAGCCAATAGTGTACTGTATTTGCAATAACTGAATTACAGCTATTATCAAATAAATGATTGTCTTACATTTATTTGTGCAAACCTGCCTAAAATTAGTTCAAACATAAGAAGTCATTAAATTAAATTGTGATTCTATTAAATCCGTATTAAAACTTAGTTAGTTAAAACATACGAAATTATTGAATTAAATTGTTATTTAATTGAAGCCACGATGAATCTTAATGAAAAACTATCATTTGCATAAATTAAAGTTATGGTTTTTAATGAATGGCTACATTAAATGCAATCAAAGCTCTAATTTCTTTAAATATGTATATTCTTGTGCAAATATTAGTTGTATAATAAATTAATATAAACTTTAAATAAAATGAATTCTGGAAACTGCTTCTGGTAGTCTTGTGTACACAGGTTTTTCAATCGATAAAATGAAATTGTTCTGTTTTCTGTAGGAACTATTAGAAACCCACTAGAAGTGTTGGTGATATTAGGCTCTAAGAAAGTTGCTGACCCATCACTAGCAACTGTACTGGATGTGCAGGATCTGTCTGCCATGGCACATGGTTATTCTAAAACTAAATACCTAGGAACTTCATCATATGTATTTAGAGGCGAATCCTAAAGATTTATGAAAGTCCTAAAGCAATATATACTTTCAGGACGCCCTGCAAGGATATCATGATGGTACTGAAAGACTATGAGAAGTTTTTTATAAATAAATAAAAACTTCGTCCATTCAAGCAAAATAGTCATTTTAAGGCATGACACCGAATATCAAGATAAACTTTGTCCATGGTATATACCTGTATGAGTACACATTTACCTTTTTGTTATCATTTAGATATAATTGAGTAATTAAATTACTGGATAATGCATGGCGGATGTACAATTAAAAAACATGTAGAACTTACCTTGAAAATTCGGGATTAGGGAGTACAACCACCAAGAAATTAGCAAATATAACAAACAACCATACACTTACATCAATCGGTCACCAAAAATACCAATTAATCAGTTGATCAAATTTACGCGATTGCAGGTTGCCGATGTGTGGTGTGGCAGGAGATGCCCTGGCGCGTTTGTCTGAATTTTAGCAATCATTAAATTGAATATAGACCGCATTAAAAAAATGGGAATGATAATTGGGCAAATAACAAGTATTTTTCAAGACAGTGGAAATATTGATATTCACTGTAAGACAGTAATAACTTACTTTACCTGAGTTTCCATTGGAATAAAAATCATAAACATTAAAAGAAACAAAGACTATATAAGCATTCACACTATAACAAGTAATTTTAACTTGATAAGTTCCTACCTAGGAATCGTATTTATCGTTAAGACTGTCAAGTACGTAAGAATAAATATTCGCGTCCTACGTAAATTTAACAGAGATCCTTGCACAAGTCAGAGAAAAGTATATAAAACCATTGCAATTCTCAAAACTACCACTCAAAGTGTATTAAAACACGATCATAGATGACCCTGAAGGAGATGAAGAACGCAGAATGGTACTTTGTAGGTGGCTTCTGGAAATTTTTTTGAATAATGTTTTACCTACCATTTAATGGGCATACTCGACGCGTGATTGCAAACATGTTTATTATGCTTGCAATAATTAAGCTTAAGTCTTTTAATGTATTTTTGCTGAGTTTAAAAAAATAATAAAAAATTTTTGACCGTCCAATTGTTTAAAAATAACCGTTTAAAGTTCAACTTGGCAACACTGTACGCGAGTATAGATATTATTTGCGCAGTAAATTAAAACCGACTGATTCAGTCTCCAATATTGGTTGCGCATAAGCGACGTTGTCGGATTAAAATTTATGAAAATATGTGAAAGTATTACGTATAGGTAACGTCTCCAAGGGTACAGTCTTGCGAAAAAATTATGAATCACTTAGCTACAAACGGTGCGTATAATCTAAATTTTTTTGACAATATTGTACCACGACAACTACCTTAAGCTTATACGCATAACAATTATAATTATAGTAGTACAGTTTTTACTCACAATTTTTTAGTATTACGGACGCCAAAAAAATTGCAGGGTAATTCAGTATTTCATTTTTAGATTCTTATTTTTTTTTTATTTATTGTATAAATTTACTGTTAATGTATGTGTAATACACATTGTGTATTAGATATTTTGTAGGCTATCCTTTCATGAAAGGATTTGTAAACAAATCAGTCCTGTGGGCTTGTAAATTTAATATTTTAATAATAGCGCAGATGGAGTGTTGATTAAGGATTACATTATAAATGAAACGTGTGAAACCCAGTCAGAGATAGGAACATACAATTAGTTACTTTGTGCCACAATGACATCTAAGCCCGTGGAATAATAGAAGTGGTTAGCGGCAATAATTTACTGCTGGTTCCCAGCCACAAAGTGCGTCTAAATAAAGATTTGATTTTCATTTCGGCTTTATATTTAACTAATTATTATAAATTAAAATAAGAATTACACATAATATGGAGTGTCTCGAAAATCGCGAACTAACGATATTTTAGGATTAAAAAAATCAAATTTTAAGTCAGCATAACTTTGTTATTATTACTTAATAAATTTTAACATTTTATGAAAAAATAGTTTTTTTATAATTTTATATATTTAAATAGTTAAAAAATAATAATAAAAATAAAATTTTATTTTTAAACCCTTCTAATTCAAAAACTACTCGTCGGACATATTTTGATATTTTTTATGAATAACATTTTTTTAAAGTAGCAGTAAAAATAAAGGGGATTTTAAAAAGCCATTTATTAGTTGCCAAAAAATAATTAAAATAAATAAAAGATAGTAATCTTGGAATTGAATTTTAATATTTATATAAATAACACTGGCCGACAAAAAATATTTTTTTCTTGTAACACAAAGCTGAATAGCTTAGTTTGGTGGAATGGACTTATCTAAATACGAAAATGGCAAAAAGAAAGTTGTAACACGTAAGGTTTTATTGTCACATTTTTTTGTAGAACCACATCTTATGTTAAAATATTTAATATCTATTTAACAAATAATTTCAGAATTTCTTAACCCTGTATATCGACTATATTTATAGTTTACACCTACTAAACGTACCTTACATCTAAGAATAAAAAACAAACATTAAAAACATCTTAAATTTTATTTTTTCCTTTTATGAGGGGTCATATCTTCTTTCTTCAAAAACACAGACAACTGCTCACTTCAAAACTCAACAGAAAACTAATGTGTATTGCTGATTTTTTGTCTAATATTGTAAACAATATAATTTAAGTAATTTTTTAAGGTATAATCCATCCGTTTTAACCGTCCCCTCATAAAATTGACTACCTCTCAATGTTAAGGTTTTAATTAGGTCATTAAAAAATGGTACGTATTAGGGCTTTAGGAAAATATTTTTTTTATTTCAAGGGTATTTCCATTGCAAAAATAGAGGGCTGACCCGTGTTACAAAAATCTTGTCGACCAGTGTAATTTTCTCAGCTCTTGTAGGTACTTACATCACTAGAAAAAAGGTTTGTGAATTTTCCAGTCCTAACTATACCTATGTTTAGCCTTTTTATAATTTCCAATATTTATCAGGCAATTTTTGTTCGATAAAAACTCAGTTTTTCAGTTGTTTAAGTTTCGACTATAGATATGTATGAAAATACCGGTCAAGTTGGAAAATATTGTTTTGATATTAGGTCAATACAAAAATATTGTATTCAATGATAAACTGAGAACCGACAATAATAAACTGAGTATTAAATGTTCTAAATAAATCAATACATTTTTAATGTCTTAATACGGTCTTAAGTTTCCGCAAACTTCTCTGTACACTTCAAACATTCTTTATGAAACGCTTCGTTTCTACTTCTAATTGTGGCAAACACACATTATATTTAGATTTATTACTGACTATTTCCCTCGTCTTAATTTCCACCAATCACAAACGCGCAATTTTGAATTACAAATGATTTCTAGGTGAAAAAACTGTGTGACAGCACCTGTCAGCAGTTTTTTCGAGTTTACCCGCGGCAAAACTTGACAACTGTTGTCACCAAAAATTGCAATTTATATTTTAATTGTTAAATGTTACTCATGAAATAGTCTTGTCAAATACCATTCGGGCATCTAAATTTTCCTGTAAAAAAAATCGAAAAAACACAATGCTAAGTAATATTTTTTAACAAAAAGCATTCGTGCAGGTGCAAAAATCCTCCTCTTCGACTCGGATTTTTGTTGCCACCAGCACTCATGCTTTTTGTTAAAATATCACTTAGCAACGTGTTTTTTCGATTCTTTTCGGAAAAATTAAATGCCCTTATGATATTACTTACGAAAATAACCCCACATTATCCTCTATACTACTGCTCCTCTGTCCAGTTTCTTTTTTTCTAACACCATGCCAATCCCATTTTCTTCTGTTTTGAGGTCTGCAATTATTTTTTACAGAAATTTTGATGTGGATCCACTTTCTGCCAGTTTTACGGCCAAATGTTGATCCAGTATCCCCATTTCATTGAGAAGTTACTTCCCTCAAAGTATTATTTTTGCAAATTTGAACTAACTTTCGCTCTTAATCACTCTATTACTAACCTTGGTCGACCAGAGCTTTTGCCCTTTGCTAATTGCAAGTACCGGGCAATTTTTGCCATTTTTACGTCCGAGGCATCAAATCCCTGATTTTGTTGCTATACCGCAACCCATTTTTAACAATGTAATTAACAAAACTTCGTAAAAAAGTGCATTTTATTTATTCAATATTTTATTGAGGCAACAAATTATAAAGCTTATTCATTTGTTTTTCCCTAAAGACACATTTTCAAAAAGTTTTGTCTTGGTATTCTGGTTAATTAAAACCAGGCAAAAAAATAGCAAAAATTTAGAAAAGTCAATTGTATCGATGAAATAGGCAAAGATTAGCACCTCGCTTGTCATTTAATTAGGGCATTGCTGTTAGTGGAGGAAGTTTCGTCGCATCGTCAAGTTATCAGGATCAAGGTATAAATATATATTCTTACGAAATAAATAAAAAAGATAAATTTAGCAATTTAATATGTACATTAATTGCACTATGGCTTGAGTTTACTTGACTATACATCTACGTTTTTTTTGAGGAATTATTTAAAATCTATCAGTATCCTGGTGTCAAAATCCTGTCATTTTTTTTCTACCCCACCTTTAAAACGCCCATTACATGTTTCCATGACACTAAGTGACCTTTTAAATACACATTGTCCAGTTGTGGCTTTATGGCGTTTTAGTCACGGGTTGAAGTTATCAACAGATTTTTAGTCACGGGCTGAAGTTAGTTTTAAGTTAGTTGACAGTTGTTTAATGTCATACTTTCGTTAAAATAAATTGCCCTTGTTAAATAATGCTAAATGTGAAAATTATTTTATTATCTCAATACAAAAGTAGTTTAAAATAGTTTTTTAACGCCAATATTTGAAAATTTTATATGAACATTGTACTGACCTTTTAATTTCATCGGCAGTAAACTGAATACAACTTAAATTCGGGCTTCACCGTAAAGTGCTCATAAAACATTTTCTTTACTTTCATTGTAAAAAACTGTTGATAATCCAATTTCAAGGGATACATTTCGATTTATAACACCTAAAAATTTAACATTTGACTGTTACACAGATTCCCCTATTGTTTTATAGATGTCGCTCTATAAAAATATTTATTTTAAGATAATAATAATTATTTCTCGTAAAAAAGTATAGTATGCAACTCCTTAATAAACTTTTTTAGACACTCATTTACTTAACCAACCAAAAAAAAACAACATCCCCATTTAATAGTTTTTAAATATTTGGGGGATTGTACTGCACACGTGTACATTTTTGGCCAATATATCAAAATCAGCTTTTGCATGTTTTCTTTACATTGTCAATCCACTGTTGATAATAAAAGTTAAGGATGTCGAGCTTAAAACATAAATTCGAGAAAAACGTGCTAAAAAGTACCATTTTGTGATCAGTTGATACAAGTAAATTTGACAAAATGTAGTAAAATATATTAGTACATAATAGAACAGAAAGCTTTTATTATAGCCGAGCAGACATTTCACTACCAAGACGCTAGCCAAGGCAGTAAATTGAGAGCGAGAAAATCCCACAATTAGGCGAATGGAAGATTATGATCCTATGCTCATTTTTGTATTAATTTGTATATTTTTAAAAAAAAATTTGTGCTGAAATACTTTGTTTGGACCTTTGGGAATACTTTTACAAAATATATTGATTTAATATACTACAATATTCCTTTTATAGAACGAAAAAACCAACATTTCTGAATTCATAAATTTAACAAGATAAATATCTGTCAGTAAATATTATATAGATAAAAGATTTTTTAAAACTATATATAAATTAACTAAAATTATTTTTCTCGATTTTTATGTAAGAATGTCATATTCTCGCACGCAAAATCGTTGAAGAATGAAGCTCATTCTTAAACGATTTTTGGTAACATTTAGTTTATAAGTATTGGTACCCCCAAAATGTCAAACTGATTAATAACCTCAAATTCATTACTTTTATTGAAAATGAAGCCTTTATTATTGTTTTGTAATATAAAGTTTGCTCCAACAATGCATTTTAATGCAAAATTTTAAGTTTAATGTGTAAAAGTGCAGTTCAGGTTGTACTTGTGCAGGATAACAAATATTGTCATTTTGTGTTGCCAACTGACATTTTGCGAGAAAAATCCCCTAACTAACAACGACCACAAAACAATTAAAAAAACCTAAATAAAAGTTAAAATCGAGAAAATAGTATAAATCACACGTTGCAGAAGGCTATTCTCGCACTCATTCGTTCGTCCACTCGCTCCTTCGTCGCTTGAGGCCAAATTTCGAATTCGTGCGAGAATATGTGGCCTTCTGCAACTTGTACTTTAATATACTATTTATTATTGAAGTTAATTATAGTTAAAGTAACTTTTGTATTATCAAAATGTTTGACGTTGTCAAATTGAAAATAGTTATTTATTTATTTTGAGAAGTAATTTTATACTCATGTCTTTACTTAAATTTGCCTTTACGCATTAATATCGACCAAACAATTGGTTTGATTCTGGGTGTAACACAAAGTCCCGACTAAAGAATGGCTAAAGAATCTCAAATAACAAATAAAAAATGTAAAAGTGTTGTAAAAAACTCTAAACTTGAAAGCAATTCAGATAAATATAAAAAATGGTGGAATAAACTATTCGAAGAACTTGAAGATAGCGTTAGAGAGGTACTATTATACTATTATAGAGTTTTAAAAAACATGTGCGATGGTGATTCCTCACAAAAAAATAATACAAATAGATTCTATTAACATTGGTCGGCAGATTGTTTGTTTTAACAAAAAAACTTCTCCCATTTTGTTAAAGGGATGGCACATGTTTTTTAAGATTCATAATGATTTACTATTATAGAGTTTTAAAAAACATGTGCGATGGTGATTCCTCACAAAAAAATAATACAAATAGATTCTATTAACATTGGTCGGCAGATTGTTTTAACAAAAAAACTTCTCCCATTTTGTTAAAGGGATGGCACATGTTTTTTAAGATTCACTCATTTAGATTGAAAGACCTAAAACGCTCATTGATCGTAAAAACGCGAAATTCGTTTTTTGGCTCAATGAGCGTTTGGGGTCTTTGAGCCTAACATATTTTTAATGAAAATTAGGCAAATTTCTCTGTGTAAACCGTTGTCTTTTTTAATGCTTAATATGGTAAAAATGTTACATTTTTAGTCACCAAATATTCAAGAGCATGAAGTACGAAAACTTATAAACGATGATACCCAAATTTATAAAAGTGTGTGTGAAATTTTATTTAGTGCTGATTTAAAGAACAAACAAATGTTTGTGACTAAAAATGTATTGTGCAAAAAAGAAGTGGTTAAAGTATCCAAAAGAAAAAAAAAAGAAGTGGATGTTGACTCTGGAGACAGTATGGATGTTTTACCAGGAGACGAAGAATCCAGTATTTCAAAGAGATCGCAATGGTAATGTATATATATTGTGATAAAATGAAACCACGACAAATGTTACATATGTTAAATATTAAATTACGACAAATAAATAAAATAAATACTTACGGTAATAAAACTTATTAATTTAGTAACCCAATGTAATTTTGAGGTGTTGTATTCATGGGGAAAGTATTAAAATGGAAATAAAAGACAATAAATCACGTTTGAACTCAGGTCAAAGACCTGTAAGGCTCCCGTTTATTTTTATATAATTATCGCTCATAAAACGTTCCAAAATGAGGGATTATGGAAGTGAGTAAAAAACACTAAAATTTATGACAAACAATAATAAAATTTATTCGGATAAAGCAACAACAATAACCGTAACTTAAACGACATTTAACTTATTTTTTGAAAGAGAGAGACATCTTACTGCTGGTTTTGTTAACTTTGGGTTTAGGTAATTTCTGGTTATTTCTTGTGCATGTGGATTTCATTTCTGTTTTTTTCGAAAACATATGTATAGCAAGTGACATAAAAAAGATTGCTGTAGACTCCTCCCCAACCCATAATTCCATACCTTAAGTGAGACTACTAAATACAATCTCGTAAAATTCCTGCTCAGACATTAAGTTTTCAGGTTTCTTTTTCGATTGCAAACAGATCCCGTTTGTTCAAATTTTGCAACCAGCTTTTGAACATATTTATGACTTTTACCCGGGTATAGTTCATTAAATGCCACTGAAGTAGAGCACAACGATTTTGTGCATCATAAATAAAAATAATTTTAACACGTTCAGCCGTTGTGTAAACCATTTTGGAAATCGCATGTAGCTAAATCGATTAACTTTTTATGATACAAATCAGCCTGCCAAGCAGTACATTTAAACAATTGAATGTCAAGGTCACTTTTTTAAAAAGGTTTTTGAAAGTATCGACCGATTTTGACAAAACCGTCTGAAATGAAAGATGATTAATAAGTCTAATAAATTATAATTATAATAATTAGGTAGGAAATAAAATTCAACAAACTTTTATTATATATGACCAATTTAAAAAATCAACTATAAATTATTTTCTGGGCGTTGAAAAATCTGGAAAAAAATAGAAAGGCACATTGTATTAAAGACACTCAAATTTCGTTGAAAAACCTTACCAATCAATCTTACTTTCTACTTTTAATAATAATTTTTATAATTCTGTCTTCTATGTATCGTTTAAGAAATTGTGTCTTGAATATAAAACATATTTCGCCTTTCGGCTAAGAATTGTCTTTTTGTGCTACGCTCAATTGTAGGCCTTCGCTAGGCGTCGGCTTTCAAACTCTAAGCTCAGCCCAAAAAGACTCACTTCCCAGCCTTATTGTATTATTGCTTAATTACAAAAAAAAAACAAAACTAAATTATTTTCAAAGGGCTTCTTCTATAATGGCATCCACCATTGATGATAGTGATGACAACGAATCTGAAACCGAATGGGATTTAGAAACAGAACAAGGTTCCGAAATATTAGATAATATTAATAACTATTATAGAACTGAAGATGCGCTTGCACTTGATAACTTTGTAAATAAAGAAAAAAGATTGTCGAGAAGATTAACAAGTAGAACTGATGCTGGATTTGACTTTGACGAGTATATACCACCAGAAGAAGAAAAGAAAAAGTAAGTAAAATTAAGATGGCCATTTAAATATTCAGTTTTTTATTTTTTTAATACTTGTTGAGCATCTTTCTCTCGCGTTGAAAAAATCCCTATTCTGTCGCTTAGAGGTGGAAAACTATAGTTCCATATATGGAAGCGCTATCGATAAATGTACGTATTATTTTGCGTTAGCTTAATTAAAAGATATTTTTTCGATAGTTAGACTCGTCAATAGACATATTATGTCAGTAAGCATTGTTGGTTAAAAGTGAAAATATTTATAATTTTAGTACTGTTAGTGGAAAAAACAAAACTCACAATCTGGAAAGACTTGGGTTAATGATGACTTTAGTAAAATAATATTCTGTATGGATTTGGGATTCGTGAATTATCGATACAGAATTATTTTCCTCTATTTCTAATTATAAGATGTGTCAGTGACAGAAGTTTTTCGGATACACTTTACAATAATTATGTTAATGTTGTCATTAACATGTATTTTTACATTTTTAATATGGCAAAAAGCCAATTTCTCAGCTTTAATGCTGTTACTGAAGGGACCGCATGTTTCACTTTAGAGGTACTTACCAAAAACTATTGACACATTTGAAATAAGGACACCTTCCCCAAAACATATCCAATATTAAAATCGAACCTGCCATTTTTTATGTGTTTTTTTAGTTTTTGGAAAAAGGCTTTATATAAAAATTCCGTGTTATTTTGTTTTATTAATCAGTATAAAAAACCTCATAATTCTTAACTGTAAACAAATATCTGGCTAAATAATAAAATTGTATTACATTATATTAATTTAAAATAATAATTCTATATAAAGCTTAACCAATTAATTGTAAGAATAACAAAAAACAATGTCTAGAAAAATACTTCACTTTGGCTCCGACCAAAGTATAATATACTATATATAATAAGTACATCTAACCTTAAATTAATTTAACTAAAAAAACATCGATGCGTATTATAAATTACACCAATATTATAAATTATCATATTAACATTAATTAAGCAATTGCTAAAACATAACATGTTTGGACAGTTTCAAATAATAAAGGTGTTAAATATTTTTTAATTTAAATAATTTTAGATATCCAGAAAAAAACTACTATAAAATGTATAAAAAATTCTTTTTACAACCACCAGAGAAAGCTGCCATTTGGAGACCCCGACCTCCACTTACATATGATGAAATGACACTTATTCAAAAAGCTGATTATGTTTCAGAAAGGGTATTTTTTAGACACATTTCAATCATACATATTTTGTAATATTATTACTTTAGATTGCAATAGATTTTATTGCGTGGATGAAGGAAATTAATCAAGATTACAACATAACTTTAACACCAGAAAATCTAATGAGCATGTTTGAGATTGGTTCTCAAAATACTTTGGCGAAAACCTTGGATATGAAGATGAAGGAAATACCCACGCTGCCTCCAAAAATAGCTTTGTCTAAAAAAATGCCCCATGTAAGTCTTAATCCTTATGACTAAATGATTTATAAAATATATTTTTAAAATCTGTAGTTTATTTTTTTTTAATGGCAACTGGTATAGCATAATATTATTGTAGTTGTCTAATAATGCCAAACTTGCCAAAGAAATACGATTGGATATTGTTGCGTCAAAAAGGCAGCCAAGAATTTTTGCATTCAGTTCTCGTTTGCCAGCTGAAGAGCTCATACGTCCCCAGCTTAGCGATATAGCAGCCAAATGGCATAAGAGTGAAAATGTCCGAGAGGACATAGTTTCAATGGAAGTGGTATGGAAAGGAATCACTCATTTAAGGTACACAAAAATATAAAATATTAAAAATAAATATTATTTATATGTATTTGTATTTTGACAGGTCTACCAAAGAATTTAGTAATTACCTGCAAACTGCAAAACCGCATGTTCCACATCCGGAATATTTGGTACGAAAAGGAGTTTTTGAAAGATTATCTGGAAGTGATGCATCCAGTGAAAGTAATACATCTTCATCTAGTTAAACACATGTTATGTGCTTATATATATTTATTTATAATAAAATGTTTAAAACTGTTTCGTTACAGATAACCGTAACAATTTAATAATTGTTCTTAAAATTTGCTATTTACACAGTAAAAAAATATTTGTTAATTTTAGCCAAATATTAACCATATTTTATGTTAATCCAGGTCCACATGACTTTATGTCAAGTTTACAACCAACTGTAATTTGTTAACTAATTGAATAAGTAGTGTGTAATTATAACAAATATTTTGTAGATTTAATAACATAATCCTATGTCAATATTTAAAACCATAATTTTCAAACAGGACCTTAGTTTTACAAACCTTTTTGTAGACCCAGTAACAAAAGTGAAGATATTGGGAAGTTAAATGAAAATAATTTTAATAAAAAATGTTGCATTAAAAATGAACACAAAAATAACATACACAATTAAATAACACACCATTCTGCAAGGGGTAAACCATTGATTTGTCGGTAAGAGGATTTTTTTATTGATAAGGAGTTTTCCTGATTGATAACGACTCATAAGAAAAAAATCAGAACACAAAGTAAAAACCATTGATAGCATCTTTTTTGGATACTTCGCACTTTGCACACTCGTTAAATATAAGGAATCCGAATAACAATAATAACAGATTTCTGCTAGTATATTATAAACACTCTGGACAGTTGTTAAGAACACGTTAAGAGTTAGAATAAAGTAAGCAGAAACATAAGTTGCAGACGCTAAAGTCAGTTGAACTTCTTGATGCGTATTGTCAGTGGGAAATGTTCTGATTGACTGCCTGAAATCACGTGTACTTTTTCAACGAAATAACCTTTAAAATTTACAAAATGCCTACACAATTGCATGTTACCTTTACAAAACTTTCGGTAAAATATTTTCCTTTGGTAAAATAATTACAAATCCTGGTTTTCTACAAAAAATGTTAAAATTTTACAAAATAAAATTAACAAACTACAAACTCATATTAATAAATCTGGTTTTTATAACAGTGTATATGTCAAACTGTAAATAAATTGTTCTCTTAAACGTATAATCTCCGAGAATACCTGATAAAATACCAATCTACGCAGATACCGTATTTTAGCAGGACGAAAGTTATTTTGGAAACAACGTGGGTATCTACAAATTTGTACTTTTTATTCCTATTGAATTCTTTTGAAAAGTCAGTGTCGTTTTATTTTGATCAGATTTGTTGAAAATCTATAAGAGGAAAATTTGAATACATAATATTCAAATCAAATAAACCTTATAATACAAATATATTTTTCATGTATGTAGATTAGGGTGTCCCTTGTTTTTATTTTTTTTACGCATACCCTCTAATTATATTTATTACTTGTTTATATACTCCCAGTAAAAATTTCAGCTCATTCTATAAACGGGAACCCGTGCCGACTTGCATCTGAATCATCCGTTAGCCAACGTTAGGCGGTATTTTGTAACACGAAACACTTTAAAAAGAAGATATACTTCATGACTGTATTTTACTAATGATTTTATTAAATATGATTACTATTTAATATTATTGCTTTTGTTTCTATCATTTGTTTCACTAATTTAGTTGATTTTATCCCTTAAATATATTAATATAATTAGTATTGCTAAAATTTTATATGAAATTTCAGATTTTTATAAGCATTTATTTTCTTGATGTCCTCCCAAAAATATTTCAGACAGTTTAATAAGTTTTCGGTAGTCATCTCTCACAATAGGCTCTTTTAGTTATTTAGAGTAAAACCCATTAAGTTTATCAATTTCAGAGTTTACGGCCTATTCACCAGACCCTTCCGGGTAACTAGCCACTCCCTGTAAAAATATATATTTTATCAAAGTATACACATAAATAAAATTATATTTTAACATTTGTCAATAATTTATAATATAAGGGTCACATAATAACAAACACAAAATGACTTTCGATCGAAGACCTCGCGACCAACCGTGTTACAAAATACCGCGCGCCTAACGTTGGCTAACGGAGGGTTCAGATGCAAGTCGGCAAGGGTTCCCGTTTATAGAATGAGCTGAAATTTTTACTGGGAGTATACAAACATGAAATAAATATAATTAGAGGGTATGCGTAAAAAAAATAAAAATAAGGGACACCCTAATGTAGATACACCTTTTTAAAAAGAATTTAAAATTAAAAAAGAATTTTATCCTGATAAACAACTTGGGTATGTATATCCACCTTTTTTAAAGGATTGTAGGCCTTAAACTAAGTAAAATCTTTGTTTAAAACAACGTATCTGAGTAGAAACGTTGTTTTAAAGTGGGATTTCAGTCGATACAGTATTGATACAAGGAGAGACACTGCCTCAACTGCCTCCTCTGCCGGGTCGCCATTGATTGAAAGCACAGTCCTCAAAACCATTAACAATGAAGAGGTATTGAACGCCTTGCCTGTGTAGGTATTATTAAACTACACTCTTAGAAAAGACCTGGCATTTGTAACTAACTTAATATTGTTGGGGTAAAACTGTTGCAGAAAATAAATTTTTTTGTTTTTTGTAATCAGTACCTTTATATGTGTAACTGCTTGCATCATTAACTGAACAGATTTAGTTTTGTTGTTGAGTATTATTTACTGCAAAAAGGCGATTAAGTTATTTTAACTGAAACTTTGTGTTGGCTAGAAGTATTGACAACATTATCTCAAAAAAATCATTTCGGCGGTAAAATGTTTTTGTTGGACCAAATATTTAAGTAACATTCTCAACTGACTGAAATTAGTCCGTGGAACTAACGGTTCGGTTGTATAAACTATGCGTCACTTTTCACACAGCTAAGACACCAGCGGTGTGAAACAAAGTGTCAGTTGGGGATGTTGTCTCTGTAGGTTAATGCAACTGCAAACTTTGTGCATTTCGCGCAAGATTTGTCCAGCCCGGCGCGTGCTTTACTTTTAACCTGTAAACAAACGGTGTTGCACGGCGTCCAGACTTCGGTGGTGTTTGTTCTTTTGTATTTGTGTATCAGCTCGTGTGTAGTGTAGGTATATTTTAGGTAAGAAACTAGTTTATTACAATTAGTCATTTGCCCCTGTAAATTCAGTGGCAACATACTTTTTAACTATTCATATATATAAGAATATATTCTTATGTGTTGGTTAGGTACTTATAGATATCTTGAACAAATAATATGTATGAGCGGACTGAAGTAGCAGATTTATTAGGAACATGGGGTTTACCTGAATTGTTCCAGTTTTTAAAGGTTAGGTATTAATATTGCACTCCTTTAATTACACTATTGTAGTTTTGGGGTTCGAAAAAAAATCCAAAAATGTGAAAATGCCATTCCGACTGAAAATGGCCTCCTGAATCCAATGGTGCCCACCAAAAGTCTCCATCACGTCGGAATTTCGAGAATTTTTTTGTTTTGTTTTGTTACAGCTCAAGTCGCATTTTTGGTATAGGGCCTATACTATAGGCGCTCACACTCAAAATTTATCGAATGCTTACCCCTGTTATTATGCAAGTATGTTACGTTGTACCTAAGAATCATTGTTAAGTTGTTAAACAAAGGCTTGCACTTCACGTAAACATCACGGTTTACTGAAGAAGTATAGTCAACTTTCATCTTAATGTACCTATCTGTGTATATTTACCAAAGAACCGTTTTTGTTTTATTGTTAAAATATTTATAAATGTTTTCTTAGAGTAGGTAATTATTAATTTTTGTTATAATGTTTAAACCAAAATTTGGTGTTTTCAGTTATATTGTTATTTTTTAATTTACAATAAAAATTTATAAAACGAACGGGCATGAATTTCCTTTCTCTATTTTTTATAATATTTACACAAAAAGTGTTATATTTAATAAGCAGGTATGTACTGTGGAATAATACCAATTTGTTGTTGCTACTAATGCAAGCATTTAATATTAAATATAACTTAGATACAGTACAAAACAAATTTATATTATATTAACTATTAAACTCTTTAAATGTACCTTTTTTCATGTAATTTCAATTAAAAAATAAATTCCTGCATGATACAATGTTTGTTGCGATAAATAGCAAGTGCAGTTGTTACAACTTAGACGCTGCTAAAATGACAGACTAATGTGATTGCATTAAATATCAATTATTTGTATGAAAAAAAAACTAATTTCGATGCACTTAAACTTGTTGGTTGGAGCTACCAATATTGGCTGTTCCGACAACAAACTGTAAAAACAAATTTGTATTAGTTCCCACAACATATTTTTTTGTTGTGCCTATTTTCACTAATAAAATTGGTTCTGGGAACTAAATTTTCATTGCAAATACCAGGTCTTTTCTAAGAGTGTACGTACTTATTATTTGCATGTGTTGGGATAGCATGTTTTCTCAAACTGCACTTATGACTTTCTTATTCTTATTTAGTATACCTACACTGTTGGAAAAATCAAATTTTTTTGTAGAAAACAAGGGTTTGTAATTATTTTAACAAAGGATAATATGTATTTTACCAAAAATTTTGTGAAGGAAGTATGCAATTTTGTAAACATGTTGTTTATTTTAAAGGTTACAGATTATTTTGTTAGTAGTGGTGATAAAGTCAGTGATTGGCTGAAGGCCTGTTGACATATGTAGTTCCTCAATCGATGTGTAGCGACCCAGACCAGTTATGCAGATGCAGATGCAGATGCAGCATTTGCGTGTTTGATGCAGAGATTATTATTATTATTATTATTATTATTATTATTATTATTATTATTATTAATTCGTTGAAAAAGTACACGTGATTTCAGGGAGTCAAAACATTTCCCACTGACAATACGCATCAACAAGTTCATCTGACTTTATTTATTCTAATGGGGTAGTTAAATTTTTTCTGACCTATACTTTTTATGGTTTTATTCAAGGCGTTTCTGTGAAATCGGAATTTCAATTGAGTTTACCGTTTTCGAGATATTTCCAAAAAAAATCTCCTAATTACGTCACTAGGCTATTGACAACGTTGCCAGCTTTTTCTATGGTTGCCAGTGTGTTTAGTTTAAGATTCTTATAAGATCGTATACGATAGATGGCGCCACGTTATAATATTTTAGTTTTAAAACCACTTGATCTATAATTTTAGTTGAGAAGAAGAAGAAGAATTGATTTTTTGACGTTTCTTTTTTTCGGGTTATGTTTTTTTTAAATTTAGATTATTGAAAATCAATGTTATTGTTATGTTATTTGTAATTGATATTAGATAAGTGATTTATTAATAACGGACTCCAAAGCAGAGGAATCTTGTGGAATGGTTGGTTACATTGAACATTGGAGCTTTTAAACAAATAAAGTAAGTACCTATAATTATAATCATATTTTGTCGTAAATGCATTTCATTAGTATAATGCCTAGTTCTTTATATTCTTTTAGATATATCTTGGACTCTAAAATATCAAACAGTAATATGATACCTCGTAATAAGGAAGATAGGTACTTAATGAATTTGGTGACCATCTTTCACTCAACTGACATTGACAGTATTTGTACATAACCTCTTCGGGTATTTTCTGACATAACCGAATGAAATCATTAACAAGACAACTTGACAACAGGGTAATTTTCAACCAATAGAAATCTTAGAATGTTGGTCAAACGCCTTGAATAAAACCATAAAAAGTATAGGTCAGAAAAAATTTAACTACCCCATTCGTAACGTGTTAGTAACAACTGTCCAGAGTGTTATTTTTTTTGTGCTCTTTTAGTTCCACACTTACTTCCTAAGAAGTGCCAGAAGCCAACTGAATGGCTTGTGCGGGTTAGGGGTAGGAACGGACCACGGGCTTAAAGTCCCCTCCGAAGGACTATTACACAATAGGACATTATTACTATATATATTACCTACTAGAAATCTGTTAATATTATTATTCAGATTCCTTAAACCTATTTAACGAGTGTGAGAAGTATCCGAAAAAAATGCCATCACTGGTTTTCAAACAGAAAATATGGGATACTGAACAATAATAGCAGATTTCTGGTAATATACACTCACAGGCAAAATAATCGATCCACAGAAATTTTCGATAAATTTCAATCGCAAATATCTTTTTTATTTATTTAACCGAATATTAAAGAATATTGTAGATAAATTAATGAAAAATCGCTCAAATTTTAAAAAATTACTAAAAAATAGACGTACATTTATAATATACAGGTTTAAACAAAAAGGTGTTTTTGACCATAAGTTTAAGACACTCTGTAGAGTGGCAAAACCGTATATTGTTCTAAATTTTATTTATCAATTCACATCTATTCTTAATAGTTTTGTTTTTGGTTCACCTCGATATATTTATTTTTGTGGAAAATATAGATTTAAAAAACAAACATTGCAATTTCCAATATTTTTCTGTATGAATAACTAAGGTTGCAATGGTTCATCCATATGCTATGGAGAATGACAGTGACAGTTTTGTTGAATCATCCCATACTTGGACATGTCATACACGGCTTTCAAAAGCTATCAAATTGTTTTTTGCAAATTAATGTTTAAATTTTGAGGTGTCTTTTTACTTTAAAAAATGAATATGTCTCCGACTGATGTTGCCAGAGCCATTAATTTAATCCAGGATGGACGGTCACAGTATTACGTGGCAAGTGTTTTAAACGTCACAAGCAGTAAAGTACAAAGGGCAACATCAGTCGAAGACATTTTTAAAAGTAAGAAGACACCTCAAAATTAACACATTAATTTACAAAAAACAATTTTATAGCTTTTGAAAGCTGTATATGACATGTCCAAGTATGGGATGATTCAACAAAACTGATACTGTCATCCTACATAGGCTATGGATGGACCATTGCAAGCTTAGTTCTTCATACAGAAAAAATATTGGAAAATTCAATGTTTTTTTTTTTAAATCCATATTTTCCACAAAAATAAATACATCAAGGTGAACCAAAAACAAAAATGTTAAAAATAGATGTGACTTAATAAATAAAACTTAATTTAGAACAATATACGGTTTTGCCACTCTACAGAGTGTCTTAAAAATATGGTAAAAAACATATTTTTTTTAAACCTGTATATTATAAACCTACGTGTATTTTTTAGTAATTTTTAAAATGTGAGCGATTCTCCATTAATGTATCTACAATATTCTTTAATATTTGTTTAAATCCGAAATCAAATAAAAAAGTTATTTGCGATTGAAATTCATCGAAAATTTGTGTGGATCGATTATTTTGCCTGTGAGTGTATTAAAAACACTCCAGTTGTTATGTACACGTTACGAATCAGAATAAAGTAGGCAGAACAATATGTTGCAGACGCCGAAGTCAGTTGAACTTGTTATTAACAAGTTGTTAATGCGTATTGTTTTGCTGAAGCTGGATAAAAAAGTCAGTGGGAAATGTTGGCTGCCTTAAATTGGCTGTCTGAAATCAAGTTTACTGTTTTAACGAAATAATTTGTTAAACATTAACAAAATAATCTGTACCTTAAAATTAACAAAATGCTTATAAAATTGCATATTAACATTATAAAAGTTTCGGTAAAATATTTTCGTGTGTTAAAATAATTATATAAAAAAATATATTAAAATTTTACAAAATAAAATTAACAAACTACAAACTCATGTTAACAAATTTGATTTTTATTAAATTGTAATACCGTTTTTATCTTAAAAGCGGGCCATTTTGATATCACCCCCCTCAATTCCGACATATTTTCGCTTGCTTATGAGAAATCTGTCGATCGTTCGCAACATTTTCTCGGTTGCGTACCTGCATACAAGTATTAAAATGTATATTTAAGACCAGTAGTGCCATCTACAAATGGGTGGTAAGAATAATATTAATCCAAAGCAGAAAGCACGTTCAAATACTGTATGATTTCAAAATCAAGAGACATCTGTCGCCACCTTACTAAAACTGAGTATGGATTTTCAATTAAAATACTGCGTTTTCATTTAAAAATATAATGATAATAGAGACTAAATTATTTTCCTTTTACACATAATTTCCCAAATCCAAATTTTGTATTTTCACAAATATTTTAAATTGTTGTACCAAGTAAAATTAAGCTCAAATTTAATAAATACTTTGCTATTATTTCCAAATATTATTTTTAATTAAATTAAATAAATTTAAACCATTTTATATGTATTTATTTTTTATAAATAGGTTTATTTCAATTAAATTATAATATTTCAATTAAAAAATAACGGTGTTTAAATAAACTTTGCAACACTACGTTACTGCATCCGTATATTTAGTCGGTATTACGTAACCGACGATCAGGATAGCAGAAATCGGCGAAGCTCTAAAATAAATCCATTGGTTTCATAAATTGTATCTGGCGATAATCTAAAATAAATATGGATTAAGCCACCCAATTGACTACTGCATAATCTCGTTATAAATTTACATAAACTGCGTGTTGGTCAATTTTTATTGTTTTGACTAAGTTCGTAAATAAATTTATTAAAATTGTTTTATTTGTTGTTAAATAAATGCATATTTAATGAATTTGTTACCCACATTATCATTTGTTACCTATATTATCATTTACATTGAAAGATCTTTATTGGAGATACATATCTTCCCTAAACCTACAGGGCCGGATTAAGACAATTTGTCGCCCTAATAAATAATAAAATGGCGCCTAAAATTATAGGCCATAGTACCTATGGTTTTAATATAAAAAATCAAGTAGGGTTGTATAAAGAAAAACTATAATAAAATAAATACAAAAATTATTTATTTTTGGATAGAATAACAAAACAATAAATAACTAACTTTACAATTTTTAAATTAGGTACCTAAAAAATTGTCAAAGCAGTTGCCTAGTAGATGATGAGACTGCGAATCTAGCTCTTCTATTTTTAAAAGCAGAAGAAGTCAGAAAAATAAATTTTGAAAATATTATTGACTCCGATTTTAAATGCAAGAAAATAAAATTGGAAATATTTTTTTCTCGTCTCTAAAAATATGTTAGTTTATCATGCTGTAAGAGCCCTGTCAAAATATCGCTCAAGATTTTTAAAAATTTCCAAAATCACCAAAAAAAAATTTTATTTTAATTTTTTTCTCGTTCCAATATTATTTTTTAATTTGAAAATAATAATGATTCTTAAAATTTCAAATCAATATTTTGATTTCTAAAGGTCGCTCAAGATTTTTTTAACTTTCAAAGTAGGGTATTTTAAATGTTTTCAAGTGACCTCTGAATATAAATATCAACGAACTTTTAGCGACCTTTACAAATCAAAATACTGATTTAAAATTTACAGAATTTTTATTATTTTCAACCTAGAAAATAATATTGAGACGAGAAAAAAAAATACATTCAATTTTTGACGATTTTAAATTTTTTTAAAAATCTTGAGCGACCCCTAAAAAATTTTTAATCGAGCTGATATTTTGACAGGGCTCTTACAGCATGATAAACTAACATATTTTTACAAGAGACGAGAAAAAAATATTCTTTTTTTTTGGGCCACCCTAATATATATATATATATATATATATATATATACACACACCGGCAAATTTAAAGGAACGTATAAAAATTTTGGTTTTTCTAGTTGTGCTGCAAAATTAGTTTTTTGTACTGTATTGTACGGCCTGGGCTTACATTTATTAGTAAATTTTTTATATATTTTGCAAATTTTGATCAAGTTAGTCCACGTCAAAATCGAAATTAACGTCAAACATCCCTTAGTTGTGGGAAAGGTGTTCGTTAATTTCTGATAAAAGTTAGTTGTTTTTTCACAATTGCTTACTGTTACTTGGTTGTGGCTTACTATAGTCACATTGACTGTGAAAAAGTCCACAATGAGTGATTTAGCACCGACTGATATCGCTAGGGCTGCAGCAATGTTTGAAAGTGATGTTGCAGGGATGTTTGGAAAATCAAAATCGACGATCCATCGAAATGTTACACGTTGGAGGCAAACTGGGGAGTATATTAGAAGATGAGGTCAAGGCAGAAAACGCTCAACCACGGCTGTAGATGATCGGTTTATAACATTACAAACACTTCGAAATAGACGCCAGACGGCAGTTCAAACAAGAAATGCACTGGAAGAGGTTCGTGGAACCAGAATAAGTGAGCGTACAGTTAGAAGAAGGTTAAAAAAGTTGATATAAAGTCGTATAGTTCAAAAAAAGCCCCAAACTCCAGAGACGTCATCGAGTAGCTCGAATAGCGTTTGCTCAAGAACACCAAAATTGAAACAAAGATCAGTGGGGTCGAGTTTTGTTCACGGATGAGAGCCGTTTCTGCGTAAATTCGATCGATGGCAGGGAAAGAGTGTATCGGCATCCTGGAGAACAACATGAACAATTTAATTTTACTCCTACTGTCTCTTTCGGTGGAGGGTCAGTTATGGTGTGGGGTGGCATATGTTTAGGGGCCCGCACGGAGTTGGTGGTGATTGATGGCGGTGCATTAACTGCATATAGGTACATAAGAGATGTTCTGCAAGATAATGTAGTACCATTTGCCCCATATATCGGAGAAAATTTCCTCCTAATGCAGGACAATGCTCGCCCGCACGTGGCTCATTGTGTAACTGACTTTTTAAACCAAATGGAAATACCGACAATGAATTGGCCAGCATGCTCCCCGGACTTAAATCCTATAGAACATGTATGGGACATGCTAGGCAGACGACTTAGATTATTAATTCCTGCTGTTCCAAACAAAGAAGAGGTAAAAGATGCTTTAATTGAAATATGGGAGAATTTACCTCAAGAAATGATCGACAACCTCATCAGAATTATGGGAAGACGGATGACTGCAGTCATAAGAGCTCGTGGAGGAAACACATGTTATTGAAAACAATAATCCTTATTATTTTTCCTGATCATTAAATGTTTAAAACAAATTTAAATGTGCAATCCTTTTTTTTGCAAAAACGCAATTTTATGTCTTGAGTTTATAAATAGGCTTCAAGAGAATATAAAGCTTTGCAAAACAAACTAAGCCATTAGTTAACATTTTTTAAGAGATTTCGTTTAAATTTATTCGGAGAAAAACAAGTTATAGGGAAAAAAATAGAAATTTATCTCCGTTCCTTTAAATTTGCCGGTGTGTGTATATATATATATATATATATAAATTTATTTTAAATTTATCCATTCATCAATTTTTTATTAAAAGATCGATTAGGCTATCATTGACAAGCCATTTAGCGTGTCTTTAAAATAGAAAATTCTTCCCCAATAACAGCTGTCTTAGTGAAGTCTTTAGTAGTGGAGTTTTTTAATTGCACAGGCAAAGTCAGTGTTATCTTTGGCTTCTTAAATTTAAAATAAGTTAAAAAACCACAGTGAAAATTAAAACTTGTAATAATCTTAACTCTAATACACTTACTGGTTGAAGCTTGATACTTCTGCGATGTTAAACTAGCACTAATGGGTTAAAAATATGTTTTGGAACATTTTTCAGGAATTCGTTAATTTTTTCCTTTTTTCTTGAATTTTTAAATCGTTCTGTAAATCAGTTGCTATGTTGCCTAATTAATTGAAACATGACCTTAAAGAAGTTACCTATGATCTTATTAAATTTATAATTAAAAAATTATGCGTGTATTGCAGCAGACTTTTGTGAAGTTTTTATGTTATTTTTATGCTATTTTTTAAAATTATACGTTGTGAACAAGAAATGGTGAGCGCTTGTCCGTCAATGTTTGGGTTCACGGTCCTGTAATGTGCTGGCTTATTAATGAGCGAATAGCAGCTACAAATTACATAAACATTTCAACATGTAAGAAAATAATATAATAATAAAACATAACTATTTATATTTGTTTTTTATTACAGGACAATTTTCCAGTGCATACGGCTCGAATAGAACGAGAGTGGGTCCACAACCTCAATTTAAAGGTTTTGCCATGGCCAGCAAGAAGTCCTGACTTGAACCATGTTCAAAGAGATCTTCATTCTCATTATATATTTTTCTTACACCTTTTTTGAAATGTCTTCGTAATCTATCTTGTTCCTGTCAACGATAATAATTAAATTTAAGTAATATCTTTTTGTTCTTTAAATTCTACCCTTTCTTTGTTACGCCACTAGGAAAAACCGGGAAATAATTACTTTTAAAAAATCCATGACAACCAAAAATCGTTCACATTTTGATGTCGTTAACCTATTAGATACAATAAATACAATAATAATTTATGTGAAAATCGCAAACATTTAAATTCTGCACGTACCGAATTGGATCCTTTGACAAAAAATGAAAATAAAACTTTGAATGAGTTTTGCCTTATAGGTATAATTAAAAACACAATAATTTACCATGATCACTTAGATATAATACTCACACTAACGTAACTATATAAGCATTTAATCGATATCAAGTACTAAACCAAGTAGTTTTAGAGTTTTTACTTGCAACGCCAAATAAAGTTAATTTGTCGAGTAAAACTTCTGCTTTTCTCTCTTTTAAAAGTGTGTCAAAAACTACTTATTTGTTTAAAAATAATGTGTAGTTTGTATGATTTAAATGTATTGTTGGCAATTCATATTCATTTCTGTCAATGCTCGTTTTGACACAGGCGTATTAGGAAATGGTTCAGGTAAAAGATCTATAGCGTATTGATAAGAAACATGTCCAATAAGTTAACATTTTATTAAATAAATCCATCAATACAAAGGATTTTGAAGGGACAGTGTATACAACTATATTTTACAAAATGAATAATTTTAAATATTGAAATTTTTATTAAAAAAATTGTATTTAGACTTTTTTATTAGTTTACAACTGTGTTTTTTAAAATTTTTGTTAAAAGTAATAAATAATAATACTTCTAGAATTCTGTCTTGAAACATTTTAATTTAATTTTTTAACACCCTGTTCATATTTTCGTAAAATGACTAATACACTGTATATCGAAAGCTTAAATTTTTAGGAATTCTTTTTAGCAATTTGTAAGCCTCTTAACCCCTGGAACCATAAAACTTTTAAACAACCTTAAGTTTTTTAATTTCTGGTAGAAATTAAAACTGCTCATCACGCTGGATAAAATCCAAATCATCTTACCCTACATCATTAAACAGGTTTACTACTTTTCATCACCTCTAGCAAAGTCGCAGCTGGGTTGATGGATTTTTATAAGTTAGTTACCATTGACCTAATTTGTCGAGGATGGCATTTTTGTCAATGATTTTATCACAACCTAAGGTTGGGCCTTATTTAAATTTTAATTTTAGCCAAACTGTTTGAAACATTTTCACCCTTATTGATTTTTATTAGCAACAATAATTGGACATTTCAACATTTATTGATTAAAGAAACCAACTTGTTGAGCTGCGGTTTTGATAGAACTTTGAATATTACAAGATCTAAATAATTATTATTTGTGTGCAAATATCTTTATTATGCAATACTTGTTAAGTAATTTAATAAAATCACTAGCGTATAATTTAGTTTTAATAAATTAAAATAATTATTTGATTCATGATGAATTGCTACCATTTGTTTATTAATGTAACAAAAATATTACAGACGGGGTCCTGAAAATTATAGAGAACAAAATAGTTTTATTGCTTGGTAATCCACAAGTGCAATACAACGTTTTATGCATAATTAAAATATTAATATTAGGCATAATTATGCGGATCACAAAATTATAATATTGTGGGATATAATATGGAGAGCTATCCTTTAAAACGCAGTTTTAAATTATTGTTCATCAAGCATTACATGCTTCAAAGGCAGCTGAATTCAATGTGCCATAGCCAACTGCGAAGTATGCCATTAACATGATATTAATATATATAAATATGAAGATCATAAATATCTAAATTAGATTTTTTTAATTTTAAAATATTTTATTATTTTATATATACTTTATATTTTATTTTATTATATTAACTGGTTTAGATCAAATACTGCGTTTTGAAAGGTAGGTTATGTCAACACAAAAAACTAAGCCATCAAGTCATGAGTTTGTTACAATGGATAATTACAAATAATAAATTTTGAAAAATTTGTCAAAAAATACCAAAGTATAAAAAGATGATAACAAAAGAAGCTCAAAAACGTGTTTGCAGTTGCTACCAAGAAAGTCAAAGCAAGACTACGACAAAAAAATTTTCGAATTTAAAAAATGGAGAAAATTAAGAGGTAAGGAAGAAATGACGGAGGATGTGCTGCATATTTTCTAAATATTAAAACAAATTGTATCCTTCTCAATGTGGACAAAACATTCGATACTCAAGAGAACCCTGCGAGTACATGAGAGTGTACAAATTTATAAATTTTGTGAGCTGACTTCGTTTTTGAAAAGTTTTTTTAAACCCACTAAAGGTATTTACATTTAGTAATAATGTAAATTTTAATTCTAATAAATAAATATTCAATTAATTATCATAAAACACTAGTGTTTTAAGTATTTTGTTATTAATTATAATGGGTCACAAATCAGTGTAATAATTATTATGATCTTATATGTGAATTGCGGATAAAATTATATTTGTCTACTTTATCGTACATGCTTCCAAAACACTAAGTAATATTTTAATTATATTTACAAGCTGTCACTTTATGGCGTTTTAGTCACGGGCTAAAGCTTTAAGTTAGTTGACTTTTGTCAAATGTCATACAATCGTCAAAATAAAGTTGAAATAATACTAACTGTGAAAATTATTCTATTATCTGAATACAAAATTATTTAATAGTTTCTTGAATCCAATCTTGAAACATTTTGTATGGATGTTTGAACTGACATTTTGATTTCGTCGACAAAAAACTAATATTGGCCGATCAATCGTTACAAATCACAGTGGGCTAGAGAGCCAATTTAACGCGAAGAAATTATTTAAGTAATTCTTAGTTTATGTTAATTTTTTTGGTCTTATTGATAAAATTTCAATAAAAATTACTTTTTACTACCAATAGAAAAACAAATCGACAATATAATACTTTAACAAAAGTATATTTGTGTGATGGCAAAATTAAGATCTATAGTTTTAATGAGTAAATTACAAAACTATAACTGAACTATATAAAAATAAAACCTAATTGTTACGTATGACAGTATTTTCTACAATAATATTACTTCTGGGCTTTCAGCGTTTTTCTATATTTTTTGAAAAAAATTAAATTTTTGAATTAAGTTTTTTCCGAGATCCATTTACTTTTGTAATTTAAAAGCAACTTTCTATTAAAATGCTTCAAACAAAAAATATTTGTGGCGCCTACTAGCACTTGATTTTAGATTTATTTAAAAGAATTTAAAAGCTATTAAAAACACTTAACAGAGAGTGTGAGAATGCTGACATTTTTTAAAACCTTAGTATTGTTCATACATACATAAAAAATATGCAGCGCTTTCTTTATTGAGGTAGGGACAGTACAATAATTATAAAAACTTACCATTATTTGTTTCAGCCATAACGTATGACAGTATTGAATACAATGATGGTCAAAAATTATAAATAAATTAAGAATTAACATTGTAAGAGAAGCAAAACCTTCACGTGCAATTTACCAACACAAAGCAAGATTTGAAGGTGATATAACATTATTTGATTTGCTACAGATATTAAAGAATTCAAAATTCACTGGTGGAAGCGCTCTCTAGCTTACCGCGGTGGTAGCAAAAAGTATTAATATTCACTAATAGTTATCAGTAATTAATTTAAAATTATTAATTGTTATTAGTAGCTTTTTAATTGATGGTTTCCATCACCAATGTATGACAATACAATGATATTTATTCTGGGCTTCCAGCGTTTTTCTATATAAAAAAAAAATTTGAATAATTTTTTTTTCGAGATATATCTATTTTTGAAAATGGGTAGTCTACTAAGTAATTTAAAACTAATTTTATATTGAAATGCTTCAAACTAAAACACTTTTCACAAAGCTCCGTATGAGTTAGGGATAATGTATTAACTGAAAAAAATAAACAAACCATATTTGTTGCGCCTACTAGCACTTGATTTAAGATTTATTTGAAAGACAGAACGGTAAGCTATTAAAAAAACCTAAACACAAAGTGTGACAGTGAGTGACATTTTTTAAAACCTTAATAATGTCCATACATACATTAAAAGTATGCAGCGGTTACTTTATTAAGGTAGTGACAGTACAATAATAATAAAAACTAACCATTATTCGTTCCAGCCATAACGTATGACAATATTTAATACAATTATAGTCAAAAAGTAAGAATAAATTAATAATAAACATTGTAAGAGAAGCAATACCTTTACGCGCAATTTATCAACAGGAAGCAAGTAAGTATAATTCCTAAACTTTGAATGGTTACCTGATAAAAATTCAACAGATTTGAAGGTAATTTAAAGATGTTTCATTATCTACAGATATTAAAGAATTCAAAATTCCCTTAATTTGGTCGAAATAAAACACTTACTTATTTTGAATTTCTTCGCGCTAGAAGCGCGCTCTAGCCTACTGTGCAAATTTTGGGTGAAGTACCCATAAAACATTATTTTTACTTTGACTGTGAAAAACTGCTTTTCTATATCGGCTTTAAACGGTTGTTAGCCTATTTTTAAGGGAGAAATTTCTATTTTTACAGAAAAATTTTACGAACTAACACTGCATTTTTAAAAGCCGGTAAAAGATTTAATATTTTAAGGACATATTTTAGTGCTGCCATTTCTGGATTAATGTTTAATTAACATTTTTATGAATATAAATGACCTAGAAATAATTCCTATTTCAATATAAAATAATTTTACTTAAATTATGAAAAATCTATAGGTGTAGGTATGGGTAAATTACGCAAAGCATTTAACCAAAAAAATAATTATTTTGTTAGACTATAATGGAAAGCATTATAAAAAAGATTGCAGATACCTACCTAGTGTTAAGAAATGAACAATTAACAAACAATTTAATTGATATGCATCAAAACTCACAAGAAGTGGTTCATTTTGTTGTTGTATCGTGTTACAGTTTAATGTGTTTGTTTAAAGAAAAAATATCGTAAAAAAAAGGTAAATGATTTTTATTTTAGCTGAACAAATAAATAGTAAATACAGAAATAGAATCACATTATGTACATTGTACATATATGTAAAAGCAAGTAGAAATTAAATATGGCTTCAAAGATAAAATCCATTCATGATATGATTTAAAATGAGAGCCATCTTTTATTGCGTCATATAAATGCATCTTTTGACTATATATTTTGCTTTCAATTTACAACTTTATTGAATATAAGAGTTTTACCCCTTAGAAAATGACTTTATTCCCCCTAAGTAAAATGTTCAGCGGTATAGAAAAGATTTTAACACGCATTCACCTTCATTTTATCAAGGGTGTTTTTTATAAAAAAATATCATATATTTAAAAAAACTAGGTTAAAAGGAAATTACATAAATAATATTAGAAAAATGATTTTAAATGAAATATGTAATAGTATATTATGGATCAAGTTTTATAGCGACTTTAATTAAGCACGAGCAAAGCTTACGATTGAGTGTTTAATAAAAACGAGTCTCTAGAGAAGCTTATAAACGAGTTGCATCAAATAATTTATCTACGAACACAAAACAGACTTTGAAACCAATTTTATTTGTAAAAAATTTTACATCTCTCAACTGTCAAACGAATTTAACCTCACTCTTTCCCAATTTATAATAAAGCTAACCTCAGCCCGTGACTAAAACGCCATAAGGTCACAGCTCATCAATGTTGGAGTAGATACAAATAATTAAAACCGCTATTTATCTTTAAACGTTTTAAGAAAAAGCCACAAGCGTCAAATATCAAGTCTAATTGGCCGAAAGTTATGCTCCAAAAATTTCCTGTGACAATAAGCAATGTGTTTGTTCACTATTTATGCAAACATTTCTTTACTTTCATTTGTTCAATTACAAAAACAAGATTCACTCATAGTTTATTTAAAAATGCAATATATTCCTCATCGTTTGGTACTGAATACGTCTACGAAACACGTTATTAGAAACTTTTATTTGTTTCAGAATCAAACAAAAAATGAAAACATGGTTTTGCAGTTAGCTTTACCTGGTTATAGTGCAAGTAGTATACATTCGGATAACCAGTTCTTTGGTACCACATCTTTGGATGATATTTTGGGTAAGTTAATTTAAGTAAATGATTTTACTTTACATTCATGGTTCAGGACACAATTTTAGGCTATTTTTAATAAAGTACATCCTAAAAGTCCAATTTAGGGCCACTCTTTTATCAAATCGTATGATCTTGGTCCTAGACAAAACCAATAGAAAACTATCTTGACATTATAATTTTAATGCAGTAAATCGCTATCTTAAGAGAGTTGAAAAAATTAAAAAATCGACGTTGCCATATCAAAACATAAACAACGCTGTTAAAAATTCCAGATTTAATTGTGAAATTTGAGATTGCCCCTTAAAAATTTTGGTTTTTATAGTTTGTTATGTACTCATGTACTCATGTACTCATTCGTGATAAAAAATTCGACTTTAAAGTAAATACTGCCTTGATACATAAATAACTATTTAAGGGGCAATCTCAAATTACACATTTAAATTTGGCGGGCGTTTTTGGCATCGTTGCTTTGTACTTTTAGAACAGAAAGGGCTGCATTATTTTTGAATAAAAAGATTAAAGCTTTTACTTACCTGCATATTACACATGTGTCTAAAAGTGAATTAAAGGGTAATAAATAAAGCAGCTTTCTTTTTATTTTAATTTTAAATCTCTTTTGTAATCAAATTTATATTTAATTGGTTTTTGACTAAAAAAATCCATATTTTATCGATAGGGGTGAGTTTTTGGTTAAAATTTTTTTAATTGACCCTTATGGATATTTGTTATTTTATGAAAATTTATAATAAAACAATTATTATTATTATGATCAACAATAATTTAGGCCTTTTTAAGAAACCAAAACAAAACCAAAAGTATATAAGGGGTATTCCATACCAAATCGACCACTTTTGAACCCGACCCCTTTAGATTTTGCTGAAACTTTTCCATCCTTTTCTACCCTTTGAAAAACATTTTTGAAAATTTTTTCAAATTTTTTTCTCCAACCTCAAAAAAGTTATGAATTTTTAAAAAAAATGGCTTTTTTATTTTCAAATAGCCATAACTTTTTTAGAAATTGACTTTTGGGTACCTTTTTTTTAATTTTTGTTTTTGAATGAACTTTTCAAAAAAATACACGAAAAAATACACGAAAAAAATTTAACATGATCAATTATATAAAATAATCGTTTTTTTTTAGTAAAATCGTCATTTTTTCGAAGTTCGCCATTTTTTTTTTTTTGTTTTTTTTTCTCAAAAAAAACTTCAATTAATTTGACAACTATCTCCGCTAATCCCGGAGTGGGCCGATTTTTTTTTGTATTTTTTTTATTTATTTAAAAAAAATTGTCAAAGAAAATTCGACATTTTTTTTTTAAATAAATAAAAAAAATTTAAAAAAAATCGGCCCACTCCGGGATTAGCGGGGATAGTTGTCAAATTAATTAAAGTTTTTTTTGAGAAAAAAAAAACAAAAAGAAAAAATGGCGAACTTCGAAAAAATGACGATTTTACTAAAAAAAAACGATTATTTTATATAATTGATCATGTTAAATTTTTTTCGTGTATTTTTTCGTGTATTTTTTTGAAAAGTTCATTCAAAAACAAAAATTAAAAAAAAAAGGTACACAAAAGTCAATTTCTAAAAAAGTTATGGCTATTTGAAAATAAAAAAGCCATTTTTTTTTAAATTCATAACTTTTTTGAGGTTGGACAAAAAAATTTGAAAAAATTTTCAAAAATGTTTTTCAAAGGGTAGAAAAGGATGGAAAAGTTTCAGCAAAATCTAAAGGGGTCGGGTTCAAAAGTGGTGGATTTGGTATGGAATACCCCATAAACATTTAAAAAAACTGGTAATAAAAGAGGTAATAATTTTGTTGAGTAAGCCCAATAATCAATTATTTTATTGGATAAAAAGTCTCCATTAGTAAAATGCTTTGACGATACTTTGCATTTAGTACATTTTTGATCAATGGTTACCTTTTTTTGTATGTGTAAAGGCTTTTTGAGGTGTCATCTCAAAAACTTCTTGACAAGAAGTCGTTTGTTTTGACAAAATTTGACCCATTTATTAAACAAGTTTAAAGGATTTGGAAATTGGTGTTTAGATTCCTTAGAGTTTTATAGAACTAGCCTACCACAAGCCACTTTTATACACTGAAAAAATGTATCCTTAGCCGTTACCGAAAAATTGTTAAATAAGTATAGATTGTTACGGTTGAAATAGGTGACAGCAAATGTTTGTGGTATTTATTACCACAACAAAAATGTTTTTAAGTCTTAGTAATGTTAAATGAGATGTCGTGTTACATATTAACCATTAATAGCTTCTTAAGCAGTACTACAACGTTGTGGTATCAAATAGAATTACCGAATTCTGATAGTAACTACTGCATTATAGTAAGTCTGAACATTCTTTAGTCGTTTGAAATATGCTTTAAGTGAGATATATTTAATAACAACGAAATGCTATTAAAAAGAGTAATATTTATTATTAATTAACTTACCAGGGTAATATTTAGTACTTGTATAACCAGTATGTACTAATTTTACGGTATTTAACCAATAATTTTCTTATTTGGTAAGCAGTACTACTTCCAAACGTAAAGTGACCAGATTCTGTCAAAAAATAGGGGGACATTTTGTGTAAATTAACCTTAATTACAAAAATAATACAATTAACAATAATTAAGTGACGTCAAATTTTTAATTGGCATTGTATCATTGTGTTAATTTTGTAATTAAGGTAAATTCATACAAAATGTCCCCCTATTTTTAGACAGAATCTGGTCACTTCATCCAAACGGAATAAATACTGAATTAAAAGGTTATCGATTATCGATTTTTTGGTGTTATGTAAAAGTATGCAGTAAAGGTTATAGGATAAAAGAGAACATGTTTTTCAACAAATTTTTATTAAAAAAATATATATAAAATTCTTAAAATAAAATAAATGATATCTTCTTCTTAATTTTTATGATAAACAAAAAAACCTAAACCAACAATAATACAATATATATACTAAATATGAGAAGGTGTAACAATAAAACATTTAATAAAAATATAATAAATACTTATTTGTTAAATTTTACTTAATATTAAACAAGTGTTTGTCATTCCCAAAAGGGTTAGCTATAAGTTTTCAAACTCATAGCCCCACTGTATAGATATTACCACAGAACACTCGTTCTGTGGATATTACTAATATATTAAAAAATAACGTCATAGTTTTTCTGTGGTAAAAGGCAAAAATGTTTATCCCGTCACCACGCAAAGGCTGCAAGCGAATATAAACCTAAAGGTGATACCACGGCGTTCTCTATAATAGAGAACGCCGTGGTGATACTGATCACACTATTAAATAGAATGAAGTAAATACCCCTTTACAAGCAAAAGCAAAAAGCGTAATATTAGAATGAAGTAAATTAAAATTATGTGAGGTAGATATTCTTAATAATACATAAATAATTAAGTATTTACTTACCCGTAAAAACAGAAATTAAATCTTGTAACTTCCAATTTATTAGCAAATCGTCCATTGAGGCGTCTTTATGCAAGCTTACCAACAACAATGGCGATTGTGCGCGATGAACAGTATAGATAAGCTTTGTTTTAGTATTACCAACTTCAAAATGTGTAAGATATAATAGAACGTTGTAGTAATACTTACCACAAATGTTTAGTCCCGATGAAAGAATTCATATTCGGAAGAGTTACTTGTTACTTGATAATATCTGTCTGAGTTGTTTATAAATTAACGATGTGGTACTAGTTTGTCAGCATTTTGTAATACTTTTAAATAGGATCTGTTTTAGTTAAGCCTACTATAACAACTGTTATATTATATTTGACATTTTTCCTGTTGTTATATATTAAGGGTTTTAGGTCGCCATTAATACTAAAGAATGTATTATTTCATACTAATTTAGGCTACATTTTTGTTGCAGTATTACTAGATAAATGCTTAGTTTTTCTTTATGCATCGTAAATGTATATTAAACATTTTGCCTTTTTATTTTCTACTGAACCTATACTACAATTACGTAGTAGTAAAAATTTTTAAATAAAAATTTTCAGTGTAATAGGTCAATAAAACATACCTTTCAAAATATACGTAAAAACTTAATAAATTAATCAACAGCAGAAAATAAAAAAAAATCATTGAAATAACAATGGCGCATTAGCTTGCCTAAAATAGCAAAATGGCGGCCTAGATCATAAAGTTTTGTTGTATCGTTGGTTGCATTGTTATTGATCACAGCGCCTCTTCTAAGAGTAAAGTAAAAGTATATTAGGAAATCTGCACAGAAAAAACGCTAGCATAGCATGAATGGGTGAGCCATTAAACCAATGGGATCTTGTAATCCGTATTCCTGAATAACAGTTCCTATAATACCAATAGGTAGTTAGCACTTGGATTATAATCGTTTACTGTTTTTAAATTAACAACAAAAGTTATCGCTCCTAAATCTATTGATATTCATATTGATATTTATTTGTTAAAATAAGAATGTTATTGCATTAAATACTAATTTGATTTATTTAATAACGTTAATATTGTAGGTATACTATGTATACATTTAACGCAATAAATTCTTTGACATTTAGGCAAAATATTTTCCTATTTTGGTTTAATAGTAATTAATTGAGCAAATAACAATTTAGATTGCTTCAATTTTAATGCATTCAATGACAGCGCTGTTTTTGGTACTATGTTAGATTTTTTTCTGTGTGTGCTTCTTACTGGATAGATTGATCTATTGGTTTTGTCTAGAATCTCGGTGGCCAAGGCATTTGTTCATTCATTCATAATGCTATTCTTAAATCGAGTACTTAATGGTCATGACCATTAAGCATCGATTAAAGAACAGCATTGCAATGGTTTATTGGGTAGTATGACACGTAGCGGCTTTCTGCTTGAACAATATGTAGTCCAGATCAATGTCGTTGTTGAAGAAATAATTACTGATCATTGTCCGATAACTTTGGTCATTGCATTAACGCAAACTCTTGCCTTACTTTAAAAAGTACCCATGATGTATAAGTGTATGTGGTACAAATTATATTCACAATTCAATGAATAGCGAGCTCAGTTGTTTCATTATATAGACCATTAAAATACGTAATCTTCTAAGCGTTTTGCTTAAGATATACGGATGCAATTTTGCATAATATTTTGTCAAATATAACTGAACATAAACCTTACTACCTCTCTGTCTCTCTCTTTTTATCGTTAATTCTCGAAAACTAATTACGAAAATATTACTCAAAATTATTATAAAATTGTATACCAATACATTTAAAATATATCTTCTTTAAGATTATTAAACATTTCAAAAGACTTTTAGACATTTTTCAAAATAGTCGTAAATTTTTTGACGTCAGCCACTGTAGTAGATGATTCTAGTAAAGTGCAAAAAAGTTATAGTTTTCCAATGAGTGAAAATATCCTGATTCACGAGCATATGAAGTAAATCAAATTTTTACGAGATAGAAAACTCACTTTTCCAGGGCCGGATTAAGAGTTTTGAGGCCCTGGGGCCGACATTTGGTGGGGGCCCTCAATATTTCCAAAATTTTTGATACTAATAAAATCGGCCATAGCTATAAATAAAAAACTCTTTTTTTTTTAAACGAAACACCCTGTATCTCGATAATGAAGCATTTTCGGACACGTGTTTATAGGAACTTTTTTTCATATTTTGATAAGAGGAATTTCCCCTGAGCTTTTGTCACCACAAGTCTGAATCACCCTGTATATTTTGATTAATACGAACATAACCTTATATACATTTTACCCAAGTCTGAGAAATTATAAACTCGTATGCAAAACTATAAAAACGTAGATAGAATAGAATTGTGAATGAAAGTGTTTTTATATACTTTATATTTTATATATCTTGAATAATACGAATATAACCTTATATATATTTTACTCAAGTAAAATATAAATTGATCTATGTTTTGCTTGTATTTTTAATACTTACCGCAAACTGAAAAAAAGTACATTAAAAGTCGTATTATTTGTCTGTTTTTCATACAAAATCAAACAATAAAACAATCTTTTGTCCAAAGAAAAGCACGAAACAGTATTTCACAACACTCCAATGTACCAATACAAATCTGGGACAAAAACTATAGTTTTTGTCCCAGATTTGTATTGATATTTTCTTAAAACCTAATATATCTTATAATATATATATCTTATAATCTAATATTAACGTTATAACGTTAATATTAGATTATTATTATATATATATATTGACTGTTTGCCTGTACAGCTGTATTTAAAAAAACGTTACGAAAACCACTAAAGGAGAAACTGCTTAAAATTGTTATGAGCCATAACTTATGACTATTACTATATAAAAATGTCTTCGCGAGCCAAAACTTTGAGTGTGATAATTTACATTCTGATTTGCAAGCGGATATGCGATAAAAAATCCGCGAAAAATTAGAGTTAGATCTACGAAAAATTAATTGAAAATAACAGGATTCGAGCAGTATAACCGACCCAATTTTTTGTTTTTTCCCAATTTTTTTTCATATTTGTTTTATTAAAAAGCTACATATTGCATTGGTGGGGGCCCCTAAATGGATGGGGCCCTGGGGCCGTGGCCCCGCTTGCCCCATGCTAAATCCGGCCCTGGTGAGAAAAGTGACTTTTTTCACCATTTAATATGCTGATATTGGCTGAACAAAATAGATAATGTTAAAAATTTAATACGCCAATATTGGAAAACGTGGTTTACTATTGAGGTTTTTTTCGTATTTTAAATGGAATACAGCATACTTTATTAAGAAAAAGTCGTAGATAAAAGTACTACTTTTATGGTTAGCAATACTTTTATAATTAGCAACGCTTTTATCTAGCAAATATTAAAAATCCTAAGAAAAGTACTAGTTTTAAGCTGACAGAATCTGTCAGATGGATCTGATGTATGCGACAATAATGATCTATGATGATTTTTATGTTAATTATGTAAGCTTTTTCGTAAGGAATACTAAAAACAGCGTTTTCAATGCGTGAGAAAAGTTAGTTTTCTATCTCGTGGAAATTTGATTCGCACCAGATATTTCCACTCAAAAGAAAACTATTACTTTCTTTTACTTATAGAACAATCTACTATTTATTATTATTTAAATTTGATAATAGCCGGACGTCACATTATTTTTGAGTAAAAATTTACTTGATAAATTTAACGATGAATTTGGAAAATCTCTAACGCGTTTGTAAGCTGATTAAATTAATATTCCCTAAACTGAAGGAAATTTATCGCTAAACCAGCAGTAATTGACTCGACTTACAAATTTGTTTGCCAGCATTATGTGACCGTAAACTAAAAATGTATTTACATTTTTTAAGCAGCATTATTTAAACCTACATTTTTAACAATCATGATATTGATATTACTGGTATTATGAACATAACCTAAAATATTATTTAACTTTGACATTAATTAATTAACAAATTTTTTATACTAGCTAAGGGCTTTATAAAATATCTAACATAAACTTTTATAGAGAATTTTGCCTACAATTTTGTAGGAGAATTAATAGACATACCCTTGCTCGGTACATTATTTTTTTCTTGGGATATAATACTAAAAAATAGTAAATTGTCCAACAAGTGAAGAAAATAGTCTATTATAAACGAGCATTTAAATGCAAGGTTATATTCGCCTATTGCACATACTATTTGGTCCGACAATCAAATAAAAATGAATACTTTTGAAATTGTCTTTAAAATTTAATTCCAAAGAGACATTGTGCACCCGACTCACTAAAACCATGATTTAATAGTTAATTAAATAAAGGTTAAGTTTTGTGAAGTTTTATATATTTTTTTGGGATTAACTTAAATTTTAATTCCAAATATGTAAACAATGTTTAAAATCATATTAATGGAAGTAGGTATAAACAATGTGTAAAAAATAGCTACAATTTATTGTTTTAAACAAACTATAATATAGTAATATATTAATTGTAAACAATATTAAAAATTATTGTCTTCCTCTTTTCTATTGTTTCACTAGTGGTACAAAATTTTCATTGTTTAACTAGTGTAACAATAGCTTACTTTGTCCATTGTTTTCGAGCTTAAAATTAGCTTAAAATAGCTTACTTTGTCCATTGTTTTCGAGCTTAAAATTTTTCAATTTTAAGTGAGTGTGGGACAAAAATATTTTTTACAAAAAAATCACGCCCAAAAATAATAGTTAATTAGTAATATTTTTACCTCCCTACAGTGTTACTGAATTCAATAAATTTTGAATAATTATTTGGTTTCTACTTTTGTAATACCTACATGTATAACAAAGAGTATGAATAGGAAAATAAGTGCTTCGTTTTGGATACATTTTTGTCCCTGCCGGTACAAAAGTTCTTTCTATACAGGGTGAATCGGAAGGATCGCACTAAACTCTAGGACTGCATTCTACACATTAAAATAATAAAAAAAAAACTCAACTGTTCTTATCCGATTCTTATTTGTTTTAAAGTTATAGCGAAATTTAAAAAACATGAAATTTTAAAAAATAAATTATTATCTAATGTTCTTTGAAAACCTATGGAAACAAAGTTTTTGTTTCCATAGTTACATATACATATTGTTTACATTTAAAAGGCCAACTGTCAGCGTCAGTGGTATTTTTGTAATTTTCCAGTATAAATTTTTTTTAAATGTTAAAAGTTTATTCAAATTTAGAGTATGCTCATATGATTTTTGTTTATGGCTTTTGTAATGGCAATGCCACAGCTGCTGTAGACGGCGACGTTTTCCACGTGAAAGGGCTCCTAACAAAAACGTGTTTATTCCAGTTTTTAACAAACTTTGCGAGACTGGAACTCTTCCAAGTGCTAAAATATCATCTGAAAAAGCTGATCGACAAACTTTAGAAGAAGTGGAAATTATTTTGGATCTAGTGGAAGAAGATGCAACGACCAGCACCAGAAGAATCGCTACTCAATTGGACATTTCACAAAAACGGGTAATACACATACTTCACGACCAAGGCTTATACCTATACCATTTACAAAGAGTACAGTATCTACACCCGGAAGATTATGCTAAACGTGTGGAATTTTGTCGGTGCGTAACTAACAATCGTAGAATTGTATCGCGTATACTTTTTACTGATGAAGCAACATTTACCCGTGAAGGCATTAATAATACGCACAACTCTCACGTATGGTCTGACGAAAATCCCCATGCTATAGTCGAAACCAATTTTCAGCACAGGTTTTCAGTAAATGTGTGGTGTGCTATGATTGCTGGGTATTTAATTTGCCCTTTTATCATGGAGGATCGCCTCACAGGGGAACCCTACCTTAATTTTTTAATAAATGAGTTGCCAGGACTACTAGAGAATGTCCCTGTAAACGTAAGAAGGCGAATGTACTATCAGCATGATGGAGCCCCTGCACATTTCGCTCGTGAGGTCAAACAACACTTGGATGAAATGTTTCCAGGGCGTTGGATTGGTCGCGGAGGTCCAATTAGTTGGCCTCCAAGAAGTCCAGATCTAACACCCCTAGATTTTTGTTTATGGGGTTGGTTTAAAACAGAAGTTTACAAAGTTAAAGTGAATAATCGAGAGGCACTAATTCAACGAATAATTAATACTGGCGTAGTTCTTAAAGAAAATCAAGAGTTAATAGGACAAGCAACAGGCGCTGTTCGCAGACGTAGCAGAGCATGTTTAGAAATTAATGGGGGTATTTTTGAACACCTTATAAAAAGTTATAACTATTAAACAAATGTTACCGATTCATTTTATTTATTTTTTAATTACGCTATAACTTCAAAACAAATGAGAATCGAATAAGAACATTTGAGTTTTTTTAATTATTTTAATGTGTAGAATGGAGCCCTAGAGTTCCGTGCGATCCTTCCGATTCACCCTGTAGATCAGATACATACATCAGATTTGCTCGTGCTAGTCCATTACAAGACTCGCTCCTTTGTTGCCCGTTTTGTAAATTCTTCTCCTGCAAAAGAAATGACGTATTATGATATAAGTTCTTTAATAAACCATTATGGCATTAAAAACTGCACTTTTTTAACAATTGGACAAAGTGCAGGTTTTATTAAAATATGAATATTTTAGAACAATAAATTTTTCAGGCTACGGCCACCGAAAAGACAGGTCATGTCACCCGAGGGGCAGTTTCTGCAGCCTCGAGGACCTCTACTCACCGAAAGAAAGCCTCAGACCCGCCAATGGAGTGCACATCAATCACGGTTTCAACGGCGATCAGTCCGAACACGCGCGAGGCTTTAGCAACGGCATCGTCTCGACGCCCCAAACGCCCGCCTTGTCTACGAATACGACGCTCCATTCGTATAAGTCTACGACGCCGGAGGAGAAAAACCGGGTTTTCTGGTAAGTCGGTTAGAATAACATTTACTTTTTTTACAGGGAGACAAAGTTTTTAAAATTTTAAATTTTTAAAACATTGTTTTTATGTATGTGGTTTGTTTTCAAAAAACACCCGCCTTCCGCTGCAGCGCGCTGTCCGTAAGTTTGAATTCCAATAACTTTGTTAAAAATTATCGGATCTTATTGATTTAAAAACTAAGTGTAACCCTAAAAAGCCCTTATTAAACGCTTTCAAAATGTTTGTTTAGTTATTTTAGAATAATTTTTTTTTTAATTTTGAAACTTGTGGAACACACATTTTCGCATGTCCCATTAGCGTTTTATAAAACTTACATACATGTTTTTTTATATTGAATAACCAGAACTTTGTGTTGCTTTATAGCAATCCATAACATCCTTAGTTAATACAGTAAACAATTTATATATAAATTAATTAATTTTAATATACTTTTTTTAAATTTGACTCATGTCCCAGACCTTTTTTCCGCTGCGTTACGTCCGTTGCGTTACCGATAGAATATTAAAAAACACATATATATGGCAAGTTTTTTGGCACTCACATGATCAACAAATGATGTTCGAATGTACGCATTACCCAGCTTAGTTTATTTATTCAATCAGGAAGAAGATATCGGTTGAAACAGGTGCGGGTAACGCGAATGTTATAATTTTTTGTCCGCTAAGTTACTCAAAAAAAAATAACGTAAGAAAAAATATTATTTTTCCTGTTTATGTTTGTTTTAGGGCACTAAAGCTAATTGAGAGTAATTAATGACTGTAATGTTTTATTATTATTTTTTAAATATGGTTTCACAAAACTTTTTCCACTGCGTTACCGAGTCCATTATGTTACCTTTTGGTAACGCAATGGAATTTAGGTTAACGCAATAGAATTTTTCGACAACAAAGTGGATATTTACCGTTGCTTTTATTAAAAGTAGTTTATGATAAACCAATTTAAAATTATTTGTGATTAAACTCATGATATAGGGAAAATTCCACGCAATATACAAGTACTAAAAAGGGACGCAAGACCAGCTTATAGTCAAAGAAAGAGGGTGTCTACAATTTAGAAATCTAAGTTGTTATTGTGCAAGTGAGCACCACTACAAGGGATTTTGTTCATGCATTACTCTAAAATCGTACCACCCTATATAGTTTCTTTTTTACGTTATCTAATTAAGTCCTTTGTGTAACCCAGTCCGTTGTGATACCAACGTCTATTTCGTTAATTTTTTAGTTTTTGTTAAAAAAAATACTTAAAATGATTTTTATACACTATCACCCAAATGACCCATGTATGCGTAAAATGTATGGAAACTAATAGGTCAATTCTGCGCACATCTGTAAGCATCTATAAGCAAATCTGTAACTTTCTATAAGCTTATAGACAATTTGCAATTCTGCGCTTCCTTTAGCTTACAGAAAATCTTATAGAATCGTAAATATTTACGATCGGGTGTTTCCCAATCGTTGCTAGTTACAGTTTATTTTTGTTAGGTTATGTCAAGCTATTTTAAAGATTAAAAACATGAATAATGGTAATATTTATCAATTGGGACAAGCAGCCTGGGCCAACTACATTAGAAATAATTTTAATTTGGACTAAATAAAACAATTGTATTAATACAAAACCTTTTTATTAATATTATACCTATAGGTATGTATACATAGGTATGAAAATAAAATAAAATAATATTCTTAAAAATAATAAACCACAGCCTACTCGGTCAAAAAAGAAATAAACAACAAAATAAATAAATATTCTAATTAGTCAAAAACTAATAGGTCAAATATCAAAATTTGGATTTAAAAATTTAATTTATTTTTATTTCAAATCCTAATTGTTTTTCTTTCAGCTTTATATAATTTTCTAAATAGTTTTTAATAACCTCAAAATGTTTTCCTCAACCAGTTTAAATTTCTTACTTTTTGTATTATATTATATTATATTAAATGCTGGTACATAAATGATAAACCGATAAACTATAATATAGGTTATGTTTGATCCTAAATAAATAGGCGTGAAGTTGCAGTAGTTCGTTTATACTACTTTAAATTAGACATTTACAGATAACATGGCAGACTTGCCACTTTTACGATTCTATAAGCATTATAGTTACAGATCATCGTAAGCTATAGATTTACGAATTTACAGAAATTTTACGAGAGAACCCAGAATTGACCTATAATTAGGTCCAGCGGTTTGGGTGTTGATGAATCAGTAAATAATAGGAGAAAAACAAAGAAACAGTAAGGAAATAATTACGAGCACATATTTTATTTTTAATTTGGAATTTAAAATATGGGTCGTCCATAAAGTACGTCACACGTTAAAGGTCGAGAGATATCGTTTTTACTGAAGATTGACATATAAAAAATACCATTTTATATCATTGTTTGCATATGATTGCTTTATTGGAACAAATTCTATTTCTATTGTTTTATTTAAAAATATGTTTCCTTTAAAAAGGCTTTGGTCACTAACCCACATAAATCCATTGAATGTCAAATATGGTATAAATCAAATTTCACCGAATTTATGATGTTAGTATGACAATGAACGATCGACATAATTGTAATAATAGCTTCCTCTCAGATAATTATTGCGATGGCCATTCTAACGCGAAATGAAAGCTAATAGGTCCTTTGTTGTCGAATAAATATACCTACGTGACGTATTCGATTTTTGTTTTTGTTTATATTGTTGGTCTAATAAATTAATTTAATATTCCTATATATAAAAATATATAGGCATTTTAATATAATTAAAAAGGATTTGTGCACTGTTTAAAATATATGTGGTGTAAAAAGAAATCCTAAAATGGTGTCAAAATCCAACACCAAGTGGTGTTAATATAAACAGCATAAATTATGGTTGAAAATGTTATATACAGCAAACACCAAAACGGTGTTAATATAAAAATATTTGAGAAGTGCACCTATACAGAAAAAAAGGAAACAAAGATTAGTTTGACGGAACTAAACCAGATACCAACCCGCTGTATGGTTCAGTTTACTAAATATGTTGTTTTTTAAAATAAGAGTTATTTCAACCTAAAACGATTAAAACAATTTTCCGTGCATTCCTGGTTGCATAGTGTGTACCGATCGCGGCAAAGGCGGTGTGGATCACGTGATGTTCTTAAATCTCGCCTCTGTTGACTTACATTAAGAGTATTTAAGCTCAGGTAGTCCTTTGCTTTGGTGTGATACTACAAGTTGTTCAATACTAAAGAGACTTTAATTAGGTGGAAGTATTTGAAGTTGGAACGCACTAAAAACATTATCTCTAGCGAGTTAAAGGTTCAATTTTCTGGAATAATACCACTGGTAATATACTAGTAATGCGTCAAGGAACTTCCTGTTTCCTTTTTTTTCTGTGTAGTATGATTTAATTTGACCAAAAATACATAATATTTAACACTGGAAAGGATTTCAATTTACACCAGGTAAAATTTATTTTAATACTGTGTAAAAGTAAATTTTACACTATTTTAGTATTTGAATTTACACCGGACCAACGAACCATATTTAACACAATTTTGGTTTGTATCAATATAGACCATGTATGGTGTTAATTTGGTGTTAAAATGGTCATGAAATTTTGAACAGTGTATGACTTAAAATTTACAAAAATCAGTTTAAAAAAATTATGTCAGGATCGTAGCCAGAGTCAAATCCAGAATGGGTCCTTGTTGTATTGATTATTATTTTATAAATGTATTATTTTAAAGGTCGACGTGTGACAAATAAAATTTTGCCTTGAAAATAATTTTTTTTATACAATTCGGTCTTGTGGTGCTTTGCTCAGTTGTAGGCGTTAGACGATACATAAAACGTACAATTCTTAAAAGGAGAAAGTAAGGTTTGATAGATTTGACAAATTTCCAAATATGTTGCATAATGAAATAGCGGCCAATTACTGATGCCTTACCCAGGCGAGAATATATAAACTAATTACTAGCCTCATAATAGTATATTATGCAACGACCATTTAATGATTGCTATTAGGAGCCTAATGAGTGCGAGTTTCTAAATAGCCCATTAAATGGGTGTTGCATATACTATTTTTTCTACGACTATCATAATAAAATAAACGCTTTAATTCTGAAATGTTTCGTACCTTTTGCAGATTTTACTGGTAATAAGTTGTTTGCAGCTTTTGAGGCCTGGTGGGGTTAAATTTTTAATTTTACATTCACTATCGCACTAATTTAAACTTTAATTTTTTTATGTTAAACTTACAAGTTAAAATTGATAAATATTAGATCTGTGTATAGTGTATCGCATTTTTATTGCTTGAAAATCTGTATCATAATGCAAAATTTGTATCATAATGGATCTCAATATCGTGCATGTCTAATATAGGAATTTAAGTATGGGAATATACTTTTATTACTTCCTAAGAAGTCCCAGAAGCCAACTGAATGGCTTGAGCGGGTTTGGGGTAAGAACGGATCGAGGAATTAAAGTCCCCTCCGAAGGACTAATACACAATAGGACAAACACAAATAAACAGCCATACCCCTGGTGGGATTCGAACCCACGACCTCTCGGCTTGTAGTCAGCAGCACTAACCACTAGTCCAACGTTGACGATAAAGCAGTATATTCTATAACAAGTTTGGAATACGGCATATTCCGCTGGAGTGTAAAGTTTGTCACGAGCCGAACTTTGACGGTTTGACGAAAGCGGAATATGTAATTCCAAATTTGTTTTAGATTATATACTTTTTCTACGTTTACAAAATATACTATAGAAAAATAATTTAATTGGGAGAAAGTGAGATCCGATCGGCACCAGTGTTTATTCCGTCATCCGGTGATAGAATGAATTTATTCTGTAGCAATTTATGAAATATATGTAAGAATAAGAAGAGTCATATTTCAAAATATTACATATTCTTTTTTTCTTTTGATTGATTAAAACTTAGAATAAAAAATAAATAATATCATATGCCACCAACCCCTGTATTATTAATAAAAAATAACATTAATTATTTAATTTTAGGAATAGGTTAACCAAACTTTTAAGTGGGATGTATGCACTATTTATTGTAACTTTGGGATTAGCTGTTTATGTCACCGATGTTATAGATGGTAATGGACCCATTGCAGAGGTAAACAATATTTATAATTATCTACTATATACAGGGTGTTTCATAATATATGCGCAGGACTTCAGGATGTGATAGCTCGTCCAAAAAGATGAAAAAAGTCGCTATTAACTTACCCTCTAAAATGCACAATTTTCGAGATACAGGGTGTTGAAATTTTAGAAAAAAAATTGTTTTTTTCGATTATCTCTGGAACCGTTTGTCGTACAAAAAACAGCTTTTGTAAGCATTTTCTACTCATAATAAGCTATGTTTTGTGCCAGAAAAAAATTTTTTTTCCTCATAATTGGTGGAGATTTTGAAGGGGTAGCGGGTGTTTTTCTCCTCAACTTTAACGCCCCTAAAAAAAGTACGGTTTTGAGAGGCCCATTCGAACCGCCAATGTTTTCTACACAAAAAAGGTACTCTTGGTCATAAGCTCTAAAGTTGACCGTTTTCGAGAAAAATCAACTTTTATGTTTAAAAACATGTTCAATTAAAAAAAAATTTTTTTATTACTAATTAAACAAAATTTATTTTAACGTTAGAAAAAGTAACAAAACCAAACGATAATTGCAAAATTAAAAAAAAAATAAAAAATGATTTTTTACACAAATGCTGAAATGTTCGAAATGCGTTACCTTTACGGTTTGGAGAATTTAGCAAAGACAACTTTTGAATCATTTTTTATTTTTCAATTATGGTTTGGTTTTGTTACTTGTTCTAACGTTAAAATAAATTTTGTTTAATTAGTAAAAAAAAATTTTTTTTTTTAAATTGACCATGTTTTTAAACATAAATGTTGATTTTTCTCGAAAACGGTCAACTTTAGAGCTTATGACCAAGAGTACCTTTTTTGTGTAGAAAACATTGGCGGTTCAAATAGGCCTCTCAAAACCGTACATTTTTTAGGGGCCTAGAAGTTGAGGAGAAAAACACCCGCTACCCCTTCAAAATATCCACCAATTATGAGGAAAAAAAATTTTTTTCTGGCACAAAACATAGTGTATTTTGAGTAAAAAATGCTTACAAAAGCTGTTTTTTGTATGATAAACGGTTCCGGAGATATTCGAAAAAAACGAATTTTTTTCTAAAATTTCAACACCCTGTATCTCGAAAATTGTGCATTTTAGAGCGTAAGTTAATAGCGACTTTTTTCATCTTTTTGGATGAGTTATCACATCCTGAAGTCCTGCGCATATATTATGAAACACCCTGTATATTTAACTACTTTTGTTTGGGCTTATACATTTTATTTTTGTTATTGGATTCCAAATTTGATCTTTTGATTTAATATATTAATTTATTTATAGACATATTAAGGAGAGGATAAGTAACGCCTATTGTTGTGATATTGTGGTGAAGTGTACCAGATGATCTGGTCCAGATGTGAACCAAAATGACATTGTCAACTTGACAAGAAGTTTTGTGTTTTTGCTTGGTAAAAAATAAAAGTCGTCGGTTTAAATATAAAAATACAATGGTGGTTTATTTTGCATTTGCTTTTAAGAGTTATAGTGGCATAAAAGAGCCTGGAATAGACTTTTACAAGTAAAAATCTATTTTAATAAAGATAACTCAAAATTCGAATTTAAGGTTATAAATTTATTTTAATCGGCATCTGTTAAAGCAGTTCTTAAATAAACATATATGCGATATTTTATTCAAAATGATATCATTTATAATGGAATTATACATTAAACTGTTGACTGTTGGTGTATTTTTTATGAAACTTATGCGATGGTTTTGAGGTTAGCGACGACATTTTTTGGTTCACATTTAGCACATTTCCAGCGGTTTGACTCCTACATTATAAATATTTAATGTTCACCCCAATAATATCACTTTAGTTGGCATTGTTGTCTTAGATTTTTAAGAATAGGGCATTTTACTAAAAGTTAGTTTACAAAGGAATTTATGATATTCAGGTACTTCTTTTCCATTTATTAAATTTTCGTGTGTGTGTTTTGTAAGGCCTACTCGGGGTCTTGTTAGAATAATATCTTCATTTTTCATAGCTTTACTTCTCCTTGCTTCCAAATACATTGCCATATTTCAGTGTTTTAAATCAGCTGCTGTTATTTTTATTCAATGCGTGCTCCATCAGTAACTGCGGCTTGGTCTGCTAGCTGAAATTCTAAATTCAAACTCTGTATAAACCTGGACAGGCTATTTAAATTATTGGTCACTGCTTCGCTGATTTATTGGTTAAATGGAAGATTTAGAATAGGCCAAACCTAGACTAATTCGAGAAGTGGGATCTTTAAGAAAGTCTAGTGTTTTAAAGGATGGTTGGTCTGTGTTTTCTTTTATTTATCTAGCTCAATAGTCTAAGTTGATTGTAGTAGATTGAATATTTGCTTTTACCAGGCTGGTATGATGGGCACCATGTCTTAGGACGGTTGTGTTTTTTTAACCCCAAGAGAGTAGTAGCATATTAAGCCTAATGTGCTACAAACTTAAAGCTATTTAGTTGTTTAGGAATTATAACCATACATTTTTTAAACGCTTAATCTCTTTCTTAAAATATTACAGCGTCCTGTTAAAACAACACAGTATTTTGAACTTGCACCATAAAAAACTAATCCAAAATCTTTTACATTAAAAGTGATTGGTAAAAATTGCAGCTAAAATAAATCAAAAAATTAAATTTGGACATTTAAAAACATACTTTATTATTTAATATTTTTATTTCTTTTAGACTTATAGTTTATATCTAGTTATAGTATCATTACTTTACGTTTTATTTTTAATCGTCGATATTCCCTTTCACAACAATAAAACAAAAGTATTAGAAGACGATGTAAAAGAAAATCCTATAAATGATATCAAAATAAATACTTTCACCAATAGAAGTACACATTTTCATATAGAAATGAACCCTTCCACTTTGACATTTCCTGTAACCAGAAGCAATTTAACACATTACTATTGCCTGAGCAAAGATCAACATGCTGCAAACTTTTATTTGAAAATTGGAGCTGGAGGTATGTATTTTAAAAATATATTTTTTAACTAAAGTTGTTTTTTTTTTTAGTTTTTTGTTTTGGACACTTAATCCATAGTTTGCTACTTGTGGGATATCAAATAATGTATCTTAGATCAGATTCTGGGAAGTTTTCTGAGTGTGCAACCCTACAAACATTACTTTTGGATATTGTTTATCCTATCTACTCTTTCCTTTTATTATATTTCATATTTAAGTATTCAAATGTAAGTAAAGAAAATCATAATAAGAACTTTAATTCTGAATTAAAAAACAGTAAGATGTCACGTATAAATACTGTCAATAAACATGAAGAGCTATTTACTCAAAAGACCTTTTACACCAAGTAAATTTCACTAATAAGACTTGGCTGGGTGGAGACTTGAAACACCCTTTAAAATTAAATTAGTTTTTTTAGATAACAAAAATCAAAAGATCTCTAACCTGTATTCTAAAAATTTTGCTGCTTGGTTCGACTTTGAGTAGAAAACTTAATTTACACAAATAATTGGACCATTTAAATCAAATCAAATCAAATTCTTTATTTTAACCCCCAGAAACAAATACATTTTTGTACGGATATATCCATTTAGAGTTTTAAGTTATGTGTAGCTACAACATGTTTTAACTTAAATTATTATATTACAATAATTTCGGTAAATGAAGTTATTACAGCTTACGATAAACAGACCGCAAACACATTTCGCTAAAAACACAAAAATTTGTTTAAGTCCCGCTTTAACCTTGTTGATTCATCAACTCAGCTGGTAAATGGTTATAATTTTTTAAACCTTTTTAATAGATCAGCGAGATCTCCAAAGAGGAATGTCCGTCTTTTTCCATTCCTAGTGTTAACATAATTGTCGTGAATCGAATTTAATCAATTGAAATTAAACTTTGAACTCGTAAATAACGTGTATAAATGCCATGGCCCGGAACGTATCGTAGTGTGAATTTACCTTAATGGTATTGTTGACAGATGGGTGTTTTGGTTTTAGGTTAAGTTTTCTTTTATAATTTTTCAATGGCTTTCTTGGATTATTTAATTTTAAATATGTAAACCATTAAATCATATTTATGTATGTTAAAAATGGCCTGCTTAGAATTGTCAATATAACCAATTAAATCTTAAGAATCTAAAACTTCCTAGATCAGAACATGGATTATTTTATATCTTTTTAACATGGTGACCCGAACACAGTGTGCAATACTTTACATGTGGTTTCTACAGACAAAAATAGAAAGAAATTGTCTTATAAACTTAGGTCCGCAACTGGCTTCTAAGGGAGCTGCATCCTCCTAAAGGGGCAACCCTAAAGATGGTTTATTATTATTATTTCTGAAATAGTTTAAGATAATAATGCAATTTAGTATGCTTACTTAACTTTTTATTCTGAATTTAAACATAGCAACTAAATGAAATAATGTTGTTTATGAGTGTATTAAACAGGGCCTAGGCCCCAAATTTTGTATACAATTTTTTTTGCAGGTTGGCTGCACAATATAAAAAATAGAGTTTTCTACGTTAAAAGTACTCTTGTTGAACATCAATAAAATGAAGAAGAAGAAAGAAATTGTCTTTTTTAATTTTTAATTTAATATACATATAATTGTCTTTTTTAATTTTTAATTTAATATACATATTTAACAAGAAATATGAAAAAAAATACATATATTTTCCGGAAATACATTTTTTTTGGGACACCCTGTATAATGCAAAGTAAAATAAATATTTAACCACAATGAAATATTTTACATATCGTTATTAAATAGTGGGGCTGGCGCTAGAGTTTAAATGAAATCTCCACAGGGTTTTATTGATTTTTATTTAAAGTCTCCCAGATCCATGGGGGACTATTTTTAAATGGTTTAATGTCGAATTAATTCTTAGTAAGGATTTTGTTGATTTTTATGTAAAAAGTGGCTCAAGTCTCCCAAACCCTTAGGGGGACTATATACTCGACACTTAAAATGTTATATATGAATATTATACGTAAAACGTGTACATTAGGGTGTCCCTTATTTTTATTTTTTTACGCATACCTTCTAATTATATTTATTACTTGTTTATATACTCCCAGTAAAAATTTTAGCTTATTCTATAACCCGTGCCGACTTGCATCTAAACCCTCCGTTAGCCAACGTTAGGCGCGCGCGGTACGAAACACTTTAAAAAGAAGATATACTTCATGACTGTATTTTTCTAATGATTTTATTAAATATGATTACTAATTAATATTATTGCTTTTCTTTCTATCATTTGTTTCACTAATTTAGTTAATTTTATCCTTTAAATATATTAATATACTAATTAGTATTGCTAAAATATACTGTTATATGAAATTTCAGCTTTTTATAAGCATTTCTTTCCTTGATGTCCTCGCAAAAATATTTCAGACAGTTCAATAAGTTTTCGGTAGTCATCTCTCACCAGAGTTGCGAGATTTGTACTTAAAAAGTATTGCCATTAGAATATTTAAGTTACTTGAGAATGGAGAAAATAAAAATTATCAATACATTGTATTTTTTACTCTAAATTGATTTAAAGTAAAAATACAAAAATAATTGTACTTATTAATTTGAATAAATAATATTTTTTAGTACTTCGTAATGCAAAAAGTTTAAAGTCAAAGTAAAAAATTGATTGTACTTAAAATATAAATGAAAATACAAGTACCAAGAATACATCGTCCTTCAAGTCATTGTATATTGTAAATAATTTTAATCAGAATCTAAAACTATCTTTATGCATATAGTTAATATAATTGATAAACCTTTTTACAAATATTTTAATTATTGACATGTAAGTATTTAATATTTGTTATCAACCATTGTATTGTTACTTTAAACTATTAATTTTATCATTATCATGTTAACATAACCTTATAATAATTTTACATATTTTTGTAGTTTGCCTGAAGATGATCTAATACACAGGTCTACAAAAAAAATTTTTTTGTTTGGTGCCGCAAATTCTATGTTATAATTTGGTTAATTAGCCTGCAAGATGTCGTGCGAAGCTGTCAAAATCTTGAAGCTACGTTTAGGTTGGTATTAATCGATAATAACCTAAAAAATGTATTTTATCACAATTGATGTCATTATAATTAATTAATTTATTTTTTAATTAATAATATCGATATGTCGTCGTCAAGAAGGTGTTGTGTAAATAATCCAAATATATTTTGTTACATTTGTGGTGAATATGTAGTGAAAAAGTTTAGAAAACCTATAACAGATTCAGTGAAGAAGACATACGTTGATTACTTTAATATAGAGATGAAGGCTTTGAACAAACCGTGGGTTCCAAACATTGTGTGCAAGTTGTGTAATGAACATTTAAGACAGTGGGCAAACGGTAAACGTAATCATTTAAAGTATAGTGTGCCAATGATTTGGGCAGAACCGAAAAATCACATTGATGACTGTTATTTTTGTGTTGTAAAATTACATGGTATAAACAAAAGAAAAATGACATATCCTGATTTACCGTCTGCTAAAAGACCTCGACTGTGTTCAGATGACGTACCATCTCCTATAAGTCAAGATCTTTCAGATCTATCAGATTTGTCGGACACAGAGATGGTGGAAGTTTTTTCTGATGAACGTGACAGTGATTTTGAAGTGTCAACAGTGCCTTTACTTCTTCCTCAAGATGCTTTAAGTGATTTGATTAGAGACCTTGACCTTTCGAAAGAGCGATCTGAGCTACTAGCATCTAGACTCAAAGAAAGAAATTTTTTATCTCGAGGTACAAAAATAACATTTTATCGTGATCGCGAAAAAGAATTTCTTCCATTTTTTAGTTCAGGAAATGATATAGTTTATTGTAATAACATTGGTGGCCTTCTAATGAAACTGGGGCTCTCAAAGTACAAAGCTGAAGAATGGAGATTGTTTATAGACAGCTCTAAGCGAAGTTTAAAATGTGTCTTACTAAATATTGGTAATAAACATGCAGCTGTGCCTATTGCTCATTCAACTAAACTAAAAGAGGAGTATCAAAACGTGGATCTTGTTTTAAAAAAACTTAAGTACTCGGAGCACCAATGGGTTATATGTGTCGATTTAAAAATGGTCAACTTTCTATTGGGTCAACAAAGTGGGTACACTAAATTTCCATGCTTCATATGTTTATGGGACAGCAGAGCAAAAATAGACCACTGGATCAAGAAAGATTGGCCTTTGAGAAATAATATGATGGTTGGCAAGCAAAATATTATAAACCCGCCTTTAGTTTCTAGAAATAAGATTATTTTGCCTCCATTGCACATAAAATTGGGACTTATGAAGCAATATGTTAAGGCATTAGATAAAACTGGTCCGTGTTTTGTTTATCTTTCAAGAAAGTTTTCCGGTTTAAGTAATGAAAAACTTAAAGCTGGTATTTTTGATGGCCCACAGATAAGACTTTTAATGAAAGACAACGATTTCATACATTCAATGAATAATTTAGAAGCAGCGGCTTGGAAATCTTTTGTTGTTGTTGTAAAAAAATTTTTAGGAAATCAGATGGCCGAAAATTACAAAGAGTTAGTTCAAAACCTCTTAATTAGCTTTAAAAATCTTGGATGTAATATGAGCATAAAAGTACACTATCTGGACAATCATTTAGACAAGTTTCCTGAAAATCTTGGAGCGTATAGCGAAGAACAAGGAGAACGTTTCCATCAAGATTTAAAGGTGATGGAAGATAGATACCAAGGTCGCTGGGATGAGCACATGATGGCAGATTACTGTTGGAGTATTACAAGGGAATGTTCTGAAGACATACATCGGAGAAAATCTAAAAAGATAAGCTTCTAACCTGTAAAATTATGTATTGAATTAAATGTTCTTTTGTTTTTTAATAAAATCTAAAAGAGAAGCTTCTAACCTGAAAAATAATGATTAAGTAAATGTATTTAAATGTTTTGAATTAAATGTTATTTTGTTTTTAAAAAAATTAATTAAATGATTTTTAATTTATTTACCATTGCGAAATCTCAAAAACTACACGTAGCATTAAAAAAGTAAGTATCAAGTTTTTATCAGGATACCGAATGTACTTGAAATTAGTTATACTTTTAGTGGCACCAAAATCATTGTAGACCTGTGATATAGATCGAAACTAGTCGCAATAAAAACATAAACAAGCAAGTATCCTTATTCACCATTCTAATCAAATCAAAAAAAAAAAATACAATGTATTCTGTTCTTTATTATTTTTTAATTATAAAATAAAAAAATATTTAGAATCAGTAAACATTTTAGGTTAAAATAAAAATTACTTGATATTTTCTCTGATTATAATTACAAAATAAAAAAAATATTGTAATTATCAAATTGGTAAAGTAAAAAATAAAAAGTACTCAATATTTTTCTCTCATTAGAATTATAAAATCAAGTAATAATTAGTAATGATAGCATAATCCATTAAAAAAATACTCAGTACTCCCAACTCTGTCTCTCACAATAGACTCTTTTAGTTATTTAGAGTAAAACCCATTAAGTTTATCAATTTCAGAGTTTACGGCCTATTCACCAGACCTTTCCGGGTAACTAGCCACTCCCTGTGAAAATATACATTTTTATCAAAGTATACACATAAATAAAACTATATTTTAACATTTGTCAATAATTTATAATATAAGGATCACATAATAACTAACACAAAATGACTTACGATCGAAAACCTCGCGACCAACCGTGTTACAAAATACCGTGCGCCTAACGTTGGCTAACGGAGGGTTCAGATGCAAGTCGGCACGGGTTCCCGTTTATAGAATGAGCTAAATTTTTTACTGGGAGTATATAAACACGTAATAAATATAATTAGAGGGTATGCGTAAAAAAAATAAAAATAAGGGACACCCTAGTGTACATATTACATATTTTTTAAATTAAAATTTAAGTTTTTTTTATCGTTTTTTTTTAAACAACATAATGCATAATATTATTATTTCAGATAATTATCAACAAACATGTTTATCTTGCACGGTTTGGTATAATGCATTGTATTGCATCAAGTATTTGTTTTTGGGTTTGGACAATTTTTAGAGAAACAATTCAAGCTTTGTCCAATCACAGCCACAATCATGAGAATAAAATGAAAGAGATGGAAATGCTTGCAAAAATGCCTCAAATGAATTTTTTAAGTGATCAACCTACAGCGTCTGCATTAACAACTTACAACAAAAGAGGGGCTCAAGTTTTAACCAAGTAAGCTTAATTATTTTTAAACAAATATATAAATAAATAGTAATGCATTTTAGGTACTTAAACTCGACCCTTAGAAGATTTACAGAGGTGTGCGATTTAGATAAAGGAATGCGAAAAATTTATCAAAATTATTCTCCTTATTTATATCCATTTAGTGTCGAATACAGCATCTTAGTGGGTAATATTATAATACTCTTTATTTCTACTTATGAGATTAGTGACCAGATCGATACCAAGACGTATCAATGATTTCTTCATTATTGTAGTCAAATTTGTCATCAAAATAAAAAAAAATAAAAATTTATTGTAAAAAAGCATATCGTCCAATTAAATCCTTTTAAATAGACAATATTTTTAAAAATATTTGGTGAATTGATGTTTTTCAATTATTGTTGATAATACTTGACCTAGTTTTAAACATTTTACAAAATTTATTATTTAATTTGTATTTAAACGCAATTATAAAGGTTTTTAAAATTTATTTAATAAACAATACTAATAACATTTGTACTCCCACCTTTTAAATACACATTGACAAGTTGTGTTTTATTACGTTTTAGTCATGGGCTGAAGTTAGTTTTAAGTTGTATTTTCTTAACATTTTATTGTTTTTCTTTACTTTTACTGTAAAATCGGTTGTTAGTCCATTTTTAAGGGATACACTTAGATTTTACATTTTCACCGCCGCGCCGGTAATTTTGATCTCCATTTCTACGGTTACTCTATTATTGTAGAGATGTCGCTCTATAGATATTGAATTTTAATTATTTTTAGATAATAATAGGTATTTGTCGTAGAAAAAGTATAGTTTGCAAATCGTTTATAAACTTTTGTACAAACTCATTTAATTAAGCACTCGCTCGCTTGCTCTTGCCTAAATTAAATTCGTGATTAAAATGCCGTATATAAAATATAATAATGTAATATACCATTAAATTATAAATGTGCAACCGTTTGTTTTTATTCAAATTTAGAGTTAAAAACAAGAGGATTGTTTGTTACATAAATACATCAAAGTAATATGTTGTTGTAACATGAGTAAATTTTTACACTAATCTTTATTTTTAAAAATCATAAAACAATATTGTATAATATAATATTTTTTATTAAAAATATAAAATTTACAACTATTTTTGTTTTTTAAGTTTAATTTAATTCATATTTAAAATAAAAATAATTAAAAAATAAAGTATTTTTTAAAATTTCTCGGAAAGGAACCAAAATACCAAAATGACAGGCCTTTAAAATAAGGTATCAGTCGACCCCTCTTTCCTTTAAAAATTGTGGGGGTAATCATCACCTAATCTTAGGGGTTGGTGTGGGGTTGAAAATATAAAAAAACATTGTCCCCTAAACTGTTCAAAATGTCATGACCATTTTAACACCAAATTAACACCATACATACATGGTCTATATCGATACAAACCAAAATGGTGTTAAATATGGTTCGTTGGTCCAGTGTAAATTCAAATACTAAAATAGTGTAAATTTAACTTTCACACAGTATTAAAATAAATTTTACCTGGTGTAAATTGAACTCCTTTTCAGTGTTAAATATTGTTTTTGGTCAAATTAAATCATACTACACAGAAAAAAGGGAAAAAAAGGAAACAGGAAGTTCCTTGACGCATTACTAGTATATTACCAGTGGTATTATTCCAGAAAATGGAACCTTTAACTCGCTAGAGATAATGTTTTTAGTGCGTTCCTCTAACTTAAAATACTTCAAATATTGACAGCTGTTTCCACCTATTTAAGGTCTCTATAGTATCGAACAACTTGTAGTGTCACACCAAAGCAAAGGACTACCTGATCTTATATATTCTTCATGTAAGTCAACAGAGGCGAGATTTAAGAACATCACGTGATCCACACCGCCTTTGCCGCGATCAGTACACACTATGTAACCGGGAATGCACGGCAAATTGTTTTAATCCTTTTAACAGAGTGATTTAGGTTGAAGTAACTCTTATTTTACAAACAACATATTTAGTAAACTGAACCATACAGCAGGTTGGTTTCACTAAAGTTTTCTGGGTTAATTTAACCAATTAAAAAAAATAAAATAATTATCTGGTTTAGTACCGTCAAACTAATCTTTGTTTATATTAACCTTCCCACAGTTGATTTAAATAAATATTTATAGGTCAACTATTCCTTTTTTCTGTGTAGGTGCACTTCTCAAATATTTTTAGATAAACACCGTTTTGGTGTTTGCTGCATATAACATTTTCAACCATAATACATGGTGTTTATATTAACACCACTTGGTGTTGGATTTTGACACCATTTTAAGATTACTCTTTACACCACAGATATTTTAAACAGTGTAAAATTAAAAATATATGTCAGCAAGCGTTTTTTATTTTTTTTACGTAACACTTGAAATAAACAGCGTGAAAACTTAGCCCACCCTGTATGTATGAATATGTAACTTAAACTTATTTTAATTTGATACCTTTATATAGTTACATAATTTTTATTACTTTCTCAAAGTTGAACTGCTTTTGACTTCAACATGTCAGATGACCAATCAAGTTGGAGAAAGTTGACTGTAATACTAAAAAATGAACTTGACTTAAAAATAAGAAAACTAAGGGTTAAAACCAAATACGTGCATTTTCATAATGTTTGTTCCGTGTGGCACTGTTAATGGGATGAACTTTTTTACAGAATTTTTTTGGGAATTCCTAAAACTAAGTCGTACAAGGGAAAATGACCGTAAATATAAATTTTGAGTGTAATTTTGGCAATTAACTAAAAGTGGGCAAACATTGTTTGAACTTTCGTTTGAAATTTCTTTTTTTTTCTAAAAAAGCGTTTTTTAAGGAACTAACTTTATAAATGTGTATAATTTATTATTTTAAGTTTAATTAGAACTCATAACTTCATGACCAATGATTTTTGGTTAAAGTATTTGAAAACAAAAATATATATTTTAAATGTTTGTTTATCAAAAATATATGATATATATTTTTTTTATTTAAATTCAGACTTAATGTAGAACCATGTTATTTTAAAATAAAACGTTACTAATTATAATTACAGTGGGTGTTTTGTATATTATATGGCAAAATATAAACGTATGTGGAGGCCAACAAGAAGAATCTTTTAGTTTTAAATGTAAAGAAAATCCAGAAGATACCGAAAAAATGGAAAGCAACATTGTAGTTTACGCAGATTTTCACTCAGCAAATAAAGGATTATTCTGTGGACTTGCTGTTATGTTACTATCTGTTGTTGGAATCATATTATTTATGATAACATTATCTTCAACGTAGGTTTTGTATACTTCAGTTTTATATGCTTTTCAATAATATGATATGTTTTAGGGATAATTTTGAGTTGGCAACCAAAATCCATCTGTGGAACGTAATGTTCCTGGTGACACTTATGTTAATTAGTAGCATTCTAGCTTACCGGCAGTTAACAAAATTAGACATTAATCAACATTACCGCAGTTTATTGGATGATATATTTCTAATTATATGTATACCTGCATTTTTTCTCAATGGAATTTTTACAATTATTCCAGCAGCATACGATAGGAATATTATGTCTGTTATATTTTCTATTGTGGAGGTAAGAAGTAGTGTAATATTAAAATTTATTGAATGGTTATTCAGGGTGATACTTAAAATTATCCTCTTTTACAGTAATACTACAAAAACTTATAACCTCACCCTTTTTATTAAAACGAGCCATTTTTTAATCTATTTTGGACTTTTAGAAAGTTTTTGACATAACGATTTTTGGGTATTGTTATTTCGCTGTGGGAGCTTATCGTTTATTGGTTGTGTGCTGCGTTTTCTTCTTCTGTGTCCGTGTCCCAATCCCCTAATAAAGAAATTCAATACATTCTAAAATTCATTACCAAAATTTGGTGATTTAATAGATTTGAACTATTTAATTTATAATTACGAAATTTCTTTGGACAAATATCCCCACTTGGTAGTCAATGTAACTTTTTTAATAAGGTATATTTACCGTATTCGCTTTTTAGGTTATACAAGTATTGGTTCAAAGTCCTCTTATAATAGATGGGCTTCGTAGATGTAGCAAAAGTCGAACTCTTCGCAAGCAAAAACCTGGAAGGGAACTGGTTACATTCCTTATAGTCTGCAATGTGGCTTCCTGGATTTCGCAGACCTTCGAGGTAGAATCGCATGGTATTTTGGACCATAGAGACCAGTTTTACGGAGAAGAATTATGGACCATATTGGGACACTTGTGCATACCTCTAATGATGTTTTATAGGTTTCATTCCAGTGTTTGTTTGGTCGACATTTGGAAGTATGCTTATGAAGCACCTCACAATGAAGAACAAGAGTTTAGTCCTATACCCAATAAATGAAAATATAAAAAATATATAGCCTTTAATTGTTTTGAAAAAGTTACTAAGAAGATTTTCGAAAAATAACTTAAAATTAACTAATCAAATAATAAAAACTAAAGTTGAATTTTGGACGGTGTCAAATGTATTTTTATTTATTTGAAGTGATAACTCAAAATATTTTTTATTCTTTACATAAACGATTTTATGTATAAACACCTCTAAACCACTTGCTGTAGCATATAGATATGTAGTGTATATTTCTGTGATAAGTTTTAAAATATATATATTTGTACTCTAGAACCAAAATGTATTAAGTCGCACTTTTGAAATTGTCCAGGAGAGAAAAATTAAGGTTGTAAACGCGTTTAACTTTGGAACCAAAAGAGATGATAACCTAATGTTTTCAACATACATAAAAAATATTATTTTATTTCTGGGAAGTAAAATGGTGCGGTTGCTATTGTTACTTTTAGAAAAACAAATAAAATGGACTTTAATTTACTTAATACCAAAATTTGCTAAACCGGGGTTGAATAATTACTGTTTGGCTGTAATAAAACAAAAATGATTTGATTTGATACTTGACAACTGGACGGACAATCATATGGATTTAAAATAATTAATTTTATTATACAGTCCAATTTTACCGAGCCAAACAGTTTTATTGGACTTAATACCACATTAAACTGTAAATTTCTTAGAACCAAAAAATAGCAATTGCTTAGTGCACTAACCCCTTCCTGGGCTTAATATCATTTTTAACAGTTCTATATCAAAAAAGTTGGAGGATTGGTTAACCATTGAAAAGAGCGGAAAATGTAGTGGTTAAACATGTAAAATGCCACTCTTAAAAAAGTGGACCTAATACAGGTTGGCTCTAGGTTACAGAAATATGTGTGTAATTTTTAAAACATTTATATTTTTATATAAAATCTAAATAAATGCATTATTGCTTGACATATGTGATTTTATTTCAATTTCCTGCTTAAAATATGGCAGGCTTGGGCAAATTTAGTTATATGATGTAATTAAAAATTGTATAGAGTTTTAGCAGCTAAGAGGAATGTCATTGCTGGTTTAAAACAAATAAAAGTTAATTAAATCCACTGCAATGTTCATTGATCCATTACAAATCTCAATTTATATATTTTCATTCGGAATTAAAACTAGGATGGGTCTAAAACGGAAACACTAAAAACGATATCTGAAATATGAACAAAAAAAAACTTTTGTGTAAAATTGACCAACCTTCGCAGACCATTGCAATGGTCCACTGAACAGTCGATTGTGTTTTGTCACTCATGTATAAGTAAACACGGCAAGCTAGAATACTCGTTTGCAGATGATTTTTTTTTCTTTTTTTTAGTTTTTTAAGTTTGATTTTAAAAACCACTTGTATCAATTAATTTAAAACATATAAAGTTTAAAATAAAATAAGACAGACTTATATAAAATATCAACTTCTGTGTATATGGGTCATTATACTATTAAGGCTCTCTGCCATTTGTTGTCCCTTACATATCTTATTAGAAAAATAATAAATAAGACAGCTAATATATATTTATATTAATAAATAAAAAATTAAAATAACAAAAATTAATGGAATTTTTTTCAATTAATCTTAACCCCATGTGCCCATCATATTTGACAAAACATCGTAAGCGACAATTTTGTTGAATTCCTTTTTATTTTATCAAAGTGTAAGTTACGATAAGCTGCACATGTTAACATAATATTTATCCCAATTTTGGAATCTAATATTGGTCAGTTTGAATATTTTTATTATTGTAAGCGCCTCTTTTTAATTTGTTACCGATTTATAACGTAAGCGCCTATATGCTCCCGAAAAATAATCGTAAGCAACTCCGAGACATGGCGTTTGCGATTTAACATTGTGTCGCTTACGATAATTTTGTGCTCCCGCCTTGATCTATCAAGGCGTTATTCCCGCTCTAAACAGTTTATTTGTAAGTGATATCATAAGAGCATTTAATTTTTCCGAAAAGAATCGAAAAAACACGTTGCTAAGTAATATTTTAACAAAAAGCATGAGTGCTGGTGGCAACAAAAATCCGAGTCGAAGAGGAGGATTTTTGCACCTGCACGAATGCATTTTGTTAAAAAATATTACTTAGCATTGTGTTTTTTCGATTTTTTTCACAGGAAAAATTAGATGCCCGAATGGTATTTGACAAGACTATTTCATGAGTAACAGTTAACAATTAAAATATAAATTGCAATTTTTGGTGACACCAGCTGTCAAGTTTTGCCGCGGGTAAACTCGAATAAACTGCTGACAGGTGCTGTCACACAGTTTTTTCACCTAGAAACCATTTGTAATTCAAAATTGCGTGTTTGTGATTGGTGGAAATTAAGACGAGGGAAATAGTCGTGAGTATACCTGCATCGTGGTGATTGCTACCAAGTTTTAAAACAATATTTTATTTGATCAAAAGCTTCCTTTTTTTCATTACATTATTATTAATAGTTATTCTAATTATAATTGTTATAGCGTCAAATAATTTGACTCAAATTTATAAAGGTTAGATCATAGTACCATGGGTTAGATCATGGAGCCTACACAAGGAGTCCGAACATCATGTAAACGGAGTTCCATTTTGAATCTCATAGAATGTGGTTGCTCTATGAAAAAGTTGGTGAAATATAAGTGACTTCTGCACCTGGGGGGGGGGCAAAATGGGATTCCCGAAATATAAATATTCCTGGTGCTCGATAATATTCCTCGATTAGTCCTTTTACAAGGGATAAAAGGAATTTATATAAAGCTAGTAATAAATTTTATGGTTACATAACCTATTTGTGTCCACGTGTTCGTTAGACAACCGTTGTCCAATGGTTTTTGGTTCTTCTGAAATTATTGGACGTTAAAACCAGTATCTGGTTAATAAGCACGTCAAGAAGAAGAAGAAACATAATGTAAACAAGAATCTTCATAAGATAAGAGGGCGCTGGTGTTTCGTTTATTCTGAAACAATTGTTTAATTTGTACCGAAAAACGCTAGATCGACAATCAGGGCCGCTTGTGGTGAAAAAAAAGAAGCTTAATTTGTAGAGGACAGGTTTTGTCAATGTCCCCTATTAAGTTCGGGCTCCTCGTGTAGGCTTCTTGGGTTAGATATTGGTTTATGAATAAAAATCATTCGTTTTTTTCAAAGAAAGCTAATGTAGAATTTTATTTTTAAACATTGTATGGCAAAATATCGTTGGTGATATTTTATAAACTAATTTTTTTGTAATTTTTTTTTATTTAATAATAAGTGCAAAAAAATAAATGTCGCTAACGATGTTTTGACAAAAGTAATCATCAAATCTATATCCCACAAAGTAACGTAAATGTAACTTAAGCGACAAGACTAATTTTATATTTTCATAAAGATGTTCTTATAAAATTTGAATTTTACATTAATAAAATAATTTCTCACCAGTTTTCAGATAAATAACTTTAAAAATAAAGCTCTCCTGTAAAATTTAGGTTTTGTCGCTTACGATGTTTTGTCAAATAACCATCGATATTTCATAGTTTTTGTGTAGAAAAAAATATTCTAACATTAAAATTAAATAACAAATAAGTAGCTCCTAAGTACTAAAAAAGAATGTGATGACATGTCTGTAAATATTTTTTTAAGCGTGACCAAACCTTGTCCATACATTTAATATCTACTTCGTCACGAACCGCCTAAATAAAAAGAACTTTATAAAATATGAAATAAAATACACACAAGTTTGGCATTATTATAAAAAAAATTTTGTAACCCATATAGTTTATAACTGTGGCACGAGATTGCGCCGCTGCAGGCAATTGTTATTTTGCGCGTTAGAAATAACCAGCGTGTGTTTTTGAAGGTTATCTTTCTTCATGGCATTTACTCGGTAAGTGTTTGCAGTATTTAATTTTTTTTATAACGCAATGTTTTATTTGCATTTATAGTGTCACTTGAAAAATATATTTTTTTATTGTGAAAGATGTCTCCTTTGTCACATGTCCCTTTTGTCACACAGATTATAAAACTATATATATTGTCACACTGCACTGCCATCGCTACGATATTAAAACTAAAATAAGAAACTTTGTAAGCTAAACTTTACTGCTGGGAGTTCCATTTGAAATTCCTTTAGTTTGCCTAGATGGGGCTAAAAGGGACCCATATAATGTTTTTATAAAATTATGTTTTGCTAACCCATCAGTCCTATCAAATACAAGGTAAATACTTTTATCTCCACGCGGTCTATATTTTAAACTTTATTGCTGTCAACATTCGATAAAGAAATAACTTGTTATGGGCCTAGGCCGATAAAAATTTTTATGAGGCAAGTAATTAGTTCGATTTTTTCTCGCTAGGGGTAATGTTTTGACAAATTAATCCTTTTCTAAGAAATTAACGTACTAAACTGGTTTAATTTATTTATAATAAGCACTAATTTGTTTGTTTTACTGTTAATGTTTATTATTTTTCATTAAATTATTGTAAAATTAAATATGAATAATAAAACAAAAAGTTAGGTTAGGACATTGCAATTTGACGTTTCTGTGGATTTCACAGTTGTGTTTTCTTGTTCTACGATTTAAATTATCTTTAAGTTTTAATTTGCTTTAAGTTTTCAGTGAAATTAAATGTGAAACACAGCGTAAACATTCCAAACTACCTATTTTTTTAATAAAAATGCAAACAAATTGAAATTAGATACCTATTCATTAAACAATTAATTGAATTCAATGTAATAGCAAGAGGGTAAGTAAACCATTTTCTTACAAAAATCCATTTCTACTTAAATCTATCTACGATTTAAATTATCTTTAAGTTTTAATTTGCTTTAAGTTTTCAGTGAAATTAAATGTGAAACACAGCGTAAACATTCCAAACTACCTATTTTTTTAATAAAAATGCAAACAAATTGAAATTAGATACCTATTCATTAAACAATTAATTGAATTCAATGTAATAGCAAGAGGGTAAGTAAACCATTTTCTTACAAAAATCCATTTCTACTTAAATCATGTAGCTAGGTATTGTCAAACTATTACTGCTTCTAAAAGGAATAATAATTATTGTACATTTAATGTAATCTTTAGCTAATAAATAAATGAGATTCTAAAAAAGTGAGGTTAGGCCGCTTTCATGTTGAATTAAATTGACCTATATAAAGTGCTTTGAAGATAAAATGTTGTATGCCATTCGGCCAGGAAGTGTCTTTTTGTGCTTCGCTCAATTGTAGGCCTCCGCTACGCGTCGGCCTTCAAACTTTGAGCTTAGCACAAAAAGCCTTACTTCTTAACCTAATGACATAAATAACTATTGTTTAATATTTTTGGATGTGAAATATAAAAATAAAATTGAAATGTGAAAAACGCGCCACTGTCTAAATTAGTGAACGGAAGGAAGAGACGCGCTGCGCGGGAGCCGAAGGGGAGCCGGAGACCAAGGGGGACATAGATGGAGATATGGCTGAGCGACCGTAGGGCGTGACACAAACTCATATGCCCCAACAAACATGATTACCTAATTCACTTCCAATTCATGCACCTATGTAATCAGTATTTGCAACGTGAAGCGCCCACACATACTTTGACGCCAGTTTAGTTCCTATTTTGTTTATTTGGCTGCTTGAAGGGATTTTTGGATATAGGAAGTTCAATCATCTGCGTAAACATCGGGTAAGCTATAGGCAATAAAATTATACACACGAGCAAGTTTTTTATTTGCACCATGCACAACTTACTACGATTAAACAATTGACCTTAAAAATATAAAAAGTATATTTTGTCATATATAGTGTGTTATAACAGGTATATTTTTATACTATTGACATTAAAAAACAATACGAAATTTTTAGGTCAGGAAAACGTGCTTGCCACGCATTGCCTACATTTCAGGAAATTAATCGCTTAAAAAAGTTAACGTAACTATTTAATATTGTCAAAAACTGCACTAAATGATTATTATGTTTTAATATTTAAAAGTATTTTTTCTACTCCCACCTTTAAAACGCCCTTTATCCTACATGTTTCCATGACACTAAGTGACTTTTAGTCAGGGGCTGAAATTATCAACTGGTTTTTAGTCACAAGCTAAAGTTTCTTTTAAGTTAGTTGACAGTTGTGAAACGTTATACAATTGTTAAAATAGCCTTTTTTGTAAAATAATACTAAATATAAAAAATATTTTATTATCTCAATACAAAAATACTAAAGTATTTTATAGTTGCTTGACGCCAATATATGAGAAGATTATATAAATGTTTGTACTGGTCTTTTGATTTCGCTGTAGTAGTGCAGTTAACTAGATTTAACTGATAAACCCATAAAACATTCTCCTATCTTTTACTGGGAACAGCTTCTTTATCGATTGTTAGTCTATTTTCAATTAATAAATTTTAATTTACACAAAAAAAATGAGATTTGAACACCGCGGCGCGCCGGTAGATTCCCAAGTTAGAAATTCTAAAGAGAATTCCAATAAATACTGTCACTTTTTGTACATTTCCCGTGTAAGATTTTTTAATATTTTTTGATAATATTTTGCAATTATAGTAATAGAAAAAATCCAAGGATGAAATATTATCTTAACATAATCATATTTTAAAGTTATTTTAATATTTAGAATCAATAATTGTTATGTTTAATTAACATAATAACGGGCAATGTTAAGTGAAAAAAATGTTTATTGGAGTGGATACTTTATTTTTGTATAGATATCGCTTCACATAAATATTTAATTTAAATATTTTTTTAGATAATATTAAGTATTTGTCGTAGAAAAAGTATAGTATAAAGTAAAGTTTATAAACTTTTGTAGGTACTCATTTAATTAAACATTCGCTCGCAAGTTCGCTTATGCCTAAATTAAATTCGTGACTAAAATGGCGTTTATCAAAATTGATACATTATATACTATTAAATTAATATTTTTTGTAAATATATCTCACCAAAATTTGTAGGTTTTTGTTTTAATATTTAACAATAGTTTAATTTTTTTATTGGTCTTGCGATAAAATTCGGTTTCCTGTATAAAATAAATACCTCTCTAGACACTAACCTGCGTATGCACATTAAAAATTTACTTTAAAATAATACAGTAGGTACTATTGAAGTAGTATTCATGTTTATATTTTTTGTATGTTTAAAACAATTTTTGTATTAGTATATTACATACTGAGTGTTTCATTTGTGTCTGTAGAAATATACATAATATTTTACTAATAGAAAGTCTAGTGTTATAGGTACCTGTAAAATTGTTAAAACCAGTATGATAAAAGCTAAAAAAAATGGTGTCCATCTGTAATTTTAAAAATGATAAAAATTTAGAAATATAGTAAAGGTATATTATAATATACCTTTACTATATTTAATAATTATTAACCCTGAACCACTTGCGCTTTTTTGCGTAATTACGCAGGATGGATGCCCTACAACTCTAAAATGCAGTATATACAATTTAAGGAAAAAAGATCATTTTTATAGTTATAAACGTTAAGAAAAATGTCCTTTATTTTTTAAATTGCATATGTAGCGTTGTAGAGCAGAATAGTGATCCATATATTTTTTGAGCTATTGAGTAATAAAATAAATAGGTGTCACATAAAGTAAATAAAAATTGTAGTTAAGAAACTACTCTTTTAAAATGAATTAGTCAAAAATAATTAATTATAAGTCATATTTGACTAACTGTTATAGCGAAAAAGCAGTCACTAATAATTATAATTACTCAAATTCTACCTTATAAAAAAGTGAAATTAGTAGAAGCTAAAATTAATTTTTAAAAAATAAAATTTAATGGTTTATAAATATTGTTAATAATATTTTAAAGTTAAATATCTTTTTTGTGTTACTGTTTAAGGTGAACTTTTTGCATATTTGTTTGTTTTTATGGGCCATTTAACCATAGCCTATATGCATTTAACTCTAACAATAATTTGTTGTTGTCCGTAAACGATTAAAGAAATTAGTTACTTTTTACTCTTAGAAACAGTCAAAGATGCTGACTTATCTTAAATTTGTTAAACTTTTACTAGTAAGTAGAAAAAAAAAATATTTAAAAGTGAAAACGACTATTTATTAGTAAATAATGCTGGTACTAATTCAAATAGTATAATTTTGACTATTTCATTTAAGAGAGTACCAAATCATAAGATTAATTAGTTTTATTATATTGAGTAATTTCAATGGTGTAAAATGTACTCTTGTACTTCTTTGATAGTAGCCTATTTATCAAATTCTCCTTGTTGCTTTCTAGTATCTTTATTATCAAAGCAAATACATCTCATCAAAAAATGGAAGCTATTCACTGAAATTGTTGAAAACCCATAACTCATGTGTTGCCCTACATTAGTAGGATATTTTAATGACACCAGCAAAATGCCCATAAGTGCTTTTATTTCTTTAAAGCTCTTAAATTAACATCTCTAATCTTTCTGATATATATTTTTAGTAAAATTTTTTTACAGATTGTTATGGATTACAAACCTAAATGAGTACAAGAGTTCTAAGATAGACAAACTTTGCTCCATTTTTTGGCTTGATATTTTTTTATGTAGTTTTTGGAAATGCCACTATCAACTTTTTTCTGCTTTAAATCTGAATATACAACTTGTTCTAATCGTTCCTGAGTTCTATAATTTCATCTTCATCTTCACTATTACCCCACCAATTGACAGTTGAGTCATGAAAAAACGTACACTTGTCTGAAACACATACATATGTTTAAAAGCAAATTATCATAATAAGGTATTGGTTCAGTCAGTAAATTTTTCTAATTTACCCCGTTATTTTGTTTCCATGTAACTACTGGTTTAATCCCTATGCCTCAAAATCTAAATAAAACCGGTATTTGTCAATAAATGCTGAAAATGAATAAAACCCATTAAAAAAAGTAAATTGTACATTTTTGTGAATTTTTAAAACTCAAATAATGGGTTTTAACTAAAATAGTGACATGAAGCATTAGCATATTTAACAACGTATTCTCCACGCTAAAATTAATTTTAAAGTAAAAATATTATAAACCATTTTTCAATATTTAAAACACGTCAATTCTCGTCATTTTTGTATGTAAAATATCCATAATGTTGTTTAAAATACTAATATGTAATATGTATTGAGTTGTCAATAATTGAAGACTTTAAATTTGAAAGTTTATAATTATTATAAACTTTCAAATTTAAAGTTTTTGCTGGGACACACTTTAATACAATGTTATGGTTATTTATCAAAGAAGTTACCTATATTATATCCTTTTATAAATAATGCTTTTCATACCTATTGGTATATAATATATACTATATATACATAATTTTTAATTACAAAAATTTTAAATAATATAAACTGATCTTTGAAATTTAACGAAGTTTTATGAATAGTAACCACATTTAAAATGTATATTTTGCAAGTTACAGAACAAAGCCAGCTTTGCAATAATACTCCAGTGCGACGTTGTTGTTTGACGGCAGAAAAGGAAATTAATAATCTTGGTGTGTACGTCTGCTTTTCCCTATCGGCTTTTATTCAATACACAATGAATTGTTTTAAGTGAAATGGGTAACAATTAAAGATGATAGGAATGTGGGTGAATATCTCTTTTAAATTAAATGCTTTACATTACAATAAATTATTATAGCTGTTTAAATATTATGGCAAATAATTTTCTTATTGTATTTGTGGTATACTGTGCGAAACCATTACTTGTCTTCGGTACCGAACTATTGCCGTATACGTCGGGTTGTTAAAAATAAGCATCTGACTTCAGGAAAAATTTAGCTGCTCCTTTCAAGTACTTCCTTCAAAGAAGATTCTGCCCCATTCAGCATCAGTCATTATTTTTTTAAGCTAAAAATTTAGGAAACAGATATACACAAATTATTTTACCCCACAGTGCGATCTAGGTACTGCTTTTTGCCTGTCTTGCTGCATTTTTGTCCTATTTCCAATTCAATTGAATACGTGTTTTGTATGTTGCCAAACCACTTATTAGTAAACATTGCAGAATAATTCTTGTGATTTTAGCTCTGTTTGTGTTCTTTAAAAACCGGCCTGATGTTTTCTTCTGCACATGTATATACAGAGCTGTGCGGTAATCGAATACTTGTACTCAAATTTTGTACTTTATGTACATTTTATGTACTCGGCATTCAGTCCAGATTCCATTTTAAAAAAAGTACTTGTACTAATTTAAAAATGTAAAAATGGACACGAGTACATTGGTTGTACTTGAGTACATTTTTTGTACTCGAGTACATTTGATGTACTTGAGTACTTTTGTTGTACTCGAGTACATTTGATGTACTGGAGTACTTTTGTTGTTAATATTCGGAATAAGTCCTCGATATGGGCAAGTTGGTAAAATATCATTGTGGTGCCCTACTTTATAGAGATATTACATATTACAAGAGGTAGTGCCCTTTTTTATCTCTGGTAGTGCCGTCATAATGTCATATGTAACGGTTTTTTTTAAGTAATTTGAGATTATTCTGCAATACAGAATCTGCATTAGTATTATTTTAAGTGTTTTGGTTTTTGTTATACTGGGGTAAGTAAGATTTTAAATATTATTTTGTAGTTGATTAAGTTTTTGTTATATTTGGTACGCTTAAAAAATTAGGTTATATTTTTGCATTCATTCTTGTTTTTTGAAGTCATAAATGCATGTTACTTTAATTTAATTTCGTGCTTGCAGTTAAATAATGTTTAGGCTATTTATTAAATAAAATATATAACAAATTACTTGCATGAATAGGTATACCAATAGGTAATAAGGGTTATATGTAAAAGAATAGTTAATCTATTTATTTGGAAAAAAATATTCAAATGATAAATAAAATACGTTTATTAAAGAAATATAAAAATGCAGTTTTTTTTAAATATCCCTATAGTGACCTAAACCTTATATTTTGTTTTGTTTAACTTTTAACAACTTTTTTTGCTAGATACTGAAACCTAAATTACATTTTAAGAGTTTTTGGAAAAAGTACTTTGTACTTTGTACTTTTACTCGAGTACTTGTTTCTTGTACTCGGAACAGCTCTGTATATTAGGGTGGAGTGAATTTTTTTAAATTTATTAATTGATTTTTCCTATATTATTAATTGTTGACTAAAGGCGTAAAATGAATAAATATCGAAAAAATATTCCAATTTTTTAATATCTTGAGGTGGCGCATCTGTCTCGAAGTTTTGAAAATTCTAAAAAAATATTACTTTAATCAAAGTAATAAAAATAGCATTATTTATAAATAAAAAGTTTATTTTAGTAAAATTAACGTGAAACGTAAACATATTTAATAGTAAATCATATGCTTTAAGTAACTTCAGGAGTGTTTATTGGTAGAAATGAGATTTTCTTTTTCGCGAAAATATTGACATTTGGTATCAAAATTTGGTAATTATCTTCTGACTTTAATTCTTGTTCTGATGAAACCATTTCTTGCTTCCGATCCACAAACCGAGACTGAAGATTCAGTATACTGGTTATAACCAGTTTTACACAGCGTTCCACTGCTTGGGTGTGACACTGAAATTTTTGGAAGTATAGGAAATGGTCACCCGAAGAAATCATATCGGTAATTTCTGTCATCGTATTTCATAGTCATAGGTGGTTCAGTCACCTTTTCTGTCGCCCAGTGAATTAACTGGTACAAACTTAATGCTTCAGTATTTAGTTGTGGAAGCTTTAATTCCCGTAATCTCGAACATTTTGATTCTTTTCTCGCCTTTAATATTTTCGGCAATGCTAGTTCTCTGATCGATAGATATATTGTAGGTAACATAGCAAGTAATAGGTTTTCGGGATAAATATTTCGCTGAATATTCTTTATAACTATAGTTATAAGGCCTTCAAGTTTTTCTGGAGATGTAATGCTCTTTTAGTCATATTAAATATGTGAATAGGACCATGTTTGCACGTAGGCTTGGTGTTGATGTAAAACCACGTTGGGGCATACACTTTCATGATAAAAGTAGCCAATTCTTTTACGTTTTTCGATGGATTTGCTGTCCCCCCATATAAACGAATAATCCTATTAGCCCACGTCAGCCATAGGGAATGTGCTAACTTGCCTGGATCTTTGTAAGCTATAGCTAATATTTATCCCGAAAACCTATTACTAGCTATGTTACCTACAATATATCTATCGATCAGAGAACTAGCATTGCCGAAAATATTAAAGGCGAGAAAAGAATCAAAATGTTCGAGATTACGGGAATTAAAGCTTCCACAACTAAATACTGAAGCATTACGTTTGTACGAGTTAATTCAGTGGGCGACAGAAAAGGTGACTGAACCACCTATGCATAGGTGGTTCAGTCACGACTATAGTATATATGAAATACGATGGCAGAAATTACCAATATGATTTCTTCAGGTGACCATTTCCTATACTTCCAAAAATTTCCGTGTCACACCCAAGCAGTGGAACGCTGTGTAAAACTGGTTATAACCAGTATACTAAATCTTCAGTCTCGGTTTCTGGATCGGAAACAAGAGATGGTTTTATCAGAACAAGAATTAAAGTCAGAAAATAATTACCAAATTTTGATACCAAATGTCAGTATACTGACATATATTTTTGCGAAAAAGAAGATCTCATTTCTACCAATAAACACTCCTGAAGTTACTTAAAGCATATGATTTACTATTAAATATGTTTACGTTTCACGTTAATTTTACTAAAATAAACTTTTTATTTATAAATAATGCTATTTTTATTACTTTGATTGAAGTAATATTTTTTTATAATTTTCAAAACTTCGAGACTGATGCGCCACCTCAAGATATTAAAAAATTGGAATATTTTTTCGATATTTATTCATTTTACGCCATTAGTCAACAATTAATAATATAGGAAAAATCAATTAATAAATTTAATAAAATTCACTCCACCCTACTGTATATACTATACTTATTATTTTCGCACTACCCCCTTGTGGTATTTTTTTTAAATTTAAAAGCACTTGATTTTTAACTTTTTAAATAATTTATGGAAGCGCTCTTGTAAACGTCTGCCTTGTTATGCTTTTGCCTTACTACAAAGTATTTTCTCCTTATATATTTTTAAAATATTATCTTTTGTTCATTATAACATAAGTCAACTTGCAGACTGCTAGTTAAATGTAAAGTATTTTTGAGATTTTATTTCTAAATATATTCTTTTGCTACAGATTCTTTAAATATTATGAACCTATATTTTTCCCCATTAGGTAAAATATAAAATGTATCAAAAAACATATTTAAATATATTATGCTCTCTTACACTCCAATTTTATTAGATTGCTATTTATATCGACAGGAAAAATAAATTTTTCGTTAAAAAAGAATACATGTATTAATTTTGTTTTTCAACATTTATTGACTGGATCAGAGCGACTATGATTGCTTAAGCTTTTCTGGAAAATCGAAGCTACAATTCAATTTCCATTTTAAGTAAACACGCCGACATCCCTCTTGAGCCCAATAGGTAAATGCAGTAGCGTACCGTTGTTATAGGAGTGCTAAAAGAGAAAATAACCTGAACTTAAAATGGAAACTAGTTAAAACGTTATTAAATTTAATATAAAATAAATCGAAATTACAAGATTATTTAACATAAAAGCATGTTATAAAAAAGTCCTATTTAATTTTATGTAAAAAGTTTCTTTATTGTCAAAATAAAGATGTTTCAACTTTTCATGCCTGTAATATTTAGGTGACCTAATAGTAGAAAGTCCCATATTTAATTACCAAATTAAGTGTCTAGTTCTCAAAAATTTTAAAGGCAAAAGTATATGGGTTCCTGCGACAAATTTCAAAAGGGTCATCTTGGCAACATAAAAGAACTTTATCCGGATTTTCAGAATGTATGATCCTTCTTTTCATTGCTATAATATGAAAGATAGATTTCCTTGGCTGAAAAAGATTTATGGGGGATAATTTTAAAATACCTAGGTAAATAAAGCCTAATTAAAAAAATACAATTAATATATAATAGTTTTTTTGCGAGTTGATATTTGTTTTTTATTGGAAATAAAAAATTTAATTGCTAGAATATTATTCGCTAAAACATATGATGGCATAATCATAAAAACTGTAATTTTTGCTGTCAAAAATTTAATTGCTGGATTAATATATATTAATGAACAAATATATTCATTTTAACATGGCATTTAACATAAACTATGTGCAAAAAATTAAATCTGGCATATGATGCCCATTTATATTACCACATTGACGAAGCCTTTCACAAAAATTGGTATATCCAGTAGGTCTCTGTTGAAGCCATTGATTGGTCCTTCAATTCGTCTATGTTCGTACACTTTCTATTGGGTATCCACATAGAAAAAAATCACATGATGATAAATTAGAAGACCGAAAGGGTCATATCACATCACCTATTCGCTAAATTAGGTGCACATGGTCAAATGTCAAACCTACGGCAAAACTTGCGCTGAACCGCAATCACTGACTCATTATTTCAAACAAAACTGTCGTACGCAAATACTGGGTGTTCAAGCGTCCACAGCTCCATATTGCCGACTGTAAGTCAAATTCTGTGAACCAAGTGGGCTAAAAATCTCCGAAAATAGTATATTGTTTACCGAGCGTGGAATCATGGCAATTACTCCAGATAATGATAAATTTCCGAGCGAGCCGATAGGCGAGTGAAGAAATTCATTGAGGAAGTAATTGCGATTCCACGCGAGGTAAACACCAATAAAACTTATAAATACACATTTGGTACTTTCAAAAAACCTTGTTCGAAAATTAAAATCTGACGTGTAATTTAATTCTGACGTTTACATACAAAGTCAATTACACTGTAGCGTCGTCATGGTGGTGGGAGAAAATGAAACATTTCTTACCTGATAACAGGGAGGGAATAAAAATATATACAGGGAAAGGAATAAGTTTTTTCACAGCGGGAGAAATAAATGTCATTAATTATTAAGAATTGCGAATACAATCGGCGCATTATTAACCATTCGACAAAAAACACGGCAACAGGTTTTTAAAAATCTGTCTATTTATGTTTAATTTATTGAATTCTTACTCTCTTGTGATATAACTGAAATCTGAAAATTGACAATTTATTTTTTTGTTATAATTTATAAAAACCGCTCAATAATAAGGACCCGATATTAATATTAATGTACTAATAATACATAATATATCGATATATCGATATACCTACTATTGTGAGACTTGTGGGAGAAATCTTATCTTTTAACCAAAAATTGCATACAATAATTTATTTAACTAACTACCTCAAGGAATTTAAAGCCAATTTCATTTGATATTTTAGGTATCTGACATCTGACAAATGTCACGTAGTTTTAACCTCACTTTTTATCAATTTGAACTCAAATCTAACTTTACTATTTTGCCCACTCGCATTTCACCCATGCGTTAAGAAATTAATAATTAAGGAATTTATTATTTTGCCCACTCTCAGCAGGGCTTTTAATAGTATATTGTTTACCGAACGTGGAATCATAGCAATTACTCCCGATGATGAAAGTTTCCGATCGAGCCGTCAGGCGAGTTAAGGAACTCATTGAGAGATTAATTGCGATTCCAGGCTAGGCAAACACTATGCTTTTTTGTAGAGAGGTGCTAATTATTAATTAATTTCTAGAAAATTTAAAAAAGTAACGTTTAATTAAAAAGTAAAGTTTACATTCCTAAAGTCGTTCCAATTAAGTTAGTACGCTTAACCACTTCAAGTTATTTAAGCTAAACTCTATAACTGCTCAATTTTGCTTAAAAATACACATTCAAAGTCAATCACACTGTAGCGTCGTCATGGTAGCGGGATGGAATGAAACATTTCTTACCTGATTAGTGATAGGGAATAAAAATTTATACAGGGGAAGGAATAAGATTGTTCACAACGGAAAAAATGAATTTCATTAATTATTAACAAATGCGAATACAATCGGCGCATTATTAACCACTCGACAAAAAAATTACATACCTATTCCTTGCTGGTTTTAAATAAAAATATTTTTTTTAAATGTTGGTTACACCTCCCAGCATTTATACTGTTAGTAACCCCGACGCGTCATTTGTGTTTGTTTATAATTCATTTGGAATGGACTTTAAGTCCGCGGTCCTTTTCTACCCCTAAGCTTGGCTTGCTGGACTTCTTAGGAAGTAAGAATGGAACTAAAAGAGCACTTTTGTTTACTAATTTTTGCTTCAAAATTAACTCATTACTAAGTACCAAGTTTGAAATAAAGTTACTTATTGCATTTCATTACATTCTGGTAACCTTTTTTTCGCAAATATTTAAAAATATTTCAAAAAAAGTAGACATATAATTTAGAACCACTTAGTACGTAATTAGTAGTACAGCAATGTTTGTATATTTAGTTAAACATAAATTAAACTTTGCCAAATACTGTTTGTTAAGTTACCTACACTAAAACTTAATGAAGAAGTTGAGTGAAACTCGGTGCCCAACATTTTGGATCTTATTAAGGATCGAAAGAGAATCGAAATTGAAATCTCGAACCGACATCGAGGGCCCTCAGAAGTTGCCAGCTTTGCAATAAATGTTCATTTAAACATCAACAATTCACCCAATGACCTCTCGTCGGATTTAGAGGTGTGTAAATACTAAATAACCGTTGTTGGATAATTGAAATTGACGTCTATCTCAATCAATTGTTATAATGGATTTAACTACTTTTAGTTTTGGAGCATAGTGCATCCCGTGGGATTTTTTGTGAAGGGAAGATAAAACTATCTAAAATCAGTTTTTTATACACAAGGCAGTAGTGTATTATCGGGTGTTTTGTTTAAAAATGTGTCAATTTTTTATGACGTCAATAATCCGATACCTAACTGTTATTTCAGGTATGCGTTTATAAAATGTCGCATAGTTTCGTAATTAGTGGTCCTATTAAAAAAAATTATATAATCTCTTAAAATAACCAAAAAAAAGGAAAAAAATTATTTAAAACATTTTTTTTATCTCAAATCTTTAAGAAAATATTTGCTTTTAAAACTGACATATTGTAATATTTTTATTAGGGGTGTGCGAAAAATTGCAACTTACAAATTATTCGTTCCGAATCGAATAATAATATTCGATTCGGAACTCGAATCAAATAATTCGAAAATTCGAATTATTCGAAAGTTCTCGAATAATTCGAAATTTTTTCGAAATATTCGTAAACTATTATATTATTAGCGAATTTTTGAGTATTTTGAATTTAGGGTTTCCTATGTTCGATATTCAAATATGAATTTAACAGTCAACATACATTTTATTCAAACCATGAAATATAGTTACACAAAGTATAGTTTTTTTTTGAAAGAGAATGAAATAACAGAAATACAACATTTGAAAATTTGCTACAAATTTTTGTGCAAAAATAATAAATACGATACTGAAACATTACATGAGTGACCTTTTTCTTATAGATTTTTTTTTCTCTAGGTAATTGATTTTTTAACGAAAAGTATATTATTGGTAAGTAGAATATTTCGATACACGATTTAAAGGAATTTAATTGGATGCAATTGAAAATCCAGAGATATTTGAAAATTTTCGAGTTATTCGAAATTTTTCGAATTATTCGAAATTTTTCGAATTATTCGAAATTTTTAGAATTATTCGAAATTTTTCGAATTATTCGAAATTTTTTGGATTATTCGATTTTTTTCGAATTATTCGTAGAATTTCGAATAATTAGAAAATTCAAATTATTCGATTCGAATTCCGAATCGAACGATATTCGCACACCCCTAATTTTTATATTTTGCATGGATCGATTTGGAGCCATTTTGCAAGAAATTTGAACTCAGCTATTTTTGATTCGATTAAAACGATGTTTTTACGGATGCGAAATTTAACCACCTTTCAAACCATATATCGGATTTGGCATTCCCTCTCGATGCTGATTTAAGTAAAATATTGAATTAAAAAACAAAAATAAACCGTCATCTAGGTGAATGGCCCAAATAAGAAAAAAATAATTAAGTTTTTTGTGTTTAGCGCACCAAAATAACCCTAAAAATTTAAAATAAAGTTTCTATTTTTCCTTGTAAAACATTATAATTAACAGGAAATGAAAATTAAATAGGTAATAATAAATATTTTAAAAGAAAACTGTTAAAATTAAGTATTTAGTAAAATACTTTTGACATTTCTATCTATTTCAAAAAAGTCACTGTTGCTAGAGGCTAAAAAAATTGATGGGCCATTAAATTTGACGGCCCATAAAATTATACAATTGTTTCGATACACGGTCATATGACAATCAAAAAATGTCATATGTAATTTATTTCAAAGGGCACAATAAAATTAATTATTTTGCATTTTATAAGTGAATGTCGAAAATGGTGGACATTTTGGATTAGAAATGCCATAAACACCACCAGACATATTTTCAAGGTAAACACCCGGTACCACACAACTCAAAAAGGTATAAAAAAGCTATCCCATATAGTCCCATCATCCCTTCAAAACAAATCCCACGGAGAATATTTTATTGCTTTATGCTCCAGGACTATTTATGAAATTGAAAAAGCGAATTTCAAAATGTTTTATTTTAATATTTTGTCGATGCAGTTTGCACTCTTTACCTAACAAAAACTTGCTCACGAAACAATATTACTGATCAATATTCTTCAAAAACTTTTTTTTAAAAGTAAAACACATTTAAAAAACTATAATTCTAGTCTGGCAACACCACTTTACCAAAAAATGTACATTTTGTGCCGTTTTATTTTTATTATACATTTTGGCCCTCTGAAATAATTTTTGTAAAGGTAGGTTTTCAAGATACCTAAATAAATTTTTATTTATATTGGGTCTCATCAGTGTCGGGCAACTTGGTGTAGTGGGTGTGATAAGACCCAATATAGGTTAAAACAGCTGTCTGTCGATATTTGTAGTTGGTGAAACGCACTCAAAACAAAAACCCTGGAGTGTGAATGTTTAATTTCTTCTGAATAATACCGGTAATGGGTAAAGAAAGTTTCTTGCAAAATCTAAGAAAATTGAATGTTTACTTTACAATTTAGCCAGGTTGGCTAATTCTAGATTCCTTAAGGCCATATAGTAGGCTACGTCTCTTGACGGTGTGGATCACGTGATGTCCTTACATCTCGCCTCTGTTGGCTTACTTGGGCAGTTAAAAGCTAAGGTAATCTTAAATTTTTATTTTGTTTTATTTGTTTTTTGGAAGAAGCAATTTGGGTCGAAAAACGACACTGATTGCATAAGGTATCAAATTATTTACTGGCTGACGTCTAAATGGATTAATGAGAAGTTTTGGTGTCCGTCTAATGAGATTTTGTTAGCTATTTATATCGTTCTTTTATAGAAATATTCTGGAAAGTTTTTTTAACATTTTTTGCTTCTTTCTGATGCAGTAGGTCATTCAGATCATCTGAACCCTCGCTTTGTTGCGTGACATATCTACAATCGTGTATTTTGCTATTACTCTCAGTTTACACATCGTTACAGTCGTCTAATGATAACTAACCGACTAAAGCATACCTAGAGCATCTCTAACTTAAAATTTTTTAAATATTTTGTTTTGATATGGGGTCATATACTCACCAATTAAGGGTTAACAGCTCGAATAATATTTTTATGCAGAAAATAGAATTATTCATTTTTTTCGTATAAGCCTGTATTTGTTGTGTATTTATTTATGTGACATATAATATTATATTATTACTCAAAACACATTTTCATTTTTATTTTAAAAACTTCAAAAGGTAACTTAAAGTGTATGGAATGAAATTCAGTTGATTTATTGTTTTAAAAGTAAATGGAGCACTGGTCCTATCTGGTTTGAGTAAAAACTTGACACGAGGCAACCCCTTTTTAGCATTATAACGTCAACCTTCAATAATAATTTGCAATAGCGCCAGCCGCAGAGGCAGCAACAGGCTCAAAACAAACGTATAGAGAAAGAGCGGGTAAGGAAACCGTACTGACAACAGGTTATTGAATCGGCGTCTAGTAGAGCCTACTAGATAGGAGCAGGGAACATGGCATGGAACAATGGGACTTTAGATTACATTGTAATCAGCTGCCGTACTAACAATTGCCACGTTCAGGCGACAAACTTGTTCCCTGATAGAAACTGCAGTTTATTCATTATCTTTTACTTCTGTTTCGTCGGCCCGCGCGTCTCTATCCCCTCGGCTATTACCTATTATGTGTCAACATGTCACCAATTCTCACTTTCCGATTTTATCTGTTTCTACGATTGTTCACTTGTTTGTATGTGTACTCTGGTATGCCTTTACAGCCAATAACGTCGGTTTTTGACCACTCGTGTTACAAGCTTTACTTAGTTTTATAAGTCTTTTATTAAAACATATTTTTATCTCTTGCCGCAAGAGTCTTGACACCTACATTAATATGAATTAAGTTTATGTTTATGCATAATACTAATATTGGGGTAAATATAGAATTAAGTTATAAAAAAATTTATAATAACCTTTATCCTACCAAAAGTACGCCACTGATCGACTAGGAACTTTAGGCTAATCTGGTTGCCTAATTTAAATTATTATGTTATGGTTGGTAACAACAGCGTTTCCAAATTCGTTGACAAACATTGTTTACATTGAGCTTAATTACAAAAATGACAAAATTAACAATGCATATTGTCAATTTGGCGTTTTTATTAATTGTTGGTTATGTCATTTTTGTACTGAAGGTAAATTCAAACAAAATCTGCCAACTTTTATGACAGAATCTAGTGCATTTCTTTCAAATTTTAGGTTATGTGCTCAAATTGTAAATATTTTAACTAAGGGAAGTGCTTTTGGATTTATTTACTCAAATTAAATGTTTAAAGTTTAACCTGTGAACTGGTTCCAATTTCATCTGAGTAAACAGAAAGAAAAAAACCCATGAAAAAATTAATTTTGTGGTTATGGATTTTTTAAAATAGGTACTAAATTTTCTAATCATTGCTTAAGGTAATAGCTGGATGAGTAAATAAATACAGAAGGGTATTAGAGCTTTAAGGGCATAAAACTTTTGTATTTATTGAGTTTTTATTTATTTTTTGCAAGAAAAATTTTTAGTAACAATTTTTTACATCTGGCAACGCGCAGCTACTTTGTTGGTTGGTATCTATGTACTCACAGAACACAAGTGTGCAGAGATAAACCAAGTGTGTAACCAGTGGCGTATCACAAATAATTTAAAAAACTTCTAATGCATATTTTTTCTTTATCTTTGGAAAAATATTTTTTAAAATATTTTTCCTTTACTCATTATGTCAAAAGGTATTCAGTATTTTAATATATAACATTAATAACATAACACCCTGTATATGGTATTTTAGAAATTTTTACCCATGAAGCTGATACAAGATCTTTCAAACGCTTTTAAAATTTAAAAACAAAATACATTAGAGTAAAAAATATTTGTGAATTTTAACCAAATATTAATCAGATTTCATGTTAATCCAGGTCCGCATAACTTTGTGTTGTTTACAACCAATTGTAATCTGTAATTATAACAAAGATTTTGTAGATTTAATAACAAAATCCTTTGTCAATATTTCAACCATAATTCATGAAAGTTTCAAAAAGAACCTTATTTTTACAAACCTTTTTTGTACACCCAGTACTAAAGTATTTGTTGAAAATTGGAACCTAAATGAAATTAAATTTTGACAAGAAATGTTGCTTTATTATTCAATTTCCTACTCAAAAAATGAACACAAAAATAACATGCACACTAGGGTGCTTAAAAATATAAAAAAAATTTTTGCTTTTACCCTCTTAAATGTTTCTATTTAATATAAAAAAAATCCTCACCAAATATGGGCGTTCCAGCTCAATTCTAAGAGGTCGCTGTTTTTATTTTAGTTTCCCATTTAATTAACATGGGAAAAAATAATTTTATGTTTGTAATTTTATACCTCTGTACCTATCAAAGTAACTTATAGCAATGATCATTGCAGTTTCTTATATAAAATGTAACGCTCTACAAAAAAGGTCTCTTATTATTTTTTGATAAATTGATTTCTTCTAGAGTTATTTGAGGTCAAAGTTTGATTAACATCAAATTTTCTGTTTTTTTTTTAATTTTATGGTACAATTAGCAGACGGGAGGTAAAAGGGGACAAAAACAAGGCACCGGGGGACAAAATGGGGCACCCAAAAAATTTCGTAAAAAAATTTTTTTTTATTGTTTTTTCCAGTTTCTAAATTATTTGAAAATACAGCCATTCCACGCTACTCGGGAATTTTTCTAGCGTCCGTTACAATAAAAAATTTGATTAAAAGCTACCGTAATTAAATTAAATAATGTTACAATAGTTAATATTGCAAACATGTTTATTATGCTTGTAATAATAAGGCTTAAACTTATAAGCATAATAATTACGGTAGTTTTACTCACAATTTTTTATTGTAACGGACGCTACAAAAATTCCCGAGTAGCGTGGAATGGTGGAATACCTATATTGACTCACAAGTTCACGCTTTTAATCGAAAATAATTATTCTGAGCCTGTAGAGCGAAAAAGGATAGTACAATTTTGGAAAACTTTTCATATGCTCATTTTTTGGGTACCCCATTTTGCTCTCCCCCCCCCGCTTCCTTGTTTTGCTCCCTTTCACCTCCCGTCTGCTTATTGTACCATAAAATTAAAAAAAAAACAAAAAATTTGATGTTAATCAAACTTTGACCTCGAATAACTCTAGAAGAAATCAATTTTTCGAAAAATAATAAGAGACCTTTTTTGTAGAGCATTACATTTTATATACTGCAATGATCATTGCTATAAGTTATTTTGATACAGAGATATAAAATTACAAACATAAAATTATTTTTTTCCATGTTAATTAAATGGGAAACTAAAATAAAAACAGCGACCTCTTAAAGTTGAGCTGGAACGCCCATATTTGGTGAGGATTTGTTTTATATTAAATAGAAACATTTAATAGGGTAAGAGTAAAAAAAATTACATTTTATTTTTTGAAGCAACCTAATGCACACAATTAAATTGTAAAGAAATTTGGTACAATATAATTATCAGTACTACTACAATACTTACTGATGTATTTCGTTACTATAACCCACTTCACTGTATCAATTTCAGTTTGAAAACCAGTAATGGATCTTTTTTGGATACTTCGCACTTCACAAACACACACACATAGGTTTAAGGAATCCAAATAACAATAAAACAGATTTCTGGTAATATATTATAAACACTCTGGGCAGTTGTTACGAATACGTTACGAATTGAAATAAAGTAAACTAAAACATAAGTTTCAGACCCTGAAGTCAGTTGAACTCGTTGATGGGTATTGTCATTGGGAAATATTTTGATTGACTGCCTGAAATCACGTGTACTTTTTTAACGAAATAATTTGTTAAACATTACAAAATTGCATATTACCTTTACAAAACTCTTGGTAAAATATTTTTCTTTGTTAAAATAATTACAAACCCTGGTTTTCTACAAAAAATTATATTAAAATTTTACAAAAAAAAATTACAAACTACAAACTCATGTTAACAAATCTTATTTGAATACCAGTGAACAAGAACCGAAACATCCAATAGGAAAATAGAAAAAATACAAAAGCCAGTAAAATGACAATTTTGTAATATTTTGCAGATTAATTACGTTTTCTGCCGCTGACGAGCTGCCGCTACAAGATAATAAAAAAAGTGCTTTTAAATTAATTAAACTAAAGCCCCATTTTTAGCAAAATGTTATTTATTGTTTGGGTGGACAATAAATGAACAATTATTTACTATCGCACATAATAGAAAGTCCCCGAGCTGTATCTTCGTTATTTTTGCTACAACCTGGTTAAGAATTGGAATAATTTTGTTTAGGAATTGTTGACAGTATGTTTAGTATCCAATCGTTCTTATTAGATATGGATTCTACACCACTAAATTTCTACCCACCATGGCGTTTAAGGCAATTGGTGTCTGCAAGAAGTTTAACAGATGTTCTTCCTAAGCAATATACTTTTTTTCTCTTGGTAATTTCAAAATAAAAATCTTGAATTATTTTTTAAATCTTTAATGCGCAAAAAGGCATATTTCCCTAAAAATGTTCATGATGATGGTAAATGATCGCTCCTTTTTGGTTTTTTTATCAGGAACTTTAATATAAAGATCCTAAGTCTTCTTTGTTTGCCATTTTTTTTACATCTATAGAATGTATACATTCCCTAGATATGCCAACTAATAAAATGATCTATAAATATATCTATATTTATGTATTTAATATAATAAAAATGTTACTTTTATCGTATTTTTATCAGAAGCATTGAACAAACATTGCTCAAAATTATTTTTTGAAAAGACTCGACTTTTTGGGGAAGTAGACTTCATTTTGCTTCTTCAAATATACCCGCAGTTACATAAATTTTCTAATATCCACTTCATGCTTGATTTTAAGTACTAATTTTATCATTACATATTGTGACCACTTTGTAGGTTATTTAATTTTTCTGACGGTTGTGAGTTCTAAGAAATACGACAGCAAAACATTTTCTACATAATTTTCACGCTTTTTTTAAAGCTGCTGCATAAAGCTTGACGATTTGGTTGGCATTAAATTATCGGTGGCAGATCTGGTCTGATCTAGTCTGACATATTATTAATGCTGCAAGAAGTAAGTTTTAGTATAATAATGAATAAACTCTAAAGAAAATACTTAAATTTCAACAACAAATTTACCAGAAAATAAATTTTCAACTCCAAATTTAAAAATTTTAAGTTTTATTTGTGTTTATATGGTAACACTCACACCTACTTGTTTTTTTGTGGTCCAGATCAAAATATATTATATTTTATTCGGAGTAAAGTAACTTTTTGTGGCTTGTCTATATTTTATGGACTCGAAGGATTTATGTAATTAACATATTAACATTGTGGACAAGGATTACGCACAGTAGGGTAAAAAATAATTCGTGTACCATTTTCAGGCTAAACAGCTGCATACTATGAAGTCGGTACTTGGTATGAGATGTTAACACAATAAAAATGATAGTTCCTCCAGCATATTAACCAACTAAGCCATATTCATGAACCTTAATTGAATGGGGTTATTACACTGAAAAAACAAATCTGTTCTATCAACCAATAAATTTTTTGTTGAAATTGTTTTTGTTGGTCCTAATAAAAAATTTGTTAACCCAAGTAAAGTGTTTAATACATTAGTATTTGCAACAAAAATGAATTTGTTGGAAAGAATTAGTTTACTCTACTGACAATATGCGTCGCCGCTAATAGGTATCCTTAGTAAACATAACAAATATGTTTTTGTTGTCAATTTTCGCCCAAAATTGACATGATGTGACATTGAAATTTATTTTATAAAGTTGACCGACTTGGTGCCATGGTTAAAGTTAAGTCTTGGTGTCATAGTGATTGAATAATAAAAAAATAATTTGTCACTGTCAAAAAATTTTTGTGCAAATGCTAGAGGAAGCAGGTTCGAGTTAATTAATTTTTGTGCATTGGGCGTTAAGGATGAAGAAGTAAACCAGATATTAACCTAGTGGGGATTTTCTTCATTAGAAAACACTTTTAAAGGTACCAAAATAATTTTGTTAAAAAAAATCAAACAATATTAAACTATACCTACACAATATTGTTAATGCAACTCTTTTTATTAATTAGTATTACATACTGAAAGAGGTGCTTTAACAATATTGTGTAGGCATAGGTTAATATTGTTTAAGTTCTTTTAACAAAAATTATTTTTTGGTTATTAAAAGAACTACCAAATGTTATAACAACAAAGCAACAATGTTGTAGTTACTCATTACCATAGCTTTTCCAACAAATAGATTTATAATGAAAACAAATGCAAAAAGTTATAGAAACAAATAAATTATTACCTAAAACAAATGTAAACTGTTTTAACAACAAAATATTATTGTATGAGGAGTCAATCCAAATGAAAACACCAAAAATGAATTTAAAAGTGCGCTGCATGATTTTTTATTGTAATGAAAAAATTTGAGGATGATCTTTTAGGTGTCAAATATTAAAATCCGTTGCCGTTTTAATTTTTTGTTGCTTTACTTTTATTTGACACCCCTTAGAAGTCTGAAATAGTGTCAATTTCTTACTCTCTTATAGTGGGCCAGAACTTTTTTTCTGTGACAAATATTGAAATAATTTTAATTTTGTTTTACTGTTCAGTAAGTGTGTTTTCGATATAAATTATTATTATCAAATTAGTTAATCTCATAAAAGAATGGTAAACCACTAAAGATTCATGATAATTTGCCAATTTTTGTGATTTTTGTCTGGCTCCTGTGCCTATTATACTGAATTTAGAAGGTTCATTTTTTTCAGGTATAAAGTACTTATACAATAGAAAACGTAACTATTATTTTAAGTTTCTAGACTATCAATTTCTTTATTAAAAAAATTATTGAAAATTGATAATTCTCAAAATTAGCCAATTTTGCCCTCAGAAATCATTATGTTGAGGAAAAAATAAAAATCTGAAATTTTCAGGAAATGTAGTCCCCACCTTCATCTTTTCAGTCCAGTTAGTCTTGTTTTGTTATTTTTATTCCTTTAAAAGATATATTAATTTTTTTAATGCACGTTTAGTAGCAATATTGTTAGTTTTATTTATAATTTAAAATTTAGATGGCTTTGACTTTGTCAATTCATGTTTGGTAGAGAAATGTCAGAGCTGTCAAAAATATTTCACAACTTTATTTGTGTATTTAAATTGTGATTTCAAAAAGTTTGCAAGTTTGCAAGTGTAATAAATGACGGAGTGTTCGAGATTCATGAATTTAATTGCAATTAAAAATGCAAGAACATATTATAATTTTGTACCTCTTTCTTATAGAAAATATTTAAGTTCTAAGAAGTTTTAAATTGTTAAAAATAGGCAAAAACCAAAAAATATTCTAAATAAACCCCTTTATTATAACATGTTTTATTTTAACCAGTTATCTAAAAACTAAAATTTAAAGAAGTATTTACAGATTGTGTAAATTTTTTTCAACACTAACATTTAAAATACATACATTTAACTTTTAACTATTTAGTGCCTTACTAAAGGGATCAAAATAATAGAACAAGACTAACTTGGTTTAAATTGTGAAAGAAACCGACAAAAAACTGCTTAACGCATTTTTTATACGTTTAAATTAACTCTTTATTAATTTCACTTATAATACTTAATGATATAAACCATAAGGATCTTAAATATATTTTTTACATTCTTCTTCTTTAAACACCAATTAGCCAATTAAATACTTCATGTATATAATATATAATCATATACATATATATATATATATATATATGTATATATATATATATATATATATATATATATATATGATTTTTCAATACATAAAATATAACATAACTACCAAAAATATCAGAACTCTCAAAAATATTTCATAATTAATATTTGTGGTATTCCTTTGGTGATTTTAACAAGTTTTATATATAACATAATATTACATAATATTATTATGTTATATACAAAATTTACCAAAAAAATACGCACAAATAATATTTATGAAATATTTTTGACAGTTCTGACACTTCTCCACCACATGAAAGCCATCTAAATTTTAAATTATAAATAAAACTAACAATATCGCTACTAAACGGCCATTAAAAAAATTAATATATCTTTTAAAGGAATAAAAATAACAAAACAAGACTAACTGGACTGAAAAGATGAAGGTGGGGACTACATTTCCTGAAAGTTTCAGATTTTTATTTTTTCCTCAACATAATGATTTTTGAGGGCAAAATTGGCTAATTTTGAGAATTATCAATTTTCAATAATTCTTTTAATAAAGAAATTGATAGTCTAGAAACTTAAAATAATAGATACGTTTTCTATTGTATAAGTACTTTATACCTGAAAAAAATGAACGTTCTAAATTCAGTAGAATAGGCACAGGAGCCAGACAAAAATCACAAAAATTGCCAAATTATCATGAATCTTTAGTGGTTTACCATTCTTTTATGAGATTAATTAATTGGATAAAAATAATTTATATCGAAAACACACTTACTGGACAGTATAACAAAATTAAAATTATTTCAATATTTGTCACAGAAAAAAAGTTCTGGCCCACTATAAGAGAGTATGAAATTGACACTATTTCAGACTTCTAAGGGGTGCCAAATAAAAGTAAAGCAACAAAAAATTAAAACGGCAACGGATTTTCATATTTGACACCTAAAAGATCATCCTCAAATTTTTTCATCAAAATAAAAAATCACGCAGCGCACCCCATTTGGTGTTTTTATTTGGAATGACTCTGAGATATCAATAATATTAGTTACTTTAAACAAGACGCCATAGTTTTGTCAACAAAAAATATTAGTTACAGTAACATATTATGTCTCAACAAAAAAAATTTGTTGTTGTAACAAAGATTTTAGTTGAGGCTATAGCTACAGATAAAATTTGTTGGCGCAACTTTTTTTTAGTTGCTTAAACAAATTATTTTTTTCAGTGTACTAAATCCCTGGTTGAGGGCGACTCCGGGTTGTACTTAGTTTTGGGTCAGTTTAATGTTCCCCAAAAACCAAAAGTTCTTCCCTCCTTGTCTCCCACTCCACTAGTCTAAATCGGGCGTATGGCCCGGCCCGGCAACACAATTCCGGGACGTTACCAGCCGGGGTGAAAATTCGGATTCATCAAACACAGGTAATGAAGGTAGGAGAACTGAAAGGCGGTAAAACCCTGGAAGATCAGTGTAAGGCGATGCCGATAGGGCCAGTCATACATTCCTTATACTCATAACATATTAAAATTTTGAAAATAATTCCCAATAAAATTAACAAATTACTTAAAATTTCAAAAATTGAAATTTTAAAAAATTAATCTTAATGTGGATAAAATCATTTAATTAAATACATTGATTAGGTACACTTCAGTGGAAGCCAAATAGTATTAGGTTAATACCGCGTTATAATATAGATAAAATAGTGTTTGATATATCTATGGATATCTTAGTGAAGGCATAATTCGTGTAAAATTTGTATTCTGCACATTAGCAAAGGCCAGATTCTGTTTAGTCATTCAAAATGTAAATTTGTGTGATCAGCGTGACATCGCTTTCCTTTATAATCCATCCAAACGGGTTCATATATCTCACCCATGTACGGCAGGATTCAGCGATGAACAATTTTCCAGTCGGTCGACGGTAGTCTTCTGTTCCTTTGGCAACGGCTCGCAGATCACAGCGGCCGCGATGCAGCATAGCCGTGGTCGATAATTCCTTGATGTGATTTTATAGTCCAAAGGCCGTATTCAAACGGCAACACAACAGTATTAGAGACAAATATAAATGAACCGAAACAAAAATGGATTCAAAGTGTTTATCTTCGTGCACACTGAATTATAAGAGCATAAACGGATTAACGGAACCACTTTTCATAATAGTTAAATTCCTTTAGCGATGCGGAGATGATGTGTTCAAACACATCAACGTGGTATTTGGAAATACTATTTTTATTTAAACAATAAAACACAATTGCATAATATTTATTAGCTACTATAAAATTGTTTATTAATGTATGTATGTATGTATGTATGTATCAAGATACTTGATTTGAAAAACGTGCCGTATATTTTCCCGGTCAGCATTTAATAATTCTGTACTTACATTGTAAATTAACGAGTTTGCGACATTTTGTCAGGTTTGACGTTTGACACAATTTTATATTATAGGTTATGTACAGGGTGATCCCCTAAAATGTTGCCCCCCTTTAACTTTTTTATTTTAAGGGTCCCAAAAAATTCTAAAAAATACTTATTTTCTACGTATAAATAAAATTGAAAAATTGATCAGTATACAGGGAAAACCAAAAAGATTATTTTTTTTTCAATGGATCATCCTATATATGTGTTTATTTTTCGATTCCTTATACCATATACCTAAATTCAACCGTTTCTGAAATATTTAAATTATTTTTAAGATAATAAAATGAAATAGTTTGTCTTTCTCTGTCTGAGTACGCCATTTTTACTTATTTAACAAGACATAATGACACAGTAATTTATTTTCAATAAAAATTTTGGTATACTGATACTTCTTGATTTTTAACAACTTAAAAAACATTTAATGATAACATTTCGAATGCGAATATTTCAGAAACAGTTAAATTTAGGTATATGGTTTGTTATATGAATTATGCTCAGAATTTTACAAGGAATCGAAAAATAAATTTATATATAGGGTGATTCATTGAAAAAAAATAAACTTTTTGTTTTTTCTGGTATACTGATCAATTTTCCAATTTTCTTTATACGTAGAAAAAAAATATTTTTTAGTACCTACATAACCTCCCTTTTAAATTTTTTGGGACCCTTAAAATAAAAAAGTTAAAGAGGGGGGAGACATTATAGGGGATCACCCTGTACATAAATGTATTCTACAGTGACCTGTAAATTAACATTTTCTTTGCTGACTTCGAGCTAAACGCGATAGGTGGAACCACTCTTCCTATGTAATTTTAATGTATTTTCTTTATTGTACGGCGGTGTATAATAATTTGACTTTTGAACTGCGTGCACATATGAAGTCTTATAGGTCTATAGTCTTATATGTCTATAGTCTATATATATATAGGCTTATGAGTATTATATTATGAAAATAGTTATAGGCTTGAAAAAAAATATTAATCGTCCGATGGTTTTTATTACGATCTTCAAATTTAGAAGAGGAAAAGGTAAAAATAAATAATAAATCCGACTTGGTTTAAACAACCATCAGAGTTTAGGTTTTATACTTGTTATTTTAATTGTTTAACAGTTGACAGGTGTCAAATTTTTAACAAATAAAATTGGCTTTAAATTCTGTTTTCTGTTCGTCGTAGATAAAGTATAGTATGAAACTCATTTATAAACTTTTTTAGACACTCGTTTTATTAAACACTCGCTCGTGCCTCATTGAACGTAACCAAAATGGCGTTTAAAAAACTTGATACATAATATACTATTACACAGGAGAGACAAAGTCGGGGTCCCGTTGTAGTAATACGATCGATCGATATTTATTGATAATATTAATCCAAACAGTTAAAAGATGTTTTAAGACATAAACCTTTTCTAATGGCGGATGGATCTCTTTGAAGCCAGTGGACTAATATCTGGTGGTATTTGGTCAGTAAGAGTCAAATTGAACTCAATACCAATTCTCTTATAAGAGAGAATAAAAAATTAATGGCCAAAATAACCTCAAAACCACTAACTTGAAAACCAGAAAGAAAATATATAGTCCTGAAAAAAAATCTAATTTTAATTTCGAAAAGCAAACAATTCCTTAAAAAAATAGTTTTTTAAACTAAAAAAATCGACTTTATCTTCAGAAAAGTAGCTCGTTATTTCTGTGCTTTTATTTTCTTTCGATTCGATAAAAAATGGTTTATTCTATTGCGGAATAAGTAGCAAAATTCCTGCAAACTTTTTCAGTGTCAAATAAAAAACGAGATATTGAAAATCCGGTAAAAAATGAGGCAGTAGAAGTAGCTGTTCTGGGTGAAATTACTTTGGACCCTAGATTAAAAGAAGAAAACTTTCTGATGTGACGAATTTCGCGGGCCACCGTACAGAGAATTATGAAACAGAATAAATGACACCCACATAAAATTCAACTTCTTCAAAAATTGCATGAAGATGATAATGACCGCTGTTTAAAATTTTCTGAAATAATGTCGGAAATAATTATAATACTCCCAATCACCTTTTTAATGTTTGCTTTTCAGGCGAATGTTCATTGTTTCTCAATGGCATTGTCAATCGTCATAATTGTCGTTATTTGTCCAAAACGAATTCAGGGATCTTCCATAAGGTTCATACTCAACATCCTCAGAAATTGAACGTTTTGGCTGGTATTTTTGGTGATCACATAATTGAACCATTTTTCTTACCGGGAAATTTAAATGGAGCTGGACCCATCGCTGATCAAAATTATAGAAAATTAAAAAAACATCCTATACTTCAGCAATGAGGGCCTCATTTCCATTACCTGAACCGCAGTTTGTGGATGAAACGTTTCCTGGCAGGTGGATTGGGAGAAGGGGTGTTATCGAATGGCGAGATCATCGGATTTATCTCCCCTTGATTTATTTTTTGGGGACATCTGAAATCCAAAATTTATGCCACCCAGCCTAAATCCTTAGAAGATTTACGAAACCTTATCAATGCCAATAAAATACACCTGATATTTTTACAATGTCCGGGTACTATTGTATGGAGGTGAACAGCGGACATTTACAACAGGTAATAAGATTATACATAAGTAATAATTAATATAATTAAATTAAATTACTTGGCAAACCGCAGAAAAAATTAAAAAACGAAGCGCCATTTAAAAAAAAAATTGAATGTCCTTTCAAAAGATGTATCACAACATATCCCTTGCCATTTAAAAAAATAATATTGAATGCCTCCCCCGCTAAGGGGTTAAAGTTACAGTGATGATAAAATCTCTGTGGTGTAAAGGGTAATCTTAAAATGGTGTCTAAATCCAACACCAAGTGGTAATAATATAAACACCATGAATTTGGTTGAAAATGTTATATACAAGCAAACACCACAACGCGTTGCAACGGTGTTTATCTAAAAATAATTGAGAAGTGCACCTACCCAGAAAAAAAGGAATAGTTAATTTAACTATATTAATTTAGTTGACCAATAAGTATTTATTTAAATCAACTGTGGGAAGGTTAATATAAACAAAGATTAGTTTGACGGTACTAAAGCAGATAGATATTTTATTTTTTTTTAATTGGTTAAATTAACCCAGAAAACTTTAGTGAAACCAACCCGCTGTGTGGTTCAGTTTACTAAATATGTTGTTTGTAAAATAAGAGTTAATTCAACCTAAAGGACTCTGTTAAAACGATTAAAACAATTTCTTGTGCATTCCTGGTTGCATAGTATGTACCGATCGTGGCAAAGGCAATGTGGATCACGTGATGTTATTAAATCTCGCCTCTTTTGACTTACATGAAGAGTATATAAGCTTAGAGACCTTAAAATAACGCCCCATTCAGAGTCAAACATAAATTAATCAATACATTATATTCAATCATGAGCCTTAAGGCTCTAACCCCCCCCCCCCAATTAAACACACATAAAAGTCGGAAGCCTCTAGCCGAGAAAAAGGCAGCAAAGAAAATAAGGACAACAAAAAACAAACGACATGCGTAAAAATAAAAGAAATGTGGAGCAGAAATGGAACCACAAAAGGAACAATCCCCCAAAAGTCAAATCCGGTACCCACCGCAGTAAGTAAACAACAAATGAAATGGCAAATAAATTTGATTTGATTTGATTTGATTTGATTTGATTTGATTTGATTTGATTTGATTTGATTTGATTTGATAGGTGGAAACAGCTGTCAATACTTGAAGTATTTTAAGTTGGTGGAACGCACTAAAAACATTATCTCTGGCGAGTTGAAGGTTCAATTTTCTGGAATAATACCACTGGTAATATACTAGTAATGCGTCAAGGAACATCCTGTTTACTTTTTTTCTATGTAGTATGATTTAATTTGACCAAAAACACATAATATTTAACACTGAAAAGGAGTTTAATTTACACCAGGCAAAACTTATTTTAATACTGTGTGAAAGTTAAATTTACACTATTATAGTATTTGAATTTACACTGTACCAACGAACCATATTTAATTTGGTGTTAAAATGGTCATGAAATTTTGAGATTACTTTTTTTTAATTTAATTTTATTTTAAGGACATTTAAAATTATATAAAGAAAAGTTATGCCAATTTTGATAATATCATAATATGAAATGGGCCATTTAAATTTAGAAGAAATAATTCTGGAGAAGTTGTTTTTTTCTATAACTTCTAATAATTTAGTTTAGTTGTTACATTAATATTTTAACCATCACAGTTAGGTTGCTATTTCTTTTGATTAATTTTATACAAATTAAATTGTTGGCTTTATACATGAATTTCCATATGTACTAAAATACACTTTTGAATATGCTGTGCTTATTAGCTATGTGTGCCACTGCATAAGCATTTTATATATAAGTCGAACAATAGCTTAATTTGTTGTATAAAATAATAAGTCACGATACGTGGAAATCCTTTAGCTTTAGTCAGATTAGAATTAAATTAAGTATTTAGAGAAAGCATATTCGTTTGGATGTTGTTTGAATGCAATCTTAAGCCTTTAGCTCTCAGGTAGGCTAATTGAGTTGGTGCACGTGCCATATCAACTCGGGTGCAGTAAGCAATACGTAAAATGGGACCTATGAAGGTAATTGCTAGCGTGCTGATGCGCTCCATACATACAAATGAGCTTCTGATTGTCGCTTATCCCTCCATATCTGCCGTTTTAAAAATGACGAAATTAAAAAATATTACGATTGCCTTCGACAATGCGACAAATATAAATTCGTACGTGATTTTACTTCGCACACACGTACCTCGAAAGCAACGCTTGAAATTGCATTTTCGGGCTTGCATTTAAGGATCGACATCAAATTTTATATTTTAAGTGAAGATAAAACAATACTTATTTTTATATCTATATATAAATGGTTTAAGGTGTATATATAAACCATAATATATTTCAAATTTTACATATTTTTCATCATCATCAATATCACCAGCATCAATTTTTTAATGAATTTGTTCCATACTTTTGCCGGTGAGTGTATATGTATATATAAAACATGAGTTATTTCAAATTTTTCATATTTTTTATCATCTAAAACAAAGTTATCAGTTCGGACACGTTACCGAAATGATGATCAGGAAAACTCACAAAGTCAACATTAGGTATGTACGTAATTTTATAAAATATGCAATATTTTCTCCAAGCAGTCGTTTTATCTACTTTTAAAATGCTTATGGGACAATTCCCTCATATCGTCGGCCCTATCATAAAGTGAACTAGCATTTTACTAATTTTATAATTTTACTATAATATCGTCGTCGGGCGTGCAATACCTCCAATGTGACATTATACTCCAAATTAAGTTTATGATATTAACATATTTTTCTGAGCCTTTCGCACATTTTTTTAATATCTACAATGTAAAATCATATTTTGCGCACTTATGCATGATTTAAAAACCGCCAATATTCAATCAGTTAAACGTTTTTAGTCTCTCCTGTAAAATTTTGGATATTGTACATTGGAGATTTGCACGCCCGGCGACGATATAGTACATATTATGTCAAGCGATTTATTTATAGTACATAATATGTTAAGCGCTTTTGTAACATAAAGTGGAACTGGGACACCAAGTGATTTGGCCGAAAAAACCATGGAGCCTAAACAAGGACTACGAACTCCATGTAAACAAATTGTTTTCCAAAATAAGAGGGTGCTGGTATTTTTGTTGTTTTTTGGTTTATACCAAAAGGGTACAGAAACGGCAGACGTCAGTACAAAATGGAAACCAGCGCCGCTAGTGGTGAAAAAATAATACCCAATTTGTGCAATTTAGTGGACATTAGGGTGATGCAAAAAAATTTTTTTTTTGAATTCTATGCGAGACCACTCGGGTTTTCAAAGAGTATCAAGAAAATAAAAATCTGTAAAAATTTGAGAGAAATCAATTAAAATTTAGACGTCGCTCAACGCAATTGTTTAATTTAGAAAAATCACGCATCTCAAATGCATTGCTATAAACAAGTAGGCATATTTCATACAAATTTGAATGAAAATGGTTGGTTTTGGACTCTTAATGATTAGGTATTCTAATAAATAATAATGTCCCGATTTCAAAAAATTGTTCATAATATTTAAAAAATATATATTAATTAGCAAATATAGCCTATAGGCTAAAAAAAATTAATGAATTATTTGTTAACTATTGTTAACAAATAATTCATTAATTTTTTTTTTGTTTCAAAATCTGTAAAAACATTGTTAATAGGTCTACAAGCAATTATTCATTCACAAAAACACTCGCCCCCATCGTTAAATATGAGAAAAAAAAATAATATTTTAATTAACTACACTTCGCGTCAAATTTAACGCACCACTAAAAGTTTGTCACATTTTCAAAGTTGATTTTCTCGCGAACCGTCAAACCGAATTTGGTAATATTTATTTTCAAATTGAGGTTTATTCTTTGGTTATGATGCCTTTATTAAAAAATTCTTTTAAATTTAAGTTTTGAGTATATACATATATAACCGTCAAACCGAATTAAGTGATTTTTATAATAAATTGTAGGTTTATTCTTCGGTAATAATGCGTTTATTAAAATATTTGTTTAAATTAACATTTTGAGTATATATAGGGTGCAAGTGTAATAATTAGTTTTTTTCCAGAAATTTGAAACGCCCTGTTGGTTGTACCAGCTATAACAGCATATGTCTCTTACAATCAAACTATATAGTCCCATGTTCTCTTAACATTTTGTATTTTTATTCACCGGGTTATCTTTATTTTTAAATGAAATATACATTTAAAGATTAAGGTACCATGAATAGTGTACGATATATCGAGGACATTTTATTTGAGCATGTTGTCCCTTTCTCCCGGTAATAATTTTTTACTGATGCAGGATAATGCTATATAGTGCAAGAGTACTTACATAAGGTGGGTGTTAAAACTTTAGACTGGCCTGCAAATAGTCCGGATCTCAACCCCATCGAGCATTTGTGGTATAATATGGGTAGACGACTAAGAAATCATGATTTCTTGCCTGCCTCCCTTGATGACGTAGCAAATATGCTACGAGAAATATGAAATATCATTGATCAAGACGAGATTAGACATATGGTTTCGAGTGTGAGCCGTCGATGTGAAGCCGTAATTAGAAGTAGAGGCAGAAATACGCGATATTGATACTCTTTAATGTTGGTTTTATTGATTTTGTTAATATTTTTGTTGTTATTGTTACAATCGTTCTTTTTACATTTTTGTATTAAACTAGAGTTCTTTTATCTTTAACTGTATATTTCATTTAAGCGACCTCTAATAAAGATACGCGGTGAATCAAAAAACAAAATGTTAAGAGAAGATGTGGCTATAGTTTGATTATAAGATACATATGCTGTTATAGCTGGTACAATCCACAGGGCGTTTTAAATTTCCGGGAAAAAACTTATTATCACTCTTGTACCCTGTATATACTCAAAATGTTAATTTAAAAAAATATTTTAATAAACGCATTATTACCGAAGAATAAACCTACAATTTATTATAAAAATCACTAAATTCGGTTTGACGGTTCGCGAGAAAATCAACTTTGAAAATGTGACAAACTTTTAGTGGTGCGTTAAATTTGACGCGAAGTGTAGTTAATTAAAATATTATTTTTTTTCTCATATTTAACGATGGGGGCGAGTGTTTTTGTGAATGAATAATTGCTTGTAGACCTATTAACAATGTTTTTACAGAATTTGAAACAAAAAAAAAATTGAATGAATTATTTGTTAACTAAGTTATATTTGATAATTAATATATATTTTTTAAATATTATGAAAATTTTTTTGAAATCGGGACAACATTATTTATTACAATAATCATTAAGAGTCCACCAAAAAAAAATTCAACCATTTTCATTCAAATATGTATGAAATATGCCTACTTGTTTATAGCAATGCATTTGAGATGCGTGATTTTTCTAAATTAAACAATTGCGTTGAGCGACCTCTAAATTTTAATTGATTTCTTTCAAATTTTTACATATTTTTATTTTCTTGATACTCTTTGAAAACCCGAGTGGTCTCGCATAGAATTCCACCCTAGTGGACATGTTCTGTTAATTTTTGAGCTCGTATTCCTTGTATCAGCTCCATGGAAAAGACTTTGACGTCCAAAAAGGCACGACTAAAACTTTAGAAAAATTCTACGCAATAATGGTTGTGTCTACGGGATATCTATAGCATACCCAATTTTTTTTTTTTAATAACCTTCGAACACTAATTTTAGCTATTATTGTATTGGGTGCAAAAAGCATTGAAAAGACATTTTTAAAACTGGAACATGGCATACTCGATTATGTTCCTCTAAGAGCCTACACAGGTAAATAAAGTAGGGGTACTTTATTTACCTGTGTAGGCTATAAAAAAACTGATATTTACGGGAAACGAGAAACGATACCAAGAAAATATAAAAATGAAATGCATATTTAAAAAAAAACAAATTAAAATATGTTTCCATTGGCGTACCATATTTTTCTTTATAAACACTACCGCAATACCCGTATGTACGCCACTGAGTAACCTACAAAGTTATTTTTTTTACTTATTTTAGATTAGCATTTAGTATTTTTAATTTATACCCGGCTTTGTAATATTACATGCCTTTTTTAAAAACAAACGCATTCTTGGATGATATTTGAATGATGATATATCTTATCAATATAAAAATTACTTATTTTAAAATTTAAAACACAAGCCGTTTAATTTTAAAAATAAAATGCATTATTGATTAGTTTAAAAGCAAACCTATTTTATAATTATAATTATTAATCAAAAATATATTAAATAAGCATATTTAAGGTAGGCCATGGGGGCAGCAAGTTTTGAAAACAACTTATTTCGGCAATTTTTTTTCTAAAAATTATGCTTGCTAAATAAGGAGTCCTCCCTATTCACGAACGTTGAAATACACGAACGAACGTTGAAATACGAGGCAACGCGTTGCAACGTATTAAATGGAATATTTGCAATTTCTTTCTGAATTTTTATTTTTATCCAACATGATTTGTCAATAAAAACCTTGCTCTTTAGATATCCCCACAAAAAGGAGTCGCATGCTGTAAGATCTGGCTATCTTGGGGGTCACTCAATGCCTTCTTGTCTGAACCTGGAAACAATCTTCGCACAAAGATCTTGCGGTATGTGAAGTAGCACCATCTTGCTAGAACCAGGTATTGTTATTTGAAAACAAGTTCAGTTGCTGTGTAAGAAACTGGTTAATGTCTATATAGCGTGCAGCATTCACTATTAAAGCATTTTTATTGTGGTCCTCAAACAAAGGGACCTATGATTCTCATTGAAGATATTGCGCACCATACCAATAATGGCTGATTGGTATAGCCAGATAAATGGAAATATGCTTCATTAGACATCCATAAATTGTGAACGTCATTTTTATGCTGCAGCATCGTTTCAGCAAAACGTAAGCGAACAGGAAGATCTATGGTTGCAAAGGTTGAACAATCTGACTTTTTTTAGAAAATTGAGATTTTTATGTAAAATTTAAAGGAGAGTAGTCCTAGATAAGCCCAAGGCCTGCCTTTGTTTTCAACTTAAAGGTTTGGACTGGGCTCTATAGATGCTTCAACGCGATTAATGTTATCAAGACTGTGTAAAGCTATGCATAGTAACGAAATACTCATACTTTCAAAAATTTCCGCTTCCTTGGTTCACCTTGTATTTAGTTTAATTTACCTCCAGAATAATTAAATCATTGGATAATATTATAATTATTAATACCAACACACATTGTTTTAAGAATTAGGCAACTTATCCTAAAACAACGAGCTTTTATAAAAACTAATTGCTGACATTTTCTTGTATCCAAAATATTGTATCAGGTATAAATTAAAAAATCCTTTCTCAACTCTAAAAGCGCTGAACAGAAAAGTCGCTTTCGATTAGGATTTTCCAATAAAATAAAAAAAAGTAATGATTAAGTTTTTGTAGCGCCCTTCCGTTTGAGTTAGTGTACTCCGAGGAACATTATTTACACGTTCGATGTACGCCATTAAACACTAGAAAGCCAATTTTAAAGAGAAAATACAACCGAAATTTATTAAATTCAATAGAAAAATGCAGTTTGCTAGTTACTATTTCCAATTTAATGAGATCTTTGACAGGATAATTTAGAGTAGCAAACATAAATAAACCTTTTTATTCTGTTAGCTAAAACTACACACTGTTTTTGAAGTATATTCTATTCAGGACAAAAAAGTTATTCAATCAGTTTAGGAAATCTGTAGTGCAAAACTAATTTATAAATACTTTTCTACAAAAAGGTTTGTAAAAATAAAGTCCTTTTTAAAAATTAGAAGAATAATTCTTATGGTTGAATTATTGACATAGAATTTTGTTATTAAATCTAGAAAAGGTCTGTTTTAATTACAAACTACCTATTTAATTATTTAACAGATTACAGTTGGTTGTAAACTTAACATAAAGTTATGTGGACCTGGATTAACATATAATATGGTTAATATTATTTCTTAGACTACAAGACCATTGCTAAATGATTTTTTCATATGTTGCCTAAACAAATGAGAATTATTAAGATCGTGTATATATATATGAAAAAATCATTTAGCAGTGGTCTTGTAGTCTAAGAAATAAAAATATTCTAAGGGTTCATTTAGGTACATTCATATTGTTGAAGAAGTGAAGAAATTAGTACTTCGAAGTTTAAATACTAGAGCTAGCTACAGGCCTTATATCCTAATAAACTCATCTTAACATGCTATTTTTCATTTGACAATGTCTCATCCTTGCTCCATTCAACCCAAAGAACTAAATTTTATCAAAAAGAGCTTTGGCGATCGGTTGCTGTCAACTTGCTTTCTTAGGCATGGATTTCCAGCAGCAAATCTTCGGATAATATTGTTTAAATTCAAGCTTTCTATAATTTAGGCTTTATTATTGTCAACGCTCACAATCAAAGTATTCGATTCTCTCCTAGACTGTAAAATAATTTAGACCAATCGGTTAAAGTTTTTTACATCCAAGGCTATAAAAAAACGTTAGGACCAATAAAAAAATTCGATTCGGATTCGCTCGATTGTGGGCCTTCGCAAACGCGTCAGACTTCAAACTTTAAGCTCAGCACATAAAGACTTACTTCTCAGCCTTATGAGGTTAGCTAATTAAAGGTAAACTAGTCGCTTATAACGCACATATTTATGAGCTTTTCTAGATTCGCTTCAAGCAAAAATATTATAAAAAACAATAAAAAACTTCCTTATCTAATATTATTCAGATTATCAATAAGCAAATTATACGTTTCATTTATATTGTGTCAAGAATCAATAATAATAATTTCTTGGTGTAAATTAACATAATTTATAGTTCGATGGTTTAATTTTGCCTGTTGCCTATTGCTGTGTAATTTTGTGTTGGCGTATACGATTCTACATGATTTAATGTAGAAACGTTTGCCATTGTTTCCTGATTGCGTCAATGTTTATTTAAATTAATTGGTCACCAAAATACATACTTTGATCATCAAAGTTCGATGTTATTGCTATCTAGTAACACAAAGCTAACAATGCAAAATAGTTGCCAACGTTAAATATTTTTTTAAATGCAAATCATTATGTTAATAATCATTATGTTAATAAATCTAAAAATTGTATCACTATAATGTTTGCTTGTTTCCAGATGCTTACTTACCTATCCATAAATATAGCGAATTTAAATGGGATGACAAATGACAAACGTCCAGAGCACTCTGCGTTCTAAACCTGGATTTATGCATCGGATTTGTGGCTAATGAGGGACCTCCAAGTGAGCCAAAACGACGGGACATGAAACCCATAGGCGTTCAAAATGGAGAGTAATAATATAAAATTTAAGTGATTTATACATATATTTCGGTTTTCTAAGATACAGTTTAACCTATAATATAATATATATATAAATATATATATATAAATATATATTGTTTATATATTCCTATATATATGTATTCATGGTTTTCCGGGATCTGGTCCGTGTTGTCGGTTTTTTTGGTTCTTAGAAGAACTGTATGTCTGACCACGCCTAACTCGCAGCAGAGCAGCAACAGTAGCCCAGCAGATAAGACCTGAAGATGGTACATGAGATTGTACTGAAACGTCGACATACGGTTCTTTTAAGAAACCAAAAAACCATATAAGATGGTACATGAGATTGTACCGAAACGTCGTCAGACATAACAAAAACCGAAAACATGAAGCAAATCCCGGAAAACCATCAGTTCATAAATATATAATTATATATATATATATATAATACAAAAAAAGGTTTATTACCTAAAAGGATTATAATCCTGATAATTATCATTAGGTTTTTATTACTGTAAAGTTAATTTACCTCGAGGTACTAAACTGTAAATAGCTACATAATTTGTTTTGAGAAACTAATAATTTATTTAAAACAAAGGAAATGTTTATAAAAAAATGATTATTAATATTAAACAATTAACAATAGATCCTATATTTATTATAGTTAAGATTATAAGAGTACTTTAAGAAGAGCACAATCTATTATAGCTATAATAGCTGTTTATAGTATATTATGTATCAAGTTTTATAAACGCCATTTTAGTTACGAGTTTAATCAAGCACGAGCGAAGCTTGCGAGCGAGTGTTTAATAAAAACGAGTGTCTAGAGAAGTTTATAAACGAGTTGCATACTATACTTTATCTACGACGAACACAAAACAGAATTTAAAGCCAATTTTATTTGTTAAAATTTTGACATCTGTCAACTGTCACCCGAATTTAACCTTACTTTTTCCCAATTTATAATAAAGCTAACTTCAGCCCGTGGCGTAAAATGTCGAAAAGCCACTGTTGTTAACTTCAGCCCGTCAATAAAATGCCATAAAGTCACAGCTTGTCAATGTAGGAGTAGATTAACAATTTTAAATACAAAATTCTAAGCGTGCGGCCTTTTATAAACCACTAAAACCTTCTTAAACGGGTTAAAATATATACCAATAACCATATGTATAGACTTATTCGTTATTCTTTGGGCTACAATTTAATATATTATATAATATAACTTTATAAGTACAATTAATAAAATAATTTTACAAATCATACATTATCGTATTATATACATCTTTGATTTAAACCATGTTTTTTTATATTTTTGTTATGTATAAGAAGTAACAGCGCCTTAAAGGCAGAGAACATTTGGTTCAAATCTAAAATCTGAATTTTTTCCGTATTGCTTCACTTTAAACAGCTGTATCTTTTTTAAATAAAATGCTTCTTAACTTTTTCTTTTGGAATCTTACCAATTAAGGTTTTTTCTTTACATTGGTGTATTATTTTTTTGATCAGATGAGGTTGACTTTTTGGACTTTTGACCAGGGCAAGCTCACCGTGCGTAGTGTGAACGAACGGTGTTTGTGCACGTTTAAACTTATTTACTCAATTTTAAGCTGTTGCTAGACTTACTATAAAATTTATATAACATGGATTTTTTTCGGAGTTTTTCAAGTAAAAGTGTTTTATCACTGCACGAAACAATTTTTTTGTTTTACAAAAATATAAATCGATTGTTAAAAGAAAACTACGCGATAGAAATGGCTGAAATTTTGACAGAAATCTACTGGTCAATCAGGAACAATCGCTAATAGACTATATATTTGATTTTGAAAAGAATTATTGTAAATAAAACTCAAACCAAATTAAAACCTGTAATCCCTGTTTTTATTGCTCAATATGCATTTAAAATTTTAACCTATTATTTTGAATACCAAAGTTGATGTTGCATTATTTTTACTGTCCAATAACGCCATTAACCTTCTTTTATGATAATATTGCTCTAAAAACACATATTAAGAACAAAATACGCATATAAAATATAGCGTTAATTTTATATTTTAAAGAAGCCCATAAGTAAATAAAATATGCTAGTTGATTCATATTAATTGACTTTATTTTTTAAAATGTATATGGTTGAAACAAATATTTGGATTGTGTAAAATATTTTGGTCAGAATTTTTAACGGGAATTATTTTCCGTCGGAAACAGAACCATATAAAAACACTGTTTTAAAGTAAATATATCTGATATGTTTCGGGTTTCTCGATTGCGTAACCGACTTTAGACGGGTTCGTTGTCGAAGAAACCTGTAACGTTCAGAATATGCAACTGTGGTTTAAAAATATTTAATTTAAGGATTGCTTAACTGTGCTTTATTTGGGAATTATAAGAGATAAAATGCATTAAACAACAGACATACTGAAAATATTATTTATAAAAGCAGTTCTAAGGAAGCATGGTCTATTTACAATGTACATTGTACATCATATTCTTTGAACATGTATTGGGCATATGCTGTAATGCGGAGCTGTTTTTTTCCAACTGTATTTCAGAAAGCGTTTTATGTATTTCACAATAGTTTAATGTATTTCGGAAGGCGTTAAAATGTATTTTAGAATAGTGAAGTATTTTTCGGAAAGCGTTAAATGTATTTAAATATAGTGAAATGTTTTTCAGAAAGCGTTAAATGTAGAATAGTGAAAATATTTAAGAAGCTTTTTAATACCTACCCACCATTTTGGAAAGAATACACAACATAAAATTAGATATAGGTACGTAAATTATACACATTAGTGTATATACATACTTAAGATACTTTTTTATAGAGCGTTCAATTTCCTACAAGAATACGACTTGGTCTTTATGGTGTACATTCTGTTGATCTGTTGATTAGTTATAAAAGTTCCAAAGTTAAAAATTTTCCATGTTATTTTAATATGTAATAGGTAATTATTAATATTAAGAGCTCATATGTATATGGCACTCTATTTGAGTTTTTGAGACACTGTGTTTATTCATAATATATAAAATATAATTTAATAAAAAAATATAGGGTGTCCCAATATTTGCAAAATTGGTTTTCTAAAAGAAAACATTTAAACACTTAGCATATACCATGTTTTTTTAGTAAAATAGAATTGTATTTTTTGTTATTTCTCTGTAAAATACATTTAACACATTCTGAAATATATTTAACGATTTATCAAATACACTTAAGTATTCTAAAATACATTTAACGCTTTCTGATATCCATTTGACGCTTTCTAAAATACAATTGGAAAATGTGTACAGTAGTGGAAATCAAATGTTTCCTTTAAGGATAAGTGAAACGTCTAATTTCAAAAGCGGCCATCTCCTTTAAAGAATATTTTAAGTGAACGTCAAAAAAACATTCTAAACAGTAATGGGTAAAAAATAAATATATTTTGAAAAACTTGTTCATATGGTAACTAAAAATATTTTTTCCACAAAATAAGTAACCAGATTTAAGTTTTAATTAAATAAACATATATTTCAAAAGGGAAATGGGCATTTTAAGTACATTTTTGTACTTAAAACATCAATGGAGATGGCCGTTATTAAAACTAACATAAAACTTTAATGAATTATTTTCCCTGCAAATAGCCGTTTTTGTTGGGATATAATTTTGCACTAATATACTACGTAATATTTCGATTTTATTAGTGTAAATAACTCATTAAAAAAAATGGAGATGGCCGCTTTTGAAATTAGACGATTCAAGTACTCTCTCCATTAATATGGAATTTAGTTGTTCTCAATCTTCTAGAATCTTTTCACCACCTTTTGCTACGCAGATGCCATTATGCCAACGGGAAAAATTAACAGCGTTCGATTTAATGCAAACAGCTTTAAAATACTTTAAGTTAAGAAGAACGTTTGAAAGGACAATTACATTGCATTGACTATTGCAACAAATAGAACATGTACAGTGGCTTGCATGTCTCTTTAACAGCAGACATGGAAGCGACATTAAGTCTTTGGATTTGTTCGTAGAGGAGAATGCACTATGTTATCTCTGATTTTTACTCCCACTAGGCTGTGAAAATAAAATAACTCTAGTAAAAGTCACACCTACATTCTGAATAAGATCGTCTATGAAAAAGCCCCATTGATCAGAATGCACTAATATTATCTCTGATGTTTACTCCCTCTAGGCTGTAAAATAAAATAACTCTAGTAAGTCACACCTACATCCTGGATAACATAGTCTATGAAAAAGCTCCTTTGATCAGATTGTACTGAGATATAATTTTAATATTGTGTGAGAAAATGAACCCAATGAACCCTTTACAGATGACTCCAGAACTGAGTAAGGCTAATAGGTCAATTCTGGGTTCTCTCGTAAAATTTCTGTAAATTCGTAAATCTATAGCTTACGATGATCTGTAACTATAATGCTTATAGAATCGTAAAAGTGGCAATTCTGGGATGTTATCTGTAAATGTCCAATTTAAAGTAGTATAAACGAACTACTGCAACTTCACGCCGATTTACTTACGATCAGACATAACCTATATTTTTATATGGATTATTTGGTTTATCCACAGTTTATCGGTTTTCATTTATGTATCAGCATATAATATAATACAAAAGTAAGAAATTTAAACTGGTTGATGAATAAAATGAGGTAAGATAATTTTACATTTAAAAGAACATATAACATATAATGAATAAAATTGTTAGTGCGTTGAGTAAAGAAGTCAATCAATGGTTAGTGGTAACGCAAAAGCAACAAAGAGAAAAAGATAAAAAACACCACTCCTCAACAGTTGAACTATATTTGGATGCAATGGATGGAGATTATCCATCGGGCCAACCATGGTAGGATAAATTTGAACAAGGAGCAGAAAATCAAAAAAAAACATTTTGAGCTTATTAAAAACTATTTAGAAAATTATATAAAGCTGAAAGAAGAACAATTAGGATTTGAAATGAAAAAAATTAAAATTTTAAATCCAAATTTTGATATTTGACCTATTACCTAATTTTTGACTAATTAGAATATTTATTTATTTTGTTGTTTAATTCTTTTTTTACCGAGTAGGCTGTGGTTTATTTTTTTAAGAATATTTTATTGTATTTTCATATGTAAAATAAAAATATAAAGTTTTTGTATTGATACAATTATTGTTTTATTTAGTCAAAATTGAAATTATTTCTAATGTAGTTAGCCCAGGCTGCTTGTCCCAATTGATAAATATTACCATTATCATATATATCCACATTGACATTATTAAAAATATTCATGTTTTTAATCTTTAAAATAGCTTTACATAACCTAACAAAAACAAACTGTAACTAGCAACGATTGGGAAACACCCGATCGTAAATATTTACGATTCTATAAGATTTTCTGTAAGCTACAGGAAGCGCAGAATTGCAAATTGTCTATAAGCTTATAGAAAGTTACAGATTTGCTTATAGATGCTTACAGATGTGCGCAGAATTGACCTATAAGTGTATTGTCAAAACCTATCCATAGGTCTCAGTTTATCACTTAATATCTATATGACCATAGTCCAGTGTGACTCTTGACTCCGTACCACAATTATAAGTAGGATCTATAACATAGGGCAATAGGAAGTACTATTTTTTTGGAAACACCTTCAATGAATTTTAGCTCAACTTTAAAAGTTATGGTCGAAGTTTGAATGAGACATTCCCGTATTCTTTATAACTTACTATACTATTGTAATTTATGATTTAATGAATTTAAAATTAAACAATGTCAGTTTTATAATCTATCTACATATAAATTATATATAAAAGCAGTGTTTATTTTAATTACAATTAAGTCTAGCACAGTATAATTAGTTTCAAGTCACTTTTCTGTCAAACCCATTATTCCTATATTACATTTTACCTATGTTGTTCACTTTCCAGACAAAACATTTCCCCAAATAACCATAAACAGTTCGGTTGGATTTGGTTGTTTATTTTTTTTTTGTTTAGAATTAAAAAGTGCGTGAACAATTTAAATATGTTTTAAATACGTAACGTAACAAATATAGGTATAATAAAATTTCGTATAATAAAATAGTATATTATGTATATATTATATATTATTATAATAGTAGATTATGTATATATTTTATTTTATTGTAGTTAGTTTAATATAATTCGTGTGTAAAATGGCGTAATAAATAATAAACGCCATTTAAGACACGAATTTAATTTAGACACGAGCGAGCTTGCGAGCGAGTGCTTGATAAATGAGTGTCTGGAAAAGTCTATAAATGAATTGCATAATATACTAAATTTAAAATTTGTATAAAGGGACATCTATAAGACAATAGAGTAACTTGAGAATATGTATTGACGACGCGCTGGTGTAAATGTCAAATTTTTATGTGTAAATCAAAATAATCCCTTAAAAATGGATTGTTTAGAAGCAATTTTTTACAGTGAAAGTAAAGAAAATATTTTATGGTGGAGTCTCCACGCGAAATTAAGTTAAATTTAGTTTACTGCCGGCGAAATTAAAAGGTCAGTACAATGTCATATAACATATTGGCGTTGAGAAACTATTTAATACTTTTGTATTTTTGCATTAAGATAATAAAATTATTTTTACATTTATTATTATTTTACAAGAAGGGCACTTTACTTTAACCATTGTATGACATTTGACAACTGTCAAGTAACTTCTCAGGGAAACTACTTATTCGAATGGAAGAAAAAGTAGGTAGGTAGCTTATATGTTATTCCAGATCATAATCTATAGATATAAATTTTTTAATCATGAATGGTATGTTCTCATTTAAAAAATTAAGTTGGGCTGGCTTTAGCCACTGGGGTTCCTTAATGAAGGTTTTTAATGGACATTAATGGTCATACTGATTCCCCTACATAACCTTCAAACAGTTTTAAGAAATTTTTTATGTCTATTTTAAGTCCAGCTCATTTTTAAATAATCCCCTTTATTTAATATTGGTAAAATGCAAAAAATGTACATTATCTTTGGTCTCTTTTAACAGCTTAATTACGAATAAGCTATTCCACATTGGGGGCGCAGCAATGAGATCTCGCACCGCCTGAAAAACTTGCTAGGACCGCCCCTGCACACAATTAGGGTAGATACTCACATATTTTATAAATCATAAAACAAAAGATTTTTATATGAATGTGGATTTATAACGTGACAATACATGGATATTGTTTACAAAACCGTAAACGATATAGTTAGTTGATAATGTTTTGTTTTAAAACCATTGGATGTCTACATAAATATATTAGTTGTGTAAGTTACTATATTAAAAACATATACAGGGTGGCCTATCAAAAACAGTCCAGGTTTACGGCTTTGTATATGAAAATCTTCGGACCCGTATTCTTTTGTTTTCAGAAGGACATATTTACACATTAATTTTATCACTGTAACTTTAACCCCTTAGTGGGGGCGGCATTCACTCATATTTTTTAAAATGGAAAGGGGTATGTTGTGATACATCTTTAAAAGGGCATTACATTTTCTTTAAAATGTCCGCCATATTGGATCCGCCATTTAGTTTTTGAAAAAAAGGATATTAAATTCGTAATCAATGACCCCTAAAACTCTTAAGTCCCTGTTTTGGTAAACATAGAACTAAACCTTCATTTTTTGACAATGTTTTTGGTCTTTTTGGACCACTGTGTGGCGCTTCGTTTTTTAAATTTGTGCTGCGGTTTAATTTTATTGATTACTACGTATTTTCTTATTAACTGTTAAAAATTTCCTCCGTTTACCCGTTCCCGGACATTGTGAAGAATATCGGGTGTAATTTTTTGGCATTGATTAGTGAATTTTGGATTTTAGATCTCTCCAAAAAAAAAAACAAGGAAAGATAAATCTGGTGATATCGCGGTCCATTCAATAGCACCACTTCTCTCAATCCATCTACCAGAAACGTCTGTACAGGTAATGCATAATGGAGAGGAGACCCGTCTTTCTAAAATATCGGATTTTCTTCATGGTAACTTTGGTCGTTTTCCATAATTTCGATCAACGCTAGGTTGACGGCATTCTTCAACAAGTCTAAGTAAGTAGCTTCATTTAAATTTTCCGGCAAGAAAAATGATCACTAAAAATACCAGCCCAAACGTTTAATTTCTGAGGATGTGGAGTATGAACCTCATGGAATTCCATTGGATTCGTGTCGGTCCAATAACGTCAATTAGGACGATTGAAGGTATACAAGTGATAGTAGGTATTTTTACTAGAAATAAAAAATATATGTATTCAAAAATGAAATAATATACAAATTATATCACATTAAGGTGTCTCTTCTCCGTGATGTAAAAACTTGTGAATGTTTTTGATGGCTACAGTTACTCTAGATGTACTGAATAAAACATAAGTCGGATGCCGTTGCGAGGTGTTTTATATACATATTTAAAAATACAAATGTTTGTTTAAAAATACGAGAAAAGTTTAATAATTTTGGTTAGATGGATAAAGTACTCGATATAATAATAATAATAATAATAATAATAAATGTCTTTATTTATTTTTTAAATTTGAAAGATTACAAAACAAAAGATCTGGGCGAAGTTCAGATAGATAAAAAATTATCCCCTGCTCTACCACTTAACCCAGAGCTACTTAATAAAACTAATAACAAACATAAAGATCGAATACAGATATCATAAAGTAAAATAAAATATAATTATATAAAATTAAACTAAATCAAATTAAATTACATCAAATTAAATTAAATTAAATGCACACATTTTGGATTATAGAATACAAAATATATAAAGCAGATAGAAGAGAAAAATAAAATAAAATATATTCCCTGTAAGCAGAAAGTTTTTGTAAGAGATTTGAAATTTTCTAAGGTTTAAATTTTTTAATAAAGGTGGAATTGAATTATAAATTTTATAAATTGAAAAAGTAAAAGACCTTTCAAATAAAGAAGAGGGATATGAATAAATAAAGTTTATAAAACAAATAAAATGATGCTCAAAATATTGTACATACTGATTGACGATATCCATATCAACTTTTCCCACCAAAATCACTTTTAACACAGGAGTGTCGCGAACGAAGACGTTCGATTTAAAGGAGCGCTAAGTTATAGCGGTTGGTACCGCGGACTGGGATAGCCAATTCAGGTAGAAACTACACCAAAAGATAGCCTTTTTATCTGGTTTAAGACGCAATCTTAGATCTAGTAATAAAAATGAACAAAATTGAGTTTTGGCCACGTTTTAGCTCTAAATACCTGTCTGTGCGGCAGCCATTATCATCTTTATGCAATTCTTGAAGAAGTTGAATTTTATATGGGTGCAATTTATTATGTTTCAGAATTCTCTGTACAGTGTCCCCAGAAACTCCCGTTACATCAAAGGGTCCAAAGTAATTTCAACCAGAACAGCTACTTCTACTGCCGGATGTTCAATATCTCGTTTTTTATTTGTCACTGAACCAGTTTGCTGGAATTTTGCTGAATGTAACCATGATGTACGTGTCTATTTGCATGCCTCTTTTTATTAATTTTTTTCAAGAAATTTGAGTTTTTGAGATATAGTCAATTTTCCAAATAACTGCTCTACTTTCATAATTTTTGACGGAATTTTCGGATTCAGGTGACAATTTTCATAAGAATGAACATAAAATGTTGGGAATACCAAGGTATCCCATGGTTTACCATGGTATAAGTTTAAAAGCAGCCACTAATAACTGTATTAATTACACAGTAAAAAATTTTGCCCGTGTAAATTTTTTAGTGTATGGGTAAAAATATTAGAGTTGATTTGTAAGTGTAAAAGTTACACTACAAAATTAACTTATTAATTTTATTAAACACATTTAAAAGAATATGAACATTATTCATTGGTACATTCACAATATTTATTATTAAAATAAATCAAAAGGGTAGAAAAACTTAATGCGAGTGTTTATTACCCCTTAATGTGTTAAATAGTGACAAAATGTACACTACAGTGCATGTCAATTTCTTTGTTTGTTTTGATGTTACTAAGAGCTCTTTTTTCTTTAGACTACTAGTGCACATTGTATCACAATTAAAGTTAAATTACACCAATAGACTGAAAAAACTGGTAATAACTGAAATGTGTTTTAAAATGTTTGTTTGGTATACCGCGTTGTGGAAGTGTGGCATTTTTGTTCAGTTAGATTTTATTTACGGTGAATCCATAAGAGGACATTCTTATTTTTTGGTAAGTATTATGCTTACTTTTTCTTTAAGCCTTAATACTCAATAAATACCAATATGTTAAAAGGATGTCCATACCCGAACTATATCAATAATGTACAGCAGTAGGTAGGGTTCTTGTAACATTAATAATATAAATACATACACACTTGATTTACTTTTTATTTTCAAGCGTAATGGTTGTTATATTTACCTATACCTACATTTTTATTAATATAATGGAAAATTTGTACACGTTTGGTAAATCCCCGACATAAAGCCGCCTGACGCCTCTCTACCAATGGGATGACCCATTTTTATAACAGAAAAATGAATTACTGATGAATTCTTAAGATAATTCATTGCTTACAAGTTGACAGCCAGTAAAACTTTTACGTTTTAAGGAACCATTTTGCTTAAGCCAGCCATACGACTCAAATATAAAATTATATTTTAAAAGGCACCGATTTTGATAATTGTCATAGATTTTTGTTCCAAATAAATGTTTCTCTTTATTTACCTTTTCGTTTTATTCACTACCACCAATAGGTTTTACTCAAGTTATAGTGTTAATGTACACTAGAAGTTTGCACTAAAAGAGTAAAAGTACCTTTCTAAAATTAGAACTTTTCCAAAGAAGTGTTAATTTACACTGAATAAAAGTGGGATTTTACCCAGGAAGTGTAGGAGTACACAATTTTAGGTAAATCAACACTTTTTAATACAGTGTAAAATTACTTTATCCTCAGTGCTGTAGTGTTAAATCATACTTGTAGTGTTATAAAATAACACTATTAGTGTGGACCTGTGTGAACTCTAATTAGTGTTGCTTAGAGTTGATTTTTTTTTACTGTGTAGTCATTTTTGACTAATTCATTTTTAGAGAGAAGATTATAGCTAACTTCAAGGTTCTAAAATATCTGGATTTTGATTTAATTTAAAATAAAATATTTAATTAAAAAAAAAATGCAGCCATACTTTCTATTGAACCGTAAGTACATATATTCAAAATATTTTTCCAAAACGTGGCAAAGCTTTTTCAAAGCGAAAACCGAACTAAATTCTCTTCATTTACAGTGGGCGGGATCTTCTAAACGTTTCGGTCTATTTGAGCGCCGCGTCGTCCCAAAACGGACCGGCGCCTCGGAAAGAGCCCGCTTGATTTCAGCAACGCTCCGGAATCGTAAAATCAGTGTAAGCGGCGCCGTCCTGGCGTCGCGACGTCTACTCCTAGCCGTCGAAACGAACCACCTGTTCAGCACTCTGCATGTTGTTCATCTGCTCTGGCCTTGGTGGACGCTGTGGTTGTTTGTGTGGATACTACTATAAGGTAAGATTTCGTTCATACCTATATCTAATAAGTAAGTTGTTTTTTAATATTACAATATTTTATTAAATTAATAATATAATAATGTACTATATTAGTTTATGACAAGATCATGTCAAGAAATAAAACAGGTTAATTGAATTTAATTTAAAAAAAATTATTAATATTATTAATACTTATTATGTTTTATCATTATTTGCATTTAATATAAGCAGCTAGAAATATTTCAGATTATATTAATTAACGAAATAAATATTCACCATATATTATATTATATTATATTACATTCAGAAATAGCTTTATTTTTGCAATCCTTATTTTGAAACGTTTTTTATAATAAATCATATCAAATCAGGAAATGATAGTGGGGTTTTTAATATGTACACGGCCGTTAATATAACCTGAATGTAACTACAAATCTTTGGAAATTAAGTTAACCGCCAAAATTTATTATTTCATTTGTTTATATTTAACTTTTATATTTATTTATCTATATTCTAAACGCGCTACGAGAAATTTTACAGGAGAAAGGAAAGACCAGGCAAGCGTTGCATGCAAAATATTTCAGAAAAATTATTTTAAATAACTGATTACAAAGCACTCTTTAATTAATTTATCCCGAACATATTTCAGAAATTGATTGATTTTACTCGAACCGAGACACATTTATTAAAAGTTTTTATCTTTTATATTATATAGAAATAAATATATTTTTTTTTTATATTTCTGTATATATGGACGGACTTTGTATATATTGATAGTTTTTATATTGCAGAATGTTTTAATGGTTTTTAGTGCATACTTTTCACAGCCTTAGTTATGAAAACTAGAGATGGGATTTTAGTGTTATTACCTATTTGTCTAGGCTAATCATAACTTTAGGTGCAATGGAATAAAATCCGCTTTAAAGAAAATAATTTCATTTGAGCCTTTTTATTTTATATATATTTTACCTTTTTTTCATTTTTAACAGAAATGAACCAAATTTACAAATTTTACCATAAAAAAACAAGCTTTTTTGTAATATTAGGGTTGTATTCAGATGACATAATTGCAACTAAAAACATTTCTATCATAATGAATGTGAATTTGTTATTTTATGGAATTGTATGCTTATTAACAATAATTATTTGTTTTACAAGTGCTGAAAAGCGTTTAAAAAGTGTTTAAGTTGCTCATGAGGCCGTTAGGCCGACTGTGCATTAACACGAGCTTGAAGAAAGCTTTTCTCACAAGTGAAACACAATGTTTTTTCTACGACCCTTTTACAAAACAAAATAACCTAAAAACGTGTTTGACAGCTGTTGAAATTACTTTCATCTTATTTTTTTAATTTTTAAAGTATAAGTTACATAATATCAATAAACATACCTTCTCAATTTAAATAAAGGCACTAAAAATTAATGACTTTACATTCGTATTTTGCCTTGCCAATGAAAAGATTAATTTTCTAAGCAACGATGCCATAACGAAATGTGACTTTTACATAGTGGTCGTAGAAAAAAACACTATAAATGTGCCGTCGCATTAAAAAATTATAAAATTTATGATGGTACCTATTATAATATTTTTAAATTTTTCAAATCATAAAAAACTGGTTCAATAATGAATTTAATTATTTTACCACCACAAAGTTGCTTTCCAGTACCTAATTTAAGAATTTTCTTACCTAAAACAAGAAAAAACTTTACCTATTTTTATTTTAACCTAAAATTAATATTAACATTTAAAAACAAAGGTTTTTGGTTCTTAAAAGAACCGTATGTCTGACGACGTTTGGATACAATCTCATGTGCCATATTTAGGTCTTATCTGCTGGGCTGCTGTTGCTGCTCTGCTGCGAGTTAGACGTGCAGAGCAGCAACAGCATCCCAGCAGATAAAACCTGAAGATGGTACATAAAATTGTACCGAAACGTCGTCAGACATACCAAAAACCGACAACACGGAGCAGAACCCGGAAAACCATTAATACATATAACGCCCGTGGAAACCTAAAGCAGAACACTTACTTTTATAAAACGGTATACCATGAAAATACTGTTTATTAATAATATAATATATATTTATATTATTGGATCCCAATGTCAATATGGAATAAGAAAATGGTCATAAAGAGCAGAAATTGTTTATAATGAAAAAGCAGGTAGCAAAGAAAACGGCCGATCATTAAACTTTTTAGATATAATCGGTGAATTTTGGGCCAATGGAAATTCCCCCAGGGTCAGATTTTTCAAACAAAAAAGTAAAGATATACATTTTTTATTATTACCTATTAGTTTTGCCGCTGCTTATAGTAGTACAGATCTTTTATGTAAAAATAAATTTTCAAGTTCTCTTGTTATCAGAATTAATAAAAAACAATTTTTGTCATAAACCTTAAATATATACAGGGGGTCGGGAAAATGATGTGCAATAATCTACAAGTGATTTATAGGGGCAAAAATATAAAGAAAACTTAATATGAAATGATGAACAGATGTCTTATTATTTTTATTTCTGAAACGGTTTGATATAAAATAATGTATTTTTTTAATATTTCTTAAAAAACTTAATTTTTATACTATGCAGCCAACTTAAAAATTGAACACAAAAAATTTGGGGCTAAAAATACCTCTGCTTAATACACTCATAAATAAAAACTTAAAAATTTTGTTATTTCTAAATTCAGCATAAAAAGTTAAGTAAGCATACAACATTTTATTATTTCATCTACTCCTATTGTTTTTTTTTGTAAATAATGATAAACATAACAACGGGAATTTAAACTCATTATTCACGTTGTTATGCATCAGTGATTGGCCAATTTCAATATTTTGAAAGATATCAGATTTTATTTATTTATTTTTGAAAATCATTTAAATTTCTACTTATTGGAGTAAATAAAGTATAGTGTTACACGTGAAATTATGCGCATTATCTCTAGTATAATAATATACTAATATCTCAAACCATTTCGGACGTAACAATAAAAAACCATCTTTAGGGACGCTCTTTGGCTGTAGCTCCCTTAGGGGCCATTTGCCGACTTAAAACAAATCACCAAGTTCAATTAACTAAACCCACAGTATAAACCACTTACAAAAGAATCATAAAATAGACAAACTCATAGAAAAAGAATAAACAAAATATTGCGTAAATAACCACAGATTTGTTCTTTAAACAGTTCAGAATTTTATAACCAAAACAAACCTAAAGAAGGAATCTGTATTTATTTTATTGGCTACAAGATGGCGATAGTGTTAAAATATGTTTATTTTAGAATAGAAATATAATTTCGATTAAATCGATTTATTATAAGAAAAATAATACAATTTATTATTGAATTTTGAAAAACGTGTGAAGTATAATTTATCTAAAATTCCGCAACAGTGTTGCCACAACACCTGCTTATTTCCTTGGATGTAGGCGTGCCTGCCTCTCGTATGCTAATACGAGAGGAGGAGACAAATATGATATCGCATTGTAATAGAACAAGTCTAAATTAGTTCAGGCATGCTTCTGAGCCAATCATCTAGCTACAAATATTAGTTTAAATTGCGGTCGTTTTAAATTCAAATAATTTAAATGTTGCTGGGTATTCCACGTATAAAATCAATCAATTTTATTGACTATTTCACAATTCATGTAATCCAAATATTAAAAATTTGTAGTATATTATAGAAAGTAAAATATTTAAATTATACTTAATTTTTTAATTCTCTATGATGAGGCACTGTCTCACCTCCCTCCCCTGACGGGCCGCCACTGTTGGGCAGCATAGGCGCTTGTGTAGTAACGATCGAGAAATGCTTTATTTTTGAAATAAACAAATTATTATTTTACTATTCGAAAGATTGTGCCCTTATCTACTTAAAACAATCATAATCTTAAACATTTGTTGCACCTAAGATTTGTTTTCTTGAAGCGCGTTACATATAACTTTATATATTATATTTTTATTGATTATTATACAAATATTTATTTAAAAATGTGCCTGTTTAATGTATTATTATTTTACAACAAGAAATAAACTAAATTTTAGTTTAAAAACTTTATTCTTTAGAGGTTATAAAAAGGAAAATGGATTTTTGTAATATAAAGTTATTGCATCTTTTATAATTTATTTAACATAGTTTATAGTTTAAAGTTAACCATTCAAATTTTAAAACATAGCATATATCTAATAGTATATTATGTACTCTCTAAAAATGACTTAGTCAAAAATGACTAATTTAATAGTTATTAGTGGCTGCTTTTTCACTTCTACCATGGTTAACTATGGAATACCATGGTATTCCAAAATTTAACAGTCAATTCCTATGTAAAATTGTCTCCTGAATCCGAAAATACCGTCAAAAATTATAAAACTGAAGGAAAAAAACCTAGTACCTAGTAGGAGTTCACGATCGTGTCGACAAACATTTGTTTTCAGGAAATGTTTATAGTAGGTACTTAAGGGCGTAGAAGTGGGGGGGTGTGACAATGCCCACCCAAATGATAAGGGGGAGAGGGGGGTTACTTGATAAAAAATGTACGCTCCAAATTCTTTGAAAAAATCTACCAATAATACATGAAATGCTAAAATCGTTTGTATTGTGTGCTAAAATGATTAGCTTGAGCTTTATTACCGTTATAACGAATTTTATTGCTAATAAGATAAGAAATCGCATATTACCCTTGTTATTGTTACGGTAATATGCAACCCCCCTTAAAACCGTTCCTGCGCCACTAGTATAGAGTTTTAGAAATCCGAAAGCATCGTTGACTATAGTTAATGATATATTGGCGTAAAATAATATACCAATATAGGACCAACCTTGGATAAAAATTGGCAAGATATATTAAATTATCATGTTATGCTAATATAGGGCTAACATCGGCTAAATAAATCCAACATTGGCCCCAGATAAAATATTGGGCATAGACGCGCCCCATATAGTACCAATATTTTGTGCTTCTGGGGATGGGTCAAGAAAGTTTTTTTGAAGAAACTAAGAAAATTGAATGTAATTAATAAGTTTTAATATAAATAATCTTATACTTATACTATAAAAAACTTACTTTGAAATGACGAACAAATTTTAATAAAGTTAGTTATTTTTTACTGACAGCTTTAAACTGCCATTTTGCAATTTTACCAAATGAGTTCAATTGTCAAAATTCATGATATCAAAAGTACCGGGAAATTGTACATAAAATCAAATCGTTCTTTATTAATAATTATTTTATGCCACAATTAAATTATTATATGGGAAATTTGTATTGTCCTCAGCTATCACAAATTTCAAAATGTACTCTATAAAAATTAATTAGTCAAAAATTACTAATTTAATAGTTATAAGTGGCTGCTTTTTCACTTGTACCATGCGTAACCATGGTATACCATGGTATCACAAAATTTAACAGCCATTTCTTATGTAAAATTGTCCCTTGAATCCGAAAATGTCGTCAAAAGTTAAAAAAGTAAAACAGTTTTTGTGATATAGTCAATTTTCCATTTAACATGAAATTTACTTTATCTCAAAAACTGCTCCACGTTTATAATTTTTGACGGTATTTTCCGATTCAGGGGACAATTATACATAAGAATTGGCTGTTAAATTTTGGGATATCATGGTATTTTAAGGTTAACCATGGTACAAGTAAAAAAGCAGCCACTTATAACTAAGCTGAGGACAACTATAATATTCCTATTTAGAGTAAAATAAAAAGTCGCATGGTGCCATATCTGGCGAATAAGGTACCGCATGTAGACCCATGCTTGGCCAAATAGGTGCACCTACAGCAAATTTAACCCTTATGACACTTGTCGAGCAGAAACACGTTTCATGAGCATTACCTTACTGACTTTATGCTCACAAGAACTAAAGAAAATCAAACGAAGTGGATGACCAACTAGAACTCGATTTCAACCACTTTGAAATGTTTATAACATTTGTAATGCCCGAGTTTTGGAAATACCATTTTGGCCAAATGCTTTCGTTAAAATAAACAAATTTAATACAATTTCTTTGTATCACATTTTCTTTTCCGACACAGTGATCATGATAAAAATATATTTTATAAATCTTACAAGTTGATAAAAAATTACAAACTATCGATTTTAATTGTTCTTGTGTAAGACCACACTTCTTGAACTTTTTAAAAAATTGGGAAGACTTTTATGATACAACTTCTTTTTAAGTGGCCTTAATTTTTTCGGTTAGCCAACATAATATGTTTTAACATTCTTTACCTTCAGTGCTTTAAACAAATTTACAGTAGGGTAAGATCGATATAAAGAAAGAGCATTTTTCTAGACGAATCAGGATCTGCCTTTACAATTTTTCTCAGGTTCTCGGTTTCAAAATTATAGGGTGATTACTGGTTTTGGGCTAAATTTAAACAAGCCATATCTTTTAAATGTCTGTTTTAAATCGATTACAAATTGGCATCTTTATACTAGTCTTTTTCCGATTTGACACTGGACTATTTCCCCGGTCTTATAAAATTATTTATTTATCATCCAAAGATAATACACCCCATAGATTGGAAACTGCACTAGCGCTAGCGGCAAAAGGCTAAAGTAAATTGACGCCATCTAGATCTACAATACCTAAGCAAAGCTAAAAATTGAATTAGATTTCTGTAACATATATGTTGATGCTTTGTAGGGTTATATATTGTATTTACTGCTGTATTTTAAATAAAATAAGTATGAATGTAAGATTTATTTATTGTAGTAATAATATAATATAAAATAAAATACATACATCTATATGTACATATTAAATACATAATCGGTATATATGAATATGTTTTTGTTTGGGGAGTGCAAACCTAAAAATATTAGTCTTAATTCTTCAATAATAAGAGAATATTCTAAAATTTGGTAAATTAGTCCAGGCTCCTTATACGATTTTAAACTTAACATATAGGAATTTGTACAAGGCTTTTGAGTGTGGACTTTTGGCAAGTTCTAACCAAGCGCGAAAAATACATCTTGCCAACACTTGGTTTTGGAACAACCATAAGTAGCCTGGACTTGGCCTGGACTAAATTACCATTAAACAAGCAATCCTAAATAATTCATAATTCACAAACAGTATTTTTAAGCTAGAGCGATACTGCAGTGCTAAGCCAAAAAGACGCAACTCCACAATTTACTTTATAAATTATAGCGCTTTATTGTTTTTTCATAACATACGTTCAATTTAATTAGCAATTTTTAAGAGCTATATAGTAATTTAAAATGTATGTATAGTTAAAATGCGTCTTTTTTGCTAAGAGTAGATGAGTATTTTTGGGTTAGGACGGCAGGATAGTCAATACTTACAAATTGGTTACATTTCCGCACCTAACAACAGCACATTTCACAACCATTAACACGTTTTATCACTTTTAAGGCCCAAAAATGTATTTAATAATTCAAAAATTATGATCGACATCAATTATTATGATTGACATTGACATTTGCAAATAGCGTTTGTACAGATGTCTGCAATTTACAAATAGATATAGTTCAGGTATTTTAGCTCTGAAGGGCAGTGGTGGAAGAGTTTCCAATCTATGGGTGTATTATCTTTGGGATCACCTTCTGGCAGAAAATAATGTCTTCCAGCAAAAGAAACCACACAAAACATAATAATTGAATTAAATGTTATTTTTCTTTATAACTTGTCATTGGATCAATAGCAAAATTGAAATCCTGGAAATACCTTTAGTTATATTTTTTCCTGGAAAACTTGAATGGTGCTAAACGAATTGATTCGCCATGTTTGCAGCATTTTTCATGTACCTTTCAGATGTAAAAACAGTACAAGTATACAAGATGATTTTTTATATAAAAGTTTTTGGGCATAAAATTTAAGTTTGCATCTGCAATTTTCGAATAGACTTCAGACCAAATCCATTTAAAATTGTTGCCTGTTGAAATTTTCGCCCAAAAATGTAAAGGCAGATTCGCTTTGAAAAAACGCTACCTGCCCTTTATTCCACCTAATAATAATTTAAAATTTATTTACAACATTTTAATTAAGAAACTAATCCCCAGCGCAATTTTTAAAAGTCGATAAATTTTGGAACAAACCCTCGGATATAATTCGTTAATTATAAACCAAGTTAGACCTCCTGTATAACTAGATTTAAAAGCGTTGGAGATTAAGCAGCCCACTGGATCTTAGTAATCTGATATCTACATGCCTCCAAGCATTTGTTTCTAATTACGTTTGGGGTTGACTCGAGCAGCGGAACCCCGGCTCGCTAGATGCGAGAAGACAATCATAAATTCGAGGTAAAAACAATATTTTTAAGACTTTTAGGCGTTTTTTAAGTTGTTTTATGAAAGTAAGTAGATAAAATACAAATGTATTAGGAAAAGGTGTTTACTCTGGATTGTAGATGAAAACATTTTAAAAGCATTTTTTGTTTTGCTTTTCGGTTTAATTATTATCTCAAAGTTTCAGGTTTCCTGGCATCGTAACCGATTTTAAACTGGTTCGTTGTCGACGAAACCTAAAATAATTGAGATAAATTCTGCATAAAAAATACCTATACAATTAAAAGAAACAATCAAAATAAATCGTTAGGATTTTTGGAGGTAAAGTAAGGTAAGAATATTTTTTTGTATTAAATTTAATTATTTATTTGGCAATTGCACTTATAGACAAAAGCATATAATATATTAAATTATTATAAGTATATATTAAAATGTATTTCTCATCTAGAGAACTATTTAAAAAAATTAAAATATTGCCTGTACCATGGGCACAAATTCTGGAGCTAGGCATATATGTATTTTTAAACAAAAGTAAATTCTTAATGAATTCTGATATCCACAATTTTAATACCCGAAAGAAAAATGTAAGAACGCAATGTAATCGTCTAAATTTAGGTAAAAAGACCCCGAACAGTTTAGGCATACATATATTAAAAATAAGTCAATTAACATTTTAGAACGCTTTTAAAGTCATATTTATTGTCCAACTGTTATTATGGTATGAGTGAATTTCTTTTAATGTAGCTTTAGTTCCTGTAAGTTTTTCAAACTAATATTATGTATACCTATATATAGGTACCTATTTTTAATTGTAGAAAAGGTAGATTTATTTTGAAGGTGTATGTAATGAATATTTCCTTATTATTTGTAAATATTTATTTGCGACTAGTTTCGGTCTTTAGACCATCTTCAGGCAAACTACAACAAAGCATAAAATATTGTTAAAGTATAAATAGGTAAATATTAGGTTTAATTTTTTATTTCAAGAAAAAAAGTTTTAAAGAAACTACTAAACGAAACCACCAAAGAAGAAGGAAACAAAACTACCGTCGATTCACTTACCAAGGTAACATCAAAAACAAATTAGAAAAAGTCCTGAAAAAATATGATATCACCTGTGCTACATCCCAAAAACAAAACATCATAAATTACCTAAAAAATGCAAGATCCCACACAACACCTGGACAAAAATGGAGTTTATTGCATAAAATGCAACAACTGCCCCGCAACATACATCGGAGAAACTGGAAGGAAAATAAGAACCAGAATACAAGAACATATTAAAGACAACAAAAACTTAAACTTTGGTAGACACCTACACACCACTGGACACAATTTCGAAAATTTGAACAAAATTGTTAAAATTCTACACAACGAAGATAAATGCACAAAACTTACCTTATTAGAGGCCATGGAAATACATAAGTTCAAACAAAACAACAACGACATCCTCCTCAACGACCAAGTTAACTTAAACTATTTACCACTATTTAAACAATTAAAACTTAACTAACTAATTCCTGACTCCACTTGTATTCGCGTAGTATATTCAATTTAGTTCGAAAGTCTGCTAAATTCAAATTATTAGTACCTACATCTTCTTTTATCAATGAATTCAGCCCTAATTGTTTGTGTATTTTGACGTTGTAAGTTTTATATCCAATATTTGTTATTTAAAATTATTTAAAATCACTTTTCCCAAATATTAGACATAACCTAACAAAAAATTAAACCTTATATTTATCTATTTATACTAGAACAATATTTTATGCTTTGTTGTAGTGTGCCTGAAGATGGTCTAAAGAACGAAACTAGTCGCAAATAAATATTTACAAATAATAAGGAAATATTCATTATATACACCTTCAAAATTTTGTTTATGTTTGTCTATTTTCAAATGTACCTTGACGTTTTCTACACATGTATGTGTCCTCTGAAATAAATCCTATTATTATTATTAATATTTTTATTATTTTTATTATAATGCTGTGCATTGTATTTAAATGCATACATTGTTTTCCGCAAAAAACGAAGCGCCAAGCATCCATCCGACCAAAATAAATAAACACACCGAATTGTGGCCACCCAGGTATAAAACTCAATTTTTTCTAGCGGAGCTATAAAACGATGCTATAAAACGAGCATAGAGGCCGTTCTTTTTCTCTTACAAACATATTTTATAGGATATACGACATAATTTGAAACAAACAAATGTTGAAAAAATAAACTAACAAAACTATCATTAATGCATTGGTATTTTGTAAAAAAATGTTTTTATTAATTTAAATTAACATTAATTGTTTTATTTCATTGTGAATAAACTCGTTTTTAATATTGCATTTTTGCCTTTTCGCTCCTTTTTTTCTTTCCTACTTTTTTTCTGCCTATTTTGCCCATTTTGGGTGCCTTTTTAAGAGCCTTCTTTCAAACTGTAAATGCCTTAGGGTCTCTATTTGAAAAAGTTAAGATGCTTTTATTAATAAAATGTGTATTTAAATCAAACTTTAAATCGATAAGATACGGCTGGGTTTTATTAAATTAAAGAAAAAAAGCAATATTTATCTACTTATTGGAGTAGATAAAGTATTACAATCGAGATTATGCGCATTATTATACTCGGATGATTTAAGTCTCTCGTCTGGCGACTCGGGACACAAACTTCATCCTCGTGAATATTATGCATGCTATAGCATGCATTAACTCTCGTATAAAAATATACTATTAATTACTCCAATAAGTAAATAATTTAATGATTTTTAAAATTAAATAAATAAAATCTGACATCTGACAAAAATGTTTTTGCATGCATGTTTTATGCATAATAAAAAAGTTTTTCGCTATTGCCAAGCTGATACGAAGACACACTGTAGAAAAATATCCAGACGTGTAGGGGCTAAACTAAATTCAGATTCAGTTTTAGCGAACGAAAATACATATAAATATTATGGTCTTATTCATAACACAGACAACTTTTTTTGTGGGCCTGTAATTAATATTTCACAATAATTACACTATAATAGTTAGAATTACTAACATTGAGTAAACCCACCTACATTACCTAATTTTGGGCTGCTGATTTCAAAAATGCCACTCGTTTTTCTCCAGGACATCTAGAATTTGAATTGCGTAATAAAATACTCTGTCCAATCATCTTAAAATGTAAGTTTTCTCGTTAATTTTTTGTTTAATTATTAAATTATTTTGCCTTAAATCTATTTTGGATGTAACGAGTACCTGTATATTTTTTACCTTTTTTGTCAAAAATATACAGGGACTTCATACAAACTCATCGGTAGGTATATGTCAAATAAAAAATATTTATATTGTAGCAGTAGTAGTATTATATCCCTCATAGAAAATATTTAGACCAAAGGAATAACATTTTAGATATTAAAACTAAAATTCTAATGTATTTTTTTTGTAAAAAGTATCATTTTTTGAAATTTTTGTGTAGTTTTTTTAATTACTAAATTTAAAAGGCACCAAAGTAAACGGATTTCGGTATAAACATTACTCTTCGACAATTATTTGAAATTTTGTTATTCACATCACGCCTAAAGTAACCAAAAATTTAATCTCCAATCTTATATTTATTAAATATTATTATATCAGGTCAAAAATTGGCGCCTATTCTTTAAAGAAATGCTCTTCGCTTTTCAAAGAATTTATGTTAATTTGCCCAAATTTCTTAGAGTCAAGTTAACAAACCACCAAGTTTGAGCTAAAAGTCTAAAAAATGTCCTGGTCAATCGAACTTGTGGTATTTGTTGAGAAAACATCAGTAAATAAATTAAATCATTTTTGTGTCACATGGTCATTTTCTATACAATAATACATCCGTTACTATGAAAAAGGTAAATAGAAAAATATTCGCCAATATCAATTACTTCCTTTTTATCCCTCAGCAAACCGTATTTTTGACAGTTTTTAATGGGTCTAAATTGACAGGTTTTCGAACATAATATTCATACGGAACTTAATTAAAATAAATTGTGAAATACTGGTTATTTTTTACATAAAATACATTAAAATTTTAGTTTTAGTATTTAAAATGTCATACCGCCAAGTTAAATATTATCTATTTGACGTATACCGATTACTTCAGTACAATCAAGATAAATTTAAGCAAAATAATTTATTAAATAATTAAAATATTAACATAAACCTACATTTTGAGGTAATTGAGCAGAGCATTTTATTACGCAATTATTTTAAATCCTAGACGTCCTAAAGCAAAACGAGTGACATTTTTTAAATAAGCGGCCCAAAATTAGTTAAACTAGACCGAAGAACTCAATGTTAAAAAAAAAAGTTTATAAAACTATCATAGTTTTATTATTGTAAAATATGAACTAAGAAATAATGATTTTAAGCCTTAGATTCTAAGGTTTAGTAGCATTTTTTTCTCAATTGTCACATAACCATGTGACAATAATTAAATATCAATTTATTTTACCTACTAATTTTTTTTCATAAAATAAAACAACAGCTTAAAATTTTTATTTAAATCTTTTAAATTTTATTTAATTTTGTAAATATTGTAAAACAAATAAATTTACTCCTTTTCATTGTTTATACTGTAAAATGCATTAAAAGTGCGGAAATTTTAGATTTATTTTTATTTTTTGGGTTCCACCAGAAATTGGCAACAATTTTAATGTTAATTTCATCGCGAACGGCTTATCCGATTTTAAGGAGTTTTTTATATGTAGGTTGACTCTTCCACAACGATGATATTGTATACATTTTTATTTTGATTTTTAATCAAGCATATACAAGGTTCAAAAGTAAGAAGTTTTTTGCCTGAAATTTGTGACACCATTTCGGGTGAATCAGCAAAAACAGCGGATGGCAATTAAAATCATACTGTAGTCCTATATTTTATGAACATTTTGGTTTCCTTACGTTATTATCTCTGTTATTAACAAAGACACACTGTTTTAAAGGCTACTCCTCTAATAAAGTGTAAAAATTTCCTCGAAAACTACTTATCTGATTTCGAAGATTTTTCTTTTCAACTGTTGGTTGACTGTTTAGTAACTATGCTGAAATATAAAATTTTATTGAGATTTTTATTTAAGCATATACATTAGGAATTTTTCCCCCCGTAATTTGTAACACCCTATGTACTAGGAACAACAGCGAATATCTATTGAATTTTTTTTTATTCACGATATTATCTTTGTTATTGACAAAGATATACTGTTTTAAAACCAACGCACCAGATAAAGTCTTTTCGTATAAAAAGAAATAAAAGTAAAGTCGATATACGCTGGAACGGATGTCAGTTATTATGAAATATGACAGTAAAAGTTGTCAAATAAGAAAATACCGTTATCTGAGACGGATATTTCTCGTATTGTGGTATTAATTGAAGATGGTCGAAGTCAACGTTATCTGTCTAATACGAACACTTTACTGAGGCGTTGACTTTAAAACAGCTACATCTGCTGTTATTGCTAATGCACCCCACAGGGTGTTAAAATTTTGGGGAAAAATCATTAAAATCAGATGAGACTTCGCGAGGAAATCAACATTAAAATTCTGGCCAATTTTTGATTTACCGGTTTTTGTATATGTAGTAAAGTAGAAACAATTTAAGTGGATGTAAATGACAAATATTTAAAGATTCGCTTGTTACATACTGTCAAGTGTTACTGAGATTATTATAAGCACCTATATTAATATGAAAACAAATTAAAGTGTCAACATAGGATAAAATTACAAATAATCTAAATAACAATTTAGACTAGATTAGAATTATTATGTTTTCATCTTTATGTTATATTTTAGTCCAGGTTGATTTTTACGCCTCGTCCAGTTTAGTTTTAGCCACAAGTCAAGTTGGTCTAAGGCGGTGAAACGTGTAAGATACACATGACAAATCCAATTCAAAACAACAAGCTGGAAAAGTGGTTTCCTAATAAAAACTTTTGGGGAACAATTGTACGAAACATGATTTTATGTGTAATGGGACTGTGTATCTTGCGATAATCTTAGATGCTATCATTTTTTAACAACAATAGTGCTATATAACTTTTTCGCCAACAATGGCCTGATGTTTTTACCACAACCTTAGGGTCCAATTGTATTTTCATACATTTCCTTATATTGACCAATCAGATTTAGGTCATGTATAATTGTCCAATCAGATGTAGGTCATTTTGTGTATTTGAAAAGCCTATTACTAAAAAATTATTTTTAGATTTTTTTTGCTTGACCCTAAAATCAGAAAATAAATTTATTTTGAGATTATACTCCTTAACCAAATCTTAGTAATATTAATAATAATAATTATTATAATAAACTGTAAGGTGTTAATATTTGTTAATTATAATAGACTTCCTACTAGCCTACTAGTATTGTATAATATTAAAAAATATTCATAAATTTTTAAAAATGTATTAATGATACGCAACAACGTTATACAAATAAATTGTTCCCTAAGGACGAATATTTAAACCCCATTTTATTTTCCCAGCAACAGGATGCTTGAAAACAAATTAAATAAAAAAGAAATTCTGGTTACCTAACGTTAAAAACCCTCGACGTTACATTAAAATGATGGCATTATAATTGATTCGACTTAAAAATAATTAATTTAAAAAGCAGAACTAATAAAAAATCCAACAGATTGGACTTTTAGACCAAATTAAAAGTGGGTGATAATATTATATCATTCAAAACCAAACAAAAATAAAATTCTATAATAAACGTTAAAAAATACAAGTTTTGGAAAGATCTGAAGAATATTTTTCAATTCATTATAACTCTCAGGTAATATTATTGTTAATAAATTTATAAATATTTTTGGGTAATACACAACTTTTGTTTATATCTTCATACAGTGATCAAATCAAAGCACGGTTGTTTACCATGCTTCAATATTGTCACTTTGTGACATCGTCTGTTGAAATTAAACTGTTTTGTTTCTGTTTGATCTCGAATTCACACGATATTAGACATTAAACAGGTTACTCAAATGAAAACCAAAGCAAAGCCCAGGACTACTAATATACTGACCGATAATTATAATTAAATAATTAAAATTAAAATGGGACACTTGATGATAACTTTATTTTTTAATTAATAGGACAACTTATATATAAATCTTTTCTGATAACCCTTTTTTTAACAGTGACAGTCCAGTTATCGGTAAACTGGGGTATGTTCCAAAATACCTTCAAAGAAAGATACTTAGGAGAGATAGATTTTAAGTAAATGTCTTGATGATTCTGTTTGTTGGATATGGTTCTATAAAGTGCCCAAATGTTTGTACATCGATAATTTGCGTAAAATATAAATAAAGAGCTAAAATAATGCAAATTACTCTATTATAATTGTGTTGATGTATATAGATGGTACAGCTATGGCTTGGCAGGTAGCCCAGCTAAATGATGTGAATATTTAGAACAAACCTGACTGACACATTTTAAAGGTTTTTCAATTAAATGAATGATCCTTAGGGATCTTATAGCTGTGTTTACGTCGATAATGCAACAATAAAATATTGCGAAATGGTCTGAAACTTGCTTTTATGGATTTAGCATGTTTTTATATTCTATAATAAAGGGTTTTTCTTTAAGAGCGACGCATTTTATTTTTTCAATTAAAAGTGTGGGTTAGTTATAAAAATGATTTTTATTTCTTATGAAATCGATGCCATTATTTATGGAATATGACATGAACTTTGATAAAAAAAGTTGAATAATTTGCAAATGTTGTTAAAGCGTGTATCTCGTGTTTCAAAGTGAATTTAAAACTATATAACACACATATATGTATATATATGATATAATATATATATATTATATATATATATATATATATATATAACAATTATATGACAAATTTTTCAAAATGGTTACAGCAAAAATTTGTCAACAACCAAATAAACTTGTGTTGCCATGGTAGCATAAAAAGCATGGCTTGCTTTTTGTTTAATTCTTCTGTTTTTGCGTCTCATATTACACTGTAGGGAGGTGAAAATATCACAGGTAAACGCTCGGATACGTAAACTTAATTTTTGGTCGTAGACACCCTGAGGGACATCCTATACCTACTGTCGAATTTTTATGTTTAATGTTTTCTCAAAAAAACACTTGTACTGATCTTGGACGCACCGATTCAATTACATTGTTAATATTACTCAATTATAAATGACTATGCATCTGAAACTAACACACTAATTATATTTAATTATGGCATTGCTTCTAGGCGTCCAGTATATTAACCCGTAACCGGTACGGTACGATTTTCAGGACATAAACGGTACTAAGGGGTCTGAGAGACACCTACCTTTTAAAATTGTTATTTATATTATTTTTTTTATCTAAGGTTTTGGGGATACTAGGGACTATATATAAAGTTAGAATATCACCAAAAATAATACCTAAATAAAAGAAAAATTTAAACAAATAGGTTTTAATCAAAACATGTACAAAAAGTGCAGTAGTGCAAACTTTGTGATTAAACTATAAAAAATATTAAACCAAACAAAATAAAACGATCTTTATTTCGAAGAATATACCTTAAAAAATAACATAAACAAAAAAATTCTAATATATCTTGTTTTAACAGCAAAAATAACTGCTTCAAACTATAGCTAATTTTTACAAATATTTTTTCCATAGTAACTTTTTTCTTTTTTTTTCAAATTCTTTAACAATTTCAAATTCTTTACTATATGACCCTATAAAATTATTTTCTATAGAATCTTTACAGACAAATCCTGAATCGCTGCTGTGATTATCTTCAACGACATAATCACTATAATGGTTATGTAGTATACTACCATTGAGTTACTCAATGATACTATAGTACTGTATACAGTCATCTATAGATGCTTATGCACTTATATCGCTGTCGATTTCATAAAACCACTATAGTACAGTTTCCTTGAAGCCCTTCTTATCACTTTGGACACGTAGAAGGCCCTTGTTGCGAATCCGTAACGAATTAATTGTTTTATAAAAATAACGTAAACGGTACGCAGTGGTCTAATAGACACCTCAACACTTTGACTCCTAATAATTTGTCCGTTTGACAATCCAACCTGTTCAAAGTCTAAGAGCATATTGATAACTGCCTAACTTAAAAGTATTGGAAGCGACAGATTTTTAAAACAAAAGGTGAGGGTGTGACAGCGCTTTGTTCGTTGATGAGTGTCTCCCAGACACCACAGTACTGGTTACGGGTTAATAAAGAAGTCAACTGGAATATTAATGTAATGGAGCGATGATACATTACAAATGAGGGATTATCTAGCCCCAAATTTAGTACAACCCAGTAACTGTACACAGGGCTCTAAGATTTAAGCGTATAACTATATTAAGATTACTAATATCATATTTTCAGGTGAATCTAAAGGTTAATAATCCACATTGATTTTTATTAAATCTTATATTTAATAATAGAATTAAGAAAAATTTAATCACGTGTTTTTACACTAATAAAGGCAGAAAAATATTTTGTTGCATATGACATAAACGTTTGATAAGGACGTTGTTTAAATTTAATGAATGTTACAATTTTCTTGACCTTTTTATGTTTGCGAAGAATTTAAAAAAATAATTATACTTTCTTTTATATTTTATTATTATTTTTAGTGAATATCTAAAGGAAAATTTTACTTTTGTTGGTATTTTTTAAATGAATACTTTTATTTCTCGTTTGTTAAAATACAGTGTGCGACAAAATTTAATAAAAAAATGCTGGGTTGGTACCATAAAAAAGGGAAAGGTAATCTAATGTAAAATAATATAATTTCGTTTTTTTATATTGGCTCTAGTTTTCGAGCAATTATGTTTTTAAACAACTTTTTTATAAATTAAAAAATTACCCTCATCACTTTCAAAGGGCTTTGAATCATGACAACTCCGAAAGAAGAAACAAAATTTGCCAGTGGAATCTTTAAGAACATGAGGCTAATTCCAATTTTGCCAATGAGATTTTTTTCACTGACGAGTTTACCAGAAATGGTCAGCAGAAATATATTTCAATAATTTTTGGGATTTAATGGTAAAATGATCTCTTCCACAGAAAATGACCGGGCTCGATTACCTGAATGACCTTGAACATGAGTTAGAACCGCTTCATAGTTCGGCAAATTATGTTTTTTATGCATGGCTGAGCTCCATGTCACGATTGAGCATAGAAAATCAATTTATTGGCTACCAAGAAGCCTTAATTTAAATCCAATGAATTTTTTTGTATGGTGATTTCTGAAGAATTTAATTTATCGGCCAGGGTTTCCAGAGGTACAATACAAAAAAAAAGTATGTACAAAAGTGCTCTTTTAGTTCCACCCTTACTTCCTAAGAAGTCCCAGAAGCCAACGGAATGGCTTGTGCGGGTTAGGGGTAGGAACGGACCGCGGGCTTAAAGTCCCCTCCGAAGGACTATTACACAATGGGACAAACACAAATAAACAGCCATACCCCTGGTGGGATTCGAACCCACGACCTTCGGCTTGTAGTCAGCAGCACTAACCACTAGTCCACCGTCGGCGATGAGTCAACGGGTCTCAAGGCACTGTTCTGTCAAGATGGTGGTGGTGGTTTCGGACGCGTTTGTCAATCAGTATTAAGACGCGCAAAACTGTATTAAGTTTTAATTGACGTTTTTAAGTAAGCAACAAATTCAAAAAACTTTTCGTTATTTCATTGTTTTATATTCATACTGGATGCAAAAGTAATTTCAAAGTATGAAATTTGCTGTATTTCAATGTTTCAATTAAAATAAGTGGTAAAAAAAGTATCCACCAATTTTAATGTTTTAAATAAACATCGTAAATATTATTTATTAAAATTATCTCATTCGAAGTGGTTTTGGCTGTTCGACCAATTGCAACCAAGGATTAGACATTTTAGTTAAAAAAATGCTTTTTATGATCCCTTGTTTCTTTTATTAACCAGTCTTATAAATTGGGCAAATTTCAACAGTCGAAATTACAGATGCCCTTAAAACTACATGAAAATACCAATGTTTTCGTATTAATTTTAAACACACTAACTCATATAATTTAACAAGTTTCTTTTTATGAAGTAAGTGCATTTTTTTCAATAATTGTAATTACTAATACCGCAAGTGCTTAAAGTACTTTTCGCCAACGATGTTGGCATCTTTAGAAGCAAAGTGTAACTAAATCTAAATGCTAAATCTACCATTTTTATACTAATCCTCAGTGAACACGTAAAGATAAACTAACAAACTAATTTATACAAACTTGAGTTGGGTACCGGTCCGTTATCGCTATTTAAAGATTTATTTCTATTCTTATAGATGTATAAACTTTCATAACTATCTAGCAGACTTGGTTCCCTAACTTCCTTATTAAGTTTAAGTATATGTTGGGCAACACTCGATTTCTCTGTCCTACCAAATCTAGCATGGGCTAAGTGCTCTTTAAATCTAACTTAGATGGATCGTTTAGTTTGTCCAACATATCTCTTGTCACAATCTTGACAGTTTATTTCGTAGATCCCCGACTTTTCAATTTTAGGAATTCTATCTTTGGGGTTGTCCAAAAGGGTCTGAAGTGTGTTGCTAAAAGCAATTTTAAGGTCCAGTTTTCAAAATTTCTTTTAGTTCTTCTTTTAATAAGGACTTAAAAATGTTACTTTAATGTGTACTTTAATTCATATGAAAAGTTTTTATAGGATTTTTTTATTAAGGCGATTAATTTTTGAGGTATCTATAAACCAAGAGAACATTTTAATTCCTGCCAATTCAAACCTTGTGCATTAAATCTACGTACATTATTGCCAGGAGAATAATCTAACGAATACCACAAAAGAGTTTTATAAATTGATCATAATTATCCAGCACTTTCTCAAACCTGTTACCATTTGGCAATAGTCACTTCAGCCTTTTGGGCTGTCGTGTTTTCAAAAATCTGTCGTTTTTTTTTAAATTTATTAATTTATCTTCTGTGATTTTAATACTGATTATTTTTTTAAAGAAATTTCCCTTTTAAAGTGGTCCATTGGTGTTCTAGTATCATAAGGCGACCTAGTGGCCAAAACTTTAAGGAGATATCACATATCCTTAAATTTTTAACCCTAGACCTCTAAAGGCGTAAATTCCAGCTGTATCTAAACACCCTTATGATGTCAATTCGTTATTTAAGAAAACATTACAAAGCTTTTTAAAGAAATTAAACAAATGTTTTATTGTCAGTGTTTTATAAAGTCTATACCTGCATCAGGCTAGTTCCTCTCAAAATGTTATCAAAAGTTAAATAACTTTTTTATTATTGATTTACCGGTTTAGATTTAGACCGTAAACTATATATTTGATTATTTATAATAAAATTCAATTTTCACATTACAGTGTTTATGGGTTTTAAAATGGATTGTCTCCCAACGAAATGTATTCAAAACCCTTAGGCCATGAATATAGAGTTGCCTGCAATACAATTTTACGGTAAACATATATTTAATTTAGTATTAGGTTTTTGTTTGGTTAGGTTTATTATTTTTTATAATATAATTTAATACACTGTTCAAAATCAAGCCTTTTGAAATACCTAATCAGAATTAGTAAAGAAAAAATAAGGTAATATGCTTAAACCAGTAAAGCAATTTACCTTCTCGTTTATTAGGCAGAAACTAATGCCTTTGTTCTATGGTGTATTTACTAACTTCTAGATAAATATTCATACTTTACTTAATAAACTTCTCAAATTTAAAAAGATAGGCAGATTACCTAAATATTTAGTCAAAATCTCAATGACTTTTAGGTACGACAATTTTGCTTTTAATTTAGGTAATTCTTCTAAATTATTATGGCAAATTATTGAACTAATTTAGGTAAATTCCTTTAAATATTAGTGACTTACTTGCAATCGGCTACGATCGCTAATACCGAAGTTTTACGATAAATATTCGCGCCTATATTGTCCACCAGAATGCCAAAATCAACGAAAACGTAAAGACCGCGTTGTGTGCTATTGATATAACAACAGTTAACAAATATTGTGCTATAAGTGAACATTTTGAAGTGCTCTAGTTAAGTAATCCAAACTAAATGGAATTTTCCATTGACCCCAATTTATTTTTAAATAATCCCAACCCTGTAGTACCGGAACCGCCGTTGTTAATTCGCCTAGGACATAAAGATAAAGGAGTCCTAACTTGGAAGAAAATTCCTATGCCAAAAGAAACTTTATTAAACCTATAAAGTAGGTATACCTATAAGTTTTATTGTGGTTTTTGTTACTTTTATTTTTTTTATTTATACATATTTATTAATATACATTTTCAATTTAACTAAAATAAATGTATTTTTTATTTTACCCATCAGCACTTAAAAGGGGGATTTATAATGTCATTCTTTTCTCATTTACATTATTCGATATAGGGATAAACATTACTAGGTTATCGGTAACTTTTTACAATTGTATATTTCCAAAATAGTATATTACCAAAGCAATGCGTGAGAATAAAAATGACATTATAAATATCTTCTCTCCTAAATGCCCCCACCGCCAATTCTTGTTCCGCTTATATTTTTATTTAATGAAATAGTAGAATTTCACTAAAAAATAAGTAAAATTTTACTAGAAAGTTAGTAGAATTTCACTAAAAAATTGGTAGAAAATTACCCGGAAAAAGGGTATATCTAAAAACATTAGATAAATTTACCGTGAAAAATAAGAGGATTTTCATTAAAAATATATATAATTACCTAAAAATTTAAGCAAATTGCCTTAGAAACAGGAAATTTATTCTTTTATTCTCAGGCAATATCCCTTACGATCTAAGGTGTATCATCTTTGAAACCTAAGTAATTTTGCTTAATTTTGCTTAATTAATTGTATCATTTTCTTTAAAAATATCAGTTAAAGAATTCACTAATTTAAAAGGGGAATATTCCTCTGAATTCATTTCAGGCAGTTTGCCTTAAAAAATCAATGGTCCTATATAGTCTAATATTTTAGGTAAAAATTAGCTAAAATTTTAAACAGTGTATATCACTTTAGGGTAGTCCTTTAATAACGTGAGGTTCGAACAGGGGGAAGGGGTTTTGACAATGTGGTACAGTCACGTGTATTTATATTTTTGTGCGACCACGTGAAATCTTGAGCGAGCGAATTTTTGTATAAATGTGGCTATCTTTAATAAATTTATAATAAAAAAAATCACGTTATGGTGGGGGGTGTAAAAAAGTGGCCTTACGTAATTAAAAGAAGACCCCTATGTAATAAAATCAGGTTGGCATCTCCCATGGTAAGGGTGCTTGGCAATTTATGTCTATTATATAAATATAATTGTTATTTATATCACATGGTAAGTTTATGAAATATTTATGTTTAAAAAGATAAATAAGCTTTAAACTTTTTTAAAAGTAAGTTTTTTTCGTAAAAAATTAGGGGTGAATTTTTTAAGCAATATGGGATCCAAATCCGAAAAAAAAACAAAAAAATTTAAAAGTGGCCCATTTTAGAAATTTTTTAAATATTGGTTTGGGTAGTGATTTTTTGGATAAATCATCTGTATTAAATTATTTACATTACTTATACTTATACTATACTGCATAAATCGATTAATCTAAGGTATCTGGTACCACCTATAAAATAAAACAATGTAAGGTGAAACATATTTAATAGCATCTCCTATATAATAATATAACATTTTTTATCCGAAATTTGCAGTAAAGTAGTCAACAATCGAAAGTAAAGTAAAAGAAATCGGCAGTAATGTAGAATTTTACTGCCAATTCAACCCATTATACATTTTAAGATGTGTCTACTGCTCCTCAGCAGCAACTAAGTAATATTAAAAAAAGCACCGTCGCGAAGGTCGATTGGACCCTTTCATAAAATGTTGTTTAATAAAAATAATAATTTAATTTTATTAATTAGATTAAAAAATCGCCGCGGCGGGCAAATATATAATAACCGTCACAACAAACAGTATACGTAGACCCTTCCTATATTTAAACGAGATTCGATTTGATCATCAAATGACATTTGATTTAATCATCAATATTAATTATTAGTATTATTAAATCTGTGGGTAAAAGGCATAAGGGGATAAGTCAAAAAAGCAATTTTTTGGTAGAGACTTAAACGTGTTCGCATTAATTCAGGAAATATATTTATGGTTAGCGAGTATACCCTTTTGCTAGCATATGACATGTGCTCCCAAAAGTATATACCCGCTAACCATAAATGTATTTCCTAAATTAATGCGAACACGTTTAAGGCACTACTAAAAAATTGATTGTTTTGACTTATCCCCTTATGCCTTTTACCCACAGAAATGTGATTTCGGATAAAATTTAATACACCTCGGCATTAAAATCATTTTTTATTCGTGATAAAAAATACGACTTTACTGCCTTGATAACTATTATATTGTTATTTGTCAAATTTATCTAACATTGTTAATATCCAGGGGTGTAATGCTAAATATTTATATTCATATAGGGGCCCGGCCATACGAGTACCATATTATAATAATCACATGTCCTGACTGATTTACCAACGCCAAGACCAAAACGCTGGACTTAAAAGCCTAAAATTTTAACAGTGCATTTCTATAATTATAGATTAATAACCTTTATTTCTATAATAACATGAATAACCGATAATTTGAAATTATAATTAATCCCGGCGCATTCGCCATTTTTTAAAGGATTTAATTTCAACGGATTTTGATGAAATTTGGTATAAAAGACAAAAAAAGATTTTTTTTATTAAAATAAAACATGTATCCATCAATCATATCAGTCTTAATAATTATAAAAATAGAAAACGTATAAATCTACAGTTTTTAATCACGTTTATCATACGAAAGGAAAAACACGTTTTATATTTATTATTGTCCGTAAACTAAACAGACAAACAATGACAGTCAGTTGATTTTAGATCGATGTCTACACGGAGAGAAATGTATAGTAAATTTTAGTTAAAAAAATATATTAAAATTTACTTTAAAAACTGTTTAGTTTAACAATATTAAATATTCGTCAGTAAAATATAAAGATTGTAATACGAAATAGTATTTTTTATTATACAATTTTAGTAAAGATTACAACACCAATATTATTAGATCAAAAATGTATAATACGTATTTTAATTTTGAATATATTCGTATAGTAAATTGATTTTACTATCTACAAATAGTAATATTTACTATATGATTTAATTAAATGTATTATACAAAATAATAAAATACACTATTTAGTTTCCTATGGGTTACGTATCTATTATATTTATTTTTAAAATTTACTATCTTAATATAATAAGAATTAAAAACAAAATTGGTTGAGAATAATAACCTTAAGGTTTAATATACATGGATATTTAAAAATTACTAAATATGCATAGTAACTGGCAATATACAAGATAGTTGTCCCAAATAGTAATATATAATATAGTAAAGGGTATTATAATTATGGTAATCAGTAATATACTTTTCTCTTCGTGTAGGCCAGTTTTTAAAAATTAAAATAATTAAATATACAACGTTAAATTGACATCTTCTGCAAGCTTTTGTTTAATTTCAAAGTATTTTTTGACAAACAAAATTAAATTACCCCCATATGCACAAAACTTTTTAATCCATAATTAGTTAGTCATTGAGTCAATGACATTGACTAAATTTTTAGACAAATCGCTGGTTGAATATTATATTCTTCTATCAGAAATTTTGGCGGAAATAGTTTATTACACTACAAGGGCAGAAAGTGTGAGATTCCTGCACTGCGCGCCATCATGGCGCGCAGTTCAGGGCTCTCACACTTTCGGGCAGTGTAGTGTATAATATTTTTCTTGCTACCCGGCCGAAAATACAAACCAACCCAACCCGGCCGAAAATACGGGAAAAAATTAAATGTGTATATCGAAACATATTGATGCCTGCCCCGACATTTGCGGCACGAGCGAAGCCTTCGTAGCCCTTGTAGTGTAATATAATAATAATAATAATAATAATAATTTATTTGCAGTAACTGTAAAAATATACATGAATGATTTACAATAAAACACAATTGCACATTTCTGCAAAAAGGACTGAAAGGCAGTAATTACTGATACAAGTTTCAGCCCAGAAACAACTATAAATAATTTACAAAATAGACATTTAAACAATTTAACACTATGGTATTATCCCAAATAAAATAAATAAATAATACGCCCGCAAGAGGCTTTCTGCGAGCCAAAAATATCTAACCAATAAATTTAACACAACATCTAGATATAAATAACACTAAAAATGAACAAGCCTAAACTATAACTAATCTAAAGTAATCTAAATTTGGCTACCAAATAATATTTCTTTAAATTTAAACTTAAAGTTTGAAAGGTTAAGGTTTTTAAGGAGTAATGGCAGTCCATTGTACAGCCAGTAAATGTTGTATGAAAAAGATCTCTCAAACGATGCTGTATGATGTAAAGGTGGAGAAAGCATACCCTTGAAACGCAAATTCAAGGTGTGAACGTCGCTTCTAAAGGTAATTTTGTTATACAAATATGGGGGAATTTTACCAATAATAATTGAATGATAGAGCGTCACGGCGTGTAACTTCCTTCTATTTAGCATACTAAGCCAGTTGGCGGTTTTAAGTTTTAAAGAAACAGAATCGTATTTCCGAATTCCATAGATATACTCAAAAATACGTTGTTTCGTAAACTTTCTGCCGTGGAATCGGGGACGAAACAACGTATTTTCGGCCGAGGTAGTAAGAAAATGAAATTTTTACATGAAAATGAAGGTTTAACGAATATCTATCTATCTAAATAAGTATCACTGTTAAATATAGCCCAGAAATACTAAAAACGACATTATTATTTTGTTCTATGTGCGAAATTCAAATATAATTAACTATTATAATGTTCTAACAAACCAATCAATTAAATTGGCAGTTTAAGGAATTACGTCGTAGGTTTTGGTGATTTAAGTGAATATTTTATTTAAAAATAAATGATTCCGTACAAAAATACAATATTATAATAAAATAGTTATAAAATGAACAAATAAAACTTATAATTTATAAGTGATTTGTGCCCTAAACTCAAACGTAGCTACTAACAGAACATTATTAGCTTATTTCTACGAATTTGTTTGCTTTAAAACATGCTTTTAGAACTTTTTTTCAAACTATATTTTTTAGTTGATGTTTAACAAGTTCAGACGTATTCGAAAATAATCATTTTGTGCATCAAATTAAATACTTTGAAGATAGTAATAATTCCTGTGCAGATCCATATTATGTGGCTTTAGATTCAAATGAAGCAGCTTTGAAATCACATGCAAAATGTGGTAAAATAGGTAAATCCTAGTCTACTTTTTTATAATTTTTTATTGGTTTTTGTTTTGTTTTTAGACCTGAGTATGGCGATGTATTTTCACCAATGTTGATACCAGATATTCGCAATGCACCTGAACTAAAAAAATGTCTCCTGTCTTTTGCTAAAGTTGCTGATCTAACCAAATTATTTAAGTTTATGCCACCTGTTGATGTAATTTTTAAAAAACCTTTTTTTAAACAACTTAATAATGCTGCTGTATTTGCAAATGAGAAAAAAAGACAATAATTAGTTGTTGAGTTGAGTTATCATAAATAATTGGTATTAATTACTTAAGCCTTGTTTTTTTTTGTAAGAGTAATTTTTCACCCTTTACTGTTAGAACATTTTGGAACGTTTTGTAAAATTTTGAAAATTAATAAAACAAAAATGTTCTATTAGCAATTGTTTGATTGTAATAATTATTATTAATTATTATTATTAACATTTTTAGTTAACCAAAATACTAAAATTAAGTGCACTAAGCACTATGCACTAGCTTACTCGCGTTAAGTACAAAATATCTTTACAAACTTCAATAAAATTAATAATCAAAATTTGAAAACTTGATTTTCAAAAAATTAGTTTTATTCTATTAGAACAATATAATATTCAACCCACGAAATGGCAATACTGTTTGCCTGGAATTTCACATCGCTTAAAGTTTGTTCACAAATATTAGGGGGACCGTTTTTTTCACTAAATTCAAACAAATAAATTTTGACAATCTTATATTTTTAATTAATGAGTTTGAAAATTTTCAATGGCAGATTCCTAAAAATAAATTAGTTTTTGAGAAGAATAGCTATCTGGAAAGGGGCATTTGGAATTTCATTGGTCACATAGAATGTGTGCTATAGGAATAAATGGAAATCCATTGGCAAAATGTCGGGCACGAGGGGGTACTACCTCACACTCGAGCAAAATGTAGTAGCCCAGAGCTATTTAAAGAATCGCGCAAATTAAAACTTAACCTCAACAACTTCGCAATGTTGTCTAATATGGCAAAAAGGTGTGATCGTCTAGCCTAGTCGGAAACGTTCTTTGAGACAGGAAGAAACGAGAGAAAATTATACTAAGTAGTAAAAAACAAAAAAAATAGTTCTGTGGGTAAAAGGCATTGGGTTTTAATTCAAAAAAGCAATTTTTCAGCATTAACGTATTTGCATTAATTCAGGATGATAAATTTATTTTTTGAGAATCAGATTACTTGTCGATTTTAAAGAAAGTTAGGCAAGTTTGCAAGCAATGGCTTAATAATTTACAGTATTTCAAAAAAATATTAAAATTTGTGTCTGTAATCAAAAGTTGAATTGACTAAAATGTATTTTAGATAAAGAGCGTATAGTAATCAAAAGTTTTTGATGAGTTTTTTAATTTAAATCCAAGGTACCACCTTTTATCCAATGCATTCTATTATTTGCCAATTAACCTTACTGTAATCGAATTTACAACTAAAATAGCCTTGTGCAAGAAATTACCTAGGTTTCCAATTTTTTATTTTCCAACACCATCGTGTAATTATTTGTAGCAAGCGTGTAAAAAGCTTATTTTGCAACTACTACATCCAATTACACAGCCCTGTCCCCTTCCAAAACTAATTTCTACAGGCCGTTGTAATATTTAATACAAAATTTATTTTAATACAGTTTTTGTTACCCAAATATGTTAATTTATCCTATATTATTATAAATCTTTATACTACCAAGTTCGATTAATTACATTATTCCAAGTTGGTATAAAAAGTGTGGTAGAAATGTAATACACTTATATATGTTTTTTGGCTTTTAATATATTGTTTTTTGCAAAATAAAACAAAAACTTAACACATTAGAGTAATTATTTCTCAAACTGGCTCAAATTTTGTATACGGTACGTTATTGTTATCAACACTAGTTACAAAAGTAATTGATTATAGCTCTTCAAGCGTTCTATAATTTAAACTTTTTTATTGTCAACGCACTACTAAAGTGATTAATTATCGCCTAGACTGTAAATAGTATATTATGTATCAAGTTTGATAAACGCCATTTTATACACGAAATTAATGAGTGTACAGAAAGCGAAATTAAAAGGTCAGTACAATGTTCATATAAACTTTTCAAATATTGGCGTTGAGAAACTATTTAATACTTTTGTATTTTTTTATTAAGATAATAAAATAATTTTCACATTTAGTATTATTTTACAAGAAAGGCACTTTATTTTAACGTTTGTAAAGGGTGTATCAATAAGAGCACAAGATTTGAATTTCGCCTCAGTTTGGCAACCATGATGTCACATGATAATGACATGACAGATTGATAGAAGACAGATGGGAGTTAGTAAATATGGAGCATTACACGATAGAACAACCCGACCTGATTGTTAAACACTATTATCAAAATGATGAAAGTTTGATTGCCACGATTCGTAAAGGGCGTCCAATATTTTTTCGAAATAATCTTCCTAATTCATATACTGTGAAAAGAATAATAAAAAAATTCAAAAGCACTGCTTCGGTTAGTGATTTGAAACACACGACACGAGCTCGTAGAGGTCGTTCAGAACAAAATATCGCAGCAGTTCGCGAGAGTGTGGCCGAAAGTCCAGAGACGTCGATTCGCCATCGTGCACAAGAATTGGACATTACAAAAGCCACTCTTCAGCGAATTCTTACTAAAGATTTGCATCTTCATGCCTACAAAGTCCAATTGACTCAACAACTCCAGCCAAAAAAACATGAACAGCGGAGAGAGTTCACAAATTGGATCCTTGAGCAGCAGGAAGTGAATGCCGATTTTGCGGACAAAATCATTTTCAGTGATGAGGCCCATTTTCAACACTATTTAATACCCTTGGACTTTTGGCTGTAGGGTTATTTGAAGTCACAAGTTTATGCCAACAAGCCCGCCACCATCGAAGCCTTAAAAGCAGAAATTAGACGCTCTATCAACGAAATACCGCCACATGTATTCAATAATGTTATTGCAAATTTTGCCAAAAGGATACGCATGTGCCAGTTAAGCCGTGGTGGCCATTTACCAGATGTGATATTTTATACATAATTTTCAAATGTGTACTTTTTAAATCAAAAAATATTTCAATGCTTTAATACTTAAAACCATGTTTTATTAAACTTTGAAATCTTGCGCTCTTATTGATACACCCTTTATGACATTTGACAACTGTCAACTAACTTAAAACTAACTTAAGCCCGTGACTAAAGCGCCATAAAGCCACAACTTGTCAATGGGTATTTAAAAGGTCACTTAGTGTGATGGAAACATGTACGATAAAGGGCGTTTTAAAGGTGGGAGTAGAAAAAATTATTTATATCAATCGGTTTTTTTACCTTCTAGTCTGTAAAAAACCGTTTGGATTAATCAAACAATTCGACTACTATAATTTCTTACTAACCTCACTTTTTACTTTCAATGTGTATTATTATAATTGCACGTTTTACTTATCGTTTCAAAAATAAAATTTTGCCTTAAAGATAAAACATTGTGTGCCATATGCAATATGCAACCTTTATCTTTAATATTATTAAATCTTTAAAACCAGACTACCTTTGGTCCCTCTTATAAAAAAGAAATAATTGCCATAATGTAAATTTAAGAAACGCCAATCTTTATTATATTCCATATTACAAAACCTTTGAAAAATGCTTTTAGTACTTTAGCTGTTTCTATTGCTAATAAACATATGCATTTATTTAAACCTGACCTCACTGTTAACACAGGTCTTTAAAAGTAATTTTAAAAGTTATATATTAAATCTCAGATGTACCTGAATTCAGAATTTTTAAACTGTTTGTAGTATAATATAAGAATATTATTCTTTGTATGTATTTATGTTATTATTTGGTTTAAGCGGTAGACCAGCTATGCTGAGCTTACACCCTTTGTGTTTGTATATTTTGCATGTATGTATATATATATATATATATTAGGGTGTTTCAAAAAAATCGACTTTTTCTTTTTCTTCAAATGGTCGGCAAATTCTTTCAGAGAATGTCAACACAAAGACCTCGTCAAAATTTGAGCTTTTAATTTGAAGATTTAGAGGTCGCAATTTTCTATTTCCCATTTAAATAACATGGGAATTTTTTTTTTTAACTTTGAAATTTTATACATCTGAATCAAATCAACTTATGTCAAGGATCATCTTAGATTTTTATAGTAAATTTAACGCTCTACAAAAAAGGTCTCCTATCATTTTTCTATAAATTGATTCCTTTCAGAGTTATTCGAGGCCAAAGTTTGATTTCCATCGAATTTTCGCGTTTTTTTAACATTTATGGTACAATTATCATTATACGGGTATCCCGAAATCAGGGGGCCAAACTTAAACAGTGCATTATTCGTATAAAAATAACACTTTTTTTGTTTAATAAACATGTATCAAAAAAATGCTCCCTAAAGGAGCTACGGCCCCCTGAATAGGAGCCTAAGAGGATAATTTTTTTTAAACTATTCCTAGAGGGTTGAACATGAACAAATAAATTTTCGGTAGGTACTTTGGTAATTTTGACATGCTGAATCTAGATCTATGATCAAAACTGTTAAAATTTAATCATAGGCGTAACATTTGGAGGGGGCAAAGTTACAAAAATAGCCCCAACTTTTTTCTGGGTTAATAATTTAATTTTTTTTATGAAATTATGAGAATTTATAGTTTTTTACGAAAAATAGGTACTCTTAATTTGAATTGCTCAGATGCACCAATTTCGAGAAAAATGCATTTATAAATAAATTACTTTGCATATTATACACATCTTTTATTTTCATTAAAACTTTGTAGTAGGCTTTGGAAAAAAGTGATGTTTTTTTGTTTTTTTTACAACACTTCCTATGTTTCAGATATAAATATGTGATTTTTTTACTACATGATGCTAAAAGTTGAAAAAACGAGAAAATTCGATGGAAATCAAACTTTGGCCTCGAATAACTCTGGAAGAAATCAATTTATAGAAAAATTATAAGAGACATTTTTTATAGAGCGTTAAATTTACTATAAAAATATAAGATGTTCCTTGCCATAAGTTGATTCGATATAGACGTAGAAAATTCCAAAGTTAAAAAAAAAAATTTCCTATGTTATTTAAATGGGAAATAGAAAATTGCGATCCGCGACCTCTAAATCTTCAAATTAAAAGCTCAAATTTTAAAGAGGTCTTTGTTTTGACATCCTCTGAAAGAATTTGCTGACCATTTGAAGAAAAAAAAAGTCGATTTTTTTGAAACACCCTAATATATATATAATGTATTATGTATCTTACACAATAAAGTCTATTATTATTATTATTATTATTATTTGGCTAAGAAGTGTCTTTTTGTAATTAGCTTAATTGTAAGCCGACGCACACTTCTCAGCCTTCTGACAAAAATATTAATAATTAATAGACATCTAAAACCACTAAAATGTTTTAAACATTCATCTATATATATGTTACGGCTAATGTGCAAACTTGGATAGTTTATAAACTAGCTGGATAGTTTATAAACTAGCCAGTCAGCTATTTTAATTGAAAATGTATTTTCAACTAAATTAGCGGCTAGTTTACAAACTAACCAAGGATCTTGGCTAATTTACTTGAATTTATTAGGGAAACTAAAATAGCTAACAAGGAAGCGTTAAAATTTTGCCTATAGGCATATATGATTTATTTTAAAAACTAAAATGCACAAAACAAATCCGGTTAAGCCGGCAAAACGAAAAACAATGCCGTAACCTCACTTTTTTAATAAATTAGCCAGAGAATTGGTTGGTTAGTTTACAAACTAGCTAACGCTTGGCTATTTTGTGTTACTAGAAATTTTGGTTTTAATATTAGCCAAACTGAATTGGATAGTATACAAACTATCCAGCTATTTTAGTTTCCCTAATAATTTCAAGTAAATTAGCCAAGATCCTTGGTTATTTTGTAAACTAGCCGCTAATTTAGTTGAAAATACATTTTCAATTAAAATAGCTAACAGTTTGGCTAGTTTATAAACTATCCAAGTTTGCACATTAGCCATAACATATACACATTGTTCCCAATAATATTTATATATAAAATATAATATTATTTTAACCAAAATCCAATAATATTATTTGCATAAATCATAAATATATTGGTGTTAAACTGTGTCGAGCCAATTATCGTATTTAATGATTTGAAACAATATAATGACGTTTTTCTCGTGTCATATATTAACTATTAATTAGCATTTGTTAAAACAATGTAAATATTTTGACATTGTTTAATGTATTTATATTTAAGCTGCTAATAATAAAGTTTATTTAAATTATTTATTTATTTTAACATATATTATGCACCAGATTTAATTTTTATAAAATAGTATAAAAGGACACAATTTTTTATAATGTTGATCGATCAAAAAATCTTTTTTAATTTATCACAAAATAGTTTTTGCACTGTTTTGTCAAGTATAGTTCATTTATATATAAATGAATTATTTATAAATCCACAATTAAAATTAGTTATTGCATTGTTTACTAATTAAATAGTTACATTTTAGTAAAAGCTCAACTATTTACACCAACTTTCTAACTATTTCTAAGGGTAAATAAATTAATTAATACATTTATTTAGGCACTGTAGAAATAATAGTTAATCTAACCAGAATATTAGTTAAACTCAACGTATTTGCCATATTTGACAAATATGCCTATACAATGTATAAGTATACATATATAATTTGTAATGTCTAATTCTAAAATTTAGTTAAAAGATTTTACTGAAATAGGGATTTTATTATTAACATTCGAATATTTTTATATGCCCACAGCAAAGAAAGTTTCACATTATTGCGGAGGTTTTTTTTGTCGTATATGTATTTCAATATAAATATACTGTAATCTTGCAATAATTAACAAATACAAGTATCTCGAGTTTGTTCTTGTTTTGTATATAAAACTTACATTTTTAAAATGTTTAAATGAAAGCTGTTATAATTTAAGTAACAGTCCCAATCGTTACATGGTGGAGGTACCATTATTATGAATAGATCCTAATCCTAATTTTTAAACAAGTTACCTACCCTAATCTCTATTCCATCCATAAAGACTCTATGCCTATCTACGAAGAAACTTGTACAATAGCAGCCTTCTCGAAAGCTTACCTCTGCGAACTCAGACTCTCAACAAAATCTCAACAGAGCTCTTACTCTGGCAACCACTTATTCCACCATCCCGACCGCCAGCCACTAAGCCATCCCGACCCACTTAAAAGCACTTAAGGGCACAGAACGTACCCATGACCCAAGGGACAGAAACACCCTTAACAGATTGGCCATGCAAGTTAAAAGCAGCCTAGAAAGGGCAGGCAAAGGAGTAGCCTAATGAGAGAAAAACTACAAACGGCCTACAACTGGATCCAAGCCTGAGCAGAGTGATGAAGAATCCAAATCAACGCAACCCAAACTATCCTCTTTCAAAATGGCAAACAAAACCACCAAACTTACCCACGATGGCAGCAAAATTCACTCGATAAAAAGCTAACCTGGCGAATCCGCGGTTCTCAAGATCCAGGGTGTCACCAACATGTTCAGACCCTTGTACTCTCAAACAACCTTGTCGCTAAGAAATAAAAAGCTCATCTGGACCTTCATTGTCAAGCCAAAGCTGTAACATGAGGCATATCACAGGAGCACATAGGTAGGTCAGAAACACCCAGCTACGCACCGACCTCAACCTAACAAACCAACCCAACCTATCATCTCAATCTTCAATAACCGACACCATACAAACTACTATAGTATTACTCTGTTGGGCAAATAAATTATTATTATTATTATAAGGTAAAACACCATTAGCATATAGAAAACTCGCTCCTATCAGGAGCGCTAAAGAAGACAGACGCCTCTACACAGGTGTAAGAGGCAGAATTTTACCAAAAAAATATGTACAACTGGCGTAAAACATGTTTACACTACCCGCAACATAACCAATTGTGAAACTGAATTTAAAAAGATGGAGATGAAGCAAAAAAAACACAAATAAATCTACATTAAAAAAAACAAAAACATAGCACATAAAAAAAAATTCAAAACAACTACAAAAATAAAAAAGCACATGCAAGATAAAAAATAAACAAAAACAATACAAACAGAACAAATAAAAACAAATGGGATTTTATAAACCTATAGGTTGCCAAGTTTGTAAAAATAGGTACCTAAATGGGTAAAGTTTTTTCTTGTTTTACGTGAGAAAATTCTTAAATTAGGTACGTACTTTACGAAAATAAGTATTGGAGAGCAACTTTTAGGTGATAAAATAATTTAATTTATTATTTTATAAAATTTAATTGAAGAAGATGTTTTTGTTAATAAGCATACAATTGCTGAAAATAACAAATTCACATTCATTATGATAAAAATGTTTTTAAAAATACTTTCTGTTAAAAATTTGCTAGAATTTTTGAAAATACATCGCTGTTCACGATTCTCAGGTAAAACTACACTGGTTTAGGTAGTAAAAAATTAGGTCCATTTCTATTGAAAATGAAAATTTAGGTAATATATGTAAAATAAAATCAAGCTCAAATAAAATCATTTTCTTAAAAAGGAATTTTATTCCATTGCACCTGAATTATGATTAGCGTAGACAAATAGGTAATAACACTAAAATTCTATCTCTAGTCATTAAACATACCAAATCCTAAGATTCAAAATTCTTCATCTCTCACTGGGTATCAGTTACTAAATTCTTTACATTATCGCTAGTCTTTTCAAAATAACTCTTATTAAACTGTCTTCATTAATCTAATAATTTTTCATTAATAATTTAATAACTTTTTCATTTTAGGTTAGGAGCTCATTCAGGTTGCTCTAAAAAATATGGAAGCGCAGTGACTATTTTAGATACTGGCTCATTCCTCTGCAATAGCACAGTTTAGCCGCTGGCGGTCCACTTTTTTTCCCAACTTCTTACTTCTTTTGTAGGCATCCAAATTCCAAGTCATGTTCTTCCAAAACTTTTAAGAGATAAGCCCAGCATAATCATTTGGAGGCTACAACTAAGGAGGATTATAAAAAAAGATTCTAAAAGCACTAAAAACCATTGAAATGGTCAAAGAGATACCCAGTAGTATTAGAAGTCACCCTACTTTGAGCAGATATGCCAAAGAAGAAATAATTAAAATGGAAAAATATTATAAAAAACAAATTACGTAAAAACACCGGTAATCATGAAAATGGCCTCTTACATGAAAGTATTCTGTACAACGTTTGTTGTGGAGAGAACACTAACCTTCAAGCTGATACTCGTTCCTACTTACTACAGGAGTGACCAGTGTGTGCAATTTTAAATGATGACAAAAAGGAGCCTAGCGCAACAAGTCGCTCATGTGTTTTATGAATACAATTGTTGTCTGGGTTAGTAGTATAAATATTAAAAAACATTTAAAAAATGGACCATTAATTAAAATTACAATAAATTAACTTTATTTATGGTTCATTTAAAAGTTAATAACACCGCAGAACGTGAATTGGTGCTTGCTTAAAACTTTAACAACCATCAAGCCAAAAGTGGCAAAAAATATTGTGTGGTAAATAATGAAATTGTAATTTTCTTCTAATAAAAATATAATTTCCCTAATTTATTTTTTGACCACAATCCACACGACATAGTTTGTTATATCTCGTTTTGCACATACTAAAAATCACTGTAACTCTGCACAACTTTGACCCACAAATTAAACTTAAAATTGAAATTTGACAGTTTGATGACAGCCCCGATAGAATAAAGTGTATTTTTTACACAAGAGGAGTAAAATCGTTGTTCTTAGCACTTTAAGGCCTCATTTGAGGCTTATAAATGCCTCTGTAAAAAACAACGTTTAAAACGATTTTTAATCTGTATAAACAGCACAAACCCTAAGCACAAGAATTGTAAACAATTTAACAATGGCCGCCGCGGCTTCGAGTCTGTGCAGGGTTGCAGTGATTTTTAGTATGCGCTAAACGAGATAGAACAGACCTTGTTATGTGGATTGTGTTTTTGACCGTCACTAGCGCAAAATACAAAAATTTTGTTTTGTCGAGTTATGTTAACTTTTAAACGCGTCAATTTGACATTTTACCTAAGATATGCAAACTTTTTTAAATATTTAATACATAAAACGAATTAACCTTATAATAAGTTTTGAACTTTTAAATCAACATGGTTAACAAAAGATACTTATTATACAAAGAATAGGGCATTATGTTTTATTTTATTTTTATTTGTTATTATATTCTGAAATAGATTAAAAGATTTATTGAATGTTTGAACTCGCGTTGTATAAAAAACCTTATGTAATAAAGATAAGCTACTTATTTTTAGTCAAAACGTAGAAAAGAAACTCTTTGTACATTGGTACAAAATAAACATTTAGTATAACGAAGTTTATTAAATTTTATCGCTATTTGGCTTTGTTTAGGCATGCAAACAATTACTTGTTTATAATATAATTCAATCAATTTCATGAACATCAAAGCTTTGATGTCAAAACTTAATTATAATGCATTTCTACGCTGGGTCATAATTAGACTTGATATCACTTAGAACCACACTAAAACAATTTGATTTTGAATATAATTATTAAATTAAATACCATGAATGCACACTTTAAACATTCGACAAACTAATTACCATAGTTAAATTGATAAGGGAACATGAGCTTTGTCAACGTTATTTTAGTTTGTTTATTAAATCTTCCATGTAGTAAAATAGGGCACACATATACGGAAGAATCGGAAAATCTACTGCCATATAGTAGACACTTTAAATAGGGAATTTTAAATTTAATTTATTATACTGTAAGCGTACAAACCCCCCCAGCAAAGAATCTGTAAAAGTTATACCCCAAGTGATAAAATGAAATATAACACCACGGCAAATGTAATATTAAATTACGACAAATAAATAAAATAAATAATTAATTTAGTAACCCAAGGTACTTTTGAGGTATTGTATTCATGGGGAAAGTATTAAAAGGTAATTTATAAATACAGTAAATAAAAGACAATAAATTATGTTTTGAGGGATTATGGGAGAGAGTTAAACGTATAAAATATTGAAAATTTATAACAATCAATAATAATAATATCTATTTGGGTGGAGCAACAACAATAACCGCAACCCAAACGACATTTAACTTATTTTTTGCAAGAGAATTCTGAAAGAAAGGGACAACCTACAAAACCTTAAAACCAGACACTCTCTCTGAGACCACAAGCCAAATAAAATAAATAAATAAATATATATATACCATTTGATAAATAACACACCATACTAGAGCTTAGCTGTCGTAGGTGTTCCTTGTTTTCATTTTTAATTTGTTTCTTTGTTTGTTGGCTTCTTTGTTGAATAAAAGTAGATTGAGTCTTAGTCTCTATATTTGTATTTTAAATTTAACTTTATCCGTCAAGTATTCAAACTGCATTAGGCCATCATCCAAATAAAAAATTTTATTATTATTTACTGTTGAATTTAAGTTTAATTTTACGGCTGGCACCGCCAATAAAATTTACACAGCGTTTAAGAAATATTTATTAAAATAATTAAATACACTCAAGTACAATCCTGACATTTAGCTAAATAAAATTCAATACGACGCTGCCCATTAAAGAATGAAGATGAAATCCCGTACAACCCCTGCTCTTTTAATTAGATAAAATCAAGTACCAATTGTTTATACCTAATTTAAATTATAATACGAGATAGTTCAAAGGTAAATTTATTTCATGTCGATTACGGGCGTGGTATATTAAAAAGGCAGCCACCATGGCGGAATACATCGATCTATGACGCCAAGTCAAATAATCGAATATTTAGCTTTACACAGAGAGAATATTTATACTACAATAATTTAGTTATTAAAATGTACAAACCTAAAAATTTAAACACTTTTACATTCTCCAAATTTAGACATCTTGTTCGTGGCACGGATTCTTCTCCTTGCACCGGTTTTAATCGAATGATCCTCGTCTCCGTTTCCCACCTTGACTACCGGCATTCTTCCCCCCTCCCTTTTCCCACCTAAACAGGAGTGCCCGTCTACCCAATCGTTCGGCACTCGGTACGTCAAATACATTTCTACTTAGCGCTAAATTTAAATGCTACATGACTTTTTAAATACATTTATTTTAAACAATTAGGATCGTAATAAGCCACGGATTATTTAGTAGGGGGTATTTGCAGATCTTCTCAATACATATAATTGTTTACATAATTACCAATTCGGTACATTTTGGGATTTAATTTTCTTCAGAAAGAAACAAAAGGTGTCCCAAAAGGTATATCTGGATTTGGAGGTTTGTCGAGCGATTACAAAATTAAATAGTAAATTTATGGCAGGTGATGATTTAGTTCCAGCATTATTGGTCAATTTAAATTAGATTGACAATTATCGTCCAATAGCTATCTTGCCCAATTTTGCTAAGGTCTTTGAGATCAGTAGTTCTTACTGTGTTTAACCATTGGTATAATCATCAATATTTTTGAGTTAAGAGTGTTTTATGGCCAACATATTAACACTTACAAACTTATCATTCTTTACTCAAAATTTCATAATAAAAACAATTTGTTTATTTCGGTTTTTAAGTTTATTATCAGTTTTAAATCAGACGGGGAAGAGGGTAGATGTGTGAGTTCAAGCGCTCTTAGTACCTATCCACAATAAAATTCCTAAAGAAATATAAAAATCGCTCATATACAGTAGACTGGGCCAAAAAAATCAACTTTTTTTTTAAAGTATATCGAAAATATGCTTTGGGGCGACAAAAAAAATTATTGTGATAGTTTGAGTCCATAATATTATTATTAAGAGGTCTATCATGGCAATTTTAATTTTTTTTTCCTCATCAAGTTTTTGTCTCAGAACTCCCAAACCATTGAGTTTAACAAAATTTACTTAAGAAAATTAAATGCTCTACAAAAAAGGTAAAATAAAATTTTTCGTCAGATGAACCGTTTCCTTAAAATCATGCGCTAAACATTGGTATAGTTTTACATTTTGATCTTTTAACTTTGTAATTTTGAAATTCACGTAAAAATTAGTACCCATAAAAAACCGATAAATATTCTTATGTGAAATCAAATGCTTTACAAAAAAAGCCTCTTAACATTTTTGGCTAAATTCACTCCATCAAAAGTTATTCAAGGTAAGAGCTTTCCAATAAAGTATCAAAAAGAGAGCTTTGTCAAATTGTGTTGGGGTGGCTACAGCCCCAGGGGTTGCTTAGTGAAGGTCATACTCCCCACATATCCTAGAATCTGTTTTGAGACATTTTTTATATCATTTTTAGGTCCAGACTGAAAGAGCATTGTTCATTTTTAAATAGACACCCTGTAAAATTAATAATATTGTATTATTTAAAGTAAATAGACAGTTGGATTTAGGGATAACATTCAATACGAAGCTTTGTTTTGGGTTACATACATAATATTCATATACGAATCCTTATGCCAAAAATGTATTGTCGAAATTGAAACTATTCAAAGAAAATTTTTAAAATATATTTATAATAAAAATTACAATATTTGTACTTTAGAATGAAAAATTATTTAATTTTCTTGTAAAAAAAGTTTACACCTTAATTATGTTAAACTATACAAATTTTAAACTTTCTAAATGAAACATAAGATCACTTAATGTTTTTAAAGCTGATTATACTAGAACACAAAGGAACTATAAATAGATTTTTAATAATTTTAATGCAAATCCTTTTTGCCTTTAAAGAATGCTATGTAACTAAAGGATCTATAAATAGATTTTTGATATATTTAATGTAAACATTGAATGATATGTAGGTTACTGAGAATATAAAAAAGTCATGCTTAATTAAAGAAATTAGTAATCTACAATCTGTTGTGACGAAAATCGATAATTTTCTTTAAATTTAACGAAATAGAAAACTCACTTTTTGCGCATTGAACACAGTATTTTTCGTATTCTTATTGCAAAACCATTAATAAATAAAATTAAAATCAGTATTATACTGCTATAATAGCTCATTATAGTCCCCCTCGTATACTACTGACATATATCAGATAGACAATTTGACATCCTTCAGTTAGACATTCTAACCCCAGACTAGGGTTTTAACCATAAAAATAGTAGTTTGTTTTACGATTTTCTCTAAAGTATGCTCTTAAAGAACACGAAGTAAAAGTTTTTTTATAATTGTGCATTTTTATCGTTATAAAAAGTTTTAAGTATTGATGAATTGCAAAGTTGGAAGTCGTTTATCTTGTAAAAACCGAATATGGTTTATCTTATACATAGGGTAGCCAGATGTCCTGTGCATGTGCTGTGGAGAAAACCGGAAAATAGGTTGAGATAATCCCGACGCATTCGCCATTTTTAAAAGTATTAAAACAAACTAGTCTTCTATCCCAATTATTATACCCATCACACGGTAACATTTTTGAATTAGTAGGAGGTTTTAAAAAAAATTCATTTACTTACAGGCAAAAAAGCGGCCATCAGAAATAGGCAACCATTTTAATACTTGAAAAGGGACAACTTTGGTGATATGTTAAACAAATATTAGAAATATTCCCCCAAACACCAAAACAAAACACAATTTTTTGAAATGTAGATTGACTCTTTGGCATCGATGCTATTTTAATTTTTATTTGTGATAAAGTAAAAAAGATTTTTTTTCTAAAATTTGTGTAATAACAGCGAAGGTTAATAAAATCATACTAATGTAGTCCTATCTCTTTTAAATAATTTGTTATCTTTCTTATTTACGAAGATACATTAAAGTATTAAAGACAACTCCTTAAAATTTGATATTTAATATTGTGTTCGTATGATTTTGTCAAGAAACAAGATTTTTTTTCAAGCGAAGGTTGACTATTTAGTAACAATGCTTTAATAGATAATTTTATGTAGATTTTAATTGAAGCATATATATATATATATAAATGGTTCACAAGTAAGAATAATAATAGCAGATGTGAATTAGAATTTTACAGTAGCCCTATCTTTTTTGAAGATTTTTTTTTATTTGCGTTATTAACTCTGTTATTAACGAAGATATACCGTTTTAAAACAAAGAACGGATAAAGTTGTAATACTTGTTGAAACGTCTTGTAAGATGACGTCAAACATTTTGGCCTGTAAGATACACTGCGTCTTATATTTTTAATTATATGTGTGTTTTGTATTTATTGTCTTAAAATATTCTTTATTTATTTGCTTAAATTAAATTTAGTACCAAACTATTAGCAGTAATTTAAAATTTTCGTATTTCATGTATGAATTATTATGTTAAAAAGTAGTCTTAAAAACGTAGCTTTATTTATATAATTGTTTAAAAATTACTTAACACTTACAAACAAACATAATAGTCAGCATATCTGAAATAATCAGATTATTGCGCGCTAGTGTACCTACGTAGCTCTTGCGTCCGCCAGAAGGTTAATCATTGATAATCATGAATAATTTGTATTACTGCATCTGTATACATTTACATAATTAATTTAAACTAATTTGGTAACATAATTAATGTGGGAACCAAAAGCACATCAGAATTTTTAAAAGATTTAAGCTAATGAGGATGCGGATGGATTTGCCATATTTGATCTTCTGTTAAAACTCTCAAATGGATTGCCCCGACCAAAAAAATAAAAGAAGCTTTAATTCGAAAATAAAGGTTTTAAAATGCATTCGATAGTTTGTCTTTATCAAAAACTGGAACTAATTTACTAAACCTGTGCCCTTGTATATTTACAAAATTGATTATTATTATTACATTAATAAAATATACAAACAATATACTTTAATTTCCGGTCAATATATTTTTGATAAAATTTATAATATATACAGGGTCAAACCTTAGCTTCGGGGGAGACATAATTTGCATTATATTTCACTTTCAAATTGATTCACCCTTTCTAGCAGTGGTCACAACCCTTGAAATTTTAAATGTCAAGATATGGCAACCCTTCTTAAAATACCCCATAGAGACCCTGTTCAAACCGATAGATATTTGTATCGGAATGTAAGGTGTTTCTATAGGGTGTATCAGTTTGTATAGGATCCGTAGTTGGGATTTATGGTTGTTCTATAGGGATATCCACCCTTGATTTATTTGCTATTGGTTTCAATGGGGAAAATACACATAAATGTAGAAATTAGTTTTTCTCCCCATAGGTTTTAATAAAATTTTGTCAAATGTTTTATGGTTGTTCTATAGGGATATCCCTATATATCCTTCATTGAGTTATTTGCTATCGGTCTCAATAGGGAAAATGTAAAAGTTATGGTGTGCCTATAGGTAATTTCCTATAAATTTTCTATCGAGCCGTACCCGAAAAAAACCATGGACAAAATTTGATACACATATTGAATCCGGTAGCGCCCGATAGATTATTTTATATAGGTCTCTATGGGGTATTTTAAGCAGAAAAGTGATACCTAATTTGAAAGGTCTTGCTCCATAATTTTTTATAATTTTCTTTTATAATATGTGGTATCATCCGTTTCCGTAATATTACAAGTAAAGTTTCTTATTCAAATAAAGAAGCGTTGAAAATGAACATTAAATTCGTATGAAATTTTAATATCAACAGGTGTAATTTAAAAAAAAACCCTTAGTTCTATTTGGTTCATATAACGTAAAAAACCAATTCCAATTAATTGCACCAATTGTCCGTGCAATTCTAGATTAAAATCTAATCACTGTTAAACAGAAAATCGCAGTGAAAGCAAAAAAATAATGGATTCGCAGATTAAAAATATGATGACCTCACTTTCCGAGCCAATTAAATTATTATCGGATTTCTATAAGCACTTGTCTTCTATGATATTCATTTTCAGCTTAAGTATAGCTTAATTAAAAGTTTTTTATTAAATTTTTTACCATTTAAACCATAGTAAAATTTGGTATTTTATTTTAATAAAAGACGTTTTTATGAACCGGCTTTCTTGTCTGTCTATCGGTGTGTTTGGTGAAAATTCTGCAATTGATTTTAAATTAACTTTACTTAAATCTTATACATAGCTCAGAACTGATGATAATGCACGATAAAGTGACGTAATTGAATTCAATATGATTAGTTTTTATTTTTAATTAAATTAAATTTACATTTAAAAAAAAAAAATTTTAATTTTTTTAAAAATGTTGTGAAAAATATCGGCAATTACATAAACGCGATTGCAAGAATAACATATTGAGATTCACAACTAACTAGAATTTTTAACTTAAGATTATGTTTAGTAGTTTTGGCTTGCACTAAGATGTAAATGCGAAAGCCTAGTAAAGAAAGTTTAGAAAATATTGATCACCTTCGCTACATTTTACTCAAGCAAAAAAGGTTCTCGTCTAATCTGCAAAACACTAATCCATCCAACGCCAACATCAATTGTCAAATTTTTTATGGTTGTTCTATTTGAAATCATAAAATTTATTATAAAACCTCGCAGGTTACATTAACAACAGCAATGGTTATTTTTGTTACATCAATGGCGCCAAAAAATAAATTTAGTATTGGTCCTTTATCACTAGAAAATGGTTTTTCAAATAAAAATACTTTAATAAAAGGATATTCTGTATACGAGTGTTACTTTTAAAAACATTGCAACCCCCATATTCCCGAAACCCTAAAGAGGTCTATTTTACCTAGGGGTCTCCACTACAATTTTCCATTCATAGTTAAGTTATCATAGCCCTATTCTTTCGTGGGACAGGATAATAATAAATATATATTTAATAGATGATGTATGCTTGTTGAAAATTATTTATACAAATTTAACTCCTTTACTGGCATGATCGTGAATACTCTGCAAAAGTTTCACTTTTATAGCGTCTTGCATGACAACACGTTGATTTTTTTTATTCTGAACCAAGGTAGGTTGTCAAATATTGCCATGTTCCCGGTATTGCTACCATCTCCAACTCTGTAAGTTTCTCATAAATGTAACTGATAGCCCTGATAGTACCTCATGTTACATACTTCCTGTGTGGAAGTATGTGCCTTATGTTGATCAAAACGAGAAATTATAATCGTGCATAGGTGAGATAAAGTGATTGCAACCGCCATAACCTACAACAATTAATTTTGTGCATGGTTTAAGTAAAACAAAATCTACTAAAAATTTTCAGCAGCGTGACCAGTGGTCACTGACCACGATACAAGGTTAACATACCTACTTTCTTATACCAAATTAGATTTTATTCGATTCAATCTCAGTCATAAACTTTCGGCTTCCAAAAAGTGTAATTTTCCAAATATTGCCATGTTAACTGCGTCCAAATATGGTCATGGCAATATTTAAAGCAATATGGGGTAAATGCAATTAAAGGAATATTACCTAAATATGCTTTTTAAAGCAGAATTTAGACTAAAAGAGAACAGTGGTCTCAACAAAACCTTAGATTTCTATACGAACCATATTAAATGAAACCAGTATTAGTAAGGATTCAAAACGCTTGGAAATTCCACGGACATATTCGCAAAAAAATGCACCAAACGTCTTGGAAACGACTGAAAAATCTGAAGTAGCGAGAAGGAAATGGTTAAAACTATTTGGCTGGATGCAGGGCTCATCAAATGAACTCTGCTAAAATAAATCGCTTCATTGTGAATGATTATTTTACAAAATAAAAAGACCCTATGAGTTATGGATTTCATATTTAAAGTAGTATTCTATTTATTTATTAATATTACAAGCATAATTGATATTTAAATTAAAGGAAAACGCTTACGGTTTATTCGAATTTGAAGTCATTAAAAAATTCGTTGGTTCATTGGAACCAGACGCTCCCATATCGGTACAGCTGCTGATAGTGCTGGAAGACGCCGACGCATTAGAACCTTGTATTTTTTCTGCAATTTCTTCTAGGTATCCTTCTGCTACCGTCGAGGACTTCCATCCTCCGTGACGCTTCAAAGTATTCATGTTAGCCCCTGCATTGGCCAAAAGAGTCACCGAAGACCTTCTCAGGCATTGACCGGTGTAGAGCGCTGGTTCCGCCAATTTCAAAAATATTGCAATTCTTGAAGGTATCTTCGTGTATTTATTTCCACATACTGGCTGGTACACCTCCCATTTTTGTAAAAAACAAAAAAGCGGCTAGAACTAGTATTCTTTGGTATGAAAGATATGTATTTTTTACACAAATTGATCGGGTTGACTGGAAATCCTTCTATGGTGAAACTTTTCAATTTCTGGGTTTAGTGTCTGGCAAAACTACGTGAAAATATTTCCCTTTGTCTTAAATATTTTCTATTTTTAAATTGACAAATTCATCGCATGTACAAGTAACGCTATTCCCCATTATCATCATCAACTCGTTGGGAGCTTCGTTCAAAAACTCTATTTTAAGTCGTTTTAATGTCTTTGACTTCTTTGGTTTGTATCCCTGTGAATTGCTTTTCAAAAAGCTCGTTAGTTTGCCATATTTTAAAATGTCGATTTTTTATAAAGGTATTTGGTCCATAGGGACGATGGGGCTAATTTTTTTTGAAAATGTAAAAAATAAGCCAATAGGACATTTTTATCGATACATTTTATCTTTAGTGAAGTCATCCAAGACTCAAACATTTTGAACTCCTTGTCGTAAGCATCTAGGGACTTTTCTGGCAAAATTGCTGGATCTTCCGCTTCCATAAGGATATCTTCAGGAACGTAATTTTCATCGGGTTCCTCCATTTTCTATACGTTTTTCCTTCAAAAAAGCTTTCCTTTTCTGCAGGAAAAACTCACAAGTGTCAAAATTTATTTAAACATTTGCCCGTGGCAACCAAACAAACAACCTATTTTGACCAAAATGTAAAAAAGTCACTGTCAAGTCATTCTGACATTTATAGGGTACTGAGAGGCAAGTAGCTTTGATTTGATCACAAAGCTTATTAATAATTATAAAAATAATAATAATAATTTATAATTATTATTATCTCATAAAAAACGAATTCTTTCACTTGTTGGATAAAACATTGTATGCCACTCATGTGTTATGTTTCCTTAAGTCACCTGACGGCCTCGTGGTAAAAATCTTTCTCGTGTGGCTTATTTTCAACATAACATACTAGTACCATAAATAACTATTATTTTAAAAATTCATTTAATTATCTATCTATTGCAGTAGATAAAGTATGGTATTGCACTCGAGATAATGCGCTTTATTTACTCGTATGATTTAAGTTTCTCGTCTGGTGACAAACCATCCTCGTGAATAATATATATTAATTATAATATTTAGATAAAACAATAATAATCTTATGTCATAGTTAGGATATTTTAACTATGATATAAGAAAATTGTGTAGCAGGGGTCTGGCAAAAAATATTTTGCAATACAATCAACAACTTTGTTTTAAGTATTCTTCTATAATTATTTAAACAAACAGTTTAAGGAGTAAAGTATACAAAATTAAATAAATCATAACTAAAAAGTAATCAACCTTGTAACTTCAAATACAACAACACCTAATATTGCAAATATTCGAAGCTATTTTATATTTTTCCAAATAAATATTTAGTGTTTAAGTGAATTTTGTTATGGACACAGTGGAAGAAGAAAAAAGGTAAGTTTTTAACAATTTTGTTATTTTATTTAAAAAAAATCTGTTTCTAATAAGTATTTATAACTATAAAATATTGAATTGCACTTAAAAATAACGATCCGATTTATTAGAAATTCGGAGTTCTTTATTTAATAGTAAGCAGAACCGATTATTTTAAAAACGTATCCGTTTCTTACATTAAAATGTCCATTAAAATTCTAATTATAATCAAGTCTCAGGAGCGCAGTCCTATTAAAACTTTTTATAATCTTAACTTGTTGCCCTGTGTCTCACTTAAAACAAGTAAGAAAAATTCCAAATGAAAAATGTGTCTGTTTTCGCGAAAAGATAAAATAGTTTTGTATATATTAAAACTTTCTAAGTACAAATTATAATGGCTTGGTCTTAGTTTTAATTAATTTTGAAGCTTGAGCTTAGATTTTAAATTATTTATTCGAGTTTTAAGAAATTTTTTTGTAAATAAAAAAATATTTTTTTAAACTTCCACCTTTAAAACGTCCAAACATGTTTCCATGACACTAATTAACCTTTTGCTTTTTAGTCAAAAGATGAAGTTAGCAACAGGTTTTTAGTCCCTGGCTGAACTTTAGTTTAGTTGTCAAATGTCATACAATCATTAAAACAACGTGCCCTTCTTGTAAAATTATACTTAATGTAAAAATTATTTTATTATTTCAATACAAAACTATGAAATAGTTTTTCAACGCCAATATTTGAAAAGTTTATATGAACATTGTACTGACCTTTTTATTTCGCTGGCAGTAAACTGGATTTAACTTAATATCGGGTGAAGACTCCACTGCCAATAAAACATTTTTTTTACTTTCACTGTGAAAAACTTCTTCTATATCGAATTAAACGGGTTATTTTCAAGGAATACATTTCGATTTGCACATACAAATTTGTCATTTGACATAATACCGGTTCGTTTAAAACAAGTTTTAGGAACAATTAATAAATTAACGATTTTGTGACTTTGGTTCGTGATCGTCTTACTCAAGTTTGGATCCCTACGTTGTGTTTACTTACTTGTTTTAATAAATACATTGCTTTAGGAATCATACTGGGGAGAATTAGGTATACAAAACATAAAATACAGTGACTTTGACAAACGCTTTACAACAAGCAAGGAGTGGCTCTTAGAGAGATACGACCAGGGAAAAAGAGCTTGGGAAAAAACCCTGTTTGACTATAAGGTAACAAAGGTTTACATGATTAGGCAATAAAATAATGAAAATCGAAATTTTTACATTGAATAGTAAACTTAAAAGCCGTTTATTAAACTTTACGACATAATTTGGTCTATTAAAATTAAAAACTAACCTTAGAAAATACACAAACACAGGTCTGTGTATAAGTACACAAACACAGGTCTGTGTATAAATAAATTGAACTTAACAATAAATTCTGCCTATTTTCTTGCTTCCCTTTACTGGCTACGTGTACCTGCACCATCGTTGCTTGTATCCAAAGTTCGAAAAACTTGTAATTTCCTTACCTAAGTGTGCCTTTAACACCACAATTTAGAAAATATAAATTTGTAAATCGTATTAAAGTACTGAACCATTATAATACAGATTTTCAAGTTGGTTACTCTATTGCCTTATATATGTCTCTCTATAAAAATATTTAATTTAAATCATTTTTAGATAATAGGTATTTGTCGCAACTCGTTTATAACAATAAATGGTTTTTCTTTATCGGAACGTCAACAGGTCTGTCACAGACCTTCTGTGGGGACAGCAGTTGTATTGATAATACTTTATATTTTATTCAAAATAATAAAAAAAAATATATTAAATCAATTAAATCAACTATTTATTTGAAAAATATCGATATGGCTTTACTTAGCAGATTGTTTGTTTTGTTGATTTTATGTTACGATAAAACTAAAACAAACAAACCAAACCAACCAACCCAACCCAACCCAACACTTTTTAACAAAGAGACAACTCAGAACGCGGCTTGGCATTGATAGAGCAGTATAAACGATGCTTAACGAAAAAAGAACAGCTTCAATACCTATTTGTTGCAAATAGTGACAGAACATAGAAAACGATATCCTAATTGCAATAAAAGTAATTTTATACGACTGTAATATTTTAAAGTTAAAAAATTTTCATAACTAGTTCTTAAATATTATTTTTTGTTATATAGAATTATTTGTTCAATAAAATTTCTTAGTATTTATCAGAAAATAAAATAAATTTGTTATAAAAGCGACATAAAAATCATATAATTAATATTTTTAATCTTTATATTTATGTATTTGTGCTTTTTGTGAGTTACGTATTGAATTAATTAGCAAAAAAAAGTTTACAGTGTCAGGTTAACAGAATTAAAGTGATTTAACATAAAAAATAATATAAATATGGCATATAATATTTTTTTGCACTTTTATTGAAAAATATTTGAAATTTTTTATTAGTGTTATTTTTGATCGCTGATATCTTTGAAACGGTTGACCTTCAGATGTTTTTTGTAGAGCGTGAAATTTCCTATCCTCTAGCTTGGGTGTTGCGCAAACAAACCATTCCAAAGTTATAAGAATTCAAAATTAAAAAATGTTATTGAAATGGAAAAACAACAAATGAATTGAGGCAAACCTTAATATTAATCAAATAGGCAAGGAATATTTAAGATGAATAAGGTTATTTTGTAAAAACCTAAATTTTGTCATACTTTTAAACCAAACGACGAAAAAAAACGATTGGACTTTTGTTTGTGGATTGTGAAAAGTGTCAAACAAAAACAAATTTTGAAAATATTTTTTTTGATTAAGCGACATTCGCCAATAACTCGCAAAATTTTAGATACTTTTTAGATAAACATCTAAATTTTAGAATACAATGTAGAAGCTAGTATTAAAAAAACTTAAATTTTCATACGATAGTATAATTGGACCAAATTTTTTGGATGGAAATTTAAAACAATTTGTGTATTTGGAAAATATTTAAAAAATTACCTTAATAAAAAGGATTTGGCTAAGACATTACATTTGGAAAAAAATAGATTGGTAGATTTAGGCCACAGCCATACTCACAAAAAAGTTCATATTTAACAATTATAGATTTTTACTTTTGGGGCAAACTAAAACGACAAGTATATAAAGACAACTTTAACAATAATTTGGAAAAATTAAAAAACAAAATTAACGATGTGATCAGAGCCATACATTTCGAAGAAATTACAGAAGTGTAGAATAATGCAGTAATTTAGGTGGGGCACTATTTAAATAGGCTATTATTAATCATCTTAAAGAATAAAAGGCTGTAGAACTGTAATTTGGTAAAATTTTATTTTAGGACAAACAGGCCAAGACTAAAAAATAATCAATACCATACAAAATTTAAAAAAAATTGTAAATACCCAAAGGATATAACCCATGCTCTTTTTAAGGACATGTAATTTTATTTATCTTTGAGTTATATAACTAAATACGTTATTGCACTCATAAAAAGAACAGATTCGATTTAGGTACTCTTTAAAAATGAATTGGTCAAAAATTACTAATTTAATAGTTATTAGTGGCTGCTTTTTCACTTGTACCATGGTTAACCATGGAATACCATGGTATCCCAAAATTTAACAGATAATTCTTATGTTAAATTGTCCCCTGAATCCGAAAATACCGTCAAAAATTATGAAAGTGGAGCAGTTTTTGAGATATAGTCAATTCCACATTAAATGGAAAATTGAATATATCTCAAAAACTGTTCTACTTTTTTAACTTTTGACATTTTCGGATTCAGGGGACAATTTTACATAAGAATTGGATGTTAAATTTTGGGATTCCATGGTTAACCATGGTACAAGTGAAAAAGCAGCCACTAATAACTATTAAATTAGTCATTTTTGACTAATTCATGTTTAGAGAGTAAATATGTTTTAACAGACCTAGAAATTATAAACAAAATGTAGGACCTAAACTTTAATTAAAAGGGCAAAAAATATATTAAAGAAAAATATGTCTAATTACGGCAACCATTAATATAGTATTTAGTGCCTTCATAACAAATTAAAATGTTTAATGTAATTTTATTTTGTTTTTTATTTTAGCCCTCCTCCGTCTCCAAAACTGCCGGATTACCAACATTTTTTACCACCTCCTCAAATAACATTTTCAAATGAAATGCAATCAAAATACGATTCAGACCATGACAGCGTCGTCTCCTCTAGAAGACCATCTGCCATAATAGCAGCTTTAAGAAGACCATCACAGGCTATAGCCTTATCAGCTGCTCAAGCTGTAATGAATCAAAGAAGATATTTTCTTGGGTAAGTTGCTTAACCACAGAGAAAAAGTTTTCCAATGTTTTCCAAAACCTTTAAAATTATTGGCGCTATATATTGTAAGCGTACACACCCCCCCCCAGCAAAGAATCTGTAAAAAGTTACACCCCAAGTGATAAATGAAATATAACACCACGGCAAATGTTATTTTAAATTACGACAAATAAATAAAATAAATACTTACGGTAATAAAGCTCATTAATTTAGTAACCCAAGGTACTTGTGAGGTGTTGTATTCATGGGGAAAGTATTTAAAAAGGGAAATAAAAATACAGTAAATAAAAGGCAATAAGTTACGTTTGAACTCAGGTCAAAACCCGGAAGGCTCCCGTTTATTTTTTTATTAAGTATCGCTCATAAAACCTTCCAAAATGAGGGATTATGGGAGTGAGTTTCACGTATAAAATATTTACAATTTATAACAAACAATAATGATATTTATTTGGATAGAGTAACAAAAATAACCGCAACCCAAACGACATTCAATTTAGTGAACTCTAAAAGAAAAGGACCTCCTACAACCGTTAAAACCACACAATATCTCCTTACTGCGACTACAACCCAAATATAAATAAATATATAAATAACATTAGATAAATAATACATCATACTAGAGCTTGGCTCTCGTTTTTCATTTTTAATTTTTATCTTCGCTTTTTGCTGATTTGTTTGTTTATTTTCATTTTTCATTTTTATCTTCGCTTTTTGCTGATTTGTTTGTTTGTTTGGAGAAAGTAGATTGAGTCTTAGTCTCTAATTTTGTATTTTAAATTTAACTTTATTCATCAAGCATTCCATTTGCAATAGGCCTCCATCATCCAAATAAAGTTTTTGTATTTATTTACTGTTGAATTTAAGTTTACTGTTACACGAAATTTTCATGTAATATTTATTAGAGTTCAGGCTCAATAAACTGTTGGAAAAGGAGTAAATAATTATTAGGCTCGACTCGGGCTTCAGCTGAGGGTTCGGAATTGTCTATTTTGCCTCATTAGTAAGCAAACCTTAATAAATTAATAATTACCATAAAATACTAGGTAATCAAAATGACACAAATAACAAAAACAATGTAGGCGTCGCGCAGTCAGCTGAAATCAGACCTTTACACACCTCTTAGAATTTACAGGATGGTAATTCAAAATGGGCTTGTTGTGTCATGGACTCCACGGGCAGTGGATAAATTAAATGTCGTTATCACACAATTACTGTCGCTACCCACTCCAAATGTAATACCAAATATTTAAATATGACTGGTAAAATTCACTTAAATAATTACGGGACATAAATGTGAATCCGCGAGTACAATTTTATAAATCCCGTATTCAAGAAAATCGATAATTAATACACTTAATTTACACAGCGTTTATAGAAAATCCCCTTTTGAAATATTTATTAAAATTAATTAAATAATCTTACTGCCCTGACATTTAGCTTAATTAAATCGAATACGGTCCTGCCTATTTTAATTGGATGAAATACACGTAAAATTCCTGCTCTTTTAATTTGATAATTACTCGTTAAAAATCCCTGCCTTTTATTAGATAAAATACACTTACCAATTGTTTATAACTTAGAATATAAATTATAATACGAAATACCAAATTTTAAACGTAAATTTTACAGCGTGGTTTGTTTTAAACGGCAGCCATTACAGCGTAATAGATCGAACGATGACGCCAAGTCAATTGATCAAATATTTATCTTTACACAAGGTTTTTGTGTAAACTAATTATACCAAAATGCTCGGGAATATTTATACTACAATAATTTAGTTATTTAAAATGTACAAACCTACAAATTCCAACACTTTTCTGCACACACAATTTTTAAAACCCTGGTCGCTGCTCGGCTCTGCTCCAATGCTCGAATCAATGTTCTCCCCTATCTTCCCTGCCCATCTGACTACTTGCGTCTCGCATTCTTCCCCCTACCTTTTCCCACTTAATCAGGAGAGTCTTTCTACCCAATGGCACGGTAGTTTTTATATGTCACTTGTACAGTCCGTTCAGGCTAAGTTGAGCGCTTTGGGGGGGGATCATGTGACCGTTGATTAAATTAAATATCGAATCCTCGCAAGATTTCGGTAACAAGAAGATGATTTATCAGTGCCGGGGCTTGCAGTTTGTTGGTACAGAGCGGCTACCGAAATACATGTATTTAATTGTGCTTAAACATAGAGATGATGGACGGGTGACATTCCTTAGACCGCTCAACTTAGCCTGAACGGACAGTATTTCCGTTGCGCTAAATTTAAATGTTAGTTTTATTTACATGGCTTTTTGAATGCATTTATTTTAAACAATTAGGATCGTAATAACCCACGGATTGTTTATTAGGGGGGGTATTTGCAGATCTCCTCAATATATATGGATATTTAGAACTAGAAGTTTTTTACTTAGTTACAAAACTACTAAACATATTTTTTTTCTTTATTTGTTTAAACAAAAACCATTTTTGACTTTTGAACATAAATTGTAGAAAATTTTATAAAAATATTTATCGATAATAATAAATTACGGTGTTACTTGGCTAAAGAATTGGTCTGAAATATATGTTGCTAATAAAATTTAATGTAAGGAGAACGTTTGGGTTTTACAAAAACACAGAGCGTACAAGTAAAAAGCATTTAAAGAAGGTCGAGAAGCGGTATTGCCGCCTCGTTCAGGTTGCCCATCAACAGGTTCAACTGAATAATATAAAGGGAGAGAATAAGTACTTAAAAATCATCCCTAGATATACTTAAGAAAACTAAAAATATCTCGCAAATAAGTTCGCGCAATTTTGTTTTATGTTTAGGATATCAGGCCCTTAGCGGTAGCAACGGTTTCTCCCAAAATTGCTGATTTTTTTTTCAGGTCGATAAAGACATGTTGAAACGAGCCAATTTGGACCCTACATTAATAAAACTGCATAATTATGGTCCCCATGCTATTTTTTTCTTTTCAGAAAAACTAATAAATAATAGTTTATGCCTTACTGGTCAATATTGTTAAATACGATGACTGCTAATTGGAAAACCATTAAATGTTTAATTATGATGGTTAGAGCTTTCGGACCGAGTGTTTTCTGGACAATGAATTGGACAAAGAGGAGCTCTGGACTGGTCGGCCATATCTCCAGATTTGACTCCGCTAGACTTTTTTATGTGGGGTCATTTAAAAAATAAAATTAACTTAACATAATATGTAGTCGTGGTCTCTATAAGAGTTGCGACAACGTATTGTGTCGTCAAATAACATCTTAAGTATTTTAAAATTTTGGAAAGTGTTTTAAACAAAATTGTATTTTTGTATAGAAGATGGTCTACTATTCTCAATCTTTTTCTTAGCTGAACTTTTTGTTTGAATAGAAAATGAGTTGTGGTATTTTTTTACACGCCCTTTTGCGTTTAAACTTATTAAAAAATTTGTAAACCTCATTTTGCTTAGTTATGGCTGTATACATTTACACTCCTCAAAATATATAACGCTTTTTAAAATGTATTCAATTAATGCACACATGTAATCAGAAAACATTATAACGAACAAAAATACAACGTTACCTGCACAAGATTTGCGCAGCGTCACGACGCGTCGTGGCTTGCTACGAATCAGCCGACTAAAAGTTTCTTGAGGAAAATTGTTCCATTATTTAATTAGAATCTGTGCCAACTCCTTGGTTGTAACTAAGGGATTTGGACGTTCCAAAGACGTCTTCCTAAGTGATTCCAAACATGTTCATTTGGATTCATGTCTGGATCGCACGCAGGGCAATCCATAATATGAATATTTTGATCACCAAAATATTTAGTAACCATTCCGGCAGTAATAAAGATAAAATTTTTACCAATAACATTTGCCTTTGTGATCACTTTAGGCTCTAGAATCTCGGTAATGTACCTTTGAGCTGTTAGACTTCGATTAATGATAATAAGGTCTGTGCAAGGGTTTATGTACACTACCTCTAAAAGGAATGGATTATTGCACTGTATCTGGCAAAACCTTATCCAGGTCTTTACCATACCGGAGTCAAATGACAAAGTTTCCAGTTTACGTGTTCTTTGGCATAATGTTACAGCTCTGCTAACTTCAATCGACGTTAATTGCTAAAACATTGCTTACTTAATAGTACGCAAGCTGACTGAATATTATTTAACAATAAAATTGGTTACAGCTTTTTAAACAATAATTCTTTAATACATTTTTAATTTAATTTTATTGCTTCGACATCCGTGAAAATAAGTTAAAAATTTACTTTTATTTTTTGAGGAGTGTATAATATATATTAAGAATTTCCAATCAGGCCTATTTTGTTATTTTTAAATGATTATTTTAAGATTAAATATAAGAAACTGCGTTTTCTTCACTGCTTTAGCAAATAATACAATTATGTTTTATTAAATTTAACAGTCTAGACGTATTTACTTGGGTAAGATTTGTTTACTGTCTAAACTAATATATTAATATTTATTAAATTATTAAAAATATTACATGATAAGGTATAAATAATTTAAGTTAAATAAAAACTTTAATTATAAAATAAGGCTTTCGAGTAAAACCTAGTAGGTTAAAATATTAGTTAATAAAAAACTTTAAAAAGTTCAAAACATTATTTTATAAAAGTTTTAACTAAATAATTTATTAAAAAAAAAAGAAATAAAAGTCGTAGGTTTAAAACCGAAGACAAACGCCTTAAATAATTATTAAAATTGTATTTATTCTAATTACCTAACGCATTTAAAGGCTGTTCCAGAATCAAAGCGAGCGTTCTATCTTGGGAAAAGAGGATTTTGATCAAAAGGATGAAAAATTAAAACGATATAACAGAAAGCTGGGAGAGTAAGTTAATCAGTTTAAAATAAGAAAAATGATACCCTAACTAAACTTGAAAAGATAAATTATACAAACTTTTGTATTTTTTTAAATATTTTAGCGAATCATTGACAATTATTATATCAGCTTTATATGCAAAACTGTTAGTAGTATTGGGTATGGCATTTCCAATAACAGAAATAATATCACAGGATGTAAAACCATTTTTTTATCAAGGATTTTATTTGTATCTTTATCTAGGAAGTATTGCATTTGTGTCGTATATGTATGCTACTTATGTTAAGGAAAATACAGTACAGCAAATAATAAATACGTACAGTAAGTAATTTTACTTTGGCAAATGTTTGCAATATTATCATTTTTATTGTTTTAGAAAAGGGCAATAAACCAGGGTTTATAGAAAAACATAAATCACATCCAGTTAGATATGGAAGTTTTTATCTCAGATTGGGTGCTATTGGTAAGAAATTAGGTTATTTATAAATATTTGCAGACCTAGTTTTAATTTGAATTTAAGAAGGTTTAATTTATTGGGTTTTTGAAAAATGTCTTTTGAATAATGCTGCGGTCAAAATGTTTTTAATGATTTGGTGTTGGTAGATGAAGTAGTTGTAGTGATGTTACATTGGACTGTCGTCAAAAAAAAACGAGAAATCAAGAAAACCAAGATGACGACAGTCCAGTGTAACATCACTAGGTTTTTAATATTATTTCATATATTCTACATTTTACTATGCTCCTATAAGCTATACTAAGATTTAAGAAAAGGCTCTAGTTTTGTATTAAAGCTACGCAAGGAATGGGAAGATTAAAAAAAAACTTTTACCAACACATATTTTGAAGACGCTTATAAATACATCACTGTTGAAGATTTCGGAGAGTGAACGTTCATTGACGAACTTGGAAACTTCTGGAAAATGCGTCGGAACATAAGCCACTTCCTATATTTTTTCTCAGTTTTAAATGAAATTCAATTACCGGGTTAACATTGTAACTCATTGTTCATACACTTATACAACCGCTTTTTTGTTTCGCACCAAAGTGGTATTCTGGATAGGCATATTCATAAGAGATATCTATCAGCAATTGTTCGGTTACCTTAAACATTTTTTTGCATTATAACTGAAGAATTGGTCATCTTTCGCTTTAAGAAAATGGATCCTCGGTCCAGAAAACTTATTATTTAATGGCTATTATTTCTTCGTCCCTTGGACTCAGAATTTAACGGCGATCGGCTTCAACTGAGATTAATCTGAAAAATTGCAATGATCGATGAAAAAACAATAGGAACAAACCCAAAACAAAATATCAAAATTACATATTAATAGAGATATAGTTTGTCAAAGTTAAGGTAAAAACCCTTTTTTATAACTTAACTTTTCTATAACTAAACCATCTCTCCGATTCTTGAATACGTGAAGGTAAGTCTTGAATAGGTATCCGTCAATCATTTAACGAAAATTCCCTACAAAAGGCCTAGTGGCAAAGATTTTGGGGGTTTCCCCTTTTAGCCCCATATTTTCGACGCCACTGGATTTTTGGAAAATTATCAGTTTGTTGTATCCATATTGAATTTAGAAGCAAAATGTATGTGTTAAAATTTCATCCGAGTGGTTTTAAAGATATTTAAGTTTGAAATTTGAAAGACACTAAGTAGGTACACAGAACATTTATTTTAAATTGTTTACTTGGTAACCACAGAAAAAAACATATTTTTAAAATGCATTTTAGAATCCAAACAGATTTGACAAGTATTTGTCTGACAAGAGCTCCATGGAGCTGCAGGCTGATTGTTTTTTGTGCCTGTAGTGTTTTACTTAAATTCATGCCACGTTATCTGTTTAGAAACTATGCAGATATTTATTATATTGTATAATGTATAGATAATTATTAAAGTGTATGGACTTTGTAAAGGAAATGTGCTAGCGGCAGTTATGGAGTAGCAAAGATATTTTCTCGACTGAAGAATATCCAACGTCCAAGTTTTAATCGACACTCACCAGAGGTTTTTAGACTGGACTACGAAATTATAAAAAACAAAATGGACGTTAACCGACATTGAGAATAGAAATATAATACTTCAAAATAATCCTGTGTAGGGCTTCCGAAAGCTGCTTTAGGACTAAATGCCTTAAAGTCAAATATAAGGGTTCTTCATGACAACCACCATAAACCTTACCATTACCAAGGCCTTCTACATGTAGATAAGAGAGAATGGCATTTTATTCGAAAAATTGTATGGACAGTTTAAGCGAGCTTTGTAGAACTGGTGTTCCAAAATCTCCATGTTTGGGCATAGAAAAACCCAAAAGTAATACGACAAAAGTCCTTTTAAAATAAGTCATAAAATTTTCCCTCATCGACTAACTGCACTGGCACTAGAACAAAACCCAGTGGCGTCAAAAATATAGGGGTAAAAAGGGGAAACCTCTATGCCGATGCACTGGACCTTTTGTAAAAAAAAATAGGTAGACAGACACCTATTCAAGATTTACCTACACAAAATTTGTATGGTTTGGAAGTTATAAAAAAACGGCTTTTTTCTCAACTTTGACGGGTTATAACTCCGATAATATGCATTTTTAGTATAAGGTTTGGGGTTTGTTTTTATGTTTTTTAAGTTTTTAAATTTTTCATATTAATCCTGGACCAGTATATAAGCATAAATTGGACACATATCTAAAAAAAAATTTCAGAGAGTGATGCGGGACCGGTTTCAAAAATGTATGGAAGAGTACCAAGTATACTTTCAAAGTTTGTTATAATTTGCTGCCCCAGTCTTTACTAAACTAAACAAGAAAAATAGGTACGGTACCATTTATTAAAAATAGTATAATTTTGGGGTGATTTGATTACTTAGTGGCTAAATAGTAAACCGTTATTATTTGGTTACTAATTACATTACTTTAGTTTTATGAACTGTTTATAAAATGTATTTAGTTATCTTCCTAAAATTAAAATGTCCTTTCGTTAAATGCTTGAAAACTTCATTAATGCACCCTACAGTGATGCTGTGGCATGTAAACCAATAACGCAAATTTATCCATATGTTATGATTTCCTCCATGATATTGGTGTAATAAAATGTAATTTAAATTGCAATAGCCAGCGATTTCGCTTAATTAAAGTCGTTTTCAAAATATGTTGCAGAGTTCTTTCTGTTTGTACGGGAAAATGAAAATTTTAAATAAATATTTATATAAAATTCTCTTAAAATGCCTATATTTATAAAATAAAAAAGTGGTTATATACAATCTATGGTATATACACAAGGGTGTGCAAAAAAGGAGATTTCGTTTTATTTTTTACTTTCACATTTTAATTTTAGAGTTTTAAAATTTTCCATAGCAATAATACACGTTTTTGCTCCATGCATTCTATGTGGCCATTTTTCTTCTTCATATAAGTGACTGATGATCCTAAAGAGCATATCGTTTAAATTTTACTTACCAAAGAAATAATGAAAATAAGGTTTTAAGGACCTAAACCTAAAACAGCTATGGAACAAAACTTGGGAAATTTTATATTGCATCAAACGTGCTCTTAATTTATACAATAACTTTTATTTCTACAGTCAATAATTACCTTCTATACCTGAAAAATCATAACTTATTGAATAATAATCATTGCTTTTGAGCTATCATCATTAGCAAAGTTCGGATTTTAGACCCTTAAAAATTGGAAATTAGGCAATAAAAACCTACATTTTAGGCCGTGTTAGACCGAAAGTGCCTAAAATAGGCCTCAACCGCCTAAAATAGGCGATATGATAAAAAATGTTATGCTTTACGTTTCCACGGTACAATCTCATGTACCATCTTCAGGTCTTATTTGCTGGGCTTGTGTTGCTGCTCCGCAGCGAATTAGACCGTCCACGTCTAAATTGGCTATTGTCTTTATAGAAAAACTATTTACCACCTGTAAATTGTAAAGAGTTATTTAATTATGCCATTGATGGCGACAAATTATATTACTAAAAACTGTTAAAAAGTCTGAAATTACCATATATGTAATACATATATGGAAATTACAGTAAAACCTATGAAAACAAAGTAAATAATAATTTTCAACCATTATTTTAAAAAATTAATATTATTTATAATTATTTATAATAAATATTTAGATAGCACAAACACAATTTTTATTTTATTATTATTATATTATTTTTTATTAGGTTTTCACCAGTTTTGTTATTTGTGGTCCTCCTACTCGCCAAAGGCGTCTAGGCGAAATAAGAGCATGAAAACAGGGTCTAATTAAAAATAATTTACTTTTCCGCAATGAAAAATATATTTTTTACTGAAAAATTAAAAGAGCCTATTTCAGGCTAATAAAAATGTCCTTTTAGGACAATAAATCAAAATGTTGCCATTTTAGGATTTTAGGCAAAAACAAAGGGGTGTCAAACGCTTTATTTTTTAAGTATAGGATTAATTTCAAGGTCCCAAATAAATGCCTAAAATAGAAACAAAAAGGCATTTTGCCTAAAATCCGGTCCTTGATCATTAGTTACACTAAAATTTAAAAAAAAACATAAAAAAAGACTTTGTGAGTCTATTACTTTTTAAACATTATTAATACTACAAAATTGTAGAAAACAATTTTGTAGATTATTGAATGTACTTAGTTTTTCGACCTATCATCAATAGTTTTTTTAGTCCTTTAGTAAGTTAAAATTTTAAATGAACGATATATCGTTAAAATCGACTTCCTAGCTAAATTAATGAATAATAATAATAATAATATTAACGATTATAATCCATTTATGTTTATTAAATGCTTATATTTTAAACTGCAGCTTTTGGTATTGGAAGCATGGTATATTCGGGATTGGAATTCGGACGATATTTCGAATTAAAGAACAACATCGAATGCGATTCAAATGTGCTTCAGGCTATAACACCGGCAACCAGAATGGCTTTGACTTTAGTGCAAGTTCAATTTATATTTCTTAATAGTAAGGTAAGGTATACTACTACCTATATTATTATGATATAAATATAGGGCGTGTTTTTCCATATTTGAATAAAAAGTCATTTTTTATTGCATTTACAAATTAAAACGTAAACCTTACGTTAAAAATGACATAACAGTTTTATAACTATTTTTAAATTAACTCCCTGGGTTACGGAGGCTGTAGCCAAGGGGGAATGAGAGGGTATATCCCCCGAAATTTTAGAAAATTAAATTTAAAACCGTGGGTACTTTAAAAATTCTACGGGCCAGGGTGCTATCTCTGGTTAATAATATATTTTCAAAAAAAGCCAGATATTTGGTCCTGTATATACGGTGGTTCAGAAGGAATCTTTAATAATTTAAGAATCAGTAAAAAACGTTAAAATACTAATATTAATTTTCTTACTATATATAATATCGAAAACATAACATTTTCAGAAATACAAGGTGTTATAGTTGCATATATTTTTTTGAAAAATAAATATCCTAAACTAAAGAACATACATAGGTAATTTATTGACATTTGGTTAGTATCGTTTTTTAATTAGATACTATAGTTTGGCATTAATTTTTTTTTCGTACTACAAGCAGTGGCACTACGGAGGTGATAATATCCTTTTTTACATTTTCGAAATCAATAGTTAATTTAAGAAAACGTAAAAGTTTAATTAATAAATTCATTTGTAGTAATTAATAGCAACAAATGTAATAATAATAAATAATAAAAGTAATATTTATTTTGAAATAAACTAAATTAACAATACCTAACCATAAAAAAATTACAACAGAAAAAAAAACAACAAATAATTATTTAAGAACAGAAACCGAAATTTGAGCAAAATAGACGGTATATAGAAAATATGATAAAATTTATTTACAGGGAATTGGAATACAATTTTACAGTGAAACGATGCATTTTATAAAAAAATATCAGGTGGACCTTTTTTCGAAAATCGAAAGATCAGTGGATTAATTTTTTTTATAGAGATATTATTACTTATGTAATGAAGTCACTGCATGTAGTATGAAAAAATTGAATGCCCAACTATGGTACCGAATAAAAAACAATACTCATCAAATTTCAATAAAATATGTTCTTTTGTTAAGGAGAAAATAAATATTATTTTGTTTATACTGAATCTGTTTTGTTGCACCCGTTTTTGTGAACCCCCCCAGCTACGGCCATTTATTTAAAATTCATTTAAAGCAAAGCTATATAAAAAAATATGTAGGAAATTAAATATGCAACAAATTATACAATAATATACATTATAGACCAGGCGGATAAAGGTCATATTATAGCCGAGCATACATTTCAGGTTGTGTGTGAGGCAATTAATATGCTTTCGCCGCAGTGTTTTATACGAGGGGTAAACCACTGATTTTTAAAAATTAAAAATCGCTTACGAATTAACGGCTAAGGATAACAATAACAATCGTAGTCATGTACATCGCGTCGCTAAGCACTGATTAAGCACCGATTAAGCAAGTTTTCCTTATTGATAACGACTAATAATAATAATAAACTTTGTAATAAGGAAAAAAATCTCAACACAACGTCCACTAACATTGAACGTTGGTCTCTAAGATTTTAAAGTGGTTTACCCCTCGTCTTTATATCCTATTTTGGTGACAAAAAATTGTTACATAATTTTTAGGTTAGGTTCAACTGACAAGATGATATTTAAGCTTCATTTCTGTAGGTTTATAACACAGGCCGACAGAAATAAAATTTCTGTTTGGTGCATAGCAACCAACAACTTTTTAAGGGTAATTTAGGTACGCTGAATCCAAAAATGAACATCATTTTGCTCAATCAGCTCTTATTTTTGCGATGTAGTAGAGTATCTGCTGCTGCTCTCAATACTCTCATACACTACTCTCAATCAATTTTTGATTGCAATGAAATTTTAACACAATAAAGTAGATAAATAGAGCCACTAATAGGATAAAATTAATCATGCTGTATCACTTTTAATTTTAAAAATATCCGAATTTTGGCTAAAAATTTTCTTTCGATGAAAGCAAGATTCTTTTAGAGAATACCATTATCAATGTATATGGTATTTTTTTTTTAGTTTAATAAAGACCCATAGCAACATTACCAACTATCCTTGCTTAAATTAGAAGTTTAAAAAAATATATTTAAGCATTTAAATGTGCGCATATAAAAAAAATGTTTTTTTGTCTACATCGCAAAAACAAGAGCTGATTGAGCAAAATGATGGTGATTTTTGGATTCAGCGTACTCAAATTACTCTAAAAAATAAAATTTCTGTTTGGTGCATAGCAATCAACAACTTTTTAGGGATAATTTAGGTACGCTGAATCTACAAATGAACATCGTTTTGCTCAATCAGCTCTTATTTTTGCGATGTAGTAGAGTATCTGCTGCTGCTCTTAATACTCTACTCTCAGACACTACTCTCAATTAATTTTTGATTGCATTGAAATTTTAACGCAATAAATTAGATAAATAGAGCCACTAATAGGGTAAAATTAATCATGCTGTATCACTTTTAATTTTAAAAATCGATTTTCTTTCGATGAAAGCAAGATTTTTAAAGAGAATACCATTATCAATGTATATGGTATTTTTTTCAGTTTAATAAAGACCCATAGCAACATTACCAACTATCCTTGCTTAAATTAGAAGTATAAAAAAATATATTTAAGTATTTAAATGTGCGCATATAAAAAATGTTTTTTTGTCTACATCGCGAAAACAAGAGCTGATTGAGCAAAATGATGGTCATTTTTGGATTCAGCGTACTCAAATTACCCTAAAAAGTTGTTGTCTGCACCAAAATGGCTGTCGGCCAGTGTAATAATTTGGCTTTTGAACTTCTTAGTCTTTCTCTATAGACTAATGAGTATTATAACATAAAAATTCCGCTTAAAAAAATTAATTTAAACATTATAATAATAATAAATAATAAAATAATAAAGAATGACTCAATAGTTATTTATGTCATTAGGTTAAGAAGTAAGGTTTTTTGTGCTAAGCTCAAGGTTTGAAGTCCGACGCGTAGCGGAGGTCTACAATTGAGCGAAGCACAAAAAGGCACTTCTTGGCCAAATGGCATACAACATTTTATCTTCAAAGCACTATATAGGTCAATTTAATTCAACATCAATGCTGCCTAACCTCACTTTTTTAGAATCTCATTTATTTATTAGCTAAAGATTACATTAAATGTACAATAATTATTATTGCTTTTAGAAGCAGTAATAGTTTGACAATATATTATATATATTATATAGGTATTAATATTTAAAAAATAGGTAGTTTGGAATGTTTAAGCTGTGTTTAACATTTAATTTCAATGAAAACTTAAAGCAAATTAAAACTTAAAGATAATTTAAATTGTAGAAAAAGAATCGTGCGTTTTCTTGGTTGCCTAACCTCACTTTTTGTTTTATTATTCATATTTAATTTTACAATAATTTAATGAAAAATATTAAACATTAACAGTAAAACAAACAAATTAGTGCTTATTATAAATAAATTAAACCAGTTTAGTACGTTAATTTCTTAGAAAAGGATTAATTTGTCAAAACAATACCCCTAGCGAGAAAAAATCGAACTAATTACTTGCCTTATAAAATTTTTTATCGGCCTAGGCCATAACAAGGTATTTCTTTATCGAATGTTGACAACAATAAAGTTTAAATTATAGACCGCGTGGAGATAAAACTATTTAATGTTTACTGAAAATTTAATTTAAAAACATATGTTTAGTTTTAACGACAATTAGTAATTATATAGACATACATTTTAATATAACATAATTTATATTATAGCTAGTTTATATTAATATACTCAGTTAATATTTAAATACAAAATAAAATATAATATGTATTATAAAGTATGGTTATACAACATCTAAGAGAAAAAATTTAACTTTCTTTATGTACGTGAATTAAATTATATATTTTTTATTTGCATTTCCGTATTTTATTTTTTTTATTAATTACGCAATTGTCTTTTTACAATTACTATCCAAAAAAATAAAATACGAAAATGCAAATAAAAAAGAATGAAATATTTGAAAAGCATAAATATCCAGAATTTATTTGTAAAAAGTTTTTTTAATGCACCCACATAAAATTTATTTTTAAAATAAAATTATAAAATAAATTTTAATTGAAGTATATAATTTTTAATTTATAAACATTCATTGCTTCCAACAAAATAGGAATGTGATTTTAGGATTTTGAATTAAATAGACACAGGACAATAGCAAGATTTGGGTTAATGCATATGATAGCAACAAATTTATGTGAGTGGCTTAATGTTTTGGTGGAGGAAACAAAACATGAAATAATTCATTTGGGAAGTAAGTACCTAAAGTATTTTTAAAAACCATTGTCTTAACTTATCATGCATTATGCAAATGGTATTTATTAATATTTCCTTATAAAATTTTGGATTACTTGTAACTTAAAATAACGTTTAATATGAGTAAAAGAAGAAAAACTTGGGTTCACTTGCTATTGGTAACTGGGGCGGCCGATCATATTCACCCAAGGCATACATTCCTAAATATGTCCCTGCGTATGAAGAAACGACTAATAACCTGTAATGATTTATCAACTCATCCTCTTTTGAAGATAAAAATCCTTACAAAGGCGAAACAATTCATGAAGTTTGAAAATCTATTTCAAAATATTTAAGAAAGCGTATCATAATGTAAACTCCCCAATTTTTAGGTTATATTTATATATATTTGATCGTTGCTTTTAAAAAGGATAATTGTTAACTATACTTAACGAAAGGTTATTAATTGACTTAATCGATGGGGATTTTTTGATTAATTTTATTTATGTTATGTAAAGAAGTTTAAAAAAAAGTGTGATTTTAATAATAATTTATATAATAATATCATAGATAGCTTACAAACCACATTAATGTAAATATTATTAAAACATTGCAAAAGGCGAAGTTCGGTTGGATTTATTGTTTTTGGTTTGATAATAAAATTTAATTTAAACGGTTTTATTTTAAAATATATGAATCTTTATAATTTTGTTTAAATTCGGGTCATTATTTTATTATTGTTTTCTTAATTCCCATTTAAAGAACTAATATTAGCCTAACTATTAATTTATATAAATATATATTATTCAGGGTGGCCCAACAAACAGGAATTTTCAGGTAGTAAGCAGTAATTTAAAAAAACCACAACCCTTGAAATTTTAATGATTGGGCAAGTGATACCTCATTTAAAATGTCTTGCTCCAACTTTTAAAATTGTTCAGGAGAGCGAAATTAAGGTTGAAAACGCGTATATATTTGGAACCAGAAGATATTAATACATAATTTTTTTAACATACATATAGTTTTCTAAAAAGTAAAATGGTGAAGTTAATATTGTTACTTTTAGTAATAAAAAATAAAATGGACCTATTACTTTATGGCTTTGATGAACTTAATATTTAAGTGACTTAATAAAAAAATTTGCTTAGCTTACTTTATATACCTACTTAGATAAAATAAAAATGTGTTTGACATGAGACTTGACAACTGGACATAAAATTATAACATAAACACGAGGATTAAGATAGCTACGATTACCAACATTTCTCATCTCATAAATTTCGTGATCTATGAATTAAATTTTTTGAAAATAATACTAAACAAATAGCTAATGACGATAATTTTAGTTTCAGTTTTTCAAACAAGTGTATGTTCTTTCTTAACTAAACTTTCAATCGCCATATTTGTCGATACTGGTCAAATGCAAATCCAAGGGTTTTCCACGAAGTCCACACTCAAAATCCTTAAAAACTTGGAACCATTTTTCTTGAAGGTAACCTGAAAAAACGGAATTTCTAAAAGATGTAGTTCATTCCTTACAGTCGATATTGTTAAAAACGATGACTTCTACTTTAAAGACCATTTAAAGCACCTGCACACATACACTGCGTGTTAAGTAGTTTTTGGACCAGGTATTTCCTGAACAATGGATTGGAGGAAGAAAAGCTCTGGATTGGCCATACAGTTCTCCAGATTTGACTCCTCTACACTTTTTTATGTGACAGAGCTCTAGAAGAGTTGCGACAACGTATCGTGGATGAATGCCATCAAATACTTTACATACTTCAAATGGTTAGAAGGCGTTTTAAACAAAATTTGTATTTTTGTATGGATGATGGTAGCAGACATTTGAGCACTTAATAGATTAACCTTCCGGCGGGCGCAACCGATCTAAGAGATACACCAGTTAAAATATTGCACCCGGACGCACTGTTTTTATAGGCATAACTACCCACCCTTCAGTAGCTTCATATTTTTAGGACTTCTACCGATATGTCTACTGCAGTTTGTGTTTGATCGCCTTGTAAGGTGACGGCAGGCATTTTGATCTGCTAGATACAGTGCGCCCGATTGCGTTATACTGCAGTATTACATGTAATATTTACAAAATTTTAACTTTTTATGAACGAAAGTATTGATTTATAACTTTTTGTATGCATTTTTACTTTAATTTATAATATGATAGTTCAGCAAGAAGAATGTACTTCAGAATCGGGTATTAGACGGCTTTCTAAATAAAGTGCAAAAAATTAGTTATATTTGATTTTATTTGCGCATTTTATTTATGTATAGTATTTAATAAGTTAGTATATAGTATTATAAAAAGTAGTGTTAATTATTTATTTGATAAAAAATATAAAAAAGCACTTTACTAAGCCTATCTGAACATTGAATCTGTCAGATCACTGCGCCCTAACTCGTGCACAAAAGACGTGCGCCCGCCGGAAGGTTAATGATCTTTGTTCTACAATTTTCATAGTTTTTTGCCAAAAATTCCTTATCTGTACTTTTTTAAGAAAAGAAATATGCAATTTTGAATATGAATAGAATTTGATAATTTTCGTGATACTTAGTGGAGCGAGACCTTTTAAATAAGATCACTTGCTATATCATGCCTATTAAAATTTTAGAGATGACCACTGCGACAAGTAATGATTTGCGAGTGAAAATTAAGCTGATGAGTGTGAGTGTTTTTTTTTAATATTCCTCTGTTTGGTTTTTCTTGAGCCACCCTATTTATAATAAAATATATAAAAGAGTGGTATATTAATGTTAGGTATTTGTTATTAAACTTTTTAAAGCTAAATAATATTAGTTATTTTGTTTAAAGGGATTTAATTATTAGGCTATAGTTTATTGTGTTATAAAAGTAATTTAATTAAAAATATATTTTTTGTGTAACATTGTAAACCTGTTTACTTTTAAATAATAATTGTATTATATTTTGCAGGCTGAAATATTTTCATAAATAAATTACCTAATAATTAATAGGGCTTTGTAAATACTAATTCAATAAAAGCATGTTTATTTACTACAATAAACTAAAACAATACGTTATTTGGCTAAAATACTGTATTTTAGATCATACATTAGATCATACGAACGCCTCAATGACTAAAAAATATTGTCAGGAGGGTGATATTATGGGTTCATTAGTAACAAATGCAAGTCCATTTCTATTTCCATGTACCATAGAGTACAGCCTCATTTGCGCTGTGATTTTATTCGAGATGTGGAAAAAGGTAAAAACTGTAAAAATTAAGAATAAACAGAACAAAGAACTTGGCAAAAGTGCTACGTCTGGCCATAAAGATGAAAAATTCACGCAGTATTTTAATTTTCGTAAGTATAAAATATAAAGGTTGGAAACATTACTTGAATTTTACTTAACTTTTAGCTCCATATATTAACAACCCCACCAATTCGAATCATTTCACTATAGATTGTTCCAATGCACACAGAGGACTTTTTGCTGGAATAATGGTTATAGTCCTAACAATTATTTCGCTAATTATGTTTTTTGTTCTTGCAAAAAAAGGAGGAACTTCAGAAAGCAAAAAGGTTGCCGAATTTGAAGTCAGTATTGTGGAATTAATATTGTATATCATAACCACTATAGTTGTTGTTGTGGCTATGTTTCAAATGAGGGCACTAAAATATGATAGAAAAATTGGAGGTAAGGTTAATAATATTGTTTGCACTAAATACAGGGCTTAACGAATAAACTTTTTTTAAGTGTATAGAAATCGAAATATTTAATAGTTCTTGATAGGGTTTTTAATTATGAATATTTTAAAAGTGGCAAGTGCTAAACGTTTTTTATATTTTTTTCCATTCCTATACGCTAAAGAAGCATCGCTAGTAGCGCCACTCAAATATTAAATTTAAAACCAACCAAGCCCAGTTGTGACGATATACACTAGTCAAATGATCATTTGGTCAAATTGTTTGTAATATTAAACATACACATATGCACTTTATGTGATATGATTTTATTTTATTTAAGTGTATCCATTTTATAAAGTAATTCTGTTTTTCAGTGGAAGGTCAAGTCGGTATAGGCCTGGATAACACACTTTTAGTAGTGGCACAAACCGGAATGTTTATATACTGCATGTTTTCAATAATCGGCTGCTACTTTAGCATGGACAACAGCCCCTCAGCTGAATTGCTAGCCGAAATATTTTCATTCATCCAAACCTGCCTGCAAACAATGTTTGTATTGGACGGCTGGTGGAGGAAATGTCGAAACATGAACCAGGCAAAAAATAAACCTGGAAGGGAATTGATAACGTTTTTAATTGTTGCCAACATGGCAATGTGGATAATAAACACTCTAGAGAAAAATAGAGCGGAGTTCAGGCAGACACATTTAGACTTTTTTGGAGACTGGGCATGGACCATTATCACTCATATTTCGATGCCCTTGGCTATATTTTATAGATTTCATTCAACGATTTGCTTGTTCGAAATATGGAAGTCTGCATATAAAATTAAAGCCTGCCAAAGGAACCCTTTCTTTTCCATAATTTAGCTTTTTTATATGAAAATACATTAACCTACATATATAAAATATTATTACTATTTTGAGTATCTAATGTACTGGTTTCTTTATATTATTATTAAGGAATAAATTAGTAAATAAAAGCTAATAGGCTATTTTTTTACTCTACCAGTTTTCTATCCCTTTAATTAAAATTTAATTGTTACAGCACACTGTTTTTTAAAAACAGCCCTAGGTTTATAATTAATTTAAGCACCGTTGATACTCTACTGTTAACCTTGTAGTAGTGGCGCCTTATATTTAACATTGGTGGTGGCGCCCGGCCTGTCAGGCCCGTAAATTTAAAAAAATCATATTTATGCTAGTATTTTTTCTTTGTGAATTTTTTACTTTTAATTTATTACTTAATCCTATTGTGACCAAGGTCACTGATTTTTTTTTAACAAAAAAACCTCATATGTTTGAAATATGGGGTTAATTTTATGGGGACAGGATTATAAGGTGACATAATATTATTTCTCAAAAAACTAAATAAAAAATTTATTCTACCAAAAAACAACAAATGGTTTATAAGCTTGAATAACAAAATATCGTATTAAACGTGGTTTTGATTTTTTTCCACACAATTATGACACATAATTTTGGCATGGGTCATACATAGAAATTTTTGGCTATGAAGTGTGTGGTCCTTCTGTCTATGCGACATTCTGCACACCTTTTTCTGGTCCCAGGGGGAATTAGTTGAGGTTCAACATTATCGGTAGAAGTCCCAGCTACTTTTTGTCGCCTTTGACGTACCTCAGTTGGTAAATTTTGTTCCATAGAACGGCGTTTCAAATGCTTCTACTAGGACATAGCGCCGTTCTTCAAGAGCTTTCTCATTAATAATTTGAATTATTAGCAGTGTGTATTACTTGGGCATTTATTCCAGCCACATTCATTAGCCCATAAAATATGGCCATATTGGATAGAATAAAGTATAAAAATATGCTAAATAATTAATATACCACAAAATAGTCGTATAACATAAATGGTGGCGCCCGGCCTTTCAGGCCTTTTTAGGTTATAACTTTTTAAGTTAGAACTGTAAGTAAATAAACATTGCACTACACCTTTCTACGCAAAAAGTTAGGAAGGTACTAAAAAATTCAGAGTTGTCTCTTAATTATTTTCATAATGATCCGCTAAATAAGATCGCTTGGGCCTGTTAGGCCGTACGCCACCAGTAGAAGGTTAATATTGTCCCGTGGCCCCTGCTTAGTTTTTGTAAAACCACAATTCACAAATTAAAGAATTAAATAAATTTAATAAAATATACATCTAGACCCACTCCGTCAGTACCTTAACAACAGACGACAGTACAAAATGGAGAAAAAAGAATGTGAGACTACTCTCAGGTTCTTTCAATTCCCCCTATTGAGTTTGTACTCATTGTGTAGGCTCCATGGTATGGACGTTAGTAAGTGTGAAACATGATTCTTCTAAGACTAATGTGACCAGATTTACTTCATACCGGAGTCTGGTGTGACGTAAACTATGTAATAGCAGTGTTACGTATGTTTTTGTCATATTTATTTTGTCAAAGTCTGGATTTACATTTACAAATGCATGTTGTTTTCAAACGTTTTATTAAATATAAAATGCAATATTTAATTACCTACAATTCATAAAACAATAAATAATAAAAATATATAATAGAATTATTATATCTATATAATCAATATTTTATAATAATTTTATAAAATTAACATTCTATGATATAAGAAAATTATGTAGTCTTTAACAAAAAATATTTTCCAATAAAATCAACAACTCTGTTCTTCTATAATTATTTAAACTGTTTACAGCTAGACAAAGTCTAAGGTTAAAGAATAAAGGCTGATTCTCACATATATTGCCTTGCCCATGCTATACTGCCGCCGCGAAAATCTAAATCTGCTTAGGCAACGGCATGCCGCGGCATGGCATAGGCACGGCAATAAATCAATTGCTTTAAAAATTTAATAATAGCACGATACCATATTTGAAAACCAGCCTTAAAGTATAAAATAATTAAAAAATATTTAGTGTTTAAGTGAGTTTTGTTATGGATGTAGTAAAAGAAGAAAATAGGTAAGGTTTTAATGATTTTGTTGATATATTTTTAAAAAATCGGTTTCTTATTGTGTTATTCCCTATTTTGTATTATAATAATATTAATTATTATAAATGAAATAAAAAACGTTTATAACTTTAAAGGTTAAATAAAGTAGAGTAGTAACGCTATCGACCTATCCAGCTTAAGGTTCGGTCCTTCCGCGGTAGCTTAAATATTATATTTTATCTATTTTGCGTTCATAATAACAACACTTTCGGTGCTGTTATGAAGTACTTTACCCCACCCAAAATTTTGATTTTATAGGTTGGCTACTTTAAACAGCATTCTAGTAAAATATTGTTTTGCATATTGGTTATAATATTTTTATGATTTTTCTAGTAGTATGAGACTTTTCTGGCAATACATTTTTACCAAATAAAATATTTTTTTTCTTTTTTAACATTAACAGCCGCTTATTGTAAATAAGTAAATTAAGGACGCCATGGCGAATCGATTTTGACATTAACCCTTCAAACCAGTGACAGTGATACCAACTATCTAAAGTAAAATTCGACCAAATAAAATATAAGGTGTAAAATAATTTTTTATATAGAATTTGTGCAAAATAGATAATAGTATATTATGTATCAAGTTTTATAAACCCCATTTTAGATATGAGTTTAATTAAACACGAGCGAAGCTTACGAGCGAGTGTTTAATAAAAACGAATGTCTAAAGAAGTTTATGAACGAGTTGCATACAATACTTTATCTACGACGAACAGAAAGAATAATTTAAAGCCATTTTTTATTTGTTAAACATTTAACATCTGTCAACTGTCAACGGATTTAACCTCAATTTTCGCCAATTTATTTATTTATATAACTTCAGCCCGTGACTAAAACGCCATAAAGTCACAAATCGTCAATGTAGGAGTCGATAAAATAACATAAAGAACTCATGTCATAATTGTCCTCTTGCAAGAAAATGACGTCTTATGACATTAGTTCTTTAATATTCTATTATTCAAGAACAATTTAATATCTTTAAGTTTTGGGCGAAATTTTACTAATAGTGGCGAAATAGCATTTCGCCACGGGCTAAAGTTAGGTTTAAGTTAAATTTGGAAAAAATTGAGGTTAAAACTAATTGACAGCTGTCAGATAAAATATCAAATAAAATTGTGGTTGTATAATAAAATATGAGTGCGAATATTGGTGAAAAAAAGAAAATTTCACACAATATAGGTACTATTATTAGAAGCGATTTTTTTAAAAACGTATAAATTTCTTACTTTGAAATGTCCATTAAAATTATAATTTTAATGAAACAAGTAAACAAATTTCAAATGTTTTCGCGAATATATAATAGTACCAAAAAAAACAACAGTAGTGGCTCCACCACGTGGCCGTTGTCATCGTAACAAAACTTCAAGTTTTAATAATCAGCTGTCAAACGCGTATTTTACAAACGAGTGTTTTTAAGAATAAGGCCAAAATAGTATATTATGTATCAAGTTTTATAAACGCCATTTTATGCACGAGTTTTATTAGGCACGAGCGAAGCTTGCGAGCGAGTGTTTAATAAAAACGGGTGCCTAGAGATGTTTATAAAACGAGTTGCATACTATAGTTTATCTACGACGAACAGAAATAAGAATTTAAAGCCAATTTTAATTTAAATATTTGACATTTGACATTTGACAAATTTAACCTCACTTTTTTGCAATTTATAATAACGCTAACTTCAGCCCGTGACTAAAATGCCCAAAAGCCACTGTTGTTAACTTCAGCCTGTGACTAAAACACCATAAAGTCACAGCTCTTCAATGTAGGAGTAGATAAAATTTATAAAATGTCGAGCGAAAAAACGTGGAACAACATATCGTTGTATTGTTGGGTGTTTTTAGAGAGAAAATCCTGGATTGAGCTTTACCGGTTTCCCAATAAACAGTGTTAATCTGAATGAAGAAATAAATTGCATACAGTCCCTGTAAATATAAATTGTACCTATTAGATACAATAAATACACATTTTAGTACTGATTTTCTTAAAAACTGTAAACATTTCAATTCAATGCAGTTGTCGGCGATTTTTTAGAGGGCTTCCTCGCTCGTTTTGCAAATTTTCCTCGTGCGGGAAAATATCTTATGACAAGTTTTTATACTATTTTTTTTATTTGTCAAACTTTTAAGACAAATTCAAATTATAAAATATATTTGCGTATCGGACTGTTTGTATGGAGACAATACGAAACGCAAATGCGTATCGTACTGTGCTTATAATATTAATATATTAATATTTTATACAAATAGAAAAGAGTTTTGTATAGGGTGTCCAGAAAAAGGAAGTCAATTCCTTGACCAAAAATAATATGATTTTTATAAAACTATTTTTAAACCTAGACCATTATGTTTGATATATCAAAATTAAAAATTTAAAACTGATTTTTTTGAATAATTTGAGTATTTAATAAGATATTAGTTTAAATTTGGTATATTGCTTCAACAAAAATACTATTAAATAGTTACAAATTTTAAGAAAAAGAAAACACAATTGTCCAATAATCAAAATACCCCCCTATTATATACCCAGTACACACTGCCCCCCCTATTTGTAGTACGTGCGCCAGTGACTTCCGAACTATATTTTTTGGTAATTAGGTAACATTAATGTTTTTTTTTTATTTCTATAAAAAATTTTGATAAAATAATTTGAAAAGTATTAGTCCCTAATTGATGCCTACGCGGCTTACAAGAATCTCATAATTTTTAAATACATTAAATCTGCTATAGGCATTAACATAAATACAATTAAGTAAAATTATACAATAGGATTTCAAAGTAAATACGGACCTTGATTCTTTCAAGGTCTGCGATTAAGTATCCACATTCTTCATCAGAATTGAAACATATTATCATCGTTTTTTTGTTCTGTGCTATTATAAATTTACGTACGTTAGCTCAAAGTGGATTACCTAGTAACTTTTCTTGTGTGGATCGAAAAGGGTCTCGGAATTTGAGGTTAGGTCATTTGTCAAATTAATCTTTTGTTTTAATAATAAAACTCCGCTCCTTGATAGTTTTGCTTCTTTTTTTTTAGAATTTTATGAAAAGTTTGGTGAATGTTTCGGTTTTTTTCTTTCAAAATATTAGGTCTCTTAAATTTAAGTTCTATTTTGGGAAACGCAATATGAAAATATTTTAATTAACAGTTTTTCATGGCTGTCAAGTTCCAAATTTGAATAAGATACCAACTTTGTAAAAAAACAACAACCCCGCTAATTGTCATTGTAGCCAAGCTAATAAAAAAATTTAATTTACTTTAATACATTCGCGGACACGACTGCTATTGCAGACACATGTGTAGGGACACGAGTCGTGTCACACGACTGCAATTGCAGACAAATTTTAAACCACAGAAAAACGCATGCCTGCATTAGCAGTCGCTATTTACTATTAAATACGTATGAATGGAAGCATATTGTCCCTGTACATCAAGTTTTTTAGCAGAAAAGTGTCCCTCTAAGTGATACATTTTAAGGTTAAATATATAGTTCCCGCGCAGATTGTTTTCTCACGAAAAGCGTCATGTCTGCAAAAGCAGACAGTAGCTTCATAACGGCCAATGGAAGAGGTTATGAAGTGTCCCTGTAAATTTCGATTTTATTTTGTTGTTGTTTTTAAATGTTATTATAAGTTTTTTTTTTCGATTTTAACTCTCGGTAAGTACCTATGCGAAACACAAACTCATCTTCAGTTGCAGCTTTGCATACTTTGGAAAAAATTCCTTTGCCTGAAAACTATACAAGGAAGAGTTACTTTTTAAGATGCCGGTATTGCGCACAAAACAAAAAGAGGGGACAAACGTCCTGGCGCTGCTTAGGGTGTGATAATAAACCGCCACTATGTGTGGGTGATTGTTTTACTAAGTTCCATTCCCAATGATGACTTTTTATTTTACAAAAAAATATGTTTTAAAAGAATTTAAAAGTTAATTTTGTTGTATTTTTTATTATTTATTTGAATAAAGTTTATGTTTTTTACGATTTTCTTCTTATTATCGAAACCGGCATTTAGTTTATTAACGTCTGCAATTACAGACGCATGTCCCTTAATATAAAATTTTGGGATATACAAGGACGTGTCTGTTATAGCAGACGTCTGCAAATGCAGACAAAAGTTGGTGTGTTTTTGAGTATCCTCTAAAATCTGGAAGTGTCCGCGAATGTGTTAAATAATATTTTATATAAAATAAATTAGAATTATTAGAAGTATACTTCTAAAAAATAAAGTGGGTTTCCCTTATTTCCTATACAAAATTTAAAACCAAAAAAGTTAATTTATCCTTTCTGAAAGGAAAATTTTAAAACTCGCTAGAATGGACACCAATACATATTTTTGTAAAAAAAAAATTGCCCTAATAAAAAAATAATATTTATAATTGTTTCAACCAATAATAGTCTTTTGTGACTATATTAAAAAAAATACACAAAATATCAATATATAACCTCAAATGCCTGCTGTAATTTTATTTGTTTTTTTTATTTGAGCCCTCCTCCGTCTCCAAAACTGCCTGATGACCCACATTCCACATTACAATCTCCTCAAATAACATTTACAAATGAAATTGAAACAAAATACGATTCAGACCGTGACAGCATCGTTTCCTCTAGACCATCTGCTAAAATAACAGCTTTAAGAAGATCATCACAAGCCTTATCAGCTGCTCAATCTGTAAATAATGTAGAAAGATACTTTTCTCGGTAAGTTATATAAGTTAAAAAAGTTTTTTACTTGTTGTTTAAAACTTTAAAATTATAGCATGGCTATATTTTGACGTAAGTTAGGTCTACAGGGGATAAGAAGAAAACCTGCCTCTTGTCCTCATTTATGGTCCATGCATGATGGGTAGTATGGTAGTATCGTAATAATTTACTTTAATTTAAAATATAAAAAAAAATTTGACTTCGCCTAACTATATTTTTTAACTTACTTAAATAAACAAAATACACTTTTGACAAAAATTAAAGTTATATACAAAATTATTTGCTTTTTACATTATATTGTTCAATATATATACGTATATACGGAGAGAGATTCACTAAAAACTAAAAAAATGTATTTTAAAATACATTTTTACATACAACCTTGTAAAAAATTAAAACGATATAACAGAAAACTGGGGAGTTAATCAAATAAAAATAAATTACATCCCAACTAAACTTAAAAAGATATTTTATTTAATATTTTAGCGATTCATTTACAATTATTATATCAGCTTTATATGCAAAACTGTTGGTGGTATTGGGTATGGCATTTCCAATAACAGAAATAATATTAAAGGATGTGAGACCGTTTTTTTATCAAGCATTTTATTTGTATTTATATTTAGGAAGTATTGCATTTGTATGGTATATGCATGCAATATATTTTAAAGAAAATACATTAAAGCAAATAATAAAAACTCAAAGTAAGTAATGTTACTTTAGAAAATGTTATGCAATAATACCTTTAATTTTTATTGTTTTAGAAAAAGACAGTAAACCGGGATTTATAAAAAAACAAAAATCACATCCAATTAGATATGGAAGTTTTTATCTCAGGTTGGGTGCTATTGGTAAGTAAATTTGGATTTCAATTTAAATTTTAAGATTTTAAATAACATTAGAATAGTTAATAAAATCTGTATTTTAATATGCTTCTAGTAATCCATTCAATATACCATTTGAAATCATATAATTTCTAATAAAAGCAATATTTACTTTTGTAAATTTTAAATTGGCAGTAGACATTTTTTTCTATTTAAATTTTAAATTGACCTTTATATACCCACCAGTAAGATAGTTGGCATATCCCATGATTTCTGGTACTAAGGGATTTTGTCTTTTTCCCAGTTTTAAAGTTCGCCCTTATAAACTTATACAACTTTTTTTAAGTTTCGTACCACCTTTAAAGCATACATGATATATCTCGGGGTATTTTAGATAAGGCATTTATCAGCAGAAAAATTATCATCTATCAGCATAGTTCGGTTACTTTTTTTGCATTACAACTGGATAATTGGTCATGTTTGGTTTTAACAAAATATTTCATGGTCCAAAAATGTTATTATTTAATGGAGATTATTCATTGGTGGCTAGATCCCCAGATTTTGTCACACTTCATGGCCACCGAGGTGTCCGAATTTAACTCCGTTCGACTTCCATCGGAAGACTTTAGTTATCAATAATGATTATAACATAAATAATTATAAGTTCCCGAAGAACGTTCCATCGCCTGTTTAACAGAATTTTGGGACATCCTGTATTTTTCAATAGCATTTACTGAGAAGCCTTCATCCATAATAATGAAACTGCGAACAATATTAGTTTTCGTGTCAGGGATTAAAACATGAAGATATGCCCCCAATCAAATATATTTTCAATGGTTGAGTTTGTTAATTCATTACATCGCGATGCATCGTAGAGCAACAGAAATACCCATAATTATGGGTATTTCGTTTGCTCTATAATTATAATTATTGAAACCGAAAATATTTAAAATATAGCCTTCGTTTAAAACCAACTGTATTGTATACCCTCAACATGAAGAACTTTTCATTGGATGTTCTGGCCAAAAGAATAAGAAGTACTTTCCAAATTTTGACGATCTCATGTACTTGCAGGGTTGTCTTGAGCATTAAATATTTTGTCCACAATAAGGAGGATGCAACATTGTAATAAAAATCAGTAAAAACTTTAGTACTGTGTTGTCTGATAGAATACCACAAATATTGGATTAAAAATAGATCGTATTTTTACAAAGTGTATTGGAAAATGTTGGTCATTCTAAATAAAGAGTATGGTATTGTTTGCAATTTTTGATAATTTCAGCACGATTAAAAAACGCGATCCGCGTTTGTTTAGAACAATGTTAAATGTTTATTTGTTTATTTATTTTTTATTAAATATAGCAACAGTGCAACATTTTAGATTTTTTTATTTAACTGCAAATAAAATCTATTTATTGACATGTTATTAATTTTTTTTACAAAACCAATTACCCGTTAGTAAGTAATTTTTTTTTTATTTAGAGCAAAATTTTTATATAAATGCGAGTTGTATTTTTAATACAATATTTATGGAATATTATGAGGCAGTGAAATAAATTTTGGGGTTTTGACCATGCAGTAACAATTTTATAACTAGGTAGATTAACATTTTTAAATTGATATTACAATTAATATTACATTTTATGGTAGTCATTCGCATAATTATAACGTTGGTAATATGTGAATTGTGGATTAAATGTTTTATTGACCCTGAAGATTAACAAGCCACAAAACACTTACAAAAATTATACATTTGGCCTTCGGCTTGTGTCTTAACATTTTTGCGTATTTTATTTGATTCTTAATTCACAAGTACAATAAATTATTTGTTAAATTTATTAAAAATTATAATTTATTTATTTTTTCTAAATGTTGTATTTAAATTGTAGCTTTTGGGATTGGAAGCATGGTTTATTCGGGATTGGAATTCGGACAATATTTCGAATTAAAGAAGAACGTTGAATGCCATTCAAATATACTTCAGGCTATAACACCGGCAACCAGAATGGTTTTGACCTTAGTGCAAGTTAACTTTATATTTCTTAATAATAAGGTATGTAGGGTATGTAGAAACATCGTGTTCTTTTCCATATTTTACGAAAAAAGTTAATTTTAAAATTTAAAATTATATGTTTAGTCTTAACGGCAATTATGAATTTTATATTTATACATTTTAATATAAAAAAAATGTATAATGACAAAATAATTTTCAATCGGACATCATTTTAAACTCGAGTTCTGTCAATAAACACTATGCACACAAACATGCACTAAAACGGTAAAAATCTTAAATAATTGCAGTGTTTAAGTTCTAAAGGTAAATGATTAAACAATTTTGCACTTGGATAAAAAAATATAATTGTGTTAAAGTTAAATCTCGGTATTGTGTAATGGCAATTGTTGACCTTACGCATAGTTGTTGACCTTGTACCTATAATAATGCTGTAAGCGTACAAACCCTCCAGCAAAGAATCTGTAAAAGTTACACCCCCAGTGATAAAATGAAATATAACACCACGACAAAGTTGTTTTTTATGTTACCTACATTTAATTACGACAAATAAATAAAATAATTACTTACGGTAATAAAGCTCATTAAATTTAGTAACCCAAGGTAATTTTGAGGTGTTGTATTTATGGGGAAAGTATTAAAAGGGAAATAACAAATATAGTAAAAAAAAGACAATAAATCACGTTTGAACTCAGGTCTTGTTTATTTTTATATAATTATTTCTCATAAAACCTTCCAAAATGAGGGATTATGGGAGTGAGTTAAAGTTATAAAACACCAAAATTTATAACAAACAATAATTTTATTTGTTTGGATAAAGCAACAACAATAACCGTAAGCCAAACGACATTTAACTTATTTTCTGAAAGAGAACTCTGAAAGAAAGGGACATCCTACAAACCCTTAAAACCACACAAAATCACCTTATTGCGACCACATATAATATAAATAAATAAATATATAAATACCATTAGATAAATAATACATCATACTTGAGCTCTGCTGTCCTTGTACTTGAGCTCTGCTGTCCTCGTACTTGAGCTCTGCTGTCCTCGTTTTCATTTTTAGTTTGTTTCTTTGTGTTTTTGCTTATTTGTTGGATAAAAGTAAATTGAGTTTTAGTCTCTATTTTTGTATTTTAATTTTTGTATTTTATCCGTCGAGAATTTTATACGTATTAGGTATCCGTCCTCTGTACAAAGTTTTTATAATTATTAAATGTTGAATTTAAGTTTACTGTTTCATGATTATTCATGTATTATTTATTAGAGTTCAGTTTCAATATACTGTTAGAATAAGGAGTAAATAATACTCGGCTTCGAGGTCATTCCAATTGAGGGTCCACAATTGCCCATTATGCCTCATTTGTCGGCAAACTTTAATATCTTAATAATTAGGTATATTAGGTAATAATTTGACCAAATAACCAAAGGAGGCTATGTCTGCGTTGCGCATTCAGATGAATACAGACCTGCTGTCACCTCTAAAAATTTACAGAATAGAAATATTGAAATAATAATCATGTTACATACAAGAAATTTTAAATTGTTAAGCATCTCGTTTACCAGTTCAACATAGTTTTTAGCTTTGCGGTTTTTCAGAAAATTTCCGACAACTTATTATTTGCCAGTGATGTGTTCTGTCTCTGCTATCCCAAAGACACAAAAAGCAGAAATATTTGGTGTTGCCACTTTGCTGTCCAAGGAGAAAGTTTACCGTTTCTAAGTCCACACAAATCACCCATTTATGTTCATGATACTTTATTTTCTCCAAGACCAAAGCTATGATGTTATATTCTTCTTTCGTTTTCGTTGAGTAAGCAATTGGTATTGAACCATATTTTTTCTTATTTTGTAGGACCATTTTTAAACTTCGCCTTGAGCTGTCAATAAATAGGCGCCAATCATCTTGAACATATTCAGCAAGACCCACGTCTTCCAGGAGTCCTTTAATATCGTGACAAAATACAAGATTGTCTTCTTGAGAGAAAAAAGATAGCTTACCCTTGTTCCTTGTACGGTAAAATCTAATTTTGGTTTCTTTTTCTAGTGAATTTTTTTCTTTTAACCTGAAAGCAAGTAATTTTGAAGCTTCTTTTGATATGTTCTCTCTGATATGAGCTCTCTGGTGAGGTTATTCTGTCATCCTGTTTAAAACGTTGTGGAATTGATGAGATCCCCTCATGGTAAAACGTTGAAGAGAGAGTTGGATATATCCACTTGCTACTGTTGTTTTGATTAATTCCAATAATATTTACTAGAAATAGCAGTCATCGAAGTGGTTTTGGGTTTCTCTTAAAACCATTGGTACACTGAATTTCAGACTTTTTCTTCAACAAGCCTAATACCAAAGTATCCAAGATAAGCCTTCTCTACAAAGTCAAAACATTTTTTCTATTTTTTTAATGTGTATTCTTCAAATATGTAGAAAATTATATCAGGATGATTTACACAACTTCTTCTACTTAAATTTATTTTACGCTTAATAAAATTTAATACCTTATTTTTTCCTTTGTTAATTGATATACAGTCTTTAAGGTTGTAATGTACCTTCTAGTAATTTAATTACTACCACTTGTCCAAACAAAATATTATTTAAAGAGATTAATAATAATAATTATTATAATTAGTAAAGTACCTGCACGCACAAAAATACAGATCTAAAAAAGTAGAGCGATTTTATTTTTAGATTCAAAATTAACTAAAATAAGTTTCAAAATCCTAAGCACAAAAAAAAATTATGTTGGCATATGTGGCATATGTTATTAAGGGTTTAAAAAATATTTAATTATCTGAAATTTGTATGCACGTACCTGTGTGCTGTATAGTATAGTATATTGGGACAAAAGCTAAAACTTAAATTTTAATAAAATGGGCATGTATATTTTTTCAGGGTATGAATAAATTAAAATGTAAAATTTTTAATTATATTAGTCAAACAGCGTTTGTTATTGCATTTAAATTAAATTTTATTTCATGAAAGAAGGTTTTGCCTAAAACCGTTTTTAATGACATTTATAAATGGTTTATATTTTATTATAAGATACAGTTATTATAAATCGCCCAATAATTGGGCCCCAATTGGACTAATATTAAAAATCATCATTTATAACATAACATGCATTATAAGTAGAGAGCGGATTCTAAGATTATAGTAAATTTTGATTGTTAGTGCAAAATATGTTTGGGCGTTATTAGTGCAATTTAACCCAAGATCATTTTTGAATTTTCTCGACTGTTTAGAAAATGACTAAACCTTGTCTAAAATGCCTAAATGCTTACCTAAAATAGAGACTTTTATTTTTTCAATGCACGCTGGTAAGCAACACACTTCAGTGTGCAGTCACACCGAAGCGCCGACATTCGCTTGATATCGATTGATATTTTGTTTAATTATTTTTTTTTATAAATTGAAATTATTAAATAAGAATCTAAAATCAGCGAGACCAACGTTCAATCGAACCTTTTACATTCACAGATTTTTCTTAGATACGGGTTGAGTATGAGTATGGGTTTTTTCCTTAGCTTTTAAGTCGTATGCAATTTTTGATTTTTTTAAATTAGTGGTTTACCCCTAGACTTTCAATTTATTAATTTTATTAAAATTTATTTTTGTATGGGCCAGTTTATTCACCTTCCACTAAATTTAGCCAATGCTTACTTGTCATAGTTACAATTATGTTCACAATTGTAACTTTTACAGTTATCTGTCTAATATATTAAAATAAACGCTGTTATTTTTTAATACCTTTTAAAAAGGAATTGCTATTACCTTTTTTGTGCCTATTTGTGTGTGCTTAGAATATCTGACTGATAAAAAATAACTACACTCAGGGGCATACGCATGGTTCAATCCCCCCTAAAATTTAAGAAATTGTTGTGTTTTGAGATTTTTTAAAAAATCCTTCCAAGCTTATAATCATTATAGTTTCATTTTACTTTTATATTTTACCAAACCCCCTCGCGCCTGATTACACTTGTAACAGCAATTTGTATCCAGAACATTTAACATTCAATCCCAGTGTATATCATTCGCTAATATTAATTTTATTATGGTTGTCTTTCTTTTGCTCTTCTTTGATTTGCTTTTTCAACCTCCTTTTAGTGAAATCCTTGACAAGCAGTCGGCGTCTTTATGGTTGCGTCCATTTTTCTGAACTATTGAGTGCTCTAATTCGGATAACTTAATTTCCGATACAACCAATCGTCCACTAAGGTCCTTTAATCCAGAAAAGGTATGATGATCGGTTATTATATTAATATGTCGCCCATAAACAAGATAATGTAGGTATCCAAGACTCCAAATGGAGGCTAAAGCTTCCAGTTTTGAGATTGTTCAATTTTTTTCGGCTTTTGTTAACTTATTAAAGCCACAGGTTGTTCTTGGTTATTATTTTCTTAAGGTAAAATGGTTTAAACACCATCTATGCAAGTGTCAACGCAAAGCTCACATTTTTTATTTGGGTTAAAATACACACTAGTACTAGTGGTGTATTCACCAATCACTACTGGTGGAGTTCCCTATAGCTAAATATAAACTTAATTTTTTATATTTTTTATAATAAAAAAGTGTTTTTACTTGTTTAAAACTATCTTAGATACTAGTAAACGGATTGAAATTTTCTTATACGAAAGTCAAGGTAAAATAAATTTTCTATCATTAATATATTTAATATTTTTCTTAGACTATCGGTTTACTAGTCATTTTAAAATATTTTGCAGATTTGTAGCAAATTTACAAAACAATAATGTGTTCCACTATGAACTATGCCAAGATTATTTTTTGCCCGTTTAATTGGAAATTACAGCCTCATCAATTAGAAATATAATAGGCCAATTCCTAATTAAATCGGTAGGAATTTTTGTAAAAATAAAGAAAATCAATATTTAAAAATTTTTCAATTATTTTTATTTTAGTTATCATTTAAATAGTGACTTAGCTTGATGTAGTTAGTCTTCCGTGACTATTTTCAGTTTTTCGAGTCAAGAACCAACAATAGTCTCCCATCATTACTTCGTCCCATATTTCCTGATTTCATACTTTTTATATGCTGGTTTAAATGTTTGCCATGCTCGTCAAGATTCTAAGGTAAAAAATCTAAATGGGTATAGAGAAAGTGAATTTTTAAAGACATCTTTAAATCTATTTCAGATAAAAAAGAAAATTAATAGAGTTAAAAACTTAAATGCTTGTTAATCATACTTATCCTTTCATAGTTGGTTATTAAGCCTTGTATTATTTTCCTATAATTTGGACTTTTTAAGTTTTTGAAAAAGAACTAACTAGGTACTAATTGAAACGAATTTTAATATGGCTATTTCATAACCAAAATTATAAAAAATAAATTTTAATTGCATTAATATTCATTCAACAATATTGTTTCAAATAAAATTGTTTTAGGATTTTGAATTAGATAGACACAGGACTATTGCAAGATTTGGGTTAATGCATATGATAGCAACAAATTTATGTGAATGGCTTAATGTTTTGGTGGAGGAGACAAAACATGAAATAAATCATTTGGGAAGTTAGTAAAGTATTTTTAGAAACCATTATGTTATTATTTTTGTGCCCTTAACCTTATAAAGAAACTGTAATTAACCTGCAAGGTTGTGAGAACTGGCCAAGCACAGTTCTGCAACACACATAGTTAATCAGGTCCGTTTGAACGGTGACTTACCTCTCACCGCTGTCTCTGTACCTATTTGCCCCAAACACCATGACTAGCCGGCACTGGTAAGGTCTAATAGGACGATGACGAGGTATTTGGCAAGTTCCTAAAATATGGGCACGACATCTTATGTAAAAAATAATTGTTTTAATAAAGGTTGTAGATCTCATCGAGAATAACACTTTTAAAAAAAAAATATTTGAGCTTTAGTTTTTACAAAAACCCCTTTATCTCTATTCTTTATGGACATATTTTACCAACAAAGATAAATATGTTTATATAAAAATATTTATTTAATAAAACTGTTAGATCGATAAGATCTACAAAACTCCATTAGGTTGTACATTTTTAGTAGAAGAAAAAATAAAATGTCGGGGTCACATCGGGCCCCAATATAATAGTTACGGATTAAAAGTAATTTAATTAAAAATATATTGTTGTGTAATATTTTTAACTTATTTGCTTTTAAATAATAAATATAATTTAATCATAGATTGCAGGCTGCAACATTTTAATAACTAATAAATAAATTACTTTCTCTACGACTACTTAAGAATAGTAACATTCTAGTGTAATTTTTGATCATAGAAACAGGGCCGGCTTAAGGCAATCCAGCGCCTTAGGCACTTAAAAATTTGGCGCCTATTTCTGATACTATACTTACTTACTTACCTTATTATCCCTTATAAATTAAAATATTTTTTATTAAAAAAATACATATAAAACATAATTTAAAAATGTTTAAGACGAGTTATTGTTTTAGACATATTTTGATTTAGTCTTAAAATGAATAAGTCAAAAATGACTAATTAAAAGTCATATTTGAATTACTGTCATAGCGACAAAGCAGTCACTAATAATTATTAGCAGTCACTAATTAAAATTAGTCAAATTCTACGGAATGAAACAGTCAAATTAGTAGACGCACCTCTGCTACTTATTAAATTTATGATATCTGTCAATAAATATTGTTAATAAAATTGTTAAAGTTGAATATATTTTTTGTGATGGAGCTAAACTTTTTGCATCTTTATTTTTATGGACCATGGAGCCTATATGCATTTAACGCCGCAAGAATTCAAAACGATTAAAGAAATTAATACTTATTACTCTCACTAACAGTAAAATATAGCGACTTATCTTAAATTAGTCAAACTAATTAAGTACACTATAGTAAAAAATAAATATTTAAAAGTAAAAACGACTATTTAATTAGTAAACAATGCTAATACTAATTCAAATAGTAAAATTTTTACTATTTCATTTCAAGAGAGTACCATATTTGGTAAATTATAATTATATATATATATATATATATATATATATATATATATATATATATATAATATAAATAGTTTAAATAAACTTAAATTGACTTAAGAGTTAAAAAGAAGTTAAAAAAGGGTATACCCTTTATTTTATAAAATAAACCAAAACCTATCCAATATTAACTTCTTTTTAACCAAAGTTAACCAAGAAGTGAAGTTTAACTATCATAAGGTTAATTTCACCATAATTAAATTCCCCACTTATTACAAAATAACGTTAATTTAACCAGGGGTGCTACTTGGGTAGTAAGTATTTAAAAAATGTAAAACAGCTTTAATTCCCTGTAGTTTTATGTAAGGCATTACACCGCGTTATTACAAAGGATGCCGATGTTTTATAAAATAATAAAAACAGTAAAGAATATTCGGTGCTTTACCGTTCTCATAATTGTATATAGTTTATTTGCTTTAATTTTTGGAAAAATAAACCATTTGGTAACAATTTTTTTAAGTTGGTTGGGGACAATGCGCCTATTTTTTTGTGGCGCCTAAGGCAATTGCCTTGCCTGCCTAATGGGCAATATGGCCCTGCATAGAAAGGATGTTTTTCTGCAATACTGTGTGAGAATATTCCTACTCTTGTTTAAGAATGGTCACAAGTAACGACATCTCATGGCTGTTTACTAAACGTAAAAAATTTAAAAATATTTAAATATTACTGTATTATTTATTAATTAAAAAATAATAGCAGTTGTATAATTAAGGCTTAAGCACAAAAAATTAGTTATATTTATTGTTTTTCAAATATACAAATCAAAATTATAATAAATTTGATATTAAAATGATAAACCAGTTACCTACTATACCGGCTTTGAAGTTTTGACAGATTCAAAAAGTTTAAAAAAAGACCTTTAAAATGTAGAAAAAGAATAGATGTTGACATAGATTACTTGTAAAATTAGTTTTGTATTTGTTACAATGTTATTTTTTTTATTAGTTAGTGTAAATAACTATTTTTAATTATAATAAAGATTTAGGCATACCATTTGTTTAAATTTATTATAATTTACATTATAAAATTGTGACGGCACAAAATGGTTTGACAATACAAAAAACTTAAATGTCAAAAACTGCTTGGTTTCTTTTCTCTGTTTAAAATTATATAAGCGTTACTATTCTTACGTAGTCGTAAAGAAAATAATGTCTAAAACACGTTTGGAATAGCATATTCCACTCTCGTAAAACCGTCACACTCGCCTTCGGCTCGTGTGTCAAATTTTTCCTCGAGCGGAATATGCTGTATTCCAAACTTGTTACAGAATGTACTATTATGATTAATGGGCCTTTGTGAATACTCATTTAATAAAAGCATGTTTATTTTCTTACAATAAACTAAAGCAATAATTATTATAACTAAAATACTGTATTTTAGATCATACATCAGATCATACGAACGCCTCAATGACTAAAAAGGGGGGTGATATTATGGGTTCATTGGTAACAAGTGCAAGTCCATTTCTATTTCCATGTACCATAGAGTACAGCCTCATTTGTGCTGTGATTTTATTTGAGATGTGGAAAAAGGTGAAAACTGTAAAAATAAAAAACAAACAGAACAAAGAACATGACAAAAATGCTACGTCAGTCCATAAAGATGAAAAAATCACTCAGCATTATAACTTTTGTAAGTAGAAAATATTGAGTTTAGAAACTGGCATTACGTGAATTTACCTTTAATTTTAGCTCCATTAAATAACAACCCGAACAATTCGAATCATTACATCATAGATTGTTCTAATACCTATAGAGGACTTTTTGCTGGAATAATGGTCATAGTCCTTACAATTATTTCGCTGATGTTTTTTGTTCTTGCTAAAGAAGGTGGAACTTCAGAAATCAAAAAGGTTGCCGAATTTGAAGTCAGTATTGTAGAATTAATATTGTATATCATAACTACTATAGTTGTTGTTGTGGCTATGTTTCAAATGAGGGCACTAAAATATGATAAAAAAATTGGAGGTAAGGTAGTTGTTTGCATTAAATACAGGGTTTAACAGATACATTTTCCTTTTTAAAGTTGTTGAAAACATACATATTTAAGAATTTGTTCTTATTATATATTTTTCGATAAGGTTCTAGAATTTAAATATTTTTAGAAGTGCAAGAAGAAGGCATAGTATTACATTCGAGATAATGCGCGTTATTCACTAGCTTGCCTTTATCTCGTGTTATAGTACACTATTTTTTGGCATACATAAATAAAATGCACAACAAATAATGTTATAACATATATGGTTAACAACATTAACCCATGGACGGTCACGCCTATAAAATTTACACAAACGATCACTCGGCTCATTTTATGTGATATGTAGAATACTTACTGCTATTGGTTTAACATTTAAAAAAAATAGTTTAATTATTATATATGTTAATTTTTAAAATTTTAATGCAATACACTACATGGTTTTGGTTGAATATTTAATGTAAGTCAACAATAAAAAATACATGGTAAAAAACATTATTTAGTGTTTTTCAGTTATATTAAGAAATAATTTAATGGAACATGGATTAGAAAAAACGTGTATTTTTAAGGTTTTATAGTACTTCTAAATGCTTCGGAGACTTGATGCAAATATTTTCGTCTGATCCAACTGTGTTTCTTTAAAAGCAGAAACGAGAGATACTTATCAAATATATTCAACGTCTTCTTGTAATAATTTAACGGTAGATCATTATCATCAATGTTATTAATAAAAAAAATCTGCAATAATCCAGATAAGTGAAATATTTACTTTTGGATTGAATTCGGAAGTGAGAATTTTCTTCATTTCCATACCTACAATGCTGGAAAGCAACAATACCATTGGTGGTAAATGAAGCCCTGTCTAAGGACTCTTCTAAGAACACAATTAATTTGTGAAAAAACTTTGTCTTCATCACTATTTTCCAAGGTTTGCATGAATTGTGACTCTAATGGCCTAATTTTATTTTTCTCATGCAAAAATATTTACCAATCATGAAATATTTTAAGAAATGTATTTTTTTTTTTACTTTTTTGTAACCCCATTCGTCAACATACTGTAGATATCAATAATACATTTTGGTTTTAGCACAATTTTTTTTCTGTTAGGTTTTTAATATTTTTAACACATTTATAAATACCAGCACTGCTGCAGGATTTTACAAGGATGCTTCGGATTTTTCTTTTTTCTTCTTACATTTTGGAAGTTGCTAGTTTTTTATTTAAGAATATATTATTCATTTTTTATTACATTGTTTTAACTTAAAAATATATATATTAGAAACATTTTAGTTAAATAATTATCTAACTAAAATGTTATTATTATTATTATTATTATAGTTTGAATCTTGGAAAAAACCTTTATAAAGGTAAATCTATCAGTTATGTGGTTTAAGGAACAAATCACCGTCCCGAAGCCTTATTTCTAAATTTCTAATGAATTTTAAATAAACGGACAAAAATTTATAAAAAATCGAAAAAAAATCGACTTGGAGTTTCCTTCATTATCGGTTTTCGAACCATCGGAATTTAATTAAAAGGGATTCACTGTCAACAAAGACAAATTTATCAATTTCATTTATACATTTTTAAATGTATAATTTTCAATAAACGGACAAAAATGTACGAAAATGTCGAAAAAAAATGGACTTGGAGTTTCCTCCGTTATCGGTTTTCGAACCATCGGAATTTAATAAAAAGCGATTCACTGTCAACAAAGAAAAAATTATCAATTTCATTGTATAAACTTATAAACATATACTCGTAGCACCTACTGGTAAATATTTTTATTGCCCTTTTGATGGGCGAAATGATTTTGGTCGATTATATTCAGTGTCGAGGTAGAAAGCCGGTAAATTTAATTTTTTATAAATAGTTTTGGGATATTATTTCTTATCAACGTCAAAACTAAAGTTGGATGAAAAAAAATTTGATCCTCTATACTGTATACTTTTCAGTCCGATCTACCTCTAAAAAATATTTCACATTTTTATAGTCATTGTGACTATTATTTAGGCAAACTAAAGGTAAATGTTACTCTCAGCAGTAAAGTTTCGCTTAAAGAGAGCAATAGCGATGGCAGTGCAGTGTGACAAAATAGAAATGTGACAAAAAAATCCATTTTCAAATTAACATAATAAATTCACATAAAACATTAATTAATTAAAAAAAAATTGGTTTACTTTACATGATAAAAAAATATACTGCAAATACTTACCGAGTAAATGTCGTGACGAAAGATTAACCTTTAAAAACACGCTGCTTTTTTGTAACGCGCAAAATAACTATATATCGCTATAGCGATACCATTGCCTACAGCCGCGCCATCTCGTGCCACAGTAATAAACAGCATGGATTACAGAGTTCTTTCATGTGTAGGGCTGAACTTCAGTGTATTTTATAATAAATCTGTTTATATTTAGTCGGTTTGTGACAAAGTAGACATTAAATATAAAGACAAGGTTTGGTCACGCTTAAAAAATTATTTACAGACATTTTATTAGTACTATGGAGCTACTTATTTGTTATTTCATTTTAGTTTTAGAATTCTGTTTTATTCAAAACCTATAATGACCCGTATATATATAATATAATAAAAAAATGTTAATTATGTAAACCTGATTATAATTATACCATTTCGAGAAGCGCGGTGCAGTAAACCTTTGTAAATCTATTTAATTTATTAAATTTTAATCGGACAATAAGTGACCTGGCATTTTTTTAATCGTTTTCAGTCTCCACTGCTTCCCTTTGGCGACGCTTTTGCTATTTGAGCTTTTTTTACTTATTCATATAACTGATGAATTTTTTTTACTGTCAGTGCGTCGCGACGCTAGTGCTTTGCATTTTTGACGTGTGATAACCTACAATAAGCAAACTAGAAAGGTTTACTCAAATATAACAAAATTTATCTCCCATTACGTGTACCTATGCCTTTTTTAGTAATCCAAAAGTAACATGAAAATGTTTAAGATTATGCCCAGCTCCTACTGAATTTTAATTTCGGCATAATCTAAAAAAATTTCGTGTTGCATAAAAAACAATATCGCTTTTTTTAATGTTCATGTAAATGTTTGTTTTTTTTCTACTCCCACCTTTAAAACCCCCTTTATTGTACATGTTTCCATGATACTAAGTGACCTTTTAAATACACATTGATAAGTTGTGGCTTTATGGCGCTTTAGTCACGGGCTGAAGTTAGTTTTAAGTTAGTTGACAGTTGTCAAATGTCATACAATCGTTAAAATAAAGTGCCTTTCTTGTAAAAAAAACCTAAATGTGAAAATTATTTTATTATCTCAATACAAAAATACAAAAGTATTAAATAGTTTCTCAACGCCAATATTTGAAAAGTTTATATGAACATTGTACTGACCTTTTAATTTCGCCGGCAGTAAACTATAACTTAAATTCGGACACGGACTCCACTGTAAAGTGCTCATAAAACATTTTCTTTACTTTCACTGTAAAAAACTGTCAATTTTCAAGAAATACATTTCGATTTATAACCTTTATAATCTGTGTTTATAAAATTAAAAAAAAATGACATTTGACGGTGACACACAGATTCCCCTATTGTTTCATAGATGGCGCTCTATACAAATTTTTGATTTAAATCATTTTAAGATAATAATAAGTATTTGTCGTAGAAGAAGTATAGTATGCACCTCGTTTATAAACTTTTCTGTACACTCATTAATTTAAGGACTCGCTCGCAAGCTCGCTCGTGCCTAAATTAAATTCGTGTATAAAATGGCGTTTATCAAACTTGATACATAATATACTATTATAATATTATAATAATGTGTATATTTTTTATAAAATAATACAATTTTTTAGTGGATGGTCGATTTGGTATAGGCCTAGATAACACACTTTTACTAGTGGCACAAACCGGAATGTTTATATACTGCATGTTTTCAATAATTGGATACTACTTTAACATGGACAACAGCCCACCTATTGAATTGCTAGCCGAAATCTTTTCATTTATCCAAACCTGCCTGCAAACAATGTTTGTATTGGACGGCTGGTCGAGAAAATGTCGAAACATGAAGCAGGCAAAAAATAAACCTGGAAGGGAATTGATAACGTTTTTAATTGTTGCCAATATGGCAATGTGGATAATAAACACTCTAGAGAAAAATAGAGCGGAGTTTAGACAGATACACTTAAAGTTTTTTGGAGACTGGACATGGACCATTATCACTCATATTACGATGCCTTTGGCTATATTTTATAGATTTCATTCAACGATATGTTTGGTTGAAATATGGAGGTCTGCATATCAATTTAAAGCCACTCAAAGAAATTCTTTATTTTCTTTAATTTAGCTTTCTTTTTCTTTTAAGAAATTAAATAAACCTACTCGTACTAAAGAATAATACTACCATTTAGAGTCTCTAATAATATGTATATAATATTGTTTTTATATAGGCATTATTAATATTAAAATAAATAAAACACTATATATATTATATACACAAATTTGAATAAATATATTTATATTTAGTATAAGTAGTATAGGTTAATTAATTTTTATATAAAGAAAAAAACCTTAATTAAAATTATATAAATTGTTTTTAATGTTTTATGTACAATAAAGTGTTTTACATATATACGTGCATAAACTTCGTTTTATTGCTTAATACTAATAACCTAAGCGATCACTAAAGCTCACCCAAGATACTTATGCACATATGTTCATGTAGTAAGAAGTTGAAGATAAAGAGCTGGTGATAAACTAGTAGTTTTGTACCTTTAAAGTTTTTAAATATACTTATATTTTGACTTAATAAAACCTAAGTAGGGCCCCAGTTTTTTGTACCAGGGCCCAGCTACGCCTCTACTCGTTACATAAAATTTTCGCTTTCGTTAAATGGCGTTTATAAAACTTTATACATAATAAAATATTATTAACTTATTGCCAAACCAATTATTTAATATTTATTAATATCCTAACAAAATTCTTGCTGTAAGATCTAATCTAACCTCACTTTCTACTTTTAATAATTATTAAAATTGTACAAATAAAATTTTACCTTGGAGATAAAATTTTGTATGCCATACAGCTGAGAGGTGACTTTTTGTGCTTCGCTAAAATTGTAGGCCTTCGCTACGCGTCGGCATTCAAACTTTCAGCTCAGCACAAAAAAACAACTTCTCAGCCTTATGAGTTTTAAGTTATGAAATAAATAAAAATTAATTAAATGCTTAAAAAAAGTAGAAAAAAATAGTATACCTACTTGTAAACCCCGCCGTTAAAAGCTTATTGACTCTCACACAATCTGGTCTATATTGTATTATTATTTACTTATTTTTGTGCCAGGTAAAATATACGCGTGACCATAAAATAATGGTGATAATTGACAAATAAATAGTTGTCATAACAAAAATACATATTTTTGTTTTATATTAACACTTTCATTGTTTGTAAAGTTTTTACATTTTATTGTATAAAACTTTGTAATAATAGCTTATGTAGTTGTGAAAAAAGGATTTTATAGTATGGAACTTCGAAACTCAAGGTATGTAATATTCCAAAAACATTTCTGATAATTAGAATAAATAATAAAATAAAAACATTTTTTGTTAATATAGTGCAACAACTACCAACATAATATATATTCCATATATTATATACCAATCTTATAGTATTTACATAATTTTAAATATTTTGGTGTGTCATTGGTGTACGAGTTTTTCGTAATGGGTATTAACTTTATACCTTTTAATTGCTATAAATACATTTTAAACAAAATTAAAGTAAACCCCAAATAATTAAATGTATGTTATTTAGAATATAAAAACATTGTTTGATAAATTATTTAAAATTAATATAGTAGAGACTTAACAACTAATAGTAAATTTAAAAAAATATATATATATAAGCATAAAAAAGCCCTGGAATACACTTTTTTGAAAATTGTTTGCAATAAAACATTAAACCAAAAAAAAATAGATTAAATCGACATTAAAGTACTTAATTTATGTATATATGCATTTTGCCAGACAATCCTAGTTTTCAGTCATAAACCTAATTTACTGGCCTGGTTTACACCACAAATTTGATTTGTGTCCAAATGAAATGGGTTAGGTCGATTTGTGGAATTATTGGTCCACGCATGTGAACGATTTTATGTCTGTTGTTCAACAAATTAGAAAATTACCCATTTCGATTTGACATTAAATAATAAATCGTCATTAGGGGTCGTCCATAAAGTACGTCAAACATTTAGGGGGAGGGGGCTTACGGTTTGTGGTGAAGTGTGACATTGGGGGGTTCAGATCGTCACAACAAACTTCAAAATATTATTGTTGCAAATTTAAAAATATTGATGTGATTTTTATTTTTTAATAAATAATAATAAAAAATGTAATATATCTGTAATAAAAATACTACATAATATGCTCTACTAAAAATTGTTTAAAGTAATTACATTTCGAAAAAACAGAAAATTTAAAAAATGTGAGGTAGTTGCTGTTGAAATATACATATAAAATTTATAATAAAACTTTGTAGGCTGCATCACTCATTACCAGCCTTGGATATTTCTTCTGTCCCAGAAGTACATTATAGACCAAAATATATAACTATAAGAAAAAAACGTCGGGGAGAGTAAGTGAATCCAAATTTTGTTTTATGACTTTATATGTTTTATGTGCCCTAGTTGATTTATTTATTTAGTTTTAAGTTATTAAGTCAAGTAAAAAAATATTTCCAGAAGAAAAAACAAAATACCATCAGTTTTATCATTTCCCTGTTGAAAACCAAAACAAACAAACCAACCAACCATTTATCCACAACTTTATCCATCAGACAATAGTGTTTTATGGTAATTAATAGTTTACTATTTAGGTTTAAATTTACATTAATATTGAATGTGAATAACATTTTTTGGCATTGTCATTTTTTCAAAAACGATCTCATGTACTTGAAGGGTTGTCTTAAGCATTGCATATTTAGTCCACATTTAGGAAAAAGCATCATCCTTTTTTGCTTCCGTGCCTCTTTTAAGATTAAAATCTTCTCTATTTTTAAAATTTTTCCAAATTCTTTCTCGTATGAAGCTTTGACTTCCTTGGCAGCAACTATAAACACGCTTTTATATCTGAAGGAATATAATCTCTTTTGACTTCATCAATGATTGATACTTTGGATGTTTTTGACAATTTATTTACTGATTTATTATTTGTAATCTTATGACTTGCTAGCTAAGCTTTTTGTGACATGCAAGGTACCGCAAAATTACAATTTTGTGTTAGTGATTTACATAATTACCCACAGTAAATTGTGTATAGTCGTCTCGGCGAATGTTTCAAATTGCGACATCAATGTCGAATGTCAAAAACCGTTTCTGGACATGCGGTTCCTTGGATTATATACGTAAAAGAAAACAACAATAATTGTAATGTCTGTGCTTGATTCAGAATTTGATGACGCAATTTGAAACATTCGCCAAGACAACTATATTGAACTTGTGGATTAACCTCGGGATTAACAAGCAATAAAACACTTGGAAGAATAACACACGCACATAAATAGTATATTGTGCACATAGTGGCAGAAAGGGAGCATTTCTCGAGAAAGGAGTTTGCCACAAAACGTAGCGAGTGGGGTAACACGCGAGTGGAATCTCCTCTGTTGACCATTAGTCGCACGCAATATTTTATTCAACAACCACAAGGAATTTAAAGCCAATTTTATTTGATAATTTATTTTAAATCTGATAGCTGCCATTTGGTTTTAACCTCACTTTTTTCAAAATTAAACTTAAAGCTAACTTTAGCCCGTGGGCGAAATGCTATTTGGCTCACTAGTGAGAAAAGAAAAATTTCGACCACCGCGGTTCAAGTTAAGAAATTAAATTGGTGTTGAATAAAAAACTATTGTGAAACTATCAATAATTTCATTATAACACAAGGGTGTCTTAAAAGTCAACGGTATCCGAATATTAAAACATGACCCCAGTAAAAAATCGTCAGTTTTTAAGATAATGTCATTTTTATAAATTTTTTGAAACTTGACACCTAAGATAGAGTTTTTGAGTGCCACAGCTATAAAATTCCATATTCTTAGATAATTTAGAGTGAGAGTTATAGTATTTTTTACTTTTGAAAACCGATTTTTTTTATCAATTTTATAAGATGACGAGCTCGTTGCAAAAACCCAAAGCTTCTTTAGCGTAAATGTTATTGTGGATAATATTCTGTCAATTTTTAATTATTTCTATTTTCGTGTATCGAGAACTTTAAGAAGAACTTTCATTTGCAGTCGTTTAGGTTGTATATTACAAAATTCTAACGCGGAATACATCATTACCCTAGTAGAAATTTAAATGGGGAACTAGTAGGGCGCTAGTTAGTTTTCCCCAAATGAAACGAGGGCCTCGCTAGGAAACCCTACTAGTTTCTGACTAGTCATGTAATGCTTTTCCTGGTGGGGAACTACTGGGGAAAAGCTGGTAGGGAAAACTAGCTTAAAACTAGTTGGGAATATTTGTGAATTTTTTAACCAATAATAAATGCCAGTAGCAAAATTTTTTTTATTAGATTTAAATATATTTACATTTTCACTTTTTTTCTTTTTTTTTCGGTTCTGCCCCCACTCTAGTCTTTGGAAGCTTAAAGCTTTTTCGAACTCTTTTGCCGTAAGCCTTTGTTTATCCGGTAGTTTTTGTCCATCAATGAAATCTAAAATGTTACGGCAGTAATTAATAATTATTCAAAAATGTTGGGTTGTAGTCCACATTTCATTTTGCATTCAATCGAAATCAAATAAAATTTTAAGGGAAGTTACCTGAATATTTGCGTTAAATTTAATGATATTTAAAGGCAATACATTTTTATTGGACTGTATCTAAACGCATTATTTTCGACTATTAAACTGGACTAGTGTTAAGTGATAAATGTATCGTACTTTTTATACTATTTGCGAAATGTAAATAGTGTCTGTATTTCCTGTTTCACATGAATTACTTTACACATGTCGTCACTTAAGGGTGGAATTGTATCTAATGCCAGTGGATCCTGGGGGGGTGTTTGAAGGGACAATATTATTAAAATTTGGTGACTCACCTGAAATATCCCATAAAACTTTAGAACTTTTGGTTGGGATAAATTTAAGCACAATACTGTAATTAAATGAGACTAATGCTAGTCTAGAAAGGACAGGCATACGACGTCTAAAATAACTAACCTTTAATACGGAAGGATTTGAAGGTACCTCCGTACGAAATAATAGGTTCTTGATCTGCCGCCATTTTAGCGGCTTTGAATTTGCGTCTTGTCTCCCTTAATTTACGTCGTAAATTATCCTTTTCCTCTTCAGAGCTGCTTGAGGAAGTAGTAACGGGCGAGTGTCCAAGCCTTTTGCCCATTTTCTTGATAAATCTAGCACAATTTTTCTAAAAACTTAAGTATTGATTCAACAAACGTGGTTACCATAAAGCACAAAAAAGAATGACATAACTTATGTCACATAAGCAGGTCTACCAACATCGTTATAAGCAGGTCTACCAACTTCGATAGGTAGGTATTAAAAATTTATTTATTATCTGTAAAATAGTGGTGCCATCTAGTGAAACGGGACGCAAATATAATAAAAGTTATTTGAAATATTAACAAATTGTGTTTGTCCATTTGATTGCTACAGGCATGTTAAATATACACCCTCATCTTAAATCTCAACCAAAAAATCTTAATCTTAAATTTTTTCCCAGTTTAACTTAAGTTAAAGGTGTTTAATTAAACAACTTTTATCTTTGAAACAAAGAAGCATCTCAAAAACATAATTCCTTAAATTTTTGTCCGAGAGAAGCCTTGTAAATCAAATATATTTCAATTGTAAAACGTTTAATACAATCCATTCTAAGAGTAAGAATGACAATAATTATTATAACAATTATTGTCATTATGTTCTAATTATATCGATCGATATGAATGGAATGTTAAGATTGATCTTAAAGATTTTCCATACATTTACTCACAAGTTTATGGCAAAGAAAACTTGACTCAGCCTAGACTGGGATTTAATGAGGGAAACTAGATGTGAACTAGTCAGTCGGAGCCGAGCCACAACTAGGCAAGTTTTACTGGTTAGTTCCTAGTCGGGGCCGATCTAGGATTTTCCTTTCTAGTTTTTCCCTATCTAAATCCAACCAGCGCCCTACCAGTAGTGAGGAAAACTGGACAAATTTCTACTAGGGTATAGGTCTTAATGTTGGTATACCTTCGAGAGAAGTTAACTAGCTCTGATGAAGTTAAATTCACCTTAACAAGATATCCTAAGCGAGCGCCGCACTCTGTCAAAAAAGGTTTGAAGTGACCTACAAAATTGTACATAGAGGTTTTTGGGGCCGCTGATTACGATTTTGATATAGATAAAAGTGTTTTAGGAGTCGCCGCACTATGTCGTAAACAGAGTGATTAGGTGACCAAAAATATTTTTGTTGAAAAACATATTGAAAATGCTTTTTTGTTATACAAAAAGATCATTTTTAATAAATTTAACCATTAGTTAGGATTAAAAGAAGCTAAGTACAGGGTGAACCACGTAAGATAACCCATATGCCTATCTCAGAAACAACTGTAGTCATGAAAAATTTGTAGGGAACAAAAATATTTAAATTAATACATATTTTTTAATGTTGTAATTTAATTTATACAGGGTGTTCAATTTTTTCTGGGACGATACCAATTTTATTATTTTCGATTTTTAGAACTTTTTATTCTACGTACTTTTTTATGTTTTTAATGGCCTTTTGCAGAGCTAAAAGGGATTCCGCACTTGTACTCTTATCCTGTTAAAGTTTTCTGTTTAGATACCTCATCTGCCAATCATTTTTCTCAAATCCGTTAGATTGCTAAATTTGGCTATTTGAAATGGATGTTGTTAGCAAGAAAGTTAAGAAGTTATTTTTATAGCCACATGGCTATCGTTTCTTAAATATTATTATAGGCTCAGGGGAGCTCTGGCCCTTGTACTGCGACCTTTAGGTCTATTATACCCTGTGTCTCGGGTTTTTAGAATCGAGGGATATTTTATCCCTATAAGTGTGCAACTGTTCAGGCTCCATTATTATAGGGCCTGTAGTAATTTGTCTTTTTCTGAATTGGGCTTTCTTCTGGTTTAGGATACTCCGATTTTGTTCAAATTATATATTATTATACCCCTTAAGCGTGTTTTGAATAAGGTCATAATTTCTTCCGCATTGTTTTCAATATTGAGTTTTTTGGAGTGTATTAGACCAGGACGGTCATTCGTTGAATATTTTTAAATATATATATATATATATATATATATATATATATATATTTATATAGAATGAGTTATTTTAGAAAAACTAAAGACAAAAGTAAAAAAATATATATTCGAGTATTTGCGTCAAAGCAACATGACATTTTTTTTTCAAATGACCAAATTAGTTTTAAATTAATATATATTTATTATTTTTATGTTTTTAATTAATTTTAAGGCGCCAGATTTAAAAAAAAACTCGAAAAAGTTTTAAAAATGAGCTCTAATACACATTTTTTGACATAAAATCAAGTGTAGCCAAGTTTCTCAACATTTCCCGTCAAAATCCTTAATAACGACCATTATTCATATATTAACAAACACTTCCACACACAAAAGAAATTGGGGCAACCTGGGGCACCATTACTATTTGCAAAAAGTTTACTTGAATGCACGTTAAAAAAATGACAAAATTCGGACGGCTATTATATAAAATAAAATATTTTTTTAATTTTTAACGTTATACCTTAAAAGACATTTATATTAAAGCAATCTACCCAATATAACTCCTGTTAATTATAATTTATTGTTTTAATCGCATATTTATCAAGCGCGAGTTATTTATATAAAAAATGTGTTTGTGCATTGTTTTAAAATTTTATTCGTCACGGTCCTTATTAATATTTTATAAATAAACAAATGGTTGTACATTGTCAAGAAAAGCATAAGGATCAATTTTATGTATATTTTTTTGCTGTAAGGGCAACTTCAGAAATCGACTTTTGGTCACCTATACAGGTCAAATACGACACAGAGCGCCGATAAAAATTCTTGTATTCGATTTTAAAAATTTAAAATGGCGAATATTATAATTTTTTAATTGAACTTGGAATCCAAAATAATAACAGGAAAGAATATGTTTTGCTATTTTTTTTATGAAAAATATTATTTTTATATCATTTTAATTCAAGTTTACGATAAAAAATAACCAGGCCATACCAAAAGCTAAATAATAAATAAACTTAAGCAAACAAAACATTTATTCAAAAATATATTCAAATTATTATTAAATATTGTACTTACCACATTTATAATTTCCCTCTTAGTGATGCCCTTGGACATATATTGTCTGCTTTTTACGCAAAACTGATAGTAATTTTGGGAGTTGCGTTGCCTATAACAGACGCTATTAAATTGAAGGGGTACGATGTTTACGAGGTAAGAAATTACTTATTTTACAATAAAATAAAATTGCAAGTCTATTTTAAAGGGGTTTTATATGTATCTTTACATATTAAGCATAATATTCTTGGGCTATATGTATTTTATACAAATGAAAAAACGCCCATTAGCGGATACAAAAAGGATTACATTGGGATTTAATGCCAGTAGAATTGGACCATTTTCAGGTTCTACCGACTCCTTAAATGGTTTTACCAAGAAAAATCATTACATTCGATATGGAAGTTTTTATTTTAGGATGGGAGTTACAGGTTGGTATATTAAATCATTTGGTTTTTTTACAAATTATTTTATTATCTCAATACAAAAATACAAAATTTTTAAATAGTTTCTTGACGCTAATCTTTTAAAAGTTCATATCCACCATTCTTGTTTATTATGTGGTCCACAATTGTATGGAGAAAATAAACTGTTCAATCTTGCCTTAACATTGTATGTAATTTTGTACCATATTTGAATACTCTAGGTTGTCATTTACAAGTCGCCCAGAGGGTAAGTATCTCAAACCGCCGTCGCACTGTGTTTTTTGCCTTAAAATTCTGCCAAAATACGAAACATGAAAATAGGGAAAATAATGTATGAATTATATAATAGTCCTTACCGGAGTCAAAATTAAGATCGTAATTTATACGTAACAAGTCTGAACAATTTCCGTCTTGAGCGGTTTTATTTAACCAAAACCATGACAGATAAGTACCTAAAATCATTTTTATACTTAGAAAACCCAAAATGAGAGAAATTTACGATTTAATGCACTGAAAAAAATAAGCTGTTGAAACAACAAACAATTTAAATTTTTAAAATAAATGGACGAGTTCTATACATTCATTATTTGAAGTAAAATTAAAAAATGGAATTTATCAATGGTAAAATTTTATTTTTGAAATAAAATGATTTACGTAAATTGTTTATAATCCGACCATAAATTTTATTAGAGGTTTAAATCGGCTCAAATGAAGATTAATTCGGTTGTTCTAGTGCTAAATTGGAGTTAACAGGCTGAACAGGTTTTAAATCAGTTTTCGTAGGTCAAAGTAGGTTTAAATTACGATCTAAATTTTGACTCGGGAGTCTTATTCAAAAATACAACCAGTCACTAACCATTGGTTAGTGACCAAGGACTAAGAACAGATGTAGTTTATTTTTCGCCTGGTCGCAAATACGTTTAATGGGGTTGGGACGTGATCTCAAAATTGTAAAACAATTGTTTTTTTAAGTTTCATTATAAAGATAAGTCAATAAAAACAATCATACCGTTTAAAAAAACAATTTTTGCCATACATTTTCTTTAAAAAAAATTCACTCGGAAATGTGACTTTACGATGTTATAGTACCTATAAATGCCATATTGGAATTATAATATAATATTTGTAGGTATTCCAAATTCTTTCACAATTATAATCATTTTACCTGTTATAAAACCACTAACAGCGTATACTTATACATTTAGTTTAAAGTTAATAAAATTATTTTTAAAATTAAAAACTTTACCTCTCTCAATTTTCAAACGATTTTAATACGAGAAGTGTTCAGAAAATATCGGAAATTTTCGTTTTTTTAAAACAAATATTTATTTATTCGTCTAAATTAATGTTGTCGCCTTCAAAATAGTCCCCATGCACATGTGCCAGCTCTTCTTCCAATACTCGAAACACTTCTAAAACTCGATCTTTGGGATAGCCTTTAGTTCTTTCAGCGATGCGCTTTTAATGTCATCCATTCTTGCAAAACGACGGCCCCTTAAGGTTCTCTTTATTTTTGGGAATAAGAAAAAGTCAGGCAGAGGCATGTCTGGCAAATATGGAGGCTGGGGCATCATTACAGTATTGTTTTTGGCCAAAAATTTTGTTCAAAATTTAACAATTTTGAGATGAGCCAATCGATATACCAACATCATCAGCGACTTCTCTGATGGTTTATAACCATTTCTTCCACTTTTTCCATGTTTTTATCGGTTTTTATCGGTTGTTAATATGCTTGGGCGTTCGGGGCGTTCGGGGCGTTCGTCATCTTCAACGTCTTCACGGCCATCTTGGAAACTCTTATACCACTTGTAAACTCTTGTTTTACTTATAGCAGGCCTTTGTTAATATTTCACAGAATTAATTTCATTTTTTAAGCAAAATTGGATACAAATTCTTTGAGACATTTCTTTTAACGAACGAAAATCGCCGAGCTCATAAAAACACGTCTAACCTTAACGGCTGCCACAGACAAAGTAAAGAATGAAAACAGCTAAAGTTTTTATCATACTTCGGGGGCATGTATACCAACATAATAAAGAAAATTTTATGACAACCGGACCCTCCGAACCCGCGAAATTTAACAATAATAACAAAAATAAACGTATGATACAATTTTATGATAACTAACTTGTATGCATAGACTCAAATATTGAATTAAAAAAAATTGCATGTCCCAATCCCATAATAAGCGACCTATAAATGTTATCCGATTGCAAAAAAAATGTGTGTACCTACTACCCATTTATGTACGTATATTTTTGGACAACTTGTAGGTACATCATATTGATAATTTGGTGTCATTATTTAAATTTCGGAGGGGTTTTGAACCTCTTAAACACCCCCTGGATCCGCCTATTTATATATATAGATCAGAACTAAATTGAATATTTTCGACGTTTAATTTTGGCCTCTAAAACGCAATAATGTCATTGCTTCATATGTACAATAAAATTTATATAAGGTAAACTATCCCGAGACAATCATATAGTCTGCGATCTAACAAACCTGCTAAGAGAAATTTTGTTAGGTTTTTAACGCAATTTATTATGCAGTTAACCAGATATAAAATTAGAGTAATTTAACATAGCAGCCATTAACTATATAAAGTTATATTAATTTTTAGGATTTGGTATTGGATCTGTTATATATTCAGGTCTTCAGTTTGGCCAGTACTGGGAACTTTCGTCCGATGGAGACTGTAATAATCTTCTCAAAGCTATCAAGCCCTTATGCAGGATTATTTTTTCTTTGATGCAAATGCTATTTATATTTTCTTTTAGTAATGTGAGTTACCTTTCAATTTTTAATATTAAAAATTTTACCCTTTATTTGCATTAGACAATATTATGTAGGTTGTGTGTAACGATTAATTTTTGATTTATAAGGTTTTTTCATTTTTGATATAGTAAAGTTTGACAAACCATTATAAATGGATTAACTATAAAAACGATTTTATTTTTCCAAACTTATTTTGAAATTCTTATTTCGTCTTTAATTTGGAAAACGCATACATAACCACGTGATTTTTATTCTTTATACGTATACGTAACGAACCAACTGAGCTGGCTATTAATCGTGCAGTGGATTAATATCGTACCACACATACTCTCATAAGACTTAATTAAATTCACAAAAGCAATGATCAATGATTATTTATTTCATGATATAAACGACATTGATCCGGACGATATTTGCACATGGTTGCAGCAGGTTACTGCATTAAGAAAAACCTTTTATTTCAAAATGGATCAGTGACCTTGCCACCGAGATCATGTGATTTGAAGGCACTCGATTACTTATTGTAGGACTATAGATGCAAAGTTTTCGGTGTATTCTTATAAATCACAAACTATTCAGTACTTGGAAACCAATATTCAGAGCGTTTTTAGTAAGATAGCCCCAATACTCAAAAGGTTGGTTTAAAATAGGACCTTTGAAATGAAATCCAAAGTATTTTCCAAATTTGATACAAAAAGCGGCGATGATAATTTTTTATCTTATGCCAAATATATTAATGTTAACAGCATGATCATTTTCAATCAAAACAATCAAAACTAAGCCTAGTATAAAACGCCGTACAGTTGAACCTTTTTTACATTTTTAGACCTAGAAACTAAATTATAAGTCTAAAAGTTATATGGTAGTACTTTACTAAGCGAAATAATTAAAAAAAGAGTTGGTCTTATTTTAATTGGAAATTTTAAAACTCGAAATTAATAGAAATTAGGGGTTTAAGATTTTTATTGAATTTTATAATTATTTTTGTTACATCGAGAAAACGAGATCGATTTTTATTTTATTAATTATTTTCGTTATTTTTAGTTTATAGATGTTCAAAATTCCAAATCCATAGCACGATTCGGCCTTATGCATATGATAGCAACAAACCTATGCGAATGGTTATATGTTTTGGTTCAAGAAACTCAACAAGATATCTACGTGTCAGCTAATAGATACCGAGCCAACAAAACTATTTCAGCAGTGGATATGCAGTTTATTAACTCAAACGCTTTTAAAGTCACCAGAGCATATTACGAACACAAGTATTCTTGCCTGAAGTCCAAAATAATGGAAAAAATTTTGGTTAAAGTTATACCATATTTAGCTCCTTGTACAGTTGAGTACAGCTTATTATGTGCAGTTATTTTAGGATTGATGTGGAAAAATACCTGTGCTCCACATAAAACAGGTAGATTTTTAGATAGGTACTTTCTGTAATTATGTAAAAGCCACTAAAAATCTCGTAAACACAATAAAAAACAATGCTATTGGCAACATTGGCTTACTGCTACTGCTACTCCTACTTTTTCGAACTATAAATCCGGCTTAACAAGTTCGGAATACGGCATAAATTGAACAAAAAAAGCATTTTAAAATAATAAACCCACAAAATGATGATATTTTAGATTTTATATTGGTATGTATATAACAGCAAGAATATGGCAACGTTATACTGCTACACAGAGAAAAGTAATCTCTTGATTTTACTATATCTGTCTTGACTCAAATAAATTATTTATTTCGATATGATACAAGAAGATATTTATTTAGTGGAAAACTTGGGTTTATTTGACTTTTTAAACTGATGGTTTGTTTAATACAAGTAAATATTTAGTTGACTTTTTATCTCAGGTTTAGTAGAATCTTACTTAAAGAAACAAAACATTTACTTGAAGTAAGTAATTCATTTTTTTAAATTAAATAAATAGTATTAAATAAAAAAAATATTTACTTACATGAAGAAAACAATTTATTTCAGACAAATAATTAGTACCTTTTAATATTATAATTTCACGAAATATATAGTGATTGAACCAAACAAATGTTTGCTTGTTTTAATACTATGATTTATTTATTTTAATGTTGTTAATTACTTGATATTTGGTCGGGAAAATTAAATTAAAAAACGTTTATTTCAATATGTTTTATTTGAACAAAACAAGGGTACACTTGTTTTGTTGTAAATACGTATTTACAATAAACATTAAAAACACACAATATAAAATTAACAATAAACAAAACATTTAATATATGAGCGGACAAAAATAGGAACAAAAAATACTTCAGTCACTGAAGTTCAGTGTAAATATTAATGCACGGCATTAATAAAATACACCAAGTCTGTGGGTATAAGTCAAAACAAGCAATTTTTCAGCAGAACCTTAAACGTGTTCGCATTAATTCAGGAAATATATTTATGGGACATTTGAACATTTTCAAAAACTTAATTTATTATTATCAGATAGGTATCTTTGTTTAAAACACCTACCTAGGTAGGTACCTATAGTTTAAAAACAAATACATATAGTTTGCCAACCAAAATTACTTGCACTTGTCAAATACAAAAAGAAACGGTTTATTTTTAGTTTATGGCCAGTAAGTAAAATGTGCAATTATATTTAAAAGCAACAAGTCAAGTCTGAGACATGCATGATCCAAAATAAAATAGGTACCCATATTATCATATAACTTTATAGTTTCCAAACTACCTAGGTACACAAAATTTTAATTAACTAAATCACTTTTACTTACCAAAAAAACTAAAAAGCAAATGGGTTAAATTATTTTCTTTGAAGAATTCTTCCATACTATTAAACATAAGCACTTAAACACAAAACTATAACCGTTGATTAAACACCTCCTTCTCTTAAGTTGCGAGTTTGTTTGCAAATGCTGCCGGCTACCGGACAAGCGTCTTTGTCTTTGGAGTCAAATGCTCTAATTGGCTCCGCGAGTCACGTGGACATAAAAGCAAATAAATATGTATTTGCTTCAAGTAAATGTATTTTTGAAACAAACAAATCACGTGTTTACGTTAATTATTTGACATACATTGTATCAATTCTATTATTTTGTTAAAATAAGATATTATATGCTTGTATTAACATTTGATAAAACTAAATCCATACAACCTATATCCAAACAATTTAATTAACTGCTCTAAATAAATATTTCTTTACAATTAATCACAACAATAAGTTGTTTTCAAGAAACTCATGATTTACAACCAAATAATAGTATTTTCTTATTGTAAACAAGAAGTTACTACGAATAAGACAATTTTACTTCATACAAGAAAAACTGTTTCAAATAAATGCATTTTCTTAAATCAAGAGATTACTTTTCTCTGTGTACTGCTACTCCTACATTTTAGAACTATAAATCGAGCTTAAAGCTACAGAATTTACTATTCTCCCTTTGGGATAAAATATTTTCCTCCCTGTATATATTCTTACTACTGTCAATTTTTCATTTTTGTAAAATATTTAAGTCAGCATTACTCGACATAAAAGCCTATCGGCTTATTCGAAAACTTTCGTCGCTTGTGAAAACAATGTACCTACAATCCACACATTGTGAATGTACCTACTATTTTGAAAACAATAAAAAAATTGATATGTCTGATCTGTTATCATGGCAAATGCGTCTGTCAGGTAAAGAACTAAAAAATATCTGTATTTATATATTTTATGTTGGTAGTTCTTAAATTTGTCATATGATAGTTTGCATTATAAAAATAGCTTAAAATGCATTATGGTATGGCTATTATGGTAAATTTACAAAGACTTTCCAGACTCGTCTAATGCTCGTCAGAAGCGCTCAATTCAATAAGTTTGATTACACAGCCAGAGTTTTCAACAATTTCTATCGTAAACCACAAATATCAAACTATATACTCATCAAGTGACGTCATGCGCGCCACGAACCAAAACTCGTACACCGTAGCATCCAGCCCTGCCCTTAAGGCATTTGACTTAATTTAATATAAAGTTTAAACGTGACCGCCGTTTGACTTGAAAAACGTATGACAATTTCAATTACAATTTCAGTGAAAATTCCAATTTGAAGTTGATTAGTACCAAATTGAATTTGTTTGTTTCCAATTTGACTTCGTTTATTCCCATTTTGAACGTGTTAGTTACCAATTAAAAGTTGATTAATCCCAATTTGAAATTGTTACATTCCAAATTGAAATTGATTAGTTCCAATTTAAAGTTAAAAGGGTATAGTATTTTTTTCCCAAGTTGACTCGTTAAAATAAAGAAACATAGTCAAACAAATATTTGCAATTTACAATTTTTTGTATTTCAAGTACGTATTTTCTCCCTAAATACCGCTTGACAAGCGGCGCTTATGCCTAAAAATGAACCAGATATTTTAAATTCAAGAAGTAGTTTCTGTTATATGCTCGGTTGTTAAGTCAACAGCTCAGGGAGTAATTTGTTTTGATTTTGTTCCACTACACCAAGTTGCCCGACACTGATGAGACCCAATAAAGGTCGAAACAGCTGTCTGTCGGTATTTGAAGTTGGTGGAACGCATTCAAAACAAAAAACTTTGGCGAGGTGTAGGTTCAATTTTTTCTTATGAATATTACCAGTGATGGGTCAAGTAAGTTTCTTAAAGAAACTAAGAAAATTGAATGTTTACCTTAATTTTTAGCCCGGTTCCTTTAGGCCATATTAGTATCTGTGATACAATTGCTGTGTGCAGTCCCGGTTGCATAGTATGTACCGATTGCGGCAAAGGCCACGTCGTTTGACGGTGTGGATCACCTGATGTTCTTACATCTCGCCTCTGTTGACTTAACAACCGAGCATATAAGCTCAGGGAGTAATTTGTTTTGATTGTGTTCCACTACACCAAGTTGCCCGACACTGATGATGATAAAGGTCGAAACAGCTGTCTGTCGGTATTTGAAGTTGGTGGAACGCATTCAAAACAAAAAACTTTGGCGAGGTTTAGGTTCAATTTTTTCTTATGAATATTACCAGTGATAGGTCAAGTAAGTTTCTTAAAGAAACTAAGAAAATTGAATGTTTACCTTAATGTTTAGCCCGGTTGGGTTAATTCTAGATTCCTTTAGGCCATATTAGTATCTGTGATACAATTGCTGTGTGCAGTCCCGGTTGCATAGTATGTACCGATTGCGGCAAAGGCCACGTCGTTTGACGGTGTGGATCACCTGATGTTCTTACATCTCGCCTCTGTTGACTTAACAACCGAGCATATAAGCTCAGGGAGTAATTTGTTTTGATTGTGTTCCACTACACCAAGTTGCCCGACACTGATGAGACCCAATAAAGGTCGAAACAGCTGTCTGTCGGTATTTGAAGTTGGTGGAACGCATTCAAAACAAAAAACTTTGGCGAGGTGTAGGTTCATTTTTTTCTTATGAATATTACCAGTGATGGGTCAAGAAAGTTTCTTAAAGAACTAAGAAAATTGAATGTTTACCTTATTGTCAAGTATTTGTAAACAATACATGAAACGTACGTAAGAAGTGTCTCACAAATGTTGAATTTTTTAAATGGTCCAAATCACGGTGTATAATGAAATCCAATCACTAACTCCAACAACTAATTACTGCCTATACCTAATGATTTATTATGTGCCTATACCATATTAATCACTTAAGTTTCGAGTTTTGACGAAAATAGTTAAATTTTATTATTGGCGTACACAAATATTGGTTATTTATATCATTAGGTCAAAATATATCTTTATAACAACCGAAACAAGCCGAAAGGTCGTGGGTTCGAATCCCACCAGGGGTATGCCTGTTTATTTGTGTTTGTCCTATTGTGTATTATTCCTTCGGAGGGGACTCATCCTGTGGTCCGTTCGTACCCCTAACCCGCTCAAGCCATTCAGTTGGCTTCTGAGACTTCTTAGGAAGTAAGGGTGGAACTAAAAAGAGAAATTTAAAAAGAGAACTTAAAAAAACGATAAACGAACATATTACAAATAATTTTATTGTTAAATTTACTATAGTTTTGTTATCCCCTATAATTACGAATAAAATATTCACACAGTATAATATTAAAAACAAAAATACTTTAAAAAATGTATTTTCTTTAAATATAAGTGCATACCATATTTGAATAATTTATTATATTTTAGAAGATTATCAAAAATATTAAACACTTAACACCCTTTATCTTAGAAAGAAACAATCCTACAGTGGCTGCCACAAAAACCTCAAACACCCTGTACAAAAAATTGATCAAAATACTATTAAATCGACCATGTTTCAAAGAGGTGTATTAAAAGTTAAAATTGTTATCATTTTAATTAACAGCCTGTATTTTTTAGTTTATTTATAGTTTGAAAAACAGCAAAGCAATACAAAGCTTTGTGTTGAAAAACTCACTTTGAAATATTTTTAGATTTTGATCGGGAAAATTCAACTGAGCTAATGGAAAGACAAAGCGGATGTAATGTTATTTACAGCAAACGAAACAGTCAATTTTCAGTAGATTGTGCACAGGCACATAAAGGACTTTTTTCAGGGATACTTGTGTTGGCCGTTACTATTATTAGCCTGATTATGTTCTTTGAATTTGTGGCCATGAAAGATTTTAAAGATGTTGCCGTATTTCAAGTAAATTTTTAATAATTTTACTAACTATTTCATTTTATTTTTATACTTTTTAGGTAAATATTTGGGAAGCAGTATTATTTTGGGCGGGCACAGCATCAGTTATAAGTTGTTTGCACGCCCTAAGGGACGTAGGCATTAGGAAGATGAAAAGGCATTTAGAACTGGAACATCTTTTGATGTTAGTGACTCAATGTGGGGTTTTTATGTACTTTTTGTTTCAAATTATTGGGGCAATACTTATGGGAACTAATAAAGGAAAAGGCGGAATCATGAGGTAGGTTATTATTAGGGATGGGATTTTGGTTTCATTATTTATAAAAAAGGTACTTAAATAGGTAAACTTTTTTCTTGTTTTAGGTGAGAAAATTCAAATTAGGTAGGTACGTTCTTTTCGAAAATGGGTACTGGAAAACAACTTTTAGGTGGTAAAATTATTTAATTTATTATTGTATAAAATTTTATTGAACAGGATTTTTATGATTTGAAAAATTTGAAAACAACTTAGTATATTTTATAGAAATATGATAGTATATTTTATAGAAATATGATAATACCTTTATAAATTTTATAATTTTTTAAGGCAACGGCACAAAATGTTTTTGTAAATAAGCATACAATTGCTGACTTAAAAATTAAAAGGTATTTTGATAGAAACATTTAAACAAAATACTTTTTCATGAAAAAGCAAAAATTTGAAAAAATTTGTAAACATGCAACATTGCAATGGAATCTCACATTCGCGTCACCACAGATGATAAAGAAATAGATAGGCAACTGAGTAAGTGAGTAGTGATATCGTGTTGCAGCGCCACCTAGTAAGAATTCCGCTCTGGTTTTTGGTTTTGGCGGTTTATTTGAAACGAAAAATATATTTTTTCATATATTCATCAATATTTCATCTTTTTTAAAACTGCTTAGCAGTTAAATAGTTTGAAAAAAAAATCGAAATTAAAAAGTGTTTTATTACATTTTATACAGCAATATATTAAGATAAATAGATTTTAGGTGGTAAAATTTCATTATTAAAATTTAAAATTTAGGTAAAATAGGTAAAATAACATCAGGGTCAAATGAAATCTTTTTTTTTTCAAAACGGATTTTAGTTATGATTAGCTTAGATAAATAGGTAAGAAAACCAAAATCCCATCTCTAGTTATTATATGATGAACTAGGTTTTATTTCATCTACTTTGTGGTGTCAAGGCGACGCGTCGTGTTACCAAATATATGTCATCAGACCAGCTAAAACTTGCTTCGTTATCGACTAAAACTTTTCGTGATACTTTTATTGGGTTCTTTGAGTACATTTAACACAAACATATTTCTATTTTTATTTAAATTAGACTTTTGTTTGAAAAATAATTGTTATTTATTTGGTGGCGTCAAGGATGTATAGAACTTTAGTTGAGCAAACATTCAATTTTCTTAGTTTCAAAACAAAAAACTTTGGCTAGGTGTAGGTTCAATTTTTTCTTTAGTTGAGCATCCTATAGTCGCCGCGGCGAATGTTTTCCGTTGTGTCATCAATTTTCAATGACAAGAACCGGTTTGTCGACATACGTCCGGCATACATCCCGTATACGCTGTAGCGACTATAAAAATAAAACAGATAATTGTAATGCCTTTGTCTTGGTTCACAAATTAATGAAGTAACGTAAAACATTCGCCGCAGCGACTATAGGATGTTCTAATTTCTATACTTGGCTATGTAAAAATGCCGTATATTTTTTGTGTTGTAGGCTTAATTTAAGCATACCTTTTAACTGACCAATCAAAATTTATTAAATTTGATCTTTATGGTTAAAGAACCACGGCTATTGGAGAGAAAATATTATATCACGCATTTTAAAATTTAATTTTAAAGTATCCTGAATCCAAATTTGTTTTTCGATTATTTTTAAATCGTTAAATATGTAAAAAAACAAGTGTATTTTTTCGATTCCAACCATAAATTCGGATTTAGTGCAAAAAATACATATATGGCAAAATACCATTTCTATAGAAAAGTTAAGGTTAAAAAAACCTGAGGGTGATGCAAAATTTTGACCATGGTGTAACTAAAATGCTCTGCATCATTGTAAATGTGTGGAGCGAAACTGTACAAACCATAATTTTAAAATTGCTATTAAGGTCAGAATTCGTGAAATCAGCAATACAAAAATATCTATTTGCATTTTTTATCAAAATATGATAAAACGCTTATATTTGACTAAAAAATTGTTAGATAAATTTTATTATTATAGTAAAAATTACTTTTTCTACTTCTACCTTTCAAACGCCCATTATCGTACATGTTTCCACTAAGAGATATTTTAAATACACATTGTCAAGTTTTGGCTTTATGGCGTTTTAGTAACGGACTAAAGTTAGTTTTAAGTTAGTTGACAGTTGTCAAATGGTCAATAGTTAAAATAAAGTGCCCTTGTGAAATGTGGAAATTTTTTTATTATCTTAATACAAAAATAAAAAGTATATAAATAGTTTCTTAACGCAAATACCTATTTAAAAGTTTATATGCAAGTTCTTACTAACCTTTTGATTTTGCCGGCAGTAAACTGGATTTAACTAGAAGCATTAAAAATTTCGGGTGGAATCTCCAAGAATATTCTATTCACTTTTACTGTGAAAAATTGCTTCTGCTTCATTTAAACTGTTGTTAGTCCATTTTAAAGGGATAAATTTCGATTTACACATACAAATTTGACTGGCGCGCCGGTAATCCAGATTCCCAAGTTATACAAGGTGTCCCTAAACTTAGTGGCAAACATTTAGGAGCAGATTAAGCAAGTCAAAATAAGACAAAAATCTAAATAAATATTTTTCCTAATTAGGTGTGTTTAAAAGATACAGGGTGATAAAGTGTTACTTATCATATCAGTTAAAAAAACTTCCAGACTTGGAAAGGTGATATTTTGCGAACAGTCACTTACTACCAAAACACATATTCACACATAATTACAATTATTCGAGTGAACGCAGTGTCGTAGAAATAGGGGTTGCTTAAGCTTATTGTCCCATACAAACTTTGAGATTAGGTTTTTATACCATTTGATACTTTTCCGAGATATCCGAGATTACAGTAATTGTTATATCGCATTAAAGGACTAAAAGGTATATGATAACAAATTTTTTAATTGAAAAAACTACAATTTTTTTTTAATGTTACGGTCAGGGCAAAAAGTCTCAAGGCTCATGGAATGCCGTTTTTAGTTTTTTCAATTAAAAAATAAAATTTGTTATTAATCTTTTTAAATAATGCGATATAACAATTATTGTAATCTCGAATATCTCGGAAACGGTTTATTTTATCGAAGTTTGAGAGGTACACCTTTTTAATGGTGGACGAACTGTGTAATCAAAAAATTGTATCAAATGTTATAAAAACCTAACCTCAAAGTTTGTATGGGACAATAAGCTTAAAGCAACCCCCGTTTCTACGACACTGTGTTCACTCAAACAATTATGTGTGAATATGTGTTTTGGTAGTAAGTGACTGTTCGCAAAATATCACTTTTCCAAGACAACCATAGTAGAAGTTATATTAAAAAACTGATATCATAGGTAACACTTTATCACCCTGTATCTTGGAAACATAAATAATTAGGAAACATATTTATTTGGGTTTTTGTCTTATTTTGACTTGCTCAATCTTTTCCTAAACTTATGCCAATAAGTTTAGGGACACCTTTTACATTATTACGCGAATTATTATATATTTTTTATAGATGTGGCTCTATACCAATATTTTTAGATAATAATAAGTACCTATTTGTCGTAAAAAAGTATAGTATTCTATACTTTTTGCGTATATGCAACTCGTTTATAAAGTTTTCTAGGAACTCATTTAAAATTCGTTACTAAAATGGCGTTTACGAAACTTGATATATAATATACTATTTTAAACAATACTTTTACGAAAAAAACTGGTAGTTATTGCTATAAAACTCTAATAATTATATAATATTTTTGTAAAACCAAGTTTGGTAACTAAATACCCAAGCTGTCTCCAATTTTATATAAATATAAGTTTGTATTATTCTTCTTTTGAAATAAAAAATGCCCCTTCAATTATATCATTTTCTCTAGATCTTACAAAAAATTTTATCAATTTGGTTCCGGCATCATTTAACAAGGATAATCATCATTAATTTTTTGTCATTGTTAATAATTTGTATGGTATTATGAACAAATTTATTTTTTAGAATTATTACTCCCGCATCAGCTCTCGTCCAATCCGCCTCTCAAACAGTTTTAATCCTGGACGCTTGGCGTAGACGTTGCAACACTGAAGAACAAATGCGTCGAAAACCCGGAAGGCAACTTATTACATTCCTTCTCGTGGTTAATATTTCTCTATGGTTAAATAATAGACTAAAAAATAACCAGTCTGTTTACCATCCCAATCAAATGGACTTTTATGGAGTGCTGGCTTGGAATATTATAACTCACGTGTCAATGCCGTTGGTTCTTTCTTACAGATTTCAATCGACTGTTTGTTTTTACGAAATTTGGAAACATGTTTACAAGATAAGGCCTATAAATAAAAATGAACCCTAAATTGACTTGAATTGGCATGTATATTTATTTGTAATATAGCTATGGACAAGTGTATTAGATTAGATGTTATATTAAAAATAACTTAAAATAATTGCGTTTTTATTGTTTTTAATAAATCCCGAGGCCGACTGACATCATAATTTGACGTCATACATTGGTATAATAACTATCCACAACTATACACCTTTAAATCCACCTTTAAATCGAGTGATATTTGTTGAAATAAATAATTATCAATCTAATAAATTTGTTGCTACTTCGGGAGTTCCACAAGGGTCTAATATGGGACCTTTGTTATTTTTAATTTTTAAAAATGACCTGCCTTATTTTATTGGATGCTTTCTTTAAACTGTTATTATCAGATGACCTTAAGATTTATAAATCAGTCCTTATCAGATTGTATTTGTCTACAATCCAATCTTGAATTTGTGTCCCTGTGGTGTAAACAAAATAGTCCAAAATTAAATAATTCAAAATGTAGAGTTTTAACGTACACACGAAAATTAACTAAAATTATTTTTTTATACAATAAATGCCGCTGTACTTGAACAGGTTAATACAATCAGGGATCTGGGTATTGTCTTTGACTTAGTACTGTCCTTTGATGATCATATATCAATAATGATAAAAACTGCTTGGTTTTATTATTAGAACATTAAAAATTTTCACAAGCATTGATACTTGAATAGGGGTGCCTTATCTGGTATCCCTATTACAATCATTATAAGAATAGTATCGAATCAGTACAAAGGAGATTTGTAAAGTTTTTGTCTTTTAAAACAGATCAACGCTACCCTGAGAGAGGCTCGGATATATCTGGATTTATAACCAGGTTCGATATCCAATTTTTAGAATTGCGTAGAAGAATTTTATCTATAACTTTTTTATATAATTTGTTGCACAATAACATTGACATTAAGGTCCTTGTACCTAGTAAAACTCGAAACCATCAAATTTGTTTTATTTCCAGAGCAAATACTAATTTACTATTTAAGTCACCAGTTTTTCTTATGTGCAACAACTTTAATAGTATTTGTGTAATGTGTGAAATTTTTCACTTTTCTTTAAAAAATATTAAAAACTTTATTTGTTAATTTAAATGTTCTTTTTGGTTTTTGACTGTTGGGAAATAAAAGTTATTATTATTATTATTATTATTATTATTATTATTATTATTATTATTATTATTATTATTATTATTATTATTATTATTATTATTATTAGTATTATTATTAAGTCCAACCGCTATACCAAAGCCTGCAGTCGCTTGGTTTATTTCTTTTCTATGACCAATTTTGCTTATCAAATTTTTTTAAATGGTATTTTAAACCTATTTTTTCCTGTTACCTGCTTAGCTTACTGCTTTCATCTGGATCAAGTTGCCCCATGGGGTAAAATATCTCAGTGAAGTTCTAAAAAGCGTACAAGCTGTTCTTTTTTCTATAAGAATAACCCAAAATAAAAAAATCTCGGGATGCCCTACTATTATTTTAAGTTATTATTATAAGTTTTTATATTTTTGACATTTATTTTCAGTAGTCTTTAACAATCATTTTAAATAGATTTATTCTAGAAAAACTTATACTATATGCCTGATATAGTAATAAAAACAAAATACAGATTTTTAATTAAAACTTAATTTCTGTAATTTGAGGAGGTGTATTCCAAAATTCGGCTTATCCATATTAGGTGATTTTAAGCAAAATGTCAAAAACCTTACACGTCGTCACCCTAATATAACAAGGTTGTATGTTAAAAAACCGAAAAATTTGAGTTTATGCTTCTACAAGGTTTTATGCAATCTACCCTTGACATACAACTTGAAAATAACTCTATATGTATACATAGAATATACATTCAATAGAATTATTTTTAAGTGGTATGTGAAGCTTAGGCCACGTATAATGCTGTAGAAACATAGACTTAAATTTTTCTTTTTTTTAACATACAACCTTGTTATATCAGGGTGACGACGTTAGTACTAATGCCTATCAGGCCAACAGAATACTTTAAACGCATACGTATAAAATTTATATACCTTGATTTAAAAGGTATAGCTCCAATTTGAAATAATTTAAAATTACATACGTATAAATCAGTTCTGACATGATATATTTGGAATGAGTCAATTTGTAAAATTTTAAAAGGGATGTGAGTGTTAAAATATTATGACTATTTTAGGGTATAGGGGGCTATATGTTAAATGTACAGATACCACTAACTCATTTTATTAAAAAGTGGATAAGCCTAGTTTTGGAATGAACCTCCTCATATAATAGATGTATCGCAATTCTGTTCATTTAATAATAAAAAATAGAATTGGTATTGATATATTTATTTGGTATGTCATTTTGAAGCTGACCCATATCCTATAGGATCACTGATTATTAACAACTTATTTTTAAAATTTTAATATTTATTAACATTTATCATAACCTCAATTATATTCTTCACTAAATTAGTTTGTTTTACTCAATGTAATGTAACTTATTATAAATTTAGGGTTCCTCGTATTTGACAACTAAAAAGACAAATTTTTGACGTCATAATAAAATAAAATCAAACTAATAATTTTTTGACTGCAGCAAATGACATGTTCACGCACTCTATTCTTAAAAAATCTTTAAGCAATTATTAAATTATAAAATTATTTATAATAAAGCCATTTTACTAGCATAATAAATAAATTTTAGGTTGGAAAATAAATTAAATATAATTTAAAATAATTCATAAAAATATTTGAATATATCACAATTCTTTAAAAGAATATTAAGATACCAAATTTGACTGTAAAATGGTAATTACACTGCATAGCGACAGAAACTTATTTCCTCCCGTTAACAAAGTAAAAATTTTAAAGGTCGGATGCAGAATCATTTAGTAGTTTCGCCTTTTATTGGTGAAAACTTAAATTTGATTATTACCGAAAAGTTTGGATGAAATATTTTTTTAATAAAATATCAAATTATATTTTAAACAGTTTATTTTTATTTATACATAATAATATAATGTTGTGTGCAATGAAGAAAATATACCTAATAAAGCTTTTCATATTTTCGCAGACATAACATATTATATAATTTTATATATATAAATATATTTATTTATAGGTACAATGTAGACAAATGTCAATATCGACTTAATTTTATTAAGTCCCTAACTCCCTATTATATGTACATTTGCATTATTAATTTAATATCCTAGTCATTATTTAACCTTAACATTTTTTGTTTTTAAATATGAGTTGATAAATTAAGACTTCCATTTATACCATTCACACTACCTTTTTCATTTGCGCGTCCATTTTCCACTTTTTGTTCCAGATTTTCTGTAGATTCTGTATATTTGGCTTGTGTCTTTGAAAAAATTATTTTTTCTATTCCCAAAACTGGTGCTTCAACTAACATAGATAAAATCCAACCAAAGAAGAAGGAGAAAAATATTTGTCCACCAATGTTAAAGATCTAAAAATAAAAATATTTAATATTTTATAAATATATTATTTTAAAATAATACTTACAATCCACATGTATCCCATATGCTGGGGACTCCTCAGAGAGCCGGCAAAGAACATTTGAACAATACCATGAACCAAGAATGTTGAATACGTCAATTTACTTAAAATCATCATAGGATTCCATGATAAAATCCAATTAATATAGGCTAAAATAAAAATAAATACATTAGGTTAGGTTTTTACTAGTGTGCAGAGACGCTTCTCAAGATTTGATAGGTTACCGAATTTTTGACCATTAAATTTTTGACACTAAATATTTTGGAAGTAAGATTTGTAATACTTTTTTTACTCCTATTACGGAATATGAGGAGGTCCATTCCAAAACTCGGCTTATCCACTTTTTAATAAAAATGAGTTAGTGGTGTCTGTGCATTTAACATGTATTCCCCTATACCCTGGAATGTTCATAATATTCTAAAACTCACCTTATTCCATTTAAAATTCATTTACAAATTGACTATCGTTCAAAAACTAGCCTGGTTATATCATGCAGAGCTCGGCATATACGTATGTAATTTTAAATTATTTTAAATTGGAGCTATACCTTTTTAATCAAGGTAGGTATATAAATGTTTTACTTATGCCTGTATATTTCGTTTAAATTATTCTGTTGGCCTGATATGCGTTAGTACTAACGTGTAAGGTTTTTGACATTTTGCTCAAAAACAACTAATATAGATACGCCGAGTTTTGGAATGCACCTCTTCATATGACCCTTCTTATATTACTTTTTAAAGTGTAATTACATATAATTCTTAAAAAAACAATTATTCTATCACCGAATGACGAAGACGGCGACATCTCTGTGTTTATTAGCTAACAACTTTTGGACCAATCCAACATCACTATCTCCCAATTAAATTATTTGTCTACGGTATTTCTTGGAAACGTAGAAAAAGTAAGGTCTGAAACACATTTGGAATTGCATATTCCGCTCTCGTGAAACCGTCAAAACGCTCGGACACGTAAACTTAATTTAAGATCGTAGATTGCAAATCCTTGCTTGGTTTAGCTGTATCAGGTCAAAATTCAAAGATATTTCATTTTTTCAAGTTTTTTGGCATCCCATTATTATACACCCTGTATAAAAAAAAATAACTTGGATAGACTTCCACATCAGTTCCAAATTTAAAAAAAATAATTCTTGGAAAATTTAAGTTCAACTTATCTAATGGAACACGTGTCCCTGAGGGTTTTTTTAGATAATTTAGGAAATTCGAAATGTTTTTTTGCATATTTTTTTAATGAAGTATAATTGAGGATATTAAAGCATAGGAATGTTGGCACAAGATGTGAAATATATTATTTTACAAATTTTCATATACCAGTATACACTGTAGGGTGGGCCGAAAAAATTATTTTTTGAATTCAATTTAGGGGTAGCAAAAAAAATTTACCTTATGCCAAAAGTAGTTTGTAAAAAAAAAATTAGCGTACTAGCCCAATATTTAAGGCCCCCCCTGGGCGCCCAAAATATTATTTTTTTATATTTTTTTTGGGGTAGCAACAAAAAGTTACATTTTGTTAACAGTAATTCTAGAAAAAAAAATAGCGTACAAGCCCAATATTTAAGGCCCCCCTGGGGGCCCAAAATATTATTTTTTTATATTTTGTTTGGAGTAGCAACAAAAAGTTACATTTTGTTAACAGTAATTCTAGAAAAAAAATTGATTACTAGCCCAATATTTAAGGTTACCCCGGGGGCCCATTTTTTATATTTTAATTGGGGTTAGTCACAAAAAGTTACCTTATGTTAACAATATGTCTAGAAAAAAAGTCCGATATTAATTTGACGTCAAAAATTTGTCGGTTTAGCAAATTCTAGGGTTAAAAATGTTTATAAATTTGGAAATGTTTTTTTTTAAATAAAAGAACTAAAAATATTTATAAGTCAAGCAGACGACTTCTATATAAGGTTCGGCAAGTTTCCCTTTCACACGCAAGCGGTGAAAAAGTTTGTGAAGCTTGTAACAGAAGCTGCATTAAAAATTTGCTGTGAGGTAGCAAGAAATGGTTATAACCATATATATATAGATGCGCGGACATCTTTACCGGCCTATATGACAACAAGTCTCAATATTATTTAAATAATAAAAAATACTGGGTGGGAGGGAGTGGATGGAACTCGAGGAGCAAATATCCAATTAATTAATAATAATAATAATAATAATAATAATAATAATAATAATAAAAATGCTTTATTGCATAAAACACAAAATTAATTACACAAAAGGCTGCGTTCGTAAGGACGTCCTTCCATACCACCTACTAAGAAATTAAATCTATTTTATTCTGCATATCACATATTAATTAAACTAAATCCTATAATTTCATATCACAACAATTAATAACAAATTAAATGTGTTTGGATATTGAAATATTATGTTAAAGAATGTTTTATCGTTCAAAATTTTTATAGATAGGTCTATAAACGAATCCTTAGATTTTGAAGTTTTGTGACTAGGTATTTGAAAAAGATTGTGCCTTAAATCAAGATTGTATTTATTGGATCTTTGAATACAGTTGTTGAATAGGTATTCAGGAAATTATTAGGTATTTACTTTCTGTAAGGATCAATTATTTTTAAATGCTTGTTTTCCAAATAGATTGAAGTAATGGGATCAAATTTTCCGAAATATATGAATCTAATACATGAGTTTATTTTTAAATGTTTCAGTATGATATGAGTAGTAGACTGGCATGCAATAGTCTATAATAGGGTGTATATTAATGTTGAACATACTTAAATTAATATAGTGATTTCAGCTTCATATAACACAAACTAAGTTGTCTTGTAACATGGCTTTCAAAGTTCAGGTTAGTATAAATAATAAAAAAACACCCAGATTTCTTGCTGTTTCTTGCTGAGGTATTTCTATAATATTTATATGTTTGGTATTAAAATTATATTGTTTTTTATTTATCATATATACTGTACCAATATTTATTACAAGACCCTTTTTGGCATTTAACTGAAGTCTATGATTAACTGACCAAGCATTTACTTCTTTTAAGACTTTATTTATTTCGATAGTGGTTGTGTTAATTAATTTAGAGTAACGCAAAATCTTTTTTAATTTAATAAAATCAAGCCAAGAGTTGCTAATTTTTTTTCATCAAAAGGCGTCTTAATAAAATAATAAAAAAAACTTAGACTGATACAGGCATTTGGTTTGTCTATGCAATAATACATGGGGTAACTTTTTGTTGCCATCGCAATTAAAATATATATAAAAAAATTTGGGCCCCCAGGGCACCCTTAAATATTGGGCTAGAATGGCTATTTTTTTCGAAACATACTGTTAACATGAGGTTACTTTTTGTGGTTTCCCCAATTAAAATATGAACAAAAAATATATGTTGGGCCTCCGGGGCACCCTTAAATTTTGGCTAGTATGCTCATTTTTTTTTAGAATTACTGTTAATATAAGGCAACTTTTGTGGTTAACCCAATTAAAATATGATAAAAATAAATATATTGGGCCTCCGGGGCACCCTTAAATATTGGGCTAGTACGCTCATTTTTTTTTTAGAATTACTGTTAACATAAGGTAACTTTTTGTTCACACCCCAGTCAAAACATACAAAAAAAATATTTTGGGCCCCCGGGGGGACCCTTAAATAATGGGCTAGTACGCTACATTTTTTTCTAATAAATTACTTTTAACATAAGGTAACTTTTTATTGCTACCCAAAAATAAATATCTCAAATATTTTTTTTTTACGTTTTTCGGCCCACCCTAGTATACAGTCCCCTGTTCAGATTGCCAATAGGGAAAACTTTTTAGACCTGATACAGCTAAACCGAGTACGGATTTGGAATCTATAACCAAAAATTATTTATTATTTAAGTGTCCGAGAGTTTAGCTATGATATTTTAAGAGTTGAAATTTACCTACAATGTAGTTAATATCTAGATAACTAAATTTATTTTTAAATGATTTGCTAGTTTCAATTTTTTTCACATATTACATCATTGTTTTAAATAAAAATGGATTTTAAATTATAACTATACATAATTAAATATTGATAACATTATTTTAGTAGCTAAATCTTACATTTTATTTATTGTTGGGTATACCCATTACAAAAAAATTAATTACCTCCATATCCACAAGAAACTGCAATAATTATCCAAGGATATAGATGCACCCAAGTCAAATGGTACATCGACGAGTAAAAAGCATTTAAAATACTACTTTTTGGTATTTCTTCATTATAAAATACGGGTCCAGAGTACATTGTGCTTAACATGAGAACCATGCAACAAACCATCCGGTAGTGCACCCAAGTCGTGACATTTTATAGTTGTGTTTTTTTAATCTTATAACGAAGATACCCGACCAATATACCGATTAGATACGGCGTCAACCGAAGATGACTCGGTATATAAATGCTTTTGTAAGTGCTGTTTAAAACTGGATCCTTAAGGAATGGTATGTATAATAGTAGCATGGCTTTTTCGTCATAAATGTAGACTGTTAAGAATACTGCTGTAATTGATACGATTAGAGTTGTGCTTATGGTAATAATAGCTTTTCTGGGGTTTTTTCCATAAAAATAGTACCAGTAGAACTGATACCATAAACATATGTATTTCACAGGATAAATACCATGATTGAAACATACACTAAAATAAATACAAATTTCCTTCGCTTTTTTTAATACTTCAGGCAATAGCATTTTCTTTAATGTTCTCTTTTAGAGCTGCCAAGGCAAAACATTGGAAAATTTTTAGAGCTACCAAGTCAAAATCCCAAAGAAAGAAGGGTAGTAGTCAAATTGGACGAGCAACGCGATATTTCCTGGTTACCTAATTTCTCATTTTGGTGATTTACAGACTACTCCAATCTTTTGAAGTTTCTTGTTTATGTAAATTGGCCACAGACCTTAGCAGACCCAAAAAATAACATTGAAGATAAAATGACAAATCTATAGATATTGATATATCAACTAAAGCATTGAGAAATGTAATGTAAAATGCATTGCGCATCAACTATGTCGGCTTAGCAGAAAAAAAAATGTAAAAGTCCAACTAAACATTTTACAAGAACAGAACGGTTTTTAGAACCAAATATTAGAAATATTTCCCAACACCAGAACAAAAAACAAAGTACTTTAGGCACTTTTGCTTTGGCGTTGGGGAATATTTCTAACATATTACCAAAGTTTGGCCTTTTTCAAGTAGGAACGGTTTTTGTCATTTACAAAAAAATTAAAGCTTAGGAAATCGAGTGATTACTTTTCCCATTACTTTTACCATAATCGTGGTAAAATATCATAAAATATTAAAAACTTACGATTTGATCTTTTTTAATGTAGTTGTTTATGTATAAAAGGTTAGCCCACCAGCTAGCTTGACACCTTTCCTGTTCGACAACGATTTTTTTTATGCCAGAATAATCCTGAACCAAGTTTTGAAAACACTGTACAATAGAATGCTATTATAAAAGCATAAGAAAGGTGTTAACCTAAAATTAAAAGAACGTTTTTAGTTAAAATTTTTTTTTAAAAATCAATAAATATTAGAATGTATTATTTTAACTTATATGATGTGGCATGAGAAAATCGTACTAACGACCGAAATCTGTTTATATAAAGTGAAAAGTTTAAAAGCTGGTAGCAACAAAAATAAAACAAAGATATAAATTTGTCATAATTTAGATTGATCTCAAAAAACTAGATTCTATTAGCAAAGTTAATAAATTTTTCGGTAATTAGGTATATTTCCTCATACCACGTTACGTATATTACCTGAATATTCTATGTATGTAGAGCAAAAATATGTTTGATCCCTCTGTTTCTTTTATGCAGATTAATAAGCATTAAATATGAAGTTAAAAATCCAGAAATAAGAAAAAAAGTATCAACATACCCTGAGCCATTTAACAAAAGCAATGACGTCATTTTTAAATACATCTAAAATTAATTAAAATTTAGGAATATGTACCTATATATATATATTTTAATTATTTTAAATTGCCCATATACATTTTCCACAAAGATGGGATTTTGCATGGGGGAGCTGATGATAAACATAAAACATGTCCAGACAAAATTATTGCCATAGTAATTGCTTTTAATCCACTGACACAGCTAAGGCCATCTTTGTCATCATTTTTTATTGTCACAAGTTTTTGTAGATTTCTCGGAAATGAGAAACATAAGAATAGTTTTTGATATGTATCTAAAAATATTTTGTTTTAAATTTTATGTATTTATAGTGCTTTAAAACTAAAATTTGAAGCTGCATCCAACAATTAAAAATAAGTACCTAACTCTGAAGAAACTGTGCTTTGGTTATTTTTTTGCCAATTTATTTTATATAACCCAATATGTTTATATTAAAAACGTTATTCATAAAATACTCACATGTGTATGTAGAATCATCTTTGCTTCTTAGCTTATTAATAAAATCATAAAATGAAGCAATTACTATCAGTACCAGTAAACAAACAAAAAATGCCCTAAAAATAATTGTTTGGTAATATTTTCAAACAAATTTATAGTCTATAAGTTTTTAACATTTAAAAAGTAATATTTTGTTAAAAATTAAAATAAAGGTAATATATAATATTAACAGATAAATAGGTAAATGTACACCATTACTTTTATTGACTTAAATGTCAAAATAAGTTACTTTATCAAAATATTTTGATTGTGTCTTTTAATAATTGCTTTTAATAACTTGTTTGCTAGTAAAATTGGTTGCATGAAAAGTACACTTATTTAATTTAATAGTTTATTGCCCATTTTAACATAAAAATCATATTATGTTTAAATAAAACTTAACGTAAATACATAATATTTTTATTACTTAAGTATTTACCTATAGGTATACCTATATATAGAATGGAAATTCGCCTTGATTTTTACAATCCCTAAAGGTTTTTTACAATCTCTAGTGGTTTTCCAAAATTAAATTTTTTACTATTGATTTTGCAACTTAAAAATTTTATCGAATCACTTGAAATTATAGGGTTTACGTAGAAGCCTACTCTTTAAAAATGAATTATCATAGGGGAAAAAGCAGCCACTAATATTTCTCGTCAATAGCAATTTGTATCCCAAACTTTTGGCAGTCAATTTCCATGTAAAATTGTCCCCTGGGTCCAAAAAGTCGTCAAAAGTTAAAAAAGTAGAACAGTTTTTGAGATATGGTCAATTTTTCATTTAATATGGAATTGACTCTATCTCAAAACTGCCCTACTTTCATAATTTTTCATATTTTCAGCAACTTTAATTTAAAATATGCTAAATTAGTTGATTCAGTGGAGCAAGACCTTTCAAATAAAGTATTACTGGCCCTATCATACCTAAAAAAGTTTTAGGTACTGCGCGCAGGGGTGAAGCGATTTGCAAGCAAAAGATGTCCTCGAAACTGAAGTAAGCGTATTTTTGTGTTTTTTTAATATCTGCTTACTACCTGAAAACCTGTTTTTGTTGGGCCACCCTGTATAATGTGTTATTTAATGCTTTATTATAAAAACCAAAAATATTTTACCAATTTCTTTATCTTGAAAGTGTATCTTGTTCTATGAATTTTCCAAATATTATGGTGTGTTTATTATATAAAAATATAAATATGATTATAAATATATATATACAGTATATTCGATTGTACGTTTAACCATTTGATTTAAATTATCTAAATATACATGTTTGTCAGGACGATGGTTCATATAGTCGCGGCGAATGTTTTCCGTTACGTCATCAACTTTAAATGTCAAAAACCGGTTTTTCGACATGCGTTCGGCATACATCCTATATACGCCGCAGCGACAGTACAAAGAAAACAGCAAATTGTAATGTAACGGAAAACGTTCGTCGCGGTGACTATATTAAATGAACGGTCTCTAGTTCATAGCTATGCTAGGAAGGTGGGCTGTAGTAAATTTCTATATTAATTAATTTATCCCGGCGCATTCGCCATATTTACAACCGTAAGAACTTTATTATATTTTATACAACTTATGTATCTTTATTTTGTTTTAAACACCATATCTTTTGAAAATAAACTATTTTCTTAGAAAATAGTAATGTCTTTAGTAGATATTTTGTTATATACAACATTTAACAACAGAACGATAACAATTTATTAAAAACATGTCCCTGTAAATGTAAAAACGACTAGTGTTTCCAATACAGGTAGTTTATATTATTAAATAAGAATAAATTATAAACCCTAAAATTTTAAATAATTTTTTGTATCAAACAATTTTAAGTTTATAATACTTTAAACTATAAAATAGTTTTAATTTAATAATACAAAACAAATATCTCTAATTAAATATTTATGTAAATTTATAATTATATTTTAAACCGCTTGGTTCAATTTAATCATTCATTAACTACATAGATAATAAAACACAAAAGATAATTAAATGAATTTTTTAAATAAAGCCAACCTATTAATTTTACTTTCATATAAATAATTTCAATGATATTTAAACTTATTTATAAACAATACTTTTATTCATTTTTAACTTATGAATTATAATATGAGGACCAATAAGTTAATTTTGAAACAGTAGTTAACAAATTATAAGTATTAAAATAGTCCTATATATAATAAAATTTATATAATATAATTAATATTCACTATTCACAGAAAAAAAAACAATATTGTGCAATGGGAGTAGATAAACCATTAAATTATTAAATATAAATAATTTAAAGAAATTGTTGTTGATCAAGTTAACATTTAGTTAAACCAACTACTTAACATTCTTAATAAATTAGATTAGATAAATCAGATTTTAGAAACCATTCATCGTATCACCGAAAACGTCCTTATACTATTTATTAATAAAATCGTATTTAATGTGACATACAAAATCATATGTGTGTACATTTTATTTCACCATTTTAACATTTATATGATGTGATAAAAACAAAATTACATTTTTTATAAAAACAATACGTGGTACGTCACATACATAAATTAAAAAACATTTAGAAACCTTATCAGGAAATTGAATTTTTATTATAATTCTCAAAATCAATAATTTAATTGTATTATAATTCTAAAATAATAAGGGTGACAAAATAATTTTAGTTTTACCTTCTTAGTAAATGACATTTTATAGGTTAATTTTGTTGTTTTTTTGTACAAGTAATAAACGATATATTATGGGGACAAACCTGTAATATTTTACGGGCTTGTATAAAAGACTTCTAAAGTTTTACAGGGTTGTAGAAAAGCAATTTATGAAATGAAATGACAATGTGACACATTAATTAAAATTTCAAATTTTAAAATTGTTATCTAAAGGTAAAAGTTTGTGCCTGTCATGCTTCGCAATTAATCTACTAGGCTCAGCTGAATAAATTAATTTGCTATAAATATTATTAAGAATAAGAAGTCGGATATTAAAGATTATTATTGAGTACTCCACAATAGCACGCATTCTCCTAATTGCCAACTTTGGCAACTTAATATATAATTCTAAAAGTTATCAAGATACAGAACAAAGTGTGTGAAAGATAAAATGATCTAGATCTGTTTTGGATTTTGATTTTATATGACAGTTTAAATCAAGGTAATATATTTTAAAGGTTAAATATTTTTTATATAATTAAAATTGCTAAAAAATTGATTTGGTATTCCTAAAATATATTATAATTGATAATTTACATTTTGTAAAGGTCAATTTCTATTTAATTATTTATATGTTTATTTATATTATTTACATTTTTTTATAGCCAACAAAACAGTGTTCATAACTGGTACAGCTGGTCTTTAAAATTTGTTAAAACTTAATTTGACGTGAACTATCATCCCCCAATGATGAAAACTTATTACATGACACTCTGTATATATGAAATTTCCATAGCGGTTATAGCTTTGCCATTCCATAAACAAATATATCTTTTAAACTTTTTAAATTTAATTAGTTTATTAAAATTGTATTTTAACTCATAGTTCGTCGAAATTGTTTTAGCACAAAAATAATTTTTCATAAAAACTTCTGCTTGTATTTAAAAATAAGATTCCTAACAAACATTTTTAATTAAATGTTAAATGGTGCTCAGAAAATAAAAAAACAGCAAAGTGCTTTAAGAGGGTAGTACAATAATTATTGTTCTATAGGAATCTCATTTTTAAAACAAGCAAGAGTATTTAAAGCATAATAAAAATAATAAGTTTTCCTATTGTCAACCATCACGATATTGGCTAAAGGACTTTTAGTAAAGTCATTTTAAGTCGATCGATCGAGATAATTAAAATAATAATTAGATAAGTTTTAATTTCACATATTGCTGTTAAAAATACGTAAAGGGGTATCTCGTTTTTCTTATTCCACCTATTGCTAACGTTTTTTGTTTTATTTAAAATATTTAACAACTCTTGTTAATAAACCCTTTATTACTAATATAAAAAAATAAAGAATATAAATAAATACTTACAAAAATGCAAAATCGCCTCCAATAAAATTGTGTTTAATGCTAAGCTGGCAAGTTATTTTTGTCAACTTCTGCTTTAATCTTAAATTGATTAATGGTATTTAAATTTAGGAAATCACCCAAAAAAATTTCCAAGTCCTCATTACTGCAGGAAGATGGTATACAGTATGTGAAATACAATTCATTTCTAGGTATTCCAGATGGGTCACCAAGTTGGCTCTAAAATATAAATAAATATTGTTATTAACATTGATAAATGTTACAGAATATTATGCAAAAAGGTTGGTAAATGGCATTTTAGTCACAAGTTTTTATTATGCATAAGCATAGCTTGGGTAGCGAGTGATTAATAAACGAGTGTCCTGAGCAGTTTATAAAGCAAATTGCATAATAAACTTATTTTATAGTGATGCCGCGAGACAAGACGAGACGAGGCGAGAAAAGTCCTTCTCTCAACTCGTCTCGTGCAGCGAGAGAAAATGGGTCTCTCATCTCGTCGAGAATACTCTTTTCTCGCTCGAGAGTGCCTTTCTCTCGTCTCGTCTCGTTTCTCTCATGGTAAAAGTGGCTATGACACATTGTGTGAATACAAAAATTATTTGGAATGAAATACGAATTTGTTTATATTTTTTTATATAGAAATTTAAACTGGAAATAAAAAAATGTGTGGCAAGAACACACTGATAAAGTAAGACTTTTTACGCCGAAAATGTCGAGCATTTGATGTCCGTCATTTTGAATCTGAAATTTTGTTTTTTTAATGGATATCAAATTTTTAATCAGCCTCAAAACCCACAAGTTGATGATAAGTTTATTGAACAAGCATATGGGTTTTTTTAATGGTATAAGGAGTGTCATAGATGTACTTATAAAGAGTAAATTTTAAAAATTAATATTATTAATTTTATAAGTATTTCTTTCTTGGTTAAGGTTAAGTTGTGTTATAAAATATCACAACTTTAACCAGAAACAAATGCTCACCTCCTCACCCGTTTTCCAAAAGAAATTTTGAAATTAAATAAAATGATTAGTAATCATTTTCTTTAATTACAAACAAAACATAATAATCTCGATTTATAATTTTTTGTTGTAAACGAGGTATTTGTTTAATAAATAACTTTTCATTTAATTTTTTAACCTTTCTAAATCACATATCATTATGTTATTATTCTTTTTATAGTACGAGGCGTCGTTACGTCGCGACGGTCCCTTTGCTAAGAACAACGGCCCCTATAAAAAATAACGACGGTCCCTCTAATAATAATAAATGTATGCATGTACAACTTTTGGATTTTACCTTTTATTAGAAAATAGAATAACTATGACAATTTTTTAAAATATTAATAGGTTTTTTTAATTAATTATTATTAAACCAATTTATACCATTTTTGAATTTTATCCTATAACATATACATATGTAATAGGGTGGGCCAAAAAAAAACTTTTAATTTTTTTTCTTTAGGTACCATGAAAATATCGTCCAAGATGACGAAAAAAAAATTCTCCTAAAGTTTGAGCTCTTAATACTAATATTAAGAGGTGGCTCATCGCGATTTTTTATTTTCCATTTAAATAACACGGGAAAAAAACATTTTTTTGTTTGTAATTTTATTGCGATTTAACGAATTAGTGTGTTGTAAAAATCAATACATATTCTTGTAGGGAATTGAACGATCTACAAAAAAGATCTGATATGATTTTTTGCTTAGTCGACTCTTTTAATAGATATTTGAGGTTAAAGTTCAACCTCAAATAGTAAATCATGACTTTTATAGTTTTCCATGCTCTATTACGAAATATTGGCTCAAAAACATGAAATATCATATTTTTCGTGAAGTTTATCGAGTGTTCTTTGGTAAAACAATACAATTTCTACGAAATATCAATAATCAATATCAATAAATTTTTTTTTTATAAGTATAAGTATAAGTCTACTTGATTTAAAAAAAAATCGAATTTTTTTCTTTACATAAGTAATGACAAAAAATTAATCATTTTCTCAAAAAATAATAAATATTCTATTTACACTTGACTATTAGGTAATAAAAGCCATGTTTCAATAATTTATCAACTAAAATAAAAAATGTTATTCCATAACTTGTACTTTTTTCACTATCTTAGAATCAAACATTTGTTGTACTTTTCTATTAATGCAACTCTTCTTTCTGCTACATCATTGAGAACGCTAAGACGTTTGAAAAATACTAGATTATCTTGATAGCTTTCATCCTGTGTCCAAAATTCTACATTCTTATTGATAAAGTCAATGGGTAAATCAAATATATTAAATATGTATATGTATATTTGATACTTATAGCGAGTAGTTAAAAACCACCAGCAAAAATATCCCAATTGTAACAAGAAAAATTTAGGGTAAAGAAAAAATTTCGAATTAAAAAAAAATTAAATATAGGAAAAAACCGTTTTTTCAACGATTATTGATATTTTATAAAAAATTGTATTGTTTTGCCGAAGAACAATCGATAAACTTCACGAAAAATATGATATTTCATGTTTTTGAGACAATATTTAGTGAAAAACTATAAAAGTCATCATTTACTATTTGAAGTTGAACTTTAACCTCAAATAACTTTTAAAAGAGTCGACTATGCAAAAAATCATATCAGATCTTTTTTGTAGATCGTTCAATTCCCTACAAGAATATGTATTGATTTTTACAACACACTAATTCGTTAAATCAATAAAATTACAAACAAAAAAATGTTTTTTTCCCGTGTTATTTAAATGGAAAATAAAAAATCGCGATGAGCCACCTCTTAATATTGATATTAAGAGCTCAAACTTTATCAGAATTTTTTTTTCGTCATCTTGGACAATATTTTCATGGTAGCTAAAGAAAAGAAAATTCAAAGTTTTTTTTTAAATCAAGTACTTATAGAAAAAAAAATTATTGATATTGATTATTGATATTTCGTAGAAATTGTATTGTTTTACCAAAGAACACTCGATAAACTAACTAACTAACTAAATATTTCGTAATAGAGCATGGAAAACTATAAAAGTCATCATTTACTATTTGAGGTTGAACTTTAACCTCAAATATCTTTTAAAAGAGTCGACTAAGCAAAAAATCATATCAGATCTTTTTTGTAGATCGTTCAATTCCCTACAAGAATATGTATTGATTTTTACAACACACTAATTCGTTAAATCGCAATAAAATTACAAACAAAAAACTGTTTTTTTCCCGTGTTATTTAAATGGAAAATAAAAAATCGCGATGAGCCACCTCTTAATATTAATATTAAGAGCTCAAACTTTAGGAGAATTTTTTTTTCGTCATCTTGGACGATATTTTCATGGTACCTAAAGAAAAAAAATTAAAAGTTTTTTTTTGGCCCACCCTAATATGTAATTTAGGGTGATTAAAAAAAATCGAATATTTTTGTTACTTCCGACACTAAAAAATTGGTTCTTAGGCACCCGTAGAAAGTGATCACCAAATTTGAGCTCTTTTAATATTAAAATATAAATAGGAAGATCTGGCTCATTAAACTTTTCCATTTTAGTATAAAATTATAAAAAAAAATTAATAAATTCTTCACTTTAATCTCGAATATCTTTTAGAGTAATCGCTAAAAGATAAAAAATGGAAAACTGTGATGAGAAGGATCTTCCTATTAATATAAACAGCTTAAATTTGGTGAGCACTTTCTAGGGGTGCCTTAGAACCAATTTATCAGTATTGGAAGTGACAAAATTTGTTTAAATTTTTTTAATCAACCCTATGTAAATGCATAAAATTCAGCGTATTTTACAAATTAGACCTACTTTTATAAATTTATTAAAATATTTTAAACTTACGAAAACTTGATCCAGCATGGACTGATTGTAAAACTTTCTGTAGTCGGATAAATGTTCCTTCTTTTTATATGTTTTGGGTGGTTCCACGGTAAATTTGGCTAAACAGGGTCTTCCAGTAAACTCCCCGTATTTATTAGGAACCACGATACCAATACACTCATCATAGTTGCCAAAATCGTAAGTTTCACCGTAAAGCAAACCACTTGAAAATTTTGTAGAAGCATCAAACACTAAAAAATCTCAAATCAATTTGTATCAAAAATTTATTTTTAATTTCCACGTACTATCCGAAGCCCATATCCTATAACTCTTTAGATCCTTTAAGTACAAAAGCGTGTGGTTCTTGCAAATTGGGTTTAAGGAATCACTGCTTTTAATAAGAACCGCAATCGCGTCAAAAAATTCCACATTTTCATTGTCGTTGCCGAAAAAGGGCACGTACCCCAATTTTATGGCTGTTACGTTGCAAAACAAAAGCGTAACGACGGTCAAGCACGCTAGACGCATGATATACCCGCTGCGCAAACGATTGATTGTCAAATGTTTCACCACGATGGTGGTACCCAGTTTTTATGGGGGCTAGACGGCTGAGCTTATATAATATAATATAATATACTTCCAAGGTAATATTTTGTTATTATTATTCGGCTAGATTTTTATTCTTTATTATTAATTTTTTTTATTTTTACTAGGTCGTTGGATTAAATTCATATAATATGACTCATATTGTTTCCATCATAATAATAACTTAAAAAAATTTAGAATATATTATATATTTTTTTTATAACTTATAACACTTATTTTATATATACAGGGTGTCCTAAAATCAGCTGACCAAAAGAAAGGGGTCAATTCTTTGCGAAAATCTAAAACGAAATTTCCCTTATAATTCGCAAAATTGCATGAGTTATTTTATTTTTAAAGCCACTAATAAAAGTGCAGTATTACTGTCCCTGTCTCCTCGTATACATACATATAAAATTTTGCGAATTGAAAAAAATGTTAAAGGAAATTTCGTCTTAAATTTTCGCAAATAATCGACCCCTTTTGTCTGATGTTTTTGGTACCCCCATATTATATTTATATAAAAAATAAATGTTAAATATAAAATAAATTAAAAAAATATAATTTATTAGGTAAAATAAACAATTTCTTCTGTGAGGCTTTTTAAAGTTAATATTATGATAGAAATAATATGATTTTATTCCAAAGAAATTGCAAAAATAAAAAGTTAACATTTTTTAGGTAAGGAATCGTCCCCTTTTGTTTGGTTTGATATTGAGATACCATGTAAATAATAAATAAATAAAAAAATCCGGTTAAGTTTTAATTCTTAATATTAATTTTAATGCAGCATGCAGTAGAGCTGAACCAGCTCAAGGCTATGTTTGTGACCATTGCATTTATAAATAAACAAGTTTCATTTACTAACTGTTTAATTTGATTAATATTTTGATTATTAATTAAAATAGTTCATATGATCCTTATTAGTTGTTCTACTTGTTTATACAGATAAACTGGGCACCACTCAATGTGTCGCGACCAAAAAGTTCGTACTTTTTCAAAGCGACATAACTTTTTTGTTTCTTAAACTATTTTATTTTGGTCTGTAATGTCTAATAGCCCCATCCTCTAGCAATTTATGCTATAGATATGAAGATCACGGTTCTTCAAGTAAATTTTCTACAGGGTGATATGTAAAAAGGTGAAAAATTTCAATAACTTCATCCAAGCCCCGTTTGAACAAAGAATAGTATATTCTGTAACAAGTTTGGAATACAGCATATTCCGCTCAAGTGAAGAGTTTGTCACACGAGCCGAAGGCGAGTTTGATGGTTTCACAAACACAAACGTGTTTCAGACTATACTTTTTCTACGTTTCCAAAAAATACCATAGAAAAATAATTTAATATGAAGAAAGTGGGGTTGGATTAGTCTAAAATTTGTTAGATATTAAAAACAGAGATGCCGCCACGAGTGTTCATTCTGTCATCAGATGATACAATATTTCATTCTGTAACACTTTACGGAATATATGTCATTCCATAGATAAAAGTGATATTAGAAGGGTCAAATTCCGTAATAGGAGTAAAAAAATATTTTTTCTCGTTTTTACTTTGAAATAATGAAGTATTATGTCTTACCCTGAAAAGCTTTTCAAAATTTTCGAATTGGAATCTTAGCAACGAAAATATGATTTTTTTTTCAAAAGAGTACATTTAAGGGTTTTTGGTAGTCAATAAACTCAGTCTTTTTAAGAACAAGAAGATAAAATGGTAAAAGATTGTTCCTTGAATAATTCTGAACAAGCGACAAGCAACAAACTTCCATTATTTTCAGAGGGGCCTAAGCAAAGATCACTTTTTAAAAATGACATTTTGGTGAAAATTTGAACCGATATTTACGTTCGTGACATGTTTTCTTTATAATTTTCACCTCCTGATTGTGATTCAGTTGTCAAATTTAAGTTTCAGATAAAACCAAAATCACCAAGAATCAAAATTCGAAAACAATACCCGGCTGTTAAATGTCTTAATAAAATCCGATTGCTGGGGTGTTTCTTGCATATTTATGATTAAAATGCCATTTGGGGATTCATTTTTTGGGCGAAATTACTGCAATTAGTTTGAGTGGTTAGGACAATGTTACATAAGTTACATTTACATTGCGCACTAGTGATAACTTATCACTGATAAGTACCTAATTGGTAATAAAGTTAAATAAAAAAATGTTTGATCACTTTGGAAAATTTTATGCGAAAAAATGTAACAAACAATAACAAAAATAACTTTCAATATTTCGTTGGCCCTCCCCTAACCCTTAATAATTCGTTAACCCTCCTGGGCCTCGACCAAGTTCTTTATAAATTGCATTATTTCTAAATAGCATTTACCAAATCATCAACATTGTCCATGCTTCCTTCCCTCTCATTCATCTTCAGTTTCATCCTGCTCCACACATGCTCAATAGGATTCATATCCGGAGACAAAGGTGGCCAATTTATTCTCTCAATATGGTGGTCCCTTAAGTACTCGTTTACGATATTGGCGCGGTGCCGACGGGCATTGTCGTCCACCAATACCAATTATTGACAGCAATCCTATTTTATTAAGACATTTAACAGCCGGGAATTGTTTTCGAATCTTGATTCTTGATGATTTTGGTTTTATATGAAACTTAAATTTGATAACTGAATCACAATCAGGAGGTCAAAATATGCCATGAACGTAAATATCGGCTTAGGTTTAGTTTTCTGAAATTTTCACCAAAATGTTATTTTGAAAAAGTGGTCTTTGTTTAGGCCCTCTGAAAATAATGGAAGTTTGTTGCTTGTCGCTCGTTCAGAATTATTTAAGGAACATTATTGCACCATCTTATCTTCTTGTTCCTAAAAAGACTGAGTGTATTGCCTACAAAAAAGCCTTCAATGTACTCTTTTGAAAAAAAAATCATATTTTCTTTGCCAAGATTCCAATTCGAAAAATTTAAAATATACCACAAGGTAAGACATAATACTTTTAAAGTAAAAACGATAAAAAAAAATTTCTGTTACAAACGAGGCTTGATGAAGTTATTAAAATGTTTCACCGTTTAACATATCACCCTGTAGGAAATTTACTTATAGAACCGTGAGCTTCATATCTATAGCATAAATTTCCAAAGGATGAGGCTAGCAGACAACACAGACCAAAATAAAATAATTCAAGAAACAAAAAAGTTATGTCGTTTTGAAAAAGAACGAACTTATTGATCGCGACACATGTGGTGAGAAATTGATTATTATTTCGAACAACCCTTAGGCTGTTTTCATACGATGCCATAACGATGCAATACATTGTGTGCAATAAATTGCATCGTATAAAATCATAATTTTTACACACAACGATATTGTAGAACCATAATATTTATCGATTTAAAATTAATGTGTGTTGCCAGTGTTGTGTAAACTGTCATGAAGAGAAGGCGTCAAGCTTTATTACTGGCGTTAATTGTACGTCGAAGAAGAAAAATTAATAAAAGTAAGTGACGTTTCTGGGTCCATGCAGTCACATTATGAATTAAATAAATACATAAATATTGATAAATAAAATAAATAATATTAAATCAATAAATAATTACTTCCAGTTGCATTTACCTGCTGCCACTTTTTTGTTTACCTCCAAATTTATAGATTTCTGACCAAGCCTTTCCTTTTTTTTTATACGGTCCTTGTATTAATCAAGCGTTTTGTCCCAAATTTAGGGTTTTTGCTCCACTAATTCAATAAGATCAATAAGTACATTTTATTTTTTGGGCTGATTACTTTAAAACTGAATTTCATGCATTTTTATAAAAGTAGGCATAGACTTTTATTGGTCAAAATAAAAAAAATACGTACGATTTTAGTAGAATATATTGCATGTACGAGGTGTGTTCAGAAAATAACGGGAATTGTTAAATTTCGCGGGTTCGGAGTCCGGTTGTCATAAAAAAAATTTTATTATGTTGATATACAATGTATATTATACATGCCCCCGAAGTATGATAAAAACTAGCTGTTTTCATCGTTTACTTTGTCTGTGGCAGCCGCTAAGGTTAGAAGTGTTTTATGAGCTCGGCAATTTTCGTTCTTTAAAAGAAATGGATCAAAGAAATTTGTATCCAATTTTCCTTAAAAAATGAAATAAATTCTGTGAAATGTTGACAAAGGCCTATAGTGAGTCTGCAATAAGTAAAACAAGAGTTTACAAGTGGTATAAGAGTTTCCAAGATGGCCGTGAAGACGTTGAAGATGACGAAGGCCCCGAACGCCCAAGTACATTACCAACCGATAAAAACATGGAAAAAGTGGAAGAAATGGTTATAAACCATCAGAGAAGTCTCTGATGATGTTGGTATATCGATTGGCTCATCTCATGAAATTTTTTTGAATGTTTTGGGTATGAAACGCGTGGCAGCAAAATTTGTTCCAAAATTGTTAAATTTTGAACAAAATTTTTGTCCAAAAACAATACTGTAATGATGCCCCAGCCTCCATATTCGCCAGACATGCCTCTGTCTGACTTTTTCCTATTCCCAAAAATAAAGAGAACCTTAAAGTACCGTCGTTTTGCAAGCATAGATGACATTAAAAGCGCATTGCTGAAAGAACTAAAGACTATCCAAAAGATCGAGTTTTGGAAGAAGAGCTGGCACATGAGCATAATATCCAATGGGGACTATTTTGAAGGCGACAACATTAATGTAGACGAATAAATAAATATTTTTTTCAAAAAACGAAAATTCCCGATATTTTCTGAACACACCTCGTACATGCAATATAGGGCTAGCTTTTATGTATCGTAAACGACTGATATGAAACCACATATTTTTGATGTCCGCAATATTGCAACAATATATATAACACAGGCTGTTTTGTCCGGTTATTTTTTTATTCTAAAGTTTGTTAGCTCTTAAAGTTATTTTTTATATATAATATATATTATATTATACTAATTTAAAAAAAAAATAATTTGTATAGATAATATCATATTTAAACATATTATGTTTAAATTAAACATTTTATTAATAATACAACCAAAAACCTTATTTAATGTAAAAAAAAATAATTTGTATAGATAATATCATATTTAAACATATTATGTTTAAATTAAACATTTTATTAATAATACAACCAAAAACCTTATTTAATGTAAAAATCATAGTAGCCATGGATAAAGAACTTCCTTATTATTATTATTAATTATTGTTTCAAACGCCACTTTTTTAAAGCATTCAATCTGGATGTTAATTTTTTTCAATATCTATTCTAATAAAGATTTTATGGGGATATCACATTTATAAGAGAACACCCTGTATACTAGGGTGTGCAGAAAAGGCGAAATTGTTTTATTTTTCACTATCATATTTTATTCTTAAGAGGAAACAGAAATTTTTTTCTTTTGTTCTTTATATAAATAATTGATGATCCCTTAAGACAATTTCTATTGTTCATATTTTACTTAGTTGTCCGAAGAAATATTGAAAATAAGGTGGCAAGTGGCAATAACTTTTAAATAACTTAATCTACCACAATACAGTTGAAATATTTATAATATAATATAATATAATATTAGCAATTGCATTAGCAGACCTCATAGTTTTATAACTTTTTGGTTTATCAGTAAGGTGTCTGAAATGTTATGACCACTTTTTATACCACCTTAAAGTTGTCAAAACTTTAAAGTGGTTTATAAATAGTAAAGGCAACCAAACCACATCTATTAAGTATTACTTTAAAGTGATAGTAGTAGTAAAGTGGTTTTTGCTCCTTTTTCCAAACCTTGAATGTGGCAGAACTTGATTATATAATTGCGGAGGTCATTGCCACATTCTTGCTAAATCCTTAAGTTATTTCCGCCGTTTGCATAGGAGAACCACTTTAAAGTTCCCTTCTTCTAAACCAGACATGTTTACAAATAGTGTCCATTTTAGGAAAATAAATGTGAAGTCTGGTTAGTATCGCACCGCAAATAATGTTTTCTACGACCACTATGTAAAAGTCACATTTCGTAATGGCATCGTTGCTTAGAAAATTAATCTTTTCATTGGCAAGGCAAAACACGAATGTAAAGTGACAGCATTCGCTTCAAAATTTGTATTGTACGAGTATTTGTATTTGTAAAGAGCATCCGTGCAAAACCGGCCATATCCACTTTAATAAAATGATGGGAAAATGGTAAAAACTCTCGGTTTCCTGGCCTTAACAGATAAAAAAAAAGCAAACTTGTGTTTTGTGGGCTTTGTGGTACTTGATTTATAAGACGTACATATACATATAGCCAGGTTTGCTATAAAAACGTAGATTTGGCCGGTTTTGCTCCTAAAGCTACCTTTTAAATGTGATTTTAACATGGATATAGTCGGATTTAAACAGAATTATCTTGGTCGTCGATAGAAATGAACCCAAAGATGCGAAATCAAAAAAAAAAAAACTGAATAAAATGGATTCAGCCGGTTTTGCACGGATGCTCCTTATGTATTATATGTCTAAATATCATTTAGAACATAATTAATTGTATTTGTATAATACATTCTAATTGTTTGTGCCTTTATTTAAATTGAGAAGGTAAGTTTAGTGATTTTAAGTAACTTATAGCTTATTTTAAGTTGGCAACGTATCGTAATAAACACGTTATGTGAGGCTCTCTGAAATTTTGTGAAAAAAAGTGAAATTAAGTGATAATTGTGATTATAAATGGCTAAACATTAAAAAGTTAGTTATTATTTATGCAAATTGGATGATTCAAATTTATCTAAAATCATAAATTAACATTAGAATAATTAGTGGTTAGAAAGATAGTGACTTTTGTTTTTCCCAAGTTACCAACTTGGGAAGAAACCATATTGGATTTTTGTTTATTTACATAATGGAGTCGAAATTTTGTAAACAATGTGCAAAGGATGATAAAACTGACAGTAAAGTGGTTATGTGCATCATATGTGAGTCCATATACCATGCTAAATGTATAAAATTAAAGGAAACTTTGTTTAAAAGTATTTTGAGGGACGATAATATTGTGTTTAGATGTGAAGATTGTAAAACTAAAAAAAGTATAAATGAAATTATAAGTGAGTTAAAAAATTCAATTGATAATTGTGTAATAAAGTTAAACAACCAAGAAAAAGTAATAACGAACCAGAATAAAACATTAGAAGAACTTACAAACCAAATAAGAAAGCTAAACAAAGAGGAAGTTAAAATGACTTATGCTGACAAAATTATACAAAATAATAAAGAATGCATAATTATAAAACCAACTACGGAACAAGATAGTAAAAAAACTTTCACAGAAATTAAAGAAAAAATAAATCCAGAAAATTTATCAGTAGGAATTGGTGAAGTTAAAAATGTTAGAGATCTTGTATAAACTGTAAATCAACATCAGAAAAATTAAAAATTAAATTAGATACGAACCATGCAGCTTATGATAGAAATTGTGCTGTATATCAAAAACTGGTGCAAGCTGAAATAAGAAAAACAAATTTTTCCAAACAATAGCAATTAAAAAAATCTAATGTTTTTGTGTTGTATTTAAATTGTCAAGGATTTATACACAACAAAAGTGAAATTGAGTATTTAGCAGCCATATGGAATCCAATTGTTATATGTTTAGTCGAAACACATGTAGACAGAAATATTACAGAGAAAGAAATAAAAATTAAAGATTATAAATTTGAAATTTGCCATACAAATAATAATAGAACTGGAGGTATTTTAATATTTATCAAAAATGGAATACAATATAACAGATCAAAAAACATAAATATAGAAAACTTAATTTGGTTTTTAGGAATTGAATTTAAATACAAAAAACAAAGATATTTAATAAATGCATTGTACCATTCACCAAATTCAAGCCATGCTAGTTTTATACAATACATGAATGATATAATTGAAGAAATTACGGACTATGATGGGAAATTGTTTATACTTGGAGACTTTAACATTGACTTAAAAAAGACTTCACATTATGAAACTACAATAAAAAGACTTTTTTATCAATATGGGCTGTATCAAAATATTAATGAATATACAAGAATAACTGAGAAGAGTAAAACACTTATTGATTTTTTAATTTCTAAAGATAAATTTATTGATCATACAGTGCATTTAACCCCCAAAATAAGTGACCATTCCATTATAACTATCAACCACGAAAATACGAACTGTGAAGTACTTAAACAAAAAATAACAAAACGTAATTATAAACATTATAATAAAAATGATTTTCAACAACAAATAAGAGATATTAACTGGGACAACACCAGTACAAATGTAAATTATTTATGCAAGTCATTAATAGAATCGACAAATCTTATTTTAAATTACATGTGTCCAATTGAACAATTTTCACTAAATGAAAAATATACATTAAATAAGTGGATAAACAACACGATCTTAGGTAAAATAAAAGAAAAAAATGAGGCCTACAAAAAAGCAGTGTTTACAAATATAAACAGCGATTGGCTTAGCTATAAAAACATAAGGAATGAACTTACTACTTTATTAAGAATAGAAAAACAAAAGTATTAACATAATATTATTAACACAAAAGAAAAAACTGAAATTTGGAAAAAACTTAAACATATACTACCTAATAAAAATGATGGAACTACTAATAATTGTATTGAATTTAATAAAATAAAAATAAAAGACAATTTTGAAATTTCAACAAATTTTAATATATTCTTTATAGATAGCATAAATAAAATAATTAATAATATAAATAAGTTTTATGACTGGGATTATTATTTAAAAAACATAGAAACGCATACTAAACTGAACAAATATAAAACTATTAACATACAAGAGCTTAATAAGGTCGTTATGGGAATGCGAAATAAAAATGGATCTGAAGATGGCATTTCAACAAAAATATTAAAGGACTCCATTGAAGTAGTTGCAAATAGATATTTGGATGTAATCAACACCTCTTTAGAAAAAGGAGTATTTCCCGATATTTGGAAGAATTCGGTAATTGTGCCAGTGCCAAAGATTAATAACACAATTTTAAGTGACGAATATAGACCTATAAATGTTTTACCACCTCATGAAAAAATTATTGAAACTATAGTTAAAAATCAACTTGTGCAATATTTAAACGAAAATAATATAATAACAGAACATCAGTCAGGTTTTCGAGAAAAACATTCATGTGAATCGGTAATTTTGAGTATATGTGATAACTGGTTAAAAACAATAGATAATAATAATATTGTTATTGCGGTTTTCCTTGATTTTAAAAGAGCCTTTGAAACTGTAAATAGGTTATTATTAATAAAAAAAGTTGGAAAAATTAGGTATAGGGGATAAAGCTTTAAGTTGGATGATTTCTTACCTTACAGAAAGATATCAAAAAGTCAAATTTAATAATACGTTTTCTAGTCAATTACCAACCTACCATGGAGTCCCACAAGGAACAGTATTAGGTCCTTTACTTTTTATATTGTATATAAATGACATTACAAAATATATTAAACATTGTCAAATTAAACTTTTTGCGGATGATACAATGATTTATATATATGGTACAAATATTATGGAAATGTGTGATAAACTAAATTGTGATCTTGATAGTATTTTTAAATGGCTCTGTGATAACAATCTATGTGTAAATAAAAGTAAATGTAAATATATGTTTTTAGGTAGTAAATATAACTTAACTAAGGTTAGTGATGTAACCCTTAAAATTGACAGTGATGTTTTGGATAGAGTAAATAAAATTAAATATTTAGGAATAATAATTGATGAACAACTAAATTTTTATGATCATGCTAATTATATTAGAAATAAGATATCAAAAAAACTGTATTTTGTATTTTGAATGAATAGGTTTTTAAATTTTCAAAATCATATGTTGTTATATAAGACATTAATTTCACCCCATTTTGATTACTGTTCTACAGTTTTATATAGGTTGCCCCAAAATCAAATCCAAAAATTTCAGGTTTTACAAAATAAATGTATGAGGTTAATTTTAAAATGTAATAAATATACACCTGTTAAAACTATGTTAGAAGTGTTAAATCTATTAAGTGTTAAACAGAGAATATATTTTAGGACTATGGACTATATATATAAAATAAAACACGGAAAAGTGCCAAAATATCTATGTGACAAGTTACAATATGTTAATTCCATACATGCATATCAAACTAGAAATACAAATGATTTTTATATAGAAACTTCTAGAACTGCTAAATGTATGAACAATGTTTTTAAAAATGGCCTTATTATGTTTAATAGTTTACCAACAGAAACTAAAAATTGTGATAATTATAATAACTTTAAGAGATTACTATTGACATATATTAAGCAAAACGTGTATATGTAATGTATTTATATATGTAAGAAACTATAATAGCTTTAGCTAAATAAACGTTTATTTATTATTATTTAAAAATTAAAAGAATAAGATGAAAGTAATTTTAACAGCTTTCAAACACGTTTTTAGGTTATTTTGTTTTGTATTTGAAAAAATAAAAAATAAAAGGGACGTAGAAAAAACATTGTGTTTCACTTGTAAGAAAAGCTTTCTTTAAGCTCGTAACGGCCTCCTGAACAACTTAAACACTAGCATGAACAAGTCGCTTTTCAACACTTGTAAAACAAATAACTATTTAGATTACCACATATTTTAACGGGGCGTGCTATGACACCAATTTTTGTTCGTGTTAATTTTATTTATTTGAATTATTTTAATTCTGGTTATTATTTGCAAGTTGTATGTACATTATAATAAGTTACGTAATCAGTTAAGTTTCAGGAAAAAAAATAATAAGAAAACTAATATGCTGGAAAGAGACGTGGATAAAAAGTAAAGAGTAGTAAAGTTAAGTTTTGGCCTCCACGTTGTAGTAACGTAATCACAACGTTGTATAAACTTGTCTGTATTCAATCCAAGAACGTTATTGTAACGTACCTGACAAGTTTTATCCACTAAAAATGTTACTTGGGTATATCCACCTGTAGTAAAAATAGTAATCAAATTTGAAATCTGTGCTTTAAAAAATAAATATGTAGAATTGCATTAACACCATCGATATAATCATAATCATTTTTAAAATGCATCTCTTTAGCAAATGATTCATTCAAAATATTTCAACAATTTAAAGCCTTATAAAGTTATTTTATCTATTTTGCGTTTATAATGACCTCATTGTAACACCGCTTTCGGTGCTGTAATGCATAATATAATAATATTATAATATTTTTATGATTTGCATAGTACTTACGAGACTTTTCCGGAAATAAATTTTGTTTAACACTTATAAAATAATATTTTTCATATTAATATTATATTATTTTTATGATTTTTCTAGTACTTACGGGACTTCTCTGGCAATATATTTAGTTTAACACCAAAGAAAATCCTTCTTTCTTCTTTAACATTAACTGCCGCTTATTGTAAACAAGTAAATTAAGGACGCCATGGCGTATCGATTTTGACAACTCTTTAAACCAATGACTGTGATACCAACTATCTAAAGTAAAATTTGACCAAATTGAATATAAGGTGTAAAATTATTTTTTTTATAGAATTTTTGCAAAATAGATAAAATAGCATGTCATAAGACCTTTTGTCGCACTCGTACATTAAAAAATTTGTTTACAAAATGACGTCTTATGGCATTAGTTCTTTAATATACTATTACAAAGCCATTTTACCAGTATAACAATTATATTTTAGGTTTTTACATAAATTAAATGGAATTTTATAAATTTTATAAAAATATTTTAAATATTTAAAAAAATGTAATGTTAAAAGGTTATTACACTGCATAGCGACAAAAACCTATTTCCTCCAGTTAATAAAGTAAAAATTTTAAATGTCGAATGCAAAATCATTTACTATTTTCGCATTTTATTGGTTAAAATCTAAATTTGAATATTAGGTACCGAAAAGTTTGGATTCTTTTTTTTTAATAAAATAACCAATATATTTTATAAAGTTTATTTATAATAATATTATGTGCAATGAATAAATATATCTAATAAAGCTTTTAAACATATTTTTACAGGCATAAATAATTTTACATATATACAATGTAGACAAAATTTCAATATTGACTTAATTTTATCAATTTCCTAATGTATTATATTCTATGTATATTTGCATTATAAATTTAATAACCTAATCAGTCTTTTACCTTTACAATTTTTTCGTTTTTAAATATGAGTTGAAATATGAAGATTTCCATTTATTCCATTCACACTACCTTTTTCATTTGCGCGTCCATTTTCCACTTTTTCTTCCAGATTTTCTGTAGATTCGGTATATTTGGCTTGTGCCTTTGAAAAAATTATTTTTTCCATTCCCAAAATTGGTGCTTCAACTAACATAGTTAAAATCCAACCAAATAAAAAGGAAAAAAATATTTGTCCACCAATGTTAAAGAACTAAAAATAAAAATATGAAATATTTTATAAACATAATATTTCAAAAAAGTACATACAGTCAGCAGATATCCCATATGCTGGGGACTCCTCAGGGAGGCTACAAAGAACATTTGAACAATTCCATGAACCAAGAATGTTGAATACGTCAATCTACTTAAAATAATACAAGGAGTCCATGATAAAATAGAATTTATATAGGCTAAAATAATAATAAATTTATTAGGTTAGGTTTTTGCTCGTGTGTAGAAACGCTTTCAAGATTTGATAGGTTACCAAACTTTTGACACTAAATATTTTGGAATAAAACTTACAGCCACAAAGGTGACAAAACAAGGGAGTTTAAAATGACACAACCGTCATAGTTAATACATAGATATCTAAATAATTTTTTTCTATGATTTGTGATGTCTAGATTTTATTCACATATTTTGTGATTGTTTTTATATAAAATGGATAACACATTATAACTATACATAATTAAATATTTATTGGTTTGGGCAAATTCTAGTAGCGTCATCCAATCTTAACATTATATATATTGTTGGATATACGAGGTGTGTTCAGAAAATAACAGGAATTGTTAAATTTCGCGGGTCAGAGGGTCCAGTTGTCATAAAATTTTCTTTATTATGTTGGTATACATGCCCCCGAAGTATGATAAAAACTTTTTCTACGCTTATTACGGAATTTGACAGTTCTTATATGACTTTTTAATCTGGAATTACGTATATTCCATAAAGTGTTACAGAATAATTATTCCGCACATGTTCTAATGATGGAATGAGCACTGGGGGCGACATCTCTATGTTTATTTTATAACTCACTTGTATTCCTACCAAATCTAGTTTTTTCAGAAAGGCCCGGTAGAAAATATTAATCGGTAGTATACAATAGGATTTTAAACAGTTTGCGTTAATAAAAATACCCAAAATATATCTTCTTTACAAGCTAGTTGTAATTCTGTTTGGCCGATTTAGTAGGATTCTATTAGAATATTTAGGTTTGACTTAGTCCCAAAGAGATGGCAGCACTGGTTAATTGTTTACATCTGTCATTAGTTAATTCAAAATTTGAAATTCAAATAATAACTTATTTGTCATTCCTTACAATTTGTCCATTTCTTCTTTATACTTCCTAATTTAGGTTCTGCAAAATTATGTAAGTAATTTTTATAAGCTTATTTAAAAATTATCTTATTTACTACCATCATAAAATCTAACATCTGTCAAAAGATAACCTAACTTTTTTCCAATTAAATTATTTCTCTGGTATTTTTTATAAGCGTAGAAAAAGTATAGTCTGAAACACGTTTGGAATTGCATATTCCGCTCTCGTGAAACCGTCACACTCGCCTTCGGCTCGTGTGACAAACTTTTCACTCGAGCGGAATATGCTGTATTCCAAACTTGTTACAGTATATACTATTAGCTGTTTTCATTGTTTACTTTGTTGGTGGCAGCCGCTAAGGTTAAACGTGTTTTATGAGCTCGGCGATTTTTCGTTCGTTAAAAGAAATGGATCAAAGAATTTTTATCCAATTTTGCTTAAAAAATGAAATAAATTCTGTGAAATGTTAACAAAGGCCTATAGTGAGTCTGCTATAAGTAAATTAAGAGTTTACACGTGGTATAAGAGTTTCCAAGATGTCCGTGAAGACGTTGAAGATGACGAACGCCCCGAACGCACAAGCACATTAACAACCGATAAAAACATGATGATGTTGGTATATCGATTGGCTCATCCTATAAAATTTTTTCGAATGTTTTGGGTATGAAACGCTGCAAAATTTGTTCTAAAATTGTTAAATTTTGAACAAGATTTTTGGCCAAAAACAATACTGTAATGGTGCCTCAGCCTTCATATTCGCCAGACATACCTCTGTCTGACTTTTTCCTATTCCTATAAATAAAGAGAACCTTAAAAGGCCGTCGTTTTGCAAGCATAGATGACATTAAAAGCGCATCGCTGAAAGAACTATCCCAAAGATCGAGTTTTAGAAGTGTTTCGAGTATTGGAAGAAGAGCTGGCACATGTGCATAATATTCAATGGGGACTATTTTGAAGGCGGCAACATTAATGTAGATGAATAAATAAATATTTGTTTCAAAAAACGAAAATTCCCGATATTTTCTGAACACAACTCGTATTACAAAAATGAATTACCTCCATATCCACATGAAACTGCAATAATTATCCAAGATATAGATGCACCCCAAGTCAAATGGTACATCGACGAGTAAACAGCATTAAAAATAATACTTTTTGGTATTTCCTGATTATAAAATACGTATCCAGAGTACATTGTGGTTAACATGACAACCATGCAAATAAACCATCCGGTAGTGCACACGAGTCGTGACATTTTATAGTTGTGTTTTTTAATCTTATAACGAAGATACCCTACCAATATACCGATTAGATACGGCGTCAACCGAAGATGACTCGGTATATAAACACTTTTGTAAGTGCTGTTTAAAACTGGATCCTTAAGGAAATGTACGTATAATAGTAAAATAGCTTCTTCGTCATAAATGTAGACTGTTAAAAATACTGCTGTAATTGATACGATTAGAGTTGTGCTAATGGTAATAATAGCTTTTCTGGGTTTTTTCCATAAAAATAGTACCAATAGAACTGATACCATAAACAGATGTATTTCACAGGATAAATACCATGATTGAAACATGCACTAAAAATAAATACAAATTTAAACGCATTTTATACATACAAAATTTTATGTAGAATTTAAAAATGTAAAAACATATGGTGTATTTTATTTTAAATAACAAAGATTTTACTTTAGATTAAACCAAAAGTGGAATAATAGATATTAATGGAGTATAAACGCTTTTAACATTTCAAATCGATAACTTTTTTGTTCCCCAGAAACTTCTAATGGTGGTCCATGTGAAACAACCTGTATAATAAAATCTTTGAATAATATTTTATTTTAATAATTATAATTATGTATTGTAAAATAAAACTCTATAGAAAATATATATAATAAAACATTTTTTTACGTTGCATATACTTTCATCGATATCGATGTCGATAACCATTAACCTGGTAAAATATCATAAAATATTAAAACACTTACGATTTCATCTTTTTTAATGTAGTTGTTTATGTATAAAAGGTTAGCCCACCAGCTGGCTTGACATCTTTCCTGTTCGACAACGATTTTTTTATGCCAGAATAATCCTGAACCAAGTTTTGAAAACACTGTGCAATAGAATGCTATTATAAAAGCATAAGAAGGTGTTAACCTATAATTAAGAAGTTGGTAAAAAAATAAAATATAATATTTTAACTTATATTATGGGGCATGAGAAAATCTTAGTAACGACCGAAATCTGTTTATATAAGTTGATAAGTTAGGAAGCTTGCCGACTAGCACACTTTTTGGCTGTTTTCGGAGACGCTCACAAACCAAAGATAAAAATGTTGTCGTAATTTAACTCAATCGGAAAACCTATGTAGATTCTTTTAGCATAATTTATTAATGTTTTGGTAATTAGGGAGATGTTCTCATATCACGTTAGGTTTATTGATATTTTACCTTAATATTCTATGAATGTAGAGCAAAAATATGTTGATTCCTCTGTTTCTTTTATGCAGTTTAAGAAGCATTAAATATGAAGTTAAAAATCCAGAAATAAGAAAAAATGTATCAACAACCACTGGGCCATTTAACAAAACTACTGTCGTCATTCTTGAATACATCTAAAATTAATTAAAATTTATATTTTATATTTTTGCACTACTTTAAATTGCCATATACATTTTCCACAAATATGGGATTTTGCATGGGAGAGCTGATAATAAACATAAGTCCATGTCCAAGAATTATTAATGCCATAGTAATTGCTTTTAATCCACCGATACAGCTAAGCCCATCTTTGTCGTCATTTTTAATTGTAACCAGTTTTCGTAGATTTCTCGGAAATGAGAAACATAAGAGGAGTTTTTGATATCTGTCTAAAAAATATTTTTTTTTTAATTTTATTTATTCATTGTACTCTAAAACTATATTTTAAGGCTGGCATCCAACAATAAACAAAATTAAATAAGTTATTCTTAAGAAACTGTGCTATAACAAATTTGGATATTTTATGTCATTTTATTTTTATGTTAAAATGTCAATTATATACCTTATACTTACATGTGTATGTAGAATCATCTTTGCTTCTTAGTTTATTTATAAAATCATAAAATGAAGCAATTAATATTAATCCCAATAACCCAACAACAAATGCCCTAAAAATAGTAGTTTATTAAAGTATGAATTTTAACATTAAAAAGTAATATTTTGTTATATAGTTATTGTATTTTTAGGAAATAAAACAAGAATTTTTTTTTATTTTTATTCGAATATGTGGCATTTTACCGATGTTTAATAATAGTACCTTTTTACGTTGAAAACCCTAAATTATATATATTTTGCAGCCTACTGCAAATTGCACACAAAAAATTTGGGGCTAAATTACCCTAGGCCGCCCCTGTTTAATATACTCATAAATAACATTTTTAAATTGTGTTATTAACTCTAAATCACAATCTGTGCTCTAAATCATGCAAAAAGTTAAGTAAGCATACAAACTGTTTCGGAAATAATATTAAAAACCATCTTCAGAGGCTCCCCTTTAAAAGGCTGTAGCTCCATTACACCGAAAAAAATAATGTAGTTGAGTTAACGTTTGCATAAATGACATTTTTAAAAATGTTGTTTTATCAAAAAAACCTATTGGATTAATCTATATTTCAAAGCAATAGTCAGAGTTTGTCAAAGTTTATTTGTTCATTTGAAAGTTAAAATATTGATTTAACATAAACTAATTTTTTGAATTAAAATGTTTATCCTATTTGGATTTAATAGCTGGAATTGGTTGAATCAAATAATAAAATTTTTAGGATAACCCAAAAAAAACTATTAAATTAACGTTTAGTTGCTCTTTAAATCCAAAACATTAAATTTGTTTATTTAACAAATTGTAAATGTTACTTTAAAATTTGTTAATTTTGCATTCATAAAATTGCCGTGAAGGGCGCTTCGAACACCCACGCCACGTCATTACACTGAAAAAAATAAGCTGTTGAAACAACAAAAAAAATATTAATTCAACTCTTTATGCACTTTAAATACAAGCAATGGTTTTTGCACGTTTACTTAACCATCTAAAAATGTCAAATTGTATTGTTTAATTGAACAACAAATAACAGTCAAATGAACAAAATTAGGATATTTGTTCCAATCTGCTAATTTTGTTAATTTAACATTCTTAGAGTGTTAAGGCAACTTTATGAATGCAAATTTAACATTTTAAATTTTAAAATAACATTTACAATTTGTTAAATGAACAAATTTAATGTTGTGGATTAAACAGCAACTAAACGTTAATCTAATAGTTTTTTTTAGGTAATCCCAACAATTTTAGTATTTGATTTAACCAATTCCAGCTATTAAATCAAAATAGGATAAAAACTTTAATTCAAACAATTAGTTCATGTAAGATCAATATTTTAAATTGTCAAATGAACAAATAAACTTTGACAAACTCTGACTATTGCTTTGACACCAAAATATAGATTAATCCAATAGGTTTTTTGTTGAAACAACATTTTCAAAAATGACATTTAGGCAAATGTTAACTCAACGAATATATTTTTTTCGGTGTAGACGGTGATTTTCTTACATCTCGCCTCAGTTGGCTTACGATAGGAGTATATAAGCTCAGGTAGCCGTTTGTTTTCGGTGTGTTCCACAGTGGAACTTCCACTACACCAAATTGCCCGACACTGATAATTATCAGCGACTGATAAGACCCCCAATATAGGTCGAATCAGAATATTAATTCCATAATTTAATTAACCGAATATTAGCGCAAATTATTTTAATTTAACATTTTATTGGTGTTAAGTGAATATGCTAAAAAGGTTACCTGGACATTTCAAGAAATTTACCTCAACATGTTAAAAATGTTAGCACAACCATTTTCTAAATATTACTCCGACATATCAAGAATGTTTAAGAACCAATATTCTCATTTTGTTCATTTGACTAATATTTGTTGTTCAATTAAACAATTCAATTTGACATTTTTAGATGATTAAGTAAACGTGCAAAAACCATTACTTGTATTTAAAATGCATAAAGAGTTGAATTAATATTTTTGTTGTTGTTTCAAAGCTTATTTTTTTCAGTGTAGAGGCGCTATATAGTCTTATGTCATTTAGTAGCATATACACGGTGTGCCTGAACGAAGTTTAAGTCACATAAAAATGCCGCCATGGACCCTTTGGTGACATAAAAATGATATTTACCAAAATCCTAGCTCCTCTTCTTTTCGAAATTTTTTGAAAATTCATGATTTTTTTTTAAATTTTTGTTTTTTTTTAAATTTAACTTTGACAAAGTACACATTTGTACACAGATTTTTATAATATTGGAGTATATTGTTAAGGAGATTTGGAGAATACTGTTTTCATAATGAGCACATCATTAGATTTATACAGGGTTAGCCAAAAATCACTTTTTTATATAGTAAAAAGTATAATGCAAAAATTAAATGTCAAAGGTAAGATAAACAAAAATTTTAAAAAAATTAAGAATTTTCAAAAAATTTCGAAAAGAGGAGCAGCTAAGATTTTGGTAAATATAATTTTAAAGTTACCAAAGGATCCCGAACAAGAAACTGCAATCAATAAAAATCGGTGTACAAATGTACTCTGGCAAAGGTAGACTTTGCGATGAACATATAATTAAAAAAAAATGTTTTTTTAACAAGTTTAAAAAAAGCAGTTAGAATTATGGTAAATATCGTTTTTAAATCTCCAAAAAGTGCCGATCAAAAACTTTAACCAGTTTTTCGTTCTAAAAAAAAATGGGGATAAATATTTTTTGCGTGTTATGCCAAAATCATGAATTTACGCTTTTGCTTTATTAAAAATAAGCGATTTTTAGCTCGATCTGTATATATCAAAACAGTATTAAACAGTATTCTTTAAGTCTCCTCAATAATTTACTTTAATTTTATAAAAATCGGTGTACAAATTTGTACTCTGTCAAAGGTAGACTTTGAAATAAACAAAAATTTTAAAATAAAATCATGAATTTTCAAAAAATTTCGAAAAGAGGAGCAGCTAGGATTTTGGTATATATCATTTTTGGTCACCAAACGGTCCCGAACAAGAAACTGGCGGAATTTTTATGTGACTTAAACATCGTTCAGGCACACCGCAAGTTCTACCATTTTTTATTTGAAAAAGAGAATCAAAAATATTTTAAAAATCACTGCTTACTCCTTAAAACTCCTCTGTTTGTTTTTTATAGCCACCCTTTGTAATTTAATGTGTTAATATAAAAACAAATATATTTTACCAATACAAAAAGCGTCATTAGTGTATCTTGTTTTATGAATTGACCGAATTATAATTATATTATAATATCGTGGTATTTGCGATATTAGCCTTTGCCGTTTAATTTAAATAATGTGAATATACGTGTTTGTCAGGCGGATGGTTTATAGCTATGCGAGGGTCGCGTTTTAGTTAATAAGTTAATAACTAATTATTTAATGAATTAATTAATTGATCCCGGCGCATTCGCCATATTTGCAACAAAATGTCACGGAGCTCTTCTAACGTTGCTGGCTTGTTGGCATAGCCCAGCGATTTAATGTAACCCCAAAGAAAAAAGTCCGAGGACCTTTGCTTTGATCGAAAATTGGCATAAGCTCACGCAACGTAGTCACGATAGAACGTAAACTTTTATACATATAAAAGTTAAATCATTTGCAAACCTGAAGCGGGTATCTCTCTATCATTTAGGATTTATGACGTTTCAAACTGTCAAAGAATTGCTAAGCCAAGTACACTCCTATTCGAAAAATGTCAAAAAACAAAAACTTTAGGAAATGTTAATGTTTTTTGTTGTATTAAACAAACGAGAACATTAAGTCATAATATTTTAGTTAAGTAGTTTAAATATTTAAATATTTTAAATAAGCAAAATAGCTTTGTTATTAATAAATCTATATCTTTCAAAGTTATTCCATGCCCCTCAAAATAAAAAAAAGGGTAGATGTCAAAAATATTTTTAAATGTGTTCTGTCTATTAGTTCACAAAAATTTACGTTTTCTAAATATCACCTATCAGTCTAAAAAACTCACCCGGTATATTTACATTTACTTCGATTACTAGCAGTGCAAACTTCATGTTATTATAAAAAACAAAAAACATCAGCACTGGTTACAAATTAAACAATAGAAAGATAACAATTAATTAAATACATTTCCTGAAAATGTAAGAAACGACTAGTCGACTGGTGTTTCCAAATATGGGTGGTTCTATTATTAAATATTAATAAATTATAAGCCCTAAAAATTTTAACCCAAGATTTTTTAAATTTTTTTTGTCAAACAATTTTAATGTTATAATAATTTAAACATTAAAATAGTTTTAATTTAATTATACAAAACATATATCCTTAATTAAATAATTATGTATATTTGTAATTATATTTTAAACCGCTTGAAGCAATTTTATCATTGATTAACTACATGGATAATCACGAATGATACGAGGTATGTTCAGAAAATAACGGGATTTGTTAAATTTCGCGGCTTTGGAGGGTCCGCTTGTCATACAATTTTATTTATTATGTTGGTATATATGCCCCCGAAAGTATGATAAAAACTTTAACTGTTTTTATTGTTTACTTTGTCTGTGGCAGCCGCTAAGGTTAGACGTGTTTTATGAGCTCGGCGATTTTCGTTCGTTAAAAGAAATGGATCAAAGAGAATTTGTATCCAATTTTGCTTAAAAAATGAAATAAATTCTGTGAAATGTTAACAAAGGCCTATGTATGTCTGCTATAAGTAAAACAAGAGTTTACAAGTAGTATAAGAGTTTCCAAGATGGCCGTGAAGACGTTGAAGATGACGAACGCCCCGAACGCACAAGCACATTAACAACCGATAAGAACATGAAAAAAGTGGAAGAAATGGTTATAAACCATCAGAGAAGTCGCTGATGATGTTGGTATATCGATATCCCATGAAATTTTTTCAAATGTTTTGGGTATAAAACGCGTGGCAGCAAAATTTGTTCCAAAATTGTTAAATTTTGAACAAAATTTTTGGCCAAAAACAATACTGTAATGATGCCCCAGCCTCCATATTCGCCAGACATGCCTCTGTCTGACTTTTTCTTATTCCCAAAAATAAAGAGAACCTTAAAGGGCCGTCGTTTTGCAAGCATATATGACATTAAAAGCGCATCGCTGAAAGAACTAAAGGCTATCTCAAAGATCGAGTTTTAGAAGTGTTTCGAGTATTGGAATAAGAGCTGGCACATGTGCATTAGGGTGATTCAAAAAAAGCCTTTTTTTTTAAATGAACCCGCACTGGCCTAAATTATAAAGATTACATTAAAACTAAAATATTGATACCAAAAAATCCAAATTCGATGAATATTTAGAGGCCGCTCAAATCAATTTTCGTATTTTTGCACATTCGAGCCGCGAAATTATTACTGCACAAAATAGTAAATAACTCCGTTAGTTTTTAATCGATATTATTAAAAATTTAAGGGTTACCTAGTTTTTTAATACCCTCTGAGACAGTGTATTGAACTTTACAGAAAAAAATTTTTTTCATGAAAAAAAATAATTTGTTAATAAAAACGTATCATCTTATAAAATAAGCAACAATTGGAATCGCACTATGATGGTACCGTAAAAAAACTAAGAAAATAACACTTAAATTATTTAGTATACAGAAAACCTGCCGAAAGAAATATGTTATTTGATTTATATAATATAACCTAAAAATAATTAAGTAATTTAGATTTTTCACATTTTTAACCGATTTTATAAATAATTTATATCCGTTTTATTAATTATGACGTATTTTTATAATATTTCTTTATTTTTAATACCATATTTAATTAATTAAATTAGGTCCTTTTTACAACTAAAATAAAATAACGTTAACTACAAAATTATTCACTGCATTGATATGGCTTAAGCAGAAATTTAAATTTTATTAAAATTATTGACATACATCAATTCTCAAATTTTGATACCAAAATTATTTGATTCTGTCTAGATGTTGCTAAATTGACATACCACAAGAATAATTATTATTCTTAAATTTTAATAGTAGGACCTACTAGCAGGTAGTTGGTAAATTTTATAAATATATATATATATATATATATATTATTTACTTAATTCAAAAGCGTCTAAGTACCAAAACTAATTTGTTGAGAAATTAAAGAAAAACATCTTATACCTTGGTGGAGATAGATAGCATGCCCGATGGATGAACAAAGCTATATACTCTCTAAAGATTTTCTTATTTCGGGATCAATTTAAACTCACTAACAATGAAAATAAGTCATTGCATAGAATTTGTATTTTTATATTTCTTTTAGATATTTGCCTGGTTCCAAGCTCCAAACGCAACTTGCGCGCCCAAAAATGATTTGAAAACACTTCATGAACTTCATGTTTACAAAAATATAGATTTGCAAATAGAAGAGCTAATTTGTTTGGCATTTTTGATAAAAGAGTACCTACTGAAACAAAAGAAAAAATGGTTGAAAAAATTAACATTAGAAACAATCATTGCAAAGAAAACGATGGAGAACAGTGGAGTTTTTTTATTTTAATCATAAAAAGGACATAAATTAATTACTACTTAGTGTAATTAATTAAATATGGTATCAAAAATAAAGAAATATTATAAAAATACGTCAAAATTAATAAAACGGATATAAATTATTTATAAAATCGTATGAAAATGGAAAAAATTTGAATAACTTAATTATTATTAGGTTATGTTTTATATAAATCAAATAAAATATTTCTTTCGGCAGGTTTTATGTATGCTAAATAATTTAAGTGTTATTTTCTTAGTTTTTTTACGGTACCATCAGTGTGCGATTCCAATTGTTGCTTATTTTATAAGATGATACGTTTTTATTAACAAATTATTTTTTTTCATGAAAAAAAATGTTTTTTCTGTAAAGTTCAATACACTGTCTCAGAGGGTATTAAAAAACTAGGTAACCCTTAAATTTTTAATAATATCGAATAAAAACTAACGGAGTTATTTACTATTTTGCGCAGTAATAATTTCGCGGCTCGAATGTGCAAAAATAGGAAAATCGATTTGAGCGACCTCTAAATATTCATCGAATTTGAATTTTTTGGTATTAATCTTTTAGTTTTAATGTAATCTTTATAATTTAGGCCAGTGCGGGTTCATTTTTAAAAAAAGGCTTTTTTTGAATCACCCTAATGTGCATAATATCTAATGGGAAATATTTTGAAGGCGACAACATTAATGTAGACGAATAAATAAATATTTGTTTCAAAAAAACGAAAATTCCCGATATTTTCTGAACACACCTCGTAATTTAATAAATTTAAAAGTAAATCTAATCTATTAATTTTACTTTCATGTAAATAAATTCCAATAATATTAACACTACTTAAACTATAATTATTAAATTAGTCTAACATCTTAAACTCCAATCAACCGCTTTGTTTCAAGAACCATTATAGCAATAAATTTAAATAATTAAAAAAACTGTTGTAAATCGAGTTAACATGTAGTTAAACCAACTAGTTAACATTTTAAATAAATTAGATTAGATCAATTCGATTTTAAAAGCCATAAATCAAATCACCGAAAAGGTCCTCATATTATTTTTTTAATAAAATCGTTTTTTTACTGTTGTATACAAAATCCACGTAGGTAGATTTAATTTTTACCAGGTAAATGATATTATAAATAAAGTGCGTCACATACAACCCAAAAAACATTAAAAACCTGATCAGAAAATTTTATTTTTATTATTATTCTCAAAATTAATAATTTAATTGTATTATAATTTTAAAATTTATAAGGTATGTATCATGTTTGATAAACCCAATTTTAGTCACTAATTTAATTAAGGCACGAGCGAGCTTGAGAGCGAGCCTAATTAAATGAGTGCCTGGAAAAATTTATAAACGAGTTTCATTCGATGGTTTTTCCAAGACAAATATTATTATTCAAAAATGATTTAAATTAAATATTTTATAGAGCGAAATCTATAAAACAGTACAGTAACCATTCTTGGAAATCTGTATTAGGTACATGCGCGCAGAAAATGTCAAATTTTTATGTGTAAATCTTAAAAATGGACCGTTTAAATACGATATAGAAACAGATTTTCACAGTAAAAGTAAAAAAAATGTTTTTTGGGCACTCCACGGTGGAGTCTTCACCCAAAATTAACTTAAATAGTATCATGTTACTAAACATAAACGATAATGGATGTTTTAAAGGTGGGAGTAAAAAAATATTTTAAAAATAAAATGTTGTTAATTAATACCTCTTTTAGGATAATTAATAATAAAACAATAACAATTAACGGAATAGTAATAATTGAAGTATTACATGTATTTAATTAATGACCAAGATGTAGGAATTTTTTTATTTTTTTAGTATAGTTTTACTAAAATATGGAGAATTTTTGATTTTTATTTACTCAAGATTTTTTTCTTAAGTAATATCATAAGGGCATCTAATTTTTCCGAAAAAAATCGAAAAAACACGTTGCTAAGTAATATTTTAACAAGAATGTATTTTGTTAAAAAATATTACTTAGCATTGTGTTTTTTCGATTTTTTTCACAGGAAAAATTAGATGCCTGAATGGTATTTGACAAGACTATTTCATGAGTAACAGTTAACAATTAAAATATAAATTGCGATTTTTGGTGACAACAGCTGTCAAGTTTTGCCGCGGGTAAACTCGAAAAAACTGCTGACAGGTGCTGTCACACAGTTTTTTCACCTAGAAACAATTTGTAATTCAAAATTGTCTTGGAAATTTCGCTCGCGGTATTATTTTAAAATTAATGGCGAAATTATCAAGAAAAAAACATTCGTATAAAAATCAAAAATTTTATCGGTAAAATTTTACCACTAGTGGTATTATATACAAAAAAACGCCCGACAACATAACAAATCGTTCCACCATATTTTCTCGATATTTTTTTAAATTTTTCGGCCTTATTCTTAAAAATACTGGTTTGTAACATACGCGTTTGACAGCTGATTATTATAAGTTGTAGTTTTGTTACAATGATAACGGCCACTGGTGGCGCTACTACAATAATATAATAATAATAATAAATTTATTAATCCTTTTGACTATAAAACAGAGTATAGGACAAGTCAATAATAATTTTACAAAAGTTTTAAATATAAATATTAAATATAAATACAACCTGTATCATGCAGGTACTAAATAATGAGCAGTAATAATACTTCTTAAGCGTATACGTTTTCAATTGAGATTTTACTTTTCTTAACGGTAGTGTTTATCATTAATGTGACGATTATACGGTGGTTTATTGCTTTCTTATAAGAATTTTTATAAAAATTAAATGACTGACATTTGTCATCGAATCTGAGGATGGTAATTACAAAAAAATTGTACTAAATTATTTAGTAAAATTGTGTTGCAATACTTTATTTTTATTCAAATGGTTAACTTTCTTAATAGTTAAATAATATACTAATATAACACCAATTGACTTACATCTGTGTTAACAAAACAAACTCTCTGCAGTCCTTCAGGCAGTTAATTTATAATTTGCTAATATTAGATTTTATTAAGCGGAATGTTCTATAAAATACAGAAAGAATACAGGTTTTGTTTAAATAAACTTTAATTTAACATAATATAATTTTATGTTAAATTAAAGTATATAGGTATGTATTAAGGTACACCTATAAAGTATATATAATGGTATACCTATTAGAAAAAGTAAGTAAAAATGTTACTGCCTAGCCATTTGTGGGTCTTTTTGCAAGGCTAACCGGTAAAATTGAACTTAATTTTTAAATTATATTTTATCTTAATATTGCACAAGTGCACTTAAAGGTTTCTAATGTAGGATGCATAAGTCAGTGTGATATTAATTTGTGTGATATTAGGTTCAAATATAGAAAACAAATTAAATAAGTAATCTATGTTTGTTGCTATAAATATCATTAAAAATATAAAAAAGGATATTAAAGGCTGTCAAGATACAGAACAAAATGATACTTATTTTTTATGACAGTTTAAATCAAGGCAATAAATGTTTTAAAGGTTAAATATTTTTACCTAATTAAAATTGATGAATTTGAAAAAAAATAATTTGGTTTTATTCCAGAAATATGTATATTAGCTTTCATAATTACCATTTTAAAAAAGGTCATTCCTATTTAATATTAACCCTATATTAGATCTATAGTGAATCAAATTTTAAATAAATTCAAATTAAAAATTAAGACTCAAAAACATTTCACATAAATGAGTCATTCCAAATAATGTGTGTTGCATAGTTTTATAGTTTAATAAAAAATGAGGATGACCTTTTAGGCAAATAACAAAAACCGCACCATTTAATTTTTGTATTTTTTACTTTCAAAAGATAATAAATTAAATACTTTTACCACCTAAACGTTGCTTTCCAGTACCTACTTATTTTCGTAAAGTATAAGTACCTAATTTAAAATTTTTCTCACCCAAAACAACAAAAATTTTACCCATTTTTTTCAATGGAATTGTCAATCTTTATAATTGTCATTAGGTAATAAGATAAAACGTAAATATTTAGGGAGGTACGTATTTTGAACAATTTTGCAACCTAAAATCTCAACTCTAAAAATAAGTGAGCTTATTTTGAAAATATTTTTTCATAAAGCAAATAAAGACCTTAAAACATCGTTTACTTATTCTATTATACAGGGTGTCCCATCGAACACAGTCCAGCAAGCTTTACGGCTTTGTATGCACAAATTTAAAAAAAATCGGACCCGTATATTTTATTGATTAGTACTTACGTTTTATCATATTACCTAATGACAATTATAAAGATTGACAATTCCATTGAAAAAAAATCGTCTCAGAAGCAAACATTAAGAAGGTACTTGGGAGTATTTATATTTATTTTGGACATTATTTTACAAAATAGTAAACGGCGGTCATTATCACCTTCATGCAATTCTTGAAGAAGTTGAATTTTATATGGGCGCCATTTATTATGTTTCAGAATTCTCTGTACGGTGGCCCGCAAAACTCCCGTTACATCAGAAAGTTTTCTGGTACTTAATGTAGGGTCTGAAGGAATTTCGACCAAAACAGCTACTTCTATAGTATACTGCCTTATTTTTCACCGAATTTCATTTTCACATTGATTTTTCAAAATTCAATAATTTCCACTTTCTCTGCAATAGATTAAACTATTTTTTATCGAACCCAAAGAAAATAAAAGCACAAAAATAACCAAATATCCACAATAACTACTTAACTAAAGATACAATCTATTTGTCTACTGATATTTCTTTAGTTTAAAAACAATTTTTTAAACGTATTTTATGCTTTACGAATTGTAAATATAAAAAGCGGTACAGTAAAATGTTTGGAATTCTATTGCTAGGTAGCGTAGCTTAAATTTAAAAAACGAAAAGGAAATTTAATGCCCTATCAAAAGATGTATCACAACCTAAGGAGTATTTAAAAAATTAGAATCATTTAAAAAAATTAAGGGTGAATTCTACCCCCGCTAAGGCGTTGAAGTTACCGTGATTAAATTAATGTGTAAATATATCGCCCTGAAAACAAAAGTATCTAAAGTTTTTTTTTATTTTTACATACAAGGCCGTAAACCTTTCTGAACTGTTTTCGATGGGTCACCCTGTATAAATTATATAATATAACTATTAAATTCCTAACAAAAAGCAGCTCTTTAAAATTAGTAGTATCTGCAATATTAAGTATTAAAGGACAAAAGATAATTTTTATTGTTTTTACAATGAAAATGATCTATTGTCCTTTATAACTTAATATTGGGTTTGGCTTAGGAGGTCAGTAAAAAAAATACAATCAAAAAAATTTCGAAATAGAAAAAGTTGTAGCCCAAAAAAAGGGGTATAAAAATGACACAATTTAAGATTTCAGCCAAAAATAAAAAATTTAATAGGGTCAGTTTTTCGTATTTAACTAAAAACTCATTCCTTATTTTTTTTTCAAAATCTGAAACTATTCAGTACACATTTTTGATGTTTTTATGTGGAATAACTTAAATACACAATATTTTTTCAAATAAATATATGTGACGATAATCTTATATACACAAATCAAAGTTGAAAATGTATGCAAAGTATTAAATTAAACATTTGCTACTATTATTAAATAATATAACACCGCATTTAACCACAATGTTTAATTAAGGAAAACATTATAACCCGTTTGGATTTTTCTAAAAATGCTATTTTTAGTTTAAAGTATCATAGTGAAAACCATTGTTTAGCCCTTAGTTTTATAGTTAAGCAAAAATTGGTTTATGGCAAATTAATAATAATAATTTTTTCATCAGTAAAACAAAATTACAAAGTAAATATTGCTCATATGATTAGTCACACAAAAATAAGTATAAAATTTAAATGATAGTTTACCCCCAAAGTAAGCAAGTTTTTTACTTTTGCACTAGTGCTACTATTTTGAAGAAAAAAATTATTGAAATTTACTTAGTTCTTGGACAATTAATGTACCCTGTACCTATTAGTTAAGACCTATGAAATAGAAAAATATAGGGTATAAATACTTACAAAAATGCAAAATCGCCTCCAATAAAATCGTGTTTGATACTAAGCTGGCAAGTTATTTTGTTAACTTCAGCTTTAATCTTAAATTGATTAACTGTATTTAAATCTAGGAAATCATCCAAAATATTTTGTAAGTCCTCATTCGTACAGGAAGATGGTATACAGTATGTGTAATAAAATTCATTTCTGGGTACTCTAGATGGGTCACCAAGGTGGCTCTGAAATATAAATAAATATTGTTTAATGATAATTTTTATAGTAGATTATGTAAAAAGTTTAAAAACGGCATTTAAGCCACAAGTTTAAATTAGGTAGTTTGAATGAATTTGACGAAATTTGATCGTTGACAATTCTGTCATATTATCTCAGAATTGGGCCGTGTATGCCTGGTAACGACAACATTTTATACACAATGAGGGGTTTATTATCATTATTTATTATTTTTATTTTGATTTCTTTTTGTTGTTGTTTGTTTTCCTTTTGGTTTTGGAATATATGTCGACAGTTGAGTAATTATTATTGTTCGATAATGGCTAATTATTTACAATCGTTTTTTACTAAACTTTTTGAAATGTACGTACAGTTCTTCTTCTTCTTCCTTGGTGGCCAAAAGCCTTAATGGTCTCGGTTTTAATGTACCATTTTGACCAGAAACAAGTTTTATCGTCCATGCGTTTCACGAAGCCATCCACTCATAGACACGTGAAAATTCCAATCTTGGAACATCCACTAACTCTTATGTACAAATCACAAAATAACTCGTTAAAAGGTGAAAGCTTGCGATATTGTCTGAAAATACAGGTATATTTCCTTACCAGGAATCCAATTTTGTCCCACTAGGTCGAAAAGTCATCTATATTTCATACTTTTCATTGAGCGATCCGCAGACTAGCACCAACAAAACCGAACTCTACGTACAGCCTTTGGAAGGTAAAATCGGAAGATTATCACAACATTTAAACTATGGAAACGTCAAACTAATACTGCAAAATTGGACCGTGAATGGCCGGCTTAAGGCATTATTTATTTGTTAAACGATAAATTAAACGTACAATAATATTAATTATTAATAATAAAAGTAGAAAGTAGCAGTGGCGCCTCGTAGGGTCTGGAAGAGGGTGGGAACAAAAACTCACCCACTAATTTTTGTAACTAAAGTCCATTCTTCTATTTTTCATGTGAGAAACTGAATTTTTGTGTTTCTTAACCCTCTCTGCGATGTGTTTTAAATCATCTAACCCATGTTTATTCCACGCACGTAATTTTTTTTTATATTAAGCACATAAAACAAAAAAGCTTATTGGGTTGGGTTGAATATCCGCATATCAACTCGATTTTTTCATAGATATTTCTGTTGAATACTCGGCCTTTACCTGCAAAAGTGTAGTATATTCGAAGATCGGGAATATGTCATCCTTTTTTCTTAATTAAAAGTTTATCTTCTAGTGACATCGGGCTTTTTAAAAGATTTTGCACACAACCTACTTTCTCTCGTGCCATTATTGTTATTAAAAATAAAGTTTATTTAAAAAACAAAGCACGTAATTCACAACGGTGCGTGGCGACAAAAAAGTTAGAAATCAAACAAACGGACACAGATACCAGCTGAGCGGTTCAAGAGACACTGCGTTCGGTGCCCCAAATATATTCGCGTACTGAGAGGAGAGCCGAAGATCACCGAATCATACTCGGAATAGGTACATTTCAAATTGTGCCCCGGCGTCGCGCGCTGAAGCGTTTGAGCGGACGGAAGGAAGGTTTGAGACCATCCTTAAATAGTAATTACAATGGTGTTACGTATAACTAAAATAATGCACAATGCAACAAATAATTCTTATTACGTTTTATCTGGGCTGTTGGGTGAGCACTTGCCCTTGTGCCCTTTAGAACCAGCCGACACTTTCAAAGTAGGGTTAAAGCGATCTGACAGTACTTGAATATTTTCATTTCTCCAAACAGTTTTTTTACAGACTAGGAGGTAAAAAACTTTACCCGATTGGTCTAAATAACTTTTACAGTCTAGGCGTTAATTAATCACTTTAGTAGTAGGAGATGACAATAATAAAGTTTAAATTATAAAATGCTTGAACGGTATTTAATAAAAAATTAAGTTTATAAACCAAATTGCATCCTATAAATCGGACAAAACACTGATACTACATTGCCGGGCTCCAAATGTAAACATTACTGATATATTTAAAATGTTAAAGTTTGTCCAAAAAATCACATCCTTATTTGATAATGTTTTAGTTTCTATAACAACTAAAATAAATTAAAAATTGTACCTACACAACAAGGAAAACTATTTAAAAAACAAATTAAGGAAGTAGGTACTTAATATCTAGGTAATCACCTAATTTTAATTTTTGGCAAAAATCCTTTATTTAACAAGTAATTAAAATAGTAATAATAATTAAAATTCTCGAATTTGTGGAATAATTTTGGGGGTCAAAGAAATAATTAAAATTCTGTTGAATCAAACTTTGTGTTACTACAGCACTATTTGGATCTTATTTGAGAAACTAAAAAAGGTACCTAATTTATAATAATAAAAACTATAAAAAACAATTTAATTAATTTAAAGTATGTTTATGATCTTCTTAGTTCGTGCTAAAAATGTTTTACAGTATATCCTATTTTTCCCAATTTTTTGTAAATTTATTATTACTTACAACAAAGTAATAAGTTTCCTACCTCTTTTATTTTTTCTACTATTAGGTACTTATAAAAATTAAAAAAAAAATTGCGGAAAAATGAAAGATAGATAGGAAATTCTGCTTTGTTCTGTGAACTTAATACTTTGTCGTTAGTGGCCACCAAAAAAATCGCGCCTTCCAAAATTTTCCGCCGTAGACTATAGGCTAGCTACCCTAATATATTAATCTTGGCATGTGTAAATAATAACAAACAAACATAATTGAAGAGTTCAAGACAGGAATAATCAATTATTTTTATTTCCCAGCAAATAATTAATATGTTTAACTATTATTACTAATTATTGTTTATAAGGTGAAGTCCTATGTTTAATAATTTACCATTAATATATAATAATTATTGTGTTTGTAATAAGCTATGGATTGGCTTTTTAAGTTGCCTTCTTCCGAATAATTTTGTCCAAACAAAACTGTAGAAAAACGTAAATATCTCATTAAATTAAGAGTGACCACAAAATACCCGCGACAAATTACCCCATGACAAAATACCCGAAGACAAACCCAAAATACCCGACATTAAAAATGTTACATATCATAAAAAAATAAATTGTCATTCCAACCTTACGTTTAAAAATATCCCAGAACGTAAATTAATGGCTAATTTGTTTAGATTTTAAAAATTATAATAATATTGTAGGAATAAATTTATTTTTATTTTTATCGATTTTAAAAGGGGTCAATAACCAAAAAAATCAAAAAATTATATAAAAAATAATTTAAATAAATTTATAAAAAATCATGTATAAATTTTCTTAAAGTTTCACAAAAATTTAATTAACGATTTTACGATTTCAAATATTAAAAGAACAATAGTAGTAGGTATTTATTTAATAAATACCTCGTAAATAAACATTTTAACAAATTATAATACATCATTTACTTTATACAGGGTATAAATTATAAAAAATAAAGGACATGTGTCCTAAAGGGCTTACATTTGCTACAGGGTTTAAAATAAAATATAAAAATATAAAAATTATAATATTTAATATTACAATATAAAAAAAATAAATGATTCGCCCGTAACCACCCCTCTGACGAGGACAACGTCCGTTTTCATGTAGAATTTATCAGGCTAATCATATCAACATCCGCATAAAAAAATATCAGAGGACATGTATGCAGAGAAGCCACTGCTAAAGAAATAGAACAACTTTTGTAACTAAAATATTTACGTCCATATCCACACCAAAATTGAAAATAATATCCAACGTGCTTTTAGAGATAAATAACACTTTAAAAATTTTTAAAACCTTGTAGCACACTTTTTGGCCCTCAGGACACATGACCCTAGGACAAAAAATGTTTGTATTGGCGTGGCCTACGACCCCCTTAATTTTTTACTATATATTTCCCAACACCCTTTTTAAGCATATAAAAATACGAGTAATTAAATGCATAACACATACATTGTATTTATTGTAATTTCAGCACATAACACCTAATTTTCTAATTTTATTAAAATATTTTAAACTTACGAAGATTTGATCCAGCATGGACTGATTGTAAAACTTTCTGTAGTCGGATAAATGTTTCTTCTTCTTATATTTTTTCGGTGGTTCCACGGTAAATTTGGCTAAACATGGTCTTCCAGTAAACTCTCCGTACTCATTAGGAACCACGACTTCAATACACTCATCATAGTTGCCAAAATCGTAAGTTTCGCCGTAAAGCCTACCACTTGAAAATTTTGTAGAAGCATCAAACACTAAAAAAATCGCAAATAAATTTGTATGCAAAACTATTTTTAATTTCCACGCACTATCCGAAGCCCATATTCTAAAACTCTTTAGATCCTTCAAGTACAAAAGAGTGTGGTTCTTGCAAATTGGATTCAAGGAATCACTGCTTTTAATAAGAACCTCAATCGCGTCAAAAAATTCCACATTTTCATTATCGTTGCCGAAAAAGGGCACGTACCCCAATTTTATCGCGGTTACGTTGTTGCAAAACAAAAGCGTAACGACGGTCAAGCACGCTGGACGCATGATATACCCGCTGCGCAAACGATTGATTGTCAAATGTTTCACCACGATGGTAGTACCCAGCTTTTATGGGGGCTAGAAGGCTGAGCTTATATAGTTTTAATTAGTAGGATTAATTTATTTAAAATATTCATTAATTTACTTATAAAACAGTTTTTTATCTATAAGGAAATATTTTTACATTATCAATCGACTAGATTTTTATTCTTAATTATTAAAAAAAATTTAACTTTTTATTTATACTAGGTCCTTGGATTTAAATCATATTATTTTCATCATAATATTAATTTCAAAAAGCTTCATAAAATATATTGCCTATTTTAATTATATATTTTTTTATTTTATATATAAATATACAGGGTGTCCTAAAATCACCGCACCAAACGAAAGGGGTCGATTCTTTGCGAAAATATAAAACCAAATGGTCTTTATCATTCGAAAAATTGAAGGGGTTATTTTATTTTTAAGGCCATCAATGAAAGCGCAGTATGTGCTATATAGAGCAAAAAATGTTAAAGGAAATTTCGTCTAAGATTTTTAAAATAGATGTTAAATATAAAATAAATAAAAAAAACAATTTTATATTTTTAAATAGACAATTTATTCTGTGAAGCATTTTGAAATTAATATGGAAGTAATATGTTTCTATTCCTAACACAAAAATAAAAAGTTTAAATTTTTTAGGAAAGGTGATTTTGGGACGCCCTGTAAATTAGATATAAATAACTAAATATCCTGTAAAATTTTAAACTGGCACGCACGGCAGTCAACTAAATTTTTTTTAAATCAAACTTGTAATTTTTATAAAAGTTTTACTTAGGAAGAAACCCAGGTAGGATTTTTCTTTGGAATCCTGTTTAAATGGCTTACTACCCATAATAATGTCTCAAAAGTACCATGCTAAATCGTACCGGCGCGGCGTTGCTAAATACCGAAGGTCAAAGATGACGAAAAACAGTTTTTTATTGTCTAGAGAACTACTAGTCCTACGTAAATTTATATTTTTACATTTTTATGCAAATTTACCCAAAGGAATTTTTTTATTATTACCAAAATCCACGTAAAATCAGTAGTTTACTAGATTTTTAATTTTTAAAGATTCAGAAAATTTATTGATTAGGATAAAGAATAAAGAAAACCTTATATTTTGTAAAAATGTCAAATTTGCTTAGTTTATGTTTATGCTATTTTCAAGGAAAAACTTTATACCAATCCTTTTTTATAAATGGAGGAATTGGACGCTGAGGGCAGTTCGACGCGTTTCCCGGCTAAATATTAAATAATAACAATTGAGACTTTTACCAGAAAGTATAGTAAATATTGTAGTGCGGTGACATCTGCTTTATTTCAAGTTATTTCTAGTTTTGTGTAACATGACCTAAAATAGGTCATAGTTTAGGCATTGATTTAAAATATTTAATTGTAAACCATTTCATTAACTGTTTTTATTGCATTTTGGCTTGTAAAGATCTAGCAGGAAATTATGCGAAATATGCTCACAATTACCCTACAAAAAATAAATAGTAATAATTTTAATAATTTACAGATTCCTTTATACTTAAACTACAAAAAATGCCCGGAACCCTGATGAGATCCATATGGTAATAATTTTTTTCATACCCAAACCATATTGGGCCAGATAGACCTCCAATACTTATGGTTCAATCTGAATTTATATGGCAATTAATATAGAAATCACTCTTCTATATTTCCGTGTATGGAATTCTATCTGGTTCAATAGTGCAATGCCTGTTTCAAATTCCTATATTGAACCAGATAGATTTTTATTTTTTGTTTCTATAGGTATGGCATTTTTAATAGGGACATTTTATTCACACGTAAATGATGGAGCTCACGAACAATAGGTGGTTTTGATTTTCCGGTCAAATATAATGCAATAACACTATTACGTTTGAATTCCATTTGAAATGTTTGTTTTTAGTTACGATGTTTAGGGTTACGATGTAAAACGATATGCTTCCGTAGTAAACAACTTGACAGAATATCGGTTGTCAAAATATGACAACTCTGTAATCAACTGTTCAGTAGCTACAGCAGTATGAATTTAGTAACACTTCGAATGACGGACCCTGTAAATAAATGTTTAATTTGATTAATGATTAAAATAGTCAATGTTATCCCAAATAACCATTCTATTACCCCGTAGTGTGGAGAATTGTGCTTTTCGCTGTGCTACTTGGTTATACAAATAAATGAGAAATTGATTTGTTACATATAACCCTAAGGCTGTTTTCACATGATTCCATAACGATGCAATACATTGTGTGCAATAAATTGCATCGTATGGCATAATAATTTTCACAAATAACGGTTTAAAATTAATTTTCAGTGTTGCCAGTGTTGTGTAAACTGTGGAGAGGAGGCGTAGAGCTTTATAACTGGCTTTAATTGTACGTCGAAGAAGAAAAACTAGGCAAAAAGTAATTAATAAAAGTAATCGACGAGTCCATCCCGTCCATCCTGTCCATTCCGTCTAAATAGTGTTAAAATAATAATAATATGTACTTTATAAATTAAACCAAATACATAAATAATAATAAATAATAAAATAAATAATAATAAATCATTCAATAATTACAATAGTTTTAATTAAATAATATAAATTAATTAACAATTCAAAGCAACTAAAAGACAGAAAATAAAAGAAATAACCTAAGTAAGTTTTTGATTTAAATTTTCTTTTTGGAAAATAGTTTCATCCAAAATATTTTAAAATAAAACCATTCGACCGCTACGCGGTCTCGTGATTTTATTTAATTATTTTGCATTCAACATTTTCCAAGAAAACCAAACAAAAAATTACTGTAGTTTAGTCTAGTTTAACCTATTTAATTCATAGTTCTCGTCATATAATATATGATTATATCCGGTAAGACAATTGTAATTAATATACTGTGCAGCAGAAATCTATATGTGGATAAATAAACTATTAAATTGATGTTTAAATTGATATGAACTTTTTAATTTAAATTAACAATTTTTAATAATATTATTGACATAAGATGAAAATGAAAAGTTTTTATCAAAAACAACTTTAGAAAATCGCACCCATATTGAATCGCTATCATTAATTTTTAGCATAAGAAAACCTTCTACAATAAGCTAAAGAAGCATCGCTAGTAGCGCCACCACTCGGCCGTTATCATCGTATTAATTTCAATTCAATTCAATTCTTTATTTTTCTATTTTAAACAACATACAATAAATAATTAACAATTTATGTATTAATCCGCCTAAATCAACCATTTGTGTGCGGATTTCTTAACTTAATATATTAAGTTAAGAAATCCGCACACAATATATATATATATATATATATATATATATATATATATATATATATATATATTATGTATGCATAAGTATAAACAAATAATAACAAAAATAAACAATATGTATATTATAACTAGGACTACAACTTTTAATGATCAGCTGTCAAACAAATGTTTTTGAGAATAAAGCAGGAAAATGTTAATTTTTACCGGTTTTCCAATAAACAGTGTTAATCCGAATGAAGAAATAAATTTCATACAGTCCCTGTAAATATAAATTGTATCTATTAGTTACAATAAATATACATTTTAGTAATGATTAACGTGAAAAGTGTAAACATTTCAATTCAGTAAAAATCGTCAAACAAATAAGTCGTCTAAATTTAAACAGCATTTAGTATTATTAAAAGCGTTGATTAAGAAAGTCTCCAATCAACGGTAGAATACCATTATATTATGTATTATATATATAATATTATGTATTATATATATAATATTATGTTGCCATGAATTCGTAGGTATATTTTGTTGTTTAAAATGCACTAACCGAATTGGATCCTATGGCAAAACATGAAAATGCATCGATTTAGTTCTTGAATTTTATTTACAATTAAAAACACAATAATTCACAATGATCCCTTAGATAAAATACACACACTTACGTAACTATATAAGCATATAAGCGTTGAGTTTCCTAATCTATATAAGGAATAATTAATCGAAATCGAGTACTAAACCAGTTTTTTAGATTTTTCCCTTCAATGTTAAACACAAATAAGGTGCCCGATTTAGATGTGCAATTGAATAAAATTTATCTTCCTCTTTTTTGTCAAAAACTAGCTATTTGTAAATGTATTGTTGACAATTCACACAATGCTATCGAACTCCACTAGATGGCGCGCTCTTTGCGAAAACCCGATACTTCTTTAGCCTTTGATTTACTAGGGTTTAGTTTAAAACCGTGTTTATTACAATAATCATATAAAGAATTTAAATCCTTGTTAATTAAGTCAAAGTAAGTTTGTATTGGCATATTTTTAAATAGAGATGCATATACTTGCAAATCTTTGGCGTACATATGAACTGAGCAGTGTAAAAAACCGTTTTGTAAATCAAATACATATAAAGAGAAAAACAAAGGGCAGAGAATGCTACCTTGAGGCACAACGCAGTAAGTTTGTTTAATGAAGAATATAAATTTCTATTTATTGCCTTTCAGTCAAGGAACTTTTTACAAGATCCAAAGAATTAGGTTGGAAGCCCATATGATGCAGCTTTGCGAACGGTAGTTTAAAATTGACCAGGTAAAGGCTTTACTTTGATCTAAAAGTATTAACGTTGTCGGAAAGCCACTCTCAAACGATTTTCTATATCGTTCGAAACCTTAATTAACGTTCTGTTTTGCTGTGTTTCTGTCGAAATCCGGATTGTATTAGATGTAAGATGTAAGATGTTCTAAAAACTGAACAATTTGATCGTGAATAAGTTTTTCAAATATTTTTTATAGTGTTGGCAGGATTTATATAGGTCGTAAATCATTAAATGTATTTGGTAGACTGATTTTAGAAATGGGTAATAAATTAGAAGTTGTCCAAGTACTAGGGAATTTATTTTGGCCAATGCATTGGTTAATTATATTCTGCAACTCATTCATACATTATGGCATCACTTTCGATAACATTTTGATATTAATTTCATTCATTCTGGTCGCTTTTGATAGTAGGGTTTTCGTAACTTTTAAAATTTCGTTGATCGAAACAGGTTTAAACACAAAATTTAAATTGTTGTCAAGCTTATTGTTTCAAAGCAGGCATAGACCTGTATTGGTCAAAAAAATCGAAACGATAAAATATCATACGATATTAGTTGGACATATTTTATGAACAATATAGGATTAGCTTTTATGGTATCGTAAACGTGTGAAAACGATATGATATGAAACCACATATTTTTGAGGAAGGATTTCTGAAAAATTGCAATTTTTAACTAAGCGATCTTTTATGTCCAATTTTGGTCCAGTCTTTCGAGCATTTGAGGCGCTTTTTTACTAATAACTAAGGAGTTTGCATAATCCCACAAAAAGTAATTAAATGGCATACAATCGCACCATCTCGGTGCCGAAAGCCCTGGCCCAGTTCTTAATATAATGTTTTCGTTAAATCATGTCCTCAATCACTCAATAATTTTTAAGGAATATGAGACCACATTTTTTTTTTTATTAGTTCCACCCTTACTTCTTAAGAAGTCCCAGAAGCCAACTGAATGGCTTATGCGGGTTAGGGGTAGGAACGGACCGCGGGCGTAAAGTCCCCTCCGAAGGACTATTACACAATAGGACAAACACAAATAAACAGCCATACCCCTGGCGGGATTCAAACCCACGACCTCCGGCTTGTAGTCAGCAGCACTAACTACTAGTCCATATTATTCATAATGCCTCATAAAGCAAGGCATTTAACAAAAAGTATCGATGATTTTATCGCTAAAAAAAAATTGACAAATAGTGTATTAAATACCAGTTTTCAAACATCAAATGGGAGATAATCATAAAATTAAATCTTGGAGACCGTTTTAAAATGTATCTTCTATGTTTAACCAATTTACTAAAAGTTGTTTAAAAGTACTAGAATTTAAAAATAAAGTAATGGTAAAGTAAAACGCCAAGGACAAGAAGGACAAAGTTAAATTCCCGTCTTTATGTAGCATTCGTGCTGTATTTTTCACTACAACTATGCACCTTTTTACTGTCAAAACACATCGTAAAGCGACAAATCATGTTTATTTATGCGTCCAGTCCATATATTCCAAGGTATAAATTTATTGTTTCTTTCGGCGATTTTTTTAAATGCCAAATATATTAGTCAAACATTGTACGAAAATATATGTTAGGTGCCCTCTAGACAATAGACCCTTTGTTTAGTGTTTACTAGTGTTATCAGTGATATTAGATATTAGATATTATTTTACATGTTTTATTTCTATTTTAAGAACTTTGTTATTTTATAATATAATAAACTGTTGTTTTACAGCAAATGCCAAATGTCTGGATTATTAGTAATCCTGGCGTTTGCTGACATAAGGACATTTTTCCCTACTCTTACCTATTTTTGTTGTTAGTATATAAATAGGAGAGACCGTATTTTTTAGAAGATTATTATTATTAAAAACATTCAACATCTAATTGTAATTGTATTTTATAACTGTTAACTATTATTCATAAGATTATAATTCTAAAGTTTATACACAAGTTTAATTTAAAATATATTATTATAAAGTAAAGTGCATCTTAATTGTTGTTCATGGAAATATATGGAAGATAATTACAATTCAACACTTGTTATATCGTGTGATCAATAAAGTTTGCCCAGTAACCGACAACCCTTTTTAAAAAGGCCAACTTCACATCATTGATATAACATATATGACGCGCTTTGAGAAAAGGGATCTAGCGTTCCAGCGCTAAATTTAGAGGAGAAAGGAAAGATCAAGCGTTAGATAGCAGCACAAATGAGGAATTTTTAACTCGTCGTTACATGAAAATATCAAGGATTTATTTTTGTCTTTAATTAATCAATAACCACTTAATCCAGAAATTTATTTTTGGACGCTTAGGTCACTTTCGTTTGAACGCGTCACATACCTATAGTTTAGTAATTTAAAAAAGGTTTTTTAAAACTTATATATGAATATGATTATTTGGAATGGAATAAATAGCTTAGCTTTAGGGTTAACAGCAAACTACCTACATTACATTAGCTGAACTTCGCCCATTGACTGTATTTTGTTAATATTATTATTATTATTGTTAATAACTACTATTATTAAATAACTTGGTTATAAATATTATATTCTTTACAAGCATATTTCTATTAGGTACGTTAATCTAATAAAAAATTAAAAAGATAAAGAAAAATTAAGAACAAGTCTTGAGTGGTCCAGTGCAAGAACAAATAATTAAATTTTTCAGGATGTAAGAAAAATGCATCTATAAATTATCCTAATCCCTAAGCCAGGAGTAAATATAAAATTAAAACATAATGTATTGAAGGTGACTTCTTAGGAGAGTTTTTTTACCTGCGTGAACTTGTTTGGATATACCTGTTTTTTACACTGGACGCATCAGTTGCAATGGCATGAAGATTTGGTTTTGATAGTATTTTTGTAATATACAGGGGGCTACCAATAAAATGTTAAACATATATTTAAGACGCAATCAAGAGTCTCAAGAATAGAGGAAATAATATCCAAATTAGTTACAGCCCATCTAACATAATTCGTTGATGTATTTTTCATCCTATTAAATACACCTTTATTGACAAAATAGTTAAAATTAAGAAACCTAGATAAGAACCTATGAGAAAACCAAGCCCATCTTAGATCAATGGCGTCGATAATTATTTCTTTTAGGGGGGGTAACATATAAGAAAAATAATTTTGCAAAACTCCTTATTGTTTACCAATAAGAAAATCGAAGTATAATATAGGCAATAAATAAATAAATAAAAGAAATAAATAAATAATTATGTTCTCAAAATTGATAAATATTAGTTCTGTCAAATGTCCAAGGTAATAGTTGATATTGACAGAATATTGCCGTGTATGGCATTTCTATTCATTAATATTGCCAATCCCTGTATCAAGTATTTTGCCAACAATATCAAAAATAATTTATAATCTAGTTTTACAGCCATTCATAAATTACTCTCATATCTCATCATAAATTATCCCATTTATAATCTGTTTAGAATGCATAGCACAGTTTTACTTAAAGTTACGTCTGATATTACACCGCTTTTGACAAATCTGAAATAAGTGTTTGATCTTTTGGATAAAAGTTAATCATTTAAAATTTAAATTAATATAATTATCACCTATGACATTCAGAAGTTTGTTCCTCATTTAAATAAAATCTGTAAAAATATTAAATAGACAATAAAACTGACCCTTGTACAAGCTTTAATATAGATATTCAAGCATAGAGTATTGCTGATGCGTATATTTTAAGTAACTTACAAATCACAATAAAATTAAAATAATTTGATTACAATAAAAATAAAATTAAAAAAAACCTTTTGAATGCAATGTTATTTTTTGTAAGCAGAATTGTTAAATTATTTATCCAAAATACACAAAAATACGCCATAAAGTCACAGGTTGTCAATCTGTACTTGGTGTACGATAATGAGCATTTTAAAGGAGGAAGTTAAAAAAATAATCAAAGGTAACTTTTTTGGGCCTAGAATTTACTACAATACTGTAATTTATTCTGGACCTACCACAACAAAGTACTACCGTAACAAGAGTACAGTACCTAATGCAATTTTATTTCCAAAAAATAAAATTAAAAGACTTGCAGCTTGCAGGATTTTTTTTAATACTTTCTACATATTTTATTAAAAATAGGTATCATTATAATCCTGCTAATTTTTTGCTCTAGGAAGGTCGCTGTTTTGCATACCAATTTCTCACCAAAGTTTTTGTATTTCTGAAATTTTACTTCCTTATTGCTGCACAGCACACCTACTTAATTTTTAGTAAGGAAATTAGGATAGTTGTTTTAAATAAAACAATTCGTTTAATTACATATTTATTCATCATTTCTATTAGGTCTAAAAAAATTAAGTAAGGAATCATAAGAATAGTTTTCCAGTACTTTTAGAAGTGTAGGTAGTTTCGATATAACATTGGCTCCTTGTAACTTAAAGTAATTTACATATAAATCACTTATGGTACCTTAAAATAAAAAGCACCGTATTAGAAATTTCAGTTTGATTTTTTATGGATCATAGTACACGGAGAGAAAAGTATAATGCTGATTACCATAATTATTAATTTATATTACTACTGGGACAACTATCTTGTATATTGCCAGATACTATGCATATTTAATAATTTTTAAATATCCATGTATGTTAAACCTTTAAATAGGTAAAAGATTATTATTCTCAACCAATTTTGTTTTTAATTCTTATTATAATTAGATTTTTTCCATTACTAATAAGTATGGTAAATTTTAAAATATTACCTATGTTGCCATTTTAAATATAAAATATTTTAAAATCGAATATTTTTATATGTTGACAATTAAAAATTGTAACATATTTATTGTACTTTTTAATATACAAAAATGTTATAAGAAAGAATTGAACATACACCTCGCCAAAGTTTTTTGTTTTGAGTGCGTTCCATCAACTTCAAATACCGACAGACAGGTGTTTTGACCTATATTGCAATACCATACCCATGGGTATCATCAGTGTCGACACGACACTGTCGAGCAACTTGTAGTAGTGGAACACACCCAAAACAAAGAAATACCTGAGCTCATATAACATGGTTGGTAAGCCAACAGAGGCGAGATGTAAGTACATCACGTGATCTACACCGTCTAACGACGCGTACCGCAATCGGTACATACTATGCAACCAAGTAGGTTCAATTTTTTCTTATAAGTATTACCAGTAATGGGTCAAGAAAGTTTATTGAAGAAACTAAGAAAATTAAATGTTTAAAATGTCATGAGTTACTATATTGTATATTATATTTAAATATATTGTTTATTTACCTTAAACATAAAAGTATCTTTATTTTTACTATATTTTTTATTAATGTGTAATATATTAAAATATTAGATGTACACCTTACATTTGATTAAATAATATAGAAAATATTACTATTTGTAGATAGTAAAATCAATTTACTATACGAAAATATTAAAAATTAAAATATATATTATACATTTATGATTTAGTAATATTGGTGTTGTAATCTTTACTAAAATTTTATAAGAAAAAATAGTATTTTGTATTACAATCTTAATATTGTATTGACGAATATATAATATTGTTACCCTAAAAATCTGTTAAAGTAAATTTTACTATATTTTTTTACTATCTAAAATTTACTATAAATTTCTCTCCGTGTAACATTGATTCTTCACTCAACGGTAATAAGTTATTTTAAGCTTTATGTTTTAAGCATCTCTTACAATTTAATAAATTCATATTATTTAAAAAAATAATTTGGCAGAGTTTCAAGTTTTAACTAAAAAAATATTTTAAATTGTTGGAAGACTTGGACCACACACTGTAAGTGATTACATTCATGATAATAATTAGATAATTGTTCAAGATTCCTATTTTTTTCCTTTGACGTTTTTTATGTCATATTTTTTTAAATTTTAATACTTTGTTGATATTTTATAAAAATAACTATTAAAATTATTAAAACTTATTGAGTTTTAGGTAACAACGTTAATTTATTAACCATTATTTATTATTTAAGGTAGTTGTCGTGGTACAATATTGTCAAACATTTTTAAAATATACGCACCGTAAAAGTATACGAGCTTGTAGCTAAGTGATTCATAATTTGTTCGCAAGACTGTACCCTGGAGACGTTACCTTTACGTAATACTTTCAAATATTTTCATAAGTTTTAATACGGCAACGTCGCTTATGCTCAACCAATAGATATATTGGAGACTGAATCAGTCCGTTTGAATTTACTGCGGAAATAATATCTATACTCGCGTACAGCCTTGCCAAGTTGTTTTTATCTGACACTAGTGATGTATACTTTTTACAAATTGTTGAACTTTAAACGGTTATTTATAAACAATTGGACGGTCAAAAATTTTTAATTATTTTTTTTTAACTCAGCAAAAATACATTAATACACTGTTAGTTTTTTGAAAGCTTCTGACAGTTAGTTTTTTCTGTATAACTAAGAAACTGGTACTGAACTACAGAAAGCCTATACAATCCATGTTAATTATCCAATTTTTAATTGAATTTATCTCGAGTTATAGAAGGTCAATCGACTTCAAAGGATATATGTATTGTCATGTCCTTAATAAGTATACAAAAATTTAAAATTTTCTGATGGTATGCTTACAGCACGACAACTACCTAATATATAATATTTAATATTTTACAAGCCATTATAATGGTTGTGTGTTTGCTATTCAGGAACAAATAATTACGATTACAAATTTAATTATGATTATAAAATATTCAAATTTTAATAATTATTAACATTTTTATTTTACCTATTTTAAATTGCATTGTTTAGTTATAACACTTTAGTATAAAAGTTTTAAAAGTTATTTATGATTTTACAAAATACTTAAAATTAATTAATTAGTCCTAATTAGATTAAAGACTTAAAAGTCACTAAAATGATAAAAAAGTAGTATTCGTGTGTGGAAGAATAACAATTTTAAAACTTAATTATGTGTAATGCGTAATTTTAAGGTCATATTAAACAACTTATTCTTGAAGACATGTTTGTGTCAATGTGAGATTCAAGATTGCTTGTTTTTATTACCTACCATATAGTCGATCCAAGTCACCTTGTTGTTCTTGCATTTGCCTGGATATGTCTTTATCATTTGCCAAGATATCTTTATACTTTTTACATAAATAAGTGGAATTTTCCTCACTTGTAACCTCAAGTTCATTTAGTGCATTTAAAAGAGCCGCATCTTTTTGTAGTTTCTGTTGTTTAATAATTTTATCATTTATTAAGTATAATACTGAATCTATGGAATCATCAGATATTGCTGAAATACGAAGTTATTAACTTTATTTTTTATATATATTTGTTTTGCTTACTAGTGGCAAACTCAACTTTAATTTTCTTTTTGGTAGCTTCAATAGTCAAGAAGTCCTTTAATATAGAAATTGTAGATATATTGTCTGATAAAAACTCGCCTTCATTTTTACTAAAATCGTATATATTTAAATATTAAATTATTGTAATTTACAAAAGATATTACGTATAGGTGCACTGTAAAACCGTTTTCAGTAAACTGGATTCAAACCACAAGACGTTTTTCTCATTGGCCTGTGGTTTTTCAGGAACTTCCGGTAAGCAATTACTGATCCAGGAATGAATTTCTGCCAAGCTAAATCCTCCTTTAAATATCAACTTGTTAAATGATCTAAAATTGAAGGTAATATGAAAAAAGGCGTTTTAAATAAAAAAAGTTGGTCTTTTATAACCGGTGATAGAAAATAAAAAGTCATATATGAAGTACTTCACATATAGGAAATTCATTTTTAAACACGAAATTAAAAATAAATTTTGTTGAATGTTTGTTTGAACTTCAAGTTATTTAAGTTTACATATAACATAAAACATTTGTATCGATAAAATGTACACAAACAAAATTATAAAAAACCAAGTGGGCTTCTAGCATTTGATATTTGATGCATAAGTTTTATTCTTCATATGTTAATCAAAATTAATATCTACTCTCTTAAAATGCTGGTACTAATTCAAATAGTAGAATTTTGACTATTTAATTTTTAGAGAGTATTTAAATAATTATAAAGAATATTTTAATATTATTTAAGCCTGTACTCAAGCTAATGGTGGACACATACTATATTAATTGGTTCTAGTGTTCATACTTTGTTTTATTTAATAAAAAATCTTATCATAAACTTAAATTACTTGAAAACAAAGCAAAACAGGACAAGATAGTAAAAGGTACATTTTACTTGGTAGCCAATGGATATAAATAAAATCTAATCTTGTAAAGATTAAAAAATAAATGACAAAAGGGCTTTGGAAATGATGTACTTGTACCCCTTGGCTTCTAGGGTTATCATGAGATTTAATTTTGTGTCACTGGTTATAAAACACCCTGTATATTTTAAATTACTATATTCTTAACTGACGTATGTTGCATTTAGTATTACAAATTTAATATTTTTTACCCAAATCTTATTTTAAATCACATTAGATGCTACTTTTGATATGAGGCATTTTATTTCGATATTGAGTTTCCTACCTTTTACTATCAAAAATATGAATTCTAAAATGCAAAGACAATGCTTTTATATCGTATTGTAAGTTTCTGCTGCATTTTGGCTGTACTAAGGGTGTTACATATACTTGTAGAGTGCCTTTTTGCCCTTCCACTGTTCGTATCTTCAATTCCAAACGATTTGTGTTTATTTGACATCTATACGTTGCTAATAATTTGTTTCCTGACTAAAACAAATAAAATAAAAATATACCTATTTGTATTAATATTATTTAATAAAATTGACTGTTTCTTTGCCAATACAAATTACATAAACATTTAGTGTTTTCACTCAATCAGAACGTTTAGCTACTTTAGCAAAGATTAAATATATTTTTTTTAGGAAAGAGTATTTCTAAACATGAAAATACAAAGGATTATTTTAAGTATACATTTTTTTTCCGACAAGTTTTATAGTTATTAGGCACTTAAGTTTAAAAAACAAGGCAACGCTGGAAAATCGCTTCACCCCTTAGGGTAAGTAATACTTTATTTAAAAGGTCCACTAAGTATCATGAAAAACTAGTCAAATTCTATTCATTCGTTTTCGAGATATAAAGAGTTATTAACTTTTCAATTTAATTTGCCATCGTTTTTCTCAAATAGTTTGTTAAGATATGTTAAAGAATTGAGATAAGATTTTTAAACAATGTTTAAGGATTCCAATAACGACATGGGCTATTTTTAATTAATATCAAAAGAATGTAAAATTATATTTGGTGTTTTATTTGGAATAACAAAGTTTATGCTACTTCCGGTCAAACCAAAAGTGGCATTTTGTTCAAAATATTTTAGATATCTTTTGCTGTTCCCCAGAAACTTTTAATGGACCACGAACGTAAAACACCCTGTTTATATATTAATATGTACTGAAATAAATAAATGAATACATTTTATTATAAAAGCTATATTATAATAATTATTAGTTTATTTTAAAAACAAAGTTAAATACCACATGAAGATATTTTGGATTTTTTTAATTAAAAAGTTATATTTGAATTGTTTCCAATAATTGCCTATGTTTTGTTACGCAAATGTTTGTTTATAATGATTTTTATGCAGTGTTAAATTTAACATAACTTAAAAGTACATAGAGATTAATATTTTACCAAGAAACACTTAAACAATCATTTAAATTTTTTACCAATTTGTATAAAACATATCAACCATAAAACTTTAACCCGGAAATTTGAAAATATTTAATTTAATTACCTAAATATTCTGGTATTCGACATGCTAATTTTATTTGATTAATTTATTAAAATCCATAAAATAATTTTTTATACATTTTTATATAAATACTAGATTCACGATTAAAATAATATTAACAAAACTAGTTTTAATAATAAAAGTAGCAATTTAATAAATAAATGAGGTCGTACACCATTAATTAAAAATATAATATCAAACAATGTTTTAAATAATTATTTATATTTTCCGTACTACACTGTTTTATAAGAACCATTACCTGAACTTTGTTTTAGGTAAAATTACATAATTTTTTAAACAGTTTTAGTTGTTAAAAAATTATTTTAAAATATATGTATTTAAGTAGGCCTACTTTTATATCAAACTTTATATTTCTAGAACAGTCCATGAACAAACTTGTCATCAGTTTGAATGGGTTCCGGTAACGTATTTAATGGTTTAATTATTTTGTGGTTTTAAGACATGGATTTACAAAAAACCTTTTGTTTTAGAGAATATTTAAGAAATTATTCTTTACATTTTGTGTGTGTACACATTTTAATAGTATAACACGGTATCAACCCAAATTCCTTACTGAATGCTCTTACTGTAATATACTATAGTACTATAGTTGGGTACAAACACTTGCTCAATATTTTTAATAAAAATTAATCAAAAAGTACTATCTAGAAGATATTATTAAATATTTAAAGACACCTACTATTGAACTCACAACTATGTCAAGTACTTTTTAACTTAAATGCTTAATAACTCTAATACTAGGTACAGATACAGACCAAAATAAAAACTAATGAAAGTTTAAATTTGAAACGCTTGATCGAGACATTTGCAGGTGGCCAGCGTGGTCCTAATAAATACATATTTTCCTTTGGATATCTTTATAGTTTCGTTTGAGTTTTTGAATATTGCGTGAATAGTGTCTGACTAAAACTTAAACTAAACCACCACTAGCACTTTAAACGGAAATTTTGAAAATTTGCAAGACAATTGAGCCTTGCATACTTTCCGTATTATCCCTAGTATCCGTTGCACAGATAATACGAGAAAAGTCTTTTATTATATTTTACGAATTTTTTGGGAAAAACTTTAGCCGTCTAAATTTTGTCCGAAAATTTGAGAGTTAGTCGTGATGACATTAAAACAAAAATTACTTACTGTTGTCTCAGAATCACTGTAACTAACGACAGCTGAATTTTTCTCAACATCCAATAGCTTCAACGAAACATTACTTTGCAATAGAACGTTGTCTATAGCTGTGGGTACTTCGATTGAAAGTACGTAAGTGGAACTATGTTTATCTAAAATTAACTATCCCAACATTATTTGTATGCTATAGATATTAAAAAAATATATTTCTTACCGAATCTTTAATTGACAATAATGAAATTGCTGAAAATTCGTCAAAAAACGAATGTGTTGAGTTTTGATAACTTTCTCGTTCTTTGGTTACCCGATTTTGTAAATCTTCAATATCAGATCTAAAAATTTCTGTAAATGAAATTTTTTGTATTTTAATAAATATTTAAATTCATACTTTAACTTTAAAATCCGTTGAGAGTTATCATTAGTAAAGCTTCCTGTATTATCAACATTCGAGTCTATTGTTTGTGTAGTTAGGCCAATAACCCGTCCAGTAAAAGTAACTACTAAAATTTCTTCAAATCCTTGGGATCCAATTATACCAGTTTGAATGGCGGTAATACTTTCATTTAAATTCTTAAAAAATATGTTATCTTTTACTATTAATTTACGGATAATAATAACATTATTTTAACATTATCGCCAAATATAAAATAAATAACACTAATTTGTAGACTGATAAATAAAGAACGTGCTATATGTTAAAATAGAATTAATATGCGTTTTACTACTCACAATTTCAAAAAGCAATACTGGTTTATCAGCAACGTCAAACAAATTTATATTGTAAACCTCCACATTACCATCTTGCCGACCAATTATAAGATTTTTTGCGCTGTTTCCTGTCAAATCATACGAATCTATGCAAGAAATAGATGACGAATTTGAGTCGTTTACTAGAAGCCATCTTTCAAAACTTTGCGAACTACAATATTAATTTTAACAATTTGTTATAATTTTAAATTGCACAGGTCAAACATTATATTATATATAACAAAATAATTTTTTATGAAGTTCGATATTCGAAAATTCTCTCGAAAGAAAGTTTATTAGATTTAAGACCACATAGTTTGAGCGTATTGAGCGCCAGCTTCCGTAGGAATATTTTACTGTGTATTTTAGGATTTTTTCTGTAAGTTGAGTTTTTTGTAGACCTGCTCCCCAGGGCTCTACTTTATTATTTTTGGATGCTAAACTTCTTCCTGAAATACTTTGTGGTGTATCTCTTGGATCATCATTTAAGTTTTTCAAAGAAACGGGAGTAGGTTGCGGAGTATTTTGTTCCCGAAATTGATTTTAATTTTGATTTAGTTTTTTTCTCAATCTATATGTTGTGGAGTTTTTGTGCCATTGCTTTCTCGTTATACGTTGATCTCTTCTGCTTAGCTGAACTATCTCTTTCTTCTTTTTCTTAGAATATTGATTAGTGCATGTCTTCTTTTTTCAGCTTCCCTTTTCTTGCGGACCAGCAAGATTTAATAATATTTTTGTTTTTAAGAATACGCACGTAATTTTCCAAATTTTTCTCCGAAACTAGGCTTTACACGATAAAAATAAAATAGACAATTTCTGATATTAATAGAACAAAAAATCAGATATAGAGCAACATATTATATTTGTATAAGCCAGTAGCGTAACATATATGGAGAGACAACATTTATTACCAAAACTATAGGTCTGACGCGACAAACTCAAAATCTACTCTCTAAAAATTCATTAGTCAAAAATGACTAATTTAATAGTTATTAGTGGCTGCTTTTTCACTTGTATTATGGTTAACCATGGAATACCATGGTATTCCAAAATTTAACAGCCAATTCTTTTGTAAAATTGTCCCCTGAATGAGAAAATGTCGTTAACAGTTAAAAAAGTAGATCAGTTTTTGAGATATACCTAGTCAATTTTCCATTTAATATGGAATTGACTATATCTCAAAAACTGCTCAACTTTCATAATTTTTGACGGTATTTTCGGATTCAGGGGACAATTTTAAATAAGAATTGGCTGTTAAATTTTGGGATACCATGGTATTCCATGGTTAACCATGATACAAGTGAAAAAGCAGCCACTAATAACTATTAAATTAGACATTTTTTACTAATTCATTTTTAGAGAGTATAAATTAGTCAAGAACTAAACATTTTTATGTTCAAATTCTTAAATAAATATATTATTTAAAATAAATCTTGAGAGCTTTCAAGAGAGTTGTTCAACCTTTATACTAATTGTCTCGTTCCATAAAACTAAACTTACCCTTCCACATCAACTATACCAACTCGACCATCTACAGTACCAAAAAGAATCGTTTTTTCGTTGTTTTCTTCAACGATTTGTAAGATAGTTGGTGAATTTTCTACTTCAATGCTAAACGTTACCCTGGCATGTTCTATTACACGAATCATTCTACCCTCGCAAGCAATAAGAGAAAGAAATCTCTTTGTCTAAAAAATAAGATTTTAATAATTTAGATAATTTAAAACAATATTGCATTAAGTTAAGGAGAAGGAACGATTATTGGATTTTAAGGGAAGCATATTATTATTCAACAAGCTAAATATTATTAAAAAATAATTAATTACAATTGATTCTTAAAAAATATAAGTAGGTACCTACCTACCATCATTATCTTAAGGTTATTATTGTTTTATACTCTATTATAATAAATTTGGTAACAAAGTTCTTGTGAAAATTAATCATATTAAAAATATATTGCAAAAAAACTAAAAATACTATCAACAGGTTTTTAAATTTAGAAGTGTATTTGGACATATATATGGTGTTCTCAAAGTTCAAGAAACTTACAAAATTCTAAGGTGAAGCAAAGTCAAAATACCAGATTGGCTATACAGGACAATTTTAATTCGTTTTATAAATCAAGTTTAAAAATACACTTTTTTTAATACCTTTTGTGAATACATAGAAATAGCATCTGTAATTTTATCCCCACATAAATATGATCCAAGTTCTTTACAGTCTCTGTAATGGTTAAAGATGTGTTTGCCACATAAAATTAATTCGCTTCCCAAAACATACCTAAAAAATAATAGACAAAAACGTTTTCTTTTTGCCTTAAAAAGAATCTTAATTATATTAAGTATAATTTATATTTACATTGACTTAATGGTTTCTGTAATTCCGGAATCAAAAGTCAAAAACAACTTTCCTTTTTTCGTGTAGCCTTTAACTTCATTATCAGTTGCAACAAATATTTTATCAAAAGGCGTCCCTGTAACAAGACTAAGTTTAGTCTAAGTTTTTAATTTTTAACATTATTTGTCACCGAAATAAGGCTTTGTAAGCCATCAACGAAAATAGTTATATCTATGTAAGAATACCTAATTAAATAATAATATAGGCAAAATATACAGGGCTTCCCCTGAACGAGTAAAGAAAAGGAAAAAAAATAAAATTTATGGATTACTAAAGAATCATTAAAACTACATTCTTATATAGGTTAGAACTTCCATGCAACTTAAAGTTTTTTTAGGGGATGACCACCCAAAAATTTTAAATAGCAACCTCTGTCGAGTTTCCTTTTATTTTAAAGGTAATCAAAAAAGAAACACATCCCCAAAACCCGATATCTTAATTCTTTCAAGAATTATGAGGGGTTTACTACTAAATGGGAAAATAAAATGTTTTAATGGTTTTCGCACGTTAATTACAATGTTTGTAACAAATGTTCAAATTTTCGACCATTTTCAATCTCGCAAATGGAATTTTAAACCTTCAGGAGCATATCCCCAGCGATGTTGGTGGTTTCTAGAAGTATGCGATTTTCCAAATAATTTAATGATTGTCTACTTTTCCGACACCCCCAAAAGGAAAAAATAGTGGTGTTAGATCAGGAGATCGTCGTGGCCACTCAATTTTACCTCTCCTGTCAATCGTCCTGCGCGATGAAAATGTGGAGGAACCACTTGATTTTCTATTTTCTAACAGTTGCAGATATCTGTCTCCATTCAAATTTCTATTAGTAAAAAATGGACAAAGTACATTCACGCCCATAAAATCTTAATTCTACGTTGTCTGAGTATGATTTTGCCGATTAACCTTATCATTCAAGTAAAAAGTAGCCCCATGAGAGAAAACAACATTCGAAAGAAAATTTCTGTAAACATCACATTTTTCAAGAAATATTTCACAGAATTCCAACCTTCTATAGGAAAAATAGTTATTTCTTTTGACAGAAGTTTTACCAATTTCATGTACCTAACACGCTTTTAAAAGGAACTTGAATGTTTTTCAATAAAATATGGTAACACTTAGGTCGGTTATTTTTGGAGTTGTTGTAGTTTTCGGTCTGCCAGTTTTTGAAAGATCTTTCACAGTTCCCTCTTCTTGAAATCTTCTAACAGCTCAAATGTTGGTTTAGAAATTGGTGAAGAATGGTCAATTCTTTCCACGCTTGTGCATCAAACTAATGCTTCAAAATCGACCATTTTTCCCAATCGTTGCACAATATATCTACCATTATACCCTACGCTTTATTTGCGTCATCAACTGAAGTTTATATAGCCAGCACGGTAACGGTATTGGATCGGATGAATCCCTTATTAATAAAATTAATATTAAATAAAAATTATATTATTTTATATAATATAATATATTACATATAAATAATTAAGTTAGAGGTTTAAATTATGGTCCGCAAGTCAACTTGGTTTGTTTGGTTTTGGTCAAGGTGTCCTGTAAATGTAAAATTCTTGAAAATTATGTATTTAAGAAACTCTATTCCTGAAAAAGAGGTTAACCAATCGTCATCGAAACCACCGACCCTGTATGATTGGTTAAATCGGTTACCAGTGCTGCAAACCAAATGAAAACAGTGTTGTCCTAAACAAAATTACTGTTTTTTTGTTTATCTAACTTAAAAATTTAATTCCTGTATTTTTAAATTAAAATCCAGGAGCAGACTTCGCATACAAAATACGTTTTGTCAAAAAATTTTACTTACTGTCCTTGAAACTAACGCGCATCTTCTAACGGTACCCTGTACATTCTAAACGCATCTAGTTGCCCGGGACATTTTGGAAATAACCGAGACTTCATGCTTTTTTATAGTCTGTAAAACTCAAGATATTTTAAAGTTTATTAAAAAAAACGATGTCCAATTAATGTCCTTTTAATTGAAATTCTCTCTGCTTTGCTGATTCCATTAATTTTATTTTATAGATGTCATTTCACTCCACTCCCCTAATTTACGTACACTCAAAAAAATATTTAGTAAATTTACACATCTGATCGTTGGTTATTTTGATGCCACGTATTTAAATGTATATGTACAAACATACTGTAAAACTACATATAATGTGTAAAAATGCAAAGGTCATGTAAATCTAAAATTTAGGAAAATAATAGTACAAGTACATTAAAAATTGTAAAAGCACATAAATTTAAGGATTTATTACATAATAATATGAAAAACTACATATTAATTTAAAAAAATACATAAATTGATGCTATTTTACTTATGTAAGTATGTGTGTACATGTTTTATATGGAACAACACATTTCTTAAGTAAAAAAACAGAAATAAATGTGTGTTTGGATGTGTAAAATTTCGTAAATTTTTTTTCAGTGTAGTATTGCCAGATCACATGGTTCAATATAATCACCAATTCTAAAATTGGAGAAGAGTCAAGCCATGTCAAGTGGGACCAGAAAATTTCACGAAATCACCGATTTTGAAAATAATCACATTATTGTGTAGTAGGCATGACGCATATGTCACAGTAAAAAATTTAATTTGAAATTCGGTTTTTTGTTAATGTTATTAAAGTTAATAATTTTGTAAAACTTAAGAGCACACTAAAATTGAAAAAATAGAATCTCTGGGACCACTCTGTATAATTGAATTAAATTTTACACACTATTGTAGCAATGTTTAGACTACAGAATGATCATTTAATTAAGGGAAATTTGTTTAAATAAAAGAGTTTTGCATACATTTTTAATAAACAATTGAAATTGTTTTTGTTCTTCAAACTGAAAAAAAAATAATCTTGTGTCATAATATGCTGCAAACGTTTCTGTTTTATAAGATGTACTCAAAAATTTGTCCTTCATATGTCGAACCGGAGATATTAAATTTTTTGTCCCGCAGCGCGCTTCGCTGCTAGCTCGTCCGAAACGATATGCTCACGGTGTGAATTTTCAAAAAATTTCGAAAAGAGTAGAAGCTAGGATTTTGGTAAATATCATTTTTAAGTCACCAAAGGATCCCGAACAAGAAACTGCAGTCAGTTTTTGGCGGCATTTTTATGTGACTTAAACCTCTTTCAGGCACACCGCATACTGACGAGCTAGCAGCGAAGCGCGCTGCGTACTGATCAAGCGCACAGCGGGACAAAAAATTTAATATCTCAGGAATGACATATAAAGGTCAAATTTTTAGTACATTTTATTAAACGGTAACGTTTGCGGCATATTATTACACAAGTTTAATTTTTTTTCAGCGTGAAGAACACATACAAAATTTCAATTGTTTATAATAAATGTATGCAAAATTGTTTTATTTAAACAAATTTAATATTATTAAATAATCATTCTATAGTCTAAACATTGCGACAATAGTTTGTAAAATTTAATTCAATTATACAGAGTGGTCCCAGAGATTCTATTTTTTTAATTTTACCGTGCTCTAAAGTTTGACAAAATTGTTAACCTTAATAAAATTACCAAAAAACCATTTTTAAAATAATTTTTTTACTATGACATATGAGTCATGTGATTATTTTCAAAATCGGTGATTTCGTGAAATTTTCTGGTCCCACTTGACATGGCTTGACTCTTCTCCAATTTTAGAATTGGTGATTATATTGAACCATGTGATCTGGCAATACTACGTAAATTAGGGGAGTGGAGTGAAATGACATCTATAAAATAAAATTAATGGAATCAGCAAAGCAGAGAGAATTTAAATTAAAAGGACATTAATTGGACATCGTTTTTTTTAATAAACTTTAAAATATCTTGAGTTTTACAGACTATAAAAAAGCATGAAGTCTCGGTTATTTCCAATTGTTTGCTTTAGATAATCAAAGAGCATTTAGGATTAATTTTTTTTCAGGTTTATGTAATTCTTAAGGGATAAATAATATTAAGTTAATATTAGATGACTTTTCTTTCAAATTTACTAACAGTTACTTCACACCAGACTTTTGCTTTTTATAAAAATTATTCAATTTGAAAAAACCGCATTTGCTTCTCCGCTTAAATACCATGTTTAATCAAAGGGTATTAGAAAAAAGAAAGTTTATATTTTAAAATTGAGTTATAATTTATTTAAATAAAGGTTTCCCGTTAATATGAACTAACCGAGAAAACCAGGAATTTATTTCATTTACCGAACCGCTAACTTGTGTGTATTTACGAAACATATTTTTAATTATACGTCCATTGTACAAATTTAGTATTACATCCACATTTATAAGATAACTCTTTAACAAAGTAAAAAGTAAAGAAAAAATTATGCAATCTTTTCGTGCAATCATATACCAATCACGTGCGTGTATTCCCATTTAATAATTTTAATCATAAAATGAGAATCATAACGCAGCGTTTTAACACTCACGCATGCATGATTCCGGAAGTCGCGACGTGAAGGCGTTGTGCGTTTTGATGCGCCTTACTAGTGTTATTTGGGTATATGTAATTAAACACAGTTGGCCATTTAAGTCATACAATGCACATCCTGTTTAGCCACCCCACTGGGGTGACCCTGGTGCCAATCAGCAATTTTATCGGGTTTATGCATAAAACGAATAAAAAACCTTAAACTCATGAGTGTGTACTGTATTTTGGCTTGATCAGGGTTAAAATTCGATTACAATATTTGATTGTCCTGCATAAATAAATAAAAACGTTTAATACGGTATTATGAGCGCTTCAAAACATGCCTCAAAAACTTAAAAAAACTGGTAAATATATACTTTTAAAATTGTTTAAGAAATTCTTAGATATTGTGTTTACATACCTATGGCCCCTGCAGTTTTTAAGGAACTTATAGGGGGTCCAGGTAAAGTTTTAAAATGAATTTGGATATCATCTTTTTTAATAGAAAAAACTTGCAGTATTCCTTCATTATCAGCTATTGCAATCTAAAAATAAATAATCGTGTATAAGAATTTTCCTTTCATAAGACCGCCACTGAGTTAATAGTTAAAACTTTTTAAAACATATAAATAAACCTAATAATTTGATATTTACCCTTTGTTGTCCCTTAGGTGTTTCACTAGGCAAAAGTTTCATACAATTTAAACTTGTTAGTCCAACTATTGTATAATCCACCCTATATAAATTTAATTCCATGTTTCATATATTAAATATACTTTAGATATTTAATAAAACAACTATATCATAATATTGCTTTACTAAAATCAATAAAATCTACCATTACAATGCATTGCTATGGTTCCTACAATTTTTCAATACAAACATATCCAATTGAACTAATAAATTACATTAATTTTATTAATCAATTTAACTTAAAATGAATACAATTTTATTAAATGTTTAATTTCGTTGTTTTAATAACTTTTATTTATAGTAAAATTTTAAGGTAAGGGTTGTCATACATCTTTAAAATGTAAAGCAATCCATACACTTGCAATATATATATTAAGGTTACAAAGTTTGTACCACTGACTTTCAAAATGTCTAAATTAAATTTAGTTGGCAAAACTTAATTTTCATATTTTCTTTACAGTCAACATGGCAGAACCCGAATTAAATGTTGATAATCTTATACAGAGATTATTAGAAGGTTAGTGTACCCCTGTTTGAATTTTAATGTTACTAATTCCTATCTATATGCATATTAGTAAGACGGGCTATTTTTTAACACCTGTCAAATAAAATAATGTTCAGTGATAGAAGCTAGTGTCTCATATACCTTTTATTATAAACAGTTATTCCAAATGTATTTTAGTACGAGGATCTAGACCTGGAAAATCGGTAAACATGACCGAAGGAGAAGTGCGAGGTCTCTGCATGAAATCACGGGAAATTTTTCTCCAACAACCAATTCTTTTAGAACTTGAGGCACCACTTAAAATTTGTGGTACTTATTTGTACTCTAACTAAAGGAAAAGGTTTTATTTAAAATACATTATTTCAGGCGATATTCATGGTCAATATACCGACCTTTTGAGGCTCTTCGAGTACGGAGGATTTCCAGTGGAAGCAAACTATTTATTTTTAGGAGATTATGTGGATCGCGGAAAACAATCTCTGGAAACGATTTGTTTACTGCTCTCCTATAAAATCAAATACCCCGAGAACTTTTTCCTACTACGCGGCAACCACGAATGCGCCTCCATTAATAGAATATACGGATTTTATGATGAATGTAAGAAAAATTACTTTTGTAATGAAGGGTTTTTAAATTAATTAACAGGGTTATTAATTAATATTGCGAAAAAATTAGGTTAAAAATCCTTGCATCAAAATAAGAAATATTAACTACTGTAAATACAACTGCATCTGGGAAACAAACTTATAAATTATATATGTTTAAAAATAATTAGACAACTCTTTTACCTTTTATGGTTTTCTTATCTTTCAAGGTATAATAAATAAAAAATACAATTGTGTTTTTTTCAATAATTTAGTTTAAAAACGAAATTATTGTAGTCACCAAATAAATCAAAACAAATATACCTAGATAATCTCGTGTTCGTAATCCAGTGTGGACCGATTTTTCAATTTAACGTTAGAATAGAATCTATGCATTAATTATAGACATGGGCTGTAAAGGATGTAAATTTGGCATGTACATTTTTATCAACATTCAAACCAGAGTTTAGCTATTGCAAACGATAACATCTTGTATAGTTTTAGCAATTTTAATATTTTTTTAATCGGAACACAGACGATCGATCTTTCTAAAAGTTTTTAAATGTTTTTTAAGTAGACTCCTAGAATTTTATCGTGGACCTAAAAACAAGTGATTGTTTTTATCAGTTTAGTGCGTATTGTTGAAGGTATGTAAGTATGTCAGATTATCAATAAAAATAGGACAATATTTTTGATATAGTAAAACGGCTACGTTTGGCTGCGTTCATGTTTTTATATAAAAAAAAGTGTATCGTTTAAGAATATCACAAGAACTTGCGTCTGAATGCAGTCATTAATGCTCTGTACGGTTTAGATGGTTCGTCGGGTCTAGTCAGTACAAACAAACTTTCCAACATGAAAACGTATCTAAAGCAACCATTTTATTCACTTCTCTTATCTTAACTGCCGAAGACGAAGCAAGTTGTAAAAAATTATTGATTTGGGTCCAAATCAGGGGGATATGGAAACAGTAACGATGGCAGATGCTTTTCGCAAATTCGAAGAAATCTTCTCAAATCTTGGGGGTAAAGCATGAGGTGATTTAAAGACCTGACAAAAAATAAAAATAAAAAAGTGGATTTTCCGTAGATGTAAACAAGGTTGCAGACAGTCAAAATATTGATAGAAGCGTATCCGTGGTATTGCAAGCCTACGTCTATCCACAAAGTCCTCATTCATGGTCCTTTAATAGTAGAATGGGTTCCTTTGCCAATCGGTCTGCTTTTCGAAGAGGCACATGACTCAAGAATAAAAGATATCGCGATGGTTTCTCTCGTAAATGTAGTTGACAAAAAAACATGGAGGACGTTTTTCGTTGGTTACTGGTAACAACATATCCCATAATCAATAGGTATAGTGCTATAGCCTGCATACTAAATCTTCGGAGGAAAATAATTTCCTGATTCGGAAGGTTAACCGAGCTTCTTCGTCGGACTAGTGTTATTTTTGCAACAGATAGTATTAAGACGTTGTCAGTTGTAGGCAAATAAATTTAATTTAAGAAGAAATGATAAAAGTTTTTAGCGCTTGGTTCCTTTTCGATAAGCTTTATCCATATATAAAACAGTTTGCCAATAAAAGCATTTATTATTATTATTGTTATTATTATTATTATTATTAAATATATTGGACAATGAGAATGAAAACAACATCGTTAAAATTATTTTTTGAGACGATTCTGTTGAAGAGCATCTTTCAAAAAGCCAAATTTAACAAAGTGAAAATAAAGACAAGGTAGTGGACGAACCAGTGCAAAATATTTTTAGTTTACTGGAAAAAAATTGTCATCGTTTGAGCACACAGGAACTAGCAAGACAGGGTCGAACAAGACAAGAAAATATTGTACTACATTTACATGGTCCTAAAGAAGAGGCCAGAACAGTTCAATCTCCTAAACAAGTTTGTAGTTTATTGATCAATCAACAAATAATAAATACTATTGTTTTTCATTTAAATGAATAAATTACTCGTGAATGCAATGATATTAGACAACACAGCTACATAAAACCAACAAATATGACAGAAATAAAGGCTTTTATTGGTCTATTATTTTTAGCAGGTGCATTGCGTATATCAAACTTTGGTCTGTAAAATTTGGAAATGGAATATTTAGTGCAACAATATCACAACAGCGATTCCAATGTTTAGCTTTATGTCTGAGGTTTGATATTAAAGAAAGTAGAGCTGAAAGAAGGTTAGTTGATAAATTTGCACCTATACGTGAATTATGGGACATTTTTGTGGAAAACTGTAAATAATACTATACACTATTGACGAGCAGCTTGTAGGATACAGAGGAAAATGTCCCTTCCGTATTTACATGGCTAGTAAGTCTGATAAATATGAATTAAAAATGATGCTACATGATGTAAAAACATTTTATATGCTCAATGCAATTTCATATGTTGGAAAAATAACTACAGAAAATAATTAATCAGTACCAGCTTATTATATACGAAAACTTTCAGAACCAATACATGGAACCAATAGAAATATTACAGTAGGTATGTAGATAATTGGTTTACATCAATTTCAATGAAATTATTCCATTAGCTAAAAACATTTTAACTGTACAAACTAGCTCTTCTTGGAACTTTGAGAAAGAACAAGGGAGAAATGCCTACAACTTTTCTAAATGAAAAAGAAGGGGGTACATCGCTGTTTGCTTTTGAGAGAAATAAAATAGAAATAATGCCCCCACGCATTTTTTTAAACATGCTTGACGCGATTAGAATAAATTATATATACAATGTATATTATACATATATATTTTTCAGTGCATTCTGATAAAATTAAATATTAAACAAATACCATAAAATTTTTCTGTTTTTTTGCTCAAAAAGCCAAGTGTGAAGTTCATGTCGCCAAAACTAAAAATTGAAATTCGACAAATTCTAAAATTAAATTAAATTGTTTAAATTTTTATGTTTCAATTTTAAATATATGTTTTCGCATTTAAGGTAAAAGAAGATTTAACATAAAATTATGGAAAACCTTTACGGATTGCTTTAATTGCCTTCCAATAGCAGCAATAATAGATGAGAAAATATTCTGTTGTCATGGTGGATTAAGTCCTGATTTGCAGGGTATGGAACAAATTCGACGAATAATGCGACCTACTGATGTACCGGATTCAGGTTTGTTTATATCAGCCCCGGATCTAGGGAAATTAAATCGGGGTACCTGCCCTGCCCAGCTGACATGGTCACGTCATATAAACGTCAATTATAGGTAATTATTGTTAAATGACGTCGACGAAATTACATTGACGTCTCTACGACATCAATGTCAATTTTTCAGCTGCATTAAAGTGATGTGCCTGTTGGTTTTAGAAAAATAAACAAAAGTCCACAATGTACAAAATTAATTTACACACAGTTTTATTGTTAAAATTATTATTGTATCACTGTAGGTCGACGTAATGTCGACGTTGGCAAATTGAGTTTTTTAAATCATTAATCTAAAATGCTGGAGGGGATTGGCACCAAAAATATTATGTGAGGTAAAATGAGAAAATGAGGACCGAAAAAAATAAAATATACAGTTATTTTCAAATTATTTATTTTTCTTAGGTCTTCTTTGTGATCTTCTTTGGTCCGATCCAGACAAAGACGTGCAGGGCTGGGGCGAAAACGATCGTGGAGTGTCGTTCACATTTGGAGCCGATGTCGTTGGAAAGTTCCTCAACAGACACGATCTAGATCTGATTTGTCGGGCGCATCAGGTGGTCGAAGATGGTTACGAATTCTTCGCAAAACGTCAGTTGGTCACCCTGTTCTCGGCACCAAATTACTGCGGAGAATTCGACAACGCTGGAGGAATGATGTCAGTCGACGAAACGTTAATGTGTTCTTTTCAGGTAACCAAATTGTTAAAACACTGTCTTTTGTGTAAATCTGGAACAGCATGAAACCTAAATTATCTACAGTCCGTTCAGGCTAAGTTGAGCGCTTTGGTGTGGGATCATGTGGCCGTTAATTAAATTAAACATCGAATCATCGCGAGATTTCGGTAACAAGAAGGTAATTTATCAGTGCCGCGGCTTGCCGTTTGTTCGTACAGGGCGGCTACCGAAATATATGTATTTAGTTGTGCCTGAACATAGAGATGATGGACGGGGTGACATTCCTTAGACCGCTCAACTTAGCCTGAACGGACAGTACAATTGTGACGCGCAAATGACCTAAGCATCCCAGCGCTAATTTTATAGGAGAAAGGAAATAACAGACGACCGCGCTATACGGAAACATAAACCGAGGATATTTAAGAAAAATTATAATTAACTTTAGATAATAAAAGAGTATTTAATTAACCTATAACGATCATAATAAAATGAGGATAATCATTAAAAGCGGGATATCCCCCAAATGTAGATTTTGGATAAAGATAAATATGGATACTATTGATTAAAAAAGTTCTGGGATAAAACTAAAATACAATGTAAAAAAGTATTCCTGTAATTAGACTTTGTATAATAAATATAAAGAAATAAAAATTAATATAAATAAATTAAAAATTAAAATAAAATATAAATAAACAATCCAGAACTTGATTTTTGAGGATCTCGTCACAATTGTTAAATAGTCATCTGCTTACCTAGGTAGCTACAATTAAAATAGTTTCGCAAGAAAACAAGCTTTTTAGCAAAATAAAGTCAACAATCCTATTAAACGGTTTTTGGTATACACTTTTGGCATCGATAGGCAATGGTATGTAATAGTTTTAAATCTCTACTCTGACCAATGGGCAAAAGCTAATAATAGAAAGAAAAAAAAGAAGGCTTGTATAAAATGTTGAATTTTTAAATAGACATAAAACATAAAATAAAAAATTAAATAGGGGAGACCGGGGTGCATATTTGTTTGTGGCGGACGTAATATTCATTAAATTACGATCGGATCATGCTCGTGCTAATATGTCTCTGCCTGTCAGAGTCTGACATACCTAACGTTTAGATTTAGTACTAAGCAAAATAATATTTGTGTTAACACATTTGTGGGTTTTTTATGTAAATATTTCATAATTATCAGTGGCGGCTGGTGGATTTTGGGCACAACCATATCTCAGTTATTAGACATGGGACCCACATCAAATTTAAGAGTTTATAATGACATTATATAGACAAGTTCTGCCCAAGCAGAATTTAAATTGAAGTTTGCGAAAAAAAGTTAGTTTTTAAGTGTGCCCCCCCCAGTCTCCTGCCCCCTAAATTAAGATAATTCAAATTAAAGTTGTACAATATTTAATTCACTGAAGTTTATCAAAAATTTTCAAATTTTATTAAAAAAATCAAGAATTACAGGCTTTATACCATTTTACATTTTTATTATTTCTTTTACTAAATTTAAAAAAAGGTAGAAATGGTATAAAATCTGTAATACTAAAATTTGAAATTTGCCGATAAGCTTCAGTGAATTAAATATTGTACCACTTTAATTTAAATTATCTTAATTTGGGGGGCACACTTAAAAACTAACTTTTTTTTCGAAAACTTTAATTTAAATTTTGCTTGTGCAGAACTTGTCTATATAATGTCATTATAAAGTCATATAAATTTGATGTGGGTCCCATGTCTAATAACTGAGATATGGGTGTGCCCAAAATCCACCAGCCGCCACTGATAATTATAATAAATAAAAATGAGTGAAAAAAATAAGATATATTTTGTATGTATGATTGAAAGTAAGTTAATAATAACACATTCAAATTAAGAATAAATACAAAATAAGAAGTAGTTTTGTTACTCCCAGGGCGTTAAAAACTCTTTTGGACCAATAAAAAAATTCAATAATTGTCAGTGTCGATATATATTAGGGTGCTTCATTCAAACAAAAATTTTGAGCTATTACAATGCTCCTAATCTTTATTTTAAGCCGTTGCTATTCAATTTTATAATATGTCCCTTAAAAAAACATTCTTTTCTCCTTCCGCTCGTACAGTAAGAATATTTTTTTCGAATTTCGGTTCTAAAATCTTTATACAGGATGAAATTATCTTCAAAAATGTCTATTTAATGTCGTTCTAAAATGAAGCACCCTAATATATCTATATTTTTTCTATTAATAATTGTACATTTTATTAATCGTTTAACGAACAAATGTATGACATTCGGTAGAGAAGTGTTTTTGTACTTCGCTCAAGGAAACTTTAAGCTCAGCACAAAAATACTAAATTCTCAGCTTAATGACATAAATAACTATTTTGAAAACTTTCATTGGAAGTTGACCCTTACATATGTATTATATAATATTTTATTCGTTTAGATGCAAAACATGCCTACATTTTTACTTATACTTAAGTTAAATTTAAACGATTATTTTTAAGTTTTAAAAGGCCCATCCGCGGCTCCTATACATAAGAGCCCACAGATCCTAATTTCCGGTTTAACCCTGTACCCTAGGGTACAATCAGCTGATTATATTATTTTGTTAATATTAAAATCGTTATATATTTTTTAATCCTAATTTTCTAGTCTATAATTCTGATTTATGATTATATTATTTTGTTAATAATAAAATCGTTAAACTTATTTTAGATTTTAAAACCGGCTGAAAAGAAAAGCAAACTAGCATACCAAGGTGGGGCATCTCCAGCTCCTTCAGCAACAAAAACTGCGGTATCCAAAAAGAAATAAATTATACTACTAGCTCAAACATTTAATTGTATTTTATTGTTTTGCCAATATATTTTATAAACCTGCATATTCTTACAAGACTCAAGAATGTTAGACTGAAAGAAGTATTATATTATTTAATTTTAATTATTTTGTAACAAGCTTTGGACATTATACATTTCAATATATTTTTGTACGTTTTAATACCTCTTTGCCTTTTTAGTAGACAATAGTTTTAATTTATTAGATTATAATCTCATAACATAATTGTGGATTTAGCATTGATTACCCTGTTAAAAATCACCCATAAAGACCAATAGAAAAGCTATTGGGATTTTCCAGCGGCAGCTCTATTGGTTTGAATTGGTCTCAATAGTGGTATCTGTACCATGAATTACCAATTCAAACCAATAGCGACACCGCTGGAAAATCCCAATACAGACCGATAGAGACTAATCGTATTTTATTGGTAATTCCCAATAGATATATTATAGATATATTTTATTGGTAATTCCCAATAGAGCTATTTGGATTTTCCAGAGGTACCGCTATTGGTTTGAATTGGTCCCCACTATCCATTTTAGACGTCTTTAAGGTAAAAAATTACGTGTTTTGATGGTTAAATAATTTCTCAAAAATAGTGCTGTTTAACATTTAATTTAAATTTTATAAATAGCTTCTGCTAAAAGTAAGTAGTGGGGCCCACTGCTTACTTTTCGCAGAGTGGGCCACAGGACGACCTCTGCCCCTTTAAAAATTCCAAAACGCCAGGCGTTTCCATGGCCAGTAATATTGCCTTAGTAAGGAATCCTTACTTAGCAGCTCAAGGCATTCCACCTTTATAGGCTTATGTATTGTGCTACAGAGGCGAGAGGTATGCATGGGTTGCCTACCTATTGGCGAATTTTGAAAATAAATATTAAAGTGGTATATACCAATAGGGTTCCTTGTACCTACATACCGATAAAATACCAATTCAGACCATTAGTTTATCTATTGGTATTTTCCAGTAAGAAAATTGCCAATAGAAACAAGTGGTCATTTGTATTAAATTGCGCAGGCGCTGAACATTTAAGTGGTATTTACCAATTGAATTTCAATTGGGAATTTCCTGTACTTGTAACTTCTTATAAAAACCAATTCAGACCATTAGGTAATCTATTGGCATTTTCCAGTACGGAAATTACCAATAGAAACCAATGCTCATTCTGTTGAGAAACCAATAGGCCCAATAGAGACCAATTCATTCCATTCTGATTTTTTATTGGTTTCTATTGGTCTCTATGGGTGATTTTTAACAGGGTAGGTACTAATAATTATTAATGATTAAGTAAGAACCAAAGAGAAACACTACGCCTGGTAACCTATAGCAGCAGTGCACTTTTGTATACTGGGTTGCATAGCACACAATTAGGTATCCAAATAAGTATTTTTTATACAAAATTTAGTATTCTTTAAAATTTACTTGGTAATATTGTATTAAACGTTCTGTATAGTTTTCTTAATCAATATAAATTATTAGTAATATTTTTATGTTGGCCACAGAACTTTTCAGTTGGTAATCGTAATAATCCAATAAATTTCTCCAGTCAACATGGCTGAACCCGAGTTGAATGTTGATAACCTGATACAAAGATTATTAGAGGGTAAGTTCATTAAGATTTTATTATATTAACTAATTTATGGTTTAGAATATAGACAAATGTAACTTTTACATAAACAGTAAGCATGTAAAGTGATATAAAACCTTTATTATTTACCTGTCAAAGTCTTAGACCTCTAAAATCCATTATTTTCGTCACAAATCTAATTTAGCTCACTAAAATACACTAACTCCTTATTTAGCGGGTAGATTTTTAATAAATTTTATGTGTTTAGTCACTGATACAGATTTTGTGCTTTTTAAACACAGTTTTACTTTTTGGGTTTTGTTTTGTATAAAAATATTAGTATGAATGTTTTTTATGTTTGTGCTGCTTTTTGGTGTGATGTCAATTAAGGGTTTAAAGCTCAACGGGAAGTTCAGGAAAATAAGGATCCAAAGAAGAAATCTAAAATCAAAGATATTTTTATATCTTCAGAACGTAAGATACAATAGTTTAAGTCTAGTTAACAGAAAACGGATTTATTTGCTAGCAAGAATACTTATTTAATGGTTTTTAAAGGGAACACAAGGGACAGCCAAATCAATGTTTAATTATTAGTATTTTTTTATTGGTCTTTGAGTAATGGGGATATAAAGTTTACATTAGTTTCTGAAAATCAGTTTTTTTTAAACTAATGTAAACTTGTTTAATATTAATTAAAAGATAGGTTCCTATTTAAATGAGTATTGAGTTGTTACATTGTTTTTATGGTTCCTATAATTTATAGATTAACCAGTTATTTTTATAGTAATAATTCCGTTTTTAATCTTGTGGCAAGAAATACCTTGTTATTACAATATTTGCATGGGTTATTGAATATATTTTATAATATAAATGTATACATATTTGTATTTTTACTGGTTTAAGGTAAATGTTTAAAGTATTTCTTTATCAAGGTATATTCAATTGACCCTGTTGTGTATTTCAGTTAATTTTTTTATCTTTATCTTATTCTGGTCATGTTATCTTTTTATTGTACTAGGCATATCTAATAATTATTGATTAACTTGTAGTATAACTGAAATACCTACACTTTAAGTACTTATTTTGAATGATTACCTAGCTTTTTTTATTTTTTATTTTATTGTAGTTTTTATTTTATATGCTTTAAAAGGGTATTTAGGTATTTTTCTTAGCCAATATATATACATATATATGTTTTTTATGTATTTTATGTTGGTACATTCTATTTTTAATTTCCCTTTCGTCAAAATGTTAAAGGCACCAGTTTATAAACTGATCTTATTTTTAAGTATCCATCCAATGAGGGTTTGCTCTATCTATTATAATATACGAAAATAGCTCACTGACACCATACCATGCTATAGGGGGGAGGAGTAGGTATAACAAGTTAAAATTGAACTTTGTTTTTGTTATTTTAATGTTTTTATTTATTTTTTATAAAAGGGTGAAAAATAATATTTTAAGGACTTTTCTTAAATAAAAAATTAAAGTTTGTTAATAATAAAAAAGTTATGATCATTTAAAGTTTTCATTTTATGTAGAAAACTTGTCAACTATGTTAATTTTAGTTTAATGTAGGTAGATGTCTAGTCATCTTGTTTATTTTGTTTTTATATGTGTTATATTCAGTATTCCCAGTAAGAACGTTGCAAAAAGTACTTGGAAAAAATTGTATACTTTAATATCCTGCCCCACAGAAAATGCACCCAGAGAGTGTTAAATAAAAAATAAGCACAACTATAACATAAAAGCAAAAAAATCTTATATATGATGGATAAGATAAATATTAATATCAATTAAACAATTCTTTAGTAATCATTGTAATATGTATATAATTCAATAAATCTCATTTTTAATATTAAAATTTAGGTAATAATAATAATATTATTAACTTTTTATCGCATAAGTTTGATGTAATAGTATATTTGTGTTAAAATAAAAATACCTGAATTAAAAATAAATAAAATAACATTTTACAATTTAAAACATAAGTATGGATGTCTGGCTAGATAAAAAATAACTACCAAACTTTGTTCATGTGTCATAAAAATATACAATTTGAGAATAAACGAGCATTTTTATAATATATCCGATAATATCCTAATATTATTATGCATGTTTATTTTTCCAACATAAACTATTATATTTGTTATATTTGTAGGTCAGATGTATTCCTTATTAATCACATTTTTTCTATTTTAAAAGGTAGATACTGATAGTGAGTAATATAAATTACATTACTCATAATATAAATATATATATTTTTTATATTAGATAGATTATAGATTTTAGTGTGTCGAATGTTCCTAAATACTTTACGTACTAAAAATCTTGGCGTAACTGTATTAATTTTTGAAATACCCATTTTCAAAGTCAAAACCTTCTTGTAACTTGAAGTCAAAATTGTTTGTTGATTTTGTTTTTTAAGTTTTATGAGCTTATAATTCAGTTATATATCTTGGCTACCTTTAACTAAGTATCTATTTATGTAATTAACTTCATTTTTTTTTCTTCAAAAATGTCACTTGCATCCCTTGGCTTCTAGGGCCTTATATAAGATTAAAAGAACAAATTTGATTAAAAAAGCTTATACAATTGGTTTATTAAATTTAATTTTTGCATTATTTAGCTGTTTTTATTAAAAGTGATAGAAGGTAATTATTTGTTAAAAAATCAATCAAACTTTATGAAAATACCCATCAAACATAAATACTTAGCTCTATCATTTAATTATATTAAACACATTTTGTTTTACCTTATTTTGACTCTTAAACATTAAATTTTGTCTGTTTCAGTACGAGGATGTCGTCCAGGAAAAACTGTTACAATGACAGAAGCGGAGGTGCGCGGACTTTGCCTAAAATCACGGGAAATTTTCCTACAACAACCAATACTATTGGAACTTGAGGCTCCTTTAAAAATTTGCGGTAAGTAACCTATTATTTATTTTCCAATTTTTAGAGCACAATATTTTATTTATTTCCATCTTTTAAATACGCATTGACAAGCTGTGACTGCGTTTTAGTCACAGTATGAACTTGGCAACAACGGATTTTGGGCTTTTTAGTCACAGGCTAAGTTAATTGATGTCACACAGTCAAAATAAAGTGCCCTTGTAAAATAATACTAAATGTAGACATTATTTTATTATGGTAATAGAAAAATATCAAATTATTAAATAGTTTCTTGATGCCAATCTTTTAAAATTGTATGTGCACGTTTTTACTGTCTTTTTTATTTCGCAGGCAGTAAACTATTTACCAATAAAGCATTTCAAATTTCGGGTGGAGTACCCATGAAACATATTCTTTACTTTCACCTTAAAAAACTGCTTGTGAATCGGATTTAAACGGTTATAGTCTATTTTAAAGGGTTAACTTATGATTTTTACAGAAACATTTGACCAACTAACACTGCCATCTTAAACGCCGGTAAAACAGATTCCTAAAATCAATTTGGTTACTCTATTTCGCTCACTCATTTTATTAAACACTCGCTCGCAAGATTCTTTTGTGCATAATTAGAATTCGTGACTAAAGTAGTAATCATACTTAATACATAATATACTATTTGTGTTTGTAGCAGAAAAAGTATAATATATAATTTATTAAACTACTATCCATCCATTTTTTTCTCGCACCTCTTGGTTTCCAGGGTTCTCACTAACGTTTAAATAATAATTTACTAAAATAATATGTTAATATGGTTGTATACAATATTTTGTCTACTCCTATTGCATAATATTGTTTTTTTTCGTGAATAATAATAAACATTATAAATCCCCTGCCTAACAACGGGAATAATTAACTCAATAGGATTTTAAATTAAGAGAAGGCGACTATAATAACATTTAAAATTGGTAAAAAGTTAGGTTAACCATTTGAAAGATGTTAGATTTTACTTATTTATTTTTGAAAATCATTTAATTATCTACTCATTGGAGTAGATAATGTAAAGTATTAGGTACACTCGAGATTAAACGCATTATCTCTCGTAAAATAATATACCAGTATTTCATGGGGTAAAAAAAGTATTTTTAATGTATTATGAAAAAAACGGTCATCTAAAGAGAATATTAAATTAAATTTTACGCTCTTAAAAACCTTTTTTACATTTTAACATACCTGTAATGATAAAACGGATCCATAGCAGTATTGTTTAAAAAAACAATTATTATAAAATGTTTTTTATACACCCATACATATTTCACAATATTGTTAAATAATATATTATAATTTAAACTTTATAGATGATATTTAAAAAAATCCACTTAAAATATTAAAAACAAAAAGTGTCCTTTAATTGTCCCACTTTGGTTCTCTGTTTTGGTTTATAAAATACACGTATTTATGGCTTGGTAATCAATACATTCCTATAATCCATAAAAAACAGTATCAAGTATCAAGCTTAATAAGTCAATACCACAAATACTATATTTGGTATATGACAGCACAATAATAACAGTTAATTAACATTAACATTGTTTTGCAACAGTTATGAAGTAAATATAAAATTTGTGGTAAATATTTTTTTTAAGTTAAATAGTGTGTCCAAAGTTATTGTTTTGGTACTTTGGTACTTATACAGGGTTTTTCAAAATGGTACCATGTTACTATTAGTTTAATTTTATTTCAATGTTTTTTCATGGATAACTTAACAAAATAAAATATCGTAATTATTATTGTGCATTTTTCTACTTAAAATTTTTCAATAAAATTTAGTAAAGGGTCGTTTTGAGGGGTGGTGAATCCAGTGCCGTGCTTAGCTGTTTAAAAAAATCGCTAATATGAATTACTCTTAAAAACTGACATAGTAGACCTTGTATTTTGTAAAAATATGGCGTTTTTTGCTTCAAAAATACAGTTTGTCAAGATCTACACTTTAAAACAAATCCGGTTAAAATAGCACAAGGGGTGAGTCGCAAACAAATTGGTCACACTGTATATGACTTTTTTTATTGAAATTTTTTTTTCACAATATCCCAAAAACAAGAGCTGATTTTTTATTCAGAATGCTCAAATTACCCTAGAACAATTAATGTATACCACGCAGCTGTTTACAAGTGTAATTATCATGGTAAATAGTCACAAATCAAACAATACAAATTTTTTATTTGCAGGGGACATCCATGGCCAATACACTGATTTGTTGCGGTTGTTCGAGTATGGGGGATTTCCTCCAGAGGCAAACTATTTGTTTTTGGGCGACTACGTCGATCGTGGAAAACAATCATTGGAAACTATTTGCCTTTTGCTTGCCTACAAAATCAAGTATCCCGAGAACTTTTTCTTACTGCGCGGCAACCATGAGTGCGCCTCCATTAACAGAATTTATGGTTTTTATGACGAATGTAAGTATTTTGCGCTTCTTGGCTCACACCTAATTGTCACTCCAAAAAATGATACATTTTAGTCTCATTGAAATTTTCCGCCAGATGAACCGTTTCCTTACAATCATGCCTTAAAAATTGGTATAGTTTTTATCTTTAAAAGTAAATCTACAGCGTAAAAAAGAAGAATTTCGTTTTGATTTCAACTTTAACCTTGAATATCTTTAAATGGAATGAATTTAGACAAAAATGTTAAGAAACTTTTTTTGTACAGCATTTGAATTCCCATAAGAATATCTATCTATCTTTTTTTTGGGTGGTGATTTTTACATGAAGCACAAAGTTCCAAAGTTAAAAGATCAAATTGTAAAACTATACCAATTTTTAAGTCATGATTGTAAGGAAACGGTTCAATTGACGAAAAATTCCAATCAGACTTTTTTTTAAAAATATTTTTAAGTCAATTTTGTTTAACTCAATGGTTTGCGAGTTCTGAGACAAAAACTCGATCAGGAAAAAAAAATAAAAATACGATGATAGACCTTATAATATTAATATTATGGACTCAAACTTTCACAATAATTTTTTTTGTCACCCCAAACAATATACTTAAAAAAATAGTCGATTTTTTTTAAATATATGGTGATTTTAACTCCAAATATGGTAGCAAAGAAATTGTATTAAAATGTAAATAAATGTGTATGTTTTACATGAATAACGATAACGAACAAGTTATAACGATTTTTGGTTTTGACGGGTTTATAGTTTTTTCAAATATTTTGAGAACCGCTGAATTTTTTACAATTTATAAATTTAATTTTATCAGACTTGTATTTACGCAACTTTTTTTCAATTTAACCGACCTAAATAAAAAAAATACCCTTCAGGAACATACTTAGTGCACCCTGTATAAGACCATGCTAGAAACAGATGTTGGATCCATTCGTAATACTTGGCACATCTGTTATGGCATTGTGACGTCACGTGATTCAAGGTATTGAATCTTGCGTTTTCGAAAAACTTTTGTGATACGTACATACGTAGATTTCAAATATTCAATAAAAAAATGCCCGACCCCATTATTGTTTTTTATTGTTCTAAAAAATAGTTTTATTATTTATACTTAATGCGTTTAATTTTTGTTGTTAAATTAATAAAAATCAATTTAAAACTTTGATTTGACTATTAAATTTCAAGTATAGGTAAATATGAATCCCCTGTATATATCCACTAAAGTTTCTCATTGCTAACATTTAACTTTTTTTAGGTAAAAGGAGGTTTAACATAAAACTATGGAAAACATTTACCGATTGCTTTAACTGCCTTCCTATTGCAGCAATAATTGACGAAAAAATATTTTGTTGCCACGGTGGCTTAAGTCCCGATTTACAGAGTATGGAGCAAATTCGACGCATTATGAGACCAACAGATGTTCCAGACACAGGTAGATACAATAGTTTTAAACTACATAATGTATCTTTACTGCTTACGTCTTAGGTCAACCTATTGCAGTGCTTTTAAAATATGTTTATTTTAAGCACCTTGATTGGTCGAGGTAAGAAGTAAGCCGTAAAAGATTCTGCGACAATTGTAGACCGGCCTTAATAGAAATGTAAATCAATAAAAAATACATGTGCTGTTATACCACACAGCTGAAGTGAAACTTATTGAGGTTAATTTAATTAAATTCGTATTTTCTTTCTATTTCATCGATAATAACATTTTTAGTGCTAACAATTTTATTTATTTGATTTATTAATATCATCAGAAATTGTGACATTTAATTAAGAAAGAAAAAAAACATATTTTCTTATTTAAGTTTTTGAGTTATTTTGGAATTTATAAGCTTTATTGAGCTTTTTTGAAGCTTCTTACTTAAGCTTTGAAGCTTTTAAAGCTTTCAAGCTGTTATAATTTTTTTTTAATTTGGATATTTAGAAAATTCTAAAATTTATAAAACAACAGAGTCAAACCACGTCAAGTGGGACCAGAAAATTTCACGAAATCACCGATTTTGAAAATAATCACATTATTGTGTAGTAGGCATGACTCATATGTCACAGTAAAAAAATTGTTTTAAAATTCGTTTTTTTGGTAATGTTATTAAGGTTGACAATTTTGTCAAACTTTGGAGCACGGTAAAATTGAAAAAATAGAATTTCTGGGACCACTCTGTATAATTGAATTAAGTTTTACACACTATTGTAGAAATGTTTAGAGTATATAATGATCATTTAATTAAAGTTAATTTGTTTAAATAAAAGAATTTTGCATACATTTATTATAAACAATTGAAATTTTGTATGTGTTCTTCACGCTGAAAAAAAATTAATCTTGTGTCATAATATGCGGCAAACGTTCCCGTTTAATAAGATGTACTCAAAAATTTGCCTTTCATTCCGGAGATATTAATTTTTTTGCCCCGCTGTGCGCTTGATCAGTACGCGGCGCGCTTCGCTGCTAGCTCGTCCGTTCTAACGTTTTAACGGTGTGCCTGAACGAAGTTTAAGTCACATAAAAATGCCGCCAAAAACTGATTGTTGTTTCTTGTTCGGGACTCTTTGGTGACTTAAAAATGATATTTACCAAAGTTCTAGCTGCTCCTCTTTTCGAAATTGTTCGAAAATTCATGATTTTTTTAAAAATTTTTGTTTATCTCTTTGACAGAGTACACATTTGCACACGGATTTTTATAAAATTGGAGTATATTATTTAGGAGACTTAGAGAATATTTTTTAATACTGTTCACATCATTTGATTTATACAGGGTTAGGCAAAAATCACTTATTTTTAATAATGCAAAAGCGTAAATTCATTATTTTAGCATAACACGCGAAAAATATTTATTCCCAATTTTTTTTTAGATATTTCTAGGTCTATCAGGTTACAAAATGGCATTATTATTAACCTTTTACAAGAAAAATAGATTTGTAATAACATTTAATAAAATAACGCTTAGAGAGTATTAAAAATGTTGTTTAATTAGTAGTTTTCAATTTTGAACGAAAAATTGGTTGAAGTTAAAAAAGATATTTACCAAACTTCTAACTGTTTTTTTTTTAATTTGTAAAAAATTCAATTTTTTTAAAATTATTTGTTTATCGCAAAGTCTACCTTTGCCAGAGTACACATTTGTACACCGATATTGTAAACGAGAGAAACTGTTTTTATATATATGCTTAGATTTATACAGGGTTAGACAAAAATCACTTTTTTATATAGTAAAAAGCATAATGCATAAAAAAGATTTTTCAAAAAAATTCGAAAAGAGGAGCAGCTAGGATTTTGGTAAATATCATTTTTAAGTCACCAAAGGGTCCCGAACAAGAAACTGCGGAATTTTTATGTGACTTAAACTTCGTTCAGACACACCGTGTGCTGACGAGCTAGAAGCGAAGCGCGCCGCGTACTGATCAAGCGCACAGCGGGACAAAAAATTTAATATCTCCGGAATGACATATGAAGGACAAATTTTTTAGTACATTTTATTAAACGGGAACGTTTGCCGCATATTATGACACAAGATTATTTTTTTTCAGCGTGAAGAACACATACAAAATTTCAATTGTTTATAATAAATGTATTCAAAATTATTTTATTTAAACAAATTAAACTTAATTAAATGATCATTATATAGTCTTAACATTTTTACAATAGTGTGTAAAATTTAATTCAATTATACAGAGTGGTCCCAGAGATTCTATTTTTTCAATTTTACCGTGCTCTAAAGTTTGACAAAATTGTCGACCTTAATAACATTACCAAAAAAAAACGAATTTTAAAACAATTTTTTTACTGTGACATATGAGTCATGCCTACTACACAATAATGTGATTATTTTCAAAATCGGTGATTTCGTGAAATTTTCTGGTCCCACTTGACGTGGTTTGACTCAACATGAAAACTCAAAAAAAGTTTTAAAGTTCAACTCAAATGCTTTAAAAAAGCTCCAAATTTAATGTATTTTGGAATTTCATAAAATTTTAAAAATTTTATAATAAATTATTAGTAGTCTTCGATTACTATATAATATACAGGGTGTTTACGGTCTAGGGGTCGAAAATTGAACCGGCGGTGTAAGGTAATAAAGTAAAGTAATGGTAGATTTGTTGGAATTTTGAAAAAAAAATGAATTATAAAAAAGTTATTAAAATTTAAATTTATTCAAAGTTTTGATACAACTTTTGAGGGTCATTGGTTTGATACGGGTGGAGACTTAAATAAAAAAACTGACAACAAAACGTTTCTTAAACAATAAAGAATAATGTCATGGATTTGAATACTTCAAAAAAAACTTTCTAATTCCGTCAAAAAACTGAATTAATTTTGCAATGGCTCATGTTTATTCTAATAACGAATTAGTGGATATGATAATGGTGTACGGGGAAGCACAAGGTAATGCTGAAGAAGCAAGTCGAATTTACGCTAATAAATTCCCAAATCGCTTTCACCCCGCGCCTCGGAGATTTTTTAACGTAACGCAGCGAGCCCGCGATACCGGGGAGCTCCAACCCCATTATGGTCGTGATGGGGGCCCTGATAGGTTGCAAAGAATTTTGAACGCAGAGGAACAAGTACTGCAACTGGTAGCAGAGGACCCATCACGAAGCACTAGGAGCATTGGTCGTCAGTTACGAGTATCAAATAGGGTAGTTTGGCGCACCCTCAATGAAGACCTGCAGCACCCTTATCACTTTCAAAGAGTGCAGGCTTTAAATCCTGACGACCCCGAAAGGAGAATCGAGTTCTGCCAGTGGATTCTCCAACAAAATGAGGCTAATCCTAATTTTGTTGACGAAATTTTGTTCACTGACGAATGTACATTTACCAGAAATGGTATTTTTAATTTTCATAATTACCACCAATGGTCCGCAGAGAACCCTCATGCCATCAGACGTACCAATTTTCAGCAAAGATTTTCCATTAATTTTTGGGGTGGAATAGTAAATGGATGCCTGCTAGGCCTCTATGAACTCCCACAAAGAATGAACGGCCTCGAATACCTGAATTTCCTCCAACATGGCTTAGAACCGCTTGTGGATGACGTCGTACCTCTGGCAATCCGGCAAAGAATGTTTTTCATGCATGACGGTGCTCCATGTCACTACCTCGAAGCAGTCCGTGCGTTTTTGGATCACGAGTTTCCGTATCGTTGGATTGGGCGTGGGGGACCAATTGCTTGGCCACCAAGAAGCCCTGATTTAAATCCGATGGATTTTTATGTATGGGGCTTTCTAAAAAACTTAATCTATCGGCCAGGATTGCCAGAGGTGCAAGACGTCAATGAGCTTCGTCAAAGGGTCCACGAGGCTACAGAACAGTTACGAGAAGGTGGTGCTATGAGGCAAGCTTGCCAATCTCTGTTGAGACGCGCACGACTGTGCTTAAACTGCAACGGAGGAAACTTCGAACATTTGCTTTAATAATGTAGTTCCAAAATAAAAAGCTTGAATTAAAGAGTGTTTTATTATTTATTAATGCGATTTTACTTTTTCAATTTTCAATCGTAAACACCCTGTATAACAGATTTTTTGGCAATTACATAACAACAACATCTGCGTTCAAAATTCTTTGCAACCTATCAGGGCCGCCATCACGACCATAATGGGGTTGGAGCTCCCCGGTATCGCGGGCTCGCTGCGTTACGTTAAAAAATCTCCGAGGCGCGGGGTGAAAGCGATTTGGGAATTTATTAGCGTAAATTCGACTTGCTTCTTCAGCATTACCTTGTGCTTCCCCGTACACCATTATCATATCCACTAATTCGTTATTAGAATAAACATGAGCCATTGCAAAATTAATTCAGTTTTTTGACGGAATTAGAAAGTTTTTTTTGAAGTATTCAAATCCATGACATTATTCTTTATTGTTTAAGAAACGTTTTGTTGTCAGTTTTTTTATTTAAGTCTCCACCCGTATCAAACCAATGACCCTCAAAAGTTGTATCAAAACTTTGAATAAATTTAAATTTTAATAACTTTTTTATAATTCATTTTTTTTTCAAAATTCCAACAAATCTACCATTACTTTATTACCTTACACCGCCGGTTCAATTTTCGACCCCTAGACCGTAAACACCCTGTATATATTACGGTGCTTTTTTTTTCACGACTATTTTTATTTTTTCGCTCCCAACTCAAAATCTTGTTGAAAATCTTTATACGCTTTGGTCGAGTACTTTGAGTTAATATTAAAGGCTCAAATTTTCAGGGAATTTTTTTTTGAACATTTTCAACAAAATTTTGAGTTGGGAGCGAAAAAATAAAAATAGTCGTGAGAAAAAGCACCCTAACATAATATGTATATTATATAGTTACTATAGTTGCCCATTTTAGATCTGCCAATTTCAATAAGTGTACACAATTTTTCGTCAATTTTGAAAAAAGGGATTTTAAAACACTTTCAAATTTTAATTAAATACAAGAATTATAATACTTTGGCCAATTTCGATTTATCATTTTAAATTTATGAACTTACTACTAATTTTCTAATAAAATAACTTGAAACCCTTAAAATTAAAATTTTCAAATTATTTCAGTCATCCATTTTAAAATTTCCATTACGAGTTTTTAAAATACATCTATTTAGTTGTTTTTTAATTTTTTTGTTTGTTTATATTCACAATGTGGTGTGTATTTTTTAATTTAATATAAGAATTATAATAATTCGACCAATTTTGATATACCATTCGACCAATTTTGATATACCATTTTAAATTTATGAATTTAATTACTAATTTTCTAATAAAATAACTTAAAATTAAAATTTTTAAATGATTTAATTTTTTTTAATAATTTGGCCATTTTGGATTTTCCATTAAGAATTTTTAAAATAAAAAGTATAGGAAATCTAAACCTTTAACGGCTTTTGGCAAGCTTTTTGGGGATTGGGACAGGACCACTGCAGTTTCGTATCGCAAAGTTTTGGTATACTCTGTCCGCAAAGAGGTTTCACTCAAAAAATGTTTAAATTTCATAAAAATTAATTAAAAATTTTGTAATTTTTTTATTTCTTTATACCGCAATCTAAAATATAATCATTATTTTAGTTGTTTTTTAAGTTTTTTGTTAATTTAAATCCACAATGTGGTATGTGTTTTTTAATTTTTTAATTGAATATAAAAATTAAAATAATTCGGCCAATTTTGATATACCGTTTTGAATTTAATTACTAATGTTTCAATAAAATAACTTGTAACCCTTTAAATTAAAATTTTCAAATGGTTTTAATTTTTTTAAATAAGTTGGCCATTTTGGGTTTTCCATTACAAATTTTTAAAATACATCAGCGACCTCAAAAACCAAAGTATATCAACTCTAAACCTTTAACGCAGTTTCATTTCGGGAAGTTACTTAAAAAATGTTTTTATTTCTTGTTCCTTTAGTTGTTTTTTAAGTTCCTTTAGTTGGTTTTTAAGTTTTTTTTATTGTTTAAATCCGAAATGTTCAATGAAAAATGTCTTCTTTTGTAGGTCTTCTTTGCGATCTTCTTTGGTCCGATCCGGACAAAGACGTGCAAGGGTGGGGCGAAAACGATCGCGGCGTTTCGTTCACGTTCGGCGCGGACGTGGTCGGCAAGTTCCTCAACCGACACGATCTCGATTTGATTTGCCGCGCTCATCAGGTGGTCGAAGACGGTTACGAGTTTTTCGCGAAACGTCAGTTGGTCACCCTGTTCTCGGCGCCGAACTACTGCGGCGAATTCGACAACGCCGGCGGCATGATGTCCGTAGACGAAACTCTAATGTGCTCATTTCAGGTAAGATTTTTTTTAACTATAGGTCCACTGTCTCATTTGGTTGCGACTGCGGGGTATCTCCATGAACGTTTTTTTAGTAAGTAAATGCGTTTATGGGTAATTTTCATATAGTTTTAATATACCACCATCCAATTATATTTGACACTTAAGACATAAATAACACTCATAAACTAAGAAAACATAAACAAAGTAAAAAAAGCACTCTAATCAAACTCCATGGAATTTGTAAACACATTAGACTTTATACTAAAAGTAAAAAAATACCTGCTAATGGGAAAAACCATTACCAAAAGGGTAAGAGTAGCCCAATTAAAATACTGGGCCCACGCATATGTTTTGGGTGTGATAAAGTATACAAAAACTTACTTTTCCTGTTTTTTCCGAAAATGCTCAAAATTCTCAAAATGCTAAAAATGCTCAAAATTCTCCTTTATATAAATTCTCGGTTTTTTTTTCGTTTATGCTCGTTTATTCTCGTTCATGCTCGTTTGTGCTCGTACGTGCTCGAGAATTTTACATCACTATTAAAAACACATATAAAACATTTTCTACCAAAATTGTTTAAAAAGTTAATTTTTTTTAATCTTAAAACAATTGATAATCAAAAAATATTTTAAATATAAAATGTAAATGTAAGTTTAAAATATACGCTAAAGAAGTATCGCTAGTAGCGCCACCGCTCGGCTGTTATCATCGTAACAAAAGTAGAACTTTTGATAATCAGCTGTCAAACGCTTAGGTTACAAATGAGTGTTTTTAAGAATAAAGCCGGAAAATGTTAAAAAATATCGAAAAAAACCGTGGATCTATTTGTTGTGTTGTTGGGTGTAGTTTGAGAGGAAATCATGGGTTTTTACCGGTTTTCCAATAAACAGTGTTAATCTGAATGAAGAAATAAATTGCATACAGTCTCTGTAAATATAAATTGTACCTATTAGATACAATAAATACATATTTTAATAGTGATTAACGTGAAAAGTGTAAACATTTCAATTCAGTAAAAATCGTCAAACAAATAATGCTGGATTTATGCAGCACACATTAACATTAAGGTAACATTAAGATTAAGATTAACATTAACATTAAGAATTTAAATGAATGTAATCCATTGGAAGCTTTTATGCAACACATTAACATTAACTTTAGCATTAAGTTAACATTAAGAGATGGCCAACTTTTATCTTCTTAATGATAATGTTAATTTTTATTCCTCCTGCGCAGGTTTGCGGCGCAATTTTTAAATAAACCGTGTCAGTAATGCCAACATAGCCGAAAATAAAATGAAACTTAATGCTGAATGATTGATTTTTTATTCAATGATTGTGTTCTTTGGTTTATTGTTTGACGTGGAGTTTATAGTTTTCATTTATTTTACTTAGCAGATGCTAAAACGGGATTAAAACAAAATTCAAACAAACCAAAAATGTCAGATGTCAAAATTACTTTAACTTATACGCATGCTTAATTTCCTATTAATTTTGCTGCATAAATACCCTACTATTAATGTTAAATTAATCTTAATCTTAATGTTAATGTTAAAGTTAATCTTAATGTTAATGTGTGCTGCATAAATCCAGCATAAGTCGTCTAAATTTAAACAGCATTTAGCATTATTAAAAGCGTTGCTTAAGAATTCTTTAAAGTCTCCACTCAGCGGTAAAATACCATTATATTATGTTTTATATCGGCCATTCCAAGCCCATGGACAGGACACATCAGAAACATGTCTAAATATATTCTTGTTACTTCCTTAAGTTTACTTATTTTTTCTACGAGTATTTATGAGAAGTATTAGCCAAATTTGGCTAATACTTCTCATAAATACTCGTAGAAAAAATAAGTAAACTTAAGGAAGTAACAAGAATATATTTAGACATGTTTCTGATGTGTCCTGTCCATGGGCTTGGAATGGCCGATATATAATATTATGTGGCTATGAATTCGTAGGTATATTTTGTTGTTTAAAATGCAGTAGTCGGCATTTTTTAGAGAACTCAAATATAAAAATGATTGATTTTGAGGTTATGTTTGTGCAAAAACTATTTTTTACTAATTTCTTAAAAATGTACAAACTTAAATATAAATTACATTAGGTAAAGTTATCATTAGTTAATGTACTTACCGAATTGGATCCTTTGGCAAAACATGAAAATGCAACGATTTAGTTCTTGAATTTTATTTAGGTACTATTGAAAACACAATTATTCACCATGTTCCCTTTGATAAAATACACACACGAACGTAACTATATAAGCATTTAAGCGTTGAGTTTCTTAATCAATGATATAAGGAATAATCAATCGAAATCGAATACTATAAAAGTTTTTTAATTTTTTCCTTGCAACGTAAAACACAAATAACGTGCGCGATTTAGCTGTGCAATTGAACAAAATTTGTAGAGTAAGATTTCTTGCCTTCCTCTCTTTTATAAAAAAACTACCTATTTATTTAAAAATGATGTATAATCTGTGCTTTAAATTTATTGTTGACAATTCTTAAATTCAGGCAATGCATTCGAAGTCCGCCATCAGGTGGCGCGCGTTGCGAAAACCCGATACTTCTTTAGCGTATTGGTTTTTAAAAATTGTAGTTTTAATATAATATTCTCCAAATTATTGGTTTAAATTTGTAAAGAGTCATTTAAATAATAGTCGATAATTTTTAATACAATACTTATTCGTTTTACAAGTGTTGAAAAGCGACTTTTTTATGGGAGTGTTGCTTGAAGAAACCTTTGCTCACAAGTGAAACAATGTTTTTTCTACAAACCTTTTATTTTTTAATATTTTTAAATACAAAACAAAATAACCTAAAAACGTGTTTGACAGCTGTTAAAATTACTTTCATCCTTCTCAACTTAAATAAAGGCACTAAAAATTAGAATTTATTATACAAACACAATTAATTGTGTTCTTAATAATATTAAGACATACAAATTTTAATAAAATTACGCAAATTCGAAGAAATCAAGCTTGTTGTACGCCTGAATATCAAACTAAGAAGATTATATTCAGGATCTTCAACACTGAGTTCTGCGCATTTGCAGAGATAAAGAAGGTATCTTTTTAACCTCTATTATTTTGTGCATATGTCAAGCGTCGAACCTTTACCAATGTAAATAAGAAAATTATAATGTAATTATATTATAATATTTTAAATTATAATAAAACCTTCTTAGTAGTAAACAGAACCGTTTGTTAAAACAGTGAGCAAATTTATGAGCTAATCAGTATTACAGTAACTCTAGTTGGAGCAGAAAACGTAAACTGTAATGATGTTAATTTTGGTCATCAGTAATGTATTTTCACGTAAAAAATGACTGAATTTTGCAATGTAAAATCAGTCGATTTCAAGTTCTTTGGTATAATTATTACACTGTATTGTTTTGTTATAAACTTACTGATGGTATTTCAAATAACTGATGTACAGGTCCATATTTTAGAAATTTCAGCCCACAGTGATTGAGCACTGTGTTGCGAGAAATAAATAAATATTTCTTCTTTTCTAACTATTTACTCTCTCTTTTGAGAAAATTTGTCTTGAGTTAAGTTTACAGACCAACTACAAGTATTCTGCCCAACTATGGAGAAAGGTAGTAACTGCTAAACAAGAAATCTGTGGAAAATTGGCATAAACTAAATTTTTATAAAAAGCAGATATTTAATTGATTTGAGTGTTTAATTGAATTCTTAGTTGAATTAAGATACAAAATGTCCATAGCTTTATCATAGTACAAGAAAACGCATTAAGAATTTTTTTGTAGTTACCGCCTTTCTCCATAGTAGGGCAGTATTAAAGTCCAGTGGCTCTATTAAGATCCATCCGCTAATGGACAACTTCTACGGAAATATAGTCAATATAATGTACAAATCATAAAATACCTTGCTAAAGCTTGAGATATTGTCAAAAAATACAGGTATATTTTTATACAGGGACTTCATTTTAGTCCCTTCCAGGTCGAAAAGTCACCTTTATTTCACACTGTTTCATCGATCAAACCATACTCTGAGAGACACAAAACGGGAGTTCAAAATAACTAAATATTTATTATTTCAAAATAAACTCATATATTAATTCTGCACTAAATTTAACAAACAAGCTATTAAACACGCTAGCATTATACTGGTTGGACAAATGAAGTATCAAAAGTTTTGTAGACGGTATTTAGAATTTTCTGTCGGAACAAGAGTACTTTTTATTGTGTACCATTTACCAATATTTTTTTAATACATTTTTGGAAGATATAAAAATGTACCTTAGAGTCAAGCTGTATCAAAAACTATGTAAGCCAGGACGTAATCCTATTTACCATTGGAAAGAGCGGAATGATTTAAAAAAAGTGTACTTAATACATTTTGGTTCTGGGGTACAGATATACTAAAATAAAATAGGTAAATCAAGTGGTGTGTTATTAAAAAAATTATAAATTAAGATCATATCTTTGAAACGATACATTAGAAAGAAAGGGTTTGAAAAAAAGTACTTGAAAACTCCAAATCACAACTAGAATGAAACTCAATGTACCACTTTTAGTTTATAATTATTTTAAATATAGTAAATTATACTTTTTAAAATGTATTTGTACCTCTTTAATTAATTGTAAGTAAAAAAATTCTATGCTTTTTATAGATATTAAAACCATCCGAGAAAAAGGCAAAGTACCAATACCAAGGGGCCAACTCGGGCCGTCCATCGACACCACAAAAAAACCCGACAACAAAAAAGAAATAAAGAAAAAAAAATCTGCCTGACTTTTATTATGTTTTTGTTTTTTATCAGTGCATTTTAAACAGCGAATTAACATTCTATTAAAAAAACCAGTCAGTCTATTTAGTGCAAAAAATATGTATTGTATATTGTTTAACGTTAAATTTAGTTCTAATTGACTGATTATACAATGATTAGTTTTCGACTGACTGTGGAATTGTAATTTTATGTTTCTGTATATTTTTAGATTTTTATTTAATTTAACTTGTTTTAAAGGGCCCAAGTAACTGTCAGTATTATTTATTGGTTGCGATTTTTATGACAAAAAAAAACATGTTTGATTTATTACTTGTGCCCTTCATTTGCATTTATGTATTTATTAGACGGCCAAAGAATTTGTGATTCGGCATTAATATACTAAAACACCAATTTATTTGAATATTGTTGCCTGTCTATCACTACATTTTTCCTAAATTATTTCATAATTTCATATAACAAGAAAATTCACATCTAATCACCCCAATGGTTTAGACTGTCTGCAATCTGTTTATTACACGTACTATATTTTTATTATTTTGTTTGAAACAAAAAGCAAAGAGTTTTATTGTAATAATGTACTTTCAATAAAAATAAATATATATTACTAATTATAATATCTATTTTCTTTACCAAATTCACCAAGGTTGCGCATGTGGTTCCAATTTTTCTGATTAAAGAAGTAAAAAGTTCATTTAATGAACATAATTACAAAAACGTAATGCAAACTAGACTTCCTTTCCCAGAAAGATATGTAAATTTTTGACCTCGATTTTTGCTGGTGTTAGTTTGTCCTCCGGTCAAAAATAGTCACCTGTTTGGCCTATTTTTAAGAATTTTTATGAATCCTGTCAAAGCTGTTTTTAACAAATTTTTTAAAATAATGTTAATATTCTTCAACGAAATTTACTTTTCACCGTTTGAATAATGTTGAATTCTTGAAATAAAACCACTGGTTAAAAAACAATTTCTTTATTTCGAAAAACATTTATAATAATTATGATAATAAAGAAAAAATATAAATTTTCTATAGCATTAGATATATCATATATATAAATAAGGGGGTACTGTACAAATAAATAAATGTTTAATAATAATAAATGTAAGTATTGTAATAGTTTTGAACAGCATGAGTATAACACAAATACCAGCAAATTTATATCATATTTGGTAGACAACATATATATTTCTCCGTGTTACAGGACTTTTTCAATTATATTGTATAACATTAGCACACAAAATAGATACTACAGTTGGCGGGATAGAGTAAAAAATATATCTCATTTTAATGTACATCAATTACATTAGGTAAAAGAAACTTCGGACATGGATTCCAATTACAGTGAAGAAATGATTACGGCAAGGTACATAGCGGATAATGTATTGGCTTTACTATTTATTTGGTCTTTTATACAACAAATATTCGACAGTTACATTGACTAATGTCTATCTATTGTTGAAAAGTTGATGAATATAACTTGTTCTAAGCGGTGTTTTAAGAAAATTATTTGTTGTAAAAAAGCCATACATTAACATAGATCAGTCACAATGATATCTTATAATATTGAGTAAAGCAACACAACATACATTATATCAATAATTTTCATTTTTTCTCCCTATCTAAGATAAATTCGTTCTTTCAATTTAAAATTATTAAAAAGGTAATAACTGGACTATATTTACAATTTTTTGATAATTCACTCCTCAAAATTCATTCCTGTTTCCATACCTCACGGCTATTAAAGCTCTAAAATGTTTTGCTGTTCATCAATGTTTTTTTTTAATTATATTAAATTTTATGCAGATATTTACAAGTGTTTAAAGGAGTACCGCACAACAGCTAATCAGTCATAGTAGAATTTTTAATATAAAAACATCGCCGTTTCTTCAGCACTCCCCAAACCATCACATACATTTAGTTAACATATTTGGTAAATAAATAATATACATTTTTTGGCATCTTGAAATACATACACAAATAGACTTTGGTATTTTTTTGGTAAAAAATGTCTTACGTTCAGTAAGCCTAATTCAATTATTTTTGGTACATCACACTTAGGTTACTTAATTGAATAGTTTCACTGTTTTGTCTTAAATTTTTAACAATTGTCTTTCCATGAAAACCACCATCTATCTCGACAAGATTTATGTATTTCGCGTTTTTTCCTCAACTTTAAAGGATCAGATTTTTTGGTAAACTTTATGTTGTACGGGTCCTCGGAGAGTTCAGGGTACTGTTGCACATCGTGAATGTAATTTCCTTCGTAACCGGTGACGTAGCCGTTCTTCATTATCTCCTCCACTTCGTTCGCCAGCCAATCTACCGAACCGGAGAATCCGCTTTTGAGCGCCTCCTTTTCTTTGTGCCACGCCTTCCTGATAGCCGACAATTTGGCATGATGAAGAAGTCTTTGTTTCTCCTTTTCCATGGTTGTTCCGTATCTCAAGTTAATCACCGCATTTGAGCCGTGTATCTTCACATCGTAGTAGTTGTTACCGCTACCGTTCTCTTTGGCAATTTCATGGAAAGTCGTGTTGACTTGCCCTTGAAGCCGCTTTAATTGACCTTTATCATCGTTTGCTTTCCACGTCTCTTCCTTGACAAAGTAGAAAGCGTCCTGTTGGGCGCTATGAACGACAAAAGTGAATGGCAGTATGTAGCTCCTATTAAATACGGAAGTGTAGACGTCCCTGTAAATTGCATTGGCTGCTGGTACGCTCGATATGATGGCCTGCGACTTGTCGTTCCTCGATACTAAAATGCCTTTGCCGAATGGTGGGTCCGAAGAACCTCCTATTTTCTTTGGAACCAAATCCATAACGTCGGTTTTTAGAGCGGATTTTATCGGAGCCGACAATTCTTTGGCAGTCTTCATTTTCCTCGAGTCGATGTGAGCCAAAAATCCTGATTGGATTTCGGTGGAAGAAAATTGGAGGCTGAGTTGATTACTCAAGCTGGATTTTGATGGATCCCAGAACGTTGATGGTCGTGTTAAAAGTGGAGGCATTTTACCACCTGGTAAATTATCAGGGAAAAGTTGTGGTGCAAGGCTTTGCAGGTTGACGCCCATTTTCCTTAACCAATCAATATGATCTAAAATTACGAGTTAAATTATTATTTAGGTTTAAAAAAAATTATGTCGCGTAGTACCTGTTGGTCTTTTCCTTTCAACGCCCATATTAATGGGGTCATTACCATTAAATCTGTATAAATGGAGGTGTGTGGGAGTTGCTACCCTTTCCAAAACGTTTTCCCAAAGAGGGGACATCCATTGGCCAATTAGAGGATCATAAACTTTTCCATTGGGCATGTGAACCAATGAAGTCACCTTAAACAATTTGTTCAAGAACATACCATCAAAAATATATATATGTATCAGAATTCAGAAAAAAGGCATTCTGAATAGGTGTTAAAATATTTACCTGGTCCAACAATCCGCCACAGAAATCAATAGGCAAATACAAGTAGGGATTCGAATCATAGACAATATGGCCGTATGGACTTCTCATAATTTCCCTGATGCCTTCACCGTATTGGTTGAAAATCATGACAGGTGTGCCACACTGATCTGTTGCTACGTAATATTTGTGCCTATAGACTTGGGCGTAAACCAAATGACCTCTGTCGTCATAGACTAGCGACATAAGTTTTCCATCTCTTGGCGAGTAAATTTGACTGACTTCTCTTGGGCGGAATTCGTTGTTGTAGAAAAATTGAGTCACGTTGCCAAAGTTATCTTTTCTTGCAGAAAGTCTAAAATTATAAGGTGATTTTTGATATTCTAAGGAAGTTTTAAAATGTAAATTACCTGTCCATATGATCATAGAAGTATCGAACATCAAATCTGCCTCGTTTTGTAGCTCGTATTAATAAACCTTTAGAATTATAATGAAACTTTTCCTCTCTAGCATTTTGAGTTACAAGTCCTCTTGTATCATATTTGTATTGACCTTCAGCGAACTTAATAATTCTATCCATATTGTTATAGTCCATAGGAATTGTATTACCCCTGCAAACACACAAATGTATTTTTACTTTTAGCAAAAAATAATTACTTTACCTGTAGGTAAGTGACAACATGTTTCCATTGTCATCATATCGGAATCCCCAGGGTTCTTGGGCTTCGACACCCAAAAGTTGACCGTCACAATCCCAAGTGTAATTCTTTACATTCGTGTACGTGTTAACACCAACATTCTTTGTGTAGGTTCTAGTCTGAGAAATTCTTCCATGCATGTCGTGAGTGAACTCCATTCTAAAGACTTCCATGCCGTGAATAGTTAATGATATTTGTGTTTCCAAGAATTTGGCGTTAGTTTTGCTCGTAAACAAAGCAGTTCCATCGTAAACTTGTGTCTCGTTGTGTTTTGGTTTGCTGATCTTAAAGGGTCCAATCATATCTAAAGCGCCCGTTTTGCTCTTGTAAGCTAAATTGTACAGCGGCAAGTTTTGTCCGCCTATTCTACCGGCAGCGTTTATAAGTCTATAGTTGTTATCGTACTCGTATGTAAATTTGGCATTGCTAAGACCTGTCTTTGCACCAAAGTCAATTCTTTCTTCAGTTAAAAGTCCTCCTGTAAATTGGTAGTCCCATCTACATTCAATGTCTTGATCTATGCTTGATACTTGACTGGGAAGACCGGAAGTTTCAGAATACAGGTACGTTGACTTTCCATCACCATGCACAACTTCCTTTAGCTTACCATTGGGATAATATCTGTACACAACTCTAGCTCCTTCACCAGGGAAAACAGTTTGCAATAAATGGCCATTGTGCGAAAAATGTTGAAGGTACGCTCTGGTGCTACCAGGAGGCGTGTAGGTAGCCCTCAAGAAACCAATCGAAGGTTGAAGACTGAATGAATGCTTAGTACCTCCAGGTAAAGTGACATGCCTTAAACCTCCATCATCATCATATGCCAAAGAGAAGCTTCGTTGACTTCCCAATGTAATTTTGGAAAGCATATTCCAGTCATTGTATGTGTAACTCTGGGTGCCATCCAAAGCGCTGGTTATCTCAGATAGACGCCCGTGACGGTCGTAGCTGTATTTAAGTTCAGTGTTACCCCACTTCCACCCGTCAATTCTATTAAAATTGTCGTATGAAATATTTAAAGGATTCGCGCCATTATGTGGGAAATATGACAAGGGCAAACCAGATGGGTCATACGAAATTGTCAGCAAGGGAGTCTTATCGTGATCGAAGAAAACCTCCCGACTTGTGTACTGGCTGAACTCGATTCCCAAAATTTTAGAGCCATTCACAAATATTTCTCGGTTAAGTGTTTGCTGAGGATTCCTCACGTCACCAACCAAAGTAAACGTTGTGCTCATTACGTTTACGATTCCGTCTCCGTACGAAGTGATTTGTTCTGACCATACAGGTAACATCTCAGCTTCTACTGGCAAAGAGGCTTCTAGCAATGGATGACGTTCTATAGCTGATATTTTCATGTATCCATCCCAAGGTGAATTGACTGCTACTGACGAGTTCGTAAGAGTAATTGCTTCGGTTTTTTCTTCGTCTAAAAGTAATAAAAACAATAGAGTAATGGTATTTTATTTTAATATAATTAAACTTACTATCATATAAGATCATTTTCTTATTTGATCTGCCAGTGACAATTAAATCTGTAGGTGGCTTACTGACATGTACTTGCAAACCTTCTACATCGGCTATCTTGGAGGATAAGGTCAAAGTTTCGCCGCTAGATAATATAACACCAATTGCTCTACCATACTTGTCATATTTGTACATAAACGTTTCTCCGCCCTATAAAATAAATATATATTTAATGTAAGTTCGAAATTACTATAGTTGGGCTTACCCCTGATCTACTTGTGAGCAGCCCAGTATTAAGATCATAATCCAACTCAATTTCAGATTTTCCCTTTTCGCTCAATTTAACCAAATAACCTACACCATTTATTTTTAGTTCGCTTTTATGGTCCTGTGTATTTTCTATAGAGCTAACAGCGTTACTATAATCTCTTAAAAATTGTATTTTGTTTCCTGAACTGTCAGTGACAGTGGACAATTTGCCGAAACTGGTATTCTTGGAGTAAAGGAAAGAGTAACGTGTTTTGTCAGAGGCCAAATCTTTAGTTGCCACATGTTGCCCATATCGGTTGAAAACGTAAACTTCTCCAGCAGCGGGATACGGAATTCTAAATTCCCCATTTTCGTCGTGCATTGGAAGGTAATGTTCCAAAGCCAAAATATGCAAAGACCCTTGGTCGGCTACATGCAGAACTCCGCCAGGTGAAACTGTAAGAGCTGAGATAGCTTGGAATCTTGCGTTTGAAGACAATAGAGTTTCTGCGTTACTGGTCGTTTCTTCGGTAGCGCCGCAGATACAAGCTGGTGGAAGTTCTTGATTCTTAGGACTTGGTGTTGTTAAGTTTACACCGCAGTCGCAATTATTCCTCTGGCTGTCCTGTACTTTACCAGCAAAATGAATAATCTTTCCGGAAGTGTCGATTAGACGAATATAGTAGATATTCCTTGTATCGCTTTCAGCTATGTACATATCACCATTTGGGGCGAAAGATAGAGCCAATATAGTACCCAAAACATTCTCACTGATGACTTTGGTGGCATTTTCATCTCTATGACAATGCAGAGGAGTACCTGCCACAACTTTCAATTTCATGTCCGCAGTAAGTCTAAGAACCAAGCGATCATCAATGAAATGCAATGAACCATCTAAAGGTGATAAAGCTATTCCAGTGGGCCATTGCAATTGAGCCTGATTGGCAGGTATAGCTCCCTTACAAGGGATGGGACTCCAATGATTATGATGTCCATGGTTTCCAATTATTGTATGAATAATACCTCTCGCATCTACCACTCTGATATTGGTACCATCAGCGATATACATTGTTTTATCTGCGGCGATTGCAATACCCTTTGGATGAGCAAGTCTTGCATATTTGGCTGGACCTTCGTCGCCACAGTTACTGTCATCACCAGGTATACAACGTTCACCGTTGCCAACGACTGGTTCGCTGTTAATGTTGGGATCTTGGATGGGCTCAAGTGACAGCACTCTTAGAATTTGATGTTTTTCTGGATCGGATACGTATAAGTGACCATCAGCTGGCGAAACAGTTAAGTGGTATTGGTATGCAACTTGTGTGGCACTTAATTGAAGTACTGTGTAGACATTTCCTTCCGGGGTGATTCTTCTAACCAAGTTAAAATCACCAACGTAAATGCTTCCATCTGGACCACTAGCTAATGAGCCTGGCGTTAGAAGTTTTGCATCCTTGGCAAGACCTCCGCATTGCCCTGGACAATCTAATGACCTTTGCAATCCTGTCCCCATAACCACGTTTACAGTCCTTGGATACTGTTTAAAATGTAAAGTTGAGCCATCTCCTTTTTGTAAAATACCTTCATGGAAGTTGTAGTGATGGTGAATATCCAATCCCCAGCCTCCAATATCGGAAATATCAACATCAAATCCTTTAAGATCGGCGGTTTGGGTTTCCCATACAGGTTCTGGGCAAGTGTTATGTTGGTAACCAATTGAAACCTTAGCTTGAGCAATACCATATACTTTTTGTTTGTAGACATTCCGCTTATTCCAAGCAAATATATGCATTAGATTTGGATCTGCCTCGTAAGTTTTGATGTGTAAGAACCCTTCAACTTCAACTCTTACATGAACATGAGTTAAACTCTTTGGTATTTCCGCGCCGGTAAGTTTCATGTAGATGGTGCTCATATACCCGCTTGTCTGCGAGCTTTGATAGAGTATGTACAAGTCTGATCCTGGTATTGGTATCGATTCTTGCACTATTTGGGTTTCGGCAAAAACAACGCTACGGCCCTGCATCCCACCGACTGCTTCGGGCATCCAAGTTCCCGTTATAAGTGGGTTTAAAAATTCTGGATCATGTTCCTCGCAAGTATTTGGAAGAACGCCATTTGAAGTAAAGAGGGATCTGGAGACACCTGGGAAGTTTATCGCTGGATTGCGACTTAAGAAGCTAAAAATAATTTGTTAGTTTTTTTTAAATTTTTATTAATATATGTATATTACCTGCTGTGGCCATTTTTATTCGATAATTCATCGGCAAGTTGCATTTCTACAGGAGGAAGTACAACAATTTGATTCCATGGTACAAAAACGGTTTTGATTAAAGGTTTAAATGGTGATCTTTGGAATTGAAGTGTTACTGCGCCTCCACCATTTACTAGGACGTCGAACCTAAATATTGTTTAATTAAATAAATATATCGTCAAGGGCATAGTGCATATGGGTCAAATAACAAGGTGGTATTCAGTTTTGCAGTACGTGCAGTTTTTATTTAAAAAATATAAAATTATAGGCAGGTAGGTAAAACTTTTCAAAAGGCTTTGGGAGAAATGTAGCACTTAGAGGTTAAGATTTTTTTGTTGACAACTATAAACAATAACATAATTTGTTCACGATTATTACGGAATATAGGCGTTCCAATTTTTAATGTGGAAATACATTAAGACTGATTATATATGTAAGAGTATTATTCTCTTATTATTAGATAGTTTAATAGTTGCATTATAATACAAACTACGCATTACTCAATGTGTCGAGACCAAAAAATTCGTTCTTTTTCAAAACGACATAACTTTTTTGTTTCTTGAACCATTTTATTTTGGCCTGTGACGTCTGCTAGCCCCATCCTCTGGCAATTCATGATATAGATATGAAATCTCAAGGTTCTTTAAGTAAATTCCCTACAGGGTGATATGTTAAACGGTGAAAAATTTCAATAACTTCATCCTAGCCCCGTTTGTAAAAAAATAATTTTTTCTCGTTTTTACTTTAAAATAGTGAGGTATTATGTCTTACCTTAAAACTTTTTTCAAATTTTTCGAATTGGAATCTTAGCAACGAAAATATGATTTTTTTTCCAAAAGAGAATATTTAAGGCTTTTTTTGTGGGCAATACAGTTTTTAGGAACAAGAAGATAAGATGGTGAAAGATTGTTCCTTATATAATTCTGAACAAGCTACAAGCAACAAACAAAAAATCAAGAATATCCCTCATAATGCGTTTTGAATGTTTTTTAAGATCTAATTTAAATTTGATCCTCGATTTAATCATTCAGCGACATGATAATAACGTACTAAAGATGCAAAACACTAAAAAAAAACAGTAAAAACCAGCAATTGTATTATATTATGACATTTAACAGCCGGGAATTGGTTTCGAATCTTGATTCTTGGTGATTTTGGTTTTATCTGAAACTTACAAGTTTGTTGCTTGTTGCTTGTTCAGAATTATTCAAGGAACAATATTTTACCATCTTATCCTCTTGTTCTTAAAAAGACTGTGTATTGCCTACCAAAAAGCTTTTGAAAAAAAAATCATATTTTCTTTGCTAAGATTCAAATTCGAAAAATTTAAAAACCTTTTCAAGGTAAGACATAATACTTCATTATTTCAAAGTAAAAACGAGAAAAAAAATATTTTTTATACCAACGGGGCTTGGATGAAGTTATTGAAATTTTTTACCGTTTTACATATCACCCTGTACGAAATTTACTTGAAGAACCGTGAGCTTTATATCTATAGCATGAATTGCCAGAAGATGGGGCTAGCAGACATCACAGACCAAAATAAAATCGTTTAAGAAACAAAAAAGTTATGTCGTTTTTCGAACTTTTTGGTCGCGACACATTGAGTGGTGCGCAGTTTAAGAATGTATATATCTTTTGGGATGAAAATAAACAATTTGATTTGATTTTATATTTTACAAAATTTGATTAGTCTTAATAATTAACCTTGATGACCTTTATTTTTATACTGCTGGCGTTACTATAATCTTTTTGCGAAGGTTAGTGAATCAATTTTAAGAATTGGCCGCCGTAAAGATGTGATTTAACATCACTGGACTACTTTCTCTAATAAAAGCATTAAAGTTTAGAGAAATAGTGATAGAAGTAGATAGCTCCAATACAGTACTAGTTTAAGAAAATTTAATATATTTATACCGTAACCAAATTTGCCAACTTGATGATGTTGACCCATATATTTATGTATGTTGAGATTATTTTTACTTACCATCCTCCCTGTCTCGTTAGGGTAAATCCAAACTTAGAGTCCTTATCCACGGATACTCTGATTCCAACAATCCCTAATCCTTGTGGGGTGACAACTTGACCTCTCATAACGGCAACACGGCTACACCAAAATATCAATAAAATTATACAAAAATCCAATTGCAATTCATCTTGCACTTAGAAAATCCTTTTATCATTTAAGATTTTATAAATGCATTAAGGTAAAGCGTATTTTTGTCTTTTTGGTTTAATAAAAATATAGATAAACTAGAGCCTTGAAGTAGGCCAAGTTTATAATGCAGTTAATTGATAATAAAATTTACCGAAACCCGATGCCTGTTAAAAAACCTTTTGATTAAGTTCATTTAAAGAAATTAAAAATAAAGTTAAAACAACTTTTATTAGAATATTAAAGTTGTTTAAAGAAGGGAAATGCATTTTTAGATTCAATTATGAAAAGGAAATGTGTATTGAAATGTTTGCTTGCAATTTATGTCTTAACCCAGGTTTATATTTATGGCATAACTAAATTATATGCAAAATTTATATATTTTTAAAAAATTATCCTTTAATTATATTTAAAATTGTAAATATCTTTCATCTAAAATTTGAAGATTATTATTAAACCAAAATATTCATGCAATTATGAGCATTGATATAAAGCTATATTATAAGCTACTTATATTACAATTACAGCATGACTTTAAAATGAAAATATTTATAGTGAAATACATCTAATAACCTATTTAAATTATTGCTTTACTGTAATTGCAATATATTTGTGCTGGCATGTATATCACGAATCCACTACAACTTTATGATACTCAATAAAAGTTATATAACATCAATTTTTTAATAACATTTACTGTTTATTATTTGTGAAATTGTGGCGCAAAATTTTGACTAGTGCTGGGCTAAGATCAAGAGATGCACACTTTTATTTTTAAACCTAATATAAATTAAATAAAGTTTTAATGAAACTTCTTAAACTACTTTGTTAGTTTTATACATTGTATATTTAAAGTTGCATTAATAAATATGGATGGCTTAATTTAACTTTTAAACGCATGTTCCTATTCCTCCAACACGTTATTCATTATTCATAAAAAAAATTAACTTTTATTTTGTAAAAATTATTTTTTAGTATAAGAATTGGAAATCGTAATATAATAATAATACAAATATTAGGCTGTGCCTCCACTGACGGCAACGGTGCATTACATTACATCTATAGAAGGGTAGTTTAATTTAATTTTTTACAGCAAATTCCTAGTTCCTATTTTAAAGTCATAATTTTAACGGTTTTTAAAACTTTTTATAAAAATACCTATTATTATTATTATTATTAACATTTAAAAAATATCAAGAATAAAAATTTAAAATTTGTTGATATTTAAAACTTAATTTTATATTAACTTAAAATCTTCTTGTCGAAAATTCTTTTTGTATTTTTAAACTTAAAAAAAATAGTATATTATGTATCAAGTTTGATAAACGCAATTTTAGCCACGCATTTTAATTAAGGACGAGCGAGCTTGCCCTAAATAAGTGTCTAGAAAAGTTTATACTTACTATAGGTACTTTTTCTACGACAATTACTAATTATCTAAAAATTGATTTAAATAAATATTTGTATAGAGCGCCATCTATAAAACAATAGAGTAACTATTCTAACTGGAGAATCTGTATTATTGGCGCGCCCGTCAAAATGTGTAAATCCAAATTTATCTCTTGAAAATGGACTAACCGCCGTTTAAATCCGATATACATAGAAGCAGTTTTTCACAGTGAAAGTGAAGATACAGTTTTATGGGCACACCAGCCAAAATTTTTAATGGTTAATCAGTTAAATCTAGTTTACTGCTGGCGAAATCAAAATTTCATTACAAAGTGCGTTTAAACTTTTCAAATATTGGCGTTTGAGAAATTTAATGCTTTTGTATTTTTGTATTGAGATCATAAAATAATTTTCACTTTAAGTATTATTTTACAAGAAGGGCACTTTATTTTAACGATTGTATGACATTTAAAAACAGACAACTAACTTCAGCACGTGACTAAAAACCTGTTGCTAACTTCAGCCCGTGACTAAAACGCCATAACGTCACAACTTGTCAATGTGTATTTAAAAGGTCTCTTTATGAAAACATGTACGATAATGGGCGTTTTAAAGGTGGGAGTAGAAAAAATATATTGAGGTATGCCTATAGCTATAGCTATAGTGCGCCTGTATTTGTACATATTTGTCAATAAACAGTCGATGATACCAAAACTTTAACTAACATATTTTTAGATTTTAAACATTTTTGTTGTTTATTTATTAAAAATACCTACAAGTATTTTCATAATAATAGTACCTATATTATTATACGAAAGATAATGCGCTTTATCTGGAGTGTAATACTTTTTTACAAATGTAATAATAATCTTTTAAAAAAATTAAGGTTATAATAAATTTTGCACTAATACAAATTACCTAATTGGTCAGTTCCAACCTCACTTTTTACCGATTGGTTGAAATCACAGTGAATATTGTAATCGGCCAATCACTGATGCCTAACAAGGTCATTATTTCCATCCAGGCAGGCGGATATAATGGTTATTTTTATATAGGTGAAACACAAAGTATGTCAATAGTATGCAATATGAGTTGAAAAAATAAATAATCTGATTAATCCCGGCGCATTCACCATTTTTGTAAAACACCACTGTCTCGAAAATGGCACACTTTTGGTAACCACGCTGTTGGAGTTTATTTTAAATCGGTAGATTTTAAGTTATTATAGGGTTTAAAAACTGAATTTAATTTTTGTTATTTAAATCTGTTTAAAAGGATAACCTCTGGTTTCAAAATTGAAAAGTTATAATTTCTTATTAATAACAAAGTTATAATAATTTAAAGTTCTATATGGTTATATTTCAAAAAGTTGGCCACTTGCTGTCCTGAGGTTAGAAATTAATATTTTCGTAACTAAAATGAAATCTGAAGAAAAGATATGATGAAACAATCCTTAGGCTCTTTAAATTATGTAAAAAATCTCCCAATAAGGTATTGAAAATGTATTAAAATTACCTTGAAATATAGTAAATGTCCAATACGTGGCTGTCCCCAGAAAACGCTTTCTCAACAAGGTAAAATATCTATTGTAGTTTGTAGTACGTGCCAAAATTAAACAAGGTGAGTAAATTATTTCATGTTTATAGGTGTAAATAAGAAATACTTAATTAATGTATGAGTGCGTACACTTATTAGTAGTCTTTTCTGTGACACTTGCTAGAGTATTAGTTTTTTTCACCAATTTTTTTAGATGTAAACCATTCTAAATAGTTTATCCTAAAGCTAAAGATCGCGAAACATGTGCTTGCGTCAAAAATTTTGGTTTTATCACCCAAAAACTATATTTCGAGATTTTAAACACACAGAATGAAGATGAAATCGTTAAAGGCAATTTTCAAATTATTCTTAAAAAAAGAAGAAGATACTGAATACAAAAAATGTAAATAAAAAAAATAATATTTGTAATGCCCTCTATTTTGGCGTTATGGAAAAGACAATATTTATTCTTCCTATAGTGAAAATTCGTAAAAAAATACAATCTAGTTCGTATCATTTATGACAAGCATAAAATATTCACTACTTGATTAATATTCCATAGAAATTATATGTAATGTTAGATCCAAATCACTATAGATGCGTTATTTATTTTGCTTCCATAACAACCGTTTTTAGATGTTTGATAAATTGCTTTGGGAAAGTAGACAAGTTTAAAAAACTGAAAAACATGTCGATTTTTTTAAATTTTAAGTTCTTGCATGTTGATGACGCTTCAAGGGATATTCAAGTTAAACTACTTTTGCGATCAAGTCGTTTTCTTACTGTAAAAAAGTAAAACAAAGAACGTGTATTAATTTGGTTTTTCTACCGAAATTTATGGTGCTGATGCTTAGAATGTTTCAAAATGCATTCGGAAACTTTGGTCATACGAATGTTACAAAAATTCCAAAAATGGACGCACATGTGCGTGGCGGTGTAAGAATTGGCCGGTCATCTAATCAGGACAATGTCAATGAAGTAAAGAAAATTGTGATAAAAAATGTCATTTGAACGTTAGAGATTATTCTTCACATTGTTATATCGTATAATCATATATTATATCACGAGAACTATATATAAATTTAATCGGTTAAACTAGGCTCAGTAGTTTTTTGTTTGGTTTTTGTTGGAAAATGTTGAATGCAAAATAATTTAATAAAATCACGAGACCGTAGCGGTCGAGGGGTTTTATTTTTAATTATTTTGCCTGAAACTATTTTCCAAAAAAAAATCAAATAAAAAACTTACTGAGCATACTTTGACAGATTAAATTTATAGGTTAAGTGATATACGTCTAGATTATTTCTCGAATTAAAGGAAACTATTTGACAATTCATAAAATCTGACGTTTGTGTCAAAATTTATAAATATTTTTTTAAAGAAAATTTCATTAATTTAAGGTATGTAATAAGTAATAATTGATATTTCGTAAACTAGATAACTTATTTTTTATTGTTTTTTAAAAAATGTTTGTTAAAACTTGTAAATAACACCATAAAATCGTAAACAAAAATCCAATGTGGAGGCTAAAATTTAATCGCTGTTAAATAGTTCTATTTATTTATTCGAAAATTCAAGGCTTTTGATTGGTTTATATTATAATGAGGGAAATAATCACTAATGTTTTGCTCAATTTTATTTATAGCTAGATATGGCATCATGCCCGTTTTTCTTGTTCCCCAAGCAAATTTCCATTTTAGCTTTGTTGAACGCATTTTGAAACATTGAAAACCGTCAAAGAAAATGTGACGAAGGAGCTCAAAGCCATACCAGCTAACTGTGAACCATATTGAATTTGCATGATTGAATAAAGTATTATTATTTGATTTTTAAGTTTCGTTATATTTAATTTATAATGTTTTAATCATTTAGAAGCGCGTTTCTTAATATAAATAATATTTAATTTAAATTTATGTGACTGGTTTATTACTTGTTCCGACCGTCACAGTCTTTATATGCAAAATTGGTTGCTTCATTACGAGTTTATCTTAACAATACCTTATACATGAGTATAAACAGCCTCTCCTATAAAAAAAGCAAATCTTCGTAATTGCTTTTTTGATGTAGTATAAACTAATGAGCGGCATGTCCCGACGGTCACACGGCAAAATTAAGGTTGCCATATTAAAAAACATTTAATCGTTCCAAATTAACAATTAATTTTTAAAAATTACGCTAAAGTGTCTAAGAAATTGAGTTAAAATATCCTCGCCGTCTCTGTGGAATGTACCAATGAATGAAATAAACCAACCATTTAGGTATTATTTACAATTTCCCGGTACTTTCGGGACAGAAGATAAAAATAAACTTAGTATTTTACCCCATAAGAAAATAAATCGCTTAAAAATTTTATTTTTTATAGCCACTGTTAATTTGGTCTTTGTGTGATTCTGTAAATAGCAATTAAATATCCAATATTGACCATTTTTTCTTTTGCTGTCCAAATGACAAGAATAGTGATAACTAAAAGTAAGGTCAGTAGTCCTGGACAAATAAACTTATTTATCCATAAAGGCAGTTTTAGATTTTAATGTGAACGGAATGATATTGTACTTATAACAACTAATTTAAATTAATATCAAAATATTAACCGCAAATATAAACGTTACTGTCAAAAGCAACTGGTTGAAGTTTAAAAATAACAAAATTAGGTATACCTATATACCTATATATATTTTTTTATATAATATAGTACAATAATTGTTAATTATTAAACTATAGTTTAATAATTAACAATTATTGTACTATATTATATAAAAAAATATATATAATGACTTTCATTACAATGAAGTTATGATATTTTAAATTGTTTTTGTACTATTTAATGCATTTTTATTGTTTAAAATGTAATAGTAATTGTCCAGTATAATAATTGCAGTTTTAAAATATAACTATAGATGTCGCCAAACGTATTACAGTTCACATACTTCCACACATATACCGCTTATTCGCTATATTTTGTATAGATGACCTGGTTTCAGAGTTGCAAAAAACGCATTTTTTTAATGCAATGATATTTCATTGCTCATTTTTATCATAATGAGTAATGAAATTAATTTACATTACTCATTTTTTTTCGTTTAATGGAGAATTACTTGTACCTTTCTCATTTTCAATTTTAAATAAGTAATGTAAGAATTTACATTAGATTTTTTATTTTAATGAGTAATGTAGATTTATTTCATTACTCATTTTTTTTTAATACGGAAATTATTTTTTGTTATAGATAACATTTGTTTTTTATTTTTCGCACGATTTGCATTGGATATCATAATAATATACGAAATATTTGTAACGAAAGTAGGTTGTAGTTATGGAACTTGGGGAATTATTTATTCTAAAGATATCTCGTGTTAAATGCCAAAAGGGCGTACTACAGCAGTTAGATAGGGTTTTGTACCAAATGGGCGGATAAAAAAATGTTTCAGAGCCATTCAACTTTCAATTTCAAAACGTCAACATCTGTAAAAAAAAATTTGAATTACCAACGCCAAAAGGGCGTATCTTGAGACATACGCCCTTTTGGCTTTAAGAAAAATGCTCTTAAAGCCAAAAGGGCGTATACAAAACATTCATGCGTTTATTATTTTTGAAAATTTAAATTTTATTTATTCGATTTTTTTAAAAATTTTAATCATTTTAAAAAATTTTTTTTGAAAATTTTAATTATTTTGGAAAATTTGATTTTTTTTTAATTTTGAATAATTGTCGATATTTTTCATATCGACAAAAAAGTTTTTCCAAAATTTGATTTTTTTAATGCTGACGAATAAAAAATTTAATGGGTTGGGTTTACCCATTACACATTTTTTTTAATGAGTAATGTAAGATGTTCCATTACTTATTGCAAACTATTTATTGAGTCATGTATTGCTACACTACTATTGAATTGTTTAATGAGAATTGAAAATGTTTTACATTAAATTTTTTTAATGGAAAATGGATTACATTTCCATAAAAAAAAATGACGAATGCATTATTTTTTACATTAGGATTTTTGCAACACTGCCTGGTTTCCTTTTTTGAGGGAAAATTTGTCGATTTGCCGTATTATTTTACCTTATGCGCATAGTCAGTGTATAAGTAGGGGATTTAAAATATAATGATAACATAGACATATTAATACTTTCACGTATGATACGAATTGTCAACTAAATGAAATTTAGGTTATATCAAATTTTTTTAAACCATTTGCTTACATCGCCCAGGTTAATTTTACATAAATTTCCGTGGTTTGGCTTTATAAAAAGCAAAAAGTGACATAATATGCAGATTATGTAAAAGCCCCAAAAATCTCGTTAACACAATGGAAAAAAACAATGCCAAACAAATAACAGAAAACAAACTTGTCCTAAAATCTAAAATATCATCATTTTGTGTGTTTATTATTGTTAAATGTTTTTTCCATACTTCCCAATATAGTCCCAATCACCCGTGTTATTTTAACTTCCTCTACTTTAACCCCACGAAAAGGAAACAGTCTCAGTAAGAAATGATTTGTATATGGGTCTCGAAATGGATTAAAATTTGTTATTTTTTTTCTAAACGCGTCCATATTTAGGCCATAGAAAAAACATTATATTACACAAAACGATAAAATCCCATTATTGCCTTACAAAATCAATTGTGAATCTATATTTTTTGGTCATGTATAATAAATAACGATTTTCATACAAATATAAAGAAGAACAATTTATTTTTATTACTGTTTCTACCCAATTTTATTTCATAATAATTATTATTTTAAGAATTAATTATAATTCTATTTAAAGTCGATTTAACGTTCCGGGAAACGTGAACCCGGTCACGTTACTTACTAAAACATTTCTCTACCCAGGCACGTTGTTTTAAAGTTTCCACGTTGTGTGGTATTTACGTTGTTACGGGTGGTATACGATTTAATATAATTTAATAATTTGTATACTTACAACAATTGTTAAAAATGTAAAAGTAAAGAGAACACGTGGAAGATATTTTTAAAAATAATGTTTACTAAATTACTACTTCGCAGATGTTCATTTTCAAACTTTGAATCACATTTTGACACTGTTATTTTTCGACATGCCATGCCATAAATTATTTTTTCTACTCCTATTACGGAATTTGACCTTTTATCTATGTAATGACATATATTCCGTAAAGTGTTACAGAATGAAATATTCTTATCATCATCTGATGACAGAATAAACACTCGTGGCGACATCTCTGTTTTTAATATCTAACAAATTTTAGACCGATCCAACCTCACTTTCTTCCAATTAAATTAGTCTCTATGGTATTTTTTGGAAACGTAGAAAAAGTATAGTCTGAAACACGTTTGGAATTGCATATTCCGCTCTCGTGAAACCGTCAAACTCGCCTTCGGCTCGTGTGACAAACTCTTCACTCTAGCGGAATATGCTGTATTCCAAACTTGTTACAGAATATACCATTCTTTTTGGGTTTTGTTTAAGATGAAACTAATCTGATTGGCAAGCTTAAAGACAACATTAAGATATACTAAAAATTGCTCTAATACTATAGATTACAGTATACTTACTGTAATATTACAGAATGCTTTAATACAATTTTGCAAATGACTTTATTCAGAAGTAGCCAGGGAAGATATTTTTAAAACATAACTGAAAATTAAAAATAAACATTGATGTACCTTAGGTAATGCATTGCAACTAGTTTTTTAATGTTTTTCCATATTTCCATTTTTAAACTAGTGTATAGTTACTAACTACTAGTTAGTTTATTTATGTTTTTTTTATAAAATTATATAAAAATATATAAACTTGGCAAATAAATTTGAAGTATTCTACTAAAGTAGTATTATTAAAAAACTTAACTTGAGCTTAAGTAGGTAGATTTTAATTGTACTGTGTCTGGACAAATCGGTAGATTCAAGCAATTAGTTTGATTTCATTTCATCAGATAAGATTATTTAAATGGAATTACCAATTAACAATTTAATTTAAAACACATAAATCACAACCCAACACCAATTTAATCAAATGTGCGTAACGATATAATAAATAATTTAGTTATTTGGTGTCAAATTGAACGTACCCAAAAAGCTTTTTAAAAAAGAGCTCGATTGCAAAAAAAAATCCTGAAACGCTTTACAGTTTGACTACCACAATGACCGAACCCCACAGATATTTTTTTAAATGTTTGAGCAATGATTTTCAAAATTTGTTCCATAATTAGCGTGCAATACTTTAACAGCAGATTATACCTACAAAAATAATAAAAAAAGTTCCTATAAGGTCAAGAAATGCTTTCTTAGGGAGCTATGGCCCCCGAAAAGGAAGCCCCTGAAGTTTTTTTATTTAATCTCCAAAACCGTTCAAGATACAAAAGTGAAATTTTAGAAATTGATCAAGCTTTTTATGGCCAATAAGATGTAATAATAACAATTTAAAAATTTCTATGGGTATGGTAGATAGGGAGTGGGTTAAAACCCGCCTTACTTTTTGTACGTGTCTTGTGCCAGGATTTGATCATTTATCTAAATACACTGCAGCTCAGATCCTAAAGGAAACACATAATGGCAAAAGGCAGTGGCGTAAAACTTGGGACCAAAAAAATTAGATAATCCAGACACCAACAACGTAAAAAGAACAAATAAGTTACGCATTAGTACACATTAATTTGAAATATTATTTTCTAATAAATAATTTAGTTATTTGGTGTCAAATTGAACGTACCCAAAAAGCTTTTTAAAAAAGAGCTCGATTGCAAAAAAAAATCCTGAAACGCTTTACAGTTTGACTACCACAATGACCGAACCCCACAGATATTTTTTTAAATGTTTGAGCAATGATTTTCAAAATTTGTTCCATAATTAGCGTGCAATACTTTAACAGCAGATTATACCTACAAAAATAATAAAAAAAGTTCCTATAAGGTCAAGAAATGCTTCCTTAGGGAGCTATGGCCCCCGAAAAGGAAGCCCCTGAAGTTTTTTTATTTAATCTCCAAAACCGTTCAAGATACAAAAGTGAAATTTTAGAAATTGATCAAGCTTTTTATGGCCAATAAGATGTAATAATAACAATTTAAAAATTTCTATGGGTATGGTAGATAGGGAGTGGGTTAAAACCCGCCTTACTTTTTGTACGTGTCTTGTGCCAGGATTTGATCATTTATCTAAATACACTGCAGCTCAGATCCTAAAGGAAACACATAATGGCAAAAGGCAGTGGCGTAAAACTTGGGACCAAAAAAATTAGATAATCCAGACACCAACAACGTAAAAAGAACAAATAAGTTACGCATTAGTACACATTAATTTGAAATATTATTTTCTGTAAGAAACATTTCTTTTAAAAACCAAACAAATCATAGTTTCCAGATCTAAGGATAATGTGAAGCTGTAAATATGCTAAACGCCCTAGTTTAGCCTTTGTATCATTTTATTGGAATGCTAATTATATATTTCTTGTTTCTAAAAGTGTTTTTTTACTCCTAAATAGACAAGCTTCGCGTTCTAGTCAAATGCTGAAGGCATTATTATAAATCGGAAAAAAGTAATGAAGAATTTGGGTGACAGTTGTCAGATGTCAAATGTTTAACAAATACAATTGGCTTTAAATTCATTTTTGTGTTCGTCGTAGATGAAGTATAGAATGCCACTTGTCACTTCTCTAGAAACTCGTTTTTATTAAACACTCGCTCGCAAGTTTGATAGTGCCCAATTAAACATGTTACTAAAATGGCTTTTACAACACTTCTTAATTGACAAGGCAAGTATAAAGTAATTTTTTCTGCAACCGTTAAAAAAGTTTTTTACTGATATGCGTTTAAAAAACCCACATTCGTTTTGTTTACCTTAGTCGGTGCGCGAATGTATTTTTTACCTTGACGACGTGCGCAAAGTAAATTGACAAATAAAAATAAAATATTTATTTGATCGTTTGAAGTTGTTGAAAAAAGTTTGCAACAGTGTATTAAGTTACTTAATGCACAGGAAAAAATGATGTTAAAACCGTTTAACAGATGTCAGATTAAAAACACCAGGGTTAAAACCGCTTGACAATAGACAGATGTCAAATAAAATATCAAATAAAATTGGCTTTAAATTTTGAAAAAACATTATTTTTGTTCGTCGTAAATAAAGTGTGTTATGCAATTTGTTTCAAAAACTGTTCAAGACTCGTTTATTTTAAACTTGCTCTGCAAGCTACGCTCGTGCATAATTAAACTCGTAACATAAATGGCGTTTATAAAACTTTTTATATAATATATTAACTTTTTTTATTCATAATAAAATACTGCTTGAGATATTGATCGTTTTAATATTGTCCTACAGAAATTTTACGCCATTTCAAAGGCGCTTCTAATAAATTCGCTCTAATTCGCGTTATACACCAGTTAAACCGCAACTTCGTGACGTAGTTCGAAATGAGAAAGATGATGCATAGCGCAATATTTAATTGCACCGAGGCATCTTTTTCTTTTTACACAACATACGAGTTAGTAAACTCGTTGTGTCAAATCTGGACACACTGACAGTAGATGCGAGATATCATGGCATCAATTGACGTATAGCAACATGCTATAAGTCATGTTCGAAACCAAAATTAAATTGTCAACAATAATACTTATAATGATTCCATTATTTATAATAATTATTAACAATGCAAAAGTCGTAGACAGATATCTACGGGACACTGAAAACTATAGTATATCATGCAACCTAGCATTTCATATAATAGTAAAGAAAACATAAATAGATATTCAATATAAGAACAGGCTTTCTAAATATAGACACTGCATTTGATAAAACATGATTTCAATCAATTTAAAAGGCCATATAAAAGCGTAGCATAGAATTCACAGTACAGAAGCCCCATTTTCCAGCTAATGCAATTAACGAATTAAGGAATCCTTTCCCCCTTACATTGTTGTCTCGTGGTTGATAAACTATTAACACCAGGCTGTACCCCTGACGGCTTGACATCACAATCTTAATTATTAAAACTGAAGAAAGTACTCAATCAAATTTTATGCAAATGACAATATTAAAATCAGATGTCGTACAAAGGACTAATAAAAACAAATAAAAAACACTGCAATAACTTCTGTGCAATATCTATAAAGAATAAAGCAAAATAATGCTTGCTTTGAAAAAACTGGGGACTTAAAGCAAAATAAATATACATACAATACCTGAGTAATAGTTATAGATATAGTTATTCACTATAACAAAATTTTTTTTTTGATATGTTGGCTTAAATAAAACCAAATATACATAATAGACCTCTACCCTCAATGTAAATACCGTAAATAACGGATTTAACATGTACTGGATAGGAACACTCTACAATTGTAATAAATATGCAGTACAAAACGATACAGACCAGACCAAATAAAAAAAGCATAAAACTCAATGTAATCTTAAAAAAGCTTGAAATCTTACTCAACAAAAAAGATCTCATACTTTAAAATAACCTTAGAAATACTGTATTTAAAAAATATTCCTGAAGAATTCTAAAAAGAAACTAGAGCAAAAGATAAAGGTCACTGTCTTCTAATCTACATAAACAAACCATCAAGACAATAAATAAAATAAAGAGACCCAATTTATTCAGTCTGCAAATTAAATTGTGTCTATTACCACAAATAGTAAAAATAAATTATAAAGAAAACAATTTTATCTTCAAGAGTTGTATAATTTAATCTTTACTTTTGTCAACACTACTATAAAAGTGATTGATTATCACCTATGCTGTAAAAATGATTTAAACCAATCTGGTAAAATGTTTACCTCTGTTTGGTTTTAAAAAAGACTTAATTTTTCTTGATCTTTCTATTTAATCTTTTACTGCTGGGAAATCAAAATTTCCTTACAGGAATTACAAGCCAAAAAGAATCTAAATAAATCAGCCATTATTATAATACTGTGGTTGCTCCAGTTTTAATTCAATGAGATAAGTTTAACTTTGGAAATATCAACAAGGACACAACAATAAATTTATAAATTAGTTTTGGTTCACTTGAATTTTATTGTATATATATAAAATACAATATTAGTATATTATGTATCAAGTTTGATAAACGCCATTTTAAACACGAATTTAATTTAGGTACGAGCGAGCTTGCGAGTGAGTACTTAAACTATTTAGTGTCTAGAAAAGTTGCATACTATACTTTTTCTACGACAAATACTTATTATTATCTTAATGATTTAAATAAAATATTTGTATAGAGCGCCATCTATTAAACAATAGGGGAATATTTGTTACCGTCAAATGGCAAATATGTATGTGTTATAAACACAGATTATAAAGGTTGAAAATCGAAATGTATTCCTTAAAAATGGATTAACAACAGTTTTTCACAGTGAAAGTAAAGAAAATGTTTTATGAGCACTTCACAGTGGAGTCCGAGCCCGAATTTAAGTTATATCCAGTTTAGTACCGGCGAAATTAAAAGGTCAGTACAATGTTCAAATAAACTTTTCAAAAATTGGCGTTGAGAAACTATTTAATGCTTTTGTATTTTTTTATTGCGATAAAAAATAATGTTCACATTTAGTATTATTTTATAAGAAGGGCGCTTTGTTTAAACGATTGTATAAAATTTGACAACTGTCAACTAACTTAAAGCTAACTTCAGCCCGTGACTAAAACGCCATAAAGCCTCAACTTGTCAATATGTATTTAAAAGGTCACTTAGTGTTATGGAAACATGTACAATAATGGGCGTTTTAAAGGTGGGAGTAGAAAAAATATATTAAATACTATGTTTGTTAATTGAAAAATTCAATTCGAATAAGGAAATAGTATTTGTAAAATATATGTCACCATTTTGACATTACTTTTTACATTAGAGACTAAAATTTAATAAAAAAGGTTTTTTTATCATTAAAGTGGTTCAATAAATTTGAATTGCCTTTTCTGAAGAGTAACTTGAAGTTTTTAGGTCACTGGAAAATGCCGAACAAGCCCAATTCAAACAAGCTAGCAGCAGCTGGTGTTTTTCGCCACAAAAAATTATAACATAATTAGGTTTTAATCTTTAAAGAAAGTCTTGATGAATTCATTAATCATCAAACAAAACTTTTTTAACTTTCAGTAAACCAGCCTTTTTGCTATAAAATGCTTATGTGGGTATACATACCTACATAAAAAGTGAGGTCAAATATAGTGTGAGGAGGAGGAGTAATCAATTTTTAAAACGTGGTTCATAACATTTGACTGAACACCATGTATTCGCGAAGTTTTGTTGACATTTGACCGCCTTATTTCGCGATTAAGTGACGTGTTATGGACCTATCGGTGACCTCTCAGTCTCCTAATTTGTCATCATGCTTTTTTGTGGATACCGTAAACATGGGTGGCTTTGCACTCCGCGTGTGACTTTAACCTTTTTATGAAAATCTTTTCGCGCTCGACAAAATTAACATTTATAATGTGTTGGTCTAAACCTGTCAATTGAGCGATTCTATTGAGTTTATATTACAGGAAGATCAGTTTTTTAAAGAAATAAATGGGCATTTATTACACTTTAAAATTGTTTATATTGCATCAGTGCAGAAATACACCCGGTACAATTTCTATATTAGGCGCAATCCTTTGGAACGATGATCCTTGGTTAACTACAGGTCGATTTTTTATTGTTTTTATCGGTAATCCCTTGCAATAGATATGTGTCGCTGCTAACACGTGTCTAATAAAAATAAAATAAAATATTGAGTTAATTTTATACGGAAAATACACTGTGAGACAAAGTTACCCGCAACCAGGAGTTGCACACCCAGTTTTTAATTTTTATTTTTGAAACTCAGCCCTACGTAATATTATAACATAGTTATTATGAAAGAGCAACTTAAGACTCAAATTTTGGTATACAATATTTAATGTTTATAATTGTTAAAACCACAAAGCTTGAAGTTAAAGGACAAATCAATGGCATCAATGAAGACCTACTGGAGACAGTTGCCACCAATTTCCGAGAACGGCTTTTTCAATGTGTTGATGTTAATGGGCATCCTATGCCAGATTTAACTTTTTGCACATATTTGATCATCGTTAATACTACAAAACGTCGTATGTAACTTTTGTTTGTAACTTTTCAAGAACTCTTCTAAAAACCTAGAAGAATGAAAATTGTTTTGTACTATATTTTAATGTAAGATTTAGAACAGTAACGTTTATTTGTGCTCCTAAAAAGTTACATACGACATTTTGCACTATCATCGACGTTATGTTAAATGCTATGTTACAACGAATATTATTCTGACAATTACATTTTTTAAGACCCAAATTTACAGTTTTTAGCACCATGTTTTTAATTTTTTTTGTCTTTACTTATTCAGTTAATTTGAGTGTATAAACCAAAAATATATTTAAAATCTTTTGGGTTATACAAAACAATTAAATATCATAACAAGTTTAAATTCTGAATGTAGGTAGGTACTTTATTTATTATTACATAAATGTATTTTTCTACTCCCACCTTTAAAACGCCCATTTATGGCGATTTAGTCACAGGCTGAAGTTAGCAACAGGTTTTTAGTCACGGGCTGAAGTTAGTTTTTAGTTAGTTGACAGTTGTCAAATGTTATACAATTGTTAAAATAAAGCATCATCCTTCTTGTAAAATAATACTAAATGTAAAAATTATTTTATTATCTCAATTCAAAAATACAAAAGTATTAAATCGTTTTTTAACGCCAATATTTATAAATTTAACTTAATTTTGGGTGGATACTTCACTGTGAAAAACTGTTGTAAGTCCATTTTTAAGGAATACATTTCGATTACACATAAAAATTATTATATTAATAATTAATAATAATTAATAATTATTATAATAACTACAAATTTTTATGTGTAGACATTATATGTTTAAAATTTTTATAAAAATATCATTTTATAAATTATTTCCTCTAATAAAATTAATATAATTTGTATTGATTTTATTAAAGAAAGTAACTAAAATGTAATTACGTACCTAAAAATATACAATCCAAAAATGGCGCAATATGTAACTGTGCAAACAAGCTTTGTATCACACATCTAACAAAAATTTTAAAAATTTAAATCAAACTTTGAACCAATAAGATGCTTTAATGTGGTTCTGAGTTTTATTCAATCAAACAAAAAAGCAAGATTTACCTACATGTTTTTATTAATGGAAAAAAATTAACGACGTTCTTAAAATTATTGTTAAGATCTTAACATTGGACTGAATTTGTATTTCCATACGTGTAGAACAGGATTAGAGTAGATAATAATGGATTAGGAGAATATACTTTTAAAATATAAGAACGTAACATTTTTTCATGTTTTTTTTTTCATCTAAAAACTCGTTTTTTCATCTTTATACTATAGTAGTACTACTAAGCTTTTTTCTGTAAGCTACTAAACCTATTCATTATTTTTTATAAGGTAATAACTTTCTTGTTTAATATTAGGTCACTTAAAACTTTAAGCGTTCTAAATAAAATACTGTTTCTAGTTAAATAAAGGCAGCCTTCCATTATGCATATTAAAAACAATAAAGATTTTAGATGTCACGTAAGATGTTAACAATAAAAGCTGAAAATATAAAAGCAACTGTCAAAAATAAGGAAAACTTTTAAATTTTATGTACAGCGCAAAAAGAATGTACTTTATTCTTATGTACTTTGTTCCAGTTTGTTAGTAGACTAACTTTGGACAATTTATTTTTATACAGCTTACATTTTTCCGGTGTTTATTGTTTCAAATAAAGCGTTTAAGTTTATAGGAACGCGATATCATAAATCTAAAGTTTTAATATAATAAATAAAGTGTCGAAAAAGACGCTACTTACTTTTGCTTTAACACTACCTATATAAATAATATATTACGTTCTAACTTGAATATTGTGTTTAAAATATAAAAACAATACCTTTTAATGATACCTACCTTAGAAATATAAAATTTATGCATCTTTTTTATTTAGATTTGACAAAATATGATATTAAAGTTATGTTTATTTCTATTTTATAAATAACAATTAAAGTCAGTAACCATGTGCACGAAAGATTGTTTAGATTTTATGGGCAATCAAATTTTCATTTGCCCACAATATTTTGGACAAAACCATTTAAATTGATTTTTTTAGGTTTAAAAAGTTTAACAAAAAACTAATCCTGTTATAAAGTGCACTTAACAAGTTATAAAAAAGTATTTTTTCTTATAATCAACAGTAAAAATGTAAGCATAACCTACAAAGAGAAAGTTTGTATCCTAAAGAAAAAACAACAAAAAGAAGTCTTATCATTTATTGGCCGTACTAAAGAGTAAGAAGGAAATCGCCATTTGCAACTTCCAAAGACGTACGTCTTTGGCTGTATCAATGCGTAAGACAAGGACAGCAAGCGCAACTACCGCCATATGTAACGACCATCCTGGACGCAAACTCACTTGGTAAATGATCTTGATTCTGTTGTTTTTTTGAGATATCCTTTCAAGGATTTTCTAATGGATCTGCATTTCATTGTACATTTTAAATGGATTATTTTGCTTTTGCTTTAGTATCTTAAAACAGAAAAAACTATACAAAAGTTAAAACCGACTTTCTAAATTTAAAAAAGCATAAAACTTTTCTAATTTTAATTAGAATACAATTAGAATACAATTTTCTAATTTTAGAATACAATTTTCTAATTTTAATTAAAATACAATAAAATTGTCACTTAACTGCTTTTTCCCTCGATGTCTTTATTTGAAGTAATAGTTTTATTTAATTTTTCTTGAGATAAGGTACAGTCACAAAAAGTAATGTACTTTTTTATTTTGTAATCATAATTTTAAGACGGCTTTGGAAAATTTTTAGACAGCTCCAAATTAGCACTTTTAATCTGTTTATTCCAATTCCAAAATTATATTTTATATCGTTTGAATGAAATTTTAGATTCGTTTGAAGGAAAACTTTTTTAGCTATAAATTGCCCTGTTGTAAATGACCGATTAATTCCTTTTAGAAACCAATTGAAGTATTGGTTGGTATCAATAGGTCTGAATTGAATTGGTTTTAATTGGGAGCGATATAAAAAAGTAATTGGTTTTTACTGGTATTTTCCATGATGGAAAAGTCCGATTAGGATTCTACTGTTTTTTAGTAGTTTCGAGTGGTTAAAGCTACCAATAGGTAATTTCCAATTGAATTCAATTGGGCATTCCCAGTGTAAGATTCCAGAAAGGAATCTGCTAATTTGTTATTCCCAATACTTTAAAATATGGAAAAGTCCAATTAGGATTCTACTGTTTTTTAGTGGTTTCGATTGTTTAAAGCTACCAATAGGTAATTTCCAATTGAATTCAATTGGGCATTCCCAGTGTACGATTCTAAAAAGGAATCTGCTAATTGATTATTCCCAATAGGTACTTTAAAATATCGCAAGAGGGCTCTCGTGTAGCTGCGCAAAACCAACGTACGCAGTCCTTGTTCGAATGGTTGAGACGCCATCATAAAGAAACAAAGAATTCTTTGGACGCTATTTAATGTCGTTTTTTTATTAGTCGGTGTGTTCTTTTATAATCTATGGGTTTCTGTGCTTAGTGGTAGTTATAGTGGTGTGTACCTACTTATACCTTAAAAAAATGTTTATATGTGTAAAGTTTAGGGACGATGGCGTGAGAATGGTGGTTACAGCGGACAAAATAAAAAAAATTGAAAATTGAAATAATATTGATTTCGACCATTCCTACAAACATCCGTTGCAAGAAAGACAAAAAAATGATTATAACCGAGTAATTTTAATTATTTTTTATTACTTTTTTGTGTTAGTAAGGGGTCATCCATTAATTACGTGAGGCTATTTTGGGGATTTTTCGACTCCCTCCCTCCCCTTGGTGAGATGTGAGATTTTACTCGACCCCCTCCCCCCTCCCTTAATCTCACGTGAGATGTTTTAAAATGGATGGTTTTAATGTAAAAAAGTTAATCTGTGATTGATCCCATTAGATTTATTAAAAAAAAAACAATTGTTATAATTGTTTACTTAATTTAACCCAGTTTTCTCGCAATTTTACACTGTTTCATTTGAAAAGAAAAAATTACGTGATATTTGCCGAGACCACCCTCCCCCCACGTGAGATTGGGTGAGGTTTGGCTCGACCCCCTCCCCCCCTAAACACCTCACGTAATTATTGAAGGCCCCTAGGTATCAATACATATCTCACTGACACAAAAAAATAATAAAGAAATAAAGTTACTCAGTTATAATAATTTTTTATCTCTTCTGTGAAAAATTAATTCTGATTTTTACCCGGTTATTCTTCAGGGATCTTAATTATTTTTTAATGAAAAATCAACTGGTATTTTTTATCCAAATTTGAAAAAATAAATTGGTTCAAATTGGTTTGAATGGGTTTGGCTCTATGAATTTCCAATTCATTCCAGGTGCATTTCTATTGGATTTAGCCAATAGGCATGGGTTGGTATATTCAAATTTAAGCCGCGTGGAACTTACCAATAGGAATGCAACTGGAATAAATTGGTGATTCATAGCGCCAAAACACATTTCAAACCAATTCAAACCAATTACTAATTTTTTATTGGATTCTATCGGTCATTTACAATAGGGTGAAGCGTTTAATATGTCACGGAAAATATGAAATGCTTTAAATGCCCGTGAGTATTAGGAAAGCATAAAGTCTCAGAGGTAAGTCGATTTGTGCGGGTTTTACAATAAAAAATAAACATTAAAGATAGGTTTTAAAGTGTTTTAAGTATAAGAAGAGCATACAGTCGTACATTGGTATAAAATAAAAGGGTTTGACGATTATGAAAATTTAAAGTTAGTGAACATAATCTTCCAATATTTTTAAAATTTTAAAATTACAAACAGAAACTTGTGAGTCACTATTCAGTAACTTGTCGGTAACCAATCACTAATCAGCAACTAGTTAGTAATTCGTGAGTAGGTAACTAATCAGTAGGTAACTAATCAGTAACTGGATTTTTTTATAAATTTGTAACGGAACATGATAAAATAACAATACAAACTCTAATTATTACGCTTAAACTCGATTCCTATTATCTTTAATTTCACTCCAATAGTGGTACATACATTTTTATATTAATACAAATTTTGTTTTGCATAGATATTGTATATACATATGTTGTACTTTAGCAAAAGTAGATAGTATGTTTATTGTTACCTATTCAAAACTTTTTAAACCAATTTTTCCAAAATATTTCGTTCTAAATAATACAAACATTTGATAACACATCAAATCTTAACAACTGTTTCTTAATGTGTTATTTTTGAAGAATTCAGTAGACTTCTGAAATTAATATCGTAAAACATATACCTACAATAAATAAAAACAAATATTAACTTATAGCCCAGCACCGTCGCAATTAACGACACGTTAAAGTGTAAAAGTGGTTGGTCAAAAATGCAAATCGATGCAAATAGAACGGGGGGTTAGAATTTTTTCAAGTGGTTTTGGGTCAGGGTAGTAAAAAGGACAGGTTAAACAAAGGTGTATGGGTAACTGACAATGACACGAAACAAAGGAAGGAAATTATCGGCCGAGCCGTCATTTTAACCGGTAGTTTGTTTCTGGTGTTTCAATGTTGTTTCTACTGTTTGTCTAAATTTTTTCAAGCATCAAGTAAAGATTAAATACTTACGACGATTTCCATTAAGAACTAAAGGTGTCTTTAATAATAATAGTGACAATAATAATGATCCTTTTTACTTGATGCTATTTTTACAATTAGTGTATAACGTTAGAGGATGTTAATGATTTTATTAAACATGATTTTATGGCATAGCGACAGATAGAGCGTTAACATTCAATGCAGTTTTAATTAGGTCCTTTGCGAAAGTTTTGTGTTTGCAATTCTGTGGTTTAATATTAAAACAATTTAGACCGTTGGCATTTAAGTTTAAAACAAAGAAAGATTTATTAAAAGCATAATTTTCCACTTAAACTTTAAACACACTGGGTTTGAATTAATCTTTATAACAAATAGATCTCGCAAGTCCAAGTTTCGCGACAAGCGCTGTTAAGAAATATGAGCGAGGTAATTGCAATAGAGGCTCAAGAGACTGTAATTCTTATTATGCAAGGAAAAACTACTCGAGACGTTGTTAAGATTAATAACAAGAGGGAAATTTTTAAAATTAACGCGTTCTATACTTTTAAACGAGACATTCTAATAATTATTAGTTTCACTGTTTCTTCTTTTAATTAGTTTGTTTTTTTTATTAAGGTATTATGAAATAATGTAAACGCATATATGCTTATAATCACAACTTTGCAAAAGACCTAAAACATATAGGACAGACAATAAAAAGCGAAAATAATAAACAAATAAAGACACAGACAACACATTAACGACAAACATAAATAGGACACACTCTATTTGAATAAAAAAATATTTTAAGGTATTATTTAAGAACTTTAAATTTTCCAACAAAAAAATTAGTTTATATTCAGTCATTTCACGTCAAATCAAACACAATTATAAAAAAAGTTCTTGGATTTTTTCTAAATTTTTTGTAAATGATTTATAGGCTAGGATAACACCAATCTTAAACTTGAAGGTTCAACAATAATTAAATACCGAGAATTTAATTCTTGGAATTTTTAAAGTTATTTATATAAGGTATTTAATTTCTTAACTCCTTAACCTGTACAAGGTGATCCCCTATAATGTCGCCCCCCTTTAACTTTTTTATTTTAAGTGTCCCAAAAAATTTAAAAGTGTGGTTATGTAGGTACTAAAAAACTTTTTTTCTATGTATAAATAAAATGGAAAAACAAAAAGTTTATTTTTTTTCAATGGATCACCCTATATATGAATTTAGTTTTCGATTCCTTGTAAAATTCTGAGCATAATTCATATAACAAACCATATACCTAAACTCAACCGTTTCTGAAATATTCGTATTCAAAATGTTATCATTAAATGTTTTTTAAACTGTTAGAAATCAAGAAGCCTCAGTATACCAAAATTTTTATTGAAAATAAATTACTATAGTGAAATTATGTCAATATGTCTTGTTAAATAAGTAAAAATGGCGTACTCAGACAGAGAAAGTCTTTTTTAGAAAGACAAACTATTTTAAATTATTATCTTAAAAATAATTTAAATATTTCAGAAACGGTTGAATTTAGGTATATGGTATGTTATATGAAATATGCTTAGAATTTTACAAGGAATCGAAAAATAAATATACATATAGGGTGATCCATTAAAAAAATATATATTTTTTTGTTTTTCCCTGTATACTGATCAATTTTCCAATTTTCTTTATACGTAGAAAAAAAGTATTTTTTAGTACCTACATAACCACACTTTTAAATTTTTTGGGATACTTAAAATAAAAAAGTTAAAGGGGGGCAACATTATAGGGGATCACCCTGTACAAGGTATTGAGGTGAATGTTTGTTTATAGGTGAAAAATGAATTTAGAATTTGTGTATCTTTTATTGTTTTTGCATAAGCATTGAATTTGTTAAATAAAATCAACAAAAAAATTTGACCTGTTTAATCAGGATCACATGTTTTAAATGTTTATACATATGTAAACAATATAAGATAAACAAATTCTGATAAAAAAAATTTAATCAGCTTAAAAAGTATCCCCTAAAAACAAAACTTTTGCCGAAAATTAAAAAATTACAATATTTAATTTCTCGGTTTAAATTATCGTAGAACCTTTAAAATTGAGATTTGTATTTATTCTAGCCTATAAATTATTTACAGTAAAAATATCAAAAACCTGAGTCAGTATTAAGAATTGCACTGTTTTATCTGACATGGAATGTATTATATTTACATTTCATTCCCAAAATGTGTCGTCAAGTTATATTACATAATAAAATAATTATTCTTTATAAAGCTCAATATGCCATCTAATAGTTTCTTTTTAAATTCCCTTTTAAATTTTCCAATTTAATTCTCTCCAAAAATTGTTAGTTACAATTTTTAAAAGAGGGAAACAGATATTAAAAAAAATAAGAAAGATTTTGTATAAAAACAATAATACTTACAGATGGAGAAAAAATACCTTGTAATGTAATATAACCCCAAACTTTTGGATTAAACTGTGGCGGCTGGTGGATTTTGGGCACACCCATATCCCAGTTATTAGACATGGGACCCACATCAAATTTATATGTGTTTATACTGACATTATTTAGACAAGTTCTGCGTAAGCAGCATTTAAATTGAAGTTTGCGAAAAAAGTTAGTCTTTAAGTATGACCCACAGCCTCCTGCCCCCCCAGATTAAGATAATTCAAATTAAAGTGGTACAATATTAAATTCGCTGAAGTTTATCGTCAAATTTTAAATTTTATTAAAAAAATTCAAGTAATACAGGTTATATACCATTTTAAATTTTTATTATTTCTTTTACTTAAAATAGAATAAAATCTGTAATACTTGGACTATTTAAATAAATTTTGAAATTTGTTGATAAACTGTAGAGGATTATAAATTTTAATTTGAATTATCTAAAATTGGGGGAGCAGGAGGCTGGGGGGGACACTAAAAAACTAACTTTTTTTCTCAAACTTCAATTTAAATTCTGCTTGCGCAGAACTTGTCTATATAATGTCATTATAAACTCATATAAGTTTTATGTGGGTCCCATGTCTAATAACTGAGATATGGGTGTACCCAAATTCCACCAGCAGTCACTTTTAATTTAAACAACTCAAAAATCTAACGTGATAAAGTTGAAGATTTGACTTAAACTTTATCCTGTTATTCTTGTTTTAAAATATTGTCTATTATGAACTTGATTTAAAATCAAATAGATTCTACTTTAAAGGAATCTGAAAAATCTAATGTTCTTAAAAACAACCTAATGTAAAAATACAAACTTTATTATGATTAAAAACATGAATTTGATGTGTTGTATTTATTAAGTCGCTTGTCGGGTTCGGAAGGAATGCAGCAATTTTTTATAAAGGGGAGCACAGGCACAGGCGGCACACGTACAAACGACGTAGAACAGACAGACAGACAGTACAGAATCTTTGTTCTGGGGAAATGCTGCGACTTACCGCGGCGTGAAGGAGTTCCAAAACTCGCTACGAATTTGTTATTTGTTTCAAAGTGGCAGCGGCGTACACAGGGGGTAGACAGAGACAAGGACAATTACTAAACGCACACCGAACAGGTACTTGCTCAAAGAAAAACAACCAACCCAATGTTTACTTTATTTTTTTCCCAAAATTTTGAGTTGGTTGTTCTACCTTCATCAAGAACCATTTTGCCGCTAAATGCAGCATTTCTACACAAGCGTTTTTCAAAGAAAATGTTCATGTAGGTATATTTCATTAAAAATATACATTACAATTTTATACATTTTCCTGTTTAGTGTTTTTTAATTACCAGTAAAGTATATTGCTGCCCACCTTTATTTAGCAAACAAATAATATCTTTGTTTAAATAATTATTTTTCCATAACTCAAGTTTGTAATATACAACAAAATACTGTATTAACTTTGACAAAGGTATTGTCAGGGTTATACTTTACTCATAATCTTAACGCATTATCTTTTTCTCCCTCTCTTTCATTCAACATACGGTGTTATGACGAGACAATTAGACATTAACACAGTCAAATTAAAAAAAAAAATAAACAAAACACATTTTTTGTTAGCTACAGACATGGGCAGACACAAGTTAGCTTAGAGGGAGGCATTAGCAAACAATACAAAACATAAACAGATGATTTTAATGAGGTCAGGTTGAAGCAATAATTTGTTAGTTAAAGCCAACTAAAATAAGTTAGGTTTTCAGGTCTGATGGCTCCTCTGGAATATCAAAAAGGTAAAATATTAAGCTGATTTTGGTGAACAAAAAACTTTAATGTAAAAGCCGTACGAGATTCGAAACAACATTGATCGCGTAACTTGTGTCCACCAATAGTCGTACGTATACGTACCTAGAGCTAAATGATTAACAATAATAAATATTTAAAAAATAATACGCAAAGTCGCTTATAAATCCTTATAATTATATTTTTCTTCTATCTAGGATTACCGTTGTTTAAAAGGATATCTGTAACATGGTATTTGCTATTGTACTCAAATATTATATCTTGGAGTTATTTTTTTATTTGTTAATATTTTTGTTAAGTTGTTTTAGTACCTACTATTAGTACTAGCAAAGACCATGCCAGATTTGGTAGTACCGACGAACTCAGGCTTCGGAAGTAGGTTGACGCACACAAAGGGGTTTAGACAATACAAGACACATAGTAACCTGGCTTTAGAGCGGTACTACCGCAGCCAGGGGAATAGGGAGGGTTTTTTTGGGTGGTTGGCAGGACTGGCTCCGCAAAATATGAGGGAATTTGTGCGGTGCCGGAGCGCTAAGCCTCACGTCCCGTGATTATTATTTTTTTCAAAATTAACGGTGGCCATGGGCAGATATTTTCTGCAGCGTGACTACTGGTCCCTGAGCTTCAGCAAATCTGAACTTAGTTAATGTATACCTATCTATTAAAAGGCAGAGTTAATTTTATCTTTACGATGGTGTTTCGAAACTTGTAAAATCAAAAAAAAGTTATCATCAATAAGGTTATGTCTATTTTCCACAATATTTCGGATCTAATTTTTCCTGACTGTTTTGTTTTATCAAGTTAAAGTCTATTACTGCTCCAATTTATCATGTAATGAAGACGTTTGGTTACAACAGGACATTAACTTGATGAAAAAAGATTTGCAATGCATTTCAATGAATTACATAAAATGAACACCATTCTGATAATTAATTTTTGAACTTGATTACCTTGCCATGACTTAATGGCTATGTAATAGCTAGGAAAAGTATTTAATTGAATGTGTTACTTTGCCTTTTAATAATGGTCTTTTCATTCAGTTACTGGCCTAAGACTACTTAAGAAAAGCTCTAGACACTTTTTTAATAAAAATAACAGTCCCGGAAAACATCACTTACCTTTCTGTGTATTCGTTAATGTGTGCGTACGACTGTACGCTGTTTTCTTCGATGAGGAACTTGACACGCTGATAAAAGGAGGCTGTCACAGATGGAGGTTGCTTACGTAGGAGAACCTCCACTGGGTCATTGCTATGGAGACACATAATGTGATCGCGGCAGCTAACGTGAGAGCAGCATTCGCTGTCTGAACAGTCGATCATGCCATCTAAATAATAAAAAAGAAACGTAAAATATCGGTTTCATCTATAATGTGCTACTATTCAACACAAAGATATTATAGATTTTCTATCAATGAACCACCTGTTTATCCTCAACAAATAACTCTCTAGACAATATTTTACAATTCGTGGCTTTGATTATAACAAGTCTTTGAAGTATTTTGTTTCAATTCCATTCAGGCTGTTTTTTTGTGGTCTTCTTGGATTATTTGTTATAAACAATGAATGTTTTTGTTATTCGATAATAAAACCGTAGAATATTAGTTTTTGTTTATAAAACAAAGATGTTTAATATCTATCGAACATTATAGACCAGGCGATAGCCGAGGCAATAAATAGGCTTTTGCCGCCGTGTTTTATATATTATTTTTTTCAACCATTTAAAAATAATTTATTAAGATTTTGTCACATTTTTTTAGCTTAGTTTTAACTGATGATGATATTTTATCTTTATTTCTGCACGGAGTTTTATAATAATTTGACTTTTGAACTAGTAATAATATAAAGTCTTTCTATATAGACTTTTGAGTCTAATAATATAAAAAAACAGTTTCCTGATTGTTAAAGTTTACTTTCGTAATATTTTTTTCTTATTCATAAAGTACGTCACACTCTATAGGGGATTTAATATGCCCTCTTCTCCATGTCACGAATAGCAAAGTGCAAAAAACCGAATAAAAATATAACTCTCTTAGGTATACCTATCGTGATATAAGTTGTTTTAATACATTTTCTTCAAAAGTATTAAAAATCTCAACTTGGTATTTATTTACAAAGAATTTGAAAAAAATCTAAAAGTAAAGTGTTGTCTTACCATGGTCGTTGTCAATATCGTCGTGACAATTCATCTCGAGAGGGATGCTACAGTCTGAGCCAGCCCAGCCCTGGATGCACAAACATTTGTAGACACCTTCCTCTAAATTGCATTGGCCGTGGCCAGAGCAACCGTTCTCGCAACCGGCTGCAACAAAGAAAACAATGTAACAGTTTATTGAGAAGCGAAAAACCCTAGAAGTAAATATTGGTCGACTGTTATTGCTTTCGAGGCGTGATTTGATTGTTTTGTTTTCGCTTCCATGATTATAAGAGTATATATATATATACTATTGCGGATGACATGCAATCTATCGTTTTTTGTTTCGGGAAACGTTTGAAAAAACATTTCATTCTCCTAATTGAATTGAGGGACGCGCTACCTACTCCAGTAGGAAATCTATTATCCATGTTCATTTTCTTGTCATCTTATTGACAAAGGATAATGCGGGACGAAGGAATACGGATAAACAATAAATAAACGCGCCGGTAAGTTTGGGCAACTCCCGAAATCGCGTCGTAAATATCGCCGAAAAGGGCAGATTAGGAAAGTTGTGAGTTACGAAACGGGCGAACTTCGGCCATATAACTTACGCAACTTCCACGAGCGAAAACAAACAGGCGCATCATTTAAAGCAGAAACGCAGAACTAGAACGGTGTACTCTCTTTTTGTTTATTCTCTTTTGAGATATATGTGTTTGTAAGACTTCCCATTAAAGTTAGCAGATTGCTTATTTAAATGTTTAATTTTGAAATTAGCTGCATAATTAATCTACAACCAGCAGATACTTTTGTAATTTGATTAAAACCGAAGACTTACGTAGCGTGCAGTGCCTTCCATTCCAACCCTGCGAGCAAACACACGTTCCATTCTTACATTGGCCATGCTCCTGACATCTTGTATCGCAAGGAAGTTGCTCGCATCTGGATCCAGTCCATCCTGGATCGCATCTGCATTTTCCGGTATCGCATTGCCCATGCGGACCGCAATCCAGATTGCAGAGTGCTGAAAACAAACAAGAATACTCAAAATATCCTTGCTAGTTAGTAAATGCAAATGTTTCATGAAAATTAAAGTTTTCACACTAATAAACAATAAAACTTGAAACTTGTTTAGCATGAAACAACATCTAATATTTGGTAGTAATTAATAATAATAATAATAATAATAATTTAAAAATATACAATTTCCAACAAAAACAAACAAACGAAAATTTAATACTCTGTATTTTTATGAAGTTATGATATAAGTTTCATCTCTTTATTATTTTTCATGTTATTATCAAGAATATAAAATATTGCTTTAACAAAACAGAAAATATTTTAAATACATAATAAACGGTTATGAATATTTTGCAAAACTTCTTTTGTATATAAACTTATAAAAAGTATAATTTTATGTGATAAGTCACGTTCCAGATAAGCTTTTTATTGTTATACAGGGCAACATTACGTACTAATAAAATGGTAGATTTATTACTAAGCATCATGACAACAAACAACAATATTAAACAGTCAGACTTGACAGCAGCAAATACGGTAGTCTCTGTCAGGAACTATTAAAACCATAGAATTTTAACTGTCGATTATTGTCTATGGTGTGATGTCAACAGATAACAAAATTAACCAATTAATTGTTGTGATAATCAATTGTTGCATATCATGTTTGCCAAACGCATGCCTATTGTTAAAGTAGAAGTTTTAAAATGCATTATTTATAGATTTTGTACCTATATAATCCGACCTAAAAGAATATAATAAAGGTAAACATTTTTAAGTTTAAAAACTCAATGTTTACTCTTTTATATATTTTTAACAATTTTGTGGGATACCTGGGGGTCCGTCGGTAGGACCTTTAAGGAAGTGCTCAACTTCTGGGCCACCCTGTATATTATATTATATAGGCAGTGTTTGGGTGAAAACCTACATTTTAGATTAGTATAATATTTTAAATTAATGTTCAGAAAAATAAATTAACCATTAAACAAAATAAAATGTTTTATGTAATATATAACTATTAAAACTGTTTAAAAATTCAGTGAATCAAAGATTAATTAATTAAATTACCTTGTAAATTTGGTTTAAGCTCTTTTATGCGGATGATGATAAATTTTGTAAAAATTGGCCACTTGGCATCAAAGAGAACTGAATGTCATCGAATTATCAAATGGCAGATGCATAAAAAGCGCATTTTTCCAGTTTTCCAGTGGAGTTTAAGTGAGTCCACTTGACCCTCAAATAATTTCCCGATTAATGTTTAAAATAAAATTTTAATTACCTACATGAAATGTAAATTCAAATTTTAGTTACAGAAAACATGTTTGTGACATCATCTTGTGATAACTTTCTTGCTGTTTTGACAGCCAAAATAGATTCCTGTTTAGCCTTTTGGCTAATGTATTTTTAGTCAAAACATAGAAGTGTCAATTCTAGGCCTTAATATTAAATTTAAGTTTTATTGAATTCTGAACATATTCTGTAGGTACTACGTTTAGGTCAATGGCCGATTTTATTAAAATGACTGACGAATTGGTTAGTTTTAGGATATACCAAAAATTAATTGGTAAAGTAAAGTAATTTTGAATTTGACCTCTTTTCAGACTTAAAATTAATTAGTAAAACCTGGGCTGTGCCTATAACACATACACAGAGATCGTTCCGGGTTCAATGCTTGCCTATTAACAAATAAAAAAACGTATCTTCTTCGCTTGGACTTGTTATTGCTGTAAATTCGTCAGCAAAAGTTTTTGATAGAAATCGTTTTTTATCGATTTAAAATAGTTTTCTTACCTTGTGCGCAGTCGGCTCCAGTCCAGTGTCTATTGCAGACACATTTAGCGGTTTCCAAGTCATAAATTCCATGTTCGGAACAGGTTGGCAGACACTTGTGCACCTGTTCATCGATGACGTTGCAACTGTTTCCTTTCCAGCCCGCCTTGCAGTAGCATTGCCCATGGACGCAGGCACCGTGTTCGGAGCACGTGGGATCCTCGCAATCGGTTTCCTCGCAACCGTCTCCTTTCCAGCCCGGTTTGCAGTGACAAGAACCCCGCACGCATTTTCCGTGACCAGAGCAATCAGCTACGCGGCAGTCTGATTCCGGAATGTCGCATTCCGGTCCTAAAGTAAAAAAATAAGATGTGATGTTTGTACAGGATAAATCGATTATAAAGGTTTCTTGGAAGATAGGATAGAAATGTCTAGTATGTATGTTACTGAGTATATTGATATATGATGGATGGGTTCCTATGTTTATCGAGGAGCAATCAATCATATACCACAAAGAAAGAATTTTCATAATATTTTTAGGTTGGGATAAATCGAATTTACCTTTCCATCCCTCCTCACAGTGGCACAATCCTCCTCCATATTGACCGTGTCCCGAACATAGCACAGGGCAGACGCCTGAAAAGAATTAAATTACTTATATGAAATAAATTCTCTTTGCGCGCTTTAGTAATCTTAAGAAGTAAGGATGATCCTTCATTGGAAATTTACTTTTGACCTCAGGATACAAACACCTTAGACAACTATAAACGGAAAGGGATGATAAACATTCCCTTTGGTCTTTGTTAATTAATGTGAGGTCAAAAGCTTTCCTACATCAGATACTACGTTCCGGGATAATTGAGATGAAGTGAGCTTGGAAAGAAACAGTTGAGAGTTTTTGCCCTTTGATTGTACGTTGTTTTTATTACTGCCAATTAACTTTCAAGGGGAATTTGTTAGTTTACCGAAAGTGGATTTTCTTGTAGGAATTTTAGGTCGTTTAACGTTTTTTGTTTTTGGTTTTGCCATGCATTATTCTACTACATTTCGAATCGTCCAGGTAGAACGGTTTCTGTTTAAGTATTGATTTATAAATACACGTTGTCATGTTATTTACATTTGTTTAAAAATGCCTCTTTAAATTAATGTTTGAGTTCAATTTTAAAAATGTGTTTTAAATAAAATAATTTTCACATAGGTATCTGCACTGGTAAATGCATTTGTTAAATTAATTTGCATACATTTTAGTATAAAAAATCAAATAATAATGAAATTTTGGCAACCATTTACTATAATTAGCAAATATGTGCATACTAAAACTAAAATGCAAATTCCAAATTTAATATTGTAATTTCGCTATACAGTTATAAACTTTTTAATTAAATTATTGCTTTATTAATTTTAAAAATGGTTAAAATTGAATGCATGTCATAATTAAAATAACATGTTATTAACATCTTAAAACTCTTAAAGGGTTTTAAAAGTATGTATTGGTCGAATTTTATTAAACTGGATAAAAATATTATACATGCGTTATTTACCTCCACTTATGTGTAACCCTTATAGATATTCTTTCCTCCTTTACGTTATACTTCAGAAAGGATTTTCTCCAATCAATACTTACAGTCAACTGTTACCGTTCGATTTGGGGTAAACCCGAAGTTGATCCTATTACGGTGGATGCGTTAAGAAATGTTTTTTTGGGAGGATCAATGTTATTTTTAAAGGAAATTATGTTATTTATTCCATAAAAAACACAAAATTGTAAAATATATATCTTGGTTTCCAATTGTCATGGTTAGTAAAAAATATTTATTTAATATGAAAACAAAACCCATTGACCATTTAGATAAACAAACTATCTTTATTTTATATTTTCATCATTTTATCCTTGTCATTTTACCTTAAAGCTTACCTGGATTTTAGTTTGTAATCACTTTATGTAACCGTAATTTAAAAATAGTCTAATTTTATTTTATGTCTGTGCCATTAGCAAATTTTTTTTTTTTAGTTTTTAACAAACGGTGCAAATACATTTATCATGAGTTTATTGTTATTATAGCATATTATCATTCAAGCTTGTCTTTTTGTGTCTTGTTATCATTTTAGTTATTTTACCGCTATCACACAAAAAAAACGCTTTGATATAGTCAATAACAATGCTATAATTGATTGTTTTTTCATTTCTCCAAAAGTTTTTTCAATCAAATATGTTTGGAGAAATTGAGAATATTATATTCAGTCCATAACAAAATATTATCAAGTTAAAATTACTTGTTATAGGGGAGAATGGCTCTTTAGATTTAAACCTAATGGAAATGTGTACTTCCTTGAAAATTTTGGAAATGATTGCATTCAAAGTTTATCTGATCAATGTAAAATTAACAATATTTAATTAAATATAACATTGATTTATATTAAAAGTTATAATGCTTCAACCAAAAAAAAACAAATGAAATAGGAATAGTCTTTGTTTATTTAATGTTTATGATTTTTATTCCAATGGAAACTTAGGTAAAGAAAGTTATTACTGTTTTACAGTGAATACCAATGAAAATACTTGTTATTTGCCCAATTTTTTAATGCGGCCTATATTCAATTTAATTATTGCTAAAATTCAGACAAACGTGCCAGGGCATCCCCTGCCACACCACACATCGGCAACCTGCAATCGCGTACGTGCCTATAGTTAAATGTGACCAACTGATTAATCGGTATATTTGCTAATTTCTTGGGGGTTGTACTTCCTAATCCCGAATTTTCAAGGTAAGTTGTACATGTTTTTTAATTGTATGTCCGCCATGCATTATCCAGTAATTTAATTACTCAATTATATCTAAATAATAAAAAAAGGTAAATGTGTTCTCATATAGGTACCTATATACCATGGACACAGTTTATCTTGATATTCGGTGTCATGCCTTAAAATAGCTATTTTGCTTAAATAGACGAAGTATTTATATATTTATAAAAAAACTTCTCATACTCTTTTAGTACCATCATGATATTCTTTCAGGGCGTCCTGAAAGTATATATTGCTTTAGGACTCAGCAATCTTTAGGATTCGCCTCTAAATATATACATAAGATGAAATTCCTATTTCGTTTTAGAATAACTATGTGCCATGGCAGACAGATCCTGCTAGTGATGGGTCACCAACTTTTTAGAGCCTAATATCACAAACACTTCTAGTGGGTTCCTAATAGTTCCTACAGAAAACTAAACAATTTCATTTTAGGGATCGAAAAACCTGTGTACCCAAGACTACCAGAAGCAGTTTCCAGAAATCATTTTATTTAAAGTTCATATTAATGTATTATACAACTAATATTTTCACAAGAATATACATATTTAAAGGAAATAGAGCTTTGATTGCATTTAATGTAGCCATTCATTAGAAACCATAACTATATTTATACCAATGATAGTTTTTCATTAAGATTCATTGTGGCTTTAATTAAATGATAATTTAATTCAATAATTTCTTATGTTTTAACTAACTAAGTTTTAATACGGATTTAATAGAATCACAATTTAATTCAATGACTTCTTATGTTTGAACTAATTTTAAGCAGGTTTGCACAAATAAAAGTAAGACAATTATTCATTTGATCATAGCTTTAATTCAGGTATTGAAATACAGTACACCATTGGCTCAATGGTAACCCATTCACAATTAAAAGCTTTTTCTCTGTGCATTTAGTTTAAAACTAATTTAGTTTATTATCAACTCGTCTTGTGAGTTCCACAAGGTTTCAAGTAGATTTTGGTGAATTTTACAGAAGAGCATTATTATGGTCTGCAATGTCAAATATTAGTATGATTTATATCGAACATTGTAAAATATAAAGTATTAGATTAAAATCTATTAATAACGTGTTTAATATAAAAAACCTACACGTGTAAATTCTAAAATTGAAAACTTTAAAAGAACTTTTTAAAACACTACGTACGTACCTTTCTAATTAAAATATTAAAACGTAATTTATAGTGCGATGTTATACTTTTATTTGTTATTAAGTAAATAGCAAATAAAAATTAGTAAAATAACTTAACTAAACACATGTAAAAATATAAAGTTATTTTGTTTCTTAACTTTGTGATTTACGATAATAATTTAGCAATGTTTTATGTAATTCTTATCTTCAATGCAAATCCATTTATAAGAAAATTATATGTGCTTTAACTAAACGATGCAGAATTTAACCACATGCGTATCTTAATTTTGACCAAAAGAACCCTGTGAAACTTACGCTACGAAATAGTTTTATCATATTTTTGTTGTGATAATCGTTGTTGTAGCTCACCATTTTAGCTTTTCATCATTTTTGCATGTAGTCGAGACGTAAGCATATTCCTTTTAATTCAGTAGTTTTACAAAGTTTGTGTCTAACATATACATTGACTAAGAACTATAAGTTAAATCGCATAAAACTTCGCAACACAAACCGTCTTTATATGTAAAATTTAAGTGGCTAAGTTTTATTCAGCCAACTAAAGTTAAATTTACATAATATATAGAAAATTCTTAAACGTATTAAATTTTAAAAGTTTTTATTTTCTTAGTAATAGTTCGATTTTAAACTTTACTTACTTTTCGAACAATCGACTCCTTGGAATCCATCAATACAGTCGCATTTTCCCAAGTAGCAACTCCCTCGCCCGGAACAATCATTCGGACAGGTAGTGCTGACACCCTCAGCTTCAGAAATCACCAAGGAAACCGTGTACGGTTGAAGCTCGTCGTTATAAACCGAAAGGAACCATCTGCCGGTGTCCAAGTATTGAAGGAGAGAAACGTTCACCAACATCGGTTCCATCTCACCGGTCTCGCGTTTTGAGATGACGTGAGAGTCCAATGTTAAACCTAAATCTGAGGTTGGGTGCGGTAGATCGGTTGATGGTCGTTCAGGGTAGTTAATTTTGATACTGTGAGGAACGTAGAATGGACCTTTTGGTTCTGAATCGGCGAGAATTTTTCTCGTACCTAAAGCAATATTTCAAATAAATGAACCAAAAACTGTTTAGCCAAGCAAGTAGCAAGAAACCACTCTTTTATATAAGAATCAACAAAAACACAAAAATTGAGGGCATGCCACTTTACATATATTAAAAATGTTTGACAATTGGGCCATTAGCATGTGATTACGGTTTATTTGTCGTAAATATTTAAAAATAAAAATGTTTTTACCATGCATTTTTTATTAAATATCATTAAAAATAGGGTTCCCCTACCTTCATAAGAGCTAGATATGCTATCCAAAACATCACTTTTATACGAGTTTCTGTGGTCGGATGGGTAATGGTAATGCTTGGATGGTGGAAAATCGTCATCGTCTTCTTCATCCTCATCAACATCCCGTTTTCTTAATCGATGGTCCAATCGTCCTCCTTTCACGAACTCAGCAAAATCGTATTGTGTAACACTTGGCGCAACGTTCCTTCTGCCGTACACTGCGAAGTTTGCACCCCAGGGTAAAGTGAAATTGAATCTGAAAATATTGAATTTTGTAAAGAAATATATTTTTAACGCTGCTCTATTTATATTGCTTTAAAGATACAATATGTACGCGCTCCGAGAAAAGCGTCCCAGCCCTAATTTTACAGGAGAAAGGAAAGAACCGCGTTAAATGGGAGGCCAAACAGAGAATATTTAACTTGTTACGTGGAAAATATTTAAAGAAAATTATTTCTGATTTCAAATAATTAAAGAGCACTCTTTCATAAATAAACTATTATAATCATTATTTATAAAACTCATAATTTTAGAGGAGAAAGGAAACCAGCTGAACGCGCTAGACGGCAGGATAAAAGGAAAATGCTTAAAGCGTTGTTACATGCTAAATATTCAAGAAAAATTATTTTCTGCTTCAGATAATTAAAAAACAGTATTTAATTAATCCATACCGATCATAATCCAGAAATCCTCGTCACATATATTTTACAATTTATTTTTCTTTCTTATTATTAAAAGTATCCAATGAATACTATCCATATTATTAAAATATTACATTACAAAAAGATTTTTAATCTTAAATCATTAAAGTAAAAGGATATAAATTGCTTTAGTAATAAATTCAGATATTGACTGATTTGTCCACTGCGGGCCAGCCTGCATATATTATACAAAATTTAAATAAACTTTTTTATTAGAATCATAAAAAACTTTTTTGCATCATACCAAATAAAAATGTAAATTTTGACCCGCCCTAAATTCCCACCATCTTAAATTTATAGTAGCAATAAAAAAAATTGCCAATGAAAAATATTTGTTTTAGCGTTTAAGGAAGATACTTATTTTTGTTAAATGTTACAATAAACAGGATATTCTAAAAACCATTTCCAAATTATCAGTGATTGGTCTTGATGATAAATTATTAAATAGAATAAGGCCATTTTTAAAAATATTGTTCATATATTTTAAAGCTCACCCAGTTTCTATATTAAATCATTTTTATTTACTGTTTAATAATTGTGTAAATAGTTAAATTATCACAAAGATATTTTGGTACTTTAACATGTTTCATTTTGTTTATATATTCCATAGTCCTAAAATATATTCTTTGCTTCTCACTCAAAAGTTTATAAATATAAATCATTTTATCATCCAAAAAAAGTTTAACTTGACAGTAATTTATATATTTTGTTATGTTATTTAAGTATAATACAAAAAGCAAAGGCCCATCCCTGGCAAAAATAAAGCGTGCACGAAAAGTGTGCAATAAGTGTGTATTTAGAGTGCAAGTCTTTATAACAATGCGCATAGACGCTATTTTGTGGTAATGTCACACTTTTTGAAATAATTAAGTTTTTTCACTCTTTATGCACATTGACATCACGCTTTTTATTTGTCACTTGTCACGCTTATATTAAATTATTTTTTTGCACATTGTTTGCACAGTTTTAGTACATTGTTTAAAGACAATTTTGCAAAGCTTGAGTCTATCTTACGCATATCACATTTTATACACACTGTTAATGTGCTATAGAAAGGTGTATAAGCGTGATAAATGGTAAATTTTTGGTTTTGCACATTGTTTCATGTTCCATTTCCCACCCTCTGCACATTGTTCTCAAATAATTTTGCACACTTTTTGCACATTTCATTTTCGCCAGGGATAACATAAATAAGTACCAAAAACCTAAATTTAACAGCCGAAATTTGGTTAAAAACTATTTTTTATACTCCCACCTTTAAAACGCCCATTATCGTACATGTTTTCATGACACTAAGTGACCTTTTAAATACACACTGTCAAGTTGTGGCTTTATGACGTTTTAGTCATGGTCTGAAGTTAGCAACAGGTTTTTAGTCAAGGGCTAGGGTTAGTTTAAGTTAGTTGACAGTTGTCAAATGTCATACAATCGTTAAAATAAAGTGCCCTTCTTATAAAATAATAATAATCTCAATACAAAAATACAAAAGTACTAAGTAGTTTTTGAATGCCAATATTTAAAAAGTTTATATGAACATTGTAGTAACTTTTTAATTTCGCCACTAGATTTTACTTAATTTCGGGTAGAGACTCCACCGTGGAGTGCCCATAAAACATTTTCTTCACTTTAACTGTGAAAAACTGTTGTAAGTTCATTTTCAAGGCAATTGAAATGTACGATTTACACATAAAAATTTGATTTGTAGAAAAAGTATAATATGTAACTTGTTTAGACACTCATTTATTTAAACACTCGCTCGCAAGCTCGCTTAGGCTTAATTAAAATTCCTGACTAAAAAGGCGTTTATCAAATTTGATACATAATGTTCTATTATTATGTTAAAAACATGATTTTTAAGGGTAAAAACTTCAATTTTTATAATTTAATTTTTGGCAATTTAATTACTACCTATAGTTACATTACCAATGATCCTTGCTATTTTATTAAAAATGTACGAATTTAAATGGTTGTATATCAAAACTTTTTTAATTATATCTTGAAAACAAGAGCTGATTGAGCAAAATGAAATCAACTCACCCAAATTACCCAAAAAATATTTACCAGAATTACTGTTAGCCAGTGTTATAGTTATAGAAAAAATACATTGTCAAAATATATAAAATTAAAATGTACTTCATATTAAAAATTTAATTCAATATAAAAATATTTTGGTATATAAAACTTGGATTTACGGTTAAAAAAGTGTTACAGCAATTTCTAATATAAGTTAATTTATTAATTATTTAATTAATCTTCTATCAAACATATTTTTATTGCAATTTTTTTGCCCTTGAATATAAAAGTTATTATTATTTTTTCCTCTTAAAGCTAGGTCACGTTTTCCACAAAACAAAATATTTAAAATAATAGAATAAACTCTCTAAAAATGAAATAGTCAAAATTCTACTATTTGAATTAGTACCAACATTTTTACTAATAAAATAGTCGTTTTCACTTTTAAATAGTTATTTTTTACTACGTAAATATTTAAAGTTTGACTAATTTAAGATAAGTCACCATCTTTGACTATTTCTGAGAGTTAAAAGTAACTAATTTCTTTAATCGATTGCGGCCAATAACAAAGTATTATTTGAATTAAACGCCTATACCTAAGATCCATGGTTAAATGACCCATAAATCAAGCTCAAAACAGCAACACAAATAATATATTTAACTTTACAATATTATGAACAATATTTATTGACAAATAAAATTGATTTTTTTAAGAGCGGATGATAGCCGAATGGGTTATGACAACAGCTTGACAAGCTAGACAAGTAATAACCCTGAGTTCAATCCCCGGCTGGGTCAAAACTTTTTTTAAATTTAAATCTACTAATTTGACTATTTCATTTAGTAGAATTTGACTAATTATAAGTGACTGTTTTTTCGCTATGACAATTGGTCAAATATGACTTATAATTAATTATTTTTGACTAATTCATTTTAAGAGAGAAGCTTTGTTTGAAAAAATGTAGGCAAAAAAATATATAAACTGATTTTAAAAACTGGACTTGGCTCTGGGGTATAGATATTTATTAACGGAGTTCCAGTGGCAGATCATTAGTGGTTACTAGTAATAGTAATTTTTGTCAATTTTCTTATTCAAAAGTAGGTACCATTTAAAATTAAATAAAATGAAGTTATTAGTAATAATATATTACCAAAATAAAACATGCAACATGCAACATATATTGTTACAAATATATTTTGCAGAGTTGGGTTGGAAATGTCCAAGGGGCAATAGGTATGGGCGCCCATGGCCGCAACTGGTCCCTTAAAAATAGGTCCACCACCTTTTTTTTAAACAGATGTACCCAAGTCGGTTTTAAAATGAAAACACAAAAGACAAATCTTACCTTATAAATGCAGGATTTTTGTTGCGAAATTCTGAATTCCAAAACTGATATGGCGGTATTGTAGCCGTGTGTAGCACGTCCAGCTCGCGTTGTTCCAGCAACGGGAGCGGTGGCCACTGAGTTTGCGGTCTTTGTTGAGGGGCCTGCAAAGAACTGTGCTGAGTTGTTGCGCTGGAATGCTCTGCTGTACTTGTTGGAAGCGATTCTAAAACAAAATAAAATATTGTTGTTAATTTATTATAGAATATTTAAAGTCTTTTAAAGTACTATGATTACAATCGCCTGGCAATTTAAGTTAACATAATTCCTCACAAAAACTGTTATTGAAAACAATACATTGAATAAATGAGAAGTTAGTAATAAAGACTAAACAAATCCATTAAAAAGATTTATTTTTAAAAATTCAAATAAATTCTACCCTATCTTTTGATAAGTAAGGTTCCTTTAGCAAAAAAGAACATCATCTTTTGAAGAAAATGTCTTTTATCCTTCCAAACTAATAAGGAGGACTTAATTTGTTCTACTATGTATTATTAAAAAAGAAAAAGGGAAATTTCAACTTTATTTATAGAAGAGAGGAGAGTTTTTTTGATTTTTAGCCTGATAATGTAAAAAAGTTTTTAAGCAATAACATTATTTTTTGTTTCATAAAAGGTTAAGATATTGTTGGCAAATCTAGTTCCAAGTGTTTTCCAAAATAAAGTTCAAACATTGCCATTAAACATAAAATGCAATATCCAAGTTTTGGACTACATTTTCACATAAATGTTTTACAATTTTACCAAGAGCCCGTCAAAAATTGACTACTGTGGAAGTCTTTGTGAATCGTTTGCGTAGACTTTGCTCTTCAAATAACCCCAAAGAAAACAGCCAAGTGGTGTTAAGTCGCTCGATCTAGATGGCCAATTGATGTCTCCATGTGGTGACAAACGTTATCGTGTATCATATGCTATTGACTTGGAAAACATGCAATTTTAACAAGATGGTGTAAAATGTGAAAAAGCGAATGAAGCAATCGTTTTATTGTGCTATAGTTTTCTGGTCGTGTAACCTCTCCAAATGACGACATCAGTTGGCTACCGAGATCGTGCAATCTAACAGCACTTGACTTTTTTCTTTGTGGTAATTTAAGGAGCAAAGTCTACGCAAACGATCGACAAATGCTTCCATAGTTGGAAGACAATATTTTAGGGGCTATGGATGAAATTGTAATACATTTTGGTGAAAATATAGTCCTAAAATTGGGTAAAAGAATGGTTTGCTGTCCAAAAAGCCGAGGAGGTCATTTGGCAGATATTGGATTTTATGTTTAATGGCAATTGAGAAATTAAAAGTACACCTCCCGTTGGGACCATTAAAATAAAAATAAAAAATTTACTACTAAAAAAAATAAATTACCAAAAAATTACGACCCTTTGACTTACTTCGTATTAACGTAACGTATAAATGTTTTCTAAATAAATTTCAGTGTTTTTTTTTTAATTTGATTTATATTTGTTTAATTAAAATTAAATTTTGTAATCCTACTAACAAAAATTAAACAAAGCAAAAAAATTTGTAATACATTTAAGTATTCTAAAATAATATTAAAATAAATAATAGCAGTAGGCAAAGTTAAAATAACAAATAACAATGTCAATATTTTACTTGACCCAAAAAATACGCCAAGTTGTATATAATTTAATTAATATCACAGACCTGGTCTGTGATTAATATTGTTTTATGTATAAAAAGTTTAAAATACCCTATTTACTTTTTAGTTTCCATTAACTGCCAAAGCTTGTTAACATTAAAAATGTATAAAACTTAAAATTAATTAGGTTTATCAGCACTAATGGAACCCAGTTGTTAGTGTTTGGCAAATTAACCCAAATGCAAAAGTTTCTATTATAGGATAAATATTGTACCAGACCAAAATGCGAACTCCCATTTATCCAATGTATTGATTTTTGCAGAACAATGCTTTAGTTTAAAGGACGTAAAATATTAAACCGGGAAATATGCTTTTAAACCGTTCACTCCTTTTATTAAATTATTTTAATGCAAAATAGAGATATAATTTAATACAAAGTATTAACCTGCGGCTTTTGTTAACGACAAATTATATTTGTTAATTCGGCATAAATAATCAAATTAGTTTATTATATTAAAGCATCATATTTTGTTAAAATTTCTCTCAGGAAATAAACAAAATAAAATGGGGTGCATTGAAAGTTTAAACATACCTTCGGTCGGTAACTGAGTGGAAACTGATCCCATTGTCATGTGGTCATTTGTAACATCCTTAACATCCTGAACCAGGATACAGTTCGAAGAATCCATATTGGGCTTCATTGAACTGACAGCTGAAATAAATAATAAAAATAATTAATTACAATTTAAATACATATAATTTAAAAAAAAATTATTCTTATTAAATCCTCAACACATTACTTTTGCAATTTTGTTACGTTAGTGCATGAAACAATATTTTCTTTGATAATCAGCTCAAATTTAATTAAAATATTAGTTAATTGGTATTTAATGATATGTTGCTTTACAAGTTATGCCAAAAGACAAATTTTTGGATAACAATTAATATTTTATTAGGTGCTCAAAACGGCTTCTAACATTTTTACGGAATTTATCCACGATACGTGTTGGAACTCTTGTAGAGACGACGGCTCTGTTTAATTTTACTTTTTTAATGACCCCACATAAAAGAGTATATGAAAGTCAAATCAGATCTGTTCGGCCAATCCAGGGCTCCTCTTCCATTGTCCAGGAAACAATCGGTCCAAAGATTAAATAGAGTGGAGGTGCTCCATCTTGTTAAAATATTAAGTGGTCTTCCAAGTAGCAGTCAGGTTACCATCAAGAAAAATTGGTCCAAGCAGACGATAAGTTTTTGAGAAGTTTGAGTGTGGAATTCGTGGAAAACCCTTGGATTTGCATCTGACCAGTAACGACAATAATTATTATGGCGATTGACAGTTAAGTTAAGAAAAAAAATTGCACTCATCTAAAAAACAGACGTTGAAAAGCAAATTGTCATCATTAGTTATTTGTTCAGCCATAGTTTCGCAAAACTGCAGTCTCCGATCAAAACCTCAAAATCGTCCTTATTTAATTCATGGACTAAATGAATCTTGTAAGCCAAAATATATAAGAACCAAAGCTAATTTCCTCTTCTTTAAATTTAAATCAGCAACAACTTGTCCTAAAAATCCTATATCAGCAGCTTTATTCCTGACTGGACGTTCACGTTTAGGTCGAAAGATCCGTTTTTTGTTCGCTACTGATTCTATTTCTTGGACCTTTGCCACCAACTTTAAAACAAATTTCCTATTTACATGTCTATCCGGATGGTGTTTATTGAATAATTCTGCTTCATAATCTGCACTTACTGATCATTTCAACTCTTTCTGCAAGACTGTGAACCATTGTTGAATGAAACTGAAGTAATGGTGTGTACATATAAAACTGAGCCTTTTTATGATTCAAAAGTTTTTCTACATGATTTTTTCTCAAATTCTTTTTCGGTACTTGCTTTATTTAAATAAGAAACAAAGTGCACTGTTATAATTTTAATAGGACTATTTTTTTCATGATACTCATGATACCTTTCAAATGAGGAATCACTTGCCCATTATGTAGGTTGGGGGTTGTGATTACTGCGATTTGCAAGTGAAATTTATTGAAAAAAATGTTTTGGCGTTTTCAAAAAATCTGTTAGACCACCCTGCATAATGTGATGCAATGAGAAAATTGCCCTAAGAGACGAAATAGTAATGTATGCAACAAGAATAGAAAGTGACACTTTTTTGTACGTATGAAGAACTTATTAAAACTATAGAAGAACTAAACTGCGCACCACTCATTGTGTCGCGACCAAAAAGTTCGTTCTTTTTCAAAACGACATAACTTTTTTGTATCTTGAACGATTTAATTTTGGTTTGTGATGTCTGCTAGCCTCATCCTCTGGCAATTTATGCTATAGATATGAAGGTCACGGTTGGTCAAGTAAACCCTACAGGGTGATATGTTAAACGGTGAAAAATTTCAATAACTTTATCCAAGCCCCGTTTGTAAAAAATATTTTTTTTTTCGTTTTTACTTTGAAATAATGAAGTATTATGGGTTACCTTGAAACGTTTTTCAAATTTTTCGAATTGGAATCTTAGCAACGAAAATATAATTTTTTTTCCAAAACAGTACATTTAAGGCTTTTTTTAGGCAATACACTCAGTCTTTTCAGGAACAAGAAGATAAGATGGTGAAAGATTGTTCCTTAAATAATTCTGAACAAGCGACAAGCAACAAACTTCCATTATTTCAGAGGGCCTAAGCTAAGACCACTTTTTGAAAATGACATTTTTGTGAAAGTTTGCAAAAACTAAACCTAAACCGATATTTACTTTCGTAAAATGTTTTCTTCATAATTTTGACCTCCTGATTGTGATTCAGTTGTCAAATTTAAGTTTCAGATAAAACCAAAATCACTACGAATCAAGATTCTAAAACAATTCCCGGCTGTTAAATGTGTCCATAAAATCCGATTGCTGGTTTTTACTTTTTTTTTACATATCGTAAATGAGTATTTAAGGGACCACCGTATTGAGAAAATGAATTGGCCACCTTTGTCTCCGGATATGAATACTATTGAGCATGTGTGGAGCAGGATAAAATTGAAGATGAAAGAGAGGGAAGGAGGCATGAAAAATTTGGATGAATAGGTAAATGCTATTCAGGAAGAATGAAGTATCCCAAAAATTTCTAAGGAACTTGGTCGAGGGAATGCCCAGGAGGGTTAACGAATTATTACGGCTTAGGGGAGGGCCAACGAAATATTGAAAGGTATTATTGTTATTGTTTGTTACATTTTTCTGTTGAATGTTGAAGTTTTGATTATGATTATATCTACGCATACAATTTTCAAAAATGAACAAAAATATTTTTATTTAACTTTATTATTAATTAGGTAGGTACTTATCAATGATGTTATCACTACTGCGCAATGTAAATGTAAGTTATGTAACATTATCCTAACCACTCAAACAAAAATGGCAGTAATTTCGCAAAAAATGAATCCCCAAATGGCATTTTCATCATAAATATGCAAGAAACACGACAGCAATCGGATTTTATTAAGACATTTAACAACAGGGAATTGTTTTCGAATTTTAATTCTTGATGATTTTGGTTTTATCTGAAACTTAAATTTGACAACTGAATCACAATCAGGAGGTCAAAATTAAAAAAAAACATGTCACGAACGTAAATATCGGTTCAGGTTTAGTTTTCGCAAATTTTCACCAAAATGTCATTTTCAAAAAGTGGTCTTTGCTTAGGCCCCTCTGAAAATAATGGAAGTTTGTTGCTTATCGCTTGTTCAGAATTATTCAAGGAAGAATCTTTTACCATCTTATTTTCTTGTTCTTAAAAAGACTGAATATATTGCCTACCAAAAAGCCTTAAATGTACTCTTTTGGAAAAAAAATCATATTTTCGTTGCTAAAAACGTTTCAAGGTAACACATAATACATCATTATTTCAAAGTAAAAACAAAAAAAAATTATTGTTTTACAAACGGGGCTTGGATGAAGTTATTGAAATTTTTCACCGTTTTACATATCACCCTGTAGAAAATTTACTTGAAGAACCTTATGCTTAATATATATAGCATGAATTGCCAGAGGATGGGGTTAGCAGACATCACAGACCAAAATAAAATCGTTGAAGAAACAAAAAAGTTATGTCGTTTTGAAAAAGGACGAACTTTTTGGTCGCGACACATTGAGTGGTGCGCAGCTTATATTAAAAAAAGTGTCCCGAGACCCTTAACTACATCAATACAATATCCATGATATTTTTAGAATAAAAGAAAATTGAACAACATGGCAGCAACAACAAGCTTTGTTTTGCTTTTTCCCAAATAATGACAAGAACATTTTTATTAAAAATAACTGTTCAAGACGATTTTATAAGCTTTTTGGTATAAAAGTAACTATTCCGCTTTGTATAAAAATGGAAATGTATTATTATTATAAAAAATACATTAAATAATAATGATGGACTAATAAATAGTTTAACAAGTTTTTTTTGTGACCCTTTCCGGTTAAAGCCTGCAGTCATATTTAATTATGCAGGACCACTAGGCAATGTAATCATGCCGTTTTTCGTGTTTTCTTTATATTTAAATGTGTTTTGCATTTGGAGAACACTGTAAAAAATACAAAGGTCCCCTACGTGGTATTTGGGGTTGATACATGTCATTAATGTTAATTTTAATTCAAATGGCGTGCGGTATATTCAATTTAGGTACAAATTGCTTTGGTTCACGCTGGGGCGTGAAACTTGTAATAAAATTGATGCCATATGTTAATGTTTTGTTGTTTAAAGAACATACGCGATAAATTAAACAACACGATATGTCCAACCACCAAACAGGAAAAGGACTGGTTAGGTTTGTTATCGTGAAAGAAATTGATTTAAAATTGAGGTGGGGAGCTCTAGCCATTAAAGTTACCTTAAAACAAATATAATAAGTTTTTTATAGTTTTAGTCACGTACTTGGGTCGTATATAATTTATTATAAAATTATAATTAAATAACACCTGCTTATGTTTTATATGCAAATTTAATTCAAAAAAGTTTATTAACAATGAAAAAGTTGTTCAATAGATTTATTTACAAAATACGAATAATAATCACTAGCTTTTTAAACATAATGTTATATAGGTAACTATAGTTACATGGATGTATTTTTAGAATTTAAATGTATTTTTAGAAAGCCTAATAATAATCTACACAACACAGTGTTGCTATAGAACAAGGCAGACCAAACTCAGGAAACACGAGCCACCACCTTCGAATTAACCAACTACTTGCTTATTGGTGACTACGAGTCCACAATTTTTTGTTTTATCTGTAAATTAATGGATTTTAGTTTTCATGCGAATTAGGAAGCTTCCTTCTATGAAACGAATTGCATTCATTGCCTTTTTGGCCGAGTTATGCACGCTATTTTTACAATACCTTTATCGAAATATATCGAAAACTCGAATTGAAACAATAACCAACTAAAAATTTTTGACAAATGAGTAATTTTGTAGGTTACAGGAACTTTGCTATTAAATTACTTTTCATCCCGCTATGTCATAACTTTTTTTCCCTATAATATAAAAATTTTGGGTGACGTTCACAATATCGAAATTCATTATATCGAATTCAAAATATCGAACACTTTTTATCGAAAATCAAAATGTCGAAAATCAAAATATCGAAAATTAAAATGTCGAAAATGATAATATCGAAAATTAAAATGTCGATTTGAAAATGTCAAATAATTAAAATTTCGAAAATTAAAATGTCGAAAATGATAATATCGAAAATTAAAATGTCGATTTGAAAATGTCGAATAATTAAAATTTCGAAAATTAAAATATCGATTTAAAAATATCGAAAATTAAAATGTATGATTAAAATCGAAGTGTATATGTACAGAGGCGCCTCTGTAGATAAAGTTACGGTTATGCACCGAATTATCTTGGCTCCCTGGCTCCTAGAGATGCGCGTTTTATAGAAATGTACTCAAACTCAACAACACAACCCAACCGACCCCGCCCCATTGGCCCCCCCCGCCCCATTGAGCAAAAAACCCAACTAAAATGGGCAAATTCATGTTACGATAAAAATAAAACACTTTTTAATTACATAAATTAGCCCATTTTAGTTGGGTTTTTTGCTCAATGGGGCGGGGGGGGGGCAATGGGGCGGGGTCGGTTGGGTTGTGTTGTTGAGTTTGAGTACATTTCTATATCAGAGGCGCCTCTATACATATACACTTCGGATTAAAATAATATGTCGATTAATTGAAATATTTAAACAAAATATCAAATTCAAAATAAGAAAATATGGTTTAGTTTCACATTAAAATTCGATTAAATAAAATTTCGATATTATCATTTTCGACATTTTAATTTTCGACATTTTGTATTTTCGATATTTTGATTTTCGATAAAAAGTGTTCGATATTTTGAATTCGATAAAGTGAATTTCGATATTATGAACGTCGATATTTTATTTTCGATAAATTGAAAATTCGATTAAATAAAATTTCGATATTATCATTTTCGACATTTTAATTTTCGATATTTTGATTTTCGACATTTTGTATTTTCGATATTTTGATTTTCGATAAAAAGTGTTCGATATTTTGAATTCGATAAAGTGAATTTCGATATTATGAACGTCACCCAAAAATTTTTATATGCTAAAAAAAATTGTTTCAAATTCTCCACTTTGGCCTCGATATACAAACATTGAAAATCAATCTTTCGATAAAGTTATTGTGGAAAAAAATAATTTAAAACAGCAGAATCATTCGAAAGCATATTTTTTTATTTAAATAACTTGAACGAATCAATAGTGTAAACATCTTACGAGATAACTTTACTCTTAGTAAGAAAAAAGAAGCATTTTTCAGATGGGGAAATTGTTAAAAAGGCTTTGTCGATTTTTGCAATGATAAAGATGTGAAAACTAAAGCAGATACTTTTATACTTACGAGAAACTCTGTGACAAGACGGGTGGAAGAGATGTTAGCAGCCAAATCACGGGAACAATTACGAAATGCAAATACTTCACTTGAGGAGTATGTTATAGGCAGTGACTCACAGCTAGCCATCTTCTTGAGATGTGTTAATAAAATTTTTTGAAAAACTTTTAACGTTTTTTAAGATTTTTAAGGCTCTGCCAGTTAGAAAGTAAAGGTAATGGAAATGACATATTTATAATAATCAAGAAAGGGTGTGGATGTCGTGAAAAAAATTAATTGCACTCGCAATGTCAGGAAATTGGCAATTGTTTTCTTATCATTGCATTATCCACCAGAAAGCTTCATGTGCCAAAGATATAAAGTTTAATTGATTCTGTGGTACGCTGCATAAACTATATTTGAGCCAGAGCGCTAAGTGGAAAAAATTAAAGGTTTTATTTGAGTACCAAATAAATTAATACGTATGAATCCGTATTTGGCATACCAATGGCTTTCTTTCCTTTGAGGTCTTGGAATTTTAAGAGGAAAAGCAGACAATGCCTGGCGAGAGAGATGTTATGCTATCTTGCATACTCTTTGTTGCAAATTATATTTAATTTAAACCATGGATTCAAAAAAAAGCAAATTCAATAATAATATCTAACATTTTCCCATGCTTGTATACATATATGAAAGAAAAACAGAAAAAACTTCACTTTATATCTTAAAATCCCAATCACAATTGTTGTTGCAGTCTTTCGAGAAAAGATTTCAGTTTCGAATTAGACCAAAAAAGTATTTTCCTTTTTACCTATAGGTCCATTTTTAAAACCACACTTTTTTTTAAACCAATATTTACAGCAGTTTTTAACAACTTTTATGAAATTTCCCGCAATGTGTGATCTAGCTTTGCATGTTTTAAGCAGATTTGGTTCAACATACATTTGCGAAAATATTTTTTAATTTTCAGCTATGGGTTTCGTTAAGTGCAAAATATATTTCAGAGTTAATTTTTCTTTCGAACACATTAATAAATTGTTAGCTTTTTACTTTTTTATTTCGGCCACGATAAACTCAGATATAAATCCTAATTTATATCTGAATTTATCATGGCTTTAAGCAAGTATACTATTAACTAGGTGAATGGCGGGCTAATATGAAATCAAAATTAAAGCCCACCTTCAATAAATTGATCAGTCTTGTAAGGTTTTACAAAAACATTATTACATTATTATTTGTTGTCAGGATTATTTTTTTTCATACAAATGATTGTCAAATCACTATCCTTTAGATATGTTCACTTTCTATGAGCCAATAATAAAATACACAAAAGTAATACGGTTTATAGGCAAAATGCCTATCAATAATTTGAATATAAGGTCAATACAAAATATTTTTGCCAATTTTAGTGTTAATTTCAAGGGTATATGGCTATTAGGCATTTTTGATGAAGACATTTTTGGACGATTTAGGTAAAATTGATAGAAAATCATTTCTAGAATTTAGTGTTTTTTTGTCGAATCAGTTTTCGAATATCCTGTATACAACCTTTTTTTATTTATAAAACCCCTTAACTTAATTAACGCATTTTAGTTAAAGATTTCAGAATATCTGTCATTATTCGATTTAATGTTTTTTCAGAGAATTTTGATACAAAAGGGTAAAAGTCAAACCAAAATTAAAATTTATATCTTAAAAAATATTAAAATTAATTTTTATAAAATAATACATTTGAAATTTTTTTTATTTAATTTATTAATTTATTTAACAAATAAATTACTTTAAAAGCAATTTAACACAAATTTTAATTTAATTGAATCAATAGCAGCGATTTTATAATTACATGTTGTTTTATTTTGTTATATACAGTGTGTCCACGGATAGAGTTTGGAAGAGGAAAAACTCTTTTATTTGTGGGTTTAAACTACAATTTCGAATACCAAATTTACGATTACCATCAAAAATAACATTTTTAATGATTTTGATTTCGATTTTTTTCGAAATTTTATGAAAATATTTTCAAAACCGTGATTTATTACACCAATTGTGCAAAAAAGTCTAATAAACAATTTTCTTAAAGTGGTTAATTTCAAAGCTACTATTAAAATAATAAAATATCAAGTAGCCTGTTCTAAATAAATGAAATGTTTTAGTTACTTTTCAACTTTAAAATTGTTGATAGTTGTGTCATAATTTTGATAGTTGTGTCATAATTTTCTCATAAATTTGCATAATAGTGAAATTAGAAAATGCTAACGTTAGAACAAAGAATTTATATTGTGCGAAGTTATGGTTTAGGACATGAGAAAAGCTATATTGCATTTCTTCGAGAACTCCATGAGATATGGCCTGATGTTCCTCTCCCGGACAATGGTTTAAAAAAAAATTGTAATAAAATTCATGAGAACTGGTAGTGTTTTAAATAAAAAAAAAGGGAGAAAAAAGTATGATGAAGATGATGCTGTAACTGTAATGATAATGGATTCAGTTAGAAATTTTCCCAAACTGTCTTTAAGAAAAAGATCTTCTCAAATTGGTAATGTGAGTAAATCTCTAGTAGGAAAAATATTAAAATTCAATAAATTTCGTCCGTACAAACCTAAATTTAATCATTTACTGGAAGAAAATGACGACATGAAGCGTTCGGATTTTTGTTTGTTGATAGGGGAACATATCCTTAGACAAAGAAGTTTTGTTAATAATATTATTTTCTCGGACGAAGCAACATTTACCTCAAACTGTTCGCAAAACTGTCGCTATTGGAGCCGCGAAAATCCTAATTTTCGTATCCGCTCTAGAAGACAGTATTCACACAAAGTTAACGTGTGGTGTGCTATTTCTTACAATGGAATCATTGGACCATATTTTATTGAAAACAATTTAAATCAACACACTTCTGGACAATTTTTTTATGATGATCATTTGCAAGATCCAACAAGACGGCTGTCCCGCTCATTCCAAGATTGTTCGTGATTAGCTAAATAATCAGTTTGGGAACAAATGGTTTGGAAGGTATGGTCCAAATGAGTGGCCACTTAGGAGTCCCGATCTCACAATTATGGACTTTCATTTGTGGGGATATCTGAAGCAACATGTGTATAAAACCAATTTTCATATTAACGAAGATCTCTTGAAAGAAAAAATAAGAGAAGTCATTGCAAATATCCCAATACAGCAAATTAGGAATTGTTATCGGGAATTCAGATATCGAGTTGAACTATGCGCTGAACTCGGTGGTACCACGTTCGAATAGAATGTTATTTATTTTAATATATATTAGAAATACTTAACATGTAATAATAAAAATACAAATTAGAAAAAAGTTGATTTCTTACAACAAAATCGTTATTTTGCCAGATATAAAATTATATTCTAAGTAGGAAAGCAACAATAGTTGTTAGTTCTTATGTAAATTTATTTTAAACGAAATCCAAAAAAATAAAAATGTTGTTTCTGGCTAACCATGTATAGTAATCGTAAATTTGGTATTCGAAATGGTAGTTTCAACACAAGCAGACGTTTTTCTAAACCCACAAATAAAAAAGTTTTTCTTCTTCCGAACTCTATCCGTGGACACACTGTATATTATAAATTTAAATATAAATAATGCTTATAAAAATATACCCAAGAAGTATTTTGTCTATAATCAATGAACTTAAAATAACTGCTCTGTATAATATATTATGTAGAATCTAAATCCGTTTTTAATCTTTTAATATAAATGAATGCTAAAGTCTATTCAAATCCAAGCTGCACTAAACAAAAACGCCCAGACGCGTGATAACTCGTTTCTATTGGTCGATTCTGATGGTGTGACTCGGATTGTGAGCTTTTATTGGTCGATTCGGAGGATTGTGTTTACATTTAGTCCTGCTTGGATTTGAATAGACTTTAGAAGTCAATGAAGCAAGTTTTTATTTCTTGAAGATTTTGATATTTTTAAAAGTAACTATATATGCCAGGTGAAAATTTTAGTTAAATGTAAATTTTAGTTAAATGTAAAACTAAAAAGAAAACAAGTAAGTTCAAAAACCCCCAAAACATACAAAATCATTCAATTCACATACATTTCCTACCTGCGAAGTAGGCCAACATGGCGGTGAGCGCCACCGCCAATAGGATGAGTCCGATGCTGAGACACTTCCACGAGCACCGGTGCTGACATCTCTTGTCGATGTGGAACCTGGACGGCGAGTACGGCGAATAGTGGGACGTGGTGGAGGCGGGTGCAGGCCGCAGGGGAAAAACCGGCATCACAAGGGGCGGCTGCGAGGGCCCGTTGCCGCACTGAAGCGTCCCTGTCATTTGCGGTGATATTTGGGTTTGTTGCAAACCTGGGGCCAGTCTGAAACAAAACAAACACATGACTTTAGACCATGCAAGTTTCTCGAACATTGAACAATATTATACTATTATCAGGGAAAAGTCGGAGAATGTCAGGGAAATGTATAAAGCTATAATAATGCAGAATTTTCCGAATTATGTCTAGAACCCAAAACTGTTTCTTATTTTAAGATTTAAATAATTTACACTCATCTAAGAATATGAATCAATTACATTCTTTTAAACCTTCGCAATGTAATTTTTCAAAATACGTAAGGCCCGGATTTTAGGTAAAACACCTTTTGTTGGTTTTTTAGGTTTTAAACATATTTTTTGTATTTGTCCGTTCTATAAAAAATTTTGTCATCTGACTAAGTTTTATTTGACCTAAAATACCTTTTTTATTTTTTTTCACCTATTTTACTTTTTGCACCTAAATTGTTTTTTATACCTTAAATGTACTAATTTTGCGTTTTATGCTCTTAATATGCGGTTAATATGTATAATACCTTAATAATAATAATAATAATAATGGTTGGTATCGCGGCAAACTATAAAGTTGGCATCGTCTCACGACTCGTTGTGAATCATGCAATCGTTAAATAAATATCCCATTATGTTTTATGTTTATGTTCCTAAAGTCTATTCAAATCCAAGCTGGACTAAACGTAAACACAATCCTCCGAATCGACCAATAAGAACTCACAATCCGAGTCATACCATCAGAATCGACCAATAGGAACGAGTTATCATGCGTCTGGGCGTTTTTGTTTAGTCCAGCTTGGATTTGAATACACTTTTTTTAGTATGTTTTTTTTTGCTATTTTAGATTATTTGTAATTTGATATATTTACTTTTTTTAAGAATCTTTTATTTTATTTGATATTTTCCCAACCAAACAATGTTGTTAAGTTAATGTTAAAAATAATTATTAATTTAATTACTACTTCATTTTTAAATTAAATCCTTTATTGCCGAACGTTTAAAAAGCGATTATAATGTATCTAAAACTACATAAGACCTATGTATGTGTTTACAATAATATCGAAAAAAAATGTTTGTTTTTTTTTCTTAGCCTCATAAAAAAAAATTTTCAACAAAAAAAAATTATTTTACTCAACATCGTGAGGTGGCCCACTCGTTTTTTAAATAAATATTTAATCAAATGGGATAGTTCCAACAGGAAATTCTTTTTTTCGTTCTAGCATCTGTAGAATGTCCCCTCAAAAGCCAATTGGAAGTCAAAAGTTGAAAAAGTTTTTTTCCCATTGTTTTTGTAATTTAAGTAAAAAATTAAAAAATGAAATGCACGTTCTTTTGTATTAGAATCAAAGTTGAGTGAAAAAAAATCACATTCTGCAATTTTTACATGTTTTCCACGATTTTGGACCTAAAAAAGAATTTCCCGTTGGAACTACCCCATTTGATTAAATATTTATTTAAAAAACCTCAAGATGTAGAGTAAAAATTTTTTTTTTTTTAATTTTATTTTTTTATGAGGGACAAATTCTACCCCCAAGCTAAAAAAAAAAACAAACATTTTTTTTTCAACCAACCCTAATCGACATTATACTGAAAAAAATTTAATTAAATAATTTAGCAAATTTTATTTTTTTATTTAAATTCCCAAAATTTAGGCAACTATAATAATAACCTAATTTTATAACTATGTGAACCGATTTTGTTAAATTTTTTTGACTTTTTTATAAACTAAAAATACACGCCAACCAATATTAATTTTTCAAATAAGTACCTAAAATATAGGTACCTAAAATAATAACCTAATTTTAAAAATATATCCTTTTCTCTCTTAAGTAACATAAAAATTCGGGCCTAAATTTTTACTAGTTTTAAAAAAAATTTACTTAATAAATATTATAAAAAAAATAAAATTAAAGAAACAACGTTAAAAATTCGAAAAAGTCAGGAAAAAAGTACCTATTTCAAACATGAAGTATTTTTTTAATTCCAAGTGTCTATCAATCCGGTCTCCACGTAATAAATAATTATGTCCATTAAGCAGGTACATTTTCGTTAATTTTCATTTACTTAGTTTATTTCTTTGTTTGGTATAATCGCTTCCTAATTAACCTACTTACACGCAATTGGGATCAATAAGGTAAGAGACACTTTATTTCATTGCATTTATTTAAACCAGATTAGGATTTAGAATCCTGTTGCCCTATTTAATGGGGAAAACATAATAACAAATATATAACTCCTATTGTACATTATTGTTTTTTTTCGTCATTAATGATAAATATTATAAATTCCCTAACAACGGAAATAATGAAGTAATTATTCACCTTGTAAGGCATTAGTGATTGGTCAATTTCAATTGGGAAAGGGCGACTATAACACTTAAAATTGTTAAAAAGTGAGGTTAACCATTTGACAGATATTTTATTTAATTATTTTTTAATATCATTTTATTATCTACTTATTGGAGTATTGGATGATTTAAGTCCCTCGTCTGACGACTCGAGACGCAAACCTCATCCTCGTAAATAATAGCCTGCATTATCTCTAGTATAATAATATTCTATTATTATAATTACGCTATATTATTTTCGACCTTATAAAGCTTTTTATTTTCGAAAGTCTTAAGTTCTAAAAATTGAGAAAGCATTACTTTTCTCGCGTTCTTAATTTATACTGTTTTGGTGATATTCAAATTTTCCTTTTCTGTTAGTTAATAAATAATAATACTGTAGAACTTACAACAAAATACATAATGTTACATTGCTTAAGGAGGAGAGTAGGTACTTTAAAATTTTTAAATTATAAATAAACCAAATATTTTTTGATATAGAATTTTTTTTTTGTTTTGAAAAAGTATACTTTGCATACAATTTCATGTGCCTAGTCGATATCTAAATAATCGAAATAAGAATTGAAAGTTGGGGTTAGATCATGCAACAAATTAAATTGGTGAACATATTGTGCTAATTTAATATTTCTAAATTTGTTAATATTTTATTGTAATCTCTCTACTATTTCAATTAGTATCAGCATTTGGTACTAAAAAGTTAGTCGTATTAACTTTTAAATAAACTGCGCAGTGCGCACCCTCAATGTGTCGCGACCAAAAAGTTCGTTCTTTTTCAAAACGACATAACTTTTTTGTTTCTTTAACTATTTTATTATATTATTATTATACACAGGGTGTTAATATATATTATGTTAAACGGTGAAAATTTTCAATAACTTCATCCAAGCCCCGTTTATTTAATAATATTTAATTAATATTTTTTTCTCGTTTTTACTTTGAAATAATAAAGTATTATGTCTTATTTTGAAACGTTTTTCAAATTTTTCAAATTGGAATCTTAGCAACGAAAATATGATTTTTTTCCAAAATTGTTTTCGAATTTTGATTCTTGGTGATTTTGGTTTTATCTGAAACTTAAATTTGACAACTGAATCACAATCAAGAGGTCAAAATTATAAATAAAACATGTCACGAACGTAAATATCGATTCAGGTTTAGTTTTCGCAAATTTTCACTAGTAATACCACTAGAGGTCAAATTATTTCCGGAAATTTTTTCGAGCTCATGAATATTTTGAAAATTATCCCGAGTCGAAGACGAGGGATAATTTTCTAAAAATATTCATGAGGGAGAAAAAATTTCCGGATTTAATTTGACCTCGTGTGGTATTCGGTAAGAAAATTCCACACCAAATTGTGTTTAAATAATTAAAATTTATTTTTTGATTTAACTTGACCTTGACTTGATTATTTAGTTACCATGGCAACTAAGTCAACCCCAACCTAAAAGTTATTTCAGTTTTGAAGCTGTCAAGCGGCACGACGTAAAAAATGTGAAATTGTCTGCTGTAATGATCAATCATCGTGCAATGACTTATTTACCCGCATTATTAGAGGATTGTGGCTCCTACTTGAAGAAAGAAAATTTGTTTTGAATTGTTCACGAATATTTGCATCTGAACTATTCAAAACTCAAAGTGCTAAATGGAAAAAAAGGTGAATAGAATAGTGTCTAAATGTTATATATATTTCATTAGACATAGACATTTAATTTATTTCAAGTCCTGCATTTTCGCCATTAAGAAGAAAGGAGGTGTCCAACGAATATAGAAAACATCTAAACTTTGTAATGAAAATGTATCAAAATTATCATGTAAACAAATAAAAACCAGATTGTCAAACAAATATTCTGTCATTATAAACGTCAAAAAATTTCCAGTATAATTCGCTGTTGGGTACCCACGAGGAAAAAATTTCCACTAAAATTCAACCGTTGCCATGGTGATCTATCAAAAGTACACGTTTTGATTGGTTAAAAATTACAGGTGTGGAATTTTCACCAAAATGTCATTTTGAAAATGTGGTCTTTGCTTGGTCCCCTCTGAAAATAATGTAAGTTTGTTGCTTGTCACTTGTTCAGAATTATTCAAGGAACAATCTTTCACCATTTTATCTTCTTGTTCTTAAAAAGAGTGTATTGCCTACCAAAAACCCTTAAATGTACTCTTGAAAAAAAAATCATATTTTCGTTGTTAGGATTCCAATTCGAAAAATTTAAAAACCTTTTCAAGGTAAGACATAATACTTTCAAAGTAAAAACGAGAAAAAAAAATCTTTTTTCAAACGGGGCTTGGATGAAGTTATTGAAATTTTTCACCGTTTTACATATCACCCTGTACGAAATTTACTTGAAGAATCGTGAGCTTCATATCTATAGCATGAATTGCCAGAGGATGGGCTAGCAGATATCACAGACCAAAATAAAATCGTTTAAGAAATAAAAAAGTTATGTCGTTTTGAAAAAGGACGAATTTTTTGGTCACGACACATTGAGTGGTGCGCAGTTTAGTTATTTTTTACTACTTAAATAGTAAAAGTTTGACTAATTTAAGATAAGTCACCAACTTTGACTGTTTTTAAGAGTAAAAAGTAACTAATTTCTTTAATCGTTTGGAGCCAACAACAAATTATTGTTTATTGTTATTTTTGTTTTGCCTATAGGCTCCATGGTTAAATAAAAACAAAAAAAGATGCAAAAAGTTAAGCTCAAAACAGCAACACAAAAAATATATTAACTTTAAATTATTATGAGCAATATTTATAGACAAATAAAATTGATTTTTATAAAAATGACCGATGGTTATGACATACGCTTGACAAGCGACAGACCCGAGTTCAAACTGTGGCTGGATCAAAAACCTTTTTTAAATTTACTAATCTACTAATTTGACTATTTCATTCGGTAAAATTTGACTAATTATTAGTGACTGCTTTTTCGCTATGACAATTAGTAAAATATGACTTATAATTAGTTATTTTTGAATAATTCATTTTAAGAGAGATAGCTACCTTTCAAAACGCAGTATTTGATCTAAACCAGTTAAAAACATTTTGAAAGAAAGCTATTAAATTTTCTACTTCAGATATTTATGGCCATAAACATTGTTTATATCCTGTATAATTGTTTTTATTTCACCCATAATTATATTAAATTCGTCAAATATGACTTATAATTGGTTATTTTTGACTAATTCATTTTAAGCGAGATGGTTTAGAAGCAAACATAATATTTAATTTGTTAAACATTTCTTTTAATAGAAAATAAGTCGCTGATTGCAGTAATTATTGGAAATGCAATTTACTGCATCCAACCTCGATAATAAATCAAATTAATTCGTAATCGTATGCAATTGACTCTTCGTTGGTGTAAATCGGGAGGAGACGGGGGCATCCTAATGCATATTAATTTATATAATAACCATATGAGAGTCATTGTTATGCAAATCCGTCGTCCAAATAAAAGCAATTTGTATCATTGATGTGCTGGCGGATGCGTCTGCAGTGGGAGCGGTGCACACTGCCGCCCCCTTTCCCCTCCGCGGCGTACGTAGACCATCCCCAAAACGCATTCGACTATGAAATTGGAATTTCATAAGTAATCAGTGTCATACGCATTTTGTGCATATGCAGCAGGATTCGAGTTAAGACTTCCTGGCGAAGTAATGCATTCGAAATTTCGGAATATGATTACTTCCCATTAAAGTGCCATTACGTTTTACCGTATACATACATAATTTAAATATTTACGAGGTATGTGTAAGGAAATCCTGGAAAACACGTTTTCCAATATAATTTAAATATTTTTGATACGTTACCTATCGCATGTTTTTAAATTTACTGAAGTGTAATCGATAATCACAAATTTTTGTTTTTTAATGTAATGTTTATTACAGACAAATTTGATATTTTTTGATGAATCTGGCCATGGTGAACATATTAAATTGTCTAACGTTGATGACGTGATAACTACGCAACTTTGATTTATATCTACCCTACAATATTTTTATTTTAAAAATGAAATATTTAGTATATAAGCTTGGGCTGTAAAAAAACATAATTTTGATATTCTCTTTAAGGCAAAAGTTCTATGGTAACGCTTACAAAACGCACTACAAAAAAAAATATCAAAAAAGGTATGGGAACAAAAAAAAGGAAAAGAAAACATGCAGTATGTTTAATGCAGTAAAAGTTTGGAAAAGAGAGAAGAAAATAATTGCAAAACTTGCCTTTGGCTCGTCTTGCAAACTTCACATTCGTTAAAAAAGCTTTTCTGCACACATTAAAGATAGTATTTTTCTCAATAACGCGCTGCAACGTGTAGAAACTGCGAGTTTTGCGAATCGAGGAGTGGCGAAAGTCGCACTTTTGTCACGGCGTGCATAAACTCAAAAATAAGTAAGTGATTTATTTATTAATTTGAAAATTTTAAAAAACTTTGGAAAATTAAACAACTTTAAATCACCTTTAAATCTGTTGAATTTTTATCAGGTAACCAGTTTAAGAATTATAATTGCTCTGTGTTGGTAAATTGCGCGTAAAGGTATTGCTTCTCTTACAATGTTTATTACTAATTTATTCTCAAGTTATGACTGAAACAAAAAATGGTAAGTTTTTATTATAATAATTATTATTGTACTGTCACTTTGTCAATAGGGTTACCGCTGCGTATTTTTAATGAATCTATGGACATTACTAAGGTTTTAAAAAATGTCACGCATTCTCACACTCATGTGTTTTTAATAGATCACCGTTCAGACTTTTAAATAAATCTAAAATCAAGTGCTTGTAGGCGCTAAAAATATGTGTTGTCTATTTTTTTCAGTTATTACATATGTAAAAAGTGGTTTAGTTTGAAGCATTTCAATTGAAAGTTAGTTGATATTTGTAAACATAAAAGCGCTGGTTTGGTGCAAGACTATCCAAGTCCATTTTTAAAGAATTGGAGAAAAACACAATTTTTAAAAGAATGACGCAAAAAACAATTTAGTTACAATAAATAGAAGTGTTTAATAGTATTTTTCTCCAATTCTTTGAAAATGGACATAGGATAGTCTTGCACCAAACCAGTGAATGTATCTCAAAAAAACATTAATTTAAAAGTATTTTTTTTTAATATAGAAAAACTCTGGAAGCCCAGAAGAAATATCATTGTATTAAATACTGTCATACGTTGGTGATGGCAAACATCAATAAAAGCACCAAAAATAACATTTTTACTTGTTACAAACTGACTGTCTGTCAGACAGTGTCTAACACCTATCAAACTCGATTTGACAAACCGAAACACAGCATACTGTGTAAATTACAAAAATAGTAAATACTAATATTTATCAACCCAGGCGAAAGTATGAATAGGAATCAGTAACGTTAAATTATAACGTTATAACATTAAAATACTTATCCATACTTATTTATATTTTCCTTTATTAATAACTATTAGTAGTTACTGATAGTTTATTATTTTGTATGTATTTTTGTTGAAATCAACCATACCTAATCATTAAGTTTTATTTTATAAATAATTAGTTATATTTTTGTAATTTACTCATTAAAACTATATATATAATTTTGTTGTTAAAGTGTATTGGTCTTTCTAATGTCAGTAAAATATAATAATTATTATTAATATTTATTAAAATGTTATTAATTAGATCAAAAAATAAAACATAACTTAAAATTACTTAAAGCCGCTTTACACGACGCAAGTTTCATGCAAGGCAAGAGCAATGCAAGAAAGTTTGTAACTGTACGCATGCGCCCAGGCAACACTCTTGCAAGACGAAATAAATAGAACCTGTGCTATTTTCCATGCAAGATCCTTGCAAGTCTGGTAACTTTTTATTGTTTTAAGTTGTTTTCTTTTATTTTGTATTGTGATACTGTGTATAATTTGTATGTTTTTTGTATTTAAACTTGCCAAACATATAATTATAGTTATTTTTTTCATTGATAACTTGCATAATATATTATATTAAGACTGACGTTTAACATCTCTTGCGCCAAACTTGCTTCATGTAAACGATCAGGCAAGACATTCGCAAGGCCTTGCAAGTGTCTTGCATTGCCTTAAACTTGCATCGTGTAAAGCGGCTTTAAAAGCCGCTTTACACGATGCAAGTTTAAAACAAATAATTTCTGTGCCTTAAATCGGTTCTCCATCCCACAGTGCGTTGAGAAAAATATGTTTATTGAAAAACTATTGATTTAGGAATTTTTCTTCATTGAAGACAGACATGACCTTAACTCAAGTAAAATGTTTCTTATTTTTTATTAAGACTAGGTACCATTATAATTATTATTATTATTATTATTATTATTATTAATTAATATTGTAGATACGGCCCTTTAGCTTAACAAGGAAGAATATATCTTGGCTGAACTATCCTTTTTTACGATGTATAAAAATTGCATTAATTATTATACGAACATATAGACAGGGAAGTTTTTTTTTACTATCCAAAACTAAAATTAATATAACTGTTTTTAGAACGTCAAGTTTGACTTAAAAAACACTATTTGTTGACAGTTTTATAAAACTTGTTTTACACCTACCAGTATGCACTTGTAAGATTATATTTAATACGGTTAATCACCATATAAACACAGCTGTGCATACATCAATGGCATAATAAATCTCAGAAAGGGTATCGAATATCCTTTTCAATATTTTTGTTTTTCTTGAAGGATGTGGGTGTGACAAAGTGCATACACGGTGTTGTTTACAAAAAACGACATAATAAAAGGATAATATTTATAGATAGACATGCATCTATATTCTACTTTGGGAAAGTGTTTTAGTCTGTAGTATTATATTATGGTGAGGTTCAGTTTCATACTATTGTAAAAATATTCTTTATCGTTTTATTGCAGGTAATAAAAAGTATGGATTTGTAGCAGGGGATGAAATATAATCATTTATTTTAAATAAGAGATACTGTTAGGTTTTGTGGGCTATAAATTTATTTATGGTTGAACTATTCTATGATTAAAGTAAAGGGTGTTTCAACAAAATTTGCAAAACAAAAATATCTTACTTTATAAATTTGTACCTAAATTATCCAATTGTGAGTCACAATTTGTGACTCAACATCAGTGGTACCTACTGTTTTTTATTTACCCATAATATAGTTCTTTTATAATAGTTATTTATGTATCAAGGCAGTAAAGTTTAATGCCGAGGTGCATATTAAATTTTATCCGAAATCGCATTTAATAATACAAATAATTAATATTGATGATTAAATCAAATGTCATATGATGATCAAATCAAATGTCATTTGAATGTAGGAAGTCTCTACGTATACTGTTTGTTGCGACGGTTATTATATATTTGCCAGCCGCGGCGATTTTTTAATCTAATTAATAAAATTAACTTATTATTTTTATTAAACAACATTTTATGAAATGGTCCAATCGACCTCCGCGACAGTGCTTTTTTTAAATGTTATTTAGTTCCGGCTAAGGAGCAGTAGACACATCTTAAAATGTATAATGGGTTGCATACAATACTCGCATTAAATTGGCAGTAAAGTTCTACTTTACTGTAGATTCCTTTTACTTTACTGCCGATTGTTGACTACTTTACTGCCGATTTCGGATAAAGTATATTTTTGTCTATTAAAAAGCTTCCCCCATTTTATTAAAATTTTTGGATTAGCCTTTCGATATGGAGTGGTATAGAGTGTCGCCTTGGTAAAATTACATGTCTAAAGGATGTGGGTGCGACATGATGCCAGAGAAATCTCCGAAATCGAATTTGTGGGGGTCCGTCAACCGCGAACAAAGGAAAATAATGAAAGTAATCAGAAACCACGCCACTGATTTCACGGTGGCTAGATTTGCGTGCGCCCCATGGCCGAGCGCCGAATTCCGCAGAGAGCCGGGTAATATTTTTTGGTGATCGGTAATCATTGATTCAAATTGCTGTTCGAAGAAATACGAACAGGGGGAAACAGGATACAGATGACGCGGAAAATTGTCAACGTTATCCGGTTCATATACTATGATTAACATTTTCTAATGTCCTTCCTCGATGTAATGAACATGATATATAGATGGCTAATACAAAATTAAAATAAAAAATTACAAATATATCTCAAGTAGCATTATAGTAACGAAAACTGATATATAAACTTCAAATGAGTGGCAATTACTTTAAAATAACTAAATCTACCACGATACAGTTGAAACAACTTCATATTATATTAGCATAGTTGTAATCATGTGATTTGCATCAGCATAATATACGAGTACTTCATAGTTTTATTACTTTTTGGTGTATCAGTATGGAATCTGAAACGTTATAACCACTATTAAAACCACCTTAAACTTTAAAGTGAATTATGAACAGTAAGTTACTGTCAGTAACGAAAACCAAACCTCATCACTTAAGTATTACTTGGTAGTAGTAGTAAAGTGGTTATACTAGTTTTGGCAACGTTTTCTAAACTTTTTCCAAACCCTAAAAGTAAAAAAAACTTGATTAAATATTTGCGGTGATTATTGCCACCTTTTTGTTACATGCTTAAGTGATTTCCACGGTTTGCATAGGATTATCACTTTAAAGTGGCTTCAAAAGCAGACATACATGTTTACAAATATTCGCCATTGTAGAAAAATAAATGTGTAGTTTTAAACAACGTTATAAAAACGTTATCACAACGTGGTATATACAATTCAAGAACGGTGTTGAAACACACTAAAAAATTGTTCCCCATTTTACTCACTTCCATCTAATAGAACCGTTTTTACCACGTGGAAGAGATTTTTAATTTTTAAATTACTTTACAGTTGCAAGTATAAATGGCCGATACCTTTTGTCCACTAAAAATGCTACTAAAGATATATTCAAATATATGTATACCAGCGCATCAAAAAACTTTGGAAGGATATTTTGTAAATAGCAAAGATACAATAAAGACCATTTTTGCTTTCGCTGTTAAAATGAAGAATGGTAATAACCGAAAGTAAGGTTATTTGTCCATGAAAGCAGTTTAGATTTTAATGTCAACGGAATTATAACTATTTCGAAATTCCGTGTCCCTAATTGCACATTTTTTATTGTCAGGTTTGAGCCGTAGAACCATACTTAAAGAATTGCCTGGAACTATGTGAATCAGCCATCTGTAATCGTCAGCCTTCTATTCCAAATATTTAAATTTCTATAATTTTAATTATGTTATCTCTCAAATTGCTTTATATTATTTATATTTATTTGTAAAATTTTCGAAATTTAAACTAAAAATACTCATATGGTGCATTCATTTCAAACCTAGGTAAATAGAATGAGTCGCCTACAAAAAAATTAAACTATTAATACAAAATTTCCTTTATAAATACATTAATATGGTACCAAAAATTAATTTAAAAACTTTTTTAACTAATAATTTAAAATACCTTTTTATAAATAAGTAGGTATATGATGAGGGCAACAATAAAAAGTTAATATTTCGTTTAATTTCCAACAATAATACATAAAACTAATACCCTCTCTCATTAAGTGTAATATAATTTTATTAAACCATACAATAAATTGTAAAAGCCACATTATCCGCTTTATATGGTCATAATTTTATATCAGACATATTGAGAATCAAAAACCGAATATTGTTGTTTACGAGTGGTGAAAATTATAACCTCGATAAAGTTTTACTGTTTATTCATCAGCAATAAATATGATAAAATTATGGATCAAACGCACAGTGTAACAAGGTTATTTTAAAGTTTTAAATGTTTCAAGAAGTTCTTAATAAGGTTACAAAAGTCCGTGTCATTTCTTAAGTGAGCATAATTGAATAATTTAATGTTTTCAAACTAAAGTGTTACATTTCATTGACCTAAATGATTATATCTTTATAAAGTTTGTTCCAGAATGGTATGAAAAAACTCAGTTAATATAAATAAACATTTAAAAGTAAAACCTAGTTTTTTCTCTTCTGAACTCTATCAGCACACTGAATATTTAAACATAAAATTTGTTTGTTTAGGGTTGTGTGCATTTAAATGTTTAATTAGATTTTTCCTGTTATTTTATGTTAAAAAGTTTCCTAGCAAAATTTTATTAAACGCCCACAGTGCACCACACTAAAATATCTCCCGCAAAAAGTTATTTCGCCTTTGCCGTATATTTTATTCGGGGAGGAGGCCTGCAAACGTATTTCGTTTGGTAATTTCGTTCCAAATTGCTCGGTTTTCAGGAGTTTTCTGCCCCCGTTATCCCCTTTGCCCTTCCTAAAAACACTTTATACATAATACGACACAATGACATTCCTCATCCATTGTGCAAAATTGCCACCGCCTTAAGTCATTTGCATTGTTCGTTTTTTTATGAATCGAACGCTCAATGGATAAATATTTGAAGGCGACCAAATTGTTTTTACCAATTTCTGGCAATAAAATAAAGGTTTATCAACTTTAAGATCCATAGAAAAGTTTTTAACCCTCACAATGGGGTCCTTAAAATTTAACTTCTATAGAAGCAGCCAATTTTGGTCTCCAAGACGCATCCTACTTAAGGAACATGTAAACCATTTTTAAAGAATTCAAGAACTGAAGGAAGACCTAAAACGAAACAATCGTAAAATATCGCCCCTTGTGTTCATTATTAGAAATTTTTAATTTAACATGCAGGTCATTGTTCGGACACCATTCATAAAAAATATAAAGACTGATACTACACAGAAAAAAATCTAACATAGTACCAAGAACAGCGCTGTCATTGAATGCATTAAAATTGAAGCAATCTAAATTGTTATTTGCTCAATTAATTACTATTAAACCAAAATAGGGAAATATTTTGCCTAAATGTCAAAGAATTTATTGCGTTAAATGTATACATAGTATACATACAATAGTAACGTTATTAAATAAATCAAATTAGTATTTAATGCAATAACATTCTACCATTCTAACAAATAAATATCAATATGAATATCAATAGATTTAGAAGCGATAACTTTTGTTGTTAATTTAAAAACAGTAAACGATTATAAACCAAGTGCTAACTACCTATTGGTATTATAGGAACTGTTATTCAGGAATACGGATTACAAGATCCCATTGGTTTAATGGCTCACCCATTCATGCTATGCTAGAGTTTTTTCTGTGTAGGCAATCCATCCTTAAATTTAAACTTCTACATTTCCTTACCCATCTACTACAGCTATTTTATATAGAATAATATCATTGAAACATAGCTTCCAAGGAACTGTATACATTGGCAGTTTATTCTAACATTAAGAACTAGGTCATATATGATTAAATTGACTCGGCAAATTTTCAACTACTGAAATTACAAAGGGCTGACATAAGGCACACAAATGAATATTATATCATTGTAGTTAATTTTAAAATGCATATTGCTTGCTTTTATGGTTCGCAAAAAATAAAATAAAGTTTTGGTGTGTCGGTTAATGGTTATTCTATTTATACAGAAATTTGAGTAATTGAGACATTATCTGTTCAGTTGGATTTCTATTTTAAACAAGAAAACTTCTGACAAATAAATATCTCCACTTTAGCTTTGAGGTTTCTTTGATGTAGCGTATAAAAAACCAAAACTGTCTAAAATTTATGAAGTGTTGATACACTTAAAATGTCAATTCTAAAAATATTTGTTAAATACGGGGAACTGTGCTTTGATGGATTTTAATTAATTTGTAAATCATCTAATTGGTAAATTATGTTGTCTTCGCCTAATTTACATCTTTTAAAATTAAAAAACTATTTTTTCTGAAATGGAGGTTTATATTCCAAGTTTTTCTGAACTTGTATTCGTTGCCCGACTATTGAGTATATACAAATAAAATAAAAAGATGCCTGCAAAACTAACTAAAAATTTGTATTGGACTTTTTTAGTTTTTACTCGCTCTCACATCTCTTAAAGAAACTGGATAGTTTGTCCAAAGAAAAACTTAAAGAAGGAAAAATCGGGCTAGGTCAAAATTTCGACTAGAGTTAAAGTAATATTTCTTCTTTGTCTGACACAAATGATTGGTCGTCAATATTGGATATGTTGTATAAGGGATTTAGACCACAAACATAAAAAGATCAAAAATTGTTCTTCTCCACTTACCTACATTGAAATTTTTATCATAAAATACTAAAAATGATCTGGTTAACCAGATCATTTTTAGTATTTTATGAAAAAAATTTCAATGTAGGTAAGTGGTTGGTAAGTGCTAATTAGCACGAATTAATTAAAACATTTGACTAATAATGTTGTCATATTTGGTTTTCTTTGATAATATAAGATATGTAGTAAAGACCTAAGTCTAAAGTTATTCTTAAAAATTGAAGCTAAGAAAATAACACAGTCCCACAAAAAACAAGTGGCCTGCGCTATAAATAAGACCATGATTTTCCTATGTATTTTTACCCGTTGAACTGAATCTTAAGGTCTGGATTTTTTCCAGTGTCTTTCCGAATCGGGTTGGCAAAAGGTAAAAAATGCTTTAAAGAAACAAAATCATTCTACAGTGTGTTTAAAAATTAAATTCCAATTAAAAATATGTAAATCAAATGTGTACAGGGTGCTCAGAAAAAATGTTAATGCTTCAAGAGAGTACCCTGCGTTTTACGAAACAAATTTTTTTCATAAAGACTCCCTATTATTAAAAAAATAAGATGTCATTTTAGAGACCCTCCTTAAAGGTCTAACAATGACCTGTTAATATATATTTGACTTTGAATCTTATCATTGATCTAAACTGTATTATAAGGTTTTAAATGTTTTTTAAAAAGGAAAAGCTTTCTTAGGCTAATTGAATTTTGGTATTTTGTTTGTAAGGCTTAATAAGATATAAATTAAAAGCTTATCAATAATCGTTTGATTTGTTTCGGAAAGTTACTTGAACCGGCCCCATGGTCCCATTTAAAGAAGTCCAATAGATTATTTCGGGAAATTTATTTTCACCCTAAAACATATCCAAGATGTCGTTATGGCAACAATAGTTTTCCTGCAATATATTAAGGTTTCGGCTGGCTAATTCAATTCACCCCTGAAAACAGTCGGTCTATTAACGCAAGCTCGAAAGAAATTTCGATAGAAATGGAAATCGAAATAAAATGTTTTCTCTGTATTAAGCCCGAATGGGTCCTATTTAAATTGCAAAATTCGACATTGCGTTAAAATGCACCTAAATATCTTGTTTTTCTTTCATGAATAGAAATTGAAGCATTACGAGGCAAGCGAGCTTTTTCTCTTTGTTTACACAGACAACATTTGTTGAAACAAGCCGATCGAATTTTTTGCTGCAAAATTGAAAGTTGCCTATATTTAATTTCGCATAATAACCATGCAAATCATTTTGCCTAGTTTAAAAGCATTTATTTGAATGTAATGCAGCTTTATGTTCTATTTTCAATACACCACCTGCTGGCTTATGGCTGATAAAAGAGCTTTTGTGTGCCAATAATTTTACCTCATAAACAATACTATTATTTAAATCAAAACCTTTACAAAAAAATAATAATTTAATGAATATTGTAACAATAATGGATAATCATTTATAATAAAACGTTTCTCCTAAAAAATTTAAAAAAAAACAGTTTTTAATATAATACATGTTTCTAAAATCCTCAAAAGCAAAATAACATTGTATTTTTAAAAATATTTTGTAAACAATTAATTAGTTTATATTAATTTAGATACTTAGAGGTGTAGATTGATTTTTTTCTTGGCCAAAAAGGTGCGATTTGGAGTTTATTTTTCCGAGAAGTAATTTAATCTGTGGTCATAAATGCAAACACAAACAAAGTTTGGGGCCCAGAAATCATCTAAATATTAAAATCACACTTACATATTCTTTTAAATTACAATAATAAAAATTGGCCCAGTATATTAGGAGATATAAAATAATACAATGATAAAATATCCTCTTATTTTTTGTAAGCATTTTATTTTTTTTAAACCTTAAATAAACTTTGGATATTTTTTGCCTCGATTCCTTTCTTAAAGCATTTTTCTTGTTTAAATCCAATTTTCTCCATCTCTCATCCATCCTCTCTTAACACAACGGCATTATTCAATATTACAATGTTATCTATCTTTAAATTAAACCATTTTCTTTCTGATCACTTCAAAGTGAATCTTTTTATCATAGTGAATCTCTGGTTAAGATTACTACATTAACTTCCATTGAATACAACGACCTTCTTTCATTTAATTTAATCTGATGCCCTGTAATTGATCAATTCATACAGTTTATGAATGATTGGCTGTTATGTTGTCTTCTTTGTACCCGACATTTTTATATTAAGTAGTTTGTTTAATTGGATCGAATTAGTCTTGAAAAATAAAAGATTCACTAATTGAAGTAATGGGATAATTATTCAACTTAATTTGTGTATAAAATTTTTAATTCATTAATGTTTGTTAACGAATAACGTCTAGTCAATTCAATTAAATCAATGGTTTAACAAACCTTTTTTATTAATTAAACCTAAAATTATTTATAAATGCGTGGTTCAGTATAAATTAAAAATGTATTTTTAATTTGATTAGGGTACCTTCAAAACATGCATTTTGAAATGTTTTTTTGGGTTTGCTTATTCTTAAAGACCCATAACGCGGACTGCTGTTTGCAATGTGGTTGTCAAACATGTTTTCAAACATGTTTCCTGCAGGAACACATTTTTCTGACAGACAAATATTTAGCAAAATTATATGCTAGTCGCACTAATGCCCAAAGATGCCTCAACCTCACGATATATCAGTTCATCAATGTTTTTTAGGATAACGACTGATTTTGGTCGACCTTCACGAAATTCGTTGGTGAGCGAACCACGATCATGATTGCGTTCTCAAAATCATGGTGCTTTATCATCATATAAAAAAATAATTTTATCGATGTTGTTGAGATAATACATGATCGCACGGAAATTCCATTTTTTGGCTGAGATGAGTTTGGGGGGTTCAAAAATAGCCAATCTCGACGCGCTGGAAAATCACCATGAAAAAGTTTGTTTAGCTCAGTCTTTAGGATATGCACGCACTATGCATATCGTCCCTAAATTCACAAAGTTGCGAATATAAAGATTTGAGGAAAAATTTTAGGAATAAAAAACGTTTATTCCAGAAAATTGCTTTTTTTCTTGACACAAATCTTCAGATACGCCACTTTGTATTTAAAGTTAAAGGGTCTATTATAGTATAATACTAAATATCGGTTTTTTCAACTTTGCAAAAACAACAAAATTACGATTAAAAGTTATATATAATAGTAACAACAATAGCCAACAAGAAGATAAATCAAATAAAACCGTGAAATCAAGTATACTGGGAATATAATTAACTATAATTATAGGTGCAGGAAAAACCCAAAATGATGTTATAATTTTTTTTAATTATTTAAAATAAATTGCGACAATTTAAAGTTGCGCATACGACATATCATAAACAAAAAACTATTTCAGTTTTTATTTCTTTATTTGTGGGAAAAGGCAAAATAATAAATTTGGATAACGTTTAGTATTAGTGTAAACCCTTCTGACATTAAGTTTAAATATACACTGACTAAAAAAGATTATTTATGGGAAACCTGAATTTAAAAGTCATTTTGGTAAAAATACGGGTTGTTTTGTCATATAAATTAAGTTAAGTAGGCTTTTTTAAGGATGTTTTGAAAAAAGCATTCAAGTAAGGGTGTTTTTGCTGTGGAAAATGCAAAATACCTCTCATCTCGGCCTAAATACATCCGATAGCCTGAAAATAAATGTTCAGGAGGGGAATATGATTAAACAGTTAAAATAGTAAACAGCAGACATGGCTGGTTGAAATTAGATTTAACACATTTTAAGTTAATAGTTTACGTGGCTTGGATTTAAATGTTAATTTTTTATCAGTCTAGATCCAAATACTTTTATCAAAGTCGAGATTATGCAGTCCGGTGTCATTCATATTCATGTATTCATATACCGTGGGTTTGGTTGTTCATTTTTCCGCGTTTTAGACCGAAATGCAAAACGCTGCGGTACCGTAATTAAAATATATTATTATTGCAGAGTTTCATGCGAAAAAGATCCCCATAAATATCTTCCACCCCCCTTGTTAGATGCTCGAGACCGGAACTATCCCTTTCGTTGCGAATTTAACGATTTGCTTGGGAAAATTATGACCTCAAATGGAAGTAACGTGCAATACTAGACTTTTAAAGGAAGAATTTGCACACATTGCGTCTTTGTAGTCTAATGATGTAATGTAATTGTCGTATTCCCCTTTGCGTTTTCCAAATGGCACTCCTTACCAACCCGTTAAATGGCTGGATTTTCATGATAAATTGAAGTAAGAATATTTCACACCCGGGAACTGCCTCAGGAACAAAATAAACTTGTGTAAAATAGACGACGAATATTTACGTCTTTACTAAATTTTGTTTGTTTATGGCAATTACGATATTCGTATAAAAAATGATTTATTTATTTTATTTGCATATCTCAAATTAAATAAAATCATTTAATTTATTTATAAATACAGTATAATTACTTTTAAAATTTAATTGAATAATGGTTAACTTTTTGAAAATACATTTCCTTACCAAGAACCTAATTTCCTGACCTGTGCGTTTTCCTGATTTAAGTCCTCCAGAATAAAATAAAAAAGATTAAATTGGAGTTAAAGTAATATTTCAACATTATTCATTCATATTCAATGTCCATTGTACAGATCTATAAAAAATTAAATATTAAGGGTATTATGAAGGAAAATAGTTGTTTTACACTTTTGGATTTTTATTTATGCAGTTTCGGCCTGCTTCACCTAAAATAAATGTTCACCAAATTACAATTTAAATTTCGTCATTTGGTTCCAAAGTCAAAATTTTGGAGTTACCTTATTCTTCCTAAATATTCTTTGCAAATGTGATTTGCTTACTCCAAGGTCACGACAGTAACGTTGCATACTGAAACCCCTGAAAACTTTTATTACAACTGTTACCTTTGTAGCTAATTTTCCCCAACCCACACAATATACAATAAATATTTTTTCTCAAGGGTAAGCATTTTAATTGATTTCACGTTTTAGCCAACTAATAATGTGAAATTTTTGTCACTCAGTGTTTAACGCAAAGCACACTTGTGTTAAAGAATATTTTTTTTCAAATTAACAAGTGTTGGGATATGGATCTAATTTTCAATGAAAAATATTTTATCCAAATAGAAATATTCCGTAAAATCATAGAACGATTTATTTTAGTCCTACTTTTCGAAAATAAAAGTTGTACTAATGTGCTTTGGGTATATCACACATATTTCAAAGTAAATCCAATGAAACACTTTATATAGTTTAGAAAGTCACATTTCATTGCTGGACACTGTTCAAAATAAATTGTATACAATACAATAAACTAAATTGTATTTAAATAAATAACAAATACATTCCCATATCTTTTTTTAAGCCTTGCAAAAAGGGTGTTACAAAATTAATATCTATAAAAAGGGATGCTTCTTCCTGGCTTATTTTTATGTCCCATTTTTATTGGACATCCCTTAATAATTGGATATAATTTATTGTGATGTATTGGTGTTGATATTTTTTTCATAATTGTATTTCGTTATTTCATTTATTAGTAAAACAAAATTATGCACCCCGTTTTGCGCAGTTATCCATTGATTTTGTTTTCTAAAATCTGTCCGCACCCCTTTTGAAGATACTATTACCATAATAAATATAAAATTTGCTATGGGGTGAAGAATGCCTAATGGGTCCCTAAACATACACATTATACAAAAGAAGTTATCTTTTGTTTTTGGCTTTTGAATATTTAATTTGGGATTAGGGATATTAATTTACAGCCACCAGGGGTAAAAAACTTTCCACGAGACTTTGACAGATTAAACTTGTTATAATTTATTTTATCCTATACAGTTTAAAAAATTAATTACTGTATAAAGTAAAATTTTTAATTAAATTACCTATATTAAATAATTTATATACATATTTATATACATATTTATATAGTTGATAATCGTAGATTAACATAATGCAAGTGAATGGAAACCATTTTGCCTGTCATTTTGTATTGCGAACTATACCATAAAAATGATAAAACTTTATGGTGGGTATTAGTCACGGATTTTTTGTGCCGAAATAAATTACGTACGTGATGCCGAACCGATTTGTTACTTTAAATGCTACAAACGGAATCTGCGTGGCTTTTAAATTTCGAATTTGTTATACATTCGATATTGGCCTGCCAACACGTATATGACCATTTCACACAACGCCCAAAGCAACAAAATTAAATGAAAAAACAGTTAAATAAAATGTTTACATCCTAAACAAATAAACCTTATTTATATATGAAGATAATACTATGTCGATAAGAATGGTCAGAATTTGATTTTTCCTAAAACCTTTAAATTAGTAAGTAGCTATAAAATATATCATACCCTCTTAGGTCTTTGGATAAATAGTAATCGAAGATCTCTGGCTTATAATTTTTATGGTCTGTGGTCAATTGGCAATTTTTCTAAAAACTTTAAACTGAACATTTTTTATATAAATTATTTTTGGTTAGTTTTTTTTCGATTGTTTTAAAAATAAATGAAACCTTTTAATATTTCCAATTTAATAGTTGCTCTCTAAAAATGAATTAGTCAAAAATGACTAATTGTCAAAGTGAACAATCAGCCACTAATAATTATCGTCAATAGCAATTTGTATTCCGAACATTTAGCAGTCAATTTTCAGTTTTTGAGGTATAATCAATTTTCCATATAATATGGAATTGACTATATCTCAAAAACTGCTCCACTTTCATAGTTTTTGACGGTATTTTAGGATTTAGGGGATAGTTTTACATAAAATGGTCTCCCATGGTTAACCATGGTATAAGTGAAAAAGCAGCCATTATTAACTGTAATAACTAGTTATTTTTGACTAATTCATTTTTAGAGAGTATAAAAAAATAATGCTTTAATTTAATTCAATATTTTGTTTTTCAACATTAAAAAATTCTAAAAGTTCATCATAAAAAAAAAGAACAAAAAACATAAGTAATAAAATTGGCCTTATTACGGAAGATTTGTATAAAATGAGGCTACACTCTTTAAAATATCTGTGGTGTAAAGAGTAATCTTAAAATGGTGTCAAAATCCAACACCAAGTGGTATTAATATAACACAATGAATTATGGTTAAAAATGTTATATACAGCAAATACCAAAATGGTGTTTATCTAAAAATATTTGAGAAGTGCAAAGGCGGTGTGGATCACGTGATGTTCTTAAATCTCGCCTCTGTTGACTTACATGAAGAATATATAAGCTCAGGTAGTTCTTTGCTTTGGTGTGACACTACAAGTTGTTCGATACTAAAGAGACCTTAAATAGGTGGAAAAAGCTGTCAATACTTGAGTAATTTAAGTTAGTGAAACGCACTAAAAACATTATTTCTAGCGAGTTGAAGGTTCCATTTTCTGGAATAATACCACTGGTAATACACTAGTAATGCGTCAAGGAACTTCCTGTTTTCTTTTTTTTTTCTGTGTTTAATTTGACCACAAACACATAATATTTCACACTGAAAAGGAGTTCAATTTACACCAGGTAAAATTTATTTTAATACTGTGTGAAAGTTAAATTAACACTATTTTAGTATTTGAATTTACACCGGACCAACGAACCATATTTAACACCATTTTGGTTTGTATCGATATAGACCATGTATGGTGTTAATTTGGTGTTAAAATGTTCATGAAATTTTGAACAGTGTAAAGAGTTATTATCACATTCTCATTAAAGCTGATCTGGATTATATTTCAAGTGCCTAAAACTTTTTTTATCCTTCTATGTGTATAGTTATATGGGTACCTACAAGGTCGATTATATTATAGAAATTACAAGCCTATTAAAATAAAATTTATAAACTGGGGAGAAAAACAGCCGTTCTCAAAACATAAAAAAAAAATAAAAAATTTTGGACAAATATTGATTCAAATTCTTTTACATTGGTGCAAACATCAAGTTTAACATTATTATTTTACTAACCAAATTTATTTTTATAGAAAAGTTCCCCATTTGTACAAAAAAACTCTATGTTTTCTCATCTCATTATTAAAAAAATGCCTTAGTGTTACATTTATTAGCTGTCACCATCACCATCCTAAAGCATATTTCAACATGTACCTTCAGTGTTGAGCTTTTTTAACTATTCCCAAAGGTCAAAAGAAATGTTTATCTGACTTAATTCGTGCGTAAAATTTTAAGTGCACTTCATCAACCCTTTTAGAAGGACTTTAAAGTTTGACGTTTCTCCCTCTTATCCTCTGCATGGTGCTTACGTGTAAAACGAGGTCGATGTTACTTAAATATAAATTAGACTTAAATTAGATGTATTTTGACAAATGACAAAAGGGTATAATTAAACTTTTAATGGGTGGTTTCTGTTATAAAAATAAGGTAAAAATAGTTTAAAGGGTACCTTTATCAAACCGTAAGTAAACTGGCAAATTTAATCTGGTTAATTTAAATTTAGAACGAAACAGTTTCCCAGAAAACACCAATTAAAATAGTAAATTAGTTCGTTTTATTTATTTTGAAGTCCAAATTTATACCGCTTTAATTCACTAGGAAACTGTAAATCACATGATTATTTACTGTACGGTATCCGTTTCAAGATAGACGACTGATGTTTGCCAGTTGTCCAGAAATTATGCATAAACTTGTTATCTTTGACGCGCATTAAAATTCCAGAGAATCTGTTATTAGAAATCTGCCAGTTAGATTTATAGTCCTTCCAGACGGTGGATTATTTAATAGGACGAATGCTGAATAATACATTTCCTCTTTCAGCCTGGAAAAATATTACTTTACCGCCTAGATCTACAATATAATATTATCTAAAATCGCCCAATTGCATATGTGAAATTTACCCATAAATTACTAAAAACACCATTTCAACTAATACTTGTCACCTCTTCCTGAAACTTTAATCCAAACTTCTTAGCTAAATCCCTATATTTATTATTCAGCCAACTTAATTGCTAGTCTAAAAATAATCTGGGGGCATCAGATCAGGTGCTATTCCTGGCATAATTAAGACCCATTCATTCACTATCTGCACCGCGGTTAAATCTAGCAGTTGTAAATCGCAGACTGAATACTTTTCTATAAATACACGCCGCGGTGCAGTAGTCAATAGACTAATGAACTTCATAGATATTATCGCAGAAATTATATCATAGCCTTTATTTGGGCATAATGGGCAATTTTAATGAACTAAAACATTTATTTATAACAATAATGGATCCCATAACCTTTTGAACATTGAATCGAAGACATTTAATAAAAGATAGATCTTCTTATTTTATCCCACTGTTTATAACAATTTGTCAAATGCACATTTTTGCTTGATTTTTTTCCATAGTAGATTATATAAATCCAATACAAATACTAGAAAACGCATTAATGTCCGCAGGACAATCGGTCCCAGTGGGGTTTCTGCGCCTGGATTAAAAGTAAGTAAATCTTATTCTAGAGCCATATAAGTTTAATTATTTTTTATATTATTTCTCTTTTTATTTAGAGCCACAATTTTGCCGATCTGAAAAAGCATACATATCTATAAAGACACAGTTTTAACATGTTTAATATACATTGTACATTTTTTGTGGTCGTGTTTACAGCATAAAAATGATTTAAATGCTAATAATATATATATATCTATAATAGTATATAGAATCCCCTCGTTTATTTCTTCATTAACTTTAATTGTCTGTAAAAGAAACACTTTTATTACTATCGATATTTATGAGTTCGAGGAATATTTATCTTTTGCTCCCCTTCTTTTTCCATGAAGTTTTTTCTTGTGACTGACATCCAGGCTATAAATATCTCTTTTTTATCAATGCTGTTTTTTGTTACGTTTTTGGTTAAGTGTCAATACCATTGATATATATAAGTCAATTATTAAAACTTCCATAAAGCACACTCCTTTTATTTATGAGTAAATTTTATAACACAAATATATATCAGACGTATGTTAAAAAGCAATTTTTAAGTATTAAAGAAAACAAGTTTTTTTCCCTTTATAAGTTACTTTTAAATTGCGTTATTATGTTAAATTTACTCCTTAACAAACACATTTAATTATATTTTTATTAAAAGTTATTGATTTCCCAAGGGCGTGTTTGGCATTAATATTAATGCCACTTTATCGAAATTAATATATCCTCATGTAATTTTAACTACACGTATTTTATTAATTGTATTCAAACAATCTGTTATTGTAGTTTTGTTTTCTATGAATATACCCTATTAAATTAAAGATATGCTGCAACGTTATGATTTCTTTAATTCATTAACCTTAGTTTCTGTGTTTACAATTATACTCTCTAAAAGTGATTTAGTCAAAAATGACTAATTAGTACAGTTATTAGTGGCTGCTTTTTCACTTATACCATGGTGTACCATGAAATAGCATAGCAAAATTGTCCGCATAATCCGAAAATGTCGTCAAAAGTTATAAAAGTAAAACAGTTTTTGAGATATAGTCAATTTTCCTTATAAAATGGAATTGACTATATCTCAAAAACTGCTCTACTTTTTATAATTTTTGACAGTATTTTCGGATTCTGGGGACAATTTTACATAAGATTTAGATATTATATCGGGAATACCATGCTATTCCATGGAATAAGTGAAAAAGCAGCCACTAATAACTCCAGTAATAATAATGTATTTACCCTTTTCATACATAAACGACGTTTATTAAACGTATTTATAAAAATTTAAATTTGAATATATAATTTGTAGATTTATTTAGACAGACATTATTCAAAAACTGTTTTATTCGTGTGTGGAACTAATTTTTCTTATTGTTTTCTAATAAAAGAATTTTACGCCATGCATTTACAAAATATTTTTCAATTAAACAATAACCGCTCCCCTTTAAATAGAATCCTTGATTGACAGTCTGATATCGAAAGGGTTGTCAGAAACCCCTTGCAGGAAAATTGTTGTTATTCATTTCGTCGATTTCTCTTTCCTGCATGTTGACATTTTCCCCGGGCAAATATTAATTTATCGATAATTAAAAACTGTGTATTTTTTCTGTTTTGTTAAAGATGAATATTTATCGAGTGTTTGACCATTAGAATGTTTAATTTCACTGATGGATATATTCAATCAACTATATTTTTTGTAAGTAATCAATAGTCTGTCGAGGAAAAATAAATATTATTTGCACCCTCAATTCTTTCTCAAGTTTTTTTTACGGATTGGTGGAATAAAAATATATCCGTGCAGAACTTTTGTGTACTATTTTTATCAAACCGACGCGTCGGTTCAATAGGCACATGGATTATCAAAACAATTTTTTTGGTTGCAATTTTGTTGTTTGTCCGTGGGAAGTCGATACGGATATTTTCCGTTTATGATATCAAAGTTGGTTTGACAGGCATGCTTGGAAACGGTAAGGTTGCATGATATATAATTAATGTGAAAACATCAATTAAAAAATACCTTTGTTCATGCGAAAATGGTTCAGCATAAATGTTTCTGACCCTTCGAGGTAAAGGTGGAGGTCTGGACCCATAACTATCCATTTCTATATCCAGGATCACAATTTTATTCTGAAAATTTGGTTTGGAAAAACTGCACTGTATCACATCATTATCACAACCAGTCAAATATCCAAAAACGCGATCAGACTAGTGTCAAAAATACTGATATACCTCAGGAGGAAGTTAACATCACATCACAATACACAAAGAGTCCATATCTATGTTTTGTTCACCAGGATTTTCTATCAATGCAGAATTAGTTAGTCGAGGCGTTTAGAGTTGGGTGTGTAAGATGACCTGTAGCGGATATCATCAAAAATCATCGCGGATTGAATGTGACTCTACCGACCGTGCTTTAGCAAGCTCCATACACGCACGCGACGACCGTCTAAACGAGAATGAACCCTCAAGTTGACGCATAGAGATCGGCGTAGGGACACCACTCGATAGATAGGGGTGGCGCGTGCGCTTTGCCGGGGGGATCGCAACCCCCTGACGTTCGCTCCCCCGTTGTATCTGTCGTCTCACCTGCATTGGCCGCAACAGAGAACGGTTTCCGATAAACGGGGTTATCGGATATGTTTACGGTGAGGTGCCAATTAGTAAAGTTTTATGTTTTTAATGGGAAATTTGTTTTCTTTGTTGAAAGAAACAATATTTATTGTGCAATATCTTTTGAAACAATCTAAAATCCTTTTACATCATAACCCTTTTATCTTTACTATAAAGAAATACAAAGAAGAAGAGTCAATTTTCAAAAATAATTAAATTTTTTAAAATGCAATAGTTAAACGTAGACAAATTGGTCATGTGATGAGTAGAGATGGGATATTTAGGTACTAAAAACTGAAAAATAGGTAACTAAAAAGGTACTAAAAAAAAGCATTTTAGGTTAAAAAAACAGCATTTTAGGTAAAAAAAACATTAAAAGTTTAAGTTTCGTTTATAATTTTGTTTAGCCGCATGCACAAACAGAGAACATACCCACAATAAACTATTTATATGCAATAAACTGTGTTTCACTGAGTGACACTCACTACACAGAAGTTCTATGACAGAACATAAGCTCACTACAAAGAAGGTAACTGTAAAGAAAGTTACTGTTACAGTCTGTGACTATAAGAAAAAATTCTATACCGTTGAGTTGCACGCCCTGGATAAAATATTGGCGCAAAATTTAAAAAGAGCACAAAAAAATAAAATAAGTAAAAATACGTAAAAATAGGTAACAAATAGGTAAAAATAAACTGACAAATTAAAAAATATGTAACAAAAGTATAAAAAGGTACTTTAAAGCAAAAACAAGTTAAAAAATAGGTACCTAACAAAAGTATAAAAAAGGTAGTTTAAAGCAAAAACCTCCAAAAAAGGTAAAAAAGGTGAAAACAAGTTAGGTTCATACATATAAAAGAAAATCTTTTAAAACAAATTTTGGCATTATTGGTTTTCAAATAGTTACATCGCGATTTTAGCCGATATCGGCTGAAAAAAGGTAAAATAACTAAAATCCCATCCCTAGTGATGAGGAAGGGAGAATATGTAAGAATATATAATATAACAAATTTAAATATTTAACTAACCAACCAAGCAACCCAACCCAACTAACACGTACAAACACATTTCAACAAAGAACTATTTATTTATGCCCTCTTGGCTGGTCGTGATGTATCACTGGACACGTCATATCACTTGACCAATCAGAACGATGCATCTGGATTACAGGTCGTCCACGGTGGACATGAAAATAATTTAAGTTTTAAAATTAACACAGTAATAAGTTACTAATAACAACCTACATAGGGTAGTGGCTTAAACAAACTAAACAAAACAACTCAGAAAAATATATGTATACCTAGTCGACAGAACTCTTCAAGATACGTCAAGTTATTAAAAATTATTTATATTTTTAAAAAAATTTAAAACTCCTAGGCCAAATTTAATTAAACTTTTTAGTATTTAATAATGGGTAAAGGGGTTTCTTTAATGTAATTAAATTTAATTTAATCCAAACTAAATATTTAAAAATACAGGTATACCTGTATACCGTATACGCTATTGCTTTTTCATGTTTATTATTATTTTTAGATTAAGCATACATAGAAACTTTTCTTCTTATCTTTGGGTGAGTTCCATTGACTACTAAATTTTCCGAATTAATATCTGAGACACCCTGTATATATTTCCTATACAGGATCACCAAATAAGTTGTCATCTATGGGGATGATTAGTACACGCCATAATAAGAAGGTTTTTCCTCTATAATTTTATTAGTTAATCATTTAAATTTGTACAAGTAAAGTAGAAATTTTGTGCCTCCAGTGGGCAATAATCTACATTCATTAAAAATTTACATTTGTGTTATTATTGATTACTTTGTAAATAATTGTTTTCTGTATACTCAGCTATTTTTGGTACTTTGAATAAAATAATCCTTTTTATTGTTAGGAATCTCGAGGTTTCCGTGGTTTTCCCGTCGATTTTAAATTTCATCTTTCACTTTTTACGTCGATTGATGCTCATGTTGCTATTTTTTTAAGTGTTCCACAAAATCATAATAAAGGTTCAACTATCCCGCCTTTATTTTTCAAACAAAGTTGACAGCGGCGTAGAAAATTATGTTGTGTCGCTCTTTTTATCATATCCGGATGATTTTAGATTTCATCTGACGCTGCAGTGACAAGTTCGCAGAGTTGTTCTAATGTATCAACTTCTCTCTGGTAAACTAATCTGTTCATGTAGCCCCAGAAAAAAACACAACAACAACCGAAGTCTCAGTAATCAATGATAACAAATTACCTACTAACCGATTTTAGTTTAGTTTAAAAGTTTGCTTTATATTACATAATACACTATGCACATGCCTGTTTCTTTTTTGCTTGGATGAATAATATCATTGTTTTTATAGTGTTTTTTTAATCTATGCAAAATTAACAAAAATAGTGAATCTTTAATGTCATTTTGCAGCTCAAGATCTTAACCGATCTACTCCAGATTTTGCTCATAAAATAAAGATCCTTAAGACACCTTTTCCAGATACAAGCATTCCAAATTAAAAAAAGTAGTATTTTTGCCACCTACTTCTCAATTAAAACATATTCAAGAAAAATAATTTTGCATGCAGCAGCAGGAAATTTAATAATAAATCAAAAAGGAAAACCAAAGAACCAGGTATTTATGTTGGCAACATTTGTACATTGCGCATCTGTTCATAGTTTTATGTCAACTACAATAATTCATGCACAGAAAGATGATTTTTAATTATTATTTTAAACAATATCAAATTATTACCATATAATGATCATTTAACACCAGGGTAAATAGTTTCGGAGTATACAAATATAATGTGTTTGATAATAAACAAATATTTGAATAATATTTTTTTATTGGTAAACAAAGCCGAAATAAAATGGTGGTATTATTTAATAGGCAGTGTCTGGACAACACACATGTACAATGTACATAAACACTATTAAACTTTATTTTTAAACCAAACATGAATACTAACTACATTAAAATTTTCACACCATTTGAAATAAAAAAGATTATTATTGTAAAAACTGAGTTGAGTAGAACATGTATCTAAACTATGTAATTAAAATATAATATTTTATTTACAATCAAAAATTTAAAGCTATATTTACAACAAACATAAACTAAGCATTTAGTTTGTTCACATCTGTGTTATCATTGCGAATAATTTTATACATCCAATATAAACATTTCCTGAATTAAAGACAAGGCATCTAAAATCGTCATTTCTCATAACAAGTTTTTAATTTATAACTTTAAGTTTGTATTTATAATTGTGTAAATTTTTGAACGTGTAAATAATTACGAAGTTATTCAATTTCATTATTATCTATAGTACTATATAGTACTGTTAAAATAACATAAAGTTCAACTTATAAGTAAACATATAGTTATTTTAACTTAAAATTCTGCTTGATTGTTTGGTTATCATTTTTAAATTTAAAGCAATAACTACTAAATTTAAAAAGCAAATATTTGTCCTAAACAACTGCCATCGGGCAACGAATCCAAATTCTTTGGCCTTTAATAAATTGTTATACATTTTTTATACAATTTGTACTAATGTGGGCAACTGGTATCTATCCGTTAAATGTTTTTCATTTTATTTGCTAAATCGTAAAATACTATCAAATGCTTTTTAACTCCTTTCAATTGCTTTGAATTGAAGTAGTTTGAACTTAAAGTGTTGCTTTTCTTTAGTGTTAGTTTAGTTTTGTGACATTGTTAGAAAATATATTTAATTTATTTTGTAAATTTAATTTAAAAAGAGTATAATAATTTAATATATACTGTGTTTATTATACAGTCACCGGCAAAAAAACCGGCCTCCAGAAATAGGCAATAATTTTAATATTGATTTCCCCAGAAACCACTAATCTATTTTGATGACTTTTTGTAAAGGTTCAGTAACGATGGTATGCTAGATATTTAAGACATTTTTATTTTGATTTTTATTTTAGCATACCTATACAGGCTTGTATTTTAGACATTTTTAGTGGATGAAACGTATTGCCACTTATACTTGGAACTGTAAAGTTTATTGCCAAAATCTCTACCACGTGGTTGAAACGGTTCTATAACGTGAAAGTGACCAAAATGAGGAACACTTTTTTAGTGTCAGTTACGTTCCAACAACGTTCTTGGATTATATACAGACACGTTTATACCACGTTATGATTACATTACTATAACGTGGAAACTTAGGTGAAAGTTTACTACTCTTTACCTCGTCTCTTTTTAGCATATTATAAATCTTATTATCTTTGATTTCTCTAAAAATATCATTTTAAAAACACTTATTTATTCTGACGCACCCTGTAGAATATATGCATCAAACCAGATGTATTGACTCTGATATAAGCTCCCTGTTGTTTTTGTTGTTTGTAAGTTCCAGGTGTTATTGAAGTGTCGGAAAGGGTTCACCAAGAACCAATTAAGTGGTTAATGCCTTTACGCCCCTTTTCAATAATTTTTGCGTAGATACTACCCACTCAACAGACATATGCGCGAAACGGATGTACTGGAATTAATCTATTAATTGTTTTATCAAGAAAAGGTTCCAGACCGTTACTTTTTAATGTAAACCATTAAGGTTTTTTCTTTTAATTTTCACGTTTTTTTTTTGCAAGACAATGACTAAAAAGGGACTAGACGCATTTAATGAAAACAAAAACGATGATTCGTAAACCTGATAAAAAGCCCATTTTCCACCACACACGCACACAAAGCTTTTTGGCGTTTCTAAATCTTTTAAACTGTCTATGCTGCTACATTATTTACACTCGAAAATATCTATTATAGCGAACATGATAAAACCGTTAGTCTAAAAAATACAAAAAGTTTAGAAGGCAAGCTAATTTTTTATTTAGGATGTTTAATGGTTTCAACTGCAGGTTAACTTTCACCCAGTTTTTGAAACCGCGTCTGTACGTTAATTACCCTAAAAATATTGTATAAGAAATAAAATTATAATAGCACAAACACCAAAATAAATTAATGTAAAAAAGTTTTTTTTATAAAGATATTTATTTTTAGTAACACAATTTTGTTTAATGCCAACTGAGAATAGTTAGTTTTGTGAGTCAATGAGTAGTGTCAGGACCTGCAGTAATCAATATTCTGAACATTAATTATTATTTTGAAATGAAAATAAGTGGATTACTGTTTTGCTGTTTTATTTTTTCCATGTAAGCCTATAAATTGACATTAATCATAATTTTGATATGATTAAAATAGGCAAAGATATTTGCGCAAAATAAAGCATTATCCAATACAATTCAGCACCTGTTCTTTTGCGGAAAACAAACGACTGGATTTAAATTGGAGCTTTGCGTCTTACAATAGGAGTATCAGTAGATGCGATGTGGCAGCCAGCATCAAGCAATTCTGTTCCACTCACATATGCTAGCAGAATCCAAATCATATCTAAATCACCCTTCGTTTCTGCTACGTTCTTCTACGATATTGACGTTATGATGCTTCCTCCAGTCTCGATATTGTACTCTAGATAAAGGTGTAAGAAAACGGACATAAATTTATTCTGTTTTTCAAAACTTAAAAGCGTCGATCCTTTTCTTTTTACGTTTATAAGGTTCGCTCGAAATTATATCATTTTCCTGCATTTACTCCACAAGCCATTTATTTTTATTTTTGAACTTTCTACGATAAAGTTTTTGTCACGTTCTTGTTAAAAATTATTGATTATAATGTTTTACAGCCAAAATAATGTACATTTTTTAAAATAATAATTTTAAGAATGCAGTGCTGTTAATAAAATTGCAATAATTTGTTCTTAGTGCTGTAACACTTAATAATTAAGTTAAAAAATGCGACACCTAACAGAAACTTTGCAAATATAAATATTAATTATGAATGGTTGTGGTGTTATGTGCAGATCACAAGAGCAAGTTTAAACATTTTTAGTTTAGAAAAACACCCAGATTTACCACCACTTTCTCAGGCAACTGTGTCTAAAAGGAAAATGATGAATATGTGTCAATATTTCATTCATCAAAAAGATCCAAAAACTTCTACGCGTCAGGTATACCGTGCTATAAAACATGAAAACAACGTTAGTCTTTGGACTGCTTTAAGAAGTGTAAAAGCCGAAAAAATGCATTTATATAAACTACAACACGTATCAATTCTTGACGGTGGTTCTGATAGAACATAAACATTTCTTCTAAATGATGAGGTAAATAGGCAGAATTGCAGATACTGGGCAGAAGAAAACCTCCACTGGATGCGCGACAAAGTCATATCTAACATCATCAGAATATCAACGTTTGGGTGGGCGGGTATTGTTGGAGATGATGTGGTGGGACCTATAATATAATATAATTTTCATTAAAAATCCTAACGGCGCAAAATATCTAAAAATGACAAGAGAACAAATTGTCCCAACTTTACCAGAGTTGTTTCCAAATCCACTAAAACCTAATATTTCCAATGAGTGGATATGGCTTCAACAAGACGGTGCACCACGCCACTATGCTCTTTATGTACGAAATACGGCCAGCAAGATCACCAGATCTAACACCTCTAGACTTTTTCCTATGGGGATATCTAAAAAACAGGGTGTATAAACATAACCTGCTAATTTAGATGAATTAAGAAACAGAATAACTGCAGAAATTAGGAACATAACACCGGAGGTTTTAAACAGAGTGGGGGAATAATTTCATAGTAGATTACTTAAGTATCAGAAAGTGAACATTTTCAACATTTATAAAATTGATGAAGAGTTTATTTTTGAATTTTTAATTAATTTTAAATAAAAAAAATTAATCTCATATTCCACCCTGTATTAAAAATTATGTTTACTAAACCCTACTTATGGGGTATCCAGTGAATACTATAAACGTACTCAAAAAAATTTGCACTTGTCCAACTCATTCATTTTGATTTTTCACCTAGTAAGTTATTTGACACAATGCAATAACAAAAACAGTATCGACAACTTAAGAAAATAGCATATTGACAACAGCACACTGTGAAATTTAAAATTTGAAGTAAATAACTAATTAATAAATAAACAACAAAAACGTATTTCGTCAGAATGTATTGTAATTTATTTAAATGTTACCACAATCTACGCCGGTTGTCATTTATTCATAAATTTCGTAAATACATTATTTTTTTCTTAAAAGTACAAACTCTATGTAGATAATTTGAAAATGGTCATATTTTGACGATTTTCATTCATTCGTGGCGAAAAGGCAAATATAGCATATTATTTTTGTATTCGTACCCATTGTGATTAAACTATTAAATTTTAGCTGATGGGTATAAAGAGAGCGATATTTGTCGGCGATTTGGTCAGTGGCGGCTGGTGACATATTAAATTGGGGGGGCAGAAATTTATATACATTCAAAAATTGGATAATAAACTTACCGATGTAAGACCCATAAACTAGTTGAAAACAATATATTTACAAAATGATTTTAGGTAGGTAACAGCTTCTTAATCTAACATTTTTCAAACAAGTACTTATTTTAGTTTATAGATAGATATTTGTTTATAGATAAAGTCAATTCGCCTTTCTTTTGTGCTCAATGAAAAGTTCATTAAAATTTTCAGTAGCCAACAATTTTCTTTCAATGGAACACATAGCTAAAGCGTTTAATCTATTTTCGCACATTCAATATGTTAACTTTAAATTAACACAAGTAATTATATAATTTACGATATTAATCTTCATTTTAAAAATAACAGAAAACAATAACACGCACCACGACACGACTAACTGACCTTCCTCAAAACAAAGTAAACTGAATACATCAGCAACGCGCTGACGGACATCTTACCATTTCGCACGATTATGATGGCTGACGCCTACTGAAACAGATATATTCCGCCCGCACGCCGCACACAGTGCAGATTTGAATTTGCCCGGCTTGTAACTATCCATCCTAAAAAAGTTTACCCGTATTAACTGTCCTAAATTACAAATAAATTAATTAAATATAATGTTTTTGAATAGAATCGGGGGGACTCGGGAGGGCACTGCCCCGTTGCCGCCACTGGATTCGAGGTATGACCCAAATTTGAAAAATAAAAAATATTAAAATTTATATCTAGATATCCTTGCCATAAATCAAATTAATATTGTGTTTTTTGGAGTTAGGAATGCCAAAATACCCGTGTTATATAATATAAATATCTTAAAATTATTAAGTTATCTTATTTAAAAAATGTACAGAACATTTTGAAAGAATAAAAGTTTTTAGCTAATTTAAATTTTCTTTTGAAAACAAATGTGCTTTTATGTAGTACATTTAATGTAATAATTTGTTTTTCACAAAATAATTTAAAGAATGTAAAACCTTTTAATCTTTAAAATGCTTTGTAAATTTGTTAAATATTAAGATACGCCGTTATGTGATAACAGACCATTTGTCACCATTTTTAGTAATTTAATTAACATTTGAACTCTAAATATATTATATTATTAAATGTATAATATACAAAATATAATATTATTATCATTGTTTCGCAGGTAATTACCCTAATATTTATTTATTTATATTTTTTAAAACTTTGTTTAGTCTATCTATATAAAATCCTAATCGATAAGATAGTAATGATACTGTCTTAAAATGTATTAAATGGTAAAGTAAATATTTACATATTATCTTTGACCCGCCTTTACCGTATGGCAAAAACCCACTCGAGACAAGAAAATCCAGTGGGTAAATATCGGTAAGCACCTTTATTATTCTTATATCTCGGTATTGGAGTGAAAATAAAGAACAGAGCGTGTCGAAGTTGTTTCAAAGGGAGACGGATCGGGAGCATTGTTCCTCGGCTCCACTTCGATGCTAGTCTCTCGGTCTACTTTGAACAAAGATATCGATCTGCAATTGATGTAATTTAAGAAGTGACGAACCCGAGAAACACCGTCAGGATATCAAAGCTGCTAAACAAATGCACCAAGACCATTTTTAAATGAATTATATGTGTGTTACGTACAAACATATAAACGACTACTATTAACGTTGTTAATTGGACCATGTCATTGTAAAGCTTCTTTTGCTTGTATTTTGTGAATTTAATAGTTCAAGCACTAATAATGTTGGACATTTGGTAAGTCCTATTGAGGTAAAATTTAAAAAATCCATCGTGTGATATTAAATATGTCAAAGAAGTAACTATAATTTTGAAAATACATTTGCAAAAAGCTTTTTGCAAGATTGGTATCGCATTTATTAAAAGTGCAACATATCAATGCTTGTTTGGAGGTGTAAGAAATGGATCCTTTTATGAATAACAGAAATTACTAAATACTCTTTACTATTCAACTGGCAGTTGCAAAGTGGTTAGAGCTACTAAAACCGCAATAGTTTTTAGACAAGGTTTTTGCCAGTAATTTTTGGGGTGAACGTATGAGAATAATAATACAAAAATATGTCCACTGCAGTGACCATGGTTTGTTTGGGCGATGGAATAAAAAAAGTCCAATCAATTAAAAAAGAAAAACATGCAAACATAAATAAAGTTGATGCAAAAAATTAAACTAATTGCGCCATTCACCATATTATCCATAATTGGCATCTACACCTTTTCCAATACATAAAGTACAAATGAACAAAATTCGGTCCTTACTTGCAATAAGTTGACAATTATGACAAATATACCTACTTAAATGGTGAAAAATTTGTTTATTATTGTCAATTTCATGGAAACAAAGCAATATACAAAGAAATACATTAAATTGAGATTTTAGAAAATAAGTAAAATGAAGTATGAAAATGTTATCATTTGTTAATTTCTGAATTTCAATTGACATATTCTAAATTACAATTGTTACTGTCTGGAATCCAGACTCTGGATACTATTTGTACTTTCTGAAAATCAATTGCTACTGTCTGAATATCATTTGCAATATATGAATTACATCAGCTACTTTCTGAATATCATTTGAAATATCTGAATTTCATTTGCAATATCTGAAAATCAATTGCTGCTGTCTGAATATCAATTGCTACTTTCTGAATATCAACTGGAAAAGGTGTAGCAACTGTGTTATCTGTTTCCAAAGCGTATATCCTCTAATAATAAAAATTAAAGCTTATTTTGTAGCCCCTAAGTGAAATAGATTTTTTTTAAATATAACGTTTTTACTAAAAGTTTTGGGTTTGCGTAGTATTTATAAAACAAAGCTAGCAGATATAACATAATAATTTTTATTTTCAAAGTAAATATTATTATTTAAAGAGTATATGTGTGGCCCAATAACAGTATTACGATTTTATACATTTTAATTTTATTTTCACTTTAACTAAACTATCTTAAATATTATCCATATATACTAAGTACTCACAAAAAATGTTTGCTTTAACTTTGACATTACTTTGAAATATGTGTTATATGGTTTTAGGTGCTAATATGTTTGTTTTAAAATAAAGCATCAAACTAAAGTTAGTTACATGTTGCTACTAACCTACGTAACTAGGTTAGTAGCAATATGTAACTTAGGAACGCATCAATATTGATATAATAATTATATCAATATTGATCAATGAACGCAATGAATTTAAATTATTTAAATTTATTGCTTTCATTGATACTTAGTATAGTACCTAGTGTTATTATTTTAAAGCTAACTAATTAATCCATAAATGTTTTGCAGTTTCATTTAAATCGGAAGGGAAAACATAAATCAAGAACCCTTCAATTTGTTTTTATGAATACATTCATACGTACGTGGCTGGTTAATAAAAATCACCCTTGTTTTACATTTATTTATGGGGGTTGAATGGTTCTTATTTGTAATATCGGACAGATGATTAGAGGAAAGGCTTTGCCAACGCAATATGTTTCTCAATAAAGGATCCGTTGAAATGATATAATACATAAAGTGGAGGCCCCATACAGAGTTCACCCCTGCATGCTGGTATTTTATTATTTTCTGTACGCCAAAATATAATATGTATATATAATGTATATGGTTATAAGGGATTTAAGATAATATACAATCCATAAAAACATAGATTGTAAGGTTAGTGCAACAAACTTATAAATACTAAAATACATCTAATATGTCAAAGATTCAAATTACTTTAAGTGATTACAAAAAGCTTAAATAATATATGCTTAAAATGGATTTAATATCCTAATTGAAGAAAACGAAACCAATAGGGTAGATAGGCAACTACTAAACTATTTTCATAAATTTAATCCTAGCACTTAATCTTCCCCTACGTGAAGTAAATGTAGAAACTAATTAATCGCCATTATTAATGCTATAAAATTAAGTATACGATTTAGAAATGAAAACTCAATAAAATTTAACCACTATCTTAAAATGAATTAGGCACAAATTACTAATCGTAAGTCATTTTTGACTAATTTAAATGGTGAAAAAGGAGCTACTAATAATTATAATTAGTCAAATTCTTCTAATTAAAATAGTAAAAGACATTGCAGATGTAAATCAAATCAAATGTGGAGATATTTCAATGGTGAAAAAGGAGCTACTGATAATTATAATTAGTCAAATTCTTCTAATTAAAATAGTCAAAGTCACTATAGTGACAATAATTAAAATCATTGCGAATGTAAATCAAATCAAATGTGGTGATATGGTTGGCTGTAAAAAGGCGCGTGGAATTTTGCCCTGCCTCCAAAGCCTCCCTGGTAAAAAACTGTCTACTGTAAAGTAACATTGTAGCATCATGACGATTCCCTGTCCCCTAATTATAAAGCCCTTAATTTATAAGATTGAGTTTTTGCTGGCCTTTATGGGGCCAGCTTGATCCAGATGAATCAGTAAGCTAAATATCGTAGTGTGACTTGAGCTTAATGGTATTGTTGACAGATCAGTGTTCTGGTTTAAGATTAATTTATCTTACATTTTCTTGGATTATTTTCCTTCAAAATTTAATTTCAAAAATGTTAACAATCTTTAACATTTTATTTATGCAAGTGTATGTAAAAAATAGCTTGTTATTTTTATAATGTATTGTTTCTAATGGTCAACATAACCAATACAAATTCATCTTGGCTTTCAGCCTAGGAGCTGAAAAAAAACTTTCATGTGACTAAACTGGGCGTTTAATAAAAAAGACATGTTAAAAATGACAGGACATATTTCAAAAATGAAATGTGAAATATGTCAAAAATGAGCTAAACCAAAAGTAAAATATACAATAATAATCATTTAAAACCACGTTTTATAAATTTTGGAACCAGAAATCCAAGTATATCCAATGTGTAATGAGAAAACTGCCAATTACTCTCTAAAAATGAATTAGTCTTAATTAAAATGACTATGTCATAGCAAAATAGCAGCCACTAATAATTCTTGTCAACAGAAATTTGTATCCCGGACATTTAGCAGTGAATTCCTATGTAAAATTGTCCGCTAAAACCGAATATATCGTCAAAAGTTATAAAATGTTTATTTATATCTCTGAATAAAATTTTAAATATAAATTGCTGTTATAAAAGTTATTAGGTATATAAAATTTCAATTTATTATATGTTTAACAAGCTCTTTTAACTTTCTAACCTATTTTACGTTTAAGTCTAGTTTTTAATAGTAATCTTGTTTTATCATTAACGTGAAGTTTCCTATTAAGTGGGTAACTTCAAAGTACGTGCTAATGAAGAAAACTTCTGCGTGCAGTTTAAAGAAGGTGAGCAAAATCTTAAACGTGACAAAATGTGTTTGAAACCTCGAATTTCTATTTAAATTAGTTTAATATTGTTAGCGCTTTGCTAAGAATCATATTATATTATACATAATTTATCTCCCATGACCCTTGTATAACAAATTTTAAGTTAAAAGCATTTGACTCTTAGCCAGTAACATAAAAAGTCGAAATAAAATAAAATTACGAATTAAATTTATCTCGGACAAAGAAGGAATACAAAGTTGACTTGAGAGAAGTCTGAATAATTAATCACTTGGCCGGAATTATTAAAATTAAAACATGACGCAAAATATTAGAGGGTAGCTCGCATCAACATCGTGAAGGTAAATGAGAAAGTATATCTGGAGAAGGCAGCTAAAGTGATGAAACAGGGCTATAAGTGAGATATATTGTAATAGAGGAAGTCCGTCATTACTCAACAGAGCTACTCTACTTTAGCATCATTTATATATTTAGCCTGGAGCCTGAAGCCAAAAGAAAAGAACTAAACGAAGAAAGCATCCAAAAAGCGAACAAAGGGTTTTGCGTATGATAAATAAGTATGCGATATTGAGTAGGTGTTTCTTTTTCGCTATCAATACAAAATTTATCGGTGACATTATTAAATATAAAAAATCGAGGCTCAACAAGTAACAATTTATCCTACAAAGTTTCACAAGCAATTTTGTTAACTTTTCGAATACAAGTCAAAATATGTATCGTGTTTGTAAAATAAAATCTATCATACTTTATAAATTTACATTTAACTAAACTAATTTTAGTAAAAAGAATTCCTAAGACATGTTTTACTTTTATTAATAATTCTAAATATTTACTATAAATTAAAACCTTTATACACAAAAATTACATTGTATTATACGCTAAAGAAGTATTATACGCTAAAGAAGTATCGCTATTAGCGCCACCCCTCGGGTGTTATCATCGTAACAAAACTATAACTTTTAATAATCAGCTGGAAAATGTTAAAAAATATCTAAAAAAAAAACCGTTGCTCGATTTGTTGTATTGTTGGGTGTATTTCGAGAGAAAATCCTGGGTTAAGTTTTTACCGGTTTTCCAATAAACAGTATTAATCTGAATGAAGAAATAAATTGCATACAGTCTCTGTAAATATAAATTGTACCTATTAGATACAATAAATACATATATTAGTGGTGATTAACGTAAAAAGTGAAAAAAAATTTCAGTAAAAATCGTCAAACAAATGAATTATTTGAAATAAGTCGGCTAAATTTAAACAGCATTTAGCATTATTAAAAGCGTTCATTAAGAAAGTCTCCACTCAACGGTAAAATACCATTATATTATGTATTATATTATGTTGCCATGAATTCGTAGGTATATTTTGTTGTTTAAAATGCAGCTGTCGGCGTTTTTTAGAGAACTCAAATATAAAAATGGTTAATTTTAAGGTTATGTTTGTGCAACAATTATTTTTTAATAATTTCTTAAAAATGTCCAAACTTAAATATAAATTATATTAGGTAAAGTTATTATTAGTTAATTCTGCACCATCAAATGTACTTACCGAATTGGATTCTTTGGCAAAACATGAAAATGCAACGATTTAGTTCTTGAATTTTATTTACAATTACACCATGATCCCTTTGATAAAAACACACACTAACGTAACTATATAAGCATTTAAGCGTTGAGTTTATTAATCAATTATATAAGTAATAATTATTGATTATAATCAATCGAAATCGAGTACTAAAAAAGTTTTTTATTTTTTTCCTTGCAACGTAAAACACAAATAACTTGCGCGATTTAGCTGTGCAATTGAACAAAATTTGTCGAGTAAGACTTCTGCCTTCCTCTTTTTTGTAAAAAAAACTAACTATTTATTTAAAAATTCTGTGTAATCTTTGCTTTAAACGTGTTGTTGACAATTTTTAAATTCACGAAATGCTTTTAAAGTCAACCAGATAGCGAGCGCGTTTCGAAAACCCGATACTTCTTTAGCGTATTTTCTAAAAATAAGAAAAATTAGCTTTTACGTGACAAATAGATAACCTCAATTATTTCTATTTAAATGTCAAGGTAGGACTTTTGTGTGTGGATGTGATGTGGAATAATAAAACGGTATTAAATAGATTTTTCTTACTACCTCGACTCAAAATACGTTGTTTCGTCCCTGATTCCACGGCAGAAAGTTTACGTTTATTGCATTGGTCAAGCTATACGCGCACACTCTAATAGCGGGAGTAAAAATTTTTTAGTCGTGTGCTAAACATTCAAATTTCGTACTGCCAACATGAGAAACACAAAAATATGACAGTTTTTAACCATAATTTTGCAATTATAACAACAAATAAACAATTTATGTTTTTACTTTTTTACATTTTTTGTTGTTTTAAGTGTTTAATGGTACTTTTATTTGTTATAAAGTAGTAATTTGTTAATTAAAATACAACCTTTTATTTTTACTGTATTGGCACCGCTGAATTACCATGACAACGCTACAGTTTGATTGATTTTGAATGTAAACGTCAGAATTAAATTAAACGTCAGATTTTAATTTTGACACAAGTTTTTTTATATACATTTAATTTTTTCCCGTATTTTCTGCCGGGTAGCAAGAAAAATAGTATACACTACACGGGCAGAAAGTGTGAGAGCCCTGAACTGCGCGCCATGATGCCCTCGGCTTCGCCTCGGGCATCATGGCGCGCAGTGCAGGAATCTCACACTTTCTGCCCTTGTAGAGTAATATACTATTTATATTTGCATATCATAATGAGCTCATAATAATCATAGAGGATTTTGTTTACAAATTTGGCAACATAATATGTCATTATTATTGAAACATCAGTTTCAGCATATTGTTTAAGCGAAATTTCCTAGTTGCTAGAGACGGATATCAGTCTGACATTAGGTACTAGCAACTGAAGAATAAATCCATAAATCGCAATATGAATTGAGGACCCTAGAAATCAAGGGATACAAGTGACATTTAAAAAAAATGTAGTTATGTACAAAAAAAGATAGTAAATGGTACATTTTACTTGGTATCCAATGGATAAGCTTAAACATCTTGAAAAACAAAGTCATAAAATAACAAACAATTTTGACTTCAAATAACAAATGTTTTTTTAATTTAAACATGATTATCTCAAAACTAAACACAATGTTTTTTAAATTTATTTAAATAGTAAAATATTATTTTAATATTTTCATTTTATTATTACAGGTCGTTGCACAATTTTATTTAAAAAGATAAGTATAATTAAGACTATATAAAACTCAGTATACAGATGAATCACAGGTCGGCTATAGGGCCGTCATATCTTATATAGTTTGATACATCATTAAATTACTAAACTAATATTGCGGCCATAAAAATATAAAATGTAGTAGGCGAAAAAAATCACATATTGGATGAAAAAACATGTAAATTTTCCTTTTTTTAATCATTTTCAGTTTTTTTCAAATTATTTGATCTCTGATTTTCATTTAGTTTTTAATTGTTATTTTAATAGACTGAATTGTTCAACATTTCTCTAATTTAACTGAGCTTGTAGCTCTGCAAATAAAAAAGTTACCTACACATTGAAGTGTAATTGGTGCACCCTGTATAGGCATCGCCCTTAAACTCTTTCTTATTATATCTTTCCCTACAGCAGCAGGATAGATACGGATATGGATCAAAATTTTAATAAGAGGCGGGAAATGATTGATTAAGGAAAGCCAGTCAAATTTTCTTGTCCACTTAATCACCATAACTGTTCGTGGAAATTTAAGAAGCATTGTTAACATCAATAATTACAAGGAAAACCGTCCTGATCACCTCAGTCTTAGACTAACTCATCAAAATTAATTAGAAAGTTTGTGTCACCCCGAAAACTTTTGGCTCGCCGTGAAAGTTTTTAATCAATATTGCAGTCCTTAAGAGTTTTCTTACAAACAACGTTCCGTTAAAGATTTTATAGGAAACATCCTATCGTAAAAAAAATATTCTTCTTTAAGGTAAGGATTCGAAAAGTCGCGACTAGTCGTCCCAATTAAATCAACCAAGCAACAGTAAATTTTATTTAACGTATAAAAAACTTTTTCATGGAACATATGTAGCAAAAGAAACTTTTAAAATTTTAATTATTCGAAGTTTAATCCAATTCCCATTTTAACAAACGCTCGTTAAAAATTCACCTCATTTTATACGATTTAACAAATTTAGGTCCTTTAATAAATGTTTTTACTTTTGCATATAAATGTTTTTATATTGTATTTTATAAAAACGATTTTTATTTTGAATCCATATTAAATTGTTTTTTTTAAGTGGGTACTGTTTATTTTCTTTAAAATGTTTAGAATAGGTATAATAAGTATGTATAATTTAAATGTATTAGTTCAGTTGCACACGACAATTTAATTTACCTTTATAGTCTTTGTAATGTTATAAAATAATATTTTCATGAAAACAGTTAATTTCATAATTAAAATTTATGTTATTTTATAGTTTGCAATGCAAAACAAAGCTGTATATCATTTATAACATTATAATAAATAATAAACAAAGAGCTATGTCATAAAACATTTTCCACAAAACAAAGTAGAAAAGTAAAGAAAGAAAAAATGTAATTAATTTAAGTTTTATTTTTAGAATAAAGTACACAATAAACTTTATAATAAATATTTTTTCATTAAAAGCTTTTACACATTTTGCTAAATATAATTTCTGGAAGGTTTAATAAAAAACATAATTCTTTTCGCAGCTCTACATATCCCTAAATAAAAATTAAGAGTATTTGGATCTGAAGATCTTGCATGCTATTTTAATGTACTATCGGGGTAATTATTATCGCAACCAACCAAGACTTGACTTGTCTTGGATACAAAACGCCTTTTAAAGTGGTATTAACTGATCCATTAGAAATTCCAACAGTATTAGCACCAGATCTTTGATTGTCTAGATGTGGTTTTAATCGGTAGAGGTTGATGGTCGTCAAGGGTGCTCTTTGTGTTTAACTCTTTCTAGACGATCTTTAGACTGTTTACAACAATAATGACCTCTTGTTCTTGATGTACGATGGTTACTGTTTTAATACTTTATATAACCAAAAACTTATTCTTTCTTTTACAAAAATCGTTTCAGCCTTCTAGATAAGGTGTCGATGTCTTTTTAAGTGTATGACTGAGCTGCTTTAATCTCAGTTGTTCAGAAACATTTATGAAATGTCTACAAAGACAATGTGTATTGTTTTGTTCATATTCTCACTCAAGCTAAATTCAGCTTTATTATTTTACGGGCGAAATGCCGTAATCATTTTATAAGAGGAAAATTTATTAAAAGGTAAACACTTTGGGAAATCGTTCATAAAGTTTTTTAACGTCTGAGATTTTTATTAAGATAAAAAAACTCAATCATATTTCTGTTTAAAAATTTGTATACATCTTTATTGAAAAAATGCTAATAAGGCAAATTAAATTTTTTAGGTATATTTACCTAAATATAATTGCATTTTTAAGACATTGTTGTATAGGTGCTTTTTACAAAAATCAGTTAACTTAGCAGTAAAACTTAAAACAAAAGTTTGGGGGGTTAGCTTAATTATAAATTTGGAAAAATTGAGGTGAGTAAACGGATGTCAAATTTTTTGTTCGTTGTAGATAAAGTATTGTATGCGACTCGTTTATAAACTGCTCTGGACACTAGATTTTATTAAACAATCGCTTGGAGACTTCACTCATGCTTAATTAAAGTCGTAACTAAAATGGCGTTTATAAAACTTGATACATAATATACTATAATAAAATTGTTTGTGACAAGAATGTGAATAAAACGTTCTTTATCACAAACGATTTACGGAATAAAACTCTTTTTTAATACATAATCACAAATATTCATATTATGGATAATTATCCATCACATATATAAGATAATAGATACCCATTAATTTAACTAACTAGGTAGTCTCAGTTTTTCAATAATTTTCCTTTAACACTGGTGTGAAAATAGAAAAATATTAACATTTCGCATGATTCATCCTTTGATTTTGCGAGAAATTTGTGGATTTATTTCTCGGTCAATACTTTACCCTTTCCCTTCATAAAAGCAAAAATATTATAATATTTGTTTATGTCCTGATCCTTTATGTTGATCATCGCGTATAACATGAAATAATTTGACCAAATTGTTAATGATTTCCATATTTTGGACATTTTTTCACTTCACTTTCCACTAATATTTTTTAGAACATAATATAATTATATTATACTATAATATAGTATATTTTATTATTATAATTATATTATAATCTCGAGAAAAGATTGTACAAAACTCTTACAAGGCAATAACTCAAAATTGGCTTTATTAGCAGCTTTTTCGATTTTCGACGGAAGAAATTTATTTTCTTGATCACCTTCTATTTTACAAAATTTGAAGTTACTTGTAAACAAACTCTAGCAACAATAAACTTCATAGACAATTAGCTTTTCAAGCTAAAATTGACATTTCTAAAACAGTTATATTAGTTAAATAAACATTCCAGACAATTTTAAAACACATAAAAACAATCAAATTCTTGTATCAAACATGCTGCACGAGAAAACATTTAAAGACTAACATACATGGTTCTAAAATAATCATTGAAATTGTAATGTTTGCTCTAAACAAAGCCATTCTCGGAATTTGGTATCGACTGTCTTCAGTAGGTCTTTGTTGGTGAAATTGAATTATCCTTTAATTCGTTTAACTTACTGGCCTTTTTCACATGTGCATGTGCATAGAAAAAATCACATAATGAAAAATCAGGAGACTTAGGAGGTCACCGAATCGCGATGAATCGCAGTGACTAACTCGATTTTTCGAACAATAGAGTTGTATGCGAAAACAAGATGTTTAAGCGTCCAAAGCTCCATGTTGGTTACTAAAAGTCAAATGCTATGAACCAAGGGATCAAAGTAAAACTTCCACTTGTCTACATCATTTTAAAAACATATACTTCTCTGTCCCTTTTTATTATGACCATATGTAATACATATTATGTATAATGTATGTATGTTTGAGCATAATGGTATGTATGTTTGGGCGTAACTACATGTATCTATATGCAAGGTCATTTTCGGGTTGGCTAAATAAGAAAAAAAAAGTTAAATTTTTAAAGTCATAAACCTTATCCAATTACAAAAATCGATGGAACCTCATGCATAGTAACGATTCACCCCCAAATTTGCACGGCGATAAATTGCGATCATGCCCCGGCAAATGCAATAATCTCGCCTAGGCATAACTTTAAACCGAACTGCATTACAATTAAATCAAACTTCAACGAAAAGAGGGCCGGCGCAAGAAGAGTAATGAAATTTTATAGTGCCCCGTATGAAGAAACATTCTTTGTGCATTACAGTGCCGACTTAAGCCAACATGTGGGGTGGCGAAATTGCTAAATTCGTAACGCTAACACCATTAGACCTACAGACTGTGGAGGGGTACGTAACAGGGGAAAAGCAAATTGCGCTAGGCCTATGGATAAACTTACACTGTACTGCACCGTTCACAAAATTACTGCTCCGTATGGATTATAAACTGGAGTGTGCTAATTGATAAGAATTATTTATAACTTAGGCACATTGTCAAGAAAGAAAAAATCTAATTAATCTTAAATTTAACAATTGTAAGTGAACAATTTTGTATGCATTTAAAAATGTTATGTATTTGCTTTAAGTGAAAAGTTTTTTAATCAAGGATTTCATATACTCATAAACCTGATCAGGTTTCAACAAATCGATTTCAACAAAAAGAACTTTTTAGACATGTTTGCTTGATAAATAAATTTAGGAATTTTATTTTAATACTGGATGTTGGGACATTTTTTATAAAATATTTAAAATATTCAAATTTAAAAACAAAAAAGCTCGTATGCATTTATCCCCATAAGTTCATCATTCTTTTCCCCGTGTTTGTTAGATAAACGGCTCCACACTGCGTATCCCAGATTGAGTCGTGGGTCTTAGGCCGACTGGGGAGTGCTTTATTAAAGGCTACAGCTAATATAACATTCTCTCTGCACAGGGCCTCGATGGATGGATAATATATGAGACACCGTCACTACCTGGTACACAATTTGTCTTTATACTGTACGCCCTTGCAAAATGCACTCTCTGGATTTTATGAAATCAAATCTCCACCTTGAAACAAATATTTACATCGTACATCATTTTATTGCAATAGGAACTTAAACATGGCGGTGTTGAAAAAATATTTTGCAAAATAGTATTGAGAAAAAGAGTTTTGAGTTACTCCGTATGGCTTGGCGAAGGTTAACCGAAAGGTACAAACTGCTTGGAGTGGAACGAACGTTTTTAATCTGACAGGGAAGATAGGCCAGGTCGCCCAAAAATAGGATTACGTGCCATGGAGTTAATGATCTCTTACTGCAGCGGTTCCTAAACTTTTAAGGTCACGAAACACTCAATAAATCCCTTTTATTTTATGGGGCACCACACCAAATAATAATATATGAAATACTGTATTTTCAATTACCATTAAGAAACATGCTCACGTGGTTTTCATTTGGAGGCACCTTTTATTTAGTGGAACCCTGCTTACTTTTATGCGGAACCTATTTTATGAATCACTGTTCCACTGTATATCGTATTTTGACCAAAAGTGGGAATATTGCAAAGTAAGCAGTTGGTCGCTTCTTTATTACTATTAATCGTTCAAGGGTTTTAAGTGAATATTTGCTAAAAATTACTCACCGTATTTACCTGATATTGCATCATGTGAAGAACTGAACATAAGAAACCGATTTTAAACAACATAACCTCGGTTTTGTATTTGCGTCTTATGTTCTGTGATTTGCGTATTAAGAATGTCGTTTAAAATAGTAAAAACCATTAAAAACAATATGGTGCGTCTGTCCATTGTCCCTAGTACTGAAAGCAGGACGGTATTTTGTATTGGCCACCAAATCACTTAAAAAAATCACTTAAATCACTTAAAAAATGGTAGAGTACTTTGTACCAAGCATATACTTTCACTTTATTTTTTTGCCGGTACCAAAATTACGTATTACCTACCCGAAGAGCAAAAAAGGGTTGCTGCCCTTTTATGTCAAGAATATAATCCTGTGCTCTTAAAAAAACAGTAATAAATTGATTTTTTATATAGCCCAAATACTACTTGGATTTAAAAAACGATTAATTTATCCGAAAAAACCTGTTTCTTATCGTTTTCCGCTTGATTTACATGACGTTTTATATTTAAAACTCCCTATAAATTTTGTTTACTATTAATTTGCTATACACCCGATAAAATATGCCGCTGCTGATCAAAAATCCAAATAAAATTATTCGATTTTTTCATATGAAAAAAAAAGTTTTTTGAACTATATAAAAAAGATCCAAGCGAATGAAATTAATGTCATTTTTGGAATCAGGAGGCCCAATATACCCTAAAAACATGCTCAAAACTTTGCGCCAAATAGTTTTTCTTTATGCCAGTGTTATAATTATACATTATAATTATGCAATAAAATGTCAAAATTAAAGTTTTACTTGAAGCTGAATAAAAATCATAATATGATTTACTGGCAAATAGTAAACTAGATTAATATAGATCACGCATATTAATTTTAAATAACCATAAATTTTGGAGCTTTGGTCTCATATACTATATGTATATGCATTTGAGCAAAAAAGATCATTAGAACAATTTTATCAATTAACAATTTATTTTTCAAAACTTCGGTTATATATGAAATAGAAGTTGTATACTAATGGGATAAAAATGACGACAATTTTAAAATATTAGTAAAAAATCCAAATTTAGTTAATTTGTAAAAAATATTCTTTATTAAAAGAAAAAAGTACAAACAGTGATAAAGTGGCGTTGAATTAATTTTTCAAATAAAATTTAACTGCTGATTACAAAAATCGTTGAATCTTTATAAAATATGCTCCATTTTATTCTGGAATTATTTTTAAATCAGTGCATAATTCATTTTAAAGCATAAAGTCACCTAAAAATCGTAAATTATTAAAGAAGGCTGCGTTATAAAGACAGAAGTTTTAAAAGTAGGCCATAAACTAGTTTTATTTTGAATTTTATCATTTTTATTGCTTGTTAAGGACAAAGTAGTTAAAAATCGATTTATATAAACTTTTACCTAAAATAACTATCTATAACTGGAGGTATGAAACATTCCTACAAATATTTACAGTCAATTAAGGTTTTAATTAAAAACCATTACTCTGTCCGGTGCTATTGAAATACTATTGCATTTAAAATTACGCGCAATGCAATAACCTAACATAATTTACTGCTTTAAAAATTTAGGGGACGTGCAAACGTATCATTATTATGCATTAAATATATAAATGCAATATTGCTATACTCTGACAACAGCTAAATTGATGATGTATGACTAAAAACAATACGTATTAAAAACATCGAAATATCCGCATGTTCTCCATTTGGAAAATTAATATTTTCGATGATAGGAATAGACGTACGTTACAGTTATGCCCATCAATAACAGCGACGTGCATAGGTAAAAAATAATTTAAAGTTTTTAATACAATTTCCAATAATTTATTAGGGGAGATTGATCAAATATGAAATAATAGCCATTATTTAGTAATAGTAGATATCATATTTTTATTTAAATTGTATAAATAAATGAAACCCCTTTTTTGTTCTTTACCAAATTTTATAAAAAAATCTATAATGAATACACCAAAACAATTTGGTAGTAAAAATTCAAATTCCATTTTCGTAATTTTAGACCATTTCAAATTTGTTTCGAGAACTTATACCTCGCTTCATCAGAATCACGATACACTGATCTCGCCAGAGTTATTTTTACTCCTTTTTAGTTTTACTGAGTATTCCGCAACTGCACATTATTATCTGTGTTTGATGGATACGAATAACCCAGGCTGGTAAATCTCCTTTAGAAGATTGTGGATGATAGTGTTAATGGTTAAAACAACTCACGGAATTTTGGAGTTCGGAACAAGAAGGAAAAATCTTTTGGTTTTTGGGGGACCTGAGATCGACCCAAACTTAATCGACCATAGACTTAAAAAACCCACATTCAATTGGGGTTCATGAATGGGGCTTGGTTGGTTAGTACGCTGTTGGCGCCTAACCTTGCTAGTCTTTTAGTACTACTTGTTCGTCTGGGTCTGTGCTCTGTCCGATTCTGATTCCGGAAGTTGATACAATGATTCAGTCGTTATCCGCAATAAGGTTTTTTTTGGGCACTGATATGTTCCCATCGGTAGCGGACAATTTGTGAGAAGCGGATCGTCTGTGCGAGAGTTTCGTGGAAAGTTTAGCATGGTCTGCCAAATTTTTTGTCAAGTCTTAAGGTGGCTTGTATTATGTGGTTTCGTTGTATATGTTTGGCCTACGCCCAATATTTTAAAACAGGATGCTGGGCGGTTGTTTTGAAGGTCGTTTAGGTCTATCGTAAGCATAGTGAGTATTTTTTGACTGTTTCTATTTGCGCTGAGTTTTAGTATTAGTGATACAGCTGTTTAACAAATAATGCCTTCTTCTTCTTCTTCCTTGGTGGCAAAAGGCCTTAATGGTCTCGGTTTCAATGTACGATTTTGACCAGCAACAAGTTTGTATTGTACAAATCACAAAATACCTCGCTAGAAGGTCAAAGCATAAGTTATTAAATACAGGTATATTTCTATACCTGGAATCCAATTTTGTCCCTCCTGGGTCAAATAATGCCACTAGGCAATTCCAATGGAAGGTATGACCGCTACTGTATGTTATGTCATGTGAACTATTTCCATTGCATTAATTTATTGGATTGGGTACCTTGTGTCAATTTAGTCATAATTATTTATATCATGTTAGTTCAATATACTTGTAGTTGTCCAATGATTATTTTTTTCTCTACAAGATTTATGCGTGCTTAATTTATGGCCTAAGTTGTTGATGTGTTTATTTATCTGGAGATTTGATCGTGCTTAAGTGATTTAAGTTTTTGACGTTTTTCAAGTTGGTGCTTTTTGATTTTGTTTTAAATTTTTATTGTTGTTGCAATGTGCATTTAGGCCATGCGATTAATTAAATGGACGTATCCGATTTTTATAGATGTCGCCTGATCCCTTGTCCTACTCTTTCTTCAGGTGCGCTTCTCGCTTGCAGATGGTTGCAGCCAGGTATGAGGTACGTATCCGTAATGATTTCGCACTAAAGATTTGACTGAACTTTAGATTAAACTGTTTGTCTTTTTTTAGTGATATGAAAGCGCTAAGGTTAACGTCTGCTTTATACGAGAGTTCGAGCGACACTGAACCAGTTCAAATTTGCTTTGAACAATAAATCACCCTGAAAATGTAGAAACAATTATAAATTTAACATGCTAAACATGTTTGCACATTATTTTTTATAACTGATTAGCAACGCTTGCCAGACTGACTTGATGAAATAGGTAAGTGTAATACTAAGTGAATGAAAAATTTCATTCCTGTTATTAAACAAAATAAACTTATTTTGCGTTTCTAACTTCTTGTTTTAAAGAAATACTGGAATTCCATATTAGGTATACTATTCCATATTTGGCCACCTTTCTCTATAATACAATTACAAAATTTCTTTAAACGTAACATACTATTAAACTTAATGTTAAAAACATTCGGGAATACTTAAAAAATAACAATAGTATATGATTATACAAGGCTATTATTTTCGAGCCGCCAGGAGAGATATGTAAATCATTTGGGTGAAAAATTCGCATTATCTCGAAGGTAATACTATACTTTTTCTACTTCAGTAAAGTAATTTTCTTTAATAACAAAATTTATAGATACCTCCGTCATCAAATAGTAACCTCACTTTCTCCCGATTTTAAAGATCATTTTAATGGGCCCCTAGTATATTTAAAAAATCAGACATCTGTCACACATTTCCAACCTCACATTTTTTTCAATTTAAAACCCGATTGGTTCAAATCACAGTGAATAGTTCATTATTTCCATCATGCGGGTTATAATGATTACCATTATGTATGGAAAAATCCAAATAATATCAATAATATGCAATAGGAGTAAAATAAAATTATTAAAAAACCTGCAGCCAAGAATATTTTTATGAGAAAATATTTTAAACCAGCCAAGGACTTTACTATTAAGTTGGACATAGTATTTGCTATTAACAATATAAATTTAAAAAAAATGGTGTTATTTCTAGATTCTTAAATATTTAAAAACTACATGGAAAACTAATTTGATGTAGTGATTAAAGTAGTGTTGAACGTTAAAACTTAATTCTTATTAATAAACCTTGGTTATCGAAACTATTCTTAATATGGGAAATTCACACTCTTAGTGACACTTAAATACAAACTTAAATGGGTCACCCCCCATGGCATTTCTTTAACTGATCTTCATATCAAACTTTTTTCATCTCTTTTCTAATCTAAAGTATTACTTTCCAGTTTTTAATTTTCACCCCAGAGACATTATTAAAATTTATAGTTTAACTTAGGATACATATCTAAGTATTCATTAGTCTTAAATCATTTAAGTTAATTGACATATTTTGCTCACACCACGGCTTTTGATAAATCCCTTGCTTTAAATACAAGCTGCATGCATTGTACTTTTAATAAATTATATAGATTCGATTTATACACACCCTTGCTCTGTGATTTGGAACATTTGTACCGTGACCATTATAAATTATAGACACGCCGGATATATAATTTATATAACTGAATAATATATTATTAGCATTTTAATAGTAGATATAAAACATGACTGTTAAAGTTTTAAATAGTTTAAATTTAAGTTAACCCATTCAAATATTGGTGTTGCTATTTAATACTTTTGTATTTTTGTATTGGGATAATAAAATCATTTTTACATTTTGTATTATTTTACAAGAAGGGAACTTTATTTTAACGATTGTATGACATTTTCAACTGTCAACTAAATTAAAACTAGTTTTAGTCCTTGACTAAAAACCTGTCGCTAACTTCATCATGTGACTAAGAGGCCATAAAGCCACATCTTTTCAATGTGAATTTAAAATTTAATTTAAGTGTCATGTACGATAACGGGCGTTTTAAAGGTGGGAGTAGAAAAAATAACTTAAAAAATGTATAGAATATTGTAAACCTTTGATCAACTCCTATCTTGAATGAATTGTTAATGCTTTTTGTTAAGTTCAACCCAATATCAGTTGCAGAACAAACCACTATTGTATTTTAATAGTAAAGCCGACGTTTTAATTCCTTTTTAAGCAAAAACACACAAAACAAACTTGTAAAGTACGGCTCTCACAGCAATTAGCAGCTATTACTTATCCATTTTTTATCCATGTCCATGAATCATATTTTTTTTTAATTAAAAGTATTTAGTTTTCTTTGAAAAAAATAAGTATACATAGAATTTTATTTAACGCTGTGAAAAAAGTTTTTTTTCTAAATTTCTTTAGAATTTATAATTGTTCGAAGTTTTACAACTTCTATAAAGAAGAATTGATTGGGTGAACTCTTCGAGGACATCGTTATTTTCCTAGATTTTAAGTGTTTTATTAAAACATATTAAGACAAAATACTTGCATTACATTATATATTTTTTTGATTTACGGTAACAGTGTTTTATATTTAAATTTATATTCGGTATGCTTTACGCAATATTAAACTTCGGTATCATTGAAATTCTGAATAATTGTAAAGTAACTCATTGAAGCGATAAATTCAGTGCAGACCCCATAAACGCAATAAAATGTTGGCTTCCTCTCATAAATCTGAGGAAAAGTGCATTTCAATTAAGTCAAATGTTAAATGGTGACGTTCGGTAAAGGGAAGCCTTAAGAAAAATAATAGATCCTGATAAAAGATAGATATAGGGGGGAATTTAAACCTTAAAAGCTTATTGAAACATTCCAGATTAGTTTTTGAGAGTAAACTAAGAAATTCTTAAATGTTTACAAAAGTTATTGCTGCCCTCTAAACAAGACTTCAAAAAGATTATTCTTAAACATTTTAGCTAACCAATTAATTATTTAATTGTTAAAATGTATAGTAAACCATTAGCATAGCTTAAAAGAATTACTTTTTATATATAATTTAGTTCTTTGTAGGTATTTTTAAATCTAACATTTATATTGTAAATATCGGTGCTATGTATGAAATTTTGCGATGTAGGTAACTAGGGATTTGGTTTGTAGTAAGTTCTGAAAAAATCAATTCGTTTGAAGCGTGCGCCTATAATAATTTTTCGTATCAAGCCATTTATTCTTCACCAAGTATAACTTATTTTATCGTAGTTTCTAATTTATTTATGCATAGACCATATGTGACGCGATCCGATAACCTAGAGTCCAAACACTGATTTTAAAGATTATCAATATTTTAAGAAGAGTGGTCTAGAAAGAATTTTTTTATCTTAAAAATTGACATTGCATTAATTTGAGCGTTTCTACGCAAACGCCTATGCCGCGAGAATCGCTTCTCCTGTAAAACTTGATTTTGGCTACTAGAATCCGAAGTATCACAAAGTTTTGGAGTTCAGTAAATTTGATAAATTTATTTCAAATTTTTGTAGGCTATTATTAAACGGCTACTAACATATATTAAAAAAACTGAAGATTTTGATCCATTAGAAGCCACAAACTCTTAAAACACCTCCTATACTGCACAAGTTTATTTTTATAATTTGATTCAAAAAAGCTACCAAACGTTTAAACACTTTCACGGCTTATTTTATTTGTAAAAAAATAGGAAGTAAACAATGATGATCAGAGGAGTTTAAAATTTCATTTAAATTATAATTAGTTGCTCCAATAGCTTCATAACTTTCATATATCAAAGCTTAAATATAATTGTGTATCATCAGCGTCATAGTAAGTGGAGCATAAAATAATTCTTTAATTAAATTAAATGATAAATGGAAAACAATAAATGTCCCCAAATAGATCCCTAAGGGACACTACGGATATTTGGTAAAAAATTTAATATTATCTTATTAAACAAAACAGACTGATATCGATCACTTCAAAATATTTCAATTAGCTTATGTTAAGCCAGACAATGTTCAGCGTTATAAAGACGTTGCGATCTGAACATTATTTAACGTTATACAAGCGTCCAATCTTTATCAATAAGGATCAATCCATATTAATAGTAAATTTGTCTTAGCCATGCGTTGCCTATGTCTACCCTTGTAATTTTATTTCCTAGCCGTTAATTCGTATGCGATTTTTAATTTTTTTTAAATCAGTGGTTTACCCCTCGGTTTCTTGTGGTCAATGAGCCTTATTATATCATCCGTTATACTTGTAAGGGCAATAGAGCAACTTTAAGCTTACCCAAATCTTGATTGGCTAAAACGTAACATGTTACGATCATATAATAGTATTTTAGGCGACCATTTATTGATGATATTAAGACATGAGCATGAGAATTATGAATGTTATAATGAGTGCGAGTGACTATCATAATAAAGTAGAAAATTATCTATAAGAAACACTTACTAATTACTTGTCAATACTGATAAATATTAGATATGTAATTTCCATTGGTTAAAAATCTGTATTGTGAGGTAGGTAGGAAATGTCCAATAAAGTTATTAAAGTATGGGAGTATAAAATAGTACATTATAGACCAGGGGGAGAAAGCTCATTTTAAACCCAAACATACATTTGGGCTAGCCGAGGCAGTAGATTGTGTGAACAGCCGGGTTTTATATACTTTATTTATTTATTTTATATACGGGTTTTGTATACTTTTATCAAGCTTCATTCAAAGATTTTTTGAAGATTCTGTTACAACATTTTTAGGTAAGATTCAACTGATATGATGATATTTTAGCTTTTTTTAGTACGGAGGTTTATAATATTTTAACTTTGGTACTAGTATTAATATAAAGTCTTTCTATACAGTGTGGTGCTCAACGACAATAGAGATGCCAAAACTGCAGCCAAAGAAGTAAAAAACCTCTTGGTTTGGTTAATAAAAGGTTTGAAATCCCAGTGATAGTTTAAATATACAAAAATGATGTGATTGTTATTAAAACAGTCTTTTTTTTCAAACAACAAAACAAACAGTTTCAAAACTGCTAATATTTGTTTTTGACAAAGCTTTTTAGTCTTACTTACTACTCTTCCCTTTTAAAAACATTTTTCAAAACCCTTCCTGGTCTTCGAGAAAATTTGATTCATCGTTTCGATCATAAAACTATTTTATGCTAAAAACCATTCATATTTAAATTTATTAATTTTCCTAAACCCTCATTATCCACAATTTTGACAAATATCTATTTGCTGAAAATTCGGTGTTTATTATTATAATCTAAGACAAAGAAATCCCCTTTCTTTGTCTTAGATTATAATCATTAAATTAATCTCAATCATTCACAATCAAAACTTCACACTTCCTATTGTAGAAGCACGTTTCAAGGAAAACTAATAGCGGGTGGTGAGTTCGTGAGTATTGGATGAGGCGAAATGCGGGCTATTATTTTACTGATCAAATAGCAAATAACCCCCATATCCGAGACCAATGTTTACACAGATGCACGAATCGATCACTGACGGGCTTCACTTAAAAAAATGTCGTCGATCGACAGAAAGTGTCCAACGTTAATTTCCACTATCCATTAGCTGGGTTTCATGTTTCACTGTAGATAATGATGTTAAAAATAGCTTATAACTTTTTAGGAAAAAAATGCATTAATATTAAAACCTAAAATACATGCTGCGTGTTTTACAATTCAATGCATAAAAAATTAAGGGGTTGTAATAACTTTAAAATAATATCTTTTTTAATTTTAGGTTTCATTTTTAATACACAATATTTATGAGATTACATTATTCATAAGTTATGAATCATAACTTTATTATATCATAAACATTGTAGATACTGCCGATTTAAAATTTTGAACAGATGTTAACCGGTGACGATAGTTTAAAAAACGTTTTTATATATGCATGTACCGTTTTATTTATTTGAGTTTTGCTAAATTAAATAAACATTATCCGAATATAACTTAATTATATTTTATATTTTTATCTACTTCTACATTGACAAGGCGTGGATTAAGTAATTTAAAACAACGACTTAAGTTTGAAATAGTGGGTTGTTACTTAATGCACAGTTAGCTTTAAGTTATAATGGGGAATAAGCTTGACAGATGTAAGATTAACAAAAATGAGGTTAAAACGGCTTGACAGTTGTCAGATGTGAGACTAAATGTCAAATAAATTAAATTGGCTTAGTTTTCGTAGTAGTAACAAGTTAAAAGTTTTAAACTGTCAACGAAATGGGTTGTGTTTTATAATAATAATATTTATTGATATTGAGTTTTACAGATTTAATTCCCTAAAACATATTGGACTAGTCAAAAAAAATTTACAAAATAAAGAAATTATGTTTAAAACTATGTACCTACTACTAAATTTATTAAACATTAAATAAGTTAATTAAAAATTATCACTAAGAAACTCTTACACAGAATAATATACTTTTTCTAAAAACAAAGTCTGCAATCTGCATTTTAACATTTTTGAACATTTACAACAAGACACAATAGCCATAACTTTATTATAACATTTAATTCCCATATAAATAAAAGACGTTTGACATACAGAGAGACTAGAAAATGGCAAAACTAACTGATTTTGGCTTCTTGTTGAGTAACTATGCATGTATTAAAAATCTTTTTTATTTTCAAAAATCAATAAAACTAAACTTAATATCTACAAACAGGAAAGAGTTAAAATTTTGTATTTCCTAAACAGAGGTTTACAAGAATATGTTGGATTTTCTTGTCCATGCACTTAAGGATATTCTTTGGCGTTATAAAAACTTTATTGAAATAACTTAAGCTACCCCAAAATATAATTCCATAGACAACATGGGCCCTCTTAGTGACCTTATTATATAACAAGCAGAACTTGCTTTTTTATTTAAATTATTTATTTGTATTTCCCATGTTAGTTTTCGATTCAAGTAAATACCCAAGAACCTTATGCTTTCTACAGATTCAACTGACTTACGCAAAATTGGAATAAATAAATCGTAATCTGGAGAAAATTTTTTTGCTAAAAATCGCATATAAAATGTTTTGTTTTTATTAATAGTTAGTCCATTTTCCTTACACCATTTATTAAACAAGTTTTTAAAGAGGATTCGGAATATAAGTTTGAAATAATATTATTTTAAATAATAAGGTTGGTATCATCTGCATAAAGAATAATTTTCTTATTTATATTTGTATTTAAATTTAAATCATTTACAAATATCAAAAATAAAAGTGGCCCCAATATCGATCCTTGAGGTACTCCCAATGATACTTTGGATATATCTGATTTTTCACCATTAATAGATACCTATCCAATAGGTATGATTCTATCCATTTATTTGTAACTCGAAATTCGAAATGTAGTTTGTGCTGTAAACGATTGTAATATAATGTATCTAGATTTAGACCTATACGACGTTTCTTACCTTAAAAGACAAGTTGTCATCCCTTGGGGGATGAGTTTCTGCCAAAGTAAGCAAGTTTAAAGTTAAAAAATCAATGAATGATCATTCTAAAACTTTATTTATTTTTCAAAAACCAACATTTTAAAATTTAATTAGTTTATATCTTCAATTTTTATGATGCATATGTGTGCGGAAAATACCAACTTCCCTATGCATGTAATTTTTAGAGGTGTATACACTTCATAAGGCCATATACACGGTAAACACGACATTAGTAATGACTCATTACCAAATCCCAAGTTAACCTGATTAGTTCTAATGTATCCAAGTATTTGCTATATGACGCACACATAACGCAGAGCTTGAGCCAATTGTTGTGATTTGCGCGTACACGAGAGGCAGTCTGTTTATTTAAGGAGTAAATTGTATTTATTACAATATGTCCCCAGAGCGTAGGGTCCTTCGTTTACGAATGCAAGTAGGGTTTTGTGCATAAGAGAGGACCGTACCGGGCAATGCAACCACTTCAGAATCAAGCCTCTGTAAATGACACAATATGGGAGCACAATAGTGGGACCTCAGCTTTAATCCCAGCTTTTGTATTATGCGAAATAAAGGAGCAATTCATAATAGAAGTAAATAACAATATTTTTACAATATGATTATATTAAATTTATCAAACTTAAGTTTTAATGCAAAAGTTTAATTTGTCCATATTAGAAACAAGTAACTTTGCTTTATCACTTTTTTACTAAAATAAATAATAGGTTTGTTACAGGACTGGATGCTCCCGTGTACGAGTTTTGGTTCGTCCCGCGCATGACGTCACTTGATGAGTAGTTGCCGTGAGAATACACGAATAATACTAATATTATCAAAGAAAATAGAGAAATATCTGGACATAGTACGTTTTTATTAAACTTAATATTGAAGAAAGTGTTATAATATAGATAATAGATGCTTTTAGTCTTTGATAACATTTTGGGCTGTAGTTTAAGCGTTGGTGTTTTAAATTAAACTTATAGTTACTGTCCAGAAAATGTGTATAGGAAACAGAAGCGGCTTAACTTTAATATTGTCTATTTTTTTTGTGGTATTTAAACACTGTTTCCACAAATCAAACTTTTTCGGGAATCAATTAAATCTAATGTTTTTATTTAAAGGGTTTTTCTTGGACTGGTTGTCCGAATTGCATCCAAATATGCCACACCGCATTTTAATAAATGCAAATGGCACGACACAAACTAAAACACAAACAAAACAAGTTAACTCAACACAAAAACAATAATAAACAAACAGAACAGGTTAACACAACGCAATAACAATAATTTGAATACTAAAAAGTAATTCTAACCTTACCGAACACAAAAACAACATGTTAAACAAAAAATAGAGCAAGTTAACATCCAACAGCATCGCAAAAACAAGAATTTTAGCAGCAGATAATTAAAAAGCACGTTAAAGATTTAAAAACACTCATCAAGTGACGTATTTAAGCCCCGTCCAACATGCGCACCATCCTATCTTAAGGTGTATGTATCTTGGGTTTGTTACTGTTTGGACTGTCGAATGGACGTCAGAGACATGCGCAATATCAAAATTTCATGCGCAATACCAAATTGTTCTATTGCGCATGTCCATTTGACAGTCAAAATGCTCTGTAGGATCAAGCCCAATATTTATATGAATAATAAACTTGTTTTATACGTGATGCTTAAACTATCATTAGAAAACTGTTTCGTTATGTAACTCTGTTAAATCTAAATATTTAAAATAAAAATATAAGAAAATGTCTTCATAATATAAGTGCCATTGATGGAAAATCCAATTGTATAACTTATTCAAAGAATATAAAAATATGAAATTGGCTTCAATCCTTGCGTCTATAATTCTATAGTATAAAATCTATACTATGTTTACAATATTCTGTTATCCTAATCCAGTTTGGAAGAAATTTACTACTTCATGTAAACGTAATAGGATCTCGAAAAATATACAATAAAAATGTTAAGAGTGTAGATATAGTGTATATAGTCTGCGATAGAGAAATGGGGTGTAAACTGTACCGTATCCCTAACTGATATTAGATAATATTGAATAAGAAAAGGGGGGTTGAGGGTGTAACTCAATAGAATTTGCTTGCGACGAAAGCAAAGAGAAAAAATCCGACCTTGAATACAATGAACGGATTATGGCTTAGGTGAAGGATGTTGCAAAGAACGGTCCCACGGAGGGACGACTTATTTTGGATTATACCCTAATGTAATTTGTAGTGCATTAATCATTTTATTTATTTATTGAAGTCCTATTCCTTTTACCTTTAAAACAACAACACATTGCTAGCTTTGGTTCAGGCATATGTGTTATTCTATAGATCAATCCTTTACGTCCATATTTTAGAATGCAAAAGCTTAGATAAATTTAAATTTTTTCTATACAAGTGTTATTTTTGACCTCTAGTTTGTGTAAAAAGATAACAATTTTAAATCACCAGCAAAAATCAAATGTAGATACCTTACGAAGTTTAAAAAACAAAGCATAACAGAACAGATAAAACTAAACCTATATTAATAAATTATGGGAACAATGATATCCCGGAGTTACTTTATTTTACATTATTATTATTACGAGAGTTAATTTTTTATGAATGTCTAGACGGCTTAAGAAACTGAAAATTATGTGTTATGTTTGTTATGTGGATAAGAAACACAATAAAATAATTTACTGAAATAACAGCGTTCATTGTTGTCTAAGAGTGGCTATAATTATGCTCCATTAAAATTAACGCATGTTGCCGAAATTAAACACATTGCTATTTTAATTAAAACAAAAAAAACCAACATAATTAAAGGTCCTTTTTGACGAAAATGGATCTACTTCCTCGACTAACACTTTTAAAATGTATTTATTCATTTAAATATAACACCGTATCAAAGTTCAAAAACACAAATGTATAACTGGTCCCGTCAAAACAATTTTATTTATTTTTTTAATATTTTTAAATTCACATTTTTACTCTTCGGAACCATTTCCCTAAATATTATTACATTGTATCCAAGGGTGTCGTTGTAGGTTATAAATTCAATGTGTAGTGTCCCACGGAAGCTACGGCTTCAGCCAAAATTGCCACTTCGGCTCAATTTGAGCCGAAGCCAAAGATTTAACAGACTACATGTAAATTCCCAAATTGCTTATTAAGAAGTAGGCTTTGGCTAAACCTCAATTTTTGCCGAAGCCAAATGTTTGGCCGAAGGTAACATTTTTATACATTTATTTAATAAAATCACACAGTACTAACCATTTTTAAAGTACAACCAATAAACCTTCAAATGTTTGGATCGACTCGCAATCGAATTCTGAACGTTTTTTTTCCTTGCCTGTAAGTCTTTGAACCACTATTCTTGAATACAGGTGGCTCAAAAACCGATGAAGGTAACCTAGGAGACTTATTTCTTGACAAAATTTTTCGAATTACATTTTTTCGATTTTTTCGTCCAATTTGTATTAGTTGATCGGAAATCAAAGTATGGAGAAGAGTCATTTTGTTTCTTGAAAATGGGTCGGAACTTTTTAAAATGGAAATTTGGCAAAAATAATTAAAGGGTGAATGCAGTTTAATGTGCATTGAAATAAAACAAAGAGAACGGTCTATTTTTATTTTTGTTGTTAAAAAATACTTAATCGGTCTTAACTCGTTAATATTTGAAATTTGGATATTGTTTTACCCAAAATGGATAAAAAGTTGATTTGAGATAAATATGTAAAAAAAAATCCAAACATTGTCTTGTTCTTTTGCGATTTATTTTAATGTTAATTACTCCCAAGCCGTAACTGCTAGGAATTATAAATCTGACAAAAACTGTCCTGGTGTTGCCTAATTTTTTTAGTGCCCAGTGGGGGTAGCTCCCCCTTGGTGACGATCATAATTGTTTCATTAATTAGATTTCTTTATTTCTCAAAAAAAATCATCTTTGAAGAAATTGTGTTTTTTGAAAGCAACGATAAAACATTTAAACCTAATTTTTTATGGATACAACAAAGTATTATTTGAATTAAATGCATATATGCTCCATGGTTAAATGGCCCATAAAAACAAACAAAGATGCAAAACAAATAATATATTTAACTTTAAAATATTGTGAACAATATTTATTGACAAATAAAATTAATTTTTATAAGAGCGACTGATAGCCACATTGGTTATGACAACAGCTTGACAAGCTTGACAAGTGACAGACCTGAGTTCAATCCTCAAATTTTTTTTAAATTTAAATCTACTAATTTGACTATTTCATTCAGAAGAATTTGAATAATTATAATTATTATTATAATAATTATTAGTGACTGCTTTTTCGCTATGACCATTAGTGAATATGACTTATAATTAGTTATTTTTAACTAATTCATTTTAAGAGAGTGGGGAACAGCAATGATACATTAACTTAATCTATTAATGCATATTATAACTCACAAAAATATATAGCGATTTTTTATTATGTGTATTAAACTTTAACAAGATTAAATGAATACAAAAATAATAAAATATAGATGAATCTTAACATTAACTTAAAATTATATTTAGATGCACAAGATCCAAAACACAATTTCTTCGAAAAAACAATACGAATAATATGAAAGCCGACAATATAATTTGTGAAGGCGAACCATAAAACCTTCGTTTTGAATGTTTATTTCATTTGATTTAGATCAAAAAGATATAACTCGCGGTGGCATGACTATTGCATGTACTTGAAGAAACAAAAAGAGAAAATCTATAGCCTAATTTAAATATTATAGAATAGGTACTTGAGACATTCAAATAAACTATTTTTCTATAAAACGAAAGGAGGATTATTCTGCTTGTATTTATTATTTTTAAAGGAATGGATATTGGAGAAAATTATTGAACATGTTTAATGTTTAAGGAAGGTATTTTATGCAATCGGCTTAATTCGATCCTTATAAATATTAAAATGTAGTCTATTAAGGTAAACTATGTAACAATTATAATAAATCACGAGTTTTAATTGGGCACGAGCGAAGCTTGCGAGTAAGTTTATAATAAAATAAGTGTCTAGAAAGGTTTATAAACGGGTTGCATACTCTCTTAAAATGAATTAATCAAAAATAACTAATTATAAGTCGTATTTAACTAATTGTCATAGCGAAAAAGCACAATTAGTCAAAAGTTCTGACCGATGAGCTAAGTCACTTATGAAAATTAGTTTTATTTGTCTATAAATATTGTTAATAATATTTTAAGGTTTTATGTGTTACTGTTTTAAGCTAAACTTTTTGAATCTTTTATTTAACCATGGAGGCTAAATGCATTTAACAATAATTTGTTGTTGGCCGCAAACGATTTAGAAAGTAACTTTTCACTTTCAAAATTATGCTGACTTATCTTAAATAAGTCAAACTTTAACTATTTAAGTAGTAAAAAATAACTATTTAAAAGTGAAAACGACTATTATTCCTTGAAAATGGACTAACAACAGTTTAATTCCGATATGGAAGTTTTTTACAGTAAAAGTGAAGAGGCTGTTTTATTTATTATATTTTATGGTTTATCAGCCAAAACCTACTAGTTTACTGCCGGTAAATTTAAAATGGAGTACAAGCTTGCATATAAACTAATTTAAAGCTTTTCAATGTATATTTAAAAAAAATGGAAACATTTACGATAATGGGTGGAGTTAAAGGTGGAAGTTAAAAATAGTTATTTATGTAATAGGGCTGAGAAGTGAGTATTTTTGTGCTGATCTCAAAGTTTAAAGTCCAAAGGCCTAAAATTGAGCGAAGCACAAAAAGACACTGCTCAGCCTAGTGTCATACAATCTTTTATGTTTAAGCCACAGTTTTATTTATTAAACAATACATAAAACATACTTACAATTATAATAACAATTATTAAAAGTATAAAGTAAAATTTTTTTACCGACTAGAATGTACAAACCGTCACCTGATTTTTGATGCTAGATTGCGAAATGCCACTTTTCCAATCAAGAATAAATGTTTTAATTGTGAGCAAAAAAAATCATTGGAGAATGCAAAAAAATGTTGCAATTAAGTATTAAACAACATTTTTAGAGAACATTTCCACAGTTTACTGTTACTAAAAATATAAAGAGAAAATTTTGAAACTTGAAAATTTAAAAATATTTTGCGTACATAGCCACGGATGTAAAAGTATGTTGCCTACTTGGCAATGAATGTAAAAGACTTTTTAATAAATATAATGTAAAAGTCAACTTTTAATGGGAGTTTTCGAAAAAAATATGTTTACAGCCTAGGGATATTTAATAAATCTTAAATTGCAGAATGCTTAAAGACAAAAGTAATTAAATCGTTCATTTAAATAAGATTTTGCTCTACAACTTAAAACTAAAATTTAAAATTAAAAGTATTTAAATAACAGTCTTCAAATATTGTATTATAATATAGTCAAATTAAAAACAATATCACATAAAAACAATGTCACGACCAAATTTTAGAAGATTTTATAAAACACAAACGTGTCAAGATGATACATTGCATAACAAACTTGATTATGATTTGCTATGTATGATTATCATACATATCATTATTGGAGAGATTAAAAGTAAGAACAAACGGCATTAAAAGTCCTATTTCACCAAAACAATGAACCAAAATTATATTACTTCCGCTATCACTATATTTACAGATCTGTTCCCTAGTAACCTTTTGAAGCTGAAAAGATTCTATAGGGAAAACGAATTTACTCCAGCGAGAAAGTTTTATTCGCAAAAAAACATCTATGGAAGGATTATATTCATGAATAAAGTCAAACTTAGTAAAAACCCGCACATTTTTTATTGACTTGGTGTCCTATTGATAATAGTATAATATAGTATAATAGTACACAGAAAAAACGCTAGCATAGCATGAATGAGTGAGCCATTAAACCAATGGGATCTTGTAATCCGTATTCCTAAATAACAGTTTCTATAATACCAATAGATAGTTAGGACTTGGTTTATAATCGTTTACTGTTTTTAAATTAACAACAAAAGTTATCGCTCCTAAATCTATTGATATTTATATTGCTAATTATTTTCATTTTATGTTAGAATGTTATTGCATTAGATACTAATTCGTTTTATTTAATAACGTTACTATAGTATGTATGTATACTATGTATACATTTAACGCAATAAATTCTTTAACATTTAGGCAAAATGTTTCCCTATTTTGGTTTAATAGTAATTAATTGAGCAAATAACAATTTAGATTGCTTCAATTTTAATGCATTCAATGACAGGGCTGTTCTTGGCACTGTTAGATTTTTTTATGTGTATAATAGACTATAATATACTGCGTATATTATGTATCAAGATTGATAAACGATATTTTAGTCACGAATTTAATAGAGCCTACGAGCGAGTGCTTAATTAAATAAGTGTCTAGAAAACTTTATGAACGAGTTGCATACTATACTTTTTCTAAGACAAATACAAATGTCATTGTTATCTAAAATGATTTAAATTAAATATAATAGTAACCTTCTTGGGAATCTGTATTACAGGCGCGCTGGTCAAAATGTCAATATTTTATGTGTAAATCGAAATGTATCCCTTAAAAATTAACCAAATTTTCGCAGTGAAAGGAAAGAAAATGTTTTATAGGCACACCACGAAAAAGTCTCCACCCGAATTTAAGTTGAATTTAGTTTACCGCCGGCGAAATTAAAAGGTCAGTAGAATGTTCATATAAACTTTTCAAATATTGGCGTTGAAAAACTATTTAAAACTTTTTTATTGAGATAATAAAATAATTTTTACATTTAGTAATACTATTTTCATCCCGTGACTAAAACGTCATAAAGCCACAACTTGTAAATGTTTATTTAAAATGTCACTTAGTGTCATGGAAACATATACGATAATGAGAGTTTTAAACGTGGGAGTAAAAATTTTACTGGTAATCTTTACTGTTGTATGGAATAAGTAAAATATGTTAAATTAAATTATTTACTGGATAAAGGACCTATTACATAATACCTATATAATCTTAATTTTAGGTCTTTATTTTAAAATAAGGAAACCTCTTTTTTGTATTAAGCCAATTATGAAAACAATTGAAATAAGAATGCTTGTACGAATGAGTGATAAGAAAAGATAATAGATTTAAATTAATTAAGAAAACGCTTTTAGCTGCATTTCCCTAAAGCACCCTCGTCGGTGGTTTTAATTTTTTTCTCTCGGTTCTTTTGATGTAATTGAGAGAAGTTCATACGCTTATCAAGACAACTTCTTGTAGTGAAGCCTTTTCACAATGGACTCGCGATTAACATAGAGGACTCTGAGACAAAGGCGACTCTGATAAGACTTTAGAGTGCACGGGACAGCCGTACAATGTACGAGTTAAGTGCCACGCCAGACTAAGTCCCTGCGAAGGCTGACATCTACTGCTTCGCTTTTCCGGTGAATACCTAGTTAATCCTTTTTTGCGCCCACACTAAAAAGCGTTTTTAATGTTTTGTTCTGCCAGATTTACCCATTTCATTTTTACCTTAATATTTAATTTTAAATTTTATCATAAACTGGATTTTACATTGCGGTACTAAAACTATATTCTCAACTAGGTTTTTCAAATGTTTACACAGAAGTAGACAGAAATATTGATATAGTCAATAACAATGCTATAATTAATTGTTTTTTTTATTTCTCCAATAAAAGTTAAAGTTTATTCAATCAACCAAATATGTTTGGAGCAATTGAGGGTAAGGGATTTATGTTATTACAAATATTATATTCAGCCCATTACAAAATATTATCAAGTTAAAATTAATTGTTATAGTGTGAATGGCTCTTTATATTTAAACCTAATGGAAATGTGTACTTCCTTGAAAATGTTAGAAATGATTGTATTCAAAGTTTATGCCCAAAATAATATATAGCGATTTTTATGGCCATTACCATGATTTTATTGTTTTATTTCATTTTAAATATCAAACCTTTAAAAACACACCCTGATAATTACATTGTACCAAATTTCTTAAAAATTTGATGATTTTAGAATGGCGTGTTATTTAATTGTGTGTATGCTATTTTAGTGTTCATTTATGCAGGTATGTGTTAATTTTTTTTTTAGGAAGTTGATTAATATGTTAAAATTTATTAATAAAAAAATTTTCATTTAAGTTTACAATTTCCTACAAATACTTTTGTTAATGGATCCACAAAAGGGTTTGTAAAAATAAGTTTTTTTTTAAATTACAAGAATTATAGTTGAATTATAATTATTATTATAATTATAATTATAATTCAACTATAATTCTTGTAATTTACAAAAAAAACTTATTTTTACAAACCCTTTTGTGGACCCATTAACAAAAGTATTTGTAGAAAATTGTAAACTTAATAAACTTAAACCAACTATTAAACAGATTTTATGTTTATCTAGGTCTACATAACGTTAAAACCAACTGTGTAGATTTAATAACAAAATTCTGTCAATAATTATTGTTTGTTATAATTTCAAACTACCTATTCAATTAGTTAACAGATTACAGTTGGTTTTAACGTTATGTAGACCTGGATTAACATAAAATCTGGTTAATATTTGGTTAAAATTAACAAATATATTTTTTCTGTGTTCAGGGATCTCGAGATCTTCTGATTCCAAAACTTGTTCTTTAAATCAAGGTTCTTAAGTTTATAGAATAAAGATTATAAAGAATCAAGAAAAGAGGAAAAGGTAATTTATAATTATTTACCTAGTATACTTACAATATCCGTAAAACATATTACTAACCTGAAACAAAAAAACAATTTTTATTAGTTTGCAGCTTTATACAGGGTAGACCAACGAAAACGAAACAGGGGAGTTTTCAAGTATCAAGCAGTTTCGAGGGGAAAATTTTTCAATAAAATTTCCATAAAATATTAATGGGCGTGATGGGACAAGTAAAAAGTCTTGCTTTATTAAATATCTTGAAAATAAACAAATTATGTTCCTTCGTTTTCAAGATTTTTAAAATTGAAGTTCTAGTAGCGCAGTTTATTTCCTATTCAAATAAATATTCAAATAAAAAAGAATATAAAGAATTTAAAAAAAAGTGTATTGTAGAAAAATTGTTTCATTTAAAAATGGTCAAAATTCGTTTTGGAGTTGGTAGCGAAATTTCGAAAAACAGGATTAGAAGCGAACATGAGGAAATTAGCTACGGTTACCAACATCTATACAACTACTATCCCATAGATCCTTCAATCTTATAATTTTCGTCCTTACAAGATTCATTTAGTCCATGATTTAAATGAGGACGATTTTGACTGCTGCGGAGACTGAAGATTTGCAAAGCTATGACTGAACAAATAGCTATGACAATTTGCTTTTCAACATCTGTTTTTTAGACGTCTACATTTTTTCTTAACGTAACTGTCAATCGCTATAATTGTCATTACTGTTCGGATGCACATCCAAGGAATTACCAAAAACATAATGTCTGGGCAGGAATTTTCGGAGATAATCAGGTTGCACCCATTTTTCTTGATGGTAACCTGACAAAAGAAACATATTTGGAAATACTAGATGTGGTTCATTCCTTACAGGTCGATACTGTTGAAAACAATGACCGCTACTTGGAAGACCATTTAATGTTCCTACAAGCACTTGCACAATATATTGTGCGTATACGCACTGCGTGTTAGAGAGTTTTTGGACCGAGTGTTTCCTGGACAACGAATGAATAGAATTCGACCATTTTTTTTTCATAATACTCAGTGAAGCAAGATCTTCCATATGAGGTAACACTTGTCCTTCATGCCCATTAAAATTTTAGAGGTTGTGACCACTGCGAGAATCTATTAAAAGTTGACGTATTTATAAGCTTAAAAAATCTTACTACCTGAAAATTTATGTTTCGTTTTTGTTGGGCCACCCTGTATGTTCATTTATTGGTACAGTTTATTGGAGCCTAAAGTTTCCTGTATTTTAGAAATTAATAAATGTTCAATAAAAACGTTGCATAATAAAAATTTAAAAGAGATATATTGCATCTCTAAAATTATTGAAACGTAATGGTTATGCGTTTGGGCTTCATCATCAACAGCTGAAAATAAGTGAACAAGTTTTCATGTAAAGCAATAAAGCCGATTGCTCGCTTATTCGATTATTAAACATTTTAGCGAAACAGACAAAAGCTGAAACGGTCCTATTGTTAGGATGTATTCCATTTAAACGTGTTGAATTTTTTATTAGGTTTCGAAAATAGGTAGATAAAGAATGGAAAAGTTTTAATTTTACCTAAAATTTAGGCACTAACATATTTTGTAACATTAGTAAACAATTGCTAGGTATTGGTTTTTAAAAGTAATAAATCTTAAATATTAAGGATTAATATTTTTTTATTTAATTTAAGAATATATTACGATATTAATTTTAAGTCTTTCTTAATACACGTCTAATTAAAATAAATCTTATCCTTAAATCAAATTATCTATACCTACTTTTTGTTTTTGTTGTTTTTTACTGTTTACTTTTCTAGTATTTTCCTACTTTAAGTTTTAACACTAGAAAATCAGCACATGAGTAGTTTGTAATTTTTAGTTTGTTTATGCTACTTTGCAGTCAATTGGCAATTTGAGGAACATTGCTAAACACAAAAGCCTTACCACTAAGTTATCAAAGTGGTCTCAAAATTTACTGGATTTTTTACTAACCATTCCCAAAACAGTTTTTAGTTAATACAATAATTGTGTTTTCTATGAAACTCTTTACAATTTGACTTCCACTAAGACCGCCGCTGTTGCCACGTTTTACAGTAAATGGACAAAGTTGTTACTTACACCCTTTTTGGACACCCATATTAAGTAGGAAAATCATATTTCTTAAATTAATAGTATTTACAAACGATGATGATATAGAAAGGCAACTAAAATTGGTAAAATTTCAAGGTGGTATGTTATTTTTGGTTTCCTAGTTTATCTTATTGAATAAAATGACAAAATTTATTCAGAAATAATTTCAGGATATAACATGTCACTCCTGCTTAGTATAAAGCTTAACAATATAAAGGATCCCCTTTAAATTATATATCATTACCTGATTTTATTGAATAGATACCTATTTACCTATTGTCGATAATTTTTTGACTTGATCGAACGCATTCAACCCTTACGAGAGGCTCTATTGAATTTAATCGCCCCAAACAGACTGCCATAATGTTCATTCACTGTTTTATTACAGTGTGTTTCGCATAGATGGGCTTTTTAATTTAACGTCGAGCACCTCTTTCATTAAAGGCAGCCTCTCCCCTTCAAATATCGCTCATCCATCACACCGACTTAATTTTGTGACACACGAGATAACCGGACAACATGGCAACAAGGTCGAGACAAATAGAATGTATTATATGAAATTTAATAGAAATTCGTAGGCTCGGTTGTTTAATTAAGGACTAAACTAAGTTTAATTGTCCACATGACCCAAAGACACTGAGAACTCCCCAAGGAATTTCTATAGTTTGATAGATACAATACAAAAATTAATCCTATAATTTCTACTACCAAAGCGACTTCAATCTTATCCTGTAGCGTACAGTTACAGTAATATAACTTTTTTTTGAAAAATCACCTATAATTCATTAGTTATAGGTATTCTGAAAATATGTATTGTTGGTGTTTAAATTTATTTTTGGATTATGGCTTAATTTGATACAGCTGTTAGCTCCTTCATTTTTTTAACTTTATATTTTGATACATGTCGAGATTTTTCAGTTTGGGCTATAGAATTTTTCACAAACATAGGGTATATGACTACTTTATTTTTCAAGGACATTCGATTTGTATTTTAATGACTTGCACAATTGTTTGATTTAGGAATGAACGAAGTAACAATTTGATTTCTTGACAAGGATCGGTTTTTCAGTTGTATCTGGCTAAACAATCTGCTCTCATTTTAAAAAGCCATTATCCAAATACCGTTAAAAATATTGCCAATGCGTCTGTATCATTTATGATGATATAAATATATATAAATTATAAATGGTTATAAAAAAGCGTTTTTGCAAATCATCCAACCTCTTCGCTAGAGGTCCATCATTTTCACTTCTGTCTGAATCCGAGTTTAAATCACTAACAGAACTACTGTCATCACTTAAGTTTTTATTTTCAAAATTGGCATCATTTTTGTCTAAGCCTCCTCTCATCCTCACCGCTTTCTTCATCCACTTCAAAATCTGAGTCAACTTCATCAAACAGACCAGCTCTTTAGGATTATATTCTAATCTTTGCAAATCATTCATACCTTCTAAAAAATTGGATGAAAACAAAATTTCAAAAAAATTACTCATTTACTTCACTCCTGAGGCTCACAGTTGTGTAACTATTGAAAAAATGACACCAGGAATCGGTCTTGGGAGAGATTTGTACTATTTGTGAATTAACTTCAGTCGAGGTTTTCCATGATTGGTACAGAGGAAGTAACTAGTACTTAGTACTAGGTACTTAGGAAGTAAGGGTGGAACTAAAAGAGCACTTTTGTAAAATAACACGTTTATTAATTAATAAACAGAACAAGAAAAACGCCTTAGGTCGCAACGAGAAAGCCTTAGTAAACAAGAAAGTTACAATTGTGACCACTGAGAAAGAAACGACTTTAAAGAAGTGAGAGTTAATTGCTATTTTAGCTTGAACAGGGAAAGTCGCATTGTAACAAATACAGTGCCTCTTTTGGCACGAGCACAATATCAATAACAATATATATATGTATATACAATGTATATATATTTACATGACCATTTATTTTACTTATAAAAAATAGTTGCTTTAAAAAATACTTAAAAAAAACGATATACTATAGTCTTTCAAAACTTTTTTAACTTTTCAAGTTTTTACTTATGGGTATGGGGCTTAATTTAATGTAATTAAATTTTTTATAGTTAATCCAGAGGCGGCGCTGGGGCATACCTGCTGCTTTTTTATAAGATGGATATTATTTTTAGATTAAAAAACTTAAAATGCAGCTTTTTTGTCTCCTACATTTTTTTCTATCTTGTTTAATTTTTAAGAAAAATTAAAATTCGTCTATTTGCTCGCCCCTTAATAAATAATTATTAAAGTCACGAGCGTATAATAGTATATTATGTATCAAGTTGGATAAACGCCACTTTAGAAACAAATTTAATTTAGACGCTTAATTAAATGAGTGTCAAGACAAGTTTATAAACCAGTTGAACACCATACTTTTTCTAGGACAAATTATTATTATTATCTAAAAATGATTTAAATTAAATATTTGTATAGAGCGACTTGGGAGAGATTTGTACTATTTGTGAATTAACTTCAGTCGAGGTTTTCCATGATTGGTACAGAGGAAGTAACTAGTACTTAGTACTAGGTACTTAGGAAGTAAGGGTGGAACTAAAAGAGCACTTTTGTAAAATAACACGTTTATTAATTAATAAACAGAACAAGAAAAACGCCTTAGGTCGCAACGAGAAAGCGTTAGTAAACAAGAAAGTTACAATTGTGACCACTGAGAAAGAAACGACTTTAAAGAAGTGAGAGTTAATTGCTATTTTAGCTTGAACAGGGAAAGTCGCATTGTAACAAATACAGTGCCTCTTTTGGCACGAGCACAATATCAATAACAATATCTCTTGCATTTACATGAACATTTATTATACTTATAAAAAATAGTTGCTTTAAAAATACTTTTAAAAAAAAAAATTTAGGATACTTGTAATACTAAATGATACATTAAAAAGGATTAATTATTAAGATGGTGTCTAAATATTTGCCTAAAAGTTTTATACTAAATTTTGAATATTGTATAAATTAACATTTGACCAAAGCTTGTTATAACAATATATATATTAGTCTGTTTCATATTTATTTTATAGCTTGTCAAATTGTTTCTAAAATTAAATAATTATATGGATAAACAGTTTAGCACAATTTGTAGAAGATAAATCCTACTAATACTTGATAAAATATCTGAAGAAGATCTTAACAGTTAATAATAAAGAGATAAGGGAGTCTGTTAAAGAGTTCCCAGCTTATCTTTTTTAAAAGAAACGGTATCACACAAGGGGTGAAACTATAATGGAGGTGGACAAAATTCGATCATCATTTAAACAACCGTGCACGTGCACGTTTGTCCCTCTGCAGCATCGGTGACGTCATGGTTGCAAAGCTCGAACTAGCAGCAGCAACAACATGAAGTCGCCAGAGACCGATAATAATGAAGTATAAAACAGTTGATTACAGTCTATATGATCTGTCAGATTGGCTTTAGTTCGAATCGAACGTCGAATTTACGACTTTTCGAGACTTGAATTAAATAAATTGATCATAAAACTTTTCCAATGCAACTCTGTGTACAATCAAAACAAATCGTTAGCTAGGTGCAACAATTTTTATTAAATCGAACAGTATTTTTGTCACATGTAAAAAACAATCAATCCACATTTGTTAATGGCCTTGTTATTTTACATTTTAATTAACAAATTAATTTAGAAAACTGGACATGCCTGTGGGTAAAAGACATAAATAGATAAGTCAAAACAGCACTTTTTCAGTAGTGCCTTAAAAAGTATTTGCCTGCATTCATAAAAGATACATTTCTTATTTGAAAATTAGGTAATCTGCGGATAAACTATCCCAAATGGATTTTAAAATATTTAGCTCTTAATTATGGCGTAAAAACATATTATGTAAATGAATTTATATATTTAATTATACATTGCTCCTCTTCGCCATCAGGCTACGTTTTATATTTAAATGTGGGCCTTTTTGATGTGGAACATAGTACTTCGCAATTTGGTTTTGAAATAAAATCTATATTTAAAAAAATACGACTTTATCTATAACAACATAAGGGGGCACTTGGAAATTATTTTTTTAAACTCATTTGGGCCCCCTTGGCTCTTCTGCATATGGTATACCATAAATTATAATTTCACAATCCACACAACGTTTTATCAAAGAGATGACCGTCTGCAGAAGTAGCCGGACATTTGGCCAATAATATTTTTAAAACATAACTTTTATGTACATATACAGGGTGTCCAACTCGTGCCACAAAGAAAAATGGAACTTGCCGAAGGTAATGCGAAACACATATTTGAAAGTAAAGATTGCCTAACGCAAAGGATAAGCAAGATAAGAATAAAAAAACGATAGCCAATCCCAATAGAAGCCCATGGGGAATTATTTAAATTGCTAGGATACTAAGGATGCATTGTTGATATTAAAAATGTAATGTAAAATATTTGGTCGACTGGAAGTAGACTTCATTGTGACACTGCTGTCAATTTCTGTTCTTGTATTTATATATTATTTTAAGTTTTTTCTGCTGATTATGCTAGGGAGGCAACACGAGTATTTTACCATTGCTTTCCCGATCTTACCCTGGACTGTAAAGTGATCCTTAGGACTATTACAAGAACCCAATGCTCCTAAACGTATTAGATTAGGTTTAGGTTAGGTGTGGTAAAATTATTAAAATATATTTTGTCTCACACTTACTTCGAATTGAGACATTAAACGCTCGAAAACAATGGACAAAGTAGTTGAACAATGAAATTATTGTACCACTATAGTGGAACAATGAAAAAGAAGAAGAAGAAGAAGAAGACAATAATTGTTAATACTGTTGACAATTATTATAAACATTAAATTACAGCTATTTTTGATACACAGTTGATACATACTTACATAAATATAATTTTAAGCATTAATGCTTAATTGTTTATATACTGGCATTTAAATTTTAAAGGTAATCCCAATAAACAAATAAAACAATGTTAAAAAAGATCTGTCAAATCATTTTTACCAAATTATTAATTTTGATTTAATTTTTTATTTGATTGTGGGACAAAATAATATGTGCAACTGTGAAGAATAGTCGATTATAAACCCCCATTCTTGCTACGCTCGCGTGCCAAACGAATGCTAGTTTATAATCGACTATTTTCTTTACTTGTTGCAAGATATACATACTATAGTCTTTCAAAACTTTTTTAACTTTTCAAGTTTTTACTAATGGGTAGGGGGCTTAATTTAATGTAATTAAATTTTTTATAGTTAATCCAGAGGCGGCGCTGGGGCATACCTGCTGCTTTTTTATAAGATGAATATTATTTTTAAATTAAAAAACTTAAAATGCAGCTTTTTTGTCTCCTACATTTTTTTATATCTTGTTTAAATTTTAAGAAAAAATAAAATTCGTTTATTTGCTCGCCCTGAATAAATAATTATTAAAGTCACGAGCGTATAATAGTATATTATGTATCAAGTTGGATAAACGCCACTTTAGACACAAATTTAATTTAGACGCTTAATTAAATGAGTGTCAAGACAAGTTTATAAACCAGTTGAACACCATACTTTTTCTAGGACAAATTATTATTATTATCTAAAAATGATTTAAATTAAATATTTGTATAGAGCGACATCTATAATACAATAGAGTAACCAACTTGAGAATTTGTATAAATGTCAAATTTGTATGTTTAAATCGAAATGTATCCATTAAAAGTAAGTACACAGTAAAAGTAATGAAAATGTTTTATTGTAACTCCACGGTGAAATCTTCACCCAAAATTATTATTAAATCTAGTTAACTGCCGATGATATTAAAAGGTCAGTGCAATGTTCATATAAACTTTTTAAATATTGGCGTTGAGAAACTATTTAAAACTTGTATTTTTGTATTGAGATTATAAAATAATTTTTACATTTAGAAGCATTTTACAGGAACGGCACTTTATTTTAACGATTGTATGACATTTTACAAATGTCAACTAACTTCAGCCCGTGACTAAAAGGCAAGGAAACATGTACTATAATGGGTGTTTTAAAGATAGGAGTAAAAAAACGATTTTTTTTTTAATTTAGCAAGGTAAAGAAAAATTGCAAGAGACAAAAAAGCAGTGGCCTGACCATACTTTTTTTATTAACTTTAACACTACTGTATCTCGAAAACAAAGCTTTAAACCATACCAGTTTAAATAATCTTTTCTTCTTATTTTTGTTACATTGAATAAAAAATTTAAGATATAAAAAATAACTATTTTTTATGATAAAACCGAACATTTTTACATAAGCTTTTTAGAATTCAAAAAGCAAATGTAAAATTGTATCGCATAATCTGGATATTAATTGAGCGTAAAACCACGTGACAAATTTAAACATACTTGTTGATTAATCCCTCTTATATTCAAGGAGCTTTTCTAATAAAATAATGAAGTTTTCTAATTAGGTTTAGCAAGAGTGAAGCCTAACGAATTCGTCCAATCAGGAGCCAGATATAACCTGTCACTAACAGTCTAATTAAGTCCCTAGCGAGAGTATCGTTTTAATTTGGTTTTAAGCAAACTTGCACGTGCACGCTTTCATACATCAGAGTAGATGAATTCAAAGAGACCCCACATTAAAGGGAACGTTAAAGCGTAACTCTCACGTGTAGTGGACAGTGGAGTCCAGTCAGCGAATATATAAAGAATGCCATAAAACAGTTTCGACGAAAACTAAAAAATGGTTTTGTTATACCCACATTAAGCTGTTGCTCTAAAGGGGTGGTAAAAGTGATTTTCTGCTATAATTACTTTATGTGTCCTAAGGATGATTAATACAATAATAATTGCATAATCAAAACTTGCTGCTACATATTTAGTTTCCTACATTAGGGAAAATTATATGCTGGACTTTCTAAGTGTATCAATGTAGCCAACTTTATGTTACGAGCATTCATGTTATTTTAACAAGTATACACTAGTTAAAATCACATGTTTAATGGATAAATAAATTATAACTACAAATATACGAATCATAATAGACATATTTTTATACTTTTTTAATTGTTTAGATAAAGATATTTTCTGTGAGTTCATCTTAGAGAGTAAGTTTTTTTATATAATAGTCTTTAATAGATGAAAGAGCTTCTAGAGTTGGTTAAGTCTTTATATATTAAAGCTGTTTTGGTTACTCTTTTTGGCCAGTTATTGTATTTGTTGTTGCAAGTTATTTTCTGTAAAATGTTCTTGTATATTAATATTTTTCCTTAATCCTACATTTGTGTTCATCAAATTATTTTTAATTTTGTTTATTACTTTGAGACTGTCCATTTTAATTAATTTAAAGGTTCAGTCTAAAGGTCCTACACGTTCTAGGTGATTTGTTAAATAACAGTTTTAAAATTTTATTTTAAGTAGTTGAAGAATTTTTATGTCCTTTTTTGTTGCTTGAGCCATAAAAGCAGGAAGGTATATTATAGGTTGAGTTATATACAAGATACACATTTTGTTTTCCAAGACTAGATAGGTACACTTGTTTTTATTAAGTTTTATATTATTGTTTTTAATCCACTCATTAACAGTAGGTTATTTTGTGTGTTTTGAAAAACTTTTTGTTCATTTTCCGAACAAAAAAGACCATTGTCATCGGCCATGTTTTCTTTTATATCACATTCAATGAGATCATTTATAACACTACAAAAAGTAACGGTCCAAGTACCGAACCTTGCGGAATTCCATATCGAATTTTTTCACTTTTCTTTTCACCAACTGTTGCTTGTGGTAAGTGAAATAACTGGAAAATATTTTAAAGCGCTTTATCGCCAACTCCATTGGTCTTGAGTTTTTTCAGCAGAATATCCGTATCCACAACATCAAATGCCTTACATAAGTCATTACTATTTTCTTCCTATCTAGGTTTTTATATATTAATTCAGTCAGGTTAAGGATTGCGGTTTAAGTGCTTTTTTCTTCTAAAAACCTTCCTGTTGAGTACCTACTCTACTAAATATTCTAAGAAATATTACAAAACCTAAATTATTCACACAGCCCCACAAAAAAGTAGGATGTCCGACTGACCAGAGTAGTGACATCCTATGGATTGTGGTCGCCCTGAATCTGAATCCGTGGTCGAAAATCCACCCTTGGGTTTTTTCTAATCTCGACAAAATCGTTTTATGGCTATTTTTGCTTTAAAGTATGTAAAATAGCGAGTGTTTTCTTCAATCTTGACCGTAAATTCGAATTTAAAGGCGAAAAATACAATCTCAGTGAGTTCTATATTTGTAAAGTGGGTAATATTTTGTGCTTTGTTCATTTAATGTGTCGGTAAACCTAAAAATTAATTAATGTTTTTGATGTGACTTAAGAAGTTAAACCATTATACTTAAGGGACGTGTATCTGTGAGGGTAAAGTATCATAATTATATCATGTTTTTAACTATTTGGTGTTTTAATTACTAGGAAGTATGTATAAAAGATACAATTTTAATATTTTTTAAGAATGTTTTTTAAATTTTTAAGCATAAAAAGCTCATATGCGCTGCCATATGAGTCAAAAGGGTGGCACGCGTGAGGACTCATGGGTGACGATTCTATATTGAATTTAGTCTATATTGAGCTAAATAAAATATATAAATATATTTAAAAATGTTTATTTCTGTTTATACAATAATTGTAATATTATAAAATTAAAACAAAAATATGCTTTGATTCTTCAATATTGCTAACATTAAAATCTTGGGCGTGTTCATTATCAGAATCCCTTGAATCTTTATTAAATTGGTCTGAAATATTTTGATTTTTTTTTATTTTATAAATTTTCTAATCTTTTTTCCTTAAAATCTTTCTCTGCCTCTGTTGTCATTGGAATTGAAATTCACTGGATCTTCATTGAATTGGTCTAAATCATATTTATTGATTCTTTTATTTTATAAGATATCAAATCTATTTTCTTTGTTTAGCAGTTCATAAAACTTCCAATATATCTTTTTGAAATGGTCGATGCACTTTTAACTATTTAGTGGCGAGTTCTGGAAAATAAAATTATATGCAAATTAATTAGTAAGGGATTTATTTAAAATAAGTATAAATTAACTAATGTTTCAAAACATAGAACATTTTAGTATTTTCATAGCTTTGAGTAATTTTATCTCCAATTTGCATACCAACTCATCCGTTATGAGTATTTTGATGGCGCGTCTCTTAGGTTGGTACCACCACAACAATATTTGTACTAAAAAATAAAATAATTTAAACAGGTGTAATTAGTTTTGTATGCATACATTACCTTCGCGTTATGCCGCACTAGTGCGACCTGAATGCGATGCATATGCATGCTAATTTGTAAAAATCGGTGAGTGGCACGTGCGACCTTTGTGCGCGGCACCATTGTTATGTGGGTTTTCTAGGTATTGAAATTTAAATATAATAATATATGACAATTACCGACTTTATTTTAATTGTAATTATAAACTCTTTTAGGACAAAACATCTACATTATTTATGAAATATAATTATACAAGTAAAATAAAAATGTAAATTATTTACATGATTTAGAAATACTAAAAGCACATTCATAATTAATCTAAAATTTGTTTTTAAATAAATCTTAAAACAAATTTTAGACCTTAGGACCTTATATTCTTCTATTAGGCCCCAGGGTAAAATGTTGTGCATCCATTTGAAGCGGTAATACAAAAATGAGTCTCGATTTTGTCGAAAATAAATGGAGCATATGAAAAAAATATTACCTTTAACGGTGTGTAGGGTGAGTACAAGTGGCTGTTAGAGTGCGACATATCCTGAGCAAAGTGTTGAATTGTATATATTTATGAAAAAAGGAAAAAGAAATAAAATCAAATAACTGCAGGAGGGTTTTCTAATGTTATATACTTTAAGATGATTTTCTTTCTCAATATTAAATTGGTTTAAACACCTTTTTTAATTAAAAGCGAGTTTAATTAGAAAACCTTTTTAATCCACTCTTAGCCAATGGTTAAATAAAAGCTTCTAAACTTGAAGAGCATTCCTATAATGCATGCGTTAATTACGGAAAACCCTTACTTACCCATACACCAACTCTTACTTAAATATTCCACTTAGATGCTAACCTAAATTACCTTTACAATATAGTCATTACCTTATCCAAGCCAATGTACATCAATTTCTGCTTTGTATTAATTAGAAGGAAACAACAATTATATTAGGCATAGGTATAACCCGACAGTGGAATGTGAAATATTGATTTATAATACCCTTAAATGAAAATTAAATGCAGTTTTATTATTTATTAGTTAGTTTTGTATTTTGGTATTATTTTTATTTATTAGTTAGTTTTGTATTTTGGTAGTATAAATTTAGTATAGTATCCTTTCAAAAACCTTTCGAGTGTCCTAAAAATGTCCCAATGTTCCCAGAAATAGAATGAATACCTTAAATCTGATTAAGTTCTTTCGTGTATAAAATTTGTGGCAAAATCTTAATTTAATATTATATTATGTATCAAGTTTTATAAACAAGTTTTATTAGGCACGAGCGAAGCTTGCGAGCGAGTGTTTAGTAAAAACAAGCGTCTAGAGAAGTTTATAAAACGAGTTGCATACTATACTTTATTTACGACGAACAGAAATAAGAATTGAAAGTCAATTTTAATTCATACATATTTGGCATTGTTATCGAAACAAAATAAACAGGAAATATGGCAGCAAAAATATAAAACTTTAAATCATCATATAATTAATTTTTAAAACTTATAACTCAAAAACTACAAGGAGAAAATAAAACAGTAGCAAAACACTAATCCACTTTATATCTATACAATGTCAACGTCAATTTCAATGCCAATGTACTATTTCAAATATAGTCTATTTGAAAACATACCATTTCTAACAAAACCTCACGGGTTACTTTAACAACAACAATACTTTCTCATCAATGAGTAGTCCACAATAAATAATATTTAAGTTTTAATACTTAGTTTATTGACGTCAATTTTAATGCCAATGTACTATTTGAAAACATACCATTTCTAACAAAACCTCACGGGTTACTTTAACAACAACAACAATACTTTCTCATCAATGAGTAGTCCACAATAAATAATATTTAATTTTTAATACTTAATTTATTGAGTGGAGTACTGTGCGTTCACATTTCGTTTTAGGACCAAACCGAAATGGAATACATACAATGTTCAAAATTTCATGACCATTTTAACACCAAATTAACACCATACATTGTCTATATCGATACAAACCAAAATGGTGTTAAATGTGGTCCGTTGGTCCGGTGTTAATTCAAATACTAAAATAATTTTAATTTAACTTTCACACAGTATTAAAATAAATTTTACCTGGTGTAAATTGAACTCCTTTTCAGTGTTAAATATTATGTGTTTGTGGTCAAATTAAATCATACTACACAGAAAAAAGGAAAGAAAAAGGAAACAGAAAGTTCCTTGATGCAGTACTAGTATATTACCAGTGGTATTATTCCAGAAAATGGAACCTTCAACTCGCTAGATAATGTTTTTAGTGCGTTCCACTAACAGAGGTGAGATTTAAGAACATCACGTGATCCACACCACCTTTGCACTTATTTTTAAATAAACACCGTTTAGGTGTTTGCTGTATATAACATTTTCAACCATAAATCATGGTGTTATATTAACACCACTTGGTGTTGGATTTTGACACCATTTTAAGATTACTCTTTACACCGCAGATATTTTAAACAGTGTAATAAGAAAAAATAATAGGGGCATAATAAAATTATAAGCTAAAGAAGCATCGGGTTTTCGCAACGCGAGCGCCATCTGGTGGTGTTTGATAGCATTGTGTGAATTTAAGAATTGTCAAAATATATTTATAGAATACGGGCTTCACATAATTTTTAAATAAATAAGCAGTTTTTTTACAAAAGAGAGGAAGGGAAAAGTCTTAATCGACAAATGTTGTTCAATTACACAGCTAAATCGCGCACGTTATTTGTGGCAAGATAATATTATATATTATACATATGTTATACATGTATTATATAATATAATACCGGTTCTTGGTATTTTACTGTTGAGCGAAGACTTTCTTAATCAACGCTTTTAATAATACTAAATGCTGTTTGAATTTAGACGACTTATTTGTTTTATGATTTTTACTAACTTGAAATGATTACAATTTTCACCTGAATCATTACTAAAATGTGTATTTATTATATCTAATAGGTACAATTTACTGTATGCAATTTACACTCACGTGCAAAATAATCGATCCACACAAATTTTCGATGAATTTCAATCGCAAATAACTTTTTTATTTGATGTCGGATTTAAACGAATATTAAAGAATATTGTAGATAAATTAATAGACAATCACTCATATTTAAAAAAAATACTAAAAAATAGACGTACGTTTATAATATACAGGTTTAAACAAAAAGATGTTTTTTACGACACTCTGTAGAGTGGCAAAACCGTATATTGTTCTAAATTAAGTTTTATTTATCAAGTCACATCTATTCTTAACAGTTTTGTTTTTGGTTCACCTCTATATATTTATTTTTGTGGAAAATATGGATTTTTTTAAAAAACATTGCAATTTCCAATATTTTTCTGTATGAAGAACTAAGGTTGCTATGGTCCATCCATAGGCTATGGAGAATGACAGTGACAGTTTTGTTGAATCATCCCATACTTGGACATGTCATACACGGCTTTCAAAAGCTATCAAATTGTTTTTTGCAAATTAATGTTTAAATTTTGAGGTGTCTTCTTACTTTATTAAATGGATATGTCTCCGACTGATGTTGCCAGAGCTATTAATTTAATCCAGGATGGACGGTCACAGTATTACGTGGCAAGTGTTTTAAACGTCACAAGAAGTAAAGTACAAAGGGTCGGAGACATTTTTAAAAGTAAGAAGACACCTCAAAATAAACACATTAATTTACAAAAAACAATTTGATAGCTTTTGAAAGCTGTATATGACATGTCCAAGTATGGGATGATTCAACAAAACTGTCACTGGCATTCTTCATAGGCTATGGATGGACCATAGCAACCTAAGTTCTTCATACAGGAAAAATATTGGAAATTGCAATTTTTTTTTTAAAAATCCATATTTTCCACAAAAATAAATATATCGAGGTGAACGAAAAACAAAACTGTTAAGAATAGATGTGACTTGATAAATAAAACTTCATTTAGAACAATATACGGTTTTGCCACTCTACAGAGTGTCTTAAACTTATGGTAAAAACATATTTTTGTTTAAACCTGTATATTATAAACGTACGTCTATTTTTTAGTATTTTTTTAAAATGTGAGCGATGTCCATTAATTTATCTACAATATTCTTTAATATTCGTTTAAATCCGGCATCAAATAAAAAAGTTATTTGCGATTGAAATTCATGGAAAATTTGTGTGGATCGATTATTTTGCACGTGAGTATTTTAATTTTCACTGTTTATTGGGAAACGGGTAAAAACTCAACCCAGGAAAACACTCAAAACACAACAAATCGTGCCACGGTTTTTTTCGATACTCTTAACATTTTCCGGATTTATTCTCAAAAACACTCGTTTGTAACATATGCGTTTGCAGCTTCTTATTAAAATCTAAATTCTAGTTACGATGATAACGGCCACGTGGTGGCGCTACTAGCGATGCTTCTTTAGCGTATTGAATAAATCTTTTGTAAAAACCTGTTCGACAAATTATATAAAGGAAATGCAAGTCAAGTAGTAATAAAAACGTATCCGCATTATAGTGTATATTTATGAGATTTGAAGTCGTAATGTTCCTTTTAATAAATCTGTCACGGATGCACTTACCTTGGGACAATTGGTTTCATTCGATATTTTATGCCTGGATCACATTTAGAAATCGATATATGAAGTAGAGCTCAGTCCGGAGGCAAATGCGAACATTAAAATAGCTTTTCTTAAGATTAACTGTTGTACGCTATTTAAATTATTGCCCATTAAACCTAAATGTTTACATAAAACACTGATGCAATACATTATGCCAGAATGTAACCTCTGATGTTATCTTTAGATTTACATTGTTACTTGCAGTGCATTTTGTTTATGTATAGATTTTTATCGAAGACCTCGTAAACTAAAATGCTCTAAAGTAGGCAATTAAAACTATACTTGTACATAATATATTATATCAATACATTTACCTCAACTATAACCCACTTTATTCGCATAACTAAAGAAGCATCGCTACTAGCGCTTCCACGTGGCCTTTATCATGGTAACAAAACTACAACTTTTAATAACCAGCTGTCAAACGCGAATGTTAAAAACGAGTGTTTTTTTAAAAATAAAGCCGAAAAATGTTAAAAATAACGAGGGAAAAAAATCCTGGGTTGAGTTTTTACCAGTTTCGCAATAAACAGTGAAAATCAGATTGAAAAAATATCTTGCATACAGTCCCTGTAAAAATAAATTGTACCTATTAGATGCAGAAAGTCTCCAACCAAAGGTAAAATACCAATATTATGTGTTATGTGGTATATAAAATTAGGTTGCCATGAATTCGTAGAATTGGATCCTATGGCAAAACATGAAAATGCAACGATTTATTTTTTAAATGACATTTACAATTAAAAACACCATTTTCACTTTAATAAAATACACACACTAACGTAACTGTATAAGCATACAAGCGTTGAGTTTGTTAATCAATGATATAAGGAATAATAAATCGAAATCAAGTACTGAAACAAACACTAATAACGTGCGTGATTTAGTTGTGCAATTGAAACTTGGCGAACAAAATTTGTCGAGTAAGACTTCTGTCTAACTTATATAATATATATAATTGTTGTGCATATATGGGTGTCTGTTATGGACAGCAGAAAATGAGTGGATAGGAGATGAAATTTCAGTAGCCAATTTAGCAGAATAACTATAGGAGCGACAAACTTAAAAAAATATCAGAAAAGTTAACCTTAAAACCAAAACACTGACATTGACAACAATACAATTAAGGCAATTCATATGTTCATAGCTTGCTCATAGCTTGGAAAGAAAACTTGAGACCTTCAAGCAGCTCATTAGATAGAGGCGAAATGCAATCTAATATTATAAATATTTTATTTTAAGAACATTAATGTAAATGATTATACTTAGTTAACTAACACATTTTAAAAACTAAAATAAAAATTTAAATAAAAATTATGAAAACACATTATTGTACAAAATCTTATAGCTATGAACGTATCGTAGTGTGAATTGACCTTAATTGTATTGTTGACTGTCACTGTCAATGTTTTGGTTTTTAGGATAAGTTTTCTGACATTTTTTTTACTTAGTTTTCTGACATTTTTTTTTACTTTGTCTCATCTCTATTTATTCTGCTAGAGCACGCCTTTGATTGGATACTTAAATTAATAACTTAATAAGGATAAGTTAGATCGAAATCGCTTTTCGTCTTGGAATTCCATCCCCTATCCATTTTCTGCTGCCATGATTTTTAATACAGGATGTATAAGCTATAGCAGTTGCGTGCAAATAATACAATAAAAGCAGAAAAGCATTGCTAAGAGAAAACAACCAATTAAAAAAATTAAATCTACCCACATTTTATTATATGTAGGTAAGTATTGCTACATAAATAGGCAAGCACAATATCAAAACGAAAAATTAAACAACCCATCGGCGGATAAACTGATTTGGGTCTTTTGGCCGAACGTTCTGATTGGTTAAGGTATGATTTTTTTAATGTATATGACTTAGTGTTCAGTGATTTTATCTAATTAATATTGATTAAAGATTTATAATTTATGGGTTATTAATAACCTAAAATAACTAAAAAAAGGATCTATCAACGGATTGTGACTGTTCACACGATGTGAAATGCATTCACAGGCTAACACAAAAATGATTCGATGTTAAAAATAAAGTGATAGAAATTGGACATTAAAGTTACCTAATTAGTTGTTAGTTTATATAAAATCTAAATAAAAAATGCCTACCTTTTTTTAGTTGCACTACACGCCACTGCAATATAGGGTATTTTAATTTAAGAATGAACAATATCGTTTTAACTGGTGGTAAAAGAGACTGAGTTTGCGAGGAGGCGTTTAAAGGAAGAAATTAAAATACATTACATGCAAATTTGGAGGTGATATTAGAAATATACATAAAAAGGGTTGTCTTCCTAGCAACGTTGAAACCACGTGATTAACATTCATTGTAAAATACAATATTTGCTCGACGTTCGAAAGCGAACTTGGGCTAATATTTGCTATTAATTTCGCTAAAAGCGAAGCTGGATATCTTAAAATTCATTTAACTTGAAATTTATATAGGAACACACTTTATTCTAATTGTTATTTACGCTTATTGTAGACGTTAATTGCGTTTCGGTTTCGGGGATTTTCATTGTTACTGGAAAAACATTTATTAAAGTAGTTTTCGTAACCGTTAAGCCGAGAATTTCAAAATTTTACCTCAAATTATGATTAAATTGCATTTATGCAAAAATTACCATTTAATAATATAATATATTTTTGCGCTCACCAGTGGACTTAATGCTTTGAGCTAGTAAGTATATATGGGGCAATCCATGCCAAATCACCGAGGTTTTGACCCGACCCCCTTCGATTTCGCTGAAACTTTTTTATCATTTTCTATCCTACCAAAGACATTTTTCTGAATTTTTTCAGATTTTTTTACCCAACCCAAAAAAAGTTACGAATTTTTGAAAAAAACCGCTCTTGTATTTTAAAATTGCAATAACTTTTTCACAAATTGACCTTTCGGCACGTTTTTTTTTGAAATTTTTGTTTTTAAATGTAGTTTTCAGAAAAAAATACAAACAATTTTTCGGAAGTCACGATATATGAAATATTTCAGTTTTTTCAATAAAACCGTCATTTTTTCGAATTCTGAAACCTTCGATTCTCAATTTTTTTGTCTCAAAAAAAACTTCAACTAAGACAGTATTTAACCCCACTATTCTCATTTTGTGCCGACTTTCCATTCTATTGTTTTTTTTCGATTGAAAATAAAGAAATTTCTCAATTTGGCTTATTTTTTATGACTTTGCGTTGAGGTTTTTTTTATTGTTTTTAAAAGCTCAGAAGTTGAATAAAATTAAATAAAAACAACTGTAAATTTTTTATTAAAGTATTGTTTTTACATCGTTAAAAATCTAAATATTTTAATTATTTTCCTCGGTTTAGCGATTGTTTTCTTGAATTCTTAACCGTACAATGTACGTAAACGTAAACTCTTTTTAAGAAACAAAATAGTCTAATTCACAGTTTTAAAAAATATCAAAACATTAGTTTATAAAAAGTGTTATTTTTAAAAAATTAACACAAGTTCATTACCATCAGTCACTGAACATCCACCATATCCTTTCGTACTTTCTTTATGTTTTTTTATTACCATAACCTTCCGTACCTTCTTTAATGCAAGTTAATTCTTTAACATAAGTTCATTCCTTAAGACACAACATTGTACGGTTAAGAATTCAAGAAAACAATCGCTAAACCGAGGAAAATAATTAAAATATTTAGATTTTTAACGATGTAAAAACAATACTTTAATAAAATATTTACGGTTGTTTTTATCCAATTTTATTCAACTTCTGAGCTTTTAAAAACAATATAAAAAAACCTCAACGCAAAGGCATAAAAAATAAGCCAAATTGAGAAATTTCTTTATTTTCAATCGAAAAAAAACAATAGAATGGAAAGTCGGCACAAAATGGGAATAGTGGGGTTAAATACTGTCTTAGTTGAAGTTTTTTTTGAGACAAAAAAATTGAGAATCGAAGGTTTCAGAATTCGAAAAAATGACGGTTTTATTGAAAAAACTGAAATATTTCATATATCGTGACTTCCGAAAAATTGTTTGTATTTTTTTCTGAAAACTACATTTAAAAACAAAAATTTCAAAAAAAAAAACGTGCCGAAAGGTCAATTTGTGGAAAAGTTATTGCAATTTTAAAATACAAGAGCGGTTTTTTTCAAAAATTCGTAACTTTTTTTGGGTTGGGTAAAAAAATCTGAAAAAATTCAGAAAAATGTCTTTGGTAGGATAGAAACTGATAAAAAAGTTTCAGCGAAATCGAAGGGGGTCGGGTCAAAACCTCGGTGATTTGGCATGGATTGCCCCATATATATCTATGCAATACAAACATATTTCTTTAATAAACGTGTTTTAGCATTTAACCTCTCCTATTATTGATTAACCTTCACCTAGAAATTATTAATAAATAATACTTAAATGTTAAAAAAAACTTTTATTCCAAACGCCTACTTTCTCGTCCCCATGCAGACGGTAATCTTCAACTTTATCAAAGAAGGATAAATGGCTAGCCTTGCAAAACACCCATGGTAGGAAAATTATTTTTTCAATAGAGAGAGCTGCAATATCTAATATTTTAAATATTGCAGTCATCTTATGTATAGAAAATTAACGTGTAAGAAGTGTCCAGACTCGATAATACTCGCCTGTACATTTCTTATTTCAGCCTGGGAAAATCTCACTTTAACGCCTATGTCTATAATCAAGAACACAATATTCAGGACCTAATATCCGCCGAAAAAAGTTGACAGCGGGAGGTAACTTGAGGAATGTGCAGTTTACTATTGCGCATAAACCTGTCAGCGCATCTTTCACTGTTATAAGCCAAAGAAACATCGGGTCTTCGCAACGCGGCCGCTCGATAGCATTATTGAAATACAAGGTTTGTCATAAATACATATTAAGCATACCTACATTTACATTTACATATATTGATAAATATTGAATATTGATAAATAAAAAATAAATAATGATATTTTAATGTAAAAATATGCAAAATATAACAAATTAAACCAAGAGGTACCCAAACTTGAATCTAAAATATCTTGAAAAACGAGCTAACGTAGAAAAACGCAATAAACCACTAAATTCTATAAACAAATATTATAAATATTCCCCAACATCAAAACAAAATACAAAGTGTTTGAGTAAATCCTCTATATAAGTCAATGTAAGTGGTACTGGGACATTTGGAAAAAGAAAACTAACATCAAATGAAAAGTAACCCCCTGTCTTGCAGTTTTGTCTGACTCGACAAACTCCATTGAGTTTTTAACTGTTTAACTATGTTTCTAAACAGCAAGGTTATTAAATTCATTTTTTAACCATTTGGCTAATTTATAAGTCGGGAAGCAATGGCCGAAACTGTTGGCCTCATAGAACCCACCATAGTAGATAAGTTAAAGTAAATAAAATTAAATTTAAGTATCGTTTTTTTAGGTTAAGGACTTCTCGAACCCTAGCCCACAAAAGTCAAATTTATGTCCATTCCTATCGATCCCCAGGTTTCGAGAACTTTAGTTAAAGCAGTAATACACTTCATAACCTTTTAGGTAACTCCAAAGATAATATTCCTTAAATTGAAAAGTCGGGTATCTACGAAATAAACTGTCAAGATTGTGAGAAGAAATATGTTGGAAAAACGATCCATCCAAGTAAGGTTCAAAAGCACTTGGCCCATGCTTGATTTGGTAGGACAGAGAAATCGAATGTTGCCCAACATATACTTGATGATGGTTATAGAATTCGATTTGACAACCTTAAAATTATTAAGGATTAAGGGAACCAAGTCTGGTAGATAGTTATGAAAGTTTATACATCTATAAGAATAGCAATAAATCTTTAAATTGCGACAACGGACCGGTACCCAACTTTAGTTTGTATAAATTAGTTTGTTAGTTTCTCTTTACATATTCACTGAAGAGGTTACGGTCCACGGTTTAGTAAACTGTGTCCGTTCACGGTTCACTCAACCTTAGCTTCGCTTCTAAAGATGCCAACATCGTTGGCGAAAAGTACTTTAAGCACTTTGTGTTTTTTTTGGCGTTGGGAAATATTTATATTTGTTTAATATATCACCAAAGGTGTCCTTTTTTTAAGTATCACTAAGTTTTATGACCAAAAATTAGGTTTACGTGTCCCGGCGTTTTCGTGTGTCTAATTGTAACCTGTATCTACGTTTTAAAAATTATATTATAGTATATACATTTTTTCCACTCCTATTGCATATTATTGACATTTGTTTTTGTTGTTGTTGTAAATAATGGTAACCAATATAACCGCCCGGCCTAGCAACGGGAATATTGAACTCATTATTCACGTTGTTAGGCATCAGTGATTGGCTGATTTCAATATTTTAAATTGGGAAAAAGTAAAGTTAACACATGTCAGATTTGTTTATATATACGAGGGGCGACTATATTAATCTTTAAAATCGGGAAAACAGGTTATAATAAATTTTATTATCCATAAAAATTAGTAGAAAAAGCATAGTACTACACTCGAAATATTGCGCATTATTTACTCGGATGATTGACGTCTCTCGCCTGACGGCTCGAGATGCAAATCTCAGCCTTATGAATAATAGCCTGCATTATCTCTCGTATAATAATATACTATTATCCTAAAGTTTTAAATGTTTATAATTACATGAGCCAAAAGTTTAGTTTACGGTTATTTTTGAATTCAAGTTCAGGACAGCTTGAATCGGTGCATAGCACGTGACATGCGGTATGCGCGAGATTTCGACGCTTTTCGCTACATTTGTTTGAAGACTAATTGAAGGTCTTGTCCATAATATAATAATATATATAATTTTTAAATTAAGTATTACTATTGTTAAGGTTCTTGTAAATAAAACTTTTTTAAAACTAATAAAAATATAGCAAAAACAATGACAAAGGTTTTTTATATAGAATGCATTGCCATTGCAATATTCAAAATCTAATATCACAAAAAAGTAAGAATAAATAAAAAATAATTTGACCTGTTGCCATACACAATATACAAAGGAGCCCGTAGTAACTTCAATTTAGCAAACAAAGCCTAAACAATAAAGACAAATGTCAAAAAAATACTTTAATTTATTATACTGGCAATAATATTAGTAGATTATTTTTACGGGTGACGTTCACAATATCGAAATTCATTATATCGAATTCAAAATATCGAACACTTTTTATCGAAAATCAAAATATCGAAAATACAAAATGTCGAAAATCAAAATATTGATAATTCAAAATGACGAAAATGATAATATCGAAAATTAAAATGTCGATTTGAAAATATCGAATAAATAAAATATCGAAAATTAAAATGTTTGATTAAAATAGTATGTCGATTAATTGAAATATTTAAACAAAATATCAAATTCAAAATAAGAAAATATGGTTTAGTTTCACATTAATTGTAAAAATAAAAGTAAGAATAATAACCCCAGGTACTAAATAAAAAATTAATTTTATTAAAAATTAAAACAAAAAATACTTATAGAATAAAAGCTATGGATTTTAATTAATTTAATATAATATGTGGTTCATTTTGATAATTGTCTTGAAAGTTGCTTACAAGCGTCTTTAACCTTTCTGAATGACTTTCGGCCTTTTTTGACTTTAAAATTGTTACGCCACACATCCTCTGAGATATTTTCATTTCCGTCAGCCCCTGCTCATTTTGAATACCTTCGAGAAAGTTCCATATAGATGGTTTTTTAGCTGAAAATTGATGGTTTATACTTCTGTGCCACGATTCAACTATATTATTGTTTTTTTGTTGACCGGTCAATGTCATATCGTAAAAATTCCATAGCTGATGCTCAAATTTTGGTTTCTTTCTTTCCTTCTTAAGCGGCGGCCCACCCATGTATCTTCAAAGTAATTCAAAATAACTTTTCCTTCATGTCGGATGATACCTTTTTTTGCAATTAAATCAAATGCATAACAAACATGATTACGGGTAGGAAAGCAATAGCGACCAGTATTTTAATTTCCGACTGAAATGTCACATCGCTGTCATACAGTTTCTTTAGTCCAGATGAGCGAACTTTTTTGTTAAATACTTTGCTTGAAATGTAAGTTTCATCCTTTATTAGTTGGCAGTGGAAACAAAAGCTTTGAGGCTGCTATGGCAGCTATTTCAAAATCGGACATTATAGTTTTTACTTTTGGTGAAGTTAATGATTTTCTTAATACCTCAAATGTGGTAATGTAGCTTTTTTCAGTTTTATTTGGCAAAAGTGCATATACCAAGGGATAATACTCTTCCTTAAATTTTGAGTGAATGGTGTACATTTGGTAAAAAAACAAAGGAACACATTGGAAAGTACCATCAATGTACCATTCACTACTTTTGAAATTGATAAATTACTATTGATACTGAATATAAGTATCCTATTTTTATCTTTTGAATCGAATAAAAGAAAATTCTCACCTTTTTTTGTCTTCGTTAATTCTTCAGGAACGTTTAAATCCTCTATCGTACTTGGAACACTAATTCCTTTATTTTTTTGTTGTCTTGCACACATTGGTCTAAGCCACTGACGGTTGGTAAAGATGCACAAATAACCTCACCAGCTTCAGAACACTGCCTTGAGATGATGGATCTGGGAGCATCACGGAATGTAGTAGCATCAGATTAAATTGCGTTGATTATTTTGAAAGATTCAAATTTTTAAGGATTACCTTCATGATTGTGATCATTCTTAAAATTGTAATCTGTATTTTTATTTAGTATTCTAGCCTTGCACCCATTTTTCCAGTTGGTGCACCTCCAGTAGTTTGTCTCGCCTCTACTTTATTCTTGGGTGAAAAAAAACCATTTAAATAGATTTGCTTTTTGCCTTTTTGATTTAAAACGAATTGAATATCGTTTTTGTCCATAACGTTGATTAAACTTTGACTTAAAATATTAACAACAGTTATTTTTATTGTCATGGTGTTCTGTTAAAAAGCCTACTTCTACTGCTATATATTTTGTGTTAGCAAAAATAAAATTTGTTGATTACCATAATATGGAGTTTGGGTTTGTGTTGTTTTTTTTTTTGGTGAAAAATAGGGAAGTAGATCAGTAGGGACGAGTGGGGGATGCTATGTATGGTGCGGAGTGTGGGGGTGATATTTTGCTCTTTCCATATTTTAATTTTTAATATTCTGTAATTTCGATATTTTATATGTCCATATTATTATAATCGATATTTTAAGCAGTCGAGATTTTATTTTCGATAAATTGAAAATTCGATTAAATAAAATTTCGATATTTTCATTTCGACATTTTGTATTTTCGATATTTTGATTTTCGACATTTTGTATTTTCGATATTTTGATTTTCGATAAAAAGTGTTCGATATTTTGAATTCGATAAAGTGAATTTCGATATTATGAACGTCACCCTATTTTTACTATTATGTTTTGATTGACTAAAATGTACACACATGACAGAAATTTAAAGTTTCCATTAGTTTTTAGAAACATAAAAAAATAATCTATAAAATAAGTTTTAAATACATATTTTTTATTTTTATTATTTTACTAATCTCATGTTTTATTAACGTTTAGAGTTGAAAAAATATTTTTACTATTTTAAATAAATACAGATTTACATTTCCTTGTATTTTATGCATAAAACTTATTTTTCTTTTCCTCAACTTTAAACCATCCAATCAAGTTTTAATTTGTAGAATAAACATAAAACTAAGTTTTTCAGATAGCGATAGCCTTTAAAATGTTAATTTTAAACCAACATTTTAAAGTAATTATATTTTTATGTCACAATATTATATCCTTTATAGTTTAATTAAATTGATCAGATGGTAATGTTTTAACAGTATGAAATAGAAATAAACAGTTATCTTAAGGTAGAGCCTACCTATAATTAATATTTGAAAATAAACACCCAAACCTTTTGTTTTAAGTTTTAAATGATAAAACTTAAGGGTTCGAGACTTCCTCAAGTAATAATGAAGATTTCTTAGGAATTAAAAGTCTTTGGGGTCTTTTATCTTTGCTGCTCACTTATTATATAAAAGCGATTGGTAAACGCCCATCGCAACTAAAGGAAGTACAAAACTCGTCACCCTTACATACAAGTGGTTGAAGATGTTTCCCTCAAAGTCAAGACGCACAATCTTCAAAGAATGCCGGTTATTTGTCCTTAAAGTTCATGGTGCATGAATAATCCGCTACCCGTTTGATGTTCCACTAATGCCTCCATGTTTCCCTTGGAACTCAGAATTTTATGTTTGTGTTTATGTTGCTTTTAAGGATTATCAAAATCGATAAAAAATAATTAAAACTCCTCTTGTTGCTTAAATTATTTATAAGAAATGTGGGGATATATGGCAATTTAACTATAAATGTAGGAAATTTTTTGGGGAAAGGCAAATTGCCATTTCTCATCACCATGACAATAAATATTGTCGTAAGAAAGTATATTGTTTAACGATTAAGGAAGTTGGCCATTTCCATGAGAATGAAATATTCCGACACGAGACGAAGGTCGGTGGAGTAATTCATCTGAATGTAAATGGCCATTTCCTAAGAGATAAACACTAATATTTTTAAAGAATTTAGTAAAATTTTATGCATTTACCACAAACACAGATTCAATGATGTTAGTATCAATTAATTTTTAAGAAACCAATGAACTACCGTATAATTATTCTCGAGTCTTGTTGTCTCATTAGACAGTATCCCGTGGAAAATAGGTCATATGATTGAAAATAGTGTATTGTAGACCTAGGCAATAAAGTGACTTTTTTATTTATTTAATACTACAATGTATTAAAGTTAAGTTAAAAACAGTCAAAACCATTGTATAATATTTACTATTGTAAATTATTTACCCGTAAATAATATTAAAAATTTCACATTCTTGCCTTCCATTGTATTATCCGATATATCCATTATAAAAATCTTTACTTTCAAATTACTAAAATTTATTTTTTCTACGACCACTATGTAAAAGTCACATTTCGTAATGGCATCGTTGCTTAGAAAATGAATCTCCATTGGCAAGGCAAAACTCGAATTTAAACATTTCTGTGTGAAAAGTGACAGGTCTGTGTGAAAAGAAATTAACAGCATCGTAATTTTAACAGCTGTCAAACACGTTTTTAGGTTATTTTGTTTCGTGTTTGAAAATAATACAAAAAAAGGGCCGTAGAAGAAAGCTGGAGAAGCAACAGGAAGGTAAGCAAGAGTTCGGTTTTGGGTCTCGTGTTGTCGGTAGCTCTATAAAAGAGTATGTGAAATATAAGTGACTTCTCGACCCAGGAGAGTCCATTTCGGACTCCCAGTGTAGAAATAGACTGGTAATAATCAAGAATTTGTAAAAATATATGGAAATAACTAAGAGGTGGATCGGATGGTTAAAGATTAAAGATAATTAGAAAATTCTGTGTATGAAGCCGTGTGTACATAGTGAAGTGAAAAGATGACATGGTTCTATAAAAATTAATAAATAATTAAGAATATATAAATGATGCAAGGGATGCGTTAATCTCAGATTCTTTTAAATAAGACCCTTGATAATATCATGAATAATCTGAATCTGAATCTGAAATAGATTTAAGGCCTGAAGAAAAAGGGTCCTAAAAAATCATTGTATTTCACTTGTGAGAAAAGCTTTCTTCAAGCTAGTGTTAATGCACACTCAGCCTAACGGCCTCGTGAGAAACTTAAACACTCGCATGAAAAAGTCGCTTTTCAACAATTGTAAAACAAATAATTATTTTATACCAAAAATGTTGACTAATATTTGACAACATTTAACAAACAGCCCGCAGCGATACCTAAAGACAGTTTGATTAATTTTCTGCAGAAATATATATTCAGAAGAAATATTTAGCTTATAAGCTAATTTAATATAAATATTAAATTTTATCAAGCCGATTATTTTAAGGAAAGAATACAGCTTTTGTTTGAACGAAAAATCGTTAACATCTTTTTTATTAAATTTTATTTTTACATATTTTTGCAGCGCTCTCTATAGGAACTCAGCGTAAAATGTTTTAAAAGGTATAATAATTTTATTAAAAAAAATGAGTTTTTAATTACACAGTAAAAAAATATTTGTTAATTTTAACCAAATATTAACCAGATTTTATATTAATCCAGGTGCACATAACTTTATTTAAGTTTACAACCAACTGTAATTTGTTAACTAATTGAATAAGTAGTTTTTAATTATACCAGACATTTTGTTGATTAATTCTTGTAATTTTCTAAAAATACCTTATCTTTACAAACCTTTTTGTAGACTCAGTAACAAAAGTATTTGTTGGAAATTGGGAACATAAATGAATTTTTTTTTAATTAATGTTGCTTTATTTATGAATTTTTTAAACAAAAAAATTAACTCATACCCAAATAAATGAACACAAAAATAACATACACACAATTAAATAACACACCATTTCGAAATCATCAAATTAAAAAGAAATTTCGTACAGTATAATTATCAGTACTACTACAACACTTACTGATGTATTTCGTAACTTTAACCCACTTCACTGTATCCCCTAATTTTAGTTTAAAAACTAGTGATGTCATCTTTTTTCAGATACTTCGCACACTCGTTAAATAGGTATAATAATAATAAGAGATTTCTGGTATAATATTATAAACACTCTGGACAGTTGATACGAACACGAATTAGAATAAAGTAAGAAAAAGCATAAGTTGCAGACGATAAAGTCAGTTGTACTTGTTGATGCGTATTGTTATGCTGAAGCTGGATGTATGACGATAAAAAAGTCAGTGAGGACTGTTTTGATTGGCTGCCTAAAATCAAGTGTACTTTTTCAACCAAATAATTTGTTAAACATTAATAAATTAATCTGTAACCTTTGTAATTAACAAAATACTTACAAAATTGAATATTACTTTTACAAAACTTTTGGCAAAATAGATATGGGATTTTAGTGTTATTACCTATTTGTCTACGCTAATCATAACTTTAGGTGTAATGGAATAAAATCCGTTTTGAAGAAAATGATTTAATTTGAGCATTATTTTAATTTACCCATTTTTATTTATATTTTTATAATTTTCATTTTTAAGATAAATGGAATTATTTTTACTACCTAAACTATTGTAATTTTACCTATTTCACCTAAATTCTTATTTTTAACAGAAATGAACTAAATTTTCAAATTTTACCATCAAAAACATGCTTTTTTGTAATATTGGGTAGTACTAATTTAAGAATTTTCTCACCCAAAAAAAGAAAAAACTTGACCTATTTATGTAGGTACCTTTTTATATATTTTGCAAACCTAAAACAAACGCTTGTTTTGTACAAAAAATTATGTTAAAATTTTACAAAATAAAATTAACAAACTACAAACTCTTGTTAACAAATCTGATTTTATTACAGTATACGATAAAATATTACGTTGTTCTTCCGAAATAGATACGACGAATATCGGCTTTACTATTTACAATTTACTAATAACTATTAACCTTTTAATCATAAATAATTTAAGACAAAATATATTGTTTTTGTATCGTCCAAAAAGTATACAATTCAGATCTGTTAGTAAATGTTTTAATGTCATAGTTATCAATTATTTCCGGATTTTAATCTCGCAAGCGTGGACATTTTAACAAATCTGTTCGTATAATTTATTTGAATTGTACAGAGTATTAAAAAATGTCACATCATTATACGTCTACACAAATCTTTCTTGACAATTGCATCTGTCACCGAGCGTAGTTTTAGTTGGCCATGAATTATTGCTCGTAATTCGACACCAACAGTTGCAGTTAATGTTGCTCGATCGACACACGTGTTTTAGGTTTTTCCGAAAAAAAATTAAAAACAGAAGTTTAAAGTTTTGCTTTAATTGGACGACATATTTATGTTCACTTTTATAGTATTAATTAGTAACACACATGATTTTCCTGGTTAAGGGTGTATTTTTTCTAAAATCGTGAATGTTTTTAAAAAGAACATAATTTATGTTGCGACACTGTTAAGTTTCATCATTCAGTCGGCATATTTTGGTTAATACAGAAAAAGTTACTTTATTTAGAAAATTTCTTATATTTAATCATTAAGGCCGTATTACAGCCGGCAATTCTTCTTGCACCAATTTTTCTTGCAGCAATTATTCTTGCCATCAAGTTTTCAAGGCCGTATTGCATGTTGTTTTACAGTCAGCAATGGCAAGACAACTTGCTGTTTATTACCGTGCTACCAACCGAAGAAAAATATACGATTTTGTAAACACTATGTTTATTTGTTATTTAGTAGAGATTTTTTAAAATTAATGAGTAAAATGGATACTAGAACTTTGAACAAAATGTCAATCATAAAACAAATAACCTTAAACTGTTAGTCAAACAGCGTCTCTTTAGGGAATTTGTAGTAGGGTTGGTAACATAAAAGATACCAGATTTCACCCCAGAATTGCCGTGAAACGGCAATAAAAATCCATCCGGACCGATTTTCAGCAATTGCAAGAGATTCGTCGAAATGTCTCAACCGCGCATGCCTATGGCAATTTTCATTGCAATTGCCGTAAGAATTGCCGGCTGTAATACGGCCTTTAAATTTTAATGTTATGTAACTTCGTGACCCTACTGTGGGCGAAATAATGAATTCCCTAATTGTTCATTTCTTAACCGACCAGTGAGCATTTCGCCCACAGGCTGAAGTCAGCTTTAAATTAAAATTGAAAAAAATATTATATATCCGAAATCGGCAGTAAAGTAGAACTTTACGTCATTTTTTATCACTCACATGATAATTTGCTTTGGCTTTCGCCTCGGCAAATAATTTCCACATTCGTGATAAAAAATACGACTTTACTGCCTTGATACATAAATAACTATTACACTATCTGACATATGTTAAATGTCAGATAAAATATGTATGAAATAAAATTAGAAGATACCTTGACACCCTTAAAGTTAACTATTTCAAGTATTTTTTTTTCAATAGGTCGGATTTTTTGGATTTTCTAAAACGAATTTTTAAAATTCGTCCTCAAAATTGTAATCAGCGACCTCAAAAAAACAAAGTATAGTAAGTTCCAATCAAATCTAAACGGCCAGCTTTTTCTGGATCGGGACCACTTTGCATTGGTTGAATAAAATATTAAGTGCCACAATTGGTCGAAAAAGGAGATCTCCCTTTACGCTCCAAGTAGTCGTACTCATTTATTTTAAAACATTGATAAATTTAAGTCATATATAAAAACCCATGTTAAACTTGTAAAGATTGTAAAAAAATGGAATTTACACGATTATTTTTCAGGAAAAACCTTCTGATTCTATAAAAAATGTAATAACGACACAAGGGTGTCCGATATATATAAGTCATTATTTCGTACACTCTTAGAAAAGACCTGGTATTTGCAATGAAAATTTAGTTCCCAGAACCAATTTTATTAGTGAAAATAGGCACAACAAAAAAATATGTTGTGGGAACCAATACAAATTTGTTTTTGCAGTTTGTTGTCGGAACAGCCAATATTGGTAGCTCCAACCAACAAGTTTAAGTGCATCGAAATTAGTTTTTTTTTTCATACAAATAATTGATATTTAATGAAATCACATTAGTCTGTCATTTTAGCAGAGTTTAAGTTGTAACAACTGCACTTGCTATTTATCGCAACAAACATTGTATCATGCAGGAATTTATTTTTTAATTGAAATTACATGAGAAAAGGTACATTTAAAGAATTTAATAGTTGATATAATATAAATTTGTTTTGTACTGTAACTAAGTTATATTTAATATTAAATGCTTGCATTAGTAGCAACAACAAATTGGTATTATTCCACAGTACATACCTGCTTAGTAAATATAACACTTTTTGTGTAAATATTATAAAAAATAGAGAAAGGAAATTCATGCCCGTTCGTTTTATAAATATTTATTATAAATTAAAAAATAACAATATAACTGAAAACACCAAATTTTGGTTTAAACATTATAACAAAAATTAATAATTACTCCTAAGAAAACATTTATAAATATTTTAACAATAAAACAAAAACGATTCTTTGGTAAATATACACAGATAGGTACATTAAGATGAAAGTTGACTATACTTCTTCAGTAAACCGTGATGTTTACGTGAAGTGCAAGCCTTTGTTTAACAACTTAACAATGATTCTTAGGTACAACGTAACAAACTTGCATGATAACAGGGGTAAGCATTCGATAAATTTTGAGTGTGAGTGCCTATAGTATAGGCCTTATACCAAAAATGCGACTTGAGCTGTAACAAAACAAAACAAAAAAATTCTCGGAATTCCGACGTGATGGAGACTTTTGGTGGGCACCATTGGATTCAGGAGGCCATTTTCAGTCAGAATGGCATTTTCACATTTTTGGATTTTTTTTCGGACCCCAAAACTACAATAGTGTAATTAAAGGAGTGCAATAATAATACGTAACCTTTAAAAACTTGAACCAATTCAGGTAAACCCCATGTTCCTAATAAATCTGCTTTTTCAGTCCGCTCATCCATATTATTTGTTCGAAATATCTATAAGTAACCAACACATAAGAATAGTTAAAAAGTATGTCGCCACTGAATTTACAGGGGCAAATGACTAATTGTAATAAACTAGTTTCTTACCTAAAATATACACTAAACACGAGCTGATACACAAATATAAAAGAACAAACACCACCGAAGTCTGGACGCCGTGCAACACCGTTTGTTTACAGGTTAAAAGTAAAGCACGCGCCGGGCTGGACAAATCGCGCGCGAAATGCACAAAGTTTGCAGTTGCATTAACCTACAGAGACAACATCCCCAACTGACACTTTGTTTCACACCGCTGGTGTCTTAGCTGTGTGAAAAGTGACGCATAGTTTATACAACCGAACCGTTAGTTCCGCGGACTAATTTCAGTCAGTTGAGAATGTTACTTAAATATTTGGTCCAACAAAAACATTTTACCGCCGAAATGATTTTTTTGAGATAATGTTGTCAATACTTCTAGCCAACACAAAGTTTCAGTTAAAATAACTTAATCGCCTTTTTGCAGTAAATAATACTCAACAACAAAACTAAATCTTTTCAGGTAATGATGCAAGCAGTTACACATATAAAGGTACTGATTACAAAAAATTTTATTTTCTGCAACAGTTTTACCCCAACGATAATAAGTTAGTTACAAATACCAGGTCTTTTCTAAGAGTGTACTAACGTTAATGGATAAATTCAAGGTAAAAATAATCCTCCATTTAGACAAAAGTTTCCCCTAAATCATTTTTTTTGTGAAAAGCAATAAACCCGACCCTACTAAAAATTTGGCCCGCCCACGCCTTTGACTGTCCCATTAAAAAGCAAAAGTTTCGTCTGTGTAACGTGCGCAATAAGCCCTTAATGCATTCGCGTAGTTCGGGGCCATCGAACAACTTAATTAGGGGTGGCAATCAGTGAATGCACCAGCGACCACACACACGACAGAAGACACATAATGACGAGCCGCTGATGAGCCGTATTGTCTCCTCTTTTAGCCGCCTCATGAGCCGACAACCGCTTCAATATCGCCGATCATCGATTTTAGTGAAACCGGGGAGATGCAAAGCGCGTAACAATGGCCTCGATGCACCGATATAGCTCCCTTAATTAAGGTATCTTGTTTAATTTACGTCATATTATTTTCACTATCAGATTTTAAATTACAATTTATACAACATTATACGCTAAAGAAGCAACGCGCGCGCCAACTGGTGGCGCTCGATAGCATTACTCGAGAGCAAGATTTCTTAACAATACCTTCATTTAAATCATATTATACGCCATTTTTAAATAAATCAGTAGTTTTTTCACAAAAGAGAGAACATTTTGTTCGCAAAGTTACAATTGCACAGCTAAATCACGCACGTTATTTGTGTTTCGCGTTGCAAGTAAAAACTGAAAAGCTTTGCTTGGGGTTGTACTTAGATTTAGATTTATTATTCTTTATATGCTAATATAGTAACGATCGTATGTATATTTTAACTAAGTAAACATGGTGAATTATTGTTGTGGTTTTAATTGTAAATGTAGGTAATTCAATAACTAATCCGAAGTTGCATTTTCATGTTTTTGCCAATTTATTCAATTCAGTTCGTACTCTCTTAAAATTAATTGTTCAAAAATGACTAATTGTCATAGCGAAAAAGTAACCACTAATAATTCTCGTCAACAGCAATTGGTTTTCCGAACAGTCAATTCCTTTGTAATTTTTCCGCTAAATCAAAAAATTTTCCATATATCTCAAAAACTGTTATACTTTTAATAATAATAATCTATAATTAAAAAAGCCTCTTGGGCAACGAACACGTCCATAAAAAAATATGATATAATACAAAATACAATGCAAAAATAAATAATAATTTACAATAATTGAATATACAAAGTAAAGATATGTATAATGGCAAATTATAGGTTTTAAGACAACTTATAACTATAGTAATAAAATAAATCAAAATTTATAATTGTAAAATTCTTCATCAGGTATTAATTAAACGTTTTTTAATGTCTAGATCTAGATCGATAAGAATTGTTTATCGAAATAATTTAAATTTTTTTCTGAAAAACATAATACACTCTAGTATATAAATTAATGTTACTGTGAGTATTTAATAGTATTTAAAGAACTAATGTCATAAGACGTCATTTTGTCGCACGCGGACAATTTATAAAACGAGCGACGAAGGAGCGAGTTTTGTAATGGACGAGTGCGACAAAAGGTCTTATGACATGAGTTCTTTATGCTATTTTACCTATTTTGCAAAAATTCTATAAAAAAATAATTTTATACCTTAAATTTAATTTGGTCGAATTTTACTTTACACAGTCATTGGTTTGACAGTTAATGTCAAAATTGATTTGCCATGCCGTCCTTAATTGAATTATTTACAATAAGCAGCTGTTAATGTTAAAGAAGAAAAAAAGGATTTTCTTTGAGGTTAAACAAAATTTATTGCCAGAAAAGTCTTGTAGGTACTAGAAAAATCATAAAAATATTTTAATCAATATGCAAAATATTATGCTGTTAAAAGTATAGCCAACCTATAAAATCAAAATTTTGGGTGGGATAAAGTATCTCATTAGTCATTATGAACGCAAAATAGATAAAACTTAAAAAAAATGGTCTACAGCAGGACTTTTATTCTTATCACATTAATGTAATTTCCACAAAATATAATTTCATACTATATACGAGAGTAAACATTTGAACAATACATGTTTAGAGCAGTGTTTTTTCACTACAATTTTTGACTAATTCATTTTTAGAGAGTATATTTTTTTGTGAATAATAAACTATACAAACATAAACTTAAATAAAACATTTTTATAAGTACTCAACCCCAGCCTAGCCATTTGTGGGTATTCTGCAAGGTTATCCTATCCGTAAGAACACATCGCTGGTTTGATGCAAGACTATCCTAAGTCCATTTTCAAAGAATTTGATAAAAACACTATTAAACATTTCTATTTATTGTAACTAAATTGTTTTTTTGCGTCATTCTTTTAAAAATTGTAATGTTTTACAAGAATGACGCAAAAAACAATTTAGTTACAATAAATAGAAATGTTTATTGTATTTTTCTCGAATTCTTTGAAAATGGACTTAGGATAGTCTTGCACCAAACCAGCGATGTGTTAGGATAACCTTGCATAATACCCACAAATGGCTAGGCTGGGGTTAAGTACTTATAAAAATGTTTTATTTAAGGTTATGTTTGTATAGTTTATTATTCACCAAAAAATATACTCTCTAAAAATGAATTAGTCAAAAATTGTAGTGAAAAAACACTGCTCTAAACATGTATTGTTCAAATGTTTACTCTCCTATATAGTATGAAATTATATTATAATAGTCTTGCACCAAACCAGCGACATACTTTCTCCGTCCCTATGGTTAAATTCAACTTAATCATAGTGTAGGAAGAAAAGAAAGTTTTTAAAATGATTGTCAACTGAATTTTTAATAAGAAATTGTAATTTTTTCTTTTTGTTATATTTTGATTTTTATATTTATGGATCCGAGTGTCATTCTAACCTGAGAAATCTATATTATTAACTACGGTTTCGCGAAAGGATCGAACGGTCGATTTGCAAGGGTTCAAGAAATCGATTGAAACTTTTTTACCTTATTTCTACATCTTAATGCAGTACTTTTTTCAAAAAAAAAATCTCGTCCATTGACAACTTTGTTTTTATTTTATTTTTTTCTTCGCTGTGTTAAAAATGAAGAAATTTCATTTTTTTTAAATAACTTTTTTATTTCAAAACGTATCGATTTGAAATTTGGACAAAATGTAGATCTTACTAATGACAATTAATCCATGAAAAAATTTTGTTTAGATTATAACGTACAGGGGGCGCTGGTGATAATTTAGTTTAAAATTTGACAATTTTTAAAGGGTAAATAATCGAAGAAGCAACTTTCTTTTATAAATTTGAGTATAGCACGTGAAAGTATTGATATTTGACTATTATTTGATATATTAACTTTTTTATGCAAATGATGTTTCTGTGGCCAGGATCAGTTTTGAATTAGCAGTAGCAGTATTCATAAATGCTTAGTTTAGTACATTTTGTCATTTTTATACAAATATTGTTTTATCTTTTATTAATAATTAAGTAAAGCATAACACATAAATGACGTTTAATATACAGGGTGTTTCACGTACTTAGTCCGTTGGAAGTTTCTAGGGAATCGCGAAAGACATCGATTTAAAATTTTAATAGCGTAAAGTATTCGCTTTAGACTCTTTTCCTAAATTATTTTAAACAAAATAATACTTCCTGTTTTACCGGAATACCTCATATATTTTTACATTATTTAATTCTACATAAAATTCTGAGTAAAATGGCTATACCATATCCTATACCTAAAGTCAATATTTTTTGAGTTATTATTATTTTTTCAATCAAATATTTTAATTAATTTTAAACAATGACAGATTTGGTGGTGATATTGTTACATTAAACCACATGTAGAATTTCAGAGGTTTGTTGATACAAAATAGTATTGAAAATATTAGAAATTGTTAAATGTCTCTGAAATTTTAACTTTAGGAAAGAGTTACTATAATACCAATCGAAAGATTCTTTAATGTTCTATTTGATTATGTTAAAACATACAGGGTTTTACATTTATAATAAAAACGTTGTTATTGTTTGAAGTTTGCCTAATTTCAAGTGGTTTTTCTCAAGGTATTTGTTGAAAAACCTTTAAAAAACTAAACAATGTTTTAATATTCCAAAAATTCCAACCCCATGTCAACAAACAAATTAAAGGCTATTTTGATTAACGTGCATTTTAACGAAAAAAATTAATATCTTGAAAACTATTGACTTTATGTATAGTCTAAATCAAATTGTATATTCTATTAAAATTTCAAATCCATACCGTTTGCGTTTCTCCAAAAACACCCTGTATAGCATTATATTAAATATAAAAAAATGCAAAATAACTAATTACAAAAAATCGAAAAACAAATGAATAAAAATATAGGTAGGTATATCTAAATAGCCGATTGCAACATAAAAAGTCTTTATTCTAATTTATTTATTGGGTAAATATTACTTTCCTCAGTTAGGAATTAAAATTGAAGCTTGTTTATCGAGTAAAACATAAATTGAAGCTTGGTTGTGGAGCAAAAAATAAAATTAAAGTAGGTTATAATTTCTAACTTGCTGATACTCTCTATAATTATTATTTAGAGTATTCATTTTAATAAATTAATATTTTAAGTTTATAGTACACTTATAAATTGAAACGCAATCAGTCATTTGCAACTTATAAACTGAACTGTTAAATTATCTTTCATGCTTCCAATGGTAGGTTACCATAGAGATAAGTCTGTGATGCCTACTATGATCAAAATTAGTAAACTTAAAAAAATTTAAAATTTATAAATAAAACTAATTTTAGCTCCATCTATGGCGATTTTTTAAAATAAATATGTAAGAATTGTATGTTATATATAAAATATTGTATGTAATATATAATACATTATCTTATAAAACTAGTTAAAAGAATTTATAATTTGTAAAACACGTTAGTATTGCGCTCTTTGAAGGCTTAACTTAAAAATGGTGTCTCTCGTAGAAACATAATTTGCATTTAGAAGTTTATATATCAAATAATAGTTAATTATCAGTACTTTAACGTGATATACTCAAAATTATAAAACAACGTTGCTTCTTCGACTTTTTAACCCTTAAAAAATGGTAAAATTTTAAATTAAATTGTCCACCGTGCCCCCTGTATATTAAAACCAAAAAAAAATAATACGTGGATTTATTGCCACTAATAAGGTCTACATTTTATCTTAATTTCAAATCGATACGTTTTTAAATAAAAATGTTATTACAAAATATCGAAATTTATCTATTTTTAACACAGTAGAGTGACTTAAGGCCTGAAAACCACAGGGGTCAATGGATGAAATTTTTTTTTTGAAAAAAAAGTACCATTTAGATGTACAAACAAGGTAACAAAAATATATTCAATTCTGGCATCACTTGCAAACAAATGTCCAAAATTTGTTCGATTTTTACGCGAAACCATAGTTAATACATTTTACAAAATTAAATTATTTTTTTATTTAACAATTGGCATATCATTATTATTAACAAACTATACTAGAGAAAAATAACGTAAAAATAATGGAGTAGAATTTAAAAACCTTCAGAATGTCAATATTTAAGTTTTATCCCATAGTGGTACAAATATGTTGTCCTTTATTACTAAAATTGGATATACTACATTCTTTTAAAATGACTAATTGTTATAGTGAAAAAGCAGCCACTAATATCTTGAATATTTAGCAGTCAATTTTTATGTAAAATTGTCTGTTGAATCCAAAAATGTCGTCAAAAGCAATACAACTAAAACGGTTTTTGAGATAAAGTTAATTTTTCAAATAATATCGAATTGACTATATCTTAAAAACTACTGAACTTTCAAAACTTAATAAGTGTTCACTATGACAACTAGTCATTTTTGACTAATTCATTTCAAAGAACATTTTAGCATTTTAGGGCAGTATTGTGTAAAATAGGTAAATAAACTATTTATTAAAAATTATACATAAAATACCAAAGCAGTTATTTAATAATACACTTTTTTCAACAAAAAATCTATGTTTGTAACGCAACCATATAATACGCTATAAATAATTAAACATAGGAACGACAAATTATTATAGTGATAAAATCTTTTCCGTCGCGTTAATAACCACCATGATTTCTATTTTGACGTATAAATCATTATCAAGCAGTTGCCGTGAGCCGAAATCAATTTAGCTGTTGAAAAATTAGAAAAAAAACGCGATAAAAGTCGTGTTATATGCATCGAAACATGTAATTTGGGGATCGTAGAAATATTATAGGGGTGAATAAATTTATGGATGGCGAAGATTGCGCATTTCCATGAAGCAATCTCGCGTAAAATGCTTTCAAAACTGCAGAAACGAATTATCGAGAATTTTGCAAAAAGTGCAATTCGATTTCGGTTGAGTATGAGAAAAATACCAATAAAATTATTCGATGCTGCTGATATTTTGCTTAAATTTGATCCACCTGAGCCGTTCTATCTAAAAAAAACTTAAACAATGGTTTAAAAAGTAGAATTTATGTACAGATATGAGAGAAAACGTATGAGAAAACGTATTCTTGTCTAGATATTCTATTAGGGTAAAATATTTTTTCTTGTACACGCGAAGGCAGAATCATAATATCTCTACTCATATTTTAAATAGAAACGTAGAAAAAAAACATGTCAGTTTGTCTGCGTTTCGTAATATTCATCTTAGTCTTACAAGATTAGTTTTACCCTTCTTTGCTTTAATTTAATCTTGTTTACATGTTTCGAACGAATGTGTCTGGAGAATTACGAAGCAATCAATTTTAGAAATTGGAAAGTCTCGTAGAAGAAACAAACATTCGGCTATAGTAGGTTAATATTGGCTAAGTTACGCCAAGACCCATTGATTTTATAAAATATTTCATTCCAGGTTTTCCGAAAACAAAAACTATCGGTTTCGGATACGGTTGCTTGCCTAATTTACCGAACTTGCTTTTTGCGAAAGTGTATGGACGAAAACTATTTTAATTAAATCGGCAACCCCAAGACATTGGAAATGTCCAAACCTTTTCGATCAAAATTACTTAAAACATTCTTTACAGTATTACAATTTTTTTAAATACCATCGGGAAATTCTGATCATGTGGGTTTTGTGTAATTTAAGGCTAAAGTCATTGTTTTTAATTAGGCGGTTAGTTAATAAATAACCCTTTAAACCATTTTGACAGCATGAGGATAATTAACCATGACGAATGAGCGCAATGATATTGAAAAATGATGCATAACGAATTAAGAAATAATTGATGACCCATCAATAATTTAGTCAACCCGTATGTTGAAGCCTTCCCCTACGATGTGTTTCGGCAATTAAAAAAAATAATTTAATTGGAGCAATTTAGTTGAGAACACGACTCCAGCGTACGTCGCTTAACAATTTTAAAGTAGGTAGAAGAAAATCAATACCTACTTTACCTACTAATGAATCGTGTTCTAATTTTAAAATTTTATTTGGATTTTAATTTTATTTTTAATTAAATAATTTAAATTATTATTTTTGAAAGGCTTATACGTGAGTAGGTAAGGCAGAGTGGTTTTCCTGCATATTAAGTACCTACCTATTTATCATTAATTTTTAATGCAGATTTAAATTTTTTTACCACTTAATATTTAATATGGGATAAAAAAACGCTAATTAATCAAGCTATTCCACAAAAACATAAATTCAGCAACAACAGCACACAAAAAAGATGAACCTAGGTATGATATACTGAATGGAATTATCAAAGCTTTTAGATATTTGAATTCAAAATGTATTTGTTGTCCGAATATTGCGATATGTATCTAATTTTAAGAAAATGTCGTGGTAACTACCAAACGGCTGCAGCTGTTTGATATCCTAATCATTAGCATCCTTAAATTTAAAGAGGAGACTTCAAAATGCGTTTTGTCCAAATTGCCTAATTTTCAGAAAACGCAAAAGTCTTGTGTGAAGTAACTGATATATTTCGATCAGAATTCAAGATTCCAGTAAATTTGAAAAAATAGTTCCTCAAATAACTCAACCTTAAAAATATTTATCACTTAATAATTTCAAAAATCTGAAAAAATAAGAATCCTTATAACTCAGTTTGTTTGGAATTAACAGAGACGTTATACTGTTAATAGAAAAAAACAATATATTTCAGAAACTTTATTAAAAAAAAAACGTATCACACTGTTATAAAAATCAGATTTGGTAACATGAGTTTGTAGTACCCAGTACTAAGGTACTCCTCCAATTTCAGAATAAATCATCCAGTACCAATTTTCCAGAAAGTCATCTTTTTCTCAAAAAGTGAATTTTCAGACAAAACGCATTTTGGACCAGCGCACAGTGTTTCAATTCTCGAAAATATCGGCAAAACCTAAAAAATTTTCAGGTAAATTTTGAGTTAGATGGGTAGTTAATACCTGTCTCCATCCTGTATTAAAAAAAATTATATAAAATACGTATATTTTGTCTTATACATCAGTTTAAACTTGACGCTTTCAGTTAAAGGTACTTTACACGCGATCGTTGCGGAAAATTGTTTATTGTTTAAGAGTGAATAACTTGTGTTTGGTGTGTCCGATTGTTATGCGGTTTGATGAAGGGTGATCTTTAAGGTATGTACAATTTAGATATGTATTTGTTTTTCGTAGATTTTGCTTGTACAACGGGTTATCGTAACCAACAAGATCTGTCTGTTAAAATCGCAAATTTTGAATCGAGCTTTTAGAACAATGGAGCTACAAAAATTGTAATGAATTGTAAGGCATCAGTTTAAGATCAGTTAAATAGCTTAGAGTTTTGTCTATCAAGCCATCAATAAATTATCTGCCCCAACTTGCCCCCAGCTCTTTAAAACTACATGTTCTTGGGCGCTCAGGCACGGTTGTGGGGGCGGGGTCGGTAGGGTTGTGTTGTTGAGTTTGGCTCATTTTTGCGGTATTTTATGAATATCCATTTTTTTACAATTTTTGCTTTTTTTTCTCTGAATTTTTTTTTGCTTTTTTTGGACGTTTCAGAGCATTTCCTTATAAGATTTTTTTTTATTTCTGGGTTGCGTTCATGACGTTTACTCGATTCACTCGGATTTAACTCAAAACGTTTAATACAACAGCGGTGTCTAGACTTTCACTTGCGTTAATCGTTTGTGTCTACTAAGATATTTAACAATAATTTTACATATTTAACCCATCTCTTGTAGGTGCGTTAAAACAACTCCGCATGCCCATTGTAGTGTGTTAATGTCAAATTTGAATTGTAGTTATTTGTGTTGACAATTATTTTAGCGAATCCAGTGACGGAGATTGTTTAATATATTATGTAGGTATTAAATAATATCATATAAATGTAATTATAATAAACTAAATTAAGCTATTTTATAAAAAAATCTTTTATTTACATTTTAAAAAGAAACTCTTCCGAGTTTTTAATTAATTTTGACAATTTTTTAATAAAAATGTCTGCCATTTGAGGTCCATCATTTTGAATTTTGGAATTCTATTTCCAGATTCATTATCAGCGACCCCAAAAACCCCTGTATGTTGATTTTCAGTTTATTCCGTCAATTTTTTGACAAATATGTCCGCCATTTTGGATCTACCATTTTGAATTTTGGAATTCTGACTCCAGATTCGTTATCAGCGACCCCAAAAACCTCTATACGGATTTTCAGGAGAATTCTCTCTCCTTGATATTTTGCCGAAAATTTCGAGAATTGAAACACTGTGCAGCGGTTGCGAGAAACAGGTAGAGTGGACGCTATTGTCGTTCTTCCTGGGAGACCGGAGAACTCCGCAAGCAGAAGAAGCGGTTCCGAATATGATTAGAGAAAATCCTCGTGCATGTATTTAAGTCATTGGACGTAACTTGAACTTGAGCTACAGCACCATCCAACGCATCTTAAAAGGCGTCCGTAGCAGTGCATTTTATTTTACTTGCAGGTCCTAAGGGAAGAAGACTGCCTACCCAGAATGAACTTTTGTCGGTGGTTTTTAAAAATAATGAGAGACAGGCAAAGCAACGTTTACCCGCGATGGGATTTTCAATATAAATAACAGTCATCACTGGGCTGTTAAGAATCCCCATGTTATGAACCGGAGTGGGTTTCAGAATCGGTTTTTAATGAACGTTTGGGCTGACATAATCGGCCACAATCGTACAATTTTTTTAAACGATCGCATGAACGACAATACTTACCTTCTTAATTTTTGGCATGACCTCCAAGAACTTCTCGATGGCCTCATTTTGGCAACTTATGAATTATGATTTATTATTTGGATCTCGCGCCTGCCCATTTTGCTCTTTAGGTCAGGCAGTGGAGGTCCAATTGCCTGGCCTCCACGAATCCCTCATATTACCCGCCTCGAGTTTTACTTAAAAGCATTTACCGATAATGTCAAAAGTTTCGACAACGCATCAGTGATGCTGCGGCAACAGGAGAAGACATTGAAGCCAATGAGCAAAACTTTTTCTTCAACATTTTGTGGTGACAAATGAATTTTTGACTTTGATTGAAATTAAAAGATTTCGTCCTAAAAAAGTTTCCATGTTTTCAAATGTATGTTCTTATTGTTTTTTTGTTCCCATTATTTGTAAGTACACTACCGTCTGGCCAAATTAAAACGTCTATTTCTTGGAACATTTTTGCACATGGCTAAGCGTCCTGGCGATGGTTCGACATTTATAAATCACCCTGTATATAATGTTAATATAAATTAATTTAAAATGTGTGGCCTACAACAATCAAAATATATTGAAATTAAATAGAAAGAGTGGTTCCATCTATCGAATTTAGCTCGAAATCAGTATACGATCGTATGTAAGTGTGTCACGGGTTACTGTAGAATAATAGAATAATACAAAAGCCCACATAAAAATATGTATTTTAAAAAAGTGTTAGTCTCGATGAACCTTTATTACATGATTTACTTTGAGTAAAAACGCCCTGTATACAACACGGCCTCGTTAGATAAATGTAATATTAAAAGTTCTTTGGTTTATATTATTTTGGAACATAATGGAAACTTGTCAATTAAGTTTTTATAGATTGGGTTAAAAGTTATAGAAAATCAATGGGCAGTAATGCAATAACCTACAATATACGTAGCTCGTTTATTGTACGTCAATGTGAAATCAAATTAAAAATGACTATCTTTTGAAACATTTTAATTGAACTTTATAGATTGACACTACATTGTTTTCACATTTGATTCCAAGCACTGGGGTTTCCGATTAACAACGGCATGAGCCGTTTAGTGCCAAAATTAAATTTATTTAATTTTTATCAATTTTATTTTTATCTTTATAATTTCAACACTTTCAACACTTTAATAAAATGAATTAAAGGGGTTTTCAGATTTAATTAAGATAGTTTTTTAAAATCACCACATCCAGAACACATACGTATACTCAGAAAATAACGATACCAATAAGAATTTTTAATTTATCGCGGTTCGAATAGGAATGAGTGCAGAAATGTTTTAAAAATATAAGTAAAACCTGTGTTTGAGTGTTTAATTGAGTGCATTAGTGTTCTGTACATCAATGATTACTGTTTTATTTTCTCCGTGTGAGACATCATTTTCTATTGATTATGAACAGTGTTAAATTTATTGATTGTTCATAATCATTTTTATTCATTTCAAATTAATTAATCAAAATTGTCAGAGCGAAACAGCAGCTACTAATAATTCTAGTCAACAGCAATTTGTATGCCAGTCATATTATATGTAAAATTTACTATATCCCAAAAACTGTTCTACTTTTATAACTTTTGATAAAAATTTTGGATTCAGCGGACAATTTTACATAGGAATTGACTGCCAAATAACCGGGTTATAAACATTGATGTGCAGTACCCTAATTCACTCAATATACAATATCAATAGTCAAGGTCAATGTACTAAAAATTTATAAATTTGATTAATTAATTTATCTATATAATTTTTGATTAATAAATATTTTGAAAAACATCAAATCTGTAGGTAAATTTGGGCAACAAGTTCGATCTGTACACAAAAACAATTGAATTTATACATTCAAATTATAAATTATTATATTAATTATGTTAAAGTAATAGCTAGTAGTAGTAATTAGCTAAAATTCTCCTGCTTTAGGCAATTTTTAAAACTTCTTAATTTGGTGTCAAACATTTTGACTTGAATCCGGACTACTTATTATAATAATTATTTGTAGTTAAACCGAAGCCCTGCTTATAAAGCTATAGCTAAATCTATATTTATAGCTTTAGCTATGTATATCATCAATATTTTTAGCACAACATACAATTTTGGTTTCCATCAAAATGTTGTCTATGTCTATACATAAATTCTGCCTTCTGAGTAGCAATTACATAAAAACCCACCATTTCCATAATATATTCTTATAATTTAAATTCGCGTTTTTTGCGAAATGCTTTTAATACTTACTTTTGCACAAGACTCCACTTAATGTGTAAAATGTGAAAAGTTACCTGAAACAAAATAACCACTTTAAATTTCAATGTCAAAAATAAAAAATGCAATACTTTCTATTTTTTCAAAACTTATATCTTTGTTTAAACATATGTATAGAAATGGCAATATTTGTCGTTATGCCTTAAAACTCAATATAAGCAATTAAATAAAACTTCAGGCCACGAGTGGCCATCAAAAGCGAATCGGTTAAACTGTAGGGTAAACGGGGGTAATTGATAAAAACAAATTCTTCGAAACGTGTTGCCATAAATTTCCTTTTTATCAGATCAGGTGACATCAGTAACTTAACGGTGATCGAATAAACCATGATTGATACACGAGGGGTAACGTGCCCCGGGGTGCGAAATTTAAATGAGATCACGCGATGACCCTGCTGCGATCTGGCTCCCTAATTTCCTTTAAAATCGACAGCGGATTCGACGATTTCGTATTAAACAAACATTGGAATTTGTTTTACCCGATACGTTGTATACTATATATATTTACATACCTAAATTCATTTGCATCTAGACATGTCTATCTTTTATGGTAGTTGAAATAGGTTTTATAGGAAAATATAAAAAATGCAAATTCAACCTAAATGACGATACAAGATAAATATAATGCAATAGAGTTTTATTAAAGTAATAAAAATTACATTAAATGTCAAGTAATCCATTTTAAATTATTACAAGTTAAGCAAAGATTAAATACAAATATAGAAAGTATAACACAGGTAAATAAAAATAAGTTTTATAAACAAATACGTTACAGAAACAAATTTTAAAATTTATAATTTTAAAACTTTTTTAGATTATAAAATTGATTTAATAACAAAACCAATTTAAGCTGCTGAATACATTTTGTTTTTGAGGGCTATTCCTGAAGACTTTTTGGTAGATGATTAAAGATTTTTGGATCCCCAATAATCAGTGCCTTGCTGGGCAAGTTTGGATTTGTGCAAGGCTGTTTTAAATTCATCTTTTTTCTGGTATAATCATGTAAAGCAGTTTTTGGTAAAGATTCTTAAATTGGAACATACAAACTTGATGAAACATGATAGGATGTATATTGCATAAAAAGTTAAAATCTTTTCTGCTATGTTTGTCTGTTTAATAGAACATTATACTCGTAATAACTTTTTTATAATTAAAATACATTTTGAGACTCACCAGATAAACCCCAAAAAAGGATGCCATAGCTAATCTTATTGTGAAAATTTGATAAATGCAGTGTAATTTATAACTGTTTATATTTTTGAATAAATGTTAAGTATGAATATCACATTTTGGATCACAAAAAATTATATATTGAGTCTTTTTAACATTTAATGATGGTTGGAACTCATCCACTCTTTAACGATTGTTTCTTTACAGTCAGTTTTTCCACTATACAAAAGGGAAGTATCATCGGTATAATGGCACATATTACAGTGTGAAACGTTTGCTACTAATACATTAATGTAAATAATGAAAAAGATGGGACCTAATATTGACCCTTGAGTTACTACATCTTCTTTGGAATATTTATTTTTTCATTTTACAATTTCATATCTACCTGTGAGATTTGACCTAAATAATTTTTAACATTGGCCTCTGACCATATATGTATAATTTGTCTAATTTGTCTAATAACAGTTCGTGACTGACAGTGTCGCATTGCTTAGATCACTAGGCATTTAAAGTTTTGGTTAATAATTTATTTATGGTTGTATCTACTTCCCTATTTGCTTTGTATCCAATGGATACTATCCATGCTTTTGTTTATTTAAAATACCTTTTTTTTCAAAATTTTCCAATAGTCTTGATTTTAACGCTTCCTCCAATATTTTTGAAATTGTAGGTAATACCGAAATTGGCCTATAATTATTGGCCATTATAAATTATAATGGCCAATAATTATAGGCCAATTTCGGTATTACCTACAATTTCAAAAATATTGGAGGAAGCGTTAAAATCAAGACTATTGGAATATTTTGAAAAAAAAAATTAAAAAATTAAATTTATAATTATTGTAGCTTTTCAAATCTCCTTTTTTTATAATGGACCGTACAACTTTTGTCATTTTAAGTTAGTTTGGAAATACTTCTTCATAAATGCACTTTTTAATAATTATGAAAATTGGTTTTGAAATATAAAGTATGCCAACAAGAGCGCATGATTTAATTTTAAATAAAAACACATTTATTTTGTGAATTAAGCCAACATTTTTATATCAACATGAAGAAAAATATTTTTGAATAACCTTTTCGCATAAATGTTAAAGATTTCCAACTGTTTAAGGCTTCACCTTCACTTAGCCCTAAAGAAAAAAGTCCATTGGCGCTAGATCGCACGATCTTGGTGGACAATGTTGATCACCAAATCGAGAAATAACACGGCCTGGAAACTTGATCTGCAGTAACACCATTGTGAAACAATGGCATTGTTTCACTTGCTTTGTGGTAGGTCCCACCGTCTTGTTGGAAAAATATGTCCTCCAAATCAATTACACCCAATCCGGGCCACAAAAAATTCAGATTCCCTTAATGTGGCTATATTTTCGAGTAACCGACAAGGACGACAACGAACAATGGTCTTCTGATCCATTGGAATAAATTTGGTCTCAAATTTTGTAATTAAACGCCTCACTGTCGATTCATTTGGCGCATAATTGCGACCGAAAACTTGACGAACTGTTTTCGCAAAACTTTCACCATTTTTGTAATGTGTTTTTACAATAATTAAACATTGTTCGTTTGAATATTTCTCCGTTGTTAAATGGCGTGGTCTGTACGTAACAACTGTCGAAAAAAAATCACCGTACAACTTGTTTTAACAAAATGGCGCTCTTGTTGGGACACCCTTTCTCTTTGGTCTTTAAATTTGTTGTTATATTTCAGTTTCGGTTACATTGCGACAGTAAAAGGATTATTCAACTGACTAAGTTCTTCTAAGGTGTTTTTTACAGGTGGTATTTTTTTAGAGTATCATCAATAGAATTTTTAAATTAAACTTTTCTGAATGGTTGATAATGTGATAGGACTTTAATCTTGAATAAAACAAATACTTTTTGGTCATATAAAGTAAATAAAAAATGAAAGATATTACGTTATTTATTTTTAAACAATTCTTAGGGCATAAAACCTGTACCTACTCATGGAGGTCCAATTTTCAAACATTGGTGTTTTTACAATAATTAAACATTGTTCGTTTGAATATTTCTCCGTTGTTAAATGGCGTGGTCTGTACGTGACAACTGTCGAAAAAAAATCACCGTACAACTTGTTTTAACAAAATGGCGCTCTTGTTGGGACACCCTTTCTCTTTGGTCTTTAAATTTGTTGTTATATTTCAGTTTCGGTTACATTGCGACAGTAAAAGGATTATTCAACTGACTAAGTTCTTCTAAGGTGTTTTTTACAGTTGGTATTTTTTTAGAGTATCATCAATAGAATTTTTAAATTAAACTTTTCTGAATGGTTGATAATGTGATAGGACTTTAATCTTGAATAAAACAAATACTTTTTGGTCATATAAAGTAAATAAAAAATGAAAGATATTACGTTATTTATTTTTAAACAATTCTTAGGGCATAAAACCTGTACCTATACTCATGGAGGTCCAATTTTCAAACATTGGTCGGCTGATTTTGCAATAAACCGCTTGTGTTATCCCTTTCATCAAAATGTTTAAACATTGCTATTTGATCTGAATGGACCAGATATTACACGTTATCATAGAAAATAATTATTATATATAATTATAATTTAGAGATGTCAATTTACATGACCTTGGTGTAATGTTTTTTCGAAAAATAGCTTGTAAGATATTTTATAGAATTTGTTAGTGGACAGAGGTTTGGGGGATTTTATTCTATACATTTCCAAATAGTGAACATAGTGGGAACCTTTTTTATGCTACAGAGTAAGCTTTAGTAAGTAGCGTCATTGAGGTTTAAAATCGCCGAATTATTTGTTTAATTATATTAATGGTTGAATGTTCGCAGTTGATAATGATAAATACTGCACTTATTTTATAAAATAAACATTGAAACATTATTATATGGCACTATTTTTACACATTTGTTTTGTATTTTTTCTTTACTAAAAATATTTTATATTCAACTTTGATTTTTAATTGCTTTAATATTCTATATATTTTTAGGGTTGTAGATTATAAAAATACCTCCAATAAATTTAATCAAGTTTTAATAAAATTGTGTTTAATTTAATTTGGAAAAAACACTATTTTAAAATCAATAAAACTTGGTCACTTCATAAGAACATCTGAGTTTTCAGGAATGAAAGCTTTAAAGATCCTACCAAGGAAAATGCAAGAAAATTCAAAGAAAATGGATCTGTTGACAACCAATTAATTTATTTTTGTTTGTCATATTTATCTGTATATTAAATAATTAATATATAATTTCTAATCTTAAATATTTTTTTTAAAAAGTCCCTATAGATGCGATAATTTTACATTTAGTTTATACAGTATTTTCTTGTTTATTGTTTATAAACAATCAAACTTTTCAGCAGTGTTTTCTTATAAAAAAATCTCTGCAAGGCGTTGTTCAAAGCCAATGATTTTACTTTTGTAAATACATTTTTCTATAATGCTTTATTTTTTTCGTTTTAAAAAAATTGCACTAAAAGTAAAATAAATATTTTCTAGGCCTCGAAAATTATTTTTAAAAGTAAAAAGTCTTGTCGGGTTGATATGTTATAAAAATTTGGTAGATTAAATTGCAGATATTTATTGTTCGTGTGCGCGCATTTCGTGTTGCGCGCTTCTCCCTTGCTTTCGTAGATTTTACGCTGGATTTTAATGATAATAATTTCTATTGTATGGTTATGCTAAATTTAGGGTCCACTTGAGAAAGCTTACCCATTACTAAATGTAATTAGGTATTGCTAATAAACGATTTATTTTTTTATATGTGCAATAGAAACTGAAAATTAAATTTAATATTAAAAGAAAAACTACACACCTAATAGATTATTGTACGTATACCTACAGGAAAAAAGGTTTAGCCCAACTATTATTTGTTTCATTTAACTAAATCTTTTGTTTCAATAGAGCCAACCAAACATTTCGTTATTTTAACAACCGCATTTAGTAATATTTTACAATTACATATTTGGTTAAAACAAACATTTATATAGTAAAAGTGACCTTTACCTACCAGTCCAATGTACTAAATACATTTGGTTGAATTGACTCAATTTGTTACCCTAACTAGGTTAACGGCTTGGTACAAATTACCCATAGCGTTTGGCGCATTTATATACCCAACCAGTGCTGCCAGAGCAGATGGTCGGATAATCCGTATATATTCGTGGAAAGGGTGGGGGGAAGCCTCGAAAAATCCGTAAAAATCCGTTTTTGTCTAAATTTCGAAAAATTTCTTCTATAAGGGGGATTTTCGTGACAAAACATACCTTTCGTCAAAGAAAATCCGAAACATCTTAGAATTTTTCGGGGGAGTTTCAGAAGTTTGAACCTCTTCGTCAGTGATATAATTCTCGTCACTTTCCATTTTTCACAAAATAAAGTATTTTATATACAGATTCGGATATATAATAAACATTGACTTTGAGATCAAAATATTGCCACAATGCAGTTCAATGCACTGAACTGGAGTCAGTATTGGTTAGTCGTTACTATTGGTGGCATTGCGCCGCTTATATATTGGCAGCAATAACAACGTGTTATAAAACCTTAACAAATGATATGAAACTATCGTTCTCTTTGTCACACTCAATGAAAAAGCATATGTTTCGCATATATTCGGCGTTTAAGAACCCTATATTAAGAACACATCCTTTTTCAATCCGCTTTCTTTTTCTGTCTAACGTAGTAAAAAGGAAGAGGAATAGAAGCGTGACAAAGATGATCAAAAAACGGGGCAAAAATGATGTTTTTTTAGTATTAGTATGAAGCTATCTTAAAAATCCGTAAAAATCCGTATTTGATAAAAATCCGTTCAAAATACGTTTCCAATTTCTCTAGACCTGGAAAATCCGTAAAAAACGGATAAATCCGTTCATCTGGCAGCACTGTACCCAACAATAAAAATAAAATCTTGAAATATTTTATATTTTTTATAAAGTATTGACAGCTGTTTCCACCTTTTAGTATCGAATAACTTCAAGTTGTCAACTTGTAGTGTCACACCAAAGTAAAGGACTACCTGAGCTTATATACTCTTCATGTAAGTCAACAGAGGCGAGATTTAAGAACATCTCGTGATTGCCGCGATCGGTACACACTATGCAACCAGGAATGCACGGCAAATTGTTTTAATCGTTTTAACAGAGTGCTTACGGTTGAAGTAACTCTTATTTTACAAAAAAACATATTTTGGTTGGTTTCACTAAAGTTTTCTGGGTTAATTTATCCAACTTAAAAAAAAATAACTTTCTGGTTTAGTACCGTCAAATTAATCTACTAAATAAATATGGGTCAACTAAATTAATATAGTTAAATTATAAATAGATGTTTAAATGTTTTAAAAATCAACAAAACATGATGACATCATAAAGCGGTCTGCAAAAGAGCATACCAAAATGAGGGCTTTATCATCCTGCAGGAGTCTTATCGTTGCCGTGACACGGGTTGGCTTTTATCCTGCACGCTGCTCCTGACGTTGCCCACCGAATGTCCTTATAATTCCATTACTTATCTCCCTATCCGAATTTTTTATCTATTAGTGCACAAACTCTACTTTTGTATGCCATAATTAGTTTACTTACTTAGGACTTGATGGCGAGTTCATGTTCGTATAATAAAGCTCTAATAGGCGTAACTAAGTTAACAATTGTTATCCCTTTAAGTCAATTAAAAAAAGTTTTTGTACCTATATAAAGTAAAATGGAAAAATTGCTTTGGTGACCGAAAACTATTTAACAAGAAAAATTGATTTAATGATAAAAAATTATACTGTCAAGCTGGAATACGTATATGGTTTTGGATACGCTCATATCTACCAGAATATTTAGAAAAATATCCCAAAAATGATATTTTGGATGATTATTATATATTTTCATTCTAAAACGTACAATGTAAAAAATAGACTTGGTGCTCTTTTAGTGGAAAATTTATTTGAACAGCGTATAATAAACCCATTATCCGTTAAATTTTTCCCTTTTATAAGTTGCGCTCACCAATTAAAAGTCCCTGGGAATCAGTGCAGTATTTCCTGCTAGCCAGCGTAAAGTTCCCTAAACAAACCCAGAGAGGGCATAAATTTCAAAATCTAATTAAAGAGACAGAGTGTTTTCGAAATATAGACACGGCGGCACTTTTGTAAAAGTTTGCCGGCTAAGTGAATAATTAAGTTAGGATACACAAAAGTCAACTTCTGTTTAAAAGATAAAAATAAAAGATAGGGATATAAGTAATTCCATTAAGAAGATTTATTAAATTAATTAACAGGCAATGTAATAAAAAATCCTGAAATAAAATTAGGGACCCCATTAATATATAGGTAAAGACAAAAATACTGTGCAAACATTTTTGGAGACATAGTTTTCCAAAATACAATGCGTCTTAAAATTGGATTGTATTGAAAATCCACCACCGGTTTTTAAAAAAGAAAAACTTATTTTTTTCATTTTCTAAAATCTAAAGAACTGAAAAAAATTAAAATTTAAATACTAACTTTTTAAAAATAAATCAGTCAAAAATGACTATAGCGAAAAAGCAGCCACTGATAATTCTGTGGGTAAAAGGCATAAGGGGATAAGTCAAAACAATCAATTTTTTAGTAGTGCCTTAAACGTGTTCGCATTAATTTAGGAAATACATTTATGGTTAGCGGGTATATCCTTTTGCCAGCACATGTCATATGCTAGCAAAAGGGTATGCTCGCTAACCATAAATATATTTCCTGAATTAATACGAACACGTTTAAGTCTCTACCGAAAAATTGCTTTTTTGGACTTATCCCCTTATGCCATTTACCCACAGAATTCTTGTCAAGAGCAATTTATATTACGGGCATTTAGCAGTCAATTACTGTGTAAAATTGTCCTCTGAATCCGAAAATGCAGTTAAAAGTTACAAGAAGTAGAACAGTTTTTAAGATAAAGTCAATTTTCAATATAATATGAGTGTTTTACATTAGAATTGGCTACTAAATGTCCGAGATACCAATTGCTGTGGACTACAGTTATTAATGGCTGCTTTTTCACTTAGCAAACTAGTCATTCTTAACTAATTTATTTTTGGAGAGTGCGTCATTGATTTTTTTTGGTTTTACGAGCATTGGCGACTTTGGTTAGTGACCCTTCGACATTTAACTTTTTAGTAAAAAAGATAAAAAAAATCTTAATTGCTTTCTCTTGCCATAGACCGTGGTTTTTCTGCTCAGTTGGTCAATATTATTTTATAACTCATACTTTAGATGTTAATTAAACCTATCTTAAAATGAATAAGTCAAAATGACTAATTCATTAAGTGAGAGACTATAGTATTTTAGTCTGCTTTGTAATTTTCTGTTATTATTTCCCGTACCTATATGTATGGTAAAAACTATATATAGTTTTTATAGGATACTTCCTTTTGCCTTTGCATTAGAATATTTAATAATTTTATGTTGTGGATTTTTTTGCAGAACGTCCTCCCAGATTCTTAAACCGGTCCAAGATGGGGGTGGTTTGTGTTTTTTAACTTTTTATTTTACTCAATTTTTTTTTGTAAAATTCATTATAATTTGTTTGGTATTGACCTGAGTCTGAAATGTATGTCCTATTTTTATTTTTCTTTAACCCCTAGAGAATTACTACTAGTCCGGTCAATATAGACATTTTAAATAACAATAATTCCGACAGAGCTAAATTTTGGTAGAGACTTTGAGGAACACCAGTAGAAATAAAGTGCCAAAAGTCCCCATTGGATCCATGTGTGCTAAAAAGTTTCTCAAGGTGAAATTGAAAATTTTCGTTTTTTTTTTATATTTTGTCGTGTATTTTTTACAAAAGTTAGTTTCAAATTTTAGAATGGCGATATCTTAGAAATGGTGATTCTTAGGAACAAAAGTATAAGGAAAATTTTTGTAGATAATGTTATGATCTACATATGCATTTTTGTTTGGGCTATATTTTTGATAAAACTTACGGTTTTAGAGAGAAATAAAAAAAACGAAATTTTTGACTTTGACCTTGAGTAACTTTTGGCATTTTATTTATACTGGTGTACCCAAGGTCTCTACCAAAATTTAGATCTGTCGGATTTTTTGTTATTTAAACACTATTTTTATGTCCAATTTGCCGGACTATACTATCAAAGAACAAAAACCTATGGATTATGGAAAAACTATATAGTTACTGAATTGCTACACAAATTCAGTAAGCATTCTTTTGAAGACAGTATTTTCAAAGAAATACTTCCATGTATAGGTTATTTTGGAGTAAATCTGTCTGGAATCAATACTTCCCCATCATATTACATCTTAAATTTCTTTGTCAGAAATATTTCTACACCTGATCCGCCGATCTTTGGCCCTTTTTAAAAATGACAGTGGCGCATAGGTGAAGGGTTGCCAGGTAACAGCGGGGATGGGACGCGGTGCATCGTGGCGTCGCGACGCGTCGCGTGTACGCGTCGTCATGGAGATATCGCTGGCGTAGCCTCTTTGATCGTTTCCGTCGTATCCGAGGCAAATTAGGTGGAATTATAAATGAATGATTTGACGTCCGTCGAATAAAATCATGTCTGATGGGAAAATACAATTGAATAGGATTTAACGTGTGTATAAAATGAATTTCACAAAGTAAGAGGAAAACAATTTTTTATTGGCAATTATATTTTATAATAGGATATTATTTATAAAGTTTGATAAACGCCATTTTAGTCTCTATAAAAATGAATTAGTCAAAAATTACTAATTACAATAGTTATTAGTAACGCTTTTTCACTTATAGGTACCATGGTTAACCATGGTATACCATGGTATCCCAACATTTAACAGCCAATTTTTATGTAAAAAGGTCCCCTGAATCCGAAAAAACCGTAAAAAATTCTGAAAGTAGAGTAGTTTTTGAGATATAGTCAATTCCATATTATATGGAAAATTGACTATATATTGAAAACTGCTCTACTTTTCTAACGTTTGACGACATTTTCGGATTCAGGGGACAATTTTACATGGAAATTGAAAGAATTATTAGTGGCTGCTTTTTTGATATGACATTTTTGACTAATTCATTTTTAGAGAGTACTTTTTTACGACCATGGTCGTAAGTATTGCAATACTTAATATTACCAAAAAAATGATTTAAATTAAATATTTGTATAAAGGGACATCTATACCAAAATAAACCATTTTTGACGTAATTTTCACCATTGTCCATTATTATTTTAATAAAACTTAATAATTATTGATACTTTAAAATATTAAAATAACTTCAAAATATGATTATATTGAGAAAATATTTTATCCTATAATTTTTTTTATTACTATAATTAAAAACTATTGTTAAACTATTATTACAAAGTATTAAATATGTTAAATGTACAAAAAGTGACAGTTGTATTTATTGGAATTCCAGTTAGAATTTTTAACTTGGGAATCTACCGGCGTTAAAATCTTAAATTTGTTTGTGTAAATCACAATTTATCCCTTGAAAATAGACTAATAATCGATATAGAAGTTAAGATAGCGAATCGTTTTAATTTTTTTTTCTCTATTGAATAAGTGGCCATACCAGCGATGAACAGAACAACAGTACTAGATCCAGTTGTACTAAACGCCATCTTTTTATGGTGAAACACATTTGCAATCTTGATATTCTTGACTTTAGTTGTGGCCCACCAGCTTTTAAAACTTCTTTAACTTTAGTATATGGTAGGAAGCCTTTGAGAAGAACACCTTTAGCATATCTTAGTACAGACATTTTGTGGATGAAAGTAATAGGTGGAGTTCGATTTTGTCTTTCGTATGTGGTGCATCGCACTTTCATCTCTGGGACATCGCTCGATGAAAAAGCTGACTTTGACCCAGGAGGAACAAAATTGGATTCCGGGTATAGAAATATACCTGTATTTTTGGACAATATCGCATGCTTTGACCTTCTAGCGAGGTATTTTGTGATTTGTAGAACACATTGAGTGGATGATCCAAGATTTGGAAAATTCACTTGTCTATGGCGGATGCTGGATGGCTTCGTGAAGCGCATGGACATTAAAACTTGTTGCTCGTCAAAATGGTACATTGAAACCGACACCATTAAGGCCTTTGGCCATCAAGAAAGAAGAAGAAAGTAATAGGTACTTCTGGTTACGTAACAATTTGGGAATACATCCGGGGTTATTTTCTTCTAGTTTTAAACTTCTAAAGTCAAATAGCGTATCATGAACCGATTCCAATATATATAAAGAAGATTGTAATCTTCTATAATAATTATTGACATAAAAATTGTTAAAAATTGTCAAACTTTACTGGAGAATACTGACATTTTAGAAAAGTTCAGTTTCAGTAATGCTTCTTTTTTATGTTTTCTTTACCTTTATGTTTTATCTACTTAAGAATGTTTATTTTCTTTTAGTTTTAGGTTTTGCTATCAACGAATGTGAATTACCTTTTATTAAGTAGATAAGTCAAGTTATGTGTTACACTAAAAAAATATTAAAAGTTATCAAAGTTACCTATTTCACCAAAATCTCCCTATTTAGGTAAAATAACAGTACAAGCCCAAGACTTGTTTTATAGAGCAAAACCCGCTTTTTCAAGTTTAATGTGAAATGATGGGTAATTATAAGATCTATAATAGTTGCCTATGTACATGTCAAAACTGTATCCAAAATATTTGTGCGTGAAACACTTGTTTTAGTTTACTTAAACTTAGGTTTTTGGCCTCGTATTGTTTTTAATTTGAACGATTTAATTACAGTTTGGACTATTGAATTTGGATTAACAATAATAATTTAAATATGTAATTTATATCCTGTAAAAATAACGATCTCCATATTTTGTTATAAATATTTTTTCAATAATTCAATAGCAAATAAAATTAAATTTTTAAATTTTATTCGGTTTAAAAGATTATTAGTAGATTCAATAATCAAACATTTAGTTTATTTAAATGAAAGAACAGGGGAGCGAAAATTTGGTAAATCGTTCTATATTTGAGGCATTTAGGTGTATTAGCCCTCTTAGGGCCATTACGAATACAGTTTGGTCTAATTTCCTGTTCTGTAACCATGCACAGACCTTCTTTGCACATTATCAAGTCGGCTGTCTACCATTTTCCATTCTCTTGTATCATATTTTAGAAATTGCGCGCTAAAAGCCGCAATTTTAAATTGTTTAATAAAGTGGAAAATCTCTGGGTTAATACTAGAAAATTGCTTATAAAAATGCACCCCGTAAGTATTAAGCCATATTTACTGCAAAATTGTTTTAATTTTGGCGATATTCACCATTTTGGTCGTCAAGAGAGTTTCATATAAAATGCTATACTATCGGTACAAATTTAATATCGGGAAAAATTAAAATAAATTTCCACAAACATTTATTAAAATCATTTAATGTTAAAATGAACTATTGCGATTAAATTAATTTACATTTATTTCTGTTTAAAAACTATCCACCATATACGCCAAAGAAGCATCGCTAGTAGGCACCGTTGTCATCGTAACAAAACGACAAATTTTAATAATCAGCTGTCAAACGCGTATGTTAGAATAGTATATTCTGTAACAAGTTTGGAGTACAGTTTTAGACTATATTTTTTTCTACGTTTCCAAAAAATACCATGGAAAAATAATTTAATTGAAAGAAAGTGAGGTTGTATCGGTCTAAAATTTGTTAGATATTAAAAACAGAGATGTCGCCACGAGTGTTTATTCTGTCATCAGATGATAGAATATTTCATTCTGTAACACTTTACGGAATATATGTCATAAAAGTGATATTAGAAGGGTCAAATTCTGTAATAGGAGTGGAAAAATGAGTGTTTTTGGGAATAAGCCCGAAAAAGGTTAAAAATATCGAGAAAAAAAAACCTGGAACGATTTGTTTTGTTATTGTGTATTTTTTTGAGGAAACCTTGGGTTGAGTTTTAACTGGTTTCCCAATAAAATAAACTGCATACACTATCCCTATAAATATTATTTGTACAAATTAGAAACAATAAATATACATTTTATTAATAATTACGTAAATGAACATTTAAATTCAGTAAAAATTTAAAAGTAAGCTGTCTACATTCATTATGATTAAAGCGTTAATTGAGAAAGTCCCCACTTAACAGTATTATATTATATATTGTTTATAATATTATGATGCCATGAATTCGTAGAAATATTTTGTTAATTACTATTTTAAAATTCAGTTGTCGGCGGTTTTTTTAGAGGACTCAAATATAAAAATGTTTAATTTTAAGGTTATGTTTGTATAATTATTATTTTGTATTGGATTTATTAGAAATGTCCAAATTTACATATAAATTATATTAGATACAGTAATCAGAAGTTAATTCTGGACCAATAAATATACGTACGGAATAGGATCCAAAACATAAAAATGCATCTTTGAATTAGTTCTTGAATTACCTTTACAATTTAAAACACAATAATTCCCCATGATCACTGAGATAAAATACACACACTACTGTAACTATATAAACATGTAAAGAATATTAATTCGAAATCAAGTACTAAACCAAGTAGTTTTTTAGTTTTTACTTGCGACGTGAAACACAAATAACGTGCGCGGTTAACCTGTGCAATTCAAACTTTGCGAACAAAATTTGTTAAGTAACTCTTTTTTGTGAAAAAAACTATTGTTGACAATTCTTAAGTTCCATCGATGCTATTGAGCGCCACCAGATGGCGCGAGAATTGCTAAAATCCGATGCTTCTTTAGCGTATAATGAAGTTGTGCAAATAACACCAATATTACTATTGTACTACTTTATTGGGAAAGAGGGAAGATTCCTTAAGGTTGAATTTCCTATTTTAACCAAACAATATTTATTCAACTACCGCAAGATGTGCAAGAGTGTAAAAACGAATTATGAACAATTAATATCTTAAACAATAATGGCGCAAGGAATTTAAGGCCAATTTTATTTTATATGACATCACTTTATTTTCATTTTAATTTAATGCTAACTGCAGCCCGTGGGAAAAGTAGCGTTTTGCCCACGGGTTAAGGTTATTAGGGCCACGAAGGTACATATTTCTTGCGGGTGTTATATAAAATGTTATTAATTTTCTATTAGCGCTAATACTTATTATTTATTATCTTTAAACAACGCGGTTGGTTTGGAAGGTATCAAATCGTTATTTGTCCGTGTTTAACATACACAGTATTACGAATAATATGCTTGGTCAGCGCTATATGCGTAGGCATTTCGTTTGGTAATTACACTCCAGCTGTGGTAAATTGTTCACTGGTAGAGGGCATTTTGCAATAAAGATATCATCCAACCCCAAACGTCATTGTTTATATAAGATTTTATAGATGACTACGTATATACATATATGTATGTATAATAAATTATAATTATTACATTGTATACAAGTATGTAAAGTTTAACCCTTGGTAAAAAATATTTACTTAAAAAATAAACAAAAAATCAACATCCTATATTTTTGTCCACCTTTTGACCACCCAGATACTCAAGGAAACTCAAGGAAAATTGAAGTAAAACAATTACATCAAAAAATACTTCCATGACGTATACTTCTAAAGGCTGCAACTTTCTTGGGGTCACTCATATGTATACAGTATGGCCACATTAATTTTTTCTTTTATATTGGAAATATTTTTTTGGATGAAGGCTTCTGGAATAGTTTTCTTCAAAATTAACATTGCATTTTAAAACTAAAATAAAATACAGATAGATGGATGTTGATAATGAAAAACAATACCCAGTTCTTTGACATTATTCTGAAGACATTTTTGATTGTACAATGTACAAGGTGTTCAAAATATTGAAATTGGACTGTTTATCTGGGAAATGTGATTTTTTAACATGGCATCCGCTTTATATGCGCTCATTACCGAATGTTTAAAGTTACTGTATTTAAATCAAAATTCGCAATTCAATTTACTCGTATATTATATTTGGTATTATACCGATAAAAAAGGTGTCTTATAGATAATACCTCTGTTATTCCCGTGAAAGCAAAAAGAAAATGGTATTTTTATTTATGATCTAATATTATCTTATCTTTGATCATAAATGAAAATACTATTGAGAATTTTTCATGAGAGAATCGACGATTCTAGAGGTACCTATATTTCATTGTATAATTTACTGTCCATGGACAGCTAAAAATGTATTACCATGCGGTCTTATTGTGTTACTCTCCTAAAATAAATTAGTCAAAAATTACTAATTTTTATAGCGAAAATTCAGCCACTAATAACTGTAGTCCACATTAATTTGTATCCAGGACATTTAGCAGTCAATTTCTAGGTAAAAATATCCCCTGAATTCGAAAATATCGTCATAAGTTATGAAAGTAGATCAGTTTTTTAGAAATAGTTAAGTTAATGGGAAATTGACAATATATCAAAAACTGTTTTAGTTCTATAACTTTTGACGACATTTTCGGATTTATCCGGTGAGACCATGTTACTGGGATATTTGCTATAAAAATGAGTTTTGATTGGTTCAATAAAGGTGGAGTAAACTATCATTATAGATCGGTAGCTTAAAATATTTTAATCCACTTACTAACATCAGGATTAATTCTTGAACTGGTAATAAGTGCTATACAGAAGGCGTGCCATGATAGGTGTTCTAGTAAAATGCACGTACGCAAAATTCATGAAAACCTTTAAAAATAAGGTAATCATACTATTTTTAAACCTTTATAACTGTAAAACTGCGGCGATAGTATACAAAAACGCTATTAAAAATGTCTAGCCCCAAAAAAAATAGCAAGCAAATTAGTAGGCAATAGAAAATCATTAAGTCAGCCTGCTTGGCAAATATCGTTATTTTATAAGTGGTGACATTTTTCAAATCGTTTGTCATAACATAAATTAGAACAAACTGTAATTTCTAACAAAAATGTTAAATTACACTTTCCAAGATGTGATCAACATGCATTACACTTTCCAAAAATTGTACCAAGAAGCATTTCCGGGTACTTTGAAAGTAAACAAAGGTGATTGTGGGAGAAATCTAACACATAAATAGTATAAAATGATAAAACAGTCCTGGAAGTAGATGTCGCTAATCCTGGGATAAGCACCAGAATAATTCTACTCGATAAAAATGAATTATTCAAAAATTACTAATTGCCATAGCGAAAAAGCGTTTACTAATAATTCTCTTCAATAGCATATTGTATCCCGAACATATAACAGTCAATTTTCATAAAAATTGTCCCCTGAATTCGAAAATGTCAAAAATTATAAAAGTAGAACAGTTTTTGAGATATAGACAATTTTCCATTTAATATGGAATTGACTATATTTCAAAAACTGCTCCACTTAGGAATTGGCTGTTAAATGTTTGGGATACCATGGTATAAGTGAAAAAGCAGCCACTAGTAGCTGTAATTAGTCATTTTTGACTAATTCATTTTTAAAGAGTATGCAAGAGTACATTCCAAAATGTACAGTTTTTGAAATAATGCACGAACAACTGCTATATCAATATTATTAGTACAAGATATAAATCCTTAAGCTATTTTACGTAGACTAGAATTTTGTCGCTGGTTAAGAACAAAATGGTATAAAGACCTCAACTTTATTGAAAACAATAATTTTACCGACAAAGTCGGATTAAATAAAGATGGAATTGTTCATTTTCATAGTCATGCATGGTCTGATGATAATCCGCATCCGTTTATTGAATCAAGACACACATTTTCTATCAACGTTTGGGCAGGAATAATTGGCGATTTTTTTATAGGTCCTCACGTCTCACCAAATAGACTGAACCGTGAAACATACTTGTATTTTCTCCAAAACGTTTTCATAAACCTCGATGACGTGCCCTACCATTTAAGATTGTCGATGTTTTTTATAAAATTGTATGTTAAGTTTACGCAGCCCGATGGATAGAACAAGGAGGGCCAATTCCGTGGCCTTCTCGTTTAACAGATTTAAATCCACTTGACTTATTTGTGTAGGATTATTTAAAATCATTGGTGTATGCAGTCCTAATTCATAACGTTAAGAAATTTGTGATCTCTTTGGTTTCTTTGGACAAATAAAGGATTACACTGGCCGACTGCCATTTTGGTGCAGGGTAGACAACAACTTTTTTAGGGTAATTTGAGTACGCCGAATCAAAAAATGACCATCATTTTGCTCAATCAGCTTTTGTTTTTGCGATGTAGACAAAAAACCATTTTTTTTAAATGCGCACATTCAAATGCTTAAATATATGTTTTTTAAATTCTAGGATAGTTGGTAATGTTGCTATGGGTCTTTATTAAACTGTAAAAAAATACCATATACATTGATAATTGTATTCTCTTTAAAAATCTTGCTTTCATCGAAAGAAAATCGATTTTTTAGCCAAAATTCGGAAATTTTTAATATTCAAAGTGATACAGCATGATCAATTTTTGCCCGATTTAAATAAAATTTAACCTATTTGTAGCTCTATTTATCTACTTTAGCAATCAAATAAAAATTGGCAACATGACAATAAAATCAATCAAAATTGGGTACTACGTGTTCCACTTAAATAAACTCCGTGAATAGCTATTAATATTCACAGAGCCTATTTAAGTAGACAATTTTTGTGCCTAAGATTTTAGACCTGATTATAAGTATGTATGTCTAATAAGATGTCAAAAATATTATTGTTTTTTTTTCTATTAGTTTTAGTGTAGGAGAGTATGAGTAGAGTATCTGCTGCTGCTCTCAATACTCTACTATCATACACTCTGCCGTGCTAAAGTAAACCCCCGTATCTGCAATATTAAATAATAAAGGACAAAAGATACTTTTTATTGTTTTTAACAATGAAAATTATCTTTTATTTAATATTGCAGATACTGGGGTTTAGCTTAGCATGGCAGCACTACTCTCATTCAATTTTTGATTGGATTGAAATTTTAACACTATAAAGTAGATAAATAGAGCTACAAATGGGGTAAATTTTATTTTAATCGGGCAAAAATTGATCATGCTGTATCACTTTGAATTTTAAAAATATCCGAATTTTGGCTAAAAATTTTCTTTCGATGAAAGCAAGAGTTTTAAAGCGAATACCATTATCAATGTATATTTTTTTTTTTTTTAGTTTAATAAAGTACCATAGCAACATTCCCAACTATCCTTGCTTAAATTAGAAGTTTAAAAAAATATATATAAGAATTTAAATGTGCGCATATCGAAAAAAATGGTTTTTATTCTACATCGCAAAAACAATAGCTGATGGAGCAAAATGATGTTCATTTTTGGATTCAGCGTACCTAAATTACCCTTAAAAAGTTGTTGGTTGCCATGCACCAAACAAAAATTTTATATTTGCCGGCCTGTGTTATTATTATTATTATCATTATTATTATTACAAATGCCGCGGGTCGTAAATGCATGTAAATCCATAAGAAATAAACCTGGACTTTTCAAAAACATTAGATCTACAAAAAACGCTTTAGGAGATGTGTAGAAGAGAACGGCGGTAATTTTGAGCTTTTACTAAACTAAAAATTGTCGATTTGACAGATGTCCAAAAACTACCCTAGAAATAAAGCATAATTGTTTTCGTACAAACCGTTTTTATAATAATTAATAAAAACTATTTTGCGAAACACTTTAAAAGGCATTTTAAAGCGCCCCCAGGAGGCATTGTCGAACATCAGTTTACAGCAACTTTTTATTTTATTCTTACGTGTAGAATCACCCCCCGGAAATTCCGGGCCGGAGTATATTAACGTTATTTCCGGATACCCTGTATTTAATAGTAGATAAAATCTCCTAAAATCTAGGTTAAAGTTGCAGAAGTATAATTGGTGAGCTTTATGAATGAATACAGTATAGGTCCTACACAACGTCTAATAATTATATTGGATAGTTAAATAAATAAATCAGTGAATTCCCAAACATTAAAAATAAATGTAAATTTATCCGAAATAGGAAAACTCTTGTTGTGGATAATTCCCAGCCCAACGGAGATATTGTCATCATTTATCATAGAGCGTGAATAGCACAATGGCCTTCGTATCCCAGGGATAGAAATGTTATAAATATTTAGAGGCAAATCATGAAATAAATAAGGCATGTCATATGCTTTTGGGATTACTGAACGGGATGGAAACGGCACATAACATAGAGCGCTCGCGCCTTTGCTTACATAAAATATCGCGATTTTCCTTACGAATCATTTGGAAAAATGTCATCGTTTACTCGAGTCTCACCGGATCTGCGACAACGTGTTTACAAAATTTTCTCTGGTTTTGGCCTTTAATGCTGTCCGTTGTGTCTGAATATATAAATATTTATTTAAAATATCAAACAAATTAGATTTATTACTATATAGATTCCAAAGTCTATGATATATCCTACTAATCGCAAAAAAACCCATTCAACTACTTGAAGAAAATAAAGTGAAATAAATTGAATCCGTGGGATGAAAATCAGTTAAGTTCAAAATTTGATATTTTAAACCCAAAGCATGTATCTAAGAAATTTTAATAATTACTTAACATATCGAAAATTAACTCTAAATAAGATGTTTGATTTGTACTTTTTGTCTCTTTATTTCTTGATTCTTTATCGATTAATTTTTATTTAATTATTAGTTTTATACAAATTTTATTTTTAAAAAATTGATTGCAGTGCATTTTACAAGTAAAGAGGAATTAAATAAACTATAAAAAGTTGGAAAAAGTAGAAAAATTAACAATTTTGGATAAGCAATTGTGAGTAGGTAAGAAAAAAGTGAAAAGCAATATCTTTGCCGCAAACTTGGATTGGATTTGACTGCGAAGCTTTTGTTTCTCACTTTTTTTACGATAATGCCAACTCACACTTTTATGGTTTTTCAAAATTTTTGGTTAGATAAAATTAAAAAATCCCAGATAGATGAATGTTTGTTCAGAAAATAACGGGAATTTTGAAATTTCGCGGGTTTGGAGAGTCCGGTTGTCATAAAATTGTCTTTATTATGTTGGTATACATACCCCTACAGAATGATACAATTTTTAAATGTTTTCATTGTTTACTTTGTCTGTGGCAGCCGCTAAGGTTAGACGTGTTTTATGAGCTCGGCGATTTTCGTTCGTTAAAAGAAATGGATCAAAGAATTTGTATCAAATTTTGGGTAAAAAATTAAATAAAGTGTGTGAAATGTTAAGAAAGGCCTATGGTCAGTCTGTTATGAGTAAAACAAGAGTTTATAAGTGATATATGAGTTTCCAAGATGGCCGTAAAGACGTTAAAGATGACGAACGCCCCGGACGCCCAAGCACATTAACAACCGATAAAAACATGGAAAAAGTGGAAGAACTGGTTATGAACGATCACCGAATCAGAGAAGTCGCTGATGATGTTGGCATATCGAATGTTTTGGGTATGAAACGCGTGGCAGCAAAATTTGTTCCAAAATTTTAAACACAATTTTTTGCCAAAAACAATACTGTAATGATGCCCCAGCCTACATATTCGCCAGACATAGCTCCGTCTGACTTTTTCCTATTCCCCAAAATAAAGAAAACCTTAAAGGGCCGCCGTTTTGCAAGCATAAATGACATTAAAAGCGCATCGCTGAAAGAGCTAAAGACTATCCCAAAGATCGTGTTTGAGAAGAGTTTAGAGGATTAGAAGAAGCGCTGGCACAAGTGCATAATATCTAATGGGGACTATTTTGAAGGCGACAACTTAAATGTAGACGAATAAATAAATTTTTTTTTCAAAAAACGAAAATTCCCGTTATTTTCTGAACAAACCTCGTATGTGTGTAATATCTAATGTAAGTAATTTTTTAGGAAATAACATTGAATAACAAGTTCTCTTATTTTTAGACATGCCTTATATACAAGATCTATTTATAAAATCTTTATTTTAACAATGATTTAAATGGATTTCTTGTTATTGCTTACTTTTTTATCTTGTGAAATGTTGCCTATAGTGGATAATCCTATAAAAAAATGTTTGTCTATTTCGATGCTACTAACAGTTCTTACACGCATCGTTTTTAGTGCTACTAAGAGGTTTTTAGAAGCATCAAAATTAGGGATTTTATATTTCAGGCTCTTGGAAGAAAAATTTTCATATCAACAAAGTGTTAAAAACTCGTTTTTTTTGGTTTTGTTATTTATATTATAAAATGTGAATAAAATTATTAAAAGTAAATTTAAACTGTGTCTAGCTCTTAGAAGCATCGAAATAAACAAAACAATATTTGATTTTGACTGACATTAAATATTTAGTTTTGACAACCTAGTAACATAATGTTACTGTTTTTAATGTTTTTATTTAATTTTATTGATAAATTATAGTCAAAATAGACAAAATAGTATAAAAATCTAGTGTTACAATGACTTATTGTAATTTTACCGCACTCCGCTTCAAACTCATCCAGTGGCGGCTGGTGGATTTTGGGCACACCCATATCTTAGTTATTAGACATGGGACCCACATCAAATTTATATGAGTTTATAATGACATTATATAGACAAGTTCTGCGTAAGCAGAATTTAAATTTTGCGAAAAAAAGTTAGTTTTTAAGTGCAACCCCCAGCCTCCTGCCCCTCCAAATTAAGATAATTCAAATTAAAGTGGTACAATATTTAATTCACTAAAGTTTATCGACAAATTTCAAATTTTATTAAAAAAATTAAAGTATTACAGATTTTATACCATTTCAAATGTTTTTAAATTTAGTAAAAGAAATAATAAAAATTATAAATGGTATAAAACCTGTAATTCTTGAATTGTTTTAATAAAATTTGAAATTTGTCGATAAACTTCAGTGAATTAAATATTGTACCACTTTAATTTAAATTATCTTAATTTGGAGGGGCAGGAGGCTGGGGGTTGCACTTAAAAACTAACTTTTTTTCCCAAACTTTAATTTAAATTCTGCTTGCGCAGAACTTGTCCATATAATGTCATTATAAACTCTTATAAATTTGATGTGGGTCCCATGTCTAATAACTGAGATATGAGTTACTCATCGTAAGACTCGTTTTACAATACACTATTCTTATCTTGTTATTTAAAAACCTTTATTCTTAATTTTATTAAAAACAAGGGTTTCATGGACGCTATTTAAATTATTACACTCCTTGTTACAACCTTGCTTTTACCAATTCTTCTCTTTTTAGAACTTTTCAGTTTTCTTTTGAATTACGTTGGAAAGTTTTCATAAAAGGAATATGAAATTTCATTCAATGCCTTTAAAATTGAGAGTGAAACCTTTTGATTAATATCTTATTGATTCAGCAAAATTGTTTCATATTCAATTACAATCTGACACTTAATTTTAATCTATTCCATTGTCAAGCATTAATTAACAATAAGTTAACAAGAAAACATGCTTATTAATTCTTTAAAAGTTTTAGGAATAAATGTTGGAATGTTAAATTTAATTATCAAATGTTTAAATAATTTATAAGGGCTATTAAAAAGATTAAATGCAAAATGTAGAATAAACACAGAATTAAATCTGAGTTAATTTAACAAATTTAAAAAAAAAAATAACTATCTTTCTTAGTACCGTCAAATTAATCTTTGTTTATATTAACCTTCCCTCAGTTGATTTAAATAAATACTTATGGGTCAACTAAATTAATATAGTTAAATTAACTATTCCTTTTTTCTGTGTAGGTGCACTTCTCAAATATTTTTAGATAAACACCGTTTAGGTGTTCGCTGTATATAACATTTTCAACCATTATTTATGGTGTTTATATTAACATAACTTGGTGTTGGATTTAGACACCATTTTAAGATTACTTTTTACACCACAGATATTTTAAACAGTATAAAAGCTGCCATTAAGCCCAGAAATTATCAGTGCAAAGCTAATAACAAGTGTAAAACAAATTAGTGTTTTTAATCGAATGCCATGAAAGTGTCAAATTAATGTAGTGACTGAAACTCGTTAGTTTGTCATGTTTTCAGCTGGCAGCCTGTGGGGTACGCACACACGAAAGTGCCCCTTGGGGGCGGAATTATTGTGACCGGAACATGCGTTTCACCAAACACCCCGTCATTTGTTAATTCGGTTTTGTACCTTTGCATATAATTAAATTAATGATGGTCCGCAATTGAATCTAACTACCGGACCGACACGTTTCCATGACAAGAAAATTTAACGCTTGTTTGTGAAACGAATTAAAACTGCTCGACTGAAAAAAAAACGCTGTGTTAAAATATGCTAAATTTTATTTTCAAATTTATTTAAAGTAACTTGTATTTTTTGTCATGTTTTATTTCTGCCAACTTAAAAACTAAAAATTAAATTAAGAAGATACAAAACAAAATAAAGTTTATAGTTTTAATAATATTCATAATATAATATATTATTATATACAGAGGACTGCATAAAAAACGGCCATTGCTGTAGCATCGTTATTCCTTATCCGATTTTCAAAATTCAAAAACCAGTTTAAATGGTATGATGTCTTCTATGATTTGACGGTTAAACATATTTTTTTTTATTATGATGCTTGTGAGGACTGATAGTCAACTTTTATTTTTCAAATGACAACTATATTTTTTTATTATTTTTTCGCATTTCTTATGCTTCTCTGAGCATAAGGGTATATCAATATCATAATTTTAATTATAAAACACGAAGAAAAAAAATAAAACTGCGAAAATTTTTACATATCACATTATTCATTTTTAAAATAATTATTTAATTTTATAAACTGTGTTTACGTTTTAAAATAAAAAAAACGCCTGACGTACACAGAGAAAAAAGCCGTAACCATGGATACGCATATTATTAAATTGTAAGCATTTTGTGGGTGTCCTGATGCTACTGCGATATGTAAAAATTTTCGCAGTTTTATTTTTTTTCTTCGTATTTTATAATTAAAATTATGATATTGATATACCATTATGCTCAGAAAAGCAAAAGAAATGCGAAAAAATTATAAAAAAATATAGTTGTGATTTGAAAAATAAAAGTTGACTATCAGTGCTCACAAGCATCATAATAAAAAAAATATTTTTAACCGTCGAATCATGGAAGACATCATACCATTGAAACTGGTTTAGGAATTTTGAAAATCGGATAAGGAATAACGATGCTACAGCAATGGCCGTTTTTTATGCAGTCCTCTGTATATACAGGGTGGCCCAACAAAAACGAAACAAAAGTTTTAGGTGGTAAGCAGTATTTTTTATAAAACGGAAAAAGACGTCAACTTCAGTTTCGAGGGGGATAGGGCAAGAGTTACCTCATTTGAAAAGTCTTGCTACACTGAGTTTCTTAAAAAAAAAATTAAATTTTTTTTATTTCTTTTATAGATATTTAAAACTAAAGTAGCAAACAAAAAACGGATTTAAGAATCTGAACGTGAATGTCCGTTTAAGAATGGAGCTGTTGATGATGAGTTTTAGGACAAGTTGTTGATGATCCAACTTTGAATACGATTAGCGTCGGTTTTTAACATTTCTAGAATGATTATCCAACGGATCCTTCGATCTCATAAATTTCTTTCTTACTGTGTAGTAGTCATTAATGCAGACAAGTAGAGTGATCGTGGGTTTGAATCCCACATGAGTAATACTCATTGAGTATGGCTCTTTATTTGTGTTTGAAGGTTTAGTGGTACTTTTAATCATTTTGTTTTAGCTATACCACACCCGTTTTCGCTTTTACCGTTATCACTATACTTAATTGTAATAATTTGCTATGCTCAATGCTTGTACTGCTCAAATGTAAAATTGTAACTTTTGGTGCTTAACCTAACATGTTGTACCTTTTCTATAACGTGATTAAGCATTGTGCGAACCTACTGGGCCTAGCCCGGTTAACTAACACCAATATTCTCCAGTTTTAAATCTTTGTTGAATGCAGTATCGAGCCACCCCTTGCTTGTTTGTAAAAGTTAACGTAGATTAAATTGTAGTAAACTAAACCACTGTATTTTATTTCTTTTAAACCTAGTTCTCCCACGTATCATTCTTAAACCAATGTATTTAGTAAAACAAGTAAGTAAACACAACGTAGAGGTCCAAATTTGGGTAAGACGATCACGAGCCAAAGTCACAAAATAGTTCATTTATCAATTTTATATAAAACTTGTTTTAAACGGAGACTAACGTTTTTTAAAAAATCAATGCTTAATACCCGAAAACTTTTCGGTTTCGTTTTCGTTGGGCCACCCTGTATACATATTATATATAATTAGAATAATGTGGCTTGGACAGTTAGTCTTTTCATTACACTTTTAGACGGTATTGGCAAAATAATTATACAGTTCTAGTACAATCTTCACTTTTTGTAATAAAGAGACATATAAAATTTACTCTCTAACAAAAGGGGATATTGTTTTATTTTAAATATTAGGATTTTTCATTACAAACTTAAAATACTGACACAATAACATGTAATAACATGTTTTTTATTTCAATTTGCAAAAGCGTTGCTACGCTTACATTTGTATAGAACTTCATTTAAAATTTTACCTGAAACAAATAAAATTCTTTGTAGTCAATTATAAAGAACCCAACAATTAAGAAGCAAAACCCGCAATCTCCACTTTGCCAAATTTTTCAGCACACAATTTTCTAATACAACGTTAAAATTTATTTTCTTTTTTACGGTTTTTTTTTTAATTTGTGTTTTGTATGGCATGTCAAATTGTCGTTGATTTTCATTATTATTTATTTTAACCAACAAGGAAAACAAAAAAATAAGATGTTTAGTTAAGCCATCGACATAATTTTTTTAAATCATTATCTTAGAGCAATGAGACTAAAACCTCATTCAGAACCTCGTAATTATTGGAATAAATTAGTGGTTTCAATTAACGTAAAAGTTTGTCTTATGAATATACACAGTGTTGTTTACAACCAAAAAATTAGTGGTAGTACTTTTTAATTAGTGGAAAAAGTTTGCAAACTTCTAACGTTTACCACTAATTATAATTGGAAAGCGGCTTTGCGCATGTGCGCATGTCAAAACCAAAAAGTTTGAAAATTTGCCAGTTAAGGTAAGATTATATAAATACTATTATTATTGTATATAAATATTATTATTATTGTAATGGTTGAAAAAAACATTATTTTAATATAATTAATATTGTTTATGTCAGGTTAAGAAGAATGGATAATCTTTTAGCAATGTAAATGGTCGTTTTGTGTTAATTATAATTATAAGTATAATTGAAACCACTAATTTCTCCACTAATTGCGAGGTTCTGAATGAGGCTTAAGACTAACCATATCTTATGTTTAGTCCTTTTTCAAGTATTTTAATATAGTTTAAATTATTATAAAAAAATAAAATGGGAAAAGAAAGCATAAGTGAAATATTTGTTATTCCCGATAGAAAAGGTTGCAAGCAATTAAGAAACAATGGCGTGACTGAATGGAATTTAATTTTGCATTTAACTTATTAAATGGTGGCCTACGTCAAGATCAATGACTGATAAAAAATAAATGTACGGCAATAAAACTGCATTATCTAACACTTTTTAGTTTCCTGACTGTTATTTATGAAAACCATTGAAATTAACTGGCCAGCCAGGCTTTTTATTAAAGCCACCACTAATGCATTTTTCACATAAAACCCTGTCGTACCTCCGGCACTGATTTATAATCTTCATGCTTCGGATTGGTAATGTATGTTAAGTGTAAAGAAAGAAACAATTACTCATTTAAGATAAATATTTAAACTTCGGTTCGCTTTATTTTATTTTTGATTTAAAGCATGGCAATAAAATAAACGGAAAAATAAACCAAGCAATCTGCTACAATTTGTTACTTTGTTTCCTAAAGAAGTTCAATACAGATTCTTTTTATTTTGTTTAAAATGAATTAAATAATTCAGATCTGGCTGAATTTTTATGTTCCACGCATCCATTCTAGAACGGCTTAAACTTATTGATGGTTTGCTATTATTATTTTATTGTTAGGATTTAACCAGTGTCGTTCGGTTGGGTCACCCGGTTTTACATATAAATGCATACCAAATACTTATATTTCAAAATATTTTAAAAACATATTAAAAAACATTTAAACTTTAACATTATATATCTCATACAGAAGCAAAACTTGGTCAAAGTTTCGAACTTTATTATTCCTTCATAATAGAACTATTGCTCGTTTTCGACTACAGCGTCGATTACTTCAGCATATGAGGCATAAGATGTTCTCAAAAGTTCTGAAAAAATTAAAAAGTCACATGGAAATAAATATGGAGAATACAGAGGATGCGGCAACCTAATTCCTTGATTTGATTAATGGTTTTGAAAGGAGGACGTTTCTATATGTAAATGTTTATACAAATGGTAACAGCCCCAGTAGCACAAAGATATTTCTCAGCAACAGATTTCAACTAGTCAATGTCAACAATGGGAACTCGGACCTGCTTCCGGTACTGCTCGGTGTTCCTCAGGGATCAGTACTGGGACCCATCCTCTTTTTATTGTACATTAACGATATATCGTTTTATGTTCCTAACACTGAACTTTTTCTGTTTGCGGACGATACGACCGTAGTAAGAACAAATAAGAACCTTGTCACTCTTGGAATTGCTCGAGACGCGGTCGAGGCTCTATCAGTGGTTTATTAATAATAAACTCACTCTAAACCTTGACAACACCACGACGTGCTACTTCTCCTTAAGGCCACTGCCAAATTTAATCAATCCTGACTCCATCAAGTTTTTGGGTATCACAATTGACCGTGGGCTTACCTGGTCTGCCCATATTGATACAGTAGCATCAGTAACCTCTAAATACAGGGTGTTTCTTTTAACTTGACCCCCCGTTTCACCCTTAAGGAGGGGTAGGGGGTGGCTAGCAGTAGCACCAAATAATGTCCCCTTTGGTCACATAAACCTTTTATTCAAGACATTTTTCCGTGAAATGCGTATTTCTCGAGATATTGAGCTGTCTCAAGTTAAAAGAAACACCCTGTATGTATTTGTTCTTCGTCGTCTTAACGGAATTGTGTCAGACTCTGTCCTTCTGACCGCATATTATGCATTAATTCATTCTAGACTTTCCTACGCACTTCTTGCCTGAGGACACTCGCCAAGTAGTCAAAGACTTTTTAAAATGCAACGACAAGCAATAAGAATATTAAAAAAACTTCATTATCGGGATGACTGCAAAGACGCTTTTGTTGAATTAGGTATTTTAACCTTACCCTGTATGTTCATATATCAGTGCCTTAACTATGTCAGGGAAAACCGCAGTGATTACCAATCGCGATTGGAAACAAACAATAAAAACATCAGAAATAGTGCAAACATACATATAAACTTCCATAGGTTTAAAAAAGCAGAAAGAGTATTGACTACTGGGACCAAGTTTTTTTAATCTTCTTCCCGTAGAGATAAGAAGCCTCTCAATTTTAAGATCACTGTGAGATCATTTTTGGCGCGTAGGTGTTTCTACTCTACGGCGGAATTTGTAGATATCAACTATAATCAATTTAATCGATTTTAAATAACCATGCGATCTCATCCAACTTAACTTATTTTTAAGTATAACCACATAATTTATATACAATACATGTATTTTTTTCCTTTTTGTAACTTTGACACTGCTAAAACATTTGTTATAAGCAATAAACTAAACTAAACTAAAATAAACTAAATATTCGTAATAATATTGGGCCAATATATCTTTCATCAGATTTTTTCTAGCATGATCCAATATTGAAACCCAACATTGGCCCGAAGCTGTTTGACATTATATAACCGATATTGGAAATCCGCAGTTGTTTTACATTATATTCTGGAAAGTTGAGGAAGAAATTAAAAGAAAAAATCATAGCCACCTAGTACTTACTACATAGTAGGATTTCTAAAAGTGATATGTCAAGATCGTGTCGACAAACATTTATTTGCCTAGGGGTGGCGGGGTGGCCGGTGACAATGCCTACCCAAATGATAAGGGGGAGAGGGGGGTTACTTGATATAAAATGTACCCTCCAAATAAGACAAGTCGTGCACCGTCTATGTTATTCTTAATTACGATGAAATGCTAAAATCGTTTGTATCGTGTGCTAAAAAGATCAGCTTGAGCTTTATTAACGTAATAACGAATTTTACTGCTAATTAGACAAGAAATAGCATATTACCCTTGTTATTCTTACTTCTTAGAATTAATTATTTTTACCCATTTGGTGCTAAACAATAAGGATGGTAGTCGGTTGCCCCACCCCCCAACTTAAAACCGTTCCTGCGCCAATAGTCTATAGATATATCCTGGAAACAAACGTGTGTCGTTACATATCACTTTTAGAAATCCAAAAGCATCGTTGACTATAGTTAATAATATATTTGCGTAAAATAATATGCCAATATAGCCAACCTTTGATAAACATTAGCAAGATATATTAAATTATCATTTTATGCCAATATAGGGCTAACATCGGCTAAATAAATCTAATATTGTCCCCAGATAAAAATTAGACTCTTTAACATAAGTTTGTAGTAATAATAATAATAATAATAATAATAAACAATAGGCATCATCAAGTTCAACTGACATCACTGGTTTTTAAACTGAAATTAGGACATACAGTGAAGTGGGTTAAAGTTACGAAATACATCAGTAAGTGTTGTACTAGTACTGATAATTATATTGTATCAAATTTCTTTATAGTTTAATAATTTCAGTGTGTATGTCATTTTTGTGTTTATTTATGTGGGTATGTGTTAATTTTTTTGTTTAGAAAATTGATTAATAATGCAACATTTGTTATCAAAATTCTTTTCATTTAGTTTCTCAATTCCTAACAAACCACTTTGTTACTGGGTCTACAAAAAATTTTGTAAAAATAAGGTTCTTTTTGAAAATTACAAGAATTATGGTTGAATTATTTTGTTATTAAATCTATAAAATGTTTGTTATAATCAGTGTTGTAATGTATCTAGTTACAAGTAACTAGATACAGTATCTAGATATCTTTTTATGTATCTGTTTGTGTAACTAGTTACTTATCCCAATCTAGTAACTATAACTGTAACTAGTTACAAATTCTAAGTAACTAGGTGTGTTAAGATACAAAGATACATTTTTAATTAAACTGCGACTATTATTAAATAAATTTTATTGAGACAAAACACGCCCACTTCCACTTCTGACACAATTTTTAATTTCTGAACGCATCCAACAGTATGTCCATATAATATATGGTCATACTGATAATATTATTATTATTTTTTAACGAATTTACTTCCGCTGAGTAAAGAAATATACTAAACTGATTATAAAAGGTTTTAAAAACCGTGGTAGATACAGTTTTCTGTAACCTGCACTTTTAAAAGTAAAAGTTTGTTTACAATTTAAATTTAAAGAATCTTGTTACAAAAATGAGTATTAGGTATATGTATATAAAAATAAGTACTTGTATTAAAAATTCCCTTTTATTTCTATTTTAAACTTTTTAAAGCAAAAAATAATTTGTATGTATCTTAAAGTATCTAGATACTTTTTGAAGGTAACTGTATCTGTAACTAGTTACTGCAATAAAATATGTATCTGTATCTGTATCTAGTTACAAATTTTGGTAAGTAACTGTAACTGTAGCTAGATACTGAAAATATAGTAACTGTTACAACACTGGTTATAATTACAAACTACTTAGGGCCGGTTTATCAATCTCTAGTTAAGTTCCAGTTAGTCTATCTGACGGTTAAATTTCATATCGATCGTTGTGAGAACAATGGTATCCATGGAAATTATCTACCAGATAACTAACTGCAACTTTAACTGGACATTGATAAACCAGCCCTTATTCAATTAGTTAACAGATTAAAGTTGGTTGTAAACTTAACACATACCCTTGGACCTGAATTAACCTAAAATCTGGTTAATATATTTTTACAGTGTAGTTTTGCAAAAATGCAGTTACTGCTTAAAATAAATTCTTGTAAAATCAAAACTTTTGACAGATTAATCTAAAATTTTGACAGTAATCGTTTAAAAGATGGTTCTTGCTAATCGTGCTAAAAATATGCCCTGGTATGTTTCACTTTAAACTAGTAAACAAAAATATCGTTTCAATGAAATAATGTTAAAAAAATTAGGCATTAATATTAAGTATATAAAAAGCAATCTATATAAAAATGCACCTTTCATGTTTGAGTTCATTATATCCATTTTCTATATGTGGGAGTTAATTAAGTAGTATATCAAAGAAAATCACCAAGGACCCTCGCCTATTTTATCACAAACATCCTGCATTCAAAGATACCAATCCGAAATTGCTATGGGATCCTATTACAGAGCCCCTACACGACCCAATATCTTTTCCCGCAGATATATTAATTTATTAGGCAAAATGGAACTTTTATTATTGGAATATTTAACAGTCACTTGTCAGGAGTCAATTTTTTATATCTTATAACTTATTTAATTGGTTTACAGTTTCATTCTGTAAACAAATTGGATTCACAATAGAATCAAAATCCGATAATAAACGTAATGATGTAAATTAACTTTGTTCGTCTCTCCTATAATTTGGAATGGCTGTTTGAATATCTGATTGTAATTGTAAGACATGGCGTATAATTTAACACTCTGTAATTTTCACGGGACTTAAATATACAACAACTTTAAACAAATCACAACAGATTAAGTGACAAACAGAAATCTAAAATCGAACACGTTTCCAGAATAATTAACTTTAATAATGCTAAATTGCAGTTGTCAAAGAACCTTATTATTTTCAATAAAATGCATTGTGTTTTAAAAATAAATGAATATAACTAATTTACTTTTAATGACGCTTTAAACCCGTGTATTATATTGAATGTAAAGATAACTCAACATACCTACCCTATAAAATTTATTTAGAACTTGTCACTTTGTGTGTTGTTTGTAATCGCTTACAATCTTAGTAATTAATTTTTGTTAATGTCCCATACGCACGTATAAAATATGTTTTGGTTTCGACTTGAGGAAGTTTTAGTCAGTTTTATGGCAGCAGGTGACTAATGGCCAACGGAAGTTCAAATCTGATAGCACTGTCTAATGGGGTATCCTAATAATAAGCCTTTGTGGCTTTTGAATTATCATGTTGAAAACTCCGATAAGGGTGTTAAGATTTATTCTCAGGTGTAAAAACTTTGATAATAGTTTATTATTATACGAGAAATAATACAGGCTATTATTCACGAGGATATCGAGTGGCCAGACAAGGGACTTAAATCATCCGAGTAAATAATGCCCACTCCAATAAGTAGATAATTAAATGATTTTCTAAATTATATAAATAAAACCTGACATCCGTCAAATGGTTAACCTTACTGTTTACCAATTTTAAATGTTATTATAGTCGCCTTTTCCCAATTTAAAACCCGATTGGTTTAAATCACAGTGAATAATGAAATCGGACAATTACTGATCACAACGTGAATAATAAGTTCATTATTCCTGTTTAGCAGGGAATTTATAATGTTTATTAATAATCACGGAAAATAATTACGTAATAGGAGTAGATAAAATATATTTTAATTGCTTGCATTATAGTCAAATTCTGTTCATTCGTTTTGAAGATTTTTAAAATTGTAGTTGAAACGTAATTTCTTATTTCAATAAAAAAATACAGATAAAGAGTTTGAGAAAAAATAGTGCACATGTAGAAAAACTTTCGAATCATATAAACGCCTTCATCAGTATTTTATAAAGGTACACAAAATTAGTTTAGTTTTATTTAACAATCGTTTATAGTACCTATTGTAAAAAAAAATTGAAAGGGTCAACCTATAAAAAAATAGTAATTACTTAAATCGTGTAGCAGATTTATTCAATGAATGCATCCAGATAGACATATACAAAAGTATATATAAAAGTGCTCTTTTAGTTCCACCCTTTCTAAGAAGTCCCAGCCAACTGAATGCCTTGTGCGGGTTAGGGGTAGTAACGGACCGCGGGCCTTAAGTCCCCTATACTATAGGACAAACACAAATGAACAACCATACGAATGTGGGACTCCAACCCACGACCTCTCGGTTTGTATCAAGCAGCACTAACCACTAGTCCACCGTTGGCGGTAAATAGAAAATTTGTTTAGAGTTGGTGGCGAAGTTCCGAAAAACAGAATCAGTAATAGTAGTGGTAGTTTTAGGACAAGTGGTTGCTGATTCAGCACAAGGAATTTCCTACGGTTACCAACATTCCTAAAACGACCATCCAACGGGACCTTAAAACTCATAAATTTCGTCCTTACTAAATTCATTTAGTCCATGAATTAAAGTAGGACAATTTTGACTGACGAAACTATGACTGAACAAATAGCTAATTATGGCAATTTACTTTTCAACATCTCTTTTGGACGAGTATACGTTTTTTAATTAATTAATAATTCACTAAACAGATGCAAATCCAAACTTAATGTATGGGCAGGTATTTTTGGAAATCGTCTGTTTGGAATTTTTCTTAATGATAACCCGAAAGATGAAACGTGTTTGGAATTACTAAAAGAATATTTTAAAAAGATGTAGTTTATCCTTTATTGTTGAAAATGATTACTGCTACTTGGAAGACCATTTAATGTTTCACACTATGCTCTTAGAGAGTTTTTGGACCAAGTGTTTCCTGGAAAATGGATTGGACAAAGAGGAGCCCTGAATCTACAGATTTGACTTCTTTAAACTTTTTTATGTGAGGTCATGAAAAAAGTTAAATATACAAAAGTTGCGATAATGTATTGAGGATGAATGCTCTTAAATAACTCACCAAATTCTTCAAAATATTAGAAGGCATTTTAAATCAAATTTGTATTTTTGTGTGGAAAGTGATTTAAGCATATAATAGATAAATAAACTTTGTTTTGATATCCCTATTGTTTCTCCATTAAACATTCCTTGAAAAGAAAGTGTGCTGTAACAACTTAAAATTTGACTATTTTTTAGGAGTTGTGACCACTGCGCAACCCCTGAAGCAATATGGAAGTGAAATCTATGCCCCCCTTGAAACTGAAGTTAACGAATTTTTTTAAATCACTTCCTATTACCCGAAAACTATTTTGTTTATTGGTATACCAAAAAACAAAAGCTATAGCTATTCTATGTTTTAAACTAGAATTGGTGAGGTTTATTCTATTAAGTCGTCTTATTAACTTAAGCATTTTTCTCATAATTAACTTAAGCATTTTGTGAGACGTTCTAGCTTGAGCATTTTTGGCAGTTTGTCGGTAAATGTGACTTACTTAAAGAGATTGGTTCAAAGTGATTGTAAATCGTAAAAGGCGAACAAAAAATGTTTTTTCGGTTCGTTCGGAGAAAAATGCTCAAGTAAAGTAAAGTATATTATTATTCAACTTATATTATTGACTCTTTTCTATAGAGTTTTTAAAAAAAGGTCTCTGGGATCCATAAGGAAAATATTTAAACAACATTCGTGAATTCCACTACTAATCGACAACAATTATACTAAGTTTCCTTTGAATTTGCATCAATAATAAAGTTGCATTAAGTTATACGAAAAGTAGAAGTACAAAAAACTTGGAGAAATATTTTTACCATAAAACAAGCACTGTGAAACTTAAAATTGTAACTTGTTTATGTAAATGACCTACATCCTTGTTTTTTTTTATTAGGATATGAAAAAGTAGGTACGTAACTATGAAGTGAAAGAACAGTCGAATGAGCGTCAAGCAACAGTGGCAAAGTGGCGAATGTCGTCATTTTTAATGGCACCGGCGTGTCTCTGAATGTTTAATGCCAATCACGAAGTGAGGCTGAAAAAGCCCCGCTAGCGCCGCGACGCTGATCCAGGCACGAATGCGATGCCCGCGTCCCCAGACATGATTAACCTGATATATGCAACGCAGTTTAAATTTTGACATGAAACGACGTTTTTTCTTCCTGCTGACATACCGACATGAAAACGTGTACCGTTTACTTTACTAACGGTGGCGCCAATGCAGCAAAAATGCGTTCGTTATCTCTGCTTTGTTTACGTGAATAATGAGAGTTTCTAATTGCATTGAATTTTTCATCGCTAAATTATTCATCAGGAATTCCATTTACATTATCATAACTGGAATTTTAAATTTACAAATAAAAACTAAAAATACACAGTTAACATTGGGATTAAAATAAATGTTTACAACAAAATCTTTATTTATTATAAACTGTTCAAAAACTTTTAACATCATTTAGAATTCAACGGACAATTTTACATATCAATTGACTAATAAATGTCCGGGATACAAATTGCAGTTGACTAGATTCATTTGAAGAGAAGGTATGTTTCGTTCTTTGTTGACAGTTATATTGTTAAATTGGATAAGTACAAACTCATTTTCTAATCTCATCTGCTAATTGGATAACAAACAAGATAACAGGGTCGTAAAATCGTGTAAAATTTGCAATGTAATTAAAACACATTTATGACACATTTAGGTCTATGGAGCTGTATGGCTTGGTAATAGATGTATATGTTACGATCAAGAACTCTGTATTCTTGGATACAAATGTTCGTAGTTAATTTCACCGCCTAGAAAGTATTCATTCTATGTATTGCATCAATGGTCAATGTAGTCCAAATAATCGAAGAAATAATTACTAATTATTGTCCGGTAATTTTGGATATTGATTCTATCGTGAGCTCCAGCCTTATTTGCCATCGCTGAAAAGCACACCAAACAGTGCATTTTTTTTTGGATTTAATTAACTCTTTTGTAGCTTTGCTTTGTAACACCACAAAAAGTAATAAATGGTGTCATGAAATGAGTTGTCATCCATTTGTCGACCAAAAACCGATAATTTAGGTGATGGTTTAAACAAATCCAGGGTCGTGCCTAACAAATTACGTAAATTTGCATGATTTTTTTTTATTGAAAAATAATAGCACTAATGCAAAGTGATTTCCTCAAAGGATGACAACTAATTAAAGGAAACCCTGTATTAATTTAGTAAATTAAAATTGTCAATTATGTAAATTTATAATGCAACCCCTTTTAAACAAAAAAATGGTACTATAATTATTTATATTTAATATTAACCCTCTTTTTTAATTAAGAATTAACACCAAATATCAATAAAAAATTCATCATACAACCCAACTGGTCCTAGTGTTGACCGACCCCAGATTGCCATCATTAATTTTCATTACAAAAAACACCGATAACTAGATTTTTGAGGCATGCTTTTCTAATTCGTACGAATCGGGTATTTTTAATGAGTATTTTACATTGAAATGGACTTAGTGCGTGCATAGAGCCAGTAATCGTGTGAACCGACCGCTTGGTGCACCTGAAAAGCCCCAGACAGGCTTGCCAACTCACGGACCCTTTAAAATGAACGTAAACAAATGAGTGGGACGTGCTGTTAATTTTTTATTAATCGAATCCAGTCGACTCTGGTTTTCATTATTTTGTTTTGTTTTAATTATTTCAGACTAACAATATACTTTTAATTAGTAGTCGCCTTTATTAAACAAACATATTGTGAACAAAACCTTTGTAAAGTTTTTACAAAGGTTTTAGACAATATTTTTGTTGAATGTTGGTATATGTTTGGGATATACTAGGATAAAAAAATATTAGTAAAACCTAATTAAAAAACAAAAAAAGCACTTACTTTAAAGTATTTTTGAACTGTTTTATAAATTGTTAAACAAATTTGTAACATGTAGTAGGTATTTGATCATTATTATAACGAATATTTTAATGTTTTATTGATATTACAAATAAATATCAGCTGCTATGCTTGTGATCATTTTCTTGACGATTTGATAACCGAAGAGTATTTTTTTAAGTACTATTTGGTATTTTTATCGGGTTTTAATTTGTTGTAGGAATTAATACAAATATGTAATTGTTGTTCTTAAGTCCGGAAAACATAGTTTCTGTGTAATCACACAATAGAAGTACATTATAATATATTATATTATATATATTATAATTACATATTATTATATACTAGGTGTGTTAAAAAAATAACGGGAATTGTTAAATTTTGCGGGTTCGTAGGGTCCGGTTGTCATAAAAAAAAATTTATTATGTTGGTATACATGCCCCCGAAGTATGATAAAAACTTGAGCTGTTTTCATTGTTTACTTTGCCTGTGGCAGCCGCTAAGGTTAGACGTGTTTTATGAGCTCGGCGATTTTTCGTTCGTTAAAAGAAATGTATCAAAGAATTTCTATCCAATTTTGCTTAAAAAATTAAATAAATTCTGTGAAATGTTAACAAAGGCCTAGTGAGGCCTAGTGAGTCTGCTATAAGTAAAACAAGAGTTTACAAGTGGTATAGAGTTTCCAAGATGGTCGTGAAGATATTGAAGATGACGAACGCCCCGAACGCACAATCACATTAACAACCGTTAAAATTGTTAAATTTTGAACAAAATTTTTGGCCAAAAACAATACTGTAATGATGAAAGAGAACCTTAAAGGGCCGTCGTTTTGCAAGCATAGATGACATTAAAAGCGCATCGCTGAAAGAACAAAAGGCTATCCCAAAGTTCGAGTTTTAGAAGTGTTTCGAGTATTGGAAGAAGAGCTGGCACATGTGCATAATATCCAATGGGGACTATATTGAAGGCGACAACATTAATGTAGACGAATATATAAATATTTGTTTCAAAAAACGAAAATTCCCGATACTTTCTGAACACACCTCGTATTATAATTATATACAGTGTGTCGCACTTAAGATGAAGACACCCCCATATTTTCGCTATTTGAAGGAATAAAGGTTTGAATTTTTTCACATTCATACATGTTGATGGGTCACATTTTTTAAGCTACTCAACTGAAATCTGAACTTTAAACTTGGCCTACTACAAATTCACAAACAGGGCAGTTCTCGATATTTTGCTTCGCGTTAGAGATATCGAAAAAAGTTATTGGAAAAAGTTGTTCAGAATATTATTCTAACCCCATATACCAATTTTTATAACAAAATTCGCATTTTTAATTTTTTTTTATTTTGGTCCACACAAAATTATTACAAGTTCATTTTTTAGTTTGATAATAAGGAAGCCATGGAAAGTAAAAATTTGATACTAACTAGTGTTTATGACCGTTAAATAAATAATTAAAACAATTTTTGGAAATTACAAATCAATTATAATTTATTAAATTAAGGAAATGGTATAAAACAATAATAAAAATAAATAAATTAGAAATGCGAATTTTGCTATGAAAATCGGTATACGTGGTTAGAATAATATTCTGAACAACTTTTTCTAATAATTTTTTTCGATATTTCTATCGCGAAGCAAAATATCGACAACTGGCCCCGTTTGTGAATTCGTGGTAGGCCAAGTTTAAAGTTTAGATTTCAGTTGAGTATCTTAAAAAATGTGACCCACCAACATGTATGAATGTGAAAAAATTCAAATCTCTATTGCGACACACTGTATATGTAATTAGTTTTATAAACGCAATTTTAGCCACGAGTTTTTATTAGGCAAATAAAAACGACTAAGCAAAAAAGTTTCTAAAACGAGTTTCATACTATGTATAGTATAGTAATAATAATAATAATAATAATAATAATAATAATAATCTTTATTAGTGTTTTTAAAAGGAATTACAATTTTACACACGTCATACAAGAAAGAAGAAATTACATTTAAAATAGATTTAAAAAGTGTGTACAATACAAAAAAGTGTATATTAAAAATAAATAACATTAATATGGATACAAAATTTACAGTAACTAGATAAAAAGAAAAAGACAACTACATTGATTTAATTTAGGAGGTAGCACTATATCACAGCATTTAAATACTCTTCAAAAGAGTAATAGGCTTTTTCAGTAAGAAGTCTCTTTATGCAACATTTAAAAGCATTTCCGTTCATTTGCCTGATGTGTTCAGGAAGCTTATTATAAAAGGCCTGAGAGTAGTACGATGTTGAGGTTTTTGATTTTGCTAGCCTAAGTGAATTTATTCGTAGGTCGGTTTTTCCCCTTGTGTTATGGTTATGGATGTTCATCCCCGAATTATATAAAGGCAGATTGTTTTTTGCAAACAAGATACATTCGTATATATACCTTGAAGGTACTGTCATTATATTTAGGATACTGAATTGGTGCTTTACATCATCCCTAAATTTAAGCTTTGAAATAATTCTTATCGCCCTTCTTTGTAAGGAGAAAATACGTTTTGCATGCGCCGACTGACCCCATACAAATATACCGTATATACATACACTTTGGAAAAGTGCATGATAGGCCGTAATTAAAACGTTTGTATCTACTGCAATTACCAATTTTTTCAACACAAAAATTGCCCTACTCAATTTATCTGAGATTACATTTACATGGTTTTCAAACTTTAATGTTGGATCTAGATGTATTCCTAAGAAATTGACATTTCTGGGATAATCCTCATTATCATATTTTCTTAAGGAGAATATCATATTTATTGTCTTGGTTTTATTGAGACTTAAGCGCATTGAGGAAAACCACTCTTCAATACTGGAGATAGAGGCACTCATGCAGGCCTCAAGCTGACTTTGGTCATTATGTATATTAATAAGAGTTGTGTCATCTGCATATAAAACTAGCTTACCAGTTGGCAAAGCTGTCCTTATGTCATTTATGTAGATAATAAATAGTAGAGGCCCCAAAATAGATCCCTGAGGAACTCCATAACGATTTGCCTTCACTTCAGAAAACTCTCCACCATAGAAAGTTACCTGCCTCCTATTGGTGAGGTAGCTGGACATCAATTTCAGACCCACATCACTCACCCCATAATATTTTAGTTTTTCAATTAAAATTTCATGCGAGACACAGTCGAAGGCCTTGGAGAGATCACAGAATGTAGAGCCTACATGCATGCCCTCCTCAAAACCCTCCACCACTGCCTCACAGAGTTCTGTAACTGCTAGAACAGTAGATTTATTTGTTCGAAATCCAAATTGATGAGTGCTAAATAACTGGTTATATTCAAAATATTCATAGAGTTGACATTTAAGCAATGATTCAAAAATTTTAGATAATATTGGGATGAGTGCTATGGGTCTGTAATTGCCTATCTCCTTAGTGCAACCTTTTTTATAAACTGGTATCACTTTGGAAATTTTAAAACAGTCAGGATACACTCCCTCTTTTATACATTGGTTAAAAAGTTTTGTTAGTGGAGTTATGATAACATCTATAACCGATTTTATTAATTTTATATTAAGTTCGTATATGTCCTGACTGCTTTTGTTTTTCAAGTTGTTTACCGCATCTCTAACCTCTATCATGGAGAATTCTCTAAAGTGAAAACTCAGCAGAGGAGGGACCCTTATGTTTTTAAGAAAATCCTCAAAATGAACTCTTGGAGCCTCTAGTTCATCTATTATATTTGTGGGAACCTCTACAAAGAAATTATTAAAACTATCTGCATGAATACCTGTATCTCCAGCAGTGAATACACCCTTTCTGTTTGAGTTAATAATATTCCATGCCGCTTTTATTTTGTTACTTGAATTTGCTATATATTTGGAATTTGCTTTAAATTTTGCTTGAGTAATGGCTTTTTTGTATTTGATTTTATATTTTTTGAGTTGATCAGACAAATTTTGTGTTTTAAAATTGGAGTACAGCTCATTTAGTAGTTTTAGTTGTTCCCGCATATTTTTAATATCCTTACTAAACCATGAAATTTTGTTTTTGCTTCCTGAAACACAACGCTTTTTAATGACTGGAAAAGCCAGATTTCTGTAACATAAAACTGTATTTAAAAAATAGTTAAACTTATCATCTATACCCATTTTAGAGTTTAAAAAAGCCCATCCCTCATTTTGCAGCATTTGATACATATTAAATGTGCCTATATAAGAAATTGGTCTAACACAAGTGTACTCAGTCTTATCAATATTTTTAGTTAACAATTTACTTATGTCTATTGAAACATTAATAGCACAATGATCGGACAAAGCCGGATTAAAAACATTGGACTCACAATTTAAAATATCACTAAAATTTAAAAATATATTGTCTATACAGGAGTTAAAACGAGTATTTTCAAAGATCATTTGTTTAAAACCATATGATTTTATGACATCCAAAAAATCATTTGATTTAGAGTATTTTTGATTAAAATTAATATTAAAATCCCCATTTATAACTACTTTTTTGTTAAAATTAAATATTTTATCACAGAGCAGATTCACAATTGATAAAAAAATATTAAAATCACCTTTTGGTGGTCTGTATACAGTTATAATAATAAAACCTAACTTTAAAATTTCAATTGCACTAATTTCACAATCCATTTCGGCACTTAAATTTACCAACTCAATATTTTCACTAAAACTAATTTCGTTCTTGACCAGGATCATGGTTCCTCCATGTCCATGAAGAGATCTTGCAAAAGATGATGCTATTTTGTATCCATGAAGAGTGAATGAACTTATTTCTATTTTATTTAAAAAATGTTCTGACAAACAGATTATATCATATTGATCTCTATCCATTAGAAATGCTTCTACTTCATTTAATTTATTTCTGATCGAACATATGTTTAGGTGGAATATATTTAAAAAACTTTTACTTGGCAGCTTCTCTTGGTTTTCTTGCAAGAAAAAACCGATTTATTTTAGTACCTTTAGGCCAAATGTTAGGATCATTTATCTTTGGTGCATTTTGTTCGTCCACTGCAACTTTGAACGATGAGTAATACTCTGGGTGTTGGGATTTTAATTTTTCACATAGTACCTCTGGACACATAGGCTTTATATATTGCACTATATCCTCCACAGATGTATTGGGATCCAGTTTATATATGTGTAAATAATTCATTTTTGGTACAGCTTTAAGTTTACATGTTGCATTGTCATTAAGAGTTCCTAATGTTGGTTTGTTTGGTATTTTGTTTTTTTTCTTGTATTCGACTTTTTGAAAAGGTTCTTCTTTTTGCTCCTTATTTATATTAATTAAATCATCACATATAAGTTTGGATGTAGTTTGCATTAAAGCTAAATTGACATCTTCTTTGCTTATGTTTTTTTTGAGGTTATCTGTCGCTTTTGGTTCTGCAGTTTTCTTTTTGTTATTTTCAACTTTTTTAATGTTGGTACCACCCTGATTGGTACCGATTACTTTAGGTGGGTCAGATATCTTCTGTTCTGTGCATACCTTCGCACTCTGTTTGACAGATGGCGTTGGCATATTCTTCGATTTTATTACATTAATTTGATCTTTTAAGCACTCAATTGTTATTTGTTGGTTCTTGATAACTAAATCTTTCATGTTAACCAGCTCTTTGAGATATGATATTTCTATTTTATATGCCTCAATGGGATTTATTAAACTTACTGTTTCTTTAATGTCCGCCTCAAGGTCATCTTGACATGCCGAATCTTCGCAACAGTTTATTGTTTTATCATCGATCACCCTGACCGATTTTAATTTACTAGCACAACTGGGGTGCATAACCCCTTCACACACTATACATTTCAACCCCGTTACCGGGGGAGCTTTACACCTTTTACACAATTTTTCGGGAGCAGCAGCAGAAACACTACCGCCCGCCGCCATGATTGAAAACAAGTTGTAGGTAATACCTACTAGGTATATATACCTACTTTATCTACAACGAACTCAAGTAAAGATTTTCAAAATTTAAAACTAATTTATTTGTTAAACATTTGACATATATTATTAGTTAGATCATCACTTTTCTTAAAAGGGTTGAGAAGGTTCCCAAATCATTATTAATTTTTTTGAGCAGCATTAAAAATGAGTTATTTTGAAAATAATTTTGTTTGCCCCAGAAAAAGTTTTTCTTTTTCGATAAACGCTATCCATATTTCTTTCTACATACGCTGGTAATACCCTGCTACTAATGCCTAGAACACCCTGTTTATTATAATTGTTTTAAATTGTTTTCAATGAACTATTATTACGAGAAAAGTTTTAACAATAGTCGGAGTAATTTAACTTCAAAAAGTAAATGGAATTTAGTAATTTATTTGTCAATGTAGGTATAATTATGATCAATATTTCCAACAGAACTTTTATTTACGAGTTTATTTTGAGACATTATTTTAATTAAATAATAATGCCGCGGCTACAAAAAAACTTTATAATTGCAGGTATGTGTTTTATAGGTGTTATAAAAGATATAAAAATATTAGTAGGTTATAATATTTTTACTGGGAGAATTCAAATAATTTTTTTTATAAAAATTTTTAACTTTAAAAATCTAAAAACAATCAAAGTAAGGTTTAATATATTAAACCTTGAAACGTAGGTATACGTTTCTTATTAAACATTAACATTTTGAAATATAAACTAACTAAACAAAAATAAATAATGCATCAAATGTTTTATGAATTTGTCCTATAAATTCGTAGCTAAAGCTAAAATGTTATACATATTTTAGAAATGCGTCGACAAAGGTAAAAAGGTAGTAAAAAAGGACGATAAAGTGGATAGCAGAGAAACCGTTTTAGTTGTAAAACAAACTAAAGTCTATGTGTTTTCTTGTCTGCGAAATATATAGACGGCCACGGGCTCCTTTGACCCCATATTCATTTGAAACAGAACCCGGTTTTCTTTAACACGTGACACGTAATAATGACCAGGATACTTTGAGCTTAAAATTTTCCTTGATTGTATTTTTTTATATAGAACCTTTTTTTAAATTAATAATACGTAACTGGTAAAAATAAATAAATTAAGAAGCACATACAATTTCACTGCTGGATTTCGTTAGACTAATAACTTTCTGTCATCATTTTTTTCTACTCCCACCTTTAAAACGTACATGTTTCCAAATACACATTAACAAGTTGTAGCTTTATAGCGTTTTAGTCACGGGCTGAAATTAGTTGACAGTAATTAAATGTGATACAATCGTTTCAATAAACTGCCCTTCTTAATGTGAAAATTATTTTATTAACTTGGTACAAGAATAAAAAGTATTAAATAGTTTCTCAACGACAATACCTAGGTATTTAAAAAGTTTATATGCAAGTTTGTACAGAACTTTAGATTTTGCCAGCAGTAAACTAGATTTAATTGAAAGCATTATAAATTTTGGGTGGAGATTCCACCGTGAAGTGCCCATAAAACATTTTCTTCACTTTCACTGCTTCTATATCATCATTTAAACAGTTTCTAATTCATTTTAAAGGGATACATTTTCACTCATACAAATTTCACATTTTCACTGGCCCGCCGGTAATACAGATTCCCAAGTTAGAAATTTTTACGCGAGTTACTCTATTTTTTATAGTTTTCGCACTAAACAAATATTCTTATATACGAGGTGTGTTCAGAAAATATCGGGAATTTTCGTTTTTTGAAACAAATATTTATTAATTCGTCTACATTAATGTTGTCGCCTTCAAAATAGTCCCCATTGGATATTATGCACATGTGCCAGCTCTTCTTACAATACTCGAAACACTTCTAAAACTCGATCTTTGGGACAGCCTTTAGTTCTTTCAGCGATGCGCTTTTAATGTCATCTATGCTTGCATGGGAATAGGAAAAAGTCAGACAGAGGCATGTCTGGCGAATATGGAGGCTGGGGCATCATTACAGTATTGTTTTTGGCCAAAAATTTTGTTTAAAATTTAACAATTTTAGAACAAATTTTTCTCCCACGCGTTTCATACTCAAAACATTCGAAAACATTTCATGGGATGAGCCAATCGATATACCAACATCATCAACGACTTCTCTGATGGTTTATAACCATTTCTTCCACTTTTTACATATTTTTATCGGTTGTTAATGTGCTTGTGCGTTCGGGGCGTCATCTTCAACGTCTTCACGGCCATCTTGGAACCTCTTATACTACTTGTAAACTCTGGTTTTACTTATAGCAGACTCACTATAGGCCTTTGTTAACATTTCACAGAAATTATTTCATTTTTTAAGCAAAATTGGATAAAAATTCTTTGATCCATTTCTTTTAACGAACGAAACATCGCCGAGCTCATAAAACACGTCTAACCTTAGCGGCTGCCACAGACAAGTAAACAATGAAAACAGCTAAAGTTTTTATCATACTTCGGGGGCATGTATACCAACATAATAAAGAAAATTTTATGACAACCGGACCCTCCGAACCCTCGTATATATATATATTTATATATGATTTAATTCAACACTTCCTCGCAAGCCCGCTCTTGCCTAATTAAAATTCGTGAATAAAATGGCATTTATCAAACTTCATAAATAATATACTATCAAAATACATTTTAACATTTAAAATTATAAAATAAAGACAAGTCGAATAAACAGCTTGCAAAGTAAAAGTTTGAAATATGATGAAAGGCTTAATATTAATAAAAAAAATTATATGCAAATTTGATAACCCCTCGTCAAATAATATTAAAATGTTATTACAGCATTTATTATCATTAAATAAATTTAAGGTATTTTATAAAACTTTTAATTTAATATAAACGTTATTTCAACTTGAATTTAAATTTTAAAAAGTAGGTAAATAAAAGAAACTCATTATTTTTGTTGAGCTTTTAATAAAAATTCTGATATTATTCTACATTAAAAACATTGTTACTAAAATGGCCACCAGAAAATTTGGAAAACGGTTTGATTTTGCAAATTTTGCGTATGAAAAACCTTTATGAACAACGTACCTATTATGAATTAAATGTTTTATTTACGATTTTTTTGCCTTATCGTGTTGCTTTATTATTTAGAACCGAAGTAGTTTTTAATATTCTTATAATATAGAAGCAAAATCTTCTATATTTTAGCATTTTAGAACAAAATATTCTATTTAATAGTTGTCCTTTGGGAAAAAATTGCAATATTGCAAACATGTCCAGGTTATTTTCAAAATATAGTGTTTAATCGATAGGTAGTATTTGAGCCGTTTATTCTAATTTAACAAAATTTGTTTATATCTAAATTACACGTAATGCACTGATGATGAGGAATAATTGATTTCTATATACTTTTTAAACTTCTATATTTTCAAGATCATTCCGCAAGAATAGATCTTTTCACAGCATTTTGATTTCTGGCAATCCAAACATTAGTTGCACATTATTAATAAATTAATGCAAACTAAATAATAATTAAAATGTAATCAAACAAATTTATCAATAAAAGATTTGACAAAATATACGATTTTTATTTTTTTATAAAATATATAGAGTAGGCTGTGAACTTAATTGTCGTATATAATACCACTAGTGGTAAAATTACCCAAATCGTTCATTTTTGACTAGCAATAGTCAATTAACTACAAACCAGAGATAAACGTTTCACGAAAATTTATAGGTTATAAAAACGCCGAAATAAAACGCGGTACCAACCTTTCACTCTGATTGTGGCGCTAAATTAACTTAAGTTAACTTAATGGGAGCTCTGAAGCACCTGCTAAAATTTCGAGGTTAGAATCTGTTAAAATTGATTTATGAGTCATGGCTGCTTTGTTATAGTAAAGATGAACAGCCGAAAACACGTATACTATAGTGGGGGAAACAAGACTATATTAAATGAAACGTATGAGCTTGTCAGGTAATAAAACGCAAACTAAAACTTATTTCTTTTCTGGCTGTGGCTGCTTTTTCACTTGTACCATGATTTAACAGCCAATTCTTATGTAAAATTGTCCCCTCGTCAATTTTCCATTTAATATGGAATATCTCAAAAACTGCTCACAACTTTCACAATTTGTGACGGTATTTTCGGATTCAGGGAACAATTTTACTTAAGAATTGGCTGTTAATTTTGGGATACCGTATTTCATGGTTAACCATGGTACAAGTAAAAAAGCAGCCACTAATAAGTATTAAATTAGTCATTTTTGACTAATTCATTTTTAGAATGTAGGTATATTTTATTATTAAATCAATCGATATGATGTTTGCTTTAGCAAATTCTTGGTGTTTCGAGTGTTTTGTTTATTTTTAACTTTCACGAAATGAAAGTGAGGCTATGATATTTGTTTTGACATTTGTTGCAAATCTAGTGTCCAAAAATTAAAATAACTCCAATAAAAATTAGATACAGGTGGAAAGGAAAATTAGTGATTGGAAAAGCCTTCTTTATCTCCAAACAAAATGCTCGTTCAATGTTATAAGGAAAACCTTCTTTATCTGTGAAGAAAAGGCCCGTTCAAAGTTATAATTGATTAATTACATTATGGAAAATTGGTAAATAAAGAGATTATTCCCGCGAGTTTAAAAAAATGAAAATGCATAGGTTCAAGATTACCTACATCTGGAAACAAAACGTATTTTTTTGAACTATTTCACGAAATTGTCCATTGTCATTACAGCTGATTGCAACGTTACCGCATTTACTTAGACTGTTTATAGAATAATGGTCACAAAAACTAGTAAAAGAAGTCGATAGAAGTTAAATAACAACATCTTGAAGTCAAAAATTCTAGAACTTGATTGTTAGCAGACAGCGAAACCCTATTGAAATCACATTTAAATAAAATCTACCTAAACCATCTACAATAATTTCCTAAATAAATTGTAAAATTATTTTACAACTTATGTAAAATAATAATAGTATATTAATGCCATGCTTTTTACTACAATTAATTAATTTTTATTAACTACTAAAAAAAAATATTATAACCTCACTTTCTCTTAATTTTAAAGAGATTGTTTTCGCCCCTCGTATAAATCAAAAAATCTATTAGTCTATTAGTAGTTACAAACTCGCTTTAAAAAAAATAAAATCTGATTGATTTAAATCACAATTAATATTAAAATGGGTCAATCATTATTTCCGTTGTTACATAAACAAAACCAAAAAAATAGTGTCAACAATATGCCAATATATATATTTATATATACATTTATATAAATTGTGGTGTACAATTCGTTTTAAGGATTCGTTTAAAATTAAAAACTCGCTTCGCAAGCTACGCTCGTGCATAATTAAACTCGTTAAAAGTTGTTACATAAAACAGTATTATTATAAGGCTTTTTAATGTTCATGAGTTTTTTACCCATTATATTTTATTGCTTGTTTTCACTAGGGTGTTTTAAACAAAAAACCTCCTAGCCTGTAAAAATAATTTAGACCATTATTAGTATGCCTTTAAGATAAAATGTTGTATGCCATGCGGCTGAGAAGTGTATTTTTGTGCTTCGCTCAATTGTTGACATCTGCTACGCATCGGAATTTAAACTTTGAGCTCAACACAAAAATCTTAGTCTTATGACATAAATAACTACTGTGTTAATGAGTAATAATCTTCAAATTAATAACTAAGCTAGAATTAAATATAATTTTTAAAAAATTTTACTTAAATAACCGTTTTTATTAATACCTAAACAAAATATTTAAAATAATATTTAAGGGACAAATTTTGTTATTTTATAATAAATTTTTACATAAATTAATAAATTATACATTTTTTGTGGCTCCAGTAATTTCTAACATAAGTATACAGGGTTATCTGCTCAACATTGTTAACTTCGTTATTATTGGAGCTACAAACTTGGTTAAAGTAGCAAATTGGTAGCATTTATTCTAAATAAAATGGCAAAACCCAAAAAAAAACAATTGAAGGTCGGGATTCCGAAATATTCACAAATGTAACATTTACTTTAACTAAAAATCCTGTATATTTTTACAAATTTTAAAAGAAAATTTAATTTGGAACAAAAAAATATTATTGCATAACTACCCTAGGCTTAGAAATAAACAATTAATAAGCACTTAAACTTTCTGATTGTAGTTTGAATAAAATAATAATTTGGGTATTTCAACAACCATCGGAAAGTTCAAGTGCTTATTAATTTTTTATTTTTAAGTTTGGGGTAGGCATGCAATATTAATTTTTTGTTCCCAATTTAATTATCTTTTTTAAAATGTAGACATATACAGGGTGTCAGTGACACACACACCGTGTCACGTTTAAAAAAAGTTATTTTAGTGAATTTTACAAAAACCCGACTTATCTAAATTTTTTATTAGATTCCTTTCTTTAATATTTATTAATAGTACAGTACTTACTAGTAAAACTTATTTATTATTGACATAAAACCTATAATTTCATATTTTTAATGGTGTAATGCACTTTCAAAACATAAATTTCAATATTTGCTAGTGTTGATCATAGACTGTGTAAATATGTCAATTCCAGAGCATAATAAACATCATTTTAAAGGTGAATGCACCTAAAGCCATCATGTTTGCAAACATAGTTAAATATTTTATATTTGATACCTAATTTATACCATAAATAACAAAAAATAGGATTATAGAATTTCCAGAAATAAAAACACATTTAATATAAATCTATAATAAAAAAGATAATATATTCTGTGATAATGTCCAAATGAAACGTTTTATTTAATGAAATGTTGGCATCTTTATGGTGATAAGGTTATTAATGGTCTCAATTTAGATAATTAAATAAGCGATAACATTTTCTACATATCCATTGGAACAGTTCTCAACAATAAATACCTTGACTCTACATGTTGGTTAATTTGTCTTAATCTGTCACTCGGTTTGACTCAAACTCTTATCGTAGTATGAAAATAAAATCTTTATCGTACAAATTGACTTTTATTAATAAAAAATGGCTTTTGTATATAAATTGATGTCATTTTGTGTAATATTCTTGGAATTAGGTTTATAAATTTGGACGTAAATATTAGACTGGGCCAAAAAAATCAACTATTTTTTTTTTGAAAATTATATCGAAAATATGGTTTGGGGCGACAAACTATTATGGACTCAAACTTTCACAATAATTTTTTTTGTCGCCCAAAACTTAAAAAAAAAAATATTTGATTTTTTTGGCCCAGTCTAGTAATTATACGTACAAGATACAAACTCAAAAAAGGCGATGTTAAGATATTAGATAGATGTCATGCGGATACCAATATAGGCAACGAAGAAATCAATACTTACATAAACAAAACCAGAAATGGTACTTTTTCTCACAAAAAATCTTTGAGCGCGTTTTTCTTGGGAGATTCGAGGATTTATGGAATTGTGGGTTGACTACCTTTACTTCTAATACGACCATATACGGGTCTATTTAAAAAAAAAAATTAACAGGTGCCAATACCATTTAATTTAGTGCCAATAATAGTACCAATAACTGAACCGATTGGTGCCAATCACTATATCACTTCAGCGGTATAATCAATGAAAGGGTTTATTTGTCATACAAATAAATTATAAACCTATTTTCGCTAAATAAATATGAAAGTTATGCTAATTGGGGATTAAATTTATCTTCATTAAATCTTTCTTTATTTTAGAAGCCATTTCTCTTAAATTAATTATTAAGTACAATGAATCAATAAAATACGCCTAATAAATAATGAATATAAATCCATATAAATTATCTTATTACTAGACCTCATAAATATTTTATACATTTTAAAGCTTACTTGATAGACCTATTAATAATACCTACCCTAAGAAAATAGTATTTGATCATGAATATTAAATGATTAGGTTTGAGTCAAGCATTTTAAATAAATAAATTATAGATAAATTTTAAATCGAATAATAATTTATTTAAGTATAACTTAAATGCATGCTATTTTATTTAATTTTCATTAACAATTCATACTAGATAAACTAATTTTCTCTAGAAAGCTTTACTTAATAACAATTTGTATGCATTATTAATATATTTAAAAATTAAAGTAAAGTAAATATTTTAAAATCTCATGTCAGTTAAAACGTATAAATTTAAAAATTAATAAGCAATATATTTTTAACGCGTGCTTTTTATACTTAAATTTTTATTTCAGTAATTTTCAGGAGTGCAACATAAATATGTATTCAGCATTGTTTAATATTTAAATTGCAAAAGAAAATTTACAGCTTTAGAATATTTAAAATATCGTATATGCTTTTACAAATAAAGATTATTATATATTATTGCGAAACTTGCGATAATACATTTAAACATTTTTCATTTTCTCTGATATTAAACTATCAAAAAGAAAAATATTCCTATTATTTTTAAATGAAATATCAAACTTTAAAGACTTCCTCGTGTAAGTATTTTTGTCTAATCTATAGGTTGCATGTAACTAAAACATTTGACATTTTAGGTAAACAGTTTCTAAATAAACTTAAAAATGACGATAAACAATATTTGCATTTTAACGCAATCTTATAATACTATAGGTACCGCCCTCGGTGGTGTAGTAGTCCGTGCTCCTGTATTGTTCATTTTATTTATACACTTTTTACATTTACTTGAATTTATTTTACAATATTATATACTTTATACATTAATATAAATAAATATTTTTGATTTGATTTGATTTGATTTGCTCCTGACTACAAGTCGAGAGGTCGTGGGTTCGAATACCACATGGGGAATTGCTGTTTATTTGTGTTTGTTCAGGGTTAAGTGGTAGAACAGCTAATGCTGAACTTCGCCCTTTAATCATTCATTGATCAATAAAGACTCCAAAGCTTTCTAGTCGATATAAAATCCATCTTGCCTAGATTCTTAGTCTCGAGGTAAATCCGTAATTTTTGCCTTGAAGCTTGGAGCAAATCTACAAAAATGGCTTTACATTTTAAGTTCATGAGATCTAGTTTTCCTGTAATATAAATTTATTTGAGCACGCCCATCGATGAGTACAGAACATTATTACCTTTAGCTAGATAATTGTAAATTGTGAAGTCCTGGACTTAAGGGTGTACAAAAATGTAAGGGCCTTACCTTCACCCTATAAAATATTTCTGTCACGACCCCTTGGATAGAAATAGTTTCCGCTGGACAAATCCAGAAAAACTCAAGGTTGCCTTAACAGTAACCTACATCGCCACTGTCCTCCAGATTTGTTGCCACCATGCATCCCAGGCCGCTTTACTCTTTACCACGTCTGATGCGTGTTTAAAAGAAAGATACATGTAAACATATAAGATCTTACATTTATTTTACTAAATCCAACAATTATTGTAGCTTAAAAATACCTAACTCTTGAGATTTTCTTTAAATTGAAAAAAGTAGGATACCAAAAGTCAGGTTCCAGCACTTAAGAAGGCACGACGCACTGTAGCGAGAGCTCTTAAAACGTAAAAATTTAAAGATTAAAACTAACAATAATTTTTAAAAGGTGCAAACCAATTATACTGAAACAAACAATTTTCATAAAGTGCAAACTAGAAGGGTGTAACGGTCAATGAGGAGTGAAGTGTTAAGTGATATGAATTAGTTAAGTGACGGGTTTCAGCTTCTGGTCCTATATGTATGCCACCTGTCATTGTACGCTTTTCACTGGACAAACAAAGGAGGTCAAACAAGAGGGGAGCTGGCTATCCTCAAAAAAATTGATAAGTAACCTTAAGCATATGCATGACCCAACACATAATTTGCAAATTAAAGACCACAGATATCTTTAAAACCCTAAGAAAGAAGAATAAATCTGTCAACAACAAATGCGTAAGGCAAACCCAAACGAGATCAATAATAAACATTAGACACACAGAATAAACTAACACATTAATCATTATAACCCTAACATAGTAAAAAAAGCGTAATAATCAAACTATATTGGATTTGTAAACATTAGATAACAAAATAATTGCGCTTGTCAATTGTTTAACTAATAAATAAATGCAATATTTAATTTTGGAATTTAAGAAAAAAAGACAAAACTCTACCACAAAAGGTGCTTGGGCAACACAAGAACTAAAAAAAAATTCTTAGAAATTTGGCACTACTGCGGCTATAAACAATTTAAAAAAAACAACACCAAAAGCTACAAGTTACATATCCAGCTAATAAACTATCTATTGATGGTTTTAGGCCTTAAGACTGAGGACACATGTGCAGGAGCAAAACTACATGGACACGAACAATAACTACAAAAACGTAGACCAAGACGTAGGCTTCTGCAGCAAAATAACAACTCCCGAACTTCATACAGTAATTCCAAATGTTTGGAGTAATACTAACTGCTTGGTCTAGGGGAGTTCCGCGTCGAACTTAGTTTTAAGTCGGCGTAACACCCAAACACCAAACTGTATACCTCCCGTCCTACCTCCTTCATTACCCTACTGGACGTATAGCATCGGCTCGGCGAACCCGGGAATGGCTACTAAAACTATTGGCATTTCGCTCTCGAGCCCTAATTAGGGACAGAAGCTGGTGGCAAAAGAAAATCGGCGCAAGGAAACAGAGACATATGCAGGGCCCGGGAGTGATGAGGCAATGGGGCCGGTTATACGTCTCTTATACTCATACTCATACTCATTGAAAAAAAGTAGGGTAAACTATTCAAAGCTTAAACAATTTAATTAAGTGAATGTTTTGATTAGGTTATTTGCTATAGGATGCTTAAAAATGTATTAATAAATACATGTTTAAAAAGTGCTTTAAGTCAAAAATTATTATTTAATAACCAAACAGTTGTGTTGAATTCATTTTGGTAATTTATTTTCAAGGTAAACAATAAAAGCGGAGGCGGTTAGGCCTAAGGGGTGGGCGAGGGGCGGCAAATAAACACACGTGTCATTATAAAACATTAATACAGGCATGTCCGGTATAAATGGCGATTAATCATTTAGTTGCGGTGGCCTTAAGTGAATATTCATGAGAAAGGGCTTTAAAGAGGGTACAGGCCGGTAATATTCCGGTAAAGTAAGCAGTCCTGAGGTGAACCTACCTGCTTTACAAGGAATACACTAGGTGTATGAAGGACTATTAGTCTATGCAAGAGATGACAATTATTAATGTATTTTGGTGTTAATTTATAAGCTTTGTACTGTAATAAAACATCCTTATGGACTTAATAAGGATAATACTATGAAAGGTTCCTTAAAATACAAATTTGCCGTTCTGATAAAAAGTAGCCATACATAAATTTTTTATGGAAAATACGGTTTTTTATATCGTTGTATTCGTATAAACTGGTGCTAGTTTTATCAAGTAGGTCACGTGATACCAATGTGGAGTCACGTGCAACTTGTTCATTATGATCCAATTGGGAAAAAATAATAAGTTGCCATCCCTTAAGGTAACAAGTAGCTTAAGATAATCTTATAGTTATAGTTACAATTAAACAAAACACGCGCTAGGAGTTGAGATAAAGCAGCTTATTTGTATTTTCCATAAGAACTCTCGTAAAATAAATTAACTTAAATGGCTTAAGCAATGCTATTTTTATTTTGCAAATGGAATAGACAATCGACGTTTAGTACGACTTGTCATCTTATATAGAATGAACGTGCAGTGCACGTCGTGCACTTGAATGCACTTAAAGTTTACCGAATCATAATAAAAATATTTAATCGCTCATAAACAGTGTTCAGTTTACTAAGAAATCTTCCAACAAGTGAATTACTGTGCGAAATTAGTGACAAGTGACACGACCTGTGTAGGTGAAATTACTATATCTGTCTTTATAGAAATTTAAATTGCTCATACAGTAGTGCAGTCCAAGTCAAAGTACGGTGAGACCAGTGGCGGATTTACAAATTTTCAAGGTATAGGCTGAATAGTTTTTGCCGCCCTTGCCTCAACAATTGTCATATCATACATTATTTTTACAATGCAACAATTTCGTTGAAATTGTACGTAAAATAATTTTTCGGTATAAGCTCGCCACGTGCACGTGCAACATTGACGTCATTGATAACATTGTAGCATTAAAAAAATACCGCGTTCGGGGAAAAATATTTTTTTGACTTAAGACTATCTCGCTATTACTGTTCAAGATTTTTTTTTAATTCCAATCGAATTTTCTGAAGCTACTAGTGCATGTGAAAAACATAATAGTCGATACATAAAATTGAAATCGGTAAAATTATTCACTAAATTATTCATTATATTCGACTAAAAATCGAAAAATTATATACAAACCATCCAGTTCGTAGCCTCCAACCAGTAGTAAGACTGGCATGTATGGGTTGTTAGTGGGAAGAGGGGCATATTTTTTACAATTTCGCTCTTTTCACTCATAAGAAGTGTGGGCAAAGGGCGCAGAGGCGAGAGGCCGATTACTGGTTGAGGGGCGGCGAACTAGCTGCTTTACTCTAGAATATGGAAGTTTGCTACTCTCGGAATGTGCAATGACAAGTGAGAGAGAAAAGTCATCGACAAAATTTGTTGCATCTGTAAAACATCAGAAAACCGTCATAGAAAAATCTTTTTGATTTCTATGAGGTAAAAAAAAAATCGTTCCCCAAATTTGCCGCCCCCAAAATCTGCCGCCCTAGGCTCGAGCCTACTCAGCCTGCTGGTAAATCCGCCACTGGGTGAGACAGTGATACTACCTATGCAGGTGCAAGAATACAATGTACCCATCTTCTGATGAAGCCTAAATACAAGAGGGTCAAGTGAATTGTAGCTATAAACCATAAGTACTATAGCATAAAAGCGCATGATTTAATTTCATTGTTTACTAATCTGGTAATCTTGTAAGTAAGCATAAAATATAAACAGTTGACTTGAAACGCAATCGAAAGTGGGCATGGTAAAAAAAATTAAGAGTTTCGGCAACCCAGCCATCAATAATAAACACGACACATACGACTCACACACACACACCACTTTAAAGGGCAATACTAATACTGTTTTCAATATTTTTAGCTTGGCAAAGGGACGACTGACTGAATCGTCTTTGAAGTCAGTACTTGTAATGAGCAGTTGAATCTTCCTTAAAGTTAGCTACATATTTTGAATAATCCAGTACTTGGAATGGGGAGTTAAATCTACCTAAAAGCCAGCTGCTTAATTTAAACAATTGTCCCTTAAACACGAAAAGGTGACCCTTTATGATTCTACTATGGCCGGAAGGGGCTACTACAAACTATTGGTATGTCACTCTTGAGACCCAAACAGGGTACTTGGTCAAGGACTTGGACTAAGGACAAGACGTAGACTACGACTAGGGATAGGTCCCTATAGCAAACAAACTAAGCCCTAACTGTAAATAGTAATTCCAAATTTTTGAAGTTATACTAATGTCCCAGTCATGGGGTATTCCACGTCGCACAAAGATTTAATTTGGAGTAATTGTCCCCTAAACGCGTAAAGGTCTATTTCTCCATCCTCTTCTCCTTTATGATTCTACTATAGCAACGGCCTGAAGGGGCTATAAACTATTGGGATGGTTTCGAAAAAAAACAGCGCAGCTTTGAGATGAGATTCTCATACTCATACTATTTTTTTGTGACAATAGTAATCTGTTCAATTTTTTTATGACAATTAAAATATTAATTTTGGTTTAACATAATATTAGTCTAATTTTGAACCAAGTTCCTAAATAATTTTTAAAATGCAACCAAATCGTATGTAATTGTGTATGTACATGTTTTATGCAGCGTAGGACCATTTGCAAAAGGAGCAAGAAAAAGCTAGATATTTGGAAACCGAATTTCAATGTTCATCTAAAAATTGAGAATTGAGTTTTAACGCATCCACCATATCATTACTATCATTTATTTTGGTAGCATAGAAACTTAGTTTGTCGCCCATTAATTAATAAATGAATTTTTATCGATTAAAATATTTCATTTAATAAATAAAGTTTATTTAAAATAAGACTGATTGGTTTATAAGCGTATTTCAATTAATTTCACATTTTGTATTTGAATGTAGATACCAACTTTCTTCATAAGAACGGTCCAATTGAATAAAACATCTAAAAGCTTAGGAACTTAATATGATTTATAAATTTGTAATATGAAAAGAAATAAACTTTTGAACATAACACTCCAAAAATCCAATTTAACCACATCGGAGAAAATGAAATGGCAAAGGTCCAATATTAAATATGTTTATTACTAGTCTTATGCATCGGAAGAACAATGCGGTGTGGATAATGACAAAAAATTTAATAAGGTGTTTTGTAATGTACAAGAAATTAAATTAAAATTTACGTTTTAAGACGAAAACTTCTTAAGGGGTTTTATTGTTTTTAAATAAGTTAGAGATAATTCACTTAAAAACTTGTTTTGTTCCATTTTATTTAACATTTTATTAAACGTGGGTAAATTTTTCAAAACCATTTTCGTTTAAAATGTTTCAAAAATAACTGCCCATCGATCAAATTTCTTCAGTGCATTGATTATATGCATTTTAGTTAAGGACATATATTTGTAAAATATAAGACAATTTAAGAAAACAAATCGTTTGAAATTTTGACAGAAAAACAAATTTTGTAGGTATATTTTGAGAAACAAAACCGTTTTATAAAACATTTGTACAGTGTGTGTTAATAGATTTTTTATCACTAGTATTGCGTTTTTCTTATTTATTTATACAGGCAGTTTCTACTCAAAATGAATAACGCAATAAAGGTTGTATGAGTGCAAAGAGCCATTACCATCTGGAAGAAACCATTAAGAAGAAATATATATTATTAAAAAAGACCGGAACAGAAATGGATACCTCATGCAATTAGTTGACAAAATACTAGAAAGCCGGCTGAATCGGCTGAAATCGGCTGAATCCCATAGAGAACAAAAAACCTCTCTCTTAAAATGAATTAGTCAAAAATAACTAATTATAAGTCATATTTGACTAATTGTCATAGCGAAAAAGCAGTCACTAATAATTAGTCAAATTCCACTGAATGAAATAGTCAAATTAGTAAGTTTATATTTAAAAAAAGTTTTGACCCAGCCTGGGATTGAACTCAGGTCTGTCACTTGACAAGTTTGTCAAGCTAACCTCATAACGCATTCGGCTGTCAGCCGCTCTTATAAAAATCAATTTTATTTCAATAAATATTGTTCATAATATTTTAAAGTTTAATATATTATTTGTGTTGCTGTTTTAAGCTAAACTTTTTGCATCTTTATTTGTTTTATGGGTCATTTAACCATGGAGAGGTATATGCATTTAATTCAAATAATACTTGTTGTTGGCCGTAAACGATTAAAGAAATTAGTCACTTTTAACTGTCAGAAATAGTCAAATATGGTGACTAATCTTAAATTAGTCAAACTTTAACTATTTACGTACATTATCATAGTTCTACTTTACTTACACATCGTATTTTTTCTTACAACATGTTGTAACACCCAAAAATGCAAATTTTTCTTAAATGGCGTTACTGCTTTTAGAATGTTTGACTAAAATACACATATTAGGTATATACGAGGTGTGTTCAGAAAATAACGGGAATTATTAAATTTCGCGGGTTCGGAGGCTCCGGTTGTCATAAAATTTTCTTTTATGTTGGTATACATGCCCCCGAAGTTTGATAAAAACTTTAGCTGTTTTCATTGTTTACTTTGTCGGTGGCAGCCGCTAAGGTTAGACGTGTTTTATGAGCTCGGCGATTTTTCGTTCGTTAAAAGAAATGGATCAAAGAATTTGTATCCAATTTTGCTTAAAAAATGAAATAAATTCTGTGAAATGTTAACAAAGGCCTATAGTGAGTCTGCTATAAGTAAACCAAGAGTTTACAGGTGGTATAAGAGTTTCCAAGATGGCCGTGAAGACGTTGAAGATGATGAACGCCCCGAACGCACAAGCACATTAACAACCGATAAAAACATGAAAAAAGTGGAAGAAATGGTTATACTGGAAAGTCTGTGTTTGGTATGTGTTTTTCTTTATTTGGTTGTATATTGATCGTAATCGTTTTTAAAATAAAGCAAGATCGCAAAGTCAGCGAAAAAAATTTAATAAGGTGTTGTTTCGCAGCCGAGCGGAGAAAAATATTAAATGAAATTAAATTGGATTTTCTGGCATGACCAAATGCAATTCTTCCGTTGAAATAGGAGAGACGCGACGAAGAGGACTGGCCCATCAAATTGATAAGGGACTTGCTTTGGGAATTTATAGCATTCTTCGGAATGTTGGCGTGCCGTCACCTTCGCGGCGGGGGCGGGGGGATTCCGGAGGGGCAAACGAGAAGGTCCGTCTATTATTTTAACTGAGAACCTCCAGATGTTCGGTTTATTTTGCGGATGGGGTCGGCGTAGACCTCAGATTGGCGCATTTATTGCGGTAATTTCCACAGATGAAACAACTCTCTCAGGTACACGCCGCATTTCCAGATCCATTCTCAGCACATCATTTCCGGATTATTAATATGAATAAATTTTAATTCCAACGTACATCCTGAATTATAGCGAATGTTTATTGATGCGAAAATCGAGTTTCTATAAAATTAAAATTAAAAACTACACTGTTCAAAATTTTATGACCATTTTAACACCAAATTATCACCATACATGGTCTATATCGATACAAACCAAAATGGTGTTAAATATGGTTCGTTGGTCCGGTGTAAATTTAAATACTAAAATAGTGTTAATTTAACTTTCACACAGTATTAAAATAAATTTTACCTGGTGTAAATTGAACTCCTTCTCGGTGTTAAATATAATGTGTTTGTGGTCAAATTAAATCATACTACACAGAAAAAAGGAAACAAAAAGGAAACAGGAAGTTCCTTGACGCATTACTAGTATATTAACAGTGGTATTATTATTATTTTTTATTCCAGAAATTGAACCTTCAACTCGCCAGAGATACTGTTTTTAGTGCGTTCCACCAACTTAAATTAGTTTAAGTATTGACAGCTGTTTCCTATTTAAGGTCTCTTTAGTATCGAACAACTTGTAGTGTCACACCATATTCTTCATGTAAGTCAACAGAGGCAAGATTTAAGAACATCACGTGATCCACACCGCCTTTGCCGCGATCGGTACACACTATGCAACCGGGAATGCACGGAAAATTGTTTTAATCGTTTTAACAGAGTGCTTTAGGTTGAAGTAACTCTTATTTCACAAACAACAAATTTAGTAAAGTAAACCATACAGGTTGGTTTCACTAAAGTTTTCTGGGTTAATTAAACCAATTTAAAAAAAATAAAATAACTATCTGGTTTAGTACCATCAGACTAATCTTTGTTTATATTAACCTTCCCACAAAATAAAAAAAAATACAAAAATAAATACTTATGGGTCAACCAAATTAATATAGTTAAATGAACTATTCCTTTTTTTCTGTGTAGGTGCACTTCTCAAATATTTTTAGATAAACACCGTTTTGGTGTTTGATGTATATAACATTTTTAACCAAAATTCATGGTGTTATATTAACACCACTTGGTGTTGGATTTTGACACCATTTTAAGATTACTCTTTACACCACAGATATTTTAAACAGTGTATATCTTAAGGTTGTATACCTGGGTGTTCTCTGAAAAAACTGAGGGCATATCCATACCTCAAATTTAAAAAAATATAATTTTTTAAACAAATTATTGTAGTTTTTAATGATAAAATGATATTTGGTAAGCATAATAAGGAGTTTAAGCATTTTGCTTTGTTTACAATTACTTTATTTATGCATTGGTGGGGATATTGGTAAAGTACAACATTTAATTGCTTGTATTACACAAATTATCTTATAAAACTTAAACAAATATCCGAATATTGCACACATAAATAAAAGTAAAAATAATTTCATAATAAATGTTCATCTTAAAATTAGATTAGAGGTTAAAAAATACCCTGTATACAGGAATATATTTTCTATAGTTTTTGTCAAAGTTCTTTAAAAATAATGGTGTACTTAACTTTCTTTTGATTTACAAAGTTTGGCTTTGGCTTTAAATTCTTGTCCATTTAGTAAAAACTATAGTAGCTAACAATGTTGTTTACAAACATAATACAATTATTAAAATATTTAGATTTTTTCTTCTTTATTATTTGGACAGTTGGAACTTATAAGGGTAAACTTCTAAACTGGACCAATATATGTGCTTTAATTAAACTAGTTTACAAAATTTGTTGTTCCACCAATAACCAAAAGTTAAAATTTCGTGCTTATTCGTGCTCTAGATGAAATGAAATTTTGAAAGAATGCACTATGTCTGAACAATTTATTACAAATATTCAGCTATTTGATGTCAAGTTAATCCCAAAGCAACAAACAGCAAAAAAAACTTTTCATAATATACTGTTAAATCCTAAACTAAAACATGTCATGATTCCTGCAAGGTAACAACGCGATAAATTGACATAAAGTAAAATAATTTTCCTTCATATGCTTTGTAGACAAAATTTTATATACAATCTTAACTAATTCTTTATTGACGGTTTTGTCACCTACCACTTTAAGGGCTAAGTTTTGACTATAGAGCCATAAAAATAAAAAGCGATCAGGTTGTATATTTTCAATTTTGCCTCGGATTGTAATGGGTTAATTTCTAACGTAAATAATTAAAAATGGGATATTTAGGTACTAAAAACTGAAAAATAGGTAACTAAAAAGGTACTAAAAAAAGCATTTTAGGTAAAAAAAACATTAAAAGTTCAAGTTTCGTTTATAATTTTGTTTAGTCGCATAACCCATAACACAGAACATACCCACAATAAACTATTTCTATACACTGAGAAGAAAGTTTATGGTTCCCAAATAAAAAGAATAATTAAATATGGGACAGAAGCATTGTTTATTTATCCTAAATATATTTTTATTCTTAACACTTATAGTTTTACTAAAGTAAATTTATCGTTATTATTTCGACTATTTAGAGGTAATAAACAATATTTTCACTATTAATAAAAAGTATTAGCAACACAGTTTATTTGTCCCATTTTTTCTCAGTGTACAATAAACTGTTTCACTGAGTTACACTCACTACATAGAAGTTCTATGACAGAACATAAGCTCACTACAAAGAAGGTAACTGTAAAGAAAGTTACTGTTACAGTCTGTGACTATAAGAAAGAATTCTATACCGTTGAGTTGCACGCCCTGGATAAAATATTGGCGCAAAATTTAAAAAGAACACAAAAAAATAAAATAAATAAAAATACTTAAAAATAGGTAACAAATAGGTAAAAATAAACTGACAAATTAAATGGTACAAAAGTATAAAAAGGTAGTTTAAAGCAAAAACCTCCAAAAAAGGTGAAAACAAGTTAAAAAAATAGGTAACAAAAGTATAAAAAAGGTAGTTTGAAGCAAAAACCTCCAAAAAAGGTAAAAAAGGTAAAAACAAGTTAGGTTCATGTAAAAGAAAATCTTTTAAAACAGATTTTGGCATTATTGGTTTTCAAATAGTTACATCGATTAAAAAGGGTAAAATAACTAAAATCCCATCCCTAGTAATAATTCCACTTTTGTTGATATAAACTACAAAAATACACTTCTCTCATTGCTCCGGTAGCTTCTGTATTCCCGTTAATAGACATACTTTTGGTTGTCGACCTTGCCAATTTTACATTGCAACCTTCACTTCATTGCGTGCCTTTCAAGAACTATTTGAGTGACCCAAAAGAGATGATAGTCACTTGAGGACAAGACTTAGTCTTAGTCTTAGTCTGGGCAATATCCCCTGTGAGGTAGGACTTCCCAGTCCAATTCAGCCCATGTATTGGTCGTTAGAAGTGGTTTTTGCTGATGTTCTGCGAAATGTTTTTTGGGAATCCACCTGGCGTTAACTTTACTAAATTTTAGCTTGTCGTGGAAAATAATATAATTACTATTAACACTAATATTTACAATCCCAGCAACCAAGCTGGTCAACTTTTTGAATATTCACAGACTCGCATTTATGACCGTCCTGGAAGGAATTACATCACTTAAAGACTTCTTCAATCTGTTTATAAAGCATCTGATGAAAATTAGTCGCTTTTGTACCTCCGTTGAAAAAAAATAATTACACCTTTCACACAATCAAGTTCAGGTTTATGAGGTTAGCTAACTTCCCACTTCGATGAATATAAAACCGAGTTGCCCTTGTATTTTGAGTTTTTATATTTATTTTTTTAAAAAAACATTGCAATTTTTGAACTTTTTAGAACTAAGGTTGCTATGGTCTATCCATAGGCTATGGAGGATGACAGTGACAGTTTTGTTGAATCATCCCATACTTGGACATGTCATATACGGCTTTTAAAAGCTATCAAATTGTTTTTTGCAAATTAATGTTTTACTTTAGGTGTCTTCTTACTTTTAAAAATGGATATGTCTCCGACTGATGTTGCCAGAGCCATTGATTTAATTCAAGATGGACGGTCACAGTATTACGTGGAAAGTGTTTTAAACGTCACAAGTACAAACGGCAACATCAGTCGGAGACATATCCATTTTTAAAAGTAAGAAGACACCTCAAAATTAACACATTAATTTACAAAAAACAATTTGATAGCTTTTAAAAGCCGTGTATGACATGGCCAAGTATGGGATGATTCAACAAAACTGTCACAGTCATCCTCCATAGGCTATGTTTTTTCGCGTTGAAAAAATATTGGTGAACCAAAAACAATACTGTTAAAAATAGATGACCTTGATTTAGAGTGTCTTAAACTTATGTTAAAAAACATATTTTTGTTCAAACCTGTATATTATAAACGAACGTATATTTTTTGGTAATTTTTAAAATTTTAGCAATTCTCCATTAATTTATCTACAATATTCTTTAATATTTGTTTAAATCCGAAATCATATAAAAAACTTATTTGCGATTGAAATTCATCTCAAATTTGTGTGGATCGATTATTTTGCCTGTGAGTGTAGTTGTAATGAAATATTAATATTAAATCATTAGGCAATAAGTATTCGGATTTAGTAACAAAAAGGAAAAAATATTTTATTTAAAACCACAAAACAGGCTGTTATTCTTAATAGTATTATTTAGAAATAATAAAGATTATCACGTCACGCGCCAAACAGCACGGAAAACCATCGACTTATTTGAAATAAGATTTGCTTATAAGTTGATAAAGAGAAATTAACCTGTCAACTGGCTACTAAGACACGTACTGATTATTTACTGTCAAATATTAATTGGTTTATGCTAATAAACCAGCAAGAATCGACACAGGAGTAGTTAAATTTGGTGATTTAGGGGGAAAAACCAAATCTAGCATATAGAAGGTTCGAAATAATTGAAGATATATTTAATTTAAAGGTTTTTAATCGTAAAACGTTTCAAATTAATTTGAAATACGTATACGTATGTATACATACCAAGATATTTTAATTTAACTTTTATAATATGGAATGATTTTTATTTAAATAACATTTTTAATATTAATTCCAAATTATAAAATATCATGTGCATAGAACATACAATTTCTTAAAATCAATATTTTAGTCGGTTTATCCACATTTTACCGCCTTTAAAAATATTAAAATCCCTTTTCCGACATAAAAATATGAATAATAGTCTCGGTAAACTGCAGTGAATAAACTAAAACAAAATATTAACAAGAGTTTTTAACCCTTTCTCCTTATACCGCATGTATTAAATATTTGGAACAAAAGCCTGGGATATATTTTACATGCATTTTCTGAAAAATCTATGTTTTTAAATATTATCTGATAGTAAATAGTTTTTTTATAAGAGTTATGCTTTCAAATTAAGTTATCGATCAAATTAGGTTTCAATTCGAAAATATCATCGATGATAATCATACCACTTGTTATATTATGGGTGACGATATGACTAAGCTGTCAATACATTTTTTGAATTAGGTGAGTCCGGTGTTCTTTAAAGTTTTTACGAAAATTGTTTTTAGAGGTACTTATTTATAAAAGTAATTGTGTCATTGTTGTTTTTTAGCCCTGACGAAGAGAGCAGTAAATGCCCTCGAAACTTTGGCGAATTTAAAATAAGTTTTTAATTTTCCTGTCCGAATACCCACAAACCTAACCTCAAAAAAAAATATATTAATATTTTTCTCTTTAAGTCAAGTTATATAACTCGATAAATGATACAAATTAGTGCTTCATCAGTGACAATATTCACAACTACAAAATTATAACATTCATTCATCGCTAGACACAAGATTTGAACCATAGACAATAGAAATGAAATTAATTCTGAAATAATATTTGTAGTTTGATGCAGCCGGGGGCTTCAATTGAAGTTTGTAAGGTGGAATGAAACTTTGCAGTTACAGCGCCGGTAATTTTAGCGAAATTGCCAAACACTGTGGATAGATAGCGGAATTGTTGGGATAATATATAATATATACACTCAGGTAATCGTTTCCACTTAGATTAATTTTAAATAATCATGATTGCGTGAAGGAAAATTTAGTATAGATAATAGTTAATTTTCCAAATTTCGTCACCGTAGTTTTTTTAAAACTATGAATTCCTTTAGAACTTCAGGTTTTTAAGAAATTTTAACCAAAAAAGTAGAAAAAAGCGTTTAATTACACAAAATGCAAATGCAGCATAGGACTCTTCCTTTTTAAAATCATTTTTATATTTTTCCAATATCTTAACTATAGTCTCAGAGAAATCGTTATTTGTTATGATTTAAACGATAAATAAGTTTTTTAGAGAATACATAAATCCTCAGATATTAAAATACTACATTTTTGCAATTCTGAGAAAATACTTTTATTAAATGGTTCAATTACTACAAACTGTTTTTAAATATAACAATTAAAAAGAGTTACATTCTTAAGTTTCTTATTACATTTGGAAATAACGTGTAACGATATTGTATTAAGGTTTATTAAGTAAACGACCTTTTTATCTCCCTGTATAACTATTTAAGTTTACTAGATTAATTCTCAAAAACTTTGTATTTTTAGATTTTCTTCCACAGTGCTTGGCTTTATTCCGAACGATGGCGTAAAAGCAAAACAATAAAATCAAATCAAAACTTACCTGTTAGTTGTTGTGACGGCCGTCATTGGTGACCTTGCGGGGTACTGGGAACCCCCCAGCGGGTTCACAGTTCCTCCTCCACTAACTGCGTATTCCGCTCCTGAAACAAGAATTATTGCTACAGAAGTCTGTGTTTATTTTCCGGAGATAGAAGAAAATCTTATTACTTTTCAAGCTACTTTCTGTATCTTATAAGACGCAAGTTGTTCATTCACAAACAAATTTAAGTACTTGGTAAAATTTAAAGGAAACTTTATAGAATTTACAGGATTTCGTATAAATTATGAGACCAAACAAACCAAAACTATAAATACAGAAAGTAAATAATATGAAACCTAAGTTTTAACCATAATATTATTTATAAATAATAAATTAAATAACTAAAAAAATAGTTTATGTGAGCTCAAAGTTTAAATTCCGACGCTCAGCGAAGGCCTACAATTGAGCGAAGCACAAAGAGACTTCTCAGCCGTATGGCATACAACATTTTACCTTCGAGGCATACATTTATTTGTGAAACAATACATGGAACCTACAATAATTATTTTAATATTTATTAGATTAGATCTGACAGTTGTTTGGTTCAAACGGGTTTTTTACAGCTAAGAGGTAAAAACTTGATTTTGCTTTCAAGGAAGAGGAGGAGGAATTACTCCAATAGGTTTATGATGTTCTGCAACTCAGGATAAGAATGTGTTTTAGGAAGTTGCACAGAGAAAAAGCTTTTATATTGTGAATGGGTTAACCATTGAGCCAATGGTATACCTTATTTGCAATACCTGAATTACAGCTATGATCAAATGAATGATTGTCTTACTTTTATTTGTACAAACCTGCTTAAAATTAGTTCAAACATAAGAAGTCCTTGAATTAAATTGTTATTCTATTAAATCCGTATTAAAACTTGGTTGGTTAAAACATAAGAAATTATTGAATTAAATTGTTATTTAATTGAAGCCACAATGAATCTTAATGTAAAACTATCATTGGCATAAATAAAGTTATGGTTTCTAATGAATGGCTACATTAAATGCAATCAAAGCTCTATTTCCTTTAAATAGATATATTCTTGTGTAAATCTTAGTTGTATAATACATTAATATGAACTTTAAATAAAATGAATACTGGAAACTGCTTCTGGTAGTCTTGTGTACAAAGGTTTTTCGATCCATAAAATGAAATTGTTCTGTTTTAGGTAGGAACTATTAGGAACCCACTAGAAGTGTTGGTGATATTAGGCTCTAAGAAAGTTGCTGACCCATCACTAGCAACAGTTACTGTACTGGATGTGCAGGATCTGTCTGACAGGGCACATGGTTATTCTAAAACGGAATAGGAATTTCATCTTATGTATTTAGAGGCGAATCCTAAAGATTGCTGAATGTTCTAGAGCAAGTATATAAAGGGGCATTTTTAATAATAAAGAAGAGATAACATTGTGATTGTAAATAAAAATAAATTTAGTATTGCAAATACAATATCTGTTATCGTTTAAATTATTATTAAAAATGTTACTTAACCCCTTCATGCACTATAATTATGTCGCACCATCGTAATTTAATCCCAAGTGCGTCTCGGACATTCCTTCAGCATGTCTATGGTATTGTACCGGCTTTTTTAAACATTTTTCTTTAAGATTGACCTCACTCAATAATTAATAGGGTTTAAGTCAGGAAAATTTGAAGGCCAAATATCTTCTCCCTAAACACAGAAATTTAACGGAGCTAATAAAACCATCTTGACCAAAGTATTTTAAGTCTCAAGTCCAAATTATTCATAAGAACTATCTGTTACTACGAGACTGTTAGTAGGTGGTAGTATTTCAGTATACAAAAACCATTTAAATATTGCTAGTTGCTAGATTCCAGCCAAAATATGGGAAATGGTACAAGTGAAAGTTTTTTCTTGGCAGTTGGTAAAAGTTTTGGAATTATAAAATGGTTGAAGCGTCAAAAAAAAAGTCTTAATAGTTATAATAAAATAAAAAGACAAATAATTTTACATTTCTTAAACTTTTGTCGTTTAGTTATTAAAAGTAAAGTATTAAGGCCATACTTTTCTTACTTTTTGTTTGTTATTTTTTAGTGGATCGATTAATTTAATTGTTTTGACATTTTTAAGGTTTGAAAATTGACCATTTGCACGCTTTTAAAGGTAGTAAAATTAAAATGACTTTACTTAGGAAGTAAAATGGTTTGCACTTTCGTATCAAAGTTTTTTACAACTTTTTTATTGGCGTCAACGTCCGGATTTCACACTAAAAATAAGGTAAAATATACTTTGTTTCCAGAGCAATTATATTTTATAGTTAAGATAGGGATCAAAGTAAAATAAATTTACATTTTAAAACCAAACGGTTCTAAAAGGCTAATTTTAACAACCAATTATAAAATTAATCGATATACGCTTATAATAAAAAAACACTGATTTTTAGCTTTGTGCATTTGAGTATGAAGTTTAAAAAACTCAATTCCAATCCGTTTTGGAAATGACGTGTAAAACAGTGATGCAATTTCGTAAAAATTTGGATAAAAAGTATGAAAGGGTATTATAAAGTGAATGACACCAATGACATTTTTAAACACATTTGTCTTTATTGTGTTTATTTGGACATGGAGTAAACTGCAAAATGTGGTAATAAAAGTTCATTTTTTTGCAGTTCCAATTGCAATTTTATGTTAATCATTTGTAGAAATTGATTGTGCTTTTTTAGAAAAAATAAGTTAAGGGAACTTAAATCGCCACTTCTCGCTGACCAATTTTAGAGAGCCATCATTGTTTTTATTCTGTTAAAAACAGTGATCGCAATGTGGGCGACAAAAAGTTGTCTCGTTTTCATTCTGTATGCTCGCTCTGGTTGTCCAATCATCAAAACTCATGAAAAAAAAGGTTATTAAGAGAGTATAAGCAGCGTACACAATAATAAACAGTAAACAAATATTTGTTAATTTGAACCAAAAATTAACCAGATTTTATGTTAATCATCACATAACTAACTTTTTCTACTCCAACCTTTAAAACGTCCATTATCGTACACGTTTCCATGACACATTGACAAGTTGTGGCTGAAGTTAGCAACAGGTTTTTAGTCACAGGCTGAAGTTAGCTTTAAGCTACTTGACAGTTAATACTAAATGTGAAAATTGTTTTATTATAAAATACAAAAGCATTAAATAGTTTCTCAGCGACAATATTTGCAAAGTTTATAGGAACATTGTACTGAATTTCACCGGCAGTAAACTATAGTTTAAGTTATATTTATAAATATAACTTAAAATCGGGCTCGGACTCCACCGTGAAGTGCTCATAAAACATTTTCTTTACTTTCACTGTGAAAAACTGTTGTTTAATCCATTTTCAGAATATACATTTGTACAAATTTGACATTTGACGGTAACGCAGATTCCCCTATTGTTTTGTAGATGGCCCTATGTACAAATACTTTATTTAAATCATTTTTAGATAATAATAAGTATTTGTCGTAGAAAAAGTATAGTATGCAACTCGTTTATAAACTTTTCTAGAAACTCATTAATTTATGCACTCGCTCGCATGCTCGCTCGTGCCTAAATTAAATTCGTGTCTGAAATGGCATTTATCAAAGTTGATGCATAATATACCTGTTTATAACCAACTGTAATCTATAGTATTTTGTAGTTTTAATAACAAGTTCAACCAAAATTCTTGTACTTTAAAAAATGAACTTATTTTTACAAACCTTTTTGTAGACTTAGTAACAACAGTATTTGTTGGAAAGTGAAAACCTAAATGAAAAGAAAGAAGGTAATTTTTCTTAACAAAAAGATACATACCTACACTTACTGATGTATTTTGTAACTTTTACAAATTACAAACTCATGTTAACAAATCTGATTTTTATATTTTAACAGTTAAGTTAAGAGTTAAGATCATTTGGTTTAGCCCAGAAACAATAGAGGTTCTTAACTAAAGGAGGGCTTTACCTGAAAAATAATAAAAGTTCATCTAAATGCTTGTTTTATTTCTTGATAAACTTTTTAAAGTGACCAATCTTTCTAAAATCAAATTTCCTTGGACGAATACACATACATTTCACCTCGATGAAATCAAATCAGTTTATTATCCTGTTGGATGTATTAAGGAAAATGAAATATGACCGCCAGTAATAATGTAATCTTAATTACAAATAAATTGGTAATATGTATCTTAATTACCAATACATTGGTAATATATTTGCTACTGTGGTTATGCGGTAAACCAAAATCCTATATTGAATAGTTTTACAATTAATATTCATTCAAATAAAAACCTATATAAAAGCGCACTGCGTGACTAACTAAATTAAAATCAGTATTTGAATTGAAGCGTGAAACCGTGATGTTTTCAGTCCTAGCGGCAATTCGATTTTAAAACCCGTCGAATTTTGAAGCGGACAGTGATTTTACGCGTATCGATTGAGGGGAATGGCGAAGTTTATTCCGGCCGGTCGGCTGTCTTAAAACGGCCAGCGCTGCGCGGCAGATTCGCTTCAATAAACATTCATTACCTGACGTCTTCCGATTCCACGCGAAAGCATTGTTGCCAAATTAACGACCAGACAATGCAAACTGCCATGGAATGCTGATTTCGCTGGTGCTGGTGGTGGTGGTTTAGGTGGTGGTCATGGAAGCAGCGAATTGAAGTGTTGCGCTTTTGTCATAAATCCTGCACGGGATTTATATTGTTTTCCACTTACTCGACCCTAATAAACGATTTCGAAATAAAATAAAATTATACGCGAAATTAAAAACGAAATATTGAAATTTTATGACTACACTGATAAAAATCAGATTTGTAGTTTGTTAAGTTTTTTGTAAAGTTAATATGCAATTTTGTAAGCATTTTGTTAATTTTAAAGGTTCCAGATAATTTTGTTAATGTTTAACAAATTATTTCGTTAAAACACTATGATAGTTTTAGAAACTTGTATTCCTAACATTGAGTACTCCAGCTTAGTTTAACTAATTTTGGGCCCCTGATTTCAAAAATGTCATTCGTTTTTCTCTAGGACGTCTAGGATTTAAAATAATTTCGTAATAAAATGCTCTGCTCAATCACCTAAAAATTTAAGTTTTCTGTTAGTATTTATTAAATTATTTTGGCTTAAATTTATCTTGAATGTACTGAAGTAGTTGATATAGGTCAAATAGATTATATTTAACTTAACAATATGACATTTTAAATACTAAATTTTAATGTATTTTATGTAAAAAACAACCATTATTTGACATTTTTTGTCGTTAAATTATTTAGGGCAATAAAGTAAACAAGTTTCGGTATTTTAAGCCCACAAAATTTAATACATTGCATAATTTTTGCTTTTTTTACCTTAAATTTATTAAATCGTATTAATATAGAATTGAAATATTGTATTATTGTGCTTAATCCTCATCATCGTCGTACATCTTTTGCTGCAAATTCCAGCAAATGTCTCCTAGCAATGAATCCAACTTCTTTCCGCTATAACTATAGATATCTACCAATGAATTGGCGTCGCCAATTTGGCGCCAATTTTAGGCCTAATTTGGGTGCCAATTTTAGGCCAATTTGGCGCCAATTTAAGGCCAATTTGGCGCCAATTTTAGGCCAATATGGCGCCAATTTTAGGCCAATTTGGCGCCAATTTTAGGCAAATTTGGCGCCAATTCTAGGCCCGATATGAACCAAGAACATTTTCAATGACAGCTTTAACACTACCATATATGCGACAAGCTCGTGGACTTTGATAGCATTTTTGAATGCTTTCATTAAACATCGTGTATAAGGTACATTTAATACTCCTGCAAAATTAAAGTAGAAGAAGTAGAAATATTGAGTTGGTTTTTTTTGGGCGTAAAGAGACCGCAACATAAACAAAACAAAATTACAACGACGACATAAAGGTTCCACTCCTTTCTCTTTCTCTGCCACTTCCATTACCACTTCCATTTCCTGCTCTTTTTTCATTTTAGGTTCTTAAAATCACTTTAAAGTAAAAATACAATTAAAGTTAAATTTTAAATGCCAAAAATGAATAGATGCACTTTAATGTGCTTGAACGATAAAGTAGATAAAGGCGCCTTTATACTAATCAGCAGCCCAAAATTAGGTAATATAGGTGGGCGTACTCAATGTTACTAATTCGAACTATCATAGTGAAATGTACACGTGAATTTAGGCAAACTTATGTTTTTGCTTACTTTATTCTAATTCGTAACGTGTTTGTAACAACTGTCCAGAGTGTTTATAATATATTACCAGAAATCTGTTATTTTTGTTATTCCTTATACCTATTTAACAAGTAGTTTTTATTTTTGTGTATATTTATGAAAGTATTTGTTAATTTTTTTGTTAAGAAAATTGATTAATAAAGCAACATTTCTTATCAAAATTCTTTTCATTTAAGTTTCCAATTTTCAACAAAAACTTTTGTTACTGCGTCTACAAAAAATGTTTGTAATAATATGCTCCTTTTTGAAAATTACAAGAATTATGCATGGTTGAAATATTGACATATGATTTTGTTATTAAATCTACAAAATGTTTGTTATAATTACATACTAATCAAATTACAGTTGGTTGTAAACTTAACCTTAAGTTATGTGGATCTGTAATACAGATTCTGTATTAACATAAAATCTGGTTAATATTTGGTTAAAATTAACAAATATTCTTTAATGTGTGGAAACTGCAAAACTGTGCGTTCGTTAAAATAAACATGTTTTATTTATACAAGAGTACATAAACAAATAAAATATAAATTTATTTTTTAGAATATAAACAGAACTTTTAGTAAAGTGGGGCCAAAAACATAATTTTGAAGGAGAGTCGTTTAAAGAATTAAAACGCGGAATTTTCATCTTCATTCTTGTTTAAGGCTTGAATTCTTAAAAAAAAACATAATATTCTGTAGGTTTCATAGAAATCGAGCTTTAAACAAAAATGCTACGGTGAAAATGCTGCGTTTAAATCTTTTCTTCAAAAGGCAGGTTTTTGGACTTGCCGTACGTTTACTTTGAAGTACAGAATTGGAATGTAAAATAAAGAGTACTCCTTGTTAAATAAAAAAATATTTTGTAACTTGTTAAGTTAAATTGGTTTTTTGTCATTAAAACCTTGTTATGTATTTCTAATTATATCATCTTTGTTCACTTTAGGTGCATTCCATGAAATATTACAAACACCAGTAATAGTAAGTGAGAGGGAGTTATAAGTATTGTGGAGGATAGATGTTGTAAGAGAAATATGTAGCCATCCTTGTTTTACTTTACCTTGCTATATTGGTCTCTTAAGATAAAACACGTAAGTGGTCTTCCTAAAAACACAAACATAACCTATTTCTTTGACAGTTAAAACCTTTTTACTTATTATAAAACCGTTCAACATATTTTAATATGGGCAATTAACTTTATACACTGAAAGAAATTTGTTGCTAAAAGTAAATACAAATTTATACTAAAAATTTTATACTAGTGCTTTACACATTTATACTACTGTTTATTATGAATGTATGTTAAATTTTGTAATACATTTATTGTAAAGAAGATATGTTAGATCTAAATAAAAATAAACTTACCCTTACAATAAAATGTAAACTATAAGTGAATTACAGCAAAAAAATATTGCTAGAAACACCATTTATATTGCTAGGGCAGCAATAGGCTGCTAACCAAACGAATATATTTGTTTTAGCAATGTATGTGGTAGTCCATATATGAAACATAAAATATATTTGCCCTAATTATTTTTTTATTTAACTTTAGTATATATTTCTTTCAGTGTACCTACAAATTATTTATTTAACATATAAAGTAAGTACTTAATTAAATATAAGACATGTTTGGTTCCAGTTTTGTATCCTGACTTATTATTTTTAGAACAAGGTTATTTTTTATGATTTTTAGTTTCGGGTTACTTTAAAAATACCTTCGTTATTTCTATGTTAAAAACATGTTTATTTGATAAAGCATTTTTTTAAATTTTAACTTAAAACAGTTTTAGAATTTGTATTGGCCTATGACTATAATCATTACCATTACCATACATTTTATTCTAGGAAGAAGGAAAGCAAAGTCATGGTCATATTATTTAAATGGCACAATATAAATTATTGTACAAAATCCAGGAGAATGGAAAGGTTTTGGCATCAATGCGTTAAGTTCTTTAAAGGGCTGCTACGTTCGAGTTAACCCCTGCTCAATTTAGATTACTGTCCAAAAACCACTGATTTCATCTTGTTCCTTCCACACTTCATCTTCAACACTTTCCGACTCTCGCAGCTGAACCAAACATTTTTTTAAATTCTACAATTTCGCTTTCCATTTGTTCCCGCCCCTAAGAGTGTAGTCCGTATCACTGACAGGTTTCCTATTAAGAAAACAATTGAATTTCCCATCAACGGAATACCTAAAACGTTTGGGAAATTGTTTTGATTCATTTTAACTTGCTTTGAAATTATTAAATTTCCTGAGAATATTTTTTTAATTGGATTTTTTTCTTATTTGGTTGATATACAAGATGTAACTGAAATGCTTGGCCGAACAAAAGTTCCTATGCTCACTTAAAAATGGGATTAATCAGTAAGACATTTTATTAAAATAAAAATAAGTTTTAGGTATACATGCGATGGTTATTGTACTTCCTAAAATTTCTCTTTCAACAACAAAAAAACATATGATTTATACTGTCGAAAAAGTAATAATTATTGTGGAGTAAATAAGATCTTTATTGTTACGCGATAAGAAAAAATTGCGGTTTGCAACCTGGAGTACGCTGGCCACACTACCTACCCACTTATTATAATTAGTATTCCGTTTAGAAGATTCTCGTTAATGGATTATCGTAAGTAATATCATAAGGGCATTTAATTTTTCCGAAAAGAATCGAAAAAACACGTTGCTAAGTAATATTTTAACAAAAAGCATGAGTGCTGGTGGCAACAAAAATCCGAGTCGAAGAGGAGGATTTTTGCACCTGCACGAATGCATTTTGTTAAAAAATATTACTTAGCATTGTGTTTTTTCGATTTTTTTCACAGGAAAAATTAGATGCCCGAATGGTATTTGACAAGACTATTTCATGAGTAACAGTTAACAATTAAAATATAAATTGCAATTTTTATTGACAACAGCTGTCAAGTTTTGCCGCGGGTAAACTCGAATAAACTGCTGACAGGTGCTGTCACACAGTTTTTTCACCTAGAAACCATTTGTAATTCAAAATTGCGCGTTTGTGATTGGTGGAAATTAAGACGAGGGAAATAGTCGCACTTATTTGCCAAGTTTGTCGAGTTTTCAGTACATTTAATAAATTTGGATAAACGGTATAAAAACAATCTTATTTTTTGCTTTTATCAATCAAATTTCCCTTTAACTATCGAATTTCTGGACAAATACGTATAGAAATTTATTAGGCAGTTTTGTTTCATAGATTATGGTCGTAAAGTTTGACCAAGTAGTTCAGGTACATACTGTATAAAGGTATCTATAAAAGCATTCAAATAAAAATTATAACTGGGTAAAATGTATAAAAGTCATATTAAAAATATATTATAAACTTTGTGTAGATAAAAATTTACTTTATAATTTTTATCCATACTACATATTTTATATAAAAATCCAAATACGTCTTACCTATAAGGTAGAAATCATGAAAAAAGTTTGTAGATACTTTTCTGATTCGTGCAACTTTATTATCAGATTTATAAATCAGACGACTTTTTATACTAATAAACTCACTAACTTTATCAGGCGCTCTTCTAGAAGAGTTCTGATGAAACTTATTTTTAGACGTATTTTTTGCTAAGCTTGAAAAAATTGAGAAAATATGTTATACCTTTTAAATAAAAATAAGTCTATTTTTGTTACATTAAAATACAAAATTTTAAAATGTATGCAAGAGCCATTTAAACAAAGTTTTCATTAAGAAGCCACAATTAAATTTATTTATGATTGATTATAAAATAAGTTTTTTATTAAAGTTTTAATGTGCTTTCAACAAGCACAGGCACAATTAAAGAAATACACAGTCGGACATAAAATACCCACGCGTGGCCACGACCTATCGACTTGTACGCAGCAAATTAAATCAAAAATATTTCTTAACTAGTATCACATTTGATATCACAAAACAGATAGTAATAGGTTTGTATAATAATGATAAATAAAACAAATGGTCAAACAATCAGTCTCGATCAAACTCTCAAAAAAGCCAGACGTTTACAAGAGCATAAATCATTTAAAAAAATAATCAAAGATTCACATTTAAAAAAAATGCGTATTGTATTGTACGAATGTGCAGAAGAAAACATCGCGCTGGTTTTTGAAAAGCTATCTTTACTGATAAGCAGTCTTGCATTGTCTAATAACCACCCTAAGGGGGACTAAGCAGCATAAAATACAAGTTAATACAAGTTGGTGGTAAAAAGCTGTGGATGGCTATTGAACCAGATAAAAAGTGGACGACCTATACGACGTATGTATACGTATACGTATACGTATGTATACGTCAAATTTTGAACAACCCCACTTGGACCTAAACAAGCTCATTTTTTATGTCAAAAATTAATTTACGCTGGTGAAAAAATTATTCTTTAAGAACTTCTAATTACTATAAAGTTAATCGAAAAACTTTTAGCCAACCCCATGGGATTTAGAATATTAATGATTTAAACGAAAAATTTACTTTTTATTACTTGTGCAAAATAAAGATATGTGGTCGGCTAAACTTAATATAAGGTTTTTGAATTTTTTTATGAGTAATACAAAGTTCATAAACAATTTTTTTGCTGGGGCAAATAAAAAAAAACATTGGCCATTTTGAAAGGCCCAAGGGCTCGGTTTAATTTTGACTTGGCCAGCTGTTTTTTTTTGTGTCCTATTAATCGACATTCACAACGTTTTCAGGGTTGCGCAAAATCAAATTAAAGAAAAAGTTATTTCGGCCTGCCCTACTGAATAGGGCTGAATCTTCTTTAAAGTCAGTACTTGGAAGGAGCAGCTGAATCTTTCTTGAAGACAGCTGCTTATTTTAAATAACCCGGCATGGACGACAATACTTTGGTACTGAAGACAAGTAATGGTTTTGCACAGTGGGATAAATCATTTGGGCATCTTGGTAAACAACGACTGGATGTATACGCTGAGACTTCTTTTAAGTCAGTACTTAAAGCCAGCCAGCTACCAAATACCCGAATATCCGACGTGAAAGGGGAAAGGGAGACGTACACAAAAGAACAAGAAGCAGTACACGACAAATAAACGTTAGGCCCCAACATCTAAATAACAACATCCAGTCACAAGCGTATCCCCCAAATGCTTGTGGTATTACTAAACGATGGCGGTGTAGTAGACTTACTCGAAAAATGGCAAAAATTTTGACATTTTTACAGAACGTAACCTCACACGTTTATAGGTTATGTTTACAGATCATGTATTCAATATTCGATCGTTTGGGCTAATTTCCAGTGGTTTCTTTTTTGTTTAAAAATGTTGATGGTTTTCTGATGGGTAATTACAGTAACCACTCATGTAAAGAGAATGTAACAGCTATTAAAAGGGTTTCGGTAATTTCCATTATTGTGTTTAATTAAATAATCCGGAAAACATTAATCAGCAGCATTGCAAATGGATAGATAAATCTTTAAACATAGATTAGCCGTTAGAACACTAATTAGGGTTTAATCCGAAGTCAAAATATAATAATTATTCGATGATGGCGTCCAGAATACAAACAATTACGTTTTGGCGGCCTCAAACGATGTCAATCCTCGCCGAACGGCTTTGTAATTAACAACAGTCTAGCGTAATTTAACAGTTAATTTATAATGATGTTACATCTACAATTAGACCAAGTAATTGCGTTTGCTTTTATGACTAATTGTATTTGTTGACATTTAGTTTGGGTAAGAAAAATATTTGGGCATGATTAATTTGGTCCTGCTTAATCACTGTGTTTATCCTGCATACAAGATTATTTAGTTTTGATATTGGATATTATATAGCGTTTGCAGTTTACACATTGGGCTTTAACTAACCTTAAACCTATATTTATTTTTGTTTATAAACCTGTAATAGCTTTGGATATATTACAAAAAATGTTCCAGCCAAAATAATTGCCAAAAAAATATAGTTATAAAATATAATTCAACCAGAATTTGTATAAAGAAAATGTAAACATAAAGAACAATTTCACTTTGCCAGGTCGAAAAACAAAGCATTTTGCAGACATGTCAGACGGATTTAACTTCAGCGATTGTTTAAAAAATTCCAAAGTCACTGTTGATAACTTCAGCCCGTGACTAAAACACCATAAAGTCATAGCTTGTCAATGTGGGAGTAGATAAGTGATCAATAAATCCACATTGACAAGCTGCGACTATGTGCGTTTTGTCGACAAAAATTGTCAATTTACCGTCTTCTTTCTTTAATTTAAGTTTACTAATCGGAATTGGTGGTGACAATGGTTGCAATGGGGTTGGTATATGCAATTTTTTGCTTGTTTTAGCTTTATCAGGTCAAATTTCAAAGATATTGGAAAAACCCTGTATAAATAATTTAGGAAATTCAAAATGTCTTTTTGCTAATTTTTTTTATTGAGTATAATTGAGGATATTATATTAATTACAAATTATAATATACCAGTATACAGTGTGTCCCCAAATCGGATTTCTGACAGGAAAAACTTTTTTAGACCTGATACAGCTAAACCGAGCCCAGATTTGGAATCTACGACCAAAAATTATGTTTACGTGTCCGAGCGTTTAGCTGTGATATTTCAAGAGTTGAAAATTTACCTACAGTGTAATTATTAGATTTTCGCACAATAAATAAATATTTTACAGGGGTGAGTCGCAAGCAAATGGGTCATGACCCATGTGCACACTGTTATCTGTTATTTGTTACAATTTATTTACTATAAAAAAAGATATGCATAACAAGGTTAATAATAATATTTTACATTTGAAATGATAGGAAATGTACATGTAAGTAATACACTTTTATTTAAAAGAAAAATGTCCACAATGTTGAAACAATTTAATTAAAAATAAGAACTGAAACAAAAAGCATATTTAAAATTTTTGGAACGCTGTTTTATTCAAATTTAAAACAAGTGGGTTTTGAATTTAATACCAAGATTACAGCAACTTGTTATTCGAAACACATATATTTATATGCCTTAAATGGAATTTTAAATTTATAAGATTGAAATTTGTAAGTGCTTCATATCTAAAACAAACTTTAAAATTTCTAGATGGAATAAGAACAAAATGAAAAATGAAAGCCTGTATAAATTTAATTTAAAATAGTTTTTAAATATTTGATTTCACCAGCTCAAATTCAATTTTTTTTTATCTTTGAAAAAAAGGCCAGACTCCCTCTTAAAATTGTGGATTCGCCCCTGGCTAAATCCAAGCCTGTATATGAAGATATAAAAAGCGAGTGTCATTAATTGTGATTATTAGTTGATATATCGAAGTACTGAAGTAATATTTAAGAATTTAAATTTAATCAGCATAATACACACAAAGTTGTCTCCCAAAAGCGTTTCAAAATGGAATAAGAAAAATAACGCTCATAATTCTTGATGGTGTCGAGTTGACAATTGCTTTTCCCCTAAACATCAGAGTAGTCTGGGGAGCAATGTATCAAAAGGCACCGAATGTGACTTTTTGTGTACGAGGGCTTCTATCAAATTAGAATTTGAGAAATTTTCACTTTGTACACTGTAATAGGATTGAAGCAGATGTAAAAAATTACAGCCCATTGTGTTGTATCGAATTTGCAAATATTGATTGGCTAATAAACATGGTGACACCTACTCATACACACATTTTTGACATGTGTATACTTTTCAGGATTAAATTTAATAGAGTTTTATTTTTATCCAAACAAATAGTTTAAATTATTCCCAAACCCAATGTATTCTATTTTAATTGTATTGTTTTTAACAAAAAATACCCTGAATCTATTTTTTTCCCAAATACAAATTCAGGTTCTAAAAGATCATAAAAAGTTCCACCAAAATGGCTAATACAATTCAACGACATCATCAAAACATCTTTGAATATTTTAATAGTTCAGTAAGAAAAAACAGTTCAGGCGCTATGCTGGGAATTATACTGAAATCTGTATATTAAATTTCATGCGATTCTATTTATCCATTTCTGAGATATGATTTTTAAAACACTCAGTATTTAATTTAAAAAATTAAATTGAAAAATATATGTAAACCGCTTTCTATAGGAGTATGAGTAAACCGCTTCCTATAGGAGTATGAGTTTTTCATAAAACCTTCAAAGTAAAAGTAAATTCTACTTTGTAACAGGTGGTTTAATTTAATTTACTTTTACTTAGTGTTAACAAAGCTTTTAAACATTTTTAGGTATTATAATATTTATATCCTATAATGAACTGTCAAAATAAATAGTTAAAATTAATAAATAAATTTAATATTTAACATAGAGGGCGCAGAAAAACTACTTGTTTAAGCAGATGTTTATAGTAAAAAACGGTTAAAAGAAGAAAAAATGTTCTTGAAACTTTTCCTGTCCTGGACATATCTTTCATGTCGATCAATCACAATCATAAAAAAGTTGAGCAGCGTATACAATTGCTATTTGTAGATATTTGTTGATAATATTTATTATAGTATACCATGTATCAAGTGTGATAACGCCATTTTAGTCACGAATTTAATTTAGGCACGAGCGAGCTTGCGAGCAAGTGCTGAATTAAATAAGTGTCTAGAAAAGTTTATAAACGAGTTGCACACTTTACTTTTTCCACGACAAATACATTATTATCTAAAAATTAAATATTTGGATAGATGAACATCTAAAAAAATTCGCTTAACAATTTCTAACTTGTGAAACTGTATTATCGGAAAAATGTCAAATTTGTGTGTGTAAATTAATTAATTCTTTAAAATGGACTAACAACCGTTTAAATGATGGTATAGAAGCAGTTTTTTACAATGAAAGTGAAGAGAATTTTTTATGGGCACTTCACGGTGGTGTCTCCACCTAAAATTTTTAATGCTTTCAGTTAAATCTAGTTTCCTGTGATACAAACTATCAAAAGTAAAATTGGACCAAATTAAATATAAGGTATAAAATTAATTTTGTTTATTTTGTTTATTTATTTTGTTTTTATTTTTGCAAAATAGATAAAATAGTATAAAGAACTCATTTCATAAGACCTTTTGTCGCACTCGTCCATTACAAAAGTTTGATAAACGCTATTTTATTCACGAGTTGGCGAACGAGTGTTTAATAAAAATGAGTGTCTAGAAAAGTTTATAGACGTGTTGCATAGTATACTTTTTCTACGACACATTATTAAAAAAATGATGTTTTAATAATTAATTAAAATATTTGGATAGAGCCACATCCATACAAAAATTAAGTAACCAAATTGGTGTTTGATATTTACCTTGAAAAATCAAAATTTCTCTTTTGGACTAACAACTGTTTGAATCCGATCCGCAACGGATTTTAGTTTACTGCCGGCAAAATCAAAACGTACAAACGTTCATTAAAAAAATAATGTAATTTACACATTTAGTATTATTTTACTAGAAGGGCACTTTTAATAATTGTACATTTGACATCTGTCAAGTAACCTAAAGCTAACACACCCCGTGTATATTATGTACGATAATGGTCATAAAAGGGGGGAGTAGAAACAGTTATAAAAATGGCCATAAAATGGAATCAAAAGCCATTCTTTTAAATCTTTGGATACATCACAACGAATAGAATCTCATATGAGCAGTCTTCGCATCTTCGCACTTGACATTTTAGTTTGTTGTGTGGCGGTATTATTATCAAACTGATTATATATGTTACAGTCAATGTATAAATTCCGTAAATGCATACACTGACCAGGTAATGTATACAATAACAGATAATCAGTTACTGATTTGATACGTAAATGTAACAGAAGCTCCATAACTTACTAACTTACTAGTAGATGTATACATCGACGCAGCAAAGGTAGCAAAATTGTACATAAACTAAAACTAACCAACCCAACCCAACCCAACCAACCAACCTTAACCACAAAAAAACCAACCATTAAACGAACTAAACACACAAAACCAATACTAACAGTAAATGTACTTTTACCAGTAAATATCTGCAGATATTTACATTTATTCTAAACTTTCCTAGTAAATGTAAGGGACAAACATCTAATAAAAAACTGTAAAAAATTAGGATGTAATTATTTGATATAAAAAGTTTTTATGACATCTTGATCTATCTTAGTGTGATAAGATATAATATGATATTAGGATATGTTTTTCTAATATTTTTTATTTGTGTTTTGATTATAGAAAATATTTGATAAAAATCTAATATAATATGAAGAAAAACTATTTTTATTAAAAAAATCTAATTTAAGTTTAAAATACTCACCTTATCATAAATGTTTTTTTTTAACCATTTTCAAAACTTTTTTACGACAAAGATAAGAATTTTAATGATCTGTCGCTGTTCTTAATTAATTTGGGATTATAACTTTGCAATTAGGGGTGCTAAAATTAAAGGATTATCTTGGACTTCCCGTGTAACTTTAGATGGAGATGAGTTTTTTTATCTGATTCGTAATTATATAAAAGTTTTGTTCTACAAAGACTATTTTTTCTATTTAAAATTATTTGATGAAAACGTTTGCAATTCGGTGTATAATTTTTCTGGTAAAACTTTGGATTAATAATTTACCAATTAGGTATAACTTCCAACCCAATGAATCGTATGTTCGTTATGGAATATGATGGATTATCGGTTCAATACATCAATCAATTGGGTGGAGCTTATTATAAGAGATAATCCCTGATAATTGGTTTATTTGTGGTTAGTAGTGAGCATAACAAGAAATGTTTATCGAGGTTTACAAAAAAATTGTTAATTAATATTTATAACTCTTTTTTTAAATAAAAAACTAAAATATTAATATAATGACCTAGGCGGTAAGGTGACATTTTTTCAGACTAAAAAAAAAACTTCAATAATTTTTAAAATTGCTTGGGCAAATGCCTCGCTTTATTTGTTTATTTATTAAATATTATACTGTATTACAGTTTAACCTTCCTACCTACTTTAATTTTATATTCTCGTATTCCATTTATTTATATATATATATATATACGAGGTGTGTTCAGAAAATATCGGGAATTTTCGTTTTTTGAAACAAATATTTATTTATTCGTCTACATTAATATTGTCGCCTTCAAAATAGTCCCCATTGGATATTATGCACATGTGCCAGCTCTTCTTCAAATACTAGAAACACTTCTAAAACTCGATCTTTGGGATGGCCTTTAGTTCTTTCAGCGATGCGCTTTTAATGTCATCTATGCTTGCAAAACGACGGCCCTTTAAGGTTATCTTTATTTTTGGGAATAGGAAAAAGTCAGACAGAGGCATGTCTGGCGAATATGGAGGCTGAGGCATCATTACAGTATTGTTTTTGGCCAAAAATGTTGTTCAAAATTTAACAATTTTGGAACAAATTTTGCTGCTACGCGTTTCATACCCAAATCATTAAAAAAAAATGCATGGGATGAGCCAATCGATATAAATCGGTTGTTAATGTGCTTGTGCGTTCGGGGCGTTCGTCATCTTCAACGTCTTCACGGCCATCTTGGAAACTTATACCACTTGTAAACTCTTGTTTTACTTATAGCAGACTCACTATAGGCCTTTGATAACATTTCACAGAATTTAATTCATTTTTTAAGCAAAATTGGATACAAATTCTTTGATCCATTTCTTTTAACGAACGTAAATCGCCGAGCTCATAAAACACGTCTAACCTTAGCGGCTGCCACAGACAAAGTAAACAATGAAAACAGCTAAAGTTTTTATCATACTTCGGGGGCATGTATACCAACATAATAAAGAAAATTTTATAACAACCGGACCCTCCGAACCCGCGAAATTTAACAATTCCCGTTATTTTCTGAACACACCTCGTATATATACAGTAGTGGCCATAATTAGAGCAACCACTGTAAAAAAAGAAAGAAAGAAATTTTGGATAAAAATACTTCAATTTATATCTCAGTTTACGTCAAACGTTTTACGGCAAACGTTTTTTTAATATTAAAAAAATGGGCTTTAAAAATATTTTCTCAAAGAACCCTCAAACACGTAAACTGAAATATAAGTTGAAGTATTTTTATCCAAAATTTCTTAAAGATTAATAAAGGCGTTTTGGAGTTAGATTTTTTTTACAGTGGTTGCTCTAATTATGGCCACTACTGTATATATATATATATATATATATATATATATATATATACTTTTCTGAACCATTTCCCCGTATTAACAATTTTGACATTAATCTAGTTCATTAAGTTATCCTCTTTTCAGAAATTATTTTAGGCACATCCACTTATACGTATTTATATTTATATGTTATAACAAATATAATATGTATCCATAAAAAACTACTAAAAATAACTTTATATTTTGATTCACATTTCTGTCAACAAAACGAAGAGCCCGCAGCGAGATCTACACTTAAGCATAACTTTCTGAAGAAATCTATTTCTGATACCTAGTATTATTAAATATTTTATTTATAATTTTTATATTAGATTTTAGGTCAAAACAATTATACAGCTTTTGTTAAAACCAAAAAAGTTAATTAAAATCGCAAAAATCTTTACTGCATGCCTGTACTTATTTGTGAGTCCTTTGAAACTTACTAATTACCCTAAAAAATATCGATGTTATGTTATATATTTTTACAGATAGGTTTAAAATACATTTCCTAACCCCTCTGGGCTGGCTATACTGTCGTACTACACAGTTATAAAAATCAGATTTGTTAACATAGGTTTGTAGTTTGTTAATTTTATTATGTAAAATTTTAACATAATTTTTTGTAGGAAACCAGGGTTTGTAAATTTTTTATCAAAGAAAAATATTTTATCGAATGTTTTGTAAAGGTAATATGCAAAATATTTTTTACTCTGTAAGCTTACGCGCGTCCTATTTGCAAAATTAGGTTATAACGGACAAAAGATAATTTTAGTTGTTAAAATGTCCAAAATTGGTACATTCTTTTTAAATTGTCAAATTATCTATTGCTCATGTCACATCGTCTAGAATGAAATCAATGTCTTAAACTAAAAAAATTTGAAAACCGTCTGTGTAATAATAAATTACAAGAAATAGATTTAGCGCAGTGTTAAAGTTAAAGAAACAGTAAAATATTATCTCTTTAGGTAAATTTACTTTCCTCAGACGGCAATGCCGATGCAGTGAAGCGCTAGATAGCAGTAGCCGGTCTCTTGCTTCCGAAATGTAAAAGCAACCCGTCGAAATACACGTTGAAGTGAGCTAATTGCTAATTGCTATTTGAGTCTCCCGTTGCTCGGGAGACACTGATTTAAGTCCTGCCTCGCCAATAATCCTCCTTAAATCCACTCGCCTGTAAAATATTGCGTGGGGGACTACCGAACGGTGCAGCGCAAAAAAATCATTAATACCCGAGCACCTTTAGGCACATTTTTAAAGGCGGCGATGTTTTGAAATGTTAAGAGGATCAGGGGAGCATAATTAAATCCTTAAATGTTTTAAACAAACAAGATATATTACCAGGATATTATCATTTTAAGGGAAGAGCAGCACTCAAAGTTACAGGGATTGTCAAAGAATTTTAATCTATTTTAGATTCAAACAATATTTATACACACAGTAAAAAAATTGTTTATTTTAATCAAATATTATCCAGATTCCAGGAACTTCCATTCGGCACCGTGGTCAAGAATTAAACGTTGTTAACGGAGTTTTTGTGGCTAGAATTGGATGTAATTGATTTGGAGTACATATTTTTCCAACAAGACGGTGTACGTAAAACAATGGTGTTACTGCAGATCAAGTTTCCAGGCCGTGTTATTTCTCGATTTGGTGATCAAGATTGTTCACCAAGATCGTGCGATCTAGCGCCGATAGACTTTTTTCTTTAGGGCTAAGTAAAGATTTCCTTACTGTGGCTATATTTTAGAGTGACCGACAAGAACGACAACAAACAATGGTCTTTTGATCCATCGGAATAATTTTGGTCTTAAATTTTGTAATTAAACGCCTCACTATCGATTTATTTGGCGCATAATTGCGACCGAAACCTTGACGAACTGTTTTCGCAAAACTTTCACCTTTTTTGTAATGTGTTTTTACAATAATTAATAATTGTTCATTTGAATATTTCTCCATATTCTCCAAATCGCGTGGACTATACGAAACAACTGTCGAAAAAAAATCACCGTACAACTCGTATTAACAAAATGGAAGCAAATTTAAATCCTGCGCTGTTGTTGGGACACCCTTTACATATTAACAAATCTGATTTTTATAAAAGTGCAGGAGTAAATTTTTTTTAAAAAACTTTAATATTTACTATCATTTGTGTTCAGTTTCATTATTCTTTTACAATGATTAGAAAAAAAGTACAGAAAATTGTATGATGACCTGATTTTGCTAAAAGGTATATTTAGAGACTGTACGAGACCCGATCAATGGAATGCATTTTAAAGTGATCTAAAACGATGAGACGTAAGTGTGCCTAAATATTTCAGCCGAATAAAAATCAATGACCTCAACTACTTCTAAATAAAAAGAGGCGAAAAGTTCACAGTGGCACTAACGTCGTTTGGAGCCTTGTTTTTCTTTAAGGCAATGTCGTGATTCCATTAGAAAATTGGAGTGGCGGGATTGCGAAGCCTACTTTTCAAGAATAAGAAAACTGAATCCCAATTGTGGATCACGTTCGAACAATATTGGATTCCCAACAGTTGCCAAAGATTTTAGAAAACATATCGAACATTTTGCCACACAAAATGTTTGCATTGAATTCATATACTTTTAACAGGTTTTAAAATAAATAAATATCAGTTTTTGTTTATTTTAATTGGAAGGTAAATATGATAAACAAAATCATGCTAGCGTGTTATTAAAACATCATATTATTTTTTGTTAATTAAACGTTTAATACCAAAAATAATACCAAACTGCTCCACCGAAAAAGTTTTTGGTTAGTTAAATTTAAAATAACAGCAACATGGACGTCGATTTGTAATGGAATGATCCATATTTTATCGCAAATATAAATAAAAGGAAATAAAACTGTATTATACCACAAAGCGGTAAAAACATATAAAACGCAACATATCCGTAGTTTACACATTTTGAAGCCGTAAAATTGTAACAGCTTCGGGACATATGCCGCATATTTAGATCCTCTTTTCTGACCATTACTGCCTCTTATCTTTTCGGGATGGGGTGGATTTAACTGCTTTTCATCCCCTGTGCGCTGCATATGCTATAAAAGATTAATTTGAATTATGTTATATTCGAGAGTGCCAGCTTTTGAAAATATTTGTCTGGACGAGAGTAAAAGTTGCATGTTTGCCAAGTCTAAAACAATGGATAGTGGTTTTTGTTCGTTTTTCCTTTTTTGATTCATTATTGTAGTTTGTTATCACACGTCATACGTTTTATGTTATTAAACTTTTCAATAATAAAGATTTAAACTAACATAATTAAGTCATGTTCGTCAATTATAGTACATTTTATTTCAATATTTATTAAGAACTCTGCTTGCTAATAAATGTTAAAAAATAGTATATTATTATACGAAAGATAATGCAGGCTATTATTATTGTTTTTAAAAACAATGCTATTATTCAGAGGATGAGGTTTGCGTCTTGAGTCGCCAGCCGAGAGACACAAATCATCTGAGTTAATAATGCGCATAATCTCGAGTGTAATACTATACTTTATCTACTCTGTCGAAAATATTAGAGCTGTTATTCCTTAATGTATTAATTATTAATTCTCTAGTTCGATTTTGTCTTTCGTGTATATCGCTCGATATAAAAGTGTGAAAAATAGCTGACTTTGACCCAGGAGGGACAACATTGGATTCTGCGAATAGAAATCTTTGGACAATATCGCAAGGTGTGACCTTTTAGCGAGGTATTTTGTGATTTGTACACGAGAATTAGTGGATGATCCAAGATTGGAAAATTCACATGTCTGTGGGTGAAGCGCATGGACGTTAAAACTTGTTTCTGGTCAAAATGGTACATTGAAACCGAGACCAGTAAAGCTTTTTGCCACCAAGAAAGAGGAATTAATTATCTTACTTCATCGAGGTTATTGGCCCTAAAATGCTCGTCTGCGAACGACATGTCAAGTGCAAATATAAGTGTTCTGCCCTGTAACTTAAATCCCCACTTTCTACGTCTCATAATACATCTCTGTTGCATGCGTCTGTGTTTACCAAAAGGACTACCGATGCTTTACTACCACTGTATATGTATATACATACATACGTAGAAGTTCAAACGCCGCACAGCGGACACGACTCTGAGAGATAATGCCGCAGTGAAAGAGTTAAATCTAGTTTACAATCAGTCGCCAACCCAACCCCAAACAGTTGACTAAATGTAATTGGGTCCAATGAGTTTTTGGAGTGTATAAAAACGCAGAAACTCACAATTTATCACAACGAAACACAAACGTATATGATTTTAAATGTTTAGCCCGGTTGGGCTAATTCTAGATTCCTTTAGGCCATATTAGTATCTGTGATACAATTGCTGTGTGCAGTCTCGGTTGCATAGTATGTACCGATTCCGGCAAAGGCTACGTCGTTTGACGGTGTGGATCACCTGTTCTTCCATCTCGCCTCTGTTGGCTTACCAACCGAGCATATAAGCTCAGGGAGTCCTTTGTTTTGAGTGTGTTCCACTACACCAAGTTGCCCGACACTGATGAGACCCAATATAGGTCGAAACAGCTGTCTGTCGGTATTTGAAGTTGGTGGATCGCACTCAAAACAAAAAACTTTGGCGTGGTGTAGGTTCAATTTTTTCTTATGAATATTACCAGTAATGGGTCAAGAAAGTTTCTTAAAGAAACTAAGAAAATTGAATGTTTATAGCTTTTTTACTTTAAAAACTAGTCATTTTTGACTGAATAATTTTTAAGCCGTCGTCGAACCTTTTTGAAAAGTGATCCGAGAAGTTTGTTAGCCGATCGATATTTCGATGGAGCGTTATGCGAGTGCGATGTAACCATTCAGAAGCTAGTAGTGCGTGTCTTCCTGCCAAATAACAGTTTTATCTCAAAACAAACAAGTGCCGCATAAGCTCACTGCCAACATATATTTGAAATCATATCCTAAGACCCTTCAAATATTCACGAAGAGGATTCGAAGTATATCTATATGTGCAAGCGTGTTTAGATTCGGATTTAAAATCTATGAATTCTTAAAATTGTTTATCTTGTCGTTTTATCTAATATAATCTGAATTACATAGAGATATGATTAACTTAATGTGATCAATTTGAACTTATAAAATATGATAAGAAGTTTTGCCTAAACATTCGTAGTGCAATTTGATTTTAGAAAGTGTGTAAAGGAAAAATACAGTTTTAACCAAAATACAATTAAAACCTTTTTAATAAACAGTATTGTTCATCAAATTTCGAGTTTTATTAAAAAAGCCACATATTATACGAATGTCAATTGATTGGAATCATAAACAATAAAAGAACAGGACAGGTCTTTAAGCTTTCGTGATTAAATTTCCAAGTGTTAACAAGTATTTAAACAATACGTTGCGGTTTTATTCACTTGAAAACTTTTTGATAAGGGGACTTAAATGTTGGCTATAACCTGTCACGCCATCACAGACTTGCACTTATTTATTATATGTCATGTTAAATATTAAAAGCGCTGAAGTATGACTTATCGATATAAAACGTTTGGAAAATTTACAAGTGACTTTTCTATAAAATTATAAAAGCTCGTTTATGTAAAATATAAGGTTTGGATTACTCTGTGGAGCATGTTAATTTTGTTGATATTAACAATTTTACAAATACAAAATACAAGAAGATAAAGCGTAAACTACTAATATAAGGGTAAAAACCGTAACGTGGATTGTGTTTTGGTATCTGGAGTAGGGTGGTGCGAAATATGAGTATTTTTTAAATTAAAAACGCCTGTATAAAGAAAACTTGAGTATGATAAAAAAAAAATTTCTTCCACCGCCCCAGGGCTAAATATAAAAATTATTATTATTTTTTGTGCCAAGATTTTTAAGAGCATGACTATCATTTCCAAAATTAGGCAAATTGATTTAAAAAAAAACAAGCTAAATGGGGGCCACCGGTCAATTTTAAAAATTCAAATATTTTCATATTTGACATTGACTGGGGGTCTGCCCATTTCGCTTATTTTTTTTTGTGTTCAACTTTGTAAAAGCTACTTATGCTCCAAATAACCAAATTGGCTTAAAAAACATTAAATTACTTTATTTTGTAAAAGTTAATTATACTAAAAATTACATCTTGGCTCAAAAAAAAAAAAACTGTTTTCCACCTCTGTCTGAATATTTTAATTTTTATATTTAAGGGCTGAAATTAAAAGAAAATACTTTTACCATACACAAGTATTCTATATGCAGGCGTTTTCAATTTTAAAAATATTCATATTTCGCACCACCCTAATCTAGAGGTTTACCAATAAGCGCATACAAAATTTAAAAGTTTTCTGAAACGATTTTAAAAATATATTATTGACCACCTTTACTTTTAATCACAGGGTGAATGTGGGCTTCAGGGACATCAAGAGTCTAGGAAATGTTGCTGTAAACTTGGGATTTTGTATATTTTCAAAAAAGTAATCCAATGTTTTCAAATCACACAATTCCAGCGCTAATTTTCTTGTATACATATATTTACTCAAAAAACTTTACAATAATTCCATTCTGTTTAGCATTGTGACAAGACTCACCATATTAATGGAAAGTTATCTAAAGCACAATCCACACAACAAGGTCTGTTCGATCTCGTACTAAAAATACTGAAAATCACTGCAACACTGCACATCATACAATGGCGGCCATTTTTGTTGTTTACAATTCTTGTGCTTTGGGTTTGTACATATTAATAATCGTTTTAAATCTTGTGTTTCTAATAGAGGCATTTGTAAGCCTCAAATGAGGCCTTAAGGTGGTATCATTTTACTCCTCTTTTGTAAAAAATAAACCTTATTTTATCAAGGCTGTTATCAAACTGTCAAATATTAATTTTAAGTTTATTTTATAACCCACAAATTAACCTTCAAATTGACATTTGACAGCGCTGATAGAATAAGGTTTATTTTTTACAAAAGAAGAGTAAAATGATTGTTCTTACCACTTTGAGGTCTCTTTTAAGGCTTGCAAGTCTCTCTGTAAGAAACACAACGTTTAAAACGATTATTAATATGTACAAACCCAAAGCACAAGAATTGTAAACAACAAAAATGGCCGCCATTGTATGATGTGCAGTGTTGCAGTCAGTTTTTGTGTTTTTAGTACGAGATCGAACAGACCTTGTTGTGTGGGTTGTGATCTAAAGCATTACTATCAACTTTAAAAAAATAAATATAATTAGTCAACATTGACGTCAATAACGTTCTTTATTATTGCTTTATCTTTCCCAGAGGAAAATTTACAAATTTGCCGCCCATAGGATAAAACATATAGCCGCTACACTGAGATTTTTTTTATAATTTTAAACAAACATATTTAATTGATTCCAAATTTAATTATTTAAACAAAAACGAATTTCAATCAAAAATGTTTATTTAAAATTATAAAATTCAGTTTTATAATAAATTATTTTTTTCCAATTCAAATTCGATGTTGTTTAAATAATTAAATTTAAAATAATTTAATTATATTTATTTAAAATTACTTTGGAATTACCAAATTTTTCTTTCGATATGAAATGAAAAAGTAATAATTCTACTATTTGAATTGGCACCAGCAAAGTATGACTAATTTAAGATAAGTCACCATCTTTGACTTTTTTTGAGGCTAAAAAGTAACTAATTTATTTATTCGTTTTTAATTTTTGCGAGCAACAACAAATTATTGTTAGCATTCGGCTCCATGGTTAAATGGCTTATAAAAACAAACAAATATCCAAAAACTTTAACTCCAAACAGCAACACAAAAAATATATTCAAACGCCGGCTGGGTTAAAACTTTTTTTAAACTTAAATCTACTAATTTGACCATTTCATTTGGTAGAATTTGACTAATTATAATTATAATTATTAGTGACTGGCAGTCACTGACTGCTTTGTCGCTATGACAATTAGTCAAATACGACTTATAATACTGGTCTGCAATCCTCCTTCAAAAAATTACATAATAATTATGATTTTAATGATCTGAATTTGTCCCCGTTGGCTGATTTTTTCTATTAAGTCTATATTTTGTAATATAATTTTTTTTCAAAATATCATAAATTTAGGTTTTTTTTAAATTTGTTGTATACATAAACATTATAAACAGTGTATATACATACAAAATATGTTTTAGCGAGTCGTAAGAGAAAGAAGGAAATTGATTTTTATGGTAGTACATATGCAATTCTTTGCAACCATATAAAGTATTTTTTAATATTTTTTTGCAATTTCATAAACGGTAGGACGAAATTTTGGAGGAAATTCAAAGTTTTGGCATTTAGCTTCTTAAAGAATTAAGAAAATACAATTTTAAAGGAGGAGGTCAAAGATGATTAGGTAGACAAGGAGACCACATCAAACAGATTGGGATAAAGATAAATGATAGAAATAATTTGAAATAGTTAGTTAATAATAAACCGCACACATTTTTATAATAATCTATTAAAAACATTTTAATATGTACATCCAGTCATGTAAGCAGTTGTTATTTCTTAATTTCGACATGACATTAATCTTGGAGTAATGTTCCAGTTTGATAGAATGGACATACTGAGTAAGCAAATATACGGTTAGTTATGTTACACGTCCAAATATGTCCGTTGTTGACGTCTATTATTACTGTAAATTAACGATAATGAACATTAATTTTACATTCAAATACATCTATTTGAGACTGCCAATACTATTCTCTAGTCCATATCAAGTTTAAATGGTTTTCCGTAACTGTTTTGAGATGGGTATTCTGGAAACAAGTTTAATAATTTAATATAATATTCTGAAATAATCTTTGACTATTTGAATATTTCAATAGTCCTTGTCGCGTTGGTGTTGTTACGTGTCTTTATTTGTATAAAAATATTTCTTCAAAGGTTTAATATAAAATTATTTTATAAAAATTATATAAGAAAATATTTACAAATTAACCGCGAGGGATATTACAATATTATAGTTATATAATTTTAAATATGCCTTTTTTGTTAATTAAATGTTGATGTGTTAGCTGGCCATGTCAAGGCCTTTAGGATAGCTGTGGCTTCACCGGTAAAACTACTGCTGTGTTCGGATTGGGAAATAAGTTATTTTGTGATTATTAGAGTCTTTTTGGTACTGTTGAAGCGTGGTGTCACTATACGGTATAGGTATTGTCCAGAGGACAATATTTCCAGGAATGGTACTGTCAAATAGGCTATGATGGAAGTTTTGTGAGTATTCAATTGCATCATTTAGTTATCCATGAATGGGTAAGTTTATTTGTTTTTTGTATATAATTTTTTTCCTGACTGTTTTTTTCTAATTTGTAGTTTGTACTTTGCAATAGTCCCGCCCGTTACGCTTTAAATTATTAATTTTTAAGGAATTGGACAGTCAATCACGATACCTAATTTTGCCAAATAAAAACCTTGTTAAACAGCTTTTGTTTAGAGCTATTTATAAAAATTTGACATTGGTAATATGGTGGAACAATATTATTTTGTAAATAAAAACACGGCGGCTGTCCTATCCGTTAAGCGTGGAATGGCCCTATTGCTGTTGTCAAAGTAATCAGTGAGGTATTATTAGAAATTGCATATTGCATGACTATATGAATCTATAGATTATAAATAAAATTAAGCTTCACCACTAAAAATATTTAATTCAATGATTCTTTTAAAGAATTTTTAAATGGATTTTAATACAAAAATTAAGCCTTACATTGTGTTTAGTCCCAAAGCTTTTCACTCCAAGCTTCGGCCCTGCAACAATACCTCTAATTTTAAGTTTTCTTGCCTAGGCTTTTAGTAATATGACTTTCTAATCAAAATAGAATGGCGTCAAACGCACAATGTATATGTAAACCTATTAATTTAAAGTTCTCCCCTATAAACCGTCAATCCCTTTAATTAACAGCATCCCCAAGAGATTTAATTATGGGTTTAAATCCCCTTTCAAAGATTTACAGTAATCATATTTTAATTTTTGCAGAATACCTCTGCATACTGCACATACATTATACATAGGACAACTCCTGATGGCTTATGGAGCGGTGTTCGCATACAAACATGCTTCAAATTATGTGCGATGGGCATGTAAACGATTTGTTTCGGTCCAATGTAATTCTTTTTTAGTGGGTACGTAGGATGCGTATACAAAGATGGGCTAACGCAAATAATAAATGATACAAAATGTATTTGTTGACTGTCTGACTACCCGAAAAATAATGTTACCCAAACATACATGCATAATAAATGGCGCATAGTGTGTTTGTTCATCGTCTGACTCCGTAAAATAGATTGGATGAGTGACATTTGGTTTTTTTGATTTTAGTTTTTTATAATGTTAGAACAAAAAACATTGGCTACCATTTATAAGTGTAGATATACATATAGCACAGGGTACAAATAATTAAGGTTATCTATTTGTCAGTTCAATAACAATTTCGTAAAAGTGTGGTAAAAGGTAAAATTTCACGTTAAGGCTTGACGCTAGTTTTTCATCGTCATATGACTTAGTCATCTCACGTGACTTTCAGCGTCAAATGTAAAAAGCTACAACGAATTTAGCTTATTTGCTTTGACGTTGATTCATAGATAAGATAGATTATAAGAATACTTATATTATAAAATATTTATTGGTATAAAATGAATTTAGTATTAAAACATTATTGTAATATAAATAAATATATTGTAACAAAGTACCTACATGGTAAATTAATAATGTTATAAAAATCAAATTTGTTAAAATAAGTTTAGCAAATTATTTCGTTAAAAAAGTACACGTGATTTCAGGCAGTCAATTAAAAGATTTCCTACTGACAATACGCATCAACAAGTTCAACAGTTGAACTTCAATTGCCTTCAACGTCTACAAATTTATGCTTACTTTATGTATTCGTAACAACTGTCTAAAGTGTTTATAATATATTACCAGAAATCTGTTATTATTGTTATTCGGATTCCTTATGCCTATTTAACAAGTTTGCGAAGTGCGAAGAACCCGAAAAAAGATGCGATCACTGGTTGAAATTGGGGTATATAGTGAAGTGGGTTAAAGTTACGAAATACATCAGTAAGTATTATAGAAGTACTGATAATTATATTGTACCAAATTTCTGTATAATTTGATGATTTTAAAATGGTGTGTTAGTTAATTGGGTGTATGTATGTGTAAATAATCTTTTAAAATATGTTTACTTTTTCCAATTTGTTTTCATTATCTCTCTTAAGTAAGATTTAACAAAACCTATAACTTTGGTAACGAAATCTACTCTAAGATACGTTTTGATTACAATAATTATAAAAATAAATAAAATAAAGTGTAAAATTATTGTACAACTTCTAGTCATATTGTATAAATATCAAACCAGGGGTGACAAAAATTGTCCGACGATTTGCAGGCTCCATTTTGCCTTTTATGAGGGTTACTAAATCCGAAAATATTGACCTGTTTTTTGGTTGGCTTATATAAGGCTCTTTTGGGCTTTTTGTGTTTTTTTTATCTACTTTCTAGTTGGATTTTTTAGCCATCACCAACTTGGCTTTTATTTTACACCGATTAAAACTATTTAAATTCCAATTGGGTTTTAAAAAAATCGAAAAAGAACATTCTCGACTATTAAACCCGAAAAATAAGATTAAAAAAAAATGGATTACAGTAAAAAATTAAATTTAAATATTAACTGAAACTTTTAATATTATTAGATGTTTTCAAATGTCTGGTAAACATTTCGAAAGAACGGATTAGAAAACCAATCATAAATAAAATTTTATTTTATAAATATTTGGTTTAAACACAATAATATTGTATTTACTATATTATAATAAAGAACATTTTCTATACGTTTTCAATTGAGAAAATGGCTCAGTCTTAAAAAGTGGAGAAAATTGATCTATTTCTCCACGGTTACTTGTACAATAAGATGACGAGATTTTAATTTTCTCCACTGTACTATTATATTGTGGTTTATTATTTTTTTAATAGTATATTATGTATCAAGTTTTATTAAGTAAATCATTTTAGACACGAGCGACTTTGCAAGCTTGCATAATTAAATGAGTGTCTAGAAAAGTTTATAAACGGGTTGCATAATATAATTTTTCCACAAAACTTACTTACTTATTATTATCTAAAAATTATTTAAATTTAATATTTGTATAGAGCCACATCTATAAAACAATAGAGTAACCAACTTGGGAATCTGTATTATGTCAAATGTCAAATTTTTATGTGTAAATCAAAATGAATCCCTTAAAAATGGACCGTTATAGAAGCAGTTTTTACAGTGAAAGTAAAGAAAATGTTTTATTAGCAATCCACAGTGAAGTCTTCAGCCGAACATAAAAACATATAAACTTTTCAAATATTGGCGTTGATAAACTATTTAATACTTTTGTATTTTTGTATTGAGATAATAAAATAATTTTTACGTTTAGTATTATTTTTCAAGAAGGGCACTTTATTTTAACGATTGTATGATATTTGACAACTGTAAACTAACTTAAAACTAACTTCAGCCCGTGACTAAAAGGCCATAAAGCCACAACTTGTCAATGTGTATTTAAAAAGTCACTTAGTGTCACGGAAACATGTACGATAATGGACGTTGTTTAATCTTTAAATTAGACAAAAATTTATTTACATTGACATTAAATGTCAATGTAAATAAATTTTGTCATCGAATCTGTGGTTATGGTTATTATACAAAATTATACCAAATTCTTTGATAAAATTTCAAAAATATATGTTCAACTCTTGAAAAATGGCTATAACCATTTGGATGATTTACTTCACTTGCCTTCGGCTCGTGTCGAAATATTTGATCGTTATGAAAATGGTCAACTTTTTTAATTCTTATAGTTTAAAGTAATACCTACATTAAATTATAAAACTTTAAAATATAGAAATATAAAAAATAATATTTATTTGTACTGTATATTTAATACTTGTTTATATTTTAATTAACATAATTAATAAATTTAAACTAAACTTAAATTAGGTTTAAAACAAAACTTTCCAATATTTGTTTATTTTCTTAATGACTAGATTATTACGCACCCTATGAATTTTAAACTTTAAACCCTTTAATCCCTTTATAATTTAATTTTAACTTCATTATTATTTTATAATTAATTTTCTTTACAAAATATATTATCTGACTGTTATTGAAGGAATACAATGCATTGCAATGGAATGAAATTAGTAATAGTTTATTCTTTAATTTTGATTAAAGTTTAAAATTTTCATCGCCATATTCCCTGCCAAATAAAAAAAATATTAGTTGAAATAAATTAAATAAATAATATTCCCTAAAGATAAACTGCTAGACGCTTTTTTATTTATAAATTTATGTCCTCATCAATTATTTTCAAACCTGTCGATATTACCGTGTATTTGCTGTCATTTCAATTTAAAATAAAGTATCGACTATAAATTTTAAATTATTTATTCCAATTAAGACCCAATCTATTTTTTTAGTAATCCTTTAATAATTTAACGCCTTTTTATTATTAAGTAGACTTTGGAAGCAGACTTACAAAAAATAGTTAAAGTATTAGTTAAAGAAATTTATTGTTATTTGGTTTTAAAGAAAGAATTATTATTGATTTAGTTTATTTTATTATTAATTAATTTTGAATAAAAATGTCATTACAGTGTAATGATTACATAATTAAATTAATTATATTTTGAAGATTTTTTACAAGGGTCTAATTAGACGCTCTTGTCGTGTAATTCCCAAGGTTAAAACGTTTATTGGGATAAATCCCCTTTTTGGAAAATATTACAAATCGATAGATAATATAATGTATCATAAAAGGCACCGAATAAGGGAATTTCCATTTTTATGTGATTTTTGAACAGATGCTATGCCCAGTCGACCTTGATGTATTTGTGTGGGGTAGTCATGCGTGCAGCCATCCCTTAGGAGAGGGGGTGTTTGTGCAAATATGCACATAGGGGGATGCACTGATGCAATCCCGAACAATTGTTAGATTATCTGCTCGTTAGGCAAAGGTAGTTTTTCATTTTTAACAATGTTGCGGAATTGACGTGACATCATAAAAGGAGAATCGTAAAGAAATAGATCTGGTAAATTCACAATATGTACTTGTTTGTTTGCTTATTATATAACTATAAAAAATGCAAAAACTAATATTTTGTTCAAAATTAATTTATATTATTTAAATTAAGGAGGTTCGAGCACGATATTATTTAGTATAAGAAAATGTTACAAAAATTTCATGTTGTAGTAGAGCCTACTTAAAAGATTACAAAGTTAATGAAAGTGAATGTTAACAAAAATTGATTTGCCACTTCTACAGCTATAAGTGCATACGAGAAAAAATCATATTTATTTTCATGTAATAAGATAGGCGTTAATTAATTAATTATTAATCTCCCATACAGCCCATGTCTTTAATTAATGCATATCTTTTAACGTGACAATGACAAATTAATGAATTTTTCTCGTATGCACTTATGCCTACAGAAGTACCATAAAAATTTGTGTTAACTTTCACAGCACAGTTTTGCAATAATTAACGGTAATGTTGACTGTGTCCAACCAAAATTATCAATCTGTCATTTTCGTTTAAAAGATCTGGATTACGAAGACGTGAGGGTCTAGGAATATTTAGTTTGATTTATTTGGTTGTAAGTCAATTATTATATAAGTTATTTATTAAAAGTTTTTTTTATAATTAGACAATCTTTTTACCTTATATGTTTTTTCTCTTTGTTTTCTGCTCTTCCCTTTAGTCTGCATGTTTTCTGTGGCTTTATTTTTTGTTTCCATACCTTTTTTGCAATAGTTCCCTTTATTTGTTTTCACAACTTATTTTTAGATTTAAAATAACACTGCATATAGAATTGTCACTGCCAATATCAAAAGTGAAAATCGTTACCATATAAACCAACTATCAACAACTCGCAATGTTGTCGCGTTTAAATCCTATTTTTCATGTTTTTTAATTTACGTTCTTGTGTTACAATTTATTGGTATTGAAATACAAAATAATTATAAAATCAGTAAGAAAATTGGAGTTTTTTTTAAATCAAATAGTTGAAATTGAAATTTGGCGAGTTGGTACCTATAGCTATTAAAGCATTAAATATAAAAGCAACTCCACTAACCCCCTTTCCTGCAATGTACTGCTCCAACCTTCTTAAATTAAGTGAATATATTTCATGTTTATGTTCACATTCATAGTCACCATGCAAGGTGCATTAAAACAGGCGCCCAATAAAATAAATTAATGACAGTAATTATTAGGAAACTGCATGCATTTTTGTCCATATGGGGTCCTTTAAATACCACAAATTGTGTTAGTTTTCCAATTCCGTTTTTATAATAATTATTAATTGATAATTATAAGGCGTATTTTTTGCTAATTGGCTTGTTTATAGGACAATTTTTATCATTAGAAATATCCATTATTTGGTGTGTATTATGGCACGAAGGCATCATCGATCCTTATTTTTTTTTAATAAGGAAAAAGAAGAGTAACCGTAAATTGAGAATGTTATCGGTCGATGTTGACGTATTATTTTTTGACAAAAATACCTTTAATTTTACCGAGATGGTGAGACTGACCATACTGCTCGCAAAAAATGTTTCTGTCTATTTAATACTGAGATTATGTGACTTAAAAACATTGGATTACTTTTTTTAAAGCTAAAATTGCAGGTTTACAGCAACTATTCCAGAAATCCATTTCCATCTTCACCATTGATCTTTACAATCTTTTCATTTTAATCCGTGAATGTAAAACTGATACAAATACGTTTCTTACAAATTCACAAATAAAATCAAAATAAAAGCACAAAATTTAAAAATATTTCGAGATATCCCATAATTAAGGTGTTTGAGAAATTCTAAAAACTTACATCAATTTTTAAGGTATTTTTTCATGGTCCATTTAAAAGTACTATTCAATCTTTTTTTAATTTTTTTTTTAATATTTTGTTATCTTTACATTAATTGATATTTGTAATTAAAACGATGAATCAAATTTTTACCAAAACCAAACTCATAAATTTAGACGAACCATTTCTCAAAAAGGAGAATTGATATTGACGTAACAAAATCGTAAAGGTAAGTGGAGGAGATAAATAATAAATAATGTTTTCCACTTTTAAAATTTACTCAAAATAAAGAGGCAACAATAAACAACTATAGTTTTTTTTGAGCGAGTTGTTATTTAAATAATATAGAAAACTGTATCTACTGATATGATGGATTAAAGTATTAAAAAAATACATAATACACTTTGTGTGCGTGTAAAAGTTATCTTAAAATTTGTGACATGATTTGTATTATAATAAAATATCAGTTTGGCCTAGTGTCTCCAACCACACACATAATAAAAAAATAATTACCAATAAAGGTTTCGTTTGTGTCTTTAACCACCCTTGGAATTTAGTATAGCTCGTAAAGAAAATAAAACTAACAACTGTTACGAAACCCGAAAATAGTGTACATTTTACTACTGGGGTGGTTTTCACTTTATGTGGCCGTAAGGTTGGAAAGTGATTAAATAGGCCCTAGGAGTATTACGTATAAGTCACTATTTGTCTTTATGAATATTTTGACCCCAGTAGGGGATGAAATAGTCTTTCAGATTTGTCGGATTTAAATTCAAATGTAACAGGGCCCTTTAGGGTTTGATTTTATTTTGTGATAAACTACTGCAGGAAATCTAAAACTTTAGCCAAACTAGAGTTTAACTATTTGTTTACAATGTTTTTTATTGCCAAGCCGTGCGTTTTATAATATATTGAGTTTTAACTTGCCAAAGAATATACATTAAAGTCTAATTTACATTTTTAGGTTTCATATATACGTTGCCAACAAAATTCTTACAACTTGATTGCCTCTGATCCGAGGAATGGAGTTAAACAAGATTATTTCTATTTTATAAAGTACGTTCGAAGGGATTGTAGTTATAAAACTTGATAGCCTGAAATAAACCCAAAACGTGATCAATATATAAATAGTAAAACTCGCCAATTGCATTGATAGATAGATTGATACGCCCATGCGATCACTACACTTTATTTATTTACAAATTGGCTTTATAATTAGAATGATCGATAACAAAATTATAAATTATAATTTTGTATTTAATTAAACTCAAATGTTCTGTTTATAACTTTATTTCCTCCAATATTTCTTACGCTATTATCATATTAAAATTCCTTTTTTTTCAAGCGTACAATGATTTTTATATTATAACACTTATTATAAGTACTATTAGTAACACTATATAGAACGACTTCAGATTAATACTAGTCAAATTATTATTAAACTCCGTACAGTAATGAAGCTAAAATGTCATCATGTAAGTTGATCTTCACTTAAAAATGATGTGATATGACAAAATCGTTGGAAATTATTTGTGCTTTCTCCGCCTGGACTATGTACTATGCTCCACACCTCAAAGTCCCACCACGTGACCACGTACGGAACGCAGTCTTTTAAAAATTTGGCATTTAAGACTTTTCAGGTTATGTATCGGTCAAAGTATAGTCAATGAAAGAAATGATATTTATAGTGTTACCGCTTATGTTTAAGCGTTAAAAGTTAATAAATCTTTATGGTATCACAATAACAATGGTTGGTTTAAGAATTTAGGAATATAAATACTGCATTTAATGAAATTCCAAAGTGTAAGGTGCAATATAAGTGATATTTTTGTGCATTGGGTCTACATTTCTCCATAAAATAGTTTTAAGTTTAACTAAACAGGATTTATTAAAAAAAATCTAACTTCTCTATTATGAAATAAGAATATCTGTATCAAAGGTAGGTTAATGTATTAGAACAAAATATATCATCTAATTTTGTATTTTAAGGTTAAAAAAATCTATTTTGACCAAAATAAATAAGAGGATTATTTGGTGTGTTAATATGATCATAAATAAATATAGGTATACTAAATAATTGTTGAATATGGTTCAAATTAAATTTAAGCTTTTATACTTCTAACGACAAAACTTGTGCATACCTCTCGGCATACCTACTTTAAGTTAGATTATAAGAAAACCAACAATTTTTATAGAAACTTGAAATGTGAAAATATTTAATATTCCCATGATATGTGATTTATTAAAATATTAAAGTTATAATGATTTTTTGATGTAGATCAAATTCAGTCGAAGCTTTTTAACTATTTGTATTGACAAAACTTTATGTAGGTACACTTTAAGCTGGATAAGAAAAACTACCACATTTTTAAATACCATATTAAACTGTCTTTTAAATAATCCAAAGTACTTATTTATTTTGGTCAAAATAAATTTTTCTAACCTTAAAATTACAAAATTAGATGATATTTTTGTTATAATATATTAACCTTTATCTCCTCTTACCAACCTAGTTTTTTGACCTTGGTATGGTTTTCAGTTTTCGGGATCAAGATCCCGATTTTGAGAATATAGTATTGGAAAAATAGTTCGGGGTTTCAGGACTAATAGCAAATTTTAAAATGAAAAAAATTCAAGGGTTTTAAAAGTCTCCTCTTAAGCCCCACACAATGGGGACTTTAATTTTTTTCCCACATGTTTACCATAATTTCGGCAACCCTATTTTAAACATATTTGGACATTTTTTTGACATTTGCCATAATTAATTATAGAAACTACTTTGTATTTCAAAATTATTTTCTTTCCAAATACTAACAATATTTAAACAAAGTATTTGTGACCTGTCAGTTTCCAAAATTATGTAAAATGTTTAACAATATGCTTTAATTTTTGCAATACCTAACAATGGTCTATATATGTATATTTTTTTTTTTTTTATTGACTTTTAGTCTTTACGACTATTTAGCCAGCTCATGATTGTATATTTTTTATGCTCGAAAAACAAGCACAACACCCAAGGCTGTGACCGGGAATCGAACCCGGTACCGTGGCGCAGATTGATTACCGCTCTGTAGCTTTAACGCACTGCGCCATCCTCGGCCCCATCTATATATGTATATTAGTTTGATAAACGCTATTTTAGTCTGAAAATGTTTATAAACGAGTTGCATAATATAATTTTTCTTCAAAAATACCTGGCGTTGAGAAACTATTTAATACTTTTGTATTTTTGTATTAAAATAATAAAATAATTTTTACATTTGGGTAGTATTATTTTACTAAAAAGGCACTTTATTTTAATGATTAATTGACATTTTACAACTGTCAAATAATTTAAAACTAACTTCAGCCCGTGTCTAAAACGGTAATGGTAAAAATATTTTTTATAATATTAAGGTGTAGTTCTCTTCATTATGGACATTATGATAACTGGCAATAGGTTGTTCGTTAATTTTTATAACTTGTATGCTACTTTTAATTACGCATTAAATAGTAAAACGTTATTCCATACTTACGTCTCTTAAAAATATTTCTTTTTTTAATTTTATCTTAAAAAAATATTGTGATTAAATAGGATTTTAAAATTTCCATTTTGATATCATTTAACTTTATAGCCAGGAGTAGCTAGCTATTCAATTAAGCGGATAAGGATTACGCCTTTACAAATTAAAATTTCAAGATATCGGCATCTCGTATTTAAATTTCGGTTTAGCCTCGAAAATCGAACCCGGCGATTTTTAGGCAATCGATAGGGGATCGCCTTGCCTCTTCCCGTTAATGTCCAATCTACTTAAAGCGAAATAAAGCTGGCAAACAATGCGAAAAGGTTAAATTGGAAAACATTTTAAAGCAGTGATTGCTAACCGCCGACGAGGTTTGAGGTCGAAGGCGATTTTTCTTTATTTGCGTTACTAATAATGCACCAATTAGGAGGAATAAATCGAGTTTTTTAAGACTGGAAATATTGAGATTAATTCTCACAATTGCCTTTTGGAAATTATATTAATTTGCAACAGCAATACAGGGCTTATAGTCTAAGCAATAAAACACAATATTTGTATTAATTTGGCTTTAATCATAAATATGATTTCCTTAAAGATTAAAACAACTAGTCCCATGCTTCTTTAACCTTCACCGTTTTATAAAATGATTTGTCAATATTTTTAAAATGTCCAAAATAGTCGTTTGGTTATAACTAGCTGGGGAAAAAAAGCAATTTTAACAATGTTTTGTTAATTAAAAGGGCAAGTCCTAAGTAGCATTTTTGGTGAATGAAACGTATCGGCCACTCGGAACTCTAAAGTGTCAAAATCTCTGCCACGTGGTAGAAATTGTTCTATTACGTAACTAAAATGGGGAACACTTGTTTAGTGCCAATTACCACGTTGTGATTTCGTTTCTATGAAGTGGAGGTATGTGCCCAAAACAAGCGAAACTTAACAACTCTTTACTTTATATCCTTGACCCTTTTCAGCATATTATTTATCTTATTAACTTTGCTTTCTCTGAAACTGACACTGAACACTAAAATTATTATATTGTAGGAATACAACTCTTATTTATTTATATATAATATTTTTATTATTGGTACAACGCTAATTGTCATAGATTTTTTAAATTCAGTTATTTAATTTAGTTTTAAAATCGGACAAGTTTTAATGCAATAATTTATTAAAACTGGGTTAAAATAAAGACAGCAAGACTAATATGCTAATACTTTTTTAATTACTCTACAGCTTTAGATTTAATGAAGAGTATACATTTATGAAATTTGTTTTCATTTACAGTAACACAATTTATAAAGTACATTTTTGTTCGCCAAATAAATTAACCAGATTTACCAAAAAAATATCCCTGTTGTAAATTTGTGGATTTTTTGGGTTACTGGGTTTGTGTTTATTATAGGATTTTACACGGAATAAAGCGCAAACATATTTTTAAAGGCTGTTTATCATTTTCGTTTAATCCAAAAAATGTAAAATTTATTTGCTTTCGAATACGAATGAAACGATTAAAACATAAAAGCTGCCCTTCTCATCAGATATGACCTAAAAGCTTTTAAAACGGAAAAAGGTTTGGGACTGCACGTTTTTAAAGCATTGTCTCCGTAAAGCCGTTATTCATGAATATTCAAGGACACGTTCGAGCTCATCTCTACAGGAAACAATATCGTCACATCCAGCAGATACTGACCTCTAATGTTTTGCCAAAAAATTACCATATTACTTAAATCAAATAGTTTCAATTCTTTTTACGATTAAGGTTAAAGTTAAAATTAAGTTTTGCAATTTATATTTCACCAATAACCCCTGGAATATTATCTTTTAACTGTGGATGCGTTTGCGTAGATTTTGCTCTGTAAATAACCCCCAAAGAAAAAAAGTCAAGTGCTGTTAAGTCGCACAATCTCGGTAGCTAACTGATTTCGCTATCTCGAGAGACAACACGATCAGGAAATTTATACGCCAATAAAACGATTGTTTTATTTCTTGTCTAATACGTGACACCATCTTGTTAAAACCACATGTTTTACATGTCAATGGCATTCAATCCATGCAATAAAAAGTTTCTTATCATCTCTAACGTTCAACATTCACTTTCACCAAATTTGACGAAAAGAATAAATTCATAATGGGGTAGGAAACTTAATAGTCCTAGAAAAAGTGCCTTTTATAAGTATAATACTCCTCTAAAGTACGTTCATGACTAAATTTTTTTAACGGTATTAAAAAAGTAAATGGCATTTTCCGACGCGTGTTTTTTTGCTTGGTTTTTCCACCCGAGCCAATACTAATCCTACGAGGAAAAGGCGGTATGACAGCAATTACGGTTTTGTCACGAGTCGCAGCTTTAAAACAACACCGGTGACAAGTGGAATTTTCAATAAGCAACTAAGCATACGATACTGCGAGGTTTTTGCGCTTTTCACGCGTTTCCAGACCGTTTTTGTTTTCGCCTTTTTAAGCGACGACGGACGCGAACACACGCTTCGCGGAGGTGTGAAAGTAAAAACGTTTTTCAACAGAAAAAGCCATTGAAAATTTAAATTAAATTGCTGGGGTTTTTGAACAAGAGGGATTTTAGGAGTTGCCTAATTTAAAATCAAACACCTATTTGGTAATAATAAAAACATCTACTGTACTACTGCACTAGTCAATTTACACTTATGGTCACTAAAAAGGTGATAATACAAAAAATAATAGTATATTATACTACAAAGGAGGTAAGTAGATTCTACCAGTTGAGGACGAGTTTGCGCCTAGACTGGTCAAAACTTACCTCCAGCTAAGTCTGTCTTAAGGGCAGATAATTAGCTTTAGCAACCTGCGGCTATTAACTGTCCACGCGAGCGCCTAGCATCAAACAAATAATTTTTTAAAATATTAATAAAATAAAAAGAATTATCTGGATTTACTGGTATTTTATTTGGTTGATTAAAAGTATTTACCACTTGGTGGCATGGTGGCTTATTTCTACAGATGAAGTTGATGGTTCATTACAATTATCTGTATTAACTGGTATTTTATTTAGTTTATTGGAAATATTTAACACTTTAATTGTGTTATTTTAGCTAATACTAGGCTGGTTTTCTTGGTTTGTCAGGATTTTTTGTGAAATAATTAGATAAGCAGTAATCGATATAGCGTTCTGCAACTGCAGAAGACCGCCATCCTCCATGTTTTTTAAGTGTCAGCAATTCAGTCCCAGCGTTAGCTAGTAAGGTTGCAGAACAGGCAATCTAAAAAAAGTGTCTATTTTGCTTGTTATTTTGGTAAATATATTTTTTCCAATCGGTTGTACTGTGAATTATTTTTATAATAAATGAATAGGCGATTATGGCGATTATGGTGGGTCTAAGTAAAACATATTTGTTGTATATAGTAAGTAGATTCAATCCATCAACTATTTTGTTTGTGACTATGAACGTTTTTGTAATATTATTTTTTGTTTCTGGAACTGTAACAATCAATACGTCTCCTCTGTTATTGATATGGTCAAGTTTCATATTTAACAATTCACTTCGACAACATGCTCGATATAGTCCCATTATAAGGGAAACCTACAATTCATGCATTGCAAAGTTGATATAAAACAATTAATTAATTTGTTTTGTCACATGCAAACATTTTATTAAACATTTTTTTATCTAGGTATTATATGCAATTTTATACAAAAAACTGGGTTACAAATGTACACGTGTTGGTACTATATGTTTCAAAAATATGTTGGTATTAGGAGGGTATTTGCTTACTTTTATCATTAGATATTTCTTCTTTAAAAAATGGAATGCAATGTTCTTAAGTCAAAATTTTACAATAATTTGTTTTAAAAATGCTCGAATCTTGTAAAAATTATCAACATTAATATTTTCCTTTACTTTATATCTTTGATCTTTCCGATAGATAAGCAAGTAGGTAATACATTTTCTGTTTTTTACACTTTTTCCAGTTTTTGAATAATTCATAGCACTTTTCGTACCGTTGCAACGCGTTGTCTTGACTTTGTAGGTAACAAATTCATAGAAACATTGCTAGCTTCCTTTTGTAGATCTGGTGGAGTATTGGTAAATTCTTTGTCACTGTCCGAGTTACCATTCATTTTCACGTTATTACAAAATTGCAATCAAGGTTTATTGTTATTTTATACTTTTATTGTCCGTTTTTAAATGCAAAAATTTATAAATGTCAGTAAAAGGTGCCTAGACTGTGAAAAACTACAAAAATCGTGTTTAGCGGCCCTAGGGACGATATGAGTTTAGCGACCCTAGAGACAATAAATATTATTTTAGATCATATATTTATATGTCTGATTATTAAGACCTTGTTTTCGTATATACCTGTACCAAATTTGATCAAAATCCCTTCAACGATATGAGAGTTATAAAAAAGACGATTCTCAAAACTGAATTTTAAGGGACTGTATCTCTCTTAAAAAGGGTTTAAAGAAAATTAAACAATGTATGTCGACTTATTTTTCGATGGACTAACTACTGGTGGAGTCCTGTTTTTATAAATTAAACTATTGGGCCTTGCAGGGTCAAAATTTTACAAAAGTGACTTTTCTGCTAAATTTAACAGAGAATACCAAAAAGAAGTAATTAAAAAAAATCCAATGGCGTAGAAAATTTAGGTTGTAATCTGTATTAGCTGCATCATATTGAGTTTTAATGAATCGTTTTAACAATCTATTACATCTTTTGTGGCTCTTAATTGGTAGAACTCTTGTTGGTAGTAATTTTACGATTTCCTTCATCATTTTCACGAGCACACCAAATAATTAATCATGCGAAAATACCTCTATGATGTCTGGCTGATCTCGATATTGGCTTCAGCATAGAAGCAACCAGCAAAGCGCGATTGTTAAAGGTTGTATGCCTGCCGGCTACATTGTTTCCTCCCCTAGCAGGATAAACGCAACCAGCCCTGGGGATGTAGTGTACGCCCGTACTTCATATTTCATGTTCGGACTTGCCTCCCTGCCACAGAAGATGTGTCCAGGCAAAGGGCAATTAGGAAATTGTAAATGTTTAAGTGCTTAAACTATTTCCTGCACTTAAAGGGGTTGTGTTGGTCGCTTCGAGAATACTTAAATTAATTAAGCTAGCAAAAGTCGAATAATCTAGCAACTGGAAAACGTTAAGAAATAAGTAAATGAAATATTTATACCTAAATAAAAAATATTTATTAAAATCAGTTTTTCTTCTTTTAAATAAACAGACGAACTCTAATCCAGTCAATATACAATGTCAATATCATGTCAATGTACCTACTATTTAAAATCATACAATTTCTACTAAAACATCACGGATTACTTCGATAACAGCAATAGTTTTTAAGCATATGATAGGATACTGCACATTTTCATACCGTTTTTTTTTGGAACTTTTGTTACACCAATTGGGTAGTAAACAATTATAAAAGTAAAGTGTTATAATTGGGAATAGTATATTAAGTGGATTACTGTTTCGCGATTACTGTTAATAGTATATTATGTATCAAGTTGTATAAACGCAATTTTATACACGAATTTAATTTAGGCACGAGCGAGCTTGCGAGCGAGTGCTTAAGTTAATGAGTGTATAGAAAAGTTTATAAACGAGGTGCATACTATACTTTTTCTACGACAAATACTTATTATTATCTTAAAATTATTTAATTCAAGAGCGCCATATATGAAACAACAGGGGAAACTGTCAAATGTCACATTTTTACATTTTATAAACACAATTATAAAGGTTATAAATCGAAATGTATCTTGAAAATTGACAGTTTTTCACAGTGAAAGTAAAGGAAATGTTTTATGAGGACTTTACAGTAGAGTCCGTGCCCGAATTTAAGTTATAGTTTACTGCCGGCGAAATTACCTAAAAGGTCAGTACAATGTTCATATAAACTTTTCAAATATTGGCGTTGAGAAACTATTTAATATTTTTGTATTTTTGTATTGAGATAATAAAATAATTTTCACATTTAGTATTATTTTACAAGAAAGGCACTTTATTTTAACGATTGTATGACATTTGACAACTGTCAACTAACTTAAAACTAACTTCAGCCCGTGACTAAAAATCTGTTGCTAACTTCAGCCCGTGATTAAAGCGCCGTAAAGCCACAACTTGTCAATGTGTATTTAAAAAGTCACTTAGTGTCATGGAAACATGTACGATAAAGGGCGTTTTAAAGGTGGGAGTAGAAAAAGTAAATTATTCCCAATAAGTTCTACCCAAAACATTTTAGTAAACTATTGTTAAAAAACAGCATAAAGCCTGATTATATAAACTTTTTAATAAAACGTTTATATTCAACTTTTGTCAGACATTTCTAACCTCACCTTATAATTAATTAATTATTCGTTTTATGCATCATTTGGCAAATAAAATTGGCTTTAAGTTCTAAAAAACATAAACATAATATGTTTTATGCCATTCAGTCCAGAAGGTCTTTTTATGTTTTGTTCAATTGTAGGCCTAAGCTTTGAGCTCAGTACAAAAACTCACTTCTTGTCATAACATAAATAAGGTTTTTGTGTTGTTATTAAAATAGTCCACTTACATTACATTAATTTGCGATAATATTACATATCTCTTTGGTATATTTTAAAGTTAAAAATTAAGGAACTGTCATTTAAATTTAAAAAAAACCTAACATACTTAACTTGATTATTTAGGGTACAATATAGGACAAAATGGTTTTTTCTCAGTATCATAAATTAAAATTACAATTTTACATAAATAACAAAAGCCCTAGGTATTTTTGTTTGCTCAGAGAGTCTATACAACGTTTGATGACAGACTCCTGACATCAAAATGGATCGATTTAAAGCAATTTCAAATATAACTATTGGCTTATGATCTAAGCCAAGTTACAATAGTTAGATCCGAAATTGCTTCTGGAGGACTTCAAAGATTTTTTTAAATTGTTTTTTCCAAATTTATTAAAAATGTGCTAATTGATTTTGGTGGTTTTTGGTGTTTAGTCTAACACTACATAATGACATTTTATAGTAATATAGTGAGCTATAAATAACCAAAGTGATATAAATGTTACACCATGTCGTGCACATTTCTTCTGATTTATTTGTCATCAAATTTATGACCACCCATCTATTTTTGTTATGTAAATGAAGCCTTTCTTCTTTTTGATTTTCTTTTAATGACCGGTTTAACCTAAAAAAGTATTTTCAATTTTTCCTCTCCAAAAGTTACCTTTTTGACAGTAATGACAATAGGTCAATTTAAATAACTAAATTAGACTATAAATAACTAAAATTAATAATCACGTTTTTCATAAATTTAAAAAAAAATCATGGCAAAATTTAGTATGTCGACTTACTAGAATTAGTATTGAAAGGCAAAGGTATGTTTATGTTTTTTATTTATCGTCGTTAAATTTCCCACTGTGTGGTCAGTGTCAATAACGTGATTCTATTGTTTGTTATATTTAAAAATATTATTACACCTAAAAATTCTCTTTCATATCAAACAAAAAAGTTAATTAAAACCTTAATTATTAAAGCACGGCTTTGTTTCGACTGTAACAAACAAAAAGCAGTAAATTGAGTCCACTTGTTGTATGGCAAATGAAATAATGGACAGTTTTACGTTCATCCTATAATTCCGGGCGTTCCAGTTTTGTTGAATTCGTGTCAGTATGGATTTGAAAGTATTATAAAAAATGACTTTAACTGAACAATAGAAAATTACACTTAAATTAGAACTCGACGTTCTTCTATTTGAGGACCCTAGAAGCCAAGGAATACGAGTGACATTTAAAAAAAAATGTACTCTCAAAAATAAAACAGTGGATTTTCACTGATTGACAGTGCATATTAACTATTTGCCGCAGTGATAAGTATACCACTAGCAATTAGTGAATACTCACTTTTTCATGTAGCGATTTCTTTGCACTAATTTATTTAGTGGAAATTACACTGTACAAATTAGTGAAATAAGTTTAGTTCAAAAAAGTTAAAATTTCACTATTTTATGTCGAGAGTTCCGAAAAAGTAGTGGTAATAAAAAACACTAATTTGGAGAAGTTAAAATTTCACTAATTTATATTGAAAAACACTAATTTTACAGTGAATAATAACTCACTGACGGAAATAGTGAAAATTTCACTGTTTCACTTTTAGAGAGTAGTTATGTACAGAAAAATATAGTAATATAAATATAGTTTACTTGGTATTCAAGGGATAAAACTGAATTCTAAGCTTAGACATATTGAAAAACAAAGCCATAAAACAGCAAACAATTTTGACTACATATTACAAGTGTTTTTTTACTTTAAACATTATCTCAAAACTAAACATAATGTTCTTATACCCCTTGGCTTCTAGGGTCTTCATTTTTTGTCTAATAGACGAAACAGTAGATACAAAAATAAGCAAGTCTGCGGTAAGATTTGTATTTAAACACAATTTTGTATTTTTGGTATATTAAGTTTAAATAAACTAAATTAAGACAGCTTATTTGTTTTATGATTTTTACTGAATTTAAATGTATACAATTTTCACCTATATCATTACTTTAATGTGTATGTATTGTATCTAAAAGCTACAATTTATATTAACAGGGACTGTATGCAATTTGTTTTTTCATTCAGATTGCCACTGTTTATTGAGAAACCGGTAAAAACTCAACCCAACATTTCCTTTCGAAAAATACCCAACAACACAACAAATCGTGCCACGGTTTTTCTTCCGATATTCTTAACATTTTCCGGCTTTATTCTCAAAACCACTCGTTTGTAACATACGCGTTTGAAAGCTAAACTCTGGTTACGATGCTAACGGCCACGTGGAGGAGCTACTAGCGATGCTTCTTTAGCGTATGGCACCAAATGTTAAATAAACATAATATTTTTTTATATCTGTACCCCAGAGCCAAATTATAATGTAACGTGATTTTAAAATGAGGACTTATTACAGTTTGATCTGGGTTACAGATTTAATATTTATTAAAAAAGGTAGGGACCTTAAAGATGATTTCAAAGCTTACAGCAATTTTTTAAGAAATTTCATGTTTCTTATATATTTGATGTATTTGATTTGATTTGTATTTCATATATTTGTTCCATATATATGAATATATATGGAACAAAAAGGTTAAGGCTCGCCAGTGATACCCTTCTTTCCGCCAGAAAAAACCTTGATACCATGCTAGTAATGTTATACACTATATATATATATATATATATGTATTGTGCATAACATATTTTTTTGTATTCTTATTGAGAAAGAGCATGCTATTGGGAAAAAATAGTAATTCTTACTAGTTTTAAGGTTAGAATGTCTACCTGACCAATGCCAACACAACATGTTCAATGCGTGAGAAATCGTGTAAATTTTAGATATTTTCACTCAATAAAAATCTACTGTCAGTGCTTAAAAAAAATATTTTGGAGCGACGGACAATGAATTTGGCTTTACGCTTAAATTTTATCTAAAAAGGCGGTCCAATTCCTTTTTTACATTCATCAAGAGATAAAGTAGGTGAGAAGTGGAGAAGTGCAAAACCTCATTTAAATTGAATATGTTATTTATGCCGAAAAGAGAAGACGTAACGATGAGAGACAGCCTCGAGAGACTCAATTTTTTTCTCGCTAGAAACGAACCGAATTCGTATTCTAAGTCTATCGATTGTAGTATTCTTGATTGGCATTTCAACTGTTTGGAAAACTTGTAACTTGTATATTTTATGGAGAATTATTTGTATATACAGGGTGTCCCGAAATTAGGGGGCCAAACTTAAACAGTGCATTATTCATAGAAAAGTAACACTTTTTTGTTAAATAAACATGTATCAAAAAATGCCCCATAACGGAGCTACGGCCCCCTGAATAGTTTTTTTTTAAACTATTCCTAGAGCGTTAAACATGAATAAATAAAATTTTGGCACTTTGGTAATTTTTAGATGCAAATCAAGATCTAAGATCAAAACTGTTAAAATTTTATCATAGGCGTAACATTTGGGGGGGAAAAGTTATAAAAATAGCCCCAACTTTTTTCCGAGATAATATTTTAATTTTTTTTATGAAATTATGAAAACTTATAGTTTTTTACGAAAAATAGGTAGTCTTGATTTGAATCGCTCAGATGCACCATTTTCGAGAAAAATGCATTTATAAATTACTCTGCATAGCATACACATCTCATATTTTCGTTAAAATTTTGTGTTAAAATTTGGAAAATCGCTCCATAATAAAAAATAACAAAAATCGAGCCAAAAAATATTAACTAAACTATAAAAATAAATGTAAAGTCAGCAAATAGCCCAAACGTCACTTTTGTCCCAAAGCTTTTTAATGAAAATATTAGAAATTATGCTAAGCATAGTAATTTAAATTGCAATTTTCTCGAAAATGGTGCATCTGAGCGATTCAAAGCAAGAGTACCTATTTTTCGTGAAAAACTATACATTTTCATAATTTTATAACAAAACATTAAAATACTCACTCTGCAAAAAGTTGGGGCTGTTTTTGTAAATTTGCCCCCTCAAATGTTTCGCCTATGATTAAATTTTAACAGTTTTGATTATAGATCCAGATTCAGAATGTCAAAATTACCAAAGTCCCAAAAATTCAGGTCTTCATGTTCAACCCTCTAGGAATAGTTTAAAAAAAATGATGCTCTTAAGCTCCTATTTAGGGGGGCGTAGCTCCGTTAGGGGGCATTTTTTGATATATGTTTATTAAATAAAAAAGTGTTATTTTTCTATAAAGAATGCACTGTTTAAGTTTGGCCCCCTAATTTCGGGACACCCTGTATATAAATCTAAGCTAATTGGCCTTATTTTAGAAAGAGTTTTTAGTGTTACCCCTAGTATGTTTGTTAAAAGTTAAGTTACTGTTTTTTATTCCACTTGAAAAAATACCCTTTAGGGCATTTCATTTTAGGGATTTTCTAAAAACAATTAATTGGAAAATTAAAAACACAAAGAAAAAATTTAATGTAAATTCATTTTTGCAAAAATTATAATAAAAAATAATTAAATTTTGTTAAAATAGTTAAAATCTGATTGAACCATTTATGTACATGTTTCATGTTTATAAAAGTGTTTTTGGACAAAATTTAACCCGGCCTAAAACGTAGGTATGCATCTGGATATTTTATAGTACAGATTGTGCAGGCAATATCTTTCCTATATCCCATATTAAGCTTCAAATACGTAGCAACAATGCAAATACAATTAGATTAAGTATCGGATCTCATTGGCATACAACCGCTCTTATTGTTATCGTTATGGTTCAGCCTTGGAACAGCATGTTCGTTATTTGTTATTATTGCTCAACAATGAATATTCCAACCCCATAAAATTTAAGCCCCAGGATTTTTGTCTATTTTAAAGGTGTATGTAATGAATATTTCCTTATTATTTGTAAATATTTATTTTGACTATAATAATAAGGAAATATTCATTACATACACCTTCAAAATAAATCTACCTTATTCAAAATTGACAAATTACTACAATTCCAGAAGCTCAGGATTATGTTTGGGTTGCAGCTCCAGATTCATACTCACTGCTCAAGGTTCACATCGTCTCCTATTTTTGAGCAATTTTCCCCCAATTTAATAATAATAATAATAATAATAATAATAATAATAATAATAATAATAATAATAATAATAATAATAATAATATTAATAATAATAATAATAATAATTTATTCATGTTATTATACAGATAGTATTTACATATGTCTTAGAAAATAATAAAATTAGCTAGTCAAAGGACATGATAAAAAATACAATAAAAAAATAGTTTTAAGTACATTAGTTACAAATAGTGTTGTAAAAAAAACGTTTTTTTTCAGTTGAAAAAAAACACGTGAAAAAAAACATGTTTTTTTTCACTGAAAAAAAAACAAAAGTTGTTTTTTTTCATCCCCATGGTAAAAGGGCGCCTCGCTGTCGGCAATGCTGACTTAGCATATCGTATAGTCTATACGGTATTATAATAGAAGAGTTAAGACCTGCGGCTTTATAGGTTGATGCATAGTTGGTAGAAATACCGAAAAGAGAAGGCTCAGGGCGAAAGCCAACAACGTTAAACAATTTGTTTAAGAATATTACTAATGGTAAGTAAGAAACTATAATTAGTATTTAATATTCTTCTAGTGACAGAATGTGCCAAAAATTCTTTCCTCAGCAGTGACATTTCGAAAATCCTGTCACTTAATATAATTTGAGTATTTTTGACCATTTTTTTGAAAAAAACATTTTTTTTGAAAAAAAACATTTTTTTTGAAAAAAAACAAAGTCCTCTGTTTTTTTTCTAAAAAAAACATTTTTTTTTGAAAAAAAACAAGACTGTTTTTTTTCAGTGACAACACTAGTTACAAAATAAAACATTAAAAATTAGTATATAGTTCATACATGCACACTCTTTAAAACAAACCTTTTTGCATAAGTATTTTTTTTATTGACGTTTTAAACGAGTTTAAATCCATAGATTTTATAGATTTAGGCACTTTATTATAATATTTATTGTCTTTTGGGTTTTGGTCAGTCTACAAACTGGCAACCTTATGTTATCTTGACTTTTAGTGTTATGCAGATGGTTGGAGTTATTATTTTCAAACCTTGTCAAATTAAGCTTGGTATAAACCAAAGTTTCAAAAATAAAGATGGACGGAAAAGTGAGAATTTTAGGTTCAGAAAATTTACTTTGACAGTCTTCGCGATAATTTAGTTCGGATACTATCCTTACCGCTCTACGCTGTAAGAAAAATATTCGATGCCAGTTTGCAGCCTGACGCCAAACTAATATTGCATAAGACAGTAACGAATGACACAATGAAAAATATGCTGTCTTTAATACAGGAAGTGATACAGATTTTGAGAGATTTCGTAGCAATACTAAGCTTTTTTGCAACCTCAATTTCAGGATGCTAGCCGCCAGGTCACCTCTAGGTTTGTCCCCTTGATAGGCCTTGGCATTCCGACCCCCCCATAGTTCATCCAGAATTTCTCATGTTCCTTTATAATACTAATAAATAATATTAAAAAAAGTAAAACTAGAAATGTTACAGTAGATGAGTAGTAAAAATTACCTGGATACGATACGATAAACAGTTCTTACGAAGCTTCAGGGCTTTTGCTTTATTTAAAAACTGCTTTGTTAAAAGTTAAGTAATTAAAGCAAAACAATGTTACCAAAACGTGATTATAGAGAAATCGTAAGCACTAATTAACAATAACAAACAAAATATTTACTTGATCCTCAAAGCATGTTTATGTTTGGCAAGTAAGACAATTTGGCTATGTTAGACATATTCTAACATTTCTTAGACGTCTGAGAACTTTATTATCCTGTTTTGGTTTATTAGTAAAAACATTATGCGGTTTTGCTGTAATAATATAGAAGAGAAGGAAGTTAATAAAAATAACAATTAGTCAAAACAAACATATAAAATAGCAATTTAATCAAATTCATACATTAATGTTTTATGATCATAAATAAAAATTTCATTAGAAATTGTTGGAAACCAGTGTCCGATAAATATTTGTACAAACTTTATTCATAACAAATTATGAAATTTGTTTTGGTTCATAACATTATTCTATTTTCCTTATCAAATTTGTTAACTCCTAAAAGAACTAAGTGGAACACTTGACACTATTAGACATCTTGAATAAATTATTGCAGAAAACAAATTGCATTGTGACACAGTAATTTTTTACCTTTTGTAATGGTTGTTGGTAATTAAATACTTTAATTTTAAGTACTTTTTCTTGCTCATAGAACAATTCTGATAAACATGCATAATTTGTTGTAATTAAAGGTTTTATACTTTAATAAAACAATGTTATAGAATCTCCTCTGGCTTTGGGTAAAGGTTAAAATATGGCGATATAAAAACTCCATTACTGGGCTAAAACAGTTTTATGTCTGTAAAAAGGTGAATGTAAAGCATAATGCTGACTAGACAGAAAAAGCCAAAAACCGAAAACATTTGGCTAAAATAAGTGTCGGATTTAAGTCAAGTTCCCTCTCTAGATGTATCAACTAGTCTTTGCGTTACGAAGGGCCCATAATCCAATACACGACACAAAAACTTGTACACAGCATTTTTGTTTTCTTCCTGCGGAATGTCCCTGCGCGCTGCGGTTAAAACACGATCGCGAGAATTTGTAAAACCGTGAGAGGAATACATGATGCATACCCAAAACATAAATTTGCATTTTACCATTTAGTGCATTATATTAAAAAATACACAGAATTTCTTTATAAAACATAATCATAATTATAACAAATTCCCGTAAGGGGTGGGACTTCCTCCTCCTTTTTCGATACTGATGTAGAACTATGTTGTAAACTATTAGAGCACAAGGGTATCACAAGAGAAAGAGTAGACCTTACGGAAGTATTAAAGGAGGCGGAAATATTCTTTCCTGCAACAAAAAACGAAATCCTAATTTCCTTGGTACAGCCTTGCACACTGTGTTAAGACGTGGCTGAAGTCAACGATGCTTGAGAACCGTTTTTAAACGTTCTGTGTATGCTTGGTGTAAATATAAAAATAGTATAAGAAAATGAGGATAAAATTGCAGGTCAAGTCTTGAAAGAAGAAGATAACTGTGTATTAAAAATAAATATATTTTTTAAATAATAAACGTTTTTTGTACCCTGCATATTATTAGTTTTTTCCTTACCGTGCGTCCCTGAAAATCCTGGCTACGCCCTTGGATTTACCAGTTATTCCACTCTGTTAATGAGTTTATGGATGACTGCAATGAGGCAAATCTTTACCCATTTTTGGCCATAAATGGTCATTTATACCACACAATGTTTGTGTTTAAAAAAAACTTACAATAGGTTTTTTTACATGTTTGCTAATAGTCTTCAATTATTGTGGAATTGCAAATGCACTTCACGTCGATGTAAAAAACCCTTGTGATTTACTTATTGGGTTCTAATTGCATCTTAAGGAGGTTCTGGCAGTACATTGCGAGGAAAGGGGTAAGGGGAGTTGCTTTTATACTTAATGCATAAATAGCAATAGGTACCAACTCACAAAAACAAATCTATTTTGTCATTTTATTACATTTAATTTAAAAACAGACATTCAGTATGTTGAATGTAGCGAAAGTGTAAAGAGGAGAGCAGAAGGTTAACAAAAATTTATATGGCATTTCTACAGGTATAAGAGCTTATTGTGACGTTATATGATATGTATAAATTAAAGACATGGGCTGTTTTGGAGAGGTATTTAATTAAAGCAAGTCTTATAAGGAAATCAATAACCTTTTTCTCTCATGCACTTATACCTGTAGAAGTGGCATATACATTTTTGTTAATATTTACAACACAGTTTAGCAATGATAATACCCCATGTAGTCTTAACAACAATATTTCTTTACTGGACCAGACAGTCAATCTTTCTAAAACTTACTACTTTACTACAACCTTTCAAGATTTTCTAATATCGACTAATATCATGTCAGAACCTTCTTAACTGAGCTATTACAGCGATCAGGTGAAAAATGACATTTAAAAAATATAAAACAACAGTTTTTGTTTAATTGTTTAACTCAAGCCTAAATTAGTATATTAAAGAACTAATGTCATAAGACCTCATTTAGTCTTATGACATGAGTTCTTTATGCTATTTTATCTATTTTGCAAAAATTCTATAAAAAAAATTAATTTTATACCTTAAATTTAATTTGGTCGAATTTTACTTTAGATAGTTGGTATCAAAGTAATTGGTTTGACAGTTAAGGTCAAAATCGATTCGGCATGCCGTCCTTAATTTACTTATTTACAATAAGCGGCTGTTAATGTTAAAGAAAAAAAAGGATTTTTCTTTGTGTTAAAAAAAATTTATTACCAGTAATACCTCGTAAGTACTAGAAAAATCATAAAAATATTATAACCAATATGCAAAATATTATGCTGTTTAAAGTATAGCCAACCCATAAAATCAAAATTTTGGGTGGGTATCTCATTACAGCACCGAAAGCGATGTTATAATAAAGTCATTATAAACGAAAAATAGATAAAATAAAATTCTAGACTTTTAACCAAATTTAAAATCAAAAAACTTAGAGAAAACACTTAAAAAATAAATTGCTATAACCACTTTGTGCACAAGTTTAAAGTCATTAATGAATATTGTTTTTTATACAAAATAAAAAACCTTATTTTAAAAAAATATCTTATTATGAAAGTAAAACTACAAATGCGTCTTTTGTAACAATTATTCCAGGAGCTTAAAGCAAAATAGAATTTTTTTTTCACAATGCCTTTTTGTGATTTTTGTAAAAAAAAATACAAATTTAAATATTACATTTTATGAACATGAAGTTGACGTCCATGGAGTCGATAAAGTTGATAAACCAAATATGTGTATTATTTTATAGAATAATTTTATTCCTATTAGTATAAATCAAAAATAGACTACAAAAATATTACAGAGTAAAATTTAACAGTAGAAAAAAAATAAAAGAATCGCTAGCTTTAAAATTCTGGGAACTTTTTCATCACGTATAAAATCATGTTGTGTATTTTTAATTTAAACCTGATATCCTTGTATTAGATAAATATAAAAAAATACGTAACAATGCGCAAATAGTCTCTAATAGAATTCAGTCACACACAGACAAAAATTTTTATCAAAAGCACGTCTGTTTTATACGTGTAATTTTCTTTTATATTAAATATGGCGACTTTTCATTTCGGATTTGACAGCCGGAGAGATCGATTGCAACATCACATGTGCCATGATGAGCAACACTTGTTGTTTTCCTTGTTTGTTAGTTTGTTGACGTCGCAGTCATCTGTTTTGTTCAAAATTGGTTAAACAGTTTGATAGACGACAAAATTGAACTGACTTTCATTTAAATTGATTGTATTTTTGTGTTTGTTTATTTATTGGTTTGCAGTTTATATTGGATATACCATTTTTTACTATTCAAAATAAATAGTAAGAATGTTGGTGTTATTTTATTATTAATTTGAAAACAAATATATTTATTTTCAAATGTATTGAGGAGACAAATAAGGAAATCAATTGTGGGTAATAAATTGAAAAAAGTTCAAACAAAATGACAAGGAGAGGACTGAATGTTCCAATATTAATGAAAGAAAAGTCTCATCAAAGTAACCTTTGCAGTGTTGCAAATTCTTTATAATCCCGGCAACTCATCAGATATAAAGCGAAGGGTAGCTTTATAGGTATTTTGTCGCCCCTAAGTGAGTTTCTTACCTTAAGGGATGACTTATCCCTTATTGCTTCATTTTTGAGGCGCGCCCTTTACAACCTCCAGATTGATTTTTGACTACACAAACAGATTTATCTACTGTTAGTTTTCGGGATTTTAATAATTTATAATATAAAATAATAGTATATTATGTATCAAGTTTGATAAACGCCATTTTATACACGAATTTAATTAAAATTAATGAGTGTATAGAAAAGTTTATAAACGAGGTGCATACTATACTTTTTCTACGACAAATACTTATTATTATCTTAAAATGATTTAAATCAAAAATGTGTATAGAGCGCCATCTATGAAACAATAGAGGAATCTGTGTGTCACCGTCAAATGTCAAATTTTTATATTTTATAAACACAGATTATAAAGGTTATAAATCAAAATGTGTTTCTTAAAAATTGACAGTTTTTCACAGTGAAAGTAAAGAAAATGCTATATGAGCACTTTACAGTGGAGCCCGTGCCCGAATTTAAGTTATAGTTTACTGCCGGCGAAATTAAAAGTACAATGTTCATATAAACTTTTCAAATATTGGCGTTGAGAAACTATTTAATACTTTTGTATTTTTGATTAAGATAATAAAATAATTTTCTCATTTAGTATTATTTTACAAGAAAGGCACTTTATTTTAACGATTGTATGACATTTGACAACTGTCAACTAACTTAAAACTAACTTTAGCCCGTTACTAAAAACCTGTTGCTTAATTCAGCCTGTGACTAAAGCACCATAAAGCCACAACTTGTCAATGTGTATTTAAAAGGTCACTTAGTGTCATGGAAACATATACGATAAAGGGCGTTTTAAAGGTGGAAGTAGAAAAAATATATATTTTTTTTAATTTTATGATAATTTAATTTTTGTTGAAAAATATAGTTGTTAAAAAATTATTATTTGAAAATTTTAAACATTCCGTCACATTCATTTTTTTAAACATTACACCCGCGCCATCTGGTGGCGACCGATAGATTGATTAAAATTTAAGAATTGCCAGCAATACATTTAAAGCATGCAAACTGCACATTATTTTTAAATAAATAAAACGTTTTTGCAGGAGTCTACTTGACAAATTTTGTTCGTAAAATTTCAATTGCACAGCTTAAGAAAAAACTTTGCCTGAACTCGATTTCGATTTATTATTCTTTATATGCTTATATAGTTACATTAGAGTGTGTATTTTATCTAAGTGAACATTATGAATTATTATGTTTATAGGAACTAATTCGAAGTTTCATTTGCATGTTTTGCCAAAGAATCCAGTTCGGTACGTACTATATACGTACGTATATACTTTGAGGTGTCTTATTACTTTAAAAAATGGATATGTCTCCGACTGATGTTGCCAGAGCCATTAATTTAATCCAGGATGGACGGTCACAGTATTACTTGGCAAGTGTTTTAAACGTCACAAGAAGTAAAGTACAAAGGGCAACATCAGTCGGAGAAATTTTTAAAAGTAAGAGGACACCTTAAAATTAACACATTAATTTACAAAAAACAATTTGATAGCTTTTGAAAGCTATATATGACATTACCAAGTATGGGATGATTCAAAAAAACTGTCATTGTCATCCTCCATAGGCTATGGATGGATCATAGCAACCTTAGTTCTTCATACAGGAAAAATATTGAAAATTGCAATGTTTTTTTTTTTAATCCATATTTTCCACAAAAATAAATATATCAAGGTGAACCAAAAACAAAACTATTAAAAATAGATGTGACTTGATAATTAAAACTTAATTTAGAACAATATACGGTTTTGCCACTCTACAGAGTGTCTTAAACTTATGGTAAAAACATCTTTTTGTTTAAACCTGTATATTATAAACGTACGTAAATTTTTTAGTAATTTTTAAAATTTGAGCGATTCTCCACTAATGTATCTACAAAATTCTTTAATATGTGTTTAAATTCGAAATCAAATAAAAAAGTTATTTGCTAATGAAATTCATCGAAAATTTGTGTGGATCGATTATTTTGCCTGTGAGTGTATATAATATTATAATACATAAAATAATACATGTTTTTGGTATTTTACGGTTAAGTAGATTTTCTCAATAAAGGCTTTTAATAATTCATAATGCTGTTTAAATTTAGACGACTTATTGTTTACAATTTTCACGTGAATCATTACTAAAATGTATATAAATTAATTTATTGTATCTAATAGGTACAATTTATATTTACAGGGACAGTATGCAATTTATTTCTATATTCGGATTTCCGCTGTTTACTGGAAAACCGGTAAAAACTCAACCCAGGATTTCCTCTCGAATAACGTTTTTCCTCCCGATATTTTTAACATTTTCCGGCTGTATTCTCGTTTGTAACATAAGCGTTTGACAGCTGATTATTAAAAGTTGACTTTTGTTACGATGATAACTTTAACGTTATGCTCAAAAAGTCCCACTTTGACAATTAAATAAGAAATGCAGTGAAATAATTAATGTTATTTATCTTTCAGTTTATCCCTTATTATACATGTAAAATTGCCACGACTTAGTAAAAGAGGAGACTACAAAAACCAACAATGGAGTATTTATTGTACATCCCAATATTTGGAAGCTGATAAAGTCACTTCAAAAGAAATAAAGTCTTAATAAAGTAGGAATAGAATAGCTTGTTGCTGTTGATGAAACCCCAGAAAAAAAGTATATAAAGGTTCAGAAAAACGTCTAAGAACTAAAGTATGTTAAAGTATCTAAAGTTTTAATGATTATATTATTATATTATATTTGTTTGGTTGTACTTTCTGATTATATTTATTAAATGTCTTGACTAGTTTCGCCGATGCCGAATGGGCGAAACAAGTCGAGACAGTTAATAAATATATCCAGAAAGTACAACTAAATTCTTTTTATTTGTGTTCATATATTTGTGTACAAATGACAAGGTTCTGTATAAGTAAAGATGATTAATTCCCAACAATCCAAATACGTAAAAATATATAAAATCCCTGATTTGCAACAACATGTTCTCACGTAAAAGGCATCCAGTAAAACGTCGATTGTCCCGCGAAACCAGCCGCAGAAGGGAGAAGGCAGTGAAAAGAAAAAGAGGACAATCCGGTCAATATTCCTGCATCCTTATTCGGAAAGCGCCCGCCAGAAGGCGCCACAATACAGTAACTACGTGTTCGCGCATGTCATATCAAAACGGCGTTGCCAAGTTTTAAAAACGCTTAAAAACATTGGGATTAAGTGTTTAATTATAGAACAATGTAACAAATAAATATTTATGAATATATAATAAATACATAATAAATACATAAAGCAAAAAAAGCATTTTTTCTTTTTTGATAAACAAAATTCTTTTTGGGAACGTACCGCTATTAATCTGTTTTGAACGGCGCATCTGTGACGCCTGTCACTTCGGATAGCTATGGCCTAATTTCGTAAATGACGCGAAATTAGATTATTATGCATATTGGACCGAAATATTTTTTGCTCTGCATTTTTTACAGAGATAGGTATGCAAAATTAAATACGAGATTAAAAGCAGAGCAAAACACAATTGAGTTATAAACGTTGATGACATTATTTTTGTCCTTATTTAGAGTTTTAAAATAAAAAGTTAAAGCTTATTAAATTACAACATTTTATAATTATTTGAAGGAAAGAAGAGAAGTCAAAAGTATCACCGTAACGGTGGAAAATGAAGAAATCCCCTTTAAGAAGTATAAAGTACCTTGGAGTATGGATTGGAAGAAACTTAGAAATTGAAACGGTAATCCTGGAGGGAAAAAGAAAACTTAAATATTACCCTAATGGTGGTAAATTTAAATTACTAAATAAAGTACCTTGGAGTGTGGAAAAAACCTAAACTTTGAAAAACAGGGCAGTGGAAGCTGCAACAAACTCTCTGGACAAACTAATGCCTAAATAAAAATAGGTGGCTTTAAAGCAGCATTAGAAAACTATTGGGATTTGTCAAGCAATCCATATAGGTGCACCATAGAGCACTATAGTGCTCTACTGTGCACCAATATGGCAAGATGTAACCAAGCTTAGAAAATACATACTACGCATCTTAACTGTATATCAAACTATCTTGATGAAAGCCTCCCTGGTTACTGCGGACTTAATACCCATGGACCTGCTGGCGAAGAAAAGGGGTCAAAACAACAGAGCTTCGCTCAGAAACCTAACCATAGAAAAATGGCAGATTAACCTAGGAAGTCATGAACGCCATGATATGCAGAATAGTAAAAAAAAGATAGAGAAGATAGCAACAAAAGAAAAAGACTTCATGACTAATAAACAGCAGTCATTCCGAAGTGGAATTTTTCATGATGTAGCAGGATTATTTTGGTCATGAAGAAAGAAATACAGTTTTTTTTTATCGGAATTTGACGTCAAAAATTTGGGGGTTTAGTTGGTAGATTCTAGGTACCCTAAATTTATAATTGGCTACATTGAGTTAAACAAACTAATTTAGTGGAGAGTATAATAATAATTTATGTATATTCAATTATTGTGTTCATGATATATGTCAATAAAGTTTGAAATGTCAAATAAACGTTGTTAAAAAATTTTAATAACTTTGCCTTTGATGAAATATAGGTGACTTTACGGAATTCCCAGCGTAGAAATACACATGTATTTTTGGATAATATTATTCGGTTTGTCCTTTCAGAAATGAAAGCTGGAATGTATATAAAATAAAAAAAATATTTGAAGATTTGTATGAATACTTAAAGTTTGTCCAATGGTGAATGGATCTTTCACTGAAGTCACTAAGCGTTAATACTTGTAGCTCGTTAATAAGGATTATATTACTCCAAAAATATCTTTTAGCTGGTTAATCTTTTCCTCCTTTGTGGGAAATATTTATTCAAAATCCTGTTTTGTTTTTAAAATTGTTTATTAAAATTCTAACAATAAAATGTCGAAGTATTTCATAGAAGTATTTAAAGTTAATGCGTTAAATATGAGTACCAATTTTAAATATTAAAAACACTAAAGTATATTGACACACAGTACCAACATAATCAAATGTGTCAAATTCCGAATAAAAAAAACAAACTAGGTATACCTAAAAAATGCTAATTATGTTTGCAATGCTATCGCAAATCTTAAAAAAAAAATTATTTCTAACTAAAATCTAATTTTTATTTAAAGAGCGGTCAATGTATAACATTACAAACAATTATACAGAAAGGATAAAAGATAACAATTTACGAAAACAAGACTAAAAAATAGGTAAAAATTACAAAGTTAAAATTAAAATTTGCTATTAAATATTGAAATACAAAGACCAAATTAAAATAAAAATATATTATAATTTTTATACAGCAAAACTTCACCCTTGCTTTCAAAATATTAGCAGCCTACGCGTACGATGTATTTTAGGACATTTTTGGTAGTTTTAGCACTTTTTCGTTCCCCCTTATCACATAAAAGCAAAATATAGTTAATATGATGTATCGTGGTTATAAAGAAAACCACTTTGAGGCAAACTTTCGCGGCCTCGTCACATTTTAGTCGCTAATGTCGATCCCTAAGGTACACACATACACTTACGTCATCTCCCATCGATTTCACACAAAGAACGGTTTTACAGGAAAAACTTTTAATAATGTCAATAAGGATTTTTTCACCGCACGAAATTGATATATGTTTTCAATTTTTTATGGAGGGCTTTTATATGAAAAACAACATTCGGAAAAATCAGAATATAAATTGCAATATCAAATTATATTCATATACTGTTATTTGATATACAAATGTTTTAGTTAAAATAAAAAAAACACTTAATAGTGCTCTAGTGTTTAGAGAGGTTTATAAAACGTGTTGCATACTATACTTTATCTACGACGAACACAAAAAAGAATTTAAAACCAATATTATTTGTTAAATATTTGACATCTGTCAACTGTCAACGGATTTTAGCTCACTTTTCCCCAAAGATAACGCACTCAAAACAAAAAACTTTGGCGAGGTGTAGGTTCAATTTTTTCTTATGAATATTACCAGTAATGGGTCAAGAAAGAAACTAAAAAAATTGAATGTTTACCTTTTTGGTTTTAACTTACCTTAAAATCCTGAAAAAACGCGTAGATTCAGTAGAAAATTGGTAAATACCACAGACCAACTGTGTTAAATACCCATTTATATCAGATTATTTTCAAATCATTGTTTTTACTAAAATTACCACTATAATATCTCCTTAAGAATTAAAAGTAAACCCGTACTTTTTAAGACAAATCCAATGATATTAAAAACTAAATTTAAAAAAAAAAAATGTGGATATTAACTTATTAGGATTTTAAAAATATTCGAATAGTATTTAAATGCTTATAAGGATATATCCGAAATATTTGTTCTGCTTTAAGTTTGCTTGGTAGGGTTTAAGAAATAAATAAATGATATATATATATATATATATATATATATATATATATTAGTAAGTACCTTCAATAAATAAAATATTTATAATAGTTATATAATTATTACAGAATTACAGGTTTTATCGTTGACTTTTTGAATCACATTTAGAATGTTATTTTAGGTATAAAAAGTCATAAAGTTATTTTTGGCCGTTGAGTTTCGTTTCATTAACGTGGAATAGCAGTGGCCTTTCTAAAAAATAAAATACCTCTCATATTTTGTCAAGATTACGGTCTTAGTTGAAGTGAATGAAAGGACCGACTATTCCTGCTAATTATCCCGTAGCTTCGTAAATGAATATCCGGCCAATTTTGAAATTGGCACTCAAATTCAACTCGAGCTAATTCCTGCCTTTCGCAGGAACGGGGCGAATGAATGTTATTAGAGAGTCGGAACGCTGCAAATCATTTACACAATGCCGGGAGACTGCAGAAGGGCAAAAGTCCGCGCCTTTATGACATCGTTAGTTTAATTCTGGAACGCAGCAGGAGGCCCGGACCTGCTGTCCGGTGCCGACTGCGCCCTGTGAATACTAATAGCAGGACATTTGCGATTCGAAAAAAATGCGTTTGAAGCTTTTCTGCTCTGGAGCGGACAGGCTGTTATTACGTTTTGTTTTTAACATCGTGCATTTGCCATGTTACCAATTTTAAAATACAAATCGATATCAGAGCTGCATTAGTCTGGCTAATAAATATTCAAGCAATGTTCTACGACTATAAATCTCTAAGTGCCCGATGAAGGCGATTATTTACCTTAGTGACGAAAGTAATTCACTCCCAACCAGCAATTAAACATTTGCTACAATGGTGTCCACCACCTTACTACAAATACCTAACACCGATTTAATATAATGGGCTTAAAGATAATTATATATTGGTAAATTTTTGGTTTTGTTGACTTATCATTATGTATACATCTTTTTAATATGTTTTTTATATTATTTAAGTTTATGTTAATACAAGTTTTAAACAGCCAATGCCTGCCAATAGGGCCGTATTCTAAATTATTACGTACAGTACAGGGACGGCTTTATCGATTTTGTATATTAATATTTATAATATTAATTTTTAAATAAACTTTGATAAAAAAGTAAAAATGCAAAGATATAAATTAAATGGTAAACGGTATAACACACTAAAGTCGGTACTTACGGCGGGTCGTGGCCGTCAACACTTGGGTACTGAAGACAAGATTCAGTGCCTCACAGGGGGGCAAACAATTCTAAAGAGGTTATTAGGAACCCCCATTCAAGAATCCCAATTGAATGCGGTTATTACTAAAGCCCCGGTTGAGGAGGATTCCGGATTGTACTTAGTTTTGGGTCAGTTCAATGTCCTTCAAAAACCAACATTTACCCTCTTTATCCCGCTCTCCACTAGCCTAAACTGGGCGTATGGCCCGACCCGGCGACAAAAATCCGGGAGTGGCCTTAACCTTCGAAATTGTCATTCACGACCTCCTCCAATAAACACAGGTAATGCTGTGCAGTTGCGGGATACGTAGGAGAACGGAAAGGGGGTAAACACCCTGGGGGATTGGTGTTAGGTGATGTCGATGGGGCCTGCCATACGTCACCATACTCACACTCATACTCATAAGACAAGTTTCATTCTTATGATGCGTATATAATATATATTTGTTATTAATCCTTGTTTGTGTGACAGACTGTATATTTATAAACTAATTTACTTTTAGATTTTAATATTGTATTTGTGTTTGTTTTTTCTTTTTTTTTTCTAATATTAATGTATGTATTGACTTGTCCTATACATATGTATTTATGTATTTAGATTAATAAACTATCTATCTATTGTTTGTCATAAATTTTGGTGTTTTATACGTTTAACTCACTCCCATAATCCCTCATTTTGGTAAGGTTTATGAGAGATAATTATATAAAAATAAACGGGAGCCTTTCAGGTCATGGACCTGAGCTCAAACGTGATTTATTGTCTTTTATTTAATGTATTTATTATTTTCCTTTCAATACTTTTCCCATGAATACAACACCTACAAAGTACCTAATGTTACAAAATTAATGAGCTTTATTACCGTAAGTATAAATACTTAAATTTATTTTATTTATTTGTGTCAATTTAATATAACATTTGCCGTGGTGGTATATTTCATTTTATCACTTGGGGTGTAACTTTTACAGATTCTTTGCTGGGGGGGTTATACTCTTACAATGTACAAAATGAAACAAAACTAAACCATTTAAAAATTCATTTTGATAAATAATTTAATAAAATTTTGAAATAAATTGTATCAAATATTAACTTAATTGCATAAATTACCCTTTAGTGCATTTTAGATTTGAAAGCTTTTTTAAAAATGTAAAGTTCACTGTTCACTCTTTTCCTGTAAAAATTCCGTAATGGAACCTTGAATTTTAGCCACTTTGTCCGGCCACTCAATTAGTCAAATTATTTTTTCGTTACGGCAAAATAAATTGCATTAAATGGTTCTTTTTTCGTCCCCTGGCGTGTCTAATGCATCACAAACGGGCAATAAAAGAGGCAAAGAATCGTTCGATCGCTACATTAGTATTCTAGTGCATCATCGAGCTACTGGACAAACTGTATCTCCTAGTCGCTTTATAATTCTCTCTTGCTTTAAATTCTTCCGATCGATTGCCTTGCAAAGTAAGTTTTAAAACTGAATATTATTGAAAATTGTGTTATTTTGAGAAGCTATTACACAAAATCGGAAGACAGCTTGGATTATTTGGAAATATGACTCTATTGGTAATAATGTCAAAAAATATTAGATAAATAGTTTTCAATATATCCATTGCATGTTGCCTCGTAACTTTTCATTCATGGGCGCCGGCAGGGAGGGGGGGCAAGAGGAATTAAAATACTAGGTATGCAAAAGCGCATTTAAAGCCAATTTAAATATTTAAATATAAATGTTATAAATAATATTAAAGATGAATTTTTATGGCCAGAATTGGATGCTTTTGATATTTATTCATCGACTATTTCTTGTTTCAACAGGATGGTGCCACATGCCTTAAATCGAATGCAACATATTTTTATTAAATGATTACTATCCAGGTCGAATTACCTCAATAAGGCGAAGTCAATTGGCCACTAATATCGTCCTTTGGGCTTGTTCTTTTGGGACTTTCTCAAGAGTAGGGTCTATGCCAACAAGCCAACATCAATACCACTATTTTTATTTTTTAAATTTCTGATAATGTTAATGATTTCAATTTCAGATACAGAACTAACAAACATAGAACGAATATTTACACCAATATCACAGTTGTAATTTGTATCCTTTCAATCATTTAATAAATTTGGAGCTGCTTCCAATAAAAAATTGTTCATTTTCATTTCAATTTTGTCTGGTTCACCTTTAATTTCAAATGCACTATTATTGGATACATACATACATTATTACCATATGCCTATTTTTTTACAAATAACTATTATTATTATTTACTGTTAACTTATTATTTACTGTTAACATCGATGTTAAAAAAAACTTAAAAGTACACGTAATTTTGTTTGCCCCTCCCTGGATTATTTTCTGTCAGTGCCCATAGTTATGATTGCATATTTATGCAATAATAACACATGTCAGTTATGCATTAAAGCAAGCTTTACTTGTATTGATTGCCTTTCTGGCCGCTATTTTTCATAATACCTTTATTGAAAGATATGGAATACACAAATTGAAACAACAACCAACGATACAATTTTGATAGTTATCAGTTCTGAGTAATTTTTGTAGGTTAGAGTAAACCGCTCGAAGTTGGCTGCAATGGGCAGTATTTTTTTAATAAAAATGAATGAAATTAAATTAAGCACAAATTATTCTTTTTCATTTCAACAATTAGCCAAGCCCAATTTCTATATATAGCCATCCTCCCTTGTAAAAAGACAAAAATCCGTAAAAGTAATGAACAAGCTATTTATCATCAATCACTAAAAGTAAGAGCCACCATTTACGACCGCCCAAAAAAAACTTTTTGTTTGTACCATATTAATATAGTTTTTGTAGGCAAAAACACCATGAGTAACGACACGACAGAAACAGGGTGGTCCCCAAGACTAATGCACCACTAAGTGGCAATAAATTTTATAGACACTACATGACGGAGACATTAGTATTCATCGGCTGTATTTAGAGCAGGACAGCAGAAACGCCCTTCCAACTTTCGCAGGAATTAAGGGAGGCGACTTTTGGACTCATCCGTCTTGCCTCAGGCGGTTTTTTCCAATTAGTTTACATGCCTTTTGGTGTTAGTTATGTTTTGTATGGGTTTGAATTTTTTAAAAATCAGTGTTTGTTTTGAGTTAAATACACTCCCAAAAAAACTATCTTGTATAATATATTTAAGATGGATTATAATTATTATAATTCTATTATTATTTTATTCAATGTTTAGATTGTAATACTACAATATCCATATGGATGTAAAATGAAAATTTTAAATGTAAAACAAAAACCGCAACATTTATATTTTTTGCATAAATTCAAATAAATTATACTTTTGTAAACTGGAAAACAGAAAATAATCAGGAAAAAAATCTACAATATGTCCCGGCGCTGTTTAAGAAAGCCAGAGGGAAGAGCCTGAGCAATATAGGCAAAGAAACGGGAGCAAAAAAAGTTTTTTTGGTAAAAATATAAAATAGTCTAAAATTGGTTGCGACCAAGTTACACATTAGAACGTGTTATTGCCTCTTATGACGAAGAACGTAAACCCTTCTTATTTCAATTTACACAGAGATTACACTAAAATCAGATTTTTGTAGTTTGTTAATTTTATTTTGTAAAATTTTAACAAAATTTATTGTAGAAAACCAGGGTTATTTAGTATTTTAACAAAGGAAAATATTTTACAAAATGTTTTGTAAAGGTAATATGCAATTTTGTAAACATTTACCGGCCTCGGTGGTGTAGTGCCAGGCACATTTGTTTTGTTCATTTTATCTATACACTTTTTATATACTTGAAATTACTTATACAATTATTATAATTTACAATAATATGAATAAATATTTTTGAATTTGAATTTGAATTTGCTCCTGGGTACGAGCCGAGAGGTCGTGGGTTCGAATCCCACTTGGGTATGGTTGTTTATTTGTGTTTGTCCATTGTGTATAGTCCTTCGGAGGGGACTTTAAGCCGTCGGTCCGTTCCTACCCCTAACCCGCACAAGCCATTCAGTTGGCTTATGGGACATCTTAGTTTGGATGTAAGGGTGAAACTAAAAGAGCACTTATTTCAAAGGTTACAGATAATTTTGTTAATGTTTAACAAATTATTTCGTTGAAAAAGTACACTTGATTTCAGGCAGTCAATCAAAATATTTCCCACTGACAATACGCATCAACAAGTTCAACTGAATTCAGCATCTGCAACTTATGTTTCTGCTCACTTTATTCTAATTCGTAACGTGTTCGTACCATCACTGGTTTACAAACTGAAATTAAAGTTACGAAATACATCAGTAAGTGTTGAAATAGTACTGATAGTTAATTTGTACCAAATTTCTTCATAATTTGAGAATGGTGTGTTATTTACTTGTGTGTATCTTATTTTTATGTTCATTTATTAATAAAAAACATTTCTTTTCATTTAAGTATCCAATTTCCAACAAATACTTTTGTTACTGGGTCTACAAAAAAGTTTGTAAAAATAAGGTCCTTTTTAAAAATTACAAGAATTATGTTTGAATTATGTTTTAAATCTACAAAATGTTTCTTATAATTACAAACTTCTTAGTTAACAGATTACAGTTGGTTGTAAACTTAATGCAAATTTATGTGGGCCTGAATTAACATAAAATCTGGTTAATATTTGGTTAAAATTAACAAATATTTTTTTTACTGTGAATGTATAATGAAATTTTACTGATTGAAGAGGTAATTCATTTACCACAAATGAGATATGGGCGGAAATGTATACAATTTTTATAATAGACTTTTTTATACATTTTACATGATCTACCAGATCTAACAGATCCGGCAATACAGCTGTTAAATATTTAACTCCAATGGCTGGATTTTAATATCATTTCAAAATTTAGATTTAGGAATATTAATCATACGACTAAAATTTAATCAATTTTAGGATTTTTATGGAATATCAAAATTTGCAAAATATGGATACTAAAAGAATTTTAAATTACTGCCTCGAATTAGAAGAAGTCCTAAAATATAATAATTTTAAAGATATTGATGCTACGGAACTGTTATAAGCAGTAAGTGATTGCTAAACGCATAGAACCAAATGCTACACCACAAGAAGTTTTAAGTTGTTTGTGTAAACATAAACTTAAAGAAAATTTGCCCAATTTAATAACGGCATTGCAGAATTTGATAACGCTTCCTATGTCAAGTAGCAAGTAGCGAACAAACGATAAATTTAACCGAATTTGTTTCTTTTCTTTTTCAAGATAAAAGCTTAAAAAATTAAATGTAAATTTTTAATATGATACTGATGTAATAATTCTTAGGCTTTACTATATATAAATATATTTTTTTATTATACATTCCTTCGTAACTTTAAAAATTGTATACCATTTTTTAATTACTAGTCCTGACTTGTCCTAAAATATATTTTACCAAGTTTGTGTAGTTTGTTCTGGTTTAAGATTAATTTTTATCTTGTGTTTATAGAACTTGTTGCTTAGCACGTACTCTAGGTAGTTACTACCCCAGGGTAGTAACTACGTAAAGCACGTGCTACAGTTAACACGTTTTTTAATATAAATATATGTAAACTAAATGTCGATGTGAGTTTATTATTACTATAGAACATTTTTTATGTATGCAAAGATAGCGTATATAGGGAATGTTTCTAAAATTTGTGATCCTCAGAGTATTCAAGTAATGCATTTTCAGGACCATCGACAATTAAAGTAAAAAAAAAACAACAAATATATGGTGAGAGTTGATCTTTTCGATCAACTCCGATCATCATGGATAGAAAGATGGAAAAGGCTATTTTATCGGGTTCTAATTATTATCTGTGGTAAACTATTGGATCGCATTTATAGAGCTAAAGAAAGACAAAATTACAAGAATAGTTTTTTGGATTTTTTTGTTCAGCTGGCTGAATCTTCGATAAGTTATGGCCGACAAAATGCAAAAGTTGTACGCCGACAATATGTCACCTGGTTCCAGACTCTTGCATGGCGCCATAACTGTACAAACAGGAAAGAAAAATCAAAACAATTGGCGTTGCTTGCAATCTACCACTATGTAAAACTGTTTTATTGGTTATCACACCTAAGTAATAAAAATAAAACAGGGTTTTCTTTAGTTTTTCTTTTTTATGATTTCAAGATTAGTAAAAGACCCCTTTGCAAAATATTATTATATTGTTTAGTTCTTGGTGTTCCGTATCAACAAAATCGACGCATTTGAAACAAATTAATGAAGTAGAACTGAAAAAGTATTTAGGGTTAAACATTTTTGTTTTTCGGTCTTGTTTCCAAGATATATTAAGACATTGTTTTAAGTATCTGTAGCACTAAAACCTTTTCGTTCCATTTATGCTTGGTCTATCAGGAAAATTGAACAATATCTACTTTAAAAACAATTAACTTACCGGATGCCGAGGTTGTCAGGAACTGAGACTCCTGGTTGGTTTTATTAGCTTCAGTAGTTGGTATCATGTAATCGTTTCGACGGCGTAGAGTCGTATGCAAAGAGGGTCCCCTAGGAGGTATCTCTGGGGGAGCAGGCTCTGGCGGAGACTCCTGATCCTCATCTAAAAGTAGAAGGTAAATGATTTATATTATAATTTAAGTTTAAACTACAAAATAATGGGAATAGCAAAGAATAATTTTAATTATGTAAATATAAAAACAAAATTTAAATGTTGACAATTTTTTTGCTACACTGTAGCTTCTTCAGAATTTATTAAAACTAACACTAGTGCAAAATTTATATAACACAAATATTGGTTTTCTAGGAAATAATTTTTCTGGCTAAATCTACCTGTGTTATATGTATAATATTAAAAAAAGGCATTCAGAAATTATTAATGGGAAATACCTAATCTATTTATTGTTAACAATTTTATTTATGTACCTACCTATCAAAATTGACTTTATTTTTACTCTTACATCTAGTCCCAAAGTTAAAGATTGTTAAAAATTTGCTGCGGGATAAATTTTAATAATTTTTTGGTATAATACTGGATTGGATATAATATTTTAACATAAAAACAACCAATAAATAATAAATAAAATTATTATTAACATGCCCCTCGCTCCCTTATTGTAATTGGCCCTTTACGCCAAGTATTCGTAAATTAAAAAATGTCAGACAGTTTTTTACGTCTTTCCATTGGAAGACAATAATTTAATTAAAAATTTTTGCAAGTAGAGCAGAACGGAGCAGCATTGTGACATTATTCAAATCGAATCAGAGTTGTGGGATAGGTGACAGACCCGGTTCTCAGTGTAATTTTATTATCGTAGTTCTACTAGATTTAGGGTAATAAATGTCGGGCTTTAATTAACTTAAAATTGGATAGGTGGCGCTACTACACGTATTTCTCATTAACTAAATACATTACGTCACTTCCAATCCTATTCTTGACGCCCGGAGGTGTGAAATTGAATTGTTTACTTAATGTTTGCTTGTTTAAAATCTCGTTATTTGTATGACCCACGCAAAGCAATAAACTTATTTTAGTACATATATATATATATATATATATACATATATATATATAATACATGTAATATAATAAATCGTTTAACAAACATGTTTTGGAGTTTTATTGGCCATAAAATTTTTGTTCATTTGAAAACAGAAATTGGGGTTGGCACCTAAGCAGATCTGAGATCAAATTGCGGAAAATTTATTTGGGCATCGTTTTAACATTTGTAAACCTGTTTAATTTATACAAAAATTAAGGGGATACTCTAGACAAGTACACATAAAGGGTTGGGTTGGGTCTATTTAAAAATGAACGGTGCTTTATAAATCTGGACTTTCGGAAGATATCAACAATTTCTCAAAATAGTTTCTAGGATATTTTGGAGGAATCAGTATGACCACAAAAATTACCTGAGGCTGAGTTTTGTAGACCATAGATTTTAAGAAAAAGTCTAATGGTGTCAGATCTGGAATCTGAGAGGCCATTTTATTGGTCCTTTTTAACAAATCCACTGTTCTGGATAATTCTGATGAAGCCAAGCCCTAACAGCTACTACATAATGAGGTGGTACCCCATCTTGTTAAAAATGTAATAAATTTTTATCCAATGCAAGTTTATCATCCTATCCTCTTTGATTTTCTAGTTTATTTATTATTTGTAACTGTATTGTTTCATCTAACATTTCAAAATTAATTTGACCATTCAAATTTTGGTTAATAAATAAGGGACCAATAATAAAATCTCCCAAAATTCCTGCCAGGACATTAAGTTTTTCAGGATACTGGGTATGATTTTCTCTGATGAGATGAGGATTTAATATGCACCAAAAACGACAATTTTGTTTAAAAACATTTTCATTTAGATTAAAATACACTCATCGCTGAATCAAATATTATTTAGTATGTAAACTGCTCGTCATAAAAATCGACGCACCTAGTTTTTTGAAAAATATTTGAAAGCTCGTTATTAGAAAATTACTGAATCGATTTTGAAAATCTTTGCAAATTCTAAATAGCTGATTCTTTGACTCTTATGTCTAATTTTGGGAATACGATATTTTGTACATAGCATTATACTACAGGGTGTTAAAAGAAGAGATGTATTTTTTCCGAAATTTCAAGTTATTCTCATTCATGAGGCAGTTGAGTCTGCTAGTCGTTATACCCCTCCCTAATATTAGTAAGGTAATCCCTCGAAACGTTTTCGAGATTTTGTGAATATCGCGGCTTACTACGATTATATGCCAATTTTTCGAAAATGTCGTTATTTCTCAGTTTAGTCCGAAAAATGAGCAATAGTGGATTCTTTGACTTACGTCTAATTTTGAGAATACGATATTGTGCACATAGCATTATACTACAGGGTGTTAAAAAAATAGATGTTTTTTTTTTAAATCCAAATCCCCATTCACAGGGCAGTTGAGCTTGATAGTCCTAATACCCCTTCCTAATAACAGTTAGGTAATCCCTCGGAACGTTTTCGAAATTTTGTGGATATCTTGGCTAACTAGGATTATATACCAATTTTTCGAAAATTATTCCCCAGTTGTCCAAAAAATGAGCAATAGTACGTCTAATTTTGGGAATACGATATTGTGCACATAGCATTATACTACAGGGTATTAAAAAGAAGAGATGTTTTTTCCAAAATTTCAAATCACCATTCACAAGGCAGTTGAGCTTGATAGTCATTATACCCCTTCCTAATAACAGGTAATCCCTCGGGACATTTTCAAGATTTTGTGGATATCTTGGATAACTACGATTATATGGCAGTTTTTCAAAAATTCAAAATAAAAACGCAAACCATACAAAATTATTCTCGTAAACTTATGCAGGCTATATTCATACAATTTTCTACAAACGGTTGACTATGAAAGTTTAAAAAATATAGCGCATATCTGGTTTTGAGTTTCCTTCCTTCAATTATTCTTGTCATTTTTGTCGTCGAATATGAAAACATTTTTCAAACAGCAAAACACATTAAAAAAAATAAAATGACGGATGTAAGATTGCATAACACGCAATACGAAGAGCTGCCTGCCCTCTTTTTCTGCTAGAAGAAGATGGGCACAAGAACATGCAAATTGGGGAAACGATGTGTTTATAACTAATCGATACCTTTCGTAGTTTGCTCATTTTTGGGAATTAAGTGGAGAATAACGACAATTTTCGAAAAATTGCTATTTTATCGTAGTTAGCCAAGATATCCACAAAATCTCGAAAACGTCCCGAGGGATTACCTAACTGTTATTAGGGAGGGGTATTAGGACTATCAAGCTCAACTGCTCTGTGAATGGGGATTTGGAATTTTGGAAAAAAACATCTCTTTTTTTAACACCCTGTAGTATCATGCTATGTTCACAATATCGTATTTCCAAAATTAGTCATAAGAGTCAAAGAATCAACTATTGCTCATTTTTTGGACTAAAATGAAGAATAACATGAATTTTCGAAAAATTGCCATTTAGTCGTAGTTAGCCAAGATATCCACAAAATCTCGAAAACGTCCCGAGGGATAACCTAACTGTTATTAGGAAGGGGTATTACGACTCAACTGCCCTATGAATTGGGATTTGAAATTTTGGAAAAAAATATCCCTTTTTTTAACACCCTGTAGTATAATGCTATGTGCAATATCGTATTCTCAAAATTAGACGTAAGTCAAAGAATCCACTATTGCTCATTTTTTGGACTAAAATAACGAGAATTTTCGATAAATTGGCATATAATCGTAGTAAGCCGCGATATTCACAAAATCTCGAAAACGTTCCGAGGGATTACCTTACTTATATTAGGGAGGGGTATTACGACTATCAAACTCAACTGCCTCAAGAATGGCAATAACTTGAAATTTCGGAAAAAATACATTTCTTCGTTTAATGTAGTATAATGCTATGTGCAAAATATCGTATTCCCAAAATTAGACATAAGAGTCAAAGAATCAGGTATTCAGAATTTCTAAAGATTTTCAAAATCGATTCAGTAATTTTGCAATTTTGCAAGATTTCTAAAAATTCTAAACGCCTCTCTGCATCATCATCGCCAAGTTTTTGTTAAATATGCATTTTGAATGGGATAAATTTGTGATGTTTGAACACCTTACTAACAGGGCAAAGCTTTGTTAATCAAGATGCCGAACAGAGTGACATCACATTATTTACATACAGTTTTAAAACACGATATACCTACCAAAATTTTTTGTGATGATGAAAATTAATGTTTAGGCGGGCAAATTAGGTGTTACTATCATTGGTCCTCTGTTTATAGATGGACATTAAAATGGTAAAATATATGCAAACATGTTAGACAAAAGATTAGAGCCTCGTATGATTTATGAGGTGAAAAATCAAATGCACGTAGATAAAAATCTTGCTTTAGATGAGCACTTCCAGCTGGCTTATATCATGTACGTCCTGTAAGAAAGTAGTTGAATAATTATTATCCGGAGCAGTGGAAAGGTAGGAGAGGACCCATTGAATGGCCACCTACTTGACCAGATCTGACACCGCTCCATTTCTTCCTATGGAGTCACTTGAAATCCGTTGTATTTAAAACCCAACCAAAATTAATTCAACAACTGCAACAAAGGATTGTACAAGAATGTCTATTTTACCAAAGACACTTCAAAACGTCCGCGAACAGTTTAAATATCGGCTGCTTACAAAAAAATAAAAACCATTTTAAATAATAAGTAATTATAAGAATTTTACTTTGTCATACTTTTAAGGGGCTGGCTGTTACGGAACCCCATTAAAACTTTTAATTTATGAATTAAATACATTAAAATTTTAGGGATAGGTGCCCTGGGGGTCAGAGGGTTAATACACGAACAGATATCTCAACAGTTGTGTCCCTTGATATGTAAATTGACGTATCTCGCCAAATTTTCATAGTGTAATTTTAAAGAAATATTTAATGCTGTTCGTTTTCAAATTCCAACCTGTATAGCAATCCTTAGTAGAATTATAGCAATCTTAAGAATGATTTATTCGTAAACATAAGTTTAAATTTTATTATAAATTATTTTTTTTACTACCACATTTAAAACATCCATTATCGTACATGCACACAAAGTGATTTTTTAAATACACATTGATAAGCCATGGCTTAATGGCAATTTAGTCACGGGCTGAAGTTAAAATAAAGTGCCCTTTTTGTGACATAATATTAAATGTAAAAATTATTGTATTATCTTAATACAAAAATTAGTTTCTCAAAGCCAATATTTAAGAAGTTTGTATTGACCTTTTGATTTCGCCGGCAACACGGTCTTACTGTCTTACTGTGGCCGGCAGTAAACTAGATTTAACGGATAAAGCAAATACAAATATTTAATTTAAATAATTTTTTATATATATATATATATATATATATATATATATATATATATATATATATAATAAATTTAAATTCGTGACTAAAATGGCGTTTATCAAACTTAATACATAATGTACTAATGTATTGTCTGATTATATAAAAACCGTTTCTGCAGGTAGTGGAAAAAAAGTACATATTACTTACGATAAAACCGTGAGTAATGAGAATAGGTTTATCCACAGGAAGGAATATACGAGGGTGGTTCAAATATAAACCGGAATTTTGCTATAAAATTTTTTATTATTAAGTTACAGAGCTGAAATTTTTTACAATTTTTCTAGATAGTCTCCGTCACACTCTACACACTTTTGCCACCTCTCCGGAAGCTTTCGGATGCCTTGTTCGTAAAAATCTCTCGGCTTGTCACGTAACCATTCGCGCACGAAGGATTCTACCTCCGCATTGCTTTCGAATCGCAGTCCGCCAAGTGCCTCTTTCAATGGACCGAACAAATACTAGTCGCATGGCGACAAATCGGGACTATAAGAAGGGTGTTCCAGTGTTTCCCAATCCAATTCGTTCAATGTTTTCATCAAACTTCCCAGCGTGTGAATTTCTGCTCAAAATTCAGAAGTCTTGGCACCCATCTGGCTGAAATTTTGCGGTAACCGAGCCGTTTATGAATTATTTGCTTAATACTACCTACGCTGATGCCCAATTCTTCAGCCATGTCGCGTACAGTACTGCGTCGGTCTTCCAAAATGAGTTTTTCTACAGCGCTGACGTTCTCATCTGTAACACTTGTTTTGGGGCGCCGCGCATATGGCAAGTGCCACCACTTCTCGGCCTTTTCGGAAAGCGGAACACCATTCATACACTTAAGTCTTGGAAAGGCACTCATCCCTGAACTGCTCAAGTAATTTTTGATAAAATTTTCGCGGATTTTACATTATCTTTGACCAAAATACGAATAATGATGCGTTGCGCAACAGACACTGGTACATCCTTCTCGCTCATGGCTATAACTACACTGAAAAGCGAGGTTACGGAGTCCCGGCTGTTCTCTACGCTTCGTAACAGACCAGTCTAACATCCAGTGCAGCCACTTTTACGACACTAAATTTTTCGCCCGTTTATTCAAAAATTCCGGTTTATATTTGAACCACCCTCGTATATCATTAAATATTATAAAAATAATAACTATTGTTTGATATATAAAAAAAATCGTAAATGTAATCGGCGTATTACAACAACTTGACAAAAAACCTGGGTATTTTACTTTGCACACAAAAATTTTTATCTTAAAGTATCGCTAACTCCATAAATATATTTTTGCCTAACAAGGTCCCTACAAAAAGGATTTCTGAGCTCCGATTTAATTTAAGTAGAGGATTACTTAGTATGGACCGTCCAGTACGGTTACAAAATTTGCGATCTAATTATAAAGTTGTCGACAAAGTTTACACAATGAAACAGGATTTCATACATTTAAGCTCCATAAGCTAATGATATCATCGGGTTCGGGATTATAAGCCACTGTTGACAAACGTTTTTAGAATACGACATGGTCATTAAAAAAACTCAATTACATACAAGTTTAACTTCTAAAGCAACATTGTAAAACTTGTAATAATAATAACGAAATACGGGGTGTCACCAAATAAGTTGTCATCCTTTAAGGGAATGATAGTACACGCCAAAATAAGAAAGTTTTTCCATTATCATTTTTGCATTAGTGAAATTTTTTTAATAAAAAAACCATTAAAATTTTTATAAGTAAAGTAGACATTTTGGGCCGCGACTGGTTGTTCCTGAACTGACGCAAAATATGATTGCACAGTGGGCAATAATCTACATTAATTAAAAATTTACATTTGTGTTACCATTGATTACTTTGTTGATAATTGTTTTTTGTTTTGATATTATTGATATTACATAATACCATGATACCTTGTATCATGCATCATACACTATGCGCACACCTGTTTATTTTTTATTGGGATGAATAATATCATTGTTTTTAGAAGTAAAAACAATGATGATTTATAGGATAGGTCGGTGACAAACATGGTCTATATCGATACAAACCAAAATGGTGTTAAATAAGGTTCGTTGGTCCGGTGTCAATTCAAATACTAAAATGGTGTTAATTTAACTTTTACACAGTATTAAAATAAATTTTACTTGGTGTAAATTGAACTCCTTTTTAGTGTTAAATATTATGTGTTTGTGGACAAATTAAATCATACTACACAGAAAAAAGTAAAAAAAGGAAACAGGAAGTTCCTTGAGGCATTACTAGTATATTACCAGTGGTATTATTCCAGAAAATGGAACCTTCAACTCGCTAGAGATAATGTTTTTAGTGCTTTGCACTAACTTAAAATACTTCAAGTATTGACAGCTGTTTCCACCTATTTAAGGTCTCTTTAGTATCGAACAACTTGTAGTGTCACACCAAAGCCACATTGTAAACTTTGAACACTAACCCGCTTACACAAAAATTGCTAAAAAAATAATTTGTTTGTTTATTAACCAGACCTTAAGTCACAATGTAATTTTGTGCTAAGCATCATTCAAGAAAAGAGGAATAAATTCCCACAAACAAAAACAAAAAAAAAGAATCAAAAATGGAAAAAAAAAACAATGATCCATCTAACTCAAAAAAAAAAAAAATAAAAAAAAAAGAGAAAATAATAAATGAAAAAAATAATCAAATTTGAATACTAATAATTCCATCTCCTGTTTCAGAATTTACAACAAATTGCTAGTCAAAAGGAGGGTTAACCTATGTTTTCCCTTTCCTAGACAAAGCATATATCAAACAGCCTCACCCACCCCTTCAAATAATAAAAAAAAACCCAACGTTTTTGCAAAGTATAGCCTCGCATTCACCCCTGACCTAAAGTTGGCGCTGGCGCTATACTATAGAAGAAAAGGGCTAACTTCAAATCTCTATAGAAATTTTAATTTCACAAAGCTTTGCAAAGATATGAGGAGTTAAAAGTCAAATAGACTGAACTCCTGGTGGGTGGAATTTTATTTTTATTTTTAAATTTATTATCTCCCCCCCTATTCTATTAAGAGGCAACACTTCACACCAAAGCAAAGTATTACCTGAGTTTATATATTCTTCATGTAAGTCAACGGAAGCGAGATTTAAGAACATCACGTGATCCACACCGCCTTTGCCGCGATCGGTACACATTTTCAACCATAATTCATGGTGTTATAATAACACCACTTGGTGTTGGATTTTGACACCATTTTAAGATTACTTTTTACACCACAGATATTTTAAACAGTGTAAGCATGATGATTGGATAAATAGTATTTATTCCGGAGCACAAATAACGTTCCATCTCGAAATGTTAAAATTATCTAAATGAGAATATATTATTTGTTTCCTAAAATTTTATTGTTTTTTATATATAAAGCATGATCTTTATACTACAAATAAAAACGTTTAGACCGAGTTAAAAAATTGTATTATCAAAAATCGATTGATATTTTCCCCTAAATAAGTTCAAGTACGTCTTAAGCAAAAAAAACAGCAAAAAATGCATTTCGATTGAAACAAGTCTAAAAACGTTTTGTACCAAAAACTGAGGCATATAATTAGTTTCGATTTATTTGTAAGTGGTTACCAATAAAAAGTAAAAGTAAAAATGAATATACTTGGTAAAAAGAGTTATTTCTAGTTGCTTTCAAAGTCAAAATGCATTTCTTTATTTTTTAATGTAAATTAATTAATTGTTAACGATTTTTACTTTTAACTGTCCAACAGGTGGCTTCTATGTTACTGTACAGTGTACACCCCTTTGGGTGCTACTTATTTACTCAAAGTGACCCAACATTACATGGCGATCCTGCCAGTTCAGAGGAAGGTAAACAACAAAAAATTAAAAGAGATTTACAGGTCATAAATAAAAAAAGACGTAATTCCTTGAGTAACAGCAAGTTCAGCATCTACGAGGTGCTAATCATAATAGCAGTCCTAATAATCATCGTGGGACTTTACATAAGAAGGCGGTCAAAAAGGTACATGGACAAGAGGATCAGGCAAGAGGTTCTTCGCAGCAGAGAAGTCCTTAACGCAGAGCCGAAGAGTAATGTGTAAGGTACGTGAAGTAACAAAAAATCTGCTGCAGCACTTTTTATAGAGTTGCATAATGCAAAACAATAACAAAAATCTGTAGATGACTTTGGTAAAACTATTGAAGAATTAATGCTTAATTTAACATTATCTCAGGCTGATGGAAAACATGACGTAACAAAGACACTTACAAATACACTAATGGAAAAAATTAAGGGATCAAAAAAAAATTCCAAATTTTTGGGCAGTTTTCAACAGGCCGTAACTTCGAGAGAAATGGTCGTACAGGAAATCAAAAAAAAGGAAATTGTAGATCCAAGTGTCTAGTTTTTGAATTCGAACTTTAAAATTTTGTACCCTCCGCGGTTTTTGAGTAATCGTAGAAAAACCAGCAACAAAAAAATTTTCAAAATTTTTTTAGTTTTTTTTTTGGTCTACAGACGTGGAAATTTTTTTTTGAGCTTAACCACTATAATAATCGGATACCTTGTTCATTTAGCTTTAATTTGCTTAAAATTATGAGCTTTTCAGAGCAAAAAACGTGATCCTTTAATTTTTTCAAAAATTCGATCCAGTGAAACAAAAAAACGGCTGGCTGGATTAATTTGGTTTTTTGTAGGGTTTTTGTGGACATATTGAACTGTAGAAGGCACACTTAACATTAGTGGTTTCCTCAATATTTTCGATCCAGCGCTTGATTTTCCAAAAAACCACCAAAAGCCCTTTTTTTGTTGCATTTTCAAATTCATGTGACGAAAAGAAAAAAATTTTTTTTCGGAAAAGCGATGGCCAGTCGTTAAGGAGAATTTATTCAAGTTCTTGAAACCCACCTTTAAATTTCTGTGCGATCATTGGTTGCTGAGATATCGATAATCAAAGACAAAAGGATCCTTTTCCATTTGAAGACCGATATCTCGGCGACAACTGGGCGTATCAGGGTGTATAAAAAAGCAAATTAAAGCTAAATGAACAAAGTATCCGATCCTTATAGTGGTTAAGCTAAAAAAAAAAATTCCACGTCCGTAGACCAAAAAAAAAACTAAAAAAAATTTGAAAATTTTTTTGTTGCTGGTTTTTCTACGATTACTCAAAAACCGCGAAGGTTACAAAATTTTAAAGTTCGAATCCAAAAACTAGACACTTGGATCTACAATTTCCTTTTTTTTTGATTTCCTGTACGACCATTTCTCTCGAAGTTACGGCCTGTTGAAAACTGCCCAAAAATTTGGAATTTGTTTTTGATCCCTTAATTTTTTCCATTAGTGTACAAACGAAAAATTGCTATAAACGCTTTTGCTAACGGGCTAAAATTTCTTATTAAGGCCCGTCATTTTGTTCCTTACCAGGCGCGATAGCTGGGACCAAAGATGAAGATAGTGCTAAACGTTCATCTGCGTCAATATTTAGTATGCGGGAGTATTACAACTTTAGGGATTCCAGTTTTAGACAACATAACAACACGTAATTTTTCTATGCAAAGATCCAACTATAATAATAATTTTAACAATAATAATTAGAATAAAAATAATTACAGAAACAGTCGTTGTAACAATCAAAGCAATAATATTCATAGGTCGATCAAAAACCGGGGTCGCGGAAACAATTTCCGTGGACCACAAAAGGGATATTTTTTAAACGACTCTCAAAATTCCCAAAACAGCGGAATTAGTACTGAGTCGACAAGACCATTTTTTCGAGCCCCCCAGTAGTAATCATGTAAATTTTAATATTAATGGATTAAACTTTATACGAGTGGGATATGTAATGAAAGATTTAGTATTTTTATTAGACACAGGTGCATCTGTTAGTGTAATTTTTTCTGGCTCTCTAAATTAGAATGAATGTATACACTAAAAAAATAAGCTGTTGAAACAACAAAAAAATATTAATTCAACTCTTTATGCACTTTAAATACAAGCAATGGTTTTTGCACGTTTACTTAACAATCTAAAAATGTCAAATTGTATTGTTTAATTGAACAATAAATATTAGTCAAATGAATAAAATGAGAATATTTGTTCTAATCTGCTAATCTGGTTAATTAAACATTTCGAAAATGGTTGTGCTAACATTTTTAAGATAAGATAGAAGGTAAATTTCTTGAAATGTCCAGGTAATCTTTTTAGCATATTCACGTAACACCAATAAAATGTTAAATTAAAATAATTTACGCTTATGTTGGGTTAATTAAATTATGGAATTAATATAAAGAGAAAAAATTGAACCTTCCCTGGCCAGAATTTTTGTTTTGAGTGCGTTCCACCTACTTCAAATACCTACCGACAGACAGCTGATTTGACCTATATTGGGGGTCTTATCACTGATAAACAGTGTCGGGCAATTTGGTGTAGTGGAAGTTCCACTGTGGAACACATCAAAAACAAACAGCCACCTGAGCTTATATACTCCTATCGTAAGCCAAACTGAGGCGAGATGTAAGAACATCAAGTGATCTACACCGTCTAATGACGAATTTTAAAGTAACATTTACAATTTATGAACAAATTTAATGTTTTGGATTTAAAGACCAACTTAACGTTAATTTAATAGTTTTTTTAGGTAATCCTAAAAATTTCAGTATTTGATTTAACCAACTGGAATTGCTATTAAATCAAAATAGGATAAACAGTTTAATTCAAAAAATTAGTTTATGTTAAATCAATATTTCAACTGTCAAATGAACAAATAAACTTTGACAAACTCTGACAATTGCTTTGACACCAAAATATAAATTAATCCAATAGGTTTTTTGTTGAAACAACATTTTCAAAAATGACATTTAGGCAAACGTTAACTCAACTAAATTATTTTTTTCGGTGTAGATTTTAAGAAAAATATAATGATAAATGGTATTGTGGGTTTAGCCTTTTCAAAAGTTACAGTAAATATTAATTTTAAATTAGGAGAAACAATTTTAAATCATGAATTATTATACAGGGTAATTGGAACAGACTTCTTTGAAAAATTTTATGCAGTAATCGATTTTGGGCATTGGCTTCCAGATATTTTTAAGTGTGGCTAAAATGCAAAATTATTTAAAACAGTAATATAGCCATAAATAAACTTATTTTGTGATTTTTATGTATATTTATGCATAAAAAGATAAAAAGATTTAGTAAATTGGCCTGAATAGAGGTATTCAAGAAAGATAAAAATCTTTAATTAATTGGCGTGGTCCCTGATTAGATTAATATGTAGATTATAAAAATTACTTTTAAATCTATTTTTTAGCAGATACATATTTTTTATGCTTAAAAAACAATTTAAGAATATATTTGGTTTGGAAATAGCACTCGGCGTACCTGATGAATTTTCATAAATATTGGGTAATTACAGGCCGAAACAAATCAACGCAAAACATGCAAATTTATACAAAATTATTACTACGTAAATTTTTGCTTTAAACTTTGTGTTTTATTTGCTTAAATTCTGTTTTATAATTGGGAAATAACACGCTAAAAAATAAAAATTGTTACATTGCAACCTTCCAGACATTTCCATAATTGCAAACTTGCTCACCAAACATTTACAAAATATTTATGAGTTTTACGTTACGATTGTTGCTAAAAATAATATACGTACGAGGTGTGTTCAGAAAATATCGGGAATTGTTAAATTTCGCGGGTTCAGAGGGTCCGGTTGTCATAAAATTTTCTTTATTATGTTGGTATACATGCCCCCGAAGTATGATACAAACTTTAGCTGTTTTCATTGTTTACTTTGTCTGTGGCAGCCGCTAAGGTTAGACGTGTTTTATGAGCTCGGTGATTTTTCGTTCGTTAAAAGAAATGGATCAAAGAATTTGTATCCAATTTTGCTTAAAAAATGAAATAAATTCGGTGAAATGTTAACAAAGGCCTATAGTGAGTCTGCTTTAAGTAAAACAAGAGTTTACAAGTGGTATAAGAGTTTCCAAGATGGCCGTGAAGACGTTGAAGATGACGACCGCCCCGAACGCACAAGCACATTAACAACCGATAAAAACATGTAAAAAGTGGAAGAAATGGTTATAAACCAACAGAGAAGTCGCTGATGATGTTGGTATATCTATTGGCTCATCCCATGACATTTTTTCGAATGTTTTGTGTATGAAACGCGTGGCAGCAAAATTTGTTCTATGGAATATTTTATAAAATTGTTAAATTTTAAACAAAATTTTTGGCCAAAAATAATACTGTAATGATGCCCCAGCCTCCATATTCGCCAGACATGCCTCTGTCTGACTTTTTCCTATTCCCAAAAATAAAGAGAACCTTAAAGGGCCGTCGTTTTGCAAGCATAGATGACATTAAAAGCGCATCGCTGAAAGAACTAAAGGCTATCCCAAAGATCGAGTTTTAGAAGTGTTTCGAGTATTGGAAGAAGAGCTGGCACATGTGCATAATATCCAATGGGGACTATTTTGAAGGCGACAACATAAATGTAGACAAATAAAAAATATTTGTTTCAAAAAACGAAAATTCCCGATATTTTCTGAACACACCTCGTATTTACAATAAATATTAATTGTATGTTTACACAGGGATTTTAATTAAAAACTAATCACCCTTAATAACTTTTGAGTTAAAGTAAATATGATCTTGAGCAAATACAGGTCGATTTAGATATCCCAAAAGTGGAACAGTTTTGTAGTTACATCACAAGGTAAAGAAGTTTTTTTAATTGCAATTAAATGCAATGCTAACTTAATAAAATATTCCTTCTTTCATGAAGTAATTGTTGCTATGTAGAACGAGTGGTATACAGTTAATGGTATAAAGTTAAAGATAATAAATATTACATATTTGATAAAAAATACGGCTTGTCAAAATGCTTGATAAATTAACATTCGAAACACGTAAATAAATATTTACCATTGGTGATGTTGAGATTGTTTAATCGCTGCTGTTGATCATGATAAATATCGCTGTTTGCTCCTCCACTGAGCCTTCTATTGTCAATGTTGCTGTTGCAGGAAGTAGCACTGCTAGAAGATGTCATGCCGCCTCCGATTCTATGTCTGCTTCGTCCCGATCTATTCAACGTATTGTTTGACAATGGCTTTTTGGCACTGGAGTAAATTACTTCCCCTAAAAGTAATTATGATATAGTGGGCCAATAGTTTTTTAATAAGAGTGATATATGCAATTTAAATTGATTCTACTTTAAGCACTTTATTCATTAAATAAGGCATTTTGTTAAGAATGGTGATTTAATATTTAGTTTTCATAAATGGTTTATTATCATAAACAATCTACTTCAAATTAACAAACAAGGAGAAGTCTAAAGAAGTTAAATCAAAGAAGATGTCTAAACAGACTCGTTGCTCGACAAAATTAACTTAAGTTGTTTCAGAAAATTCAAGATGTTTACGATTAACACTGATTAAAGTTATTTTAATAAATTTAAATATATTTTTTTACGCATATCTTTACTTGATGCATTTATGACTAATTTTAAAATAAATCAATCCAACTAAAAAGATATTTTTTTAGTAAAGCTTACCATTGGTCCCGCGAAGTCGGTCTTGGGGATTGGAATAGTGTATCCTTCTTGCATTTATGTTTTCTAAAGGAAATGGCGAAGCTTGTCTATGCAAAGGAATTGGAGATCTAGGAGAAATCATGTTTGGAGGTGGGGTTGGAAATGGAGTAGTTGGGTTATCAGTGGTTACTGCATCTTCAGTGTCATCGGATCTATAGGAACGATCCATGCCTGTAACAAATAATATAATAATAATATGTATAATAAAGGATGTTTTATTAACAGGGACAAATCATTAAATCATATAATCAAGACGGTTAACTAATCGAACCATTTATTGAAATAATGCGTTTATCGAACTTCTAATTTAATAAATTAATTGATCTACAGTTGAACGTAAAAACAGAAAGTTATAGATGGTATTTTTATCCAGTTGGACCCAAACGCCCTTAAAAGCTGGCCTTAATTTCTCCACACAATGTTCGCTTGAATACAGTCGCGATATAATATATTAATAAATAACAATATTTTTCAGGTGAGATATTTTTGTTAATTGTAAAGCAGAATATTGATGTGTAAATAAATTAAACAGCACCACTAAAATATTTCGTTTCGTTTCTGAAAATTCTTGCGAAGAATTCATGCGAAATGCGGATACAATATTGTATAATTTCGTATAACAGGGCAATAAGCCCGTCCGTGCAAATTCTAGCAACAAGTGGCTTGATTGGACATCACAACAGAGTCAAATTGTATGGTCCGCTGGTTCGGACATGAAGTGTATTTGGTGTTGCCAACGAAATTTGCATAGTCAGAACACGTACGGCTTGTCAAATATGATATATGCCTTGCCTACGCAGCGCAGATTGCAGGGTTACGTATCATTGTATGTACATCTTTTGGCCGAGGATGAGACAAGAATATTTATCGTCCGCACAAATAATATTCGACGTTCAAATATTTCTTAAACTTAAAACTACTTGTGAAATGTATAATATATGGCTTTAAAGTATTTTTAACAGTTTTCAGTGTATGATAATTTGGTTTAGCGATAATTATTTTTGGATCCAAAGAGGTTGAACAAAGCCGTGTTTTCTATGTAATTGAGTATATATTAAAAAAACTTTTGAAAACTATTCTATCTTAATTTATTAAATATTATTTTCATTCATTTATATACATTTTAGTGGTGTTATACATAAATCTATTAAATCGATAAATAATCCAAGACATAGTATACTTTAATGATTTTCCTTCTCCTCTGGGAAATTTATAATTGGTTTTCGATATACATAATTAAAGAGAAAACAACACTTGGGAAAAACTTAAAGACACATTACATGTAAGAGTCGGTGATTAGATAGTTTTACTGTTGGGGCGATCCATTTTATCGGAAGGGGGAAGTCTATTAATCAAAGTGGCGGCTTTAGTAAACCCCCTTCTTCCCTTATATCTTTACTTTCCAATACAAACATGCCATGGCACTGGTATGGAGCCATTACTTATTAATTGTGTTTACATTTGCATACAAAAACAGTTTTTTCTTTTGGATTATTTATTAATGACACACAAAGGATATTTATTTGTTATAATACAATATTTAATGTTAATAAATTATTATTTTTCAATTATTAAGCAAGTTCCAAAATTTTAAGCTCCCATTAACAAAGAATTAATCTTTCTTAATAGGTTCTTTAAGGATCGTTTTATCTTTTACACCCAAATATAAAAATGCAAAACTCCCTTATCTTTTCAAAAATTAATAGAAAATAAAAGCAATTAACTTTCTCGGTACATTAAATAAAGCATTCTAGTGATGTTGAAAACAAGGAATGGAATTTAACCACAGACAATTAAAAGTAATTAGAAGTACAATTATCCTTAATGCGTCAAGTCTGGGGGACTCATTAGAATAAAAGTCATATTGATAATTGGCGAAGTGAGGGACTTTGTCAAATTGGGTGTCACCAGTAGTAATTAAGTTTTGAGGATAGTTAATGGCTACATCTAATGGACAAACAGTTTTACCAAACTAAACAACCAATTAACAAAACATTTCCCGATATTTGCCCATTTAATGGGTCATCTTCAAAATCGAACCTTAAGTGATGACATGTAGAAATAATACAGAGTGATTCAAAATTTAATCCAAAAAGCTTATCGCCCTAATTACCAAAGACAAGAAAAAGTGATTCAAAGCAGGTAGCAAGGAACCTTTGTGTTTTGGAGAGCTGTATAGAGATATAGCAACTTGCTATTAAGCCAAGATGTTTAAAGACATGAATATGGAGCTCAATGGTGGAATAGTGTATGTGAGATTCTATACGGAGTTTAGTTTTCTGGATATATATTTTTTAGAGTTTCTATTATTTGGACTTATATTTTTTTAACAGAATCAATTAAAACCTAAATAGTTATTTATTTTCATTAATAAAAATCAGGAAAATGATCTGGTTTCGGCAAGCACTTAAAACAAATATTTCTAATCATTTCTCGTCCATCAAATAATCAAAAATATTTGCGTGACTGCTTTTTGACGCTACAAACGTCTTAGCTGCAAACTGGGGGATCAAAATCACATGAACAGTGATCGGACAGGCGTTGAAGTTTCTTATATGTTTTATTCCGGCTCAGTACATTTCCAATTACGAAAGTGTTCCCCCGGGATGGACTCAGATGGACCTTCAACCTCAAGTCCATCTGTTTCATAACCACGCAACCGGATATGCTTACCAAAAAAACAGTTTGATAAGACCACAATTTATTTTAACATTTTTCTCCTTGAGAGTTTTTATTAATTATAAAAAGGATTTTTATTAATATATTTTTCTTTTGTACCTTATAAGATTGCATAAGCTGGTAGAAATTTAATTCAGGAAATTCAGTAAATAAGTTTTATTTGAAGAAATAAATTAAACTAGATAAGTTATATTAAAGAATTCTTCTTTTAGCAAAATCTAAAAAATACTTCTTAGACATCTTATTTTAGTTCGGAAATTAAATTTTTCCAATTATAAAACCGCTTAAGGATTATTCTTTTTATTGTAAAATGACAAATCTTAAACGATTCTGCAAACATGGTTATAAGGCGGAAGTAAATAGATTGAAAAACGGTTTTTAATGTAAGAAATTCTTATTGGGAATTGAACAATATTTTATTGTAGTACACTTTTAAAATTAGTATATTAAAATAATTCACGTTTTCTCGAAATATTCCTTACTCTTAGGCAAAAGTTAGTGACAATTGTCACCTGGAGATTTGAGATTGCTTATTTCAGTAAGATTATCTTGCGCTATTTGATATCTTTATTTTAAAATTAAATCATTATGATTTGTAAAATATCGGTCAAAACTTTTGTCATAAAAAATACCCGGATTTCAACTGTTGAATGAAAAAATTTCAGGACTGTATTTTGTAAAAAACTACAGCTCTAAGTATTGACGTCCAGTGGCTTCAGCAAGATCCATCTGCCATGAGAAACATCCACGCAATCTAATGTACAAATCACAAATACCTCGCTATACTTAAATATTGATATCTTGTCCCTCCCAGGTCGAAAATTCACGTATATTTTACACTTATTCATTGAGCGGAGCGCGCACTGCGAGAAACAAAACGTCCCATTCAATGTTTAAACCAAGTTTCATTAAATTTTATTTGTAAAAATACCTTCCTTATAGGAGTTTAATGAAAAATTAAAAAAAAAACACATAAAAGTATGTTTGTAAAAATAAAAAATTCAAAAAATGAAGATCAGCTGAATTAATCCAACTTGCAGGTATGGCAAAACATTAAATGTTTTAAAATTATTCAAAAATATAATATTCTACATTTTTAGTACGCATAATTCATTTAATTAAATCTATTAAAACCCATAGACAATGTCTATTAGACATACGTGTAAAATTAAAAGTGTAATTTATTTTAATGTATGTAACAATCTCTTAGAAGTCCCCGTGGCGAGGGACTTGTTAAATTTTTAATCCCCCTTGCATCCTCTGGCCTATATAATCAGATCAGTGTATGTCAGTTTTCACGTACTGTGCTGGTTTTTTATGTTGTTAAAAAGTTTTTGGTAAAAGTTGAGCGGTGGGCTTTTCTGCGTGGAATAAAGTTGTGTGTGTATATGGAAGAATCTCGGAAACTTGTTAAATCTAATCCAGCTACAGCTACGTAACTTGAATAGAAAACGTCAGATAATAAGTTGTAGCCGCTGCTATTGTATTTTAAATTTGTTTTGGCAATGATTCCAAACAATTTTCTTAAAATAACAATCTGATGAATTTGTTTAATTTTGTAGAAGAATATATAATCAACAAGACATATAAGATTTTAAATAAAATTCTAAAACATAGTATACCTAATGTATATTTAAAGTAGGCTGACGGATAAGAGCTATATAATTTATTTTTAAAATAAAACAGGAATTTAGTTTAAATCAAAACTTTATATTCAATATTAAGAATGGCCTATCCTAATATTTTTTTAACACTACCTTAGGCATATTCTTCAATCTTGTCTATCATGTGAAGCTTTTAATAATAATAATAATAATAATAATAATAATAATAATTTTATTTCTTATAAATATACACATAAGAATATACACATATTTACAGAAATATAGTCAGGATAAACAGATTAACAAATAATAATATTAAGGCACATAATTAAAATATTCATCCAGAGTATAGGGTTCTATTTCGATTAAGTATTCCAATATATATTTTTTATACTCTTTAAAACATCTACACTTTTTAATATGTAAAGGTAACTTATTTTATGCTTTAATACCAGTATAAAAACATCCTTTTTTAAATATTGCCAATCTATGAGGTGGTATATTCATAACATTGTGTCTGCTATTAATCCTATTGGATAGCTGACTAGAGAAGACATTCCAATTTTTAAAAACAAATATTAAAACTTCATAAATATATACAGCCACAAAAGTTAAAATTCTGCTATACCTAAAAGAACCCCTACACGTTTGGGTAGCATTAAAATTAAGAATTGCTCTAAGTGCTCTTTTTTGAATTAAAAAAACATCATTTGAATTCACACATTGACCCCAAAATATAATACAATATCTTAAAATAGAATTAAAATTGGCATGGTAAATTGTTTTTAGGACATTCACATCAACATATTTTTTAAGTACATAAATTGTATATACAACTTTACTAAGTTTTTTACACAACTGCATCACATGAGGAGACCAATCAAGGTGTTCATCAAGATGAACACCCAGGAATTTAGTCTCACTCGTAAATGCAATTGGCAAACCTTGGACAAAAAAACTATTAGGGACTATTACGTTGGAGAGTTTGGTTCTAAACAATATAATATTTGTTTTTTCCTTATTAACAGTTAAATTATTAGATTTAAACCAATGACAAACATCATCCACAAGCATACTACAGTTATTTACAACTTCCAAAGAAGTTTTACCTACCACGAGTAAATTTGTATCGTCGGCATAGTTCACCATACTCTGACTGGTATTGGTTATATTAGCTGATATATCGTTTACATATATAATGAACAATAAAGGACCTAACACGCTACCCTGGGGAATTCCCAACTTAATATTTTCATATTCAGAGTAATAGGCAATTAAGTCCCTTAATGCAACCGCGTTGGTTAATATTGACTTTCAAGTCCTAAATAGTTTGTGATTTAAAGGGTTTTTTAATTAGAGCGAAGTGGAATTAAACAAGGTATAAAAAAGGTAACGACTTTGTTTTAGATTAAAGAACATGACATAATGTATCGGAAATAACATCTGGCAAATGGCCTCCGCGATTTCGATGGGTTGCGACCATTCGAGAAGCCCAATTTTGAAATTCTTTCTGCCAGAGATCGAATTGTATTTCGTCAATGACTTGTCGGATATTGTCTCTGAGTGCTTCAATACTTAGAGGCTTATTTTCATCCACCAGACTCTTCACTTACCCCCATACAAAGAAACTCCTTTGAAGGATCACATGATCTTGCTGTATGGAAAGTGGAGCCATCCTGTTGGAAAAACATGTTTTCAAAATCCATATACTCCAATCGAGACCAAAATCCACACCAGATAGTAATCTTTTCTGGATGCAGTTTTCTTCACCCCAAATCTGACAGTTCTGCTTATTAACGAAGCCGTTCATCCAAAAATGAGCCTCATCGCTAAAAATGATTTTCTGGCCGAATTCAGGGTCGGCTTTCAAATGCTCTAGAGCCCAATTAGCAAAACACCGACGCAAAAGATAATCTATTGGCATGATCTCTTGGGTCAACTGGATCTTATAGGGGTGTAAGTCTTTGTGCAAGATTCGCCAAACTAAGGACAAATTCTTGCGAACGTTGAGGAATTGAGACTTTATGATTTTCATGCACACTTTCTCTATACGCAGCAACATTCTTCGCAGACCGTGCGTTACGACGACGCACATATGTTAGGAGATTTGTAACAGCGCCGGTTGTCTCAAATTTTGTCACCATTCGTCGAATGGTTGGTTCTGTTTGTCGATTATAAATATTATAAAATTTGCGTAACGCACGGAATGTTTATCGTGGAAAACGGATATTTTGATAATACATTTGAATTATCTGGGTTCTTTGAGCACTTGCTTTGTAGAATACGTACGTCAAAAAATGACAGCAAGATCTTTTTAAATTACAACGCCATCGTTGATCAAAGATCTATCACTTTTAATGAAAACCTTTATTAACCTACACCAACGACTTAAAGTAGTCTCACAAGAAGTAATCGAGTGGCGTTAAATCGCATGATCTGTCTAACATTTTTGAATACCATTAATGGATTTTCATAGAATACTCCTTTGTTAACGTATATACCAAGAATACACTTTTCAACATTACAATTGTTGATAATATTAATAATAATAATATATTTATTTAGCCACCACTATTTAAAACAAGTACACATTTACATAATTTTTTACTTTTTAAATATAATTTTGCTATATTTACTAGACGTTGGTTTATCTATATAAATATCTTTGTCTTGCCTTGTTGGATAGTTATGTATATAACAGTTAAATTTTACTTTTTTAGTTAAATATATGGGACAAAAATATCGCGATTTTCAAGTGTAACTTCGAAACGGGAAGAGATACGAAAGTGCGGTTTAATTTTTTGGAATCAGCGTGCTCGAATTAGTAGGGAAAAATTATTTTTGCAACTTTTTTTTTCTTGATTTTCAGAAAAAATGTCATAAGGGGGGACCCTTTTGACAAAAATATCGCGATTTTCAAGTGTAACTTCGAAACGGGAAGAGATACGAAAGTGCGGTTTGATTTTTTGGAATCAGCGTGCTCGAATTAGTAAGGAAAAATTATTTTTGCAACTTTTTTTTTCTTGATTTTCAGAAAAAATTTCATAAGGGGGGACCCTTTTGAAAAAAATATCGCCATTTTCGAGTGTAACTTCGAAACGGGAAGAGATACGAAAGTGCGGTTTGATTTTTTGGAATCAGCGTGCTCGAATTAGTAAGGAAAAATTATTTTTGCTACTTTTTTTTCTTGATTTTCAGAAAAAATGTCATAAGGGGGGACCCTTTTGACAAAAATATCGCGATTTTCAAGTGTAACTTCGAAACGGAAAGAGATACGAAAGTGCGGTTTGATTTTTTGGAATCAGCGTGCTCAAATTGGTAAGGAAAAATTATTTTTGCAACTTTTTTTTTCTTGATTTTTAGAAAAAATGTCATAAGGGGGGACCGTTTTGACAAAAATATCGCGATTTTCAAGTGTAACTTCGAAACGGAAAGAGATACGAAAGTGCGGTTTGATTTTTTGGAATCAGCGTGCTCGAATTAGTAAGGAAAAATTATTTTTGCAACTTTTTTTTTCTTGATTTTCAGAAAAAATGTCATAAGGGGGTTCCCTTTTGACAAAAATATCGCGATTTTCAAGTGTAACTTCGAAACGGAAAGAGATACGAAAGTGCGGTTTGATTTTTTGGAATCAGCGTGCTCGAATTAGTAAGGAAAAATTATTTTTGCAACTTTTTTTTTCTTGATTTACAGAAAAAATGTCATAAGGGGGGACCCTTTTGACAAAAATATCGCGATTTTCAAGTGTAACTTCGAAACGGAAAGAGATACGAAAGTGCGTTTTGATTTTTTGGAATCAGCGTGCTCGAATTAGTAAGGAAAAATTATTTTTGCAACTTTTTTTTTCTTGATTTTCAGAAAAAATGTCATAAGGGGGTTCCCTTTTGACAAAAATATCGCGATTTTCAAGTGTAACTTCGAAACAGAAAGAGATACGAAAGTGCGGATTGATTTTTTGGAATCAGCGTGCTCGAATTAGTAAGGAAAAATTATTTTTGCAACTTTTTTCTTCTTGATTTTCAGAAAAAATGTCATAAGGGGGGACCCTTTTGACAAAAATATCGCGATTTTCAAGTGTAACTTCGAAACGGAAAGAGATACGAAAGTGCGGTTTGATTTTTTGGAATCAGCGTGCTCGAATTAGTAAGGAAAAATTATTTTTGCAACTTTTTTTTTCTTGATTTTCAGAAAAAATGTCATAAGGGGGGACCCTTTTGACAAAAATATCGCGATTTTCAAGTGTAACTTCGAAACGGAAAGAGATACGAAAGTGCGGTTTGATTTTTTGAAATCAGCGTGCTCGAATTAGTAAGGAAAAATTATTTTTGCAACTTTTGACAAAAATATCGCGATTTTCAAGTGTAACTTCGAAACGGAAAGAGATACGAAAGTGCGGTTTGATTTTTTGGAATCAGCGTGCTCGAATTAGTAAGGAAAAATTATTTTTGCTTCTTTTTTTTTCTTGATTTTCAGAAAAAATGTCATAAGGGGGGACCCTTTTGACAAAAATATCGCGATTTTCAAGTGTAACTTCGAAACGGAAAGAGATACGAAAGTGCGGTTTGATTTTTTGGAATCAGCGTGCTCGAATTAGTAAGGAAAAATTATTTTTGCAACTTTTTTTTTCTTGATTTACAGAAAAAATGTCATAAGGTGGGACCCTTTTGACAAAAATATCGCGATTTTCAAGTGTAACTTCGAAACGGAAAGAGATACGAAAGTGCGGTTTGATTTTTTGGAATCAGCGTGCTCGAATTAGTAAGGAAAAATTATTTTTGCAACTTTTTTTTTCTTGATTTTCAGAAAAAATGTCATAAGGGGGGACCCTTTTGACAAAAATATCGCGATTTTCAAGTGTAACTTCGAAACGGAAAGAGATACGAAAGTGCGGTTTGATTTTTTGGAATCAGCGTGCTCGAATTAGTAAGGAAAAATTATTTTTGCAACTTTTTTTTCCTTGATTTTCAGAAAAAATGTCATAAGGGGGGACCCTTTTGACAAAAATATCGCCATTTTCGAGTGTAACTTCGAAACGGGAAGAGATACGAAAGTGCGGTTTGATTTTTTGGAATCAGCGTGCTCGAATTAGTAAGGAAAAATTATTTTTGCTACTTTTTTTTTCTTGATTTTCAGAAAAAATGTCATAAGGGGGTTCCCTTTTGACAAAAATATCGCGATTTTCAAGTGTAACTTCGAAACGGAAAGAGATACGAAAGTGCGGTTTGATTTTTTGGAATCAGCGTGCTCTAATTAGTAAGGAAAAATTATTTTTGCAACTTTTTTTTTCTTGATTTTTAGAAAAAATTTTATAAGGGGGGACCCTTTTGACAAAAATATCGCGATTTTCAAGTGTAACTTCGAAACAGAAAGAGATACGAAAGTGCGGTTTGATTTTTTGGAATCAGCGTGCTCGAATTAGTAAGGAAAAATTATTTTTGCAACTTTTTTTTTTTTGATTTTCAGAAAAAATTTAAAAAATATCGCGATTTTCAAGTGTAACTTTGAAACGGAAAGAGATATAAAAGTGCGGTTTGATTTTTTGGAATCAGCGTGCTCGAATTAGTAAGGAAAAATTATTTTTGAAACTTTTTTTTTCTTGATTTTCAGAAAAAATTTCATAAGGGGGGACCCTTTTGACAAAAATATCGCGATTTTCAAGTGTAACTTCGAAACGGGAAGAGATACGAAAGTGCGGTTTGATTTTTTGGAATCAGCGTGCTCGAATTAGTAAGGAAAAATTATTTTTGCAACTTTTTTTTTTTGATTTTCAGAAAAAATGTCGTACACAAAAATATCGCGATTTTCAAGTGTAACTTCGAAACGGAAAGAGATACGAAAGTGTGGTTTGATTTTTTAAAATCAGCGTGCTCGAATTAGTAAGGAAAAATTGTTTTTGCAACTTTTTTTTTTTTTGATTTTCAGAAAAAATGTCGTACACAAAAATATCGCGATTTTCAAGTGTAACTTCAAAACGGGAAGAGATACGAAAGTGCGGTTTGATTTTTTGGAATCAGCGTGCTCGAATTAGTAACGAAAAATTATTTTTGAAACTTTTTTTTTCTTGATTTTCAGAAAAAATGTCATACACAAAAATATCGCGATTTTCAAGTGTAACTTCAAAACGGGAAGAGATACGAAAGTGCGGTTTGATTTTTTGGAATCAGCGTGCTCGAATTAGTAACGAAAAATTATTTTTGAAACTTTTTTTTTCTTGATTTTCAGAAAAAATGTCATAAGGGGGGACCCTTTTGACAAAAATATCGCGATTTTCAAGTGTAACTTCGAAACGGAAAGAGATACGAAAGTGCGTTTTGATTTTTTGGAATCAGCGTGCTCGAATTAGTAAGGAAAAATTATTTTTGCAACTTTTTTTTTCTTGATTTTCAGAAAAAATGTCATAAGGGGGGATCCTTTTGACAAAAATATCGCGATTTTCAAGTGTAACTTCGAAACGGAAAGAGATACGAAAGTGCGGTTAGATTTTTTGGAATCAGCGTGCTCGAATTAGTAAGGAAAAATTATTTTTGCTACTTTTTTTTTCTTGATTTTCAGAAAAAATGTCATAAGGGGGGACCCTTTTGACAAAAATATCGCGATTTTCAAGTGTAACTTCGAAACGGAAAGAGATACGAAAGTGCGGTTTGATTTTTTGGAATCAGCGTGCTCGAATTAGTAAGGAAAAATTATTTTTGCAACTTTTTTTTTTGATTTTCAGAAAAAATGTCATAAGGGGGTTCCCTTTTGACAAAAATATCGCGATTTTCAAGTGTAACTTTAAAACGGAAAGAGATATGAAAGTGCGGTTTGATTTTTTGATTTTTTGGAATCAGCGTGCTCGAATTAGTAAGGAAAAATTATTTTTGCAACTTTTTTTTTCTTGATTTTTAGAAAAAATGTCATAAGGGGGGACCCTTTTGACAAAAATATCGCGATTTTCAAGTGTAACTTCGAAACGGAAAGAGATACGAAAGTGCGGTTTGATTTTTTAGAATCAGCGTGCTCGAGTTAGTAAGGAAAAATTATTTTTGCAACTTTTTTTTCTTGATTTTCAGAAAAAATGTCATAAGGGGGGACCCTTTTGACAAAAATATCGCGATTTTCAAGTGTAACTTTGAAACGGAAAGAGATACGAAAGTGCGGTTTGATTTTTTGGAATCAGCGTGCTCGAATTAGTAAGGAAAAATTAGTAAAGAAAAATTATTTTTGCAACTTTTTTTTTCTTGATTTTCAGAAAAAATGTCATAAGGGGGGACCCTTTTCAAAAAAATATCGCGATTTTCGAGTGTAACTTTGAAACGGGAAGAGATACGAAAGTGCGGTTTGATTTTTTGGAATCAGCGTGCTCGAATTAGTAAGGAAAAATTATTTTTGCAACTTTTTTGTTCTTGATTTTCAGAAAAAATGTCATAAGGGGGGACCCTTTTGACAAAAATATCGCGATTTTCAAGTGTAACTTCGAAACAGAAAGAGATACGAAAGTGCGGTTTGATTTTTTGGAATCAGCGTGCTCGAATTAGTAAGGAAAAATTATTTTTGCAACTTTTTTTTTCTTGATTTTCAGAAAAAATGTCATAAGGGGGACCCTTTTGACAAAAATATCGCGATTTTCAAGTGTAACTTCGAAACGGAAAGAGATACGAAAGTGCGGTTTGATTTTTTGGAATCAGCGTGCTCGAATTAACTTTTTTTTTTTTTGATTTTCAGAAAAAATTTACACAAAAATATCGCGATTTTCAAGTGTAACTTCGAAACGGAAAGAGATACAAAAGTGCGGTTTGATTTTTTGGAATCAGCGTGCTCGAATTAGTAAGGAAAAATTATTTTTGCAACTTTTTTTTTCTTGATTTTCAGAAAAAATGTCATAAGGGGGGACCCTTTTGAAAAAAATATCGCGATTTTCAAGTGTAACTTCAAAACGGAAAGAGATACGAAAGTGCGGTTTGATTTTTTGGAATCAGCGTGCTCGAATTAGGAAGGAAAAATTATTTTTGCAACTTTTTTTTTCTTGATTTTCAGAAAAAATGTCATAAGGGGGGACCCTTTTGACAAAAATATCGCGATTTTCAAGTGTAACTTCGAAACGGAAAGAGATACGAAAGTGCGGTTTGATTTTTTGGAATCAGCGTGCTCGAATTAGTAAGGAAAAATTATTTTTGCAACTTTTTTTTTTTTTTGATTTTCAGAAAAAATTTACACAAAAATATCGCGATTTTCAAGTGTAACTTCGAAACGGAAAGAGATACAAAAGTGCGGTTTGATTTTTTGGAATCAGCGTGCTCGAATTAGTAAGGAAAAATTATTTTTGCAACTTTTTTGTTTTTGATTTTCAGAAAAAATGTCATAAGGGGGGACCCTTTTGACAAAAATATCGCGATTTTCAAGTGTAACTTCGAAACGGAAAGAGATACGAAAGTGCGGTTAGATTTTTTGGAATCAGCGTGCTCGAAATAGTAAGGAAAAATTATTTTTGCAACTTTTTTTTTCTTGATTTTCAGAAAAAATTTCATAAGGGGGGACCCTTTTGAAAAAAATATCGCCATTTTCGAGTGTAACTTCGAAACGGGAAGAGATACGAAAGTGCGGTTTGATTTTTTGGAATCAGCGTGCTCGAATTAGTAAGGAAAAATTATTTTTGCAACTTTTTTTTTCTTGATTTTCAGAAAAAATGTCATAAGGAGGGACCCTTTTGAAAAAAATATCGCGATTTTCAAGTGTAACTTCGAAACGGAAAGAGATACGAAAGTGCGGTTTGATTTTTTGGAATCAGCGTGCTCGAATTAGTAAGGAAAAATTATTTTTGCAACTTTTTTTTTTATGATTTTCAGAAAAAATTTACACAAAAATATCGCGATTTTCAAGTGTAACTTCGAAACGGAAAGAGATACGAAAGTGCGGTTTGATTTTTTGGAATCAGCGTGCTCGAATTAGTAAGGAAAAATTATTTTTGCAACTTTTTTTTTTTGATTTTCAGAAAAAATGTCATAAGGGGGTTCCCTTTTGACAAAAATATCGCGATTTTCAAGTGTAACTTTGAAACGGAAAGAGATATGAAAGTGCGGTTTGATTTTTTGGAATCAGCGTGCTCGAATTAGTAAGGAAAAATTATTTTTGCAACTTTTTTTTTCTTGATTTTTAGAAAAAATGTCATAAGGGGGGACCCTTTTGACAAAAATATCGCGATTTTCAAGTGTAACTTCGAAACGGAAAGAGATACAAAAGTGCGGTTTGATTTTTTAGAATCAGCGTGCTCGAGTTAGTAAGGAAAAATTATTTTTGCAACTTTTTTTTTCTTGATTTTCAGAAAAAATTTCATAAGGGGGGACCCTTTTGAAAAAAATATCGCCATTTTCGAGTGTAACTTCGAAACGGGAAGAGATACGAAAGTGCGGTTTGATTTTTTGGAATCAGCGTGCTCGAATTAGTAAGGAAAAATTATTTTTGCAACTTTTTTTTTTTTGATTTTCAGAAAAAATTTACACAAAAATATCGCGATTTTCAAGTGTAACTTCGAAACGGAAAGAGATACGAAAGTGCGGTTAGATTTTTTGGAATCAGCGTGCTCGAATTAGTAAGGAAAAATTATTTTTGCAACTTTTTTTTTCTTGATTTTCAGAAAAAATGTCATAAGGGGGGACCCTTTTGACAAAAATATCGCGATTTTCAAGTGTAACTTCGAAACGGAAAGAGATACGAAAGTGCGGTTTGATTTTTTGGAATCAGCGTGCTCGAATTAGTAAGGAAAAATTATTTTTGCAACTTTTTTTTTTTGATTTTCAGAAAAAATGTCATAAGGGGGTTCCCTTTTGACAAAAATATCGCGATTTTCAAGTGTAACTTTGAAACGGAAAGAGATATGAAAGTGCGGTTTGATTTTTTGGAATCAGCGTGCTCGAATTAGTAAGGAAAAATTATTTTTGCAACTTTTTTTTTCTTGATTTTTAGAAAAAATGTCATAAGGGGGGAAACTTTTGACAAAAATATCGCGATTTTCAAGTGTAACTTCGAAACGGAAAGAGATACAAAAGTGCGGTTTGATTTTTTAGAATCAGCGTGCTCGAGTTAGTAAGGAAAAATTATTTTTGCAACTTTTTTTTTCTTGATTTTCAGAAAAAATTTCATAAGGGGGGACCCTTTTGAAAAAAATATCGTCATTTTCGAGTGTAACTTCGAAACGGGAAGAGATACGAAAGTGCGGTTTGATTTTTTGGAATCAGCGTGCTCGAATTAGTAAGGAAAAATTATTTTTGCAACATTTTTTTTCTTGATTTTCAGAAAAAATGTCATAAGGGGGGACCCTTTTCAAAAAAATATCGCGATTTTCGAGTGTAACTTTGAAACGGGAAGAGATACGAAAGTGCGGTTTGATTTTTTGGAATCAGCGTGCTCGAATTATTAAGGAAAAATTATTTTTGCAACTTTTTTGTTCTTGATTTTCAGAAAAAATGTCATAAGGGGGGACCCTTTTGACAAAAATATCGCGATTTTCAAGTGTAACTTCGAAACGGGAAGAGATACGAAAGTGCGGATTGATTTTTTGGAATCAGCGTGCTCGAATTAGTAACAAAAAATTATTTTTGAAACTTTTTTTTTCTTGATTTTCAGAAAAAATGTCATAAGGAGGGACCCTTTTGAAAAAAATATCGCGATTTTCAAGTGTAACTTCGAAACGGAAAGAGATACGAAAGTGCGGTTTGATTTTTTGGAATCAGCGTGCTCGAATTAGGAAGGAAAAGTATATTAAAGTACAAGTTGCAGAAGGCCACATATTCTCGCACGAATTCGAAATTTGGCCTCGAGCGACGAAGGAGCGAGTGGACGAACGAATGAGTGCGAGAATAGCCTTCTGCAACGTGTGATTTATACTATTTTCTCGATTTTAACTTTTATTTAGGTTTTTTTAATTGTTTTGTGGTCGTTGTTAGTTAGGGGATTTTTCTCGCAAAATGTCAGTTGGTAACTCAAAATGACAATATTTGTTATCCTGCACAAGTACAACCTGAACTGCACTTTTACACATTAAGCTTAAAATTTTGCATTAAAATGCATTGTTGGAGCAAACTTTATATTACAAAACAATAATAAAGGCTTCATTTTCAATAAAAGTAATGAATTTGAGGTTATTAATCAGTTTGACATTTTGGGGGTACCAATACTTAAAAACTAAATGTTACCAAAAATCGTTTAAGAATGAGCTTCATTCTTCAACGATTTTGCGTGCGAGAATATGACATTCTTACATAAAAATCGAAAAAAATTATTTTTGCAACTTTTTTTTTCTTGATTTTCAGAAAAAATGTCATAAGGGGGGACCCTTTTGACAAAAATATCGCGATTTTCAAGTGTAACTTCGAAACGGAAAGAGATACGAAAGTGCGGTTTGATTTTTTGGAATCAGCGTGCTCGAATTAGTAAGAAAAAATTATTTTTGCAACTTTTTTTTTTTTGATTTTCAGAAAAAATTTACACAAAAATATCGCGATTTTCAAGTGTAACTTCGAAACGGAAAGAGATACAAAAGTGCGGTTTGATTTTTTGGAATCAGCGTGCTCGAAATAGTAAGGAAAAATTATTTTTGCAACTTTTTTGTTCTTGATTTTCAGAAAAAATGTCATAAGGGGGGACCCTTTTGACAAAAATATCGCGATTTTCAAGTGTAACTTCGAAACGGAAAGAGATACGAAAGTGCGGTTTGATTTTTTGGAATCAGCGTGCTCGAATTAGTAAGGAAAAATTATTTTTGCAACTTTTTTTTTCTTGATTTTTAGAAAAAATGTCATAAGGGGGGACCCTTTTGACAAAAATATCGCGATTTTCAAGTGTAACTTTGAAACGGAAAGAGATACGAAAGTGCGGTTTGATTTTTTAGCATCAGCGTGCTCGAGTTAGTAAGGAAAAATTATTTTTGCAACTTTTTTTTTCTTGATTTTCAGAAAAAATTTCATAAGGGGGGACCCTTTTGAAAAAAATATCGCCATTTTCGAGTGTAACTTCGAAACGGGAAGAGATACGAAAGTGCGGTTTGATTTTTTGGAATCAGCGTGCTCGAATTAGTAAGGAAAAATTATTTTTGCAACTTTTTTTTTCTTGATTTTCAGAAAAAATGTCATAAGGAGGGACCCTTTTGAAAAAAATATCGCGATTTTCAAGTGTAACTTCGAAACGGAAAGAGATACGAAAGTGCGGTTTGATTTTTTGGAATCAGCGTGCTCGAATTAGTAAGGAAAAATTATTTTTGCAACTTTTTTTTTTTTGATTTTCAGAAAAAATTTACACAAAAATATCGCGATTTTCAAGTGTAACTTCGAAACGGAAAGAGATACGAAAGTGCGGTTAGATTTTTTGGAATCAGCGTGCTCGAATTAGTAAGGAAAAATTATTTTTGCAACTTTTTTTTTCTTGATTTTCAGAAAAAATGTCATAAGGGGGGACCCTTTTGACAAAAATATCGCGATTTTCAAGTGTAACTTCGAAACGGAAAGAGATACGAAAGTGCGGTTTGATTTTTTGGAATCAGCGTGCTCGAATTAGTAAGGAAAAATTATTTTTGCAACTTTTTTTTTTTGATTTTCAGAAAAAATGTCATAAGGGGGTTCCCTTTTGACAAAAATATCGCGATTTTCAAGTGTAACTTTGAAACGGAAAGAGATATGAAAGTGCGGTTTGATTTTTTGGAATCAGCGTGCTCGAATTAGTAAGGAAAAATTATTTTTGCAACTTTTTTTTTCTTGATTTTTAGAAAAAATGTCATAAGGGGGGACCCTTTTGACAAAAATATCGCGATTTTCAAGTGTAACTTCGAAACGGAAAGAGATACAAAAGTGCGGTTTGATTTTTTAGAATCAGCGTGCTCGAGTTAGTAAGGAAAAATTATTTTTGCAACTTTTTTTTTCTTGATTTTCAGAAAAAATTTCATAAGGGGGGACCCTTTTGAAAAAAATATCGCCATTTTCGAGTGTAACTTCGAAACGGGAAGAGATACGAAAGTGCGGTTTGATTTTTTGGAATCAGCGTGCTCGAATTAGTAAGGAAAAATTATTTTTGCAACTTTTTTTTTTTTGATTTTCAGAAAAAATTTACACAAAAATATCGCGATTTTCAAGTGTAACTTCGAAACGGAAAGAGATACGAAAGTGCGGTTAGATTTTTTGGAATCAGCGTGCTCGAATTAGTAAGGAAAAATTATTTTTGCAACTTTTTTTTTCTTGATTTTCAGAAAAAATGTCATAAGGGGGGACCCTTTTCAAAAAAATATCGCGATTTTCGAGTGTAACTTTGAAACGGGAAGAGATACGAAAGTGCGGTTTGATTTTTTGGAATCAGCGTGCTCGAATTATTAAGGAAAAATTATTTTTGCAACTTTTTTGTTCTTGATTTTCAGAAAAAATGTCATAAGGGGGGACCCTTTTGACAAAAATATCGCGATTTTCAAGTGTAACTTCGAAACGGGAAGAGATACGAAAGTGCGGTTTGATTTTTTGGAATCAGCGTGCTCGAATTAGTAACAAAAAATTATTTTTGAAACTTTTTTTTTCTTGATTTTCAGAAAAAATGTCATAAGGGGGGACCCTTTTGACAAAAATATCGCGATTTTCAAGTGTAACCTCGAAACAGAAAGAGATACGAAAGTGCGGATTGATTTTTTGGAATCAGCGTGCTCGAATTAGTAAGGAAAAATTATTTTTGCAACTTTTTTTTTCTTGATTTTCAGAAAAAATGTCATAAGGAGGGACCCTTTTGAAAAAAATATCGCGATTTTCAAGTGTAACTTCGAAACGGAAAGAGATACGAAAGTGCGGTTTGATTTTTTGGAATCAGCGTGCTCGAATTAGGAAGGAATAGTATATTAAAGTACAAGTTGCAGAAGGCCACATATTCTCGCACGAATTCGAAATTTGGCCTCGAGCGACGAAGGAGCGAGTGGACGAACGAATGAGTGCGAGAATAGCCTTCTGCAACGTGTGATTTATACTATTTTCTCGATTTTAACTTTTATTTAGGTTTTTTTAATTGTTTTGTGGTCGTTGTTAGTTAGGGGATTTTTCTCGCAAAATGTCAGTTGGTAACTCAAAATGACAATATTTGTTATCCTGCACAAGTACAACCTGAACTGCACTTTTACACATTAAGCTTAAAATTTTGCATTAAAATGCATTGTTGGAGCAAACTTTATATTACAAAACAATAATAAAGGCTTCATTTTCAATAAAAGTAATGAATTTGAGGTTATTAATCAGTTTGACATTTTGGGGGTACCAATACTTAAAAACTAAATGTTACCAAAAATCGTTTAAGAATGAGCTTCATTCTTCAACGATTTTGCGTGCGAGAATATGACATTCTTACATAAAAATCGAAAATAGTATATTAAAGTACAAGTTGCAGAAGGCCACATATTCTCGCACGAATTCGAAATTTGGCCTCGAGCGACGAAGGAGCGAGTGGACGAACGAATGAGTGCGAGAATAGCCTTCTGCAACGTGTGATTTATACTATTTTCTCGATTTTAACTTTTATTTAGGTTTTTTTAATTGTTTTGTGGTCGTTGTTAGTTGGGGGATTTTTCTCGCAAAATGTCAGTTGGCAACACAAAATGACAATATTTGTTATCCTGCACAAGTACAACCTGAACTGCACTTTTTCACATTAAACTTAAAATTTTGCATTAAAAGGCTTCATTTTCAATAAAAGTGTAGTTCAGGTTGCACTAGTGCAGGATAACAAACAAAGCTATTATAAATAATCCTAAAAGTAATGAATTTGAGGTTATTAAACAGTTTGACATTTTGGGGGTACCAATACTTAAAAACTAAATGTTACCAAAAATCGTTTAAGAATGAGCTTCATTCTTCAACGATTTTGCGTGCGAGAATATGACATTCTTACATAAAAATCGAGAAAAATTATTTTTGCAACTTTTTTTTTCTTGATTTTCAGAAAAAATGTCATAAGGGGGGACCCTTTTGACAAAAATATCGCGATTTTCAAGTGTAACTTCGAAACGGAAAGAGATACGAAAGTGCGGTTTGATTTTTTGGAATCAGCGTGCTCGAATTAGTAAGGAAAAATTATTTTTGCAACTTTTTTTTTTTGATTTTCAGAAAAAATGTCATAAGGGGGTTCCCTTTTGACAAAAATATCGCGATTTTCAAGTGTAACTTTGAAACGGAAAGAGATATGAAAGTGCGGTTTGATTTTTTGGAATCAGCGTGCTCGAATTAGTAAGGAAAAATTATTTTTGCAACTTTTTTTTTCTTGATTTTTAGAAAAAATGTCATAAGGGGGGACCCTTTTGACAAAAATATCGCGATTTTCAAGTGTAACTTCGAAACGGAAAGAGATACAAAAGTGCGGTTTGATTTTTTAGAATCAGCGTGCTCGAGTTAGTAAGGAAAAATTATTTTTGCAACTTTTTTTTTCTTGATTTTCAGAAAAAATTTCATAAGGGGGGACCCTTTTGAAAAAAATATCGCCATTTTCGAGTGTAACTTCGAAACGGGAAGAGATACGAAAGTGCGGTTTGATTTTTTGGAATCAGCGTGCTCGAATTAGTAAGGAAAAATTATTTTTGCAACTTTTTTTTTTTTGATTTTCAGAAAAAATTTACACAAAAATATCGCGATTTTCAAGTGTAACTTCGAAACGGAAAGAGATACGAAAGTGCGGTTAGATTTTTTGGAATCAGCGTGCTCGAATTAGTAAGGAAAAATTATTTTTGCAACTTTTTTTTTCTTGATTTTCAGAAAAAATGTCATAAGGGGGGACCCTTTTGACAAAAATATCGCGATTTTCAAGTGTAACTTCGAAACGGAAAGAGATACGAAAGTGCGGTTTGATTTTTTGGAATCAGCGTGCTCGAATTAGTAAGGAAAAATTATTTTTGCAACTTTTTTTTTTTGATTTTCAGAAAAAATGTCATAAGGGGGTTCCCTTTTGACAAAAATATCGCGATTTTCAAGTGTAACTTTGAAACGGAAAGAGATATGAAAGTGCGGTTTGATTTTTTGGAATCAGCGTGCTCGAATTAGTAAGGAAAAATTATTTTTGCAACTTTTTTTTTCTTGATTTTTAGAAAAAATGTCATAAGGGGGGACCCTTTTGACAAAAATATCGCGATTTTCAAGTGTAACTTCGAAACGGAAAGAGATACAAAAGTGCGGTTTGATTTTTTAGAATCAGCGTGCTCGAGTTAGTAAGGAAAAATTATTTTTGCAACTTTTTTTTTCTTGATTTTCAGAAAAAATTTCATAAGGGGGGACCCTTTTGAAAAAAATATCGTCATTTTCGAGTGTAACTTCGAAACGGGAAGAGATACGAAAGTGCGGTTTGATTTTTTGGAATCAGCGTGCTCGAATTAGTAAGGAAAAATTATTTTTGCAACATTTTTTTTCTTGATTTTCAGAAAAAATGTCATAAGGGGGGACCCTTTTCAAAAAAATATCGCGATTTTCGAGTGTAACTTTGAAACGGGAAGAGATACGAAAGTGCGGTTTGATTTTTTGGAATCAGCGTGCTCGAATTATTAAGGAAAAATTATTTTTGCAACTTTTTTGTTCTTGATTTTCAGAAAAAATGTCATAAGGGGGGACCCTTTTGACAAAAATATCGCGATTTTCAAGTGTAACTTCGAAACGGGAAGAGATACGAAAGTGCGGATTGATTTTTTGGAATCAGCGTGCTCGAATTAGTAACAAAAAATTATTTTTGAAACTTTTTTTTTCTTGATTTTCAGAAAAAATGTCATAAGGAGGGACCCTTTTGAAAAAAATATCGCGATTTTCAAGTGTAACTTCGAAACGGAAAGAGATACGAAAGTGCGGTTTGATTTTTTGGAATCAGCGTGCTCGAATTAGGAAGGAATAGTATATTAAAGTACAAGTTGCAGAAGGCCACATATTCTCGCACGAATTCGAAATTTGGCCTCGAGCGACGAAGGAGCGAGTGGACGAACGAATGAGTGCGAGAATAGCCTTCTGCAACGTGTGATTTATACTATTTTCTCGATTTTAACTTTTATTTAGGTTTTTTTAATTGTTTTGTGGTCGTTGTTAGTTAGGGGATTTTTCTCGCAAAATGTCAGTTGGTAACTCAAAATGACAATATTTGTTATCCTGCACAAGTACAACCTGAACTGCACTTTTACACATTAAGCTTAAAATTTTGCATTAAAATGCATTGTTGGAGCAAACTTTATATTACAAAACAATAATAAAGGCTTCATTTTCAATAAAAGTAATGAATTTGAGGTTATTAATCAGTTTGACATTTTGGGGGTACCAATACTTAAAAACTAAATGTTACCAAAAATCGTTTAAGAATGAGCTTCATTCTTCAACGATTTTGCGTGCGAGAATATGACATTCTTACATAAAAATCGAAAAAAATTATTTTTGCAACTTTTTTTTTCTTGATTTTCAGAAAAAATGTCATAAGGGGGGACCCTTTTGACAAAAATATCGCGATTTTCAAGTGTAACTTCGAAACGGAAAGAGATACGAAAGTGCGGTTTGATTTTTTGGAATCAGCGTGCTCGAATTAGTAAGAAAAAATTATTTTTGCAACTTTTTTTTTTTTGATTTTCAGAAAAAATTTACACAAAAATATCGCGATTTTCAAGTGTAACTTCGAAACGGAAAGAGATACAAAAGTGCGGTTTGATTTTTTGGAATCAGCGTGCTCGAAATAGTAAGGAAAAATTATTTTTGCAACTTTTTTGTTCTTGATTTTCAGAAAAAATGTCATAAGGGGGGACCCTTTTGACAAAAATATCGCGATTTTCAAGTGTAACTTCGAAACGGAAAGAGATACGAAAGTTGTTGGAGCAAACTTTATATTACAAAACAATAATAAAGGCTTCATTTTCAATAAAAGTAATGAATTTGAGGTTATTAATCAGTTTGACATTTTGGGGGTACCAATACTTAAAAACTAAATGTTACCAAAAATCGTTTAAGAATGAGCTTCATTCTTCAACGATTTTGCGTGCGAGAATATGACATTCTTACATAAAAATCGAAAAAAATTATTTTTGCAACTTTTTTTTTCTTGATTTTCAGAAAAAATGTCATAAGGGGGGACCCTTTTGACAAAAATATCGCGATTTTCAAGTGTAACTTCGAAACGGAAAGAGATACAAAAGTGCGGTTTGATTTTTTGGAATCAGCGTGCTCGAATTAGTAAGGAAAAATTATTTTTGCAACTTTTTTGTTCTTGATTTTCAGAAAAAATGTCATAAGGGGGGACCCTTTTGACAAAAATATCGCGATTTTCAAGTGTAACTTCGAAACGGAAAGAGATACGAAAGTGCGGTTTGATTTTTTGGAATCAGCGTGCTCGAATTAGTAAGGAAAAATTATTTTTGCAACTTTTTTTTTCTTGATTTTTAGAAAAAATGTCATAAGGGGGGACCCTTTTGACAAAAATATCGCGATTTTCAAGTGTAACTTCAAAACGGAAAGAGATACGAAAGTGCGGTTTGATTTTTTAGCATCAGCGTGCTTGAGTTAGTAAGGAAAAATTATTTTTGCAACTTTTTTTTTCTTGATTTTCAGAAAAAATTTCATAAGGGGGGACCCTTTTGAAAAAAATATCGCCATTTTCGAGTGTAACTTCGAAACGGGAAGAGATACGAAAGTGCGGTTTGATTTTTTGGAATCAGCGTGCTCGAATTAGTAAGGAAAAATTATTTTTGCAACTTTTTTTTTCTTGATTTTCAGAAAAAATGTCATAAGGAGGGACCCTTTTGAAAAAAATATCGCGATTTTCAAGTGTAACTTCGAAACGGAAAGAGATACGAAAGTGCGGTTTGATTTTTTGGAATCAGCGTGCTCGAATTAGGAAGGAATAGTATATTAAAGTACAAGTTGCAGAAGGCCACATATTCTCGCACGAATTCGAAATTTGGCCTCGAGCGACGAAGGAGCGAGTGGACGAACGAATGAGTGCGAGAATAGCCTTCTGCAACGTGTGATTTATACTATTTTCTCGATTTTAACTTTTATTTAGGTTTTTTTAATTGTTTTGTGGTCGTTGTTAGTTAGGGGATTTTTCTCGCAAAATGTCAGTTGGCAACACAAAATGACAATATTTGTTATCCTGCACAAGTACAACCTGAACTGCACTTTTACACATTAAGCTTAAAATTTTGCATTAAAATGCATTGTTGGAGCAAACTTTATATTACAAAACAATAATAAAGGCTTCATTTTCAATAAAAGTAATGAATTTGAGGTTAATAATCAGTTTGACATTTTGGGGGTACCAATACTTAAAAACTAAATGTTACCAAAAATCGTTTAAGAATGAGCTTCATTCTTCAACGATTTTGCGTGCGAGAATATGACATTCTTACATAAAAATCGAAAAAAATTATTTTTGCAACTTTTTTTTTCTTGATTTTCAGAAAAAATGTCATAAGGGGGGACCCTTTTGACAAAAATATCGCGATTTTCAAGTGTAACTTCGAAACGGAAAGAGATACAAAAGTGCGGTTTGATTTTTTGGAATCAGCGTGCTCGAATTAGTAAGGAAAAATTATTTTTGCAACTTTTTTGTTCTTGATTTTCAGAAAAAATGTCATAAGGGGGGACCCTTTTGACAAAAATATCGCGATTTTCAAGTGTAACTTCGAAACGGAAAGAGATACGAGAGTGCGGTTTGATTTTTTGGAATCAGCGTGCTCGAATTAGTAAGGAAAAATTATTTTTGCAACTTTTTTTTTCTTGATTTTTAGAAAAAATGTCATAAGGGGGGACCCTTTTGACAAAAATATCGCGATTTTCAAGTGTAACTTCGAAACGGAAAGAGATACGAAAGTGCGGTTTGATTTTTTGGAATCAGCGTGCTCGAATTAGTAAGGAAAAATTATTTTTGCTACTTTTTTTTCTTGATTTTCAGAAAAAATGTCATAAGGGGGGACCCTTTTGACAAAAATATCGCGATTTTCAAGTGTAACTTCGAAACGGAAAGAGATACGAAAGTGCGGTTTGATTTTTTGGAATCAGCTTGCTCAAATTAGTAAGGAAAAATTATTTTTGCAACTTTTTTTTCTTGATTTTCAGAAAAAATGTTCCCTTTTGACAAAAATATCGCGATTTTCAAGTGTAACTTCAAAACGGAAAGAGATACGAAAGTGCGGTTTGATTTTTTGGAATCAGCGTGCTCAAATTAGTAAGGAAAAATTATTTTTGCAACTTTTTTTTTCTTGATTTTCAGAAAAAATGTCATAAGGGGGGACCCTTTTGACAAAAATATCGCGATTTTCAAGTGTAACTTCGAAACGGAAAGAGATACGAAAGTGCGGTTTGATTTTTTGAAATCAGCGTGCTCGAATTAGTAAGGAAAAATTATTTTTGCAACTTTTGACAAAAATATCGCGATTTTCAAGTGTAACTTCGAAACGGAAAGAGATACGAAAGTGCGGTTAGATTTTTTGGAATCAGCGTGCTCGAATTAGTAAGGAAAAATTATTTTTGCAACTTTTTTTTTCTTGATTTTCAGAAAAAATGTCATAAGGGGGGACCCTTTTGACAAAAATATCGCGATTTTCAAGTGTAACTTCGAAACGGAAAGAGATACGAAAGTGCGGTTTGATTTTTTGGAATCAGCGTGCTCGAATTAGTAAGGAAAAATTATTTTTGCAACTTTTTTCTTCTTGATTTTCAGAAAAAATGTCATAAGGGGGGACCCTTTTGACAAAAATATCGCGATTTTCAAGTGTAACTTCGAAACGGGAAGAGATACGAAAGTGCGGTTTGATTTTTTGGAATCAGCGTGCTCGAATTAGTAACGAAAAATTATTTTTGAAACTTTTTTTTTCTTGATTTTCAGAAAAAATGTCATAAGGGGGGACCCTTTTGACAAAAATATCGCGATTTTCAAGTGTAACTTCGAAACAGAAAGAGATACGAAAGTGCGGATTGATTTTTTGGAATCAGCGTGCTCGAATTAGTAAGGAAAAATTATTTTTGCAACTTTTTTTTTCTTGATTTTCAGAAAAAATGTCATAAGGAGGGACCCTTTTGACAAAAATATCGCGATTTTCAAGTGTAACTTCGAAACGGAAAGAGATACGAAAGTGCGGTTTGATTTTTTGGAATCAGCGTGCTCGAATTAGTAAGGAAAAATTATTTTTGCAACTTTTTTTTTCTTGATTTTCAGAAAAAATTTCATAAGGGGGGACCCTTTTGACAAAAATATCGCGATTTTCAAGTGTAACTTCGAAACGGAAAGAGATACGAAAGTGCGGTTAGATTTTTTGGAATCAGCGTGCTCGAATTAGTAAGGAAAAATTATTTTTGCAACTTTTTTTTTCTTGATTTTCAGAAAAAATTTACACAAAAATATCGCGATTTTCAAGTGTAACTTCGAAACGGAAAGAGATACAAAAGTGCGGTTTGATTTTTTGGAATCAGCGTGCTCGAATTAGTAAGGAAAAATTATTTTTGCAACTTTTTTGTTCTTGATTTTCAGAAAAAATGTCATAAGGGGGGACCCTTTTGACAAAAATATCGCGATTTTCAAGTGTAACTTCGAAACAGAAAGAGATACGAAAGTGCGGTTTGATTTTTTGGAATCAGCGTGCTCAAATTAGTAAGGAAAAATTATTTTTGCAACTTTTTTTTTCTTGATTTTCAGAAAAAATGTCATAAGGGGGGACCCTTTTGACAAAAATATCGCCTATTTTCAAGTGTAACTTCGAAACGGAAAGAGATACGAAAGTGCGGTTAGATTTTTTGGAATCAGCGTGCTCGAATTAGTAAGGAAAAATTATTTTTGCAACTTTTTTTTTCTTGATTTTCAGAAAAAATGTCATAAGGGGGGACCCTTTTGACAAAAATATCGCGATTTTCAAGTGTAACTTCGAAACGGAAAGAGATACGAAAGTGCGGTTTGATTTTTTGGAATCAGCGTGCTCGAATTAGTAAGGAAAAATTATTTTTGCAACTTTTTTTTTTTGATTTTTAGAAAAAATGTCATAAGGGGGTTCCCTTTTGACAAAAATATCGCGATTTTCAAGTGTAACTTTTAAACGGAAAGAGATATGAAAGTGCGGTTTGATTTTTTGGAATCAGCGTGCTCGAATTAGTAAGGAAAAATTATTTTTGCAACTTTTTTTATCTTAATTTTTAGAAAAAATGTCATAAGGGGGGACCCTTTTGACAAAAATATCGCGATTTTCAAGTGTAACTTCGAAACGGAAAGAGATACGAAAGTGCGGTTTGATTTTTTAGAATCAGCGTGCTCGAGTTAGTAAGGAAAAATTATTTTTGCAACTTTTTTTTTCTTGATTTTCAGAAAAAATTTCATAAGGGGGGACCCTTTTGAAAAAAATATCGCCATTTTCGAGTGTAACTTCGAAACGGGAAGAGATACGAAAGTGCGGTTTGATTTTTTGGAATCAGCGTGCTCGAATTAGTAAGGAAAAATTATTTTTGCAACTTTTTTTTCTTGATTTTCAGAAAAAATGTCATAAGGGGGGACCCTTTTGACAAAAATATCGCGATTTTCAAGTGTAACTTTGAAACGGAAAGAGATACGAAAGTGCGGTTTGATTTTTTGGAATCAGCGTGCTCGAATTAGTAAGGAAAAATTATTTTTGCACCTTTTTTTTTTTTGATTTTTAGAAAAAATGTCGTACACAAAAATATCGCGATTTTCAAGTGTAACTTTGAAACGAAAAGAGATATGAAAGTGCGGTTTGATTTTTTGGAATCAGCGTGCTCGAATTAGTAAGGAAAAATTATTTTTGCAACTTTTTTTTTTTGATTTTCAGAAAAAATGTCATAAGGGGGTTCCCTTTTGACAAAAATATCGCGATTTTCAAGTGTAACTTCGAAACGGAAAGAGATACGAAAGTGCGGTTTGATTTTTTAGAATCAGCGTGCTCGAGTTAGTAAGGAAAAATTTTTTTTGCAACTTTTTTTTTCTTGATTATCAGAAAAAATTTCATAAGGGGGGACCCTTTTGAAAAAAATATCGCCATTTTCGAGTGTAACTTCGAAACGGGAAGAGATACGAAAGTGCGGTTTGATTTTTTGGAATCAGCGTGCTCGAATTAGTAAGGAAAAATTATTTTTGCAACTTTTTTTTCTTGATTTTCAGAAAAAATGTCATAAGGGGGGACCCTTTTGACAAAAATATCGCGATTTTCAAGTGTAACTTTGAAACGGAAAGAGATACGAAAGTGCGGTTTGATTTTTTGGAATCAGCGTGCTCGAATTAGTAAGGAAAAATTATTTTTGCAACTTTTTTTTTCTTGATTTTTAGAAAAAATGTCATAAGGGGGGACCCTTTTGACAAAAATATCGCGATTTTCAAGTGTAACTTCGAAACGGAAAGAGATACGAAAGTGCGGTTTGATTTTTTAGCATCAGCGTGCTCGAGTTAGTAAGGAAAAATTATTTTTGCAACTTTTTTTTTCTTGATTTTCAGAAAAAATTTCATAAGGGGGGACCCTTTTGAAAAAAATATCGCCATTTTCGAGTGTAACTTCGAAACGGGAAGAGATACGAAAGTGCGGTTTGATTTTTTGGAATCAGCGTGCTCGAATTAGTAAGGAAAAATTATTTTTGCAACTTTTTTTTTCTTGATTTTCAGAAAAAATGTCATAAGGAGGGACCCTTTTGAAAAAAATATCGCGATTTTCAAGTGTAACTTCGAAACGGAAAGAGATACGAAAGTGCGGTTTGATTTTTTGGAATCAGCGTGCTCGAATTAGGAAGGAATAGTATATTAAAGTACAAGTTGCAGAAGGCCACATATTCTCGCACGAATTCGAAATTTGGCCTCGAGCGACGAAGGAGCGAGTGGACGAACGAATGAGTGCGAGAATAGCCTTCTGCAACGTGTGATTTATACTATTTTCTCGATTTTAACTTTTATTTAGGTTTTTTTAATTGTTTTGTGGTCGTTGTTAGTTAGGGGATTTTTCTCGCAAAATGTCAGTTGGCAACACAAAATGACAATATTTGTTATCCTGCACAAGTACAACCTGAACTGCACTTTTACACATTAAGCTTAAAATTTTGCATTAAAATGCATTGTTGGAGCAAACTTTATATTACAAAACAATAATAAAGGCTTCATTTTCAATAAAAGTAATGAATTTGAGGTTATTAATCAGTTTGACATTTTGGGGGTACCAATACTTAAAAACTAAATGTTACCAAAAATCGTTTAAGAATGAGCTTCATTCTTCAACGATTTTGCGTGCGAGAATATGACATTCTTACATAAAAATCGAAAAAAATTATTTTTGCAACTTTTTTTTTCTTGATTTTCAGAAAAAATGTCATAAGGGGGGACCCTTTTGACAAAAATATCGCGATTTTCAAGTGTAACTTCGAAACGGAAAGAGATACAAAAGTGCGGTTTGATTTTTTGGAATCAGCGTGCTCGAATTAGTAAGGAAAAATTATTTTTGCAACTTTTTTGTTCTTGATTTTCAGAAAAAATGTCATAAGGGGGGACCCTTTTGACAAAAATATCGCGATTTTCAAGTGTAACTTCGAAACGGAAAGAGATACGAGAGTGCGGTTTGATTTTTTGGAATCAGCGTGCTCGAATTAGTAAGGAAAAATTATTTTTGCAACTTTTTTTTTCTTGATTTTTAGAAAAAATGTCATAAGGGGGGACCCTTTTGACAAAAATATCGCGATTTTCAAGTGTAACTTCGAAACGGAAAGAGATACGAAAGTGCGGTTTGATTTTTTGGAATCAGCGTGCTCGAATTAGTAAGGAAAAATTATTTTTGCTACTTTTTTTTCTTGATTTTCAGAAAAAATGTCATAAGGGGGGACCCTTTTGACAAAAATATCGCGATTTTCAAGTGTAACTTCGAAACGGAAAGAGATACGAAAGTGCGGTTTGATTTTTTGAAATCAGCGTGCTCAAATTAGTAAGGAAAAATTATTTTTGCAACTTTTTTTTCTTGATTTTCAGAAAAAATGTTCCCTTTTGACAAAAATATCGCGATTTTCAAGTGTAACTTCAAAACGGAAAGAGATACGAAAGTGCGGTTTGATTTTTTGGAATCAGCGTGCTCAAATTAGTAAGGAAAAATTATTTTTGCAACTTTTTTTTTCTTGATTTTCAGAAAAAATGTCATAAGGGGGGACCCTTTTGACAAAAATATCGCGATTTTCAAGTGTAACTTCGAAACGGAAAGAGATACGAAAGTGCGGTTTGATTTTTTGAAATCAGCGTGCTCGAATTAGTAAGGAAAAATTATTTTTGCAACTTTTGACAAAAATATCGCGATTTTCAAGTGTAACTTCGAAACGGAAAGAGATACGAAAGTGCGGTTAGATTTTTTGGAATCAGCGTGCTCGAATTAGTAAGGAAAAATTATTTTTGCAACTTTTTTTTTCTTGATTTTCAGAAAAAATGTCATAAGGGGGGACCCTTTTGACAAAAATATCGCGATTTTCAAGTGTAACTTCGAAACGGAAAGAGATACGAAAGTGCGGTTTGATTTTTTGGAATCAGCGTGCTCGAATTAGTAAGGAAAAATTATTTTTGCAACTTTTTTCTTCTTGATTTTCAGAAAAAATGTCATAAGGGGGGACCCTTTTGACAAAAATATCGCGATTTTCAAGTGTAACTTCGAAACGGGAAGAGATACGAAAGTGCGGTTTGATTTTTTGGAATCAGCGTGCTCGAATTAGTAACGAAAAATTATTTTTGAAACTTTTTTTTTCTTGATTTTCAGAAAAAATGTCATAAGGGGGGACCCTTTTGACAAAAATATCGCGATTTTCAAGTGTAACTTCGAAACAGAAAGAGATACGAAAGTGCGGATTGATTTTTTGGAATCAGCGTGCTCGAATTAGTAAGGAAAAATTATTTTTGCAACTTTTTTTTTCTTGATTTTCAGAAAAAATGTCATAAGGAGGGACCCTTTTGACAAAAATATCGCGATTTTCAAGTGTAACTTCGAAACGGAAAGAGATACGAAAGTGCGGTTTGATTTTTTGGAATCAGCGTGCTCGAATTAGTAAGGAAAAATTATTTTTGCAACTTTTTTTTTCTTGATTTTCAGAAAAAATTTCATAAGGGGGGACCCTTTTGACAAAAATATCGCGATTTTCAAGTGTAACTTCGAAACGGAAAGAGATACGAAAGTGCGGTTAGATTTTTTGGAATCAGCGTGCTCGAATTAGTAAGGAAAAATTATTTTTGCAACTTTTTTTTTCTTGATTTTCAGAAAAAATTTACACAAAAATATCGCGATTTTCAAGTGTAACTTCGAAACGGAAAGAGATACAAAAGTGCGGTTTGATTTTTTGGAATCAGCGTGCTCGAATTAGTAAGGAAAAATTATTTTTGCAACTTTTTTGTTCTTGATTTTCAGAAAAAATGTCATAAGGGGGGACCCTTTTGACAAAAATATCGCGATTTTCAAGTGTAACTTCGAAACAGAAAGAGATACGAAAGTGCGGTTTGATTTTTTGGAATCAGCGTGCTCGAATTAGTAAGGAAAAATTATTTTTGCAACTTTTTTTTTCTTGATTTTCAGAAAAAATGTCATAAGGGGGGACCCTTTTGACAAAAATATCGCCTATTTTCAAGTGTAACTTCGAAACGGAAAGAGATACGAAAGTGCGGTTAGATTTTTTGGAATCAGCGTGCTCGAATTAGTAAGGAAAAATTATTTTTGCAACTTTTTTTTTCTTGATTTTCAGAAAAAATGTCATAAGGGGGGACCCTTTTGACAAAAATATCGCGATTTTCAAGTGTAACTTCGAAACGGAAAGAGATACGAAAGTGCGGTTTGATTTTTTGGAATCAGCGTGCTCGAATTAGTAAGGAAAAATTATTTTTGCAACTTTTTTTTTTTGATTTTTAGAAAAAATGTCATAAGGGGGTTCCCTTTTGACAAAAATATCGCGATTTTCAAGTGTAACTTTTAAACGGAAAGAGATATGAAAGTGCGGTTTGATTTTTTGGAATCAGCGTGCTCGAATTAGTAAGGAAAAATTATTTTTGCAACTTTTTTTATCTTAATTTTTAGAAAAAATGTCATAAGGGGGGACCCTTTTGACAAAAATATCGCGATTTTCAAGTGTAACTTCGAAACGGAAAGAGATACGAAAGTGCGGTTTGATTTTTTAGAATCAGCGTGCTCGAGTTAGTAAGGAAAAATTATTTTTGCAACTTTTTTTTTCTTGATTTTCAGAAAAAATTTCATAAGGGGGGACCCTTTTGAAAAAAATATCGCCATTTTCGAGTGTAACTTCGAAACGGGAAGAGATACGAAAGTGCGGTTTGATTTTTTGGAATCAGCGTGCTCGAATTAGTAAGGAAAAATTATTTTTGCAACTTTTTTTTCTTGATTTTCAGAAAAAATGTCATAAGGGGGGACCCTTTTGACAAAAATATCGCGATTTTCAAGTGTAACTTTGAAACGGAAAGAGATACGAAAGTGCGGTTTGATTTTTTGGAATCAGCGTGCTCGAATTAGTAAGGAAAAATTATTTTTGCACCTTTTTTTTTTTTGATTTTTAGAAAAAATGTCGTACACAAAAATATCGCGATTTTCAAGTGTAACTTTGAAACGAAAAGAGATATGAAAGTGCGGTTTGATTTTTTGGAATCAGCGTGCTCGAATTAGTAAGGAAAAATTATTTTTGCAACTTTTTTTTTTTGATTTTCAGAAAAAATGTCATAAGGGGGTTCCCTTTTGACAAAAATATCGCGATTTTCAAGTGTAACTTCGAAACGGAAAGAGATACGAAAGTGCGGTTTGATTTTTTAGAATCAGCGTGCTCGAGTTAGTAAGGAAAAATTTTTTTTGCAACTTTTTTTTTCTTGATTATCAGAAAAAATTTCATAAGGGGGGACCCTTTTGAAAAAAATATCGCCATTTTCGAGTGTAACTTCGAAACGGGAAGAGATACGAAAGTGCGGTTTGATTTTTTGGAATCAGCGTGCTCGAATTAGTAAGGAAAAATTATTTTTGCAACTTTTTTTTCTTGATTTTCAGAAAAAATGTCATAAGGGGGGACCCTTTTGACAAAAATATCGCGATTTTCAAGTGTAACTTCGAAACGGAAAGAGATACGAAAGTGCGGTTTGATTTTTTGGAATCAGCGTGCTCGAATTAGTAAGGAAAAATTATTTATGCAACTTTTTTTTTCTTGATTTTCAGAAAAAATGTCATAAGGGGGGACCCTTTTCAAAAAAATATCGCGATTTTCGAGTGTAACTTTGAAACGGGAAGAGATACGAAAGTGCGGTTTGATTTTTTGGAATCAGCGTGCTCGAATTAGTAACGAAAAATTATTTTTGAAACTTTTTTTTTCTTGATTTTCAGAAAAAATGTCATGAGGGGGGACCCTTTTGACAAAAATATCGCGATTTTCAAGTGTAACTTCGAAACGGGAAGAGATACGAAAGTGCGGTTTGATTTTTTGGAATCAGCGTGCTCGAATTAGTAACGAAAAATTATTTTTGAAACTTTTTTTTTCTTGATTTTCAGAAAAAATGTCATAAGGGGGGACCCTTTTGACAAAAATATCGCGATTTTCAAGTGTAACTTCGAAACGGAAAGAGATACGAAAGTGCGGTTTGATTTTTTGGAATCAGCGTGCTCGAATTAGGAAGGAAAAATTATTTTTGCAACTTTTTTTTTCTTGATTTTCAGAAAAAATGTCATAAGGGGGGACCCTTTTGACAAAAATATCGCGATTTTTAAGTGTAACTTCGAAACGGAAAGAGATACGAAAGTGCGGTTTGATTTTTTGGAATCAGCGTGCTCGAATTAGTAAGGAAAAATTATTTTTGCAACTTTTTTTTTTTGATTTTCAGAAAAAATTTACACAAAAATATCGCGATTTTCAAGTGTAACTTCGAAACGGAAAGAGATACAAAAGTGCGGTTTGATTTTTTGGAATCAGCGTGCTCGAATTAGTAAGGAAAAATTATTTTTGCAACTTTTTTGTTCTTGATTTTCAGAAAAAATGTCATAAGGGGGGACCCTTTTGACAAAAATATCGCGATTTTCAAGTGTAACTTCGAAACGGAAAGAGATACGAAAGTGCGGTTTGATTTTTTGGAATCAGCGTGCTTTGACAAAAATATCGCCTATTTTCAAGTGTAACTTCGAAACGGAAAGAGATACGAAAGTGCGGTTAGATTTTTTGGAATCAGCGTGCTCGAATTAGTAAGGAAAAATTATTTTTGCAACTTTTTTTTTCTTGATTTTCAGAAAAAATGTCATAAGGGGGGACCCTTTTGACAAAAATATCGCGATTTTCAAGTGTAACTTCGAAACGGAAAGAGATACGAAAGTGCGGTTTGATTTTTTGGAATCAGCGTGCTCGAATTAGTAAGGAAAAATTATTTTTGCAACTTTTTTTTTTTGATTTTTAGAAAAAATGTCATAAGGGGGTTCCCTTTTGACAAAAATATCGCGATTTTCAAGTGTAACTTTGAAACGGAAAGAGATATGAAAGTGCGGTTTGATTTTTTGGAATCAGCGTGCTCGAATTAGTAAGGAAAAATTATTTTTGCAACTTTTTTTATCTTGATTTTTAGAAAAAATGTCATAAGGGGGGACCCTTTTGACAAAAATATCGCGATTTTCAAGTGTAACTTCGAAACGGAAAGAGATACGAAAGTGCGGTTTGATTTTTTAGAATCAGCGTGCTCGAGTTAGTAAGGAAAAATTATTTTTGCAACTTTTTTTTTCTTGATTTTCAGAAAAAATTTCATAAGGGGGGACCCTTTTGAAAAAAATATCGCCATTTTCGAGTGTAACTTCGAAACGGGAAGAGATACGAAAGTGCGGTTTGATTTTTTGGAATCAGCGTGCTCGAATTAGTAAGGAAAAATTATTTTTGCAACTTTTTTTTTTCTTGATTTTCAGAAAAAATGTCATAAGGGGGGACCCTTTTGACAAAAATATCGCGATTTTCAAGTGTAACTTTGAAACGGAAAGAGATACGAAAGTGCGGTTTGATTTTTTGGAATCAGCGTGCTCGAATTAGTAAGGAAAAATTATTTTTGCACCTTTTTTTTTTTTGATTTTTAGAAAAAATGTCGTACACAAAAATATCGCGATTTTCAAGTGTAACTTCGAAACGGAAAGAGATACGAAAGTGCGGTTTGATTTTTTGGAATCAGCGTGCTCGAATTAGTAAGGAAAAATTATTTTTGCAACTTTTTTTTTCTTGATTTTCAGAAAAAATGTCATAAGGGGGGACCCTTTTCAAAAAAATATCGCGATTTTCGAGTGTAACTTTGAAACGGGAAGAGATACGAAAGTGCGGTTTGATTTTTTGGAATCAGCGTGCTCGAATTAGTAAGGAAAAATTATTTTTGCAACTTTTTTGTTCTTGATTTTCAGAAAAAATGTCATAAGGGGGGACCCTTTTGACAAAAATATCGCGATTTTCAAGTGTAACTTCGAAACGGGAAGAGATACGAAAGTGCGGTTTGATTTTTTGGAATCAGCGTGCTCGAATTAGTAACGAAAAATTATTTTTGAAACTTTTTTTTTCTTGATTTTCAGAAAAAATGTCATAAGGGGGGACCCTTTTGACAAAAATATCGCGATTTTCAAGTGTAACTTCGAAACAGAAAGAGATACGAAAGTGCGGATTGATTTTTTGGAATCAGCGTGCTCGAATTAGTAAGGAAAAATTATTTTTGCAACTTTTTTTTCTTGATTTTCAGAAAAAATGTCATAAGGAGGGACCCTTTTGAAAAAAATATCGCGATTTTCAAGTGTAACTTCGAAACGGAAAGAGATACGAAAGTGCGGTTTGATTTTTTGGAATCAGCGTGCTCGAATTAGTAAGGAAAAATTAGTAAGGAAAAATTATTTTTGCAACTTTTTTTTTCTTGATTTTCAGAAAAAATGTCATAAGGGGGGACCCTTTTCAAAAAAATATCGCGATTTTCGAGTGTAACTTTGAAACGGGAAGAGATACGAAAGTGCGGTTTGATTTTTTAGAATCAGCGTGCTCGAGTTAGTAAGGAAAAATTTTTTTTGCAACTTTTTTTTTCTTGATTATCAGAAAAAATTTCATAAGGGGGGACCCTTTTGAAAAAAATATCGCCATTTTCGAGTGTAACTTCGAAACGGGAAGAGATACGAAAGTGCGGTTTGATTTTTTGGAATCAGCGTGCTCGAATTAGTAAGGAAAAATTATTTTTGCAACTTTTTTTTCTTGATTTTCAGAAAAAATGTCATAAGGGGGGACCCTTTTGACAAAAATATCGCGATTTTCAAGTGTAACTTCGAAACGGAAAGAGATACGAAAGTGCGGTTTGATTTTTTGGAATCAGCGTGCTCGAATTAGTAAGGAAAAATTATTTATGCAACTTTTTTTTCTTGATTTTCAGAAAAAATGTCATAAGGGGGGACCCTTTTCAAAAAAATATCGCGATTTTCGAGTGTAACTTTGAAACGGGAAGAGATACGAAAGTGCGGTTTGATTTTTTGGAATCAGCGTGCTCGAATTAGTAACGAAAAATTATTTTTGAAACTTCTTTTTTCTTGATTTTCAGAAAAAATGTCATAAGGGGGGACCCTTTTGACAAAAATATCGCGATTTTCAAGTGTAACTTCGAAACGGGAAGAGATACGAAAGTGCGGTTTGATTTTTTGGAATCAGCGTGCTCGAATTAGTAACGAAAAATTATTTTTGAAACTTTTTTTTTCTTGATTTTCAGAAAAAATGTCATAAGGGGGGACCCTTTTGACAAAAATATCGCGATTTTCAAGTGTAACTTCGAAACGGAAAGAGATACGAAAGTGCGGTTTGATTTTTTGGAATCAGCGTGCTCGAATTAGGAAGGAAAAATTATTTTTGCAACTTTTTTTTTCTTGATTTTCAGAAAAAATGTCATAAGGGGGGACCCTTTTGACAAAAATATCGCGATTTTTAAGTGTAACTTCGAAACGGAAAGAGATACGAAAGTGCGGTTTGATTTTTTGGAATCAGCGTGCTCGAATTAGTAAGGAAAAATTATTTTTGCAACTTTTTTTTTTTTGATTTTCAGAAAAAATTTACACAAAAATATCGCGATTTTCAAGTGTAACTTCGAAACGGAAAGAGATACAAAAGTGCGGTTTGATTTTTTGGAATCAGCGTGCTCGAATTAGTAAGGAAAAATTATTTTTGCAACTTTTTTGTTCTTGATTTTCAGAAAAAATGTCATAAGGGGGGACCCTTTTGACAAAAATATCGCGATTTTCAAGTGTAACTTCGAAACGGAAAGAGGTACGAAAGTGCGGTTTGATTTTTTGGAATCAGCGTGCTCGAGTTAGTAAGGAAAAATTATTTTTGCAACTTTTTTTTTCTTGATTTTCAGAAAAAATGTCATAAGGGGGGACCCTTTTGACAAAAATATCGCGATTTTCAAGTGTAACTTCGAAACGGAAAGAGATACGAAAGTGCGGTTTGATTTTTTGGAATCAGCGTGCTCGAATTAGGAAGGAAAAATTATTTTTGCAACTTTTTTTTTCTTGATTTTCAGAAAAAATGTCATAAGGGGGGACCCTTTTGACAAAAATATCGCGATTTTTAAGTGTAACTTCGAAACGGAAAGAGATACGAAAGTGCGGTTTGATTTTTTGGAATCAGCGTGCTCGAATTAGTAAGGAAAAATTATTTTTGCAACTTTTTTTTTTTTGATTTTCAGAAAAAATTTACACAAAAATATCGCGATTTTCAAGTGTAACTTCGAAACGGAAAGAGATACAAAAGTGCGGTTTGATTTTTTGGAATCAGCGTGCTCGAATTAGTAAGGAAAAATTATTTTTGCAACTTTTTTGTTCTTGATTTTCAGAAAAAATGTCATAAGGGGGGACCCTTTTGACAAAAATATCGCGATTTTCAAGTGTAACTTCGAAACGGAAAGAGATACGAAAGTGCGGTTTGATTTTTTGGAATCAGCGTGCTTTGACAAAAATATCGCCTATTTTCAAGTGTAACTTCGAAACGGAAAGAGATACGAAAGTGCGGTTAGATTTTTTGGAATCAGCGTGCTCGAATTAGTAAGGAAAAATTATCTTTGCAACTTTTTTTTTCTTGATTTTCAGAAAAAATGTCATAAGGGGGGACCCTTTTGACAAAAATATCGCGATTTTCAAGTGTAACTTCGAAACGGAAAGAGATACGAAAGTGCGGTTTGATTTTTTGGAATCAGCGTGCTCGAATTAGTAAGGAAAAATTATTTTTGCAACTTTTTTTTTTTGATTTTTAGAAAAAATGTCATAAGGGGGTTCCCTTTTGACAAAAATATCGCGATTTTCAAGTGTAACTTTGAAACGGAAAGAGATATGAAAGTGCGGTTTGATTTTTTGAAATCAGCGTGCTCGAATTAGTAAGGAAAAATTATTTTTGCAACTTTTTTTATCTTGATTTTTAGAAAAAATGTCATAAGGGGGGACCCTTTTGACAAAAATATCGCGATTTTCAAGTGTAACTTCGAAACGGAAAGAGATACGAAAGTGCGGTTTGATTTTTTAGAATCAGCGTGCTCGAGTTAGTAAGGAAAAATTATTTTTGCAACTTTTTTTTTCTTGATTTTCAGAAAAAATTTCATAAGGGGGGACCCTTTTGAAAAAAATATCGCCATTTTCGAGTGTAACTTCGAAACGGGAAGAGATACGAAAGTGCGGTTTGATTTTTTGGAATCAGCGTGCTCGAATTAGTAAGGAAAAGTTATTTTTGCAACTTTTTTTTTCTTGATTTTCAGAAAAAATGTCATAAGGGGGGACCCTTTTGACAAAAATATCGCGATTTTCAAGTGTAACTTTGAAACGGAAAGAGATACGAAAGTGCGGTTTGATTTTTTGGAATCAGCGTGCTCGAATTAGTAAGGAAAAATTATTTTTGCACCTTTTTTTTTTTTGATTTTTAGAAAAAATGTCGTACACAAAAATATCGCGATTTTCAAGTGTAACTTCGAAACGGAAAGAGATACGAAAGTGCGGTTTGATTTTTTGGAATCAGCGTGCTCGAATTAGTAAGGAAAAATTATTTTTGCAACTTTTTTTTTCTTGATTTTCAGAAAAAATGTCATAAGGGGGTTCCCTTTTGACAAAAATATCGCGATTTTCAAGTGTAACTTCGAAACGGAAAGAGGTACGAAAGTGCGGTTTGATCTTTTGGAATCAGCGTGCTCGAGTTAGTAAGGAAAAATTATTTTTGCAACTTTTTTTTTCTTGATTTTCAGAAAAAATTTCATAAGGGGGGACCCTTTTGAAAAAAATATCGCCATTTTCGAGTGTAACTTCGAAACGGGAAGAGATACGAAAGTGCGGTTTGATTTTTTGGAATCAGCGTGCTCGAATAAGTAAGGAAAAATTATTTTTGCAACTTTTTTTTTCTTGATTTTCAGAAAAAATGTCATAAGGGGGGACCCTTTTCAAAAAAATATCGCGATTTTCGAGTGTAACTTTGAAACGGGAAGAGATACGAAAGTGCGGTTTGATTTTTTGGAATCAGCGTGCTCGAATTAGTAAGGAAAAATTATTTTTGCAACTTTTTTGTTCTTGATTTTCAGAAAAAATGTCATAAGGGGGGACCCTTTTGACAAAAATATCGCGATTTTCAAGTGTAACTTCGAAACGGGAAGAGATACGAAAGTGCGGTTTGATTTTTTGGAATCAGCGTGCTCGAATTAGTAACGAAAAATTATTTTTGAAACTTTTTTTTTCTTGATTTTCAGAAAAAATGTCATAAGGGGGGACCCTTTTGACAAAAATATCGCGATTTTCAAGTGTAACTTCGAAACAGAAAGAGATACGAAAGTGCGGATTGATTTTTTGGAATCAGCGTGCTCGAATTAGTAAGGAAAAATTATTTTTGCAACTTTTTTTTCTTGATTTTCAGAAAAAATGTCATAAGGAGGGACCCTTTTGAAAAAAATATCGCGATTTTCAAGTGTAACTTCGAAACGGAAAGAGATACGAAAGTGCGGTTTGATTTTTTGGAATCAGCGTGCTCGAATTAGGAAGGAAAAATTATTTTTGCAACTTTTTTTTTCTTGATTTTCAGAAAAAATGTCATAAGGGGGACCCTTTTGACAAAAATATCGCGATTTTCAAGTGTAACTTCGAAACGGAAAGAGATACGAAAGTGCGGTTTGATTTTTTGGAATCAGCGTGCTCGAATTAGTAAGGAAAAATTATTTTTGCAACTTTTTTTTTTTTGATTTTCAGAAAAAATTTACACAAAAATATCGCGATTTTCAAGTGTAACTTCGAAACGGAAAGAGATACGAAAGTGCGGTTTGATTTTTTGGAATCAGCGTGCTCGAATTAGTAAGGAAAAATTATTTTTGCAACTTTTTTGTTCTTGATTTTCAGAAAAAATGTCATAAGGGGGGACCCTTTTGACAAAAATATCGCGATTTTCAAGTGTAACTTCGAAACTGAAAGAGATACGAAAGTGCGGTTTGATTTTTTGGAATCAGCGTGCTCGAATTAGTAAGGAAAAATTATTTTTGCAACTTTTTTTTTTTTGATTTTTAGAAAAAATGTCGTACACAAAAATATCGCGATTTTCAAGTGTAACTTCGAAACGGAAAGAGATACGAAAGTGCGGTTTGATTTTTTGGAATCAGCGTGCTCGAATTAGTAAGGAAAAATTAGTAAGGAAAAATTATTTTTGCTACTTTTTCTTTTCTTGATTTTCAGAAAAAATGTCATAAGGGGGGACCCTTTTGACAAAAATATCGCGATTTTCAAGTGTAACTTCGAAACGGAAAGAGATACGAAAGTGCGGTTTGATTTTTTGGAATCAGCGTGCTCGAATTAGTAAGGAAAAATTATTTTTGCAACTTTTTTTTTTTGATTTTCAGAAAAAATGTCATAAGGGGGTTCCCTTTTGACAAAAATATCGCGATTTTCAAGTGTAACTTTGAAACGGAAAGAGATATGAAAGTGCGGTTTGATTTTTTGGAATCAGCGTGCTCGAATTAGTAAGGAAAAATTATTTTTGCAACTTTTTTTTCTTGATTTTTAGAAAAAATGTCATAAGGGGGGACCCTTTTGACAAAAATATCGCGATTTTCAAGTGTAACTTTGAAACGGAAAGAGATACGAAAGTGCGGTTTGATTTTTTAGAATCAGCGTGCTCGAGTTAGTAAGGAAAAATTATTTTTGCAACTTTTTTTTTCTTGATTTTCAGAAAAAATTTCATAAGGGGGGACCCTTTTGAAAAAAATATCGCCATTTTCGAGTGTAACTTCGAAACGGGAAGAGATACGAAAGTGCGGTTTGATTTTTTGGAATCAGCGTGCTCGAATTAGTAAGGAAAAATTATTTTTGCAACTTTTTTTTTCTTGATTTTCAGAAAAAATGTCATAAGGGGGGACCCTTTTGACAAAAATATCGCGATTTTCAAGTGTAACTTCGAAACGGAAAGAGATACGAAAGTGCGGTTTGATTTTTTGGAATCAGCGTGCTCGAATTAGTAAGGAAAAATTATTTTTGCAACTTTTTTTTTTTTGATTTTTAGAAAAAATGTCGTACACAAAAATATCGCGATTTTCAAGTGTAACTTCGAAACGGAAAGAGATACGAAAGTGCGGTTTGATTTTTTGGAATCAGCGTGCTCGAATTAGTAAGGAAAAATTAGTAAGGAAAAATTATTTTTGCTACTTTTTCTTTTCTTGATTTTCAGAAAAAATGTCATAAGGGGGGACCCTTTTGACAAAAATATCGCGATTTTCAAGTGTAACTTCGAAACGGAAAGAGATACGAAAGTGCGGTTTGATTTTTTGGAATCAGCGTGCTCGAATTAGTAAGGAAAAATTATTTTTGCAACTTTTTTTTTCTTGATTTTTAGAAAAAATGTCATAAGGGGGGACCCTTTTGACAAAAATATCGCGATTTTCAAGTGTAACTTCGAAACGGAAAGAGATACGAAAGTGCGGTTTGATTTTTTGGAATCAGCGTGCTCGAGTTAGTAAGGAAAAATTATTTTTGCAACTTTTTTTTTCTTGATTTTCAGAAAAAATGTCATAAGGGGGGAATATTTTAAAAACAAAGATTAAAGTTCTAAAAGTTATTCTTTGACTAACAGACATAAAGTTTAGTACATTTAACATTAAATTTACAGGTGTAAATTTGTAAATTTGTAGAATTTGTAGTCTTTCTTGTTCATTTTTGTTAAGTCCAAAGAGAATTGTAGAGCAATATTCCAAGTGGGGGGCTATTAGTGTTTTGTATAATGTTATTTTAATATTTACACTTAATTCTCTTGCAATTCTTTAAAAAAAATATATTTTTTTATTAATCTTGTTTTGAACATATTTAAAATGTAACTCCCAAGTAAGTATTGAATTTCTATACTACTATATCTAATTTTATTCCATTTATTTTATTTATAATACAGACATTTTAGCCAGTCACTTTTTGAAAAATATATATATCTCAAAAACAGTTAAAGAAAGAAAAACCATTCAAAATTCAATATCTTCCAAATTGTACGTAAAATTAAAAAATGCAATATTAATAATAATAATAATAGGGTTTTATTTGAAAAAACAAAATTGTTTTTATGACTTCACGTTTAACCGGAAGTTACAGCGCATTAACAATATAAAATGCAATAAAAATTTTATATTGGTGTTTCTTTTAGTTCTACATAAACATCTAATACATCTGTAAGGTGAATCACCCTGTATGAAATTTAAGCAATTACCTATCATAATTGAAAAAAATACTATAATATTATAAGTATGGATTTTCCTTTTTCAAATAGGTAATATTTTTCAATTATGCTGAGAAAAGATTCACACATTTATATTATTAAATTCAGACATCCTTCGTGTTCGTATGTTAGATGGGATACGTTAACCGTGCCACGTGCCGCACGTGGAGCTCGAAACGCCACGAAGTGGTCGTGGACGCAGAAAATACATCCATCAAAGTTGTGCGTTGCACGTGCACTAGGCGTCACTCCTGGTTTTCGAAGTCTTGCCTGTAAGTGTCTACATTTTCTCTTAATTTCCCGTTTCAGAAAACCATTCGTTTTCGATTTCTCGTTATTACGTGCTAAAAGGTGTGCATAAAAAATATTGTATATTAATACTATATTATGTATCAAGTTTGATAAACGCACATTTTAGTCACGAATTTAATTTAGCCACAAGCGAGCTTGCGATCGAGTGCTTAATTAAATGAGTGCATAGCAAAGTTTATAAACGAGTTACAAACACTTAAAATTATCCAAAAAATGATTTAAATTAAATTATTTTAATTAAACTTAACAATTATTAAAACTTTAAAATATAAATATGTTAAGAAAATTATTTATTACTATAATTGCAAAATATTATCAAAAAGTATTAAAAATTCTTACATGAGAAATGTTAAAGGTACAAATAGTGATAGTTGTATTTATTGTAGTTCCCGTTATAATTTCTAACTTGGGAATCTACCGGCGTTAAAATCTCAAATTTTCATGTGAAAATCAAAATTTATCTTTTGAAAATAGACTAACAATCGATATAGAAACAGTTTTTTACAGTAAAAAAAAGTGTTTAATGGGCACTGTACGCATAAATTTTAACGCTGTATCAGTTAAATCTAGTTAACTGCACTACTACGGCAAAATCAAAAGGTCAGTAGAAGCGTTCATATAATCTTTTCAAATATTGGCCTCAAGAAACTATTTAATACCTTTGTATTTTTGTAAAAAAAAATCACATTTAGTAATGTTTTACAAGAAAGGCACTTTATTTTAACAATTGTATGACATTTGACAACTGTGAACTAACTTAAAACTAACTTCCCGTGACTAAAGCGCTATAAAGCCACAACTTGTTAATGTGTATTTAAAAGGTGTCTTAGTGTCATGGAAACATGTTCGATAATAAGTTTTTTAAAAGTGGGAGTAGAAAAATAAAATTATTTATAAACTAAATATTAATACAATTTTCTTAAATTTTTAAAAAATTCAGTAAACAATAAAGTTGTGTTAAAACCAAAAACTAAATTAGCGTTTTTTAGTTTGTTGTAACCATTATGTAAAAATGTTGCATTTAGAAGTAGTCTTAAATAAGTTAATTATGTAAAAATGTTGCATTTAGAAGTAGTCTTAAATAAGTTTTTAAGTTGGCAAAACTTGACATTTAAAAAAACAACAATCTTCAATTAGTCATACACAAAATTATTGTAGAAACAAACCTTAAAATATTTCTAAATTAAACTAAAGTAACAAAAATTCTTATAAAGGTTGTAAAGTAGGCAACAATGTAAGGAACTAGTGATTAGGTGTTAACAATCATTTTTGTGTAAAGCAAAAATGTGGTAGGTAACTATAATATTAAATAATACAATTTACTGCCTATTTGCTTAGTACTATAGTTTTAGATAACACCTGTCTAAAGCATAAAATGTTTTTATTATTACATAAATATGAGCCATATCACGCCAAATTTATAGTCCAAATTTAAATTGGCCTAAAATATGACAAGTATTTTTAATGTCAATATTGTATCAATTTTAAAATTTTGGAAAAAGAAAAATCGAGCTTTAAACACCCATTTGTAAATAAAATCTTTGTTAGAAAAGGTTTGAGATTAGATCATGTTCTAAATATTTAAATAAAAAAATATCGTTTTTTTGGTTTTTTTCGTGTCTAATATACTATTAAACCTAGAGATTTTACAACGTTTTTTGCCTTTTTTAAAAATAAAACTTGTCTATATTATTAGGTATTGTAAGTAGTATACGTTAGTACTGTATGTAGTAGTTGATAGGAAAATTTTAATTTTAAAAGTTCTTAGTTTTAAATCCAAATCTATATTTAAATTTATTTTGTCTATTTTTAAAAACCGATCACTTTTTTAAAGTTTAAATTTATTTGTCTACTACAATTGCAGAATATTGGGTTTTTCCATACACAGTAAAAAAATACTTGTTAATTTTAACCAATCATTAATCAGATTTCATGTTAATCCAGGTCCACATAACTTTATGTTAAGTTTAGAACCAAGGGTAATTTCTTAACTAATTGAATAAATAGTTTGTAATTATAACAGACATTTTGTAGATTTAATAACAAAATTCTAAGTCAATAATTTAGCCATAATTCTTGTAATTTTTGTTATAAATTGGGAACTTAAATGAAAAGAATTTCGGTAAGAAAATTTCAAACAAAAAAATTAACACATACCTATAGGTATGTATACATAAATAAACATAGGTATGTATACATAAATAAACACAAACATATCATACACATAATCAGTACTACTACAACAATTACTGATGTATTTCGTAAGTTTAGCCCATTTTACTGTATCCCCTATTTTCAGTTAGAAAACCAGTGTTGGCAAGTTTTTTCCGGATATTTCGCACACTCGTTAAATATATATAGGTATAAGGAATCCGAATAACAATAATGCCACATTTCTGGTAATTTATTATAAACACTTTTACGAACACGTTTCGAATTAGAATAAAGTAATAAGTATTTAAAGCTAAAGTCAGTTGTACTTTGTTGATGTATTAAAAAAAAATAATTTGTTAAACATTAACAAAATAATCTGTAACCTTTAAAATTATTAAAATGTTATCAAAATTGCATATTACCTTTACAAAAAATATGTTAAAATTTTGTCAAATTAACATACTACAGAGTTATGTAAACAAATCTGATTTTTATAACAGTGTATATAATTATAACCATTATAACGGCCACGCCTAAAAAAGGAAATAATGAACTCAATATATACGTTGTTAGGCAATGCCTAATAGGCATCAGTGATTGGCTGATTTCAATATTTACTGTGATTTGAACCAATCGGGATTAAAATTGGGTGAACGCGCTTATAATAATGTTTAAAATTGGTAAAAAGTAAGGTTTACCATCTGACAGATATCAGATTTTGTTTATTTACTTTGACAAATAATTTAAGTATATATTAATTGGAGTAGATTATTATTGCCTCTCGTCTGGAAACTCAAGCCGCAAAATTCACTCTCGTAAATATTAAGCATTATTATATTTATATTATTATTATAATATGCATTTTGTCTTGTATAATAATATACTTTTATTAGCTGATACAATCTGCAAAGCTTTATTTTATAGAACTTAAAACCAAATATATTCTTAACATTAGTTAATGTATTTTAAATATATAAATATTTATTTAAATCATTCGAATTCATTACACAAATTGTTATCACAGAAAGCTATTTGGGTTACAAAATTGAATAAGTACACGCTTGCCGCAAAATATTAATTATACAGAAATGGCATACAATTTTACCCTCTGAAGATACCCAGTCAGGTGTGTGGGCAATAGGTGAAACCGAATAAATTCCATTTATGGCAAATATCGCCGCTCCCGCATAATAATAATGTTTGTTCGGTTCGAGCAGGCGGAGGCAGAGTAGGCGGCGGTATCATGAAACAATAACAAACCGCGTAATATCGGACGATTTCCATTTATTCGAAAGCCACCGGGGAGCGGCAAGAAAATTAAACGTCGCATTGACTCCACCTCGCTGGAACGGAAGGCAATAAAAGCCCAAGGACAAAGTCAAAGGTGAAAGACGACACCTGCAGAGTTTTGCAGGATATACCCGTTTTAATTGAATTTTGTATAAAACATTGCCAAGCAATTTTACTAGATGTTTTCATAATAGCTTCTTCCTCTTCAAGAGCGATTTTTACATTCACATGAAAAAGCAATTTAACCTTTGACAAACCAAATTACAAAAATCTTAAAATAATAACTTTTCCACAAAATTTCAACTGACTATTATTTATTATACGTAAATTTCTCTATAGAGTCAATTAAAAAGAACTAGAAGTTTATATTTTAATAAATGGATTCCAACCCATACACTGTTATAAAATTCAGATTTGTTTGTTTGTAGTTTGTTAATTTTATTTTGTAGAAAACCTGGGTTTGTTATAATTATATCAAAACATTTTCCACTGGCAATACTAATTAACAAGTTCAACTGCAACTTATTTTTCTGCTTACTTTATTCTAATTTGTAACGTGTTCGTAACAACTGTCCAGAGTGAATAATATATTAACAGAAATCTGCTATTATTGTTATTCGGATTCCTTATACCTATTTAACGAGTGTGCGAAGTGCGAAGTATCCGAAAAAACATGTACCAAATTTCATTATAATTATGAATTTAGAATGGTGTGTTATTAAATTGAGTGTATGTTATTTTTGTGTTTATTTACATGGGTGTGTGTTAATTTTTTTGTTTGGGAAAGCAACATTTCTTATAAATTTTTTTTCATTTAAGTTCTTAATTTTTAACAAATACATTTGTTACTGGGTCTACAAAAAGGTTTGTAAAAATAAGGTCTATTTTAAACTTAAATAGAAAAAAATAAGGTAATGGAAGTTAAAGGGCATTTTAAAAAGTTGAGCAAAGGGTATTTATTATTATATTATTTTTTTAAACTAGTTTGAAAATTAAACGTTTTGGGATATTACATCTGTATTGTTAAGACTTGGCCCCCTGCAATTATACATTGCTATTGTTTTTGAATTAAAAAATCATAAAAATTAACGTAACTCTTAAGCATATGATGGAGAGCCACTGGTTTCGTAGCGTCAACAAAATAAAATCATCGACAGCAGTACTAATAAGAACCACTGGTTTCGTAGCGTCAACAAAATAAAATCATCGACAGCAGTACTAATAAGAACCACAGTTAAACAAATAGCCGACTCAACTTAGTCCGTCGACTACAACTGCGTACACGTTAGATCCAGTATCGTGCCAAACAAATGACCAACAATTGGGTTAATTTTTAAAAACAATGCCAAAGTAAAAACTTGCTTACTTACTTTGGTGTAAACTATCTTCCCCCTAAGGGACGACAATTTATTACATGACATCCTGAATTTTTGTAAAGGTGATATCATAAAAATTAAATGTTAATTTTAAAATATGAGCAAATGATTATTTTGAATGCTTAAAAATATTGAAAACAAAAAAAAATAATTTTATTAATTGTTTTAGCCCTTGTAGATAGTACTTTAAATATACTTTGCGATTCTGATTTTTAGACACAAACAAGTAGTATAGGGAATTTTAGATAGGAAATCAGTACATGACGTTTTGATTAATAATTAATTATTTCTAATTTCCTTTAGGTAGTAAATATCCTTATAAAATTTTTTTAAATAATAATAATAATAATAATAATAATAATAATAATAATTTATTAATCCCCAATTTATCACATCTACAGGACATAGGACAGGTCAGAAATTACACAAGTAAAGTAAAATTACAGATAAAAATAACCTAATATGAACTAAAAGTAAAAAGTACAATACAGATTAAAAATTTAAAAATTTAAATCAGTACAATGAATATATTCTTCTACACTGTAAAAACAGTGTTTATGTAGCAAGGCTTTTATGGTGTGCTTAAATTTACTTAGAGCTGGGTTTTTAAACTTCTTTGGTAGTTTATTATATAAGTAAACACATTGATAATTTGGACATTTCTTAAATTTAGTTAAGTTATGCCTAGGAATTTCTAAGATTTCACAGTTTTTAGTATTGTAGGTGTGCTCTTCATTTAGGGATTTGAATTTATTAATATTTTTGTGTGTGTATAAAAGAATACCTCAACAAAATAAGGGAACCCATAAAATTCACAATGAAAACCAACAGAATAGATAGAAACATCAATCTACAGGAAACCAACACACACTTGCAAATATCTATACTTTAGCTCCAAGCATCCAGAATCTACAAAAACAGGAGTTATACAAAGTCTACTAGATCGTGCAAAGTACTTGTACAACCAATACCATTTCCAAGCAGAAATTAAAATCATCGAAAAGATCCAAAACGGAACAGATATTATGAAAAAATAGTTGGCAATAGTCCACAAAGACCTAAACCCATAGAAAACGAAAACAAGAAATTTACCCTGTACATATCATACATCAAGGGAACATCAGGAAAGATAAAAAGAATTGCAAATTAAACTTACAGTCTGTCTTTAAATCAACAACCATATTAGGGAGTCTATTGACAAAAACAAAGCCTGTATAACAAAAAGACCAAATAAATTGCTTTTACCAGGTACCATGTAACTGGGAAGTCGTATATAATGGTGAACAAGAGGCCATTAGAGACAAGACTCAAGAACAAGACGAAGAGCTTAAACGGTACAATCAGTAATGCAGAACATATTTGGAAGTAACATCACAACATACTGTGGGATGAAGCAAAAATAATAGAAAAGGAAGATTACTGGCTTTGTAGAAACATCAAAGAATCAGTTCTTATGCAAAATAACCTAAATACGTTTAGCAATCCCACTTTAAAATAGGTAATTTATGAAAACAAACAGACCTACTTAAAGCTACAATAATTATTATAAACCATGTGCTAAAGTTATTTGTATAATTTTATTTTTATATTAAATTTAGAGTTTATATTTTTTATGTAAAGGTATTAAAAAATGTGTCCTGTAAATGTAACATTTATGTTGGGCAATAAAGTAATTTTTTACATTTTAAAATTGCTTATATTACAAACCACATCTTAAAGTCTTTAAATACAACTTAATAAAACACAAATGTGTTTAAAAATAAACCATGTAAAATACAATCCAACATAAGGCTGAGGTAAATCAGGCTTAAACTTGACATAAGTAATAAAAATTTTAGTCAGAAGCGACAGGTAGATGATAAGTCTAAAAGTTCACGAAACCCCCATAAACTTTCGACACGGAGGCGTAAAGCGTACAATTAGTGTTTCCCCAGACGTTTATTTATGTATTAGATACAGGGACTTTAATTTACACCGATACTTACACGTTGAAGTCGTAGTAGAGCTAACGAAGCTGAAGAAAATCATCGCCGATTAAACCTTACACCAATTTCTTGGAAAAATATTATTCACGTTGAAACAACACAGTACTTATTATTTTAAAAATCTTTTCCCCGTGTATTTTTAACAAAGAGAATTGAAATAATTAAAATTTACCGGCGTAAGGAAAAACGGACATTGAAACCGCAGGGGGAGCAGTATAAACATTTCCTAACAGGGGGATGTTTTATTAAATCCATCGAATAATTGTTTACCTTGGTTGGTTTTACGTATTCCGTCGAGCACAGCGGATGATAATTACACTTTTACGAGTTTTTTTTTTATACAAAAACATGTTTTAAAACGTATTAAAGCTAAGTTTGTTAGGTAAATTAATAAAAACACTTTTAAATAAAATTTATTTTGCGTAGGTTTTAGAAAATGAAAGTATTAATTATAATAAAAAGGTTGTAATACAGTAATCACAAAACAATAGTTTGTCAAAAAAATGACAAAAATATAATTTTTCTACCACCATGGTGCACCACCTTTAAAACGCTTATTATCCTACATGTTGCCATGACACTAAGTTTTAAATACACATTGACAAGCTGTGGCTTTTTGGCGTTTGGCAATTTTTAGCCAGGGGCTAAAGTGAGCTTTAAGTTAGTTGACAGTTATCAAATTTTATACATTCGTCAAAATAAGGTGCCGTACTTGTAAAATAAAAGGAAATGTAAAAATAACTTTTTCTACTCCCACCTTTAAATCGCCCTTTATCGTACATGTTTTCATGACACTAAGTGACCTTTTAAATACACATTGACAAGTTGTGGCTTTATGGCACTTTAGTCACGGGCTGAAGTTAGCAACAGGTTTTTAGTCACGGGCTGAAGTTAGTTGACAGTTGTCAAATGTCATACAATCGTTAAAATAGAGTGCCTTTCTTGTAAAATAATACTAAATGTGAAAATTATTTTATTATCTCAATACAAAAATACAAAAGTATTAAATAGTTTCTCAACGCCAATATTTGAAAAGTTTATATGAACATTGTACTGATCTTTAAATTTCGCCGGCAGAAAACTATAACTTAAATTCGGGCACGGACTCCACTGTAAAGTGCTCATAAAACATTTTCTTTACTTTCAAACTATCAATTTTCAAGAAATATATTTCGATTTATAACCTTAATAAAATAAAAAAATTTGACATTTTTTGACATTGTTTCATAGGTGGCGCTTTATACAAATTTTTGATTTAAATCATTTTAAGATAATAATAAGTATTATTCGTAGAAAAAGTATAGTATGCACTTCGTTTATAAACTTTTTTATACACTCATTAATTTAAGCACTCGCTCGCAAGCTCGCTAATACATAATATATTATTATTACCTCAATACAAAAATAAAAAAATATTAAACAGTTTCTTTACGCTAATCTTTGAAAGGTTTATATGGACGTTTTTATTAATTGATTTCTTCGGCGGTACACTTGTATTTACCGATAAAGCATTAAACACCATTACCAAACACCAAACACCATTAACACCAAATTAACACCATACATGGTCTATATCGATACAAACCAAAATGGTGTTAAATATGGTTCGTTGTGTCCAATGTAAATTCAAATACTAAAATAGTGTAAATTTGACTTTCACACAGTATCAAAATAAATTTTACTTGGTGTAAATTGAACTCCTTTTCAGTGTTAAATATTATGTGTTTTGTTCAAATTAAATCATACTATGTGTAAAGTTTACTTCTCAGTAGTTCGAAAAGATCAAATATTTTTAGGTAAACACCCACAGATATTTTTAACAGTGTAACATGGCGTTTATCAAACGACACATAATCTTCTATTAAAAAATGCACAGATGGTACTTAAGATATTTTATCTCCACGCGGTCTATAATTTAAACTTTATTGTTGTCAACATTCGATAAAGAAATAACTTGTTATGGCCTAGGCCGATAAAAATTTTTATGAAGCAAGTAATTAGTTCGATTTTTTCTCGCTAGGGGTATTGTTTTGACAAATTAATCCTTTTCTAAGAAATTAACGTACTAAACTGGTTTAATTTATTTATAATAAGCACTAATTTGTTTGTTTTACTGTTAATGTTTATTATTTTTCATTAAATTATTGTAAAATTAAATATAAATAATAAAACAAAAAGTGAGGTTAGGACATTGCAATTTGACGTTTCTGTGGATTTCACAGGTGTGTTTTCTTTTTCTACGATTTAAATTATCTTTAAGTTTTAATTTGCTTTAAGTTTTCAGTGAAATTAAATGTTAAACACAGCGTAAACATTCCAAACTACCTATTTTTTTAATAAAAATGCAAACAAATTAAAGATAGATACCTATTTATTAAACAATTAATTGAATTCAATGTAATAGCAAGAGGGTAAGTAAACCATTTTCTTACAAAAATCCATTTCTACTTAAATCATGTAGCTAGGTATTGTTAAACTATTACTGCTTCTAACAGGAATAATAATTATTGTACATTTAATGTAATCTTTAGCTAATAAATAAATGAGATTATAAAAAAGTGAGGTTAGGCCGCTTTCATGTTGAATTAAATTGACCTATATAAAGTGCTTTGAAGATAAAATGTTGTATGCCATTCGGCCAAGAAGTGTCTTTTTGTGCTTCGCTCAATTGTAGGCCTCCGCTTAGCACAAGCCTTAGCTTAGCACAAAAAGCCTTACTTCTTAACCTAATGACATAAATAACTATTGTTTTGATTTTAATATAACATTTACGACATTCTATAGATCAAATAAATTTCTAGACATCTTGTTATTAAAAAAATATAAAAAAGATTTTCCCTAACAAGATGTACATGTCGACTTATAATATGAAATGTTATTCTTGAAAAGCTTGTTTTTCAATATTTTTTGTACATATTTTTATTTTATATTTTGTATATAAAAATCTTATATTTGAAATGTTTATTCTTAATACGTAATATTAAATAATATTTTATTATATAAAATGTATAAAGTATTTAATAATAAATAGTATATTATGTTTTAACTAACTAGTTCATTGACATTGACTCAAATAAGTCCTTGAAATAGATATTTTAGAGATCAAATCCTTACAAATGGATTGCTATAAAATATAATGTTCAGTTTCCTTTAATGTTTCAAATATACTTTTAAATAAATTTTGGTGATATAAATGTTTTTAAGGACAATTTGTTTTCAAGCGTTCTTGCTATAAATTAAGCAAGATTTGAGCGTTAAGTTTCATGTAAGTTTAATTGATCCCAGTGGTATTATTAGTTTTCTTTAAGACCCCACACAATTGGACACTCCAAATTATTACATTACCAAAATAGCATAGCCCTTGGAACACGAAGGTAAAAATAAGTAAAACATCTGCATTTTAAAGTCAACTTCTTTATTGAATTGAAGTTTTTCCTAACCAATACATGTTTTAATTAAATTGAGGTCCACAGCGTCCCTAGGCGTTGCAGGTATTGGAATCGCTTCTCGTTTCCCACTGTCGCCTTTCACCTTTGACTTTGTGCCAGTAAAAACTCTTTTATTACAAGCGGATATTTAACTTTCTTTACAATCCATTCTGCAACTTCTGACAAATGAATCTTACATACGTATATATACTAACAACACATATGTTTCAGAAAGTCAGAAAACGTTTACATTTATTACCACCTTATCTTTGAAGAACGAAAAAATACATACTTTGATGTTTCTACGATAAAAAAAAATATTAAAACTTGTTTTATTTTTCAAGCAAGAATTTTTATTTCGTCAAACATAGTCGACCGCCCTTTTGTATTCCCCGTGGGGTTTTCTGTGAAAATCTCTGCAAGGCATATACATGCACTGTCGGATATATCTGGCCATCCATCCTGCTGTACAAAGTAACCCGACTGAATATAAATCAACGCCACGCTAACACTACGAATAATCAGACAACATTGTAATATTGTGTTGGATATTTCAATTTTTTATAATAGAAATATAAGTATAATGCTGCTTATTCATCTAGTTTTAAGTAAACTGTATTATATAGAAAAAAGTAAATTTAGTTATAAAGAGTGGTTAAAATTTGAATTATTAATTTTTGAAATTGCACAAGTTTACAAAATTTAAACATTTCATTGTTAAAATCAGACTATTGCTTTCCAAAGGTTTTGAAGCACTGAATTTGAATCCTTATCAAGTTTTTAAAATTTTAAGAAATTCTAACCCAAAAGTTGGTGGTTGGTTACATCCACAGACCACCAAAACAAATGGACGGATTTGTTTACGTTTAAAAAGCGAGTAAAGCATAGTTTCACATTCTAAACACCGTCATTGTCAGAAGTATAGATTACACGCCTTTTTGGAAGTTCATCATAACATAATGAACATTAGTAATTCGTTTGAATAATAAAAAAATTGTAAAAAGGATTTGTTCATCATTTTCTTTAGATATTTTTCTCTATTTAAAGAAAGTACATCATTTTATAATTATTAAAATTAAATTTTAACAACGTTGGTAAATTTGTCATATATGACAGCATAGAAAAAGGTTGACAGCTTGTTGTTTTGTGTTTTCGTTTGTGTATTTCTATCGTGTTTAAGTTAATTATGGAGTTTAAATACATAATATTTTACTAAAAATAACAATACATGGAAATATCGTTTGTAAGTACCTACCTACTTATTATTTTTTTAATCCCAATACGTCACTGGAAGAAAACATAAAATTTTATCGCCAATTTAACGCTTAGAATGTGACCGTTTGTTGACGTCACTGGAAGAAAACATAAAATTCTATCTCCAATTTGACGCTTAGACTGTGACCGTTTGTTGACCGCAAACAAAGCATTGTTATTGAATGGCAATGCGCCGTCCATTTGTTTTGGTGGTCTGTGGTTACATCACAAAATAATTATTTTACTCAAACTCGGTAAACATAATATGACATATTATGTCATCTAAAAAATGAAAAAGAGAAAAATACTTAAACCAAACGTTTTACTTGAAAAGGAGAAAGAAATCAAAATGGATTTTGAAGGAAAAGAGTAGTACCTACTTTTAGATGGTCTAATAATTTTTGTTGGAAAAAAAGGCATTCTTCTTTCCAAATTTGGTGATATTCCCTTCGCCCAAGATCACCGGACCTAACGCCCCCGGATTTTTTTGTGGGTATAGCCAGTTAAAGAATAACATTGAGAAAGCCATTACCAATATTGAAATGTGACAAGACCAGATGACCAGGTGGGAGGAGTGCTTAGAGCAAAATGGTTAATATTTATATACCGTAGTGTTTAAAAAATAAAACCGTTGAAATAATATTTTTTTAAAGTCACCTTGTATATTATTTTTATATGGCATTGTCCTACTTAGTCTGCCTTATTTGAACTGTAATATTAATGGTATAGAATAAATAAAAAAGTAATAAATCAAAAAAGACCTTGAGCCCTTTGATTTCAAGAAACCCTTAAATATTTATTGTTATTTTTCGTTGGTTGCAATATTTAAAAACATTGAGTTTCCCTCACGTAAGATGTTTGTTAGATCCAATCATATGTGATTTATTTTCAAGGTACCCCAAGGGCATTTATTAAACCCGACTTCTGCTGTAAACCACACTTTTGTCTGGCGTTATAAATTATGAAGGTTTTTTATTACTTGTGCAAACTGATTTTTAATAAAAAAGAAGGAAAGAAGGCAGATAAGAATTTATCACAATTTGTTTTATATTGTATTTCTAAACTCACACTTTACACTTCTTCCTTCGCGAAATTTCATTATTATAATTTTAACTTTGACAACATCGTAGGGTTTCCAGTGTCACGTGTCGGTCAAGGTGTCACCATGGATACATCCAATATGTTTGCCAGTCTACCCCTGTTGCTTTTCTATGGTTGTTCGCCTCTCATACTTTGTCGTTCCATTCCTCCCTTTCCTTTTCTAAGAAATTGATGTTTTGTTGTTAATATTAGTTTGAAACTATTTTTGTTATTGAAAAAAATATAGCGGGCGTTTTCACTTCCTTTACTTCACTTAATAACAAGACTTCTAGAAATAAAGACATAATTTTGTGTATGAGGAGTGTTTCATTAAAAGTAATGTATTTTCTTCAAAATATATATATTTATTTAGATTTTTATTTTGGCATTAAGTACAATCAATATTATAATTATATATGGGCGAATTTTCGTTAAATGTACATTTTGTATATATATTTTGTCCAGGCAGGTCAATTTGATCAATTTTTTTTCCTTTGTGATAGAACAGTGTAATAGACTGCGAAAAAATTCTATAAGTTTATAATTAACAAAAATAAACTTTAAAGAAATAAAACTTATAGGGTTAATCTGAAATAGGGAAGGAACACAAGGAAGAAATGAAACATTGTCCTCCTCCTAACGCATCTTCCTAAACGTTTTATGACACATTGCTTTTGACTTTTTCAAACGTTATTTTTCAGAAATACTGTTAAATGTAAATATCTTTCGGCATTTGTTTCGCATTTCTACTATACTATAATACAAAATGAAATTAAAAAAGTTAACTTCTACAACAAGAGTTGTATACAACTCTTTGGTGTCTTACAAAACTCTACATATATGTAGAGTTTTGTAAAAGACACCAAAAAATGTACGCAAAAAAATCTTACCTTTAAAATATTTACAAAAAAATTCACACACTTTACACGTGCTCACTTGTTGTTGCCGAACTATCAAACTGGATGCCCTTTAGAAATAAAACGCTAGTATCTCTATCTCGTGTCTCTATTTTGAAGCAGTCGGCATAGAAGACGATGTTAGAAAAATGACAAGATTTTTGAATGTCAACTTTAATATTTTTTTCTTCTTTGTAGAAAACTATTTTAGCCTTATATACGAATAAAAGAACTTTCCATTGTTTAAAAATAATTTATTTTTTCAGAAGAAAGCTGCAAAAAAAAGAATATAATAATTTAAATTAAAAAATAGCCTCTGGGGACAGTTAGGTTACAGGACATTTCACCTAGTTTTTCTGCCATATATAGAAACACAAAGTAATTAAAAAAAAATACGATGGGTCCTAACAGGAAGGGGCTATTTAAATATAATAAATACAAAACTTATCAACAAAGGTCAAAAATAAATATAAAATTAGCTGAGGACAGCAAATGTACATTTAACGAAAATTTGATCATACTCGTATATGGATTTTTTTTTATTGGTTTAGGCAATTTTTAATAGTTTTTATTAAAGACAAGTTTATTAAAAAGAACATAATATGTTATATTATAAACATTTTATATGAGGGTTATATTATAACCCTCATATAAAATGTTTATGATATTGGTTCAATAATTTTGCTTTAACATTATTTTTGGATGGAGCTGCAACGAAATAAACTAATAAAAAACAAAAACATATATGTACCAAGGCGAGAGCAGGAAGATTACTTAGTCTAGCTGCAAAAATAACTGAAAATATGCCGGTTCCATAACTTTAACACCAAGGCGGGTAAAACAAATGTTATTTATGATCATGTAGCTAAATAAAGTTTGCCTAGTTTTTGTACAGAAATGTACAAAGTAATAGTATATTGTAGACCAAGGTCATATTTTTTTATGCTCTTGTTTAATTCTCATTTCTACACAACATGACTGCAATAATTTTTCAAAATCCCTAAAAAAATATTAGTATATTACATAACAAGGGCAGGAAGGCATTAAATTTAATGCAACTAGTATAAAGTTTGCTGCACAAACGAAGAGAGGGCACCACTCACACGAGTTGCTTTCATTTTCTTCCTGGCTGAGTTAAGCACGCTATTTTGTACAATACCCTTATCGAAAGATATGGATTACACAAATTGAAAAAACAACTAAGAAAACAATTGTAACGACGGAGTGATTTTTGTAGGTTAGAGTAAAACGATTCAAGTTGGTTGCAATGGGCACTTCGTTTTCGACCAATCATACGCCATTAATTTTTTTTGTCTGGCTATGTCTTTACTTTTTTCCATAGGGTCCCTATGATAGGGATGCAAAAATAATTTATATAACATATGGGACTCTCGTCTCACTCTACACTTTACAGGCATTGAAAATCAATCTTTAAAAAAAAATACGGTCTGTCAACAAACAAAAACAACAAAACAAACAGCCTGTAGCACACACATTGATGCGCAGAAAAGTTATCCACTTTTTTTTAATTCAAAATAATAATTAATGTGCAGAATATTGATCAGTGCAGGTTCTGACACTACTCATTAATGTCACATTGATGTTGTAAGAGTATCCCGTAATGTTTTATTAGAAATTGTATAATTTTAAATGGTAGGTACCCTGACACTGACATATTAAGTTGATTAGTGTTCTACGCATCAATGCATTGAACCATGTTTAGTGTTCTCTGATCAATAGTTACTGTTTTATTTTCACCGTGTAGTTAGATATAACTTTTTGCAGAAATCTAATGGTAATTTAATATTAAAAATTTACCAAAAAAGTTTATTAGGATCAATTAATTTTTTTTAAATTAACATATTATTGCAGCGCAACTTTACCTTAGTGTAGAAAGAAAATATAACGTAGGAGTGTCATCAATGTAAGAATATAGCTTAGACATTGTAAAGGGTGTCCCATTAAGACCGCCTATTTTAAATTTATAAATTTAAAATAGGCGGTCTTAATGGGACACCCTTTACACTATAGTGTCATTTTTTTTGTGTCAATCGTACAGCTTTGTTGTTGGACAGTGGTCATGTGTGAACATTAAGGTTAAGTCATGGAGATTTACACGGCCGCACAACCCATAGAAATTGTAAAAATCCACTATCGAAATGGTGAGAATTTTTCGGAAACGGTTTGAAGATATCGTGAATTTTTCGGTCACCATATCGCACCTTCTCTCCGTACTGTGGTCCGATTAATCGAGCAATTTAAAACGATTGGGTCAATTCAAACCAAAAAGAGACATGTCCGTCCTCGTGCATCTCGGTCTGCTGAAAATATTGCAGCAGTTAGTGAAAGTGTTGAACATAATTCTTTCACCTCAATTCGCCACCGTTCCCAGCAATTGAGACTCAGTTTACAGCCAATTTTGGCCAAAGACCTGCATTTTCATGCTTACAAGATTTGGTTGACACAATATTTAAAGACAGCAGACCATGCACAGCAACAAAACCATGGAATTATTGAGGACAAAATTTAAAGGGAGAGTTATCTCGCGCCGCGAGGATGTGATGTGGCCAGGCCGACCATGCGATTTGACGCCGTTTGATTTTTTTCTTTGGGGTTTTTTGAAGGAAAAGGTTTATGCTAATAACCTAAGAGCAGTTCCTAAACTAAATCATGAGATTCGACGGGTCATTGATGAAATTGAGCCGGCACTATGCCAAAATGTAATCGAAAATTTTGTCAAAAGTATCAATGTCACGAGGCGGCCATTTATCGGATATTGTGTTACACATTTAACCTCCATGTCTCCCCTTCTTATTGCAATAAAAATATCTTAACTTTTTAAATAAACACTGCATTTTTTTTTAATTTTAAAATAGGCGGTCTTAATGGGACACCCTTTATTTCCAAGCCGCAGGAGCTTAAAAAAATTCCACTATATATTTAAATACACAGAAAAAACGCTAGCATAGCATGAATGGGTGAGCCATTAAACCAATGGGATCTTGTAATCCGTATTCCTGAATAACAGTTCCTATAATACCAATAGGTAGTTAGCACTTGGTTTATAATCGTTTACTGTTTTTAAATTGACAACAAAAGTTATCGCTCCTAAATCTATTGATATTCATATTAATATTGATTTATTAGAATGGTAGAATGTTATTGCATTAAATACTAATTTTATTTATTTAATAACGTTACTATTGTATGTATACTATGTATACATTTAACCCAATAAATTCTTTGACATTTAGTCAAAATATTTCCCTATTTTGGTTTAATAGTAATTAATTGAGCAAATAACAATTTAGATTCCTTCAATTTTAATGCATTCAATGACAGCGCTGTTCTTGGTACAATGTTAGATTTTTTTCTGTGTATAAGTGTAGGTTGTGTTATAGTTTAAAAAAAAAAATTACTAATTCACTTTGATTAAAATTGCCAAATAAAATTAATACCATTTTAGAATTAAGTACAAATCATTTAAACTCTATCTAATTTCCTTCAAATAGATATAGAACATTCCAATAAGGTAATTAAAGTTAATTTTCTGATATAATTAGTGGAGGCATTTGAAGCAATAATAAGTTTTAATGATACGTTTACCAATTAAGATTTTACGACATATAACTATTAAAAGGCCATCTTAAGTTTCCGTTTAAGTAGTTTACGTAGCGCCCCGTTGTTTACTCTGCCCTTATATTTATATCGTACATAACCTCACATCTCGCTGCTTAATGTTTCCTCCCCTTAATTTCTGCCACAACAGAGAACCCAATAATAGTAAATGTTTAACATCGGACCATTTTCCTTCCTCGTTTCCACTTTACACACGACTTACGCTACAATTAAAAGCCTAGATTGCTTTCGATTTATTATTCTAAGGTTCAAATCTCTGTTTCAATTAGAATCCTATAATTGTCGACTACTTTCGCCTTTATTTACCAATTATTTTGGTAATGTTGCCATTTTGGACCCGAAACAACTCTACTGATTACAAGCTTCAAAATATATATATCTATGTGATTACTAGATTTACAATAATAGGTGGCTTATAGAATATTTGGCCCTCAATCAAAAATTTAACAGTTGTAGTGGACACGGGTTTACATAATAGTAAGATTAATTATTTTTTTTTCCTTTATAATTTATTTCCTTAAAAGTTTTTCCTACACTAGTGATTCTTTGCCTTTACATGCGACGAAGTCTGGAATAGGTTTTCCATTTAGGAGTTTTTCCATTCTTCTCACGCCCACGTCTAATATCATTTTGATATTATTACCATATCAGACTGTTACAGGAATATAAATTACTTATTTTTATATTTATACCTACCTAGACATTAATTTAATGAAAATCGTATAGCTGGCTTGTTTGTAAGCTAAACTAACATTTATCAAAATATCATGGATAAATTGTTTATGAGTCTATTAAAGGTGCACCAGTTCTATACAGGTTGCCCCGCAAATGGTGCATTATAAAATATTATTAAATTTTAAGTAAAATTAAATTTACACCGTATTAATAAACATCAGAAATATTTTACATTTCACAAAGGTTGTCCTGGAAATAATCCAAATGAGGCAATTAAAGTTGATATGGTTAAAAGAAAATTGTTTTCTATGTTCTATATAAATAAACAGTCTCAAAACATTAAAATAACAATGGATATTCACATTACCAGATGGAAGTTTACTTTTAGGTGCGAGATATATTTGAATGACCGAGGAAGAGCGTACGTAGCCGAGACTATTTAAAAACTGCAAGCCCTGAAAGGGTTTTCGCAGCGTGTAATATATTAAACTTTTCATTCTGCCCTCGACATTTAATAACGCTTAAATAAGACATTTGTAAAAAACGATTCAGTGATAATTACCAATAACTAATAAAATTACTATTAGGTTGCTTGATGTCATCATTATATGGGTAACAAAGTCTATGGTAACAAAAATGCTTTGTTTAAAAAAAAATTGTTTGGCAACAATCAAATCATTAAATCAAATAAAATTTGAAGGGGTAAAACGCAACAGGGTACAAGTACAAACAATTTTGAAAAAAGTATCCAGATTTTTGTATATTTCAATATAAAATATACAAAATAAAAAGAAAACAAAGTAAAAGGCCGCAATGTGGTGGTGTGGTTGGCTGTAAAAGGCGCTTGGATATATAATAAAGCGTCTAAAACCTTCAATAACATTTTTTAAACGTCAAACCTAAAAAAATGATAACTCGATAATTTCAATGTAAGTTACAGCCCCAATTGGAACACACCAAGACCCGATTGATAAAAGAAATGGAATTATTTGTTAATGGGGGTAAACGTGGGTACAATGTGCCTACGAATTCTTGAAAACCATTTTTTCAACTAAAAAGATATCTTTCGTTAGTTTGTTTGTTCATTTATTTTAAATTGGTCCCGGGATCCCAGGACCTTTGGTCCCGAAAGTTCCGGGATTGGAAAAAGGGCTCGGGATTGACACCCCTAGTACAAGTAGTGACATTACATCATGACGATCTCCTGTCCCCTATTCACAGAGCCCCTTAATTTTTGGATGAAGTTTAACTGGCCTTTTCTCGCTGGTCCAATATAGGACCAGCTTGGTTCAGTTAAAAGCAGTAAGCTAAATAATTAAGCACAGTAAGAGAAGGTAAGAAAAATAGTGTGCTGGAAGCAGATATTTAGGGAAAAATAAATTAAAAAAAACCTTTAAAAATTGTGGTGGTCAATGATATCTGTACTACCCACGTGGTGTTGGGTTCTGAGGGTTAAGCTACCGCGGTGTTAGTGATGCATCAGGGGTCGCGAAATATCGGCAATCTGCCATAGATTAAGCCGAGTTTGGAAAAGACACTTCCGCGCATTTCCGCACTGTTGAGCGTGCGGAAAAGTGCAACTTTCCGCACGGTTATGGTTGTGAAAAGTAGCAACTTTCCGCTCTCTTAAGCACACTTGTAGAAAATAGTATTATACCACAAAGTAGATTTTACTAGTTGAGGACGAGTTTGCAATAGAGTCCAAGACTGGGCAAAACTAACCTCCTACGTGGTGTAGGTATAACGTTTTAGCTGCTCCCAGAGCTAGGTTTATGTAATAAACATACTTTTTTGATCAATTTATGTTGACACTAAAGGATGTCTGCTATAAATTTGTCGTTATTAAGACGTTGTTTAAAGTAAGTAGCTCACTTACCCTCCGTCGTCAATAGCTACCAGCCTTTCAAGGTAAATTCAACGTACCTGCTATAAAACAATGTAACCAAAACTGCTCATCGTACACCTTAGAAACCTCGCCCAAAAATTTCTATTGTCGGAATTCCGTAATTAGCTTTACTAGTATTTTTCGTTCAGCACTGGACACTGTTTTCTTCCTAACCTGTTTTTCTTCACCTTAAAGCGCACCAAAAGAGACCATATGTATTTTTGTCGCTAAATCCGAATTTAAAAAAACACGTTTTTTACATATTTATTAATAATTGAAACTTTGACAAAATGTCTTACTTTTGATCCGTATAAAATTTAAAAGTTTTCATGCTAAACAACTACTACAAGTTCGATGGAGCTAAATACGTGTCATCAGGAAACTTCGGCCAACCTACGGTTGCGACTTCTAAATTGCATAAGCATCTACACAGATTATATCTGAAAAGTATAGGGCAGGTTTATTAATACTTTTTTACTTGCTAAACAATTTATAGATCGTAGATTTCTTAAAAGAAGCATTAAACTTAACAGCTCTTGGATTTGGTATCCAAGAAATTTCAATTAATTAAAGCAAATAATTCCATGCCTTAAGAAGTTGCTGCAACGTATTACCAAACATCTTCACAATGTTATTTTTCTAACAGAAAAAATAAACTTTATAATACCATTTATTTTAATTCAATAATATTTTAATTAAAATTTGTAAGCCTTTAAATAAGAAAAAAACGTGTAAGCAAACCATGTGGTATATTTTAAATTTTACCAAAAAATCAGACAATAATATGAAAGCAAAATATGCAATAATAAAAAAATATTATTGGGTTTTCACCAGTTTGCATCGTAAAAGTAAATAATATTTCTTAATATATATAAGCTAAGGTATAAGGTTCATTTTTAATTAAAAATTAAACGTAGATCTTTATTACACGAATACAATTTTTCTAATCCTAAGGTAAAATCCAGATCGAAATCAGGACGAGCCTGATTGATAATGGAAGTCTTGGCCAATATCACCTGACCCTTCGTTTCTATAGATACTTAATTAAATGTGTCTTTGAGAAATGGCTCTTCCATGCCCGAGGAATTCTAAATTGCGATTGGTTAATATAAGGGGAGTCACGTATTGCACTTTGTACTAACTTTGCTGATTTATTTATTGCGATTAATTAAGTTTAATGGCCTAATAAACTGTAGTGTCGCTATAAAGAGATCTTCGAAATAATATTTTATAGTTTGAAAAGTTTTCTTTCGTAATTATATTTATTGCTTGGTGTGTGCTAATTTAAAATCTGCACCCTTGATTAAGGTGACAACAAGTAAGGTTAACATGTTTAATTTATCTCTTTTATCTATTTTGCCTTCATAATGACTTCATTATAACACCGCTTTCGGTGCTTGGGATACTTTATCCCACCCAAAATTTTGATTTTATAGGTTGGCTATACTTTAAACAGCATAATATTTTGCATATTGGTTATAATATTTTTATGATATTTCTAGTAGTGCCGAGACTTTTCTGACAATAAATTTTGTTTAACACCTAAGAAAATCCTTTTTTTCTTCTTTAACATTATAATTTACTTATTTACAATAAGCGGTTGTTATTAACCGCTTATTGTAAATAAGTAAATTAAGGACGGCATGGCGAATAAATTTTGACATTAACTGTCAAACCAACTATTTAAAGTAAAATTCGACCAAATTAAATTTAAGGTATAAAATTATTTTTTTTTATAAAATTTTTGCAAAATAGATAAAATAGCATAAAGAACTCATGTCATAAGACCTTTTGTGGCACTTGTCCATTACAAAACTCGCTCCTTCGTCGCTGGTTTTATAAATTGTCCGCGTGCGACAAAATGACGTCTTATAACATTAGTTCTTTAATAAACTATTATGATACGGAAATAGATGGCTGAAAAAATATATAGAAAAATTTAATTTAATTTAATTTTAATATTACATTGTATTGTATAATATCAATTTAAAATTAAGCGCATTTGGCTGAAAGACCTCGGTCATTGGCCATTTAATCTTATGTTGTAACCTTACATAGTATGTATTTACATAAGGATTAATAAATACGTTATTTATTTTATTACATTGTGTTTTTGGCCAAGATAAATAATTAAAAATTAATAAATTTTCTATAATTTATATTTTTATAAAATTTAACAGTTCGATATTTTAAATTTATACCTACTCACTTAAAGCCTGATTTATAGATTGCCTTCCTTCCTTCCTTCCTCCCGTAAAAGATAAACAATACGAAAACCGTAGTGCTGATTATAGATTCCCGTACGGTTTTCTATAAACCGCACTACGGTTTTCGTATTGTTCATCTTTTACGGGAGGAAGGAAGGAAGGAAGAAAGGCAATCTATAAATCAGGCTTAAAGGTCAAACTGTTTATAAGTTTAGTATAGTTAGTAAAAAGTCGTGTTAAAACTTAAATGTCCTAAAATTTTCAAATTATAATACAAGCCCAAATGTCCCAAATCTGATATAAATTTTTTCTTAAAATCATCCAAGGAATAAGTTTATTAAGTATCAGCATTCAATTAATTAACACCCTATATGTAAACTGTCTAAATCACAGACCACCAAAACAATATTGTTTTGGTGATCTGTGGTCTAAATCATTATGAATATGTCGTAGACAGTCCTTAAAAAGTCAAAACATCATTAAACTAAGGCTCTACGAGAATTATTATCGTCCACCATGTTTAATACGTGTACAGAAATGTGGTAATGTTAATCTAAAATAAAGCTTTTAAAACTATTATTTTGTTTGCAACTATTGCAACATATTTTGTCATCCATATCCAGTTTCTTCAAATTTCTTAACTAAATTACTAATATCTTTCTTATAAGGAAAACGCTTTTTGCTTTTTTGGTTCCGCCATCATTATTATAATATATAATTTAAATAAAACAAAAAATTACAAGAAATAAATAAAACTTTGTATTTATTGGTCTAATAAAAACCATTTTATATTAAAAGGTTTTCCGTAATATTAATTTTCATTTAACTTTACTTTACTTATTTCAAGTAGTATTTCAACCTTCTTAAACAAATGTGTAATTTAAATGGACACTGTTTTTTTTATAAATTCCCCAGTAAAAATATTGTAGAATGATATAAAAGTTAAAAATAGATAGAATATTAAAGTAAGTTATTTATAATAACATGGGCAAAATACAATTATAAACGAAACTGAGTTTGGCAGAAGAAAATAGAGGCGTAACAGAAAAGTGAACCTCCCGGGGCAAGCAACTCAAGATTGAATATGAAAATTTAATCAGGTAATTTCATAGGGGAATGATGCTTGAATGCCCTACAACGTTGTATCTAAGAAATTGTGTACCTAGCTGCTCCTTTTACTTCACTCGACTTCTTCCTCCTATTTTAGGGCCCACAACTAAATGCAAGTTCGTTTGCGATGTTATTAGAAGGCGAATTTGACGCTAATTTTGAATTACGGCTTCCTCACGAGCCACCTAAAAACCCTTATGCATCACCCTAAACACCAATTATAAAGAAAATATGGTTTGTTAAGTCTTGTTGATTTTACAAACTAATTTGAATATACACCCTTGACAAATATAAATTTTTGAAATTTATATTGTGTAAATATATATATATAATATTTAAATCAAAATATTTACACAATATAAATTTCATCTGCAGATAAGACCATAACTTACAAAACTTTGAAATAAGATATTCAAAGTTGAAGTTTTGTAAGGGGTAAAGGAATTGTAGATAATAGTATATTATACTACAAGGGCTGAAAGTTGAATTTTCAAGTTTTAAATTGGGAGAAGGCGGCTATAAAAACATTTAAAATTAGTAAAAAGTGAGGGTAGCCATTTGACAGATTACAGATTTACTTATTTTAAAAAACATTTAATTATTTACTTATTGGAGTAGATAAAGTATAGTTTTACACTCAAGATTACAAGCATTATTCACTCGGATGATTTAAGTCTCTCGCTTGGCGATTCGAGACGCAATTCTTGTACCCTGGATTATCTCTCATATAATAATATACTATTATTAAATATACAATTAAATCTTTGCTTTTCCAAAAAAATGTATAGGTACATTAATTTCTTTTAACAATTTTATTAAACCTACCCTCATTAATTTTTATTTACTTCTTAAAAATTTGTCTTGTTTCAGAGATAATTCGGGAAGACGAAAATTATAAAAGGCATATTGTTAAGGGCTACAGAAAAATTAATCCAATTATAAAAAATGTGATGCTTTAAATTAAAAAGCCCTTATTATAATTCAATGTAAGACGAAGCATTTTAATTTAATTACTTATTCGTATTTAATTTGTGCTTTAGGGATTTTAAAAAGTAGAAGTAGAAGTAGTGCAAATAAAATTAACTTATACTTATGTTAAACGAAAATAATATAAATATTTAATCAAATATTACAAAGTTTTATCAATGTTTTAAAATTTAAAAAAAATATATTTTCCGGCCCTGATAATGAGTTACTATTTAAACGTAACTAAAAATAGTAATAGTAATAGTAAATACAATCAATAAAGGTTTGATTAAAGATTTTGTAAACTTAAAAATATAGGAAAAATTTATAAATTTTAAATAGGTATTTAAAAATTTTAAAATTTGAAAACTAACAGTTTTGGAAATTTGTCCTATCATTTTTTAAACTTATTGTACCATGCGAATTTACACTGTATTATAAATTCCCCCGGCCATATCAGGGGTGACTTACCCCTACTCCTGATATTTACATGCGTTTAAAAGCGTTTCATATATACGGTGTTAACCTGTGACGTCACTTATTTCACCTGCTAAAATTTTACTCTCAACGCGTCAGAAGAGGACAGTAAAAAATTATTTGTTAATTTTAACCAAATATTAACCAGATTTTATGTTAATCCAGGTCCACCCAACTTTATGTTGAGTTATATATAAAATACAAAAATATTTTCCTTTTTTAAAATAATTACAACAAATTTTGTTCAAATTATACAAAATAATATTAACAAACTACAAACTCATGTTAAGAAATCTGATTTTTATAACAGTAAAGTATATTCAAAAAGTGTAATGACGTTATCCTTACGAAATTTAAATTAAACAACATTAAATCATATTATATTTTATATGAATTTAATTTTTACTTGCTTTCTTATTAGTAATTATAATTATTAAATGATAATCGAACAAAACTTTTTATTATAAAGGATCCAATATTAAAAATTCCTTTTATAAATAGAAGATATTTTATTTATGAAAGTCTGTCTATCAAATATTAAATATTTATTAAATTTTATTTCGATTTGGGTTTTAAATTTTTAAAGTCTCCTTCAATTACAATGCAAAATAAATAAATATTAATATTTTGGCAAAATAAGTCAGCAGTTAGCAATTAAGACTCGGGAAAAGCAGGAAATTTGCTATCAAATCAATTCACAAGTGCGATCAACAGTGGCGTAGCTAAAGAAATTGCCCCTTCCCCACTCCGTAAAATTTTATCACGGCCCCCCTCACTTTTGTAATGAGGAGATAAGTTGGTAGTTAAAACGTGTTCATATAATTTTGTTTATTATATTGTTGCTTGCTATCGGTTTGGGCTCTGGGTTCCCTCTAGTGCCGGGATGCCAGATGCCCAAAGTCACACAAAACACTTTTCAAGACATACTTTTTATCATACTTTTCGTAGGTCGGGCATATCAAAATAATATAAACAAAAATCATATTTTTATAAACCACATCACATATTTTAAAATTTAAATCTTCAATCCTATATTTTATTACTGATAAATGCAGCAATTTATAGTAAACCACATATGCATATTTCACAAAATTTGCCTTAAAACGATTGCGGCTTTTCCCATGCACATAGTGAACAAAACTAATTATCAAAAAAACCACTAACATATTTTAGTAATAATAAATTGGGCTTTCCCTAATCAGCAATATTAATCGTAGTCGCATATCAGGGGCAGCGTGGCAATAACCGTTCCGCGTTGTGCTGAAAACGGCGCGTAGCGGCTTCCTATAACAATATGACATCGAGTGAGCCGGTAAATGTCATTTTAGACCACCTAATTAGCACCATAATCTAACACCTAAAATGCCTGTGTGCTCATTTGGCGTTATGCCCAATTAGCATTAAATGTACGTGCGTAGGGAATAATTTAATTTTAATAATGAAATATTATATTGCAGCTCTAATAAAATTTAAATTAAATGATTTTAAAATTTGATATTTTTCATTATAAAGGTGGTTCAAATGTAAAAAACAGTAATTATAGATAAATAGAATATTTTTAATATAAACTAAATTATATTATATAAAAATCAGATTTGTTAACATGAGTTTATAAACTTTAAACAATTTTTGTTATTTCCCTTAAAAAGAGGGGAAAAGGGCCAGCGCTCTCCTTGGTGAACATAACTTTATAATCCACAGTCTATGTTATAATCTTATTGATTTCACTTGTGCCAGTGGTGTGGTAAAATCCAGCATGATAAAAATATCAAAAAGATCACTAAGAACATTAACGATGTAAACCTGTGGTATTAGCAGAAATATATATATATATATATATATATATATATTATTACTATAAAATTTCGACGTTTTGTAAAAGAAATATTTAAGATCTATTTTATAAACGAAGCAGACTAATTGTTTAAAAAGTGAGTTCATATTTTTTTATTTTGTACATCATATAATGGGAGTTAATTTTTTTGTTATAATAAATAATTTGTTTTAAAAACATTACCCAACACCCAACAGTAGGTTGAAAATATGACCATTGAAACAATGCATTGTTACAATGCAAATAGTTTATTGAATTAACAATTAATTTGTTGTTAAATTTACATAAATTTTATTAATATTATAAAAAAAAATTACGAACGAAAAGGGATTAGTAAAATCTATAATATTTCTATGAATAATACCATTAGGGTTTCATTAATACTACAAAACGTTTTTGTAAACGATATAGAACTGTTTTTTTGGACAACTAATAATAACTATATTCATCAATGCGTTTCTGCATCTGGAAAAGTGTTATTTTTATAAACATAAAGTCAAACATTCAATTTTCTTAGTTTCTTTAAGAAACTTTCTTGACCCATCACTGGTAATAGTCTTTGATAGTTTTGATTGTGTTCCACTACACCAAGTTGCCCGACACTGATGAGACCCAATAAAGGTCGAAACAGCTGTCTGTCGGTATTTGAAGTTGGTGGAACGCATTCAAAACAAAAAACTTTGGCGAGGTGTAGGTTCAATTTTTTCTTAACATAAAGTCAATTTACTTTATAATTAATGCAAATGCTAGTACAGAAAGCAGCGTTTCTAGATAAATGATCTTGTTGCCGTAACAAAAGCAATTGTTGGACGAATAGGGATCTTTACATTATTAAGACAAACTAATTTTTTTGTTATATTTATTAAAAAAAAATATTACCAATACCTTATACATGACAATAAGACAATCGGTATTTTCGGACAGTCTCATTTTATTAATTTTGTTAAAATGCTAATAAAATAACAAAATATAATAAATTTCAATACATGCAATTTAATTTGAAATGCCTCTTTAATATATAATGGTTTTCTTCCATATATGCCAAAAATTTGTTGAGTAATAAATTTAATAACCTGCAAATGTATGACGAAATCGACGTCATAAATTATGAAATTCCAATCAGAGGAAAGCAGACAGACGGCGGAGGAAAGTGCGTGAGTCGACTGTTAAAAAATTAATCGGAAAATAAAAAATGAAGGAAAAGCGAGAAACGTGGCCAATGTACACAAAAGTCTTAAAAATAAAGGAAAAACGCAGAGTGGTGGTTACATAAAAAATAATTACTACAGACATTTACTGCGTAGTGAGGATTAGAAATGTAAAAGGGGACTAAAAGTTCATGAGACTTTTTACTGCTCTGTTGACACAACAGCTTTTTATAGTCTATGCTTTTGTAGCGAGTCGGGTGGATTTAAAAAAAGGCAATTTTTGGGAATTAAATTAATTCGTAAAATGGATTGCAAACATTAACAAAAGATTTTTAAAAAAAGAAAGGTAAAATAAATCAAAACTTTTTTTCTTATAGACATCTTTTAAGAATTTTCATTAGATAAAGGAATGTAAGGAATGTAACTATCCCAAGTGTTTCATTTAATATGGGGTAAACTAAAAAAAAGTAAACAGTATTAATTATAAATGAGGAAAGTTATTTGAGGAGCATCCGTGCAAAACCGGCTAAATCCATTTTATTCAGTTTTTGTTTTTTTTTTGATTTCGCATCTTTGGGTTCATTTCTATCGACAACCAAGATAATTCAGTTTAAATCCGACTAAATCCATGTTAAAATCACATTTAAAAGGTAGCTTTAGGAGCAATCCACGTTTTTATAGCAAACCCAGCTATATCCAATAAATAATAATATGTGGCTTGGATATGTCGATACTGCTACTACTAAAATCTGTTTTTTCATGTTTGCACTAAATTTATTTTGTTAATATTTTTGAATAATAAAGGTTTTTCACATTTTATTCGTTTTTTATTCGGTTTCCGAGCGAAACCGGCTATATCCAAAACATTTTTTGAAATTTTGGCCTTAATATAAAGTTTTTGAAAACGAAAGTATGTCTTATAAAACAAGTACCACAAAGCCCACAAAACTCAAGTTTGCTTTTTCTTTTATCTGTAAAGGCCAGGTTTTTGCCAACATTTTATTAAAGTAGATATAGCCGGTTTTGCACGGATGCTCCTCATTTATGTCTAAAGCAATATTGAAAAAATTTACGAAATCAAAACAAAAAATATTTGTCTAATAAATACATTATGTTTATTTATGTAAATACAATGAACATATTAATGTTCATGTAAAATATACAGGGTGTCCCAGAACTCGCGCCACAGAGAAAAAGGGGGCGTGCTGATAGCAATGGAGATGCAAAATTTAAAAATAAAAAATGTCTGGGTAATAATGTAACCTAATGAGAGCAAAAAAGCGGCAGACAATACCGAGAGCTCTCGTCTTGGTTAAATATTTATCAAAATTAATTTTTAACCATATAACTTTTGGAATTATGCAGGGTGTCCTAACAATTGCCCACTAAAAGTTTGCCATGCTAAAGGGGGTTTGTTTTATGTATAAAAAATTACAAGGATTGAGTTTTAATCCCGGCGCATTCGCCATTTTTTAAAAATATTTAACGTCAGAACGGATTTTAGTTCTTGGAACCGGACGGGACGGGACAATTTTTGACTTCTTTAAAATTGTTTTACTTTTTGTGAAACAAAACTTGACAAAAGATACAACGAAAACAGCTCGGGCATATGGCTGCGTGGCGACGCGTTGTACGAACAAAATTCGCACAGTAAAAAATGGTTGATCAAATTTGCACAGTAGTTCAAGGTTAAAAAGTTGTGGAAATAATTCGCGCATTAGAATAAATATAAAAAATGGTAGGGACCTTATAATGGAAGCTTAATGTGCGACGAAATCATGTGTTGTTTGTTTGGCTGCAAGATGTATTGCACAGTGGCGTAGCAGTTTTAAGGAAAATCTAAGAAAGTATGTTAAATGAATACTGAATACTAAATAAGTATTATAATTTTGATCTATAAAATTTTAATTTATACAAATAAATAAAATGGATGTACCTATTATTGACTAATCAAATATTTAATTAATAGTAAAATAAAAAACGTGTCCGCGAAATTTCAAGGGACGCCAATGACTAAAAGGACTTAAAGGTATGCACTTTTTAACATTTTAAGTTATTTAAGACAACAAACAACTGCCAAAACACATCTTAAAACAACACATTTTTAAAATTATAAAATTGTACAATTTTCCAAAATATTGAAAATTTCCAAAAACGAACTCAAAAGTTGCTATTTTAGTTTTACCCTTACTTTCTAAAAAGTGCCAGAAGCCAATTGAACGGCTTGTGCGGGTTAGGGGTAGGAACGGGCCGCGTCCTCTTAGAATGACATCTACAAAATGTGACAAACATTGAATTATCTAATTTTGTTGGAATTTGGTCTTTCGTAACGCTAAGATTTTGTTTACCCCGTCCGCAAAGAAGTTTCACTTAAAAAAAGACAAAAAAAGTTAAAAATTGTCCCGTCCCGTTTCAATAACAAAATTTCATCAAAATCGGTACAACCGTTAAATACTTTCAAAAATGCCCCAGAATTTTAGAGAGTCACAATTTACCCCTTGAGGGATTTAATTTTTAAAATCCTTTCTTAGAGGTTATTTCTATCATTATATGAGCGGCACTCCACGTCTAACTCGCAGCAGAGCAGCAACAGCAGCCTAGCAGTTAAGACCTGAAGATGGTACACGAGATTGTACCGAAACTTCGGAGCAGATCCCGAAAAACCATTAATATATCTAAGAACGTTTTTCCAAATATGTATTACTTAGATTAAGGGTTAAATTTATTTTTTATAATACTCTTCATTTTTTTCTAAAAATAAAAATATAGATTAACTATTAGTAAACCAATTTTAATAATTTTTTGTGCATTTAGTCTTTTGTTCTTATCATATACCTATATTATACGAGAGATCATGCAGGCTATAATTCACCAGAATGAGGTTTGCGCCTCGAGTCGCCAGACGAGAGACTTAATCACCCGCGAGAATAATGCGCATCTCAAGTATAATTCTATACTTTAACTAGTGTTATAAGTAGATAATGAAATAATTTTTAAATATATTTAATAATGAGTTTATTATTGAGAGAAGTTTATAAAACGAATTGCTTACTAGGTATAATTTATCTACGACGAAAATTTATTTAATAAAATTTGACATTTGATGAATTTAACCTCAGTTTTTTGCAATTTATAATAAAGCTAACTTCAGCCCGTGACTAAAATGCCATAGTCACAACTCGTCAATGTAGGAGTAGATAATAGTATAATATGTATCAAGTTTTATAAACGCCATTTTAGTTACGAGTTTTATTAGGCACGAGCGAAGCTTGCGATCGAGTGTTTAATAAAAACGAGTGTCTTGAGAAGTTTATAAAACGAGTTGCATACTATACTTTATCTACGACGAACACAAAGAAGAACTTAAAGCAAATTTTTATTGTTAAAAATTTGACATCTGTCAACTGTCAACGGATTTAACCTCGCTTTTCCCCAATTTATAATAAACCTAACTTCAGCCCGTGACTAAAATGCCCAAAATCCACTGTTGCTAACTTCAGCCCGTGACTAAAACGCCATAAAGTCACAGCTTATCAATGGGGGATTAGATAATAGTATATTATGTATCAAGTTTAATAAAAGCCATTTTAGTTACGAATTTAATTAAGCACGAGGGAAGCTTGCGAGCGAGTTTTTATTAAAAACGAGTGTCTAGAAAAGTTTATAAACGAGTTGCATACTATTCTTTATGTACGATGAACACAAAACAGAATTTAAGCCAATTTTAAATGTCAACTGTCACCCAACCCAATTTATAATAAAGATAACTTCAGCCCGTGACTAAAATGCCCAAAAGCCACTGTTGTTAACTTCAGCCCGTGACTAAAACACCATAAAGTCACAGCTCGTCAATGTAGGAGTAGATAAAATATATTATAATTTTTGTGAATTCATGCATTTGTTTGTACAGGGTGTCCCAAATTGGTTGTCCGTATAGGGTCATATCTCTTAACCTAAAAGAGCTAAAAAAAATCTGTCTACACTAATGAATTCTGTGAAAAAAAGTGCCTACATAATATTTTAAACCTGTATTCGTAACTCAAATATTAACGAAGCTACAAGCATTTGTCAAAATTGGCAAAACTTGACAAAATAGGTATATCTTCTAAACAAATGCAAATCGAGAAAATTCAAAGACATCCGATGTAAAAAAGACGACGGGGATGCGTGGTCGAATTTTTTCTAGCATTTATATTTACTGAGACACGGACAACCAATTTGGGACATCCTGTACAATGTACAGTGTACATAGTTATAAACAAATAAATCTTAAAACTTAGTATTTATTTTTATAGCCCACTGAAAACCGAGTTTTTATTTTAATTGCATAAAAATAGAAACCAGTTCCTTTAAACTTATCTTATCCACAAGAAAATAACTTTGAAATAAGAGCATGCAAAATAATTACTGTAAACGTAAACCACCAAGCAGGATTAAAAAATGTACAAGGGTAATCCACCGAGTAAAAGCAGCGGGGTTCATGAACCTTTTTACTACGACGTTAATAGAACTGTTTTTTAGGATGGCAAATGCCGCGTTCTCAAAGAAATCCTTTGTGACAACTTTACGGAGACATGCAATCTGACAATATAAAAAGTTTAAAGAACATCGTTGTCTGCATTTGAATATACAGAATCATTTATTTTATTTTCATCCCTAAAACTGTTTTATGTAAGTAGTTAAACTATTCGATTCTAGATTGACACTTTATTTATGAATACCTAAATTTATTATTTATAAACCTATAACGTTTATCGACATTCATCAAAAAATATATATTTCATAAAAGATTTTGATTTTGTAACCAGGAGAATGTCTTGTTAATATTTAAGAAAATATAATATTTTAATTTTATATGTTAATAACAAAAGAATATAAGTATATAATTTTATTTTGTAAAATTTTAACATAATTTTGTGTAGAACACCCGTTGGTTGAATTAGTGAAATAGGATTTTGTTATTAAATCTACAAAATGTGACTAAAATCATTTACAAATTTTTACACAATAATGGATTATTCTTTGCCCCGGACAAAAAATGCTCTAGCTTATGATATTAATCTTCTTTTTTTTTGCATACTAGTGATTCTTGTAAAAATGTTATAAACAGTCAAATAAATACCAATCCTTTGATATTTATTTTTAAAAAATATGTTATTTCTAATATCATGACTATGGCACATGAGTACTATTACGTAGTACTAAAATTTATTTTAATTTTTAATCCCCTTATATTCTTAACAAATTAAGTGAGGCAAAAACACTTGCGGCGTAACATGTAAAGGAAAACTAAATGGATACACACATGTGGTAGACACGCACGTGTGAATTTCCCGCAGAATTATTCCAGATTAATGCTTATTAAGTCTAAGTTATTCCAAAATAAGAAAAGTTTCCGATTTTCGCCTAGGGTATTTTAAAGCGTATTAAAAAGTACAATGTATTTAGTTTATTTAAGTATTTTGTAACATTTTTTATATGGATTTACTTTACATACTTCTATAGATAGATTAAATGTTATTAAAATAAACCTAAACAACAAAAAGAAAAAACCCTTGCGAAAATCTTTTGGGTTAGCAGTGGAGCACATACTTCCACACATTTACAAATCATTTCTAACGGAGACTGTTTCTTTTTCGTGGGGTTAAAGTAGGGGAAGTGAGAACCATATTTTTGTGCCTATTTGGAAAGTAGGTATAATTAATACTTTTTAATAAATTGTGTAAATTGTATGAAAAAATAGGATATTACAACAATAAAAACCCAAAATGATGATATTTTAGATTTTATAATGGCAGGTTTATAACATCGAGAATTTGGCAACGTCGTACTTCTACCACGATAGCCAAAAGGGTTTTATCATAGACATACTAATATGTAGATGTTTTTTATAATTAACCATTTTGTTTGGCATTGTTTTTTTTCCATTTTGTTTACGAGATTTTTAGTGGCTTTCACATAATAAGCATATTATGCCACTTAAGCACGACGTAAGCAAATGATTTAGAAATATTTGATACAACCTAAATTATATTTAGTTTACAATTCGTATCATATGTGGATTTATTACTGTCTATGGTATCATAGATTGAATGTAAGAATAAATTGGTACATTTTTAATTTTTAAATTTAAATTCCACCATTTAAAATAGTGTATTTCCTTATTTCAATAGAGACGTTTATTATTATTATTATTATTATATATTTTAAATCCCAATTATGAACTGGCTATGCGCATAAGGTAAAATGATCCAGCAAATCGACAAATTTCCTCTCAAAAAAGGAAACAAGGTCATCTATAGAAAATATAGCGAATAAGTGGTATATGTGTGGTAGTACGTGCAGTGGAGTCACAGTTACTCCACCTTTTATTGTTGTTAGATGCAGAGTAAGTTTTCTGCTGAAAACATAGATTGCCATGTCCGTTGGATGGTAGATGTCGCTGAGAACTCTGTGTTGATACAGGGCTACCCGGGACTGATGAAGACCAAGACTCCGTTGGTGCCTGGCGGAAAGCACATCACACTTCTCCCTAGACTCCCTAGATCTTCCTAGACGGATTTTTCATATTTTTCTAGATTTCCCCAGGTTTAATTATCCCCTTTATAAATTATTTATAAATTAAAAAGTTTGTATTTCAGGCAAATTCAGAGTTTATTTGTGCTGTTTTCGGTATTAACTTATAATAGAGCGCTAAATAGCAAACGTTTCTATTTTAAGGCTAATTTAATGGTTTTAAAAATTTGTCCAACTGGCAATCATGACTCATAAGAATCACTTTCTATTTAGAATTTATTTTTGATCTGAATTCGAAAAATAAATATTAGTAAATATTGAATACTCGCCACTTCTTGGTACCATTACGAAATTACGTCAACTGAGCATAGGGCGTTCTCGCCAAGTTATAACGCGTGTTATAACTTTTAAAAAAATGTTGGCTATTTGTTCAATTTTAGAAAACAAGTGCCAACGGCTACGCCCACATGCGTCGAGCTTCGCCAAGTTATAACGCGCGGCCTGTACCTATCTAAATTATCGCTATTTATCATAAATCCCTGAATAGTGTATTTATTTGTTTTGCGTCTTAAAGCTTATTCACATCCTCTTAATAAGCGTAACTTAATTTAAGTGAGAGACGTAAGTTGAAATACATTGAAACCAATACAGCTGTTTACATTTGTAGAAAACTTAACGTATTCAAAAGTTGGGTCCGGCTCAACTTAAGGGAATACGTTTCTTACGTGGGCCAATCACATGCTCAGTAAAACGATATAGGGCTATCTTGTTGTTTCACTTTTATAGATAGATAGGCACCCAGTTTACATCGATGTATACATTGCTTGTATATTACGTTCTTTGTATTAAGACAACTAACAGACGTAGGTTTCTTCAGTTAAATTAAGTTAAGTTACGCTTATTAAGTGGATGTGAATGAGCTTTTATCGACATTTAAAATGTGTTAGTAGATTGATAATGTACTTACTGGAGTATTCCTGTTGCGCCTGTGCAAGCAGTGATGCAAAAACATGGCTATCAACCGGTCTATTTGGTATGTCATCGTCGCTGCTGCTGTAGCTACGCTCCTGTCTCCACTCAAGACTCCGCTGTCGTCTCATACCAGCCATATTGTTTTTGCTGCGCCCAGTCAAACTACCGCTTCCTAAGGCCTTCATGACAGCCAGCCCATCTAAAAGCAAAAAAAAATAAATTAGTTATGTTTTTTTTGACCAAACGATTAAAAGTCAATATTTTTCAGATATTTCGTTTTTTTGTTTTATGTTTAAAATTATCAAATTATAGTATATTATGTATCAAGTTTGATAAACACCATTTTAGTCACGAATTTAATTTGGGCACAAGCGAGTTTTTAATTAAATGAGTTTATAAACAAATTCGATACTATACTTTTTCTACGACAAAACTTAGTATTATCTAAAAAATGATTTTCACATTTATTTATTATTTTACAAGAAAGGCACTTTACTTTAAGGATTGTATTTGAGAACTGTCAACCAACTGAAAACTAACTTAAGCACGTGACTAAAACCTGTTGCTAACTTCAGCCCGTGACTAAAGGGCCATAAAGCCACAACTTGTTAATGTGTATTTAAAAGGTCACAGTGTCATGGAAACATGTATGATGCGTTTTAAAGGTGGGAGTAGCAAAAAGTATTAAACATACCTATTGTAACAAAACTTTGAAAGTGTATGTCTTAAAACATTATTTATAATTAAGTGTGTCAGATTCATACAATTATAAAATTAAAAACTTAATAATAAGTTTCATTACACTCCAAGTTTGTTAAAAATAAGTTACCTAACAGCTCCCACATAGATATTAATGAGCATTTAAATAACTCTTAATTACCCCTAACTCCTGAAACCTTGTTAGCTTCTCATTAAAATACTCAAAGGCGTTTTTCCCCACATATTAACGTCATATTAAATTTATTTCTTAAAGGACCAACAGACGTTTTCAAAGATGACAATAAATTTTGCTTGAGATAATTTAAAAAATTTAAATAATCATTTATCATTACACGCACCAATTAACTTGGAATATATTTAGGACGTTTTTATTTTTGACACGTACAATATGTTTTAGTTATTTATGAGAGTGATTTTAAAGTCTTAGTTTATTAATAGAAATTGGAATTTAAAATTATTAAAATAAATATATTATAAAATTGAAATATAAAGCAAATAAAATATATATAAATAATTTACTTTTTAATGACAAATTCGTTGGATGATTGTTTATTTTTAATCAAAAATAAATTATTGTTTATTTATTTAATTTTATAAAACATAGCAAAATTAAAATAAAACTCCCATTTAGTTTTTGAAAGCTTTGTCTTTTATCGATTAATCAACTAAATTGATGTGGTTATCACTTATTGATTCACAGCAAATATTTGAGGGCGCAAAACAAATACACTAGAAGTAATAGTTTGTGACAATATTAAATGCTAAATTATTTTTTAAATCAATAAAGTTGTACTTTTAATATTGATAAAAAGTTCAACAAAAAAATATAAAATAGGACACATTCTAATTTTTTACCTTAGATTTATATAATTTATAATAATTTATATAATTTTAAAAGTATTAAGAATAATTTACAATATTTTGGTAAAACATTGTTTTTGTGTAGAAATATAAACATGATTATATTATCCTTTTATACATAAACCTTTTTCTTAGATTTTGTAATTTAGTTATGATTTTTATTACTAAAAAGTATATCATACATTTTTTCTTTTATATATTATTATAATGACGTTTGTGGAAAATTGACTATATCTCAAAAACTGTTCTACTTTTTTAACTTTTATTTAATTTTCGGATTCAGGGGATAATTTTACATAAGAATTGGCTGTTAAATTTTGGGATACCGTGGTATTCCATGGTTAACCATGGTACAAGTGAAAAAGCAGCCACTAATAACTATTAAATAAGTCATTTTTGACTAATTCAATTTTAGAAAGCACATCCAGAATTTCGCCATTGCTTAATTTATGGAAACAAGTAGTAAAAAATATAATCAAATTTACCACCCTGTAATTTGGTTGCCGTTGAGTTTTGGACTAAGAAAATTTAACTTAATTTCCATTGGTGGCTTTATCTCCTAATTTTGCGAGGTGAGGTTATAATAAATTTTGATATTAATAGAAATTACTGAATTATAGTATAAAAAGCATAGTATTACACTTAAAACATCATCTTGGTAAATTATAGCCTGCATTATGTCTTGCACATTAATATATCGTGTATTAATATACCTATAGGTATACATATCCACTATTATTTCGAGTTTATGATGCAGGTATAATATAAAATAGCGTATGAGCCCTTTAGGTACTCAAAAATTTTTACTTTTATAAATCCATTCTTTTTGTGAAAATATGTGCTTATATTTTTGACTAAAGTTATAAGTTATAAGGGCGTTTAGTATAAAATTTATATTTAATATTAACTTGAGTTATTTTAGTTCATCTATTTACAGCCTTATTAAAAATCAATATTTTCCACTAAAAAAATACGAATCCACAACACTGTATATAAATTCTCAAGAACCAAACAATAATGACATCGTAAAACCAGAGCCGAGGTCTTTATTATATCGCAATAAACTTATAATAAATAGAGAAAAATAACGGCATTTCCACCAATAGGATGTCGAAATTTATTTTTAGTGCTTTTTGTTTCTATTACGTAGACTTATATTGTACTAATATAAATAAAATGAACGCTTTTTGCTGTAATGTTCACGCCAGTAAAATTTCCAATGACATTTTGGCGAAGTTTTACAACGGAACGTTTAATCGTTAAACCATAAAATTAATACTTTCATTACGGTATTACATTAGTTCTCCACTTCGATATTGCCTATAAAAAGATTTACTATTATTTGCGTAAATAAAAACTTTTTAAAATAGGAAATTTAAAAATATTTTAAAATGGTTTATTCAAAAAGAAAAGCCACTTAATATACCTCTCTGGAAATAGGTACTGTTTTTAAATCTACATTACAGTGAAACATCTACTCTCTTAAAATTAATGAGTCAAAAATAACTAATAATAAGTCATATTTAACTAATTGTCATAGCGAAAAAGCATTCACTAATAGTCAAATAGTAAAATTCCCCTGAATGTAATAGTCAAATTAGTCTAAAAAAGTATTAAACCAGCTAACCAGTGTTTGAACTCGGGTCTGTTTTTTGTCAAGCGGATGTCAAACCGGTGCTCTACTGTCACTTTTATAAAAATGAGTTTTATTTGTCTATAAATATTGTTAATAATATTTTAAAGCTAAATATCTTTTTTGTTATTCTGTTTTGAGCAAAACTTTTTTGTACTTGGTGTACACCTTAAATACACAAAATTTAGTAATTTTTTAATAAATACAAATATTAAAAGTAGCTCTACAATTTCAATAAGGCAAATTTTCCATTTCTTTACCAAGAAATACTTAATACCTACCTACTGACTGGTCGTATCTAAATAATGCTGCCGACGTCAACTAAGCATGTTATGGATTCAATACAAAACGTTGTATACTATATTTGATCCATATGTGCCGTTATTCAAAAGTTCGAAATCAACACAATACCCTTCTTGGTAGATGCAAGATATTAAATAAAATTTAAAACTCAAAGTCATTTATCATAGAAAATACAAAAGCAATAATTCTCAATTTTACTACAACGAATTTTCTCGATTAAGATCACTAACAAAAACACAAATTGCATTAGCATATAAAACCTACTTAACTAATATAGAAAATAATATTAACTCTGATCCTAAAAACTTTTGGGAATTTATAAACAATAAAAAAAAGAAATAACAGAATTCCAGGCAAACTTACATATAGGTAATACAGAAGAAACATCTGAAAATCCCGAGGATATTGTCAACGGGTTTGCCTCGTATTTTAGTATGTTAGTTTGACTAATTTAAGATAATTCACCATGTTTGTTTAAAATTTGTAGACAATGGTTTCATATTTTTTGAAACTTTCTGGACTGACTTCATCTAAAATTGTATATTAACACGACGTTTCAATTGACCATATGCAAGGAATGCGGTCGATGTTGCCAATGGTAAAAAAATAAAATTCCCTATTGGGAACATTCAATTATATTACGTTGGCTACACTGAAATTTTGAATTTCTCGCACAAACTGACATACATTCTAGTAGTTCACAGAGATAAAGAAGGTAGTTCCAATTTTGTCTATAAATTAAGGTGCGAATTTCAAATGTGGGAATTATTATTATTTATTATTATTAAAAAAAAAGATGGAAATTAATTTATTTTGTGAGGGAAATTCAAATTTTCAACGTAGCCAAAGTAATATAATTGAATGTTTCCAATAGGGAATTTTATTTTTTTACCATTGGCAACATCGACCGCATTCCTTGCCTATGGTCAATTGCTAGTAGATCTGCAATCGCTATCAATTGATTATTTACTTTGAGGAGATCTGCAAATACCCACCCTAATAAACAATCCGTAGGTTATTACGATCCTAATTGTTTAAAATAAATGCATTCAAAAAGCCATGTAAATAAAACTAACATTTAAATTTAGCGCAACGGAAATACAAGTGACATATAAAAGGTAGCGTGCCATTGGTTAGAAAAACTCTCCTGATTAAGTGGGGAAAGGTAGGGGAAAAGAATGCTAGACGCAAGTGACGGGCAGGGGAGAACATTAATTCGAGCATTGAAGCAGAGCCGAGCAACGACCAGGGTTATAAAAATTGTGTGTGCAGAAAAGTGTTGGAAATTGTAGGTTTGTACATTTTAAATTACTAAATTATTGTAGTATAAATATTCACGAGCATTTTGGTATAATTAGTTTACACAAACACCTTGTGTAAAGATAAATATTCGATCAATTGACTTGGCGTCATCGTTCGATCTATTTAGCCGTAATGGCTGACGTTTTAAAATAAACCACGCTGTAAAATTTACGTTTAAAACTAGGTATTTCGTATTATAATTTATATTCTAAGTTATAAACAATTGGTACGTGTATTTTATCTAATAAAAGGCAGGGATTTTTAACGAGTAATTAACAAATTAAAAGAGCAGGAATTTTACGTGTATTTCATCCAATTAAAATAGGCAGGACCGTATTCGATTTAATTAAGCTAAATGTCAGGGCAGTACTTAAGATTATTTAATTAATTTTAATAAATATTTAAAAAAGGGGATTTAACGTAAACGCTGTGTAAATTAAGTGTATTTAATATCGATTTTCTTGAATACGGGATTTATAAAATTGTACTCGCGGATTCACATTTATGTCCCGTAATTATTTAAGTGAATTTTACCAGTCATTTTTAAATATTTGGTATTACGTTTGGAGTGAGTGGCAACAGTAATTGTACGATAACGACATTTGAGTTATCCACTTTCCGTGGAGTCCATGACACAACAAGCCCATTTTGAATTTCTATCCTGTAAATTTTAAGAGGTGTGTAAAGGTCTGTATTCATCTGAATGCGCAACGCAGAAATTGCCCTTTGTGATTTGGTCAATTTATTACCTAGTATTTTATGGTAATTATTAAGTTATTAAAGTTTGCCGACTAATGAGGCATAACGGGCGATTGCAGACCTTCAATTGGAATGACCTCGAAGCCGATTATTATTTACTCCTTTTCCAACAGTTGATTGAGCCTGAACTCTAATAAATATTACATGAAAAATTCGTGTAACAGTAAACTTAAATTCAACAGTAAATAAATATAAAAACTTTATTTGGATGATGGAGGCCTATTGCAGACGGAATGCTTGATGAATAAAGTTAAATTTAAAATACAAAATAGAGACTAAGACTCAATCTACTTTCACCAAACAAACAAACAAACAAATAAACAAACAAATCAGCAAAAAGCGAAGATAAAAATTAAAAATGAAAAACGAGAGCCAAGCTCTAGTATGAGGTATTATTTATCTAATGTTATTTATATATTTATTTATATTTGGGTTGTAGTCGCAGTAAGGAGATATTGTGTGGTTTTAACGGTTGTAGGAGGTCCTTTTCTTTCAGAGTTCACTAAGTTAAATGTCGTTTGGGTTGCGGTTATTTTGTTGCTCTATCCAAATAAATATCATTATTGTTTGTAATAAATTTTAAATATTTTATACGTGTAACTCACTCCCATAATCCCTCATTTTGGAAGGTTTTATGAGCGATACTAAATAAAAAATAAACGGGAGCCTTCCGGGTTTTTGACCTGAGTTCAAACGTAACTTAGTGCCTTTTATTTACTGTAATTTATTATTTCCCTTTTTAATACTTTCCCTATGAATACAACACCTCACAAGTACCTTGGGTTACTAAATTAATGAGCTTTATTACCGTAAGTATTTATTTTATTTATTTGTCGTAATTTAATATAACATTTGCCGTGGTGTTATATTTCATTTATCACTTGGGGTGTAACTTTTTACAGATTCTTTGCTGGGGGGGGTGTGAACGCTTACAACTTGATAACGATTGCAGATCTACTAGCAATTGAAACGTCGTGTCAATAAACAGTTTTAGATGATGTCAGTCCAGGAAGTTTCAAAAAATATGAAACCATTGTCTACAAATTTTAAAAAAAGATGGTGAATTATCTTTAATTAGTCAAACTTTAACTAGGTAGAAAAAAATAACTATTTAAAAGTAAAAGCGACTATTTTATTAGGAAACAATACTGGTATTAATTCATATAGTAGAATTTTGACTATTTCATTTAAGGAGAGTATGTACTCGTATCTATACACCTATAGGTGTCCAGTAGTAGTTTCTCTATTGTAATTTACTGTGAAATCTAGGCTTTTTACTTTGATTTTTTTAAATTACGGTGACTACGATAATAACCCGATATTCACTATATTTCCAAAGTGCCATAATTAAACAAGCTGGTCAATGTCATAAGTACAACATTTTATATTATAGAAAGCTCAAAGATAAATTTTTTTATTATAATTTTAGTTTATTTGTATCTATAAAAAAGTGTTTCTTTGCTTTCAAGGCGAACCCGACTCTGGCACAATTACAAGTATTTTGTTCTTTGTATTTTTCTAAATAATGCCTTTTCGTTACAAAATCTTTTCATCGATTTTCTTTATACGAAACTAAACTGGCTATCAATTTAACTTTAATAAATCAAAATAAAAATCAAAAATATTATTTTATATATTTTTTATTTTAAAATACAATCGACCATTATGTTTAAAAAAAATATGATAAATAGTGCTAATTCGAAATTCCCACTTTTAAAACACAGTGTAGGGAATAACAAAGGGCTCAAGATTGGCCCAGGCTTGGCCCAATTCTACACTACTGGCCCAAGCCTTGAAGCCGGACCAAGTTTAGGTGTATCTCAAAAAGATAATTTTTTGCCAACCTGGTATAGTAGTATTGGGCCAAGACTGGTAATGAACCTCTGGACCAGGACAATATATTGAGGCCTGGGAAAATATTGGGTGGTAAGAACATACCAAAGCTTGGGAGCCAAGGCTTGGTCTTAAAAATCTGGATGAAGCTAGGTCAGAGACTTGAAAGCCAAGACTTGATTTTAAAACCCTGACCGGGGCTTGGTAACAGATTTGAAAGCCAATACTTGGTCTTAAAGGTCTGACTAAAGCTTGGTCAAATACTTGGAAGCAAGACTCGGTTTTGAAAGCCTAGTCAGATTTCAAAATTTGGCTAAAGGCCTGGGCCAATATATCTAATACGAGAGAGGGCAGCTCAACGTACAGCCAGCTTGACCTCGTTTTCAGTCTTGGCATTTCCTACATAGGAGTACAAAAATTACCTGGATCGGTCTAGTGGCTTTTAAAAGTCAGCACAGCTTTAAAAGTTATAGCTGTTCGAAGTTTGAGTGACACATAAACTGCTACATCGTACGCTTATTACCCAGAAGCTTATTAAAATTCTAAAAAAATTTATATAGCACTGTAAAAGGTAATTATTTTTTTAGCTAAGGTTAAGGTCAAAAAATTCTGTAAAAGTCATATAATAATAATGTAATAAACGAGTTTTTATATCCCAACGTAAAGACGTTTTTAATTGAATGCCCTCGAGCAGAATTATTATTGGCAAAACCATCTTGGGCTTGTTAAAAGAACTTGCGATATTTTTAATTTATCATTTTACAATGTTTTATTAGACTTTTAAAAACACAATATTCATTAAATAAAAGTAATGTGGGCGAGCATGAAAATTGTACGTTTTTCACAATCATTTAAATTGTTATGAGCTTAATAAATTTTAACTATTTTCGTTTATTAAAATTTGAAAATGGTGTTTATATTAAAGTCATAAAATTCAAAATTTCGTTTAACAGCATTTTTTTACTGTTATTGTATTAATTCTGTATTAAACGTTACAAATATTAATAATTAGGAGAATTTATTTTTAACAACGTGCGCCAATTTAATCGCAATTTTTGGTTTTTATTATAAATACCATTTTGTTTTATTAAAAATAAATTCTGTAGATGCCTACTATTTATTTATTATAATAATTCGCCTGTCCAGGCTGGATAGCAACTATAGAAATAGGAGATCAAAATAGGTCGATTAACACAAATATACACTCAGATTTGTTAACATGAGTTTCATGAGTTTGTAGTTTGTTAATTTTATTTTGTAAAATTTTATCATAATTTTTTGTAGAAAACCAGGTTTGTAATAATTTTAACAAAGGAAAATATTTTACAGAGTTTTGTAAAGGTAATATGCAATTATGTAAGCATTTTGATATTTTCCAATGTTACAGAATATTTTGTTAAATTGTTTCGTTAAAAAAGTACACGTGATTTCAGGCAGTCAATTAAAACATTTCCTACTGACAATACGCATCAACAAGTTCAAATGACTTCACCGTCTGCAACTTATGTTTCTGCTCACTTTATTCTAATTCATAAGGTCCAACTGTCCAGAGTGATATATATATATATATATATTTATGATATATTAACAAAAATCTATTATTATTGTTATTCGGATTCCTTATACATATTCAACGAGTGTGCATCACTGGTTTAAATTAAAATTACAGGATACAGTGAAATGAGTTAAAGTTACGAAATACATCAGTAAGTGTTGTAGTATTGATAGTAATATTGTACCAAATTTCTTTATGATTTGATGATTTCAGCATACAGTGGATACAGGGATACAGTGAAATAGGTTAAAGTTACGAAATCAGTAATCTGTAAGTGCTGTACGAGTATTGATAGTAATATTGTAGTATTAATAGTTATATTGTACCAAGTTTTTTTATAATTTGATGATTTCAGCATGGGGTGTTATTTAATTTTGTGTATGTAATTTTTATGTTAATTTACATGTATTTATGTACATAGTATTGTATTTACATTTGTATGTAGATATGTGTTAATTTTTTTGTTTGGAAAATTGATTAACAAAGCAACAATTCATATTTAAATTCTTTTTGCTTAAGTTCCCAATTTCCAACTGGGTCTACAAAAAGGTTTGTAAAAATAAGGTCCTACAAGAATTACGGTTAAATTGTTGACAGGATTTTGTTATTAAATCTACAAAATGTTTGTTATAATTACAAATTACTTATTTAATTAGTTACCAGATTACAGTTTATTGTAAACTTAACATAAAGTTATGTGGACCTGGATTTAGTCCAGTGGATTAACATAAAAACTGGTTAATATTAAGTTAAAATTAACAAATATTTTTTTACTGTGTAGTATCTTGGAGAAACAGTCTTGTATTTACAATTTAACAGATTTGTGTTTTAAAACTAATATTTTCCATATTAAAATATCAAATTTTAAATAAATATTACATAATTGCAGAATTGATTAACAAAATATGCAATTTTTGTCTTAAATTTTAACGTTGGTATTACTTCTGTAGCATTTACAGATTTTTTTATAGATTTTTTCAATTTCCAAAAATTAAGGAGAGTGGGAGCATGTGACTTTTGTAATTACACCCCTCATCTAGTGATTTGTAAGGGTAGAAAAGCAGGTGGAAAAAACATAAAGACCACTACACTTTTTAGCTATAAAATGTGTTTTTTGACACGCTCGATAAAATAAATGGGACTTGCTATAAAGTCGAGTGGAAGCTTAAACCTTTGGTTATGTTATAATTAAGTATAAATATTTTTATTTATATAAATCAAGAAGAATCCAAGAATCATATCACATTAGATATGCTGATTATTTAATTTTATTTAATATATTTCACTATTTACCATATGTTAATTTAATGGATTTTAAATTTTAAAACATTAAATTTATATACTTTAAAATTTAAAAAGGCTTTTTTAAAAAGCTTTCTATGTATACAATAAAGAAAATAAAACCCGCTATAGCCTAAAACGATTTAACTTTACAATTAACCCTTTAATGTTTTCAAAACCACTTAACTTGTAGCAAACCAAAGCATTTTATATTATCGTTTACCTACCTTTCATCGATTTTTGGTTTTGCACTTTTATAAGCAGAAAGTTTTACTGAAACTTTAAAGTTTGTTTTTAAACACGTAAAGTTGTTGAAAACTATTTTGGATGTAGAAAAGTACCTGCCGAGGATGCCATTTAAATAATTTACTGAATTGGAAAAACACTCCTTTTATTACTTACCTATTTGCTTAAAGTTTGAAAGTTATCGTTAAAATAACTAAATTTTAATTTTAGTACATTTTCTCTAGTAAAAAGAATGTGTGTGCCTCACCTTTATAAGAACACTATTGCAGTAAAATTTCTGAAGGAGATGGTATAGCAAGCGAGGTTTTATTCTTATAACTTATAAATTATAAGTTATAATGATCTTGCAGATCCTTGGTTCGACTAAACTAGGGAATGCATACAAAATACAATTATTAATTGTAAAACCTAAGATTATATCTATCTGACAAAAGTCGATTTTTTTGTTTGTCTAACGTTGTATAAATATTGATCGTTAATGGCATAACCCGATTGGTCTCAATCATTTTTAAGTGTCTAGGTTAGGATTAATTAGTTAGTAACGAGTGTTGATAACTATAAAGTTTAAATAATAGACCGATTGAAGCTAAAGATATTAAAAACAAATATAATAATTCTGTTATTAGTTTAAAATTCTGGCTTTTATCTTTTGAACTTATACATCGGGAGCTATATTTCATTATTTGATCTTAACTAGTTAAAAACATTTTTAAAGAAAACTATTTTTAGTTCAGATATTTATGGACATTATGGTCTGAAGTAAAAATAGTTAATATTCATATATATATATATATATATATATATATATATATATATATATATATATATATATATATATATATATCAAAGTTATCAAATATTCTACCGTAATATCTATGATATCAAACTTTACTTACAACTTTACACGACCTCTTATCTTAGCACGGCAGAGTAACACTTTATCACCCTGTATCTTTTAAACATACCTAATTAGGAAAAATATTTATTTAGATTTTCGTCTTATTTTGACTTGCTTAATCTGCTCCTAAATTTATGCCACTAAGTTTAGGGACACCTTGTATAGTTGCATTCAATAATATAATTCCTTTCTTTGCAAGAATAGCTAAATAAGTAACGTTGTCTATGAGATAATTTGGGTTCAGAGGTATTTATTTATAAAATTTGCATGGGCAAACTAATGCGCCCGAAGCTTGGCTTTAAACGCGGGGCCATAATTTATTTTTCTTAACTTCCTCCTACCCGTTCGTAAAAGCACAGAAACTGCAAAAAGGTATAAAAGTGTAAGGCCTATGTGTACCCGAACGTTGGTTGTTGGAAAATTTCATCCCGGAAATTTGCAGCTTCCTTTATAGTAAGTGAATCTTGGAGCTTCTTTTCAATTATTCCTTTCCTGTATGATGCAAATCGCAGGTTCTTTATCATTTCCCTCATTTTTACCGATGACAAAGTGGGTCTCTTTGCCCTTTTTCTTACGCTAATTTATTTATTAGGGAGTGTTTCAATCTAAATGAAACTTCGTTTTGTACAATTAAATTACCTAATACATCAAAATTTCAAAGAAAAAAGAGTTTTAAGATAAGAAGTAAATAACAATAGGCTGTGAGAGAAAATTTAGCGGTGACACTGTAGTACAAATAATTTAATTAATTAATTTAATTAACAAATTAAAGTATCACTAAAAACTAAAAACAACATAAAATGTAAATAAGTAATATAAATTGTTAATTTTTTGTAGGTAATGGCAAAGTTAAGGGTTAAAACTCATATTTTTGTGTTTTTTAAGTTGGCAGAACTAAATTTCAAATAACAACTCTAAAAAGTGCTAACAAATAGTTTTTTAGGATTTCCATAAAAATTTCTAAGCCATTAGGATGATTCTATTTGGTTGCTACAGTTTAATAACGAATTTTTGAGACTCTATGGTAAATAACGCCTATGGAAAAACACATATTTCTCATAGATTATTTTAAAAAATTGTTTGCAAAATTGAGAAACAAAATAGGATCATTTTAATAGCTTAAAAATTGATTATTATAGTTTATTTTTTATGAAAATCTCATGAGCGAACTCTTTAGATACAAAATTAAAAAATGGCGTATAAAAACAAATGTTACTTTAAAAATTATTTTCTTCCAATCTGTTCTTTAAAAAAAATCTGAATATATTTTTAAATGTGTTTAATGCCTTAAAAAATCATATATTAAATGTTGGGTTTTCTTCAACACTATATTAATTTAATATTAATTTTTTTTAGTTTAATTTTATTAAATGTTTATTTAGATTTATGTGCAATGTGGGTTGCCTTAATTCAATGGTTAATTTGTTTAATTATGATTTTTCGCGATAATTACGCCCCTGGTGGCAATAACGCCTGATAGAGACAATTGCGTACACACACGTGTAAGAATCACCGAATAACGCGCATACTTAAAAATTCGACGCTTCTCGACCGGCAAGAAAATTGTGTGGTGGTGCTCCTTATTTCAAAGGCAATTTATGAAGAACCAGAACTACAGTCCACTCCGTCAGAAAATAAGCAAGGTAAGTCACTAGGGGTTGTCTCGTTTATTTTTTTTTAATCTTTTACGCAACATTAAATTTAAAAGACATTTTATAAAGACTAGGTATCTTCGATAAAATTATAATAATCTTTTTAAACTATCTCATTGTTGGTAGAAAAGTAATAAATAAATTAAAAGTAATAATTATATTAACTTCTAGTCTGTAAAAAACCCAATTGAAGCCATAAAAAATTTTGAATGCTGTCAAAACTATCTAACCCTACTATCTTCGTTTAATAACACTATGCATAGTGTCATAAATGATAGTTTTATAAACTTTTTTTTTATAAAACAGGGTAGGTACTCTAGTCTAGTTTAACTAATTTTGGGCCGCTGATTTCATAAATGTCACTCGTTTTGCTCTAGGACGTCTAGGATTTAAAATAATTGCGTAATAAAATGATCTGCTCAATCACCTAAAAATATAGTTTTTTTGTTAATATTTTAATTATTTATTAAATTATTTTGCCTTAAATTTATCTTAATTATACTGGAGTAATCGGTATACTTCAAATAGATAATATTTAAGTTAGCGGTATGGCATACTAAAACTAAAATTATAATGAATTTTATGTAAAAAATAACCAGAATTTGACTTTTATTTTAATTAAGTTTCGGTGTGAAAATTATCTTCACCAATTGAAATCGTGTCAATTTAGACCTATAAAAAACTGTCAAAAATACGGTTTGCTGACGGATAAAAAGGAAGGAATAGAAATGTCAAAATTGGCGAATATTTTTCTATTTACCTTTTCCATAGTGACGGATGTATAGATAGATAAATGAGAAAGTGACCCAAAATGACTTAATTTATTTACTCGTAAAATTTTCTCAACAAATACCACTCGAAGTTCGATTGAGTAGTACATTTTTTGGACTTTTAACTCAAACTTGGTGGTTTGTTAATTTGACTCTAGCAAATTTGGGCAAATTAACATCAATTCTTTGAAAAGCGGAGATCATTTCTTCAATGAATAGGCGACAATTTTCGACCTGATATGATTTATTAAATTTAAGATTGGAGATAGAACTTTTGGTTACTTTAGGCGTGATGTGAAAAAAAAATTTCAAATAATTGTCGAATAGTATACTATTCGACAATTATTTGAAATTTTTTTTTTCGGTATAAACATTATAATGTTTGGTGCCTTTTCAATTTAGTAATTAAAAAAACGACACAAAAATTTAAAAAAATGATACTTTTTACAAAAAAAATACATTAGAATTTTTGTTTTAATATTTAAAATACCATTCCTTTTATATCTAAATATTTTCTATGAGGGGTATAATACTACTACTGCTACAATGGAACAAAAAATTCAAAATATAAATATTTTCTATTTGACATATAGGTACCTACCGATGACTTTGTTTGAAGTCCCTGTATATTTTTGACAAAAAAGTTCAAAAATATACAGGGACTCGTTACATCCAAAATAGATTTAAGGCAAAATAATTTAAAAAGTAATCAAAATATTAACGAGAAAACTTACATTTTAAGATAATTGGGCAGAGCATTTTATTACAAAATTCGAATCCTAGACGTCCTGGAGCAAAACTAGTGGCATTTTTTAAATCAGCAGCCCAAAATTAGGTAATGTAGGTGGGTGTACTCTTTGTTAGTAATTCGAACTATCATAGTGTTATTACTATTAAAATTGTACTAATAATTAATTATTAATAATCGTATCAAATCGGTCATTTGTAGGCATCCGCTAGGCGTCGACCTTTAAACTTTGAGCTTAGAACAAAGTACTTACTTCTTGAGAATAAAAATGATGTGTCGAATATTCCGGGGGTTTGAAATCAAGCAAAATATTAGGATTAAAATTTCTTGAAAATTGTAAAGTACTCCTCTTTATAACCCTATCCGTGGACATAGCGTATATGAATAAATTAATATATAATTGAATATATAAAGAAAAACTAAACAAATATCAACATTACACTGACACAAACACACAGCCTGAAGGACTTTTGCATTTTCTAAGCAGAATTTTGAATTTTATGACTAAATCATTGTCTGTGGTGTCATGACATGCATGTTAAGTTGACATGCATGTCATGACATTTTCAACGGATAACTATCAATTAACCAATTAATTGTTGGGATACATAAAGTTGGTCTTTAAAGATTATTTCAAATAAAAACCACGTTAAAGAGTTAAAATCTACAATATTTTCTGTTCTGCATTTATGGGCCTACTTAATTGAAAATAAATAAAAAAGTAAAAAAAAAATACAAAATATTCTTTTATTGTGTTGTAATAAGTGGGTAAAATTTTATTCTTAGACTTTATTAGTTTTTTGGTTCTATATTAAAAAAGCTAAAATATTTGATTCGTCTAAAAGGGATAATCTTTAACATTTAATTATTTTGTTTTATTAAGTGATTAAGAATAAATAAAAACTTTTAAGTTTATACATTTATAAAAATATTTTTTTTTATTATTAACCTGCAACTTAAATTTATATAAATTCATATATATAATTAATATATCATATTATACATTTGACGACGCTTATAAAGAACTTGTTTGTAAAGTACAATTTAAGGTTAAAGTATTTTAAGTTTACAAGAAATTGTTAAAATATTTATTGTCCTAAGTACAAATGTAAATTGTAAGTTATGGATTTTATTATTAATGTGGTGGAGCCAATAGTACTTCGAACACCCAAGTTAAATTTATACGAGACAGTCGTGGTCGAAATTAACATAAACCTTGCCCATAACTTTCCATAAACCTTCGCCAGAGCCATCGTAAATATCCCCTCATTCCCTCAATACAGACGCAAATGTTGCGTTATTTCGTATTAGTCAGAAGCATAATTATCCGCCTTATGTTGTGTACGAACGTGACGAACTACTAATCTCTGGAATTCGCTTACCAACAGATTGCTCAAAGATCAGCAATTATTTAACTCGTTTTTATGGAAGATAGCAGCCCTTCCTAACTAAATACTGGGGACGACACAACCCTTTAGCGATGTGCTTGTTTGGCCACGTTTAATTGTTTTTGGTTTTATACAGACTGATTTAGTTTAGTAATACCCTTAAACCCCTCCAAACAATAAATTACTCTTTTAATTTAATCCCGTTTAAGTAGTTCACGCCAAGGAAGCAAGTTTTTCCTCTATCACTTTTACATTGGTGCTATTGTTTTTTAATAAAAAAAACATGAAAATTTACTTAATTCTTTGCAGTTCTTTGTTTGCAGTTTCTGCAAAAAAACATGTTCATGAAACTGGTTGTTTTTAAATAAATGTTATTTTTGGGGTACCTAATGTAGCAGATTAAGTTTGGATATAAGTATATCAGTCCAAGGTTAAATGTGAAAATTTTAAAATTATTCAGATTAATGTTCAATTAAGAATTGTGTAGCAGAAATGCAAACCAAATGTGTATAAAAGCACCCTTTTTAAAAATAAATATAAAACTTTTAGTTTTAATTATAACCTAAAAACATCCATAAAATCAAAAATTCAAATACATTTTTCACAGACTCATTAATTGTGTTTTCCAAAAAGTATTTAAGAGAAATGATAAATTCCATTTGACCCTTTTCTGGCCTTTGTTTTACTTTAAATATGATCCCATTATAGCGTTATTCGACCTCCAAAGGATAAGGATCGCATTACTGGGATCAGTATCAGGAAAACTGTAACAAAAAATCAATTAACAATTCTTCCACACCATAGAGTTCAAGTGGTCCTTTTTCTATTACGAACCGAAAGTGGATGGTACAATGGAAATAACCCGACCTTATCGAAGTGATAGGCATCTTAAATGGATAATAATCCACCCAGCTTTAATGCGAAATTACTGAAAACTATCCGAAATGGAAATATAAAAGTCTACGTACATTCTTTACTTTTAATTACAGTGTTCTGGAGTATGTTTTTTTTAAATGACAAAACTTTTTTTTTAATAAAAATCATAAAATATGACGATTTTAAAATATTGTTCTATTTTGTTAATCTTTATTTTCATTTTATGTTTATTTGGTTGGTGACGCTTTTTTGATACTTCCTGAAAAATGAGGTATAGCCTGTAAATGACTGAGGTACTGTTTTAAGCCATTATCAGGGACTAATTTTTTATGCAGTCATCAATCATATAAAAATATACAGTGTCCCAATAATGCTATAACACGCGATAGGGAGATACTCTCTAAAAATTAATTAGTCAAAAATTACCAATTTAATAGTTATTAGTTGATGCTTTTTCATTTGTACCATGGTTAACCATGGAATACCATGGTATCCCAAAATTAAACAGCCCTCTTATGTAAAATTGTCCCCTGAATCCGAAAATACCGTCAAAAATTATGAAAGTGGAGCAATTTTTGATATATAGTCAATTCCATATTAAATGGAAAATTGACTATATTTCAAAAACTGTTCTACTTTTTTAATTTTTGGCGGTATTTTGAAAATTATTGGGACACTGTATATTTTTATATGATTGATGACTGCATAAAAAATTAGTCCCTGATAATGGCTTAAAACAGTACCTCAGTATTTTCAAAATACTATTTTCGGATTCAGGGGACAATAAAATTGGCTGTTAAATTTTGGTATACCATGGTATTTATGGTTATCCATGGTATTCATGGTTAACCATGGTATAAGTGAAAAAGCAGATACTAATAACTATTAAATTATCATTTTTTACTAATTCATTTTTAGAGAGTAGGTATATTTTAATTATAGAATTTTTCAAAATATTACACATCTAAGTAAATGTTGATATGGAATCAAAAAAGACAATGCATCTACATCGACCTGCATTTAACTTGGTTATAATAATAATAAAATACTAATAATACGCCGTGACTAGAAGTACACCGGGAGTACCGCTATTAAAAGTACATCAGGTTTGTGCGCATGCGTGTTTCCATAACAGCTGATGGTAAAATTTCGGATTTATTAGTTGACATTAAATTAGTACACTAAGGCCCAGTTGTATAACAGTTGGTAAAGAGCTGGTTAACTCTTGATATTAATTATGTAATTATTAAGCCAACTTTCAAGTTGTATAAACATTGATTAAAATTTAATTAAGTGATTGAAATACAATTAACAACAAAATTAATGAAATGTCAGTATGAATTACCCAAACCAACCCAAACTCAACAACCCAACCCAACCGACCCCGCCCCATTGGGCCCCCCGCCCAATTGAGCGCGAAATTGAGCGACCATTTAATATAATTTAATATACAATTGACAAATATGCTAAATAAGGATTTTTTTCCACCCGGTGTACTTTTAATAGCGGTACTCCCGGTGTACTTCTAGTCACTTTGATAATAATAATAATAATATTTTTATTGCCATAAGATCATTACATTGATATCGACTACGTCAAGATGACAGCATATTTATATTTTGTAATTGATCGGATGTCCTTAATTTCATTTGGTAACTTATTTGCAACTTAAACAGAGCTGTACAAAACGCTTCGATGATACAATTCGGAATAATGTGTGGGAACCCTTAGCAACGCACCTCCCCTGGTATGCATACCATTAAAAACATCATTATTTCTGACAAATAAGTTTAAATTCTGTCTCACAAACATTAAAAGATGATAAATAAATAGACAAAGCAGTGGTAATATTTGATGCGCTTTAAAATATTCTTTGCGTGATACAATTCTGCTTATTTTTAACATTGCTCGCATAGCAGGTTTTTGAGCAATAAAAACTGACTCAAATCTAACACTGGATCCCCAAAATATTAAAAAACTGTATGTAAAAAAAATAGTCTATAAATTTTAACTTTTTTTAACGTTTTAAAATAATAAAAAAAGATTAAAATTAATGTTTTCTTCTTAATGAGTAGAATTAATAAAAATTAACCCCCCGCGTATTAAAAAAAAATCCTGAATAAGTTATTGGTAAATTTTTGCTGGAAATGCCTTAAAATGTACTACACAGTAAAAAAATATTTGTTAATTTTAACCAGATTTTATGTTAATCCAGGTACACATAACTTTATGTTAATTTTATAACCAACTGTTAATTAATTGAATAAGTAGTTTGTAATAATAACAAACATTTGGTAGATTTAATTACAACATCCTATATCAATAATTTAACCATAATAATTATGGTTTAATTATTGATATAGGATGTTGTAATTAAATCTACCAAATATTTGTTATTATTACAAGCTACTTATTCAATTATTCTTCTCACAAAAATAACACACCATTATGAAATCGTCAAATTATAAAGAAATTTGAGACAATATAATTATAAGTACTACTTTAACTTTTACTGACGTATTTCGTAACTTTAACCCACTTTACTGTATCCCGTAATTTCAGTTTGAAAACCATTGATGGCATATTTTTATGGATACTTCGCACACTCTTTAAATAGGCATCCGAAAAACAATAATAATCAGAAACATTATTTGCAGACGTTAAACTTGTTGATGCGTATTGTCAACGAAATAATTTGTTAAATATTAAGAAAATAATCTGTAACCTTTGAAATTAACAAAATGCTTACAAAATTGCATTGGTAATAACCTTTTCAAAACTTTCGGTATTTTTTTTTCCAAATAATTACAAACTCTGGTTTTCTACAAAAAAATTATAATAAAATTTTACAAAATAAAATTAACAAAGTACAAACCAATGTTTTGGAATAAAAAAGTATAACTGTTAACACATTTAAAAATAGAATTCGTTAACATTTATGAAGCAATTTAAACCAACGTTAACAAAATGATGATGAAATATTTTCACGTTACAGTTTAATTTTACCTGAAACTTTTATTGGAAAATAAGTATAAATTATATGTATTCATTTGTAACAGAGGATAAAGTTTCCTGAATTTTGATTGTTATTTTAAAAAAGTTGTAAAAGTATAAATTAAACACACAATTTCCAATTTAAACAGAATATCTTTTAACTTGTTAACGGCGTAAATATAGTTTCCCGAACATCGTTTTCCGTCAAGGGAAAGTTACCGAGTTTAAAATTAGAAGGTTGATTAATTTTATGCAAATAATTAAAAGTTTTGAACAGTAAATCTGAAAATCCTTCAGGAACTCTCAAACGAGAGAGGGATTGTGAACTTACCAACTGTGGAGAGGAAACTATTTAAGTTGTTTATTTCTCGAAACTGTCTTCAATAGTGATATGCAAAAGTTTCCTAGTTATTTTCTTGATGTTAACTTCCACTACATACTTTTCTACAAAAATTTGATTTCAAAAACAAAAAAATGTCATAAAACTTTGTATTCAACTACAAATTGTTTAGGTTAAATTATAAAAAGAAACTTTTAAATGCATGGGTTTTTTACCCTACAAGATTTCTTTCAGAAAAATAAAAAGAAGAAAATTTAAAAAAATAATTATTTCAATTTTAACTCAACTAAACAAATAATATAATATTAACAAATAATAAATATTTTTTATGATCAGCAGCTCTTAATTTATAATAATTTATTTTGGTTATAAAGTCGTGAGAGCTTCAATTTATTGTCTAAAAACTCAATTAAAGTTATTTTTAAATATTTTAGTTATAAATTCAATTTAGTAGCTATGAAAGCCAGTCATACTAAAATATGCATCAATCAATCAGTAACAAACTACCTTGTTATCTAAAATATGGAGCCACGTTATACCACTTTTTTCTGTGAAATACAGTTTATAAAAATAAAATAGTTTTTCCTTAAAGTATCCAGCGGATTTAAGTGAAAACTCAATATTTTTGTTTTTTTAATCTTTTTGAATAAAATTTCCTACAATTTATGCCATTATGGTTCTAATAGCTCTGGTGGACCTGAAATTGGTTCCCGTTCCGAGCGTAGTAATTTACTGCTTCGTACGCATGCGTCTGCCTTTTCCCATCCCGCCCCTCGTGTTCTCTGACAGTTTCAAAACATAACCTAAATTTTACTTTCTTTTGCTTTAAAGCAAATTTTAGGTAAAATAAATTTTGCAAATAAACAGAAAAAGTAATTAAATTTAATTACTTTTTCTGTTTATTTGCAAAATTTATTTTACCTAAAATTCCTGTGGATTGTTGTGTCGATTGTGTTTATTTACATACAGTATTAAATCAAATTTTGTGACAATACCTACCTAAAAATTAAAAAAATCCTTATAATTAGTTTTAATTAACCTTAAAATTTACATTTGACAGTTTGATGACAGCCCTGATAGAATAAGGTGTATTTTTTAAAAAAGAGGAGTAAAATGGTCCTCGCACTTAGTACATTAAGGCCTCATTTGAGGCTCACGTGCATCTGTAAGAAACACAACGTTTAAAACGATTATTAATCTGTATAAACAGCACAAACCCAAAGCACACGAATTGTAAATAACATACAAATGGAGGCCGTTCGAGTCTATGGAACAGACCTTGTGTGGATTGTGGGGTAGACATTTAATTTAAAAGTTTTAATTAATAAAACTTTAAAACCCATTGTGAGAATCTTTTTTTAATTTCTAGGTATTGTCACAAAATTTGATACCACCATTGACAGTTGACATTTTAATTATACATGAAAGATCTTAGCAAAAATATTTTTAATTTGTCTTTATAATCCTTTAAGTTTGTATTGTGTATTCAATATTATGCTTTATTCTTGTTGTATTCTCCCCTTATTGTAAAAATGCATCGATTTCCCAAAAAGGATTAGGTGTCCAGCTTTATGCCCAAATAACAAAAAATACATTGATTTTCTAAGCACCACGTTTTGAATATTGTAGTGCTCTTATATTTTATACTTTTTAATGTAGAATTACATATATTCCTTAAAGTATTACAGAATAAATTATTCATTATCGGATGATGGAATAAACAGTGGTGGCGACTTATTATCTACCAACTTTTAGTACTCACTTCTTTAAATTAAATTATTTTTCTATGGTATTTTCTGGAAACGTAGAAAAAGTAGCCTAAAACACATTTGGAATTGAATATTCCGCTCTCGTAAAACCGTCAAACTCGCCTTCGGCTCGTATGACAAACTTTTCCCTCGAGCGAAATATGCCGTATTCCAAACTTGTAACAGAATATACTATTACCTTATAGAAATTATATTGGGAATGAAATAGTTAGATAAGTTATAGTTAATTGACTGATGCAGACTAATTTTCAGGTTTTTGCGTTTTTGTAGTAGTCCAAGAACAAAACTGTAATACTAAGTTGCCTATCTAAGTAAGTCCCCTCCCACCCGTGTCAATGGTCTACAAACATTAGTAGCCAAAAATCCTGAAACCTGTGAATATTGCGAGACAGCATATTTTCAGATTCCTTTCTTTTGGCGGTTTTAGACTTTGTTTATGGGGTTTTAAACTGCCACCTTGTAATATGTATTGTAAAACCCGGCCGCAAAATTATCTCGCGCATAATCTATGTTTTCTGCACTATTCTTAATGGTGATTCATAACTTAAAATAATTTACCCGCGAGTCTTATAACGACTGTTGCATATACTTTATTTGTAAGTCTTGGCACTCATATTAAGAGAGAGAGAAACATTTTCGTTCTCTCTAGTGGCAACAGATTCGAGCCCATCCGAATCAGCTAGTTTTACCTCTACAATTTCTACCACAACAAGAAAACAACGAATAGTCGTTTTCAATAAATAGTTAAATTAAAAATTATAGGGATTGCTTAGGTGTGTAAACAAAAACTATTCTAAAAAAAACTTTAAACCAAACCTAATTATGACTATTGCATTCGGTAAAATTTGTTCAACCATTAGCGACTGCCTTTCCGCTGGGACAAAAAGTCAATAACTCATAACGAGTCATTTTAAATGTTTCTAAGAGTGTGGGGAAAGTAAAAACAACACCCCAGTGGGGCAAACAACTGCGTGCAGCAGATTCAGAATTCCAGCAGACCGGACAGAGACCCGGATGAAATACAAGACCAGCAAGAATGTCCAAGTAACGTACTAATATAATAACCCATGCCTCGTTTATGAACCTCAATTGAATGGAGTCATTACTACTACCCTGGTTGAGGGGGAGTCCGGATTGTACTTACTTTTTAAGGCCCCCAAAAACAAATTGTTGTCCCTCCTTGTCCTACACTCCACTAGCCTAAATCGGGCGTATTGTCAGCCCGGCGACAAAATTCCGGGAATGGCCCTCACCACGACCTCCTAGGGAAGATCACCTGCCGGGGTGAAAATTCGGATCCACCAAACACAGGTAACGCTGTGCAGTACACTGCAGTGGCCGAAAGGGGGTAAAATAACCCTGGAAGATCAGTGTAAGGCGTATTTTTTTTTAAATTAAACAATTTTTAATTAAAATAAAACCAAAAACAAAACGGTATATCATAGCAAAAAAACAACCCCTTTTGTTTAATATAAATACATGCCAATATTAAAACCTAACATAAATGATAAAAAATGATATATTTGGGCATGCCGTTTTCGAAGATTTAAATTCTACTTTCTGAATATCAGATTATATGAAATTTAAAAGTGAGAAATCCTGCATGTGTTAAAAAATTCCAATAGCGATTTTGCATGTGTTAGTCAAAGGGAACGGTGGAATTTCAATTTGGAACAAAGTTTCAATTTCGCCGCCGCGGCCGCACCTAGAGCATTGCGGCAATTTGTGCGCCGCGATGCCGGCCGTCGCTTTTAAACAACGTCCCGAAACAATCCGCAAACGCTTTGTAAGACGAACATCTTGGAATTTCCACCGACATACCGCACACCACCAAACTAACTACACCGATCTTAGGATGAGCTCTTTAAAAATCCCCAGTTAAATTAAAAACTAAATGTTGAGATGTTTTTTAGGTTTTTAATGAATTTGGCTTAATCTACAAAATTTCTATATGCATTAAGCCTGAATTATAGATTGCCTTCCTTCCTTCCTCCCGTAGTCGTGCCCGTACGATTTGTGCGTCTTGTAAAAAGTCAATTTATAGATTTCCGTGTAAAATTCCGTAACCATGCGCCATGACACCTAAAATGGTTGACATTTGTTTTTGTTTATATTCTGCGTTTTACCCATTGTGTGTAAATATGAAAGATAAACATTTATATATTAGTGCAGTGATCACAATTTTAATTGCCCACACGGAAAAAAATCTATACTGATTCCAAGAAAATTCAACTCTATCCAAGTATAGCTTAGTTTCCCTATTCCGCAAGTAAATTTATACTTGTTTCAAGTATCCTCATATTCTTATAAAATAAAGATAGCTTCGGTTTAATCTAAGATTACTGCTATACTAAAAATAAGAAACACACTAATTTTGAGTTAAGTATACAAATTTGTCTTCAATGAAGACTACGGTATTTTTGTTGTAACGTTAGTATGTACTTCATCAAAGTATAGTTTCTTTGTAAAATCTTTACAGTATTCTTGTTTTAAGAATATACTTTCTTTAAAATTTATTTATTTATACTTATTGTAAGTACACGCTTTACTTGCATAAAATGCTTGTATTCTTACTTTTCCTTTTTTTATATTTGATAAAAGTATAGTATATATTTAAAATAACTTTACACTATTCTTAAAGAAAGTGGTTGATTAGAAAAAAAAATTCCCTCGTCTAGCGACTCGGAATAATTTTTACAAAAAAAACATTCGTGACCCTGAAAAATATTTGTATTAATTATCCTACCACTACGGAAAATACAAGTGAAAGTGAAAATATAATCGTTATGACAGTAATTTAACAGTATTTTTGGCATATTATTTTAATTATTTTAATGTACTAAAGTACTAATAAGTATAATAGGCACTGATATCACAATAGGTTTATTACCTAACAGTCTTAGAGGTATTAGAAAAAGTACTGTCAATTTATATAAATTCATTACCTAGGTATCACATTTTTGGTGCTATATGTAAAGGTAAGGTTTTTAATCACAATAGTTATTATTTTTTTAAGTAGGTATTTTTATTGTCAGTAAAATATATCTCCAACTAAATAATTTGTAAAATGAGTCTCTAAGAAGGCTACCATTATCATCGTAGATGGTTTGGTGTTAATTCTTCAATTTTTTCTCTACACTTGATCCTCAATCCTATTTTGGGAATTAATTCCTTTAAATTCTCCTCGCTTAAGTTTACCATAATATCGAGATCTATCTCGTTTTCTAAAACAAAAATAATGTAGCTGAATTGGAGGCTATAGCCTTTCTGCTGTTTATGTGCTATTGTCTATTACCTGTCGTATGCTATCCATTTTACACTACATTTTTACGATCATGCCTAGTTAATTACTTTAAATTAATGAAATATTATTTACTTACCCAAAAATGTGTCTAGTAAACATTCTAAGCCCCAATTTTTAAGTTTCTTCTCCATTATTTTTTATTAAAAATAACATCCAGACCGAAAAAGGAAAAAACGAACTGCCGGCGCCGACACGTACACACGCTACCACCATAGAACACAGGACAGAACTGAACACAGAAACTGCGTCTTTTCTTTTAGCGAAGCGGTCTTAGAGGGTGGACGGTATTTACTTAAGCGAAGAATTAGGTATTTGTTTTAATAATAGCTATACTTAAATACAGTATAGTGTATTCTTTGTTCTAGAGGTCTTATACTTAAATTGAAGTATAAGCGTTCTTGTATTAAATATACATATATTTAAATAAAGTATACCGAAATTTCGTACAAATATACAGAATACTTAAAATAAGTGGCAATATTCCGCTTTGAGTAAAAAACTAGAGCTCTTTCATCTAAGCATTATTGTATATTTGATTTAAGTATACCAATTTTCTTTAAAATAAAATACCTTTAAACTCAATCCAAGAATACTCATCTCAAATTAAGTAACAGTTTTTCTTAAAAATTAAGTATATCCCATTACTTAGTTTAAATGTACGCTAATCTCATAGAAATAATAAATATACTTAAATTAAGTTCCTAACATGAAGTATAGAACTATTCTTAAACCTAGTAAGGGATTTTTTTCCGTGCAGGCAGCTTGTTGTATACTGCCCAACTATGGAGAAAGGCAGTAACTGCTAAACAAGAAATTTGTGGGAAATTAGCATAAACTACATTTTTATAAAAAGCAGTATGTATTTAACTGATTTATTTAACTTATAAGATAGTTTACTGCATTTCTTTGTTGAATTAAAATACAAAATGTTCATAGCTTTTTCATAGCACAAGAAAACGCATTTAGAATTTTTTTTAGTTACTGCCTTTCTCCATAGTAGGGCAGTATAATAAAAAAAATATCGAACAAGACGTTGGAAGACTCGCCCACTTTACCAAGACCAGGAAACTACGGGGTTTTACAAAGCAACGTTTCTAAAAATGAAAGACATTGATCATAAACAAAATCTAAATATCCTATTAATTATTTAATAAACTGAACACCTATCTTAAATAATACTAAACAATCATGTTTTTAAATATTTTGTGCCTATGCGCTGTCGCCCTATAGCGCATGTACATAACAAGCACTGTGATTGGTAATGTCAAAGAACTTTACGGTAAAAGATAAAACTTAAAAATTTTTACGGGAGAAAGGAATGCCGTCCTTACGGTACGGGAATCTATAAATGACACTACGATTTAAATAAACATTTTTGACGTAATTGTCACCATTAACATTGCCCGTTATTAATTTTAATTAAACTTAACAATTATTGATACTTTAAAATATTAAAACAACTTCAAAATATGATTTTGTTAAGAAAATATTCTCTCCTTTGATTTTTTTTATTACTATAATTGCAAAATATTATCACAAAGTATTAAAAATTCTTACACGGGAAATGTTAATGGTGACAATTACGTCAAAAATGTTTATTGGGTTTCGTATTGTCCTTCTACGAGAGTAAGGAAGGAAGGAAGGAAGGCAATCTATAATTCAGGCTTTATGTAATTTAAGGTAATAATTTTTTAATAGTTTTTAGGAATTTTAAATAATTCTAAACTTTTTATTTAGACAGTTTGGGATATTTTAGACAGTTTCAATACAGTTTCAAATCAGACAGACTAATGCGGCAAAACTAATAGAACATGTGCAGCGGATTGCATACCTTGATTTAACAGGTGGCATGCAACTTAAATAGCAGCCTTGAAAGATGTATTGAATTTGTTTGTAGAGAATAATTTAGATAACGCTTACCAAAAAGGAACCAAGCGCCAACAATTTTTTCTGGGCTCTGTAAAATTATTTGTAAAATAACTAATTTTTAATAAAAGAATTTAGAGGATTCCCAAATCATTATTAATTTTTTGAGCAGCATTAAAAATGATTTATTTTGCAAAAATAAACTTGTTTACCCCAGACAAAGTTTTTGGCGCTTGGTTCCTTTTCGATAAACGTTATCCATTTATACTGAGGCTTACTAATACTAAACTGTAAGTTTGGGAGCAGGGTGTCCTTGCATAATACATTTGACTTGGTAGTTACGCAATGGATTTCTGCCTTGAATCTTACAAAGATACACCATTTCATAGAACTTCCATGGGTTAAAGGACATAATGCACGGAAAAAAATCTGCACTATATTAAAGAATAGTAGCGTTTGATCAAGAATATACTCGTTTCACTATTCCACAAGAACTCATAATATTTGATTCAAATATAGCCCTATTCTTAAAAATTTTACTTATATTCAGAATACGCTAGTGTTGAATTTGACAATAGCCTTAACATTGTTTTAAGATTAAGCTATTCTTATTTAAAAAACTACAATTTATTTCCAAATATTTCTTATACTTATTTCAAATATAACCCCCGATTGTTCTAATAACTACTAATACTAATCTGAAGTATTTTTTAATTTTTAAAAATATTGTAGCTTCAATATAAAGAATACTTTTATTGAAAATAGTTTACATTTAATTTGATTTAAATTTAGGGTTTTTCTTGCTTTAAGTAGGTAAAATTTGTTTTAAATAAATTCATTTTTGCTTCAAATATAATAAATGATTGAAGCTAATTGCACTAATGTCGTTTTAATCAGTATTTAAACTTGATATGTGAAATAAGATAGGTATTTACAAAAAAACAAAACATCTAGAAATAGATACATATATTTATTTTTAGTAAAAATAACAAATTAAAAAAATAAAACGGTTAGATATTACGCTACCTACCTAGGTTCTAAGTGCAGGTGCCCTGTTAAGCGAAAACGCCTTATCTGCAATATTTAGTTTTGTATTATACAATTTGTATACAATAGATATCTATAGATAAAAATAATAATAATCTATAGATCATTTTAATTTAACAGTGACGCTGCACTTAGAACCTTGTCATTCCAAGGTTCTATGCTCCACACCTCAATGTCCCACTACGTGACTACGTACGGAACGCAGTCTTTGATCATCTGTCAAAAGCATAACATTGTCCAAGTCAATTTCATTTTCTAAAAATAAACATAGGTGTACCTTATTTGACAATAATTAAATTATCCTAAATAATATTTCCGAGAATTACCCCTTTTTTTATTCAATATTTGCGCCATATCTCAATAACGGTTCATTGTAGAGAAATTTACCTAGGACCAAATTTGTAGGAAATTAAATGACGAAAAACTTTTCTAAAAACCAATTTGTCAAAAAGTTGACCGTTTTCGAGATATTGGTGAAGGGGTGGTCGAACTTTGACTCTCCGTAACGGCCCACACAATCGCCGAATCGATGGGAAACTTTCACCAATTATTTATAGTCATAACAACAACGTGTATGCAAAAATTCAACATTGGGCGGGCACATTAAATTGGTCAATGTCCATTTTTTCGACCAATAGCGCTTCCCGCCCCTTGCGCTCTATCTCAAAAACGGTTCATTTTATGAAAAAAAGTTTCAGACAAAAGTGGTTAGGATGTTTATTATCTCCAACTTTTGTAATAGGTATTGACATCATTAAAGCCATAGGAACCGAGATAAACGTAAAAAACGTATTTTTATGACCTTTGACCTGCAATAACTAACGAAGCGACATACCTAGTTTTACTGATTTTTGAGACAACGACAAAATAAAGGTGTATACGAGTTTTCAGCCTGGTACCGCTCACTGGGCAGGAAAATACCAACGTGACTGGACTAAATGTGGACCTGGTCCACTGGACCACTATACGCCAAAGAAGTATCGCTAGTATCGCCACCTCGTGGCCATCATCATCGTAACTTAACTTCAGTTTTATTAAGCAACTGTCAAAAGCATATATTTTAAATGAGTGTTTTTTAAAATGAGTGCGGAAAATATCGAGAAAATAAACGTCTATTGATTTGTTGCACAATAAAGTACCGATAACGGGTATAATATGAATTTTATATAATATTATGTTGCCATGAATTCGTAGATATATTATTGTTTAAATGCAGTTGTCGGCGTTATTTTTAGAGGACTCAAATATAAAAATGTTTAAGATTGAGGTTATGTTTTTATAGTTATTGTTTTGTGCGAGGTTTTGTGGTAATTTCTTAAAAACTTCCAAACTTAAATATAAATTATAGCTATTAGGTAAAGTTATCATTAGTTGATTCTGCACAACCAAATAGGTATACGTACTGAATTTGATCCTTTGGCAAAACATAAAAATGCAACTTCGAATTAGTTCTTTAATTACCTTTACAATTAAAAACACAATAATTCACAATGATCACAATACACACAATAACGTAACTAAGCATATACATATAAATCGAAATCAAGTACTAAACCAAGTGATTTTTCAATTTTTACCTGCAAGTTGCAGGCTGCAACACAAAAAGACAATTAATGTACTTTCTTAACCTGTGCAATTCAAACTTGGCGAACAAAATATTTGAGTAAAACTTCTACTTTCCTCTTCTTTGTGAAAAAACTACTTATTTATTTAAAAATAATGTGCAATTTGTATTTTAATTTATTGTTGACAAACCTATTACTTCAATAATGTTGACACCAGATGGCGCACGCGTTGCGAAAACCCGATGCTTCTTTGGCGCAGTGCTGCCAACTTTAGGGGGTAAATGAGTGGGATGGGATTTTTTTAGGTGCTTTATATTTTTAGGGATTTTTTACTATTGATATTTATTTTTTTAAATAAAAGAAATATAAGTCTAAAAATATAGAACCTGGGATAACATAATTTTGTCAATCCTATTTCAAACGCAAGTGGCGAACGCGCATTCTCCTTATATAATCTTGTCAAGAATGTGCGAAATACCCAATCTATTGAAATGTTACAAAGTATTATGGTCTACTCTGTGTATTATGGTAAGATTCACATTGCAACGAAATGGCGTATCTTGCAAAAAATGTTAGGTGTATGTAATGTAAACATGTACAATTTAAAAAATCAGAATCAGAAGACGAAATTATATTTGATGTAGGTAATAAACAATTTATGAATAAAGAATATTAAAGATTATTAATAATTAATTATTAAAGTACAGAATATTATTTAGTACTTTATTATTAATTATTTTTTATTATTATTTTTTAAATAATATTAAATGTTTAGGGAGATTTTCAAGTAATTGTGGCGATTTTAGGGGGTTTTGACTTAGCTTTAGGGATAAATATTTTAGAGAGTTGGCAGCACTGCTTTACCGTATACCAGCCTCAAACCAACAGAAATTTGATGTTAGAACAAACCTATTATATTAAATAACGGTTTGTTTTTACTCAAAATACCCAAATAGCTACCCATACAAATAGGGCTTAATAATTTTTTGAATTTTTCTCGGTATTTTTCCATGTTTATTCCCGTTGCCCGTATTATTATAATTAAGTATGAGAAATTAAACTTACCTTCAAATATTGGAATTAATGATTCGAAATTCCACTCCTTTAATAAAACATCCATGTCTTTAGCACACAAAACATAGAAAAAGGATCACAAAAGTCCCAAAAACACACTATTGTCTCTGTTATTAATAACAATAACAATTGTTGTGGTCACGTACGCGTACCTAGCAAAATGGTTTCTTCTCCCTTCCCTTTATGTACTACGCAGTTACTGCGCCTGTCGTCTACTGCGTCGCAATACGTTTACACTTTATTTAAGAATAAGTATACTCTCTTCAAATATAATGTTATTTTGGCAAAGATGAATTACTCTTTGTTCAATAAAATGGTACTTGTCTCAAAGTAATAATAATTATACAAGTATAATTTAGTGTTATTGCAATAGTTAATATATTTAATTGAAGTATTTTTTAAGTTCTTAATTGAAGAATTATATGGATTTCAAAAGAGAAAACATTTTCACTTAATTTAAGAACAATCCTTTATTTAATAAAATATATTTTTTATTCTTTGTTTAAATAAAAAATACTTAAATTGAATATTGAAAGAGTTGGAAATTAACATTAAGCAAATACTTGAATGAATAATAACGTATTGTTTTTCTAAGTAAATTATTAATGGATCAAATATAAAATTATAAGTATAGAACTATATTTGGATTTAGAAATGTATTTTTTTCCGTGTGGTTATAGAGAAAATAAAAGAGTGATAAACTTGCAAGGCAGGTATTGGCAAATCTGCTAGTGGGTCCTAAACAGATATTTCGTCAAAACCTTTCTAACCTGTAATTGGGGAAAACAGAATGACACATATTATTTGTGTTCTTTTCGAGTTCAGAGAATCCACTTTATGTATATGAAAAATGGATTGACGCCACCAATATCAGCTCTTTCTCTTTCACCGTCTTTTTGGCTTTTTTTTTGAAGCTCGGATAGCTGAAAAATTTGGTTTAAACATTGTAGAAAAACTGGATCTTTGAGGCAGAACAAAGGGCCACCTGTGGCCTAAGTGCTTGTAGTCACAACGTGTTTACCCTTTATTTTTATTATTTTTTAGTGTGCTTCCAACAGGCACCAGGTCCAATTACAGGAGTACACACTGACAAACACAAATAAACAGCCATACCCCTGGTGGGAATCGAACCCACGACCTCTCGGTTTGTAGTCCGCAGTCAAATCAAATCAAATCAAAAATATTTATTCATATTAATGTATAAAGTATATAATATTGTAAAATAAATTCAAGCATATGTATAAAGTGTATAAATAAAACGAACAAAACAAATGTGCCTGGCACGTAATGTTCATTTATAAAGGAGGTTACTATACAGTGCTTGCAAATCCAAGTCCGACCGGTTTGGGAAGGACGCGTGAAAATAACAAGGATAGAACGCCAAACAGAAGGCGCTTACAATACGCACGCCTGACGCTCTGACCAATCAAATTATGTTTGGCATTCTATTCTTTTCACGCGGGTATTGAACAACCATCCTTCCCAACGCGGTCGGACTTGGATTTGCAAGCACTGTATATACATTTAAACGCAATATAGCAACCCCCTTGGCCGATGTTTTGGCCTACTCGAAATCTATCTCACAATTTGGAATTAATCTGCAGTTCGCCATTCCCTTCGCTAATGCTGACTACTACACCACCGAGGGCGGTTTACCCCTCGAATCCATTCAATCCATGCGTGAAGTGCATCAATATTTTTTCTGATCGTACACGATAATAGTACTATACTTATGTACTATACTTATGCACGGTATTTTAATGGCCAATTAATGTTGGAGCTTACAAAGAGATTAACCTCAGGTGGTATATTCCAGAAAAGTATATTGAAGGTTAAATACTTAAAATTACATGTCCTGACTGATTCATCAACGCCCAGACCATACTGCTGGGTCTATAGGGCTGACATTTTAATAGCGAATTCCAAAAATGACATAAATAACGACCATTCGACGCAATTGCCATTTTTTAAAGTATGGAGATGTATTAGTTCTTAGAACAGGATGGGAATGGAATGAGTATAACCATAATTAAGGAGCATCCGTGCAAAACCGCCTATATACATTTTAAAAAAATGTTGGGAAAATGGCAAAAACTCCCCGTTTCCTGGCCTTTACAGATAAAAAAAAATGCATCTTGAGTTTTGTGCCCAAAAAACTCCAGGTGCATTTTTTTATCTGTAAAGGCCAGGAAACGGGGAGTTTTTGCCATTTTCCCAACATTTTATTGAAATGGATATAGCCGGTTTTGCACGGATCCTCAATTGTTATTTGCAATTGTGTGGTGTTCATAAAATTTTAAAAGGAAATAGGTCATAAATATAAAACTTTTGCATCTATTAATCCCCTAGATGTGTACTTTGGGAGATGATTTGTATTTTTTAACCTCAGGGCAGTGCAACCTTAAGGTCACAATGTAGGGGTTCACACCCCTTAAACCAATAAACGCGTCAGTCAACAGCAATTTTAGAACTGTGGTAAAGTGCAGAATATTTTGTTGAATGTGGTATTTAATAAAAAACTTTAAATCATCACTGACAATAAGTTTATTATTATTGATAAGAAAGATTTCTACTTTATGATCACTATACTATATAACAATGTTGTATTATAACATATAAAACAACAAGCAAGCATTAAGTAAACTTTTTGTTTAATATAAATATAAACATTTCCTATAATTATTATAATATCTTTGACATTTTTACTATGTAACGATTGAAATTAACTATTTAAAAACTCAGATATTTTTTTAGTAACCAGATTTGATTGGTAAAATAATTAATTTAATTTTCCGATATGCATCTTTAAAATTGAACGATGGTGATGACAGAAATGGAAAATCACAATAGTTTGAAAATTAGGAACACGGGAAAACGGTTGATGTAACTGATGCCATTTTGCCGGAAAATTCTTGTTTTGTGTCACGTCTGCCGACAACTGCGTTAATATTCATGTAAGTATGGAGTTTCAACTAAGTCATTAAGTTTTAAAGCAAATAAGATAATTCCGGTATACATATGAAAGTTAAACAAAGTTTAATAGCGTACATTTGTGTTAAAAGTTTTAATTGTGCCGTTTGCCTTTTCTCAGTTTTGCTATTTACTAGCAACATATACAAAAATATATATACCTAACCATAAAATTAGGTTGATCATTAGGTTTAAGCTATTGGAGAGAAAAAAATCTCACTGTAAATTCATTTCATTCATTTACAAAATATTTATCTTATTGATTGTTTTTTAGGCTTAGGTTATACGATATTTGTATTTTAAAGTAAAACACAACAGATGGCTCTTCAATGGGAAATGATTCTTTTGTGAAAATTCCGATATAATAAACATCCACAAGTTAGTTTTTGGTTCTACATATTTTTCAATATTTTTCTTGAAACTTTAGAGGGTGTCATGTAATAAGTTGTCATCCCTTGGGGAATGATAGTTCACACCAAAGTAAGCAAGTTGTATATCTAACCCTTTTGTATTAGTGCAACTGTTTTTGAATAAAAGAAAAACAACCGGCAGACTACTTAGTCCGTCGACTCCAACCGCTTACACGTTAAGTAGGTCGTGGTTTAAATAAATCCAGTGTCGTGCCAAACAAATACGTAAGAATTACGTTAATTTTCATGATTTTTTATTTAAAAACAACACTACTTAATGCAAGGAATGACAACTTATTACACGACACCCTGTAGGCATAAGATGAGGAAGATTGACAAACCTATTTTGCATAATGAGGTTTTCTTTATATTTTTTACAGTTTTAAAGTGTTTTATATAAACTGGACCGTTACACAATTTAGGAAGGATTAATTTAAATAATTTGACTGTAAACTTCCAAAGACATTAATTCTGGGTAAGACTATGGGTAAAAATGTCACTACTGAAACTTTAAATTTAATTCTTGTAACGTTACACGTTCAAACTTAATGGGAAATTCAGTATCTACAAATTCTTTATACCCCTATAACTACTTATAAATTATAATAATATAATATAAATTATAAGTTATAATGTTAATATAACAATTTCTTTTTTAAAAATGAATAAGGAATAATGTAAGTACATTTTTAACAAACATGAATAATTAAGGATGAAGCACAGTAGACCAGTGGTTTTAAACTAATTTTAAAAACTGTAATTTTTGTCAATTGCTTGAATTATATTCGTTTTAATATGCACTATGTATGAAAAATTAAATCTCCAGATTTAATTTTAGAGGTGCCCACGAGAGTCTCGCATGGTTTTATCTCGAGAATCGAGACGATATTTGAACCAGACGAGAAGAGACTTTTATTGGTATTGTCTAGAGTAAATATTTCTGCAAAGCAGCAAGAAAGGAAAAGCCGCCCTATCGGCAGGCGGTTAAACTACTCTTACTTGAAATATTTTTTTATTACTTTTTTCTAAACCTAATACTACTCTTGAATTAGTCAAATATAACTAATTATAAGTTATATTTGACTAATTGTCGTATATAATATCACAAGAGAACAAATTTTGCCGGCAAAATTTTCGACTGGTATGAAAGTTTGTTGCTTGGCAATTTTCGAGAATGAAATTTTGACAAAATCCCGAGACGTCAGTCGAGGGATTTTGTTAAAATTTCATGAGCGAAAATTGCCAAAAAGCAACAAACTTGAATGAAACCAAAAGAAAATTTTGCCGGTAAAAATCTTCTCTCGAGTGATATTCGACAAGACTATTTCACGAGAAAAAACAAGACAATTAATGCACCATATTAACGAAACATGTAATCTTAATTTATTTGTTAATATTAAATGTTCAATTATTATATGTTATGGTAGTTTGCCCATTCTTTTCTACCAAAGCACGATTTTGTGTATTATTGACCTGTAGCATGTGGGAACTCGAAGGTCCAGCTTCATTTGTCGTTCGGAGATTTTCGATCAACTTCTGGTGATGACTAGAATCCAGCTGCAGGTATGGTTTTAGGGAGCTTGCATTTGAGTTACCCGTTATTTTAATTAACTCCTGTTCAGCAACACCTTGCTTAAACAAGGCTGACACAGCTGAAGATCGATGCGAATAGTTTGTTATTTTATGTTTTTTTGTGTCTATTCCAATTTTTTCAGCTGACTTCTTTGGCCACTTGGATACGATGTTGATTCCAAGTGGACAGTTTTTGAACCAAGATCCATTCTTCCAGTTGGGGTCTGATAAAATATTTGGTCCTCTTTTTTCCATTAATTTCAAGAATAATCTAACTGGGCATAAATCTTCGTTTGATAAATTTCTTACCAACCATTTGCTGCTTGCCAAACTTTTCGACCCGCCTTGAGTTTTTTCGAAAAAATGCTGTTGTATTCAATTCGGCCCGTACATTCTCCCATATTATTAAATTCCTTCTGGAAAAAGTGAATCTTGCAGTTTACGGCCTCATTGCCTCTCCAAGCAAGTTCATATGAGCAGAGGTGAAAATTTTTTTTTGTGCTCCATCGGGGGTTTCTTCGTCGTAGCTTTGGATCATTTTTAAAAGTTCTTCGGTGGAAAATGCTTTTGAACTAAGTTTTCTTTTTTCTGGACAACTTTGAAGCTGCCTTCGCTTGGTATCTCTGGCCAATCTTGAACATTTGAAAGATATATCCGTGAAAGGATCGATTTTTATGCCTCATTCCTTAAAATATTTTTCTTGTACCATTTTTGCAGTTGAATTCCACATAGACTTTACAGACGACTCTTTATAGTCTTCGCCATTGCATTTTTTCATATTAAAGGCGTAATCTTCCAGAATTTTTGCTAGTTCCGTCGCGGTAGTACATTTTTCCAGTGTAAAATTTCTCACCCGTAGGAATTCTGAGAATTGGGTCCAAATAGAGCTTTTTTTTCTGAAACCAATTTTTTTATTTGTTCATCTGAATGGCACCCAAATCGTGAATTTGCGCGTGGATTCATTATTTCACAATGACGTTTGTCAAACTGGCAACAATAGAAGTATAAAACACCTTGGTGACGGATTTGTAATAATATCAAAACAAATTTAATTTTATTGTTTGTCAAACTGACAACAATATAGAAGTACCAAACCATAATTTTGTCGCTGAGAAATCACGGGCAGGAGTTTTGTCAGTAGAAAACGTGCTGTTACTATGACATTTTATTACTTAAAAATAGTCTAGTGAAATAGTCATAGCGAAAAAGCAGTCACTAATAATTAGTCAAATTAGTATATTTAAATTTTAAAAAAGTTTTGACTCAGCCGGGGATTGAACTCAGGTCTGCCACTTGTCAAGCTTGTCAAGCTGTTGTCATAACCCATTCGGCTGTCAGCCGCTCTTATAAAAATCAGTTTTATTTGTCAATAAATATTGTTTATAATATTTTGAAGTTGAATATATTATTTTTGTTGTCGTTTTGAGCTAAACTTTTTGCATCTTTATTTGTTTTTATGGGTCATTTAACCATGGAGCTTTTAATTTAAATAATACTTTGTTGTTGGCAGCAAACGATTAAAGAAATTAGTTACTTTTAACTCTCAGAAATAGTCAAAGATTGTGACTAATCTTAAATTAGTCAAACTTTAACTATTTACGTAGTAAAAAATAACTATTTAAAAGTGAAAACGACTATTTTATTAGTAAAAAATGCTGGTACTAATTCAAATAGTAGAATTTTGACTATTTCATTTTTATAGTAACGATAAATATTACGCGTCTATGCGTAAATAAACTATGAAAACATATTAACCTTATGGGGACGCACTGCCTCCTATGACAGACCACCAATATGGTCCATATTTACTTTTTATGTTGATTAAATTCATATTATATAAACTTATAAACAAACACGGTTGACACAAATCATTACAAAAAACCAAGAATGGCTTTTAATAACCTTTAACTTTGACGTGCCGTCAACTTGACCGTACTGGACTAGAACAAGATACTTTTGCAAAAATCTCGTACTAGAAGCGAGATGAGACGAGACTGGAAGATACAAGACTTCTTATTTCATCGGCAAGACGAAACAAGAGTTTATAAAAGTCTTTTCGGTCCTTTTATTAGAAATTCAGAATCAAAAAAGAATATTACATAATAATAAATATTTTTGGAAATCATCTAAAAATCGATGTTGAGACTAAAAAAATGATTGTTACTAAAATATATTTTTATTGACTTATTGACCCTAACATTCTTTATATTATTTAGTAATTACAAAAATTGGAGTATCTGTCGGAGCAAATGGGTTTCGAAATGTTACTAAATGACCTGATTACCTAACAAACGTCATAAATCTTGCTTTTTTCTTTCATTTTCAAATAAAACCGAAAATAAGTTTTTCTTTTTTTCTTTTTGTAATCAGCATACTTTTATAATAGATTCTAGTTTAACATCCTATTTTTATCGTACTGTGCTGTATGTATGTATGTTGTTTTTGTAGGGTTTAATGGTAATATTTTTGTCGGAGATTGACCAATAGGGTGGGCCGAAAAAATTATTTTTTGAATTCAATTTAGGGGTAGCAAAAAAAATTTACCTTAGGCCAAAAGTAGTTTGTAAAAAAAAATTAGCGTACTAGCCCAATATTTAAGGCCCCCCCTGGGCGCCCAAAATATTATTTTTTTATATTTTGTTTGGGGTGGCAACAAAAATTTACATTATGTTGACAAGAATTGTAGAAAAAAAATTAGCGTACTAGCCCAATATTTAAGGGTGCCCCGGGGGCCCAATATTTTTTTTTTATATATTAATTGGGGTAGCCACAAAAAGTTACCTTAAGTTAACAATATTTTTACAAAAAAATGTCCCATATTAGAGTTTGACGTAAAAAAATTGGCGGTTTAGCAAATTCTAGGGTTAAAAATGTTTATAAATTTGGAAATGTTTTTTTTAAATAAAAGAACTAAAAATATTTATAAGTCGAGCAGACGACTTCTATATAAGGTTCGGCAAGTTTCCCTTTCACACGCAAGCGGTGAAAAAGTTTGTGAAGCTTGTAACAGAAGCTGCATTAAAAATTTGCTGTGAGGTAGCAAGAAATGGTTATATATAGATGCGCGGACATCTCTACCGGCCTATATGACAACAAGTCTAACTCGAGGAGCAAATATCCAATTAATTAATAATAATAATAATAATAATAATAATAATAATAATAAAAATGCTTTATTGCGTAAAACACAAAATTAATTACACAAAAGGCTGCTTTCGTAAGGACGTTCTTCCATACCACCTACTAAGAAATTAAATCTATTTTATTCTGCATATTACATATTAATTAAACTAAATCCTATAATTTCATATCACACCAGTTAATAACAAATTTTTGTACTCTAAATTAAATGTGTTTGGATATTTAAATATTATGTTAAAGAATGTTTTATTGTTCAAAAGTTCTATAGATAGGTATATTAGGTCTATAAACGAATCCTTAGATTTTGAAGTTTTGTGACTAGGTATTTGAAAAAGATTGTGTCTTAAATCAAGATTGTGTTTATTAGATCTTTGAATAAAGTTGTTGAATAGATATTCAGGCAATTATTAGGGTATTTACTTTCTGCACTAATTTTCCAAAATTTTGCTTGTAAGGATCAATTATTTTTAAATGCTTGTTTTCCAAATAGATTGAAGTAATTGGGTCAAATTTTCCGACTAAATATATGAATCTAATACATGAGTTTATTTTTAAATGTTTCAGTATGATATGAGTAGTAGACTGGCATGCAATAGTCTATAATAGGGTGTATATTAATGTTGAAACAATTTTGCACTTGGTGTTAGAATTTAGAACATACTTAAATTAATATAGTAATTTCAGCTTCATATAACACAAACTAAGTTGTCTTGTAACATGGCGTTTGTATAAAAAATAACACCCAGATTTCTTGCTGTTTCTTGCTGAGGTATTTCTATATTATTTATATGTTCGGTATTAAAATTATATTGTTTTTTATTTATCATATATACTGTACCAATATTTATTACAAGACTCTTTTTGGCATTTAACTGAAGTCTATGATTAACTGACCAAGCATTTACTTCTTTTAAGACTTTATTTATTTCGATAGTGGTTGTGTTAATTAATTTAGAGTAACGCAAAATCTTTTTTAAATTTAATAAAATCAAGCTAAGAGTTGCTAATTTTTTTCATCAAAAGGCGTCTTAATAAAATAATAAAAAAAACTTAGACTGATACCGGCATTTGGTTTGTCTATGCAATAATACAAGGGGTAACTTTTTGTTGCCACCTCAATTAAAATATATATAAACAAATTTAGGCCCCCCAGGGCACCCTTAAATATTGGGCTAGAATGGCTATTTTTTTCTAAACATACTGTTAACATGAGGTTACTTTTTGTGGTTACCCCAATTAAAATATGAACAAAAAATATATTTTGGGCCTCCGGGGCACCCTTAAATTTTGGGCTAATACGCTCATTTTTTTTTTTATAATTACTGTTAATATAAGGTAACTTTTGTGGTTACCCCAATTAAAATATGATAAAAATAAATATTTTGGGCCTCCGGGGCACCCTTAAATATTGGGCTAGTACGCTCATTTTTTTTTCTAGAATTACTGTTAACATAAGGTAACTTTTTGTTCCCACCCCAGTCAAAACATACAAAAAAAAATATTTTGGGCCCCCGGGGGACCCTTAAATAATGGGCTAGTACGCTACATTTTTTTCTAATAAATTACTTTTAACATAAGGTAACTTTTTATTGCTACCCAAAAATAAATATCTCAAATATTTTTTTTTTACGTTTTTCGGCCCACCCTATTGACCAATAAGAAGTTAAAATATAAAAAGGTTTGCAAATTAAATTTTAATGAGGTAATTCAATATTTGCCTGTTAAATAAAACAACCATAAGAAACTTTTGCTTTATTCAAAAGAACTTAACCTCAGGGTTAACATCATTAGCCATTTAATTTAAGGGAATTAAAAATCGCATGCAACGTAATTGTCTTGCTTTTGTCTTTTGTTTTGAAAGCTGTACTATAAAACAAAAACAATAATTTTCCAAGAAAAAAATAAACAACTAAGGATAGCTTGTTTTGACTTTGTTTTATCTTAATCCTCATTAATTAAAATTTAAAGTCACTAATTAGATTTAAATGGATTTTTTATAAATAATTAACAACACGGGGTAGAGAAAAATATATTTTTAAAATTTTTAAAACATGTATAATTAATGTTAAAATGTTGAAAGGATCAGTAAAAACTGAATAATTATCAACAATAATTAAAATTCAGAATATACAATTATTTATCAGACAGGATGAAATGTAAAGTGAAGGAGGTTTAAATTATTCATCCACTTACTTTTTTACTTTCTGTCATTTTATTCCACCCTTAATGTAGTTTTATTGCCACCTTAATAAATTTATAAGATATTAATTTTATTTATATTTTTACTATAAACGGTATAAGAAATTATTTTGTTTTTATTTTACTATTGAAATAATACATTTATTGGGAATTCATCCGTCAAGGTATTTTTTGAAATTTTTTAGTTTACTTTTTATAGAAAATTATCTCTATATGCTAAAGAAGCATAAGGTTTTCGCAACGCGCGCGCCCACTGGTGGCGCTCGATAGCATTATGGAAATTCAAGAATTGTCAACAATACATTTTCAACAATACATTTAAAGTATAAAAATGGCACATGATTTTAAAATTAATAATAATTTTTTTACAAAAGGGAGAAATGCAGAAGAAATTTTGTTCGCAAAGTTTTAATTGCACAGCCAAATCGCGCACGTTATTTGTGTTTTGCGTTGCAAGTAAAAACTTCAAAACTCTGGTTTAGTACTCGATTTCAATTTATTATTCTTTACATCATTGATTAAACTGGATATATGCTTGTATAGTTACGTTAGTGTGTATTTTAACTAAGTGATCATGGGGAATTATTGTGTTTTTAATTGTAGATGAATGTAATTCAAGAACTAACTCGTTGCATTTTCATTTTTTGCCAAAAGATCCAATTCGGTATGTATATTTGTTCGTGCAAAAATTAACTAATGATAACCTCAGCTAATATGATTTATATTTAAGTTTGTCCAGTTTTAAAAAATCTAACAAAAAATTATAGTTGTATAAATATAACCTTAAAATCTTTTTTTTTATATTTGAGTCCTTTTAAAAAACACTACTGCATTTTAAATAACAATAGTAAACGACAAAATATGGGAACAAATTCATGGCAACATAATATTATATATATTATATATAATATATAAATTATGTTTTTATACCGTTGAGTGGAGACTTTCTCAATCAACGCTTTTAAAAATGACGCTGTTTGAATTTAGACGACTCATTTGTTTTATAAATTTTAATAAATCGAAAAGTTTACAATTTTCCCAAAAATCATTACTAAAAGAATATTTGGGTTTCGTATATAATTGTAATCATTATAACCACCAAATAATTAACTATAGAAATAATAATAATAATAACTATATATTTTAAAATCTGCAGCTCGGTTTTAATTCAAAAATATCATCGATGATATTCATACCACTGGTTATATTATGGGTGATTATATTATAATCACCCATAATATAACCAGTGGTATGAATATCATCGATGATATTTTTGAATTAAAACCGAGCTGCAGATTTTAAAATATATAGTTATTATTATTATTATTTCTATAGTTAATTATTTGGTGGTTATAATGATTACAATTATATACGAAACCCAAATATTCTTTTAGTAATGATTTTTGGGAAAATTGTAAACTTTTCGATTTATTAAAATTTATAAAACAAATGAGTCGTCTAAATTCAAACAGCGTCATTTTTAAAAGCGTTGATTGAGAAAGTCTCCACTCAACGGTATAAAAACATAATTTATATATTATATATAATATATATAATATTATGTTGCCATGAATTTGTTCCCATATTTTGTCGTTTACTATAGTCGCCCTTCGAATATATCAAAAAATCTAACATCTGTTAGTCAGTTCCAACCTCACTTTTTCTCAATTTAAAGTAGGATTTGTTTAAACTACCGATGCCTACCAACGTAAATATTAATTAATTATCATAGTTATAATATAATTATAATTATTTGATATATTCGAAGGGCGACTATAATCACCCATAATATAACCAGTGGTATGAATATCATCGATGATATTTTTGAATTAAAACCGAGCTGCAGATTTTAAAATATAATGAATTTTAGGATTTAACGAATTGTCAGTTTGACATTTAAAATTAAAATGTGCTTTAAAATATAAAAAGACTTTAATAAACCTTATTTATTCAAACTTATCTTAATTTTATTATCATTCACACCAACCCCCCCCCCCCATCGATCTTTTACAGTTTATAATTCAATATTTTAATCATTTAACAAACACAGTATTTAAATTTCAACAAATGTCAAATCAAGAAAAGTGTCAAAATCCTTAGCAACGTGTAAACAAGGTGATAAAAAATATCGCTGTGATAAAATGCGTAACCATGGAATACTGGCATTTTATTGGTTCTAATTATAATGAATTGTATTGTCATTTTTATAATAAATTTGGTTATGAATAAAATTACTTAATTGGAGTAGAAAAAGCTTGGTTCTACACTCGGAATATTTACTCGGATGATTTACGTCTCTCGCCTATCGTCTCGAGACGCAAACCTCATCATCTTGAATGGCAAATATTTTAAATTCATAAATTTATATTTTAAAATTTAAAACAGTGGATGGTTTTAAATTAAATTTGATTAATTTCCTTCCACATAATTAAACCATTCATAAAAACAAATTTAAAAGTATTAAGTTTTTTCGAAAAATAAATAAAATAATGTGACTAAACAAAAGGACACATCTTTTGACTCGCCCTTTTTTTTGAACGACTCTTTATTGGGGACATTTTTAATTATTTGCAAGAATGAAAAAATACAGTTCTATAACTGCCAACGCAAAAACGCAAAAGATCATAACGTCATTGAGATTGCAACGTTGCCGCTTATTTTCGCCTTATTTATATCGCCAAATCCTTGTAAAGTATAATATAAAACTTTGTCTTTTGGCTCGCGATTTTTCCAAAAATATATATTTTGTCCTTAAAAAATTATACTTTAAAATTTAACTGAAAATATGGCATTGTAAAATATAAAAGCCTACAGTTTAAGTTAAGCTTAAGCTGTTAAATGTGGTTTGTAGTAGTAAGAAGTTGAATTATTAAAATAGTTGCGCATGGTACATATTTTCCGTTGATTAGTCTAGACGCAGTTACCCTTTCATAAATAAATTATTTTGGACTTTCGACAACTTATTTCGAAACAAACATGTAAATTTGTTGGACTGGAAAATACCCCTTGAGACAGGAACCCAACTGTATGTTCTGTGTTTAATTTATCAAGACGCCCTTAATTAAAGTTGTAGCACTAAGGGCTACGTAATGCTACTGTAGTTGAATATTTCTTCGATTTTTTTAAAAATATTATTTAAAAAGTATTTTAAAAGCTTTTATATAATAAGGTAGTGCCCTCTGTAGTTTTATTTTAAAAAGTCAAATATAAAGGTGATTCAGTTTAAACAAGTAAAACATGTAAAACAAGGTTTATGAACAAAATTTTAGGTAACATCTAAATAAGAATATTATTGTCCTTTATTATTTGTAATAAATTGCATTATTTATTATCTTTAAATGTGTTAGTAAACTTATAATATGTAAACACGATAACAAAAACCGTATTCGTGAAACCCTATTAATAAAACATACAAACAGTAGCATAAAAATGTTTTTCTATATTTAGAAATGAATATTAATTTATATTTTCAGCAGCATCTATTTTTAGATTTCTGTAAGAAGCATTAAACGGCAGAAAACAGAAACCACTAGTTGATTCCGAACGCGTAGGGCGTCGTTTTGAGTTGGCGTCGCGACGGTTAGAGGACGCCACGTATACGAATCAGGCGCTCGATAATATGCACGGTTGTCAAATTTAATTTTAAAATAACCGTAATTTTAGGTAAATATTTTATTTTATTAAAAAAATACAGCCCTTAATTAAAAATTGCATTAATAAATTTATAAAATTGTTGTTCTAATAATTATTGAGCATTTGCCTTAAAATAATAACACATTTTATTATTTATTTTAGCGTATATATGTAGTAACTTTTAAAGTTTAAAATATAAAGATGGTTATTGTTATATAAACGATTACTATACGTAGTATATTTTATTACCCATTTCGTTTTACGTTAATTAACTAGCTTTATAATGAGTGTGTAGTAGGAAAGTTTTATTATGATTTAACGTCTTATTTATGCTGTTTTGGACAATAACTTTTTAAGATTGAGGTTATAGTTTTAATCATTTCAGTTAAATCTTTTTTATTTAACAAAAGGTTATATGTAGTAAATAATTAATAATTTACTTAAAAAAAATACAACTTTGGTGAAATGTACAAATGTTATATACAATAAATACAAAATAATTGAAATAGAAACAGTATTTTTTAATTAAAATCAAATGTAATTTAAAGGATAAATCAACCAAACAAAAATAATTAAATACCAACCGAGGTAGGTTATAAATTACAACAAATTTTTATACCTTAATCTGATCCAATTTTGGCATTTCGTGGCCATTCTCATTAGAGAAACGATTTTTATCACATTTTTTTTAAACACAGTTTCTATAATTCACTATTTCCATGGAAAATTTTAAGATATTTGACAATTAATATTCTTAACAATAAATTTACCTAAAAAGATTTTTTTAAATTTAATGCCCGACTTTGAGAGGAACATTCCCTATTCTCATAATGCAAATAATGTCTATTGTTGTGACTATTATTGCTAAATAATTAATGTTGCCTAAGAAATGTTAATTTATTTTAAAAAAAATTATAAAAAATATAATAATTTGTGACCCCTAGCTGCCTTATCCTAACTTGCAGAGCTCGTTATGTTCTATCTGAACTATATCGGATTTTTTATAAAAAAAAATATTGAGTAATTGCAACCAGTAACATGATATTTCGCATACACAGTAAAAAAATTTGCCTGTGTAAATTTTTTAGTGCAGAGGTAAAAATATTAGAGTTGATTTGTAAGTGTAAAAGTTACACTACAAAATACACTAGGTAGCATTTAGTGCTTAATAACTTTATTAAACACATTTAAAGAATATGAACATAATTCTTTGGTACATTCACACTATTTATTATTAAAATAAATCAAAAAGGTAGAAAAACTTAATGCGAGTGCTAATTACCCCTTATTGTGTTAAATAGTGACAAAATGAACACTACAGTGCATGACAATTTCTTTGTCTATTTTTTCTTTACACTTCTAGTGCACATTGTATAACAATTAAAGTTAATAAGAAGACATTCTTATTTTTTGGTAAGTATTATACTTTTTCTTTAAGCCTTAGTACAATAAATACCAATATGTTAAAAGGATTTCGATACCCGACCTATATTATATATCAATAATTTACGGCAATAGGTCGGGTAACATTAATAATATACATGCATGCACACTTAATTTACTTTTTATTTTCAAGCGTAATGGTTGTTATACTAACCTATACCTAAATTTTTATTAGAAAATTTGTACACGTGTGGTAAATCCCCGACATACAGCCGCCTGACGCCTCTCTACCAATGGGATCACCCATTTTTTATAACAGATAAATGAATTCTCAAAATAATTCTTTGCTTACAAATTAACAGCCAGTAAAACATTGCATTGATCTAAAACTTTTACGTTTTGAGGAACCATTTTGTTTGAGCCAGCAAAACAACTCAGGCAGCTGGTTAATTGTACCCAAATATAAAATTATATTTTAAAAGGCACCGATTTTGATAATTATGTCATAGATTTTTGTTCCAAATAAATGTTTCTCTTTATTTACCTTTTCGTTTTATTCACTACCACCAATAGGTTTTACTCAAATAATAGTGTTATTTTACACTAGAAGTTGGCACTAAAAGAGTAAAAGTACCTTTCTAAAATTAGAACATTTCCAAAGTAGTGTTAATTTACACTGAACAAAAGTGGGATTTTACCAAGGAAGTGTAGAAGTACACGATTTTAGGTAAATTAACACTTTTTAATACAGTGTAAAAAACTTTATCCTCAGTGCTATAGTGTTAAATCATACTTGCTTACTTGGGGAAAATTACACTACAAATTAACTCTAATTGTAGTGTTATAAAACAACACTATTTAGTGTAGACCTGTGTGAACTCTAATTAATGTTGCTTAGAGTTGATTTTTTTACTGTGTACACAGTAAAAAATATTTGTTAATTTTAACCAAATATTAAACAGATTTTATGTTAATCCAGGTCCACATAACTTTATGTTAAGTTTACAACCAACTGTAATCTAATTGAATAAGTAGTTTGTAATTATATAGCAAACATTTTGTAGATTTAATAAGAAAATCCTATGTCAATAATTTAACCATAATTCTTGTATTTTGTATTTTTGTAGACCCAGTAACAAAAGTATTTTTTGGATATTCGGAACTTAAATTAAAAGAATTTTCATAAGAAATGTTGCTTTTTTAATCAATTTCCTAAACAAAAAAATTAACTCATCCTTATATAAATAAACACAAAAAACATACACAAAATTAAATTACATAATTCTGAAATCATCTAATTATAATGCAATTTGGTACAATATTATTTATCAGTACTACTACACAGAAAAAACGCTAGCATAGCATGAATGGGTGAGCCTTTAAACCAATGGGATTAATAACCAAAGTTATCGCTCCTAAATCTATTGATATTTATTTTCATTTTATGTTGGAATGTTATTGCATTAAATACTAATTTGATTTATTTAATAACGTTACTATAGTATGTATAATATGTATACATTTAACGCAATAAATTCTTTGACATTTAGGCAAAATGTTTCCCTATTTTGGTTTAATAGTAATTAATTGAGCAAATAACAATTTAGATTGCTTCAATTTTGATGCATTCAATGACAGCGCTTTTCTTGGTACTGTTAGATTTTTTTATGTGTACATAACTGATGTAATTATTTCGTCTCCGCTTTTCTTTAATTTCGTTCGTGTTCCTCACCAGCATCGAATACAGCCACGGCGTTCTCTATCGTTCTCTATCGTTAGAGAACGCCGTGATACAGCCCAGTGTTCCCAACCTTTCAGAGTAATAATTCCCTTGTTGCATGGCAAAAATTCCCTATTTCGTGCCAAAATTCCCTGCTTTCAATGTTGCCAAGAAAAATGACTTCATATAAAAAATACAATTTTTAATAAATTTTAATATGATCGCAAAAGCGGCCTAACTGAAAAAAAAATCATATTGTGTTTTTATCTTAAAATATTCCTATTATGCGCTTATCGAGTGAACTAGCTTAAAAAAGTATATTTTAATAGTTTAAGTAGAAGTACTCTTCATATTAAAACACACTTTATTAGGCTAGCTCACTCGATAAGCGCATTGTAGGAATATTTCGAGATAAAAACACAAAATATTTTTTTCAGTTGGGCCGCTTTTGCAGTATACGCCTCATCCAACAAATAAATTATTAAAATATAACAGTAAACATGAAATAAGCCAACTTACATCTCTTTCCCTCTCATATAGTTAGTTTTTCTTCTTCTTCTTCTTCTAGCCACAACATTTGGGCTGCGTTTTTTTGGGTCACTTTATTAAATAAGTGACCGAAAAAAAAACAGTAATCTATAACGTGGGCTTTTTAATAATAAATTTGAAAAATTCCCTAATTTTAACGTTTTTTGCTAAAAAATTCCCTTTTCCCTTTTTGGTACCAAAATTCCCTAAAAAGGGAAAATTCCCCGCAGTTGGGAACACTGATACAGCCGTTTCGCTTCATTGGAACTCATCAGTAGCGAGTTGCTGTATGGTGCGGAACACAAACGAAATTATGATGCCTTGTCCTTATATAGGTCTTAAAATCATTCACTGCGGTGAGACGAAAGTAAGTGGTGCCATCTACCGTCTTAAATATATAAAAGACCATATCGAAAGACGGTAGATGGCACCACTTACTTTCTTGAAGAAAGTTTCTTCTCACCGCAGTAAATGATTTCAAGACCTATATAAGAACGAGGAATCATAATTTCGTTTGTGTTCCGCACCATACAGTCATTTAAACTTCTTGATGCGTATTGTCCATGGGAAATGTTTTGATTGACTGCCTGAATTCACGTAATTTTCTTAACGAAATAATTTGCTAAGCATTAACAAACTAATCTCTTAACTTTAAAATTAACAAAATGCTCACAAAATGCATATTACCTTTACAAAACTTTCAGTGAAATATTTTCCTTTGTTAAAATAATTACAAACCCTTGTTTTCTACAAAAAATTATGTTAAAATTTTACAAACTACAAACTCATGTTAACAAATCTGATTTTTATAACAGTGTATACACTTTCAGTTTATATTTACAGTACAGTTCAAAATTTGAACAACTTTCTCTAGATTTTGACATAATTAAAAAAATGCGCGATAAACAGACGATGTAAACGCAGTAACGTCGAGCTGTGATCACAATTGAAAGGGGAAGTGTGTAAAAGAGTTCAGTAACAATTTTTATATTGCAGTGTTGCAATTTTTAGTTTGAAGGTGTCATTTTACATTTAAGTTGAAAAAGAACAAACAATATTGCGATTGTAAATAAAAATTTGGTATAGTCGAGGCCAAATCTACATGGGTGCACGTCATCAATGCGTCAACTATGACATTGCTTTTTAAGGCGTAGTAAACAATCAACAATAAACGAGCGTTAGATTGTGCTTGGGAATATACCTTAGCGCTGACGTTATATGCTTTTAATGACGTGCACCCATGCAGATTTGGTCTTGACTCTATTGCAATCACAATTTACAGAACAAGGTATGTTCTATATCTTTTTGCGCGAACGGCGGTCATTTTTATGTTGTTTACAATTCTTAAAACTAGTTTTTAACGTTGTGTTTCTTAAAGAGGGAATTGTAAGCCTCAAATAAGGCCTTAAAGTGCTAGGGGCAACCATTTTACTCCCACAAAACTTAACCCTAGATTTTCTATCAAAAAACACCCAACAAACATGTTTTTTTTTTCAAATATTTTTAACATCTTTATTTTCAAAAACACTCGTTTTTAACATACGCGTTTGACAGTTGCTTATTAAAAGCTGCATATTTGTTACTATGACGCTTTTTTAGCGTATACTTAAAAACAAGAAATTAAATAATACTTTTTGAGCTAAACATTTTTTAAAAACTTTCAAAATGGATTTGTACTCTCAATCATTGAATTTCAATGGGAAGTGGGTTTATATGACACTTCACTGAAAAGGTGACTTACATGCGGGTATTGCGGTAAAGTTTTTTAAAATTTGTTCATAATTTTTTTAATTTATATTTTTATTTTAAACAAAATTTTCCCCTTGCGTTTTCTTTGCATGTCTTTTTGTTTTCTCGTAATTAAACCTTTTGTAAATTCCATTTTCACAGTCTACGATTGTACCTTAAGGTAAATAAAGTTAACAGAAACGTAATCGCGGGTATGTCATGATTCAGTCTTGAAAAATAAGCATTAAAAAGGGATTACGAAATGAAACAATAGATACAATTTCTTTTCGATATCTTCCGGTGTTAAAAAGATATTAATAAAGTTGAACATTTTTAACATCCTGTAACTTAAAAACTGAAAACCCGTAAAGAGAAATCTCAAATAAAAAAAAATACTTTACCAAGAAATCCGTAATTGTTTCCTAATCTTTATGTTACACCTTGCATGACTTACATTGATTTTAATTTTTTAAAATGGCGAATGTACCAAGATACTATATAATAATCCCACTTTTTCTGCACATATCAATCAACATCGTTGTGGCTTCTTTAAGATTGTTATAAGAAACATTCACATAACCGCCTTAAACTCATTATAATTTTCTTTAGTAAGGTCGAAACTTAAGTATATATATATATATACAGCCCGTTCAGACTAAAACCGAATATATCTATATATATATGGGGCGTGGCCTCGCCTCCCTCCAACGCGCGACACAGTAGCTAAGCAAATAGACTGCATCGCTAATGAGATTTTTTGCATTATTATCATTTAATTTTTTAAGTCCTTACCTGTTCGACCTTTCGTCATGTCGTTTATCACACAAGCTACTGTGACGCGCCTTGGAGGGAGATATTTTCGGTTTTATTCTGAACGGGCTGTATATGAAACTTGTATATACCATATACTTGTATATACCATATATGGTGCCTTAATATGGAATCCTATTTTTAACACCTATATAAAGTACCTACATTAAAAATGGTCAAAGAAGATTTTTAAAATCTTTACATCTTTGCCTATTAGAAGAATACTTTTATCTATTACTTTTTTACTTAAACTATTGCACAACTTAATTTACTCACCATTTCTACTAAGCAAAATTAATTTTGTAGTGCCTAGACCAAATTTACGAAGTCACCCTGCTTTTTACTTCAGGCTAGCGCGAACAAATGTTTTGCTTAGGTCGCCAATTTATAATATGTGTTCCAAGTTGAATGTAATATCCGAGCTAGTTGATATACACAATGATTTCTTAAAATCAGTCCTGGTTGTAGCAACTGAATATTTTATGTAGTTTTTATTTTTTTTTTTCTTTTCATTTTTTTAGTTTATTTTGTTACATTTGGGTTTTTGCATGTATTCTACTTATTTTTATTAGTTAGGCTCTGTCTCAAACTTATTGTAATTGTTTTTTAGTTTAGCTCTTACTTAACCTTAATTGTGGTCCTATTATTGGAGATGTTATTTTGTTGGACAATAAAGATTTAGTATTATTATTTAAATAATTTATTTCAAATTATTTTCACGGAAAATTCGCCATATTTGTTATAATTTCTATTACCTATTATTATTATTACTATAAAACGTAGTAAATTTACTCATTTAAATATACATATTTTTAACTAAACCTAATATAATATATTATAGTATATTGTATTAGGTTTAGTTAAAAATTTGTTTCAATTTATTGAAAATATTTTAGAAAACAAAAAATGTTACGATACTTTTTACGCACAAAATGCGTCAAGAACTTTGGTAAAGTAGTATTGATTTTATACCGACAAACTGTCTGGTGTCAGCCAGTATGCCACGAAAGAGAGACATTGACACACATTAACATAGACATAGCTTATTTCCGCATTGTTCTGCTCTTCCCTCTATACTCCGGCCATATTGGCCTGACAGTAATGGGTTACCCAGAACTGGAATGGATTCCGACCGCAGTATTTGCAATAGACATTATGCTTAATCAGTGTGTTTTATATTTAATAAATCGAAAATATGTAACTGCATATCTGTTAAACATATAATATGGTATATAATATTGGTAACATACAATACAACTAAATTTAGTAGGTCGTAAAATATATTATTATTTCACAAAAAAAACATACGCAATATGCTTTAGTTTTCATGCCAAAAAAACAGAATGTTCTATGATGCAAACAATTGAAAATATTTAAAAAACAATGTAATCATAAATTTATTTCCAATTGCCAATCCTAATGTGGTTATTTAGTATATTTTTTGTATACACTTTATAAAGTGGTATATTCGTTCATAAAGTTTCTTTTTATTATTTTAAAATATCAGGGTTTAAGATGCAAGTTAAGGAAAAAACATTCAAATAAATGTATATGAAAAAAAATGATTTATTAAGATTCTGACTGTATTGCATTTTTTAAACTTACTAATTTATTATATCAATTGTATTTTTAATTTTTGAAAATTTTACTAGAATAAACTTTGCTGTGTATGTTAGACCTCTAATATTAAAGATTTCTATTTTATTCTGCATAAACATCATACAACACTATTTAATAAAATACGTAAGTATTTTTATTTATACATTTTGTTTTACCCCAGATTGGATATGTAACACCATTTTTATAACCAACAAAATGAAAGTTTTTTTTATATAACATACAAATTTTTTAGATTATGTTCAAATAAATATTCAGTAAAAATCTCAACTCAATTTCAATTTTAAAAGGTTTTTGAAAGAGTTTAAAAACCAACCTTTAAAATAACATTTGCATTATTTACATACATATAAATAAATATATAAATAACTGTTGATTAGGGTAAAGAGCTTTTTTGGAAGCCTTATTTTTTAAGCAAAATCTAGAGTAGATCTTAAGGTGCTTAAATTACATCATTCACTAATTTTGTAAATTGGCGTACAGTTTTTCCATTTCTTTTAGTTAAGGTAATTAACAATCAGTTACTTAATCAAGCCAAATATTGTTGCTGTGTGTAAGAAAGCAATAAAATACATAAAATTAATATGAAAAAGAGTTTAATGTATTTTTAGAGTTTATAAAATAAAAGTGCCTGCAGCCGAACAAGAATACTTAACTGACCAAAGAACTACACAGAAGATGGAAATAGACAAAGTCAACATAAAAACAAGCCAAAAACTGTAAAGGAAGTTTAAACAAACCGAAAGAAAAAAGATATTAAGAGATAGAATATTATATGCGAAAGGAAATGTTAGAACAGTGATAGTGACATAAATAAAAATATACAATTATTTTACAAACAACCCGTCTTTTTTTACTGTTGTATATTTCAGTTTAAACAAACAATTTCGCCATTTAGTTCTACTATTGTAAATTCTGCTGTCACTCAACAAATAAAAACAAAATTACCTACCTGAAAGGAACAAATAAAATGTCGTACATATCTGATGTAAGCGTACAAACCCCCTAGCAAAGAATCTGTGAAAGTTACACCCCAATATAAAATGAAATATAGCACCACGACAAATTTTTTATTAACTTACGACAAATAAATAAAATAATTACTGTAATTAAGCTTATTAATTTAGTATCCACATTGGTACTTTTGAGGTGCTGTATTCATGGTAAAAGTATTAAAAGGGAAATAATAAATACAGTAAATAAAAGACAACTTTTGAACTCAAAGACCTGGAAGGCCCTCTGGGGGGTGATATAAACTTATAAAACACCAATGATATTTATTTAGATAAAGCAACAACAATAACCGTAACCCAAACGACATTTAACTTATTTTTTAAAAGAGAACTTTGGAAGAAACCCTTCCACAGAAAATCTCCTTACTGCGACCATAACTCACATATAATATAAATAAATAAATATATAAATACCATTAGATAAATATTACATCAAGTAGAGAGTTCTCTCCTCTCGCGTTGATGCACCTCGCTTTAATTTTTAGTTTGTTTGTTTGTTTGTTGTTTTAAAGTAGATTGAATCTTTATCTTTTTTTTATTTTAATTGTATGTTTATCCGTCGAGAATTTTACTCGTATTAGGTATCCGTCCTCCGTACAAAGTTTTTATAATTATTAAATGTTCAGTTTAAGTTTAATGTTTCATAATAATTATTATACATGTATTATTTATTAAAGTTCAGGCTCAATCAAGTGTTTAAATAAGAAGTAAATAATAATCGGCTTCGAGGTCATTCCAATTGAGGGTCCGCAATTACCCATTATGCCTCATTTCTCGGCAAACTTTAATAACTTAATAATTACCATAAAATACTAGGTAATAATTTGACCAAATAACAAATGGCAATATCTGCGTTACCCATTCAGATGAATACAGACCTTTACGCACCTCTTAGAAATTACAGGATAGTAATTTAAAATGTCAGGAGACCACGGACAGTGGTTATAAATTAAATGTCGCTAACGCACAATCACTGTTGCTATTCACTCCAAATGTAATACCAAATAATTAAATTTACACAAGAAATATTTATTAAAATAATTAAATAAAATCAAGTTCAACCCTGAACTTTTAATTAGATAAAATCAAGTAAAACCCTGACCTTTTAATTAAATAAAATCAAGTACAAAATGGTTATTATTTAGAATCTAACGTAATGCGAGATTGTTTAAAAGTAAATTACATCATTTTGATTATAAGCGTGGTTTATTAAACGGCAGCCATCATGGCGGAATAGATAGATCGATAACGCCAAGTCAATGTATCGAATATTTATCTTTATACATTTGAAATTTCGTATTAAACTACTACTAACAACCACATAAGCCAAATTTTTCATTTATAGCCCATTTTAATTTTGAAAATTAATAAAAATTAGGAGCGTTAAATTGCGTAATTGCCAAATCCTGTGATTTGTTTAATTAACAGAAACTAAACAATTTAAGTTCAAAAAATTAGATAGCACTTTTGTAGGAATATATTACTATATATATAATATAATTTATATATACATTTAACTACCTAGACATTTTTTTACAATAAAATTGTTTGATTAATTTTTACTTATGAAGGTTATTTTACCTTAATAAAAATAATACTTAAATAAATATTTAAATTTAATTTAAGCATTATAATTATAACTTTTTATTTTAAAACTATTTTTAAGAAAAAGGTTAAAATTGCGTTTCTCACATAAAGCATATTTAAGGTTATGTTTTCTTAAAAATGAAACTTGATAAGGATATAACTTTTAACTATTAAAGATTTATAAAAACTAAAATATACAGATTTGCTTTTTTTGTTATAAATTTTTGTTTTTAAGTTTTTCTAGCCCGACTCTTATTCCAAAATTATGTTTTTTTGACTAACCCTACTTTACCCACTGTATCATTCCTAAACATTAGTTGTTTTATTGTTTATTACGGAATTTTTTATTTGTTATCTTATTTACCCATTTTGGTATCATCCACAATACCTTTTCAGGATATAGTATTTTATTTTTCGTGGCAATTAAAATTTAAATTAATTTGCATAACCTATACACAAAAACGAGGTCAACCAAACATGGGATGGTATTAAGTAATTTAACATTTTGACATTTTTTCATGTTAAACTAATTAAAATTTTCGCTCAGTTCTTTGCATTGAATAAAAAGTTTTGACAATTAACATTTTAACCCGAACACGTTTATTCAACGCTTAGGCAGACGTGTGGTAACGAATATCTTTATTAAATAAAAAATAAGCCGATTCAGCGAAATGTTAATTTCTAAACCTTTCAGCAAATTTCATCTCCAGCTTCAAGCACTCATTTTTATCTTTTTTATCGTGACTTTTAACTTCTTTTTAAGTTATTGCAAAAGCAATGACGTAAAAATATTATACAGGGTTGAAAATCAGTTTTTTTAAGCAAAAAATTACCACTATAATTTTTTGATATAATTTGTGTGTTTTTGAAAGCGTTTGGGCATATTTCTTTGGACGGTATGATACATTTCAAATTTATTTAAATCTTATTGACCATCTAAAGGAATTTTAAAAATTTTACAGGTTTTATTTTCAGGAGATCTGGAAATACCCCCCTACTAAACAATTTTTGTGTTATTACAATGTAAAATGTATTAAAAAAATCATTTAAATAAACTAACATTTAAATCTAGCGTAGGGAAGGGAACTAAACATTTTAAGAGAGATAAAAAAGAAGGTGGTAAAACCGGCACTGAAGAACAGGAAATCTGAAAAGCGGGTGTACAATAGTTGGTAAAGGAAAAAGTGGGTTAAAATTTCAGGTGTGTACATTTTAAGGACTATTTCCCTCGTCTTAATTTCCACCAACCACAAACGCGCAATTTTTAATTACAAATGGTCTCTAGGTGGAAAAACTGTATGACAGAACCTGTCAGCAGTTTTTTCGAGTTTACCCGCGAGAAAACTTGACAGCTCACCAAAAATTGCAATTTATATTTTAATTGTACCATAAATAATTAAGTTTGTAGTATTTTGTGATTAAATAAATTACCTATTTTTCTGTTTTCAAATTAATACCTACATATTTATTATATATGCATGTATAATAAATAGTATGTTTTGTAAGCTATGTGTATGCAGAATAACTGTTACTCATAAAATAGTCTTGGCAAATGCAATTCGGGCATCTAATTTTTCCTGTGAAAAAAATCGAAAAAACACAATGCTAAGTAATATTTTTTAACAAAATGCATTCGTGCAGGTGCAAAAATCCTCGCCTTCGACTCGGATTTTTGTTGCCACCAGCACTCATGCTTCTTGTTAAAATATAACATAGCAGGGAAGCAAACAATATAAAAGAAGACGTAATTATTGCTTCATGTTATCTTCCAATCGATGCTGAAATTCCACCTCCAAGTAATGAACTTGAAGCGGTGGTTGAGTACAGCAGAAGTAGGAAAATTAACATAATTATAGGATGTGACACCAATGCCCATCACTCAACATGGGGAAGTGCCGACATCAACAACAGAGGTAAGTGCCTATACGAGTACCTTGTAAGTACTAACCTAGAAATATTAAACAGAGGCAGCGAACCTACATTTGTAACCAGTAGGGGCCAATCAATTATTGATCTCACGCTAGCCTCTTTTAATATTTCAAACAGAATTTTAAATTGGACAGTGTCTAGTGAAATATCCTTGTCCGACCACAGATACATCCTTTTTAAAATAAAAACTGTTCAGTCGAAAAACAGCAGGTATAGGAACCCCAGAAGGACAGACATCGAGCTGTACAAAAGCACACTGTCTGAGGGCCTGGGGTCTCTGCTTATTCCGACTGAACTCAATGACAGGGAAGTTTTGGACGGAGCTGTTCTTGACATGCAAAATATTATTATTGCATCTTATGAGCAGTCCTGTCCAATTACATTAACTTCCAGTAAATCAAAAACAGCTTGGTGGTCCAAAGGACTCGCCAAGATGAAAAACAAACTGGGCAAGCTATTCAACAAAGCTAAGTCTTCCAGAAATGCTAATGATTGGCTTCTTTTCAAAGAACTTCAACGTTCGTGCAAAAAGGAAGCCAGAAAAAGACAAAGATCACAATGGACAAAATTCTGTAACAGCATTGAATCCACCTCAGTGGCAGCAAGGCTCAAAAGAATGTTGTCCAAGGATCCCAATCAACAGCTCAGCTGTCTCAAACGCGAGGATGGGTCCTATACGGAAACCCTTTCAGAAACACATGAGCTACTTTTAAAGACGCATTTCCCAGGCTGTCAACTTAGTACACTTGCCAAATGGCCAGAGCTTCCTCGTACCCCTCCCTCTCGGGAGGAGGAGCTTGAAGCAACCTCTGTTGTGACTAAGAATAAAATAGCCTGGGCTGTCAAGCAATTTCAGCCTTTTTCTTCACCTGGAAGGGATGGCGTATTTCCAGCCCTACTACAATGGGGCTTGGAGGCACTGTCCACCCTTTTAGAAAGAATATTAAGGGCATGCCTATCCCTAAAACATGTACCAAATGCATGGAGGGATATTAAGGTAGTATTTATACCTAAACCAGGGCGAGTGGATTACACCACCCCTAAAGCCTACAGACCCATAAGCCTCTCCTCTGTTCTTTTAAAAACATTGGAAAGGCTCTGTGATAGGCATATAAGAGATGCAATACAAATAACGAACCCTTTGCATCCAAACCAACATGCATACCTTCCAGGAAGATCTACCGAATCCGCCCTCCATTCGGTGGTGCGCAGAATCGAAAGATCCATGGACAACAATATGTCCACCCTGGGCGTATTCATAGACATAGAAGGAGCATTTGATAAAGCCTCCTTCAAATCCATAGAAGCAGCTCTGAGAAAGCACGGTGTTCATCCTATTGTAACAGGGAGAAAGTTCGAAAAAAACCGTTAAAATAATTCTGGGAAAAACAAGAAATTGAGAGTTTCTTAGAAAAGTTTAGAAAGCTTTAACATGTGCAAAAGAAGCAATTTTGAAAAGGATTTTAAATGTAAAGTCAAAAACAAAATTATATGGTCGTGTTAAAAGAAAATTCCCCTCGAGGCCATAAAGCCATAAATCCATATTGCAGACTATCTGTATTTTGCCAAAGCCGCCAAACATATGGCAGCAACACTTTTTTTAAACGAAGCATTTTAAGAACTAGATGAAACGCGTTAAAAATATAATGAAATTAATATAATTAAAGAAAGTAACGAATTGATTCAGTTGAAAACTAAACTTAGAAAAATGGAGATTATAGATTAGAAATAGGAGATTATAGACTAGAAATAAGACGTAAGATTAGGTAGATTGTATTGTGAATATGAAAGCGTGGCTGCTTATTAAAAGATAAGTCTCGATCAGCCAATATAAATTAAGGGTAGATGGATAAAAATCCTAAGCATGGTTTGAACCAAGGAAATGCCCAATAAAATCAAACTCAGTTAATGTGATTTAATAACCAGATATAAAAACAGTCGATTCAATCATTAGGCAACCTTGGTTACTTTTAAATCATCGTAAGATTATTATCAAATCTAGTAAATTATAGTTTATCTTGAAGTTGGCGACAATGGCGAAAACTCCGCCCAATGCCTAGTAAAATTCCCACCTTGTTTGTTCCCGACCTTTCACATAGCCGAGTTTCCGACTTAAGTCAAAGGGTAACGCCTCCTCCCTTAAGAATTACTGAATCGCTTAGATTAAAACCAATAACCTTTCGCCCTTTTCGGTTGGTATGAGATTTTATGACCTTTTGAACCAGTCAATTTTCTATGACCCTTGCGGGGGGGGGGAGTTGCCACGATTTTGACCAATGGTCTTTAAGAATTAATCCCTTCCAATTTTTTCGTAAATTAGTCTATAAAAAACCAACACGACCTTTGAATCGTCAGTTCTTATCTAAATTTTATCGCGCTTTCCACATCGGTCGTAGATCCTCGCCATCTTCATTTGATTCAGTGTAAGGTATTTATAGTAATTATTATATTTCAAACCAACTTGTTTATATTAGATTCACTCCGAATAGTTTTGTTTAATTATAGTTACTTACTCTTTCGAGTAACTCGCACTGCGCATTTGCTTAGTTAATTATTTGTTACATTTCCTTTTAGTTTACTTTTAGTTAAATTTCTTGATCTAGAGTTCTAATTTGTTTTGTAAACTGGTTCTTGTAAATTGAATCTCTGGAGTAACTTTAATTATCTCTGTTTAATTTTTATTTAACTTAATTTTACTTGTTTATATCTTTTCATTTTATTGTTAACTCTTTATTTGTTAATATATTTATATGGTTTGAAATATCGCTTTATTGCTCTGTCTGTTGTATAAGAAATACCCTGAATCAAGTTAAGTCGAAAGTAAGTATATAGTGAACGGTAATCGTGTAGAAGTTTTCCTCGCGGTTCGCGAGTGAGTTAAGTGTGTCAATATACATATAGGATTCCTTCGCTTTCGACTCGTCTCACCGACATCCTCCAGCCGAAGCCACGACGATCTTCACCGGATTAAAAGGTCAGATTAGATTAGTAATTTGTAACGGGTTCCATACGCCCAAAAGCTCCCGTAGGCCAACCAAAGAATAGGTAGTAAAAGTATAGCAACCACAAGCACGCGACACAAAAACCCCCGTTACACTATGCTCTGCACTTGGATTGGACATATGCTACAATGTAGAGCTGTCAGCGTAGGCGATGGAGACTCAACCAAAGGAGTGGTAATCAAAGGTTGCCCTCAAGGGGGAGTACTCTCGCCACTTCTATGGAACTTAGTTGTTGACAATCTTCTAGAGTCTCTCAACAACAATGGTTTTACCACCTTTGGCTACGCAGATGACATCACTATCACGCTAACGGGGAAAATTGAGAGCACCCTTTGCGATCTAATGCAAACAGCTCTAAACATACTTGAAAACTGGTGTAATAGGAATTTCCTCTCTGTAAATCCTGCAAAGACGAAATTAATTCTATTTACCAGAAAAAGAAAACTTGGCTTCCTCAAAATGCCTAAGTTATTTGGAACCTGTCTGGAACTAACAAACCAAGTCAAGTACTTGGGAATAATTCTAGACAGCAAACTTAACTGGAGTAGTCATCTAAAGCACAAAATTCAGAAGGCCTCAGTGGCCTTCTGGCAGTGTAGAAGGACTGTCGGAAGGACGTGGGGACTATCCCCAAAGATAGTTCTCTGGTTATATACGGCAGTAATTCGACCAATGTTGTGCTATGGATCTGTCGTTTGGTGGCCCAAAATCAAACAAACTACTGCAGCAAAACAAATAGAGCATGTGCAACGGCTTGCATGTCTAGCTGTTACAGGCAGCATGCGCACAACTCCAACCGCAGCCATGGAAGCAATCCTTAACATCCCCTCTTTGGATCTGTTCGTAGAGGAGGATGCATTGAGATCATCTCTGAGGCTTTCGACCACTAAAATGTGGAAAGAAAATATCTCTAGCAAACGTCACACCTGCATCCTGGAAAAGAATGTCCGACAGACACCTATTCTGAGTGCAGTGCGCGACCAGATTGTGCGGAGCTATAATTTTAATACTCCCTATCAGGTGTGGATAAATGGACACCCAAATACCTCGCCTGATCTTTCTATCTTTACAGATGGATCCAGAACCGACTCAGGCTCTGGAGCTGGAGTATATTGTCAGAACCCATCCATACGCCTCAGTATATCATTGGGTGTCTATGCGACCATATTCCAGTGTGAAATCACAGGCATACTGGAGGCTGCTCGTAAAGTAATAGAGCTCCAAATACATGGAAAAACAATAAGAATCTCCTCAGATAGCAGGGCCTCCTTGCTGGCCTTGAGTCACAATATAGTTGACTCGGGACTGGTAGCGGAATGCATTGCTGCTTTGAAGCTGATAACGATTAATAATGTCCTAGAACTAGTATGGGTTAAAGGACATAATGGTAATGAAGGAAATGAAAAGGCTGATGAACTGGCAAGACAGGGATCGGAAAAGCTGCCAGTGGGCCCTGAACCTGTCCTGCCACTTACGAACTCAACCTTAAAAGTCCAGATAAAAAAACTAACCCATGAAAAACAACTAAGAAGATGGGTTAATCTAAGCTCATGTCGTCAGACCAAAAATATTATCACTAATCCATCTGACAAGCTGGCCAGGTACAGTCTACAGCTATCTCGTCAAAACCTCTCCGACCTTGTCGGAATTATAACGGGACACTGTAGACTAAACAAACATCTTCATACGATAAGAAAAGTAGACAGTCCTCTTTGCAGAGCCTGTAACTGGGGCGAAGAGAATGTAATACACATTATTTGTGAATGTCCTGCTCTTCTCGAATTCAGAAAATCCACTTTAGGAGAAGAATGGGTTGATGCAACCAACATTAGCTCCATCTCTCCAGCCGTCTTTCTAGATTTCTTTCGGAAACTCGGATGGCTGGATTAAAAAAAAATTGAGCAAACACAAATGGGGAAATGGATCTCGGGGGCAGTACAAAGGGCCAACTGTGGCCTAAGTGCATGTAGCCACAATGTGGCTACCCTCCACCCAACAAATCCAATCCACAAATCCATAACATAGCAGCATGTTTTTTTCGATTTTTTTCGGAAAAATTAGATGCCCTTATGATATTACTTACGATAAAATTTTTGTAGTATAACCAAACAATTTGGTATAATTAGTAAAAACAAATGTCTTGTAGAAAAGTAAATATTCGATGAATTAACTTGACGTCATCGATCTATCTATTTCACCATAATGGTTTTTGTTTATCAATCGAAATTATGTTAATTTATGTTTAAACAATCTCGCATTAAATTAAATTCTAAATAATAAGCAATATGTAGTGGTATTTATCTAATTATTTTAATACCTAATTCTTAAAGGAGATTTTTCATAAACGCTGCGTAAATATCGATTTTTCCAAATATGAGATTTATTAAAATTTGCTCAAAAATTCACATTTACCTATGTCCCTTAATCACTTAATTGATTTTTACCAGTCATATTTAATTATTTGTTATTAGTAATAACTTATTACATTTTGAGTGAGAAGCAACAGCAATTGTGCTCCTTACACAATAAACCCATATTAAATTACTATCCTGGAAATTTTAAGAGGTGCGTAGAGGTCTGGTTTCATCTGACTGCGCAGACGCTGACATTGTCTTTGTTATTTGTATCATTATTATTATCATTATTCTATGCTAATTATTAATTTATTAAAGTTTGCCGATTATTAAGGCAAAATAGACAATTGCAAACCCTCAATTAAAACAATTTCGAAGCCGAATATTATTTACCTATTGCTTTTTTATTAGTAAGCTTAAATTCAACATTTAATAAATAATTATAAAAACTTTGTACGAATGAGGGAAATAAAATTCTTGCGAAAAAACTTACCTTTAAAATAAAAAATAAAAGACTAAGCCTCAATCTACTTTTAACCAACAAACAAACAAAGAACCAACGAACATCAGCTCGCACCTGAGATACTTGTAGAGGCGTAAAGGTTCTACCTGATCTTATGGTTATAATGTATTTTTATTCTTTCATTTATTTATTTATTGTATATGTGGGTTGTAGTCGCAGTATAAAGATTTTTCGTGTGGTTTTAAGGGTTTGTAGGAAGTCCCTTTCTTTCAGAGTTCTCTTTCAGAAAATAAGTTAAACGTCGTTTGGGTTATAGTTGCTGTTGCTTTATCCAATAAATTACATTATTGGTTGTTATAAATTTTAAGTGTTTTATACGTTTAACTTACTCCCATAATCCCTTATTTTGGAAGGTTTTATGAGGTAATGAAAAAAAAACAGGAGCCTTCCAGGTCTTGAACCTGAGTTCAAACGTGATTAATTAATGAGCTTTATTGCCGTAAGTATTTATTTTATTTATTTGTCGTAATTTATTATAACATTTTCGGTGGTGTTATATTTGATTTTATCACTCGGGATGTAACTTTTACAGCAAAGAGGAGGAGGGAATTTGTACCCTTACAATTTATTAAATTTGAATCCCAAATTACTAATTTATAACATAAAAAATGTCAATATATATAATGCTGTATATATTTAGTAACATAGACGATTTTATGTTTGTATTCACTTAGCAATATTAGTAACATGCAACTTCGAAAGCAGGTTAAGCGATGTTTTCTCATCACGAATGAATTGAAAATAACTTTTATGGCTTTTCGTACAAGAAGTACAAGATTGCTCCACCGCCATCGCCACTGTCGTGTTTATGTTCAAAATAATTCCGGGAGTAGTTTGATTTATTATAATTTAATCGACCGGTATTATACTAAAATAGTTTTAAAACAGATTACTAAAATATTTTTTAAAAATTTGGTTAAATATATTCACAGGGTAGTTTAAAAATTAAGGGGTATCTTTGTTATTATCAAGTTTAAGATTAGAATTAATTGCATATTTTCGGACCACTCTGTATGTAAAAATCCCTCTCATAAATCGCATTTTACTAAAAAAAAATCAATCTCAGAAAGCAAAGATCTGCACAAATTCCAAACATGCATCGAAATAATCTTTTTCACGCTCTATTTAACAAGCTGAGTGCAACTTCAGTATAAAGCCGTGCATACAATTGTAGCCGTATTACTAACATAAGATGAGATTTTGTCTCTTCGAGTATGATATCAATTTCTAATCGTCTTGAATGTTGCCATTACGGCTGAAAGATAATCCAGTAAATGTAAGAGGATTTGACATGAAATTAATTAAATTACAACTACAACGAAATTATATTTCAATCGTTTAAGTTAAACATGCTTAATCATTTATATTACGGATTCTAATTAAAATCAAGTACAGATAAATTAATTTATAATTACCAGACAATTCAATTTATTTTACCACTTCAGATTCACATTGGAAAAAAAGAAAAAGGTGCCGATTGTTTTGGATCTGTTTTTTGTATATATGTACGAGGTGTGTTCAGTAAATAACGGGAATTGTTAAATTTCGCGGGTTCAGATGGTCCGGTGGTCATAAAATTTTCTTTATTATGTTGATATACATGCCCCCGAAGTATGAGAAAAACTTTAGCTGTTTTCATTGTTTACTTTGTCTGTGGCAGCCGCTAAGGTTAGACGTGTTTTATGAACTCGGCGATTTTTCGTTCGTTAAAAGAAATGGATCAAAGAATTTGTATCCAACTTTGCTTAAAAAATAAAATAAATTCTGTGAAATGTTAACAAAGGCCTATAGTGAAGACGTTGAAGATGACGAACGCCCAAGCACATTAACAACCGATAAAAACATGGAAAAAGTGGAAGAAATGGTTATAAACCATCAGAGAAGTCGCTGATGATGTTGGTATATCGATTGGCTCATCCCATGAAATTTTTTCGAATATTTTATGTATGAAACGCGTGGCAGCAAAATGTGTTCTAAAATTTTTAAATTTTGAACAAAATTTTTGGCTAAAATCAATACTGTAATGATGCCCTAGCCTCCATATTCGCCAGACATGCCTCTGTCTGACTTTTTCCTATTCCCAAAAATAAAGAGAACATTAAAGGGCCGTCGTTTTGCAAGCATAGATGACATTAAAAGCGCATTGCTAAAAGAACTAAAGGCTTTACCAAAGATCGAGTTTTAAAAGTGTTTCGAGTATTGGAAGAAGAGCTTGCACATGTGCATAATATCCAATGGGGACTATTTTGAAGGCGACAACATTAATGTAGACGAATAAATAAAATATTTGTTTTAAAAAACGAAAATTCCCGATATTTTCTGAACACACCTCGTATTGTATATTTGTGTATAAGCAATTATGTGTAATACTAGCTGCAGTCGGTGAGTTTAATCCAGATAACGACTTGGAGCTCTTATGTGGTCAGTCTAGGAAATATTTGTTGAGTTTGACTATGAGTGCTTATTGGAAAAACTTAAAAAATATTCTTGCAACCATTTTAAAAGAGAGCATTTCAGCATTTCATAGTCGTCATTTGTGTAAACACATATATGGTTTTGTTTTTGCAAACATTTACTGTTTATTTTTTAAGGATTTTATTTTAGTATAAGAGTCAGTCAATGCTCCAAAGTAATTTATGCTATATAAATTTAAGCCAACCAACTTTATCAAGATCAAGGCTTTCCTACATCTTTTTTAAACAATGAAAAGTCTACAAGATCCTTCTCAGCTTTGACTGTATTTTAGGATGTCCACCTTAATTTTAAATTAAATGATGTAATATTAAACTCACTTGTAGAGAAAAAGAATATTGTTCACCGAAGGCGTCTTGGGTAATTCATCAAACTTGAAATGGCCCTAACTCAAGAGTTAAACACTATATTTTTGCTAATTTTATTAAAGAATTTAGTACAATTTTGTGTAAATACCATAACCACAGATTCAATGACCAATACCATTATTATTAAAAAAAAAGTGAACCACCATAATCGTCATAGTAAGTTTTGGGTGGGTTTTTCAATCTCTGGATAAGATCAAGTTACTATATCTGACAGATAATTTCCTTAGTATAGGGAATATAAATTAAAAGAACAAATTTAAAAAAATATAATGAAACATATCTGATACAACAATTTTTACAATCAATGATATTTTTAAATAAATTTTAATATTAAATATCTACAGGGTGCAGCAAGTTTCCTTCTATGTATCTTAAATTAAGATAAAAGGTCTACAAGGTCGATTAAATTATAGAAAAATTGCTTTATTACAAGTATATTAAAAGATAATATAAAAATTGAAAAAAAAACAAAACCCTGTCAAAACCAAAAAATCGTTATAACTCCGTTTTTACTGTAAATTTAAAGTAACTACATGTAAATATAATTATTTATCTACATTTTCATCCAATTTAGTTACCTCAGTCTCTCTAAAAATGAATTAGTCAAAAATGACTAATTTAATAGTTATTAGTGTCTGCTTTTTTACTTGTACCATGGTTAACCATGGGATACCATGGTATCCAAAAATTTAACAGCCAATTCCTATGTAAAATTGTCCCCTGAATCAAAAAATGTCGTCAAAAGTTAAAAAAGTAGAAGAGTTTTTGAGATATAGTCAATTTTCCATTTAATATGGAATTGACTATATCTCAAAAACTGCTAAACTTTTATAATTTTTCGGATTCAGGGGACAATTTTACATAAGAGGTGGCTGTTAAATTTTGGGATACCATGGTATTCCATGGTTAACCATGGTACAAGTGAAAAAGCAGCCACTAATAACTATTAAATTAGTTATTTTTGACTGATTCAATTTTAGAGAGGTTATTCTGTCTTTTTTGCATATTTTGTAGACTAGAAATTTAATTTTCCTTAAAAACATTTTTGTTTCATTGTATTCTTTAAATGAATATATATGTTATGGCTAATGTGCAAACTTGGATAGTTTATAAACTAGCTGGATAACTAGCCAAACTGTCAGCTATTTTAATTGAAAATGTATTTTCAACTAAATTAGCGGCTGGTTTACAAAATAATCAAGGATCTTGGCTAATTTACTTGAAATTATTAGGGAAACTAAAATAGCTGGATAGTTTGTATACTATCAAATTCAATTTGGCTAATATGAAAACCAAAATTTCTAGTAACACAAAATACCTAAGCTTTATCTAGTTTGTAAACTAACCATCTTTTTACAATTTTTTTGCATATTTTCGCAATTTTTGCCAATTTTTGTTGGGTTTGCTCATATTTTAGTTGGGTTTTCCTCTCATTTTTGCCCATTTTAGTTGGGTTTTTTGCTCAATGGGGCGGGGTGGGCCCAATGGGGCGGGGTCGGTTGGGTTGTGTTTTTGAGTTTGGGTTGGTTTGGGTTTTTTTCTCTCATTTTTGACCATTTTACGAATGGGTCGGGGGGGAGGCAATGGGGCGGGGTCGGTAGGGTTGTTTTGTTGAGTTTTCTAACAAGGAAGCGTTAAAATTTTGCCTATGATTCATTTTAAAAACGTTAAAATGCACAAAACAAATCCGGTTAAGCCGGCAAAACGAAAAACAATGCCGTAACCTCACTTTTTTAATAAATTAGCCAGAGAATTGGTTGGTTAGTTTACAAACTAGCTAAAGCTTGGCTATTTTGTGTTACTAGAAATTATATATATATATATATATATATATATATATATATATATAACGCGACCTCTAAATCATAACCGAAAAGTAGGAGAATCTTTACAACAAAACTATTTATCTACTCTTACGTTGACGAGCTTTGACTTTAATTAATGTCAAGGCCTTAAGGCGTTTTGGTTACGGGCTAAAGTTAGATTTAATATAAATAAAATAAAATAATACAATACAATAAAAATTAGATTTAAATTCTGTTTTGTGTTCGTCGTAGATAAACTATAGTATGCAACTTGTTCATAAACTTCTCGTTTTTATTAAACACTCGCTTGCAAGCTTCGTTCGTGCTTAATAAAACTCGTTACGAGACTGGCATGTATTAAACCTGATACATAATATACCATTGTATTATTATTTTTAATTAAAAAGGTATGAATATAAACGAGAATAAAAAAATATGTTATTTACTATTAAATTCATATAAAATAAAAAAATATGTAAAATTAATATAGGTATATCGGATTTAAATATTAAAATATTGAAAATTTTGTTTATTAAAATACCGTTTTACATAAAAAAGGCAATATATCAAATGCATGACAAAGTTTTAATAAAAAGTATAAAAATTAAAGTATTTTAACTAACTTTTACATTTATATTTTTTATTTTATATTAAAGTAATTTGTCTAAGTTTCTCATCTTTTTTTCTTCGGCAACATGAATATAGCAATTGCTTCGAAAATCCAACTCGCGAGCTATTTCCTAAGTGATGGTTTCAGAGCCAACTGTCGCAGTAAAGTACTTAAACTTTACACCGACAACTTGATTTGTTTTGGGGGTATGCACGGGGGTAGAAGGAAACAGATGGAGCGGCTTTCCCTACCGTGCTGCAACTACACCGCCAGACAGTGTTAACTTTACTTCTGGCTTTCTGCAGATATGCACAAAAGAAAAACTAAGTCGAATTGTAACCGTCTTAGGCTTTTGAAGAAGTGCTTGGATAAAATAATTATATAAATTTTTTATATTTGTAAGATATTTAGATTATACGAGGTGTGTTCAGAAAATAACGGGAATTGTTAAATTTCGCGGGTTCGGAGGGTCCGGTTGTCATAAAATTTTCTTTATTATGTTGGTATACATGCCCCCGAAGTATGATAAGCTGTTTTCATTGTTTACTTTGTCTGTGGCAGCCGCTAAGGTTAGACGTGTTTTATGAACTCAGCGATTTTTCCATCGTTAAAAGAAATGGATCAAAGAATTTGTATCCAATTTTGCTTAAAAAATGAATTAAATTCTGTGAAATGTCTATAGTGGCCTATAGTGAGTCTGCTATAAGTAAAACAAGAGTTTACAAGTGGTGTAAGAGTTTCCAAGATAGCCGTGAAGACGTTGAAGATGACGAACGCCCCAAACGCACAAGCACATTAACAACCGATAAAAACATGGAAAAAGTGGAAGAAATAGTTATAAACCATCAGAGAAGTCGCTGATGATGTTGGTATATCGATTGGCTCATCCCATGAAATTTTTTCGAATATTTTGGGTATGAAACGCGTGGCAGCAAAATGTGTTCTAAAATTTTTAAATTTTGAACAAAATTTTTGGCCAAAATCAATACTGTAATGATGCCCTAGCCTCCATATTCGCCAGACATGCCTCTGTCTGACTTTTTCCTATTCCCAAAAATAAAGAGAACATTAAAGGGCCGTCGTTTTGCAAGCATAGATGACATTAAAAGCGCATTGCTAAAAGAACTAAAGGCTTTACCAAAGATCGAGTTTTAAAAGTGTTTCGAGTATTGGAAGAAGAGCTTGCACATGTGCGTAATATGGCAGCCGCTAAGGTTAGACGTGTTTTATGAACTCGGCGATTTTTCGTTCGTTAAAAGAAATGGATCAAAGAATTTGTATCCAACTTTGCTTAAAAAATAAAATAAATTCTGTAAAATGTTAACAAAGGCCTATAGTGAAGACGTTGAAGATGACGAACGCCCAAGCACATTAACAACCGATAAAAACATGGAAAAAGTGGAAGAAATGGTTATAAACCATCAGAGAAGTCGCTGATGATGTTGGTATATCGATTGGCTCATCCCATGAAATTTTTTCGAATGTTTTGGGTATGAAACGCGTGGCAGAAAAATTTGTTCTAAAATTGTTAAATTTTGAACAACATTTTTGCCAAAAACAATACTGTAATGATGCCCCAGCCTCCATATTCGCCAGACATGCCTCTGTCTGACTTTTTCCTATTCCCAAAAATAAAGAGAACCTTAAAGGGCCCTCGTTTTGCAAGCATAGTTGACATTAAAAGCGCATCGCTGAAAAAACTAAAGGCTATCCCAAAGATCGAGTTTTAGAAGTGTTTCGAGTATTGGAAGAAGAGCTGGCACATGTGCGTAATATCCAATGGGGACTATTTTGAAGGCGACAACATTAATGTAGACGAATAAATAAATATTTGTTTCAAAAAACGAACACACCTCGTATATAAACGGATGTAAAAAAATAACGTGTAGTCGTACAACACCAGGAAAGGGGTTAGAAAATTTGTTAAATTTGTTCAAATAATTATATATTTAATTTAAATTTATTATTCCCTACTTTCTTTCTTGGATTTTATACAGACACGTTTATACCACGTTGTGATTACGTTACTGTAACATGGAGGTATAGTAGCCAAAACTTAAGCGAAACTTTACTATCCTTTAATTTCTATCCTCGTCTCTTTTTAGCATATTATTTATCTTATTATATGTGCTTTCTCTGGGACTGGACATTCAACTTACACTAAATACTAAAATTTTTATAGTGTAAGAATACCACTTGCAAATAATAACTATAATGAAAATAATCCGAAGACATAAAATTAACACTAATACAATTTTAGTGTCAAAACTGGGTGTTTTAGCGCAAAATATAAGCAAGCTTCCTTGAAATATGTTATAATGAAAAAAGAAATAAAAATCTGTAATCTAAAGATTTCTTATCTAGATGCCTTAAATAATTTCTTTGTTATTTCTGGTCACCTGAAACTAATAATTATATTTTAGCTTGTTAAATTTGGTGCGGTACTAACCAGAACTATTTGTTTAAAACTACACATTTATTTTCCTACAGATAACTTTAAGGTGGTTAAAAGTGGTCATAACATTTCAGATACCGGACTGATACACCAAAAAGTTATAAAACTAGGAAGTATATTCTGCTGGTGAAAATCACATGTCTACAACTATGCTAATATAATATAATATTTCAACTGTATCGTGGTAGTTATTTTAACGTATTGTTATTATTATTATTATTAATATTTCAAGTTGCGATATCAGTTTCCGTCACTATAATGCTACTTGGGAGTGCTCCCACTGGCCAAAAGGACTCGGTATTTCAGGTCAAAATTTACAACAGCAAAATGGCTGACTTAAATGGTCAAATAAATTTGATAAAATTGACAATAATTTGACAAAAATTAGTGATTGTAGGTTTTAAAATATACATTTGACATCGAAGTTTCCGAAAACAAGATTGCCGAATCAAATGGCTGACCAAAATAGTCAAAAGCTAATTGGCTTTAAAAACTAGCCCTCTTGATTAAATTGTTTTGGTAATTTTTTTATAAAATTACAATTTATTAGAATATTAGATTTATCACTGCTGCTTCGCTTGCGTTGTTTTAAGAAAAAAATAAGGGGTCATTTCATCATAAAAACAAATCCACAAACTACCGCCTCCGCCTACTAACAATTTTATACAGGGTATCCCACACTAAGTAACTACCTTAAGTTAACATGAAGCATATCTAAAAAAATAGACGACTGAAAATACGTTGTTTCGTCCCCGATTCCACAGCAGAAAGTTTACGTTTGATGCATTGGAATCGGGGACGAAACAACGTATTTTGTGCACTGCTACTCAACCTATGCAACTCTGATTACGACCCTAATATAACCTCAAAATATGTTTCGATATACACATTTAATTTTTTCCCGTATTTTCGGCCGGGTATCAAGAAAAATAGTATACACTACACGGGCAGAAAGTGTGACGTTCGTGACATGTTTTCTTCATTATTTTGACCTCCTGATTATGATTCAGTTGTCAAATTTAAGTTTGAGATAAAACCAAAATCACCAAGAATCAAGATTTGAAAACAATTGGTTTTTGGTTTTTACTGTTTTTATACAGTGTTTTGCATCTTAACCCTTTCAATACGACTTTTCGGAAATTAATTTAAAACTTTTTTATTAGTGTTAAAACTATATTTAGGTTAAAAATAGTTAATTGACTGAATAACAGATTTTTAACTTTGGTGGTATTTGAAAAAAAGGCCTGGGACAGATTTATCCCTGCAGTAATATGCCCTGGGATATATCGAAACGAACGAACGAACGAACGAGGTACTGCTTATATACTGTCTGATAATATGCAAATTACATGAGTTATAGTGGTTTTAATTTTTTTAAAAGTAATAAACAATATTAATTGTGTGTTTGTGAATGGAAGGAAGTGATGTTTTCAAAAATAATCAACGTTTTGAGTGACTAAAAGTGGAAATTTCATTTGTTTTCATCGTTGTTAATTGTAAAAACTGCATATTACAAAAAACTTTTATATCGACAAAAAAAGATATTGGGTCCTGTTCAAAAAGAAAGTCCAGCGCTGGGACTTGAACCGCTGCCACCTCGATTGCTGGGTACGGACGGTTTCTCGCTGAGCTACCGCCTTACAACAATAAATTACAATTATCACACCATATATCTAAATACCTATATAACTAATATTATGTCTGGAAAAGTAACTAATGAAGACATTTTAGTGGCAATCCAAAAGTTAACTTCAAAACAAGACAATTTTCAAGAAGATCTTTCATCTATTAAAGAATGTATAATTAAACAAAAAGCTGAAAACGAAAATCTGCAAACTAAAATTGTAAACCTTGAAACCGAAAATAGTGAATTAAAACAGAAACTTAATATCCTTGAAAGAAATCAAAAGAAAAACGGTTTCTTAATTTTTGGCCTCGCTCATAGCAAAGATGATAATCTTTTAGAACTTGTGGTTAACTTTATTAAGGAAAAGTTAGATTCAGAATTTAGCAAAACAGATATAAATTATTTATTTTCATTGAAAAACAAAAAGGATAAAACTGCACCAATAATTGTCCATTTAACTTCACTAATAAAAAAACAAGATATATTTAAAAACGTATTTAAACTGAAAAATACTGGAGTTGCTTTAGCCCACGACCTAAATAAAGAAGAACGAGATAATCGTAAAATTCTGCTGGGTAAATTTAAAGAAGCGAAGAAAAATAATCTAGAAACAAAATTGTTGGGACAAAAATTAATAATAGAAGGAATAGTTTATACTGCCAAAGAATTAGAAAATAAAAATCTAGAAGAGTTACTAGTAGAAAGTGCCGACATAGTATCTTCAGACGAGGAAGAGGAAGATAATCGTTATAAAAAGACTCCAGAAAAAGAAAATAATATACAAATATTAAATATTAAAGAAGCCACGACATCTAAGGAAAAGCAGGGTCAACAAGATATTGGAGTTAATAAGGGAAAACAGATAGAAACAAATAACATCAAAACCAGGAGTAATCAAAGAAACAAAAAGTAGACAATATACATTATACTTATTATACATATATATACATATATTATACACATATACGTAATAAATATTTAACGTTTTATACCTAATTAAGTTAATATTAATATGTTTTTTGGTAATATTAAAATTGCACACATAAATGCTAGGTCTCTTGTACGCCACTTTAACGATATCAAGGCACATATTTTAGCTAATTCATACTCTTTGGTAGCGGTTACGGAAACTTGGCTCTCACCTAACATATCAAACCAAAATATAAATGTTGAGGGCTTTAATGTCATAAGAAATGATAGAGCTGGTAGAGGAGGAGGAGTGCTTATATATGTAAGTAAATCGTTAGGTAAATACAAATTATGTCAGTTTCATATTACTACTTTTGAACAAGTTTTTATAACCTTAAAGGTAAAAAAATATATAATTTCATTTGGTGTTGTTTATAGAACACCGGGTTTTTGCAATTTTCAAAATTTTTGTAATGATTTTAATGAAGTCTTGAATAATGTTATGCCCAATTGCGACCTTTTTTTGTGTACAGGCGACTTTAATATCAATTTTTTTGACATTGATAGTTCCTACGTAATTCAGTTTTCTAACATTATCAATTCTTACAATGTAACACAATTAATAGGCAAACCTACTAGAGATTTGTCTTTGTTGGACATAATTTTATGTTCAGATAAAGAAAAAGTGAGCCATGTAAAGGTGACTGACAGTGGTAATATTTCTGATCACTCTTGGATTGAATGCGAAATTAAAAACAAAATTATTAAACAATCGCCCAAGCAAATAGTATACAGGAACTTTAAAAACATAAATCTTGAGAATTTTAATTCAGAACTCGAAAACATTTCATTTGAAACAATTTATACTATAGCATACATAGATGATAAAATAAAAACGTTTAATCAGTTAATTCTTAATATTATTAACAGACATGCACCTTTGCAAACTCTAAAAACTTCAAAAAAATTTTCGCCTTGGCTCACTGACAATATACGTTTTCTTATGAAGTTGCGCGACAAAGCGTTACAGAAATATAAAAAAAGTAAGTTGCCTGTAGATTGGGAAAACTACAAAGAATTAAGAAATTTCACTAATCAAGCTGTCAAGAATGAGAAGAAGGCATTTTTAAGTTGCAACATTACTAAAAATAATTCAAAGAAAAATTGGCAAATTCTAAGAAAAATGGACATAAGTAGCAAAAGCGAAAATACTGTTCCCAAACATTTAAGTAATGTAGAAAATATAAATAATTATTATCTAAATATAATGAAAAATAACCCATCCCCCGATGAAGACTTAATCAACAGTTTTTGGAATAATAAAAAAGATAATGTTGGAGAATTTAAATTTAGACTAACTAATGAACAAGAAATCGCTAACATAATAATGAAAATTAAATCCAGAGCTGTTGGTTTTGATGAAATTGGGTTGGATGCTGTTATATTTTGTTGCCCTAAAATTCTTCCCATTATTACTCATTTATATAATTTTTGTTTTGAGAATAGTGTATTTCCGGATATCTGGAAGTATTCAGTTGTAATGCCTTTACCCAAGGTTGCCGAGCCCAGAGATTTTAAGGATTTGCGTCCCATAAGTATACTGCCAACATTATCAAAAGTTTTCGAAAAAATCATTTATAAACAGATAAAGGAGCATTTGGATAGATATCACATATTACCTGAATTGCAGTCAGGGTTTAGAAGATTCTATGGTTGTTCAACTGCTCTCTTAAAGGTTTTGGATGACATCCTACTTAATACTGATCAAAACAAATTAACAGCTTTAATATTATTGGATTTTTCTAAGGCTTTTGATAGAGTTAATCATGGTCTGCTTTTGTCTATGCTACATTATATAGGGTTTGATATGGGAGCGACAAGACTATTAGAATGTTATTTAAAAAATCGTAAACAGTTGGTCAAACTTGGTAATGAGATTTCTACGCTAGGCGATATCATCTGCGGTGTTCCTCAGGGTTCCATTTTGGGACCATTATTGTTTACAATTTATACAAGTGAATTAGTAAAATCCATAAGAAATTCAAATTACCATTTATATGCAGATGACACGCAGGTGTATAAATCATTTTGCCCGGAAGTTATTCAAGATGCCAATATTCAAATTAATGACGATTTAAATGCTCTTTTGCTTGAATCTAAAAAATACTGTCTTGAGTTGAATCCTAATAAGAGTAAACTTATGTTTTTTGGTAAGAAGTTAACCCGAGAACGTTACGCAAGATATTTAGATATTAAAATAGGTAATACAAGCTTACCGTGTGTTAATACTACCAGAAATTTAGGTCTGGAATTGGATTGCGAGCTTAGATTCTCAAATCATGTTAGCAGCTGTATTAAGAAAGCATTTTTTAAATTAAAGCTTATATTCTCACATAAAGACGTATTGAGCAAGGAACTTAAAAAAATGTTATGTGATTCTCTTGTGCTGTCTTCTTTTAATCATGGGGATACAGTAATTAATTCCTGCCTTTCTAAACAAGATTCTGACAGAATACAGCTTTTACAAAATTCATGTATACGTCTCATATGCGGAATAAGAAAAAGACAAAGGGGCATTTCAGCAAATATGTCCCAATTGGGTTGGCTAAATATGAAACAAAGGAGAACTCTCCATTGCCTAATGCTTTACTATAGAATTATTAATTCGAAATGTCCCCCCTACCTGTACAGCAAAATTACTTTTGGTACGGACATACATGTATTGAATACTAGACATAAAAATCGCATTTCTCCTCCCAGACATAAAACAGCATTTTTTAAGAGATCTTTCTCGTATTCTATCTATTCTTTATTAAATTTAGTCCTACAGCAACTTATGAGTTTATCACCATCAATATTTAAAAAACATGTAAAAAATATAGTTTTACAACATTTCTAATACCTACATATCAAATAAATTAACTAATTATTTTTATTCTTGATTATAATAATTAATCCCTATATAAAATTAATGTAATGAAATCTTTATTTTGTATTCTTGTCTATTAGGTGTAGTTAGATATTCTTATTCTGTTCACTTATAAATATATTTTTATTTTTTATTTTTTTGTTAGAAGTATTATACTTTTTTGTTAGGAGTATTATAATAATTTAGGTACCTATATAGTTATAAGGTTAAGTGGAAGAACGGGAGTTCACCTCGTGTGTCCAACCGAACTTCGCCTTTTGCAATGTTTCTAAAAATATTTACATTAATGTGTTTGTAAGCTATTTATGATATTGCAATAAAGACTATTATTATTATTATTATTATTATTTATCCCCACACTAAAGAAATTCTACTATTTTTGAAAATGTTTATTATCAAAAAACACTGATGGGATAAAACTATCCCCTGTCATATTACTGCAGGGATATTTTTGTCCCAACGTATATTTTGAGGAATGAGTTGTGACGTACAATGCACATAAAGTATCACAAAAATTCAAGCAAAATTTACACAAAAACTGCACAAAATAGGTTATGTGACTGGTCTTTTTCAATTTAGAGCGTGCAATGGCCGAAAAACAGCTGGTTATTGTTCACATGACGTTAAATAAATTAAGTTTTTATTACTGATATCCCAAGTCAAGACATAGAAATACTAAATTGTCCCGACCCTGTTTTATTTAAACGCACTTAATTAAGTAGAGACATTTTTTAATTTTCTTTGGGACGTATATATCCCCGCAGTATTGAAAGGGTTAAGTACGTTATTATCATGTCGCTGAATGAAAATTAGCATTATGAGGGATATTCTTGATTTTTTAGTTTGCTTGTGTTTTTCCAAATTTCGAAGTTTTTTGCATAAGTTATATATCTTCTCATAAAATTTTTAAAAATGGACAAAAATATTTTTATTTAACTTTATAATCTAATCACCTAACCACTAACAAATTGCAGTATTTTCACCAGAATGTCATTTTGAAAAAGTGGTCTTTGCTTAGGCCCTTCTGATAATAATAGAAGTTTGTTGCTTGTGGCTTGTTCAGAATTATTCAAGGAACAATATTTTACCATCTTATCTTCTTGTTCTTAAAAAGACTCAGTGTATTGCCTACAAAAAAGCCTTAAATGTACTCTTGGAAAAAAAATCATATTTTCTTTGCTAAGATTCCAATACTAAAAATTTGAAAACCTTTTGAAGGTAAGACATATTACTTCATTATTTCAAAGTAAAAACGACAAAAAAATATTTTTTTTACAAACGAGGCTTGGATGAAGTTATTGAAATTTTTGACGGTTTTACATATCACCCTGTACGAAATTTTCTTAAAGAACCGTGAGCTTCATATATATAGCATGAATTGTCAGAGGATGGGGCTAGCAGACATCACAGACCAAAATAAAATCGTTCAAGAAACAAAAAAGTTATGTCGTTTTAAAAAAGGACGAACTTTTTGGTCGCGACACATTGAGTGGTGTGCAGTTTATTTGCAAAGAAGTTGTACTCAGTAGTGATCTTAAAATTACAATTGTTCTTAACAAATATACCCTATTTATGTCAAACAAAGTTTTATAAAATGGGTTTAAATTACGATTTTATGTTTATATCAATTAAAAGTAAAAGATAACACAGTTTACTGCATATGCAGATTTTAAAAAACACGAAACACAAATTGGTTAACAATTAATTTTGGACTGCCCTTTTTATACAAACAAAATATTTTAATTGATTTAATAAAGTAAGTAAATCCTGACAATAAATATTAAGTTAAAAAATACATGAAATGTAAATTTTAAAACGAGCTCTTTAGGCTTCGTGATTTCGTTTAAATTTACGAGACTAAAAGGTTTTTAATAAATTCATTTATTTTACTCAGTGGCGGAAACAACCGCATTAAGTTTTCATTAAGTATTGTTTGTGTAGAGATTTGTTAAACCGATGCTGTAAAACACTTTATGCTATATTAAAAATACATGCCTGTTAAAAAATAAAGCAAAAATATCCCTATTTATGCTACGCCAGATAATTTTTATTTACTTTTAATGCAAGCAAAAAACTTCATTAAAAATATTTTAAATTTTGTTTGTATGCTTATATCTCCCCTTTTAATTAAAACACTCAAAAATATTAAAAGCAAAAAACAAACTGTGAACTGTTGTTAAAAAATGTTTCATGTAATTTCAAAGAAAATGATTCTTATTATTATTATTATCTTGAAGTATTTTAATTATAAAAGAATTTAGCCAGGCTACAAAAACAAAGTAAAACTTTAAACAAAGTAGATGTAGAGATTTGTGAAATATGATAACACGCAACAAAGTTTTTTTTGAAAACTGGGAAATGAAATAATATGAGCTTCAGAAATATTTACCGTTATTTTTAAGAATGTTTTAATAAAGAAGACGGAAAAGTAAACCGAAAATTAAATAAACTTTTGGGCAATACCTACATAAAAAAGACTTTGAATGTAACTTGAAAGAATAATATGGTTAATAAATTATTTCTTACTAGAAATTTTACTTTTTTAAAATTCCTATTACGTTTTATAAAGCCATTTTATATTTAAAAATAACATTTCTTATTTTACTTTTAAAAAAGATTACAAATCTGTATTATTAATTAATTTTAAGGGTAAACTTGAGATTTTCTCATTGGGAGAACTGTTACAGTTACTGGCAGTCAATATTGACTTTATTTTCATTTTATTTTATAAAAAACTGTATTAACAGATTTTGAGTATTTCAACAAAACACCAAAAAAAATTATTTTAACTCTACTTACAAAATTGTATAACTTTAATAATTTGTAAGTAAATGAACATAACCTGACAACAAATGTTGGAAATACACTTATAAGTTGCGTTATTTGACTTTATTTTAAGGTACGTAAACCAGTATTAACCCCTAATCAATAGGTATTTTGACAAACCAATGCTCTCCACTAATGGACTAAGTTGTGATGCAAACTGCATTGTTAAATTTGTTCTTGTTCTGTTCTGTTCTTTGTTCATTTAAATTCAACACGCTTAAAAAAGAGTTAACTTAAAACTTACCCTTTTCGTAATGAAACCAAATCTAGAGGAAAATTATAGTTTTATTTTACGCTGTGGCTCCCGTCCCGAGGCGGGACTTAAGTTCAGTCCCGAGTGACGTCATAATTTTAAGATTTTTTATGTTACGATAAAACTAAAACAAACCAATCAACTAACCCAACCAAACCCAACACTTTTTAACAAAGGAACAACAAATTTATAAAATAAAAAACTTCTAGTAGTATCGAACCCGGTACCTGGTAAATTCTCATATAACTTGTTCCGATGCTGTATCCACTTATTTTTGTGAAAACTAATTCTCGCTCAAGGTTTTTTTTTAGTGTAATAAGCATGTAGCCTTTCAAGGTAATGGGAACTTAAATTATGACAACCCTAATCTATTAATTTTTTCCTAAAATGCAGGCTTTATGTTGCAAATGTCACATAAGTTACCGGTCACCAACTGCAATATCCTAACATTGATGAATATTTTAACAAAATGGCTGTTGAAACAACTAATGTTAGTGCTTGATCAACTAAAAATAGACTTAAGATTGACGAAAAATTATTTTATCCGAAATCGGCAGTAAAGTAGAACTTTACTGCCGATTTATTTTAATTTACGATTGTTGACTACTTTACTGCCGATTTCGGATAAAATAATTTTTTGTCAATCTTAAGTCTATTTTTAGTTGATCAAGCACTAACATTAGTTGTTTCAACAGCCATTTTGTTAAAATATTCATCAATGTTAGGATATTGCAGTTGGTGACCGGTAACTTATGTGACATTTTCAACATAAAGCCTGCATTTTAGGAAAAAATTAATAGATTAGGGTTGTCATAATTTAAGTTCCCATTACCTTGAAAGGCTACATGCTTATTACACTAAAAAAAAACCTTGAGCGAGAATTAGTTTTCACAAAAATAAGTGGATACAGCATCGGAACAAGTTATATGAGAATTGACCACCTCTCGCATGCCAAGCTCTACCATCTGAGCCATCCAGCTTAACATTAATTTTATAACGCTAGGGGAATAAAAACGGATTTTCAGTGTGTAACGTCAGTCGGGATCGAAGCCACTTCGTTTATTTTAATAAATATTGACAAACTCAAGAAAACATGTTCAATATAAAAAATAAGTATTTTCTGAGTAATACATATTTTTATCTACTCCTATTGCATAATATTGGGTTTTTTCCAAATATAATGATTAACATTATAAATTCCCTGCCTAACAACTCATTATTCATGTTGTTAGGCATTAGTGATTGGCCGATTTCAATATTCACTGTAATTTGAACCAACCAATAAAAATAAAAGCACTATAAAAAGGCTGTTAAATTAAAATTAACTTAAATTAAATTAAATTTAACTTAAAATATTATAAACACCAAGGATGAGTACCTGAACTACTTTTAAATATTTTTTATATACATTTTAGAACCAATTTGTTATTTTTAAGTATTTTATTGTAAATTTGTTTAAATAGTAAATTTTATTTTATATTCTTACACAAATTACATATAAAGGTGAAAGAAGCAAAAGTGTACAGGTGCAAAAAAGATAATTGAAGTTAACTTTTAAAGTTTTTGCTATACCCATACTCATACTCATACATAACTATTTTATAGCTATATATAATGGAGTGGTTTGATCTATTATCTTTAGCTAGAAATTACAGGTCACTTTAAAATTAATTCACATAACCTATAATGTCAAACGTCAACATTATCTACCTATGATAAAATGTCGCAACCCAAGAATTCCAATGTGGGTACCAAATTATTAAATGTATTAATTATTTTTTTGGTAACGTTTATCTTTAAACATAAACAAGACAAATTTAAATTAATATTTATCATATTCTCTAAAAATGAATTAGTCAAAAATGACTAATTGTCATTGCAAAAAAGCAGCCACTAATAATTCTCGACAATAGCAAATTTTATCCCGAACCTTTAGCAGTCAATTTTTATGTAAAATTGTCCCCTGAATCCGAAAATATCGTCAAAAGTTAGAAAAGTAGAACAGTTTTTAAGATATACCTAGTCAATTTTTCATGTAACATGGAATTGACTATATCTCAGGAATGCTCTACTTTTATAATTTTTGACGGTATTTTCGGATCTACGGGACAATTTTACGTAAGAATTGGCTTTTTAATGTTGGGGATACCATGGTATTACCATAGTTAACCATGGTATACGGCACTAATAAATGCATGACAATGACTATTCAATTTTAAAGAGTATGTTAATATTCCATTAACAATTGACTTTAATTAAATATATAACTTATTTGCATTTTCCAACAATACCGTACAATATTTCGTTTGGAATAATTAAATGCTTCATTGTAAAGTTTACAACACTCATTATGCCCGAATCCGCAGAACATGACTTATAGGCCTAAAGCTCTAAAGAAAATTTTATCGGGTTTCTTGGTTACGCAGTTTTAGTGCTTTCTGCAATATTTATGAGTTTAATTTATAAATAGGGTTGAATCAGGACCGCGCAAGGGTTCTTAAAGAGAATATTTTATTATTCATGATATTTGCATTTGTTAATAATTTTAAATCAATATATTGATACAACATTATCTTGTTTTCTCATTGCAATATTCAACAAGTATACATAACGGTTGGGACCTAACGAAGATAAATCTGCCGTCCCCAAAAGACCCCTTGTATATAATACTTAGTTTCTATCGCCACTTAATATCATCGTTATGAATTCGTCCGTTGTTGACCACTTTGTTCCCAGTTAACACTTAAGTTAACTTAGGCGTAAATTGTGAGCAATGCCGCACTATGACTTTGCTTTCAAAGGAAGAAGGATACAATGCAATATGATATCGTGAATCTTAGCTTAAGGAATTATTTTATTTTGTAACCTATAATAATCAAAGGTGTGAAGTTTACATTCATAAAAAACGTTGATTAACCTTGGGTTTTCAGTAAATTATTCTAAAGAAAATACTATGATACATAAAGTATAATATAGAACAATTTACAATGTTTTGGATGTAAGCCCACCATTTATTACAGATGAAATTTCCTTTTTTTACAAAGGTCGCGCCTTCTATCAGTCTATTTTCAGGAAGAATAATCCTCATCAGTAGCCAAGAATTTACTACAGAAATATCAAACAAATAGACAACTATAATTATTGGCCACCACTATTTTCTTTTTTGGATTTTTGTTCTCTAATTTGCTACCATGTTATCTAATTTGTCCACGCCACCCATTTTGCGGTTGTAGTTGTATATTATGAAACATTTATTATTTTAGACTTGGTCTGATTAAAATTACGTGGAACAGTTTTATTTGTAGGTGTATAAGTTTAAAGCTGCTGTTACCACTTTGTTATCCTTCCATTGAACTACTACAACATCACAACATCATAGAAGATATTGGAGTTAGAGGTACCCTTTTGAAGCTCTTTGCTGACTATCTGAAAAACAGAATCCAACTAGTGAAGGTAGAAACACAATTTAGCGAAGCGGTGACTCCCATATGTGGGGTTCCTCAAGGTACCATTCTGGGTCCTCTACTGTTTTTGCTGTACATAAATAACTTATTTAGGGTTAAAAGGGAAGGAAAACTTTTAAGTTTTGCTGACGACACCACCGTCTTTTATAAGGGTAGAACATGGGAGTCACTGAAAACTACTATTAAGAAGGATTTTGTTTCCATTAAAGATATCTGAAAAACAGAATCCAACTAGTGAAGGTAGAAACACAATTTAGCGAAGCGGTGACTCCCATATGTGGGGTTCCTCAAGGTACCATTCTGGGTCCTCTACTGTTTTTGCTGTACATAAATAACTTATTTAGGGTTAAAACGGAAGGAAAACTTTTAAGTTTTGCTGACGACACCACCGTCTTTTATAAGGGTAGAACATGGGAGTCACTGAAAACTACTATTGAGAAGGATTTTGTTTCCATTAAAGATTGGTTTGATCATAATCTATTAACATTAAATGTTAAAAAAAAAACAACTTTATGGCATTTGGTTCGTACGTTAAAAGCCTACCACAATACGACACGTTAAATTTTAATCAATTTTCGATCAAGATTTGTAAAACAGCGAAATTTCTAGGTATAACGCTAGATCCACATTTGAGGTGGGACTCCCAAGTGAAAACTATTACAACAAAATTGAGATGTCTCATTTCCTATTTTAAATTACTTAAACCAATGTTGTCAATCCCACAGCTACATACGGTTTATGATGCACTCGTGGAGTCGCACTTAAGGTACGGTATCTTAGGCTGGGACGGTGTCTACAAATCAATACCAAGAGATTTGGAAGTGGCTCAAAAAAGAATACTAAAGATTATTCAAGGGGTAGAAATAACTTACCCTACGGATGACCTGTTTCAGGAATCAAGAAAAATGGATTGTAGACAGTTTTATTATTTGAACCTTTTGTTGCGTATGTTTCATGAAAAAAAAAGGTTTTAAATTAGTTAACACCAGAAGTTGCAACTACTTACCTATTCCAAAAATGAAAAAAACTATAGGCCAACGTTGTCTAACCTATTTGGGCCCAAAAGTTTATAATAACCTACCTGATAGTATAAAAAATACCAAAGGTAACTCTTATAAAAAAATATGCAAGAACTATATACTACTGCAACCCAGGCAGTTCACGGATAATCAAATTGATCTTAAAAACACATATTAAATTAATTCAATTTTGCATATTTTAAATTGTCCAAAACAAGTCAGTTGGCGTTATTCAATTATTTAATAAATTGTACAAGTTTTTATGCCAAATGCCTTTTATTTTATGTTTTAAATAATTACTAACCCTTATACATAACTTACTAACACTTATTATAATTGTTATTTACATATATTTCTAGTATTGTCCAAAACAAGTCAGTTGGCGTTATTCAATTATTTAATTAATTGTACAAGTTTTTATGCCAAATGCCTTTTATTTTATGTTTTAAATAATTACTAACCCTTATACATAACTTACTAACACTTATTATAATTGTTATTTACATATATTTCTATTTCTATACACGCACAAATGTTTAATTACATTTAAGTGTTTTAGCATATTTATTGATTTTAATGTAACTTGCAAGCTATGTTATTTTTACTATTAATCAATAAATATTATTATTATTATTATTATTATTATTATTATTATTATTATTATTATTATTATTATTATTATTATTATTATTATTATTATTATTATTATTATTATTATTATTATTATTATTATTATTATTATTATTATCTTAAGATGATATGACGAGCCGCTTTCTGACTTATTTTACTCTATTTTGGACTTAAAAGAAAATTTTTCTGCTCGATTTTCTCTTAAAGTTTCGGTTCCACAAAATCCTTTCTATGACAAAGGAAAAGCTACTTCATAGATGTAAAATAATTATCAAAGTAGATTTAATACCCTGCATTTGGTGGTATTTAGGCCATTTTAAGAAGATATAAAACGAAATTTTCGGCAATCCCATACATTTTATTTTTGGGGTCTTGTTTACCTATATAAATATTAAAAGCCAGCAAATAGCCGTTACTGGTACATAAGTCCCATCCTAATTGACTTTCCCCTAATGAATTGTTTAGCATAGTATATAATCATGCTTCCATCAATACTTAGTCCTTTATAAAGTTCTCCATACCTTCTAAACATTTTGTTTAATGTTTCAATAATTGGTCAAAGCTTTTCGATCTTCTTTATCAATTTTGGAATTGTCGTTGAGATGTAAGTGACGTATTATTTGCTCAAATCTATTTAACAGTTTAATATCAGAAAGAATGTTTAGCAGAATTTTTTTAGACGATCAATATATTCTTTTATTAGGATATTTGCCATATCCAGAAAGAAGTAGTGCGCCAAAGACCACAAATAACTCTTCAAGTCTCAAAATCAAATTTAATTTTTTTGCGCTGAGTAAAGATTGGATTGTGTTATTATATTTTCGCATAGGCTTTGATCAAAAAAGAGCTAAAAGAATTTTAGTTAAAAAGATCAGCAGGTGGCTGTTCTGGATGACAATCAGTATTTATGAAAAAAGATTGCTCATCAAAGTTCCATTCTTTTTATGGTGGGACACGTACTTTGTAGATTATGATTTTAATACTGAATCATCATACTTTTTTGTTAAAATTTTGGGAGATCTAAAGTTCTTCTTCTGTATCATATTCTGGTGTATTTTTTCTATACAAAACTGCTTCACATTCTGTTCACAGCACCACGAGGGGGGGAATTATATAAATATCAGCTCTCTCAGGCTTAACTTTTTCAAGTTCTGTTCACCATTCATGAATAATGAATCATAAAGAGATAATCTGCAAAAATATTCTGTAGTTAATGACTCTGGTTCATGGCGTCCCCTATAAGGGACAACAAAAAAAAACAAAGAAAAATTGACCGTAGTATGTAAATGATTGGACTTCTACACTATTGTTTTACAAAACAAAATATGTTTTATTAACATAAATATAACAATATACTTAAAATATAATTAAAATTTACCCGCTGCCTTCTACAGTGCAAATTGAACACAAAACGATTTTTACTTTATACTACACGCTACAAAACCAAACTGTCGCAAATATATTAACCTGTTTTGAGATTTCTTTATGCATAAAGCACATACTTTTGCCACGTTTTGCAGGCGTCCCCTGTAAGTAATCTTATGCACTAATGTACCTATCCGCTTTTTTTAAACTCTTGAACTTTGTGCCCGGTTCTTAAGATACGGGTACGGTAGGACGGCTGGTTATTAAAACGTTGGAGAGAGCAATGCTGTGTCGCTGTCTGAGAAATAATGGAGATCGCCTAGCTAACGTGGCACTAGGGTATATGGCTCGTGATTTTGATATCATATATCCATAAAAGATAACCAAACATCGCCTCTTGCTGGGCGAGTTGCCAATAATCGAAGAGACCGACCAAAGTATAATGACGGATAAAATGAACTATATTTTCTTATATATACAATTTTCTAGCTATAAAATAAATTGGCGTTGGAATAAAAAATCGTAAACGTAATCATCCGTGTTATGGTAATAAAAATGCATGTCCTCAACAGGTAATAATATGCCATACGCCCTAATGCGATGTGCAGCATAAATGGTGTTTCCACTTTCATAAAATTACATTATCCTGGAAAAGGAATGAATATATTTTTTTATTAAATATTAAAATGTTCATACCCTAGATTTAAGGTATCATGCATGTTTTAAGAACCTTAGCCCTAACGCCCATAAGGATTTTTCGTCACCAAATCTTGTGGAGAATCACCAATTTTTTTTTTACCTTAAAGCTATTAATTTTTGTAATATTGACCTTAAATCCGTTAGCGACCCTTACACCCCTACATTTAAAATTTGAAGTCTGTAGGATACCAGTTTCCTCTTTTTTCTGTTTTTTTATCGATCTCCGTACATCACAAAAACGTTTAAACGTTAGTTTTTTATTTTACTTTTCTGGAGCCCGTTGTTGCGCACCGATAATCTCTTTGTCAATTTTATTCTCTATCGTTTCTTTTTTAACCCTTCCTTTCATTTCCCCAGTTCGACCCATTTGGGGAATTTAAGAAGATGCTAGGACTGAAGATTAATTAATTTTATAGGAATATACATTTAATAAAATTAAGTTCTTTTAAAAATGATTGTTACATTATATATTTTTAGCCTGTTTCAGATTGTGATGGAGTTTTTGAAGCAGTCGCCCAGGAAATTTATATCAAATCTCCTTTTTTAACCCTTTCCCTTAGACCAATTTTAGTTTAATTTTGGATTGTTTAATTAAATTTAAATGGTAAATGAATCTTAAAGGTACTTTTTAATGTTTGCCTCGGGATTCATCGGTAATCCGTTTGAACGCGTTTTTGTAACTCCTTTATTAAATTTTGTCCTTTTCTTTTCTACTTTTCCTTTAATTATTCCTTTATTACGACCCGACATGGAAGAACAAAAATATCCAAGGGATAATGGGGTAGTTAAATTTTTTCTGACCTATACTTTTTATGGTTTTATTCAAGGCGTTTTGTAATTTTAAACATTTCTGTGAAATCGGAATTTCAATTGAGTTTACCGTTTTCGAGATATTTACAAAAAAAATCTCCTAATTACGTCACTATTGACAAATTTGCCAGCTTTTTCTATGGTTGCCAGTGTGTTTAGTTTAAGATTCTTACGATAGATGGCGCCACGTTATAATATTTTAGTTTTAAAACCACTTGATCTATAATTTTAGTTGAGAAGAAGAAGAAGAATTGATTTTTTGACGTTTCTTTTTTTCGGGTTATGTTTTTTTTAAATTTAGATTATTGAAAATCAATGTTATTGTTATGTTATTTGTAATTGATATTAGATAAGTGATTTATTAATTAACGGACTCCAAAGCAGAGGAATCTTGTGAAATGGTTGGTTACATTGAACATTGGAGCTTTTGAACAAATAAAGTAAGTACCTGTAATTATAATCATATTTTGTCGTAAATGCATTTCAATAGTATAATGCCTAGTTCTTTATATTCTTTTAGATATATCTTGGACTCTAAAATATCAAACAGTAATATGATACCTCGTAATAAGGAAGATAGGTACTTAATGAATTTGGTGACCATCTGTTTCTCTACACAGAAGATCAGGCCCGGCGTTAGCTTATTAGAGGCCAGGTGCAAAAGAAAAATGCGGGGCTTGAACTAAACATAGCGCTTAGCGGCAATAAACCACTAAAACATCAAACAAAAAACCAATTAAAGGGGTTAGAGCTGAAACCGCCCAAGTCAAAATTTTTTAAGCGTGTTTCCGGATAGTAGAAAATTTTGACTTAAAAATGCACTTGGGTGTTTCAGCTTTTTTATTCAATAAATATAGAAATTAACGTTTAAGAAATCACATATAATTTTTCCCTGCTTTATCGGAAGCTCTTTTACAACATCCTTCTCTATTGACAATATAGCCAAACCCACTAACCTTTCTTGGCACATACCTTCTTGATCTTAAATATTTTTTTATTAATTTTAATTATGAAAATTTTTTTCCCGGCGTAATAATAATTGTTTTAAACAGATACAGGCTACTTAAAATACACATTTAGCAACATTGGACTGAATGATAATAGATGGCGATACCTACTAAAGATATTATCTCTGGCAATGATCAGATATTATTTTGTCACGCTGTGCTTACAGCTTGCCATGTTGCTAAAATGTACAATAATTTCGTTAAGACGCCTTGATGCGCGCGGGGCTTATAAAACGCGGGGCCGGGTGCAACCGCACCATTTGCACATGCCTCACGCCGGCACTGCAGAAGATATATTTTATTATATTATTTTAATCAAAATGTCTATTTGTAGACCCTGCACTATCTTTACCTACTATGTACGTTATTGCAGCAATATTTAAACCAGAGTTGTCGAAAAGTACAAAAATGTACTCTAGAGCGTAGTATCTTCGAACAGTCCAAAAGTTTGTCATACATTTTTTTAATCTTACAAAAGGTTTTGATGCTCATCATCAGGGATGCAAGTTTTATACAAACTATACACAAATATCATAAATACCATTGTTAAATTACTTTTACTGTTATTTTTTGTAAATTTATTTCATTCATTTTCAGCTTTATTTTGCCACTTTTTTCTATGAAATATATTAAACTCTGCTTTAGACAGTTATTAGGTACCTATTTATTACATTTTATTAGGTTTCACACGGTGTTTCAATGTGTAAACCTATCAATAAAACTTTTAATTTCAGAATTTTCTTTAACCTCCTCTTCTTCTTCTTTTACTCAACTGACAGTGACAGTATTTGTACATAACCTCTTCGGGTATTTTCTAAAATAACCGAATGAAATCATTAACAAGACAACTTGACAACAGGGTAATTTTCAACCAATAGAAATCTTAGAATGTTGGTCACATGGCGAGGTTTGTGACGTCATAAAAATTTATATTTTTTGTAAATATTTAGAAAACGGTAAACTCAATTGAAATTCCGATTTCACAGAAATTTTAATATTACAAAACGCCTTGAATAAAACCATAAAAAGTATAGGTCAGAAAAAGTTTAACTACCCCATTACTGGGGTTCAATAAATATTATATGTAAATAGTAGATATACACGCCTAGGAGTTCCTTATAAGACCCTTCTTTTTTCATTCCTTTCATTAACACTCATTTTAGTTTAATTTCACAATCTTCAGATTATTCAATTAAATTAAAACAGTGTATGGACATTAAAGGTACTTTTTGATTATTGTCGCGGGAAATACGTGCCAACCCGTTTTTAACGTGGAGCACGTTGTTGCGCACCGGCATTAATCTATTTGTAACTTTATTATCTGTCGTTTTCTTTTCCTACCCTCCTTTTCCTAATTTCTTAATAACGACCCGACATGATAAAAATTTAAAAAGATTCAAGTACATGATATAATTTTAGGGGCCAGTAAATATTATATGTTAATATAGTCGCCACGGCGAATTTTTTCCGTTGCGTCATCAATTTTAAATGTCAAAAACCTTTTTGTCTACATATGTCCTACATACGCTGCGGCGACTATGCATAGAAACCAGCCAATTGTAATGTCTTTGCTTAGTTTACAAATTGATGACGCAACGGAAAAAATTCGCCATCTAATAAAATAAGATTTTTTTCATTTGTTAAATAATATTTTATTCTGTTTTATATGGTGATCATTTTATCCAACCAGGCACCCAGGAGTTTCTTATAAAACCCTCTTTTTAATTCCTTTCATTTAGACCCATTTTAGTTCAATTTCACAATCTTCAAACAGATTAAATTAAAACAGTAGATGAATCTTGAAGGTACTTTTTGGGGCATATCGGTAATCCGTGTCAACCCGTTTTTAACGTGGAACACGTTGTTGCGCACCAGCTTTAATCCATTTGTAACTTCACTTCATCTATCGTTTCCTTTTGTAACCCTTCCTTCCCCATTTCTTTATTACGACTTGACATGATAGAGATCCAAGGTTTTCATGTGTTGTATAATATCTTAGTCTGTTTTAGATAGTGATCATGTTAAAATTGAATAATTATAAAAACGGGCCCATTTCAGTTTAATTTTATAATGTTTGATTGTTAAATTAAATTAAAACTGTAGATAGTTCTTTGCTTAAAAAATGAATGTTAAAATGACAAACATGATCTGTTAAAGAAATACTGGATTATCAAACATTACCTAACTTCTTTAAGAAGTCGTAAAAATAAAATAAATTATGATATGTGCACTGAATTTTGAAAACTGTCAAATTTTGGTTTAAAAACAATTTAATTTTGTAAAAAATAAGATTTTTAACGAAAAAAACTTTATAAAAGTGTATAATTTAATATTTTTAGTTAAATTAGAACACAGGTTTATTACCAATGATATACTATATATACCAATTTTAATGTTTGGATATCGAAAAAAAAACCGTTTTTTTTCATAGTATCGCAAAAACAAGAGCTAATTTGCGGCCACCGGCTAATTGCGGCCAGGCGGTGCAGTGAAGAGTTTTTGATTTCGTTATTTCGTCGTCAAAATAAAAATTAAAAAGAAAAATCTAAATATTTAATTTCAGCAATATTTAAATACATTTCCAAATTTTTCATAGTTAAATAAAAACTAAAACTAAAACTTAATAATAATTATCAAATGTTAAGGCCAAATATCGCAAAAAAAAATAAAAAGTATTAATCCTTTACCAAATACTGCCAGCTTTAATTTAAAACAAATGGTTTTATCACTAGGACCATAGTTTCTGAGATATTTGCGAAAAAACAAAGACCCCAAAATACCCCCCTACTAAACAATCTGTGGGATATTAAAATCGTAATTGTTTAAAAATGTATTCAAAAAGTCATATAAATAAACTAACATTAAAATGTAGCGGGAAGCAGGGACCTAAGCATTTTAAGGTTGGTAATGTAGGTAATTGGCGTAGAATGCAGAGAAATAAAAAGAAGGGGGAAAGGCAAAGGAGCATGGGCATTCTGTAGAGCAAGTGTAAACAAGTTAATAAATGAAGAAGTAAGTAAAATTTACAGGTGTGTACATTCTAATAACAAAATTATTGAATTATAAATAGTCCCGAACAAGTTGGTATAATTGGTTTTAACAAATGTTTTATAGAAAAGTAAACATTTAATTAATTGACTTTTATAAATAGAAATTATGTAAATTTACGTTTAAACAATCTTGCATTACATTACATTCTAAATAATAAACATTATAAATTAAAAAGTTACTGAATGTCAGGGTTGAACTTGATTTTATCTAAATATTTTAATAAATAATTCTTAAAGGGGGTTTTCCATAAAGGCTGCGTAAATTAAATGTACTTAATTTCGATTTTATTGAGCATGGGATGTATTAAATTTTTCTCACATTTATGTCCCGTAATTAGTTGAGTCATATTTAATTATTCAATATTACCTTTGGAGTGAGTATCAACAGTGTTCGGTTTTGCGGTATGATATTGCATTTTATAAGTTTAATAATATAATTATTTTAAGAATAACATTTAAAAAAACAACTTTTTCGTCTATTGCATTTTTTATCTATAGATATATATGATGTTTTATCTATATATATATGATGTTTAATTTTCAAGAAAAAAATTAAAATCGTTTATCTGCTTGTGACTAAACAAAATTTATTTGTTTTTTTTGTAATTAAACAAGATAGAGAAAAAATGTTGGAATCAAAAAGTTATATTTTTAATTGCTTAATCTACAAATAAAACCAAACTTATAAAAAAGCAGTACCGTACCCAAATTTTATTTTAAATATCTAGTTGGGATGCCCCTGTCGAGGCCCCGGTATTAACTAAATTAAATTAAATTATCCCATAGCCCCTTACTAAAAAACTGAAAAATTTATATTTTTTTCGGGAAGAAACAAGAAACCCATCTTGAATTACTATCCTGTAAATGGTGCGGTTTCATCTGACTGTGCAGACGCAGACATTGTCTTTGTTATATGTGTAATTAATATTATCATTATTCTAGTAATTATTAATTTATTAAAGCTTGTCAATAAATGAGGCAAAATAGACAATTGCAAACCCTCAATTGGAACGATCTCGAAGCCGATTATTTATTTACTCCTTTAACAGTCGATTGCGTCTAAACTCTAATAAATATTACATGAAAAATCATGTAACAGTAAACTTATATTCAACATTTAATAATTATAAAAACTTTCTTAACAAAAATAGACTTAGCCTCAATCTTTTTTACCTAATAAAACAACGTACAAATAAAGAAAACCAACGAACATCACTTCAGAAAAAGAGCTCAGCTTGCACCTGAGATTCTTGTAGAGGCATGAAGGTTCTCCTGATCTTATGGTTATTATGTATTTTTATTTATTTATTTACTTATTTTATATGTGGGTTGTGGTCGCAGTATGACGATTTTGTGTGTTTTAAGGGTTTGTAGAATGTCCCTTTCTTTAAGAGTTCTCTTACAGAAAATAAGTTAAATTTCGTTTGGGTTATGGTTGGTGTTTATTGCTTTATCCAAAAAATTATAATATTGTTTGTTATAAATATTAAGTGTTTTACGTTTTTTTATGAAAGGTAATTATATAAAAATAAACGGAAGCCTTCCAAGTCCTGGACCTGAGTTTAAACGTAATTTATTGTCTTTTATTTACTGTGTTTATTATTTCCCTTTTAATACTTTTCCCATGAATACAACACCCCCAAAGTGCCTTGGGTTATTAAATTAATGAGCTTTATTACCGTAAGTATTTATTTTATTTATTTGTCGTAATTTAAAATAACATTTCTTTCCATTTTCCTCTACACCCCCCCCTCAGTATTTGATGCGCTGAATTTCAATCAAACTTCAGAATTTACATTACATAAGAAATTAATTATTTGTTAAAATTTTGAAAGCTTTCATGTTCTTTTCAAAACACTTAACCAAAGAAGAAAGTTTTAAAAATTAATTAAAAAGCAAATAAAACCGCCAGAAAACGAGGTTGGGTAAAACAAATTAAATATTCAATATAAATGATGGTGAAGTATAAGAAACCGCAGCAAAGATAAAAGAAAAAGAGAAAAATCATTTAAATTAAGTAAGACCCAAGGACAATATCAAAGCTAAAACGAGTTAAAGAAAGATAGACAACTATTAAAAAAGTTTCCCTTGCAATAAAATAAATTTATAACAGAGATTTACAAAGCAAGTGACTGAAGGGTTTGTAAAGTGTTTAAGAGAAACAATTTAAAAAGAAATATATACTTTAATTAAATCTACTTTTTCTTGGACGTTTTTTAACAATTAAATAATAATTAAAATGCTTAAAACACATGCTAAAAAGTTTTTCTTCTCAAAAATGTTAAAAAGTATTTCTAATAAATAACGGGAGAGAAATAGAAAACCAGTAAGAAAGTTATCGTATTGAACAGTAAAAAATGGTTATCACAAAAAAATAACATTGTTAGGAGGAAACGCTTTGACATATATTGAAATAAATTGGCAACGGGGACAGATATTATGTTAGCGAGACATGAAAAACGGTTTGAGTTCTGTCATCTTATTTACAACAAGGCGAGAATTCTCATTCGGTTAATAAAATTAAATGTATAATTTGTTATCTATTTTGATTTAAAAGTTTTATTTATAAATGGCATATTATGTTTAAATTTTGATAATAGTATATTAAAGAACTAATGTCATAAGACGTCATTTTGTCGCACGTGGACAATTTATATGGACGAGTGCAATAAAGGTCTTATGACATGAGTTCTTTATGCTATTTTATCTATTTTGCAAAAATTCCATAAAAAATTAATTTTATACCTTAAATGTAATTTGGTCGAATTTTACTTTAGATAGTTGGTATCACAGTCACTGGTTTGACAGTTAATGTCAAAATCGATTCGCCAAGCCGTCCTTAATTTACTTATCATATTTGTTATATGTTACTTATTTACAATAAAAATAAAAAAAGGATTTTCTTTGGTGTTAAACAAAATTTATTGCCAGAAAAGTCTCGTACTTATTTACTAGAAAAATCATAAAAATATTATAACCAATATGCAAAATATTATGCTGTTTAAAGTATAGCCAACCTATAAAATCAAAATTTTGGGTGGGATAAAGTATCTCATGACAGCACCGAAAGCCGTGTTATAATGAAGTCATTATGAACGCAAAACGTTATTTTAAGTTTATAAACGGGTTGCATACTATACTTTTTCCACGGCACATTTTTAGTTCAGTTTATTTTTCCAAAATTCAAACTTTTGCTGACGATATCGGATACCCAACTTTTGTATTCTTTTAATCCGAAGAACCCTCATTTGGCAAGCATTAATATTAATAAAGATCTAAGGGCTATATCTAAGTTCGCTTACTTTCATAATCTCAAATTAAACCCTTCCAAATTTACATACCTAGTCTTTTGTAACAATAAATATACTGAAGAATTAAAATCTGACCTTCATTTGAAAGTTGATGACAACCCTATTACTTCTAGTAATACAGCTAAAAACCTAGGAATTATTTTTGACTGTAAGCTAAGATTTCAAGAATATATTTCAATTCTTTTAAAAAATCTTATTTGGCACTTAAACTTTTATACAGCAATAAAAAAAAATTTAATTATAACCTAAGAAAAAAGTTAGTAGAAACACTTGTTTTATATTACCCATGCCTTGACCAAATAAACAAAACTAGAGATCAAAAAATTCAAAATTCATGCTGCAGGTTTGTATTTGGCCTTCATAAATATGACAAAATTTCTAGAAAAATTAATAATTTGGGTTGGTTAAAAATTGAAAATTTATTTAAATATAATTTGTCTGTTTTTTGTTTACAATTTACTTAAATCCTCAACACCTTTGTATCTTCGTAAAAAACTAACTTTTTGATATAACCTACACGATTTAAATATTAGATATGAATTTACGCTGTGACTACAGGCACGTTAACGTGCCGCGATTTGAAATGTTAAAGGCACGTTAGTTACGTCATAAACTCAAACCATCCCAAACTCAACAACACAACCCAACCGACCCCGCCCCATTGGCCCTCCCCCGCCCCATTGAACAAAAAACCCAACTAAAATGGGCAAATTTATGTTACGATAAAAATAAAACACTTTTTAACAAAGGAACAACATATTTATGAAATAAGAAAAGTTCGACAACTTCTAGTAGATTTTATGTTACGATAAAACTAAAACAAACCAACCAACCCAACCCAACCGAACATTGTTTAACAAAGAAACAACAAATTTATGAAATAAAAAAAGAAAAAAAATTCGACAGCTTCTTGGTTTCGAACCCCGGACCTCTCGCATGCCAAGCGAACGCCCTACCATATAAGCTATCTAGCTTGATGTCAAATATTAAATGGACAGGGAACAAAAACGGATTATAATTATGACGTAACTAACGTGCCTTTAATATTTCCAATCGCGGTACGTTAGCGTGCCTCTAGTCACTGTGATGAATTTAAGTTATCCTTACCAAGATTTCGATCAGCCATCTTCACGAGATCATTTTCGTATAACGCACCCTGTATTTATAACGCCATTGATGATAATATTAAGTCTCAGTCAGAAAAACGCTTTCGCAAGAAAGTTAAGGCATGTTATTTTTCTTTACAGATTTAATTATTTTATTAGGTTAAGTTAGATTCCGAATTAGGTTAAGTAAGGGTTAAGTGGAGCCTAGCTAGACTTCGCCTTTTAATTATTGCATTTTTTATACGTAATTAATAAAGACATTATTATTATTATTATTATCTAAAAATGATTTAAATTAAATATTTGTATAGAGGTTGCTCTATACAAATATTTAATGTTTAATGTTGATTAACAATGTTGATTAACAATAAAGTGACGAACTTTAGAATATGTATTGCCGGTGAAAATTTTAAATTTGTATTTGTAAATCGAAATGTATCCCTTGAAAATGGACCGTTTAATCCAATAAATCAACAGTTTTCACAGTGAAAGTAAAAAAAATGTTTTATTGGCACTCCACCCGAAATTAAATCTAGTTTACTGCTGGCGAAATTAAAAGGTCGGTACAATGTTTATATAAATTTTTGAAATATTGAATATTTTTATTACTATTTAATACTTTTGTATTTTTGTATTGATTTGATAACATAATTTTTACATTTAGTACTAGTATTATTTTACAAGAAGGACACTTTCTTTTTTATTGATTGTATGACATTTGACAACAGTTACTGTCAACTAACGTAAAACTAACTTCAGCGCGTGTCTAAAAACCGGTTGCTAACTTCAGTCCATGACTAAAGGGCCACTCAGTGTCATGAAAAAATTTAGAATAATTGGCGTTTTAAAGGTGGGAGTAGAAAAAATATTTTCTTTGAAAAAAATTTTAATGTTTCTTTACAGGAAAACTTACTTTGCATGTCAAAATTTGTAAAGTAAGCATGGGATTTTCACCACGAAAATAATAATCGGTAAAAATTTATTTAAAATTAGGTATGGGATTGCCTTATAATTAGGGATAGGATTTTAGTTATTTTACCTTTTTTCGACCGATGCATCGCGATGTAACTATTTGAAAACTAATAATGCCAAAATGTGTTTTAAAAGATTTTCTTTTATAAGAACCTAACTTGTTTTCACCTTTTTGCTTTATACTTTTGTTACATATTTTTAATTTGTCAGTTTATTAAGTGACAAAAGGCATAATCTTACGTCTCAAAATATAGAAAATATTCTTATTTGTTACTCAAGTAGTAAAGTTACATAGTGGGTAAATATTAGGTATTTCATATTTTTTAGTTCCTTCTTGCTTTAAGTTATATAAAAAGTTTTATTTTATGTTACTTTATCGTTTGTTACTCTAGTAGTAAATTTGGTAAATATCAGGTATTCCCTGTCATATTTTCAGTTCCATATAGCTTTAATTAACTATTGGTCAGTTTATAAAAAATATTTTGTTACTTATTTTATAAAAATAAACGAAACTGTTTTTTTTAACCTAAAATGCTGTTTTGCTTTTTTTAGTACCTTTTTAGTTAAGTACCTATTTTTCAGTTTTTAGTTCCTAAATATCCCATCTTTACTTATAATATTCCACAAATTTTGTATTGAAAATCTAATTGGTATTTTTGTACATATTCGTATATACCCTATATTTAAAACATTTTATCCTTTAAATAAAAAAATTAATTGATTAAATTTGGATAAAAATTAAATTACGTGTCAATAAATAAATTTTTATTGCAGTTAAAATATAAAAAATCTGAAATGTTTCATTGTTGCCATTTCTAATAAAAAATTAAACAAATGTTTGTTCTACACAAATTATCTAAATTTTCTTTTAAGAATATAAAAATACATACCTTTCAGAAACTACTTGTAAAAAAAATGTGTAAAACAAAAGCGCAGTATGAGCGCGGAAGCGCGTTGCATCGACCCCGCTTTGATATGGATTGCATTTTTCAATCGTGCTGACATTAACAATAATTGCAAACAATACCAAACTCTGGATTTACGTTAAGTAAAGAAAAAACTTGCATTTGAACGTTTTTGTGATGTACGGAAATCGATGTAAAAAACAGAAAAAAGAGACTTCAAACTTGGATTAACGGTTAACGGATTTAAGGTCAATATTACAAAAAAATAATAGCATATTATACCGGGTGATTCCAAATTGAGGTAAAAAAATTAAATGGGTGATTCTCCACAAGTTTTGGTGACGAAAAGTTCATATGTAGTTAAGTCTAAGTATCTTAGGTTTTGAGATATAGGTTGTTAAAATTGCAAAGCAAACTAAAATATTATATTATTAAGAAATAAGAACTAATAAAAGTGACGTTGGGAAATAAATGTTTCCTTTTAACATTTCTAAGCCAACTGCTTTGCTTCTTCTAAGAAGCAGTTATTGTGCCTTTATCGATTACATACTTTTATGTATGTAATCAATAAAGGCCCAATAACTTAAGAACAGCGAATCGTATCGACAAAGTTGCAGGAGCCGAAAAAGTTGCAATTATAAATGAGTTAGCCTAATTTATATAGGAAAAAAAATCATAAAACTTATTGGCGTAGCACCCTGTATATTTAATGCAAAGTTAGCACCAGATTATTGTAGAGCATGGTTAAAAACCACGTCATGCCAAATAAGAGTTTATCACATAAAATTTAAATTTTCTTTGCATTTTGAAAACCCTGTATCTCGAAATCTAAGATACTTAGCCCTAACATCCAAATGAAAATTTTGTCACCAAATTTTGTGTACAATCACCCATTTTATTTCTTAACCTTAATTTGGAATCACCCTGCATAGAGTATGCTGCAAATTTCAATTAAATAAATAAAATTTTTGTGAGATAAATAATATAATAATAATAAAAGTATAAGCAGTGGCGGCTGGTGGATTTTGGCACACCCATAAGAGGTACAATATTTAATTTTCTGAAAATTTTCGACAAATTTTAAATTTTATTAAAAAAATTACAGTATTACACATTTTATACCATTTCTATTTTTTTTTAAATTTAGTTATTTCAGCACGATTAAAAAACGCGATCTGTATCAAAGCATTACCTTGCTAAAAAAATAATTTTTGTTCTACACAATTTTTTAGTTTAATTTTTTTATTAAAAATGGCAACAATCCAATTAAAATATTTCACATTTTTTATGAATGTACTACAAAGTAATTTAATTTTTATATAAATCTAAGGAATCGTTCGTTATTTAAGGACAACATTTTTCTAATATGCCCTGTATAAATACGAATTCTATTTTCAATAAAATATTTATGGAATATTTTGAGCCCAGTACATAATTTAAAATATTTTTTTATGGCTCCAACTCGCCAATTCGTGATCGGATTTTATTTTTTTTAACTTAAAGGAATCAGAAATTGCATTTCCTTTAAAATGATGTATCGCAAGGTATCGGGTGCCATTTAAAATTTTTTAGTAAGGGTAGGGAGGAATATAATTTGTTTAATACTGGATTTCTACTCACCCCTTGATAACTAAATCGACCTGGTTTTGCTTAAGATCATATTTACTATAACTGAAAAATTATTAAGGGTGGGGGGTTTTTAATTGAAAGCCCTGTATATAAACATAAATATGTATTTTTTTGGTAAGTGTAATATATTTTATATTTTTTAAAATTTTAGCTATTTTGTAAAGTTTTTGTAAATGTTGCAACCTCACAATCATTAGGAATTTAATATAATTTTGGGTGATATAAAAACAATTATGCAGGATGTAATAGTTATTTATGTATTAACGGCATAATAAGGTTTTTATGGTCCGAGGCGCTATTTCGAAAAGCGTCGTAGGACCATAAAAACCAGTTATGCCAGCAATGCATACAAAACTTAATGCACGATTAATATATTATTATTTTTAATAAATTATTGTTTTTAAAGACGTTTACGTCAAAGAATTTTTGTTATAATTGTCATATTATAATGTCAACTGACATTAGTCAGTTTTAAAGTTTAAAGAGGGGAGGGGACTTTAAGCCCGCGGTCCGTTCCTACCCCTAACCCGCACAAGCCATTCGGTTGGCTTATGGGACTTCTTAAGAAGTAAGGGTGGAACTAAAAGAGCACTTTTGTATATATATACTTTTTTGAATGAAATTGAGGAAGCAGCTGAAAAGGCGAAAAATTGCGGCCTGCTGCCGGAAAAATCAAAATCTTTATACAAAAAAAAATACTTCAAATATATCAAATGGTGTAACATTGTTGTTTTTAATTTTTGAGGTTTCATTATAGCCCGCTGGGTCATAATAACGTCCGCGGGCTATAAAAAGACGTTTACGTCAAAGAATTTTTTGTCATCGTGCTTATGGCCAAATATCTAAACTAGAAAATTTAATAGCTTTCTTTCAAAATACTGCGTTTTCTAATATGAAATCCTGACGTTAGCATAAACATATACATATATGGTATTTATTAAAACGATTTTGATTAAATATTAATGTGGTTTTAAAAATATAGGGTGTAGTAAGCAAGTAGATAAATTTCATTCCTATAATATTTGTAAGACACATATTTTACACAATGCATATATAACTTTATGCGATATTAAATTGATCCATGCCGACTCAATTTTGTCAAATTTGATCTTCAATAACGGGCGAGCTAAAAGTAAATTGTGTTTTTTACGAGGCCTTTTGCATGCAATACAACACATGTTTAGATATTTTTTATGGGCGTTTTATATAAATAATAAGCTATATATTTTACAGGCAGTTTAAGATAACTGTTCACAAGGACACCATCTTGAAAATGGCTTAACCAAACCTACTTAAAAAGCCTATTTGAGTATTCAATAAAATACATTATAGTGTATAATTTTTGTAATGAATTTAATTTGATAATATTATAGGATTAAATAATATTACAATATTATCATAATTTAATAATAAATTAATTTGTACTCACTGTCATTTGCTCTAGAAAATCTTACCTGAAAAAATAAATGATATATAAATACATATTAATTATAAAATAGTGGGGGCAATAAATGTTGTTCTATAATAGCTAGGTTTTGTCAAAAAAAGAGTCTACTTAATTTTTAAACCAAATAAAGTAAAAATTCTATTAAGGAGCACTTCCACCTGATGATTGAAGAAATAAGTTTTTTACTTTTAATTCGTTTAAATTTGAATTAATTTTCAAGAAAATCTATTTACTGTAATAACCTCGATCTAAAAATTTAACCACGCAAAAACATTTAAAAGGAAATTACGATTTACAGTTAATTTCTATTTGTTTATTATTCAATTAGGAAGGACTTAAAAAGTACAACTTGTAAATTTATACAATTTTCCTTCGTTTTTTATTACCTTGCTTTAAACTTAATTTTTACCATTTCAAATAAAATTAAGGTGCAAAAATTAACTACCACATTTTTATTGGTGCAACTTTCGACCTTTATTAATTTTCTTAAATCTAATAAAGCAAACTTTATTGTTCAAAATTATTTTATGACAACCCTTTAAAATTTTTATTGCCGTAATTTAAGGCATTTTGTAAACAAAGATGCTTTTATTACGCCAAATTATAATTGGGGGTTAAGGTTAACAAAAGTTATGCCTATACAGGGTGTGCTAAGTATCCTTCTATGTATAGATATTTTTTTTATTTTGAAGGTCGGTTTAATTAGGGAAACTTTGTTTGATTACAATTATTGATTACAATTATTTTAAAATAGTATGTAAATATTGGGATTAAAAAAATATTTCAAATGTAAACACACACATTTTATCTACATTTTCATCCAAATTGTGATTTTGTTCGAATACAGCCATATTGTAATTTTACATGTTACAAAATTCCCAGATATAACGAATTTTTTTGGTTTTAAAAGGTTTTTTTAATATTTTAAAAACCGCTGTTCTGTTGTACTTATAAATTTCATTTTAATAAGCTTGTAATTATGCAAGTCTTCTCTAATAAGCCGACCTTGTATCTCTTTAAATAAAAAAAATACCATTAGAAGTATATGTACACATATAAGGATACCCTGTATATTGTTTTAATATTTTCCATGAATTAAGATAATAACACATTAACAAATAAATATAATATAATATAATATAATATATATATATTATAATATCAAATATTTTTTAAATTGATTTACTAATAAAATAATACTCCATAAATATAATTGAATACATTAAGCTCCAAAAAACGTGACGTATTTTCATTTTAGGTACAATAAAAATAAAAAATATCAAAATTAAAAATACCACCAACATTTTCAAATGTAAATTCTGAATTAAAACATTAAGTTTTAAGTTTTCTAAGCATACTTTAAATAATTATAAGTATATAATTATAATAAATATATAATTTATATATACGAGGTTTGTTCAGAAAATATCGGGAATTTTCGTTTTTTGAAACAAATATTTATTTATTCGTCTACATTAATGTTGTCGCCTTCAAAATAGTCCCCATTGAATATTATGCACATGTGCTAGCTCTTCTTCCAATACTCGAAACACTTCTAAAACTCGATCTTTGGGATAGCCTTTAGTTCTTTCAGCGATGCGCTTTTAATGTCATCTATGCTTGCAAAACGACGGCCCTTTAAGGTTCTCTTTATTTTTGGGAATAGAAAAAAGTCAGAGGCATGTCTGGCGAATATGGAGTATTGTTTTTGGCCAAAAATGTTGTTCAAAATTTAACAATTTTAGAACAAATTTTGCTGCCACGCGTTTCATACCCAAAACATTTGAAAAAATTTCATGGGATGAGCCATATATTATACTAACATCATCAGCGACTTCTGTGATGGTTTATAACCATTTCTTCCACTTTCTCCATGTTTTTATCGGTTGTTAATGCGCTTGTGCGTTCGGGGCGTTCGTCATCTTCAACGTCTTCACGGCCATCTTGGAAACTCTTATACCACTTGTAAACTCTTGTTTTACTTATAGTAGACTCACTATAGGCCTTTGATAACATTTCACAGAATTTATTTAATTTTTTAAGCAAAATTGGATACAAATTCTTTCATCCATTTCTTTTAATGTACATAATACCTACCTAATTAATTTCGCATATAAACATATTAGTTGTAGTTATTTTTGTCAATTTAAAATTTATTTTTTATTATTAATTAAGTAAAAGGAATTGTATTATTTTTACTTTAATTAGGCAGATTTACCACCCAAAAAAATTATAAGTATAGTAAAATATTAAAAGTATTTTAATTAAGTTGCAATTATAATACTGGAATAGATAAGGTTTATTTAAAATGTATAATTACCTACAAATTGTTTACAAAAGAAAACTTAACTTACTCTTATTATAATAATAATATTATAAAATGAGGGTTACTTTTACTTTATGTATTTTTTTGGTAAGTGTGGTAAATTTTATATTTTTTAAAATTTAAGCTATTTTTTAAGGTTTTTGTAAATATTGCCACATCCCAATCACTAGGAATGATTGCGCAATTTAATTTAATTATGGGTGATGTAAAAACAATTATGCAGGATGTAAACAATGTTTGTAAAGATATCAAACAAGTTGGAGTGGATTTTGGTAAGAAATAATATAGTTAGGGGTATGTTAAAATTATGGGGCGATGATATACGGGGATTCCAAAAATGGCACAATGGGGGAGGGATATTACAACAATTTAATAATTAAAATAAGTTATAATGATTTAAAATTATAAAGACGAAAATGTTTGGCGAATATTGGAGATCAGTAAACTCCTTCCTATTCGAGAGGCTTATACTATTTTTTTTACGATCATTATACCTATGCAGACATTTTATAAAAATGTCTTAAGTATTTTTATTGGTTGTTCAAAAACTTTTAACAATGTTTTGATTTCGTTGTTATGGATACGTTTTAAATTATATTTTGTAATGTTACTCATGTAGAAATGCCAAGACTGACAACGTGGCCAAGCTTGGCTGTACGTTGGACTGCCCTCTCTTGTATTAGATACAATGGCCTAGTCCTCGGCCAGGCTTTAAAAACCGAGTCTTGGCTTGCAAGTCTTTGATCAAGCTTCAGCCAGGTTTTAAAACTGAGTCTTGACTTTCAAGTCTCTTACCAAGCTTAAGCCCGACTTTTAAGACCGAGTCTTGGCTCGCAAGTCTATAATCAAGCTTCAGCCAGACTTTCAAGACCAAATCTAGGCCTCCAAGTTTGTGACCAAGCCCCGGTTAGGCTTTCAAAAACAAGACCAAGCCTTGTCCCCCAAGCTTTGGTCTGTTCTTAACACCCAATATTTGCCCATACCCCAATATATTTTCCTGACCCAGAGGTTTATTACCAGTCTTTCGCCAATACTACTATGCCAGGCTTGGAAGTAATTATTTCGAGACTCACCCAACCTTGGCCCAGGGGCTTCAAGTGTAGAATCGGGGGCCAATCTTGGACTCTTTGTTTATCCCTACATAAGTATTATCAGTCTATAAATAGATATGGTAAATAATTCAAAATAGAATGGTCGTACAAAAAAACAATAATAGCACACTATTTCCTAATGTGTTATGTCTTAAGTGGAATAAATATTATCCAAATTTTCCTAAAATAATGTTTTAAAGCCAGATGTTACTTAAAAACTGTTTAAAAGGGTTCTTTATAACAGATATTGTTTCATGCTAAAACATAATTATTTTCAATAAACAACTATTTGATAGCTACAAGATACAAGATTAATATTTAATGTTTTATTTTTTTTAGATAAAATTACAAAGGAACTGCAAAGTATATTAAAAGATTTGGTTTAAATTATAGGTTTGATTTTTTTAAATGTGTATTTAATAAATCATGTAGGTATTTATTTATTTTTGTTTTATTAAATAAATGGCTCCAATTATAAAAATATTCCAAATTTTATTAGGTAGGTACAAAAATAAAAAAATTATTTATTTATATTTACTTATTAATTCAATAAAAACATACAAATTAATTAGATTTTTATATTAGGGTGTTCGTTGTTTTGGTTTTTTATACGTCTAAAAAAAATTTAAAAACAATTTACAATGTGGTTTGACCCATTCTAAATGACATTTTTAAGACAAAAAAATGATAACTTGCCAATAAAAAGACACAACAATTTATAAGACATATTTTTGTACAAAAAAGGTATTTTATATTTTTTTGTAAAACCATCTAATTAAATGATATCGAAGGTCAAAATTTGAAATAAATCACAATGAAAAAAGTTTTTTTTTTATTCTATTTTTTTTTTACTTGGGTATCATCCAAATTATTTGTTTACAGTATTAAAACATTTGTCGTTAACCCTGCCGAAATAATGATATTTTTAATTATTATATATTATTGTATATCTATTAATTAGCCAATAATTTTTTCTTATGTAATTAAAATATTATTTAGGCAGGGTTAAACGACATTAAAAAATATTCTTTTCAAAATTGCTTTCTGATTGTAAAAAATAGTTTGGGAACTAACAGAAACCCTAATATATTTTTCAAAATAAAAATTTAAAATATACAAATTCAGATATTATTTTATGTAAACATTACATGTAAATGTCAGAAAAACAATGTAATTAGTTATTTGAATAAAGATGGCTATAAAATCAAAAACCAATTTTTAAACAATCAATCAGCCGATTGATCCCTTTCAATAAGCCCATCAATTTTAACCTAAATTTAAGCGAAGCGGCTTATTCGGGGTTTTCCTTTGGTATTTCGATCTGAGAGGCTCACGTGCATCGGAGCTTTGATAACGGAGCAAAACGGAGATGAGTCCTGAAACAAAAGAACCTTCAGGAACCGGATTCCCTGCCAGATGAAAGATAACTGCACCTCCACTATTCTTACAAAGCGCACTTTGTTATCCGGATTTTTAGATGGGTCAGATTACCGAATAATATTGATTTTTGAACACTACGGTTTCTAAAAAGACAATTTGTATATTTTTATGAAAACTAATAAAATAAACGCGATACAAATTTTACACCTGCAATAAATTGATGGGATTTTTTTAACAGTCATATACTCATTTTTTAATGGATTTTAAAAGGTTTTTTATTATTCTGTATATTTCTAATACCTATAACAGATTAGTTTTTAATTGCTTTATGCTGCCCTTTTGTATAAGCACCTTTGTATAAGCTCTTTTTACCATCCTAGGCAACACAATATACACCATGACTTGCAAAACCTTTATGTTATTTATATTTATATTATGAAAAATAATTATAATATTAATAATAAATAATTATATTTGTGAAATAGTCCTTGTATTTTACAAAATTTATTTTAAACTATAAAACTGATTTTATAAATGGAATCGGGTCAAAAACGCTTATTTGGACAATAAAAACCATTTTTACGATAAAATTGTAATTTAAAAAGTAATGTAAATATTTTAGTAGTTTTTTTTAACTTCTTCACCCAATTTTAATGTTTTTTTTTCAAAAGCACGTTTGTAGAAAAACATTATAAATATTCAAAACATCAGTACCTGAATCAAATATTTGAGTGATTTTATTTTAAAATATATTCAATATATCTTAAATTTTTCAATTTCACTACAAACTATAAAACATTAAATAATGTATTTTTCATATTTTATCATAGATTCGAATAATAGCAATTTAAAAAAAAATTATAATCTTTGTACTCACTTTTACCCGTCAGTTCTATGTTAAAATTCAAAATTCCTGCGAAATATTGAAGTTTAAACGTCTTCGTCTTCGTTTTAACTTAAGTGTTGGTAAAAAATTACCTACAGAGCCCGCCCTTTGCACGACAGTCATCTTGAAAGCAATGCAAGCGGCGAAGTTGTAGTGAATGCACGTGTAGTTCCAGTCAAAATTTCAGTACTGTGGTGAGTAGTTATTTTTTTACGTATATATATATATACGCGATGAGCCACCTCTTAATATTAATATTAAGAGCTCAAACTTTATCAGAATTTTTTTTTCGTCATCTTGGACGATATTTTCATGGTACCCAAAGAAAAGAAAATTAAAAGTTTTTTTTGGCCCACCCTAATATATATATATATATATTTCTTTGTAATTTATATAATGCTTTATGTGATTTGTTGAAAAGTAGCATCCACTAATAAAAAATATCAGTAAAATACTTAATTCCGAATTATAATCTTAAATTTGTATCCCATTCATCAGTACCTTGTCGTCAGTTCCATGTTTCGGTTATCTTTTTTTTTTCGCAAATTTTAGTTTAAATTCTGCTTGCACAGAACTTGTTTATTTAATGTCATTATAAACTCATACTAAATTTGGTGTGGGTCTCATATCTAATAATTGAGATATTGGTATGTGTGGTAGGTATTATTTGATTTTAAGATATTTAATGTATAATATGCTCAACGTTGCAATAAATCTTATATTTTCCAATAAATTATTATTATTATTTAATTAGTACCCTGGTATACTCGTCACTTCCCCTCAAATTTAGAAACAACAGATATTTCGGAAACTATATATATATATATATATATATATATATATATATATATATATATATATATATTTATACATATATGGGTGAATATATTGAGATGTGCCCCAAGTGAAAATGATTATTTTTTAGTTTTGGTTGTTTCAGTGTTAGTCTAGAATGGGGTTTTTGGGAAGCCTCCAGGTCTAGTAATAACATAACATAAGGTTCTGCACTTATGCAAGAATTTTAGAGCTTTACGGAAAATAGCTTAACGGAGGTTAAGATTTCGGATGTTTTTTTTTTAAACATCACATTGTATATTTGAAATAAGTTATTGTATCTTTTGACACCTTAATATTTTTAAAAAATACAATTGTACACAGGGGCGTGCTGGCTGAATCAATGCAGGCCTGGACTAGATGGTAGAGCAGTCCAGGCCCAAGCCAATTTCATATAAATTGTAAAAATACATCACAATTAAATACCCCGACTGATAAAACATCCCGTATTAAGTCACAATCTAAACCATTTTGCACCTTTCTCTCCACAGCAATCAGCATAAAAGCTTCCAAATTTACGTCACTTCACACTAATTTTAAAGGATTAAATCAAGACAAAAACTGCGAGAGGGGGCTTTTTTTGGATGCTTTTGTAATTATGTTTGCGTTTCTCTATAAATCCGAGCTGATCCCCCCTTTCGAAAATGTTATAAATTTACTAAAATTGCATTTTATCGAAGTGGCCCCGGATCAGTTTGGATTTTCAAAGAAACGGAAAAATAATTACGAAAGCATCCCAAATATCCCCACAGTTTAGGGTTTCCACCTGCGACTTCTTGGTTAAGGGTTAGCATAAAAAATACGTGTTTTAGATTTTTTTACGGGAGTCAATTAAAACTTTCTTTTTTTTAATTTATTTTAGTGTTTAGTGAAATAACTTGAAAAAACTTTTTGTTTGGTATAAAAATCTTTTTTATATTTGCATATCAAGTCCAGCAGGCCACCATGGTAGCGCAGGCCACCGGGCATTCGCCCGGTGTCCCGGCGGCCCAGCACGCCCCTGATTGTACATACATAAAATATTTATAAAAAAAAATCTACTTACTAAGATATTACACGGGGGAATAGCACATTAATGAACTTAAACTTTTGAATTATAAAACAGCAACCCTCTCATCTGCATATAAATTCTAACTGACCTTCAGGAATCACATGCATCTATAATCTCGTAAACAGAGGTTTTTGCTTATATAAAATGATTAAAGCGCCATCCGTTGCATACAATTTAAAGCAAAAACAGATTCAGGATAGAATCAATTTTTTAAACAACTACCTAAATGGTTATAATAATTATTTCTTTTAATTTTTAATAATATTTTATATTTGATTCGATTGCTTTGGATGTGTTTAATTTACTTAGTAAACTGATATTTTTAGTATGCTTTTACTACCTAAGATATTTGAAAACATATAGGTCAAACTCATTTAGTTTTATTAAATATCACGGGGTAACACCATCGGGGGACATTTCGTGAGATTTACCCATATAATACGTAAATAAAAATAGCATTCCTCATGCTACTAAACTGCATAAAATGCAAAATTAAACCATTTTAATACCCTTCTTTTCTTATGTTCAAAAACTGGCGTTTCAAAAACTGCCAATTCCCATTGAGCCATCCTGTATATTTACCAATGTTTAAATATATCTTTACAAAGTTTTTATAAAACATAAAACATATTGCCATACTTTTAATTTAATTAACGTTTGTGTTTGTGTATAAAATTCCAAGAAATATTAATACTATTTTTAGAAGAATTCAATTAATTTAATTTAATTAAGTTTTGAAATGATCACATAATATTTTTTCTTTCTTTAAATCCCATTTTTTAATTAACTTTTATATAAAAAAAAACAAAAATGGGCGCTTTTATATAAAGCAAGTTGGATAAAAGGGAGTTTTTTTTCTCATCGAAAAATCCTATTTTATTTAATCCAGGCCCATTACAATTAAGTCAAGTGGGATAATGAAAAAATTCCTAATTTTACGTACAAAAAATATTAATTAAAACAATAAAAATAAGGATTTTTCATGATGGTAATTAGATATGTCATATTGTAACTAAGATAAAATAGTTTATTTCTTTTCTTTGGCATCATATATACTATATTAAATTACGCTAGCATTTGTCTCTTGGAAATAATAATTAATAATTTTATCTATAGGCGTATAATTCAAGCTTTGCTATTGTCCACGCCCATTACCAAAGTATTCGATTATTCCTAGAATGTAAAAATAATTTTGACCAATCAGGTGAAGTTTTTAACATCCCAGTCTGTAAAATACTCGTTTGATAACTGCTGACATTTCTGAACCTATCCAACCTGACTCAGCACAAAAGGACTCACTTCTTAGCCTTTGACATAAATAACTATTATTCCCATATCATTTTTTAACCCACAGCTAAAGTTAAATTTGGAAAAAAGCGAGGTTTAAACTAATTGACAGCTGTAAGATGTAAGAAAAATATACCTAAAATAAAATTGGCTTTAAATTCTTTGTGGTTGTTAAATAAAGTATTGTGTGCGAATATTATTTAAAAGAGGAGATTCCACTAGCATTTTAACTCAATCGCTAGGCTCGTGCGGCAAACTCCACGCTCGAAAAAGCTTTTGTTTCTTCAACTAGTCGCACAATATACTATTATTATACAAGTATGCATAATTATTGCTATAGGTATTAATTTTAATTTATTTTGGACAATATTTGCTGAATTTAACCTTAAATGTTTAAAATACTTTAAGAAATCCAAAGAAAATTTAAATTTTAGAAACTTACAACTTATAAAATTTTTTACTTCTCTTTTTACAATTATTCAAATTTCCAAGCCAACTGTTTTGCTTCTCTTAGGAAGCAGTTATTGTGTGTTAATCGATACTTTTACAATTTTTGAGATATAGTCCATTTTCCATATAATATAAAATTGACTATATTTCAAAAACTGCATTGACGGTATTTTCTATAAAATATGAATTAAGTACGTCCAACAATGGTATAAAAGGTGTTATAATGGGTTGGATCATTTTAGTTTTGCATCCTCTGATCAACACAATTATGATCTGACAACACAATAACAGAAACAGTGTCGTCAATCTAATAAAATAGCCCATTGGTAACAGCGATATCAAAATTCAAAATTTAAACCAAAAAACAATAAACAATAATTAATAAATAAACAACAAAACTATTGTATCACACTTGTACTTAAAATGTTATAGCCTTGTCTATGCATATATTTCTTCGGTAAATACCAGTTTTTGTAAAAGTGAAAACTTTATGTAGATAATATGGTTATATTTTAATAATTTACCAGTTTAAGTGTAACATTTAGATACCTATACCTAAATGTTACACTTTAACTGGCCAAATGGGTGATATTGGTCGTCGATTCGATTATGTTTAATTTAACATATTTTACAACCAGACTGGACGTTTCTAACTCAAAAAGCTTGCCTTAAAAAATAGTACCTACCACCGAATGCACATTCTTTTTTAAATAATTTTAATTAAAAAACAATCCATATTATCAAAAAAATTTGATAAATGTACAAAATATGTATTTGCTAAATATTTCCTCAGTTAAACCATTTGTTATAAATGTTATATATTTTTTATAATAAATATTGTGAAAAGTTTTTGCCTTCTTTAGATTAAAATATTAAAATATAATATTTAAAGCTTATAACAAATAAAACCTTTGGTATTTAATGTAATTTCTTTAGCTTTTATAAATTAGTGTGCCTGTAAGTCCGGTCATGACTTATAATTATGTTATTGGTAAAATTATTCTTATAAAAGTAAAACCACGAAAAAGCAAAAAATAAAAGGTTAAAACTGCGACAAGAATAACACACCTACACAATTTTTTGAATGCGACATTAAAAGGTCCATAATTGCTACTTCGCAAATGGAAAATATTCATAAATGCGAATATTCCGAACGAGGTGCAAAATGTGACTCTTGTGCCGCACATTAACTATTTTGTGAGTGGAATTTTAAAAGTTAATTTAATGCAAAATTTAAATATTCTTTTGTAAATATTGTAAACATTCTTAATTTAAAAAAAACTATTTTAGGTAGTAAATAAATGACATTTATTATTAGGGCCCCCTACACTTAAGATTATCTCTATAAATATGCTTATTACGTTAAAAATACTGATTATAAATTGTGTTAAAAAAATAATTTTTAATTCTTGGTTGGTGTTATATTACTTGTAGAATTGTTAGGAATGCAATGAAATTTTAAAAATTCGTATGTAGGGGTTACACAATTATTTCGCTTTACACGCAAAATATTTGTCAGGGGTTAAACATTCCCTTGGCTGCTCTTAAAAATTGTTAAAAAATTATATAAAGTAATAATTAAATATACATGGTGTCCCGAAAATAGTGTGCAATAATCTATAATTAGGGCTAAAAATAGAAAGAAAACTGTATATGAACATAGGTTGACAAATGGCCCCTGAGGGACCCACAGAGCACACAAAGGGGCGTCTCTAAAGATGTTATATTATTATTATTACTGAAACGGTTTGTGATAAAAAACATATAGAAAGTATATGTATTTTTGTATTAATATTTTTTGTAAAATATACTAAATTATTATTTTTATTAAAAAATGGTGGATTTTATTGATGTTAAGGGCTAAAAATACCCTAGGCCACTCATAAATACCAATTTTAAATTTTGTTGGTATTTTTAAATTTACAATAAAAAGTTAAGTAAGCATACAAAATTTAATTATTTTATCTCATCTCATCTCAAACTGTTTCGGAAATAATGATAAAAAAACATATTCAGGGGCGCCTCTTTAAGAGGCTGCAGCTCCCTTAGGGGCCATTTGTCGACCTTTTTTTGTAAGAAGATTTCTTTCTGATTTTGTCTTTAGAAACCACTATTGCAAAATATTTTCGGGATACCTGTATAATTTTATATCGTTAATTGAATTAAAAATGTATTTTTTTTATAGTTTGACACTTTTTCTTACGTAAGGAGAGAAGAAAAGATGCGAGAGTTAAATTATTACACCTTTGTAACCCTATAATAGATATAAAACAATAAAACTTGGTAGCATACATTGTTAGAAAGATAACCTGAAATAAATATGTCACCATCTTTTCTGAGAGTTAAAATTAACTAATTTCTTTAATCGTTTGCGGCCAACAACAAAGTATTATTTGAATTAAATGCATATACCTAAGCTCAAAGTTTAAATGACCCATAAAAACAAATAAAGATGCAAAAAGTTTAGCTCAAAACAGCAACACAAATAATATATACAACTTTAAAATATTATGAACAATATTTATTGACAAATAAAATTGATTTTTGGCTGATAGCCGAATGGGTTATGACAACAGCTTGACAAGTGACAGACCTGAGTTCAATCCCCGGCTGGGTCAAAACTTTTTTAAATTTAAATCCACTAATTTGACTATTTCATTCAGTAGAATTTAACCAACTAATTATTAGTGACTGCTTTTTCGCTATGACAATTAGTCAAATATGACTTATAATTAGTTATTTTTGACTAATTTTAAGAGAGATGACATAACATAAACAAAAAAATATTTTCTGAAAAAGTATATTAAGAACTAAATTATACAAAATTCTGTGGTTGTGCCACATAGGGCAATAAAATTATGCAGGTATAAGAAACACATATTTTGTAAAAAAAATTGCAGAAGTAAGGTAGAAATGTTTTCATGGTAGGTAATAAACCACTATTTTTTCCTAATTGAAATGAGTTTACATAATAATAATATTAATGTTTATATATTAGCATAATTATTGTAAATATTATTAATATTATTATTATTTTAAATATTTTATTGAATATTATTTATATGAATTTAGTTTTTGCGCCGGCATTATTTTTTGTGGTTTCTTTGCCAAGAGTTCGAAGTTTAGTGAAAATTCTTTGCAGTAGGACATGTCAACCCTCCTTTCCCCCAACTTGTTTTTCTAAAGGTTTTTTCGACAAAGTTATATAAACACATCTAGAGATTTCGCAATCCTATTTGTTTTTGTGTAAGAGGGATGATTTTTCACCTGTGGAACTTTTAGGAAATGGCTCATAAATAATGTTTTCCTTGTTAATTTTAATTGAAAAGGGAAAATTTTTGCGTTTATTAATTGGTATAAAATTATAGAAAGGTTTTTTAATAATAACTTTTAAACACTAAAAGAAAACGAAATCTTTCATTGGGTATTTCGTAATCCACTGATAAAATTTAAAAAAAGTACACAATTAGGATTAATTTTCTGTCAGTTCGTCCTATTTTCGAAAAATTATGCAATATATGTATTTTTATCTATAAAGTTCGTAATTTTGAAAAAAAATAATTTAAATATTGTCACGTGGCGGGACTGTGTGGAGTATAGTACATACAGATATTATCTTTAATTTTTTGTATATTACAGGTTAAATAAGAATGTTACAAAAGTTTATTCACAATTACTTATTCTACTTGAGAATTCAAAATAACTGGGGTATGCTTTATTAAAACTATAAGCTAAATACCTTTACATATATCTAATAAATTAATTTATACAAAAAGCACTAATGGCTTTTTCCAGTTTTAGTTTAAAGCTTACTTCAACAAATGGGCGAAATGCTATTTGGCCCACTAGTGAAAGTTGAATAAATTTAAATTATTTAATAAAATATATGACAAATATAGTAATGCTGATCTGTAAAGTACATAAAGCATCATTCAGGATCGTGATATAAAACAAGTCCATACTACAAATACCAAACATAGATTTCAATTTGACGTTTCCGTTAAGGATTTTTCGTTTTCCTAAGAGAAAAGACAAATTTTCGGGCACACAACATAAATACAAGTTTTGGAAATAATCCCGGCATGTCGTATATCATGAAACGGAAAAGTGAGGGTCACACTTTCTGTTCATTTCATGGACGAGACACAGTGCATAAAAGAATAAAAATAAAATAAGGGAAAATTGTAAAAAGGAAATAAAACACATTGGAAAGAATTAAAGTATTACAAACTGTATAATATTCTGCTAGAGGTATTTAACAATAACAAGTCTTGAAATACTCCAAATATTACGTTTATTCTAGAAACATAAGAACACTTTTTCTTAGCTTAGGATTGACTAATATTGGCGCCAAGCACACATAACCAAGTATCTTGGTGGCGCGATCTAGTGACAAATATATAAACATATGCAATTGTGGTTGCATATTATACATCCCCCCTTCTTACAAATTAAGTCTATCAGGTTTTTTAATAACACGACCTGAGCGGGTAGTTATCAAATTAGGAACGTCAGGTTCCTCTTTGGTGGAAGCCAACCTAGGCAAGACAGTTGGACTGGAGGCATTACTTAGTCTATCAGTAACACAAAGTTTATTAATAGGTTCACTAGGTTCTATGCTCTTACGAGGTTGATCCACAATATCAAGATCAACAGAGGGTTCCAATTGATAAGGATTTTTTGAAAATCTCAAATCCTGTCTATTACGTCTAACTAAATTGCCTAAATTGTCCTTTACAATATATGATCTAGGATTGTTATGAAAGTCTGCTATTTTTCCAGATTGCCAATTCTTGCTTACATGATTATACATTGTGACATTATCATTTTTATTGAGAGGCATAAGATCTTTGGCATTTCTGTCAAAATAGGACTTATTCACATGTTTCTTAATTTCTATTTTCTCTACTACACCTGTACATAGCTTAGGCAACAAAAGATCAAAAGAAATAACTACTTTAGTTTTACATATGAGACATTCTTTTACAAATCGTACACCTATTTTGACTTCAGGGTTTGGATTCGCATGAAAATTTTTTTACCGCTTCTATTCAGTAAATAAGCAGATACGTGTATCAGGTTTTCTGTAAAAAATTTGTTTTTTCAGAGATATGTTGATATAAAGTTTTTATGAATTGCGATAAAACGATGAATTCTCTTCTACATAAAACCCATTATCTCCGGTTCTACTGATCGGATCGATTTTGTTTTTTTTTTGTTTTAAACCTTATTGAATAGGCTTTTCAAATAAATAAATTTATTTTTTATTTTTTTTTAAGTATAGGGAGTTAATAACAGAATAATTTTTTAAACTAGTTTTTCATGTTTGCCCCCTCTATAAAATAAAAGAAAAAAAATACTATTTTATGCGCTTTTTCTTTATCTACAAAATACATTTTTCAGAACAGTGGAGACTCTTTTGGATCGGAAGATATTAAACATTTTCGAGCGCGTGACAGGACTGTCAAGCGCGTAATATTCAAACGTATTAGTGCATGTGGCGGGTGACGTGATATTTTGTATAAGTGTGCCATGATTCGACATCTTTTAATTGGTGACTTATTTGTGCAAATGTCAATTCTGCCAGTTAATAAATTTACTCATTAATTGGAGTTTGTATTATTTAAAATTTAATTTATTTAAAATTATTGAAAACCTTTAAAATCAGAATTAATTTACAAAAAGCGCTGGTATTTTTTTAAAACGATGTATGAGTTTACACTATCCTAAATGTGTTAGCGTTTCGAAGATGTCTGATTAGGGGGTGTCCATTAATTACGTGAGTCAATTTTAGCGATTTTTTGACCCCCTCCCCCCTTGCTGAGATGTCGTGAGATTTGGCTCAGGGCTGGATGCTCCCGTGTACGAGTTTTGGTTCGTCCCACGCATGACGTCACTTGATGAGTAGTTGCCGTGAGAATACACGAATAATAGTAATATTATCAAAGAAAATAGAGAAATATTTGGACATGGCATTTTTATTAAACTTAATATTGAAGAAAGTGTTATAATATGGATAATAGATGCTTTCAGTCCTTGATAACATTTAGGGCGTTGGTTTTTTAAATTAAACTTATAGTCACTGTCCAGAAAATGTTTATAGAAAACAGAAGCGGTCTTAACGTTAATATTGTCTATTATTTTTGTGACATTTAAACACTGTTTCCACAAATCAAACTTTTTCGGGAATCGATTAAATTTAATGTTTTTATTTAAAGGGTTTTTCTTGGACTGGTTGTCCAAATTACATCCAAATATGCCACACCGCATTTTAATAAATGCAAATGGCACTACACAATCTAAAACACAAAAAAAAACAAGTTAACGCAACACAAAAACAATAATAAACAAACCGAACAGGTTAACACAACGCAATAACAATAATTTGCACGCTGAAAAGTAATTCGAACCTTACCGAACACAAAAACGACAAGTTAAACAAAAAATAGAGCAAGTTAACATCCAAAAGCATCGCAAAAACAAGAATTTCAGCAGCAGATAATTAAAAAGCACGTTAAAGATTTAAAAACACTCATTAAGTGACGTAATTAAGCCCCGCCCAACATGCGCACCATCCTATCTTAAGGTGTATGTATCTTGGATTTGGCTCAACTCCCTCCCCCTAATCTCATGTGAGATTTTAAAAAATGCTTATTTTTAATGTTTATACGTTAAACTGCTTGATTCTGTTGGATTTATTAAAAAAACATACTTTGTTAAAAATTACGTGATATTTGCCGAGACCCCCCCTCTCCCTTACGTGAGAATTGATGAGATTTGGCTTGACCCCCTCCCTCCCCTAAACGCCTCACGTAATTAATGGATGCCCCCTTACGGCTTGTACCGGTCACGCGCTCGAAAATATTTAATATCTTCCGATCCAAAAAAGTCTCCATTTTTCTGAAAAATTCATTTTGTAGAGTAATAAATAGTGCATAGAACAGTATTTTTTTCATTTTTTTTCATAGAGGGGGCAAACACAAAAAATCTGTTTATACAAAAAAAAAATATTTTTTTCATATAATAAACAAAACACAAACTTTTTAAATATTTATCTAAAAAGACTATGTAATATGGTTTAAAATAAAAAAAAAATGAAATCGATCCGATCAGTAGAACCGGAGATAATGAATTTTAAGTACAAAAGAATTCAGCAATTTTTCAAATTTTATCAAAAGTTTAAATCAATATATCTTTGGAAAAATAAATTTTCTGCAAAAATTCCGATATAGGGGTCGGCTAAATTTATGAAAAGAATCTGTAAAAAAAAATTAAGTCGTTTTAAAAATTTTAAAAAATATTTTTTCTGTAATCCGTACGATATGTAAAAGAATGTCTCATATGCGAGAATTCAGCAATTGGGATGGTGAGTAACCCATATTCTTAAGAGGCATATTTCTATAATTAAGCAAGGCTGTGTCTATATCCTTTCCTCCCTCTAATGATTTTTTTAACAAATTCTTCGCTATTGAAACACCTTTTTCAGCGAGACCGTTCGAACGAGGAAAGTATGGACTTCTGAATGACACATCAAAATTCCACTCTTTAGCAAAACTTCTAAATGTTTCACTATTAAACGGTATGTTATCAGCAATTACTGTATCTGGCGACCCAAATCTACTAAAAACAGATTTCAATTGCGAAATAACGGAATTTGCACTTTTGTCTGGAATTTTCAATAATTCCAGCCAATTGGAATAGGCGTCAAATATTACAAGATAACTTATTCTCGCGTAAGTAAAAATATCTATTCCAATACGTTCCCAAGGTCGTTTTGGAGTTGGGAAAGGCATTACAGTTTCCTTGCAATTCTTTCTTGCATATTTCTCACAAATTTTACATGAATTTATATATGATTCAATATCAGTTGATAAATTTGGCCAATAAAAAATACCACGAGCCAAATTTTTTACCTTCTCAATGCCAAAATGACCTTCATGAAGAAGTTTCAACATTTCTTGTCTTAATTTAGTGGGAACTACTATTTTACTATCAAAAAATATTATATCATCATTAGAGATGAGATTTTAGTGTTATTACCTATTTGTCTACGCTAATCATAATTTTAGGTGCAATGGAATAAAAACCGTTTTGAAGAAAATGATTTAATTTGAGCCTAATTTTATTTTACCTATTTTACCTAAATTTTCATTTTCAAGAGAAGTTGCCCTAATTTTTAATTTTACTACCTAAACTAGTGTAATTTTACCTATTTCACCTAAACTCTTATTTTTAACAGAAATTTTTATTTTTAACAGAATTTTTTTTTGTATACAAAAAAAATTCTGTTAAAAATATATTATTATAATAATGGGGTTGTCGTATTCGGTTGACATAATTCTTATGCACCATGTAGTATTTAGTTTGTACAGGATTGGTAATATGGGTTGGTTGGAAGTGGTTGGTACTATGGTTTTAAAATTTCCGAAAAAATTGATCCGGCGAAAAAAAAACCGTTTTTTACGGAAAAATTGTGATTTTTTCCGAAAAATTGTGAATTTTTTAGAAAAATTGTGAATTTTTTAGAAATTTTTTTAATTTTTCAGAAAAATTGTGAATTTTTCAGAAAAATTGACTTTTGCATATTTTTCATTTCATTCAAAGAGTAATAAGAAAAAATGCAAAAGTCAATTTTTCTGAAAATTTACAAATTTTTACGGATACTATCCGTACACTGATATCGAGAAAAAAGTGAATTCTCAACCCTGAATAATCCTATTATTATGATTATAATAATTATTCCTTTTATTTTAATCGAGTAGAAATATTATACCGGGTCGCAAAAAATATATTTGGTGCTGTATTAACATAACTCGTTTTATTTGACACTTGGATTTATAAAATTATAATTTTGTAATTTAACTTTATAAATCATGCATTGTTTTGTAATGGGATATTTTCGATGGACTCTTTTTTCCAAAAAAGACAATTTTCCCAAGGCCTGGAAAAGTAAAAAAAACAGGGTTTTCCCAATTTTTTCGGTTGTGACATTCCTGTACAGTGTTGCCAGGTCTCATGCTTTTTCATGATATCTCAAATTTTTCCAATCAATCTCATGTTATCATGTTTTATTTAAAAATCTCATGTATTTACACAAATTTAAGCTTTTTTATGAAAAAGTATTTTTTTAAACATTTCTATCAAAATAAATGTGATTTTTTATTTTCAGCAATTGTATGCTTATTAACAAAAGTATTATGAATATGCCGCCGCATTAAAAAAATATAAAATTTATGATGGTATATAATATTTTTTTCAAGATACAATATACAATAATTACATTATTTTACCACCTAAAAGTTGCTTTCCAGTACTTATTTTTGTAAAGTACGTACCTAATTTAAGAATTTTCACACCTAAAACAAGAAAAAACTTAACCTATTTAGGTACCTATTTTTATAAATTTGGCAACCTAAAATCTCATCTCTAATCATCATGAACAAACAATTGATTTTTAATTTTGTAGTATTGTTTTAAATCATACGAAATTTGGTCCTTATTTTGGGGCCATGACGTCATTACATAATTAGTAACAAGTTTTAAAGTTACGTCTTTTTTAGTTTCATTTTTAAATTGAAGGAGTCTATTTTGTGAAATTGATAAAGTTTTAATTATACTGTGTACACTATAGTCAATATCTTGATTAGAGGCCAACCCTATATCTTCAGTTAAATAGGCACGTGACAACGTGTCTGAAATAAACATTTGTTTTCCAGGTCTATAAATGACACTAAAATTATAATTTAAAAGTTTAAGTCTTATTCTTTGCAATCTTGGAGATATAGACTCCAAATCTTTTTTAAAAATGGATTCCAAAGGCTTGTGATCACTAAAAACAACAAATTTCAATCCGTAAACAAAAAAATGAAATTTTTGAATGGAAAACAAAATGGCAAGGGCCTCTTTTTCAATTTGCGCATATTTTTCTTCAGTTTTTGTTTGAGCTATCTGTTTCAATTTCTATTGGTTTATTTATATCAAAGTAAGTTAAAACAGGAGAGTCTGTCAACAAAACTTTAAGAGTGTTAAATGACAATTGATGATCAGTTGACCATTCCCATTCTACGTCATCTTTCGTTAAATTACGCAGCGGCTCAGAAACCTGAGACAAATTAGGGATGAATTTTCCTACATATTTAACCATCCCTAGAAATCTTAATACGTCAGATTTACATACTGGGTTTGGCATCTCAACAACAGCTTTAATGTAATTCTTATTTGTTTGAACCCCATTTTTTGAAAAAATCTGACCCATGAATTTAACGCTATCTTTTTTAAACTGAATTTTTTCTTTATTAAATTTTATATTATATTTTTTTGCCCTTTCCATTACTAATTTTAAATTTTTGTCATGTTCAGCTTCTGTTTTACCTGTAATTATTAAATCATCAAAATATAGACCTACATCTTCTAAATCACCAAACATTTCATAATTTTTCTTTTGGAAAACTTCAGGGGCGCTACTTATACCAAAAGCAAGTCTTAAAAATTTAAACCTGCCAAAAGGCGTACCAAAAGTTAACAAATTAGTGCTTTCTGGGTCGAGAAGCACCTGCAAATAACCATCTTTCATGTCAAGAACAGTAAAATATTGTTTACCATACAACCTAGCTGTAATTTCTTCTACAGATGGAATTTGAAAATGTTCCCTTAAAATTGCTTCATTTAATTGCTTAGGGTCTAAACATAAGCGTAAATCACCATTAGACTTTTCCACAATCACCAATGCATGAAGCCACTCTGTTGGCTCATCAACTTTTTCAATAACTTTTTTTTCTACTAGATCATCTAATTTTGCTTTTAATTTACTATGCAGTGTTTGTGGAACACGTCTAATTGGCATAATTTTAGGTGTTACATTTGGTTTTAAAGTAATGTGATGCTTTGTGGGAAATGACCCAAGTCCCTCAAAACACTCAGAATATTTAGTTATAACATCATCAAGATTTTTTAAGCACGTTTGAATTTCATCTATTCTCTTAACTAAATTTAAGTCAATACAGTCCTGTAAACCTAATAAAGGAATTTGTCTGTCTGTTTCAACAACTATAAACAATACCTCTTTAACATCTTTACGGTCTTTAACATTGCACAAAAGTTGAATTTGCCCAAGAGTTTTTAACTTAAAATGTGAGCTACCATAAGATATCAAAGAAACATTGGATTTTTGTAATTTTTCCTCTAAATTTAGACTTTTTAAAATGTTATTAGGCATAACACTTATTTCTGCCCCTGTATCAAGTTTAAAGTCAATAATCTTATTGTTAATCATTAACTTTTTTGTCCACATTTTATCACCTGAGTTTACTGCTGAAATTCCTTTCTCGATCTGATCAACATAGAACTCATTTTCATCACTAGCATATTGCTCCTCTTCAGTATCACATTGCACTTCACTAATCTTCTTTTTCTTCTTTCCATCTAGAGGTTTCTTCTTTTCTTCAGGAGGTTTCTTGTTTTCAACATTCCTCCGACAAACACTGGCAAAGTGATTTCTTCCTTGACATTTGGCACAAGTTTTATTAATAGCTGGACACTTATCTGGAGAGTGTTTATAGCCACAACGTTTACAAGCTTCTTTAAATTTCAATGAATTTACTTCTAGTTCATTTTGTAGAACCTTTGATTGGGTTTTACTAGCTTCTGTAGCCCTACAAAAATTTATAGCCTTTTCTAAGGTTAAATTTGGTTCTCGTAACAATCTTTCCTGGGTTGCTTTATCAAGAACTCCCATGACTACTCGGTCTCTTACCATCTCCTCAGGAGTTGAGTACTCGGTTAACTTTACTGCTTTCTTTAGTTCGGTGACAAAACTGTCAAATGTTTGCCCTTCTTTTTGTATTATACTATTAAAAAGATACCTTTGAAACACTACATTCTTTTTCGGAGAACAGTATTCTTCAAATTTTTTTATAACCAAGTCCAATGTTTTGACAACACTTGCATCAAACTCGAAAGTATTGTACAAATCTAGGCCATCATCTCCTATCAAGTTGAGAAGTACTGCAATCTTTTTATCATCTGCTTTGCTACTCAAGCTGCTTGCAGTCATAAAAAGGTCAAATTTTTGGTGAAACTTTCGCCAATTTTCAGCTACATTGCCATCAAGCTGCAATGCTTCTGGTGGTTTAAAAATTCCAGTCTCCATCGTGATTCTTACGTTAAAACTAATCTGACACCATGTATAATATTCTGCTAGAGGTATTTAACAATAACAAGTCTTGAAATACTCCAAATATTACGTTTATTCTAGAAACATAAGAACACTTTTTCTTAGCTTAGGATTGACTAATATTGGCGCCAAGCACACATAACCAAGTATCTTGGTGGCGCGATCTAGTGACAAATATATAAACATATGCAATTGTGGTTGCATATTATACACAAACCATCGTATTTTTTATATTTTCAAACAATTAAAATTAAAATATTATTAAAATATTTTTAACCTTTTTTAATAGTTTTGCGTTAAACATGTCTGAAACAATTGTAACTTTTATTTAAATAGTAAAGATTGTATTAATAGTATATTATCAATCAAGTTTTATAAACGCCATTTTAGTCACGAATTTAATTTAGGGACGAGCTAGCTTGCGAGCGAGTGCTTAATTAAATGAGTGCTATACGTTTTCTAAGACAAATACTTAATTTTATTTAAAATGATTTAATTTAATATTTTTATAAAGCGACATCTATTCGAATTAAAGTAACCACCCCAATAAATATTTTTGACGTAATTTTCCCCACTTTCATTGCCCGTTATTATTTTAATTAAACCTAACAATTATTGATACTTTAAAATATTAAAAACTTCCAAATATGATTATTTATTACTTTTTATTTTTTTTTTATTGAGATAATAAAATAATTTTCACGTTTAGTAATATTTTACAAGAAAGGCGCCTTATTTTAACAATTGTTTGACATTTGTCAACTAACTTAAAACTAACTTCAGCCCTTGATCAAAGCGCCATAAAGCCACAACTTGTCAATGAATATTTACTTGGTGAAATAGAAACATGTACGATAATGGGCTTTTTAAAGGGGGGAGTATAAAAACTAACTAAAACATTTGTTTATTTACTAAAGGGTTTTCCAATTGGGGCGGGTCGAAGTTGGCGGGCTATGTCGGCCATGTTATTTTGGCGACATTTGTTTAACCCGTTGTTAATTATTCAGTCACTAATGCCAAATCACCATGGCAAGTTACACGATTGAGCAGCACGTCCAAATGATAAAACTTTATTATCAAAATGAGTGTTCCTTAGTGAAAACTTTGCGCGCATTGCGCCCATTTTACGGCAGACGCGGTGGCCCTTCAAAGTCGACTCTCCAACGTTTTGTGAATAAACTCGAAACCACCGGTTCATTAAACAATCAGCCAACACCCTTACTTCAAAGAAACGTCAGATCGGACGAGAACATCGCCGTTGTTCGTGAAAGTGTGCAGGAGAACCCGAGGCAGTCAATTCCTCGCCGTGCACAAGAACTTGGCCTTTCGCAGACTTCAACTTGGCGAATATTGCATAAGGACTTGGGCCTGCACCCGCTATGGACGTAAACGACATGTGGTTCCAGCAGGACGGCGCTACGTGCCACACAGCGGACGCCACTATGAACCTTCTGCGTGAACGGTTTGATGGTATGGTTATCTCCCGCAGAGATGACGTGAATTGGCCCCCAAGATCGTGCGATTTAACTCCGCTGGACTTCTTTTTGTGGGGTTTTCTAAAGTCACAGGTCTATGCCAATAAGCCGCAATCGACCGATGCGCTTAAAGCTAACATAACCCAGGCAATCGCTGAAATTCAGCCGGATCTATGCGGCAGACTCATTGAAAATTGGACCACTCGAATTCGTGCCACCGTGAGAAGCCGCGGAGGACATTTGAAAGATGTCATATTCCATAAATAATGGCATACATAGGCCTTTCAAATAAAACATTAATTTTGTTGATTCCTCACATACAGCTTGTTTTATTTAATTTTAATATCGACCCGCTCTTATTGGAAAACCCTTTACTTTGTCAATTTACATAACATAAACTTTAGGACTGTAAAATTGCTTTTAACCATTACATATGGTCGAGTAGTCAAAAAGATTAGCTAAATATGTTAAAATAATGCATTAGTTTTTGATCCCATCCTGAATATAGACATCTTTTAACGCCCTGTGCGATGGGACGCACTTTTTCTCTCCATACTCGGAACGTTTCGTGCCGTCGTTTGCAAAAGGCCACAAAATCCCAACCCTCATAAATCTAAGGCAGCTGTGAACATTTCGACAGAGGCGTGCTTCGGACACAAGCGGTTCAAATATCGGTCAACAATTTATAGAATGGAACTGTCTAGTGTTTATATTTAAAAATACAACTACAAAATTATCCATTTTTTTTGCCGAAAAGTGTATTGGGAATAAAAAAAATATCAACTATTTTTTAAATTTTAAGGTAAAGTTTGACCAAAATAAATAATTGTTTTGGAGTATTTGGAAAGCCTGTGTTAATATGGTCATATTATTATATATAAATACTAAACAATTGTTAAACCGTATGGATACCTACTTACTTTAGAAAACCATAAACAGCTTTTAGAAAAATGTGCAATGTGAAACTATATGCATATTATAAGTAAACTTCACCATGGTGAAGTTTACTTATAATGACCAGAATGAATTTTAGATGTACTTGTATCAATATGTATACTTGAAGCTGGATTAAAAAAGCCATAAAAAATCTTTTTTATGAAAGTGCAATGTAAAATTATACTATACAGTATGGTTATGGTTTGCTGTTTGAAGAGACTATTTGAATTCTTTAATTTTGTAAGGGAGTGAATTTAACTCTTCAATAATCCATTGATTTGATATAAATTCAGTTTTTGTGAAAGTGTTGTTTATTTAAATAGGTATGTCTTTTCTATATTTAATTATTATAAGTTCATTTAATTTAAACTATGTTTTATTATTATTTTAGCTTGTTCTTTGTGAAAGAATGAATAAGCTAAACTTTGTATCTTAATGGTTGTGGTTGCACAAACCAAATTACAAATTTATTATAATCATTATATTATGTTTATAATTATTATATTTATATTACATTTTTTAACATATTATATTGTAATGTAATGTATCATTTAACTACATATTTAATATATTTACATACTTTATTTTGTACACTTTATCTTATTGTATTTATTTGATAAATTGATATTCATTATTTAATATGTTGAGACTTTGTTTCAATTTCTGAACAACAAATACTTAGAATTTTCTTGTTTAACGGACTTGATAAGGTCGAAGGGGTCGATCCCGGGATTACCAGTAATTATCAATCCACCCATTTTTACAATGAATGTTAGGTAGGGCCCATGATGTGAGTTTTTGTGACATTGTCTTATTTTATTATTATTAATAATCATTTTATTTTGCTATATTTGATTTGCACTGACATATTTTATTACTTTATCATACCTGATTGTATTTATTATTTATGACTGTACACCAATTTTATTGCATTACTCTTGTCCACCACTATACCACTTGTTATTTATATATTTTATTTACCACTGACATTTATTACTGTTGTTTGTGTCCTAAGTTATATTATACTTAATGCTTCACATTGTTCTTGTTTGTTGCTGTACCAATATCAATATAATTGTTTCAATTTGTATTTGCGTTTCTATGTACACCGTCCGAGCCTATGATTTATGTATCTTAGCATTATGATAATATAATTGATTATATTCATATTAATTACTTTGATTTTATTGTATTATTTATATTGTTGAAATGTGCGATATTATGCATGTCTGGATTTTATATGTATTAAGTTAAATAAATAATACTTTTCAAATACAAATGTTTTTATTTATATTATTAATGTACAGTAGCAATATAATTAACTTTTGTATTTATTGCCTTTGTTAATAAACTTTTTCTAAATTTAATACTTTTTCTTTGCTTTTTAAATATCTTTTCAATTGCAACAACAAAAAGGGGCGCTAACTTAATTTCTGCAAACTAGACGATCACGTGTTTTGGCCAAAGGTAGTTTTTGTGGTTTTAATATTCGTTTTTAATTATTAACGTGCCCCCCTTACCCCGTTCGTTACAAGGAATTTCGGAGGGCAGCTGGAGGTGAGATGGTGCAAAATATATTTTTTTTAACACTTTATCTAAATCGACCTGTTTTGGCTTAAGACTATATTTACTATAACTTAAAAGTTATTAAGGGTGGATAGTTTTAAATTGAAAGCCCTGTATAATAATTTGACTTTTAAACTAGTATTTATATAAAGTCTGTCTATAAAACATTTTTCTCGATTTTTATGTTAGAAAGTCATATTCTCGCACGCAAAATCGTTGAAGAATGAAGCTCATTCTTAAACGATTTTTGGTAACATTTAGTTTTTAAGTATTGGTACCCCCAAAATGTCAAACTGATTAATAACCTCAAATTCATTACTTTTATTGAAAATGAAGCCTTTATTATTGTTTTGTAATATTAAGTTTGCTCCAACAATGCATTTTAATGCAAAATTTTAAGTTTAATGTAAAAAAGTGCAGTTCAGGTTGTACTTGTGCAGGATAACAAATATTGTCATTTTGTGTTGCCAACTGCCATTTTGCGAGAAAAATCCCCTAACTAACAACGACCACAAAACAATTAAAAAAACCTAAATAAAAGTTAAAATCGAGAAAATAGTATAAATCACACATTGCAGAAGGCTATTCTGGCACTCATTCGTTCGTCCACTCGCTCCTTCGTCGCTCGAGGCCAAATTTCGAATTCGTGCGAGAATATGTGGCCTTCTGCAACTTGTACTTTAATATACTATATTAAATTTAAATTATTGTTTTTGCTATTTAAATTTCCACCACTTAACAGTTTTAGTTAAAGATTTTCAATTTATTCTTGTACTCTTTATTAAATTGGATTTGAAAAGAAAATCAATTAACTTGTTAACATTTCTAATTGAAATATTTTAATTAAATTTAAAAGTTTAGTTAAATTAATAGGTACTGTACAAACTTAAATAAAATTATTTGCAAACTAAATAGATTACTTGTCTAAATGTAGGTAGTATGTAAATGGATACGTAAATTATAATTAATATTGTAAAATATTAATTACCATGTTATTGTTCAAAGTTTCATTATTTGCAATTTAAATTATTAACAGCAATATGATTCAATTTATTCAACATTATTAAAACCTATTATTATAAAACTTATTAAACTTTAAATGAAATCAGGGTTGGACGGCAGATATGGTATTTATTCTATTATGCTCTTTTCCCCAAATAAGGGATTGGCAAAAGCATCCTCTAAAGGATAAATAAAATTAATGGCATTGTTTAATATACTCAGTGATATAGAAAATTTAACACCTTTAATATGATACCCAATATTATACTCTACTACCATACGGGGTTCCCCAGCAAAAACAAAACAGTAGTATGCAGTGAATTAAAAAATACGCAACTTCAGCTTCGAATGTTTTACTATAGATTTCAATTAAAAATCGCTTCACCCGTTCGCGCAGTGGTCACAACCCCTTAAATTTGAATAGGCATGATATGACAATTATTACCTCATTTAAAATGTATTGCTTCCCTCAGTATCATGAAAAAAGTGGTCAAATTATATTTATTTGTTTTTAATATATTTAAAAATTAAAGTTGCAATGGAGTACTTCATTTCTTTTGGCATGAAAATAATAAGAATAGTGGAACATCATGCTAAAATAAAAATTTTGTTCAAAACAATTTCATATTAAAGAATATATTAGGAGAGTTATTCGACGTCATTTAATCAGGATACGTTTTTACAACTCTGTTCAAATGACCCTACATTTAAAAGTCTAGAGAGTCAAATCTGGCCGGCCAGAGCTTGCCTTTGTCCTATCCATTGTCCAGAAAACACGCTCCAAAAACTCTCTAACACGCAGTGCTTAGTGCAAGTATATTCTAGTAACTCAAATACGTTTCTCCTGTCAAGTTTCCATTAAGAAAAATGATTCCAACCAGATGATCACCGAAAATACCTCAGATATTAAGTTTTTAAGGAGTTTAAGGGTGGACTTTGTGGAAAACCCTTAGATTTGCATCTGACCAGTAACAAAAATAATGGCGATTGATAGTTAAGTTAAGGAAATTATTATCAAATTATGTCATAGTTTCGTAAAAATCGTCATTTAATTCATTGACTAATTGATGAAAGAATGAAATTTATGAAATCGAAGGATCGGTTGGAAATGTTGGTAATTGTGGCTAATTTCCTCATACTCATCAACTGAGGGTCCAAAAACCGTTTTATGTTCGCTCCTGAGCCTGTTTTTCTGAACTTTGCCACCAACTCTAAAATATTTTTTTCTGGATAATGTTCATCAAATAAATATTCTGCACGATTTACGCACTGCAATATTGTAAACCATTATTAAATTAATTCTGTGTACTGTAAATACAGTTTTACTACACGATTTTTTCTCAAATTCCTTACCTTAGGTACCTGTAATTTTTTATTTTAATAAAAAATAAAGTCCACAGTTGCAACTTCAATTTTAAAGATCTCAAAAACGAATGAATATAATTTGACTATTTCATGCTACCCAGAAGAACTTTTGTATGCCTTATTATGCCTATAAATTCACTTTTATTTTTATGAACAAAAACAAGGCATTCAAAAATAAACAAAGGTAAGGTTAGAATATTTAAAAAAAAATATTCCCGCAACTGTCCCTTTTTTTTAAGCCCACAATTATCCTCACTGCATACTTTTGTAATATAAAGACTTTTAAAGACAAAAGGTTTGTTTCCTAGATTTATATTATTATCATTTTTTATAAAATACTATATTGAGATAACAATGCGCACGTTAAAATTTCCCCCCTGTTATCTTTTGAGCATCGGGCAAAAACCATTGTTAAGGATATTTAGTATACTTTTTGACATCAAATTTATAGGTGCCCATTTAAGGAGTGCTAAGAGGGCAGTATTAACTGGGGGGAAATGGGGGGACAGTGATACCTCATTTAACAGGTATTTTAATTCTCTATTTGTTGCTATTTAAATTTTTAAAATGCGTTTAATAGTTGCTAAGTAATTTAGCATTTAAGTTTTTCAAACTAATACATTTTCTCTCCGCCCTAGGCAGCTACCTACGTTGCCTGTTCGGTAAAGCCGGCCTTGGCGATACCAATCATCGCAAATCTGTATTATTTTTTTTTAACTTTTTTGTTTTTGTTTTGTAAAAAAAACACACCAGTGTAGTTTTAAGGCGGTTATAAAATAATTGTATTGTTTAGTTTAACACTATTTATCAGTTGTACATGCAATTGCCCGTTGGAAGAAAAAACAGAAGCAATTTTTATTTATGCTAAAGTTGGACCTAATTTGCACCTAGCAGAAAAGGTATTTGATAAGAGGTACCCGGACAAACCTATTCAATGTCGTCAATGATCTAGTACAATCGACGGCGGCAAAATAAATATTAACTTATATAAAATATTTAAAACAACAAATTTTATTCCTATAAATTAAAAAAATTACATGAACTTACTGAAGATGACGCTGATCGCAGAGTACAATTTTGTGAAGTTTTGTCTGAGCTTATGATACATATGTCCACATGTGTTTTGTGAAGGTAGTACCCAGAAAAATGTTATGTTTGGGCAAGAAAACTGGGAAACCATATTGTAGTACACATCTTTTTAAAAAGAAATTTAACATGCTTTAAATAATAATTCATAAAATGATTTAAGATATAGTTCAAGCTAATCCTAATCCTAATCCATTTTAGTGATGTTAGACAGTGGCTTGATGAGACTTATCCAAATAGGTGAATTGGTAGGCGAGGTCCCGCCGGATAGCCGGCGTGGTCTCCTGATTTAACGCTACTTGATTTTTTTGTGGGGTTATTTAAAATTGAAGGTCTACATCACCCAAAATTAATGATTTGAAACAATGGATGTGACGTAAAAATGTTATGTGTTAATTATAGATTTTAGATATGTGTTGAATAAATAATTAATTAAAATACCTTTCAAATGAATTATCACAAGCCCAAGCGTTCTATTTAAAATTTTTAATTTGATACACCCTCAATTTGACGTATATACATTGGAATTCATAAATTAATTTCAGTCAATAAATTTTAAGTGTTTGTTTTGGCTTGATAGCAGAATAACTTAATTTTGTAAACTTAATGTTATGAGAAGAACAAGTAAGTAAAAGAGTATTGTCTATAAATTTGCAGAATAATTACATAATACTATTATTTTGGAAAACAATGGCATCCGCTTTATTTCAGAATAATAAATTTGTCGTCACATGTAATATGAAATAAGAAAAATCTCTGTGAGCACACTAATATATTATATGAAGTGATCACAGGATTCTTGGACCGGATTTTCATATATTTGACATTTACAATTTATATACTAGTAAAATAACCTGATCCAATTTAATCCGGTAACTGGTGTTCTTAACTTAATCTTTATATTGTATGTTATCATCTTATAATATATTGGATAATATGGATAATATAACGAAACTACACATTCATGCTTTATCGTTGGCTAATTCGCTTTTTAGCCGACTAACTCGCGAATTAATTGCTTCTATTAACCATAAACCTTTTTATAATTGAGTCCTCTAAAAAACGCCAACAATTGCATTTTAAAATAGTATCCGACGAAATATATTTACGAATTTATGGAAACAAATTATTATATACAATACATAATATAATACCCGTTTTTGTTTTTTTACTGTTGAGCAAATACTTTCTTAATTAACGCTTTTACTAATGCATAACGCTATTTGAATTTAGACGACCTATTTTTTATGATTTTAATTGAATTAAAATGTTTACAATTTTACAATTACTAAAATGTGTATTTATTGTTTTTTTCTAGATATTTTAAACATTTTCCGGTCTCCAGCCTCCAGTCATTTGTAACATACGCGTTTGTGAAAATGACATATTTTATATAAAAAATTATCAGCTTTTGGAAAAAAAATATCAAATTTGAAATAAAAATAAAGTCAAAATGCGAAAAATCATTACAACAAAAGAGGTCAAATCTTTATTGAGTGAATATTTTGATTTAGAGAATGCCTCCACAAAATTTGTAATAAAATCCTCGGGGGTCACACTACAAAAAATATGTTATTTTGGTGGAATGATCCATGTATAATACATGTCCTGATTCATCAACGCCAAGACTAAACTGCTGGACCTAAAGTGCATTCCTATAATGACATCGACCGTTATAATAGGATTTCTTGAAATTCCATCCCCAAGAAAGTAAATTTGGACAAAATTCAGCTTTAATCCCGGCGCATCCGCCATTTTTGAATGGATTTAACGACAGGTGACTTACGCCTTGAAATTTAACGGGACATGGACAAATTTTGAGTTTTCTAAAACTTATATTAAGAAAGATGAAACGGAAATGGAAGGCGTCGTATTAAAATATTTGAATCAAATTAGTAAGTCAAAATTAAAAAATTGTGAGAAAAGTTCGCACATTTCACTATTTTATTCTTAATAAACACATTTTGATGTAGAGCTTATTTTTCTTCATTTGAATTTTTATTTAAGCGTGTGACTAAAAACCTGTTGGTAACTTCAGCCCGTGACTAAAGCGCCATAAAGCCACAACTTGTCAATGTGTATATATACACATATATTTTATATATAAAAGGTCACTTAGTGTCATGGAAACATGTACGATAAAGGGCGTTTTAAAGGTGAGAGTAGAAAAACTACAATATTGCGATTTTCTTGTCAATTCAATTGGCAAATCTCGATAGAAAAAGACTTCAACCATCATCTGTACTCGTCGGGTTAGGCCAGCTTTAGGAAAATGACAACGTTGCTGACGTTCAAAGTCCAGGACCATGGTACTATAGACATTTATAGAAATAAAGGCGGTTTGAAACTTGTTAAGATCCAGTCCAAAAATTTAATTTTGACAAGTCATTTTTTAAAATCAATTTTAAAGTTCAAAATAAATTTTTGTGAGAATATTTGAACCATTTTATAAAATATAATATTCATATTCTTTAAAATGATTTATATCTTCTCACAAAAATGTATTTTGAACTTTATAATTTATTTTAAAAAATGACTGGTAAAAATTAAATTTTTGGACTTGTACTGTTCTTATTCTCACCGATTCAATTAGATTGGTAGGTGTGAAATTTTAAAATAAGTAACGATTTATATTTAATTGTTTCAGACTTTGGACAGACGGTGTATAATATTCCCTCATATTACGCAATTAAAATATATTTTTGTGTAGATGACAGATATTTTACAATACAATTTGAAATAAATATTCCAATCGAAAAATACATTTGATTGGCCCCGAAAAAAAAATAATCCCACAATCAATCATTGTTTATGATGGTTTGAGCGAAGTTTTTAAGTAAAAAAGGGCAAATTATATTTACATTTCAATTTACGTACATATTAACGCATCAATCATTTTTGAAGTACAACGCTAAAAAAATTCATTTCGCGATTAAAGAGCGGCTCTGAAAACGTATCGCTTTAAGTAATTATGCCTTTTTCATTTTCATGGAAGAGATACACACACATTAATTTATGTCAGGGATTATGTGTATCTGTTATGCTAAATGTTGTAGTACTTTTATATAAATATTTTTAATATCGCATTCGGTGAAATTAATTAAAAATATTAATCGGTCGAGACGAGTTATTTTACATTTTCCGGAAATCAAACAAATATGTGCTTTTATAATGGACACAATTTTAAGAATAACTAAAACATTTGATTATTTATAAAAGCCACAAAATACAGAAAGTTCAATACTTTAATATGCATGGATACAGACAAGAAAGTATTTGTTTTATTTAAAATAGAAACACAACTAACTTTATAAAAGGTAAGAAGTTTGGTAGTTTGTTTGAAATATTTAAATTATGCAAAATAAGTAATTTCCAAACCTATATATAAGTTAAATAATTAAAGGTTTATTATAAAAGCATCATTGGTTGTATATTATTTTTTTCTTAAGTCCCTATAAATATAAATTGTACCTATATTAGATACAATAAATAAACATTTAAGTAAAAATTTTAACTTAGTAAAAGTTGTTCAAATTTAAACAGCGGTATGCAATATTAAAGGCGTTAAGAGAGTTTACACTTACAATAAAATAACAAAAAGAGGTTTTATATAATGTATTATATATATAATTGTAGACATGAAGTAGATATATTTTGTCGTTTAGCATTTCAAATTGCATGCAGTTGTCGGCGTTTTTTAGAGGACTAAAATTTAAAAATGTTTGATTTTAAGGTTATGTTAGTACAACAATTATTTTTATTAGGTTTCTTAAAAATGTCCAAACTTAAATATAAATTATATTAGGTAAAGTTATCATTAGTTAATTTTGCACCAACAAAAATACGTACCGAATTGGATCCTTTGTCAAAACATGAAAATGCACCGATTTAGTTGTATTATTAAAACTTTGCCTACAAAACTTGACGAGTAAGACCTCCTTTTGTGAAAAACTACTTATATATCTAAAAATTATGTCAGTTCGTTTGCTTTAAATAAATTGTTGACAATAATGCTATCGAGCGCCACCAGATGTCACCCACGTTGGAAAAACCCGATGCTTATTTAGCGTATATTATGTATGAAGTTTGATAAACGTCATTTTAGTCACGAATTTTAATTAGGCACGAGCGAGCTTGCGAGCAAGTGTTTAATTACAAAAATGTCTAGGAAAGTTTATAAACGAGTTGCATACCAAACTTTTTATAGAGTCTCCACCCAAAATTTAGTTAAATCTAGTTTACTGCCGGCGAAATTAAAAGGTCAGTACAATGTTCATATAAACTTTTCAAAAATTGGCGTTTGAAACTATTTAATACTTTTGTTTTTTGTGTTTAGAGAATAAAATAATTTATACATTTACGCCCGGTTTTTCAATATTGCATTTAATTAGCACTTTCGAAAGTACAGTTATATTTAACTAGCGGCACATTGTTAGTTAAATTATAATCTGTTTTTTCAAACATTTTAAAGTTTTAGTTACAGAATTACAACTTTTGACATATTTTTGTCAGGTTGGTATAGAATTTTACCGGAGATCGCCCACCCAACCAATCCCTTGTCTATGATGTATGTTTTTTCCTAATAAAAATTATTTTTTAAACATAATAATTTTAGAGAAAATAGAAGTAATAGATATTGGACAGTAGTTTCCTGGATCTTCTTTGCTACCTTTTTTGTATATAGGAGGAACCTTAGATATTTTACATTTTTCAGGAAAATTGCCAGTTATTGCAGTTATTTATCTATCTATGTGGATATAAAAACAACTTTGTTGTAAAGTTTCACGAAATCTATTAAATTTTGACAATTGTTTCGCTACACAGTAGCTTCTTCAGAATGTACATTCAAGTAAAGGTTGAAACAATTAATCATCCGAGTATGGTTTCTTTTATGTTAGGATAAATCTCTTTAATATCTTTAGTAGTAATATTATCATCACCTGAGTTACTAGAGTTCAAAGATGCGATAACTTTTCCTAATTCACTCATTGTACAAGGGGACATAAAAATAGTTTTATTATTTGTAACTTATTCAAATGTTATATTAGGTATTATTATATATTTTTGCAGTTCTTTAGCAGAATTTATTATAGATATTAGCTATTTCTTTACTCTCAGTGTATTCTCTATTTATGTATTTTAGTATGTCTATCTTATTACTCAAAAACAAATTAACTACCAATTAAGTAGCAATTTAATTTTAACTAGTGATGATAAAACCGGGCCTAAGTATTTTTTACAAGAAGGGCATTTTATTTTAACTATTTTATGACATTTGACAACTTTCAACTTAAAACTAACTTCAGCTCTTGACTAAAACACCATAAAGCCACAACTTGTCATTCAAATTGAAACATCCCCCTTAAATAAAAAAAACGAAAAAGCCCTTAGGTAGTTCTTTAAAATCTTCTCTCAAGCAAAAATTCGGAAGCTTGTCGATGTAAACGGATACTGATGCATAAAATATTGTAAATAAATTTGACTTTTGTCAGACTAGAGACCAATATTTAAATTTTTCGTGTTAAATTTGTATACATCAATGCATTTCTAAAAGTTTTTAAAACAAAACTCAATGACAGTGTGTTATTATTCTTAATAAAATAAAATTTTATTTAGTAACATTTTAATTTAATCAAAAACGTTTTCAATTTCTTTATTTATAGGTAAATGATTTTAAACATCCAATAAATATATCTTTATGTAATACTTTCTCTTAGTAAGAATATAAATTATTGGATAATATTATTAATATAATTTCATAATTTATATTGTTTTTATAGAAAATAATATTACAAAAAACATGACGGATTATATGCAAGACCCTTAATATAATATTTAAGTATTTTATTATTGTGAATTATGTTAATTTCATCTGGCGATGGTGGACAAAGTGGCTGTATCACAACGTAATATAGATAATGGAGTTTCCTATGTACACATACCAAGCTCTAATTAATTTGAAAATAACCAGGGAGACAGAGCGAGATGGAAATATCTGCAAACACGACTAAGACTAACATACAGTTAGGTAATACCTATACGGCAAAGAACAATGGTTCAACAATTGTATTGTGCCCTTTTGTGTTGGCACAAAGGTTTGTTGATTTACTAACTAGGTCCCCAAAATAGACCTCTTGTAATTTTCATATTTATTTTCGAGCTTTACGCGACCCTTACATTTCCATTTGCAATTTTTAAATCAAGATGTTTCGATTATTAAAAAGAATTTTCCAATATTAAATTCTGTGCAAACATATCAAATAATAATGTTGTTTTTTTAACAAAAATAGTCAGTGGTGTAAAAATATGAAGTACAAAAACATAAAGAAATTAAAATGGTTTGGTGGATTACGTATGGAACTTTTTTATTTAACTAGTAAACAGTTTAATATGCAATTAAATTGAATAGTAAATAAATACGACGTGTATTCAGAAAATAACGGGAATTGTTAAATTTCGCGGGTTCGGAGGGTCTGGTTGTCATAAAATTGTCTTTATTATGTTGGTATACATGCCCCCGAAGTATGATAAAAACTTTAGCTGTTTTCATTGTCTGTGGCAGCCGCTAAGGTTAGACGTGTTTTATGAGCTCGGCGATTTTTCGTTCGTTAAAAGAAATGGACCAAAGAATTTGTATCCAATTTTGCTTAAAAAATGAAATAAATTCTGTGAAATGTTAACAAAGGCCTATAGTGAGTCTGCTATAAGTAAAACAAGAGTTTACAAGTGGTATAAGAGTTTCCAAGATGGCCGTGAAGACGTTGAAGATGACGAATTATCCGAACGCACAAGCACATTAACAACCGATAAAAACATGGAAAAAGTGGAAGAAATGGTTATAAACTATCAGAGAAGTCGCTGATAATGTTGGTATATCGATTGGCTCATCCCATGAAATTTTTTCGAATGTTTTGGGTATGAAACGCGTGGCAGCAAAATTTGTTCTAAAATTGTTAAATTTTGAACAAAATTTTTGGCCAAAAGCAATACTGTAATGATGCCCCAGCCTCCATGTCTGACTTTTTCCTATTCCCAAAAATAAAGAGAACCTTAAAGGGCCGTCGTTTTGCAAGCATAGATGACATTAAAAGCGCATCGCTGAAAGAACTAAAGGCTATCCCAAAGATCGAGTTTTAGAAGTGTTTCGAGTATTGGAAGAAGAGCTGGCACATGTGCATAATATCCAATGGGGACTATTTTGAAGGCGACAACATTAATGTAGACGAATAAATAAATATTTGTTTCAAAAAACGAAAATTCCCGATATTTTCTGAACACACCTCGTATACAAATAAAACAACTTTATCAAAACAGTGGTAGGAACAAAACTGTAAGCCACGAATTATAAGATAAATACATTTAAGTAAACACCCCTAGAATCTGTTTTTAGGGTGTATGTTTTCATTTTAATTAATATTAAATCATTTTTTAGTATTTTTTCTGATAATTTCACATTATTTAGTTAAGTAAATGTAGTATAAAAATTGGTATAAAAATTTTCCGCTGAACACGAATCTGGTGTTGTTTTAACAATAATTTGGATTTTTATCAAGATTCCGAAGTCGGCGTGACAAAAGTGCTTTGGGGGCAATGGAAAAAAGGTGGCAAAGGGTCAAAAAGTCTGCCAACATCACCTTAAAAGTATTCAACAAAAATTAAAGATAGATTTTTAAGATTATAGCTCCCAGGTTTTTATTTACACTAATGGAAAATTAGCAGTTAAGTTTAAAATAATAATAGTACTTATTTTAAGGATATATATACCTTTAAGCTGTATCAAAAAATCATTTTTTTATATGTTTAAAGTATATACTTTTGACTATAATTCCTCCAAATTAAATCAAGATCGGAGCACTATAACTTAAGTTACAGCAATTTATAGCGCGCTACCTCTCGAAGACAAGTCCAGGCGCCTCAATCCAAGGACTGTATTATTTCAAAACCATTCTTTTATTTACCTGCAAGTATTATGAAAACCAACAACAAGGTAATTTTTGTTCCAAAATTAATTTATTTTCATTTGTTTATTATATCGTAATTCCGATTCTGCTGAAATAATTATATTTGGGCAACTTATTAATTCTACAGCTCAACGGATAAGGGTGAATCTCACGAAATGTACCCCGATGGTGTTACCCCGTGATATTTAATAATAATAATAATAATAATAATAATTTTATTAATCCAATTGGCATAGATAACATTCATATGTATAGGACAAGTCACAGAAATACAATACACGAACTACAATTAAATATAAGTACTCGGAGACAGTGGCGGCTCGTGGGTGTACAGGAGGGTGAGGCTACATAAGGTTAATTTTGTCTAAATACGAATAAATTTCCACGTCACCCGGGAGGTATTATTCTGCGACGCGTTGACCTTTTTTAAAATGGAGCCGATAGCACTACTAAACCAAAAAATAAACTCTAAAAAAGAAAACAAACAAAATATCACATCAAAGACTAGTTTTAATCTTAAACTTAAAATATAGTCTTAAAAAAGTTAAAAATAAATAAATTAATCAAAAAATAAAACTAAAAAGTCGACCCCTACCTAAGTATTAAAAAATATAAAATACTATACGTCTATCTTTTAAGATTGAAAATTTATCTATTATTTGGTCGTAAAATTGTGGGTCTGCAGTGAGATTTAAAAGTAATTCTAAATTTTCAAACCGCGTCTCTAATTGAAGAATTATGCAATCTATTATTTCAAAATATAAAATTTGCTTAATAAAAACTGCTAAATCTACCTTAGTGTGTTCCCTACAATAATTAAATAAGAAATTTTACTAATCGAGACAAAAACTATAAAAGATCAGCCAAAAGTTTTAAATAATTTAATCTGAATCAAAACAATAACGTGCTCTACAAACGCTAAGAGAAGACTGGCAACCTTCTTTGTCTCCGCTGGCATCCCGCCATAAACGGACCACCAATCAGAACAAACCAAGCCAACTAAATTTCTCCTCATCTACGGTGTTTATTCGCGAACTTACGGCGATATTTTTGTTGGTGAGTCATTTTCGCTTTCAAGAGGTAAATGGGAGCTTCCGAGGCTGTGAAAATTTCGCCTCTGTCCAAGCGACTCAACGATGCACGTTAACTTGACGCGCTTTGCGCCTGGATTTTTATTTACGCTTAATGTGATTGATTGGTTTTTTACTTTTTATTGGGTAGAACTGTTGTAAAAATACACTTGTAATAGGCAAAAATATAAATACAAAAAGTCGTTCGTTCCTTTATTTTAAGGGTGAGGCGCGGCCTCAGAGGCCTACCCTGACGAGCCGCCACTGCTCGGAGATACCTACAAATTTATTCTAAAAACTTATTCAGTTCATAAGGACATTCCTCAATTAAAAAGTCTTTCAGTTTTCTTTTAAAAACATTGTAATTTTTTGTTTCCTTAATATAATTGGGCAAATTGTTAAAAATTTTGATGCCAGAAAAATAGGGTGACTTTTTAAACAAAGAAGTTGTGTGTCTCGGTACACATAGTCTTGAGCCACTTCTTGTGGAATATGAGTGAAAATTACTATTAGTTGGGAATTTTCCTAAGTTATTAAAAACAAACTTCATAATACTATATATATAAATTCCATACAACGTTAGTAATTTTTTATTTATAAAAGTATCTCTACAGGAAGCCCTACCAGGTAGGTTAAACATTATTCGGATTGCGCGCTTTTGCATAATAAATACTCTATTTGCTGATGTTCCTCTTCCCCAAAAAATTATATTATAAGATATGTGCGAGTAAAAAAGTCCATAATAGGCATTTAAGTGTGATGTATAAGATAGACTGTTGTTTAGTGTCATTAAGGCAAAGTTTGAAGCGCTTAGTTTTTGGCAAAGGTTATCTATATGGTTATCCCAGTTTATCTGAGCATCCACTATTAGCCCCAAAAATTTCACCTTTTTCGATATTTTTAAATTAAGGTTATTAAGGTTACTCAATCCACTTAAACGGAGAGAGAAGTATACATATTCAGTTTTTTCAGAATTTAAAATAAGACGATTTCGGGTGCACCATTTTTTATGTTAACCTCATCAACATATTGTTTAAGTTTCTCAGGATTCGGTGCTGATACCACAACCGATGTATCATCGGCATACATTGTAAGTTTACCCATAATAAATTTAGGTAAGTCATTTATATAAATTGAAAACAAAAGAGGACCTAGAACCGAACCCTGAGGAACACCTAGATCATTTTTAAAGTTTTCAGATAAGGAATTGTTAACTTTTACTTTAAACTAAATGAGTTTGACCTACACTTTTATTGTGTTTTAATCTTTCATAATTAAGTAGATATTACAGCTCAGGTTCCAGATTTTTAACCGCAATTAATTATTTTTTACAATGTTTTTAAAGTCTAAAACCTATCCTCCGTGACAAACTCTTTCTAGGTTAACCTATATGTTTTCAAATATCTGAGGTAGTAAAAATATCAGTTCACTAAGTAAATTAAACACATCCAAAGCAATCGAATCAAATATAACATATATTAAAAATTAAAAGAAATAATTTTTATAACCATTTATGTAGGTGTTACAAAGATTGATTCTATCCTCCGTGAATGTATTTTTGCTTTAAATTTTATGCAACGGATGGCGCTTTAATCATTTTAAATAAAAAAAAAACTCTGTTTACGACATTATAGATGCATGTGTTATAATTCAAAAGTTTAAGTTCATTAATTTGCTATTTAAAAACCTATTCACCGTAAACTGTAATATCTCATTAAGTAGATTTTTTTATATATATATTTTAAGTATGTACAATTGTATTTTTTAAAAATATTAAGGCGTCAAAAGATACAATAACTTATTTCAAATATACAAAAAAACATACGAAATCCTAACCTCCGTGAAGCTATCTCCCGTGAAGCTCTAATATTCAAAATGTATGATTTCTTAAAATTCTTGCACTAGTGCAGAACCACTTATGTTATGTTATTACTACACCTGGTGGCTTCCCAAAAACCCCATTCTAGACTAACAGTGAAACAACCAAAAATAAAAAATAATCATGTTCACTTGGGGGACATTTCAATATATTCACCCATAAACATCCACAACATAGCAAATGCCTGGCCGTTGAGGACTCCATACTTAAGTATGTTTGAAGACAAACTTCGTGCCTTTTTTGTAAACTTCAATAATGGGTACCTAAGTAAACAATTATTTTGCATTTGTGACACTATAAGCACTGGTCCATGATAGTGAATTCCACCGTTACTTTCCGAAATATTTATAACCAGGCCGATATAAAATATATCTAAATATTTAGATATAGTATTTACTGATTTGCAATCCTTTTGGTATTGCTGTCAAAGAAGTTTTAGAAAAAGTATATGAAGAGCTAATTAAAGGATCCGTTTCTCTTAAAGAGTTCTGTTTTTTTCACAACATATGTGCAAAGAAGGATTTTTATATTTGGAAATAATTAGGAAAGTTATACCACATTTATACAGATGTACTAAATTCTACACCCAAAAGTCCCACTACGTGACTTTAAAACAAATAATTAAGGTTATTTTAGGTTAACCTTTTTATTTGTATAAAAGTTACGTGACGGGACCTTTGGGTTTGAAGCATACTACCGTGTACAGAAATATTTGGTTTTAAATAGTATATTAGTATAAATAGTAGATCAGTTTTGAGAAACGGAATTTTAGTCAAAAATTTTAATTCGGTACGAAAGAAGCTTGCAAGCAAGCGTTGCAGTCTGTACTTTTTGGGAGTGGAAAAAATATTAAAAAATTATAGTTTAAATTGTATAGAATTATATTATAGAAATATATTCATATTGTAAAAATGCTTTTTTAATTTATAACAAAGTCTACTTCTTGCTATGCGTCTTTTGTGTCGTTATTATTGTAATCCAATAAATATGCAGCCGAGCGTTCAGCTTTGATAGCAATGACGGAAGGAACGATAATCGAAGTAAGGTGTTTATTTTTACTTTTTCCAGCCTCTCGCTATGATATGTGATGCATTTTTTAAAGGATCATGTCAATCTTTGAGGTATAGAAGCGATAGGGACTTAAGGTTATTTTTTGCTTCCGATGTCATTTTTATCGCTGTATGTAAATTTATTTTTATTGAATTAATTATCATATATAGTTTTCTTTTACTTTACATATCTGTATTTTCTATAATTTCGACCATGTACATGTAGAGCACAAGTGATTAGTTTTAAAGGGATAAATGAAGAAGTCAATTTAGCGTTTTAAATTTAATTATCAAACATTATATTCTAATGTGCATGTTATATTATATACATTCATATTTTGAACAGGGGGATACACTCCTTAAGTCGATATAATGCGATTAATAAATAAACTAATAAAGCTAATTAATTTTGTTTAATTTTTTTCTAATAATTTTTTAACAACGCATCAAGTATACCTTTATTTTTGCCATTAAAGAAGAATTTTTTTTTAAAGAGTGTTGCCGGATCTTTTAGACACAGTCAACATTATCGTTTACTATTGCAAAACTGTGCCTTAAAATTTGACAAAAATACGAGAAAAAAATTCATTTATTCTTCAATGTCACATTAGATATGCATTGATTAAAGATCGGGGTTGTATAAGAATAGTATATTACACTACAAGGGCAGAAAGTGTGAGATTCCTGCACTGCGCGCCATTCAGGGCTCTCACACTTTCTGCCCGTGTAGTGTATACTATTTTTCTTGCTACCCGGCCGAAAATACAACCCAACCCAACCCGGCCGAAAATACGGGAAAAAATTAAATGTATATATCGAAACATATTGATGCCTGCCACGAAATTTGCGGCACGAGCGAAGCCTTCGTAGCCCTTGTAGTGTAATATACTCAAAAATACGTTGTTTTGTCCCCGATTCCAATGCATCAAACGTAAATTTGACCAATGCATCAAACGTAAACTTTCTGCCGTGGAATCGGGGACGAAACAACGTATTTTCGGCCGAGGTAGTAAGAAAATGTATTAAGTCAACATATATATTATTGTTATAATAAAATAAGATTACAATAAAGATGGATGATTTTTTTTCTCGTAAGCACTTATACCTGTAGAATTGGCATACGAGATGTGTTCAGAAAATTTCGGGAATTTTCGTTTTTTGAAACAAATATTTATTTATTCGTCTACATTAATGTTGTCGCCTTCAAAATAGTCCCCATTGGATATTGTGCACATGTGCAAGCTCTTCTTCCAATACTCGAAACACTTCTGAAACTCGATCTTTGGGATAGCCTTTAGTTCTTTCAGCGATGCGCTTTTAATGTCATCTATGCTTGCTAAACGACGGCCCTTTAAAGTTCTCTCTATTTTTGGGAATGGGAAAAAGTCAGACAGAGGCATGTCTGGCGAATATGGAAACTAGAGCATCATTACAGTAATGTTTTTGGCCAAAAATGTTGTTCAAAATTTAACAATTTTAGAACAAATTTTGCTGCCACGCGTTTCATACCCAAAACATTCGAAAAAATTTCATGGGATGAGCCAATCGATATACCAACATCATTAGCGACTTCTCTGATGGTTTATAACCATTTCTTCCACTTTTTCCATGTTTTTATCGGTTGTACATAGAGTACATTTGGGTACTTTGTACTTGATACTTAAGTAGTTGTTTGAATATGTTCTTGGTACTTGTACTTATAGCATTCTGCGTAAAGTACTTAGTACTAGGGACTTTATACAAGAAACCTGTCTGCGCTTGCAGCTTGGGCGGTATTTTATTATTAAAATTTATCAGTTTCTAAAAGGGGCAATCACTGTTTATATGGGTATACCCACATGATTTTGAAGAAAATGGTTTTACTTTTGTTGGCATTTTTAACTAAAAAAATTAGCCAAATATTTTTTTATTTAAATTTTTACTCTAACAAGAAATATTTAGCACCTAAAATAATTTTAGTAAAGTTTAGTGAAGTCTATTAACCGTAATGTAAAGGCTTTGAACTAACCTATATCCGCTTAGGACCAAATTTATAATGTTAAGTAATACTTCACACATTATAAGCGTTAAATCTCGCGCGTTCGTAAATGGAACATAAAATTTGATTTCATTCAAGACGTATGCACGCTTTGGTATATAGAACGAGCGATTTTATTTATTTACTTTGGAAAATAAATAAAGGAAAATCGTATGAAATCAAATTTTCCCCGATATTTCCCGGTTCGCTTCATAGTGGCTGCTGGATGGAGGAGATGCCATCCGAGAGGCATTGTGTCGCAGATAACGGCCATCTCCAATACGGAGAAGATGGCGGGTTTTTCCAAGCGCCGGAAGCAGCGAAAATACCAACGCATATTGCCCTCGCAAAATAACAACCGAGATGATAATATTATGTAAGTCATGCTTGAAACATTGTGATAAAGCGATCTACACAAGAGAATAGTAATTTGTATACCAAGGCCGCGAAAACGCTCTTTAGAGTACCGAGGGAAAAATTGCCGCCGAGGCCGCTTGCGGCCGAGGCAAGACAATCTCGAGGACTCTAAAGTGTTTCGAGGCTGTGGTATACACAATATTTTTTGGGCAAGTACCTACAAGTTTTATTGCTACATTGGAAACTTTAATTATAATATATTATGTGACAGATAATAAATTAAAAATAATTCAAAAATCTAGAATGGTTTCCATGGAAATGGCAAACAATTAAATGAGATATAATATTTGATAGTAAAAGTTGTGTCAAAGAAAAGTAATAATGTTTAATTCTCAAAGTGATAGTGATACTTTGATAACCGGAACTCCTCCGGAACTAAAAGTTGCTGCGAATTCTGCATTGTCGCAGTTAGTACCTACCTGAAAAAGAGGCAGTATGAAAAATGTTACAAAGACTTTAAAGACTGGTGCAACAGGAAAGACGCCAAAAGTTTATCTGAAAATGTATTATTAGCTTACCTTATAGAAAAATCAAAGACCTTAAAAAGTTCAAGCTTATGGAGTGTGTATTCAATGCTCAAGTGCATGCCTAATTTAAAAGAAGGCATAGACGTGAGAAAATATTTGAAGTTGGTCCCTTTTTTGAAAAAACAGTCAGTGGGTTATAGAGCCAAGAAGTCAAAGGTGTTCACACATAACCAAATTACGATATTTTTGGAAAAAGCTAGTGGCGAAAATTATTTGCTGTGGAAGGTAAATATAAATATAAATTACTTGTGAATGGTGAAATTTATTGTTGTTTGATTAGGTAGTTTTAATTAGGGGAATATCGGGGGCCATGATAAGTGATGAGTTAACAAAAATAACCATTGAAGATATTCAGGACAACAACAATGTTCTAATAGTAACTGTTCCCGATACTAAAACGGACATAAACCGCACGTTCACTATTACGAATCTAAAGTATATAACACTTTATCGAAAATATGCTGCCCTATGCCCGAAACATGTTACCAGTCGTCGATTATTTTTGAGATACGAGAAAGGAAGATGCCATGCACAAGTTATTGGGGTACATACGATTAAAAAAATTCCGTGTTAGTATACTTGAAATTGGCGAATAGTGAGCAGTACACAGGCCATTGTTTTAGGAGGAGCTCTGCTACCCTCCTTGCCGACAGCGGCGCTAGCACATCAGTTCTTAAGCGCCACGGTGCACCACCGCGGTGGTTGGAGATCTATCACCGTTGCTGAATCTTATGTCGAAGATTCTATAGAAAATATAAATAAAATTGCCAATTCAATTTCCGGTATTGTATCCACGGTGTCCCTGAACGAAGTTTAGGTCACATAAAATGACGCCAAAAACTGATTGCAGTTTCTTGTTCGGGACCCTTTGGTGACTTAAAAATGATATTTACCAAAATCCTAGCTGATCCTGTTTTCGAAATTTTTTGAAAATTCATTATTGTTTTTTTAAATTTTTGTCTACCTTTGACAGAGTACACATTTGTACACCGACTTTAATAATATTGGAGTATATTGTTAAGGAGATTTGGAGAATACTGTTTATACTGTGCATATCATTTAATATATACAGGGTTAGCCAAAAATTGCTTCTTTTAATAAAGCAAAAGCGTAAATTTATGATTTTGGCATAACACGCAAAAAAGATATATACCCAGTGGGTATTACCCACCCATGTCTTTTTAGATATTTTTATGTTTATCAGGCTACAAAATGGGATTCTTATCAAGACTTTATAAGAAAAATTGATTTTGAATAAAATTAAATAAAATAAATTTTTTTGGAGATATCTGTTTTGTGCATTATGCTTTTTACTAGTATAAAAACGTGATTTTTGGCTAACCCTGTATATATTAAATGATGTGCACAGTATAAACAGTATTCTCCAAGTCTCGTTAACAATATACTCTAATATTATAAAAATCGGTGTACAAATGTGTACTCTGTCAAAGGTATGATAAACAAAAATTAAAAAAAAAATTAAGAATTTTCAAAAAAATTCGAAAAGAGGAGCTAGGATTTTGTTAAATATCATTTTAAAGTTACCAAAGGGTCCCGAACAAGAAACTGCAATCAATAAAAATCGGTGTACAAATCTGTACTCTGACATAGGTAGACTTTGCGATAAACAAATAATTAAAAAAAAAATGATTTTTTAACAAATTTAAAGAAAAGCAGTTAGAATTTTGGTAAATACCGTTTTTAAATCTCCAAAGAGTGCCGATCAAAAAACTTTAACCAGTTTTTCGTTCAAAATTGAAAACTTCTAAATTAAACAACATTTTAAATATTCTCTAAGCGTTATTTTATTTAATTTTATTAAAAATCTATTTTTTTAATAAAAGGTTAATAAGAATGCCATTTTGTAACCTAATAAACATAGAAATATCTAAAAAAAATGGGGATACATCTGTTTTGCTTGTTATGCCAAAATCATGAATTTACGCTTTTGCTTTATTAAAATTAAGCGATTTTTGGTCCACCCTGTATATATCAAATGATGTGAACATTATTAAAAAGTATTCTTTAAGTCTCCTTAATAATATACTCTAATTTTATAAAAATCGGTGTACAAATGTGTACTCTGTGAAAGGTAGACTTTGAAATAAACAAAAATTTAAAAAAAAAACATAAATTTTGAAAAAATTTCGAAAAAAGGATCAGCTAGGATTTTGGTAAATATCATTTTTAATTCACCAAAGGGTCCCGAACAAGAAACTGCAATCAGTTTTTGGCGTCATTTTTATGTGACTTAGGTAAACTTCGTTCAGGGACACTGTGTATCCGAGCCTAACTTAAATCAGGGGTCAAGTACACCTGTCACGGTTTCAAATGATAACGGTTCAAAAATTGTAGATTTTATTTCAGGGATAAATATAACTAACAATACGAACTGTAATATTAATATTAACATTTACCCAAAAAATATGTAGTACTTCAGATACCTACCTAATAAATAATTTTTAAAAACTGCCCATTCACATGACAGTAAAAGTTGTGTCAAAGAAAAGTAATAATGTTTAATTTTCAAAGTGATAGTGGTACTTCGATAACCGGAACTCCTCCGGAACTAAAAATTGCTGCGAATTCTGCAGTGTCGCAGTTAGTACCTGAAAAATCAAAGAGGAAGTATGAAATATAAATATACCTATAAGTGACATTTACTTTAACGGCCGTCGCTATGACAACGGCCGCGAAATATCATTTCGCGGCCGCTAAAGCGTCCGCGAAATGTTACTTCGCGTACGGTTGCCCAAAAAAATAATTTAATGTCGCGTGGAATTTGACATGGCATTTTCCCATTTTACCAAAAACGTTGGAACTTCAATGCTTCTTTATTAACTATTTCGTAATTAGGATTAAGTTATATTGTAGTGAATTTCTTGTTAAAAGACCCAAAATAGAAACATTATTTTAATTAAGAAGATAGTCAGATTTTTTTTATATAATATATTATGTATTTTTATATAATATATTATGTATTTTAGGGTGGCCCAAAAAAATAGGAATATTTTTTTCTCTTGTCTCTTGTGAAAATATGTTGGTTTGTCATGTTTTAAGAGCCCTGTCAACAGATCAGCTCCATTAAAAAATTTTTAGGGGTCGCTCAAGATTTTTAAAAATTTCCAAAATCGTCAAAAATAGGATTTTTTTTTTTTTTAATTTTTTTTCTCGTTCCGTTATTATTTTTTAATTTAAAAATAATAATGATTCTGAAAATTTCAAATCGATATTTTAATTTCTAAAGGTCGCTCAAGATTTTTTTAACTTTCAAAGTAGAGAATTTTGAATGTTTTCGAGCGACCTCTGAATATAAATATCAACGAACTTTTAGCGACCTTTAGAAAACAAAATATTGATTTGAAATTTACAGAATTTTTTTATTTTTAACCTAAAAAATAATATCGAGACGAGTAAAAGAATTAAAATAAAACAAAAATTCAATTTTTGACGATTTTGAAAATTTTTAAAAATCTTGAGCGACCCCTACAAAATTTTTAATCGAGCTGATATTTTTACAGGGCTCTTAAAACATGACAAACCAACATATTTTCACAAGAGACGAGAAGAAAAAAAATATTCTTTTTTTTTGGGCCACCCTAATGTATTTATTTAATTAGGTAGAATCTTTTTAAACAAAAAAAAGATTTATTAAAACTTAAATTTGTATTGATTTTTTACTATTATAACTAAAATAGTATATATTTTGTAAAAAAAAACCTTGTCGAAACTAAAGGCCGTTGCCCAGAAACGCTTGGTTTGCGGTGAGCATGAAATATCGAAAACAGCTCCACTAAATAAAAAAAAAACACACACAACAGTATTTACAATAAAAATATCTCACTGGTACGAATACTAAATGTATAAAACGAAGTCTGTAATTGAATATTTTATTGCATTTTAACCAAATTAAGTTGGCAGCAATTGCAATGTTGTCATGTTTAGATTAAAATTTTGCTTAATAAAATGACGCATAGAAAAAGAAATTGATGATAATATTATGTAAGTCATGCTTAAAACATTGTGATAAAGCGATCTACACAAGAGATAAATAATTTAATGTCGCGTGGAATTTGACATGGCATTTTCCCATTTTACTAAAAACGTTGGAACTTCAATGCTTCTTTATTAACTATTTCGTAATTAGGATTAAGTTATATTGTAGTGAATTTCTTGTTAAAAGACCTAAAACAGAAACATTATTTTAATTAAGAAGATAGTCAGATTTTTTTTATATGTATTTATTTAATTAGGTAGAATCTTTTTAAACAAAAAAAAGATTTATTAATTTTAAATTTGTATTGATTTTTTACTAATATAACTAAACTAGTATATATTTTGTAAAGAAAAAACCTTGTCGAAACTAAAGGCCGTTGCCCAGAAACGCTTTTTTGTCAGAGGTTTGCGGTGAGCATGAAATATCGAAAACAGCTCGACTAAGTTAAAAAAAAAACACACAACATGTATTTACAATAACTGGTACCAATACTAAATGTATAAAACGAAGTCTGTAATTGAATATTTTAATGCATTTTAACCAAATTAAGTTTGCAGCAATTGCAATGTTGTCATGTTTAGATTAAAATTTTGCTTAATAAAATGACGCATAGAAAAAGAAATTGACGTTTTAGAATTTCCAAGTTGTCAGTTGTGTTTTTGAATATTTCGTTTAATTCGCGTATAATTTCGTATATTTTGTTTGTTGTTTGTGTTATTTTATATCGTTTAAGTTTTCCTTGCCGTTTTTGTGTTTGTTATATATCGTTTTTTTGTTTTTTCCATATTTAATATCGTCAGTCTCACAAAAACTGTTAAAAACCGTTATTACAACAATATGTTAATTATTGTGTTATGTTGAAATTTGGTATCTAACAAAAAACTTACATGATTTGTTGTTCATAATTTCAAAAAATAAGATTGAAAATCGTTAAGGTTCTTTATGTTGTGTATGACTTAAAATTGCTCTCCTAAAAAGTTTAAATCGAGATAGGGCCTTATGTCATAAGACCGACGATATGCCAAAGCATTTAAATAGTCGGAGTCAAGAGTTGGTATCATCCTTAATACGCTATTTTGAGGAAGGGATAATAATGCACCTTTGTTACCTTTAACAGCTGTTAGAGAGGTAAATAGGATTATTATTAATTATATATTAGAATATTTTACAAAATATATGTTGGATACATAAAATAATAATATATATACCAGAGACTGACTTCAGGTGGCAAAATTTCTGGGTTTTAGAGCTGAAAATGTCTTTAAAAATAGCTAAAAACATACTTTTGGCGGTGCATCATATAGGTTATAAAACTCTGAATTTTGACATTTTGATATTCTAAATCTAGGGACCCAATGGTTTTAGCATCACATTGACAACCGTGTAGTGTAGTAATTGTCATTCATAAAATTGAGATTTGTAATTTTACCATACTTTTTAATAGTATTCATTTTACCATTATTTTTAAAAGTGTAGTATTACCAAGTTTGTAAACTAATTATGTTTACGTAAATAGCGATAATTTAAAAAAAAAATAAGTTTTTTGTCCATTGTTCATAAAGTATCTATTCCCAAATAGCCTTATAGTAATGAAAACTGATATTGCAACTTTAAATGGTAGCAATTACGTTAAAATAAATAAATCTACCACGATACAGTCATATTATATTAGCATGGTTGTAATTTGCACCTGCAGAATATAATTTATAGTTGTATAACTTTTTGGTGTATTAGTCTGGTATTTGATATGTTATAACCACTTTTGACTAATCTTTAAAGTGGATTAATGCATAGTAACGGCAACCAAACCACATTACTTAAGTATTACTTGGTAGTAGTAAATGTGGCAAAACTTGATTTTATAATTGCGGTGATCATTGCCACGTTATGGCTACATGCCCAAGTAATTTTCAGGTTTCGCATAGGATTACCACTATAAAGTTGCCTTCTTCAAATGCAGACATGTTTACAAATAGTCGTCATTGTAGGAAAATAATTCTGGTTATTACCGCACCAAATTTAATGCGTTAATAGTTCATTATTGTTTTTAGGTGACCAGAAATACTAAAGAAATTATTTAAGGCCTCTAGATAAATAATGTTTAAATCTTCCAAGTTTACAAATTTTAATATTCTTTTTCATTACCACTTATTTCAAGGGCTGCTTATATTTCGACACTCATGTTTGACGGTAAAATTGTATTCTTGTTAATTTTATGTCATCGGATTATTTTAATTTTAGTTATTATTTACCATTTGTATTCTTAAATTATAATAATTTTAGTATGCAGTGTCACTTTCAGAGAAAAAAATATATAATAAGATGAATAAGGTGCTGGAAAGAGACGAGGACAGAAAGTATAGAGTAGTAAAGTTTTGGCCACTATACCTCCACGTAATAGTAGCGTAATCACAACGTGATAAATTGGCACATTTAAATTTTGTTTTAACATGCATGTTATATTAATTTCCTTTGACTTTTGAAAAATGAAAACTTTTTCAAATAAAAAATTGCAAATTGAAGTGTCACCCAGCAAATATGTTTACGCGAAAATCTGAATAAACGTCAATCAAAATCATATTGGGGAGGATAAGTATAGGTATACAAAAAATGACAATGTAATGAAAACATCGGAAATAAAATTGAATTTATAAACGAATCTATAAAATAACAGTTTTTACCTATTAAACGTAATCATTAAAATTTGAATAAAATATTGATAATGGAAAACTTAAATGGAATTCTGAATTTAAAAACCTAATTTAATTTTCTTATATGGATAAATTCTTTACATATTTGTGTATCGGCTTAAGAATATTATGGAAGGTAACATATGTTTGAACATTTTACATCCCGCTCTAAAAATTTAATATTGTAAAGTTGGTGAATATATTTTAGATCAAAATTGAGTTTAAAAGGGTCTGGCGGTTTATTGTAAAGCAAACTTTCATTTTAAAATAAAATAATAATTATTGTTATTTTAATATCAAAATATACGTTTATTTTATAAATAGTATGCTCTCTCAAAAATGACTAATTATAAGTTATATATGAGTAATTGTCATAGCGAAAAAGCAGTCACAAATTCTACCGAATATAATCGTCAAATAAGTGGATTTACCATTGCTACTTTTATAAAAATAAGTTATATCTGCCCATAAATATTGTTAATAATATTTTAAAGTTGAATATCTGTTTAGAGCTAAACTTTTAGCATCTTTGTTTGTTTTTATGGGCCATTTAACCATGGAGCATACATGCATTTAACTTTTACTTTTAGAAACAGTCAAAGATGGTGACTTATCTTAAATTAGTCAAACTTTAACTATTTAAGTAGTAAAAAACTATTTAAAAGTGAAATGAAAACTAGTATTATCGAAAAAGGATAATTAGGTCAACGTAAGTAAAATGTATTTACTTCTTCCACCCTGTGTACCACCCTGATTGCTACCAACAATGTTCTAGTGAAATCATAAAAATTACTAAAACTCACACATAAGAAACCTGTAAAGTTGAGTTTATTTCAACTTTACGTATTTTTTACGGCCACCCATAAGATCTTATGTTCGAACGTAAAACGTAAAAATTACGGCAACTCATTATAAACAGGCACACTGGTATTGTTAATATTCAACTTTACGTTTTGCGTATTTTTTACGGACACCTTGTGGTTATGGTTATGGTTTTGTGGGATTTTAGACCCCCTCCTCCCAAACGTATGACGTACTCTATGTACGACTTATTAATTAAATAATACATTTATTTTTTCAATGATATGTTGACATTTTCCAGGCTGTTTAAATTTACTATTTAAAATTAACAAAATTTTCAGTGGTAAGATAAAAGTTAATTTTGCCAATGGTCAGAAAAGACAAATTATAAAATTTACATAGGTAGGTTTCGTCAGCCATGTTGCGGGTTTTTTCAGAAAAATAAAACTAAAGACAGCACCATAGCTGTCAAAACGTCAAACCGTATTACTACGAGATGCGGCTTAAAACACGAAACCTTTTTACTTCTAAAGAAAATGACCGCAAACGCCTTAGAGATAAAATTACATTTTGATATTTTCCATTTTTCAAAATTCAGCTTCTCACTTCAAAAAAGTAACTTATTTTTTCCCCAATACCCCGTGCTTACGTCCTGATTCTTTTAAACAATAGAAAACAGTTACTAACTACCGATTTGACAGCTGCATTTATCACTGGTGCCATCTGCTACTTTTTCATAGGACTTCAAATATGGCGGACAGAAGGAACATAAAATGTTTGGGACAGCTTTAATTTTAATAGAAAGTGATAAAGATTTTACTTTTGTAATGACAAAATGGTAAATAATAAAAAAAATAAGCTTTTAAAAAAAATAAAATACTATTGATGACAATGATTTTTAGATAAACTTGCCAATATTAAATTACAGTACATTACATTACATTACTTATATGACTTTAGACGGGACAAGAAGGAAAAACATTTTGGTTTTGGGGGGAAATTGGGACTGACCCAAAACTACAAGTACAATTTGAAATCCCCCTTAACCATGGATTTAGTAATGCCTCCATTCAATTGGGGTTTATGAATGAGGCTTGGTTGGTTAGTATGCTGCTAGGACCTATCATTGCTGGTCTTGCATTTTGCTGAAAATTTGGTAACCGTTGTGATCAACTTGTTTGCCCCACTGTGCGAAACCATTCTTTCAGTGAAGAGGTTGAGAACTATCGATATATAGTTTTAGATTGTCGGCAATGTAACCACCGATAGTTATCGATAGTTTTTTTATTACCAAAGAAATGCGAAATTATCTAATTTCTGGTTAATGTGTTGCACGAGCGTTCCGTTATTTACAATTTGTGGTAGAAATTGTATTACGTTTTCTTTTAAAATCTTTTGTAAGGCCCGCAACATGCTATTACTTTTGATTGAGTAAAAATTAAGAGGGGTTAGTGGTTTATTATGTTTTAATTTATGTTAGACTAAGATCGAAACTGATTTAGAGTATGAGCCAGGCTCATAGAGCCTACTTAAGATTTATGAATTTATTGGTATTTTTAAAGGCCACGTCCTTTACTCGGTTATGCTTGTTTATAATCTTAGGTGAACTTGCTTTGCTGGATATATCATATAGGCATTAGGTATTCTTTTGACTATTATCACCTATTTTAATGATTTTTTGCTTTGTTGTATTTTTGTTGGATGGATTTTTCTACATGAGAAGATATGAACCCGAAGGCGTGTTGGCTTGGTGAATCGTAATTACGAGTTTTTAGTATTGCAAATAGCGTCATGCAAATATTATTATACGTATTCACCTTGTTTCCTTGTGATTGATCTCTTCCAGGTTCCCGCCACAATGAACCTGTTCAGGTGGATGGCAGGAATGACATTATGGACTTTGCACTGTATTCCTGATCAGTAAGGTGTTTATGCACAATGGGATTCGCGAAACTATACACTATTGACCAAACTTTATAGAATCATTACCTTTTAGGTATTCTGGATTTATAATGCATTGTTTGTAGCCACACTATGATTAAATTTTTAAAAGCGAACGGATACACGTCTGACGGGTACAAGGGATGCTGTCGTACTGAGAAAACATTCCTATTTTGTTTTAAAAATAATTCATAAGGTATACCGTTTTTAAAAATCTCCTCCTCAAATTCTTATACATATAATTGAATGTTTTAAAATAAACAATTTGTGAGCAAAACTTTACACCATATTCGGTTGTATTTTTTCAAAAGTGCCTGAAAAATTTTAACGGTCAATTATGGTCCTTGGTTTATTTGTAAAAAAATTAAGGTTGTGGGAATCTTGGTGGCCAGTCCACATAACCATGTCTAGAAATAACGAACTATTTTAATAATAAATATCCGTTTCACAGAAAGGGCGAAGGATTATTTAACACTTTTTCGCCGCCAGCTAATAAACGGTTTAAACCTTAGGAATAAAAAAATAGTAATGTAATACTTATGGTAATATTATTATTAGGTTTAAAAATTTCTGGGACTGGCGGACAAAACCTTATACAGGTTTTGTCAGGAAAAAGAAATAACTCCACATACTATGCCACTGTAAGGCATTGTGCAGAACACGCTTGGTCCAAATAAAAAATTAATAGCGAATACAAAATGATTATATCATATTCACACTTTTTTTAACAAATAGTAAATTTTTCGAATCCACATAAATAATATTTTACATCTAAATATTGAAAACATATTTTGTAAGATAATTTAATAAAAAAATAGGATTAATCCATTAAAAATTACGTATCGCTTTTTAAAGCTCATTAGGATTTCTGTCCCACCACTGTGCGGGCGTCGTTTATTCGCGCTCAGTGTTCGAGTGGCTCTGGAGGCGCGCCTAGGCGTCCCCGTGACCCCAAGTAACTAGTTCAGGGTTCACGGATGAGACATGCATAATGTATCGGCGCCTTTTTGTGCTGTGTGTCGTAAACGTGACGAAGTCTTCGCTTAAATTTTAATCATGTAAATAAAGTTGAACGTCTTGCCTTGCTGACGGACAAAATATTCCAGAAACCATAAAAATTCTCTAATTAAATGGATGTGAAGTAAATCGAAGTAATTTACATTTAAAGCTAAAAAAATCTAACATAGTACCAAGAACAGCGCTTTCATTCAATGCATTAAAATTGAAGCAATCTAAATTGTTATTTGCTCAATTAATTACTATTAAACCAAAATAGGGAAATATTTTGCCTAAATATCAAAGAATTTATTGCGTTAAATGTATACATAGTATACATACAATAGTAACGTTATTAAATAAATCAAATTAGTATTTAATGCAATAACATTCTACCATTCTAAGAAATAAATATTAATATGAATATCAATAGATTTAGGAGCGATAACTTTTGTTAAAAATTTAAAAACAGTAAACGATTATAAACCAAGTGTTAACTACCTATTGGTATTATAGGAACTGTTATTCAGGAATACGGATTACAAGATCCCATTGGTTTTATGGCTCACCCATTCATGCTATGCTAGCGTTTTTTCTGTGTAGCATTAATATTAATAAAAGTCCAAGGTTTATATATAAGTACGCTTAATCATATTATTTTAAATTAAACCCTTTCAAATCTACATACCTAATTTTTAGTAATATAAAATACTTAGACGTCTAGTAAAACAGCTAAAAACATGAGAAAAGTTTTTGACTGCACCTGTTTTCCTTTTTTAATTATGGAACTAGTTTGTAATATAATAACTGCAGTTGAGATAAGGTTTTATTTCAGCGAAAGGCATAACGTTTGTTTCAAACGTATGACATATTTAAATACGGCGGAATGTACCAAGGTTTAATGGTAAAAAACATCAAATTTGAGCTTCCGGAAAACTGCTTTTGAACGAAGCTCATGTAGATTTGTTTCAAATTTGCTGAATTTTAATTCTATGTTGAATACTTTTTTGATAAATTGGTAATTGCTTACTACCAGTATAGTCGATTTTGTATAAATCGATGTAAGTTTGCCTCAAACTTACTAATTTTGGATTTCTTGGCAAGTAACTTTAGGAAAAATTGGTATCTGCTTGTTACCAATAAAGTTCATTTTCATTAAACATACCTGCATTTCTGAAGAAATTACGGTTTCTTTGGATGAAACGCCATAATGCTTAAGAATATTGTATAAATCATCGGCCTTATCACGAAGTGGCCTAACCCACAAAATTGAAAAACAAAATGAGATTTTTTGCAGATTAACTTACGATGGTCTATTCTATTCTCACGAAATGGCCTATGTATTTTTACAGTACAGACTTTGTACTATGGGCCACCTCGTGAAGTAATAGAATAGACCAAGTTAACTCTCGCAAAATGTCACTGTTTTCAATTTTGTGGGTTAGGTCATTTCGTGATAAGGCCGATTATTTATACAATATTCTTAAACGTTATTCCATTTCATCCAAATGTTTTCATGGAAGCAAAATTATTTTGTAAGAACCGTATGTATACAGTGGAGGCAAATTTAAAACTTTATTATTATTACTTTAAGACACTGTAAGTGTAAGAGGCGTTCCCCCACTCCAAAAATTGCGCTTTCCAAACTAAGCACAATTGCCCATTAACTTTGATATGTGACACAAACTTATTATATTTGTTGCAAATGCTGAGCTTTTCGCAAAAATTGTATCAGATTTATCTATTTCAGTTAACCCTTTAATAAATTTTAGTGGAAAATATTGCATGTTTTATGAAAACCCACCTAAATTTAATTCAAACGTAAAAAACCTAATATTAATGACTATCAGTACAAAGTTTGCATATAACTTAATAATAATCCAAGCAAATACAGACTAAACGAATTATCCATTTCTAGCAAAGCAGTTCACCCATTTTAAGCAAAAGCACTAATTTTGAATTAAATTTCAGTTGTTTGATTCAAAGCAATCAGGCTCAAACAATTGCAACGTTTGTTAAAAATATTCTTTTCCCTTACTGTGGGTTTAAAAAATTTAAAAATAATGATCCAGGTTTGTATATGATATATGACAGTATTTCTAGTAAAATTAATGATCTACGTTGGTTATCTGTTTTTACTTACAATTTACTCAAATCTTCAACACTTTGTTTCTTACTTTTAGATATAACCTAAACGACTTAAATATTAGATATAAATAAAAATTATTCTTAATAAGATTATTATTTTCGTACAATGCATCTACTTTGCTATTGTAGATAAATAAAGAACCATTTATACTTCAAAAAAAAAATAAAACAGAATATATAGAATCAGGGTCGTTCCTGGCGAGCGTGCAGTGCGGGCACGCACGCAGGCGCAACATTTTGGGGGCGCAAAATCAAAGGGTTAATCAGTACTTTGTAACGATAAACTGTCTTGCAAATAAAAAAATACTTAAACATACATAGGATGAACCTTACGCTATTAAGCGCCTTTTGCCGCTTTGATATTGCCGGGTTATTTTTTTTTTGATATAAGTATCAAAATAAAAAAAGAGAAATTATAATAATTTTGGTATTTGTTTGATAGTTGCAGTTGACGGTAAGTTAAACAGTGCCCCAGCAAACACATAAGTCTAAATATGTAATGGCTCATTATATAGTTTCATGGCTCAATAATGGCATTTTTAGCCAAAGCTTTCCTTGTACTTGGCCTTTACTGGAATGTTTAAAAAAAACATTTATATTTGAATGTAAAATCTTAAAAACCCACATATACAATCCAGACATGCATTTGTGTCGTGCATCTCACCAACATAAATAATACAACAAAATCAAAATATCAATATGAATATAATCAATTATATTATCATATTGCTAAGATTATTCACCTACTTTAATGATAGGCTCGGACGGTGTAGAAAAGCAAATACAAATTTAAATAATTAAAAATATAACCATATCAATGTACAGAACCAAACAACAATAATAAATGGTAGTGGTAAATAAAATAAAAATAACAAGTGGTATAGTAGTGGACAACGGTAATGCAATTTAATTGTACTGTCACAAAAAAGAAATACGATCAGGTATAATAAAGTAATAAAATTATGTCAGGGCAAATCAAATATAGCGAAATAAAATGATTATCAATAATAATAAAATAAGACAATGTCACAAAAAGTCACATTCATTGTAAAAATGGGTTGATTGCTAATTACTGGTAATCCCGGGCTCGACCCCTTCAACCTTATCAAAACCCTTAAACAATAGAAAGAAAATTCTAACAAGTATTTGTTGTGCAGAAATTGAAACAAAGTCTCAACATATTAAATAATGAATATCAATTTATGAAATAAATAAAATATGATAAACTGTACAAAATAAAGTATTCTAAAGTTAGATATAAATATGTAGTAAATTGGCACATTACATAACAATGATATGTTAACGAAAATGTAAATATTGTAATGATAAACATAAAATAATGATTATAATAAATTATAATTTAATTTGTTCACCCAAAACCATATATTTATTTTTAAATTTTAGGGCTTAAAATTAAAATATTTAATGTATTATATTTAAATACAGGGTCCGGCATCAGAATTGAACGGTTTTGAAAAGGCTGCTATGGAAATACTATTTATTTGGTATATGTCAAATAGTGACAGACTTATACCTTATTGCCGAAGGTTTCGTGTGCAATGTCAAACTGGCCGGTTAATCAACGGATCTTTGCTGTAAATTCGTTTACCCTGACCCAGTCCTTCGTATACAAATGCAGAGACGCTTTCGTCGTGAATATAATTTTGAGATGGGTAAGAGATTTTAACGAAAAAGGCAGTGTAAAATCAAAATTTGCCGCTGGAACTCGTACAGTTTGTACACAAGAAAATATTGGAAGAGTCAGAGAAGCGTTTGAGCGGCACTCGATTGCTCTACACATTTCAGACCGAAGTTTGCGACGAATGTTACATCTGGATTTAAAACTCCATCCAAAAAACCGACAGTCCAGAGGCTAAATCCCATTGATAAAGTCAATCGACTCAATTTCTGCACACAATTTTTAATTGCCACTGTACACGAAACTTTCTGCAATAAGGAACAAGTCTGTCACTATTTGACATATATTAAATCAATATGTAGTATTTCCATAGCAGCCACGAAACTTTCGGCAATAAGGTACAAGTCTGTAACTATTTGACATATATAAAATCAAGAGTATTTCCATAGCAGCATTTTTAAAACCGTTCAATTCTGTTGCCGGACCCTGTATAAAAGGGGCGCATCAAATAAAGCTGCACGAATGCGCCCTAGGAACGGGCCTGAATAGAATACACATTTGGAATCTGGATCTATTGAAAAAATTCAGTTATTAAATAAAAAAATATTTTTTATTTTATAAAATAAAATTTTAACCGTAGATTGCCTGCATATGTGAAACTCATGCATTTGTGAGTGAGTAAACAGTAGAGTGGTTCGAATATCCTTTTTTGGAAATTAATTTGCTAATAGCAAAAATAATAATTTATGAGGTAAAAAATAATACTTGAAAAAAGAAAAACAATGTCAATTTTAATGAAGGAGATTTGAATTTTTATCACAAAAACACGTATTTTTAAATTTTATTTAATTTCTTTGATTTTAAAGAATGTAATTATTTTTTTAATTAATACAAATAAACATTGTAATAAATAAAAATTTACTAATAAGCACTTTATTATTAGAAATGTTTCACATACAAAGCTAAAGAATATTTATTTTGTTTATCTCTCTTAAATAAATGTTACTTAAATAATAATTACTTACCTACTCTTATTACTTAGGGTCATTAACTGTGTTTTAGCGTTTCGTCAATTAAACGTAACATAATGCGATAATAAAACAGAGCCAATCAAATTATATGTTGCGTACTAAATGGAAAAGATATATTCGGGATTATCACGAACAAATAAAATTAAAAGGCGTTCTGAAACCTTATAGATGAAAATAAATTAGACTAATTTGATAGTTGGCATTTGGACACGATATTAGCAAATGATGCAATCGCAAATTAAATGAAACTGTATTAACTCTTTTTAATTAATTGGATTTTGCGTTTTAAATAAATTAAATTGGAAGCCTAAAATCAATTATTTAGTTTCATAAACTTGTTATTTCCAAAGTAATTAAAGAATAGATTTAGCCTAGTTTAAAGTTCATATCATGACAACTTTTATTCTACAATTATAAAAGTTACCAAGGAAGTAACTAGGGCAATTATAATTAAGTAAAGTAATTAAATTTGTCAAATAAATTTATGAAATGAGTTATATATGCTTTAACTTTAGACAATATAAGAGAGTGGATGTGTAATCACATCGTTGGAAACTGTAACCAAGTTGTAAACAGTTTAATTTAATTTAATTATAAATGACATCATTCTGAATAAAAAATTGCATTTTTGTTTATTTAGAAACCAAGATACGATTAACTTACAAAGAACGTGTTTTAACTTTTGTGTTTTTTTTTAATTTTTGTGCCAAAATATTACCGGAAGCATTTTGCGATTATTGTATGTCCAAAACAGTGATTTTAGTATTTTAGAATAAAAAAGGTTTTAAAGGTTTGGATAAGCACAGCTACTGGTATATGTCTATTGATTACTTTGAAGGAGATCTCCTTCAATACAAATATTGATAAATAAACAAACCATTTGCGTTCTATTTAAAATTTCCCGATACTTTTGGTACATAAGGCTTGTTTGTTAAATAATGCCAACCTTTATAGGATTTGATAACATTTAAACTATCTGGCAGAGATCTTAAAGTTTTACTGTCGCTACTTTTATTATTTTAAAATCATAAAAACCGGTTAACTAACCGAAGAGGGATTAACCATCTCAACACAGTAAAAAATTATTTTAGTGTTCTCCCAGGTGAAAGTTTTAGAGTGAAAAAGTTAGTGTAAAACATCTTCAATTTTCAATCCTAAAATATATTTTTTCGTCTAAGTGCGATGGAATGATAGTAGTGTTCCAGATAAATCTAACTTTACACTTAAATATTCATTTAACACTAGCCAAGCTCTGGCAGTGCACATTAGTGTAAATATGCAATCAGGGGGTATTTAGTTGACAAAAACGCAAACTTGTTTCGTTCATTGTTCTCTCAGAATTTGTGTTGGAAGAATGCACCAAGCTGATTAGTTGTGTTTATAATTATTAACTAAATTTAAGTCAATTTCAAAGTATTATTACTCATCATGGTTTATAATGTCAAAAATTGCATTTAGTTTTGGTTCATAAGATCGAAAAACGCGTGAAAATCGCGTTTTGTTTATTGTACAGACAAGTTTTAAGTACAGTTCTTACAATGGCTCAGTTTAATGTATATAATAAGTAAATCGTTTGTTTTTTTAATTTTTAGATGTCTTTCCTGAGATTAAAACAAGTTTAAAAAAATTGAAAAATTTAGCCAAAACCTTAGCAGTGCGATACCAGCAGATGGCATTTTATGATGACAACTTTAGCACTGAATTACAAAAAGGACTTTCAAAGTTTTATTTTGAGATTATCACTGCAAAAATTTGGTATATAATTATTTAGAAGAATTTCTCGATTTGATAGAAATTTTAGTCACAAAATGGATAAGAATTGGTTACCTGTATAAAACTACGAGATTTTAAGCTTGCTTTACAAAGAGCCAAGTGAAACAAATGCAAATAAATTAGTGTCAAAGTGAACACTTTTAGAGAGCTACCGAACACGGTTAGTGTAGTAATTTTCAATCAAATAGTGTTTGAAGTAGCACAAACTGTGTTAAATGTGTTACACTACAAGAGTACCTCTAAAACAACACTAAAATTCACACTAAATTTAAGGTGAAAATTTGAACTCTAATAAAGTGGACCTGCTCAAGCTATAACTAGTGTTCTCTAGTGAAGCCTAGTGTGAGGCTTTTTTTTACTGTGAACAGTATTCGAGACATATCTATGCGATATTGATCTGTGCTCAGGAGAATCTTTAAAAGGGTTACTCGGGTAAACACATCTATAAATGCAGCGACAGTCAGCACTTCGGGCTCTTTCATCATTTTCATTCATACTGCATGAAAACCCTGGAATCACTCAGTGTGTTCAACAGGGCCACTTTTGTCTGGGTCAACAGCAGCATCACCGCCTTTATTGGAGTTGCTTCCTGTCTGGCGAAAGCCAAGATTAGGAACTGCACTAACAATCAGTTCCAAGACGAATCGCAGGAACAACGAGGCCTTAGACAGTCAAGGATCTTTAAACAAGTTCATTCAAACTGTTAAGAGGCAAAAAGGCTTCTGGAACCAAACAGAAACTAACTAAAAGCCACCAAAGGCGTCCTAACAGGACACTGGGGGGTCAGATATCACCTGCAGTGAAGTAGACGAAACTACCGAGCATATAGTTTGCATATGCAATGCTCTCGTCAACAGCAGATTAAGACACAGATATCCGGAACCAGGTGAAATAATGCATGCTTGTGTGTGTTCCTACGTTCCCTTCCAAATCAATAAATTAATCAATCAAGCTGATATCGCAAAGAAGTAAGAAAACTATTTTGCTCCAAAACTTTCTTTGCAATATCTCCAAACACCAAAAACAACAACATTGATGACACAGACTCAAATGGAAATCCACGTAAAATTTAATACAGGAGTGGTCACTTTATTTTGAATATTAATTAAGGTTTTGCTGAAGACGAACCAGATAAAGCAAATATAGAAGCCACAGCACACTGAGCTAATAAATGCTCTCGTCCATAAAAAAATGTGATGGTACAATGTATGTAAAGCATAATTTAGTTTCTTCAAAATTACAGCCAAATCAGCAGTGCGGCATATAATGTTGCGTTGAGTATTTGTGATTCCCTTCACCTATGCGCCAGTGAGGCATGCAAACAAAAAAATGCTCCCAAATTATTATAAATACTGTTTTATTGTTTCGTGGTTTTCTTGGTCTTAAGTTTTATAAAATTGACCGACTGTGCGTCAAATGAAAAAAAGCGTCGTCACCTCTATGCTCTCTTGCCGCAATAAAGATTTATTGCGGTTTACTTTTTAATATGACTCCGTATAAAAGTGCAGATTAGTTTTAATGTTTGGTAGTTAACCTGAAAGTTTAATTAAAACTTGGTTTAAATATTCCACTTGCGCAAATAAGTTATGTTACGGGTTCTGTATTGTAGCTACGCACGCGATTAAGTCAAAGAAACTATAAAAGTTTTATACTTAAACTTTTAAATATAAATCAATTTGTAAAAGTTTTAATTAATTTTCAGACCGTTTTTTAATATAAAATTTTGGAGTAAGAACGAGTATATACATTTTTTAATCAACTTGTCTAATTGCCAATCTTTTAAAAAATATTATATTGTAGACCTAGGTAGTACCTATAGTGAAATTTTTTTAGGCTAAAAAAAAGCATAAAATAATCAGTTACCACCGTGGTTTACACGTTATTTTTCTTTCTACACAACATAAGTGAAATTTGTTTTCAATTGCACATGGAAATGAATCGCTTTGTTTGTTAATTAATTAAATATTACACCTTATCACAAGTCTACAAAACAATTTTACACCTAGGTACCTGCTACCGTCCAAACAATTTAATTTTTCTATTTTTCCATTTCCATTCTTAACCATTTCCCATAATTATATCCGAAAGCACTTTGGATAATATTTTCAATTTGGTGTAGGATATAAAAGTAAATATTATAGTTACAAAAGTTTTTTTGATGCGTCTTTGCACACAGGTCCTCTGATATTTTTACAAAAAAACTGACATTTTTTCATAGGGATAGTTTTCTGATTAGCCTGGTCAATTCTACATTAAACCGACCTAAACAATAAAAACTCTCGAATTGTTTTAAATGCTAATATGCTAATATGCTAATAAATTTAGGTTTGTTAAAGGCTACTTTTTCTTATATACTGCTAAATAAAGCAATTTAAATTTAATCATTTCAATCTGAAAAATGTAACGTAAGAGGCGGGAAAAAATTCAGAGTATTATTTGTTTCATAAAAAATATCAAAGGGCATGTGAGGGGTATATAATCAAATGGTACAATGTGCACATTTTTCCTGAATTGAATTAGAGATGACGTTCAAATTAGTTTTTTTGCTCTATCCAAAGGTATAAACACATCGGATTTAAACTAGCAATGTTCGGGTATAATAAAGGGTTAAAAATGTGCAGGCAGTTTCAAAAAGTACAATGTCCAGCCATAACTTAGTTTCACAGTGTGCAATGTTAAAATGGCTAAAAGGATGCAGTAAAATCAATCACGTGGTTACCAATTCGTATGATTTTCATTCCAGAACAATCTGGATTTTATTGATATCCCCAGTAAGGAGATATTAGACTCCTAATAAAATTAAGAAATATTACGTCAAAGGATATCATGTTATATAAAACAATACAAATTTTCCAATTATTGTGTTTTATTTCGTTTTTTGGTTCTGGTGTAAAATAGACATAAGCAGACATTGTATTATATATCCCCATGTGTGCAGAGACGCCGCTGTTGAAGCAATATAATAACTTTTATAAGTATTCGATTATCTTTTAGGCTAAGAATAATTTAGACCAATCAGGTGAAGTTTTTTATCCTAGACTATAAAAGAGCCGTTAGGATCAATCAAATTTAAAGCTATCTAACAAAAGTAAAACTGTGCCTTGAAGATAAAATGTTGTGTCATTCGGCTAAGACTAAGATAAGATATTTTACCAATATACACCAAAATTGGAAATTACTTTTTTAAAACCCTTTAGCTATACATATACACCTTTAGGACACATGTACAACCAACGATGCTTGTCTTGTTACGACCCCCTTGATTTTTATAATTTATTTCCGAACACCCTGTATATTACTACATAAATTAGTTTTAAAATTCATTAATTTTTAAACGACGTTTTACCTATTTAAATTCTAAAAGAGTTTTATTATAAACCTTTTGTTAAAAGCACTGTGTTTGTCGGATATAAAATACTTCCATTATGATTTTATAAATGTCTCTATACTTTACAAAAATTGTTACAAAAATTTATTTTTTATTTTATTTTCGGTGCAGGTTTAAAAATCTAACGAAGTAAACCCAATAAAGAAAAAGGCAGAGAGAGGGTCAGGACTGATTTCAATTGATTTAAAAATTCAATCTTCCAGGATTGAGTTTCTTCATATACGATCCATTCATTTTGATGGGGATAAAAGTGAATTTTGCGAATTTGGCGGACGAAAAATATCATGTCAAATGAATCGCGAACAATTTAAAAGAATATTATTAGCAAAATCAATGGTAAAAGTACAATCCAAAAATAAAATGGGGGACACTCGCCAACAAAATAATAATTTTGTTTCATTATATTTTAACCATGTTAGGCTTGCTTTATTGAGCGATTTTTGAATGTTTATTTAAAGCTTTCCTAGAGCTGCCCTTTTTTTTTAATTTTTGACTTTATTTGGAGTTTATTCTAATTTAAAATTATAATTTTTATTTAAAATCGCCATGAGAATTATTAGCAAATATATATGTATATATTTTTTTAGGCTGGTAGACTTTTTAGTGACATCTTTGTCAAGGACTTTATTAAATCAGGTCTCCACTCATCATGACTCGAAAACTTTGTGGATAATCTAGATTATGTTTGTGGCAAATACAAATTTTTGCAGAATTGAAATTGTGCTACCAGCTAATCATAAATAGACATTTAGGGCAAACAGTATTTTAAATTTATGAACGGGGATTTATACATGCTATTCATCGTTTTATTGAAGTAAAATTTAGTGGATCGTTAGGTTTTATCATCCCACGACATAAATTAACCCATTAAAAACTTTTGCAAAATTAAATATGTCATAAAAATTAAAATGTAAGGCAAACTATATTGAATTTTAATCAACACTAAACAAATACGACTCTCTTCATAATTAGGCAACTAAGGCTTGATGTAGAGCCGCCATAAAACAACGACATGAGTTTGTTTATTACGACGTTTTACCCCTATTCAGGCCGATCATAATTACTTATCCTTATTACTATGGGACTCATTAAGTTTCGTTTCGAGCCATAAAGAATTAAAGACCTTCTCTCAAAAAGTCCAAAAATTTAAAAAATGTATTATTGTCAACACCCTTTGCTAAAGTGATTAATTATCGCCTAGGCTGTATAAATAATTTAGACTAATCGAGTAAAGTATTTTACCTCCTAGTCTGTAAAAACCCCGTTTGGACCAATACTGTCAGATCTAATCATTTGCCTCGTGGAGGCCTTCATCCCAAATAATGTAGGTGCTCTTATAACTGGTACTGTAAATTAAATTAATTTTTTAAATATATGTTATGGTTTATTTTAATTACTCTTAACGTGGTAAATAATAAACATTGTTTTTATACCGTTTGAATATTTAAGTATTATTTTTTCAGAAAAATACATAAAATTTAAAATGTGTGGCAACTATCCCACTTTTACCCTATATATTGGAATCCAATTGAGCAATTTTATACCCACTTTTGGTGCTTTTGACAATACAGTATACTCCATATACTATGGACCGTATTGTAATTTATAAGTGGTTTATTTAATATTTTTTGAATAAATGAAAATTGACAATAAAAATTTTAAACAAATATATACACCCAACAAAATATTAAGCAACACTTTAACAGGTGTCCTCCTTATACAGAGGGACTTGAATTTTCAATAACTATGCCACAAAGCTTGGGCATTTGGCATATGTACTTTTAATTAATTTTAAGATAAAAAAGTAAAAAATAAATTAATAGTTTTAAAAAATAAAAAAACACGAATAAAGTTATTAAAAAGTAAAATAATTGTAAAATTTAAAAAGAAGAACGTGGGGAGCATACAAATTATATAAGCTCCTGTGTGAGTTTTCTCACAACAGCTATATTTCTTAATATAAGCTATAGCTTATATTAAGAAATATATTGCATGCGCTCCAGGTTTTTTGTTTTAAATTTTACAATTATTTTATATTTTTTTGTTTTTTTAAACTATTAATTTATTTTAGCTGATATCACCTTTATACCTTCACTTTTTAATAAAATAAAAAATATCTATATCGATGACTTTGCGCCAAAGTATCGCAAGCAACATAACTCAAATTTCGGGAATTGAAAACATAAACCATATATAACCTGTAGGGTTTATAACAAGTTAATAGATATAATTATAAACTATTTACTTGTTATAAAACCTTAGGACTATATTTAATTTTAAACAGATTTTAAAATAAAAATTGTTCTCAATTCCCGAAATTTCAGTTATGTTGCTTGCGATACTTTGGCAGAAAGTCATCGATATGGAAAAGAGCACTAAAAGAATTATAATTATATATATATTATAATTATATATATATTATAATTATATATATATTATAATTATATATATAAAAATAATTATATAATAAAAATAATTATTTTTTCTGCTCCCACCTTTAAACTAAGTTAACTTTAACATTAACAATCTGTGACTTTTGGCCTTTTAGTCACGGGCTGAAGATAGCAGCATTGGTTTTCGGCTTTTAAGTCACATATAGGTACTTAAGTTTTTCTTAAGTCCATATGAACGTTTTTACTGATATTTTAATTTCCCAGACTGTAAACCAGTATTGGACGATAAATTAAAATTTTTGGGTAAAGTACCCATAAAATACCCATAAAATATACTCTTTATTTTTTCTGTAAAAACTGGTTATATATTGGATCCAAACTGTTATTAGTTAATAATTATTAAACATTATTTTTAAGCGTACAAAAATAAAAAAATGTTAAAACAATTAAATATAAAAACAACAAAAATAAATTTATTGATTCAATTAAAATTATATTATTATCACACTTACCTTATGCACAGTAAATAATTATTTGTTTGATAGCCTTATCTAAAACAAAATATATTTATTATTTAAAGTCTTTACATTACACCTATAATTATAATAATAGTTAATAATTTATGTATTAAGTTATTTATAACCTGTTCTGATTTGAATTATTTTAAATATTTACTAATATTAGATTTTATCATTATTGGTAATATAAATTATAATAATTATCTATAATAGATAATCTTTATTTAATTGTACACTGTAACTGGCATTGATTTATTGGGTTGTAGCCTAATTATTGAAATTAATTATAATAACGGCATAATTTGAATTAATTCAACATTATTTCAAATAAAAATGTAATTACGATACGCAAATATAATTTATAATTTGATTTTTTTTTTAATTTTGCCAAAATAAAAAATAGCATAAAAAACTCATGTCATAAGAAATTTTTTCGCACTCGTACTTTACTTTGCGAAAAAATTACGTCTTATGACATTAGTTCTTTAATATACAATTTTTTTCTATTATAATTATAATTTAACAATAATTGCTAAAAATGAATTTGTAAATATAAGTCTTGGATTGCTTTTTTGGGGCAACATAAAATCACAAGTTGACAGCAACAATCTCACAACTTTTGATATTCTCGAAGCAATATTCGACATGGTAGTGGCTGGATGTACTGCCCCGAGACAATCATATTTTCTTCAAATGATTAATTTACCTCCAGTCACGTTGTTACACTCGACATAGCAAGACGTCTCGCATAGCGACCTCTTAAAACATAAAAGCCTAAAACCCACAAATAATTACAAGTGCAAATAAAATATAGTGTAACATCTATAGTGAGTAGAGACTACCCTACGCTCAAGAAAGTGTAAAGTGTTAAGTTTCAGCTACAGGGTGGTCTTACCAGGGCCATCTGCAAAATGGGATAACCTTAAACATCTGCATGACCTAATACATAATTTGCCTCATTGGACATGACACGAAAGCTGAGTAGGATACTAAATCTGTCATCAACAAACGCGTAAGGCAATAAACCCACTAATTTAAGAGAACGGCCCCAACAAAATAAACTTTAAACTAAACGATACTAAAAAAACACTTAGAATACAAACTCAGCGAAGATGACTAACGTGCTTGGGCACACAATAACTAAAAATTGTTAGAAATTTTGCACTACTGCGGTAATAAACATTTATAAAAAAACACCAAAACCTATCGATAACTATCGGTAGTTACATGGCCGACTACTGAACTATCTATCGATAGTTTTCGACCTCAAGACTGAAGAATTGGTTTCGCACAGTGGGACAGACAGTAATCCCAAATGTTTGGAGTAATACTAACTGCTTGGTATAGGGAGATACCGCGTCGTACTTAGATTTGAATCGGCGTAATTGTCCCCCAAACACCAAATAGACATTTTGGTGTTTGGGGGACAATTAAGCCGACTAAATCTAAGTACGACGCGGTATCTCCCTATACCAGGCAGTTGGTATTACTCCAAACATTTGGGATTTCTGTCTGTCCCACTGTGCGAAACCAATTCTCCTCCCGTCCTACCTCCTTCATGACCCGACTGGGCGTATAGCATCTGCCCGGCGAACCCGGGAATGGCTATTAAAACTATTGGCATTTCTCTCTCGAGTCCTAAATAGGGGACAGTACGGGTCGCAATTGACATTCGCACCCATAAAACACGAGTGAAGCCGTGCTGTTGCTGCGTTACTCGAAAATATTTCTTTTTCAGTTGATAGACAAATGGGCAAAATGCATGATAAATTGCTGCTTGAGGTAAACATCTGAGCTCAGCGGGTATAGAAATGTCATCATAAATAAAATCATTTTCATTTTTACTTTGTTTATTATTATTCTGTCTTATTAAAAGCTAAAAGCCCCTATTTACAATATTAAGGAATAAAGCACAATTTATAGTGTTTTTACCAATAATAATAATAAATTTTTTTTGGTCTTCGTTACTTAATATGGTATATACGGACTTTTAGCTAAGCAGAGCTGGTTTTATTTTTGTATAATATTTTATCAATTATTAGATGTGTGCCTACTTCATTGAAGCTATTGATTTTAAAATCGATATGATGGCATGCATATAAGCACTAACCTCTTACTGCTTTGCACTTAAATTATGGTCCTTCTAGATGGTATTTTACGTCGTCGCAACAAACAAATTATTGTAAATTTATATTAACCAGAGCCGTTAATACCACCAACCACGGAATAATTGTAAATTTCATTTCTAAACATTACTTTCCACCAAACCATAAATTATATTTGGTCGTGTTATGTTAAACACTAGTGCTGTTTAAGCCCATTTAAATTTATGCATAATTCATTTCATTAGTATTTTTGGTGTGACCTAAAAATAATAATGTGGAATTTCAGAAATATTCAGTGTGTCCCCGAATTGACTTTGAGGTATACCTCAGCTATAGGAGTGATATAACAAAAATAAAAGTACGGCTGCTTGACCTAAGTGGTATTTTCCTTTGATTTTACAAAAAAAAATAATTTGAATAAAATATTTTGCATTAAAAATTGAAGCCATTTGATCCATTTGAACAAAAAAAAATAATATAAAAACAAAATTACTAAAATGATCAGCCAGACCTTTTGAAGAAATTGGAAGAATTGAGAAGAATTTAGAAGATTTAAATAAGTTTTTAGTTGAATCAGTTGAATTAGTTAAAATTGTTAATTGTGTTAAAGAATAAAAGGCCATTTACATTAATTTGTATTAATACTTTTTTTTGTTCAAATGCAATAAAAGTTGAAATATGGCTCTAAACTTCAATATAAAATATTGTATCCAAATAGAATTTTTTCGTAAAATACCACTTTACTAACAACGATTTATTTTAACCTTAAGTATATTTAATATTTGGGGACCTTTTTTATTTTTATTTCTGAACATATTGGATAATGTTAATAATAATACAAATACAATATTATTACTCAGTGATAGCCAAATGGATGACTGATTACAAATACAGATAATAGTATAGTATGTATCAAGTTTGATAAACGCCATTTTATACACGAATTTAATTTAGACACGAGCGAGCTTGCGAGCGAGTGATTAACTTAATGAGTGTATAGAAAAGTTTATAAACGAGGTGCATACTATACTTCTTCTACGACAAATACCTATTATTATCTTAAAATGATTTAAATCAAAAATTTGTATAGAGCGCCATCTATGAAACAACAGGGGAAACTGTCAAATGTCACATTTTTACATTATTACACAATTATAAAGGTTATAAATCGAAATGTATCTTGAAAATTGACAGTTTTTCACAGTAAAAGTAAAGGAAATGTTTTATGAGGACTTTACAGTAGAGTCCGTGCCCGAATTTAAGTTATAGTTTACTGCCGGCGAAATTAAAAGGTCAGTACAATGTTCATATAAACTTTTCAAATATTGGCGTTGAGAAACTATTTAATATTTTTATATTTTTGTATTGAGATAATAAAATAATTTTCACATTTAGTATTATTTTAAAACTTTATTTTAACGATTGTATGACATTTGACAACTGTCAACTAACTTAAAACTAACTTCAGCCCGTGACTAAAAACCTGTTGCTAACTTCAGCCCGTGACTAAAGCGCCGTAAAGCCACAACTTGTCAATGTGTATTTAAAAGTGTCATGTAAACATGTACGATAAAGGGCGTTTTAAAGGTGGGAGTAGAAAAAAGTATTTAATTACTTGACAAAATAACAAAATATTATTACATATTTGGTAACTACACTCAAAAAACTAATATGGTAACAAAAAATAAATAAACTTTACCAATAAACGCGTCAGAACTTTAATTGTGTACACTATACATTGCGGACGTAAAACCTTTCTCCATTTAGAAAAAAGTAGATTAATCGAAGAACAAATATTTTTTAATAAATTGGAAGCAACCAATTCTTTGCGTCATTTCCTCACAAAACTGGATTTTTCTGTCGCTGAGTTGCTGGCACATTTAAATTTATAATGGAAAATTTATTTATTTTAAGAACCTTATGAACGGAAGCAACTTTTGAAATGGATGTCGATGTCACAGCAAATAAACTAAAAACAATGTTTGCAGCTTCATCCAGTATACTCGAGGTCGTTTGTTTTCTTCACACTGAACCAGTTTCCCTATTTTTCCCCCAGGTTACTGAAGTGTTGATGGACTACATTTTCACCTGGATGCATCTTATTAAAAACGCGTGCGATTCTAAAAGCACAGGAATCAAATCCATAAATAAAAATAATTAGGTTTTTTCTGCTAAAGTATACATTTGATCGGCTTTTAATTTTTTTTTACTTTAATGGATCATAAATTGCATTTCTTTAAAGTGATGTGATTCAAGGTATGAGGTGCTATTTTAAATATTTTAGTAAGGGTAGCTGGAGCTGAAAGTGTGAAACAAAAAATTTGTTTGACACTAAATTTGTACTTTCCTCTTGATATTTAAATCGACCTGTTTCAGTCCAAGATCATATTTACTATAAAGGTTTTTAAGGGTGGCTAGTTTTAAATTAAAAACCCCGTATGTAACTACTTATTTTTCTAGTTACAGAATGGAATAAGAAAATGACACTTTTACCAAATGAACAAATTGATCGTTATAAAATATAAAAGTTCTAAATAGAGTCATTAAAAATAAGACGTTTTAAATGTAAATCTTATGTTGCTAATTTTCTACAAAACCTGTATAGAATCCAAAAATAGGTTGGTTAAATAGCTTTTTAATGATGTATCACATGACCCCACTTCCCATTGAAAAATTGTTAAATTTTTGTATGTCAAACAGTAGTATTTAATGTCTAGTTTAATTTTCTAAAATGCCAAATTCCTAACCTGCCGGTTCTAAAGAACGTAAAAGTTTTTACGTTCGTACTGTATAGGTACATTGAAGCATATTTTATTATTAATTAATTTACCTTCCTTAGTAAACCCTTTAAATTCTCAAAACTCAAGCATATTGGTTATTTATTTATTTTTAAATAATTTTAGTAGAGTATAGAAAAGGATATTTCCATTGTAACGGGTGCGACACTAAAACTGCGTTTTTTCATGATAATAAAGTGTTTGTTCATATACATCCCGTTCAGAGTAAAACCGAATATAGGGAAACGTTTTGGGCGTGGCCTCACCTCCCTCCAACGCGCGTCACAGTAGCTTGTGAGATAAACAACATGACGAAAGGTCGAGCAGGTAAGACGACCTTAAAAATTAAATGATGATAATGCAAAAAATCTCAATAGCGATGCAGGCTATTTGCTATAGTAATAATTTTTTGTGTAAAACTTGAATAGTAACCTTACATAAGCACGTATTTTAAATGCACAAATATTGTATACTTTATTTTTTTAAATGTTCTCAAAATGTAACGGGTGCGACATTTGAACATTTTATCGAATATTGAATCTCTTCCGTGTTTATTCTTAATGTTAGCTTCTTGGCATCACAATGTACGAATAAGGTATAAATTACGTCGCAATTAAACTATTTGACAGATAAAGTTGTTATTTTATTAAATAACACATCTGATTTTTTGTCAATGTAGGGTAAGTTTTCAAGGAAATACCCAAAAGTTTCCCCTATGAAAGAAATTAATTTGAGTAATTTTTAATGGGTTCTTGTAGTCTAAGCAATTATTTGATTTCTGAGCGTAATTATTTGCTGTAATAAGGACTGCTTTTGGTTTTTTTGGTCAGGCCATTATACTTGACAAGTGCACGTGCCATTGCTTAGCGACCTTTTATCTAAACAATTATGATACTATTGTGGCTAGTACACAAAATATGTAAATAAAATTAATTGAAAAGTAAATATTATAAATTTAATTAGTTGTCGTAAAACGCCCCAACATAGTTTGGCGTGGCATATTATCTAATAATCCGTAAAGCACTTCGAAACTGAATTTATGCCGCCCTGTTTAATTAAAAGAGATAAAGTGTCTCTGTTGCGAAATGAGTCCATATTTAACGTAGATTTGTACAAAGTGCAGGCAGCTCACGTAACCGTCGGTAAAAGTTCGGTTTTACAGCCCAACTGTGTCCCGCGACTGAAAAATTAATATTGCAGCGCCATGCCGCCATGTCGCGTTAAAATAAATATTGAAACTGCGGGTTACTTTTATTATTATTACCGCAAAACCGAAACAAAGGCCGGAACTTTGGCCCGCAACTTTTAAACGCCATAGAGCGCCAGTCGATGCGAAGATTTAAGTATTGCTTTACTTTCCAACAACTTTAAAACAGTGGTTAACTATAACTGCTCAACTTTTGATAATAAACACGTTTAATAGTGCCGGTAGATTTGGGCTTTAAGGTGGCACCACCTCCATTACAAAATTTCTTATTGGTTAAACTTTTATTTATCACACTAAACTTTCGAAAAGTGTTTATGAATACTAAATTACAAAGGCGAATCAAATTTAAAACTGAATTGCCAAAAGTAATTCAGCAATGGTAATAGTAAATTAAATTTAAAACATTTATTTACAAAAATATTTTAAAAGCATTTTATGGTTTTATAATAAATTTCACATTTAATTTCATTATTAAATATTTAATAGTTATGGCTATTAAAGTTACAAATAAGACGATTTTTATAAATCAATGACGTCAGTTAATGGACAACTTCCCGCCTAATTTAACAACCTAATAAGTAAAATTTATGTATGTTAAGTTATTTTGTAACTTTGCGTTAGGCGCCATTGTGTAGCTGCAAAAATCATGCGAACGGCTAACTGTTCTTAGTTCGAGCATCGGGTGAAGATAAGGCGAACTCTGTTAATGTTTAATGGGACCAGAGACTTATTTAAAGTAAAATATGTCTATTAGGTCTCAAACAAATGTTTTAAATGTTGTTGTAAGTATTAAGTTTGATAAATGCCATTTTAATCACGAGCTTGCGAGCAAGTGTTTAATGAAATGAGTGTCTAGAAAAGTTTATAAACGAGTTGCATACTACAATTTTTCTACGACTAATATTTGTATAGAGCGACATCTAGAAAAAAAAGAATTCACTTAACAATTTCTAACTTGGGAATGTGTATTACCGACGCGCAACTTAAAATGTGAAATTTATTCCTTGAAAATGGACTAATAACCGTTTAAATGATGATATAAAAGCAGTTTTTCACATTGAAATTAAAGAGAATGTTTTACGGGCACTTTACGGTGGAGTCTCCACCTGAAATTTTTAATGCTTTTAGTTAAATCTAGTTTACTGCCGGAAAAATCAAAAGGTATAATTAAATAATGTCCACTTTATTATATTTCAAGAACAAATGTATGTTATTTGACAACTGTTGACTAACTTAAAACTAACTAAAGCGCCTTAAAGCCATAGCTTGTATTTAAAAGATTATTTATTGTTACTAAAACATGTACAATAACAGGCGTTTTAAAGGTGGGAGTTTTATTGTATAACATTACAAAATTTCAATTTAATCATTTTATTCATTTTTATATAGAATTAACCATACTAATCGGAAAAAATATCCCCATGAAAAAATAACACTTTAAAAATTACTTTTTCAAAACCATGTGGCAATAAATTTGCCTTTAGGATGCCTAACACCCTGTATAATTAGAGCATGTTAGGTTTATAAAAACAATTAACATTCATAAATTTAAATTATTTTTCCATTTATGTCACTATTCTGTATATAAATGTTCATTTTAAACAAATAAAATTCAATTTACAATGTAAATATAGAACACGAAGAGAGCATTATTCCTAAATTGCTCAGGCGTGGTAAATATTGTGAGCATAGTGGTTAAGTGATGGAAAAAAGCTTACCCATAAGCAAATTGAATTTTCATAGTGTAGTACATTGATTTTTGTAATCGATACAATAGCATGTACAAAAGAAGTAAACCTTTTGAATCAATTCATATTTATTTAAAAAAAAATTTAAAACTTGTAAAATAGAAAAATAAGTGTTAGTTATTTATTATTAACTATATTAATGTGTTTTAAGTAGACTTTATAGTACTTGCCATGGTTATACCATCCATGGCCATCTATTAAGTTGTGAAGGTTATATTACAATAGCTTTTCGTTTTTAATCATTATTAAGAATATTCGGCTGAAGGACTACGGTCAATAGCCTTTGAACTTGGTTTTAGTTCAATAAAGCATTATTATTATTAAAAATATTTTAATAATCTAAATAAACAACTGGTTTAAAAACCTTTCTGGTTTAGAGGTCGCATAGACTGTGTCTTTTAGGTAGCCTCATAGATAGAAATCTAATGGGTTAAATTCGGTAATCGTCCTTCAAAATTTGTATCCAGCCAGTTACGAAGAAGTCTACTAAAATGTGCCCGACAACCATCTACACATAAAAAAATCTAACATAGTACCAAGAACAGCGCTGTCATTGAATGCATTAAAATTGAAGCAATCTAAATTGTTATTTGCTCAATTAATTACTATTAAACCAAAATAGGGAAACATTTTGCCTAAAAGTCAAAGAATTTATTGCGTTATTAAATATACATACTATAATAACGTTATTAAATATATCAAATTAATATTTAATGCAATAACATTCTAACAAATAAATATCAATATAAACATCAATATATTTAGGAGCGATAACTTTTCTTATTAATTTAAAAACAGTAAACAATTATAAACCAAGTGCTAATTACCTATTAGTATTATAGGAACTGTTATTCAGGAATACGGATTACAAGATCCCATTGGTTTAATGGCTCATCCACAATCCACACAACAAGGTATGTTCTATCTCATGCTAAAAATACTAAAAATCACTGTAACACTGCACAGAGTTTAACGGCGGCCATTTTTGTTGTTTACAATTCTTGTGCTTTGGGTTTGTGCTCTTTAATAATTGTTTTAAACGTTGGGTTTCTTACAGAGGCACTTGTAAACCTCAAATAAGGACATACATTTTACTCCTCTTTTATAATAAATATACCTTATTCTATCAGGGGCTGTCAAATGACAATTTGAAGGTTAATTTGTGGGTTATAATTCAACCTTAAAATTGCCATTTAGCAGTTTTATGACAGCCCTGATAGAATAAAGTTTATTTTTTACATTAGAGGAGTAAAATGGCTGTTCTTAGCACTTTAAGGCCTCTTTTAAGGCTTACTATGAGAAACACAACGTTTAAAACGACTATTAATCTGCACAAACTCAAAGCACAAAAATTGTAAACAACAAAAATGGCCGCCGTTAAACTGTGCAGTGTTGCAGTGATTTTTTGTATTTTTAGTTCGAGATAGAACAGACCTTGTTGTGTGGATTGTGGGCTCACCCATTCATGCTTTGATAGCGTTTTTTCTGTGTAGGTAAAACCAGGCTTGTCTTCGCATGCCAATGGGCATGTCATCTCAGATATTAGCATTCCTGAACTGCTTGGAACGCGTTCCCATCACAAAATCAATAAACGAATTTTTATGTAATTTACGTCCAACAATATTAAGAAGTGTCATATTATTTTAAACAAACTGGCTATTTATACGTCCGACGTATACAAAATTTGGTATACGTCTTGTGCTTTCATTGGCTAGTTTGAAAAAGTTAATCTAACCTATAAACTTCAAAATGAAAATTGTCAGATATTCAAACTGCTGAATAATAACGTTAAAAATATATAAAAATGAAGTAATTTACAAAAATTATGTAAGCAAAATTAAGTATTTGGGTTGGTTTGGGTTGGTTTCGCTCACTTTTGCCCATTTAAGTTGATTGACAGTGAGCGAAACCAACCCAAACTCAACAATGAAAGCTCAAGACGTATACCAAATTTTGTATACGTCGGACGTATAAATAGCCACTTCGTATTTTAAAACCACGCAATCGCTCACTTTGTTGTTAATTTCTTGGTTATTTAAAATAGCCACCTATCAAAATAACTTATTTTGATAGGTGGCTATTATAGAAGTGTTCTAAACTTTCAAATCTAATTATCTAGTAAACGAAAAATGAAATCAAAATTTTACAACAGTGACTTTTTTCTAAATTTAAACAGGAAATTTGAAAAATTATCATTAAAAATATATCCAGTAGCGTAGAAAATAGGACTGGAAAAGTAAAACAATCCTGCTGCATCTGGGCCACTGGTCATTTTTAACAAAAATTACTTACTTAAAGTAATTAATATCTATTTTATATGTAATTTTACCAAATTTGGTCAAAAACGCTTTAATGGCCTGGTCAAGAATACACAAAATGTAAGATAAAGTCCTTAATTATAGTTTTTTTCACATAATAATGCTCTCTAAAAATGAATTAGTCAAAAATGACTAATTTAATAGTTATTAGTCGCTGCTTTTTCACTTGTACCATGGTTAACCATGGAATACCATGGTATCCCAAAATTTAACAGCCAATTCTTATGTAAAATTGTACCCTGAATCCAAAAATACTGTTAACAATTATGAAAGTGAAGCAGTTTTTGAGATATAGTCAATTCCATATTAAATGGAAAATTTACTATATATCCCAAAAACTGTTTTAACTTTTGATGACATTTTCGGATACAGGAGACAATTTTACATAAGAATTGGGACCATGGTATTCCATGGTTAAACATGGTACAAGTGAAAAAGCAGCCACTAATAACTATTAAATTATCATTTTTGACTAATTTTTAGAGAGTGCTCGACCGGATTTTTTGTTTTCAAGTTAAACTAAAAAAATGGCTTTTGTTTAATATTTTTCCAACACTGGTGGTGTATCAAATTTTTTTTTAGGAAACCCTACGAAAATATCCGTCGGTTCACCAAATATGGTTTTTTTAATGTTTAAAAATTAAGAAAAAAATGTTTGATAACTTAAACTTTCTGCAAATTAAAAACGAAAATTCAAATTTCAAGCGTACAATAATTCTCATATTGTAGGACTCATGAGTCCTATTTATTTACCTCATATTACAGTTCTTGAACTAATTACAACATGGGATATTAAAAACTAAAACTAAATACATCACATAAAAATGTAAATGTAAATGTCAAAAGGTACATTTTTATTAAACTCAGTAAATAAATAAAGCTTAAATGTCATCATCTCAGTTGCACCTAACCTAGTCGCCTAGTCAGTGAAATGTATGCTTGGCGATAAATGTGCTTTCTCCGCCTGGTCTATAATGTACTATTTTTACTAAGGAATCTACGATTTAATTTTTCCAATCTTTATGTTATACCCTGTATAAACCTTTTAGGACTTTTGTTTTCTACAACCCTGTACATTTACTGACCCTTAATCGTAAATTAAGACTAGGTAATTACTTTTCCTATTATATATATAAATATATTATGATTTTAACTTTTCTACAACCCCTATATTATAGTATTAATTAAATATTGGCTAAAAAAGGCTGCGTGACTTTTCATCACCATAGTAAAGAAGACTTAATATCGATAAGAAATAAGTAACAAACATAAATAGTTTTAGTCATGCAATATATTTTGTTATTAGTTTTTGTTTCTAATACACTTCTCGTATAAAAGTAGATAGAGTAGCAAGAAGGGGCATAAACTTCTTAAACCTTATCTCAAAAATTGCAGCTGGCATTCCCATTTGAAAATGATATGTAGCACACACCTCCATACTTGACACCTGAGAAAAATTATTATTTTTATTTCCATCTATTTTCAAGAAGTATATATGATCTCCAAGTTTCACATCGTTGTGTGTCAGCGGTGTTGAGGAAACTTTCGTAAATTTATTGCTCATACTTTGTAAAAACATTATAAATATTCAAAAGAAGATATTGGAGACGGCTTATAAGAAGTAACTTTGTTAAAGGAAATACGAAAGTCTTACATTTAAATACAATGACTTTATAAATTCCAAAGGGGAATTAAGAAACAGCTTAAAATAATTGATTTTAAATTATTATTTTAAAGTCTTTAAAAAGTGACAGCACTTGATAAAGTAAAAAAACATTTAATAAAAATTTTCCAACATAAGTGAAAATTAAAACTGCCCTGAAATATTGTGCTGACTGTAATTGTAAAAAGACCTTGCACTACCACTATAAACACCACTAGGAATGTTAAGTCGAATGGATACTTTCCATTAGGAGTAGCTGCATTTCTGCCATTGCCTAACCTTATTAAAGTGTTTTACATTTTCAAGGATCTTTTCTCAGTGGCAGCTTGTGAAACTATTAAAATATTTCATTTGTTTTTACTTTTCTCATAAAACATAATTTTCTCTTAGTCTGTTTATTTTTAAAATTCAATATTTTTGCCATGTCATTAAAATAATAAAAGTATTAATTTTTAATATTTAACCAGTACCGGCAAATACGGCGGTGTTATATGACTATTAGAAAAACGATTAAATGTTTTAATACTGGATGGTGTGATAACAATACTTTTGAAAAATTACTGGAGGAATGTGAAAAACGCCCTGTTTAAAGTTTGGAAAGATAAAAAGTGTATTGCCGGATATTTTACAAATCCATTTTACCATTTTATGGGTTTGCTAGTAATACAAGCTATATACATTTTTTCCATTCCATCCTAAATATTACCAGTTTTTTTGCGGCTGTCAATGCCATTCCTTTTTTTTAATGTGTCTGCTATTACTTTGTTCCAGGTTTTTTAAGTCTTTCATTCTTTTGCCTTCTACACTTTTTTACTTGCCTTTTTTTAACTTAGTCGCTGTAGATTTCCCCACCAGCTTAGTTGCCTTTTTTGCATAAAGTCTTTGGTGGATTCAATTTTAAGATCTTCTTTTATAACAATATTTTTAACTCTATCCATTCTAGTAACTCTTTTAATATTCCTGAGATATCCACCATTCGCAGCCAAACGTAAATATCGGTCTAAAGATATTTATTTTACTTATTTTAAGACTCTTTTTTTCTGTATAAATTTGTTTTTTATTTATTGCTTTTTCCACTCTTTTGTTTATTTCTCCTTTTTGTCTTTCATTATTTTCTAATTCTACCCCCAGGTATTAAAAACTTTCTACTTGCTCTATTTTTGTCCTAATATTTTTTATGTTTAGTTCTTCTATAATAATGATTTTCGTCTTGTTTATGTTTAGCTTTATGCCGTATTCTTTTTGAGTTTTGTTCAAGTTGTTCCGTAGTTCATTTTTGTTTTTTTCCATAGTTAGAATGTCATCTGCTCCCGCTGATATTTTAATCCTTTATAAAATTATGTTTCATACAAGTATATTTTTTATCTTTAGCTTTCGTTTCTTAATTATATCATCCATAAAGAATATATACAATGATGGCCATTCTATTTTGTTGATCACTGCGTTTTCCTATGCCTATTATTTTAAGAATTCATATCGTATTTTTATTAACTTTTTTTTCTTTTAATACTTTTATAGTCTTTTTCTTGTTATCTTGTCATATCTATAAATCCTTAATATATTTTCGTTTCCTGTTGTATTATTTTTTGTGTAAATTGTTTAAATAAATATTTGTTATCCTGTATACTTGTTCCCCTTTCTAAACTCACTTCGATTTTCCAGCGTATTTTCCATTTTAGGCCTAATTTTTTGTCTAATAACTAAGAAGTTTTATGCCTTTGTAGTGTCTCTTTTATCGCACTTTTTATGAATGGGTACAATTATGCCATTGTATCATAACTAAACTTTTATACAGGGTTCCCCATAATAGACTACCCATTTTATTTTATTAATAAATTCCCTACAAGATAACTTAATAAGTTGTTCTTTATGGGAATATCTACTATAGTCTTTGGGATTTAAGTTTATTATTAATCAAGTAGGCGCCTGTCACAAATAAGTTTTAAATTAATAATTTCCTGGAACGTAATTTTTTCTACGAGAAGTTTGTTAGTTTTCATCAATAATTATTTAAATTATTTAATTTTTTTGCTTTGAGACATTATTTAAACATCCGTTTGAACTTTCATGGATTACTCAGTCCAACAACGTGGGTTTTGTGTAGAAACTTACATAAGAAGCAATTCGATAGAAGAAGTTAGGCGTGAACTCCGGCGTCAGTTTAATAACAACAATAGGGGTCACGCGCCAAATCGTAAAACTGTTAAGTTCATTCATTGGCGTGAAAATGGTTCTGTATAAAATTTGAAGAACAGTTCGTACACCAGAAAATATTGAACGAGTTAGAATTGCGTTTACGACTTTACCACTTTTTATCTAATATTGAAAAATGTGTTGAAGTTGGTGGAGGTCATTTAGAAGACGTGATTTTTAAAAGTTAGAATTAAATTAGCCAAATATTTATAAGTTCTCATAAATCCCAAAGAGTTTGCTGTAATTTAGTATAATAAAAAGTTTGTTTTGTTAACTAAAAAATTTTTAATTCAAATGTTAAAATGGGTAGCCTATTATGGGGAACCCTGTATAATACTTATACTCAAATTTACAGCCTTTAAGTATACATATATCAATAACAAACAAAAGTTGGTCATTTTTAAAACATACAAGTTTTACCTAAAACCTTAATGTAAATTTAAATGAAAAATTGCGCAGGAAAAGCAGATTTAATATTTCACATTTTTACTAATCCACTTAGTCGTTTAGTTTAAAAGAAATAAGTAAAAATAATTTTTAAAAATACCAAAAACAATTTTAACAAATTAAGCTATTTCTTTACCGAATTTGTTTATAAAAAATAGATTAATTTAATCCACTTTTTACTTGTAGTGCATAGGAAAGTTCGACTATCACCCAACGCCAGTGACTGGACAACTAAATATCTGTTGTCATGTTAACGCGAATTATTCCTCCTCTTAAATACCGAATGATGCTATGATGTGTCAACTGTGTAGGTATATAAAAATAAAAATACGATATAATTTAAATATAAATAAAATATGTTAACAAAAATTAAACAATGAAATTCCTTAATTTCATATTTAATATTTTTAAGGAAAATACATACGTAAATTTGCCATTATAAACCTATTTAATACTTTCTTAACATATTTTCAAACATGAATTTAAATTTTATACAAGCAATTTTCTTGGTGCGAGCTACTGCTTTTAATATAAGAATTTTCTCCCGTTTATTTTGTCAACTAATTGGCTATCTTGAAACGTATTTTATTTTTATACGACCATTTAAATTCTTCGTTCCGACAATCTATTTACATTACGAACAGCCCAAAAATTATGCTGCCATAAAAATTTTCTTTCCGAGATTTTTATAAAGGATCTTTTATAATGCATGTATTATTATAATAGATTATAGATTAATACCGGCGCATTCGCCAATTTTGTTAGTTTATGTTTTTTAAAATATAATTTCCTACTAGTAGTTTTAACTTTAATTAAACGTTTTAATATAAGTAAATCATCTATTGTAAAAAATAAACCTAATTGCTGTCATAAAACTGTCAAATGACAATTTTAAGGTTAAATTATAACCCACAAATTAACCTTCATATTGTCATTTGACAGCCCTGATAGAATAAGGTATATTTATTATAAAAGAGGAGTAAAATGGTTGTCCTTAGCACTTAAAGGCCTTATTTGAGGCTTACAAGTGCCTCTGTAAGAAACCCAACGTTTAAAACAATTATTAAACAGCACAAACCCAAAGCACAAGAATTGTAAACAACAAAAATGGCCGCCGTTAAACTCTGTGCAGTGTTGTAGTGATTTTTAGTATTTTTAGCATGAGAGAGAACAGACCTTGTTTTGTGGATTCTTGTTAAAACCAAACAGTGACTATTTGCGGATGTGACGGCGTCTCAATAAGGGCTTCTGGATTGTTTCAAGTCAAATCGAAGAATTGTGTTTGTTTTGTACTAAAAATGAGGTTAAATTGGCCCATTTACGAACCAATCAACTGCCCAAAATCATATTTAAACACAAATGACATAAAAAAATGTTTCCAATAAAGCCAATACCATGCACATTATTTTTATGTATTTTATTTTATTTTAAAGTTTAAAACTCTAAGAAAACCCCAGTTTGGATACTATTTAGACAAGAATGAAATAAAAAACATTAAAATAGTTCTTCTATATTAAAAATTAAATATATCATAAGACATCATTTTCTCGTACTAGCGCAAATTTACAGAAAGAACCACTAAGGAGCGTGATTTGAAATATACGGAAAGGAATGGGAAATTATAATAAATATTGCGATTTATCGATTTATTTTGCAGTTGGTAGTACCAAATGTGAACTTAACCTTAATTTAAAACGCAAATAATACATAACAGCATATACGCTAAAGAAGAATCGCTAGTAGCGCCACCACTCGGCTGTTATCATCGTAACAAAAGTACAATTTTTGATAATCAGCTGTCAAATGCGTGTGTTATAAACGAGTGTTTTTGAGAATAAAGCCGGAAATCTGTTAAAAAATATCGAAATAAAACCAAGGCACGATTTGTTGTGTTGTTGGGTGTATTTCTAGAGGAAATCCTGGGTTAAGTTTTTATCGGTTTTCCAATAAACAGTGTTAATGCTAATGAAAAAATTAATTTTATACAGTCCATGTTAATATAAATTGTATCTATTAGATACAATAAATACATATTTTAGTAATGATTAACGTTAAAAGTGTAAACATTTCAATTCAGTAAAAATCGTCAAATAAATAATTTGTCTTAATTCAAACAGCCTTAAGCATTATTAAAAGCCTTGATTAAGAATTCTTTAAAGTCTCCACTTAACGGTAAAATACCATTATATTATGTATTCTATATAATATTATGTTGCCATGAATTCTTATGTACATTTTGTTGTTTAAAATGCAGTTGTCGGCGTGTTTTAGAGAACTCAAATATAAAAATGGTTGATTTTAAGGTTATGTTTGTGCAAAAATTATTTTTTACCAATTTCTTAAAAATGTCCAAACTTAAATATAAAGTATATTAGGTAAAGTTATCATTAGTTAATTCTGCACCAAAAAATGTACTTACCGAATTGGATACTTTGGCAAAACATGAAAATGCAACGATTTAGTTCTTGAATTTTATTTACAATTAAAAACACAATAATTCACCATGACCCCTTAGATAAAATACACACACTAAAGTAACTTTATAAGCATTTAAGCGTTGATCAATGATATAAAGAATAATCAATCGAAATCGAGTACTAAATCAGTTTTTTATTTTTAACTAACTTCTGCCTTCCTCTCTTTTGTGAGAAAACTACCCATTTATTTGAAAATGATGTACAGTTCGAATGCTTTAAATGTATTTTTGACAATTCTTAAATTCACGCAATGCTTTTGAAGTCCAACAGATGGCGTGCCCGTTGCGAAAACCCGATACTTATTTAGTGTATAATATTTAATTTATGACTAACCTGCAGTACTGTTGTTAAGATGTACAATAATTGCACACTGAAAAATAGGAATGTTAAAAAATTATTCTAAATTATGCAACCTAACGTTTTTAATAATAATGACATATCCCTTGAAAATGGACTAAGAAACTTTTAAATCCGATATAAAAGCAGAAAACCACCCAAAATGTTTAGTAATTTATCGGCAAATACTTCAGCCCGTGAATAAAACGCCATAAAGACACAACTTGTCAATGTGTATTTAAAAGGTCACTTAGTGTCATAGAAACATGTAGAAACATGTACGATAATGGGCGTTTTATATGGTAGGTATATATTTTAATCAAAATAAAATATATTATTTTCTGGTCGCCTCTAGAAAACTTTTAAGGAAAAGTTACATCTTAGTTAGTTGTGCCATTTTCCAAAGTTTCAATAAATATGTCGTGGGTGCATTGTCGCCTGTACATTTATGGGGCAGGACAGGATGTTTATAAAGACATCGTGTCGACTGGTCTGATAAAGAAATAGAGCGGAATTTTATAGAGCGGTATGCCGCTATAAATTACAAAACTAAATATAATAATTTTATGCAAATAACGACCGCAAATTTATGAATACGACTTAAACTTTTCAAATTTATGCGGCAACTAGATTTACTGTTGGCTTGGCTATCACATAACATATGCCATGTTGTCAACTTTACCAAATCTACCTCTATGAAATGACGAAATATGGTTTTAAAATTTAAGACTATTTTATTAAAATGTCAGTGTAAACATGCATAATTTAATTGTGTTATGTGGCGAAAATGTTAAATAACTATTCATGTTTTAATAAAATTTGTTTATCAATAAAGTTTATTTGTATTTTATTATTTGGTACATTTTTGTTAATTTCAACTCAGCGAGACCCTAGAAAAAAAGGTTCTGGTTTAACAAGAAACAACTTTTTTTGTAAAACATGGTGTAATCGTCGCGTGAATTCTACAAGGTTTCAAGTACATTTTAGTAAATTTTACAGTAGAGCAATTTGTATGGTTTACATTAACACAAATATTAGTATGATTTATATTGCAACGGTTTTTGTAAAATAATCTCTTACTAACGTGTTTAACATTAAAATATGTGAAAATTATAGTATTGTAAACTATAGAACATTTTGAAAGTAGTTGGAACCATTTAACCTTACTTATTAAAATAATAAAACGCGTGAATAGCAAATAAAAATGCATATTTTGTTTCTTAATTTTGTGCTTCACGTTATTAATTCAACAATACTTTTATGGAATCCTTATCTTCAATGTACATCCATTTATAAGAAAAATACATATACAGCCCGTAGCTAATCGAATGTTAATGAGATTTTTTGCATTATAATCATAATTTTCAAGGTCGTCTTACCTGCTCGACCTTTCGTCATGTCGTTTATCAGTATAAATTATCACACAAGCTACTGTGACGCGCGTTGGAGGGAGGCGAGGCCACGCCCGATACGTTTCCCAATATTCGGTTTTACTCTGAAAGGGGTCTATGTGCTCTACTTATCTTCTGGAACCGTAGCTTATTTAAATTAAAGTGTCACTTAAAACAACATGGAATTAACAATTATCCTGTCATCTTTAGGTCAATAGTAAAGATTTGAAAACTGAACGATGCAGCAGATGCGTTGGTGTGCATATTTCAATTTTGAGGTGTAGGGGAGTGGAGTGTAGGTACTTAGAATCCTGTGGAACTTGCTCTCCCCCCTCCTAAGTGATCTTTTAAATACACATTGACAAGCTGTGACTTTAGTTAGCTTTAGGTTAGTTGACAGTTGTCAAATGTCGTCGAAATATACTCTTCTTGTAAAAATCAAAAAATGTGTTTTCTAAAAGTTAACTAATATATGTTGTTCTTTTTTCTATTTCCAAAAGGCATTGCCTGTAAGCCTTTTTTTAAATTTAGATATAGTACGTTAATAAAATAAAATTTTTAAGAAAATCTACGTGTAAAATAATAAAAGTATACATCAGAGTGTTTCCGAATAGCTTTTTTTTGGCCAAACAAATAAACTCCTCAAAAGATAAGATCTCTCCCTTATAAGCATGTCGAAATCTACTTTTGCGGGGAAAATCATAAATTTTTTCTTTTTTTATTAATTTCTATGACCTTTATGATTTATGTCATAAGAAAGATGTATTGTGCTGGAAAATAAATAACCTTGAATTACAAACTTGATAGATTAAGTCTTCAAACTCTGTTTTTATGTAGGAAATAATAAAAAATCTATTTATAGGCTGTTTAATTCTCATTTACTACTCTCTTAAAATGAATTAGTCAAAAATAACTAATTATAAGTCATATTTAAATAATTATCATAGCGAAAAAGCAGTCACTAATAATTAGTCAAATTCTACTGAATGAAATAGTAAAATTAGTAGATTTAAATTTAAAAAAAGTTTTGACACAGCCGGGGATTGAACTCAGGTCTGTCACTTGTCAAGCTTGTCAAGCTGTTGTCATAACCCATTCAGCTGTCAGCCGCTTTTATAAAAATCAATTTTATTTGTCAATAAATATTGTTCATAATATTTTAAAGTTGAATATATTATTTGTGTTGCTATTTTGAGCTAAACTTTTTGCATCTTTATTTGTTTTTATGGGTCATTTAACCATGGAGCTTAGGTATATGCATTTAATTCAAATAATACTTTGTTGTTGGCCGCAAACGATTAAAGAATTTAGTTACTTTTAACTCTCAGAAATAGTCAAAGATGGGGACTAATCTTAAATTAGTCAAACTTTAACTATTTCCGTTGTAAAAAATAAACTATATATAAAACTATTTAAAAGTGAAAACGACTATTTTATAAGTAAAAAATGCTGGTACTAATTCAATAGTAGAATAATTTCATTTTTAGAGAGTACCTACCTTAAGATTATAATTTTAATATTTTATTTCAGTATTTTGGTCATAATTTTTTTATAGTGGTAGAAAATAAGAATTGGACGGTACCCAAATATTTTTTTCAGTATATCAATAACAATATTGCATAAAGGTAATTAAAATGAAAATTTCACTATTTTTTCCACAAAAACGGCTACTAACCCTCAATTTTTTCAAAACACCCTGTTTATATAAATTATATTATTATTTGAATAAACCTGTTTTCTTTTAGTAAAATAATTATTTTAAAAAATAAATGGTAAAATAACTACAAAACATAATTTTTAATATTTAGTATTATTTTTGACATCAAAAAATTAGATAAGACAAAATTAAAATATTCATTTAAGCAAAGTAAAATTGCCTCCTAAATCTTCGTAATTTATCCACAAAAGTTTAAAACTAAAAAAATATTTCGTTTAATACAAATTAAAATAAAACTGGGAAAAGCGTTTGGGTCCTAAGCGTTAACACCTTTAGCAAAATGTATTAAAACATAATTAAAAGATCCAATTAGTCCCTAACCCAGAACTAAAAGTCGCTAAAAGCAGCGACAACAGCGCTCTTAGCGTAATTGTCAGCTCTCGGCAGTTAAGTTACTGGGAATGTTGCAGGTTGTTGCATGTCCTGTTCTCACTTAGATTTACGAATGACAAGGGTAGTCTCTCTATGCTAAGCGACTAATCGCCCGCCGTCCCAACCCTTTCCCTTACCTAGCTACCCTTATCTGGACTGAACTAGATAGAGAAATGCCGTGGAGTAGACCTACGCGGTACCCTACTTTATGGATTACTTCCCCTTTGAACAATGGGGATGCTACAGTTATCACTGTCCTAAATATATGTTTAATTTATATAGGAAGGCATGTTTCGGTATATTAATTTTCCTCTGGATGTTTTGGTTTATTAAAACATAAAACTAATGGACGCAAATTATTAGTCCAATGTTTAAATAAACGAGGCCACTATAATTTTAATGGCAATACTTTATATAATGATCTAAAATTATGAAACAATTATATTGGTTATTTAATTAAAATTGTCGTGGTTTAATAATATAACTAACATATGACAAAATGGGGAAGGGTCGGCTCGGAAAGATACAGTCCGCGGATCCGGGTCAATTAAGTTAGTGACTGATGTATGTCCGACTGGAAAATTATCCTTTTTGGCTTAAACTCAAGAGTAAAATTAATAATAACGTGCAACTCATACATATTTGTAAAGTTTTGCCGGTTTTGACTTGAATGGGCTAGCTCTGATAAATTAAGTAAATTAGTGCAACAAATCAAAGAGTATCGTCTGATTTTTTATGGCCGATAATTCATAAGAAACCCACCGATACTTCCTTTGTATCATTCCTAGCCTTAGTAAACGAAAATAGCTTGATGCGTCACTTTTTATTGAGTTTAATCAGGATTTATAACTGCTATTTATTTTTAAGGTTATCTATAAACTCTCAGGCAGTTTTAACCTCACTTTTTTCAATTTTAACTAAAGCCAATTTTAGCACGTATAATATATTTTTATTCGACACCCATTTCATTTCTTAACTTTAACCGATGGGCGAAAGTTTTCCCCTCCGACTAGTCGGCGAAATAGCATTTTGCCCACTGGCTGAAGTTGAAAAAAGTGAGGTTAAAATTGCTTGACAGTTATCATATGTCAAATACAATTGGCTTCAAATTCCTTGTGGTATTTAATAAAAATATTATGTGCGACTATTGATCAAAAGAGAGGAATCCCCTCTTTTCTCCACTAGTCGTATTGTACGACTGTATGTAGTATTATTTAACTTGCAAGAAATATGTAATTTCGTATTCCTGGTGAGAGTGGGCGAAGTAATGATATAATATTACTTACTATTTTTTACAAACCCCATTATATGGGTTTAACGAGTAAAAACATAATGTGAGTGACTTAATACTAAATCCTATATGTCAGCCAAACTTATTTCAATATGGAAGCAACCTCAAGATGGCGGATTAACTATTGGGTTTCAAATGGTTTAATGAGTACTTTCTGTTTTATAACTTCCTTGATATGGATATCAAATGAAAGAGTTTGTCAAGCGGAAAACTTTAGGTACGTCATTCTAAATTTTAGGATTTTAAATAAATTACATTACTTTGTCGTTTAAGGTGCGTTATTCAGTTATTTTAAACTATTATTTTAATTAATAAATTGATTTATTTATTTTCCTAATTAAGCTCGCAACAACAAAAGACAATAAACAGAAACATTAAATAATATAATATATATATATTAGGGTGTTTCAAAAAAATCGACTTTTTCTTTTTCTTCAAATGGTCGGCAAATTCTTTCAGAGGATGTCAACACAAAGACCTCGTCAAAATTTGAGCTTTTAATTTGAAGATTTAGAGGTCGCGGATCGCAATTTTCTATTTCCCATTTAAATAACATGGGAATTTTTTTTTTTAACTTTGAAATTTTATACGTCTGAATCAAATCAACTTATGTCAAGGATCATCTTAGATTTTTATAGTAAATTTAACGCTCTACAAAAAAGGTCTCCTATCATTTTTCTATGAATTGATTCCTTCCAGAGTTATTCGAGGCCAAAGTTTGATTTCCATCGAATTTTCGCGTTTTTTTAACATTTATGGTACAATTATCATTATACGGGTGTCCCGAAATCAGGGGGCCAAACTTAAACAGTGCATTATTTTTATAAAAATAACACTTTTTTTGTTTAATAAACATGTATCAAAAAATGCTCCCTAAAGGAGCTACGGCCCCCTGAATAGGAGCCTAAGAGGATAATTTTTTTAAAACTATTCCTAGAGGGTTGAACATGAACAAATGAATTTTCAGTTGGTACTTTGGTAATTTTGACATGCTGAATCTAGATCTATGATCAAAACTGTTAAAATTTAATCATAGGCGTAACATTTGGAGGGGGCCAAGTTACAAAAATAGCCCCAACTTTTTTCTGGGTTAATAATTTAATTTTTTTTATGAAATTATGAGAATTTATAGTTTTTTACGAAAAATAGGTACTCTTGATTTGAATTGCTCAGACGCACCATTTTCGAGAAAAATGCATTTATAAATAAATTACTTTGCATATTATACACATCTCATATTTTCATTAAAACTTTGTAGTAGGCTTTGGAAAAAAGTGACGTTTTTTTGTTTTTTTTTTACAACACTTCCTATGTTTCAGATATAAATATGTGATTTTTTTACTACATGATGCTAAAAGTTGAAAAAACGAGAAAATTCGATGGAAAACAAACTTTGGCCTCGAATAACTCTGGAAGAAATCAATTTATAGAAAAATTATAAGAGACATTTTTTATAGAGCGTTAAATTTACTATAAAAATCTAAGATGTTCCTTGCCATAAGTTGATTCGATATAGACGTATAAAATTCCAAAGTTAAAAAAAAAATTTTCCTATGTTATTTAAATGGGAAATAGAAAATTGCGATCCGCGACCTCTAAATCTTCAAATTAAAAGCTCAAATTTTAACGAGGTCTTTGTTTTGACATCCTCTGAAAGAATTTGCTGACCATTTGAAGAAAAAGAAAAAGTCGATTTTTTTGAAACACCCTAATATATATATATATAGTAACACAAGAGCGTGAATTAAAAAACGTTAAAAATAAGATTGAAACCCAACAACACTACTAGTTGTTGATATATCAACTATAGTTGGACAGTGCAGTGTTATTAAAAATCTAAGAATTAGTTGTGAAAACAAATAGTCCACTTCAAAGACAAAATTACTTAAAAAAGGGAACTAAAATTAAGCAACAAAAAACATGCATTATGTTAATTGTTATATTAAATCTGTTATTATTCTTATTCGGATTCCTTATAGGTAGGTACCTTTTTAACGAGTGTGCTAAGTGCGAACTATCTGAAAAAAAAAGCCATTACTGGTTTTTAAACTGAAATTAAGGGATACACTAAAGTGGGTTAAAGTTACGAGATAATTATATTGTATCAAATTTCTTTATAATTTGATGATTTCAGAATGATGTCTTATTTAATTGTGTGTATGTTATTTTTGTGTTCATTTTTGTAGGTATGTGGTAATTTTTTTATGTACACATATAGGAACATTTCTTCCCAATGTCCAACAAATACTTTTATTACTTGGTCTACAAAAAGGTTTGTTGAAATATTTATATATAATGAAATCTACAAAATATTTGTTATAATTACAAATAACTTCAATTATTTAATATATTACAGTTGGTTGTAAACTTAACATAAAGTTATGTGGATATTAATTAAATAAAATCTGGTTAATATTTGGTTAACACATATTTTTTACTGTGTTTGCACCTATACCTTTAGTAGTGTGTAGTGTTTGTTAATATTTACAACACAGTTTAGCTATAATATAATAACTTCTACACCCTAGAGTTTTTTCAAAATTTTCTCATAACAACTAATAATCGTGCCCGAACTTTCTTAAAATATTAAATGTAAACAACACAACAATTGTTCATACAATTTTATATTTAAATGATGGCTACTTAAAAAAACACCAAATTGGTTACTTCCATTAAATCAGTATGGGCCATGTTAATTTCGTCTTGCGATAGTCACTTAATTTAACATCTTATTAAACTAAACAGTTCTGGCATAATCCAGAAAATAAAAAAACTGAAGATTTATGCAGTCATTACCCAGTTTTTTTTATAGAAGTTAAGGACAGCGGAAATTAAAAAAGAACTCAATACTACGTTAAGAGAGTTTTCACCATCAGATAAAAATGTTAGTCGCAGAGTAAGATTGGTCACACGAGGTCTAGCAGTGGAGTCATGCTGTGTAAAGAATAATTATTTTATTATATTTTAATACAATTTTTGGTGACAATTATAAAAATCATAAACTACATACGAGACTCAGTCACTCCATATATAATCAACAAATTTGAATTAAAAAGTGTGCCGCATGATTTTTAATTTAAATAAAAAAATTTGAGGTACCAGAAATGCTAATCCACCATCATTTATTTTTTTAATGTATAACTTTTAATCATTACCCATCCAAAGTCAAAAATTTGGTCAATTTTATACTTGTACATAATAGGCTCTAGCTTTTAACTTAAAATAGGTATTGCATTTTTTTATGCCTTATTTGATTGGGTAGTAAATGTGCATTTCATATTTTAAAATAAAATTAAACAGTAACTACTAGGAACCAAATAGTGACAATCTAAAATTTATAAAAAAAATTTCATTTTTATCATTTTTAATTGGACCCTTTTTTTATTTAAATTAAAAATCATGTGGCACACCCCATTTGTTGATTTCATATGGAATGACTCATACAGAATCATTATTGTAGAAAAAATATAGTAAACTTTTCTAGACACTCATTTAATTAAGCACTCGCTCGCAAGCTCGTTGTGCCTAAATTAAATTCGTTTATAAGACTTGATACATAATATATTATTAAAAATTAAAATAAAATGCATCAACACGAACAAAAGTAAACAAAACAATATACAAACTTGTTCAGAAGACCTTAATCCTACACATGTATCCGGAAGGACAGATAAAATAAGTTTTCCAGAAAACATATCTGATATTTTCGGTGCTTTAAAGATGAATGATGTTTATATTTCTAAAATGTATTTTTAAGAAAACAAAGATTTAAATATTAAAATTAAGTTTTTAAAATTATTTTATAATATTATACAAATCCAATACAATAAAAATTACTTTTATTTAAAACAAAAATTTGCATTCCGTTTTTTAAATCCTCGCTCCTAATAATCAATGTTAAACGAAGTAGAATTACATGTTAAATTAGGTTTAGTATGTCGAATTTTATGTTAAAACTGGTACGTACATTAAAGAGGGATTGAATATACATTTGAAATAATGCTTTTGACTTCGATCATGTAAATTATCCGTAAAACCCCGAAATTTATGACTCTATCAAGTTGATCTAGTACACTATTGTATTCAACAGTATCTGACAATGACGATGCTTTTTATTATTTGCCTGCATTGAAGCGTATTTGAATTAATAGCGCCCGCAAAAAGGCTTTTTTACCTTTTTTATGACGCAATTTTACATTTATTCGCTGCCAGTGATACTCTCATCTAGCCGACTATCCATCTTTTAACTTTTGCCTCAAAAATACTATTTCACGAGAATATTAAATATTTTTCAAAGCCTTTGGCTTTTAGTTTTCTCGTATTTTGGTTAACAAGGAAAAATCGCGAACGAAATTATAAATTTGCAAGTTGATTGGATGGATAAGTTAAAATTTAGTTATTTCTTTTTTCTATTATTTCAAAGGAATATGTTTTCAAAAAGTTTTAATTTTAAATATAACATACTAGATTGCATTCAGGCTATTATCACAAAAGAAGAGACTTGGGTAAATCATCCGAGTGAATAATGCGCATAATCTCGAGTGTAATATTACTTTATCTACTTTAGTAAGTAGATAATTAAATGATATTCAAAAATAAAATCTGACATCTGTCAAATGGTTAACCTAACTTCCTAGCAGCTTTAAATGTATCATAGTGGCATTCTCCCAATTTAAAACCTGATTGGTTCAAATCACAGTGAATATGGAAATCGACCAATCCCTGATGCCTAGAAACGTGGATAAAGAGTTCATTATTGCCGTTGTTAGGCAGGAAATTTATAATGTTTATCATTATTCACGAAAAAAACATTATATTGTGCAATAGGAGTACATAGATAAAAATTTATAAAAGCATGAAACTACATTTTAAATGAATGGTAAAAGTTTAGTCATTTAGGCAGGGTTAGGCGACATCGGAATTTTTTTGTTTCAATATTGTTTTTAGGTTATAAACTAACAATTTAAACAATACCCAAGTAAAAACAGCCAACTTGGTAAATAACGGACACCCTTATATATATTTTTATATGAAAGGAAAATGAAAAATTAAAGTAATAAATGTATTCATTTTGCTTAGAAAATTGGCATTAGTAGGTATATTGTACCTAATTAAAAATAAAATGCCCAACCAGAATCAAAGATTAACAACAAACGTGTTCTTTGATGACAAAATTGCCAAAAATATTTCCTGACTCATGAAAGAACGTATTTAATTATTAATTTTAATTTACTAAAACTTCTCTCACATATTTGGACATTGAACTTTTAAATTATTTGCGTAAATTATTTGCAATATACTGAGAGAAATGAGAGCACTTAAAGCTATTTTTAAATTAGAGACTTTGAGAAGGTTTAAAAATTGGTCCTGAAAAATGAAAATTTTGTTATAAACTGGAGAAGTGTTTTATTTTCTAGACTTTATTAAAATGTAGTACTTCAAATATTATAATATATTAAATATTAATATATTAAATATATTTAGAAATTATTTTGATGAAAAAATGCATTTTATGCCACTTACGAATTGCCGCTGCAATGTAATTTTTCATCAAATCATCTCCGCATTTCGGTAAATTCCCGAAAAAATCAATTTAGTTATTGTTTTTTATTTAAAATAACTTAACTACAGTTATATATATCCGAAAAAGAACGAAAAATCCTCTTTTCTACTCGCGTGCGCAAAGTAATACTTACCGCACGCATTTGCGTGCGCAAAGTTGTACTTTTCTGCACGCTTGTAAATGCGTTAATGCCGGAAGAAAATTTATAAATCATAAAGCCTTTAATATTATTTTTAATTAAAAACAAAAAATATTGCTAAAATATTTTAATATATTTAATATCTGCACGCTTGTACAAAAAAATTTAAAGTTAAAAATGGAAACTAATAAAAAAAATTGCGATATATCCTTGCTTGTAACATATGCACAATGTAATTTGTCTGCACTTCTCGTTCGTGCAATTGCAGTAGCGTGCGGAAAATATAACTTTGAGCACTTGTTGGGAAAACAACAATTTTTCAATTTTTTTTTAGGTCGGTCGGCTCGCCAAACCAGCGCGCGAAATTTAAAAGGTAGAGCGTTTCCGGACATATTATGTCGATATGTATGGTATAGCCAACATCCTTGTTTTTGACTTATACTACTATAGAAGGTGGCAAAACGGACCTAAAAATTAAAATTTATGAAGTGTAAAATTTAAAAATAGCGACATTTAGAGGTTTGTTTTGCCGCCCTCTAAACTGCCGCCTGGGGCAAGGGCCTCCTAGATCCTGGCCTGTTATTAGCGTCACAATAATAAAAAACTATATTTTATTAAATATTCCAGTTTCTTAAAGTGGCTCGGATTGAATATTAGACAGAATGGTCATTTTCCATATTGTTCTGTCTTTTTTATCATATAGTGGACAGTTAGTTTTCATAACGTCACAAATATTTCTTATTTGATAAACAGTCCTCTGTACATATAGCAGAAGTCCCGAATAAGAAAACGTTTACATCAAAATTATCAAAATCTTTAATAAAATCTGACTTAAAAAATTCACATTTTTTAGAAAAAAATATAAAAAAAGTTCCAGATGGAACACCCTGTATTTAAGACGGTTATAAGGTCTTACATGGGGCGCACTGTATAATACCCTATTTGCAGTATTCTCCCAACATGCATATTAAGGGACTAATTTGTAGTGTTACAGTTTGTATCATTAAAACAAAGAGAAAATTCCTGCAACTACTACTAAAATTCATGTCATCAATTTTTGAGACACTCTTCAGTTATTCTACATGAATGCGTTAATTGCCTCGATTAAATATGCATTCCATATCACTTATGCACATATCCTTTACATATTGCATACAATACCAATATTTTTCCAAATTTGACTTGTTTGTGGTAAGTCTTTATTTAGCTCACAATAACAATCAAAATAGTGGAAATTATATTTTAGTTTTGAATATTTATTTTTATTAATTAATGATATTTAGTATTGTTGTTAAATTAAATAAAAATTAGAAAAAATGCTATATAAAAGTCCTAAATTTATTTATTTTTGGAATCCACAGTATTTATATTAAAATAAAAAGTGGCATTCCAATTTGTCAATAAAATTATACTTGTTTCTTTGTTCAGAGTTACTGAAAACACTAAAGAAGGGACGAGTCTTGCTGCTGTGTGTAAGAAACTAATGAAATTCTTAAAATTGTTATGGGAAAAAAGTTTTGTCCCCGTATTTGGAACCAGCAGATTCTCTACCAATAAAGGAATATTATAAGAAGTACATGTCAATTAAAAAACCTATACAAAACGATGGCAAGAATAATTGCTCCAGAAAATTAACTGGTTTCAAGAAAGCTGGCGAAAAGAAATGTTTTGCTATAGCATCTTGTTAATGTTACTTTTTCTTTGCTTTTTTAAATAAAATTTCACGATGCTTGACAAGAATTTGACCAAAGGACAAGGTATAAAAATATTAGGCATGGGATAATATAAGGAAACCTGGAATACCTACCACTAACTAAATTGGATAATAAGTTAGATTTAACAGCACTGATTATTTTATAGACAAACCTTTTTTTCTACTATAGGAGGTTACATTTTAGACAACCATCCAGTTCTACTTTTCCCAATTTTGCTGTCACTCCACAAATAAGAAAAATATTACCTAATTTAGCGTACTCTTATGATAGAGTCAGAGTCTCGGATAGATCAGTAGCAATTTTGGTAAGCGCAGACTTCTCTAAAATACAAAGTAAAATAAGATTCTTCTGAAGAGAACAAATCAAATGCTGCACAAATCTAAAAAGAAAATTTAACGAGTCAGAACCAATCGTTTAAAGCAGCTTTTTTGATGACCGAAAAAAAAACATAGTTTAGTCGAAAAGTTAAAAAGTTTTGTGGAAAAACCGTAGTTGAAAAACAATTTGTGTTGGTATCTAAAACAGCCTCAACTTACCTCGGCCATGTCACTTCAATATCCAATAATTTGATATTATTCTTAGTGACTAAATAGAAACAAATAATTTCCCTCTGTTAAATTTATTCTGATATTATATAAGAATGAAAATCCTCCAAAAATTATTTTATTACTTTTGTTACATTTATTATATTTCGAAAGATAAAATTGTCAAACTGCACTAATATCTTCATAATAAAACATTACCTGCAATAATTGTTTTATATAAGTTTGTTATTAGATAAAGTTTAAAATCATTTTTGAAGAAGCTACTGTAAAGGTCGAAACAATAGAATAAAAATATTTTTTATTTATTTAAGCTTTAAGTTTGGCAACTTAATTTATATAATATTAAGACAGGTTAAATAAGAGTAATAATAAAACTTTCTAATATATCTTATCAATACTTCTTAATGTAAAATGTACCTTTAAATTTATTTATTTTCTGTTAAACAAAAACTTTTTTAAATTATAAATTAACAACATTTTAGGATAAAGACTTCAAACTTTAAAAAATAAATTATTACAACCCCTGACTGACCTAAATTTAAACCTCAACAATATGTTACAATAAAGTTGGGCAACATAAATTCCCATTCTATACATAACCAAAATGTTCACTGTAAAAGAAAAAAAGGAAAGACAATTATAGTGGCATTAATCTTTTGCTCGCTTTTAGCGAGCAAACTTCTTTATAAAATTGTTCTTTGCCTCAGTTAAAATAAATCAGTGCCCATATTTGAAGGAGTGGTAAGGCAAACTTTGTTCACAATCAACTCTAAATAAGTGTTTTAAGAAGTAGCAATAAAACATCCAACAAAAGGAGATACTGACGGAATTTCCAACGACGTTTTATATCAAAAAGAAGCATATTCTTTTTTATTTGATTGAATTGTGTTTGAAAAAGTTTACAAGTACCTGTTTTTAAATTATGCATGTATAAATCCTGCCTCAGGCTAGGCAGGTATGCGGATTTAAAAATAAAATCAAATTTTCCTTTAAAAAACTTCGTTTACTTTACTTTACTTTACGGTTAAATTTACCTTTAAGGCGTTTTATTTGACCAAGTACATTTAATAAGTTTAAAAATTTTGTTGCCTTAAATGCATAATGGTTAAGTCAACGGTTAAATGTTGTTTTCAAAATATTTTAATTTAATGATTTAATTGTTAATAAACGTTTTTACTAGTTATGTAGTTTTAAATTTAGTTTATGGCTACATATATTTCATACATTGTTTGTAATTGTCATTATATGAAAGTACCCTTTATTAACTAAATTTACAAAAACCGCATAAATTTACCATCCTTCCAATGTATTTTTTACGCAAACGAAAAAAACCAAAATTAAAACTTATACTTTAAACTACAAGATATTTACCTAAATATGTACATATATTTAAAATGCTCAGATATCACGGTGTCCCTGAATAACTTTTAATTGAAAGGTTCAGACGTATCCGATTTTTTTTCATATTTTGATAAAAAATCAATTAAAAGACATTATTTTTTCAGGATTAACTCAATTCGCTTGGCACTTTTTTAGAAAAATCAATTTTTATAAAAACATTAATGATCTTTAATCAATTTTTTGAGATTTTTAGTGGACACCAAATAATGACTAACAGCTTTTAATGTATTTGTTACATAAAATGTGCAATACATTAGACTAGTGAACTATTGACATATTTCACTTGTCACATGTCACATGTCGAAATCGTGATTGAAAATACCATTGCGTTATTTTACCTTTTTTTACGATTTGTCGCAGATTTATTTATAAATTAGATATAAATAATTATATTTGCATTGATTATAGTATATAGTGCAATGAAGCTAATAAAAAACCATGCATGGACTCACTCAAAAAATTGATTAAAAATCATTAATGTTTTTATAAAAATTGATTTTTCTAAAAAAATGCCAAGCGAATTGAGTTTCCCCTAAAAAAAAATTGTCTTGTAAGTGATTTTTTATCAAAATATGAAAAAAAATCGGATACGTCTGAACCTTAATTAAAAGTTATTCTTTATGATGTGATTTTTATTATAAGAATAGGTACTCAAAATAAATGTTAAAAATAACACTAGGCCTAAAGTTTCGGCAATAAATTGTTTTTAAAAGCAAACCCCAGGCATTTTTAATTGGGCTTAGATCAGGACTATACAAAGGCCACGGTAATATTATTGGCCCCAAACCATTTCGAAAAATAAAGGTAACTAGTAGCGCAAGATAATATTACTGAAAGTATTTACTACTATTATAACATTTTTTGTTAATCTTAAAGAATACAGATGACAAATCACTAACTTTTGCCTCAGACAGTACGGTATATTCTTCCTTAAGGCGCTGCAATAAAATTTCCAGACACAATTTTAAATTTCATTTATCTTTAAGCAAAGCCTTTAAATCTAGAAGAAATAACCTTAGCTCCGAAATTATAATTTAAATTAAGGCACGCTAACATTTTGTATACAGTCGAATAAGACGCCACATCAAACCATACAAGGCGGCAAATTTAACACGATCACGAAATATATAAGTTGATTTTAATCCTTGTCGTCTTCATTGCTATGCATAAGCTCAAGAGCTCGTATATTGCCTACAACTAGTTTATAGCAAGTATACTCGACATAAATACGTTATATCCTATTGACACTTCGAGCGCAAAATTTTTTAGATTATATGGTATTATAAAATAGCGTTATCGCGATTTTTTGACTAGATTTACTTACGAGTTAGACGAGAGAAAGACTCTTAAAAACTGTGTAAAACAGGTTTAATGAACAGCAAACATGGTCACCAAGTTCCTATGGTCTAACACCTTAAAACTTAAAATAAAACGAATAAAACTTGTACCTATAGGCTAGGTTGCCAAATGAGACATATACAGTGCTTGCAAATCCAAGTCCGACCAGGTTGGGAAGGACGGTTGTTCAATACCCGCGTGAAAATAACAAGGATAGAACGCCAAACAGGTGGTGGTAGCCTGCCTGCTATGTTTGGCGTTCTATCCTTGCTATTTTCACGCGGGTATTGAACAACGGTCCTTCCCAACCCGGTCGGGCTTGGATTTGCAAGCACTGTATAGGTAAATTTTGTAAAGGTCCTCAAACATTAGGTCTATATAAAGGGTGTCTCAATATTGCAGCAGTACAAGGAAGAGTTACCAAAAATCCTGGAACTTCGATTCGTCATTGTTTCCAACGTTACTATTTCGAGGAGCAGTTTACAGCAAATTTTAACAAAAGATCTTCGATTGCATCAATACAAAATTTAATTAACACTGAAGCTAATCCCAGTAGTCCATGCAATGCGCCTATAATTTGTTCATTGGATTCTGGAAAGGCAACAAGATGTTGAATTTGCAAAGACAATTTTGTTTAGCGATGAAGCTCACTTCAATCTCAGTGGCTATAACAACAAACAAAATTGCAGAATTTTGAAAGTAAAAATATGTTGCAATGATTTTTTTAAGGTTTTTTGAAAACGTTCACTGTTTTCCGATTTTAAAGAAAATTATACTAGCCTCTTGTATATATAAAAAATCTGACACCTTGTGGACTATTCCAACCTTACTTTCTCCCAATTTTAAAATCGATTGTTTTAAATTACAGTGGATAAGAAATCGACCGAACAACGGGAATAATGAGTTTATTTTTCCTGTTATAAGTTATATTATAGGTTATATAATTGTATTTTAGTATTAGACGAACAAACTTAATTTTAATGGATTTCCTTTTATTAACTTTATAACTGTATTATAATTTGGTTTACAAAAAAGTACCTAACTTTTATTACAAAAAATTGCCCGAAACCATTTTTAAAATACAAATTTTCTATGAAAAGATTTTTTATAATTAGCTAATTAGGTGGTTATAATTAAAAGCCATAAGGCTAATAAAACTCCTTGCTTTGACTAAATATTTGAAAGAATAGGTATAAAAGTAAATAATGTTTTATTCAGGAATTTCAGATTCGTTTGGAAACTTGGAAGCAACGTTATCGGGGTTGTTTTACATGGGAGTGGTTTATTTATTTGAAGTTTCAGGCAGTTTTAATAGCTCATTAAACTAGCTTAAAGCATTTTCCGTTTTGTACCTGTCTCAAGATTTCACTAAATTAGTTTGAATGCAAAATGAGACCTCTTTGTTTTACAAGGTAAAATTAATTATGTGTAATGTTTACGTAAATTAAAACGGTTGTTAATTAAATGCGCGTCTATTTAATATGAAAGAACATGTTGTTTGTTTTACACTTTTTTTCTACAGTAAAATCTGTCAAAATCAAATTTTTCATAATGATATAAAATCTAAAGGATACTATATTTATAGTTGCATACTATAGTTATAGTTGCATATATGCACATATGCATAGTATACTATAATTTATGATTGTAAAAAGTGTCAAAATGTTTATTGACGGATAAGATGCATAAAATTTGGAAAATTAGAAAAATAATGCATATAAATTTATCATTTCATCATAATTGTGTTGATGTAGATGCTACAGCTGCGGCTTGGCAGCTAGTCCAGGTTGGGCCGCCCAGCTAATTAATGGGAATGTAATGATTAATTAATTTTATGGCAATAAACCGAGTTCTACTTGACGTAGTAAATAGTAAAAAATACCTCGTCGTAAATTAAGCAAAGATGAAGCTAATAGAGCTGTAGGGATGCTTTAAAATGGTGCCCTACAGATCTAAGTTGCGAACATCTTTAATGTTTCAGTGTTATTTCTAGACTTGCGTCTAGGTTTGGGATTACGGAAAATGTTGCTGAACGACAAAGAACAGGTCAACCTAGAATTACCCCCACTCAAGATGACCAATATGTTAAATGCTGCTTTATGATGCCATTGGCATCATAAAGCAGCATTTAACATATTGGTCATCATGCCAATGGTATTCTTATTTCCACTACAACTATTAGAAGACGATTGCAAACCTTTGATTTGGTATCTCGGTGTCTTTTAGCACAAGTACCGTTGACTGTTCGACATCAGCTTGAAAGATTAGCATGGACTAAAGAACATGTTAATTGGAGAGATGAATGGCGTTCAGTACTGTTTACATACGAGTCCATATCTTGTCAATTTTTAGACAGCCGTTGAGTACGTGTATGAACAATACTAGGGGTACCAATTAATCAAAGGGCATTCTAAAAGTTTTATTAATTTGGTGGTGGTATTATGGTTTGGGCTGAAATCTGTTGTGGGGGAAGAACGGATCTCCACATTTGTCAGGGCAGTATGACAGGTAAAATCTATAAAAATAAATTTTAATATAAAATTCGATTATTTGGTCGCTAGGGCTATTTAATTATTTCACATTACAAATGCATAATACCTTTTAGGGTTACCTAATTTATATTTATACGTACTATTAGTAAAATTGAAATGTGAAAATGCATTTGAAAACTTCGGTAAATAATGTTTTTTTCTTCAAGAAGCCGAGGAGGTCATTTGGCAGATATTGTATTTTATGTTTAATGGCAATGTATAAACTTTATTTTGTAATAAAAATGTGTTTTATTGAAAAATTAAAATTTATCTACCATTGGGACACCCTTTACTCGTATTTGTAATATACAATGTATTATATATTTCTATTTTTATTTCACTTGTTACTTTAATTTAATGAAGAACTATATCTCACTTTATTGTTTTTGTATAATATATTATGTAAGATTTATTATAATATAGTTTCTTCACTAAATCTCGCGCCCAAACAATATAAAATACATTTATGTAAAGAGCATTCAAATCTTTCCTTTAATTTTATTTTAAAAATATACCAAAAGCATATAAGATCAAATCTCTAATTATGAATCAATCTTACTCAAGCGATCTCAAACTACTACACAACCATCCACACAACTGACCCAATCTACAACCATCTATTAAAACTCAATTCAACAATTAAAATCCAAAAACTACAAATGCCTAAGAAAATATTGTTTGCTAACAAAAACAAAATAAAGTAACGAACCAAACGCTAGAGCTTTTATACAATTTAAGCTGCACTTAAAAGTCTCGAAAAGGATTAATTTTACCTATCTCTTTTTTGTTTTTTGTATGTTTATACTAGGTACTTATTTTTTAATAACTCACGTATTAGTTGATGTGAACATAACTTAATTCAAATAACTTATATTATGCAAAAGTAATTTGAATATACGTTAAGTTTTTCAAGTTATAAAACGCATGAAAAGATGAAGTGAAGTATAAAGACGAATCACAATAATTATTATGAAAGTTTCATGTCTTGAGTTTTTGCAATTTTAAATTTGTATTTGTTTTGAAAAGTTAATTATTATTACATTAAAATAACTCTTTAAATTATTTTTTAATTTTTAAATCTATGCAAAATTAAAAACATTTGAAATGTAATGTTGGGAAAAATTTATAAATACCAAATTATAATTAATCATTTTTTGTTATTATAATAAATAAAATTGGCTTTAAATTTTAGGCGGTAGTTGAATAAAATATTGTATGCGACTATTGGTCAAAAGAGGCGATTTTACACTCTTTCTCCCACTAATCGCACAATATACTATTAATTTTATACATTCAATTTAAAAGTCTTGGCATTCAGGTAACAGAAGTATACAAATCTTTTAATTTATTTTAAATAAAATTAAGGTTAAAAAAACACATAGTGGTCAAATGAATTATAATTATATTACTATAATTTAGCAAATGTTAATGCTAATGAGAAATTTAATCCATAAATTCATACAATTAACTAATATGCTTGTAATTACAATAACTGATTATTATTATAATCAATGAAACCAGACCAGGTTTTATTATAATTTATGATATTTAAATTAGTAAACCAAGTTATTAAATTAATAATGTATATTTTAAAAAGTATAAATATTATTGGTTTAGTATTAAAAAACTAATAATGAGAATTTTTCGTGCAATAGTACTACTTTTCCGTGATCCATTGAGCATGGAACTACACCTTTTATCATGAAAAGTGGTGTTGCCGACAGGATTATTTTTTTGCTTTCCGCTCTTTTTTATTTTAAATCGCCTTTTTTTGTTTAACCATTTTTAGTCGAAAGAGCGATTTTCTTAGTTCACATAACATTTTTAAATAATATCGTACTTGCACATACTTATAATAGTTATTTACGTGTCAAGCTTTGTAAATGAATCTTTACGGGCGAGCTCGAAGTTTGTCAGTGAGCCTAGTAAAGATTAATTGCAAAGCGTGACACGTACAGACTTTAATTTTTACCTTAAGATAACGATTTTCAAATTTAAAAATATGTCATTTCATTTCATAAATTCTTTTACCATAATGTATCGTTTACTTGGATACAAACAAAATTAACCTATAAAATGTCATTTACTTAGAAGGTGGAAATAAAAAGTTATAAAATTTACATATACATACACATTGAAAATTTAATTAATAAATAACTTTCTTAAAAAGAATTACTCAAAAATACTAATTATAAGTCATATTTGACTAATTGTCATAGCGAAAAAGTAGTCACTAATAATTAGTCAAATTCTACTGAATGAAATAGTCAAACTAGTAGATTTAAATTTAAAAAAAGTTTTGACCCAGCCGGGGATTGAACTTGTCAAGCTTGTCAAGCTGTTGTCATAACCCATTCGGATATCAGCCGTTCTTATAAAAATCAATTTTATTTGCACTGAAAGAAATATATGTTTGTTTTAGCAATGTATGTGGACTACCACATAAAATATATTTACCTTAACCATTTTTATATTTAGTTTTAACATATTATGTTAAAACTAAATATAATATATGTTTGTTTTAGCAATGTATGTGGTAGTCCATATATGAACCACAATTCAATGCTAAAACAAACATATATTTCTTTCAGTGTGTCAATAAATATTGTTCATGTATGAAATATTGTAATATATGAAATATTATAATATTTTAAAGTTGAATATATTATTTGTGTTCCTGTTATGCATTTAATTCAAATAATATTTTGTTGTTGGCCGCAAACGATTAAAGAAATTAGTTACTTTTAACTAAGAAATAGTCAGAGATGGTGACTAATCTTAAATTAGTCAAACTACTATTTACGTAGTAAAAAATAACTATTTAAAAGTGAAAACGACTATTTTATTATTAATTTTGACTATTTTATTTTTAGAGAGAAGGTAGGTATGTTATATATGCTCTCTTGTTCTATGCTCTCTTGTTCTTGTGCCTAAACCAAAACGGTTCTAAATTAGTTCCGGTAGAGGCTCAAAGAGGGTATATTTCACATAGATTTTAATCGACATCCACGTTATTGTACTATAAATTGGCACATATTCAAATTCGACTAATATATTACGCTCTCTCTCACTTTGTACACTAAGAAGTTGTAGATAGACGTTTGTCACCAGGTTTATAATAGCTGAGATCCTCTCTCGCAAACACATTATTGCCTTTATTTGTTTGCACTTGCTAAACTAAGCCTTATATTAGATTTTGAATTGAAATGACTATACGATTTCCCTATGTAATTAAAACTTCCTCAACCATTGAAAGTGTAACAAACAGTGGCGTAGGGAGGGCTTATTGGACCTGGTATAGCGCATACCAAAAACCAGACTAATTTTTCCACACAAACAGTTTTTACTGGACTTGACACACAACTTTTATTTACAATTCATTTTATACTCTTTCAATATTTTTTTTTATTTGAAACTTAGATAATAAATAGACATAATATTAATCATTTAAATTGAAACTTCGAGAAGTTATAATCTAGGTACAAAATTCTATAGGGTAGGATAAATTTTGCCCTACTGTGGCAGTGATCATCGATTTGTAACTGTGTAAATGTGACTGCTTTAAATACTGTGTTTATTTTTGTCAGCTTAAAGATGTATTATGATCCAACGACCTAGAAAAAACTTATTTGCTTGTATCTTTTCAAACCGCTAAAAGTTTAGAATTTTAACAGGTTCAACAAACTTTTAAAACAAACTTTTAAAACAATTTTTAGTTTTAGGCGTAAAGATTTAAAAGAAAAATTTAAATGTTTTAAAAAGTAAATGAAACCATATTTTTTTAATGACCACATCCAAAGTTTTTCTTTTTAAAGTAAAATTGAGTTTTAATGGGTTTTTATGGTTTAACTTATTTCAGACCAACGCGTTGCAATGATTTAATTTATATTAACATCAGAGCTGTGCGGTACTCAAGTACATGTACTTTAATTTTTAAAATATAAACTTATAAACTTATACTTATTTCACTTCAAAATTAAAAAATAAATGCACATTTTTTATACATAGTAAATTTGGTTTGGCACTATTCGAAATACTTAATTTCTCGAAAACAAGAATATTTACATTTTTTTACATTAGTTGCCTTGATTTTTTTTACTTTGTACTTGGTTCTCGAGTATTTTTTTACTCTAGTAAGATTTTCTTTTACTCGGAACAGTTCTGCTTGACCTACAAATCTCAAAAGTTTAGAAAAAAATCAGAAAAAACTAAAATCAATGTTGCAAAGTTTAATATTAACTTTTTTAAATATTAAAAAATATATATTGTTGAAAAACCTAGAAATATTTATCTTAGTATAAAATTATTATTTTGTTGATTGAGAAAGAACCATTTCCATCAGAAAGCTGTTACAGATGTGTTTCTCACCGACAGACAGACTGTTTTGGTCTTTTGGACCTCATCAGTGGCTGGTAGTTGTGTGGCCTTGAACACCTTGTTTAATAGATTAACTCTTTTAGTAACGGTTTTGGCTAGATACTGGCTGTACTCCATTTATGATGTTAACATGCAATGTGCTGCCAAAACACATAGACAAGCCACATCCTTTGAACTGTGGTTGGTCCTAATTACTTTCGTTCACTGTGCTACCGCTGTCATTTATCCTGCCCCTGTAAAGCGATAAGGTCCAAAAGACTGAAACATTCTGTCTTTTGGTGCTTGGTGAGAACCACATATGTAACAGCTGGTATCATTGCCATACAACTCGGAATAGAACGAATGAGTGAGACCAATGCCACTGGGAAGCTGCTCTGAATCATTACTCAAAACCCAGCACCAATCTAGGCAATATAGGAATTTAAAATTAACTAAAGGCCATATTAGAATGTCTAATTACCTTCATCCTGGTACAAGGAGAAAGCAGAAACAGTCCGGCGAGGTAGAAGCCACACTTTGCAGCTAAGAAGGCTGAGATCATGCTGATGGGGCCAGCAACCACATACATCATCAGAAGAATCTAATCGACTGGATTGATCTACAAAACAAACTACCATCCATCTGCAGGAAAGCAGAAACTAATAAAGACTTACACCAGGAGACAACTAAGGAGAGTAACAGACCATACTCCCTTCAAAAAACAACTTTAAATAAAGGGGATAGCGAATTACCCACTTTGCAGAGGATGTAAAGGGGACGAAACAAATTGTGTGTCATTGTAAGGAGTTTAACACTTTAAGAGGAACACACTTGGGAAAGACCAAACTCATAAAGCAATGTAACTGGAACTATGGAAGTGAAACTTTTTAGGGCACAATAGGATTGCACAAGAAAACCACAGTGCAGGGCTTTTAGTTTTAGTGGGTATACGTTAGAATCGAAGTCCCACACTACTCAGGATCCCATGTATTTGTAAGGAAGTTCTCCGCCGGCCAAAGAAAAAAAAACGACAGACAGAGGTTAATTTTCTCCACAGTTCAAGACTTCACCGTCACTTTCCTAATTGAAAACTTATAATAAATGTACAACCCTAGTAGCATTATAGTGACGAAAAGTGATATCGCAACTTCAATTACGTTAAAATAACTAAATCCACCACGATGTAGCTAAAATATCTTCATATTATATTAGCAAAGTTGTATTCATGTTATTTGCACCAGCAGGGTATCTGAAATATTATGACCATTTGACATAACCTTAAAATTGCCTTAACTTTAAAGTGGCTTGTGAGTATACCAGTTTTGTCAACATTTTTAAAACTTTTCTCACATCTTGAATGTGGCAAAATTTGATTATATAATTGCTGTGGTCATTGCCTCGTTCTTGCTACATGCTTAAGTGATTTCCACGTTCCGCATAGAATTCCCTAAGTTAGTTTACAAATTTTTACATATTTTTTATAATTCAACGGAGTGTGCATGCTTATATTTCGATCTATGACACCCATGTTTGAAAGTAAAATTTTATCCATGTTTATTTAAATATGTCTTTGGAATATTTGAATTATATATAACTATAGTTATTATTTGCAAGTTGTATTCTTACATTATTATAAGTTTAGTATTCAGTGACAGTTTAGTATCTAGTTTCAGAGAAAACAAAGATAATAAGATTCTATACCTCAATGTTATAGTAACGTAATTACAACGTGGTATAAACGTGTCTGTATACAATCTAAGAAGGTTGTTGGAACGTTAGTAAAACTAAAAAAGTGTTCCCCATTTAAGTCACTTTTACGTAACAGAACCGTTTCTACCACGTGGCAGAGATTTTGTCAATACACTTTACAGTTCCAAGTATAAGTGGCCGATACGTTTCATCTATTTAAAATGCTTCTTGGGAAGTATATTGTTAAACGATTGATAATGTTATAATTTATTAAAAATAATATTAATAAAAAAATAAACTTTTAGCTTGCATTTTTCTAAATAAAATTCTTTGTACAAAAAAATTTTATTGATTTTAAAATTGTATTTACTAAAAATGCTTTCATTGTTTATGCCAGTCAGTGTAGTTTTTGTGTAATCCATGTTGTATCGTAAAAAAGGAAAAGTCGTAGAAAGTCTATTAAAAAGACGCAATCTAACTTATCGCGTAGAAAGTGCTTGCCCACGCATACTGACTACGATGACACTAAAAATAGGTCGTTCAAAGAAAATTGGAGGACCCCGGATAAATTTCCTGGATCATGTATTCTTAATGTTACATGTTAAGCTGCATTGCCCGGAAACAACAACAATAAAAAGAACTATGACGCTTTTGCGTAAAATTTTATTGGACACACGTGAAAAAAATAACCGTACATTATCGATTAGTTTTGGCCTGAATTGTTTTTTCATTGCCCATGGCTTAATTAAAAGTAAATATTTGGTTATCAAAGGGGTTTTATTAATTACAATCTATGCTGTTGTGTTGTAAAATGTAAATTTTAATGTTTTCAATAAAATTACAATTTTACAGTGGTAAAAACCATATTGAATTGCAAAAATTGTTTGTTTAAATGGATTAAATACTATTTTATCAACGTAATGTATAAAATATTAATTTTACAGCAAATACAATATAATAAAAATATGTAACTTCATTTATAATAGTTATAATAACTTATAGTCAACAATCACTACTAAAGTTATTCAAATAATTTTGATCAATCGGTCTTTTACCTCCCAGTTTGGGCCAATAAAAATTTTTTACTATTATTAAATCTATTTAACCCCACTTTCTACGTTTAATAGATACCTATAATTATTATTATAATTGTACGGTTTATGTATACATACGATATATCGTTTCACAAATAAAATGTTGTAGGCAATGCGGTTGTACTTTGCTCAGCAAAAAAAAGACTCACTTTTCAGCCTAATGACATAAATAACTAATATACAGGGGATTGACTAATTTTATAATTAAATTCAGTAAATAAAATTTATTTTGTTAAAATACCTACCTTTATTTAATGTATCGTAACAAATTTAAATTAAAACAAAATAGGCGTATTAAGAACTTCTCTTCGTTTATGAATAATTTGATACTCAGTTAACCAAGAATTTCCTTTTGAATTTTCGTTTTAGCAACCATTAAAAGAAAACATAAAAAAGAATGTAATATTCTGAACAGGGAAAATCGCATAAATAAAAGATCGCTTTTAAAAAAACACTACCCCTGAATTTACAATAATATTTTAATGGATTCATAAAATTAACCAATAAAATGTTTCGCCCCTAAAGTTTTTTACAACAATGTTTCAGAATGCCTAAAATGCGCAGACACGTACGAACATTAAACGTTCTATTGCTGGCTTTTAGTCTAAAATCATCAATATTTAGTGCTCTCAAGTTTAAATGTCACAATACGGTAAGAAACCTTATCCTTTGGCTAAATGTCATTCGTTGAATACCTATTAGGTAGAAGTTCATTGTTATTATTAATTTTTAGGTCAATTTAATCTATTATACTTTGATAAAACCTAACAAAACCCTTTATACTTCCACACACATTTACAGGGATTAACATAAATGCTGAAAAAAATGAAAATTGGAGATAAATAATAATAATAATAATAATAATAATAATAATAATAATAATAATAATAATAATTATAAAGTTATGCTTTAAACACTAAAATATACAGTGTTCTGTGCTAAAATATAACAAATCGATTTTTTTTTATTTGCTACTGACCAAGTACAGCGTTTCGCAAATGATGCGGAAAGGCTTCGCTAGGAAATAATTAAATACAGTAATAAAATTAAATTTATTTAATACAATACAATTATATTTGTCTTACTAAAAATAAAAAATGTTAGGTTTGATTATAATAACGAAAACAAAAATTTAATTTTTTCCAAAGAAATGTTAAATATACACTGTATATGTTTATTATACAGAGTGCACCAAGTATCATCCTCTTATAAGGGTTTAGGCTGCAAAACATTGAATTATAATAAAAAAATTGCACCCTACTTTTTTTAAACTATAGTTATAGTTAACTAAAGTATACTTTAGAAAACCCTGTAATTTTAAAATTCAATTTCTCGAAATGCTACAGACAATCCCTAAACGCGGTTTTTTATAGTTTTTGTTCCTCTCTCGCCCCTACATATATGACATTTTGGGCAACATTTTTAATATTTTTTTGTAAACCCATAGGTTATAATATATTATTTTCTTAATTAATAATATTGTCCAATATATAAAATTGATAATTATTTTAATAATATTTAAATTTAAATATTTAATATTAATATATTTAATTTTTTAACTACAAATTTAATTTGTTATAATTGGAAAATATATTTAATGTAGGTCATAGGTAAAAACATTTTTGTGAAATTGCTTATCGGAAAACAGCAAATGCGAATGTTATAAAATTGGATGATTTGCTGTTATTGATTTTTTAATGGGAAAAATGATAGTGTACTTGTTTATTCTAGTGGCATTGTGGGCCATATTGGCAAAATTCATATTTTAAAATTATTGGAAAGTCACGTTCTACTGTTTTCAAATACAAAACATAAAAGGCATTTCTAAATTTTCTTACCTATTTCACACTTTACATTTTAAAGAGTTTAAATTTATTCAATACGTTGCTTATCTAATATACAGTTTGTGCGATTTAAGACCGCAACACCTCATTATTTTAAATCGCGTTGACCAATTTTAATTTTTTTTTGACATAATATTGAAAAAAAGAAAATTTAAAACTTTTCGACATGGTCAAATAGAGCTTATTAAATATTATGTCAAAAAAATGGTCGTTTTGACAATAAGTAAGTTTTTCACAGGATATTTTTTTTAATAGACCTAGGAATATAATTAAGTTACCAGGTATAACGTAAAAACCACAAATATGGGTTTACAGGGGTTTATAAGAACATTTAAGATAAAATATTTTTTTTACATCTGCTGGCCTTTGACACTTTGTAGAAAGTTTAATAATGTAATTACATATTTATTATTTTTTACGCTCCCCAAAATGACAGTAGTTCACCTGTTTGATTTTGACCCATATAAATAGTTTGGAATATAAATTGTAATTTTTACTACTTACGTTTTGAAAACTATTTTAACAATTTCCTGAAACAAAAGAAAAATTAATTTTAAATCATTGTACCCTACACACATTACATGTGACAATAATACGTGAAAATCCTTTTATAATAAGGTCTAAATTATTTTCCACTATTTGCCAAAGCTAAGTAATCTTTTTCTCCTTTTCCTCCTGTTCGTCCTACTTTTTAAATTACAACCTTCTAGGTGAGGCACTTATGCAAACTGATGCAGACCGCCTCAAATTTTATGCCAAATCAAACACTTAAATCAACAAAATTGCGAGGTTTAAATCACCGTTTAAATCAACGTTTAAATCGTCTTTGTAACTGTGTTTGGAGTTTTGCACACGGGTTTTTGGGGCAGAAATAAATTTCATTTTAATGTAATATGCATGTATGGTGGAAAAATTATTATGTAGGTATACAAATGTTTGATAAAAACTCGTTAAAAGATTAAATAAAATATTTGTTTTAAATAAAATAATAATAATAAATTAACGGAATTAATATTTAAAAATTCTCAACAATTTAAATAAATATAAACATTTTGTTTACAACAAAAAAATTATTTAAGTACTTAATATATCTTTACTCCAGGGCCCAGGCCAAACTATATTAATACAGTCTGGCTTTGGTTTTCATAATAGACTTTAGGATTTTACATAACTATTTTAGATGCTTTAATAATTTTAACAACAATAATAATAAAATTATTAATTTAAATAATAATAATAAACTTTATCGTAAAATAAACTAAGCAAAATATATTTTACCAATGGTGTGAATTTAGTAACATGCTGTTCTTCCTTTAAATCCAGACAGAAAAATATAATAATGTAACGATTTCTCCACCATGTAATAATTGAGAACTCCATCAGTAATGGTTGGGACTGTTATATTGTTAAAAAGCGAAACTTACATTACAGCAGCCCTACAAAAATGTGTGGTTTGTCCCTATTGAAACTTAAAACATACACGAGCTATATGTTTGCTGATGATAACAGTATATTTCTATTAAAAATAGTAATTACGTCTACAATAATCTGAAACTTTATTTAAACAAAATATAATACAATAATTAATTTATAGTATATTATGTATCAAGTTTAATAAACGCCATGTTAGACACGAATTTAATTTAGGCACGAGCGAGCTTGCGAGTGAGTGCCTAATTAAATGAGTGCCTAGAAAATTACATAAACGAGTAGCATTAGGGTGCTTCAAAAAATAAAATTTTATTTTTTTTCTCTCTTACCCTTTCAAATGTTTCTATTTAATATTAAAAAAATCCTTACCAAATTTGGGCGTTCCAGCTCAACTCTAAGAGGTCGCTGTTTTTATTTTAGTTTCCCATTTAATTAACATGGGAAAAAATAATTTTATGTTTGGAATTTTATACCTCATTATCAAAGTAACTTATGGCATTGACCATTGCAGTTTCATATATAAAATGTAAGGCTCTACAAAAAAGCTTTCCTATTATTTTTCAATAAATTGATTTTTTCTAGAGTTATTCGAGGTCAAAGTTTGAGTAACATCAAATTTCCAAAATTGTACCATCCTTTTTCTCGCTCTACAGGCTCAGAATAATTATTTTCGATTAAAAGCGTGAACTTGTGTGTCAATATATTTTCAAATAATTTAGAAACAATCTAAAAAATAATTTTTTTTACAAAATTTTTTGGGTACCCCATTTTGCCCCCCCCCGCTGCTTTGTTTTGCACCCTTTCACCTCCCATCTGCTAATTGTACCATAAAATTAAAAAAAAACAGAAAATTTAATGTTAATCAAAGGGATGGGATTTTAGTTATTTTACCTTTTTTCAGCCGAAGTAACTATTTGAAAACCAATAATGCCAAAATGTGTTTTAAAAGATTTTCTTTTATATGAACATAACTTGTTTTCACCTTTTTTACCTTTTTTGGAGGTTTTTGCTTTAAACTACCTTTTTTATACTTTTGTTACCTATTTTTTTAACTTGTTTTCACTTTTTTTTACCTTTTTTGGAGGTTTTTGCTTTTAACTACTTACCTTTTTATACTTTTGTTACATATTTTTTAATTTGTCAGTTTATTTTCACCTATTTGTTACCTATTTTTACTTATTTTATTTTTTTGTGCTCCTTTTAAATTTTGCGCCAATATTTTATCCAGGGCGTGCAACTCAACGGTATAGAATTTTTTCTTATGGTCACAGACTGTAACAGTAACTTTCTTTACAGTTACCTTCTTTGTGTTGAGCTTATGTTCTGTCATAGAACTTCTGTGTAGTGAGTGTCACTCAGTGAAACACAGTTTATTGCATATAAATAGTTTATTGTGGGTATGTTCTGCGGCTAAACAAAATTATAAACGAAACTTGAACTTTGAATGTTTTTTTTTTACCTAAAATGCTTCTTTTTAGTACCTTTTTAGTTACCTATTTTTCAGTTTTTACTACTTAAAAATATCCCATCTTTATTAATCAAATTTGACCTCAAATAATTCTTGAAGAAATCAATTTATCGAAAAATAATAGGATACCTTTTTTGTAGAGCGTTACATTTTATATAAGAAACTGCAATGAGCATTTCCATAAGTTACTTTGATACAGAGGTATTAAATTCCAAACATAAGATTATTTTTTCCTATGTTAATTAAATGCGAAACTAAAATAAAAACAGCGACCTCTTAGAGTTGAGCTGGAATGCCCATATTCGGTGAGGATTTTTTTATATTAAATAGAAACATTTGAGAGGCTAAGAGCGAAAAAAAAACCTAAATTTTACCCTAAGTTGCATATTATACTTTTTCTACGACAAACACTTATTGTTACTGAATTATTTAAATTAAAAATTTGTATAGAGCGACATCTATGAAACAATAGAATTACCAACTTGAAATTGTGTATTATGTCAAACGTCAAATTTTATGTGCAAATCAAAATGGATTGTTTAATCGGATCTAGAAAGAGTTTTTTACAGTAAAAGTAAAGAAAATGTTTTATTGGCACTCCACAATGAAGTCTTCACCCAAAATTAAGTTAATGAAGTTTGCCAGCAAAATTAAAAGGTCAGAACAATGTTCATATAAACTTTTCAAATATTGGCGTTGTTTTATAACTGTAAGCTTTATATTGCAAAATATTGAAACAGCCACTGAATGTTTAAGATTTAAAAATAAGCTATTGCACTTAGGCCACTTACTATTATACAACGACTTTATTGATATGCTGGATTGCTAAATCAATGCAAAAACTGTCAGAAAATGCATATATGCATTACCATATGTAAACTGTAACTCACTCTAGATGCCTTGTTTATTTTTTCCATAACAATTTTCTTTAAATGTGTAATATCCGGCATAGTTAACAAACATCATTGGCAATTTTTTTTATAATGAAGTTGAGAAATGATATTCGTTAAAAAACGAGTTTAGCCTAAGCAATTATGTAATTAATGGTTTTGCAAATAAAATAGAGAATAGACTTGAAATTTGTATGTGTTTGCAATATGAAAATGAATATATCCAACATCTATTTCTAGGTTGCGTTGAATATTTTAAATTTAAAAAATAATTATAAGAATATTTTAATTGAATTACTTATTATTGCCCATACTTCGTTAGTAGTTCTTGACACATCTAATATAACGTCTAGCGCTCTTTTTAAGGTCATGAAAGCATTTTAAATCTAAATCTAAAAAATGGTTTAAGAAAAGGGAAAAATTTTGTATACATATATATATCTACTATAGTAGATAACAAACATCCAAATGGGCAATAAAAAATTGCATGTCCCAAAGTAATTTTTGTGTCATTTTTGTATCGCATCCTATCGCGTGGTATAGGTGATATAGGTAATTAATCAATTATGTTTATTTTTTTCATATGATACGTTTGATTTTATGTTACTGGATATTAAACAGGTTCCCATAATTAAAAGTAAACTTAATTATCGCGTTCAGTGCATAATTAATATTGTTGCAGTAGGCCATAACTAATGGCAATCCCTCATTCTAGAAAGGGACATTTGCAATAATTAATCTAGCATTTGGACAGTATGCCATGAACAGAGGGGCAATAACTAGTAGATCAACTGTCTCGCACCAAAACTGCCACAGAATAATACTGACATACTGAATTTATCGACTAATGAACAATAACTTTTGCATTTGTTGAATGTGCCTGGGTGATGGCCAAATTCAATTTTAATTTGTCATAATTACTTTTCAATTATTTCTGTTTTTGTACGGTTTATTAAAAGCCAAAACTAATTGCTATACTGAAATAATGTGTGTTTGAACAATGCCAGTGAATATTATCTATTGGAAAGATAAGCTAAGCTCTTGGAATTCGTCCAAATGTGGACAGTTGTTCTAGATGGTAGAACACAAATCTTAACTGTCGATGCCAAACACCCAAGCTATTCAGCTATTTTGCACACTCCAAATCGTATTTAATATAAAATCAAAATACAATGAGTTTCAAAAGAATATTAAAATTTTTGAATTTAGTTCAGATCAATTTTTATTATTATATGTTTACGGTTTTGTTTTTAAAATAATATATATATAAAGTAAAATAAATAACGTTGGCCCCCAGGCCATTAATTTTGACCTCTTATCGTTTCAAAGACTTTTTCTTATATTTTGTTTTTAAACTTTGTTACTTTAAGCCTTAATATATATTATACCATTTTTAAACTCAGAAAGATGAACTTTTGGATTATATGGTTAAGTGAAACTTCTTAATAACGACCACATAAAATATTAGAATTATTGGCCATTACTGCCAGGTTTGTAAAACTGCGTCTTGTAGATAAAAAAAAATGTTTTTTTATTTCGTTGAGTAAATTAAAACAAGACATGAATGTAAAAAAAATATAAATACATATTATGTATCGCGCGGTTCTTATAATGACATGAATAAAAAAAAGAAAATAGGGATAGCTTAACCCTAAAATCAAACATTATAGTAATATTAACTAATGATTAAGTACAATTGCTTTGGCAGGTTACTGTCTTTATAGAACGTATCCATCCAGCTGCCACCATTAAAGCTAGCTTCAAGGAAGATTTAACGACTAAAGCCAAATAGTGACTTTAAAGAAGATTTAATCAAATAATTCGATATTTTTACCAAACTGAAACAAATTAAAAACAGATATAAAAAATATTTTACCCCACTGTGCCAAAAACCATGAATCTGTTCCTTCCCTAAGGAAATAAACTGGAATACTCAAAATGTAATGGCTGAACGGATTTTAATGAAATTTAGTACATCATATTAGAATAAATACATTATTATTATTACTATAATTATTATTATTATTATTATTATTAAAAATGTATAAACTTAAATAATAAAACGAGTTAATTTCTTATTTTGAATAAAATAACGTCTGAAGAACGCGACGTGGGATAGCATGGATTTAATTTCTTATTTTTAATTTAAAATCTCTTAAAACTCACAAACACTTTGTGCTTTAAAAGGTTATAACTTAAAAGCAAAGATAATCTTTGGTTCCATTATTCAAAAATATTTTTTCAGCAATATTTCTCATTGAAAAAAATTCTCAAAACAACATGTCTAAAGCAAAAATGTTTAAAATTTCTTAAAGCAAAAATTTATCAAGCAAAAATATCTTTAATATAAAAAATTCTTGAAGCAAAAATTAATCATCATCTGGGGACAATAAAATTCAATTGCCAAAATTTACTATTAATATATTGCCTACAAGTATAATTACTACATATTTTAAGTAATATGCATTATAACCAAAGCTAACTAACCCAACGTATTGTCAAAAATTACTGAGAAACAAAATTGCTTAACCTTCGAAATTCCGAAACCGGGTCTCGGGTGACCTAAAAAATACATTTTTTACTATATTTATCAAAACATTTTTTCTTCTGATATATCCTTATAGATATGCTTCTAGGTATGTTTCTATTCTACACTGAAAGAAATATATACTAAAGTTAAATAAAAAAATAATTAGGGCAAATATATTTTATGTTTCATATATGGACTACCACATCCATTGCTAAAACAAATATATTCGTTTGGTTAGCAGCCTATTGCTGCCCTAGCAATATAAATGTGTTAAATTTTACCAAATTTTACATATTTTCTTTAAGCATAAATGTGTTAAAACTGACCAAACAGTTCTGAAACTTCTGGGTTGGCGTGGATTTATTATGTAAATTCTAAACAATAATATACTAAATCTTAGCATATCATATTGTCGCCTCACCGAATCAGGATAAAATATTTTAAAGATTGATACAATTTATGTTTGTAACTTTTAAGAAAAATGCCATGGTGTTTCTAGCAATATTTTTTTGCTGTAATTCACTTATAGTTTATATTTTATAGTAAGGGTAAGTTTATTTTTATTTAGATCTAACATACCTTCTTTACAATAAATGTGTTACAAAATTTAACATACATTCATAATAAACAGTAGTATAAATGTGTAAAGCACTAGCATAAAATTTTTAGTATAAATTTGTATTTACTTTTAGCAACAAATTTCTTTCAGTGTACGACTTATGGATTGGTTGTTTATCATTTTTATTTGTCTCCTTACGATTTATAGCAGATTTCAGGCTTTGATATGGCTCTTATTCGATAGGATTGGATGGCGTCGCGACGCGTCGTGTTCACAGAAAACACAACAATTATTATTTGACTTAGATAGAAGAGGGATGACAACAGTAAATAAAGGTAAAATAATACATCCACCTACATATGTATTGTACTTTATATTTTGTTCCTTCTTGTTTTTAGATCCTGATTTCAGACGGCAGCATTTTAAAAATACATATTTGAATTTATATATTTTGTGGTCAGTGTTATTATTTGTATAATATAATATCCTCCTAAATTTGCGTTTATATGGGTAAATGATGAACCTAGAAGTATATTTGTCTTGCTTATAACTAAGCCAAATACATGAGGGTCATCAATGACTCATATTTGGATCTCTCGTAATATGAATATTTTGGGATTCTGAAGGTTAAATCACAAAATAAAAAAAAATAATTGTAAATAAAAGAATGAATATAAAAATTAAATGTTGTGAATATAATTTAGGGATATACATTATTTAATTAAATTAATTAAACAATAATGTAGAATTTACATTAATATTAGTTTATCAGTAGATCAAAGGCCAAATTAGAAGACCTACTGAAACATCAATAGACCTGGCTACACTGCTTATAAATCCAAGCAAAGTACAATTCATTACCATATAAATGAAATGTGAAAAACAGTTTTTTTATACTGAGATATTATATATATCAACTTATGATCTCTTTGAGAAACAAAACAACCGCTCCGATTTTTTTTGTAATATCATATCTAAGGGAAATACGATAATTACCACATAAAAATGGAAATTATGTCCAGAGTTATTTTATACAAAAGTAATTTATGTTAAGATTGCAATAAGAAAATATAACTAAAAAATTGTATCCTAAGAAATTATTATCTAAGAAAATAAGATCAGTCGCCGTTTTAAATATCCCCAAAAAATAATCTGGAGCTAAAGGATATGAGGATCTTGCTGGCCATTGAATCGCATTTCTTGAATTGAGTGTGTTTGGAGAGAATTCTCTTAAGTCGTTTATAAATATTTCGAGGATTCTCTTAAGCTCAATAACAGCAATATTGCTTTTTTACATCCCCTCTAATAACCGAGATAATAAAAATATGCCTCATCACTCAAAAAAGGATATTTTTGATACCTTGGGATAAGACGACAAAATTCAAGTCTGTTATTCTCATCCTGATCATTTATTTACAAAGTTATTGCAATGGACAATAATTGCTAGTCTTGCCCTTGGTCTTTTACTTAACTTTTTGTCTAAAATAGATCCCAGTTTTGTTTATTTATTGCGCCAAGCCAAAATAGTCTTACGCTGAGGTCATCAACTGACATTACATGACGTCGAAAACAATTTTAAACAACGATAACTGAATTAAATTGAATACATTTCTTAACATAATTTATTGTAGACGATGTTAAGTACACGATTTTATGTAGACGCTCCATTTTGACAACTGTCAAGAATTAAAAAAAAAGATTAAAAGCCCAGTTTTTCATTAAACCTTATTTTTATTCAAAATGATTTTTTCTTATTAATAAAATAAAAGGGTAATATTTTTAGCAGAACCGTGTATAATCTATTAAAAATAAATGTAATTTTAAACATAAAAAGTCAGTTACATGATTAATGAAGGCATTTTTCGCGCATTATTAACTTTAAAACATAAACCAAATCAAGACAATTTTCTTTCCGTGACCCGACCAAAAAAAGCTTAGTTTTCCTTGGTAGAAATAGGACTCAACTTGGGCTCGTAATTACACAGAAAAGTAGTGTTTAACGAGGATCATTTCAGTTTTTCTTTTCTCTTTTCCGCACTAAGGTGTTCTTTTTTTCCTGAATTATCGCCGAGTTTCTCCATTAGCGGCAGATTTTAGGGCGGAGACCCACAAAATATGTTTTATGCCTGCTCAATGAGAAGTACCCATGTCTAAAAAAATGTCAAGGTCGCTGTTCACTTTTTTAATAAAATATCTAATACTTCTTTGATTAAATTTTAAGCATGTATATTAGATGACTAATTTTTTCGTGGTATTTTATTTTTTTAATGTCAACGTAACGGATTTGTATTATATTTCTATATTTGATAAAAAAAAGTCTTAAAAACATCCCAAGAAATCACCATAAAAAGAGTAGTATTGTCTGCACTGTTACTTCCTCAAAGGGACCCCCTTCAAACATTTTTTGTAATTTGTACCTGAACTATAAAGATGTTGTTTCATACAAAATTATCTTTGCAATACGATGGGACAAGAAATATTAAATTTTCTGTCTATAATTTTATTTAAAAATGACAAAGCAATCATGTCTGGCCGCAAGTATTGTCTACTTTTTGTATTTTAGTAAGGACCCTATTTTCATTAAACACAAATTTTTTTTGACTAGTTACGCCACATAAGTTATACGCATGTCCGAGAATTGATCCAAAAACTGTGTAAATTGTCGAATATGCGCATATGACAAGAAGTACTGTAACGTTTTTACTGTTCGTAGTGTGAATTAAAACACGCACTGGTTTATTAACGAACTAAACGATTTATTTTATAACTTAATTACAATTAAAGCACTAAGAAACTATAAAAGTAACTAAAAACTTAACCACTAATTATTTATATATTACAAGAGTCTATTTATTTGCTCGTATATTTATTTTATTTCGTCGCGAGTACCAAAGCTTGACTGACTGCTCCATGCTGCGCTGTTCCTTATATATTCAGTGCCTACGTGACACTAGTCAAGCAAGCGCCTTCTCGAACATTCCACACCACTCTCGATTGTTCAACCGCTGACACCGGCGATGGCTCATCGCCGATGAGTCATCATTCTGAGATCCAGATGGGTACTCGCTACAGTACCTACTATAGAAAGATATAAGGGATAGAAGCTCCGTGACACTTCAACTCCACGCTAGCACTGTAGGAGTATTTACTTGGTCTAGTTCTTCAAATCTCTAATGACCCATCGGCCACACCCAAGTAGCTTTTTTAGTGGATGAAACGTATCCGCTACTTATACTTGGAACTGTAAATTGTATTGCCAAAATCTTTGCCATGTGTTCGGTTCTATTATGTGACTAAAATGGGGAACACCATCAGTTACGTTTCAATAACTTTCTTGGATTGTATACAGACACGTTTATTCCACGTTGTGATTACGTTACTATAACGTGGAGGTAGTTACCAAAACTTTGAAACTGGATATTAAACCGACTCTGAATACTAAAATTCTTAAAATGTAAAAATACAACTTGCAAATAATAACTAGAAATTAAAATAATCCGAAGACATAAAATTAACACGAATAAAATTTTACTGTTAAACATGGGTGTGATAGCACAAAATATAAGCACGCCCCGTTAATATATGTTTTAATGTAAAAGAATATAAAAATTTGTAAACTAGCGGATCTAAAAATTATTATTATTTATATAGAGCCCTCAATTTTTTAATTATTTTTGGTCACCTAAAATTAATAATTATTAAGTATTAACGTGTTATATTTGATGCGGTACTACCAAGAATTATTTGTTTAAAACTACACGTTTATTTTTCTATTTGTAAGAATGACTACTTTTAAAGTGGTAATACTATGCGAAACGTGAAAGCATGTGACAAGAACGTGGCAATAACCTCCGCAACTACATAATCAAGTTTTGCCACATTCAAGGTTGGTGTTAAGTTCCAAAAAGGTTGCCAAAACTGATATACTACTACTACCACTTCAAAGTAATACTTAAAAAATTTAAAGTTTAGACAACTTTAAGGTGGTGTCAAAAGTTGTCATAAAGTTTAAAATACCAAACTGATGCACACAGATGCTGATACACTAAAAAGTCATAAAATTATGAAGTATATTCTGCTGGTGCAAATCACATGACAACATCACAACTATGCCAATATAATATAAATATATTTTAACTGTATCGTGGTATTTTTATTTATTTTATATTGTTATTGTTATTAACTTTAGTCGGCAAAAGATTACATGTTTTAACTTAATTAAATACAAAATTCAAATATTGCAAGTAATAATAATTATATCATTAAATATCAATAAAACTATCGATCCGCTTTAAAACAATAAAACACGATTTTAAGCATTTAAGCGGTTATAAACTCGTAGACTCGGAGCAGCAGCGTTCAAACCGCAAAAAGCTTGGAAATGTGTCAGATTAATGTCTGGTTACCACGTAACTTCGAGCTGGATGGAGATGATTAATTCCAGTGTTGACCTGTGCATCTGATTTTGACGTCTCTCTCATTTTAACAAATTGATACAGTCATCATTTTTCGGTTAGAACTTTTTGTTGCTTTCGTTTTTAGCTGAATTGTTAAAAACTGATAATGGATTTATTATTAGTTTTAGAGACATGAGCGATTCTATGTTAATTTTCATTAAAAAATTTGTGGACTGATTGTTAATAAATTGCCAAAAAGAAAGTCTTTATTGCCAGTTATGTTAAAAAACATTAAACGATCGTTATTTTATAAATTTATGGTGTCCCAGAACTCGTGCGCCACTTTGAAGGAATCAGAAAAAATTGTTCAAAAATCAACCTTCGTTATTTAAAAAGATAAATGGCAATATTTCCCACTAATAAATTAGTATAGATTTATTCTTAATCAATATTAAAATAATATTAAAAAGTGTACAATTAATTACTTTTACTAAAGGTTATTTATTTTACATCAGACTTGACAGAACAAATACATAGAATAAATCTATGAAGAAAAACTAAACAAATATTAACATTAAATTGAGAAACACACAGGCTAAATAATTTTTTAAACATTCTCCAAACACAACACACATTTCAGTGAGTATTACTAACTAAAGAAATACATATCAATATTTAATAGAAATGCTATGAATTTAATTTTGAATATTAACAGTGAATCATTTTTTTTTTTTTTTTTTTTTTTTTTATTGACTTTTAGCCTTTTGAAGACTATTTAGCCAGCTCATGATAGGTATTTATTTTTATTTAATAAACAACCACAACACCCAAGGCTGTGACCGGGAATCGAACCCGGTACCGTGGCGCAGATTGATTACCGCTCTGTAGCTTTAACGCACTGCGCCATCCTCGGCCCCTGAGTGAATCATTGTCTATGGTGTTATGTATATAACAATCAATTAACCAATCATTTGTTGCACATCATGTTGCCAAACGCATGCGTATTGTTGAAGTATAAAGCCTGAATTATAGATTGCCTTCCTTCCTTCCTCCCGTAGAAGGTGAACAATACGAAATTTTTGACGTAATTGTCACCATTAACATTTCCCGTGTAAGAATTTTTAATACTTTGTGGTAATATCTTGCAATTATAGTAATAAAAAAATCAAAGGATAAAATATTTTCTTACCAAAATCATATTTTAAAGTTATTTTAATATTTTAAGGTATTAATACTTCTTAAGTTTAACTAAAATTAATAACGGGCAATATTAATGGGTGATAATTACGTCAAAAATGTTTATTTAAATCGTAGTGCCATTTATAGCTTCCATAACCGTAAGGACGGCATTCCTTCCTCCCGTAGAAATTTTTAAGTTTTATCTTTCACCGTGAAGGTCTTTGACATGACCAATCACAGTGCTTGTTATGGACATGCCCTGTAGGGTGACAGCGCGTAGGCACAAAATATTTAAAATACATGATTGTTTAGTATTATTTAAGATAGGTGTTCAGTTTATTAAATAATTTGTGTCTCTAAATAGGTAGGATATTTAGATATTGTTTATGATCAATGTCTTTCATTTTTAGAAACGTTGCTTTGTAAAACCCCGTAGTTTCCCGGTCTTGGTAAAGTGGGCGAGTCTTCCAACGTCTTGTTCGATGTTTTTTTTTTCATTATACTGCCCTACAATGGAAAAAGGCAGTTACTACAAAAAAATTCTAAATGCGTTTTCTTGTGCTATGATAAAGCTATGGACATTTTGTATCTTAATTCAACAAAGAAATGCAGTAAACTATCTTATAAGTTAAATAAATTAGTTAAATACATACTGCTTTTTACAAAAATGTAGTTTATGCTAATTTCCCACAAATTTCTTGTTTAGCAGTTACTGCCTTTTTCCATAGTTGGGCAGTATACAACAAGCTGCCTGGGCAATTAAAATTGTGATCACTGCAATAATATATAAATGTTTATCTTTCATATTTACATACAATGGGTAAAACGCAGATTATAAACAAAAACAAATGACAACCATTTTAGGTGTCATCGCACATGGTTACGGAATTTTACACGGAAATCTATAAATTGACTTTTTACAAGACGCACAAATCGTACGGGCACGACTACGGGAGGAAGGAAAGAAGGCAATTTATAATTCAGGCTTAAATCCTAAAATTACTACTCAAAAATCTTCTAAAATATCAGTAAATTGTATTTGGAGACCAAACTATTGATTGTAGATAAAAAACGTAAATAACAATTTTGTAGGGAATAGTATGCCCTACAAGTTTTGTTGAATATTATTTTTCTGTATCACTTATAGTTTAGCTTGTACAGCCTTTCTTTCACGTAACTCTAATAGTATAGTTATTACAGTCAGAAAGTGAATTTTTAAGAATTTGACACTTTAAATTGAGTGTCCGTACAAGCTAAACTATAAGTGATACAGAAAAATATTTTGCAACAAATTTGTAGGGCACAAAATTTCCTACAAAATTGTTATTTACGTTTTTTATCTACAATAAATTTTCAAATACGATTTACTGCTATTTTAGAAGAGATTTTTTTCGAGTAGAACGGCAATTTTTGAAGAACATATTCAACTTACAGACGTGCTTAAATAGACATTTTTGAAGATAAGTTCATCCTGTATAAAGATTTTAGAACCGAAATTCAAAAATATTCTTACTGTACGAATGGAAGGAGAAAAGAATAAAAAATTGTTTTTTAATGGTTTTTTTAAGGGAAATATTTAAAAATTAAATAGCAACGGCTTAAAATAAAAATTAAGAGCTTTGTAATAGCTCCAAATTTTTGTTTTCTGACCGGTTACAAGATTTTCAGCTGGGACTGAAAAAAAATGTTGCTCTAAAATGAAGCATAGCTTATTATATGTAAGATGATTTTTTTTCTGAAGAGCAGTTATAAAAGTACATAAAATCAGATTTGTTATTTAACAAAACAAAAACTATATCTCAAATAAGTTAATTGCGACGTAATTAATAACCTTAAAATATTCGTACCTTGTGATGCACTGAAAAAACAAATCTGTTCTATCAACCAATAAATTTTTTGTTGAAATTGTTTTTGTTGGTCCTAATAAAAAATTTGTTAACCCAAGTAAAGTGTTTAATACATTAGTATTTGCAACAAAAATGAATTTGTTGGAAAGAATTAGTTTACTCTACTGACAATATGCGTCGCCGCTAATAGGTATCCTTAGTAAACATAACAAATATGTTTTTGTTGTCAATTTTCGCCCAAAATTGACATGATGTGACATTGAAATTTATTTTATAAAGTTGACCGACTTGGTGCCATGGTTAAAGTTAAGTCTTGGTGTCATAGTGATTGAATAATAAAAAAATAATTTGTCACTGTCAAAAAATTTTTGTGCAAATGCTACACTCTTAGAAAAGACCTGGTATTTGTAACTAACTTATTATCGTTGGGGTAAAACTGTTGCAGAAAATAACATTTTTTGTTTTTTGTAATCAGTACCTTTATATGTGTAACTGCTTGCATCATTACCTGAAAAGATTTAGTTTTGTTATGGAGTATTATTTACTGCAAAAAGGCGATTAAGTTATTTTAACTGAAACTTTGTGTTGGCTAGAAGTATTGACAACATTATCTCAAAAAAATCATTTCGGCGGTAAAATGTTTTTGTTGGACCAAATATTTAAGTAACATTCTCAACTGACTGAAATTAGTCCGTGGAACTAACGGTTCGGTTGTATAAACTATGCGTCACTTTTCATACAGCTAAGACACCAGCGGTGTGAAACAAAGTGTCAGTTGGGGATGTTGTCTCTGTAGGTTAATGCAACTGCAAACTTTGTGCATTTCGCGCGCGATTTGTCCAGCCCGGCGCGTGCTTTACTTTTAACCTGTAAACAAACGGTGTTGCACGGCGTCCAGACGGTGGTGTTTGTTCTTTTGTATTTGTGTATCAGCTCGTGTGTTGTGTATATTTTAGGTAAGAAACTAGTTTATTACAATTAGTCATTTGCCCCTGTAAATTCAGTGGCGACATAATTTTTAACTATTCATATATATAAGAATATATTCTTATGTGTTGGTTACTTATAGATATCTCGAACAAATAATATGGATAAGCGGACTGAAGTACCTAGCAGATTTATTAGGAACATGGGGTTTACCTGAATTGGTTCCAGTTTTTAAAGGTTAGGTATTATTATTGCACTCCTTTAATTACACTATTGTAGTTTTGGGGTACGAAAAGAAATTCAAAAATGTGAAAATGCCATACCGACTGAAAATGGCCTCCTGAATCCAATGGTGCCCACCAAAAGTCTCCATCACGTCGGAATTTCGAATTCTTACCCCTGTTATCATGCAAGTATGTTACGTTGTACCTAAGAATCATTGTTAAGTTGTTAAACAAAGCTTGCACTTCACGTAAACATCACGGTTTATTGAAGAAGTATAGTCAACTTTCATCTTAATGTACCTATCTGTGTATATTTACCAAAGAATCGTTTTTGTTTTATTGTTAAAATATTTATAAATGTTTTCTTATAGTAATTATTAATTTTTGTTATAATGTTTAAACCAAAATTTGGTGTTTTCAGTTAAATTGTTATTTTTTAATTTATAATAAATATTTATAAAACGAACGGGCATGAATTTCCTTTCTCTATTTTTTATAATATTTACACAAAAAGTGTTATATTTACTAAGCAGGTATGTACTGTGGAATAATACCAATTTGTTGTTGCTACTAATGCAAGCATTTAATATTAAATATAACTTAGTTACAATACAAAACAAATTTATATTATATCAACTATTAAATTCTTTAAATGTACCTTTTTTCATGTAATTTCAATTAAAAAATAAATTCCTGCATGATACAATGTTTGTTGCGATAAATAGCAAGTGCAGTTGTTACAACTTAGACGCTGCTAAAATGACAGACTAATGTGATTGCATTAAATATCAATTATTTGTATGAAAAAAAAACTAATTTCGATGCACTTAAACTTGTTGGTTGGAGCTACCAATATTGGCTGTTCCGACAACAAACTGTAAAAACAAATTTGTATTAGTTCCCACAACATATTTTTTTGTTGTGCCTATTTTCACTAAAAAAATTGGTTCTGGGAACTAAATTTTCATTGCAAATACCAGGTCTTTTCTAAGAGTGTAGAGGAAGCAGGTTCGAGTTAATTAATTTTTGTGCATTGGGCGTTATGGATGAAGAAGTAAACCAAATATTAACCTAGTGGGGATTTTCTTCATTAGAAAATACTTTTAAAGGTACCAAAATAATTTTTGTTAAAAAAAATCAAACAATATTAAACTATACCTACACAATATTGTTAATGCAACTCTTTTTATTAATTAGTATTACATACTGAAAGAGGTGCTTTAACAATATTGTGTAGGCATAGGTTAATATTGTTTAAGTTCTTTTAACAAAAATTATTTTTTGGTTATTAAAAGAACTACCAAATGTTATAACAACAAAGCAACAATGTTGTAGTTACTCATTACCATAGCTTTTCCAACAAATAGATTTATAATGAAAACAAATGTAAACTGTTTTAACAACAAAATATTATTGTATGAGATATCAATAATATTAGTTACTTTAAACAAGACGCCATAGTTTTGTCAACAAAAAATATTAGTTACAGTAACATATTATGTCTCAACAAAAAAAATTTGTTGTTGTAACAAAGATTTTAGTTGAGGCTATAGCTACAAATAAAATTTGTTGGCGCAACTTTTTTTTAGTTGCTTAAACAAATTATTTTTTTCAGTGTGCTAAAAAGCTTACTTTAAGAATAAACACGGAATAGTTTCAATACTCGATAAAAAAGTCCGCAAATTTGCGTGCGTAAAATAGGCGTGCGCAAATTAATGCTTTAAAACAGGTATAAGATAAATTATGAAGCCTTTAATAGTATTTTTAACGAAAAACAAAAAATATTAAAAAAATAATTCAATATAAAAATAAAAAACGCAACTTTCCACACGCTTGTAGAAATCATGTTTAAGTTGAAAAACTGAAAAAGAAAATTGCGAGATTGCTTGCAGAAAAATATTGTTCCTAATGGCTGCACAAAGTAATTTCTGCAAAAATGTTTAAATCTATATAACGCTGTAATACATATTACACTGTTATAAAAATCGTAATTGTTAACAGTTTGTTAATTTTATGTTATGTAGAAAACCAGGGCTTAATTATTTTAACAAAGGAAAATATTTTACTGAAAGTTTTGTAAAGGTAATATGCAATTTTTTAAGCATTTTGTTAATTTCAAAAGGTAACAGATTATTTTGTTAATACTTATCAAATTATTTCTTTGACTATTTCCCTCGTCTTAATTTCCACCAATCACAAACGCGCAATTTTGAATTACAAATGGTTTCTAGGTGAAAAAACTGTGTGACAACACCTGTCAGCAGTTTTTTTTTAGTTTACCCGCGGCAAAACTTGACAGCTGTTGTCACCAAAAATTGCAATTTATATTTTAATTGTTAACTGTTACTCATGAAATAGTCTTGTCAAATACCATTCGGGCATCTAATTTTTCCTGTGAAAAAAATCGAAAAAACACAATGCTAAGTAATATTTAAAAAAAAATACATTCGTGCAGGTGCAAAAATCCTCGTCTTCGACTCGGATTTTTGTTGCCACCAGCACTCATGCTTCTTGTTAAAATATTACTTAGCAACGTGTTTTTTCGATTTTTTTCGGAAAAAATTAGATGCCCTTATGATATTACTTACGAAAAAGTACACGTGATTTCAGTCAATCAAAACATTTCCCACTGACAATACGCATCAACACGTTTAACTGACTTCAGCGTCTTCAACTTATGTTTCTGCTTACTTTATTCCTATTTGTAACGTGTTTAACAACTGTTCAGAGTGTTTATAATATATCACCAGAAATCTGTTATTATTCTTATTCCTTATACATAATTATGTATAAGGATACTTCGCACACTCGTTAATTATAATTAACGAGTGTGCGAAGTATCCGAAAAAAGATGACATCACTGGTTTTTAAACCGAAATTAGGGGATAAAGTAAAGTGGGTTAAAGTTACGAAATACATCATTAAGTGTTGTAGTAGTACCTACTGATAATTATATTGTACCAAATTTCTTTATAATTTGACGATTTCTGAATGGTGTGTTATTTTTGTGTTTTAGGTAATTAATTAATAAAGCAACATTTCTTATCAAAATTCTTTTCCAAATTGCCAACAAATAATTTTGTTACTGGGTCTACAAAAAGGATTTGTAAAAATAAATAATAAATTATGGTTGAATTATTTACAAGGCATTTTGTTTAAATTTTTGTTTATATCTATAAAATGTTTGTTATAATTGCAAACTACTTATACAATTTTAAGAGATTACAGTTGGTTATAATCTTAACTTAAAGTTATGAGGGCCAGGATTAACATAAAATCTGGTTAATATTTGGTTAAAATTAACAACCGTTTTTTACTGTGTGGGCTTTTTTGTTTATTTATTATATTTTATTTTATACTGTTAAAAAAGTTACCAAATATCTCTAAAATTTAAACCTTACTCAAAATTACTACTTAAATTATAATTTTTTCTAAGACATTATTTGAAAGCACTATATATTACACAGTACAACACGATTTTCCTCCCATGAAAAATTTTAACAGATTTTAAAAATAAATGTTAAAAAAACGTACCTGTGTCTCACCGTTTCACGAAATCACGTCAATTATTTTTTTTTACACAGCCATTCTTATTATTTTAACAGATTAACAGAGATTTTGAATTCTCTATTTTATTATTTATAAATCTTTTTTTTTTCAAATAGGTATTTTATATTTTAACATAACGCGACCTGAGAATTAGATTGTTCTATCTCCCAAAATTTAAAGAGGAACAAATAGCAGTTTAAAGTTTAATTTATATGCAAATGAAATTTTAAAAAGCTGTTTTTCCGTGTTTAGGTTTTGAGAGATTCTATCTTTCAAAAATCTTACACGGAAAAACAGCTTTTTAAAATTTCATTTGCATATAAATAAAACTTTAAACTGCTATTTGTTCCTCTTTAAATTTTGGGAGATAGAACAATCTAATTCTCAGGTCGAAAGAAATGTATAATCGTCAAAATAAAACATCAAGATTTTTTTTTACTAAAAAAAAATAAATTGTTATTTTCTTTAAGTATAATTTTTGTATTAATAAAAAATCTTGATGTTTTATTTTGACGATTATTATTATTATTATTAATACAAAAATTATACTTAAAGAAAATAACAATTTATTTTTTTTTAGTAAAAAAAAATCTTGATGTTTTATTTTGACGATTATACATTTCTTTCGAATCTATAGTGGTATCACAACCTAAAAATACCACTTGATATACAGGGTGTTTCATATTCGTGGTCCATTGGAAGTTTCTGGAGAACGGAAAAAATATAGATTTTAAATTTAAAAGCGTTTATAATCCATTAAGTCTATTTTTTAAATATTTTGAACAAAATGCAACTTCCGGTTTGACCGGAAGTGACACCAACTTTGTTATTAGAAAACCCTATAATATATATTATATTTTTACATATTTAAATTCTACATAAAATTCTGAGTAAAATTACTATTAGGTTTACGGATATGGGGGTAAAATGTTTGGAATCTTAAAACATTGTTCAAAAAATTCCAAGAAATTGACATGGAATCTTTTAAACAATGTTTTAAGATTCCAAAAACTCCACCCCCATTTCTGTAAACCTAATAGCAAAAAAGTTATAGGCTATTTTTGATTGACGCGCATTTGTCATATTTTAACGGAAAAAATTAATAACTCTAAAACTATTTACTCTAGGTATAGGATATGGTACAGTAATTTTACTCAAAATTTTATGTATGTATAGAATTTAAAAATGTAAAATAACAAAGTTGATGTCACTTCCGGTCAAGCCGGAAATGGCATTTTGATTAAAATATTTTAGAAAAATACGCTTAATTGGATTATAAACACTTTAAAAATTTCAAATCGATAACTTTTGCCGTTCCTCAGAAACTCTCAATGGTCCACGAACCCGTATTTCGTAAATGTGCAACACCCTGTAAATAATTAAAATAATTTTAAAATAAATAAATAATCTTAATGGTTGTCTATTTATTCAGTAAATAAATTTTTTATAAAAATATACTGTAAAGCTGTTATCGAATCTGTTATATTATGTGCCGAATACCACGGATAACATTTTATTGGATGGCACTTAAAAAAAAAATGACGTGATCTGAAAAAACGCCAAGACACCGGTATCATTTTTTTAAGTCTATCTATCGAATTTTTTATGGGAGGGAAAAAAATCAAATTTTGTCGTACTGTTTTAATTTTTAATTCAATTAAACTTAAAACCCTTTTTAACTGACTTAAATTTAAATTTATCTATAGTAAAATAAGAGTGCCTACATAGTATTTTAATTAAATATTTAATTTATTTAAAAAACCCGTAATGGATTCAGGCGAATACAAGACTTAATTTAATTTAGATTTTACACGGAATTGCGCAGAGTGACGTTTAGCGGTTATACTGCAGTATTAGAGATAATTGCATTAATGGATAGACAATTTCACGCACTATTTTGCAAACAAACATAAAATGTTTCGTGAAAAACTCGTTTTTATTTAATTTGAGAACCGATTTTGTGTTTAAAAATATGCATGGATATTTTATTGACTCCTTTCAAAGAAGAAGAACACAATCGAATATAAAGTTATCCAATTCACGTTAAAATGATCAAATTTTTTTTATTGTTTTATATGATATATTATGCTGCATTTGAGGTCTGGAGATCCTGGGGGCCACCGTGCCCAAAGCCTGCTTGTGTTATGCATCTAATGTTTTTATTATTTTATTATTTTTACCCCTTAAAATAATTCTCCCCTTACATAAATATTTGTTAAATTAAAAATACTTATCACATAAAAATGATTATTTTTAAAAAACTGATTTACACATTTTTATGGTGCTTCGACCGTTTAGTTTTTAACGTATATAATTAAATGTCTGCAAAATGTATGAAAATAAAGGAAAAAGAAATAAACGAATAGCTACTCTATAAATGGAATTTTCATGAAAACTAGGGTATTTATTATGAAGCTTTGTATACATTTTAAATTTATTCCTTTTTAAAACAATTTCAAACATATTTGGGGAAAAAAATCAACGGGTAATACGATTATAGAAGTAAAACTTCATCATAGTATTTACAATCATACCAGAATTGCTTACATTTGTTACATAATTTGCAATAGACATACACCATCTATCAAATATTTGATATTTGATATTATCATGTTCTTTCGAACTAGTGTTCGAATTTGTCCTACCCTTTTTTATATTTATGCTACTATGCAAATTTGTACTACCTTTTTATATTTACGCCCCTGTACGAGTTTCTCCTACAATTTTTTATTTTTTCGCTACTGTGTCAATTTTTCCTACCATTTTTTTTAAATTTTGGGCCACTGTGAGAAGTTATCCAACTATTTTTTTATTTTGAACCACTGCAGTGGTCCCGATCCAGAAAAAGACAGAAGTTGTTAAAGGTTTAAAATCATTTGAACATTTGCAGATACTATGTTGTATATGTGTGAAAAATATGATTTATATATGTTAGAATGTATTAACAATGATTTGGAAAATATATATAGGAGGCTTTGTGTTCATTTTGTTAGGATCAAAACATAGACTTAATTTGTTAAATACTCCTTTGAATGTTTCTATTAATAGGATAAATCATGATAGAGTGACAGAAATAAAATATTTAGGTTTGATTATTGATGAAACTTTATCATTTAAAAATCATGCAATTTACTTAATGAATAAAATGTCAAAAACGTTTACGTTTTAAGTAAAATTGTATGTTAAAATTTTAATGTACTACTCAATTATTGTGCCACATTTGGAGTTATTATATATACACCCATTGTAACCATGTTTAATGTTCTTAATTTTTTGTCTGTAAAACAAAAAATTATCTTTGGAACATTGGAGTTTATACCTACACAAGATAAAAATTTGTCTGTTACCTAATTATCTTTTGGATAACATGACGTATACTTCTAAAGTTCATAATTATGATACTAGGAATGATTTTTATATAAAAACATGTAACACCTCTAGAACTTTCAACAGTTTAATTTTTAAGGAATGTAGTATTTACAATAATTTACCAAGTGATATAAAAATATGTGATAATTTAAAAATGTTTAAGAAAGTGTGTATAAACTATATTTTTAAGAATATTTTATTTATTTTGTGTATATTTAAAATTTGTATATAAATAGCTATTGCTAAATAAAGTTACATTATTACTATTATTATTATTTCAATTTTAAGGATTATGAGGTAGGTATTTTTTTAGAAAATTAATAATGAAATTCATAAATTTAAAAGTTTATATCAATATATCAATACATTGTTTGTATTTGATTTAAAATTTAAAGTGTTTTGGCAAAAAAAATTGTACATTGAAATTGGAAGGTCTAAAATGGGCAACTATAGTTTAAAAAATTCGATACGATTTAAATGTTTGATAGGATGGTTTTTCGGGCTTCTAAATGGAAAATGTAAATAATACTTCATAAATTCATATCAAATCTAAAATTGCTGATTGGTACACTTTAAACGCACCAGATTCGATTGAAAATTTGCATGCAAGTGTTTTTGAGGTCATATATTCAAAAAAGTAATAATTGTAGACCATTACTGTTACTTTTTAAATGTTTTTATTAATATTGGGTTATTTTAGTACCTACACCTTGTATATGAATTTTTATCATTCAAAATTAATTGCAATATACATGATATTGTGACGAAGGTTGAAAAAAGTTCATAACTTTTCACTCAGTTATTTATTGGTCAACTCTGAGTTTTACAAATTTTGGGACTTTCTTCTTGACGCGAAAAAAAATTGTTTTTGTACATATACATAATATGGTAAACGGAAAAAAAGCCCCTGGAAAAAAAACCATGGAAAAAAAACCCCCGGAAAAAAACCCCCGGAAAAAAAACCCCTAGGAAAATAAACCCCTAGGAAAATAAACCTACAGGAAAAAATACCCCCTTACAATTTTTTTCGGAATTTTTTAACAATTTTTTTATATTTTTTTAGAATTTTTTTACAATTTTTTTTACAATTTTTAGCATTTTTGGGCATTGATTTTTGTATTTTTTTTTTATTTTTGCCAATTTCGGGGATTTTTACTCAATGGGGCGGGGGGGGGGCAATGGGTCGGGGTCGGTAGGGTTGTGTTGTTGAGTTTGGGTTGATTTGGGTTGGTTTCGCTCATTTTTGCGGTATTTTTACAATTTTTGCATTTTTTATGTGACACTCGTCAAACCGGGATTTATTTTTTGGCTTTTTTTTCCTTGGGTTTTTTTTCCTAGGGGTTTTTTTTCCTAGGGGTTTTTTTTCCGGGGGTTTTTTTTCCGGGGGTTTTTTTTCCGTGGTTTTTTTCCAGGGGTATTATTTCCTAGATTCACCTATGTCAGTTAGTAGACAAGTTCTGCGTAAACAATTTAAATTAAGTTTGCGAAAAAAGTTAGTTTTTCAGCGCCCCTGATTAATATTATTCAAATTAAAGTGGTGCAATTTATAATTCACTAAAGTTTATCGAAAAATTTTAAAATTTATTTTAAAAATCCAAGTCTTGCAGATTTTATACCATTTTTTTTTAAATTTTTGTTAAAAGAATAATAAAAATAAAAAATGGTATAAAATCCTAAATTTTTTAAATATATTTTGAAATTTGCCGATACAATTTTGTGAATTATTTATTGCACCACTTTAATTTGAATAATATTAATTAGGGTGGTGAGGCGCGATAAAAAAACAACTTTTTTTTGCAAACTTCAATTTAAATTTTGCTTGCTCCGAACTTATCTATTTAATGTAATTATAAAATCATATCTTTGATATGGGCCCCATGTCTAATAACTGAGATATCGGTATACCCAAAATCCACCAGCCACTACTGACCTGCAGAAGTATTCTCCATCAAAATAAATCGAAAACAGACACTTTAATTAAAAACTGCACTTACTTGAATACGCCTAAAATTGAAGTGCGTATTTTCGTGATGCGGCGATCTAGAATAATGCTGACTGATGCTCAAGTAAAAGATCAGACTCTTTGGGATTATATTAAACGGGACATTACTAAATTAAAAATGTAGACTTCATTTTTACCGGCTTATGGCTAGATTTTTCGAGATAGGGGCCACTTTGCACTGTGCGAATTTGTCTTACCAATTTTTATTGCTCGTGTTCAAATTTGCCCTGCATTTGAACTACTGTGCAAATTATTCTACTATTTTCTATTTTAATGTTTGTGTGGAAATTTTTTATTTTATTTTTTAATGTTTTCCTACCATTTTGTAAACTTAAACCAGTATGCATATTTTTTCTACAATTTTTAATTTTAAATTACTGTACGAATTTATCGTATTATCATTTTTAGAGACAAAGGCATGTGCGCGCGCACTCTTTCCCTCCCCTACCACGCGTGGCCATGTCGTAAGTTTCACTTCAATAATAAAACATAATACACATTATACCCATTTGACTTAGTGTTATTAAATAAAAAATATGTTTTTTAATGAATCTAAAATAAATTTTATGTTTAATCATCATTTATTATGTCACATAATTTCATGAAATGCATTGTTTATTGTATTAAATATATTGAATTTCTCATTAGAGTAATAATTTATTAAAATACATTTGACATTTTAAATTAATATTCAATGCTATTAACTAATAAACTATTTGAATTTATTTAAGTTAGTTAATTAATTACCAATTAATTTAATTGGTTTAAAAGATAAAACAACCGCACTATGTATAATAAGCCACAAAGTAATATTTATTATTAAGTTCTGCTCAAAATTATATTTTAACTAATTATCATGGTAAATATTATCATTTTTCCCAACATTACTTAAACAAATAGTATAGTGTGCAATAGGGTGCTTAAAAAAATTTTTTTTTGCTCTTACCCTCTCAAATGTTTTTATTTAATATAAAAAAAAATCCTCACCAAACATAGGCGTTCCAGCTCAACTCTAAGAGGTCGCTGTTTTTATTTTAGTTTCCCATTGAATTAACATGAGAAAAAATTAATTTAATTTTGGAATTTTATACCTCTGTATATATGGGTACCCCATTTTGTCCCCCGTTGCATTGTTTTGCCCCCTTTCACCTCCCGTCTGCTAATTGTACCATAAAATTAAAAAAAAACAGTAAATTTGATGTTAATCAAACTTTGACCTCGAATAACTCTAGAAGAAATCAATTTATCGAAAAGTAATAAGAGACCTTTTTTGTACAGCGTTAAATTTTATATAGGAAACTGCAATGATCATTGCCATAAGTTACTTTGATACAGAGGTATAAAATTCCAAACATAAATTAATTTTTTCTCATGTTAATTCAATGGGAAACTAAAATAAAAACAGCGACCTCTTAGAGTTGAGCTGGAACGCCCATATTTGGTAAGGATTTTCTTTATATTAAATAAAAACATTTGAGAGGGTAGAAGCAAAAATTTTTTTTGAAGCACTCTAGTGTGCAACCAGTGAAAGAAAAAGAACATTCCTCAAGCGTGAAGTGAAGCACTATTTAAATTTGTTTTTAGTTAAATTGATTGAAATTGTTTTTCTACTTCCACCTTTAAAACGCCCATTATCGTACATGTTTCCATGATACTAAATGACCTTTTATTATTATTATTGTTGTTTCGGTGTTTCTGTAAGCGTACAAACCCCCCTCCAGCAAAGAATCTGTAAAAGTTATACCCTAAGTGATAAAATGAAATATAACACCACGGCAAATGTTATAATAAATTACGACAAATAAATACGATAATAAAGCTCATTAATTTAGTAACCCAAGGTACTTTTGAGGTGTTGTATTCATGGGGGAAGTATTAAAAGGAAAATAATAAATAAAAGACAATAAATTACGTTTGAACTCAGGTCAAATACCTGGAAGGCTCCCGTTTATTTTTATATAAATATCTTTAATAAAACCTTTTAAAATGGGGGATTATGAGAGATAGTTAAACGTATAAAACAATAAAATTTATAACAAACAATATTGATATTTATTTGGATAAAGCAACAACAATAACCATAACCCAAACGACATTTAACTTATTTTCTGAAAGAGAACTCTGAAATAAAGGGACATCCTACAAACCCTTAAAACCTTACAATATCTCCTCTCCACAACCCACATATAATATAAATAAATAAATACCATTAGATAAATAATACATCAAGTAGAGAGTTTACACCTCTCGCGTTGATGCTCCCCGTTTTAATTTTTAGTTTGTTTCTTTGTTTGTTTCCTTATTTGTTGCATAAAAGTATATTGAGGCCTAGTCTCTATTTTTGTATTTTAAATTTAACTTTATCGGTCAAGTATTCTATCTGCATTAAGTATCCATCATCCAAATAAAGTTTTTATATATATTTACTGTTGAATTTAAGTTTACTGTTACATAATTTTTCATATAATATTTATTAAAGTTCAGGCTCAATCAACTGTTAGAATAAGAAATAAATAATAATCGGCTTCGAGGTCATTCCAATTGAGGGTCTGCAATTACCCATTTTGCCTCATTAGTCGGAAAACTTTAATAACTTAATAATTACCATAAAACACAAGGACATAATTTGAACAAAATACAAAAGGCAATGTCTGCGTTGCGCATTCAGATGAATCCAGACCTTTAAGCACCTCTTAAAATTTACAGGATAGTAATTCAAAATGGGTTTTTTCTATCAGGACTCCACGGACAGTGGTTATAAATTAAATGTCGCTATCGCACAATTACTGTTGTTACTCACTCTAATACTAAATAATTAAATATGACTGGTAAAATCACTTAACTAATCACGGGACATAAATGTTTATCTGCGAGTACAATTTAAGAAATTCCTTATTCAAGAAAATCGATATTAATTACACTTAATATACACAGCGTTTATAAATCCCCTTTAAGGAATATTTATTAAAATAGGGTAAAACCCTGACATTTATCTAGATAAAATCTAGTACAACCCTGACCTTTTAATTAGGTAAAATCCAGTACAACCCTGATCTTTTAATTAGATAAAATAAAGTACAAATTGTTTATTATTTATAATCTAAATTATAATGCGAGATAGTTCAAATGTAAAGTTACATCATGTCGATTTATGCGTGGTTTATTAAAACGGCAGCCATCAGGGCGGAATAGACAGATTGATGACGCCAAGTCAAATGATCAAATATTTATCCTTACACAAGGCATTTGTGTAAACTAATTTTACCAAATTGTTCGGGACTATTTATCTACAATAATTGAGTTACTAAAATGTACAAACCTACAAATTTAAACACTTTTACATTCACCAAATTTACACCTCTTGTTTGTTGCACGGATACTTCTCGAATGATCAACGTTTTCCCCCCTTTACTTATCCCACCTAAAACAGGAGTGCCTGTCTAGGCCAAGCGTTCGGCACTCTACGTCAAATACATTTCTGCTTCCTGGTAGATTTAAATGTTAGTTTTATTTACATGACTTTTTGAATACAATTTTAAACAATAAGGATCGTTATAACCCACGGATTGTTTAGTAGGGGGGTATTTGCAGATCTCATCAAGTCTTCTTACTAATTCAATTGTATCCATAATTAAATTTTCTGTAAACAACTAAATAAAACCTTTATTTGAAAATTGAATAAAATATTTTTATCAAATATATGTTAATCTATATTTGCAATAAAGGATTAAATGTACGCTATAGAAACAATGACAGCGGTGTATTAATTTTTAATAAAATAAAGGCATATTATTACACTAAATATTATAATTTCATTTAAATTTATATTTATAATTATATTGTTAAATATTATGCAATTATATTTTAATTAGGCCTAAATTTTAGTTTTTCAGATTAAACAATTTAATAATTTGATATGACCAGTATTTAAACAATTTTACTATTAAAATTTTTAAAAACTAATGTAAATATAAATGTAGAACTTAATTTTAATTTACATTTTTTATTTTTTTAAATATCGACCAAACCTTAAAATTTATATGTTTCATATTTAATATTTTTTTATAATGAGTAAATTTTTTTCAAAACAGGGTTCTTATTTCATTCTGGAAAATACTCGGCTTATGCTACAAAAATCATGATAGAGTGTATGAAAAAACTTTTTTCTACGACCACTATGTAAAGGTCACATTTCGTATTGGCATCGTTGCTTAGAAAATGAATCTTTTCATTTAATTTCATTGGCAAGGCAAAACACGAATGTAAAGTGACATTTCTGTGTGAAAAGTGACAGGTCTGTGTGAAAACAAATTGACAGCATCGTTTGACATTCGTTTCAAATTTTGTATTGTATTTGTATATGTATGTCTTAATATCATTTTAAACACAATTAATTATGTTTGTATAATAAATTCTAGTTTTTAGTGCCTTTATTTAAATTGAGAAGGTAAGTTTACTGATTTTAAGTAACTTATACCTTAAAAATTAAAAGAATAATATGAAGGAATTTTAACAGCTGTCAAAGACGTTTTTAGGTTATTTTGTTTTGTATTTGAATATAATAAAAAATAAATGGGTCGGAGAAAAAACATTGTGTTTCACTTACGGCCTCATGGGCAACTTAAACACTCGCATGAAAAAGTCGCTTTTCAACACTTGTAAAACAAATAACTATTTTTTAACAAAGGAACTTTTTTAAATTATTTCTTTGCGCAACCTAAATATATAAATATTTTTTATTAATTCCATAATTTAATTAACCCAACATTAGCGCAAATTATTTTAATTTAACATTTTATTGGTGTTAAGTGAATATGCTAAAAAGGTTACCTGGACATTTCAAAAATGTTAGCACGACATTTTAAAAATGTTAGCACAACCATTTTCGAAATATTACTCCGACATATCAAGAATGTTTAAGTAACCAGATTAGAACAAATATTCTCATTTTGATAATTTGACTAAAATTTGTTGTTCAGTTAAACAATACAATTTGACATTTTTGGAAACGTGCAAAAACCATTGCTTGTATTTAAAGTGCATAAAGAGTTGAATTAATATTTTTTTGTTGTTTCAACAGCTTATTTTTTTCAGTGTGATCCCGTCTTGTCTAGTGGCCGAGTTCTTATCATTAAAATAATAAAAACATACTACTTCTCTGTCTACCCTGTATGTGTTGTATGTTGTATGTTGTGTTCATGCAAACCCCCAGTTTTTTTTAACCTAAAAACCTGGTATAAAAGACTAAAAGAAGTATTTTTTTAACTCTTATCAAAGAATATTTTATATTAAGAGATTTAAATCTTCAGGACATTTACATAATATTCAGGTAATTAATGTTTTGCATAATTTAACGAAAAATTTAAACTTGCAAGAATGCGATGAATGTTTAACTAAGTTCACCTGTCAGACGTCCGCCTATCTGCTTTGCTCTTAATGCAATTCCTGTGAATGTTTCTCTGCAGTCAATGCTTCCTGCTGTTAGACACGCTACCCTGCAAATTATTACCGGAAAACGCATTGGTAATGCATTTATTAAGGACATTGCAACCCTGAGAGAAATTTATAATCATAAAACTAATCAGCTAATGAAACTGTCTTTTTACAAGGTCGTTTTTAGATTTAATACTATTTTAAAGTGAATTAAAATTTTTCATCATAAATTAGTCAAAGACAACTAAATTTAAAAGCGTCAAAAAGTTATTCTAATTTATTTAGAAGGTATTTTTTCTACTCCCACCTTTAAAACGTCCCTTATCGTACATGTTTCCATGACACTAAGCGATGTTTTAAATAAACATTGTGTAAGTATATTTGTCGTAGAAATAGTATATTATACAACTCGGTCGTGCCTAAATTAAATTCGTGTCTAAAATAGCGTTTATCAAACTTGATACATTTTATACTTTTAAAATTTTAAAATAAACAAAAACTGATTTTTAAAATCCGTTTATTATACAAAGAAAACAAACAATTTATTGGACAAAATGTTTTTTATTTGTACACTGCTCGTAAGTCATTTAAACTTTTTATTTTTTCGTTGGCACTTGGACGCTGTAAAATTCCAATTAATAATTAGTTGCAACAGCCCTCTTTGTTTCTTATTTAAATAAAAAAATACAGGTAAGGATTTTTGTCAGAAACTACGAGAATAATAGAACAAAGTTTATAAATCTCTTAAGTGCTCAAAATGCCAACTTTCATTCAAAAATACAAATTTTGTTCAAAACGCCTTCTTACATTTTGAAGTATTTGACGGCACGCAACTCTCTCTGCGAAAATTTTACTTTTTAATGACCCAAAATAAAAAAAGTATAGGGTAGTCAAATCTGGAGATATGGTCGGCAAATCTAGAGCACCTCTTCGTTTAATTCATTGTCCAGGAAACACTTGGTTTGCAAACCCTCTATCTCGTAGGGTATGGAGGTGCCTTATCTTGTTGGAGCCAACATCTTCTAAGTAGCAATATCGTTTTCAACAATAAAGTAAGGAATTAACTACATTTTAAAGTAATTCCAGACTACTGGCAGGTTACCATTATAAGAAAAATGGGTCCAACCAGACGATTTCCAAAAAAACATGCTCAGACATTAAGTTTTTGAGGAATATTAGTGTTGCGTTTGAGAAGAACCTTTGGATTTAAGTTTTTGAGGAGTATTAGTGTTTACTTTGAGGAAAACATTTGGATTTGCTTCTGTCCAGTAACGACAATTTTAGTGATTGTTTGTTAAGTTAAAAAAACTCTAGTCGCAGGTCAAAATCATCCTTATTTAATTTATGGACGAGATTTATGAGGTCTGAGGATTTGTTGGATAGTCGTTTTAGGAATGTTGGTAACCGTTGCTAATTTCCTAGTGCTTAAAGTTGGATCAGCAGCAACTTGCCCAGTACTACTGATCCTGTTTCTCGAAACTTCGCCACCGACCTAAAATATCCATTCACATGCCTATCCGGATGGAGTTTATTGAATAAATCTGCTGCACGATTTCCGCATTGAATTTTAAAAAAAGGTGATAATTTCAACTCTTCCGCAGTGCTTTCAACGATTGTTGAATAAAACTAAACTAATTTTGTGTACTGAAGAAGGTGATTGCTGGGGATTGAACTCAGGTCTGTCGCTTGTCAAGCTGTTGTCATAACCAATGTGGCTATCAGTCACAAATCAATTTTATTTGTCAATAAATATTACTCCTAATATTTTAAAGTTGAATATATTATTTGTGTTGCTGTTTTGAGCTAAACTTTTTGCATCTTTATTTGTTTTTATGGGTCATTTATTATTATTTATATGCATAATACTTTGTTGTTGGCCGCAAACGATTAAAGAAATTAGTTACTTTTAACTCTCAGAAAAAGTCAAAGATGGTGACTAATCTTAAACTTTAACTATTTACGTGGTAAAAAATAACTATTTAAAAGTGAAAACGACTATTTTATTAGTAAAATGCTGGTACTAATTTAAATAGTAGAATTTTGACTATTTCATCATGTCATGCCTGTTTTTTAGGTGGCTTGTTTTTGCTTTTTTTAACCACTTCTTACTGCATGAAAACACCTCTGTTTCAATGGGCCACTCTGTATAATCTTGTTTCATATTACAAATATATAAACGAATTTATAACAAAAAAAATAATTTAATTTTTTTAACTTACTCTTTTATCTTTCTATAAGAATCTAAAGAATGCTCTAAAAGCGGTTGAAGGAATGAACAAAAGTTTCCTCAATTGTGATTGAGTCATTTCCTGCTCGCCTCTGTTATAAGCGGAAGTAACTGATACACAATGCCCGAAAAATAAAAATAAAAAAAAAAATTCTATGCCGGACGGTTTTTATTTGCCTGGGGTATTTACCGCCTAGGCGCTCCTCTTAAAGATATTAGGAAAAATGTGGGTCAAACGCGTATTTATATAAATATTATATTGTGCCTTGTTCTTATTTTTACTTTCAAGAGAATTGATAAGTAAAAAGCATAGTTATATTGTATAATTCCAATTTTAATACCAGACTTATTTAAAATCAAAAATATTTGATTTATAACAAATACAATATAATAATAATAAGTGCATATTTTTTGAATGTAAATATTATAAAAAAATAAGAACAAGAAGTAAGAGAGAAAAAGTTATAGGCAAATCTAAAAGTTTGAAAAAGGGTAGAAAGATACAGTGCCCGCCCTGTAAAGCCGGGTCTACAATTATTGTCGCATGGGTCCGAGCGCAGAACATAAGCTTGCACTGGGTGCTTTGCGCAAGCTTGAGTTCTGCGATTTGCGACCTGCGACAATTGTAGACCCGGCTTAACTTGGCGAGAACGCCTTATGCACAATTAACGTAATTTGGTAATGGTACCGCCCTTCAAGGGTTTGGCAATGCAGTGGTTAGTATACAATGTTTACTGTTAAAAGATTGTTAAAAACATTTTTGGCTATTTGTTCAATTTTTTTCATAGAAAGTGTACCAAAATTTTATCGTATCACAAAATTATTGATAAACTAGTTTTTCTACTCCACTTTAAAATGCCCATTATTGTACATGTTTCCATGGCACTAAGTGACCTTTTAATACACATTAACAAGTTGTGCCTTTATGGCGCTTTAGTCATGGGCTGAAGTTGGCAACAGGTTTTTAGTCACGGGCTAAAGTTAGTTTTAAGTAAGTTGTCAAATGTCATACAATCGTTAAAATAACAATAAATTTAAAAATTATTTTATTTTCTCAATACAAAAGTATTAAATAGTTTCTTAACGCCAATATTGGAAAAGATTATATAAACGTTTGACCTTTTGATTTCATCGTAGTAGTGCAGTTAACTAGATTTAACTGATAAAAAGTAAAAATTTTGCGTACAGTGCTCATAAAACATTTTCTTCTCTATTACTGTGAAAAACTACATTTATATCGATTGTTAGCCTATTTTTTAGGGATACATTTTGATTCAAACAGAAAAATTTAAGATTTTAACGCCGCACAGTATGCCAGAAACATTTAATATTGAATAAGTCCAAAATATTTTTATTCTTATAACTGATAACTTAATACTTACATAAACTTAGTAGGCTTTGATCCATAAAAAATATTTCGATTGATTGTTATGGAGACGTCAAATACTGCGTCATTTTGCAGCAAGTTTGCCTTTCGCATTTAACTTACGGTTAGTGAATTAAAAAAGTTTAATTTTTTCTGTGGGATATATTAAGAAATATAATCTGTTATGGATGAAGCTGAAATAGGTAAGTTTAGTCTATTTTAACATATATTTTTGTTAGTAAATTTTTCATCAAAAGACACCTTAAACGAAAACTTTATATTTTATAAAAATATTTATCGAATTAAATGGCTTAAATTTGGCACAGGCAAAACTTTTTTAGAACTCGTGTGAAAAATGTCATTTTTAGAGGCTGTCTGGCGTTTGAAAATCTCGCTTTTTAGAAAGCAATAGTGGAAAAACACATTTTTGGTCACAAAAACATAAGGGGCCGTTCAAAAATTTTGGATTACGATTTTGTTTTATCAAATTGTACAAAAGATAATTTTGCACAATTTTTTTAATAATTTTAATTTTTTGCGAACCGTGCAATATTTAAATATTCAAAAGTCCGGTTATTGGAAGCAACATTAAACCCGGCGCATTCGCCATTTTTTAAACAAGTATCTGGCATAATAAACATTTTATGGATATTTAGTACAATAAATGATTAAGGGCCGTATGCAGAAAGGATAATTTATTTATATCAACTGATTTTCGCATATACACTGATTTCATTTTGAACCAATTTGGCAACATAGCAAATTTTAAATGACAGCATAGACAGTAAAGATTTGTAGGTTATCTGACATATACTTAAATATGTGTTTATTACATTATAAGAGTAATACATTTTTAAAATGTAATATTAAATATAAACATAAATACATTTATAACTGACTAAACCTTATTATTAAAACATCATAATTGTTATGTTCGCAGTTTGCAATGTGTTCTGGAATGTAAATTTGCATTAGAAGGTATGAAAAACGAAAATTTTGGCTTAAAGTCTCTGAAAAAAAACAAAGAAATTTTGTTAAAGTTGTTGGAAATGTTAAAGAAGTGTTTTATCTTGTAAAAGATTAATTAATTATATTATAATTTTAATAGTTATATTATAATAATAATGCTCTTTTACCTATTCTTTTACAGGTACCAATAACACCTTTTTAGGCATTTAGGCAAATGTTTTAAAAAATAAATGCAATGATGCCGAAGACATCCAGAGGGAAAAAAGACATTTAAAATTTGTGACAAGAATATAAAAAATTAAGAAACAAACTCTAGACGAAAACATATGTTAGTTAATGCTTGATATACATAAATTATGGCTTCAGAATAAACTTTTTTAATTAAAAATTGCATGTCCAGATAAATTGTGCTAGAAAATGGGTGGAGTCTCCAAACTTTTTGTAGCATGCATATAGCATTGTGAAAATAGGGCAAGAATCCCTACTTTTCCAAAAGGTCAAATTAAACCCAATGAAAAAAATTATAATCATATACTTTGTTTTTTAAATAATTTATATTAAAAAAAACCTGTTATTTTAATAAAGCAAATTTAAAAATTTAACTGTTGCAGTTCTAGTCCAGATTTTTTTACCCTGTGTATTTTATTTTGAAAATAAAAATATTGTTTCAGAGCATATTTTTAATTATTTGTAAAATAAATATTGCAAATGGTAAATACAATTTGAAAATAGTTTCATACACTGTGCCTGTTTTTGCTTTCGAGCAAAAACAATTGTTTTTACCTACAGAGTGTATTTTTTATTTTCTTATAAAATGCCTTTTAAACTTGTATTACTGACAAAAACTAATAATAATATGTATGTATATGATTTTCTCCCTCAATTTAATTTTCCTTTATGTTTAATACCTACCTATATTTCTGAGCCGAAAAATAAATAAAGTGTAAATTTTCTCAGAAAAAAGTCCCCTCTACCTAATGTTTCTATTTGAAGAGTAAGCACATAATTTAAAATTTTAAAAGAAAAAATGAGTTGAACATGGTCTAAAATTAAAAATTCTTCAAAAGTTTTAAAAAATAAGACAAATATTTTTTAAACACAATTTTACTTATTTTATAATCATTATTTATTAAATAGTATTTTTTTAAATTATCTAGGTATTATATTAAAAACATTAAACATTTATGGAAGGTTTGTATGTTTTAATAATAAAAAAAATAATCAATTAATATTTTCACCCAAGTTTAATGTTAATAATGAAACTAAATAAAGTGATTTCAAGCATTCAGCTTTTCAATCAGACAAAAAACAGCAAAGATTTCTTATATAATTAACATGGTAGTAATTTTATCTTTAAAAAAATGTTATTTTTCAATTTTATCTATGTATCTATGTTTACTTTTATTTATTTCATATATATTTATAAACAAAAATACTGTCTATTTTTATCCATATTTTAAATCAGTCGTTAACGACTGATATAAATTATATCAACCAATCTACATTTTAGATGATTTTATTGGCCAAGAATCAAATCTAGTTAACCATGACATATTGGCGAAATTATTTCCTATGGTTAAAAGCAAATGTCACAAATGTCAAATAAATCTATGACATTTTAATTGTTTTATGTCTAATTTATAATGTCAATGTATAAAAATCAACTTTCTTAGGGAAAATATAAACGTCGAAAGATAATTACCCAATTTATTTTATAAAACAACAGGTTTTTAGGAAAATTAAGTTGCCATGTTGTGCAAAAACCTATATACACTGATATGCTAAATTATTTGATATAAATAAATCAACGCCCTTAGGGTTTAAAAAGTGGAGTCTGAAAAATTATAAAATCCGAACCCATTTATTCTAATATCTTGCCATCTCATTCGGTCAATGAATTCGGATCTAAATTTCGAAAGCGTTGTTTGTTTGTTAGCTGGCGCCCGAGTGCCACATATAAATGTGCGTTATGGCCCCATCAGTAGGAAATATGTGGATACATTGAAAGGGCCTTTATTTCAATTTATGTGTGGGATATCCGCTACAGATCTACATATGTATCAGCCTAAATGAAAACAAAGCCGTCACCTTTTGCTACCCTTTTCAAGGTCCTAATGGAATCATAAAGTTATGGATTTGTGATGGTGTATTTATGGTCTTATGTTATGCGAAGGGTCTACCTGCTTAGCAAGAAAACATAAATGGCTTTGAAGTACTTTTGAGCGTGAAGAAACTATTAATATACATTCGTCCAAATATTAATGCATTACAAATTTAATAATTCTAAAGTCATTTTGCCACAGGGTGGTCAACAACTTTGCTAGGGTAGTTTGGGTTTACTAAAAAAATCGAATATTTCGCTTAATCAGCTCTTATTTTGCGATATTGTAGAAAACCCAATTTTTTTGCAAACATTTATATTTAAGATGCCAAACTGCATCCTAAGAGGGGAAAAACCTCTTCGTTTAATCACCGCAAATGATATAAAACTAAGGCGTTTCGGGACAAGGGCCTTAGTTTCCATAGTTATCCAAATTATAACATAAGCTTTTTTACAGAGGCATTTTCCACACTTTTTAGTTTGTGTAGATAAAATAATGATTAAATACCAAAAAAAGTCTATACAAACTTTATATTTTCCCTAAAACAAAGGTATAAAACTTTTTATAAAGCTGGTATTTTAGTTAAAATTAAAATTCTAAGCCTGAATTTCCTTTAAAAAACTTTACAAAGTTAAAAATTTAACAATATTTTAAAAAATAATTAAACTTTAATATTATTTAAAATATGGAATAATAAATTTTTATATATTGTTAAAATTTTATTTTATCATTAATTATAAATAGTAACAGTTCTAAACTATAACTTTGCGTTAAACCCCAAATAAAGACATTCAAATTTAATCCGTTAAATTTAGTTTAGATTTCATAAATATTTTTTAATTTTGTTAAATATATTTTAAAATGTAATAACAATTATTGAAACAGTTATATACGATGTCATTAGGTCCTTAAAGGCCGACGCGTAGTGCAAGCCTACAATTTAGCGAAACACATTTTATTTGTTAAACGATTCATTAAAGGTAGAAACATTTTAAAATGACTGGTTAAATAAATTCAGTTTTTGCAATAAAATTGCTATTTTCTTAAAATTAATTGTTATTCTAAACATAATTTGTAAAACTAGTAACTGTAAAACTAGAATTTAAAAAATATAAAATAAAATAATTTTTTTGGAAAGAAAATGATCAACAAAAATGTCCTATGACATTTTATAATGCATCCGATAGTTTTACATAAATAGTAAGAAAACTTAAACTTAAATAACTTTTAAACGAGTAGAATTACCATAAAATAAAAAAATAATTTTTATAGAGCGTTTAACATTGTATATTCTGTTCATTTTTGTCCATTGATACGTTATAGAGTAATATAATTTAATTTTTTTTTTCATGTTATTTAAATAAAAAATAGAAAATCGCGATGAGGGGCCTTTAATAATATTAAGAGATAAAATTTAACTATTTTTTTTTTAATTTTTACCAAGTCCATAATCTAAATCCGCTCAAAAATTGTACAGACTAGAAGGTAAAACCTTTAACTCTAACTTATTTTTACATCCTAGGCGATAATTATTCACTTTAGTATTGACAAAAATAAAGTTTAAATTATAGAACGCTTAAAGATATAATTAATTATTGTGCTTCAATCTAAAAGCCATTGTTAAAAATATGGCGAATGCGCCGGGATTAATGATCTGTTTAATAAAATTTATTCACAAATAAAGAACAAAAAAAAATAGTTTTTAACAAATCAATGTTGTAAGCCAAGTAATAAAGGTTATGATAAATTTGAATTATTTAAATTCAATAATAGATAGATTCTTCAATTTAGTTTTTACACAAAGGCATATTCCATGAATTCTATGATATAAAGTACTTTGTTGAAACATATTTTTTGAAAAAAAAACCTAATTCATTTTGTATTAAAGATTTTTTTTAAATAACTTTTTAAATTTTTTTTAAATTTATCCGACATGGACTTAACTTTAAAATATTTTATTACTATTCAAAGTTGTGATAAAATAATTTAAAAGTATAACTAATTGTTTACCAATAAGGATCTTTAAACTCATGGCGACCTTGTTTAAACAAATATTCTACATTTGGTTTTAGTAAGGTTTGAAGGTTTATCATAAAACATTTTATCGTACAACATTGTTCAGAAATTATTTAAACCCCTAAATCCAAAACAAATTTTTACACAATTTATTTAGATTTATTAAATTAGACATCTTATGTGTGTCAGTCAAATTTCATTCGTGTTAAATTATTAGTTGTTAGTTATTATTTACAAGTTGTATCGTTACATTATAATAATTTTAGCACTCAGGTTTGGTTTCAGAAAAATCAAAGATAATAACATAAATATTATACTGGAAAGATGAGGATAGGAAGCAAAGAGTAGTAGAGTTTCGTTTGGCCACTATACCTCCACGTTATAGTAACGTAATCCCAACGTGGTATAAACTTGTCTGTATACAATTTAAGAACGTTCTTAAAACGTAACTGACACTAAAAAAGTGTTATTCATTTTACTCACTTCCACGTAATAGAACTGATTTACCACATAATACACTTTACAGTTTCAAGTATAAGTGGCCGATATGTTTCATCCACTAAAAATAACACTAGGGAGACTTTTTAACATGAATTTTCATTTCAATTAAAGTAGATGAAATGGTTAAAGCTAGTACCAACTAATAAATTAATTTTGCTATTTGAAATTAAATCGCAATATTGGTTTTGTTTGTAACAAGTATTATGGATTATTGTCAACGGATTCCAACCAGGTAGGCTATCAAGATATGTAAATGCCATGCAAATTGTTTGGATAGTAATTAAACGTAGCCTGAATCCATTAATAAAATATAATTATGACATAATGTAATATATAAATGACTATACAAATTTATTATTAAAAGTTATAAAGCACAAGTTTTTAAAATGGATATGCATTATAAACAGTAAACAAACATTTTGCCAACTAAATAATATGTTATTTATACAAACCATAATTGGACGGCTTTCTGCAGAATGGGACCAACCCACACCATGATGAAACTGAGAAAAAAGCTATCAAAGATTTTAATAATTTTAAAATTACCTGTTAATTTTATGCAGATTTTGGACTTACGGAGGTTTAAGGGATATAATTTAATAATTTCATCAGGTGGATTTTGTGATGTTATGTGTAAGGGTGACGAAAAAAATGGGCTTTTGTTGGTTGGTTCCTTTCTGCAATTTATGAAAACTACTATCTGATGTATGTATGTATTTAAAGAAAAGCGACAATTATTTATTTCCAAACAAAATACAACTGATATTACTATTATAATGGTAATATGAATTAATTTTGATTCTATTTGAAATTGGTCCACATCATCTTCCAACCCCACCTCATCTTGTAAGCTACCAAAAAAATGCATCAAGACTTTATATTTTGCAGAAGCAGGAAACCTTTAAAGACTTTGGTAGTGGGTCTACCAGCCTGCTTTTTTACAAAAAAGATCCAACCCACTTGCAGATATTCTACAGATTCTAATTCTGGATTAGTAATCCACACTATTATTGAATGTTGGTTGGTTCAATGATTAATAGATTCACTACACTTGCATTTTGGCTATGACCTATTTTGCAGATAAATTATACATACTTAATTAGTTCATAGGCTAAATATCTCGATTTTTTTGGTTTTGTGGGTTGGTTCCTTTCTGCAGAAAGGCGTCCAATTACAAACTAGTTAAAAAAAACTGTTTTAATTTAAATGGAAAATTTCTTGTTATTTTATTGGGCAAAATTTTAACAAAAGTAGTAAACGAAAATACATTTTGCTACATATTTATATAATTGGATCTCTTAAATTTTATCACACACATTTTTGTGTATATTTATTTATGGTTATATTATATTGCACGTTATATTATATTATAAAGTTTTATTTTAAATTGATATGTCCTTTTTTGAAGCTGGTAAAACAAAATTTGATTTAATTTTATTTTAACGTTTATAAGCCAACAACTGTTTCTTAAAACCACCTTAATCCTTTGTAGAAACTTCGACATATGCTTTTAAGCTCCGTAGTAAGTAATCTTTTATTTATACTTCAAATTGTTTAGAGGTTTAACCTCATAAACTACAACACTTACCTACAATATTGTTAAATTTTAAGCCGTCAATAGCAGCATTCCCCATATTGTCGTTACCGGAATGAGCATAAGGATTTTTTATCAACTAAATAATATTGCTTTCAGTATTACACTTCAATTATTATAATATAAGTTTAATAATTCAAGTTTAATAAACACCATTTTAGTGACGAATTTTAACTAGGCAAAGCTTGCGATTGAGTCTTTAATAAAATAAGTCTATATAAAAGTGTATAAACTTGGTATATACTATACTTTTTCTACGAAAAATATAATAATTTTTTACTATTTATTGTAAATATTTGAAGAAAGTTATTCAATAAAAAATAGAGTAACCAAAGTTAGTAAACTTTTTTACAGGCCTTAAAACTGTGTCAGGTTGTCATATTTTTAATTTTTTTTGTAAAAATCGAAATATCTTCCTTAAAAATGGACTAACACCTGTTTAAATCCGATATGGAAGCAGTTTTTTACATTAAAAGGTCAGTTAAAAAAGGTTCAGTTAAAAAGTGTACTTTTTAAAAAGAGTAATAGAAATGACGTAAATATATTATAACTATCGGCCAATGACAATTTTTTTAGTATTTTGGATATACCTCTTCAACGAATTTAAAGTTACTGAAGTAACCATAAACAATATGGCAGTCTTTCATTTATATTTGGTAATAGTGAGGAAATTGTAAACTCTTGTTTAGAGAATATATGTTTATTAGTACCAGAGGGTTCTGTTTTAGACCCTGTACTCTCTAAAAATAAATTAATTTAATAGTTATTAGTGGCTGCTTTTTCACTTGTACCATGGTTAACCATGGAATACCATGGTACCCCCCAAAATTTAACAGGCAATTCTTATGTAAAATTGTCCCCTGAATCCGAAAATACCGTCGTTATGAAAGTGGAGCAGTTTTTGAGATATAGTCAATTCCATATTAAATGGAAAATTGACAATATCTCAAGAACTGTTCTAGTTTTTTAACTTTTGACGACTTTTTCGGATTCAGGGGACAATTTTACATAAGAATTGGCTGTTAAATTTTGGGTAACCATGGTACAAGTGAAAAAGCAGCCACTAATAACTATTAAATTAGTCATTTTTGACTAATTCATTTTTAGAGAGTACTCTTTATTCTGTAATAATGAGCTGAATAAACTTGTAACTAGTGCTTAGGTCACTATGCACGCGGATGACTTATCCCTTGTTATCGCAAGAGTTAATTCTTTATACTTCAATACTAATAGTTCAAACATAGTGAGATTTTATAATAGACAAAAAGCAATGTGAACTTATTAACGTTTTAGCTGGAAATGAGCAAGTTTTAAAACACATTTTTCAATTTCCCAATTGGGATTATATATTGAATTGAGTTTTTGAATTGTAAATCACATTATGATTCTTTAATAATAAGTTTTAATAGTGTTATAGTGTTAATAATAATTAAGATGAGTGTTTATTATTATTTAACAAATAATTATTTATTTAGAAATATTGGTTTTAAACAGAGAACAACTTATAAGTCTTTATCATGGACAGGTTAACTGTCAAGCAAAAGATACGTTTCATTTTTAATTTTTCTAATTCAATTTTCGGGTAACCCATTTTATTAAATTTAAATGTTAAATATATTTAAATTATACCTCTAAACTTATTAAGTCTTGTGAGAGTCTTTGATGGTCATTCGAAATGTACTAGAAATGCACAAAATTTGTATGTTCCCTATGCAAGAGTTAGAATAACTCGAGATTCTCCCAAGTGCATGGGTTTAAAATTGTATAAAAGTTTACATTAATCAATGAAAGAAATAAATAATTTGTATCCCTTTAACAAATAATATTTCTATTATAAAGTTATTTTTAATAACTTAAATAAATTTAAAAATTTTAGTTTTAATATTTACGATTAAGCTCGTAGGTAATTGATTCACTTGTAATTATTTCGTCTCCGCTTTTGTTTAATTTCGTTCGTGTTCCACACCAGCATCGGCAGACAGCTGTTTCGATCTATTGGATCTCATCAGTGCCGAGTTGCTGTTTGGTGCGGAACACGAACGAAATTAAACAAAAGCGGAGACGAAATAATTACAAGTGAATCAATTACCTACGAACTTAATCGTAAATATTAAAACTAAAATTTTTAAACATATTACCCAGCCGGCGAAGGCTAAAGTCATCTTTTAGGTCATAGATGGCGTAAAGCACGCTATATGTCAAAGTGCAGAAAATGACAAGACATATAGAAGACCACGTCGAAGGACGGTAGATTGCGACAAATTACTTTCGTCTCACCGCTTTGAATGATTGCATTTTCTATAAAAGGAAGGGCAATCAAAATTTCGTTCGTGTTCCGCACCAAACAGCAACTCGGCACTGATGAGATCCAATAGATCGAAACAGCTGTCTGCCGATGCTGGTGTGGAACACGAACGAAATTAAACAAAAGCGGATACGAAATAATTACGAGTGAATTAAATAAATTAGTTTAAATGTATTATACTAGGTTTTACTTATTTAATTGTTAGGTTGTAAGTTTTATTTCTCGTATATATGATTGGTCAAATTTGACCATTCCTATACAATGTTATGTAATTTTCCTAAGAAAAGTAGACATATTAATATTATTATTATTATATTAATTATAAAATTATAAGATTGGCGTCAGGAAACTATTTCATAATTTTGCCTTTTTGTTTTGAGATTATAAAATATGTTTCCAGTGTTAAAATATATATACTACGTACTATAGTACGTTAGTACATTAGTATATAGTATAAAATAAGATATGGGTCAGAATTTCTCAAACGGGCCACCTGAATTAGGTCAAAATTAGTTTTTGTTTGTAGATACATTTTTTTGATAGTATTTTACATCACTAACACAAATCCTAAAGGATTTTGTAAAAAAAAAATTTTCAATTGACATATTCATGATATTAAAAGTCAAAGTTTTTAATAATTAAAAAATAAAAAAATTCATTATGGCTGAACTAATTATCCGATTCCAACGATATAACTAGCGTTGGAATCTTGTTTTGACATAGATTCTTTGTTATTTTTTTCAATTGTCCTATTTTCATTTAGGTCGATTTTTTTTTGTTTTTTTTATACCAAATTCGGAAATAATTGCCTTCTGCGCCAGCTATCGACTCGAGAAAAAAAACACATATACTCCAATCATTTCTCGAAATTATGCTGCTGAGAAAAAAAATGGCCCGCAGGTTGACAAAAAGTTATTCGTCCTTTTGTGGCCGCGCGCGGTGTCAGCTCACGCTCCGAACCGTGTACGCTGTACGCGCTTGTGACGCGACGTCTTACGGTGGTCTGGAACCTGCGGGCCATTTTTTTTCTCAGCAGCATAATTTCGAAAAATGATTGGAGTATATGTGTTTTTTTTTTCGAGTCGATAGCTGGCGCAGAAGCCAATTATTTCCGAATTTGTTATAAAAAAAACAAAAAAAAATCGACCTAAATGAAAATTGTACAATTGAAAAAAATAACAAAGAATCTATGTCAAAACAAGATTCCAACGCTAGTTAAATCGTTGGAATCGGATAATTAGTTTAGCCATAATGATTTTTTTTTATTTTTTAATTACTAAAAACTTTTACTTTTAATATCATGAATATGTCAATTGAAATTTTTTTTTTTTACAAAATCCTTTATGATTTGTGTTAGTGATGTAAAATACTATCGAAAAAATGTATCTACAATCAAAAACTAATTTTGACCAAATTCAGGTGGCCCGTTTGAGAAATTCTGACCCATATAGTATAAAATTGTTATAATACCAATTTACTAATTTAAATTTAATAATTTTAAGTTGTTATACTAAACTTTAAAAGAGTTTCTGAAATAAAATTTTGAGCGACGAACGTTTTACTTAGCGTCATCAATCTAAAGTAGAATAAATATATTTATCTCCACGCGGTCTATAATTTAAACTTTATTGTTGTCAACATTCGATAAAGATATACCTTGTTACGGTCTAGGCCAATAAAAAGTTTGTTCGATTTTTTCTCGCTAGGGGTATGTTTTGACAAATTAATCCTTTTCTAAGAAATTAACGTACTAAACTGGTTTAATGTATTAATAATAAGCACCAATTTGTTTATTTTACTGTTAATGTTTAATATTTTTTTATTAAATTATTGTAAAATTAAATATGAATAATAAAACAAAAAGTGAGGTTAGGCAACCAAGAAAACGCACGATTCTTTTTCTACGATTTAAATTATCTTTAAGTTTTAATTTGCTTTTATAATTTTTCAGTGAAATTAAAGGTTTAACACAGCTTAAACATTCCAAACTACCTATTTTTTAAATAAAAATCTAAACAATTGAAATTAGATACCTACCTATTTATGAAACAATTAATTGAATTCAATGTAATAGCAAAAATCCATTTCTACTTAAATCATGTAGCTAGGTATTGTCAAACTATTACTGCTTCTAAAAGCAATAATAATTATTGTACATTTAATGTAATCTTTAGCTAATACATAAATGAGATTCTAAAAAAGGGAGGTTAGGTCGCTTTGATGTTGAATTAAATTGACCTATATAAAGTACTTTGAAGATAAAATGTTATATGCCATTCGGCCAAACCTTGAGCTTAGCACAGAAAGCCTTACTTCTTAACCTAATGACATAAATAACTATTATTTAAAGTATAGAATTGCTCACTGCCAGTGCGGCAGAGTGCAGATGTCTTTGTTTGTTTAGACTTGATGACGCAAGGTAAAACATTCGCGGCTCAGGCTATAGCACCTTATTTATTTACGTTTCGCTAAAAACGTTTTTTCGTCAAAAAATTGTCTCAATATGCAAAACTACTTAATTTTTTTACGTGATACATTTTTTGTGTCGAAGAGTGTAGTTCAAATCCTTTTGGAGAGAATTGATAAAACCCTTTTAGCCGATAAAACATTTAGTTTGAATAGTCGGTAGTAAAAATAAAACGGAATGAATGCTCTCACCTTTGCATGTTTTCTAGAGCTGCATTTAAAAACTTTATTAAATGCAATAAGCAAATAAGTGGAAGAAGAAGCGCCTGGTTAGAATGAAGTTGAATGGCGAAGAGGCATAAAAGCTTAAAGTGGCGATCCGTGTATGGTGGGAAGGTCAAGGGAGGTCAACAGACGAAACAGGGTCAAAAGGTGTAAGAGCGAAGGGCGAAATGAGATGGAAAGATGGGAAAAAGCTCCAGATAAGATGTTACCTCAAGCTTTTATGTACTCCACTAAACCAGTTAGATTTTCAATTTGTGTTGAGAGCAAGTCGATATTGGTTTAGCAACGAGAAGCTTCAACAGATTATTCACTTTATATCTCGCCAACAGTCTACGTTTCCCCGTTTGCCCTGCACTTCCTCAATCAATTATCAAGACATGCAGCGTAAGATTCGATTATTGCCAAATATTGGTTGGGTTTTCGTCATTAATTTAGTTTAAACTATTACTACCATAACTACAAATTATAGAATAGATTAACTTATAGTTAAAAAATCTGTCGTCATAATCATTACGTAACATAAAATTAATTTGTGGTTTTATTAAATAGTAAATGACTAAAGAACTGCAAAAAATAATATTTTACATTTAGATATACTCTCTGAAAAATAACTAATTGTCATAGCGAAAAAGCAGCCATTAATAATTCTCGTCAATGGAAATTTGTATCCCGAAAATTTAGCAGCCAATTTCCATTCAAAATTGTGCCCTGAATCCAAAAATGTCGTCAAAAGTTAAAAAAATAGAACAGTTTTTTAAGATATAGTCAATTTTCCATATAATATGGAGTTACAAAAGTGCTCTTTTAGTTCCACCCTTACTTCCTAAGAAGTCCCAGAAGCCAACTGAATGGCTTGAGCGGGTTAGGGGTAGGAACGGACCGCGGGCTCCGAAGGACTATTACACAATAGGACAATCACAAATAAACAGCCATACCCCTGGTGGGATTCGAACCCACGACCTCTCGGCTTCTACTCAGCAGCACTAAGCACTAGTCCACCGTCGGCGGTAAACTACTTAACTACTGTATATCTCAAAAAATGCTTAACCATGGTGTAAGTGAAAAAGCAGCAAATAATAACTGTAACAAGTCATTTTTGACTAATTTATTTTTATTAAGTGGGTCAAAAATATTCATTTTACACAGTAAAAATTTTTGCCCGTGTAAATTTTTTAGTATAGGGGTAAAAATATTAGAGTTGATTTGTAAGTGTAAAAGTTACACTACAAAATATACTAGGTAGCATTTAGTGCTTATTAACTTTATTAAACACATTTAAAGAATATGAACATTATTCATTGGTACATTCACACTATTTATTATTAAAATAAATCAAAAGGGTAAAAAAACTTAATGCGAGTGTTTATAACCCTTAATGTGTTAAATAGTGACAAAATGTACACTACAGTGCATGCCAATTTCTTTGTTTGTTTTGATGTTAATAATAATAATAATAATAATAATTTATTTTCAAGTAATTGTTTAAAGTTTACACACATATACAATTATGGAAAAAAATGTCAAAAGCAAAGGATAAATGCATTGATAATCTGTTTCTAAGAGCTCTTTTTTATTTACACTACTAGTGCACATTGTATCACAATTAAAGTTAAATTACACCAATAGTGGCAAAATAGACTGAAAAAACTGGTAATAACCGAAATGCGTTTTAAAATGTTTGGTTGGTACCTATCTACCTAAGCAGTGCATATCCAGAGATACCGCGTTGTGGAAGTGTGGCATTTTTGTTCAGTTAGATTTTAATTACGGTGAATCCATAAGGGGACATTCTTATTTTTTGGTAAGTATTATACTTTCTTTTTCTTTAAGCCTTAATACTCAATAAATACCAATATGTTAAAAGGATGTCCATACCCGACCTATATTATAATATATATATATCAATAATTTATGGCAGTAGTTTGGGTATTTGTAAAATTAATAATATAAATACATACACTCTTGATTTTCTTTTTATTTTCAAGCGTAATGGTTGTTATATTAACCTATACCTACATTTTTAGGGAAAATTTGTACACGTGTGGTAAATCTCCGACATACAGCCGCCTGACGCCTCTCTACCAATGGGATCACCCATTTTTTATAACAGAAAAATGGATTACTGATGAATTCTCAAGATAATTCATTGCTTACAAGTTTACAGCCAGTACATCATTGCATTGATCTAAAACTTTTACATTTTAAGGAACCATTTTGCTTAAGCTAGCCATACGACTCAAATATAAAATTATATTTTAAAAGGCATTGTCATAGATTTTTGTTCCAAATAAATGTTTTTCTTTATTTACCTTTTAATTTTATTCACTACCACCAATAGGTTTTACTCAAATAATAGTGTTAATTTACACTAGAAGTTTGCACTAAAAGAGTAAAAGTACCTTTCTAAAATTAGAACTTTTCCAAAGTAGTGTTAATTTACACTGAACAAAAGTGGGATTTTACCCAGGCAAGTGTAGAAGTACACGATTTTAGGTAAATTAACACTTTTTAATACAGTGTAAAATTACTTTATCCTCAGTGCTATAGTGTTAAATCATTCTTGCTTACTTGGGGAAAATTACACTACAAATTAACTCTAATTGTAGTGTTATAAAACAACACTATTTAGTGTGGGCCTGTGTGAACTCTAATTAGTGTTGCTTGGAGTTGATTTTTTTACTGTGTGATACATTTGTTTGGAAAACCTAAATGAAACACCTTACCAACTTAAAAAATGCTATATTGCAGTACATAATACTTTTTATTCGTTTTAATCGTAAATTTTTTGAAAAATACATATTATGGTTAAAAAAAATCGACTATTTTTTTATAAAATTTTGCACTGAAATATCTTCACGGTACCAAAAAAGACACCTGTGAAAACCGGAGCTCTTAATTTTAATATTTAGAGGTCGCGCATCGAAAATTTCTATTTCCCATTTAAATAACATGGGATTTTTTTGTGTTATTTATAATTTTCTAGCTCACAAACTGGGGAAATAGAATTTAGTGTTTTTGTGTTCTGGTAATTTATTATTTGATTCAGTCAGGTTCCAGCACTTGAGAAGGCACCACGCGAGAGCGAAAGCTCTTAAAACGTAAAAGTTTAAAGATTAAAACCAACAATAATTTTTAAAATGTGCAAACCAATTATAGTGAAACAAACAATTTTCATAGAGTGCAAACTAAAATGGTGCAACGGTCAATAAGGAGTGAAGTGTTAACTGATGAATGAGTTAGTTAGCATACCCTACTGGGCGTATAGCATCGGCTCGGCGAACCCGAGAATGGCTATTAAAACTATTCGCATGTCGCTCTCGAGCACCAAATAGGGGACAGTACGGAACGCAATGGACATTCCCTCCCAGCACACACGGGTGAAGCCGTGCAGTTGCTGGGGGCGAACAAAAATCGGCGTAAGTAAACATAGGCCTGTACGGGGTCCGGGAGTGATGAGGCAAAGGGGATGGTTATACGTCTCTTATACTCATACTTATACTCTGGTAATTTAGTATTTGATTCTTATGTACGTATGTAATAAAAATGTAATAAACTCCGTTTGTTTTCTTTCTAAACACATTTAATTAAAATTTGCCCGTAACAAACTCCTAATTAGTTAGTATAGAAGATTATAACAATGATGTTATAATTCCATCTTATTAAACAGCCCCCACCGCTATAAACAGTCAGCAATACAGGAGCGTTAAATTGTGCAATTTTTTAACAAGGTTCAGTTAGACACCCCTATAGACTATGAAACGAAAGAAGAATATCTTTAATATTTTTAAATTAACCCATTTAATTATATTTATTGACAGAATATTAATTATATTTAAACCTAATTAAATTAATAAACTTAAATTATAGCGATTCTATCCGAAATGAACACCACGCATTAATTATCAATAGATTTGAATTAAAACATAATATATGTACACTAAATTGTGTACATTTCGCAAATGAATTTGTAGCTTAATACAGTGTATTTTTGCTATATTATTCACATAATCAAACGAGTTTAACCACTATCGGATGAATTTTCATTTGGAATTGTATTGATTTAGGTTAATGGAATAAAAAGTAAACCGCATAGTTCTACGGCTTGCACAAGTCTCTATTTTGAATTTGCTGCAAAGCATTTTTTATTTAAAACGATCAAATCTACCAGATAAGTTAAGTATACTGGGTTTCACTATAGAATTTAAATAAAGGAAGCATTTGAAAGCAAATTTAAAAGGAAAAAACTGCACAAAAATAATATACAAGGTGGTCCAATGAAAAATATTTTAGAAGGTTTTTTACAAGAACATCCAATTGAATTGAAAAATGAAACAATATTTTTCAAATAAAGAAGTTAAAAACACACAAATTTTAGATAAGTGTTGTTTAAAGACAACACAGAAATATGTGTCATCACTTGGGTCATTACATTTTTAAAGGAGGAGTAAGAGACATAATAAAGCAATATGATCGAAGACTTTTGTCCATCAGCTTGTATTGAGGGCCAAATGAGCAAAGGCCCAATTATGCAAAAATGTGTTATTTATAATATTGTAGTTAATACATTTTTGCTAATTTGGGCCACTGCCATTTTATTACAAGGCCCTTAATTCACATTAGTAAAAACCTTAAAGTAAATTTTGTGAAAACCCTTGTGATACAAGAAATTTATTAATTGCACACTTTGTAACATATCAACGATAAGCTTGTGAGCACAAATAGGTTTATACTATTGTGTACAAAATTGAATTATTAAAACAAATTATATTAGTGTATAATTGTGTTGCTTAAATACAGCTATTAGAGTGTATATGCAATTCAAAATATTAAGTTAAAAAAAAGCCTACCTACATAAAATATACAAAAAGTTACAAAATAACTTAAGGTGTATTTTCTTTAATTTGGCAACTGAAGGTAGGTTTTTAGATAAAAATCATAATTTTCTTAGTTAAATATGTATTTTAAACATTACAGAAGTAATAAAACAAACTTTGTTATACTATAGTATGTGCAGCCCCTCAATTATATATAATTGAGGGGCTGCACAGTGGGCTAGAGAGCCAATTTAACGGGCAGAAATTATTTGGTTAAGTAATTCTTAGTTATTGTTTATTTTTTGGTCTTATTAATAAAATTTTATTAAAAATTACTTTTTACTACTAATAGAAAAACAAATCCATAATATAATACTTTAACAGCAAAAGTATATTTGTGGGATGGCAAAATTATGATCTCTAGTTTTAATGAGTAAATTTAAAAAATATAAATAGCACTTAATTTTAGATTTATTTGAAAGACAGAACAGTAAGCTTAGCTTAGCTTAGCTTACTAAGCTATTAAAAAAACTTAAACACAAAGTGTGAGAACAGGTGACATTTTTTAAAACCTTAGTATTGTCCATACGTACATCAAAAATATGCAGTGATTTCTTTATTGAGGTAGGGGCAGTACAACTAACCATTATTTGTTCCACCCATAACGTATGACAGTATTGAATACAATGCATTGTAATGATGGTCAAAAATTAAGAAAAAATTAGGAATTAACATTGTAAGAGAAGCAAAACCTTCACGCGCAATTTACCAACACAAAGAAGTAATTATTATTTTTAAACTTTGACTGTTTATCTGATAAAAATTCAACAGATTTTAAAGAATTCAAAATTCACTAAATTTTGTCGAAATAAAACACTTAGGGCCGGTTTTTCAATCGTTGGTTAAGTTTATCTTACGGTTAATTTTCTTAGATACTATTGTTAACACAATAATCTAAGAAATTTAACCGTAAGATAAACTTAACCAACGATTGAAAAACCGGCCCTTTCTCATTTTGAATTTTCGCGCGCTGGAAGCGCTCTCTAGCCTACCGCGGTGGTGGAAAAAATTATTAATATTTACTAATAGTTATCAGTAATTCATTCAAATTTATTTATTGCTACTAGTAACTTTTTTATTGATGGTTTTCATCACCAACGTATGACAATACAATACAATGATATTTATCTTGGCCTTTCGGCGTTTTTCTTTATTTAAAAAAATATATTTTTGAATTCAGTTTTTTCCGAGATAGGTACATATATTTTTATAAATGCATAGTCTACTAAGTAATTTAAAACTAATTTTATATTGAAATGCTTTAAACTAAAACACTTTTTACAAAGCTCTGTAAAAGTTAGGGATAATGTATCATATGAAAAAAATAAACAAAACCTATTTGTTACGCCTACTAGCACTTTATTTTAGATTTATTTGAAAGACAGAACGGTAAGCTATTAAAACCACCTAAACACAGAGAGATACAGTGCGTGACATTTTTTAAAACCTTAGTAATGTCCATACATACATTATACAGCGGTGAAATTATTAAAGTAGTGACAGTACAATAATAATAAAATCTTAATAAATTAATAATAAACATTATAAGAGAAGCAATACCTTTACGCGCAATTTATCAACACGAAGCAAGTAAAAATTAAACAGATTTGAAGGTGATTTAAAGATTTTTCATTATCTACAGATATTAAAAAATTCAAAATTCCGAAATTTGATCGAAATAAAACACTTACTTATTTTGAATTTCTGCGCGCTGGAAGCGCTCTCTAGTCTACTGTGGGCTGGGTGAAAAAGGGGCACTTATTCGAAAATTTTGTTTTGAAGTAAAGGAATTTAAAGTTTTTAAAATTCTTTTGTTGTAGAAATTTAACAATTTTTAAATCTTTTTCAATATTAGTAGCTCATAAAAGTATTTTTAATTATATTTATTGTATTAATTAATATTTATGTTTATAAATATAAACTAAATAAATATAAGAAAAAAGTCCCTTTTCGAAAATTGACTAAAATCGGGAACTTTATTTTAAAATTTTTAAATTATATGAAATATTTTAAAATGATGACTGCCATGTTGTCAATAGTTTACCAAAATGTAAAATACCTGAAAATTCCCATAATACTATTAAATAAATTTTACATTATATAATTTGTGAGAGTACAAAACAATGAAATTTTTTTTTAAGGTTGTCAAAATGATTTTAAATAATCTGAAATTTGTATATTATTTTAATTTGACAACACTTTTATCGCTACCAGGTTGTTATTGTTAATTCTTATTGGTTGGGATCTTTTGTATCTTGATGCTCCCTAGACGCTATAGTCTATACAACAAGCTTTATATGCAGCAGGATAAACGACAGCGGTAGCATAGTTAAATAAAGTTATCAGCACCATCTACCGCCCAAAGGACGTGGATTTTTTGTGATTTGGCAGTCAATGCATTCTAATATCATAGATGGATTACAACTCCAGCCCCTAAAAAACCGTAACTATCAAACAAGGCGTTTATACTTATTAATAATAAACCCAAGTGAAAACTTATAGAACCTCTTCACTGCTTACAACCTAAAAACTCTTTTGTTTCGTTTTTTTTGGGCCACCCTGTAAAATAAAGAAGTTTTTAACAAATCATATTGTGCTTTATACCTACAATATTATAAAGCTTTTGATAAAAATTTTTTTTTAAGGTTTTTCAATTTGGTTTTTGCAAAATACATTTTGCTGCAACAGGGTTAAAATCATCAAAATAATGTTGTAAAAATATAAACTTTTTAAAAAGTAAATTTTACAGAACTTACCGTAATTTACCTTTAATGCAGCTAAGCATTATGAGTCAATCCAAATGAAAACACCAAAATTGAATTTAAAAGTGCGCTGCATGATTTTTTATTTTAATGAAAAAATTTTGGGATGATCTTTTAGGTATCATATATGAAAAACCGTTGCCGTTTTAATTTTTAGTTGCTTTATTTTTAATCGGCACTCTTTAGAAACCTGAAATTGTGTCATTAACTTACTCTCTTATAAGAGGCTAAAACTTTTTTCTGTTGCAATTATTGAAATGATTGTAATTTCATTTTACTGCCTAGTAAGTATGTTTTAAATAATAATTATTATTATCTAATTAGTTCATCTTATAAAAGAATGGTAAACCACTAAAGATTTGTAATAATTTGACAATTTTTGTGATTTTTGTCTGGTTCCTGTGCCTATTCTGCTAAATCTAGAAAGTTGATTTTTTCAGGTATAAAGTACTTATACAATAGAAAACGTAACTATTATGTATTATGTATTAAGTTTTTAGACTATCATTTTCTTTATAAAAAAAATTATTTAAACTTGATAATTCTTAAAATTAGTCAATTTTACCCTCAGAAATCATTATGTTGAAGAAAAAATAAAAATCTGAAACTTTCAGGAAATGTAGTCCCCACCTTTATCTTTTTAGTCCAGTTAGTCTTGTTTTGTTATGTTTATTCCTTTGATACCTGAAAAAAAAATAACATTCTAGATTTAGTAGAATAGGCACAGGAGCCAGACAAAAATCACAAAAATTGGCAAATTATCATGAATCTTTGGTGGTTTCCATTTTTTTATGAGATTGACTAATTGGATAATAATAATTTATATCGAAAACACACTTACTAAACAGTAAAACAAAATCATTTCAATATTAGTCACAGAAAAAAAAGTTCTGGCCCATTATAAGAGAGTAAGAAATTGACACGATTTCAGATTTCTAAAGGGTGCCGATTAAAAGTAAAGAATCCAAAAAATAAAACGTCAATGGATTTTCATATTTGATACCTAAAAGATCATCCTCAATTTTTTTTATCAAAATAAAAAATCAAGCAGCGCACCCCATTTGGTGTGTTTATTTGGAATGACTCTTATCTAAACAACCAGTTTTGTTTTGTTTTATTTGGAGTAGTAGCTGTAGCATTTAAATGCAAGAATAATCAGATTTCCATTTGAAACTAAAACTACAACATACGATAATTATAAATATAGTATGTGTATCCGACCGTAGGCCAAATATTAACTAGCTTTAAAGTCGTTCCCTATTTACGTTTCCATGACATTCTAAAGACTGGTTAAATATTTGATCATAAGAGTTTCGGAAAGTTAGAGTTAAGTCCAGTACCCTTTTACTGTCGCGCTAACTTCGTCCTTCTCTAGTTCACCGGCTTAGAAGTTTAATATTCGTCGTTAACTTTACGAATATGTGGAATGTTTGGCTAGCTTAATTGCTTTAATTCTGTCAAAGCGTCTTATAAAGTTGCTTTATTAAAAACTGAATGTAACGAGCCAGTCCAAAGCTGATTAACCAGAAGCCAAGGCATTTAAGAATACATAATTAACCAATATAACATAATGATTAGGCAACCATGGCTTCCCAAAATATTTTTTTTTATTAAATAAATTTAATCAGATTTATCGTGTTTTTTAAACCAAGAATATTTAACAGGTTGAAATGACAACATTCATCTACATTGTAAAAATAAATATTAAGTTGTGTATTTATTGCTTAGTTACCAACTACCAGGGCCGGATTTAGCATGGGGCCAGCGGGGCCACGGCCCCAGAGGCCCCACCATTTAGGTGCCCCCACCAATGCAATATGTAGCTTTTTAATGAAACGAATATGAAAATAATTGTCGAAAAAACGAAAAATTGAGTCGGTTATACCGCGCGAATTCTGTAATTTTCAATTAATTTTTCGCAGATCTAACTCTATTTTTTCACGGATTTTTATCGCTTATCTAATATTAAAGTTAGTTTTTGTCCCAGATTTTTATTACATTGGAGTGTTGTGGAATATTTTCCGGTGTTTCCAAAATTCTGTTTCGTGCTTTTCTTTGGACAAAAGATTGTTTTATTGTTTGATTTTGTATACGACTTTTGATGCACTTTTTTTCAGTTTGCGGTAAGTATTAAAAATACAAACAAAACATAGATCAATTTATATTTTACTTGAGTAAAATGTATATAAGGTTATGTTCGTATTATTCAAAATATTCTATTCTATCTACGTATTTATAGTTTTGCATACGAATTTATAATTTCTCAGACTTGGGTAAAATGTAAATAAGGTTATGTTCGTATTTTTCAAAATATACAGGGTGATTCAGACTTGTGGTAGCAAAAGCTCAGGGGAAATTCCTCTCATCAAAATATGAAAAAAGTTCCTATGAACACGTGTCCGAAAATGCTTCATTATCGAGATACAGGGTGTTTCGTTAAAAAAATGAGTTTTTTATTTATAACTTAAAAACGCTTTGGCCGATTTTATTAAGATTTATATGGTTTATTAAATAATGAATGATTCAAAGATAATAAAAAATCACGTAAAAAATTAACCATGAGTTTTAGTTTCCCATGGAAAACTTGAAAGTTTCAAAATTTTTAGAAATATTGAGGGCCTTCACCAAAGGTCGGCCCAAGGGCCTCAAAACTCTTAATCCGGCCCTGCCAACTACATATTAAAAACAGTTTTTGAATAATTTATTAATAAGGTACCTTTTTAATAAAATTACAAAATATATTTATATACACTCACAGGCAAAAACTGTCACTGTCATTCTCCATAGGATATGAATGGACTATAGTAACCTTAGTTCTTCTTAAGAAAAAATATTGGAAATTTTAATGTTTTTTTTTTAATCCATATTTTTAACAAAAATAAATATGTATATTGAGGTGAACTAAAAACAAAACTGTTAAGAATAGATGTGACTTAATAATTAATTAATTTAGAACAATATACGGTTTTGCCACTACAGAGTGTCTTAAACTTATAGTAAAAATAGTATATTACACTACAAGGGCCGAAAGTTGAATTTCCGGCTTCGCCTCGGGCATCATGACGCGCAGGACCGAAAATTCAACGTTTGGCACGTGTGGTGTATACTATTTGTCTTCATCTATCGGTCGAAAGTACTTACTTTCGTCCCTAATAGCACAGGGAGTAAATGTTAAACTTTCGTCCCTGCTATTAGGGACAAAAGTAAGTACTTTCGAACAAGGTATGAAGAAAACATATTTTTGTTTCAACCTGTATAATATAAACGTACGTCTATTATTTAGTAAATTTTTATAATGTGAGTGTTTCTCCATTAATTAATCTACAATATTCTTTAATATTCGTTTAAATCCGACATCAAATAAAAAAGTTATCTGCGATTGAAATTCATCGAAAATTTGTGTGGATCGATTATTTTTCCTATATAAATTTTTATTATATATATAATTAGAACTATGAAAATATCTACTTTACAATATTTAGTGGAATTCACAAAAACGGTCAATTCTGAAAGGAACCAATAATAAATTGCTTACAGCAAACGTTGATTCATTTTTTATTGTTAAGTTTCCTTAAGAAAAAGATTCAGATTCAAATTCATCATCCTTAAAACCTTATTTTTAAAGATATACTTAGTATATTCCATCCACCATGGCGCTTTAACGTGGTTTGACCTGACTCCAGCCTTTGCCAGAAAAGTTTTCGATGTTCCTCGCAAACAGTGACCTGTCAGGATCACTCAAACCCAGACATTTTGCAATAATGAATTGGGTTTTTCCACAATCCACACAAGGTCTGTTCGATCTCGTACTAAAAATACTAAAAATCACTGCAACACTGCACATCATACAATGGCGGCCATTTTTGTTAAGGTTATTTTAGAACCCACAAATTAACCTTCAAATTGACATTGTGATTTTTGATTTGTGATTTTTAGTATTTTTAGTACGAGATCGAACAGACCTTGTTGTGTGGATTGTGGGTTTTTCCAAATGTGTTATATTTAACTGGCGGTACAGTACAGCGACCTTATCAATATGAAAAATATTTTTTCAGAACAACCATGTGGCCTTGAAGACATGTAGTCTTTTATCACCTTCAAACTATTCATTTTGTTTTCGTTAGCAATGACAAAAATGCCTTATTTATCGGTTTTTGTTTTTGGTACGTTTGCCACAAAAACTGAATTTCCATCTTCTACGGGAGTAACTAGCATATTCCCAGGTTCTTGTCTTTGATATCCACCAAATCCACCAAATATTAATTCAACTTTGTTCATTTTAAACGTCTCATTTTAAAACATATTTTCTAGACACTAGAATTTTTTTGACTGGTATTCTTTTGACCCTCGCTTTAAATATTTGCTTAACTATATTAGTGATTTTAATATTCTTATTTATCATCAAAGCAGGACAGTTTAAATCATATATTTTACAGTTTTTTACCATTCAGTTTGGTAATTTGTCATATTCTCTGTGGTAGGCGTCTCTTTATTTCTTCGGTAGCAAGTTTTGTGTTGCTTTATCCGCTTTCTTGCAATTTTCTCATGTATTTCTAAACTTTCCTGCAGTTTTACTTTTTAAGTTTGACAGCTGGAAAAATTTGCTCCTCTAACAAATAAATACTGCATTTTTCTAGCAATGGTAGTGTCTACTATGATAAAATGATAAATGTTGTAAAATCAGATTGAACCCGAGGCTTGTGGGTTTGTAAGATCGTCGCCCTTAAGGCATAAACTTCTACTAAATACCCTTGGTACACAAATAACCATTATACAATGGTTTTTATATGGTATTAAAATAAATAAACTTTGTTAATTTCCATGTATACCAGGGTTAAATGTATTAAACAATATTGGTCTAAATAACTTTAAAAATATATTAGTTTTCACAAAATACTTTTATATAAAAAAATAGAATTATTGGTTTTAATCAATATAGGTAGCTTTGATTCAAAAATTACGAGGTGGGTCCTTATAAAATTAAAGTAAAACAAGTTTTTGTTTCGGATAAATGCAATCTGGCAGTAGACTGCTGTCAAATTCAACAGATAAAGTTTTGGGCATATCTGCAACACTATAATGTTTAAAATCGGGAGAATTTTGTGAGACTTTTAATATACAGTTTATTGACGAAATATGTTCTTCAGTCATCGAGGTGTCAAAGTGGATATAATTTGGTTTAAAAAAGATTTCGAAGTTTACAGTTTACATGTTTTAATTTGTACCCCAGTGACTTTTTATGTATCCAAAATATTTACTTGTGTTGCCGGTTTAATCAAATAGTAATATATAACAAATGTAAATATTTAACTAACCAACCCACCAATCCAACACAACTTATTACCCAAGTAACTCGTACAAACACTTTTCAACTTACGTATATTTATTTAATTACATAACTAATATTATATTACGTTTATGAAAACTTTACTAGTCAGTGTATAGTTTTACTAAAATGTATTCTCTAACATTTACCAAATAAAAGCAAGTGTGTGAAAGTAATAAATAGTGTAAAATGTAAGGTTTTTTAAATTGTATTATTTCAAAATGTAATTTATTAAAAACAATTCATAAAAAGAGAGACGCCGGGTATCTATCGCTTGCTAAACGAGCAATTCAATTCAATGTAATAAAATTTATTTACATATTTACGAGCACTCTTATTCCTGAGCTTCGCCCCTTGATACTAATATGGCAATTTATATTAAACAAAATTTATTAATCAGGTTTTATAAGTAGTTCAGGCAAGCTTGATCAATGACGGGACAAAATTTACTTTTGATCAATCTCGCATTACGTTAGATTCTAAATAATAAACATTTTGTATTTAATTTTATTTAATTAAAAAGGGCAGGGTTGTACTTGATTTTATCTAATTAAAAGGGCAGGGTTGTACTTGATTTTACCCAATTAAAAGGTCTGGGTTGTACTGGATTGTATCCAGCTAAATGTCAGGGTTGTACTTGAGTATATTTAATTAAAAGGTCAGGGTTGTACTTGATTTTATTTAATTATTTTATTAAATATTGTCACGAAATAAGAAAATATTATTGATTTATATTAATAAATTTATTATATTCTATTTAAATAATTATATTCCCACGGCCGAGCAAGGGAAGTTTCAATTTATCGCAGACCTATTATATGCATTTCAATAGAAATATACTGCAATCTTGCAATAATCATCAAACCCAAAGCTCGTGTACGTTCTAAGTTTGTATATAACATCAAATTCAGCAAATTCTAATATTTTTTATAAGTAAACTCTTGTTATTTTCGTAATATAAAAATTAAAATTAATAGTACGTTTAAATCCTATAAACTTTCATTTTTAAGTATCTTAATAGAGAAAATTATATGTAGCAATATTTTATATTAAACAAAAGTGTAAATTTTCCTACTTATTGTTGAAGGGGCCATCAATTTACAAAACAATACAGCATATTAATTGCAAGCTTAAATTCTCACTTAATAAGCTTTGCGTTTTAATGTTGACAATTTAAAAATGGTATGCAAATTTTATTATACGTGAAATAATTATCTTGTTTTTAATGTCCTCATTTAAATATTTCGTGTTATTTGTATGTTTGCATTATTTACATCTAAATCTGTTTTCTAGATTGGTTTATTATTTTTATGAATGTAAAAGTTACATAACGACAGGCTCAAAACGCTCTTAAAAGCGGACAAAAATTGCATAAATAAACACATATTTCTTTCGATAGTTGCGGTATTTTAATACTTTGAATGTAAGACATAAAAACAAATAAACCCAAACAAGCTTGGGTGCGCGATCGATCCTCGTGGCAGGTGGACAGCGCGGTCCTTTAGGCTCTCATTCAGTCCTTCGGTGCATTTCTGCTTTTATTTGGTTACTTTACTTAACAATGTCGTCAACCAACATTTAAGTGTTGGATGATTATGTGGTATTATACAATCAATTTTATTTTAAAATGTTTAATTGAATTTAAATAATGTATAAAGCATGTTTTCCAATATTTTTAAATACATAAGTTACCGAATACGTTTTTTGTTTAATTAGTATTTTTTTGTTTCCCGACATGCGGACAAAAATGTTGGAACCGTCATTGTCCTCTTATTAGAGATTTTACTGTCTTTATTTCAAAAACTGCAACAAATTTTTATTATCTTAAATATCTTTAACATAAATGTACATATTACATTTTCATTTAAATAAAGTGTTATTATTTTTACGATATAGTCGTAACGGCGAATGTTTTACATTGCGTCATCAATTTTTGAACCAAGCACAGTAATTTCAATTGCTGTTGTTTTCTTTCTTCTTCTTAATTCTGAACACAATTCTGTGTTCAGAGGAATGACCTTTAGCCAAATTTAAAAGCTATTTGGCCAGCACATTATATTATTAAAATTTTCTTTATTATGATCAAGGGTCTTATTTAAAAGAATCTGAGATTAACTCATCCCTTGCATCATTTATATATTCTTAATTATTTATCAATTTTTATAGAACCATTTTCGCTTCACTATGTACACATGGCTTCATACACAGAATTTTCCAATTGTCTTTAATCTTCAATCATCCGATCCATCTCTTATTTCCATATATTTTTACAAATTCTTGATTAATACCAGTTTGTTTTTACACTGGGAGTCCGATTTTGCCTCTCCTGGGTCGAGAAGTCACTTATTTTTCATATACTCTTTCATAGAACTATAGTTCGGTATACCGAAGACACGAGACCCAAAACCGAACTAGTTGTTTTCTTTTAAGTATTTAATCCAAGTACCGCTAGGTTAGGGCAAGATCACGTGTGACGCTCACGCACCGTTTCTTAAACAAGGACGTATTAGTTTGTTGATGGGGTGATTCGGTTTTTTGTGACGTGCTCAGCAGCGTTCGTCATTGATATTTAATATTTGTTCTTTGTCAAATTGACATTATTTATTTGTTTTTTTTTGTATGGTTTTTGGCATCAAATAAGGTATTTTTATAATAAAATTAGTGTTTTAGTATTTGATATTAGCAAAAAACCGTACAATTCTGATCATAATGCCCAGAAATCGGTTAAATGGAAAACAGCAGCAATTTGTGTTTAATTTGTGCGAAATAGTAAAGTAAACTGGAGCATGGGGGTCCCCTGCTCCCACTAAATTGTATCCAAGAAGTAAGAGCTATAGTGTTAAACATAGGGAACTGGGCTATTAGCCATATTGAGGAGTAGTTTCAGCGTCAAAGAATAATGGAGGAAGTTCCGGAACTAATCATTTACCGCGAAAACGACAGTTCTGAACGTCAGTATTTACAATATAAATAATTTATAAACACCTTTACTCTATTTTTAAATATATTTTTCCAACTAAATCGTTTCTGTTAATAAATTGTCCCCACGTGGTTATGGTTTACAGTAATCTGAGGACCTATACTCCAGTCGCGAGATCACACGAAATCTTATGAAAGTTTACAAAAGCGTATTCTCGAAACAAGGGATTGATCACTTGTGATTTTTCGGGCGAAGTGAACATTGGGGGGAAGTAGACGAACGTGTGAATATTAGACAATCGCCACATAAATATAACCTTAAAAGTAAATGCACAATGAATTTTGACGAATTACGGAATTTGACCGTTCTAATATCGCTTTTATCTATGGAATTACATATATTCCGTAAAGTGTTACAGAATGAAATATTCTATCATCAGATGACAGAATAAACACTCGTGGCGACATCTCTGTTTTTAATATCTAACAAATTTTAGACCGATCCAACCTCACTTTCTCCCAATTAAATTATTTTTCTATGGTATTTTTTGGAAATGTAGAAAAATTATAGTCTAAAACACGTTTGGAATTGTATTCCAAACTTGTTACAGAATATACTATTATAAATGTACTTGAAGATGCAGAAGAACAAAATTGATAAATAACACGATTGTGACAATAGGTTGGTAGGTCAAATTTCATCGAGATGAAATTTAAAACAATCTGTGCACTTGCCAACGAATTTGATTGGCTACAAAATGCGACAACGCCGCAAAATGTTTCTCACCTGAAATCTCCCATCACATACTTTCGAGAATACGAATTTTCGGTATCATTCGATGACGGTTGGATGTGAAATATCCCATCACCGAAGTGATCTTTCGCTTCGCTTATTTTGGAGTATAGCGCCCCTTGACAGTTGCATACAATGCTTTGTCAGTCTCAGTCAGAATCTATTCTTTAACAATTGTACAACGATAATACAGGTAAAATCCAAAACCAGGGGAATTTTATTTAAAAAACAATGCAAAGTTTACTTCTTAATCGAAATGTAGCCCAATAATCAGGCAACCCACAATACACGCGTGGACCCCTTGGAAATGATACGCCACTGACCACCTTACATAATATTCGCCGGACCGAATATGCTATAGTAAATTTAAAAGTAAACTACGTACACGTCATCAATAAAACAAAAATTTTACGCATTGGTACCAACACTAAATGACTAAATCGAAGTCTGTAATTGAATATTTGAATGCATTTTAAACATCTTCAGTTGGCAACAATTAAGATGTTGTCATATTTACATTCAAATATTTCATATTTAAATGAAACATAAAAAAGAATTTGACGTTTTAGAATTTCAAAGCTGTCAGTTGTGTTTTTGAATATTTCGTTTAATTCGTGTATTATTTCGTTTATTTTGTTTGTTGTTTGTGTTATTTTATATCGTTTAAGTTTTTATTGCCGTTTTTGTGTTTTCAAAAATTTGTATAGAGCGCCATCTATGAAACAATATGGGAAACTGTGTGTCACCGTCAAATGTCACATTTTTACATTTTATAAACACAATTATAAAGGTTATAAATGTATTTCTTGAAAATTGACAGTTTTTCACAGTGAAAGTAAAGAAAATGTTTTATGAGGACTTTACAGTAGAGTACGTGCCCGAATTTAAGTTATAGTTTACTGCCGGCGAAATTAAAAGGTCAGTACAATGTTCATATAAACTTTTCAAATATTGGCGTTTAGAAACTATTTAATATTTTTGTTGTATTATTGATATAATAAAATAATTTTCACATTTAGTATTATTTTACAAGAAAGGCACTATTTTAACGATTGTATGACATTTGACAACTGTCAACTAACTTAAAACTTAACTAACTTCAGCCCGTGACTTAATGTCATGGAAACATGTAGGATAAAAAGCGTTTTAAAGATGGGAGTAGAAAAATTAAATTAAGGTAATAAGCGAATAATTCGAATGGATGAATGGATGAACTTAAATTATAAATCATAATTTCCAAAGGTTCTACGCATCGAAGTCGCCTGAAATGTAATCAATAATAAATAAACATATAAGTACATTTAAGTGTGTGAAATTCAATAATTTTATAGTATACAGAGTGTATCATTAAAATAGAAAATATCGTATATAAAAATGTAAAAAAAATTGGATCATGACAATTTGTTCCGTACAAATGTATTGTGACTTTGTAGTTTCTAAGATTAACCATATAACGTGGACCTCCCTGTAATAAAAAAACTATAAAAATCCATGAATAAATAAAGATTATATGGGCAATTAAATGGTAAATTTGTTGCTTAGTTTATTATTTTATTTAGGTATACCTCATATAATTTAATTACACATTTTACCCCAGATTTTACTGTTTAGGTAATGTATTTAATTCGGTTAAAAGTTTTCACAAAACAAATTAGTTTAAATTAAGTATGCAATTAAGAGAAAATCTCATCAAAGTTTGTAGTGCCATAAAAAGCTTTCAGGTCTCAAAAAGGTGCCCTACTTATATCTTATGCATATTATTCATGGTAAAATGTGGGGGGTTTGTGAGACGAGCACGGTGTATGTAAGTTTTATAAGGTATGCAAGGTCCTATAAGGCTTGGCCTAATATTTTTTTGTATTTTACGACGTGTAATGCACACCGACCGCCCTTGAGTTTAAAGAAATCCCCTGGGGGCGGCCCGGGCAGAGAAAAGGTATAAGATACAGAAACGCAAATAAAAGTCTACCTACTGTGAGACTCGCTAAACTTTATCTACGTTATTCCGTTATTCCAGGCTAGTTTTAATGTGGACATGGGAGACATAAACTAAATACAAAATTGACAATTTTCTTAAGGAAATCTATTTGGGACAGTATAAACAACGGCAAAGTAAAAAGTCCGGTTATAAATCAACTCAGAATTTATATGGTTGTTTTGTTATCAAATCAATAATTTTACTTTTAATTCACTCTTTATAAATAAATTTCTTGGTTTAATTTTTTAAAATACACTAGTTTTCATGATTACATTTCAAAATTAAGATATGTAGAAAAAAAACCTGTTAATCATGCCTGTACATAGATTATTTTTCGATGTGATTATGTAATAATATTTGTACCAAATTTTAACCCTCTGGGTTGCCATTTAGGTACTGTTCGCTAAAGGTAAGTATCTAATATTGATAAATCCAAAAAAAAGTTAACGGCATCGCAATTATTTATCACCTGGAATAGTCATGAAGAACTTTTGGGTATTCGAAAAATAGCTAGGGAAGCAAAAAAGGCTTGGGCTCAAGCATGCGTTGAAATTTAAAGTTGAATCGTTCATTAAAGGCATTGTATTTGATACGACAGCAATTAATACTGGTCGTCACACTAGACCTTAAAACAATTAATTACACTTGAACTTGAGAATAACTGTCTAGAAAAACAGCAACCACTAAATTTTTAAGTTTATCTTTTCTGTTTCTTGGTGGATAAAATGCGCTTTTGGAACTACACATCATGCTTGTTGGATGTCAAAAGCTAATGTCATAAAGATATACCTTTTCCAAGATCTGTAACCGAATATTTAGCTCTATTTGTGAGCTCGGTTAATGTGAAATATTAGAATGAAGCTTCACTTAAAATTAGGGCTTCCTATAATTATATTCAGGTATCCTAAAAATTATGCATTTTTTGACAACAGAGTTTCTATAAAAACTAAACTAAGAAAAATGATCTCATAATAGACAGCTTTTTCTTTATTGTCTTTAGTATTGAAGGGAAATCCAAGAGTAAAGAATTAAGAGTTGGCCATAGATGAGAGTTTTTAATAATACTACCGAACGGGGAAACAGTATTTTAAAAATATCTGACCAAAAATGAAGTAGAGATGCAGTATATTTTTCACCTACATATAGTTGCGAATTACCAGTTTCCTGAGTTATTAAAAGCATCCCTTATATCTTTGTTTTTGATTTAAGTGTTTCTATTATTGATTTTTTTCCTTCCTACGACCTATAAATGTTATCCGTTTTATTTAAGTGTTGAGGAGATCTGCAAATACCCCCTACTAAACAATCTGTGGGTTATTACGATCCTAATTATTTACAAATGTGTCATCATTGAAATAAACTAACATTTTAATCTAGGGAAAGCAGGGAACTAAGCATTAAGGTTGGTAATGTAGTTTGTGGGAGGGGGTGTACAAGCGGTTGATGTAGGATGCCGATGCTGATAGGAAGAATGGAAAACGGCATCCTAAACAACAGGTGAAAAGTTTGTGTAATTAAAATATGTGGTTAATTTATAGGTGTGTAAATTTTAATAATCAAATTATTGTTGTATAAATAGTCCCGTACAAATTAGTTTAAACAAAATTTGTAAAAAAGGAAATATTCGGTGACTTGACTTGGCGTCATCGATCTATCTATTAAATTATGTAAATCTACGTTTGAACGATCTCGCATTACCTACATTAAATTCTAAATAATAAACATTATGAATCGAAAAGTTACTTAAAGTCAGGGTTGTACTTGTTTTTATCTAAATATTTTAATAAATAATTCTTAAAAGGAATTTTTCAAAAAAGCTGCGTTAAATTAATGTACTTAATATAGTTTTTATTGAATACGATATTTATTAAATTTTCCTTTAAGATTCACATTACGGGAATTAGTTTATATTTTGGGAAGGGGGTTTAAACCCATTAAATTTGTTATTCAACCATTTTGAATCAGTAAAATAAAAAAAATGTCAGGTAGTTATAATCTAATTATTTTAAATCATTGCGCTCAACTTCAAACAACTTCATTTGCGTGTATACGTAAGAAACAATTCATTAAACTTTATAATTACTTGTACTTGCAAGAGACCTTACGTATTGTTTATGAGGCAAGATGGAAATACTAAACCAATTAGAGTACATAACTTCTCTGAAAAGTCACTATCGCAAGTTTAATTTTGCAATAAAACGGTTAAGTAAAAAATTTAATATTAAATATTAATTAATAACCTAAAAAAGTAGTTTTCAACTACCAGATTGATCTAAATTGTTTTTATGTTTTATTATAGTTGACAACAATAAAGTTTAATTTATAGACCGATTGGAGATAAAATACATTTAAGTTTATGTTTGAAATGTTTAAAATTGAAAAAATATGTCTGAACAATAAAACATTTTGAAATTAATTAAGTCATTTTAAAATTATTATGTAGTAAAAAACCATTAAGACTTGTTTATTTAATTCTGCGACAACGAACACATGTCATGGATCTCGACAACAAAAACCATTAACGCGTAATCTTCATAGACAGACCGAAGGTGTGAATGAGATAAATTTTGATACGTTTTCAGCGGCGGCTTCTTGCCAAGTTTCTTCTTTAATTAGCCCGAACTGGCAAACGTAAATATGGGCGAGCATCTTCCACATCCGGCGGACTTGAAAAATTGCAGGTTTTCTTGAAACGAAACGATACGAATCTAATGGAGATTTGTGGTTATTCATACTCTGCTAAAAATAATTCAAATGGAAGTAAATGAATTGCCAGCAAAAGCAACCGTTTTTTATCAGAAAAGTGAATGGTTCTTGACAGGTTTTTTTTAACTTTGTTTGGATATTTTTATTCACGTTTTAATTACTACTACTATTATCAAAAACATGCTATGGTGTTGTATTTAAAATAAGAAGCATAAACATATTTTATAATTTATTAAACTTATTACTACTAACAAAAACTTTAATCCTATATACGAGGTGTGTTCAGAAAATAACGGGAATTGTTAAATTTCGCGGCTTCGGAGGGTCCGGTTGTCATACAATTTTATTTATTTTGTTGATAAACATGCCCCCGAAGTATGATAAAAACTTTAGCTGTTTTCATTGTTTACTTTTTCTGTGGCAGCCGCTAAGGTTAAACGTATTTTATGAGCTCGGCGATTTTCGTTCGTTAAAAGAAATGGATCAAAGAATTTGTATCCAATTTTGCTTAAAAATGAAATAAATTCTGTGAAATGTGAACAAAGGCCTATAGTGAGTCTGCTATAAGTAAAACAAGAGTTTACAAGTGATATAAGAGTTTCCAAGATGGCCGTGAAGACGTTGAAGATGACGAACGCCCCGAACGCACAAGTACAGTCACAACCGATAAAAATATGGAAAAAGTGAAAGAAATGGTTATAAACCATCAGAGAAGTCGCTGATGATGTTGGTATATCGATTGGCTCATCCCATGAAATTTTTTTTAAATGTTTTGGGTATGAAACGCGTGGCAGCAAAATTGGTTCCAAAATTGTTAAATTTTGAACAAAATTTTTGGCCAAAAACAATAATGCAAATTTTCTTTAACTGAACCCACCTTGTAGCTCTTTAATTACAAAATATACCTAAACATTTTACGAATATTTTTAACCATTAAATCATATTCTTCCGGTATGGTTCCGATCGAACGGTGCTTTGACTTCATTTAATTTAAAAAAAAATCGTTTTCAACAAACAATTTTTGGTTCATATTTTATAAATTTATAATTTTTTGAATTGTCTTAACAAATACTGCACGAGCTACCTTTAAATAGTTAGTATAATTTGAAATATTTTTTATAAAATTGAAATATAAAAGTAAATATATTTTTTATTTTATATTTAGAAATAGTGGTTTAAAAACTAGCAAACTTTTTTTTATAAACCTTACTTTTAAAAGTTTTTCCCATTTTAAGGTGCATCTGTATTAAATTACTTTTTCTACTCCCACCTTTAAAACGCCCTTTATTGTACATATTTCCATTACACTAAGTGACCTTTTAAATACACATTGACAAGTTGTGGCTTACGCCAATATTTGAAAAGTTTATATGAACATTGTACTGATCTTTTAATTTTAGACCAGTGCAGAAGCCTTTAAAAATTGTAAAAAGAGAAAAAAAATAACAGTAGGATGAAACCCATTGGAAAAGGAGGGGAATATAATAAAAATTAAAGGAAAAATAAATTACGGGCGATCTGAATTCGGGAAGTGGGAGGGAGGGGGGTTTAAGGGTAAAAAATGGTTTATCTCGATTTCCGGCAAAACTACAAGTCCTATGGAAAAAAGTTAAATGGCAAAGTTGTAGGTAATAAAAAGATCTACAACTTTTGTATTTACAATTTTTTCACATAACCTCAAAATTTATGTGAAAAATTCAAAAACCCAAGTTTTTGGTTTTTTATTTTTATCTTTTTAAAAAAAAAAATTTTCCACGAAATTTGGTGAAAACTTACCTTTTTATGTCCCAAATACACTGTAATTTATTTGATTTGAAATATTTATTATTTCGCCTTATTTTGACTTAATATCAAAAAAGCACCCTAATTTTCAATCGAAAATTCTCGCGTCAAAATATCAGCTTTTTTCAAAAAGTCGGTGTGCTTTTTGTTCGATGAACTCTCTACTTTCTGATGGTGTAAAAAAAATATACATTACTATGGTAAATGTTCTCAGAAAATACAAAAAATATTATAATGAATAACGTAATCAGAATGAAGTATCTAAATTCAATAGTATGATTTACATGTATTTTTATATTTTATGAGATTTTCTGACATAAATGTTATTAGAATTTAATAAATAAACTTTTAAACTAAAAAAAATTGCAACAATCACATTTTTTTGATGAAATTGTACATAATGATTAAAATAAATTTTCGAATTCGAGTTTTTTTCGTTATTCATTATAATATTTTTTGCATTTTCTGAGAACATTTACCATAGTAATGTATATATTTTTTACACCATCAGAAAGTAGAGATTTCAACGAACAAAAAGCACACCGACTTTTTGAAAAAAGTTGATATTTTGACGCGAGAATTTTCGATTGAAAATTAGGGTGCTCTTTTGATATTAAGTCAAAATAAGGCGAAATAATAAATATTTCAAATCAAATAAATTACAGTGTATTTGGGACATAAAAAGGTGAGTTTTCACCAAATTTCGTGGAAAAAATTTTTTTTTTTGAAAAAGATAAAAATAAAAAACCAAAAACTTGGTTTTTTGAATTTTTCACATAAATTTTGAGGTTATGTAAAAAAATTGTTAATACAAAAGTTGTAGATCCTTTTATTACCTACAACTTTGCAATTTAACTTTTTTCCATAGGACTTGTAGTTTTGCCGGAAATCGAGATAAACCATTTTTTACCCTTAAACCCCCCCCCCCCTCCCACTTCCCGAAGTCAGATCGCCCGTAATTTATTTTTCCTTTCATTTTTATTATATTCTTTTCATTTTCCAATCGGTTTCATCCTACAGTTATTTTTTTTGGTTTCAAAAATTATCGACCCTGGTCTATTTCGCCGGCAGTAAACTATAACTTAAATTCGGGCACGAACTATAAAGTCCTCATAAAACATTTTCTTTTCTTTCACTGTGAAAAACTGTCAATTTTCAAGATATACATTTCGATTTATAACCTTTATAATTGTGTTTATAAAATGTAAAAATGTGACATTTGACAGTTTCCCCTATTGTTTCATAGATGGCGCTCTATACAAATTTTTAATTTAAATCATTTTAAGATAATAATAAGTATTTGTCATAGAAAAAGTATAGCATGCACCTCGTTCATAAACTTTTCTATACACTCATTAATTTAAACACTCGCTCGCAAGCTCGCTCGTGTTAAATTAAATTCGTGTTTTAAATAGCGTTTATTAAACTTGATACATAATATACTATTATGTACTCCTACATTGACGAGCTGTGACTTTATGGTGTTTTAGTCACGGGCTGAAGTTAGCAAAAGTGGCTTTTGGGCATTTTAGTCACTGGCTGAAGTTAGCTTTATTATAAATGAGAGAAAAGTGAGGTTAATTCCGTTGACATTTGACAGATGTCAAATGTTTAACAAATAACATTGGATTTAAATTCTTCTTTGTGGTCGTCGTAGATAAAGTATAGTATGCAACTCGTTTTATAAACTTATCTAGACACTCGTATTTATTAAACACTCGCCTGCAAGCTTCGCTCGTGCTTAATAAAACTCGTAACTTAAATGGCGTTTATAAAACTTGATACATAATATACTATTAATAATTACCCAATTAAGGCAGAAACCAATATACTATTGTTTTCAATTTTCCTAAAATCAAAACAGAGAACTACCTTAATATTCAAAGAGAAAATCTAATTTAAAGTTAAAAACACTTTAAGTTTTCGTTAATTAATTTTAAATCGCTGCTTACAAGATAATTGCATTTATATCTAAAAATTGTATCGCTTTTAATTTCAAAACTAAACCTTGTAACAGGTCTGACGTAAATAAAATCTTTACACTTTACTAAACTTTTAATAGAAACTTCAGCTTAAAGTAAAAATGTTTTCTCCTTAATATACAACCGAGGTGCTTCGCTTTTCCCGCTTTTAAAGGTAATATTACGTTTAATAATTAATTAAAACATGCAATTAGGGAAATTATAATTTGTTTACCACTGGCTAAACTTAGGCAAACAAACTTAATTTCAAGATGGATATAATGAAATTTGATATTTTTGAAACTAAGCGAAATCCTATATCACCATGTATTAAGTTACATTAAAGATTTAATTATCTTTAAGAAGTCTCCAATATTAATTAAAATATTGTTTAGTTTTTAAAAGTTTTATAGTAATTTTTTAAAATTACAATATTTTGACTTAAATTATTTAAAAGTTTATATTAATTATATTAACGTACAAAAATAACCAATAAAATTTATTCAGATTATTGTAGTCTACATACAAAGAAATAAAAGATACAAATAAAATAATACTTGTTAAAAAAAACAAAAATTACGTTGCTTTATAATCAGCAGGCATCGGATATTTTTAATGATGAGAAATAATTGATTTTAACTTTTGCCCACAATTTTTTCTATAAAATAATTTGCTGGTATGAACAAAGGATTTTAATTTAATAAAAAATAAAAGAATGCAAATGTTCGCAGCAATCATTTAAAAACGCTCCAGCGTTTTCATTGTAGCTTCTGTGATTATTTTGTTTTAGTTTTATGTTTCTACTATCAACAAGTTGATAGCATGCAATTAATTAGGACATGACATTATTCGAGTTTTTTGTTGGTTTTAAACCGACATTTCATTTTAAAGAATTAAAAGTACTGTCGAAGAAAATATAGATAAAAATATAATTAAACTCGAATGAAGTTTTATATTCATGTAAAACATGTTGTTTTTCATCTTTTAACTGAGAAAAAAAAATAAAATTTAATTATTATTATCTCGTTTTTCTATTATTAATTAATTATGTATGATAAGATACCTATAAAACAAAATTTTATAAGTATATAAAATTCACAACGTTATTTATAACCAGTACCTATGTAAGAAAGATTTCCACCTATATTCCCATATTTTAGGCTTTAATCTTACATAAAAATCATGCATAATAAATAATACGCAAGGGATATACGAAAGCGTATATTTTTTAAAGTTTTATTTAAAATTCTTGATAATAGTATTATGTATTGAGTTATGTGTGAATAAACGCCATTTTAGTCACGAATTAAAATTAGACACGAGCCAGCTTGCGAGGAAGTGTTTAATTAAATGAGTATCTAGAAAAGTTTATAAACGAGTTGCATACTTAACACTAACTACGAAAAATACCTATAATTATTCAAAAATTAATGAATATTAAATATCTGTATGGAGCGTCATCTATAAAAAATAGAGTAATCATTCGCCAAAAAATGGGAATCTGTATAACCGGCAGTAAATGTAAAATTTTTCTGTAAAAATCGTAATTTATCCCATTAAAATGGACTAACAATCGTTTAAATCCGATATAGAAGCAGTTTTTCACAGTGAAAGTACAGAGAATGTCTTATGTGTATTCCATCGTGGAGTCCCCACCCGATTTTTTAATGCTTTATCAGGTAAATCTAGTTTATTGCCGGCCAGTCTTATAGAAATTAAAAGGTTGGTACAAACTTGCATATAAACTTTTTAAATATTATTATATTGAGAAACTATTTAATACCTTTTTATTTTTGTATTAAGATAATGCAATAATTTTCAAATTTAGTGAAATACAAATGCGTACCTTAATGTTTCTTATTATGATACTTCAGTAAAAAATAGTTAATTATGCTCAGCTTAAAGTTTGAATACTTAACAATTTTAAGTTTTTTTACCTTTAAGCCGCTTTACATTGCAAGACACTCACAAGGGCTTGCATTGCAAAGACCAAACGTTCACAAGAAGCAAGCAGTGGCAGCTCATATAAATCTAAGAAGTTAGTGCCAGATTGTTGGCAGATGGTGCAAAAGCAAAATTTTCTTCACAACCACACAACCAATAATTTTTATTAAAAATAGTTTTATTAAATTTGCAACAGCGCGATTTTGGTCTACTTTGTTATTTAATTTTTAAATCGGGTATAAGCCGGCTTAATTCCTTAATTAGCTTTGCCGTCGAACCGTTCATGATCCCGCCTTTGCGGAAATGCACGCATTTTTTAGATGCTTTAAAATTATATTAAATAAAGTAATTTTAAATTTTAAACATCTATTTTTAATTCTCTAAGCAGAAAATAGTTATAATAATATAATATAAATATCCAAATTTTGAATATCGGATATATATATGTATATTGACATATTTCAGATATTTGGATATTTATATACACATATGTCCAAAAGTTTGGAATATTGCAATATTTCTTTTTTTATTGATATTTATATATATTTTTTTATATAGGTAAATACCATTTTATAACGACTCCGACCAATAATAAATAAACCTTAAAGACAGAGAAAATAGAGTAAATATTAACAACAGTTTTTTTAAACTACCATAGGCGTAGATATATTATTTGTAAGTATTCCAAACTTTTGGACATGTGTGTAAATATCATAATCTTTGCCAGACCTGAAAATATGACACGTTTCAATTAGAAATTTCGTCTTGCGAGCGCTTGCCTCGACGCATGCGTACGATTGAAAACTGCGTCTTTTAATGTATTTTTCTACTTCCACCTTTAAAACACCATTTATCGTACATGTTTCCAAGACACTAAGTGACCTTTTAAATACACATTCATAAGTTGTGGCTTTACGGCGCTCTATGTTTTTAGTCACGGGCTGAAGTTAGTTGACAGTTGTCAAATATCATACAATCGTTAAAATAAAGTGGCTTTCTTGTAAAATAATACTAAATGTGAAAATTATTTTATTATCTCAATACAAAAATACAACAATATATAATAGTTTCTCAACGCCAATATTTAAAAAGTTTATATGAACATTGTACTGACCTTTTAAATTCGGGCACGGACTCTACTGTAAAGTCCTTATAAAACATTTCCTTTACTTTTACTGTGAAAAACTGTCAATTTTCAAGATACATTTCGATTTTATAACCTTTATAATTGTGTTTATAAAATGTAAAAATGTGACATTTGACAGTTTCCCATGTTGTTTCATAGATGGCGCTCTATACAAATTTGTGATTTAAATCATTTTAAGATAATAAGCTCGCTCGTACCTAAATTAAATTCGTGTATAAAATGGCGTTTATCAAACTATTTTATTTGATGTACTTTTAACCTCTAGAGTTTTAATTTCAACATACCCTAAATGCCCAATTCCATCGATATTCGCTTGGGTTTTAAAATCTTAGTTTTGAAAATATGTAATATTTTTTGAGTGATTTATTATTACTTTAATTTCTGTAATTTTTTTTTGTTTAAACAACTCGAAATTTGTATTGATTTGCATATATAATGAATGCTTTAAATAAAATATGTGGAGCAATTAAACTACGCTTTATTTAATAACATCGTAAAAACTAATGAAAGCTGCAATTTTCCCTGTTCTATGTGTGTAATAAATTTGCTGACCATACACGAATTCTGTTCTGTATTTAAAGTAAATATATATCTCGCTGCGGAAGTTTCAAATAAAACATTAGTTTTTTTACACGGAAATAAAATATAACCGAAATAACATACAATTTAAATACAAAGTATTAATAATTTGTTATAAAAAAAATTCATGTTATAATGTTAATAATTATAACTTATAATATTGTAATATTGTATAAGGTGTATATAAGATGAGATGGGTAAACTCTAAGGAGAAATATAATTAGAAACATATCCATAACAACGAATTTAATACATTGTTTTTTTTACAAAAACGTGCAGAAAACTACTCAAGATATTTTTACTAAACAGTATGCTGTTCTAGATGCTTATGGGCCATTCCACACGTAACGGATAGGAGAGTTGCCGTGTTTTTATTTACAAAATAATTTTGTTCTATTATATTACCAATGTCAAATTTTTATAAATAGTTCTAAACTAAAGCTGTTTAACAAGGTTTTGGCAAAATTAGGTATAGACTTTGTAATGGTCCCGCCCGCTACGCTTTAAATTATTAATTTTTAAGAAATTAAACAGTCAATCACGATACCTAATTTTGCCAAATAAAAACCTTGTTAAACATCTTTTGTTTAGAACTATTTATAAAAATTTGACATTGGTAATATAATAGAAGAATATTATTTTGTAAATAAAAACACGGCAACTGTCCTATCCGTTAAGCGTGGAATGGCCCTTATAATGTTTTTTTTGTACGACCATTAAAAGCATATATATAAAATGTCATAAGTATTTTTTAAGCAAGTTTTTGTAAAAAAAAACTTTTAAGAATGTTTCAAATTCGTTGTTATGGATACGTTTGTAATATTTTCCAATGTCACGTAACAACAGTAAGAAATTATGTTTTACCTATTACCAGACTTTAAACAATAGTGGGAAATAGTACTACCAAAGAAGTCAAAACATCGCCATGAAAAAACGTATACAACTTTTAAGAAGTGCTAAGAAAAGCAAGAGAAAGAACTTAAAGAAAAAAGTCCTGTTGGCATATTTTTTTCAAAGAAATTCAAAATTGAAATATTGTAGATATTTTATTAATTTAATTTACATACTTTTTAAATTTAATTTATTTATGTGCACCTAATTAAATAACAGTAACAATGCTCACACTTTGTTTGTACTAAATAATTAAATTTTAAATAGTTTAAATTTGTACAGACCCACTTTACAAAAAAGCAATTACCAATGTAAAAAATACACACCATAATCTACAAAGGACACAAAGGAGGAACATGTATCCCTTGGGGATTAAATTCACTAAAATAACGGCAACTTTGTATATTAAAGAATCCATTTGGACGATTTTTGTTCTAAGTGATTTATTAAATAAATTGACCAAAACTCGAATTTTTTTTAGCTACTTATTGATCATTAATCTTTTCGATAAAAAATATTAAAGTAAACATTCGAGTTCTTAAGAAATACCGATAATTTTTACTAAAGCGCAGTTGTTTCTAATTTCACGACTTCAAAGAACGAGTGGAATTTGTAAAAAATTGTTGTACAATTATTTTTAAGCGCAAGTGGTATTAGAGAAAATATACGAAGGAAATTTATTAAAATAAAAAAAACTAAAAATCTGACGAAACCATGTTTTTTGAAAAAATCGTTATAACTATTAAACATGTTAACATACACATCTAAATTTTTATACAATTAGTGGGTTTTTTTCTACTGGACTTTTTTTATTTTAGTAATTAAAGTAATCTTTATCTAGACCTATTTCATACTATATGGCGGCCGCGCCTAAGAAAAGGTAATAATGAACCCATTATTCACGTTATAAGGCATCAGTAATTGATTTTAATTTAATTTAATTCATTTTATTCACATTGATTTCAACCAGTCGGTTTCAAATTGGGAAAAGCAGACTATAATTATATTTATAATTGGTAGAAAGTAAAGTTAACCATCTGTCAGATGTTATATTTTATTCATTTAATTATCTACTGATTGGAGTAGATAAAGTATAGTATTACACTCGAGATTATGCGCATTATAGCCTATACTATTATTGCTAAAACGATCTTTACATTTTTTGTATAGGTAGGAAAACAACATTAAATAATTAAGATACTACATTAAATAATTAAAAATTATAATAAGAATATTTAAACATTAAATACTGATAATAGAAATTCCTGGTGGTACCATCTTTTGTTATTCATATGACCGCCATATTGGAATTTTACATGGACATAGATAGTAAAAAAAACCAACGATGTATAAAACTAAGTTATGGCTGCCAAAAGTAGCAAAGACATTGGATTAAAATGTAGATTTCATGTAAAAAAACATACTGATTTAGAATTCCCAGGAATAACGAAGTTATAAAGATGTTTGGTTTTAATTTAACCTTTCAGTAGTCGCGCTATTTTTTTTTCAAGTATAGTCGCCCCGGTCTGTAACACCGGGTTGATTTTTTATAGGTTTGGCGATTTTTTTATTATAAATATTTACTATCAGTGAAGTTTTATGGGTAAAAAGTGATAAGAAAAACTATATATTTTAGAAAATACAGGCAAAAAACAAAAATTAAATTCATATAAAAAAGGTCTTTAAACTTTTAACATACAAATAAAATTGCAACTTAAAAAAGTTAAAATAAAAAAAAATAATATTTTTTGGTCCTTATTTAATACGGTAGTGTGTAACAGTTGATTTATCAACTGTTCCTTAAATGTTTTTGTGTCTCTCAGTGTATGCGTAAATATTAACGTTTTTTTGTCCCATGTTACTTCCACGTCGGAACTATTGTTTTGTGTCGAATGTTTTTACTGTTTATTGTATCTCCTTGCAATTAATATTTAAATATTAATTTTATTACTTTTATTTTTAGTGGTATTGGGGTAAGTTAACGGTCAGTTAGTTTTGTTTTGCATTTAATAGAAATAATTAATATTAATAATTAATATTATATTTAATTTTGGGGTTTTAGTTTTAAACAATTGGTAAAATAAATACGGTGGGGGAAGCAAGGCTTGATGGAAAGCGGACGTTGTAGAGGAGCTCTCTTGGTTCCGATCCTGGGTTCTGACAAGATCGCTCCGGTCTGGCTGCGTGGACGATTCATGTAAGTTGGTTTAAGTTCATTTATCTTTTCTCTTATATTGTGCGTAGTATATTTATTATAAGGTGGTTACTTACACTAAATCTTTTCGATTAACGTCAGACGACGTTTCTTAGTTTTTATAACGTAATTCAGTTTTTTTGTGAGCCACACCTTATAATTCTTCCAGACATTTGACCAACTTGCATGAATACCAGCAGATTTATTAAAACGATCTTGTCTTTCCTGCTTTACCTTTTCCTTATAATTAGTTAGATTTTAAGAGCATAGATAATATTTTTTTTGTATTTAACTTTCATTATTCATATTTTGTAGTATTAAGTTTTTTTATAAGTAGCATCTTTCATTTTTGTTTTAAGTATTCAACTTTGTTTTTATAGAATTATTTTCAATATTTTAACCGTGTGAATAAGCTGGTAAAGAGTTGGTCCAGTGTCCTGGTGCCTGCCTTATTATCACGATATTAATGCTGATTGTTTATTCCAACTTTGCCGGGAGCGAAAATCCTGAAGGTCCCCGGTGATTTTGTACAAGAAGCAAGTCACCGTTACGCCGCCGAGATCCTGGCCTGTCAGGCCCGTGGGTACACATAGCGAGGCCCTGCAACCGTCGTTTTACCAGGATCCACGAGCGAGCTCAGCAGCGAACAAGTCCGAACCGGGGAAGGTCCAAGACTCCACCAGCAGCTGTGATTAATCCAGCCAGTCGTGGTCGCAGGCCCAGGCACCATCGGAACCATTTTTGTAATTATTCACACTACTACCTACTTTGTACAACTATGGTAATATAATTAATTTTTATGACATATTGCATTTTTTCTCGAACCTTTCTGAACTAGAGCAAAACTTTTTTTTTGTTGTATTGTTTTTCTTGGCTCAGCCAAGTGGCGCCCAATCAAAAGCCTAAAAGGAACCACCCCTACTAGCTGGCCCGGGCTAACCCCCAAAATTCCTTTAATGAGGATTTTTGAGGTTACACAATTGGCGCCCAACGACTTTTAGGCTTAATTTTCGTTGTGTTGTTGTTGCTCTAGTTTGTGAGGAGAGAGAAGTTAAATATTTATTTAGGTTAGATTACGTAATTATCTACTCCCTTTACCTTTGTTTTACCTGACTAATTTGGGTATTAATTTAATTTGTGTTATGATGGAGCCTAATAACCTGAGATCGCATGAATTAAACTATGAACTGCTTATAAGGGGAATTAATATTGTAGGTGTTGAGCAGGATAGCAAACGTAAACTTTTAAGAGGAGCTTTATCCAGAGAAAAATCTGTAAATACAAGTTTAGTCCTGACGGTAACAAATTTAACATGGGATTCAGAGATAGTTGATATTCAAAAGACTATAGATAGTTTAAAAGAAATTATAGGTAGACCATTTTCGTTAAATGATTTCAGAAAAATTCAAACCAGGCTAACTCACATTTATGATCGAATTGAACGTTTGAAGGTAGAAGGCGATGATGATGATATAATGAAATCTAGAATTGCAGTTCGTAGTAAATTCAGATCTCAGGCTTTATTATTGGAAGGAGAGGTCTCCGGTAAATTGAATTCTGAGAGTGATGCTCCAGAACAGCCAATGGCAAGTTCCACTCCAACACTTGATAATTTCCCTAGTCATAAGCGGCAAAATCTTTCTAAGTGGGACATAACTTTTAACGGATCCACGGACAAATGTAGCTTACATTCGTTTATTACTAAAGTAGAGGAACTTGCGTTGGCTAGAGGAGTATCACAATCAGAGTTGTTTGTCTCAGCTGTCGAACTGTTTGCAGACCAAGGGTTGATTTGGTACCGTAGTGTGAAACCCAAAGTTACTACTTGGAAAGAACTAATAGCGCGATTAAAAAAAGATTTTCTACCTATTTCTTACGATGACGATTTACTAGTTGAAATTTCCAATAGAACAATGGGGAGTAACGAGAAAGTTTCAATATTTATTGCGTCTGTTGAAAGTTTGTATGATATGTTGACAAATAAACCGGACGAGGGGACGAGACTTAGAACGATCAGAAAGAATTTACTTCCATTTTATATTCAAGCCTTGGCGTTGCAGGACATTAAGACTATAGATGAACTGTCAGAATTATGTCAAAAATTAGAGCATTCGAAGTTTTCTTCTGATCGTTATAAGCCACCTCCAAGTTCACGGGGATTATTGGAACCAGAATTTGCTTGTTTATCTTTAGGTGACCCCTCAACGTCATTAAATTTTTTAAATAGTAGGATATCGTGCTGGAATTGTGATCAGAAGGGCCATTCCTATAGTGAGTGTAGGAAATCCAGAACTCTATTTTGCTACGGCTGCGGTCAAAAGGGCGTTTCAAAGGGCAAATGTTTTAGATGCTCAAAAAACGAGAGTGGAGGAAATGCATCTCAGGGTCACATTTCCAGCCAAAAACAGGACCCTGGAACTCCTCAAAAGTAAAAAGTAAATCGTTTTTTAATCTGCAAGACTGGAAAAACTGGCTAAAAAAGGTGAGATCTTTTTTTATCCCTACAGTATCTCCAATTTTTTCTGATGTTCCTGGTGATAACCGCCCTTTTTTATCTTTAAATATTTTTGGTAATTCTGTAAAGTGTTTGGTTGACACTGGAGCTAATTTTTCAGTATTGGGTGGCCTTGGATGTGAGTTAGTTTATAAAAATAATATGTCTATAAATTCAGAATCGCCGGTTAGAGTGACAACAGCAGATGGCACGGTGCAAGATTGCCTGGGTTGCATAGACTTACCTATAACTTTAAATAATGTATCAAAGGATCTTAGGGTGATGCTGGTGCCATCGGTAAAGCATTTTTTAATATTGGGAATAGATTTTTGTAAACTATTTAAGTTAGAAGCAAATTTTGCAAGTTTTTTATATAATAATGTATCGTCGATCAATTGTATTCAAAGTCGTAATAGTTTAACAACTTTTCAGGAAAATAAAATTCGGGAGATTATCAAAATGTTTGGTTCTTTATCATCCCCAGAATTGGGTAGGACAACCGTGATTTCACACTTCATTGACACCGGCAATAATTTACCGGCAAAACAGCGACAGTATGCTCTCTCTCCAGCTATGCAGGGGCACCTTTACAAGGAAATTGATGAAATGTTATCCTTAGGGGTCATTCAAAAGTCAAATTCACCGTGGTCAAGCCCGATTTTACTGGTAAGAAAACCTTCGGGTGAAATTCGGGCATGTTTTGATGGTCGAAAATTAAACTCGTTAACAGTTAAAGATTCATATCCCTTGCCTTTAACTGACTCTATTCTCTCAAAATTGGGCAATTCAAAATTTTTATCGTCCCTAGATTTGCGTAAGGCGTTTTGGCAGATTCCTTTGGAAAAATCGTCCAGGCCAAAAACGGCTTTTTCTGTTCCAGGGAGAGGCCTGTTTGAGTATTGTGTAACCCCCATGGGCTTATGTAATAGCCCCCAAACCTTGCAAAGGTTAATGGATCAACTTTTTGATGAATCCTTGGGTAAGTATGTATTTTGTTATTTGGATGATATTATCATTAGTACCGTAAAATGGGGTGAATGGGAACACTTTTTGACATTTGATCAATCACAGCGGTCGTATAGGAATTTTTTTAAAGACCGTTTTGGGCCTAAAAGTCCTATGGGGTCCTGGGCTACCTATAACCAAAATTTGAAAATAATAGATTTTTCCAAAATATATATTTTTTATTTTAATGTGCTTTGTTCCTATTGCCCCGGTATCAGTCGATATAGGAACACCAATGTTATTTTCCCTTGTATGCCGATTTAACGCGTTAAAGGTGTAATAGGAACACAATATTTTTTTTTTTAAAGCGGAGAAAAATTCATATAATGTGATTCAGACCTTGGGTGGGAAGAAAAAGACCAATATATAACTCAAAAATGTTTTCTTTTATTATTTATAAAACGTATAAAATATATAAAAATAAATAAAATACATATTCTAAAAATTTTGAGTTTATAAAATTATAGCTAAAAAGTTACAGAATAGACCCCTAAGACCTTTAAAAGTGTCTAAATTTCAAAATTTTCCCTGTTCCGATTCACCCAAATGCGGTTCAATTTTGCGCATTTTGAATTTAAAAAATTATTAGGAAAAAGTTTTCAACATTTTGACTTTTTTATATTTTAAATGAATAACTAAGACAACAATCACGAATGTTTCAGCTTATTTCACTTACCCCTTTTACGTTTTCCAGATGAAGCTTTTCGGAGCACCCATACGATAACAAATGATGACACTGTTATCATTTTTTCAATGCTACCAACTAGCAAACACAACATTCCTGTACATGAAAACCCACAAAAGTTTTTGATTTGTCAATTTAAATTAACGTAAGAAATGTTTGAAAACTTTTTCCCACTTTTGTCCCGATTTCCCCTTTAGTTCCCATTCACCCCATTTTACGGTACCCCAGATTTTGACACCCACATATCTATTTTAAAAGAAGTATTTCTTCGATTAAAAGAGGCAAATTTGACAATTAATCTAGATAAATGTCAGTTTTGTAGGTCATCCCTTTCCTTCTTAGGTTACATTGTTGACGAAAAAGGCCTGCGAACAGATCCCGATAAGGTTTCAGCTGTAAAGGAATATCCAGTTCCCAAAACCTCAACACAAATAAAAAGATTCGTAGGTTTAGTAGCATATTATCGTCGATTTCTACCTAATTTTTCTTCGATCTGTTCGCCCATCACGGATCTTCTTCATGGTCGGAAAAAAGGCCAATCTATTAAATGGACGTCAGAGGCTCAGTTGGCTTTTGAAAAAATTAAAACTCTTCTTACTTCTGCACCCCTATTGGCTTCACCAGATTTCTCTAAACCTTTCTTTATTCAGACTGACGCTAGTCTTACAGGGTTAGGAGCCGTACTGTATCAGGAAGAGGGTGGAGTAGAGCATCCAATAGCCTATGCCAGCAAAACTTTAAATAAATGTCAAAGAAATTATACAGTTACAGAGTTGGAATGTTTAGCCGTTATTTTTGGAATTGAAAAATTCCGTTCCTATGTAGAAGGTACACATTTTACCATTGTAACTGATCATGCTTCTCTGCTCTGGCTTCACAGGTTAAAAGATCCAGCTGGAAGATTAGCTCGATGGGCTGTAAAGTTGAGCCAATATGATTTCGCTATTGTCCATAGAAAAGGTTCTCAAAATATTGTAGCAGATGCTCTATCCCGTTCCTTGGAAGTATTGGATATAAAATCTCTGCAACTAGATCAGTGGTACAAGGATCTAGTTGAAAAGGTAAAATGTAATCCCGGTCAATATCCAAACTTTAAGGTTGATAATAACTTGCTATATAAGCATATTGTTAATAGGCATTCAATTATTAGTAACTTAATGGAGTGGAAATTGTTTGTTCCTGCAGCCCACAGGATTGAAATTCTTTCCAAATTTCATGACGATTCTGGCCATTTTGGTGTATCGAAAACTTTAGCTCGTTTATCTGAACAGTATTATTGGCCCAAGGTAAAATCAGATGTGGTAAAGTATGTTAAGACGTGTCATACTTGTGGTGCAAACAAAAGCTTAAACCAGGCACGTCCAGGGTTAATGGGGTCATATAAAAATATAAATTTTCCATTTCAGATGGTTTCGCTCGATCTTTGTGGTCCCTTTCCCCGGTCGACCAGTGGAAAACAATACTTACTGGTCCTAGTTGATTGGTTTACCAAGTATGTTTTAGTCCATCCTTTAGCCCAAGCCACGTCAAAGCCAATAATAGCTTTCATGGAACAAACTTTCCTTACCTTTGGAGTTCCACAGATCGTTGCTTGCGATAATGGCTCGCAGTTTATATCTAAAGAATTTAAGTTGTTTATGGAAAAAATTAAGGTAAATAAGATTTGGTATAATGCTAAATATCACCCACAAATAAACCACACGGAAAGACAAAACCGCATTATTGTCACAGCATTATCTTCCTATATTAAGGATAACCAGCGTCTATGGGACACTCACATATACAGGGTCGCCCAAGCCATAAATCTTAGCAAACATGAAGTAACAGGGTATTCTCCAGCTTTCCTAAATTTTTGTAGAAATATTCCTATCGATGGAGAATATTACGGCCCAGTGTCTAATAATAAAAATAACATACTAACTATTTCAGAAAAAAATCAAAGAGTTAATGATTTGCAGGAGCTGCCAAGTATTTTTGAGTCGATTCGAAAAAAAATTCAGCAGGCGTATATTAAAAATTCCCTTCAATATAACTTACGAAAAAGAGAGCTTAAATTTCAGGTTGGTGATAGAGTCTGGAAAAGAACCTTTCCACTTTCCAATGCGGCCACTTATTTCTCAGCCAAGTTAGCAGAAAAGTATGTTCCGGCGGTAGTCATTAAGGTAATGGGAAATCTGGTTTACAATCTAGCCGACGAAAACGGTAAAAACTTGGGAAATTTTCATATAAAGGACCTTAAACCATATTTTTCACGAGAAGACAATAATAGTAATTAAGTAGATTTTGGTTATTTTATTTGATATAATTTGTGTCTCAGAAAAAAGAATTCGTCTTTTTTCTATGGAAGAAAGGGGGATGTGTAACAGTTGATTTATCAACTGTTCCTTAAATGTTTTGTGTCTCTCAGTGTATGCGTAAATATTAACGTTTTTTTGTCCCATGTTACTTCCACGTCGGAACTATTGTTTTGTTTTTACTGTTTATTGTATCTCCTTGCAATTAATATTTAAATATTAATTTTATTACTTTTATTTTTAGTGGTATTGGGGTAAGTTAACGGTCAGTTAGTTTTGTTTTGCATTTAATAGAAATAATTAATATTAATAATTAATATTATATTTAATTTTGGGGTTTTAGTTTTAAACAATTGGTAAAATAAATACGGTGGAGGAAGCAAGGCTTGATGGAAAGCGGACGTTGTAGAGGAGCTCTCTTGGTTCCGATCCTGGGTTCTGACAAGATCGCTCCGGTCTGGCTGCGTGGACGATTCATGTAAGTTGGTTTAAGTTCATTTATCTTTTCTCTTATATTGTGCGTAGTATATTTATTATAAGGTGGTTACTTACACTAAATCTTTTCGATTAACGTCAGACGACGTTTCTTAGTTTTTATAACGTAATTCAGTTTTTTTGTGAGCCACACCTTATAATTCTTCCAGACATTTGACCAACTTGCATGAATACCAGCAGATTTATTAAAACGATCTTGTCTTTCCTGCTTTACCTTTTCCTTATAATTAGTTAGATTTTAAGAGCATAGATAATATTTTTTTTGTATTTAACTTTCATTATTCATATTTTGTAGTATTAAGTTTTTTTATAAGTAGCATCTTTCATTTTTGTTTTAAGTATTCAACTTTGTTTTTATAGAATTATTTTCAATATTTTAACCGTGTGAATAAGCTGGTAAAGAGTTGGTCCAGTGTCCTGGTGCCTGCCTTATTATCACGATATTAATGCTGATTGTTTATTCCAACTTTGCCGGGAGCGAAAATCCTGAAGGTCCCCGGTGATTTTGTACAAGAAGCAAGTCACCGTTACGCCGCCGAGATCCTGGCCTGTCAGGCCCGTGGGTACGCATAGCGAGGCCCTGCAACCGTCGTTTTACCAGGATCCACGAGCGAGCTCAGCAGCGAACAAGTCCGAACCGGGGAAGGTCCAAGACTCCACCAGCAGCTGTGATTAATCCAGCCAGTCGTGGTCGCAGGCCCAGGCACCATCGGAACCATTTTTGTAATTATTCACACTACTACCTACTTTGTACAACTATGGTAATATAATTAATTTTTATGACATATTGCATTTTTTCTCGAACCTTTCTGAACTAGAGCAAAACTTTTTTTTTGTTGTATTGTTTTTCTTGGCTCAGCCAAGTGGCGCCCAATCAAAAGCCTAAAAAGAACCACCCCTACTAGCTGGCCCGGGCTAACCCCCAAAATTCCTTTAATGAGGATTTTTGAGGTTACACAAAAAGAAAAATTGAAAAATTAAGCTTCGAAAGGACTGCTTGCAAGATTGGCAAATGCCTATTATGTGCTCTAATTTATTTTTGTTTTTTACCTATATTTTCTAAAATATATATTTTTTCTTATCACTTTTTTGTACCTATATGTACCTTTTTACCCATAAAACTTCACTGATAGTAAATATTTATAAAAAAAACGTATACAACTTTTAAGAAGTGCTAAGGAAAGGAAGGGAAAGAACTTAAAGGAAAAAATCCTGTTGGAATATTTTTTTTCAAAGAAATTCAAAATTGAAATATTGTAGATATTTTATTAATTTAATTTACATACTTTTTAAATTTAATTTATTTATGTACAACATATTAAATAACAGTTAAAATGCTCACACTTTTGTCGGTACTAAATAATTAAGTTTTTAATAGGTTACATTTTTACAGACCCACTTTATAAAAAAGCAATTACCAATGTAAAAAATACACACCATAATCTACAAAGGACACAAAGAAGGAACATGTATCCCTTGTGGATTAAATTCACTAAAATAACGGCAATTTTGTGTATTAAAGAAGCCATTTGGATCATTTTTGTACAAAGTGATTTTTTTAAATAAATCGACCAGAACTCGAATTTTTTTTTAGCTACTTATTGATCATTTATCTTTTCGATAAAAAATATTAAAGTAAACATTCGAGTTCTCAAGAAATACCGATAATTTTTATTAAAGCGCAGTTGTTTATAATTTCACGACTTCAAAAGAACGAGTGGAATTTGTAAAAAATTGTTGTACAATTATTTTTAAGCGCAAGTGGTATTAGAGAAAATATACGTCGAAGGAAATTTATTAAAATAAAAAAAACTAAACATCTGACAAAACCATCTTTTTTGAAAAAATCGTTATAACTATTAAACATGTTAACATCTAAATTTGTATACAATTTGTGGTTTTTTTTTTACTGGACTTTTTTTATTTTAGTAATAAAAGTATTCTTTATCTAGTCCTATTTCATACTATATAGAGGCCGCGCCTAAAAATGGTAATAATGAACCCATTATTCACGTTATAAGGCATCAGTAATTGATTTTAATTTAATTTAATTTTAATATTCACTGTGATTTTAACCAATCGGTTTTAAATTGGAAAAAGCCGACTATAATAATAAATAGAATTGGTAGATTGACAGATGTTATATTTTATTTATTTATATTTGAAAATCATTTAATTATCTACTGATTGGAGTAAATAAAGTATAGTATTAAACTCGATATTATGCGCATTATAGCCTATACTATTATTGCTAAAACGATCTTTACATTTTTTGTATAGGTAGGAAAACAACATTAAATAATTAAAAATTTTAATAAGAATATTTAAACATCATTAAATACTGATAATAGAAATTCCTGGTGGTACCATCTTTTGTTATTCATATGACCGCCATATTGAAATTTTACAGGGTAAGATAGTAAAAAAAAACTAAAGATGTATAAAACTAAGTTATGGCTGCCAGAAGTAGCAAAGACATTGGATGAAAATGTAGATTTCATGTAAAAAAACATACTTATTTAGAATTCCCAGGAATAACGAAGAAATAAAGATGTTTGGTTTTAATTTAACTGACTTTATACCTTATTAAATTAAAAAAAAATAAACAAAGAGGTCTACGTACACATAGAAGGATATTTGGATAACCCTGTTTTGCAATATATTTTTTTTAATATCACAAAAACAATTTCTTTGTGCAAAAACGTAGAAAACAACTGGTTTTAACGTTTATTGTTTTCGATGCAAACAAAGCGTTGCTAAGCAACGTGGTATTTCCACTATAATCTTTGAATTTTCACTTCAATATTCAATAAAATGGATTGTTTTTTATTTTGAAATATTGCCATGTTTTCCAATGCATCTGATATTTTCCAACAAATATTTTTGCATTTTTTCCCTAACGATTAACACTAATAATGGAGCGTCGTTTTTACAATGCCACTCACATAAACTTTTCTTTAAATGTGGCCCAACATAAACATCAGGAAAAATGTTCCCTACCTTTCAGTGAAAAGAACCATTGTATTGTTACACACCATTGTCTGCGCTAACGCGCCTCATTAATGAGTCCATGTCACGTGATACTATTACTTTTACAACTTGTAACAACAAAAGTACGGTCCCATGATAATTTGTATTTAAAACGGGACACAAATGCGTGAAAAGCAGCAAATTTATGGTTGGCACAGGACTGGCAAATTGCAGCTCGCATTATCCTTTACAATTTAATGTGACCGTTTTCATTTTTTAACATCGTTGTGTCCGAATTTTATATGAAACTTTGGTTTTGCAATTTAACATTTAAATTTTTGTTGTTACTAAATTGTGTCAATAAAATTTATGAACCATAAGAGAATGAAACACGTTTTCAAATTACGCTGACCTAACCGCTAAATCTCATTTATTTTATAAATGACATATTTGTATTTATTATTATTATTGAAATACGCTAAAGAAGCATCGGGTTTTGGCAACGCGCGCGCCATTTGGTGGACTTCAAAAGCATTGCGTAAATCTAAGAATTGTCAACAATACATTTAAAGCATACGCACTGCACATAATTTTTAAATAAATAAATAGTTTTTTCACAAAAGGGAGAAAATTTTGTTCAATTGCACAGCTAAATCGCGCACTTTATTTGTGTTTTGCGTTGCAAGTAAAAACTAAAAAACTCGATTTCGATTTATTATTCCTTTTATGATTGATTAAAAAACTCAATCTTTAGTTACATGCATTAGTTACGCTTTAAAATATTGCCGCATCCACAATTTATTTTTAAATGATTTTTTCTGAGGGCCTTACTCGGCCATAGGAAATTCTATAAATTGCTAGTATACTTAGGATGCATTTATGAAATTATAATATGTAAAGGTAAGGTTGAAAACAGAAAAACAATTAAAAGTCGGATTTTCGGAATATTTACATATATATTTTGTTTTAAATAGGACATCCTGTATACAGGGTGTTATGTTATTAATGTTATATATTAAAATACTGAATACCTTTTGACATAAGGAATAAAGGAAAAATATTTAAAAAAACATTTTTCCAAAGATAAAGAAAAAAATATGCATTGGAAGTTTTTTATATTTTTTGTGATACGCCACTGGTTACACACTTGTTTATATCTCTGCACACCTGTATTTTGTGAGTACATAGATACCAACCAACAAAGTAGCTATGCGTTGCCAGATGTAAAAAATTGTTACTAAAAATTTTTCTTGCAAAAAATAAATAAAAACTAAATAAATACAAAAGTTGTATGCCCTTAAAGCTCTAATACCCTTCTGTATTAGCTTAAGCAATGAATAAAAAATTTAGTACCTTTGAAATTTGAAATCCATAACCACAAAATTAATTTTTTCATCAGTTTTTTTCTCTGTTTACTCAGATAAAATTGGGACCAGTTCACAGGTTAAACTTTAAACATTTAATTTGTGTAAATAAATCCAAAAGCACTTCCCTTAAGATATTTACAATTTGAAAACATAACCTTAAATTTAAAAGAAATGCACTAGATTCTGTCATAAAAGTTGGCAGATTTTGTTTGAATTTACCTTCAGTACAAAAATGAAACAACCAACAATTAATAAAAACGCCAAATTGACAATTTGCATTGTTAATTTTGTCATTTTTGTAATTAAGCTAAATTTAAACAATGTTTGTCAACTTTTTTAAGAGATTTTGGAAACACTGTTGTTACCAACCATAACATATTAAATCCACCAGATTAACCTAAAGTTCCTAGTCGATCAGTGGCGTACTTTTTGGTAGGATAAAGGTTATTATAAATTATTTTTAGACTTTGGAATTTAGAAAAAAAAAGTTTCAGATGCTTCTTTATGGACCCTAAGGAACAACCCATTTTAATATATAACATTAATTACATAACACCCTGTATATTTGTGCATATTTAAAAGGGCAATTTAATAAAAAACAAAAAATTATTTTTGCATAACTAACATAAATTAAAAAATAAACAATTAAAGCACTTAAACTTTCTGATGTTTTTTCAAATAACTAAATTATTACTTTATTTAAACAATAGTTTAATGGTTTTTCAAATAACTAAATTATTACCCGAGTCAAAATTTAAATCTTAATTTAAACCTACTTTGACCTACCAAAACTGATTTAAAACCTGTTAAGTCTGTTTACTCCAATTTAGCACTAGAACAACCGAATTAATCTTCATTTGAACCGATTTAAACCGATTTAAACCTCTAATAAAATTTTTGGTTTAAATTTAAACGTAATTAAAACCAAAAAATCGGGAAAATGGACTTATCTGCCATGTTTTAGGTCATAAGTTGGTTATCTTTAGGCGAATATAAAACCGTTTAAGACGGAAATTGTCAGACTTAAGGTTTAAATTACGATCTTAATTTTGACTCGGGTTCTTTATTTAAACAATAGTTTAAGGGTTCAGTTTTAAGTTTTGTGTGGTAAATAATGCAATAATAATTTTTTGTTACAATATAAATTGTCTTTTAAACTACGTAAAAATATATTGGGTGTGACATTTAATTTTTTTTTATTTTACTGAATATTTCGGGCACCTGACGGTGAATTGTTTTTACCTTTATAATTATAAGAAAAACCAATTTGCCATTTTAACCGACTTTGTAGCTCCAATAATAATAGCAAAACTCTGTTGCTAATAGCAATAGTACACGTACACGTTACCGAATTATTTATTTTAGGCATACATTAGTTTAAATATAAATGAAATTATAATTTTTGTTTATTTTTTATAAAACCACATGGGGGTCTAAGAGGGATTATAAAAATAAAATTCAGTTTTTTATTAAAGAATTTACGACGTAATAAATTTCTTGATTTATTTGAAACGGATAGAATACATAAATTTATAAGGAAGCTGTACCAACATTAAAAATAAAATACCCTTTAAATTACTTATTAGAACAAAACTGTGCCCTAGTTAGGGTTAAAATATACAGTGTGTCACCCCAATAACTGTCTTCTTATATCATTAAAAGGATAATCGATAAATAAAATTTAAAACACCCCTTTTAAGGGGTTCGAAGAGGGAACCAAAACAGGGCACTTTTCAACTCACCTCAATATACCCTAACCTCAAAATATTCAATGGCACTATAGGTCATGTGATACCTTGGTCGAAAGGTCTTTCAATTCTCTGAATAATTATGCAATTTTTTTTGATAAAAAACGCATTTGAACGGGAGCAATAATTAATAGTCATTGCGATCTAACAGTATATTAAAGAACTAATGTCATAAGACTTCATTTCGTCGCACGAGGACAATTTAATGGACGTGCGACAAAAGATTTTATGACATGAATTCTTTATGCTATTTTATCTATTTTTCAAAAATTCCATAAAACAAATTAATTGTATACCTTATATAAAATTTGGTCGAATACTTTAGATAGTTGGAATCACAGTTATTGCTTTGAAGAGTAAATGTCAAAATCAATTCACCATGGCGTCCTTTACTTATTTACAATAAGCGGCTGTTAATGTTAAAGAAGAAAAAAAGGATTTTTTTATTCCTATTATGGAATATCACTTTTATCTATGACATCTATTCCTTAAAGTGTTACAGAATGAAATATTCTATCATCTGATGACAGAATAAACACTCATGGCGACATCTCTGTTTTTAATATTTAACAAATTTTAGACCGATCCAACCTCACTTTCTTCCAATTAAATTAATTGTCTATGGTATTTTTTGGAAACGTAGAAAAAGTATAGTCTGAAACACGCTTGGAATTGCATATTTCCCTCTCGTGAAACCGTCAAACTCGTCTTCGGCTCGTGTGACAAACTTTTCACTCGAGCGGAATATGCCGTATTCCAAACTTGTTACAGAATATACTATTCTTTGGTGTTAAACAAAATTTATTGCCAGAAAAGTCTCGTAAGTACTAGAAAAATTATAAAAATATTATAACCAATATGCAAAATATTATTAAACCAGTATGCTGTTTAAAGTAGCCAACCTATAAAATCAAAATTTTGGGTGGGCTAAAGTACCTCATTACAGCACTGAAAGCGGTCATTATGAACGCAAAATAGATAAAAAATTACTTTAATTAATTAATTAAATGTTCAAAATGAACTCCATTATTTTGAAGACAATAGTATAGAGGATTATTAAACTCTTGCCGTACTTTTTCAAAAGTTGTTGGTGTTATACTCGGGCATGCTTTAACTATTCGATGTATATATTATAGCTTATATCCAGTTCCTGTTTAATATCAAGTACTGATTTTAATATTGAATATTATAAGCATTGTGAGTTCTAGGAAATACGCCAGCAAAACATTTTCTAAATAATTTTTTACTCCTTTTATTCGCACAAATTGATTTATTTTTATAAGCTACTTCATAAAGTTTACGCTATTTTAGGGGAAGCACCCCTAATAATGCTGCAAGAAGTAAGTTTTAGTAAAAAATCACTAGCAAACAAAATGCCACCTTTTAATTAATAATTTTGAAGTTTAACATTCACACCTACTAATTCTTTATCTGTGGTCCAAACCATTTAAAAATTGTTTTTTTACAGAAAAATAAATGTTGTATGTACTTATTCGGCGTTCGAAAAAAAAAAGTATATTTTATGCGGAGTAAAGTGACTTTATGGCTGGCAGGCTCATCCGTCAAACCCTACAGACCCGCCACAAAAAGAGACACTTTAGTTTCTTATTAAATAATGTACTATTTTGATGATAGATTAGATTTTCTTTATATTATCATAAAGTAGTTTTTATTTTATATGCAAATTTAAAAACCCAAAAAATTATCGATAAACTTGTTTGGATATTATTTTATTCATTATAAAAATAAATTGGATTTTTTTATAAAACATTTTTATTATCACCCATAATATACCAAGTGGTAGGCAAAAAGACTTCGGTCGATAGCCTTTTGGTTTTTCCAATAAATATATTTACTACTACTACTACCAAGTGATATGATTATCATCGATGATATTTTCGAATTGAAACCAAGCTGCAGATTTCACGAGTCCGCAGGACGAGTGAAATGTGCTGCATCGATTTTAATGAGTAAATATTATCGTTAATTAATCATACCACGAGTTATATTTAGTGAGAAAATATAATGAATTTTAGGATTCAACGAATTGTCAGTTTGACATTTGAAATTAAAATGTTCTTTAAAATATAAAAAGACTTTAATAAACCTTATTTATTCAAACTTAGCTTAATCTTATTATCGTTTACACCAACCCATCGATCTTTTAGAGTTTATAATTCATTATTTTAATCATTTAACAAACATAGTATTTAAATGTCAACAAATGTCAAATCAAGAAAAGTGTCAAAATCCTTAGCAACGTGTAAACAAGGTGATAAAAAATATTGTCGCTGTGATAAAATGCGTAACTATGGAATACTGGCATTTTATTGGTTCTAGTTATAATGAATTGTATTGTTAAAATTTATGTACTGCAAATTTATTAAAAAGCATAAAATCAACATTTATTAATTACTTCATTAATAAAACGATTCTGGTAAATTAATGTTATTTTATATTTTTTCTGAATGCTAAAAATCCTTTTACTACAAAATTAATCCAAATATATTTTGGTATTACGAGCGCCTCATTTTTATTATCCCTGTGCTAGGTACGTTAAGTCCTGCGAAAGGACGTTCGTGTGTATGCATTTGCGAGGCCCGCTAGTAAATAAAACAGGCCCGTAACAGTTTATGTCTCTCATAAATCAACTTGTTCTTAATACGACCTCGTAAATTTTGGTTAATACACCAGATGTAAATATTTAAAACGCATACACTGTATGTCATACAGATTAATTTAATTTGAAATGTCATTACAACCTATAATAGTTATTTGTTTTACAAGTGTTGAAAAGCAACGTTTTCATGCAAGTGTTTAAGTTGCTTGAAGGAAGCTTTTCTCACATGTGAAACAAAATATTTTTTCTACGACCCTTTTATTTTTTATTATTTTCAAATACAAAACAAAATAACCTAAAATCGTGTTTGACAGCTGTTAAAATTACTTTCATCTTATTCTTTTAATTTTTACTTAAAATCAATAAATAATACTAAATGTAAAAATTATTATATTATTTTATAGTTATAAAGAATTATTATTATTGTTGTATGAAATTGTTCTGTAACTAGATATCTTATGTGTTGGACAATATCATTAATAATAATAATAATAATTTATTGTCTTACAATTAAAAATTTTTGTCAACAATTAGGTTTATCTTGAAATGGAAATAATTAAAACTGTTTACAAAGTTCATAAATCAAGCTACAACCAATAGAACGTTTCAGTGCTTGTATATTAGCATTAGAGTATGCTAATGGTTGAAGCGATCGTAAATTTTGGTTAATATACTATATGTAAATATTACACGTATGTACAAACGGATCCGGCCCTAATCTGGCACTAATGCAGTGCCAAGTATGCAATATAATTACGTAATTTATAAATATTTTATGCGGGATTAAATTAATAAATTCTTTAGGTAATATTTTTTTTATTTTAGCTTTATTAAAAGGTATAAAATCAATAATAATAATATTATGATTAGTTTAAATGTTACATTTATTATTATTATTATTATGATTATAATCAAATGACATTAGCGGTGTTGGACATAATACTTAATAAAAAATAACAAAATAAAAAATACAAAATAAACATATGCAACAAAATATTCAAAATATATATTTGTCCTATAAAATTACCTTTGCACTGATTTTTTAGAAATTCTAACCCAAAAATAAAAAAACGCATTTTGGTACATCAAAACTCGTTATCTAAAATCCTTTATACGTTTTTTTTGTTGAAAAATCTTTGAAATTTATGATCATCCGACATTGTGTGGGTCGAAAACTTGAAAAATCGATTTTTGTTAAACTGATTGCCAATAGTGACTAAATTTTATAATTGCCACCCATAATATAAATAGCAAGACACTTTTGGGGGTGTTAATTACCTTTTAAATACACATTGACAAATTGTGGCTTTATGGACTTTTAGTCACGGGCTAAAGTTAGTTTTAAGTTAGTTGACAGTTGTTAAATGTCATACAATCGTTAAAATAAAGTGCCCCCCTTGTAAAATAGTACTAAATGTCAAAATTATTTTATTATCTCAACACAAAAATACAGTATTAAATTAAGTATTAAATAGTTTCTCAACGACAATTTATGAAAAGTTTATATAGGTTACATTGTGATGACTTTTAATTACGCAGGCAGTAAACTTTATTTAACCTAATTTTGGGTGGAGACTCCACCGTGAAGTGCCAATAAAACATTTTCATTAATTTTACATTTTGACTTAAACATAAAAATTTGACATTTTCACCGGCGCCCTGTAATACAGATTACCAAGTTTGTTACTCTATTATTTTATAGATGTCGCTCTGTACAAAAATTTAAATTAAATCAATTTTAGATCATAATTATACAAAAAATAGATTTTTTAACTAACATCTAATATACTATCACTATCATGGCGCATTCGCCATTTTCGTAACTTTGCTTTACAATACTGTACAATTGTTATAGTAAAAGGGCATATAATTATAAGAACATACATTTCATATCATATTAACACTCTAGTGCAAAAAACTTTGATATACAAGGTGCCCTAAATTTAGTGGTATAAATTTAGGAGCAGCATTAATTAAAAAAACTAAAAGGGGCATTCCTTGGGTCTCGGGAATTTTTGCCCTTACCGTCACATTAAAAAAAAGTTTTTTAAATTAAAAAATTAAATTTGTTATCATATACCTTTTAATCCTATTACAATGCGATATAAAAATTATTGTAATGTCAAATATCTCGGAAACGGTTTACTTGATCAAATTTGTTATCATATACCTTTTAGTCCATTAATGCGATATAAAAATTATTGTAATCTCGAATATCTCGAAAACGGTTTATTTTATCTAAGTTTTAGAGGTACACCTTTTTAATATACGAGGTGTGTTCAGAAAATATCGGGAAATTTCGTTTTTTGAAACAAATATTTATTTATTCGTCTACATTAATGTTGTCGCCTTCAAAATAGTCCCCATTGGATATTATGCATATGTGCGAGCTCTTCTTCCAATACTCAAAACACTTCTAAAACTCGATCTTTGAGATAGCCTTTAGTTCTTTCAGCGATGCGCTTTTAATGTCATCTATGCTTGCAAAACGACGGCCCTTTAAGGTTCTCTTTATTTTTGGGAATAGGAAAAAGTCAGACAGAGGCATGTCTGGCGAATATGGAGGCTGGGGCATCATTACAGTATTGTTTTTTGCCAAAAATTTTGTTCAAAATTTAACAATTTTGGAACAAATTTTGCTGCCACGCGTTTCCTACCCAAAACATTTGAAAAAATTTCATGGGATGAGCCAATCGATATACCAACATCATCAGCGACTTCTCTGATGGTTTATAACCATTTCTTCCACTTTTTCCATGTTTTTATCAGTTCTTAATGTGCTTGTGCCTTCGGGGCGTTCGTCATCTTCAACGTCTTTACGGCTATCTTGGAAACTTTTATACCACTTGTAAACTCTTTTTTTACTTATAGCAGACTCACTATAGGCCTTTGTTAACATTTCACCGTCCTCGGTGGTGTAGTAGTTAGCACTGCGGACTACAAGCCGAGAGGTCGTGGGTTCGAATCCCACCAGGGGTATGGCTGTTTATTTGTGTGTGTCTGTGTATACTCTTGTAATTGGGCCTGGTACCTGTTGGAAGCACATTAAAATAATAATAATAATAATAATAATAATAATAATAATAATAATAATAATAATAATAATAATAATAATAATAATAATAATATTAATAATAATAATAATAATAATAATACTAATAATAATAATTTATTTAATTTTTTAAGCAAAATTGGATACAAATTCTCTTTGATCCATTTCTTTTAACGAACGAAAATCGCCGAGCTCATAAAACACGTCTAACCTTAGCGTTATTTTCTGAATACACCTCGTATAGTAGCCGAACTGAGTAACCGAAAAATTGCATTAAATGTTATAAAAACCTAACCTCAAAGTTTGGATGGGACAATAAGCTTAAGCAACCCCCGTTTCTACGACACTGTGTTCACTTAAACAATTGTATTATTATTATAATTATGTGTGAATATGTTTATTGGTAGTAAGTGACTGCTCGCAAAATATTACCTTTTTAAGTCTACCATAGTAGAAGAAATATTTAAAAAACTAATATAATACGTAGGTATAATATTTATTAAGATTTTAATGTTATTTTGACTTACTCAATCTTTTCCTAAATTTATGCCAATAAGTTTATGGACACCTTGTATAACATTACCATTTACCATTTTTATTTATAACAACACGGTTTTTAAAATCTTAAATGTCAAGTGAATTAAGCAAATTCCAATAGAGCAAAATTCTTCGAAATAGAGCAATTAACTCAAACATTTTCATATCAGTCAGCACTTCCGTACAAAGTAAACGGATGACAGGACTTTATAACGGTTAATTCGTTTTGGAACATGGTAATTCAGTTAACTGTTTACATTTCGAAACAGGATAATTATTAGTGGCAACAACGTAACAACTTTTGGTCCTATTTGTACAAGGATGCTCTCGTTGATATACACTTAATGAATTTCGTTGTGCAGCTAAATGTATTCGGCGTTATTTTCTGAATTGCGCGATTTCATGTGACGATGAAACTGCAGCCATGCACACACGTTCGCTGTTAGCTACTGATGCTTTTACAGTCAGTTAACTTTATTAATTTGTTTGCATTCTGGCCAATCATATTATATTTTTATAAATAGAATATTTAAAAATGCTGTAATTTTTTTCTATTTAACGTAGATAAAGATAATGGAAACAAATTTAGTACTAAGTAATATAAAAAGTATAACTTTAAATTACTTTAATAGTTTATATTAAATGAATATTTTTTTAAATTAATTAATTATTAATTTTAATGAATTTTTAGTACAAATTTTAGTTTTCTTATTTCGTATTTTTTTTTAAATTTATCGTAAGTAATATCATAAGGCATTTAATTTTTCCGAACAAAATCGAAAAAACACGTTGCTAAGTATTATTTTAACAAGAAGCATGAGTGCTGGTGGCAACAAAAGTCGAAGACGAGGATTTTTGCACCTGCACGAATGCATTTTATTAAAAAATATTATTTAGCATTGTGTTTTTTCGATTTTTTTCACAGGAAAAATTAGATGCTTAAATGGTATTTGACAAGACTATTTCATGAGTAACAGTTCGTGACCTTGGAATGACAAGGTTCTAAGTGCAGCTGCCCCGTTAAGCAAAAATGCTTTACCTGCAATAATTCATATTCTAGATAAGTCATTTTTGCTTAACGGCGCAACTTAGAACCTTGTCATTCCAAGGTCTCGAGTTAACAATTAAAATATAAATTGCACTTTTTGGTGACAACAGTTTTTACACCTAGAAACCATTTGTATTTCAAAATTGCCCGTTTGTGATTGGTGGAAATTAAGACGAGGGAAATAGTCGCTATAAAACCGTTGGTAAATGATATGGGATTTTACAAATTCTTAACGTTTTTTGAAAAATCTTGGTAATTAGATACCGTGATACGTAAGTGTGGACAGAGATATTTTTCTTCATACTAAACCATTTTTTCTACACACACCTTTAAAACTTTATTATCTTACATGTTTCCATTACACTAACTGATCTTTTGAATACACATTGACAAGCTGTGACTGGCCTTTTAGTCACGGGCTAAAGTAACAGGTTTTTAGTCATGGGCTAAAGTTATTTTTATGTCAGCTGTCAAACGGTTTTGTTACAAACCGGTGTGTTTGAGAAGAAGGCCGGAAGATGTTAAAAAATCGAGGGTGTTTTTGAAAGAAAATCTTGGGTTGAGTTTTTACCGTTTTCTAACTAAACAGTGGATTTCCGAATAAACAAATAAATTGCATACAGACATTTTAAATATAAATTGTTAATTTATTGATTTCCGTAAAAATTTATATACATTTTAATTCAGTAAAAATCATTAAACAAATAAATCGTAAACAGCTTTATAATTTATAAAAAGAATTGATTATAAAAGTCTCCAATCAACGGTAAAAGACCAAAACCGGGCATATATTATGTATTATATATTATGTTGCCATGAATTGTGCAACTATAATTTTTTGTTAGATTTCATAAAAATGTCCAAACGTAAATAATATTAGGTAAAGTTATAATTAGTTAATTTTGCACCAACAAATATATGTACCGAATTCCGCTAAATACGGAAATGCAATTTTGAATTAGTTAAATTATATTTACAATCAAAAACACAATAATTCACCATGATCACTTAGATAAAATACACACACTAACGTAACTAACGTAAGCATATAAAGAATATTAATTCGAAATCGAGCTCCAAACCAAGCAAAGTTTTTCAGTTTTTACTTGAAAAACAAAAATAACTTGCGCGGTTAATTTGTGCAATTAAAACTTTGCGAACAAATTTTGTCAAGTAATACTTCTGCCTTCCTCCTTTTTGTAAAAAACTACTTATTTAATTAAAAATATTGTGCAGTTGGTATGTCGTAAATGTATTGACAAACCTTGTAGTCACAAAATGCTTTTGAGCATTTCAATGCCATATACAATTACTTTTGGATTTTAGGTTAAACTGCACGCTTGGTGGTTTTTAAACCATATAAATAACAGAGTTTTAATAATTAGGTTCACCAAGCAATTTGAAAGCAATAACTCCTATTGGTATTGGTTAAAAAAACATTAGTATACAGAAAACTATACAACACAGGACAATACCTTAATTACAATTCAAACATCAACATATTAACCAGAAAATAAATAGTAAAATCACTAATCTACACTGCAATGAAACTATGTACTACCAAGAAAAATCCATAAAACAAACTCGCTCGGACGAAAACATAGGAAAAATCGATAAGGAGTATAATATTAAAACGGTGATTATCCTTTAAAACTTAATCAGAGGAACATCAAGACATGAAAAATTATGTGTACCGAATTTCCAGCGAGCGAGGAAAATCATACATAGAAGATGGAAGAAGACCACTACTAATAAGAAAAGCATAACATAAAAAAAAACAAGCAAGCAAGGGAAACTTTTAAAATTAAAAGTAGCCAAACATGCATGAAAACAACACCACAGAATAAAATGGGACAAAGTGAAAATATTACGAAAAGAAAAACACTGGTACAAACGGAAATTTTTGGAAATAGCACACATAGACAACTGTGGAATTGTGAAAACCACTTAACCATTCTGCGTGATAACCAATTAACAACCAACGTTAAAGAACTGTACAAAGTCCAAAGACTTTTTTTGTATAAATATATATATTTTAGTTATTTTTAGTTTTTAAAAAGGGATGTATGGAAATAATTATTATTATGGATTTACTAAGAAATAAAATTAGCGATATCAGTGTCAGTAGCTTTTAACTGTTTTGATTGGAAGATAGAAAAGTGTTAGTTAAATAAATAATAAATAAAAAATAATTGACACGTTGCACATAAATCATTTAAAGATCATGAGTATCCACAATTCATCAAATCACCTTTATAAAAAATTAAAAGCATTGACGGGGCATATTTTTTTAAAATAATTGATGAAATGTCTTCAGGACGCCATTAAAATAATAGTATATTATTATAGGGGAGATAATGCAGGCTATTAAATAATGCGCATTATTTCGAGTGTAATAATATGGTTTTTCTACTTTAATTGAGTAATTTTCATTGGTAAAAAAATGTATTATAACCTCACTTTTTTTTAAGATCATTATAGTCGCCCCTCGTATATATAAACAAATCTGACATCTGTTAACCTTACTTTTTCCCAATTTAAAACCCGATTGGTTCAACTAACAGTGATTATTTTTTTTGACAGTTCTCTGTATTGTTGGGACATTGTTGAGGCATTGTTGTTGAGGGAACCTACAGCGAATTACAGCGATAATTTTTTGAAAATTTTCTCTGGTAGTTGCTATATATAAAAAACAAATTAAATCTTAATTAAATGTTGTTTTATTCATTATGAAATTCTTATTTGTTAACTGTACATGGTGCAATTCTATTGGCCGACATTTGGGACGGAAAAATAATCCCCCGAATACCACACGAGCTTCAAAATTATCTGGCATTTCCCTCAAGGTTCCCTGCAAACAAATAAAGTCGTCAAGTTTTTTTTTTAACCTGAAAAACTTGACTCCTTCATTTGTTTGCAACGAACCTATCGGGAAAAATACCCGATAATTTTGAAGCTCTTGTGGTATTATAAGTGAATATTAAAAGTTTCAAATTTTTATAAATGAACTAACAGTTATAAGAAAATCAAAATAAGTTTTTTTCAGATATTTAAAAACTTAAACACTGTATCTGAATTTTTCTTGCATTATTAATAAATGATCTGGTATATTTATGCCAATTTAAACAATTTAAAATGCTTGAGTGTGCTTAAATAAAATTTTAAAAAGTGTTTTTAAATAAACATAATTTTTACTTAAAAAAATTCTTGAATTTTTTTTAAGGCTAAAAATTCACCAATGCCCCGACATTTTATACTACACTATTTTGTACTATTTAAAAACAAATTTAAATTGTACAATTTTATAAAACAGCTTCCTAAGTGTATTAAAATATTTTAAAAATAAAATATTTCATAAAAAGATATACTCCCTAAATAAAAGGTAAACGCTTACTATGTACATAATGAGGAGAGGCAATGAAACAAAGGATAAAGTAAATAAAGAACAAGAAAGAAAAAGCTTGATAAAATACGGAAGTAAACGATAAATAAGGTGGGCGCTAAAAATAAACATCAACAATGTTTGACAAAAAAATATAGCATAAAATAAAAAATTTTAAATGTTTTTTAAATTATACAGGGTGTTTTTACTCAAAATGTCAAGGAAATACAGGTTGTAGATCTCATAGAGACTAACACTTTTTTGTAAATAATCTATATTTTTTGATTTTGCATATTTACTTCGTTATTTATGACCGGGTTAAAAAAAAATTGGAACTGTTACTTTAAAAATATTGCATTAGATGCAAAACTCGGTTTTTGCAAATTTTTAAAAAATATATATTTTATATACATTACTGCACTGCCTAAGTAAACCAAATGCATAAGTTGATATTTGTAGAGTAAAATACATTTAAAAACTTAACGCAGATGCAAAACTGGGTTTTTGTTTCTTCCTGTCAGATGCAAAACTCGCTGTTGACCAATCACGTGACGGCATAACAATCACCTGATATTAATTGTTTGCTGGGGTCACAGTTTAATGAGCTTTAAAAGAAAGAACGTTACTACTGTTAAAAGTATTTTTTAAATGTTTATTTAGTTATTAGTTATTGTTTATTAGTGTTACAACTTGTACGAAAGGTAAAGGTAGAAAGAGGTCCCGCCAAACTGCATTCTTGAAAAAATTGAAAAAACAAACTTTAAGGTAGGACATTTTTCTACATTTTTTATATTTTATACTTTGCATTTCTTTTCAATATTTTTTTTTATTTAAACTTAAATTACTTCTTTAAGTTGCTTACTTTTATATTTTATTACAACCAATTTTGACAATTGTTTCGACATAATATTGACTAGTTGGTGACTTATTTACCTTAAGACTTTTTAATTTTCAAAAAAATGTTTACCAAAACAAAGTGTTTTATAAGTATTGATAAATTTTGTCGGCCTAAAAATTATAAACTCATTTATCAATTTTCAATTGACCTAGTTTGCACATAAAAAATAATGAAGAGTTTTCCACACCTTTTTAACACAATTTTCCTAAAATAATATTTGATGTTATTTACTTTTGGTGTTTTCTTTCCAATAAAAGTATACTACTAATTTATAATTAAAATATTGTAGGTACCTACCTATTCAAAAACCATACTTACTATCCCGGCGCATTCGCCATTTTTTGCAATTTATTATTTGCGTGTACAGACACTGTGTAATACACAGTGTGTATACTGTACACTAGCTTAAAAAACTTTTACTTAATTAATTTACTGATAAGATATTGCTTTGTTATTAAAACAAAACTGAAAGTAATTGTTATATGCTTAGTAGTAATTCCGTAAAGTAAGTGGTTCCCTAAAGTAGAATCCTCGTAGTAAGGTCGTCTAAATAAGCGATGAATATGCAAGTAAAAGCTCTGGATTACCATTAACCTAATCCACATTCCCTTTATTTTGATAACTAGGCTATTTCCTAAGTTTGGTTTGTTTTTTATTAACTGAAATTGGGATTACAATAAAATATGGAAACAAAACTTTATACACAAAAATTTCTTTGGTTGTCAATTTCTTTTTATTAATTTTTTCTTAAACATTACATTAGATCTTAGACTTTAATTTCGCTTGATTGAAGTTTGAAAAATTATTTAAAGGGCTTTGTGTTAAAACTAACAATGATGGTGATAAATTGCACTTTGTCGGCATATAAATATTTAGAAAATAATGCAATGAAGGAAATTACAATTAACAAAGTATTTTTTTAAATTGTCTTATATATATATATACATATATACAAGGTGTCCCTAAACTTAGTGGCATACATTTTGAAGAAGAAGATTTAGCAAGTCAAATTAAGACGAAAATCTAAAAAAATATTTTTCCTAATTATGTATGTTTACACAGGGTGATAAAGTGTTACCTATCACATCAGTTTTTTTAAATATAACTTCTATTATGGTAGACTTGAAAAGGTGATATTTTGCGAACAGTCACATACTAGCAAAACACATATTCATACATAATTACAATTGTTCGAGTGAACACAGTGTCGTAGAAACAGGGGTTTCTTAAGCTTATTGTCCCATACAAACTTTGAGGTTGGGTTTTTGTACCATTTGATGCAATTTTTTGATTACTTAGTTCAGCTACTATTAAAAAGGTAAACCTCTCAAACTTCGATAAAATAAACCGTTTCCGAGATACTCGAGATTACAATAATTGTTATATCGCATTATTTAAAAGGATTAAGAGGTATATGATAACAAATTTTATTTTTTAATTGAGAAAACTAAAAAGGGCATTCCATGAGCCTCGGGACTTTTTACCCTGACCGTCACAAAAAATTGTAGAAGTTATATTAAAAAAACTGATCACCCTGTATCTTGGAAACATAAGTAATTAGGAAAAATATTTATTTAGGTTTTCGTCTTATTTTAACTTGCTCAATCTTTTCCTAAATTTATGACAATAAGTTTAGGGACACCTTGTATATTAATGAAACAATTGATCATAATGAGAACCGTTTTGCTGTATGTACAATTGACTTCATCTAAAGATGTAGTGACAAGCTTAGCACATTGAAATTAATTTCTGCACACGAATTCCTTTTTTTTGTAAAAGCTCTTTTCTTTATACTCGATAATCGCGTTAGCCTTGAAACTGGTCCTCCAAGACTAATCCATCGTCATACAAACACCTGTTTTAAACCACCTTGAATAGTAGTTTTGGAAATTGGAATGGTTTCTAGACACTCTTTTCTGACTGGTTATTATTTGTTGGTTGTTTTCATAGGTGGCTATTTTAGAAGTGATCTAAACTTTCTACTCTAATTATTTCGTAAAAGAAGACCCAAATCAAAATTGTACAAAAATAATGCTAAATTAAACAGGGAATTTAAAAAATATCCTGTATCTACGCCACTGGACAATTTTGATAATTTTGAAAGTTATGATAAAAAAGAGATTTTTAAAACTGAACTTTAAAGGACTGTATCTCTCTTAAAAAGCGTTTTGAAGAAAAAAAATAAAATAATGCTATGGTTGCTACTATAACCTGGGCCACTTAGTGTAAATTAAGTACTTAATAAATTGCTCTTTTAAAGTGCTCTTTTAGTTCCACCCTTACATCCAAACTAAGATGTCCCATAAGCCAACTGAATGGCTTGTGCGGGTTAGGGGTAGGAACGGACCGACGGCTTAAAGTCCCCTCCGAAGGACTATGTTTTTAGAAAATATCGGCTGGTAAAATTTTGATCATATTGCATTGGTTTATTTAGAATTTACTTTTGTAAAGTTGAGAACAGAAATGGTAAGTTTTAATTAATTATAATTAATTTAAACTTGCTTTTTCCATAATAACTATTATTAAGATTTATATTTTAAACACTTCCATTGTAAATTTACACATATTTTTATTTTGTTTTACCCACACAAATTTCATAGTTAAAAAACTGGATTTTTTTTATAAAAACATAAATTATACGGGTTATACATTTACCTACCTACACTGCAGTTCAAAGGTCATTAAATAGAAAAGCCTCTGGGGACACATGAGTTCTATTCAACGACTTGTCTCAATTTATACTCGTAGTGCTACAAGTTTAGTTTATGTATGAACCAGTACATCTCTGTGTGCTTACTTCGTGATTTGTCAATCAACCTCCAGGGAACACATTTTTATTTACTTAAATTAACAGAAGATATATCTAGGTAATGTGAAATATGCAAAACAAAATGTAACGATTAATTTATTAAAAAATACTACAGAATGCACTTATAGAGATTTGTTTTCAAGGATTATAAATATCTCTAAGGTCTTTTTTGTGAATATGCAAATCCCTTTGTAATTCTTTGTATGCAGACACTTTTTCTGATTTAACATTTAATTAAAAATATGTCTGTTCCGTAAGATTTAATTAATATTTACTATGCAAGTCTGGAAAATGCCTTTTTAAAGTGCATTGCAAGGAAAATTGCTTCTTCTTCACAGATTCTTTTATTTCTGTAATGCAAATGGAATCCTTCCTGGATACAAAACTCGAGCGATACATCCCTAAAGAACACTATTAAATAATTTTATGCAAAACAGAACAAAGGTGTCACTGTAATTAATGATTAAAGAAATGCAAAGGAAATGAGAATCTCATTTATATTTTACTTAAATACCATGATAGTAAGAATATAATGTAATTTAAATTTGTTTAAAGTACTTTTTAAAGAAGATCTCATAATAGATAGAATCTTTTGAATGAATATTAAAGTTTAGATTAAATTTCAGATATAAAGACATTATGAGATTTGTATGAGACAACTTAACAAAGCCACAACTAAACTAATCTAATTGGAATTATGGTGTTTTTTCAGCAACTGATTGTTTGTCTGTCGCAATCAATATGTACTAAAAGAATTACTGAGTTTCTGAAACCAGGCATTATTAGCAATTTTCGAAAAATAATTCCAAGTTCCAAACAATCTAAATCAACAAATAAAATTTCATTGGAAATATCATGCCATTTTTTGAAGAAGATACAGGGGGTTTATTTTACTTTTTTCAATCTTTCAGATATTTATATTTTGAATTTCCTGTTCGTTTTAGAAAAATTACTCAAAGGTAAAGGTAGAGATTTAGAACATAGTGTGCGCATTTTAAAAGTCCCCACCCTATTATCTTTTAAACGAAAAAAGGCATTGACATCGGACAAAACCCATTGTCAAGGATATTAAGACGAAAAAACAGAACCAATTTTAATTTATGCTGAATCAAAGGTACCTAGACAACCCTATTTGCAGAAAATATTTACACTTGGTGACTAAATTTTAAACAACTGGAAATGTGAGTAGGTAAAAAAGTTTGGGTAGAAAATCAATTGAACAATACAAATAGAAATAGTCGGCTCCGTCATCAATAATAATACATAAATAAGGAGTGAGATGCATTACTTTTAAAACTATGTATACTAGGGTGTCCCTTATTTTTAATTTTTTTTACGCATACCCTCTAATTATATTTATAACGTGTTTATATACTCCCCTCTGTATAACAAAATTGTTTGACAAAATAATTATAATAAAAATAATAGGTATACATTAGGGTGTCCCTTATTTTTATTTTTTTTACGCATACCCTATATTATATTATATTACTTGTTTATATACTCCCAGTAAAAATTTCAGCTCATTCTATAAACCGGAACCCGTGCCGACTTGCATCTGAACCCTCCGTTAGCCAACGTTAGGCGCGCGGTATTTTGTAACACGGTTGGTCGCGAGGTCTTCGATCGTAAGTCATTTTGAGTTTGTTATTATGTGACCCTTATATTATAAATTATTGACAAATGTTAAAATATAATTTTATTTATGTGTATACTTTGATAAAAATGTATATTTTCACAGGGAGTGGCTAGATACCCGGAAGGGTCTGGTGAATAGGCCGTAAACTCTGAAATTGATAAACTACTCTAAATAACTAAAAGAGTCTATTGTGAGAGATGACTACCGAAAACTTATTGAACTGTCTAAAATATTTTTGGGAGGACATCAAGAAAAGAAATGCTTATAAAAAGCTGAAATTTCATATAACAGTATATTTTAGGAATACTAATTAGTATATTAATATATTTAAGGGATAAAATCAACTAAATTAGTGAAACAAATGATAGAAACAGAAGCAATAATATTAATTGGTAATCATATTTAATAAAATCATTAGAAAAATACAATCATAAAGTATATCTTCTTTTTAAAGTGTTTCGTGTTACAAAATACCGCGCGCGCCTAACATTGGCTAACGGAGGGTTTAGAAGCAAGTCGGCACGGGTTCCCGTTTATAGAATGAGCTGAAATTTTTACTGGGAGTATATAAACAAGAAGTATAATATAATATAGGGTATGCGTAAAAAAAATAAAAATAAGGGACACCCTAATGTATACCTATTATTTTTATTATAATTATTTTGTCAAACAATTTTGTTATACAGTGTGGTTCTTACTTATAAATTATAATAATATGATTTTAAATAAAGAGTTAAATTTTACGTACTAGAGCATTATGCATACAAATCTTTTCTCATCGAAATCGTATTCTACTATGTTATTATTATTATAAATATAAAAATATATAAAAAATTAGTATGATATAGTCAGAAAATCAACAGGAAAATGATTAAATTTATTATAATTTATATTTTACATAACTATAGTTATTTATAAATTATAATTTTAATTATATAATAAATTATAATTAATATTAAATTTTGTTCTCATTAAATGAAACTTTCGTATCAATAACAATTCTCCAATCACTAGTAAATGTATTTCCATAGATATCGCATCATGCTTAATAGGCATTCCTTTATAAAATACAATGCAATATTCAGAATAATAGCTAACTTTGATTTTCAATTATTGCATCGACTTTGAATAAGCAGCGCTGTATTTGTAAATGTAAGCAAATTAATCATCAAAGCATTTCAGTAATATAATGCAACTACTTAAATTTTCTTTAATCTTGCTACGTGTATACACAACAAGTTAGTCTTTGTATCAAAAATAGTATTAAAAATATATATTAACTTTATTTATTTAGATATGACACTGTTTTATTCTTTGTTAAAAATTCTTTTTTGCAAATTCGTTTTGTCATCATATTTTAAGGTTACCCTTCATATATCAATAATTTAAATTGGTTTTTTCGTATGCGAACTTTCCCTAATGGATATTACACGAGGTAATTTCCTTTTTTGAAACTCGCATGACATAAATTATAAATGCGCGTCATTTGCGTTTGTTTTTTATATTTGAACAGATTAAGGATCCAAGTTTTAAAAAGTTTAATAACAAGCATCCTATTCAAACGGGTAAATAAATTTAGAAAAGTGGTTATTTTCGTTTTACTAAATAGTTTGAAAGGAATATCAATTATAATATTTTTGTATTGAATTTAAATTATTTTATGCACATGACATTGTAATGCAATAATGGTTGTATTAATAAATAAACATTAACTTACCAATCTCTAGATATATGTGCTCGAATTCTATGCCCCACCTGAAAATATAAATATAAAATAAATACCTATATTTAAAAGTTAATTTTAAGAAATGATTTGGTTAAATATCTTAAATGTGTTTCCTTTGATACACTTAGTTGTAGCAATTTTTACTTCGAATAGTTATTTACCTAAAATTCACAATAAAATTTGGTAGATTTAAATTTATGTTTTTTAATTAATATTTAAAATAATAAATTAAAACAAACAAAACACATTAAATTTATTTGTAACGTTAATATACAGGGTGTCCGGAAAACATACAGACAAAGTGGTAAAGGGCATTAACAAATATTAGGTCTTTATTTAGTTGTTATTTTTACTTTTTATTTTGTAGTTATGGAAACACTTTTAATGCAGCAAAGTCATTAATTACTTGGGCACCACTATATTAACAAAAGTTTTTTATAGAATCAACTCTAAGATAACATTTTTAAAACTACAATTCTGAGATAATTTTCGGATATGCTTGCTTACTGTCAAGAAAACAAGAAAGCAGTTCGAACATTTAATTGGTTAATGTATACATTAAAAGAATTTTCAAAATAATTTTCAAGATAAAATAGTAAATAAGGGCCGAAAGTTGAATTTTGACGAGCAGGACCGAGATTTCAACGTTTGGCCCGTGTGGTGTATACTATTTTTCTTCATACATCGGTCGAAAGTACTTACTTTCGTCCCTAATAGCAGGGACAAAAGTTTACCTTGGTCGAAAGTACGTACTTTCGTCCCTAATAGCACAGGGAGTAAATGTTAAACTTTCGCCCCTGCTATTAGAGACGAAAGTATATACTTTCGAACAAGGTATGAAGTAAAATAATTTTTTTTTGAAATAAATTTTTAAAATTTAATAATACCCAAAACTATCATCCCAAAACTTATATACAGCCCGTTCAGAGTAAAACCGAATATAGGGAAACGTATCGGGCGTGGCATCGCCTCCCTCCAACGCGCGACACAGTAGCTAAGCAAATAGCCTGCATCGCTAATGAGATTTTTTGCTTTATTATCATTTAATTTTACCTGCTCGACCTTTCGTCATGTCGTTTAATACAAAAGCTACTGTGAGGCGCGTTGGAGGGAGGCGAGGCCACGCCCGATACGTTTCCCTATATTCGGTTTTACTCTGAACGGGCTGTATGTGCATATTTCTGAATTCAAAATTTCCTAATCTATTCGAATCTGCAAAAAAACGGCCGATTACGTCTTAGCTTCCACAAAACTGGTGGAAAATATGAGAATTTTACATCAAAATGTGCGGAATTAAAAAGCAAAACGTGTTCAAGGAATTTTTTTGGGAAAATAGCACATTCTTAATAAATTTGTTTTATATTTTTGCCGGTTACTCTATATTATATAAATATCGTTTTTACTTCGAAACATTTATAAAAAACTTGCAATTTTGCAGACCTGTATGAGGCGCTGTTTGTCCGTAAATTATTTTTGCTATATATAAGAATATTTTTTATATATAAACTTTAAATTTCCTATATATATAGAAACTTTTTAGTTCAGATAATGCCGCTTGAGAATGAGGGCGCTTTATGGTATTTAACTAAAAAGCACTGTTGCCAGAGTGTGCTAATGCAAAGTTTTGGTCAGTGTTTCCAACTTAACGGATCTTCGGCCAGATCTAGCGGAACAAAATGATGGCAAAAAGTATAGGATTTTAGTTTTTTTAAATACTTATAGGTAATATATTGGTCTATTTTTATTAAAGAAAACATTTCTCTTCTTGGCCGTCTCTATTTCTCTAAATAAACACTTCGTTTTTACTAATAGGTATTTAAAAAAAACTAAAATTTCTTACGTTTTGCTTTTCTTGTCAATTTATAAAAAAAACAAAGAATTTTTTTTTTAACTTGGACTCTTACAAATTAAATTATACAAATCTTATGACAAATATCATTCGATATTATGTTCAAGTTTCTGTTAAAAAATCCGTCAGCCGTAAGAGTATCTTTTTTCCCTCGTCCTTTATTAAAATCTGCCAGATCTGGCGAAACGTTATGTTGGAAACACTGAACAAAACTTTGCATTGGCACACTCTGGCAACAGTGCTTTTTAGTTGATTACCACAAAGCGCCCTCATTCTCAAGCGGCATTATCTGAACTAAAAAGTTTCTATATATATAGGAGTTATAAAGTGTATATATAAAAAATATTCTTATATATAGCAAAAATAAATACGGACTAACGGCGCCTCATAGACCTGTGCTAATAATAATAATATTTTATTAATTTATTTTAGTTTTTTTACTTATATAAAACATTTGTATTTAAATTTATTTATATTTGTTTGGTAACTTTTTGTATACTTTGATAAATGTTGTATATAAATAAATACATTAAAATTAATGTAATAAATTATCATGACATGCATTAAGTTATACCATGTATTTTGGCTTAAACTGCATATAAAATATTCAGGTTTATTAAACACACTAACCAATTTAACCAGTTTAATGCGAACTTTGCGTACAAATTTTGGTTGAGACTTATCCAATTTTCCGGCACCATGATCCTCGTAAATCGATATAAAATAAGTAAACTAGTTAATTTCGAAATGAAGTTAATTATTAATTCAGGTTAATTTGTGTCATTAACATTGTAAACTTAATTAGCGATATTGATGAAATTTACGGAACTACGCTACACCTAATTCCATGAGCTTTCCAGTCTTTCTCTATATGAATACACAATGCAGCATACGTATAGGTATGTTTTAAATCCAAGCTTAGAGAAATAATTAGCAGAAATTGGATATGACGTCACAATCCGGATCTCGTTCGCCTTTTTGACTACAAACGCTGTTATTTTAGGATCCATATTCCATTATGTTTTTAATTATTTTAAGTAATTAACAACTACTATTATTCTTACTAATTCGCGCTTGACTATAATAAAAATCCTGCATTTATTTATAATGATTTTTACTTTAAAAGGTGCATTTTAATATTTAAAATAAGTAGAGAAATGTATAGAGAATAAATTGAAAATAAAATAAATTAGGATCATCAGCATCAGAAAAGATAAAAGTTTTTTCTTACTACCTCGACTCAAAATACGTTGTTTCGTCCCCGATTCCACGGCAGAAAGTTTACGTTTTATGCATTGGTCAAGCTATACGCGCACACTCTATTGGCAGGAGTCGTGTGCTTAACATTCAAATTTCGTACTGCCAACATGAGAAACACAAAAATATGACAGTTTTAAACCATAATTTTGCAATTATAACAACAAATAAACAATTTATGTTTTCACTGTTTTTGCTTTTTATGTTGTTTTAAGTGTTTAATGGTACTTTTATTTGTTATAAAGTAGTAATTTATTAATTAAAATACAACGTTTTATTTTTACTGTATTGGCACCGCTGAATTCACGGCCTACTGTTATTTATTTATCAAGCTCTTCAAATGGAGATAGGTACATAAATACACATTTAATTTTTTCCCGTATTTTCGGCCGGGTTGTATTTTCGGCCGAGGTAGTAAAAAAAATAGTATACACTACACGGGCAAAAAGTGTGAGAGCCCAGAACTGCGTGCCATGATGATCATGGCGCGCAGTGCAGGAATCTCACACTTTCTGCCCTTGTAGTGTTATATACTATTGTTCCTATGGGGGGGTCTAGGGTTGTCCAAAAGAAACCTTTAATAATTTGAGAATTAATGAAAATCGTTAAAATAATTTTACTTTTTTTATAAACTTATATCCAAATTTTTACAGTTTTAGAAAAATTAGTTGTTTAAGTTGCATATATTCTTTGAAACAAATTAATTTCTTCTAAACAAAAAAATATACCTAATTAAAATTTGGTAAGTATTGTTTTTTATAATGTACCATAGTTGCATTCATTTCGTTTTGATACTACAACAGGGGTCACTATGGGATGATTTTTTGAGGAAAAAAAGTGCTCCAATGATCTAAAACAAAAAATCCACATGTTAAAATAACCAGTCGATTTTCGACAAAAAAGTCCTACAAAAGTTTCTTCGTAAAATGTATCGTTTCACAGTAAAATTGTAATTACAATTCACTGTAATTGAATTTTATCATAATATCATATTATGCTGTCTAGTTTTTTTATCGAAGTTTGTAGGGAACATTTCGAGCAGCTACTCTTATAATTTTAATTTAGCTTTCTGTTCTGAAATAATTTTTTGTAGTTTTAGTTTTAGTTGTTTTTTCTTTTGTAAAATATTGTTTAGGGTTATTTAATTTAATTTGGATTATTTCAAAATAAAAATTCTTGATTTATTCCTATAGATTACTAAATATGAATTTATTTAGTAAAATATTACGTTTTTATTTTGTATTCAGAAATATTTTTTTAAATCATTGGCGTACCTTTTTTCTCTAAAAATGGATAGATTATAAACCCCTTAGTGACGCCACTGCTTGTAGTATAAAAACAAATTTAATGCCATTTCAAAAAAATATATGCAAGTTTAACAATTAGGAAAGATTTTGATATAAGTTTTTTAATAAAATAAATATGATTTTAACGTTTTTTATTGATTCTCAAAATATTAAAGGGGTCTTTTGGACCATCCTGTATAAACATATGTAATATATTGGCTATATTAACCAAACTGTTTAACCCTATTAGGGGACCTTGGTTTACAGGTACATTTGGTAAATTAGTTGTTCGCTAAGGAGGCTAATGCTTCGAACAAGCAAATTATTAATACCAATATTAATCATGCAATTATAGTTTTAAAATTGTACATAAGATTACATAATAGTACATTATATTATAAAGTTTAATGATTAAACATAAATTACACTAATCATAATTATTATTATAATACAATGTTTAATAAATATATTTATTATAACCGTTATTAAATCTAATCAGGAATTAACGAAAACAAATAATAATATAATAATTTTTTTCGGCATTGTCAAAATGTGTAATATTATATTTTATTTTAAATTTATAAAAATTCATGTCAAGAGTATTGATTTTTAGTTAATTTGAAATAAAATAGAATATTACACATTTGGACAATGCCGATTTCGACGAAACGATACAGTGCTCGGCTTTGTCTTGCCCTGTAACTTTTAATTTCGTCAAAATCAACATTGTCAAAACCTACAATAAAATATATTACAACGATTTCATATATTTTCAATAAATATTTCATACATTATTCATATTCATTTTATTTCAGGTCCTGATATACGGAAATTGGTAATTTCTTAAGACTTTGACAGGGCCTTGGTTAACAATGAGATAGTTGCGTGGGCGTCGATAAGAAAAATCATCGTTGGACTTTTTGGCAAACATCGTTCTCCCAATTATGAAGGATGTGTGCGACGAATGTTGGATGTTTTTCCAAAATTGGAGTCAATACGTCGCTAAAACTTTTTCCTTCGTAGTCATTTAGTCTACTTCAGTCGACAGTTATCGACAGAATTATATGAGCAGGGAGAGCGTTATCATCAAACTGCGATGCCATTTGAGTCCAGATACAGAGGAAAACGAGCTACAGATGCCATACTAGCCGAAACATGTTGGTGAAGTAAACATATTTTTTAATACGATCAGGAAGAAAATGAAAACGAAGAACAAGAAAATAAAGGAGAAGAAGTGGAAAGGATGGAATTCTTCCGTGATTATTCAAAAAATAAAAATGAAGAAAAAGAAAATAAAGGAGAAGAAGTGGAAGGAAGCAATAAATCAGATTACTCAATGTTTTGATATGAGTAGTTTTTTAATAATAAAATTAATACAAAATAAAAAATCAAATTGCTGTACTTATTTACAATTCAATTTTATCTATTAAATTTTTTCCTACAAATTTTCCAAAGATTTTGGCAAAAAATTTAGTGTTAAGTGTAAAAAGATGAATATTTTGGAAAATCTTGTTCAAACATTGTTTTCCAGCAAATAAGTAAACTTAAAGTTCAGTTTAGTGTGCGTATTTTATAAATTACTTCTTCTAGTACATTTTACAACATTTTTGCCAGAAAAAGTAGCAAGAATTTTTGAATATTATCGAAAAATTGAAAAACTATGTAATTTTTCGAATATTTGGTCATAAAAATTGGGTTTTTAGATAAAGGTGGTTCACTAAATGGGTTTATTTGTTTAGTAAGTACATTTCGATTTATAAGTCTAAATTGGGGTATAGGAAGCTCGAAAATATAAACGGCCATAAAAAATTTCGATGACCCGAAAATTGTCGCAAAGTGTAATTAGGCAATGAGGGGTCCTTTAGATATTGAACTTTTATGCCTTGGTTCATAGCATTTGACTATCGCCAACCTGTGAACGCTTAAACACCCAAATAGGACAGTGTTTGTTATAAATAATGGTTAAACTTTTAACAGCATTATTTTGAGATTATGTGACGGGTTATGGTACCCTCGGTCCCCTGATTTGTCATAATGTGATTTTTTTTTTGGGCATTTGTACGGAAATAACCAGGACAATTTAATGTCATTAACAAACACCTTACCAGAACTGGAGGCATTCGACACCGATTTCTGACAACGACTTCGTCAATGTGGTGATGTTAATGTGCATCATATGCCAGATTTATTTTTGCACATTATTTATGTTAAATGCCATGTTCTTACAAATATTATTCCAGCAGTTATATTTTTTTATAGCAAAACATCATGTCAGATTTAATTTTTCGCACATAGTTTACGTAAAATGTTATATTTTGACAGATATTATTAAAGCAATTAAATTTTTTGAGAGTAATTACAATTTTATACAAACGAAAAAATAATTTGCATTTTTTGTACGTGTTTAATAATATTAAAAAAGTTATTAAATTGACAAAAAATTGGACCAATTAATCAATACTTTTTGCTCCCTTGTTTAAAATTGATTAACTAATAAATTAGAAATTTTATATTAAAAAGCAGGCCCTCTAATTAGAAAATCCTCCAAATCAGACAGGTTTTTGTAACGTATTAAATTGATTAATGCTCCTTTCAATTGCCGTCTTCAAATTACTTCTTTCAGTAGTGATTTCTCGGCAATTTTTATTAAAAAATGACTAAGCATAAGATAAAAACCATTAAAAGGTTCTTGTTACGTCAAACGTTTCAGCACCTGACATGAGGCGGTGACAGAAAAATTCACAATTAAAATTCCATCAGTTTGAAGTCTACAACTTGTAAGCCTTGCGATGATTCTCCGCCTGAAAGCTCATTATTAGCTGTACTTTTCCTGAAATAAAAGATTAATCGATCTTTTGAAGCAGTCGTAAAATTAGTTTGGAAATAATTTTCAACAAGGGAGGCGTTAAAATGGTGCAACTAAAAATAACTTATAAGGTTTTTGTTTAAAATTTAATTTTGTTATAATCATATGTTATAACCAGCAACCAATCCAAAATAGTATATTATGTATCAAGTTTAATAAACGCCATTTTAACCACTTTAATTAAATGAGTTACTAAAAAATTATTTAAATTAAATACTTGTATAAAGCGACATCTAGAGGAAAATAAAATAACCATCCCATTAAACTTTTTAACGTAATATTCACCTTTACCATTGCCCGTTATTATTTTAATTAAACTTAACAATTATTGATACTTCAAAATATTAAAATATAATTAGGATACATCCATTAATTATGTGAGTCATTTTTCTGATAATTTGGACCCTTCCCTCCCCCTTTGAGATGTGGTAGACCCCCCCTATCCCTCACGTGAGATTCTAGCCATTAAATTTCCTTTGCGGACAACATGATAAACCCAAAAAAATAAAAATTGATTACTTTTTTTGACAAATTTGAATTATAATACTTATTTTCTTTGAACCCAAAAGTTGACGTGAGATTTTTAATGACCCCCCCTTAACATGAGATTTGGTGAGATTTTGTTAGACCCATTCCCCCCTATTTTTATCTCACGTAATTAAAGGGTGTCCCCTTATGTTAAGAAAATATTTTATCCTTTAATTTTTTATTACTATAGTTGAAAAATATTATTACAAAGTAATAAAAATTCTTACACAAGTGTTAAAGGTAAAATAAGTGAGTTGTATTTATTGGAATTCCCGTTCGAATTTCTAACTTGGGAATCTAACGGCATTAAAATACAATCAATCTATCGATATAGAAGCAGTTTTTTAAAGTTAAAGAAAAACAAATGATTTAAGGACTGTTCGCAAAATATTTAACTGCACTACACAGTACAAACGTTCATATAATCTTTTCAAATATTGGCGTCAAGAAACTATTTAATACTTTTGTATTTTTGTATTGTGATAATAGAATAATTTTCACATTTAGTATTATTTTACAATAAAGGCACTTTATTTTAACGATTGTATGACATTTGACAACTGTCAACTAACTTAAAACTAACTTAAGCCCGTGACTAAAGCTCCATAAAGCCACAACTTGTCAATGTGTATTTAAAAGGTCACTTGATGTAATGGAAACATACGATAACGGTCGTTTTAAAGGTGGGAGTAGAAAAAATAAATTAATTAATTATTTAATTTTCAGCACTTAACTACAACTTAAACGCATTTTTAGGTCGGCTTGGTGATTTTTTTAGAATGCACTATGTATATTTATGTATAGTTCACTAAACGACATTATCTCGTTTTTATACATTGTGGGTTGGTGGCTTTTTGCATAACAAGACCCAAATGATCTTCTTAAGATTGAATTACACCCTAATAATAAAATAACGTGCGTAAGCAAAATATTATCACGTGTTGATACGTCACGCAGTTCTGCTATTATTTATAATCGATTACGAAACGCAAAATACCCTAAAGCTTATAAAAATATTATCGGATAAAAGTGATTTTTACTATACTTACATTAAAAAATATATTTTTATAATATGACAACGAATTTGATATTAAAATTATCAATAGAATAATATTTAGTTAATCGCACGAAAAATGTTAATTTTTGGGTTTTTGGGGTCGCTAATCACGAATTTGATATAAAAACTATAAAATTTAAAATGGCGGACCAATAAAGGTGGACTTTAAAAAATAAAATATTTTATTGCCCTGAAAATGTTCATTATTGGGTTTTTAGGGTCGCTGATCACAAATTTGATATTAAAATTAATAAACTTAAAATAGCAAATTATTAGTTGTTATTTTAATTTAAATTTTTAGAAGGAGTAAATAGTTTTTAAATTTTAGATAAATCTGTTTTTTCCTCTTAAATAAAGTTTATTATTCTTTTTTAAGATGTAATTTTAAAGTAAATATTATTATTTTAGTGCATTTTTAATTAATATTATTATTTATACAACTTTTGTATCTATAGATGCAACCAAGTAGGTTCAATTATTTCTTATAAATATTACCAGTAATGGGTCAAGAAAGTTTATTGAAGAAACTAAGAAAATTGAATGTTTAAAATGTCATGAGTTACTATATTGTATATTATATTTATATTGTTTATTTACCTTAAACATAAAAGTATCTTTATTTTTACTATATTTTTTATTAATGTGTAATATATTATAATATTAGATGTACACCTTACATTTGATTAAATCATATAGTAAATATTATTATTTGTAGATAGTAAAATCAATTTACTATATATACTATACTATACTACATATAAAAATTTAAAATATATATTATACATTTATGATTTAGTAATATTGGTGTTGTAATCTTTACTAAAATTGTATAATAAAAAATAGTATTTTGTATTACAATTTTAATATTGTTTTGACGAATATATACGAGGGTGGTTCAAATATAAACCGGAATTTTTGAATAAACGGGCGAAAAATTTAGTGTCGTAAAAGTGGCTGCACTGGATGTTAGACTGGTCTGTTACGAAGCGTAGAGAACAGCCAGGACTCCGTAACCTCGCTTTTCAGTGTAGATATAGCCATGAGCGAGAAGGATGTACCTGTGTCTGTTGCGCAACGCATCATTATTCGTATTTTGGTCAAAGATAATGTAAAATCCGCGGAAATTTTATCAAAAATTACTTGAGCAGTTCGGGGATGAGTGCCTCTCCAAGACTCAAGTGTACGAATGGTGTTCCGCTTTCCGAAAAGGCCGAGAAGTGGTGGCACTTGCCATATGCGCGGCGCCCCAAAACAAGTGTTACAGATGAGAACGTCAGCGCTGTAGAAAAACTCATTTTGGAAGACCGACGCAGTACTGTACGCGATATGGCTGAGGAATTGGGCATCAGCGTAGGTAGTATTGAGCAAATAATTCATAAACGGCTCGGTTACTGCAAAATTTCAGCCAGATGGGTGCCAAGACTTCTGAATTTTGAGCAGAAATTCACACGCTGGGAAGTTTGATGAAAACATTGAACGAATTGGATTGGGAAACACTGGAACACCCTTCTTATAGTCCCGATTTGTCGCCATGCGACTAGTATTTGTTCGGTCCATTGAAAGAGGCACTTGGCGGACTGCGATTCGAAAGCAATGCGGAGATAGAATCCTTCGTGCGCGAATGGTTACGTGACAAGCCGAGAGATTTTTATGAACAAGGCATCCGAAAGCTTCCGGAGAGGTGGCAAAAGTGTGTAGAGTGTGACGGAGACTATCTAGAAAAATTGTAAAAAATTTCAGCTCTGTAACTTAATAATAAAAAATTTTATAGCAAAATTCCGGTTTATATTTGAACCACCCTCGTAATATTGTTACCCTAAAAATTTGTTAAAGTAAATTTTACTAAGTATATTTTTTTTACTATCTAAAATTTACTATACACTTCTCTCCGTGTAGACAATAATTTAAAGTAAATATTATGTACTTATTTTAATGGGTTATTCTTAACCCATTTTAGTATACCATAGCAAGCTTTTTAGGTATGAAGGTAAGATATGTACAGTATGTATATATAATATATTTTGCCTATTGTATTATTTTAATAAAATAAACAAGCTCACTTGTTTGTTTTACTGCTATTTTTGTACTTGTAAATCAACATTAAACAATGTTTAATAAACTGAATTAATTGTAATGTTATTTGTATATTTAAGGCTTATAATGCTTGAAATATTTATCTGGCTAAAGTTCGATCTCAGAAACGATGCACTGTAATAAATCTCTTTTTTTTTGTTGCAATGTTAATAAACCCCCCTATATATTTAAATGTAGATTTTTGCTGATAAAATTCCAAACATTTAAATCATCCATTTAACCTAATGGCTTAACGACCCCAATAAATTATAAATATAAAATTTAATAAGCACAATTAATAATCATTAGGAAAACTTTGAAGAAGCGAAATTTCAATGTTTTCAAATACAGGATCATATTTTCTGGCTACTTGTCATCATGCATCATCTATTAAAATTCTTTGACTCACATGAAAGCGCTTTCGAGTGAAAATCCTAATTTTAGATTAACGCTACCGCAAAGTATTTATACTTTCTTTAATGATTTACGACTTCAGCAGTTATTTTCCCATATAAATGATTTTACGATTCTAAGTTACGGAATCTGAGCATTAATTCTGCCGTTGATGAAATATTGGTAGGGGTCGTTTCTCTTATAATATTTTTTAAGAAAAATAATTAAAAGTTTATTTTTATTACAATTACAATTATTTGGCATAAAAGTGGTAATAGTAGTCTATATTGTTAAAGCCCGGAAAAATCATTTTAACTTACACGTTATTTTTTTTCCTACACAACATGACTGCACGGAGAGAAATGTATAGTAAATTTTAGATAGTAAAAAAAAATATAGTAAAATTTACTTTAACAAATTTTTAGGGTAACAATATTATACATTCGTTAATACAATATTAACCCGTAACCGGTACGGTACGACGTTCAGGTCATAAACGGTACTAAGGGGTCTGAGAGACACCTGCCTTTTAAAATTATAATTTATATTATTTTTTTTATCTGTGGCTTCGGGGATACTAGGAACTATATATAAAGTTAGAATATCACCAAAAATAATACCTAAATAAAAGAAAAATTTAAACAAATATGTTTTAATCAAAACATGTACAAAAAGTGGAGTAGTGCAAACTTTGTGATTAAACTATAAAAAATATTAAACCAAACAAAATAAAACGATCTTTATTTCGAAGAATATACCTTAAAAAATAACATAAACAAAAGAAATTCAAATATATCTTTTTTTAACAGCAAAAATAACTGCTTCAAACTATAGCTGATTTTTACAATTATTTTTTCCATAGTAACTTTTTGTTTTTTTCAAATTCTTAAAAAATTTCAAATTCTTCTCTATCTGACCCTATAAAATTATTTTCTATAGACTCTTCACAGACAAGTCCTGAATCGCTGCTGTGATTATCTTCAACGACATAATCACTATAATGGTTATGTAGTACCTATACTACAGTCATCTATATCACTTATATCGCTGTCGATTTCATAAAAACACTACATTACAGTTTCCTTGAAGCCTTTCTTATAACTTTGGACACTTTTAGAAAGCCCTTGTTGCGAATTCATAAGGAATTAATTGTTTTATAAAAACGGTACGCAGTGGTCTACTAGACACCTCAACACTTTGACTCGTAATAATTTGTCCGTTTGACAATTCAACTTGTTCAAAGTCTGAGAGCATATTGATAACTGTTCAACTTAAAAGTATTGGAAGCGACAGATTTTTTAAACAAAAGGTGAGGGTGTGACAGCGCTTTGTTCGTTGATGAGTGTCTCCCAGACACCACAGTACCGGTTACGGGTTAAGATTGTAATACAAAATACTATTTTTTATTATACAATTTTAGTAAAGATTACAACATCAATATTACTAAATCATAAATGTATAATATATGATACTGATGATACCCAATATAGGTTAAAACACCTGTCTGTCGGTATTTGAAGTTGATGGAACGAACTCAAAACAAAAAACTTTGACAATTCCTTCTCATAACATTTTTGTATATTCAAAAGACAATAAATATGTTACAATTTTTAATTGTTAACATATAAAAATATTCGACTTTAAAATATTTTGTATTTAAAATGGCAACATAATATTTTAAAAATTACTATATTTATAAGTAATGGAAAAAATCTAATTATAATAAGAATAAAAAAACAGTATTGGTTGAGAATAATAATATTTTACCTTAAGTTTTAACATACATGGATATTTAAAAATTACTAAATATGCATAGTATCTGGCAATATACAAGATAGTAATATAAATTATAGTAAAGGGTATTATAATTATGGTAATCAGCATTATACTTTTCTCTATGTGTATTATATATTATAATTATAGTTATAATACTATATTCTTATTAAACAAATAATGAAGAAAAAACAAATAACCAAATTATTGACAGAAATAGTGACTGTGAACACGTTAAAAATGTATTTCCATTATTTTATTTTTATGTAATGAATATAAATTAAAATAAAAAAAAATTAAATATAAAATAAATTGATGTTTGCAAATATGTTTTTTTAAACAAATTTTTTAGTTGAAAATATAAATTTTATATTTGTGTACAAATAAACGAACATCGACTGCTGGATTAATTACTTATCCGTCAAGTACCTTAGTTCATACATTAACTAAAAGTAGAAAATATTTTTTGTTGTAAAATTTATTTGTCATTAAAAGTTGTTTTAATTTTATTTGTTAATGGAAATTTGGTATACGGGTAGTTAAAATAGTTAAAGATTTAGTGTTAATTTAATTTAAAAGAGAACACAACAAAGATGTTATGATAATAGTAGTGGGTAAATGAAATGAAACTTTCGACTATAAAGGACAAAAGACATAAAATGCTATTGTGCTAAGCAATGTAGAAAAAACAATAAATTTAACAATTCCCCTTTTAGATGCGAATAAAGCAACTCTTAAAAAGTAATTACTTATGGCCCGATGCAGTAAGGTGAAAAAATAATGTGTTGACCTTTCTCTATAAAACAGAAAACCACTGAATTATATCCAATTTCGTTGTCTTATTTCCGACATTGTAAGGCATGTTTCTCTTTCTTTTCGTTAATGTTTTAGACATCTGCAGAGGGCTATCGGGTGGAAGTTTATTTCCTGCCGTAAAATTTTATATTGCGCAAAAAGAAAGAGTTATTCCAGGTGCGCGCTACTACATTTATTACTCTTATTCAAATGTGTCTAACATATGAAAAATGTTTTCAACGTTATTGATTACTTTATTTATTTTAAACAAACTAACTAAACATTTTTTATAAAAAAATTAAATAGCTTTTTTTTCATACAAATGTGATTATCCTATAGTTATAGTAATTAATAACGTCAGATACATCAACAGGTTTCACCCATTTTAAAGTTATTGACTTTTTTAAATAATGTGAAGTTTTAATTAAAGTTGACGTATTCTTAACATGTTTACATGTTTTATTAAGGTTTCCTGACAAGACTATTAATATAAAACCACCGTATAGTTTACGATATATGTATATATGTTATTACGACAAATAAAAATGGTAAGCTTTTTAATAGAAATATTTATTATTTATTATAAGTTATAAGTAATTTAAAAAAGTATTTTTTTAATAATTAAGGTTATCGATCTGTCAATTTAGCACCAATTTTATGTTATTTTTTTAAAATTATATATGTATGTATTTGTGACAAAAGGCTTAATTATTAAAAAAAAAACATTATCTTTATTATTTAATTGTAATTAAACAAAAAATCACCCCATAGTAAAAATTACATATTTTATGTACAAATTTATAAGGTTTTAGAAAAAAATATTGCATTTTTTATTTTAACTGAATTATTGAGGGTATTCCGTTACCTATAAAAAACAGTAATGTTTTATTTTTAATAATAATAATAAACATCTTTATTGGTTTCCCAACAGGCTATCGACCGTGGTCTTTCTGCTCAATTTTACAAAAAAATTTATAAATATAATAATTGTTAATTGTAGTTACAATATTGAATTTATATAAAAAAAGTAATAAAAACATATAAATCACAAATATTTTAGTCTTCGTTAGTGATGTCCGTGATTATCTCCCATAAAGTTTGTGTAGGATATTTCTTTTTCGGGGGCAGGTTATGGTCTCTACCGTGCATTAAGTTTTCCATAATTTGTATGTCGTGGTGTTTTTTTGAAAATTGGCATGTCAGCTCCTTGAAACGTTCCAAAATGGGGGTGACCTGCGTTGTTTCGTATAGCAGTTGATTTGATGGATTATGAAGTGGATTATCTGGCTGTTGATTATTCTCAAACTACTCCGTTCAGCCACTTCTAGCTTACCTACAGTGGTTTTTTTGCAATTTAGGTAGATTAGGAAGGCATATTCAATAATGGGCCTGCATATCATTTTATAGATTTTAATCGCAGTTTTAGGTTGTATACCGTTATTTTTGTATGCCAGGCTTCTAAAATGTTTGTCTCTGGTAATAATTTTGGTTTTCATTAATTTGGCATAAAAATTGAAATTGAGTTTGCTATCTAAATGTATTCCAAGGTATTTGCATGCATTAGATGGTCGTATTTGTTGATTAAAAATTTGTATAAAGGGGGAATTTATATTTATTTTGTGATTATTAGTTAAGTTTAATTGGGATTTGGTTTTATTCTCCACTTGGAAAAAAACTGGATTATATTTTTGCAGAGATTTTATAAGTTAAGCAAAGTGAGTTTTAAATTTTTCTGGTGTGCAAATAAAGCTTTATCATCTGCGAATTCTAGAATATATGTGTTAGGATTAAATTGTTGAGAATATTTTTATAAAACATTATTTACATAAAAAATATAATTAATAGTATTACAACATGTTAGACAGAGTCTTTATTATTTCCGTTTACTTTTTTTCAGTTTAAATGCCAATAACATTCTTATTTCAAATTTAACGATCATATTATTTTGACGCGGAATATTGTTCTCCATAGATGAATAAATATATTTATGAGTTGTTGCATACCCTATAAAAGTATCTGGAAACGAAAAAATGTTACTTTTAGATATCGTCACGAGTTTTTAAAAAAAAAAACATTTTTATGTAATATCGTGTAATATAAGGTAAAATATTAAAAAAACTGCGATATTCCACTTTTGGGTTAGAAATTTTGGAAAACCTAACCTAAGAAGCAAAAACAATACAGATTTAAATTCAGCACATGATTGATCCAGTCCAAAACATTGCAGACTTACGTTATTATAAATTTTTGTTTTTTTTTAAAGCACCATGTCACGAAAAAATTGTTTTTAAGTCGTAAAATTGAATTTAGTACATTATACAAGTATTTTAATGTTTTATGATTTATTTATGCAAAGTATAAGTATGAGTATAAGTAAGAACGTATGGCTGGCCCCATCGGCATCGCCTTACACTGACTGATCTTCCACAGTTATTTTTACCATCTTTCAGTTTACATAAGTATCCGCAACTGCAAAGCATTACCTGTGATTGGTGGATACGAATTTTTACTCCGGCTGGTAATCTTTCTTAGGAGGTCGTAAATGACAGTTTCAATGGTTAAGGCCCTTTCCGGAATTTTGTCGCCGGGCCGGGCCATACGCCCGATTTAGGTTAGTGGAGTGCGGGAAAAGGAGGGAAAACATGTTGGTTTTTAGGGGACACAAGTCTGAACGGAAACTAAATACAATCAGCAATCCCCCTTAATCAGGGATTTAGTAATAACCATATTCAATTGGTATTTATGAATGAGGCTTGGTTGGTTAGTACGCAGCTATGACCCAACCCAACCTATCCTTGCTGGTGTCGTAGTACTTCCTGTTCATCTGTGTCCGAGTCTGCTTAAAATCGGAAACTGCTGTATGCAAATGTTTGCCTCACTGTGCGAAACCATTTCTTTAGTCTAGGATTTGAGCACTAGTTACATGTATAGTTTAATCATTGCTCTTTTATGATTTATTTATGTAAAAAAGTATTTTTCGTAGGATTTACCAAATATTTTACTTTCTTTTTTTTATACGACGCTTTCGATTTTTTTACAAAAGAAGAAACTATAATACGATATTATTATTTATTAAATTTGTTGATATAATGTTGAATTTTAACGCTCCCTGATCATTTATTTTTAACATAACCCTGATTTCTTTAAAGAAGTTTGCTACATTTTATTTAATCTTTAAAATATTTTATAACTATGAATATTTTTTATGTTTTTTAATAAAATAAAGAGTGGCGTTAAAAATTCATCAGCTGTTCGCCGTCGTATTGTGTATGACTTTAAACGTCATCTAACAATATGTGACCGAAAACCGGTGTTTGGCAACAAAGAAGACGGTTCATGAATCACGGAAAACCGCGCATATAATGTGTTCCCGACCATTTTGTTCGCTCGGACTTTTATGAGGCACATCTCCTGCAGCCAACTGAAAAGTACATTCAAAAGCTTCAAGCGGGAATAACTTGATTTATTCTGGCAGTGCGTACATGCCCATTGTGACTATATATCCAGGGGGATTTGTTTCCACATTCCATTATTTTCGACCATGTTGATAAACTTAACTTACGAACTAATTAATTATCTCCCAGGTTTTGCTTTATCTCCCTGCGAGTGAGGTATGTCCCCAAGGATTCACGTGGATAGTCCAAAACAATGTCCTTTTAAAATCAATTAACTTGTTTGTTTTTAATTTAAACAGATAAAACTACTATAAAATTTAAAAAATTATGCAATTTGAAAATATTTAGTTTAATTTTATTATTAAACCCCTAAGTTTTTTTTTAATTGTCTTATATGGCTCGTTATTCAGGAACTTAAACCAGATTGTAACGTTTGTAATGATATTTTTAACCATTCACTGAAAGAAATATATGTTTGTTTTAGCAATGTATGTGGTAGTCCATATATGAAACATAAAATATATTTACCTTAACCATTTTTATATTTAGTTTTAACATATTATGTTAAAACTAAATATAATATATGTTTGTTTTAGCAATGTATGTGGTAGTCCATATATGAACCACATACATTGCTAAAACAAACATATATTTCTTTCAGTGTTGTCTTACCCAAACTTAATGTCTTTAGAAGTTTATAGTCAAATTGTTTTATTTGATCCTTTAGATATAATACGAGTATACTTAAAAATCATGGTGGTTTTATATTTTAAGTTAATGCTTTGTTAAATTTAAAAAATAAAACTATATATGGAATTGAGTATGAGTATGAGTACACTGAAAGAAATATATGTTTGTTTTAGCAATGTTTGTGGTTCATATATGGACTACCACATACATTGCTAAAACAAACATATATTATATTTAGTTTTAACATAATATGTTAAAACTAAATATAAAAATGGTTAAGGTAAATATATTATATGTTTGTTTTAGCAATGTATGTGGTAGTCCATATATGAAACATAAATTTCTTTCAGTGTATGGGAACGTATGGCAAGCCCCAGATATATTGTCATCCACTGATCTCCCGGGGTTATATTACCCCCTTTCCGTTCTCCTGCGTATCCCGCCAAATCGCAGCATTACCTGTGTTTGTTGGATCCGAAGTTTTTACGCCGGCTGGTAGATCCACCCTAGGAGTTCGTGGATGACAGTGTCAAAGGTTAAGGCAGCTCCCGGGATTTTTGTCAGCCGGGTCGGGCCATACGTCCAGTTTAGGAAGGGTTTTTGGAGGACATTGAACTGACCCAAAACTAAGTACAATCCGGAATCCTCCTCAACCTAGGCCTTAGTAGTATCCCCATTCAATTGGTATTCGTGAATGGGGGTGGGTATGTTAGTTTTTTGCTTACTCCGGCTACCAACCTTGTATATTCTTTATTTATTTTATTGCTATATTAGTGTTCATACCGTTTTCATTTATTTATATCTTTGCCATCTTACTTATTTTTTTTTCAAATTAATTTAAACATAAAAATATTAATATACAAAATAGATAAAGCCGGCCCTGTGGTGTATCGCATCAATATTTGAAACCCGGCCCCTATGTCAGGCGTGCAACGCATGCCTCAATAGATGGCCTACCACTTCATTTTCACGTGGGGGCTTTGCCCATTTACTTTCGCCATCCTCCAAGCTTTGCTTGCGTGAGCTTATGTGTATATTATATAATATATATAATACAATAATATAATATTGCGACGCACCCACTTGATTTCCCCTCACACACGCACGCTGCCCTCTGCAATGATCAATTGTTGCCTGGTTTCCTGTTAAATTAGTATCTATATAAATTCAATATAAATATCAATTAGTCAATACCAATACTAATACCAAATAATACAAATAATCAATACACTGAAAGAAATTTGTTGCTAAAAGTAAATACAAATTTATACTAAAAATTTTATACTAGTGCTTTACACATTTATACTACTGTTTATTATGAATGTATGTTAAATTTTGTAATACATTTATTGTAAAGAAGATATGTTAGATCTAAATAAAAATAAACTTACCCTTACTATAAAATGTAAACTATAAGTGAATTACAGCAAAAAAATATTGCTAGAAACACTATTTATATTGCTAGGGCAGCAATAGGCTGCTAACCAAACGAATATATTTGTTTTAGCAATGTATGTGGTAATCCATATATAAAATATAAAATATATTTGCCCTAATCATTTTTTTATTTAACTTTAGTATATATTTCTTTCAGTGTACCAATATCAACCAATCAATCAATACCAATATCAACCAATCAATCAATTAATCAATATTAACGTTAATATCAGTATCAACCCACTAATCAATCAATTTTAATACTAATATCAATATCTATAATGCCAATATCAACATCAACACTAATACCAACAATATTACCATCAATACCAATACCAATACGATTATATCAATATCAATTAATCAATTAATTTATTAATTAATTAATTAATCACTTTATGTAAATACCAATCTTCAAAATAGAGCCGGTCCTGTAGTGTATATAGTGGAATGCGGCCTTATGGCCTGCTTGGCTCTTGAGTTCTGTGTATTAGTTTGGCTTTGATTTATGGGTGTGACCCTAAATTTATTTATGATAAATTTTTGTCTTCTTGCTTGAATTGGTTTATTTACTTACGCCTTTTACACTGGTTGTTTACGTTTGTCTACTATGAGAAAATTAGGTTGTTTATTTAACAGTTACGGAAATGTTCTTATTATTTTTTAAAATTTAATTTTTAAGACGAATAGAATTCTTAGATTTTTTTGCAACATTGTGAAATGTGAAAATATAAACATTTAACGATTATACGGTAAGACATGCAATTAGAAGAATTACTTAGCTTGATTATTAGGCTATAAACCTGATGCTTTGTCTTTCGTGGGGTGGCCTTCTCCTGCAGGTTTTTGCATAGAAAAAGGATATTTTTGGAACGCTCCGATCCAGGTGCGCCGGTTGACTTATCGTTGCTGCCTAGCCTCAATTAGGTACTTATTCACTTGCACACTTTTTTCGCACTTCTTGCACTTGTTTGTTTATTTATGTATTTATTTATTATTTATTAACGATTACCGATATTTCCGGATACTTTGTTTCGTTTTTGGTACTTTACGTTTGTATCGTATACGCCACTTAGGAGGGATCTTGACGCATCCGACCTCTTCGAGTGTCAAGACGGTACTGAAAAATAAAACTATATATGGAATTATAAAAAATGTGTTCTTTAAACTCAAGGATTTATTCGTTTTGTTATTTTAATATTTTTAAATAATAGTGTTTGCTTGATCACGATTAAAGTAAAACAAGCTTGTTTAGACAATAATCAGATCGCTTATTTCCATCATTACCTTAAATTGGACTATTAATTTTATTTATACAGCATTCATAATTTGGTAGTAAAATTGCAGTAATTTAAAATTTTGCGTTTTGTATTTCATTTTATACAGTTTTATTATTCTTTTAGTTAAGTTGTCTTATTAAATGGTGCATTGGAATAAAAATGTATAGGGTCGTAATAAAATAAAACACATTATGCTGAAGTTGTATATAAAAACGTATTTGATGTCTATAGTTATAGACCGTATTATACAGCAAAATGTGCATAGAAACGGTTTTAAGTTTGCATTGCATTGACGTGCATTGCAACAATTGTAAACGAAATGTGTACTGTAAGTACTAGAAAATGTATCAAAATAAGTGAAGCGTATACATTTAAAAACGAGCTGAACCTAAAAAATATATCTAAAATTTCTTAAAACCGTTTCTAAGATATGTCATAATACCTCATTGGAAAGCTCTTAACAGTATTTAACAGTACTAAAAAAATACTTGTAATAGTTTAAGTTAAAAAAAAATCACTTTCTCGTTATAAATATCAAATTAAACCATTTTGTGGTCGTAACAACATTAGTAAAAAAACTAAAGAACACAAAATAATTTTAACAAAAGTATACTTAATAAAATAAAAAAGCATAAATAAAAAAATTCTTCAATAATAATTCAAACACTTTTAAGCTTTTTAAATTAAATACTCAAAAATTTTGGTCAATAAATAAGGGACCAACAATACAATCTTCCAAAATCCCTGCCCAGGCATTTAGTATGGGTATAGTTTTATCTGATGAGATGAGGATTTGCATTGCTCCAATAACGACAATTTTGTTTGGTAAAATTTCCATTAAGATAAAAAGTACATCATCGCTGAAGCGAATGTTTTTTAGTATTTGTATCTGATTTGTTATTTTATTGGTCATGATTTCACAAAATTCTAAACGCCTGTCTGCCTTATCATCGCCAAGTAAAGGGTGTCCAATTAAGAGCGCTCTAACTTTAAAATGAAATAAAACCAACTACACTTAAGATATTAGGAAAAAAATATATTTATTTAAAAGAACATCCTATGGCATTCATTATGAAAAATAACATCTTTCAAATGCCCCCCGCAGCTGCGCTCCACAGCGCGCATTCTGCAGGTCCAATTTTCTATCACTTTTTCGCACATTTCGGGTTCGATTTCATTTACATATTATACGAGTTATGTTGGCCTTCAGTGCTTCAATTGTTCATGGCTTACTCACGTACACAAGGGACTTTACGTAGCCCCACAAAAAAAGTCCAGCGGCGTTAGATCGCATGATCTCGCCACTGGATATCGCCGCCGCGTGAAATGACGCCGTTGAATTTTTCATGCGGCGGCGATATCCAGTGGCCACCAAGATCATGCAACTTTTTTTTGTGAGGCTACGTAAAGTCCCTTGTGTACGTGAATAAGCCACGAACAATTGAAGCACTGAAGGCCAACATAACTCGTATAATAAATGAATTCGAACCCGAAATGTGCGTAAAAGTGATACACAAGGGACTTTACGTAGCCCCACAAAAAAAAGTCCAGCGGCGTTAGATCGCATGATCTCGCCACTGGATATCGCCGCCGCGTGAAATGACGCCGTTGAATTTTTCATGCGGCGGCGATATCCAGTGGCCACCGAGATCATGCAACTTTTTTTTGTGAGGCTACGTAAAGTCCCTTGTGTACGTGAATAAGCCACGAACAATTGAAGCACTGAAGGCCAACATAACTCGTATAATAAATGAATTCGAACCCGAAATGTGCGAAAAAGTGATAGAAAATTGGACCTGCAGAATGCGCGCTGTGGAGCGCAGCCGCGGGGGGCATTTGAAAGATGTTATTTTTCATAATTAATGCCATAGGATGTTCTTTTAAATAAATATATTTTTTCCTAATATCTTAAGTGTAGTTGGTTTTATTTCATTTTAAAGTTAGAGCGCTCTTAATTGGACACCCTTTATTTGTGTAATTTGCATTTTTAATGGTGAAAGTTTTTTAATGTTTTATTACCTTCCTTAATGTGGGATCTACACCAAACTGACCAAGAACCTCAGTATAGGTGGCTTCATTGGTCCTCTTCCTAGGTTGATTTCTTCTTCGATTGCAAACAGATCCTGTTTGTTTACATTTTGCAACCAGCTCTTGAACATATTAGTGCTCCATAAATTAAAATAATTTCAACCCTTGTGTAAACCATTTTAGAAAACAAACAATAGGTACTATTTAAAATATTAAACCTAATCAGCATGAATAGCAGTCTTTTTTGAAAGTTTTTATAAATCTTTTATAAAAAATCCACCAAAAACATACGCAATTTTTATTACGTGTATTAATACTTGTTTTAAAACTGTCCATACACAAATTAATAATAAACATTCTTCAACAATTTAAGTTATATATTGAAGAATGCATTCTCAATTTAAAACTTGTTGTATAATGATTCCTTTTTAAAATAAGAATCTTTTAAAAGTAGGAACAAGAATTCCCACATTTCTTAATGCTCCTACATTCTTAATTTAAAAATTGCTGTTATAATAATTTTAGAATGAGACGTTCTTAATGCTAAACCGCAGATTAAAGTAAATCCTATTTTTTTAAAACCATTTATGCTTAAACTGAAAATAATATATAGTCAAATTTAAACCTAAAAACTAAAACTAAAAATAAAATACCTTGAATTGAGATTTTGCTGTATGCTGTATCTTAAAAAACTGTAGGAAAAGATTTTTCGGAGTAGAGAATCAAATAAGGTAAAATTGTGATTTTTAAAGTTTTGATTAAATTTTGATATTGATTGATTGATTGATATTGATTGATTTTTCAATTAAAAAAAAAATCAAATGTTTTATGAAACAATACAAATTATGTTCCCATTTGGATACCATAATAAGCACTAAGCAGATTATATTTAAGAGCTTTAACTCCATAGAAATATTTTGGGGGGGGTACAAAAGAAGTTTGCACGTGTAAAAAAGAACGCAAAATGGAGTTTTGGGCAGGCAAAAAACAAAAGAACTAACTAGTCGACGGTCTATGCGCGGTCAATTTGTGCTCATTGTACACAGCTCCTTCCGAGCGAAGCTTTTTCTATCTATTCGCTTATGTGCTGTTAAAGCTCCTAAATATAATCTTCTTTAGAATCACAGTACGATAGGTATTTGCGTATCGTATTCTATTATTCTATTTTCTTAACATTTTGACAAATAAAAAAATATTATTTAGAGCTCATATCATAAAACATTTTATCGCACTCGTTCTTCATCGCTCGTTTTGTAAATTAATTTCGAGCAAAAAAATGTAGTCTAACTTTTATGTCAATAGAAATTTAGGTTGAACACTTTTCATCCTTATTTTAAAAATTTAAAGAATTTCTAAAGAACTTTAAAAATTTTTCAGCCTCAGTTGCCACTTAAGTTTTTCTTCTTGTATGCCGGGCCATATAGTAAATAGGCGACAAATTACGAGTAGATAAACAAATATTTTAACATTATGGACCTGCTAAATATAAATTGAAATTATGACCCAATAAATTCATTACAAAGTTGTACTAAGTGTTGTGTAAACAAAAGTTGTAGGATATCGACTACATACTCTATAAATTATCGGTAAACACAGAATAAAGGCAAAGGCAAACAGAGAAATTGCTTTTGGTATTGACTAGTTCGTAATCAATCATTGGAAAATAGTTAATTTAAACTTTAAATATTGATTTTTACAATTTTAGGTATTTTAGATGAGGCACTTCTAAATCAGTCAAACATTAAACTCGGTTAGATTAAAACATGAATATTAAGTTTGCCATTTCATTTGTTTTTAAGATTATTTATGTGAGAGTTTGTCTTAAAAATTGGGTTTCTTATTGACTACATTTTTTATTGTTTGAAATGGGACAATATCTCTTAACCGCCATAACACGTCAACAGTTTGATGAACGTTTTTTAATTAGGTTTTTAATGTGGACATCCCACTTGAGTGAGCAGTCAACATGGAATTTAACATTTTTATTTTTCTTGATAGGCTAATCCAAGTAAGTCGAAAGAGGTGTGTCATTGTAGGCTAAACAAAATAATAAGATTTTAGTTTTATATTTATTTAAAAACAATTATTTAATATATCAAATTTGTTTTATACTATCAATAAATTTACTCTGCAAGATCTACATATGTTAGCAAAAAATAACTTTAAATGTCATTCATGAATATCATAAATAAAATTGGTCTAAAAGTGCTACCTTGGGGGACTCCGATTGAAACAGTTCTTAACTTAGTTGATGTTGATGTAAGTTTTTTTTTTAATTTTTAATAATATTCAATACCTCGTTTGACGTGATTGGCAATAAAATTTATTAGTATTTGCTTGAATAAGGTTATAAGTCATTTTTATTTTTACCAGTGTTTTTTCTGATTATGTTCCATGTTGTTTTTGACTTTAATACTGTTTTTAATAAAATTATTAAAGTTGTTCTCTTTTACTAGATTAATATTAAAACAATGTTTTTTTAAGATTTTGGTATTGCATTTTAATTAAATTATGGCTTGAGAATTTTTAACCGTTTAAAAAAAAATAAACACTGGATTTATACTACTAAGTTTTCTTCTAAAAGATCCTTTTAAAAGAAAATTTTATATTAGAATTAATCACGGGTTTATTTTTATTAACCCATTTTAAGTTTTTATTATTAATAATTTTCGCCACAAGAAAAGAAGCATTTCAAAAAAAATATTATAGAATACATTATTTTTCCATAGTTAATCCAAGTGTTCTAAAGTTGCTACGGCTTTGTTGAACAAATATAGTTAAAGTATTAAAACTTGAAATGGATTTTCACAATTTCTACAAAAAGTGTAATTAAATTTATTTTTATGGTTATCTGATTAATCAGTATTAACCATTTCAGGAATGTCAATAACTTTTTAAAAATTTGTTGTCATCAAAGTTTTTAACAGATTCTGACAGTGACAGTGACAAGGGCTTTGGTATCCAGCTACATATTGAAGAAAATGTAAAAACGAGAATTGCTTCAAATTGATTGTTCATTAATGGAAAAGATGATTTTTTTTATTTGACAAGATGATTAATAATCAGTCCCATGATCATCATAGAAGGTCCTAGAGAACCTCTATCTGAGGATATTAAAAAACGATGATAATAGGAATATACGAGGTGTGTTTAAAAAGTTAATTTTTGTTCTTTTTAACTATGGTTTCGCGTAAAAATCGAACAAATTTTGGACATTTGTTTGCAAGTGATGCCAGAATTGAATATATTTTTGTTTACTTGTTTGTACATCTAAATGGTACTTTTTTTTTCAAAAAAAAATTTTCATCCATTGACCCCTGTGGTTTTCAGGCCTTAAGTCACTCTACTGTGTTAAAAATAGATAAATTTCGATATTTTGTAATAACATTTTTATTTAAAAACGTATCGATTTGAAATTAAGATAAAATGTAGACCTTATTAGTGGCAATAAATCCACGTATTATTTTTTTTAGATTTTAATATACAGGGGGCACGGTGGACAATTTAATTTAAAATTTTACCATTTTTTAAGGGTTAAAAAGTCGAAGAAGCAACGTTGTTTTATAATTTTGAGTATATCACGTTAAAGTACTGATAATTAAATATTATTTGATATATAAACTTCTAAATGCAAATTATGTTTCTACGAGAGACACCATTTTTAAGTTAAGCCTTCAAAGAGCGTAATACTAACGTGTTTTACAAATTATAAATTGTTTTAACTAGTTTTATAAGATAATGTATAATATATTACATACAATATTTTATATATAACATACAATTCTTACATATTTATTTAAAAAAATCGCCATAGATGGAGCTAAAATTAGTTTTATTAATAAATTTTAAATTTTTTTAAGTTTACTAATTTTGATCATAGTAGGCATCACAGACTTATCTCTATGGTAACCTACCATTGGAAGCATGAAAAATAATTTAACAGTTCAGTTTATAAGTTGCAAATGACTGATTGCGTTTCAATTTATAAGTGTACTATAAACTTAAAATATTAATTTATTAAAATGAATACACTAAATAATAATTATAGACAGTATCAGCAAGTTAGAAATTATAACCTACTTTAATTTTATTTTTTGCTCCACAACCAAGCTTCAATTTATGTTTTACTCGATAAACAAGCTTCAATTTTAATTCCTAACTAAGGAAAGTAATATTTACCCAATAAATAAATTAGAATAAAGACTTTATGTTGCAATCGGCTATTTAGATATAACTATATTTTTATTCATTTGTTTTTCGATTTTTTGTAATTAGTTATTTTGCATTTTTTTATATTTAATATAATGCTATACAGGGTGTTTCTGGAGAAACGCAAACGGTATGGATTTGAAATTTTAATAGAATATACAATTTGATTTAGACTATACATAAAGTCAATAGTTTTCAAGATATTAATTTTTTTCGTTAAAATGCACGTTAATCAAAATAGCCTCTAATTTGTTTGTTATTATGTTTGTTGACATGGGGTTGGAATTTTTGGAATATTAAAACATTGTTTAGTTTTTTAAAGGTTTTTCATCAAATACTTTGAGAAAAACCACTTGAAATTAGGCAAACTTCAAACAATAACAACGTTTTTATTATAAATGTAAAACCCTGTATGTTTTAACATAATCAAATAAAACATTAAAGAATCTTTCGATTGGTATTATAGTAACTCTTTCCTAAAGTTAAAATTTCAGAGACATTTAACAATTTCTAATATTCAATACTATTTTGTATCAACAAACCTCTGAAATTCTACATGTGGTTTAATGTAACAGTATCCATGGTTACCACCAAATCTGTCATTGTTTAAAATTAATTAAAATATTTGATTGAAAAAATAATAACTCAAAAAATATTGACTTTATGTATAGGATATGGTATAGCCATTTTACTCAGAATTTTATGTAGAATTAAATAATGTAAAAATATATGAGGTATTCCGGTAAAACAGGAAGTATTATTTTGTTTAAAATAATTTAGGAAAGCGAATACTTTACGCTATTAAAATTTTAAATCGATGTCTCGCGATTCCCTAGAAACTTCCAACGGACTAAGTACGTGAAACACCCTGTATATTAAACGTCATTTATGTGTTATGCTTTACTTAATTATTAATAAAAGACATACAATATTTGTATAAAAATGACAAAATGTACTAAACTAAGCATTTATGAATACTGCTACTGCTAATTCAAAACTGATCCTGGCCACAGAAACATCATTTGCATAAAAAAGTTAATATATCAAATAATAGTCAAATATCAATACTTTCACGTGCTATACTCAAATTTATAAAACAAAGTTGCTTCTTCGATTATTTACCCTTTAAAAATTGTTAAATTTTAAACTAAATTATTACCAGCGCCCCCTGTACGTTATAATCTAAACAAAATTTTTTCATGGATTAATTGTCATTAGTAAAATCTACATTTTGTCCAAATTTCAAATCGATACGTTTTGAAATAAATAAGTTATTTAAAAAAAATGAAATTTCTTCATTTTTAACACAGCGAAGAAAAAAATTAAAATAAAAACAAAGTTGTCAATGGACGAGATTTTTTTTTTTGAAAAAAGTACTGCATTAAGATGTAGAAATAAAGTAAAAAAGTTTCAATCGATTTCTTTAACCCTTGCAAATCGACCGTTCGATCCTTTCGCGAAACCGTAGTTAAGCTATAGTAGTTTAATTTAAATAAATATTGCTGTGAGGTTTTATTGAAATTAAATTATGTTAAATAGTACATTAAAATTGACATTGTATATTAAAGGTATTAGTGTTCTGCGCATCAATGTTACTGTTTTATTTTCTCTGTGTAACGCATTACCACCTTAGTATACTAGTGGTAATGCATTACACAGAGAAAATAAAATAGTAACATTTATAAATATTGCCAATTTTCTCTGTACTAATTTCTTTTTAATAATGTATTCAAATCAGTTGCCATTTATTTATTTAAATTATGCTGCATTAACTGAAAAATACCTAGAGACTGTATTCTAGGCCAATAGCAAATTTAATAAGCCGTTAAAAAGGTGCTTTGGACATTTTTAATGCAATTTAACATAACAGACTTTTCTGAATTTTTAAGAGTTGAAAATTAAAAACAAAATCTAACAGATGTTATTGTTCGGTAGACGGTGGCTGATCACATCTTACCGCTGTCGCTGTACTTGTTTGCCACAGCTATCCGGCACTGATGAGGTCTCATAAAACCGAAACAAAGGCTGCCTGTTGGTGCTTTGTTGTGTAGCACGCTCGAAACAAAAGCACGGTGACGAGGTATTTGGTCAGTTATGTAGTTTTAGAAAAAATAGAAGAAAACATGAAAACAACAATATTTCCTATTAAATGAGACCAAAATCACGTTTCTAAGAAGAAAATTAAGCTGCAGCTTTACCAATCTCAATTTTTTTTAGCCAAATTTCATCTTTTAAATGTTTTTATAAAAATACAGCAACAAGTATTGCCCCATAACTTGTGACCCTATTTTTTTATTTTATATTTTATTCCAAATGTTGGAATCTGTCTTTTAATGTTAAAAATTAAGTCCCTGAGTTAATATTTTCTTAAAGATATTTAGCCTATTTTTTCAGGTTTTATAATAATACATTTATCTATATACCGTTTTTTCACGATAAAAGTTTTCCCCAATAATGAAAAAAAAATTATATACATATATGTATTATTACATGTCCTGATTCAATCATAGCGATTGACCTAAAGGGCTGTATTTTTGATAGTGCATTCCTATAATGACATGAATAACCGCAAACAATTTTTTTTATAAATTCATCCTGGCGCATTCGCCATTTTTTAAGTATTTAACGACTGAACGGATTTTTATGAAATTTGGTATGAAGGTGTCTTGAAAGGGACGGAAACAAAACGAAACGGATAATGTATTTCTAAAAAAAATAGTAGAAACTAATGTAATGTAAAACTTTAAAATTAAGGTTAGCTTGAAACTGTATATGTAGGTATAGTAAAACAAACAAAATTAATTGGTGTCACACACAGTAAAGTTTCAATAATAAACTCGACATCAATAAAAGCTGTCAGTTTTATAAAATAGCATATTCCCGGCACTCAATGGGCAGCCATTAGCTAAAGCCAACAAGGCTTTCTTGTGAAACTGGATAGAGCGAACAATGGATTCTCTAAAAAGTTTCTGCAGCAACTGAAAATGTGTCGATTTGTTTTCTTCTTTTTTTGAGCTATTTAAAGGATGATTAAGTATTTTTTACAATAAATAAAAAGAATTTGTAGAAAAACTTTGCCGAAACCTTATTGTATATTAAATTTAATAATTATTTAAAAACTTATTTAAATCTTTTATGGTACAAACAAAAAACTTTATTTTTTGTCGAGTGGTTAATAATGCGCATGACATCCATTTCACCTGCTGTAAATAATCTTATTCCTTCCCCTGTATATGTATATTTTTATTCCCTTCCTGTTATCAGGTAAGAAATGTTTAATTCTCTCCCTCTATCATGACGACGTTAAAGTGTGATTGACTTTGATTGTAAACGTCAGAATTAAATTAAATATCAGATTTCAATTTTGTCACAATTTTTTTTTGCGGTATCCAAATTGTGTATTTGTAAGCGATTACACCCGACGAAAAAGTATTGTGTATTACTCCCTCAATGTAATTGCTATGATTCCACGCTCGGTAAATAATATAGTTTACGCTAAAGAAGCATGCCATCTGCTGGTATTCGAGAGCATTGTTGACAGAACAAGAAATGTCAACAATACATTTAAGCATACAACTGCACATCATTTTTAAATAAATAAGTGTTTTTTTCACAAAAGAGAGGAAGGCAGAAGTCTTACTCGACAAATTTTGCTTAATTGCACACGTTATTTGTATTGCAAGTAATAACTAAAAAACTTTGGTTCAGTACTCGATTTCGATTTATTATTCTTTATATTATTGATTAAGAATAACTTAACTCTTGTATACTTATATATTTACGTTATTGTATGTAATGATCATGGTAAATTGTTGTGTTTTTAATATTAAATAAAAAACTAAATCGTTGCATTGTCCTCCCAAAGGATCCAATATGGTACATATCGCACATGGGCGACAACAGTGTCATACGTCAAAAAACTAAATTTTGGGGTTTTTAGTGCAATAAGTGTAAAATTACTCATAGTTTATGCTGCAACAGTGGCATAAAAATATTTTTGAAATTAATCCCTAGATGAAGACTTGTGTCTGTCTACAATTTGTAAAATCCATATCATAATTTTCATCAACAGTATCATAAGTAAGTTTCCTGTAAGTTGTGACAGAAATTTTGTTAACGTGGGTCAGTAACCCAGGTAGCACACTGACGTCTGCTGACGTTTAAATGACGTTGAAATGACGTCAGAAGACGTCATTAAAAGACAGCAGACGTCAGTATGCTACCTGGGAAAGTTAAAGTTAATAAAAGAATGAATAAGTAACGCTCCTCACCTAAAGGCATAAGGTCGTGTGTTTAGGGTTTCGTTTAATGTGTTCGTACTTCCATAGTGCTAACACCGCTATCGGTGTTCAAATTCAAAAAATCAATTAATGATTCTACACGTGATCTACCAGAAGCAAGTGCAAAAAGGGTGCAAATTGCGTGTGGCACCTCCTCCAGGATTAAGTCCCAAAGTCATAAGTGCAAAAGAGTGTGAGGGAGGTGATTGGATACAACGAATCATTTTTTCTGGATTATCAACACAGAAAGAACACGTGCTAATAGTTGGCTGTCGAGATTAAGAAATAATTTCACAACACCTGTTAATGTCAATGCACCTGAAGTCCAAGTCTGCATAAACAGGATACCAAAATTGGAATACCGATATACTAAATTTTAAATCGAAATTCGCAACCTTAACTTATAAAGAACTCCACCAGATAAAAATTAATTAGTCACCAACAGTTTCCATAAGAACAGCAAGCATAGCCAAAGAACTCATAAATAAGCAGTCATTAAACACTCAAGTTCAGATAAACACTAGGCAAAAGAAACTCATCCTAAAGAAATAAAAATCTGTAGATTACTTACTAACTAACTCGGACGGAGACCGGGACACGAACAGGAAGTACTTCAAGACCAGCAAAGATAGGTCCTAGCAGCGTACTAACCAACCAAGCCCCTTTCATGAACCCCAATTGAATAGAGTAATTACTAAAAACCTGGTTTAGGGGGACTCTGGATTTTACTAGTTTTGGGTCAGTCGGGAGAAAATTTGGATCCACCAAAACAGGCAATGCTGTGCAGTGGTGGGATACGTAGGAGAACTGAAAGGGGGTAAAAATAACCCTGGGAAATCAGTGTAAGGCGTTGCCGATGGGGTCATACGTTCCTCATATTTATAATCAACAATAAAAGAATGAATAAATAAAAAATTGATCGACACATTTATAGCAATACAGACATATCTGCAAACTGGCTCAGAATCTTAGTGTGGTTCTTCCTTTGCAAAGAAAATACTGTAAGTTAAAATAATTTTACAAATATGTGAAAATTTTATTACTCAAAAATCTTTGACGTTCATTATCTCGGAATTAAGGTTTTACTACTTATGAAACTGTTGTCGCCCATGTGCGATATATTTGTTGGTGCAGAATTAAGTAATAATAACTTTACCCAACATAATTTATATTTAAGTTTGGACATTTTAAAGAAATCTAACAAAAAATAAATGTTGTACAAACATAACCTTAAAATCAAATATTTTTATATTTAAGTCCTCTAAAAACCGCCCATTTTAAACTAAAAAATATACACACCAATTCACGGAAACATAATATTAAATATAATACATAAGGAGACTTTCTTCATCAACGCTTTGAATAATACTAAATGTTTTTTGAATTGAATCGTAACACGGTTTTTTTTTCAATATTTAAAAAAAATTGGTTTATTCTTAAAAATACGCGTTTGACAGCTGCTTAATAAAATCTGAATTCTGGTTACGATGATAACGGCCAAGTTGCGGAGCTACTAGCAATATTGGGGTATAATATTTTATATTTTTTTCCATCAAATTTAAAATACTTTAAAAAGCAATACAAGTATTGGGCATTGGTGTTTTTTTTTAAATAATAAATTACATTTACATTCATGATGATAAAATTATTTTATGGAAAATATGACAAAAACGATTTTGAATGTGATAGTTTTAAAATATTTTATATATTAACAATGATTTTAATAGACAATATTGCAAAAATCAACAAAGTTGGTAAGTGAATTGCATTTCATTTATTTTTTTTTTGCAAAATTTTACATAGGTTTAATACAAAGCCTATAAAACATGAAATAAGCTGAATTTAAAATAAAAATAAATAATTTTTTTTTTATATAAATGTTTCCATAAAGACTATTTAGACATACATGCATAAAAATTTATATTGATTGAATTTCGGATCCCATAATAAACCCTTTTATCTTTAAGCGTTCTATAATTTAAACCTTATTGTTGCCAACACTCACTACTAAAGTGATCGATTTTAAAAATAATTTAGACCAATCGGGTAAAGTTTTTATTTCCTATATAGTAAAATCCCATTTGGAGAAATTAATGACTACTACTAGATCTCTTTAATCTAACTTTCTATATTTAATAATTAATATAATAATATATTATTATAATTGTTCCTTTAAAGTATCGTTTGACCTCGAAAATACAAAGGGGGCGAAATTTTACTTCGCCCGAGGGCTGAAGTTGGCTTTAAGTTAAAATTAAATAAAAGTGAGGATAAGTTGGTTGACATCTGTCAAATTTAATAATTTAATAGCTATTTACATACCATGGGAGGAAAATAGTGGTTTTCCTCCCGCGAATAGTTTAATGCCCGAAGCGAAGGGCATTAAATATTCAAGGGAGAAAAAGCATTTCCTATATAGTTTTTTCTATTACCTTTTAACAGTTTTAAGACATTTTAAGCGTTCCGGTTCCTTTTACTTACTCGGTATGGGACTATAAAATTATGACAAAATATTAAGTAGGTGTTGCGTCGCCGACGTAATGTTGACAACGCTTTGTTGCTATGGTATTTTTTTAATACAAACATAACAGTTGTTATAAGCTGTCAGAATGTTTATCATAAATTTGAAATTCTTCCTACGTTTTGAAAATTAGTTCTAGCGAAGAAGACCTGCCGCAAGAGCTTGCTGAAGAGGCAAGAATAGCAATTAATTTCCTTTCTTAAAAATCGAAAGAGCGATATGAAAATAAATATAGATTGTTCAAAGAATGATTGGACAAGCGCGGAGTAAATCTTTTTCCTACAAAATCAAATAGGGCTAGACAAGGTACAAAAACTCTTGCTAATGTAAAATTGTTAAAAAAAAAAGAGGGAGGAAATATGGTACTACTATTTGTCAATAACTATTTACATACCATGGGAGGAAAATAGTGCTTTTCCTCCCGCGAATAGTTTGATGCCCGATGCGAAGCGAAGGGCATTAAATATTTAAGGGAGGAAACGCATTTTCCTCCTGAGGTATGTATATAGTTTTTTCTATTACCTTTTAACAGTAACAGTAACAATGTACAAAAACTCTTGATAATGTAAAATTGTTAAAAAAAAGATGGAGGAAAATGTTTTTCCTTCCGGGGAGGAAAAGTGGCATTTTCCTCAGGGATGGAAAATTAAGTTTTCTAGTAAGGTAGTAGAAAAAATTTAGTAGCCTATTTTCATCTTTAGAAGCCTCATACCTCATTTATGTAAATCATGTCTCCAAATAAAATCATATTTATGAAATGAATAACAAAAATTATGCATTAAAAACCATGGAAGGTATTAAGTTATAAATAGTTACAAAGAAGTTTTAATTAATATTTTGCTGCATAGGTAAGGCTTAATAAAATTTAATTCAGTTTTGTTTTTTTATCTCACAATAGAACAATTGGTAAATTGCAAAGTTTATTCGCAAACTTTTAACTGTGCGCTTTGGATGATAAAAGTAGCAGACTATGTTAATGGAAATGAACTTTCGTAAAGCAAAAGATGCAAATAATAGACACACCGCAATATAACAATTCGCAGTAAATTATAAGTGCCTTCAGATATAACAATAAATTTGAATGGTTGATTACACAGGTCAACACAAAATTTGACTTTGATTTCAATGCATAAAATTTCGATAATTTAGGTCTTAATTAGACGAAAAAAAAATATATGACATGAAAAAGTTTGCTTTTGTATTTAGGAGACCGATTGAACGATATTTTTCAAAATCTGTGGTTTTAATTTTTAATTGAAGATGAAGCCATTTAAATAAATATGTTTATTATTTGTATTAAGTTTTACTTTTAAAATAACTTACAAAAAAGTGGAAAATAATTTAAAAGTGTACGCTTTTTCGTAGTTTTCAGCTTTATTATTTTCTAAAAGTCCAGAAACTGCTGCTTTGAAACTGTCCCAACTCTCTTTTTGAGTAAGATTCAGCAACGTTGGAAATTTTTGTATATCCGCTCTGTAGTCCCATTAAAAATCCCACCATTTTAAAATCTCCAATCAACTGCCAGTTATACTCGCGATACAGATTCAAGCTTTCAATGAATAAACGCTATTCGCTAGGCCCCTAGGGCCTAGGGTATGCCAAATTCTTCGAACATCCCTTTTATATCATTGCAAAAACAAAGTCCATCTTCTTTTGTGAAAAACGTTAAGAATGTTTCATGCCTAGTCCGCTGATCCATGATAATAACATCATCAAACAAATTCCACGGTTTTAAGCGAGAGCCTAAAAGCTCTGCTTTATTTTTTGACAAATTTAAGTCTCTTACCAAGTCGTTAAAATCTTCTGTAGTAATAAGATGGTATTTTGGTTGTTCTAGTGTAGGTAAAAACTCCCTATCGGAATTACTTTTACTAGAACTAAGAGATAAGCTACTTTTCTGCGATAATTTTTTCGGTGGCTCAGGTACTGGTCGTGTCAGGTCGTGTGCAATTGGACCGGAAGAAGATTCAAGTTCAGGATATTTGATAGGTTGCATTTTTACCTCTACTTACTCGGATTCACAATGCAAAAGTAGCACTCATTGACGTGGTCTTTTGGTTCTCTCCAGATCCTTGGTATTGCAAATTTCATGGACCTCTTTTCACCTCGATACCAACCTAAAATATAGAAATAAAAATTATTATGTCTAGTATAATAATATAATATAATTATATTTGATTCACCGCTTAATTAAAAATTGCTTAACTTCCATACATCTTTTGAAATAACTACAAGCAACATGTGGAGCTCATGGCTTGTCTTGATGCCGAACAGGACAGTCAAAATATGCTTCTTAGGCTTCACATAGAACGTGAGATGTCTTTAGTTCGTATTTTACGTCTCGAAATTGACCACATATATAACAAACTGCATTAGCATCATATTTACACGTTCGCGACGACATTTTAATTTTTTCTAGACTTGTACAAAACACCTGATCGTTGTTTATCACTTAAGTACCATCTAGCGGCACTATGTAAACGTAAAAACCCCACTCTGATCGCGTGGTATTTTTAAATGTATTAAAATTAATAAAAATTTATAAAAAAATTCAAAAATGAGTATTATTACTATAACTATCACAAAAGCAAACTTTATGCCAAAAAAATGTATTTTCTTTTCGTTTTTGTTCATAATTAACTGAAAAATCATAAAATAAACTTTAGGACAAAGAACGAATTTTTTTTTGTAGACTCGTGTTATTAATAAAACTTTTAATGACATTTTTAATAAAACTTTTATTTAATTTTTTATATAAATTCGTTATCAATAAAATTCTAAGCTAAAGTAGGGACTACTTAAAAGACATTCACAAACTTTTAGAAAGATTGACAGTCTGGTTTCCGAGTAAAAAAATTAAAGATGTTTGTTATATAATTTTAACAAATATTTAAACATTTTTTTATTTATTAAAAGAATTGGAAAAACAATTAAATTATAAAATTCTAGTGTTATAAATATAGAAATACGAATAACCATTAGATATTAATCAAGTATACCAATAAAGTAAAACTTGTATATATACGAATAACAAATTAAAAAAGATCATGTAAACAAAAACGAATAATTTAGATGGAAATTTTATGCAGATTAAAATATACCAAATAAATTACAAATATGTAAATTTATGTAATTTTTCAAATAAAATTTTTCCGTTAAATTATAATTTACCAGATCTACACGAATATGAAAACGGTTTCGTTCGTTTCCTTTTACGCAAATATACATCAACCTGATTTAACTTATACGCACATGTTAAATTAAATTTAAATTATTTAATTACATTGTGTACGTATTTTTTTTTTTAAAGCTGTTTTTTACTTCAACAGTATTTATTCGACTATTAATTAGAAATTAATTTTGTTATTACTTAAATCAAGAGTCTTCTTTAGTGGTGACTTACATTATACGTATATGGATAACGTCTTTAATTTTTTTACGCTTTTTTACGTCACTAGGGTTGTGATTATATTAATTTTTAAATTTATAGTAATAAACCGGCTTTTGCGACATGTTATAATTTTTGGCGGGGTTAAATTTTCAATTTAACATTTACGTTTAAAATTGTTTACTAATTTTAACTTGAAAAAAATCAAAATTTAAAAATTTTCTTAATAAAATTGATAAATATTATATCTGTCGGATGTCTATGGAAATGGTTAATATCACTGTGCTAAAAATCTGTATCGTAATGAAAATTTTATTTCATAAGGGTACAGGTATAAAATGTCTTATAAACGAGTAAGTATGGGAACAAAAAAATTATATGTTGGAATGGTCTGAAGTTAGCTTAAATTAAAATTGGAAAATTGTTGGCTGTGTTTAATATTAGACCTCTGATTTGTCCACCATTTAACCATAACGACCTTAAATTATCTAAATTATTTTTTCTACTCCCACCTTTAAAACGCTCTTTATCGTACATGTTTCCATGACACTAAGTGACCTTTTAAATAAACATTCACAAGTTGTGGCTTTACGGCGTTTTAGTCACGGACTGAAGTTTTGTTCTATAAATATATTTGGCAATACAGAATTGCTAGTTAAATAAGTATAGTATTTTGATTATTATTAATACATTAAATAAATAAAGCATGTCTTAAGTTTTACTATAATTTCAAGAATCGTGTTAAATTCTATATAAACTAAGCTCTCGCAATACCCACGTCTGCTAATGCCCTATAAATTTGCCGGTGGGAAATTGAAAAATACTTTAATAATTTCCCCATGTTATACGACTAAATAAGTATTATACAAATTGCGAAACAGGAAAAATCATTCATAAATTGTTTCAGATATACGATAAGGGAGCGCGTGTCGCGCGTTTTATTGTTTAAAATTATGCTTTGCCTTTATCAAAATTTATTATCGAACTATTTTCGAAACGAAACAAAAACAAATCGTTGGTAATAAAGTTTTCCGCATAATAACACTGTTTTTTAGTCTTAAGATTTCCATGGTGCAAATTAGTTTTATGTAGGTAAATAAATTAAATTGTCAACATTATTGCATTTTTACCAAGATAAAATATGCTTTTATAGTAACAAATAGTTGCATTTTATTCGATTTATGAGTTTTATAATGTTTGTTTTTAGACGACCCCAGGGGAGTCCTTTAAAAATAGTAAAAAATTCTTTTGCGATATTGGTTATTGGTAATAAAAATAAGCATTTTACGCTAAGTAAATACTCAAGTAGTTCAAAATTCTGCCCATTCTTCTCCAAAAACATTATTGCTGTAGGCAAAATATCAGCTATCGGACTCGTTGGACTAGTTTAATACGATTCTTTTAGGCTCCTTAGGCCTCTTAGGCTTCATACTTATTTTCCTTCCTGATAGAGCCTCAGTCAAAAGGAATATCTGTTAACCGACCAAAATTTTTCGGAATTGTTTGTGTTCTACATTTCTTCGAAATCGCGTTTTTATAAGATTCTTGTTAATTCGATTCTTTAATTTTAGGCGAGTAAAAGGTACTTACTTCTTATTATTTTAACCAAAATGTACTTAGGGGTACGTATACTTTTTACATCTTTTAACAGTAACACATGAAAACATATTAAGAATTTACATTTTACTCTAAAATCTCTCTTATATTTTTTGTATGTAAACATTTACCTACAATTTAAACAAAAGTGTAACGATCGAAACAGTTTTTTCCAACTCATCGCATTTTTAAGAAAAAATGTCACTCGTAAAAAGGGAAAAATGTTTCTGTCTATTTTTCAAAAATTTCCTACGGGTGAACAAAAGAAATTTATGCAAAAAGAAAAAATACGGGTCTCATCGATTTCGGTAGAGAAAAAAGTGATCTTTTAAATACACATTGAAAAGTTGTGGCTTTATGGTGGTTTAGTCACGGGGTGAAGTTAGTTGACAGTTGTGAAATTTCATACAATCGTTAAAATAAAGTGCCCTTCTTGGTAAAAAATAAAGTGCAAAATATTTTATTATCTTAATACAAAAATAAAAAGTATTAATTAGTTTCTCAACCCCAATACCTATTTAAAAAGTTTATATGTAAGTTTTTTCTGACGTTTTAATTTTGCCGTCCGTAAACTAGATTTAACTGAAAGCACTAAAAATATCGGGTGGAGACTTCATCGTGAAGTGCCCAAAAAAGATTCTCTTCACTTTCACTGTGAAAAACTGCTTTTGTATCGTCATTTAAACGGTTGTTAGTCCATTTTAAATGGATTAATTTCGATTTACACTTACTCATTTGACATTTTGACTATATTTTTTTATAAATGTCGCTCTAAACGAATATTTACTTTAAATCATTTTTAGATAATAATAAGTATTTGTCGTAAAAAAGATATACCTAGTATGCAATTCGTTTATAACACTTTCTAAACACTCATGCCTAAAATAAATTCGTGACTAAAATGGCGATTATCAAACTTGACACATAATAAACTATTAAGTACCAATTACTAGTATTAAAAACAACTACATAGCCTAACAAATTTATTAAATATGTCAAAGTCAAAATAAAGAAACAAAACGAACTATAAAATGGGGTGTAAACAATTTAAATATTAATCTATTTATTTCTTTAAGAGCCCATTGTAAATCAAGGAGCTGTTGATATTTAACTGAAGTGACATATCGACAAGCTGTCAGTTAATGGGCCATTATTATTTAACCTTTTGTACGTCATTATAAGTAAATGGTATTCAATATAAATAATTGAATAGGATATTACAATAATTGTTATGAATTGAATTTTAAAGTGTTTTTTTTTTAATTTTCCATAATTGTAAGTGCAATATATTATATTTTGTTATATTATAAATAAATAATTAAATACACATTTTTACCAAAATATAAACCATTTACGGGACAATTATTCTTTAATTTAAAATAAATGTATTCTAAGAATTTTCTCTGCACCGATTTTACTTTATTTACATACATATGTAATGTAACAAGGATGCCAAACTACAAAACCATATACGAACCAGAGTAAAATAACCATTGAATTGAAGGAATACTTTAGAATGATTTACAGTTTCTTATAATAAAACCAAGCATGCGATTACTTATGTGCATTAAATCATAATTTTGAGTGAAAAGTTATTTCCAGATCCTTAATAGAGTAAACACGTACTAATAGAGCATCGTCTTATTTATAATCATAAACTATGTTTTGCAAATTAAGAGTTTATCTTTTGCACATTTAATAATAATATATTTTATTTTTTACACACCACTCATGAACAGAATTAAGTTCTGTTTGTAGATTTTTACACTCCTGTAGATTTCCTATTTGTGAATAAATTTTAAGATCGTCCCCAAAAAGTGGATTCTTACAATTTAGATTAGATGTCAGATCATTTATAAATATATTAAATAGTAGTGGACCCAAATTAGATCCCTGGGGTACACCCGAGGACGCAACAAATGAAGATGAAATAAATCCGTTATAACATACAATTTGTTTTCTATTGTTAAAATATGATTTAAAAAGTTGTAATAGAGGTTCGCTAAAACCATAAAGATCTAGGTTACTTAATAATGTTTTACGATCCACCCTATCAAAGGCCTGTATAAAATCTGTATATAACACATTAACTTTACTATCAAAACTATTGGAGATAAAATGATTATTAGAGATGGGATTTTAGGTTGCCAAATTTATAAAAATAGGTACCTAAATATGTAACGTTTTGTCTTGTTTTAGGTGTGAAAATCTTAAATTAGGAAAGCAACTTTGAGGTGGTAAATAATGTAAATAATTATTGTATAAAATTCTATTGAACAAGATTTTTATGATTTAAAAATAACTGACGAGTATATCTTGAAAAAATATTATAATACCATCATAAATTTTAGAATTTTTTAATGCGGTGGCATATTCAAAATACTTTTGTTAATAAGCATACAGTTGCTAAAAATAAAAAATCACATTTATTATGATAGAAATGTTTAAAAAAATACTTTCTCATAAAAAAACTTGAATTTGTGAAAATACATGAGATAAAACATGAGATTGATTGGAAAAATTTGAGATCTCATGCAAAAGAATGAGACCTGGCAACACTGCACAGAAATGTCACATTCGCGTTGCTGTTCGCGATTTCCAGTACCAACCACTTCCAACAAACCCACATTACCAATCCTGTACATAAAATAACTATATGGTGCATAAGAATTATGTCATCCGAATACGACAACCCTACTATTACAAAAAAACATGTTTTTGATGGTAATTTGGTATTTGAAAATTTGGTTCATTTCTGCTAAAAATTAGAATTTAGATGAAATAAACTGCTCACAAATTGAAGTGGATTTTTTTAAAATAGGGTTGTGTTAAAATCGCTGTAAAATTTTCAAAAAGCATCCGATTTTGAAACAGCTTTTACTTATTTAAAGAAAAGTGTTCCTATTTTCATAAACTGATAAAATCATTTAAGTCATAACATATATATGTCTAATATAGGGTGATAAAAAAAGTCCTACAATTTTGTTCTTTTTAACTCTAGTGCAGGAGTTTTTTTTAATCACCCTTACACTAAGTTGCATCTTACAACCTGTGGTATGTGTTACCAATATTTTTTTAGTTTTTTCCTTTTAATGACGTACGTACAAAAATATGATTTTTTTATTAATGGCGTAATTTTTCATTTGCGTTTTTCTAATTTTTACCTAGGGGGCTTTAAAAACAGGCAGATATCAAGTGTGGCAAATCTTTTACAAAATGGTACGCGGCAGAAATAAATTGCAAATTTGCTCAATGTGTCACCGAGTGTTACACATAGTGGAGGTCGCTCAAGAATAACTTCAGCAGCGGAAGATCGTCTTCTTGTTAGACGGGCAAGAGCCAATCCTACATTTTGCGCAAGAAAGCTTCGACATGCTACAGGAAGTTTCGACACAAACGATCCGAAACAGACTTCACGATAGGCAACTACGTGCCCGAAGACGTTTCAAATGCCCCATGTTGAACGTGGCTCATCGTGTAGCCCGAAGGACATGGGCTCGCGAGCATTCCGGATGGACAATTGAACAGTGGAGACGCTGTCTTTTTACAGATGAAAGCAGGATCGGTATATATAAGTCAGATGGACGTATTCTCGTCTGGAGGGAGCCTGGAGCTCGTTGTCAAAAAAGAAACATGGCTCCGCGGGAACCTTTCAATGGCGGATCAGTGATGGTCTGGGGTGGTATTTCGCATGACAGTCGCACTGACCTTGTAGTGTTCATCAACTCTACGATGAACGGTGAACTGTATAGAGATCGGATTATCCAGCCTATCGTCGCACCATTCATTGAACAACATGGCAGAAATTATGTTTTTGTGGATGATAATGCTCGTCCCAATAGGGATATTGGATAACAATATCATACTAATGGCCTGGCCTGCAAGATCGCCTGATTGCAATCCAATAGAGCATGTTTGGTCTCATTAAAAAAAAAGATTACTCGATCGTAATGAGAATTTTTTAAATTTGAAGCAGCTTGCAAATGCTGTTGTAGAAGAATGGCAAGATATACCACAACTTTTAATTAATAACCTAATAGATAGTATGCCTAGACGAGTTGCAGCAGTGATGAGAGCTCGAGGAGGGCCTACTAGGTACTAAACTGCCGACTTTATATCAAAAGTATAACTTACAATAAATATAAACTTATGTTATGTTAAAATTTGTATTCATTAAAAAATGACTTTTTATAAAAAAAATCACATTTCTGTAAGTATGCTATACCGGGAGCAATAAACTAAAAAAATATTGGTAACACAAACTACAGGTTGTAAGATGCAACTTAGTGTAAGTGTACAGGGTGATTAAAAAAACTCCTGCACTAGAGTTAAAAAGAACTACTGTAGACCTACCAGACATAAAACTATGTTGTTTATATGAAATACTAGATTTCATTTGCGAATAAATTTTAGTATTCAAGCAAATTGTTTTAAATAGTTATTGGTCTATAATTACTTACATTACTAGGATCACCGGAGTATTGTACATATTTTAGACTTTTTTCAAACCTCTTAAATATTAATATATTAATAAGAAAAATATTACCAAAAATGGTCTCTAGTGGTTATAGAAAGATTAAAGCACAATCTTTAATTAAAAAGCTGGGAAAAAGATCTAGTACTGATGTTTATATATTAGGTAGTCCTTTCAAAATTTTTAATTTATCTGATTCATCGATAGGTGGAATAATTTTACAAGCAAAATTTGAAATGGGTTTATTTTCCTAATCCTTTGTTCCTCAAGGGAAGTATACACTACTAAAGTATTTAGCAAAACCATTTACTATCTCCTCGGGCGTTTTGTAAGTTTCGTTATCATTATGAACTTTTCCAGGAATTCTGGTTGATCTTTTTTTATTATTACCAAACTTGTTTAGGATTAGGATTAGGATTTAGGATTAGTATATAAATTGTTTTTTCTACTCCTATTACGGAATTTGACCGTTCTATTATCACTTTTATCTATGGAATGACATATATTCCGTAAAGTGTTACAGAATGAAATATTCTATCATCCTATGACAGAATAAACACTCGTGGCGACATCTCTGTTTTTAATATCTAACAAATTTTAGACCGATCCAACCTCACTTTCTTCCAATCAAATGACTTTTCTATGGTATTTTTTGGAAACGTAGAAAAAGTATAGTCTGAAACACGTTTGGAATTGCATATTCCGCTCTCTTGAAACCGTCAAACTCGCCTTCGGCTCGTGTGACAAACTCTTAACTCGAGCGGAATATGCTGTATTCCAAACTTGTTACAGAATATACTATTCTGTTTGAGTTATGTATACAGATTACAGACTACAAAAACTATAGTTTTTGAAACAAATTAGCTTTTTTAAAGTTGTTATTTCTTCTACATTTATTGAGAGGTGCAGACAATCTTTCTAATGTTAACTTACATTCAACTAGCAGGGCAGGATGATGCACATCTAAATTTACTAGCGGTAGATTGTCTTCAAGTATTGTGCATTCTAAATTTGTAATAACCAGGTCCAATTAGCGCTTATTTATATGTAAAACAACATAATTTAAATTGTTTAATAATATAAATATGTTTGACCATATTACAGGTACTTTATAGTTTGAAGTACATGTAATATGGTCAAATTTAATTAAATACCCTATGTATGAAAGATATATGGAGAATGCAATACATAAAATTCCCTAATTTTTCTACGTATAAAAAATTAGAAGTTTAAAATAAACGGGCATTCTTTGCGACTCTAAAATATCCCGGTCTAAAACCGACATTAAAACCATCTATTACGCTGTTTTAATTAAAAAAATCTGACCATAAATCATTAAATACCATCGCCTATATATATTTACGTTTTAACCCCCGATGTCTGCAATTGGATTAATTAATCACATCATTTGGCCGTTTCCTTTGGAGAGGCAACCAATCAAAAAGGAACATTAGTCACTTTTTGGGAAACCTCTTGGATTGCAACATTTATTAATTAACTGGAGCGTCATGTTAGTGGTTTTATTAATGACGACATTGATTCTAAAGCGTCCAGACCAGGCTGTTGCCTTTCTGAGTTCAATGACCCTATTTTAAAAGATTTCAGGATAACTTATCCTTAGAATCTTTAAAATAGTTCTTTGTTGTAAATATTCTTTATGCAGTTAATATTTACAAGAACCAATCATAAATTGCAATATAGGACAAGTTTAATTCAATTTGTAACAAAGTTTTTACTGAAATCATTTAGTAAAATGTTTACTTTTAACTAGTAAAATGGTTTTAAAACTTGATTGTATGCGTAAAATAGTGTTTTTTAGAAACCAATATTTATACACTAGTATTAATAACCTTTTAATAATAAATGAAAATAATGGTTTTCAAGAAAAACAACTTAACTTAAAATTTGATACACTTCCAATAGTACAACTAAAAAAAATATTGAGATGTATAAAAAGAAATAAAGAAAAAATTAAAAAATCCTTTGACAGATGTCAGATTTAGTATAATTGGGTAGACCATAATTTTTTGGAATTGAAACCACTCGATTAGTCCAAATCACAGTCGGCCAATCACTGATGCAACAACGGCAATAATGAGTTCAATATTACTTATTAGGCAGGGCGGTTATAATGGATACCTTTATATGGTTATTTAAAAAAAATAATGTCAGTATTATGGGATAGTAACAAAAATCCAATATTTTAAAACTTTTAATTTGAGACATATTAAAAAAGCAGGTGTGTCGGTCAGTGGAATTTTAAATGTTTTTAAATAATTAAGAAATAAACAATTTAGAAAATCTTAAAAAATTTACATTTTCATTTTTTATATTTATACTACTATAAATTTTTCAAACAATTCTTGGATTTTGAACTACTGGGCCAATTTGTCCTACCATTTTTAAATTTATCCTACTGTGCAAGTTGTCGCTACTCACTAGATCTATTTACTAGATGATTAGTTAAAAATGCACTGTTAACCGTTTAAAATTTAAACTTAAAAAAATTTAATCTTTCTATGAAAAACACATGACGGAAACGCCGCTAATGCGGTCGGTCAGTTTTTTTTGTTTTATTTTAATCTCCCCATTTCGAAGCCCGCATTCTGCAAAGCTTAAGAAATGTAAAAATTATGGTTGTGAATTCGGTAACAAAAATTGATTTTTTGAATGTTTCAGTAAGTATGTCTCTTAAGAGACATACAATTGTTTAAATTAATTCATTGAATTTATTCTGGATTTAAATATAATTAAGTCTATAACATTGAACTAGAACTAGACTTTCCTGGAAACAACATATAAACACACTAGCATCTAAACTTACATCACTAACATATCAATTAAAAACATTAAACTATCACATTAACACCAAAACGGAACTAAACATTTATTATTCAAATGTATCCTCTCGAATTAAGTATGGGATTATATTTTGGGGAAATTCCACTGATGTAATAAGAATAAAACTCCTGCAAAAAAGATGCCTAAGAAGCATTTAATCTACAGCACAATGACTCATGTAGACCATTTTTTTAAAAGTTTAAAATTCTCATAGTAACTTTATTTATATACTAGAATGTGTTATGTTTTTAAGGAAAAACTCAATTTTTTTTGATAGACAATTCTTAACTCATACTTATGAAACTAGACATAAAAAAGTTTTAATTCCTGATAAAACAAATTTGTCATTACTTCAAAAAAGTGGAAAAAATAATAAAAATTTATAATCACATTCTACATCATATAAAAACACTAAATGATACTATCTACTCCCACCTTTAAAACGCCCTTTATCGTACATGTTTCCATGACACTAAGTGACCTTTTAAATACACATTGACAAGTTGTGGCTTTATGGCTCTTTAGTCACGGGCTGAAGTTAGCAACGGGTTTTTAGTCACGGGCTGAAGTTAGTTTTAACTTAGTTGACAGTTGTCAAATGTCATAAAATCGTTAAAAGAAATTGCCTTTGTTGTAAAATAATACTAAATGTGAAAATTATTTTATTATCTCAATACAAAAGTATTAAATAGTTTCTCAACGCCGATATTTGAAAAGTTTATATGAACATTGTACTGACCTTTTAATTTCGCCGGCAGTAAACTATAACTTAAATTCGGGCACGGACTCCATTGTAAAGTGATCATAAACCATTTTCTTTACTTTCACTTTGAAAAACTATCAATTTTCAAGAAATACATATCGATTTATAACCTTTATAATTGTGTTTATAGAATACAAAAATTTGACATTTAACGGTAACACACAGATTCCTCTATTGTTTCATAGATGGCGCTCTATACAAATTTTTGATTTAAATCATTTAAAGATAATAATAAGTATTTGTAGTAGAAAAAGTATAGTTGCACCTCGTTTATAAAATTTTCTATACACTCATTAATTTAGTCACTCGCTCGCAAGCTCGCTCGTGAAGAAATTAAATTCGTGTATTAAATGGCGTTTAACAAACTTGATACATAATATACTATAAACTTGAAATTTTAAAAATATTACAACTTCAGTGTTTTTACTCCACAGAGGAATTTTATGATTATATTTTACAATATTTTAGTTGAAAGCCTATTTTAAAACCTATTTTACCAATTTGTTATTTTATCTTTACCTTGCATGTTCAATTATTGTTATTACTTTGTGTACTTGTATTGTATTACTGTACAGCTATTAATTTTTCTTTGTATTGACGTGTTCGTTGCCCAAGAGGCTTTTTTGAATAAAGAATATTATTATTATTATTATTATTATTATTATTTGTTTATTGAGTTTTAAATTGATCATTGTCGATAATAATTTTAATAATTTTTATAATAAATTATCCATAATTTTATTTTGAATTAAACTGTTATGTTATACTTTTTTTCTAACCTATTTCTTAAAAAAAATTGTTACTGAAAAAAGAAAGTTGTTCGATCGCGAGTCGATCCATACATTTGAAGATACATAATATTATATAATTATATGTAAAAAATATAACCTTCTGCCAAAGCTTCGGCTTCTGCTAAAGTTAAGCCTAATTTCAGCCAAAGCCCATTTTCTTCCATAGGCGCCGGCAGGGGAGGGTGTAAAATTAAAATACTATACGAAAGCGCATTTAAATCTCATTTAAATGTTTAAACATAGATACTTGAAATTGCACGTAATTTATTTTGCCTCCCCCCACGAAATTTGGGGATTTAGAGGCAGTCGGTTAAATGTTTGGCTTCGGCTAAACCTTCATCTCAATTTTAGCCGAAGCGAATGCTTGGTCGAGGGTGGCATTTTGCATTATAGCAAGAAATATGGTCGCGGAAACTTAGTTGCTACCTGCTTTCCAACCCCTTCCCTTTTCGAATCATATACATAATAATAATCTATAAAATTAACTAATAATAAATGACTTGATTGCAAAATAGCAGTATGCGGGTGTTAAATCCTATTAAACCAGTAACTTAGCGTTTAACGTCAATATAAATATTAAAACTTAATTAACGATAATAATCGGATAAACTTTAATTACTTTTCGTCAACTTATTGTAAGTTAAATGCATGCAATTAAATATCCAGTAAAATAACTGCTTTCCATTGGATTAGAAATACAGTACTTAATTACAGTTGTTGGGTTCGTTTTGTGCTCATCAGGACTGTCGTTTATAATAATAGAGTGAGATTTAACTAAATCGATAACAAATTATAAATTGCTTTGTTATTTACTGAAAGAGAATTTGTATTTTTAATTTTAAAAGGTATATTTTTTAGCTTTTTAATTTAAATCGTGTTACAGATTACATGTTTTAACGGCTGGGTAAAATGAGATAAAAATATTTCAATATTTTTAATTTAAAATAATGTATTTTTCAAATGAAACTGTATATGCCAAAAATGATTAATATACATTTTTGGTTCATTTTTATATTATAAAATTGATTTTAATTAAGGAGAAAAAAATAATATTATTTTATTAAACGAGGCATTTCATTTAAAATCGTTAAGCAAAATATTGATTGAATTCTTTTTCTTCTTACCAAAGTTTAAAGGTTATAAAAAGGTTAGCCACAGCCCACAATTAGTTATATTGTTGAAATAAATTACGGTTTAAACAATAAAATAAAATTCCATTCAAAAATTTTAAGGAGTGATTCTATAGAATCAAAATGTGAAAAAAAAATTCTATGAACATGGACATTTACAAGGGAGCTAAGCCCCATTAAAGATGGCTAAGACAAAATAAAACATTTTCAAAGCGACTTTTCTTCGTTTTAGACCTGAAACAGGAGGATTTTTCTGTATAAAATTAAATGAAAAGTCATAAAATAGAAGTAAAATATTTTATAACGTAACTCAAAAATAAAATGGGGTGCCCCCCTGTTTGAGTCCCCATGATAACATATCTACAAAGAAAAAAATAAAGAACTGATGAGCAAGGCTCAAATTTATTTAAAAATCTAAAAAACTGTTAAAAAAAATAACAGTAATGATTAGAAAAAATAGCACAATCTACGACCTTGTGGACGTAACACTGCTGCTTGTTTACTTGAACCAGTAAATTTAAATCTTCAACCATTTGGTGGATGCACTCTAAACTAAATTACATGTTTTTTTATCAAATATTTTTTTTTATTTATTATTTTTTACATTTGATGGCAACAGTTGATATTATTGTAGTATAGTATTTTCATTTTACCAATTCCCTAAAACACACATGCGTTAAAATATTACATGCATGTACTCGGTAAGCTATTGGCTATCATGCCAAAACTCCCTTTGGTGTTTTTGAAGTTTGGTGCAAAAAGGTTCTACGCATCGGCGATGCGGCATCGCCATCCTACCAATTATTTCCATTCTTGTCTGTCCTTTGCCATGTTCTTTTCTTGTCCATGTGGAATCTTATTTTATAAGTTTTTCATTAACTGTTCTTCATGTGTTATTAGGTCTGTCATTCGTCTTTTTCCTGATATCTTATAGTTAAGTGCTTATCGAGCTATGCCTTTGTTATTTTTTCTTAGTCTGTGTCCCATCCATTTTCATCTACTTTTCCTAATTGTTTTTTTACAAATAATGTATTACATCTAATAAAACTATTTTTAAATCGAAAATTAAATACAGGATGGAAAAATTTGGATGAAAAAACTTTTGGGTTTTAAAAAATTCATAAACCAAAATTTAACCTTAAAATTTTAAAGGTAATTTTTTAATATACAAAAATAATATTGTATTTTTTGAAAAAAAAATTTAACAGCCTTTCAATTACAATTTCATAGACAAAAAGATCTACCGCCTTGAAATTTAGGGGTAGTTTTATATTATAAAATTTTTATACTTCCGTAACGCTGCAAAACTACTACATTCTACTATTAATTTAAATTACAAATACTTATTATTATTTTAAAATGATTTATTTTAAATATTTGTATAAAGCGACAATAGAGTAACCATTCCAATTTTATGTTAGAAACTTGGAAATCTGTATTACCGGCGGCCTGTCAAAAATATTAACTAGTAAATCGAAATGTATCCCTTGAACATGGACTAAACACCGGTTAAAATCGATGTAGAAGCAGTTTTTCAGATTAAGTGAAGATTATGGTTTATGGGCACTCCACCCTGAAATCTCCACCCTTACGGATAGTTAATCAGTTAAATTAAAGTCCAACGTGTATTTAAACTGTTTAAATATTGGCGTTGAGAAACTATTTAATACTTTTGTATTTTTGTATTAAGGCAATAAAATAATTTTTAAATTTATTATTTTAACGATTGTATGACATTTGACAACTACTTAAAACTAACTTCAGCCTGTGACTAAAAACCGGTTGCTAACTTCAGCCCGTGACTAAAACGCCATAAAGTCACAACTTCTCAATGTGTATTTAAAAGGTTACTTAGTGTCATGGAAACATGTACGATAATTGGCGTTTTAATAGTGGGAGTATAAAACTTTTTTTTTATTTATATATAAAAAAACTAACAAAATTGGCTAATAATAAATTATAATAATAAATATATTTATGATGAAAATTTGTTTTAAAATTAAAACTAGAAATACCTATAGGTAAATACAATATTGTAAATAATTGTATATTTTAAATCTTCAAAAATGGCATGTTTCTATTAGACAACATGTATTTACGTCATAGGATTTAACCTTTATACATTTTAATGGGATATTGTTAAATCTCAATGAGGACAGAAAAGATAAATTTGCACCGTGTAATAAGGCTTAGAGTATAATAAGGCTTATCTCAAAAAGGAAATATAATCCAGTATAAACTATATCCCTAATATTTCTTTTTATACTCACAATATTAAAAAGTACAGCTTATAAGGCATAATAATGTAACGCATAATAAAGCATGTTTCTTCTTAAAAGTTGGTTTTATTTAAAAGCATCATTCCAAAAAAGATGAAAAGGCGAATGCCTTAATGAACGACCTAGGCCATATTAGGCTAAATAGTACCATTATTTTGTTAATATTGTCGTAAAAATTACGGCGCATGAAGACCATTCATTTAAATGGCATCATGACATTTAAATGAATGGTCATGTCATTATAATGTTTAAGTAAAATTATATAAAGCGATTAGATGGACCTTATTATTCTTCGGTACCTTACAACTTAATAATATATTTATTAAAATACCCCAATTTCATTTAAACATGTAATTAACTTTTACAGGTGCAATTACCAATACAATGGCGGCATACATTCAATTTAAAAAGATTGATTATCGCCTAGGTTGTATAAATAATTTTCTTCCTACCCTATGATAAAGTTGAATTTTACTATATCTATAGATGGCGAGAAAGTAGGTCTTTCTACGGCTAGGTTTGCAAAAAGCTACACAAAAGGCTAGGCAGTAAAACATTTTCTTACTTATTCCAGAAGAGATAAAAATATATTTGGGTCAAACAAAAGCTGTATTCTTATCTAGAATAATCGGCTTGATAAAATTTAATATTAGCAGCTCAATATATCTATATATATATTGATGTTTTTTCGGGATCTGCTCCGAGTTGTCAGTTTTTGGTTCTTAACCGTATGTCAGACATCGTGACGTTTCGGTATCATCTTTAGGGCTACTGTTGCTACTCTGCTGCGAGTTAAACGTGGAGCGAGCAGTGGTATTTATGGTAGTAAAGGGCTATTTATCCCTAACTATATTAAAATTATTATAAGCAAATTATAGCCCAGTGGCGTCCCGGCAACAAAAAAATGTGCGCCACTGACTTTTTTGTAATTTTTATAGTTTTTTGTAGTAAGCAACAAACCTTTTTAATTTTTACCATTTTTTCGTATCTTGATTCGTTTTTGATAAATAATAAAAATCACTTTATTGCATGTCCCTGGATCAATAATAAAAATAATAAAAAAACGTAAATAACAAGAATACGCAAGTAATGTAACTTTAAAACTTGATAATAATTTAAGCTAAAACTGTGTAACTCATTTTGCCAGTGGCGTACGCAGTGGTAACGCCGAAAATTTAAAACGCTTTACTAAAACCTCACTTAATAAATTTATTTATACTAAATTTTGTAGTAAAGAAAACAAAGGTGTTTAAATCCGGTGACCTGGGTGGCCATGACAATTTTTTTATTGCCTGCAATAATTTTTATAACAATTTCCAAAACTAATAATAATAATAATATTATGGGAAAAAATAACAGGTACAACCCAGTTTTTTATACTTAGTTTGGTAATTTTTTACTAGTTGTCCCAGGGACAAAATCGGCTAACTGATTATTAAGATATTTACGAAAAAAATTGTATGCTTAAAAAGACGATTACCGGACCTATACCGGGTGTATCTGAGAATAGGCGCACCCCTGTAACTTTTTTATTTATAAAGATGGACACATGAAATTTTGCATGGTTAATAAGGAGTACAAAATAAATTTTTTGAACTTCCGGTTTCGCCGGCAATGATACCAACTTTCGATTTTTAAATAGAATGCCCTATATATTTTTACATATTTGGAATTCTGAGGAAATTCTAAGTCAGACAGCATCCTCAAATGGACCTTTTGACGTTTCGTCATCAGAAAATGTATCATCATAAAGATCAATCTAGAGTGCTTTGAACTATCTTATTTTTTTTCTAATGGATCCACACAATGCCTGAAAAATAGAACTTGCCTTAGAAAGTTGTTATTCAGCTATTCCCAGCAGTCTAACCTTGTCAAAATTCGTTTTTCTCAAATAGTTCAAAGCACTCTAGATTGATCTTTATGATGTGCATTTTCTGATGACGAAATGTCGAAAGGTCAATTTGAGGATGCTGTTAGACTCAGAATTTACTCAGGATTCTAAATATGTAAAAATATATAGGGCGTTCCATTTAAAAATCGAAAGTTGATATCATTTCCGGCGAAACCGGAAGTTCAAAAAATTCATTTTGTACTCTTATTAGTGGCATTTTATATCCTAATTAACCATGCTAAATTTCTATCTTTACAAATAAAAAAGTTACAGGGGTGCCCCTATTCTCAGATACACCCGGTATAACATATGTTTATATCAACTTTTCGTCTTAAAATCATTCAAAGAATCACCCCTTGAAGTTTTGCCAAGTTTTAGTTTAAACTGCTAATATTACATTTTATTAAGCTGATTTTTTTACACAAATAAAACAGCTTTTGTTTAAACAAAAAAGTTCATTAAAATCGTAAAAATCTCTTTTATTTAACATATTATATATCCTACGATCCTTTTTATTTATTTAATATTTTCTCTAGTCTGCAAATAACCGGGATAAATTTATTAAATTAAAATTAAATTGGTTGCATTTTACCGTTTATTTTTTTTTTAATATTCTACGTAATTTCTGTTACGTCCGTTAGTTTTAGACCCACGGGCGTATTAAATTTGAACCTTAAACTTTAGTTTTAGCTTAAAAGGTTTATACTACCATATTCTAAACTATTTTAAAAGCATCCTTCTCCAATAGATACATAATATAATATCAACATTATTAGCCTTAACGTAGCCCTTAGACATTATTTATTATTGTATTAGTACAATTATAATTTTCTAATACTTCTAATCCAATAATGATAAAAATATTATACCCCTTTAATTTTTATTATCTCCGCCTATGCCTCTAAGCATCTGTCATTCATATTAAGTAATGTTTTTTAGTTTTGGTTAAAATATAAAATAGTACCTACTAATATTTTACTCGGAGGAGAAGGTCTATTGGTGCATAGCACATAAACATTTGTTCTCCTAATAACATAATCTACTATTATCTTCAATAAAAAACCTCCTGGGCTGTAAAAATAATTTAGACCAATCAGGTAGAGTTTCTTACCTCACAGTCTGTAAAAACCCCGTTTAGACCAATCAAAAAATCGATTACTCTTATACCTACCTGACCAATCTCAATTGTACGTTTTATGTATTGTTTCACAAATAAAATTATGCCTTAAATATAAAATGTCATGTAGCTGAAGTGCCTTTTTGAGCTTTGCTCAATTTTAGGCCCTCGCTACGCAAGCCATGCAAAATTTGAGGTCAGCACAAAAAGCCTTATGACAATAACTATTAGATAATAATTAAGCGGTCTAAAAATTAAATTTTATTTTCGTCAACAATCGACAGTAAATATAATATAATTATGCCCTAGGCACATACAAATTTGTATGCGGCTATTAGTTTATTGAATGTACCTAAAAAAATCAAATCAAATATGGAAACCAAAGTAAACACAGATAAACAATTTTATAAAAAAACAGAAAAAAATAAAAACAATCCGATACGAAAGTTAAAAGTCCGATGAAACCCATTGTCTTAATTTTAAAAATTAATTATAACTTTTTGTTTCCAAGCAAATTAGGGAAATTATGAATGGGACTTTTTTCGGCTCACTGGTTTCAGACCCCAGTTTCATGCAAAACAATGAAAAGCTTAAAACTCAGCAGAATCTCCAGAAGTATTTATTTTTGTTTTCGTATAACTATAAAAGGAAAAGGCTTTTAATAATACCAAGATTAACTCGATTAAGTTTTGGTAGAATCCATTTCTGCTAAATTTATTTTATAATTTAATTTCTTAAGTCATCCAATTCTATAAGCTCAGAGATTATATCCTTCATAAAAAAATTAAGGGCTTTCTTTTATGTAATTTTTTTTTATTAAAAATATTTGTACTTAGGTATTGTATTAATTTTGCAAAAAATTTTTCTTTACATTATCATAGTAAATTTATTGCAAAATTTGATGTAGCAGAAAAATTTAAGTTTAAATGGCTATTTTGTATTGGTGAGGAAAAATTATTTTATCTTCAATCAAAAAACCTCCTAGGCTTTAAAAATATTTTAAAATGTTTTTTAACCCCTTAAAAATTCGACTACTGTCAAATCTAATTTAACCTTAGTTTCTATTTTTAATAATTAATATTATTACTTATAAAATTATGCCTCGGGGATAAAATATTGTATGCCATGCGGCTGAGACGTGTCTTATTGTCTTTGCTCAATAGTAGGCATTCGCTACGCGTCGACATTAAAATATACAAAAAGACTCACTTCTCAGCCTTATGACATAAATAATTAATATTATTAAAAAAGCTTATTTACCATTAATGGTAAAAAGGGTTTTGTATTATACATAGTAATAATTAATTCATTATTAAATAATAAACTTTTATGTAAAAATTTAAAATATTAAAACTTCCTTTTCGCAACATAAATATTGAATTACTTAAGCTGTGCTACGTGTACCCAGTAAAATATAATAGTAAAACAACTTTACTAAAGAACATTCATTTTTGTATACCCTCCAGTCAAAATACGTCACTGTTTTTTATTATTTATTTCGACTAAACTAAAAAGGCTCTACAGCTTTCACAGCTTGCCAGATTTTACACTTTGTTTTTTTCATGGTTTACGCTTTACGCTTTTCGTTATATGTGAAATTGAGGAAGGTTTTAACATCGGGATATTTAAGACAAAATTTGTACGTATTTTGTAATAATATTTTAAATATAAAAAAGAAGAAAACTTTTTAATAGTACATAAATTTTTTTTATAAAAGAATTACAAAAATCATTTATGTATTATTACTTAAAACCGTAACTTTAGAAAAAAGAGAAATATTAATTAAGATACGGTTCGACAAATCATAATTTTTTGTTTAGCATTTCGTTTTTGTAATAAATAAATAAAAACCAAACAAAAACTATTTTTTTAACACACTGAACTCTGAAATCTTTTCTCACAAGTGAAACACAATGTTTTTTCTACGACCCTTTTATTTTTTATTATATTCAAATAAAAAACAAAATAACCTAAAAACGTTTTTGACTGCTGTTAAAATTAGTTTCATATTTTAATTTTTAAGGTATAAGTGTTCTAAATGATATTTAGACATATGTACATATCCAAATACAATACAAATTTTGAAACGACTGTCAAATGATGCTGTCAATTTCTTTTCACACAGACCTATCATTTTTCAGACAGAAATGTCACTTTACATTCGTGTTTTGCCTTAAGGCAATTGCCAATGAAAAGATTTATTTTCTAAGCAGCGATGCCATTACAAAATGTGACTTTTACCTAGTGGTCGTAGAAAAAAATCTTTAATCCTATCGCATCAAACATTTTGCAGAATGCCTTAAACAGCGTACGTAGTAAATTCGCATATTGCCCAAAATGGTAGTGATTTTGCACAATAAATTGGTCTGTTTGCAGAGTATCTAGACATTTCGAACATTGCCGGATTTTTTACTTTGCCATATATACCGCAAGAAATTTATAACTTTAGTTCCTGTGCAAAAAATAATTTAGCTCACCTGTTTAGAAATTAAATGGGTGTTAAATAAATTAAATTATTACAATAATAGCTGCGAAAAACTAATTTAGACAATTAGGAAACAAAGCTTTCGCGCAAAACTTAGGGCTGATAAGCAGAACTAAAGGAGTCTTGAAATCCCATATATATTTGTTTTTAACTTTTTGGCCTGGACACAAATCCTTTTGCTGGGGAACCCCCTGTTAGTGTTGCCAGACGACTGTTAATATAAGCTACTGACGATTACGATTTTTTAAAATTTAGTTTAGTTTTCTTTGCGATACCTACGCCTCTTTAGCGTTATAAAGTATCTTCTCAAAAATTTTTCCTACTATATCAGTTACTCTACCACAAAGTGTAATGGGTCACGACAGACACTCAGCGCTTGCATGATTTCATTGGGTTATTGATGTTGATCCATAAGAACTTACAGCCCCCTTGTCGAAAAAAAATCGAAAAGGGTATATTTTCTGGCTGACCAATTTAGTAAAATATTTACTTTACAATAACGTTCATCACAATGGATATTATAATTATTAAATATTTTTTAATTTCACATTTACAAAATCTGTAAAAGTTAAAATACTAAAACAATATTTTTATCAAAATTTATCAATCTAAAATGTTTCTCTATTCAAATCGAAACTCAAGGATTCAAAATGAATTGAAATAATTAAATGACGCCTTTTAATCTCCCCACCACCCTCCAACAAACTGCAATAAAAGATCTGAAAGGACTGACAATTTCAGAAATAAACCAAAAGAGAAGCGACACCACTAAATTTGCGGTTTTGTAGGTTTGTCAGTTCATTTTCAGCTCCTATTTATTACTAATCGAAAATTCAGGTTTTTTTTAAATAAATTAGTGAGTTACTTTAAAAATCGGTTATTTTGAATGTGAAAATCTTAAATTATTTGTAATAAGCAATTACATAATAACAAAAGAGTATAATAATAAATTTAGAGGAGGAATTAGCAATTTTAAAAATTTCTAAATATTTATAAATTTATATTTAATAATAATGTAGGAACATACAACAAATAAATAAAGTTATAAGGATTCAGATAACAGATCTTTCATTAATTGCCAAATTGGCCATTGGCAATGCCAATGTGTTCAAAAACATGATTTTAAATACCCTATTTTTTTTTTATAGTGTTTGTAAAAAGTAAACCCAAGTAAAGTCTCTTATTGATTTGTCGTCGTCTTTTCTGTTTCTTTGCCTTTTTGTTTCTTCTTTTTGTAATAACATGTCTATATAAACTTTTCTTTGTTTCCATGATATGTTCGACCAAAAATGTTAAAATATATCTGTCCTTTCTTTTTCGTTGAGTTGTCTACATTGCAACTTCTTGTTTTTTAATAATTTTTTGCAGTAACAAGCCTCTTTTACTTTTTCTTGGAACTTCATAATTTTAAACTCCATTGCGCTTTTGTTTGCCATAATAGTTCTCTCCTATTTACCGTTTTCGTTGGTTGATATTTTTTCCAACATATTTTCTTTCACATTATGTCTTATTTCTTTTAGTTCTAACATTTTTCGGTTGTTCTTCAATACCTACTTCAGTCAAGCTTTCTTTAGGTCACTACTATAATTTTATTTTTTATAGTTGGTATCATCTCTATCTATATTTTCTGATTTTTGATTTCTTAGATTGTCTTCGGATCCTACGTGCTCCTTTTCGTTTTCATTTTCAGTTCCACAAAAATTTTCGCCGTTTGATAAAAAGTTAAATAGCTTGTGTACGTCGGTTTCGTTATATAAAATGACGTCGTTAGATCATATACCAGAATTTTCTATATCTAGTGTATAACTGAAACTCATGTTACAGTCTAATAAGTCTTGTACATCACAGTCAAGAATTAAAAAATCTTGAAGTGTTTGGTCACATTTATTTTAGAAAGTCTTGTTGGAATCGTTTTAAATATCAAACATTGTTTTAGTTCGTTTAAAAAATGTCCAAAAATTTTAATCCATTACCTACTAAATATACGAAAATGTCCATATATAATGTTCATAATCAAATTACTAGGCTAACATTAGTTTTTTGACAAGTAACTTATAAAAAATAGTAAATAAAACTAACCAGAAGCGATGGTAATAACTTTTCTGTCTTTAAACACTTTTTTACAAATAATAATTGTAAATTCGCAGGAACAATTATTTATACACGCGTTCTTAATAGCCATTGATGCACTTACGCTTTTTTCTACTTTGAAATTGACAATGTGGTAGTATCGACATTTTCTGTTTGAGCCTTGTTAACAAATAGAGCCATTTAATGGTGCTTGCCGGTTTATAGATGGGTAGATATTAAACCGGAACAGGAGATGGCACTAAAACCCGGTTCTCTAATAATAGTGGTATAACGTCTTTTTAACAAACCTGTATGTAAAAAAAACTTTTACCACTTCAGGATTTTTACCATTTTTAACTTATTATCTTTCTATATTCTTTCCCAATGGATTTTAATAATTTAGTATTGTTTTTTATCTTTATACTTTAAATAAATGTTATTAATTTAAAAAAAACAAATTTGTTTTCAATTAATAACTTGTTAAAATTAAAAACAAAGAAAAAATCATACCATTTATTTCAGGTATACTAAATTAGGTTTTCCTTAATATTTGCTAGGCCTATTTTATTTTTTTTTAATATTTAATAGGTAGGTAGTTAGTTTTATGTTCATTGACTAATAAAGTGCTAATCTTGTGAAATAATTGGTAAATTATTTCATTATCCTAATACAAAAATAAATATTTTTAAATAGTTTCTCAATGCCAATTCCTGTTTTAAAAGTTTATATGCCAGTTTGTACTGACCTTTTGATTTCGCCGACAGTAAACTAGATTTAACTAATAAAGCATTCAAAATTTTAGTTGAAGACTACACTGTGAAGTGCCCATAAAACATTGTTTTTACTTTTACTGTGCATACAATTTTGACATTTTGACTGATGGTAATACAGATTCCCAAGTTATAAATTCTTACGCGAGTTACTCTATTTTTTATAGATCTCGCTCCATAAAAATATTAAGTTAAAATCATTTTTAGATAATAATTATTTGTCGTAAAAAAAGTATAGTATTTATTAACTTTTGTGGACACTCATTTAATTAAACACTCCCTCGCAAGCTCGCGCCTAATTTAAATTCGTGACTAAAATGGCGTTTATAAAACTTTATACTTATGTATGTGTATGTATACTATTACGTTCTGTAGACAAAAAACTGTTATTTTAACACTTAATATACAGGGTGTATCACGGTCGATGGTAGGTTAGACGTTTATGGAGAACGGCAAAAGATTTCGAATTGAAATTTTTATAGCAATTATAATATCATTTAAACTATTTTTCTAAATTATTTTGAACAAAATACCTCTTCCGGTTTTAACGGAAGCGACATCAACTTTGTTATTTTAAATGGATCATCACCATTTTTTTTACATTTCTAAATTCCTACCATCATTCCTTGTAAAATGGCTATACCATGTCCTATACCTAAACTTAATAGTTTTTGAGTTATTATTTTTTTTTGTAAAATTCGGTCAGTTTCACCCTTAACAAAAAGAGCTTATAACTTTTTTATTATTAGGTTTGCTGATATTCGGTTGGATTTATTGGAATCCTGAAGAATTCTTTTAAAGATTCCATGTAATTTATTTTAATATTTTTAAAAAGATACTTGATAAAAAACAATGTGAATGTAGCTAACTTAAAACAGCAATAACTTTTTTATTTTCAATGGAACGCCCTGTATATTTTAACATAATTAAATATGAAATTATAATACCTTTTCATTGGTATAACTATTCCCTATACCTTAAGTTAAGAATAACAAAGATATTTTACAATTCCTACTATTTATTATGTATTTTAAATTTTTAAATATTAGTTTTAAATTAATAAACAATACAAGTGGAATCTACGAATGAGTTTCAAAAATCATATGACAAAAAATAATATTAATAAGAACAATATTTTTTTCGGTCTTTGTAAATAAAAGCACTCTCTAAAAATGAATTGGTCAAAAATGACTAATTTAATAGTTATTAGTGGCTGCTTTTTCACTTGTACCATGGTTAACCATGGTATCCCAAAATTTAACAGTCAATTCTTACATAATTATGTAAAATTGTCCCCTGAATCCAAAAGTTAAAAAAGTAGAACAGTTTTTGAGATATAGAACCTTCATTAAAAGATATATTATTATTTACTAATAAGGTTATAAATACATTAATTAAATAAAAGTAACAAAAATTGTTAATAAAATAGTTAAAATGGAGGAAAATCACTATTCAAATGAAGTTTTTATGAACTTGTTTATTCTATTGGCAATATGACAAACTTATTGATAGAAAATGAAGAAACTTTTTGTTTGTTGTACTTTTAATTTGGTATCCATTAAAAATAAATATCGGGAAAGTTTTGTAATTCATACCAAATTAATATACATAAGCAACATTTTTTTAGTTTTTCTTTATATTATTAGGTTAATTGTAAAATATCTTTCTTAATATTAACTTTAGGTATAGGGAATAGTTATATCAATGAAAAGGTATTATAATTTCATATTTAATTATGTAAAAATATATAGGGCGTTCCATTGAGAATAAAAAAGTTATTGCTGTTTTAAGTTAGCTACATTCACATTGATTTTTTACAAGTATCTTTTTAGAAATATTACAATAATTTACATGGAATCTTTAAAACAGTGCTTTAGGATTTCAATAAATCCAACCAAATATCAACAAACCTTATATTAAAAAAGTTATAAGCTTTTTTTGTTGAGGGTAAAACTGACCAAATTTTACAAGAAAAATTAATAACTCAAAAAGTATTAAGTTTAGGTATAGGACATGATATAGCCATTTTATAAGGAATGATGGTAAGATTTTGATCCATTTAAAATAACAAAGTTGATATCGCTTCCGTTAAAACCGGAAAAGGAATTTTGTTTAAAATAATTTAAAATAGTTTAAATGATATTATAATTGCTATAAAAATTTCAATTCGATATCTTTTGCCGTTCTCCATAAACGTCTAACCTACCATCGACCGTGATACACCCTGTATATGTATAATGTAAAAGTTAACTAACATGCAGACATGATGAGGAAAATCACAAATTAATTTATGTTATAAGTAGGCGGTGCATCTTGTTTTTAAGCAACGACTTATTTATTTGTTATACACATTAAATTAAAGAACTGTCCATTTGGCAAGCGTCATAAGTTGGTCCTATATTTTTTAAACAATGCATTGCTATGTCAAAAGGTTTCAAAACTTAATGTAACGCGAGTTACCACTTTTTGTTGTTTACTTTTTAAAACCAAATTTATAAAAACATTAATATTTGTATAGTTTTGTATGTTTAACCTTGATTAATTTTTGTTATTTAATAGTGGTTTTATTGTTAATTACGAAAAAATTATAAAAATTTTGTGAAAATTAATTTGCGAGTGAATTTTATTTTCTAAAAATAACAATATAAAAGAATTTTGTCTATTATAATATTAATTTAATTGTTTACGAACAGTACAAGTTTGTAAATTAAATTTTTTATGTTGGTTAAACTTTTAGAATTAAGTTATGTCGTTTTACTGCCAAATAATATATCTGTTTGTAGCGCGAGTTACCATGGAAGGTCCCTTTTATTGACAGTGTTTGAAACATGTTTTTTTATGCTTAGTTATAAGACGAGCGAAATTAAATTTGAAATAATATAATTTATAATAATATAATTTAAATTATAAGTATTATTTATGTATGTTAACAAAGGAATAAATGCCAAAGCATATTTTTTAAATCCATTTGATATTTGCTTTGTTCATTGCACATACATATTTTTTAATACGCTTATGTTTTTGTTTGACAAAGCTTGTAAACCCATTATAATGAGCACGAGTACAAACGTTTCTCCCTTAATTTCTTGTTCGGAATCAGAAATTCTAAGCACAAAACATGAAGGTTCAATCCGAAAGTTTTCCCATAAATTCTCTCTAATATCGACTTAATTGATCTGAACTTCCTTATTTGTGTTGTACTTTATTGCCCCTGCTATTCGCAATATATTCTGGAAAGATTGATTTTTAAAGTATCGCTCTTTATATTATCGGGTTTTTGCTTCAGTTTTAATAAACTTTAACCTAAATATAGAATACATAAAAGGGCGAAAACTGTGAAGTATATATAAAAATCTCGATAGACTTTAGCAGATTTAATTTTTTAAATTTACATAATGTGTTAGGGAATAAATTTGCAGAATATTTTCAGATTTTCCCTTTATTTTTTACAGATTTTACAGAAAGATATTTTCATCCAATTGCTAAATTTTAATACATGGCTTCATTAAAAACGTAATATTTTTTTTCAAACGCTGGAGCTGTGTTGTAAAATAACGATGTATCAAGAAATTTATAAGCACAACTTCAAAAGTAAAGTAAATAGAAAAACTATCAAAGTGTAATATTTTCCTGCATGATAAAAAAAATAAATGACTTGCTATAAATAACAATCTTTTACTTCAAAACAAAATTTTTCTTTTTAATATTAAAACTAAAACAATACTACGAGTAGAATTTTTAATTTGTAATATTATGGTTGTTTTATACAAATAAAATTAAAATTGTATTGACCGCAAAATTTAATGCGGGATTTAATAACTAATTTAACACATGTTATATAAATAACGTTTGAATAACCATGCAATTTAAAATTAATTTACAATATTTTTCAACATATAATTTTGTACAGACAAAAATGGAATTGTTACAAAATTTAATTATAAATTTTTATAGATAAATTAATAAATATATTTATAAAATTTTATATTTATACATATGTACATAAGCTTGTTTTTTAACATAGAATTTTACTGAAACTGAAATTAAAAATAAATCGACAGATTTTCGAAAATCTTTTATAAATAAACATGAGAGCCCAAATGGCTCAAGTACTTATTGCCAAATGACAACAGCTTTAAGAAAAGATCTAGAAATAATTTTTTCTACTCATATTGCATATTATTTACATTATTTGGGTTTTTTTGTAAATAATGGTAACCAATATAACCGCCTGGCCTAACAACGGAAATAATCAACTCATTATTCACGTTGTTAGGCATCAGTAATTGGCTGATTTCAATATTCACTGTTATTTAAACCAATCGGGTTTAAATTGGAAAAAGGTAAGGTTAACAGATGTCAGATTTGTTTATAATATAATATCGATGGTTATTTGACAATACATAAATTTTACTGGACAGATTTTTTTTGTGTGGGAGCTTTATCTGAAAACTGGTGAGGCATTATTTTATTAATGTAGAATTCAAATACTTAAGTAAGATCGAATCAAATCTAAAATTTTCATTAAATTTTGTGGCATAAGATATTTTATAAGAACATGTTTAGGAAAATGTAAAATTAGTCTTATCGCTTAAGTTACATTTACTTTACTTTGTAAGATATAGATTTGATGATTACTTTTGTCAAAACATCGTTAGCGACATTTATTTTTTTACTTTTATTATTAAATAAAAAAAAATACAAAAAAAATAATTTATAAAATATCAACAACGATATTTTGCCAAACAATTTTTGAAAATGAAATTGTACATTAGATTTCTTTAAAAAAAAAGATTTTTATTCACAAACCAGTATCTAACCCATGGAGCCTACACAAGGAGCCCGAACTTAATAGACAAAACCTGCCCTCTAAATTGTACAAATTAAGTTTCTTTTTTTCACCACCAGCGGCGCTGATTGTCTATGCTAGCGTTTCGGTACAAATTAAACAATTGTTTCAGAATAAACGGAACACCAGCGCCCTCTTATCTTAGGAAGATTCTTGTTTACATGATGTTCGGACTTCTTGTGTAGGCTCCATGATCTAACCCATGATACCATGATCTAACCGTTATAAATTTGAGTCAAATTATTTGGCTCTAGAACAACATACAATTACTACAAAAAACATTTTTAACGAACCACACTACCTAAAAACAATGTTAAATCGCAAACGCCATGTCTCGGAGTTGCTTACGATTATTTATCGGGAACATATAGGCACTTACGTTATAAATCGGTAACAAATTAAAAAGAAGAGGCGCTTACAATAATAAAAATATTCAAATTGACCAATATTAGATTCTAAAATTGGGATAACTATTATGTTAACATGTGCAGCTTATCGTAATTGACACTTTGATAAAATAAAATGTAATTCAACAAAATTGTCACTTACGATGTTTTGTCAAATAACCATCGATATAATATAATATAAGAGGGGCGACTATATTGATCTTTAAAATCGGGAAAAACTGAGGTTATAATAAATTGATATCAAGAAAATTACCTAATTGAAGTAGAAAAAGCATAGTATTACAGTCGAAATAATGCGCATTATTTACTCGGATGATTTACGTTTCTCGTCTGATGACTCGAGATGCAAAACTCACCCTTGTGAATAATAGCCTGCATTATTTCTCATATAATAATATACTTTTAATTTATTCATCTTTCCTGTGGTTTTCGTTGGATTATTTTTTGACGTAATAATAATGCGTCAACAATAAACAAAATTGTTAAAAAATACGTTTAATTATTTTCCCAGCAATAAAGTAAGTAGGTTATTTTCACTATAATAACGGTTTCATTGTCTAAATTGTGCTTACATAACTATGGAAAGTTTCTATTGGTTTTTAGAAACGTCAAAAAATAATCAGTTAGTCAAACAAAGTTTTAGATCTCTAAAGTTTTTATCTAAAATAAAAAAAAATATATGTGGTATGTCAAAATAGTATAGTATGTATAAAGTTTGTTAAACGCCATTTTAGTCACGAATTTAATTTAGGCACGAGTGAGCTTGCCAGCGAGTGCTTAACTAAAGGAGAATGTCTAGAAAAGTTTATAAACGAGTTGCATTCTACACTTTTTCCATGACAAATATAATTTAAATTTAAATAAAAATAATTATTATTTAAATATTTATATTGAGCAATATCTATAAAATAGAGTAACCATTCTACCTGTATTCTGTCTAGTTTACTGCCGGCGAAATCAAAATGTCAGTACAATGTTCATATAAACTTTTTAAATATTGGCGTTGAGAAACTATTTAATACTTTTGTATATTTATATTAAAATAATAAAATACTTTTCACATTCAGTATTATTTTACATGAATGACACTTTATTTTAACGATTGTATGACATTTGACTATTGTCAACTAACTTAAAACTAACTTCAGCCCGAGACTAAACCGCCGTTAAGCCACAACTTGTTAATGTGTATTTAAAAGGTCACTTAGTGTCATGAAAACATATATGAAATAGGCGTTTTAAAGGGGAGTAGAAACATTATTTTATCTATTCCTGTATATTAAAAGAAAATTTTTTAAAATATAAAGTATAATTTTAACAAGAACTTTGTTACCAAATTATTTTTATTAACAATGGTTAGCTCTTTAGCTATTGACTATTTGTACACTTTCACTCATCTCATTTTTGACATTATTTTTTCCCAAACGGTGCAGATTTAACTAATCAACAAATGTCGGCTTTTTTATAATATTATAATAATAATAATAATCTTTATTAAAAAAAGCATCTTGGTCAATAAAAAAAATATAGCTGTGTAGTGATAAAATACAAGTAAACAAAGTATTAATAATAATTAATAATACAAGGTAAAGATAAAATAACAAATTGTTATATTTGTGTTAAAGCCTATTTTAAAAATGGATACAACATTTTTGAAGGCGATATATTAGAATTGTCCAGCATACACATTTCAATATTTTTGTGTTTTCCTAAACCTAAGATGTTTAACATTTAAAAGTAAATATTAAAGGTAACGTTATATTATGTTAGTTTTACAAACTAGGGACAAAAATGAGCCTGATTTCGGCCCGATATTTTTCGTATATTCTAGTTAGGAAATTTAGCCTACGATATAAAAGTTAATATTATTTAGGCTATGTTAAGTAGAATTGTCAAGATATTAAAAAAATACAGATTTTTAGCCATTTTGAGAAGATAAAGCCCCAGGAAACTAAGAAAAAAAGCAGGAAATGGACTGAAATCAATTTTTTTTATCATTTATGTACGCATAAATAGATGAAATTTATTATATGTTTAAAATTTAAAAAAATATATAAATGTAAGTGAGGACCTCACTGTGAGGTGAGACCTTACCAGTCAACAGGAACTTTAAATATTATAATATCTTTTATTCATTATTGTTAATATTACTAAGTGAGGTTTAAATGTACTTAAATTTAGTTTGACAAAAAATGGACCAGGATACTGAGATTTTTTTTAATATTTCTTTAAAAAAACATAAACACAACCCTAGTGAATTTAATATAAATATTAAATGGCTAAAACTAAGTTAAGTAAATTCTAACGAAACTGGTGGTACTAATATTTGTCTCTTTCATTGATACAATTTACTCAGCTGCATGGCAACGTCGCTTAGCATAGACACTTGCGTGTTTTAAATTTACCAAGATTCTAAGACAAAACCCGTTGGACAAAATATTTGTGACTTTTTATTAAATTTTGAAAAAAAATAGGATAATTTTGTGTCTTTGGGACAATTAAAATGAATATATTTTATAAATTTAATTTTTGAAAAGATTTGGTTTAAGGAGCAAGCCAGGATACTGAGAATTAGGCACTTTGAATAGGATTTTCGACAATAAAATAATTTTAAACTGAATAATTTAAACAAATTAGATTAACAGTTTATTAAGTATATAAATTAATCCGGTTTGAATTACATTTTCCGTAATATAAGCTGGGCTACCAAAACTTCCCCAGTTTGTAAAACTAGCCATTAGTCTATTTATTATTATTTATTAACTTAAATTAAACTAACAAATAATAATTGTTTAAGATTACACAATAATTAAAATAAAAACTTATTTTTTAAATTAAAAAACAAAAAAACTTTATATAAAATTATATAAAATTCGTATTTAACATCTTGTAACAACCCTTTTAGAGTAATAAATATTAAGAAAGATTTGCTGGAAAAACATTTTCTAAATGTTGACAATGCAATAAGTTTTCTTCACATCAGTAAACATTTTATACTTTGTTCTGTTATGTTTTTTTTCTTTCAGACTTTGTTGATATATTTTTTACGTAATTATTTAAACCGCTTAATATTTATTTCTACTATACATTTTTATCCTGGACTTCGTTTTTAGCCACAGTATCCACTTATTAAGAATGGCCTTATACATACATGTATATGGGCATTCAGTTATAATGAACATCATTCAACCTGTTCATTATAAATGATTGTGCTTTCGGATGCCCATTTTTATTAAAATTATTTTTGTAAAAAAGTGTGTGATGAATAAATCATATTTTATAAAATATATTTTTTAACTTAATTAATAAAACACTAATCATCTCAAATGATGGCAAAAATATTATGGAAAACCTTTAATCATGACGTTGAGTAATTGACCTTCTCAAATGTAATTTATTTTGAAATATATATAGAAGGTGTCCCAAATATGCTGCAATAATGGTATATTACGCTAAAGGGAAGATTATTTTAAGCTTAAAAAAAAATTATAAAAAGATCGACACTAAAGGTTTTCGCAATGCGCAATGGCGTTCGATAGCATTATTGAACTACAAGGTTGGTCAACAATATATTTAAAGCACACGAACTGCACATAATTTTAAATATATAAGTACTTTTTCAAAGAAAGAAAGGCAGACGTTTTACTCGACAAATTTTGTACACAAAGTTACAATTGAATATCTTAACCGCGCACGTTATTTGCGTTTCGCGTTGCAAGTAAAAACTGTAAAGCTTTGCTTAGTTTAGTACTCGATTTCGGTATATTATTCTTTATATGATTATATGATTATACATACATACGCGTGAAAATAACAAGGATAGAACGCCAAACAGAAGGCGCTTACAATACGCACGCCTGACGCTCTGACCAATCAAATTCTGTTTGGCATTTTATCCTTATTCTTTTCACGCGGGTATTGAACAACCATCCTTCTCAACGCGGTCGGACTTGGATTTGCAAGCACTGTATAAGGAACAGCGCAGCATGGAGCAGTCAGTCAAGCAATGGTATTCGCGACGAAATAAATAAATATACGTGCAAATAAATAGTCTCTTGGACAGTAGTGAGGAGATCTGCAAATACCCCCCCCCTTATAAACAATCCGTGGGTTATTACGATCCTAATTGTTTAAAATAAATGCATTCAAAAAGCCATGTAAATGAAACTAACATTTAAATTTAGCGCAACGGAAATACAAGTGACATATAAAAGGTAGCGTGCCATTGGGTAAAAAGACTCTCCTGATTAAGTGGGAAAAGGTAGGGGGAAAGAATGCTAGACGCAAGGGAAGATAGGGGAGAACATTCATTCGAGCATTGGAGCAGAGCCGAGCAGGGACAAGGGTTATAAAAATTGTGTGTGCAGAAAAGTGTTGGAATTTGTAGGTTTGTACATTTTAAATAACTAAATTATTGTAGTATAAATATTCCCGAGCATTTTGGTATAATTAGTTTACACAAACACCTTGTGTAAAGATAAATAATCGATCAATTGACTTGGCGTCATCGTTCGATCTATTTAGCTGTAATGGCTGCCGTTTAAAACAAACCACGCTGTAAAATTTACATTGAAAACTAGGTATTTCGTATTATAATTTATATTCTAAGTTATAAACAATTGGTACGTGTATTTTATCTAATAAAAGGCAGGGATTTTTAACGTGTAATTAACAAATTAAAAGAGCAGGAATTTTACGTGGATTTCATCAAATTAAAATAGGCAGGACCGTATTTGATTTAATTAAGCTAAATGACAGGATCGTACTTGAGATTATTTAATTAATTTAAATAAATATTTCAAAAAGGGGATTTAACGTAAACGCTGTGTAAATAAAGTGTATTTAATATCGATTTTCTTAAATACGGGATTTATAAAATTGTACTCGCGGATTCACATTAATGTCCCGTAATTAATTAGTAATTTTACTAGTCATATTTAAATATTTGGTATTACATTTGGAGTGAGTAGCAACAGTGATTGTACGATAGCGACATTTAATTTATCCACTTTCCGTGGAGTCCATAATGCAACAAGCCCATTTTGAATTACTATCCTGTAAATTTTATTAGGTGACGATATGTTGTTTCATCTGGTACCAACGTTGGGCGACGATATATTGTTTTTGTTATTTGTGTCATTTTGATTACCTAGTATTTTATGGTAATTATTAATTTATTAAAGTTTGCCGACAAATGAGGCAAAGTAGACAATTGCGGACCCTCAGTTGAAGCAATTGCGGCCTAATAATTATTTACTCCTTTCCCAACAGTTTATTGAGCCTGAACTCTAATAAATATTACATAAAAATTTATGTAACAGTAAACTTAAATTCAACCGTAAATAAATATAAAAACTTTATTTGGATGATGGAGGCCTATTGCAGACGGAATGCTTGATGAATAAAGTTAAATTTAAAAATACAAAAATAGAGACTAAGACTCAATCTACTTTCACCAAACAAACAAACAAACAAATAAACAAACAAATCAGCAAAAAGCGAAGATAAAAATTAAAAATGAAAAACGAGAGCTAAGCTCTAGTATGAGGTATTATTTATCTAATGGTATTTATATATTTATTTATATTTGGGATGTAGTCGCAGTAAGGAGATATTGTGTGGTTTTAAACGGTTGTAGGAGGTCCTTTTCTTTCAGAGTTCACTAAGTTAAATGTCGTTTGGGTTGCGGTTATTTTTGTTACTCTATCCAAGTAAATACCATTATTGTTTGTTATAAATTGTAAATATTTTATACGTGAAACTCACTCCCATAATCCCTCATTTTGGAAGGTTTTATGAGCGATACTAAATAAAAAATAAACGGGAGCCTTCCGGGTTTTGACCTGAGTTCAAACGTAACTTATTGCCTTTTATTTACTGTATTTTTATTTCCCTTTTTAATACTTTCCCTATGAATACAACACCTTACAAGTACCTTGGGTTACTAAATTAATGAGCTTTATTACCGTAAGTATTTATTTTATTTATTTGTCGTAATTTAATATAACATTTGCCGTGGTGTTATATTTCATTTATCACTTGGGGTGTAACTTTTTACAGATTCTTTGCTGGGGGGGGTGTGTACGCTTACAGTAGTGATATATAAATAATTAGTAGTTAAGTGTTTAGTTAGTTTTATAGTTTCTTAATGTTTTAAGTGTAATTAAGTTAAAAAATAAATAGTTTAGTTCGTTAATAAACAAGTGCGTGTATTATTCACACTACGAACAGTAAAAACGTTACAATACTATTATAAAAATATAAAACTGGGAATACACATTTTTTGTATTTTTTTTCCGTAACCTGTTACGATGACGGCCACGAGTTGGCGCCACTAGCGATGCTGCTTTTGCGTTTGAGGGTATTAAATCTCTTGAGATTTCGATATTGTATAATATACCAATATATATTATACTTTAACTGTTTTTAGGGTACACTTAAAAAATTAAGGGTGCGCAAAAAGAATGACTTCCTATTTGGATTTTTTTTATATTAAATGTCATATTTTGTTTTACTTATTTGGATAAAAATTAAGCTTTAAAAATATCTCTAAAATTTAATTGAAGTCGATTTTTATTATTTAAATATTTCCGTACCACTTCATCTACCTTATAGGAAAAATATAAAAATTTTTGTAGCTAACTTTGAAAAATTTCCAAATCCGAAAATCTTTAAAATATTTCTTTGGGAAACTTGGTTTTTATATAATTCCAATTATTTTTATCGTAAAGTATGGAAAAATCCTTTTGTTGGTGTTAACATTTAATGAAAATATAGTCAGTAGTAATATAAAAAGTGCAATGAAAAAGTAAGAAAATATGCACGAGTGCCTTTCACAGTTTAACTTTTATAAGTAAAGATTGACAAAAATTATCCATACTTTTTCATCAAATGGGTTAAATTTTTTTAGAAAATTTGTTGAATTAAAAAACATTTCGTACCTACCTATATCATTTTCTTCATTAGTCACTTCAGTTATAATAGCTACGTGTCACCCAGTCCCAATGAATTCAATAATTTAAAAGTTTTAATGAGGAATCCACAACTGAGTTATAAGATTTTTTGAAAAGTTCTCTGTTGCTGATCAAGTTAAAATGTCGCGAATTGGAACCCTTTTTTCTGCAGAAATCAATAAAATTATTGACTAGCCTACTTCTAAGAACACCAAAAAGTGGAAACAATTTTGAAAATTGTGTGCCAACAAGTAGCACGTATTTAAACAAACAACTTCAGTGAAGAATATTGGTTTTATTCTGAAGGACTGGGCGGGCAATATGCGTCACTTCACAAAGAGGATTTTCTTAGAACAATGAGAAATGTAACAGCAAAGCTTGTTCAAGAAAAGTATCTCAATGAATACGGCATTGTAATTAAATCATTTAATGATGCTCGATTCAAATCTGCAAGGGATGCATAGAATGAAAAAAGTCAGCCAATCAGCTTTCAGAGCAAAGATTTCTTGAAAATATTGCATTTTTATGATGAGAACACTCCAGACGGTCTCCTAAAAAGTGTTTTATATTATTTCTTATGAACTGGTATTTTGTAAAGGCGAGTCAGTCAAATGTTTGATACACTTCTTTAAGGAAAATAAGTTGAAAAAATTCCAAATAAAATTGAATATAGTTCATTTTTTTCAAAGACGTGTCAAAAAAAAAGTCGCTACATGGCCGACAGAAAAAGTTTAATAAAAAATACTGATGATGTTTTTCTCTTTAGGTAGATTGAATTTCCATTCTCAAGTTTTTTTAATTTTAATTAAACCTAACCCTGTATTTTAGATATACCCAAACTGCCTATTTCTTACATCCAATCGATAACGAAAAATTCACCAACCATTATCAACGAGCAACAACCCTGAGCCATCTAGCAAAGGCTGGGGTGGATAAAAAACAACCAAACTGCATTTCTGAACAACGCCAAACTAGTTGCATTTTCAATTGCCAAAATTTTCTTTTTTAGTTATACCTATGGTTTATACTTTATACTTGAGGAGCATCCGTGCAAAACCGGCTAAATCCATTTTATTAAGTTTTTGGTTTTTTTTGATTTCGCATCTTTGGGTTCATTTCTATCGACAACCAAAATAATTCTGTTTAAATCCGACTATATCCATGTTAAAATAACATTTAAAAGGTAGCTTTAGGAGCAAAACCGGCCAAATCCACGTTTTTATAGCAAACCCGGCTATATCCAATAAATAATAATATGTGGCTTGGATATGTCGATACTTCTACTAAAATTTGTTTTGTTTTTTCATCTTTGCACTAAATTTATTTTGTTAATATTTTTGAATAATAAAGGTTTTTTTTCACATTTTATTCGTTTTTTATTCGGTTTTCGAGCAAAACCGGCTATATACAAAAGATTTTTTGAAATTTTGGTCTTAATATAAAGTTTTTGAAAACGAAAGTATGTCTTATAAATCAAGTACCACAAAGCCCACAAAACTCAAGTTTGCTTTTTCTTTTATCTGTAAAGGCCAGGAAACCGAGAGTTTTTGCCATTTTCTCAACATTTTATTAAAGTGGATATAGCCGGTTTTGCACGGATGCTCCTGCTAAATAGATACCTATTCGAATAGCATAGAAACACAAAAAAATTATTGATTTCATAAACAAATCGAAAATAATCCAAAAATTCTTTTGTGCAAATTATTGCATACTTCTAATCTGATGGTTTAAAAAAAAACAGAAAAATTTCATTCTATTATTAAAATGTTAAATCTGACAGATAAAGAAAAATTTCTAGAAAAAAGTTCAAACCCCATTTTATATAGAGAATGTAGTTGATGATTTTACCAAGTTTTATCAAAATTCCATAATCATTTATTTAAATTTATTATAATGTTATATTTTAAGTTTTTCTTAATAATAAATAAAACTAAATAATATAAAGTTCAAAGATTTTTTTGCATTTAAATTGACAGATAGATAACCTTAATTTTCATCACGTAAAGTGCTTTAAAGACATTAAATTTTTATTTTAAAAAACAACATTTTGAGTTCTTACCTAGTAAAAAGTAACGTAGATATTATTTTCATTTTGTAATATTTTTTTACGAGTTTTTTAGATACGAATGAAGCTTGAGAGCGAGTGTTCTATAAAAACGAGTGTCTAGGTAAGTTTATAAAATATTTAAAAATATGCAGTTTTAATGGGTTGAAGTTAACAACAGTGCCTTTCGGGCTTTTTAGTCACAAGCTGACGTTGGCTTTATTAGAAATTGATAAAAAGTCAGGTTAAATTCCTTTGAAAGATGTCAGATGTCAAAAATTTAACAAGTAAAATTGGATTTAATTTGTTTTGTTCGTATGTATCGTAAGCATCGCTAGTAGCGCCACCACGTTAATTAACCAAAATTCAGCTGCCAAACAAGTGTTTTTGAGAATAAAGCTGGAAAATGTAAAAATTTCGAACAAAAAAACATGGCACGATTTTTTGGTTTTAGAGGAAATCCTGGGTTAAGTTTTTACCGGTTTCCCAATAAAAAGTGAAAATCTGAATGAAGAAATAAATTTCATACAGTCCCTGTAAATATAGATACAATAAATACACATTTTAGTAATGATTAACGTAAAAATTGTAAACATAAGTCGTCTAAATTAAAACAGCATTTAGCATTATTAAAAGCGTTCATTAAGAAAGTACCCACTCAACAGTAAAATACCAAGAACATGTATTATGTATAATATTAAGTTCCCATGCATTCTTAGGTATATTTTGTTGTTTAAAATATAGTTGTCGGCCTTTCTTAGAAGATTCAAATACTAAAACATTTGATTTTACAACAAAAATACAACAATAATCTTTTGATAGATTTTTAAAAAAAAAATATATTAGGTAAAATAATTGATGAAAATTGATACTGCACCAATAAATATTCGTACCGAATTGGATCCTTTGTCAAAACATGAAAATGTAACGATTTAGTTCTTTAATTTTATTAACAAATAACAACACAATAATTCACCATGATCACTAAATACACACTAACGTAACTATAAAAGCATAATATATTATAATCCTTAAGTTTAATAATCGATTATATAAGGAATAATAAATCGAAATCGAGTACTAAGCCAAAGTTTTTTAGTTTTTACTTGCAACGCAAAACACAAATAACGTGCGCGATTTAGCTGTACAATTGAAAACTACTTATTTGTTTAAAAATTATGTGCAGTTCGTTTAAATGTATTGTTGACAATTCTTGAATTCACCACCTGATAGCGCGCGCGTTGAGAAAACTCGATGCTTCTTTAGCGTATAGTTTTTTATTTATATATTTTTTTAAATATATATTATACATTAATACATTAAAACATATAAGGTTCTTATAACCGACAATGTAGTTTTTTCATCATCAGACTATAAAATCTTTATCTTTTATTGTCAAAAAGTCAAGATCATACAACTTTATACATTTTCTAAAAAATATTTAGATATATTTTATTAATATCAAGCTTAAGCTTAAAAATATAGGTTATTTAATTAATAATTTTAGCTAAATAAGTAATACATAAAACTTTTTGTTATTGTCTTTTAAATATATATGTACCCCAGAACTAAACTGTATTTTAAAATGATATATCAAAAACTAAGTAGGACAGGACTTAATCCTGTTTATCATTAAAAAGAGCAATAAAAAAAGATTGTAAAGAATTAAACTTAAATGCTAGTAACTTCTTTAATACAAAACAAATAAAAATATAGTACAGTCTAATAATTTAAAACATGCGTCAGTTTTAGTATGTTATATATAAATATATATATATAGTATTACTTGTTTGTAATATTGTAAAAACATTATAGTTTAGTTTAGTGTTGATTTGTCCAAGTGTTATGTTCTAGATGTAATTCAATACTTACAAGAAAATCTCTTACTCTTAAGGAAATTAACTTTTATAAAAAGTTTTAATTGAAACAGTCATTAAACATTTAAAACATTTTATTGTCTATCCGAATAATCATAAATTAGTTTATCGTCAATCGTGATCAACGTTAAAACCTTTGAAAATGTTCATCCACAGTCGATATCGCGTGCGCGTTTCGAATAACAGAGACGCGTTGCGTGGTAGACTTCGACGTCCCGTAGCCTGCAAAGTTGGCGGTGGACTGAACGACGCTGCGGACGCTGCCTAGCTCGGGATACATCGACGCCGAGCGTCGAGTTCATTTGTTTTTATTTTGGCCGCTTCGGATAAATACGAGACGTGCTTATTAATTTATTACTTCATTTTGTGTGTTGCTATTACCGGTACCGGGGCGTTAATAATGGTTTATTGGAAAGGAAAGCCGAAGGTGGGTGGGTGCTAGATAGTAATTTAAAAACAGAATGAATTAAAAACTAATTGAAATATTATTCGCTGGCACAGTTAATTCCTTAACCCAATTTGTATTTGCCTAATGGGATAATGGAATATTAAATACCTTATAAAACTATTATAGCATCTATAGATGCTAATACTCCATTACAATCCATTTTGTTGTATTAAAGTTAATGCAAATTTTATGTCTAATTTTTACAATCAATTTATTTATCATAATATTTATGATCAACAAAAAAAATTCGTTCTTTTTCAAACGACATAACTTTTTTGTTTCTTAAACTATTTTATTTTGGTCTGTGTTGTCTGCTAGCCTCATCCTCTGGAAATTCATGCTATAGATATAAAGCTCACGGTTCTTCAAGTAAATTTTCTACAGGGTGATATGTTAAAGGGTGAAAAATTTCAATAAATTCATCCAAGCCCCGTTTGTAAAAAAATAATTTTTTCTCGTTTTTACTTTGAAATAATGAAGAAGGTATTATGTCTTACCTTGAAACGTTTTTCAAATTTTTCGAATTAGAATCTTAGCAACGAAAATATGATTTTTTTCCAAAAGAGTACATTTAAGGCTTTTTTTGTAGGCAATATACTCAGTCTTTTTAGGAATAAGAAGATAAGATGGTGAAAGAATGTTCCTGAAATAATTCTGAACAAGCGACAAGCAACAAACTTCCATTATTTTCAGAAGGCCTAAGCAAAGACCTTTCTTTTAAAATAACATTTTGGTCAAAATTTGAGAAAACTAAACCTAAACCGATATTTAAGTTCGTCTGGCATTGGTATTTTAACAGCCGGGAATTGTTTTCGAATCTTGATTCTTGGTGATTTTGGTTTTATCTGAAACTTAAATTTGACAACTGAAACACAATCAGGAGGTCAAAATTATGAAGAAAACATGTCGCGAAGGTAAATATCGGTTAAGGTTTAGTTTTCGCAAATTTTCACCAAAATGTCATTTTGGAAAAAAAATTATATTTTCATTGCTAAGATTCCAATTCGAAAAATTTGAAAAACGTTTCAAGGTAAGACATAATACTTCATTATTTTAAAGTAAAAACGAGAAAAAATATTTCTTTTTTCAAACGGGGCTTGGATGAAGTTATTGAAGTTTATCATCGTTTTACATATCACCCTGTACGAAATTTACTTGAAGAACCATGAGCTTCATTTCTATAGTATGAATTGCCAGAGGATGGGGCTAGCAGATATTACAGACCAAAATAAAATCGTTTAAGAAACAAAAAAGTTATGTCGTTTCAAAAAAGGACGAACTTTTTGGTCGCGACACATTGAGTGGCGCAGTTTATTATAGTATAATACCTTTAATTGTATAGTTACTAAGAACTTCTCTTTTTGTAGTAATAGAACAATAGTATATTATTTATCAAGTTTGATAAACGCCATTTTAGTCACGAAATTAGTTTAAATAAATGAAAGAACAGTTTATAAACGAGATGCATAATATACTTTTTCTACGCTTATTACGGAATTTGACAGTTCTTATATATAAGAACTGTCAAATTCCGTAATAAGCGTAAAAAAAGTATATTATGCATCTCGTTTATAAACTTATTTCTCATATATGACTTATTTCTCATATATGACTTTTTAACCTGGAATTACGTATATTCCATAAAGTGTTACAGAATAATTATTCCGCACATGTTCTAATGATGGAATGAGCACTGGGGGCGACATCTCTATGTTTATTTTATAACTCACTTGTATTCCTACCAAATCTAGTTTTTTCAGAAAGGCCCGGTAGAAAATATTAATCGGTAGTGTATACAATAGGATTTAAAACAGTTTGCGTTAATAAAAATACCCAAAATATATCTTCTTTACAAGCTAGTTGGCCGATTTAGTAGGATCCTATTAGAATATTTAGGTTTGACTTAGTCCCAAAGAGATGGCAGCACTGGTTAATTGTTTACGTCTGTCATTAGTTAGATCAAAATTTGAAATTCAAATAATAACTTATTTGTCATTCCTTACAATTTGTCCATTTCTTCTTTATACTTCCTAATTTAGGTTCTGCAAAATTATGTAAGTAATTTTTATAAGCTTATTTAAAAATTATCTTATTTACTACCATCATAAAATCTAACATCTGTCAAAAGATAACCTAACTTTTTTCCAATTAAATAATTTCTCTGGTATTTTTTATAAGCGTAGAAAAAGTATAGTCTGAAACACGTTTGGAATTGCATATTCCACTCTCGTGAAACCGTCACACTCGCCTTCGGCTCGTGTGACAAACTTTTCACTCGAGCGGAATATGCTGTATTCCAAACTTGTTACAGAATATACTATTTTCTACTTCTATTATGGAATATGACCGTTCTAATATCACTTTTATCTATGGAATGACATTTATTCCGTAAAGTGTTACATAATGAAATATTCTATCATCTGATGACAGAATAATCACTCGTGGCGACATCTCTGTTTTTAATATTTAACAAATTTTAGACCGATCCAACCTCACTTTCTTCCAATTAAATTATTTGTCTATGGTATTTTTTGGAAACGTACACAGAAAAAAAGGTTTAGTTAGCCCAACTATTATTTGTTTCATTTAACTAAATATGTTGTTTCAATAGAGCCAACCAAACATTTAGTTATTTTAACAACCGCATTTGGTTATATTTTACAACTATATATTTGGTTGAAACAAACATTTATATAGTTCAAGTGACCTTTACCTACCAGTCCAATGTACTAAATACATTTGGTTGAATTGACTAAATATAATTTGTTACCCTAACTAGGTTAACGGCTTGGTACAACTTACCCATATCGTTTGGCGCATTTATAAACCTAACAATAAAAATAAGATCTTGAAATGTTTGGAGTAGAAACATTTTTTAAGCCATTTTCTTATATTCTTCAAAAAACAGGAAGTTCCTTGACGCATTACTAGTATAATACCAGAGGTATTATTCCAGATAATTAAACCTTTACCTCGCTAGAGATAATGTTTTAGTGCGTTCCACCAACTTAATAAAATACTTCAAGTATTGACAGCTGTTTCCACCTATTCAAGGTCTCTTTAGTATCGAAAAACTTGTAGTGTCACACCAAAGCAAAGAAGTACCTCACCTTATATACTCTTCATGTAAGTCAACAGAGGCGAGATTTAAGAACATCACGCGATCCACACCGCCTTTGCCGCGATCGGTACATACTATGCAACCAGGAATGCACGGCAAATGTTTTAATCATTTTAACAGAGTGCTTAAGGTTGAAGTAACTCTTATTTTACAAACAACATATTTAGTAAACTGAACCATACAATTTAACCAATTTAGAAAAATAAAATGACTATCTGGTTTAGTACCGTCCAACTAATCTTTGTTTATATTAACCTTCCCACGGTTGATTTAAATAAATATGGGTCAACCACAGACCTACAAACAAGTTTGTAGGTCTGTGGGGTCAACTAAATTAATATAGTTAAATTAACCATTCCTTTTTTTCTGTGTAGGAAAAGTATAGTCTGAAACACGTTTGGAATTGCATATTCCCCTCTCGTGAAACCGTCAAACTTGCCTTCGGCTCGTGTGACAAACTTTTCACTCGAGCGGAATATGCCGTATTCCAAACCTGTTACAGAATATACTATTATCTACAAATACTTACTATTATCTAAAAAATTATTATTATTATTATTATATATCTATACCAAAATAAAGTAACCATGCCAATAAACATTTTAGACATAATTTTCATCATTGCCAGTTATTATTTTAATTAAACTTAAAAATTATTTAAAATATTACTTCAAAACATGATTATGTTAAGAAAATATTTAATCCTTTAAGTACTATACATAATTGCAAATTATTATCACAAAATATAAAAAATTCATACAAGGGAAATGTTAAAGGTACTAAAATGACAGTTCTATTTATTGGAATTCCCGTTAGAATTTCTAACTTGAGAATATAAATCTAAAATCTCAAATTTTCCTTTGTAAATTAAAATTTATCCCTTGAAAATAGTCTAACAATCGATAAAGAAGCAGTTTTTAACAGTAAAAGAGAAGAGATTGTTTTATGGGCACAGTGCGCAAAATTTTTAACGCTTTATCAGTTAAATCTGGTTAACTACATAATGGGTGAAAATACATAAGATTTTTAAATAAAACATGATAATATTAGATTAATTAGAAAACCAACCACTTCCAACCAACCCACAATACCAATCCTGTACAACAAAAATAACTATAAAGTGTATAAGAATTATTTCATCCAAATACGACAACCCAAATTTTACAAAAACATGTTTCTGGCAGTAAAATTTGGTTAATTTTTGTCAAAAATAAGAATTTATTTGAATTAGGTAAAATCATGCTTTAAGGTGGTAAAATTTAAAAAATGGTCCTTTTTTTAGATAAAATAAAATTAGGACCAAATGAAATCAAAGGATTTTATACCATTTTACCTAAAGTTATGATTAGCGTAGACAAATAGTTTATAATATTAATAATAATAATAATAAATATTTTAAAAATATTTTTAATAATGAATTAATTAAACAGGGTAAGATAGGGAATATTTCTCGAAATTATAAATTATGATTTTAGTGCAATTTAAAAAAAATCTTAAATTTAAATTTGAAAATTAATTCTGCCCGTCAAAATAAGCGGTCGCTGACGCCTGTACCTACAATAGTTCACGAGATATGAGCGATTTTCGAATCACACTTTTTAAAATGGCGGTACCTGTTGTTTTAAAATGGTTGGGTATTAAATACCCAACTAAGAAATATACTTTGGAGTTTCGTTAAGATACGACAAACCAAGAAACTTTGATCTCGGTGATTTAAAATGGATTTCACAATAAAAATATTTGTTAATTTTAACCAGATACTAACCAGATTTTATGTTAATCCAGGTCCACATAACTTTATGTTAATTTTACAACCAACTGTAATCTGTTAACTAATTGAATTTGTATTTATAACAAACATTTTGTAGACCCAGTAACAAAAGTATTTGTTGAAAATTGGAAACGTTAATAAAAATAATTTTGATAAGAAATGTTGCTGTATTAATCAATTTCCTAAACAAATTAATTAAAACATACCTACATAAATGAACACAAAAATACCATAGACACAATTAAATAACACACCATGTATTTTGTAACATTAACCCACTTCACCGTATCCGCTAATTTCAGTTTGAAACCCAGTGATGGCATCTTTTTTCGGATACTTCGCACTTCACACACTTGTTAAATAGGGATGAGGAATCCGAATAACAATAACAAAATATTTTTGGTAATATTTTATAAACACCCTGAACAGTCGTTACGAACACGTTATGAATTAGAATAAAGTAAGGAGAAACATAAGTTGCAGACGCTGAAGACAGTTGAACTTGTTGATGCGCATTGTAAGTGGGAAATGTTTCGATTGACTGCCTGAAATTATGTGTATTTTTTTAACGAACTAATTTGTTAAACAATAACAAAATAATATGTAAATTTTGAAATTAACAAAATGCTCAAAAAATTGCATATTACCTGTACAAAACTTTTGGTAAAGTAATTACAAACCCTGGTTTTCTACAAAAAATTATAATAAAATTTTTCAAAATAAAATTAAAAAACTACAAACTCATGTTAACAAATCTGATTTTTATAACAGTGTGACCCAAGTAATTATTTCTTCTAATAGGGAATTTGACAAAATGTACATAGAATCTGTCATAGATGTACTATGCTCCACACCTCAAAGTCCCACCACGTGACCACGTACGGAACGCAGTCTTTTGAAAATTTGGCATTTAACGCTTTTCAGGTTATGTATCTGTCAAAGTATAGTCAATGAAAGAAATAATATTTATAGTGTTACCGCTTATGTTTAATCGTTGATAAATCTTTAAAGTATCACAATAACAATGGTTGGTTTAAAAATTTAGGAATATTAATACTGCATTTAATGAAATTCAAAAGTGTTTTGTGCAATATTAGTGATATTTTTGTGCATTGGGTCTACATTTCTCCTTAAAATAGTTTTAACTAAACCGAATTTATTAAAAAAAAATCTAACTTCTCTATTATGAAATAAGAATATCTATATCAAAGGTAGGTTAATGTATTAGAACAAAAAATATCATCTAATTTTGTATTTTAAGGTTAGAAAAATCTATTTTGACCAAAATAAATAAGTGGATTATTTGGAAGAGTGTGTTAATATGGTCATAAATAAATATAGGTATACTAAATAATTGTTGAATATGGTTCAAATTAAATTGAAGCTTTTATACTTCTAATGACAAAACTTGTGCATACCTCTCGGCATACCTACTTTTAGTTAGATTATAAGAAAGCAAACAATTTTTAGAGAAACTTGCAATGTGAAAATATTTAATACTCCCATGACATGTGATTTATTAAAATTTTTAAAGTTATAATGATTTTTCGATGTAGATCAAGTTGAGTCGAAGCTTTTGAACTATTTATATTGACAAAACTTTATGTAGATACACTTTAAGCCGGATAAGAAAAACTACCACATTTTTAAATACCATATTATACAGTCTCTTAAATAATCTAAAATACTTATTTATTTTGTTCAAAATAAATTTTTCTAACATTAAAATTACAAAATTAGATGATATTTTTGTTATAATATATTAACCATTCTTTAAAACAGATATTCTTATTCCATAATAGAAAAGCTAGATTTTTTTAAATAAATGCTGTTTAGTTAAAATTATTTTATGGAGAAAACCAGATATTTGGACCAAATGCACAAAAATATTACTTATTTGGCACCATACACTTTAGAATTTCAATAAATGCAGTATTTATATTCTTAAATTCTTAAACCATCCATTGTTATTCTAATGTTATAAAGATATACATGTTTAACGCCTAAACATAATATTATTTCTTTCGTTGACTATACTTTGACAGATACATAACCTGAGAAGCCTTAAATGCCAAATTTTCAAAAGACTGCGTTTTGTACGTGGTCACGTGGTGGGACTTTGAGGTGTGGAGCATAGTACATAGAATCTGTCATAGATGTAGAAAGAGATCTTTATTCCCGGCGCATTCGCCATTTTGCACATTACATATGTATATTTTTACATTGATTGTAAGATATTATATTTGTACATAAAAAATCACTTGTATACGTTGAAACATTTTTTGTCGATAACTGATTCAAACAAAAGAATAAAATAAAAAATAAATGAAATGTTCGTAAAAAAGTTAAGGATTTTATTAAATTTGCAAAACAAATGACAAACTTTATAAAACTAATTTAATAAATTACTTTAAACCGAGTTAGTATATATAGGTATGTATGTTTGACTGAAAACGTTTTCAACCAAATTCAAAGTATGTTTAACTATAATTTAATTTGCTTTCAAAGACAGTCTCAACAAGATTGATTGTTTATTTTAATAGCTTCGCATATTTTATTTAGATTTACTTATACAACCTTACATTAACTAAATTTGTAAATTTAACTAGATTGTCTAATTGCCTAAATTATTTCAAACGGTACGTGTGTGGGAATACTCAAAACCAAAATAAGTCTTATCTCAACAAGCGCAGAAATGAGAGACTCAGATAATCAGATTGATTAAGGAACCTATTCTTACTTCATCTTGTCCTCTGTTTGTATTTCAAATTTACTTTCATTAATTACATCATCCAGTTTTTAGGATAAAGAATAGGCTTGGCTCCGCCAATTGTTTTAAGGAATTGGGACTGTTTTTTAATTAACTATAAGAGAATGCGAAAACGGTTGTTTGTTTGAGGGCCGCTCGTTTTCATTTAATATTTAAGCTGTTTTATAGCAAAGAGATCTACGTTTATCCTTTTAATTAACGAATCCCTGTTTTCTTGGAAGTCGAAATTAAAATTGGATTGGAACTAAAAAAAATGCATCACATTTGTTGAGGACCTCATAAAACATGATAAAATTAAATTTCTTTTATTTTTTTTTAATGCACACAAAAATTTGGAATTACGAAAAACATTATTTTACTTAAAAAAGTGAAGTGAAAATAAAAAAGCAGTTTTCCCGATCCAATTTTATTACAAAAATAAAGAAAAAATTATCAAACGTAATTTTATAGAGAACAAATAACAAAAAATATGATTTTTCCTAAAAATAAACTTCTACTTCTACTACGATTTTTGGATTTTAAACGAGAGTTCGAAACTATAGATAGAGACCTCTTACTAAAAAAACTGGAAAAAATTGGTTTACACGGAACCGTTTTAAAATGGTTTCAAAGTTACTTAAAAAACAGATATCAAAAAACTAAATTTAATGGAACAACATCAAACGAAATACAAACTTCATGGGGTGTGCCTCAAGGAACCGTTTTGGGGCCAATATTATTTAATATATATCTAAATGATATTATAAATTGTGTAAAAAAATCAGATATTTCCCTCTTCGCAGATGATTCAATGATTTTTATTTCTGGAACAAATATAAGGGAACTTTGTAATAGTATAAATGAAGACCTAAAAAATCTAAATTCTTGGCTATGTGACAACAGATTAAGTATAAATGTGAAAAAATCAAAGGCTATAATATTCGGTAGCAAGAGTCAAACTGTCAATATAAATTAAACACTATTATATGTAAATATAGATAATAAAAAATTAGATTTTGTGAAAGTGATTAAATACCTGGGGGTACAAATGGATCAAAATCTTATCTGGTTTGCCATCCTATTGTATTCAAGAAATGCAGTGTATACAAAACCGCTGTATGCGGACGATTCTGTCCTGTAATAGGTATACACCAATTAAAACAATGTTAAATGATCTAAATTTAATGTCCGTCGAAGATAAAATATTATTTAATGTATTAATATTTATTTATAAAATTAAAACCAAATTGTTGCCGAAATATTTACACGAAAATTTAGAACTGATTTCGGATTACCATGTATACAACACAAGAAACAGAAATGACTTTAATGTGAAAACGGCCGAACTGCGCAACTAAGAAATTTTGTTTCACCAAACGGTTTAATACAATTTAATAATTTACCAAATTTAATAAAGTATTGTGATAATTTTAATACGTTTAGAAAATTGTTAACTTAATATCTTAAAACGCTGTGATCCCCATTAATATATTGAATTTGTTATATAGTTTTTACATTCTTCTATCTTGTTATTTTGTTGTGTTTTTTACCATATATTATTCCGTGTTATATTTTTATGTTTTACTTTTTTATTTATATCTTTATTTATATCTGTTTCTTTATGTAATGTTATTTATAGTGAATCTGCTAAATAAAGATTTATTATTATTTTCTTATTTTAAGTTTTATCAATTGATTTTGGGCTTTATAATATATATTTTAAATCTTCTGTTGCTTAATATGTATCTCATACAAACATTAAATAATCTGCAATGCAGCTTTAAAATAATGTTTTGTTCAAATTCCATTCATGTAACATTTGACAAATATCTTTTGTGTTATATAATTTTGTTAGTTTTTAATACACAAGACAAATTACCCAATAAATTATTATCAAGCTTGAAATAAGCAGTTATTAGAAACAAAATGTGAATACATAAAGCCAGCGTTAAGATTGATATCGTAGTTTGTTTGAAACCATGTAAAATGTACTCTTGAGCTTTGTTGATGTATTTTTTTTTAGAAACAAACAGAAGCGTAGTAATTAATTTTAATTTTCTATTTGAAGGACTTTATTAAAAGGTGAGTATTTTATCACGTAATTAAAGGGAAGAATACTACTAATACAAAGAATATTTTTTGAAAAATAGTTTTAAACAAAACCTTTTGAAGCAGTTTTTTAATCATTAATTTATAAATTTTAATTAAGCTCAATATTGCCATTCTCTTTACATCCTATTTAAAATTGCAGCACATCAAAAAATATTCGATATTTCCAGACAGAATGGATAAAAGGTAGGTGCATATCCAAATAATGAAATTGGCTAGTTTGATTAACAGTGCCTCGAAAGTTAATTAATGTTTTTTAATGACTGACTTAATTAATTTACGTATTCACAATTATCACACATTTTGTAAATATTTATGAAATGTTTGAATTGACTGATTTATACTACTTATCGCCGACGGTGGTCGAGTGGTTAGTGCAGCTGACTACAAGCCGGAGGTCGTGGGTATGGCTGTTTATTTGTGTTGTCCTATTGTGTAATAGTCCTTCGGAGGGGACTTTAAGCCCGCGGTCCGTTCCTACCCCTAACCCGCACAAGCCATTCAGTTGGCTTATGGGACTTCTTAAGAAGTAAGGGTGGAACTAAAAGTAAAAAAAAAAAAAAAATAAAAAAAAAAAAAAAATAAGATTTAAATAAACAATGTTTTACATTAGGTATTTTCGCACTAATAATAATTTACAGTAATTAACAATAATGTTACTAATTAATTTACACAAGTACACAAATAATTAGTAAAATTATTACTATTACTTTTTATATTTTTTAACCTAATTTTTTGATTAAAATATTTAAGGAATATTTAATGCCTCATACTTTTTATAATATTTTTTATTATTATTGTGACTAAAACTAAACTTTTTCAGAATAAACGTTGCTGTTAAATTATTATTTTAAATAAAATACATAGAAAACTTATAGAAACCGTGTTTGTTTCAGACGGACTGTTTCAATGTTTTGGACCTCATCAGTGTCAGGTGGTGTGGTGTGGAACGAATCTAAAATAAACTACCATTCACCGCTATATAGGCAGCAGGATACAACGACAGCGGTAGCATAGTTAAAAAAAGTAACAGCTCCATCTACCAGCAAAAGGACGTGGCTTAACTATGTATGTTTGGCATGTGTAAATCATTAAAGTAATACTCCACAAGTAATATAGTATAAAACATGGTGTTTATACCACATGATTACTGTACACGAAAACAAAAATTGAATATTATCAAAACTAGATAAAAATATAATGAAGAAATAATTAATTCAGATAATTAAATAAAAAATACTCCTCCAACAAAAGTATCCATTAGAGTTTGGTGTTCCGCGGTGTTTGTTTCGTAGTCCTTTAACTAAAAATAAAGTTATATATATATATATATATATATATATATATATATATATATATATATATATATATTATAAGGTAAGGTACTTTAAAAACTTACGCTGGTTAGATTCCAGGACTCGAATGTAGGTTTCATAAATGGAAAACCAAATTAAGGACCCATACTCAAGCCTAGTTCTAACCAACGAATTAAAAAGAAAGATTAAGCATTTGTTATCCTTAAAGTCCCTACAATTTCTCAAAATAAAACCAAGTGTTTTAAAGGAACCGGAAACCACAATATTAATATGGTTAGCAAATGAAAATTGCTTATCAAATAGTATACCCAGATCTTTCTCACCCTATATATATATATATATATATATATATATATATATATATATATATTATATATATAGAGTTGTGGCAGCGATTTCATTCCTGTACAATCTTTGTCATGATAAAATTGACTGTCCATATTTATTAAATTGTTTAAAATTTAACGTACCCAGATTCAACTCCAGAAATAATGTTTTATTTAGAATTGATACTCCCCGTACTAATATGCTACGTCGCGCACCTGTGTACAACATGTGCTCTTTATTTAATAGTTTTTGCTACAACTGTGATATTAATTTTGATTCCTTAAAGTCTTTAATAACATGTCTGTGATTAATATACTATTTATTTGTATATATATATTTTTCTTTGTAATCATACTTGCTATTTAACTTCTTTTTTTTTATGTTATTATATCTTTATCTTAACTTTTTTCTTTTTACATTTCCTGTAATTGGGTGTATTCCTGTTGGAAATAAAGTTTATTATTGTTATTATTATTATATATATAACCTCATATTATAACCTCCCAACAAAATAATGGATTACCTAGCTTTATGGCGTTTTAGTCACGGTCTGAACTTAGCAACAGGTTTTTAGTCATGGACAGAAATCTCATACACTTGTTAAAATAAAGTGCCCTTCTTTATTTTAATATCTCAATACAAAAATACAAAAGTTTTAAATAGTTTCTCAACGCGAATATTTTAAAAATTTATATAAACATTATAATGACCTTTTAACTTCTCCGGCAGTAAACTAGATTTAACTTTTTTTGGGTGTGAAAAACTGTTGTTAGTACATTTTTAATTTATAAATTTGAAATTTTTTTCGGTGCGCTGGTAATACAGATTTTCAAAAATGGTTAGTCTACTGTTTTATAGATATAATATTGTAACTACATGTACGAGTGGATATGGCGAACAGTTTTTTTGTATAAAAAAGTCTTTTATTAGTTATTCTTATGTTATCTTTAATGATATTGAATATTATTTTTCTACGTCTATTATGGAATATGACCGTTCTAACATCACTTGTTAATGTGGAATTACATATATTCCTTAAAGTGTTACAGAATGAAATATTTTCTCATCGTATGACAGAATAAGCACTAGGGGCGCTATCTCTGTGTTTAATATCTTACAACTTTTAGACCGATCCAACCCCACTTTCTCCCAATTAAATTATTTTTCTATGGTATTTTTTGGAAAGATAGAAAAAGTATAGTCTGAAACACATTTGGAATTGCATATTCCGTTTTCGTGAAATCATCAAACTCGCCTTCGGCTCGTGTGACAAACTTTTTACTCGAGCGGAATATGCCGTATTCCAAACTTGTTACAGAATATAAACTATTAACAACAAAAAATATAAAGCAAACAGCTTGCTTAACATAGATACATATGATATCATAAACGGGTATACATTATATTTCCTTACATATATATATCTAAGAAATCTTTATGTACTTTTTCAATGAGATCAATATTAACTTCTGCTGTAGGTTACCAAATTGCATATTGATGAGGCCTCACTAGTGCATAATTTAGTAATAGATGAAATATGTTTAAAGTATTTGGAAATTTTAAGTACAAAACTAAGAACCCTAAACGCCGTATTTACCATTATATTGTAGTGAAAATTCAACTTCTTATTCGATTGCAATTGCAGACCCAGAAGCTAATCTATAAGTTATGGTTAAATTTCTACATTAGGAAACATCTTATTCACTTGAAACCATTCTGATACATAGTCTAAAACTTTTCTAACAGTTCGTTATCCAACTCGTTGTTAATATGTTTATATATTTTTTAATCATCAGCAAAAAGTAGACAAGATAAATATTTAACACTTAACAGTAAATTATAATTTACTGTTAAGTGTTAACTATTCATCTTGCCTAATAATTATTGATAAAAATAGCAAATAGTAGTGGCCCTAGATTACATCCCTGTGGAACACCCGACGTCACCATAATCCGATCCGAATGACATTTCCCAACCTTAATTTGCTGGTACCTTTATGATTTCAGATCACTTAACTATTTAGTAAGTACCCCAACTTTATCAAAAACCTTTACACAATCCATTATAATAACATCCAATTGTAAATTGCCCTTAAATGCCCTTGCAGCAAAGTCTATAAATGGCGACTGTTGATCTATTGGAGAGAAACCCATGTTGTTCGGGAGAAAAATGTTCATACAATTATTTATAATATCCTTACACAGAATAACTACAAAAATGTTTGCCAAACTATTAAAAATGTAAATAGGTCTATATTTACTTATACAATTTTTGTTTTTAGTCTTAAAAATGGGGGTAATCACAGATTCTTTTAGCTCACTTGGAAAAAAATTTAATTTAATAGCAGTATTAAATATAACTTTCTGTTTCTTACTTTAGCCTTAGTTAAAAGTAAAAAAATTCCATCTTAATATGTATATTATACGGAACAAAAATTTGTTGCAAAATCATTAGCTATAAAAATTGGGTCAATTTAAAATGTGCCATTTACCACCATTTTTGTTGAAATGCCCTTAGTAGTACTTTTGGATTCGATAAACGACTAGAAACTAATAGGGTCTTCGTTTATGTTGTCTTTTATTATGAATAAGAATTATATTCCTCACTAATTTGGTTGTTAATTAGATGTCCAAGTTCTCCACTTTTTTTTAAATTTTTAACAAAACAAAAAACTTTGTCAAAGTGTAGGTTCAATTCTCACTTAAGTATTAATTTGTCAGTTCTAATACAGGGTGTTATGTAATTAATGTTATATATTAAAATACTGAATACCTTTTGACATAAGGAATAAAGGAAAAATATTTAAAAAAACATTTTTCCAAAGAAAAAGAAAAATATGCATTAGAAGTTTTTTATATTTTTTGTGATACGCCACTGGTTACACACTTGTTTATAGTCACGGCCAAATCTGTATGGGTGCACGTCATCAACGGCATATGACGTCAGCGTTAAGGTCTATTCATACGTGCCCAGACACAATCTAACGCTCGTGTATTGTTGACTGTTTATAGCGGTGGGGTCTGTTATTAAGATGGAATTATAACGTCCTTGTTATAATCTTCTGCACTAACTAATTAGGAGTTTGTTACAGGCAAATTTTTATTAAATGTGTTTAAAGAGAAAACAAACGGAGTTTATTATATTTTTATTACATATGCACATAACAAAAAATTCTAAATTATCAGAAACACAAAATATATAAATTACCAGTCGTCCTTGTCATCAGAGCAAACCAGGTCAGAATTGAAGTCTGATTATTTCCCCAATTTTATTATTAATCCTTAATAATTAAGGGCGCAATGTCTTCGAAATCTAATAACGGCTAGTTGCCAACAAGCCTTATATCATTGTTTGCACAATCCAGGGATAGAATCTTATAAACATAATGTATAATATTATTTATAATAATTTGCAACAAACGATGCTTCCGGACGAAATGTCACAATTACAAAAATACGTCAAATATAAAATGACAGCGACCCATCAATAATATTGAACGGTGCGCGCCAGCCTTAAGCTATTACCAACTGGCACACACAAAAATTACTAAGTGAATGGTTTTATTTTGATAATTTCGTGAAAAAACGTTTTAAAACAAGGAAATTGTTACAGTTCTTGGTAAACAATACGCAAATGAATGATTTCTTTTTAATAACACATCAGAATTACGCCTTAAAAAAGCAAATTTAACGGCAGTAACTTTACAATTCAAAGTTGGTAATGCTGACGTCATTATATCTCATTGATGACGTGCACCCATATAGATTTGGCCGTGACTATATCTCTGCACACCTGTATTTTGTGAGTACATAGATACCAACCAACAAAGTAGCTATGCGTTGCCAGATGTAAAAAATTGTTACTAAAAATTTTTCTTGCAAAAAATAAATAAAAACTCAATAAATACAAAAGTTTTATGCCCTTAAAGCTCTAACACCCTTCTGTATTTATTTACTCATCCAGCTATTAGCTTAAGCAATGATTAGAAAATTTAGTACCTTTGAAATTTGAAATCCATAACCACAAAATTAATTTTTTCATCAGTTTTTTTCTCTGTTTACTCAGATGAAATTGGGACCAGTTCACAGGTTAAACTTTAAACATTTAATTTGTGTAAATAAATCCAAAAGCACTTCCCTTAGTTAAGATATTTACAATTTGAAAACATAACCTAAAATTTAAAAGAAATGCACTAGATTCTGTCATAAAAGTTGGCAGATTTTGTTTGAATTTACCTTCAGTACAAAAATGAAATAACCAACAATTAATAAAAACGCCAAATTGACAATTTTCATTGTTAATTTTGTCATTTTTGTAATTAAGCTAAATTTAAACAATGTTTGTCAATTTTTTTAAGAGATTTTGGAAAAACTGTTGTTACCAACCATAACATAATAAATCCACAAGATTAACCTAAAGTTCCTAGTCGATCAGTGGCGTACTTTTTGGTAGGATAAAGGTTATTATAAGTTATTTTTAGACTTTGGAATTTAGAAAAAAAAAGTTTCAGGTGCTTCTTTATGGACCCTAAGTAACAACCCATTTTAATATATAACATTAATTACATAACACCCTGTATAGTTTAACTATTTAATATACAGCGATTTATAATTAACTTGACCGTAGATAATAATTTATTTTAATGCTATAATCAATAGTACACCGCAAATTGCAATAATGTTCTGTGCAATATTGTTAAAAATAGCAAAGTACTGATGCATTAAATAAACCATCCAGTAATACGAGGAAGCGCTTACTTTAATCCTCGACTTAATCGTTTTAAGTCCAATAGCAAGTGGAACTGAATTATTTCCCTTACCATTTACCACCATTTTTGTTGAAATGCCCTTAGTAGTACTTTTGGATTCGATAAACGACTAGAAACTAATAGGGTCTTAGTTTATGTTGTCTTTTATTATGAATAAGAATTATATTTCTCACTAATTTGGTTGTTAATTAGATGCCCAAGTTCTCCACTTTTTTTAAAATTTTTAACAAAACAAAAAACTTTGTCAAAGTGTATGTTCAATTCTCACTTAAGTATTAATTTGTCAGTTCTAATACAGGGTGTTATGTAATTAATGTTATATATTAAAATACAATACCTTTTGACATAAGGAATAAAGGAAAAATATTTAAAAAAACATTTTTCCAAAGAAAAAGAAAAAATATGCATTAGAAGTTTTTTATATTTTTTGTGAGACGCCACTGGTTACACACTTGTTTATCTCTGCACACCTGTATTTTGTGAGTACATAGATACCAACCAACAAAGTAGCTATGCGTTGCCAGATGTAAAAAATTGTTACTAAAAATTTTTCTTGCAAAAAATATATAAAAACTCAATAAATACAAAAGTTTTATGCCCTTAAAGCTCTAAAACCCTTCTGTATTTATTTACTCATCCAGCTATTAGCTTAAGCAATGATTAGAAAATTTAGTATCTTTGAAATTTGAAATCCATAACCACAAAATTAATTTTTTCATCAGTTTTTTTCTCTGTTTACTCAGATGAAATTGGGACCAGTTCACAGGTTAAACTTTAAACATTTAATTTGTGTAAATAAATCCAAAAGCACTTCCCTTAGTTAAGATATTTACAATTTGAAAACATAACCTAAAATTTAAAAGAAATGCACTAGATTCTGTCATAAAAGTTGGCAGATTTTGTTTGAATTTACCTTCAGTACAAAAATGAAATAACCAACAATTAATAAAAACGCCAAATTGACAATTTTCATTGTTAATTTTGTCATTTTTGTAATTAAGCTAAATTTAAACAATGTTTGTCAACTTTTTTGAGAGATTTTGGAAAAACTGTTGTTACCAACCATAACATAATAAATCCACAAGATTAACCTAAAGTTCCTAGTCGATCAGTGGCGTACTTTTTGGTAGGATAAAGGTTATTATAAGTTATTTTTAGACTTTGGAATTTAGAAAAAAAAAGTTTCAGGTGCTTCTTTATGGACCCTAAGTAACAACCCATTTTAATATATAACATTAATTACATAACACCCTGTATAGTTTAACTATTTAATATACAGCGATTTATAATTAACTTGACCGTAGATAATAATTTATTTTAATGCTATAATCAATAGTACACCGCAAATTGCAATAATGTTGTGTGCAATATATTGTTAAAAATGGCAAAGTACTGATGCATTAAATAAACCATCCAGTAATACGAGGAAGCGCTTACTTTAATCCTCGACTTAATCGTTTTAAGTCCAATAGCAAGTGGAACTGAATTATTTCCCTTCCGCCACAACATAACGAAAATCATTTCTTGAAAACGGGCAGCGAGCCAGCCGCACAGTCAGCAAACCTGGCTACACTATTGTCAAACAGCCAACAATTATAAAGGGATTAGGTACAATATGCAATTAGAAAGTGCATATAGCCACCGTTGACTTACGCGTCCCGTGCACTTTTCTCTTATCAGGGACACATAACTGGTCGTATTCACGATAATGTTGATGAGAGTTGTCTGAAGCCAAATTGTACGATGGCTTCAGTTAAATACGCTTAATGTCTATGAGGAACAATTTGTTCGTCTGGTTGTTTTAATGAAAAGCGTGACAAATGGACTGAAAAAAGGACCTTACTTTGTCTCTTTTTTAACTCTGACTATTATTACCTACAGAGTAAAAAATATTTGTTCATTTTAACCAAATGTTAACCAGATTTTATGTTAATTTAGGTTCCCATAACTTTATGTTAATTTTTCCACCAACTTTAATTTATTACTAATTGTATAAGTAGTTTGTAAAGATAACAAACATTTTGTAGATCTAATTACAACCTATATCCTATATCAATAATTCAACCATAATTTTTGTTATTCTTAAAAAAAACACACCATTCTGAAATCATCAAATTATAAAGAAATTTGGTACATAAAGGCAGTGGTAAATCACACTATAGAGGCTGTGCAAGGCATTTGTTTTATATGACAAAATTCACAAAGTGTGTAAAAGATATTATTTAACACTATAGAAACAGTTTTGGACAAGTAATTTTTGGGTTTCTTTTCTAAAATAGTTAGGGTGTTCTGTGTTTTTTAAATATTGGTGTAAGTTATTAAACAGCTTTATGCCTAGCGAATCAGTTGCATTTTGACCAATAGTGAGGCTTCTGAAGGGTGTTCGAAGAGCATGGTTGCTCCTGGTGTTAATTTGGTGCAGGTCATTCCCTCTGGTAAAATTTTGTTTGTTGCGGTAAATATAAAATAACATTTCATGTATATAAAGGCAAGGCAAGCTTAGAATATTATATTTACGAAAGTAATCTCTGCATAAAGTGCGGTTTTTTAATTTAGCAATACATCTTATTATTCTTTTTTGAGCAGTAAAAACCGTGATTGAATGAGATGAGCCTCCCCAAAACATTATACCGTATCGAAATTTTGATTTTGCATAGGAATAGTAAATTTGTATTAAGTAATTTTCAACAACTACATTTTTGATATTTTTGAACATGAATGAGATAGAATGTAGTTTTTGAGATAATGTTTTACAATGTTCTGACCATGTGAGTTTATCATCAAAAGTTATACCCAAAAACTTACAGTGCTTAGCAAGCTCTATTGGCTCATTATTAATCTTGAGTTTTTCTGATGGGAACAAAGAGTTTGCAGTATGAACAAAAATTGCGCTAGTCTTTGAGCTATTTATACAGAGCTTATTTGCAGTAAACCACTGAATAATCTGAGCAATAACTGTTTGGCAGTAAGCTATTATATTATTTTTATCTCCCGTAACTACCGCAGCAGTGTCATCTGCATACAAGTTGACGTAGGCATTGGAATCTACAAAGACCGGAAGGGTATTTATAAACAATATAAAGAGAATTGGTTCTAAAACACCTATATTTATGTCATTGTAGAGTATGTTTCTCAACAGCAATTTTGGATTTCACGGACAAGGTGTGAATGGCATGTATCCTTCCCGCCCAATCCAACGATAGGAAAACTTACGTTTCTGAAAGCTACATCATGCATGAAAAAATTAATTTCTGGATTTACAAGGTACGAACTTCAGATGATCGCGGTATGCCATTCTATGTGGGAGTCCATTGGTGACCTGGCAGGAATTCATTAACTATTCCAGACCAAAAATAAACCAAGAACCTTAATTTAAAATATTTCTCCTGATATAAGGGTTTTTGCTGATCAAATGGTCACCAATTTTGGTGGTAGAATAAAAAATACAATGTGTTATTAGAGAAGTTATCTTATAAGTGTTATGGTAGATTTTGTGGGTCTTTTAGTTGGAAATCGAATTATAAGTCCGCCATGGATAAACTACTATAGCAGATTAAAATACCCGATACATACAAAACCAATGAAATTCAAATCGGGACTTCTTGGTGGCCAAGGAATTGATCTCCACGCCCAATCCAACGATAAGGAAACAAGTAATTAAAAAACACGTACCTACTGCTAAGAGCTAAATCATAAATGAAAAAATTGTTTGCTGGATTTCCAGAGGTACCTACGAAATTTAATTTACTATTCCACCCCAAAGATTAACTGAAATTAATTATTAAAAATTTTTCGTCTGACATGCGGGTTTTCCCCTGACTATTGGTGGTAAAATAAAAAATACAATTTCTGCTGATGAACAGATAATATGCCTAACCTGGTAGAAATTTAAATGGGGAATTAGTAGGACGCTAGCTAGTTTTCCCTGGTGGGGAACTACTGGGGAAAAGATGGTAGGGAAAAAAAATAGCTTAAAACTGGTTGGAAATATTTGTGAATTTTTTAAACCATGCAAAAATTGTTTTATAAGATTTAAATATATTTACATTTACACTTTTTTGCAAAAAGTTTTTATCAAAAGTTCCTTCATTTTAATTTTTTTTATTATCAAGAGAACGCTTTCGACTATACAATAGATAAGCTGTAACATTTCAAAGTTGAAAATTTACCTAGTGTTAGTGTAATGTTTTAAGGTTTAGCTTTAGCTGAATTAATGTTGCGTATGTTTTCTTATATAAACAAACCACGTATTGGTATACATCATAATATGTTTACAAAAATTGTATTTTTAAAACTGAATTTGAACACTCTGTATCTCTAAAGCAAAGCTTTTCACTCTTTTAAAAGTTGTATAAGATGCCAAAGTTAAGTAACAAAAACTAAAACCCCCTGTATATATATTTAGATGTTTAAACCTACAAATAGGTTTAAACAAAAAAGCTTCTTCTGTACAATAGTAATAAACTAATATTTTTATGTTATTTAAATTAGGGAATTGAGGTGTCCATTTATTAATATTAGTAGATGCCACTAAAATTCATTTACCAATATGATAAACTGAAACATAGGGCAAGGATCGTGAAGAAAATAAAAAATCATCCTTAAAAAAAATAAACTTGCTAAAATACAATGCAGAGAATGCATTTCACAAAATAATGTGTTTCTTTAATTTGTTCCGACACTGTAAATGTGTTTAGAAAATGTCATATCACACAATATAACGAGTTAAGCGTTCCCAAAGTAAATGTTTCAGCGATATCTAATTGAATTTACAAAATGCTAGCAACAGTAGACCTAGGGAATTTCGCGCCAGGCCATGATATGTTTTCATAATGGCTTGCTATGCCCTTTCTGACAAACTAATAAAATTAAACTGGCTACTGCCAAAATTTAATAAGATCGCAAATGTTCTTTTTATACTTTCGCTACAAATATTATACCTGACATAACAAAATGTTTTATATTTGTTTTGTATCCAAAAAAGTTTTAATTTTTAATATATTTTTTTTTATAAAAAAATATTTTTTTAATTTATTTTATTTATCTTAAAAGTTATCTCAAAAGCGAAATGTTAAATGTTAAATAATAAATTTAAAGGAGAAATTAACATAAAATAAAAAAAATAATTATAATAGTATATATAATAGTATAGCATTTTTCGTGGAAAAAGTATAGTATGCAACTCATTTATAAACTTTTCTACATTCGTCTCTAAAATTGCGTTTATCAAACTTGATACATAATATATTATGTATCAAGTTTGATAAACGCAATTTTAGAGACGAATGTAGAAAAGTTTATAAATGAGTTGCATACTATACTTTTTCCACGAAAAATGCTTATTATTATTTAAAAATAATTTAAATTAAAAATTTGGATAGAGTGACACCTATAAAACAATAGAGTAACCAACTTGGGAATCTGTAATGTCAAATTTTTATGGATAAATCGAAATGATTACCTTGAAAATCGACCGTTTAATCCGATATAGAAGCAGTGTTAGCAGTATCACAGTCAAAGTAATGAAAATGTTTTATAGGCACTCCACGAAATTAAGTTAAATCTAGTTTACTGGCGATGTTAAATGTTTACATAATTTTTTTTAAATATTGGCGTTAAGAAACTATTTAAATATTATATATTTTTGTATAGAGATAATAAAATATTTACATTTAGTATTATTTTACAAAAAGGTCACTTTATTTTAATGAGTGTATATCATTTGACAACTGTCAACGAACTTAAAACTAACTTTAGCCAGTGGCTAAAAACCTGTTGCTTAAACGCCATAAAGCCACAACTTGTCAATGTGTATTTAAAAGGTCACTTAGTATTATGGAAACATGTACGATAATGTGAGTAGAAAAAAAATATTAAAATTACCATTATATTTTTAAGGCCTATTGTTTAGATATTAATTAGATAATAATGAATTACCTATTTTGAAATTTATAAGCTTGAATAAATACATTCTGTAAATTCATTTGGACAGCCAGTGAAATTCTTTCAAAATTAGAGTAAAAACAGAAGAAATTCTTTTGTATATCTACCGTAAGGATCCAACAACAATTTAATCTTCCACTAAGTAGGGTACAAAGGACAAGAAACGTGGATTCGGGTTTTTCACCTACCTAAAGATTAGGTAAAAAAACCTTCACCTTAAATTTTATTAATTTACCTTCACTTTATTATATAAATTTTATGTAAAATAAAAAATATCCCAAACATAATATTTTTATTATGCATATAAATAAAGGGGATAATAAATTTAACTTTCAATAAAAACGTTTCATAACTTCATCGCATTGCAATCACTATGCAAAAATAAACCTTAAAATCTTCTATAAAGAACATTTTCTATAAAAAGTAAAAACTTGACTCGTAATATTTTTTTGCTATAATATATATAATATATTATGACAAATAACTATTGTTAAACCTTGTTAAACAATACATAAAATACATAAGTATTTTTTTTACAACCACCTTTAAAACGCCCTTTATCGTACATGTTTCCATGACACTAAGTGACCTTTTAAATACACATTGACAAGTTGTGGCTTTATGGCGCTTTAGTCATTGGCTGAAGTTAGCAACAGGTTTTTAGTCACGGGCTGAAGTTAGTTTTAAGTTAGTTGTTAGATGTCATACAATCGTTAAAATAAAGTGCCTTTCGAGTAAAATAATACTAAATGTGAAAATTATTTTATTATCTCAATACAAAAATACAAAACTTTTAAATAGTTTCTCAATACCAATATTTGAAAAGTTTATATGAACATTGTACTGACCTTTTAATTTCGCCGACAGTAAACTATAACTTTCACTGTAAAAAACTGTCAATTTTCAAGAAATACATTTCGATTTATAACCTTTATAATCTGTGTTTATAAAATATAAAAATTTGACATTTGACGGTGACACACAAATTCCCCTATTGTTTCATAGATGGCGCTCTATACAAATTTTTGATTTAAATCATTTTAAGATAAATATAATTATAATTATTGGTCGTAGAAAAAGTATAGTATGCACCTCGTTTATAAAATTGTCTATACACTTATTAAATTCCTGTATAAAATGGCGTTTATAAAGATTGATGTATTACATAATATACTATTTTTATTATTCAGCCCGTTCATAGTAAAACCGAATATAGGGAAACGTTTTGGGCGTGGCCTCGCCTCCCTCCAACGCGCGTCACAGTAGCTTGTGTGATAAACGACATGACGAAAGGTCGAGCAGGTAAGACGACCTTAAAAATTAAATGATAATAATGCAAAAAATATCATTAGCGATGCAGGCTATTTGCTTAGCTACAGTGTCGCGCGTTGGAGGGAGGCGAGGCCACGCCCTATAAGTTTCCCTATATTCGGTTTTACCCTGAACGGGCTGTATAATTATTAAAAGTATAAAGTGAGATTAGATCTGCCAGAAGTCGAATTTTTTGGTTAGTACAAACTCGTTTTTCAGACTAGAATGTAAACAACTTTACCTGATTATTAAATTATTGGTATAATCCTGCTTACTAGTCCGCGAAGCTGCTACGAAGTAAAATCTTAAATAATTTAGGCGTTTTAGGTCATAAATTACCAGAATATTTTAATTCAATTCCTCTAGTATGTGGGGCATAAACAAAACTAAAAATACTACTTTTTAAAATTAGTTTTTACTTCTCAAAATTGAATAAAAAACCTAAAAAACCTCATTTTTAGTTAAATGTGCTGCGGTACTGCGGTCTGTGCCGACTTCCTACAAATTGTATGTCATTTCTCATTTTAAGTATTTGTAATAAGTTTTCTTATATATCTAAAGTTTAATATGGTCAAACTACGCCGCGGCGCGGCGCGTCCTGCATATAAGTTTTCAGACGTGATTAAATAAATAAAATCACATTTGTAGCACTCGATATACTGCCCTACTATGGAGAAAGGCAGTAACTGCAAAAAATGAAAAATGCGTTTTCTTGTGCTATGGTAAAGCTATGGATATTTTGTAACCGAATTCAACACGGAAATGCAGTCAAATATCTCATAAGTTAAAAAAATCAATTAAATACCTACCGCTTTTTATAAAAATGTAGTTTATGCTAATTTTCCACAAATTTCTTGCTTTCTTCATAGTAGGGCAGTATACACTGTTTAAAAAATTTAATGCACCACATATTATTTCCGAGATAAAAAAGCCTGGCAAAGCAAACATAAAAATGTTACTAATAATTGTAAGACTCCCTTTTATGTGGTTTTTACAAAGTATATATGCGTAATTATGAGGGTTTTGTTTTCTTTAGTTAATGTACTTTGTCTAATAAACAAATCTCGAAACAAATTCTTAGTATAAATAAGTTAATAGTCAAATAATTTTAAACTCATAATTCATAGATTAATCATCGCGTTTTCTTATTAATTTGGTCAACATGCAAGGCAAATCTATAAATTTAACACGTGATAAATGTGCTCGAGCCATCCTGCTGGTGGTAGAAGATTGGAGTTACCGCAGGAAAGCAGATATATTTGGTGTGTCCCATACATCAATTTTCCCAAAGTAACAACGGTATAAAAAGCCTGGAGACCATATCAGAAGAGCTGAGCCACAACGCCTTTTTTAAGGGTTTTGTCAAAAATTACATAAACCGTCGATTCAAGATGTAATCCGAGTTTTTAAGATAACTTCGAAAGAAAGCAGTTTTTTTTAATAAAATTAGTTTATTAGTGTGGTATATTTAAGTATGTACTAATTTGTCATTTAATGAATTCACATTTAAGCAAGTTATAGTTTTATTTAAAGTAGTACTTTACATATGGCGACTATAGGATTAAAGCACCACGTGTGCGACGAACCCAGAAAAATTGCAGTACAAGCAATGTAGAAAATTAAAGAATGCCAAATAATGTGCCAGTAGAATTCAGTATATAAAAACGAGTTGACAATTAAAAAGTATGCATAAAGTTCGGACATACAGTTGGTATTGCAAAATCTTTGCAAAAAGTCTTGTCTCAGCTTCACCAAACACATATGGGAATGGAAAAGACAAAAAGCTTGACACGTTCTAATGTATGGTGGCCTAGAATTAATCAGTATATTGAAAAAAATATGAAAAATTGTGAAAATTGTTAATTAACTGGAAATGATCTACCTTAGGCGATGTAATTCTCATAAATCCTTGGAAAAGACTTCATATTGATTGCAAGGTCCTACCTAGGAAAATATTATGTTTTGGAAATTTTGGATGCACATAGTAAATGGTTGGAAGCTTCTATAATGAATAATGCCGAGTCAAGTACTACTATAAATGTCTAATTTCCGACAATGCCAAATCAGTAGAATTTGAAACGTTTTTAAACAAATATAAAGTAAAATTTAAAATGTCCTCACCATATTGTCCATCTATAAATGGACAAGCCAAAAGCGGTGAAATATAGCCTAATTAGTGCCATGGGTAAGGGTTTAATATCAAATTAAATATTTATTTGTGGTCATACAAAGGGACACAAAAGTGTCCCCAGCGGAACTAATGTTGGGAAGAAAGATGAGGACAGTTTTAAATTTTATAAATGACTTTTCTGTAAATATAAATAGTAGATTATATTAAGATGTAAAGAAAAGCATAGCTAAGGATAAGAAGGATTGTAATTTAGAAGTAGATGTGGTAGAAAACGTTGCTAAGGCGCAACAAAATAAGATTAAATATTATAAGGTAAATACATTTTTTTAAAGAACTCGAATCTGTAGCTGTACTAGATGTCAATAAAAAAACTGATAAAAAGGGGTAATATCAGAAAATTTGGACCAAAAAATGTTTTGTACTAATACCAAATCTTAATAGGACTTGGCGTAGGCATATTAATCAAATAGTTGATTACGATTTTACAGTTGGTTAGAAAGTCTGGAATTAAATAGGGATAATTATAATCAGGGGGTTATTGGGCAAAATAAGGTTATTATTTAGGAGAAAACGTAGAATATAAGGATAAAAATACTGTAAATACTAAGGGGCAGTTGAGAAGAACCAAACGGAATATTTAGCCCGTTATTATTTTTATAGCTGTGTGGTATATTTAGGTATATTTAAGTCTCTACTATGCACACTGCCATTGGGAAACAAATACAAGTTGTTTCTTTACTTAGATAGTCTTAATTTCATGGTTGTGCATCTTTACTATATACAAAAACTTGTCCGCTGAGAAGTTTAGACTAGGCTTGCAAGAGGCGTTAATGTCGCCAAAGTTGTTTTTGTCACCGAGACTACCGTTGTCATAATGACAGTTGTCATAATATTTAGACAAGCAGGAAATATACATAGTGTAAAATGCATCGATTTCACAAAAACAATAAGGTATGTCCAGCTTGTTGCCCAAATAACAAAAAATATGTTGATTCTCTAAGCACCAAGTTTTGAAATTTCTCTTGATATAGGTATTTATAAATTTATTTTACCTTATAGAATTATAAAATTAGAAATAGAATAGTTAGATAAGTTCATATTATGTAGACTGATTTTAAGTTGTGTTTTAAATATTTGCGTTTATACATTTTTTAACTTTGACAAATAAAATAATAATAACAAAAATGTAGTTTTATTTTGTTTTATTATTCCTCTTTTTACTTTCACTAGAAAAATATTAGAATTATTTATCTAGCGCAAGTGAAAAAAGGATCAGTACCACCCAAAACAAAATTTTAAACAATAATTTAAATATCTATTTTTGACTCCAACCACTGGAGGGCGCAGTAGTCACAGAATAAACTTTAATACTAAGTTGCCATATAACTAAACCCACCGCCCACCCAACCTATCCCTTGTCTATGCTTAATTTATAATTCAATGAATACGCATAAAATTTGCTAAAGCAAGTTAAAGTTACATTTAAACAAATTATAAAGGACATTAAGTTTGGCGAATTAGTTTTAAGTTTATTGGTTTTATCATAAGTGTACCTATATGGGTGCTTCTACAAAAGTTGGACAACATCATCAGTCAATAGAGTAGGTATTTTAATATTTTTTGTAAATATTTTAGTATATTACAAAAGATACAGGTTTTTTTAACTTGTCCACCCAATTTTAATGTATTTTTTCAAAAGCACGTTTGTAGAAAAACATAATAAATATTTAAAAAATCAGTACCTTGGCGTGTCACAACTCGAATAAAATATTTGAGTGGTTTTATTTTAAAATATATTCAATTTATCTTAATATTTTTAATTTTACTACAAACTATAAAACATTAAATAATGTATTTTTCATATTTTATCATAGATTCGAATAAAAGCAATTTTCAAAAATTTGATAATCTTTGTACTCACTTTTACTCGTCAGTTCTTTTCAATGTTAAAATTCAAAATTCCTGCGAAATATTGAAGTTTAAACGTAAAGTCCTCGTTTTAACTCAAGTGTTGGTAAAAAAAATACCTACAGAGCCCGCCCTTTGCACGACAGTCATCTTGAAAACAATGCAAGCGGCGAAGTTGTGGTGAATGCACGTATAGTTCCAGTCAAAATTTCAGTACTGTGGTGAGTAGTTATTTTCTTACGTATATATATATATATATATATATATATATATATTTCATTGTAATTTATATAAGGCTATATGTGATTTGGTGATAAGTAGCATCCACTAATAAAAAATATCAGTAAAATACTTAATTCCGAATTATAATCTCAAATTTGTATACCATCAGTACCGTGTCGTCAGTTCCATGTTCGATGTTTCGGTTATCTTTTTTTTGCAAACTTCAATTTAAATTCTGCTTGCGCAGAACTTGTTTATTTAATGTCATTATAAACTCATATAAATTTGGTGTGGGTCCCATATCTAATAATTGAGATATCGGTATACCCAAAATCCACCAGCCGCCACTGATGTATAGTATTATTTGATTTTAAGATATTTAATGTATAATATGCTCGAAGTTGCAATAAATCTTATATTTCACAAAAAATTATGTATTTAATTAGTATCCTGGTATACTCGTCACTTCCCTTGCATTCAAATTTAGAAAACACAGATATTTCAGAAACTGTTTGAAAAAGTGACTGGCCCGGTTTGGAACAGTTTATTTATTATATTATCTATGTTCTCATAACAAAATACTGTTTAATTTTCTCCGAAAACTATATAAACAAAATGAGGTCAAAAGTTGCCCAACTTTTGTAAAATCACCCATATATTATATCCAAAATTATTTTAGTGATACGTTATTTTTTTGAAGCAGTGTATTTGGAAACTATTATTGTTATTTGGTTGGTGGCACAAATTTTTAATAGTTGTGCAAACAGGCTCGCAAGCTGATGTTATTAAAAACATAAACTGAAACTGCACTCCATTTCGCCAACTTATTCAATTCAAAACTAGAATCGGACAAAAGCCGATATTATTTTGCATTGTTGAGAGGTTTAATAAGCGCACTAATGTACAGTATGTCCCAGTTTCGACTAATCCGAATCGGCCGCATTCAGAACCTAACTCGCCTTATCTGTGCACTGCGAAATTATGCAAATTGAGAAGAGTTTCGAGCCAATAGCGTCGATAAAATTGATTGATGAAATCACTTTAATCCCACACTTTGCTGTAATGGCTTCTGTTAATTTAATTACCTGAATTTCAATAACTTACGGGCATACGGTCAGCTCAATTTGCAAAATAAGTTTTGCTTTACTTAACTTGTGTAAATTTATGAAAGGTAGTTTTAAAGGTTAATATAAGATATAATACGAGGTGTGTTAAGAGAATATCGGGAATTTTCGTTTTTTGAAACAAATATTTATTTATTCGCACACATTAATGCTGTCGCCTTCAAAATAGTCCCCATTGGATATTATGCACATGTGCCAGCTCTTCTTCCAATACTCGAAACACTTCTAAAACTCGATCTTTGGGATAGCCTTTAGTTCTTTCAGCGATGCGCTTTTAATGTCATCTATGCTTGCAAAACGATGGCCCTTTAAGGTTCTCTTTATTTTTGGGAATAGGAAAAATTCAGACAGAGGCATGTCTGGCGAATATGGAATCTGGGGCAACATTATAGTATTGTTTTTCGCCAAAAATTTTGTTCAAAATTTAACAATTTTAGAACAAATTCTGCTGCCACGCGTTTCATACCCAAAACATTCTAAAAAATTTCATAGGATCAGCCAATCTATATACAAACATCATCAGCGACTTCTCTAATGGTTTATAACCATTTCTTCCATTTTTTCCATGTTTTTATAGGTTGTTAATGTGCTTGTGCGTTCGGGGCGTTCGTCATATTCAACGTCTTCACGGCCTCTTGGAAACTCTTATACCACTTGTAAACTCTTGTTTTACTTATAGCAGACTCACTATAGGCTTTTTGCTAACATTTTACAGAATTTATTTAATTTTTGAAGCAAAATTAAATACAAATTCTTTGATCCATTTCTTTTAACGAACGAAAAATCGCCGAGCTCATAAAACACGTCTAACCTTAGCGGCTGCCACAGACAAAGTAAACAATGAAAACAGCTAAAGTTTTTATCATACTTCAGGGGCATGTATTCCAACATAATAAAGAAAATTTTATCACAACCGGACCCTCCGAACCCGCGAAATTGAACAATTCCCGTTATTTTCTGAACACACCTCGTATATTAAGGAGATTAAAATATCTTTTAATAAACCTATTAAATGAAATTAAAATATCTTTAAACAAAGCAGGTATTTTTTAATATATGTACGCAAGAGTTTTAGCCCTAGTGTCTAAAAAGTCATGGACAGCAGAAAATGGGTAAATAGGGGATGGCATTAAAAGACAAAAAAGCATTTGGTATCTTTTGATCTGACTCACCCTTAATAAGTTATTAATTAAATAAATTATCCAATCACAGGCGTTTTTATGCAGAAAACTTAAACTAAAAACCAAAACTTTGATAATGACAAAACTCCAATTAGGGCCAATATATTTGTGCTACTGGGGCCTGTTTAACAAAATGCAAAGAGCGCTACCACGTTCGAATACTGGTGCAACGAGAAAGGACTAAATCCCACAAAAACTTTTCTTATTGCATTTTCTCGTAAAGAATTTCTCCGCCGGCCAAAGAAAAAAAATTGAATTGACCCTAATTGTATATTTTTGAGGTTAGGTTGGTTCAAAGGCAACAGTTGGACATTAGTTACTATGGATGATCCTTATTGTATTGTTCACTGTCAGTTTTTCAGTTTTTAAGTTAAGTTTTCTGAAATTCTTTTTAGTATGTTTCACCTCTGCTCATTATATTTAAGACCACCTGTGATTGGCACCTTTATGTAATTAATAACTAATTAAGGGTGCGTCAGATTGCAAAAAGGCCAAGGAACATTCCGTCCAAGAATTCAATTCTCTATTTACCCCTTTTCTGCTGTTTATTACTTTTGACACCATTTGTATTATTTATATAAAGTAACTAAAAAAGAGCTTTTAAATACAAGCGCTTAATCACCGCACAACCCAGCTCGATATTTATTTATGATTTAAATTAACTACCTATTAAAAAACTATTAATTTAAATAATAAATAAAGTTATAGGAGGCTCACCGAAAATGCAGCGATCGTGTGCCTAAAATATATTGTTCCCTTTTATTGTTGTTTTTTGAGTAAAATAGTCAAGAAATTACTAAAAAGTTATTTAAATTAATAGTTATTTATGTCATAAGGCGGAGAAGAGACCTGAATGTAAAAAACATCATCTGATTGTCTATATTATATTTACAGCCTAAAAGATAATCGAATAGAGGTATACCTATAGGTACTTTGAAAGTAAGCGTTGTATTTTATGTGAAGTTTCAAACAAATGTGACTATATTGTATTTTGTGGTGATTTTAATATTAACTCGCTTAATGTAAATGCATCTTATATGATGTTTTTGATTCTTTCAGACTAATAAATAAAAAATATTTCTCCAACAAGAATGGCATACTTTTCAGATGGACATATATCAAAGTCAGTCTTAAATTATATGGTGAGTAATTTTTCCAGCTTTAAAGTCAATGTCACAAACCCTGGTTTATCTGATCATTGTTTATTGTCATTTGAATCTAATATCTGTTTCTCCAAAGATAGCACGGGGAGAGACACTGATACACACTTCCACTCTAGAAACCTTTCGATGAAAAATTTATTATATTTTAAGTCTTCTTGAAAAAATCGACTGGCACAGTGTTGTATATATTAAAGACCCAAATATATTCTTACTTTTTAAATATAATTAAAATACTTTGAGATAGCTTGTCGAACGAACTAAAAACTAAAATTCAAAATAACTCAGAATATAATAAGCATAAGCCAAATTTACATTGGACTTCTCAATCCCAAGGTAATGATTTTAAAACACTTAAACAATATTAAGAAAAAACATACAAAAAATGCATTAAACAAGCAAAACAAAAACATTTTATAAATTCTATTGAAAACAGCAACAACAAATCCAAAACAATCTGGAATTTAATTAATGAAAATACTGGAAAGCAAAAGAATATCAAAGCAAAAATTAATTTACTACACGAAAACAATATGGTTAAGGACACAGAACAAATTGCAAATATATTCGGAAAATATTTCTCAACTGTAGCAGAAAACTTATTACAGCTTGTATATGGTCTAAACTCTAAAAACCTTTTGCGATAATGTTACTCAAACTATGTCATGTTTTCCCTTAAATGAAAATGAATTACCTAAAATGGTCAAAGGTCTTCCAAATAAAACAAGTAGTAGTATTGATGATATTCAAATAAAAGTAATTAAAGTAGTAATTGGAGCAATATTGATTCCTCTATTGTTATATTTAAGATATATTTCCCACTATCTTAAAGACAGCGGTGGTCATTCCCATATTTATATAAAAAAACATTATTGATTGTTTTTTCACAAATTTATAAAAAAAGTAGTCTCAAACCGAATTACAAATTGCGTACTAATTTATTTAATATATTATCTAAAAATCAACACGGTTTTTGTAAAGAAAAGTCAACATAAACAGCAGCTTTTGATTTCATTCAAAAATATACGACAATATTGATATAAGAAATTTAACGGTTGCCTTGTTTTATAATCTTACCAAGGCCTTTGATGCAATAGACAAAGAAATTGTTAAAATAAAACTATACAATTTGGAAGTAAGAGGAAATATTGTGGATTGGGTGATATCGTTTTTATCTGAAAGAAGTATTAAGGTTAAAATTGATAAAAGTATCTCAAAAGACTACAAAATTAATTATGTTGTTGCCTAGGGATCGGTAATTGGTCCCTTCATATTTCTTTTATACATAAACGATCTACCTATGCACATACACGAGGCTAACATAAAATATATAATAATCTTTTCCAAAATCCTTGATCAAACAACAAGTCAAATAAAGAGAGTTTCTCAAGAGCTATCCACTTGGTGCAACAAAAACAAACTTATTTTAAACCAATCCAAAACAATAACAATGTTCTTTAATAATATTCACTATTTGCCTGAGCTATCAAAAAATACAAAATTCCTGGGTTTGAATATTGATCACAAACTAAATTGTCAAAACTTAGCAGCGCTTTTTATGCCATCTTAAAAATGAAATTAAATAGTTCCACAAAAAAGAATTATTAGACTTATATTCAATTTAAAAACTCGTGAAACTTGTAAAAACATTTTTACGTTGTTTTCTATTTTAATCTACAAAAATTCGATCTATTTTTTTAAGAATGAGAATATTTTTACAAAAAACAATTTCAGTCATAAATATAATGCGAGAAATGGTGAGGGCTATAGAATTCCTTTTCATTCACTAACGTTATAACGCTTTTTGAAAAATCACCCAAATAATGTGATAATTTGAGAATGTTGAAGCTTTTTTATTTTGTAACTAATTTTAACTAAATGTTGTTTGTTGTATACATTTATTATTCTGTAGGTACTATATTTATTTAAATTCTACTATATGTCACTGCTTTTATAATTTTTATATATTACATCCATTCAAACCAGTTTTTTTATTTGTAGAATCTTTTATATTTTTATTTTTGACGAGTTTTATATCAATTTTGTATTGATCCTTAAACAATAAACATTATTATTATTATTTATGTCTGCGGATGAGACAACCAGTAAATCATGCAAAAGGTGTCAAAAGATACAAGATGTGATTCAGTAATGCATCCCAGCTATGCAAAAATATTTAGAGGGGTTAAAGTGGTAAATACCAAGAAAATTATTTGTTGCGATGGGATTGAAAATCAATCTCAAAATCTTTTACAAGATAATGTGCCCAACGCCGTAGGCGATGATGCGTTAATTGTTGAAATTTATTATCTTAAAGAACTGATCATTAAATGAGAAAAATTCAGGGATATTTAATACGCACATTGGAATACCTCAGGGCAGTACTCTGGGTCCCTTGTTATTTATATTGTTCATTAATGATCTCCCCAAATACATTAGTGTGGGAAAACTGTTTGCGTATGTTGATGATGTAACTATTGTTGTATATGGCAAGACTGAAAGTGGAATTGCTAATTTAATTCAAACTGTGATGACAGAATTTAGCAACTGGTGTTTTAAAAATAGGTTAATAATTAATGTAAAAAAAAACTGTGTTGATCCAATTCTCCTATGGTAATCTTAAGAAAGAAATTCAAATCAATAATCAACTTTTTAACTTCTCGAATTTCTCCAAATGTTTGGGAATGATAATAGATAAATCCTTTACATGGGATGAACACATTGATTATTTAGCTATGAAACTAAAAAAATCCATTTATCAATTATATAGGTAGCCTAAGGGACAAATTAAATATTTCAGCTCTTCTTAATGCGTATTTTGCAAACATTTATAGTATTTTAAGTTTTAATATTTTATCCTGGGGTCTTGCTAAAAATAGTAATAGAATTTTTATCTTGCAAAAATATGCCATTAGGGTTATTTTTAATCGGAAGAAACTAGATTCTTGTAGATGTAATTTTAAAAATTATGGAATTTTAACTTTTATAAGTGTCTATATATACAAACTTCTTTGTCTGGTACATAACAATAAAATGGAACTAATGAATAAGTGTCACTACAGCACCAGATCTAAAGAAAAAATCCCCATTAAAATGCATTGGCATGCAAAATATGAAAAGTCTTCTTACTTCGTAGGAATTCGCCTTTATAATAATTTGCCAAATGGTTTAAGAGAAAAACCCTTTAATGAATTTAAAAAAATCATAAAATCTTTTTTGCAGTCTGCATGCTGTTACACCATAGAAGAATTTAAGGAAAAGATAGCCTATATTGTTTTTTAAAGTAGAAACGTGTCATGTTTATGTTTGATATACATTTAATTTATCTTTTTGACCTGTCATATTTACCATTTTCTGTTGTAATTCTGTGATTAATAAATTATTATTATTATTATTATTATTATTATTAAGATTTAAATTATAAATGCTTTAAGATAATAGTTATTTATGTTAAAAGCTCAAAGTTTGAAGGCCGACACGTAAGCGAATGGCATACAGCATTTTATCTTCAAGACACAGTTTGTTTTTCTACTTCCAACTTTAAAACGCTAATTATTGTACATGTTTCCATGACACTAAGTGATCTTTTAAATACACGTTGACAAGTTATGGCTTTATAGCGCTTTAGTCAAGGGCTAAAGTTAGCAACAGGTTTTTGGTCACGAGCTTTAAATTAGCTGACAATCGTTAAATTTTATACAATTGTAAAATATTACTAAATGTAAGAATTATTGATTTATTTCAATAAAAAAATGCAAAAGTAAGAAATAGTTTCTCAACGCCAATATTTAAAAGTTTATTCAGTAAACTAGATTAAACTGATATAGCATTAAAAATTTCGGGTGGAGGCTCCACCGTGTAGTGCGCATAAGGCATTCTCTATCGGATTTAAACAGTTGTAGACCAGGGTCGATAATTTTTGAAACCAAAAAAAAATAACAGTAGGATGAAACCCATTGGAAAACGACAAGAATATAATAAAAATGAAAGGAAAAATAAAGTACGGGCGATCTGACTTCGGGAAGTGGGAGGGGGGGGTTTAAGGGTAAAAAATGGTTTATCTCGATTTCCGGCAAAACTACAAGTCCTATGGAAAAAAGTTAAATGTCAAAGTTGTAGGTAATAAAGGATCAGTAATTGCAATTTTTTTACATTACCTCAAAATTTATGTGAAAAATTCAAAAAACCAAGTTTTTGGATTTTTATTTTTATCTTTTTCAAAAAAAAGTTTTTTTCCACGAAATTTGGTGAAAACTTACCTTTTTATGTCCCAAATACACTGTAATTTATTTGATTTGAAATATTTATTATTTCGCCTTATTTTGACTTAATATCAAAAAAGCACCCTAATTTTCAATCGAAAATTCTCGCGTCAAAATATCAGCTTTTTTCAAAAAGTCGGTGTGCTTTTTGTTCGTTGAAATCTCTACTTTCTAAAGGTGTGCTGCTCTATTTAGGCAATTTCAGCTTGAATGTTTTGTTTTAAATGGTGAATAGGCTTTGTTACGGCGACGTGTGGATTTTCCGTGGCACAAATCCTACAGTTTTGCTTGTTGACATAACCTCCGAGGTAAAAATGCGCCTTATCCGAAAAGATGATTTTTCTTGCAAGATTAGGGTCATCGTTCAACTGGTTTAAAGCCCACTCAGCAAAGCGAAAACGTTGTGGATGGTCAACTTGCTTTAACTCCTGAACAAGCTGGACTTTGTACGCAAACATACCGAGGTCTTTGTGCAGAATCATCCTCAGAGAGGTACGGGAAAGGCCGACTTGTTGACATCTGCGCCGAGTTGATGTTGACGCGTTCATGCGTACATTTTCGGCCACAGCAGCGATTGCTTCAGGTGTACGTCTAGGACGAGCATGCGAAACATGTTTTATGTCAACCAGCATTCCATTTCTGCGCAATTTTTTGACCAAATTTGTAATACTTTGGTTTGACGGCGCCTCATTTCTTCCAAACGCAATTTTCTTGCCGTCTCTGCGATCACAGTCACATTCAAAGTAAGTTTTGAGTATTTCGAAACGTTGATCCAAATTTATTCGGTGCATATTTTGTAATCGGAAGGTTAAAACTAAACCACTGTCAGCAATTCATGGCGCTTAAGTTGAAAGCTTCATTAATAGCACGTAGTTTAAAATTCAACTTATAGATGGCCCACCCTTTATTAACTTTTATTAATTTTACTTTATTGTAAACTAGTATTTAAGCTACACCCTAAAAACAATTTTTAGAAATTTTTATCAAGTGGTATTTTAAAAATTATTATATATATATATATATATATATATATATTACTTATTGCACATTGCTTATGGCATATTGCTTTTGGCATATTGTATTTTTTATGTTACATACATTGTTCAAAATCAAGCCTTTTGAAATACCTAATTAGAATTAGTTAAGGAAAAATAAGGTAATATGCTTAAACGAGTAAAGCAATTTACCTTCTCTTTTATTAGGCAGAAACTAATGCATTTGTTCTATGGTGTATTCACTAACTTCTAGATAAATATTCATACTTTACTTAATAAACTTGTCAAATTTAAAAAGATAGGCAGATTACCTAAATATTTAGTCAAAATCTCAATTACTTTTAGGTACGACAATTTTGCTTTTAATTTAGGTAATTCTTCTAAATTATTATGGCAAATTATTGAACTAATTTAGGTAAATTCCTTTAAATATTAGTGACTTACTTGCAATCGGCTACGATCGCTAATATCGACGTTTTACGATAAATATTCGCGCCTATCCACCATAATGCCAAAATCAATGAAAGCGTAAAGACCGCGTTGTGTGCTATTGATATAACAATATAGTTAATAATTATTGTGCTATAAGTGAACATTTTGAAGTGCTTTAGTTAAGTAATCCAAACTAATTTCCCATTGACCCCAATTTATTTTGAAATAATCCCAACCCTGTAGTACCGGAACCGCCGTTGTTAATTCGCCTAGTACATAAAGATAAAGGAATCCTAACTTGGAATAAAATTCCTATGCCAAAAGAAACTTTATTAAACTTATAAAGTAGGTATACCTATAAGTCTTATTAAAATTATAAATTAGGTAGAATTATTAAAATAAACGTAATTCGTTTTTGTTACGTTTATTTTTTTTACTTATACATATTTATTAATATACATTTTCAATTTAACTAAAATAAATGTATTTTTTATTTTACCCATTAGCACTTAAAAGGGGGATTTATAATGTCATTATGTTCTTATTTACATTGCATGATATAGGGATAAACACTACTAGGTTATCGGTAACTTTTTACAATAATATTTAACATTTACAATAGTATATTTCTAAAATAGTATATTACCAAAGCAATGCGTGAGAATAAAAATGACATTATAAATATCTTCTCTCCTAAATGCCCCCACCGCCAATTATTGTTCCCCTTATATTTTTGTCTAATGAAATAGTGGAATTTCACTAGAAAATAAGTAGAATTTTACTAGAAAATTATCTAAAAAAATTAGATAAATTTACCTTTAAAAATAAGAGGATTTTCACTAAAAATATATATAATTTGCCTGAAAACTTAGCTAAAATCTACCTAAAAATTTAAGCAAATTGCTTTAGAAACAGGAAATTTATTCTTTTATTCTCAGGCAATATCCCTTACGATCTTAAGTGTATCATCTTTAAAACCTAAGTAATTTTGCTTAATTAATTGTATCATTTTCTTTAAAAATATCAGTTAAAGAATTCACTAATTTAAAAGGGGAATATTCCTCTGAATTCATTTCAAGCAGTTTGCCTTAAAAAGTCAATGGTCCTATATAGTCTAATATTTTAGGTAAAAACTAGCTAAAATTTTGAACAGTTTTGAACAATATTGCATATTGCTACATTAGGAATTATCACCACCTAAAAAACTTGCTAGGCCGCCCCTAATTAGTAATTAGGGGCGGCCTAGCAAGTTTTTTAGGTGGTGCTAATTCCTAATGTAGCAATATGCAATATTGTTCAAAACTGTTTAGTAATTACTACCTACAAATTCAACGCCAATTTCGTATATTAATCCGAAAAAAAGACCAATTTTGTAGCAAAACAATTGCTTTTTTTAAACTATATCACGTACTTTATTGCTTAAAATATTCGTCGAAAACACCACATAGTAATACCCAAACCTTCATACTCTTCAGACATAACCTCGTGGGATTAGATTGTTTTTATGATGATAACATGATCTTTTTCCATTTTTGACAATTAATTTTAATTTTATTTAAATTTAAAATTTTAATTATGGAAGGAATATAATACATTTTTAGTTTCACTTAAATTTGTTTTTAGGCAATTTAAAACAATAATATGGCCAATATTGCAATACTACCTAACTTAATCTGACCTGATGGCTAAAAATATATGATAAAATTAAACTTTAAATCAATGAATATACGAGCCCTAACCACATAATGTTCGGACACTTCATAATTTATACAGAAATTTTTTTCGTGAATACTATCTCAAAATTATTAGAAGTTATGAAAAATTCAGCTTATTTTGGCATATACCCCTCGAAGCGATTTTTATTTTTAAAAAGTTTACCTTTTATTTTTAGCTTTTAAAAAAAGGCAAACTTTTTAACTTTTTTTTGTATGAGTAAAAAAAGTTATAAATGGACCCATTAAAAAGAGCATAAAATATTATACAAACCCTGAAAATTTGGTAAAAAATAAATAAGTTATAAAAAAGTATAAGTAATTTAAAAATGCTATTTTTAAAGAGTTTTTGCAATTTTCTTAGGAAACGGGAGATTTTGCAGATATATATATCGCTATAACTTTCTTATTATTTATACAATTTTTACCAAATTTTCAGGGTTTGTATAATATTTTATGTTCTTTTTAATGGGCCCATTTATAACTTTTTTTACTCATGCAAAAAAAAGTTAAAAAGTTAGCCTTTTTTTAAAAGCTAAAAATAAAAGGTAAACTTTTTAAAAATAAAAATCGCTTCGAGGGGTATATGCCAAAATAAGCTGAATTTTTCATAACTTCTAATAATTTTGAGATAGTATTCACGAAAAAAATTTCTGTATAAATTATGAAGTGTCCGAACATTATGTGGTTAGGGCTCGTAATATTGTATAAAAATTCTAATCTTATTCTTATTTCATATCTAATTTATATTTTGTTTTTTTATATTTATTTAGTTAAATTTATAAACCTATAACCTACTAACAGTATTAGGTTATTACCAAAAAGATACTATTTTAATATTTCCGTCATGCATTAGGTATAAAATTAAATTAAATTAATAAACCACAACTTTAAAAATTGATTTATATTATCTCCAACTGCATTATGGATTTTTTTATTTTACTAGGAATAAAGCTGTAAGAAAACAAAAAGAATATCAATGAAAGTGGCAGCGGCATTCGAAAAGTATTCGGACATCTCTGACTGTCGCGTTGGCTGAAATGCGGAAAAGTTTATTATTTCCAGCTCCAGTAAGTATTGAATCCGGCCGGTACGTCCTTCAAAGTTTTCCTCAGGTCTCGAGGGATTCCTGTCCCCCGTCCACATCCTTCTTTCCACTGCCAAAGTCTTACCCTCATATGTTCCAGGATAATCTGACAAAGTCCACGCACACCCCTTTTCGGCCGCTTATCTCTTAAGCGTGATGCAGGGTTCTCTTACATTTTGACCTTAATCTGATAACAGCCGCTTGTTTAAGTTTAACCCTAACAAATTTTATTTAATATTTATACCCAAATCCGTTTATTTACCAATACAAATGAGGCCTATTAAAAGTTTTTTTAAAGCGTTGACATAAATGGGTCATTATGCTTTTTAGCCCCATCTACCTTAAAAAATAAATATTTCACATTTTCATATCCATTGTGACTATTATTTAGGCACATTAAGTGTAATTCTAATGTTACTCTTAGCAGCAAAGTTTCGCTTAAAAAGTCTCTTATTTTTAAGTTTTAATGTCCTAGCGATAGCGAGACATGTTTAACAATAAAAAAATCTATTTTCCAAGTGACACAATAAATGCACATAAAACATTGCATTAATTAAAAATAAAGAAATTGGATTACTTTATATGAAAAAAAATTTTAAATACTGCATATACTTACCGACTAAATGCCCTGACGAAAGGAAACCCTTAAAAAACACACGCTGCTTGTTTGTAAAGCGCAAAATAACAATAGCGATACCATTTCCTACACTGTTCAAAATTTTAGCTAATTTTTACCTAAAATATTAGACTATATAGGACCATTGATTTTTTAAGGCAAACTGCCTGAAATGAATTCAGAGGAATATTCCCCTTTTAAATTAGTGAATTCTTTAACTGATATTTTTAAAGAAAATGATACAATTAATTAAGCAAAATTACTTAGGTTTCAAAGATGATACACCTTAGATCGTAAGGGATATTGCCTGAGAATAAAAGAATAAATTTCCTGTTTCTAAGGCAATTTGCTTAAATTTTTAGGTAGATTATATATATTTTTAGTGAAAATCCTCTTATTTTTCACGGTAAATTTATCTAATTTTTTTAGATATACCCTTTTTTCGGGTAATTTTCTACCAATTTTTTAGTAAAATTCTACTAACTTTCTAGTAAAATTTTACTTATTTTATAGTGAAATTCTACTATTTCAATAAATAAAAATATAAGGGGAACAAGAATTGGCGGTGGGGGCATTTAGGAGAGAAGATATTTATAATGTCATTTTTATTCTCACGCATTGCTTTGATAATATACTATTTTGGAAATATACTATTGTAAATGTTAAATATTATTGTAAAAAGTTACCGATAACCTAGTAGTGTTTATCCCTATATCGAGCAATGTAAATGAGAAAAGAATGACATTATAAATTCCCCTTTTAAGTGCTGATGGGTAAAATAAAAAATACATTTATTTTAGTTAAATTGAAAATGTATATTAATAAATATGTATAAATAAAAAAAATAAAAGTAACAAAAACGACAATAAAACTTAAAGGTATACCTACTTTATAAGTTTAATAAAGTTTCTTTTGGCATAGGAATTTTCTTCCAAGTTAGGACTCCTTTATCTTTATGTCCTAGGCAAATTAACAACGGCGGTTCCGGTACTACAGGGTTGGGATTATTTAAAAATAAATTGGGGTCAATGGAAAATTCCATTTAGTTTGGATTACTTAACTATAGCACTTCAAAATGTTCACTTATAGCTCAATATTTGTTAACTGTTGTTATATCAATAGCACACAACGCGGTCTTTACGTTTTCGTTGATTTTGGCATTCTGGTGGACAATATAGGCGCGAATATTTATCGTAAAACGTCGGTATTAGCGATCGTGGCCGATTGTAAGTAAGTCACTAATATTTAAAGGAATTTACCTAAATTAGTTCAATAATTTGCCATAATAACTTAGAAGAATTACCTAAATTAAAAGCAAAATTGTCGTACCTAAAAGTCATTGAGATTTTGACTAAATATTTAGGTAATCTGCCTATCTTTTTAAATTTGAAAGGTTTATTAAGTAAAGTATGAATATTTATCTAGAAGTTAGTAAATACACCATAGAACAAAGGCATTAGTTTCTGCCTAATAAACGAGAAGGTAAATTGCTTTACTCGTTTAAGCATATTACCTTATTTTTTCTTAACTAATTCTGATTAGGTATTTCAAAAGGCTTGATTTTGAACAGTGTACAGCGACGCCATCTCGTGCCACATTTATGAACTACATGGATTACAGATTATTTTATATGTAATGCTAAACTCCATTGTATTTTATAACAAAGCTGTTTTTATTGAGGCGGTTTGTGAAGCGTAAAAAATTATAACAGACATTTTAGTACATTCTTTATTAGTTCTAAGGAGCTTCTTATTTGTTATTTCATTTTAGTTTTGGAATTCTGTTTCATACAAAACCTATGAAATATTGCAATATGATGGGGACATGGAGTAATAGAGTGTGATTCAATCTTAATTAATATTTATAATTCCAGTTCTATACTGGCTGTCCCAATATATTATCCTTTTAATAAAAAATGTAAGGGGTAAGTGACAAATGGCAAAGGGCCTTGATAGTACAATGTCCGAAATATTAAGAATGGGTTTCCATAGCAAATATTTAAAGTTCATTTTATTATAAGGAGGTATGGACACAACATTAGTCAATATGAGAAAATGTTGAAAAAATTCTGGGTTATAGTCGAGTCCACTTAAAGACATTTACATAGTTTTAGAAAGATTAACCGTCTGATATCCGAGTAAACAATTATTAAATTAAAGATAAAAAAACATCGACTTCTTATTGTCATGTTAAACGATATGCGATAATTAAATATATCTATCTATATTCTGTACAAGGATAAATAAACAGCCATACCTAATGTGGGATTCAAACCCACGACCACTCGACTTGTAGTCCGCAGCACTGACTACTACACCACCAAGAGCGGTGACATTGAAAAATTAATGATATTTTTTCTCGTATGCCCGTATGCCTGTAGAAGTGTCATATATGTTTTTGTTAACTTTTACCGCACAGTTTGCAATAATAAACGGCAATGTGGACTGTGTCCAACCAAAATTACCAATTTGTCATTTTCGTCTAGAAGATCCGTGGATTACGAACACGTGATTATCAAGGGATATTCGGTTTAATTTATTTGGTGATTAGAATAATTTATTTTTTAAAATAAATTATTAAAAAAAAACAATTGTTTTGTTATTTATTAAACGTTTTTTTTTAATATTTAGACATTCATTCTACATTCCATGGTTTTCTTGTGTTTGTTTTCTGCTTTTCTCGTTAGACTTTCACTGCATTCAACATACTGCATATTTTCTGTTGCTTTATTTTTGGTTCCCATTAATTTTTGTAATATTTTTTCTTTTTAGTTGACTTTATTCGTTTCGTATAACATAATAATTCGTTTTAACAACTCATTTTAAGATTTTTAAATAACACTGCATATAGAACTGTCACGGTCAAAAGCGTTAAATTTTATTTTCGTGAGTCATTACCAATCAGTATTTATGCATTAGGTATAAAAGCAACTCCCCTTATGGGTTAGGGTTCCATTATGTTTGGTTTACAAAAGGATGTGCAATGCATACAACTTATGCATATTTATTATAATAATGTAAAAATTCCTGCGAAACAGAAAAAAACAATAAAAACTTAAAAAAAAAATTAAATTAAAACCTCTATATTTCAATTAAAACATCATTTAAATTAAAATCAACATCGATAATCCAAATTTTCGATAAATTTATGCAATCACCCAGGCCTAATGTCTTATTTTTCATAGTTTTTGCAATACAATTTTTACAAGTATTTTTATACACATATGTTAAATAAAAAATTCCTAAAATTAACGTTATTGCAGGCCTCTTTGTTAAATGTATCATTGAAATAAAATACCAAAACAAAAAGTACACATGTAACATAATAAGTATTGTGTACAATTTTATATTCTATACTAAACCAATAAAGCAATAAATTCGACAGTTATTTGCTTTAAATTACAAATACAAAATTGGGAATATTTTTAAAACAAAATTGTATTCTTTTGGAAAATTTTAATTTAATACATAAAAAGTTAATGCATATAGCAAAAAATGTTTGTGGATGTTACACATAAATAAAACTAATATTTAATTTAGACTAAGTGTGGACTGTATTTTTTACTTGTCCGGCCGTCTCAACTTGTCAGTCTTGAAATAAATAATTTATTTATTATAATTTATGATATAATGCTTATTTTGTCTGAATTTCGATGTTCTAATTAGCGGTTTTTTTGTATGCCATATTAGAAAACATTTTACCAATTTAATTGGATTTGCATTCTACAGTTTATAAATTACTAAAAATGTGAAGAGAAAATCTCAGAACGCTAATAATCCTGGCGCATTCGCCATTATTGAAACTTCGCATATAAACTTATAACTTTATTTTAATTTCCTACATTTTACTACAAACTATATTTTAACATACAAATCGACTTGCTATAGTTTATAAACACAAATGTGCCATCTAAGATCTGGTTTCTAAAGTATTGATTACATGTTTTTAATATTTTATTATTTAATATAATTTTTAAAAATTAAAAATTGTATTCTTGCAAATCGATTTACCCCGTTGCGCAGTGGTCGTTACGCCTAAAATTTTAATAGGCATGATAGGTCAAGTGCTACCTCATTTTAAAGATCTTGCTTGACTGAGGTTAAAAAAATTCATTTTTCCAGATTTTTTAAATTGAAGATGAGCATCCGTTGTTAGTTATTAAAATCTGAAGAAGTAGCCTGGAAATCCATAGCTTCTCTTCATCCAATCCATTGTCCAGGAAACACTTGGTCCAAAAACTCTCCAACACGCAGTGTGGGGGTGCTCCATCTTGTTGAAACATTAAATGGTCTTCCAAGAAGTAATCGTTTTTAACAATATTGACCAATAACCAATAATGGATAAATTTAAACGTTTTTGGATGAAGTTAACTTCATCCAAAAACGTTTCTCCTGTCTCCGTTCTTCATTAAGAACCATGGATCCAAAAAGACTATTTCCACAATTATCTGCCCAGGCATTGGTTTTAAGAAGTTTCAGTGTGAACTTCTTGGAAACCCTTGGATTTGCATCTGACCAGCAAAGACAATTATAGCGATTGACAGTTGAGTTAAGAAAATTGTACACTGGTCCAATAAACAGATGTTGAAAAGCAAATAGTCATTATTAGTTATTTATTTTGGCATAGTTTCGCAAAACTCCAGTCGCCGCGGCTCACACTGCAGTGCACTGGTCCGAATTAGTGATGGGTCGTGATTTTGATAACGTGATTTTGGAACGTTATTTTTAAATCACGTTCCGGAACGTTCCTAAATTTATCGGAACGGTGTGACAGCGGATCGAACTGAATAGAAACAGAGAATCCGACCATCGAATGAGTGAACGGAGCGAGTGGGAAAGAAACGACGTGAAACATGGAAACGAACGTCGCTAACGTCGGAACTGTGCAGTTACCTCGTTTCGTTTCTTATTCGACTTTTGCGGCGCGCCGACTTGAGCTGAACTTTATCGGTGCATATAACCAATATAACGAGGCGGGTGGAATCGTTCCGCTGGAACGGTGCATAAAAAAATAAGTTTGTTAGGTAGGGTAGATGGAATCCAGTATACCTAATATTGTACAATTATTAAACTATAATACCAAAAGTTACTAAGAAGGTTTTTTCTTACTAGAGAATCTTTATTAGAGATAGACAAAACATTCAAGGAATCAACAGGTTTTTGTGTATTAAAGGGGTCCCTAGACGTTTAAAAAATATTTTGCTCAATATTACTGCACAAAAAATTGATTATTGTCCCTACACTCTTAAAAAAGACCTGGTATTTGCAATGAAAATTTAGTTCCCAGAACCAATTTTATTAGTGAAAATAGGCACAACAAAAAAATATGTTATGGGAACAAATACAAATTTGTTTTTACAGTTTGTTGTCGGAACAGCCAATATTGGTAGCTCCAACCAACAAGTTTAAGTGCATCGAAATTAGTTTTTTTTTCATACAAATAATTGATATTTAATGCAATCACATTAGTCTGTTATTTTAGCAGCGTCTAAGTTGTAACAACTGCACTTGCTATTTATCGCAACAAACATTGTATCATGCAGGAATTTATTTTTTAATTGAAATTACATGAAAAAAGGTACATTTAAAGAATTTAATAGTTGATATAATATAAATTTGTTTTTTACTGTAACTAAGTTATATTTAATATTAAATGCTTGCATTAGTAGCAACAACAAATTTGTATTATTCCACAGTACATACCTGCTTAGTAAATATAACACTTTTTGTGTAAATATTATAAAAAATAGAGAAAGGAAATTCATGCCCGTTCGTTTTATAAATATTTATTATAAATTAAAAAATAACAATATAACTGAAAATAACAATATAACTGAAAACACCAAATATAAGTTGACTATACTTCTTCAGTAAACCGTGATGTTTACGTGAAGTGCAAGCCTTTGTTTAACAACTTAACAATGATTCTTAGGTACAACGTAACATACTTGCATGATAACAGGGGTAAGCATTCGATAAATTTTGAGTGTGAGTGCCTATAGTATAGGCCCTATACCAAAAATGCGACTTGAGCTGTAACAAAACAAAACAAAACAAAAAAATTCTCGAAATTCCGACGTGATGGAGACTTTTGGTGGGCACCATTGGATTCAGGAGGCCATTTTCAGTCGGAATGGCATTTTCACATTTTTGGATTTTTTTTCGGACCCCAAAACTATAGTTTTTTGTATACAATAGTGTAATTAAAGGAGTGCAATAATAATACCTAACCTTTAAAAACTGGAACCAATTCAGGTAAACCCCATGTTCCTAATAAATCTTCTACTTCAGTCCGCTCATCCATATTATTTGTTCGAGATATCTATAAGTAACCAACACATAAGAATATATTCTTATATATATATGAATAGTTAAAAAGTATGTAGCCGGCTGAAGGACGAAAGTCAATGGCCCTTTGAAAAATGTATTTTTTTCAATAAAGAAAATTTATTATTATTATTAGTTTCTTACCTAAAATATACACTACACACGAGCTGATACACAAATACAAAAGAACAAACACCACCGAAGTCTGGACGCCGTGCAACACCGTTTGTTTACAGGTTAAAAGTAAAGCACGCGCCGGGCTGGACAAAACGCGCGCGAAAAAAAAATGCACAAAGTTTGCAGTTGCATTAACCTACAGAGACAACATCCCCAACTGACACTTTGTTTCACACCGCTGGTGTCTTAGCTGTGTGAAAAGTGACGCATAGTTTATACAACCGAACCGTTAGTTCCACTGATTAATTTCAGTCAGTTGAGAATGTTACTTAAATATTTGGTCCAACAAAAACATTTTACCGCCGAAATGATTTTTTTGAGATAATGTTGTCAATACTTCTAGCCAACACAAAGTTTCAGTTAAAATAACTTAATCGCCTTTTTGCAGTAAATAATACTCAACAACAAAACTAAATCTTTTCAGGTAATGATGCAAGCAGTTACACATATAAAGGTACTGATTACAAAAAACAAAAAAATTTATTTTCTGCAACAGTTTTACCCCAACGATAATAAGTTAGTTACAAATACCAGGTCTTTTCTAAGAGTGTAGGCAATCAGACAATATAAATAAATTAGGCAATATTGTCAACACTATGTTAACTAAATTGCTTAATACAACATATTGTGCAATAATATTGACAGTGTAGAGACCTCCTTCAACCTTATAGTGTATAGCAAAAGTTACAATATTTTATTTTGGTATTAAATTTGTTATGGTGCGGTCAACAGAACTGAGAGGCGTGCCAGACAAAATGTAACCCAGCAACGTCGTGCCGTGGATTCCACTCGCATGTATTCTGAAATCATTTAACCTACGTTCAGAAATCACGTGATTTTGGTACGTGATTTTTTAGGAACGGAACGGTTTGGTACGTTCCGGATTGGGAACCGTTTTTTCCATCACTACTCCGAATCTACTAATTCCTCGGCCAAAACTCGAAAAGGGAATATAATATTAATAAGTGAAGGTTTTTGGGTTCGATGATCACAAATTTAATATTAAAAATATGTAATTCTAAATGGCGTACAAAAAATGGGGCACTTTTTGAAAAAATAATTAAAGTTTAATAGAAGGGCTATTAGGGTAAATTTTACCAATCACTGGGCGGGTACAAAGATAAATATCTTTGATCTTGCTCACTTCTAAGTGGTAATAAAAGTCTTGTGAGTTATTTTGTAACTGATTTATTATAACTAATTATCTATCTATATATAATTTTACAAATAAAAAGAGTGGTTCCAAATAGTTTAAACATTAATATGAAATGATGGCTAGTTAGTAAACAGAATAGTGATTTTGTTTGAAAACTGCTGGTTGCCTCAGGGAGTGCAAATGCAGCGTAAAGGTTTTTCGTTCATTAACCTGCTGCCAGATGCATACCTTGCACATTCCTGCAGTTCGTCAATTTGATTCAATAAACTTTAAACAAAATTGTTTGAAATTATTTTCTTGTTTAATCGAAGATTAAACAATTAGTTAATCACTCAAAAAATGTTAAATTTTGGGTTTTTAGGATCGCTGATCACGAATTTAATATCAAAATTATCAAATTCAAATTGGCGGGCCAAAAATGGCGAACTTTTTTTGAAAAATAATTAATTTATCGCCCGAAAAATATTAATTTTGGGCTTGGGGTCAATCACGAATTTGATATCAAAATTAATAAATTCAAAATGGCAAACCAAAAATGGACTTGAAAAAAATTATTTTATTGCCCTGAAATTCTTTCTTATTAGGTTTTTGTGGTCGCTGATGAAGAATTTATTATTAAAATGGCGGACTTTTTTGAAAAAAAAATTAGTTTATTGCCCTGAAAATGTGGTTTTTGGAGTCGCTGATCACGAATTTGATATGAAAATTATCAAGTTTAAAATAACGACCATGTTTTTTTTAAATTAATAGTTTTTAATTTACTTTAAATATTCCTTATTTTTAAAAGAAATAAATTGTTTTAAAGAAATCATCTTTTATTTAAATAGAGTACCTAAATGCAATTTAAAAATACAAGTCAAGGTTTTTTCTTTTAAAATATATTTTATTAAACTTAATTTTTCCTTTTAAATAAAGTCATTTTATCCTTTTAAACATGGTAATTTAAATAAAATAATATTATTTTTTAATGTAATAAAAAAAAATAATTATTAGTTATTCATCGTAAAATTATTGAAATAACAAAAAAAATCAAAACCTGGCTTTTAACCTTAAAAAAAGATTATTTTTTTTTAGTTTTTAAATGTAATTTAATAAAATTATTGTATATTCCTTTATAAACATTTCCATTATGAAATGTTAGAATTAAACGAAATATTAGCACTTTTGTTGTACAATCAAAATCAACACAACATTAAAAGACTGATGAAGGCTTTTTTATGATTTGACAGTTTTTCTACAAACATTTTTATCTAAACTTTTTTGTTTAAATAAAAAGCAATTCTCTAAAAATGAAATAGTTAAAATTCTACTACTTGAATTAGTACCAGCATTTTTTACTAATAAAATAGTCATTTTTACTTTTAAATAGTTATTTTTTACTACGTAAATAGTTAAAGTTTGACTAATTTACGATTATTCACCAACTTTGACTATTTATGAGAGTTAAAAGTAACTAATTTCTTCAATCGTTTGCAGCCAACAACAAAGTATTATTTGAATTTAATGCATATACCTAAGCTCCATGGTTAAATCATTTAACTTAAATGACTCATAAAAACAAATAAAGATGCAAAAAGTGTACCTCAAAACAGCAACATAAATAATATATTCAACTTTAAAATATTGTGAACAATATTTATTAACAAAATATTAAATAAAATTGATTTTTATAAGAGCGGCTTATGGCCGAATGGGTTATGAAAACAGCTTGACAAGCTTGACAAGTGACAGACCTGAGTTCAATCACCGTCTGCGTCAAAACTTTTTTAAAATTTAAATCTACTAATTTGTCTATTTCATTCAATAGAATTTGACTAATTATTAGTGACTGCTTTTTCGCTATGACAATTAGTCAAATATGACTTATTTTTGACTAATTCATTTTAAGAGAGAAGACCTTTTAAAGGTATAACTTGGGTTTTTAAAAGAATCACTGCTTGCTACCTGAAAACTGTTTGGTGTTAGTTGGGCAACCATGTAAATATTTGTATGTTATGTATGAATTTGTTAAAATTTCTATACTTTATTTTGGTCATTTTTATAACTTTATGTTATTATTCTGTTATTTTATTTATAAGGTAAATTACCAAAATTGTAGTAAGTCTAAATTAATCTAGTGAGTACCTCTCTGGATCTCGAAATGATGACTCATCGCCGGTGAGTCAGCGCTCGAGCGATCGAGAGCACACCGGAGCTTGCTGGAATGTTCGGGAAGGGGCTTGCGTGACCTGTGTCACGTAGGCACTGAATATATAAGGAACAGCGCAGCATGGATCAGGCAGTCAAGCTTTGGTACTCGCGACGAAATAAAATAAATACCCTTGCAAATAAATAGACTCTTGTACATAAGTGATATATAAATAATTATGAATTAAGTGTTTAGTTAGTTTTATAGTTTTTTAGTGTTTTAATTATAATTATTATTAAGTTATAAAACAAATCGTTTATTTCGTTAATAAACCAGTGCGTGTTTTTATTCACACTGTTCAACTGTAAAAACATAACAATAATATAAAAAACTTCTCATATTTGAAAAAAAATCTTTAATATCAATTATACAAAATTATCTATTGCTTAAGCTGGGCAATAAACACTTTTCTTTAAAGAATTTTATCTTTGTTAATCCTTGCAATTCCTGCTGTAAACTAACCGAGATTTTTAAGGTCGATCCTTTAGTTTACACTTAAACCATTGAGCTGTACCTGTGCACCTGTGTCTTTACACTGTTCTTACATCTTTGTTAGTCTGAGAGCGCGAGCGTGACCGCAGAGTTCTTGTTAGTTACGGCCTAACACGGAGCTGTTGAACTTGCTAATCTGCCACTTATCACCGCACGCCGTTTATAATACTTAAACTAATTGCCACACATGTCCCCTTAGAGATATGCATCTCGACCGCGTTAACAAAAAATTAATTGTTAATTTTGATAATTTAATCGCGTTTCGCATGAAAGGGATTTAAACGCATATCAAAACGCACGCAAAACTTTTTATTTATTTTTGATATAAAATTAGATTTAAGGATGTTCTGGTACTACACTGCGGGGAAGAAGATAGAGTGCAAGAAGACTAAATACACGAGGAGTAACTTGCGAGGGGGGGCACGCCAAAAACACGCCAAAAAACGTAGGTACTCACTTTTGCGCACACTCTGTATCAGCCAGCATTGGATGATACATTATACACAAATTATGCCTTTTGGTCGGGAGTTACTGCTTTTTTATTTAGTCACCTTGATCGTGAATTTACTACGACAAACCTAGTTCCAAGGCTAACCTGAGAGAAAGTTGGTAATTTCAGTTACGATCAAAAGTGACTTTCCTAAATTTCAAGAAATGCCCCACTGATATTCTAATCGCTTTTATTATTATTTTTTATTTAAATGCAAAAGGAATAAAATATATTGTTTTAGCAACACACATTTTAAATCATAAAAATAAGAAATAAACATAAAACAAAAATAAACTGTGACAGCATCTTTCAAAAAAAGGGTTAGATAAATATCAAGTCGGCTTCTTTTATTTTCATTTTATTATTTTGTTATTTTTGGCTTGGTAAACTTGTCTAAGAAGTATACGCAAATTTGTAACTGTATCAAATGACGACAGTTTTCGTAAAATTATTTATTTGGTATTCCGTCAATAAAGATATTTATTTATTTATTTATGTCAATAATTATTCAATCATAATTCTTCTCTTTTCAAAAAGGACCTTATTTTTACAAACCTTTTGTTGAAAATTGTAAACTTAAATGAATATAATTTTGATAAGAAATGTTACTTTATTAATAAAAAAATTAACACATAGCTACATAAATGAAAATAAAAGACACACAATTAAATAACACCATTCTAAAGTAATCAAATTATAAAGAAATTTGGTACAATATAATTATCAGTATTACTACAAAACTAACTGATGTATTTCGTAACTTTAACCCACTTTACTGCATCCCCTAATTTTAGTGAAAAAACCAGTGATAATAAAGTAAGCAGACACATAAGTTGCAGACGCTGAAGTCAGTTAAACTTGTTGATGCGATTTCAAAGAAATAATTTGTTAAACATTAACAAAATAATTTGTTAGCTTTGAAATTAACAAAATGCTTACAAAATTGCATATTACCTTTACAAAGCTTTCGGTAAAATATTTTTCTTTGTTAAAATAATTAAAAACCTTGGTTTTATACAAATTAAATTTTTAAAAAATAAAATTAAAAAACTACGAACTTATGCTAACAAATCTGATTTTTATAACAGTGATATTGATAAAGGAAATGGAATTATTTGTTGATGGGGGTAAACGTGGAATTTTTAAAAACCATTCCTTCAACTAGTGTTAAGGCCGAAAGTTGTTGTTTGTTTTAAATTTTATTTTGTAAAACTGTTAAAATGTATGTTAATTTATGTTCGTTAGTGCGCAACTAGCGCAATTCCGATGTCTTGGCAAAATAATTTATGGCTTTTTCGTGAATTTTTGACCTCCCTATTTGCAATACAATTCCATGTTTCACTTTATTGTTTAAATTTTTTTGATACAATTTTAAAAAGGCTAATCGCTCTTTCTGGCCAAGAAATTTCCTTAAGTTACTAGCTGTCTTCGCGGAGCTAATCTCAAACCAATTCAATACATCTTTCTCTCTTAAAATGATTAAATGATTTGTCAAAAATGATTATTTTTCATAGTTAAAAATACCGTCAAAAGTTCTAAAAGTAATTTTCTACGACCACTATGTAAAAGTCACATTTCGTAATGGCATCGTTGCTTAGAAAATGAATCTTTTCATTGGCAAGGCAAAACACGAATGTAAAGTGACATTTCTGTGTGAAAAGTGACAGGTCTGTGTGAAATGAAATTGACAGCATCGTTTAACATTAGTTTCAAAATTTATATTGTATTTGTATATGTATGTCTAAATATCATTTAGGACACAATTAATTGTGTTTGTATAATAAATTGTAATTTTTAGTTCCTTTATTTAAATTGATAAGGTAAGTTTATTGATGAAGTCACTTATACCTTAAAAATTAAAGGAATAAGATGAAAGTAATTTTAACAGCTGTCAAACACGTTTTTAGGTTATTTTGTTTTGTATTTGAATATAATAAAAAATAAAAGGGTCGTAGAAAAAACATTGTGTTTCACTTGTGAAAAAAGCTTTCTTCAAGCTCGTGTTAAACACTCGCATGAAAGTCGCTTTTCAACATTTGTAAAACAAATAACTATTAAACAAATATTTTACTTTTATAGTATTTCGGATTCAGCCGATAGTTTTACATATATGAATTAACAGCTCAATGTCCAGGATACAAGTGCTGTTGTGAGGAATTATTAGTCCCTATAATAATAAGTCATTTTTGAATATATCGTTTTAAATTTTAAAAACTAGGTCGGGATTAGCTCCGCGAAAAAATCTAATAATTGTCAAATATGAAATTTAAAACCATCCAAAGTACACTTGTGAAAATACAGTGTCAAACGTTTATTTTTATATTTATGGTTATATCTCTGTAAATAATAATTTTAATTATATATATATTGCTATAAAATTTTAATAAAGAATTATATTCCCCGTCGAATGGTGTAAAAATTTATTAATTGTTCCATTTTAAATAATAAAGTTATTGTCATTTTAAATGGCTAAAAGTTGGCTTGGTAAACTTGTCTAAGAAGTATACGCAAATTTGTAACTGTATCAAATGACGACAGTTTTCGTAAAATTATTTATTTGGTATTCCGTCAATAAAGATATTTATTTATTTATTTATGTCAATAATTATTCAATCATAATTCTTCTCTTTTCAAAAAGGACCTTATTTTTACAAACCTTTTGTTGAAAATTGTAAACTTAAATGAATATAATTTTGATAAGAAATGTTACTTTATTAATAAAAAAATTAACACATAGCTACATAAATGAAAATAAAAGACACACAATTAAATAACACCATTCTAAAGTAATCAAATTATAAAGAAATTTGGTACAATATAATTATCAGTATTACTACAAAACTAACTGATGTATTTCGTAACTTTAACCCACTTTACTGCATCCCCTAATTTTAGTGAAAAAACCAGTGATAATAAAGTAAGCAGACACATAAGTTGCAGACGCTGAAGTCAGTTAAACTTGTTGATGCGATTTCAAAGAAATAATTTGTTAAACATTAACAAAATAATTTGTTAGCTTTGAAATTAACAAAATGCTTACAAAATTGCATATTACCTTTACAAAGCTTTCGGTAAAATATTTTTCTTTGTTAAAATAATTAAAAACCTTGGTTTTATACAAATTAAATTTTTAAAAAATAAAATTAAAAAACTACGAACTTATGCTAACAAATCTGATTTTTATAACAGTGATATTGATAAAGGAAATGGAATTATTTGTTGATGGGGGTAAACGTGGAATTTTTAAAAACCATTCCTTCAACTAGTGTTAAGGCCGAAAGTTGTTGTTTGTTTTAAATTTTATTTTGTAAAACTGTTAAAATGTATGTTAATTTATGTTCGTTAGTGCGCAACTAGCGCAATTCCGATGTCTTGGCAAAATAATTTATGGCTTTTTCGTGAATTTTTGACCTCCCTATTTGCAATACAATTCCATGTTTCACTTTATTGTTTAAATTTTTTTGATACAATTTTAAAAAGGCTAATCGCTCTTTCTGGCCAAGAAATTTCCTTAAGTTACTAGCTGTCTTCGCGGAGCTAATCTCAAACCAATTCAATACATCTTTCTCTCTTAAAATGATTAAATGATTTGTCAAAAATGATTATTTTTCATAGTTAAAAATACCGTCAAAAGTTCTAAAAGTAATTTTCTACGACCACTATGTAAAAGTCACATTTCGTAATGGCATCGTTGCTTAGAAAATGAATCTTTTCATTGGCAAGGCAAAACACGAATGTAAAGTGACATTTCTGTGTGAAAAGTGACAGGTCTGTGTGAAATGAAATTGACAGCATCGTTTAACATTAGTTTCAAAATTTATATTGTATTTGTATATGTATGTCTAAATATCATTTAGGACACAATTAATTGTGTTTGTATAATAAATTGTAATTTTTAGTTCCTTTATTTAAATTGATAAGGTAAGTTTATTGATGAAGTCACTTATACCTTAAAAATTAAAGGAATAAGATGAAAGTAATTTTAACAGCTGTCAAACACGTTTTTAGGTTATTTTGTTTTGTATTTGAATATAATAAAAAATAAAAGGGTCGTAGAAAAAACATTGTGTTTCACTTGTGAAAAAAGCTTTCTTCAAGCTCGTGTTAAACACTCGCATGAAAGTCGCTTTTCAACATTTGTAAAACAAATAACTATTAAACAAATATTTTACTTTTATAGTATTTCGGATTCAGCCGATAGTTTTACATATATGAATTAACAGCTCAATGTCCAGGATACAAGTGCTGTTGTGAGGAATTATTAGTCCCTATAATAATAAGTCATTTTTGAATATATCGTTTTAAATTTTAAAAACTAGGTCGGGATTAGCTCCGCGAAAAAATCTAATAATTGTCAAATATGAAATTTAAAACCATCCAAAGTACACTTGTGAAAATACAGTGTCAAACGTTTATTTTTATATTTATGGTTATATCTCTGTAAATAATAATTTTAATTATATATATATTGCTATAAAATTTTAATAAAGAATTATATTCCCCGTCGAATGGTGTAAAAATTTATTAATTGTTCCATTTTAAATAATAAAGTTATTGTCATTTTAAATGGCTAAAAGTTGGCTTGGTAAACTTGTCTAAGAAGTATACGCAAATTTGTAACTGTATCAAATGACGACAGTTTTCGTAAAATTATTTATTTGGTATTCCGTCAATAAAGATATTTATTTATTTATTTATGTCAATAATTATTCAATCATAATTCTTCTCTTTTCAAAAAGGACCTTATTTTTACAAACCTTTTGTTGAAAATTGTAAACTTAAATGAATATAATTTTGATAAGAAATGTTACTTTATTAATAAAAAAATTAACACATAGCTACATAAATGAAAATAAAAGACACACAATTAAATAACACCATTCTAAAGTAATCAAATTATAAAGAAATTTGGTACAATATAATTATCAGTATTACTACAAAACTAACTGATGTATTTCGTAACTTTAACCCACTTTACTGCATCCCCTAATTTTAGTGAAAAAACCAGTGATAATAAAGTAAGCAGACACATAAGTTGCAGACGCTGAAGTCAGTTAAACTTGTTGATGCGATTTCAAAGAAATAATTTGTTAAACATTAACAAAATAATTTGTTAGCTTTGAAATTAACAAAATGCTTACAAAATTGCATATTACCTTTACAAAGCTTTCGGTAAAATATTTTTCTTTGTTAAAATAATTAAAAACCTTGGTTTTATACAAATTAAATTTTTAAAAAATAAAATTAAAAAACTACGAACTTATGCTAACAAATCTGATTTTTATAACAGTGATATTGATAAAGGAAATGGAATTATTTGTTGATGGGGGTAAACGTGGAATTTTTAAAAACCATTCCTTCAACTAGTGTTAAGGCCGAAAGTTGTTGTTTGTTTTAAATTTTATTTTGTAAAACTGTTAAAATGTATGTTAATTTATGTTCGTTAGTGCGCAACTAGCGCAATTCCGATGTCTTGGCAAAATAATTTATGGCTTTTTCGTGAATTTTTGACCTCCCTATTTGCAATACAATTCCATGTTTCACTTTATTGTTTAAATTTTTTTGATACAATTTTAAAAAGGCTAATCGCTCTTTCTGGCCAAGAAATTTCCTTAAGTTACTAGCTGTCTTCGCGGAGCTAATCTCAAACCAATTCAATACATCTTTCTCTCTTAAAATGATTAAATGATTTGTCAAAAATGATTATTTTTCATAGTTAAAAATACCGTCAAAAGTTCTAAAAGTAATTTTCTACGACCACTATGTAAAAGTCACATTTCGTAATGGCATCGTTGCTTAGAAAATGAATCTTTTCATTGGCAAGGCAAAACACGAATGTAAAGTGACATTTCTGTGTGAAAAGTGACAGGTCTGTGTGAAATGAAATTGACAGCATCGTTTAACATTAGTTTCAAAATTTATATTGTATTTGTATATGTATGTCTAAATATCATTTAGGACACAATTAATTGTGTTTGTATAATAAATTGTAATTTTTAGTTCCTTTATTTAAATTGATAAGGTAAGTTTATTGATGAAGTCACTTATACCTTAAAAATTAAAGGAATAAGATGAAAGTAATTTTAACAGCTGTCAAACACGTTTTTAGGTTATTTTGTTTTGTATTTGAATATAATAAAAAATAAAAGGGTCGTAGAAAAAACATTGTGTTTCACTTGTGAAAAAAGCTTTCTTCAAGCTCGTGTTAAACACTCGCATGAAAGTCGCTTTTCAACATTTGTAAAACAAATAACTATTAAACAAATATTTTACTTTTATAGTATTTCGGATTCAGCCGATAGTTTTACATATATGAATTAACAGCTCAATGTCCAGGATACAAGTGCTGTTGTGAGGAATTATTAGTCCCTATAATAATAAGTCATTTTTGAATATATCGTTTTAAATTTTAAAAACTAGGTCGGGATTAGCTCCGCGAAAAAATCTAATAATTGTCAAATATGAAATTTAAAACCATCCAAAGTACACTTGTGAAAATACAGTGTCAAACGTTTATTTTTATATTTATGGTTATATCTCTGTAAATAATAATTTTAATTATATATATATTGCTATAAAATTTTAATAAAGAATTATATTCCCCGTCGAATGGTGTAAAAATTTATTAATTGTTCCATTTTAAATAATAAAGTTATTGTCATTTTAAATGGCTAAAAGTTGGCTTGGTAAACTTGTCTAAGAAGTATACGCAAATTTGTAACTGTATCAAATGACGACAGTTTTCGTAAAATTATTTATTTGGTATTCCGTCAATAAAGATATTTATTTATTTATTTATGTCAATAATTATTCAATCATAATTCTTCTCTTTTCAAAAAGGACCTTATTTTTACAAACCTTTTGTTGAAAATTGTAAACTTAAATGAATATAATTTTGATAAGAAATGTTACTTTATTAATAAAAAAATTAACACATAGCTACATAAATGAAAATAAAAGACACACAATTAAATAACACCATTCTAAAGTAATCAAATTATAAAGAAATTTGGTACAATATAATTATCAGTATTACTACAAAACTAACTGATGTATTTCGTAACTTTAACCCACTTTACTGCATCCCCTAATTTTAGTGAAAAAACCAGTGATAATAAAGTAAGCAGACACATAAGTTGCAGACGCTGAAGTCAGTTAAACTTGTTGATGCGATTTCAAAGAAATAATTTGTTAAACATTAACAAAATAATTTGTTAGCTTTGAAATTAACAAAATGCTTACAAAATTGCATATTACCTTTACAAAGCTTTCGGTAAAATATTTTTCTTTGTTAAAATAATTAAAAACCTTGGTTTTATACAAATTAAATTTTTAAAAAATAAAATTAAAAAACTACGAACTTATGCTAACAAATCTGATTTTTATAACAGTGATATTGATAAAGGAAATGGAATTATTTGTTGATGGGGGTAAACGTGGAATTTTTAAAAACCATTCCTTCAACTAGTGTTAAGGCCGAAAGTTGTTGTTTGTTTTAAATTTTATTTTGTAAAACTGTTAAAATGTATGTTAATTTATGTTCGTTAGTGCGCAACTAGCGCAATTCCGATGTCTTGGCAAAATAATTTATGGCTTTTTCGTGAATTTTTGACCTCCCTATTTGCAATACAATTCCATGTTTCACTTTATTGTTTAAATTTTTTTGATACAATTTTAAAAAGGCTAATCGCTCTTTCTGGCCAAGAAATTTCCTTAAGTTACTAGCTGTCTTCGCGGAGCTAATCTCAAACCAATTCAATACATCTTTCTCTCTTAAAATGATTAAATGATTTGTCAAAAATGATTATTTTTCATAGTTAAAAATACCGTCAAAAGTTCTAAAAGTAATTTTCTACGACCACTATGTAAAAGTCACATTTCGTAATGGCATCGTTGCTTAGAAAATGAATCTTTTCATTGGCAAGGCAAAACACGAATGTAAAGTGACATTTCTGTGTGAAAAGTGACAGGTCTGTGTGAAATGAAATTGACAGCATCGTTTAACATTAGTTTCAAAATTTATATTGTATTTGTATATGTATGTCTAAATATCATTTAGGACACAATTAATTGTGTTTGTATAATAAATTGTAATTTTTAGTTCCTTTATTTAAATTGATAAGGTAAGTTTATTGATGAAGTCACTTATACCTTAAAAATTAAAGGAATAAGATGAAAGTAATTTTAACAGCTGTCAAACACGTTTTTAGGTTATTTTGTTTTGTATTTGAATATAATAAAAAATAAAAGGGTCGTAGAAAAAACATTGTGTTTCACTTGTGAAAAAAGCTTTCTTCAAGCTCGTGTTAAACACTCGCATGAAAGTCGCTTTTCAACATTTGTAAAACAAATAACTATTAAACAAATATTTTACTTTTATAGTATTTCGGATTCAGCCGATAGTTTTACATATATGAATTAACAGCTCAATGTCCAGGATACAAGTGCTGTTGTGAGGAATTATTAGTCCCTATAATAATAAGTCATTTTTGAATATATCGTTTTAAATTTTAAAAACTAGGTCGGGATTAGCTCCGCGAAAAAATCTAATAATTGTCAAATATGAAATTTAAAACCATCCAAAGTACACTTGTGAAAATACAGTGTCAAACGTTTATTTTTATATTTATGGTTATATCTCTGTAAATAATAATTTTAATTATATATATATTGCTATAAAATTTTAATAAAGAATTATATTCCCCGTCGAATGGTGTAAAAATTTATTAATTGTTCCATTTTAAATAATAAAGTTATTGTCATTTTAAATGGCTAAAAGTTGGCTTGGTAAACTTGTCTAAGAAGTATACGCAAATTTGTAACTGTATCAAATGACGACAGTTTTCGTAAAATTATTTATTTGGTATTCCGTCAATAAAGATATTTATTTATTTATTTATGTCAATAATTATTCAATCATAATTCTTCTCTTTTCAAAAAGGACCTTATTTTTACAAACCTTTTGTTGAAAATTGTAAACTTAAATGAATATAATTTTGATAAGAAATGTTACTTTATTAATAAAAAAATTAACACATAGCTACATAAATGAAAATAAAAGACACACAATTAAATAACACCATTCTAAAGTAATCAAATTATAAAGAAATTTGGTACAATATAATTATCAGTATTACTACAAAACTAACTGATGTATTTCGTAACTTTAACCCACTTTACTGCATCCCCTAATTTTAGTGAAAAAACCAGTGATAATAAAGTAAGCAGACACATAAGTTGCAGACGCTGAAGTCAGTTAAACTTGTTGATGCGATTTCAAAGAAATAATTTGTTAAACATTAACAAAATAATTTGTTAGCTTTGAAATTAACAAAATGCTTACAAAATTGCATATTACCTTTACAAAGCTTTCGGTAAAATATTTTTCTTTGTTAAAATAATTAAAAACCTTGGTTTTATACAAATTAAATTTTTAAAAAATAAAATTAAAAAACTACGAACTTATGCTAACAAATCTGATTTTTATAACAGTGATATTGATAAAGGAAATGGAATTATTTGTTGATGGGGGTAAACGTGGAATTTTTAAAAACCATTCCTTCAACTAGTGTTAAGGCCGAAAGTTGTTGTTTGTTTTAAATTTTATTTTGTAAAACTGTTAAAATGTATGTTAATTTATGTTCGTTAGTGCGCAACTAGCGCAATTCCGATGTCTTGGCAAAATAATTTATGGCTTTTTCGTGAATTTTTGACCTCCCTATTTGCAATACAATTCCATGTTTCACTTTATTGTTTAAATTTTTTTGATACAATTTTAAAAAGGCTAATCGCTCTTTCTGGCCAAGAAATTTCCTTAAGTTACTAGCTGTCTTCGCGGAGCTAATCTCAAACCAATTCAATACATCTTTCTCTCTTAAAATGATTAAATGATTTGTCAAAAATGATTATTTTTCATAGTTAAAAATACCGTCAAAAGTTCTAAAAGTAATTTTCTACGACCACTATGTAAAAGTCACATTTCGTAATGGCATCGTTGCTTAGAAAATGAATCTTTTCATTGGCAAGGCAAAACACGAATGTAAAGTGACATTTCTGTGTGAAAAGTGACAGGTCTGTGTGAAATGAAATTGACAGCATCGTTTAACATTAGTTTCAAAATTTATATTGTATTTGTATATGTATGTCTAAATATCATTTAGGACACAATTAATTGTGTTTGTATAATAAATTGTAATTTTTAGTTCCTTTATTTAAATTGATAAGGTAAGTTTATTGATGAAATCACTTATACCTTAAAAATTAAAGGAATAAGATGTAAGTAATTTTAACAGCTGTCAAACACGTTTTTAGGTTATTTTGTTTTGTATTTGAATATAATAAAAAATAAAAGGGTCGTAGAAAAAACATTGTGTTTCACTTGTGAAAAAAGCTTTCTTCAAGCTCGTGTTAAACACTCGCATGAAAGTCGCTTTTCAACATTTGTAAAACAAATAACTATTAAACAAATATTTTACTTTTATAGTATTTCGGATTCAGCCGATAGTTTTACATATATGAATTAACAGCTCAATGTCCAGGATACAAGTGCTGTTGTGAGGAATTATTAGTCCCTATAATAATAAGTCATTTTTGAATATATCGTTTTAAATTTTAAAAACTAGGTCGGGATTAGCTCCGCGAAAAAATCTAATAATTGTCAAATATGAAATTTAAAACCATCCAAAGTACACTTGTGAAAATACAGTGTCAAACGTTTATTTTTATATTTATGGTTATATCTCTGTAAATAATAATTTTAATTATATATATATTGCTATAAAATTTTAATAAAGAATTATATTCCCCGTCGAATGGTGTAAAAATTTATTAATTGTTCCATTTTAAATAATAAAGTTATTGTCATTTTAAATGGCTAAAAGTTAACGGAAATACCAAACACCCTGCATTTTGCTTTTTAGAATACTATTAAGGACTACTAATGGAAACTCCTTTGTTAAAGTGTATAACAAAAATAAACTTTTCAATACAACAATTGTTTGTATAATACAGACATTTTTGTTGGTTAAAAAATTAAATATCTTAAAAATAATTAATATAGGAAAACGATTTGAAATTTTTACGTAAAAAGAACCGTATTGTCTGATGACGTTTCGGTACAATCTCATGTACCATCTTCAGGTCTTATCTGCGGGGCTGGTGTTGCTGCTCTGCTGCGAGTTAGACGTGGAGTGAGCTCCGTTGCCGCTGATCGTTGTTTATATACCCTCTTAGCTTTCCGCGTCATTAACCGAGATTGCGATTGACCCTGTGTTATGTTCGGCTTTATTGATCTCGTTAATCTGCGTGTCGTTTTGGTGGTTGTAAGAGCTGGTTTCCATGCAGTTGGTAGTCTCTGTGTATCGCCTCTTGTGTTGGGGTTTCTTGGACGTTTTTCTATTTCAATGGCTTTACGGATGGTACGTTTGGTTCTGAGTTCGATGCTAGCCAAGACCCTTGTTTTTTCAAAGTCAATTTCATGGGAAGTTTTTCGGACGTGTTCAGCTAAGGAAGATGTTTTTTCTTGTTTTAAGACTGCGTTACGATGTTCTTCGCGTCGAACGTTGATACGTATATTGGTCTGTCCCACGTAGCTTCCGACACAATTCTTACAAGAAATTTCATAAACCCCTTGTACCTCTAACTCTATTTTTGGTTTGGAGTTTAGAAGTATTTGACCGATCTTTCTTGGGGCGGTAAATGTGGTCTCAATGTTATGTTTTTTGAGAACTAATTATTCTCTTGGTTGTCGCTTTGAAGTAATGAAGTTGGTTTGTGATTTTGTCCTCGACGCTGGGTAAATACCACAGAGGTAACAACTTCGCTAAAGGTAAATTGAAAAGAAACAAATAAAACAGTTTTTTATATATATATATTTTTTATGTAAATCTTTGTTTTATTTATATCAAACCTCTTTGGCTTTAACTGGCGAATTCGTAATCAGATTTTAATCGTATAACTCAAAAGTTATCAAGGGTAGATAGTTTTTTTATGTTATAAAAGAAGTATAATAGACCAAAAAACAAAAATTCCCGTTAACTTTACAAACACTAATGATTTTGTTGAAATGTGATAAAATGTTTAACTCGTAAAATAATTGAAATTTGAACAGTTTAATTTATTTAAAATTATTTGTTTTCCTAATATTTGCATTTATCCAATTTATCCGTCTATCACGGGAAATAATTCTATTTTATTTATATTTAATGTTTGCAAAAATGTTAAACAAAAATCAATAATATTTGTGCACTGTAAAGTTTAATTATTCTTTAGATAAATTAAAATATATATACATATTTATTATAATATTTTAGATTTATATAATTATATGGTTTTAAATTTTAATTAAAATGTATTATTTTATAAATATCAATTTTCAAACAACAAATATTAAAATTGTTTGTGAAAAAGTATATTGTAGTTTAATATAGTATAATAGTATATTACCTATATAATATACAGATACTATATAGTTTAATATTTAATATATTTTTTTAATAAATTTAATATATCTTATAGAAAAAAATTATAATTTTAATTTTCAATAAATTTAATAAATAATACTTTCAAATATTTTCAAATCACGCTCCTAGTGGCCACGTTTTTCAATAATATTTATCCCAAGCAAAATATATACCTAATACAATATTATGCATGGTAGAAATAACACTTTACAAAAGTGTTTAGTTAAATCGAATTTTTTACTACGAGCCCTAACACAAAAATGTTCGGACACTTCATAATTTATACAGAAATATTTTTCGTGAATACTATCTCAAAATTATTAGAAGTTATGAAAAATTCAGCTTATTTTGGCATATACCCCTCGAAGCAATTTTTATTTTTAAAAAGTTTACCTTTTATTTTTAGCTTTTAAGAAAAGGCTAACTTTTTAACTTTTTTTTTGTATGAGTAAAAAAAGTTATAAATGGGCCCATTAAAAAGAACATAAAATATTATACAAACCCTGAAAATTTGGTAAAAATTGTATAAATAATAAGAAAGTTATAACGATATATATATATCTGCAAAATCTCCCGTTTCCTTAGAAAATTGCAAAAACTCTTTAAAAATAGCAGATATATATATCGTTATAACTTTCTTATTATTTATACAATTTTTACCAAATTTTCAAGGTTTGTATAATATTTTATGCTCTTTTTAATGGGTCCATTTATAACTTTTTTTACTCATACAAAAAAAAGTTTAAAAGTTAGCCTTTTTTTAAAAGCTAAAAATAAAAGGTAAACTTTTTAAAAATAAAAATCGCTTCGAGGGGTATATGCTAAAATGAGCTGAATTTTTCATAACTCCTAATAATTTTGAGATAGTATTCACGAAAAATATTTCTGTATAAATTATGAATTGTCCAAACATTTTTGTGTTAGGGCTCGTAGTTATTCTCAAGTCTATACATAGTTTAAATTAAAGTTTTTGAGTTATTTCCAAAGGATTTTTTCATTTGGGTCAAAGTTTGAAATAATTTAAAAATATATCTTTTTTTTTTGTTGAATTTTTCGTAGTTGGCTTTTTTTACTTGGGTACCATTTAAATTATTTGTTTATGTCGTTTAACCCTAAACCCTGAACGATATCATTTAAATAAATGGTTTTACGAAAATATTTTTTTTTTCTTTTTGTCTTTAAATTTAAAAAAAACACGTTAAACAAGTCTTGATTTTTTTAAATTGTTTTTAGAATGAGGTTAAAATAAAATACGTTTTCTATAGGGTGGTCCAAAAGGAACCTTTATTATAGAATCAATAAAAAACGTTATTTTTTTCTTTAAAATGAGATATTTTACCCCAGTAGTGATTGATGCCACTGCTTTTAGTATAAAAACGAATATAATGACTAAATACGTAATAAAAAACTAAACTTCTATTATATTATATTTGCACCTTTTATTAAGAAAATTGATATTATTTAAACGTTATTTATTGATTTTCAAATTATTCCTTTTGGACCACCCGTTATACATTAGGGTGGTCCTTATAAAGGTCATTTTTGAATTTTGTTTGTGCTGCCAAGTTTTAACTCTTAAAATTAATATTAACCCGACCTCCCACACAAAAGAATTTTATATGTTAAGAAAATGTATTTTTAAAAATCAAACTTTGAATTTTTAAAACTCGGAAACAGTTCAATCTACAAGATTAAAAAACTTATATTTTTTTAAGAAAATTTTACGATTAAAATAAATAAAATAATTTAATTAAATTTTATCATATATTTTTATACAATGTGCTTAGTATAAGGTTTCTTGTATAAAAGTATAAAAAAACTTTCTATTAACTAATTTTCAAAAACACTTTGTTAAAGTTTAGTCTAAAAACAGAAAAACAATCGTCAACGTCAAATTAAAAATAAAATATATACAATTTTTTTAGTGGGATACCCTGTATATTTTAAGAAGGATTTTTAAAAAAATGTATAGTTTTGGGAAAAATCTTCTTGCTCTAAAATCGAATATTTTTTTTACTTCCAATACTGAAAATTTGGTTTAATCACTTTTAATTATTGTAAATATTTATGTGGGTGGTTGAAAACACTTAACAAAGTATTGCGCCCAACCCACATATAATATTACTTCTAGGTGATTACTATTTGTAGAAGGTATATTTATCATCGAAAATTTTGTATCCTGGGGTGGTTTCGTATAAACAAAAAAAGCTTTTAAAATATTTATTACAGTAAATAAAAAATTGCATGTTATGGTAATATATGTATAAATATATGTATAGCATGTACAGGGTTTATCGATAAGTGCTTCCAAACTCGTGGGATTTAAAGTAGCCCAAAAAAAACAATTCAATGTTTAAACACAATTTTCTGCTTAATAATTCCATTGTTATGTCAGCCAATTTGAAAAATAATTATATTAACTTAAATAATCGGGTATATTTGATTCCAATAGAAAAGTATTGTACTTTTATGTTCATTTACCAATAGTTTTACAATGTATTTAATAGGGTGTCCGTTATTTACCAACTTGGTTTTTTTGTTCGCAGCGCCCCCTAAATTTTTAGTTTATGACCTAAAAGGAATTAAAAAAAAATTATAACAAAAAATATTCATTTTAAACCGTGCCACAAAGACGATACATTTTCCGTTTAAATAACATGGGGTTTCGGCAAGTTTTACATTTTTTTTTCTCTGAAGCAAGTTAATATACAGCAAAATGATATATATTTTTATAGGAAATTGAACGCTGTATAAAAAAGCTTTCTTAAGATTTTTTGATAAATTCACTGGTTTAAAAGTAATTAAAGGTTAAAATTGACCTTATAGTAATTTTTTCGATTTTTTTACTTTGACTGCAAAATTATCATTATTTTTATGAAAATAAATTGTTAATGTTTGAAAATATGTGATTTTATTGAATTATTGAAAAAGTAAAAATTATTGAAAAGAGATAAGTGAAAATTATGGACAAGGGATTCCGATAAATTAAAAATTGTTTATTACATTAAAAGAATTTGGTACTAGTTTTACTCAAACGTAGAACGATTACTTTTTTTACATAATCTTTTAATTTCTGTGAAATTTTACAAAACGCCATTTCAGTTCCGAGTTTTATTAGGCACGAACGAAGCTTATTAAAAACGAGTGTCTAGATAAAGCTAGTTGCATACTAAGTATACTTTATCTACGACGAACACAAAGAAGAAATTAAAGCCAATTATATTTGTTAAACATTTGACATCTGTCAAATGTCAATGGAATTAACCTCACTTTTCTCTAATATATGTAATGTATAATAAAGCTAATTTCAGCCCGTGACTAACATTCCCAAAAGCCACTACTTATTGCCAACTTCAGCCCGTGACTAAAGCGCCATAAAGTCACAGCTCGTCAATGTAGAACTAGATAAATACATTTAACTTATTTGAAAAGGATAATTAGTGTAGCGGAAATGTCTGCATCTCATACTCAAGACAACGTATACGTAACTACGAATTTTATTTTGACGGAAAAATAATTGTTAAAAGAATTTCTACGTCATTAGCTGTACTGAAGAAAAACTTTTTATTGTATAATATTTTATAAAATCGTATAAAATTTTGTAGAATTTCACAGAAATAAAAAGATTATGTAAAAAAGTAATCGTACTAAAATTGAGTAAAACTAGTACCAGATTCGTTTAATGTAATAAAAAAAATTAATTTATCGAAATCTCTTGTCAATAATTTTTACTTATCTCTTTTTAATAATTTTTATTTTTTCAATTATACAATAAAATCTTATATTTTCAAAAATAAACAATTCATTTTCATAAAAATAATTATATTTTTGCAGTCAAAGTAAAAAAATCGAAAAATTACTATAAGTTTAACTTTAAACTTAAATAACTTTTAAATCAGTGAATTTATGAAAAAATTATAAAAAAGCTTTTTTGTACAGCGTTCAATTTCCTATAAAATATGCTGTATATTAACTTGCTCGGAAGAAAAAAAATTAAATGTAAAACTTGCCGAAACCCCATGTTATTTAAATGGAAAATGTATCGTCTTTGTGGCACGGTTTAATATGAATATTTTTTTTTATAATTTTTTTAATAATTTTTTTTAGGTCATAAACTAAAAATTTAGGGGGCGCTGCGAACAAAAAAAAAGTTGGTAAATAACGGACACCCTAATATTCATTTAGCAATAGTGTTACAATGTATTTAAACACTTTGTTGTTTCAAAAATATGTGAATTATAAAATAATTATTGATTTTATAAACAATATTTCTGAGTGTAATGACTAAAAGGAGTCTTATTTTGACCCTTGGGGTACTTCATAATGAAATCTTTTTTTTCTTTAGAATATTTATTTTTTCCATTTTACAATCTGGCATCTACCAACAGATATTTTATTAGATAAGGGAAAATATTAGATAAACATTTAAAGTTTTTAAAATTATAAGCAAAATTATTGAGTAAAACTATAATATTACAATATAAATTCCATTATTAGTCATTTCATAATTAAAATAGCATCCAATGTACAATATTAGGCATTACAAACCCGTGAATGCATATTTAAAATAGCATCAACAATAATTCCCCACACAATCTGTGCTATCTGTGAAATTCCAATTACCTAACAGGTTTCGTGCGTTCCTCATCGGAGCATAGCTGTCACGAAAGACGCGAAGATTGTCGGTGGACGTGGAAAACCTTCCCGTTGCCCACCCCCAAAGGCGCGCAGGTCCCAGGAGCGCGCTTCTGTGGAGGGCCACGTGAAGCGGAAAGACTTATTTTATTGTGCGCTAGCACTGATGTCCTTAGAATGTTTAATGGTAAAAAGTTCCTTTTTTATGCGTGCGCCTTTTCTAAAAGCAAAATGCTGTGTTACACTTTTTAGCTCGGCTGATGTTTTATTTTTCAAACTTAAGGGCTTTTTATATGAAAGCAGGCTTTTTGGCTTGGTCATATTTTATTTACCTACCTACATAATAATAATACCTCCGTAAATATGTTGGGTCTATTATATTTCTTGTGCAAGTTTGAATAAGGCTTGCCTTATCAGCAAAGTTCACAAAACCTTTCTTAAGTTTACGTTTTTTATTTGAAAATAGTGACGATTATTCCCTGTTTTTTTATTATTATTTTTTGTTTTAATATATGAATTCTTGCCATTAAAAATAATAATAATAATAATAATAATAATAATAGTAATAACTTTTTTTAAGTCAACCTTATAGTTATAACTACCTAAATTGTATTATCAACTAAAAATGTTGATTCTCCATTTCAACATGGTTTTGCATGTAGAAAAAAAGTCTACAATTACTAATTTAGCCTCCTTAACACAATATGCCTGTGAAGCAGTTGTACTATGCTCCACACCTCAAAGTCCCACCACGTGACCACGTACGGAACGCAGTCTTTTGAAAATCACAATAACAATGGTTGGTTTAAGAATTTAGGAATATAAATACTGCATTTAATGAAATTCCAAAGTGTAAGGTGCAATATAAGTGATATTTTTGTGCGTTAGGCCTACATTTCTCCATAAATAGTTTTAACTAAACAGCATTTATTAAAAAAATCTAACCTCTATTATGAAATAAGAATATCTGTATTAAAGGTAGGTTAATGTACTGGGACTTTGAGGTGTAGAGCGTAGTACGTTACAGATATAGCAAAAATAACATGTAGGTAAACTTTAGTCCAATTCAGAAAATAACTCAAAGTTTATTTTTATTTATAGTTAGCTACCAAGGTCCTGTGATTTAATGCCCCTTGACTTTTATATGAGTGTATCTAAGAGCCAATAACAATAACAGTGACATTTGTCAAAAAATGTCTAGGAATCTGTATTAAAAATGAGTAATTTTACATTTTTTATGTCATACATTTCTTTAAAAAGTGTCATCCATATACTTCACAGTCTTACACTTTTTATTAAATGTACTTTTACATATGCACTATGCTCCACACATTAAAGTCCTACCAGGTGACTTCGTTTAATTTTTTTGTTAGTGACAAGCTGGTATGTATATTCAAAATTTAGACCTTTAAACAAAATGATGTCATCAGTCAATAGAGTAGGTATTTTAATATTTTTTGTAAATATTTTAGTATATTACAAAAGATCCAGGTTTTTTTAACTTGTCCACCCAATTTTAATGTATTTTTTCAAAAGCACGTTTGTAGAAAAATATTCAAAACATCAGTACCTTGGCGTGTCACAACTCCTGAATCAAATATTTGAGTGATTTTGTTTTAAAATATATTCAATTTAACTTAAATTTTTCAATTTCACTACAAACTATAAAACATCAAATATTGTTTTTTTCATATTTTATCATAGGTTCGAATAATAGCAATTTTAAAAAAATTGATAATCTTTGTACTCACTTTTACCCGTCAGTTCTGTGTCCAATGTTAAAATTCAAAATTCCTGCGAAATATTGAAGTTTAAACGTCAATTCCTCGTTTTAACTTAAATGTTGGTAAAAAATTACCTACAGAGCCAGCCCTTTGCACGACAGTCATCTTGAAAACAATGCAAGCGGCGAAGTTGTGCTGAATGCACGTATAGTTCCAGTCAAAATTTCAGTACTGTGGTAAGTAGTTATTTTCTTACGTATATATATTTCATTTTAATTTATATAAGGCTATATGAGATTTGGTGATAAGGAGCATCCACTTATAAAAAATATCAGTAAAATACTTAATTCCGAATTATAATTTCAAATTTGTATACCATTTATCAGTACCGTGTCGTCAGTTCCATGTTCGATGTTTCGGTTATCTTTTTTTTCGCAAACTTCAATTTAAATTCTGATTGCACAGAACTTGTTTATTTAATGTCATTATAAACTCATATAAATTTGGTGTGGGTCCCGGTGGTGTAGTGGTCAGAGCTCCTGGGTACGAGCTTACGGTTGTCCGGTTTGGTGCTCCATGTCTGAGACCAATTACGTTACTCTGCAACGTTTGCAGAACCAGGCCCTCAGACATGTCACCAACTCGGACAGATACACAAGGATCGCCCGCATGCACGATATGACGGGCATCCAATTCATTAAAGATTTTGTTTTCGCCATTTCGAGTAAATTTTTCGAAAATTCCATTCAAAATTCCAACTTAACATCACAAATTACACAAATCAGACGCTTTGACAATCACAACATTAGACACGGCCTTATTTATAGGAAACTTCCTATTTTTCTCCAATAGTCGCGCTTGCCTCTAAATCAAAAACTACCATTCATAGCGAGGTTTTTTATTAATTTTAATTTTCCTCTTTTATTCATATTTAGGTTTTTTCAAAATTTTTCCTAGACATATTCGACACTTAAAATTTTCTTTTTCCTCTTGTACTATCCCTTCTTTCTTCTTTTTATTTTAAAAAATATATCATTACTTTTAAGAAGGTTTTTTCTAATTTGTTTTTCCTTCAAATCACTCACAATTTTATTTATTCATTACTTCACCTTATCTTCCATTACTTTTTCTAAAATTCTTTACTGAGTATCTTCCCCAAAATCGCCATGCGAGTAAAAGTGGAACAGCACTGACCAATTACGATAATCTGGGCCTCTATGCGGTATAAAGTTCGCACAGGGAGGTTAATTACCTATGTTTTAACCTTCTTGTCACCTCAAAATTCAACATTTCACTCACTCTTTTTTCACTTTTATATTTGCCCCCCTTTTCGACCACGTATCCTTGTCAGGATTACCTCAAAATTTATTAACTCTCTAAATTTTTTAAATTCTATAAATTCCCTTTTTATATATACCTTGTACCTTTATACCTTTTATAGTTAGGCTGATTAAAATTTATTATGTAATATTGTTAAATAAACTAATTTGGAATTTGGAATTTGGAATTTGGGTACGAGCCGAGAGGTCGTGGGTTCGAATCCCACTTGGGTATGGTTGTTTATTTGTGTTTGTCCATTGTGTATAGTCCTTCGGAGGGGACTTTAAGCCGTCGGTCCGTTCCTACCCCTAACCCGCACAAGCCATTCAGTTGGCTTCTGGGACATCTTAGTTTGGATGTAAGGGTGGAACTAAAAGAGCACTTTATAACTTTATAACTTTATATCTAATAAATGATATATCGGTATTATTTGATTTTAAGATATTTAATGTATAATATGCTTAAAGTTGCAATAAATCTTATATTTTCCAATAAATTATGTATTTAATTAGTACACGTCACATCCCTTGCATTCAAATTTAGAAAACAGATATTTCAGAAACTATTTGAAAAAGTGACTGGCCCGGCCTGGAACAGTAAATTTATTATATTATCTATGTTCTCATAACAAAATAATGTTTAATTTTCTCCGAAAACTATATAAACAAAATGAGGTCAAAAGTTGCCCAACTTTTTTAGAATCACCCATATATTGCATTATTGTTAGAAGATACAGCGAAATTATCTTAACACTGACAGAACCTTAATTATTTTTGAGGAAGCATAGTACGTGTACATTAGGGTGTATATTTTTTAAATTTATTTTTTTACTTAGGTTTCACCTAAATTCTATATTTATAGTCAATTTTTTTCCGATGTCGTTTAACCCTTCCTATGACACTATAATGACAAAAAAAATCATAATTCACTAATTACCCATGCACAATATAAAAACAAATTTTTTTAAAAAATGTAATGCTTCACAAATGGTATGTTTTTTTGTAAAATTATCTATTTCAATTATATTCGAGGTCAAAATTTAAAATAAATCAAAATAAAAAATATTACCATTATAATTATCATGTTTATACGTGGATTTTTTACTTGAGTATCATCTTAATTATTTGTTTATTGTCAAAAAATAATTTTAAAATGATAATTATATATTTCCGATATTGTTTAACCCTGCTGATATCATTTAATTTAATGGCTTTACGAAAAAACGTAAAATACCTTTTTGTAGACCGTAAAAATTCCTGCAAAAATTTGTCTTGTGTATTGTGACATGTCCATTAATAACAGAGTTATGAAGTTTTGTTGTTTAAAAAAAATAAAAATTTAAATTTAAAGTGTCATTATTTAGGCAGGGTTAAACGTAAGAACATTTTTTTTTTCAAAATTGTTTTTAAACTGTAAACAAATCTCAAAAATACTTTTAATTTATTTCAAACATTGTCCTCCGATATTATTTAAATGTTTTATAATGCGTAAAATTTCCTACAAAAAATAGGTTATCTATATTGTTGCTCTTTTATTAATTAGCGAGTTACGAATATTTTCGTACGTCATTAAAATGTAATTTAGAAAGGGTAAAATGAAATCGGAAAAATAATTATTTGTTTTCGAAATTGTTTTTAGACTGTAAACAAATAATTTGTATAATAGCCTTGAAAGTAAAAAAAACAACTTTGTAAGTAACTAGTGTCCATGTAATATTATAGGTAATCAAAATATAAGTGCGTAAAAAAAGAATAAACAAACTTTGCAATTAGTGGCGGCTGGTGGATTTTGGGTATACCAATATCTTAATTATTAGATATGGGACCCACACCAAATTTATATGAGTTTATAATGACATTAAATAAACAAGTTCTGCGAAAGCAGAATTTAAATTAAAGTTTGCAAAAAAAAGATAACTTTTTGCTCGGCCCTACCGACCCCATGGTGCCCCTAATAAATATAATATAAATTTAATTGGTGCAATTTATTATTTACCTTAATTTATCGACAAATTTCAAATTTTATATAAAAAAAACCAAATCATGGAGATTCATTTTAAATTTTCATTATATCTTTGAAAATAAATATTTGGAAGCATCGCTAGTAGCGCCACCAAGTGGTCGTTATGATCAGGGGCGTGCTGGCAGAATCAATGCAGGCTTGGACTAGATGGTAGAGCAGTCCAGGCCCAAGCCAACTTCATATAAATTATAAAAATACATCACAATTAAATACCTCGACTGATAAAACGTCTTGTGATAACTCTCTTCGCAACAAAGAACTGATTTCAGCTAGTTCAGTCACAATTTAAACCAGTTTAGTCAGCATAAAAGCTAACAAATTTACGTCACTTCACACTAATATTAAAGGAAAGTATTATCACAAATTATTCAAGACAAAAACTGCGAGAGGGGTCTTTTTTGGATGCTTTTGTAATTATGTTTCTGTTTCTATATAAATCCGAGCTGATCCCCCTTCCGATAATTTATAAATTGACTAAAATTGCATTTTATCGAAGTGGCCCCGGATCAGTTTGGATTTCCAAAGAAACGGAAAAATAATTACGAAAGCATCCAAAATATCCCCAAATATCCCCCAACTTTAGGTTTCCACCTGCGACTTCTTGGTTAAGGGTTAGCATAAAAAATACGTGTTTTAGATTTTTTTACGGGAGTCAATTACAACTTTCTTTTTTTTTAATTTATTTTTAGTGTTTAATAATATAACTTAAAAAAACTTTTTGTTTGGTATAAAAATCTTTTTTCTATTTGCATACCATAACAAGTCCAGCAGACCACCATGGTAGCGCAGGCCACCCAGCACGCCCCTGGTTATGATCGTAACAATTTGTTACTAACAAACCTACAACTTTTAATAATCAGCTGTTAAAAGCTTATGTTACAAACGAGTGTTTTTGAGAATAAGGCAGAAAAGTGTTAAAAATATCGAAAAAAAAACGTATAACGATTTGTTCTGTTTAAATTCTGGGTTGAGTTTTTACCGTTTTCCCAATAAACAGTGGAAATCCGAATAAAGAAATAAATTACATACAGTCCCTTTAAATATAAATTGTACCTATAAGATTTAAAAGAAATGATATGCGTAAAAATTGTAAAAATAATAAAACAAAAGGGTCGTCTAATTTCAAACCGCGATATAACGCCTTATAACGACTTGATTTAACGGTTTTAATAATGCATATATGCATTATTAAAAGCGCTAATTCAGAAAGTCTCATGTTAATAAAATAAAAACGGGTAATATATTATGTATTATATATAATATTATGTTGCCATGAATTCGTATATTTATTTTCTCGTTTACTATTTTAAAATGCAGTCGGCGTTTTTAGAGGACTCAAATATAAAAATATTTAATTTTGTGGTTATGTTTGTACAGCTTTTATTTTTTGTTATTTTTTTTTAAATGTCCAAATTTAAATATAAATTATATTAGGTAAAGTTATCATTGGTTAATTCTGCACCATCAATTATATAGACCAAATGGGATCCTTTGGCAAAACATGAAAAAGCAACAATTTAGTGGTTGATTTACATTTATATTTAAAAACACAATAATTAATTATTACTTAGAAAATATACACACACTAACGTATAAGCAGATAAGCATTGTGTTTCTTAATCAATGATATAAAAAATAATAAATATAATCTAAACCAAAGTTTTGCAGTTTTTACTTGCAACGCAAAACACAAATAAGATGCGCGAATTAGCTGTGCAATTCCAACTTAAAAATGTTACTTTATACATGGAATTTTTAATATATTTAGAGAACAAAAGTTTACCAAATAAAACAAACTATTCCTCAAATGCTTATTAAACCTTTTTGGTTTAATATCATCCCTTGAAAACTAAAATGTGAAAATATCAAACAAATGCCAAATATGCAAATAGGTAAATGTAAATGAGATCTACTCTTATGAAGGCAAAGTTAAGCCAGTCAGGTATAAGTATTTAGTATGCAGGAACGTCCTAACCTTTAGCACGAACATTACTGATAGCGATAACTGTCATTTCCCTGTTTGAGGTTGCAAAAATGAACATTTGGATACAAACGAGTTTCCTAATCGTTTCAAAGAAAATTCTTGGTGAATAATGAACGCTCTTCATGTTATATATAGGAGACGTGCATAATTTGTGCTCAAGAATTTTACCTTAATTGACATTAACAACTCGTTTTGTATTCTGCACGTTGCTCGCTCTTAATTGTTGTAAGGATTTATATTTGCCAGGATTTTTAACACTTGGGTAATTAAAAGCTTAAATCTTTATTTTAATTTTGAACTCATAAAATGCAATCGTCCTTAATCCATGGTATTTTTAAATGTTATAATTTTCCATTGCAATCGCGTTGGCTGTCAAAACAATTATAGCATACTATAATTACGATCGCTATAAATAGCAAATGGAAAACTGTTGTCTGAGTTGGTAACTTAATTATACTAAAAAGTTTGAAGTCCATAGTAATTACTTTAATAATTAGTTATTGGATTTTTTTATCATTAATATTATATGTTCGTAAAGGGTTTATACCAATGGAACACCCTTTTTATTTAAAAATTATCAAAAATTAGATAACCCACCTTGGATGGTTTAAACTTTTTTAATTTGTTTATAAAAAAAATTTAAACGTTTTAAACAATAAAATTAACTTAAAATAGTTTTTGCTATTAATAAACTTCTTAATGAATGTTCAATGACTATTTTTTTTGTTTTTTAAAGAATAATGTACTTTTATTCAATTAAGACAAAGTACTTCACGTTTTTTGGAATAGTCATTGAACATTAAGAAGTGACTGGTCTATTAATAGCACAAACTATTTTAGGTTAATTACGTTGTTTTATGTTTATTATTTTAATAACTATAATATATTTTTTCTTACAATTTTGTTACTTGGTTTATTATAGAAATCCGCCATATTAAAATTATAATGGGGTCACTTATTCTACTTGACAAACCCTTTCATTTAATACATTGGATTTATTATGACGTCACTTACCCTATCGTTTTCTACTCGCCAAACCCTTTTATTTAATAAAGGGTTGTGTTGGGTCAGGGATTTTGTAAAAAAATTGGTAGTCTGTCATCTTGGGGCGGCTGCCATATTGGATTAATAATGACGTCACGTATTCGGATTCACAAACCCTTTCATGTAATATCAAGGGGTTTGTCATTTTAAATAATTTACAATGTTGAGTATATTAGATCGTATTTACAACAGTACCAAACATGTTTTCAAAATTTCATCTCAGTCGGTTCGGTAGAAGTAGGTTAAAATCGACTTCCTAGATTTGTGGACATAGTTAGTTTCAAGTAAAGCGTCTAAAAATAAAAGTATAAAAGTACTTTCCTTGGGACATTTTTTTTTAAATGAAGTGGAATTTATTATCACCCTGCATAAGATTTTTTTTAAATATTTAGATTTAGATAGTGGTAGATGTTCAGAACTCAGTTAAACAATGCTTGGATGAGTAGCCCAGAAATAACCCTTTTAAAAACAATTATCCTGGTGTGGGATGGTATAAGGCTTTCCTTAAAAGACAAAAACACATAGCTGTAAGGACATCAGAGGTTGTTACATCCTTAAGCTCAAAAGTTACAGAGCAAAATATTAGAAAATAGTTTACAGATATCCATGAATATTTAGTGAAAAAAGATTTAACGATTATACTGCAAGACCCATCCAGAATTTTTAATGGGGATGAGACGAGATTTCAATTATGTCCTCAAAACAAAAAAGGTTTGACCCCAAAAGGATGTCGATATCTTTATGAAATCAATGTTGGTCAAGCCAAAACATTACAGTCATGTTTACATTTGGAGCCTCTGGTGAAGTAACGCCTCCCATGATTATTTATCCATACAAAATATTGCCAGCGGCAGTTTCTGGTTCTGTACCAAAAGAATGGGGCATTGGGCTAAGTGAAACAGGCTGGATGAAATCAGAGGTCTTTTATTAATATATCGGTAACGTCTTTTACCCAGCTTTAAAAAAATGAAAATAAAATTCCCAGTGATTCTGTTTGTCGATGGACATAAAACCCATTTAGACCGTAAGATTAGTGAGTTATGCCGCACCCTCCAAATTGTATTAATAGCCTTGTACCCAAATGCCACTAGAATTTTATAACCGGCAGATGTAACTGCTTTTAGACCTATAAAATCTAACTGGATGGCTGGCGTTTTGACTTGGAGACGCGAACACCCTGCAGAAGAATTAGGAAGTATTAGTCACTATCTTACTTGACGTTGTAAAGAAGATTAAAAGTAACATAATATTCAACGGTTTTAAAGCATGTGGATTCTGATTCAATCGATTATTTAAAGTGCCTGGGAAAGATTACTATTCCTGAAAACAGACCAAAAAGAGAAACAGACGATATAAGAAGTGATTCAAAACCACTTAATATTTGTACTTTTAAAAGTATAATACTTTTAAAAGTAGAAATACTGAAAATTTGCTTTTTTTGACATCCCCTTATGCCTTTTATCCACAGTATTGTTGGATCAGAAAATTTGCAGAAATTTAAAGAAATGGAAGCTATTGCAGAAGGCAACAAAGATATGGAGAGAATTTTTTGTTGAGAAAACTTTAAAGATCAGGGAATGGATTTTGAAACTGAAAAAATATACCGAAGGACCAAATTGACGGCTATAACCCTATGGAATTCCTCAACGAGGATTTTAAAACCGAACATAAATACGCAATGCCATACAAAAGAACTAACGTAAACAGAGTTCTTGAAACTGAAGATGAATATGAAACACAGCAGAAACTACCGATGAATTTATTTCCACTTTTCCAGCAATAACTGAAGACGAATTTAATCTAATGATGACAGGAACAGGTAGTGTAACCAATGGTTACAATAAAAGATGTTATTTTTCAGGAAACAGGAGTCTTCGAGGTGGATTCAGCCCACAATTTCTCTAAATGTACAACCATTAAAATATTTGCTAGTAGTGATATTGATCTTATAGATAAAAATATGACAACTCCTACATTAGGGTGGAGTAATTTTTTTTTTATTTATTAATTGTTTTTTCCTATATTATTAATTGTTGACTTAAGGCGGAAAATGAATAAATATCGAAAAAATATTCCAATTTTTTAATATCTTGAGGTGGCGCGTCAGTCTCGAAGTTTTGAAAATTCAAAAAAAATATTACTTTAATCAAAGTAATAAAAATAGCATTATTTATAAATAAAAAGTTTATTTTAGTAAAATTAACGTGAAACGTAAACATACTTAATGGTAAATCAAATGCTTTAAGTAACTTCAGGAGTGTTTATTGGTAGAAATACTGACATTTGGTATCAAAATTATTTGCTGACTTTAATTCTTGTTCTGATGAAACCATCTCTTGCTTCCGATCCACAAACCGAGACTGAAGATTCAGTATACTGGTTATAACCAGTTTTACACAGCGTTCCACTGCTTGGGTGTGACATGGAAATTTTTGGAAGTATAGGAAATGGTCACCCGAAGAAATCATAATTTCTGTCATCGCATTTCATAGTCATAGGTGGTTCAGTTACCTTTTTTGTCGCCCAGTGAATTAACTCGTAAAAATGTAATGCTTCAGTATTTAGTTGTGGAAGCTTTAATTCCCGTAATCTCATTTTGATTCTTTTCTCGCCTTTAATATTTTCGGCAATGCTACTTCTCTGATCGATAGATATATTGTAGGTAACATAGCAAGTAATAGGTTTTCGGGATAAATATTTCGCTGAATATTCTTTATAACTATAGTTATAAGGCCTTCAACTTTTTCTGGAGGTGTAATGCTCTTTTAGTCATATTAAATATGTGAATAGGAACATGTTTGCACGTAGGCTTGGTGTTGATGTAAAACCACGCTGGGGCAAAATAAAAAAGCAAGAAGAAAAAGATAAAAGATAGCGACAAAGAATAGCAAAGATATGACAAAATAAAAGAAAATGAAAAACTTGAACATGCTAAAAAACTAAACGTTTTAAAAACCAAAAATGAACCAAAAGAAATATTGAATAAAAAACCCATAAAGAAAGTTACCAATGAAAAAGAAACTTGTACAAAAGACAAAATTCAAATATATTCAAATTCAATCACCAAACAACGAGGAAATTATATCTGGCTGCAGTAGTAATTTTCCTCAAAATAATCTAATGATAAGTGGGTTGTGTTTTATTTGCACAACAAAATATGTCAACAATGTCTCCGGGCATTAAATATTCTTACTGTTCACGAAGATACCATAAAAATGTTTAAAAAGAAAGGAAGAGACCAAAACAAATACAAGAATTTTTGTATGTCCAACCTGCATCAAAACGTGCAATAAATAAGTTGGAATTATTAATTAACTTCGTACAAGAGATCAGTTTTGTTTCAATTTCATTTTTGTAATGTTTTTTAAATTAAAAATTGCCAATTTAAATTGTTTAAATAATTTTGTGAAGTGTTTTAATCACTATGCTTATTTGGTGACAATAACTGCACTGACTCTGCCAATTACTAAAATTTTATCACTATTATAATTTCCATATGGTTTTAGCCTTTGAGTTGGTACTAGTCACTAGTAACTAGTGTGTCAGCAATGGAAGATAATTAAAGTTTTTAGGTTACTGTATGCAATGTAATGTTTTCGCAATCAAAATTTAATAAATAACAAGAATTTGAAAAAATTATTTTATTATCACAATACAAGTATGAAATAGTTTTTTTAAACCATTTTTTAAAAAGTTTATATGAACATTGTACTGACGTTTTAATTTTGCCGGCAGTAAACTAGAATTAACTTAATTTCGGGTGGAGACTTCACCGTGGAATTTCCATAAAATATTTTCTTCACTTTTTTTGAGAAAAACAGTTGTTAGTCCATTCTTAAGGGATGCATTTTGATTTACACATAAATTTGACATTTTTACTGGCAAATAATTAATTTAAATCATTTTTATATAATAATAAGTATTTGTCGTAAAAAAGTATGGTATGCAACTCGTTTATGAACTTTTCTAGAACTCGTGACTAAAATGGCGTTTATCAAACTTGGTACATAATATACTATAACCAGCAGAAAAACTGTGCTAATAAAAGAAATAAGTTTGAGTTGCGTTTATCTTATAAAATACAAACATGATTTTACTTGATAAGAGTATATACTCTTATAGTAGGTATAAACCACAGTATTTATCAGAAATATAAAAATTTCAAACTCAGCAGACTCAAGCATTATTTAAATTAAAATTATCCATACAGGAGCCAGAAATAAAATATTTTTATTGAAATATTGAAATATTTATATTTAATATATATCCGTACAGTTATTAAATATTAACCACGAAACAAAGGAATTTGTTTAGTTGATTTTAATATTTAATATTCACTATTTGTGAAACAGTTAGTTTTTTTATTTTAATTTAGTAAGTATTTCGGGCATTTATGTTCTATATATTAGGTAGGTATTTCTTTGTTATGTTTATGAAAATAATATGTTCTTCTAAATTGGGTAGCGTTTAACGAAAAAGAACCAAGCGCCAAAATCTTTTTCTTGGGTAAACAAAATTATTTGCAAAATAACTATTTTTTAATGCTGCTCAAATAATTAATGATTTGGGAACCCTCTCAATCTTTTTGAGAAAAGTTCCAAATGATGATCAACATTTTGAGCATTATTAAAAATGAGTTATTTTACAAATAATTTTACCAAGCCCAGACAAAGTTTTTAGCGCTTGGTCCCTTTTCGTTAAATGCTATCCAATTGTGATTAGCAAACTGAAACAAAGATTGCTGATTTTTCTCTTGCAATATCTACACTCTATCTCAACGTATACAATCGCCTATTACTCCACCTTACTTATTCCTCGTTCTTGCAATATTCTTGTAATATTCACTTGCTTCTAAAACTGTATAATTCAAATATTTCAAATTTATTTAAGTATTTATTAAATAATAAGTTTATTTATTGATTTGCATATAAAACATATTTTAATTTAGGAACAATTAAGTAATTGTATTTTTTCATTAGAAATACTTTTTGTCTTGTTATTTTTTCTCATAAGGAATCACCATCCATTCTTTATTAATATTTACATGTGGAAAATCGCTTATATTTTTATTATATGATTTAAATTCCATAACTATAGCGTTAGCTTTAATCCCCATCAAATAACATAGTAACATTAATGTTAATGCTAGAAGTTTCTAAAACGAGATTTTAAATTAGTTTATTTAATCCAAAATCTATTATAATTATTATAAATTTTATTCAGAATATTTATTATTGTTTCAAAATAAATTATACATAGATGTAGCTTACTTACATTAATTATTTTCATTTCCATACTATTTTCTATTTATATTTACCAAAGGAGGATAATAATAACAATAAGTTATGAAAACTACTAAATGTATCTATGTTTATTAAATTGTATTCATAAACAAACTTAATTGTTTAATTGTATCGTATCTTAAGTAAGTTTTAAATAGAAACATAAATAATAAGTAAATAATTAGTTTTTACGAAAACAAATGAAAAATAAAACGTTTTTGTTCATTAAAAATAATTTAATAATACAAAATAATAAATTAATGTTTTTTACAATATCTAAAATTTAACAAAATTAGTTGTATACTAGGGCGGAGCGATAAAAACCTTTTTTGAAATTTTTTATCCCAGGGTGTGGATTATATATACAGGGTGTTTCTTTTAACTTGAGACAGCTCAATATCTCGAGAAATACGCATTTCACGGAAAAATGTCTTAAATAAAAGGTTAATGTGACTAAAGGGGACATTATTTGGTGCTACCGCTAGCCACCCCCTACCCCTCCAAGGGTGAAACGGGGGGTAACTTTGAAAAGTCAAATGGAATGACCCGATTTTTTTCACAGAGTTTGGTAGTACATAAAAAAATAAATAACTTTTATTTAAAACTTTTTTCAATTTATCAACAGATGGCGCTGTAATTCAAAATTTAAGAAAAATTAGTTTCCTTGTAAAATGTATTATTTGAAACGTTTGAAAAACAAAAATTAATATTAACAGCAATAGTCGGCTATGAAAACAATTTATAACAAATGTTCGAAATGTCGTCATTCCATTTCAACACATTTTTGAATGCGGGTAATGAATTCTGGCACACAACGCGCCAACATATCGGGCGGTATCGCCGCACAGGCGTTCCTGATCCGCTCCACCATGTCCTCCCAAGTTGTAGGAATTGCAGCGTAACCTTTTTTTTCAAGTAACCCCACTGGAAGAAGTCTGGTGGCGTAAAATCAGGTGATCGAGCAGGCCAAATTACTGGACCACGTCTACCGATCCACCGCGGTGCACCGGCCATTGAACTCCCGATCCAACACCTCTCGAGCAATAGTCGAATAATGTGCAGGACAACCATCTTGCTGGTACCACATGTTTTGGAGCCGTGCTAGTGGTACATCCTCCAAAAGGTCCGTCAGATCGTTTTCTAGAAAATTCCGGTACTTTTCGCCATTTAATGCACCGTCAATAAAGAAGGGTCCGATTAATCGTTCGCTTAAGGTACCGCACCAAACGATTACCGACCAGGCCCTGGTCACCAGGGACGCTGGTGCTCCACTTGGTGTCGAAATGGAAGGACGACATTTCGAACATTTGTTATAAATTGTTTTCGGAGCCGACTATTGTTGATTTAATGTTAATTTTTGTTTTTCAAACGTTTCAAATAATACATTTTACAACGCCACAAGTTTTGAATTACAGCGCCATCTGTTGATAAATTGAAAAAAACTTTCAAATAAAAGTTATTCATTTTTTTATGTACTACCAAACTCTGTGAAAAAAATCGGGTCATTCCATTTGACTTTCCAAATGGATTATATTTAACTTTAAAAAAATTGGCATTGTGCGATGATATTTTGAGGTTGCTTTTTGAATGTAAAATTTAAAGACACAATTAAAAAACAAAAATTTTTTATATTTTTAAAATTAACGTTTTTTTTCAATTTCGTTTATCCCTGGGTTGGCTCAATGAGTACATATTTAAGTTTAAATTAACACATAAAAAATCAGTTTTAGGTAAAGAAAACTTCAGGTTTCCTTTTTTAATTTAAAATTTTAATGAAAAACATATTTTAAATGATGTTTAAACTCTAAAACCAAATTTATATTAAATAAATAACACTAATACCGCAAGTTTTTTTCGTGACGAAACAATTCGTAACTGGTTATTTTGGTGTGGTGGGGGAAGGCAGAAGGGCTTTAGTGCTTTACCGAATTAGTTTAAGCGCCGATCCTGATTGCGTTAGATGTAATAACACATCGAGTTACTTTTATTGGTTTAAAAAAATTAAAAATGCCTAAAACCCAAGTAAAATGTAAAATTCAGAACATATTGTTTAAAGTAAAAGTATAGAAAAAGAGGACCAAATGGATGGTATCGATATTACCGAGTCTGATGTATCACAAGCATTAACTTCTTCTAGAGTGCCTGGTTTTATATAATGTGGCTGAAGCATGTGACAGAACTCTCCGATAGAAATGCGTCTTTCCTGGGAAACGCTGTATTTATTAAGTGACGAGAATCCTTCTTTAATCACCGACAGAAGTAAAATAAGAAGAAAAAGGAAACGACGGAGGGAAAATTTGGTTAATATGGAAATTCGGGAACAAAAAGAAGTTTCTGGAATTTACTTCGACGAAAGAAAAGACAAGACGCTTGCTGTTGAAAAAATTGGATCTTCTTATCAAAGCAAATTATTGAGGAACACATAGTTCCTATTGCAGAACCAGGTTCTACTTACTTAGGTCATGTGACTTCATTCAAGAGTATTTGGGTGAAAATTTAAACAAAATTGCGACGGTACGGTAGTAAATACAGAAAAATGGTGTTATAAAACAGTTCATTGGCTTATATGCCTGTTGCACTGAAATGAACTTCCTCTTCGTCATTTAGTTCATAAGATAGATGGAAGAACTAATGATCCAAGAGGCTTTATCGGTCCTATAGGAAAGCAGCTTAGTTATTGTGACAAGATGCCTGTTGTGCCATTTCAGATAATTAAACCTGACGTTGGATTGCCTCCAATAAATTTTAGAGATTTAAGTACAGACCAAAAGTACGAAATGGTTCTGGCAATAGGAGAAGGCAAGGTTCCCCCCTGTTGGCAGCAAAACAGCCAGTAAAAATGTCCCATGCACGATGGTTAACAACAACAAACAGAATATTAAATTATATGTTACAATAGAAGAATCATCTTATAAATTAAATATATTAACATACTCGTTATTAAGGTAAAGTACCAGTCAACACGCTTGTAAGTATGACCCTCAACATTTATTTTATTTAATCCAAGCTTTTCTTTATTTACCGACCAAATTTAAAGACATTGTTAATAAGGTTATCCAAAGAAATGCCTTTTTTGCTCAATCGGAAAATGTTTTAATTGCAATGATGGGCGATGACAGAAAACACATTAGAGAGTTGGCGTTACGTCGAATTTTAAAATGTCGAGATTCCAAAACTAACCTCCAACTTCATGATTTTAAAGTGCCAGAAGTGAACTTTAATGCTACCGATTTTACAGAGCTAATTAATTGGCAATCAGATGAAGTCACAGAACCTCCATTGACAAAAAGTATCCCAGAAGCAAATATTAGGAAAATGGTTGTTAATATTCCCGAAACCATACAAATTTTGAATTTTCCATGCCATACTCAGGCTGTGGAAAGTCACATTAGGATGGTAACTGAGGCAGCTAAGTCAGTATGTAAAAACAAAGCGAGAGACGGGTTAATTCGAGCAAAAATTGCTTCTAGAAAATCTACACCACAAATGAAAACAAAGAAAAATTTTACCAAGTAAAAATAAATTGCAAATTTTTCTCTATTTTAAAATAAAAAAGGAACCTGAAGGACTAAATATTTTTTAAAGAAATTTAACATGTATATTTAATTAAATGAAAGGCAACGATCTCGCACCCAGGCTAAACAAAAAAAACTTAGAATACCTTATAAGCCAGGCAACTTTTCGCACGCTTGTAGAAAAAATGTTGTTTTGAAGATAAAGTACTCTTTAAAAATGAATTAGTCAAAAGTGACTTGTTACTACAGTGGCTGCTTTTTTACTTATACCATGGTTAACCATGGGATAAAATGGTATCCCCAACATTTAACAGCCAATTCTTACGTAAAATTCTCCCCTGAATCCGAAAATACCATAAAATTATGAAAGTAGAGCAGTCAATTAGTCTGTTTGTTTGGTTTATAATATTTGTCTTGTAAAAATTATCAAACTGGTTGTGAAGAATCAGGTACACTTTTAATAGTTTTTTACTTCCTTTTTACTGTACTATCTAGATATATCTAGATAGTACAGTAAAAAGGAAGTAAAAAACTATTAAAAGTGTACCTGATTCTTATATATAAAATTGTATTTTTGGGTCATTTTTGTTTAACCTCCACCATACTGGGGAACCCTGTGACTGGCTCAAGAAGGTGTTATCATGCATCATGGTCTATGCTAGTAATAGATAATACTATGTCTTTAATATATCTATAATTTAAACGTTATTATTGTAATTAAGTGTTTAGACTAATCCGGTGAAAGCCTACGCTGTAAAAATTAATTATTTACTACTTCGGATCGAGCTCTGTCTATTTGACCTAACATATGAAGAGGTAAGAAGCAAAAGGGTACGGGTGCATATTAGGATAAAAATAAGTTAATTTCAGAATTGGATAGTTTATAGTCCAATTTATTAAAATAAAATATTTTTTGTTCAATAAACATACTTTATTTATTTAATTCAAATAATAAAATAGTATAAGCAAAAACAAACTTTTAATATAGGTACTACTTATTTTACAAGAATATTAAACTAATTTTTTGTATGCATTAAACTAATAGGCACATATTTATTATTAACATTTTATTTAAATAATAACTATAATACTCTATTTAATTAATTTATTTAAAAAATATTGATGAAGATTATTTTATTCGAATTATTGCACGATTTTTTTTACATAATTACAACAAATATACAGGATCCTAATAATGCTACGATTTAATACTTTTCAGAGCCGAATGCTGTTATTTAAATATTTAAAATAATAACGATCATTAGGAATTCCGGCTCTGTACATTTCTAAGTGTGTAGCAAAACACAATTAACTTTATCTATTAATTGTGACAACAAAATATGAATTTAGTAGATAGGTATATTCTATTTTTAAAACATTTTTTTCTACTTCAATACTTATAATTTGTTTTCATTCGTAGACATTTTCTACCTGTGCCATAATGAGAAATGCAATACATGGCAATATTCTGTCCATATCAACTATTGCCTTGGACATTTTATAGATCTAATATTTATCAATTTTGACAGGTTACTGTTTACATAAATTTTTTAAATTTAAAATTAGTAAACATCTGCGATAGTAAATGTTAAATTAAAAATTTAAGCCAGAGAGAAATTGAAAAGCCGCAAACAACTTATTGCCGACAAAATCAGCAAAAAGGTACCAAACGTTTCAGATTGAAGGTGTTAATTGTCTACTTTATTATGATAGTCGTAGAAAAAATAGTTTTCGCAACTCCCAATTATTGGGCTATCAAAATACTCGCACTCATTATGACATTCGCCATTAATAGCCATTATTAAATGGTCGTTGCATAATATACCTACTGTTGATAAATAAGCTATGTATCTTTATGTATTTAAATATAGATATTATACCAGGTATTTTATATGATATGAGCATAGGTATCACATAAATAGAATAAATTACAATATGTAGGTACAAAGCGTTTAAGATAAATACATTTAATAAAATTAATCACAAGAGCGTCGCCAGCCAAAGGGTCAGGGGGGGCAAGATTAAAAATGAATTGTAGGTTAAAAATGACCAAACATTCGACTAAAATTGAGCTGTTCCTTAAATGTAGGAATTGACTCGTAATCAAATTCTGAGCAACTTGTTGTTTCTGTTGCCTGTAAGTCTGTGAATCCCGGTGGCTAGAAATCCAATAACTGAAAAGTAGAAATTTGTACCTTTTTTTCGTCCATTTTTTTTTGTTCAATTTTGTCCATTTACCGGAAAGGTTGATTTGGGATTAAATGGTTATTAAATTTTGTTTCTTGTAAATGAGTTGGATCCATTTAAAATTAAAAACAAAATACACGAGTTGAAGGGTAAAATAATAAAGTTTACATTACTAAAAAATAATTATCATTAAATTTTAAAGTCCCTAGGGGTGGGACAGTTACTTTCCTGCCCCCGCTTCTTGGCGATGCCCATTTATAGAAAAACCACGATATACTCTCTAAAAAGAAATAAGTCAAAAATTACTTATTGTCATAGTGAAAAAGCAGCCACTAATAATTCTCGTCAATAGCAATTTGTATCCTGAATATTTAGCTGTCAATTTCCATGTAATATTGCCCCCTGAAGTCAAAAATTATAAAAGTATAACACTTTTCGAGATATAGACAATTTTATTAATAATTTTCGGATTTACACTGTTTAAAATATCTGTGGTGTAAAGAGTAATCTTAAAATGGTGTCAAAATCCAACACCGTGGTGTTAATATTAACACCATGAATTATGGTTGGAAATGTTATATACAGCAAACATCAAAACGGTGTTTATCTAAAAATATTTGAGAAGTGCACCTAAACAGAAAATAGTAATAGTTCATTTAACTATATTAATTTAGTTGACAAAGATTAGTTTGACGGTACTAAACCAGATAGTTATTTTTTTTTAATTGGTTAAATTAACCCAGAAAACTTTAGGGAAACCAACCCCCTGTATGGTTCAGTTTACTAAATATGTTGTTTGTAAAATAAGAATTACTTCAACCTAAAGCACTCTGTTAAAACGATTAAAACAATTTGCAGTGCATTCCTGGTTGCATAGTATGTACCGATCGCGGCAAAGGCGGTGTGGATCACGTGATGTTCTTAAATCTCGCCTCTGTTGACTTACATGAAGAGTATATAAGCTCAGGTAGTCCTTTGCTTTGGTGTGACACTACAAGTTGTTCGATACTTGAAGAATTTTAAGTTGATGGAACGCACTAAAAACATTATCAAGTTGAATATTCAATTTTCTGGAAAAATACTACTTGTAATGCGTCAGAAAACTTCCTGTTTTCTGTTTTTTTCCTTTTTTTCTTCGTAGTATGATTTAATTTGACCAAAAACACATAATATTTAACACTGAAAAGGAGTTCAATTTACACCAGGTAAAATTAATTTTAATACTGTGTGAAAGTTAAATTCACTCTTTAAGTATTTGAATTTACACTGAACCAACGAACCTTATTTAACACCATTTTGGTTTGTATCGATATAGACCATTTATGGTGTTAATTTGGTGTTAAAATGGTCATGAAATTTTGAACAGTGTAAGGGACAATTTTACATAAGAATTGGCTGTTAAATGTTGGGGATACCATGGTATGAGTGAAAAGGCAGCCACTAATACCTGTAGCAACTAGTCATTTTTGACTAATTCATTTTTAGAGAGTATGTTAGTTGTTTTTCGGATAATTGTTTGTGCGTATTATTTTATTTTTTCAACATTTAATTAAATATTTTTAATAATTATAACAGCATACTTTAAAGAAGAATATAAAAATAATAGGTTTGCCAAAGCAAAATGGGTTTATTTTTTAATAATATTAAACAAATGTTGATTGCTGTTAATCGTTTGTAAACAAAAAACAGCCTTTTTAATTATAATTAGCTATTTAGTAATTATTTAGTAAAAATTTTACTCAAAGTAATTTATACTGTACACAAAATTATATTGATATAAATAGTTTATTGTAACTTCAACAATTTAAAAATAGTAATTTTTTACTTTTAGCAGGAAAAGTATTAAATGCAAGGTAGACTTTAAACACATCTTTAAAACATTACAGTTTACAATTAGTACTAACTAACTTTCCCAGGGTATACAAAACGTCAAACACATTTCGTTACTCCCGATGAAGTGCTGCAAACTACTTTTACGTGGTCACTTCGGTCTGGGAGGCGTGGGAGGGGGTTGCGTTCCTCCGATGGACATCGACCTTTGGGGGACAGGAGGAGGTCGACTTCCAGCGGGCAGCTGCGCAGGAACCACAAAAGTCCTCCCTCCGGGCGGTTGAGCAGGAGGCGCTACCCCAGGCGGCAAAGCTGGAGGGGGGTAATTGGGTGGTCCTCCCAGTGGGGTCACAGAACCCGGTTCTGGACTTGTTGGAGGAGGCATGGTTTGAGGAAGAGGGGTGTGGAGTTGTTTTGTTAGTATAGGGGTGTGTTCTGGTTTTGGGTGGGAGGAGGCTGTAGGTAGATGGGGGGTTGTTTTTATTTTCGGCTTTAAACCGGACTTATCCGAACCAGCTGCTACGTATGAAAATACGCACAGGACTGAGTAACAAATTTGGTCAGCCTAAAAATAATCAACAGTTTAGTAAATGTGCATTTTTTCTTAAAATATGTTAAAAACTTTTAGAGCATAGAAGAGTTTTAGCCACTAATTCTATTTTATAAAATATTAAAAATATAAGATGGTATTTTTTATACAGCAACAATACATTATAAAACAAAGATGTGTATTTTAATGGCAACTTCAAAGTTATTATCAAAGATTAAATATTCAAAAATATCAAGTATACAAATTTTGAAGAACTCATTTTTTTTTCAAAATCCAAGATGACGCTACAGGCACGTGTTAATAATATTCTTTTGATAATATTAATATATTTTTTCATATTTTTTATAATTTTAAACCATTGACTCTAATTTAAATACAGAGTGGGCAAATTGAAAGTTTCCATTTTTAAATTTTTAACCACTCAACCCATAAGCGTGAGTGATTGTTACCGCCAAAATTTGAATAGGAAAGGGGGATCGACTGATACTTCATTTTTAAGGTAATTTTGCCCTAATTATATAATTCAAGTTTAAAGTCGTAGGAATCATCCCCGTTAATATGACAGCTTGTCAAAATCTTGGAAACAGACTATTGTTTTATTAGGAGTTAAAAATACCTACTAATTGAAGTTTTCACATGACATTTATTTAACAAACTGTTCAAAATGTCCTCCATTAACATTCATGCAATAATAAAATCGATTCTTCATTTCTTCTCTTACATTCTGCAACATATCAGGGGTTATCCTTTGACACTTTTCAACTATTGGTTTTTGTAGACATTGAAGAGGATCTCGAGGTGTTTTATAAATTTAAGATTTTAAATGAACCTATAAAAAGAAGTCCTTGCAGGCCACTTAATAAGCCCTCTTCGGCCAATACAATGGTCTATAAAATTGTTGTTTAGAAATTGCCGACCAGGTGCTGTATAATTCGGTGGGGCTATATCTTATTAAAAGAACATTTCATTCTATAACAAGTTGTCATCTTCAACAATAACCTATTTTAGGAACAATATTTTCCTCAAGCAAAGTATCTGACTTTTTATCGCCCCAGTCAAATTCCCTTGTAAAAAGAATGGTCCAATTTTGTTATTGCTTAGGAAACCTTTCCAGACATTTAACTCTTTTCAGGACATTGGATATGAGACTCTAAATAAATTATAATTATCCTTATTAGGTTGGTAAAGCAATTGTATCTTGAAGGGGTAAAATTTGTTAAGCTTACGCTTGTTTGTAATATGCCGGAAACTTCGGACAATTGCCTAGTACTTAATGTGTTATCCATTGTTATGTATTCGAGACATTTTTTTCCTGTCTTTTATTAATTAGTCGAGCTGTTTGTCTTGCACAGTCATTGATTTTAAAATAAGTATTAACTAATTCAAACCGCTCAGCTATAGTGTAAACCACTCTCTAAAAATGAAACAGTGGATTTTCACTGATTGACAGTGCATATTAACTATTTGCCGCAGTGATAAGTATACCACTAGCAATTAGTGAATACTCACTTTTTCATGTAGCGATTTCTTTGCACTATTTATTTTGTGAAAATTACACTGTACAAATTTCACTATTTTATGTCGATAGTTCCGGAAAAGTAGTAATAATAAAAAACACTAATTTGGAGAAGTTAAAATTTCACTAATTTATATCGAAAAACACTAATTTTACAGTGTTTTAATAACTCACTGACGGAAATAGTGAAAGTTTTACTCTTTCACTTTTAGAGAGCATAATTAAATTTCGTTACAAGCTTCTTAACTAAGGTTAATAATCTTGGTGATGATTATGCGACAATATTTAGTAAATAAACTTTGCAAAAAACACACTTTTTTCTTTAACCATAAAAATACTGATGTTTTGCTATTAATTACTTCATTCGTTTCGCACACGTACAGACTTGTCACAAAAGTATCGCTTTTACTCCTACTAATACGATAGTGTATTTTTAAAATTCATATCAACGCGAATGATAGCAGCGACTTAAAACAGGTTTAATCAGGAAAAAAAACCTTTAAAATAAAGTATTACTCGACCCCCCTTTCCTATTTAAATTTTGAGGGGTTGGGAATATAAAAATAAATTGTCCCCCTCAAATCAGAAATCGACGGGTGCAAGCGGTTTTTTTCGTAAAACCTGAGAAAACCGGGGTGAAAACTTTCCATTGGCCCACCCTATATGTAAACTCTTAAGTATTTTATAATTTATCTTATTTAGCCTTAATATGTTTTTAAATCATAAATATGAAAACACAATGAACAACCTTTACAAAAACTGTGTAAGTAGGTTATATAAATTAAAATAAATGCGTGTAATAATAATATTATATATTATATGTACAAAAATAAAAGTGTCTTACTTTGAAAAACAAAAACTCATGCAAATTCTGGATACGATTTAAATTCGTGTATTTTCTGTGTCATGCATATGGAAACAATCCTGAGAAAACTTAACAATAATTGTGGTGCCTATAAAATAAAAAAATGTCAAAAATGCAAAAACAAAAATGTAAACTTCTAAAACTATTGTAAGTATGTAAGTTTGTGTGATATTTACCATAGGAGATTTGTATTTTCTCTGGATAACTTGACGGGTTTTGGGATCTGCAAAAAAAATTTGTTATAAACAAATACATATTTTTTATTATTTAAAGTGTAAATCCTTGTAATTAAAAATCATGCAAATTGACAAACATGTTTTTTTAACAAATAATAAATGTCTAACTTTATAAATCTTTTTAAATTCCACTTATAGCAATTCTAGAAAAAAATACAGATGTACAACACTTTTAAACAGAAACCAGACTATATGTTTCCAGACTGCCAGACTGGTTTATGACGTGCTGATGCTGACCATAGAATTGTTTCATTACATCAGGTTATCGAGAAATTCTTACCCAAAAGTAAAAATTAGTTTTTTCCAATATTTATTATATATTTCAACATACTCAATATACTTTCCTTTTCTAAAAATCTTTAACTAAAAACTCTGAAGAACACGCGCTTATATTTTGCGTAATTACACGCATTGATTACCATAGTAATCCATATGTTTTTTGAGGTATTGTTTTAGAAAAAACAAAATTTTCATATTAAAAATTCGTAAAAACTCAAATATTTGTCACATGAAGTGAATAAATGTATCAATTGTAGTGAAGAAACAAGCTAATCATTAGATTGAGTGTTTTTTAAAGTTGAATTTCCCTGATAGTTGCCAATTTATTAAATTATTCTTCATCAAAGCGAGTACATCTCATCATAAAATGCAAACAATTTACTGACATGTAGAAATATAGCCTTAGTATCCATAATTTTGCTGTTGTTCCACAAAATGCCCAAGTGTCAAAGCTGCTGTACAGATTGTTAATGTCTTTAATACATTATTATTATTATTATTATTATTATTATTTATACATTATTATTATTATTATTATTTATACATTATAATCCAAAAAACATGAGAGGAAATCAAGTTGTGATTTTGCATTTCCTTCTCCTTTTGGCTCTGGTAGACTCAAAACAATATTCTATGAACGAATATGAGAGTTCTGAGCTAGACAAGCTTTGCTTTATTTTCTTGCTTCATCTTTTTCATGTAGTAATTATAAATGCCACTATTAATTTTGCTCTACTTTGATTCTGAATATACATCTTGTTCTAATCGAGCCTACTTTAAATGTAAGTGCTCTAATATCAATAGATTCACTGAAAAAAAACAAAAGTTGTTTTTTTTCATCCCCACCCACGTATGGTAAAAGGGCGCCTCGCTGTCGGCAATGCTGACTCAGCATATCGTATAGTCTATACGGTATTATAATAGAAGAGTTAAGACCTGCGGCTTTATAGTAGGTTGATGCATAGTTGATAGAAATGCCGAAAAGAGAAGGGTCAGGGCGAAAGCCAACAACGTTAAACAATTTGTTTAAGAATATTACTAATGGTAAATATGAAACTATAATTAGTATTTAATATTCTTCTAGTGACAGAATGTGCCAAAAATTCTTTCCTCAGCAGTGACATTTCGAAAATCCTGTCACTTAATATAATTTGAGTATTTTTGACCATTTTTTTGAAAAAAAAACATTTTTTTTTTTGAAAAAAAAACAAGGTCCTCTGTTTTTTTTTCTAAAAAAAACATTTTTTTTTTGAAAAAAAACAAGACTGTTTTTTTCAGTGACAACACTAAATATCAAATATATAAAATGCAAGTCTTCATAAGCTATAATGTCATCTTCATCTCCATTATCACCTGATCATTTATCATCAATATTCTTAATAGCTGGTTCTTCCTGATCCCCCAAAATATACCACCCCATTAAAACTCTTTCGAATTCTGGACTACTGTAGATTATAAACCAAAACTATTATTATAAATATTAATGTTTGACAATTATTTCTTTTTATAAAAAAGCTTAGCTAGCTCTAAAACATTCAATTTATTTAAGTCGCATCAGAACAAGCGTGGATAACAATTGTAACAAAATAGTTCTTCAAGGCACATCTGAACAAATCATGATGCAATGACATACTTCACGTGAAGGCACTAGGTAGAACAATACAAAAATGTAGGTGGTCCAATATTAAGTCGTGCAGAAATAGTAACAATAATATTATTTTGGGTTAGAATTTTTTAAAAACCTGATGTAATGGAGCCATTCTGAGTTTGGATTAGAACTCATCACATCAAAAATCATCAAAAAGTTTAACTAGGTAGTTTCTGTTATAGAAATTTGCTTTCATTTTGTAGACCAAAATATAAAAAAATTGTATTGTTTTATGTAAATAATATTTGTTTTTTTCCTAGCATACTATTTTTCATGCGTTCGACTGAAAATGCCTCTTCCTGAACAAAAAAATTCAGCATTATTTTTATGAGACTGTGACTTTGGCCCCCCTAGACCAGGGGCACGGTGCGGGCCATCTCTTTTACTCTGTCTCTGTTTATTAATAACAGGGTGGAATATTTATTTAAAAAACATCCATAACATTCCTTTAAATATTAATAAAAAGGTAAATTTTTGAACAGGAACATGAATTTTTCGATACTTGTATAAATAGTGATGGCCGGACCCAGAAGAAGAGAAAAAAGTTAAGCATTTCTACACTTTTTGTTAATATTTTAGGCAATATTACGTTAATAATATTATTTTAAAATTAAACCAGCGTTTGAATACAGTGTTTGTGATAAAAGAAAGAATTGTTTATACTTACTGAACTCTTCAATGATGAAAATACTTCCTTGTTGGGTAAAACACTTTCTGATATGGTCAATCCGTACGAAAAACTGAAAAAACCCAAATCTTGTAGGTAAACTAGTACATGGTACACTAGCAGTTAAAATTGACATTGCATTCAAATAAAAGCAAAAGCATAGTAAAGAGTAGATGGCATGCAACGTTGCAAAAATGCATTGGCAACGCCGCAAACATAAATAATAGCCGTACAAGCGAGCCCGGACTATTGAGATGGTTTTAAATGGCCTACACTGAAAATCATTTACTTGAACTTGTGTGAGTGTTTGCATGTGGTGTGATTGGCTGTCTGTGTTTTGTGGTTAAACGTATTAAGTTAATCAATAATTCGTTAGCAGACTAGTGTCAGATATCTCTAACCTTTAGCAAAGACTTATGCAATGTTGCCAGGTTAGGTAAAGGTATGGTTGTGTGTCTGTAGGTTACCTCGCATCTCTATTTTGTTTTTAGTTTTAGCGTGTAACATGCTGTTAACCGAATAATTTAAAGCAAAACACTCTACTACTGTACTACAAATAAATTTGCTTCGTGTTTTGTGTTGTTCATATAAAAATACATTCTACCTTAATTAGTTCCTACAAACCTTGTTTAAATGGTAAAAAGCATAACAATATAAAAGGTAAAATATATCCTTAACATAATAAAATTACTTTGATTTATTCTTTGCCTGGGTGTGTTAAAAAGTAAGATGCAATTTCACTACTAAGCGTGTAACTAGTAAACAAAAAATAATAAATAACTAATGGTACTAAACTAACGACCAAATAAAATATTTGTTATAGACCTGATTTTTTTATATACCTCAAAGTCCTGCAAAAAGTCGCCAGTCGATTCGTTGATGGGCAAAGATGAAACGGATTACAAAATAAATTAACACAGATATCATTTATAAGTTAGTTTATTTTTCCAAGGACCATCTCAAAAGTACCTGAGCTTTTAGCTGTTTCGAAATATATTAATTAACAATATTCTGACATAAACTACATTTTACTATTAACTTTCGAAACAACTTTTTGCCACAAAGTGACCACTCATTAGATAGAAGAATAAATAGAGATAAAGAAAAATACATCAAGCATTCATATAGAAACTAAATTGTGGCACATTCAGCTTACATGCAAATTTAAATATTTTTATTTAATTATTAAACTGATTTATTTACATTATGTTTGTTATGATATTCATGGTCCCATTTTTTAATTACACAGTCTTACAGGGATCTTGCAACAGAGGTGAGTAATTTTTTTCATGTTCAGGGCAATCAAAAACTTGCCAAAAAAGAGAAGGTCAGCCAAAGAATTGTTTTGCTTGGTAACCAATATTAAATTTGTTTATGAAATTAAAAAACTCGCTAGGTTTTGTTAATTAATAACAATAGATATACACGGTGTCCCTAAACTTAGTGACATAAATTTAGGAGCAGATTAAGAAAGTCAAAATAAGATGAAAATCTAAATAAATATTGTTCCCAATTACGTATGTTTAAAAGATACAGGGTGATAAAGTGTGACTTATCATATCAGTTTTTTTTTATGTAACTCTTCTACTATGGTAGACTTGGAAAGGTAATATTTTGAGAACAGTCACTTACTACCAAAACACATATTCACACATAATTACAGTTGTTCGAGTGAACACAGTGTAGTAGAAACAGGGGTTGCTTAAGCTTATTGTCCCATACAAACTTTGAGGTTAGGTTTTTATACCATTTGATGCAATTTTTCGATTACTCAGTTCACAATTAGAATTATGTGTAAATATGTGTTTTGGTAGTAAGTGACTGTTGGCAAAATATCACCTTTCCAAGACTTCCATATTGTAGTTATATTAAAAAAACTGATATGATAAGTAACACTTTATCAACCTGTATCTTGGAAACCTTAGTAATTAGGAAAAATATTTATTTAGGTTTTCGTCTTATTATTACTTGCTCAATCTTTTCATAAATTTATGCCAATAAGTTTAGGAACACCTTGTATTAACAATTCTTACTTGCTCAAATTTCAAGCTATATCCAAATCTTTTTGATTCATTTATTAATATAGTGGAAAAGGTAAAAAAGCAAATTTAACGAAAACCGAGATAACCATACTTGAAAAATTGTTTAATCTTTATGTTTATTTTCGCATTAACAACAAAAATTGCAAAATTGTCAAAAATTATAGTTTTGCTAGTAAACTACTTCTAAAAGACGCTTAATAAAGAATATGTATCAATTATTTGATAACAAAATTTGGAACAAAAATATAATTTTTTGAATATAAAGAAGTCTAAATAAACTAAAATGTTCGTTATTAATTTTCATACATTGGTTACGAAATTGAGGTTATCTCTTACAGATTATTCAATATTGTGTAAATAATAGTGTGATTATAAACAATCATTTAGGGCTTTAAAAAATCACAATTGTGAATATGTAGTCTTAAATGTTTATGACAAATTTTTTAAATAAATTGATAAGAGTGAAATTATTATTTCTGTTTTCTTAGACTTCAAGCGAGCTTTCGAAATGTAAATAAAGAGTTCTTGCTTAAAAAGCTTAATAAAATAGGTTTTACGCATGTTTTTTTAATGGTTTGGTTCATATCTAACGAATAGATCTCAAATTGTTAAAATTAATATTGTAATGTTAGATAAAATTTAAAGCCATTATGGGCTACCTCAGAGTACTGTTTTGTGACCTCTATTATTATTATTGTTTATAAATAATTTTCCAAAGAATGCCAAAGATTGTGATATTTCTGTTTGCAGATAATACTATGATTTATGTTAGTGGTGATAATATTTTCGGTATAGTAAAAATTTTAAATATATAATTAAAATAATTAATTGTTTCGACTTTTACTTGATGAAACTCCATGTTAATAATATAAACAGTGTAGTTTATATTAACATATTATATAATTAAAAAATATTTGTAAAAGGATTGTGATTGTGTCTAAATCTAAGTAAAACCGTATATAGTATACATTTAGTCATAAAACTGCTAATATAGATTTTGAATATGTAAACATATTTATAAATAAGATAAAATTGAAACAGGATAAAATAAATTATCTGGGTGTTCTTTTTTATTCAAATTTATAAAATTTCCTTGGTAAAATTGGAAAAAATCTATCATTGCAAGTAAAATTATTGTTGTATAAAGCCATTACGGTTTCACATTTTGAATATTGTTTAAATGTTTTATTCTGTATAAATAGTAATGAAATACAAAAACTTTAAAATAAAGCATTAAGAATTATTTTAAAAACTATACCAATTAAAATGATGCTTTATATATTATCAGTGTAAAACAGTATGCGGTTATTTAAACATTAATATTATAATTTATTAAATTTATTTAAACTCAAAGCTGGAATTATTCCTGTATATTTAAATAAGAAATTAATTTTAGTACAAAGTACCAATAATTACAATACTAGGGGATTAATGATTTTTATGTGAGGAATTATGATAGGGTGCAAACAACAAAACATGTTTCTGATGGTTTGGTATTATTTATTATCCTAATAGCTTGTGATTTTCGGTTTGGTATTGATAATTCAGTTTAAATTATAAGAAACCCAAGCGATTTTTTAAACTTTATCAAAAAACAGAAAATTATCTATTTCTCGAAAATTCTTCGGCTGACGTCCGCTTTTATCGCAACGTTTTGGGTACCCTAACCCCTAACACGAAAAATATCTCAGCTTTCTTGCAATTTTTTTTACAGTGTAATTATAGTAATTAATTTACAATATAAAATAGACTTTCTTACTATTTTGATAAAAACAAATGTTTTTCAGACATTTTTGTTAGATCTTATTTTGCAATAACATGTTTTTACAGTAGGTACTATAAATAATAAAAATTTAGTTAACGGTAAGTAAATAGTTTTAAAAACATTATTCGTTAAAAATTACGGTTTTTATAGTTTATCTTTATTTATTGCAAAAATGGCGAATGCACCGGGATATTCATTACTTAAATATTTTTATATTTTAATTATTATTATTAATAAATAAATAGGAATAGGTCAATTAAGGCTAACTGATTACTTTTAAGAAATTCTACAAAATAATCTTTTATGTTTGTGTATATGTAATTTAAAATTGATTAAGAAAAATATTGGATTTATAATAATATAGTATATCCTATAATACTATTTATAGTTTCTTAAAATACGGATAATTTTATCGACATGGTTAAAAATCCTATTATAAACTATACTAACCAAACATTTACCGATAATTTAGTTTCAGCGTTAGTTTCTGGTTTTTATCTATACCAAATGGTATAGTTATACAGGGTTTATATCCTTCTATACTTCCATGTAAATTTTATTTAAGGAGCTACAAGGTCGATTAAGTTAAATAAAAGTTGCGTTATTACAAGCCTATTCAAATAAAATTTATATAATCGCGCCCAAATCTGTATGGGTGCACGTCATCAATGCGATATAATGACGTCAGCATTACATTAAATTGTAAAGTTACTGCCGTTAAATTTGCTTTTTTATTGTGTAATTCTGATGCGTATTGTTTACCAAGAACTGTAACAATTTTCCTGTTTTAAAAGTTTTTTTTACGAAATTATGAAAATAAAACCATTTGATCGATCGACCAATATTACTGATGGGTCAGGGTCAGTTTATATTTGACGTTTTTTTGTAATTTTGACATTTAGTCCGTTAGCATAATTTGCTGCAGATTATTATAAATAATTTTATACATTGTGTTTATCATATTCTACCACGTAAACCACACAACAAGGTATGTTCGATCTCGTTCTAAAAATACTAAAAATTACTGGAACACTGCACATCATTTAATGGCGGCCATTTTTGTTGTTAACAATTCTTGTACTTTGCACAGATTAATAATCATTATAAACCTTATTCTATCAGGGCTGTCAAATGTCAATTTGAAGGTTAATTTGTGGGTTATAAAATAACCTTAAAATTGACATTTGACAGCCCTGATAGAATAAGGTTTATTTTTTACAAAAGAGAACTAAAATGATTGTTCTTACCACTTTGAGGTCTCTTTTAAGGCTTGCAAGTGCCTCTATTAAAAACACAACGTTTAAAACGATTATTAATCTGTACAAACCCAAAGCACCAGAATTGTAAACAACAAAAATGGCCACCATTAAATGATGTGCAGTGTTGCAAGTGATTTTTAGTATTTTTATTACGAGATCGAACAGACCTTGTTGTGTGGATTGTGGTTTAAACAATGTTACAAGACTTGTTGCCAACTGTTATAGATTGCAAAGACATTGCGCCCTTAATAATAAATCTGGGAAAATAATTAGACTCAAAGTCTGACCTGTTTCGCTCTGACGACGAAGTTGTGTTATGTACATATTTAATAAACAAACTTCGTTTGTTTTCTCTCTAAACACATTTAATCAAAATTTGCCCGTAACAAATTCCCAATTAGTTAGTATAAAAGATTATAACAATATTGTTATAATTCCATTATAATAAACAGCCCCCACCGCTATAAACAGTTAACAATACACGAGCGATATGAATAGACCTTAACGATGACGTCATATGCCGTTGATGATGCAGATTTGACCGTGACTATAGATTGAAAAAAAAGCCAGCGATTCTCAAAATATTTGAAAAAAAAGAAAGAACCTTTTAAAACGAAACATCATTAATATTTCCCTATTCCTGGGAATTTTGAAAACTAGTAGGTTTTACATATTAACATTATATATTTATTATTTGATCACTACCATCTTTTGTTTTTATATTTACTGCCATTACGTATGTAGTAAGTTTGCTACATCGTTGGATTTCTTGATCTAACCATGTAAAATTACAATATGGCGGCCATAGGAAAACATAAGGTGGTGTTGGTGGTGATAACTCAAAATCTAGTAGGCGATTTTTTTTTAATTTCCAAGAATAACGAAGTTATAACGATTTTTGGTTTTGACAGGTTTTTAGTTTTTTAAATTATTTGAGAACAGCAATTTTGTTTTTAATTTTAAAATGCCATTTTAATAGACTTGTAATTAAGCAACTTTTCTAATTCAACTGACCTTGTAGCCTATTAAATAAAAAAATACAAAAAAATGATAATTGGTGCACCCTGTATACTATTCTTGTTCAAATGTTTCATAAATACCACTGTGCAATAAAAAAATATAGGTAAAATTTAAAATTTAAAATGCAATCCCAAAATCATATTATTCAAAGAATAAGCGGTCCAGTAAAATCTTTGGAATTACCCAAATTTATAAAACAAACCGCCATTTTAAAGACTATGTAATCCCTTTTAAAAGATGTATCACAATATACCCCTTTCCATTTAAAAAAAAATAAGAGTGAAAATCAATGTGTAAATATGGTCCCCTCAAAACAAAAGTTTACGGGTATAAATATTTTTTTATTTTTACATACATTGCTGGACTTTTTTCTATGGGCCAACCTGTATATTTGTGGCTAAGATATCTATATTGTGGTGACGGTTATTCTTTTGTTTTTTTTTTGTTTTTTGAGATTAATCTAAATTATTTGTTAACAGTCTAAAAACAATTTTGATTTTTTTTCCTGTTGTCGTTGAAATGACTACATGACATTTTAATAACATAAGAAAATTTTTTTAAGAAACTTTACGTTTTACAAAAAAAAGTTCTTTACGATTTTTTCGTAAAACCATCCATTTAAATAATATCCAAAGTCAAAAATAAGTTATTATCATTTGGGCAGTGTTAGATATCAGAAAAAATATATATTTTTGAATTGTTTTTAGACAGTAAACAAATAATTTATATTATACCCAAGTAAACAAAACAATACAACAAATAAAATACGTTTTAATTTAAGATAACCATTTTTCCCTATTCCGTTGATTCATATTTATACATGAACAAGTGTATAACTTAATTTTGTTGCGTTTCTCAATAATATGCTACTTACCCGGGTGAGATGTAACACTGACAAATAAACCTAAATAAAAAGAAAAAAGAAAGGAGACTGTAACCAAAAGGCATATATCATAGAATGAGAAAAAACTACTACCTTATGTTCTAATTAAGTCCGAGGGCCACGCTTAGTCGAAGAGACGTTTAAAATGAAGTAAATATCGATAGTATTGATACAAATTCAAATAAATAAAAAACAAATGCAGTTGGCACCGAGCTAGTGGCATAGCAAGTAGAAAATTTGAGTGGTCCTTGCAAAAAACAAATGCACAGTTCACAGCGCACCGACAACATTTAACAACCATTAGAAGATACTGGAAGGAGCAAAAATGATTTCAACTTTATTTAATTTTATTATCTAGTTTGGTTTCCGCTGGCTTTAACTGATAATTATTATAGTAGGTTTTTATTTAACGATTATACAGTACAGTAAAATATTAAATCAAATTTAGTATATTAAAAAATCTTTTTAGAGTTATATCTTTAATTTAATTAATTACAGATCAAACTTAAAATTTATCAATTTTTTAGGATTGTCATAATTATTTATCACAACCTTTTAAACGCACATGTTCAAGGTCCTGTGGCACCATTTAAAGGATTTTTACTAGAAATAGCACTTTGGTCAACCTACTACACCTATTTTATAGGCTGCAAACTAAGGACTAAGCTAAACCTAGAAATTTAAATGTGTATTTCTCAAATTTGAAAACATGCATAATTATTATTATCTTTTAAAATCATTTTTGCCTCTACATCCACTGAAGTCAAGTAACTTATGTATCTAAATAAAAAATTCATATTAAACAATGTAGCTTTATAAATTGATTCACATTATATAAAAAAATGTTATTAATTTATTAGTTAAAAAAGTATACCTTGCTATTGGCGAAAAGAAGTCCAACTCCCTCCATGCACACTTGAAGAAGTCCTCCCTCCCCTGTGCTCATATCTTGAACCGGAAACTCTCCTCCCAATTCCGGAGCGGTCCCCGCTACTCCCCCCCTTTCCATAGCTTCCTTGATGCAGTAATATAACTGTTTACACTACAAAAAAAATTATTTAATACTTTTATAAAAAATATAAAGAAAATTACTTTTTTGGTGTAATATTTGTGAAGCTGCGTTTGCTGACCATTTCGTCTCCACAAGCACAGAACCTTATTCTTCGGACTATAAGTCATGTTTACAAGCCTTTCGAACCACCATCGTTCTACTATCACCCCGGAAACCGATCTCAATACAAGCCCATCGTCACGGACCTCCAAGAATCTAAGCTCCCCACCTCCATCGACGCCTTGGTGCACCGTGAAACTTTGACGGTGTAACAAACGCGAACCCAAAGGTTTTAAGTCTATATCATTGCCATTCTAAAATTTATAATGTTTAATAATTTGTTTTAAATAGAGGGGTCAAAATCAGCAAGGTGGTCAATTTTAAAAAATATTTTTTTTTAATTTTACAAACTTATTGGATGAAACAAAACTGTTAAAAAGAGTTTCATAGACATGTGTCCAAAAATGCTTAGTTTCTTACCATTTTTTAAACTATTTTACAAACTTTTTTGTTATTTGTATGTTAAGCATTTTAATTACGCCATCCCTGATAGCACACTTTATTCTAAGGATGTTTTTTAAACCTTCCAGTGAGAATATTCTTAGGATCATGCTATATTTCTTCTAAAGAACATGCTTAAAAGACATATATGTCTATATATAGCATGATCCTAAGAATAATCTTACTGGCCTATAGGCAGATTCTTAGAAGGTGCAAAGTTTTAGTGGTATAAATTAGTATACTCCAAACCTATGCTTAGAATGTCGTCTCCTGAAAGTAATTGCTATAGAAAGTTCATTTAGGATATTCCTGTTAAGCATATTTAGTTCAGTTACCTATATAATAGTAAAATATACCATAAACTACGTATAAAGGTGTATCTCTATACCTATACTTAAGTACCTAATTAGTAATTAGTATTAAACAATATTCGATAACAAAAATACTTTTACTATAGGTATTTTATTTTATGTTAAAAATAAATATTTATTAATTTGTATATCGATTTTTTACTTCTGAATTAACATTTTTATGTATAATAATCCTAACTATCTTCAACTTCAATCTAATCTGACTTATCCCACAAAATTTTCCAATTTTACTTTTTATGAAATAATGTCATACAACTTATGGTTTAGAGGTCAAATTGTTTATTTAATATTTTTAAATAAATATATATTAATGTTGCAAATTTTTTTAAGGAGACGACAAATACATTTCACTGTCATATTATGACAGTGAGGCGTATTTGTCGTCTCCTGAAGAATTTTACGAATGTAGAATACAACATATTAGAACGTGGGTATAAAAACCTTCTAAGAACATTCCAAAAACGTATTCTTAAAATGTTCTTAGGATGCTTTTTAAGAAGCTTTTAAGAATCTTATTGCATAATTAAAAGGGTTTAAAATTCCTAAGAACATTCTTAGCAATAAGGAAAGGTTCTAAGAATATTCCATTATTCCGGGTCATATCTTCTTAGAAGATTCTTAAAATTAAATTTTGCTATTAGGGATGTATTTTGGATTATTTGGTTGCCTCAGATACTAAATTGATATTAATAATGTGATATCAGAAGAAAAAAATTTGAAAGCTTGGTGATTTTGACCCAAATATAATTATTACCAAGTGATTGATTTGGTCTAGTAGTAGGTTAACTTCTTGGCTATAGACATAACCAATATGGCTTTTTCCTAGTAGCCTTCTAATTTTTCTTTTAAGTTCTTCCTTGTTGCAATTTAGCATTACCAAAATGGCGGTTAAGTTATACAACATAGTTGCAAGCAGTTTATCTTCCTCGTGTTCCAGGCGTTTTCTTTCGGTTTCACTTAGACCTTTGTATCGTTCCATCATCTCTCTTGGGCCCTAAATAGAAAATAAAATATAAAATCGATAATTTAGTATAAAATTGTTCATTTACTTGATCCATTCCAATCATGTCTCTTTCCTGTGAAACAGCATCAAGAAAAGCATCTTCCCAAAATTGCATTTGATCCCATAGTGAGGATCTTTCCTTAGTAACAAGTCCTTCGAAAAGGTACGTTCTTGGTGCATCAGGGGATGGTGATGTTACTGTATTAACCATTTGTCCTGCATGATATCTAAATCCAGTACTAAGTGAAGATTTACTCGACCAAACACTCGAAGTTCTTTGCTTTGATTTTGGGAACTATAAAAAATAAACAATATATTAACACGATGGTAAATTAAATATAAACGGCACCGATTTCTTAAAGAAGTGTCACAATCCTAGTTTACAGATATCTGTAATATTAAAGAAGACAGAAGTACATGTTTGCTTGGATCAAAAAATAATAATAATTAAGTTATTGTCCAAGAAAATTTAGGTAATTCTGGGATAATTGATGTCAAATATCCCACCTTCCTTCAGAACTATAAAAAAGTCAGTCTCGTTTATATTTGATTTACCTTTTACCTGTACATTATACAATATTCAATTCAACATCGATTTGAATGCATATGGTACAATGAAAGCGTGATTTTACCTGTAACGTTTCCACCTCGGTATCAGATACTGTTGATCTGAATGAAGCCTGTGTGCCTCCACGATTCAGCCCACATGCTGGCCCAGTAGTAATAGAACCAGTAGAGGGGGACACAGTGCCACCAGAACCATGCATAGGGGCCTCAGCCTATCAGTAAACACAACATAACATATTCAAGCCATGAATTAGTGGCGTTATAATAATAATTTAGGTCTATTTATTATTATTATTATCATTATGTTTCATTAACAATTTCCATCACATTTATCAAAGTTTTTGTAAAATGAATAAGTCCAGTTAAAATGATTAAAGTATATATATTCAACTACATGCTTTTATATCTGAAAATGTTACTTATATGGAATTTCCTGGGTTTGATATTAGCCCCCTAAATTATTAAAATAGTATTACGCTTTTAAAAGTTTTTTATACATTTAAATACATAATTTATTTCCTCTATGTAAAATTTTAAGGATCATATTTTAAAATTCTCTCGGTTGGTCCATAATGTTGTACGGTTTTGAATAAATTACAGTAGAAAAACTATAAATTTCATTTTTCAATTTTTATTTAGCCTGTTTTAGAACTTGAAGCCGAAATAAGTAAGTTTTGATATTCTTTCATGAACCAAAAAAAAATATGCATACATATTTTAGTGAACATTGACTTAGCATCAGACATGTCATGCCCATCAATTGTTTTTATACTTACATCGGAATCAAACGATGTTAATTTACTGAGTAGCAAATTTTTCTTTTGGGTCAACATATCTTTAAACATTTCGGCGGTTGAATGTTGTTCTTTGTCTGAATCATCTCCTATTAGCCTTACTTCAGGAGGAGGTTCTAAAAAAAGTACTGAAATGATAAATTTGTTTATTTTAAAGTTATAAATGTGTACCTGAATGAGAAGATTTCCTAGAATTATCCCAATCAGATTGAATTGATAGCCTAGGACTTTGTGGTGATCTAGGACTGGAGCTCTATAAAAATAAATTTGATTTTATCAATCTAATTTTCTTCATCATCATTTTTTATAAAGATAAATTAAACCAAGTCAGGTTAAATATCAAATATAGAAGATGAAACATTAAAGCCTTTTAGCAGGGTTTAAAAGATATTGTTTAGATTAAGATTTAAGAGTTAAACAATTCAGAATCTTAGGATAGCATTAACGTAAAAATATCGACAAATTTTTGCAAAAAAATGCATCAAAAACATTATTAAAATAATTATTTACATCAAATTAAAGCATGTTTTACTGTACTTACGGTTGTAAAATCTGTATTACAGTCGGCCAGCTCTTTGCTCCAGTAATGTGTATGAGCAATTTCATGCAGCTGAAAAGCTGAGGCCATACCTCCCAAACCATAATTACCAAACGTTACTTCTAAACCATGAACTATTGCTTGTAATACTTTCAACATCCCCTTCCAGATTGGTTTTGCAATGCACTGCAAATAAACAGTTAAACTATATAATTAAATGTTAAAAGAACTGCATACCACATCGTCTATATGATCATCAGGTGCAATTTTCTTATCGAGGGTCTTATTAATTTTACTTAAAACAAAGTTTCTATACGACTCATCTTCCATTAACTTCTTTAGTCTGTTAAGCTTCAGCCACCCTACACCTTCACCATCCAAAACTTGGGTAATAACATCCTTAAGGAAACACTGATTCTCGCTATTGGTAGCGGACTTATCGATCGACTGCTTCCTGTGAAATTCTTCCTGTTTTTTGGGCGAGTGTCTGATCAAAGGACTCTTTTCAGCTAACCCTTTCGGTCCCCGTTGGAAAGGCCCAAACATGCTGGTGATTTTGTTTGCTTCTTGGGGTTTCTTTTGTTGGTGTTGTACGGGTGTGCCTTTAGCTGCTTCTTTTTTACCACCGAACATCCCTGAGAACATGCTCGTTGTGCTTGTGGCAAAACCATTTAGATCCGGAGTAAGATTGGAGAAGAAGTCTCGACTTGCTCCAGTAAATACGTTCGAGGATGTTGCTACTAGAGAAGTATTGCTACTTGTGGAATCTTTTCGGGCATCGCTAGGTCTTCCAAAGGAGTCAGCCTAAATACATAATCCATCCAAATTATAAATAAGAACATAATTATAATGATTTAAATAGTGTTTCTTACCCTTAATAGTCCCTTTTTGGTAACGACCTCCTTGGCACTCTTTGTGAGATCGTCAAATGTTGATTTTCCAACGTAAGTTAAATCTTCGAAAGTATTTTTGCTTACAGCCGTTGCTGTTTTGCTTGCTTCTTGAACGCTCTTAGTTGCTTCTCCTGCTGCCTTTTTGGCTTGTACAGTAAGCTGTAATGATTTACATGTTATAAAATGAAATAATTTGAGTTTTGTTTTTTTATTGTAAAATATTTAAATTAAAAGACAAAGTTTACATAAATATTTATAAAAGCTAATAATGTTTATGTTTGATGATATATATAGTGAATTTTATAAAGAAAACTTAAAAATACACAATATTTAATTAATAATAGACATAGAATAGCTAAATTAAAAAATAGTTTAAAAAGAAAAAAGTGATTTGTTTTTGTCTTGATAGCATTATTAAAATAATTAATTATTAATTGGATATAATATTTTTTTTTATAAAAAAAAATTGATTTAATGAAATTGATTTTGAACCATCCGAGATGGACCATTCCATAGATCTAGCATTTATGGTCTCGTAAGTAATATATCTAATGCAAAGACAAAATGCTTAAACAAAAACATGCAAATATGATTTGTTATATTTACGAACATTTAATTACCTACCAAAAACATTTATTGTGTAATAAATTTAAATTAAATTCTTAAACCTTAACTATTATATACTGTGATACCCCAGTATTTATTACTTTTATTGACAACAAGAAAGTATATTACTGCCGCTTTATTACGAGTATTGTATGCAACCCATTATACATTTTAAGATGTGTCTACTGCTCCTCAGCAGCAACTAAATAATATTTATAAAAAGCACCGTCGCGGAGGTCTATTGAACCCTTTCATAAAATGATGTTTAATAAAAATAATATGTTAATTTTATTAATTAAGGATGGTTCAATTAGAGAAAATTTGCGTAATTATAAGACTATTAAAATTAAATTTATAAAATTAATAAAAACAGCATTTATTAATAAATAAAAAAACGTCATAACTTTCTTATTCATGAAAATTTTGAAAAATAAACTTAACATACACATTAATCCATATTTTTATCCAATTTCTTTTCTACTATATTATAACTTTTTTCTAAAATCCCAGGAATAAAGAAGTTATAACCATTTTTGGTTTCGACAGTTTTTTAGTTTTTTTTTAATTATTTGTGAACCGCAGATTTTTTTTTCAATTTGTGAATACTATTTTAATAGAATTGTAATTATACAACTTCTTCCTATTTTAACCAACCTTGTAGTTTTTCAAACAAAAAGGATACTTGGTGCATTCTTTATATTATATTACAGTGTATAATGTATAGTATTAATACCAAAATAATCGCCTATTAAATATACATGTTTTTTAAATAGTTTTTTTTAAATTTTCTTATAGGTGTTTAAATTTTTTTAAATAAAATATATGTTTAATATTATTATTTATTTGTTTATTAATGGGTACTTGATTTTTATATTTATATTATTTTTTTATTTTTTCCATTATGGGTATTTTTGTATTTAAGGGTTGAAAACTTGTAAGACTATTAGATATATTAAATGTTCATAATATGGTAAATACTAAATTACATTAAATACAAACCTTGTCGAAAGGAGCAAAAATATGACTTTCCTCAGCTTCGGTAAGTTTTTCTTTTGCTTGCAATTTTAACTACAGAAAAATATTTACAAATGAAATATAGTTAAACAAATTTAAATTTATTAAAAAATTAATAAATCTCATACATATAAATAACTCAAATGCATAAAATTAAACATTTAAAGGGTGTAATTTTGTCAATTTTCTATTTATAATGTTATTATATTTTGTATGTTTAATTAGTTTTATGTGCAAATTATGTGTCAATTTTTATTAAAACATACACACACTTAAAGCACATTTATATGCATTTAGCAAATTTAGCAATTAGCAAAATGTTTAAAACAGGAAAAACTAAAAAAAAATGTTTACCTTATCCATATGGGCCAATAAGCCATCTTGGCTACTCTGTCTGGTGGTTTCTTTAACCAATTCCTTGGCTTGCGATGCGAATTGTTCGAATAAGGATCCTTGGCTGCTTTGACGTTGCACACTCCCGCCGGTAGAGGGCGATGGACTTCCTCCCGATGAAGAGCCAAAACTGGAAGTCCTTGCCAGAACATTTCCTATGCTTGGTTGCTTTTGAAGGATAGGAGTTATTGGTGGTACCTAAGAAAGAATAAATAAGTTAACGTTAGGTTATACTTCTTTTTAAATTTTGAATGTGATAGTGGATACAGTTCAATTTTGAATATAATATTATTATAAACAAACTGATAATATTAGTAAAATTATTTTTATTCACAAATTTGGCAAACTTTAAAAATCCAGTATCCACTAAAATGATATTACACTACTTATTAAATGAAATGAGTTTTACATGTTACAAAGCATAATAATAATAATAATAATAATAATAATAATAATAATAATAATAATAATTCAGTTTTATATAATAATTAAATAATTTTGGCACTACAAAAAGGGTTATAATATTATACAGAGAGCATAATGTGTGTATAATTCCATTGATATTGTTTTATTTGAAGAGCTTCAAGGATGGTTAATTTAGAGAAAATTTGAGTAATTATATGCGTAATTAAATTTATAAAATTGATAAAAACAACATTTTTTAATAAATAAAAAACGTCATAACTTTCTCATTCATGAAAATTTTGAAAAAGATACTTATAAACATTAATCTAAAAATGGCTCAAAATGTAATTATTAATAAGTATTGTAAAAATCGATTTTTTGCAAAAATATTTTGGGAAAGTTGTTTTTACTTCTAAACCGTTTGAAAACCGTATTAATCTAAACCACTCAATGTGTCGCGACCAAAAAGTTCATTCTTTTTCAAAACGACATAACTTTTGAGTCAATCCAAATGAAAACACCAAAAATGAATTTAAAAGTGCGCTGCATGATTTTTTATTGTAATGAAAAAATTTGAGGATGATCTTTTAGGTGTCAAATATGAAAATCCGTTGCCGTTTTAATTTTTTGTTGCTTTACTTTTATTTGGTACCCCTTAGAAGTCTGAAATAGTGTCAATTTCTTACTCTCTTATAGTGGGTCAGAACTTTTTTTCTGTGACAAATATTGAAATAATTTTAATTTTGTTTTACTGTTCAGTAAGTGTGTTTTCGATATAAATTATTATTATCCAATTAGTTAATCTCATAAAAGAATGGTAAACCACTACCACTATCTTTATAAAGATTCATGATAATTTGCCAATTTTTGTGATTTTTGTCTGGCTCCTGTGCCTATTCTACTGAATTTAGAAGGTTCATTTTTTTTCAGGTATAAAGTACTTATACAATAGAAAACGTAACTATTATTTTAAGTTTCTAGACTATCAATTTCTTTATTAAAAAAAATCATTGAAAATTGATAATTCTCAAAATTAGCCAATTTTGCCCTCAGAAATCATTATGTTGAGGAAAAAATAAAAATCTGAAACTTTCAGGAAATTTAGTCCCCACCTTCATCTTTTCAGTCCAGTTAGTCTTGTTTTGTTATTTTTATTCCTTTAAAAGATATATTAATTTTTTTAATGCCCGTTTAGTAGCGATATTGTTAGTTTTATTTATAATTTAAAACTTAGATGGCTTTGACTTTGTCAATTCATGTTTGGTAGAGAAATGTCAGATCTGTCAAAAATATTTCATAAATTTTATTTGTGTGTATTTAAATTTTGATTTCAAAAAGTTTGCAAGTTTGCAAGTGTAATAAATGACGGAGTGTTCGAGATTCATGAATTTAATCACAATTAAAAATGCAAGAACATATCATAATTTTGTACCTCTTTCTTATAGAAAATATTTAAGTTCTGAGAAGTTTTAAATTGTTAAAAATAAGCAAAAACCAAAAAATATTCTAAATAAACCCCTTTATTATAACATGTTTTATTTTAACCAGTTACCTAAAAACTAAAATTTAAAGAAGTATTTACAGATTGTGTAAATTTTTTCCAACAACAACATTTAAAATACATACATTTAACTTTTAACTATTTAGTGCCTTACTAAAGGGATCAAAATAATAGAACAAGACTAACTTGGTTTAAATTGTGAAAGAAACCGACAAAAAACGCATTTTTTATACGTTTAAATTAATTCTTTATTAATTTCACTTATTATACTTAACGATATAAACCATAAGGATCTTAAATATATTTTTTACATTCCTCTTCTTTAAACACCAATTACCCAATTAAATACTTCATTATAATGTATATAATATATAATCATATACATATATATATATATATATATATATATATATATATATATATATATGATTTTTCAATACATAAAATATAACATAACTACCAAAAATATCAGAACTCTCAAAAATATTTCATAATTATTATTTGTGGTATTCCTTTGGTGATTTTAAAAAGTTTTATATATAACATAATATTACATATTATGTTATATACAAAATTTACCAAAGAAATACGCACAAATAATATTTATGAAATATTTTTAAAAGTTCTGACACTTCTCCACCAAACAGGAAAGCCATCTAAATTTTAAATTATAAATAAAACTAACAATATCGCATCTAAACGGGCATTAAAAAAATTAATATATCTTTTAAAGGAATAAAAATAACAAAACAAGACCAACTGGACTGAAAAGATGAAGGTGGGGACTACATTTCCTGAAAGTTTCAGATTTTTATTTTTTCCTCAACATAATGATTTCTGAGGGCAAAATTGGCTAATTTTGAGAATTATCAATTTTCAATAATTTTTTTAATAAAGAAATTGATAGTCTAGAAACTTAAAATAATAGTTACGTTTTCTATTGTATAAGTACTTTATACCTGAAAAAAATGAAACTTCTAAATTCAGTAGAATAGGCACAGGAGCCATACAAAAATCACAAAAATTGGCAAATTATCATGAATCTTTAGTGGTTTACCATTCTTTTATGAGATTAACTAATTGGATAAAAATAATTTATATCGAAAACACACTTACTGGACAGTAAAACAAAATTAAAATTATTTCAATATTTGTCACAGAAAAAAAGTTCTGGCCCACTATAAGAGAGTAAGAAATTGACACTATTTCAGACTTCTAAGGGGTGCCAAATAAAAGTAAAGCAACAAAAAATTAAAACGGCAACGGATTTTCATATTTGACACCTAAAAGATCATCCTCAAATTTTTTCATCAAAATAAAAAATCACTCAGCGCACCCCATTTGGTGTTTTTATTTGGAATGACTCTTTTTTGTTTCTTGAACGATTTTATTTTGGTCTGTGATGTCTGCTAGCCTCATCCTCTGGCAATTCATGATATAGATATGAAGCTCATGGTTCGTCAATTAAATTTCCTACAGGGTGATATGTTAAACGGTGAAAAATTTCAATAACTTCATCCAAGCCCCGTTTGTAAAAAAAATATTTTTTTTCTCGTTTTTACTTTGAAATAATGAATTATTATGTGTTCCCTTGAAAGGTTGTTCAAGTTTTTCGAATTGGAATCTTAGCAACGACAATATGATTTTTTTTTTCGGATTTTATTTAGACATTTAACAGCCGGGAATTGTTTTAGAATTTTGATTCTTGGTGATTTTTTTTATCTGAAACTTAAATTTTACAACTGAATCACAATCAGGAGGTCAAAATTATAAAGAAAACATGTTACGAACGTAAATATCGGTTCAGGTTTAGTTTTCGCAAATTTTTACCAAAATGTCATTTTGAAAAAGTGGTATTTACTAAGGCCCCTTTGAATATAATGGAAGTTTGTTGCTTATCGCTTGTTCTGAATTATTTAAGGAACAATCTTTTACCATGTTATTTTCTTGTTCTTAAAAAGACTGAGTGTATTGCCTACCAAAAAGCCTTAAATGTACTCTTTTGTAAAAAAATCAGATTTTCGTTGCTAAGATTCCAATTCGAAAAATTTGAAAACCTTTTCAAGGTAAGACATAATTCTTCATTATTTCAAAGTAAAAACGAGAAAAAATATTTCTTTTTTCAAACGGGGCTTGGATGAAGTTATTGAAATTTTTCACCGTTTTACATATCACCCTGTAGGAAATTTACTTGAAGAACCGTGGGCTTAATATCTATAGCATGAATTGCCAGAGGATGGGGTTAGCAGGCATCACGGACCAAAATAAAATCGTTCAAGAAACAAAAAAGTTATGCCGTTTTGAAAAAGGACGAACTTTTTGGTCGCGAAACATTGAGTGGTGCGCAGTTTATGAAAAATATCAATATTTATGTGGCACTTAAAAAATTTTGAGCCAAATAATAATTTAAATACTTTCAGTATAAGCTTACAATTAAAACCTTGCATGGGAAGGACTAAATTTAAACAAAATAAAATTATATTTGTGGATAAAAATAAACTTAAATACAAGTTTTGCAGGGTGTGTTTATATTAGCAAAATATGATTTAATCTATTATTATATCAAACATTCAATTTTCTTAGTTTCTTTAAGAAACTTTCTTGACCCATCACTGGAAATATTCATAAGAAAAAAAAAAAAATAGTATGTACCGATTGCGGCAAGGGCCACGTCGTTAGACGGTGAGGATCACCAGATGTTCTTACATCTCGCCTCTGTTGACTTAACAGCCTAGCATATAAGCCCTGGGAGTGATTTGTTTTGATTGTGTTCCACTACACCAAGTTGCCCGACACTGATGAGACCCAATAAAGGTCGAAACAGCTGTCTGTCGGTATTTGAAGTTGGTGGAACGCATTCAAAACAAAAACTTTGGCGAGGTGTACGTTCAATTTTTTCTTATTATTATATCGTTTATAAATACATTATTTTATAAAAAAAATAATATTAAAAAATGTATATTAAAAGTGCATTTTATTTATATTTGCCAGTCCAGTGCTACTTTCTAATTTAGCATATGAAAAACTTTTTGATGATATGATTTACCTTGAATTGTTTAATTAACTTTAAACTCTAATTAATTTTTTATTTAATATATACTATATTAAATTTTTTTATTTTCGATTGTATATTGCAATAAAAACAATTTTGTTTTTAATGCATGTGTTAGACAAATCAATTGATTTCTAAAGTTATTATTTAAGCAACTGTACCTTTTTTATTATTTTGTTTCCTTTATTTGGTACATAGTATTAAATATAACAATAATAATACAATTAAATGAGAAAATTTGTTTGTTTCCCTGCTTGTCTTTCTTCCACACAGCTACGCATCCGGGGATTTTTTTCAGAGGTATACTCTTAGTTTAGGTTACTTTTATTTCGTTTCCTGTGGAATAGGTAATTATAAATTCAAATTATAAGTTATAATTAATCCCGGCGCATTCGCCATTTTTTAAGCATTTAACGAAAAAATGCAGGGTTCCTGTGGGATACTTATAATTCTGGAATTTCATTCTCACTAAAACGACTGAACGGATTTACATGAAATATAAATTTTCTAGGTCCTGATATGACATCTAGTATACAGGGTGGTCCAGGATTAATCTGAAAAATTTTAATGATCGATAGAGCCTGAAAAAACAATAAAAACAAACCCAAAAACATTTTTTTTAAATACATACTAACGGAGATATAGTCCTTTAAAATAATTTTTAAACCATTAAACCGATTCTTTTAAGCTTCCGTCGATAATATAATGACAATTTCCTACAAAAGGTCCAGTGGCGAAGATTTTGGGGAGATTTCCCTTTTTACCCTCATATTTTCGACGCCACTGGATTTTATTAGAAAATCATCAGATTTATTTTTATCCCTTTTCAATGTAAAAGCAAAACTTTTATGTTATTTTTTTATCAGATCAGTGGTTTCGAAAATATTTCAGTTTAAAATTTCAAAAACACTGTGTACACGGAACTTTTGTTATTAATTTAGTAATAAAAAATGATTTTTTTTCTGAACGTTTGTTTGGTCAATAAAAATTTACCAGTGGAATAATGGAATAATCGCTTTCAATAGGGTGGTTTTTGGGTTGGTGTCGAAATATGGGGGTAAAAAGGGGAAACCCCCCAAAATCTCCGCCGCTGGGCCTTTTGTAAAAAACTTTACCCACACAAAATTTGAGCATAATCGGTTTAATGGTTTAAAAGTTATTTTTAAAAAAACGTTTTTTTTGCCTTTGAAGGGCTATTAGTGTGTTAGTGTGTATTTTTAACAACTGTTTTTGGTTTTGTTTTTATTGTTTTTTTAGACTCTATCGATTATTAAAATTTTTCAGATTAATCCTGGACCACCCTGTATTGCATAACGATAGCAGAAAGGCAATTAATGTAACCGGTGTAAAGTTTATACAAAACAAAAAATACCATTAGTTAAAAAACTTTAAATTTGTTTGGGTTAATAAACAAATGTTGTTGTCAGAGTTCTTTTGATTTGGATACATTTTCTTTAAATGTGTTGTCCTATAGAAATATAAATGTATGATTTATATTTTTGTGTTTTTTTTTCTGACAAAAAATATAGAAAAATAACTAAATGAAAAAATTTAATATAAAAAAAGTCTATGCTTGAATAAGAAATCGACTAATTTGTCCAACACGAGTAGATAGAGTTTGAAATAGGAAAAACTTTTGTATTTTTAAGTTTAATAATAATAATATTAATATATTAATATATTAATATTGCAAACAAATTTAGGAATTTTTTTAATAAAAAAAAATAATATAATTATGTTTGCCCTTGTCAAGAAGTAAGTTTTTCGTGCTAAGCCCACGGCCTAAGTTAACTTTAAGTTAATTGAAAAAAATGATTGACAGTTGTCAATTGTTAGATTAAATATCAAGTAAATAAAGTTAAATAAAATATTTTGTGAGACTATAGGTGAAAAGATTCTATATGCGAACTCCACGTTCGAGAAATATATTTTCTTTCACTATTAGCATAATATTGTTAAATGACACAAAACTTACAATTGAAGGGGTAAGAAGCAAAAATGTACAAGTGCATTAAGTTAAGTGCAGAATTGGGTAGTTTAGAGTAAAAATTTTCTCATATCGAGTTCTGCATGTTAATAAATGCAAACATTGGAACAAGTATCCAGATTTTTGTATATAGCAAAAACTTTAAAAGTTAATAACTCCACTTTTTTGCTCTTGTACCCCTTTGCTTCTTAAGTGAGGTTAGGTAGATCTGGCAGAAATTAAATTTTTGGATTGATCCAAAATAGTAAGTAATGAATTTTTGGTTTTTGGATTCTAAAAAACCTTATCCGATTGGTCTTAATCATTCTTAAGTAAGTTTTTTGTGCTACGCGTTGGCATACAACTGAGTGAAGTACGAAATGCATTTAAAATTTTATCTTCAAGGCACAATTTTATTTGGAAAACGTACATCCATATAAATAATAAATATTATAATATTACTAAAAGTATATAGTTTTAAAGATATGATAGATATAAAATTTTTCGATTGGTCTTAAAAGTTTTTTACAGTCTAGAGGATAAGACCGCTTGAAAAAACAATATTTTAATTTTATGATATCATTAAGTATACTACACTCACGTGCAAAATAATCGATCCACAAAAATTTTCAATGGATTTCAATCGCAAATACCTTTTTTAATTGATGTCGGATTTAAACGAATATTAAAGAATATTGTAGATAAATTAATGGACAATCGCTCACATTTTAAAAAATACTAAAAAATGTACGTACGTTTATAATATACAGGTTTAAACAAAAAGATGTTTTTTACCATAAGTTTAAGACACTCTGTAGAGTGGCAAAACCGTATATTGTTCTAAATTAAGTTTTAACTATCAAGTCACATCTATTCTTACAGTATTGTTTTTGGTTCACATCGATATATTTATTTTTGTGGAAAATATGGATTTTTTAAAAAAACATTGCCATTTCCAATATTTTTCTGTATGAAGAACTAAGGTTGCTATGGTCCATCCATAGCCTATGGAGGATGACAGTGACAGTTTTGTTGAATCATCCCATACTTGGACATGTCATACCCGGCTTTCAAAAGCTATCAAATTGTTTTTTGCAAATTAATGTTTAAATTTTGAGGTGTCTTCTTACTTTATAAAATGGATATGTCTCCGACTGATGTTGCCAGAGCTATTAATTTAATCCAGTATTACGTGGCAAGTGTTTTAAACGTCACAAGAAGTAAAGTACAGTCGGAGACATTTTTAAAAGTAAGAAGACACCTCAAAATTAACACATTAATTTACAAAAAACATATTGATAGCTTTTGAAAGCTGTATATGACCTGTCCAAGTATGGGATGATTCAACAAAACTGTCACTGTCATTCTCCATAGGCTATGGATGGACCATAGCAACCTTATTTCTTCATACAGGAAAAATATTGGAAATTGCAATGTTTTAAAAAAAAAACATATTTTCCACAAAAATAAATATATCGAGGTGAACCAAAAACAAAACTGTTAATAATAGGTGTGACTTGATAAATAAAACTTAATTTAGAACAATATACGGTTTTGCCACTCTACAGAGTGTCTTAAACTTATGGTAAAAAAATCTTTTTGTTTAAACCTGTATATTATAAACGTACGTACATTTTTTAGTATTTTTTAAAATGTGAGCGATTGTCCATTAATTTATCTACAATATTCTTTAATATTCGTTTAAATCCGACATCAATTAAAAAAGTTATTTGGGATAAAAATTCATCGAAAATTTGTGTGGATCGATTATTTTGCACGTGAGTGTAGTAATTTTGTAATAAAAATTTTTTATTTTTAAAATCCTTATTTGAGCATTATTGTATTTTGTATTGTACTTTGAGCATGATTGTATTTTTTTCCTTTAGTTTAACAGCTAAGATTTTCCCGGAATGCCACTGAAATATTTTAATTACATCAAAGACTAAACATTATTTGAATTAGTAAAATTTCTTGATATTAGAAAACCATGTTTACAAAAAAAATTTAATACGAAGATGATTTTTTACTTTTATAAAAATAATCGCATTCTTGTTGATAACATGTAATTGCAGATAATAATCTAATAAAAAAGTGTTTTCTATTCTTAACTCCATACATCGTATACTAAATTTGATATTTTACTGCCCTTAAATAAAATTTAATTAAAATATTGAATTTTTAAAGAAAACAGTGCAAATTACCGGTGTAATGGATCTTCTACTCTTTCTAGGTGTTGTTGGTCTATCCTGTGATTCACTATTGGTACTACTTGCTGATTCAGTCTTAACGGTGTTCATGCTTACAGTGGTTTTGGGTGTCATGGTGGAATTCGAGTCGGATTCGTTCTCACAACTGCCGCTCTCCTCCTTGTCGGTTTTGGGGGTGGATCTGACCGTCTCAGATTTATTTTTGCTGTTGTACTCGATCTCCGAGTCGCGGTTAAACGAGGGTGAGCTTAGATCTGAGTCGCTGCTGGATGACGAATGTGGTGATTCAGTTCTAAAACAGTTTTGGTATTAATTTTTTAAAACAGGTCAATATTTACAGTGGGTTGTTTCATTTTAGGTTTGTATTTTACCTGTTTACAGGCACTTCTCCCTCAGGGTAGTGCAGTTCATGCGGTGGCTTGTAAATATTTTCCACATCGACATTCGAAGACATGGACATATTTCTTGCCGAGGCTTTTCGTTGATCGTGATAGGACATGCAACTCGGCGACAAATCCGACGATTGCATCTCAGAAACAAAATCGCTCAGAGACGAATAACTCGAACTCGTGCTGCCCACCTCTTCAGAATCCGATCCACTCTCATCCGTAGGTTGATTTTCCTGCGTTTGAAGACACCGCAAAGCTCCGTTCAAGGAACTCCCATCGTCCCACACCACGAATTTTATTGCTTCAAGGTTGTGCAGATACCATTTGGGCTTGTCGCCCACCAAAGTTGGATCCAGCACCCCGGTGTGTACTCTTTGAAAGGCCACGTTTGTCGGCGTTAGCGACCATTCGGCCAAGAACTCCACTGCTTGCGTTCTGGCGAAACGGTTTAAAAATTGCGATGCTCTCGGGCGAGATCGCAGAAAGCTGTTGATTTGAAAAGCCACTACTGGACGGGGGTATAGTCTAAGAGTTCGGGTGTGCTCTGAGAAATTGGCTAGGAGATTTTGAGAGTTGAAAAAACGAACCTAAGATAAAGATAAATTAAATTAGTAAACTTAGATTTAAATATTTTATCCAAATAAATTATATACAATTAATATATGTTAAGTGATAAGAAATAGTTAAGAAACAAGTGTCAGCTTCTGGGCGGTCCTACCATCTGCCATTGGACGCTTTTCACTAGACAAACAAAAGAGGTCAAACAAGAGGGAAGAGGTCAAACAAGAGGGGAAGAGGCCATCCGCAAAAAATTGATAAGTATCCTCAACCATATGCATGACCTAACACATGATTTGCAAACTTAAACACGACAGATACCTTTAAAACCCTAAGAGAGGCACACTGCGTAAACTCTAGAAAAAAACAATAATCATCAGTAACAATAGAAACATTAGAAAGACAATACTAACCAAACACCATCAAATAATAAAGAAAAAAGACAAACAACAAAAAAAAACCAAAACTTCCCATTCGGCCCGCGGTCATACACCAAAGCTAAGTAGGACAATAAATCTGTCCACAACAAATGCGTAAGGCATGAAACCCAGTAAGTTAAGGAACGGCACCAACAAAACAAAGTTTAATTTTAACCCACACGAGACCAATATTAAACATTTGACACTCAAAACATAAACTAACACTCAATAAATTAAGATTACCCAAACATAGTAAAAACAGCATACTAATCAAACTCTAATGGATTTTGTAAACACATAAGATTATATAGTATAACAGAATAATTGCGCTTGCAATTTGTTTAACTAATAAATAAATGCAATACTTAATTTCGAAAATTAAGAAAAAAATGTATAATGTTTATCATTATTAACGGAAAAAACTCAATAATATACAATAACAGTAGACTGATCTTGTTTTATCTAATCTTTCCTGAGTTGAAGAGATCGGGGCAATCACATGCGAAGGGGTAAGAAGCAAAAGGGTACGTGCAAAAAAGAGAAGTGGAGTTATTTACTTTTAAAGTTCTTGATATTTACAAAAATCTGAATACTTGTTTCAAAATTCTTGTTTGCATTTATCAACATGCAGAACTTTTACAATTTAAACGTTATAAGATCATTTTTTTTTAAATTTGGACTCTGAACTACCCAATTCTACTCTTAATTTATGTTTATGCTAAAATGCACTTGTACCCTTTTGCTTCTTGTCCCATTTATATTAAAACTAGCAAATTTGAATACTACATTCATGAAAAGAATAGGCTCAAACTATGTAACCTAATAAAAGATAGTGCTACAACATAATTTTTATTTTTAAAATTATACTTTTTTATTGTATCTCGTTGAAAGTAAAATTTTAGCAGGCAACGTAAGTTGCATGCGCACAGCTAACGAAAATTCGACATTATGAAGTTGGCCACAAATGTTTACAAGATGAGTAACGTCACAGAAAACTAATATGACTGAGGGTGGGGCGCCTAAACGTAAAGGGGATCATATTTTCTTGTGCGCTTGGCGTAAGAAATTGGTGGCTGTGCATAAGTAGGAGAAATGGAAATAAACAGCCAATTTACTTACGGTAGCCCAAACTAACAATGTTTTTTATTGGTATCTCATTCAATTTTAAAACCAAAAACAGCCATTAAAAAACTGTCAAAATATGTTTCGATTGCTTTTCCGAAAATAAAACTCGGTAAAGGTAACAATTTAAAAAATATAAATAAAAATAATGAATCTAGGAAAAAATACCCCTGGAAAAAAAACCATGGAAAAAAAACCCCCGGAAAAAAAAACCCATTAAAAAAAACCCCTAGGAAAAAAAAACCTTGGAAAAAAAACCCAAGGAAAAAAAGCCAGAAAATAAATCCCGGTTTGACAAGTGTCACATAAAAAATGCAAAAATTGTAAAAATACCGCAAAAATGAGCGAAACCAACCTAAATCAACCCAAACTCAACAACACAACCCTACCGACCCATTGAGTAAAAATCCCCGAAATTGGCAAAAATAAAAAAAAATTGCAAAAATCAATGCCCAAAAATGCTAAAAATTGTAAAAAAAATTGTAAAAAAATTCTAAAAAAGTTAAAAAAAAAATTTAAAAAAATTGTTAAAAAATTCCGAAAAAAATTGTAAGGGGTTATTTTATCCTGAAGGTTTATTTTCCTAGAGGTATATTTTCCTGGGTTTTTTTTCCTGAGGTAATTTTTCCAGGATTTTATTTCCAAGGGCTTCTTTTCCGTTTACCAAAAATAATATACCAACCATTGCAATTCTTGTAGCAACATCGACCGAATCCACATCATTGCCATATATAAAAGGATTATATCCAACTTGATTGGCTGGTATCATCGTTGTTCTTGGTGGTACGGGTGACTGTGGCGATAAAGGCAATTTTGGTGATGCATTTGGGGTTGCTTGGACATCCGGCAAACCTTGTCTGTTAATGCTAAACAGATCAAATTTAATAAATACCATTTATACTCGCATTTTAATAATTTACTTTAAAGTATTTCCAGACGATATACTTTCCCTTCTTGAAGGCTGAAGGTGGGATGTTGAATTTGACGGCGTTTCTAGATTGTTGATTGCCTGTTTGGGGAAAAATATATTGTACTGCAAGTAGAATACTATTTTGAGTGTTTACTACTCTACTCTTTAACTACTTTGGCAACTCGATTTTGTCTAAAAGGGTAAGGATAAGTTTCTAAAATTATATTTGGCTCACACTCTTATGCTATAAAAGATTTTTAAAACAAGAAACATAAATAATGTACCATCCCAAAATTTTATAATTTTTGATTTTTGTTTCTCAATGAAAGATTTTTGTTTCTTAATAAAATTGTTCTACCACTTTTGCAAAACTAAAAGTAAAAAGTAAAAGTAAAGAAAACAAATTGAGGCAATACTTTTAACGAGAAGTAGTTTTTGAGATATAAAACTAGACAAAGCTGTATATTTTCCAAGCCGGTAAATGCAATATTTAAAAACAGTTGTTATGAAAACAAATCAAATGAAGCATCTGCTGCTGACTGAAATAAACTTGGTTAACAGATTTATTTCCTGGCAGTTTGTTTTAAAAAAGTTTTAACTTTAAATTATCAAAACCTTAATAAAAAATTGTTTTTATACTTGTATAATATTATTCTCAACCCTTATAACTTAAAAACTACTCGTCGAAATTAATCCCTTAAGTTTAAATAAGCATTTATGCATATTATATCTATTTTAATACAGGGTGTTATGTAATTAATGTTATATATTAAAATGAGTTGTTCCTTAGGGTCCATAAAGAAGCACCTAAAACTTTTTTTTTTCTAAATTCCAAAGACTAAAAATAATTTATAATAACTATAAAAAGTACGCCACTGATCGACTAAGAAATTTCGGATAATCAATTTAATGTATTATGTTATGGTTGGTAACCCTGGTTAGTAACAACAGCGTTTCCAAATTTTGTCAAAAAAGTTGACAAACATTGTTTAAATTTAGCTTAATTACAAAAATGACAAAATTAACAATGCAAATTGTCAATTTGGCGTTTTTATTAATTGTTGGTTATGTCATTTTTGTACTAAAGGTAAATTCAAACAAAATCTGCCAACTTTTATGACAGAATCTAGTTCATTTCTTTCAAATTTTAGGTTATGTGCTCAAATTGTAAATATCTTAAGTGCTTTTGGATTTATTTACACAAATTAAATGTTTAAAGTTTAACCTGTGAACTGGTCCCATTTTCATCTGAGTAAAAAGAAAGAAAAAAACCGATGAAAAAAATAATTTTGTGGTTATGGATTTTTTAAAATAGGTACTAAATTTTCTAATCATTGCTTAAGCTAATAGCTGGATGAGTAAATAAATACAGAAGGGTATTAGAGCTTTAAGGGCATAAAACTTTTGTATTTATTGAGTTTTTACTTATTTTTTGCAAGAAAAATTTTTAGTAACAATTTTTTACAACTGGCAACGCGCAGCTACTTTGTTGGTTGGTATCTATGTACTCACAGAACACAAGTGTGCAGAGATAAACCAAGTTTGTAACCAGTGGCGTATCACAAAAAGTATAAAAAACTTCTAATGCATATTTTTTCTTTATCTTTGAAAACATATTTTTTTAAATATTTTTCCTTTACTCCTTATATCAAAAGGTATTCAGTATTTTAATATATAAAATTAATTACATAACACCCTGTATGTAAACATTATTTTCTTTTATATTGTTATAGTGAATTGTCATGCCACTCAATATTAAAAACTTATTTTAATTTATAAGAAAACTAATAATATACAAATTAAAAATGATAGAATTTGGTTGTGGAATTTTATTTTCGTTCCTTGATTTAGTTCAAATATATATTACTAAAAGTTCATGCAGTGGGTATTATTGTCACATGCTATAGCATTTTTTAACAAAGTGTATAAAATATCTGTATATAAATTAAATTATATTTTTAATGCTAAGAAGCTACTAAGGATAAATTGTTTTTTTCTTAAAATTTAGATTATAAATACGTACTACTTAAACTATGGACTAAATATAAAAATTTCATGTATCCCAACTACCACTTTAGTCCTTGGACTTTGATTAAAAAAATATCTAGTTATTAAAAGACAATCCAAATTTTAAGAAAGCAGAAATTTGAATTCATGCTGGTGCAAATAAATGAAACAATATTTACGCCGGTGCCAATTTCGTCCATTATTTGCATCGCCTTAAGTAAATATTAGAAAATTTAGAAAAAATATTCCAATAATTTTTGTTAATTTAAACATATTTAATTTTATAGTACAAGAAAAACATAAAACGTGGAAAAATCAAATTGTGTTAAATTTATAAAAAACTTATTTAAGTATTAAGTATAACAGTTTACGTACTTGTTTTAAATGGTTTTTTAGAATGGTTCCTTCCGGTTCCGGTAAAGGCGGTACTTCTTGTGGTGAAATAAGTTTTGTAGAGTCTAGATCTACTAACCATACATCATCTGGCAATCTAAAAAATTAAATGTATTAAATAAAAAATCATGTTTTAATTTTAATTCAAAACTTACTTAAAACCCTTTTTGTACATTAAAAAACTAGCCGGTAATCCAATCACAAAAGGAGTTGGGGCTAAAAGCAACTACAAAAACAATTATAAATATTTATAATTTAGATAACACTTTACATCAATGATTCTAAACTTTTTTGTGAACTAGTTTTGTTTAGTTTAAGACTAGATCGTCTTATTTTAACACTTTTAATGTTAAATTGATTGTTTTAAAGACTTTTTAAAGTTTCTTTTCATTTCATTTAAAAAAAATTGAAAATTATTGGAGTTTAAAAAAAAATTAACCTGCTTTTTAAATCGATTAAAAATTTCAATTTTTATTTTTTTTAGAAAATAGTTGTTTTTATTAAAAGAGACGAAAAATAAAATTCACTAAAACTGTGATGTATATAAAAAGGCACCCTAGGTTATTTGAAAAGAATATTTACTCTAATGAAATTATTTCAACTAACTTACTTGTTCAGCACAATTCATGCAAGTCGGTAGTAAGGGGATCACAGGAAACATATATTCTAAAGGATAAATCATCGACACGAATGCCATAACCGACATGGAAAGGGCGTTGTAGTCTCTGGATTGAAAAACAACTTTGTTTTCCAGAAGGATGATTGTAAGAACTTTTAGACACATTTCAACACCTATAAGAATTCAAATGGTAAGTTTAATGGTTTAAATAACAAAACAAACATATTACCTAACAATTCTAATGGTAAATGTAATGGAAAATCAACCAAACAAAATCTTGTGTGACTTGGTAATGCAAATATTAATGGATCGTAGACGCTTGGTGATAACACTTCAACTTCCACCCTAAAAATATTTTTATAAATTTATATGGTACAATAAAGTAAAACTAAATATGATCCGAATGAGACCTTAGACGTTTTTTTTAGTATTTTCAAGTATCAAAAACTGTTAACTGTATTTTCTGATTTTAAATCAAAATGCAATTAACGTTTTTTTAGTTTGGACGGTGCACAGTGGTCTTCTCCAAATTTTGTCAATAGTGGTTTTTGGGGTCGTTAATTACAAAAATAACACCGAAAATTCAAAATTACCTTGGACTATATACAAAGTCAAAGTAAACGAAGTATACTTGTATGTATAATATATACGAGGTGTGTTCAGAAAATAACGGGAATTGTTCAATTTCGCGGGTTCGGAGGGTCCGGTTGTCATTTTTATGTTGGTGTACATGCCCCCGAAGTATGATAAAAACTTTAGCTGTTTTCATTGTTTACTTTGTCTATGGAAGCCGTGACGTGTTTTATGAGCTCGGCGATTTTTGGTTCGTTAAAAGAAATGGATCAAAGAATTTGTATCCAATTTTGCTTAAAAAATGAAATAAATTTTGTGAAATGTTAACAAAGGCCTATAGTGAGTCTGCTATAAGTAAAACAAGAGTTTACAAGTGGTATAAGAGTTTCCAAGATGGTCTTCACGACGTTGAAGATGACGAACGCCTCGAACGCACAAGCACATTAACAACCGATAAAAACATGGAAAAAGTGGAAGAAATGGTTATAAACCATCAGAGAAGTCGCTGATGATGTTGGTATATCGATTGGCTCATCCCATGAAACTTTTTCGAATGTTTTGGGTATGAAACGCGTGGCAGCAAAATTTGTTCTAAAATTGTTAAATTTAGAACAAAATTTTTGGCCAAAAACAATACTGTAATGATGCCCCAGCCTCCATATTCGCCAGACATGCCTCTGTCTGACTTTTTCCTATTCCCAAAAATAAAGAGAAGCTTAAAGGACCGTCGTTTTGCAAGCATAGATGACATTAAAAGCGCATCGCGGAAAGAACTAAGGGCTATCCCAAAGATCGAGTTTTAGAAGTGTTTCGAGTATTGGAAGAAGAGCTGACACATATGCATAATATCCAATGGGGACTATTTTGAAGGTGACAATATTAATGTAGACGAATAAATAAATATTTGTTTCAAAAAACGAAAATTCCCGATATTTTTTGAACAAACCTCGTATGTTGCTTATTTAACACACTTTATAAAAAAAACTTTTTATTATGATCACATGGCAATACCATACTTAATTGAATTATTAAATCTCAACAATATTTACTTACTTCGTTTTTCCAGGTATTGGAACTGGAGAAGATAAAAGTCGAAGTATCCATGTTTCTATCTCTTTAACATCGTGAAGTACAATCGATGAAGGTCCATCTCCAGAATGTCCAGTAAGGACACTCCATACTGTATCCCTATAAGAAAAACTCACCATCATCCAAAAACTATTAACAAAAAACTGAAGGGGTGATTTTGGAACACCATTTAAAAAGTATATATACTCGATCTAAAAAGCTTCTTTTTTATATACAGGATAGGATAGAATAATTTAAAATCAAAATAATAATATAAATAAATAAATAAATATTTTTTGTTAGAACTTAAGTGCTTGTAAAAATGTTTCCATCAAAAAGGAAAACGCGATAATGGTGCTAAACAATTGGTTGAACTAAGACAATAAAGTCCATTTCTAAAAGTACAACATAAAATGTAATCATTGTACGTGGGAAAATGCAATATTGTTATTTTTAAGATGTCTGGTTTTGGTGTCGCTAAAAAAAATATAATTTCGTACCTAGACGATTGTTTCGATCCTCCCACTCTCCTCGGATGCGATGATTCATTGCAGGCGTCAATTAACTTTTTCAGGATAAACAAACATTCCCGAAACATTGTGAAAAAGGGATGGTGAGACAGTAAACACAATGACGTCAACGAGTGGTTCCTTATCCTCTGCAACATTATTTTAGTGTTTATTTTCATTCCTTTTTTTATATGTATTTTATATAATGAAAGTAAATTATCTTTTAAGATTTTGATTATAACTAAAAGAACGTCAATTTAAACTAAGTATGTAAATTGCAAAATTATTTGTAACTTTCTAAACTGGGTGTTGCAAAAAAATGCGCTAATGCTCAACTGTAGATTCCTCATCCAAAAATAAAAAAGTTTTTATTAATGTATTTCTTGAAATGCTGGAAACACACTGTATAATATATTTTTAAATAATACAAAGATCAGACAATCAATATTTGAAAAATTTTAAAACAATTTATTTTATTTTATTTAAAATTGCTCTAAATTATTATTTTTATATTAAGCAAAAACATGTCTGTGTTTTAATTTAATTGAAGACCTTTATGGAAAAACGCACATAAATGAAACCATTAAATTGTATTTTTTTCTTTTTTAATAATTTACATGTAGACGTATTTTAAAAACAATATTTGTAAAAAGCATGTATTTATGTATACCTAAATAAATGGTTAATTTGGTTAACAATTGTGTTTTAATGTTATACAGGGTGTCCTTTGTTATCTTATTCCTTAAAAAAATCTAAGAAGGTTTTTCCTTCATCAATTTTTAAAATCAGGCACTTTTAACTAAGAAGTTTTAAATGAGCCCATACACCTTTATAAATCAAGTCCTTTCACAGGGGTCACATAAAAATGACTCCAAAAACTGAATGCGCTATCGGAATAAGGACTCTCTCTACAGTTTAAAAACATGTTTTTCAAAATTGTACGTGATCCTTTTTTTAATTTTTGAAATTAATTCAAATACCAACTATAATTTAGTGCCTTATTTGAGATTTTTTTCGAATTTTTTTAAAACTGAGCCCTTTAGAAAAAATTTCACAAAAAAAGAATAACAGAAAATGGTTTATCTTTTATTTTAGGTATTCGCTTACGCAATAATACTACTATCATTTGCTTACATTAAATTTCCAACAATTGTTGGAGTTAATAAAGAAATCTAGTTAGCCATGCAACACTTTTGCCTACGTATTTTGTAACGGACTAGTAAAACTTCTGGAAAAAGAACAGGCGATGAGATATCCTAAAACACTGAATTTGTTATCTAAGAACTACCAAGGTGACATATTTGATAGAAACGCATGTTAAATGCTTCTGAAACATCCTCTTCTAAAAAAAATAAGTTGAGAATTTTTCCATTAAAATGACAAATTTCGACTAAATAAAAATTCACAAACAAACATTAGTGATGTGTATTATGTTTAAAGCTGCTGATATATCTGAAACTTTAATAATTCATGTACTAATTAATCACTTGGAAGAATGTCCATCGCGAGTATATAAAATTTTTTGAGTAAATACAAGATAAACAACATGGCACATCCTAACTTCAAAGAGTCATTAAAAAGAGCAGTTGTACAGTTTTTATCTAAAATTATGTAAGGCTTTTTCTCATGTTAATAAATAACATTTGAAAATTATTATTTGAAAAATTAATAAATAATATTTGAAAAGTTCTTACTTGTCTTTTTTGTTTTATATAGGTTATATTTCTTTAAAGAAAAATGATGCTGCAATGTTGAAAGTAACATATGTCAGGTTATTCACAAACAAACGTAACATACCCAGTTAAACATAAAAAATTCACGACTACGTCCATGGATTTCGTAAGCCAATAGTTTAGGCATAATTAATTTAAGCAGGATTTAATAGATAATTAAGTCACCTTTATTTCCCTATTCAAAATTTTTTTCCAAAGGCCTCCGTTTTAAAGATAATAGTAAACACCTAAAATAAATCACCAAGTAACGTTTGATATTTGGATTATTAGGCAAAACTTCAAAAAAGGAACAGCTAACATTTTGAAAAACATATTTTTAAACTTCAGAGGACATCTTTATTCCAATACTGCAGTCAGTTTTTGGCGTCATTTTTTTGTGACCTATGACTCGTTCAGGACCACTGCCTTAAAGAAGCCTATTTTTAACGAAATAAAATTTTTTGTAAAAATTAGACAATTTTAAAGTACTGTAACGCGAACAATTGTTGGCCATTTATAAATAAATTTAAAAAATTGTGTTGCTTTAATTGCTTTAATTATAATTATCTACTATATTGTATTAAAATCAAAGCAACCAAATAAAATTTGGAAAAATAGCACTTAAAACAACCACGCGGGGCATTTTCAATTTTAATAAAATTATAAAGTAATAACTTTTAGGCAGAATTAAACGGCAATAGAAATATTTTTTTTATAAATTATTTTTAGGTTATAAACATTTGATTGGTTTACTAGAAAAATCCAATTTGCGAAATAACAGAACCATTAAACATCATTTACAGCTATTAAAAATATTAATAAAATATGCAAATTTCACACTGCTAAATGGATAGACACAATCTTGTTTCAAAAAGCATTTTTACATATTTTAAGAAAACTTTATTTACCTGTCTTTTCCGACTGGCTCTTGGCGATGGAGATAAGCTTCCTCCGCTTTCCGAATCGTTTGATGCTCCGATAACTCCAAGACGCGGTGCGGGCAGCATGTGCAAACCGGCCGTTTCAGAGTCCCTTCTGCTTGGACAGTCTTTCTCCGAATCGCTCGGCCCCACGTTGCTGCTTCTATAGTCGCTGGAAAAATTAATTCTGTTCAAGAAGAAAATACATGATAAAATACAAATATAAACCAATGTTATTTATAAAATTAATTTATTTGCATACAGAGCGCACGTTAAAAGTCCCCCAAGTTATATTTTGAAGTAAAAAAGGTATCGAAATCGGACGAGAACGATTGTCAATGATATTAAGTATACTACTTTTTGACGTAAAATTAATAGATGCCTATTTAAGGAGTGCCAATACACTGTTATAAAAATCAGATTTAACATGAGTTTGTGGTTTGTTAATTTTATTTTGTAAAATTTTAACATAATTTTTTGTAGAAAACAAGTGTTACTATTCATTTTGTAAGCATTTTGTTAATTTTAAAGGTTACAGATTATTTTGTTTATGCTTAACAAATTATTTCGTTAAATAATTACATGAATTCAGGCAGTCAATCAAAACATTTCCCATTTAGAATACGCATTAACAAGTTTAACTAACTGTATGGTTCTGTACACAAACGAAATTATGATTCCTCGTCTTTATATAGGTTTTGGAATCATTAACTGCGGTGAGACGAAAGTAAGTGGTGCCATCTACCGTCTTTTGACATGTTCTTTATGTTATATTCTTAAGACGGTAGATGACACCATTTACTTTCGCCTCACCGCAGGGAATGATTTCAAAACCTTTATAAGGACGAGAAATCATAATTTCGTTTTTTGTTATTAAATCTACAAAATGTTTATTTTATATAATTACAAAATACTTCAATTCAATTAGTTAACAGATTACAGTTGGTTGTAAACTTTAAATAAAGTTATGTGGACCTGGATTAACATACAATCTAGTTAACATTTGGTTAAAATTAACAAATATTTTTTTACTGTGTAGGGCACTATCAACTTAAAAATTTCAAATGTAAAGGAGAACTAGTAATACCTGATTTAAAAGGTATTTTAATTCTCTATTTAAAATTTTGAAAATCCGTTTAAGGGTTATTAAGCATTTGAGTTTAATAAACTAATACATTTTTTTGCCGCCCTAGGCAGCTACCGTAGATCCGGCCCTGACGGGAGTAAATATAAGTTTGCTTTTAAGTAGGTCTATTTTTTGTTTTTTTTACGATAGGATAAGAGCAAATCAGGTGAAATGTTGGAATTCCTCGGGGCAATCAGACGATAAACATAATTTCTGTTAAAGAGAGGTAGAGACAGTTTTCACCCCATTTGCAGAGATGTTCGGAGCAAAAAGAAGAACATATTTGGACGGGCCGCAGCCAACTTAAGACGTGGTTTGACTTTTAACCTTTTAACTAATTTAATTTGTGTTTAATATCACAGTCAATTGTAAATAACCAATCATACCATCATTGCTGATTATTTCCCTACATGTATCACAATTTAATTTTTTTGTTGCAATTTTTTGTTTAGTACAATTTTAATGGCACTGTATCGTCAAAATGTACGTTACTGTTCAGATGTTAATCCACACTTTTTGTCAAGGTCATACCCAGTACCCACAAAAAGTCAATGTGTTTGGGCGTGACAATTGGGAAACCACATTGTAGGACCCATCTTTTTGGAAGGAAATTTAACATGCATCTTGTACTTAAACATGCTTTAAACACAAATTTATCCAATGATTCAAGATAGAGTTCAATAAAATACTGACGAATTTGACATAGAAGTAATATTCCAACAAGATGGAGCGCCCGCACATTATTTTAGGTATGTTAGACAGTCGAGTGATGAGACTTATCTAAATAGGTGGATTGGTAGGCGTGGTCCTACCGAATGGCCCGCTCGGTCTTTTCACTTAACGCCACTTGATTTTTTTGTGGGGTTATTTAAAAACAAAGGCCTACATCACCGAACCGAAATCATTTGATTATCTAAAAGACGTAAATGTGCGAATATTACACAAAAAAAGTGAAAAGGGCCTCATTATAATGAGGCCCTTTTCACTTTTCGATAATTATCGACCGCGTCGGGAAATTAGGACCCCAAAGTAAAACTGCTCTCTATTTACAGAAATTGCTTGTATATGCCGATTTGCACCTGTGTATTTGGTATACGTCCACTCAAGAGTCTTGAGTCTTGAGTCAAGTTACATTACACATCTGTATCATAACGTTGGGCCTGCTAGATGCAGGAGCATCCTTGTTCACATTTGACTCTGCATCTGCTACAGCTTCTTTAGGCTCTTGTATAGTTTCAAGAAGACAATGAGTTAAAGCTATTGATGGGGTAAAGTCTTTTTCATAAAAAATATTTTAAATTTACTTTAAAATTATGTTTTAAAAACAAAATCTTCATAAAAATATAAAAAATATTACTAACGTTTTATAAATGATGATTTTAACAAGAAGTATTAAATATTGATTTGCAAGCAAAAGATGAAATAAAATTGTATATTTAAATCAATTTTTCTTTGCATAAATATAACTGTTTAATAAGATCGAAACGCTATAAATAATAAATCAAGACGTACAACTTTAACTATTGATAAAACAGACTTTAAATAATCTACAGAGACTAAAGACACCATTCTAGAGATGGATTCACTGTTATCTAAAACATATCGCCAACAACAAATGAGGTATCATAGGCCCCCCTTTCCATTTGAAATTTTTAAATGAATACTGCCCTCTTGCCTCTCCTTATATATGCACCTATCAATTTGACGTCAAAAAGTAGTATACTTAATGTTCTTGACAATGGTTTTCGTCCAATGTCGATACCTTTTTCGTTTAAAATCATTTTAACGTTTTAAGTAACTTTTGTACGGAGACATCTGTCACTCTTTACCAATTTTAAATATTATAGTTGCCTTTTCCACTTAATATTGAAAGCAGCCAATCACTGATGCCCAACAACGTGAATAATAAGTTAAATATTTCCGTTGTTATGCAGATAATTTATAATGTTTAACTTATTTATGAAAAAACATAATAGTATGCAATAGGAGTAGATAAATATAATTATATCATACCTTGAAAACGCCGAATCGGAACTTTTCTCCATACTTTTCCTCCACGAATCCCTCCTCAGCGTCATATTAGCCCTTTTGGCGGACGCGTTAGTTTTCTCGATCGGCCTGTAAAAGTTCACGCAAATTCCGTATCGCGTCTTTCCTGAATCCTTGTCCGTTAGAGTGAATACGAACGAAGATGCCTCCCTGAGAGCTGTTTTACGAGGGCCCACCGACGAACATCCCTCCGGCTGACAAAAATAAACCATGTCCAGGGGCATGGGAAAGTCTTTGTGGTCCTGGACCGGATAACGGCGTAGCAGCTCTGGAGCCTGGAAAGTTTGGGGGTAAACTAAATTATAATTGTTTATAAAATAAATACCTCGACAGTAAATACAGGGTCCGGCATCAGAATTGAACGGTTTTAAAAAGGCTGCTATGGAAATACTATTGATTTGGTATATGTCAAATAATGACAGACTTATACCTTATTGCCGAAGGTTTCGTGTGCAATGTCAAACTGGCCGGTTAATCAATGGATCTTTGCTGTAAATTCATAAAAAAATGCCATTTTGAGATGGGTAAGAGATTTTAACGAAAGAGGCAAAATTTCCCGCTGGAACTCGTAAGAAAATATTGGAGCGGCACTCGATTGCTCTACACATTTCAGACCGAAGTTTGCGACGAATGTTACATCTGGTTTTAAAACTCCATCCAAAAAACCGACAGTCCAGAGGCTAAATCCCATTGATAAAGTCAATCGACTCAATTTCTGCACACAATTCTTAATTGCCATTGTACACGAAACTTTCGGCAATAAGGCATAAGTCTGTCACTATTTGACATATATTAAATCAATATGTAGTATTTCCACGAAACTTTCGGCAATAAGGTACAAGTCTGTCACTATTTGACATATATCAAATCAAGAGTATTTCCATAGCAGCATTTTTAAAACCGTTCAATTCTGTTGCCGGACCCTGTATTATATATAAATATATTTAGTTAAATAGTTGATTCATTTGTAGCTACATATACCGGGTGTCACAAGTTATATAAATTAGAATTTTTGTATATCTTTTGACTTGTAATCACTAAATCATACATTTTAGTTTAACGTATGATTTTTCAAAAAAAAAATATATTTTTGTATAAATAATTATGACGAAAAAATAGTAAAAATTAAAAAAAAATGGAATTTTGTAAATTATAAATGAAGATTAAAATAACAATATTTTAGAAAAATAAAAAATTTGTGCAGCTTGGCAAATCTAGCTAGAGACTTACGAATAAACACGCCCATCGATGCGCAGATACCAGCTCTTAAAATCGTCATTTGCATTGAGTTTGCCTTAGGATAAAGAACGCTCAGCACAGTGGATTAAATCAAGTATAAAAAATGTATTAATATTATCCTGTTATTTATAAAATATTTTTTTTAACAACCGATCAAATTCGTCCGAACTGTTGTCTTCGCTGGTTACCTTGCTGTCACTGTCCCCTTGAAACTTTATAGCTTCTGCCATTTTTCCAGGGAAAATGTGGAAAAAAATTCCTCACACAATTTATCTAAGTACTCGTGTAAAGTTAAAGTTTACATTTCTCTTAGCAACATATTTTTTAAGGCTGCCCAGACTAACTCGATAGGATTTAAATCTGGGTGATATGGAGCGAGCCTCAAAACGGTGAATCCTGCATTTTTCATAATATTATCGATTTTGTATAATATTCAAAAGTATTATAACCTATTTTTATTTGCATTAATGTAACCTCTTTTAAACATACCTTAACTGTGTAAGAAATTCTTGTTTACCTTAACTTTATAAGAAATTCTTGTTTACCTTAAATACATATTCTAATTGTATAAATAAATCGAAAATTTACTATTTTTTACTCTTAAATAACTTTAATAATGTTGATATTTAAACCTTTATTAGTCCTCTGTGCAGCCGAAATCGGCAGTACCAAGCATCTCTTTTCTTCCGAATGCGTTCTCTCACACACTGCAAGTTTTTAAAGTCTCTAGCTAGATTTTTCGAATTTGTACACTCAACCAAACTTATATAGAATCACCCAGTAATAGCAAGATATAGTACATCACTTGAAAAAAGTTGTCTGAGGAAAAACATTAGGGTAAATTGGATTTTAAGAAAAATATAATAGGTTTTTGTTATTTAATAATTATTATTTTATTAATTTATAAACAAAAACAACACTGTTTGGTAGTTTCACTATTTAAATTATGATTATTAAAAATTATACATATAACAATTGTACAGGGTGGTCCACGTAAGGTGACCCATATACTTATCTCAGAAACTACTGGAGTCACAAAAAATTTATAAGGAACAAATATTCACGAAGTAAAAAATATTTTTAAAATATTATATTTTCATTTATACAGGGTGTTCGGTTTTCCTTGGGACGATACCAACTTTCTTATTTTCAATGGAACACCCTGTATTTTTTTGCATTTTTGAATTCTTCCCACTCTTTTAGGTATACTTTGTAAATATATTAAATAAGAAAATGTTAATACTTTTTGAGTAAAATTAGGATTTATTAAAATTTCTCTAAATGTAGACACTCGCTAAAAGTTAAAAATAACCAACTAAAAGTTATTATTTTTTATATTATGTAGTATCCATCTCTTTATTAATAAGTAAGCTATAAGTTAATTATTATATGTTTTGGAAAATATCATACAGGGTGATTTCTATGTCCCGTTGAAAAAAGCGATTTTAAAAGTTTAAAATCTTGTTTTTATTCAATGGAACACCCTATATATTTTTGCATAATTGGATAGAATAAGTAATTACCTTTTATTTTATATATATATATATATATATGTCCTATAACTAAACCTAACAGAAAAAAAATATTCGCATTTTTCACAATTAGTAGCTTTTTTCCAATTACCTTAGTAAAATTTTCATTATTCAAAGAAAACACCCTGTATAATATTTTCCAAAAAATAATTTAACTAACTTATAGCTTACTTATTATTAAAGAGATTAATGCTACATAATATAAAAAATAATAACTTTTAGTTGGTTATTTTTAACTTTTAGCGAATGTCTACATTTAGAGAAATTTTAATAAATCCTCATTTTACTCAAAAAGTATTAACATTTTCTTAATTAATATATTTACAAAGTATACCTAAAAGAGTCTGTATAATCCAAAAATGCAAAAAAATATAGGGTGTTCTATTAAAAATAAGAAAGTTGGTATCGTCCCAAGGAAAACCGAACACCCTGTATAAATGAAAATATAATATTTTAAAAATATTTTTTACTTCGTGAATATTTGTTTCTTACAAATTTTTTGTGACTCCAGTAGTTTCAGAGAAGTATATGGGTCACCATACGTGGATCACCTAAAAAAAATATTCGCATTTTACAAAATTAGTAGCTTTGCGCGTATGGTAATTATTATAGTAATATATATTTATATATAAAAGAATTTTTATTTGTTGTTATTGAAATTTATTTATTTGAATAATGAAAATTTAACTAAGGTAATTGGAAAAAAGCTACTAAATGTGAAAAATGCGAATATTTTTTTTTCTGTTAGGTTTTGGTATAGGACATATATATACAGTGTGTCGCACTTAAGATGAAGACACCCCCATATTTTCGCTATTTGAAGGAATAAAGGTTTGAATTTTTTCACATTCATACATGTTGATTAGATGGGTCACATTTTTTAAACTACTCAACTGAAATCTGAACTTTAAACTTGGCCTACTAAAAATTCACAAACAGGGCCAGTTTTCGATATTTTGCTTCGCGTTAGAGATATCGAAAAAAGTTATTGGAAAAAGTTGTTCAGAATATTATTCTAACCCCATATACCAATTTTTATAACAAAATTCGCATTTTTAATATTTTTTTATTTTGGTCCTTACAAAATTATTACAAGTTCATTTTTTAGTTTGATAATAAGGGAGCCATGGAAAGTAATAATTTGATACTAACTAGTGTTTATGACCGTTAAATAAATAATTAAAACAATTTTTGGAAATTACAAATCAATTATAATTTATTAAATTAAGGAAATGGTATAAAACAATAATAAAACTAATAAAAATAAATAAATTAGAAATGCGAATTTTGCTATGAAAATCGGTATACGGGGTTAGAATAATATTCTGAACAACTTTTTCTAATAATTTTTTTCGATATTTCTAACGCGAAGCAAAATATCGACAACTGGCCCTGTTTGTGAATTCGTAGTAGGCCAAGTTTAAAGTTCAGATTTCAGTTCAGTATCTTAAAAAATGTGACCCACCAACGTGTATGAATGTGAAAAAATTCAAATCTCTATTCCTTGAAATAGCGAAAATATGGGGGTGTCTTCATCTTAAATGCGACACACTGTATAAAATGAAAGGTAATTACTTATTCTATCCAATTATGCAAAAATATATAGGGTGTTCCATTGAAGAAAAACAAGATTTTAAACTTTTAAAATCGCTATTTTCAACGGGACATAGAAAACACCCTGTATGGTATTTTACAAAAAATATAATAATTAACTTATAGCTTACTTATTATTAAAGAGATGGATACTGCATAATATAAAAAATAATAACTTTTAGTTGATTATTTTTAACTTTTAGCGAGTGTCTACATTTAGAGAAATTTTAATAAATCTTAATTTTACTCAAAAAGTATTAACATTTTCTTAATTAATATATTTACAAAGTATACCTAAAAGAGTGGGTAAAATCCAAAAATGCAAAAAATACAGGGTGTTCCATTGAAAATAAGAAAGTTAGTATCGTCCCAAGGAAAACCGAACACCCTGTATAAATGAAAATATAATATTTTAAAAATATTTTTTACTTCGTGAATATTTGTTTCTTACAAATTTTTTGTGACTCCAGTAGTTTCTGAGATAAGTATATGGGTCACCTTACGTGGACCACCCTGTACATATCTAGGTACTAATATGAGACATGTATCTTTTTTCTTTAATTAAATTAAGAGTAAGTTTATCAAAGACAAAACAACAAAATCCTCAAAATACGGCGTTGAACAACTAACTTGCAGAGACTTTTTGAAAACATATTTAGGCCAAACTAGACGAAACTTTAATAAACAAATTAAAGAACACATCTTATATAAACATTAAACAGGACTCATATGCTAACCATTTAATACAAGGCGACCACAAATTTTACGATAACTTTATAATCCTACATGTAGCCAATAAAGGCGCTAAATCTTCTGAATTCTTTAGAAATTAATAAACTAAAGAAAAAATCGGATATTCTTATTAATGACCAAATTGAAAACAACAACTCTCCTTTGCTAAATTTATTTTAAAATGTATACCTATTGTACTAAAAATATTATTTTTTAATATTGTAAAACTATATTAAATAGGACTTTCCAAATCCATAGTACTATTGGCTAATATAAATACCGCCAAAAATTTGTACATTTATATAAAACCTTAAAACAGTGTTGTTTTTATTCAAATATCAATAATATGACGTTTCATCAAGTAAAGGTCGAAAGAATCAACAATTATTATATTAACAATAAATTAATATTTATTATAATCAGTGTTGCCACCTCTAGCGTCATTACATATAAATATAAATTCGCAAGGCATGCTTTCCATTAAGTTATTAATTTCTTTCTTACTCCAACATCTTCCAGTTTTTCTACATTGCGAGGGTTTAACGAGCTCAAATCCTTATTCTTACCTGATCCCAGAAGTTCTTAATTTTGTTAGGATCCGGTAAACAAAAGAACATCTCTAAAAAAGTCGCATCTTCAATAATTGAATTATTAAAGATTGGCAAAATGTCTTATTTTCCGATAAATCCAGAACTTGCCTACATTCAGACGACCAGAAATTCATATTTTAAGAGGTCGTGGGAGACTTCAAGTTGGACGATGAAATACAATACAAAGGAGGAAGTAATGTTTGTCATGATTGGTAAAAAAGTCCCTTTGACTCCCAAACCCTAAGAGGTCCAAGGTATGTGGATTTAGTGCCAGAACCCGTAGTAAGAATCTGGAGAGGTGTTTTCCACGATTTTTGTTATTTATGCGGGATAATGCACCTTGGGAAATGTTCCCAAAGATAAATTATTATCTTAATAGAAATTAACTATAGTTAAGTTAAGAGCTTTACAAGGTAGTTATGTGGTCTGATGGGGCGAATCTTTTGAAGGTTAGAAAACCTCCCTGCCAAAATTATCACAGTGAAAAACAATGTATTTTACAAGTCTTTGTCTCTAGATGTTAGGAAGTCATTTACTTATATACAGAAAAGGTTTTCATAGACAATTTATAACCTTAATTGAGGTGGACAAGAACAAGATGAAATGAAAGAGGAGTTAAGATGAGAAATGTAACAGGTTATGTTATAGTAGAGCATAATCTTGAAAAAAATGTCTCCTGAATGGTAAAGGTCAGGATGCAGCAGTTACTCTAGAGACATAAGTATATTCCGGAGACCTAGGGGAAAGCTCGTGACTGGAAAACAGTAAAAAGGACATACAAAATATTTTTTCACCTTCTAATTAATTTTTGAACGGTTTTTAAAGAATAAAAGTAACCTGTGTGTATTTTAAAAGTCTTAAAACTTACTTTCACGACGTGGGGGTAGTATAAAAGGCGTATTTCTGAAACTACTGCACCCACGTTGACGCCCTTTGGCAATCTTGCTAAAAATACTTTTGGCTACAAAATGCCAAATATAGACTTTCTTACTATTTTATTTAAATTTTATAGATTTTTTAAAAATTGCTACTTTCATTTTGCACATCAATTTACATCAATAAAAGTATTTATGTATATCGGATATTTAGATAGGTATTTATTTAATTATTTTAATACATACAATTATTAAATAATCTAATGCCAAGCAGAGACAAGGTCCTGCTCTCCAAAAGTAAATTACAGATATTTGTTGTTGTTGTTTTGTATAAATTATTAAATTTGTTATAATTGACAATTAAACTATGAATCATAAACTAATATGGCATCAACTGGGCAGAAAGATTTCGGTCTATAGCCTTTTGGAAAACCAATAAAGATTTTTTATTTTTTTTATGATTATTACATTTGGTGTTTATGTTTTATGTTTAATTTTAAAAAGTCTAGATTTAAATTTTATTAAAAAACTCCAAATTTTCACAGAAAAAATAAAGCTTCCATAATCAACAATTAATTATAAAATAAAAATGTATTTCTTCTTCAAACAAATTGTATGAAAATAGGGAGCATACTGGATACATCCAAATTGCATCAGACATTTTTATTATAAAATTATATAATATTATTATATATTATATCACAAAATAAATAGTTGATATACAGGGTGCAACAAGTACCCTTTTGTGTATACTTCGTTATTTTCAAGAATAAGTTATAACAATTTTTGGTTTTGTCATGTTTTTAGTGTTTTTTGAATTATTTATGGCCACTTGTACCGTTTTCTCTAACTGATCGGTTAAATTAACTGCCAAGTTAAAAGGTAACAGGGGATTAGTGTACAAAATCTTGCACCGTGATTTTTTAACTATGGTTTAAAATTTAACTAGTGATCTAGGGAATTTGACTAAAAGATGGAAAAGATTGGTGCTAATAACTAACTTCACACTTATTTGTGACGCAAATATATTTTGATGTTAAAAGTTCGATTCTTTATAATCTGTGGTTAGATTCGATGATAAAGATCTTTATCATCTGTGGTTAGATTCGATGATAAAGATCTTTATCATCTGTGGTTCCATTCTGTTTCATGTACGACCGATTCAGTTGATAGCAAGAGAGAATAATATGGATACAGAACTTGAAAAAAAGGGGGCGCTCCTCAAATTAATCTTGTGGATACAAGGGTATCATTGAAAACAAAGAGACAGATAGGGCTGAAACAATTAGGGCAGGAAATTAAAATAAAAAGGATGTAAAAGAAATGACTCTTTCGGATTTAAAAAATTTAGAAGAAAAAGAAAAAATATATGTAGTATAATATATAATAATGGCGGCTTTGGTTTATTCATGTCTCTAGCAATATTATATAGTACAGCTGCAGCTGAAATAATGGAAAAAATGTATCTAGTTTTAATCTTAAGCCATATGCCAACACTGGAAAGCTTCTTTTCCAAATTCCAAAAACTCTTTATATTATATTTCTGGTTCTTAGTAGTGACTCATTATAGAGTTGCTGACCTCTATACTTATAACTATAGTTATTGGATTTGCTAAAGATGTCAATAAATAATATCTTCGGAAAAAAAAAGATCTTGAATACCGATGACAAGTACTTTTGAGGTTATAAATTGTTAACGGTGGATTAAAGTAATTTAATCCCCCGAAATTGAAGGTTTATTTTAACCGTAGTTTAGTGGTATTTAAACACGAATTAATTTACGGTGCAAGCCAGTTATAAAAAATAAACCTGTGTTAAAAAATAAACCACTGTTAAACTTACGGTGTAAGTGGCCATTAAGAACCAATATTTTTCCTCAAGTTTTAAACGCCATTTAATAGAATGCAGCCTTTGTCTAATTTAACCGACTTTTAAATAAAAAACCCAACCCAACCCATCCATAGAAGGATACTTGTTGCCCCCTGTATATCGTCGATAAACAGGGTGCAATGAAAATTCCCGTAAGTTTTTTTAAGGGCGTTAAAAATGTATCAACAAGTTTTTCGCGGAATCTGTTTGCTCGAGCGAATTTTTCTGTATATTATAAAATATATCGGCGTCTTGGTTTTTAATACAGTGCAATATTTGCTACTAAAGGTAGGTAAACCTACAAACCTAAATAAGCCTACGTAAATAAAATATATTTGCTCTATAATTTAATAATTTGTAGCTATAAATAGAGCTTTATAAAGTTACGCTGAAAGGCCCCAAATTTAAAGGTCATAGTATCAAGGCACTAACAAACGGTAACTCCTTTAATAAAAGCACGCACTTTATTAAAATGTATCTTTGCCAGTATTCTACAAAGGCTGTGACATAAATATAAATATAGAATTAATTATATTCTTTACATAAAACATCTAAAAATAAGTAAACCTGAGTTTTAACTGAAACAATAAAGCTGTTGTCGCATGTAATTTATGTTAAGAAATATTTTTAATTAAAAATTAAAAAATTAACAGAAAATAATAGGTATTTTTATAAATATTCGTACAAAAGTGGTATTTTCTGTAAATAATTTTTTTGCGAAATGGCTTTATTAAAGTGAATGAATTTTTATTAATGAGGGAGAGATTTTTTATTTATGATTAGGTTTTAATAAAAAAGGTATTTTTTTATATTTAAAAATAAATATATTTATCATTTTTGAGGTATTGCACAAAACTAAAGTACCAAAAGGGTTAAAACTCTATTTTTTCAAATTTGTATTAAAAAATTACTATTTATTAGATACAGACACAGACAACAATTTTCTTTTATTTCTTAAAATGCAACACAATATCCATGTCATTTTTGAACACTTTGATTTTAACATTTGGTTAGGAATTATTAAAGGTTAGTTACGCTTCTTTTGCATTTTCATAAATCAAAAACAATCCTTTTGTGGTTTAGTAAATTTCACTGTGGGCGTTTAATCATTAATGAAGTCTGAAATTTAAAAAATTAAGTAAACAACTTAAGAAATATAAAAGAATCAATGTATTAATTATAATTCTTAAATAACTTAATTTTTTATATTTTTTTCAATATTTGGGGAATCGTGTTTAAGAGTGTTCTGCGATTTTTATATTTGACAAATTTCTGGGTCAAAGATCAAAGATTAAAGGTATAAGATCAAAGGTGAAAGTTCAAATAAATCCCATTATACTTTTGTTTGTGCAAAATTTTTAAAGAATGGTTTCGGGTAATCGTGGAGAACATAAGATACAAATCATTTTAAGAGAAGTGTTTATAATATGCCTTGTTCCTGTGGGTGAAACAAGTGCATATACAGTAAATTTGTGGTATATATACTATACTATACTATATACTATAGTATACTATTTGTGGTATAGTATACTATTTGTGGTATAGTATACTATATCTATAGATATGCCACAAGTTTTGTGGGTGCTTAGATCGTTTAGATCACCGAACGATCCGTCTTGGCCACATTAGTAATTTAACAACTTGAACAGAATGGTTTTTTTCTGACACAGTCTGAATGCCAAAATTGAATGCTTTTCCATCCACTGTTATTTACAGACTTTACCCTAAGCAACTATTTTTAAGTTAAAGAAGTGGCTCCAAGGAAAAACATGTACACCCAATAAAACCCTTCATTTAACTCTTCAGCTTATAACATCTTCTTTTAAATTAAAAAGAATATGTTTATTTGTTGTAATGTGGACTGTACAATGTACAGTGTACAGTGTACATCGTCGAATACTTTACACACATAAGTATATACTAAAGTGCTCTTTTAGTTCGACCCTTACTTCCTTAGAAGTCTCATGAACCAAGTGAATGGCTTGAGCGGGTATAGGGGTAGGAACGGACCGTGGGCTTAAAAACCCCTCTGAAGGACCACTAAGGACTACTGCGAAGGACATTAAATCGGTTAAAATTTAGTTTTGGACGATATCCTATCAACAGACGCTGAAGCTTGTAAGTATATTCTTACTTGAATTTAAATAAGATACATTTTTAATAAACTCCACTTACTTGTATGTGACTGGTCGAAGCCTGTCCCTTGACATTTGCAGCCGACCTTGCCCCGACTATAGTCAAATAGTCTATAAGCCGTGGGCAAAGGAACTGCCTCTCGCCTTCTGAACACATGTTTGCAGTTGGTTGGGTCACCTTCTTATCAAAGATACCTCCGTGTTGGAATCAAAAAGCTTCTTTGATTCGATTTTTAACATTTTTGGAATAACAGTTCTGAAAAGAAAAAGTTTTCGTTAAAAAGGTTTTATTGTACAACTTTATCTTAAATATGTTGATATTGTTTTTATATCACTAAATATACCACTTTTTGTACAAAGAAGTTGAAATCCAAGTTGTTTATTATAATTTTAAATGTTCCCTTCTTGCTATAACTGACTAAGTGTAAATAGTGTAAAACTAATTAAATCATATTTAACAAATAGATATCAAGTTTGCAAAACTGAGAATGAATTGAGTCATAGGGAAACTGTTAATGTTGGGGTACCTCAAGGCTCTATTCTTGGACCTATCCTATTTTTGATATTTATAAATGACCTCTCTTATATTAGTAACTCGTCTGATCTTACACTATTTGCTGATGATACCACAATTGTAGTAAAAGATAGAGTTCTTGAACATTTGGAGGTTCACCGAGAACAAACTTGTTCTAAACAAAGGGAAGACACAAAGCACTATTTTTTCCTTAAGAGATCTTAATGAATTAAACAGGAAAGAAATCATTAAATTTCTTGGAATCATGTTTGACAGCAAATTAAGATGGAACAGTCAAATAGATCCACTATCAAAGAGGTTGATTACCAAGTCCTTAGATGTTAAGTAAAATATTTTGCTATAGGAACTTAAGTGAATTTAATGCTTCTAAATGATCATCAGTCAGTTAAATGATTAAAAAACTTATTTTAAATGCATGTAAGTCAAATCGATTTAAAATCATCTATATAATTTATTTCCTTTTTTATCTATTGCAAATTGTCTTTAAGCTTATGGAAAGTTATAGATTTGCTTACAGATGTGGGCAGAATTGACCCCTTATTTTGAAATCCTTCACTTAAACTAAATAAGAAGTACTTACTTACATAAAAAGCAATATTGTGTAAGTATTACATTTAGTTTGCTAAAAAAAACTTTATTTTAGTAACGTACGTAGCTTTGTAGTTTTTTAATAATAATAATAATAATAATAATAATAATAATAATAATAATAATAATAATAATAATAATAATAATAATAATAATAATAATAATAATAATAATAATAATAATAGTTTTATTGCCCTAAGATCATTACCTACAATGATATCGACAAGGTCAAGAGGTTACACTAAATGAATAATATACCTACATATATAATAGTAGGATTAAAATACATTATTTAAAATCATTAAAATATGTATATACCTACACTTACAAATTAAAAGCTAATAAATTCATTTTAGAGACAAGATTTAAAAATAAGAAAAGAATGTTGTTTATGGGAGGATTCGATTTAAAACTTCCAGACATGTTTATAGGTCATATCCAAGTCATTTAATAAGGGTCAATTTCTTATCAAATGTTTGTTTAGAAAATGTTGCATTTAATCCTCTTTCAGGTTACATAGAAAAGCAAATTATAGGTTGAGTTTAATAATTAGATTTTATTTTATAGTTCATCCTCGATGTTTTATTCAAACAAAGTGTTAATTTGTTAATTATAAAGCAATAGGTAATGTTGGTTGTTTATGGAATTTAAAGTTCTGTTACGTTGTTAAGTGAAATTTACGATAATCCTTGACCCATTTTTCCTTATTGGAAATTGTGCTTTTTCATAAAGAAATATGGTATTTGATTTAAATTATTTTTTATATAAAGGATTTTATGTTCAATAATAATATAATATAATTTAAGCTTTATTATTATCAACGCTAACCATTAAAGTATTCGATTTTCTCCTAGGCTGTAAAAATAATTTACACCAATCAGGTGAAGATAAAATGTTGTATGCGATTCGGCTGAGACTTTTCTTTTTGTGCTTCACTCAATTGTAGGTCTCCGATAACGATTCGTTAAAACTTTGAGCTCAGCACCTAAAGAGTTACTTTTAATCCTTATGACATATGTAAATAACTATTTATGTAGGTAATTTGATTTAACTTTTAATAATATTATACCTGGTATATGGCATTGGTCGTTTTAAGGTTAATATTATAAAAAAAATATTTTTTAGCCATTGATATTTGATGTATATTAAAAAAGGATCATTGAGTATTTGAAATAAGTAGTACCCTATCGATTCTTGAGGAATTAAAATTAATTGATCCACAGTTATTATATGCTATTAAAAATTATGTGTTAAAAATTATTTTCTTTCATGGAGATATTCTAATTATTTTATAAAAGTTAATATGCATTTTTTTAAGAATTTACAAAATATCTATAAACATAACTAGATTCGACAATGTTAAAAATACCAGTGAAACCTTGAATGAAACAACCTGGCGATAACCGAGCAGTGTGCCAGAAAATTAGTAAGCTTTCACCGCCGGGTTTTATATAATATTTTGTAAGCATTTCATTAAAACATTTTTGTATGATTCCTTCACATCATTTTATTTGTTTACGATGGTTTATAATAATTTGACCATAGACAAGGGATAAGTTGGGTGGGCGGGGGGTTAGAATTTGACTTTTAAACTATTAATGTAAGGTCTTTTTAAACTGCCCATCACTCAATGTGTCGCGATCAAAAAGTTCGTCCTTTTTCAAAACGACATAACTTTTTTGTTTCTTAAACGATTTTATTTTGGTCTGTGATGTCTGCTAGCCCCATCCTCTGGCAATTCATACTATAAATATGAAGTCACGGATCTTTAAGTAAATATCGTACAAGGTGATATGTAAAACGGTATAAATTTCAATAACTTCATCCAAGCCCCGTTTTCTACTCCTGTTACGGAATTTGACCCTTCTAATATCACTTATATCTAAGTGTTACAGAATGAAATATTCTATCATCTGATGACAGAATTAACACTCGTGGCGACATTTCTGGTTTTAATATATCTAACAAATTTTAGACCGATCCAACCTCACTTTCTTACAATTAAATTATTTTTTCATGGTATTTTTTGAAAACGTAGAAAAAGTATAGTCTGAAACACGTTTGGAATTGCATATTCCGCTCTCTTTGATATAATGAAGTATTATGTCTAACCTTGAAAAGGTTTTCAAATTTTTCGAATTGGAATTTTAGCAACGAAAAGACTATATTTAAGGGTTTTTGGTAGTCAATACACGCAGTCTTTTTAAGAACAAGAAGATATAATGGTGAAAGATTGTTCCTTGAATAATTCTGAACAAGCGACAAGCAACAAACTTCCATTATTTTCAGAGGGGCCTAAGCAAAGACCTCTTTTTCAAAATGAGATTTCGGTGAAAATTTGCGAAAACTGAACCTGAACCGATATTTACGTTCGTGACATGTTTTCTTTATAATTTTGACGTCCTGATTGTGATTCAGTTGTCAAATTTCAGATAAAACCAAAATCACCAAGAATCAAAATTTGAAAACAATTCCCGGCTGTTAAATCTCTTGCCTACAAAAATGAAAAAATACATATTCGAAAAATTTGAAAAACGTTTCAAGGTAATTAAGACATAGTACTTCATTATTTAAAAGTAAAAACGATAAAAAAATATTTTTTTACAAAAGGGGCTTGGATAAAATTATTGAAATTTTTCACCGTTTAACATATCACCCTGTAGGAAATTCACTTGAAGAACCGTGAGCTTAATATCTGTAGCATGAATTGCCATAGGTTGAGGCTAGCAGACAACATAGACCAAAATAAAATAGTTCAAGAAACAAAAAAGTTACGTCGTTTTGAAAAAGAACGAACTTTTTGGTCGCGACACATTGAGTGGTGCGCAGTTTATATAAACTATTCCTGTAAGTTGACACCACCAGAATTATATTTATCTTGCGATTTACGTTATGTTGGTAGTACCAAATGTCATCTTGGCGTCTGTTACTAGCAACAAAGAAAATTTGCTTAAACAATTTGCTTACTGACGTTTTAATAACAAACCCTACATAGGCTCCAATAATACTATTTAGGGTTCTTGACAGGCTCCAACCATGGTTTACCTGTACCTATCGTAATAAGATATTAAGCCAATTGTATTTATTAAGGTACCTACATATTTATTTTTATACTTTTAAAATATGCCAATTCAAATGGTGAGTAAATAATACATGATGATTTATGGTTTATAAAATTATTAGAAATATATTTAAAATTTTAATAAAAATTAAAAATGCCTATTTTATATTTAAGTTTATTTTATTTTAAATACCTATTCAATTATATAATTAGTACGTATACAAAAATATCGTAAACGAGTATTATATAATATTAAATTAAATTTTAAAGACAATTTTTATTTAATAAAACTAAAAACGGAATTTTTTAGGTCAATTTAAAAATATTTTGGTAAATTATTAAATATTCTTTAATTTAATAAAAATATGAAGAAAACAAAAAATGTAGGATTAATTTATTTTTACAAAAATACCGAAATTGTATGAAAGTTCCATTAGAAATATAATATATTATGATTAAAATAGTGTTTGTGTTTGACAATATTTCTATATTGATCTAAAAATAATAAAATAATAACATACAAATTTATTATTTAAAAATAAGTATAAAATTATAATAAACAGAATAAATTGTGAGCCCACGCAGTCCTTTAAAGGTTAATAAAATGTAGTATTTTATTCTTTAACTACTTAGAATACAAATCTGTAGACATAATTTGTTTTTCCAACAAGACATCGCCCACATTGAGAATCGGTAAATTTACAGTGTTTTTTTATTTTATGGTTAATGTTTACATTTGCATACTTTAATTAAAATAATTTAAAACAAATATAACAAGGGTAGACTACATACAATTTTAAAAAATTTTACTAAATGTAGTACGGTTGAAGCACAAATAATTTAATATCATTTAACCAATAAAAAACTCATTTAGCATTTTAATTAACAAAGTTTGTTTACTATATTTTCTAGATTCCAGTAGTTGATATCCCAGTGAATAATTTATTATTGTTTGAGTTTATATGCACTTTAATTAACAAAAAAAACTATTTATTAACTACTTTCACTGCAATACCTTGGAGTATGCTTAATTTAACAACCAATTTAACATTACACCTTCTGTGGTCTGTTTGTGAATAAACAAAGAATAAATACATAAAATATATGGTGTACAAGTATTCCTCTATGTATAGGGGACTTAAACCCGCGGTCCGTTCCTACCCCGAACAAGCCATTCAGTTGGCTTATGGGAACTTCTTAAGAAGTAAGGGCGGAACTAAAAGAGCACTTTTTTGTATATACTTCTTTGGGTATTTTTTTATTTAAAGATCTACAAGGTCGGTTAAATTAGATAAAAGTTGCGCAATTACAAGCCTGTTAAAATGAAATTTATAAATTATATAATATTAAAAAAAAACTGAAAACCTTTCAAAATCAAAAATCGTTTTAAAGGAATTATAAATTATTATTTCTGGGGTATTTTTTGGGCATTATGATATCGGTTTTCTCGAAAACGGTTGGCTCTATAACTTTTTATCAAGAGCACCTTTTTACGTATCTGGAGAATGGTATTCCAAGATCAAAAATTAAAAAAATTAAATTTGTATTGTATTGTGTTTATAGCAAATTTTTCTTTTATTTATACCCCCCAAAATATATTATCCCACATATGTTAAAAATCTTAAATATATAATTAAGTAAATAAAAATTATTTTTTATTTATCGATACATTATAATCGATAATCGAGTTATAGAACATCGCCTGTAAAATTTATATATTTTTATTTTACATTCTATATTTACTTTTAAAATTATATTTTATTAATATTTTAAATTTTAAATTAATAATAAAAAATTTCGTGAACAATATAATTAAATTAAGTTTTAAATAATATTGCTATTCAATTAAACTTTATGTTTAAGCGGCAATATTAAAATGTTTTATAAAATTTATTTAATAATAATACTGAATAAAACTAATAAAAATATTAAACCGTGTATTATCCTGGTTTTAATATTTTTATCAAACGAAGATTTGTAATGGCAATCGATTATACAAATATATTTATGTTCAAAACCAATGTTTATTGCAAGCCAATTAAGCATACAATCGTAATTGCTGTCTATCAATGTATATTAATATTTATCCAAAGCCGAACACTGACAGAAAGCTAATAAAGGAAAAATCAATAACACTAAACTAGACATAACGCAATTGATACACACAATTAAGCTCAAGTCCAACCCCAATCTCTAGAAGATCAAATAAACCCTTACGATATAACTTACGTATAACTTACTGTACATTTAATCAACATCAAACATTTGACAAAACCGTCGAGTATGACTACAAACCGATGACACCAATAGAAAAACTAACAGACTGTGTAAAAATACTTGCTGGTCTTATCTCTTATACTATCATGTGGGTTATTATCAATTTTCGCTGTTTGTTATAAATAAAATAAAAGTGTGCACTACCATTTAAAGTTATGGGACCATTTTTCTTATTACCAGCACACTTGTTGTATATATACCAATTATAATCTTTGGGGTAGCAATTTCTATAAAATTTATAACAATAAAAAGTGTACTGATAAGCATTTTACAGTTAAGTAACTTTTTCTAGAATAATAATGGATGAGATATTACTTTTTATAACCGCAATACACTGCTTTAAGAATTTAACGCAGCATATATTATTTCCGGGATAAAAACCTGTCCAATCAAACATTAAAATAGTACTAAATATTTTAAAACACCATCGTATATGGTGTTTAAAAATTTTATATCGTCGTGTTACTGCAAGAATAAGATAGGTACCTCAATTTTTTAATTTTTTGACTTAGGTACATTTTTTAACTAATAATTGTTTCTGCAAGGACAACTCTACTACGAGAATAACCAATTCGGTTAAACCGATCAATGTCGAGTGCAACAAAAATGGTATAAGTCCATTTTTAGTAAATAAACCCAACGAAAGTAAGGACTCAAAATAGTGTTTGGGAGCTATTTGGTTTTTGCAGTAACCCGTTTTTATATCAAATGTAAAAATTGTTAGTAAAATTGGTAAGTATTAAAACCATTTTTAACACATAATTGGTAAATTATCCAGAGCTTTTTTTTATTAATTTGGTTAAATTGTCAAGCAATGTGAATCTAAAAATTTATAATAATAATAACGTTTATTGCCCAACAGTATAAAACCAAAAAGGACATTCAAATTAACAGATAAAGTTTATAATATTTTTTAAAGAAAAGTTGTAAATATCACACATTACACAAATACTATTAAAGTTGTTGCACATAACAAAAACTCGTGACTTAAATAGTAAATTAGTATTTGCTCTGGGAATAAAAAAAGTTTGCAGGTTTCGAGTATTACTAGGTTTAAGGAGCTTAATTTCTGATAAAAGATCACTACAGTCAATGTTATTGTGCGAGAAATTATATAAAAAATAACAGATAAAATTCTTCTACGCAATTCTAAAAATTAGACATCGAACCTGTTCATAAATCCAGACAAATCCGAGCCTCTGTCGGGGTAGCGTCGATCTATTTTAAAAGACAAAAACTTTAAAAATCACCTTTGTACTGATTCGATACTATTCTTATAATTATTGTAATAAAGATACCACCCATATTCAAGTCTAGATCTTACAAAAGAATAGTACAAGATGTTTAAACAATCAATGCTTGTGAAATTTTTTGACGTTCTAATAATAAAACCAAGCATTTTAAGAGAAGACTTTATCATTATTTATATATGATCATCAAAGGACAGTACCGAGTCAAAGACAACACCCAGATCCCTGATTGTATTAACCTGTTCAAGTACAGTGCAATTTATATTATAGAAAAAATAATTTTAGACTTTTTGTTTACAAGTGATGAATATGCCCAACCGTCCTGTTAGTAGAAGAAGTTTGGAATTACTGCAGAAAAACCGATAGATTGGTGTGTTTCATACATGCATTTCCCGAATGTGGTAACGGTATAGGAAGACTGGTGACCATAAAGAGAGAAATCCTGCCACAACGCCTGATAAGATCGTTTTTTAAGGCTTTTCACCTTGGGGCAACGGTTTGTAACAACAAGAATGTTGCAGTCTCAGTTTGAAAACGTGAAAGGTGTTTAAGGCCTTGAAGCGGTTCAGAAAAGCTAATTTAGATCCTCGTATTCCTGATCGAAGGCCACCATTAACCGTGGACCATCACAGAGCCTGCTTAAATGTTTGCCAGAAAACCCGTTAATTAGATAAAAGCTGACTGGGAACATGTTCTCTTTACAAATGGGTCCATATTTTGTTTGTTGGGTTTTGGCCTGGCCAGGCCGAAGTCCAGACCTAAACCCCATCGAACATATCAGTGACATGCTAGTAGACAAATACAAAAGTCTTAACGAACAAGTAAATTTATATTATACACCAATATTAAAATATTTGAAACAACCGGTACATATAGAAGCAGAAACAATCGGTATACATAACCCTAAAACTCTAATTGAAAGTTAATTTTATTTCCATTATGTTTAATTGTTTCATATATTATTTTACAAAGACCTTATAAGTATAATGTTTTAAATTAAATTTTATATGTGTTGTATGTGTTAATCTGTGTATTTTTTAAAGAAATTGACGTGTAAGTAATTTTACCTATGATTTTAATATCCTGTACAATAATTAAGTGTAATCTACTATTGTAAGGGCCCCTGAAGATGGCTAATAATAACCGAAACTATTCGGGTTTTTTAAATAAAAACAATAAGCAGAGAAGTACTATTATTTAATAATCATATTTAATCAAGATATATTTTATTTTAAATAAGCAAATTTATCCGGGCACATTCGCCATTTTTTCAACTTATTCTCACTTTTATACATTTTGTTAATTGTATGAACTAATAATAATAATGAATATGGGTAAAACCCTTATAAATAATAACAAATTATCCATAAGTTAATTAAAAAGGTTTTTTTCGGGTTTTGAATTTAAAATATTTTTTTCTACGACCACTATGTAAAAGTCACATTTTGAATTGGCATCGTTGCTTAGAAAATGAATCTTTTCATTGGCAAGGCAAAACACGAATGTAAAGTGACATTTCTGTGTGAAAAGTGAGAGGTCTGTGTGAAAAGAAATTGACAGCATCGTTTGACATTCGTTTCAAATTTTGTATTTTATTTGTATATGTATGTCTAAATATCATTTAAAACACAATTAATTGCGTGTGTATAATAAATTCTAGTTTTTAGTGCCTTTATTTAAATTGAGAAGGTAAGTTTACTGATTTTAAGCAACTTATACCTTAAAAATTAAAAGATGAAATAATTTTAACAGCTGTCAAACACGTTTTTAGGTTATTTTGGTTTGTATTTGAATATAATAAAAAATAAAAGGGTCGGAGAAAAAAATTGTCTTTCACTTGTGAGAAAAGCTTTCTTCAAGCTCGTGTTAATGCACACTCGGAAAAAGTCGCTTTTCAACACTTGTAAAACAAATATCTATTTTTACTTCTGTGATAGATGTACCTATTGCATAATTTAAAGTTAAAACGTCAAGCGTAAAAGGTTTTTCATTTTCATGCCATGCTTTTAAACAATTGAAATAATATTGATTGGATAATTTTTTGATTTAAATTTTATGCAAAATTTAAAAATAACAAGTATTCTTAAAAATATATTTTATCAATATTTTTTAGTAAAGCTTGTATGTTATTTTAAGGCCACTATTTTATATTTTATCCCTGATAAAAGCATAATAAAAGCATTGATCCTATAATAAATGCTTTTAAAACCTAAAAACTAAAACAACATTGGAGTAAGTTGGTTTTTTACTTTTTATCTTTTTTTATATGCAGCGAGTTTAAAATTTAAAAGTAGCAGCAAAAAGCTGACATAAATTATAATCCGTTTTAACATAAAATGCCTTTTATCTTATAATTTAATCTCAAAAAGCAATGAATTAATTATTATCTAATTTTAATTATAGGTAATACTTTTTAATGTATGTTGGAATAAATAAAATTATCTTACAAAATAAAACTCGCATATTTGGTCTGCAAACTTCTTGAAGGAGTTAAGCTATAGCCATATGAATTTTTTTTGGGGATACTTGAAAATTCCGGGTTACAACGACAAACCTGTTTAAGTCCAATTTAAAGAAAATATTTAGAAATAGCTGCAAAAGGTGCAGCTTTATTACAGACACATGGTGATAAACAGCGTATTATGTCAGAAAGATTTCAGTATGAAGTCTTTTAAACAACTTCGTGTAGAAGACGTCTTAAACAGCTTCTTTTATGAGCTCAGAATTCTGAGCTGTTAATAAAAAAAGTCAATTTTTTTACATACAAATAAAGATCTTTTCTTGACCTCTTTTTGAACAATTTATTTTGAGCTTACAGAGTATTCTTTTTTCTTACTTCCAATTGAAATCATATTATTAACTCTTTAAGACGTCAACATGGAGACGTCAAATTTTAATGCGATTACTTTCTTATCACCGCTGTAACTGCTTGTGTTTGATATAAGAAGCGGCGAAGTAGAATTTAGAGCGTGCCCCATACCAAACAGTCTTAGACCTAGGTAAACGGCTACCCGATACTGACGAGCTCCAAAAGAGCGAAACAGGCCGTCTATCGGTGCCGGTGAAGAGCATGCTTGAATTTAAACAAAAGTGAGACGAAGTAATCGCAATTACAAAAATAGGCGAATAGGTATGAGCAAATTATTAAAATGATTTTAACAAAATCAATTTAACAAATTCGTTTGTTCTATGGTTCTATGGTAATAATTTTTATAAGTTTATACAGTAGTACTCTTTAAAATGCTTAATTGCGAAGTCAAAGAAAAGGGTTCCTCAAGAGTTCTTTTTGAGAAGTCTGGATTAGTTCAATAGGTGGCGCATTCGAAGTCTTAAGAACTTCTTAAAAACTTCTCTGATGTTGTATTTGACGTCCAAATCATAAAATAGAGCTTATGCAGACTTCATTAAGACGTCATATTGCTGTCTGGGTAGTAAACAAAATTCTTTTGACCAAAGACATTAACACGAATTAGATACGGTTGTTTTTGGCATTAAGGCATTTCCGTATATCTACTCGGGTTATAGTTTACAGTTGTATCAGATTTCAACGAACTTCGAACAACTTTTACAAAAAAAGACTTAAGTCCTTGAGTAGGGAGATTACACTTTTAAGATTAAAAACAAGGCAGATGCTGAAATAAATTTAGTTTATTTCATTTCTACTTTCATAGGGAATTGGATAGGCATTACTGAAGGTAACTGGATTTTGGCTGCTAAACTTCAAGATAAACAAAAGTAATATTGAAAGAAGGAATAATTTACACAAAATAATACTTTAAAATCTAAGAACAAAAAATGTATAGAAATATATTTATATTAACTTCAGAAAAAATTGTTTACTGATACCAGATTATTTCCGATATATTTCGTAAGTACTTGTAGTTATAAGTTTTATAATAATTTATTTTATTGCAATAAAAGTTATTTATGTTATACGGCCAAGAAGTAAGTTTTTTTGGGCTGACTCCTAAAATTGAGCGATGCCCAAAACCTCACTAAGTCTTGTTGGACGAATGGCATACAACATTTTATCTTCAAGGCACAATTCTATTATACATATATAAAAAGGTACAATTAATAAAAGTAGAAAGTAAGGTTAGATAGATCTGACAGAAGTCGAGTTTTTTATTGATCCAATGTACTAAATAATGCATTTTTACGGCATAGATCAGAAATATCCTTACCCAATTAGGTTCAATATTAACTATATGTATTTGTAATAATATAAAATTTTATATCCAATAAATTATTAAATTGATTTCAGATTTGCTTGAAAATTTATACTTGACTGTGAAATAATAAAATAAGAACTTTTGTTTTATATTTGGAATGACCATTAAAAACAATATATTATTTTATATAAACAACCTGTAGAGTATTTGCATATTTCAAGTAAATTAAACAAATAATACCTAATTATTTTTAATTCTTAAATATATTAGTAAACTATAAATTCAATGATTAATTACAATCTTCCAGGCAAAAACGTTGTTGTAATAAATAAAATCTAACACGAGTTATGCTGTAAACTTAAAGCTAAGATACGATCGATAAAATGTAAAAGCACACAATTTATCATATAACTTATTCCTAATGAGGTACTTTGTAACATAATAAGAATTCAGTAATTGACACTTATAATACTTATTGCTTTATACATTCTAGATACCATTATCAAAGGATTTACATATAGTGTGTTTTTAATTAAAAAATCATGTTTGGTTTATGGACGTGTGGTGTTTTTGGTAGTGTTTTGTGTCTGGTGTTTTTTATATAACACTTACTGCTAATCCCTGCAAATGGAGCTGAGGATGTTCATTTCGGAGGCAAAATTTCACCCTTTGAAGCTGCTACATGTAAGGACACTGAACGATCAAAGTAATGGTGATATTTGGGAAGGGTTTGCGCGTGCGCATTGAGCGCCTGCGTACGCAAAACCACCCCCGGTGGCGGCGATACAGGGGTGGGGAAAGTGAGAGAAGATTTTCTCTGAATGTGTGTCAAATACAGGGGTGGATCTGAATTTGATGGATTGTGACGAATGCAGACCTAGATTTAAAGGCTTTACAAAAGGTGTTCGAAGGATACAACAAATACGTGCTTGCCTACTTAAGAATCTAGCTGTAATTTGGTTTAACAGAGTGGCCGTAATTGATTTGAATCACGTGTTTCGATACAAGTTTACGTAATTTAATTACATAATTAGGTACCAAGAACATGCAAGGGAAGTTTTTAAAATAATAAAACTGCATAAGGCTGCACTTGGAATCAAAGTCTATTATTTTTAAATATTTTTGGTGGTTGGTTTTTACGATATTTCTATTCCAACAATTCTTATACAATAGCAGCAAACACATAAGTCTGATTATGTAAAGGCTCTTTACCTAGTTTCATTCCTTAATAATGGCATTTTTACCCAAAGCTTTCCTTGTACTGGGCTTTTACAGGAATGTTTTAATAAAAATATTCATTTTGATAAAATGCTATCATGATATGGTCTTCCAATGGCCCTTTTCAGACTAATATTTGTATATTTTACCATAAAAGACCCATATATGGCATATTTTAGTATCAAGTTAATGGGACTTACGACATATTTTAAAAATGACGCCCAGTAAAATTCTTATAGTTTTAATATTGTGTTATACCACATAAAAAAATAATAATACCTAATGGTTGTTAAATTTAAATTATTATAATGATTATAAGTAGGTGCAGTTTTAATTTTACAAATTTTAGAACTCTTAGACAAAATACCTACCGCCAAAGAATTTATTAGAACGGTTTAATTAATAAAGTCAAAATTGGGGCAATTGCGACTAAAATTGCGACTAAAATTAATAATGGCAACAAAATCAACTGAACTTATTATTATTATTATTTGTAAATATATATTTTAATTTTAAATATTTTCTATTTAGTTTACGGATTTTTTTATTTATTTAAATATTTTGAATTACATTTATTACCTAATAAACAGTTTTTAAAATAAAAATTTTATGTTTTACTTATACACGTCTTTATTACAACACATTGCTTTTTATTTTTTCTTGTAAATTTATGAATGTTATGAATGAGTGTTTCATTTCACGATATACAATATATATACACTAATATATTAATTAATGAAATGGATAAGTAAAGTATTTATTATGGTGAATTAAATGTGGTTTGTTTATATTTATTGGGTCGAATATTCCACGATAATTGGAAATTTTTATCCCGACCGTCAGAAATTGTATTGTAGGGATAACAATTTCTGATTATCATGAAATATCCTAAATACCTACCACATTTAATCCATCATAATAGATACTTCAATTAGGGCCGGTTTATCAATCTCTGGTTTAGTTCCAGTTAGTCTATCTGACAGATAAATTCCATATCGATCGTTGTGAGAACAATGGTATCCATGGAGATTATCTTTAACCGGACATTGATAAACCGGCCCTTATCCATTAAAAAATATTTAAATAGCAACTATAGAATCTTTAACACCCCATATCAGAGCTTGCCACATTTGTACCTTTAATCTGCCATATCAGAACATTTAGCGCGTCATATCAAAAAATGGAATGGTTCTTGTAAGTGCCTTTATTGACTGCCGTTACATGACCATTAAAGGTGAACGCAACATAACATGTTCAGTTCCATAAAAGTTAGCCCTTATAGGGCCTTTAGTTCATTAAAGGCACATTTATAAAGGGCCATTAAAGAATCTTTACGGTTGTGTTTGCTGGGAATCCTTTGGCTATTGACATTTTAATTTGACTACCTACTTTTACACGATGTTTATTGCATTTTTTGGCCAAAAAGAAGTTAATATATGCTAGTTTTTGATTTATTTTACCCTTTTAAAAAATAATATAAAATATAAAAAATAGTTGTTATAATGGACAGGAAAAAATATGGCGATTTTATCTGCCTTCATTTCCTGCTTACGTCCGGTTTCATCCGCGAATATCTGATAAAATAAACATCTATTTTAATCAGCAAAAGTCTACTTCATCTGATTTCACCTGCAAATATCTGCTTTTATACGCGAAGATTTACTTTCATCCGCGAATGCCTGCTTTAATTCCCAAACACCCACTTTAGTCCGCAAAAGTCTGCTTCATCCGATTTCACCTGCAAACGTCTGCTTTTATCCGCAAAGATCTGATTTTATCTGTGAAGGTCTGCTTTAATCTGCAAACATCTGTTTTTATCCGCAAGCATCTGCTTTTATCCGCAAACATCTGCATTTATCCGCGAAGATGTTTGCAGATAAAAGCAGATGCATGAACATGTTCACGGGTGATTGCAGATGTTCGCAGATAAAAGCAGATGTTCGCGGATAAAAGCAGATGTTCGCGGATAAAAGCAGATTTTTGCGGATAAAAGCAGATGTTTGCGTGTGAAATTGGACTAGGCAGACGTTTGCGGGTAAAAGCAGATTCTCGCGGACAAAACCAGACATTTGCAGACAAAATCCGACAAAACTAAATGAAACAAATGCAGGTAATCGCGGATAAAACCATACGTAAGCAGACGTTTGCGGCCGGTCAAAAGCAGAGAATTACGAATGATTGCGTGGGTGCACTAACCGGATGAAATCAGGCGTTCGGGGATAAAAGCAGATGTTTGCGGGTAAAACCGGATAAAATCCGATGTTGGCGGATGAAAGCAGATGTTCGCGGGGGGTGGCGGATTTTCTTGGATGAAAGAAGATGTTTGCGGATAAAAGCAGATGTTTGCGAATAAAAGCAGATATTTAATAATAATAATAATAATAATAATAATAATACCTTTATTTCTGAGGACATATAGATACATGTATAGAAAACGTCAAAAACATAATTATAGTAAGTATACAAAATATGACAAAATAAATTAATACAATGAGCACACAATAAACAATACAATCTAATAAGTAAAAACACATTAAAAGCTTGAACAAGTTAGACAGCAAAATATTCACTTAATGTATAAAAACACTTATCCAATAGAAATTTCTTTAGCTGTTTTTTAAAACTAAAGAGCAAATTAACATTTTTGATGTCTATTGGTAATTTGTTAAAAATATTAAGACCAATATGATTGGGGGAATTTTTTCCTTTCTTAAGCCTAGAAAAAGGGACCCTAAAATCACATTTTTGCCTTGTGTTTATTGGATGTACATCCTGATTTTTTATAAAAGTATTCTTATTAACAAATACATACACACACATTTCATAAATAAATAAACAAGGTAAAGTTAAAATTTTGTAATCTTTAAACAAGTCACGACAGGAATAATCACAAGGAACTCCAGCTATACACCGAATCACTCTCTTCTGACAAACAAAAACATTAGAATGTAAGGTTGAGTTACCCCAAAAACAAATAGCATATCTTAGTTGAGACTCAAATTGTGCATGATAAAACATTAAAATCTGATTCAGGTTTAGCAATTTCTTTAAATTTCTAAAAAGGTAAATTAAAGAGTTAAGTTTGGAGATGAGACTCTCACAGTGTGGTTTCCAATTAAGTTCTTCATCAATAATTACCCCAAGAAACTTCGTGCTTTTCTTTTTATCAATAAATGTTCCATCAATTGAAATATTTAAATTTAGGTCACGAACATTTTGATGGTTATGGTTATAGAAACGAATAAAATTGGTTTTATCCTTATTTAAACAGAGATTATTAATATTAAACCATGACAACAAGTTATCAAGATTGCCATTGCATTTTTCTTCCAAAATTTGGGTATCATTGTGAGTAATTATTAGAGAGGTGTCATCCGCATATAAAGTTGCCACCGTGTCAGGTAGTAAACAAGAGTCCAAGTCATTAACGTATAGGTTAAAAAGCACAGGACCCAATACTGAACCCTGAGGTACACCCATGTCAACAACCTGTATCTCAGAGTTTACACATGTGACCATATTGTTGTTATCTATATGTCGTATAGAAACATATTGTCTGCGATTTCTTAAATAGCTAGCAAGCCAGGAATAAGCAGGACCCCTAATTCCAAGCTGTTCAGCTTTTTCTAAAAGTCTTTGGCAGTCTACACAGTCAAATGCCTTGTTAAGATCGCAAAAAATCCCAGTCGGGCATTCTCCTGCTTCCAAAGAACTAATAATCTTGTCATAGAAATAATTTATTGCCTTTGATGTTGAGCAATTTTCCCTAAATCCAAATTGATTATTTCTTAAAATATTATTTTTCTAGACAAGAAACAATATTAGAATATTTTTGCCAAGGAGGAAGACATTGAAATTGGCCTATAATTGTTCAGTACCTGTTTAGAATCCTTCTTGTAAACAGGTATAACTTTACTAATTTTAAGATTTTCAGGAAAGATCCCTGAAGTAAAGGAAAGATTAATTAAATGTACAAGGGGCTTAGAAATTTCTTCACTTATAAGTTTTAATAAATAACATGGAAATTCATCTGGTCCAGCTGATTTTGTTGATTTAAGTTTAGTTTTAATAAGAGAGATTAATTCTTTATCTGAAAATGGAAAAAGAAAGATGTTGTTAGACTTAATATTTATTTTAGATACATTATTCCTACTATTTGATTTTATAGAGCTGACAATTTTTAATGGTTCCTCCTTAAAAAACATATTAAATTTATTCGAAATTATTTTGGGATTAGATATTTCCATGTTATCATTAATAATAGTTAGATTTTCCATTGGTATTTTCGGTTTGCTATTTGAATTGATTAGGTTCCAAGCTGCTTTGCTCTGATTATCTGAATTAAAAATCCGATTTTGGAAATATTTTTTTTTTGTGTTTGTTATCAGAAGGGAGTGACTCTGTTTTGAACTTTTATATAGGTCGTTAAGTAGTGGGTATTTTTGTTTTAAATAATAAATATTTTTCAAGTTTTGACTAGAAAGTATTATATCTTTGTTTACCCATTCCTTTCCATTAGTCGTAGATTTAAAAGATCTTAGTGGAAAATTAATGTAGAAGTAATACAAGACAAGACTATAAAAAGAATTAAAAGACTCTTCAAAATCATTCTTATAAACAGTGTCCCAACTTTCGTTTCTTAAATCATTTTTAAATTTCTCAATAGATTCATGTGAGAAACATCTTTTATGTTCTATGTAGTTTTGTTTTTTATAAGAATAGTTAAAATTAAAAAAATAAAGTATTATGATCAGATATAAAATTTTCATGGATATCAGAAGTACCCTGCTCCATGTTGGTAAATATGTGATCTAAAGTATTACCCTTTCTGGTCATTCCTTTGACTGTATTAACAAGATTGTAAGTTAAAAATATATTACATAAGTTTTTATATGCATTAGTATCTCTATCAGGTTCAATGTTAAAGTCACCACAAATAATTAAAGATGCATTATTTTTGTAAACTAGATCCAGAACCTTGGTGATATTACCAAAAAATAAATTAAGATCACCAACTCCTGGGGATCTATAACAACAAAATATCACTAGTGATTTTTTTGAATCGAGTTTACAAGTCATACCACAAATTTCAAAGTCTTTCTCAACACAGAATTGAGAAAGACCTAAAGATATAGCTTTAAGCGTATGATGACACCAAATACCAACTCCGCCACCTTTAAATTGTGATCTGCAAAACGCACTTATCAAATTAAAATTTGTAAAATTCAAATATTTGAGGTTGGTTGGTGTACACCATAACTCTGTTAAACATAAAAACTTTACATTATTTTTAGAGTTTAGATATTCACTTGTTATTAGATCTATTTTATTATTATTCAAAGATTGACAATTAAGCAATATCAAATCAGCATCACTATTTGGTGTTAAGTTGCACTCTGGTCGCTTTTCCTTGGGTGAAAAAAACGAGACAGAAATGCACCCTCAGGCCACAGCTCGGCGTTTAAAGCCTTTTCATAGTTATTCAAATTTACCGTAACTTTAAACGACGAGTAGTGCTGCGGGTACTTAGATGGCACCTCATCGCATACCACCTCTGGGTGAAATTGGACTAGGCAGGCGTTTGCGGGTAAAAGCAGATGCTCGCGGATAAAACCAGACGTTTGCAGATGAAACCCGACAAAAATGGACGAAAAAATGAAGATAATCGCGGATAAAATAAGACGTAAGCAGACGTCTCCACATGATACCGGACAAATGGAAATATAAACGAAACGCAGTAGAGCCGGTCAAAAGCAGATAATAATGGATGAATGCGGGGTGCATTAACTGGATGGAATCAGACGTTCGCAGGTAAAAGCAGATGTTTGCGGGTAAAACCGAATAAAATCAGACGTTTGCGGATGAAATCAGATGTTCGCGGGTGATTGCAGATGTTCGCGGATAAAAGCAGATGTTCGCGGGTGATTGCAGATGTTCGCGGATAAAAGCAGATGTTGGCGGATAAAAGCAGATTTTTGCGGATAAAAGCAGATGTTTGCGGATAAAACCAGACATTTGCAAACAAAACCCGACAAAAATAGACGAAACAAATGCAGCCCAAGCAGCATTTTTGGTTCCAAAAACCATTGGCAAAGTGGTGATAACTTTAAATTAGTTAAGTATACTAAACAGCTACTTTAATTTTTACTTACAAGTAATTCTAACTTTTAAATAGCAATATTTTGTAACAGAAACTTAATTTTTCCTTAAATGGTTACTATAAAGTAATAAACATTTAAGTAAAACTTGGTTGCCCCCAAGAAGACTTTGCAACTTTAAAAAAGGTGTTTTAAGTAATAAAAACTTTCAAGTAAATTTAATTTGTAGCAGTTACTTTCGGTTGCTACCTAAAGATTACATTATAATTATTTTTACTTTGTAGTCCCTTTGCAAGTTAAAATCTCGAAACTGGAACATGAGTTAAAAACTACAAAGTTAATAACTTAAAAGTTATTATTTTAGTATTTGGAACGTTTATGGTACTAACCAAAACAACCGTAAAGTGGAAAAAAACTTTAAAGTAGCGAAAACCACTTCAAAGGAAAATGCTTCTTATTGGCCATTTTTTACTGTACAGTACCACGTGGTAATGTAAATAATAAATTATTTTAATTGTTTGTAAATGGTTGTTTACTTTTTAATAAATAGTAATTTTGTTGGTAATAGACGGTATTAATAATTAAATAAAAAAAAAAAAATATTAAGATTTTTTTTATTTATAAACATAAATAATAAATAATTTGTTTATACTTAAATATTGATGAAGCGCATTTATTTTACAAAAAATAAATATATAAGTTCAACAGTAAAATTTAAAGGGTTCATAAATTTACCTGCCTAATTAAATATTATATTGTTATTCTGGAAGTTATAAACTACCAGTACATATTTAATAAACGACGACATTGAAAAGCCAAGTCCATAGTAGTTCCATTTAAAAAAGGAGGGATAGTATAATCTAATATAAGTTTGACAAAGACAGTTAATATAGAAGTGAAAACAAATAAATAAAAGTAATTATAACGCTATTGCAACGATATTGTAAAGTTCTAGTAACGTAGCAGCTACGTTCCAAATAGTAGCAGGGTTTAAGTATAGCTAGTGACCTATTTGTTACCTTTTTGGAACTCAATAATTGTTCCCCACTTTAGTCGTAACTTAGTAATAAAAGAGTAATATAAAGAGACCGGCGACTGTCGCAAAACACTTTAAAGTTTCTTCAATAGTCCCATATACGTAACAAATACTTAAATTGTTGCTTGGGAGGTAATCGCGGATAAAACCATACGTAAGCAGACGTTTGCAGATGATCCCGGACAAATACAGATATAAACGAAACGCAGTGGAGAGTTAAAAACAGATGATTACAGATGATTTCGGGGGTGCACTAACCGGACATAAAACACAACCAACCGGGTGTTCGCGGATATAGCTATGCGGATAAAAGTAGATGTTACCAGATGATATTTTTACCCGCTTTTATCCGGCTTGGACGAAGAATTTATATCCGCAATCATCTGCTTTGATCTCGTTTTGCCGAACAATTTACATCCGCAATCATCCGTCATTTTCAGCAGCGTAGTTTAATTATACTAAAAAATAACTAATAAATAATTTTTTAGTTCGTAGTAACCTTAAAAAAATGTAAGTGGTTGAATATAACTAAGTGGTTAATAAACAAGTTTAAAAAACGTAATTTTACTTAAATTTATATGCCAGTTATTTAACCAGTTGTGCTACTTGGTATGGTGACCTCAAAACTAAACAAAATTTAATTGTACCACTTGGCTTCTTGGTGCTTATTCACATTTATATATTATAATTCAATAATTATGTATGTTTATTATTTATTGTGATAATATTTACAAAAAATACACTCGCCGGCAAAAAAACAGCCACCACAAATTTGACGATTTTATGACATTTGATAACTGTCAACTAACTTAAAGCTAACTTCAGCCTGTGGCTAAACCGCCATAAAGCAACAGCTTGTCAATGTGTATTTAAAAGATCACCTAGTGTCATGAAAACATGTACAATAATGAGCGTTTTAAAGGTGGAAGTAGATAAATAAATTTGTAATAAATGACGAATTATCATTAACAATGAATGTTTGTAATTAAAAATCTGCAACTGTTTTATTTACTTAACTTAACTTAAATAAGTTTGTAGTTTAAGCAAAAAACGTCTTATATATAATTTCAAAATGAACAATAATGAAATAAATATCAATGCGAGCATTTTATTAAAAGGGGACCTATTTTGTTATTAAAACCAATATAATAAAAAAAGAAATTATATTAAAATAATATAAAACTAATAAATGCATAGTAAAGTCTTGTGTGAATGTTAATGCTTCTTAATTTTCCAGGCTCCAATGGTATATCTCAACCAAATAAGACCCAAATCTCCCCCCATTTGAATCCAGCTCCAAACGGGTGTCACCTTGGACCCGTCGATTTCAGTCCATCTTACAGCTATTTCAGTTATTGGAATGTTTAATTTTTGAGCAATGTAGAGAAGCTCAACATCAAACGCCCTAAAAATGTTCTTATTCAAGTATGCAGGAGTATGCAGGAGTATGCATTTTTAGGAGGATAACAAATAAATAATACCATTACCCAAAAAAGATTTAAAGAATTTATGTGTTAATTTTACTTTTTAACTAAGAACAGAAAAACTTATTTACCATCTTTCAACATGCATGCTTTCAAAACAGACTCTGGCAGCTTCCCTGGTTAGAAGTTTAAATCCGCATTGCGTATCTTTAAGGCCTCGAACTGCAAAAAGCCACACCAAAAAATGGAATCCGTACATCAAAATCGTTCTAAAAAAACTTCTAGTGGCAACCGATTCTTCTTCTAAATGTGCTCTAGAACCAATGGAAATAGCCAATTGGTTTTCTATTTTATCCGGGTTTAGCGTATAGTCATCTAAAATTGAATTCAAATAAATACTTTATTTAACTGCATTTATTAGCGATGTACTTTCAAGTGGTGTTTTTAAGCTGTCTTCTAATTTTTGAAGATCTGCAAAAGTTGTGGCGCCATCTGCATCAGCGAAAAGTAGCATGGCACCTCTGGCACTTAGCATACCCTTTATGATAAAAATATAAAAACTTGTTAAAAATTTCACAAGAAATAATTGGGTTAAGGTAAATAAATAAGCTTTTGAAAAAAATAATAAGGAAAATGGCACCCCAAGATTTAGGTATGCAAAATTATAATTTTTTATAAATATATTTTTAAAATTACCTATAAGGTTTGATGTTTAAATATAAAAGGTAAAATCATATTTGTTCAGAAAGTAATAGTACATTATTTTATAGGGAGCTAAAGTGTCACTTTTTGTGCCAAATCTGTAGGGTTTGACAGAAAGCCACAAAAAGTCATTTTACATCGCATAAAATTTCCTATTTTTTTTTCAAACGTTGAATAATAAACCATTCAATTTTGCGTAAAAAATAAACCATAGAAACATAAATAAAACTTTTTTTAGATTTAAAGGTGATATTTTGTTTTCTGGTGTATTTTTTAGAATAATTATGTATTATCTTTGCTCACAACCGTTAAAAAATTAAATCTTTAAAATCAAAGAAATAGACTTCACAAAAAATGAATTCGAGCAATTTATTTTTATGAAATAAAATAAACGGATAAATTTTAACAAATTATTTAATTATTTAGAGATCGTTTTGTTGGTATATCTGGGGTGGCTAAATAAAGGTGTAAAATATGCGGCATTATTATATGCCTCTTTGTACCCAAAATATTTTTTTAAATTTAATAATGCTAAATGTCAACATTCTTTTATGGGAATCCATATAATAGGTCGTGTGCCCAAAAAAGTGGCATAATTTTTGAAATTACCAAATTGAAAGAAGCACATTGCTTAATAAGTACATCTGCTATACTTATTGTAGATGTGGGGCCGACGTTACCTGCCTAAACGTCATAGAGGGTGAAAATCTAGTAGTGTAGCAAAGAATACATATCTAATAAGAACGATTGTGCAATGAAAATACTGTAAACAATTCCTGAACCAAACAATTTTGGTTCTTAACCATGTTGTAGCAAAAATTACGAAAAACAGCTCTAGAGCTGCCTACTATGCAGAAAATGTTTACCTACATAAAATTCTCCACACAAACAATGAATAAAATGTTGCTAACTTGCTACTTAAAAAATATATTTTTATACTTAAAATGATCTGTGTTTTATATTCTACTGTCTACAAAACTATAGGCTATAAAAAAGTAAAAATGTCAGGTATACTTATTAGGGTGGAGCAAATTTTTTTTTCTTAGCCTGGGGGTGTAATTTGTAGCCTATAAAAAAAGAAAATTTTTGAAAAAAAAAAAATTGTACTCGACGTCTTGAGGTGGCCCACTGATTTTTTAAATTAAATTTAAGTTAAAATTCTTTTGAATAAAAAAAAAATTTTTTGGCTTGTAATCTTCAAATTTATCTAAAAATAAACAAATTTGATCGTGTTCAACTCGAAATTCGCTCTATTGCCTCAGAAAAGCATGTTACTATTTTGGATTTTTTTTAAAAACAACAATAATGACCACAAAATTTTTTTAACTTCATAACTGTTAATTAGCAAGAAAGAGGACACTCCGCAGTTTCCGGAACACTTTTGAAATTTTTTTTTTATTCAAAAGAATTTTAACTTAAATTTAATTTAAAAAATCAGTGGGCCACCTCAAGACGTTGAGTAAAAATTTTTTTTTTTTTGCTCCACCCTATACCCTTTTATATTATAGGAAATAGAATGGGATTGGATGTTAAAAAAAAAAAAAATCTGCACAAACTCATACCAGTCTGACAGCTCCACCCTTTCCTCTGTTGTTTTCCAAATCCAAAACTCTAATTTTATCGGTACCAAGTTTTTCACAATACTTATGAGCAACCTTAACAGTTCCATCCTTACTTCCATCGCTTACCACAATTATTTCATATTTAAAGTTTTTATTGGTTTTGCATCTTTCTTCCAAAAATTCTGTGCATTCATCCAGCATTGGGGGTACTTAAATCAACATTAAATATTTAATTGATATTAATTAACCAATCAACAAAATTTAAAATTTAAGTTTGTTAGTATCCTTAAAATACTCAAACTTCTTACTTTTTACTTTTACTGACTGATATTAAAATTTATATAAAAATAATTTTAAATTGTAATTTATTTGGGAATTTTTTTTAAGTAATAGGTTAGGTTACAAAATACTGAAAAATATATTGAAATTAATTAAGAAACAATGTTAGAATAGAATTGAATATTGACCACATTAATACATAGATTATTTTATAGTCAATTAAAAAATAGTAAACTTTTGTGGGTGGTAAGTTATATTTGTTGCTTTTTAAGCAATGCACCATAATACTGGTGGATTTAATTGGTTTTAATATACTTACACCTAACTTCCTCATTGTAGGCAGGAACAATGACACTTAAATTCACACTGCTTTTATCATTTAAGTTGGGAAATTCTACTTTTTTGTCAGAAAGTGGATCAACATAATATTTTTCTTTTTTACTTCTATTAATTATTGGATATACACTGGACGTTGCTATTAGCAAAATGCATACCTAAAGAAAGACAATTATTAAAATAATTAAAATCTCTACAATTAAACAACTTACCGATAGAAATACTGAAAATAAAAAGGCTGAGCCATAAAACAACAATAACTGCAAATCCATATTGTAGAAAAATTTGTATTTAATTCATTATTTATTGGTTTTTGCACCGCTGGCAAAGATAAGAGGTTAGGAAAATTGACGTTTGTGACGAAGCGACATCTGAATCAGCTGTCGCTGAGTTCATACAGCGTTGTCAAATTTATTTCATTATTTGGCGTATGTAAGCTTAGTTGCCTATAACCAATGAGAAAGAACAACTTGTGTTCTCTTGTACGTATATCGCCTACATAATGTTGTAAGGGAAATGTGAGCTACATTTCCCACACGACTACATGTAGGAAAAAACCGCTAAAAGACACTGAGCAAAACGATAAAGGAGCCAGTGTTTTGAAGTCAATCTTTTTTTTGATGAAAACCGGACCGGAACCGGTATTTATTTGTGGACCGGAACCGTAACCGAACCCATATTATTTTTAAACGTAACGCTAGAGACCGAACCCGAACCCTTTAAATTTAAAACGGTTTTTTAGGTTTTTTCTTAATTACTTTTTGCAAAAATTTAAAAAAATATGTTATAAAATTATTATATTTTTGCAAAAAAATATTTGAGCACGGGCTATAAATCTATAAATTATACACTCTAGCACAAGTATTATTAGGGATTCCTGCTGTTAATAACAATTGTAAATGTTGTATAAATAATTATTGTAAATGTTTATTAAAATAACTTTATTGGAAAAAGTAAGATGTCATATGTATAAATTATAAAGTACTAGGCACATATATTATATAGTACTAGGCAACACCCCCACTACAAAATATCCCACCGACTGCGCCATAAAGTAAATAATACCAGAGTAGGTTGAATTATTAAAATGACTAGGTAGCATGTAGGTTAGGGTGTCCCTTATTTTTTATTTTTGTACGCATACCCTCTAATTATATTTATTACGTGTTTATATACTCCCAGTAAAAATTTCAGCTCATTCTATAAACGGGAACCCGTGCCGACTTGCATCTGAACCCTCCATTAGCCAACGTTAGGCGCGCGGTATTTTGTAACACGGTTGGCCGCTAGGTCTTCGATCGTAAGTCATTTTGTGTTTGTTATTATGTGACCCTTATATTATAAATTATTAAAAAATGTTAAAATATAGTTTTATTTATGTGTATACTTTAATAAAAATGAATATTTTTACAGGAAGTGGCTAGTTACCCGGTAGTAAGTGTCGGGTGAATAGGCCGTAAAACTAATTACCCGAAACTCTTTTTTTTATTATATCTGAATGACAGCTAAAAAATAACCAAAAAAAAATTAGTTGATTTTATCCCTTAAATATATTAATATACTAATTAGTATTGCTAAAATATACTGTTATATGAAATTTCAGCTTTTTATAAGCATTTCTTTTCTTGATGTCCTCCCAAAAATATTTCAGACAGTTTTCGGTAGTCATCTCTCACAATAGACTATTTTAGTTATTTAGAGTAAATCCCATTAAGTTTATCAATTTCAGAGTTTACGGCATATTCACTAGACCCTTCCGGGTAACTAGCCACTCCCTGTGAAAATATACATTTTTATCAAAGTATACACATAAATAAAACTATATTTTAACATTTGTCAATAATTTATAATATAAGGGTCACATAATAACAAACACAAAATGACTTACGATCGAAGACCTCGCGGCCAACTGTGTTACAAAATACCGCGCGCCTAACGTTGGCTCACGGAGGGTTCAGATGCAAGTCGGCACGTGTTCCCGTTTATAGAATGAGCTGAAATTTTTACTGGGAGTATATAAACACGTAATAAATATAATTAGAGGGTATGCGTAAAAAAATAAAAAATAAGGGACACCCTAATGTAGGTGTATGTATGTTGACCAGCATGGGTGGTAGATACAAATTTTGTAGTGGGGATTTATTAATTACAGTGTTGCCTATAGTATTATGTATACATATGACACCTGCAACACACAATTAAGTAAGTAAGCGTTAAAAGGCTGTTTTCCGGTCACAAATTTTTACTTTCCTAGAGGAACAATTATTTGTGAGAACCAACATAAGTTCAGTTTTTTTATTTTTGGATAACTTCTTTTAAATATTAATTTTCCAGTTTTTCAATCGCAAGATCAGAATAAAAATAAAGAAAAAGAGAATGAAAAGCTTAAAATTGACGAACCCGATTTTAAAAAAAGAATATAAGTACAATTTAACTACATGCCAGAAAAAAATTACAAAAAAAAATTATTTTTTATTTTATAATTTTACTTATTTATACCTACATGATAAAAAAATTGGAACCGAAAAAAACCGTATGGACTGAAAAGATTGGTCCGAACCGGACAGAAATATTTTTTTTTCAACCGTAACTGAACCCGAACCGAAATTTGTCGTTTCTCTCGAAACCGGAACCGTTATTTCATTTGGGTCCGGATCCCGGCTTAAGAATATTCTGTGCTTCACTGGAATAATTCATCGGGAATAAGCCTGAAACAATCTAAGAATAAATTATTCTTAAAGATTGTTTCAGACATATTCCCAAAAAATGCGCCTGAAATGCGCCGGATTGTGTATACACAAAAACTCAGAATAAGTCTTATAAGACACTATAGTATGTCAAACTAAAAGCAAGATTTGGGAGTCTTCTGGAATGCATCTACTTTTGGTTCGAGGCGAAAAAATATTTGGTTTCCGATTAGTACAGCAACTTCCCCACTAGCTTGGCATGCAGTCACCATAAACCTATAGTTTATATCAATAAATAATATTTTATTTTATTAAAAATATACAAATATATTACAAAATACCAAATTAAACAACCATCCTAAAAGTAATAACAGCGCTAATGATTAATAGCAAATAGTTTACATTTATATTATCTGAAGAATTGCACAAATCTCCCTTGCAGAAGCACATCAGGACTCTTTTATGATTCCACTTGGTCTGAGCGCACCTGTCTTCATGATCTGAAGGTCCTCTTTGAAGACACACTCTCTGTGTTGCAACACCATATTCTGAAAAACACAAATACAATACAATACAATATTTTTAATTAATTTATATTATTTTTGTTTAGTTGGGTTTCACTAGGCTTAGTTAATTACCTAGGTATACAATTCTATTCTATTAATTTCGTGGCTTTAGTATTTAACTACTAATTGATTGTTTATCGATATTTCACCATTAAATGTTTTGTAGAAATATAATGAAAAAATAATGATATATTTTATGTTTATTAATTTTCTATTTATTTCGTAACTAAATGAATATAATAAATGTTTACAATTAATGTACAGGCCACCTTTTGAAAATATTTTAAAGAAATAAAACATACGGAAAAATACTGAATTAAAATATTCAAAATAATATAGAACTCTACTATCAAAGTTTTTAAATCTCAACAAAGCTTTAAGCTGCATGGTTGTGCCAACTTTCCCTTATATATAAGGGAAAGGGAAATATATATATATTTAAATTGTGAAAGGTTATACAGTTATACAGGTTATCCTTTTTCTATGGCGCCAAGCGGCTTGGTTAACGTTACTTTTGACTAAACGCAATACGATATACGTATGTATATTTATACTGCAACAAGGATCCATGCTACTTGGATCTGTTGAAAAAATAATGTTGGAAAAAAATAAACTAATGGTTTTATATGACAAAATCAATATTTAAAAAAAATAAGAGCTAAAATTAAAAGATTTAAAATCTATTTATCACCTTATTCCAAATTATGGTTTCCATGTTACAATAAAACAATAGGCAATAATTATAAATTTTATTTATTCTACAAGGGACCAACCAACAAATTTTCCTATTTTATTAAAAATAATGAAAAAAATATTATAAGAAATAAAAATTTAGTACTAAATTAGCGATTTGGAAATAAAATTAAAACGTTGAATCTATAATTACGACCACAGTAATGAAGGAACCACGTAATTTTTCGGACGCTATTATCTTAGTTTTGCAACAGTGAGGGTTGGTGCCTTGTTGCATAACACCTTTCAATTTAAGTGATACAATGCAAGCTCACGTGATTTTATAACTAAAATACAATAGTCTAAACTAATCTAAAATATAAATTCACTTTTTGGTAATTTTGATGGTCTATAATATAACAATAGTTTAATAGTATATGAACTAAGTTTTATAAACGCAATTTTAGTTACAAGTTTTTTTAGGCACTAGCGAAGCTTGCAAGCGAGTGTTTAATAAAAACGAGTGTCTGGAGAAGTTTATAAACGAGTTGCATACTATACTTTATCTACGACTAACACAAAGAAGAATTTAAAGCCATTTTATTTGGTAAAAATTTAACCTCGCTTTTTCGTAACTAATAATAAAGCTCAACTTCAGCCTGTGACTAAAATGCCCAAAGGCTACTGTTACAAACTTTACTCCGGGACTAAAACGCCATAATGTCAAAGCTTATCAATGGGGGAGTATGTAATAGTATACTATGTATCAAGTTTCATAGTCACGAATTTAATTTAGGCACGAGCGAGTGCTTAATTAAATTAGTGCCTAGAAAAGTTTATGAAGTAGTTGCATACAATACTTTTTCTACGACAAATACTAGATATAAGGTATCTAAAAAAATAAAAACATTTTTGACGTAATTTTCACCAATAACATTGCCCGTTATTATTTTAATTAAACTTAACAATTATTGATCCTCTAATATATTAAAATAACTTCAAAATATGATTGTTTCAAAAATACATCCTTTGATATTTTTATTACTATAATTGCAAAAAGTGACAGTTGTATTTATTGGAATTCCCGTTAGAATTTCTACCTTGGGAATCTACCAGCGTTAAAATCTCAAAATTTTCTGTGTAAATCAAAAGTTATATCTTGAAAATAAACTAAAAATCGATGTAGAAGCAGTTTTTCACAGTAAAAATAAAAGAGAAAGAGAGATAATAGAATAATTTTCATATTTAGTTTTATTACACTCTATTTTAACGATTGTATGACATTTGACAACTGTCAACTAACTTAAAACTAACTTCAGCCCGTGACCAAAAATCTGTTGGTAACTTTAGTCCGTGACTAAAGCACCATAAAGCCACAACTTCTCAAGTGTATTTAAAAGGTCACTTAGTGGAAACATGTACGATAATGGGCGTTTTAAAGGTGGGAGTAGAAAAAATTATTAAACATCCTTTCTTAAAAATAAATTCGTTTTTCCAATTATTATTGGCTATTAAAAATATATGATTCTGTTAGCTCCCAGTTGGCTAAAATTTATTACTCATTTGTTTGTTTAATAACAGCCACATAAGAATAAATCGTCTTAAAAATCTAAAAAAAAAAAATTTGAATATTAATAAACCCCTAAAGTATATAGTTTAGGCTAACCAATAACAAAGCATCGACCTTCATATCATATATGGGACCAATAGAAAAATGCAAAGGTTTCTGAGCTCTAGCGATTAACATGATAAAGCATTTTTTGACTTCTAATGAATAAGTTGTCCACTCTGACTCAAATGCTGCCTGTGCTAAGTTTTGACTCTAAAAACAATTATTAGAAAAATGATATTTAGGGAGCATTTATACAAAATCGGTTAAATCAATTTAATAGATTAATTACATCAACAACTTGATCACAAAATTTATTTCACTTGATTAAACTGGCTGACAAGCTGATAGCTTGTTTGATCTAAGATTTAACCGATTTTGCTTCAATAGAACCCAATAATAATAAATAATAATATTCAATTACTCATTTTAGCCCAATTTTCAATTTGACTTAATAAACTTACTTCTATAGTGACTGAGTGAGCATACCAATATGTTAAAAATAACTGTATAGTTAATGTAGAAAAATATGAAAACACCATACATCTTAACAAAATGGGATTTTTGTTATCGATAATTTGAAGGGCCAAAAATGATAACTGCAAAGATGAAACCACAAAATCCATAATCATATATGCTCTTATTGATTTATTTAATATTCCAACAAAGCTTATTATTCTTTTGTGTTCAATTATTACGTTTCTAATTAGAGCCCTTTGGGCTTCTTTATTAGGTAAATTATATTGGTGTTCGTATTTTTTTGAGTATGTTGAAAAGTTTTTTAAGATGTGCTGTATAATTCTTAACTCTGCTGTTGTAAATATAAACATACAAAATAGAATAGTTCCTGCATTACAAATGTAACAAAAACCGAAGAAACCACCTAAAAATGCATAATTTATAAAAAAATATATATCCCAATTACCCATTATTTTATTTGCCTACCCAAAAGTTGTATCAGATAAGCAATAATATAATGTTGGTTCCTATCAAAGGGAAACCATGATGAAAAAATAAAGTAATGTTCATTAATGGTTTCATTTGAGTTATTGTTAAAATGTTGCAAGAAAAAAGGGGTCGTAAAATACAAAGAAATTCCACAAATACCATAGCTAACGTAAAATATGCTGGATTTGTGAGCCATACTGACAAATTTTAAATAAATATTTTTAACTGTTTCATCTTCAGCAGCTATAAAATAAAAACATGAGTTAAATTAAAAACATATAGTGTATATTACTATACACTGTTAAAAATTTCCTTAGTAATTTTACTAAATATTTGCAGAAACTGTATACGCACCACGATATAAGGAGCACTCCTAGCAAAATGCAACGAATTCAAAAATTGAGATATGTGGCTCACATAATATATATATTCTATAAAGGGTAAAACAAAAATTTTTATATTCGTCAACGACTTGTTATTTGCCTCGATCGCAAATCGGACTATCTTAGAGCTAAAATTTTCAGGGATTTTTTTATTAATTTGAAAGCGTTTAGGGGTTGAAAGCATATAAATTTCAGGACCACCCTAAAATTCTTTTATGGTTTAAAATTTAAATGATCGCAGTTCGAATGTTTAGAATTTAATTACTCAAACTACTAATTTTGAGTTACTCTAATATTTTACTGTATGCTATGTAATATGTACAGGGTGATCCCCTATAATGTCGCCCCCCTTTAACTTTTTTATTTTAAGTGTCCCAAAAAATTTAAAAGTGTGTTTATGTAGGGACTAAAAAATACTTTTTTTCTACGTATTAAAAAAAAATTGATCAATATACAGGGAAAAACAAAAAGTTTATTTTTTTCAATGGATCACCCCATATATGAATTTATTTTTAGATTCCTTGTAAAATTCTGAGCATAATTCATATATCAAACCATATCCTAAATTTAACTGTTTCTGAAATATTTGCATTCGAAATGTTATCACTAAATGTATACCAAAACTTTTATTGAAAATAAATTATTTTAGTGACATTATGTCAATATGTCTTGTTAAATAAGTAAAAATGGCCTACTCAGACAGAGGAAGACAAACTTTATCAACTTATTATCTTAAAAATAGTTTAAATATTTCAGAAACGGTTGAATTTAGGTATATGGTATGTTATATGAAATATGCTTAGAATTTTACAAGGAATTAAAAAATAAATACATATATAGGGTGATCCATTGAAAAAAAAGAAACTTTTTGTTTTTCCCTGTATACTGATCAATTTTCCAATTTTCTTTATACGTAGAAAAAAAGTATTTTTTAGTACCTACATAACCACACTTTGAAATATTTTTGGACACTTAAAATAAAAAAGTTAAAGGGGGCGACATTATAGGGGATCACCCTGTACATAACATGTATACATTCCAACGTTACATAATGTAGTATCAATGTTATATATGTACATGTAGATAACATGTACCTATACATTGTAACCTTATATTGTAACCTTATAATATATATTATAATGTAGTATGAATACATGTAGATAAAGTTCGATTACGATTTATACTTTTTCTTGTTTTTGATTTTGTTGCCCTTTGTTAGTAGAACTCCTCATGTTATCCAGTAATGCAAATTTACTCTACTCACTTCTGCAAAAGTATAAAATATTATTAAAATAATACTATAATTTTCAATTAATGCTTTCAGTGGCGGAATTAGGAGGGGTATTGGGTAGGTTCAAAACTATAAAAAATAAAAAAATATTGGTTAAGAGCAGTGGCGGCTCGTCAGGGTAGGCCTCTGAGGCCGCGCCCCACCCTTAAAATAAAGGAACGAACGACTTTTTGTATTTATATTTTTGCCTATTACAAGTGTATTTTTACAACAGTTCTACCCAATAAAAAGTAAAAAAACAATCAATCATATTAAGCGTAAATAAAATTCCAGGCGCAAAGCGCGTCAAGTTAACGTGCATCGTTGAGTCGCTTGGACAGAGGCGAAATTTTCACAGCCTCGGAAGCTCCCATTTACCTCTTGAAAGCGAAAATGACTCACCAACAAAAATATCGCGTAAGTTCGCGAATAAACACCGTAGATGAGGCGAAATTTAGTTGGCTTGGTTTGTTCTGATTGGTGGTCCGTTTATGGTGGGATGCCAGCGGAGACAAAGAAGGTTGCCAGTCTTCTCTTAGCGTTTGTAGAGCACGTTATTGTTTTGATTCAGATTAAATTATTTAAAACTTTTGGCTGATCTTTTATAGTTTTTGTCTCGATTAGTAAAATTTCTTATTTAATTATTGTAGGGAACACACTAAGGTAGATTTAGCAGTTTTTATTAAGCAAATTTTATATTTTGAAATAATAGATTGCATAATTCTTCAATTAGAGACGCGGTTTGAAAATTTAGAATTACTTTTAAATCTCACTGCAGACCCACAATTTTACGACCAAATAATAGATAAATTTTCAATCTTAAAAGATAGACGCATAGTATTTTATATTTTTTAATACTTAGGTAGGGGTCGACTTTTTAGTTTTATTTTTATTTTTTGATTAATTTATTTATTTTTAACTTTTTTAAGACTATATTTTAAGTTTAAGATTAAAACTAGTCTTTGATGTGATATTTTGTTTGTTTTGTTTTTTAGAGTTTATTTTTTGGTTTAGTAGTGCTATCGGCTCCATTTTAAAAAAGGTCAACGCGTCGCAGAATAATACCTCCAGCGGCGTAACTAGAAAAAGTGCCGCCCGGGGCAGCAGTGGCTGTCGCCCTCATGTTTTTTTGGGGGGGGAAGAGAGGTTAGGTTAGGAGTCAGTTTTGAGGACCGTACGCAAAATTAAAAATATATAATTATATATATAACATATATATATAACATTAAATTGTAATATTTTAAGAATTAAAAACAAACAAAAATTCTTAGACCTAGGTAAAGAAAAACAACAAATAAAATGTGCTTTAACATAAATTATATGAAAAAAACAAAGAGATAAATTCTCAACCTTATGTAAAAGTACCTACAAAAAAACTTAAACCTGAGTAAAAAATAAATAAAAATGTTTAAATATTTAGAATACCGGTCTTGTTTCTATTTTTTGCTAGCTTTATTTGATTTGGAATATTTTGGGAGTAATTGTATAAATCTCAAATCTATTGGAATTTGAATTATATTATTTCAAAAGAGAATATTTAATTATCAAATATTTTTTTTATTTTTATATTCTGTCTTCCAGTTTTTTTCGCATTTTCTCACACGATTTTTGCCGCCCCAAGAAGTGCCGCCCGGGGCGGACCGACCCCCCCCGCCCCCCCCCCCTAGTTACGCTACTGAATACCTCCCGGGTGACGTGGAAATTTATTCGTATTTAGACAAAATTAACCTTATGTAGCCTCACCCTCCTGTACACCCACGAGCCGCCACTGGTTAAGAGTACACTCTGTCAACCCTTAAATGCATAAGATTTTATTTTTGGAGAAAATATACATGAAACGTTTTCAAATGGCTAATATAACATAGGAAAAATAATTAAACAAATCAAAATTGAATACAAAAATGTATTTTAAAGAAAAGAAAAAAACAATATCCTCATCCGTCAAACATTTACTATAAAAGTTCCCGGAGCGCTGCAAATTTGCTACGCGATGCATTTAAGGGTTAAAAATGTAAATAAACCAGAATATAACTTTTTAGGATACCTTAGAGCTCTTTGTCTCTTTAGTTATTAAAGGAAACTGATTACGAAAAAAGTATATGTTTAGGACATAAATGGCTTTTAACATCCATGATTATTTCAGGACCACATTTCATCCACCAAGAAACAGAAGGGGAAAACTCAAAAATTCGATATAATCGTCTCGTGGTTGCAGTTTTTGTAAGTAATTATTTTATTAAACTATTAAACAAAGGATTCAAAAACATGCCAATATCAGCTGCGCTATCATCAATATAAACTGCGCTATCATCATGAATAGTGCAGCTTCTGTAACATTATTAGAGCTGAACGAAACATGCTAATATCAGCTGCGCTATCATCATGAATAGTGCAGCTTCTGTACCATCATTAGAGCCGAACGAACACGGGAAAGCTGCCGAAAATATAAGCTCCTTGCAGAGATATAAAGCTCCAATGTGGAGACCAGTATTACTTGCTGTCGAATCAAATACAGTGTCTTCAATGAACGATTCAACTTTACATTATTTAACAGCATCAGCGTATGCTTGAGTCTAAGCCTTATCTGTTATTCTAATGCAACCAATATTCTTTTGTAATCACAAAGGAAAATTAGTTATGCATGTGGAGGCAAGTTTTAAGATTTTTTTTCTGTGATCCACCCAAATGTACATACATATTTTAACCCCCCAAATATTTTCTGGATTCGCCCCTGAATGCCTAAGTAGCATTTTTAGTGGATGAAACGGATCGACCACTTATATTGGAACTTTAAAGTGTATTGCCACGTGGTAAAAACGGTTTTATTACATGGAGGTGACTAAAATGGAAAACACTTTTTTCGTGTCAGTTAGGTTCCAACAACGTTCTTGGATTGGATACAGGCAAGTTTATACCACGTTGTGATTACGTTACTATAGCGTGGAGGTATAGTGGCCAAAACTTTACTACTATTTACTTTCTATCCTCGTCTCTGTCCAGAATTTTATTTATCTTAATATTTTTGCTTTTTCTGATTGCACATTGAAATGACAGTAAATACTAATCTTGGGTCTCATAGCTTGAAATATAAGCATGTTCTATTAAAATATGTGATGATAAAAAAGAATATAAAAATTTTCAAACTTGGAAGATCTAAAAATTATTTATCTAGAGGCCTCAAATAATTTCTTTATTATTTCTGTTCACCTAAAACCTATATTATATTAACGTGTTAAATTTGGTGCGGTACTAACCAGAATTATTTGTTTAAAACTTTTGAGCAGAAGGGAACTTTAAAGTGGTAATCGAGGTGGTAATCCTATGCAAAACCTGAAAATCTTTTAAGCATGTAGCAAGAACGTGGCAATGACCACCTCAATTATAATCAAGTTCCTGCCCCATTTAAGGTTTGGGAAAAGGTTTAAAATGTAAAAAATGGCCACTTCACTACTACTACTACTACTACTACCACTTCAAAGTAATATTTAAGTGATGTGGTTGGCTTGCCGTTACTATTCATAATCCACTATAAAGTTTAGACAACTTTAAGGTGGTATTGTAAGTGGTCATAACATTTTAGATACCAGACATACACCAAAAAGTTATAAATCACATGATTACAACTATGCCAATATAATATAAACATATTTTAACTGTATCGTGGTAGATTTAGTTATTTTAACGTAATTGCAACTCATTTGAGGTTGCGATATCAGTTTTAGTCACTATAATGCTACTTGGGCTACTTAAGCATTTATTGAAAATTAGTAATATAACAAAATATCCATTTAATAATTAAAATATAGTAAAATTAGATATAGCTCTTACCTAAATAAACCCTTTCCTTTTTTTCAATTTCTTTAATCAAATTGGTTACTTCAGGAGATATAAAAATTATAGTCCTGTAAATTATAAATGTGTAACACAAGGTGACCCCAAAATTGGCAGCAGTTACATTTAGTCCGGTCAAATTAGACATAAAAATAGTGGTTAAATAACAAAAATTCCGACAGAGCTAAATTTTGGTAGAGACCTTGGGTACACCAGTAGAAATAAAATGCCAAAAGTCCCCATTGATCCCATGTGTGCTAAAAAAGTTACTCAAGGTCAAAGTTAAAATTTTCTTTTTTTTTTATTTTTCTCGAAAACGGTAAGTTTTATCAAAAATATAGCCCAAACAAAAATTGTAGATCATAAAATTATCTACAAAAACTTTTTTTATACTTTTTTTCCTAAGAATCACCATTCCTAAGATATCGCCATTCTAAAAGTTCGAGGAGTTACATTCTACATGATATGCACACATTTCCACGCCACCTATGTGGTAGTGTACTTGGCGCTTTTTTTTAACGTGGTTTCCCCAGTAGACATATTCCACGAGTTTTATGGGAACATACTGTATTTACTGCATGATGATTAGTGATATTGATATAGGTGATTATTTTACACTGTAGTTATATTTTACGTTAATATTTTAATCTGATTCATACTCTTCAAATTCCACTTCAACAGTTATGTCTTTTTCCTTTTCTTCTTGCTGGATGTCCATAAATTGTTCAACTGAAGATGAATCAGCAGTCTCTTCATCGATATCAAACGAATCTTCGTCTATATGATTGGATTAAACATTCGAGCAAGACTGGCCTTGGCAATTAGTACACGCTGGTGAACACGACAATCCTACTCTTCTACAGCCACATTTAGCACTACAAACCTTTTTACAATCGCAAAAAATAGAGTTTTTCCGGTGCAGGTGGGAGGATAGTTTGATTCGATTCCAAAATATTGTCTGTTAATTTCCAACCCTAGTCTTCGGGGTTTAGTTGATTGCCTAGCCATGTCTGAACCTGATAAAATGCTCGATACAAGTGTGTGGAAGCCGATGTTGGAGGAAGACAAGATATATCTATACAACTATAGTTGTACTTGTTTCTTGTTCCGTGTATTTTTTTACAAAAGTTAAATATCTATACTTGTCTATACAATCAATTTTCTTTGGAGCTCCATAAACAGCAAGGAGAAAGCGAATTCCTTTTGTAATTATCGTTTGAGGAGAAGATTCAATTTCTTCAAATACTTTAGCGCAATCAATTAAATCCATTTTTTCAAATAATTTTAATACTGATGTTTTACCCCTTCTGAACATTGCTGATGTAGTATCGCAGCCGGTTATCGCATGTAAAAATAAAATATGGTTTTGGCATTTTGGATAAGCAGATAAACTTTTTGAGGAGTATATTTCTGTTCACTGTTGAGCCTTTCCAGGTTTTAAAAAGAAAATAATTTTATCAATTGGAGTCCGTGCAGTAAGTAGTACTAACAAATCAACACCTTTACGAACCACAACGGTTGTATTTGTTGCATTGAGTTGTTCAATTGCTGTTTCTTTTTTTATTTAAGTTTTTTTTATCAGACCAGGTTTGACTTAAAATGTCTTGGTAATTGTCGACGAAACAAATAAATGTTAATTTTCCCGGCTTTTCTGTAATAATAATTCTACTACCATTCTTTACTTTTAATCGTATTTTTATAGTTTTCTTATCTAAAGCTACATTTTTACTAACATTCTTTTGTTCGTCCAATGTAAACAGGCAATCATCACTACCTTCTATAAAATTATAAATTTCCTCCATCGCCTCTACTGCCAGTATTAGGTCTCAGGAAAGATTTGTAACAATTGTCATGATACTTGGCCTCAGCAGCAACTAAATCATACTCAAAATTAATGCGTTCAGTGACAGCTTTTGATACGTAATCAGAACGATCCTGAGCTACTGTCAAAACGTATTCTTTAAATGAAAGTGTAGCAACGTTATACATTTTTTGTCGACGATGTAGCGATTTTTTTTTAGCCTCTTCATCCGCTTCATCACCGGCGCAACATTTTTTAAAACAAAAGTCGGATTCACTTTCTCGTGCTCTAGTACGAGGTGGACTTACTTTTGATGTACTAGCTTGTCCATCCTTATGTTGTCTTTTGATAGCAGCAATTAAATTTTTCCGGGTGTATGATTTTCGGCAATCCACGTGAATTGTTACAGACTTTTCACTTCTCAGATAATCAACAAACTCATCACCTCTTTCGGTACTTGCATCGATCAAAGTTTTCATTCCACGACTAACTGTAACAGCTTCACCTTCCGTCAAAAGTTTATTGCAAATAAAGCACAATTGTGACATTAAAAAAAATATTATTGGGTACAAACTGTAATAGTAGACGCTAGCAATAAATATATGTATTCACTCGTATTCACCCGAAAGGAACGTTCAACACTAAAAGTATTTCACTTAACCACTTGAGAAAAGCAGGAATATGACCCATAGATAATAAATCATAAGTTTGTTGATTTCGTTACCAAGCAACCGCCAAGATAAACCGCCGCAATGCACACAAATACCACGTATATGCACACTGTGGATATCATGTAGAATGTAACTCCTTCAACTTTTAGAATGGCGATATCATAGGAATGGTAATTCTTAGGAAAAAAAGTATAAGGAAAATTTTTGTAGACAATTTTATGATCTACAATTTTTGTCCAGAATATATTTTTTATAAAACTTACCGTTTTCGAGAAAAATAAAAAAACCGAAATTTTTTTCTTTGACCTTGAGTAACTTTTTTAGCACACATGGGATCAATGGGGATTTTTGGCACTTTATTTCTACTGGTGTACCCAAGGTCTCTACCAAAATTTAGCTCTGTCGGAATTTTTGTTATTTGAAATGTCTATTTTGACCGGACTAATTTAAATCTTTACCGAATACCAGAATGCCTTCAGTTATTTGAGTAATGTTGAAGATAATAAAATACACCAATCTAAATTTAAATTAAATAAGTTGATAAGTAGGTATTGCAAGTTTAACAAAGTAAATATGTGATGTAGCACGAGAATTTTAACATAGAGATTATAAAATAGACTTCTAATCGAAGATTAAAGTTGAGTGCTACAACTTCTTTTGTATAGGTATACCTAACAGTTTTCGATCGTTTATGCAATTTTCTCATTACACATCACATATAGGTGCATATATTTATATTACCCTATGTAAAAATAACTATTATAAATCTTTAATTTCACCCCAGTTAACTTTACCGGCCATAATCCAATAACTACAGTATAATATTTAGCCACTTTCATCAGTCGGTGATCAGTCATTTTGTTTGTATATAAGTAGGTAGGTATACAAAGGCAATAACACAATTAATAGACCATCGTGATTTAGGTAAACTTATTTATATGTATTTAAAAAACTCTCATACGTTGATAAATATTAAACAAAAGGAATTACTAATTTATTGGATTAAGGTAAAACTATATAAAAGAGACCAAATTTTAGGCAAATTACAAGAAGATGAAGAATGATTGTTCGTGTTTTAAAAACTTCAAACCCATCAAAAACCACACCACCTCTTGTACAAGAATATTTTTTTCTTTGATCCGCAAATATCTTTAGATAAAAAATTGGTTGTTTTCAGTTTTTGACTATTTTTGAAGAACATGAAATCAACTTTTGACGCCTGGCAACATGGATATATTATCTTTAATTTTTTTTACTCTATTACATTTATTTTACCAATTCACCAGAACAAACATTTTGTGCGTACGTACTTTTAAGTACGTACCAATTGGTTAATCTTCTACAAAACTTTCATCCTGCTCGGTTTGCTATGAAAGTTTTATAGATGATTGACGAATAGCGTACCAAGTATTCTGGTAAATTTTTAAATTGAATATAGAACTTTGCTATTATTTTACATTCAAATATGTTCTCATCGCCTAAAATTCGGACTCTTATATTGTTTCTTTAACAAATATATTATTAGTTGAATATATTTAATATTTATGATGCAGCTTGATTAAATTTTAGTTTTTTCTGAAATGTTTTGAAACAATTTAATAATTTAAATGATTATAAAAATACTGTATTTCAAATACACCTACACCTAAAAAATATAACAGTTGGTTTACGCCAAAATAAGCAAAATTTTCCAATAACACTTTTGCATTAGTACTAGTACTAGTATTACTGTGTTTTAATAAAAAATCATGATAATCAACATTTAAACTTTAAAGGAATCCAGTGTCGTGCCAAACAAATACCTAAGAATGACGTTAATTTTTATGACTTTTTATTAAAAAACATTAGTACCTACTTATGCTAAAGTAATAACGTAAATGATGTTTTAGACAGTACTAATAATTAAAGTTACCAAACATTTAGTGGTGCATAAATAAGATAAAATTAAACATGTTGAAAAATGTATTATAAATATGATTGGAACTTTACATAATCACAGATAACATAAAATCATACCGGAAAATAATATTTCAAGTATGTTGTTCTTATTTTTTCACCACCAAGTTTGCTAGACTTGAACTATTATAATTAATACTGTCTAAACTATGATGGGCAAAAATATAGCTTTAAAGCTAATCAATTAATTATATTTATTAACGCAAAAAATCTGTCGCTACCTCCCTGGCTATTAAGGTCGACGTTTAAGAACAAAATTTAAAGTCGCTCTTCCAAAAGTTATCATACAATTTCTTTAAAGGGTTTAAGATTTTAAGGCTTAGTAATTGAAAGTTTAAAAATAAATTGCAAATTGTACTTAAATTAAATCTGAACTTAATAATGGAAGGGGCTTTATAAAAACAATACAATTCCAATATTGAAGGAAATATTTCTCAATAAAAATTTTAAAATATATTTTTGTTTTTAACTAAAATATGATAAAAAACTATTGTCATGCATTATGATGCATAGTTTAACAATAATAAATAATAAAAAAAACATCGAATTAATTATACCTGCCACTATGGCAATTATGTAGTAATGGCTATTAATTATTACTTTGATAAAAAGGTAAATTGTTTTATTGTTTGGCACTAAATGCGATTAGGTAAACAAGTAAATTATGTATCAATTTAAAGTGGATATTTTGATATAAATATATATATATTAAAGTAAAGCTAACCTAAATATTTTTAATTTTATTTGATGGTACCTAGTAAAAGTAGTAAATTAATGAGCTTTTTATTGATTTTACCCGTATACAAGAACATTTAAGTTAATTGCAAAGAAATGAATAACACTTTGTGTTCCAAATTTCTATGGACAAAAATAAAACAATTTGTTTTAAGAAATTTAAAATATAATTTTTAGACATAATAATTTGAAAAAAGCACCATAATTCAATTAAATTAGGAAAATAAGAGGTGTGTTCAAAAAGTAACAGACATTTTCGATTTTTTGAGAAATGTATTAGTTATTCGTAAATTTTATTCTCCCAAAATAATCTTGAATATTACACACTTACACACTCCTCTCTAGAAATGTGCCCTGTCAGAAATATTCCCAGGATTATTCCAAGGAATATTTCTGGCGTAATTAAATATCCGCTTTTTGATTAACCCATTCATCATAAAAATAATATTCCATGTAGTGGCATGCATAAGTCTTAAGTATGGTTAGGAGAATATTCCCAGGAATATTACTGGCTTTGGTTATCTATATTTTTAAGTTTTTTTAGTTTTTGGGAACAAAATTCAAACGGGTCTGAGGAATATTAAGGTCATGACTTTAACAAACAAGCAATCGTGAGGCAAAATCGGGATTGTTTCATATTGATATAATATTATAAAAACGACATTGTACTTGTAGGACACATTTCTTTTAATTCGTTTATGGGCTCGAGCTTGGGCGTTCATACCAAAACAAATGCAACCTTTTTGACAGCTGATTACTAATTTGCATATGGGTACATTTTAGACGTTTACGAACAGAAAAATACACCTTGTATATATCCTTTAAGGAACTTTCTTACCTTCTTTGGCAGAACTTTCTGATTCTACGATTTTTCCGCACCATCCAGATGCACAAGGAACTATTTCTACTCCAACTTCACGTTTCATTTCTACCAACGTAGTATTATGGGTAAAAGGGTCCTTACAGCTACCCAATTCACCTCTTGATCGACAATGGAAACATCTTTGAAGGCCTAAAATTATAATTTGAATATTATGTTACAATAATTATTATAATACATAAAATAGAATACGTAAATGATGGAATAAAGGAAATAGATATTTAGGATTTAAATTATTTTTCTGTAATGAGGCCCTCATTATGAGGAAATTTTTAAGGATGTTTAGCATAAATAACCACAACGCAAGCTATCATTTCATGTACATTTCTTAAATTTTAGAAGGTTAAATTAATTTCGTTTAAAATTTCGATAAAACGATAATAAAGTAGGTATTTTATTTTAAAACTGTTTTTTTATTATATGAAAATATAACTGCTTATTAAATTGTATATTATGTATTTCAATTTTATTTTTTGATTTGTACATCTTTTACTTGTATTTCAGTAAATTATATTAAAATTTGTTTAATCATTATTGCTTTTTATTCATAATTATATTTTTCCAATTTGTTGGGTTGGACACTTCCTTGTATACAAAGTACCCAGGAAGGAGAAACTATGGGATATTAAAATACTATTCATAACTAAACTGCGCACCACTCAATGTGTCGCGACCAAAAAGTTCGTTCTTTTTCAGAACGACATAACTTTTTGGTTTCTTGAACTATTTTATTTTGGTCTGTGATGTCCATCCTCTGGCAATTTATGATATAGATATGAAGCTCAAGGTTTTTCAAGTAAATTTCTTACAGGGTGATATGTTAAACTGTGAAAAATTTCAATAACTTCGTCCAAGCCCCGTTTGTAAAAAATAATTTTTTTCTCGTTTTTACTTTGAAATAATGAAGTATTATGTCTTACCTTGAAAAGGTTTTCAAATTTTTCGAATTGGAATCGTAGCAACGAAAATATGATTTTTTTCCTAAAGAGTACATTTAAGGCTTTTTTGTAGGCAATTTAACAGCCGGGAATTGTTTTCGAATTTTGATTCTTAGTGATTTTGTTTTTATATGAAACTTAAATTTGACAACTGATCAATCAGGAGGTCAAAATTATAAAGAAATCCTGTCACAAACGTAAATATCGGTTCAGGATTAGTTTTCGCAAATTTTCACAAAAATGTCATTTTGAAAAAGTGGTCTTTGCTTAGGCCCCTCTGAAAATAATGGAAGTTTGTTGCTTGTCGCTTGTTCAGAATTATTCAAGGAACAATCTTTCACCATCTTATCTTCTTGTTCTTAAAAAGAGTGTATTGCCTACCAAAAACCCTTGAATGTACTCTTTCTAAAAAAAATCATATTTTCTTTGCTAAGATTCCAATACGAAAAAATTGAAAACCTTTTCAAGGTAAGACATAATACTTCATTATTTCAAAGTAAAAACGAGAAAAAAATTATTTTTTACAAACGGGGCTTGGATTTTGGAAGTTATTAAAATTTTTAACCTTTTTACATATCACCCTGTACGAAATTTACTTGAAGAACTGTGAGCTTCATATCTATAGCATGAATTGCCAGAGGATGGGGCTAGCAGAAAGCACACACCAAAATAAAATCGTTCAAGAAACAAAAAAGTTATGTCGTTTTGAAAAAGGACGATCTTTTTGGTCGCGACACATTGAGTGGTGCGCAGTTTAGTTCGAACATCCTAGGCATTTTAAAATTTATCATGCGCATTTTACATTTTGTTTATAACTAGGTTGGAATTAGATAAGCAAAAAAACAGCTAATAATATGATAGTTGATTTAATTTTGGATTTATTACAAAAATAAATTCAGCATACTTTACTTGATTATAATTAGTAATTGTGTTTATGCCAATTTCAAAATCCAAGTAGGTTTCCAATTACCATGTTGTTTTTTTAATTTCATATTTTAAATTACCTAATATAACATTAGGTATACAATTTACATCTTCTATTAGCATTAGCTAGTTATTAATAATTTTATTTTTTGTAGTAAAATTTATGTTATTTATATTTATTTAAATTTGGTTAAAATATAGTTTTTTTAGCTGATAATAATAAATAATAAATAATGCATGTTCTTAGAATTTAAATATAATAGTTATTATATACGAAACAAGGTATCAGTAGTATGTTTTTCTAATAGGGTAAGTACACCAGTAACTGAATAGGTGCCAGTAAATGAACTCTTTTACGTTTTTCACCAAATATTAAGAAATTAGTTTGTTTCGGCATAGTACGCCCCTAAGTACTATTTTTGTTTAAAGTTTATTCATTGTTATTTCATTATTTTAAAAGATGTGCCATGTAAGCATTGCCTGTACCATTCTTCTTTGGGATTATCTATTTGTAGGGGTTTAGAAAACCTATTTTAATGGAATTGAACAAAATTTAATACAACGAAATGTATGTATGGTAGGACAAGTATTACCAGTGAATGAACATTAAGGAAATTATGTAAGATTTCGGGTGATGCATGATCATCCACAAAGAAATAGTATATTATGTATCAAGTTGTATAAACCTCATTTTAGTTTCGAGTTTAATTAAGTACGAATTAAACTTGCGAGCTAGTGTCTAGAGAAGTTTATAAACGAATTGCACACTATACTTTATCTACGACGAACACAAAATTAAATTTCTTCTAATAAACTGAAAAACCTACAGAAGGTGATTTAAAATTGGTAAAAAGGTTTTAGAATATTATTTTTAAGACAAGTGCTTTGATCCTAGTTTAGATATTTACAACGTTCACCAAAAATGTGGGGCACCCCAGGAAGCAACAAATGACGATGCAATACTTATTAAAGTCAATGCCAGTACAGTTTGATGATATAATTTTTAAGTCACGTTATGATAAGGATAACGGTTAATTTGGTAAATCAAATTCACATGCATGAACCGAAAACAGAATTAAACGATATAGATTTATGATCAAACGAGACTGTTGATAATGAGACTGAAGAAAAAAAGTCAAATGGGGACCAAACCAAACACGACGTTACCAATGAAAATATTTTAGAAAAAAGAACCTTATATATAAACTAATTTTGATAATATAAAAGACACTATTGCACCTACTGTAGATTATTATAATTTATTATAAGATAACACTAAATAAATTATCAGTGTACCAAAACTCAAAGTGCTGCCTGACATTAGAATAGTACCTGCAACAAAAGCTGCAAGTTCTAAAGAAGATCTTTGGAAACATGCCTGATGTGGCCACGAAATGAGAAGAAAACGAACGTAAAAAATACCTAAACGTTAAGATGTTTTAACAACGACAACGTGGAAAAATGACCACGACAATTAAATTTAAAAAAATGAAAAGGAAATGGCGATTAAAAAAAGGCAGAGGATATAAATAGTAAAACAGAAGAAAAGAAAGATCTAGAGAAATAAAAAAAGAGATCTATCAAAGAAAAGCTTACTATTAAGATAACCATTTGAAAGAGGAGGATTAAGACCAGGGACCGAAACCGAAAAAAACCGAAAACCGGAACGGAACCGGTTTTTTTTTCCGAACCGAAACCCGAACCGGAACCGTCTTCGCTTTTGATAAAATCTGTTGGATCGGAACCGAAACCTTTATTTGCTTTCATTCTAATAACATTATATAACATATATATATATATATATATATATATGTGAGGTTATAGATTAAAATTACGTAAAACAAATAACCTCACTGGAACCGCTTAAAACCGAAAAGAACCGAACCGTTATAACTCCACGAAACCGAAACCGGAATCGGAACCATTAAAACGAAAATAGGGTGAACCAAAACCGTACCGGAACAGATATTTCATTTCGGTCCGGGTCCCTGATTAAGACACTAATTTTATTATTTATGCCAGACTAAATTTTATAATATATTTAACTTCTGTTTTGAAATATTATATGGACTAAAAAGTACTGGGGCTAAATGTTATATAATGGAAATAGAACGAATTCCGTGTATTTATCAAACATAAATAAAAAAAATCATGATCCAACAAATTTTTGTGGTTTAGTAAATTTGAATGTGAAAAAATTTACAGTATGGTATTGGTCATAAACAGATTGAACTGAATTGAAATAGCTAAGGCCCTTAAATGTTTAAATGAACATTTGCGAATGAAAATGTTTTGTGTATCTTGTATGATAATTGCGGATGATAATGCTAAAACAAAAAGACAAACGTGTAGTTATTAATGCATGTCAATGTTTGCAGATGTGTTAGCCAATCTGTAACGTGGTTAAAGTCTGGAAACAAAATTAGACTACATGTTTTGGCCAGTTTAAAAAAATTAAATAATAATAGCAGGAAAGAATTATGCCAGGTAACATTGAACTGAAAAATGAAATTAAGAAAAGAAGACAGTCTAGATAAGATTTAGATAGTTTTTTTGGGATGCACTATAATAACAACTATCTTAAAAATGAAAGAAAAATTGCAGGAAAGAGGTATCCCAGGTGACATTACTTAGGGTACCTTTTTGTATAGGTATAAAATTTTTAGGTAAGTTAAAATAACTGTTTCTTCCAAAGGCAACTATTTAAAAAATATACAAAACATATGCTAAAGGAGTAGAAGCAATTAATTATTATATCGTAAATAAAAAATCAATCTTTATTATTCAGACATCAAAATAGAAACAAAAGGAAAGAGGTATCCCAGGTGACATTGAACTGAAAAATGAGACTGGTCTTTAAAGAGTATTTTAAAGTTAAACTTAGGGTACCTTTTTGTATAGGTATAAAATTTTTAGTTAAGTTAAAATAACTGTTTCTTCCTAAAAGGCAACTATTTAAAAAATATACAAAAAATATGCTAAAGGAGTAGAAACAATTAATTATTCTATCGTGAATAAAAAATCAATCTTTATTATTCAGACATCAAAATAGAAACAAAATAAGTGTTGCAAAACATATTTGTTTTTACATTGGGTACCAACCTTTGTTCGACTAATTAACGTAAACACATTAGTTAATTAAAAACGTTTTGTTATATTTATACTTATTTTTGTAAATTAACCACTAAATAATATGCAAAAACGACATTAAATGTGCTAGTATTTTGCTTTTATAATTCATGTAATTTATTATATTTTTTAAATAGATAATTGTATAAAACAATTTCCTTAAGTAAGGGCTTGTTTGTTATGTAAATTAGTGCAACCTTTTATTTTTTGCTTAAAGGTTGTAAAAAATACATAAGGTAGCAAATAACTAAATTCACTAAAAAAAATTGATTGTTATTTATGTAAATTTTTTCTGATGCATTTTAATTAAATTTAAATTATTTATTAAAGGTTGTAATGTCAAGTTTTTGTTAAGAATTTTAACTTAAAATTGCTTAAAATACTTGGTTTAATTCAACATTTTATTTTTTGCTTAAAGGTTGTAAAAAATACATAAGGTAGCAAATAACTAAATTCACTAAAAAAAATTGATTGTATTTATGTAAATTTTTTCTTATGCATTTTAATTAAATTTAAATTATTTATTAAAGGTTGTAATGTCAAGTTTTTGTTAAGAATTTTAACTTAAAATTGCTTGGTTTAATTCTGTTATAGTAACAAATTTTGCCTGGATTTGGTTACTGTTATTTATAAAATGTAAAAGAATATTTCAATTACTGATTGAGCAATAAGAAAAAGAACTTACCTTCTGAAGAACTAATAAAAATCACTAAAACTACACCTAAATAATACAATAAATTATTTTTTGTATTCATTTTAATAGTAATTTTCTAACTTCTGTCACTTCGTTAACGACTAAGCATGTTGCCTGTAAAGTACTTTCTCTTTAAAATTCCGGCCAAGTTCTCTTTGCTAATGAATCAAGTATGTTCAAGCAGCAAGTCGATGGCCTTGCGACTAGACGAAAGGTACCTGCTTATGGATTTCTTTCCACAATAGGTGCCTCGAAGTACTTGGGTTTCTATCAACTAGATGGCTTTTGGTTTCAAAAATACATTGTTTTAGAAACAATGGAATAAATTAATATTAAACGTTGAAAAAATACCCGTAATTATTTTTTTGTCTATTTTGGAATACTTAAATACTTAAAATATTTAAATAACTATGCATTTACTTTTCACAAAGCCCTTTCAACCTTTGGAGTGCATACTTTTGCTGGTACAAATTCTGCATTGCCACCATGTCCCCAAAATTTAAGTAAACTAAATATTTCTTTTCCTTTTAAAAAGGACCAATCGAGGAATATTATCGAATAATACAGGAATATTTCTATTCCAGGAATTCAATTTTATCCCTTCTGGATCGAAAAGTCATAATTTTTCATACTTTTTCATTAAGCGGACCGAACTCCTCGAGTTTTGAAAACGCTAATCATCCTTACTTCGTGAATACGGCATTGCTTTCTTGTTAATTTAGGAGCATTCAATTTTAATATTTTCGTAAAAAAAAACAATGCACTCCAAAGGTTAAACAGTTGAATCATTTTTATTATTTTAAGCAGTTAAATGTACACAATTTTTTTAGTGGTAGTTTAAAACAATTAATTAGTTAAATGCAACAAATGAAAAACAATTGTTACCTTGGCACATAAGGTAAAATTTGTTTAAGAGACTTTATTTATAAAGGGTTGGCCATGTTTATGTTGAATTATAAAATAGCAATGAGAACAAGAAAAACTGTTTTTTTCCAACGAATTTTGCTTTATTTGATACAATATTTCTTCCGATTAAGTATGGAAAATGATTTTATTTAAGTGGCCACCTCAGCTGGCTCGGCAGTAGCCCATCCTGGAACACCAATTTTCGAGCACTTTGTCAAAAGTTTGCTGCTCTATTTAGGCAATTTGAGTTTGAATGTTTTGTTTTAAATGGTGAATAGGCTTTGTTACGGCGACTTGTGGATTTTCCGTGGCCCAAATCCTACAGTTTTGCTTGTTGACATAACCTCCGAGGTAAAAATGCGCCTTATCCGAAAAGATGATTTTTCTTGCAAAATTAGGGTCATAGTTTAACTGGTTTAAAGCCCACTCAGCAAAGCGAAAACGTTGTGGATGGTCAACTTGCTTTAACTCCTGAAAAAGCTGGACTTTCTACGCAAACATAGCGAGGTCTTTGTGCAGAATCATCCTCAGAGTGGTACGGGAAAGGTCGAGTTGTTGACATCTGCGCCGAGTTGATGTTGACGCGTTCATGCGTACATTTTTGGCCACAGCAGCGATTGCTTTAGGTGTACGTCTAGGACGAGCATGCGAAACATGTTTTATGTCCACCAGCATTCCATTTCTGCGCAATTTTTTGATCAAATTTATAATACTTTGGTTTGACGGCGCCTCATTTCTTCCAAACGCAATTTTGTTGCCGTCTCTGCGATCACAGTCACATTCAAAGTAAGTTTTTAGTATTTCGAAGCGTTGATCCAAATTTATTCGGTGCATATTTTGTAATCGGAAGGTTAAAACTAAACCACTGTCAGCAATTCATGGCGCTTAAGTTGAAAGCTTCATTAATAGCACGTAGTTAAAAATTCAACTTATAGATGGCCCACCCTTTAGATATTTACATACCATGGGAGAAAAATAGTGCTTTTCCTCCCGCGAATAGTTTGATGCCCGACGCGAAGCGAAGGGCATTAAATATTCAAGGGAGGAAACTGATTTTCCTCCTGAGGTATGTATATAGTTTTTTCTATTACATTTTAAGCGTTCCGGTTCCTTTTACTAACCCGGTAAGGGGCTATAAAATTATGACAAAATATTAAGTAGGTGTTGCGTCGCCGACGTTATGTTGACAACGGTTTCTTGCTATGGTATTTTTGGTAATACAATCATAACAGTTTTTATAAGCTGTCAGAATATTTATCATAAATTTGAAATTCTTCCTACGTTTTGAAAATGAGTTCTAGCGAAGAAGACCTTCCGCAAGATCTTGCTAAAGAGGCAATTAATTTCCTTCCTTAAAAATCGAAAGAGCGATATGAAAATGAAAACCTATAGTTTGTTAAAGGAATGGTTGGACAAGCGCGAAGTAAATCTTTTTCCTACAAAATCAAATACGGCTAGACACACGGAAAAAAATCTATACTGATTCCAAGAAAATTCAACTCTATCCAAGTATAGCTTAGTTTCCCTATTCCGCAAGTAAATTTATACTTGTTTCAAGTATCCTCATATTCTTATAAAATAAAGATAGCTTCGGTTTAATCTAAGATTACTGCTATACTAAAAATAAGAAACACACTAATTTTGAGTTAAGTATACAAATTTGTCTTCAATGAAGACTACGGTATTCTTGTTGTAACGTTAGTATGTACTTCATCAAAGTATAGTTTCTTTGTAAAATCTTTACATTATTCTTGATTTAAGAATATACTTTCTTTAAAATTTATTTATTTATACTTATTGTAAGTACACGCTTTACTTGCATAAAATGCTTGTATTCTTACTTTTCCTTTTTTTATATTTGATAAAAGTATAGTATATATTTAAAATAACTTTACACAATTCTTAAAGAAAGTGGTTGATTAGAAAAAAAAATTCCCTCGTCTAGCTACTCGGAATAATTTTTACAAAAAAAACATTCGTGACCCTGAAAAATATTTGTATTAATTATTCTACTACTACGGAAAATACAAGTGAAAGTGAAAATATAATCGCTATGACAGTAATTTAACAGTATTTTTGGCATATTATTTTAATTATTTTAATGTACTAAAGTACTAAGTATACTTATACTTATTATATATAATAGGCACTGATGTCACAATAGGTTTATTACCTAACAGTCTTAGAGGTATTAGAAAAAGTACTGTCAATTTATATAAATTCATTCTTTCACGGTTAATTAACATATATATTAGGGTGGTCCTTAGCTATAGAGGTAAAAGATATACTTTTAATATTGAATTGTCCCACCCCCCCCATTTTGTTATAACACAAGAGAAAAAAAATTACACAAAAATTTGAATGGCCAACTCAACCCCTTCACGTGCCTGTGAGGGGTTGAATTTTGACAAAATCCCCAATTTTTAAGGTTTTTGCCATTTACTCCGCAAAAATCGCATATCTCAAAAAATTTTACTCATTAAAATCTTTTCGTCTATTAAAGGTCTATAAAAATTGTCTCTTGAGATTTTATCCTAGAAAGCACCATTTCCTACACAAACCTTAAATTTGTGGTAATTATGCACAAATGCAATTTTCCACGAAATGGTGCTTTCTAGGATAAAATCTCAAGAGACAATTTTTATAGACCTTTAATAGACGAAAAGATTTTAATGGGTAAAATTTTTTGAGATATGCGATTTTTGCGGAGTAAATGGCAAAAACCTTAAAAATTGGGGATTTTGTCAAAATTCAACCCCTTACAGGCACGTGAAGGGGTTGAGTTGGCCATTCAAATTTTTGTGTAATTTTTTTTCTCTTGTGTTATAACAAAATGGGGGGGGTGGGACAATTTAATATTAAAAGTATATCTTTTACCTCTATAGCTAAGGACCACCCTAATATATATATCTATAGATACTATATTTTACATTTTATTTTTTTAAGTACCTAGGTATCACATTTTTGGTGCTATATGTAAAGGTAAGGTTTTTTAATCACAATAGTTAATATTTTTTTAAGTAGGTATTTTTATTGTCAGTAAAATTTATCTCCAGCTAAATAATATGTAAAATGAGTTTCTAAGAAGGCTACCATTATCATCGTAGATGGTTTGGTGTTAATTCTTCAATTTTTTCTCTACACTTGATCCTCAATCCTATTTTTGGAATTAATTCCTTTAAATTCTCCTCGCTTAGGTTTACCATAATATCGATATCTATCTCGTTTTCTAAAACAAAAATAATATAGCTGAATTGGAGGCTATAGCCTTTCTGCTGTTTATGTTTTATTGTCTATTACCTGTCGTATGCTATCCATTTTACACTACAGTATACCTATCCATTTTACACTACATTTTTACGATCATGCCTAGTTAATTACTTTAAATTAATGAAATATTATTTACTTACCCAAAAATGTGTCTAGTAAACATTCTAAGCCCCAATTTTTAAGTTTCTTCTCCATTATTTTTTATTAAAAATAACATCCAGACCGAAGAACACAGGACAGAACTGAACACATAATTTCTGTGACAGAAACTGCGTCTTTTCTTTTAGCGAAGCGGTCTTAGAGGGTGGACGGTATTTACTTAAGCGAAGAATAAGGTATTTGTTTTAATAATAGCTATACTTAAATACAGAATAGTGTATTCTTTGTTCTAGTCTTATACTTAAATTAAAGTATAAGCGTTCTTGTATTAAATATACATATATTTAAATAAAGTATACCGAAATTTCATACAAATATACAGAATACTTAAATCAAGTGGCAATATTCCGCTTTGAGTAAACAACTATAGAGGTCTTTCATCTAAGTATTATTGTATATTTGATTTAAGTATACCAATTTTCTTTAAAATAAAATACCTTTAAACTCAATCCAAGAATACTCATCTCAAATCAAGTAACAGTTTTTCTTAAAAATTAAGTATATCCCATTACTTAGTTTAAATGTACGCTAATCTCATAGAAATAATATATATACTTAAATCAAGTTCCTAACATGAAGTATAGAACTATTCTTAAACCTAGTAAGGGATTTTTTTCCGTGTACCTTGCAAGGTACAACAACTCTTGCTAATGTAAAATTGTTGTCCCTCGCTCGGGGGTGACTATTTTTGTGCTGAGCTCAAAGTTTAGAGTAGAATTATAAGCTTATGATAAGCCTAAATAAAAATTATCTGGTTAATTTTAAAGCACAAGCGGTATTTAGGGAAAATATTCCTTAAGTAAAAATACCTACGGAAAATACAAAAAATAGTAACTAACTAAGTAACTATATTGTAATGGTAATAACTATTTTAACGATTTTTTTTAGGGATTTTTTTCCGTGTACCTTGCAAGGTACAACAACTCTTGCTAATGTAAAATTGTTGTCCCTCGCTCGGGGGTGACTATTTTTGTGCTGAGCTCAAAGTTTAGAGTAGAATTATAAGCTTATGATAAGCCTAAATAAAAATTATCTGGTTAATTTTAAAGCACAAGCGGTATTTAGGGAAAATATTCCTTAAGTAAAAATACCTACGGAAAATACAAAAAATAGTAACTAACTAAGTAACTATATTGTAATGGTAATAACTATTTTAACGATTTACTATCTTCTCTAAAATATTACCATTGCAATTACTTTTAACCAGTTTTGTTCTAAAATATTCTAAAAACTGGTTTTGACGTTTTAAGTTTACCATACAAACAAACCTTTGTCATTGCAATATGGAATTTCCACTTATGAATTCAAATCAAATCAAATCAAATCAAAAATATTTATTTCTTAATTAATATCACAGTGTTCTTTACAAATATGTCAATACAATGGTAGTAATATAACATGTCAGGATTATTTTAATAACATTATTATTATTATTAATTCAGTCCCTTTAACATTGTTACAACAATCCATGAGTAATAAATAGCTTACCTAACTATGCAGTTCAGTCATTTTATTGGTTCTAATAATAATGAATTATTTTCTAAAAATTATGACAGGCACTCTGCATATAATTAGACTATTTAATACTATTTTTTATAAATTAAAAACTAGATGAAACAGATAATTAAACCATTATAAATATTAAAAAGTTGATAATATATTTTATTCTCCCCATAACTTTGGGAATACTACTAAGTATAACAAATATAAAAGCTTTTATGATGATTTCTATATATTTTATAATATTTATTGTTATTACAAAAACAAAGTCATTGGATTATGACGCAAAATGCACGAATGATCTGTTGAAAACATTTATTTTTGAAAAAATGCAAGAATCAAAACCAGTTTCAATTATTTTAGATGATGATTATTTTATTCAAGATTTTGTTTTGCCTAATTTTATAAACAACTTTACATGGCCATTATATATAATAAACATCACTAAATTAACAGATTTTATAAAAAAACACGATCGTCATTTAAATTATGTAATACATATACAAAATAGAAAGCAGTTGGTAACTACAATAAACTATCTTAAAGAAGGGGATGCTCTTTGGAATCAGCATGTGAAATTTTTAATATTGGTAACTAATTATGAAGGGGACAGTGTCCAAGAAATTATTGATGTTATTCAATGGGAGGATCTTAGTTCAATTATTATAATGGATAAACATGTGTTTGTGGTCAAAGGTACTAATTGTGTATTGGGAAAATGTTCTTGGAGTAGTTGGAATGGACAACTACGTTTTTGTGTATCTCCAAAATTAATTCAGAGTATACCCAAAAAAACATTTACCGTGTTGTTCATATCAGGTGGAACATGTATGATAAATATCCGCAATAACTCTATAGCTAAATACAATTATTTTAAACAAAGAGGAATTGAGTATAGTATTCTAGCAGTATTGTCAGATTTGCTAAATATTAGGTTTAAATTTATTAAATCTGGTAACCGTTTTGGCACTGTATTGGAAAATGGAACTTCCACAGAAACCTTTGAACTATTCATTAAAAATAAATATGACATACTGGGAGCGTGTTTAAATTTATTTACTGTAAGAACACTTAAATTGTATTATTCATATCCAATATTAAGTATGGGAATGTATTGGCTTGTACCACATAAACATATACAAGTAAAGTTAATTAATTTTATGACATATTGGTATACTGCAGGTTTGCTTTTATTAATAATTATTATTAACAGTTTTTTAATATACTTTAGTGAACAATTTTCTAATCGCTCCATATCATTTAAAACTGTTATATTACTTGTATATTTTTCCATAATCGGGACTCCAACAAGGATACCAAAACATGGTTCCCTAAGATTATTTATTTCATTGGAACTAGTATTAAATATTTTTACAACCGTATTTATTATCACTGCTCTTACTACCAGTTTATCAAAAATTAATTATAAAGAAACATATGACTCGGAAGCAAACATCTTGAATGATTTGGTACCTGTTGTTTATGAAACAAACATAAAATTGTTTGAAGATTCACCCTACAGATCAAAACTTCAGTTATGCAATAATACTAGTGAATGTATCTGGAAAGTGGCAAAATACAAAATGACTGCTTACTTCTACACCACTCTAAATTTAAATATTTTATTAAATGCATATAGTAGTAAGACTGGAAATACATTATTACATAGCATTAAAATGAGTTCGCATCTTCCGATTTCGATATATTTTAGACGGGGATTTCCATTTTATGAAAAAATGTACAACAAACTGATTTATATGAACGATGCTGGATTTTTGGACAAATTCAAAAAGGACATAAATGTTCTTTTAAAAGAAGATTCCTTAATAACACACAAGGAAATTGGATTAAATGATTTAAAGCACCTAATTAAATTTCTTTTATTAATTTATTTGTTGGCCATTTGTATTTTTATTTTAGAGTTATTTGGTCCAAAATTATTTAAATAAAAATGTCTTATTGTTTCTAAGATGCATGTACAGCTGTACAACCTAATGTGAATGTAATTAAATAGTGTTAAGTAACAGGGAACCAAACGTCACTCAATAATAGCGTCCGAGTGTATTATTATAGTGTTCATTCTAGTTTCAAAGTTTTAATTTTATTTTTAAATTGCTTTAAATAACTACTTTAAAACTTTTAATTTCTCACAATGTTTTTTCTTCAATTTTTGTAAAATAAGTTAATGTGTTGATTGGTTCCTTGTGGACTAAATTAAACTATTAATTATTGCCTATAAAGAGTTAGCTCAACCATGAGTCTGTATTGAAATTTAGAAAATATATTTGCTTATATATGTAGTTCTGTATTATTTTCTATATTTGAGTTTAGAATTTTGTCGCACTTAACTAAGGTTAAATGTCGAGGGCTATTGCAACATTGGACACGGTGGTCCTCAAGGGTGAATAGGTTAACCAAAAATGTAGCCAAAAAATATTCACTACATCTAATTGTACTCCACTTAGGCTCTCTAAAACCATTTTTGGGTAAATCGCAGCTGATCGAAAAGTTGATTTTTTTAGTTTTTAAAGAAAATCATGGAATTTTAGTAGGTTTTTTTTGGTTACATTTTTTTATATCAAAAGTTTGTGGAATTTTAATCATTCTTTAATCTTCTCAATAACATTTAGTAGTATTTATTAATTGAAATCATAGTTTAGTATCAAAAGTAGGTAGGCTAAGACTACTGTGAAATACAATATAATTTTTCAATTACCAAAGGGTGCCATGAAATCTAATAAAACAAAATATGTTGTTATGACAACACGTCAATTGTTATTGAACAGAGAAAATAAGTTTTATTTAGATGTTTGTGCTTGTTGTGTTATTTAAAGTAGTGTTTTAAGTTCAAAGTAATAATGCAAAAAGTCTGGCTGGTGGATTTTGGGTACACCAATATCTCAGTTATTAGACATGGTACCCATATGCAATTTATAATTCACTAAAGTTTATCAACAAATTTCAAAATTTATTTAAAAAGTTCGAGTATTACAGATTTTAAAATGTTTATTAATTCTATTTCTAAATAAAAAAAAAATTAGAAATGATATAAAATCTGTAAATCTTGGACTTTTTAAATACATTTTGAAATTTGTTGATAAACTGCAGTGAATTATAAATTGCACCACTTTAATTTGAATTATCTTAATTTGGGGGGCATGAGGCTGGTTGGCACACTAAAAAACTAAATATTTTTCCCAAACTTCAGAACTTGTATATAATGTCTAAAAACTGAGATATGAGTATGTCCAAAATCCACCAGCCGCCACTTTAAGATAATCATGAAGAAAACCGATCGAAAGTTTGTGTTGTCTGCGGCAGGAAGTTAGTTTTTGGTAAATGCAATCCATGTATATTAAATAATAGCCTATACAATTTGATAAATTTAAACTGCTTTAAATTTGACAAAAATGACAGTAGATATCCCAATGCAGTATGTGTTTGTCTTTATATGATAGGAGACAGAATATCTTAAAAAGACCTCTTCCCAAAAAAGAACCGGGTTTTGACAAAATTGTGCTGCATCCAAGAACGAGACTCACTATGTCACCATCTACCTGTCGACTATGTACCATTGCCAGTTTTAAAGGTCACAAACCAACACGCAAAAATCCTAAATGGAAGAACAAAAAAGCAAATTTTAGAACATGTGAATGCTGCAAAAAGTTGGTAAAGGAATTTCCTACAATTGCAGTAAGCACAATTCTGTTGTCTGTTGTCTCTACTGTTTTTCTGATATTAATGAATCAAGAAATGGCACTTCAAATGTTGGTTTATATAGAACTTACCTGGGAAAAATATAAAATTAATCGTTTGGACAATGCAAGCTATGGTTTGAGTTTGAGAAAAGCAGTGGTAGATTTTTCTTTTTGTCATTTGTAGGTTTAGTTATTAATGTTTCATGTTTTGTAAAAGTAGTTACCTAATGTTATTGAAAAGATGAGATGTTTATTCGAGTGTAACCAAAATTACACATATTTTTGATATAACAAAAAAAACTAATAAAATTCCATGATTTTCTCTAAAAACTAAAAAAATCAACTTTTCGATCAGCTGCGATTTACCTAAAAATGGTTTTAGAGAGCCTAAGTGGAGTACAATTAGATGTAGTAAATAGTTTTTGGCTACATTTTTGGTCAAACTATTCACCCTTGAGGACCGCCGTGTGGAAGAAAATTGTGAAAAGTTGAATATTTTACATAAAAAAACGCTGGCAAGAACAACAAGGGACCTTTCAGACGAGGAGCAGGGAAGGTATCTAATGCAAATGAAGACTTTCCCATTAAACACATCAGTCAAATCCTTTCAAAACCGCTGTGGATCAATAGAGGAAATATTATGTCCAGGATCTCTCAGAACAACTTAAATGCGTTTAAAACAAGCTGGATAAAAAGACGTTCAATCTTCGAATAATGTAAGGCTACGTTTATCTTCCTAGAAATTTAAGATTCGAGGAAAATTATACGTGGGCGCTTTTTTGTCAATATTTGAGCAGCGTTTGCTACCACATTCCAGTAATGTGGCAGCAAAATGATGAGTGATTAACGGACGAGTATGACATGGACATTTTAGGCAACATGATGTTACCATCAGTAACCCTAACAATTTTACCTTCTAAGAATGCATTCGAATGTAAGAAAATATTTATTGCAGCCACTAGTCTACTGCAATTTATTATTTTGGATACAAATTGCTGTAGACTGTAGTGGCTAAAAAATTTATTTTGACATTTCTAAAATCAATTTAAAAGTATAAAATGCAATTTTGAGAGAATATATAGGTATATTATTTTATAAAATATGATTATTTAATTTTATAATGTTAAGTTAAAAAATTCTCACAAAAAATTATTTTGAACTATAAAACTGATTTATATAAAATAATTTGTCAAAATTTTAACTTTTGGACTTCTACTGTTCCTATTCTTACTGATTCTGATGATGATTTTAAGGCATTTATAATATGTATAAATTTTAATAGGTCCATAAATGAAACTTTATTGTCAACACTGGAAATTCAAGTAAATGAATATGAACTATGCATATTGGCACATAAAATTAATTTAGACCAACTGGGTAGTTGCAAACTACTTTGTAAGGCTAGTAATTTATTATTTATTGCGTTAGGTCCAAAATAAAATTTGTTATGTCTTAGATCCATCTAACCTCAATCTTTGATTTTTTAATAATTGTAGGTTCATTTTATTTATCGTTTAAAAATAAAATTCTGCCTTAATTTATGTACAGATTGGAGATATACTGTTTAATGTCATTCGGCCAAGAAGGTCTTTTAGTACTTTGCTCAATTAAGCTTAGCACAAAAAGGCTCACTTCTTGCCAAGAAGTTCTTGGCCCAATGAATTAGCAACTAATATTTGATATGTATGTTTATTTTTGTATGTTATTTATAAATACATTATGTATTTTTAATTATTAATATTAAGTTAAATTTTTTCGCTCCTTGCAGAAAAGTTTGTGTTTTTTTCGAGCCTTTTAATCACTAATAATTGTGACCACTTTTAATCAATAAATGTTATTTTGTAAATAGAACACCAAATATTCTCATATTTACCTATTTTAATGATTGTAGGCTTTTAAATTATTACATTAATTAAATTTGTATTTATTCCACATAATAATGAAAAAATCCAAAATGATATAGATTTAAATTAATGGCAGTTTTGCAATCTGGTTTGTATAAAAAGGTTAGATGCAACGTGCATTTTAATTTTTATTGTAACAATTTACAAAATAATTTTAAATTTATACCATTTGTTTGCAAATAAAAGGAAAACGTTTATAAATACATATTCAAAATTGTAGGTTTGTAAGTTTTTAATAAAAATTATGTAAACATCATCGTTATCGTTTACAAAATTATATTAACCCTTTATAGGGCAAAAGATAGATAGATAGATAGTTTATTGATCCAAAGGGTATATTTACATATGTATAGAACAAGTCAAAACATTTTAATATAATATACAACAAATAAATGTAGATAACAACATAGAAACATTATTAATTCCAAAGATAAATACGTTACAGTTACAGTTACATCATGTTATATTTGAACATCTTTTAATTTAATTTTAAAAGCATTTACCCTATAAAAAGCATGACTTATCAGGTAATCTCGCAGTCTTTTCTTAAATGCCTTTGTTGGAAGGCATGTCATATCAGCAGGCAACAAATTAAATAGAGTTGGGCCGTAATAATTAAAACAGTTTCGAATGGACTCCACGAGTATTTGGACCCAAGGTAAGTACATGCGTATCATAATTTGACAATCTATCCCTGGTAGCACAAATCGAATCATAAATGAGGAGACTGGGAAAAGTTAATAATCCCATTTGGGTAAACTTATGCTGGATGTCGTCTCGATATCTGCTACCAGACATCGTTCTTACAGCACGCCTCTGAAGTCCAAACACTCGGTCTGCGTGTGCACTGAAACCCCAGATTGTTAAGCCATATCTCATGTGTGACATAAATAATGAGTGATAGGCATTTATTAAAACTTCGTACGGAACCACATCCTTAAGATTACGGAGGAGGAACACAGTTTTATTTAGCTTCAATGACAGTTGGTCAATATGATATTTGAAGTTCAATTTTTGATCAAAATATACTCCTAGGAATCTTGGACACCCACCATTATCCACAGTAATACCCCTACACGGAAAAAAATCCCTTACTAGGTTTAAGAATAGTTATATACTTCATGTTAGGAACTTGATTTAAGTATATTTATTATTTCTATGAGATTAGCGTACATTTAAACTAAGTAATTGGATATACTTAATTTTTAAGAAAAACTGTTACTTGATTTGAGATGAGTATTCTTGGATTGAGTTTAAAGGTATTTTATTTTAAAGAAAATTGGTATACTTAAATCAAATATACAATAATACTTAGATGAAAGACCTCTAGTTGTTTACTCAAAGCGGAATATTGCCACTTGATTTAAGTATTCTGTATATTTGTATGAAATTTTGGTATACTTTATTTAAATATATGTATATTTAATACAAGAACGCTTATACTTCAATTTAAGTATAAGACTAGAACAAAGAATACACTATACTGTATTTAAGTATAGCTATTATTAAAACAAATACCTTATTCTTCGCTTAAGTAAATACCGTCCACCCTCTAAGACCGCTTCGCTAAAAGAAAAGACGCAGTTTCTGTGTTCAGTTCTGTCCTGTGTTCTATGGTGGTATACCACGCTATAGCGTGTGTACGTGTCGGCACCGGCAGTTCGTTTTTTCCTTCTTCGGTCTGGATGTTATTTTTAATAAAAAATAATGGAGAAGAAACTTAAAAATTGGGGCTTAAAATGTTTACTAGACACATTTTTGGGTAAGTAAATAATATTTCATTAATTTAAAGTAATTAACTAGGCATGATCGTAAAAATGTAGTGTAAAATGGATAGCATACGACAGGTAATAGACAATAAAACATAAACAGCAGAAAGGCTATAGCCTCCAATTCAGCTATATTATTTTTGTTTTAGAAAACGAGATAGATATCGATATTATGGTAAACCTAAGCGAGGAGAATTTAAAGGAATTAATTCCAAAAATAGGATTGAGGATCAAGTGTAGAGAAAAAATTGAAGAATTAACACCAAACCATCTACGATGATAATGGTAGCCTTCTTAGAGACTCATTTTACATATTATTTAGCTGGAGATAAATTTTACTGACAATAAAAATACCTACTTAAAAAAATATTAACTATTGTGATTAAAAAACCTTACCTTTACATATAGCACCAAAAATGTGATACCTAGGTACTTAAAAAAATAAAATGTAAAATATAGTATCTATGTTAATTAACCGTGAAAGAATGAATTTATATAAATTGACAGTACTTTTTCTAATACCTCTAAGACTGTTAGGTAATAAACCTATTGTGATATCAGTGCCTATTATACTTAGTACTTTAGTACATTAAAATAATTAAAATAATATGCCAAAAATACTGTTAAATTACTGTCATAACGATTATATTTTCACTTTCACTTGTATTTTCCGTAGTAGTAGAATAATTAATACAAATATTTTTCAGGGTCACGAATGTTTTTTTTGTAAAAATTATTCCGAGTCGCTAGACGAGGGAATTTTTTTTTCTAATCAACCACTTTCTTTAAGAATGTGTAAAGTTATTTTAAAAATATACTATACTTTTATCAAATATAAAAAAAGGAAAAGTAAGAATACAAGCATTTTATGCAAGTAAAGCGTGTACTTACAATAAGTATAAATAAATAAATTTTAAAGAAAGTATATTCTTAAATCAAGAATACTGTAAAGATTTTACAAAGAAACTATACTTTGATGAAGTACATACTAACGTTACAACAAGAATACCGCACTCTTCATTGAAGACAAATTTGTATACTTAACTCAAAATTAGTGTGTTTCTTATTTTTAGTATAGCAGTAATCTTAGATTAAACCGAAGCTATCTTTATTTTATAAGAATATGAGGATACTTGAAACAAGTATAAATTTACTTGCGGAATAGGGAAACTAAGCTATACTTGGATAGAGTTGAATTTTCTTGGAATCAGTATAGATTTTTTTCCGTGTATGAGTAAAGTAAACTCTTGATGTCTTATCTTTATTAAGACTTAAGGAATTGGCACAGAATCAGTCATTGAGTTTGTCCGTACTATTTTTAATACGTGCGTTTAGATTATTCAAGTCATTATGTGCTGAGATAAGGGTGGTATCATCTGCAAATAAGACCAGGTCATCTTCAGGGACCGACTGAGCAATGTCATTCATATGAATTAGGAATAGTATGGGACCAAGAACACTTCCCTGCGGCACACCTATCGATATATGAGCCTTTTTTGACTGTACTGTTGCCTATTTTCTATAAATGATTTTACTAGTGATAGGCTTAAGTGGTTGAATCTATACGTCGTTTTTAGTTTGTTTGGGAGTACGTTATGAGGCACACAGTCGAAGGCTTTTTGCAAATCAAAGAGTACACCACAGACAACGTCCCCGTTCTCCATACCGTTCACAACAATGGACAATAGATGTTCCATAGCCCCAGTTGTGGACCTGTTTCTTCTAAAACCATACTGATTTCTATAAAATAAGTTGTTAGTTTCAAAATGTTGAACAATTTGGTTTTAAGATTACTTTCAAAGATTTTAGAAAAAAACTGGTAATATGGCTATGGGCCTAAAATTGTTGGTTGGGCCTAAAAGGGTGGCATTAAAAATATTGAAATGAGCTTTGGTGAGGAGTTTACAAACAAGTTCAGTTTGATCATAGTACATTCATTTTTTTTACCTGCCCCAAACTCAAAATTTTTGGTGGGACAATATTGCCCCAAAAGGCTCTAAACTCAAAATTTTGGTGGGATAATATTGTCCCAAAGGGCTCTTCATCTCTTTGAAATGAAGCCACTTAAAACTTTTATATTTTTTCCAAACGCGTACCTACATAAAATGAACAAGAAAATGCATAATAAAACAAATAAATTAAAATAAAAATTATTTTATACATGAAAAAGAAATAAGAAAACGTATAAAATACAAATAAAACAATACATAAATACCTCTTCTAAAAATGTGTGTGGACTTGATAGGCATATTTTTTATATTTTGTCAAATATCTTCCAAGCCAAAATAGGCATTACTTTGAAACTTGTAGATATTATTACAGAAAACCTTGTAGAAATAGGATAAGTTGATGTATTTCAGCTAATCATTTAAAACTAATGGCAATTTTTTTCTAAACTTTATATAAAAAATCGTTACTGGAGCCATTGTATGTTTCTAAGGCCGAAATATAAGAAGTACGAGTAAGTAGCCAATATTAAATATTAAAAATCCATTAAACTTACCTTAATTTACAACACTACACACCTGCACAATGTAAAGCACTTTTTAGGTGAGAATAAACAAACCGTTTTTTAATTTTAAATGTGATAATTTAAAAAATCATCTTCCCTATGGACACAGGGACAAATACGTCCCACATTGGCACTTTTTATCGCCCTCTATCAAACTGCGGTCACACTAAGGCAATTCAGCGGTCGGTATCTGCTCTACAGTCAGGGCCGGGCCTAAGGGGGGTGTAGGGGGGGGAGTCGCCCCCCCCAAAGTCTTGGCAGTTGGTTCCAAATCCAAACACGGTTGGCAAAATCTATAGTATTTGGGTCGGTTGGTTGGGTATACCTACCCTACCAACCAACCCATCACAATAAATAAAATGAAATATAATTTTTAAACTTTACCTACATATTACAAAATTATAATTTTTAATCTATTGTAACCTCCTATAATCGTTACCGTCAAGAAAATTGTATTGGTCAACCTTATTTTTATTAAAGGACATTATATTTCACACAAGCGGCATGTACAGTCGGCACCGCCTCGCGGCTTTGTCTTTGGTTTTGGCGGCGTTTGACTCTTTTTACGCACCGCAATTTTCGGCGTCTTATTTGTCTAGATTATTATTTAGTTGAAGCTTATCTAAGCTTAGTAAAACTAGTGTCAATAAATAGGAATTAGTTTTTTTTTTAATATGGAAAACAAAGCTAAACCGGGCCGAGTTCTAGTAAAATGCTCATTATGTGGATCTGTGTTTAACAAGGACTATAAAAAAATGCATGAGAAAAATATTCACGGTGTAAATTTGGTTAAAATTAAAATTGTTGCTGTTCCGGATAATCCACTTACATTGGCAGCAAATCAAAAAAATAGAGAACGAGAATCAATCCCATTGACTTCGAAAGAGCATGCTAATGGTAGGTAAAGACATTCTTTATCTACACTTTACAGCACTTTACATACATGATAAAACTACTGAAAATTTTTACTATTACTACTAAAGTATCGATAAAAAAATAAGTTGGTTTTTTTATCGTCTCCACCCCCCCCCAAAAAGTGTGCCTCGGTACGGCCCTGTCTACAGTGTCCTACGCATCTGCTAAAACAGGTGGGACACATCTCGTCCAAAGGACTTCTGTCGGAGCAGGGGTGGGACAATAACGTCCCAATACCCTATAAAGGGTACTCTTTATAGGGTATTGGGACGTTATGCATTAAAAATCACTGGGTTTTTATATTTTTTATGAATAATAATAATATTACATATATTTATTCTTTTTACAAACATATTATAAGTAGGTCAAGTCAATAATAATTTTACAAAAATATTCTAGTAATAGGTAATAAACATTACAAATTTAGATATAAATAAACAATATAAAGAAAGTAACCCAGTAAATTTAAAATAATAAATATGTTAAAAAAGTGTTTTGCATAAACTTTCAGAAAATTAAAACTTGCCACTTGGGGAATACTTTTATTATAAGTTTAATTAAATGAATTTATAGATAATGTGCAGTATTCTGAATTTCTGAACGCATCCAACAGTGTGAATATATTTTTTAACAAATCTACTGCCATTGAGTGAAGAAATCTATCAATCCTTTTAAACATGTTGTATGACTTCATCTATGTTTGTCGTCTCGCCCTTTTATTTCCATTTTAAAATTTTGGATGCAACTTTAATTATGGATGCTTCCCTTCACGGAGAAAATAAAACAGTAACCATTAATGTGCAGAATACTTATCCACTCAATATGCAATGACAACGCCGACGTCCATGTACTATTAATATTCAAACAATTTCTAATAAAACCTTACTGGTTACTTTGACAAAAGCAATGGTTATTTTTGTCGCATCTTAAGTATACTTATAGTGCCAGGAACTATAGTGAGCAATATTCTGCATATTAGTTTATGGAGTGGTTTACTGTTTTGCGCATCAACGGTTATTGTTTTATTTTCTCCGTGTAAAAAAAGCAAAAAAGTAAAAGTATCTAAATACTTGTTCAAGGTAACTGTATCTGACAGATACTATCTGTAACTAGTTACTGCACTAAAACTTGTATGTAAAATTATGTAACTGTTACAACACTGCTAATGCTACAGCTTGCAGCTAAGCAAGATAACCAATTAATGCAAGTATTTATAACAAGACAAAAAAACAAGAGCCAAATACTGATGGTTTAGTTATATTTTTTTATAACTGAAGCCCTGATCACTTTGGTAAAATAATTAATGACGCTGAAATTATTTTAATGATAACCAGTTAGTAGCTACACTCAAGAATATTGTAAACTTAAAGTTAACGTAGAAAATAAATCCAAAACTACTGTTATGTAGGTACAGTATTCCCCACATTGACACCCCATCACTAGTTCCATCTGCCAGCCGCCGTTTATCTGTTATATTTTACATTAATCCAAGAGATGAACATGGAAGGACAAAAAGGTGACTTAAATCTAAATGAAAACAGTTTCATTTACATTTTTCTTAATACGAGTTTTTTATAAAATGGGAATAAAAGAATTAGGAACTAATTACCAATTATGGTTATTGTACCTACTTATTCTGATTATTCAAATAAAAGCCATAATAATATTAAAATATAAATTGATTAAAATTAATAAATTTGCATTGATTTTCTGGGTATGCACTTTATTTCATTAATATATTCACTCAAATTGAGATTTTATATTGCTGGAATGTTTAAAAAAACACGTTTAACTGTGCATTTATTTATAAAAAATGTACCGAACTGATAGGGATGTTGACATACTTACTAAATAAAAAAGTTTGCGATTTCAGGGTGAATTAAAATCGTAATCCTAGTTAAAACGTGCGAGAAACTTGCAATCCATTTTGATAATACTGTCATGGCATGCCGTCCTGATAAATAAATTGTGTAGGTATCTAGATGTAAATACACTATTAAAATATAATGAGGATCTACCCACGTTTTTCTTAAGGAAACTAAACGTTTATTGCGCCTCTGCGAAGCTCTGTCCTGCTTAAATAAATTCCGTAACTAAGTAGATACTTTTTTCAACGGGGTTTTATGGGGATCTAACGTTCTATGTAGATACCCACTTTATTCATCGGGGAAAGTACAGGCCTACTCTCTTATAAAGTAAATTAGTCAAAAATGACGAATTGTCATAGCGAAAAAGCAGCCACTAATAATTGCAGTCCACATCAATTTCTATCCCGGACATTTAACAGTCAATTCCTATGTAATATTGTCTGCTGAATCCGAAAATACCGTCAAAAGTTATGAAAATAGAGCAGTTTTTGAGATATAGCCAATTCCATATTATACGAAAAAAATGACTTTATCTCAAAAACTTTTATAACTTTTGACGACATTTTCGGATTCAGCAGGCAATTTAACATATAAATTGACTGCTAAATGTCCTATATTAGTGGCTGCTTTTTCGCTATGACATTTTTGACTAATTTATTTTAAGTTATTAAAATAATACGCAGAATGGCAAATCTTTTTAAATTTATTTAAAAAACATAAATAAAATAAATTACAATAAAATATAATAGTGCCCTCTTTGAATAGATATTCGTGGCTTCGACACATATTCACATATTCATTAAGGATCCCCTGTACCATGGATTATTTGGTCTTAGCGAACCCATTTTATGAGGTGGCAATCCGTTTCTGACCCTTAATTGCTGGTTATTGTTGATTGCCCTTAGATGGGGAATGTCTTTAAAAAATAATTCCTCTCTGTATAAAACTCTGGCTGCTCTTTTAGCTGCTTCTCCAGTTAAAAGAAAAGGATCTGAAAATAATAGATTTAAAGTTTAGTAAGTCTATTTTCTTATAAAGAGACATTCATATTTGACAAATTATTAATTATAGATAATTTTACTAAGATTATCTATTCATAACGCAATGCCTGAAAATACCCAATTACATTCATAAAAGTTTGTTTTGTGTTGGTGTTTACGGTTCAAAACTTATAAAACAATTTTTTTTTATAAAACCCTGTAACCCCGTATAACTTAACTTTATAGAAATAAAAATATAGTCCATCATTTCAATTTTTACAACCTTTATGGTACACCCTGCATAAAAATAAAAGATTATCAAAACAAGTTACTGTTTAGGTACTTGCCATTAATAGGTGAATGTTCTACTGGAGGTCCATGATTTATAGCAAATGGCGTAAAAACTATATCTGAAAAATCAAACCCATTGGATAAGGGAAACCATTCGTCGCTCCAGTCATCCAAATCGTTTATATACAAGTGTCTATATGTTCTGTGTGGAATTCTTATAACAGGTTTGCTGTTAAAGAATTGAATATGCTCAAAGGTTCCAGAAAAAACTAAGGTGATGTGTGTGGCAATTATGAACAACTGAGGATACAACTGAAAATAAAAAAAATATGTTTACTATATATGAAGTGCATAAAATATACTTTAAATATAACAGCATTGGGTTCGAATCCCACCAGGGGTATGGCTGTTTATTTGTATTTGTCCTATTGTGTAAGAGTCCTTCGGAGGGGACTTTAAGCCCGCGGTCCGTTCCTACCCCTAACCCGCACAAGCCATTCAGTTGGCTTCTGGGACTTCTTAGGAAGTAAGGGTGGAACTAAAAGAGCACTTTTGTATAAAATAGCACTTTTGTATAAAAGAGCACTTTTGTATAAAAGAGCACTTTTGTATAAAAGAGCACTTTTGTATAAAAGAGCACTTTTGTATAAAAGAGCAATTTTGTATAAAAGAGCACTTTTGTATAAAAGAGCACTTTTGTATTAAACATCGATATAACTTTAAATTATGGCCATCGCAACGCAGTGTAGTTTTTTATTTTAAAATCCTAGATTATTCATCATGCATACAAAATTTTTTTAGCGGGGTCGCGTACATTGTCGGCACGCGCTGTGATATAGGCGACATTCATCAAAGAATAAAAAATTATTCATATTTCCGATTTTGTTATTAAAATAAAAAAGGGTACTCTCAGTCACGTCCCACCCAATTAGCAAATATAGTTCCCAGTCCTTTTTAAATGTCACTGCCCCTAAAGTATAGTTCCTAGACCCACCCTGCCACTTAAAATGTTACTCTATAAGGAATAGTCACTTTGAAGTATATTTCGAGAGTGACTGGTTAGTGCCTACCTACCATAAAAGTGGAAAATAAACACACCGATTGCAAGTGGCAAACATGTAATTTAAAGAAGTGGCTGGAACTACCTGAATCTTCGAATATGACACCATAAAAGACCAAAAACTTTATAGTAACTTTTTAAAGTAGCGGTCACTAACAAGTGCTACCATAATGCCTCCATTAAGTTTTTGTTACTTTATAGTAACAATTTAAGTTACGGGGTAGTCGCGGCCACGACACCTGGTTACCTCTAATTTATAGTAGCATTGAAAGTAACAAAATGGTTACTGCGACCTTCCTAGGTCACTATAAAGTAGCCGTCGCTTATCCTTTGCCACTAAAAAGTCGCGGGGATCAAAAATGGCTACTTAATAGTGACCATAACTTAATATACCCTAATAAATGTAATTGCCTCAGATTGCATATATGCCTATATGTTACGCACTATAGTGTGCTGCTCTGTTTTGGTGTTTTCTTTTCTTGCTTTTAAGCTTTATTAAAATTCTGTAAAATGCCTAAGGTAAATAAAAAGAAATTTAGATATTCTAGTACTTTCTATCAAAGAATTAAACAAAAGGAATCACTGGGAGCCGAAGCATCAACATCAGAAACAAAAACTACATCTTTCTATAATCCTACTGATGAACATCATAAATCAGGTAGTGACATTTTTTAAGCTGTTTAAAGTACCTATTCACATTCAAAGTTGATGCATGTTCTGACTTCTATACCTGAGTCAAGTGTTCAAATCTCGTTCTGATCGAGGTGCTGATGAATATTATTAATTCTATCTTACGTGAACGTTTTCACCTTAATAGTCTTTAAATATTTTGTAATGAATAGGAATTTAATATAAGAAATTCAAGGTGCTAAGTATTTTTAATGGGTCAAGTTTATCAATACTTCCCTGAAGTATTTGCAGTAAAAGTTGATGTATGTTCTAATTTCTACACCTCAGTCAAGCGTTCAAATCTTGGGCTGATGAATGTTATTCATTCTGCCTTACTTGTAGGTATTTGGGCTATGTAAAAATAAATATTGTATGCTCTCTATTTAAGTCGTGGATTCAAATTCGAAGATTAAGTGGAAGAGAACGTTTCAAGATTTAAGAGAGTAATTAATAAACCTAGAAAAAACGACACGAGACGGAAGTGACGTCATAAACGGTGTGGGTCCTGTTTTTTTATAATAATTAATTTTTTTGAAAATAAATGAATAATTGTCATGTGATCATAAGAATTGCAATAACCAGTAAAACATTAGGTTTGATAATATTCAATTTGCATTTTACAAAAAATATGATTCTCGCGTCGCCAAACGGGAACTTCAAAGGACAAGGCGGAACGTTATAGTGGCACGCCGCGATCGGTGTAGCATAAACTCTGCAATTAAGTGGCAATTTAGTGGCGCAGGGAACTTTCTTGGAAAAAATCACTTTATGTTCCAAAGAATCGTGGACCATGTAGTTCCCAAAAAGTTATTGTTTCCATAAAGTCGTCTCTGGGTAGTTGCAATTGTCACTTTATCAATCCGAAGATTTTAAAGTTCCAAACGGGTAGGGTTGGCCTAATATATTATTGTTCCCGGTACTTTGTGGAAGCATATGGAACTATAAAGTATTTTTCGGATTAAACGGCCATATTTTTTTCATGACTTTTCAGACGAACAGCCAAATGGCTCAAACATTTTGCGTTTTTAAGCTAAATATACCTAAACTAAAGATTTTTTCCTTAGATATTTTGTTATTTGTGACGGTGGACTAATATTTTAAAGTTTCACGCCAGTTTTAAGCAAATTAATTTTTTTTTAATTACTACATGAGTTTCTATTGCAAATAATTTAATAATTTGAAATGTTTTGAAAGGCGCTCGAAAATTTTGTCATATAAACCCACTATTTTATTCAGTAAAGTCGATTGCGTTTTGGAATTGACCCACAACAGGCGTTAAAATCGCATGGTAAATAACAAAAAAATAATAATGGCTTCCATAATTACTTTCCATCATGACATTTATTTTTATGAAGTGTGAAACTGAAGAGGTCGCTGCGAATAAAGTTTAACAGTTTAATAAAAGTTCTACATGTCGGTGGCAAAACACTAGGCTGCCACGAACCCGCGACTAGGCAGCTTCGTAACAGATAAGTTGCATTCAACGGTAGGCTACTTTATAGTGCCATATCGCAGTAACTCTTTTAGTGGCAAAAACTACCCAAGACACTACCCGGCTACTCAAAATCTTTCCCCATTTTGGTCGCAGTTACTTAGCAGCTACGAATATACAACGTAGCCGCCGATGGTCACCGCCCCCTTTGTAGTGGCTTTGATAGTAGCAGTTACGTATCTGCCACCATAAATGCTAGTTGGGCAGTACTTGACAGAAGACCTATCGTAGCAGCGCGAGCTCTTAAAACCTAAAACGTAAAAACCATATCCAACAATAACTTCTCATAACTGCAAAAAAACTATAGGTAACAGCCATAACCATCAAATATTCTCTCAAAAAGTGCAAACAAATTATAGTGTAACAACTACTGTGAGTACAAACTACTCTACGGTCATGAATGAGTTAAGTGTTAAGTGATAAGGAAGAGTTAAGCGACAAGTGCAAACTAATATAGTGAAACGGTCAATAAAGAGTTAAGTGTTAAGTGACAAGAAAGAGTTAAGCTTCTGAGCGGTCGCACCACCTGTCAACCGGACGATTTTCACTGGCCAAACAAAAGAGGTCAAATAAGGGAGGAATAGGCCATCTTCAAAAATTTGATAAGTATCCTCAACTCATCTGTATGACCTAACAGATAATTTGCAAAATTAAACAAGACAAGGCACACTGCCTAATCTCTACAAAAAAACATTAAACATCGGTAACAATAAAAATATTAGAAAACTTCCCAACCGAATCTATCACGGCATCCACCAAAGCTGAGTGGGACAATAAATCTGTCAACAAAACAGTCCTAGATTAACAAAAACGAGACCAAATAAGCATTTGACACTTAGAACCAGTGGCGGCTCGTGGGTGTACAGGAGGGTGAGGCTACATAAGGTTAATTTTGTCTAAATACAAATAAATTTCCACGTCACCCGGGAGGTATTATTCTGCGACGCGTTGACCTTTTTTAAAATGGAGGTCATCGCCGATAGCCCTACTAAACCATTATAAATAAAAAATAAAGTCTAAAAAACAAAACAAACAAAATATCACATCAAAGACTACTTTTAATCTTAAAACTTAAAAATATATTCTTAAAACAGTTAAAAATAAATAAATTAATCAAAAAATAAAAATAAAACTAAAAAGTCGACCCCTACCTAAGTATTAAAAAATATAAAATACTATTAGCTACTTTTTGTAAATTAAATCTATACGTCTAAGTTTGCAAATTTATCTATTATTTGGTCGTAAAATTGTGGGTCTGCAGTGAGATTTAAAAGTAGTTCTATATTTTCAAACCGCGTCTCTAATTAAAGAATTATGCAATCTATTATTTCAAAATATAAAATTTGCTTAATAAAAACTGTCAAATCTACCTTAGTGTGTTCCCCACAATAATTAAATAAGAAATTTTACTAATCGAGACAAAAACTATAAAAGATCAGCCAAAAGTTTTAAATAATTTAATCTGAATCAAAACAAAACGAAACAAAACGTGCTCTACGAACGCTTAGAGGACACTGGCCTCCCCACCATAGACGGACACGCGATTATCATGTGATAAAACCAGAAATCAGAACAAGCCAAGCTAACTTTATGTCGCCTCATCTACGACTGAATTTACGGTGTTTATTCGCAAACTCTAGTTGGTGAGTCATTTTCGCTTTCTAGAGGTAAATGGGAGCTTCCGAGGCTGTGAAAATTTCGCCTCTGTCTAGCGACTTTCAACGATGCACGTTACCTTGACGCGCTTTGCGCCTGTATTTTTATTAACGCTTAGTATGATTGATTGGTTTTTTTACTTTTTATTGGGTAGAACTGTTTTAAAAATACTCTTGTAATAGGCAAAAATCTAAATACAAAAAGTCGTTCGTTCCTTCATTTTAAGGGTGAGGCGCGGCCTCAGAGGCCTACCCTGACGAGCCGCCACTGCTTAGAACATAAACTAACACTCAATAAATTAAGAAACCCCGAACAAAGTAAAAACACCAAAATAATCAAATTCTATTGGATTTGTAAACACATTAGATTATAACAGAATAATTGCGCTTGTCATTTGTTTAACTAATATATAAATTCAAAACTTAATTTTGGAAATTAAGAAAAAAAGACAAAATAATTCTACCACAAAACGATGGTTTTTGACCTCAAGACTGAAGACACATGTGCAGGAACAATCCTACTTGGACACGAAGGATAACGACAAAAACGTAGACCAAGACGTAGGCTCCTGCAGCAAAATAACAACTCCCGAACTCCATACAGTAATCCCAAATGTTTGGAGTAATACTAACTGCCTGGTCTAGGGCGTAATTGTTCCCCAAATACCAAACTGTCCATCCCTCCCGTCCTACCTCCTTCATGACCCTTCTGGGCGTATAGCATCGGCTCGGCGAACCCGGGAATGGCTACTAAAACTATTGGCATTTCGCTCTCGAGCCCTAATGCGGGGCCCGGGAGCAATGAGGCAATGGGGCCGGTTATACATCTCTTATAATATTACTCATACTCAAAATAAAAAAAGGTACTCTCTAAAAATGAATTAGTCAAAAATGACTTAATTAATAGTTATTAGTTGCTGCTTTTTCACTTGTACTATAGTTAGGCCAAAACGTATTTTTGTGCTAAGCTTAAAAAGACACTTCTGAGCCTAATGGCATACAGTTTATTTTCAAAGCGCAGTTGTATATAATTTCACGATTTCGAAAAACGATTGGAATTTGGAAAACAAGCTTGAATGAAAATTATCCGGTGAACAGGGGGGTTTTGGGGGCTCCGAAATGTAAGAAACATTATTATAAATCCTACCAAGAACAAGTTTATGACCTTTATAGTTTCATTTAACTCTTATATTTTACCAATCAAAAAAGCAAATTATCTATTACTGTGTAGAATGATTTAAGAACTAGATTGGTCTTTTTGTTAAAATTTAATGATGTAAATGTTAAGTGTGATGAGGTTTATAAGGTTATTTATAAATTGTTTTAAATTAGGTGGCATGTATAATAAAACAACTAAAAAGTTCTATACTTATAACATTGAAACAAATTTAAAAACGAACCGAAATAATTTAGGTAATTTATAAACTTAAAAAAAGAATTTAACCACGTTACATTAGATTGTTTATATAAAATTGATATAATGGGTTATGTGGTTGGTGGATAATATACCCAGCTTTTTTGTAAAAGATTGTAATGGTGTATTTATTTTAACCTTTAAATTTAAATTTGTATTAAAATTATTAAATATCAAACTTTTCAAACACATGAAAAATATCAAAAACGTACATGTTTAAAAAATATGATCTATCTAGCATTTGTGCTAGATAACACAGTGCAACAACAAAAAAATGATGGGGTTCTGAAAGTGGTTTTCCTTTTTCCTATCCAAAGAATGCCTTTTTGCGTTTACAGAATGTTTAGATTGATTCAGGTTTTTTTATTAATATCGATTTTAGGTTTTATTAATTTTGGAACCCGAAAAACCGTTATTTATTAATTAAAACCAAAACAAAAAAAATGATGGGGTTCTAAAAGTGGTTTTCGTTTCTCCTATCCAAAGAATGCCTTTTTGCGTCTACAGAATGTTTAGATTGATTCAGGTTTTTTTTAATATCGATTTTAAGTTTTATTAATTTTGGAACCCGAAAAATTTAAACCAAGTAACTGGTAGGAAATTGTTGTCATAACAATAAATTAAAAAGAAATAATAAAAAATAAAACAATAATGGAAATGGAAAATCGTTATAGAGGAAAGAGGTTTGATTCGATGTTGGCAGATTTTTGTTGTTCTATGGCAATGGAAATTTTGGCATAAAATTATAAATAAAATTTGTTATATCTTTTATGTTGATTCATTTTATTTATTAAAAATAATATGTTTTTAATAATTAATATAATAATAATAATAATAATAATTACCATAATTATCATTATGGTAGAAGCGAAAGAACTAAGAAATTGCACTACAACATCCAGAAAAAGGTTAAATTTAAAAAAAAAATTGCATTTAATTGTCCTCATTATTTTTTTATTTAATTATTTTTTTCTTTATTTGATTGTTATTACTTTATAAAACAATATACAAAACCAATAGTTATCTTTTACTAATTATTTATTATTTTACGATATTTCGGGATCCAGAATGACTAAAACTTTAAATTGATATTACAAAAAAACCAGAATCAATCTAAACATTCTGTAAACGCTATAATTCATGATTTTGATTGTAGAAACCGAAAATACTTTCAGAACCCCATAATCTTAATTTTTTCCGAAAATGTTGCACAGTGTAATTCGAATTATCGACTAATTTTTACAAAATACATATGTCATCAATTTGTAAACCAAGTAGAGACATTACAATTAGCTGTTTTCTTTGTATAATCGCTGCGGCGTATGAGGGATGTATGCCGGACGTATGTCGACAAATCTGTTGTTGGCATTTAAAATTGATGACGCGACCGAAAACATTCGCCGCGGCGACTATAGTACTGATACCTATTTATATTGTACCAAGTTTCTATAAAATCTGATTTTTTTAGAATGGTGTGTTATTTAATTTTGTTATTTGAGGAGGAGCATTCCAAAACTCGGCTTATTGATTTTGAGCAAAATGTCAAAAACCTTACAAATGAGCATATCAGGCCAACATAATACTTTAAACGAAACATAGAAAAACATAGAAATAAGTATAAAATTTATATACGTTGATTAAAAAAGTAAAGCTCCAATTTGAAATAATTTAAAATTACATACGTATAAGCCAGTTCTGACATGATTTAACCTATAGATAAGGCAAGTTTTGAAACGATAGTCAATTTGTAAATGAATTTTAAATGGAATAAGGTGAGTTTTAGAATATTACGACCTATTCAGGGTATAGGGGGCTACATGTTAAATGTACAGGCACCACTAACTAATTTTTATTAAAACGTGGATAAGCCGAGTTTTGAAATGGACCTCCTCATTTTTGTCTTTGTTTTAGTAGGTATGTGTTAATTTTAAACAAACACTTTTATTACTGGGTCAACAAAAAAGTTTTTAAGAATAACGTCCTTATAGTATTGCATATTTTATTTATTATGTCTTTTTTAAACACTATTATTTTATTTACTTACATTAAGGTAACTGCTAAATAATCAAGATTAAACCGATAATTTAACCATTATAAATATTAGAAAAGTAAAAATATTTTTTATTATACCCATAACTTTAAGTATACTATTTATTTAGTATAGCAATTAATAGCTTTTAGGTAGGATGATTTATAAATATTTTATAATATTTATTGTTATTCCTAGAATAAAATCACTGAACTATGACGCAAAATGCACGAAGGAACTGTTAAATATATTTATTTTTGAAAAATTGCAAGAATCAAAACCAGTTTCAATTATTTTAGATGATAATTATTTTATTCAAGATTTTGTGTTGCCAAATTTTATAAATAATTTTACATGGCCATTATATGTACTAAACATCACTAAATTAACAAAGTTTTTAAAAGAAAACGATCGTCATTTAAATTATGTAATAAATATACAAAATACAAAGCAATTAATTACTACAATAAACTATCTTAAAGATGGGGATGCTCTTTGGAATCAGCATGTGAAATTTTTAATATTGGTAACTAATTATGAAGGGGACAGCGTCCAAGAAATTATTGATGTTATTCAATGGGAGGATCTTAGTTCAATTATTGTAATGGATAAAAATGTGTTTGTGGTCAAAGGTACTAATTGTTTGTTGGGAAAATGTTCTTGGAGTAGTTGGAATGGACTACCACGTTTTTGTGTATCTCAAAATATAATTCAGAGTATACCGAAAAAAACATTTACCGTATTGTTCATACCAGGTGAAACATGTATGATAAATATCCGCAATAACTCTATAGCTAAGTACAATTATTTTAAACAAAGAGGAGTTGAGTATAGTATTTTAGCAGTACTATCAGATTTGCTAAATATAAGGTTAAAATTTATTAGATCTGTTAAAGGTTATGGCACTGTATTGGAAAATGGGACTGCAACAGAAACTTTTAAAGAATTTATTAAAAACAAATATGATATACTTGGAGCCTGTCTTAATGTATTTTCTGTTAGGACACTCAAATTGTATTATTCATATCCTATATTAAGTAAGGGAATTTATTGGATTGTACCACATAAACACATACAAGTAAAGTTAATAAACTTTATGACATATTGGTATTCTGTGGGTTTACTTTTATTAATAATAATTATTAACAGTTTTTTAATATATTTTAGTGAACTGTTTTCTAATCGTTTCATATCCTTTAAAACAATTATATTACTAGTATATTTTTCCATAATCGGGACTCCAATAAAGATACCAAAACATGGTTCCCTAAGATTATTTATTTCATTGGAACTAATATTGAATATTTTTACAACCGTAATAATTATCACTGCTCTTACTACCAGTTTATCAAAAGTTACTTATAAAGAAACATATGACTCGGAAGCAAACATCATGAATGAGTTGGTACCTACTGTTTATAAAACAAACATAAAATTGTTTGAAGATTCACCCTACAGGTCAAAACTAAAATAATATTAATGAATGTATTAGTGAAGTGGCTCAATACAAAATGACTGCCTACTTCTTCACCACTTTAAATGTAAATAAAGTATTAAAACGATATATGGGTAAAACTGGAAATACATTATTACATAGCATTAAAATGAGTTCGAACCTCCCGATATCGATATATTTTAGACGTGGATTTCCATTTTATGAAAAAATTCGAAAAAAACTGATTTATATGAACGATGCTGGATTATTGGACAAATTTAAAAAAGATGTAGATGTTCAGTTAAAACAAGATCCCTTAATAACTCATAAGGAAATTGGTTTAAATGATTTAAAATACCTAATTAAATTTCTTTTGTTAATTTATCTTTTGTCCATTTGCATTTTTGTTTTAGAGTTATTTGCTCCAAATATATTTAAATTAAATTAAATTGTCCCATTGTTTCTGATATACATGTATACTAGTGCAACCCAAATGCGAATGTGAATGTAATTGAATGAGGTTATGCAACAGAAAAGTAAACCTTAGGTACTTTTGCAAAACTGAAATAATAGCGCTCGAAAATGTATGTGGTTCCTTATATATATTTTATTGTTAATTCTAATTTTATTTTTAAATCGCTTCAAATTTCGTAATAAAATTTTAATTTCTCACAATATTTTTTCTTTATGTTTATAAAATAGGTAAATTTGTTGGTTGGTTCCTCGTTGCTTATATTAAACTAATCAATGTGTCGCGACCAAAAAGTTCGTTCTTTTTCAAAACGACATATCTTTTTTGTTTCTTGAACTATTTTATTTTGGTATGTGTTGTCTGCTAGCCTCATCCTCTGGCAATTCATGCTATAGATATGAAGCTAACCTAGTAATATAATTAACAGCCGGGAATTGTTTTCGAATTTTGATTCTTGGTGATTTTGGTTTTATCTGAAACTTAAATTTGACAATCAGGGGGTCAAAATTATAAAGAAAACATATCACGAACGTAAATATCGGTTCAGGTTTAGTTTTCACAAATTTTCACCAAAATGTCATTTTGAAAAAGTGGTCTTTGCTTAGGTCCCTCTGACAATTACTCCATTATTTCAAAGAGCAAAAAAATAATTTTATACAAACGGGGCTTGGATGAAGTTATTGAAACTTTTCACCGTTTAACATAACACCCTGAAGGAAATTTACTTGAAGAACCGTGAGTTTAATATCTATAGCATGAATTGCCAGAGGATGGGGCTAGCAGACATCACAGACCAAAATAAAATCGTTTAAGAAACAAAAAATTTTATCGTTTTGAAAAAGAACGAACTTTTTGGTCGCGACACATTGAGTGGTTTAGTAATTATTGTCTATAGATTTAGAAAGTATGTTTGCAGTTTTGTATTATTTTTAATATTTTAATTTAGAATCTTTTCGCCCTTAAAAAGTTGAGGGCTATACAAAATTTAAAGAAAATTGGTCTTTAAGTAAAGTGACTGCTGATTAAATGTCAATAAAAGTTGAATATTTTACACCAAGAAACGTTGTCAAGAACAACAAAGACTTTTCAGACAAGGTGCAGGAAGTAATGCAGTGTCGCTCTATACAAAATTTGTATTACAAATATTTAATTGAAATTATTATTAGATAATAATAAGTATTTGTCGTAGAAAAATTAGTACATATGCAATTCGTTTGTAAACTTTTCTAGGCACTCATTTAATTAAACACTTTATTTAAACATTTAATTAAACACGTGCCTAATTAAAATTCGTGACTAAAATAGCTTTTATCAACTTTTTTCCGCATCTTGCAAAAACGTTTGTGTTTTTTTAGAGTCATTAAAACTTTAGTTGTTTTAGTTAGTTTGTTTAAAATTTAATAATAATTTTACTTTGTGAATAGGCCATTTACGTATTTTTATTATTATAAGTTTTAAGTTTTTTTACATAAATTAAATTAATGGTGACATTTGTATTTATTCCACATAATAATGGAAAAATATATAATGATCTAGTTTATTTAGATTAATGGCAGTTTGCAATCTGGTTTGTGAAAAGGTTAGATGCAACGTGCATTTTAATTTTTATTGTAACAATTTAGTAAATTATTTTAAATTTATACCATTTGTTTGTAACTTGCAAGGAAAGCGATCATAAATACCGTCCACAATTTATAGGTTTGTAAGTATTTAATAAAAATTAGCTTCATCATCGGTACCTAAATTTAAATTAATGCAGTATTAATCACTGGGTTTTTATACTTTTTTAATAGAATGTACAAGAAACATACCTATAAAATATCTGGTAACAAAACAGTAATTAAAAATTACAACATTGCCCGTTTTCCGTATAAAAATTCTTGATGAAGTTAAGAAATGTTTTTTATTATAATTTTATACAGGTTTTTAAGATTTTTTATTTTTTACTTCTATTTGTATTTATTTATGGATTCTAAAAATCATATTGTGTTTTTTAAAGGCGGCCATCCTCATAAAAAACAAATTTTTGTAATAATTTTTTTTTTGGTAAATTTTTACTTTTTTCTACGCCAAATTAAAAATAATTTAAACCATGTAAGGGGACATCCATTAATTACGTGAGGCATTTTTCTGATAATTTGATAATTTGGACCCCTCCCTCCCCCTTGTTGAGATGTGGTAGACCCCCCTATCCCTCAAGTGACATTCTAGCCATTAAACTTTCTTTGCGGACAACATAATAAACCCAAAAAATAAAAATTGATAACTTTTTTTTTTACTTAACATGAGATTTGGTGAGATTTTGCTAGACCCCTCCCCTAACTCAACTAGTAAACATTGGCTTTAGACGTCATTGTGAAACTCTAAAAAATTATGCAAACGGCTGCTGATCTCAGTTAGAGCATCGGGCTAAGATCAGGCAAATTCTAATAATGTCCAATGCACCCCACCCAAGTAGCATTAAAGTGACGAAAACTGAAATCGCAACTTCAAATGAGTAGCACGATCCAGATAAAATATTTTCATATTATTTTAGCATAGTTGTAATCATGTGACTTGCACCAGCAAAATATACTTTATTGTTTTATAACTTTTTGGGGTCTGGTATCTGAAATGTTATGACCACTTTTGACACCACCTTAGTTGTCAAAACTTTAAAGTGTATTATGAATAGTAACGACAAACAAACCACATCACTTAGGTATTCGTTGAAAGTGGTAGTATACTTCAAAAATAATTTAATGAAAGAAATTTTTTAAAAACTTTGCATATACAGATGGTCTCTCTACAATGTCACTCATTAACACCTTAGTATGTAATATTTGGAAATCCATGGATGAGGGATGCATTGCTAAGGGAATATTCTTTGATTTGTCCAAGGCGTTTGACGTTGTGTCGGGGGATCTTTTTCTGGACAAGCTTAATCATTATAATGTAAGAGGCGTGGCCCTTGAACTAGTTAAGTCATACCTTTCCAATAGATATCAATGTGTAGAAAATTTCTACTAGAAATAGACAAACAAAATCCGACTGTGTTCGAATGGAATATGGAGTGCCGCAGGGATCTGTTCTTGGGCCTTTGCTATTTATAATTTTTTGAATGACTTTTTTGTAAACAATTTTGTTTGTATTTATGTACGCGGACTATATAACAATTATCTGTAAGAGCAAGGATAAGGCTTGTCTTAACTACAGCGAATTATGCCAAACTTTGGTTTGCTGATAATGGTTTGCTTTTAAATGAGGAGAAAATCCAAAGCATGTATTTTACTTTACAACCTTCTTTTAATAATCAGTATTCGATTAAATATTTGGGAATATACCTGGATAGAAAAACGGACTTTAAGGCACATGTTTTGAGTTTACCAAGTAAGATGTCAAAAAGCATTTATTCGCTCAGACAACTTCGTAGTCTATTATCAAGAAGTGTACGCAGAATGGCATATTTTGCTGTTCATAGCCATTTGGTATAAGGAAATTCTTCTAATGCCTACAAAGTTTTTTGTTTACAGAAGCAAGCTGTAAGAACTATTTATAATGCTGGATATACTGATCACTGTAGGCAAATTTTCGTACTGTATCTTATATGCTCATTCAAAGGACTATCAGTGCCAGGGGGATCATCATGGTCATGAGACTGGAAATAAGGGCATGATAGCTCTGCCAAAATGCAGGCTCTCTAAAATGCAGCAGTCTTTTAATTACGAATCGGTAATATTTTATAACAAAATTCCATCTAGTTGGAAAAATATTCACTAAAAAAATTAAAATCTTCTAGGAAATTGTTTTTGTTAGAGCATTGTTTTTATAGCACGAAAGAGTTTTTGGAATATTGTGATAAAAATGTAATGTATTAATGCCTTGTGGTGTTTTAATTATTAATGTATTTGAATTGTATTTTTTTGTAATAATTTTATGCCACACACTCTGTGTTGTATTTACTTTTCTATTTATATTTAGTGTGATTAATAATTATATACTTATTAATTTATGTTCCCGACTTGTGCATTGTTTTTAAGCATAAATAAAGTATTATTATTATTATACTAGTAGATAAAGTGGGTATACCAGTTTGGGCAACGTTTTCGGAACTTTTTACAAACCTTAAATGTGGAAAAACTTGGTTATATAATTGCGGTGGTCATTGCCACGTTCTTGCTACCTACCACTTTAAAGTTTCCTTTTTCAAAAGAAGAAATGTTTACAAATAGTCGCCATTGTAGGAAAATAAATGTGTAGTTTTAAACAAATATTTCTGGTTAGTACAGCACCAAATTAAATTTTTTTATTTTTTTTTTAAATAAAACGTATTTCAACGGTACGGTAGAATTTTATTCGCGTTAATTTTATGTCTTCGGATTATTTTAATGTAGGTATTATTTGCAAGTTGTATTCTTATATTATAATAATTTTAGTTTTTAGTGTCAGTTTTAGAAAAAGCAAAGATAAAAACTAAGTTTTCCCAGATAAAAATACATTAAAAAAGTGGATATAAAATAACATTCTGTTGTTTTGGACCTTTAATTATAATAAAAGTATACTTAAGTAAATTGAGTTTTTTGAAATCGCCACCTTAAAAAACTAGGTTTTTAAGTTGTATCACTGTTTTTGTACATAAGCGATATGTATTATATATATAATATACATTACTGGTAAAGTCATTATACACACATCAACATAGATAATTGTAAAAATTTGCAATAAAACAATTATTAAGTGAAAATTACAACATAAAATGATTGCATCAATTTCCTCTTAGTCAATTGCGTTCGATTCTCTTTGTAAACTTAAAATATTCTCTTGACGATTATTAAAAAAAGATGTCTAGTCATAAACCGTCTTCTAATCAAAGTACGTCGATATTTTCTTTACAAGAAATCACGTATTATTCGTGCACTGTATGGAGTGGCATTGTCAAGCATGAAAATAAATCTTAGACAATAGCTGCAATACAGGAATTTACGAGGTGTTGAGGGATCACTTCTTTCTCCAACAGTGATACCATTCCACACCATAACAGTTCCACCACAGTTACTGTGGACCTCTTAAACTGTTTCTAACCGTGCTATTGGTCCGAACCATCCCATACACTGGTTCATCTTGAGTCTGGATGCAGGACAAACCGAGATTCATTACTAAATAAAACTCTAGACCATTGTTTGTCAGACCAATTTAATTGCTTCAGGGCCAGCAAAAGTCTATAGCTACTTGATTTCCACCGGAAAAAGGAAACCCTAAGTAGGCGTCTAGCTTGAATATTTCTGTTATGCAATTGTCTTCTCTGTCCAACTCGGATGCAGTTCGATCTCGAATTCTTTTGGCCTGCAGAACCATAAAGCCATCTTGATTTGCCGTTGTAAGCCTGGATGTTGTTCAGACTGTTGGTGTATCGATAGCGTTTACACAATCTGCTTATCACGCTTTGAGATTTTTCTACTCGAGCAGCAACTGCTTGTTGAGTTGCACCAGCTTCAATCATCCCAACAACTCTCAACATCTCTTCATTGGTTAAATGTTTTTTTGCCATTAATTCGCTAACTCCATTAAATATTTTTATAAGCAGTGCATACGATTTTTGGTTTATTAATTTTTTTGAACATTTTTATTTTCAAGGAATAGTATATTATGTATCAAGTTTGATAAACGCCATTTTATACACGAATTGTAAAGCGCCATCTATGAAACAATAGGGGAATCTGTGTGTCACCGTCAAATGTCAAATTTTTTTTATTTTATAAACACAGATTATAAAAGTTATAAATCCAAATTTATTTCTTGAAAATTGACAGTTTTTTACAGTGAAAGTAAAGAAAATGTTTTATGAGCACTTTACAGTGGAGTCCGTGCCCGAATTTAAGTTATAGTTTACTGCCGGCGAAATTAAAAGGTCAGTACAATGTTCATATAAACTTTTCAAATATTGACGTTGAGAAACTATTTAATTCATTTGTATTTTTGTATTGAGATAATAAAATAATTTTCACATTTAGTATTATTTTAGAAGAAGGGCACTTTGTATGACATTTGACAATTGTCAAATAACTTAAAACTAACTTCAGTCCGTGACTAAAAACCTGTTGCTAACTTCAGCCCGTGTCAATGTATTTAAAAGGTCACTTAGTGTCATATAAAAATGTACGATAATGGCCGTTTTAAAGGTGGGAGTAGAAAAAATCATTAATTTATAAAAATATTAAAATAATTGTTAGAACATCATGCAAAAATATAGTTTTTTAAATAAAAATAATTGTTTTATTGCTAATTTTTACAATTATCCCTAGAATTTGTTGAAATTAAGTATAACTTTAACTGTTATTGGACCTGGAATGACCCATATATTTTTAAAGTAAAATTTTAACACCTATCGGAATAAACTTTTTTGCATGGTTTTTTAAAAATAATGTGAAGTATGTATACGATACATACAATGTATACTCAGTTTAGTATAAAAATTGTAATATTGTGCCATACATTATAAATAAATTTGCTTTTTATACTATAAAGTTTATACTTGGCATTAACACGGTTGAATAAATGTAACATCTTGAAGGCTGATTTTTTCCTAAATTTCGTAAGCAAAGTGGCATGTGTAGGCAATTTAAAATTAGCTATAATAAAACAAATAAAATGATTTTCACGAAGAACAGTAATATTGCAATGCCGCCTTTCACTCTCTGTGAATAAGTACATAGGTGGCATCAGTTCAATGGGTAAATCTGATTTAAATGTAAATAAAAATTACGGGCAATAAACCTTTAATATGAAGTCTTCCTCATCGTTTACGTAACTTCATCATGCAACATTATTAACAATAGTTAATTGGTAAACCAGTAAAAAATACTTACTTATGCTTATTGACACATTTCGATTTTGTAAAATGCTTAGTTTATATTAGTTATAACATATTAAGAGTTTCGTAAATTTATCAATTTATTTTTCGAATAGATGAAGTATGAAATAAATTATAACACGTTGCAGATATAAGTTATACAGAAACTTTATATTTCTAGTTATATCTTTTGGTAACCCAATATTCATTTAAATATCATTTTACTAAGAAATGGAAAGCAATAGTTAATATATTTTAGTTTGCATACATACTTTTTTTAATAAAAATTTACATATAAACAATAATGCAATGTGTAAATTTAATAAATTTAAATTTTGTTCCACCAATTTAAACCTTTGTTTTTTAATTAATATTTAAATTACATGATTTAAAAACCACAGTTTTTAAATCGAATTGTATAGTGGGTTACCCACTGTGGGTAAATTATTTATTTCCACACTTTTATATTTGATCTGGAGTAATGGCTGCATGCGCAGGCTTGTAAAATCTAATTCTAGAGCATTTTTTACATTCTTTACTTTTGTTTCATTGTTGTATTAAATTTCTATTTTTCGCTTTTTATTTGTCAAAACTAAGCATAAGAATATTTATACTTGTTTAATTTTATTTTAATGTTTTTTCATGGATAACTTGACAGAATAAATTTTCAATAAAATTCGGTGGTGAATACCGCGCCGTGCATATATTGAATTGAGGGGGTAGGAAGGTAAGAAGGTACAAGTGCATTTAAGCATGTGTTTGAGTCAACATTTTTTTTTATTTTCTTATAACGTGAAAATTGTACGAGTTCTGCATGTTGATTAATGCAATCAACAATATTAAAACAAGTATCCAGATTTTTGTATAAAGCAAAAACATTAAAAGTTAATAACTTTACTTTTCATTTTTGCACTTCTTAATGCTTACCCCTTCAATTCTTTAAAATTTACTCTCAAAAACTGACAAAGTAGGCCTTTTAATTTGTAAAAATATGACGTTTTTCCTTAAAAAATACAATTTATCAAGATCTACACTTTAAAACCAATCCGGTTAAAATCGTACAATATATAAAGATTTTAGAGTCGCAGTCACATGGGATGTATAATTTTTTCGTAAAATCAACTAAGTATTTATTTTATTCTTAGATTAACTCAGCGAGTTAGACCCCTTTTAATCTGTAATTTGGTGAAAATTTATTTTAGGTCAAGCAGGCTAAGACTAATATTTTTTGCTATATTATACCTATCTCAAAATTAATCCGGGGACACACTGTATAAGTCGGACGATAGCACAAACTGCAGACTATTAGATGAAAAAATTATGTATAATGGGGGAATTTCAAAATTAAAAGCTTGAACTTACATGAAACTTTTTTTATAAATCAAGTATTTAACAAATATTTGGATAAATATAAAAATTAGATTACAAATGAGGGATCATTATATTAAAATTGCCCCAAGAAATAAAAATATAATTGCAACTCCATTGCAGAAGAGGTTTTTTTCAAAAAATAAATTTTTCTATAGTCCAGATGTTTTTTTGAACTTTTGATTTAACAATATATTAAATAATTAAATTAACATTAAAAAAATTGTGTTGATAAGGGTGTTTGGACTTTATATTAAATAATATTTTTCTGCTATATTGATCTTTTTATGTTTCTTGGTATGAGGTATAATAACTTGGTATGAGGTATAATAACTTGACAACGGAAATATTACATTCATTATTACCGTTGTTAGGCTTTAGTGATTGGCCGATTTCATTATTCACTGTGATTTGGAACATTTGGGTAGTTGCAAATTAGCTTATTCCAAAATTATCATAGTCGCCCCTGATATCCTAAATTAATTCAAACATCTGTCAAAACTTCTAACATCAATTTTAAATTATTTCTCCCTCATTCGTTATTAACATTATGTAAAGTTTTTAAATAAAAAAAGCACAACAAATATGTAGTGTAAATATTCGATGGTTAACATTACCATAAAATAGATGAAGAAATGCATGTAGTAAATAAATTTATGGCATTTATTTTAATACAAGTACGTACATCCAATTGCATAGGTGTTCCATATAAAGGCGACATACCTATCCATAAATTTTAAAAAGAACCATTCTTTGTTTAATAATTTTCAAGAATTTAAAAAATGTTTTATAAACTTTGTAATGATAATGTTCTGTTACAATATATTTTAAATAATAATTATTATAAACAATATAAAAAATTTAAATGTAAAAATTCTTACCATTTTTATTTCTCAAATTAAATGGTCCATATGATTCGCATAATCCACTTTTAGCACTCACACAAGCACTTGATCCTTTTGGTACAATTAAAATACTTAACACAACTTTACTCCACTCTAGCAAATCGTATAGGATAGGTAAATATTCTCTTCGCCCGCTTACTTTGCGTACCTCTGCCAAGATTTGTATGAATCAAGGTAATGGTAAGTCTAGCTTCTGTAAAATTGGAAATTATAAAAAATTAGTTTAATTGTTCCGATGCAAATAGCGGATTTATTATTTTGTAATTTTGGTTACATTAAATATTTTAGCATTACCTAATTTTATTTTTTATTTAATTGTTTTCTTATTATAATTATCTATATATGCTAAGAGTGTTTTCTTTAAAGCTTTAAATCATAGTGACAATTAAAAAAATAACTTATTCCAAAATTATACTCAATAACAAAAAAAAAGTAACACTAATTAAACTATAATAAATTTATCTGATATGAACTTACTGAAAGTTTTTTGTCATTTATGAATTTTATAAGGTATACTATAGGTACATGTTTCGGAAATATATTTATGTTTTTTTATATATATTTAACTTTCACAATGTTATGTAAAATTTGCAGAAACAAATCGCTTAATCGTGCTACTCGATAATTTTTTTGCTCATCAAAATTAAAAATATCAAAAAGTATAAATTGCATACTAATATTATATCATGTATCAAGTTTGATTAACGCCACGAATTTAAAATTAAATGAAAGGCCAGAAAAGCTTATAAACGAGTTGCATAATATAATTTTTCTACTACAAATAGGTACTTAACTTAATACTAAAAATAATTTAAATTAAATATTTGTACAGAGCGACATCTATACAAGAAATTCTTGTCAAGAATAGAACCGTAAAAATGGGAATCTGTATTATCAGCGGTAAATCGCAATTTTTTTTGTTTTTTGAAATGTATCCCTTAAAAATAGACTAACAACCGTTTAAATCAGATAAAGAAGCAGTTTTTCACATTGAAAGTAAAGAGAATGAGTGTTATGAATAAAAACGAAGTGGATGCTAATACCAGAAGTATACTTTAAAACTAAGAAGAAACGACATTTCAAAGTAGATACTCTTAATTTTTCCGGAACCTATTGTACTAAGGACTAAAGTATTTACTAGTACCGACCGACTACTTACCGATGATACTTTGATTTCAAGAAGAAATTGTGGTATTTTGTTAAGGAAGTTGGTATAATAGCAGCTTCACTACTAGGCTACGGTTACTTTTGTTTGAAATATTGGATGGAATACGCAGGAGAAAAATATACAATGCGAGACGAAACTACACTGATGATATTTTGTATCATAACATATTTTGGTAACTTAAAATAAGGTATAACTTTTTGATCATTTTTTAATTCTGTTTTTCTTTTACGTTCAATAGGAAAAACGTATCTTACCTAGCTAATACATTCTCACAAAATTAAATGAAACTAGAGGTTGTGCGCTTACACACATTCAGCAAAGTCTTTAAATAGAAATTAATTTAAATAGAAAAAATAAAGCAAAGTATGACAAAAATATAATAAAAGCGTCCTTTAAGGATTCATCAAACAACTGTTTCCAAAATTATTGGTAAAGTTTCACGTGCAATTACCAGCAAGAAAAAGTATTGGATTAAATTCCCTGCTACAGGCGATATGTTTAACATAGCTTAAGATGGGTAGTACATCATGCAATACCCATTGTTATTGGTGCAATTGACCACTCATGTAAGATTTTTAAAACCTCATGTACATGGTGATAAATATATTAATAGAAAAGGAGTTTCCTCAATAAATGTACAAACCACGTGTGGCTGTAGAGAGATGTTTACCAGCGTAGATGCAACATGGCCTGGATCTGTCCACGATTCTAGAATATGGTACAATTCTTCTATTTATACTATTATGTATAACAATCAAGAAAATGTATGTCTTTTGAGCCATTCAGGATAAGCTGTAACTCCTTGGATGCTTACACCATTTAAAAATCCGTCCACTAATATTGAAAGCTATTTTAATAAAATACATTCGACAGAACTTGTTATTATTGAAATATGCTTTGGGCAGTTGAAATGGAGATTTCCAATGTTTTATATTACAGTTCGACTTAAAATTAATAGAATATGTCGATTTATTATATGTGGATTTATTTGACATATTTGTACGATCCATAAAAAGATTTTTAACAAATTAATAAAGAAGAAGAACCAATTATGCCTGCATTTTATGATGAACCAAATAACGCTGAAATTAGACACCGAGGTATGCAGTTTCATAATGAAATTGCAAAACTAATGTACAGACAACGTTAAAACAACATTATAGGCGATCACCCTGTATACAGGGTGTATACTTAAGTTTTTATTTTGGAGTTATTTTAAATGCTTGAATATTGTTGTGCAAAGTAATCTTCTACAAATTGGTCTGCAGACCCTGCGGCTTTTCTACAGCTATGTTGAGCTATGGCAGCTTTTTCCTGAGCTTCAGCGGCCTTTTCTTGAGCAACAGCACTATTTATTTGTTTAAGAAGTAATGTTTTTTGCATTTTTTTTTTATTTATTCGTTGTCATCACCAGAAGGGGATCTGCATCATCTCTACAGGTGCCTGCAGTGACTTCCCCTAAAAACGTTTTCCGTAATGTAGTGCAGTAAATACTTCTACGTCAAGAAAATACTACCGGAACTGGCCAGATGCTTTATGATGTAGCAGATACTTCGAAGTAGATCCTTAAATTTGCAGTATTAGCATCTACTTCGTTTTTATTTATACAACTCATGTGGATTCTGGAAAATCTGTTGCTAACTTCAGTCAGTGACTAAAGCGGTATAAAGCCATAGCTTGTCAATTTAACAATGCATGATTTATATTAAAACGTAGAATGTATTATATATATATATATATATACATATATATATATATACAGTGTGACCCATTTATTGCGACTCAACCTTGTAAAATCTTTATTTATTGTGCGATATTAACAATTTAACAAATGGGTCACACTGTATACATATGTATTAAAAAAGTAACAAAAAATTCAAACCTTTACAAAATTTTATTGTATAAAACTACATATATCTTGATATTCTTCTAGACATTTTTCTCTGAAGGTTTTTAATTTTAGAAAAACTCATATTCTTTAAATCACTGGAACTAAAATCAATGTTAAACTCAGCCATCAAAATATTTCTTATTTCAAAGCTCATAATCGAATCCATTCCTAAATTTATTAAAGAAGAATTCATATCGACACATGCGGTAGATTTAAATCCAAACAAGGCCCATAGCTGTACGCATGTACGATAATGGGCGTTTTAAAGGTGGGAGTGGGAAAAAATAGTAAAGGGCGATTATAAAATACTAGGCTAGTTCTTTTATTCGCCGTAAAATAAATCAGTGTTCTTCCGTTAGAACTATGTTTTTTATTACAATATAGCCTTTAATATAATATACATATCCAATATACTAATAGACTAAGATGTATGTATATAATACTAATATGTATATAATATCTTGAAATTGCATTTATTGTTCTATTAAATAATTTAATTTAAATTATTTTGAAATAATAATAACATGGCGGATTTGTACAACATAAATATAATTTATGCGCCGCCTAATGTTACAAAGAATTCCGACGAATTAAGCTAGATGAAAAGAAGTGTTTGTATTTTACTTAAGCATATAAATTAAAAATAAAATTTAATTTTCCATAACAAAAAATAAACTAAACCAGTTTTGTGACGAAGGTGATTTGGGGACACTAAAAAAAAGTAATACCTACTTCGTTACACAGTTTGTTGATGGAATATAGGATCTAAGTTTGTACAATAATTTACAATACATTTCATTAAAGACAAACATTTATTTTGATTAAATCTTAAATTAATCGCATTATCGGTAAAAAAACAAGAACGTTCCAACTACCGTTACAATTTTTGGCTAAAATTTATTATACAGGATGAGGCAGAGGAGTATTATGTTGAGTGAAGTATGTGGAAGTTAAACTTTGATCCCTTGGTCCATAGCATTTGACTTTCAGTCGTCAACATGGAGCTGGGGATGCTAGAACACCCGCGTACGAGTCATAAAAGTCAAATTTTGACATTTGACATTAAATTATATGCTCGTAATCGCTTGTAGTCTAACAAGATGGGGCCACAGCACACACAGCCAGCTCGTTTCCTGACTCCCATATTTAACAATTAGGTGACTTTTTATGGCCTCCTCGATCTCCTGATTTGTTATCCTGTGTCTATGAGGTCAATCTGTCAACAAATCAATGGCATCAACAGAGCCCTACTTTATCATTACAATTGTACTTTTACTACAGTTCTATACAATAAAAAGTAAAAAATTAATCAGTCAGTTTAATTAAAATCCACGCTCAAACCACGTCAACCCACTACAGCGTTGAGAGTCAACCGCTTGAGGCGAGAGAATTTAAGCTTGGGCTTGCTCTAATTGGTGGTTTTATATCACATGACTGAAGATGTAGTGGGTGGCAGTATGTGTTGCAGTGTGTGTAGAGCGTTTTTTTTGTTTTGATTCAGATTAAATTATGGCTTAAGGAATAATATGTGTATACACAAATTATTGTGATAACTATAACTTTGCTCTCTAATCGTCAAAGATGCAAAATTGAAAAATGGTTGTGTTGGTTAACCTTACCCTATTGAAAATGCCATATAGAACCATATAAAAAACACGTATCTGGATTCTATATGGTTTCTATCTGGTTCAATATAGGTATTTGAAACAGGCATTTCACTATAGAACCAGATAGAAGATTACATTATAGAACCAGATTAAAATACTCTAAAACACTATAGAACCAGATAGGGAAACCTATCTGGAAATACATATAGAACAGAAACCAGATAAACCAGATAAATCCATATACAACCATGTCTTTATAAAGACATGGTTGTATATGGATTTATCTGGTTTATCTGGTTTCTGTTCTATATGTATTTCCAGATAGGTTTCCCTATGGTTGAATATGGATTTCCATTTTAAAAATTTTCATATTCAACCATATAGGGAAACCTATCTGGAAATACATATAGAACAGAAACCAGATAAATCCATATACATCCATATACATGTCTTTATAAAGACATGTATATGGTTGTATATGGATTTATCTGGTTTCTGTTCTATATGTATTTCCAGATAGGTTTCCCTATATGGTTGAATATGAAAATTTTTAAAATGGAAATCCATATTCAACCATATAGAATCCGTAATGTAAACCAGGACTTTCCATATAGGACCTATAAAACCATATAGAACCAGATACGTTTCCTTATCGGATTCAATATGGGTTCTATATGGCATTTTCAATAGGGTAGCGACCAGTAGGTAACGAGGTCCACAAAGGAGACAACCCGCCTAAAGTCAGAACTCCCTTAAACAAATCTTGACTTGGGTACCATCCTATTGGATTGTCATATGAACATAATATTATTAATTTACTCCTACATTGACGAGCTGTGACTTTATAGAGTTTTAGTAACAGGCTGAAATTAACAACAGTGGCTTTTGGGAATTTTAGTCACGGGCTGGAGTTAGCTATTTATGAATTTAGATTGGCTTTAAATTCTTATTTTTGTGCGTCGTAGATAAAGTATAGTATTAAACTTCTCTAGACACTCGAATTTATTATACACTCACTCGCAAGCTTCGCTCTTGCCCAATAAAACTCGTAACTAAAATGGCATTAATAAAACTTAATACATAATATACTATTATAATAGTAGGTATATATAGTATATATAGTTGTAAGCACATTTCTATCAAGATCCAATTATAATTCTTATAATTAAAATAAATTCTTTTATTATAAATAAATTAACCAGGTAAGTTAAAAAAGTGCATTTTATTCCGTATATACTGAATAATTAAATTTTATAAAAGTAGTTAAATAAATATATAAAAAATAGCTGTTTATTAATCAAGTGGCATTAATATTAATTTAAAATATCCAATTACCCAACTATCTCATTAGTTAACTTATCAATTTTATGTTAAAATGGGAAAAGTATTGCATTAGGAATTATTGTGTTTAACAATATATCATGTAATTTTATGGTTGCACCTGCATAAAGGAGTAAGATATGCAATTAAAAGAATATTCTCTTGCTGTTCTTTCTTAAGTTTAAAACCCATTAAATTCAGTTTCAACATAATAATAAATTTATCATTTACTTAAATTTAACAATGCATGATATTTATTAAAATGTAGAATGTATTATATATATATACAGTGTGACCCATTTATTGCGACTCAACCCTGTAAAATCTTTATTTATTGTGCGATTTTAACAATTTAACAAATGGGTCACACTGTATACATATATATTGAAAAAGTAACAAAAAATGCAAACTTTTACAAAATTTTATTGTATAAAACTACATATATCTTGATATTCTTCTAGACATTTTTCTCTGAAGGTTTTTAATTTTAGAAAAACTCATATTCTTTAAATCACTGGAACTGAAATCTATGTTAAACTCAGCCATCAAAATATTTCTTATTTCAAAGCTCATAATCGAATCCATTCCTAAATTTATTAAAGAAGAATTCATATCGACACATGCGGTAGATTTAAATCCAAACAAGGTCCCTATAGAATCCAGCACTGTAGTTATAGGATCCCTTTCTTCTGTGTAATCCTTTATTTCGTAAACACTACTGGAAACTATAGTTTCAGATTTTTGTAGCAGGTCATCAAGGGTCAATAAACAACTTTGGATACTTTGATGAGATGCATTCAAGATTTTTTTGGTACTGTTAGCTACACGTCCAACATCTCCTATAGGTCCCCATTGAATTGCCATTGCGGGTAAATTTTGTTGTTTTCGATTTTCACAAAGCATTTCTACAGCAGAGTTGGCAAAAGCATAATTAGCCTGACCAGCATTTCCCAAACTACTGACCATTGAAGAAAAAACAACAAAAAAGTCCAAATTTGGGCATTTTATCCTGCTTATTTTATCCAAGTTTTCGCAGACATATAATTTAGGAGCCACCACACTATAAAATTGTTCTTCTGTTAGCTTAAAAGATAAATCGTCTTCCAAAGCTAAGGCCAAGTTAAAAATTCCACCGATATCACCTAATTTATTTGATGTAATCATCAAAGCTTCACCACCCTCTATAGATGCAGCATTGTTGGTATCTAAAATAATTGTTGCACCTTTTTTAGCCCATTGTTTTAAATAAGCCGCCTGATATCCATCTTTTACGTGACTTCTCGAGTTAATCACAATTTTTTGAGCGCCTTTTTTTATCATCCAGTCAACCATTTCCAGTGCGAATCCACCCAAACCCCCAATTACTATGTAAACTTTATTTGAGTTGAAGAAAGTTTTAGCTATTGCTTTAACTAAATGGTTTTGGCCCTCGTTTACTTTAACAATAACGGAGTGTTCTTCTTTATTGTTTTGGAAGTATGAATTCAAGTTTTTGTGGGTTATTTCTGAGCGAGATTGCATCTCAGGGTTTACAAAGTCTGTATTAATAATTAGTTGGATCTCCTTATGGATATATTCAAGGTTTTTATCATTTAATAGGTCCTCAAGGTTAATTATTAAATCGTTTTTACGTTCTCGTAAATCATTTTCGTAGTTAATTTTTATAATTTTACCAAATTTAGTAACCCGATTAATTAATAAAGTATTTTCTCCAAAAACTTTGTTGAATATTATATCAAGTCCTTTACCTTTAGTTTGTTTTATTATTTGTTCATCCAATATTACCTTTTTATTGGTTAATATTATATTATCCCGTAATTTAGGAAAAATATTAACAAAACTATTTACATCTTCATCTTTCTCAATGCAAACATAAATATTTCTGGTAACTTTCAAAGCAAATTTTATAGCAGAAAAGGTATAGTAGTTGTTTTCAAAATAAATTAATATTGAATTATTTTCTACCAAATGCCCACAAATAAAAAGTCCATAAAAAGTCTAAAAACAAAATATAGTTAAGATTCCTTTAAATTGTTATAATAAACCATTCATACCATTGCCAAAGCTAAAGGCATAGATGAAGCCACAGATAAGTCCCATGATTCTGGAATACCCCAACTTAGCAAAGCATGTTTGTCTACATATGACTTTAACGCTCCTTTCGGGCAAATACCCATAATCTTTGAACCATTTTTATCAACTCCTGCATATTCTAACGCCAAATTTGTAGTTCTTATTGTTTGTAATTGCCACTTGTGTATAAAGGCGAAAAGAACAAGAACTTCATCTTGTTCAGACCTAAAATGTTGGATATTACATAAGGGATTTAATTTTTTTTGAAATATCTATACCTGTTAAATGATGATTCTTCCCGCCACAATAACTGTTGTTTTTCTTTGGATAAGGCCGCATACTTCACGTTCTTTAAATTTATGTCTTCAATATTCTTAAACCTGTAACTACCCCAAGTACAATTTTTATAAATATTAACAGTTAGATCCATATTAATTCTTTCTTCATAAAATCGAGAATTAAGGGAAAAATCTTCTGTATTTGTGTCCTTTATATAATAAATCCTAATATTCTGACAACAGTATTCTTCTCTAATTGAATTGAATAACCCAACTATTCCAGAGTTGCAATATGATGTCACTAAATACACCAAGGTTTTAGAATCGATTATGGCTGCTTTAAATTCATCCCACCAAGAAAAACTATTATCATGAATAGTTATTATTTTTTTAGTATTTTTATTAGTTTCTTGTTTTTGTCTTATTAGTACATATTCTTCATCTTTTATTAGATATCTTGATACAATAATATAGTTTAGTTTAGCCAAATAGCATTCCTCCTCCTTGGTTTTTATATTAGTGAAAATAAACGATTTCTTTGAAAGAAATGTACCTATATTATGTAAATGTTCCATGCTTTGTCTACAAAATTCCTTATGAAAAAGTAATTGTATATTTTTTAAAGATTGTGCTGTTATATCATCAACAAAATTAAATAATAAATTCGGTAAATATCTTGGATGAATTGCTGATTTAACAACCTCATGATCGTTAAAGTAGTTAAAGTCCCCGATACAAATTTTGGAAGATTTAAGATTATTTTCTACGACCGTTTGTAAAACATATGTAATTGCTTCAAATTCAGTTACATCTGGTAATTCATAGGGTGTAAAGGTGTACGATTTTAATAAAGGAGTAACCTTGTTTTTCTTATTTACGTTTTTTCCACTGCATTGTTTAATTTCCACTCCCCCACAATTAGCAGAGTTAAAATAATTATTATAATTAACCGTAAGTAATGTATTTTCATTAATCAATTTCTTGTGAAGAACCGGATTTATAATAATGTCTTTAATACTATTTGGAATATAGAAATCATCTTTCTGAAATATAACCAAATAAGTGACTATGGCATCTAAAAATGCTATCCATTTTTCGAGCCACAATATTTTTCCACAATGTGCTGATGTAAAATTGTACTGCATGACTCCTTGAAACTTATTCAGATGCCCATATCCACGTATTTTAAGCATTTTATAAAATTCATCTCGTGCCATAAAAGCATCTTCATCACTTTTTACAGAAGAGGCTTGTATAAACTCTTCATTTCTTAACATTGATATATACCCAGATGATACTTTTTTGTTTTTTTCCAAAATTTCGAATTCTCCCGTATTTTTAAAGATATTTACGACAAATTTTAATACATCGTTTTCGGTCAAAACAATCCCGTTTAATATTTTAAGGTTATTTATTTCCACAGCAAAATCTTCTTTTAATTTTCCATGCATAAAAGCAAATGCCTCCCACACCAATGCCTAAAAATTAAAAAGGTAACCAATTTGTGTAACCAAAATGTGGTTTAAAAAAATATATATTTTTTTAATTATACCAATGTAGATATTGTGAGCTTTTCAGGCAAAACAAGAAAAGTATAGCCAAAAAAAAAATGTCTGATCCCAAAATAGTAGTTATCAAAATAAAATATGTCCTTTATAAAAGGTTTTTCTATATTATGTTAACATCTTGATAAATCAAGATTGGAACTTCTGTACCACACTTAATATTCAATGTTTATCTCATGTCTAGAGATGGGATTTTAGGTTGCAAAATTTGTAAAAATAGGTACCTAAATAGGTAAAGTTTTTTCTTGTTCTAGATGAGAAAATTCTTAAATTAGGTACGTACTTTACGAACGAAAATAAGTACTGGAAAGACAGTGTTAGGTGGTAAACTTATTTAATTTATTATTGTATAAAATTTTATCAAACAAGTCTTGTCCAACACGATCTTCATGATTTAAAAATTTTGAAAATAAGTGTGTATAAAAAAATTATGATTTTCCTTTTTTAAATGCATTTAGATACTTAAAAAGGGACAACTTTGGTGATATGTTAAACAAATATTAGCAATATTCCCCAACACCAAAACAAAACAAAAAGTGCTTTGAGAGTTTACTATTTGGTTAGAAAATATTTGCTAACAAAATATTTTTTTTAAGATGTTTAATCATATCATATCTTGTAAAGAAATTTACATTGGCTGTCCGCCTATAGGAGCTAAGAAAAAAATTCTTGAACTTTTAGGTTGCTAAATACTGGTCGTTTTTAAAAAACTGCAGTTAATCTGCAACATATGTCAAAAATAAGCTAAGGCAGATGTCAAAATTGATCCATATAAAACCTGTCATATGTGACATCTGTCACCTGAATCATCATTTTGACATGTCACCTGAAAAATGACCAGTTTTAAGTCACATTACCAATCCTGTAGAACAAAAATAACTACACAGTGCATAATAGTTATGTCTACCCCAATTCAAAATTTGGTCAATTTCTTTTAAAAATAAAAATTTTCTCATGAAAATTAAAATATATATAGATAAAATAGATAAAATAAAATCAGGCTCAAATTAAATTATTTTCTTCAAAACGGATTTTATTTCATTGCACCAGTTATGTATGATTAGCGTAGACAAATAGGTAATAATACTAAAATCCCATCTCTACTGATGTCCAAACTCATAAAAATTTGTCAAAAGAACATTACAATTTAAGATATTTAAAATAATTTTTTAATTGAGATCCCAAATTATCCTTTCAATACTGCAGTAATGCATGCATTATTGTAGGGTCATTCCACCTCTTATCGAAGACAATATTGGAAAAAGTTCTTTGATTTTTTTTTCAAATTTTGTGCAGATTCTGTATAAGCTAGGATAACCATAAATCTTAATTTTGAAGGTTCTACGATAATTTATTACCTACAAATTAATTATTGTAATATTTAAATTTTTCGCAAGATGCGTCATAATGTTTCTTAATTACCATGATAAAAATTATATAGTAACTTGGTACTCTTGTTATTCTTAATTTTTACATTTTTTTCAGTTTTTTGTATGTCTATAGTTTAAAATAAATAAACTGTTAATTTCTAACTTAAAGTATTAATTAAGTAAGTTGTCCGTTTTTTTTGTCAAAAAGTGTACTTATTTAAGATTCTTACGGCATATCCAGCAGCTGGAAATAAACCTATACCATCGACAATATGATCCAATAAATATTTATTTTCATTCTTGGATAAGTCTATGGTTATAACATGTCCAAAAGTTTTTTTAGAGCGATATTTTGGAAGTGCCCAAGTAATTTGATGGTTCCATTTAATTAAAGGTGATATGGATGCTGTATTTATACCCACTGGGTAATTATGCTCAGTTTGAATCATTGAAAAATCAGGATTTCCTCCTGCTAGATAAACTCTAAAAATGTAATGTAGACTTTAAATTTTTTAAATATCTAATACTTACTTTCCCAAACTTGATAAGAAGAAATCCATATTATCTGTTTGCAAATTACTTAAAAGGCTTATATTTGTAATTTCAGGAGTCAAATAACGCCTTAAAATGGCTTGCAAGAGTCCTCTAGGAGCTATTTCAATAATAATGGCATTTTTGGGAACACAGTCTAACACTTGTTTTAGTAAAACTGGACTCAAATAATTATTACAATGGTAATCAGCAGAATTATATTTATCCTTTTCGCTTCCCCATTCGTCTTTGGGTACAGAAGTTGACAACCACTTTGGGCTTCTTAATTTTGGTTCCTTAATTATATTTTTTAATTCTCCCAAAAGTATTTCACCTGCTTTATTTACATATGAACTATGAAAAGCAATATTGCCTGTATTAACAATCCTTGCAAATATTCCTTTCGACGAAACTTTTTCAACAAATTCTTTTATATTTTTTTCAGGGCCTGCTATGGTTATATTATCAGTGGAGTTAATAGCAGCTACTTCAATTTCTTTAGGTAAAACGTTTTTTAAACTTTCTAAAGTCATTCCTATAGCAGCCATTAAACCTGGAGAAGTTTCGGCTTTAAATGTGGAATAACCTCTGGCGTATGCTATTAAAATAGCCTCTTCTGCTGTTATTAAATTGTCAGCATAAGCACAAACTATTTCACCTAAAGAATGGCCAAAAATGCCATCAGGTGTAATACCAAACGATCTCAAAGTTTCAGTTAAACCTACAGAAACTGCAACTACAGAAACAAAGCAGTTAATGCAGTTGTTAAAAGTTTCTTCGGTTCCATTTAAAATTATGGCAACCAAATCTATATTAAAAGGTTTTAGAGCTAAAGCGCATTTTTCAACAGTACTTCTAAAAATTGGTATTTGTATAATATCTTTTGCCATGCCTGGCCATTGCGAACCCATTCCTGAATAACAAAACCATATCGGTCTTTTTTCCAAGTTAAAATGAGAAATCTGTCTACTTTCAGTATCACTTAAAACTTGAAAGCCTCTGTAGTCGTGATTTTTTATGGGTTTCTTAAATACTTGATTTATCAATGAAATAAAAGCAGGGTCACTTTTGTTTTCCAAAATTTTATAGAGCAGTATTCGCACAGATTCTTCGGTTCTACCAGAAACATGCACAATGCTTGGATTAATGGGCAAACTGATATTTCTTCTTAAATGCGGTTTTAATATTAAATGGGCATTAGCGCCTCCATAACCAAAAGAGTTTAACGCCAATAATCCATTTTCGTATGGTAAATTTTCTCGTACCACCTATAATTATAAGTAATATTATTAATAATAATAATAATGGATTTTAAATATATTTTTTTAAAACTGCCTTGCAATGAAACATTGACCATAATTTAGTTTCTAATTTTTCAAACATATTTTAATTCTGTTAAGAACATTTAAATAGTTCTTTATGGATATAATTATTTAAATATTTGAGGATCGCAACAAATTTTTAAAAGGAACTATTTACACACTACTAGATATAGTCGACTACTACCAAAGTCTGCAGTTCTCTTCCTTATCATTAAGTAAATGTAATTTTGACATTAAAAGTGTCTACTGGATTAAAAATAAAAAATATTTTGGATTATTTCATATAAAATTAAATAATATCCCAGAGGGCACACATATCCATAATATTTCCATTAGATATCTAATGGATATCCAGTGGATATCTACTGGACATTTGTGCTGTCTGGGATAAAATTCTTGATTTTTAGGCATCATAGTGTATGCTTAAAACCTACCAGATTTAACACTTGTTTTTTAAATTATTTCAAACACGAAATATTTTTTACTTAAATAAACTTATTTTATAATTTTTTTTTAAAACACTGCTACAAGTTTAGGGTTATCAAAAATTATCTGGATGGGTGACCATTAAAAGTAGTCTATTAATCTACTTTACAATTTGCCAAATGATAAGTGACAGCATACCTGGCGGACTAACCACCTGTCAATAAAAAGCACCTTGCGTGAAGAACAAACGAGGCTAACCAAGAGTAAAAAGGGTCATTATCCGGAAAAACCGATGTCCTCATAATTAATTAACCGCATAACCATAACCCCAATGGTGTTTTTTTCCGCGTAAATAAAACCACTATAAAAAACGAATACAAAGAGCAATATTAAACTTACCAATACAATATATTTATATTGTTTATGGTTTTTTACATTGTTTTATTACTATAGTAATAAAACAATGTAAAAAACCATAAACAAGCTGTTCCTATTTCGTATAGATCATTTACTGGAATGGCAGAGCAGTATAAATAATCCAATAATCAAGTAAGAACGCCACACTTAAAAAAATATTAAATGAACAGACAATAAATTAAGATATTAAAATATAAAAGTCAATATTCCTGTATAAAGGGCAATAATAATGACAAATTAATTTGTTATGCACAGTGGGATAAAATAATGGTTAACGACTGACTAATTATGGTTGAATCTTCCTTAAAGTCAGCTGCATATTATGAACAACCAGATGGTAATACTTCGGTACTGAAGACAAGTTAACGTTTTTGCACAGTGGAGCAATAATTTTTGAATAGCTGTTTCCTATCGTTTCCTATTTTTCCTAGTAAAATAACGGCTGGCTAAATCTTCTATAAAGTCTGTACTGATAACGAAGAATAAGATGTAGACTACAACTATGAAAGATAGGTCCCTGCTGGAAAATAACAACCCCAAACTGCATTAAGTCGCCTACATACTTAACATCTCCGCTATTTTTAATGGTAAACCGAATGTAGTCCCGAGTTTTTTGATAAATCATAAACTAAGTAAGCCAGTACTTAATCCTGCTTACCATTGGTAAGAGCCGAAAAATGGAGGCAAAAAATATGTTACGTTATTTAATAAAAATAGACTTACACAGTTTAGGGAACAGAAATGTTTCAGTAGTACGACTCTCATACTCATACTCACTCATGAGAAAAATATATGTCAACATGTTACAGTTACAAACTTAAAAAATGTTTTGAAACCAAATTTGTCACCTTACCTGGAAACTTTTTGAAAAGAATATCTCGATGAATATAAATTTAAGTTCATACCTGTAATTGCCCACTTTTAATCCCATCAATATCATCAGCGATTTCTTCAATATTAACAGTAGCTGGTATAAAACCACTTTGTATGGCTACAATTAATTTCACCAACCCAACCAAACCGGAAGCGGCTTCAGGGTGTCCAACATTAGACTTTACGGAACCAATATGAAGGGGCGTCGATCTTTTCTCGCAGAAAAACTTTTGCAAAGCTCTACATTCGACTTGATCGCCTATAAAGGTTCCGGTTCCATGGTTTTCCATATAAAACACATCATTAGGATTTACGTTATAGCGTTCGTAAACGCTTTTTAACAGAGAATACTGCATATCCGATGATGGATGCATTAGCCCGTCATCTTTATAGCCATCGACATTTGTGCCTATGCCCTGGATGGTGGCGTAAATTCTTCTGCAATCTTTGGATTTTTTCAGAAAAATTGACACCACTGCTTCGGATTTTACGTAGCCAGATCGGTTTTTATCGAACGGTTGACATTTGTTTTTTGAACTTAATATGCCTGGAACTTGTGCGAATTCTGCACTTTCGTAAGGAAGTAAGTGAGTTTGGGCTGAGCAGATTATTGCAGAATCCATAACGCCTACATAATGAAATACAAAATTAAATTAAAACACTTTCTCTCAATACCTTGTTTAATTTAAAAAATTAAGAATAAAGCCTTGTGAGTCTAATTGTTCTTAGTAGGTACTCTTATGCTAAAAATGACTTCAAGACGCAGATATCGGATTTAACGTGGCAAAACTGTGATGTTGTCCAATATTAAAATATAATTATATTTTTTTTAAATATTTTTCCCATGTTATATACTGTAGTCTGAAAATGTGTGCATAATCAAAATTTCAAAAAAAGAAAAAAAGTCTTGCGCCTTAAAGGGTTAACAAGGATACAAAATTAATTTGTTCATCGACAATAAGGCAAAAAAATAAAAGTATATATATAAACTTTAATAAAATTACATACCTGATCTTATATAATTAACAGCCTGATCAATGCCATAAATAGCACTGGAGCATCCAGTGTCCAAAGCATAACTGGTTCCTTTTAAATCAAAAGTATACGAAATTTGATTGGCCATTAAAGCTATCGATCTATTGAACACTCCAATACAAGATCTATCTTCAGGTTGTTCGAAATAGCTTTGCATTACGCCCAAAAACAAGCCTGTATTTGATCCTTTCACCTCATTTATACTGTGGCCAGAATCAACTATACATTCGTATACCACTTCAAGGAGTTTTCTGGTTCTTGGATCGCAGGATTCTGCTTGTTTCGGAGGAACAGCTAGAAAAAAAATATATACAGGGTGTTGCATAAAAAAAATGACATAGCTTAAGGGTAGGTGTGGTTTTCCGAGGTGAATTCAAATCTGGACTTGAAACAATTTATAGTTCTTTCGTTTAAGAGTTACAGGGTGATTTATGTACTGTGTTGAACATTTTTTAAAATTATCTCATGAATGGATTAGAAGAATTGCATAAAATTTTATATATAGATTTCAGTATAAAGTGTCAGCACAGCGTTTCATCGGTCATTTGGTCATTTAAAAAAAAATCACTAAAATATATATTTTTTTCTAAAATCCAAAGTCAGGTTCTAAAAGAGCATAAGAATTCTACAAAAATCGCCAAAAAATTTATAAAATAAATATTTATTTTGTGGATATTTGAAAAAGTGGAAAAAATATTTTGTTCTTAATAGAACACATCAAAATTATTTGTTAACTCTTTTACCAGGGCTGTTTGCCTCTCTTTCATAATAAATTCCTATCTCTATGAAGCCTAACCTTACCGGTGAATGGCCGCGGAAATAGTGAATTTAATTCGCAAAATGAACGTAAACGTCCTTAGATTAATATATTAATTATAATCTCTTGCATCTTGTGCGCATCTCTGTTGTACTAAAGTCCAGTTAAATATTGATAAGGTTTTAGATCGTTTTGCAAAAATGAAAAAAATACATTAATATTTTAATTTTATATTTAAAAAGATTAACTTAAATTAATCCCCAATATACAAAAGCAAATAAAAAACAAAAAATTATTTTCCTTATTTTCCCCAAAAAAAAAATTATCGACGCCCTCGGCGGAGGCACCCCAGATCTCCCAAGCTAACACCAACAGATCACTTCTCATGAAGGGTATTTTTTATAAAACAGAGATCAACACGGTAGAAAAGTTAACAAACAGTATCCTTGCCACATGTAGCGATGCAGGAAGAGAAGATCAAAATAAAATTCAAAGTGCTGTAAGGAACTTGAAAGAAGCCTGACATCCTGACAGTGCTTACCAAACATGTTTAATATTCAATATTGTTGCAACAGCGCGAAATGATCCTTAATAGTTTCTCCTGTTTCCTTTTTATTGATCAATCAAAAGTTTATTTAATCGATTATGATCACCCACAGACCACCAAAACAAATGGACGGATTTGTTTACGTTTAAAAAGCGAGTAAAGCATAGTTTCACATTCTAAACACCGTCGAAAGAAACACGGCTTCCAACGTTGTCAGAAGTATAGATTACACGCCTTTTTGGACGTTCATCATAACAATGAACATTAATAATTACCAGTAATTCGTTTGAATAATAAAAAAATTGTAAAAAGGATTTGTTCATAATTTTCTTTAGCAGCATAGAAAAAGGTTATGTTCTGTGGGTTGACAGCTTGTTGTTTTGTGTTTTCGTTTGTGTATTTCTATCGTGTTTAAGTTAATTATGGAGTTTAAATACATTATTTTTTACTAAAAATAACAATACATGGAAATATCGTTTGTAAGTACCTACCTACTTATTATTTTTTAATCCCATTACGTCACTGGAAGAAATCATAAAATTCTATCGCCAATTTAACGCTTAGACTGTGACCGTTTGATGACGTCACTGGAATAAAACATAAAATTCTATCTCCAATTTGACGCTTAGACTGTGACCGTTTGTTGACCGCAAACAAAGCATTGTTATTGAATGGCAATGCGCCGTCCATTTGTTTTGATGGTCTGTGTGATCACCAGGTGATCACCTTCTCTTTAAATAATTTTTTGTTGTGTTTTATTAAGAACAAAATATTGTTTGAACTACATGTATACATATTTGTTTAAAAAATATCCACAAAACAAATAAATACGGTCTTGAAGCTCCGCTAGAATAGGCGAACAATTCCTTGAATTGCAAAGAGACCTAAACTAAGGTGACCAACGGTCTTCATTCTGACAGGAAATCGAAGGTAGTAATTACTACCTTTAAAGGTTCTAATTTAGCTTACCATATAAAATTAACTTCCAATTTTGATAAATCCATATAAATTTATTAGGTATACCTAATAACTAAAAATAACTGAGCTGAAAACACAAATTTCATAATAGTTAATTTATAAATAGGTATATATGGGGAATTCCACGCCAAATCGACTACTTTTGACCCGACCCATTTCGATTTGACTGAACTTTTTCAATTTTTTTCTACCCTTCTAGAAAAGTTTCTCATTTTTTTTTACCCAACCAAAAAAAAGTTACGAATTTTAAAAAATGGCCAATTTTTTTTTTAAATACGCATATCTTTGTCAAAATTTGACTAAATGGGGCGTTTTTTTTAATTTTTTGGTTTTGAATGAACTTTTCAGAAAAAAAATTTTTTGGAAATTTTTTAACATGGTTTTGGTTGGGTGAAAAAAACTAAAAAATTCCAAGAAAATTTTTTAGTGGGATGAAAAAATGTAACATAATTTCAGCCAAATCGAAAGGGGTCGGGTTCAAAAGTGGCCGATTTGGCGTGGAACGACCCATATATAAATAACTATTATGAAATTTGTGTTTTTTAACTCAATTGAGAGTAAATAATAATAACATAACACAGGTAGTTGTACAAAAAAACAGACAAAAATAGGGCAACGTCTCTTTTCCTAAAAAAATTTCCTACAGGCCACCACTATTCTGGTTTTCCCCTTTACACAGTTGGTCACCTTAGGTCCTAAACTGATGATTTTGAATCAATTTTCTTGCTTTGCTTCTTTCAGAACCTGATTTTAGAAAAAAATTACAGGGTGCTTTTTGTGTAAAAACCCAAGCCCTAGGGCTTGGTAAGCTTACTTTTTTTAACTGGCTGTATGCATTACCAATGATCCTCGGTTAAAGTACTTGATTAACAAAATGACTTATACGAATTTTAATGTTTGTCAAAAAACGGTTCTTTGACAATATTGCAAAAACAAGTGTTAATTGAAAAAAATATTGGTCATTCTTGGATTTAGCAATTGTTTAAATAATATACCCTACTTAATTTTGATGATTTGCAAAAATGTCGAACATAATTTAAAACCTATAATATACATTAGACTGGGCCAAAAAAATCAACTATTTTTTTTTGAAAAGTATATCGAAAATATAGTTTGGGGTGACAAAAAAAATTATTGTGAAAGTTTGAGTCCATAATATTAATATTAAGAGGTCTATCATCGCAATTTTAATTTTTTTTTCCTCAGCAAGTTTTTGTCTCAGAACTCCCAAACCATTGAGTTTAACAAAATTGACTCTAAAATATTTTTTTAAGAAAATTAAATGCTCCACAAAAAAGGTTAAAGTGAAATTTTCCGTCAGATGAACAGTTTCCTTAAAATCATGCCTTAAAAATTGGTATAGTTTTACATTTTGATCTGGAATTTTGTAATTCATGTAAAAATCAGTACCCATAAAAAACCGATAAATATTCTTATGGGAAATCAAATGCTTTACAAAAAAGCCTCTCAACATTTTTGGCTAAATTCACTCAATCAAAAGTTATTCAAAGTTAAAATTTCGTTTTGACTTCAAATTTAACCTTGAATAACTTTTGATGGAGTGAATTTAGCCAAACATTATAAAATACTTTTTTTGTAGAGCATTTGATTTCCCATTAGAATATTTGTCCAAAGTTAAAAGATCATATTGTAAAACTATACCAATTTTTAAGGCATGATTGTAAGAAAACGGTTCATCTGACGGGGAAATTCCAATTAAACCTTTTTTGTAGACCATTCAATTTTCTTCAATTTTGTTAAACTCAATGATTTGGGAGTTCTGAGATAAAAACTCGCTCAGGAAAAAAAATCTAAAATTGCTATGATAGACCTCTTAATATTAATATTATGGACTCAAACTTTCACCATTTTTTTTTGTCACCCTAAACAATATTTTCGATATACTTTACAAAAAAAATAGTCGATTTTTTTGGCCCAGTCTAATATATGTACATAAGGGTTATTGTATGTATTGTTTACTTATATTTAACGTAAATATAGAGAACAAAATATTTTACCGAAGAAGATTGCATCAAATTTGTCGAAATCATTTACTATTCCCAATGTGGATGGCGTACCAAGAAGATCAGTAGGCCATCTATCGTGATTTTCCGTCAAGAGAACTTTGTTTTCCAAAAGTGCTGTTTTAAATTCTTCTATGTTGCAGCATTGCGGAAATCTCCCCGATACGCCAGAAATAGCGATCTCTATTTTTGAACCCATGGTCCTACGAAATTTCCAAAATGTTCATTAATTTTTTTTAAATATTAAAAAATAATTAAAATTGTTTTATAATTTATATTGATTGATTTAAATAAAATAGTTTTTACCTTGTAAAAATAATATTATATAAAAATATTATTCACGCTTAAGTAAGTAAATTTGAACGAATTAGTTTACACAATGACACAGACGGACACTTTTGTTTGTCTAGTATGGATTTTCGCTAATCCTTCCTTATATATAAAAATTGTTCTTTTGTTTTTTGGCTTTATATTAGCATTAATTAGAAATGTTTACCAACAATGTTTATATATTTTTAATAAAAACAAATAAGTATGGTATATTAATATACAAAAATTACCTATTAATTAGGAATTTTAACAAATACAAAATGTATCTAATTGGTTGTTTGTTTATTTTTATTAAAATAAATAAGTAGACATGGTAGATTAATATTTAAAATATATTAATTAGTTAAGTGATCCATATATATTTTTTGTAAATATATTTAATTTTAAGTAAATACAGTGGGACCCATTTGTTTGCGACTCACCCCTGAAAAATCTTTATTTATTGTGCGATTTTAAGCGGATTTGTTTTAAAGTGTATGTATACATGGATCTTGATTAACTTTTTTTTAAGCAAAAAACACAATATTTTTAAAATATACAATGGCTACTATGCCAGTTTTTAATAGTAAATTTTTAAGAATTTATATTAGCGATTTTTTTTAAACATATTCACCCCCCTCAAAACGACCCTATACTAAATTTTATTAAATTTTTTTAATTATTAACGATTTTGTAGCCAAATTAAAAATGATCAATAGTTAGGATTTTGAAATAAGTAGTACATATTTTTTTTGGAAATTAATTAACTGATCTTCAAAAAAAGATTTCATTTTACTCTTATAATTTACTGTCAAATTGACAGTAATATTTATTATTGATAATTTACTTGTTAATTATTATATAATATCGATACCACCAAAGCCAAATTATTATTTTTTTTTCTGTGTGCGCTCTGACAAATTTCGGTGATTTAAATAAACAAAACACGTAATCAATTTATAAATTGGTTATAACAAAAAATTATACAAAAAGTAATTTTTAAATAAGTTCAAATAACGATATTTGATCATTACGCTTACGGGCGATTGCACGCGTTACTGATGGGACAATCGGAAAAAAATTTAAATATTTTTGGATATTTGTTGCTATCAGTAATGAGCTAATGTCGGTAATATTTGGGTAACTATTAAAGCTAGAGTTTGTGTAAAATTTTCGGTATCAGAGCTATTAAAATGTTTTTTATTTTACGAACTAGAAATCAATAAAATGTTGTAACTGATGGAACAGGAAAAAGGTCAAAAAAATGTCTGGTTACTAGAAGAGAATAATTCTCTGAAACAGAATAATGTTGAAGAAAAGTATAGGTGAACCAAGTTGCAGATACAGTTAGTATAACTTATTATGACATCACTCATCTTTCATTGTAATCTGTGTAGGCAATGCATTTTGATTTCTCGTTACTGACGGGATATTACTGATGTGACATTTATTTTTATTATTTATTATACACTGAAACAAATGTGTTATTGGTTAATTTAACTAAATAACTTCAACAATAATTTTAACATGATAATAACAACTGCAAAAAATTTAAAAGCATTTGAAAAAATTTGATTTTTCGGATTCATAGTGCTTCTTAATCCACATATGAGTACCATCAACAAACTTAAAATAGTGTGAACTTAATATCTCGGGTATTGCTGAAACACCTGACCATTTGGCATCTAATTGTGTCTTAATTTGTTCAATTTCCTCGTTCTTTACGTATATATTAGTAATGTTTTTCAGAACTTTTGCACAGTTGTAAAAATCGGTTGCACTCAGGGCCGTAGCGAGGCTGGTGCAGGCGGTGCGGTGCACCAGGGCCCCCGACCTCAAAGGGGCCCCCAAAACTAAAAAGTTTTACTAAAAAATCGTAATTTTCGATATCCTATCCTATCCTAAAGTTTTGCACCAGGGCCCCTGAGTCCGTCGCTACGGCCCTGGTTGCACTGTTGACAGTCACTCTTCTGCTCTTGATCTCATTACACACCTAAAATAGTTTTTCATTTTTGGTATCTTGAAACCTATTACACTTGTGCGGCAAAATTTATACCCTAATTGTTAGCAAAAATTAGGAAAAGCAGCTATTAAGAAAACCAGAAAACCGTCAGTTATTTTGGACAGTAAATGTATTTATTTGTTTTTCGTTTACCTATAGGTATACATACCTTTCTTTTCACAGTTGCGCCAACGCCGTCAACAGCTCCTTTTCCATGTGAAGTTGCAAAGAAACTCCACTCCATACTTGTGATATTTAATTCTTCTGGTAAAAAACATAAAGTCAATAAGGTGAACCTGTTTTTAAATTAAAAAACATAAAGTCAATAAGGTGAACCTGTTTTTAAATTGGGCGGCACACCCATAGCTAAATACGCTAAGGTCTTTTACTTTATAACCAGAAAGATCAATCCAAGATATTATTTTCTTCAGGAAGACATAAACGGCATATTTGTCGTGAACCAGATAATTGCTGATGATAGAAAAAGAATATATTTTTTCGGCTAGCCACGCCACCGCAGTTGCATGTTGCCAATGAGCACTCTGTATCTCATCTTGTGCAATTAGTTGGAAATTTTCGGCAAAATCGATCTGCAAAATGACGTCACCTATTTCAATGTTTTTTCTCAAGTCAAAGTATTTTTGCTGAATGTTTTTCACAAAATGATGTTTTCGAAATGGTGTCATCTGTTTTTCCAACATTTCAATTGCTGATTCGATTGTTTCAAGCAGAATTATGGTTTTTGTTTTGCCATCGATAGTGGACCACTGTTTGATTTGCATGGGCTCTTCTGGGTTGTATTACAAAGGTAAACAGGAAAATAATATATCAATTTCTTTGCACTCCGGACATTCATTCATCATACAATTTTCTCTTTCGACGTCATAGGTTATCTCAGAAATCAGCTTTTTATGATCATCCGGAAATGCTTTAAAGCGTTTGCTAAACGCTTCCAAAATAAATAAAATGTTTGAATGATATTTGCAAACACAAACGTTGTGAGGAGTTTTACTGATTGGCAAAACGAGCGCAGGCCTTAACTCATAAAATTTGCAAATTTGAATTTTCGTTTCGGGATTTTCTTCTTGGAAAATTGTTTACGCCTCTTTAATTGTGTAGACCATGTGCAGTTTTTGAGCATATTCAATAATAGATCCATTTGTCTTTATTTTCACACGATCTTTTAATTTAGGAGAAACTCTACTTATATCCTCTTTGAAATAAAAACTTTTCACTTTTTCAACTATTTCTTCAATTTGTTTCACGAATTCATTAATGATATTAACAATATTAATATTAATATTAACAATTGTTGATACTATTTCTGTCTTTCCTATATTCTGAACTTTTAAGTTTGGATCTAATGATTCTAATATTTTTGTCAAAACACATTTTTTTGTTTTTTTCTTTTGGCATCATTGTGTCTGCCCTTACAGCTTTTCCTAAAGTTTGTGGAGTTTTGAAGGGTACATTCTTAACAGTTTGATGCTTTTTATTTTCTCTAAACTTTTTTTTTCTTTCTCTTTCATTAGTTTTTTGCTGCATTTTAAACTTACTATCATTTTCCGCCAACTTTTTTAATTTTTCTCTGTACTTTTATGCGCTTGAAGCATTTTTAGACAGGCAAGTCTTTTTTAAAACAGGATTTTCATAATTTTTTTGCGATATTTTTTAACCCGCTGCTTCGCATTTTCTTTGTCAAGCACGTTATTTTTTGCCATCCTAAAAATTATCACATTTCGTTACTAACGGGAACAACTTTAAAAGAAAGAAATACAAAAATCTGGGACAGCAAACCAATATATTTTCGCGTAAGCAAATGTGGCATAGGGACAAACATTTTTATTATTAGGTAATTAAAAACTGGGCAAGTTCCCAAACAGCACAGGATGTCCAATGGACATCCGTTTTATGTCCATATTATGTCGGGAGGTCCATCCCACTTGGCAAGGATCTGTTGCTTAAACGTTTTATTACTGTTAACGAGTTACTGTAACGTGTCCAATAAGGTAACATAAACGTAACGGCATCGTCACAGTTACAGTTAATGTCCGCCTTCTGCAACGTAACATTGTGACGGATTTTTAAAACGCTTATGTAACGTTCCGCTTGTGATGTTACTTATGGTGGTACCGCGCAGCATCTATTTAACGTTATTATCAAAACGTTTATGTAACGTTCCGGTTGTGGTGTTACATATGTTACGTTGGCATAACAGTGGCGGCTGTTGGATTTTGCGTATACCGATATCTTAGTTATTAGACAAAATTTATATGAGTTTATAATGACACTAATTTAACAAGTTCTGCACAAGCAGAATTCAAATATAAGTTTGCGAAAAAAAAATAGTTTTTGCTCCGCCTACCCTGCAGCCTGGCCCTAATAAAGATAATACAAATTTAAGTATATAAACTTAAATTTGGATTATCTTTAATAGGGCCAGTGCAATTTATAATTTACCATAGTTTATCAACAAATTTTAAATCAAAATCCAAATATTACAGATTGTATACCATTTTAAATTTTTATTTATTTTCCTAAAATAATAAAAAAATAATATGGGATAAAATATGTAATACTTGGATTTTTTAAATAAATTTTGAAATTTGTTAATAAACTGGTGAATTATAAATTGCACTATTTAAATTTTTATTATCTTTATTAGGGGGGCCAGGATGCAGGGTAGGCAGAGTTAAAACTATATTTTTTTCGCCAAATTCTATTTAAATTGTTAATTTAGTGTCATTATAAATTCATATAAATTTGGTGTCTAATAACTGAGATATGGCATATGCAAAATCCACCAGCTGACACTGTAGTAATAATGTAATTTATGAAATAAAAATGTTTCACTTAAAATTATAAAAAATTTATTAAATATTTTAACAAAACTAAACAAATAATCTTTGGTTTCTATATTCTCTAGTCATTCATGGTCATTTCCCAGGTAGCACACTGACGTTGAAATGACGTTGCTAACGTCATTTAAACGTCAGAAGACGTCATATAAACGTCAGCAAACGTCAGTGTGCTACCTGGGTTATTCAACGGCATTTTTTTCAATTGCAACGTTTTCCCGTTTTAATCGCTGGTTTCCTTGGCGCTTTTCTCGAATATTTTCATTATTAGTGCCGGGTAGTACCGTTTTACCGCGCCTAGGCCTAAAAGAAAATAAGTTAAAAGACATATTCATTCAATGTACCATCAAGTTTTAAAAGTTACTCATGTATATGTGTATGTATTAATAATACATTTATTTTATTTCTTTTTTTTATATAAGAAAACTATAGAAGAGTTACCAATTTATTGTAAACATCTTCCGCAGTTAAAACATTCTCCAGTTGTTTAAGTTGTTCCAATGTGTTGCATGGCAATTGAGGTCCTACATTTTCGACTCCCTCCTGTGGATACTGCACGTTTACAGAAAGCTCCAGTTTGTTAATCTTGTCTAGCAACAGTTTCTGTATAGTTTGAATATTTATCAAGTAATTAATGACGCGGGACTCAACTAAAAAATAAATAGTTACTATTGGAACTGGACTTACTTACACTTTTTCTTACAAGTTTCAATAGGTATCAGATGCAATAATAATGGGGAATTCATCTTATGCATCAACTGGATTTGCCTCAGCTAGATTCGCTTCTATTGGATTTGCCTCTGAAATTATGAAAACTTCAGTAATATTCATAAAATTTCTCTAAAGTATTACCTTCTTGCACTTGCATGGTGGTTTATCTCTGGAGATGAGCTCAGGTCAGACAGTCCATCATTTGACCTTGGAAACTCTTAACAGTGTGGTTTTCATTTACATATTTCTAATAATAATTATTGTTTAATTGTTTCAAAATAAATATGACACCAACAAAATATTTTAGGAAAGAAAATCGAAGAATTTTTGTTTTTGCAAAATAGGATCGACAAAGCATTAAAACTTGTGCACCTTTTTGTAAGTATGATTTACATTAATGTTTTGCAATGGAATATACCTAAGCAATTACACAAGAGTAAATGGTACTCACCTCAATGTTTTTTCTATTTTGTTCCATTGTCCAAGCAAAAGCGTGCTGTTTAAATAATAATAACCATGAATAATAAGAACAAACAAACAAACGCCCAACACGTGTGACGCCAAACAGACATATTGGCTTGGTTTTTTGGCGGCTGCGCATTGCTTCTAAATTTTCAATATCAATATGTAACGTTTAATAAATGTACATTTATTAACCTTCTAGAAACGTTCTTAATGAACGGCAGGATAACGTTATATTTTCGTTTTGGAATCAACAGTAATTATGTACCGTTTAGTTAATGTAAATTTATTAACAATTCAATAACGCTGATGAATTAGCGTTGCATATACGTTTAAGGATTAACAGTTAGCATATATACCGTTTCATTAACGTAGATATATTAACAATACACTAACGTTATAAATTAGAGTCATCACAACGTAAATGTGTTAGGGTAAAGGTAAAACGATACAGTAACGTTTATGTATTGTATAGCTTGTTGGCATGATTATGCTTACGTTCAGAATACAAAACAGGAACGTTTAAATTTGAGTGTTTAAAATATAACAGTACGAAAACGTTTTTAGGGTTTCTGTTACATTTCTTGCCAAGTGGGATGGACTTTAAATGGACGTCCATTGTATGTATGTACTTTTAGACATTTCTCTAATATTTGAAAGTAAGTATAAATTATCTCGGCCATGAAATCGACCTTAAAAAACTTAGCTTAAAGAGACAGTTAAGGTTTATTTTATTTGGACTTTAACCTACTTGATTAAGTTGAAGTTAAACAGTATTTTTGTCCAGAAATTTATAATTGAAGTAACATGAAATTTTTAAAAGTTATTGAGAGTTTTTTTCAAGTTATAAAATATTAACAAAAAACAATTCTGTATTACAATTTCAATTCCAAATAAACGCCATAAAATGTACCTTAAAAAGTTTGCTTTACAGGTGCAGTTCATTTATATGCCTTTTTATTTGTACTTTGACACATAGGATTAAGTTGGCCTTAGGCGACATTTTTGTCATTTCATCAAATTGGTAATTGAAGTTAACATTACCTTTATAAACGCATTTATAAACAGAATTTTAATTTCAATTACCACTTTGACAAAAATATTGCCTAAGGAAACTTAATCAAAAGTGTCGAAAGTACAAATAAAAAGGAATACAAATTGGACCGTCCAAAAAACATAAAATTGGACTATATTTGGCAGTACTTTAAGGTCCAAATGAATGTCATATGACGTTCATTCGGACCTGCCGACTTTAGTCCAATTCTTTGACATTTGGACGTCCATTGGACTGCATTTAAGTGTGATTCGAATGCCGATCGACGTTCGGGAAAAAATACTGAGCAGTCCATTGGACGTCCATAATGGACGGTCCATTGGACGTCCTTGTGCTGTTTGGGTTGCATAGGTACTTGCGATATTAAAACTTATCATATTATTTCGTTACTGATGGGACAAATATACAATAATATTATAAATTAAAATTTCTATAACAGTTTACTTACTTAAAAAAAAATATTCAGGAATATTTTCACTAATAGTGGCGTCTAATCAAAACTGACGTTTTCGGAAGCGTCACTTACTGTTAGCCACCTTGATAAAAATGCTACTTTGCAATTAAATTTTAACATCGTCCATTGGACTGCATTTAAGTGTGATTCGAATGCCGATCGACGTTCGGGAAAAAATACTGAGCAGTCCATTGGACGTCCATAATGGACGGTCCATTGGACGTCCTTGTGCTGTTTGGGTTGCATAGGTACTTGCGATATTAAAACTTATCATATTATTTCGTTACTGATGGGACAAATATACAATAATATTATAAATTAAAATTTCTATAACAGTTTACTTACTTAAAAAAAAATATTCAGGAATATTTTCACTAATAGTGGCGTCTAATCAAAACTGACGTTTTCGGAAGCGTCACTTACTGTTAGCCACCTTGATAAAAATGCTACTTTGCAATTAAATTTTAACATCGGAAAATCGCTTATTTTTGAACATATTTTTTAAAATAATAAGTACCTACCTGAGATAAACATTTTTAGTTTTTTCAACTAATTTCACCATTAATGAATAACTTTGGTATATTTTTGTTTCATTGTGCCCTGCTTAAAACTGATGGGAAAAATTACATTGCGCTTGCAATCGCCCTTACGTAGAAAATTTCATTAAGTTTCGTCAAATAGGTACTTTGGAATAAATAAATAAAGGTCAAATAACAAGTTTTAAAATTCGCGGCTCCTTAATTACAACGCATGCGCATGAATCAAAACAGTTGGTTGATGGTTGTCTCGCCGATTGGTGTTTTTGCTTTTAATTATGGGTAATTTCCCAAGTTTATTTTTATTCAAACAAATGTCACTTTACTGTCAATCAAATTTTAGTTCAAGTTACAGTGAAAGTTTCATTGTCTTTATTAATTTTTATGAAATGAATAATTTTAAGTGAGGTCATGTATATAATGCCCTTACTTTCAATTATTTGACTGTTTTGTGAGTAAATGCTTTTTATTTTTAGAAATAAACAACTCAGAGTTATACAAATATTACACCATAATAAACGAAGACGAAACTCTAATTAATCAGGATGGTGAAAATGGACAGCAGATTGTTTTATTGTCATTGGAAAACGAAAATGTTGAGCAGGAAGCTTCAAACGAAGCATTTATTAATGTTAGTGATATAGGCTTAAATGAAAATCAGGCTGGAATAAATTACGAGACAAAAATGAAAATTATTAAGTTGGAAGATGGTAGCATGTATTTAGCTACCCTGGCAGATAACACAGAAACAATCAAACCAGAAATAATTACAAGCGAAACTGAAACCACTGAGTTTTTAGAGGACACTATGGAGATGAATGATAATGCAGGTTAGTAGTACCTACCTATATTTTTATTGGGTATTTCATTAAGAAATCCTTAAAATCGTTGATTTATACTTTTAGTGATTGGTGAAGTACCTACTTTATCTAAAAACTGCCTTTACTTCATTTGTTTTACATTTACCATTAAATTAAGCAATTCATATACAGGGTGTCCAACAAATAGTTTTCAAGTTATAAGGGTTTAAAAATTGAATTCTATTTCATTATTTAACTTTTTTAGTGATATATATATCACCTTCCTAATAGTTATTTATGTCATTAGGCCATGAAGTGAATTTTTTTGTGCTGAAATTAAAGTTTGAGTGAAGCACAAAAACACTTCTTGGCTTACCTTAATAAAAGTGGTATAAGTGTAGCTGCCTTGTAAAGCAAAAATTCCTTATAATATTAAGTAATAGTGGACAATAATAATTATCTTTTATTATCTTTTATATTTTTGCTTATCAGGATAGCTGCCGTTATACCCCTTTTATTCTAAGGCCTTCAATTATTAAAATTAGTAAGTGGGGTTAGATAGATCTTATAGAATAAGAGTATATGGATTTTTTTTATTGGCACAAAGTAGTAAATAATGAATTTTTACGGCCTAGGCCATAAAAAACCTAACCTGATTGGTATATACATATATAAATCATTTTTAAGTGCCTAGGTCATAGACCGTTTAAAGATTAAAGAATATTCTGACGTTTCAAAAATAAAAATTTAAAATTGGCAATATTTAATATTATTAACAGGAACTTTCAGTAAATACAAATGTCAACCATGTTAACTTCGAGTTCCTGTACAATGTTGTTTACCATTGGTCCGTCATTTTTTGGACACTGTATATATAATTCGTAATTTTATTTTCAAAGTGAATTTTTTAATGGAATAAGGAATTGAAAAAAAGCACAAAAATACCTATTTAAATTTAAATTACCATGATAAATTCTTTGAACAAAGTTGTATAAATTAAAGTTAAAAGGAACGTGTAATAAAAAGTTCGAACGCTGTAAGTTTGATACCGCATCGTCATCGCTCGACCACGGTGGGCAATGCATGGCTGATGACGTTGCGCTATAAAACTTACAGCATTCGAACTCCACTTGCAGTGTTTATCTCAATATTAAAAAAAAGAGTTTATGATTTAACAGAAACGTTAGTGGCTAGAGAAACGTTCAACTAAAATCCACGTATATCGTTCTGATTGGCTAAATTGGTCATGTGATCTAACGGAGGTGTCTAATGATACCTGGGCTACTTAAAAAATCTTAATAATACCTTAATAATTAGTTTTGTTTAAACGCTCTAACAATGTGTGGCAACACTGTAATCAGTGACTGTCGTTACCTGGGAAAAACCATTATTTTGGACACGTCCGTTAGATCACATGAATCATATGATTATAATCATTATAGTTCATCCACTAATAAAAAAATATGCTTGTGGACAAGTGTGACTAAAAGCCTAAGGAGACATCCATTAATTACGTGAGATAAAAATGGGGGAGGGGTCTAGCATAATCTCACCAAATATCATTTTAAGGGAGGGGGAAATCTCACGTTAACTTTTGAGTTTAAAGAATATGTAATATAATTCAATTTTGTGGTTTATCATGTTGTCCGCAAAGAAAGTTTCATGGCTGGAATCTCACGAGAGAGATAGGGGGTATACCACATCTCAAAAAAACCTCACGTAATTAATCGATGTACCCTAAGCTGAAAGATGAGTTCTTTTGGTGGTAAACAAATTACTAGGAACAAAAAAAACTAAGCAAGGATAATATTTATAGTAAGATTATTTTAAGACTTATTTTGATCATTTCTATAGGTTTTGCATTTTGTTTTTTAGAAGAAAATTATGAAATTATTAATCCAGAAGGTTTGGATGAAATACAAGTTTATTACTTTGAGCAACCTGAGGAGAGTGAAACAGAAAAAAAATATGCTTGCCCTTATGATGATTGTGATAAGAGTTTTACAAAACCTAGATATTTAAATGTAGGTATATAAAGGGTTTCTCGAAAATGGCGTATGCTATAGGGGAGGTATTTTAAGTATAAAAGAAATTATGAAAGGTTGTCTTATGACAAAAGAAAAAGTTTTTATAAAAATATAACACAAACTTAGTACCGTAAATACGGGTGACTTTGCACCCCGCGGGTGACTAACCCATTTATGAAAAATCTTTTCGCGCTCGATAAAATTAACATTTATAATTTGTTGGTCTAAACCTGTCAATTGAGCGATTCTATTGAGTTTATATTACAGGAAAATCAGTGTTTTAAAGAAAGAAATGGGATTTATTACACTTTAAAATTGTATATATCGTATCAGTGCAAAACTCTTAGAAATACACGCGTTACAATTTCTATATTATGCGCAATCCATTGGAATGATGATCCTTGGTTAACTACAGGTCGATTTTTTATTTTTTTTATTGGTAATCCCTTGCAATAGATATATGTCGCTGCTAACACGTGTCTAATAGAAATAAAATATAATATTACATTCATTTTATACTGAAAAAATACTATGAGACAAAGTAACCCGCAACCAGGGGGTAACTTTGCACACCCAGTTTTTAATGTTTATTTTTGAAACTCAGCCCTATGTAATATTATAACATAGTTATTATGAAAGAGCAACTCAAGACTCAAATTTTGGTATACAAAATTTAATGTTTATGATTGGTAAAACCACAAAAATTTTAAACTGAAGTTTGAAAGTGAGCCAAAGCCACCCGTGTTTACGGTAACTTAAATTGTCATTATTTTTTTAAATTTTATGTTTAGGTACTATGCTCCACACCTCAAAGTCCGGAACGCAATCTTTTGAAAATTTGGCATTTAAGGTTATGTATCAGTCAAAGTATAGTCAATGAAAGGAATAATATTATGTTTAGGCGTTAAAAATGTATAAATCTTTATAACATTACAATAACAATGGATGGTTTAAGAATTTAAGAATATAAATACTGCATTTAATGAAATTCTAAAGTGTATGGTACCAAATAAGTAATATTTTTGTGCATTTGGTCCAAATATCTGGTTTTCTCCATAAAATAATTTATTAAAAAAAATCTAGCTTCTCCATTATGAAATAAGAATATCTGTTTTAAAGGAAGGTTAATATATTATAACAAAAATATCTAATTTTGTAATTTTAAGGTTAGAAAAATTTATTTTGACCAAAATAAATAAGTATTTTGGATTATTTAAGACTGTATAATATGGTATTTAAAAATGTGGTAGTTTTTCTTTTCCAGCTTAAAGTGTATACACTTATATAAGATATATCTAGTAGATATTATCTACATAAAGTTTTGTCACAAAACAGAATTTCCAGGACCCAAAACTCATTTAACCATTGGGGTATCAAGTTTTTCAATAAATTACCGATAGATAAGACTCAAAAGTAAACCAAATTTTAAAGATACTATAAAAGAAGTTTTATTGGATAATGTTATCTACGATTTTAACGAATTTTTTAATCTGTCCTTTTGTAATATTTATAATTTGTTTTGTAATATTTTTAACATGTTTTTAATACGTTCTGTCTTACCAATTTCAATATGTTTTACTCTTTACACTTCTTACCTTATATTATTTTACCTTGACGTGCTTTGTATTTTTTGGAAGCAAATAAACTATATTATTATTATATTATTATTATAATACAAATAGTTAAAAAACTTCGACTGAACTTGATCTACATCGAAAAATCATTATAACTTTAAAAATTTTAATAAATCACATGTCATGGGAGTATTAAATATTTTCACATTGCAAGTTTCTCTAAAAATTGTTTGTTTTCTTCGGTTTTCTTATAATCTAACTTAAAGTAGGTATGCCGAGAGGTATGCACAAGTTTTGTAATTAGAAGTATAAAAGCTTCAATTTTTTTTTAACCATATTCAACAATTATTTAGGATACCTATATTTATTTATGACCATAATAACACACTTCCAAATATTCCACTTATTTATTTTGGTGAAAATAGATTTTTCTAACCTTCAAATACAAAATTAGATGATATTTTTTGTTCTAATACATTAACGTACCTTTTATACAGATATTCTTATTTCATAATAGAGAAGTTAGATTTTTTTTAATAAATGCTGTTTAGTTCAAACTATTTTATGGAGAAATGTAGACCCAATGCACAAAAATATCACTTATATTGCACCTTACACTTTGGAATTTCATTAAATGCAGTATTTATATTCCTAAATTCTTAAACCAACCATTGTTATTGTGATACTATAAAGATTTATTAACTTTTAACGTTTAAACATAACCGGTAACACTATAAATATTATTTCTTTCACTATACTTTGACAGATACATAACCTGAAAAGCCTTAAATGCCAAATTTTCAAAAGACTGCGTTCCGTACGTGGTCACGTGGTGGGACTTTGAGGTGTGGAGCAAAGTACCCACTTAAAACAACTCCCCTTTTGGTTTAAATTAAATGGCATAATGGTTCTAAACATATTTTTTAAATATTTTTAGATGCATATGAGAAATCATTTGCAGAAAAAACCGTTTGAATGTCCTATAAATAATTGTGGTAAATCATTTACTACAAATTATTCCCGTAAAACTCACATAAGGACTCATACTGGGGAGAAACCATATGGATGTGTAATGTGTTTAAAACAATTTAAGGCTGTGGGGGATTTACAAAACCACATAAGAATACACACAGGTATTTTACTCATTTAAAATAATGTATTATTACTGATAATAATTAATTATTAGGTGAAAAGCCATTTGTATGTCCTATAGCTGGCTGTGGGAAATCATTTAGTACTTCAAATATAAGAAAGGTCCATGTTCGGTCACATACTGGGGAACGACCTTATGCATGTACAGAACCAAATTGTGGGAAAGCTTTTTCCTCAGCAACCAATTACAAAAATCATTTAAGAATACATTCTGGCGAAAAACCATTTGCTTGCAGGGTGGAAGTAAGTTAGATTATAATTTATTTAAAAATAACTTTAAAAAAAATTATCCTATTAAAAATTTTAGGGTTGCAATAAACGTTTCACAGAATATTCCAGCTTATACAAACATAAAACCGCTCATCTTGTAGAACGACCATACGAATGCGAATTTGAAGGGTGCGAAAAAAAATTTAAGGTGGAATCAGCTTTAACTTTGCATCAAAAGCTGAAACATAAATTAATTATGACCAAGCTTGGTACAGCGATTATTGTGAATGTATAAAAATTAATTTATTATAAAACAAATAAAATAACAGGGTTTCAGAATAATCTATATTTACAATTTAAGTGGTCATTCCTGTAAATTTTTGTATATGTTACTTTGAAACAACATGTAAACCTATAGGTATCACATTTTGTTTTATTTTATATACAAGGCGTCCCTGAAATGCCTTTACAAAATAATTCCACATATTCCTGGGATATAACTAAATTTACGTCTATACTAAAGTTGATAATAACCAAGATATAGGGTGTCAAGATTAAAAGTTCGTTTTGGATTTTATTAAATAACTTTGAAAAAAACATTCAGGGGTTTTTTAGGATAGGAAAACTAAATTTCTTTTTAAAATGTTACATTTTCAAATCACAATTAACTAAACGATATAAATGCAAATATTTTTAGTAAAAACATAAATACACCAAGCTGCAAAAAAATTTAACCATATAAAGGTATGCAGGGTCGCAGACAGCGCCTTCTACAATAGAATGGATAGAATATATTACAAAATTAATTTCGAAAAGTGGATATATCCACTTTTGGAAATTAATTTTGTAATACTAACAATATTATTCATTAAGGCGAAAAAAATATATACCAAAGGAAAAAAACTTTGGTCAACATCTTAGGCTAGCCAAATGCACTTAAAACTGAAACATAAAACTTTTTTATATATAAATTTAATTCTGTTAAAAAGTCCTTATTAATAATCGCATAAATTTTGTGGTTTTCGGTATAAACATTAGGGTGGAGCGAAATTTTTTTTTCCCTAGCCTGGGGGTGGAATTTGTAGCCTACAAAAAAGAAAATTTTTGAAAAAAAAAATAAATTTTTACTCAACGTCTTGAGGTGGCCCACTGATTTTTTAAATTAAATTTAAGTTAAAATTCTTTTGAATAAAAAAAAAATTTTTTTTGGCTTGTAATCTTCAAATTTATCTAAAAATAAACAAATTTGATCGTGTTCAACTCGAAATTCGCTCTATTGCCTCAGAAAAGCATGTTACTATTTTGGAATTTTTTTAAAAACAACAATAATGACCACAAAATTTTGTTTAAGTTCATAACTGTTAATTAGCAAGAAAGAGGACACTCCGCAGTTTCCGGAACACTTAAATTTTTTTTTTTATTCAAAAGAATTTTAACTTAAATTTAATTTAAAAAATCAGTGGGTCACCTCAAGACGTTGAGTAAAAAAAATTTTTTTTATTTCAAAAACTTTCTTTTTTTATAGGCTACAAATTCCACCCCCAGGTGCGCGATCCTCGACATCACTCGCACCGTACGTATACAACATGAAGTCGAGCGATATATTTGCGAATGGTTTTAAAAAATGGTATACTCGACAAATCTTCGCGATTGAAAACGTACACGACAAAATTAAACGAGTGGTTCATCCGGAACACCGCATATGTTAGTTTATTTACGTTTAATGTAGTGGTAGTTACCAGCTTTGACAATGTCAAAGCTAGTATCTGAATGTCAAATTGACATTCTCATGGACATTGTGTTTGTGTTTATATTGTTTGACAAAGAAATATAATTTATACAAGTGCAAAGCCCGTCTACAACTGTGCTATTTGTATGTAACATGATGGACATTAAAAAAAAATATACCACTGAGAAGCAAAAGAAAACTTTAATTAAATTAATTTAAAAAAATGACGCATTGCAAATTGGAAGATTTATAAGAAACATTGCCAATTCTTTTGAGAGACGAAAAAGTTTATCGGATAAATCGTTAACTATATATAGCATAAACAAAAAATAATATTTATGTCATAGAAAACCATCTAAAAAGTATGCGACATTTGAAAACGAATGCCTAATTCCGCTCGCAGTAAACCACTCGCAATTGGTGCGCATCACTATACTCTATGGTGCGCATATATGCGCACCAATTGCGAGTGGTACGTATACGTACCCATTCAATGGTGGTCCCATTGTGAGCGGTCAAGAATACGAAATACACGCATGCAGTCTCGAATGCAGTGTCGTATACGTTTATAAAAGTCGAGCGCTCGAGGTAGCAAGAGGTGCACCCCTTTTTTTTGTTTTTTTCGCTCCCCCCTAATAAACATCTTCGACTATTATTTGATATTTTTTTATTCATTTATGCCTAAAGTACCCAAAAGTTCAAATCTTAAATTTATTAAATCTTATCATATCGGACCAAAAATGGCGCCTGTTCATTGAAGAAATACTCTCCGCTTTTTAAAGAATTGGCGTTAATATTTTTTTTTTATTTTAATCCCTATAAATTTTTCGGATAGTCACCTACTGAATCTGATTTTTAATTTAATAATTAAAATAAACGACGATAAAATGTCAAATAATGGTTGTTTTTTACATAATAGTATATTGAATTTGTAGGTTATTTCTCTCTAATAGAACTATAGATTAAACCTATGAAGAAAAACTAAACAAATATAAACATTACATTGATTAATTTTAGCATAGGTATCTAAATAAGTATTTCCGGAAATTTTACAAAACTAGTCTGGTAAACCAATAGGTTCTCAATGCAATCTGGGTTGCATATGTTGGGCATTAAAATCAATAAAATTTAATGCATTTAAGATGCCGCTGTTATGGAATGCAGTCCATTATTTTATTCCACAACCCACCAAAAACGTTTTAACGGGGCCATCAGAATTCATTGGCCAATGACACAAAACGTCAAATGTGTTTTAAAATAGGTTTTTAAAATTATCGGCTAACCGCATAGATTGTTTTTCTTTTTGTATGCGCCTGTTCGACAATAACTCGTCTCTTATCTTAATACTACGGAGCCAATAAATAAGTTCAATAAACCTGGCAGATAGATAATATAGATTATATAGGCCAAGCGCGGTACACTGGATTTTCAATTATTTGTAGAATACGTTCTTAGTGTGTAGTGTGAAACAAAATGCGTTTGGTAATTTTGGACGATTCCAAAGGTGTTGCCGAATGGGCTGCCAAGTACGTGATAAAGCGAATAAATGAATTCAACGCGGGACCGAATAAATATTTTGTATTGGGACTGCCAACAGGTAAACAAACTGAATTTTAGAAATAGGTACTTTATTACTATAATATATTATACAGGGTGTTTCATAATATATGCGCAGGACTTCAGGATGTGATAACTTATCCAAAAAGATGAAAAAAGTCGCTAATAACTTACGCTCTAAAATGCACAATTTACGAGATACAGGGTGTTGAAATTTTAGAAAAAAATTCGTTTTTTTCGAATATCTCCGGAACCGTTTATCGTACAAAAAACAGCTTTTGTAAGCATTTTCTACTCAAAATAAGCTATGTTTTGTGCTAAAAAAAATTTTTTTTTCCTCGTAATTGGTGGAGATTTTGAAGGGGTAGCGGGTGTTTTTCTCCTCAACTTCAACGCCCCTGAAAAATGTACGGTTTTGAGAGGCCTATTCGAACCGCCAATGTTTTATACACAAAAAAGGTACTCTTGGTCATAAGCTCTAAAATTGACCGTTTTCGAGAAAAATCAACTTTTATGTTTAAAAACAAGGTCAATTAAAAAAAAAAAACATTTTTTTTTTACTAATTAAACAAAATTTATTTTAACGTTAGAACAAGTAGCAAAACCAAACCATTATTGCAAAATAAAAAATGATTCAAAAGTTGTCTGCTAAATTCTCCAAACCGTAAAGGTAACGCATTTCGAACATTTCAGCATTTGTGTAAAAAATCATTTTTTATTTTTTTTTTTAATTTTGCAATTATTGTTTGGTTTTGTTACTTTTTCTAACGTTAAAATAAATTTTGTTTAATTAGTAATAACAATTTTTTTTTTTAAATTGACCATGTTTTTAAACATTAAAGTTGATTTTTCTCGAAAACGGTCAACTTTAGAGCTTATGACCAAGAGTACCTTTTTTGTGTAGAAAACATTGGCGGTTCGAATGGGCCTCTCAAAACCGTACTTTTTTCAGGGGCGTTGAAGTTGAGGAGAAAAACACCCGCTACCCCTTCAAAATCTCCACCAATTATGAGTACAAAAAATTTTTTTCTGGCACAAAACATAGCTTATTTTGAGTAGAAAATGCTTACAAAAGCTGTTTTTTGTACGACAAACGGTTCCAGAGATAATCGAAAAAAACGATTTTTTTTCTAAAATTTCAACACCCTGTATCTCGAAAATTGTGCATTTTAGAGGGTAAGTTAATAGCGACTTTTTTTATCTTTTTGGATGAGCTATCACATCCTGAAGTCCTGCGCATATATTATGAAACACCCTGTATAGGTATACGATACAAAAACATTACAATTTTGATTCCCTTTGTATGAAAATAACTTAACATATTGTAATAACTACATTTTGTCTAATACAAATGGCCAGTCAAGTTAAATGGAATGTCATGCAAAGAGATAAAGAAGGTTATGCATAGGTATATAGGATATATCCAATTACAATTGTACCTACTTGAGTGTGTATGTGCCATGTTGCCACGTTTCCTTAAATTAGCAGAATCTTCCTTTTTAGTAAAATTGATATATTTATAGATGGATAAATATCATTACCGGTTTTTTTTTAATTTTAAAATTTAATAAGAAATTAACTACCCCATTGGATTTCAAAGAAAAATTATTATTTTTTTTTATTTTTATTAAAAAAGCCCAAATAACTACACTAGGAAGTATATGCATACCACCCATATACCTATAGTTATAGGTATATGATACCACCACATACTTCCACTTCAACTCTAGTAAATAAAAAAGTGCGAATAGTCCGAGAACTAACTATAGTTTACTGGTCGTGGTTAACGTCTTGACCGTTATTGTCTCTGTCCGTCTCGGGTTCTTCCTGCACTTAAGTGAAATTGTTATTGTCTTTGTATTAAACAGTTGGTGTGCAATTGATACGATTTGACAGTTACCGGTGGGAGGTATTTTTGACTTCCACTGTATACTAATGTAATTACCAATTCCATTAGAATTCGGTTTGTGTGTTTATATTCTGTGTTTATATTTTCTTAATTTAATGTTCGTTTGGATTTGAAGTGTTTATTTCGTATCGTTTCGTTTAAGGTTTTTTGTTGGGCAGTTTTCTTTGTTATTGATAGATGTATTGCCCTAGTCAGCTTTCCTGTGTCCGAGTTAAGAGTTGGGGCGGTTTTGTTTTATTTCTTGTTGTTTTGTTACTATTGCGCAATAATGCGCCTTAATGTTACTGGTGCACTTTGTTTATTTTATTTTTTTGTTATTTTTTTGGTTAGTTTTTCTCATGTTTAAGCGAAAAGTGTCTCATTTAGGGTTTTTCAAGGTTCCTGTAATGGTGGCAAAATATATATTAGGTCATGCAGATGTTTAAGGTTACTTATCGAGAATTGCAAATTGGCCTTTCCTCCCTTGGTTATCCTCTTTTGTTTGTCTCGTGAAAAGCATATGCTGGATATCCAAATGCGTGGCTAGACCGCGGTCGACCACCCGTAAGGCGTCACTCTACACCTCAACTTCAACACTTCCCTGACCTAAGGGTGGTCTACACACGCTAGTTGCCACACTACAAATTATTTGCACTTTATAGCAATCATTGCGAGCTTTGCAGTTTGTAAGTTTCAAGAGCGCGAGACAGCCAGATGCGACTTAGACGAGTACTTGAACGTGAATGTGTCTTTTTGAGACAAATCCAATGATATAAAAAATAAATTTTCATAAATAATGTAGATATATCCATGTTCTTTATCAGAACGGCATATATGTCATTAGTAAACAAAAAAAATCTTATAATGTTTCTGATCTAAATAATAGTTCCTATTATTATTATTTACTTTTATTTTTATACTCTTTATACAGAGTGTAAAAATCTGAGTTTGCGAAACAGTTTAAAATGCCTATAGCAAGAGGCATTTTCGGACATCTGATTTTAGCAACTTTTTATTTTACACTCTGTATAAATCAATCTTTTTAGCATTATTTTTTTAAGGGAGTACTCCGTTGGGAATGTACCAAAAACTAATAGAATTTTACAAGGCAGGAAAAGTTAGTTTCAAATACGTTAAAACTTTTAACATGGACGAATACGTGGGGTTGCCAAGATCCCATCCAGAAAGTTACCATTACTTCATGTGGAATAACCTTTTTAAACACATTGACATCGAACCAGATAACGTTCACATTTTAGATGGAAACGCGGATGACTTATCCACTGAATGCCTTGATTACGAAAAAAAGATTAAGGAAGCTGGAGGGATTGAGCTTTTTATAGGAGGTTTACTTAATATACAAATAAAATTTTGATAAAACTAATATGTTTGGTCTAGGTATTGGTCCGGATGGTCATATTGCTTTCAATGAACCTGGTTCTTCCTTGGTATCTCGTACAAGGGTTAAAACTTTAGCCCAAGACACGTTAGAGGCAAATGCAAGGTTTTTTGGAAATGATATTAGTAAAGTTCCTAAACAAGCTTTAACCGTTGGTGTTGGAACAGTAATGGACGCTAAAGAGGTGTTAAAAAAAATATAAAATATTAAAACATTAATATGGTGGTTGTTCTAGGTTATGATTTTAATAACTGGTACTCACAAAGCTTTTGCTTTATATAAAGCAATTGAAGAAGGTGTAAATCATATGTGGACTGTGTCAGCTTTTCAACAACATCCACATACTCTAATGATTTGCGATGAAGATGCTACATTGGAGTTAAAAGTGAAGACTGTCAAATATTTTAAGGTAATTTTCTTGGTTTTAAAGTCACATTAAATTTTAAAGGTTTAAATAGCTTTTATTTGTTGTTTTGTTTTTTTTTATTAAATTTAGTATACAGGGTGTCCCGAAAATGGCACACCTACTGTATGCCCACTGTAGGGGAGGTTATTTTAGGTATAAAAAAATCGGCAACGCAGTTTTTACTGTGCTGAATATCATACATCTAAAAAGGGTTGTGAGGAAAAAAAATAAACAGGGCAAACATGTTTGTTTTATTGCATAATTAACAATTAACTTTTAATTTCTGTAATTTATTATTTTATGTTTTTAAAAAATAAAATAAAGAAAATAAAATTTATTTTTGAAAACCTTACCTATACTGTCTATTTTTATTGTTTTTTTTGTACATACGTGATAGAAAAGGTACATTTTTTTAAATAATGTTTTAATTTTTTTATCTTTGATTCGAATTTTTGTTTTAATTATAAATAACAATGATTGATTATGATGATAAGCTGCTTTATTTCATTTGTTACCATAACAACCATTATTAGATGTAGGTTTCAGCATTAAACTTTTAAAAACTAGGTACCTACTTGTCCCGAAAATGTTTTAAATTTGATTTATAATTTAAAACGTCTGGTAAGCACAAAAAATATTGCAAAAAAATGCCCAAAAAAAATTTTAATATATTGAGATTCCTAAACCTTTACAAAATAAAAAAATATTTTAACGACAAACGATTTTTTGTATTCATTCAATTTGGTCGAATTTTACTTTAGATAATTGGTATCACAGTCATTGGTTTGAAGGGTTAATGTTAAAATCGATTCGCCATAGCGTTCTTAATTTACTTATTTACAATAAGCGGCTGTTAATGTTAAATAAGAAAAAAAGGACCAAGACATGAATCTAAAACTTGCTTAAAAGATTTAAGCGTTTTGGCGAATTTTATTATATTAGATTTAGGAATGCTATGGAATATAAATAATCAATGTTGGGTTACAATTTAAGGCAAGAGTTTCCTACAAACAATCCACCGTGATAGTCTTCTCTTTCTAGGTGGTAGTATTTGCCCCACTCTATACAAACTTGATAATTTATTTTGTACATTGTGCTACAATGTACTTAAAGTACCCAGAGAAGTTGCAGTTCTAGAGGGAAAATTAGATTAATAATAGGAATACATTTAATCATTCAATCTTTCAAATAATGGGATATTCTTACAATTATAATATTTTTTTCGGTCACTTTCCCCAGTGAACCAAACCGTGACTTATGACCTAAAATTTACGTAACACGTAGATCATATCTAGGTAATACAATTTTTACGTCATAGTGACATAATACTGACCCAAAACGTGACTTTTATATGATGTAATTAAATGACTTACATATTACGTACATCTTATGTAATATTAAAGTCATATCGTGACGTAACATTAAAGTCACTTTTCTTACGTAAGACTGACATAAGAAATCTGTCATAATATTACATAACTTTTAGGTCACTGTTTTACGTAAGACTGACGTAATAAATCTGTCATAATATTACCTAAGTTTAAGGTCACTTTCTTACGTAAGGCTGACGTAAGAAATACGTCATACTATTACATACGTTTTAGGTCACTTTCTTACGTAAGACTGACGTAAGAAATCTGTCATACCATTACATAAGTTTAAGGTCACTTTGTAAGGTAAGACTGACATAAGAAATCTGTCATACATATTATTTAGACGAATTAGATGCAAAAGTAATTTCAAAGTATGAAATTCACTGTATTTTAATGTTTGAATTAAACTAATTTCAATGAATGGACTTTTATTTTCAATGAGTGAAATAGGCAAACATAATTTTTTTATTGATTGAAATGGTTATTTCCTATCATTGAGTAAAATAACGTAAGTAAATTCTATTAATTGAAATTGACGCCAATTATTTTAAACAATAAAATCAGTGGATACTTTTCCTTACCAGTCAGTTTAATTCAAACATTAAAATACAACAAATTTCATATTTTGAAATTACTTTTGCATCTAGCATGATGAAAGAAATAACGCGAAGTTCCTTGAATTTTTTGGCTACTAATTAGTACTTGGTCGATTAAATGAAAATATGGTTTAAAATCAATCAAAAAATAATGTATCTTAATTTAATGTGTAATAAACATTATATAGATTTTTATGATTCCGGTTCCTAAGCAGTACTGCTTTATGACGTAAAAAATTTTGAAAATAGCGTCGTACTTTCAAAAGTACACATTTTATTCAATGGTCATTTGAAAAATCATGTAGGTACTCATAACCATGGTTGAAAGTACCTTTTTATTTTTTAAATTGTAAAAAATTATCAATAAAAGATTTACGTGTTATTACGTGTTAACGTGTTATTTTTGTATTGTATGTTACTGTTATTATTTTTTGAAAATTTTTGAAAATGGCGCTTTTGGTGAAAGTGGAATTTTTTTGTTCCATCCTGTACAATCGAAAAAATAAGTAGTTGCGCTTTAAAAGACCTGAAATCATATTTCACTCACTTCAAATTTTTTTTAATGTGACCTTGGCAGTACGACGTCTTTGTTTTTTTTTAATCCATGCATGTCATGTTACCTAATAAAATACCAAAATTTTAAATTTCTAAAATAAAAATAATTTTTAAATGTTGAATATTGTCCCTAGCTATAGCTATAGCTACTCATAAAAAGCGATTTTTTTTGTTCTTACTTCTGACATACCGTGTAAAGAATCTGAAAAATTAGTAGTTGGTTCAAAATCCATTGTGAGTTGGTTTTGATCAGGTTCATAAATTAGATAAAGTATCAGCTTGCAATAAATACCTTTTCGATAATGATTCCATTTCCCATTGAAAAAAATGTGACCTTTTGACAGAACGACGCCATTTTAGAAATTTTTCAAAATTGATTTAAGTCAAAAAGTAGTACCCAGAGTACCCTTGTCTCTGGTAGTACCTATATATTTAATGCCTTGTTTAACATACTAAAATTTCAATTTCCAAATACAAAGGTTCAAAAAATAAAACTATAAAAAATAATACAACCAACTTTAAAGAATTTAGTATTATAATATAATATGGTATAATTATATATTAATATAATACCTATAATAATAGATAGGTATTTGCCCAATATTGTTGGTATTTGTATATTTTTTTAATTTAAAAAATTATAAATAAAAGAAATGAAATTGTCAAACGAAATTATTTAAGTACACTGAGAATATTACGTATTAATAATAATAATAATAATAAATATCTTTATTGCATAAATAATACATAAATTATAAATACAAAAGGTGAAAGTTCAGTTTGCACTGTTCTGCCACTTTAACCAGAAATAAACAATATAATAACAAACAAATAATACAAAAAAAAACAAAAAACTTACAAGTTTAAACCTACACATTGCACATTTAACATATGCCCCTTAAGTTTATTTTTAAGTGAAGCAGTTGTATGACTTTCGTTGAACAACTTAACGTAAGTGTTAAAAATTGAAGCAGCCATGTATTCAAAACTGTTTTTAAATTTACTAGTTTTGTGTACAGGAAGTGTTAACAAGTTTTTATTGCGTATATTAACATTATGACATTGACTTCTATAAATTAACAGACTAGACAGATACATAGGCATTTTGGTTTTGTATACCTTGTAAACAGTTAGTATATATTGACTATAAAATAGGTTATCACATTTTAGAATATTCAGTCTTACATAATGTTCACCTAGGTGATCTCTAAAATTAATATTAAATGAATATCGCAGACAGCAGTTTTGAAGTTTTTGAATACAGTATTGTGTAGCTTTTGTTGCACAAGTAAAATACACACTACCACAGTACAAACAAGGACTTAAAATAAGACTTGTACATAATTTCCATTTAACTTCACTTGACAAAAATGGTTTAAAACTATAGATAGACTTAAACTTAATATACGCATTTTTTAAAAGACTTTTTACATGGGATTCAAAACTTAAATCACAGTCAAACAAAATACCTAGGTTTTTAACACAGTTTTGAAATTTTATCACAGAATTGTTCACATATATATCACATGTTTTAAGCTCTAAAGCTTTTATTCTAGCATTTCTTGATCCAATGCAGATACTGACTGTCTTATTCTGATTAAGAAGAAGTCCATTCTTAGATGACCACACCCTAATTTTACTAAGATCTTTATTTAGCTGAGTGATTGCAGAGTTTATTTCAGCTGGAGTGATGGATTTGTAAATTTGTGTATCATCTGCATACTGGTGCACTTTGCTATGACGGATCTCTTCACTCAAATCCGCAGTAAAAATTCTAAAGAAACTAAGAGATTTTTAAAAATATATGTAAACTATTAGAAGAATTTTTCATTGATAAACAAATTTTATAATAATATTATAATATATAAGGGTAAAGTTGTCAAATAACATTGATATATTAATTGTTAGCAGTTGCAATATGCAGTAAGGTTGCCTATGATAAGAATGCATCTACTATAATATAGTAGAAATCTACTTATCGTAGGCAACCATTATTGCATAATACATCTCGCTTATGTGGCACTATTCGTTAAGTATATAAACAAGTCACAAATTGTGGCCTACGAAAATTTAGCTTTTTCACTGGAATTCTTTGTTGGAGCCAGGATTGTTCCGTCTAGATCGCCCGTGGCCCTCTGCTTAAACAGTGCCTGCATTGAGTAACTTTACTCAATGGTGCCTGCTTTGCAAGGCCAAAGCCGCGAACCCATAATTTTACTCATTTTACGTCAAGAGGGAACTGATTTCAGCCAAGTGAGCTGTTTCAGTATTTACTTATTTTGCCCTATGATGAAAAATAAGGAGGGGGCTTCGTCATTCTGAGGTCATATTTATGACACATTTATTACGTAAATATTATGTAATGGTATGATGTCAGTGTTACATCAAGATGTTTACGTCATATTTATGTCATATTTATTACGTCAGAGTCTGACGTAAGAAAGTGTGAAATAATGACTCTTGTATGACTCAAGTGTGACCTATATCTTACGTAAGCGTGACTTGACATGACATCATATTTACGTCATATTTACGTAATTGTGTTTACTGGGTCTCGATCTTTTTCATTTTTCAAAAACCTTATTATTTTTCTCCAGTTTCGTTGTTGTTTATTTTTAGAGAGCACATGCAGAGATAACAGGAACTGCAATTCACACATGTGTGACATTTTATCTGTTAATAAGTTTGCTAACTTAGGATCCGTAGCAAATGTACTCCCAAGTCTTTTTATTTTATTTTTTCTTTATTTTACTTATTTCTTGTAAACTTGCACAAATTTTAAAAAATCCACCACCAAATTTATGAAATTTCTTTAGTTTATTTTGACTAAAATTTAGATGGCATTGCATATCTTCTAAATCTTTAACTGTAATAATTTTAGTTTTACACAAAATTGGAATTTAATTTTTTCTTGTTGTAGGTATATTAGATGCTATTTCTTTTTTTAAACTTCTTTGTACATTTATGTGGTCTTCCCCTCCCAAATTTTTGCCTCTACTACTATTTAGTAGTTTCAGCTGGCACGCCAATGATTAGATATATAAAATAATAATATATTATAATTATTTTTTGTATAAATATTAAATCGAGTATTAAATTCAAAATTGTAAAATTCTATTTATTCTAAGCTTGGAAAAGGGTTAGGAATCTTATATATATATTTACACTTTTTGAAGTAATTTTTTTTGAAAGGTCAATTTTTTCGCGAATGACGGTATTGGGCCATTTTCATGACACCTTTATAAAAAATGCTGCAGACATTTAAGGCTTGGCTATAAATATTGACAATGTACCTTACTCTTCAAAACAATACCAAAAAATATTTGTTATAAAATGTGAAATAGAAAAATTGTCCTATCGATCAAAAAAAAGAAATTTTTTTGATTTTTAAATTAATTTTTACAAATAGATAAATTAAGTGTATATTAAGAGAATGGATCTGCGTATTAAACCTCAAAGTTAAGAGTTATTTGTGCACTAATACAACTATCCATATTCAGGTTATCATAGTCTCAGAAGTTTTCTTGCTCGATTTTATTATTTCACTTAAGTATGCCATACCTTAAGAACGGGGCCCTAAAAGTCAAAATCTCGAAAAATAAATAATTTCATATGGCTTTTTAAATAATATATTTTATAGAATTTTAATCATTCATCTTTATTTTTTTAAGACTGGAGCCCCATTCTTATTACAAAGCAAATAATTTTTGTACCAACTAAAAAAATGTGTATAAATTAACTATTCATTTACAAAGTTACAAAACAAAACAAACAAAAAATATTAATTCAACATGATTACTTTAATTTTGTAGATATCAGAAAAAATTATCGATTTGTAGGATTGGTGGTGGTATATTTAGCTTCAATTTTTGTTGTAATATATTGCTTTATTTTTTTATACAGGCTCTAAGCAACGTTCACCATAAGCTTATCGAAGAAACTAATCCCATTGAACAAACTAGATATATTCATTGAATTGGTATGACATTTTTGTTTTAAAATTAAATATTACTTATAATTTTTTTCATTCACAAAAATTATCACCAAAGTTTTTATAATTTGATCTATTTATATTTGCATATATGTATATTAAAAAGGGTTTGTTGGTCAGCTTACAATGTAAATTTAAGTTTTATTTTGAGAATACAATTTTAAGTATTTTATTAAGCATCTATGCTTACCTATAGGTAATTTATTTGTTTTGCTATTTTCAGGCTTTAGCAGATCTTCACAACAAATTGGTTGATGGATAATGGGTTTTTTTATTTTTCATTCCTACATTTCTAAGTAATATTTTTATGTATCTTATCAAATATATTTTTTATAAATTACATGCACATTTCAATGAAACCACACATCCTTATATTAAGGTTATATGTAATTCGGTATATTAATATATTATAAGATTATTTACACAATAAAATACGTTAAACAATGAATTACATACATACTATTTATGACCTAATATTTTTATTTAGCGTTGCAAACGGATGGTTAAATTTACAGGTCGCATTTTTGCAGAATTTTCCAAATTTACATGGCTTTACATTGGATAGTTCAAGTCCTAAAACAAATAAATATAATTTTTATAATACATCTTCAACCCCCCCCCATGTAAGGGAGGTGTTAATTTACCAAAAAACAAACAATAGCAAAAAACTTATTTATAAAATTGTAAGACAATTATTGCGTAGGAGGTTACAGATGTAAACATATTAATTATTGTTTTTCTATTGACTGTGTAGAATCCAGCAGCTGAAATTGTCGTCGAATGTGACTCCCAGTTTCTCTTTGCCTTTTTAATTACTTGTCTAAAATTTCGATTTTGATCATTTTCATTTTTTAATAAACAAATTATTGTAAAGGTTTTTTTAGTTGACTGTTCTATGGAGTCACACGATAATATTATAAGCACAGATGAAATCTGTAACAGTAATATTAGAAATAAATTTAAAGTAAAAAATTAACTTACAAAATATACAGCCGTAAAATAGATAAAAAATAAATAGCTTTGAAAATCAAAAGAGTCATAATAACGAAGTGATGTATTAAACAGACTTAAAAAAGAAAATGCGGTATATGGAATAAAAATAAAAATCGACCAAGAAAAGAAACAGTTAAATTTTTCTATGGCGTCCAAACCAATTTGAAACATTTTAAGGTTTACTTTTAACTGTTCAGCATTTTTATTCAGGTCAAAGATTTGAAATAACTGTTTTTCTAATAATTTGTTAATCATTTGTATTCTTTTTGATATAATATAAGCAGTATTATAAATTACTATTGTTATATGGTTAAAGCATATATTGTATAAAACATATATAAAGTAATACTTCACTTCATCTGTGTTATATATTTGTTTTCCCAATAATATATAGTTTATAATAAACAATACAACCACTGGTATGTTAATCCAATGACATGTGGCTTTTACTTGACATTGTTTTGTTAATTCTGTATCCATTTTATCCAGCAAATTTATTAAAGTTTCCCATTTTAGTGGGTTTTTTAAACTTGAAAGCATTGGAGAAACAAGTAAAAAATATCCCAAAATTGTATGAGTGGTATCAACAATTTTAAACGACGCGGACGAATACATTGAGGTCTTGTGTCCATAAATCGAGAAACCCGTTAAAAATAGCCATAGCGAAATTAAGATAATAATTTGAATTTTATTCAACTTAGGTTTAGTATGTATTGGCAAAAGACCTAACGGTTTGCCAATGTTACAGATTTTTTTTAAACATATTACATCACTTTTATCGGATAACATTTTTTTGGTGTTCTGTTTTATATTAAAAATATTGATCAATAGCATTCGAGTAACGAAATTTAACACAAACGTAATTTTTGTTGACGTTAACAAATGCATTAAACTAAGGATCCTTTTAAGTTATTACGTTTTGAATATCAATAGTCATTTACTAAATTAATTGAACAACAAACGTATTTATATTATACTTATTTATATTTTAATTTTTCGTCCATCACTGGCTTTGGGTGAAAGTTAAACTCCGATATGCATTTTTAAAACGCAAGTTAATTTACTTTTAAAAATGATACTTTTAACAAAATCATCTGATTTGTATTCAACTAAAAGATGTTTTCTTATTAAAACGTTAAAATTTTAAATTTTAAAAGCTTAAACCTTTATTTTTAGTTTGATTTCGGGAGAATTGTTTCATGTTTAAACGATTTTATAGAAAAACACCTTTTAGTTAAAGCCAGATAAATAATGAGTTTACACATTAGACTTAATAAATAATTTACTGTGCTACAAAGTACAGCATGGCAAATGCAAAACGCTGTATCTTCGTCGCTGCAAAATATCCCCACCCCACTCTTGCGTTTGAAAACATTCGGCACTGTTTACCTTTCCCGTGAAAATACGGCGCCTACACTACTAAAAATGCTGTTTAGGCCTCCTTGGATTTGCTGACAGTACAAATCCAAATACAATGCAGCCAATATAATATATAATAATGCCAATAGTGGGCCCTATAAAAATATGTACAAATAGAAATAAATATGTATTTCCATTTCTATTTAAATCCAAATTTTGCACGGTGCTTTAGTTTACAGTGTAATAAAGTTAAATTTTTCCGTCTCCATAGGGACAAAAAAAGAAGGGTTAGGCTTGCAAAAAGACACAAATGGCTAGACAGTAAATTTTTTTAGTTTTTTCAATAAATTGCTGCTATCATATGTTAAAATAAAGTTAAATAAAAATATTTGTACGATTTTAATTTACATTTTTTCTACAAACTTTGTAAACTGGAATAATCGGCTTAATAAAATTTAATAATTGCAAATTTTTTAATAACAAATTACTATCAGATATAAATTTCTGCAAAAAGTTATATTTAACTATGTGTAGGTGTTGCTACAGGCTGTTTGTTTTGTTAAAAGAGATGTCAGTCAAGATTTGTGATAATGGATACACATTACATTTGTTATACAGGGTGTTTCAGAATAAGATGCTGAACCTTAAGGGTGTGAATCCTTAGTTGATTTTAAGAAAAAAAGTTCAAATAAACCTATGACCTAAACCTCTTAATTTTTGAGTTACAGGGTGTTATCATAACTTTAATAACTTCCTAGATATTTTTAAAAATTTGGCACACACCTTCTTAGCATTAACAGTAAGTTTTTGATGTAGAAGATTTTTTATTTTTTTATAATTAAATTTAATTTTAATGTTTATTTAATCATTGTTTTCTCAATATGCGCATTAAATGCTTTTTATTTTTTTCATCGAAAACCGTTAGTCGTACGAAAAATGGTCAAGAAATCAAATTTGCCCTAAAATGAATGGGGATTTAAAAAATAATTTTTATTTCGAAAAATAGCAGTGGCGTGCATAATATTTTTCCAAAAATATCTAGACCCCATCCTGTACGGACGCCACTGGTAACATACCTAGTTGTTTTCGTAGATTCGCCCCTTAAAATAGGGAAAGGGGTAGGTGTCAAAAGTATGTTAAAATATGTTCGAAATATCCCCTTTTAATACGGGTATATTGTATAAAAATTTTAAAATTAAATATTTAAAAATAGATTTTTTTCATTCTTTCAATGAAGCAAATTATATTTTTATATAAAAAAAATCTTTAAATGCATTTAAAAAAATAGAATTAAGCTTCAAAACCTTATAAGTTTAATAATGGAAATAAGGTAAAGTATCGGGTTTTCGCAACGCGCGCGCCATCTGATGGACTTCAAAAGCATTGCGTGAATTTAAGAATTGTCAACAATACATTTAAAGCATAAGAACTCTATATCATTTTCAAATAAATAGGTAGTTTTTTCACAAAAGAGAGGAAGGCAGAAGTTTTACTCGACAATTTTTTTTCAATTGCACAGCTAAACCGCGCACGTTATTTGTGTTTTACGTTGCAAGGAAAAAACTAAAAAACTGGTTTAGTACTTCATTTCGATTGAATATTCTTTATATATATGATATATCATTGATTAAGAAACTCAACGCTTAAATGCTTATATAGCTACGTTAGTGTGTGTATTTTATCTAAAGGATTATGGTGAATTATTGTGTTTTTAATTGTAAATAAAATTCAAAAACTAAATCGTTGCATTTTCATGTTTTGCGAAAGGATCCAATTCGGAAAGTACATTTGCTGATGCAGGATTAACTAATGATAACTTTACATAATATAATTTATATTTAAGTTTGGACATTTTTAAGAAAGTAAAAAACAGTTTTTGCACAAACATAACCCTAAAATCAACCATTTTTATATTTGAGTTCTCTAAAAAACGCTGACAACTGCATTTTAAACAACAAAATATACCTACGAATTTATGGCAACATAATATTATATTTAATACATAATATTGTATTTTACCGTTGAGTGGAGACTTTAAAGAATTTTTAATCAACGCTTTTAATAATGTTAAATGCTGTTTAAATTTAGACGACTTATTTGTTTGACGATTATTACTGAATTGAAATGTTTACACTTTTCACGTTAATCATTACTAAAATGTGTATTTATTGTATCTAATAGATACAATTTATATTTACAGGGACTGTATGAAATTTATTTCTTCATTTGGATTAACACTGTTTATTGGAAAACCGATATAAACACAACCCAGGATTTCCTCTCGAAATACACCCAACAACACAACAAATCGTGCCACGTTTTTTTTCGATGTTTTTTTTAACATTTTCCGGATTTATTCTCAAAAACACTCTTTTGTAAGACATGCGTTTGACAGATGATTATCAAAAGTTATACTTTTGTTACGATTATAATAGCCGAGTGGTGGCGCTACTAGCGATACTTCTTTAGCGTATTGTTTTAGAGATTTTCGAACTGATTGATGCGCTAAACCACAGGAGTGTCTTATCTGTCATCTTCACACCTGTCAAAGTATTGCTTGTTGACGCTTTAGCTTAGCAAACAGTTGAAAACCTCGAAAAATAATTTTGATCCCATTGTTAAACTTTTATGTTTTTAAAGCCAAAGAATCAAGCTTTTTATTGAGCTTAATTTTATTTTTTTTAAATTTAAGGGCTATAGTAATCAATTTAAAAAAAAAATTTAAAAAGGAAAACTGTAAACTTTGCACTCCTGTCATTTTATAACCAGAGGTAGGGTAAAGGCACTAGTAATTGCCACTGTACCAGTAGTTGCCATTTATTATTAAGAAATTCAAAAACAAAGCTATATGCAATATCTGTGCATATGGCGCACTGCCTATGTGTAAGGAAGTGTATCTAGCGTATTATGTATTTAGAACAACTGCCACCAGGTGGCGCATTTTTCGTCAGGAAAAAAATATTCAGGCAACTTGTTGAATATATAATATAAAAGATTTCTTGTGACTTTGGTCAAGAAAGTGTAAGATTAGTTTTTCGTGATATTGGCATATGTTGTTAATCAATTTGAGGTTTGTTTGTGCAATAGGCATATATGCTAAGTAGTTTAAATGAAACGCATATAAATTGTTCGTTAAATTAAAAGAGTATTTTGATTTAGAGTAGTGGCAATTACTGGAGCATTTTTTTTCTTTTACCCAATATTTGCCATTTGTGGTAATTACCTACTGGAGAATTTTGGATTATCGTATTATGACCTTTATTAAAGCGCTAAACTAACCTATAATATTTAGTTTATCCTTGACATTAATAAGAACATTATATTCAAAGAGAATCCAGTAATTTCCACCTCTTTTTGAATGTGTCAATTACTGGTTCACTTTAGTGGCAATTATTGATCCAGGTATAAAATCCAAATTGATCAACATGGAACCAAAAAACAAGCCCTTTTTCGCTATTCCCAAGAAAGTAAAGAATCTGCATTGGCTGCTTGCCAAGGTGGTATGCCATTTTCCATTTTTTTTTGTTTTATTTAATAAAATAAATTAGTGGCAATTACTGGCCAGGTACACTGGAAACTACTGGTTTTTTTAAAAATGGTCATGGCAATTACTAGTCCTCTATACCTCAATAAAAAAAATATATATTGTACTTAAGGGGTTACATACAGTTAGAATTTTCAAAACACCGAATTTTTTTTTATTTTATTTTCTTAATGTACATATATTTAAGAATACACACAGAAAATTTCATATCGTTCCGGTGAATATTTTCAAAGTTACACACAAATTTGAAAAGGCGTTTCAGAGTGCTTGGAAGTACAAGGCCGGAGAGGCAGCGACTACCCTTTTATGCACCTGCCTTGTAAATGCTCCCTTCTAATGTATTTAGATGTGTAAATCAACAGTGTGAACAGGGTGTATTATATTGGTCTGTAATAGACGACTCCATGTAATTTAAAAAATAAAAAATTGTATTCCATGTAAACTGCATTCCAAACTTTAAACGCGTTTTTCTCTGAATGGTGTTTTCAAAGTCGGTGACCAACATTACTCGAAAACGGCTAAACCGATTAGTCTCAAATTTTAACACGAGCTTCTTAAATATATTTTTTAGTAATTAATCGAAGATTTTTTCTCTCCGATAAATATTTTTGTTTTTATAAACAATTTAAGGCCGAAATTTCGGTGAAAAATCGATTTTTTTTTTTGAGAAACCGCCATTTTGTCAAAAAATTTTATTTTGCTTAATCCTTCGATTAATTACTAGATTAAACATTACTTTAACGAAATCTGTTTGGTTTTTTAAATTCAGATGATCCAGTTCAGAGTTATAGTGGTCACCGCAAAACGTCTTTTTTGAGAGGAGCATCCGGAGATCAGCTGTAGCTCTTTTCCAAATAAATATTTTTACTAGTACTAAGTCTTAAAATATAGTTAAAAGATACCATAATATGTGTATAAATTTTTGGATCAATAAATTTAAAAGTTTTCTCAGAAAAACTTCTGAAAAATTCACTTTTTTTCGGCCTTCTAACTGTATATAACCCCTTAATTATGTCCTTCTATTGGTACTTCTGGTACTTTTTTAGCTTTTTTGTGTAAACACTAGCTTATAATGGCAATTACTGGTGTCATTACCCTATGAAGCAAAATCCTTTACATGATAAGTAATTTATAACTATTACTATAATTTAGTAAAATTTGAAAATGATTAGGAAAGTAAAACACAATTTTGGTGGAAATTTTGGCCCAAATGAAGGGTCTCTAGGTTTTGGAGACCATTCACATATTCAGCTGACTTCAGTCTAGCATCCAGGCAAGTGCTTATTAAGAATTTTTTTTTGTTATGGATCCTTATGAAAGTCTAAATCTATCAAGAAAAGTTTCGTACGTACGGCAATTAGGAACTCTTTTATTATTATTAAAATAATGCAGCTCTGTGTGGTATTCACAGCACCTAATTAAACCAGGGATAACTAAAGAAAAACAATTTTCCTAAAATAAGTTTGAAGTCACAAGGATTTCGCAACTCATTCAGTGTTAAGATTTCTGGCCACGCCGGTTAAGGGTTAATAATTATTATAATAATAATAATTATAATTATTATAATAATAATTATTATAATAATAAATACCTATTATAATAATAATAATTATAATTAATCCTGTTAAAAATAATTTTATGCGAATCAGTTTACATACCAGTTGATTTTCCGTTTTTCACATGATTGTAAGGGCAGTCTCTTTTCGTACACGAAGTACCGAATTTGCAGGAAGGATGCAAATAGAGACATTTATCTCCGAATTTACAGTGCGGGAACATTTCGCAACTCTTTCGAATATGCGCGTATTCGCATTTATCGCCCAGCATGCAGTTCGGAAAATAAATGCAGGCCTCCTTTTTCTTGGCGACAACAACAGTTGGCACGACTGGCAGCTTGTCGGGTATATTCGGGCGAGTCGTTTTAACCACGGCGGTTGGTTTCGTTTTTATGTCAAAAACAATGGGTGATCTGCTTCGCGTAGGTCTTTTCACCTCTCCCAATGGGGTGTTCAGGTTCAGATTTACCACGAATTTCGGTTGTTTTTCTATTGGCGTATACGTGGGAGATGTCGGCGTGTATTCCGGAGAAAATTGATTTACATTTTTGCCGACCGGTTTTGGGATGTATTCTTCTTCCTCTGAATCGCTTGATTGTTCCTTACTAATGTCATTGTTAAGCGATACCAGGATGCTGTTTAGTCTTGCCTTGGTTTTTTCTGGAACTGTTTTGGGTAGTTTCTGATATTTTAGGTATTTCTTCGTAAATAAAGGATTTGACTGTAACAAAAATTTTAGGTAATTTTCTGACGACTATAAAGTTTATTAAGAACTTAACTACACTGATTAAGTTAAAAATATAATACTATTAAATATTTCTAGACTTTAAATTCATAATATTTAAATTATTATAATTGATTATAAGTCATTTCATATTAAATCATCGAATCGGCAAAACCAGATGTTGGATTTTGCTTTAACTTTGTGGAAATGTGCTTTGAGGTCTCAAAAACGGCAATACTATTATTATATTTACTCGTTCCATATAAAATTTTAAAGGTAAAAGATTTATGCTCCACATAAAAAAGTCCCACTTCAGTTTAACACTAATTTCGTCTTATTAAAAAACGTATTGTATTTTTGTATATTAAGATCTTCATTTATAACACAAAAAATACATACAGGATGTCCTAGAAGTCGCCTACCTGTCTTAAAGGTGTATATGATCCACATACCCCCAAAGAATCCCAGATTATTGTTAAAAAATTCTACTTTCGTTACTTAAAAAGAACAGGAAAACTAATAAAACCATAGATTATATATATAAAGTAAATATTAAAGAAATAATATTAACATTACATTGACACATGACTCTTGCATCTTCATATCACAATACCAACTAAAGAAATAAAGGTTAACATTTAACAGAAATTCTATGACACATAGACATATTAAAAAAATTGAACACGTAATGGCCACTGTTGTAGGTCGTACTGTCAGTGTCAGTTTACAAATTTGTTTTGTGTGTTTTTACTTAAAAAAAATTAAAACGTCGGTTTCACTATTAAAATACAATGGTAGTTTGTTCTGCATTTGGTTGTTAGAGTTATATAAGTTATAGTGACAAGAAATAAAGCAGAATAGCCTTTGACAGGTAAAAATCTATATTGTTAATGGAAACTCAACATTCTCTTTTAAAGGTAATAAATCTTTTTATTTTAATCCTCCACTTCCCAAATAAACAAATATGCGGTCTTTTATTCAAATGATATCATCTATATCTATATAATAGGACTTAAAAAAATATAAACAAGGTAAACCTATTATTTTTAGGTTTAAAAACTCAATGTTCAATTTTTAGATTTTCTTAGCGATCGAGTGAAAAACACATTGCTCCTAAATATCACTTTAATAAAAATTTGGTATGAAGTCATGAGCCAACGTAGCAAATCGGTTGTCACCACTTGCCCAAATAGCTAAGCGTAATATGCAGCGCTAACATAAACTTTTTGTTTGATGTCAAGATTACAATCATTATTTTGACTTTGTTACACGTTAAAACATAATTTAGAATTTGGAAAACTTAAAACATTTTGTAATGTTCTTGCAGTGAATAATCCATTTTTTATTATATTTAGTGCAACTTTAAAATCATTTTTTGTTACCTTGACCATAACTTAAAAAGCGTAAGGTAGCGCTGCATGATATAAATATTATTTATACCATGGTCCACACCCAAAAGTCCCACCACGTGACTTTGATAAACATAATTGCAGTTATATTTCTGCTAATTTCGTCTTATTTTCTGAAAATAATACAGTATAGGTATTGTATTGTATTCTTGTTTTAAAATAAGACAAAATTAACTTGACACTGACAGAAAGATAACCTTAATTATTTGTATCAAAGTCACGTGGTTAGACTTAATCATAGTGTTCTAATGATCCTGGTACAGATGTCGCCAAAAGATGTTATTTTCAAAGCTAGGAAATTATAACGATAACAAATAAATTAAGACAGGTATACTCATAAATATACCAAGTCAGTTTTATCATTGAAAAAGAATTGAATCAACGCTTTTAAGCTCCTTAATGCCTAATATACAGTTTATCTTATTTTTTTACGCGTCATCTATTAGTAATAGAGATGTAAAAAACGGGTTTTTTTTCAAAAACATGAAAAAAAGCTAGAAAAAAAAGGGTTTTTTTTGTTTTTTTCAAAATGAAATTTTGAGTAAAATATATATTAATAATAAAGTGAAATGTAGAATATATTAAATTTTTCATTATTGAAAATTTTGACCGAGACTAAAAAATCTGATTTCTTATTATTTGGTAGTTTCCACATTAGAAACCAGTAGCAATGTAATTTACATTATGTAAAACTTCTACACCAATACAAAAAAATTTTTGAAAAAATTAAAGGATAAAAAAAATTGTTTTGCGATTCTTTGGATAGCTGTATCTTTGTTAAAAATGGTCGTATTGTAGCCGTAAACAAAGGAATTTAAAGCTTGAAGTTTCTAGATTTAAGTTTTTTAAATGAAAAATGTGCAAAGCTCAATCCTAACAAATACCGTAATAAAAAAATCGATTTTTTTGGCTTTCTGGTCCACGGAATGTTCTGACTTAACCACCAATGAATAAATGTTCTACAAGAATTTGCTATTGTTTTTTTGAAGAAAAAAATTCCATACTCTACATGAATTTGAAAAATCATGAAAAAAGTGCTTTTGGTAGCTTTTTGAAAAATCAAGCGCTGAATCAAAAATATTATAGTTAGTTAGGTAGTTACTTTTTTTAGGACCAAATCAAAACAAGCGCGGCCCTTATTTGTCAATTCGGTGGTGGTGGCGCGTGCATAGCGCGAGACTGTATTTACATTTACTAATTGTCATTATAGTGGCTAATTTTAGTCCATGAAACCTAAAAAATTCGGCAAATGGGACTAATCTTAAAAAAAACCTAAAATGTGAAAAAAAAAACCATTTGAAAAAAAACAATGAAAAAAAACGGACCGTCGCATCTCTATCTATTACACACGGCTAGTTTATAATAATCGCTTAGACGGTGACCGCTCTCGATCATTCTGTGCTTTGCGGATAGCCTCCACCATATACCTTTTTCTATGCCCTATACCGTATAATTGCTTATAGACAGCCCGCGTCGTGTCTGGTCGGTCGCGGTAGTAAAAACTAAAAAAGTAGATTCTGAATAGCAACGAAATCTTCGGACGAAAAGCCCTCTGTAAAGTAGTTCATTTTACCTATTCACTTTTTTTTTGTATATATAATCAGATTATAAAGCGCGCGTTTTAGTATTTTCATTTATTACGAAAATATATCATTGTAAAAATAATTATGATTATGAATTTAATTACAATTTCACAAATTGATCAGCTTTAAAATGTCATATTAAACAAATAGATATCGCTAAAAAAACGATTTCTACAGCTAAAAACGTTTCAATTTTTATTTTTTGCGGACCGATACTGGGCATGCGAAAATATATATTCAGTTTATTGTTTTTGCTTATAGTTTTATTACTATACCCAAAAAACTTAAATCACTTACATTAGAGCCAATCCCAACCTTTGGTGCTTGAGCAATGCTTCGTTGAGCTTCAGCAACAGCCTTCAAAATTAAAGTTTTGTTGGCTTGTGCCGCATTTGGTGGCAAAGTTCGTGGTTTCACTCTAATCATACTCCTAACTTCTTTGGAAACCCCCACTTCCTCAGTCTCTTCAGGTTTATCAGGAATTGATACTTTAGACTGTACACCTAGTCTGCTTAAAATACCCTACAAAAGATTTTATAAATTATGATTATTATAATATGTGATGTGGAATGAGAAAATATATTTTTTTAAATTATAATGTGTTTAATTACCCCTTTTTTCCTTAATTCTCTGTCATCACTATTAACTTTAGTGTTAGTTTTTTTAATAAGACTTTTTACTTGAGATCTAACATTGGGGGATTTCACCCTTCTAGATTTTCTGTCGGGAGAATTATTTCTAACGTCCAAAGGTCTTTTTCCCAATCTACTAAGAGCTGACTGTTTTTTTCGAGGTGGGGTTTTAATTTCATCGTCGTCGTCATTATCAAACGTAATTCTTTTACGTTCAGCTTTTTTTTCTGTTTCTTTATTTTCAGTATTGGCATCAGCATCTGTGTTGTCGGTGTTTTGGTTTGGAATAATTATATTTTGTTGGACTACAATGTTTCGAGTCTTTGCTTTGTTTGCTATTAATTCATCTAAAAGTTAAAAATAAATCTATTAATGGAACTAAATTCCTTATTTGTTGTTGGATAATTGTCCAAATTTTTTAAAACTTTGTTTTTATTTAAAAGAGCATCTATAAACATTTAAGTTCTGAATAAGTAAAATTTGGAAACATGACAAAAAAAATGTACAGCAATATCCAAAACATAATTTTGTAGAAAATTTACCACTTTTAAAAATTTGTTTAAAAAAACAACATTTAATGATATAGGTCACAGCAATTTTAAGTGCATATTTTTGTACACATTTTTTCGTCTATAAAAAGGTCTTTTTTCATATATTATGAAGAAAAAAATGTATCTAATAAATGAATATAAAGCTAATACATATTTTAATAGTGAATTATAGGCTATAAAAAAAAGGTATTCTGTTTTTGTTGTAATAATTCATTGGCATAAAATTTAATTTTGTAATGAATTCCTTGATTTTTATTTCTATCTAACCATTTAAAATTTCAATATAGGGGCCATAGGAAAAACAAATTCGATGAAAATGTAGATAAATGTATATGCGAATTTTACTTTTTTCAAAATTACCCGGAATATCGAAGTTATAAGGATTTTTGGTTTTGACAGGTTTTTAGTTTTTTCGAATTATTTGAGAACCGCAGATTTTTCTTTTAATTTTCAAATGCCACTTAAATAAACCTGTAATTATGCAACTTTTCTCTAATTAAACTGATCTTGTATCTTTTTAAAAAGATATTTAATTAAATACAAAATTATAAATATTAACTTGTATTAGGTACTTGTTTATAGGAAAAACATGAATTACTAATTTTACTATAAAACTATAAATTCCAGTAAAATAATAAACAATTCTAAACTTATATTTTAAGAATGTCAAATTATGCTAGAACCATTAAATATGTGAAAATAACTTAAAACTGTAAACTACTAAATAAGTAAATTTTAAGTTTAACATGCATAACAAGCTTAACAACAAAAACAACTAATCAAGTTAAAATAAAATGTCATACTTAATTCAGTTTTAATTTTCAGTACATCCTGTTCTTCATCTTCGCTGTGAACAAGATCTCCTAACCTACTTTTTACATTGACTATTTGTTTTTCGATTTCCTCCAGTTCCTTATTTTTATTCACCTCGGAAAGTAATGGGATGTCAAAACCATCATCACTATCACTTTTGTTACTACTTTTTCCCAATCTGCTTTTAATATTAATAGGCAAATTATCCGTCAGGCACTTTTCTTCTTTTATATTGCCCTTTAGTTTTTTCGACTTTTTATCTTTTTTTTCTTTTTTTATGCTTAAATTTTCTTCATCTTTGCTTCCTTTTCTTTTAGAAACTTTCTTATAAATCTCTACAAACACAAATATGTATAAATCAATTTTTTTTCTATTTTATTGTTTATTATTATTATTTATTTCAACCTTTACTTGATGAAACTCCATGTCACTAATGTATAAAAAACAGTTTATTGTGTTTATACATTGACATTTTGATTAATTTTTATTATATTATCTTAAAATTTTGAAGAAAAAACAATTATTCCTCTCAGAGGAATCCTCTGATAAGTTTATGTACTAAGTTGGTGCTTATGAAATTAAAATTATACGACTGCTAATAAAGTACAAGCAATTAAATACAATTAATACATAAATAAATTGGGATTTTATGTATCATTAATGTATTGTTTGTTAATCCAGTCTTTGAATGCTCAAGAGGGAAATGAAAGAATCACATGTTTTAAAAAATTAAATTTTTAATTTAGCGAATTAAAAATATGTGTTTAGCAAAAAAATACAAATATAAGAAGCAAATATTTTAAATTAACTAAATAAAAAATATCCGTTTTGCATAAAAATTAAAACTACCTAATTTTAAATTAGGCTAATTAAAAATGTGTGTTTAACAAACAAATACAAATATAAGAAACAGATATTTTAAATTTATGAAATTGAAAATATGAGTTTGGCATAAGAATTAAATCTAATTTTAAAATATCTGCTATAATATTATTAATTCTCAGGATAAAAAAAATCTTGTGATATTTTTTATCTAATTGAAATTATCACTCTAGGGTTACACATAAAAATAATTCCTGAATAAAAAACGGCGCCTGATAGACTTAAGACCCAATTGGGTCAGTTTTTTTGGTTTTAACTCGGAAACTATTACTCCTAGCAATAAAACCATTTATAAGATTAATTCTATTTATTTTTTTTTGCCATCTCGCATGGTTTTCGAGATATTTGCGCTTAAAATTAACTAATTTTGTTTTGCCCAATTTGACTAGCTAACTCCTTAGCCCTTTGCGCGTATATCCCGAAAAAAATCTTGTAGAACATTTTGTATAAAATGGTCCTATTGATAGGACCGAGGATAGGACCCATAGTAGGGATAGTTAGTATGTTTACCACCTAAGGAGTCAAAACAAAGTCCCAAAGTCAAAAATTGTGATCCTTTTATTTTACTCTACAACCTTTTACTAAGTTACTAAACTAATTTATTAAGCTTGGTTATGTTAATTTTTGTAGAAAATTTAAGGATGAATATGAAAGAAATTTATGCAGGATTTCAATGAAAATTTAGTTCTTTAATACATAAAATAATTCATTTAGGTCTTTTTTTAAATAAAAGTGATATGCATAAAAGACTTTCACCAAAATATATTACTGATAAAATTGTGTTCTGCGACAAACCTGGATTGGTAACGGTGACTTCTTTAAGCTTTTTTAAAACAATATGTAGCCACTCAACGAATATGGTTGTTTTGGTTTTTAGAAACAAATTTAAATCTTCATTCATTTGTGATTTTGATCTTTTATTAGCCACCATTACCATAATATAATCTGGAAGTTCATCATCTACAAATATCACAGAAAATATGTTAAAAAATACATATAATACAGCAAATATATCACTTACCCACATAACATTCAAGCTCAGTTAGTTTTGCTTTGATAGCAGACTAAAATATAAACAAATTGGGAGTATTATAACCTAACTTAAAAACATTTGCGTATTTTTATTAAAATAACAAAGCTTACCCTCATTTTCTGGCCAACTTCGGCCCCAACAGCATCCATTTTGTTTTAAATTGTTTAAATATATTTTAAATTAGTTTATAAATACATTTTTTATTTATCAGAAATATAACCTAATTCGCCATATACGTCAATTTCAAGTGGCAATTTTGAATATTTGACAGCAAACGAATATAGGCAACACAGATAACATATAAATGCCCTTTAGGAGCGCCAGACATGGTATTATATTGTATTCATGATTCGTTGTATCATTTATTGTTTGTATTGTATTAGGTACCTAGGTATATTAAAGTAAAGACTTAAAAAACTAAACCGAACGTTGGGGCTGTGAAAGTTATATAAAAGCATTTTTCCTATTGGCTCACGTGGAAATGTTGCTGTTTGCGTTTAAACAGCTAGCGCGCTGCAGAGCTTAAAAATCAACTTGTCCAAATTGGAATGTCCAATTGGACAAGTTTATTTTTGCACCTAAGCTGATTTTTTGTACCATACATCTTATTGATACCTTTTCTTATTATTTACAAGAAAATAATAGAAATTCCCCTATTGTAAATTACCATTAATTAGAATCCAATAAAAATAAGTAATTGGTTTGAAATGTGTTTTGGCGCTATGAATCACCAATTCATTCCAGTTGAATTTCTATTGGTAATTTCTAATGAAGTCAGCGGCTTGGATTGGGAAATACGAATCCATGCCTATGCTCTCCCCACACAGAACACGCTATCCAATGGATATCCAATGGCTATCCCAATGTCCATATAACATCCATGCCTTTTACGATATCCATTGGATATCCAATGGATATCCATACTGGATGTTCAAAAAAAAACAAAAACATTAAAAATATTTTTTTCTTTTTTAAAATAGCCCCTTATAGGATAAATTTATGTAATGATTAATAAATATGATTTAAATCGTTATTAACCCAATTTCAACAAAGTATCTCTAATATATATCCAATGGATAACTAATGTATGTCCAAAGTATATCCACTGTACATCTAATGTATATCCACTGGATATCCACTGGATATCCAATGGATATCCATACTGGATGTTCAAAAAAAAAACAAAAACATTAAAAATATTTTTTTCTTTTTTAAAATAGCCCCTTATAGGATAAATTTATGTAATGATTAATAAATATGATTTAAATCGTTATTAACCCAATTTCAACAAAGTATCTCTAATATATATCCAATGGATAACTAATGTATGTCCAAAGTATATCCACTGTACATCTAATGTATATCCACTGGATATCCACTGGATATCCGATGGATATCCATACTGGATGTTCAAAAAAAAAACAAAAACATTAAAAATATTTTTTTCTTTTTTAAAATAGCCCCTTATAGGATAAATTTATGTAATGATTAATAAATATGATTTAAATCGTTATTAACCCAATTTCAACAAAGTATCTCTAATATATATCCAAATGTAATGTATGTCCAAAGTATATCCACTGTACATCTAATGTATATCCACTGGATATCCGGTGGATAACTGATATGGATATCTTGTATATATACTTGTATGTATACATGTGGGATTTTGTGATGGTTTAAACTAGCATATGTAAAAAAAACGACTTTACGTTAAATTGATTTTTTGCCAAGAGCTACGAAATTTTTAATTTTGAAATGTTCACTTTACCCAGATAATAATATTTATATATTAATAATATTATTTCTGTTAATAATATGACTATGACAGTCTGCAATACAATAAAAAATTACTTAAAAAAGTCCTTTTTGTTTATTATTGTATTTCATATATGTACTACGCACGCGCTGAATTTGAGAATCTTCAGTGTTGCCGGTTATAAGCAAAATAACTAAACGAAATATATTTCCGTACTTTATTAAGTTTTAATAAATAAATTAAATAAATTTAAAATAATTATTCACCACATTTATGTCAAATAGGTATACTAATTAATTAAGTATTAAAGATTTAATAATATAACCGCCATTTTGATGAGCTTTCTGAAATTATTTAAACGTCTGACAACACTGCCGGCGAACACAGAAGATAAAGAAGCGTCCTTTTTCTATGGTAGCGTCGGTTAAATATGATTCATTCCACCCTGCGACAGATTGTTATATGTTTGTCATAAAGTTTATTGTTTTGTGATTATTTGTTTGAGGTCTCTAGTGGTAAGTAAATATGTGTTTATTTTAATTAAAACCATAAAACATTTTATTATTGTGAATATCTTTGGGGTCGAGGGTAACAAATGGCATTTTTTACACTTTCCGCGTAGCTCGGTAAGCTAATCGACTCTTTTGGGCCGTTGTATGGTTGGATAAAACCTACCACTGAGTGTGTCTCGTGTGCATACATTTGCACCGCCGCGGCGCACAGTGAGGCCACGTCTTTTTATAGACGGTAGATGTCACCATATTACCTTGCCGCTGCATCTCGCCGCTGTCCAGGTCGCCCAACTAGTATATAGGTGGGCGGTTGCTTGGCTTGAAGCGTGTCTCTCGGCACCAACTGTCTGACACTGATGAGACCCAACAGGTCGAAACAGTCTGTCTGTCAGTGTTGGTGGGCATGGTACATTAGTCATTGTGACATGTCAACCCGAGAGATGCGTTTCGGGCCAGGCACGGTGGAGAGATGTGTCGGCTTGTGTAAAATTTGTCATTTTGGTTGCCTAACTACTGGCGTAGTAGTAAAACCTTGGCATTTTTTAACAAATGGGCTGATGGATTGGCCAAATTTTGGGGATCATAAGGGAGACAGGTGAAATAGGCCCTAAATGATTAGGCTGATAAAAAGGCAAATGGACAGCTGGAGGAGTGATGGCAAGCACTTCTTTAGTTATATGTAGTTTTCTGTTCTATTTTATGTTTTCATAAAAATAAATATTTAAATTAAAGAATAAGACTTTTATTTTAAAACCCAATGTTATTTATTGAAAAGTAAATATCCATTGATTCACCATATCCAATACAGATGACAACCATATTGCATACAATACTATATCCACTGGGTATCCATTGGATATCCACACTATGTCCAGGAGTGTCGGACATTTATATATCCAATGGTTATCCATTGGATATCCATACAATCTCCATATTGAATACAGATTACAACCTTATTGCATACAATACTATATCCACTGGGTATCCATTGGATATCCACACTATGTCCAGGAGGGTCGGACATTTATATATCCAATGGTTATCCATTGGATATCCCGGATATCCTATGTATATCCTGGATATCCATAAAAGAAATCCATTGGATATCCATTGGATGTAATTGTTCCGTGTGGGTCTATTGGCTAAATCCAATAGAAATGCACATGCAAACCCATTCCAACCAATTAAAACCAATTAATATTTTTAAATTTGGATTAGAAAATACCTACCAGTTTATTTTTCATTCAAAAATAATTTTAGATCCCAGAAGGATAACCGGGTAAAAACCAGAATTCATTTTTCACAGAAGAGACAAAAAATTTATTGTTACTGAGTAATTTTATTTCTTTATTATTTTTTTTTGTGATATATATATGTATGTATTGATACATATAACTTACTATCACAAAAAAGTAATAAAATAAAAATAAAATTACTCGGTTATAATCATTTTTTTGTCTTTCTTGCAAAGGATGTTTGTAGGCATGGTCGAAGTCGATATTGTTTATGTTAATTTTTTTTATTTTGTCCGCTGTGACAACCTTTCTTACACCATCGTCGCTAAACCTTACATTACTTTTAATATACCGGGTGTATCTGAGAACAGGCGCACCCCTGTAACTTTTTTATTTATAAAGATAGGCACATGAAATTTAGCATGGTTAATTAGGATATAAAATGCCACTTATAAGAGTACAAAATGAATTTTTTGAACTTCTGCTTTCGCCGGAATTGATACCAACTTTCGATTTTTAAATGGAATGCCCTATATATTTTTACATATTTGGAATCCTGAGGAAATTCTGAGTCAGACAGCATCCTCAAATTGACATTTTGACGTTTCGTCATCAGAAAATGTATCATCATAAAGATCAATCTAGAGTGCTTTAAACTATCTTATTTTCTTCTAATGGATTCAAAATGGAACTTTCCTTGGAAAGTTGTTATTCAGCTATTTCCAGCAGTCTAAACTTGTCAAAATTTATTTTTCTCAAATAGTTCAAAGCACTCTAGATTGATATTCATGATGATGCATTTTCTGATGACGAAACGTCGAAAGGTCAATTTAAAGGATTCTAAATATGTAAAAATATATAGGGCGTTCCATTTAAAAATCGAAAGTTGATATCATTTCCGGCGTAACCGGAAGTTCAAAAAATTCCTTTTGTACTCTTATAAGTGGCATTTTATATCCTAATTAACCATGCTAAATTTCATGTGTCTATCTTTATAAATAAAAAAGTTACAGGGGTGCGCCTATTCTCAGATACACCCGGTATAAGTACACTACCAACACTATAGTGTTGGTAGTGCCTATAGGCACTTAACACAGAAATCGACTAATAAAAAAAACCGCTAATAAATGGCGTCCAAAGACTTGTTTTTTCTTTATGATGGCGTCTCAACCTCGTTAATTTTGCCAAGCTACACGAGAGCTCTCGAGGGCTTGCGATATTTGTATTTTATTGGGAATAACCAATTAGCAGATTTTTTAAATCTTACACTGGGAATGCCCAATTAAATTTAATTGGAAATTACCTATAGCTATGGCTTTATCCAATCGAAACCAATAAAAACCATTTGAATCCTAATTGGACTTTTCCATCATGGAAAATACCAGTAAAAACCAATTTCTGTTTTATATCGCGCCAAATTAAATCCAGTAAGTCCAATTCAGACCCATTGATACCAACCAATACTTCAATTGGTTTCTATAGGAATTAATCGGTCATTTACAACGATCGTTACCGCTTGATAGACTACTTTAAAGCACTAGTACTAGCACTAGCACGTGCTACCTATGGGGAAGGTATAGGTATACTAACAAAGTGGTGTCCTTAACTTTCAAAAATGTGTGTGACAATTAATTGTCGTTTTGCATTTGCCTGATATAACATATGTAAAAATTTATACATGAAATATATTTCATACCTACTATAACAGGTAAAAAATCCTTAAGTAGCTTCTACTGTATAAGTTATTTAAGTACATTCTTTTTAAGGAATCTTGTTTATTAAATAATGAAAAAACTGTTTTGATACTTACTTTCTTTTATTTACCAATTTACTTACCTACTTTACAATAATTGCAATTATTGTAATACCTACATTTTTCCTATTAAGAAAAAAATATAACTTTCGTTTATAAGTTTATGGTTACTTAGTGAAAATATGTCTTTGCGATCGATAAGGTACCTTACGTAATTACGTAATTACTTATAAGTGACGTCATACTAATTCCAATAGGCTATAGCCTATAGGCTGCAATGAAGGTTCAAAAATATTCCATGAATATGCCCTATTGCCTAGGCTAGCTAGGAATATGTAATAGCTATGCATATATGCATGCCGCTACATGGAATATTCTTTTTATGATGACTGGGTTAACCAAAAAGCGGACATTTGATTACGCCAGGAATATTCATTGTGTTTTGCGGTCTGGGTCATAGATAAAAGACTGGTCTGGGTTATAATTCCGATAAGATTAAAAAGATTTTTGTGAGAGAGCTGTAGACTATATTTTGCCAAACCTGTCAGACAGACTACTAATTGAGGAGCATCCGTGCAAAACCGGCTATATCCACTTTAATAAAATGTTGGGAAAATGTCAAAAACTCTCGGTTTCCTGGCCTTTACAGATAAAAGAAAAAGCAAACTTGAGTTTTGTGGGCTTTGTGGTACTTGATTTATAAGACATACCTACTTTCGTTTTCAAAAACTTTATATTAAGGCCAAAATTTTAAAAAATGTTTTGTATATAGCCGGTTTTGTTCGAAAACCGAATAAAAAACGAATAAAATGTGAAAAAAAACCTTTATTATTCAAAAATATTAACAAAATAAATTTAGTGCAAACATGAAAAAACAGAACAAATTTTAGTAGTAGTATCGACATATCCAAGCCACATATTATTTATTGGATATAGCCGCGGGTTTGCTATAAAAACGTGGATTTGGCAGGTTTTTCTCCTAAAGCTGCCTTTTAAATGTGAATTTAACATGGATTTAGTAGGATTTAAACTGAATTATCTTGGTTGTCGATAGAAATGAACCCAAAGATGCGAAATAAAAAAAAACAAAAACTGAATAAAATGGATTTAGCCGGTTTTGCACGGATGCTCCTCAATTATGGTTATGCTCTGACGGCAGGTACAGGTTAATGTCAATTGTTTTTAGTGGGTTGATTTCTTTATTAGGAAATTCAAGCCAGATTTTGATATAGGCAAGGTAGGACCTATTGGCAGTTTTGCCTATCCCTGCCTTTTTATTCCCTTTATTTCCATTTATAATAATAATAATAATAATAATATTTATTTAATCCAAGAGATCTTTTACAGATATAGGATAGGTCAAAAATCATTTAACACAATAAAACCAAAACAATGAAAGAGCTCAAAATAACCGACACAATCCAAAAAAGGCTAAAAACTCATTTACGGAGTAAAAAGCCTTACTCAAAAGTAAAGTTTTTAATTTACAGAAAAACTTGTTTCTTTCAAAGTTTTTAAATTGTGCAGGTAATTTATTGTATAAAATTGCTCCAATATAATATGGGTTAGATTCACAGGTCTGTGGTTAGATTCATACAATGTCATAGAATGATTGCAATATTATAAATTGTTGCCATGTCTGGTTGGATAATTATGATAACAATTTTGTAAATTAAATTTGGTTAAGTTTATTTTAACAAATTTCAAGATTTCAAAAATAAATAAGGAAGAGAGTGTCATATTTTTTTCTGAGATAAAAATGTTTCTACAGGAGTCTCTGAAGTTTATTCCAAACATGCTTCTTTCCCCAGAAAATAATTCCTTATCTAAGTAAGCTTTCAAAGTTAGAGAAATAAAATATTTTTACAACTTGCCTACTACTAATATTGCGCAGTCTAAATAAAGCATAACAATTGCTACAACATTTGCTACAAACTGCATAAATATGTGATTTCCAATTTAAGGACATATCCAAGTGCACACCGAGTAATTTAAAACTGGCGACCTGCTCAACTGATTTGCAATTTAGTTTTATTAATTTACTCTTTGTGTAATGTGCGCTGTATGGATGAAATTCCATTGTTACAGTTTTTGTTTGATTCATTGCTAAGTTAAATAAATTTAGGGCTGCCAGATTTTTAAAATCAGGTTAAACAAATTTTATTCAGACAAAATCATACATTTTAGTCGAACCCAATTGGGTTCCAACTTTTAATCAAAACTAATGGTTATACACAACTTAAAGAGTATTTAAGGTTTGTTCCCACTCTTTTAATAATATCGTTTTCACTAATGGCCAAAAATTTGGCAAATTCCTGACAAGATTCAGTAAAGTTATGTTTAACCAACTAATTAGTTCCGATTCCAGGAAAAGTGAATTTCTTCATGAAATAACTATTACCTAAACTAAAAATTCTCTCGATAATCAAAGAACCATATTTTTTTTCTTATAAAAATGTCCGGTTTTTCTGTCCTTTAGGTGGATCACCGCACCATGGCGGAAACAAGATAAACGTAAAAACGTTTTCTACAGTACGAAGTTTATAAGTTGATAATACTACTGATTAAAGGAACTTCATGATTATAATCTATGATCATTTTTTAATTACGCTTAAGCTTGCCAGAAAACTGAAGTTTACGGTAGGTTTTCAAGGAAATCGCGTGCTTTAAGACTTCGTTTAAAAATCGGAAGGCTTGCTGTAAAATCGAGAGAATCCTGCCTAAATCATTGACATTGTTGGTTGAAATCAGCTTCAGTTTTGCAATGCATGCTGCCACCAGACCTGAATCAACTTTGTTTATGCTTAAGGCCAGTTGGGCCGCCCTACTATCTGAAGAGATTTTTATTATTAATTTACCATTTACTTACATGTAGTTTGTATAGCCGAAAGTTTATTTTGTAAGCAGCTTTCAGTATAACTATGAACACACTGAAAAATTCTTGAATGTCAACCCAGTGATATGCTGTACTAGGTGTACTGTCAAAAGCAGGGTCCGCTCCAGATCTGAAGCGGGCTTTTATATTTATTTATATGCAACAGGGCCTAATTACGGTTAGTATACGTTTTATACAGTGTATTTATTTTTATCCCAGAGCTTTCTTAATCAATATCGATATTTGTCTCCATCCAAAATCTACACCCCCATCTTAATATATTAAGATGGGGGTGTATAGTATAGGTAACGACTTTTACGTTAAGTTTTAAATATTTATTTGGTAAAATAAAAAAATAATTTAAATATTTTAATTATTTTAAGCTAAAATATCTTATGTCAAAGTTAAAACTAACATTTTTGTTGAATACTAATAATTAATTATATATAATATATATAATATATATAATATATATATATTAGACTGTGCCAAATTAAACGAATATTTTTTTTTCTTAGGTCCCATACGAAAATTAGGTTGTATATCATAAAAAAATAATTGTGTCAAAAATTTAGCCCCATATCTCCATTATTCAGTTAGCGCTCGCTTAAATAAGAATTTTTCATGAAAAAAATTTTTTTTCGCAACTTTTTGTTTTATAATTCATTAAATATAACAGATACAAAAAATATCGTTATATGGTTTTGTAGAGAATTAAATTCCCTACAAAAATGACCTTTAACCGAATTTAAAAAATCCCCCACGTTTTTGTTTTAAGCTAAAAAGAGCAAATTTGTAAACAAAAATATATTTATATGTGTTGTTAAATAAATATAAAAAATTATTTTACAAAAAAAACTCATTGATTTAATTTTTTAGGGAAACTTTATGATCTAAAGAAATAGTATTTACGTTTCAATTAAGTAAACTAACATTGAGCTAATAATATAAACTATTTTTGTAATAATATATTTTTTGAAATTTTGACGATTTTCTCATTTAACCTTTTTATATTTTTTTCTGTATTATTTTTAATAATAATATTATGATCATTTTGCTATTTACAAGAAATTCTTAGTTTGCTGATAAAAATAATTATTGTTTGTTATAAAGAAATACTTACCTACCATGGTACCATTGCAAGAAAAATTCCTTTAAAATGGAAAAGTAATATTCTGGCCGAGCAGAAATTTTTATTTCCAATTTTCTACTACTTTCATAAAATAAACAGTTGGATTTTACTGATTCGATCGGTGTGTAAAAAAAAACAGAGAAATTTTAAGTTGTTCACTGGTTGAACCAGTTTATCTTACTTATCATTTCACCATTAATATTTACCAATTTAATCAGTGAAATTGGCTAGTAAACCAGCCCCGGAACCAAGGGCGGACAAACCGGTGCGACAACTCAAGGGGCCTAATTCAATTGTTTGAAATCTTTAAACTCAAATGCTGGAGGAAACTGGTGCCAATGTCAAGTTCTTGCCCCGGTTTGGAAAATTCGTAGATCCAAGGCTGTGTACAACTAGTAAAATTCACTGGAAAATCAGTGAAATTTCACTGGTTTTCAAGAGCATACAATTTTTTACATGAGCACTACGGCATTTTTATTTAGAATATAAATAAATGTAATAAGTTCTTCTTATGATTAAAATGTCAGTTTTTCATTTTTATACAATTTTTTTATTCAAGATAACTTATTAAAAACATAAATTTTTTTTACTACAATCTGGATATTTTTTCCGATGATCAGCTACAACTTGTAATAAAAATTGTCTTTGTTCTTCATCGTAAGTAAGACCTTCATTATATTTATTGATAAGTGCAACACCTCTTTCAGCAATGTCATTTGTAACCTTAATTGCTCGAATTATTTTCAAAGAATCCTGGTATGTTTTATCAGCTTCCCATTGATTTACAGGCAAATCAAGAAAACTAGAAGGTAGATTGAACTTTTCAAATAAAATCATCGACTTTTGAGTTATAAAGTTAGGTACTCATATCTTTATTGAAAAGTGATTTTAAATCTTTTTGTTCCATATAAAACTTTCTTGTGTTATCAGTAGTACTTTGCTGACATTTTATTGCTTTTACCATTTTTGATTTAACATCGGTTGGGATTCTTTCATCGAAAAATGATAAGGCTGCAAGATCTTCAGACAAGTACCAAAGATGTCTGAGAAATTTGGTACAGGCAGCATTGGACATTTCAGCGTTTATGTGTTTTAAATCCAACAAGCTCTTCAAAAACATAAAATCTTGATACGGGGCTTGAACACTGCTTGGTGCACTATACCATCCCTTTATATATATGTCCACAATAAAGATACAAACTTGAGTTAATTTGGATGATTCAACTTTAGCCAGTTTGAATTGTTTTTTAAATAAAAAGATTTTTAAACAGTAAATTGCCTTCGCTAACCATCGAGCATGATGGTGTGCTCCGGGGGTTTTAAAAGAAATACCTTGAGGCGGAATTTCTCCCAAGAAAATACAGGTTAAATTTAGAAGTTCTTTATAATCTCCTCTTGGTTGAAACTCCTGAAATTATTTTTTTATTAATTTAATAATGACAATTTCTCTATGAAAATAAAATAATGATAATTATTCGTTTAAATATACCTCCATTTGAAGTGAAATAAATTCCAAAATGTCTTGTTTTTTATGGTTGAGAATTTTCTTTACATATTGGTCATCCATTCCCGTTTCATATTTTGTCTGATCAATCGTGGTCCATTCTTGCTTGAACCTGTTAAAAACTGCAGGACTTGGACCAGAAGAAACATGCCAGACAACTTCAGCAACACTTTTCATAACCAACTCATAAATGTGATGCCGACAGGGAAACCAAAGTATTTTTGTTTTCAAGGCTCTCTCAATTTGTACAGCAGCTCCATTCTCATCACCTTTAATAAGAATTAATATCATTTAATAATGATAAACAGCAAATACTATAAGTAAAACTTAACAGCCTTAGGCTTTGTGCTTAAAGCATGCATTTAGTTCCATAAAAGTGTAATACCTGAATTAACATAAGCAGTGTCAAAGCACAAGCCTTTGACATTTTTAACAATGTTCCATCGATTCAATGCTTTGACTATAGTTTTAGCTTGGTTAAATCCTGTACCACTATCTAATTTAGGGACCCCTAGTAGTTGCTCATAATTGAGACCAGATAAAACAATTGGAAGCCTGTCAACTTTATGCGGTCCACCACAATCTGGGAGTAATTTACCATCCCAGTGTAATATTACGTTGTCAACAATTAAACTATTTTCTTTAATATCTGCTGCCACCATTTTTCTCATTTTAATATGTTCTCTATGAATCACTCTATGGCTAATATTAATTTTTGTAGGATCATGACCCAAACTTTTAGCGGCAGCAACTAAAATATAAGTAGCATTTCTGCTGGAGATATTTGATCTGTCCAAAGCTGATGTCAATTCTGGGGTCATAATATTGATTTTTTTCTTGTCATTTGAGTATTCAGAAAGTTCGTCCTCAAAATTGGATATTGTCCGTTTTAGTGCTCCAGAACAAGAGCTCACTTCTTCAAAAGAAATAGATGTACTAGATAAAGCTCGACTTAAGGCTGAAATTTTTTTGTGATTAGATTTTTAATTAACAAATTCTATAGAATTTGTTAGTTAAACTAGAAACTATAAGAATCAATATATTGATATACATATGTTGTGAACACCTCGTCTTCATAATCACATAAAGGCGTATCTCATATTTTAAATATTGACACAAGTTTTTAGCCTACCTATTTAAATTATTTTTTGAGGAAAAAAGTGCTATTATAGGTATTACAATAAATGTACTACCTATTTAGTAGCACTTTTTTTTTAAGTAATTAATTTAAATTAGTTTAAACCTAATTGTAAAATATGAGATACGCCCTTATGTGATAATGGAGACAATATGTGCCATTCATAATGAAATTAAAGTTATATATTTAAACCCGTAATAATTACCATTTTTATCAACGACATTTTCTATTGACTCTAAAGGGGGTTCGTTATCTTCTACGTTAATTGATAAAGATATATGTTGACCTTTATTTTTTCGCACTAATGAAAAAAGTTGTTCAGGAGATAACTCTTGAGATGATTTTTTCTTTAATCGAACATCGAATAATTTATTCAATTTATCAGTAAATTCCTTTATTTTTGATATGTGAAAAGCAGAGTGTTTTTTAAATCGACTTTTATTCAAATTTCTCCACTCTATAAAAAGTGACTCCAATTTTTTGGTTACATGTTGACTTCTTTCAAGTGGTACATCTATAATACTCCAAATATCTTGAACTTCTTTTATAACTTCCGTAGCACTTGACCGAATACTTTTTTTTAAAACCTTATATTTAAACATAAAATAATTTAAAACTTCACTGTTATTTGGGAGTTTACATCGAGTCAAATTATTATTAAAAGCACCCAGTAGGTAGGCAGTATTTAAACTATTTTCTGACATACCTAATATCTTTATTTCAAGAACTAAATTAATTAATTATACGCACATGTACTTATGTAAATATAAACTCAAATTTTAGAATCAGAGCTGTCAGTTCACTAAAGCACTGTTTTTCATGGCCATCTTCATGTTTTAAACATATTGTTTTTTATTTCAAAGGTAACTAAAAGAAACTGTGGGTGTCATGGTAAGATGCCTGCTTGCCACGCAAGAGTCCCGAGTTCGGATCTCACCTACGCAAATTTTTTTTATTTCATTATTTTTTTTATTTTTAATTATGCATAAATAAATGTTTCTTTAATACATTATTATAGACATTTATTTCAACAGTTGAAATTATATTAAAATTATCAGCTTTTATAGGTATACCAGCATTATTGCAATATTATTATATCAATTAAGTTAAAAATGTTAAAAAAATAAAATAAATTACTAGTTTAATCATTCCGCAGGCTTTTGCTGATACAATACTAATACCGATATTTATAAAAGGTATCGCCGCATCGATACCTATAGTATAGGTCCTATACAGTTAATTTAATTTCACAGAATGTGTAAATAAAATAATGCATGGTAGGTATATACGTTTTATTTAGATATACATATGTCGACTCTAATATTTCTTTAGATCATAAAGTTTCCCTAAAAAATTAAATCAATGAGTTTTTTTTGTAAAATAATTTTTTATATTTATTTAACAACACATATAAATATATTTTTGTTTAAAAATTTGCTCTTTTTAGCTTAAAACAAAAACGTGGGGGATTTTTTAAATTCGGTTAGAGGTCATTTTTGTAGGGAATTTAATTCTCTACAAAACCATATAACGATATTTTTTGTATCTGTTATATTTAATGAATTATAAAACAAAAAGTTGCGAAAAAAAATTTTTTTCATGAAAAATTCTTATTTAAGCGAGCGCTAACTGAATAATGGAGATATGGGGCTAAATTTTTGACACAATTATTTTTTTATGATATACAACCTAATTTTCGTATGGGACCTAAGAAAAAAAAATATTCGTTTAATTTGGCACAGTCTAATATATATATAATATTATCCGGGTATACCCGGATTTGCACATTTACGGTTTTATAATAATAATTACCTGCCTACTTTCTAAATTCATTCAACAAAAATGTTAGTTTTAACTTTGACATAAGATATTTTAGCTTAAAATAATTAAAATATTTAAATTATTTTTTTATTTTACCAAATAAATATTTAAAACTTAAATTACGTAAAAGTCGTTACCTACCTTTGTGTTTTATGACTCGAAGAAAAAGGAATACCTACCTACCTACAAGTGCATGATCTACATTAACCTTACACAACTATTCGCTCTGGTATTTTAATGGGCTTACGAATTAGTAGGAACATTAAATTAACAAAATAGGTAGTAATAGACTATAAACCGTTTATTATTCTGCAAAGCACAAATCTAGGGTTTTTGCTTATTTTAACACACTTTTTATTAGAACACAAATACAGGGTGTCTATTTAAAAACGAGCAATACTAAAAAATTTCTTAAAACCGTTTCTAAGATATGTGGGATTGTCTTTGTAGACCTTGTTGCTATAAATATTATCGTTCTTTAAAAACTAGATTTTTGCATTTTAATAGGTAGTACGTAAATCCCGTACGGGATTTGGTTTCTAAATAAAATCTAGTTTTTAAAGAACGACAATATTTATAGCAACAAGGTCTACAAAAACAATCAACAGATGATTGACAACCTAAAAAATAACATCTATTGAGTTATTAATGAAATTGAATAACTATTGTGCCAAATTTTGCACAGAGAACACTTAGAAGTAGACATAAACAGCCAAAAGATAAATCTATGTCTATAATGTCTATCTGGCATAAATATTATGCCATATTATTATTTATTAATAAGTATTTGTCGAAACCTTGAAATTAGCCAGTTTTTTCGCCTAAACAATTTTCACTGTCGCAACCTTTGATTTGCAAATAGGAAGTAGTAGCTGGGGTCCAGATCTGGCGAATATAGTAAGTGTAAAACCAATTGGTATACTTTTGCCATATTACCCATCATAGTAAAAAGAACTTTTTTAATTTGAATTTTTTTCCTAGAACTAAACTTTTAGTAATTTATTTCCTTACATTGGATGGATTGCACCCGCTGCTCTGCTCAACTATGGAGGTAGACAGTAACTAGCAAAAAATACAAAAGTTATTAATGAAATTGAATAACTATTGTGCCAAATTTTGCACAGAGAACACTTAGAAGTAGACATAAACAGCCAAAAGATAAATCTATGTCTATAATGTCTATCTGGCATAAATATTATGCCATATTATTATTTATTAATAAGTATTTGTCGAAACCTTGAAATTAGCCAGTTTTTTCGCCTAAACAATTTTCACTGTCGCAACCTTTGATTTGCAAATAGGAAGTAGTAGCTGGGGTCCAGATCTGGCGAATATAGTAAGTGTAAAACCAATTGGTATACTTTTGCCATATTACCCATCATAGTAAAAAGAACTTTTTTAATTTGAATTTTTTTCCTAGAACTAAACTTTTAGTAATTTATTTCCTTACATTGGATGGATTGCACCCGCTGCTCTGCTCAACTATGGAGGTAGACAGTAACTAGCAAAAAATACAAAATGCATTTATTTGTGCTTTGTGCCTGTGTTTCTTAATACAACACAGACATGCAGTACACTAGATAGCTATCTCATATAAGAAATAAACATATCCTCATAAGTAAAAAAAAACAATTAAAACCTATTGCTTTTTAAAAACATGTAATTTTTGCTAATTTCCCACAAATTTCTTGTTTAGTTGCTGCCTTTCTTCATAGTTGGGCAGTGTTCTCCAAACAGCTTACGATTTTTTTTATTAAGGGGTATGGAGTGATGTATTAATTTTTATTCTATTAAACCATATCGCATTTTTGTGCTCCAAACAGCTAAATAATCAAGACGTTGTTGTTTTTGGGCAATTGTGGGGAAACAAAGCATTCGTATGCTCTTCGAAGATAGATCTATTACTCGTTCGTTCTCTTTGTAGAGAACTGGCCTTATGTCGTAATGAACTCATATTGACATTTGGTTTCTAACCATTTCCCGACAAAAATCTAAAAATAAAATAAAGTAGAACATGCTTTGAAAATAACTTAATATTATAATAATCACTAGAAGCTTCTAGCTAGCTCATTGCCGATAATTATAGCGTTTTTATTTCGATGAGCAAACTATCAAATAAATTGTCAGAAAATGTTCTGTTCTGAAATTAGTCGAAAAAATGGAAACGGATTTTTAAGATAAACTATTAATTTTATTAGGGTAACTTAAAATTGCATTTATAACGCGGAGTGCGGATAAATAACTGGTATCATTATGTACTTAAGTTATCTGATAAATGTTCTAAAATTATATAAATGCAAAAATAGCAAATAAATACAACAATTGTTTTTCCGGTAATACGTACCTACCTATCCAAAGTCTTTACCATGTCTGTAGTAATCAGCCTGGGCAACTTTGATGGAACAGAAAAACTTGACTATGAAGATACAGTTGCAAAAGCTTTTCAATTATTACAAACTGTTACAGAAACTGTAAGTAATGCTGTAATTTTTAAACCTTAAGATAAATATTTTCATAATGTTTTAAACGGCAATTTATTTAATATATTTATTTTAGAGCTCTTATTCTACGTCATCTCCTAATATACGAATTAAATGCGTCAGAATTTGGGACCTTTGGAATGATGGAACCAACGGACAAGCACAAATTATTCAGGGAGGGCCAGGATGGAACTCCGTCAAAGTCCATTATCAATCCCAATTTGGTAGGGGCATGAAATTTAAATTGCAAGTGTTTATTTAAAATAATGTATATTATAAAAATAATTTAATTTTTTTAACACCTTTGAAAAAAATTTTGTAATCCTTTTGAAATATGCTAGCTCTTTGTGTAAAAATGTATGTGAAAAAAGTTGTGCTTGATGATGATAATAATATGTATAAAAAGTATTCAAATTAAAAGTTGCTGTTATTTGTTTTCTACACAATCAAACAATTTTGGCGAGAGTTTAAACTTTATAAACATATTGCAAATTATTGACATATAATGGTAACCCTTATAACCTCCCCGCCTAAGAGAGGGAATAATGAACTCATTATTTACGTTGTCAGACATATATGCCTGACAACGTAAATAAATATATGATTGGTCGATTTTAAATTGGAAAAAAGTGAGGTTGGAATCAAATGTAAGATTTTTTTTTAATAAATACTTAGTTTTTAACCAAGCTAAAGGCCATCCCCCCCTGAAGAAACGGAGACGTTTTTTCAGATCAAAGAAGAAGAAGAATAAATACAAGGGGCGATCTCTAAAATCGGGATAAAGTGAGGTCATAATAAATTTTGTTATCAATGGAAATTACGTAATTGGAGTATAAAAAGCATAGTATTACACTCGAGATAATGCGATAGTATATAATTATTAGAGATGGGATATTTAGGTACTAAAAACTGAAAAATAGGTAACTAAAAAGGTACTTAAAAAAAGCATTTTAGGTTAAAAAAAACAGCATTTTAGGTAAAAAAAACTTCATGTTTCGTTTATAATTTTGTTTAGCAGCATACCAAAACACAGAACATACCCACAATAAACTATTTCTATGCAACTGTGTTTTACTGAGTGACACTCACTACACGAAAGTTCTATGACAGAACATAAGCTCACTACAAAGAAGAAACTATAATGGTCCAGTCATCTAGGCATTTCACCTCGGAATCTAACGGAATAAGCTGAGTTTTGGTACAAACCTTTATTTTAGCATTACAAATGTTGTCTCAAAAGTCACATATGCCAACGTGTGAGCGGCCTTAGATATTCAAGGTCAAAGGTCGTAAAAATCAATTTTTTGAGAATATCTAGTTTTCTCTGCCTCCTATCGTATTTGCAATGATTATGAAAGTTGTAGAGAATAAAATTCTCTACAAATTTTGTTAAAAACATTTTTTTAATTGTCTAATCGTTTTTGAGATAGAGGGCGCAGAGTGTGGTGAGCTCAGCCATATGTACCTTAGCGCAAGGTAAGGGTGAATCCCAATCTATTATACCGTTTTTTAATTAATTATTTATTATATATTACTTAAATAATAATTTAATACCTTATATTAATTTTTATATTTCTTTTAAATCAAATAGTCATTAAATATTACTTACCTTTGACAAACAAATATCTAATTAAATAATGAAGTGAATCATTCTAAATATATTCTAATTTTATTCTAATTAATGATAAAAGCATTTTAAGAAGAAAAGGCATTAAATGAATTTGCCTTGAATATGTAATCTCTGGTCATCTCTTAGATCCAGATATTACTTTTAAAATAACAGACCTGAAAATACTACTGCCCTACTACGGAAAAAGGCAGTAACTACAAAAAACTGCAAAATGCGTTTTCTTGTTCTATGGTAAAGCTATTGACATTTTGTATTCAAAATCAACACAGAAATGTGCTTTTTATAAAAATATTGTTTATGCTAATTTCCCACAAATTTCTTGTTTAGCAGTTACTGCTTTTCTCCATAGTAGGGAAATATAGTGGGCTTGCTATAAATAAAAAGGTTTGGTATACCTAACCTTTTTATTTAAAGCAATTTAAGTTGTGACATATAATATTCGTAATATTTTAAAGGTTAACATGGCTGATTTGTGTTTTATTTGTAATAAGTTACTGAAATTTTTGAAGATATGATAAAGGGGAGAGTGATGATGAGAATGAGTCTGAAATTGCTGGCCAACATGAAGAAGACGAGGATAAAGAAAATGAAGATTAATAATAATACTATTGATATAAATTAAAGCAACATTAAAAAAATATTTTTTTCATTTTTTCCTACCCTGATTCAATTATCCCTTCATTAAAATTAAATTAAAATATAGGATATAAATAAAATATATTTGATTTACAAGAAATATAAATATAAGTATAAGGTATTAAATTGTTTAAGTAATATTTAATACATAATTAATTAAAAAAAGGTATAATAGATTGAGATTCACGATTTACCTTGCGCTAAGGTACGTATGGCTGAGCGCTCCACACTCTGCGCCCTCTATCTCAAAAACGATTAGACGTATAAAAAAATGTTTTTTACAAAACTTGTAGAGAATTTTATGCATTACAAATACGCTAGGAGGCAGAGAAAACGAGATATTCTCAAAAAAACAGATTTTTGCGACCTTTGACCTTGAATATCTAAGGCCGCTCACACGTTGGCATATGTGACTTTTGAGACAACATTTGTAATGCTAAAATAAAGGTTTGTACAAAAATTCAGCTTATTCCGTTAGATTCCGAGGTTGATCCCTTTTTTTGACTAAGATGACTGTACTATAAAGAAAGTTACTGTTACAGTCTGTGACCATAAAAAAAATTCTATACCTTTGAGTTGCACGCCCTGGATAAAATATTGGCGCAAAATTTAAAAAGAACACAAAAAAATAAAATAAGTAAAAATACTTAAAAATAGGTAACAAATAGGTAAAAATAAACTGACAAATTAAAAAATATGTAACAAAAGTATAAAAAGGTAGTTTAAAGCAAAAACCTCCAAAAAAGGTAAAAAAGGTGAAAATAAGTTAAAAAAATAGATAACAAAAGTATAAAAAAGGTAGTTTAAAGCAAAAACCCCCAAAAAAGGTAAAAAAGGTGAAAACAAGTTAGGTTCATATAAAGGAAAATCTTTTAAAACACATTTTGGCATTATTGGTTTTAAATAGTTACATCGGTTGAAAAAAGGTAAAATAACTAAAATCCCATCCCCAATAATTATAATGATATACCATTACCGAGCGTGAAATCTTAGGCGAGGAAAGGAATTCATAGAGGGATTAATTGCAATTCCACGCGAGTAAAACAATGCTTTTTTGTCAAGTAAAGCTAATTTTAATTTTAAAAATGATATTTTATAAAATTAAGAACCACAAATTTAATATTTAAATCTGAAGTTTGGTTAATTTATAAAAACACTTCACATAAAACTGAAAAAATAATTTTATTTTCTAAGGGCGTAATGAATCCATTACGCCCTTTCATGATGCATCGGTTGTTATAGATGCATTTACATATATCGTATCCAAGACGTTATGACAAAATAACTGCTAAGTGAAAAATAAACTTAATCATAAATATATGAATGAAAACAACACTGTTTTAAAGTTTCACTAATTTATTTATGTTTTTAATAATTAACAATTGTTTCGCTACACTGTAGCTTCTTCAGAATTAGTACTAATTCTGAAGAAGCTACAGTGTAGCGAAACAATTGTTAATTATTAAAAACATAAATAAATTAGTGAAACTTTAAAACAGTGTTGTTTTCATTCATATATTAATAATATGGAGTTTCATCAAGTAAAGGTCGAAACAATCAACAAGATAAACTTAATCCTTAAGCCATTAAAAAAAACTAAAACTATAAATAATTTGTGTATGAATTAAATATAGAGTACTAGATTAAAATTGTTAATAAAAGTATATTGATAAACGCCATTTTTAACAAGAATTTAATTTAGGGACAAGCGAGCTTGCGAGCGAGTGCTTAATTAAATGAGTGTCTAGAAAAGTTTACAAGTTGCATACTATACTTTTTTATGACAAATACTTATTAGCATCTAAAAATGATTTAAATTAAATATAAAATAATACAGTCAAATCTAGTTTACTGCCGGCTTTTAAAGGTCAGTAAAACGTTCATATAAACTTTTTAAATATTGGCGTTGTCAAACTTTTTAATACTTTTGTATTTTTTATTAAGATAATAAAATAATTTTTACATTTAGTAATATTTTACAAGAACACTTTATTTTAACAATTGTATGGTATTTGACAACTGTAAACTAACTTAAAAGGCCATAAAGCCATGAAATATGTACGATATTGAGCGTTTTAAAGGTGGGAGTATAAAAAATACATTAGAAACCAGGATGTGCAGGGTGGCCAACAACTTTTTTAGGGTAATTTTGGTAAAAGGAAAATCCAAAAATGAGCATCATTTTGCTTCTGTTTTTGCGATAATCTTAAACATTTTTTTGACTTGCAAACAATCAAATTCGTTTATAGGTGTATTCAAACAAATACTTTAACCTATAATTATTGGTAATGTAGCTATAACTCCTAATTAAAGTAAACAAATTAAATTTTACACATTCATAAAGTTAATTTTTCCTGTTTTTAACAAAATAAAATCGTTTTTAATAAAATATAACATTTATGTCAATATAATTTAAACATTATTAGCAGGGCCGGCTTAAGGCAATTCTGCGCCCTAGGCACTTAAAATTTGGCGCCTATTACTAGATACTATACTTACGGGGCCCAGGGCAAATTTTAGAAATGCTTATCAGAGACACCTCAATCTGTTATCTTAAGGGCGCCCGGGCTTACTAACCAAACTAGGTTTATTAAAAACATAAATAACATACAAACATAATAAATATAATGTTCATAAAAAGTGTAAATGTTAAAATTTATTTATAACCATGGAGCCTATATGCATTTAACGCTAACAATAATTAATCGTTTTTAATTCTTGCGGCCAACAGCAAATTTGTTGTTGGCCGCAAGAATTAAAAACGATTAAAGAAATTAGTTACTTATTCCTCTTAGAAACAGTAAAAGATCTTAAATTATTTAAACTTTAACCATTTAAGTAGTAAAAAATAACTATTTAAAAGTGAAAACGACTATTTTAGTAGTAAACAATGCTGATACTAATTCAAATAATAGAATTTTGACAATTTCATTTCAAGAGTACATAACCATATTTGGTAAATTATAATTATATAGTTAAAATAAACTTAAACTGGTTAATTAGGTAAAGTTTAAGTTGACTTAGGGCCGGTTTATCAATGTCCAGTTAAAGTTGCAGTTAGTTATCTGGCAGATAATCTCCATGGATACCATTGTTCTCACAACGATCGATATGGAACTGTCAGATAGACTAACTGGAACTAAACCAGATATTGATAAACCAACTATTGATAATAGTTAAAAAGTAGTTAAAAAAGGGTAAACTAAACCAAAAACTACCAAATATTAAAAAACACCTTGAAAAAGTGAATTTGCGGCAAGCTTTTGTCTTTTGTCGGCTTTACACCGCGTTATTACAAAGCACGCCACATTTTTATAAAATAATAAAAACAGTAAAGAATATATTATTTTCACCCATAATATAACAAGTGGTATGATTATCATCGATGATATTTTCGAATTGAAACCGAGCTGCAGATTTCACGAGTCCGCAGGACGAGTGAAATGTGCTGCTTCGGTTTCAATGAGTAAATATCTTCGATTATTAATCATACCACGAGTTATATTTAGTGAGAAAATACAATGAATTTTAGAATTAAAAAATTGTCAGATTGACATTTAAAATTAAAATGTGCTTTAAAATATAAAAAGACTTTAATAAACCTTATTTATTCAAACTTACCTTAATTTCATTATCGTTTACACCAACACATCGATCTTTTAGAGTTTATAATTCATTATTTTATTGATATATATCAAACACAGAATTTAAATGACAACCAATGTTAAATCAAGAAAAGTGTCAAAATCCTTAGTAACGTGTAAACAAGATGATAAAAAATATTGCCGCTGGGATAAAATGCGGAACTATGGAATGCTGGCATTTTATTGGTTCTAATATTAATGAATTGTATTGTCATAATTGTATAATGTTATTTTTTTTTATTTTTGAGAATTTTTATTTTTTAGTTGGTTGGGGACAATGCGCCTATTTCTTCGTGGCGCCTAAGGCAATTGCCTTGCCTGCCTAATGGGTAATATGGCCCTGATTATTAGATTGATTTAAATGTTTTCATAATATTTATTAAGTATAAGTACTTTATATGTATGATAAAAGTTGCTATTCTCGGAAAGATCCTCTTTAAAAATATAAAAATAATAATTTGCCTATCTTAGCAAAGATAATACTGATAGGTATAAAGTTTAAAATATAAATATATACCCATAAAGATAAATATACCTATATAAAAATATATATTAAAGGTGTATCCCTAGTATAGTTAAATAGTTAAAAAAATGAAATCTTTTGCAATACTTTGTGTTTCTTTGGCGGTTGTTGGTCAGGTTTTTTGCAATCTTAAGGATACAGATGTCCAAGTAGGAGATTGTGATGGGACTGGTCCCATTGTTTATGAAGAAATTATGAATGTACAATTGTCAATTGATTCGATAGTTATAGAAACGGTAAGTATAACTATTTTTTTTTATTATTATTAATATTTTAAAGTGTGAATTCATTTTTATAGGTATTTACTTATTTTGGTACTTCAAAAACCCTTTAAATCTTACCTACCTATACATTTACTTTGTTAAAGTTTGAAATCTGATCTGATATTTAGTTTTTGTCGGTTTTCTAATTTTACATCATATTGGCTTGTGTAGGAGTACTGTAAATACCATTATCTTAAAATATTTTATTTTTTAGAAATTTATCTGCACACCAGACGTTAGTTTAGTACTTAAATGCATCGAAATTAAAGACCTAAGGAACGATGGAACTAACGGACAAGCCAGAGTATCTGCAGGAGGGCCAGGAGAACCTTGCGCTACTTTAGAGTTTACATCACAAATAAATACAGGCATGGACTTTGGTATTACTGTTTGGGGCATGAACAACTCTTTGACATTTTAATAAATTGTGTATTTAAAAATGTTAAGCTTCTTAACAATATTACAAATGTAATATATTTTATATGTATACGGGGCTTTTAATTAAAAACTAGCCACCCTTAATTTAAATTTTGAGTTATAGTAAATATGATCTTGAACAAACACAGGTCAATTTAGTTGCCTAGTATAAATCCAGTGTTAATTTTTTTTTTGTTGTACCCTCTCACCTCCAGCTACGATTACTAAAAAATTTTAAATGGCACCCTATACCTTGCGATACATAGTTTTTAAATGTCTGATCCATTGAAGTTAAAACAATTAAAATACGATTACAGATTTGAAAGCCAAGCCAAAAAAAGTGTGATATAGGTATAAAAAAAAATAATTTCATAAAAAAAAATATTTTAAATGTTTAAAATGTGCTCCGTTTTTTGCTAAACAATACTACAATCTGTTCTTAAACTCTTGTAGAACTTTTTTTAACCTGTCAGAAGTTATCTGCCTACATTGAATTATCTATTCTTCGTTTGAGTTCTTGAATGTCCTCAGGTGGTGTTTTGTAGACTTGTGTTTTGTGGCGTTAAATCTGGATATATTGCCGGCCATTCTTGAGGACCTCTTTCACCAATACATTTCTCGGAAAACATTTGGTCCAACCATTTTTTGACTACACTGTTCAAAATTTCATGACCATTTTAACACCTAATTAATACCATACATGGTCTATATCGATACAAACCAAAATGGTGTAAAATATGGTTCGTTGGTCCAGTGTAAATTCAAATACTAAAATGGTGTATATTTAACTTTCACACAGTATTAAAATAAATAAACCTGGTGTAAATTGAACTCCTTTTCAGTAATATTATGTGTTTTTGGTCAAATTATATCATAGGTACTACACAAAAAAAAGGAAACAGGAAGTTCCTTGACGCATTACAAGTATATTACCAGTGGTATTATTCCAGAAAATTGAACTTTCAACTCGCTAGAGATAATGTTTTAGTGCGTTCCACCAATTTAAAATACTTCAAGTAGTTTCCACCTATTTAAGGTCTCTTTAGTATCGAACAACTTGTAGTGTCACACCAAAGCAAAGGACTACCTGAGCTTATATACACTTTATGTAAGATAACAGAAGCAAGAACATCACGTGATCTACACCACCTTTGCCGCAATCGGTACACACTATGCAACCAGGAATGCACGGCAAATTGTTTTAATCGTTTTAACAGAGTGCTATAGGTTGAAGTAACTCTTATTTTACAAACAACATATTTAATAAACTGAACCATACAGCGGGTTGGTTTCACTGAAGTTTTCTGGGTTAATTTAACCAATTTAAAAAAAATAAAATATCTATCTGGTTTAGTACCGTCAAACTAATCTTTGTTTATATTAACCTTCCCACAGTTGATTTAAATAAATACTTATGGGTCAACTAAATTAATATGGTTAAATTAACTATTCCTTTTTTTCTGTGTAGGTGCACTTCTCAAATATTTTTAGATAAACACCGTTTTGGTGTTTGCTGTATATAACATTTTCAACCATAATTCATCGTGTTCATATTAACACCACTTGGTGTTGGATTTTGACACCATTTTAAGATTACTCTTTACACCACATATATTTTAAACAGTGTAGTAAAGCATAATGAGGAGGAGCTTCATCCCTTTGAAATTACAAATTTATAAAGGGTGTTTCTAATATCTTTGTATTTTGACCTGATACAGCTAAACCAATCACGGATTTGTAATCTACGACCAAAAATTAAGTTTACGTGTCCGAGCGTTTAGCTGTAATATTTTCACCTCCCTACAGTGTAATTATTCAAATATTACATTACATAGTTGTCAAAAATACAAGACGCTTTGATATTTATTACTACTGAAAGTTGTATAAGTCTTTGAGCCCGGTGTAACCTGGTGGTGTGTAAAAGAATGTTAATTCAAAATTTGGTGCAGAGGAAACTTCCTCTCGCCTAAAATAGAGTTGGATAAGAACAATGTAACATAATATAGAGTACAAAAAATTAAATTTTTTTGAAAAAGTGTCCTAAATAAAAGAAGACTTGTTTTACTTATGAAATGGCCAAAAACTACATTATAATATCTGAAATATGTTTTAAGCTAAGAATTAGCACAACTTATTTATTTTTATTTATTTCAAACTAAGTAAAATATAACAATACCTGTAAAATTATTTAAAACAATTATAAACATAGATGACTATCAAAATATATGTTAAGTTAACTTGTATCCTTGATATCTAGGGATGTAATATATGGCATGACATATTAGATTAGTTTACTCTGCGTAACTAAGAGATTGTCCATCTTCCGTTTTCCTTGAAATGAGACCTGATTTTTGCTACAGAATGCTAAGTTAAGCAATTCTATGTATTTGTCGCTGTTTTATGCACATAGGACTTTGTTTATGTTACACGATCAAGAAGCTGTTTCTTAATCTCCACCAATCAATACCATGTTAATCGTTACATATAAAACAATTGCAAGGATCAATGCATTTCAGTTGTTTGTTAGGTTTAACTCGTTTAATTTGTTAATATATTTAAATCATGTTAATTTCGGTAAGGTTTATTTTTATTATGATTTTTATAATATAAATAATAATATATAATAGAATATAGTGGGTAACTTAAGGTTTGGAAAAAATTAAGTGTTTGAGTCCTTGGTAATTTTTTTGTACTATTTTAGTATGTTAAGTTAATAATTAAAATTGAAAAAAAAATATGTTTAACATAATTTAAACCGAATTAATAAATATTCTAAACTGTTAATTTAGTAGTTTGGCACTTTAAATTATAAAGATGAAAAAATAATTTCTTGTCAAAAATACTATGCTTAATTATTAGTTTCCTGGCTTGTCCCACAACAACAAAATGTAGTCAAAGTAGTCATTTAAATAATTTATTATAATAGTAAAAAAATCAGTAATTTCAAAATATTTTAACTAATTCACTTAACATAGACTAAAAGATTTTATATTTCATATCGTAGGCTAAATTTCACAACTAGGCTCATTTTTGTTTCTAGTTTTTAGAACTATCCATATACATATTATGAGTTTTAAAATTTTCATCTTTATAAACAAAAAATAATAAAATACTAATTTTGTCAATTTCACTGTTATAACCTACACAAATGTTTTATTAATATTATAAAAAAACATTGGACTAACAATATTTATTTCATATAATATTAATTTTTTAAATGTACTTAATACTTAATAAAATTACCTACTTTTTTAAAAGTATTGAAGATGTAATCTGTATTTGATATATTTTTTTAATAATAAAAGGGATTACTTTTTAAATAATTTTGATTTGTTTTCTATTTTAATACTATTTAAAACTTCTTAAAATGTTTAGGTCATAGCAGGAGTTCTCCTGTCATTAATTTCATGTGTATCGGCAAAGCCTGGCTTATTACCCGGTTTAGATTTTTTACCAGGACCTATACATGAACCATTATATGGCCCACCATTGGGTAAGTTTTAAAAGATGAATGATAAGCGGAATATAACATGATATTTTTTTTAGCGTATAACAATTTTTGTATACCACGATAAGTCTATATAGAAAGACTTTATTTTTTACGCAGTTCAAAAGTCGAATTATTATACACCGCCGTACAATAATGAAAATGCATTGAAAATACATTAAAAGCAGGATTTTTCAAAAATAGTTAAATTAACTATATTTATTAAATCTTTTTATAAATACAAATAATCCAATTATGTAAAAAACTAAATTTTTATAATAAATTTTATCAGAACGACAGTAGTCATATACTTTTAATTTAAATATAAAAATTAACTGTTGTAGAATTCAAAAATAGTACAATATCTAACAGGAAGAGAAAGTGCTTATTTAAATGCAAGCTTAGTGTTCGCTGCCGAGGCCTTAGCCGAGGCAGATCTAAGCGTGGCAGTTAATTTGTTTCACGGGATGACGAAATAAATACTGGTTTACTGTGTTTATTATCCAACAACTTTTAGACCGATCCAACCTCACTTTCTTGTATAGTCTGAATCACATTTGGAATTGCATATTCGGAACATGCTGTATTTTAAACTTTTTACAGAATATACTATTAATCGCCGTATTGCATATACTATTTTTTAAGCATTTAATAATTCTGTTATAACATTAAAATTATCAAGTTTACGACATTTTGTCAGGTTTGACGTTTGACATATGTTATATTACAGGTCACAAAAATAGGTTATACAGGGTGTCCCACAATTAGTGCGACAAAATGAAGGTGTATTATCTAAAGACCCCCAGGAACTCCAAAAAATTGTTTAAAAAATTCTTTCTTCATTATTTAATAAGATACAGGGGAGTCATATTTTATTTATATGGCAACATTGCCTCATAACAAAGTAATACTTTAATTCTTAATCATCATGACAACAAACAACAATGTTAGAAAATGCCAAATTTAAATGTCAAAATTTGTTACTTTAAGTTATAGGTTATTTATTTTACGTCAGACAGGGACTTTTCTATCCAGTCTGACGTAAAATAAATAACCTATAACTTAAAGTAACAAATTTTGACTTTTAAATTTGGCATTTTCTAACATTGTTGTTGGTTGTCATGATGATTAAGAATTAAACTATTACTTTGTTATGAGGCAATGTTGCCTTATAAAGAAAATATGACTCCCCTGTATCTTATTAAATAATGAAGAAAGAATTTTTTAAACAATTTTCTGGAATTCCTGGGGGTCTTTAGAAAATACACCTTCATTTTGTCGCACTAATTGTGGGACATCCTGTATACATGCATTTATTCTACAGTGACCTGTAAGTTTACATTTTCTTTGCTGATTTCGAGCTAATTTCATTATTATACGGCGGTGTATAATAATTTAACTTTTAAACTACATACAAATATAAAATCTTTCTATATAGGTTAATGAGTGTTATAATATGAAAATTGTTATACGCTTGAAACAAAATATAATTATTATGCTATAAATGTGTTTTCTCTATCCCGGCGCATTCGCCATTTTTGTAACAACATGTCGTTTGTAAATGGGTCAATTCATATTATATCAACCAATGTTGGTTAATTTTTTTAATTTTTAATTATTTTTCCTATGTTGGTACAATACTCTGAAAGTTAAAAAACTGGTACATATTTATTAGTTTTTAGAGGTTTAATTTTTTTGTGAGCGGTCTCTTTGTTTTGGTGCATCAGCCTATTTTGCATTTAACAGAGGTTTGCGTTAAACTCTGTAGCTTCTTGGTTTTAATTTTTAATTTTAAATATCCTATGGACACTTAAAAAAAATACAAAATTTTCAAAAGACATTCTTTTATTGTGTTCTAATAGTTGGGTAAAACTATTAGTTTTTTATTTGGACAAAAATAGCTAAAATTGTGCAATTCGCCTAAAATTTGGTATGTTCAATGTGATATATCTCAGGGGGAATACAAAAATCTAAAGTTTACAAAAACATTTTTTTATTGTTAGGTTCTTTAGACTTTTAAGTTGGCCATTTTAAAAATAAATAAAAAAGTCATAAGAAAAAGGGTGAACGAGCATTGTCAAGATTGTAACCAGTAAAACAATATTAATATAAAAATAAAAATAACAATGCGTTTTTTAGATTTTTACTACAAGCAATGTAATAGACGTTTCCAATTATTAAAAAAGTATAACTAAAAAATGTATAAGCCCTAGTGATACAATTTACTATAACAACACAATAAAGTATTGTTTTATACAAATTTTGAATTTTTAAAGTGTGTTCTGTTCGAGATACCTATTTCAGATAGAAAATACCCGATAATAGACGAATAGAATATTTTTGCTTTTTTTAAAAAACTAATAGAAACTTTTTACAACACAATAAAATAATGTTTTCTAAAAAATTTGGATGTTTTAATTTCAATAACGTTACGAATTAACTATTTTTTTTGTTTATAAATTTAAAACTAAGAGGTTTTTGTATAAACTAGTTATTTTTTACTCCCACCTTTAAAACGCCCTAGGTATATCGTCCATGATACCAAGTGATCTTTTAAATGCACATTGACAAGCTATGGCTTTATAGCGCTTTAGTCACGGGCTGAAGTTATTTGACAGTAACTGTTCTCAAATGTTATGAAATCGTTAAAATAAAATGCCCTTCTTGTAAAATAATACTAAATGTAAAAATTATTGTATTATCTTAATACACAAATATATAGACTGTGGCCGGCAGTAAACTAGATAAAGCATTAAAATTTTTGCTAGGAGTGCTTTCTGTTTACTTTCATTGTAAAAAACTGCTTGTATATCGGATTTAAACGGTTGCTATTCCATTTTAAGGGGTAAATTTCGATTTACACAGAATAATTTAACATTTCTCTATTTTTGTATAGATGTCGCTTTATAAAAATATTTAATTTAAATTATTTTTAGATAATATTAAGTATTTTTTCGTAGAAAAAGTAAATTATGCAACTCGTTTATAAACTTTTCTAGACTCTCATTTAATTAAGCACTCGCTCGCAATCTCGCCTATGCCTAAATTAAATACGTAACTATAATGGCGTTTATCAAACTTAATAATAAGCTATCAAAAACGCACCATCGCCGCTCACAAAAAACTGTTTATAAAAGTGTAAATTAAATTGGTTGATTTAATACGGATTCACCCAAATACGGTTATAAATGTTTTAAATATTTTAAATCGAAGTTTGCGAAAAAAGTTAGTTTTTCAGTGCGCCTTACCAGCCCATGCCAATTAAAATTATTTAAATTAAAGTGGTGCAATTCATAACTCACTAAAGTTTATCGACAAATTAAAAGAATATTAAAAATAAATAATAATAATAAATAAATTTAAAATGGTATGAAATCTGTAATTCTTAAATTTTTTGAATTAATATTTAAAAATTTAATGAATTATAAATTGCATCACTTTAATTTGAATAATCTGAAATAGGGGTGGCGCGCTGAAAAACTAACATTTTTTTTCGCACACTTCAATTCAAATTGTGAGCGCAACTCATATAAATTTGGTGTGGGTCCCATGTCTACTAACTATTAATACCCAAGATCCACAATCCGCCACTGTATAAACTTAAAAAACGAAAAGGATTAAACATGTTTTGTATTTAAATTAAATTAAAGATATAATAATAAATAAATATTTCAGGCCATGGTCCAATTTTAGCTCCAGAGCCAATTTATGCCCCAGCACCAATTTTTGCCCCAGCACCAGTTTATGCTCACGCTCCAGTCGCCAAAGTCATTGCTCCAATTGCAAAAGTAATTGCTCCAGCTACAAGTTATACCAGTATAACACAGTATCATATTTCACATCCAACGCCAATAATTAAGGTAAATTTTGAGTTCAAATACTTTTTTCTTATAGTTTAAAGTACACGCGTACGTGGAGGGGAGAAATTAAAACTTCACAAATCTTTAAGCGAAATCCACTAATATTACTGTAATTTGTTGCTTAGCTGTTATTTATCAGACACCTATCTGTTGAAATTTGCTGTTAAAATTGGCTGATTTAAACATACTTTACCTATATGCTTTTTAATATTTGAGTGATTTTTACCTCAGCACACAATCATATATGTAAAATTTAGATAATGATTTTATTAAAGAAAAAATAATGCCAATACCTTCAAGCATTCTATAATTTAAACTTTATTACCGTCAAAACTTACTAGTAAAGTGATGAATTATCGCCTAAGAGACCATTTAGACCCATCCTTTTAAGTTTTTTACCTTCTAGGCCGTTAAAAATCAGTTTGGACCAATTAAAATTGCTAACTCTCAGATCTACCTAATCTTACTTTAGTTTTAATGATTGTAATTTTTGTACGTTTTAGGTATCGTATAAACTTGTATATAAATTGATGTATGCCATTCGGCTAAGAAGACTCACTTCTCAGCCTAATGACATAAACAACTGTAATCAGTCTTATTATAATTACCCAAAAATATATCTTGTAGGCAATAGCTGTTGCTCCACCTCCCATTATTAAAAGCTACATCCCAGCACCAGTGGAATATGGACATGGTTATCATTGACTGAAATCACCCCAAAACGTGTTTATTTAGGATATTGTTATTGTATAAAGTATTTATTTTTTATATGCAATCATAAAATATACAAATAAAAACTATTTTCATCAATAAATAAGTTCTAATTTCTTATTATTTAAATGTATTAAGTAAGAGTAGATATGCCTGTGTTTGGTTTAAGTGACAATTTTTAAGCTATTTTGCAATTAAAATTATATAATTAACTTTTCCTTGTGTTAAACTATCAAAACCATTATTTTGCTTTAAATAAAGTTAATTACAATTGTGTACTTTGAATAGACAGTCAAAAACGATTTTGCAGGACAATACAAAGGAATACCTTTATACGACATGCTAGATTGCGTTTATATAAAGATATGGGTCAATTTTGAATAAACATTATTGTCATGCTAAACCGTTTTGTTCAATTACCTATATAAAATATGCTACAATAAAAAAGTAACTTATGGGTTTTTATATAAATATATTTATTGATAAAACGTAAGGATAATAGGTAAAGGAAAAAATAGAATTAAAGAACAATGTTTTTTAAATAAATATTATAAAATGGTGTAACTGAAATACTTGGTTAAAACTTTACTTATGTGTTGTATGGAACAAAACTGCAAAAGAAGTTCATATATAAAGGGTGCGGCAAAAATAACTCGTAACTAGTAATTGTAACAAATAATAAAATTCATTGCTATGGGTAATATCCACTTTTAATTTAAGGCCTTTAGTAAATAATTATAAATTTTAAAAATATTATCACGCAAGGGGGGACTGCTTTTAACATTACCATGATTGTTATATTTTTAAAATTCCCATTTGCTATTTGTTTAAATAAATAGTCAAAATTATAATTAATTAATAGATATATTATAGATGATAGAAATTATTAAAAATATGACAATCAGGGTAATATTCATCGCAGTAAAAAGAGCTTAGGTTTGCCGTTTGGATACGTGCCATCATTTTAAATAAAATACATAGAAATATTTTTTTGTACTCATTAGGTATAGGTACTTTCATTTACCACGGGGTACACTTAGTTTGTGTTATTATTTAAAGCATAGTGAAAGTGAAACTACTTACGGCTTCAGTCATGTCGTCATACAACTAAGGTTCATCCAATTTGTTATCAATTTTTGCGTAGTATGTGCTAATTAAAAAATATGTTAAGGTAAGTAAAATTTCGTAAAAAACTTTATTTATTTAGATTTATTATATAATTAGGTGCTTCCTATTCTCTATGTTAGATATTTAAAATAGTAAGCCGATTGCATTTTGTTGGTACATTTTTGTGCTGATTTTGTGAACAATTTTACATAGGAATTGACGTTAGGGATACGATTGCTATAAATAGCAATAAATAACTATAGGGATATAGAATATTATAACATAAAATAATAAATACTAGTATAATAAAGAAGTAATGTCATAAGACGTCATTTTGTCGCACGCGGACAATTTATAATTTTTTTAATGGACGAGTGCGACAAAAGGTCTTATGACATGAGTTCTTTATGCTAATTTATCTATTTTCAAAAATTCCATAAAAAAAATTATTTGATACCTTAAATTTGGTCCAATTTTACTTTAGACAGTTGGTATCACTCATTGATTTGACAGTTAATGTCAAAATCGATTCGCCATGCCGTCCTTAATTTACTTATTTACGATAAGCGGCTGTTAATTTTAAAGAAGAGAAAAAGGATTTTCTTTGGTGTTAAACAAAATGTATTGCCAAAAAAGTCTCGTAAGTACTAGAAAAATTATAAAAATATTATAACCAATATGCAAAATATTATGGTGTTTAAAGTATAGCCAACATATAAAATCAAAATTTTCTCATTAAAGCACCGAAAGCGGTGTTATAATAAAGTCATTATGAACGTAAAATGTATAAAATTATATTTAAAATAGGCTATAAAACTAATATGTACCTATGCCATTAACTTTTCTCCTGTTCTACAAATGATTTAATCCTTAAAAATTGGATAGTTATTCTATGTAATATGTTTTGTGCAAAGGGAAAAACATCCGAAACAAAATTTATTTATTTTACAAGTCATGTTTTTTATAGTAATAACTTATTTTTACTAAATACTTTTGATTTTAAACCACAAGTTATGGTTGGTAACTCCAGCTTGAATTTAATTTGTAATAATTAAAATTTATAAACAATAATAACAAATGTATAAATGTATGAGAAATAATTCATTTATTGTGGTAATTTAGTCATTTTTAACTTATATCCAAGATTAAGATTGTTTTTTTGTAATTCTTACTTTTTACTAATAGAAATTGTTGGTTGGGAAGTGTTTGAAAAGCGGATGTAAAAAATGAAATCGACTTTACTTATGACGAAAAACAACTTTTTGACATTTTAAATTGATAAAGATTGATGACGCTAGGTAAAACATTCGGGGGACACTTGCGCTTTTCAAATTCAACTATTTTAAATTTTACGTCAGAGTAACAATTTTTTTAGAGACAATTAACCTCATAATGTGGATATACACTTTATGGTCAAAATATATTTAAATTAGCCACAACGCGTTGTGACCAACTCAAAAAGTCACAAAGTTGATTTTTGAATTTGAATTTTTTTTATTATAACTTGAACAAATTTTTGTACTGAAAAAAAAAATCAAGGATATTTTCTTATGATAAAAAATCATATTTTTTTTCTGAAAGCGCTAAAGGTCTTACTACACGTAAGTACTATGTAGTATGTATTATTATGTATTATAATAATTATCTTCAATCAGTGGGTAATCGGCAAGTTCAGAACGCGTCATGACTTCATACTCACAATAATATGGAGTGACCAAATATCTGCAAATGAACTATTTTTGCCTCAGTACCACAACAAGAATAAACACGCGTTGTGAATGATTGACTGCAATGAATTATGCGTTGCAATTTTCTCTAATAAGAGTTTTTAATACAAACTTATCAAATTAATTCAAAATTGTCTGTAATTTCCCCATTATTGGTTAAATGTTTTAATAATTAGTAAATCATTGTAATTACAAACTTCATTATTATTTATATTTCGATGTTCCCAATAAAACCGTTTTAAGGATTCACCTTGTATTTGTATATTATTAAATGTGTCCATCAAGACAATAACAAATTTCATTGAACATCAACATAATGTATGTGTAAAGGCACTTAATAAGTTAAGGAAATAATTGCAAGTGTGATTTGAATAATTTATGAGTGTATTTTATCCAATCGATATCCTTTTTTATTGATTTTCGTTCGTATCAAGGGAAATTAGAGATTTTTGTCATATTTTTTTATTAAATACATTTTAACTTTGCTCAATTATTTTTTAAACGTGTAACGAAAAATTATATTAAAATATATATAGTTGTTATACAGTCGGGGCCAAAAGTATGAAAAATAAATTAAAAAATAAATAAAATAGATTGTATTATAAATAATGTCTTTTTGAGCAAACAAAAAAGATATAATATCAAAAGTAACTCGTACTTGATAAAGTTGACTTAGTCTGAGCTGTCACTAACTGGAATATGTTTCTTTTTAGGGTAAGCTTAGAATAATTCAAAATTCTTTTGTAATGAGTTTGCATCTAGGGATACCTTATGATAGACAAAACAATAAAGTCTACTAAAAATAGGCAAAATTGTCAGGTAAAATAGTAATAGTGCTTTCAGGGATATTTAAAATATTTTTAAAATAAATTTTATGTGATATTACTATTAATTTTTGTGAAAATGGCGTCATAGGCCCACTCTAATACGCCAAAATGTTTTTTTAATATTTTTGTTTCTTATAAAAAACGTTTTAAAAAAAATAGGAAATTGTTTAATAAAATAAAATATTCATATCTTCTGTATGTGTGCAAAATGTGACACTTTTTTTTAATGAAAGAAATATTTTTTAAATATCTATTTTCCGCCCTTTAATTATAATAAAAAATTGTTTTAAAATATATACACAAAAATAATTTTGGAGTAAATATAATTCTAGTATAATGACATTTTCGTACAGTTCTGAGCATGCGCAGTAGCGATCTTTTAGGACGACATATTTGGGCATGCCCAGTGGAAGCATGGTACAGACAAAAAACATGCACAGTAGGGGCAGATAATTACAAAAAAAATTAATAAATGAATCAATAAATAATGTATAATTTATTAAATAATTATTTATTTGCTAATATTTTAATAATTTTTTCAATAATTACTGTTTAAATGGATATTATTTATCTTAAATTATTCTATAGTATAAGATTTATTATTCTCAACGCTTACTAGCAAAGTATTTTACTACCTTCTAGGCTGTAAAAATAATTTAGACCAATGAGGTGAAATGTTTTACATCCAAATCTGTACCAAAAGACAAACTTCTTAGTAAAATATAAAATAAATGTCAAGTAGGGATATTTGAAGTTTTTAAATAAGCATTAAAAATAAAATTGTAAAAGTAAAGTTACTAGAGCTAAAAATGTTGTTGACTGATATTCGAAAGAAAAATGGTACCGCTACTTAAAAATAATGTTTAGATAAAGTTTTTAACCATTTTATTTATTTAAAAAAGGACCTAAATAAATAATTATAAATCGTTTAATAATAGACAAAAATAGTTTACATTTACAATAATGTGATTATAAAATATTTCCAAGTATCTAAAATGCTTAAATAGTGCATTTTCTGGTAGATCCTTTTTATATATTTTTTTTAGAAAGATTTAATAAAAATGCAGTATTAAATAAATAATAAATTTGTACTTGAGGAAAAAGGTGAAAAATCTTTTAATCTAAAAAATGAAATTGTTTAAACTTTAAGGAGTACTACAATGCACTTAATTATATGTATTACCTTTATGATCCATACAATTAATTCAGTGAATAAAAGTTATGTGGCAATTTAAATAAACATAACCACTCAATGAATATTTAATTTAACTAGAGTAATACATAAATAAATTATAATCCACCACAGTGCAATTAGTAATCGAGAATTAAAGGATGATCGAGCCTTCGTTTAGGTTATTGCACCAAATTTGTTCATCGCGCAGGCGGGGAAAACGCCGGTATTCAAACATTTCATGACACATTTCAGTAGTTACTCGATTATTTTGACATGGATAACTTGGGATATGTGCAGGAAGACAACGGAAGGGTTTTTGCCATCTCACGTAAGTGTTTGTTACGTTCATTTATATTTGTTTGTTTGTTTTTAATGAGGCCAATTAATTATTATTGAAATTCGTACGCGATCGTTGTGTTTTGAATAAATGTTTTCATTTAAAATAAATTGCTGTTTTTTAAATAAGTATTGATAGACAATTTCATACACAATTGTTGCAAGGTCCAATGATATCCATTATATTATAAAACTGGTATTAAATTATTTTGCTATAAAAATAAGTATGCAAAAATTCTAATTTTTTTTTTTAAATATTATTAAATATTTAAAAATATTGTAAATTTAAATCACAATCTAAAAAAATATTAAAATTTTTGGTAATAAAAATATGATAAACAATATTTAGCGATTATTAAAATAAACATTGCCGAATTTGCACATGTTTACGTAAAATGTAAATTTAAAAGAGAAAAAAACTATATTTAAAAAATTAAATAGTACCTACACTATAATATTTAAATTATTATTACTTAAATGTCTACCGTTAACTCCATTCATAGTTCATAGCATGTGTATCAGGGTTTTATAATCTAAAAACAATTCAATGATTATACTTCTTTAAATTTAAAGACAAAAAAATCAAAACTCGCTAAAATAGATTTAACAAAATATACAAGACATGTTACTCTCTACAAAAAAGGTCAATTACATTATTTTAGCAAAACCATCCATTTAAATGATATCGGAGGTCAAAGTTTAAAATAAAAAATTCTCAAAATTTAACGTTGTTGGCTTTTTTCACATGGTTATCATCAAAATTATTTGTTAGGTTTAAAATTAATTTTGAAAAAAACTATTTTTTCCAATGACGTTTAACCTTATGTAGAATTAAGGGTAGGGGGTCGAGTGATAATTTATTTTGAAGTTATTTTTGCCCTGATTATACCCTCCAAGTTTGAAGTTTCAAGTCGCTGCTATCATACCCGTTGATGACAGCTTGTTAAAGTCTTGGAAATAGACTATTGTTTTAGTTAGTTAGGTTTGCCAAACGAATGAAGTAATAAGCAGCAAATATGTTTTACTTTTAAAGAAAAAGTATGTATTTTTTAAACTTTATTTACTAAATATTTTCGCACGATCGTCAATATTATTATCGTTAGTTTATACTAATTTCAAAAACAATGACTATGCTAGACAAACAGCACGATAAAAAGGAAAAAAATACTTACGTCAGAAAACTGACGGACAAGTTTTTGAAAACACTGGAGAAAATAAAAAATGAAGATAAGCAAATCGCAGTAACAGGGCACATTACTATACCGATTTCAATTATCCGAAGTTTCCGGCATAACACGGTCAAGTATAAGGAAAATTTTGGTTCACAAATTTTACCCCAACAAGATTCAATTGCTTTACGAACTTAATCATGATTAATGAAGATTATGATCGACGATCATAATTTGTAGAAGAAACAAGTGAACGGTGTATTTTATTTACAATGCCTGCTTTTTATATTAATGCTTCTTTTTTACATGGATTGGTCAATCGACGTAATTTTCGATACTGGAGCGATTCAAAGCCACATTTATTCATACTCAAAATCCTAAAAAGTTGAATATAGAAGGTAATAATAATAATTGGACCATTTTTTACAACCCTTTGGGCCCATGGGGGCTCTGTAGGTCCCTTGGGGGTCATTTGCCCACCTATGTTCATATAAAGTTTTCTTCCTATTATTGGCCCAGGGTTGTCATAAAATAGTTATTTATGTCATTAGGTTAAGAAGTAAGGCTTTTTGTGCTAAGCTCAAAGTTTGAAGGCCGACGCGTAGCGGAGGCCTACAATTGAGCGAAGCACAAAAAGACACTTCTTGGCCGAATGGCATACAACATTTTATCTTCAAAGCACTTTATATAGGTCAATTTAATTCAACATAAAAGCGGCCTAACCTCACTTTTTTATAATCTCATTTATTTATTAGCTAAAGATTACATTAAGTGTACAATAATTTTTATTCCTTTTAGAAGCAGTAATAGTTTGACAATACCTAGCTACATGATGTAAGCAGAAATGGATTTTTGTAACAAAATGGTTTACTTACCCTCTTGCTATTGAATTCAATTAAGTAATTGTTTAATAAATAGGTATCTAATTTCAATTTGTTTGCATTTTTATTAAAAAAATAGGTAGTTTGGAATGTTTACGCTGTGTTTAACATTTAATTTCACTGAAAACTTAAAGCAAATTAAAACTTAAAGATAATTTAAATCGTAGAAAAAGAAAACACAACTGTGAAATCTACAGAAACGTCAAATTGCAATGTCCTAACCTCACTTTTTGTTTTATTATTCATATTTAATTTTACAATAATTTAATGAAAAATAATAAACATTAACAGTAAAACAAATAAATTAGTGCTTATTATAAATAAATTAAACCAGTTTAGTACGTTAATTTCTTAGAAAAGGATTAATTTGTCAAAACAATACCCCTAGCGAAAAAAAATCGAACTAATTACTTGCCTCATAAAATTTTTTATCGGCCTAGGCCATAACAAGTTATTTCTTTATCGAATGTTGACAACAATAAAGTTTAAATTATAGACCGCGTGGAGATAACAAATATTAATATTTTAACCCACCCACAATTTTTAAAAAAGGGTATAATATTTTTTTCTTTAAAATGTTTTTTAATAACTTTTTAAATGTAGCTTTTTCTATGAGTTTTTTGGTTTTCTAAGAGTCCAAATATTAAAGATAAATTAAAATTTGCCATAAACCCTATATTTAAACCACAATTATAAGTATCAAATAATTTACCCTAAACAAATTACATTTTGGTATAATTTTGTTATTAAAAATTAACATACACATAGCTAAATGTATTTTTATGATATTTTTTTTAATATTAAAATATTGCATTTAACTTTTCATTTGGATTTATTATGTTTTTAACTTAATTCAATATCAAGGCTATAATCTTTTAAAATAATGGATTTTTATAACCTTGCTTTTAAACATTGTTTTAAACTTAAAAGACATATAAAACAATAAATTAATTGATTATCTATAAAACATAAATTTTATATAAAAAGCATTATTTAATATTAAATATTAAATAAAATATGGATTGGTAAAGACCTTTTCTTCACCAATTCATATTTTATTTAATATTATTTTAGCAAAGGTATATAATTTTTTCAACTGGATAATATAATAATGAAATTAAATAATTATATTATAAATAATATATTTTTATAATAATTGACCAAGAAAATACTGGTAAATCTTTTTTACCTAATTGGTAAACCTCTAAAATTTGTATAGACATGGTTTTGCTCTATTAAGTATCATGAAAAAAATTGTATTCTATTTATTGGTTTTTGAAATATTTATAATTAAAGTTGCAATCGCATACTTCGTTTCTTATTTAAATAACAGGTTAACTACAATTAAGGATTTTTTGAAAAAAAAAACAATTAAAATAGTAGAAAAAAGTTTATTATTCTATGGAAGTATTGTTACAAGTGTGCTTTGGATTTAACCCTGGTTTTAAATTTTATATTTGACAAATAATGGGAATATGTTTAAATTGACAGATATTTAATTGTCGCATAATACTTACACTATCGTAATAATATGACGACTGAAGGTGTCTGAAAAAGAATGTGTTCGTGAACAAAACTGGCGACTTCTTGAACAATTACTTTAGTTTTGTTTCATTTTCAATAGAATTTTTTACATTTCATTTCAATTTTTGTGGTGCATCCAAAGCACACTTGAAAAAATACACGCGACTCAAATGAGCGGTATTTCACATTTTTGGTAATATCTGTAAACATTCATTTCAACTATAGGCCCTATATAAACACTTACGTGCAAAATAATCGATCCACACAAATTTTCGATGAATTTCAATCGCAAATAACTTTTTTATATGATGTCGGATTTAAACGAATATTAAAGAATATTGTAAATAAATTAATGGACAATCGCGCACATTTTAAAAAACTATTAAAAATAGACGTACATTTATAATACGTATACAGGTTTAAACAAAAATATGTTTTTTACCATAAGTTTAAGACACTCTAGAGTGGCAAAACCATATATTGTTCTAAATTAAGTTTTATTTATCGTCACATCTATTCTTAACAGTTTTGTTTTTGGTTCACCTCGATATATTTATTTTTGTGGAAAATATGGATTTTTTTAAAAAACATTGCAATTTCCAATATTTTTCCTGTATGAAGAACTAAGGTTGCTATGGTCCATCCATAGCCTATGGAGAATGACAGTGACAGTTTTGTTGAATCATCCCATACTTGGAAATGTCATATACAGCTTTTAAAAGCTATCAAATTGTTTTTTGTAAATTAATGTGTTAATTTTGAGGTGTCTTCTTACTTTTAAAAATATCTCCGACTGATGTTGCCCTTTGTACTTTACTTCTTATGACATCTAAAACACTTGCCACGTAATACTGTGACCGTCCATCCTGGATTAAATTAATAGCTCTGGCAACATCAGTCGGAGACATATCCATTTAAACATTAATTTGAAAAAAACAATTTGATAGCTTTTGAAAGCTAATTTAGAACAATATACGGTTTTGCCACTCTACAGAGTGTCTTAAACTTATGGTAAAAATCATATTTTTGTTTAAACCTGTATATTATAAACGTACGTCTATTTTTTAGTATTTTTTTTAAATGTAAGCAATTGTCCATTAATTTATCTACAATATTCTTTAATATTAATATTAAATCCGACATCAAATAAAAAAGTTATTTGCGATTGAAATTCATCGAAAATTTGTGTGGATCGATTATTTTGCTACAAAATTTCAATAGAGCATAATATTCCTGTTAAAAAAAAATGCTATAATATTTATAGGCTTCCATTTGAAGAAAATAAATTTCCTGTCATTTCTGGTTCAATCGGAAGTGACAGCAAATTTAATATATTTTAGAAAAATAGATCACATCGCGCTTTAGCTGCAACCAAAATTTCAGATTGATGCCTCTTTTAGTTTTTTATAAACTTTTAATGAATCAGTTAGGTAAAAGCAATTTAATACATTATTTGTTATTATAACTTTATTACTGCTTTATAAAATGAAAAGTTTTTAAATGTTTTAAAAGTTTTGATAACCAATCTAAAAAATTATACTTAATATCCCTTAAAGGATTTATTAAAGAATACATACAGAGATTGACTCATCCATTAGTCCTTTGTGAATATAAACTTACTGTTTACTTACAATTTTCTTTATTTTATTTTTAAAATTATAATTAAATAAATATAACAAAACTATCGCTGGAATCTACACAAATTGTTTAGAAAATCAAACAAAATCAACCTACTACTTTTTCATAGACTTAGGTAGAATAATTATTAATTGAATGTGTTATGCAACAAGGAAGCAACTCTCAAAATTAAAAAATAAATTAGATATATGCATTTATGTAATGGGGGCTTAAAAATTGGTTTAATATATAACAAATTGAAAAATTCAAAGTAATACCAAACCAAAGGTCCGAGCATGGTTGTGCCATGAATAATAGACAATATAAAATGGATTCATTTGGTCTACAAGGAACCAACCAACAAATTAACTTATTTTATCTAAAATAAAGAAAAATATTTTAAAACTTGGAAGTTTAGTACCTACGAAAAAAGCAATTTGGAAATAACATAATAACGTTAAATTAACACTAAAATAATAAATTTACACTATAATCTCAGTTTGTTGCATAAGTTATGCAGCATAACACCATTTAATTAATAATTATTCTACCTAAGTCTATGAAAAAGTAGTAGGTAGTATTGATTTTGTTTGATTTTCTAAACAATTTGTGTAGATTCCAGCGATAGTTTTATTATATTTATTGAAGGTATTCTATTATAATACATAATATGTAATTAGTATTAAAAAAAATGTGTTTGTAATGGTGAACACTACGTTTTAAAACAGATAAAGCAGTCATTACATAAAAGCAAGAAGACTAAATACAGGAGGAGTAGTTTGCTAGATAGGAGCACGCCAAAAAAGTTATGTTTGTAAGTTAGTAGTAACCTAGGAAGGAATACCTACATATTGTAAATTACCCAGACAGTATTGGATAACAACTATGCGCAGTGAACCATTTGCACATCTGTAGGCTATTTGGGTTAACATAATATTATAATGCCCCGGGGTCGGGAATTGCTCCATTTTATTTAGTCTTCTTGTATAAAAGATTATAATCATAATAAATAAACACATAAATGGTAAATGTCCATTTATTAACTAAACTATTATCCAAAGTCATCGACTTTTAACATACTTTTGTTTTATAATTTTTTAGGAAATGGACATAACTCCCAGGATTACTTAGTCGGTGTAAATAGTAGATTGCAAATGTAAGATAATTTGGTAATACATTTTTATGCCTATTTTAGTTTTAATGTATGTTATTTTTAGTTTTAGGAAGCGAGAATTTTTTAAAAGGTTATCCATTTTATTATTAATAGTTGCAGTAGTTTTTCTAATAACTCTAATTGTATTTATTATTTTATGTAAGTATACTAACAATAAAAGGTGCATTAATATCAAATAACAATAATAAAAACACCAAGAACAAAAATTGGTGTAGGAAACATTTTGATGTATCACTCAAGTTGACTGACTCAACCGCTCTTTTTCAGTCTTTATATACGTAAAATTGCCTTAAAGTTAAAATTTGACTAAAAATGACACGCCTTTAAAAACTTTTTATAAGCATAATTAAATGCCACGCCAATAAAAATTTTAAATGCAAATTAAAGGGTCTTATAACTTTCAGCTACCTGTACTAAAATATTTTAAATGGCATATACCTTGCGACACTTGTCATTTTAAAGAAAATTAAATTTTGACCCATTGAATTTAAAAAAATTAAAGTTGGACCACCAATTCGCGGGTTTGAGCCAAAAAATGTGTGATAAAACAAAACATTCCATAAGAAATTATATACAAAAAACTGTTTTATTTGCTTCTTTTTAAATTACCTTTAGTTGTTTAGTTGTTATACATTTGTATAGAAAATTAAACTACGGATTTGATTCCATGTTCGTAGAACTGCAGGTGTTTTTAATGAGAGTCATTTAGGCAAAAATGTTGGACATCAATATATTAGTAACGTAGTAAAAAAAATATGGAAACTGGTTCAGTGTATACGTGCCAGCAACTTAGTGAAGATGACTATGAAAGAAGAATCTAGTTTTTTAAAAATGACGCAAAGAGTTGAGGTCATACCCAATTTGTTAAAAAATATTTGTTTCAGCGATGAATCTATTTTTTTCTAAATGGATTTGTAAATAAACACAATTGTAGGTACTTGGGCAATGAAAATCCACATGTTAGGATAATACTTAGTATCCTCAAAAAATCAATGTATGTGCTGGTATTCTTGGCAACAAAATTGGACCGCTTTTAAAATTATATCTTGATATTCTTAAAAATTTTATAGACCAACTTATTACCCAGTCATTAGAAAATCAGATCAAAAACATGTTGCTTGATAAAGAACATTTGTACTTTCAACAAGATGAAGCTCCTCCTCACTATGCTTTAAGAGTCAGAGAATGGTTGAACCAAAGGTTCCCCGACAAATGGATTGGTTAAAGAGGTGTTCAAGACTGGCCTGCAAGATCTTTAGATTCAACCACACTTTTTCTTTGGGGTTATTTTAAAACTCAAATCTACAAAACACCACCTGAGAAAATCTTAATCGAAGAAGATAAATCCTAAAATGTTTTAAAAAAATTCATATTAGTTTACAGATTTTATTATTGTTCGGGAAATAACGAAGAACATTTTTAACATTTAAAATATTTTTTTTATGAAATTCTTTGTTTTATTTTATTTTGTGGCTTTAACTTACAAATCCGTGATAAAATTTTAATTTTTTTTAACTTCAATGAATGAGAAATTGAATTTCCTTTGTCATTTAAAATATTTTAGTACCCAAGGGTAGCTAGAGGTGAAAGGATGCAACATAAAATTTGTTTAACACTGGATTTCTACTTCCCCCTCGATATCTAAATCCACCTGTTTTTGCTTGAAATCATATTTACTATAACTCAAAAGTTATTATTTTTTTAAAATCTGGGTTTATTTAAAAAAACATCCTAAACCTATTATTTTGCATTAATAGTGTCAATTATAAAAAAGATGCATAAAAAGCATCTTAATATTAGCATCAGTAACGCTCGTCTTTGAGCGGCCATCGTGGCTCTGATTTTTTTTACCTTTCTATTCAGACATTTTTTTTCCTGAGAAAGAAGACACAGATTCTTTATAAGGTGTTGTATCTAGCCTACAAAATATCTGATTAACTTTCTTCATCAAAAATAAAATAAAAATATCTTGCTTAATAAGGACGTTTCCTGTTCGTGTTAATTTCTTTTTAAGCAAATTAGTTCCAAGCGTTATGAATCTACTGGAATCAGTCTTGTTTATATTTGATTCGCCCACGTATTATAATATTACATACTTACTTAAAAGGTTTACCTTTATGATTTTAATACATTTTTTACGAAGGTATAGCCGTAGTAGCACTTTTATGGAGTTAAGGGGTACAATTTACCTAAAACAAATTAAATATTTAAACATATACATATAAATATAAATATAAATATAGTCTTTCAAAATCCAAACCTAACCTCAAGGAATAGTCCCATACTTTGTTATACAATTACCAGGTATTTATGTTACATTTTAGATTTAGAAAAAACAACGACAAGTATATGTACAACAGACGAGTGCCTTAGATCAGCTACAAATTTTAAGTATTCAATAGACTATAGCGTAGACCCTTGCACTGATTTTTACCAGTTCACCTGTGGAAAATGGTCGGAAGAACATCCAAATCATGGCTGGTACCCATCGTTTTCCACTTTTTCTACCATCGATGAAAAATTGACGATACATATGATGAACTTTTTTGAATCTGAAAAAAAAGATGATGAACCCCAAGCAGTGGTTAAAGCCAGAAATTTATATAAATCTTGTATGGATGTAGGTTTGTAGAGAAAAACATAATGTACTTTAATGAAGTAATAAAAATATATTTTAGGAGCATTAAACAATCTGGGATTATTAATAGTTTACAAGTATCTTAATGTTAGTGGATTACCAGTGATACCAGCGTTTTTAAATAAAACAGAGGATGAACAACAGCAGTTTAAATTTGACTGGCTAAATGTTGAAGCAGGCTTGAAAAAAACTTTTGCAATGGACGTCTTTTTTGGTTTTGTAGTGTCACCAAATTTTTTTAATATAAGTCAAAATGTAATTTATTTTGGAACGCCTGGGTCAAAATGTCCACTACCCAGGTAAACAGAGGTCTTTCATAATTAACGATATTTAAATTGCTTTTTTTCTCCCACCTTTCAAATCTTACATGTTTTCATGACACTAGGTGATCTTTTAAATACACATAAACCAGTTGTGACTTTATGGCGTTAGTTAAGGGCTGAAGTTAGCAACATGTTTTTAGTCACGGGCTGAAGTTAGCTTAAAGTTATTTGACAGTTATCAAATGTCATACACTCGTAAAAATAAGGTGCCCTTTTGTAAAATAATAGTAAATGTAAATAAAATATTAAATATTTTATTATATCTATACAAAAATACAAAATTATTAAACAGTTGCTTCACGCCAATTATTAAAAGGTTTATATGCACTTTTGATTTTGTCGGCGGTAGGTACACTTGTATTTGCCGATAAAGCATTAAATTTCGGGTAGAGTAACCAAAACATATTTCTATCTTTAGTAAATATTCTTTAAAAAAACATATAAAAAACATATTTCTATCTTTAGTAAATATTCTTTACAAAAAAAATGAAAACTAACTGCCACTTTCAAAGCCGGTAACAGATTCACAGGTTACTCTATTTTTGTATAGATGTCGCTCTATACAAATATTTAAATTAATTAGTAACAATTTGTTTTTTATACCTATAAATATTTGTCGTTAAAAATGTTTGATATGCAACTTTTCTAGACATTCATTTCACTAAATACTGGCTTGCAAGCTCTACCTATTTAAAATTCGTGACTAAAATGGCGTTTATCAAAATTAATACATAATATACTATTTACTTAAAGGATTTGGAATACTCACAAATTTGTATTATACCTTGAAGTAATTGTTCTTTATATTCTAATTTAGGAACTAAGTTGCTCCTATTTGTCTACTATTTTCATAATACGGTTTTATAAATCCAGTATACGAAATTTTACATTTAATAAACATTTTGTAGTACTAGCCTTATTTTAATGATCAAAAAATAAGTTAAAATTACTGATTTTAGCCCTTTTAAAAAACGGGCATCACTTCTTATCAAGTTGAAAGGCGAAAAAAACGACGATTTGGATGATATGGATAATGATGATGATGATGATGATGATTCAGATTCAAGCGAAGAATACGATCTTCTTGTTAGAACTACTAGAGGATTATTATTTAACTATATTGTTAAGGAAATATCAAAAAATAATTCCGCACCAATTCCTGAAAATAGTTTATTACAAGATGGAGCGGACTATATTAATAACATTACAGATTATATAAAAGAGGTAAATTAAACAACAGTTTATTATAATAGTACCATATTCAAATTTTGTCGCATAAAAACTAAAACTCTAAAGTCTAAAGACCAACAAACAATAAATGTAAACAATTAACATCTTTTTTTATTATATATTTTATATTAAATGACTGGAACAAAAGTTTTTCAATAATTTATTTAATTAAACAAATAAATCACCTTCAAATAACCCTGTATATACAGGGTCGTTTGAAGGTAATTTATGGTCGTTCATCGTCGTATAATAAGGGGTTTTCACACTTTTTTGGTTTTTACACTCGGGTGGCTGAACAAGGTATGTTTGTTTAAACGCGGATTTCTTGAACTTTCTTTTGTACCAGTTTTCTTTTTTCCCAATATCTCTGGATTCTTGCAAATTTTTATTGTGTTTTTTTCTATACCTGTTCGGTAATCCCATATTTTGTTGTCTATGCTCTCTGGGCATGGGTTCTGTGTTAATTTATTCATATGTGAAACCAAACGTCCGGTGAAAGTAAGTAAGTAAGTAAGTAAATCTTTGTCCTGTAAGACCACTTTCGATAAAAATTGTTCCAATTACTTCTCTTCGTAGTATTCCACGCAATACATTGATGGTTGCTTGATATATTTATTTGCTTAAATACATAATTGCTCAAAAGTATCGACAGGGCTGTTTTATTTACAGATTATATTTACAAACTAAAAAGGTAAATATTAAATACGTAAATGACATTTTGGCTTGATAAAGCATTCTAAAAAAAGCCTATGGTTGAGGAAAAATTGCTGTAAGCAGCTGAACAAGCTGAAAGGGACATAGCCGAAGAATTACCACCTGATCATCCCCGATACTGATATAGAAAGCCGCTTCGAGGAAGAATAAAATGTTTAATCAGAGTTTTCACAGAGGAACACTCTTCTTATAGATAATAAAGATAATTAAAATTTACCTATAAATGTAAGTGAAGCTAGTGTTATAGTTGATTTTGTAAGTAGTAAGGATGTAAAAAACTCTTAATCGGCGTTGGAAAAAATGGATACAAATATTTCCAATTATGATCTATCTGAAGGCCCACATATTGAGGAATGTTTAACATACCTGTCTTTCACAGATTACTTAAGAAAGTTGGTTGGTACAGCTATAACAGATATAACTTATCATAGTATATTACTAACTTAAATTTGAAGAAAAATGAGCTCATTGCAACTTTGGGCATAAACTTTATTATGGGATATTATTTATTATAAATATATCAACAAAAAAATTATATGTTTAAAAACAGGACTATGGACTGGGTGATCGGGTAGTGCTTCATCTGACTGAACTTGAGTGTTGTAAATACAGGAATATTAACTTGGACATTCTTTTTTTCAGTTCTTACCTTTTAGGAAGGCTGTTAATAGAAAAAATGAAAGATTGTAAAAGTATTCATGCATCCAAAAAATATTGTCCGCATTTGACAGTTCAACATAAAAAAATGAAGAGAGAGGACTTTGATTATAGGGTTACAAATACGAATACTAGCTTTTTTAAGTGAAAAGATAATAAATTTGTACACTTTGCCTGTAATTTTCATTGGACAGAGACTTGCACTGGAATTGATTTAAAGTCACGAGTACCATGTCCAAATATTGTAGCAAATTAATTTTACAAATCAACGAGAAAGGTGTGAAAAGTGCTCATCAAAATGCATCAAATCCCGTCCACATTCCAAATGTACAGCCTGTGGATTTTTTTTTTGTGCCACCGGGATGAAAAACTTTGCTGAATATTACGTTGTAAACGTAAATTGTTTTTTTTTAATTTTTAACAAATACATTGTTAAAACCATGCCATATTTAAAAAAAAAAGTCGTTAAGTCTTGGCGGTCCTTTGGGTAGTATGCCTTTAAAAAATTAGTAACAAAGGGTTGTAATTTTGTCAAACTGAAAACATGTTAAATTTAACTCTTGGGAAGGAAATTTTTTTGCATAAAATAACACTTCTTATTTAGTTTTAATTTTATTTACATTTTTTAACTTTTAAATAATATAAATAAGATACCCCTCTATAATCTTTATTGAAGAACATGTAAAAAGTAAAATCCATGTTTTAAAACATGATTTATTTGAATACAATTTTGTGGGGGTATCCCATTTATAAAAACCACACTGTTTTGTTAAAATATTCACAATTGCTAAATTATTTATAAGTAGTGGATATAAAAAGTAGTTAGTAGAAAAAAAATAGTTTTTTCTTGTTTTGTCGAAAAAAAAATTCTGGAATTCCTGGGTATTTATTTGTAGATCATTCACCTTCAAGGTGGTACGCGGATTCTGGGACACCCTGTATAGAAAGACTTTATATTAATAGTAGCTCAAAAGTTAAATTATTATTAAAATGCGTATAGAAATAAATCTACAACGTCATTATTTATGCGACAGAATCCTAAGAAATTATTTATTTAAATGCTTGAAAAAAAAACAGTAAATAAAACCCGGCGGCGAAAGATTATTAATTGCCTCGCATACAATCTATCGGCTATCGCCTCGTCAGTAAAATGTATGCTTAAATAGGTTGTCATGTATAGTAAACATAAAAAGGCTAAAAAGAAAATTTATTTGTTCTAAAAACAAAGATTGTTTAAAATTTATTTTCTTTTAGGTAACTAAAAATTATACTGGTGATCCTGATTCTTACAACATATACGGCAAAACGATATTTGAAGCCCAAAAAGATTTGGACCTAGCACTCTCAAATTATACCACCAAAACATTTCCAAACTTTTACAGCATATATTTAACATACATCTTCAAAAATAGCGGTGTCACTTTGGATCCAAACACCGATTTGATTTATTTCTACGAAAGAGAAGAAAAGTTTATACCTATAATGTTGGCATATGTTCTGGATATGCCTGAGGTAGTGATTGAATTGTACTTATGGTGGATTACTGTGTATTCTATGATTATGAATACGTCTTCAGAAATTATAACCTACATTTCGAGACAGGTTTTACCTTTTTATGGAGAGGGCGAAGTTGTCAGGACGAGGTAAATTTCATTATTATTGTATGTTTAGCGTATAAAAAATAGATTCACAAAGTAAACAGATAATAAGGAGTACCTGTCTAAATTAAATTATAAAAGGGAATAGAAAAATCGCCTAAATTTCTGTTTCGTTTTCGTTCAGCCACCCTGTATAATTTATTTTATTTCATTAGATCGATGGAGTGTACATCTCTAGTGGGTTCTTACATGGGTATGGCAGTTAGTTACGTATTGGCAGATAAATCTTTTAAGGATATTACAAAACCAAAGGTAGATATAATAAACCATAAAATAATCTACTAAATATTTGTCTTCCAAATTAAAAACTTTATTTTTAAGGTAGAGAGAATGATAAACGACATAAAAACAGCATTTGAGGAACAAGTTCACAATGCCAAATGGATGGATAAGAAAACCAAAAAAGCTACATTAGATAAATGCCAAGAAACTCTTAGTTTTGTTGGGTATCCTGACTGGCTTTTCAACAATGGTTCATTAGATGCCTATTATGAGGGTGTAAGTAAATAAAAAAATATATTTTACTTTAAAAACAGTTAAACGTTATTATTTTAGGTTGAAGTCTTACCGGCAACGTATTTGGAAAATATGATAAATATAATAAAGGCAGATACCAAAAAGATAAATTTACTTAGGGAAACCAATCATAGAAATTGGTCAACAGATCCAAATACTGTTAATGCCTACAATTCGTTTTTTGATAATGCAATCAGTAAGTTTATTTACCCATAGTAGGCTTGTAGTAGAAGATATTTTTTATTTTTAGATGTGCCTATGGCAATTTTAAATTATCCGATGTATAATTTGGGATTAGAGTAAGTTTATTTATTATTTGGTTATTGGTGTGGATAATACTTTCTAACAAAGATCTGATATACCATAACGGTATAGAAAACCCCATAAATGGTTTATTTAATTTGAGTTAAAATTTTCTTTTGTTGGCCTTATATGTTTTGCATGTTTCAGTTAATAATTTATTTATTGAGCATTTGGTCAATAAATTTAAATTGATTTGATTTCACCGTCTAGTGCCTATAAAACATTATCTTTACTTTCAAAAAACAAAAAAAATATCCTATTTAAAACAACGGCTAATACAATATTATTTTCACTTTATATCAAGAATTTGTTAAAAAAGACTTCAAAATCTCAAAATTATTGTTGTAATGTATTATTTTTAAATTGTAGGTTTTTAAATTACGGTTCAATTGGATCAATATTAGGACATGAACTAACGCATGGATTTGATAATTCAGGTTACTATACCAAATATTTTAAATACTAGATACCTACTAATGTGGACAATTTTAATTATTGATATTTTTAACAGGAAGAAAACATGATAAATATGGAAACTACATACAATGGTGGTCAAATTCAACCATAAACACCTTTGAAGATTTGACAACATGTTTCATCGATCAATATGACAATTATACACTTGATGGGGTGGAAGGTCATGTAAGTTTATGGCAACATTATTAATCAAGTAAAACAATACAAACAAATCGTTAAAATTTTAGGTTAATGGTAAAAAAACATTGGGGGAAAACTTAGCTGACAATGGAGGAGTCAATCAAGCATTTAAGGCTTATGTTAATTTTGTTAGGAAAAATGGCCACGAAAGTAAACTACCCGGTTTTGAGAATTACACCAATTATCAACTATTTTTTATTGCTTACGGAAGTGTAAGTAAACAAAAAATATACGGGTGAAATTTTCCATTAGATATATAGCTTTACACTTCTTGTGAAGTTGTAGCTGTTTTTTTAGAGGATTCGCTTCTCTGATTGATCAGTCCATATTCGCTCTTTTTATCTTACAGTTCGCTGTATGTTTTTGCCTTTTCGATAATACCTTGGTATGTCTGCAGACATGTCTATTTCTGATTTTCTGCTTTCATACTTAGATTATATGTTTTGGCTATTCCCCTGATGTTTTCTTAATGGGGTCCCTGGTTTTTTCGATTCAGTGAAAATCTCATATATTAGATTCTCTGGGAACCCGTTTTTCTTAAGGTCTTTTTTAATATTGCATAACTCCTCAATAAGGGCGTCTTCAGTGTTACATATCCTTTTTGCCCTTTCGATTAAATTCTTGATAATCCCGGTTTTTGTGGAATTTGTCATTATCACCTGAAGCAGATACTTAGCAATTGAAACGTTGTGAATTAATCATAAAAAAGACAATGGAAGTCCAAAAATATGTTTCTAATTGATAATTCCATTTTATTTTTGTCCTCGCTCTCGATCTATCCTCTACTGGTTCTCCACTCTTTTATTTTACATACTACTTCGGTTTTGTCTTTTCTGTACACGTATCCAAACCATCACCAGTCTGAGCCTTAATTACCTTTATTTTCGTTGTTATTTTTTTATTTTATAATTTTCGTGACTCTCCTTCTCCTATTCTGACTGATGCGTATATTTTTCTTTAAATTTTTCCTTTCATAACATCTTAATTTCTCTTCTTTGCTTTTTATTGTCATTTTATCTGCTGCTGCTGAAATATGAATTGGGTCTATAGTTGATTTTTTTTGTATCAATTTTTATTGGAGGTCTCCTATTTCGTTTTTTATACATTTTTTATTATAAATTATAAATAATTGTTGTCAATACTTTGTAGTTAAGTTAAATTTTCTAATATAAAGTCTAAAAAAATAATAAAAATAAATATTTTACTACTTAATATAGAACGTCAAAATAATAAATTATTGAAATTTTATTAAAAAAATCACATATGGTACTTACAAATTCAGTAAACATTTTATATAAGATCATCTCTTAAAACATTATAATTTAATGTAAGCTAGGTATGTTTTATGGATATTTTTAATATAATGTATGGAGACGGGTTTATAAAATGTGTTTTTGACAAGAAAGGGTGTACCTAAAACTAAAGCACATTTATACTTTTAAGTTATTGTTAAAAATATATTGTGTACAATTGGGGTCGCTACCACAGATTACGATTTGGGTTTTAAAAATAATATGTTTTAGATTTGGTGCGAAACAACATCACCAGATGATTTAGAAAGTCAATTAGAATCGGACGAACATTCTCCAAATTCAGTTAGAGTAATTGGAACACTTCAAAATTCTGAAGATTTTGCAAGAATCTTCAAATGTCCCAAAGGAAGTAAAATGAATCCTGATAGAAAAAAATGTAAAATATGGTGATAATAATAGCTAACTATTTGTCATCTAAAATGTATATTTAAACTTTTAAGTATTTGAAAACAGGCTATAAAAATCAGCTGATCCGTCCAATGCAATTAAAAATATACATATTATTTATAAACAAAACCAATCAAAGCTAAACGCTGTGTTCGTCCATAAGTCATATCTACCAAAGACATTGATTTTTAACAGGTTAAGTACCATAAAGTGAAAACAATTCTGACAATGGTTTTTCTGCTAAATACCTACCCGTTATTTGCCAATTTGCATCTTAATAAATAGGTTGTACATGATTCCAATGGTCTCATATTGCCTACTAGACAAAACTAGCATAAGACCACGTTGAACTCATATGATACTTACTGTTAAATTAGAGTTAGCCTAATTTATTGTAATTAGTGTAATTAAAGTATAGTTAAATTGACCAAGAAACCAAAAAGTTACTAAAAGTTGTGAAGTATTCTTTTATAGATATTATTTATATTTACATAATGTTGAAAACATTTTATTTGGCGATGCAATATTTAAAATTTAATATATTTTTTTAACAAAAAAACTATAATTTTGTTTTAGAATATATAATGTATTATCGATTAATAATATTTAAGGTCGACCATAAAAAATGATTGATTCCGTCCTATTTTGGTATTTACGTAGTATTGATTCAATATAATATAATAGTATATTATTATTCGAGAGATAATGCAGGATATTATTCACGAGGATAAGGTTTGCGGCTTGAGTCGCCAGACGAGAGACTTAAATCATTCGAGTCAATAATGTGCATTTCGAGGGCAATACTAAACTTTATCTAGTCTAATAAGTAGATTATTATATGATTTTTAAAAATAATTAAATAAAATCTGACATATGTCAAAAGGTTAACCTCACTTTTTAGAAATTTTAAATGTTATCATAGTCGCCTTTTTTCAATTGTTTCCGATTGGTTCAATTACAGTAAATATTCAAATCGGCCAATCACTGATGCCTAACAACATAAATAATATTTTTTTACGAAAAAAACAATATTATGCAATAGGAGTAGATAAAATATGAATTTTATCAATGTCAGAAATAATCAAAATGTATGGTCTAAAAATTTAAACTCAAAATTTATATATTTAAGACTTACATTTAAAAGGTATAAACAAAAATGTAAATTTATTATAAGTAAGGGTTATTAAGGTTTTAATTGTGTGATATTAGATAATTTTAAATAACTGTTTGCACTATATATTTTAATACAAACTATTGGAGTGCCATTGTGTGATATAATTTGTGATTTACCTATTTAATTTTAATATAAATAAAAATTACAAAAACAAACTGGTATATTTTTTATGTAGCTTTATCAAAAACAATAAGTACGTTAAATGTGTTTATAAATATTTTAAACTGGTTATAAATCCAATCCTATTAAAAGTAATAATTAAATAAAAATTTATAAATTAAAAAAATACAACATAAAATGTTATCCATATTTTGTAAAACATACTACATATATGTATGTACCTAATCGTTGTTTACTTATTGATAGGAATGGCAACAATATAGGTATCGATGTTTTTTCATATCGATATATTTAATAATTTCTTAATATTAACCTTAAATATGTAATAACTATTTAATAATAATATTAATATTTTTTGTATTTTTGTAATAAATTAAATTATTTTGGTTGGTCTCTGAGTTTTTTCTGTGTTCATCTTTAATTTGTTTGAAGTAAACCACTGTTCTGCTTTACTTTCACTATCTCTGCTATGCTGTAGTGCTTGATACTGACATTTATGGCTATTAATATTTGTCGTATCGTCTGCAAAAGCAAAGCAGTTTTCCGGAAACATATATAGAAAAAAGATCATTTACATACAGAATAAAAAGTAGGGGCCCCAGTACAGAACCCTAGGGTACCCCGTGCATTATTTTATAATGGTTACCATTACCTATGTAGTTTGATACATCGTTAGATTTCTTAATTTTATTCTATTTAATTATGTAAAATTTTAATATGGTGGGGGTATCTCAAAATTCAGTTGACGAAAAAATCACAAATTGCAGATAAATGTGTTTACAGGTTAACCTTTTTTTTGAAAATTTTTAGGAATAACAAAGTTATAACAATTTTTGGTTTTAACAGGTTTCAATTTATTTAAATTATTTGAAAACCGCTGATTTTTTATCCAATTTTGTAATTCCATTTTAGTAGACTTTTGTCAAACAACCTTGTAACTCTTCAAATAAAAAATATACCCATACATACAAGGATACTTGGTGCACCCTGTATAGTCAACCGAAGCCGAAAAAAACCTATGTAATAATAATATTATTATTAATAATTATCAAATAAAAAAAAAATTAATCTGCCTTCCTTACTTATTTAAGAGTAATACTCAATCCTACAGTATTATTAAATTAAATTAAAATAAAATATGCCCTATCAAATATTATTAATGATATTGTTAATGCTACTGATTCCAATAAATTATCCCTTATGATTCTTCTTGATTTTAGTAAAATTAATCATCTACTTCTACTCTCATTACTACATTATATTGGATTTGATCCAGTATCAAGAAGATTTGTCTGGAAGATGTCAAAGTGTTATGATGAATGGTCAAATTTCTGAGGCGAGAGAAGTCGTTTGCGGTGTACCACAGGGATCGATTTTGGGACCTCTGCTATTTACAATCTATACATCCCAGTTTGAAAAAAAATTAAACATTGTAGTGCTCACTTTTATGCGGACGATACTCAGCTAGTTTATTCCTTTGGCGAATCTGAGACGGATAGAGCTTGTGCAAATATAAATACAGATATTATAAATCTCATAACAATTTATAACAAGAATTGTCTAGACATCAATCCAACTAAATCTAATATTTTGTTATTTGGTAAAATCGGAGCTAAAAACAGAGTCTTACCCCGAATAAATGTAGTGATAGGAAATAGTAAGTTGGAGCTGGTCAAATCTTCTAAAAACTTAGGCATTTACATTGACACGGATTTAAATTTTGAAGTTTTGAAGTTAATAGCATTATTAAAAAATCTTTTAGTAATTTATAGTTACTTTACTCCTATAGACATCTGCTATCCAGGAAAAATAAAACCACATTGTGTGAGGCTCTAGTTTTATCGCATCTCAATTATGGCAATATTCTATACGGTCCTTTTCTTAGACAGCGGGATATCAATAGGCTCCAGCTTATTCAAAATAGCTGTGTTAGACTAGTATTTAGTATTCGCAAATTTGACCCTGTTTCTAGCTATTACAGGGAAATCGGCTGGCTCAACGTAAAAAAAGAGCTCTACTACATAGTTGCTGCTTTTTTCATAAGGTTATACTTCACAAAACACCACCTTATCTTTATAATAAAATAATATACAGAAATGATATTCACAATATTAATGTCCGATTTAAAATTTTTTTTATCAATTCCCAAACACAAATTATTATTATTATTATGATTATTAAAAATTCCGGATTATTTAAAAACTTATAAACCTAATAAATTTAAGTCTGCTGTTAAAACATTAATTCACAATGATCTGTTATTATAAATGTATACATTTTTTCTAATTAATCTAATTTTTCTTAACTACTACGGGAATGTTGTGTTCATGTGTTGTTTTATTTTTGGGATATACTTGTTTTTTAGTTAATTTTTATGGTTGAGTGGAAGAGCAGACACTTTAGTCTGAACTCTGCCTTTGACAAACTGTCATCTATTCTTTAGTGTTCATAGAATATTATTTTGTATACCTATGTAAAACAGTTTGCCAATAAAAGCATTTATTATTATTATTATTATTATATTTAATCCTGCTTTGTTTCTTGTATTGTATTTTTATTGTTCTTGAGTTTTTGTATAAAACTTCTTTAGCAAGTTATAGCAACTAAAATTTGGAATTTAATATGTTTCAAAATATTTTCAATATCTTTTATATAAATTAGGACTGTGATTTCCAAATGTTTTAAGAATATTATTATGTAGACATTTTATCAAATTTTAAAGGAAATTAATAAATTAAGTATTATATTATATGTAAATGTGTAATTAAAAATACCTATAAATTTAAATTAAATTTGGTTTATCCACTTCGCAATTTTTAACTTTTAAAAGCTCACTTTATTTTATTTGTTAAATTTATAAATACAAAGCTACAATTAAAACTATAAGTATTAAAATACGATTAAATTTTTTTACAAATAAATAAAAACAGTATTATATATAAAATAGCTTTATTTCTCTATGCATTTAAAATATATACATCGATGGAGGGACCATCAGAAAAATTAACAAAATACTGTTATCACATTCGCGATGATTGAGTTTAAATGGTTTATGAAATGAGTATAAATGGTAATGATGTAGTCTTAGGTTTTCTTTTACCATTTGGATGAACCTCCACCGAGGGAAATGGAAGAGTAGCTGGAAGCACCACCGTGTCCACCACCGTAGCTGGAAAGACCACCGTGACCTCCAGAAGATCCCAAAGAGATTCCGTGACCACCGGAAGATCCCAAAGAGATTCCGTGACCACCGGAAGATCCCAAAGAGATTCCGTGTCCACCGCCATAGCTGGAACCATGACCAATTGAGATGGAAGAGATTGAACCTCCATGTCCACCATAACCTCCTCCAATTGAACCACCTCCATGTCCTCCCAAACCACCTCCGTATCCGCCTCCGTATCCGCCTCCTAACCCACCTCCAAGTCCACCTCCCAAACCTCCAGCACCGCCTCCACCTCCTCCTCCAACGTATACAGGTTGAGCAACTGGTACTACGATAGTTTGACGGACTGGTACTGCAACAGGTTGTGCTACTTCAACTGGGTAGGGTTGTGGAACTTCAACTGGGTAGGGTTGAGCTACCGGTACACGTACTGGTACTTGAACTGGTACTGGCACTGGGCGGTTTACGGTGACTGGTACTGGGCGTGGTACAATTACAGTTCTTGGTACTGGTACTTCAACCTTATAAAAAAGGTGGTGTAAGTGTGTTAATTATTTTTTTAGGTGATACTTACAGGTACTGGTCTTGGTACTGGAACGGCAACAGGTTGGGCTACTGGTACTGGTACGCGCCTAGTTACAGTGTAGGGTTGAGGTACTGGTACTGGTACACCAACGGTTTGGGTAATGGTGCTAATAGTGGCTCCACCACCACCACCGCCGCCTCCTAATCCTCCTCCCAAACCACCTCCCAAGCCACCTCCTAATCCTCCTCCAATTCCACCTCCATATCCTCCTCCATAACCTCCTCCAAGGGAGATACCACCTCCATGACCACCGCCGTATCCTCCACCAAGGGAGATTCCACCTCCATGACCACCGCCGTATCCCCCACCAAGAGAGATACCACCTCCATGTCCACCGTATCCTCCTCCAAGGGAGATACCTCCTCCATGACCTCCTAAGGAGATTTCTTCATGGCCACCTCCAAGAGAAATGCTAGAGCCATGGTCGCCCAAGTCCAAAAGACCGCGCTTTTCTTGTTTGCTAGGTTTGCTGGCCTCCCCTGCGCTTGCTACGCAGGCGACTGCCAATAAAAATGTACCTAACTGTAAAAAAAATTGTTTTTTAATAAATATGCAATTTTAATTTTTTTGTGTAATAATGACAACAGTAAACTTGGACATATTAAAAGAAAATAAGTTTTACCTACATTTCATTAGCTGACAAGGGCTTTTTGGCAACTAGAATAAGTTTAAAGGCATTTTTAAAACAAGAGCGTTTTTAACAACCCTTTAGTAGCATTTCAACTAAATACTAAAACGCAATGTAAAGTTTTTAACAAAAATAACTGTAACAACAAAATTTGTATCATCGAATATTTGTTATATTTAAATATTAAAATACTTTATTTATTTATAAAGCTTATTAAAATTGTTCTTTAGTAAAAAAATGCAATATTTATAGAGCTTAATATAATAATGTAAATATAAAATACTTATTAATATAAAAATAAACAATACAAAAACATTGAATACGTTTTTTAACTCACCACAAACGGTCTCATGTCTGTGTTTGAACGTTGGTAAACTAACAATGATGGTTACCCCTTAAAAGAGGTGGGTATTTATAGTGGTGCCATACCATAGCAATGGCAGATACCTCCCCAAAATCATTCAGACGAAGACACCACTCACTCGCACTATACGTTCGGTCACTTTCACGTGTCCATCTCGAACGTATCTACATTTGGCTGCATCTGATACTGGTTCAGTGTTTTTTAATTAGTGTGAAATTTTAATAAATTATCCAAACACAGATTTTTTTGCTCATTAGTTCTTTATTTTTTTTATTAAACATATAATTAAATTTTAAATATTTTAAGTCGTTAAAAAAATTATAAAATAAAGGTAATGAAAAGGCACTATAAATAAATATTAGAGATATAACTAAAACTTTCATTGTGACATAGGAATTTAAGAAAATTCCATACACTTACATTACCTTTAAAGTATATTCTTCTTAAATCATACATATAAAAAGTAAAAGTGGTTAAATTTTTGTATTACATTTGTTTGCATTTTAATCTGTATCATGTATTATTTTACGTATCACGTTAGACAAAATATTTTAAATTTTATTACATGTACTAGAAGTTTTGTCTTAAAATAAGCAAAAAAAGTGCCAAGCCGAAAGCTGTATATTTTATGTATATACAAAAAAAAATCACAATATTTTATTAATAACGTTTTGTTTGGCAGTTTATTTATAATAGTATATTATGTATCCAATTTTATAGACACCATTTTAGTCACGAATTTTATTGGGCACAAGCGAATCATTCAAGCAAGTGTTTAATTAAAACAAGTGTCTATACTCGTTTTATAAACTTCTCTATAGAGAAGTTTATAAAACGAGTTGAATATAGTATTATATACTTTATATATATACTTTATCTACGGCAGACATAATATTTTAAAGCCAATTTTAATACATAAATATTTGACATTTGGAGAATTTAAACTCACTTTTTTGCAATTTATATTAAAGCTTCGCACGTGACTAAAACGACATAAAGTCACAGTTCGTCAATATAGGAGTAGAAAAAATATGCATGTTAAATATGCCAGTTAAAATTTATTGTTTTATGATAAAAATATTTATTTTACTTAAAATAAGGAAAGAAAACCTAAGATAGATGTTTTTTTGGAAAAAATAGAAAATGTATGGAATAAGATAAATATATTGGATTGAAATGGACTTATGGTACCACCAACTGTTTTATAGTCTATAAATATGTTAAGAATATAATATGGTTAAAGTGTTAAATATTAAATAAGTTATAAAAATCTATTACCCTCAAAGAGAAAATAAATAAATAATCTGTTATTTTAATTAACTAGTTTTACAAATTGTAAATTGCGTTTTCCAAATTTCCTGCAGAATTGGTGTTTAATAATATTTTTAACACCCAGTATCTTTTAAACAATGAATCTTCGGCACCATGTTAATATTATCTGTTGGTCTTATATTTGGATACAAAATTGCCATAAGAACGATGACACATTTGTTTTAAACACCCTGTATCATTTTTAATTTGTATAAAGTGACACTTTAAGCACTAGTGTTTAAAAATAAAAAATACTATATTATGTTTAAAAAAAAATATATACAAAAGTGCTCTTTTAGTTCCACCCTTACTTCTTAAGAAGTCGCATAAGCCATCAATGCACAATTAGAATTGTCTTATCAACAAAATTATTCCAAACATTGATCTTGGATTTGGTATTAGAAATAATCGTTGGGCACTAAAAGAATAGCCAATACCATATTGTATTATTTAAGTTGACGTGTACCCATCTAATTTTTTAATAAATTAATTATTACTTGGTTTTGCACCGCTTCCTATTAATATTAAAACAGAGCAAAACGGCAAAAAAATATTTGCGTAAATTAGAAATCAAATAAGTTTATAAAATAATAAATTTTATTATATCACTTACATTAACTAATAAATTAATTAGAGATTGTTTGCTAATTCCGGAATGCCATATTGGTTGATTGTTTGTAAAAGTATTTTGTATTATAAATATTTATAATAATTAAAAACTTAATTAAATTTTTTAATTTCACTCTAAATAAATGTTGACACTCCTATTTTTAAAACAAATTCACCGTTACAATGCAAAATGTTAACGTTCTCTTAATTTTTAATAATCCAAAACCATTTTAATGAGATAGTTTCGCACAGCAACTTGATTCATTCATAAAATTATTCAAAAATTTCACATCCTGAACGTAATTGTTCAAATTTAAATGAAATTTAAAAAACTAAAACACCGTGACATTCATTTTCGTACATCAGCATGTGAGGAAAATATTTGCGCTAATTCGTTTTATGCAATTTGCACAACGATCTACTTTAACTTTATGATCTATAATTTACAATTGCCCAAGAAATAAATACCTCAATAGTAATTTTATTATTGCCGGCAATTTGGTAATGTATTATTTAACTGTATCCACCTACATCCTAGTAGTGACTTTCAAACAGCAGACATTTATCGGAAACCAACATTTTTGTTTGTTTGTTTGTGTATAAAAAATTTTTAGACGTCTCCTGTAATATAATTCTTATTATACCCAACCCGCGACCTTTCCCCGCGGTGACAGCTTATTACCGTTGGGTATATGTAAAATATTTTGGTCAACAAGTTTTATCTAAAAGTAGTTTTTGCGTTGCAGAAGATTGAGAAAAACGAACAGGAAAACGGGATAAATTATTATCCCTCTAATCAGTTTTATGGTGTATTTGTGTAGTTTTATTTTCTTACGTTTCGATTCAGTTAGTAAAAAATTGCAATCTACACAATTGATAAAGTGATTAAACTGTACAACGATTACTTATTACCACTAGTAGTAATGATACGTACTTTTTTAAAGTCAAAAATAACTAATTGCCATAGCGGAAAAGCTCTAATAATAACTGCAGTCCACATATTTTTTTATCCCAGACATTTAGCAGTCAATTTATATGAAAATTTTCAGCTGAATCAAAAAATGTTATCAAAGTAGAACAGTTTTTGAGATATAGCCATTTTTTGAGGTAGAGATGAGTGTAGATCTACATTTGTTGAACTTGGTATAATGACTCTACCATCTGTATATATCTATGGTATTAAAGTATGCTAAGCTAAATGAGGAAAAGTTAGCATTAACTAATGCAAATCATCCTTTTTTTGCAGCCATTTTTTGAGATAGAGATGAATGTAGATCTACATTTGTTGAACTTGGTATAATGACTCTACCATCTGTATATATCTATAAGGTATTAAAGTATGCCAAGCTAAATAAGGAAAAGTTTGCATTAACTAATGTAAATCATCCTTACAGCACCAGATATAAGAACAACCTAAGACTGCCACAGTATAGACAAAATCTCATAAAAGTGTTGCCTTCACTGCACCTAAATACTAGTTCCTGTTGCTGTTAGAAACCTAGATTCAGAACTATTCTTAACCAGAATTAAGATGTTCCTAAATGTTAAGGCTTTTTTATGACTGTGATGAATTTTTAAACTGTGATATATCAACTCTGTGATAAATATTCTTTCATACATGCAATGTTTGTGTTATGAGTGTTTTTTGTTTTCTATATACATCTATGTTATGTGCATTTCTTTTCTGTTTGACTTGTGTAATACAACCTTTTGTAAATAACACCAATAAATGATTTGATTTGATTTAATTCCATATAATATGGAATTGACTTTATCTAAAAAACTTCTCTAGTTTCATAACTTTTGATGGTATTGATGTGGACTGCATTTTTTACACTCTTATAAAAATCAGATTTGTTAACATGCATGTAACTCATGAGTTTGTAATTTTCTTATTTTATTTTGTAAAATTTTAACATAATTTTTTGTAGAAAACCAGGGTTTGTAATTATTTTAACAAAGGAAAATATTTTACCGAAAGTTTTGTAAAGGTAATATGCAATTTTGTACTCATTTTGTTAATTTTAAAGGTTACAGATTATTTTGTTAATTTAAAAAAAAATATTTCGTTGAACGTGATTTGTGGCAGTCAATAAAAACTAATAATACTAATTCGTAACGTGTTCATAACAACTGTCCAGAATGTTTGTAATATATTACCAGAAATATGTTACACTGAAAAAATAAGCTGTTGAAACAACAGCAAAAATATTAATTCAACTCTTTATGATCTTTAAATTCAAGCAATGGTTTTTGCACGTTTACTTAACCATCTAAAAATGTCAAATTATATTGTTTAATTTAACAACAAATAACAGTTAATTAAACAAAATGAGAATATTTGTTCTAATCTGCTAATTTGGTTAATTTAACATTCTTAGGGTGTTAAGGTAAATTTCTTGAAATGTACAGGTAACCTTTTTAGCATATTCACTTAACACCAATAAAATGTTAAATTAAAATAATTTGCGCTAATGTTCCAAACCGGTTGGGTTAACATTCTGAAAATGTAAAAGGAAAATTCTATATACCTATAGAGAAAGAATTGAACCCTCACCTCACCAGAGTTTTTGATTTGAGTGCGTTCCACCTACTTTAAATACCGACAGACAGCTGTTTTGACCTATATTGGGGGTCTTATCAGTGTCGGGCAATTTGGTGTAGTGGAAGTTCCACTGTGGAACACACCCAAAACAAACAGCTACCTGATCTTATATACTCCTATCGTAAGCCAACTGAGGCGAGATGTAAGAACACGTGATCAACACCGTCTAATGACGTGGCGTGGGTGTTCGAAGCGCCCTTCACGGCAATTTTATGTATGCAAATTTAACATTTTAAATGAACAAATTTAATGTTTTGGATTAAAGAGCAACTAAACGTTAATTTAATAGTTTTTTAGGTAATCCTAAAAATTTCAGTATTTGATTCAACCAATTCCAGCTATTAAATCAAAATAGGATAAACATTTTAATTCAAAATGTTTATGTTAAATCAATATTAACTGTCAAATGAACAAATAAACTTTGACAAACTATGACTATTGCTTTTACACCAAAATATAGATTAATCCAATATGTTTTTTGATATAACAACATTTTCAAAAATGACATTTAGGCAAACGTTAACTCAACTACATTATTTTTTTCGGTGTAGTATTGTTATTCGGATTCTTTAAACTTTTTTAACGTGTGTGCGAAGTATCCGAAAAAAGATGCCATCACTGGTTTTTAAACTAAAATAAAGGGATACAGTGCTTAAAGTTGCGAAATACATCAGTAAGTGTCGAAGTTGTACTAATAATTGTATTGTACCAAGTTTTTTTATAATTTGATGATTTCAGAATGCTGTGTTATTTAATTGTGTGTATGTTATTTTTGTGTTTTTATGTAGGTATGTGTTAATTTTTTTGTTTAGGAAATTGATTAATAAAGCAACATTTATTATTGAAATTCTCTTCATTTAAGTTTCCAATTTTCAGCAAATGTTTTTGTTACTGGGTCTACAAAAAGGTTTGTAAAAATAAAGTCCTTTTTGAAAATTACAAGTATTATGGACATATGATTTTGTTATTAAATATACAAAATGTTTGTTATAATTACAAACTACTTATTCAATAGGTTAACAGATTACAGTTGGTTGTTAACTTAACATAAAGTTATGTGGACCTGGATAAAAAAATTGGTTAATATTTGGATAAAATTAACAAATATTTATTTAATGTGTAGTGGCTGCTATTTCGCTATGACAATTAGTCATTTTTGACAAATTAATTTTAAGAGAGTAATGATTTTAAGAGGAGGACCTCGAAAATTCGGCTTAGGATAAAATAAGGATGAAAATAAAAAAGAAGTTAAACTGGTAGGCCGAAAAGACTGTAGAAGAATAAATGATCTTTTTAAAGAATTTTTCTAGTCATATTAAACTGGACACAAGTTGTTGGAATTTTATTCCGAAGATTTGAAAATCGTACCCAGTCAGTAGTAGAAAGAAATGAACAAGGAATAAAAATACGATCTAAAAAAATTCTCATTGAAAAAGGGGTACCTCAAGGCTCCATACTAGGGCCCCTTCTATATATATATATACTTTACACAAATGAACTTCCGCTTATTGTAAAGGAAAACATAATTGAGTACGCAGACGATACTTCTTTAATTTTTAGCTGAGACGCATTTGAAAATGATTCATATATTCGCTTTTCAATAGAGGTGCTTGATAAATGGTTCAAATCTAACAATCTTCTTTTAAATACAAACAAAACTCAAATAATAAAATTTCAAAGAAATTTGAATAAGACTAATAATTCAAATATATCTTTAGAGCTCTTAGAAAGTGTGTCATTTTTGGGTTTGGAAATAGACAACAGACTGGATTGGAAAAGTCATTTAGATAAAATGTCAAAAAATATGTCTAAGTATTTATTAAAAATTATATCTCAAACAGTCAATATAACTTCATCATTAGCGGCCTTTAATGCCTACATTCAATCTAACATCAGGTATGATATAATATTTTGGATTTACTCTTCAGATACAGAAAGAATATTTATTTTACAAAAAAAATGTATAAGAAGAATTTTTTCATTAAAAGAAACTAATTCTTGTAGACCCTATTTTATAAATCATAGGCTTTTAACAATTTATAGCCTTTTTATAAATATATGAAGCAGTTTTGTTTGTAAAAAAGAACCGGGATCTGTTTGAAGCATTTAGGAATTTCCATTGTTATGAAACAAGATTTAAATCAAATTATTTAAAAAATAAATTAAATTTCACTTATTTACAAAATAATGTTCCAAATTCTATACTTAAGGTATTTAACAAGCTGCCTGAAAAATTTAGGAATCTTTCAACTAAGAAAGTAAAACGTAAATTAAAAATTTTTTTAATGGAAAAATCCTTTTACTCAATGGAGGAATTTTTTAATGATGATCTTCCGCAACACTATTTATATATATTTTTTTATAAATGTGTTCATATAATTATATTATATTATATTATATTATTTTTAAATGTGCTTATGTACTTATAATTGTGTATCTTATATTTATATTTTTAAATGTTTCCTAATTGGATCAGTATTTTTATCACATTTGTATATTTGACGTGTTTTACACCATTTGGTATTTTTTTTAAACGAATAAAGGTTATTATTATTATTATTATTATTATTATTATTATTATTATCGTTCTCTGGATCAAAAATACATCATCATCCCTAGTATAGTAGGCCTAAATTGGTCATAGGATAAAATAAAGTGAACTAGTCCAAAACACGCATCAATTAAAATACCATGTAAAACAGATTTTCTTAGTTTTATAAACAAAAAAGTTTTACAGACCGAGTTGTGCGTTGTTATAGTAAGTTTTAAATAAAGATGGATCTCCAATAATTTTACACTATTGTGTTTAACTATTTTAATAGTACAACAGTTTTTTCTGAATTTAGATAAAGTTTATCCACAATTTAAGACATAGCCGCGCCCCCCGGACTTTCTCCTTAAGAACATCAAAGTCCTTGCTTCTTTTGCTTAATGTCATGTCATAAGCAAATGGAACAAAATTAGAACCTTAGGGAAAGTGCTTAATGTCATGTCATAAACAAATGGAACAAAATTAGAACCTTAGGGAAAGTGTTTAATGTTTATTAAAAATAGTACAGGTCCAAGTATCGAACCTTGGGGCACACCATATTTAATTTGATTGGTCCTAGAGATCTTGGTATTATGACAGACGTATTACGTATTAGGTATCAATAACATGCTTTTAATTTTAAAATTAAAATAACAAAAGTAAACTACCCAGCCTTGAATATAAAAATTGTCAATTGTATGTATTTTAAAGTTAAGGAAACATTTCAAGAAAAGCATTAATAATACAATTTACCAGTTTATTTAAATGTTTCCAAGTGTGTCGAAAGCTTTTATGTGAACTTGTAATAATTACTTTTATTAGGATTTTTGCATGCTCTGTTTCTTACAAAAACCGATAATTATATTTCAGACGTGCAATACACTGCAATTAATTCCATAAAATTATGCCTTATAAAATATTTTGTCCGTTCACTTGAAGTACAATTGCATTAAAATTTAAAATTGTTAAATATAGATTTCCTACTAACCCAAATTTATTATTTTGTAATTATGCGAGTATTTAAGGTATAAAGTTGTTTAACAAAATTGAATATTTTCCAAAATACCCAGTTATTTAACTTGGTATCTTGAAAAATATTAAATAAATAAGTACTCGTATATTAGGTAATATAATTTTTAATGTTATCTATTTATAATGGAATCTATCAATACGCGGTTTAATACGTGATATCCGTACAAATTATTAAACATATGGTTTATTGAAATCAAAAACACTTAAAAATATAAAAAGATTAAATATACTTTCTAAGTGAAGTCTGTCCACAAGATTAATGATAACAATAAAAAATGTTTAGTAATTGTTTGATGTTGATATTATTTTTCCTATTCACACTCTAAATAGAAGAAATATTATATTTAAAAATTTCTTTTTTTGCTACTTTTAAATATGATTTATAATGCAACGTTGCTAAAAGAAATTTATTATCAATAAGTATATAATAGGCGTGGAAGGAAAAATCAAAGCATAACGTCCATATAACTTTTTCTTGTTGATTCTTGAGTGGTTTACCCCTTAGGTAGGTGGCAATTTCACAAAAAAAGGCAAGAAACTTAAGTGGTGGGAGAGTTCGTTGACAAATGCGGCATTAAACAAGATACATAACAAGGCGTGCTACAGTAATTATTTAATTGGTTTACCATTATGTAATAAAGTTTAATAAATAAGTTTTTTTTGTAGAAACGAAAATCAGGATGATTTTCAGTGACCTATCACTGCGAAACGAAAAACGGTTTAATTAGCACCTGTAGAGGCATGTATCTTTTTAAAACATTTCCGTTACGACATGTCGCGACAGGGTTAAGTATGTGGGCAAAAAGTTTGATTGAAAACCTATATAAAAAGACTTCATTCTTGTACGCAGTTCAAAACTCAAATTATTATTAACCTTAGTACAATAATGAAAATGCATTAAAATTACATAGAACGTGTGGTTTCATCTATCGCAGTTAGCTCGAAATCAATGTAACTAACTTATTATTAAAGGTCACCGTAGAATAAATTCATATACATAACCTATAGTACAAAATTATTACACGCTTAAAAAATAGTATATAAAACACGGCGGAGAAAGCATATTTACTGCCTCGCTTAGATCTGCTGCCTCGACTAGCATCTTGGCAGCGAACGCTGAGCTCGGCTTTAATAGGAACTTTCTCCGACTGTTATATAATGTACTATTATTTTTAAATATTTTATTATGTTCTACTATTTTAGACTAAACACTTGTGGTTATTATATAGAAAAATACACCATGACAAATAAAATGGTCACATTTTGGATAAATGGTTGCACAATTTTTTTATTATGTTTAATTTATCGTAAATCACATTTTAGCTAAAAACATTGTTTATCTTCTAACATAATATAATATCAATATTATTACGCAGGCAATAAAAATTATTCATTATTGTATTAGTACAATAATAACTTTATTTTCCCATAATCTACTTTTTTTAAAGCGAGTAATAAGTTTCATACTTACAAGTCTATATAAGTATAGAAATACTTTATATTAATAAGCTTCGGGCACGATATTAGTCACTATGAGAAAATGTTGAAAAAGATCTTGGTTGTAGTAGTCCACCTAAAGGATATTTAAAGTTTTAAAAGTCTGGTTTCCGAGGAAAAAGTATAAGTGCATACGAGAAAAAAGTCATCAATTTCGTATTGTCTTGTTATAACTTATAAGATATGCGTTTATTAAATAATTTCCTATACAGACCATGTCTTTAATTAATGCATATCTTATAACGTCAGACTGAAAAATTAATGATTTTTTTGTATGTACTTATGCCTGTACCGTTTTCCAATAGTAAATGATGTTGACTGTGTCCAACCAAAATTATCCATCTGTCATATCTAGAAGATCCGGCAATAACCATAATTTTGTTTTTGAAATACATTATTAAAAAACAAAATTGTATTAAGTTTATTATGTTAAGTGATATTTTTTTTAAATAATTAGACAATCCTTTTACCTTCTATGGTTTTCTTCTCTTTCTATTCTTCTCTTCTCTAGACGGCTCTAGATTTTCGCTGCACTCAACATACTGCATGTTTCTGTTGCTTTATTTTTTGTTTCCGTACCTTTTTTAATATATTTTTTCTTTAAATTGGACTTCATTCGTTTTCACAACTCTATTTTAGATTTTAAAAACTGCATATAGAACTGTCACATCAACTATCAACAACTCGCAATGCTGTCTCGTCCTATTTTTACGTTTTTTTAATTCACGTTTTTGTATTACAATATATCAGGTGAAGGTTTTAAAGTGTTACAAGGGGATATTTCGAAAACGATTTAAAATTTTGTTTTGGTAAACTAATGGAAAGGGGGAGACATATTTAAAAGTATATTCTGTAACAAGTTTGGAATATAGCATATTCCGCTCGAGTGAACAGTTTGTCACACGAGCCGAAGGCGAGTTTGACGGTTTCACGAGAGCGGAATATGCAATTCCAAACGTGTTTTAGACTATACTTTTTCTACGTTTCCAAAAAATACTATAGAAAAATAATTTAATTGGAAGAAAGTGAGGTTGGATCGGTCTAAAATTTGTTAGATATTAAAAACAAAACAAAAAAAACTAGGTATGTGTGCAAACAAATTTTTGATTTGCGATTTTGGTTACTGAATTATTATTTATTTGATTATAAGAAACTAAAAAATATTAGCAATTAAATTTCAATTAATTTATAGTCTGAGAAATTCTTCAAAATGTCCCCCTTTAACTTCCAAACACATTCTTTTTTATTTTTTTAACCCTTAAATGCATCGCGTAGCAAATTTGTAACACTCCGGGAACTCTTATAGTAGATATACTGTATTACTTGTATTGGATCGAATGCATGGTGCAACATATCTGCAACATAGTAATGTATTTGCTAAAAAAAATTATTTGAACATAGATTACGTTTAAATATCAGTTTAATTTAATTATTTACTGAATAAAAAAGTATTCTACTACACTGATCGTTTTTTGAAGTGGTTCGCCAAAAAAATTATCCCATTTTGATAGGTTGTAACTTTTGAATGGATGGACGTATTTTGTTAATTTTTTTTTTGTTAGAAAGGGCATTTCTTTAGCAGTAAGTGTGCATGACTGCATTCATTTGTCCTGATTTAAAATAATTTTACAGGGTGATTTGTAAAGCTATGATTTTAACATCAAATTTATTAATGTGCAGGAGGTAAATGGGTCACCCTGTATAATTTATTTTAAGGTCATCATAGAGCCTTACGTCTTAGCGCTGCGTGCTTTTTTGGATTTTGGTCTTACGTCATTTATTTTAAAAGATATGATTTTTTAACCATCTTAAGTACACATGAAAGTCAAACAGTTTTATTTTACAATAACAATAATAATGAATAACGAATTGTTAATAAAAAATAATCAATAATGGGTAGGGCCCCCTCTACTCCTTATCACCTCCTGACATCTTTGAGGCATACTCCTGATGACATTATTGATGAGGTCACCCGGAATGGCTTCCCATTCCTGTTGAAGAGCAATTCCCAGCTCTTCAATTCCATGTGGTTCAATTTGGCGATCTAACACCCTTCTTTGAAGCGCATCCCACACGTTTTCAATGGGGTTGAGGTCCGGCGAAAGCGCCGGCCATTCCATTCTGGTGATATTTTCTCGTTGGAAAAATTCATTTACCACGTTGCAACGCGTTGGCTCGATGCGGTCTTGCGTTATCATCCATATATACAAACTGTTCACCTATTTGATGGGACAGAGGGAGAACTATTGGTTCCAGAATTATTTCCAAGTATCGTAAAGCATTAACTGTCTCATGGACGAAAAGTACAAGTTCAGTACGACGGTCTATTGATATCCCCCCCAAACTGTAATTGAACGACCACCGAAAGGTGTAACGCCAACCGTACAATCTTCTTCGTAACGTTCATTCACTCTTCGCCACATACGCAGGCGGTTGGTATCAGGATCCTCAGAAAACCGTGATTCATCTGTGAAAAGACATTGGGCCCAGTCATTTGCAGCCCAGTTTTGATGATTCAAAGCAAATTCCAGACGTCGCCTTTTATGCCCATGATTCCATTTTGGATGCCTAGCTGGCCGTCTGGAGTGAAGTCCACCTTCATGCAATCTTTTTATTATTGTGGATGTTGAAATCATGTTTCCGGTAGCCAGGTGCAAAGCTCGTTTCAGTTGGGTAGCATTAGTTTTTCTGTTCTGCAAAGCGGTTCTCCTAAGAAGACGATCTTCTGCTGGAGTTGTTACTCTTTGACGCCCTCCTCCGTGTCTATATTGCGGAGAGTTATTGTTTTCGTATCGTTTCCAAGCGCGATTAACCATACTGTATGCAATATTAAAGCGTCGGGCTACTTCCCTTTGAGAGACACCAGCTAAAACCATTCCTATGATTCTTTCAAGAATTGCACCTTGTAGACGCGGCATTGTTACAAACAATTAAATTGACACATGTCAAAACATTATTACTTCCAAAGATATCTCGATTTTTTACGCACATAGATATGAAGTGAAAGAAAAATTAATATCTTCCAAGGCTATTGAGTTATGACCAAAATCCAAAAAAGCACGCAGCGCTAAGACGTAAGGCTCTATGATGACCTTAAAATAAATTATACAGGGTGACCCATTTACCTCCGGCACATTAATAAATTTAATGTTAAAATCATAGCTTTACAAATCACCCTGTAAAATTATTTTAAATCAGGACAAATAAATGCAGTCGTGCACACTTACTGCTAAAGATATGCCCTTTCTAACAAAAAAAAATTAACAAGATACGTCCATTCATTCAAAAGTTACAACCTATCAAAGTGGAATAATTTTTTGGCCACCACTTCAAAAAACGATCAGTGTATATAAGTATGGTATGTACTTTTATGTAAATAATAATAATGATAAAAAAACAGTTTGTGATTGAATAAACCATTGCTGTTTTTAAAGTTACCCGTGAGGTTTTATTAAATTAAATTCTGAATGTCTAATTTTGGGAATACGATATATTGCACATAGCATTATACTACAGGGTGTTAAACGAAGAAATGTAATTTTTCCGAAATTTCAAGATATTCCCATTCATAGGGCAGTTGAATTTGATAGTCGTAATACCTCTCCCTAATAACAGTTGGGTAATCCCTCGGGACGTTTTCGAGATTTTGCGAAAACGTCCCGAGGGATTACCCAACTGTTATTAGGGAGAGGTATTACGACTATCAAATTATATAAGTATAATTATACGTCAATTTTTCGAAAATTCACGTTTTTCTCCACTTAATTCCCAAAAATGAGCAAACTACGAAAGGTATCGATTAGTTATCAACACAGCGTTTTAAGGTAGGTCACGGTATGCACGTTGCATGATTCATTAAAACAAAAGCAATTTTTTTCGGTGAAATTTTTAAATAAATTTTGGAAAAAAACATCTCTTTTTTTAACACCGTGCTATGTGCACAATATCTTATTCCCAAAACTAGACATAGGAGTCAAAAAATCAACTATTTTTTTTTGGACTAAAATGGAGAATAACGACAATTTTGCTATATAATCGTAGTTAGCCAAGATATCCACAAAATCTCGAAAACGTCCCGAGGGATTACCTAACTGTTATTAGGACTATCAAGCTCAACTGCCCTGTGAATGGGGATTTGAAATTTTGGAAAAAAATATTTTTTTTAACACCCTGCAGTATAATACTATGTGCAAAAATCGTATTCTCAAAATTAGACGTAATTCAAAGAATCCACTATTGCTCATTTTTTGGACTAAACTAGGAAATAACAACAATTTTCAAAAAATTGGCATATAATCGTAGTAAGCCGCGATATTCACAAAATCTAGAAAACGTTCCGAGGGATTACCTTACTTATATTAGGGAGGGACTATCAAACTCAACTGCCTCATGAATGGGAATAACTTGAAATTTCGAAAAAAATACATCTCTTCGTTTAAAACCCTGTAGTATAATGCTATATGCAAAATATCGTATTCCCAAAATTAAACATAAGAGTCAAAGAATCAGCTATTCAGAATTTACAAAGATTTTTAAAATCTTTTTTCCAATAACGAGCTTTCAAATATTTTTCAAAAAACTAGTTGCGTCGATTTTTACGACGAGCAGTATATATTATACATTTTCCAGTATAATTGTGCGAGAAAAACTACTTACTTTGCTTTTGCTACAAATAATAATAGACATGATGTTAATAGCATATCATAGCAGATATAAAACCGTAAAATTGGAGCACCATGTAATATAAATTAATTCCCACTAAATCTCTTGTGTAATTTAAATTATACTTCTCGTTTAGATGTGATTAAAAGATTTTTTTAATCTAATACCATTATTATTTATTTTTAATGCTTTCCAAAAGTAAATTAATATTTACAGTGATTTCTTTTACCAAGACAATAAAATGTTATTTTCTTTATACAATTTAAAAAATTTTAATTAAAAAATGGAAATAATTTATAGATTTTGTAATATCAAATAAGTAAAGATTAAGTATTAAAATCCCACATGTATACAGCAATTGTTATGGGCTATAAATATTAAAATTGCTACTTGTAATTATCTTAATAGATGGGAAAATTGAATATAGGAGAATGGCATACTTCCTTGATATACATAAGTAATTTAAATACGATTAGTTGAATTGAAATTTAAACCAGAACAGGGCCGAAATAAGTAATAATTATTATTTATTTTATTTTGAAAATGCTTTCGTTTCAATGAGGATATAAAACTTTTTCAACACTAAGGTGGTACATTCAGGAATTCTTTACTTTTGCCTTTTTCTTCAATAAAAATTACATCAAAGAAAAAGCTGTTTTTTCAGTAGCAAAATTTTCTATGGTAGATCATTTTCCTTAGTTTAATCAATATAAGGTGGACAATTTTCTCATATATAAATCAACTTGCTGCGTAGGTACCCTGGCACGCTGCCAAAGGGTCAAAAGTCCTTCACACGTCTCTCACTAGGAGATAATCTAATCCACAAAGAAGTGGCTAGAAATACTTTAAATTGGTGTCCAAGAAGCCTATTATAATAATTATTACAGCAAATACCGTCGACATTCTGATATGCATACTCGACTACTGAATGGGTAAACCATTAACACAAATAAATATAAACATAGACCACAGATTAAATAAATTAAATAATTTTCTCTTTGTACCTAATAATGAAAATTAAGTTAATTTTGGAACCACATTTATTTTGTTATTATTTATCATAATAGTAAACAAAATCGCACAATTTTTACAATTTTCACCATAACTTAAAGATATTTTTTTAAAAGCCAACATTTTGTAGCATGAAAAAGTGAAAAAGCAAAAACCAAAACAAGTGACATTAATGGTTTATGAAATACGACCAGTAAATGGCAACCTAAAGGGTTTAAATTTGGTACGAATATTATTATAATATATTATAATCACGTAGTAAAGTAGTTAACATATTTATAATAATGGCGAATGCGCCGGGGTTAATAAATAAATATAAAAAAATAAAGTGATTATACTTTCATTTCCTACTTTTTAATAATTTATTTAAAACGGCTCTATCAAATATATGTAGGATGTGTGGTAATAGCCTTTAATTATATATTTTCCTGATCAATTTTTTGTAATATTTAGATGATATAAGTTGCTGCAATATTATACTGTTTTATTTGACAGTAATAGAAACCTACAGGATATTCCCAAATGCTTAAAGTTAATTATAATATCCATTTTAAAACTTTTATAGTATTGTGTCAGTTTTTTATATTACTGTAACACATCTATTCTCGTTTAATTTAGTTTTTATATGAATGCTTATGTAATAATAATATATCAAAAACTAAGTAAGCCAGGACCTTACCATTTTTACCATTAAGAAAAATGTGTGACGGGATTTACAGTTTGGCTCTGGGGTACAGATGTATTTAAAACATGAAATTTTTTTTATATGAGACTACAAAATCAAGTAAAGCCATTTCTTTGTTTCGATTTTTTCATTGAAGTCTGGGCACCATTATCTGAGTACCATTAAAGTATAGGTAAAAAAAATTATTATATAAACCACTTATAATTTAAATTTTTACCATAAATTGTGAAAAAATCATTATTTTTCTACAAAGGCCCATTCATCAAAACTATGCTAATGCAGTAACCTACTTGTTACATAATCTTGTTACCTACGGCAAGCGCTGTTTGTATGAACAAAAATAACTATCTATTATCTTTCGTATCATTAAATTGTTTAACGTGAAAATCTTAGCATGATGACTAACAGCTACTGTCATGCTTCACTAAATTTTAAATACGTATGTTTTTATATACCAATAATGCTGTCGCTGTTGCTCAAGACATGGGTATTAAATTACCTACTTCAAACTAATTGTATGCAAAAGTTTACATAAATGGTTAATAATTTAACATTTAAATAGAGGATGTCTATTATGCTAAATCATGCGTATGAATACGAAACTGCGAAAAAAATTATTTTTAAATTTAAAAATCATGTTATGTTTTAGAGCTAGTTTCTGTTTTGATCAACAATGATCGGATTTAGTAAAAGTAAAATTAAAAAAATTAAATATACATTACCAATATAATAATTAAGGCACTGTTACATCTTATACATATAAAAATATAAAAAATATGGTTTAAATTAAAGATGTATGTAATACAATATTGTATGTAATAGTTATTTGTTTTACAAGTGTTTAAGTTGCTCACGAGGCCGTCAGGCCGATTGTGCATTAACACGAGCTTGAAGAAAGCTTTTCTCACGAGTGAAATACAATGTTTTTTCTACGACCCTTTTATTTTTTATTATATCTAAATACAAAACAAAATAACCTAAAACGTGTTTGACAGCTGTAAAAATTACTTTTATCTTATTCTTTTAATTTTTACTTTAAGTTACTTAAAATTAATAAACTTACCTTCTCAATTTAAATAAAGGCACTAAAATTGGAATTTATTATACAAACACAATAAATTGTGTTCTAAATAATATTTAGACATATATATGCAAATACAATACAAATTTTGAAGCGAATGTCAAACGATGCTCTCAATTTCATTTCACACAGACCTGTCACTTTTCACACAGAAATGTCACTTTACATTCGTGATTTGCCTTGCCAATGAATAGACTCATTTTCTAAGCAACGATGCCATTACGAAATGTGACTTAACATAGTGGTCGTAGAAAAAATTATTTTACCTATACCTATAAAGTTATATTAAATAATATATATAATAATAATATATATATATAATAATATATCATGTATATATATATATATATATATATATATAATAATATATCTTGTAAAATCATAAAATTTTACAATTAACTGGGGATAAGTTATGCGGCCAAAGTTGGTACAGAAAAATGTTTACATCAAATTGTATCCCAAAGAATAACGAATAAGGCTATATATGGTTATTGATACATCTTTTGACACCTAAGAAAGTTATAATGGTTTATAGCGCTAAGAACTTTGTATTTAAAATTGTTAAGATTCTTATAAGAATTATAATGCGCTCATATAATCTTAACTATAATAAATATATGATCTATTGTTAATTTTTTTAATATTACATATAAAATCATTTAATAATAAATTTTGTTATGAACATTTTCTTGGTTTAAAACAAATCATGTAGCTATTTGTAATAATTTTACTACATCGAAACATCGAGGTAAAAATAGTTTACAGTAATAAAAACCTAGGACCCTTACTGTAATGTACCTTTTTTGTATATATGTATATTTATTATTTTTGTATTAAAAAGTTACTATTCTTTTTTTTAATTAATGATATCAAAAAATTGGTTGTTGGATACTTTAAAAGAAGCCTGTACGAGGTGTGTTCAGAAAATAACGGGAATTGATAAATTTCGTGGGTTCGGAGGGTCCGGTTGTCATAAAATTTTCTTTATTATGTTGGTATACATGCCCCCGAAGTATGATAAAAACTTTAGCTGTTTTCATCGTTTACTTTGTCTGTGGTAGACGCTAAGGTTAGACTTGTTTTATGAGCTCGGCGATTTTCGTTCGTTAAAAGAAATGAATCAAAGAAATTTGTATCCAATTTTGCTTAAAAAATTAAATAAATTCTGTGAAATGTTAACAAAGGCCTATAGTGAGTCTGCTATAAGTAAAACACGAGTTTACAAGTGGTATAAGAGTTTCCAAGAATGTGAAGACGTGAAAAAGTGGAAGAAATGGTTATAAACCATCAAAGAAGTCGCTGATGATGTTGGTATATCGATTGGCTCATCTCATGAAATTTTTTCGAATGTTTTGGGTATGAAACGCGTGGCAGCAAAATTGTTAAATTTTGAACAACGTTTTTGTCCAAAAACTTTTTCCTATTCCCAAAAATAAAGAGAACCTCCCCGTTTTGCAAGCATAGATGACATTAGGAGGGCATCTCTGAAAGAACTAAAGGCTATTCCAAAGATCGAGTTTTAGAAGTGTTTCGACTATTGGAAGAAGAGCTGGCACATGTGCATAATATCCAATGGGGACTATTTTGAAGGCGACAACATTAATGTAGACAAATCGTCACCTGAGAATTATAGTGTTCTATCTACATTTTCTTTTTTTTTATTCAGGTTAGTCTTGTTTTAAGTCTTAAAGATGATATTGATCTATCTATATATAATTGGGGTAGAAATTGTAAAGTTTAAGGCTTAAACTGTACAATTTCTACCCCAATTATATATAGATAGAACAATATGCATCTTTAATACTTAAAACAAGACTAACCTGAATAAAAAAAAGAAAATGCAGATAGAACACTATAATTCTCAGGTGACGAAATACATAAATATTTTTTTCAAAAAACGAAAATTCCCGATATTTTCTGACGTATAAGCTTTAACTATTAAGAGTAAGATACTCCTCATTGTAATTTTTCATTTTATCATTACTCCCATGAAAAACATTTTGTATCTCACTAACAAATAAATATAAAGCCAAGCCTAATAAACAATTTGATAGGGAATCTTATGATTTTTTTTTAAACCAAGACATTCAAAAATATCTTGGGAATCTTATGATTTTTTAAAGAATATTTTTTTATCAAAATGTTATCACTCCCGGAAGAGTTAGGATTTTTTAAATAAGTAGTACCCAAAAATTTTTTTTGGGAATTAACTGAGCTACAAAAAGAAGTTTCTTTAGTTTTTTGATAAAATTTATTTATATTTATATATTTGATAACATTTAATGTAAGCATTTTAAATACAATCGCAACTAAAGTTTAACTTATTATTATTTCGCGTGCGCCATTATCCTTAAAACGCTTACATTTATCGAAAAAAACAAAAAACTTTTTTGTAGATCAGTTAATTTCAAACAAAAGTATGCACTTCTCATTTTAAAATCCTAACTATTCTGTGATATATAAAATTTAAAAAAAATGTATTTTGTTCAAAACTTTTTAAACTTTGACCTAAGATATCTTTTGAATGGATATCTTTTGAATGGATAGGTTTTTTGTAAAACATTTATTTCCGAATGAAATGAAAAAACAAGGATTTAGGTCAATTATTAAGGTCACAAATTAGTTTTGACCAGAAAAGTAGCATTCCAAACCACCGTGCAGCGCCAGAAATAAATTAATCTTTAAACACATATTTATACCTGGTAACAATTGAACTAAAACTTTTAGCGTTGTCAGTCGTACGGCAATTACCGTATTTGAATGAAAATTCGGTATACGGTCCAAACCTTTATTTTTTGTGTTTTTATTCTATTTGTTTATTGTCTATAGAAAAACCTATATGGTCATTCTAAAACTCGGATTATCCATTTTAGGTGATTTTGAGCAAAATGTAAAAAACCTTACACGTGAGGACTAACGCATATTAGGCAAACATTAAACGAAAGATATAGGCATAAGTATAACATTAATATGATTGATTGATTAAAAAGGTATGACTGATTTCAAATAATTTAAAATTACAAAATGAATAAAGCGAGTTTTGGCACGACCAGTTGGATAAGAAAAGTTTTGGAATAATCGTTTATAGAAAAATTTGTAACACATTTGTTTTAATTTAAATAAACTTAAATTCTAAGAGAAACTTTCTCACATTGTGGCATTTCTTCCTCTTGTTCATCCATTTCGTATAAAAGACGTTTATGGAGTTTCAGTCGTGGAATGGTCACGTGATCAAAATTTGAAAAGCTCATAGGCTCAATAATTGTATATGCCGATTTCTGACATGATATAACCAATAGATAAGGAAAGTTTTGAAACGATAGTCAATTTGTAAATGAATTTTAAATAGAATATGGTAAGTTTTACAATATTATGACCTTTTCAGGGTATAGGGGGCTACATGCTTAATGTAATGTGTAAACTGATTTTTATTAAAAAGTGGATAAGCCGAGTTTTGGAATGGAGCTCCTCACATTTAATCATATAATAATTATAATAATAATAATAATCTTTATTTAGCAAGAAAGCTATCTCATACGTATACAAAAAATAACATAACAATATAAATATAACATGTCCACAAGATATGTACAGTATAACAATAAAAATATAAATAATTTATATACTCGTATATCTAATCACAGATTCTACTATGGTATATATATGCATTTCAATTAATATAGCGCCATCTAGGGAAGTCTTAGTATATAAATGGAACACTCCGACTGTAGGGTTCTGTAATGCCGACATTAATGAGAGAATAATAAAATTAACCTAACTTTTATACTCTCTCTATTCTCTTTGCTAAAAGAGCCTACGAAACCCATTTGTTTATTTGTATATTCCCGCTAAAATTAAGGTGCACTTTTGAGTTGTTTTATTAAATGTTTTTTATTTAAATTAATTTTTATTTCTTTTAAATTTTCAATAACAAATATTTTTTAATTTTGTTTAATTGTTTTGTTGCTTTTATATATTAAATATTTTATTTTAATTTTTCAAATGTACGGTAATTTTTTTTTAAATACGGTAATTTTTATCAAGCAGCTACGGTAATTTTATTTTGACCATCTGGCAACGCTATGATATATTTTACTCTAAAAGATATGTACACTGTTCAAAATTTCATGACCATTTTAACACCAAATTAACACCATACATGGTCTATATCGATACAAACCAAAATGGTGTTAAATGTGGTCCGTTGGCCCGGTGTTAATTCAAATACTAAAATGGTGTTAATTTAACTTTCACACAGTATTAAAATAAATTTTACCTGATGTAAATTGAACTCCTTTTCAGTGTTAAATATTATGTGTTTGTGGTCAAATTAAATCATACTACACAGAAAAAAGAAAAAAAAAAGGATACAGTTCCTTGACGCATTACTAGTATATTACCAGTGGTATTATTCCAGAAAATGGAACCTTCAACTCGCTAGAGATAACGTTTTTAGTGCGTTCCACTAACTTAAAATACTTCAAGTATTGACAGCTGTTTCCACCTATTTAAGGTCTCTTTAGTATCGAACAACTTGTAGTGTCACACCAAAGCAAAAGATCACCTGAGTTTATATATTCTTCATGTAAGTCAACAGAGGCGAGATTTAAGAACATCACGTGATCCACACCGCCTTTGCCGCGATCGGTGCACATTTTCAACCATAATTCATGGTGTTATATTAACACCACTTGGTGTTGGATTTTGACACCATTTTAAGATTACTTTTTACACCACAGATATTTTAAACAGTGTAGCAACTATTTAAAAAATAAAAACGCTTCGAGTATAAAGCATATTTTTTGAGCAAATCCTTGACTATTTTATCGTATTTTATTTCAAAAACAAACAAAAATTGGGCAGAAGAATGGATCATATTAATTTTTACCTACTGTAATATCTGACATTGCGACAATATCCTTCCACGTCGTCAAATTCAAAATTTAAATAAAAAAAACCTTAGTAATTATATCAACAAAAACTTTTTTTCTCAAACTATGTAGTAAACTTCAGTAAGAATAACGTAAAAGTTCTAAAATCAAAATAATAATCTTACAACTGGTATAAGTAAATATTGCATTCTCATTTTTGTCCAAAAAGACAACTTGATTTAATATTTTTGACTTATTTACCGATTAAACAATAAGTGAAAGTTATCGACGACTTCATAAAAAATATCAAGATATTTAAGTTTAGCATTAATATTTTATTTCCTAAACTTGAATCAAATATTGATTAATACAAAATCTGTAATAAATATTTTATGATAATAACTATTGAATTTTGATTTTTTGTTTTATATTAAACCGTTTGGGTGCGTAGTATTTAAAAGTAGACGCACCATAATGCATTACCGTTAAGCACATTGACCTTCGACAAACAGTTATCTGGCTGGTATGAAATTCATTGATAACCAAAATCACATTCTCTATTTTACACTCGAATCAGAATTTTAATGATACAAAATATACTTTCACTTTGTTCTGGTCTCCTGTTATAAATATACAATATTATTATTAATAAATGTTTATAAACAATTAATATACAACTAATAATTTTTATATTTTCGATGATTGAGGTTATATAAAATACAATTTTAAATTTATATTATAATAAAAAGAATTAGTAGCTATTTAGTTATTTTAGCCTATTTAGAAAAATGAGTCAAAAACTAATGGTAAGGTTACAAAATTAGCAAATAAAAACAGCAATTTACTAATAAATGTAGCTTTTATAGCTTGAATATGCAATTATATTATAATTATAATCATAATCAATAAAACATGAGTCATTTTAAATAAATAATTTAAATTTTAATCTGTATAAATTTAAATCCGAGATAGCATCAAAAATATTTGTTTAAACATTTTTTCCACTTCTGCTATCCTGTTAACAAAATATTAATTTATATTGGTACAAAATATTTTTATCGAATTTTTGACAATTTAAAATTTTCCTTTCTTGCTATAAAAATGTAAAATTTTATATAATCGTCAAGCATGGTATAAAATAATAAAGTTTTTATATTTATAAATAAGATGTACAATAAATTAATAAATCATACAATACAAAAATTAAAAAGTCAATAAAAATTCTTTCTTTTACTTGGTCATGTGCGCTTTTAATTCTTGGCGAGCAATGCAGTTGTTATAAAAAAATTAAAAATAAATATTTTTTTATTTTAATTTAATAAACTTCTTTTCTTTATAGCATCCTAATAAAATTAAAATGTTTTATTTTACATGGTTAAAATATTTATTTTTTTAAATAATGATATACCATTATAATATTGATCATTGGAAGTAAAGTAAATATATTGAAGAATATTGTATTCTGATTTTAATTTTATAATAGTATATTAAAGAACTAATGTCATAAATAAATTGTTCTCGTGCGACAAAAGGTCTTATGACATGAGTTCTTTATGCTACTTTATCTATTTTGCAAAAAATCTACAAAAATATATATATCTCATATTTAATTTGGTCGAATTTTACTCTAGATAGTTGGTATCACAGTCATTGGTTTAACAGTTAATGTAAAAATCGATTCGTCATGTCCTTAATTTACTTATTTACTTGTTAATGTTAAAGAAGAAAAAAGGATTTCTTTGGTGTAAAACAAAATTTATTGCCAGAAAAGTACTAGAAAAATCATAAAAATATTATAACCAATATGCAAAATATTAATTTACTATATGCTGTTTAAAGTATAGCCAACCTATAAAATCAAAATTTTTGGTGGGGTAAAGTATCTCATTACAGCACTGAAAGCGGTATTATAATGAAGTCATTATGAGCGCAAAATGGATAAAAATATTTATAAAACTTAAAACTAATTAGTAAAAAACGAACAATTAGGCAAAATAAAAAAAAAGACTTTTTAAAAGGCAAAATAGGAAGAAAAAGGCAAAAAGGCAAAATAGGAAGAAAAAGGCAAAAAGGCAAAAAAGGCAATATTAAAAAATAAATCCGTTTATTCTAATATACATAAAAATTAAACAATAAAATAGTTTTAACACAACGTATATAATTTAAGCTTATAAAAAACTAATTTAACAAAATACCTCTTAATAGCCGGCCATACACAGACGTTATTGCGCGCGGTTTATCGTGTTATCTGCAAAAACATATGGAAAATCATGTACGTGAGTGAGTATCGCCGCGCGCAATGATAGAACGGGAAGGGATTTTAGACGTGCTTTCCTCTGGAGTGTGGAGTGTCCACACGCCACATTCCGCGTCACGGTTTACCTTTGCTTGGCAAAATTTCACGTTGAAAATTTGTACATGAGCACATGCAGTTTCAAACAACTCGATAAATGCCACTTTTTGCCCTCACATACGATTTTTCCTTTGAAACTGATATACCACGGTCAATCACTTGCTAAATCATTTGAATACTTTATCAAGTGTATGGAACATGACGCTTTTTTTGCCATGCCGTTCTTTCGTGCATGCAAACCGCTACATGCCAACACGCCACGATAAACCGCGCGAAATAACGTCTGTGTATGGCCAGCTAATGCATTTTTAATAGCAAACAACTATTTTTTTATTAAAATTTAATTATTTAGCATCGCTAGTCATCATTGTAAAAAAACTGCAACTTTAATAATCAGCTGTCAAACGCGTGTTTTTGGGAATAAAGCCAGAAAATTTGTTCCATTGGGTTGGGTTTTTCTAGAGAAAATCCTGGGGAAAGTTTTTACCTATTTCGCAATAAACAGTGACAAACCAAATAAAGAAATAATTTGCATAGTCACTGTATATAAAAATGGTATCTATTTGATACAATTAATACACAATTCAGTAATGATTTACCTAAAAATTGTAAACATTTCAATTTAGTAAAAATCATAAAATAAATAAGTCTTCTAAATCCAAACAGCATTATTATACATTATTAAAAGCGTTGATTGAGAAAGTCTCCACTCTTAGGTCGTTTACTATTTTAAAATGAACTTGTAGAGGACTCAAATATAAAAATGTTTAATTTTAAGGTTATGTTTGTACAAAAATTATTTTTTGTTGTATTTTTTAAAAAATTTTAAACTTAAATATAAATTATATTAGGTAAAGTTATCATTAGTTTTTTCTGCACCAACAAATATATGTACCGAATTGTTGTTTTTTTAGTTTATTAGATGACATCTACAAATTCTTTGTAGTAGGGACATATTAAAAACCACTTCACCCATGGCCAGGAGCTTTGACAAATTTGTCAAGCAAACCACGAAATATCCAGGGAAAAACTTTAAATTTATAGATATTAAAATAAAAATATGAATAGGATTTTTCGAAATTGCCTAAAACTAAAAAATTAAGAGGACTTTTTCTTTTAATAAAGATATCTTTACAAGCCAGAATGGATACAAAACATAATTTCAAAAAAATGTTCGTCAAATATAAGTTTTTTTTTATATACTCTCTATATTTCTTACAAAAGGTTTCGCAAATATTAAATATTATATTGAAAATAGTTGGTTCTTAATACAAAAAAATAATCGTTTAAATATAATAGTCCATTCTTTATTAAAGGTATTCAGAAGTAACATGGTTATGTAGGCTAAATAAGTGATTGAAACATCAAAACCATTTAGAGTTTTGATTAATATGTAACAAGCACTTAAATGAATTGAATATGTAACAACATTCACTTTGATGTTCGAAAACTTTCCAGTATTAAGTTTTGTATGGGAATATTTTGAGCGTAACCCAGCACAGTAATTCCGTTAAAAAAAAGTTTGTAGTAGTATAAATGTTATTTTTCATTAATTTTTTTAAAAAATATTTTTTTCTACTTTCACCTTTAAAACACCCTTTTTCGTACATGTTTCCATGACACTAAGTGAGCTTTTAAATACACATTGACAAGTTGTCGCTTTATGGCGCTTTAGTTACGGGCTGAAGTTGGCAACTGGTTTTTAGTCACGGGCTGAAGTTAGTTTTAAGTTGGTTGACAGTTGTCAAATGTCATACAATCGTTAAAATAAATTGCCTTTCTTGTGAAATAATACTAAATGTGAAAATTATTTTATTATCTCAATACAAAAATAAAAAAATATGAAATAGTTTCTCAACGCCAATATTTGAAAAGTTTATATGAACATTGTACTGCCTTTTAATTTCGCCAGAAGTAAACTATAAATTAAATTCGGGCACGGACTCCACTGTAAAGTGGTGTAGTAGTTAGCACTGCGGACTACAAGCCGAGAGGTCGTGGGTTCGAATCCCACCAGAGGTATGGCTGTTTATTTATGTTTGTCATTGTGTACTTCTCTAATTGGGTCTAGTGCCTGTTGAAAGCACATTAAAAATAATAAAATAAAAATAAAATAAAAATAAAATAAAAATAAAATAAAAATAAAAATAAAAATAAAAATAAAAATAAAATAAAAATAAAATAAAAATAAAAATAAAAATAAAATAAAAATAAAATAAAAATAAAATAAAAATAAAATAAAAATAAAATAAAAATAAAATAAAAATAAAATAAAAATAAAATAAAAATAAAATAAAAATAAAATAAAAATAAAATAAAAATAAAATAAAAATAAAATAAAAATAAAATAAAAATAAAATAAAAATAAAATAAAAATAAAATAAAAATAAAATAAAAATAAAAATAAAAATAAAATAAAAATAAAATAAAAATAAAATAAAAATAAAAATAAAATAAAAATAAAAATAAAAATAAAATAAAAATAAAATAAAAATAAAATAAAAATAAAATAAAAATAAAATAAAAATAAAATAAAAATAAAATAAAAATAAAATAAAAATAAAATAAAAATAAAATAAAAATAAAATAAAAATAAAATAAAAATAAAATAAAAATAAAATAAAAATAAAATAAAAATAAAATAAAAATAAAATAAAAATAAAATAAAAATAAAATAAAAATAAAATAAAAATAAAATAAAAATAAAATAAAAATAAAATAAAAATAAAATAAAAATAAAATAAAAATAAAATAAAAATAAAATAAAAATAAAATAAAAATAAAATAAAAATAAAATAAAAATAAAATAAAAATAAAATAAAAATAAAATAAAAATAAAATAAAAATAAAATAAAAATAAAATAAAAATAAAATAAAAATAAAATAAAAATAAAATAAAAATAAAATAAAAATAAAATAAAAATAAAATAAAAATAAAATAAAAATAAAATAAAAATAAAATAAAAATAAAATAAAAATAAAATAAAAATAAAATAAAAATAAAATAAAAATAAAATAAAAATAAAATAAAAATAAAATAAAAATAAAATAAAAATAAAATAAAAATAAAATAAAAATAAAATAAAAATAAAATAAAAATAAAATAAAAATAAAATAAAAATAAAATAAAAATAAAATAAAAATAAAATAAAAATAAAATAAAAATAAAATAAAAATAAAATAAAAATAAAATAAAAATAAAATAAAATAAAAATAAAATAAAAATAAAATAAAAATAAAATAAAAATAAAATAAAAATAAAATAAAAATAAAATAAAAATAAAATAAAAATAAAATAAAAATAAAATAAAAATAAAATAAAAATAAAATAAAAATAAAATAAAAATAAAATAAAAATAAAATAAAAATAAAATAAAAATAAAATAAAAATAAAATAAAAATAAAATAAAAATAAAATAAAAATAAAATAAAAATAAAATAAAAATAAAATAAAAATAAAATAAAAATAAAATAAAAATAAAATAAAAATAAAATAAAAATAAAATAAAACATTTTCTTTACTTTCACTGTGAAAAACTGTAAATTTTTCAAGAAATAAATTTCGATTTAAAACCTATAATATAAAAATTTGACATTTGACGGTGACACACAGATTCCCCTATTGTTTCATAGATGGCGTTCTATACAAATTTTTGATTTAAACCATTTTAAGATAATAATATTTGTCGTAGAAAAAGTATAGTATGCACCTCGTTTATAAACTTTTCTATATACTCATTAATTTAAGCACTCGCTCGCAAGCTCGCTCGTGCCTAAATTAAATTCGTGTATTAAATGGCGTTCATCAAACTTGATACATAATATTCTATTATGAACCAAATTTATAATAATATTTTAATTATATGTTATTTAAGGATTTAAGAGACCATTATTTTAAAATTATAATTGGTAAGATACACAGCATGCTAGTAAATTACTAGTAGTAATAGTCAATAAATTACATAAACAATACGTTTATCCCCAGGTTTAATTGTTATTATTAAGAGGTTTATTTTTTAATGTTTTGTTTATTTTAACATATACCATACAAACCTATTTAAAAAAAAGTTTTAATTTTTCGGTTTATTTTTTAGTACCTATAAAATTTTATAATGTTCTTGATAAGTTTTAAAAAGTACCATACAAAATAATTGATTAATTTTGAATTATGATACAATAGTAAATATATAAAACATTTTCTTTACTTTTACTGTGAAAAACTGCTTCGGATTTGGTTTAGTCCATTTTCAAGGAATAAATTTTAATTTACACAAAAAAATTTGTCGCCCGTAATACAGATTCCTATTATCACGCGAATGGTTACTATATTTTTAAATAAATGTCGCTCTAAACAAAAATTTAATTTAAATCATTTATAAACATTTTCAGACACTCGCAAGCTCGCTCTTGTCTAATTTAAATTCGTGATCAAATTGGCGTTTATTAAACTTGATACATAATATACTATTATCTTACCAAAATAGGTTTAAATATTAAAATTATTAGCTAATACTAGTAGACCTTTGTACATTTTTAGATTTAGATTTAGATTTAATTTAGTTATTTCAAAGGGTTTTCAAAGGAAGAATGAATCTATTGCTAGGGATTTGGTTTTAGACAAAAGCAGTACCTACTTTTCAGATTTTTAGACACAACTTAAAGTATTTTTTGGTATTATTATTTGAGTTAACTGCATAGAAGAACAGCATTTTTTTTACATAATTGTACAATTTTGAGTATGTATGTAAGTGTGATGGTTTGCTTTGATATGGAAAGTCTGGAAATAAGAAGAAGAAATGCTCAGTTAATTTACTTTTATAAACTGATTAATAGAGTCATATTCGACTTCAAACTATTACAAAAAGTTAACTTTTATGTACCAAAAGTTAATTCTAGATTCCCCCAGATTTTTTTATGCATAAAAAACATGTTTAACCCGTAACTGGTGACGTGGAGTCTTCCAGACTCCTCAGCATTTTAAAATCAGTGTATTTTTTAAAGTTCGCGCTAAATCTGTACCCCCCTCTAGGTACCTTCAATCCTCGATGTTATTAACCCCCTCTATCAATATCAGTCGTTTCCGAGTTGTGTATGTAAAGACAAGTGTGTGCAAAGTTCAAGCGGAGTCTTTCAGACTCCACGTCACCGTAAGTGTAACTTTTTTGGGGCTTAAAATAAATATTTATTTTTGGATTCTTAGGCTTTTCAGTATGGATTCTGAGCCTTCAACTTCAAAGGCAGTTAAGTTTGGCGATAAGGATTATGAAGCTTCACTGCTAAAGTGGTTTGATGAAATTGACAGCGATACAGAAGAGGATCAAGATAATCAAAATGATGATTTTCAGTTATCTGATCACGATTCCGGGTCTGTGCAGTCAGTCTCCGATTTGGAAGATGTTCCGGAAGCCCTTATCGAGCATGATTTGGCAGCCAACGTTGAGTCGGTATCAGGTTCTGATGATGAAACACTTTTAAACAGTAGAGAAAACGTTCCAAAAGACCGTTACTACTACGGCAAAAACAAATTCAAATGGTCAAGAAAAACACACGTACGCAACTTCACAACATCGTGACGCATTTACCAGGGATAAGAGCTCCTGGAAGAATAGCAGATCATAATCAAACAGAAAAAGTCTGGAATCTTCTGTTTGATGATGAAATAATAGGAAATGTGGTACGATGGACAAATGTAAAATTAGCGAAAATGGCTCAAACGTATAAAAGGATTGATAAACCAGAGCTCAAGCCAGTGGATGATATCGAAATAAAGGCATTCGTGGGACTTCTTTTTTATACAGCAATTTTTAAATCTAATAATGAAGATATCGCTTCGATATTTGCCACCGATGGGACAGGAAGGAATATTTTTAGATTAGTCATGAGCCAGAAAAGATTTGCTGTCCTTTTATCTTCTCTCCGATTCGACAATCCCGTTGACAGAATTTTGCGCAGAATAAGTGATCCTGCTGCTGCAACTAGCGAGCTGGTTAACAGATTTTTTAAAAACTCTCAGAGAGTATTTACAATTGGAGAATATGCGTGTGTTGATGAGATGTTGGTGGGTTTCCGAGGAAGATGTCGCTTTAAGATGTATATGCCTGCAAAACCAAACAAGTACGGCTTAAAAGTAATGATGCTTACAGATGCTCGTAGCGGCTATGCATATAATGGATATTTATATTGTGGTAAGGATTCCGATGGTCAAACTTTATCTCAGGACGAGAAGAAATTTAGTAAGCCCACACAAAGCGTGATAAGGTTAGCTCAGCCTTTGAATGGTACCAACCGAAATATAACAGCCGACAATTGGTTTAGTTCCATAGAATTGGTACAGGAGTTAAAGAAAAGGGGCTTAACATATGTAGGCACATTGCGAAAGAATAAAAGAGAAATTCCACCGAACTTTCTACCAAACAACACCAGAGAAGTAAATTCCTCTTTGTACGGATTTACAAGAGATATGACGCTCCTATCATACGTGCCAAAAAAACGCAAAGCAGTACTGGTGATTTCATCGATGCATCATTGCAAGTCAACTGACGCCGTTGATACTAAACCTGAAATAATACTTCATTATAATGCAACAAAAGGTGGAGTTGACTCAACCGAAAAAAAAGCGAGATTACAAATAAAAATAGTGATATAAACATGGGTAAACCAAGAAAACGAAGTAGGAATGAGGATTGGGAAAATGTAGATATTAATGATGTCATGGCTATCTTGAAAACTATACTACAGCAAAATGAACAAATGAATAAAAAAATGGATAGTTTAATTGAAGAAAACTCTCAGCTGAGGAAAGAAATAACTTCAATTAAACAATCGACTCCAGTTACATCGTCCGTCGTACCAAGTTATGAAGTTAATTATTCATCTGCAGTCAAAAGGAACACCATACTGGTAGTAAAACAAAAAGGTAACGACAGTAACGTTCAACAAATAAAAGATGACCTGAGAGACAAAATAAGTCCTAGTAAATTGGGTGTGGGGGTAACCATGGGCAGATCCACTAAGCAGGGGGCTCTTATTCTGAATTGCAGCAACGGAAACGAAACATCGAACATCAAAGAAAAAATTAAATCCCAACTAGGTGACACCTACGACGTTAACGTACCAAAAGTCCTACAAAACAGGGTAAAAGTAGTCGGCATAAATAAATCTGTTCTGGAACAAAATGATGAAAACATAGTGGACAAAATTGTTAAACAAAATGACCTAAACGACGTAGAAAACCTAAGTATAAAAGTGATCCGAAAAACTAAGGTCCTGAATGAAAAATTTAATATGGTACTTGAAGTGGATTTTGCTTCCTATAAGGTGCTGATGGAAAAGGAAAAACCACGAGTAAACATAGGCTGGGAAAGATATTTGGTGTTCAGTGACTATGGTGTCATAAGATGCTTTAACTGCTGTCGATTTGGTCATCTTGCGAAAGACTGCAAAGAAAAAACAGTGTGTCCAAAATGTAGTGGTGATCATGATGTGAGTAATTGTGTAAGTGAGGCTATTGTTTGTTCAAATTGTGTCTCATCAAATAAAAGATTTGGTCTGAAGCTGGATACGAATCATTTTAATTGGGATGTCAAGAACTGTGAATCATACAAGAGAATGGAAAAATTGCAAATACAAAAATTCTCTCAATAGCAATTAGATAACAAAACTGTGTTCAAGGTGTTTCATCTAAACTGCAGAAGTATGCGAAATAAGGTTGTTGAATTAGATGTGCTTCTGGATGAGACGCGCCCCCAGGTTCTCTGCATAACTGAACATTGGTTGAACAATTCAGAAACGCAAATATATTGCCTTCAGAATTACAAATTAGTAAATTGTTCAAGCCGTATTCAGTGCAGAGGAGGTGGGACGGCGGTTTATGCACAATCAAGCATTAAAATTGAAAAGGTAAATTATAATAGCATACCTGCAGTGGAGAAACACTTTGAATACACATGTGTAAAAACGGTCTTAAACCATATAAGAACTGTTATATTGTGTATTTATCGTTCACCTAATGGAAGTATTGAAATCTTTATTGAGAAACTTACTGACATTCTAGATACTATAACACATCACCACCATGCTGCAAGTCTAATACTGTGTGGTGATTTTAATGTAAATTTTGCAAATTACAACGATAATAACACAATACTATTAACTAATCTAATGAATAACTATGGCCTACAGGGTCATGTAACCGAAAACACCAGGGTAGGACTTCATTCAGCTACATTAATAGATAATATATTTTCTAATCTTAATAGTAACATGGTTCTCTGTACAGTTGTTGAGACTGACATATCTGATCACCATGGGCAATTGTTAGAGATTGCTGTAGAGCCCGTACAGGATACTCTCCGGGAATACAAACGTTTTACTAACAAACAAAATACTCAACTTTTCAAAAATAGAATAGGCCAAGAAACTTGGGAATGTGAAAATCCCTGTACAATGTCAAATGACTGTTTTGAGACTTTCTATAGCATATTCTTACATCATTTTGAAATATCATTTCCTTTAAAACAATACGTAGTAAACAAAACAAACAAAAAATGGGTCTCAAATGAAATAAAAAGTTGGGCACAATATATAAAAAACCTTCACTGGATTTATATAAATACAAATACTGAACAAAGCAAGCAAATATATCTAAGTGAAAAAAGAACTTACAAGAAGTATATACATAATTATAAAAGATCCCTAAATGACAATAAAATAGCAAACTCAACAAATATAACCCAAGAAACGTGGAAACTGTACAAAAAGCTTACACACAACTGTTCTGAAAGTAGCAATATAATGCTACAGGATAGAGGAGCAAGGGTGACCGATACGAAAAGTGTAGCTAACTTGTTCAATAGAGCATTTACAAGCATACAAATAAGTCCACCTCAATTTGAAAATGATTTGTTAAGATCCACAGCAAACTTTTTTCTGATCCCTACGGATACGTCTGAGGTATATGATGTCATCAGATCAATCACAACAAAGCATTCAACGGGCATTGACGAAATACCGATAACCTTGTTAAAGGAAGTGGCAGCAGATATATCTCCAGTTCTCAGTTCTATAATTAATTGCTGTTTTACCAGAGGTGTGTTTCCTGATAAACTGAAAATAGCAAAAACTCTGCCTCTTCTCAAAAAAGGAAATCCAAATTTAACAAACAATTATCGTCCTATATCACTGTTGCCCGTTTTCTCAAAGGTATTTGAAAAACTAATAAACAAAAGACTTATCTCGTATCTAAAAAAATTTAATATCTTATCTCCCACTCAGTTTGGTTTTTTGCCTAAGACATCAACAATAGATGCAATATATAAATCACTTAAAGACATTTTAGATAATTTAGAAAAAAAACATATGGTTGCTGGCATCTATTTCGATTTGTCAAAAGCATTCGACAGTCTAAACCACAGAATACTACTTGAGAAGATGGAGTCATATGGGATTCGTGGAGTGGCATTAGATCTGATGACCTCATACCTCTCCAACAGAAAACAAGTTGTTGCTCTCAAATCCATAAAATATGGTTTTCTAACCTATACGTTCTCAGATAGTATAAATCTTAAGATGGGTGTTCCTCAAGGATCCATCCTGGGCCCAACCTTGTTCTTAATATATGTAAATGATCTCTATAACCATTTGTCCAATGTTTGTCAATATGCTGATGACACGTCCTGTCTAGCAATTTCTGGTACTATCACCGAATTGTCTGTGAAGGCAAAACAAGTTGTAGAAAGAATGTCAGACTGGTGCCGAACTAACGGCTTAATACTTAACAACTCTAAAACTAACCTTTTAATATTCCAGAAAAACTTTAACTTGCAACTGCAAAGCCTTTTAGTTATGTCAAACCAAGCTTCCCTCCCAAATTGTCAAAGTGTTAAATTCCTGGGTGTCAACATTGATTGTAATCTTAACTGGGAATCACAGGTAAAATCAGTTATAACAAATGTAAATCGTGGTTGTTACATATTGCGATATATGAGCAACCACATGTCGATTTGTAGCTTAAAATTGTTTTACTTTGCCTATGTGCAATCGATACTTTCATATGGCCTGATTTTCTGGGGTTCCTCTAACACATTTGACTCAGCCTTCATTGCTCAAAAACGTGCACTTCGATCAATGTTACACTTAAGACGCACAACATCTTGCAAACCGTATTTTAAGGAATTAAATATTATGCCGTTACCTTGTCTGTATATCTACAATATGCTTTTGTTTACAAAAAAAAATCCAGGACTGTTTACTAGAAATATGGACGTGTTTAATAACATGAATATGAGAGGCGGTGCACTATTAAGAGTTCCATTACATAGGTCTGAATTATTTCACAAAAGTGTTTTGTACAGGTGTATAGCGGTCTCAAACAAGTTGCCCAATGATATAAAGGAGATACAGTCTATAACAAATTTTAAACAAACAGTAAAACAGTTCCTTTTACACCACTGTTTTTACTCTCTGAATGAGTTTTTACAATGTCCGTTTTAATCGTCTATCACTATACAATTTAAATGCTAATATATTGATTGTCTGTTTTTTTTGTGCAATTACAACTTTTTGTCTCAAATTGTTTTGTACCTTTTTTATTTATACCTCAATATGTTATTTATACATCAATACCTATGTTATTTATACATCAATATGTTATGTACTTGTTTTTTGTTTTACAGGTAATTTTTTATGTTAATGTGTACTTCTTTAAGTTGAAAATTTACTATATGTATATATTTCCTTTTAAAATTTGTCTAGTTAGTGTTTTTGTCTCACAATTTTGTTCTTTTTCTGACCATGCTTATGTCATTGTATATGATCTTATTGGCAAATAAATATATTATTATTATTATTATTATTATAGTTCAAGTAGAAGAACTCAACGTTGGACCATGGCAATTTTTTTCCAAATACTGGACATGAGTGCTGTTAACGCTTTCATTATGTACAACAGCTACAGGGATAATCAAAATTTACAACGCTTTGCGTTCATGAAAGATTTGGCAAGTAACCTAGTAAAGCCTCACATGCACAGGAGAGTTGGCAATAGGAGACTTCCACTGGAGATTCGAAATGGTATCCGGAAGATTTTGAATATTGACCCAGAGCCAGAACGTGAAGAAGTCCTCGAGAGCAGGAAGTACTGTTACATATGTAATCCTAAACTAAAGAGAAAGACACAATACACTTGCAGGACGTGCCACCGGCCTGTTTGCCTGCAATGTTCGAGGAAAGTGTGTATCGAATGTTGTGCGAGAGACGATATAAATGACTGATTTGGACCCTTGACAGTTTTTTTCTCCGTCGGAATATTTTTATTATGTTTAGTTTTTTTATTTCCTTTAATTAAATTTATTAAGAAAATTTATGTTTTTTTATATCTGGGGCTGCTGGAACGATGGTAGTAACTTTTTAATTATAAAGTGTTTTTCTTTGAGTAAAATTTACCTATAATTCTAAAATGTGCAATTACTTTACTATTGCTTAATTTTTTGTCAATGTTTTTATGTTTCTGTGTTTAAAACATAATAATTAATCACTAAATATAACAAACTTGTATAAATTTTATTAAATGCATTAATTATAATAATAATAATTAAGGAAGTCTCACAGACTCCACGTCACCGTTAGTGTAAAACTTTTTCACGTCACCCGTTACGGGTTAAGCGTCTAATCAGGGCATGCATGCCCAATTAAGATCAATGTGTCGATTATAGAATCAAATTGATGACAATTGTGACATGTGTTTCTTATCTTTTGTTTTGTTTATATAATAAGGGCAATTATTCTAGCATAACAATTTATACTTTTTTCAATTCTCTTTTATTTTTTCTTTATTTTATTTTATCTAATTAATGTTGTGTTACACTGCATATTGTAAAAAAACTTTGTCATTAGATTAATAAACTATTATTATTATTATAATACATTTTTCTTGTTTGTATTAACCATATGGGTTAACACAAATATACGTTTAATTGGTCTTTGCTACCTAATGCAAAATGTACATAAGGTACGAGATTTAAAATGATTTATTATACAAGTACTATTCATTTTACTTCCTTGGTAATATTAATAAATATTACAAATTTAAATTCTTCAGGGTGCTATTAATATTTTACGCAGCGTAGTTTTAATATTCCTTGAGCGCCTGCAAACTTAATTAATCTGTACCATTAAATCTCACACCATCATTTAATCTCGATAATTTTCTTTTCGCAGGATATTTCCTGAAACATACCGTTCGACTTTTTTTATGTAAAGTTTGCGTTAGAAAGTGAAATGGGAGTGGTGATTTAACATTTTGAAAATTAACTAGAGCAGTTGCATCGCACTTTGTAAGGTTAAATTAAATAATTGTTATTTGCAGACATTTTCCGGTAAAATTGTTATTTGTTTAAACTACATGTTTGATATTGGTTACGCAACTGCAAAATAAAATTGAATTTATTTACTTGAAATAATCATGACTATGATTTAAACTCTTCAATGTTTATTTATTGCCTAGACAAATTTAATTTTTTATTTAAATTATATTTTTTAGCAATTATAGGAACTAGACATTGTATTTTAAAGGAACTTTTCTTAATATCCTAAGAGTTTATGTAAATATGATATCAGATATAATGAAAGTATAGCAAATTAAATTAAAATTAAAGAGTTAAATATCTTTGTTGAAGGCAATGACAATAAATGAAAAAAAAAAAATGTAAGATATAATTCCCAAAATGCAAGAACAAATTCTCTAAACTATGCCTTATTACAGGTTTTCTTATAAAGTACAAAACGATTAATTTGTTTAATTCCTTGACTTATTTAACTAAAAACTTAAATTCAACACATTTTATAATATATTATATTATATAACAATTTCTATAATTTAAGGTGAGCAGTGTATTTATAATAGTTTCTAAAATATAAAATGGATGTCAGTGTGTTAAAACTTTAACCTCTCAGTGATAGGTGTCGCACAAATTCAGTATTCTACAGTTATTCGTTTTTTACTTTTAAATTAGAAAAGACGGAAGTTTTACATTTGAAACTAGTTTCATAGAACGCTGAAAAGAGGGAACCACGTATTCTATTTTATTTAAATTAAATAAGATTTTTAGAAATAATTCTAAATTAGTTTCACAATCCATACAACAAGGTCTATATCGTTTCGCGCATACTATAAATTACGAAATTAGGCAACCCACTGCACAGACTTTAACGGCGGCCATTTTTATGTTGTTTAAAATTATTGTGCTTTGGGTTTGTGCTGTTTATACACCTTTTTAATTGTTTTAAACGTTGTGTTTCTTAAGAGGCACTTGTAAGCCTTAAAATAGGCCTTAAAGTGCTAAGGGGAACCATTTTACTTCTCTTTTGTAAAAATAAACCCTATTATATTAGGTTTGTCATAAAACTGCTAAATTTTAATGATAATTTGTGGGTATGGTTCATTGACCTTATAATTAAAAATTAGCAATTTGATGTCAGCCCTGATAGAATAGGGTTTATTATTTACAAAGGAGGAGTAAAGTGGTTGTCCTTAGCACTTTAAGGCCTCTTTTAAGGCTTACAAGTGCCTCTGTAAGAAACACAACGTTTAAAGTGATTTTTAATCTGTTTAACCAGCACAAGAATTGTAAACAACATAAAAATGGCCGCCATTAAAGTCTGTGCAGTGGGTTGCCTAATTGCGCGAAACAAGAACAGACCTTGTTGTGTGGATTGTGATTCAGTTTTAGGCTTAGTGCGCTTTTGCTTTTTAATATTTTTGTTACTATAAATGATTAAAACGTGTAAAATTTGTCAACTACCACCTAAATATAAAAAAGGAAGAGGTCAAAGAATATAATATTTCTTCAGATATAATCAAAGAAGCCCTAAAAGCTTGTTTGCAGTTGCTATACCAAGAAAGTTAAACCTTGCAAACGAGAAAGAGTTTGACAAATTTAAAAGAATGTAGAATATTAATAGATTTTTAGCTTTTTTCTAATTATTTAAAAATCGCTGATTTTTTTTTCAAATTTTAAATTCCATTTAAATAGACTTGTAATTACGCAACTTTTCTTTAACTATATACTTGGAGCACCCTGGATAATATAGATTTAACTTGTACAGTACAGTAGAGAAAAATATCTATGTATATATAGGTGACCAAACACAAAAATATATTTTTGTGCCAATTCCTATTATCAAATAAATAATCCTTAAAAGGCAACACATGATCACGGCCAACCTTGTTAACTAAATAAAACAAATAACGATTGAAATCCAATCTCTGAGTGAAGGGGCACTTTCGCTATGATCTAAATTACACGAATTAAGTTTATTTTCTTTTTATTATTATTTGTGCAACCAATTTAAATTTTGTCGTAGTGGTAATTGTTAAATGCCTAATGTTAGTTTAAATAAAATGAATTGTAGATTGCCTAATAATATTTGTATGTTTAGGAAAACATAATTAGGTCTTTTTACCAGGATTATTGTTGCAAAATATCTTAATATTATTTTTATTTGTAAAGCGTGGATAATAAAAACAACATTATTTTTTGTAAATATAAATATCGAGTAAAATTAACAAAAAAAGAAAATTTTACATTCAACGGTTCTATTTTCTTTTGTTAATTTTTAGGACTTGATGGGGTTAATCATAAATTGCATTATCTCAGAGATTGATCGCATTCTGAATGTTCTTTTCCAAACTTGTTGTGTCAAAACTCTGTTCAGCTTCCAGGTAATTACTTTCTTCAGCATTGCTGATTGCAACTTGATAACCTCGCTGTTAAGCCTTTATTAATAATAAGTAAAGTACCTTGTAGACTTTAGTAATTATTCATCTCTTTAAATGAGATATAATGACGCCAGCATTACCAACTTTGAATTGTAAAGTTACTGCCGTTAAATTTGCTTTTTTAAGGCGTAATTCTGATGTGTTATTAAAAAGAAATCATTCATTTGCGTATTGTTTACCAAGAACTGTAACAATTTCCTTGTTTTAAAACGTTTTTTCACGAAATTATCAAAATAAAACCATTCACTTAGTAATTTTTGTGTGTGCCAGTTGGTAATAGCTTAAGGCTGGCGCGCACCGTTAAATATTATTGATGGGTCGCTGTCATTTTATATTTGACGTATTTTTGTAATGGTGACATTTCGTCCGGAAGCATCGTTTGTTGCAAATTATTATAAATAATATTATACATTATGATTATAAGATTCAATCCCTGGATTGTGCAAACAATGAAATAAGGCTTGTTGGCAACTAGCCGTTATTAGATTTCGAAGACATTGCGCCCTTAATAATAAATTTGGGGAAATAATCAGACTTCAATTCTGACCTGGTGTGCTCTGATGACAAGGACGACTGGTAATTTATTATTTTTGTGTTTCTGATAATTTAGTATTTTTTTGTTATGTGCATATGTAATAAAAATGTAATAAACTCCGTTTGTTTTCTCTTTAAACACATTTAATAAAAATTTGCCATTAACAAACTCCTAATTAGTTAGTGTAGAAGATTATAACAAGGACGTTATAATTCCATCTTAATAACAGCCCCCACCGGTATAAACAGTCAACAATACACGAGCGTTAGATTGTGTCTGGGCACGTATGAATAGACCTTAACGCTGACGTCATATGCCGTTGATGACGTGCACCCATACAGATTTGGCCGCGACTATATGTAAATAAAGTTGTGTAAATCATCTTGATGTTTTTGCTACATATGTGAAGAATATACCTTTATAGAAAACAGAAATAAGGTTAGTGACTTAGTTTATTAGTGTAAAGAAAGCCCATCTTGGATACTTTGTGTTAGGAGGTGCCACTTCCAACGTTTCACTATCTACCAGAGCTTTGTGAGCTCTTATCAACCTTCTGATACTAATGACATTGATTATGAGGGGATGTCATCAATTTCACAAAGTTTCAAATAGGATGTTAAATAACCTCACCAGAGGTCCCAACATATCAAGAGGAACTTCCAAATTACTTGATTACAGGTTGAAAAAGACAAATATACTAGAAACAGGAACCAAAATTACATTGTACTATACAAGTAAAAAGGGTATGCTATAGCATATAGTATACCTTTTTTCTGACAAGAAAACCATTGTATTTTTTCACGATATTAGAGGACTTCTGGAAAACATGGGTCTTCCTGAATATGTTCAAGATGATTGGCACCTATTTATTGACAGCTTAAGGCCTAGTTTAAAAAGTCTCCTTCTACACAATGGGAACAAATATGGTTCAATACCAATTGTTCACTCAACAAAAATGAAATGACACCATAGCTTTGGTCTTGAGAAGATAAAGTTTTATGAACATCAATGGGCGATTTCTGAGGAAATAAAATTGGTTAACTTTCTCCTTGGATAGCAAAGTAGCTACACCAAATATCCTTGCTTCTTGTGCCTTTGTCAAAACAGATCACTGGGTTAGACGCCTAATAGAGAAAACATGGACATGGGGAAAATAATGTTATTAACGACTCCTTAGTTAAAGGATAAAAAATCATCTTTTCTCTACTGCATATCAAGCTAAGTCTTGTGAAGCAGTTCGTAAAGGCTCTTGATAAGAGCGGATCATGCTTTGCATATATAGAGTTAAAATGCATCATTTAAGTTAGGAAAGCAGGAATATTTGATGGCCTACAAATAAGACAATTCATTAAGGATCCTGCCTTCTTAAATTCAATGAATGAAGCTAAGCGAAAGGCTTGGACTTTATTTGTTGCAGTTCTCGAAAATTTCCTGGGAAAACGGAAAGCTGAAAACTATGTTAAACTGGTAAATGGAATTCTTAACCGTTTTAAATGCCTTGGTGCACTATTTACACAGCCACTTAGATCATTTTCCTGAAAATTTAGAAGATTTGAGTGAGGAAAAAGGTGGAAGATTTCACGAGGGTATAACTATAAAAACCGCTGCTGAACTTTAAAAAGGGACTGTTCCAAAATACATTTAAAAAGACACAGAAAAGAACCTTCAGTGACTTTATTGTTTAGTGACCATGTAGTTGGTTTTATCGATGACTGTTTTGTTTACTGTTGTATATAATACTTATATCGACTTATATATTCTCTTCCTCATAAAACAACTTTTTTTAAAAGATCAGTTAGCTACAATATATACATTGAATATAATAAGTTACCCAAGGAATTAAATCTTCTAAATGAAGTACAATTTAAAAGGAGGTGCAAATCAATGTCATTTGTGAGTGGTGCGTTTTGTTGTGTTATTGTTGCGTTTCTAGTTTTGTGAAAAATATAGAGCCGGATTTTTTGATATTAGTGTATCTAAAAAATATAGGGTCATGTAAAGTGGTATAGGATAGGTTAGAGTAGTGGTCTAGGTTAAGCAAGTTTAGGTTAGGTTAGGTTGAATTAGGATTAGTTTTAAATGGTTGAAGCTTCGATCAACAATCCTTAAAATGGGTATGTTGCTCTTCAATCATTATTTGCAAATGATTGAATTTATTTTATTCTCTTTAAGTTAACTAATTTTGTTTTACTGTACTAGATAAAAATGTAATTGTGGTAACTAATGTTTGTAGTAAACAGTTGCAAATAAAATTATTATTATTATATAGTATAATATAATATAATTATATATTTGTATAATATTATAATAAACATTACATTTGATTTTATCCATGGATTTAACTCAAAACTTATGTAACGTATATTTTACTAAATTTGAGATACTTCAGGCTAATGCCATATTTGAATTCGATATAAAATAAAGTTTCAAATACCTCGGCACCAAAATAATTATAATCGATTAAATTTAAAAAACACGAATTTAATTTGTGGTCTAAGCGCACAAGTATTTTTTTATTTCTATTTAATTTTTTGTCTGTTTATTGTTTTTATGTATTTTTTTTTAATTTTATATATTACTAGAAAATTTAAAGGTTAATTCTCACATATGGTGCTGTGCCCTAAAAGCCTAAAAACGGCATGCCAGGGGCCTTGCATAAATTAATACAAAAAAAAACCAAAACCTTAAAATGTCGCCTTAGTTTTTTATAGCGTGAATCATTTTAATACAATGCGCCATTTATGATTACTTTTAATCCTTCGAACGTCAGAAGTAAGCTTGTTTTAAATTATGTTAATGTTCAAATTTTGTGAATAAAACGATATATATTTAATTTTATTCTTTATTTAAGTATAAAAGCTATAAATTAATTAACAAAAAAAAAATAAAAATCAACAAAAAAGTCTTTAAAAGTCCACATTCTAATTTTCTTCTTTTTTCTCTTGTTCGTTTTCAGCAACTTGTTGATGTTGTTCATTTTGTTGCTGTGGTTGTTCATAAGCTGCGTATCTCACAGATTGATCGCTTTCGGAATGTTGTCCTCCAAAGTTATTATATTCATTATCAAAACTATTTTGTTCGGATCCACCGTAATTGTTTTCCTCAGCCCTTCCATGGTCACTTTGTTCAAAAATATGATAACCTCCTTGTTGAGCTCCATCATAGCCACTCTGATGGTGATTTTCTTGTTGAGCGTATTGTCCTTCACCAAGTGGGGTTCCTTGTTGGTGTCCAGGTACTCCATAAGAGTTTGATACTGCGTTGTGTCCTCCAAAAGCCCCCTCAAAGCTACCTCCGAAATTTTCTTGTGATTGATGAGAGTGATGTTCGTTTGCTGGCACTGGGTAAGGTTTTGGTACCTCAACTGGTACAGGCACTCTTTTGATTACTTCATATGGAACATGTTGAGGTACCTGAACAATTTTAGTTTGAATTACCGGGTAAGGCTTGGCTACCGGCACGGGCACATGCACTGGATGCGGTACCTTTACAGGGTAAGGTTGCGGTACTTTAATGGTGATTTGTTTGTTGCTGACTATTGTTGCTGGGGGTAATTGTCCTTTGGAGTATTCCCCCAGTTCTATAATATTAAATTGAGGGTATTGTGTTTTTCCATAGGCGTCCACACCTGGTACTCCTTCCAATTGGTAATGTTCACCTCCCCCAATGTGGCCTGGTCTTGCCTGTGCTGTTGCCAAACAGCAGATTGCAAAAACTACAGCCTAAAAATTAATAAAATAATTAATTTTTACATAATATAATATTATGTTAATTAATCTAAAAAAAAAAAATTATTATTATGTGGTTAAATGTGGTTCCTTTTACTTTCTTTTATAATTTAATGACAGTGTGAAATAACTATATCAAAAATCTGAACAATTCATTAGTTTTATACAAACTTGACCACTGAAGCATAATCGGATTCTATAAATTAAATTTGTTAATGAAAGTTAAGTAATAAATTTAAATATTTTAATTTAGACTAATTAAATTCGTTTCAAAAACCTATTGGTTATCCCATAAAAAAATTATATAATAAATTTCAAAAGCCTAAAGATATTTGAGAAAAAATATTTAAAAAAACTGGCATTTTATAGAAACTTTTTAATAAAAAATAATAAAATACGTTAATTGCAATTGTGTACTCTACTTTAATAATTTTTTAATTAACACTTAAAAGCAAAGTAAAAGGCATTATTAAAATAATAGGTAAGTCTAATTTGATAAAATTTACAAATTAAAAATGCCGAAGTCCTATTTGTTTATGAATACTTACAAAAGGATTCATTTTTGTACACTAGAAAGGATTACTTAATACTAAGCATATTCCATTTTAAACATCACTATTTATAGTCGGAAACAAAAACCGGATGGAGACTCTCTTACTTTTTCTATAAAATTTACTTTCTTGGGTTTGCCACCAAATTTAACGATCGTACGCTTTAAAAATATGTTAATCGTTGGATTAAAATGTGAGAAAAAATTGATTTGCTTACTTTAATAAATTACCTTCTTTCTTGTTAAATACACATGTGGTAAAAGGTATAATGAAATTTAATTACAGTTATTTTTATAATAACAATTTAGAATGTTTCTTATTGCAACTTGAAAACAGATTTTACTGTATGATTTCTGTTTCTGTTTAATTTACAATACGTACTATTATTTTTTTTATTTTGAAATTATCAAATGTTTCTAAAAATATGCTTATATTATACAGGGTGTCCATTTAAAAACTAGCAATGCTTTATAAGTCTGAACCTAAAAAATATGTGGGGGAAATCAGTATGACCACAAAAATGACCTTTACTAAGCAACCCCAACTCAATTTTTTTTAATGGCAACACCATTTTTGTGATGACTCTTTGTAAATTGCTATTTAACAGTAGGTACTAGAAAAAATACCTTAAATACCTGTTAAAATGTAAAAATTACATTTTCTCGTTATAAATTAAACCATTTTTTTGTCGTAAAAATTTTGTAAAAAAATTGTAGAACACAAAATAATTCTAACAAAAGTATAATAAACTAAAAAAGCATAAATAAACAAATTGTTCAACAATAATCAAAACACTTTAATTTTTAGCCTTTTAAATTAAATGCTCAAAATGACTACCATTATTTTGTAAGCAATAGTATAATCTATTCTAAATTCATAGTGGAATAGTTCGGCATTCTTAAACTATTTGTTATCGCAGATCTTCAATAGAATTAGGCTGAGTTTTGTAGATCAGATTTTAAGTGACCCCATAAGAAAAAGTCTAATGGTGTTAGATTTGAGATCTGGGATCTTCTACCATTCCACTGTTCTGGATAATTATGATCCAGCTTGTTAAAAATGTAATAAATTTGCATCCAAAGCTAGTTCATCATCCTCTTCTCTTTGATTTTCTAGTTAATTTATTATTAGTGGAAGTATTGTTTCATTTAACATTTTAAAATAAATTTTACCATTTAAGTTTTTGTCAATAAATAATGGACCACACACTGAAAATGATTTTTTCTGATGTATGGTGTATTTTCATTGCTCCAATAGCGACAATTTTTTTTGTTAAGATTTACATTTAAATAAAAGTACAGTCATTGCTAAATTAGTAATCTGCATAATCATCGTCAAGTTTTTGTGTTATATGCCTTTTAAATAGGTATATTTTCTTATGTTTTAACACATTTCCAAAAGACTCAGTTTGAAGCCCTCTTAATCTAGATGCCGAACGGAGTGATATTGTGGAACCTACACCATACTAGGTTGGTTTCTTTTTCGATTGAAAACAGATCCCGTTTGTTCAAATTTTGCAACCAGCTCTTGAACATATTTATGACGCACATTTTTGCCAGGGTATAGTTTATTACATGTCAATGCAGTTTGTAGAGCACAACAATTTTGTGCCCCATATATAAAAATAATTTCAGCACGTTCAGCCGTTGTGTAAACAAACAAAAAATACTAATTAAAAAAAGCATTATATTAAGGAATTAAATTGTATAATATTGCCAAAATAATTCACCACAAAAATTTTTAATTTCCTTTTTAGGTCTAGACTTACAGAGCATCGATGGTTTATAAATATACACCATGTACAAACAAAATGATCCTAATCTGTAACACGTCCCCCAAAACAATTGAAAATGTAAATCTAAAATATTTCATTGTTTTTTATTCATAATTTTGTATGTAATTTTTTTGTTAATTTCAATCAATTGCAGCAGAATATTTTTGAAATCGAAAAAATATCCAATTGTTAACGTTATCGGATTAAACTTGGCAGGCATTTTTTGTATGCAATAATATGGACATATTTTATGTTGAATGGGGGAATTTCTAAAATGACCAAATTAGGTCACACCTCAAATTGTACATTAAAATACTTTGATGTCATTTAAGTATAAATTTATTCTAAAATATATCTCTTTTTACATAAAAAATAATAAAATCCTGTAAGTCATACAAGAGATTTTATTTTAATTGTGCGCGAAGTCTCAACTTTTTAGCAACAACTTTGTATATTATTTCATTTTATTTAAATAATAATATAAAAAATACAGACATTATAATTAAAAGTGGTTTTTGATTCAATTCCCCCTAAAATGAGAGGGATATCACAATCTAAAGACGAACAATGGTCGTAGATCATACTTTTTTAATAATTATTATTTCTCGTCAAAAAATTGTAGTATAAATGGAAAATCTTGGGAAAGTACACAATTAATCAAAGAACCAATTAAGTATGAATTCGACGTTTCAGAAACATTTATTTTCATTCAAGACCTTTACAGTCTACAAGAATTGTAAGTTTTAATATAAACATACAATTTTAATGCTTTATTTAATATAAAAACATTAAAACAATAATTGTTTAATGTAATAATAATAATTATATATTATTATTACCCAAAATTATAATTAAATAATAGGTAAAAAACACAAAATTAATTTGTGTAACAAACTGGAAAAAGCTACAATAATATTCAAATCGCTTAAAAGAGCAAAACAACACGATTATGTAAGGTTATGTAGGATTGATTGTTTTTTCTTGTTGTTCTTGAGACATATCCTAAAAATTGATTCGGCTTTTAGATAATTTTACTATGTTTTGACCTTTTAAGCCATTTGAATGTTATTGTTCCAGTTTGTAACACAAATTGAATTTGCGTTTTTATATTGAACGAAAATAAACAGTTTAAAATCCAATTAGCCAAAAAATTAAAAACCACATTCATATACTGCACAAAATTAGAAAAAAACTGAGACAATCCAGTTTAATTCATACTTAAAAAATGTTTTGCTTATAGCGGCACCTTTCTTAATTTTATGGATAGCAATTTTCAATTTCTCCTTTATATTTGTATACAGCGACATCTATAAAACATTAGAGTAACAAACTTAAGAATCTGTATTACCAGCGCGCCGGTGAAAATGTCAAATTTTTATGTGTAAATTGAAATGTAAATTAACTGTTTAATCAGATATAGAAGCATTTTTTCACAGAGAAAGTAAAGAAAATGTTTTATTGGTACTTCACGGTGGAGTTCTCACCCGAAATTAAGTTAAATCTAGTTTACTGCCGGCGAAATTAAAAGGTCAGTATGTACATATAAACTTTTCAAATATTGGCGTTAAGAAACTATTTCATACGTTTGTATTTTTGGAGATTAAATAATTTTTACATTTATTATTATTTTACAAGAAGGGCACTGTATTTTTTATTTTAACGGTTATATAACATTTGACAACTGTTAGTTAGTTAAAACTGTGACTAAAAACCTGTTTCTACGTGCCTAAAAGGCCATAAAACCACAACTTGCCGATTTGTATTTGTTTCACTTAGTGTCATGGAAACAAGTAAAACACAGGCGTCCAAAATTTTGAAATAATATTTATATTATAGGTTATTTCAACTTTTGTTATCTAAAATTCTTTATTAAATATTGAAGGGTGGTTCAAGTCTCCTACCCAGTCAAGTCTCCCACCTGGTCAAGTCTCCTGAATTCCCCCCATCAAATAAAAAAATTTTGCCCCAAAAATTTATTTCTGGTACGGCTGGGTTACAGTCCGGAAGTAAGAATGCACATGGTTATGAAATGGATAGGTTTTAAAAATGTATGAATATTAGGTATATAAATGACTAATTCATTATTTTAATCTAAAATACCTACATAAATATAAATAAATTAAAAGATTTTAAAAACAACAAACCAAAAAACAAAAAAAAGGTAGAAATGATGACTTGTCTTTTGAACTACATTTTCTTCTCCAACGGCTGTTTTCATTTAAAATTATACTGGTAGCAAAAGACATAACGACACTTTTAATTTATTTAAACGCATTCTTTGTTTATGTATATTTTATATAAGAGACGTAGCTTATACAGAAAATAATATTGTGTAACTTTAAATTTATTTGATTTTTTAAATGTATTATAAATTAGGGAATGATTTCTAAATGAGAAGTCAGCTGGGAACAGCTTGTGTATTTTAGGAGTGACGCATTTGTGTTGTAAAAATAAATAAAAATACTAGTTAAAAAATAATTTAAGTTAAATTGTTCACCTTGTAAAACGCATAATTTTATTTTATTAATATTAATTTTTATTATTATTATTATTATTTTTATAAATATGTATTGCATAATTTTGTATGTGAATATTGATAAAAATTATAAACAACTGTGATTTTAAATTGAAAGAAGGCGACAACAAAAACATTTAAAATTGGTAAAAAATGAGGTTGTCCATTTGACAGATATCAGATTTTATTTATTTAATTTTGAAAATTATTTCATTATCTACTTATTGGAGTACATAAAGTATAGTATTACACTTGATATTATGCATTATTATTCACTTTGATGATTTGAGTCTCTCGTCTTGCGACTCGAGGCACAAACCTCATCCTTTTAAATAATAGACTGCATTATCTTTATTATAATATGTCAATATTTATATAAACATAAATAAAATAAATCCCATTTCTCATTGTTATTTTAGTAAATTTAATTAATTAATTAAAAATATCAGTGCAATATCAAAATTATGTAAATCATTGTATAACGAGAGACGTAATATATCTGCAATAAAAGGGATAGTAAGACCGGATATCAATTGGATGCATAAACACGGAATAACTGGAAGATATAGAGAGTATTATTTTAGGTACCTACCTACTTTCACGTTTGGTAATGCATCTAGTTCTCTTTTATTTGTCCAGCATTAATTACAATTATATACGATCTAGATTAGTTTAATCATTACATAAATAATTGTAGCGTTGAGTGAATCAACCATTATTGGTTAATTAGTATCTACTTACGGATCATTATTTATCTACTGTTTAATTGTAAATTTGTAATTGTCAGATTTAAAATTTGCCTGGCTTGATAGGTACTTAATAATTAAATTGTTATACTTTATAAATTAATTATTTTAAACCAATTGAAAAAAAGTCAAAAAAGTTTTGTTTTAAGGTCGGTAAATGGCTTATAAACGTATGAGAAGTTTGTCAAAAATAACATAAAATATTGGGTAAAAATAAAATACAATAAACATTATAAATTTACTTTTTAATAAAATAAATTAATCGTGGAATGCTCTAGCAGTACTGTTAAACATATCATATGTAATATATTCCGAGCTCGGTTCTTGAAGTTAAAAATCATTTTCTAGATATTAAACAGTTATCTCTCGATAGTCTCGATAGTGATGAATTAAAATTTACAGATGGATTCATTCTTTTCACGAGAGGCAACTTCAGGACCTAAACTTATGCATATAAAAAACTGAGTAAAAAACAATATTTTTGCAAAAATAAAAGTTTAAAATTTGTTATAATAATGATTTAAATTTTTTACGTATCTATTTCTAATTAAGTCATCTAATTTATTTTTGTTTACTTCTATAGGTATTTTTTAATTTTAAGAGCTACAAGGTCGGTTAAATTAGAGAAAAGTTGTGTAATTACAAGCCTACACTTTTAAAAATGGGTTGGTCATGAGAACTAATTTTTAATGCTCATAACTTATTTGGTCCCAACTGACAAATTATTTGGTCCCAACTGACAAATTATTTGGTCCCAACTGACAAATTATTTGGTCCCAACTGACAAATTAGTTTTAACCTGGGGATAATGCTTAGTTAGAGAAACTAAATAATACGTTTAGTGCACGTTAGTTGTGAAAGACAAAAAATCAGTTGCTACCATTTTTTGTTAGCTCTCGCTACTAAATTTTCTTTTCAAGCAACTAATGCAGTTCAAAAATTTTAATCAGTTTTTAGAACTAATTTTTTTAAAACTAATTTGTCAGTTGGGACCATATAAGTTATGAGCACTAAAAATTAGTTCTCATGACCAACCCATTTTTAAGAGTGTAGTATCATTTGACGCGAGGCGACATGTCTTCTTCTTATTCTTCTTCCTTGGTGGCCAAAGGCCTTAATGGTCTCGGTTTCAATGTACCACTTTGACCAGAAGCAAGTTTTAACGTCCATGCGTTTCACGAAGCCATCCACCCATAGACACGTGAATTTTCCAATCTTGGAACATCCACTAAATCTTTTGTACAAATCACAAAATACCTCGCTAAAAGGTCAAAGCCTGCGATATTGTTAAAAAATACAGGTATATTTCTATACCCAATGCGATTTTTAATAGAATTTACATATATAAAATTTCCTTGCCTGTAAAGCGTAAAATCTTTAGAATACCAAAATAAATGAAATTTTATTTTGTTAAATCTGTTGTTTTATGAATGTTTCACAGGGAATTTATGGGAAATATTTTGAACCAAGTAAGAAAATGTTAAACTTTAATTTTACCACTTATAATGACAAAACTGATATAAGTGACCATTAGGACAAAATAAATATATGATTTGAAATATTGAATATTGCGCCAGGCTAAAAAAAATCTGGCAACACTGGTATATGACAATATAGCAGGATATTACTGTTATCAACGACATAAGTTGCGATATAACTATATAACATTAGCAGATAGAACTGGTAAGTGTTCTTCCGATCTCGATCGTTGAAGAAGGATAGAGTAGGATATTAAGACTGCATATTTTCACGAAATCTGAAACATCTTTTCATATTTATTGTCAGAGTAAACGCGCGTGTTTGGTTCGGAATTAAAATCGATTATTTTTGGAAATTGATTTTTAATTCTTGATACCAACCATCTTGTCATCGAGTCATTAAGCAAAGTTTAAGATCTGTTATAATAATAATAATTATTATAATTATAATTACTTGTTCACTACTTTGCTATTAGAACAAAAAAAAGTTTTTTCCTATAACAGTGACCTAATAGGTATACATGAATACTAATTTATTTCAGTTAAGAAATAAAAAAAAATAATACAAAAATATTATAAAAATGTATTTCGGTCCACTTTAAGAAGGGCTAGGAAATACCTACTTTATATATGAATTAAAAATTAACAACAAATAAAAAAATGCATTTATACATATAGTGCACAAAAATTTAAAAATATATTCCAGTTGATTTCAGTTAATATTTTTATATCACATTTAATTAAAGTTGGAAATATGTAATGTAATAATGTAATGTAATGTAATTTAGGCATAAATAAATCTACTGCATAACGTTTGTATTCATATTTTATTTTTTTATCAAGAAACTTAATTTAAAAAATGATTACAAATTTAATAAAACAAGATGAAAGTCGTTACTTAGTAATGATGACCTCCAAGCTCTAATCCATGACCACCTCCGAAACTTCCGTACCCTTCATGACCATGACTTTTGATCAGAACTGGTACTTTCTTTTCGATGTAGACTGGTACTTTGACTGGGTATGGTACTGGTTTGTGAACAGTTACTGGGTATGGCTTTGGAATATGAACTGGTACCTTAACTGGGTATGGTACCTTCACAGGTACTTTGACTGGGTATGGTACTGGCTTCTCAACCGGGTAAGGTACTTTCTTTACTACATGTACTGGGTATGGTTTTGGTACATGGACAGGGTATGGCTTGTCAACTGGTACGGCTACTTTAACAGGGTATGGAACATGTACAGTTTTCTCTACTGGGTAGGGTACTGGGTGTGGAACTGGTACTTTCACCTCTTTGGTGATGGTGATATGTTTGATATGTCCGTGGTCTTCATGGCCGCCCAACTCCAAACCTCCTCCAATGTGTCCTCCCAATTCGAGTCCGTGACCCCCCAAATCATGTCCACCTCCATAGCCTAGACCAAACAAACCACGTTTCTCCTGCTTTTTTTCTTCAGCGACCTTTTCTTCTTTGGATTCAGCACCTTTAACATCCTTTTCGGAATTATCGGAAGCAAACACTAGGCCTGCAATGAAAAGCAGGGCGCAACTCTAAAACAATAAAAACAAATTAAAAATAAGTAACCATAAAATTAAAACAAAAGGGTCAACAATAGCAAAACACTTTTTTTATAATTCACAAATGCACCCTTTTAAAATTCGCTTTCACATAACATACGGCACATTAAGGCACTTACTTGGATCTTCATTATTAACTAAGAAATAAACGACTGTTAATTAAACCAAGAAGCCTAAAGCTTTATATACCAAACAAAGGTTATTTTGAAACATATTTGAAAATATACTTTAACTTTCTATTAACCCCACTAAAAACCATCCAACAGTAACAATTGATGATTTTCTTATTACTAATTAAATATATTTTTATTTTAAGTTTCTATTAGATATTCTGGTAATTATGAAAATTATTCTCTTTGTTCGTTTTAAATGTATAAATTTGTAATAATTTTGTTGTAATGTACTACTGTACTCCCTTTGGATTTATTTAAGTAAGTACTGTTAATATTTTTCTATTGTTGCTTTTACGGTCTTACTGATTAATTGATTTAATTTAATTTAATATATTTTCTACAATAACCTTTTGTTAAAAAAAAAGGTTAATATAACCTAAGTAAATTACAAAAAGGATTAAATAACGTAACATAAAATTCAATATAAAAGATTTTGCCCTCTGATCGGTGATGATGCCCATATGGACCTTTAACAACATTTTTTGTGTATGCTCTAGAAATGTGTTGCTATATGTATTTTGTAAAAAACATGCTTAATCAATTTAAGTAATTCAAGCACTTGTACGTAATATTTTTTTGTTTTAAGTCATTTTCTACGTGACACAGCATATGTTCCTTAAGGAACTGTTCCATAAGGAACTTATGATTTAAGGAAGAGGGAGTAAAAAACCTTAAATATTTAATTTATTCAGTTAGGTTTTTCCTACACCTTCTCATTAAGTAAATGTGCTACCTGCCAAACCGTAGATGTATCATCTACATCAACACAATTATAAATAAATAAATAAAAAATGTATTTGCATTATTTTTACTTTTTTCACATATTGTAGGTATGAATCTTATTTGTCTTTATAAATTTAGTCACTTTGTACAACCATTAAGGTTAAGGTGAAGTGGAAGAGCAGTGAACTACCTAGTGTAGGGTACTGAACGCATTTTGTTTGTAATATGTTTTTACACTTAATAAAGACATTATTGTTATTATTAATATTATTATTATTATTATTATTATTGTTAGTATTATTATTATTATTATTATTGTATCAGCATACTATGTCATCGTAGTATCTTTCTTTGAAGGTCCTTTACGACCGTATACCCCAGTTTACCAATCACTGGACTACCAACGATCTGAGGGTTAAATAGGATATCGGTTGGATGCATATTAGGGTGAATGAAAAAATTGCATTTGTAAATTTACGGCAATAAAAGGCTGCCTTAAAAAATACAAACATATTGCTATTAATATTTTTTTTATTGTAAGACGTTTTGGCCCTCTATCTGGGGCTCAAAATTGAATGAATTTTAATACCGACTATTTCCCTCGTCTTAATTTCCACCAATCACAAACGCGCAATTTTGAATTACAAATGGTTTCTAGGTGAAAAAACTGTGTGACAGCACCTGTCAGCAGTTTTTTCGAGTTAACCCGCGGCAAAACTTGACAGTTTTTGTCACCAAAAATTGCAATTTATATTTTAATTGTTAACTGTTACTCATGAAATAGTCTTGTCAAATACCATTCGGGATCAAATTTTTCCTGTGAAAAAAATCGAAAGAACACAATGCTAAGTAATATTTTTTAACAAAATGCATTCGTGCAGGTGCAAAAATCCTCCTCTTCGACTCGGATTTTTGTTGCCACCAGCACTAATGCATTTTGTTAAAATATTACTTAGCAACGTGTTTTTTCGATTCTTTTCGGAAAAATTAAATGCCCTTATGATATTACTTACGATTAAAGCTTTAAGTTTGACATAACAAAGATAAATTTTATCAACAACTTTTTGATTTTGATATGTCTTTTGTCCTCCACTATGTAAGATGCAAGTAAAAAAGTCTTAAATCAGTTTTTTAGTTTAATAATCTATTTTGACTTATACTAGAAGTATAAGAATACAAGTAAAACAATAATACCTACCACTGTCTGGGTGTGACACGGAAAATATCTAAAAGAAAGACATATATATCAAGATGTTTTTTTTATTAAGAAAAAAAAGTATAAATATAATTTAACTTATAAGTAAGAAGATGAGATGAAATGAAAACAGTTCAACAATACTGATGGTCAGATTTTTCGACAAAATAACAGATGACAGTCGTTGCTTAGTAATGACCTCCAAATCCTTCATGTCCACCAAGTTCTAATCCATGACCACCCAAGTCACCTCCGATATCTCCGTACCCTTCATGACCATGGCTTTTGATCAGAACTGGTACTTTCTTCTCGATGTAGACTGGTACTTTGACTGGATATGGTACTGGTTTGTGAACAGCTACTGGGTATGGCTTTGGAATATGGACTGGTACCTTGACTGGGTATGGTACCTTTACGGGTACTTTGACTGGGTATGGTACTGGCTTCTCAACCGGGTAAGGTACGTTCTTTACTACATGTACTGGGTATGGTTTTGGAACATGGACAGGGTATGGTCTGTCAACCGGTACAGCTACTTTAACGGGGTATGGGACATGTACAGTTTTTTCCACTGGGTAGGGTACTGGGTGTGGTACTGGTACTTTGACCTCTTTAGTGATGGTGATATGTTTGATATGACCGTGGTCTTCATGACCGCCCAATTCCAAACCTCCTCCAATGTGTCCTCCCAATTCAAGACCATGGCCTCCTAATTCGAGTCCGTGACCTCCCAAATCATGCCCACCTCCATATCCAAGATCGAACAAACCACGTTTGTCGTGCTTTTTTTCTGCGGCGACCTTTTCTTCTTTTGGTTCGGCGGCCTTAGCGTCCTTTCCGGGATGAGCGGAAGCAAGCACTAGGCCTGCGATAAATAGCAGGGCACAACTCTATAAAAAAAGAAATACGAATTAAAATAAAACCAAAAAATAAACAACAAATCCTTTATAGAAGCGTATCACAAAAGGGTCCATCATTAAAAATCACTTTTTCTAAATAATTCACAATTCACAAATGTATGTTCCCTCTTGTAATTCACTTGTTAGCTAATAGTAAAGAACACGACCCACGGCACATTAAGGCACTTACTTGGAGCTTCATTATTTACTAACAAATGAACAGCGACTGTTGATAAAACCAAGTGGTCTAAAGCTATATATACTAAACAAAGCATATATGTGTCAAAATACGCTTTAGCTTTCTATCAACCCCACTAAAAAACTTGCCTACAATAACATTCGATGATTTTGCGCCATAAATAAAGTTATTAATGTAAGCCATAATAATTACTAGTTATATAATTGTTATTAACAAACATTTTACTTGTCTGTTTTACCAGATAATTGCAACTTGCTTCACACGAGATATTAGATTTTCTTTTTGTTCATTGAATTTTGTCTGACCTATTTTTATGCTTTCATGGTCAAGATAAATCCAAATTATGTTTTGTTTATAACAAAACTAATTTTTGATTTCAATTAATAATTTATGCAAAGAATAATTTTTAATTATTTAATTTAATAAATTAAGTACGTAAGTTGCTCATAATTAACTTGAATTATATATGCTACATTTTTACAATCGCATATATTTTTTAATTTATAAAATTATTTTTTTATTATAAATTTTTGTATGAGTTTATTTTAATTATTTTTATTGATCAATAATCAATAATCAATATTTTAAATTAAATTTACCGGATCTTTAGACAAAATAGTAGTTGGATAAAATATTTTTTAGATATGTTTTCTTTTAATTTATAAAAATTAAATACTATACGACTGATCTTAATTCATCTAAATTAGCAGGTTGTGTAGTATCATGGTATATATAATATATGTGTACTAAGAAAAATTGACAACTTTTTCTTATCAATAAGAAAAAGTTGTCAATTTTTCTTAATACACATATAGTATATATACCATGATACTACACAACCTGCTAATTTAGATGAATTAAGAACAGAATTACTGGAGAAATTAGGAACATAACACCGGAGGTTATAAACAGAGTGCGGGAACAATTTCACAGTAGATTACTAAAGTGTCAGGAAGTGGACGGGGGACATTTTGAACATTTATAAGATTGAAGAACAGTTTATTTTTGAATTTTTAATTAATTTTAAAATAAAAAGTTTAGTTTTTTAATTTGTCATTATATTTCCACCCTGTATTGAAAACTGTTTACTAAACCCTACTTATATGGTAATGTTATACTCAAAAAAATATGCACTATCAATTTTTGATGAAAAAAGTGGGGTTGTTATTTAAGATAAGGGTGCATAATGTGCGGGGGGGGAAATGGTGGGGGCATAAAATTTAAAATTATCATTATAAGATTTGGAATAAAAAACTAAAGTTTACGTGTCCGAGCGTTTTTCATAAAAATCTTTTCTAAAAAGCAAACGTGTAAAATACAGTCATATATTCCTTCGTATATTTTCTAGCTCCATATATACAGTGTGGAACTCACTTATGGAATAAAATTCGTTATTCGTTAACGAATAACGAATTTTATTCCATAAGTGAGTTCCACACTGTATATAGGTATGGAGCTAGAAAATATACGAAGGAATATATGACTGTATTTTACACGTTTGCTTTTTAGGTTTGGTAGTATCACCTAACTTATTTGTTTATTTGTTTAGTCTTAACACAATTTTGGAAAAACAGAAAAAAATAATACTTTTTATTTTTGTAAAGCTTAAAATTGTCCACGTTTTTTCCATTTCCCCATTTATTAGCAAGTTATGAATGTGTTCAATATTTTTTATTAGCAAATTTTAAGACATTTATCAAAATTTCCACGTCATAATGACTTTTTTGGAGCTAATTAACACAATTTTTCTGACAATTTTCACCTGTTATCTGTCATAAGTGGATCAATTAGAGCGCTTTTTTTTTAATTTTTGACCAATCAAAAGTATTTATTGCAATATTGGAATTATATTGGAATTTAAGCAAATACTAATTTCAGCGAATATTGTACTAGTCCAATATTCGCAAAAATTACTTTTAATTAGTCAAAATTGGATAGTAACTACGAGGTGAATATTTTTGGCAACTTAATTTCGATGCCTTTTGATTTAAATTTTTTGAAATTTTGGTTTAATAAAATTTTCTCCCCTATACCATTTGTAATCAAAAAAATAAATTGAATATTTTGGGGAGTGATATAGCGAATATTGTTTGTGGTTGCGAATAGTTCTGCGTACTCATACTATTCAAAGCAATTATAAACAATACTCGCTAGATTACCCCAGATAGCACAAGAGGTAACCAGGACGTCCATTTCGGGTCCCACATAGGTCCGAACGTCCCAGACCTATATCGGAAGTTTTGGGTATGTCCAGTATCTTACTTATTTGGGAAAATTAAAGCGGATATACTCGGTACGTCCCAAAGACGTAATTTTTGTTTTTTTTTGGCTATTAAAGCATGGTATTTCCAAAGGGTCTAAGTGTCAAGTTGGCTAAATAATATATTATCATTTAAAAACAGTTTGTGTCATGTAGAATGACTTAAAAAATATTCCAACATTTATATGTTCAAAATATTTGTTTTTCATTGATAACTCACAATTTTATTTTTGTCATTTTGACCCTTTGGGAATACCACTCTTCAATTCTGTAGAGCTTGTAAAATAATCCCCAATAAAGTATTTCAGGACGGCCAGAGAATGTCTTACTTAGGACGTTCTGGGGACCGACGATTTGGTAACATCGGATGTCCCTGGTACGTCCTGAGGAAGGTTCAGGACCTGATAGGGACGTACTCGGGACTTACTAATGTCTGATACAAGATATACTCAGGACGTTTCCAGTACTTCTTTGTGCTATCTGGGACACTCCAAAATATTCGACAAAATTTTGATTACTCGTAGTATTATATATGAAAATACGAATACAGTTTAAATAATTAAATAAAACTATCATACCTTATCTTATTGCCCGTATTCCCAAGTACACCTCCTTGTCTAGGAAATACTTTAATAACATAAACCTATTTTTTATTTCTGAAAATTGTACAATAAATAGAGTTTGCTGGGTGATATTGGTCCACTGATGTATTGGTGTAATCATGTCATATATTGGTGTTAAATCATAACATCAATATCGGTTGCCCGTGATAAACTGCGAGATGAACATATTAATTACCTTTGATTTTTAACTATAGTATATATAAATATATATTAGTTGTAATAATTTTGTATTAACCTGTTATTGCCACTGTTTTTAATGTTATATGAGTGTTATTTAGTTTAAACCTTTTTAATTTAAAAACCATAATTAATGTGAGTCCAAATTTACATACATTCGATCGTTTCTCAATTTAATGGTTTAAATAACAATTTGATACTAATTATTAATTTTAGCAATTCAAAAAGCTTGTTTCCTAAATATGCACATTTTCACTAAATTAATGACTAGTACAAGATACGTATAATCGTATATGCAATACTACGCTTTATAGTTAATTATTTAGTGTTATCAACCATGTATTATATCGTTATTCAGTTTTTAGTTTATAATTTTATTAATTTATAATACATGCAATTTTTTCACGGATTCACAACAAAAGGAATTTTTGTAAATTGAATTGCATGTAATATTATTATGTATATAAGAAATAACCTGTCTAGGGGCAACCAAAATCTAGGACAACTGTAATTAACTAATAAAACTTAATATACAATGTCCAATTACATTATGCATATTGTGCAAGTTAATTTAAAAAGTAACAACACCTAAATTAAGAGCAAAACAATGAAAGTGTCTTAAAACACAATTAAATATAAATACAGGGTATCAAAATGGACACCGTTCCTAATAAATATTTTTCATTTAAGCTTTTGTTTAAGAATTATCGACCTTTTTTTGTTTTTACATAAACTTTTTGATCTCTGTTATTTATAGACTGATTTTAAAAAAATTAAGTTTTTAGGAGTTCTCACTTTCAAATCCAAATTTTTTGTATATCCGACCATAAATATCGAAGATAATAATAATAATAATAAATTTATTGCCATCAAAAGTATTACATGACATGTCAAAAAATCACAAATATATAATAAACAGGTAAATAAAATATTCATACACAAAAACATTTTCAAGCTAATTACTTAATTAAAAACAAAAGAAATCATTTACATTATATGGGCACATATTGACTAGCATATCTTCAATAGTCTTTTCAAATTTATCGCAGTTGTATAGTTTCATATGTTGTGGTAGACGAGTGTAGAGTTTTGGCCCCCAGTAGTCTACATATTTTTGGGTTTCATTAAGTCTATGATAGGGGAGTTTGCAAATTATTTTTGTTTCTTGTATTGTAGGTATGATACTCTCCATTTGTTAAAAACCCATTCTTATTTACATGCACATACTTTAAAATACATAAAACAAATCGACTGTGGACTTTAAGTATATTTTCCTTGATGAAAGTATAAACACCCTGTATTAACCCTTAACTGCAAGCGTTAATTTTAACTATATTTGACTTAAAGGCTTGTATTTACCTTAAAGTTGGCCAAGAACTTGTCTAGTCCAAATTACAAACAAATATTTATAACCATACTCATTTATTCACAAAAGGACTCAGCTCAGGTCTATCCTAAATGACAGGGAATTCCAATTTTATGGCCGTTAGTCATAAATTATGACTACCCCGGTTTTAAGAAAGTAATAGGGTCAACGCCCTACTGTTGTGGTACTAACTTTTTTGATAGATAAGAATCAATTCGGTTAGCATATTTAAAACGTTTATCGATATACAGTGGGTCCAGGCCTCTTTCTGGTTGGCGATCGTTGCTATGGAATGTTGTCTCCTTTTATTTTTATTTTGTTTTCTTCCATTTTTTATAGGATGTTATTGTTATTATTATTTAAATAGTTTTTAAATAAATTTATCGATAGCACATTAAAGTAGGTATTTTTGAACTGGTACATTTCATTAGTTCAAATATCAACACCAGCTTTTGCGGGAGTATACTTATATTCATGTCGTTCTCGGGAAGGACCAAGTGGGGACCACTGTTCCCACAGGATATAGGAAGGTACAAAATGTGTTGCGGATTAAGTATTGTCGCACTCCAAGGTTAAACGAGAATAAAAAGTATAAAAAGTAATTGACCATATGCCAGGAATGCGGTCAATGTTACCAATGGTAAAAAAATAAAATTCCCTATTGGGAACATTCAATTATATTACGTTGGCTACACTGAAATTTTGAATTCCCGCACAAACTAAATTAATTTCCATCTTTTTTTTTAATAATAATAAATAATAATAATTCCCACATTTGAAATTCGCACCTTAATTTATTATACAACATTGGAACTACCTTCTTTATCTCTGAGAACTACTAGAATGTATGTCAGTTTGTGCGGGAAATTCAAAATTTCAGGGTAGCTAACGTAATATAATTGAATGTTCCCAATAGGGAATTTTATTTTTTTACCATTGGCAACATCGACCGCATTCCTTGCATATGGTCAATTAATTATTAATAAATAAAGCTGTCTCCATACTTCTTTTTCTTCTTTCAACCAGAGCGAATTTACAGGTCCTGGTCCTGGACATAAGTTCGTATTAACCAGGTACTAGTATTAACGTCCAATTATGAGTCAGCAAGATTCGTCCACCATTTGACAATGATTATTGGACCAACACTTGCACAAATATAGCTTTATATAAATTCTATAATTCTTTTCCTTTATAAAAGGACCAATGGAGAAATACAGGAATATTTATATTTCGGAAATCCCATCTTGCCTCTCTTGGGCCGCTCCACCATGATTAAACTCGTGTCTCCATACTGTTATGAAATAATTAAATTGACTAATATTGTTAATATCTGACTGATGTGGTAAGTATGGTTGCTTAAGTATGTCGAATTTGGTTCTAGTTGTTTAAAATTTTTCAAAATATCCGATTTATTCCGATTCATTCCTATAGGAATGAATCGGAATAAATCGGATATTTTGAAAAATTTTATAAAAAGGGGTGATTCTCTCCCAAATGAACAGCTATGATTTAGGGATAAAGTTTTCTCGTCTCAAAAGAGTTGTTGGGTCATGGCCGGAAAGCTCTTTTCTTTCCAGCCACAAGTGTATGAATAATCTTTAAATGGGTAATATTAAATTTAAAAACCAATTAAGCTCTCATAAAAAGAAACTTGTGAAGAAATACCCTAGGACGTATTACCTAAATTTTCCGTAAATACTAATCTCTTTCCTTAGGCAATACCTATAATTTAATGTGTAGCAATGTCCCGTCATATGGTTTATATCAAAAATTTAAATCTAGTTTTAAGAAATAGATGTTTTACAATATTTAATATCTATTAGATCATTTTTCTGTATTACATGTATTGGCAAATTGAATAGAAACATGTCTTGTTTAAACTAATAATTATTCTTATAATTTAATTTTAACCCGTAACTACAGTAGAACTATACACAATTAAATGTCGGGGTCATGTTTGGCTTTAAGATAGTTACTATGGTAGGGTCGAATATGACCCCAACATTTAATTTTTTGTACCTCCACATGTATTTTGACTGACATGCTCAATTAAATAATCCCGTCTTAATAGTTAAATAATTGTAATTGTTACATTATATTATAAAAAAAATTAAAATTAAAACATTGTATTCAGTCGTTTTTTATTTGGACCCCAAGATATTAGTTACGGTTAATTCAATACAATATAATACAATTTGTTACATTGACATTTAACGGCGTTTATTATTTCTTTGTTATACGTTATCGTAGCACAAAATATTTTATTACTATATTTTATTACAATTATTGTAACATTAATAATTTGAGTCAATTTATGCTTGGATTCCATGTCGTGATCAATTAGCATTTGTCAGTTGCTAATAATTACTTATGTAATACACTACTGAAATATTGTTTCACAAAATAGGTGAATTACATTAACTAATATTTATTACCCATTAGTTCATAAATTAGAACGATCGCAAGAAATGTAAATATAAATTTAAATGGGTAGCAGCAACTGTCAAAAACACATTTATAATACGTATGTTGTACCTAATTAAAAGATAAAAAAAAACTTAAAAAGGTATTAAAGATTTTTTTTTATAATAGTTATTTGTTTTACAAGTGTTGAAAAGCGACTTTTTCATGCGAGTGTTTAAGTTGCCCACAAGGCCGTTAGGCCGAGTGTGCTAACACGAGCTTGAAGAAAGTTTTTCTCACAAGTGAAACACAATGTTTTTTCTCCGACCCTTTTATTTTTTATTATATTCAAATACAAAACAAAATAACCTAAAAACGTGTTTGTTGTAAAAGTAGAAAACAATTTCTGTAAGTTTCAGTTCTTAATATTTGAGTCAAACAAATTGTAAGAAAATTTCAAAGAAACTAAATTATTAATAACTAAAGAACATTTCTTTTATTTTTTTTTAAGTTTAATAAATATGGTTTAAACAAATGGTGTTGTTTGATTGAAAAAATTATTTTTCTTTGTGTAGGTACCCTTGGCATCGAAAGATTTCCCATGCAGTGTATGACATACACGTACACTTGTTTGTTTTTCAAATTTCCATACCTCAACGGCATTTATGCTACGGTTTGGTGTAGAAATGCATTTTACTAATATTTAAAAGATACAGCGTAACTGTAACTTTCGAGGTGTGTTCAGAAAATATCGGGAATTTTTGTTTTTTGAAACAAATATTTATTTATTCGTCTACATTAATTTTGTCGCCTTCAAAAAAGTCCCCATTGGATATTATGCACATGTGCCAGCTCTTCTTCCAATACTCGATCGAAACACTTCTAAAACTCGAACTTTGGGATAGCCTTTAGTTCTTTTAGCGATGCGCTTTTAATGTCATCTATGCTTGCAAAACGACGGCCCTTTAAGGTTCTCTTTATTTTTGGGAATAGGAAAAAGTCAGACAGAGGCATGTCTGGCAAATATGGAGGCTGGGGCATCATTACAGTATTTTTTTGGCCAAAAATTTTGTTCTAAATTTAACAATTTTTGAACAAATTTTGGTGCCACGCGTTTCATAACCAAAACATTCGAAAAAATTTCATGGGATGAGCCAATCGATATACCAACATCATCAGCTTCTTCTCTGATGGTTTATAACCATTTCTTCCACTTTTTCCATGGTGCTTGTGCGTTCGGGGCGTTCGTCATCTTCAACGTCTTCACGGCCATCTTGGAAACTCTTATACCACTTGTAAACTCTTGTTTTACTTATAGCAGATTCACTATAGGCCTTTGTTAACATTTCACATAATTTATTTCATTTTTAAGCAAAATTGAATACAAATTCTTTGATCCATTTCTTTCGAACGAACGAAAATCGCCGAGCTCATAAAACACGTCTAACCTTAGCGGCTGCCACTGACAAAGTAAACAATGAAAACAGCTAAAGTTTTAATCATACTTCGAGGGCATGTATACCAACATAATAAAGAAAATTTTATGACAACCGGACCCTCCGAACACGCGAAATTTAACAATTTCCGTTATTTTATGAACACACCTCGTACACAGGTGAGTTCGTACGGGCCACTAAATTTAATTTTGGTAAAAAATTCTTTTGTATTTGCTGTCATTTCATAGGGATAAGAACAAGGGATACACTAGGTCCGCATAACTCTGAACGCTGTGTTGCTGATTTTGGAGTGGTTTACTTTTGAAGCAAAACTCTAAGAATTTAATGTAAAAAATAAGTCAAAGCTCGAGAATGCTGTTATTTTATAGATGACTAGACTTACAGAAAAAATGCAAATATAATAAGATTTATATATTATTTTTCTAGACAAGAATTGTATACACAACAGCCTGTACGAAATCGCTTTGAAATTTTTTTTTCTGCGTTATGACCGTTTTAACTGAGGTATTAAGCACACCTGAGATAAAATAAATCTACATGTTCCATGTTCAATGGGACGTAGCTCCCTTATAAAGCAATTTTGACCCCAGGTTTTGAGTATGAGTATGAGTATAAGGTACGGATGGCTGGCCCCATCGGCATCACCTTACACTGATTTTCCAGAGTTATATTTTCCCTCTTTTAGTTCTCCTACGTATCCTTCATGCACATCATTACCTGTGTTTGATGGATCCGAATTTTCATCCCGGCTGGTAAATCCCTCTTAGGAGATAGTGGATGACAGTGTCGATGGTTAAAGCCTCTCCCGGAAGTTTGTCGCCGATTTAGGCTAGTGGAGTGCGGAACAAGGGTAGGAAACATTTTGGTTTTTGGGGGACATTAGACTGTCCAAAAACTAAGTAAAATCTGGAATCCCCCTGAACCCAGAATTTAGTAACACCAACATTTAATTGGGTGTGAGGTGTTTATGCAAATTGAGATTCGCGAAACTATACTGTTGACCAAAACCTTGTAGGTTAGGTTGTATGACCTTTTAGGCATTCTGGATTCAAAATGCAATGCTTATTGATCTATTCGTAAGTGGAGCGTACAGACACACGTCCGACGTATACTTTCCTGCATTTTTGACCCCACGTTTTTAGTACTTTTTTCCATATTTACAGCATATCTTTTACAATTTTTGGATAGAATTTAGACACCCTTTTTAACAGGACATAAAATATACTTAACACATTTTATTGAAGCTTAGGTGTGACGGGATCAAGGATTATCAATTCGCAAGGATTCCGACCGGTACACAACAATGTTGCCTGATTTTTTTTTTAATTTCAAGAATTTGAACAATAAAAAGTTTAAAGCAATAAGACATAGTTTACAAAAAATCTTGCAATATATCACATTGCTAATAAATATTTGGGTGTCTTAAACGAAATGTCTGAAAAAAACTCATTTTAAAGTTCGATGGATTATCTCGAAATATATGTATATGACATAATAACTCCGTAAATAACAATTAACATTCGACATCACAAAAAGCTGTCATTACCCATTTTCTAAATCTATCGTGCACATGAATCAATGTTTATACACAATACTCGTATAGGCCATTTTAAAACATCAGATATAATTCAACAATAAGTAAATAATTTTCTTTACTAAGAGTAAAAGCTGACCTTGAAATATTTATGTAAGAGTATTTTATGCATCTTCCGTAATCACCGCTATGCGCTATGCAACGCTGGGAGGTATGCCACGCTGCATTTACATTTTAATGTGTGAAACTTTTGTGTTTCTTGACTTTACTTGAATTTAATTAGTAATTATAAATTTGTTTATAAGATAATAGGTCATAATGCTAAGAAGTATTTTTTGCTGGGCTCAAAGATTAAATGCCGATGCGTAGAAGAGACATACAATTGAGCGAAGTACAAAAACACACTTCTCAGCCTCATGGCATACAACATTTTATCTTCTAGGCATAATTTAATTTGTTAAACACAACATAGAATGTATAGTTAAAATAATTATTAAAAGTAGAAAGTGAGGTTGGATTAGATCTGATAGTCGAATTTTTTTTTGGTCCAAACTGTTTTTAAAAATATTTTTATCCGATTGGTCTCAATTATTTTTACAGTCTAGAGTTTTTTTTATTAAAGATACAAGTTATTTATGTTATTGTCAGCTGTATACTGCCATAAAGATTACATGTTGTTTTAGTACCTTCGGCAATTTTTTATTTGTTAAAAAATGTCAATGTCAGATACGACACTTTGTGAAATTAACGACGATATAACCTTTTTGACAGCTGACAACAGACTAAACATTCTAAACGGCTAAAAATTTGCATAATGTTCATTTTTAAAACCAAAATTTTTAAATCACCTCGTACTTTACTTAATAGCGATAAATTCTTAATATTAATTAATAGATCGATTTTTTTACTCAGCACCTATTAACTATCGTTACAGATTATGCCATAATCATGATGCACGTCAAATATTATTATGGTTTAATTACTTTCGTTTAGATAGGTATTATTATTATCTGATTGGTCGTGACAAGGCGTTCTAAAGTCCTTTGTTAAGTTTATTGTTTACTTTTGTGTCTAAATTTATATTGTATTTCGGTTTTACATAATTTTATGTTATATAAGTTCAATGATTTTAAGGAAGAATTAAGTTTTAATATTTTACTCCATAACATGGCAAAAATACCAAGAAATGCCTATTAGCGTCTTTTTTCTGTGCTTTACAAATGAACTTGTTTTTCACACATATATGTACCGCTTATTAGCTATATTTTGTATAGATGACCGTTTCCTTTTTTGAGGGAAAATTTCTCGATTTGCCGTATTATTTTACCTTATGCGCATAGTCAGTTCATAAGTGGGGGTTTTAAAATATTGGCACGAAATAAATCAATAATATTTTCTTATTTCGTGTAACTTATGATACAAATTTTCAACAATAAAATATAGGTTATATCAAATTTTTAATCATTAAAAGCAAATTTTGCTTACATCGCGATGCATCGCCTAGGTAAATATGCATATTATGTAAAAGCCACTAAAAATCTCGTAAACACAATGAAAAAAAACAATGCCAAAATAATTGGTATACAACAGAAAACAAACCAAATGCTTAATTATAAAAATACGACCTTGCCAAATTGTTGCTGTTATAAACATGTCGTTATAAAATCTAAAGTTTTCTTAATAAAAGCATTGGTTTTGCTAGCTTGACGTTTTTTAAATTTGACTATAATATACAAATTGACTGTCAAATTGTAACAAATTTACGTTGTGCTCTGGTGCTCTAGTGCAAAACTATTCTTTCTGTTGAAAATTAACTATCAATGTCAGAACTTGATGGACCTTCAAGAACATGCTTCGTACCGCCACCAGGGATTCCCCTTTATGGCTTCCATTTTATTTTTTAATAAATTAATAAGGATTTATAGGACACATCAATTTTTCTTAAGAATAATCTCTTTATGCCCATCCAGATCTAGGCGTCTACATATGGAGGCGCTACAATAAATAAGTACGTTTTTACAAATATGTTTTGTAAGTTTGCAAAATGTTTGCGAATGCTTATTCCTCATTCCGGTAGCGGTTTTGTTCTTATGTCGTCATATAATTTATGTGTAAATTTTGTAACATTTTTTGTTCAGTTCTGATATTCTATATACGGTCCTAACAAAAATGTGTGCACTTCTATTTCCTTAGATTATGTACATGACCAATAATTTGTAAAATAAAATAATAATTTTTTCTGTTATATAAATATAAAATTTAATAAATTAAAGTATTTCATATATGTAAGTTTTTATAACGCCTAACAAAATAAACTAATAAACAAATTATTTAACAAACTTATACATGATTCTTATATAAGTACAAATGTTACCTGCATAAAGAAAATATTACCTAAATAAATGATCCATGACAAAAACTTGACGAGGAAACTAAATTTTTAAATTTGTGTGATCGTAATCGCAATTTATCTCTTAGTTACGGGAACAGAAAATTAAGAACACCTTAATGCTTCCTATTATTGGATAATGATAACATTTCCTGAAATCTAAATCCTTTAGGTTTACAGGCTCCTATTTCATTCCCACGTGTCTGTAATTGTATTGTGGTATGAAATCGGCACTATTAAGGTAATTCAAATTCAATTTTGGTTAGATTTTGATTCGACAAAGTGTGGAGTATGGCGGATGATAATACATGATGGTAAATAATATATATATATTTGTAAACTAAAATTAACTAAACAATTTTTTTTATTAAAGAATGTTTAGTTTCTTTTAAGTACAGACAAAATTATCTGCATAATCGTTGTTTTGATGTTTTTTGTATTTATATTCCAATTGCGTTTCACGAACTCTAACTTATTTATATTTTTATATACTCCTACATTGACAAGCTGTGTCTTTATGCCATTTTAGTCACGCGCTAAAGTTAGCCATAGTGTCTTTTGGGGCATTTTAGTCACGGGCTGAAATTACCTTTATTATAAATTGCGAAAAAAAGAGGTTAAATTCCTCAGTTGTCAAATATTTAACAATTAAAATTGGCTTTAAATTATTATTTGTGTTGGACGTAAATAAAGTATAGTATGCAACTCGTTTTATAAATTTCTCTAGGCACTCGTTTTTATTAAAAACTCGCTCGCAACCTTCGCTCGTGCCAAATTAAACTTGTAAATAAAATAACGTTTATAAAACTTTATACATAATATACTATTATCTACTCCTACATTGACAAGCTGTTAATGGCATTTTAGTCACAAGCTGAAGTTAGCAATAGCAATCCTTCTTTGTGTTCATCGTAGATGTATATAGTATGGAATTCGTTTTATAAACTTCTCTAGAAGTCGAAAGCTTCGCTCGTGCCTAATAAAACTCGTAACTCGTTTTAGTCACGTGCAAAAGTTAGCAATAGTGGCTTTTGGGCATTTTAGTCATGGGCTAAAGTTGGCTTTGTTATATATAAAATAGGGAAATCGTAACATTTTTGGGATATGTATTTAAAACATACCAACAGATTTAAGGATGTAAAAAACACTGTGTTTCGTTTGCTAATTTTGAATCGACAGACTGACAGAATGTTGGGCCTCATCAGTTTTGGGTAGCCATGTGTTGTGAAACACGTCTCAAATAAACTGCAGTAAACAAAAGTTTTATCTACCATCCAACATACTAACAGTTATATTAGTATACCATCCAACTCAGAGCCAAAGTGTAATTACACTATTACATTATTAATAAGTCCACTTTTTTAAAATTACGATTTTTCAATACATATGTCAAAAAAATTAGTAAGCCAGCACTAAATTCTGCTTACCATTAGAAAAAGCGGAAAATGTAGGCAAGAAATGTGTAATGTTAAAAAGTGGACTTTGTTTCTACCTACTATAATATTATTATTATATTATAATCTTATAAGGTAAATAAGTTAATTTCCCACCCTTTGGATAAACAAATAATAATAAACGAGATCTACTTCTTATTTGTTATTATTATTTTTGGTAAAATTGTACAATAAGACAATGCCATGTTATTAGCACTGTATACAGGGTGGACCAAGTCAGCTAAATTGGAAAAAACTTATTAAAATGAAATTTTAAATTAACAAAAAAAAATCTATTAAAAAATCGTATAACTTTGTTATTCCTGGGAATTTAAAAAAAAAGGTTTATATGTAAATATAGGTACAAATTTAAATAAATAATTATGTACATTTATGTACCTTTTCATGTAATCTGTAAGGATGGTACCTTAAAATATAGTGGCGAAGAAATTGGATGAAAATTTTTTTAAAAATAAGAACAGCGGTTTTTTTTCCAAATTTCAAGTTTAATTTTAATGAGCTTGTCATTATAAACAAATACATAGTTATATAGGTATATAGATTTCCACACTTCCGGACCCCAGATCCCAACTGTATTAAGTCTACTTTTTTTAAATTAAGTTATATATTTTTTGCCTACGTTTTTTCGTTTTTGATACATCAAGCACCAGAGCACCAAGGAAAAATTTGTCGCTTGTAAAACAAACAGAAAAACAATATTCACCATCTAAATTCAGAAAACTTTGGAAACACATTATGACATACAATATTTTGGTTTTGCGATCTTGGCTTCTTGGACATATAGAACATCTGCCTAAGAGCTTTGCAATCTTAGCAGGTGGAACTGAGAGATTGTCTTGGATAAATTTTCCAATTTTTGGACGGGTTATCCTTCCTTGCTATTATATAATCCTGGATTAGCTCAAGTCCAAACAATTTGATAAACAATCTAATGGGGTTTAAAATCTTAAATGTTTTCTCCGTCTATTAAAATAATAAATTATCTGATTAAAAGAATTCCCAAATAAAAATTACCTTTATTATCAAATAAAACAGATATAAATTCAAATAAGCAGAATGACCAATAATTGTTTTATTTTTCTTAATAACTATTTTGCATACACAGCAACTTTATCCAAGAAAATAGTATGCAACGTTTATAAATGAACCATACCAGAAAATGTAAGATGCTGTAAAATAAATTATTCACATTCTTATACCCGCATACAAATCTAAAATATTTAACAAAACCAAAATGACAAATTATCCACACATGCAATAAATCCTAATAAATACGATTTTTAAAAATATAAATAAAAAAAATCTATACGCAGTCTTGCAAAATGGAATATATTATAATAAAACACATAAATGCAAGTGTGTTATGTAAATTATAATTAACAATATTATTAATGCATTACACTTTGTGACAGACAAAAGGGTAACTTTCCAAAGCTTATATAGGCGCTAATTTTATTAACTGATCTTAGTTCTTGTGATATATCTGTATGTTGCGCATTATGAAGATATTAGTGAGTAGATTTTTCTGAGTGATTTGGTGATTAAGTGAATTTAATAATACATGAACGATTTCTATTATTTTTAGATATTAGTTTTTCTAGTTGGCTTTTCAAAAGCCTCAGTGGAAAAACGAAGTATTGGTCATGGTTTAGAATTGGGAGGCCATGGTTTGGAATTAGGTGGACATGGTTTAGATCTGGGTGGTCATGGAGGAATTGAATTGGGAGGAGATATTGGAGGACACCATGAAAAAATTGAAACAATTACATTAACCAAAAAAGTACCATATTTGGTACCACATCCTGTACCAGTCGAAGTTATTAAACACGTCCCAGTGCCATATGAAGTAAGTTTTTACCAATTCAAATAAATTACACTAATAATTTTGTAATTAGGTTAAAGTAAAAGTACCAGTACCACGCCCATACAAAGTATGGGTACCAAAACCATATCCAGTGGTTGTGAAAAAACATTATCCGGTTGTTGTTGAAAAACCGTATCCTGTTGCTGTTAAGGTACCTGTAAAGGTACCATATCCAGTCAAAGTACCAATACACGTCCCAAAACCGTACCCAGTATGGGTAGCAAAACCATATCCTGTAAAAGTAAAGGTACCTGTTTATATTGAAAAGAAAATTCCAATTCACATTCCTGAACATAAGGAGGAAGAATCAGGAGGAGATTTCAAGTTTGGAGGAGGGGACGAAGAGGAAAAATGGTGGTAATTAAAATAAACTGTTTTTGTTGTTGTTTGTTATTATTATTTTTACTGATTTTTCCTTTTTTCTAATAATAATGAGTTTAATGGCTAATAAAGGAAAAAATTGTGCCAAAAATGTTCTACTATCTTCGTTTTGTTATTTTTTGTTATAGTACCTATCTTTGTTTGTTTGGACTATCTTTCTTTCAATAAAAATATTTCCATGAAGTAGTTTTTATTTATCCACTTATACGTTGGTATACTTGAATAAATATACAGGGGCGCACAGAGGGGTGGGGGGCAAGCAGGTTAGTTAGCTCCGGTCCCCGAACATTAGGCACCAAAGTAGAATTTGTTTTGAATTGAAATTAAAATTTTACCTAAAAAAATCAATTTTTTAAATACCATAAATATACCTGGAAAAAAAATTGCTTTAAAATATCAACTTTTTATATTATGAAATAAATGGTTAGGACCCCCTCTAAGAAAGTTTACCACATGCCTTGCAGGATCTCTGGGCGTCCGTAAATAACCAAAATGTGAATGTTCTTAAATATAATTATATAATAGTATACTATTTTTGTTTAAACATATTTAATATTAATAAAGTAAAGCTACTATTTGGATTAAGTACCTACATTTTCTTTGTATGTATAAGACGCCTATTCGGTATATTTTATTTAAAAATATAAATAATTCCAAACCACACTTATAGGCAATAAAAACTAAAACAAAAGGTAATTTTTGTCTTTTGGGTTTAATATGTTTAAAATTAAGGATTTTACACAGAATCTGGTGTCCTATAATTATAATTATTGCAATATGGACACCAAGATAATTATCTTACAAAGCTCTAAAAACATACCAAGTGATTACTTTTATTTTATCATTATTGTAAAGCAGTTTTAGAAATCCATGCTGAGTTGGGCTAAAAAGTGAACAAGCCTTAAAACATATTTTTTTACACAGAACTCAAAGACCTTGAAAAGGGTTGGAAGTAAGCTTATACATTAAATATAATCAGTGTAGGGTCATTATTTTTTACTCTATGGTTTTTTTAACTGGTTATGGAATATACCAGCACTTAATGAGATAAAACAAAATTCCAAATAATTAATAAACTAAATTTTTTATCACATTTGCTAAAATTTTATTTATTAGCTTGCTATAATATAACTTAATATAATATAACTAATATAACTTATTATTTTAAATATTACATGAGAATTAAAAAAAAATTGAAAATTTAAAAAGATAATTTTGCTGTTTGCTTTAAAATATAGAAACAAACTTTTATAAAAAGGAGATCAGAGTGATGAATATTAAACTATCCCTGGACAGGTTGTATACTTCATAACATACACTTATTAATTTTATATCAAATTTTAAGAAAAGTTTTACTTTATTAGAATATGAATTATTAATAAAATTAGAGCGAAAGTATCGCTTTAATTTAATTAATAATTAATATATCAAAAGCCTTGTCTTGTTAATTTATGTAAATATAGACCAGATGTTCTCAACTTTACAATGGGGCCCCGCTAGTTTAAATTTTGGGGTAGTTCAAAAAATTGAGTGGTTTTATCAATAAATTTATCAAATTAAACAAACTTTTTATATAAATAACTATTTGTTCAAATTGCATTTAAAACTATCTAGATGAGAATACCCAATATATTAAAACAGTTGCTTAAAGAATTGGTATGTACTTACTAATTGGTAAGTCGAAATAATAAATATAACCCTATCTGAATTGTATATCACCAAACAACTAATTAATTAATTAACCTATGCATTGAGGTCTCTGTATTCCACAGATATCTATAACCAACATGTTTCCTTATTGCATCAGAGCAAAAATAAGTTTAAGAAAGTACTTTAAAGAAAATTCGTAATAATGTAATAAATAAAATAAAAGCAAATTTGATATTACAAACACAAAATTATTGTGGCGCATTAGATATGCACTAGTTTTTCCAATGCGTAGCTTCGGCAGATATAAGCAAAGAATTTTATGAAGTATAATTATACATTTATGCAATAAACTTTATTTTGCATTGGTAATGTACTGTGTTCAAAAATTGCTTTGTATTAATCAGGCATATAATTTTATTTTTACTATTATCTTTTTATCTAGTCTTAAGGCTTTAACATTCAAGGACTAATATAAAAAAATACTATTTTAAGATTTATTTCTTAATATAATAATGTGCTTATTTCCACATTTCCTTAACATTTCGTAACATGTGTTGCATTGCTATAATTTAATTGCGCTAGTAAAAACACAATAACAAATTTGATTATATTGTTTAGATTTATTTTGATAAATATTCTTTTAAGTGAACCTTATAAGCTATATCTTTGCAAAAAATTACATTTTTTTGAAACAAAGCAAGATATGAAAACAATTCAACAGACAAAAAAGGATATTTTTAGTTGCATAATCCGAAAAAAATTTAAAAATTACCAGACACTCAGTGGGGTATTATTTTTTGCCAATATTATTTGTTAAGGGGCCCCCTGAGACGTCACTGGACGTAATAATTTTAATCTAGTTAGCGCTACACGAGCGTTTTATCACTAAAATTATCATTACCCGAATTAAATGAACATCTGCTAAAGCATATTAAAAATATTTATAATTAAAATACTCGTTAAAATTATTAAAAAAAAAAACTTAACCCCAAATATCTCCGTTTATGTTGGATTTATCAAAAATTTGTATGGGACATAATTTGATCAAAAATTAATTTAAAAGTACCTGCCATCGAAAAAATTATTTGCACAGTGGCGCCACCTACATCTTGTATTAATCAAACACATTTTTTACGCAGTTGTAAAGCCAATTGAATACGTCAATGCAGAAACTGAATATGTCCTACCTATCTAGTTTTGAGATAAATAAGAAAAACTGAACAGAAAGTGGACATATGTTCTGGACATATTCAGTTTCTCTACTATATTAACGCCTTTGTATATTCTAGATTACCGTGACATGTGAAATTTCTACGCCATTCGATCGGGCTCCCTTTACTTATAGTAAATCCATGTTTAACTCAATAGCCCTAAAAAGTGGACATATTCAGTTTCTGCATTGACCTATTCAATTATAGAGGCTAAAAACTGACGTTTACAGAATTTAAATGTCACTTTTAGTTTTCGAAATAATTGGCCTGGGAGTTTTTATTGAAACACCCTGTATGTTCAAGTTTACCAATTGTGAGGTTAGAATTCCTCCCCAGCCTGTTATTCCATATGTTATATTGCTCTCTACAAGGGCGTGAAGGAATATACATTTTTTACCGATCTTCTTGTTTAGATTACTTTTCAGAATACCTTAAAGCTGAATTTCGTTATTGGAAGCTCTAATTCCATATCTCACTTAAACCAAGCTTACACTTTTATTTCAGAGTTCTTAGAAAAAGACGTATCTTAAGCACTGCGCATATTACTTGAAAAATAGTATCTTTGCTTTTAAAGGAAAACCTTGTCGTTAGTTATAATTGCTTTTTGGTTGTTTTCTTTGCAGTTTAAATTAATTTTTAAATTAGAACCTATTTAAAAAATTCTTTCATAACTTTGTTGACAATGAAATATTTTTATTAACATTAAAAATATAATAATTTCATAAAATTTTCTATTTCTTAAAAATTTTGTACACACCACATAAAATAAAATTTACTACATAATGTAATTAAAATTGTTTCAACACTTAAGAAGTTAATTTTTAAGCCTATTCATCATTAAGAATCTTATGTAAATGTATTCTTACAAATTTGTTGTGCATACCTGGTATACCGGTAGATTTAAAGTGAGGAAATATTTTAGTATATATGATGAATTTTGGCAAATTTAAAATCAGTTTGTGTTCAGAATTGGATTAATTAACAACATGAGAATATTTGTAAGTACAAAAATATAATATAATGTAATGTAATTTTGTCAATTATTTGATAATGTATACGTACATTATTTACATGGAGTGTATCTTAAGGTGTGAATTTAACCATAATAATTATTTATACAATGAACATTGACTATCAAAAATTATAAAAATTATTTTTTGGATTCAGGCAAATTGTTTTAAATTTTATTAATGTATTTATTTATATTGTCAGATAACTCTTTGTGTGGCTTCTTTGGCCATTGCTGGCAAAACTGAAAACAAACAAACCAAACGTGGTTTGGAACTTGGAGGTTTTGGAGAATCATATGGTCATGATCTTGGTCATGATTTTGGAGGAAGTCATGGATTAATTGATTTGGGTACCAGCTATGGAGGTGACTTTGGTCATGATCACGGCAAAGTAGAAGTTAATACCATAACCAAAAAAGTGCCATACTTGGTACCACAACCAGTCCCATACACTGTTGTCAAACATGTCCCAGTTGCATACAAAGTAAGATATATTCTTTATTAAAACATTTTTATTACCTTGTAAGTAAATTACTATCATTGAAACTAAATCCTTTACGAAAATTTAACTTATTTTCTAATTTAATTAATATTTAAAAAATATTTAGAGCTTCACTAATGCATCACCTATACTGAAGATTCGATATAAGTAATGTTTGAGTGTTAATACTAAGGTTATGTTTTTAAGGTTCCAGTGAAGGTAGATGTTCCAAGACCATACCACGTATCCGTACCAAAACCATACAACGTTTATATAAACAAGCCTGTACCATACACAGTACACAAACCAGTACCTTACCCAGTCAAGGTCGAAGTTAAAGTGCCATATGCCGTAAAAGTCCCAGTTCATGTACCAAAACCATACGCTGTTGAGGTACCAAAACCATACCCAGTCAAAGTACCATACCACGTTATTGTTGAAAAGAAAGTTCCAATCCATGTCCATGAGGAACATCATGACAGCGGGTTGAGCGGATGGGATTTCGGTGGACATAGCAAATGGTAGGAAACATTTCTACTAAATGTTTTATGTGTGTTTTTGTATGTGATACGTAATTTATGTTTAAATCAGAAAATAAATTTATTTATATAATTTTGTAGTTTGTAATTTCCTTATAAATTTGAAAAAACCCCATTCGTTCAAATTAAGTATTTATTTTAAATAATTATAATATATTTTTTAATATTACTTAGATTAGTAGTAAAAAGATTTTTCTACAAAATACTAAATAGTATGTTGTGCAACGAGTAGAGAAAATGATCGAATTCTTGCCACGCTTGCTTCGCTCGCGTGTCAAACAAATGGTCTTTCATAATCAAATGAAAAATTAAATAAAAGCACTTGTTTAGAAATGATTTGATTTTAATTGTATTGTTAACACAACAATGACAAGTTTTGGTTTCGAGGTTAGGTTCCTGAAATTGTTTTATATCTATTTTTTTTAAATTATTTGTTTTTATTTCAAATATGAGAATAATGTTGAAAGGATAGTAATGTAAGTATGTATCATCTGTACGGATGACAATGATACATACATATTTAGATATTTTTTTAATCCATACATTTTGCGAAGGGTTCTATACTTGTATGATTCTACTAGTGTGACAATATTTTCATTATATATGGGAGGGGGTGTACAAAACCAAGCTGAAAATGTTCAAACATTTAATAATACAAGAAACGTAACAATTAAATATAAAATTTTTACACAATAGGTACTAAAACAAATATCGTTGCACTAGAAATAAAAAGTATTACCTTATATCAAAAATTCTAAAGAACTATAGTTATCTGCTTGTATGAGCTCTTATCCGGCCTGTAATAAAGTCATTATCCAACGAGTTTAGCATTTTTTCCACGCTTATTGCAACAAAAGAATTGTAAGGTAAGTGTAAGTATACACATTTACAGATTTACAAATGATACTGTACAAGAACTTTGTAACAACAGACTGTATAATCCATACAATTTTTGCAACTTTAACATGTAATATTGGAAGTTTATGGGTCTTCTTTTTTAATGTATCTGCCTAACCCTTTTTTCATATCTTTATTATTAAAAACAAGCACCGAATATTCATAATCAACCGAGTTTTTTATTTAGTCCCAACTCTTGTTTATACTATTGTAAAACAACTTAAATAATTTTAGTAATTTCTATGTCCTGTTAAATAATAAAAATAATAAATGTTAAACTATCCTCCGTATTTCAAACTATGGCTAAATTTAATAACAAATTGGTATTTTCTTCTCTATTACAAATAAGTATGAAACGTGGTCTATTGATCATTAATAATTATTAATGATTATGAGAAAATATGTTTAGTATTTATAAAGAATTTAAGCAATTAAAAATTAGTTTATGTAGGTATATATTTTTATTAAGTAAGTTAAAAAATAATGTACCAACAATTATTTTAAATTATCTCTATTTAGTTTAATTTTGTCAACCAGTGTAATTTAACATCGACCAATAAGGCTTTTTATTCACGGTTACCCTCTTTCCTCATACCCCTGTGCTATTATCCACATCAAAAATGCATCTCGCCATACATACCAAGAGATTTAAACCATTTCAAAAATAAAATAATTTATGATGAAATTTCAAACCTTACTAAACACAAGATACAGAAAATATCAATTATATACATTTTAAGGTTTGAACATTCTTATTGGTAAGCTCGTTATAATTATAGGTTCTGGATTTCAATAATTTTTAAGTATATTTTTTTTTGTATAATATATTATCCATATAAAACAATTTAACAAAATATGTATCACAATGTATCAAAAATTGAGCAAAAAGACCCAATTGAGGTTAATAATGTCCATGTCCACCAAAATCGTGTCCTAAACCGTGTCCTCCATATTCCGAACCATAATGAGATTCAATATGAATTGGTACTTTTTTCTCTACAACAACTGGGTATGAAACCTTAACTGGGTACGGTTGTGGAACTTCGACAGGGTATGGTTTGGGTACGTGAATAGGAACTTTAACTGGGTATGGTACTTTGATAGGAACCTTTACTGGATATGGATATGGTTTGGGTACTTCTACTGGATAGGGTTTTTCAACAGTGACTGGGTATGGTTTTGGTACATGTACAGGATATGGGCGTGGTACATCTACTGTGTATGGAACCTGTAATACATTAATTATAGTATTGGTATTTAATTAACATTAAATATTACCTTATATGGTACTTGTACATGCTTGATTACTGGGTAAGGCACTGGGTGAGGTACTGGGTATGGTACTTTTTTAATAATAGTATTAACATGATGATGATCCTCTAAACCTCCTCCATAACCTCCCAACCCCAACCCATGTCCTCCATAATCTCCCAGTTCCAAACCACGTTTAGTTTGTTTTTTATCTTCCTTTGGTGCCTCCTCGGCAAATGCCAGTGAAATAATGCTCAGTAAAATCTTTAAAAAAAATAATAATCCCAAGTTATTAATATTAACACTTTATTAAAAATTAATATTAGTAAATTACTCACAAGTAACTTCATATTGCTTCTAAACACAACTGATGATTATGCGTGTACAATAAACTTTATATATAAGTGAAAAAATTGTTACCAATAATAACTTTCCAAAACATACCCTGTATTTTGTGCAATTAAAACATTAGTCAACATCGACAATTGAACTGAAACATTTATAGAATTTATATATTTTATATCTATATTTTTTTGGATTAAAAATGCATTGAAAAATAATCTAAATTAACGATTTTAACACACTGTCAGCACAAAAGAAGTGCCAATGGGAAAACACTTTTATAAAAAAATACATTTTAACAAAGCCATAATACCACTTTCGAATATGCAGTTTCCCCATTTTTTTTTAATTCAAATTTTCTGGGCGAAAAAGAGAAAAAGACAGTGCTCGTTCGTGTAGTGTTTCTTTGTAACAAAATTTACGTGAATTTTGATTGATATGCTGTGCTACAGACATTAATACAATTTTAAAAAGTTTTGATGGACCTATAGGTCCACATTGATACAATTTTAAATATGTAAATTTATAATATTATGTATCAAGTATCAAGTTTGATAAACGCCATTTTAAAAACAAATTTAATTAGGGCACGAGCTAGCTTGCGAGCACTTTTGTGACAAATACCTATTATTATCTAAAAAAAATATAAATTAAATATTTGTATAGAGCGACATCTATAATACAATTGAGTAACCAACTTGGAAATATTAACGGTAATTTGTATGGGTTAATCAGAATGCATCCCTTGAAAATGGACAGTTTAATCCGATATAGAAGCAGTTTTTCACAGTGAAAGTAAAGAAAATGTTTTATTGACACTCCAATCTGTAAAGTTAAATGTCAAATTTTTATGTGTAAATTAAAATGTATCCCTGAAAAATGAACCATTTAATTCGTTATATGTAGAAGCAGTTTTTTACAGTGAAAGTTAAGAAAATGTTTTATTGGGGCTCCACGGTGGAGTCTTCACCAAAACTTATGTTAAATCTAGGTTAATGCAGGCTAAATTAGAAGTTTAGTACAATGTTCATATAAACTTTTCAAATGTTGTATTAAGATTATAAAATAATGTTTATAATGTTATTTTATAAGGGAGCTTTATTTAAAAAGATTTGACAACTGTCAACTAACTTAAAACTAACTTCAGCCCGTGACTCAAAACCTGTTGCCAAGTTCAGCCCCTAAATAAAACGTCATGAAGACACAACATGTTAATAAAAAGGTCACAGTGTCATGGAAACATGTGGGAGGGAGTAGAAAAATATATTTGCAAGACATTTTTTTTAATAATAATTATTACTTGGATGCAAAAAGAATTTCAAAATGTTTACTAATGTTTTCGCCTGAAAATATTTTGAAATATTTATTGATGGCATGCTTCGGGATGAAGATTTAGCATAAAAAACCGACCAACCGACCAACATAAGACAAAGTACAAATTACATTTACCTGTTGATAGAACAAATGTGCACAGTAGTTAAAAATGAAAAAATTGTGTAAAATCGATATATATATATAAAAATATCACACCTATTATGAATCAAAAGGTCTATATAGAGATTATACTTTATTTGTACCTTCATGCAAATAAATTATTATTATTTTTAATACTAAAATTAAAAAAATATTTTACAAGATCTTATCATATCAAAAAAATTGACCGATATATTTTCGGTTTAGAAAGGGTTAAATAATATTTTATTTGCCGTGTCCATAGTTATCTGCTCGCCATTGCTATTATTTTAACTCCGTTATTATTGTTGCTACAGTTTAATTAGTAGACTGATGTAATTTTTTCTTCCGAATAAAATGGCGTAAACAAAAAATAAGTTATTACTGCACATCAAAAATAAACAATTAATAAGCACTTGAACTTTATGATTGTGTTAAAATAAAGTAAAGGAACTCGGTTATTTCAAAAACAATCAGAAAGTTTAAGTGCCTATTAATTTTATTAGTTTATTTTTAGAATAGTTGCAGAAATATTTTTTTTTAATTAAATTATTTTAAAATATGTAAAAATATAGTTTCCCATAAAAAAGGTTATTTTTGTTAATATGTGGAAACCCGGCGTATAATTATTTTTATGATTAATTTTAATCAGAAGAAAAAACGCCAATTATTTGCTTATTTCACCAACTTCAATAATATCGGAGTTAGCAATGGAGAGCAGATAACTTTGGACATGGTGTATAAATTTTCCTTTGTTTGATGATAACAGTCTGACAGACTAGCGCAGTCAAATTCTATGGATTTTGGGTCGCTGAATCCGAATCCGTGGTAGGAATTTTACCATCAGCCTAACTTAAAATTTCTGTAGATGTATAATTGTATAATGTATTTGTTTTTGTTTTCATAAGCCAATCGAGACTAATTAATCAAAAACTAAATTGATTTAGTGACAGGCAAAATATTATAAAACATAATTATTTATTCTTAAATTTATAGTATTTAAATGAGGAAAGATAAAGCTTATAAAACAAAAATTTGTCCACCACAAACTTTAAATTTATGTATTCTTTATATATATTTTATGATCAGTAATTTAATAAAATACAGTTTCTCTGTACAAAATATATTAGGCATATAAAACAGTTAAAGAAAATGTATATCACAATATATTAACAAGTAGGCAAATTGTTCCAAGTCAGTTTAATAATGTCCATGGCCACCAAAATCGTGTCCTTCCAAACCATGTCCTCCATATTCGGAACCATGATGAGATTCAATATGAATTGGTACTTTCTTTTCAATTACAACTGGGTATGGAACCTTAACTGGGTATGGTTTTGCTACTTCGACTGGGTATGGTTTGGGTACGTGGATAGGTACTTTGACTGGGTATGGTACTTTGATGGGGACCTTTACTGGATATGGATAAGGTTTTGGTACCTCAACTGGGTAGGGTTTTTCGACAGTGACTGGGTATGGTTTGGGTACATGCACAGGGTATGGGCGTGGTACATCTACTTTGTATGGAACCTGTAATATATAAAATAAAAAATTGGTATTTAAATGAACATGAAATCTTAAAGTAAACCTACCTTGTATGGTACGCTCACATGCTTGATTACTGGGTAGGGCACTGGATGAGGTACTGGATATGGTACTTTTTTGACGATGGTATTAATATGATGATGATCCTCCAAACCACCTCCATAACTTCCCAATCCCAACCCATGGCCCCCATAACCTCCCAATTCTAACCCATGGCCTCCATAATCTCCCAATTCCAAACCACGTTTGGTTTGTTTTTTATCTTCCTTTGGTGCCTCTTCAGCAAATGCCAGTGAAGTTATGGACAAAATTAACTAAAATTATATATTTTTTTAATTCAAAAAATTAATATGTGTTTGATAGTAAAATAATATAAAATATCACTCACAAGTAACTTCATATTGCTTCTAGACACAACTGATGATTACGTTCATGCAATGAACTATATATATACAAGTGCATGTAATGTTAGCAACAAAAACTTTCCAAACCTACCCTTTTTTTCGCTTAATTAAAACGTTAGTCAACATCGACAATTGGACTAAAACATTGTAAATAAATTGTTTAATATTAATTAAAAATGCACTGTTGTAATGTGGATGCACAGGAGGCAATTGATGTGTAACCATATCGTATTTTTTTAATTATGGATAAATATTTTATAACGATATTAAACGATAATTTAAATATTAAAATTGTAGATTTTTTCTTTTAATATAAGACACAATTATAGTTTACATATTTTGTTAATTTGGAAGCAAGACAAACCTCTATTGGATTTAATGTACATGGCAAGTGGAAAATTTACTACTTTAAACTGAAATAATGGTTATATTTTTAAAAATAATATAATTATTTAAAAATAAATATTATTTATGAAAGACAACTTCGACAACGTCGTGCAAGTCTGAAATCCCTTCTATCTCTAGAATTTTCGCACGAATTTCACGGGTAATTTTAATCTTTAATAATTAATTCATACACATTAAATTTGATGTTTCCCTAGGATAAATTAAATGGTGTTATGCAACAAGGAACCAACCCTCGTTTTTAGCAAACTCAGATAGTTTAAAAATTTAGGTGGTTTCTTCGTTACTTTGTTAATTTTTAGTTCAACATTTTAATTTTATTTCTAAATCGCTTATTTTGGTTGGTTCCTTGTTGACCAAATGAAACTGGTGATTATAAACTATTATATTTGTATATATAAATAGATATAAACCATGCATCTTGGTGCTCTATTGAGATTTAAAAAGTGGGTTTGCATAGTTATGCATTCCATGATTTTAAGATGCCTCTATTATATTAATACATTATTTATATATTTTTTTTAATTTTAAGGGTTGGTTTCAGGTCAATAGGGTCCAAAATTTATTGTAGATAAAAATCCAACTATTTAAATAATTTTTATCCAAGTAAGTTTTATATTTTACAATTAATTTGCTTATAGATTTCTTCAATTATTCCTGTTTATATGAAACCCAAAAAATAACTAAAAGACATGGAAAAGGCAGAAATAAACGTCAAATAACCTTGTTGACAGGATTTTGTCATTTTTGTCTATGGATCTATATAATTTTACTCCCAAAAACTGCAGTAACTGTGGGGTTACCTCACAGACCACCAAAACAAATGGACGGATTTGTTTACGTTTAAAAAGCGAGTAAAGCATAGTTTTACATTCTAAACACCGTCGAAAGAAACACGGCTTCCAACGTTGTCAGAAGTATAGATTACACGCCTTTTTGGACGTTCATGATGAACGGTTCATCATAACATAATGAACATTAATAATTACCAGTAATTCGTTTGAATAATAAAAAAAATTGTATAAAGGATTTGTTCATCCTTTTCTTTAGATATATTTCTCTATTTAAATAAAGTAAATCATTTAATAATTATTAAAATTAAATATTAACAACGTTGGTAAATTCGTCATATTTGACAGCATAGAAAAAGGTTGACAGCTTGTTGTTTTGTGTTTTCGTTTGTGTATTTCTATCGTGTTTAAGTTAATTATGGAGTTTAAATACATTATTTTTTACTATAAATAACAATACAAAATATCGTTTGTAAGTACCTACCTACTTATTATTTTTTTAATCCCAATACGTCACTGGAAGAAAACATAAAATTCTATCGCCAATTTAACGCTTAGACTGTGGCCGTTTGTTGACGTCACTGAAAGAAAACATAAAATTCTATCTCCAATTTGACGCTTAGACTGTGACCGTTTGTTGACCGCAAACAAAGCATTGTTATTGAATGGCAATGCGCCGTCCATTTGTTTTGGTGGTCTGTGGGTTACCTTGCTAATAGAGTTTGAACGCTATAAGCAATGATGGTAACATAAGGACATTTTCTCTTCAAGTATACCTTATAGGAAAAAAAATAAAACTCCAAGACCTAAAAAAAATATTTGTCTTAAACTACCATAAATAATAACATGCACTTTTTCTGGTTTTTAAATATTATCGGCACATAGTCATAAATTCACTTAAAATGAAATGTTGTTTTTTTTGTTGGCACAACTTTTTTTAATTATTAGGATTTGTTAAATAGTGTTATTCTTATTTAAGTTGGACTAATTTTGCGATTGAGTGTTTTGTTTACCATAGAAGAATTTGTAGTTAATTTTAAATAAAAAAATATTTCAATAACTTATTTTGTTTATTTACCACATAAAATTAATATGTTTAATATAATATTGCAATATTTACTTATGGCTCAGTAGATGGGAACAAGATATATTTTCATAAGTGGTTGAAACAATGAGGCAATCAAAGATAATATCTTAAAATGCAATAAAAATTTATGCTCAATGAGCATAAAATACATATTTGGAATAAGTAAGTAGGTAATATTTATTTGTATTCTTTTTAATAATCAGTTGTTGGGAAATGTGCAATAAAAGTTTTAATAAGGACCAAATTCTATTTTTAACAAATAACAATTAACAATTTTTTAATATAGGTACTACAAATTTAAACGTTTGATGGTCTTAATTTTTGACTAGTAAGGTTTAAGTAATTTTGAAAAAAAATATTTAATGGTTTACTACCAAAACTTGTGACCATGACCATGACCAATATCATGATTTCCAGAAAAACCAATCACTTTATAGCTCTCTCCACCTTCGTGTCCTCCCCCAACCACAACTGGATATGGAACTTTCACTGGATATGGAATTGAAATTGGATACGGTTTTGGAACACTAACAGGCACTTTCACTGGATAGGGAATATGCACTCCTACTTTAACAGGAACTGGTACTGGTCTATCTACAGGATATGGTACTGGAACCCTTTTTTCGACAGGAAATGGGACTGGTTTTGCTACATGTACTGGGTAAGGCTTCGGTACGTGGACTGGATATGGTACCTAAAATAATTTTCAAATATACTTTTTGTAAACGCCTTTCTGAAAAAAATAACTTTTATCTTTAACTTACTTTAATAGTAACCGGAACATGCTTTACCACTGGATACGGTTTAGGAACAGCGTATGGTACCGGAACTTTTTTGATTATAGTTTGCACGTGTGGGACATGGAAATCATATTTCGACCCTCCTCTTTTAACACGCAAGGTGCCAGTCTCAGTTGCCAAAGCAACTGCACTTAGGCAGAGAGCCAACTAAAAATATTTTGGTTAAATTTAATTTTTTTTAATATGGATTACTTACGAATAATTTCATGTTTCCCAAGCAAACTATAAGCAAACTAAATTTTAAAATGTCTTTACATCATTATATAGTACTGTTACCACTCCACTTTCAAAAATAACCCTTAGTTCCGGATGCAATTAATTTTTGTATCTAAAACAATTCTATTTCTAAAAAGGTGGACAATCAATGCTATCTTATTTTTCTGACGACTCCATTAGTCTCGGTTATGTCATTATTTATAATTTTTTTCCTTATTAGCAAAACAATTTAATACTTTTTAATTTAATTTTATTTACAATTAGTTCCGTTATTTTTATTTTTGGTGGTTTTATAATAATAATTTAATGTATGATAGTGACAATTAAAAAAATATTTATGAATGCATAAATTTTCCATTTAGTTATATTGGTTTAAAATAGAATACAGCTACATTGTTATTTAGAATGTACTAAAAGTAGATATTAATTACAAAAAATTTTGCATTTCTTTGAACCCTTTTTAATTAAATGAGAGTAAAAGTCCATTCTAACAGGAAATTTGCAGAAAGTAAATTAATATTTGAATAATACACTAAGAGGCAAAATAATCGATCCACACAAATTTTCGATAAATTTCAATCGCAAATAACTTTTTTATTTGATTTCGAATTTATACAAATTTTAAAGAATATGGTAGATACATTAATGGAGAATCGCTCACATTTTAAAAATTACTAAAAAATAGACTTACTTTTATAATATACAGGTTTAAACAAAAATATGTTTTTTACCATAAGTATAAGACACTCTGTAGAGTGGCAAAACCGTATATTGTTCTAAATTAAGTTTTAATTATCAAGTCACATCTATTTTTAACAGTTTTGTTTTTGGTTCACCTTGATATGTATATTTTTGTGGAAAATATGTAATTAAAAAAAACATTGCAATTTCCAATATTTTTCCTGTATAAAAAACTAAGGTTGCTAGGTCCATCCATAGCCTATGAAGGATGACAGTGACAGTTTTGTTGAATCATCCCATACTTGGACATGTCATATACATCTTTCAAAAGCTATCAAATTGTTATTTGTAAATTAATGTTTTAATTTTGAGGTGTCTTCTTACTTTTAAAAATGTCTCCGACTGATGTTGTCCTTTGTACTTACGTTTAAAACACTTACCACGTAATACTGTGACCGTCCATCCTGGATTAAATTAATGGCTAAAATGGCTTAAAAAGACACCTCAAAATTTAAACATTAATTTACAAAAAACAATTTGATAGCTTTTGAAAGCCGTGTATGAAAAATATTGGAAATTGCAATGTTTTTTTAAAAAATCCATATTTTCCACAAAAATAAATATATCGAGGTGAACCAAAAACAAAACTGTTAAGAATAGATGTGACTTGATAAATAAAACTTAATTTAGAACAATATACGGTTTTGCCACTCTACAGAGTGTCTTAAACTTATGGTAAAGAACATCTTTTTGTTTAAACCTGTATATTATAAAAATACGTCTGTTTTTAGTAATTTTTTAAAATATGATCGATTGTCCATTAATTTATCTACAACATTCTTTAATATTCGTTTAAATCAGACATCAAATAAAAAAGTTATTTGCGATTGAAATTCATCGAAAATTTGTGTGGATCGATTATTTTGCCTGTGAGTGTATATATCAGTTAGTATAAATGATATCTTTCTATACATTTTTATAAAATATGATAATAATAATTATTAGGTAACTATGTTATAAAAATAAAAATCGATTTTCTACACTGTTTGTATTTTTTTTTAATTTTTATTTTTTTTTAATCTCCAAACGAACACAAGTTTTTTTATCTATATTAGATCGTGGCTACCGAAAATTAATAATTTTTTCGGAATTTTAAATTTAAATAATTTCGATTTTATTCACTTTCGGACATTTTGTGATATCAAAAATGATTTTTTTATTTAATCTTTTTATATTTAGCCGTTTTAACTTGTTTAATTGTAACAGATTTTTTTCGGTAAAGTTATTTTAAAAATGCAATATTTTTAAATTAATGTGTAAAAGAAAAAATAAAATATAATAAATTGTATAATAGCTATTTGTGTATTAAGAGCGCAAAGTGATACATGCCGCTCTGAGCGAGAAGTTTGGCTATCTCGCGAGGGCGGCAATGTCACTTTGCGCTCGAATTACACACAGGATTTTTCTACAACCTGTGTTTCTATTAGAATGTTTGGTAAAAATTAATAATTATTGATAACCTCAAATTTGACGTTTGTGTCAAAAGTCGCAAATGCAATAAACGTTTCTCTATTATGGTTTCCATGGTAACTAAGCGAGCGACAAAGTAAAAAAAACCTCGCAAAGTGCAACTTTGCGATTTCTTTTGGAAGCGCAAATTTGTACTTTTCGCTTAGTTGTAGGAAAAAGATATTTATGTACGTATTTTTATTTAAAAATATACCCATATCTATACCTATAAAATAATAAAGAAGCATGCATAACAATATATTGTTATGCATGCTTCTGTATATATACACAAAATAAGAGTTCTTTGAGGTTATCTGTTTTATGCGCATGCCATGAATTTAAATTAAACAGATTAAAATGTATCTTGATAGTGTTGCCAAATTGCAAAATTACCAAACTGGCAGATACGAAGAAAAACACTTCTATTCGGATAACTGTCAGATAAAGGTACAACATGTGGTAAATTATACAAATGTCAAATGTTTGTCAAGTTGACAAACTTGCCAAACATTTGCGGTCTTCTAAAAATAAATGTACAACAGCTACACAATAAGCGGCGAATGTTTTGTGAAAATTTATCTTTTGGCCTTATTATATACTTTATATTTAGTTTTAATTGGTCTTTTTCAACATATGGCCGTATCTGGGAAGAAGGGTTTTTGGGGGTTAAAAGTTTTAAAACCCTACCAAAAAAAAAATGATGACGTTAACAGGGGGGAGTTGATGGGTGATGGCGACTAATGATAGAGGGGTCCAAAGCCATCAAAAATGTCCTGGCGTAATCTATGGATTGTAGGTAAAAGAAAAAATAAATTAAAGAATGAAATACAACAAGCATAAAATCAAATTAGGTTTTTTATTATTTTTAACCAAATAGATTTTTTTTTTATAAAAAATGTGTGATAAAGTCCCCCCCCCAAGCAAATCTCATGTTGGTGAAACTTGAACCAAACATTTCTCATTTTCAAAATTAAATTATTTTACAAAGTTTTTACTTTATAGTAAATCTAAGAATCAAAATTAAATATTCAAGTACGACTCACAGGATTTCAAAAATTTGGATGTCAAAACCGGACGGCCCAAGTTTCCCAGACTATATTTAAACGAATTATATAAAGTAATTTAAGTTATTTAATTTAAACTCTTAAAAATATTCTATTAAAAGCTTAGTTTCAATTTTATGTATTGTATTTGTTATATAAAAGACATCACGGTTCGTGACTTTAGTAAATTAGACCTTTTGAAAAACGAATTAATTTTATCCTGCATAAGATTGGTATGCACGAGAATTTTAAATTTAGTAGGTACCCACATTTTATTAAATAACACATAATATTTATTATATTTATTTTAAAATTTTATAATAGAAATTGACACATTACAATTAAAATAATTCTGTAGACTGTTTATGGATATATAAAGTGATACGTTTATATTTGCATTGGAAATATATTTCTAAAAAAAACAATATTAATTTATAAAAAAATGTTAATAAAAAATATTTTAAATACCATAAACACATTTTGATATAATTTCCATTGGTTTAAAACGCTTGCATATAAAATGATTACAAAAATTACAAATTTTAAGAAAAATACTTTTCTATCTAAAATAAATTTATTAATATTTAAATTACACTTACATTTATTAATACCTTTTTTTTGTTGCATTTTGAACTGTATGTACCAAAATTTAACACAATACTGAGTATATTTTTTCTATTACATTTTTTAAAAGGCTACCTAATAAAATCATTATTGATGAGGAAAATACTTCCACTTACGCACGGCTCTTTATTTCACTACATCAAGTCTCTTTAATTCACAATATAATTACAAACCCTTTTTATTGTACCTATACAATTGAATGTATTTTATTTATTTATACCGAATTTTACAAAATATACTTATACAATTTGTAATCATGTTAATAAAATATTAAAAATAGTAAATTACAGTAAAAGAAGAGATTAAAAGGGGTCATATAATCAACCATGTCATAAAGTGGAATTTTGGGGATAATCGTTGGGAAATCCCCGAAATTAGAGAATAAAAAGATATTTCTGATTTTATTCACTGTTACAACTTGTAAGCGTTCACACCCCCCCCAGCAAAGAATCTGTAAAAAGTTACACCCCAAGTGATAAATGAAATATAACACCACGGCAAATGTTATATTAAATTACGACAAATAAATAAAATAAATACTTACGGTAATAAAGCTCATTAATTTAGTAACCCAAGGTACTTGTGAGGTGTTGTATTCATAGGGAAAGTATTAAAAAGGGAAATAAAAATACAGTAAATAAAAGGCAATAAGTTACGTTTGAACTCAGGTCAAAAACCCGGAAGGCTCCCGTTTATTTTTTTATTAAGTATCGCTCATAAAACCTTCCAAAATGAGGGATTATGGGAGTGAGTTACACGTATAAAATATTTACAATTTATAACAAACAATAATGATATTTATTTGGATAGAGCAACAAAAACAACCGCAACCCAAACGACATTTAACTTAGTGAACTCTGAAAGAAAAGGACCTCCTACAACCGTTTTAAAACCACACAATATCTCCTTACTGCGACTACAACCCAAATATAAATAAATATATAAATAACATTAGATAAATAATACATCATACTAGAGCTTAGCTGTCGTATGTGTTCCTCGTTTTAATTTTTAATTTTTATCTTCGCTTTTTGCTGATTTGTTTGTTTATTTGTTTGTTTGTTTGTTTGGTGAAAGTAGATTGAGTCTTAGTCTCTAATTTTGTATTTAAATTTAACTTTATTCATCAAGCATTCCGTCTGCAATAGGCCTCCATCATCCAAATAAAGTTTTTGTATTATTATTTACTGTTGAATTTAAGTTTACTGTTACACGAAATTTTCATGTAATATTTATTAGAGTTCAGGCTCAATAAACTGTTGGAAAAGGAGTAAATAATTATTAGGCCGCAAGTGCTTCAACTGAGGGTCCGCAATTGTCTATTTTGCCTCATTTGTCGGCAAACTTTAATAAATTAATAATTACCATAATATACTAGGTAATCAAAATGACACAAATAAAAAAAACAATATTCCGTCGCCCAACGTTGGTACCAGATGAAACAAACGATCGTCACCTAATAAAATTTACAGGATAGTAATTCAAAATGGGCTTGTTGTGTCATGGACTCCACGGAAAGTGGATAAATCAAATGTCGTTATCGTACAATTACTGTTGCCACTCACTCCAAACGTAATACCAAATATTTAAAAATGACTGGTAAAATTCACTTAAATAATTACGGGACATAAATGTGAATCCGCGAGTACAATTTAAACAAATCCCGTATTTAAGAAAATCGATATAAAGTACACTTAATTTACACAGCGTTTATGGAAAATCCCCTTTTTGAAATATTTATTTAAATTAATTAAATAAACCCGAGTACCGTCCTGACATTTAGCTTAATTAAATCGAATACGGTCCTGCCTATTTTAATTTGATGAAATCCACGTAAAATTCCTGCTCTTTTAATTTGTTAATTACTCGTTAAACATCCCTGCCTTTTATTAGATAAAATACACGTACCAATTGTTTATAACTTAGAATATAAATTATAATACGAAATACCAAATTTTAAACGTAAATTTTACAGCGTGGTTTCTTTTAAACGGCAGCCATTACAGCGTAATAGATCGAACGATGACGCCAAGTCAATTGATCGAATATTTATCTTTACACAAGGTATTTGTGTAAACCAATTATACCAAAATGCTCGGGAATATTTATACTACAATAATTTAGATATTTAAAATGTACAAACCTACAAATTCCAACACTTTTCTGCACACACAATTTTTAAAAACCCTTGTCGCTGCTCGGCTCTGCTCCAATACTCGAATGAATGTTCTCCCCTGCCCGTCACTTGCGTCTAGCATTCTTTTCCCCTACCTATTCCCACTTAATCAGGAGAGTATTTCTAACCAATGGCACGCTACCTTTTATATGTCACTTGTATTTCCGTTGCGCTAAATTTAAATGTTAGTTTTATTTACATGGCTTTTTGAATGCATTTATTTTAAACAATTAGGATCGTAATAACCCACGGATTGTTTATTAGGGGGGGTATTTGCAGATCTCCTCAAACTCAATCTTTTAATATTAAAAGTTTTTTACAAGAATTATTTAAAAACTTATTGCGGTTCAGTAACAACAGTGTGCTACAAAAATTACAAAAAAAAAGTTAAACAAGGAAAAAAAATAGGGGTCCAGCCAACTCCATTGTTTAAAAAACCGAGATTTACACTGACAACAGTGTGCTACAAAAATTACAAAAAAAAAGTTAAACAAGGAATAAAAATAGGGGTCCAGCCAACTCCATTGTTTAAAAAACCGAGATTTACACTGACCCTTGACCCCCTAATAAATTCCGTTTAAACCACACTGTATAACATTTATACATCGGATAACAGTTTTAAAATTAAATTTAATTGTTTATATTTATTTATGTAAAAGGTAGACAATTTTCTGAGAACGTTTCAAAATTAAAATGTGCTTAGCCCACACGTGGGACGTGAAATGCCTTAGCATTATACGCCCGAAAAAAATGGACGAAATAAGCGATTACTCAATTGGGGAGCGATCTGACTAAACCAGACAAATTCATTTTGGTGATTTGCAGAGAGAAATCAAAAATAAACTAATTCTTTTGCTTTTGACTTATTTTTGCAAATCACTTAAATGGATTTGTCTGGTTTTGTCTGATCGCTCCTCAATTATAGACGTGAGCGCTGCACAAACAGTTGAACAATTTTAGCCTAGTTCCGCTAGTAAAACTATGAGATTGTAGAGATTTTATTGGTTATGTTGACAATTGTAAACAATACATTATAAAATATGGTATAGTCAATGTGTAAATTCTTATTTTAAATGTGTGCTTAAACTAAAAATAACCAACCAAACAACATTAAATAAGCATTGACTAGTAAAACTACTGATATTTACATTTTTTCCATACTTTTACCAACATTTTACCTGAAAGTATAAATAGTTACTATAGCTTCTTAATTAAACTTTAACAAATGTATGAATTTAAAACTAGACTTTTACTAATATTTCACGTTAAGCTAGTTACTCTATCTACTAAAATGTATACTTTGATTTTAAAACATACATATAATACATATTTACATTAATATGATTTATAACATTAAATTGCTTAGTAAAATGGCATTATTCAGTAGGGTGAAACGAAAATGACAAAAACATTTTTTTTAGAATATCTTTTTGTAATAGTGCGGAAAAGTTGCCTATTACCTACCCTAGACAGTATGAAATTTGTTGAAATAATATCATAGTTTGTGTGATGCATATTGTATTGTTAAAACTGCTAATGACCTATTTTAATAATAAAATATCCCAGATCTCACCGCGTGGAGGTAGTTGCTTATTAAGCTCCAACCGTCCCAACCCACCCTTAAGAATTTTTTACTTTTTGGTAGCATACTGTGCTTGATATTGGTATTTTACGGGATTCTAATCTTGCGAGAATAAATCCATCTCTATCATTCTGACCACATACTTCCGAATACGCTTCCATTACTAGTTTAACGCATCTTTCAACAGCCTGTGTATGACAAGAAAACTTTGGAAATTCTAAAAGGCTTCCATCTTCTTTTATACATCTATGAATTACCATATATTTTAGTTCATAGTTCATTATTGAAAAGTTAGTGGTGGTTTCGTTATATTGCAATTTTCCCAGGAGTCTATGTAGGTTTCGGCTTCAAAATTTAAAGGTGGGATTTTAAATTGCCTGATTTTTTCAGGCAATCTTGGTTTTGCCCTTGCTTTTTAAATCCTCCTTAAAGCAAGCTCTTTAATATGTTTTTGCTCGGCACATAATATCGTTAAAAGAATATTTTTCAAATATTGAGCATAGTATCAATTTCTTTGAAGATTTTATCAGTTCAAGTAGGTTCTGAGAACCGTCCAAGATGGGTTACATTTAATTTTAAACCAAACTTGGGTATAAACTTTTACAATATATTCCACAAATATTTTAAGTCTCTCTGATGGAGACTTCCAATAACAAAGGAAGCAACCTATTAGTTGTTAGAATGAGATACTTTACTAGGATCTCTTTGAACTAAACTGTCACTGACATTACCACTAGTAACAGCACGGCATATTTGTAACTAATATTTTTGGTCTGAACTTAACTCTGTCTCATCAATAACAACGGGCAAGTCTGATTCAATTGGAATAAAATTTTTGACTTGAAGCTTATCACGTTCTGATAATTTTTTACCAATGGGTTCTGAAAATTCACGTGGTCCAGTTGTCAATCCATCTAAGTGCTGAAAGAGATGTCGTAAGGGAAATTTCCGTGTAATTGACAAATAAGCCATTGTAATGGTCTACCACAGTATTCCTCTAGCAGTCTCAAAACTCCACCCTTCTGTCCCGTATTTACCACTGTTCCATCACATCCAATAACCAAAATCTTTGTTTTATCAATATGATGTTTTTCTAAATAGATAAAAATACATAATTTTATATTTGCAGCAGATCCAGATAAGGGCGTAACGTGTCCCATATATTCAGACTCTGGTTCTTTAACTAATAAATAATGTTCTTCTGTCTTGGTTTTGCGATGCCACCTGTTTCTTTTAACTTCCAAAACTTTGGTTTTGTCTTTTCCATTTAAGGATAACATATTTTTTGTTTCTTTCTCTACAATATATTTATTGTTTTTTTCTTTGTCTTCGAAATTTTATTCTATCTACTACATTTGTTGTATTTGTTTGTGAGACCAAGCCAACATCCTTAAGTACAGAACTTGTAATTATTGCTGCAGCCCTGTCGGAAACTCCTGTTCTTTTACAAGTTAGGGCAAATAAAGGCAATGAAACTCTCATTTGCCTTACTATATTCTTTTGAGAAATTGAAGCTTCGCACTTTTCAGGTATCATTTCTGTGTCATTAACGCAGCTTTCAATAGAAATTTCTCTAATTTCTGAACCATTACTAATTACTGTATTTGACTTGATTTTGTTTCTTTATAATTCAAGAACCTTGATGCTACCTTTTCTTTTCTTTTCATTCTTTCTTGATTTTTCCTAGTTGCCACGAGATCAACAGACGCCATAACCATTTTTCTGTCTGTTCGTTGGTCAATAAGAAAAAATTATTCATCCTTGTGCACTTTACGACATTTTTCACAGACTCACGCAGAAAAATCTTTGCATTTCAAGCAGCAATATCAAACAACTTCTTAGAATCTTCACGAAAGTTTGTTATTTTTAATTTATATTTGTTGTCATTGTTTCCGGGGTTTTACCAGATTTCTATACTTATCGTGATAGTCCCTAAAAATTTGATAATCCCGTTATTTGACACTATTGGTATAAATGCTTTTTTCCATAACTAAATCGACGTATGAAGAATAATTTTAGCTATTTCACATACTGATTTAATTTCAGTCTAGTGTCTTAACCACAAAAAAAACTTTATTATTCCTTCATAAGTAGGCAAAACATTGTCAATTAACTCGCTCGGGGTACCAAAAACAACACAGTTTACACTATCTAGTTTTTAAAATTGAAGACGCCATATTTTACGCAAACCACACTGCAAAACTAGTCATGTATTCTGCAAACACTAACAAATATCAATGCAGATCAATAGTGATTTATATATATATCGATAGGAAATACTGCTCGAGCGCCATCTACCCAGTTGACACATTTGTTATTTTGACAGCGTTCCGCTAGGAGGCGTTGGCATTCGAATTCCACTTTATAACCTAAGCTGCAAGTCTTTATCTGTGACTTCAAAAGTTAAAAAATTGGAACAGTTTTTGAGATATAGTCAATTTTTTATATAATATGGAATTGACTATATCTTAAAAACTGCTCTATTTTTATAATTTTTTAAGGTATTTTCGGATTCAGGAGACAATTTTACATAATAATTGGCTGGTTAACCATGGTATAATAATTTATTTTTAGAGAGCACAAAATGTTGTTTCTGCATATGATCATAATAATAAGTTGCAATATTTAAAATATGTAGCAAATGTATTGCGTTATTAAAAATAATATATTGATCGTGTTTTGATTTCAAATTAGATAGTTGTAATTAATTATAAATCTCTATAGGGATTTAGGGATTTAGGAACTATAGTTCAGAAGGCATGGGTTAGATGAGTTGGTTTGTGTTGGGTGAGTTAGGTTGGCTAAACTAGTTTAATGCCTAAGCCTTTTTAAATTAAACAAAATAAAATATTAAAGTTTTCTATGTTTAGGTATAACGTTACGTTGTTGGCATTAAAATGGACTTGGGCACAGCAATCTTGTGATTTAAAAACACTGGATTTCTTTTTTGGATCAACACAAAATCACCAGTTTACAACAATCTTACGACCCAATTTAAACTATTGATAAGTGAAGTCCAAAAGTTCCAAAGTAAAGTAAAGTAAATCATGGGTTAACAAACCATTCGTATTTCAAATGACAGGACACCAATCAACTTTTATTGAAGTATTACGTAATAATACATTACTTTATAGCATTTAACATCGCTTACTAACAAACTAGCAAAATAATACAAAATAATAATTAAAATTTTAGAAATTGTTAAATATGTCTGAAGTTATTAACTTATTAACTTTAGGTTTCCCTATACCTACACCTAATTACATAAATCGAAAGGTTTTTTAATTTACCATTTCATTAGGTAAAAGCATACCAGGTGTTTTAAAATAAAAAGTTATTTACGTTTTAAATTTGCCTAATTTGCCCTGGGTTTGTTAAAATATGTTATCAAATTGATATGGAATCTTTTAAACAATGTTTTAAGATTACAAAAATTTTACCCCCAAATCCGCAAAACCTAAAAAAGTTACAGCATATTTTTCATTAGTGCGAGTTTGTTAAATTTAAACGAAAAAATTAATAACTCGAAAACAAATAACAAAGTTAAAACAGAAAAATAGACTTCATTGGATTATAAACGCTTTTAACAATTCAAGTCGATACCTTTTTTCGATCCCTGAAAACTTCAAATGGACCACGAATGTAAAACACCCTGTATAATCCATTTTGGTAATATTTTATTTTTGCTAAAATTTTAAATTATGACCCAATGCAATTGGTCATAATGTTTTATAGTTGGGTTTAGTTAAATTTATATCCAAAAACAAAGCTTTAACCTTTTAAGAGGGTTTGTATGAGAGATGTCAGTAAAATATATACCAGGTTACAAAAATTTTGCATATACCAAAGTTATCTATTCACCATTGTTATTATCGTACATTAAGCAAATTGGTGATTACAAATATAACATTTTCTTTAACGTATTATATTTTATGTATACTTTTACATATTTTGAAAGACAATTTAGTTTGGAACAAAAACTACCTGATGATGATAAAAATAAACAATTAATTTGCACTTGAACTTTCTGATTGTTTTTAAAATAAAGTAATAATTTTTAAGTTTAGGGTGGTTTTACTTATTTTAAATTTAAAAGAATATAGTGATTTTTTATATTACACTACTGCTACTCACGAAAAAAATGCGCTTTTTTGTTTCAAAAACATTAATTTTAACATGAAAGTTTAGGGTTTTCCTGATTTTATAGAATACTTAAATACCATAATAATACTAAAACTCAATAAAGAATAAGCTTTATTATATTTTGTTTAATTTCAAATATGTCTAACACTTTTAAAACATTACATTAATTCTTCTTTAAGGTAACATTCCAAATCCATTCTTACTATTAACTTTTTAAAAGATATGTTTGTTTACGTATATTATTATAAACAAAATTACCACATCTTGCTGAAATCTTACATTTTGTTTCATATATTCCAGTAAAATTAAAAATAATTGTATTTCTTCTTTATTTAGTATTATATTTGTTTTTATATCTTCGAATACAATTTCCATTATACTTTTCAAAAATATTTTCATACAATAGCATACAAATAATTTCCAATTAAAATACATGTTACCTAAAATAATATTATTTAAAGGATTTTCAAGAATATTATTTTTATTCCTTACCCTTGACTTTGGTAAACTTTTTTCTTTAAGTTTAAACTTAATACTGAAAATAGTTGTGTTTTATTAATAATTCTTGCTATTAATTATACTTACTCATTTCACATTAAAGGTAGAGAGTTCCCTGTCTCTTTATCCATATAAAAGAACCTGTGATTTTTATCATATAAATAATTAAATAAAAAATACACTGAGATTATTAACAGCAAAGTATATATACTATAAATATTATTATATTTATTATATATGTTAAACAAAATAAAAATAATGTTATATTATCATTATTAAGATTAAAATTAAAAAAATAAAATGAAAATAATTTTTTGTATGTCTCCTGTACATGTTTTAAATAAAGAGAAATCATACTTAAAATTGATTTTTCCCTGGGAAAATACTTACAAATTACAATAAAATCACTTTTATTAATATTTTATAAATTTTATTGAAGTATTTCCACATCCATTTCACTCTATCATTTTATATATAATTTAAAATTGATTTATTCTCTTTAAATCGTGTATGACTCTTTAGTATGTGCGCAAGCCTAGATGCCATTGTGTCAAAAAGATTTTTATTGTTTATATTCTTTCGAAGACAAAATATTGTTTAAATATATTTAAGTAAGTATTTTATAATTAAATTATAATCCAAAAAATAAGAGCCGGTAATACCATTAATTATCAATTTTAGTTTTACCGCATCCAATTCTCCAAGTTTCTATCACTGTTTTCTTTAATTATAAATTAATATAAGTCATCAAAACCAAAAGTTCCGATCATATAATATATATATATATATATATATTATAATATAAAATTAATTAAATTAATTTTTAGTTGGTAGTATTCTAGTTATATATCTAATTATTACCCATGGTTTGGTAAAAGTTAAGTTTAGATAAAATCTAAAAAATATTTGTTTTTATAATTAAAATATTAATTTAAGCTCCCTCTGTTTAAATTATACGTAACAAATTTATTTAAACAAATTTCAATAAAGAAAACATGTAAATAGTTTCAAATGCTCCATCTATTTTTCACTGAATACACTATGAAATAATGTTGTTATACTTTATTGTTAAAAAGAAAGTAAACTACCAAAATTGTTTACAATAAAGAGTACTTCTAATTTATTTATAACACTGCTCACACAATATAAAATTTATTTAGTTTAAACGAAAAATTAATTTTGAATCTATGAATTAAAAAAATGCCTTTAACTCCCTACAAATATATATTTAAATTTTTACCTTCCATGTTTTAACTGAACATATAAGTAAATATATTTTATGAGGACTAACTACTATACAGTGTGATCTGTAATCTATATAGGTTCTTAGTTTTTAATAAAAAAATAAAGAATAGAGACTTTGCGAGTAATATTTATGTTGTTTTTGTTCGTGTGAACTACTAAACACTGATCTAAGTCATTTTTCTTTTCCAAATATTTACTAAATTAAAAATTATTATCTATAATTTTTATTATTTACAATAAAAATTTAAGGGCCCTACACTTTTAGTCCTAGTCTCCTTTTGCCCTAATACAGCCCTGTTCATTGATAAAGTTGTTTATAAAGTTGTTTTAATTTTTAACAAAAGTAAAGATCCATAATTGTTAAAAAATCAACCAATACTTAATAGGGTGCTTTTTTTTCACGACTATTTTTATTTTTTCACGACTATTTTTATTTTTTCGCTCCCAACTCAAAGTCTTGTTGAAAATGTTCAAAAAAAATTCCATGAAAATTTGAGCCTCATGCTTCATTGTTTGAGTTATTTATTTTTCTCTAATTACTCCACTGTAGAAAAAACGTAATTAGATAAAATTGTACTGATAAACAATTGAAAATCATCATTTATAAAAAGTTTGGTACGAAAATCCTAAAAATTTCATAAATTGTCAATGTAAACGCTTTATATCTCAACAAATATCAAAGACCTTTTTTAAATAAAATTAAATTTTCTACAAGTTTGTCCTTTACATTTTTTGAAAGAATCCAGTCACTTTTGAAATATCTTCAAAAATATGAGCATTTTTCACTAAAATAAGATTTAGTGACCCATACCATCCTACAGGTGCAGATTACAGCTATGGCACATAAAGAATTTTTGTAGAACTTTTGATTACGAGTAAATCCCCTTTTTGAAACAATCCAATAGCATAAAATTCGGCTGAGATATAGATATTTAAAAAAAATAATCAAAGTTTACGTGTATTTTAAATGGGAAATCTTTATACGCTTTGGTCGAGTACTTTGAGTTAATATTAAAGGCTCAAATTTTCAGGAAATTTTTTTTTAAACATTTTCATCAAGACTTTGAGTTGGGAGCGAAAAAATAAAAATAGTCGTGAAAAAAAAGCACCCTAATACTTAATATATAATTATATTTTATTATATCATTGGTTAATTTTTTAAGCATTTTTATTTAATTTAAAAAATAAATATTATTAATATATTAATAAACTTAAAAATAACTGGATAAGATTTTTCATATTTATTAAAAAAACTTAAATTCATTTAATGTTAAAATTAGTAGGGAAAGCACTTATTAATATAAAATTGAACTCTGCTTCATAAGAATAAAAAAAAATAGTGTTTTTAGTCGTGGAAATAAATTTATTATGCAATAAAAAATTACACATAAATATATTAAAAAAAGAATTTAAGATATTAAAAGAAGTTTTTAAATAAAAAAAGACATCCGGAATAATATTGAATACTTTATTAAAAGGTTTTTTTATTATAAGTTTTTCCAACATTTAAAATTAAAATTTTGTTAGGTTGTTTTTGGATGTAATCTATTTTTATAAATAAAAAACATATTTTAATAGACTCTTTATTAAAAAAATAACATTCAATGGATGAAAAATATAAAATAAACACAGAAGTATAATCATGCTGGAATCGCACAAAAGTACGCTACCATAGCATGTAAGTACACACACAAAATTTCAGGTTTTGATCCTCAACTTAAAAAACTCTTTTTTCTTAAAAAAGCTATTTTAAGATGAAGTGAAGATATATCTTTAAATGAAGAATGAAAATATTTACAAAATGAAATTGCTTGTATCACATTTGTCTACCATTTTCCAGACGATGATCCAATCCATCCTCCATGTCCAGAACCACCACTTGAACCGTGATCAATTGATGTGGATATTACGTGACCACCCAAGTCACCTCCATGAGAACCTCCTTCGTAACCTCCATAACCTCCATCAGAACCACCATAGCCTCCACCATAACCTTCATCGTGACCGGTGTGGATGATGACTGGGACATGTTTTTTGACGAAGTTGTATTCTGGGACATGAACGGGCACCGGCTTGTGTACAGGAACTGGGTAAGGTTTTGGAATATGTACGGGTACTTTGACTGGGTATGGTACCTTAACATGCACTTTGTAGGGTACTGGGATGGTTTTCTCAACTTTAACTGGATAAGGCTTGTCTACATGGACATCGTATGGCTTAGGAATGTGCACGGTATATGGTTTGTCAACTTTGTAAGGTACCTTGTAGGGGACTGCGTATGGTACTTTTTTCTCAATTGGTACTGGTACAGGATAAGGCTGTGGTACATGGATTTGTTTGTGAAGAGTAATATGGGTGATTTTTCCCTCATCTCCTCCAATTCCACCACCTAAACCGCCTCCGTAGCCACCTCCATATCCTCCTCCAATACCGCCATGGCCTCCCAAACTTCCTCCCAAATCATGACCTCCATAGCTACCAAGCTCAAGCCCACGCTTCTTTTTGGTGGATTCTTCGGCCAAAGCGGCCGATATTACCAGTAAAGATAAAACCTAAAAAATGAAAAATATTATTATAATAAACAGATTTGTATTAGGTAACTCCAAACCAACCAGAAATTTCATGTTTGTCGGAATAAAATGAAGAAACAACTGTAGTATTTAGTAAAGTAGTGGGCGCTTATATATGGTACCATCCTCCCCTTAACGGGAATGATATTACTTTCTTAAATCCCCTGTACAGTAAAATATTTTTATTGCTTAAAAATAAGATTAGTGCAATATTATTATACTAAAAATGAGTGGGCAGTCGTAAAGAACTTATTACATTAACATAAGTAATCAAAATTATGAGAAAGAAGTACTTACATTGTTGAATTAATTTGTTTAGTACTTACATTAACGTTTTAATTGTTTTAAGAACTTTATATCCATATAAGCCTGGGCATTAAAATTTATATTTAAAATATTTTTTATGATTTTGGAATGACATTTGAACACATTTTTTATTAATTGCAAGTAATCATACATTTAAAATGTAATGCAATTAATATAAATTTTATTTATGTAATCCTAATGTAATGTAATGTAAAGGAAGTTATAGTTTAATGATGTTTCAAAAGTAAAGAAATAATTTCACTTAATTTTTTTATTGAAATAATTGTTATGGTTTAATATTCATTAAGTATGACCAAAACTTTTTGGATATTATTAAGTATTGTTAAATAAAATTCGCAATATTGTGTTCTTAAAAGTAAAAGGTTTTAATTGTGAATTTTAAACCATAAAATTAGTTTCCTATATGTGGCCTAATTTCGAATATGTTTTTATATATTTAAACCCATATTACTGTGAAAAAATATTACTTGGTATTTTTAGGGAGGGGGCTAAAACTTTGTGACATCGTGCTAATGCTATTAAAGAGAAGTCCCATATTATGGGGTATATTCCTAATATGGGGTTTGGTATATATCTTTGCACCCAAACTAGATACATCTATGTTTTATTATTTTATGGATTTATAATTAATATTAAAGCCATGTACCGATTAGCTGTTCTGTCATTTTTATTTAGTTTTAAGTTTTAGTGGTGATATAGGTTTAAGCTGGTGCTTATTAAAACGATGTTTTTTCAAATACAAGGTAAGTCCTGGCTATTTGTTATGTATATACTAATAGTAGGATTTTTAATATGTATTTTGTGCATATAGGTTTTTGTTAATGTCTTTATTTAAACAAAAATATTTCATTATTTACTAGTATTATTATTTGCCGAACGCGTCCTAATATGGTGGATTAAAATATTTCTAATATTGGGTACCTCATATTAACGCCATTTTAAACATAGGATGCCAATATCACGTGCGATGGTACTTGGGTTGTTTAGGTTATAATATATTTTAATTTGTTTAGTTGTTTAAAAAAAATCTATTTTAGGTTTTAATGTGAATTATATCAATAAAATTTTAAAGTTGAAAACACCTTTTATTTTTCTTGTTTGTTTTTACTTTATAATTTCACCAGATATTTTTTTAGCTACCTTGAATTAGGACCCCATAATAGTCTACCTGGTGGCCTTATATGGAGTATAAACAGAATGTTTAAATTATTTTTTTTTTCACAAAAATTATTATGTTTTAAGATTTTTTTTTCTGGTTTTATCTTGCTTGCATATTAAAGAACCAACGTTGCTGAATTGAAAAATAAACATAACTAAATAAAGAAAATAATTATAAAAATTAAAATGGGGACTTTCCTCTATGCTTGACATGGGGAAAGGAAGATCTAAAACCCCCAAAAAGGTGTGACGTATTTTATGGCCAGCCCCAAATATATAATTTAATTTTTTGATAAACGTAAAAACTTAGTTGGTGTTAAAAATTTTTATAAAAGGTCATACGGATGGTCATTTTCCCCATATTTTTGATATCTTATATTTATAACGAGAAATTAGAATTATTAATTATAAAAATTATTGTGCGTACTTTTAATATTTTTTTATTACTGTTAAATAGCAATTTTCAAGAGCTCTACAATAAGGTTTCACAAAAAGGGAGTTGCCATTAAAAAAATTGATTTGGGGTGGCTGCAGCTTATTGTAAGTCCCCCCAGATACCCTAGAAACGGTTTTGAAAAAATTTTGATATCTTTTTTAGGTCCAGACCTATGGAGCATTGCTTGTTTTTTATTAAAGTTATATATATATATATATATATTTATATAATAAAAAAATTAATCCACTCAAAGTTTTCGAATTAAGTTAATGTTAAAAATTTGCAACTTAAAGATAACCATGGATAATGTTATTTGTATAAAAAGATTATCATAAATGTTAACTTTAATATGATGTATAGTTTTTTTGAAATATTTTTTTTATTATAGACCATATCACAGGAAGTTCTTGTTCCTAAATACCTATATCCAAAAATAGAAAAAAAACACTTTTTCTTGCAATATTCTAAACTTTGTAAAAATATTTTCTTTATCAAATATAAAATTTACCATGTAACTGGTTATGTCTTTGTCTTAAGCAAAGTAAAATTAAGTATGCAACTGCTAGTATTGCATCGGTTAAATTGCATGAATTTAATCTAAATGAAAATTACATATCTACATCATGGTATGTTTAGAGGCAGAAAGTAATGCATGGTGATTTAGATTTTTTTATAGTTATCCTGACGTTAAATGCGAAAGGCGATAATTATTTACAGGCAATATAATAAAACCTGGTTACGAAGAACTCAGTTTTCTGTTCCATTTTTTTAAATAAATATCATACAAAAATTTATAAAAGATATCAATTTTTATTTTTATAACAAAATATTTAATTTATAAATACAGTTGTTTTAAATTAAAATTAGATTACGGACCTGATCCCATCAAACAGATTTGTTTAGTGAATATTGTAGGAACTGCCAGAGTTTTACTACTGTTACCTCATAAATAAATTAACTTTAATTGTCTATAAATAGTTTAGTTAAATAGTTTCAATTATGGTTTAAGTGGAAACATATATTAAAGATAAAAACTAAATAAATATTTATAAAATTATATGTTGCTTTGCAATCGAAGTCTTTACTGCGGAACTGTAATTTATGACTTGAAGCGATCCGAACAGTTTTTATTGCCATATTTTTAAAAATAAATTAGACATTTTTCTATAAACTGCATACGTATGTTTTTATACAGGGCCTAAGATCCAAAAAATAGGTAACCAAAAAGGAAAAGTTTCATCTAAAGAAAAAAAACAAATTTCACCATTTAAATTATTTTTTCTACTCCCACCTTTAAAATTTCCATTATCGTACATATTTTCATGACTTTGTGGCTTTAAGGCCTTTTAAAAAAAGTTTTATTATTAATACAAAAATACAAGTATTAAATAGTTTCTCAACGCCAATATTTGAAAATTTTATATGAACATTGTACTGACCTTTTAATTTAGCCGGCAGTAAACTAGATTTAACTTAATTTCGGTTGGAGACTCCTATAATCGGATTAAACGTTTTATTTTTAAGGGATATATTTAGACTTACAGATAAAAAACGGATTCCCAAGTTGATAACTCTATTGTTTTATTATTTAACACTGCTGACTTATATTAAATATATGGTATTATCACAATCAAATTTTGTTCTACTGTAATAAATTGGATGATCTGGAAGTGGACTACCCATAAAACATCATCTTTACTTTTACTGTAAAAAATTGCTTCTATATCGAATTTAAACTCTTAGTACATCCCACACAAGGGATAAATTTCGGTTTTTACAGAAAAAATTTTCCAACTAATATTGTCATTTTGAAATCCGGTAAAACAGCTATATTGGCTCTAAAAAAGACGCGAAAACTCTTATTGCTAATTCATAAAATATGCTGAACAAATTTTGTAGTGAAAAAGAAGTAGTTTTATTTATATTATAATTAATATTTATGTTAGTTTTCAAAATATGTTTTAATGGATTTCTATATATTTGAAATTACTGATTTCCTATAAAATAGTAAAAGGACAGAACCAAGTAAATTCAAGTAATGAAATTCACTGTCCCTACAGAAGACATCATGTCTAATTAAAATTCATGACCAAAATTTTGTCAAATATAAAAAATATAACTCATCTTATAAGACGTTTTCTCGCACTCATCCATTAAAAACTTGTCGTGGAGAGAGAAAATTACGTCTTATGACATTAGTTCTATTACTTATTTATTTATTTTAAGGGTTAAAAACAATTTTTTTCTTAAGCTTTTTATTTTATAGAAGTAAAGATTGTCAACTGATGCATCGTATATTAAAACCATTAATTCCAACAACAAAAATGCAACAAGCAACTAATAATGGGTGGGTACAAATTGCACTTATTTGTTTATTATTATATCTAGTTATACAGTTTTAATAAGTACATGTTTAGGGCAACGTAACGTAAATTAAGTTTATAACAACAACTAACAACTATGTAATTAGTTTGATAAGTAAATAACACCTTAAGGGTTAAGCATAATTATTGTAATTTAAATAGTGTATCCTGCATAATTAGTAACATTTTTAAAAGCGTGAATCAATATTATTTAAAAACCCAAAAGGATAACAATTAAAGTTTTAAAATGTATTTTTTTCCTCACAGATCCTTGAAGTGTTAAAACTTTAAAATTTCTAAATTAATCTTAATGCAAGCGCTTAAGCCTTTAATACAGTATTTATATTTGAATATGGTTTAGAAAAAAACTTAATTCAAACTATTAAGCATAGGCAACTAATATTTAAAGGTAAAAGTAAAGATACGAGGGTGGTTCAAATATAAACCGGAATTTTGCTATAAAATTTTTTATTATTAAGTTACAGAGCTAAAATTTTTTACAATTTTTCTAGATAGTCTCCGTCACACTCTACACACTTTTGCCACCTCTCCGGAAGCTTTCGGATGCCTTGTTCGTAAAAATCTCTCGGCTTGTCACGTAATCATTCGCGCACGAAGGATTCTACCTCCGCATTGCTTTCGAATCGCAGTCCGCCAAGTGCCTCTTTTAATGGACCGAACAAATACTAGTCGCATGGCGACAAATCGGGACTTTAAGAAGGGTGTTCCAGTATTTCCCAATCCAATTCGTTCAATGTTTTCATCAAAGTTCCCAGCGTGTGAATTTCTGCTCAAAATTCAGAAGTTTTGGCACCCATCTAGCAGTAACCGAGCCGTTTATGAATTATTTGCTCAATACTACCTACGCTGATGCCCAATTCTTCAGCCATATCGCGTACAGTACTGCGTCGGTCTTCCAAAATGAGTTTTTCTACAGCGCTGACGTTCTCATCTGTAACACTTGTTTTGGGGCGCCGCGCATATGGCAAGTGCCACCACTTCTCGGCCTTTTCGGAAAGCGGAACACCATTCATACACTTGGGTCTTGGAGAGGCACTCATCCCCGAACTGCTCAAGTAATTTTTGATAAAATTTCCGCGGATTTTACATTATCTTTGACCAAAATACGAATAATGATGCGTTGCGCAACAGACACTGGTACATCCTTCTCGCTCATGGCTATAACTACACTGAAAAGCGAGGTTACGGAGTCCCGGCTGTTCTCTACGCTTCGTAACAGACCAGTCTAACATCCAGTGCAGCCACTTTTACGACACTAAATTTTTCGCCCGTTTATTCAAAAATTCCGGTTTATATTTGAACCACCCTCGTATTTACTTTCATAGCATTCTTTATTGTGCACAAATATTTTACTTTTCATATATAGATGGAGGTACTTGTGTTTCTTAGCCTTTTAAAACTGAATGCAGTTTTTATTAAAATCGTTACGGTGGGTACTGTTAGACACTTATAGATGTAGTCGACAATCAGAAAAAATAAAAAATTAAAACTACGCTATACTAAAAATAGGTTTTATCAAATTCTAAACTATTTTTTTATAATATCTTTCATTACAGACTAAGTCTTAAAAAAAAATTAAAAAGTTCATTATGTATTTTATTTTTTAGGTGGAATTTCAAAAAGTTCATAAGCCACCCTGCTAGGGAAAAAATCATATCTACAAATTTTGGAAAATGGTCATGTGAAATTTCATTTTTATTTTTTTTAGGTTTTTCTCCTTTATAATTATAATTAATTTAAAAATTTACATGTTGGATCTTGTAGCTCAGAAATAAAATATCTACAAAACATCATCTTCAGTAATTTGTAAAATATTTATAACAGATTTATGTTGTGCAATGCGCATTGCACAATTGGAAACATTGCCGATTTTTTATAATAATAAAGTAATTTCTTTTAGATTATTTAAGTAGTAAGTCAAAATTACAGCAAAAACAAAATTATTTGTATCAGTTATTATTACCTAACTACACTCATCCGACCGAAAAAAAAAACCGGCCACAGAAGTTGGCAACAATTTTAATGTTGATGTCCTCGCGATCCCCTCATCTAATTTTTATGTTTTTTTTTAAATGTAGGTTGACTGTTTAGTAACGATGCGGAATTTTGTATTGTGCACATTATATAATATATAACCCAAAACTATCGATTAGCTGTAACTGAGGATACAAAGGAAAAATAGAAAGATATATCTATAGTGACAGTTCTACGTTTTGAGTGAAAAAAAGAACGTTGTAAATATTGTTTGGTAATAAAAGGAAAAAATAAACGAAAAAGTGATGGTGGATAATTATGTGTGGGTAGGGAAAGTTTCATAGAAGTAATAGTTATAAATAAGAAAAAAGGATAAGCTGAATACAAAAATTGTAACAAGGATATCTGGTGATGATAAAACGAAATAGCAATGAACAGTATACAAGCGCAAAAATGGCAAGAAAGTTCGTTGGACCGTACCAGAGAAAAAATTGGTAAGTGATGTTCCCAGACAAAAGTTCAAACCAAAAGGCAAAAAGCCGTGTTGCCCCTTAAGAGGATGAAGCACATCAACTGAAGGAACCCGACGACGATGACAGAAATGGAATACGAATATGAAAATCAAGAAGATGAGACGACAACTAAGTTGGCGAAGATTTGGAAATATTCAACAAGGTGGTTGACGACATTGAGACAATGTCCAATCGGGATGCCCAAGATGAGGATACAAAGGAAAAACAGGAAGACAGTGACAGTTCTACGTTTTGCAATTAATATTAATTATGGATACCATATTTTTATTAAAAGTGAGAACACATTCCTGACAAGAGCCCCTACTGCAGTATTAATATCCCAAATAGGTACTTTTTATTAAAATAATCGAAAAATATGCCATTTACGATACTTTCTTGTAAAATGTGCAATTTTTGCATACTTGAATCACCAAGACCCAGTTTCTTTAAATTTATTTACTAAATAATACATAGTTTTTGATTATTATGCCTAAAACTAGTGTGTACTAAAATAAAATAAACAATTATTAGATTATTTAATTTATTTAAAATACTGCAGTTCACTTTTATTTATTATTTTCAAAACAACCAAAAAAAGAACATTACAATTTTAAAAATGTAGGTATTATATTTCTTTTCGACACAAGAAAGTTGGTACGATTAACAACCACCAGATTTCTTAATATATTAAAGTAAAAAACTGGACGTCATATGCAAACAATGCAATGCAGTCTTGTCAATGTTTTCTTCGTTTTACGTTTAAGCAAAGATTAATATCTGGTTTGACCAACAAATCTAAATATAACGCTCGAACGGTGAAAGTGGTCGTATAAATTATTTGCAGAAATCTGTCTTGCCAGACCAGTGACCAGTGATAAATGGTTTAAAGACATCGTACCGAATTTATTTATATATTATCGGCTGCTGTCCCCCGCACATATTTTTTAAAATATAAATTCATATCTAAATTTTATTATGCATAAAATATTAGCAACTAATTAATTAATTAGTTAAGTATTGCTTGAATAACGAAAGGAACAGCAGATTTTGTTTGATTTTTTTGACTTGGAGGAAGTTGACTGTAATTCCAGAAATGAACTTGACCTAAACATAAAAACTGAGGGTTAAAACAAAATACGTGCATTTTTGTAATGATTACCTACTAGGGTTTGTGTGTGACCACTGTTGATGGGTGTTACTTTTGGTAACAGGATATTTTTAGATATTTCTACTAGGTATACTTACTGTAAATATAAATTTTGACAATAAATAAGATAAATAAACCTACAACATTTTGTAAATTTTATTAAAAAACTGGCCTTGAAACAAATACCATCATGTCAGTTGAACCTAACCTAAAAATAATGTGACAAAATCTTAAAAAAATATTTTAATTAAATGCCTGAAAATAGTATAAAGAGAGATAATGCACACTATTCTTTACGAGTATGACGCAAACCTCAAGACCTCGAGTCACCAGACGAGAGACTTAAATCATCCGATTGAATAATGCGCATAATCTCGAGTGTAATACTATAATATATACTTGTTCTACTCCAATAATTGGAAAGTACAATGGTTTTAAAAAATAAATAAAAAGACAAATTTTTGAGTACATCTTATTAAACGGAAACTTTTGCCGCATATTATGACACAAGATTAATTTTTATTCAGCGTGAAGAACACATACAAAATTTCAATTGTTTATAATAAATGTATGCAAAATTCTTTTATTTAAACAAATTTACCTTAATTAAATGATCATTATATAGTCTAAACATTTCTACAATAGTGTGTAAAATTTAATTCAATTATACAGAGTGGTCCCAGAGATTCTATTTTTTCAATTTTACCGTGCTCTAAAGTTTGACAAAATTGTCAACCTTAATAACATTACCAAAAAAACGATTTTTTACTGTGACATATGAGTCATGCCTACTACACAATAATGTGATTATTTTCAAAATCGGTGATTTCGTGAAATTTTCTGGTCCCACTTGGCTTGACTCAATGTTAGTATAGCCGCCTGCTCCCAATTTTAAAACCGATTGGTTCAAATCGCAGTGAGTATTTGTATTTGTCATTGTGTACTTCTGTAATTAGGCCTGGTGCCTGTTAAAAGCACATTAAAATAATAAATAAAAAATAATTAAAATCGACCAATCACTGATGCCTACCAATGTGAATAATGAGTTCAATATTTCCATTGTTAGGCAGGGAATTTATAATGTTTACCATTATTTACGAAAGTAAAAAACAATATTATTTAATAGATATTTAATAAACGCCATTTACGAATTAAATTTAGGCACGAGAGAGGTTGCAAGCGAGTGCTTAATTAAATTAGTGTCTAAAAATGTTTATAAATGAGTTGAAGATGAAGTTTTTCTGTCAATTCTTTTGTTTTTAAACCATTTTATCTAAAGACTATTTAACTTATATATTTTTGTATTTAATTTAATTTAAATTTTTAATTTTACTATAAATTATATTATTGGGTAAACTAATAAACCTACCTACTAATCCAAAAATAAATTTCTTTATCTTTTAATTATCTAGTTTTCTTTTTAAATATCAAAGGCAACATTAGTCAATATAGTTTCACGAGTTTAAACATTGAACATTATTTATTTGAATAATTATGCAATAAAGATACACCTGGTCAATAGACCAAGAGACAGAACGACTAATATACGAATTAAATGTGGTCATCTTAATAATGTAGGTATTAATAATCTATATTATGTAGATTAGGTGAAAATCTTAACAGATAAACAATCCTTTTATCAAACATTAAACCTTTAATTTTAATTCATACTGCTATTGTTAAATTATTATTGTTATTGGTTATGATGGAAAAATAATAAAAAAATTTTACTGCAACCACCATCAACTTGAGTCCAATAAGTTTTATATTTTTATCTATAGGACATTATGGTAACACAGTTATATAAACTAGATATTGAAATATTTCCGTATGTGATCTTCAAAAAAATTTGAATATTGCCAAAACTAAATTTAAATAAAAAATTTATTATGCTTCCTAATAATATGACATTTTTATGAATACATTTAACCATTATAGAAAGTGCCTAAATGTATAATTCTCCATAGGAAATTTCACAGGAGAAGATTTTCATATAAAAACTTTACATTTAATTTTTTAATCAGTCAGTCTTCTGTTCTCATTTCTTATACATCTAGCAACATGAAGACCACTGTAAGTGCATATTGTGATACTATTGGATTTTGTGATAATTAGTGAATACTAATTTGTGATTAATTTTTTTAAGTCGGTGCTCTGGCAATTTACTTTTTGCAATAAACGTTAAGCTTGTAAACCGTTTAAAATTGTTCAAATACACAGTTTAAAGTAAAAGCAATATTTAAAATAAAAATTTCACAAATATTTGTTTTTAACGCTTGTGTTTTTTGTTTAAGGTGTTAATAGTCGTTGTATGCATCTCAGCAGCCTTCGCTGGAGAGAAAAAACACGAAAAACGTGGAATCTTGAGCGGAGGTTTGGGAGGTGCTGACTTGCACAGTCACGGCCATTACAATCACGGACCTGAATATGGTAGTGGACTTCTTTCTGGAGAAGTTGCAGGCCCAATTCATGGTTCGTTCGATTCCGGTAGCATTGTAGGACCTGGTTTTGGTAACGCTCCATTGTCAGCTGGACCAGGTGTTATTGATGAACACAGTCATCAAGCTGGACCTCTTTTAACCGGAGGACTTGGAAACTTGGGTGGTGCCGGTATTGGTGCTAGTGGACCAGGTTTTTCTGGACCTAGTTTCTCTGGACCTGCTTTCGACGGACCCGCTGGTGGCATCATCGATGAACACAGTAACCAAGCTGGCCCTCTTTTGACAGGAGGATTATCTGGACTTGGAAGCTTCGGTGGTCCCGCTCTCGGTGCTGGTCAAGGCTTTGGAGGTCAAGGCTTTGGAGCTGGTGCCGCTTTGGGTGCCGGTCCCGCTCTGGGTGCTGGAACCATCTTGGACCGCAGAGTAATTGGTCACGTACATCTTGGTCAAGCTGTTCAACGTCACATTGATGTTGTAGAAAAGATTGGAATCAAAGTAGCTCAACCTTACCCTGTCCAAGTAGAACGTAGAGTCCCAGTCCCACATCCTCATCCAGTAGATGTCCCTGTTGACCGTCCTTACCCAGTCCATGTAAAAGTACCTGTCCCATATGAAGTAATCAAGCATGTCCCAGTCCCAGAATACGTCAACAAACCTTACCCAGTATGGCACAAGGTGCAAGTTAATGTCCCAGTTCCAGTTAAAATCATCCACGAAAACAGAGTACCTGTAAAAATTTTCAAAGATATACCAGTACCAGTACCACACCCAGTTATTGTAAAGAGGCCAGTACCAGTAGCCATCCACGCCCATTTGGTACCATTGCACGCTGATGTGCATGGTCACGATCCTCATGGTCATTTCCATGATCACCATCATGACCATTTGGAGCACCACCATCACCACAACATCCTAGACCATCATCATTAAACTTAGTCAAAATTTGATTTATCATATGTTATTTTGTTTTGTTAACTAGTCCTTATTTTAAGTTTTTTATTTGCAATATATACAATATATAAAAAATATAAAATATTTTATTTATCCCAGTTTTTGTTGGTAGGTATATATCAGACCACGCAATAATAGTAGATGTTATTAGCAGGAGAAATGAGTCTTTCTGTGCTGGGAATAAAAGATTGCAGCCTAGGAAATGCAATTGAGCTAAGCACAAAAATACCTTTTGCTCCAAGTAACATATAGACTATTTTATCTTCAAAAAAACACTAAGTTACTATGAATTACAGTCTGTCAATGACAGACCCTAAAAAAGTTACGAAAGTTCGCAATTTCTAAATACGCATTTTAATAAAACGGGACTAATACGTAAAAGCACCCATTAAAATGATATTGTAGGTCAAACTTTAAAGTATTTAAAGATATTTTAGTATACAGTGTCTTTTATTTTGATTGGCGACAATTACGTATTTATTTAAACATAATCCGATTTTTAGTACCCGTAGAACTGTAAATTACACTCTGTAATTCTTGAAAAGCTTTATTTTTTAAAGAAAAAATTGTCATGTCATTTTCATTGCTTTTTATGATTAATAGAAAAACTCAAAAAACTTCAGATGGTATTTGGCATTTTTAAAATTTAACACGAATAGTGTTTCTTAATTTGTGATACCTTAAAACTCCTAAAAAGATAATTTGTAATACAATTGAGGATGTTCAAAAAGTACGGTTAAATTAAAAAAAAAATTAATTTCTAATAAAGATTTTGCAAAGGATTACACAAACTACATATTTGCTTAGTTTTGTTACTCTAGCTTACACAGAGTGTTCACAAATTAAGGTCAAACATTTAAAAAAATAAAGTTATATTAAAAATAAATATTAATTTAATTAGAGGCATAATATTAATGAATGAACTATACACAAATGTGTACTGGTACTTAAAAGATTACTTTTAAAAAGTTTATTAAGTATTGTTTTCCCTCTAATTACTATTTAAAATTCCATTATTTTTTTTTTACTTTTGAACTTAATTTGTAAACACTCTGTATAAGCTAGAGTAACAAAACTAAGCGAATGTGAAGTTCTTGTAATCACTAAAGAAAATACAGAATGCTTTACAAATTTAACCTTACTTTTTGACCAAAAATTCAAAAATTCTATCTGTTTTAAAGTTTTAAAAATGCTTGATAACTTTTGACGTTTTTGGAGACCTTCTATTAATCATAGCGGGCCATGAAAATGACATAACAATTTTTTTCAAAAAAAAAAGTTTTTCGAGTACTCTAAACTAAAATAATATCTTTTTAAATTGATCTATTTTTAAATAAATAGGTACCTAATTGTGGCCAATCAAAATGAAACTCACTATATGTTCAGATAAAAGGGAGAAAAAGGGATTTTCTTGAATGACAAAGGTCCTGGAATTATCCATTTGTTAATTAGATATGTTTTGAAATTAATGGCAAAATTGTTCACCATTAACAAAAATCTTGTCTATACTTTTAATAATTCAGTAATTTTTTTTGGGTGAATTTTATTGTTTTGTTAATAATATTTTAATACAAATTTTGTTTTAATTATTATACCACTTCTAGCCCTAATGACTTAAAAAAATATTATTTTATTTTTATTTAAAACTTTAAAGCTTCCACTTTGTTAGCATAAATAAATAAACTGTTAATATTTTAATTTTTATCCGTAATAGGTTAATAAATTGTATAAAAAATACATGTTTCTTATGACATTATTTAATATTTTATTAATACAAATAGTATTATTGCAAATTTGAATTACAATATATGCTTGTTATTTAGGTATGATAATCTTACTAGATTAATAATGTAACATATAAACACCTGTAAAAATTTAGAAATCAATAAAATCAAAAAATAAAACCATAATTTAATTAATTTTGCATATATTGCCATTTAAAACATTTTGCGAAATTTGAGTCCCACTATTTTTTTTAAACTTATATAAAAACCTGTAAATGGTCCAATACCATATATTCTGTATCATTTAGTTTAACTATCATGAAGTCCATTGTAAGTATTAAATAAAATATATATTTATAAAGTTAATTTTAAAATTATATTAATTATTATTAATATTTACATTACTTTATAGGCTTTAGTCCTAGTACTTGGTATCTCCGCCGCCTTGGCAGGTGAAGAAAGAGTTAAAAGAGGAGTTCTTCACGGCCTTGGTGCTGGGAGTATCGGACTTGGAAGCTATGGAGGTAGTTATGGGGGAAGTTATGGAGGAGGCCACGAAAGTGGCTATGGAGGTAGCATTGGATATGGCAGTGGATTAGGCGGTGGTATCGGATTGGGAGGACTGGGTGGATATGGTAGTGGACTGGGAGGTGGAATTGGATTGGGATCCAGTAACACAATCATTACTCAACAAATCCCTGTACCTGTTAAAGTACCAATCGCAAGACCAGTCCCTGTCCCAGTACCTCATCCCGTTGTTGTATATAAACCAGTTCCAGTACCAGTTATTAAGAAAGTGGCAGTACCTGTTGCTGTAGGAGGTTATGGAGGTAGTCTTGGAGGAGGATTGGGAGGTGGATATAGTTTTGGCGGTGGATACTCATCTGGATATTCAGTTGGAATAGGATCCAGTGGACTGGGCGGATATGGTGGTTACAGCGGTTCAAGAGGTTGGAGTAAGTGGTAAAATGTTTTTACGGTAATTCCGTACATATATTACTTACTGTGTTTTGTTAAAATTTAACTGTGATTATTAGGCAAATAAAAAATAGATAAAACCACAAAGAACACAAGAAAATTTTGATTCCTATACATAATTGTTTTTTGGTTTTTATAAAATATCCCTCTTTTATGGAAAAATGTTTTCTAAATCCAATATACCTAGGTTTGCTTTATAAATTACGTTTTTTAAAGACAATATTTTTAGCACAAAATTGTAAAAAGGAAATTTAATATGTTAATCATGCTTAAGTGGCACAACTCTAAAGACAAACACGTTGCAAAACACGTATATTTTTATCAGAAAAAGTAAAAAAAGAGAATATTATAACATTCTTGTACTTTGGACATAAAAGTTGATTTTTGAAACATAATTTATTTATGGGTTCTTTGGGACAAAAAACCCCACCCAGTATATTTGTTTTATAAGTTTTTTAAAATTCATTAATTTCAACTACTGGATGCCAATGAATGTCAAGTTTTTACCCCGTTTCGGAAAATTTGGACATCAAGCTTTAATGTTTTAAAAATCAATTTCATTTAATATTTTATTTAATATATGTATTTCAATGATTTTATTTTTGTCGTGTTCCTTCTCAGGTATTTTTATATTCCACTTACTTTTTGCTTTACAAATAAGGCATTTCCAATAAAAAACATCGTTAGTTTTAAATTGGTTGTCGGAAAGGCTAGCACACTATTTGTGATAGAGCCGCAGACAAAAACCGCACTTGATTTGTCGCGATCGTCTTGTTACAGTATTTCTGCAAACTGTACAGATCGTTTCGTTTTACACCTAATATTTAAGATATTTAAAAACAAAACAAAAAAAACTTTGGCGAGGTGTAAGTTCAATTTTTGCTTATAAATATTATCAGTAATGGATCAAGAAAGAAAAAATTGAATGTTTATATTTTACTTACTTTCTAAGTTACTTTTAAATTATTTTTTACGTTTAAATTTATTTTTTTGATGTGGCTCCCGTCCAGAGGCGGGACTTAAGTTCAGTCCCTATTGACGTCATAATTTTAAGATTTTTTATGTTACAATAAAACCAAAACAAACCAACCCAACCCAACCCAACACAACCAAACACTTTTTAACAAAGAAACAACAAATTTATAAAATAAAAAAAGTTTGACAACTTCTAGTAGAATCGTTTCCGGTACCTCTCGCATGCCAAGCGACCAAAATTCCAAATTCCAAATAAGTTTATTTAAATATAATACATATAAAATTTTGTAATCAGCCTAACTACGATATAAAGGTATGGTATACAAAGGGAATTTTGAAGAAATTTAGAAATTTTGAAGGCTTTGAATGGTGAACGAGTAGTGGAGAGTGTGGGAGGGAATTTTGAGTTGACAAGGAGGTTAAAACTTAAGTAATTAACCTCCTTGTCTAAACCTTATATCGCAGAGGACCTAGATTATTTAAATTGTTTGGTGCTGCTCCGCTTTTACTCGCATGGCGATTTTGGGGAGAGTGCTCAGTAAGTGATTTCAAAGAAAAATAATGAGAGATTAGATAAAGATGTGAATAAAAAAATTTTGAATAAATTAAAGGAAAACAAATTAGAAAAAACCTTATTTAAAATTTTTATATTTAATAAAGAAGAAACAGGGGATAGAACAAGAGAAAAAGGAAAAATGGAAGTGCCGAATATATCTAGGAAAAGTTTAAAACCTAATTTTGAATTTAAAAGAGCAAAATTAGTTTAATGAAAAACCTCAATGTGAAATAATAATTTTGGTTAAAAACAAGCGACCGCCCTACCATCTGAGCCATTCAGCTTGACACCAATTTTAAAAGCTCGGGGAATAAAAACCGATTAACAGTGTGTGACCTCAGTCGGGATCGAAGTTAAGTCCCGCCTCGGGACTTGAGCTACATCGTTATTTTTTACCAGTAGTTCAGTCAAACCGTGGTGAAAAATGAAAAATCAGTTTTTAGTGAATATATTGGCCCCTGTATACTGCACAATAGAAAGTAAAAAATCAAATAATTTTTATAAAATCTCATAATTTTTTCTTAAAGAGTTTTTTATTTATACAAATGAATAAAAAACATAGTTTGTGTTGAATTAAAATTTTGTTTTTTTCACTTTTTTCCAAATATTTCGCACATTTTAAGGTAAATTATTACGATAAACATTTTGTAGCCCTATTAATTTTCTAAAATATTAAAAATAGAGCTTTAAACCGGCTTTTCGACATTGCCACCTAGTATATGAAATTAATGAATTTGAAAAAACTTACATAACAAAAATACTGGGTGGGGTTTTTGTCCTAAAGAATAAGAACCCTTGAATTAATTATGTTTAAAAAATCTGGGTCCAAAGTACAAGAAAATTATAGTTATATTTATTTTTTGATTTTATAACTACAAATATTTAATTTTTCTGATCAAAATAGACATGTTTTGCAATGTGTATAATTTTCCCAGAAAATGTGTCTTTTGAGTTGTGTCACTTTTCGTAAGCATAATTAACATATTAAATTTACTTTTTACAATATTGTGAAAAAAAAATTGTGTTTAAAAAATAAAGTTTATAAAGTAAACCTAGGTGTATTAGGTTAAGAAAACATTTTTCTATAAAAGAGGGATATTTTATACATAAAACCCAAGAAATAATTATGTATAGGAATTTATATTTTCTTGTGTTCTTTTAATACAACATAATTTATAAATAATACTAAAGCTTATGTGGTTTTATTTATTTTTATTTGCCTAATAATCACAGTTAAATATTAACGAAACACAGTACAAAATTAACTTAAATACATTTTACCACCTACTCCAACCTCTTGAACCACTGTAACCACCATATCCGCCCCATCCACTGGAACCTAATCCCGAGGAATATCCAGATGAGTATCCACCGCCAAAACTATATCCACCTCCCAAACCTCCTCCAAGACTACCACCATAACCTCCTACAGCAACAGGTACTGCCACTTTCTTAATAACTGGTACTGGTACTGGTTTATATACAACAACGGGCTGAGGTACTGGGACAGGGACTGGTTTTGCGATTGGTACTTTAACAGGTACAGGGATTTGTTGAGTAATAATTGTGTTACTGGATCCCAATCCAATACCACCTCCCAGTCCACTACCATATCCACCCAGTCCTCCCAATCCGATACCACCGCCTAATCCACTGCCATATCCAATGCTACCTCCATATCCACCTCCGTAGCTTCCTCCATAACTTCCCCCATAGCTACCGCCATAGCTTTCAAGTCCGATACTCCCAGCACCAAGGCCGTGAAGAACTCCTCGTTTAACTCTTTCTTCACCTGCCAAGGCGGCGGAGATACCAAGTACTAGGACCAAAGCCTATAAAGCAATGTAAAAATTAATAATAATTAACACAATTTTAAATTAGGTATTAAAAATTAACTTTGTAAATATATGCTTTAATTAATACTTACAATGGACTTCATGATAGTTAAACTAAAAATGATACAGAATATATGGTATTGGACCATTTACAGGTTTATATATTAGTTTAAAAAAGTAGTGGGACTTAAATTTCGCAAAAAGTTTTAAATGGCAATATATGCAAAATTAATTAAATTATGGTTTTAATTTTTTAATTTATTGATTTCTAAATTTTTACAGGTGTTTTTAGTTAGATTATCATACATAAATAAACAATCATATATTGTAATTCAAATTTGCAATAATACTATTTGTATTGATAAAATATTAAATAATATCATTTAAAACCTATTGCGGATAAAATTTAAAATATTAAAAGTTTATTTATTTATGCTAACAAAGTGGAAGCTTTAAAGTTTTAAATATAAATAAAATTATATTTTTTCATGTCATTAAGGCAAGAAGTAGTATAATAATTAAAATAAAATTCTTTTTAATAATTTTTAACAAAACAATAAAATTCAACAAAAAAAAATACTTTTTATTTGGGTCCCCATAATAATATAAGGGCATATGGTACACTGTATATTATACATATTAGATGAAATAAAAAAGGAAATAATTTTAGCTTGAAGTACCTACTCGAAAAGCTTTATCTTTTGAATAAAGCTAGGCCTGAATCTGATGAAATGTTATAAAAACAATGTTTAGCCGGTGATTGTTTGGGTGACAAACAAGCAAGATTGGATTTAATTTTCACCATTTGTGAACGTGAACTGCAATGAAAATGTTTTTCCCATTATATATATATATATCAAGAGGTTACAACCCTATAGGGTTGTAACCTCTTGAAACCGTTAAAGCTTTCTAAATCAAAGAAACCTGACGAGAACAATATTGCGTAAACCGGGTAAACCATTTTCATCACGCTTTATGAAGAATAAAGTAACAAAAAATATCCAGAATATTTTTTATTGAAGCTGTTCTCGTGTACGAATTGTAAAAATTAAATTCGATCTCGCTAATTTACTAACTACAGAATCGGCGGCTAAACACCATTCTTTTTGAACATTTTATCCGGTGCAGGCATGGTTGGCAAATGTTTTAGATCCAGAATAGGGGGGCTAAAGCTTAAGCCAATAATAATCTCTAACTCAGAAAAAAATAAACCAACACCAGTTTTAGACATCATTTCGTGTTAATGTACGAATCAACGTGCGGCTGTCTAAAGGCCGAGTTAAAACAGCCTACAGCCTGTAGGTCTTATTTAGGGTACAAGAAATACCTCAATAAAGAAACAAGTCTAAGACCCTTTCCCTAAAGTAGTAAGAAAAAACAATCTTATGGGTGTACGACTCGTACACTGCGAATATTAAAAGAGGTACAAAATGTTAATCATAATAATTTTTCACAAAATATACCGTTTTTTAAATATTTGCAAAAACTTGAAAAAAACAATTTTTTTATCTAAAAATACTTTATATAAAAATTATTGATTATAAAAAATAATTTTGCTTTTTTACTTGTTATTGTAAAATATACGGGGGCCGAGATATTCGTAATTAATATCATAAGGGCATTTAATTTTTCCGAAAAGAATCGAAAAAACACGTTGCTAAGTAATATTTTAACAAAATGCATGAGTGCTGGTGGCAACAAAAATCCGAGTCGAAGAGGAGGATTTTGCACCTGCACGAATGCATTTTGTTAAAAAATATTACTTAGCATTGTGTTTTTTCGATTTTTTTCACAGGAAAAATTTGATCCCGAATGGTATTTGACAAGACTATTTCATGAGTAACAGTTAACAATTAAAATATAAATTGCAATTTTTGATGACAACAGCTGTGAAGTTTTGCCGCGGGTAAACTCGAAAAAACTGCTGACAGGTGCTGTCACTCAGTTTTTTCACCTAGAAACGATTTGTAATTCAAAATTGCGCGTTTGTGATTGGTGGAAATTAAAAGGAGGGAAATAGTCGCTAAAAACTAAAAAAATCTTGAAAGAAACCTAGACAACGATTTGACTGGACTATACGGTAAACACTAGAGACAAGTTTACACGTGTATGTAAGTACATAATATATTATATGGCAGTGAATAGACATGGGCAAAATTTGTAACTCGCTAACAAAAAGACACACAGCAATAACCAAGAACCATTTTTAGGAAATTTACTGTTCTACAAAAAAGGACTTAAAGGCGTTTCAAATATAGATGCGAATTTACAAATTGCGAACTATTTTAAAAACATTATTTTCTTTTAAGGTTTAAAGTTTATATTTTAGTAAGTATACGAGGTGTGTTCAGAAAATAAAGGGAATTGTTAAATTTCGCGGGTTCGGAGGGTCCGGTTGTCATAAAATTTTCTTTATTATGTTGGTATACATGCCCCCGAACTATGATAAAAACTTTAGCTGTTTTCATTGTTTACTTTGTCTGTGGCAGCCGCCAAGGTTAGACGTGTTTTATGAGCTCGTCGATTTTTCGTTCGTTAAAAGAAATGGATCAAAGAATTTGTAGAAGACGTTGAAGATGACGAACGCACAAGCACATTAACAACCGATGAAAATATGGAAAAAGTGGATGAAATGGTTATAAACCATCAGAGAAGTCGCTGATGATGTTGGTATATCGATTGGCTGATCCCATGAAATTTTTTCGAATGTTTTGGGTATGAAACGCGTGGCAGCAAAATTTTTTCTAAAATTGTTAAATTTTGAACAAAATTTTTGGCCAAAAACAATACTGTAATGATGCCCCAGCCTCCATATTCGCCAGACATGCCTCTGTCTGACTTTTTCCTATTCCCAAAAATAAAGAGAACCTTAAAGGGCCGTGTTTTGAAGGCGACAACATTAATGTATTAACACACCTCGTATGTACTGAACATGATTTACAAATAAAAGGAAGAAAAAGGCGTTTTATTAAATGACAAAGGTCCTGGAATAATCCATTTGATATTATTTTGATAAATTTTATTAATATTTGAAAACGAAATATTTTAATTATTAGACCACTTAAGTTTTATTTAACCTTTATTTAACAAATGTTACGCTTTATAAATATAAATTATAAATAAAGCCTTTATTTATAATATTTAAAGTTAAGCAGCAAATACATGCTTTGTATAAGCTGAACTTCTCCCATTGATTATATCTTTTATAATCCATAAAGACATTTATTATTATTATTATTATTATTAAACGATATTTATCTTTAAGCGGTCCATAAATTAAATTTAATAAATTTTATCTCCACGCGGTCTATAATTTAAACTTTATTGTTGTCAACATTCGATAAAGAAATACCTTGTTATGGCCTAGGCCGATAAAAATTTTTATGAGGCAAGTAATTAGTTCGATTTTTTCTCGCTAGGGGTATTGTTTTGACAAATTAATCCTTTTTTAAGAAATTAACGTACTAAACTGGTTTAATTTATTTATAATAAGCACTAATTTGTTTGTTTTACTGTTATAACATTATAATGTTTAATATTTTTCATTAAATTATTGTAAAATTAAATATGAATAATAAAACAAAAAGAGAGGTTAGGACATTGCAATTTGACGTTTCACAGTTGTGTTTTCTTTTTCTACGATTTAAATTATCTTTAAATTTTAATTTGCTTTAAGTTTTCAGTAAAATTAAATGTTAAACACAGCGTAAACATTCCAAACTACCTATTTTTTTAATAAAAATGCAAACAAATTGAAATTAGATACCTATAGGTAAATATATTTATTAAACAATTAATTGAATTCAATGTAATAGCAAGAGGGTAAGTAAACCATTTTCTTACAAAAATCCATTTCTACTTAAATCATGTAGCTAGGTATTGTCAAACTATAACTGCTTCTAAAAGGAATAATAATTATTGTACATTATCACATTGCTCAAACTTTCAGCTTAGCACAAAAAGACTCACTTTTCGGCCTAATGACATAAATAACTATTGTTTATACACATTTAATAAACTAATAATATTTATATTTTTAAAGGTATAACTTTGTATTTGGAATAGAATAATGAACTGTATAAAAATCCATATTTCATATAGCATTTTTTATTTTTTTATAACTCAAACAGAAATATTGCAAATTTGAATTACCATATATGCTTGTTTATTAATGTATGATATTCCAACTAGGTTAATAATAAAATAAATAAAGAACACATTTAAAAATTTAGAAATCAATTAAATCAAAAAATAAAAGCATAATTTAATAAATTTTGCATATATTGCCATTTAAAACATTTTGCGAAATTTAAGTCCCACTATTTTTTTTAACTAATATAAAAACCTGTAAATTCTCCAATACGACATATTCTGTGATATCTTCAGTTCAACTACCATGAAATCCATAGTAAGTTTTAATTAAAAAATTTGTTTATTTACTCCATCATTGAAAAGCTGTGATTTTATGGCGTTTTGGTCGCAGGCTGAAGTTAGATATATTATTATTATTAATTGAGAAAAAGTGAGGTTAAATCCGTTGAGAGTTGACAGATGTCAAATATTAAACAGAGAAAATTGGCTTTAAATTCTTATTTTTGTTAGTCTTAGATAAAGTATACTATGCAACTCCTTTTATAAACTTCTCTAGACACTCGTTTTATTAAACATTCGCACGCAAGCTTCGCTCGTGCTTAATAAAACTGGTAACTAAAATGACTTTAATAAAACTTGATACATAATATAATATTATAAACTTAATTTTTAATACTTTTTTAAAACTATGTTAATTATAATTGTTATTAATTTTTAAATTGCTTTATAGGCTTTGGTCCTAGTACTTGGTATCTCCGCCGCCTTGGCAGGTGAAGAAAGAGTTAAAAGAGGAGTTCTTCACGGCCTTGGTGCTGGGAGTATCGGACTTGGAAGCTATGGCGGTAGCTATGGGGGAAGTTATGGAGGAAGCTACGGAGGTGGATATGGAGGTAGCATTGAATATGATAGTGGATTAGGGGGTGGTATCGGATTGGGAGGACTGGGTGGATATGGTAGTGGACTGGGAGGAGGTATTGGATTGGGATCCAGTAACACAATCATTACTCAACAAATCCCTGTACCTGTTAAAGTACCAATCGCAAAACCAGTCCCTGTCCCAGTACCTCACCCCGTTGTTGTATATAAACCAGTACCAGTACCAGTTATTAAGAAAGTGGCAGTACCTGTTGCTGTAGGAGGTTATGGTGGTAGTGTTGGAGGAGGTTTGGGAGGTGGATATAGTTTTGGCGGTGGATACTCATCTGGATATTCCTCGGGATTAGGTTCCAGTGGATGGGGCGGATATGGTGGTTACAGTGGTTCAAGAGGTTGGAGTAGGTGGTAAAATGTTCCCAAATGTAATTCCGTTCTTATTGTTATACGTAGGTACTATTTTTTGTTAATATTTAACTAAAAAAATATAAAAATATGCAAACATTAAAATGGATCTATTATTATTCTCAACTGTTTTTAACCAAATACAAAATCTATTTATTATTTTTCATAGTTTAATGTAGGTTAATAATTATAAACCGATTATTAACTGATTTTAGAGAAAATAAGTGTCACATCTATTTTAATAACCGTTTTAATTATAATTTTATACATGGACAATGTTTTTACGTTAAATTTTAATTTTATTGGACCAGTTTTTATTACCTTGGTGGAAAACATTATACATTATATATCGATGGAACGAAAATAAGTTAAATGTTTTGAAATACTTACTTCGTTAAGTATTTAGTAGTACTTGTTAATTTTTAGTTTTACATTTAGTAAAAAACAACCATGACAGAATTTTTAAATTACTTAATTTTGCTAATGACTATTTTCCGGATATTATTTTTCATGTTTAATTCCAGTCAGTGCATTAAAATATAAATAGCACTTACCTACTTAAATAACGTTTTTATTAAAACAAATTGAAATTTTTATTTTAAATTTTGTATTGTCTTTGTTTTAGATAACAAGCAACTTTGTTTTATACAAATTTTGTCAAAATGGTATACCTATAGGTACTTCTTTCTTGAATAATTTTTATGATTTCCTAATTTATTAACAACCTGTGGACATTTTTTCCGATAAACAGAATTTATTTTAAGAAATAAATTTTCGTTGTTAAATTAATAATAAAGATTTTGGTTCTCTTGTCTACTCCATCCGTGGATTATAAAAATGTATTTTTTTAAATTTTAAAACGTTTGAAAATGGAAAACCCTAATGTTTTTTTGCAAAAGATAAAGTATCTAAATATTTAAATAAACAAATATTCAATTTGAAAAATTATAATTTTTGCGTGCAAATTTTATAAACAAATGGCTTTTTTTAATTTAATAAGTACCTATAGAGAACATTGTATACAAATTCCAAAGTGGACCGTTGATATAAATTTAAAAGTTGAATTAGGTCTAAATTGTATACAATTTTTTATTCTTTCTTAATTCATCCTTTTATTTATAAATAATTACATCATAAACGTACATCGTACGCGTATACCTATAGGTAGCATAAATAAATATATACAGTAGAAACCGTCAATATATGAACGTGACTCATCGGGTGCCGAACATATCTCAGACATGCTAGCAGTAATGTTTTACTTGTCTTGTACATTCGATGCAGCGGTAAATGTACTCACACGTAGGTTTTTAAGCATCCGGTCTAAAATGCGCCATCTGTGATGTAAAACTGCCTAGGTGTTGGACAAAGATGGACATATGACGCGTGTCCTAGCTTGTTACTTAATTTTATTGGAAGTCAGTAGAGTTCGTGTTTTAGGAATTTATTTTATTTTATTACATAGTAAGGCAACCAACTTTACCGTCGGCCATTTGTTTTTATATGTCATATGATCTTTGTTTTTGCATATCTTGTTTCTACTGTGTGTTTACCGATTAATAATCGTTTTAAACGTTGTAGTGGCAGTGGTTTATATTATGTAACACAGGTAGATGTCGTATAAAAATCCTTACCTAGAAATTCTAGGCTAGAATACAAAAATATTTTTATTATACATATAAATTTTGTACTAGTATTAGTTTAATACATTCTGAAGAAGCTACTGTGTAGCGAAACAATTGTCAATATTTAATAAATTTCGTGAAACTAACGCAAGTTGTTTTTATATCCACACAATTTAAATATCTTTCACTTTGTACCTGACCTGCGTAAACATTTTTGTTTTTTGTCACCAATTCTGAAATATTTGCGTTTACAGTTAAAAGAATAGTATATTCTGTAACAAGTTTGACGGTTTCACGAGAGGGGAATATGCAATTCCAAACGTGTTTCAGACTATACTAAGAATCATAGATGACCGAAGAATTTAATTGGAAGAAAGTGAGGTTGGGTCGGTCTAAAAATTTGTTATTAAAATCAGAGATGTCGCCACAAGTGTACGTTCTGTAATCAGATGATAGAATATTTCATTAAAGTTAAAAGAAAAGTTTATTTATTAATTAGTTTCTAAGAAAATTACAGTTTATTTAATTATCGTAGATGTTAATTATGTTAGATGTTAATTATTTAACTTTAAAAGCAAATATATCATAAGTATAGCAACCAACATTACACTCAAATTTTTTTACAAACGAGACTGCACTGGACCGTGACCTTCGATAGATTGCTTCGTACGAATGTGTCGGATGAGTCACGTTCATATATTGACGGTTTCTACTGTACATATACATACATAGGTATGTATTTAAATGAAATAGATTTAACCCATGTTTATAAATAATAATAATAATAATATTAAAGTTTTTTTCATAATACATAAAAATATTCTTGTACCTAATTAAACTTAAATATTACGAAAAAAACAAAAGAAGGTGCTCAAGAAGATGGAAATATTGTTCCCCTCGGTTTTCAGCACGAACCCTGACTTATGGTTAATAAATTAAAAACGTTGTATGTTATATTATATACATGCATACATAATAAGTACTACTAAATCGGTAATAATATTAATTTTATTTAAACTTAAAAGTTAAATGTTGTAAAATTATATCAGGATAGCAGAATATCTTTGGTTAATATAACAATAAACAAAATGGATATAATTATTAATTATATACCTGTATGTAGTCGTTAATAATATTAGCTTAATATTATAATAATATTATATATTTTTATAAAACTATCTACTACCTAACTCGTAAAATATTTATGAACTGCATTAATAAAAGTTACTTTGTTTATGGAAAAATATATAAATATTTTTTTTTACATTTTCTTAATTATATTATATATTATATATTTAAATTACGGTGGTAATACCAGCCCATATATTCACAATCTTCTGCATAGGACTGTTCTATACAAAACAACCTATAATTTATTATATTAATAATTTATATTATTTATCTAGAAGTTTGTTTAAACGGCGATTTAAAACATAAATATTGTAAAATTGTAGCAGGAGCGTATGACATTGAGCTGGTGTACGCGTCTAGTATACTTATAGACAAGTTTCCTACTGTTATCTAGTTTGCTGATAACGGTAAATGGGCGGGTACTGGTATCTGTATGGTACTGTAAAAAACGCGGTTCATTGCATGCAGGAAGTACTACGATGCACCGCTTCGCTAGCTGGCTGTAAATGGGAGTGGCCACAAATAGCTACATAAATATTTTAAGGTACATAGAAACTCAAAATTGTATGTACTAAACAAACATACGTACCTTATTCGTAAATCCATAATACCTACAATATATTTTATTTATTTATTTATTTGTTTTTAACGATCTATATACCTTGCATTTATGCAATATTCTTACATAAATACCTATAAATACAAAACTTTTTAGAAAAACATTATATTTTGACCTATGAAATATGTTTCTAACGTCAAACTTTTTAAGTTAGGAGTCATACAAGGACCCCACAGGGGCCGACACCAATCCCCATTATAATTTTAATAGTTTGCCCAAATTAATTTTTAAAAGTATTAGTAAAAAAGTAAATATGAGCAAGGAGGGTTCAAATTTTATGCTTAAAAATAAATAATAATAATAATAATAAAACTTGTTTGTTTTATTGATTAATTTAATAAATGGACTTTTAATACAATGCGCAAACCATTTTCTAGAATGTAATTGTAAATTTTATTTATATTTGAATAAAATTTATTAGACTTTTCTAATCGTTATATCATTAGCAAATGAACAGTAATATATGGGTGATTATACAAAAACTATCATTTTTAATAAAGGAATTTGAAAATAGTTTTTTTGTTCTAATTTTATTCTTTAAGTATGCAAATACGACCTTTTGTTTAAAATAAACCCTAAAAAGTGAAAGATCAAACAGTTTAATTGTTTTTTGAGCAGATTTGCGATGTTTATGTTAAAACTATATCCAGAGGAATGACGAGGCAAGCAGAGGAATTATTATTTTATTCAAAAAGGTAAAGAAATACAATATCACATAAAAACCAAATAAGTAATTAAAAATAAACTTGTTTAAAAACAAAACAGTGTCATAAAAATGAAATAGTTACTTGAAACAAAAATATAAACCTTCTTTATTTCGTAAACCATTAAAAATTAAATGAATTAAAGCAGGTTTATATTTTTGTTTTTCAATTAACTATTTTATTTTTATGTTACTGTATTGTATGTTCTATTATAGGAACTTTAATTTTATTCAAATTTTTTAAATTTATTATACAGTTTGGAGCCTTGCTGAATTATTTCGGGACGTGGTAATATTGATATTATGTATTGGTAATTAACGCACGAAACATCCTTTTCATATGAGATTTTTACCAAAAATTAGTATCACTGAGATATCTTTTTTGCTTTATTAGTCTATTTTTTAAAGAATAGTTTTTTTTTCCAGTACATAAAATACTATTTAAATCGAATTTCAAAAATTTTGTAATTACATTTTTTTTCTTGGCATTCTCAATTTTTTTTTTGTAAAGACGGCTTTTGGGAATGTGTAGCCGGCCACCTTTTACTATTTTCCTAATTTGTAAGACGATAATTTGTATCAATGTCTTAATATCCCAGAGGAATGGTGCCAGAGGAATAACAATTTCTTAGTTTATTTCACGTGGGGAAGAAAACATAAATAAACAAAATACCTTTACCAGAGAAATGACCTGTCTTTGTGTGACATTAATAATTTTAAAACAAAACTTAAAAAAAAACACGTGTTGTTTTGTCAGAAAATATTTGCTTGCTGGCTCAGTGCAAGAACTAGGTTAGGAAAAGAATCTCTGGTTGCGTGCACGGACTTATCGCCTTTTAGGATCATATATTTAGGTATCATTCACAAACCAGAGAAATGAGCTGTAAAGGTGGTAACAGGTTTTATATATTTTTTAAAAAGGTGGTTTAAAAGTAATATATATTTTTAGCTTAGTTTTACTGATATTTCAGGGTTCTGAAATAAAAAAAAGTTACAATTAAAGAATATGAATAGTTTTTTTGTATTCTGCCTTTATGTTAGACGTCTCCAGTTATAACATGCCAGAGTTATGATATTTTAACAAGATTTTTGTCTACAACTTGATAATATGAAGTATATTTTCAAATATTCTTTAGGAAGCTAATAATATTAAGGTGAATTAAATATAATATATGGGTAATTCTATAGAAACTATCATTTTTGCTATAACTGGTCAAAATTTTGACTAAACAAATTATTTTCTACAATTTTTTTTAAAGAAAGAAATAGATTAACTATATTATCATAAAATAAATATAATAAAAATAATATTTATTTAAATAAGTATTATCTCTATGTTAAAATACTTAGTGCAATGTTTTCCTGCATTTTCAAACTTTATGTTTAACAAGCTAGTGTTAAACATGAATGTTATTCATAAATAACACTATTATATGCTAGTCTAAGGCCAGCTTTACTTAGAAATTTATGAATGGAAGATCTACCGCTAAAATTGGAGACCTGGCAACACTGCTCAACAGTCTCAACTTTCAGTCAAACTTTACTATTCCATAATGGTTAAATTTTATTATAATAATAATAATTATTAAAATCCGTATTTAACAAAGTAATATTTTATGAAAAAGTAAAATTCAAATATTTGTAAATAACTTTATTATAGAAGATTTATTAACAGATGAAACCGATTAGTTTCAATGAAAATGAAGTATTTATACAGAAAATGAGAAATGATGTTAAATCACAGAATTAAATGGCGGCTTTACCAGCCATGTCCATATCCACCACCGTATCCACCTCCCAAAGAAATGCCGGAGCCATGGGAAAGTCCCAATCCAGAACCCAAACCGGAACCATAGGAAGAACCGTGTCCTACCAAAACAGGTACTTGTTTGGTTACATAGACTGGGCTTGGTACTGCTACTGGGACTGGTTTATGTACTGCAACTGGGTATGGTTTGGGTACCAATACTTTGTATGGCACTGCAACTGGTACTTTAACTGGTACATGTACGGGGTATGGTACTGGTTTGTCTACAGGTACAGCTACTGGCCTGTCGATGTGTACTGGGTATGGCTTTGGTACATGGACTGGGTATGGACGATCTACTGGTACGGCTACTTTGACTGGGTATGGCACTGGCACGTGTCTGGTTACTGGCACTGGGTAGGGGGCTGCTACTGGTACTCCTACTTTGTTGATGATGGTAGTGTGACGAGACACAGTAGCACCAAGATCGATGACACCTCCTAATCCAGAGCCGCCTCCCAATCCATATCCGCCTCCAAGTCCATAGCCACCACCTAATCCTGAGCTGAGACCAATTCCGTGTCCTCCGGATAAGCCGGAACCGAGGGACAGACCAGAGCCAAGTCCACCGTGTCCAAGACCGACACTCCCAACACTATAGCCGAGAGATTCACCAAAGACACCTCTTTTCGAGGTCTTCTTTTCACCGGCTATAGCGGCGGAGATGCCCAAAAGCAAAATGAACACCTAGAAAATAAAAATGTTAAATAAATTCACATACTTTTGTTTTATTTGCATTTTTGTAAGTTAATTTAATAATACATAATAAATAAGTAACGCTTGTATAAAACCTATCGGTCTCAACAATTTTTAGTAAACTTTAGTGTACTAAACTAAAAATTATCCAAGAACTATCTAACATGGTCTAAAATCCTATTCAAATTGTTTTATGCAACTTTAAATAATATTTTTCTGGAATCCATTTAAGATAATCCACTGTCTACAACTGTTAAAAATAACATAAAACCTAAAATGTTTAAAACCTCATTTAAAACTCATACAATTATTCTGAAACTGTCTCAAATGCATTGAGACATATCCTTAACAATATAAAGCAATCTTAAAACTGAAAAAAGCTGTCTTAAAATTTAAAATAAATAGGTATCTTAATAATATTTAAATTTTATTAATTACATTGCTCAAAAGCCATTTGCTATATATTTTAGGGTAATTTAATAAGGCTGAATCCAAAAAATGACCATCATTTTGCACACAGCTCTTTTTTTAGTAATATTGCAAAAAACGTTATTTTCGATATGAAACATCCAAATTTGAGTAGGTTTATATGTTTTTAATCAAATACTTTAACCTAATGTAGCTTTGGGTCCTATCATGTTTTTAACGAAATAAAATCACTTTTAGTCAAAATTTTGCTGTTATTAAATATTGTTTGCCCGATTTTAATAAAATGTACAAATTTGTTAGCTTTATCTATTTACTTTATTGTGTTTAAATTAACGTGCATTTGTGCTTTTGACCAATCGGATGTAACCTTGGTTGGAATCATGGTAACAATGAATGACGTAGATTTGAGGTTAGGTATCTATCATTTTTAGTAAAATTGAGATTAGGTATCTGTCATTGTAGAATTTACCAGAAGAGTAAGCAAAATAGTATACTCTGTAACAGGTTTGGAATACAGCATATTTCGCTCGAGTGAAGAGTTTGTCACACGAGCCGAAGGCGAGTTTGACGGTTTCACGAGAGCGGAATATACAATTCCAAACGTGTTTCAGACTATACTTTTTCTACGTTTCCAAAAAATACCATAGAAAAATAATTTAATTGGAAGAAAGTGAGGTTGGATCGGTCTAAAATTTGTTAGATATTAAAAACAGAGATGTCGCCACGAGTGATTATTCTGTCATCCGATGATAAAATATTTCATTCTGTAACACTTTACGGAATATATGTCATTCCATAGATAAAAGTGATATTAGAACGGTCAAATTCCGTAAAAGGAGTAGAAAAACAAATTTCAGAATATATCGTAGTTAGAACCTAGGTTAAATTCAAACGAAGCGTTCACCTTGGACAACGTAATAAGTAAGTAAGAGACCAACATTTTTTCGAATAAATATAAATTTATTAAAAATGTCAAGATAAAGACGTTCATTAAAAGGTCGATATTTTGATGGGGATTGTAAGTCTTACCGAGATTAACACTTTTTTATTTAAATATTTTTTATTTGAACTTTTGTTTCTAAATTATCGACCTTTTGTTTTTACATAAATCTTTCTATTTGAGTTGTGTCAGTAACCAAAAAGATAAAGTGATTTATATAAAAACAAAAGTTCGATAATTCAAAAACAAAAGCTCAAATAAAAGACATTTTTTTGAAATAAGTGTTAGTCTAATCTACAATTTTTATTACGTTGTTCATTTTAAGTAGGGACACCCTATATATTGGCGTGTCATATATGAAAATAGAATAGTTAATCATGTTTTAAGAGCTCTCTTTAAAAATCAGCTTGTTTACAAATTTTGTTAGGGTTCTCATGAATTTTGAAAATTCCAAAAATAGTCAAAATTTTTTTGCTCATAACTTTATTGCTTTTGTGACCTTTAAATATTAATATTAAAACTTAATTTAAAAAATATGATGAAAGTAATAGGTATAAGTAAATTTGATATAATTGTAACATTAATTACTACTTTTGCAAAAAATTTACCGTAGCACCCAAAACAATACACAAACCAAAATCGAATTTTGACTATTTTTGGTATTTTCAGACGAACCGTCGTACTCTCTAAAAAATAAATTAGTCAAAAATGACTAATTTAATAGTTATTGGTGGCTGCTTTTTTACTTGTACCATGGTAAAGCATGGAATACAATTGTATTGCAAAATTTAACAGACAATTCTTATGTAATTGTCCCCCGAATCCGAAAATACCGTCAAAACTTAAAAAAGTAGAACAGTTTCTAAGATATAGTCAATTTTCCATTAATTATGGAATTGACTATATCTCAAAAACTGCTCCACTTTCATAATTTTTTATGGTATTTTCGGATTCAGGGGACAATTTTACATAAGAATTGGCTGTAAAATTTTGGGATACCTTGGTATTCCATGGTTAACCATGGTACAAGTGAAAAAGCAGCCACTAATAACTATTAAATTAGTCATATTTTACTAATTCATTTTCAGAGAGTAATGGATCTCTAATTTTTTTTAAATCGAGCTAAAGAGAGATTTTAAAATAAGATACAATATTTTCATTTGATATTCGAAAAGTAGTAGTTTTTGCGCCATCCTAATACATAAATTTGAATGTTGCCATATGAAAAAAAAACCTTTTCTTTAAAATATCGCAAAAACAGCAGCATTTTTAAAATCAGCACACCCAAATTACCCCAGAAAAGTTGTTGGGTAGCCTGTGCTAATTTTGAGTATTATTTATTAAAAAATTCCTTAAACTTATAATTTAAACAAGAATAATTTTAATATTTTCCATAAAATATTTAAAAAAATTAAAAAAAATTGAATTAAAAGTTAATAAAATTGATCGCTATATTTAAATCATTGAATAATAATTTTATAAGATAAATAAATAAAAAAGGACGAATATTATTTGTTCCAAATTAAACACAAGATATTCTATAAAGTAAATCAATTTAAAAAAATATTACAATTTTAAAAATTTAAATTAAAAAAGTATTTTTCACGAATTGTATTTTTGACAATAAAAAACCCAAAATATATGCGCCTAATCCGTCACACACTTCACACAAACTCGCAACACTTTATCACAGAAATTTAAACTTACGGTGCTTCTCATGGTATGTATGTATGTGTAAATAGTTCAGTGGAACTGATGCCGAATTACGGTTACGCCAACCAATTTATACCAAAAATAAAAGTGGTGCAAAACTTGAGAGGGGCGTATGCCAATTTTTAATCCTTTCCATTGTACAGAATACTCAAAGATGTCTTTACTTTCCTAATTATGCAATTTACCTCATGTTGTATGAAAATGTAATGCGTAAGAGTTGGGATGGTAGTGGTACGGTATAAAATTTAGATCACTCTAGTTCTGTATTTGGTGGTTTAGTTTTAAGGATTGTATTGGTATTTATTTTAGAGATTTAAAAGAGTAATTTATATTTTTATTGAAATTTGCTGAAATAAAGTGTACATTTGCCTATTTAATTGTAAACTATTGCAAGGTTAGGTATTTATATTAATTCAAAGGCTAAAGAAAAATGAATTTTCCGTTCTCATTCATTAAGTGCCATGATTTAAATTGCATATATTGTGAAATATTCTTAAGAAACAAATTGCGGTATTCGATGTTTTTTTTTTACTCCAAATGCAGTACCCCATTAAAAAAAAAAACTTTTAATGTAGTTCGAAACAAGTTTTAGACCGATTCGAGTAATTTTAATTTTTAAAGGCATTTTGTGCATAAACAAGGTATGACTTATTTATGATTTATTTTAACAATTCAGTTTGATCTTAACATATCTTCTTAATAGGTACACGTCCTATTTAAAAAAAAAAAAAAATTGGGACCCACGCAAGCAAAAGTCAATTTTAATACACTTAGGGCCGGTTTATCAATGTCCAGTTAAAGTTGCAGTTAGTTATCTGGTAGATAATTTCCATGGATACCATTGTTCTCGCAACGATCGATATGGAATTTAACTGTCAGATAGACTAACTGAAACTTAACCAGAGATTGATAAACCGGCCCTTAGGGCCGGTTTATCATTATCCAGTGTCTTAACTGATAAATAAAATTAAAGTGGTAGGTACCTAAACTGTTTATCAATATGCAACTAACGTTTACTAAGAACTTAAATTAAGATAACTGGAAGTAAATTTAACTGGAAGCCGCAAGTGTCAGATAGTAAATTAAGTTTGTGTTGTGTAGTGTTTTTTTTAAATGAATATTGGAGATTTTTTTTAAAGTCACGACGGTGAACAAATTATTGACACGAGAAAAGACTTATAGAGTTTTAGAACGGGAAGAACAATTTCAATATTATGGTTTTTTTATATCCGCTGCAGAAGCAAATATAGAGAAGGAAATAGAAACTTTTACGGATATGTACGTACAAGTTCTACATATTTGTCCACGTATTAAGAGAACAATTTGAACCGATAGATTTATTTTTGGTAAATTTATTTTAAAACTGCGATATTTTTAAATTAATGTTTCTAACAAAAAATAAAAGATAATAAATTGTATAAAATATATTTATATTTTTTTATATACACTCATTAATTATAAATGCCTAGATTAAATTCGTGTATAAAATGGAGTTTATCAAACTTCATACATAATATACTATTATGTATGTATTTTTATTTAAAAACATACCCATATCTACACCTATAAAATAATAAAGAAGCATAACAATATACACAAAATAAGAGTCGTTTGAGGTTATGTGTTTTATGGGCATGCCATAAATTTAAATTTAAGCAATTTAAATGTATCTTGACAGTGTTGCCCAATTGCCGACTCGCTAAACTGGCAGATAAGAAACTGGAACCGTACGAGGTGAAGGAAAACTTTTTAATGTGGAATTACATATATTTCTTAAAGTGTTACAGAATGAAATATTCTATCATCGGATGACGGAATAAACACTGGTAGCGCCATCTCTGCGTTTATTATATAACAACTTTTCAAACGATCCAACCTCACTTTCTCTCAATTAAATTATCTTTTTTATATCATTTTTTGGAAACGTACAAAAAGTATAGTCTGAAACAAGTTTGGAACTGCATATTCCAAACTTGTTACAGAATACTATTATGTGCCTAGGCCATAATCAATAACTTTAGTGTTGAGTGTTGACGACAATAAAGTTTATTTTATAGACTTCTTGAGGTAGTTAATACATTATAGACCATCGAGGCGATAGCCGAGGCAATAGACTGTGTGCGAGGCAATTAATAAGCTTACTACAAGTGTTATACACTATTTTTTTTAAATTAAATATTAGAATACTTCTTTAAGAATTTAAAAAAATTTTATGGTGGCTTCAACTGACATAACATTTTAGCTTTATTTTTGTATAGAGTTTAATAATAATTTGATTTTTGAACTAGTATTAATATAAAGTCTTTTTACATAAACTTATGAGTGTTATAATACTTCTCAGCCAAATGGCATACAACATTTTATATTTAATTGATCAAGGTAGATATCTATTAAAACTTCAAAATACAGTTAAAAAAAAAGTAAAAACACAATTAATTTATCCCAATCTGATGGTTGCAAATTATTTTATTCATTAAATATTTATTTTATTATAATATATTATTATTATATAAATAATTATATACCGCGTTTGGACCAATCATAAAATTCCGTATCTGTCATATCTATCTAACCTTACTTTTTACTTTTATTATTTCATACTTAAATAAAATGGTGCATTATTACGTTTTAATGTTTTAAAAATTATTTTTCAACATCACTTTTTTCGAATTATTACAAAAACATTATTTATTTAAAAAATTGCTATGACTAGTTTCGTAAAATTAAGTTTTGGTAGAATTAATTTATATTCACTAATTGCAACATTTTATTAATGCCAAATTAATAAATTATTAACAAATATATTTATTTCAATGTCCAATTTTGTAATAAATGTGAAAATTTTTGAAATAAAATCTTAATTTCCATTATGGTTTAATTAATGATCCTGTCACCCAAAAATTTGCAATTTATTTTAAGATAATCTCTTTAATTGGCAGTTTAAGGTGTTCAGATAGCGATTAATTGCTATTTGTTGGTTTTAAAAAGTTGAAGAATTTCTTTCGAGATTCGACAGCAATTTTATAACTAAATTAATTATGTTGATAGTTGACCGCATTTTGGACTATATATAGTCTCTATACTATAGTATAGACTAGGTATACCTAGTAGATAGTACCTACTCTCATTAATGTTTTATTATTATATAACTTGATTTTGAAAAATATTTTTTATTTACAAAAGTGATTCTGTGGGTAAAGGTATTTATTTATCTGATCTTAATGTCATTGCAAATAAAATTGAACTTTTGTACCATGCAGGGCCCTATAATTTATGCATGTGCAGTCAAAGAAATTTATGAATATTAATTAAAATATCCAAAAAGACCAAATACTATCGTACTATCTAAAAATGTCCCAAAACTGTTTAAAATTAACTAAACTGCATTAGAACTGTTCTTATGTCCTTAAATATCATTAAAACTTTCTATGCACAGTTAAGAAAATTAGTTTGTAACTTTTAGTTTGTAAAATTTTAACATAATTCTATTTCTAATTTTGTGTTCATTTATATAGGTATTTATTCATTTTGTTTTCTTTGGGAAATTGATTATTAAGGCAAAAGTACTTATCAGAATTCTTTTTTTTAACTTTCCAATTTCCTACAAATTCTTTTGTTACTGGGTTTACAAAAGAGTATATAAAAATACTGTCAGTTTAGTAAATTACAATAATTATGGTTGATTTATTGACATAGAATTTAGTTATAAAATCTACTAAATGTATGTAATAAAACTACTTATTTAACCTAAAAATTTACAAATATTTTTTAATGTTTAGTAAAATATACTAAATTCTAAAGATCCAAATTGTATTGGAACTGACTAAAATTACTAAAAAACTGGGATAAAAAGTCCTTAATACTACAAAAATCAAATTTTAACTTTTTAAAATCACCAAACACCTGCTAAAAATGTAGCAAAAGCGTCTAAGGTTAATAAAATCCAAATTAAGTTTATAAATATTCTTAAAACTGTTTAAAATTAACCAAAATTATATTTATAAAATTACTATTTGAAAATGTGCTGTTCAGTCCAAAAACTAAAGCACCCTATGATTGAGGTCAAAATGAAGAAAATCAAAAGTCAATTTTGTCCATATTTAAAAAATCTAAAAAAAATAATTGATTAAAAGCTTGTCTTTAACAAAAGATAAAATAATAAAATAAATATTTCATATTTTAGGTACATGGGAAAATAAAACTGAAAGTATAACATTCAAGTTGTTTTATGTTCAACCTGACATTGTACAAGAGGAAATGTGTCGAAAAAAGTTATTCAACAGCAATTACATGCATATGCTAATAGGAATAATAAAGTAGTCTAGTGTTTAAATTATTGTTTATTTTGTAATGTGCTTCATATTTACAAATTTAAGTAGATCACTTACTACCTGTCCAATATAAACGATTCCCACCGACTGACGAAGAGAAAATTTTATTTACGAATGGTATTAAATTTTATGTTTAAAGTTCGCAGACGTTGGCGATAGCTGATAAATTAATCCCAAGTAAAAAATGACTATAAATGGGTTAAAAGTATATAAGTAAGAGGTGTGTTCAGAAAATATCGGGAATTTTCGTTGTTTAAAACAAATATTTATAATACTCGAAACACTTCTAAAACTCGATCTTTGAGATAGCCTTTAGTCCTTTCAGCGATGCGCTTTTAATGTCATCTATGCTTGCAAAACGACGGCCCTTTAAGGTTCTCTTTATTTTTGGGAATAGGAAAAAGTCAGAGGTATGTCTGGCGAATATGGAGGCTGGGGCATCATTACAGTATTGTTTTTGGACAAACATTTTGTTCAAAATTTAACAATTTTAAAACAAATTTTACTGCCACGCGTTTCATACCCAAAACATTTGAAAAAATTTCATGGGATGAGCCAATCGATATACCAACATCATCAGCGACTTCTCTGATGGTTTATAACCATTTCTTCCACTTTTTCCATGTTTTTATCGGTTGTTAATGTGCTTGTGCGTTCGGGGCGTTCGTCATCTTCAACGCCTTCACGGCCATCTTGGAAACTCTTATACCTCTTGTAAACTATAGGCCTTTGTTAACATTTCACAGAATTTTTTTTATTTTTTAAGCAAAATTGGATACAAATTCTCTTTGATCAATTTCTTTTAACGAACAAAAATCGCCGAGCTCATAAAACACGTCTAACCTTAGCGGCTGCCACAGACAAAGTAAACAATGAAAACAGCTAAAGTTTTTATCATACTTCGGGGGCATGTATACCAACATAATAAATACAATTTTATGACAACCGGACCCTCCGAAGCCGCAAAATTTAACAATCCCCGTTATTTTCTGAACACACCTCGTACATATTTACTAATAAAGAATATATTACAATGTAAGGCAAGGCTTACATTTTGTTAAAAATTTTAAATAAAAAATACTTATTTGATGTTTACTAATTTAAATAAAGATTACTTAGTTTATGTTTTTAAACAATTTGCTTTTTTAAGAAATTGAATTATATACCTTTAAATGAATAACTTATCATTTACCCTCAGGCGGTCACGCCTCTAAACATTAAACTATTTTTTAATTTAATTTAATTTGATTGGTTTAAAAAAAAATTTTTAATAAATATTTTGGTTTAGGTTAAAAATTTAAAAATTGTTATTTATAAAATTTACTTGGCCAATATTTGTAAAGGGTGTATCAATAAGAGCGCAAGATTTGAATTTCGCCTCAGTTTGGCAACCATGATGTCACATGATTAATGACATGACAGATTGATAGGAGACAGATGGGAGTTTGTAAATATGAAGCATTACACGATAGAACAACCCGTCCTGATTGTTAAACACTATTATCAAAATGATGAAAGTTTCATTGCCACGATTCGTAAAGGGCGTCCAATATTTTTTCAAAATAATGTTCCTAATTCATCTACTGTGAAAAAAATAATCGAAAAATTTGAAAGCACTGCTTCTGTTGGTGATGTGAAACACACGACACGAGCTCTTTCAGAACAAAATATCGCAGCAGTTCGCGAGAGTGTGGCCGAGAGTCCAGAGACGTCGATTTGCCATCGTGCACAAGAATTGGACATTACAAAAGCCACTCTTCAGCAAATTCTTACTTAAGATTTGCATCTTCATGCCTACAAAGTCCAATTGACTCAACAACTCCAGCCAAAAGACCATGAACAGCGAAGAGAGTTCACCAATTGGATCCTTGAGCATCAAGAAGTGAATGCCGATTTTGCGGACAAAATTATTTTCGGTGATGAGGCCCATTTTCACCACTATTTAACACCCTTGGAGTTTTAGTTGTGGGGTTATTTGAAGTCACAAGTTTATGCCAACAAGCCCGCCACCATCGAAGCCTTAAAAGCAAAAATTAGACGCTCTATCAACGAAATACCGCCACATGTATTCAATAATGTTATTGAAAATTTTGCCAAAAGAATACGCTTGTGTTAGTTAAGCCGTGGTGGCCATTTACAAGATGTGTTATTTTATACATAATTTCCAAATGTGTACTTTATAAATCAATAAATATTTTATATTATACCATATACTTATCTCTGGTAAATAATTTATTCTGGAAAAACTTGTTTTTTATAAAATGCCTTATACGAAAGGTAAGTCTGATATACGTACGTCGTATCAAATTCTGTTGGCTCAACACAAGGAATAGGAAATATCATTTTAAATTAAATATGGACATAACAATTTAGGTCAGTAATGCAATGAAATAAGGAGAACTTATTGGACTACTTTATAGAGCGGTACAAAACTTTGTTTTAAATGCATTATATTTTTATTGAATTTAATGTGAAATGCAACCTCTAAATTTAATATTTTTTATACTCAGTTAATAACAAATAAAAGAAAAAGTAAATAAGTTAACCTTATTAAATGTAGGTAATTCCACAGGTACCTACTTGTTTTTTTCTTTATTAAATATTTAAGCCACATATATTATATATTATATTATATTTTTGTTAAAATTTCTAAGCCACCAACAATCTATGTTTTATTTTAAAAAAAATTGTTAATAGTCATAAGTATTGTGAGTTGGTATTTTTATTGTTATGTTCTACATTGTTATTAATAATGTTAATTTAACATAAGTGGCAAATTTACTTTCTACTAAGTAATATCTTTTTCCTTTTATAAGTGTATTGAATCCGATGACAATTTTTATGCAGTGAAAGATATTTTTAGTTTAGGCGAGCAGGAATATAAAAAAAACAGGTGTAAGGAACTGTCCATAAATCTCGTTACGCTAAAAAGGTTAAAATTAATCTTCTTCACAGATGATCTTTGATACTCCCCTTTACAGAATGTGACGATGTGAAGATTCTCCTTTCTGGTGTTTGTTATGTAGTTATGTTTTATGCCAACAATTATATAAAGTGAAAAATCAAAATCAAATCAAAATCTCAATCAAACGGAAAACAATCCAATCTTATAGCAGAACTTCGTTCAATACCATAAGTTATGGTCCATAACCTTTGAAAATAAATGCTATAAATTGTTTTGAACGTTTATTAATGCAATGCATGATATAAACATTAAGGTCGATATTGCCCAACAATATTATTGGTATAATTATTTATAATACGATTTCATAGATTTTCAGGTATTTATGTCAAAAGCTTTAGGGTTAAGCAAAATAAAAATCATCTGTGAGGAATTTATAACTGCTTAATTATTATGGGTGCTCTCATTTTTTATTATAAATGTATTTAGTAAATTTTATTCAGTTTTGAAATACGGTGTCTATGTAAGGTGTAGTATTATGACACCAGCTGGTGTTTTTACGATTTTTATTTAGCTTCCCTATATAAATAGATCTCGTTTTGTAAGTAATACAACTACGTGAGCATTATATGCTACATATATAGTTTTTTTTCTTTCGAAAATTATTTTAAAGGTCCACTACAGATAAATAGTATAAATACATATACATTACATATAATGAACTGAACTGTATGTATTTTTTGCCAATGATTTTTTTCAAACTAAACATTAATGCCTTTAAGTTTAGCTGTTTTCTTATATTTTATTTTTTTAGTTCTCTTTTATTATTTAATTTTTATTGACTTAAAATTAGTTGTTTAAATTAATATGTTAACTTCTTCTTCTTCTTCTTTTTTACATCTATATACATTGTATATGATAAGGTCCATTTCAAAACTCGGCTTATCCACTTTTTAATAAAAATAAGTTATTGGTGTCTGTACATTTAGCCTTACCTTATTCCATTTAAAATTCATTTACAAATTGACTATCGTTCCAAAACTTGCCTTATCTATTGGTTATATCATGTCAGAACTGGGCAATACGTATGTAGGTAGTTTTAAATTATTTCAAATTGGAGTTATATTTTTTAATCAAGGTATATAAATGTTATACTTATGCCTATATATTTATATAGTTAAAGAATTCTGTTAGCCTGATATAAGTTTGTACTCACGTGTAAGGTTTTTTACATTTTGCTCAAAACCACCAGTAAGCCAAATTTTGGAATGCACCTCCTGATATATTGGCGGTTGCTATAACTTTTTAATAAATTGTATGAAAATGGCTATTTTGATTTAATTTAAATTAATTTGTGATAAATGCATAAGAATATATTACAAAAAATTATAAAACATAATATCTACATTATAAATTTACAAATCCTAAATAAACGACCAAATCGCTCTATTTTTTCCATTTTTTGTAAACTGATCAAATAAAGCTTTTCTTTTAGCTTTAACAATTGACTTTTCCTGCCTTATTTATTCATCAAAATCTACTATTCGTAAAAATTTATTTAAACTTATTTAAAAGTCATGACTGTGTACATAACCATAGCACTAGAAATAAAACCAACTTAATTAATCGATTCTCCAGACAGAACAGGTGCCACGTGGACCTGATTTTTATGGAATTAATTTTTTTAATAAACTTTCAAATAATGTAAAAAAAAATATGGCTTTTATTGCATTCAAACTGTTTTTACTAATCAATCATTTTATTCTATTGAAACTTTACTTTTGAATTTTGTCCTTACTTTATTATATTCTTTGTTTAATTTGTGTTTAAATATCTTGTACTATTATTATATTTGTATTTTCCTGACTTTGTAAACCTTTTGGCAATGGCACTAATAAATATTATTATTATCATTATTATTAATTGTATACATCAGAAAAATTGCTTTACATTTTTGCATTTTTCTATTTACAGTTAATAATTTAAAACGTTTTATAAAACAATATTAATTTATTTAAGGTTAATTAAGTTTGCATACTTTTCCTAGATTATTTAAAAGATATTTTAATCATAAAATAGAGAAATGAAAACCAATTTATTATTCGTAAATATATATTTCTACAACCACCTTTAAAAGTATTTAATAATTTTTCAACGCCAATATTTGCAAAGTTTATATGAACATTGTACTGACCTTTTTATTTTGCTGGCAGTAAACTTTATTTAACTTAATTTCGGCTCCACCGTGGAGTAAAACATTTTCTTTACTTTCAATGTAAAAACTGCTTCTATATCGGATTCAAACGGTCCATTTTCAAGGGATACATTTCGATTTACACATAAAAATTTGACATTTTTACCGGCGCCAATAATACTGATTCCCAAGAATGGTTACTCTATTGTCTTATAGATGTAAAGTCAAAGTAATGTCAAAATTAAAGCAACAATTTTTGTAAAAATTAGAAGATAATTATAATATAGATAAAAACATAAAACATAAATTATTATATAGATAAAAACATAAAATATGGGTACTTATATAATATAATTATATTATTATATTATATGAATATGAATATGGATATTATTTAAGTTTAGAAGTTGGAGTGAAAATAAAAATAAAATGTAATAAAAACGTATTCCTGTTATGGAGACCTAGGCCTGTTGGATACAAATAAAATAAATAGAATTAGCTCTATAAAAATATTTCATTTAAATTATTTTTAAATAATAAGTATTTGTCGTAGAAAAAGCATTGTATGCAACTCGTTGATAAACTTTTCTAGATACTCATTAAATTAAAATAACGTTTATCAAACTTAATAAATAATATTTATTAGAGAAATATTTATAAATAATTATCAGTAATCTTATACTTTAACAACAACTCTGCTGGTAGTCATAGATTAGATATTATATGCTTTTAATTCTGTGATTTATTATTTTCTTTAAAAATTGAGGTTTAGTTGATATTTGGTAATACCAACTGCAAAATAGTTCACTGAACTCATCTTAAAAAAGGTTTTTTCACACTTGTCCATTATAAAACTTTTTTTTTTGTAAACTTGTGCAATAAAATGACGTCTTATTATTATCATTATTATTATCATTATTTAATACACCTTTAAAATCTTTATAATTGCATATATAAAAATAAAACTATTTATAAATCATCATAGTTTATGTAATTTAAAAAATAAATATATTTTTTTTAATAAATATTTATGAAATTAATTTAATAATGTTAATTTTGTTGCATAATTAACCTTAAGATCTACCTCGTGTTACAGATTTATAAATAGATTACAACTGTTACTTTCTTTTTAGAAGATCTGATTAAAAAAATATAGAGAAATATAGGTAGGTAGTAATTTAATTTGCTTAACTGATTACCTAATTATATACGTTAAATGTCAGTGGGATTTTAGTTTTTTACAGATTCGCTTGTTTTTTTATTTTTGCTTGTTTTGGTTTGGTTTTATTTGTACGTAAAATTAAAAATATGGTATTAAAATTCAATTTAAAAGTTACAAAAAAACCAGTTATTTAAACTGCTAGCCTGTGTATGTATTAAATACAGAGGTTACAAATAAAGGGTTAATACTATGTGACAATGTATTTTTAGAAATATTTTTCATCTCCTTATTTTGACCAATTATAAAACTTGTTTTGGCAAGCCATATATATATATATATATTTTTGAAAAAATAATTTGTTTAGCCAAACAAAAAATATCTATATATACTATAGTATTTATTTCTTCAGTAAAAATTTCATAAAATATATTATAGGATTCTTAATTTGAATTTTATCCAATATTAATTTTTATAAGTTTTATAAGTTTTTTTATAGATTTAAAATAAAATAGCTTTTTTAAATCCCTTTATTAACATTTTTACATGAAAATTAATCCTTTAAACAACGCTTGTTTATTAAATCATAAAAAAAATAGACAACAATATCATTACGTCATTTTAGGTGCCATATAGACTTTTTTACCAATTTTTCAGAATTATAAATTTATAAATAAATTATTTATTTATATATATACAAAAATATAAATAAACCATTATGTAAAGTTGTTTAAAATGAATTCAATGTTTTTCCTGAATAAAAAATAAAACTTAAAGAAAATGGAAAATGTGCAGGGATACTTTACATTTTAATAATTAAAATTTTAAGTATCCCTTCAATTATTGTAAATCAAATTGCAGTTTATTACAGTGTAGGGAGTTGAAATTATCCCAGCTAAACGCGTAAACACGTAAACATAATTTTTAGTCGTAGATTACAAATACTTGCTTGGTTTATCTGTATATATAATTGAGCTGGACCCCTACATCAGTTTCAAATTAAAAAAAAAAACAAATTATTGAAAAATTTGAGGTTAATTGATCAACAGAAAAACGTGCCCCTGAGGTTTTTTATTTTAGATAATTTAGGAAATACAAACGAAATAAAAAGCATAGAAATAATGGCACAAGAGGTGAAATATATTATTTTACAAATTATAATATAATAGTAAAGACTCTTTACTAAAGAGTGTGTCTCCGGATCGGATTGACAATAGAAAAAACTTTTTTATACTCGATACAGCTAATTTGGAATCTATGACCAAAAATTATGTTTACGAGTCCAAACGTTTAGCTGTAATATTTCAAGTTGAACATTTTCCTGTGTACAGTGTTATTAGTAATTTTTATTAAATTATAAATGCAACACAATGTATTATACCTTGTAATGTTGGTTGTCTATATTGGTATCCCACACTTTTAAACAAGGCGAATCCACGGTGGCCTGCAAACATTTTCCATTTTTCATGATTTTAAGCATTAAGCAAATTAAAAAAGCTTTTAAAAACTAACATTGGATCAAAAATTGGCATTTTATTACTTACAACTCAACATTAAATACCTATATCATTAACTTTTATTTTTAAAATTGCTTTTAAATTAGAAAAAAGAACATTTTAAATACAATAATTATTGGTGAAAATGTTATAGGTACTTACTCTCTTAAAATGAATTAGTCAAAAGTGACTGACTAATTGTCATAGCGAAAAAGCAGTCACTAATAGCTGTTATAAAAGTAAAGCAGTTTTTGAGATAGTCAATTCAATATTATAGGAAAAATTGATTGGATTTCAAAAACTGTTCTACTTTTATAACTTTTGACATTTTTGGATTTAACTGACAATTTTACCTAGAAATTGACTGCTAAATGTCCGAGATAAAAATTGCTGTTTAGAAATATTAGTGACTGCTTTTTCGCCATGACAATTAGTCATTTTACACTAGTACATTATAATATATATAATGATTATATTATACGAGTGTAGAAAATGGTCAATTATGAATGAGTATTCGTTTAATACGCCACAAGTATGCGAGTTTTATATAATATATTCGTTATTTAACTAGTGCAACAATATCTTAATTTGTTTAATATTTTCTTGGGTATAATATTATAATCCCAGGTGAGTGTGGGTAACAATTATTATTTTTTTATAATTAATAAGAAAAAAAGTAATATATATTTATTATTATTATAATATGTATATTAGTATGCCAAATACACAGTAAAAAAGTATTTGTTATTTTTAACCAAATAACAACCAGATTTTATGTTAATCCAGGTCTACATAACTTAATGTTATAACATAACTTATAAGTTTACAACCAACTGTTGAATAAGTAGTTTGTAATTATTTCAGACATTTTGTAGATATAATAACAAAGTTATATGTCATTAATTTAACCATAATTTTTGTAATTTTCAAAAAAGTTCTTATTTTTACCAACCTTTTTGTAACCCAGTGACAAAAGTATTTGTTGAAAATTGGAAACTTAAATGAAAATAATTTTGATAAGAATCAATTTCCTAAACAAAGAAATTAACACAAATAAATGAACACAAAAATAACAAACACACAATTACATCAAATTATAAAGCAATTTGGTACAATATAAATATCAGTACAACACTAACTGATGTATTTCAAAACTTTAACCCACTTCACTGTATACCACAATTTTAGTTTAAAAAGCAGTGATGGCATCTTTTTTTGGATACTTTGCACTTTGCACACTCGTTAAATAGGTATATGAGGGCATTCATTAATTACGTGAGGTGTTTAGGGGGGAGGGGGTCGAGCCAAACCTCACCCAATCTCACATGGGGGGAGGGTGGCCTCGGCAAATATCACGTAATTTTTTCTTTTCAAATGAAACAGTGTAAAATTGCGAGAAAACTGGGTTAAATTAAGTAAATAATTATAAGCAAATTATTTTTTTTAAATAAATCTAATGGAATCAAGCACAGATTAACTTATTTACATTAAAACCATGCATTTTAAAAAATCTCACGTGAAATTAAGGGAGGGGGGAGGGGGTCGAGTAAAATCTCACGACATCTCACCAAGGGGAGGGGGGGAGTCGAAAAATCGCCAAAATTGCCTCACGTAATTAATGGATGACCCCTAAGGATTTCGAATAACAATAGTAACAGATTTCTGGTAATATATTATAAATACTCCAGATGTTACGAACACGTTACAAATCAAAATAAAGGAGGCAAAACAAGATGTTGCAGACGCCGAAGTCAGTTGAACTTGTTGTTGCGTATTTGTTAAACAATAACAAAATTATCTGCCACCTTTAAAGATTAACAAATTGCCTATTACCTTTATAAAATGTAAAATTATTTAAGTTTAGTATACTAAACTTAAATAATTTTACAAACCCTGGTTTTATACAAAAAATTATGTGGGGACAAATATTAATTACGTGAGGCATTTTTCTGATAATTTGGACCCCCCTCCCCCTTGGTGAGATGTGGTAGACCCCCCCTATCCCTCAGGTGAGATTTTAGCCATTAAACTTTCTTTGCGGACAACATGATAAAAAAATGATTAATTTGTTTTAACAAATTTAAATTATAATACATATTTTTTAAACTCAAAAGTTGACATGAGATTTTAAATGACCCCCCTCCTCCCTTAAAATGAGATTTGCTGAGATTTTGCTGGACCCCTCCCTCCTATTTTTGTCTCACGTAATTAATGGATCCCCTGTTAAAATTTTACCAAATAAAATTAACAAACTACTAACTCATGTTTACAAATCGGATAAGAATTAGAGGTGGTAGTGGAATGTATAACTGGATCGAAACTGATAAAAATAAAAAATGCTCTAAAACTAATATAAATAAAAAACAAACCCATGATAAGCAACTAAAAAGTTAAGATCATGCCTCAGACCAAAACTATACTCACTAATCCGTCTGACAAGCTGGCCAAATATAGTTTACAGCTGTATCAAAAGCTATCTCGTCAAAACCTTTCTGACATTGTCGAAATCATAACAGGACACTGTAGACTAAACATGTTTACACTATAGGACTGCAGAACCTGTAACTGGGGAAAGAAAGCGTGATACATTTTTTTTGTGAATGCCCTGCTTTTCTTGAAATCAGAAAATCCACCCTAGGTGAAGGATGGGTCTACAACCAATATTAGCTTTACCTCTTTTGGAAGCTCGAATGGCTGAAAAATCTAGGAAAAATGTACCTCGGATATCTCGGTATCTTTTACAAATGGCCAACTGAGGCCTTAGTAAATGCCGCCACGACATGGCTACCATCCAGAAAATTCAATCCAATATTTATTTAATTATAAGACGAGGTTTATTCTAATTGTAGGTTTATTTAATATAAAATATGTACAATAATATATTGGATTACAATTAAATCTTATTTATAATTACATAAATAGGTAAATACTGTTTACAAACATGTTATAATAAACAGTGATAATATTGATCTTTGGATAAATTTGTTCACGTTAAATTTTTAAGTCAATTCAAAAAAATATTTTTTCTTATAATCAAGATGCAGAACTACTGTTGGCCTTATTGTAAAATGTTTAATTTATTGTTGGTTTTACAATTAATTTAAATTATTTTATCGATCTATAGGGTATTTCTTGCGGATAAAAGTTGGGTAATTTTTCTCCAAATTGTATGGTTTGACTAGAAACATCTTGAGATCCGACCTCGAATTGATAACTACTTAACGGAAAATGCGGAATGGCCTCGAGTGGAACCTAAAATGTGTCGCAATAAAATTTAATGCGTTAGAACAGTTAAAAGTTAACAATTAACATTAATATAAATATTAATTGTGATGCGCTTCGAGAAAACGCACCTTAGCGTCCCAGACGTAATTTTAGAGGAGAAAGGAAAGAACAGGCAAGCGCGCTATACGGCAGTACAAACGAAAAATGTTTAATGCGTTGTTAAATGAAAAATATTTATTGACAATTATTTTTAAATTTAGATATCATAATCCAAAATCGATTTTGGACAATTTTCTCGAATCGCGGCATAAATAGGTTTAAATTTGTTTTAAAGAAACTTTAATTTTAAAACTGCTGGACTCGAGAAGTTTATGCCTTTTTTATTCCGTTGCATAGTTGCAATCCTTTATTTAAGTTTTAACAAGTTTAATTGATTGATTATATGTTATTAGTCAACAAAAGTTAAATATGACTGAAGTTTAATTTAATTTACACATTTCAATATAATTTATCAACTTTTTTTATTAACAGTTATATAATAGTTTTAAAAGCATTTCAGTTTCAGACTTTTTAAGGATCATTTTTTCAATTTAAAATCTCCAATTATGACACACAGGATTTTATTAATTTTTATTTAAAAAGCGGCTTAAGTATCCCAGACTCCCCTATTTTAAGGTATCATGTCAATTTAAAATATGAATAATATCTAGGAAAAAACATACCTGTAAAGGCGTTGGAGTAGCAAAATTCATTGTAGGTTTAATCCTAGGCACATAGTTGAGGGGGGAACCAAATCCCACTCTATTTGGTGCCAAATACTCGTAACCATTTTCGTCTGGTGGTGGCTGTGGGAGGTAGTTCAGTAAAGGATCATTATAATCTATAGACATAGAAACTGGCATGTAACTGGGCAATGGGTTTAGTGGTGGTGGAATTGAGCTAGGAACTGCAGCTCGTATTTGATTGGGGGAGGCTGGTATTGGGGGGTAAAGGGGAGATTTTATACTGGGTCGGGGGTTAGAGCGTCTATTGGAGTATCCCAAGGATCCTGAACCCAGAGCATATACTCCTAAAAATAAAATATTACATTAAATAAATTTCATTTGTTGGAAGTTTCAACGTAATTAGTATAATATTATACGAGAGATAATGCAGTGTTTATTCACGAGACTATTATTCTCGAGTTGCCAGACGAGAGACTTAAATCATCCGAGTGAATAATGCGCATAATCTCTAGTGTAATACTATACTTAATATGATCCAATAAGAATTTAAATAAATGATTTTAAAAAATATTTTAATAAAACCTGACAACTGTAAAATGTTTAACTTCACTTTTTACCAATATTAAATGTTATTATAGTCGTCTTCTTCCAATTTATATCCCGATTGGTTTAAATCACCGTGAATATTGAAATCGGCCAATCACTGATTCCTACCAACGTGAACAATGAGTTCATTATTCCCGTTGTTAAACAGGGAATTTGTAATGTTTATCATTTATTATGAAAAAAAAAAACAATTTTATGCAATATGCTTCGCCTAAGCGTTTTCGAATATAACTGAGAAGTGCAGTGGTCTGTAGGTACCAGCTTTTCTTCCGTTTTAGTTTACGTACAACTTAGAATTTAAATGAAAGTATTTTACCGTTTCCTAGATCAACTACTCCTAAAGATCCTGATCCAAGAAAAAGTGCTCCTTGACTCATTGGTATATTTGCAGCCACTGCGTTAACTGGTGTGGCAGGTGGTGGATTCTCTGGAATTATTGCCCTTCCTAACGAAGTCGGTGGTATAACCTCCTAAAATAATAATTATGTTTTATAATCAGTACAGGGACGTAATTAAAGCTAACGTAAATAAACACGTTGTATTAGCATTATTATATAAAAACTGTGTAAAGAATTTGCTCTAAATAACCTGTACGTTAATAATACGTGCCATTGCCTTGGACTGTAAATATTGTTTATTACTTCTCTATTAAGGTAAATTATTGAGTTACCTGGTAACTAGTGGGTGAATTTAAATATTCTTTAAATTAATATTATATTATTGCCTTAATAATACTCCTAACAATAATTAAACAAAAAGTTTATGTAAGGTGGACAGTAATTTTAATTTGCATACATTTAAATAAAACAAGTATTAAAATCAATCAAGTGCGATTGTTACAAATATTAACCTTCCTTAATAAAACGTAGGTACCATTTTAATGAAATAATGGTTAATTAAATACTAACCTTCTTTAATAAAACGCAGGTACCGTTATAGTGTAATAATGTTTAATTAAATCGAAAGTAAAAGTAGACACCAAGAACTGTTACAATTTTTATCAGGAAATTGGCATAAGAAATGTTTTAATTAACTTGAAATGCTTAAATGCCTCCATAGAAATTTAATTGATTAAATTATTCCTCGTTATAAACTTTATTTTGAATGCGGGTTGCACCTACTTGAAATATGTATAGGCATATCCTTTTGTTTTTATTCTATATTACATTGATTAAGCTTAGCCAAACATAGATATTTCAAACATCATGTAACATAACTTGGCAGCAGTTTAATTAGAAATTTGTCATAAATATGGAAAATTAAATAGGTTTTCTCTAATATTGCAAACTCTACATTTTAAAAGTTACTTACTTAAAATTTAATACTTTAATTAATTTCAAGCTGTGTTATACAATACTTAAACAAAAGAAAGGTTTTTGACTTATATTGCCTTTATATTTAATCACGACATTTCCACTGGTAAGTAAATTCAGTCGTCCTCAGGTGAATACTGAATAAGTTAAGTAGCTTCAGGTCTATTTATATCTCAGCCGGGTGCACTGGACTATATATAGCCATAACTTCATAACTCATTCCGTATTCGCCTAAAGACGACTGGAGATACTTACCAGTCGAAACGTTGTCCTTAAATATAATAAGGCGATAGAAGTCCAAAACCTTTATTATTGTCTATAACTTCAAACAAATATATACTACAAATTTATGTTCCATAATAATGTGCCCTTTGTTGCCATATAAGTTAAACTTCTGTTACTGTCTTAATTAACTTAATTCACAGCCTGAGTGTGATATGGAAGTATGAAAAAGGTATTTCGTTACAGCCTCTTGATGTCATTAGGTATTATTAGTCTTTATCAGTAAAGTTTCAAAGAATAAGAATTTGCAAGAACTTTTGTATTCAATCTATAAGGGCCATGTATGATTTGGTATTAGGATTTATTTTAAGTAGGTACCTCTTAAACTCAAGAAAGCTTTTTAAGATCCTTTTATAGCAGATAGTTTACAAATGTATTTTTTAGCATATGAGAGCATCTGCAATAGAACATTTTCTGGATGTGCTATGAAACTATTTTGCCCAAAGACACACTGAGAGAAAAAATGTTGTAGAATCATTCAAAACGATAATAATTCAAAGGGATTCAAATATGTTTTGGCGTCATTGGTGTGTCCCATTAAATTAATAGGTGTATAACAATTTTATAATACATATCTTTTTGAAACAACGTTGAGAAAGGCAATGAAATAAATAGATTTCTTTTTGTATATATATTTTAAAGGGGGTACACTTTAAAAGTGTTTAAAAGTATTGTAAAACTGTTGGTAAATGAATATAAAACTACAAAATTTTCTATTTGAATCAAATTTACCCGATTATTTAAATTAATATAATTTTATATGCTTTTCATGGCATGATATTTCTCTGAGTGCAGGGTCGATGACTACTTTTGTTTCCAAAATAAATAATATTATTAATTATTATTTATCATTATAATTAATAATCTTTTCAAGAAGGATCGATTTTAATTCCGAACCGAATACACGCATAAACTTTTATAAGAAACATGACAAGATGTTTGGGATTTTCAGAAGAATCACTTGTGGAACAATAAAGTCTTAATTGGCTTTCATCAACCATCAAGTGTGCGACATCTTTCCTGGGGCTCTATTTGCTTGATCGCAAGAACACTTACAACTTATAATTGCTAATGTAGTATCGTACAAGTAACGTTAATCGTAACAAAAATTTAATGACACTAATACACTTTCAGTCTTTTCATACTTAAAAACAACTTTTATTACATTCCTCCAGTAATTTTCCAAAAGCGCCTGGATAGGAAGTGCGTCCAGTTGTCGCACCATATCCAGGTGTGAAAACAGGTGTAAAAGACCTGCCAGTTCTACTGTACCCTGACTTGGTAATGCATATTTGACATATAGTCTGCTCTTTTGATAACTAATATTTGATCTTCTACAATTAATTACTTATCGGTAGGTTTTTCCACCATTCTTTACTATTTTTAAGGTCCTTTCTGATGTCAATGTGGAATATTAGGAATATGGTCCTTGGCCGATAATTTTGATTTGTCTATAATTTCGACATCTGATTGAATGCAATGAAACGCAATTACTGCAGAAGCCCTGTCAGATACTGCATGTCCGATATATCGGTTCCAAAGTAATATCATTTTCATTATTTAACTCTTTACAGTCTATAAAGTATCAAATATACTAATTTGGCAAAACATAATATAACTTTTATACAAAAATAAATTAGACAATAAATAGACTCGATACTTCGCGATTTGGTGGATTCTGCTACCGCATCCCCACTTTAAATGCGAATATTATTTTCCACATGATGATCAGAAATACATTATTCATTCAGATTGTTGCCTAATTTTACTTAATACCATTGAAAATAAACTTTCAGATCCCTTAAAAGATGCCACAAAATTTACACAACTTTCTTCAAATTTAAACCAAATATAGATAGATATTAAAATTTAATAAATTAATACAAATTTAGGGTTTTTACATGACATATACAGCTTTCAAAAGCTATCAAATTGTTTTTTGTAAATTAATGTGTTAATTTTGAGGTGTCTTCTTACTTTTAAAAATGTCTCCGACTGATGTTGCCCTTTGTACTTTACTTCTTGTGACGTTTAAAACACTTGCCACGTAATACTGTGACCGTCCATCCTGGATTAAATTAATGGCTCTGGCAACATGATTCGGAGACATATCCATTTTTTAAAGTAAGAAGACACCTCAAAATTTAAACATTAATTTGCAAAAAACAATTTGATAGCTTTTGAAAGCCGTGTATGACATGCCCAAGTATGGGATGATTAAAAAAAACTGTCACTATCATTCTCCATAGCCATGGACCATAGCAAACTTAGTTCTTCATACAGGAAAAATATTGGAAATTGCAATGTTTTTTTTTTTAAAAATCCATATTTTTCACAAAAATAAATATATTAAGGTGAACCAAAAACAAAACTAGAACAAAAATAGATGTGACTTAATGATTAAAACTTAATTTAAAACAATATATGGTTTTGCCACTATACAGAGTGTCTTAAACTTATGGAAAAAAAACATCTTTTTGTTTAAACCTGTATATTATAAACGTACGTGTATTTTTTAGTAATTTTTAAAATGTGAGCGATTCTCCATTAATGAATCTACAATATTCTTTAATATTTGTTTAAATCCGAAAACAAATAAAAAAGTTATTCGCGATTGAAATTCATCGACAACTTCTGTGGATCGATTATTTTGCCTGTGAGTGTATTTACTATAAAATATAATAGGTATTATTTCTTTAAATACAATATTTTTTGAATAAAATGTTATATAAATGTAGAATATTACCTGTGCTTCTTGAACTGGTTTATCAATGGAATTGGACACAACTTGTGGTACTTGAGATATTCCATATTTGATTCCAGAAATTGGTAGATAACTATCGATTCCGGCATTTTGTTTTTGTATCGGGGTATTTATTCCTTTCCATTCTGATTGTGATCCATAACTTCCAATAGGAAACTCGTCGAATGAACCTCTTTTTTCCTTTCTCCTAAGTTCTGATTGTTTTGTTTGTAGTATAAACGTTATAATCAATAAAATTTGTAATTTCTAAAATAAAAGAAATTTAATTAGTTTAATGCTTAGAAAATGTGCAGAAGGTTAGATATAATTTATTAATAAAGGATTGTGCTGGTTTAATAAAGCAATTTTATAGTTCACTACAATTTGATATTTATATCCAAAGCGTACGTACAAACTTACTAAACTATAAATAAACTCGCACACGATAAAACGCTAAAAATACATGCAATTTAACAGTTTAATTTTAAAAGCAATTAAATTGAATATTTTTAATCAACAATCAATAATTATACTAAATCCGGTAACGCTTAAATTGTAACATTCAATTAGCTTAAACTTGCTTAGTTTGCTTTCTTTTTAATTCTGGTATTTAAAAAGTAGTATGCATTTTAGCTATTTATTCGTAATAACTAGTTTTTCTTAATTATTATATCTGGTATTAAATAACTACTTGTATAATGTAATAAAGCAGGTAATTATGCTGGAAATTATAGATTTACGAGTAAAATTATCTTTGTAAGTGGTTATCAGATATTAAGAAAAGAACATAATAAAAGTGTTTTCAGCATAAAATTCTAAAATTACTCTTAATCAAAACTTTGCCTGTAAATGTATATAATTACTGTATTTTTATTACTATAATGATCAAAACTATAAAATCTCCATTTTTACACTATAAAAATAGAGTTTAATATGAGCATTCTACAAGGATAAAATATTATCGAATGTACCTTTAACGGTTCGATTCACACGGTCGGATATTTTTTGACTTTTCACGAAAACTTGGGGGTTTGACATATTAGTTTGACGATAAGAAACTTGATAAAATCACAAGAGCGTAGCGAGTGATTTTTTTGCACAAATTTCATAGAGTCCAGTTAACAAACCACCAAGTTTGAGTTAAAAGTCCAAAAAATTGTCTGCTTAATCAAACCTCTAGTGGTATTTGTTGAGAAAATTCCACGAGTAAATAAATTAAGTAATTTTTTTGCCACTTTGACATTTCTCTATACCATTATACATTTCTTACCATGGAAAAGGTAAATAGAAAAATATTTGATAACTTTGGTAACTTGCATTTCTGTTCCTTTATTTGTATCCGTCAGCAAACGGCATTTTTGACAGTTTTTAATGGGATTAAATTGACAGGAGTGTTATTGTGGATTGTGTTATTATTAAATGATCTTAAAAATTTTAAAACCTATTTAAAGATTACCAACAAAAAATCTCAAATAAAATAAAATCAAAAACCTCCGTAAGGCAGTTTTCTTAATCAACGCTTTTAATAATGCTAGATGCAGTTTGAATTTAGATTTATTTGTTTTTTGATTTTTACTGATTTTTACTGAATTTACTAGTTTACAATTTTTACGTAAATCCTTACTAAAATGTTTATTTATTGTATCTAATAGGTGCAGTTTATATTTACAGGGACTGCAATTTATTTCTTCATTCGGATTTACACTGTTTATTGGGAAACCGGTAAAAACTCAACCCAGGATTTCCTCTCGAAAAACTCCCAACAACACAACAAATCGTGCCACAGTTTTCTGTTGATAATTTTAACATTTTCCGGCTTTATTTTTAAAAACACTCGTATTTCCTAAATTAAACTGTATAAAATAATACTGAACTCTGCAAACACTTTCTAAATCTTAACAAAGACTCAAGCCAACTCTGCATAGGCAATAATTACCATTTATTTAGTCAAAAAGGAACCAATCACTAAATTTAGCTATTTTATTAAAAATAAAGAAAAAACTGTAGAAAATAATAAAAATAGTACTAAAATGGAGTTTTAGAAATAACTCTTGAATCCTTGAATCTAGAATTAAAACTAAAGTAATAGAAACCACATACATTTTCGGAATCACTGTCATTTCGCTAATTAATGGCAGTTTGATAATCCATTTTTAGAACATTTTATTTTATTTAATAACTGTATATACATAACCCGTAACTATCGCTCATTTCAACTAACATAACCACTTTTGTGGGGTCTCCAAATAAAAAACGTATGTATAACGTATAAACAATTTATATAGGAAAGTAAACAGTTCTGTGCGTGACAGCAAAAACATATAAGTGAAGCAACAAAAAATTGAATATCGGGTTCACGTTGGACCCTACGATAGTAGTTAGGGGTTTACTGTATTTAACACTTTTTAAGAAAGAAACAACAAATTTATAAAATAAAAATATAAAAAAAGTTCGACAACTTCTAGTAGTATCGAACCTGGTACCTCTCGCATCCCAAGCGATCGCTCTACCATCTGAGCCATCCAGCTTAACATTAATTTTATAACTCTGGGGGAATAAAAACGGATTTACAGTATGTGACGTCAGTCGGGATCGAAGTTAAGTCCCGCCTCGGGACGTTTTACTTATCTGCAGTTTTTTAATGGTTTATCTGGCAAAAGTATCGACTTATTTCAATTTTTTGAGCAAATCTACTACTAGCACTTCACGCGCATGCTAAACTTGTGGGACTCTATTATGATTAAGTCGATTTTTTTACACCCGAAGTATGGTTTTAATTAAATTTTATAATGAGTTTTATCCTTCATTATAAATGGGTCTGTATAATATCTATTGATTAATATAACTTTTTAATTTAATAAAATGGAATTTAAGTTTCAAGACAAAAAATTCGGGATAACGTTCGTTATGGAGTATTTAAGGTAATCCGTAAAATGATCTGATTAAATTAATCTTTTACATCAAACGATAACGTATTATACAACAAAAATGGGTTTAATAAGATTTACTTTAGGATAACAGATTGGCGTTCGATTTTTTGCCAGAACACATATCGTCGCATTAAGTCCAGATTAATTTTTATTTATAAACTATTAAATGCTTAATTAAATGCAGTTTCTTTTTAATATTATTAATGTTATTTAATACAAAAAACTATTCACCGCCAAAAAATCAGTACAAACTTGCACATAAACTTTTCAATAGGTATAGTCGTTGAGAAGCTATTTTGTACTTTTTATTTTTGTATTCAGATAATTAAATAATTTCATTCATCATTATTTCACAAGAAGGGCACTTCATTTTAACTATTGTATGACATTTGACAACTGTCAACTAACTTAAAACTAACTTCAGCCTGTGACTAAAAACCTGTACTAACTTTAGCTCGTGACTTAAGCATTATACAGCCATAACTTGTTAATGTGTATTTAAAAATGACTTAGTGTCATGGAAACATGTATGATAATGGGCATTTTAAAGGTTTTTAGAGGTTAGCTAGATCTAGACACTAGTCAAATTATTGAATTGGTCCAAACGGGACTTCGAGGTAAAAAAAAACTTTACCTGATTGTTCTTAATTATGTTTACAGCCTGGGCGATAATCAATCACTTTAGTAGTGAGTGTTAACAATAATATAGAAAGCTTGAAGATAAAATTTTAATAGATTTGTGTAAGAAAATAAAAAAAATATATAAACCTAAAAATATATTTTTTATTTTTAAAGATAATAAAAAAACTATTAAAATAGGTCAAGCACGGCATTGGATTAGCAATGCTGTGCTAAGTGGTACCGTTTTAAAAACGTAACCCACACTACCGATATTGTATATTGTGTTACCTATATAATAACTTTTTACAAGGCCGTGTAACCACATCAGCTGCTATCACAAGCCATTAGACATGTTATTTCACCACGCGTTTGTGGCTAAGTAAACAGTGACATTTTACACGTATCGTTGTTGTTATTAGATTAAGCTTAGATAATCATTATTTTATTTTTATTTAATATGTAACAGCTTCCTTTTATTCTTTCAACCAGAGCGGGTTTAAAGCTTTACCTGCAACCCTTATGGTCCTAGACATGTCCTTATTAATCAGGTACTAGCATTAAAGTCCAATGATTTCAGCAAGATCTATCCACCATTGGACAATGGTTGTCCAACAAACACGTGTACACATATGGGTTATATAACCTTTAAATATAGCTTATATTATGAGTTTCTTCTCCAAAAAGGACCAATCTAGAAATATTATCGATAAACACAGAAATATGTCTATTCCGAGAATTCCATCTTGCCTCTCCTGGGCCGCATAGTAGAATATTTTTTAAACTTTTTTATAACCGATGCGCGCTCCACCAGAACCAAGACCGAACTCCTAAGGTATTTAAATTTATTCAATAGTGTTTTTTAATAATATTAATGCCACAAAAATATCAATCAATCAATATCTACAAATGGCCACAAAATAGGGGCACTATGGGAGAGCATTTACATAAAAAATAAATTTAAAATAAATTCTAAAATTCTTGAAAAAAATAATAAAGTTTATGGTTATGTCACTTTATTTGAAAAACGGCCTGTGAATGGGTCTTAAAATTTAAATATTCGACCAATAATAAAAAATTATGGAAAAAGTTTAGTAAGACAAAGTTAAAAACTAAACATTTCTAGAAGGCTATAAAATGTAGAAGGCTACGTGCATACGTACAAGAAGAAGTCGACGTTAAGGTGCCTCATGATCAACTTTATTTCGAATTTTTTTAAAACTTCACCATAAAGCTTAAACCATTTACCGGTCTCTACAACACTAAATAAATGGCAAAAGGTTATCAATAAGAATGGATCACATTTAAGTTGATAAAGTGTATTCAAAATAAGAAAGTGATTTGTTTACGTAAAGCAAAATGTCAAAACTGAATATTAAATACCAGTCAAAATTTTGTTTTGTCTATTTCGATGATTTTAAGAGCTGGACATGGTTTACATTTACTTCTAATGATTTTATTCACATTTTATAATATAATTTTGATAAACAAATCAGAAAAACGAGTTTTTAAAACATAGTTGACATTATAATTAAAAGGGTTGCGTCTAAAATAAAAAACTCCTAATTTCGATGTTTCTAAGAAGCTCTTAGTAGCACTGAAAATGATGCGTCTAAGAATACTTAGTAGCGTCTAAATGGACAACCTGTTTAATTTTAAAATATAACTTTAAGAATAAGAAATTATGCCTTCATCCTAAAATCTTTGGTCTCATCTTTCTTTGTTCACTAGATCTTGGTGTAGCCGATCTCCTTATTCCCATATCGTTAGGGACAACATCAAGACAGGAATGCAGTAAATGCATCTTGAAAGAGATTTGAGTTTAAATATTGTTGTTAATTTGCAACAAATTATGGACGACTTGCTTGAAATCCAGCGAATTGTGGTTATCAAGAAGGTGGTGAACAACACTTTGAAATGATGCCGTTAAAGATTATGTAAAGTTTCATTATCGTTATGACAGCACAATGCCAGCAACATGCGGGAATTCTACTATATGGATTAAAGATTCGGATTCAGCCCACCAAATAATAGTTGACCGGAATTTGTAAACTTGTTTTATTATTATTAAACGTACTACAAAATAATTCAAATACATTATTATACATTGTATCATAATTTGTATGTGTAACATATCCCTATAGCATGGAAGAAATATTATGTTCGTTATTTGCATTCTGCATGTACATTTGAACTTTTATTTCCTGTAAATTCATTTTTGTTTATAAATAAGTTGTTAGCAATGGCTTAATGTAATAATTTTGCTATAAATTAATAATATAAAAAGTATACCTAGTTCATTCAAGGTAGAGTACTTCATTACACATTATGAATGTGGATTATTTATGCAATCAATCAGTACATATTTTTGTAATTTGATAATAGAATTAAAAATTTGTTATTTATAAATTTAGACTGAAAATTTAATTTTGAGAATATTAATTTGAGTTTTTATGTGTCCTAAACTTTTACTTCACCTGGCATTTTTCCATATTATCTTTTAGTATTGGTAAAGAAACCCTTAACGTTGCTATTTGTATCATTTTTAGAATCGTTTGATCTTTTATTCTGACTACTGCACAACGCTATATTATACTATTATATTAATATATTATGCATCAGCTATTTAATGATAGCTATAAAGACATGAGCATGAGAATTATGACATGAGCCGACAGCGAATGTCATAAGAATTGCGAGTGTCTTAATAGCACATTAAATGGTCAATGCATACACTATTTTTTCTACGACTATCATAATAGCGTAGAAAATTAACACTTTAATTCTTAAATGTTTAGTGTATTTTTACTGATTTTACGGTTAATAAGTTGTTTGCGGCCTTTGCCTGTCTTTTTCAGTGGAGGTTAAATTTTTTATTTTACATTTATCATCATATTCACTAATTGTAACTTCAAAAAAAATGAAAGTTTAAAAATTTTCCATGTAAACATTAACTTCTCAAAATTGGTACATATTAGATAATATCTAGACATATTATGTCTGATCGCAATATGTATCTTAATGAAAAGCTTGTATCATAATGGATCTTATTATGGTACAGGTAAGGCAGATAATGTTAACATGGTTGCCAGATGTATTTTCTGACAGTTTGTGTAAAAAATCAAAACTTATTATTAACAAATTATAATTTGATTCTTAAACATCCCTAGATTTTTTTTTCATTTCTACCCCATAATGCATTTTAAATTAAAATTTTTAATTTAATATTCTGTTTACATACAAATTTCATATGATTCAATTTTTTTCTCCATCCTTAGACACACCTTGTAATACCAACTACTTTTTTTCTTATGTCATAAACGTTCAAAATACCTACCTATACCTATAAACTTTATAGTATAGAGTAACAAAACCAAAAATATTTTACGCTTGTATGCTTTCGCGTATATTGATCCAAAAATAATTTGTCCTTGATTATGGCTTTTTTTAAATAAATTAATGTTAACCAGTTATTACCCTGTATAATAAACGCATTATTGGGAATTTATGTGTTAAAATTAGATTTGGTATCGTTAACTATTAAAATTAATCTGATAATTATTTGTGATTTATGAATGGTATTCACACAAATTAAGCCTGATCTACATTATCAGGCATCCAACTACACGTCACAGACTGGCAATGCATAAGCTATTGTATTTTGAACGTTTAGTCCAATAACGTTTAACGGAGCATTATTTATACAAAGTGGTCTTGTTGATATATCATTAAATTTTAATTTGCGATATGGCAACAAAAATAAGTATTTAAAATGGCTCAAAAATGTTTTCTAACACCGATACAGGTCGTCAAAGTTTAGAAAAAAACTAGTTTTGCCATCATATCTTCTAAATCCCTTGATAATGTTTTATACACAACGTAATGTATATAATTAATAAAACATTGGCGCAGTTACTGGGGGTAGGCCCATTTTTACATCAGTCTTTGACTGAAAATTTTAAAATAATATATTAATATTATTAATATTATTTATAGATACATTCTTAGCTTATCTGTTTAAACTATTTTTCTAAAATTTTAAGGTAGTGCTGTGTTATTGTAATATTTAAATTTAAAGGTTTAAAACACAATCCAATATACTGCGCAAATTTAAAAATCTACTCTAAAAATGAATTAGTCAAAAATGACTAGTTTAATAGTTATTAGTGGTTACTTTTTCACTTGTACAATGGTTAACCATGGAATACCATGGTATCACTAAATTTAATAGCCAATTCTTATGTAAAATTGTCCCCTGAATACGAAAATACCGTCAAAAGTGGATCAGTTTAGGAGATATAGTAAATTCCATATTAAATGGAAAATTGACTATAACTCAAATATTTCTACTTTTTTTTAACTTTAAAATTGGTTGTTAAATTTTGTGATACCATGGTATTCCATGGTTAACATGGTACAAGTGAAAAAGCAGCCACTAATAACTAATAAATTAGTCATTTTTGACTAATTCATTTTTAGAGAGTAAGTAGTCTTGAACTTTTGACACAAACTTAAAAACCATATTGTGAACCATAACTTTAAATAGCACAAAAGATGCCTTGTTTATTTTGTTTCCATAACAACCCTTCTTAGATTTTTTTTGACTCCTTGTATTTTTGTGAGGAAACATTGGTAAGCGATGTTTTTAATAAAAGTCTACTTCTTAAAATAAATTAGTTAAAACTGACTAATTGTTATAGTAAAATAGCAGCCACTTGAGCCACTTGTAGCAATATGTATTCAGGATATTTAGCAGTCAATTTCTATGGAATATTGTCCGCTGAATACAAAAATGTCATAAAAAATATATAAAAACTATTCCACCTTAATAACTTTTGACGGTATTTTCCGATTCATTAGACAATTTTACATAGGAATTGACTGTTGAATGTCCGGGATGGAAATTGCTGTTGAGTATAGCTATGACAACTAGTCAGTTTTGACTAGTCAATACCTTTTTCTGAAATAAATTAATTTTTTTTTAAATATATAATTTTTACGATGGGTCATTTTCTTTTCAAATATATAATTAAATTTTGTCTTATTTTCTGAAAATTACATATTTTCTGTTAAAAATTCTTAGTTTTCAGAAAAAAATATCAAACTTGAAATAAAAATTGCCGAAAGGCATACTGTCTGTATTTTTATCTACTCCCACATTGACGAGCTGTGACTTTATGGCGTTTTAGTCACGGGCTGAAGTTAGCAGTAGTGGCTTTTGGGCATTTTAGTCACGGACTGAAGTTAGCTTTATTATAAATTAGGGAAAAGTAAGGTGAAATCCGTTGAAAGTTGACAAATGTCAACTGTTTAACAACTTAAATTGGCTTTAAATTATTCGTTGTGTTCGTCGTAGATAAAGTATAGTATGCAACTCGTTTTATAAACTTCTTTAGACACTCGTTTTTATTATTTACTCGCTCGCAAGCTTTGCTCTTGCCTAATAAAACTCGTTTATAAAATTTCATACATAATACCTATACTTAAAAGGCAAAAGAATATATATTGTCAAAATTAAAAAAACCATTACTGGGAAAGTACTCATATATCAATATTATTTGCGTATAAAAGTAACTTTTTATATTTTTGCGTATTGGTAAAAGTAAATCAACTTGGCCGAAGTGCAATAAAATTAAAATACAAGGTAAAATTTGTCAAATCGTACCCTCATTTAACAAATGAATGACAAATCAATTATTCATTTGTAATGCTCTACAATAAATGTGTAACGTTTATGTAAATCTATATATAGTTATAACAGTGTCATTTTCATTTTATTGTTTGCTACGCGTTGAAAGTTTATAAGGGAGTGTCGATTTATGGCATAATAGGTATATTTAATTTTTAATGTTGTGATGGAATACAAAGCTATTTGAATATTTACAATCATACATGCTTACATTTATAAGGTTATTAATAATTAAATAATAATAAATGCATAAACCGAGTTTACAGATATAATGATGATTATTATACATTGTCTAACCTGCTTTACCCTCCGGCGAGCGTGCGGTGATATTACATGCCGTAGTGCGATACTATGATCAACTTTCTTGTAATATTTTTTATTTTACACCAATTTTTAAGTATTTTTTTCCCGTTAAAAAATTACGAAATTTTCATTTGAAACAACATTCACAGTTTGTAGTTTGTTACTTTTATTTTATAAATTTTATGATTCGTAACTTGTTCGTTATAACTGGAGTGTGTATAATATACTACCAGAAATCTGTTACACTATTATAAAAATAATATACTTTAATATGAGTTTGTAGTTTGTTAAATTTTAACAATTTTTTTGTATAAAACCAGAGTTTGTAATTATTTTAACAAAGAAAAATATTTTACCGAAAGTTTTGTAAAGATAATATGCAATTTTGTAAGAATTTTGTTAATTTTAAAGGTTACAGGTTATTTTGTTAATGTTTAAGAAATTATTTGGTTGAAAAAATACACGTGAATTTAGGCAGAAAATTAAAACATTTCCCACTGATTTCAGCGTCTGCAAGTTATGTTTCTGCTAACTTTATTCTAATTCGTAACGTGTTCGTAACAATTGTATAAAGTGTTTATAATATATTACCAGAAATCTGTTATTATTGCTATTCGTATTCTTTATACCTATTTAACGAGTGTGCGAGGAGCGAAGTATCCGAAAAAAGGCTATCACTGGTTTTCAAACTGAAATTTGGGGCTACAGTAAAGTGGGTTAAAGTTACAAAATACATCATTAAGTGTTGTAGTAGTAATAATAATTATATTGTATCAAATTTCTTTATTATTTCATTATTTAAGAATTGTGTGTTATTTAATTGTGTATTTTTATATTCAGTTATGTAGGTATGTGTTATTTTTTTTGTTTAGAAAATTGATTAGTGAAGCTACATTTATTATTAAAATTCATTTCATTTAAGTTCCATATTTTTTAACAAATACTTTTGTTACTGTGTAAAAAGGTTTTTAAAATTAAGGTTGTTTTTGAAAATTACAAGAATTATGGTTGAATTGTTGACATATAATTTTGTTATTGAATCTACAAAATATCTGTTATAATTACAAAGTACTTATTCAATTAGTTAACAGATTACAGTTAACATAAGTAATGTGGACTTGGACTAACATCAGTGGCGGCTGGTGGATTTTGGGCACACCCATATCTCAGTTATTAGACATGGGACTCACATCAAATTTATATGAGTTTATAATGACATTATATAGACAAGTTCTGCGCAAGCAGAATTTAAATTAAAGTTTGCGAAAAAAGTTAGTTTTTAAGTGTGCCCCCCCAGCCTCCTGCCCCCCCAAATTAAGATAATTCAAATTAAAGTGGTACAATATTTAATTCACTGAAGTTTTTCGACAAATTTAAATTTTATTAAAAAAATTCAAGAATTACAGGTTTTATACCATTTTATATTTTTATTATTTCTTTTACTAAATTAAAAAAAATAGAAATGATATAAAATCTGTAATACTTGAATTTTTTTAATAAAATTTGAAGGAGGCTGGGGGGCACACTTAAAAACTAACTTTTTTTCGCAAAATTCTGCTTATAGTGTCATATAACTCATATAAATTTGATGTGGGTCCCATGTCTAATAACTGATGTGCCCAAAATCCACCAGCCGCCACTGATTAACATAAAATCTGGTTAATATTTCGTTTAAACTAACAAATATTTTTTTACTGTGTATGTGGTACAAAATGATGCAAAGCCTCAAAGGACATATTAGCCCTTTATAGGTTAATGGTCTCTATGTTAACCACATCCATTACAGCTTACTTAGAAATGAGAGAGAACCCAAACTTCGACCAAAGTACAAATAAATGAACTCATAATGTGCAGTGGCTATCATATTGGCCACAATTTAAATTTGGCAATTGTTAAAACCAATGTGGTCTCTATGTTAACCATTGCCTGTTCCCACAAAATTGCGAAAAAGTAACATTTGCAGTAATTGTTGCTGCTAGCGAGCATAAGCAAGGTTTTTTTTACCTGACAACATACATACTTCAAAAGGTAATTGAATGCTTTACAACTTGTGGTAAAAGTACTTGGAAAATAGGTTAGCGCTAACGAAATATTTGGATCATTTTGGAACATAACCTCTATCAAGCTCACATACCGTGAGACTATTGAATCCATGTCCAGTATTTTTTGGTTTTTTGAAAAATTGGATTCAAGTAAACTATTTTATCTAGTTGTTGGTATAACCGAAGATCAGGCTATGGATTCGGAGATTGAGGGCGATAGCCCATCAAGAGTCCCCAAGTACGTTTCGTCTGAATTCACCAAGTACATCTTCATGTATACAAGTAACTTCTGCCAATACTTCAGCACGATCCAGCCTACGTAATCGTAGTGAGCGAACATCCAGTATACATTTCAGAAAACAAATTTTGAATAGATTTGGGGGTGAAAGTGACTTTGATGCAGATGTTCTTTCAGATGACTCAGTATCGCGATTACTCATCAGATTCAGAGAAAACTACCAGTAGTATGTCATTTTTGAAAATTGACCAGTGAAAATAAAAATATGCATCACAGAAATGCCACTGTAACCTACTTACAAACACAAGAGTAGGTAGAATCAAAAAATGAAGAAACATTGAGAAATTTAAATTTACTAAAACCGTTTCCAGATAAGAATAATGACAGTGAACAATTTGGAAATAAATATTTGATTTTTTACACCATGTAATTATTTTACCTGGTCCTGAAAAAAAAACTAAAATCCTTTCAGAAATGCAAAAAAAAATGATTAAATTAAATATGTGGTTTGCATTTAGACCACCGCCCATCTATCATCTTATGGGCAGTGGTTTCCATTTTATCGGATAAAATTTATCCACCATGATAAATTAAAAAAAAAACAGTTGGATTTTCAAAATAATCATTAAAATAACTTAAGACATCCAAAATAGATCTTACCACTTCTTTATTAAATAATTAATAATCTTCTATACTATGGACGCCATTGATCCGAACGATATCAATTGGCGCTACCTGCCATATTGTCTAAAATCATTGATTATTGAGCTCAATTTAACAAAGACGTTATATAGCGAAATGGATCAGTGCCTTCGCCACCAAGATCGTGTGATTTTACTCCACTCGATTACTTCTTATGGGGTCAGGCAATAAACCGCAAAGGCTTTATTCTAAAAATCGGCTTATGAAATAAAAAATCCTGTTAAATATAAGCCCATATACTCCAATTTTAAAGGCTAATGGCGATACAAAATATAAAAAGTTAAACATGCATTATTAAAGGCATTAATCAAGATTGAATCGAGACTAGTTGGTTGCAAAATTTCCTAAGCGTCTACATTTCTTTTTGTGCAGTATGAACGGCTGCATATTATGTTTCCGTAATGCGAGATACTATTTATGGTTTAATTTGAATGGGTACATGTTAAATCCATTGAAATAGGTGCACTTGTGAGTTGCAATATGTATACTTGGATATATGTATACTTGGATATGTATCTGCAAGGGCATTGGTAAGAGGATAACTTAAGAATGGCGACATATGTAGGTAGTTTTCAGAAAGGAACAGTAATGTAAATTAAGCTAATTAAAGATTATAAGAATGCATTTATCAATTTTAAATATTTTTTAGTATAGCTTAGTTTTTTTTAATCAATTTTATATTAAACAATATTAAAATACTTCAAGGTATCTAGGTCCTAGATATACTTACTTAAAATCTATAGACTGTCCTACTCAATTTATTATTCCGAATAAAGTAGGTAACTGTCATCGATTTACATATAGTAATTAGAATTAATTAAATAAAAAACAGACGACAAAGCTGAATTTGTTTTAAGACCTTTGTCAGGATTTATGTAGGACCCATAACCTTAACACTGGAGGCGTAATGTGTGTCAAAATGATCGCGTTTATTTATCTGTGAGATGTTCTGCAATGTTGCCAGGTCTAGAGAAATTAAACTCACAAAATTAAAATAAGAAGGTTTATAAAAATTGTACAAAATCTAGGAAATATATAATCTAGGTCAGAATAAAATTTTAATATTAGCAAATTGTAGCGCAATTTTGTTATTAGTCATATGTACTGTACATAATGTACACTTCTTATATAGTCACAGTTTTTACATCTTTTCAATACTGTGCCATGGTGAGGAACACATTTGTCTCTTACTTGTTGCATATAGAAAATTACGGAATTTCCAACACAATCCTTGCTAAAAAGGGGAAGTTTTATTGTCCGCCATATTGTATGTTGTATCATTGTTTTCTAAATACAATGTACATCTACCTTAAATGTGGTTATGTAGGTTTATTAGAACGTCAATTATATGCCAAGCTTTTTTCCAATTTTCAGGGATAATTTTAGTTTAACAGAAAAATTAACAAAGAGACTTAAATTATCCGAGTAAATAATGCACATAATCTCGAGTATAATACTATACTTTATCTACTACAATGAGTAGATAATTAAATGATTTTTAAAAATTAATAAATAAAATCTAAAATCTATCAAATGGTTAATCTCACTTTTTACCTATTTTATAGTCGCCTTCCCCTAATTTAAAGCCCGATTCGTTCAAATCACAGTAAATATTAAAATCGGCCAATCACTGATGCGTAAATAATGAGTTTATTAGTCTCGTTGTTAGGCAGAAAATTTATAATGCTTTTAAGTATACACGAAAAAACCCAACATTATGCAAAAGGAGCAGACAAAATAATTTATAAACGGGGTAAAATAAATCTGGGAAAATATAGAAAAAAACCGTCTACGAAGATATATGGAATTTTATTTGTGAGTCTATTAAGAAATAAAATCCACCTAATCAACACTAATGAAAGTACAGTGGCGTAGCAGTTTTAAGAAAAATCCAAGAAAAACTCAATACTTACAGTCTTAAAATGAATTAGTCAAAAATTACTAATTGAGGAGGTCCATTCCAAAACTTGGCTTATCCACTTTTTAATAAAAATGAGTTAGTGGTGTCTGTACATTTAACATGTAGCCCCCTATACCCTGAAAAGGTTATAATATTATAAAACGCACCTTATTCCATTTAAAATTTATTAACAAATTGACTATCCAAAACTTGCCTTATGTATAGGTTATGTCATGTCAGAACTGGCTTATACTTATGTAATTAATAATGTAATTTTGAATTGGATCTATACCTTTTTAAATAAGGTATATAAATTTTACACTTATGCCTATATATTTCGTTTAAAGTATTCTGTTGGCCTGATATGCGTTAGTACTCACGTGTAAGGTTTTTGACACTGCTCAAAATCATCTAGGTGATTAGCTTAGCTAATATGGATAAGCCGAGTTTTGGAATGCACCCCCTCAATTGTCATAGCGAAAAAGCAGCCACTAATAATTATCGTAAACAGCAATTTGTATCACGGACATTTAGTAGTGAATATAAAATTGTCCGCTGAATTTGAAAATGTCGTCAAAAGTTATAAAAGTAGAACAATTTTTGAGATATAGTAAATTTTCCATATAGTTTGGAAATGACTATATCTTAAAAACTGCTCTACTTTTATATTGTTTGACGGTATTTTCGGATTCAGGGAACAATTTTACATAGGAATTGACTGCTAAATGTCTGTGATACAAATTGATGTTGACAAGAATTATTAGTGGCTGATTTTTGCTATGAAAACTAGTCATAAAAAATAGCTATGCACAAATTATTTGCCACACAGTGCCAAAGCCGTTAACTTGTCTTTAGTACCGAAGTATTGCGGACCACGTCGGGTTGTTTTTAATATGCAGATAACTTCAAGGAAGATTTAGCTGCTCATTGCAACTACTGACTTCAAAGAAGATTCGGACACATTTATCCAGTCGTTATTTTATTAAGCTGAATTATTTTACCCCACTGTGCGTAATCCATTAATTTGGTATCAGAAGGCGACTGGTTGTTTAGTTACAGTGCACTGTAACTAAACAACCAGTCGCCTTCTGATACCAAATTAATGGATTACGCACAGTGGGGTAAAATAATTCAGCTTAATAAAATAACGACTGGATAAATGTGTCACTATCATGATAGTGAATAATGAATCACTGTATAGTCATCATTAAAAAATACTACTGTGAAGAAAAGTAAAATCTCAATTTTTTTATTTAAAAACGTAAAAGAATTGTACAAATTCTTTAATATGATTTGAAAAAAATAGTTATAACAGGTAAAAAATTATTAATTGTTTCCACCACAATAAAAGAGCCTCAACTTAAAATATTTCCTGAAAGAATTTTGGTTAAAGTCAAAACTACTGGACTAATGAACATAAATAATTTTAAAATATGCAAATTGATTTTAAAGGATTTTCTTGTAGTGTGCCTCCTTAAATTATTCAATAATTTAAAATTAGAATATCTACTCCGGAATTCAGTAAAAAAATAAACCATACTGCAGCAGGCAGGTAGATTTATATTGGATTATAAATGCATTCGATTACTTTCCAATATTTTACATAAACAATTTTTAAAGTGCAAGTAAAGCGAAATAAAATAAGTATAAAGTGACAAATCACTTTCATTTATATTGTAAAATAATAAGTTGCATAAAGGAAAGTGATCGACAAATAAATTATGCGAAAATGACTAAGTACTTTTTGAGTTAGTTTCCAACCAATTATTTCAACCAATTATCTAAATAAATGTTCTAAGTTCAATTACATTAACATTTTCTAAATATTTGACATGTATACATGTCTTTCATTTTCCGACATAAAACTGAAATATTTTAAAATCTCTTTAAACTTATGGACACTATATTAAATAATTTAAATAATAGGTAATTAAGATTTTTTTTTATTCCACAAACTCATTTTTAATATTAATAATAAAAAGCGATAGACTTTGTTGTTTTAAAGAGTATTTCAGGCATATATTATATAAGGTGTCCCTAAACTTATTGGCATAAATTTAGGAAAAGATTGAGCAAGTCAAAATAAGACGAAAACCTAAATAAATATTTTTCCTAATTACTTATGTTTCCAAGATACAGGGTGATAAAGTGTTACCTATCATATCAGTTTTTTTAATATAACTTTTACTATGATAGTCTTGGAAACGTGATATTTTGCGAATAGTCACTTACTACCAAAACATATATTCACACATAATTACAATTGTTTGAGTGAACACAGTGTCGTAGAAACAGGGGTTGCTTTAAGCTTATTGTCCCATACAAACTTTGAGGTTAGGTTTTTATAACATTTGATGCAATTTTTCGATTACACAGTTCGTCTACCATTAAAAAGGTGTACCTCTCAAACTTCGATAAAATAAACCGTTTCCGAGATATTCGAGATTACAATAATTGTTATATCGCATTATTTAAAAGGATTAAAATGTATATAAATGTATTATAACAAATTTTAGTTTTAATTGAAAAAACTAAAAACGGCATTTCATGAGCCTCAAAACTTTTTGCCCTGACCGTCACATTAAAAAAATTGTAGTTTTTTCAATTAAAAAATTTGTTATCTTTATCCTTTTAGTCCTTTAATGCGATATAACAATTATTGTAATTTCGGATATCTCGGAAACGGTTTATTTTATCGAAGTTTGAGAGGTACACCTTTTTAATAGTAGCCGAACTGAGTAATCGAAAAATTGCATCAAATGGTATAAAAACCTAACCTCAAAGTTTGTATGGGACAATAAGCTTAAGCAATCCCTGTTTCTACGACACTGCGTTCACTCTAACAATTGTAATTATGTGTGAATATGTGTTTTGGTAGTAAGTGACTGTTCGCAAAATATCACCTTTCCAAGTCTACGATAGTGGAAGTTATATTAAAAAAACTGATATGATAAGTAACACTTTATCACCCTGTATCTTTTAAACATACCTAATTAGGAAAAATATTTATTTAGATTTTCTTCTTATTTTGACTTGCTTATTCTGCTCCTAAATTTATACCACTAAGTTTAGGGACACCTTGTATATTTATGAAATCTTCCAATTTTGAACCAGGCTTGACCATTCTGGGCTCTTTCCCACCAATGACTCGCTAAATATTGGCTTTTCTCCTGAATACGTTGTGATTTGTCAGCATACACCAAAATCAAGACATATGCTCGCTGCATAACATTCCGTTAATAAGGACGGGAACGGGAAACTGTAAAGGTGATAGATACTCAGCAAATACTATAGATCAACAGTGGTTTCTTAAGCCCGCTGCACAATAGCCCGGTAACGGAACGGGAATCTGAACAGTAAAGGTGGGAGAGACTAAGAAACCACTGTTTATAGATTGTGTTTGCTGAGTCTCTCTCACCTTAACCGTTTAGGTTCTCGTTACCGGGATGTTGTGCAGCGGGCTTTAGTCTCTCCCCCATTAACTGTTTAGATTCCCGTTCCCTTTCCGTTACGGGCTATTGTGCAGCGGGCTTAAGCATTAAGAGGTAATCAAGTGGTGTCAAATTGCACGATCTCGGTCGTCATTAAATCAGTCAATGATTTCTTTCAAACTCTCGAAGAAATAAAAAACTGAATATTTTCCGGTAACGTTGGATATTGACAGTAACGCAAATACCGATAAAGTTACCGCTAAACACCACCAATAGATGAGTTAGGTCCATTACATTGACCATAAAAATCATGTAATCTTCCATAGTTTTCGCAAATTAAAGACCGATTTTTTAAATATTTAAAAGATACGTGTAAATGTATTCATAATATTTTGTTAATCCCCACTGAACATAAAATATTGTAAAAATTAGAACATGGTTTTAAAAGTTGATGATTATCATCATCATGATCATTAAGTACCCGTGTTTAAAGACAGATGGCGTTGCTGGGGAAAGTTGGCATTACCATTGTAAACAATCATTTTTAAAACGACGTCATACAAAATTTTAGATTGATTATTCGCTTAGTTTTGACTTCACAGCCATTTGTATAAAACGTGTTGAGTTTCAGAGCAGTCTAGCCAGGAAAATCCATTGCTTTTATTGTCGCTTGGTCTCTGACGTATACAAACAAAATTTTTTGTAGATTTTGCCTAAGACTGCTACGAAATTTACAGCCCTATCCACTTGTTGTCAACAGTTCGACAGCTTTCTTATTCGTAACATATTATGTAAAATATTTCGTACGACATGTCTGGCCTCTGCTATTTGCCGCACTTTTGTATTGCTATAAGTAAGAATCATTTTGTGGACCTTTTCAACGATTATGTCAGTAAATTAAAATATGTTAATTTATCACTAGTCACGATTATAGTACTCAATTAAAATTAATTTAAAATGGGATAATAGTATATTATGTATCATGTTTTATAAACGCTATTTTAGTTATATTATGTGAGCGAGTGTTTAATAAAAACGAGTGTCTAAAGAAGTTTATAAAACGAGTTGAATAATAGTATGCTTTATACTATAGATTTTTCTTTACTACTACCACTACTACTACTGTATACTTTATCCACGACGAACACAAAGAAGAATTTAAAGCCAATTTTATTTGTTAAACATTTGACATATGTCAACTGTCAACGGATTTAACCTCAATTTTTCCCATTTAATGATTAAGCTAAAATGCCCAAAATACTGTTTTAGCAAAATAAAATCGTTTTCAGACAGAATTAAACAGTTTTTAAAATTTAAAGTGCCGTAACATGAAAAAAATACCATTTTAATAAAATTTGCTAAATTTTGTCCCTTCATATAACTACTTTATTGTGTTAAAATTTGGGCAAAATGGTACTAAGAAAACCGCGTGTGTTAAAATTTATATTTACTGTCATTTTTGCTTCTGTTTCTTGTACAACTTCTCAAATAAATTATGTGAGCGGCAATGAATTAAAATATGTATTTATACAAGTTTAAAATCAACTGTTTAACAAAATGTTAAAAAAATATATACAAAACGTTTTTGCACAAATCACTACTAAAATAAATGGTAAAAAAGGCTAGCATGATTTGAAAACAAATCACATGACAGTTTGATAGAAATTAAGCCTACTTTAAAAAGTTGACGCAAATAAAAATTTAAACAAATGTATTAAATATTGTAAATGCAAACATTTCAAAAACAAATCCTTGAATCGACATTTAAAAATGTTGAGAAAAGTGATATTTAAAAAAAAACGCGAAGGCACTACAAAGTTACACTTGCTTATGAGTCAATCCAAATGAAAACACTAAAAATGAATTTAAATTTTTTATTTTAATGAAAAAATTTGAGGATGATCTTTTAGGTTTCATATATAAAAAACCGTTGCCGTTTTAATTTTTAGTTGCTTTATTTTTAATCGGCACCCTTTAGAAACCTGAAATCGTGTCATTTTCTTACTCTCTTATAAGAGGCTAAAACTTCTTTTCTGTGGCAATTATTGAAATGATTGTAATTTTATTTTACTGCCTAGTAAGTATATTTTCAATATTAATTATTAATATCCAATTAGTTCATCTCATAAAAGAATGGTAAACCACTAAAGATTTGTAATAATTTGCCAATTTTTGTGATTTTTGTCTGGCTCCTGTGCCTATTCTGCTAAATCTAGAAAGTTAATTTTTTTCAGGTATCAAGTAGGTACTTATACAATAGAAAACGTAACTATTATTTTAAGTTTCTAGACTATCATTTTCTTTATTAAAAAAATTATTGAAACTTGATAATTTTCAAAATTAGCCAATTTTGCCCTCAGAAATCATTATGTTGAGAAAAAAATTTTAAATTATAAATAAAACTAACAATATCGCTTCTTAACTGCATTAAAAAAAATGTATCTTTTACATGGATAAAAATAACAAAACAAGACTACTTAGACTGAAAAGATGAAGGTGGGGACTACATTTCCTGAAAGTTTAAGATTTTTATTTTTTCCTCAACATAATGATTTCTGAGGGCAAAATTGACTAATTTTAAGAATTATCAAATTTCAATAATTTTTTTAATAAAGAAAATGATAGTTTAGAAACTTAAAATAATAGTTACGTTTTCTATTGTACGAGTATAAGTACTTGATACCTGGAAAAAAGCAACTTTCTAGATTTAGCAGAATAGGCGCAGGAGCCAGACAAAAATCACAAAAATTGGCAAATTATCATGAATCTTTAGGTTTACCATTTTTTATGAGATTAACTAATTGGATAATAATAATTTATATCGAAAACACACTTACTAAACAGTAAAACAAAATTAAAATCAATTCAATATTTGTCACAGAAAAAAGTTCTGGCCCACTATAAGAGAGTAAGAAATTGACACGATTTCAGATTTCTAACGGGTGCCGATTAAAAGTAAAAAATTCAAAAATTAAAACGGCAACGGATTTTCATATTTGATACCTAAAAGCAGTGTTGCCACCTATAACTTTTTTTTCGTAAGAGACGCATGCGTCAAAATGTAATAGATTTGGGATTTAAGGTAATAGACTATTTTGAAGCAATTTTTTTTGATTCTTTAACGTTTTACCATTGTAATTAGAATAAAATTGAGTTTTTACATGATGCTTTATAATCTGTGCATGATGCTTATGCTATTTTAATTATTAATTTATAATATTAATATATTAATTTGAATTATTAAATTTATTAAAAACTTTATAAACAAAAATTTAAGCACACAACAAACGTCAAACACTCGAACAGTGTTGCCAGACGTACGATAATTTTCCATAGAAAGTATAATTATCCGTTTTGTACGATAATAATTATACGTACGTACAATGTACGAAATCACATGAAAAATAAAATTTAAATGTACAATAATTTCATGTAAATCAAATTGCACAAGGGAATAATACTACCCAATATTAACAAAATTTTAAATTTTGGATAAGTTTATTTTAATTAACTCTTTATTTTTTTATTTTTTTTAATAATAAATTTAAAATATATAACAAGATTTAAAACACTTATATTAGAAAAACCAAAAAAAATTTAATTTTACAATAGTTTGTCTGACAAGTTGCTACTGGCAAAAATAGTACCACAATAGAATATTAAAAAAAATTCCTACTAGGAAAAAAAAGTTATAGATTTACATCGTTTCGTAATAGGGTAATATATTTTTGCTAAAAGTAACAGATCTATTACTAAAGTAATAGGGGTGGCAACACTGCCTAAAAGATCATCCTCAATTTTTTTTATCAAAATTTTGGTGTTTTTATTTGGAATGACTCTTATATAAACCCAAAGTGCCGCAAAGAGCACCCTCTACAATCTACATGTATATTATTAAAAATTCCCTAATCACAAAATAGTTTGCAAAAATATTGATTAAAAAATATGTTAATTAAAAAAATCAAAAATTAAATTTTTACAGGGATACCCTAGCTTAGTTAAATTGGCTTTCTGTGACAAAACAAAAAATATAATATAAATATAAAAGTTTTATTATAATTATAAACTATATTTATAATTTTCTATAGAATGTATAGAATTATTTGTGAAGTCATTGATTTTTTTATTACTATTTGCAAATAAATATATTAATAATGCTATTATTCCATTGATAAGCTTAATGAACTTGGATTTTAAAATAACATTACCCTGATATAGGTTATTTATAAACTTGAAGACTTTTTATTTAGAAATAATTAGAAAAAAGAAGTCTATTGCCAAAAATTAATTAATAAGTTTAACATTTTTAAATCAATATTAAATACTTAAATTATTATTAAATACAGTCAAGATTTATTTTGGGTTTTAAAAATATAAATAAATTATTCACTATTTTGAAAATAATAAAAATATTAGCGTGAACCAATCGAGAAATAATATTGTGTTGTAAAAAATATCAACTTAGGAAATTTAATACAATTTCATTTATAAAAGTATATTTAAATAAAATTTGTATTTATTTAATTTACTTAACATCTGTTTATGTCATTAGATAATTTTATATAATATTGATTATAAAATCCATAATATATATTTTAATATAATTTTAATTTTATACTAGATCTTTCATCTAAATAAAAAAAATACTAGGTATATCTTATTTAACGAAATATTAAATATATTAAAACAACCCTGTTAGTAACAAAAATATGTGCACTTTTATCACTTTTCACCTTAAACACCCCAAGCACACTATTTGGTTAGTTCCAAAAAAATATCCAACAAGTGGTAGCACTGTAAAAACAAAAACATTACCGTTTTCATCGTAATTGAACTACATACACTTATTAAACCAAGTACTTCTAGTCAATGCTTAGTAATAGTATATTTATATTCCCCCATTCACTGTTCTTCACTCTTGCTTAAATTATTGTAAGAGACGCCAAGAAGTAACAATGGTAATACATACTCGTATAAATAAATGTATTGTAGAATTACCTACAGGAACTTCTAAATGCCAGTTAAGTTAATTTAATATTGGGATTTTTTTAATTAAATTTGTGTTTTTTTAATTATATTAGTACCAAATTTATCAATTTATTTAGTTATTATTATTATATTATTTATTATAAATTTATTAATTTTTAATAAATTAATAATTCATATCAAGCTTTAAATAATAAGTAATATTTATTCCTAAAAATAAAAGTTAGTTAATTAGATTTACAATAAATACAATAAGTATTGAGATCTTAAAACTTATATGTAAACCCTTTAATCTAAATCTTAGTTACATATCTTTTATTGCAACAAATATTGTAACATTTACAATAAAAAACACTAAATGACCTACTACGGCGACAAATACATGCGACATAAGGAGTCTATCAAAAACTAAAATACGATTGGGTGTATAATAGCTATTTATGTCATAAGGCTAAGAAGTAAGAATTTTTGCGATGAGCTCAAATTTTGAAGGCGGACGCGTAGCGAAAGCTTACAATTGAGCGAAGCAAAAAAAAAGAAACTTCGCAGCCGCATGACATACAACATTTTATCTTCGTATATAATTATTACTATTCTAACTTTTTTGCCTAAGAACGGGAATAATAAACTCATTATGCCCGTTGTCAGGCATCAGTGATTGGCTGGTTTCATTACGGGGTGTGTTCAAAAAATATCGGGAATTTTCGTTTTTTGAAACAAATATTTATTTATTCGTCTACATTAATGTTGTCGCCTTATATTTTGCACATGTGCCAGCTCTTCTTCCAATGCTCGAAACACTTCTAAAACTCGATCTTTGGGATAGCCTTTAGTTCTTTTAGCGATGGGTTTTAATGTCATCCATGCTTGCAAAACGACGGCGCTTTAAGGTTCTCTTTATTTTTGAGAATAGGAAAAAGTCAGACTGGCGAATATGGAGGCTGGGGCATCATTACAGTATTGTTTTGGCCAAAAATTTGTTCAAAATTTAACAAAACATTCGAATGGGATGAGCCAATCGATATACCAACATCATCAGCGACTTCTCTGATGGTTTATAACCATTTCTTCCACTTTTTCCATGTTTTTATCGGTTGTTAATGTGCTTGTGCGTTCGGGGCATTCGTCATCTTCAACGTCTTCACGGCCATCTTGGAAACCCTTATACCACTTGTAAACTCTTGTTTTACTTATAGCAGACTCACTATAGGCCTTTGTTAATATTTCACAGAATTTATTTCATATTTTAAGCAAAATTGGATACAAATTCTTTGATCCATTTCTTTCGAACGAACGAAAATCGCCGAGCTCATAAAACACGTCTAACCTTAGCGGCTGCCACAGACAAAGTAAACAATGAAAACAGCTAAACTTTTTATCATACTTCGTATACCAACATAATAAAGAAAATTGTATGACAACCGGACCCTCCGAACCCGCGAAATTTAACAATTCCCGTTATTTTCTGAACACACCTCGTATACTCAGTGATTTGTGTTTGTGTTTTGAAATGAAAAAAGGCAACTAAGATATTATATTTAAAATTGGAAGAAACCATCTGACAGGTGTCAAATTTACTTTTTTATTGAAGGATTGGACGATATCCTGCATTATTTAATTAAATATATGACTTACGAACACGATAAAAAGTAATTTGGATATTTGGAGGAATTTCTTTAATAATAGCATCTTGACAAACTTAAAGAGCCAATGGACATAGTATTACTTTTTATCTCATATAAATATTCTGTAATACAGTAGATTACAATAAGATTCTGTGAAGATGCCAACAGTTTCTTAACTATCGGAAATTCATCCCAAAAAATTAGGCAAAGAAATTTTAACCAACTCAAAATATTTCCGAGGTGTGCAGTTTATGCATCAATAAAAAATGCTATACATATTTTTTAGCATTACCACCAACCAGGGTCACCATTAAAAGAATATTTAGCACATTGAGACGTGTTAAAAAATGGTTGCAATCAAGCATATCGGAAGACAAATTGTTTGGGTTATGCTTGTTAAGTGACTAAAGGCAAAACGGGTTTATAAAAAAATGTTATAATTAGATTTAGTTTTTCAATAACGTTTTTTGTATTTCTACTTTGATATTTAATTTATAGTTACTGACTTAAACTTTGACCCCTTATCAACTTTAACTTATACTTATCGCTTATGAAACAGCTTTAAATATGGCAAAACAGGATTCCCAGTATAATATACCAGGTATGTAAATATTATTTTTATATAAAATGTGGTTCTCACTTATGAAATAAAATTCCTTATTCCATGAGAAAAGGTTTTTATGAAAAAATGTTCTAAATGTTATGGAGGAAAAAAATTTAAAATTATAATTATAGAATTTCAAATAAAAAACTAAAGTTGCTAAGTGCTTTGATCTTCGAGGTATAATTTTTTGTGTCTAATTTTGTTGAAGAATTTTATATAGATACTGTTTATTAGGGTGTCCGTTATTTGGGCGATGTGCGAATTTTTTTGCTCGCACCCCCCAAAAAGTTGTAGTTTGGGAAAAAAAAATTTTTGGTAATTTTTTTAGATTTTTTTTTTTTAATTAACCCGTGCCGCAAGAGGGTTAAAGATTTAATTATTGTTAAAATATGATTAAATTTTGCCTTTCACGATTTTTTAATGAAAAAAGTCTGTCGAGTGGTTTTCTTATAGTTCAAACACCGCTGAACCCGAATCTGAAATTCGTTTTTTTTTTCATTAATCGTTTTTTTAGAATAGCCTGTGTCGGGAGTAGGTAAAATCGCAAATCGGATGAAAAATGGGATTAGGCTCTTTTCACATTGAAAGTCCTGTAACGTCGCCAGTTTTCAATAAAAAAATCTGAAAATTGGTATACTTATGGTTTTGACATCGCTGAACTCGAATCTGACATTTTCATTAATGACAGCTGTCAAAATAGCTGTCAAAAATCCCAAAAACGATTTTTTATTAAAAATGCCCATTTGCTCCTGTAAAATTATGTTTGGAACTTAAAATTTGACAGTTCAATCATTTGTACATTTTATTGAGTGATTTGGATTTCGGTTTTATGAAAATAAATAATTCAAAGTGCATCAAATTCAGATTCAGCGCATGAAATAACCATAAAATGGGCATTTTTAATAAAAAACCGTTTTTTTGGGATTTTTGACAGCTATTTTGACAGCTGTCATCAATGAAAATGTCAGATTCGAGTTCAGCGATGTCAAAACCATAAGTATACCAATTTTCAGATTTTTTTATTGAAAACTGGCGACGTTACAGGACTTTGAATGTGAAAAGAGCCTAATCCCATTTTTTATCCGATTTGCGATTTTACCTACTCCCGACACAGGCTAAACCACTCGACAGACTTTTTTCATTGAAAAATCGTGGAGTGGTAAGCCTATAGTGAAAGGCAAAATTTAATCATATTTTAACAATAATTAAATCTTTAACCCTCTTGCGGCACGGGTTAATTAAAAAAAAAAAATCTAAAAAAATTACCAAAAATTTTTTTTTCCCAAACTACAACTTTTTGGGGGGTGCGAGCAAAAAAATTCGCACATCGCCCAAATAACGGACACCCTACTGTTTATCTTAATTCATAATTTAAGTATTATTGGAATGTATTTTATAACACTTAAGTAGTAGCTCAGGCACCTAATGTCTTCAATGCCGTGACTATTCAACTCAGCATTTTAAATTAAATTAACACCAATTTCATTGTTTAAATTGGCATAAGGAAATTATTTTGTAGTAATTAAACAAGTTTGAAATTCCACGGTGCAAAAAGCCAATGTACATTTCCGAGCATTGTAAATAACTAATGTTCGTGAAACCCATTGAAACAGTCAAATAATTTAAATTTTGTATTATACTGATTTTGTTATATAATTGTTATTTTAGAAACCAAACGTGAAATATTTGTTAAAACCAATTGTGTGTTTATTACTTTGCATTTCATAATAACCAAGTTTTATTATTTTATTTTAAAATTACACTATTTTTATGCACAGTATTGGAAATCGTAATTGTGACATTTAAAAGAATGGCAATTTCTTTAAAATGTATTCTACTTTTTATTGTTGATTATCCATTGTTCAAATTAAACCCACAAAAAATAGTTTTTCAGAATTTGTATGTGTTAAGTTTTGATCATTTGCAATATGTTATTTTGACATGGGTAATAAATGTTGATTATTATTCAATACTGATTATTAAGATTTAAAAAAATAATAATCGCTCTGGGGTCAGCGCTTAATTATTTAACTTAATGCTTCTATCTGTATCTACCTGGCCCCTCATTAGCTCAGAAAATTCTAATAAAAACACTATCTTGGAAATTAGGGCTTTGTAAGTAGGGGAAAGAAGGTCATCAGGATGCTGCAATGTTACAGCTCGGATCATGCAGACCTTTCGCAGGGAGGGTTTAGAGGTGGGACTACATATCCACGCGCCTTTTTACAGTCAATCACATCACCACATTGCGGCTATTTGTATAATGTTTCTTTTTAATATTATTTACTGTATTTATGTTATAACCGCCCTCGGAGGTGTGGTTACCACACACTGTGGTAGTCAGTGCTGCGGATTACAAGTCGAGTGGTCGTGGGTTCGAATCCCACCATTGGTATGGCTGTTTATTTGAGTTTGTACTAAATGGTAAACAGCTTAAACTGAACTTCGCCCTTTCATCATTGATCAATAAATTAAAAAAAATTATTCGCATTACATTATTCATTTGCATTTTGCGGACTACAAGCCGAGAGGTCATGGGTTCGAATCCCACATGGATATGGCTGTTTAGTTGTGTTTGTCTAACTGTGTACTACTGTAGTTGAACCCTGTACCTACACGTTAAAAAAATAATAATAATCAATAAAATGCTTTCTTAACAGCTTGTTTATTAGTAAAGAATTAATTATTCTACTGAAAGAGAAATCTATCATCTAGTTCCACCTGAATAGGTACAAAATAAAGATTCATAAATTTTTAGTAAACAGCCTTAAATTTTATATATTTATAAAACTATAATTAGTTGGTTTACTAATGCACAAGCATAATAGGAAATGGTGAAATTTGCATTTCTCTATATAACAATATAAAATGCCATCCAGACCTGAATTATCTTTAAGATCAGAGAATCTTTTGATGTTTTTTGGCTTCCAAGGGCACCACAGTATTACAAAAATTTAAAAAGGTATTTTTATTTTGTATAAAAGTTTCTAAAACCTATTCGATTTGTTATAAAACACAGGTAAACTTTGCATTTTATATATGTATGTATATGTACATGTGGGTCTTGCTAGTGGCACATTTTGGATTGTTGCATGTGGTGGCCTCCTTTTTTCGTCATATTTGCGTATATGATCTACCAAATCCAACTGTAACTCTCGCAATATTTTTTCTTGGTATGTGCTTCTTAATCTTTTTTATATGTGAAGGCCAAATCTATTTCGCGGAAGATCATCCTGAGTTTTTACTTTTTAGATTTTATAAACATGCAGTAGTGACCTACTTAATCCGACAATCTACTCTCTTAAAATGAATTAGTCAAACATGGCTAATTGTCATAGCGAAAAAGCAGCCAAGAAGCTGCAGTCCAATTTCTATCCCGGACATTAAACAGTCAATTCTCATGTAAAATTGTCCGCTGTTTACAAAAATGTCATTAAAAGTTATAAAGTAGTTTTTAAGATATAGTCAATTCCATATTACATGGAAAATTGACTATATCTAATGCGTCAAGGAACTTCCTGTTTCCTTTTTTTTTCTTTTTTTCGGTGTAGTATGATTTAATTTGACCAAAAACACATAATATTTAACACTGAAAAGGAGTTCAATTTACACCAAGTAAAATTTATTTTAATACAGTGTGAAAGTTAAATTTACACTATTTTAGTTCTTGAATTTACACCGGACCAACGAACCATATTTAACACCATTTTGGTGACCATGTATGGTGTTAAAATGGTCATGAAATTTTAAACAGTGTATCAATTTGACAAAAAACCTTAGAAGCAAAAAACAAATATTAAATGTCAATGACGAACGCCGCTAAGCACGTCACAAAAACCAAACCACTCGATTGCACTCCACACAATTTAATATTAGATAGAATAAAAGATCGAACAATAGATCAAGAGCTAGTGACTAACGACCAACACTTTTAAATAAAGGACTCATCCGGCAATATCTATGTCTGCGCTTTCTTCAATCGTGTGCACTGAAAGACTATTAGAGATTATATTAAAAACAAAAACCGAAATAGATTCCTATAATTGTTTAGGTTCTAGAGCTCTCTAAATTCGACGACCACTGTAATGGTTAAGGGGTGTGAAAGCGTTAACAGCTGCGTAGACGGAGAACGGATGCTAATAAAAACCACTAAAATCCACCAAGACGTTGCAACTCTAGTGTTTTAATAACGTAAATTTGTTATTTTTTAAACATAACATTATAAAATAAATTTGCATTTATTTCCTTTAAATATTTAAAGTATTGTTTATCTTAAAATATTTTCCTGAAATAAAGCTTGTTGTTTTTTAAGACATTTATTAAAATCATGTAATTTTAGTATTTTACGTCAACAGAGAAACATCTACATACTTTAATATGCATATACATAATACTAACAAAAACAAGTTATTTTTATTATAAAAAAACTTTTTTCTACTCCTACCTTTAAAACGCCCATTATCGTACATATTTCCATGAAACTAAGTGACCTTTTAAAAACACATTGATGTTGTGGCTTTATGGCATTTTAGTCACCGGCTAAAGTTAGCAACAGGTTTTTAGTCACGGGCTAAAGTTAGTTTCAAGTTAATCAGTTGTCAAATATCATACATTGGTTGAAATAAAGTGCCCTTCTTGTAAAATAATACTAAATGTAAAAATTATTTTATTATCTCAATACAAAAGTATTAAATAGTTTTTCAACGCCAATATTTAAAAAGTTTATATGAACATTGTACTGACCTTTTAATTTTGCTGGCAGTAAAATATATTTAACTTAATTTCGGGTGAAGACTCTACAGTGGAGTGCCAATAAAACATTTTCTTTACTTTCATTGTGAAAAACTGCTTTATATCGGAATAAACGGTTCATTTCGATTTACACATAAAAATTTTACATAATACAGATTCCTAAGTTGGTTAACCTATTGTTTTATAGATGTAAATAATTTTTAGATAAATTGAATTAACAATTTAAAAACAGGTAACGAACAATATTGAATATTAAAAACCTTTATACACATTTAGGCTTAAATTGGATTGTAGTTGCCCTAATTTGACTTAAAATAAGGAAATACATTGCTAAAACTGAAATAATATTTCGTACGTTGTTAAAGCTTATGTGGCAATGGTACATTTTCAAACAAGAACAAAATTTATTGTTCGAAGAATTGAAAGCAGTAAATGAAAAAATAAGCTCTACCTCTATTTGGTATTGTTGAACAATAAACGATCAGTTTGATAATTATCAATTTTAATTCAAAGTATTATAATACTTTGAATTAAAATTGCACGTTATAACTTCAAAATAAAAAACTGACTCACTTTTGACATAAATTTACTCTTGTTTGGTAAAAATATTTCTAAAATTGCGTTGAATATAAATTTTGCTACTAGGAAAACAGACTAATTACACAATAGTAGACCGTTGACCTTCTGGTGTCGTATATATGGTAACTGTGTCGGTATATTTTAACATTTAGCTATTTGTAACTATAGATTTTGACAGTTTATAAACAAAAGTGTGGAAATCTGAATGGACATTTATTACTCTCTGGTTATAGATTTTCTAGGAATCCCGTCTGTCATTAACATGGCGAAGTATATGGATTATGTGGAAAATTAATCTTGCATAAGATTAAAATAATAAATTGTATTGTATATTATATTTAATTTCATTACCAAACATGTCCCAAGTACCCACTTACTTTGTAAATAATTTTAGTTGCATTTAAACTTGCGTAATAATCAGGGCAATTGTTTAAGATGAAGGGATGGTTAAATAAAATAGGTTCGAACTTTAATTTCTCTTTGATATATAAAAAATAATTTGGTTAGTAGCAGGGTTCGAAAATATCATGATATTTATATAAATATCAAAATATCGGATATATATCGATATATATCCGATATCAACACCTTGATATTTATTTTTTTATTTATTTCTTTTAAGGTTTTGGTCAAAAATTATGTATATTAGCCAGAAAAATAATATTTAATAAATTTATTTAATAAAGTAAACAAAACACTTATAAAAGAAAAAATTAATTCTGGAAAAAAAAAATTATACCATTAAATTTTAATTTCAAAACATATTAATTAAATGTTTAAAATCTTATCTTTTTTCTTTGGCATTTTATTTTTAATACTTTTATCACTACAATTATAACACAGCCCTACCATAGATTAAGAATATAAAACTAACACAATAAAACGTCTTTTTCGCAGTCAGTATAAAATTGTGACAATAAGGTCTTCTTTTAGACAATGCGCAGGATTAAACGAACAAATTAAACAAATTTTAAATTAAAAAAGAAATAATTTTTAAATTATTAACTATAAATTTTGTGTTTAATAAAATCTAAAAATATTTATTAAATTCGTAGAATGGAAGACTCTAAATTGAAGGCGCCAACTATTAAGAAAATTATATATATTTTTAAAATGTTATAATAATAATAATAAGATATATATAGAGATATTTTTTTAAATTTCCGCTTACTTCAACATATCGAAAATAAATATGTAATAAATAGAGATGAGATTTTAGGTTGCCAAATTTATAAAAATAGGTACCTAAATAGGTAAAGTTTTTTCTTGTTCTAGGTGTGAAAATTCTTAAATTAGGTACTGGAAAGCAACTTTTAGGTGGTAAAATGTAATTAATTATTGTATAAAATTCTATTGAACAAGATTTTTATTATTTCAAAATAACTGACGAATATATCTTGTAAAAATATAAATTTTATAATTTTATAATTTTTTAACGCGGCGGCATATTCAAAATACTTTTGTTAATAAGCATACAATTGCTGAAAATAAATTTATTATGATAGAAATGTTAAAAAAAAAATACTTTTTCATAAAAAAAGCTATGTGTAAATACATGACATTTTTAAATAAAACATGATAACATGAGATTTATTGGGAAAACTTGATATCTCATGCAAAAGCATGAGACCTGGCAACACTGCACAGGAATGTCACATTCGCGTCGCTGTTCGCAATTTCCAGTACCAACTAGGGTTTTAATGTGTCGGAAAAAAACCCGGAAAAATTGGGAGTAAACCCTATTTTTTTCGGTTTTTTCTCAGGCGTTGGGAAAATTGGCTTTTTAGGGAAAAAATAAAATATTTTTTGGATAATACACATTTAAAATAAAGCAACAACTTAAAAAAAAATAACTTTACAGAAAAAAATAAATAAAACTATACATTGCATTGAATTAAATTAAAATGATTTAAAAAAATAAACGTAAACGTAAAATATACAGTTTCTTGGGTCTTTTGTGCAAAAAGAGTCCATTGAAAATACAAAACAATGCATGATTTATAAAGTTAAATTACAAAATTATAATTTTATAAATCGAAGTGTCAAATAAAACGAAAGTTATGTTTATTCAGCACCGAATAAGTTTTTTTGCGACCCGGTAGAATATTTCTACTGGATTAAAATAAGAGGAAAAATTATTATAATCATAATAATAGGATTATATTCAGGGTCGAAAATTCACTTTTTTCTCGATATCAGTGTACGGATAGTATCCATAAAAATTTTCAGAAAAATTGACTTTTGCAAATTTTCTTATTACCCTTGGAATAAAATAAAAAATATGCAAAAGTCAACTTTTCTGAAAAATTAACAATTTTTCCGTTTTTTTTTTTGAAAAAAAAAAAACGGGTTTTTTATCGCCGCTCCGGATCAAGTTTTTCGGAAATTTTAAAACCGTAGTACCAACCTATATTACCAATCCTGTACAAAATAAATAACTACATTGTGCATAAGAATTATGTCATCCGAATACGACAACCCCATTATTACAAAAAAAAATCTGTTAAAAATAAAAAATTGTGTTAAAAATAAGAATTTAGATGAAATAGGTAAAATTACACTAGTTTAGGTAGTAAAATTAAAAATTAGGTCCATTTCTCTTAAAAATGAAAATTTAGGTAAAATAGGTAAAATAAAATTAGGCTCAAATGATATCATTTTCTTCAAAACGGTTTTTATTCCATTACACCTAAAATTATGATTAGCGTAGGCAAATAGGTAATAACACTAAAATCTCATCTCTAGTAATAAACCTTAAAATTTTTTACAAATATCACTATCTTTTTTATTTAAAGAGTTTTCAAATAATTTGAATAAACCTAAAAATATTTCAAAACCAAAAATTGTGATAAATCGTTATTCCTGGAAATTTAAAAAAGTGAGTATTATATGGAAACATACACATTTATATACATTTTTATACAATTTGTAATTTTTTTGCATACTACTGGATTTTTAAATACCACCACCAAATTTTACAAGTTTAGATAGAAAATAAAAGGCGGCAATTATAAAAACAAAATATGGTGATGGTAACTTAAAACAGCGAAGCCAAATTTGCTGAAAATGTTGATTAATGTGTATGTTTACATGTAAAACTCACTTTGTTTAAAAAAAAATTATGTTTTTATTTTTTTATATATTTTGAGGACCGCTGGCTCTTTTTCAACTTATAAGTTTCATGTTAAAAGGCTAATTTAACCAAGCTACAAAAATATAATAGAATAGAATAAAATAGATTTTATTTGTTCAAAGAAAGTACAATATAGAACACGCTCTTTAAAAAAAATACTCATAAAAGTATGCACATTGAATGATAATTGATGCACCCTGTATATTCCTAATAAAATAGTTACAACAATATAAAAAACTATATTTGAAATTTGATAAGGTCACTTTTTATTGTTGTTCATGGCAAATTATTTGAAATAATTTCGTCAAAACACGTTTTTACGTATTCTTATATTAAGGTAATAAGGTTTTGAGAGTATTGGGTTGTGAAATAGTTTTTTAAGAGCAAAAACTGTTTTGACAATGTTTATTTACAAAATAATTATAAAAATGTTGACGCTGAAAAGAAAACTTGTACCTATTGAAAAATAATTTACTCATTAATATCAAGTCACGTTTTAACAATTAAAAAAAAAATCATTTCTTATTAGCGATATGCGATTGAACTTTTCTGTACGGTTTGGTAGTAAAATCATAACCACGTAAACTATAGTTTATATATTTATAAAAACTTTTAGAGGATGTTAAGAAATGAATGCAATAAGCAATAACCTTCTTATTATCGCGATTTGTCGACCTTGTTATAGTAAATTTAATTAAAAACCATGGTTACTTAAGGTTTATAAAATCTCTAGGTACAGCATATTAAATAATTTTAGAAGAATTTATTTTATGGAATATTATGAACATCCTAAGTAGGAACAAACAAAGGGCTTGGTCCTATTCTACACTACTCTGGCTTAAGCTTTAAAGCCCGTCTGGGTCAAGGTTGGGTGAGTCTCGAAATGAACTTTGTGACAAGCCTGCTATAGTTGTATTGGGCCAATACTGGTAATGAACCTCTGTGCCAGCACACTATACGAGGTGTGTTCAGAAAATTTTGGGAATTTTTTTTTTGAAACAAATATTTATTTATTCGTCTACATTAATGTTGTCGCCTTCAAAATAGTCCCCATTAAATATTATGCACATGTGCCAGCTCTTCTTTCAATACTCGAAACACTTCTAAAACTCAATCTTTGGGATAGCCTTTAGTTCTTTCAGCGATGCGCTTTTAATGTCATCTATGCTTGCAAAACGAACGGCCCTTTAAGGTTTTCTTTATTTTTGGGAATATGAAAAAGTCAGAGGTATGTCTGGCGAATATGGAGGCTGGGGCATCATTACAGTATTGTTTTTGGCCAAAAAATGTGTTCAAAATTTAACATTTTTAGAACAAATTTTTCTGCCACGCGTTTCATACCCAAAACATTCGAAAAAATTTTATGGGATGAGCCAATCGATATACCAACATCATCAGCGACTTCTCTGATGGTTTTTAACCATTTTTTCCAATTTTTCCATGTTTTTATCGGTTGTTAATGTGCTTGTGCGTTCGGGGCGTTCGTCATCTTCAACGTCTTCACGACCATCTTGGAAACTCTTATAATACTTGTAAACTCTTGTTTTACTTATAGCAGACTCACTATAGGCCTTTGTTAACATTTCACAGAATTTATTTCATTTTTTAAGCAAAATTCTTTGATCCATTTCTTTTAACGAACGAAAAATCGTCGAGCTCATAAAGCACGTCTTACCTTAGCGGCTGCCACAGACAAAGTAAACAATACAAACAGCTAAAGTTTTTATCATACTTCGGGGGCATGTATACCAACATAATTTTATGACAACCGGACCCTCCGAACCCGCGTAATTTAACAATTCCCGTTATTTTCTGAACACACCTCATATTGAGGTCTGGGAAAATGGGTGGTATGAACAGACAAAAGCTTGGAATCCAAGGCTTGGTCGTAAAAGTCTGGCTGAAGCTAGGTCAGAGACTTCGAAGCCAAGACTGGGTTTTGAAAGCCTAACCAGACTTGAAAGTCTGGTTAAAGTTTGATAGAGCCAAAACTCGGTCTTCAAAGTCTGGCTAAAGCTTGTTCTGAGACTTGGAATCTAAGACTCTGTTTTTAAGGCCTGGACCAATATATGTAATACGGGGAAGGGCAGCCCAACAAACAGCAAGCTTAGCCTATTGTCAGTCTTGGCATTTTTTACATGGGATTTGCGATATGCGTAATGAAAATTAAATTTCAAAGCCTACAGACTTTTGTATGATATTGATATTATTTCAAAACATAACAAACCATGATCTTTAGCAATACTGTGCATATTAAACAATTACACGTTGTTTTATTTAAGTAAATTACTTGTGAATGTACAGTGTTTTACTTTATTTTAATAATTTCAAGGAATATTATATTTGATTTGTTTAACCTTAAAATTTAAAAAGCAAAATGCACTGATCTAGATAAAATTATTAGTTGAACCTAATTGTTTGTTAAGTGTAATAAACATTGTAATTTTCTATTACTAGATTAACTCAATTAATGAATTACAAATAAAACAATTTGATTTTGCATCTTTAAATGTAAATATTTATTGTATTATTTGGTATTTTATGGGAAAACAAAATCATTTTATTTTTAAACTAATACCCATGATAAATGATTTATTGTTATTTAAGGTCAAATCACAGTTCGATATTATAACCATATTTGTGCTTAATTACTTATTGACTTAAATTATTTTTGAATCAATCAATCAAATCAATTAAAATACTGTATTCTCAATGGGGGGGAAATAACAGTTTTATAGGTTGGGTTCCAAGTTTATAAGAATAAGAATAATATTTGTATTCAAAATATATAAAGTGATAAAACTAGTGTACCTACTAAAAAACTTTTTTTAACAAGCTTACTCAGTAATTTTCTTAGTCTTATTTGTGAATTTTTTTTAAACATTATTAGAAAATCATTAAATCATTAAAAGGTCTCGACACAAATGTAAATGCTTTACCAATAAGGATGTCCGTAGTTTCGCAACTCACGGCGACTATTTTCTTCAACATTTGCATTCGTTTGTGTTTAAAGGTTTGAAAATTTACCATGGATAATTTTAATCTTCGACAATTTTTAGATATATGTATATATACAATGTATATATAATTTTTAGATATATGTATATTATACATGTATACGATATATTAGCGAAATTTCCATTGTTTGAGTGAATCAAATCCACAAGCGATTTTTTTTATCTTGAAAGATCAATGTTGTCCAATTATTGACTTTAGGACCATAATCTTTGAATAAAACAAAACGTTAATTTTGACATTTTTGTTGTTTTAATATTATTGCATTTATCTTCTAAATCAAGTCAAAATTAACAAAATGCAACAATGTGTAAGGAAAAGAAAAATAGTTTGTACAGTGTGTTTTATTTTAATTCGTATTTATTTAAAAATATGCCGATTAAAAAGATTGTTTTTAGTTTGTAGTACTCGAAAAGCTCTATCTTTTGAAGAAAAACAATTGTAATATGTCATTTCCATGCTTTCTATGATTAATAGGAGAAGCATTTTTTAAATTTAAAAACGGATAGCGTTTCTGAATTTGGCACCCCTAAAAACCCCTAAAGGATAATTTTATACAGGATGCTCAAAATTAGGTCCAATTTTAAAATAAAATAATTTTTCAATTCTTGCAAAAATATTTCGTCATTTCTTTAGGTATTATACGAACTATTCATTCACTTACTTTTGTTACTCTAGGTTATACAGAGTGTTTACAAATTAAAGTAAAAAATTATAGAAAATAATGGTATTTTAAATAAAAAAATTATTTTATTTAGCGGAGACCTATAATTGAGCGAAGCAAAAAAGTCCTTCGTGGCCAAATGAAATACATTAATTTATCTTTAATCGGTCTATAAATAAATTAAGGTACAATTTATTCGTCAAACGATAAATGAAACGTACAATAATTATAATTAAAAATAGAAAGGTTTGATAAATCTGACAGATTTTGTGATTGGTCCAATCGCGGTAAATAATAAATTACTAGCCTCATAAAGTGGTTTGCAAGTGCCCGATTGGCCTATGTTATTTTTAGGTGCCTTGTTCATAATCACTTTAGTGTCGGGTGTTGACAACTATAAAGTTTAATTTATATAGACCGATTAAAATAAAATACATTTTTGTGTATTTTAAACATCTATTATTAAATGAATTAACATGGTTACACCCATTTTAAAAGCATGGCATAAATGTGAAGGTGTTAGGCATCTAAAGTTAATAAATATCGTTTATTATTCACAGAATCATATGCATTTATATACTTATCTACACGATAATATACAAAATAACCGTTACCTATAAATATCGCTAGTAAAAATGTCCTTAAGGTTATTTCTTGGATTACATATGGGGCATTCCACGCCAAATCAGACACCATTTTGCTTCAGCATCTCTGACTTTTTTCCAGCCTCCATATTTTTTTTATAAAGGGGTATATATTTTTTAAATGTTTCGGTACTTTTATTTAAAAACACATTTTTTTTAATTTTTGAATTTAAAATTTGCATTAAAAATTCATGAATTTCAAGTTTTAAAAATAAATACTTAATTTGAACAATTTAAGTACGGATCGATTTTTTGCACATTTATTGATCAAATTTTAAGTCAAACATACCATGGGAACTAAATGTAAATATAATGCATCAAATTAATAATATAATATAAATAAAACTTTATTAGCGACCCATTAGACAAGTAAATGGAGGAGTTGGAAATTTTTTTTTCGAGCTATCCCTATGATTATGATTTCTTCAGATTTATTTCCAGAATTTCCTTTAAATAAGGATTTTTAAAAGTAAGTGCAATGACAATGTTATGAAAGGTATGTAAACAAAACAGTTACTCGCTATTGTCTACTATATCAACTATAAGGTAATTAAACACTGTAATATAATATAATATATGTATATTAAAGTGTTATTACACAAAACAATTTATGACATAAAAAACTCAAATACTTAAGTTATTTTAACCAATAAAATAATAAAAACTCGCTAAGACTAAAAAAATCCTTTAGTACCTCCCTGAATGTGTTAAAATTTCTCTATAATACTATAATATTACCATTAATAAGCAATATTAAATAAAAATGACATTACGTTACGAACTACGTCACAGAGGAGGCTTGTCCATTGGCTATGAGAGGCTACCCTCATCTAATTTTCCAAACGATTCGAGAGATGCCATGGTTGTTACAAATTCTTAATAGCCACCTATTGTACGTGTTGGGTTAAAAATATCAAGACATAACAAAATCGTAACTTAGTAATTAATTACGAAGTTTATTTAAGTTTTTGGTCCCGATTGATTTGTTGTCAAGGTTAACACCCAATTTTACCATATTAATGTAATTTTTAGCAAAAATTTATTATTTGTGTTTTGGACTAATTTAAAACTAATTTGTTACTCTTCATCCAAAGCTTGGTTCTTTGTAGTGTTTCCATTACAACTTGATCGTGTGCTTTTGGATTTGACTAGAAATAAAGTTTTATCCGCATAGACACTTGCTTTGTAGGTGGTTATATTAGTAACATCGTTCACGTATATAATATACAAAATTAGCCCAAGAATTGAACCTTGGAGAACTCCATTTTAACTTTATTTTAATGATGGACCAAGATATTAAAGTATATCGATAAACATGCATTAAATAACATTGCTAGTGAGATATTCTATTTGCAGGTTGTTGTATAAGTATAAATCATAATCAGTTTGACAATACGATTCATTAATATTAGAACCAATAAAATGCCCCAAGTAGCATTTATAGTGGTTAAAACGTGTTGGCCACTTATAATTGGAACTGTAAAGTATATTGCCAAAATCTCTGCCACGTGGTAGAAACGGTTATATTACGTGGAAGTGACTTAAATGGGGAACACTTTTTTAGTGTCAGTTACGTTTCAACAACGTTTTTGAATTGTATACAGATACGTTAATACCACGTTGTGATTACGTTACTATAACGTGGAGGTATCGTAACTTTAATAATCTTTACTTCCTATCCCCGTCTCTTTTCATCATATTATTTATCTTATTAACTTTGCTTTATCTGACTGGATATTAAACTAATACTGAATTATAATATTGTAAGAGTACAACTTGCAAATAATAACTGGAATTAAAATAATCCAAAGACATAAAATTAACACGAATTAAATTTTACTGTTAAAAATGGGTTTCATAGCTATAAATATAAGCACGCCCTGTTAAAATATGTGGTATTATTATAAATTATTTATTTAAAGGCCTAAAATATTTTTTTTATAATTCTGGTCACCTGAAACCAATAAATATGTATTAACGTGTTTAATTTGGTGCGGTAATAACCAAAATTATTTGTTTAAACCTACAAATTTATTTCCCTACAATGGCGATTATTTGTAAACATGTCTGCTTTTGAAGAAGGAAACTTCAAAGTGGTAATTCTATACGAAACGTGGAAATCACTTAAGCATGTAGCAGGAACGTGGCAATCAGCACCGCAATTATATAATCAAGTTTTGCCACATTCAAGGTTTGGGAAAGTTCCGAAAACGTTGCCAAAACTGATATACCCACTTTACTACTACTACCACTTCAAAGTAATACTTAAGTGAAGTGATTTGGTTACAGTTACTATTCATAATCCACTCTAAAGTTTAGACAACTTTAAGGTGGTGGCAAAAGTGGTCATCACGTTTCAGATACCAGACTAATACACCAAAAAGTTATAAAACTATGAAGTATATTCTGCTGGTGCAAATCACATGATTACAACTATATGGAGATATTTTAACTGTATCGTGGTAGATTTAGTTATTTAAACGTTATTGCCACTCATTTGAAGTGGCGATATCAGTTTTCGTCACTATAATGCTACTTGGGGTCAGTATTCTATAGTTACGCATTTTATCACAGCGACAATATTTTTTATATATTTTGCGTTCATAATGACTTCATTATAACACCGCTTTCGGTGCTGTAATGAGATACTTTATCCAACCTAAAATTTTGATTTTATAGGTTGGCTATACTTTAAACAGCTGGCGAATCGATTTTGACATTAACTGTCAAACCAATGACTGTGATACCAACTATCTATAGTAAAATTCGACCAAATTAAATTTAAGAGGTAAAATTAATTTTTTTATGTAATTTTTGCAAAATAGATAAAATAGCATAAAGAACTCATTTCATAAGACCTTTTGTCGCACTCGTCCATTACAAAACTGGCTCCGTCGTCGCTCGTTTTATAAATTGTCCGCGTGCGACAAAATGACGCCTTATGACATTAGTTCTTTAATATACCATTATCACCTTGTTTACACGTTACTAAGGATTTTGACACATTTCTTGATTTGACATTTGTTGACGTTTAAATCCTTAAAGATCGAGTGGTTGGTGTAAACGATAATGAAATTAAGGTAAGTTTGAATAAATAATGTTTATAAAATTTTGTTATATGTTTAAGCACATTTTAATTTCAAATGTCAAACTAAACATTCGTTAAATCCTAAGATTCATTATATTTTCTTACTAAATATAACTCGTGGTATGATTAATATTCGATGATATTTACTCATTGAAACCGACGCAGCTCATTTCACTCCTCCTGCGGACTGCGCAATTTCGTTTTTATTGTCTCCACATATTCGATTTTTTCTTATAATTTTGACAAATACAAACAAAGCTCGCTCTTTTTTTGCTCGTTTTCTAAATTGTCCTTGTGCGGAAAAATTACCTTTTTTGACGTTCTTTTAAATATGTTGTATTAAACACAGACAGGAGTAAAAATGGAGGAGTGAGAAAATGATAAAGTTTTTTCAGTATGCCATGTACGATTTAATTTCAAACACATAGAAAAGTTCATACGTCATACTTAATTGTGATTGGCCCTAATCCGATTGGATTTCTGCGCAGTGAAGAGGCAGTACAAACTGATATGGAGGGGTATATGATGAAGTTTATCAGTTTGCCATGGATGATTTAATTTCAAATACATAGAAAACTTCATACGTCATACTTAATTGTGATTGGCCCTAATAGGATTGAGTTTGTGGGCAATGCAATGCGCACTGAAGTGTTATTTGTTCTGTCCCGACGTATTTTGTATTATACAAAAAATATAGGAAGTCTCTACTTTAGTCTTCGTGGGTACATTGACAAGCGGAAGTAAGCAACAGTGGCTTTCGGTCTTTTTAGTCAAGGTCTTAAATTGGTTAAAAAAATTAGGTCTTACACATATTAGATGTTAAATGTTTTACAAATAAAATTGGCTTTAAATTCTTCTTTGTCTTTGAAGTTGATAAAAGTTATTTACGTGTGAAGCTTTGTAAATGAATCTTTATGGGCGAGCAGGAAGTTTAATCCAGTGAGCCTAGTAAAGATAAATTGCAAAGCTTGACTCGTAGAAACTTTTATTTTCACCTTTATATGGCGATTTTTAAATAAAAAATTTCAAATTTCACCTTCTTTGTTAATGACATTTTATAGGCTAATTTTGTTGGTTTTGTAACCAGGTAAATTATTGAAACATTATTGAGACATTTCTTTAATTTGCCTGTTGAATTTTACAGGTCGTAAAAAGCCTCTAAAAATTACAGTCCTGTTTCCATAATTTATCGTTAAAAAAACAATAAAATTAACCTTTAAAATGTCATTTATTAAGAAGGTTAAAATAATGGTATTTTATGTATCAAGTTTGATAAACCCCATTTTAGTATCGAATTTAATTTAGGCACGAGCGAGCTTGCGGGCGAGTGCTTAGTTAAATGAGTGCCTAGAAAAGTTTATAAACGAGTGACATACTATCCTTTTTTACGACAAATACTATGATCCAAAAAATTATTTAAATTAAATATTTTTATAAAGCGACATTTATACGAAAATAAAGTATGGGATAGTAAATAAACATTTTTGACGTACCATTAACATTGTCCGTTATTATTTTAATTTATGCTTTTAAATATTAAAATAACTTCAAAATATGATTATGTTAAGAAAATATATTTTACTTTGATTTTTTTAGTACTTTAATTGCAAAATATTATCACAAAGTATTAAAAATTGTACAGTTGTATGCAATGAAATTCCCGTAAAAATTTCTAACTTGGGAATCTACCAGCGTTAAAATCCTAAATTTTTCTTTCTAAATTAAAGTTTATCCCTTGAAAATAGACTTACATTTGATAAAAAATCAGTTTTTACGGTAAAAAAGAAAAGAATGGTTAATGGGCACTGTACGCAAAATTTTTAACGCTTTATCAGTTAAATCTAGTTAAATACACTACTACGGCGAAATCTAAAGGACAGTACAAACGTTCATGTAATCTATTTAAATATTTGCGTCAAAAAACTATTTATTATTTTTGTATTTTTATATTGAGATATTATAATAATTTTTAAATTTAGTATTATTTTACAAGGAAGGCATTTTATTTTAACGAATGTATGACAATTTACAACTGTCAACTAAAAGTAACTTCAGCCCGTGCCTAAACACCTGTTGCTAACTTCAGCCCGTGACTAAAGTGCCATAAAGCCACAGCTTCTCAATGTGTATTTAAAAGGTCACTTAGTGTTATGGAAACATGTGCGATAATGGGCGTTTTAAAGGTGCCTCGTGCCTAATATAAAACTTGTGACCAAAATTCCGTTTATCAGACTTGGTACATAATAATAATAACTATTAATCTAAAAATAGTATAGTATGTTGTTAAAAAGTTCTTGTACAATTTAATTTATATATTAAAGTATCCAAAACACAAACCTTAGCATAAAAGTACTTGGTGACATTACCGACAACTCAAGTTGCTTGTGAAAAAAAATTTTAGGCTTTGAACTTTGTAAAAAATCGTCTAATCGTCCAAGTTATTTGAGCGATGATAGTATTGATAACTGTGGAAAAATGCTAAAATCGTTGGATAATGAATTTATTATAGACCGGATTAGCACACCAATACAATGCTCAGATCTTTAGAATTGTTGGAGTAAGGTATTATTAGTGTTTATTTTTAGTGCAATGGTATTTCTTTTATTATTTTTTGGTTATATTTTTAAGAATTTAAATTACACATTTCGTTCTTTGTATTAATAAATGTTTGAAAATTTTCAGGTTGGTTTTGTACAATCTCCCAAGTTTTTCGGGTCGGTCTGATATAGACAGCACGTCCCTGACTAGAACTTTACCTAATAACTAAATATATTTCGTATTTATGACCTTAACTTGTTTTAAATATAAATTACTATTGCATATACGCTAATTACTCCCTCAGATATATTACACCTACAATCTCTTTCTTGGTTTCAAATGTAGAAATTTATAAGCAGCTATCCTTGTATTTTTAAATAAAAAATATAAGTCTTTATCAAAAATAAAAATTGAATAAATATAGGCATGTATTTTTAAATGAGGTTTATAAAGGAAATTATTCTTAATAATTATTATAATTTAATCAGATATATGTAAATAGATTACTACACATTGTTTACAAATATTGAAAATAAATATAGGTGTAAAAGTTTTGTTTATTTTACTGATTTAATAAATATAAAACGGTAATTAACGTATAAATATTTAAACTACCGAGTAAACATGTAATATTAAAAGCTAATCAAATTTCAAAATTTCTTTAAAGGAAATTTAATAGCAAGCAAATGGGACAACTAAACTTTTTATACAGATAAGTCAATTAAAAATTCATAGGACAAATTAACATTTTTTTTATTTATCATAGGACTATTTCGTAGGTAATTAATTTTTTTTATAGGAGAAATAAGTACGATTCAAATTAAGTAACGTTACATTACCGCCGACGGTGGACTAGTGGTTAGTGCTGCTGACTACAATACGAGAGGTCGTGGGTTCGAATCCCACCAGGGGTATGGCTGTGTTTGTACAATTGTGTATGAATCCTTCGGAGGGGACTTTAAGCCCGCGGTCCGTTGCTACCCCTAACCCGCTCAAGCCATTCAGTTGGCTTCTGGAACTTCTTAGGAAGTAAGGGTGGAACTAAAAGAGAACTTTTGTTACAATAAGAGCGTTTAAGTCCCCCCGGAAATTAAAAATAAATAAATTTATAAACTATTTTTGAACAAAACCTAATCTGTATACAGTAAAAACATATTTGGTAATTTTAACCAAATATATAATAACAGATTTTATGGTAATCAAGGTACACATGACTTTATATTAAGTTTACAACCAAATGTAATCTGTTAACTAATTGAATAAGTAGTTTGTAATTATTATAGACATTTTAGATTCTATGTCAATCATTTAACCATAATTCTTGTAATATTTAAGTATGACGTTATTCTTACAAACTTTTTTGTAGACCCAGTAACAAAAGTATTTGTTGGAAATTTCAGTTTAAAAAAATACATATTTTCTCAAAAGGACATTATTTTATTTCAAACCCTTTAAAAAATATTAAGAATATTAAAACATATTATATATATATACAAGGTGTCCCTAAACTTATTGGCATAAATTTAAGAAAAGATTGAGAAGGTAAAAATAAGACGAAAACCTAAATAAATATTTGTCCTAATTACTTATGTTTCCAAGATACAGGGTGATAAAGTGTTACTTATCATATCAGTTTTTTTAATATAACCTCTACTATGGTAGTCTTGGAAAGGTGATATTTTGCCAACAGCCACTTACTACCAAAACACATATTCACACATAATTATAATTGTTTGAGTGAACACAGTGTCGTAGAGGCGGGGGTTGCTTTAAGCTTATTATTATTATTATTATAACATTTGATGCAATTTTTAGATATTCGAGATATTGTTATATCGCATTATTTAAAATGATTAAAAGGTATATGATATGGTATTTTAATTGAAAAAACTAAAAAGAGCATTCCATAAGCATCGGAACTTTTTGCCCTGACCGTCACATTAAAAACATTGTAGTTTTTTCAATTAAAAATATTGTTATCATTTACCTTCTAGTCCTTTAATGCCATATAACAACTATTTTAATCTCGAATATCTCGGAAACGGTTTATTTTATCGAAGTTTGAGAGGTACATCTTTTTAATAGAAGCCGAACTGAGTAATCGAAAAATTGCATCAAACGGCATAAAAACCTAACCTCAAAGTTTGTATGGGACAATAAACTTAAGCAACCCCTGTTTCTACGACACTGTGTTCACTCGAACAATTGTAATTATGTGTGAATATGTGTTTTGGTAGTAAGTGACTGTTCGCAAAATATTACCTTTTTAAGTCTACCACAGTAGAAGTTATATTAAAAAAACTGATATGATAAGTAACACTTTATCACCCTGTATCTTTTAAACATACGTAATTAGGAAAAATATTTATTTAGATTTTCGTTTTATTTTGACTTGCTTAATCTGCTCCTAAATTTATGCCTTTAATAATTAAGTTTAGGGACACCTTGTATAATAGTTTAACAAAACTATTATACAGTGAAATTTAGAATTACATAAATAAATAAATATTCAGAGGATTTAGTTCCTTATGGGGCCCCGTAGGGACGTAGAGGCCATTTGTCGACCTATGTTTTTATAAAATTCATATTTTTGGCCTTAAAAACGGCTTGTAGAGTATTTCACACTCTGTGTATACTAATAAAAGTATAGTATCACTTCATTAAATAAATAAAATTGTTAGCACCAAATATATCACATGGCTATTATTATCAAATAAATAATAACAAAACACAAATTTAAATAAAACTGTTATATTTTAATCCCTAACTATAGTTGAACTAGACAACCAGCTTTATAACATTATAGATATGAGAAAGCTCATATTATAGCCGAACATACTTTATAGATTATGTTCAAGAAAATGAATTGGCTTTCGCCGCCAAGTTTTATGTAATATTTTTTGTAAAGCATTTAAATTTAAAATTTCCAAGATTCTGTTACATCATAGGTTAGGTATAACTGACATGATGGTGTTAAAATATAAAAATTATTTTACGCTTGAAAATACTTTAATATTTAATAACGTTGGTTTAAATTAGCAAAAAGCTATTATACAAAAAACCTACGCTGTTTAGAACACCCCTGATCAAATTTTTAACTACTTTTTATTTACAGTAAATGTAGGTATTACACCCAATTTTAGAAAAAAAACATAGGGACGGACTTTAAGGGGCTCTAGCTCACTCCTGTTTATATAACATGTTTATATTATTTTAAGAAGTTCTACCACTTCAAAAGTTTTAACCATTCGTTAACACCGTCTATATTATTAGAAGTAATGAAAATCATAGATTAATAACCTGTCGTTACATAATTTTTAGATGACAATTTATCCATATGTTATTTAAATTTATGTCATGTAATTGATTTGTTAAAATATTTCATTTACATAATAAACAATGAAAAAGTTTTAAAAAAATCGTATGTAATGATCTTCATGCATGCATTTAGTACACACCCAAGTGAAAGGATGCAAAATTGTAAATAATTGACATTTTTACAAGTTAACAATTTATTTTTAAACTATAGCTGGCGCGCCATAGCGTGACAAAATTTAATTTAATATTTTTTTCCTATTTCTCATAATTCACTGTGACGATTGTGTTTAACAATAATAAAGAATAAAACAATGCTTTAAATATAAAAATAACTATCGTGTTGGTACAAAATAAAAACCACACGATTTCAAATGTATTAAGCGGACATGAATACCGCTCGATACATTCGAATCTTAATTTATAGCGGTGACTTTGAGTAAAAGGCCTTTAGAGGACTAATGCAATCTCTAATCAGTGAGATCAATACAAATTTACTGAGGCTAACCACGGTAAATAGACTGTGTGTTGCTAGACACTCCATCCCAATTGATGAATGATTTGATTTAATTTTCAAAGATACTGGGCGATTTACATACGTCTTTCTAAGGTGCATGAAGATTTATACTGCTTTTATATTTTTAAAAATATAAACAAAATCATAAATATTAATTATAATATAATTCACAATCCATATAATTAAAATTGTACATGTCATCCTGAATAAAAGTGGGACAGTAAAAAAATGCCTCGACACATTTTATTTTTTCAAAATTAATGTAAAATGTTTTTAAGCAATATCTGCTTTACTTACAATACAGTATGTACAGTGTGGCCCATTTGTTTGCGACTCACCCCTGTAAAATCTTTATTTATTGTGCGATTTTAACCGGATTTGTTTTAAAGTGTAGATGTTGATAAACTGTATTTTTAAAGCAAAAAACGCCATATTTTTACAAAATACAAGACCTACCATGTCAGTTTTTAAGAATAAATTTTTAAGTATTCATATTAGCGATTTTTTTAAACAAAATCTAAGCACGGCTCAAAACAAAAAAATTTAAGTAAAAAAATGCCCAATAATAACTACTAAAAATTATTCTGTCAAGTTATCCATTAAAAAAACATTGAAATAAAATTAAACTAATGGTAACGTGGTTCTATTACTATAAGTTTCATTTTATTTCAATGTTTTTTTCATGGATAACTTGACAGAATAAATTTTTGTAGTTATTAAGGTCTGGGTAAAAAGAAAGTCGAATTGCTACAAAGTATTGTTAAACCAACATATGTCAGATTGGTAAAAAGTGAGGTTAAAACCGCTTGACAGTTGTCCCATGTCAGATAAAATTTCAATGTCGTAGACACATTACAGTACCCATAAAAATCGTTTTATAAACTACTCATTTATTAAAGCTCGTATATTAAATGACTTTTATAAAAGTGGTCACGGTGCGCTTGGATGAGGTTTAACCCAAAAGTCCCCCACATTCAATTTCTGAAAGGAATTAAAAGAAATCTCAATTTTTCTTAAGATCGTTTTAGGTTAATTTTTCTAACCACATCCAAAACCATCCCACCGTAAAAGTTTAAGGCTAAAAATCTTTGTCCGCTTGTCTCAAACAATATTTATTGAATTACCTATAGGTACTGAAAAATCAATTTTATAATCTGTAAAACAGCGAAAATCCATGTTTTTGTTGGTTTTTAAATAAATTACAATACTTTGTATTCTGAATGCAGAAATTATAATAATTATTTTCAAATATTATTTTAAATGATATCTAAATATGCACATTTTATAAATCAAAACCACAGACCTACAAACAAAATGGACTGGCCTTTCCCATTCAAAATACACAATGTTTTGTTGCCAAGAACGATTTAGATTAGGGGTAAAGGAGTAAGGGGAGAGGGTGTTTATAAACAAGTTCCCACACCAGTGGCGTTCTGTTTTTGGGATCATAATTTAAATAAAAATATTAAAAATAAATAAAAACATTAAATTGTACATTTTTTTTTGTGTTTTTCAATCCTATGTAAAAATTATATTTAATATATATAAATATATAGGTATAACAAAATACTAACCTTGTCCAGATGATAGAATCTGGCTCTTTAAATCCAAAATTTAAGTGAATTCATTTATTTATTTATTCAGTTTCTACGCCCCTGGCAGGGTTTGTTTTGTAAATAACTAACCTATGAAAAGATAGTTTTAAATTCTTGGATCCAAGTCTTTTACAAACGTAGCACTGCTTCACCATTTTTATATCACTCACTATTTGTATTTTTCACTATAAAATATTAAATAAGTTGTGGATTCCAAGTATCTTTTACGTAAAATATAGATACTTCAAAGCAAATAAAGTCAGATGTGACAACTGAGGGAAAATATTTATTTTTGTTCCTTTCCACTCTTTTCAATGTAAATAAACCGGTCCATTTGTTTTTAGGTCTGTGATCAAAACAAATTATCCCGGCGCATTCGCCATTTTTACAAAATATATTATTATAAATAAATATAATTATAGAATATAATCTATCTTCAGAGTGTTATGTAATTAATTTAATATATTAAAATACTGAATACCTTTTGACATAAGGTGTTACAAAAAAAATATTTAAAAAAATATTTTCCCAAAGATAAAGAAAAATTATGCATTAGAAGTTTTTTATATTTATGTGATACACCACCGGTTATACACTTGTGTTCTGTGAGTACATAGATAAAAAATTGTTACTTAAAAGTCTTATGGCATTAAGGCTCTAATACCCTTATGTATTTATTTACTCATCCAGCTATTAGCTTAAGTAATCATTAGAAAATTTAGTACCTATTTTAAAAATTCCATAACCACAAAATTAATTTTTTCATCGGTTTTTTTCTTTCTGAAATTAGGACAAGTTCACAATTAAAGTTGTAAACATTCAATTTGTGTACATAAATCCAAAAGCACACAAGGTATTTACAATTTGAGCACATAACTTAAAAATTTGAAAGAAATGCACTAGATTTTGTTTGAATTTACCTTAATTACAAAAATGACATAATAAACAATTAATAAACACGCCAAATTAACAATTTGTATTGTTGATTTTGTCATTTTTGTAATGAAGCTAAATTTAAACAAAATTTGGAAACTTTTTTTACAGAATCTTACAAACCATAACAGTAAATAAAATTAGGCAACCATATTAGCATAAAGTTCCTAGTCGATCAGTGGCGTACTTTTTGGTAGGATAAAGGTTATTATAAATTATTTTTAGCCTTCAGAATTTAGAAAAAAACCGGGTGCTTCTTTATGGACCCTAAGGAATTAACCATTTTAAAATATTACATTAATTGTTTATGATAATATCATATTATGTATTTTTTACATTACATTTCATTCTAAAATAATATTTTTATGTATACTTGTGTTAATTATTTAATAATATGTAATAATAATAATAAATAATTAAATAACAAAATTTTACCAAAAATATTATTTTTATATTATGTCATATAAAAAATCATTATAAAATGTCAAAAATATCATAAAACTATTATTTTATATTAGATATAACATTTTTAATAATATATAGTATATTATGCAATCACTCAAATTCGTATATGATTTTTTTAATCAAGTAACCAAGATCATTGGTCATAAAGCTACTCCCAATTTAATTAATTAAAGGATTTCCTAAAATAATCCTGTGAACAAAAATAACACCACAAGGACTTTGGTAGGTAATCATTACGAAAATGCACGTATTTTGTTTCAACCCTTTTTTATGTTAAGGTCGACGTAACTTTTGGTTTTACCAACAGTCAATTAATTGGGGAAAATTCATTTATCATCTGACCTGTTAAACTTATTGAGTAAGGGAGTTAAACTTAAAGAGGGTTATGCAAATTATGTACCTATTTAAAATAACCTAATTAAAATCAGTTTATGTATGATATTTATAAAAATAAAAAACGCTTACAAACATGTACTTTAAATTTTAGGAAAATTTATTTTTATATTTTAACCCCACATCAACACCTAAGCGCGGGTGATGGTTACCTCTACAATTTTTAAAGGAAAGGTAGATACCTAATTTTGAAGGCATTTTAAATCTATACATATTGGTGTATTCGTTTTTAAAGTAGGTTGGTATCTTTTCGAGATATTTGAGGAAAACAATTTTTTTAAATTTATTTTTATTAAATATAAGTTTCGATATGCATGACAGCATTTTAAACTTTTTTTGCAAAAAAGCTCTAAAGTTTTTCTGTCAAACTAAAGGAAAAAGGTTTAATGTTTATATTTAAATATGCAAAATAAGAATAAAACATTAAAGATACCACTAAACTTATAAATTACTTGCGGCTTACAAATGCATTAAACAAAATTTAATATGGAATGAAACTACTAAAGCATGTAAAATAATGTTCTTATATTGACCCTTTAAGGTAGAAGCAGTAATAAAATAATAAAATTAAAATAAATTGGAAAACATTTGTGCTACGAAATTAGTTATGTATTTGTTTAAAGTTATTAAATATTAATAACCGATATAAAATTTAATAATAATTGTTACGTTTTTATGATAATTATGTAATATTATTTTTTATTAAATTTTATTTAAAAAATTGCAATAATATGTATTAAAAAAGCATTTTAAGAAACTTGTTAAAGGAAAGTTTTTTATTTTTTAAAAAACTTTCCTTTAACAAGTTTCTTAAAATACTTTTTTATTACATATTGTTGCAATTTTTTAAATAAAAATCTTTTTTGCAATATTAATAAATCACTCTGCAGAATATATAATGTTATATTTTATTTTTTATAATTATATATTACTAGATATTTACACCTGCTAAATTTGCCGTATCATTTTCCACTCCTGCTTTAGTATTCTCTTCATTTCATGTTTTGCAGTTATAAAGATGTGTGCAATGTAGGATTAAATCTAACCCAATACCATTTCTAACATTCTTTAGCTGTTTGTTAGGTCATCACGTAACCTATCACAGATTCAATGAGCGTGACTAAAGGGCTTGGACCATAAATTTTTAATCTATCTTGCTTTTACTTTAGATTTTAATTGTTTAAATATAATATATTAATAGTATTTTTAATTAAAAATACAAAAAAAATCTTGTTTTGAAATATAAACAGAATTTTAACAGCTTTGTTTTACTTAATGCCGGTTTATCAATGTAAGGTTAAGTTTTACTTAACTTATCTGACAGATGTGAGTATTAATGAGTATCCACAGTAATGGATCTAGGCCAAGGGCGGCAATATTTTGGGGGCAGCAAAATTTGGAATACGAACAATATTTCAAAAGGGTGTCAATGACACCTTTGGTTTAAAAATATAAAAATTACTTTTTTGTGGAAAAAACTGGTGTAATCATTTTATCATTCCACGATACTCGGGGATTTTTTTCCCGCCCGTCATAGGCAAATAAATGAATACAGAAAACAGATAATAGTAATTTATGCAACATGGCTATAAGAAGACACTTTTGCACGGAATTTTTAACAAGCGGATGGCTAGTAGTGCAAGAAAGTGGCTTCCTGGAGTTTTTAATTTAAAGCCAATTTTCTTTGTTAAAAATTTGACATCTGTCAGACTGTTTGAACCTCACTTTTTTTCAAACTTGCTTACTTCAGTCTGTGACTAAAAACCCGAAATTCACTTTTTATGTTTCTGTATTTAAATAAATTTTTTTACTCCCACCATTAAAATGCCCATTATTGTACCTGTTTTGATGACACTAAGTGACTTTTTAAATACACATTGACAAGTTGTGGCTTTATGGCCTTTTAGTCACAGGCTGAAGTTAGTTTTAAGTGACACTTCTGAAATGTGATACAATCGTTAAATAAGCCCATCTTGTGAAATATTACTTAATGTAAAAATTATTTTATTATCTTAATACAAAAATACAAAAGTATTAAATAGTTTCCAAACTAGATTTAACTTAATTTCGGGTGGAGAGTCTACCGTGGAGTGCCCATAAAATATTTTCTATGAAAAATCGATTTTGGTCCATTTTCTAGGGATAAATTTCGATTTACACATAGAGTAAAGTAGCCGATTGTGGAATACTGTTTGGTTTTTTGAAAAATAAAAAATGAAAACTTTAAAATTATTATGCAGATTTTGGAATATAGATAGCGGGAAGTGTTGCAAACAAAAAACAGAAATAATAAAAATTATAGAAAAAAAATATGTATAAAAAATAACTTTAAAAAAAAAGTGCACTTTTTTTCAAGCTGAAAAATGGGTGGGTAATGTGGAATACCAATATACGCTAATGTGGAATACCAATATACGCTAATGTGGAATGGGTTTAATATCGGACTTGATATAAAAATAATTTGTTTTTTTAAAGTAAAGCAAAAGATTATTGAAAAATAACATACAAATATTTATTCCATTAAAAAATACGAAAGCCTCTAATGTGGAATATTCCTCATTCAGACCGTAATTCGTATTCCACAATAGCGACTTTTTAAATATTTGTAAACAATGTTTGTAAAACATTAAAAACAAAATATTTAATGAAATATTTACACATTTCACAATCATCCACTACCTATCTTTACGCTTATACACCAATCTTGCAAAAATTTCTATAAATGGAGTCACAATAGATGTTTATATAAACACGTGCAAAAATGTAGCGACCGTTACAATTCGTTTTAAACCAATATTGGCAAGCGACAGCCGCGAAATGCTCTATGGTGTTGCTAGGGGTGAAACATAATAGAAAGAGTTTCTGATTAGCGTATTGGAAGATATATGGCGCTATTAGTTTTGCCGCAAAGGAGGTATACCACATTATAGGCAGTATTCCACATACGGCTACTTTACTCTACAAATTTGACATTTTTATCGGTGCACCGGTAATACAGATTTCCATTCTTATAGTTACTACTTTTTTGTATACCTAGATGTCGCTCTATACAAATATTTAATTTATCTAAATCAGTTTTACATAATAATATGTATTTGTCATAGAAAAAGTATAGTATACTATGGTAGCAAGGCCGGATTAAGCTTTCATTGGGCCCGGGGCTATTAAAAATTTGTGAAATCAAACTTTGACATCATGAGTTGAAGTTAACAAAGTTAACATTTTTTGACGTTTGCGGGAAAAATGTATTTTTTACATGCCTTTTAAACGGTAAATCTTTAAATTTAAATAGTAAGTACTTAAAATTGATATTAAGAGTTCAAACTTGGTAAGAATTTTTTTCTATATGCAGATTAATATTTTGCTTAAGCACCGAAAATAACAAAAACTTTGCGGAAATGAATCACCCTAATATATATATTTCTAATTATTACATTTAATGAAATTCCATTTTTCACTTTACAATACAAAAAAAACCCTGAACTTGAGGTTTCGCAATCACATATGGTTTATTTTAATGATCACGAAAAATTTTTTTCACATTATCCTCTCTTTTTTAAATCCATTTTCTTGGGCGATTTCGCCCAAAATCAAATCAGAATCTTTAATTAATCGGCCTTGATTGAAGTCGATCCATCATAGTGTTATCAGTTATCACATCGGTGGATGACTATTACCTTGATAAAAATAATATTAAAGTGAAGAAGATACTGGTGAGGTTACATTGTCTCAGCAGTCTATCACTATAGAATGGTGTTCTCATTGAAAAAAATGCTGTCACAAAGTCATCCCAACTACCTATAAACTATTCCAATTATAATTATTGAACAACTGTACCTAATTCAGGTAATTAATATATCTTGTTTCCTTAATTAAGTTTTCTATACACAATATCACTATACACCTATCACTAAGGAATCGAAAGAGAAAAATTCAAATCTTATGATATTAAAAATTGTCAGAAAGCCTCGGTTTACGGTTAGTATTTTTCGTAAATAAATTATCTCCACTTACCATGCAACGCTGAGTATTGCTAACTATTTATTATAATATATATAATATATAGATATATCATCCACGGAATTTCACAAAATAAAGTATAATTAAATAAAAAAACAGACACTTCACTTAGGCAAAATATTCACGATTACTTTGAGGAATACTAACAGACTATACAGGAAGACTCAGAAGACTGAAGAAGAGAGACAATTTGAATTTAATCGGGGCATCGCGGCACACATGACATATTGTACATTGTGTTTGTTTTGTCTAATTGTGTCTTATACTTATGATTTGCGATGCGGCGGTTTTTACTACCGCCTTTAGCCTTTGACTTTGGCGTGCACTCGTCGCCTTTTCCCATAGAAATATATTAATCTATGCCTTTTCTGAAAGGTAATCGTTTTGCTTTTTGCTTGATATTTTGAAACATATCCCTGTCCACAAAATATGGCTTATTATTTTTCCTTTTAGTGACTGTTGACTGATCCCAGTCGACCACAGTCGAGTAGTTGTTAGTTGTTGAAAATTCGTTGAATTGTTCGGCTGAACTTTTTTCAAAGCGGGGCCCTACTGAATCGCGGGGCCCGGGGCTTCAGCCCCTTTAGCCCCCCCCTTAATCCAGGCCTGTATAGTAGCATACATGCAAATCGTTTTAAAAACTTTTCTCACACTCATTTAATTAAGCCCAAATTAAAATCGTTACTAAAATGGCGTTTATCAAACTTGATACGTAATATACTATTATTAACAACAATGTTGTAATTTATTTATTTAATTTAAAGTTAATAAAACCTAAACAAATGCTAAAAACTTAAATTTGGTTATTTTTTATAAAAGCAAAAGCATACTCGCTAATTAATGTTTAAGCGTGTTTTATGTTTTTTATAAAAGTTTGCCATTTTAACAATATCATGTAGAACCAGAGATAAGCCATCTACTATATTAAAAAATTTAGCGACAAAATGTTTACTAAAGGCTAACTTATTTAAAGTTAAGTATTATCAAGCTTCTACTTTGTTCATGTCGTTAAAAAAACTCTTTTATAAACTTTTAAAATTCTTCCATTACTTAAAGTTTATTCACACGCTTTCAAGCTAAAACAATATTTTAAACTAATCTATTATTAAAGTTTATTAAAAATATCAACATTTAATAAATTTGATTTCTAGTTATCACTAAATTTTCCGAATTAATCGACATTGTATTTACGAAATTCAGTGAATTAGATCCACTTAATTAAAACCACTCAAGCGATTTCAAATAACAAAAGATTTCCTGAATACCCTGTATAAAACTGAATAGAATTTACAAGGCCGTCATTACGTTTAACAACTGACTGGTTATGGCAAATTAGGTGAAATTTTCTCGCTTGAATAAAGTAGTTTAACTATTGTTTGGTAACATGGACAGCAAATTGAACATAATATAATACAATGCTTGTCAAATTAGCATAAACGTGACAGCGACTCTAAACAAATTATATCCATATATGTTTTAATCAATTGTTTTAATTATTAAAAATGTCATTATTGTGGATTTGAAGAACTTATATATATATATATATATACAATGCGTACATTAAAAGTCCCCCCTGTTATCTTTTAAACGAAAAAAGGTATCGACATCGGATATAAACCATTGTCAAGGATATGAAGTAAGAGGTGTGTTCAGAAAATATCGGGAATTTTCGTTTTTTAAAACAAATCTTTATTTATTCGTCTACATTAATATTGTCGCCTTCAAAATAGTCCCCATTGGATATTATGCACATGTGCCAGCTCTTCTTCCAATACTCGAAACAATTATAAAACTCGATCTTTGGGATAGCCTTTAGTTCTTTCAGCCATGCGCATTTAATGTCATCTATGCTTGCAAAACGACGGCCCTTTAAGGTTCTCTTTATTTTTGGGAATAGGAAGAAGTCAGACAGAGGCATGCCTGGCGAATATGGAGGCTGGGGCATCATTACAGTATTGTTTTTGGCCAAAAATGTTCAAAATTTAACAATTTTAGAACAAATTTTGCTGCCACGCAAAATTTCATGGGATGAGCCAATCGATATACCAACATCATCAGTGAGTTCGGGGCGTTCGTCATCTTCAACGTCTTCACGGCTATCTTGGAAACTCTTATACCGCTTGTAAACTCTTGTTTTGCTTATAGCAGACTCACTATAGGCCTTTATTAACATTTCACAGAGTTTATTAACTTTTTTAAGCAAAATTGGATACAAATTCTTTGATCAATTTCTTTTAACGAACGAAAAATCGCCGAGCTCATAAAAACGTCTAACCTTAGCGGATGCCACAGACAAAGTAAACAATGAAAACAGCCAAAGTTTTTATCATACTTCGATGGCATGTATACCTACTTAATAAAGAAAATTTTATGACAACCGGACCCTCCGAACCCGCGAAATTTAACAATTCCCGTTATTTTCTGAACACACCTAGTATATCTACCTAATACAAATTACGTCCAATTTCAGCATAACTAACACTTTTTAAATAGGCACCTATCAATTTGACGTCAAAAAGTAGTATACTTTATAACATTTTGTTCTATGTCGATACCTTTTTTCGTTTAAAAGATTACACGGGGACACTGTAAAAGTAAACAATAAATATCCAAAATATAGGATTTAACACCTGTTAACTAATAAACTAATAAACAATTAATTAATTGTTTGGCTGGTTTAAATTAAACATGTTATTTTTTTTAATTTTAATAAATAATAAATTTATATAAATAAATAAATAAATAAATAAACTTAAATAATCTATTTTGTTTCATTGTTTATTACTAAATCATTTAATTCAGTAGTTGGAATCTCCGTAACTTCGGTAGAAGAAACCATTCCTTCCGTTGTTGTAGTGGTAGTTGTAGAACTTGTAGCAGTGGTAGATGTTATATTAACTGTCGAAATTGTTGCATTTGTAGTCATTTGGTTTGGTTTTGGCTTTAAAGTTGTTGTTAACTCGGAGAGTTCACAGTTTCTTCCAAAAGTACCTTCTCTACAGAGGCATCGATAACTTCCTTCACTTTTAATCATTGAGATACATTTTGCACCATTTTTGCATGTGTTTGGATTGTTTTCGCAATGGTTGAGTTCTAAAATATATATTTTGTTTTTAGTATACAGCTTGTCATGTAATAAGTTGTCATCTCTTGAAGAGGTGGCAGTTGACTTAAAAGTAAGCAAGTTTTTCCTCTAAAACTTTTGCATTACCCATCAACCCATCTATAGCGTTATAAAGTATGTAAAGCAAACCTTTCATTGTAGTAGACATTGTTATATACACACTTTGATTTTAATATTGTAGGATTTTCAAATTAATTAAAATTTAAAAGTTTTTAAAACATTCTACTAAAGAAATTCAAAATTTAGTAAGAAATAATCTTAATTATGGATAAAAAACGTATCTAGGGTATCCTGAAATGGCAAAGTAATGGTATACAGGATGTATCAAAAATCGCGCACTACCTTTAAGGAATCCCATAAAATATTTTTTTTTAAATATCAAATTTTGTTTATTTATTTTACGTCAGACTTGGCGAAAATAACAAAGTCATTCTCATTAACCAATAAAACCATCGAATAAATCTATAAAAAAAATAAACAAATCGTCACCTGAGAATTATAGTACATATATATATATATATATATATATATATATATATATATATATTATATCTGCATTTTTTTTTAATTCAGGTTAGTCTTGTTTTAAGTCTTAAATATGCATATTGTTCTATCTCACGATGCTGTTCTGAGAGGTGATTTTTGGACTTTCTGTGAAACCTAATTTTTTTTTTATATTCTTGTTAATTAGGTCATAACTAAAATTTTAAGAGCAAAATAAAAAAAATTTGACGGTTTGAATTGTTTTAATTGGCTGTTTATTAAAAATATTATGCACTCTTTCAATTATCCAATTAAAACTACCGATTTAATTTAAATATTTAATTTTTGCATAACTAAAAAAAAGGAAATTTTTTTTATATATTTTACTGTTTTGTTGCAATAAACGTTGAAACTTTTAATCTAACCTTTGACGTATACATTTATGTTCCCTTAATTAATATATCCTTAAAGGTTGCCATGAAACTTAGATCTATTAAAAATTTATTTGACGTCATTTTCAGTATACGTATTCTATAATTTTTGTTTAGTTTTTAAAGTGTTTTTTATAAACAAAAATGAAAAATTGTAGTAAAAGTTACGAAGAAATTTATGAAATTTAACTAAGGACCGGTTTATTCATCTTTAGTAAAGTTTATCGGGCCGATAACTTTCATGTCTTGGCAATATCTAGTATCCAAAGAAATTATTCGTCAAATAAATCAATCAAATCAAAATTAAAACTTTAAACGTACAACAAAACAGTAAAAGATATAAAAAATGTATAGACCTTTTTTTAGGAAATTAACTAATCTTTAATCTGATTTAAAAAGTTATAATAATATTTAAATAAAATCGCAAGTTTTAATTGGAAAATTGAAAGTGTGCATTCATATTTTTAATAAACATCCAATTAAAACAAAATTAACCGTCAATTTTTTTTTATTTTGCTCTTAAAATTTTAGTTATGACCTAATTAACAAGAATATAAAAAAAATTAGGTTTCACAGAAAGTCCAAAAATCACCTCTCAGAACAGCACCGTGATTTATACTGTCGGTTCAGGCTAAGTTGAGTGGTCTAAGGAATGTCACCCCGTCCATCATCTCTATGTTCAGGCACAATTAAATACATGTAGTTCGGTAGCCCCTCTGTACTAACAAATGGCAAGCCGCGGCACTGATAAATCATCTTCTTGTTACCGAAATCTCGCGACGATTCGATATTTACTTTAATCAACGGCCACATGATCCCCCACTAAAGCGCTCAACTTAGCCTGAACGGACTGTATATAATTGGGGTATAAATTGTACAGTTTCTACCACAATTATATATAGATAGAAACAATATGCATCTTTAAGACTTAAATCCAGACTAACCTCATTTTTTATTAAAATGCATATAGAACACTATAATTCTCAGGTGACGAAATATTAACATTTCATTAAGTCATACACAAGCTTGATTAGAAACATATTTTTGGACTTCCATTGTCTTTTTTTAAATTTGTCATTATCATCTGAAGACGATTGCAGATACTTAGCAACTGAAACGTTGTGAATTATTCATAAAAAGGACAATGGAAGTCTAAAAATATGTTTCTAATCAAAACACCACATTATCTATCACCTTCAAACAAAAAAGCTTATTGACTTTCATTTTGCAAGCATTGTACAAACAAAACATACATATCACAATACTCAGTGAGTACTACTAACTAAAGAAATTCATATCAATATTTAACAGAAAGGCTATGACATAATCTAATTTTAAATTTTAACTGTCAATCAATGTCTATAGTGTAATGTCAACAGATAACAATCATGAATTGCAATTAATCAAATAATTGTTGTAAAAATCAATCAATTGCTAAACGCATCCAAAAATGCATTTTTTATAAGGTAAAAATAAATTAAAGTATGTAAATGACAATATCTACTACAATGAACGTGGAAAATTACAATATTGTCTGTTTATTTATAATTTAAATTTAACATAACCCCTTCATCCACTTGCTCCTTCAATTGTATCAATATAATAACGGCTATTAACTGTTTGATTTTTAACTTTCCTAACAAGTCTACAGGTCGTTAATATCTATTTTACATTTAATATTAATCCCGCCAAACTTTAAAGTACCGTTATTAAATAAGGGATTTGTTTCAAAAGTTTCCAACTTCGTATAGTAGTTCAAAAGTTAAAGGTCATAAGTTGGTAGCCTGATTTTAGGATCAAATTTTAATAAAAGTTTACGCAATGACAAAAGCGATGTAAAAATTAATTAAAATATACCAAGGTTAATATTTTTATTTAACACGTGGTTTTATATAATTTTTTTTATTTATTTTTTATTAAACAATAATAAATATTATTATTTTAATTTTAGAACAAAAAGGGAATGAAAAAAAAACTAATTGCTCTTTTTGATTTTGGAATCAGTTTTGACCCCCGATAGTAGTTATTTTAGTTATAAGCAATAAAAAAATAAAATACCTTCATCGCAAAGCATTCCTCCCCATCCTTTTTTGCAATTACACTCCCAAGGGCGATGACAGGTTCCATTTACGCATCCCGGATAAGGGAAACACTTTTCACAGTTTTTACCAAACCATCCTACCTTGCACCTATAAAAAAATAATGATGAAAAGGTGTACCACATACAAATATTCAAATTTAAAAAATCGTTAGTTTAAATGATATTGGTATATTTCCAAAAATATTTTGGCAACATTGCACATTTTTGCTACAAGCAAAGGGGTAAGATACCTACAAAATATATAATTAATTTTATTACATACAGTGGCGGCCCGTCAGGGGAGGCAGGTGAGGCAGTGTCTCATCATAGAGAATTAAAAAATTAGTATAATTTAAATATTTTATTTTCTATAATATAAATATTATAAATTTTTAAGATTTGGATTACATGAATTGTGAAATAGTCAATAAAATTGATTGGTTTTATACGTGGAATACCCAGCAACATTTAAATTATTTAAATTTGAAACGACCCCAATTTAAACTAATATTTATAGCTAGATGATTGGTACGCCTGAAATAATTTAGACTCACGATTGGCGGTAGCCTTGTTGTCTCGTTCTATTACAATGCGATATCATAGTTGTCTCCTTCTCTCGTATTAGCATACGCGAGGCAGGCACGCCTACATCCAAGGAAATAAGCAAGTGTTGTGGCAACACTGTTGCGAAATTTTAGATAAATTATACTTCACGCGTTTTTCAAAATTCAATATTAAATGGTATTATTTTTCTTGTAATAAATCGATTTAATCGAAATTATATTTCTATTCTAAAATAAACATATTTTAACACTATTGCCATCTTGTAGCAATCACAGTAACCAATAAAATAAATACAGATTCCTTCTTTAGGTTTGTTTTGGTTATAAAATTCTGAACTGTTTAAAGAACAAATCTGTTATTTACGCAATATTTTGTTTATTTTTTTCTATGAGTTTGTCTATTTTATGATTCTTTTGTAAGTGGTTTATTCTGTGGGTTTAGTTAATTGAACTTGGTGATTTATGTGAATTTAGTCATTATGGATATTACTGCCTCACCAAAATGAAATGTCACGGGCCGCCACTGAATATATAATCACTAAATAAACATTATTTTAGCAAAGCTCTTTTGACATTTAATGTGGGCCACTTTTAAAGCTTGAAAAACATAGTCATAAAATAAAATAAAACAATTTTGACTTTAAATATATTAAAAAAATGATGATTTCCAAACAACACAAAATGTACTTGTACCCCTTGGCTTCTAGGGGCATTCTATACAGGGTTTCACGAAAATAGTGTGCAACCCTACATGGAGTTTCTAAAAAAAATAGGAATAAAACAAAATTTTTAAATTGTTTCGAAAAAGAACAAGCAATATTACTTATTTAATCTTGTTCTAAAATAAAAATTAAGGGTACTTATTACTTGTGCCAATAAATTTATCTACTTTGACCGTTGAAAAAAATAATATTAATTATTTTTTTCAGGAAGTAGAACTTTTCGAAACAGTAACTTTTTTAGTTAAATGTTTAATATAAAACGTTTCCAATATTAGGCTGACACATTGCATAATAAAGAATAAAATGTATATGCATCAAAGGCAAATAAATCTTTTGTTAAAAATTATTTTGCGTAATAATTATAATTATACAATTAAATATTATTTATCATGTTCATTTAAGTGTGGTTTATTTATTTATTAATTAAATTTCAATTTTAATGTAATCTAGGTATATGCATTTATTATAACATATTGTACCTATATAATGTCATTTTTGTTCGAGACATACACAGATATCATTCGTAGGTAATTATTTTGGTTTGAAACAATAAATATAATTAAAATAGGGTTTTAATCAAAAACTTAACTTTATTATTTTAATATTTAATTTTAGGTTGTTCACTTTAACAAAATGTTTAAAAGATAACTTTAGAAATGTAATTCATTAAAGGTATTCTCCATTTTATAGTAATGTTTTTTAGCAAGTTGAGAATTGCTTTACAACAATAATATTAATTTGTTGATTTAATTTAAGCGATAATTTTCTTTGTAGGCTTGCAATTAACAATTAAATGTTGTTTCATCAAAAAACTTATTGGATTAATCTATATTTTGGTGTCAAAGCAATAGTCAGAGTTTTTTTTAAGTTTATTTGTTCATTTGACAGTTAAACTATTGATTTAGCGCTTCGAACACCCACGCCACGTCATTAGACGGTGTTGATCACGTGATGTTCCTACATCTCGCCTCAGTTGGCTTACGATAGAAGTATATAAGCTCAGGTAGCCGTTTTGGGTGTGTTCCACAGTGAAACTTCCACTACAACAAATTGCCCGACACTGATGCGGCCCCCAATATAGGTCGAATCAGCTGTCTGTCGGTAGGTATTTGAAGTATGTGAATCGCACTCAAAACAAAAACTCTTGCAAGGGAAGGTTCAATTCTTTCTCTTTATATTAATTCCATAATTTTGTTTTGAATACCAACCTTTAAAGACTGTTACTTTTACATATTCAGAATGTTAACCCAACATTAGCGCAAATTATTTTAATTTAACATTTTATTGGTGTTAAGTGAATATGCTAAAAAGGTTACCTGGACATTTCAAGAATGTTTAATTAACAAGATTAGCAGATTAGAACAAATATTCTCATTTTGTTCATTTTACTAATATTTGTTGTTCAATTAAACAATACAATTTGTCATTTTTAAATGGTTAAGTAAACGTTCAAAAACCATTGCTTGTATTTAAAGTTGAATTAATATTTTTTGTTGTTGTTCCAACAGCTTATTTTTTTCAGTGTAGTTTTATAAAGTTTGTATGTAACAGGATGCGCAGGATTTGTTCCTGGGGGGCGGTTATCAAATTTCATTAAAAAAATTATATTTTTAGGTTATTTTTAACAAAAACCTCATGCAGACGGGCTTGGTAGAAACCTATTATAAAGTTTTATAAAAAAAATGCTATATCGGGAAATGTTATCCCTTTTCAAATTAATTAACCTCGTTATAAGTTTAAAAACTAATTAATGTGATCTTAATGATTCGTCTTATATTTCTGATCATTAACTAATAACCGGCCGCACTAGAAATGTATAGCATGTAATATAAATACTTTTTTAAAAATTGCATATCCCTGGGTGTGGAATAGTTGCCTTTTTAGGTCAAAATAAACACAAACAAAAATCAGTTCTGTGTAATAATATCTTCAAGTTCCTTTTTAAGGATAAAATTTTGAAGTTTTAATAACATATAAAGTTAATTTTTTAAGGCTGAAAGTAAGAAAGACCCTAGTTATTGTCGATATTAAATGTATTTGGCAGAAAGCTTCCCTTCCAACTATTTCTGACCAAAGAATAAAACAGACAATAAGAGAATATTATGAGAAATATAAAGTTATAAATAAAAAACAGTCCTGTTAAAAAAAACTAAGGTATTTAAAATAGAAAGTTTGCAACTATTCGACATTTTTTGCTGTAAATGCAACTTTTTTGATTCAAGTAACTTTAAAATCAAGGTCAATCAAGGAGAATTTCTTCAAGTCCAGAGAAACCAAAGAAAAATGTTGATAGCATTGATATTAAAACTACAAATAAAATTGTCATTAGAAAGAAAAGAATTAGTAAAAATCAGGTTGAAAAAAAGTAAACAAGAAAAACGGAAAGAGAACTGCATCAAATTTACTGATAATATCGAGGTTGATACAATTATGTCACAACCTTCAACGTCAGTTTTCAGGAATGCCTCAAAAGAGATGACTGGTTTTACCTAGTGTGGCTGAAGCATGTGACAGGAGTGGATTTTCAGACAGAAATGCATCTCTTCTTGTAAATGCTGTGCTCAAAGATTTTGGTATTGGTCAGACATGATCTCGAAATCCCTTAATCCTTGTTTTATGTCTTAAAGAGTACATAATCATAATAAAAGTCTTGTAAGAGCATTAAATTGCCCATATACAGTAAGTAGTTGCCTATATACAGTAAGTAGTTCAGTGTATTAGGTAAGTAAACTATGTGCGAGTTAGTGCTAATTGACATTACATGTGAAGGGAAAATTACTATACCTGTCACCCGCTTTCATTATAGTGAAAATAGTGGCACTACCCGGTAGATTCAGTGTCGTCTCCTAAAATAGGATGGACGGTCAAGTGAATAGCAGCAATAAACAATAGCCCAAAACCGCATTATTTTATTTGCATTTATTACCAATAATCTTGCATTTCCTATTAACCCTCTTAAATGGGTTAAGCTTTATCAACGACGTTAGCAGAGATAAACGTAAATTCTATGTAATTAGAAATCGGTACAAAAATTCTAGAATTAACAGTGTAAAATAGATCAAGTTCCAAACAAAGAATGAAACGTCAGGTGATAAAAACACTAAGCAAACAGTCGCAATAGACTGCAGGCATGGTAAAAATAAAGTAAGAGCTTCAGGCATCCAGCCATCAACATTAAAAACGAAAACACACACCCGTAAAAAGGACAATATACTGACGACAAATTCATGTATTACACACAGTGCACAGTGCCCCATGGGTTATAATTTGTGTATATCTGTTCCCTATATTTTCAGTTTAGAAAAATAAAGACCTGGCTAATATTCCTAAATCTTCTTTGAAGTCAGTACTTGGATAAAGCAATTAAATCATCCTTAAATTGACCTATTTACATATTATGTACAACCCGACGTAATACCGTAATACGTAATACTAAATACTAAAGACAACGGTTTGCGCACAGTAGAGCAAATAATTTGTTTTATATTTATCAGCATAGTAAAATTACGACTGTCTGAATCTTCTAAGAAGTCAGCATTGACAATGAAGGACAAGACGTAGACTGCTAGGAAAGATAGTGAACTAACAACAACCCAAATGCAAACTGTAATCCCAACTGGTTGTAGTAATACTAAGGTGAAGGGGGATTCCGCGCTGTACACAGATTGGTGTCGAAATTGACCCCAAAAGGGTATCCTCCCTATCCCGACCTTCTTTATGATCCTACTGGGCGTATAGCAACAGCCCGGCTATTACAAAATATTTGCCCTCGAGCCTCAAATATAGTACAGTATGGTACGCGGTGGACATTCGCACCCAACAAACACAGGTAAAGCCTTGCAGTAGCTGGTGGCGAAAAAAACGACGTTTATTAACGGATGATTTTGCAGGGCTTGGGAGAGATGAGGCAATGGGGCCTATTAAAATAAAGGGGTCCATGCATATATTAGACATTTGATTATTTGCGTACATTTTTAATTACTTCATAGATTGCTTATAAAGTTGGTTTTATTTGACTTCACCTATTTATATATGGGTAATTCTTTTACAAACCGAACACCTTTTGACCGACACATCTCAGATTTGGCTGAAACTTCTTTTACGGATTCTATGTCGAAAAATAAGAGATACGTGTCCGAGGAATTTTTTTTCTCTCGCATATTTTCGATAATACAAGCTATCTAAAATTTGAGAATAACGAGTTTTTTGCCTTGGAGACTCATTTTCAAAAATTTATAACTCTGGTTCTATTTAAGCTACAAACTTCTTTTTTTTCATTTTAAAGCTAAAGGACTGAATTTTGATAAAAAATATTTTTAATAAATATTATTAACAAATTCATATTGTTATTAACAATTTCATTGTTTAAATCAATTTTAACAATGGCCCCCAACTCGTATTAAGTTTTTAGTATTTTTATCGTATTCTCCGTCAAATTTTACATAAAAAACATGATTTCAAAATATGGTTCCTTTTTTATTACTATTGTTAAAACATTAATTCATATTGCGCGACACATAAAAAAACGGTTTTTTGTTAATAAAAAGAAAACTATAGCTCGCATCAAAAAAAGTTAAATATAAAAGTTGTGGATAATAAAAAGATCTACAATTTTTATTAAAACTATTTTTCGAAATAACCTCACTTTTCAAATTAATTGAAAAGAAGAGTTATAAATTTTTGAAAATGAGTCTCCAAGCCAAAAAAACTCGTTATTCTCAAATTTTCGATAGCTTGTATTATCGAAAATATGCGAGAGAAAAAAAATTCCTTGGACACATATCTCTTATTTTTCGACATAGAATCCGTAAAAAAAGTTTCAGCCAAATCTGAGATGTGTCGGTCAAAAGGTGTTCGGTTTGTAAAAGAATAACCATTACCTGCATATGTGCAGATAAATATAATTACAATGTATGTTAAAGTTTGGTTCATTTACAACTAAATCTTAACGGCCCCTTTGTTGTTTCCCCCACAGAACTTAAAACTTTCAGCATGCACAAATTAATAAATGTAATGCTTTTATAGAAGTTGATATTTGGCCATCTAGTATTGTATTAAACAGCTGAATATTTAAACTATGCAATTAAACAGTTTGTGTAGGGTTTTTCCTTATTTGATTTTTTTATTTTAAATAATATGCAACCTTAATAAGGGAGGACAACCACGCCTTGTATTTAATGTTAATAAACCATTATGAATGATAATTTTCTTGTATAAGCAACTCGGCACGTAATTACCTGTGATTATTTTATTTTATTTTTGCCTTGATCCAGTTTTTTTCCCTATAATGTTTACGGATTATTGTCATCGATTAACAACTGGGTGCTTAATTATTTATATGTATTTATTGATTAAAAACAATGACGTTTTGTCATCAATATTTTTTCACAGAATTCTAGTTTTAAATTTACCTTATAAATTATTTCACCTGATTGTTATGTTGAAAATTAAGGATTATAAAAAAAATTCAACACTTTGTCAAAAAATATTTCACACACTCTCTTAAAATAATATAGGTAGTAAAAATTGACTAAATGATTAATCTTATTTTACTAATTGTATTTTACTACCGTATTTAATAGTCAAATTAGTGGATTTAAATTTAAAAACTTTTGATCCAGCAGGGGTTTGAACTCAGGTATGTTGTTTGCCAAGCGGATGTCTAACCGATGCGCCACCGTACCTAAATAATGCAGTCATATGTGGTATATAATATACAAATTTTGTCTAACATAATTTACAGTGCTTTAATTAAATTTGCAAATACCTTGTTTCATACCTACAATGTAGTAGTAAATTAAATTGGAAAATTTAAATATGAACAAGCATAACCTTTGTTAGTGATGAAATTTGAAATATAATTTCATGATGTAGCTAATTAAAATAAATAAATGTTATTACATTCTTAACTTACCTACATTCTCCAGGTTTCCTACAATAACCCCTTTCCTTGTGACATGTTTTGGAACAGATTGCTAAAAACGAAATAATAAAAATTCAATATTTTAAATTCTACTCTTTGTCAGATTATTTAAAATGCATACCCTTGATGTTATATATTTCTACAATCCAAATGGTTATATCATAATAAATCTAAGGAAATAGCATTGTAAACGATACTCAACAATAAAGCATTTTTTCTTCGCTTGATATAATAAAGTATAGTGTTTCTGTCAGGCAACGAAAGAGTTTAGAACGTAAATTTGACCATGATAATTTAAAAATGTCGTAACTTGTATAGTCTGTTTATTTTAGTTGCATCCTATAACTTTTGGGTTAAGCATAGTTTTAAAATAAAAAAACCCTTTGTTTTATTAAAAAAACTTAAAACTTTAATAAATCAAATAAACCCCCCAAAAGAATTTTGAAAGTGCTCAAAACTTCTAGCAACACTGACAACATCAGTTTTTTTTTAAATATTTTGAGAATTGCATTTTTTTTACAATTTTTAAATGCCATTTTAATAGACTTATAATCACGCAACTTTTCTCTAATTCAACCCTGTATAATATGTGATTTGAACGTCCAAATTAATTGCACAGGGATTGTTAATTAATAATATTAAAAAAACAAGCTCTAACGTCTATCCCGTGATATGTTGTTTTGGGAACTTAATTAAACTGCGCTTTGTCATGAAATAATGAAAATATTATTACAGTCTCTAGCGCTATAGCATATCCAATTTACACTTTTCTACAAAAAAGGCAATAAGAAAACTAAAGTTAATGAAAAGAAAGCTATTGAAGTTTTTAAAACTGCGTCCTTATAGTTTCAAATGTTTATATTCTTTTATGACATAAACATTTGAAATTGTAATTAAGTGTATTTAGTTTGAAAACCATTTAAGTTAATTTATTTTTTAATAAATTTAGAATTTAACGTAAGGTAGTTTTATCAATTCCTGATTTCAAGGTTTCAGAGGCAATCAACTCTTGTTTTATTTGGACGAATTTCGATGGTTTATGTGTTTGGAATGATTCTGATAAATCCACAGGGAAATCAAGTTCTTCAAATGTACTTCACGATTTTTTTACTAAGTATACTTTATTTATTAGTGTACGTATTGATTTTCAACATAAAACTATATATAGGTCTTTTATATTGGTCACCTAGAAACACAATTAGAAACTTTGTTTTAAGGATCTCGTTGTAAAAAAATAACTCAACGACAAGAGACATTGTTTTACAAGGAATCGTAGAAAAGAGAAAAGTTTTATTATTTAAGTTTGCAACCTTTGCTATTGTTTGATTTGAAATTATTTTTTGTTATCTATACCTATAACCCTTTGAAGCCAACTCTTTTTGCATAAGAATATTGGTTTAATATTCGCACATGAAAACTCTTCTCAAAATGTTTTGGTTTCATCCGTAGCAGTTAAAAATACTTTTACCAATTAAAATATTTTACAATTTAATGCCATCTTTAATCTTAATTAAAAATAACATATTCCAGAAATGTTCTCTACTAATCTACGCTATTAACGCTTTCATTTTAATTCAATATTATTAATTATAAAGCAAGAATGGGTAATTAGAAATATATGGGTCGTTTTTAAATATTTAGGATGTCTTTTTTATGTTTAATAATATTTTTAATCAAAATAGGCATTTTATAATTGAAATAAGAAATATGTATTTAATTGATTCAAAACGGATTTTTCTAAATGGTAATTTTAGTTTAGAAAAATGGAAAAAGTAGATAAGATTCATATCAAGAGAATATGAAGAATATGAAAAATATGCTTTAACTCGTTTCGATCGTATTTCTAACCTAACCTTAAAAAATTATAAAAGCTAAAACAAACATAATCCAGTTTATATTCTCCAATTTTAAATAAATTATAATAAAATTTTATTTCTTCTTTTAAGTTACAGGGTAATTTTATAAAGCATACTCCAATTTTTAAGTTTTTTTATTCGATAGTGAATGTATGCAAAATTTGTCTACTTTTTTATTATTAATGTTTATTACACTATGATAGTTTTAGAAACTTTTTTTTCCAAACATTGAGTACTCCAGCTTAGTTTAACTAATTTTGGGGCTCAGATTTCAAAAATGTCATTTGTTTTTCTCTAGGACGTCTAGGATATAAAATAATTTCGTAATAAAATGCTCTGCTCAATCACCTCAAAATTTAAATTTTCTTGTTAGTATTTTAATTATTTATTAAAATATTATGGCTTAAATTTATCTTAAATGTACTGAATTAATTGGTATACGGCATATAGATCATATTTATCTCAACAATATGACATTTTAAATACTAAAATTAAAATTTTAATGTATTTTATGTAAAAAAAACAACAAGTAAACAAGTTTCGCTATTTTTTATCCAAAATAAGCCCACAAAATTTGATGCATTGTATAATTTTGCTTTTTTCTACCTTAAATTTATTAAATATCGAATTGAATTATAGTATTATTGTGCTTAATCCTAACCATTGTCGTCCATCTTTTGCTGCAAATTGCAGCAAATGTTTCTTAGCAAAGAATCCAACTTCTTTTCGCTATACCCATTAGGGTGTCATTTTTAAGCAACTTTTTTTTCAACTAAAAAACAGGCTAAAAACTTCCAGGAAGGTGAAAAAAGAGACCTCTAAAAATTTGAGTTCTTAATATTAACATTAAGTGGTGCCTGTTCCTAACTTTCCATTTTCCATTTAAATAATATGGAAATTTTTTTTATTTTTTTTATTTTTGTAGCTTGACATTGGAGCATTGTAAAAACGAAAATTATTTTGGTAGGAAATTGAACGCTCTACAAAAAAATTTCAATATATTTTTTCATAGAGTGAGCCGTTCTGAAGGTATTCAAACTTAAAGTTGCCTTTAACATTTCGAATCGCGGCACGTTAGCGTGCCTCTAGTCACTGTGTAATCCGAACGGAATATACCGACTGAGCCGATATAATCTTTTATCAGAGTTATCGACTTTAAAATTAAAAAAAAAGAAAGATTAAAAATTCAATACAATAAAAAATTCATTGTTTTATTTAATCTATTATAATTATTGAACAAATTTATTGAACACAAATAACTTTTTTTGATAGTAAGTGTTATTTTCTTTCTATACGAAAATAATTATTTTTTCTTAAAATAATTTTTAAGACATAAAAAAGTATTAGTTTAATAAAATAAAAGTCATAATTTCATACATTTGCAAGTTTGAATACCTTCAGAACGGCTTACTCTATGAAAAAATAAATTAGTACTTTTTTGTAGAGCGTTCAATTTCCTACCAAAATAATTTTTCAGTTGGTTTTTACAATGCTTAAATGTCAAGATACAAAAATAAGAAACAAGAAACAATTTTTTTTCCATGTTATTTAAATGGAAAATGGAAAGTTAGGAACAGGCACCACTTAATGTTATTATTAGGAGCTCAAATTTTTAGAAGCTTCTTTTTTCATCTTCCTGAAAGTTTTTAGCCTGTTTTTTAGTTGAAAAAAAGAAGTTGCTCAAAAATGACACACCCTAATACCCATAGAAATCTACCAATGCTCTAGATTTGCAGTTACTTGGTGAATCGTTCTCCATGTTCATCAGTTCGGCAAATATATCAGGATGAAAAAAAAAATGTATTTTAAATGACATATTAACGTTAATTCTTTACAAAATCGAGAGCATTTTTTCAATGAATTGGCGCCAATTTTATGCCCGTATAAACCAAGAACATTTTCAATGACAGCTTTAACACTGCCATATGCGACAAGCATAGATGGTTTATGGCGACAAGTTCGTCAACTTTGAGAGCATTTTTGAATGCTTGATCTTTTATTAAACGTCGTATATGTCCATTTTATATTCCTGCAAAATTAAAGTAGTAGGTATATCTCATAAAATTTTGACGACATAAAGGTTCGTCTCCTTTCTCTTTCTCTGCCACTTCCATTACCACTTCCATTTCCTGCTCTTTTTTCATTTTTGGTTCTTAATATAACTTTCAAGTAAAAATACAATTTAAAGTTTAAATTTTAAATGTCAAAAATTAATAGATGGACTTTAATGTTCTTGAACGATAAAGTAGTAAAGTCGCCTTTATACTTCAATTCGATATTAAATTTTGATAAGACTTAATTAATAAGATTGGAAATTGAATTTTTGGGTACTTTAGGCATGATGTGAATAAACTAAATATCAAATAAAAGTCGAAGAGTAATGTTTATACCGAAACCCATTTACTTTGTTGCCTTTTTAATTTAATTAGTAATTAAAAAACGACACAAAAATTTCAAAAAATGATACTTTTTACTAAAAAAACATTACCTATAATTTTAGTTTTAGTTTTGGTATTTAATACTACTATAGCCAACAAAAAAAAAATTCTATTTGTCATTTATCTATCGATGATTTTGTATGGAGTCCCTGTATATTTTTGACAAAAAACGTCAAAAAGATACTGAACATCATAGAGAAACCCATTTACTTTGTTGCCTTTTTAATTTAATTAGTAATTAAAAAACGACACAAAAATTTCAAAAAATGATACTTTTTACTAAAAAAACATTACCTATAATTTTAGTTTTAGTTTTGGTATTTAATACTACTATAGCCAACAAAAAAAAAATTCTATTTGTCATTTATCTATCGATGATTTTGTATGGAGTCCCTGTATATTTTTGACAAAAAACGTCAAAAAGATACTGATCATAGAGAACATCCAAAATATATTTAAGGCAAAATAATTTAATAAATAATCAAAATATTAACGAAAAACTTACATTTTGATATAATTGGGCAGGGCATTTTATTACGCAACTATTTCTAATCCTATAGACATCCTGGAGAAAAACGAGTGGCATTTTTGAAATCAGCATCCCAAAATTAGGTAATATAGGTGGGCGTACTCAATGTTAACTAGTAATTCGAACTATCATAGTGTTATTATGTTTCAATTTTTAGAGGTTAGGACGAAATATCGAATCAAACTAACCCTGAATTTGGATTTAGCGACCTTAAAAAGGTATAGAAATGTTTGTTTAGTTTGATGGATACGGGTTTTCCTTCTTTCATGTGTCTGTGTTATCAATATATATGTATAGTACTAATGGTTTTTTATAAAACTTTCAGGTAGAAAAAAATCTTTCTTAAATTGTATACATATTTTTTTTCACCATTTACCTGTTTTGTCTTGTCTTTGTATGACTTGTACTAATAGGTAATAGACGTTGATTAATTAAACTAGCTAATCTAAACAAATTAGGTACTTGATTTATCAACTAAATATATTGCTGTTTTCATAATGTAAAAAATACTATTTTACCTTACATTTTTGTGTGTAATCTAGGTACAAATCCAAAAAGTATAGACAATCTAAACCTATCTTTAACAATATTATCCTTACGTGTTTGACAAAGTATTCCAGTATATCCTCTCATACATTTACACTCCAACGGCTTATCGCAGTACCCATTTTGACATCCAGGTAAGACTTGACAATCGCGGCATGTTTTGCCTGCCCATCCAAGACGACATCTACAGTCTCCTGGAGCATCGCAGTAACCTCTAGTGGAATGACAATCTGGTCTACAAGTGGCTGTTAAAAATAATTTTATATATAAATTTTACAAGTACCTACTTAGCTAACAAACATTTAATTTATTTATTGTGTAAACCCTTTATAATTATTTATGTTCAGAAGCTTAACATTGTTAGGAAATTGTTTATTGTTTTAATTACATTTTAGCTCATTAACTGTTTTCTACGAACTTTGTAAATGCAAAAGTTTTATTGTTGACCTGAAGTATTGTTTCAAAAATATAATGCTCATATTATTGAATTGACCTAAATGTTCACAACTTTAAATGTGCACTTTTGTATTTACTAATACCTATATTTAGAAAGTTTTATGAGTCTATTTTTATGAAATCAAATTTTGAAAACAATAACATTTAATAAATATTTTGAAACATTCTTATTTTCATTAAATAACCATTTTTTTAATTACCTTTAAAACAAAACATACTTTTGATTGCCAATGGAAGCATTTATTATAAATTTGAATATCGAAATATTATTAAAAAAAATTCATCTATCAGATTTAAAATCTCAATAATGGAATGACAATTTTGCATTGTTGTTTTAAACCAATAAGATTATAATTGGGCGATACTTTGACCAAGTGCATTCAATTCTCATTTTCTTTATGTTTCCATACTAAGAACAACATTGGCAGACATAATTTCAGATAGGTACCCCTTTGTTTATTTATAAAACATTACATTCCATTAAGATTCAAGTACCTATTACAACCAAGAGTATACCAAAATATTGATTTCGCTGTTATGTTTTCTTTTTCTATTGACCATTTTAGCGTCAAACTCTCCTGTGAAAACGACGTAGTTTGTAACATAGTATACATACAGCATTATGAAAAATTACACATGACTATCAGAGGCTCTGATTCAGAGCTAGGCTTTTAATGTGGTCAATCGCAATTTTATTTTGGCCAAACTGCATTATTAAAATTTTGATGTGAAGATGATGAACTGGTTCTGTGATTATTATAAAGTGATTAAACATAGTAAGGTACATTGGTATGCACATGATACTCAAATCTACAAATCAATCACTATCAGCGACTATCAACTCTGCAATCACACAATGATATAAAGATCTTAATCTAGGTGTTTTAATTGACTGTTATTTAAGCCTTGAATCTCATGTAAAATATTATTTAAAAGAATGCGTATTTTAAGTTTAAGTTCATGTATAAGTATTTTTGTCAAAATTTGATGTTAAATGGAAATCATGGACTGTCTTATTTTAAGTCCTTTTAATTACTGAAGAAGGTAGCGTCTATTTTAGGTTAAAAACAAGTGTTGAAAAGCGACTTTTTTATGCGAGTGTTGAAGTTGCTCACGAGGCCACCAGGCCGGGTGTGCATTAACACGAGCTTGAAGAAAGCTTTTCTCACAAGTGAAACACAATGTGTTTTCTAGGACCCTTTTATTTTTTATTATATTCAAATACAAAATAATATAACCTAAAAACGTGTTTGACACATAGATGACATAGATGACAGCTGTTAAAATTACTTTCATCTTATTCTTTTAATTTTTAAGGTATAAGTTACTTAAAATCAATAAACTTACCTTCTCAATTTAAATAAAAGCCTTAAAATTGGAATTTATTATACAAACACAATTAATTGTGTTCTAAATGATATTTAGACATACACACAATCCACACAACAAGGTCTGTTCTATCTCGTACTAAAAATACAAAAAATCACTGCAACACTGCACAGTTTAACGGCGGCCATTTTTGTTGTTTACAATTTTTGTGCTTTGGGTTTTTGCTTTGTTTATACAGATTAATAATCGTTTTAAACGCTGTGCTTCTCATAGCCTTAAAAAGGTCTTAAAAGAGGCCTTAAAGTGCTAAGAACAACCATTTTACTCCTCTATTGTCTGTCATAAAACTGTCAAATCTTAATTTTAAGGTTAAATTATAACCCACAAATTAACCTTCAAATTGTCATTTGACAGCCCTAATAGAATATGGTATATTTATTATAAAAGAGGAGTAAAATGGTTGTCATTAGCTTTTAAAGGCCTTATTTGGTGCTTACAAGTGCCTTTGTAAGAAACCCAACGTTTAAAACAATTATTAAACAGCACAAACCCAAAGCACAAGAATTGTAAACAACAAAAATGGCCGCCGTTAAACTATGCAGTGTTGCAGTGATTTTTAGTATTTTTAGCATGAGATAGAACAGACCTTGTTGTGTGGTTTGTGGACATACATATCCAAATACAATACAAATTTTGAAACGAATGTCAAACGATGCTGTCAATTTCTTTTCACGAAGACCTGTAACTTTTCACACAGAAATCTCACTTTATATTCGTGTTTTGCCTTGCCAATGAAAAGATTAATTTTCTAAGCAACGATGCCATTACGAAATGTGACTTTTACATAGTGGTAGTAGAATAAATACATTTTACTTATTTATACGATTTACAAAACAAATGTGCATGTAATTTAATTTATTTAATTTTGCCAATTGTTTCAGTACACTGTGAAATCTTTAGAATGTATTAAAACTAATAATTATGTGAGTTTATATAACACAATATAAAACATTAAGTTTTGGATCTACCTAAACAATATTTGCGTGATACATTGAAAGAGAGTAATAATGGGAAAAACCTAATTTATTGTAGAACAATATATTTCTATTGTGGGAATAATAATAAAATTCCAATAAATTTAATACTTAAATGTGAATTGTTGGTTTCAATTCAATCATGTAATACAATAAAAGATTGTTTTAATTTGTTTATTTCCATTGATTTAGTTTTTTACCTTTATTTTCTTCATAAAGAATTTACCAAAATAGGATGACTGACTGGCCTTGATATTACTCCCTTGGATTTCTTTAGGTGGGTGTACCACTTTATACATGTTTTTGTTATAGTTTTTTGAAAAGGGACATTTACTCTGGATCACTTTGTATTATTACATTGTGCTTTGTAATCAAACTTTAATATTAGTTTAACTTACGTTCAGAACAAAATAAACCATCCCAGCCTGGCTTACAGATACACTCAAAACTAACATTGCAATAACCATGCTGACATCCTGGTAGAGGGATGCATTTGTTACACTTATCTCCGTAGTAACCAAGCCTGCATAAACATTCACCCGGTCGGTTGCAGTAGCCTTGGAATGGATCGCATCCCGGTCGACATTTGGGAACGTCGCATAGGTCGCCAGTCCATCCGGGTAAGCATTTTATTTCCCCGTCGTCTGTGCATATGTAATGGGAATGTTCCGTTTGGGAGGAGGGAATCTCGCAAGCCTAAAATGTATATAAAACATATAATGTTTTCTGGCATAAATTTTAGAATAGGAAAACTTCGTTTCTGTAGGTTTAGAAGAAAAGGTAACCTTATAGTTAAAAAAAGTTAACTTAAACTTAAAACTATCCTTTTAAATACCAAATTTGCTTTGTATACAGCTGTATTTATATTTTGTATTGTATTCAAATGTCAAGGTGAGACTTTTGAATACAAATAGTTAAGGTTATGAATTTGTCAGTTTAACGTTTAACTTCGTCTTATTTTTTGAAAATAATACAATATAATAAGTAATATAATATGTAAGTTTTGTGTAGAGGTGAAAATTTTGAGTATGGAGCATAATACGTCAAACACAATGTCACAACATTTTTAATTTCATATTTTTACAGAAATGTTTATGTAAAAACAAAAGAAGGTATATAATTCGAATACAAAAGCTCAAATTAATTGTATAGTATGTATCAAATTTGATAAACGCCATTTTATTCACAAATTTTTATTGGGCACTAGCGAGCGAGTTTATAATTAAATGAGTGTCTAGAAAAGTTTATAAACGAGTTGCATACTATACTTTTTCTACGGCAAATACTTATTATTGTCTAAAAACGATTTAAATTAAATATAACTTGGAAATCTGTATTCCGGTGCGTCGATCAAAATTTCAAATTTGTAAGTGTAAATCGAAATGTATTCCTTAAAAATGGACTAACATCCGTTTAAATCTGATAGAAGCAGTTTTTCACATGTGAAAAACTGCAGTGAAGATAAAGTTTTAGGGGAACTTTACGGTGGAACCTCCAAATTTTTAATGCGTTATCATATAAATCTAGTTTACTGCCCGCAAAATCAAAAGGTCAGTATACGTACATATAAACTTTTCAAATAGGTATTAGCGTTGATAAACTACTCGTATTTAATACTTTTGTATTTTTGTTTAAAGATAAGTCCACATTATTATTTCACAAGAAGGTTACTTTATTTTAAAGATTGAATGATATTTGATATTTGCAAATTTTCGTTAAATGTACCTTTGCTGTCCCCAGCTAATTTTATTTTTATGTTTGACTTTTGTTGATAAGTTTTGTATTTATTATATTTAAATAACCCCTTCCTGTTAGGACCCATCATATTTTTTTTTAATTACTTTGTGTTTCTATATATAGCAGAAAAAAAAGGTGAAATGTCCTGTAACCTAACTATCCCCAGAGGCAATTTTCTAATTTAAATTATTATATTCTTCTTCTTTGCATCTTTCTTCTGAAATAATAAATTATTTTTGAACAATGGAAAGTTCTTTTTCTTCTAAACTCTATCTTTTAAACTATCTTTCTACAAAGTAGTTTAAACAGAAAAAAATATTAAAGTTGACATTGAAAAATCTTGCCTTTTTCCTAACGTCGTCTATGCCGACTGCTTCGAAATAGAAAGACGAGATAGAGATACTAGCGGTATATTTCTAGAGGGCATCCAGTTTGATAATTCGGCAACAACAAGTGAGCACGTGTAAAGTGTGTGCATTTTTTTGTAAATATTTTAAGGGTTAATTTTTTTTGCGTACACTTTTTGGTGTCTTTTACAAAACGCTACATACAACTCTTGTTTTAGAAGTTACCATTTTTATTTTCATTTTGTATTATAGCATAGTAGAAATGCCAAACAAATGCCGAAAGATATTTACATTTAACAGTATTTCTAAAAAATAACGTTTAAAAAAGTCAAAAGCAATGTGTCATAAAACGTTCAGGAAGATGCGTTAGGAGGAGGACAATGTTTCATTTCTTCCTTATGTTCCTTCCCTATTTCAGATTAACCCTAAAAGTTATATTTCTTTAAAGTTTATTTTTGTTATTTATAAACGTATAGAATTTTTTTGCAGTCTATTACACTGTTCTATCACAAAGAAAAAAAATCGATCAAATTGACCTGCCTGGACAAAATATATATAAAAAATGTACATTTAACGAAAATTCGCCCATTTGTCAACTAACTTCAGCCCGTGACTAAAAACCTGTTGCTATCTTTAGCCCGTGACTAAAACGCCATAAAGCCACAACAATGTCTATTTAAAAGATCACTTAGTGTCATGAAAACAGGTACGTTAATGGGAATTTTATTTATAATAAATAGGTGGGAGTAAAAAACAATTATTTAATTAAATTAAGTGTTAGGTTTAATGAGATATACAACCTCCTTTACGCCATCTAGTACGTAGTACATGCACTAATCTTTAAATATTTTAAATTAAATTTTATTTTATGGAGGTTGCAACCGGTAGTATAAAACAAATTAGGCAAGGAAAATTTAGTAGAAAACTGCAATGTAAAAACAATTTAAAATATTTTCACCCGTAATATTAATATTTTCGAATTGAAACCGAGCTGCAGGACGAGTGAAATGTGCTGCTTCGGTTTCAATGAGTAAATATCATCGATAATTAATCATACCACAAGTTATATTTAGTGAGAAAATATAATGAATTTAAGTATTTAACGAATTATCAGTTTGACATTTGAAATTAAAATGTGCTTTAAAATATAAAAAGAGTTTAATAAGCCTTATTTATTCAAACTTACCTTAATTTTATTATCGTTTAAACCAACCCATCGATCTTTTAGAGTTTATAATTCATTATTTGAATTATTTAACAAACACAGTATTTAAATGTCAACAAATTTCAAATCAAGAAAAGTGTCAAAATCCTTAGCAACGTGTAAACAAGGTGATAAAAAATATTGTCGCTGTGATAAAATGCGTAACCATGGAATACTGGCATTTTATTGGTTCTCATTACAATGAATTGTATTGTCATAAGTATTTACTTAATTTTTATTTTCTTAAATCATATTTTGATTTTGTTTTACCATAAATGTAAATAACATTTATGTTATATTTTTTTCTACCTGAATATGTAAATAGTTACCATTTAATTTCTCATCCTGTAATTGGACAGTAAGATGATGTATTTTAATAAATAAATAAAAAAGGCACTTATAATTACATATTACAAAACACTTTGTTCTTGTTGGGTGAAATATAATATCCAACCTAACAAAATATTAACTCAATACCTATGTTCTTTCTTTTCTTCTAAGCCTTACGGTTTAGTCTTTATAAGAAGCAGTTATTTTTCTTTGAAGTACCAAGTCTATAAAAATGGAAAAATGATTATGACTTTCAAATGCATTTCCACCCCATAAAGCATTGCTGTAGTAATGTTTTTCCTTCTAAACTTAACTGCGCTTTTATAAGCCATTATTCAAGATTAAAAATCGTTTTTAAATTGTCTATCTATATTTTATTAGTAATAAATTTATATTAATAGATAATCAATCGAATATAACATATCGATACATTCTATCATTTTATTTGCGTACGAGTCATTCCATATAAAAACGTGCATTCGGTGTGCTGGATGGTTTTGGATTTTGATAACAAATTTAAGGATGATCTTTTAATAGGTATCAAATATAAAAAACCACCCCATTTTAATTTGTTGGTGTTTTTAATTTTAAGTTATACAAATCATTTTCATAGGTACCCCTTTTTGTTGAGCTGCAACTTTTTTTATTATAAAAACTTTGATGATTAAAATTTTATTTAACTGACATGTGAGTTCTCATTATTTATTGTTTTTTTGTTCATTCTAACAATAAACGATGGAACAATAAATAATAGTTATAGGTAATAAGCTAATTTTTGCAATTTTCAGAAATTTTAAATTTTTTATTTTTTTTCTCCACCCAAAGATTTTAAAGGGCAAAGTTAGCTTATTAATTTTCATACTTTCAAATTTTAAGATAAATAAAAATCCAACTTTTAAAAAAATCGATACCTATTCTTTTATACCAAGTATGTTTTTTTATTGGAAGATCTACATGTCTGGTCAAATTGGAGAAAAGTTGCGTAATTACAAGCCAAATAAAATGAAACTTATAAATTAAAAATATACAGCGTTTCTCAAAATATTTGAAATTAACTAAAAATCTTTAAAAACCAAAAATCGTTATCCAAATTTCGTTGGTACTATATTTTGATTTACCATCTCCACCTTTTGTTTTTATAACCGCCGCCATAACTTATGTACTTTGATACATCGTTGGATTGCTTATTTTTTTCTATATAACCAAGTAAATTCCAATAAGAAAAACAAAAAATGGTGATGGTACCTAAAAATCTAGTAGGAGAAAAAAATTACAAATTGGATAAAACACTTAAATACATGTGTATGTTTACATGGGAAACTAACTTTTTTTAAAAATTCCCAGAAATAACAAAATTATAACGATTTTTGGTTTTGACAGGTTTTCAGTTTTTCTTTAATTATTTAAGAACTGCTGATTTTGTGCCATTTTTTTAATGCCATTTACTTCGTTATTACGCAAGTTTTGTCTTATTTAACCTACCTTGTAGATCTTTAAATAAAAAAAATTCACCATACATAGAAAGATACTCAGAATTAATTCCAAAAAAGTCAGCTCTCCAAAATAGTAGGGCTGGCACAGAATCCATCAGCGGTTTTTTGTATTTAATGTCTAAAAGATCATCTTTAATTTGTTTATCAAAATCTGAAACCACGCAGCAAACCTATTGGACGTTTTCATATGGAATGACTCATACATTTTTTTATAAAACGATAATATTTCAATATCCATATTACTTTTACATTACTTTTTCACTATTTTTATAAATTGTTAAAATATTTAATATAGAATCAAATCATGACATTGTATTATTTAAAATAATTTATTTTTAATTAACGTTTCTATTTTTTTAAATAAAATAAAAATAATAGAAATGTCCTAGTAAACTAAGTGGATTTTTAATATTATGTGATAAATATATTGTTTTAAACAATTAAAAGATAATTTTAAAACATCAATTATAAATATGAACGAATGAATCAAGAAAAAACAAGGGTGGAAGAAAAAGTGATAGTGTTAAATATAAAGTATAAACAATATTCCCTTAATTAACTCCTTATTATGTTGATAAGCCAGTTAAGTAGATTTTATGTAAGCTAAAGGCCATTACCTCCGAACACTGTCCTATAATCACAAATGCCTAGGCGGTAAATTTTGTATTACATTTTTCTAAAGAGGGCTCTGAAATAATATGTTAAATTAAAATTAAAAAAAAATAATATTTTTAGGATTGTAACAAAAGCTGTATAAAATAATCGGATTTATAAAATTTTATATTGGCTAATTATAAATTAAATTTTAAATAATAAATTTAATTTCCCCTAGTATGGATTTCTGCAGAAAGTTATATCTAACTGTGTATAGCAGAGACAACAGAGAGAGAGACGATTTTTTAAATAGGGATGTTAGTAAACAATTTAAATGTGCGGGGCTGCAAACACATTTCGGTTTCTGTGCATTTGTTGTCAGCCCTGCACAAAGGCGCAATTCTGTTGTTTACTGTCGTCTGTCAGTAAATACTAAGTAAATTCAAATATGCTAAATATATTAAATATCTAATTTGATTCGATTAGTTTTTAAAATGTTTTTTGTGTATGTTTATTTCATATTTTAATATTATTTATGTTCTGATATTTTTATAATATTTTTGTCCTATTTTTTATAAATTGTTTGTTTTCAATGTTATTTTTGAGACTGTTTTTTATTCGTTTATTTGTTGTGAATAAAATAGTTTTGATGTCAATGCTATGTAATTGAAAACAAAAACAAAAATTTAATATAAATTTAAAAATACCGCGCAAAATTTATTTGAGCTGGTTTTCGCAGTCCCAGGCGAGGGCGCCATATTTATTGTTTCCAATATTTATATTTATATGGGAATCGTTCGCCTCTCTCTTGTCTCTGGTATGTAGATGTCGCTGCGGGCTGTCTGTTTCGTAGATGAAATGCAAGTCAAAATGAAACAATTTTAAAAATCAAAATTTGCCCTTCACATTTTTAGTATTGTTTTGCAGTCACGTTGTGTAGGAAGAAAAATACCTTGGAAGAATGTCACTGCCTAGGTTTACAATATACTATTTTCTATAGGCTAAAGAAGTATCGCTAGTAAACTACGGTACCTCTTTCAAACGCGTACATTACAAAAGAGTGTTTTTAGGATAAGGCCGGTAAATGTTAAAAATATCGAGAAAAAAACTGTGAACGATTTATTGTGATGTCTGGTGTTTTTCTAGAGGAAATCCGGAGTAGATTTTTACCGGTTTCTCGATAAACAAGGGGAATCCAAATGAAGAAATTAATTGCACATCAATTGTACTTAGATACAAAATATACACATTTTTTAATGATTTAGGTGAAAATTGTAATCATTTAAATTCAGTAAAAATCATAAAACACAATTTAAAATAAATTTTACCTGGTGTAAATTGAACTCCTTTTCAGTGTTAAATATTATGTGTTTTTGGTCGAAATTAATCATGCTACACAGAAAAAAAGGAAAAAAAAGGAAGTTCCTTGATGCATTACTAGTATATTACCAGTGGTATTATTCCAGAAAATTGAACCTTCAACTCGCTAGAGATAATGTTTTTAGTGCGTTCCACCAACTTAAAATACTTCAGTATTGACAGCTGTTTCCACCTATTTAAGGTCTCTTTAGTATAGAACAACTTGTAGTGTCACACCAAAGCAAAGGACTACCTGAGCTTATATACTCTTCCTGTAAGTCAACGAGATTTAAGAACATCACGTGATCCACACCGCCTTTGCTGCGATCGGTACACACTATGCCACCAGGAATGCACGGTAAATTGTTTTAATCGTTTTAACAGATTGCTTTAGGTTGAAGTAACTCTTATTTTACAAACAACATATTTAGTAAACTGAACCATACAGCGCGTTGGTTTCACTAAAGTTTTCTGGGTTAATTTAACCAATTTAAAAAAAAATAACTATCTGGTTTAGTACCGTCAAACCAATCTTTGTTTATATTAACCTTCCCACAGTTGATTTAAATAAATACTTATGGGTCAACTAAATTAATATATGTAAATGAACTATTCCTATTTTCTGTGTAGGTGCACTTCTCAAATATTTTTAGATAAACACCGTTTTGGTGTTTGATGTATATAACATTTTCAACCATAATTCATGGTGTTTATAATAACACCAGTTGGTGTTGGATTTTGACACCATTTTAAGATTACTTTTTACACCACAGATATTTTAAACAGTGTAGAGGACTCAAATATAAAAATGTTTGATTTTAAGGATATTTTTTGTTAGATTTCTTAAAAAAACTAAAATATAAATTATATTAGGTAAAGTTATCATTTTTTAAATCTGCACCAGCAAGTATACATACCAAATTGGATCGTTTGGCAAAACGCGAAAATGCATCTTCCGATTAGTTTTTAATTACATTTACAATTAAAAAGACGATAATCACACAAACACATCGAAATCGAGTACTTAAACCAAGCAAAGTTTTTTAGTTTTTAGTCGCAAACGCGAAATACGAATAACGTGCGCGGTTAAGCTGTCAATTGCAACTTTGCAAACAAAATTTGTCGAGTAAGACTTCTGCCTTCCTCTCTTTTGTAAAAAACTACCTATTTATTTAAAAATGGTATGCAGTTGGTATGCTTTAAATTTATTGTTGACATACCTTGTATTTCAAATCATGTTTGAACCAGAAAATTATTGTTTAAAGAAAGTTCTGTTTTAATGAAAAATGCGTTTTCTTTTCTTACCTATAAATAACACCATAATCAAGAATATTTAACTTATCCTACTTTGACATTTTGTAAACAGAGAGTTGTGTTTTGTGAAAAAAATATTTGACACACATATTTATTAAGTGTAGACAATATGTTTTATAATAATTATAAAATCCATTGTCTGTACCTTAATATTTATTATAGGTACTGCCAATATAAACAATTTTTAAGTGCTTTTTATAAAAATTACTTTACATGGATTGTATCCAAAAAATCCTTTGTAAGAAAAAGGGCCCATTTTAATAATAAACATTCATAACACAACAATAATTATAATTATAATTTTTATTAAATAAAAAAAATTCTACAGTTTACATAAGAAGGTTTTTAAATAATTTTAAGACGCGATTGCTGTAAATCAGTATTTTCTATAAGAACTTCTTAAAAAATTCTTGGAACATTACTAGTTTTTTTTTATATTTTTAAACCAGAAATGATAATTCTTACATCCATCTTAGATTGATAAATTACTATTGATTAGAAACAAACATAACATTCTTGATGGATATTTAAAAAAAATACATATTCTAAAAACCTAACCGATGCATCGTGATGTAGTGAAATTAATAGGTCATTATTATGTAAAATATCTTAATTTGTCAGTATTAGAAGTCTTTGAGAATAAATGGGGATAATGGCTGGGACAAACCAACCAAGGGTTTTTCCTCGCAAAAAAAGGAGAAGAAATAGAATAAATACAATTATTTTAGATAGAAACGTATAGCAGATACTAGCATAGTTTTACCTACTTGCTTCTTCCACTTAGGCACATATCTTGCTGGCAAAACACAAGGTACCAACACAAACAGCACAAATAAACTAAACCACACTTTGTCCATTTTAAAAATCCATTAAAAATTCGATTATAGTGATAGATCCGTACAGTTCTTCTTTACAAGTCAACAAGTAGTGCTGTCATTGACCGTGAACCCACCAATGAAGAAGATCGAGTAAACAGTGACCTACATTTTCCATGGTACCGTATAAGTGCCTAACTGTTTTGGTGCTGCATGTGATGACCATTCGTGGTGTATTAAGTAGTCAATGGGCACAGCTATAAAATTATTTTTCGTTAAGATGTTTACATTTTTAGAAACTCAAAAGGGTTATACGAAAATTTTGATTTTTACCAATAAGTCTTGCAGCACGAAAAACATAATTTTTTAAGGGTTTAACCTTTCCTTGACCGAGCGTGGTACCTTAGGTACCCCAGATATAGTTTTTAAACAATTACTTTCTAAATAATTTTTCTGCATTGTTTTCCTTTTAGCTAATTCTCGAAAATGTATTCTTTTTTTTACTTTTCTCAGAAAACTGTAAAAAATCACGTGGTGTACGCAAAGATAATACACTGGGGTGTATTATCTTTGGGTGTACGCAGTTACCCCGCACTGTCAAAACCATTAAACTTTTAAATAAGTAGTGTTTTATTGAATAACTTTGCAAACATCCCTTAATAAAGTTACAAAATTGGCTGGGGTATCTTAATTACCTTACCCCACTTGGTCTGATATGAAACTAAATAAAACTAATAAAATAAAGTAGATTAGGAAAGTTAGGCCACGATATTAGTCGATATGAGAAAATGTTGAAAAAATTCTAGATTGTAGTAGTCTTTATTAAGGACATTTAAAAAGTTTTAGAATGTTTGAACGTCTGGTTTTCGAAAAAAAATATATTAAAATTGCGAAGACTGCATCGGCTGTTATCGTCCATTACTATTTATTAAACAGTGTTTAACTGTTTTGTGGATGTTAACAAAAAATTTTTATGCCACTTCGGCAAGAGAACAAAAATCGATAATCTTAACTGTGGACACTGTCCAACCAAAATTATCAATCTTTCATTCTCGTCTAGAAGATCCGGAAAAACTGAATTACTAACACATGATTAAATTTGGTTTGATTTATTTGGTGACTTCCATAATTTCGTTTTTAAAGTAAATTATAAAAAAACACAATTGTATTAAGTTATTTATTATAAGTAAAAAATAATTAAACAATCCTTCCACCTTCTATGGTTTTCTTCTCTTTGTTTTCTGCTCTTTTTTTTTGACTTTTGCTGCATTTAACATCCTGCATGTTTTGTGTTGCTTTATATCTGTTCCTATAACTTTAAATAACTTTAAATACTGTTTTTTATTCTTCGTTTTCACAACTCATTTTAAGATTTTAAATAACACTGCATATGAACTATCACTGCCACTGTCAAAAGCGAAAAGCGTTACCATAGACACCAACTATCATAAACTCGCAATGTCGGGTTTCAATCCTATTTTTACGTTCACGTTCTTGTGTTACAATGTATATTATATAATAATGCTTAACAATTATAAAATCAGTTGGAAAATTGTCTGTTTTTAAATGAAATGTAATAAAAGAAAAAAATAATTTTTTGCAAGTTGGTATCATATATTCATTAAATATAAAAGCTTTACCCCTTTCTCCGCATTGTCCTACCCAAACCTGCTTAAGAAACACATTTTTTAAATATTATTAAATTTGGACAAAAAAAACTTCCTGTAAAGTTTTATTCTATGTTTAAAAATTAACCTTGTTGAACATATAGGGTATATTATTATATATTTATTTGGAGTCTTTATTGATCAATGATCAAAGTTCAGCATTAGGTGTTCTACCACTTAACCCTCATAATAGTATCTAGTGTATTATTAGCCTAGGGCGTCAAATTGTCTTAATCTGGCTCTGGGTACAAGCTAACTCCACAACAAAGTCCTTAACCTCTGTCTAATGTCTACACTCTTAAAAAAGACCTGGTATTTGCAATGAAAATTTAGTTCCCAGAACCAATTTTGTTAGTGAAAATAGGCACAACAAAAAAATATGTTGTGGGAACTAATACAAATTTGTTTTAACAGTTTGTTGTCGGAACAGCCAATATTGGTAGCTCCAACCAACAAGTTTAAGTGCATCGAAATTAGTTTTTTTTTCATACAAATAATTGATATTTAATGCAATCACATTAGTCTGTCATTTTAGCAGCGTCTAAGTTGTAACAACTGCACTTGCTATTTATCGCAACAAACATTGTATCATGCAGGAATTTATTTTTTAATTGAAATTACATGAAAAAAGGTACATTTAAAGAATTTAATAGTTGATATAATATAAATTTGTTTTGTATTGTAACTAAGTTATATTTAATATTAAATGCTTGCATTAGTAGCAACAACAAATTGGTATTATTCCACAGTACATACCTGCTTAGTAAATATAACACTTTTTGTGTAAATATTATAAAAAATAGAGAAAGGAAATTCATGCCCGTTCGTTTTATAAATATTTATTATAAATTAAAAAATAACAATATAACTGAAAACACCAAATTTTGGTTTAAACATTATAACAAAAATTAATAATTACTATAAGAAAACATTTATAAATATTTTAACAATAAAACAAAAACGATTCTTTGGTAAATATACACAGATAGGTACATTAAGATGAAAGTTGACTATACTTCTTCAATAAACCGTGATGTTTACGTGAAGTGCAAGCCTTTGTTTAACAACTTAACAATGATTCTTAGGTACAACGTAACATACTTGCATGATAACAGGGGTAAGAATTCGAAATTCCGACGTGATGGAGACTTTTGGTGGGCACCATTGGATTCAGGAGGCCATTTTCAGTCGGTATGGCATTTTCACATTTTTGAATTTTTTTTCGGACCCCAAAACTACAATAGTGTAATTAAAGGAGTGCAATAATAATACCTAACCTTTAAAAACTGGAACCAATTCAGGTAAACCCCATGTTCCTAATAAATCTGCTAGGTACTTCAGTCCGCTTATCCATATTATTTGTTCGAGATATCTATAAGTAACCAACACATAAGAATATATTCTTATATATATGAATAGTTAAAAATTATGTCGCCACTGAATTTACAGGGGCAAATGACTAATTGTAATAAACTAGTTTCTTACCTAAAATATACACAACACACGAGCTGATACACAAATACAAAAGAACAAACACCACCGTCTGGACGCCGTGCAACACCGTTTGTTTACAGGTTAAAAGTAAAGCACGCGCCGGGCTGGACAAATCGCGCGCGAAATGCACAAAGTTTGCAGTTGCATTAACCTACAGAGACAACATCCCCAACTGACACTTTGTTTCACACCGCTGGTGTCTTAGCTGTATGAAAAGTGACGCATAGTTTATACAACCGAACCGTTAGTTCCACGGACTAATTTCAGTCAGTTGAGAATGTTACTTAAATATTTGGTCCAACAAAAACATTTTACCGCCGAAATGATTTTTTTGAGATAATGTTGTCAATACTTCTAGCCAACACAAAGTTTCAGTTAAAATAACTTAATCGCCTTTTTGCAGTAAATAATACTCCACAACAAAACTAAATCTTTTCAGGTAATGATGCAAGCAGTTACACATATAAAGGTACTGATTACAAAAAACAAAAAATGTTATTTTCTGCAACAGTTTTACCCCAACGATAATAAGTTAGTTACAAATACCAGGTCTTTTCTAAGAGTGTATGAGCCGAATCAAAGCAATATTCAAATTGCTTATTAAATTTTACAATAAGGTAATTTTTGTTAACAAAAATAAATATTTATTTTTAATAATAATAATAAGTCAAGTTAAATTCCACAAAACAGTTTTTGAGGTTTTGTCATTTGGACAAAATAAAAGACTTATTCCAAATGAAAAAATTTTTAGTCGGGAAAATAGCGGCGCTGATTGTCGATGCGTATGTATGACGTGAAAGTAGTATCGAAAATACATCATGTATTATACATGTGAAGTAATCAAGTAAGTTTTGACAATTGATTTGCAATAATGTTTTGACGTACGAATCGTTTTGTAATTTATGTCTGTACCTGGTAGGTAGATGCTTTATAATCTGTGAAGTGATTCTACGACTCTGGAGAAGCAAAATTAGATTTCCAGGTTAGAAATACACCGCTATTTAATAATTTAAATTTAATTTAAATAAAAAAGTATGTATAAAATGAGTAAACAGCATATTTAATAATTTCCACCTTTATTTGTTTATATTGAACTTTTATTTAAGCCATCTACCTATAAAACTAAAAATAAATACCATATGGATTTAATATTCTGTTAGTTGTACACGCTTTAACACCACACGACATTCTTTTATAGAAAAAACACGTATTTATAAAAAACTGTACTATGCTCTACATCAGAAAGTCCAACATGAATTCCAATGTTAAATTTGATATAAATTTATTGTAAATTAAGACCTTTATACACAAAACCAGGTACATGGGTACATTGTTTTCAGAAAGCGATAAACTGACAGTTGCATAACCTCAATTATTTGCACATCAATAAGTGGTAGGTAGTGGCGCCATCTCTGGTTATACCCCTCTACTGTTTTGGTACGGTAGACTACCGTCGGTAGTACAACCTCTTATCTTAGGAAGATTCTTGTTTACATGAAGTTCGGGCTCCTTGTGTAGGCTCCATGGTTATGGCGCTTGCCAAATTGCTAAATTTAATTTAATTTGTAAAACAAATAAATAAAGTAAAGAAGTTGCTTAGAAACAAGATGCACAGCCTACTATACCATATACATTAATTTGTAATTTTTCTTTTCTTGTCCCATCCCATATATGTTTTGCATTCATAAGAGTCAAATTTTTAATCGTATTAAAAAAAGTAGGTACAAAAAGTTTTTTTTATAAGCATAAAAATAGCAAACACTTGTTCCTAAGAAATTTCGTCATTGGCGTGTACATATTTTAAACTCCCTCAAAAACTAAAAGTCAGTTGAACTTGTTGATGCCTATTGGTGTGGAAAACATTAACAATATAATCTGTAACCTTTAAAATTAACAAAATGCTTACCAAAGTGCATATTACCTTTACAAAACTTTCGGTAAATATTTTCATTAGTTAAAATAATTACAAAACCTGTTTTTTTTTGCAAATTTTAAATATGTTAAAAAATTACTACAAACTTAAGACCTCAAGAACTACCTAACCGGTTTATACGACTTCATGGAAAAATTTGGGAAATGTCTATTTTAGCAAATGTAATGCTCGTTATTTGCCCAAAATTCATGAAATATTATTTTTTTAATAAGACATACATTTTATAAAACCTCGTAGCTCAGCCCCTGGGCTTCGAAATAATAAAAGTTTATGTTTAAGTTCCCTGGAGCATAACCAAATTTAATCGAAATCAGAAAACTTTTAATTTTATATAAATTTCCCATATTTAAGTAAAACTCGTAAGTTTATGTTAATTAGCAGCATAAAACTTTCCAAAAAATCTCCTGACGTGCAATTACTCAATATATTGTAATATTTTCTTCTTAATTAAAAATGTTGGGTTTGAGTTAATAATTAATGGTTTAAACTTTAAACTAAAGCAAATAAAACAATAAAGTGCCTACAATTTTCATGCAGTAATACCTATTTTTTTTATTACTGTAACTAAAGGTAATAGGGTAAAAATAAATATTATTTAAGATTAATTATATTTTGGTAAAAAAATTGTATTTAAATTTTAAATTATTAATGTGTAAATGACTTCTACAATTTGTTTCTAAAATGTATATGTAATGAATATCAAATTAATTAACTATTTTAAGTTACTACACTAACACAGGTTTACAATCAAAATGAATGCTTAGAAAATTACAATTCTGGATATTTTTATATTCTTTAAACATTAATTTTTTGACCCTGTGAAAGTAAGTTGCATTGTTATGTTCTTAAGTTTCCATTTTCTTTTGTAGAAATATATAGACTAGTCATTTTTATATCTTTCAATATTCCCTTTTAAAATACATTTAAGAATTAACAACTTTAGCAACAACTCGAAGCAAATCATCGTATACGACACTTTTTGCATGTCGTCCAAGCACAAAGTCAATGTGATTAAAGTCTCTCCGTGTGATTTTTCTTATTCCATATTGTACTCTTTCTGGAAGATTTCTGTATAGATTCCATGCATCCTAAAAAAAATTATTTATTTGTTGTATTGAACAAAATTTTACTCGGTCAAATACATTTTAAAGGTTCATATTTTCGACGACAGCCATTATAGCTTTATGTGATTTATAATTCTTGTCAAAAACACTCGTTTTACTGTAAGAATTAATTGTGATAAATTATCATTTTTATTTGATTTTTCATCTAAAATGGTCTGCCAAAAAAACATATTTCACAAGTTTATCTTTACGTCTTAAGTTTTAAAATTATTTATTATTTTCAAATATCATTTTATTTAGTTCCTAAGTAATTATTGTCTATTAAAGAAATTACAATTTTTCGAGCTATCCAAATATTTTTATTTTGACATGGGCACATAAGAATTTTTAATTAAGCCAGGTAAAATTAACTGAAACTGTTTTTCATAAATATTCGGGTGTATATTCATTTCAAGTACTCATTAGGGTGTGTCATTTTTGAGAAACTTTTTTTTAACTACAAAACAGGCTAAAAACTTTCAGGAAGGTGAAAAAAGAAACCTCTAAAAATTTGAGCTCTTAACATTAAGTGGTGCCTGTTCCTAACTTTCCATTTTCCATTTAAATAACATGAAAAAAAATATTTTTTCTTATTTTTGTATCTTGACATTTAAGCATTGTAAAAATAAACTGAAAAATTATTTTTGTAGGAAATTGAACGCTCTACAAAAAAGTACTAATTCATTTTTTCATAGAGTAAGCCGTTCTGAAGGTATTTAAACTTGCAAATGTATGAAATTATGACTTATTTTATTAAACTAATAATTTTTTATGTCTTAAAAATTATTTTAAGAAAAAATAATTATTTTCGTATAGAATAAAAAACACTTACATCTACTAAATCTCAATTTTTTTCCATTTTATTTTATTTACTATCAAAAAAAGGTATTTCTGTTCAATAAATTTGTTCAATAATTATAATAGATTATTTCCCTCATTATAAAATGAGCCAATCAAAAGCCTTGAATTTTCGAATAAATTTCGTTTAAATAAGCGATTAAAACACTAGAAATATTTAACAGCGCTTAAATTTTAGCCTCCATATTGGATTTTTGTTTACGATTTTATGGTGTTATAACATATATTATCATGTTTTAACAAACATTTTTTAAAAAACAATAAAAAATAAGTTATCTAGTTTACGAAATATCAATTATTACTTATTACATACCTTAAATTAATGGAATTTTCTTTAAAAAAATATTTATAAATTTTGACACATACGTCAGATTTTATGAATTGTCAAATAGTTTCCTTTAATTCGAGAAATAATCTAGACGTATATCACTCAACCTATAAATTTAATCTGTCAAACTATGCTCAGTAAGTTTTTTATTTGATTTTTCTTTTTGGAAAATATTTTCATGCAAAATAATTAAAAATAAAACCCCTCGACCGCTACGCGGTCTCGTGATTTTATTAAATTATTTTGCATTCAACATTTTCCAACAAAAACCAAACAAAAAACTAGTGAACCTAGTTTAACCGATTAAATTCATAGTTCTCGTGATGATGATTAAATAAAACAATGAATTTGTTATTGTATTGAACTTTTAATATTTCTTTATTTTTTATAATTTTAAAGTCGATAACTCTGATAAAAGATTATATCGGCTCAGTCGGTATATTACCGTTCGGATTACACAGGGACTAGAGGCACGCTAACGTGCCGCGATTCCAAATGTTAAAGGCAACTTTAAGTTTGAATACCTTCAGAACGGCTTACTCTATGAAAAAATATATTAAAACTTTTGTGTAGAGCGTTCAATTTCCTACCAAAATAATTTTTCAGTTCGTTTTTACAATGCTCAAATGTCAAGCTACAAAAATAAGAAAAAAGAAAAAAAAATTTCCATGTTATTTAAATGGAAAATGGAAAGTTAGGAACAGGCACCACTTAATGTTAATATTAAGAGCTCAAATTTTTAGAGGTTTCTTTTTTCACCTTCCTGAAAGTTTTTAGCCTGTTTTTTAGTTAAAAAAAAGTTGCTTAAAAATAACACACCCTAGTACTCATATTCATTTAAAAGTACTCAACGGTTTAGTTTTAATAGCGATTTTAAAAAGAGCTGTTGTAAATCTAACCTAACCACTCTTTAGTTTTACAACATAACAGTATCATTGCGAAAAATTCAAAGCAGTAGTTAGAATCATAAAATAACTACATAGTTATTATTTATTTACCATCTAAACTTAGTGAGCAAATGGAACAAGCAAACTAATCATTCACTGTAAATCGACTATACTATAACCATGAAAAAGATGTCGATTGGTGGTAAAATAAATCAACCGTAATAAATTGAATATTTGAAACCGCTAGGGATGTTTATTATTAATTATATTGTTACTACATTTAAGTCAATAGGTAGTATGCGTTGTAAAAGTTGTCAAAATAATCGTATCATCTGTTTGTGCCTACTGATATAAACTTTTAAGATAAACAGACCTACTTATATTTATAATTTATTAAATTAAATTTATAATGAATTATAATGTATTCTTAATATTAATTTGTTCACGTAAGTGCTATCTCAAGCGTGATTAATTAATTTTTCAAGAAACTTGTATGTAATGAACAGGTAATTAAATAGTCAATTTATGTGGACAAAATTAATTTGTTATAATACTGTAGCGAGTACGGCTCTGGATCTCGGAATGATGACTCATCGCCGATGAGTCATCGCCGGTGAGTCAGCGCTCGAGCGATCGAGAGCTATGTGGAGCTCGCTGGAATATTCGGGAACGTAGGCACTGAATATATAAGAAGGGCGCAGCATGGAGCAGTCACTCAAGCTTTGGTACTCGCGACGAAATAAATAAATATACATGCAAATAAATTCTCTAGTACAGTAGTGATATATAAATAAATAGTAGTTAACTGTTTAGTTAGTTTTATAGTTTTTTACTGTTTTAAGTGTAAATAAGTTATAAAAATAAATGGTTTAGTTCGTTAATAAACCAGTGCGTGTTTTAATTCACACTACGAACAGTTAAAAACGTTACAATACTTACAGCTTCAGTCGTTGCCCAATCCGAAACACTAAATACCACATAAACAGGAACTTTAAGTTTTTGTAAATCATATATAGGAGGATTTTTTGTACCATAATATTTATAGTTAAGTTGTCTATAGTTGTACTTTCTGAAATTTCCTAGCACCAGGTCAGCGGCATGATTAAGGATTTTCAATGAAGTGCCACCAGGAAGTTGGTTGAAGTAAACCGGAACAATTTCCTAAATTATATAAATTTTTAAATGCAATTTATTTGTTTTATTTTATAAAACCTACGGGTCCTAAATCAGTGTTTCGACCATAGAAAAGATTGTACAGTTGAAAGCAAAATCTCATTAAGGGTGGCGACTCAAGACAAAGTGTTCTCACTGCCTGTCTTAAAATACCTGCCTGGGAAACAATTCTGGTCATTTCCAGTCTTCTTACTGTGTCCTACAAAATGTAATTTATATAAATAGAGATTTAATACTATATTTAATATCAATTTTAAGTTTGATGAACGGCATTTTAGTCACGAGTTTTAATTAGGCACGAGCGAATCTTGCGAGCGATTGTTACCAGGTACAGCGACAGCGGTGTGATATAATCAGCCATCGAGGTTCACTATGGGTATTGCGAACTGTTCTGCCTACACTTCATAGCGGAAGTAAAAAATCATACTCCACTACAGCCCAAAAGGCATGCTTAACCAAAAACGTGATTGCGTTAATGCAGTTTCAAAAAGTGGTTTTCTCCTTAAGGTGTAGTGTCCACATTGTGGAAACTGGCCAAATACCCGTCTACTGTCCAAACGGTTGTATACTGTTATATACTTTATCTCCGATGAACACAAGGAAACATTTAATGCCAGTTTAATTTCTTAACATTTGACATCTGACATCTGACAACTGTCGAATTAATAATAAAGCGCCCTTTAGGCTGTGTCTAAAAAGCCCAATAGCCACTGTTGCTAACTTCAGCCTTCAATGTGGAAGTAGATAAAACATATTAATAAATAAATTAATAAAGAACCATAAGAAATAGTATATTAAAGAACTAATGTCATAAGACGTCATTTTATCGTCCATTACAAAACTCTCTCCTTCGTCGCTCGTTTAATAAATAGTCCGCGTGCGACAAAAGGTCTTAAGACATGAGTTCTTTATGCTATACTATCTATTTTGCAAAATTTTTATAAAAAAATTAATTTTATACCTTAAATTTGATTTGGTCGAATTTTACTTTAGATAGTTGGTATCACAGTCATTGGTTTGACAGTTAATGTCAAAATCGATTCGCCATGCCGTCCTAATTTACTTATTTTCAATAAGCGGCTATTAATGATAAAGAAGAAAAAAGGATTTTCTTAGGTGTTAAACAAAATTTATTGCCAGAAAAGTCTCGTAAGTACTAGAAAAATCACAAAAATGTTATAACCAATACACAAAATATTATGCTGTTTAAAGTATCCAAAACCAAAATTTTATCTATTTTGCCTTCATAATGACTTCATTATAACACCGCTTTCGGAATAGATTCTTTATTAAAAAGTTTAATAGTTTAATTTTTCCTATTTTTAAGCAAAGGACCCTAAGCGATATTACAGAGAATTTAAATGGATTATTTTACTGGACATTGGATTATTAGCGATTTCTACTTGAACATGATAAGCCTTTATTTTCACGAAAAATATTAAGGTCAAGCAGTTACTAAAAAGTATTTAAAAGTTTCTTTATTTAAAAGTTTTTAAATTTAACGGTTTTGTTTAATTTATTGGTTTACTCAACAGTATTTTAAATTACCTATTACAGTTTGCCAATGTGCATTTTTTTCAATTTTTAAATATCTTAAAACAATATTACAATAATACAAAAATACAATATTTACACGGCACAGAGAAAAGACTTAGTAAATTATTAATTAAAATGCATTTATTTGAACAGGGTTTTCTTGTACGAAGTAAAATTTTCTTATTTGTAGTAACTTCTCGTTTACTATAACAAATTACTTTTTTTGGTTGTAAAACAACTTATTGTTGTGATTTATTCTTTATAAAGAGATATTTATTTAAAGTCGCCGCGGCGAATGTTTTCAGTTGCGTCATCAATAGATATGGAATTTTAGTGTTATTACCTATTTGTCTATGCTAATCATAACTTCATGTGCAATGCCAGTGGCGGCTGGTGGATTTTGCATATGCCAAAAAAACTCTTTTATTTACTCCTACATTGACGAGCTATGGACACAGAAAATAAGCTGCGAATTTAAACCACAGAACATAAGCATTGACTTTATGGCATTTTAGTCACGGGCTAAAATTGAAAACAGTTGCTTTTAAGCTTTTTAGTCACGGGCTGAAGTTTTATTATAAATTGGGAAAAAGAGATTGAATTCGGGTGACAGTTGGTAGATGACAAAATTTAACAAATTGTTTTCATCGTATAGTATGCCACTTGTTTATAAACTTCTCTAGGCACTCGTTTTTATTAAACAATCGCCCGCAAGCTTCGCTAGTGCTTAATTAAACTTGTAAATAAAATGTAGTTCATAAAACTTGATAATACCTATATTATATTATAATATATTATAATATATTATAATATATTATATATTATAATATATTATTATATATTTTACGGATGTTTCATAGTTTTAGTAAGAAAAAACTTTTAGTTAAATGCAAAATAATAATAATTTGATATAGAATAATAAAAGTTGAAAAATTATTGGGAAGTAAAGCATAGCAAATGCAAAACGCAAGTGATGCTTGAAACCGCTGCACTCTGTTTACTTTTTGCGTATACTATATATATTATATATAAAAATATATAATTTGTTTTTTTTTTTATAAAAATACCTATTAATTCCAAGGCATGATAAATCAATTAATTCTATTTACCACAATCCAGTCTCCCATTGGTGCATACATTTTGTACGGTGATATCATATTTCCAAGTGAATAGGCCGGAGAAAGAAGTATAAATATTTTAAAGTTATTTTTGGCTTCCAATGGAAACTCAGTCCCATACATTAAAGCTAAAGATGTTCCCAAAGAATGACCTATATAAATTATTTTTTCTTTTCTGCCGGTTGCTTCCAATATCGTGTGAAATATTGCAGGAAAATCATAAGCCACTATTTCATCCATACTAAAACATTTTATAAGCAATTTAAATAAAATACTTTTGGTACACCCCGTATAAATTAAAAAATAAAAAATTACAAGTTTAATCCAAAAAAATTTTATACCATATTTATTTATATTTTTTGAATAAAAAAATACTTCAATAATAAGGAACTGTCCATTAAATCGTTATTATAATAATATATTTAATCCAATTTTGAAAGCCCTTAATTATTTGCACCATTATTTTAAATATAAGGTGTAATTTTAGAATACTTAATAAAAGGTTAATTCTTATAATTTTCTGTCCTTAACTACTTATCGCAACTTATAAAGGTAATATAATATTAATGTCAATAGGAAATGTACTTTAACTTGTACAAGCCCCTTATTATTGAAATAAACGTGTCAAGGGTAAAACAATTACAGTAGCCTAAATAACACTATTTGTTATATTAGGTTTAATATAAAAAGCTACCTGTGATCCCAGTATTCCTCATCGTCCACTGATAAATACATATGTTGTTCAGAATAATTATTAGCCCTGTAGTTTCCAAGCCATACATCATATCCTGCATCAGCTAATTGGAAAGCTAGAAAAAAATAAATGCAATTTATAAAACAATTGAGTTTGCTTGAATAATTTAAGTGAAACCTTTTTTTTTGTTTTTATTTCAATTTTTATAATTTTTAATAAAGCTTAACCCCAATTTTCATTTGAGGACATACTTACAGTACGTATTACTATACGTGAATATTAGCAATTTTAATTAGAAAAAAAGTTTTGGGCAGTTTATATAAAATTTACTCCCAAACAGCATTTTAAGTTTAAATAACTACAAATTTACTACTAAGTCAACTTTAAAGTATTTTTACGGTTAACCAAAACGGTTTTATAACGGTATAGATACGAAAAATTACAAAACTTGGGGAATGGTTTATTTCCTTATTTTACCCACATAATAACATTTTTGATCTACTAAGAGAATTACGTAATAAAAACAATATAAATACCACAAATTTACGTAAAAATAACGCTATAATTACTAACTGTTTGCTCTCTCTTTCTTAAACATTGATATTCGTAATTTCTTTGTTCTTTTAATTTATATTTTACAAAATGGTAGGTACTAATAGTAGTAATTACAAATTAATAAAGGCCACCCTAGAGTAAAATTAAAAAATATAACTTTAATTGTCAAAACCATTGATATTTTGCATTAAAACTCAAACGCACATTATTTTATTGATAAAAATAGGTATGACACGTCTTAAAAATTATATGCCCTCTAAATATTTTACGGTTTTAAGAAAAACTATTGCTTGGGTAAAAATTCAACAAAACTTAAAACCTACAAAATTTAAAAAATCTTTTAAAAATCATTTAGTTTTAATCATTTTTTAATAACTAAAACTTTTCTTATTATATTTTAGAAAGATATTCATGAAAAAATATTATATAAATGTTTAGATAAGTAATGGATGCCATCTTAAAAAACTCATTATGGCGGCCTAAAAAAAAAATTCCCGCAAAGTTTTATTTTTCACTTTAAGCTTATTCTTCCTTGTTTAGTCAATATTATTAGTATTTATTACCCACTAATAACCCTAAAATATACCAGGCGAATAGGAATTATTTACGGTTATAAAGTGGTCTTAATATCGTAAAATTATGACTTATGAGTAACATTTACCATTAAGTAAAAATTCTGACGTTAAAATTACCGTTAAATTTTCTTTTATGTTAAATACACTTATAAGTAATTTTCTTTCGTAAAAATTACGTCCCTCATAATACTTTAAAGTGTTGAAACTTAAGGGTTATTAAAATAGGTAAAAATAACATAAATAAAACTTATATTATAACTTTAAAAAAAGTTTTACTTCAAAGTAAATTTTGAAGGTTAATTTAACAAAATATTTACTTAAATTAAGTAATATTGCCTCAAAGCTCTACGCTTTTACTTAAAATGCTGCTTGGGCTGTGTTAATAGCAAATTAAAATTATATTTACTAATACAGGTTTTGAGAATAATACTAAAAATTTTTATAGAATTTTAATATGGAGTATTTATTTTTAATGTTTTAAATTATTTACAGCCTTTTATTCTTTTATTCTATTGTGCACATATTTAGTGTACTGGACTGTTGGAGCTTGCAAATTCAGTATTTCCAGCAAAATACAACCAATTTTATGAATAAAGTTAAAAACGTTAAAATAAAAACAAGACATAATAAAATAAAATAAATTACCATATTATGGTAATTTATTTTATTTTAGTCGAATATGTGTTTTTTTTAAATTATAAAATGAATTTAAATTTTGTTTCAAATATCCATTTGGATTTTATATTTTGTATTTCTTGTTGGTAGATACGACTATTATTTCGTCTTGTAAAAATATTCTTAGGTTCTCTCAAATATTTTGTGAGTAGTTCTTATTTAGGTTGAAAGACTTTTGTGAACGAATCGTTTTTTTACCATGGAATACATTGTGGAACAAAGAACGTGTATGTTGACAATCGGGCATACGAATATTTCAATTTTTTAAAAAGAGTGGAGAGACCAATCAAGACAACTTCTAAATAGTGATAAAAAACCACAAGAGGTTAAATTATTCCCGGAAATTTTTTCGAGCTTATGAATATCATGAGCGAGAAAAAATTTCAGGATTTATTTTTACCTCGCGCGGTTTTCGGTAAGAAAATTTCACATCAAATTGTATTTAAAATAAAATCATTTTATTTTATTGCATTTTTTGACTTTCAACAATGCCTATTTTTTTTCTCTGACAAGACTCCACCATGATTTCCACTTATTGTAGTTGCACGGAAATACCATTTTAAGACTTAATTTTACATAAACTTTGAGTGGTACAACATTGATATTTTGCGTTTTTATTTAATTTTTTGTGTACACTTTAGATGGTGTGAATAACCTGCGGCAGCAAACATATTCAAAATTGAAAGTACCTACAAAATAAAAAAATGCTAAATAAAATGGTGTATAAATATTATTCTTATATTATCTGCTCTCTTAAAATGAATTAGTCAAAAATAACTAATTATAAGTCATATTTGACTAATTGTCATAGCGAAAAAGCAGTCACTAATAATTAGTCAAATTCTACTGAATGAAATAGTCAAATTAGCAGATTTAAATTTAAAAAAGTTTTGACCCAGCCGGGGATTGAACTCAAGTCGGTCACTTGTCAAGCTGTTGTCATAACCAATTTGGCTATCAGTCACTCTTATAAAAATCAATTTTATTTGTCAATAAATATTGTTCATAATATTTTAAAGTTGAATATATTATTTGTAGCCTTTATGCATTCAACTCAAATAATATTTTCTTGTTGGCCGCAAACGATTAAAGAAATTAGTTACTTTTAATTCTCAGAGATAGTCAAAGATGGTGACTAATCTTAAATTAGTCAAACTTTAACTATTTACGTAGTAAAAAATAACTATTTAAAAGTAAAAACGACAATTTTATTAGTAAAAAATGCTGGTACTAATTTAAATAGTAGAATTTTGACTATTTCATTTTAAGAGAGTGACATAGATATTTAATTGATTCAATTCCAAGTCCACCTTTTTCTCCTTTAGGGATAAAGGAGGTGGCAGAAGAATAGATAAAACATTTTATCTATTTAAATGAAATGAATCAAAATTAAATAATGAAATTAAAACTAAAATTTTCAAAAAAATTATTTTGTTATTACGTCAGAAAATTTCCAATTTAATTCGTTTTTGGGTTACCTACTCAAGCGAAGAAAAATCCACAAAAATACGTGTTGCTATGGTTACCTCTAAAAAACCATTTTGATTGGTTAAAAATTTCGGGTGTGGAAATATTCTTTAATATATTAAACAATCAGATGTGCGTATGAAAGGTGTTCTGCTCGACTTGTACCAAAGTCGATTTTTTTAAAAAAAAAGAGCACCTTTTTTGTGGGGTCGCGGTGTAGGAGGTGTGACCTCCCAACATTTTCCGAGGTTCCGATAATATAATCCAATTTTTTCATTGATTGGAAAGGAAATTTTCTGTGAATGTATTAGTCGAAAATCGGGAATGAATAAAATATCTTTTTCTACGACCACTATGTAAAAGTCACTTTTCATGATGGCATCGTTGCTTAGAAAATGAATCTTTTCATTGGAAAGGCAAAACACGAATTTAAAGTGACATTTCTGTGTGAAAAGTGACAGGTCTGGGTGAAAAGAAATTAACAGCATCGTTTGACATTCAGCTGTCAAAAAAGTATTTAAAAATAATAAAAAATAAAAGGGTCGCAGAAAAAACATTGTGTTATACTTGTGAGAAAAGCTTTTTTCAAGATCGTGTTAATGCACACTCGTATGAAAGTAGAGCAGTTTTTGAGATATAGTGAATTCCATATTATAAGGAAAATTGGCTATATCTCAAAAACTGTTCTACTTTTAAAACTTTTGACGACATGTTCGGAATTGACGAGAATTATTAGTGGCTGGTTTTTCGCTATAACAATTAGTCATTTTTGACTAATTCATTTTTAGAGAGTAGTAATTTCAAAAATAAATAGACAGTTTAGATATTAATCAATATACAATCAACATCGCTGTATTTGGTAGATATGAAACCATGCCAATTTTTCTGTTTCCTAGACTGTCGCTCCATGGAACACGTGTTAAAACCTTAAGATCGTTAATAAAAAAGATTTGATTGATATTAATGAGGATTACTTTCAACTAACCATTTGTGTTATTTTTACAATTTCCGGTATTTTTGGGTATTTAAAATTTTTATCTCAGTAACTTTATTTGCTTTAATAGAACAATCACAAACCTAACGAATCTTTTCCGATTCCTATAAAGTTGGCACACGTTGCGACTAAACCATGTTGTAAATACACTGGATGAATCCTGGCATGTGGATCGCTTAATTTATGACTAGGTATCCTAAATATTGTTAAAATAAATCCATCCTGTGTTCTAACTTTATACTCCTTTACATCGTATCCCATTACACGTATTAAACCAGGCTAAAAAAAAAATAAAGCAAATTAACACTAAAATTTTATTTTATCAAACATAATCTTATTAAATTAAAAACTAATTTATATAATATATAATAAATTAGGTCCTAGCCTTTTTTTACTTGTGATATCAAAAAATTGGTAGGTAGGCGCCTTAAAAGAATCCTATAGATTCTCCTCATCGCAATTTTTTATTTTTACATTAGTCTGGAAAAAATAATACAGGGTGACCCGAAAATGTCCCGAAAATAGTGTGGAAAACTCAACAAGCGGTTTCTAAAGACAAAATGGGAAAAAAACCGCATATAAACATAGGTCGGCAAATGGCTCCTAAGGGAGCTACAGCCTCTTAAAAAGGCGTCCCTGAAGATGGATTTTTATTATTATTTCCGAAACAATTTGATATAAAATAAAGAAATTTTATAAGCTTACTTGACTTTTTATGGTGAATTTAAAAATTAAAACAATATTTAAAAATTTTATTTATTAAACAAGGACTGCGTAGGGTATTTTTAGCACCAACTTTTTAGTGTGCAATTTTTTTAAGTTCTTGTTAACTGAGTTAACATCGATAAAATGCATCATTTACGAATAAAGTTTAAATACTAAATTTTAAAAATAATATATTTTTTTCTACCACCTTTAAACGCCCATTATCGTACATGTGGAAATAGGCATGTTTCCACCATTAAAAACCTTGCCTGGAGACTTCACTGTAAAAAACTGCTTCTATAATATAGAATATATATCGGATTTAAACAGTGATTAGTCCATTTTCAAGGGATATTTTTCGATTTACACATAGAAATTTGACACTTTAACCAGCGCGCCGCTAATACAGATTGCCAAATTAGAATGGTTACTTTATTTAGATAATAATAAGTATAGTAATAAGTATTTGTAGAAAGAGTATAGTATGCAACTCGTTTATAAACTTTTTTAGACACTCATTTAATTATAATAAATTTAACCAGAAATTTTAATTAAAAAATACATGTCCCGAAAATACATTATTTTATTTTTTGAAATTTGTAAACAATGTTTTTGACTGATTAATGGATTAGGCAATGGAAGTCAACAAAACCCTTTAAGGGGCTGTATGGCCTTAGGGGCTGTTTGCCGACCCACCATTAAAGTCAGTGATGTAACCGATACATTTTTTTCGGTGTTTAGATACAGATACTCTTTGGCAGATGTATCTGGGTACAGATACCGATACATTTTCCCAAAAGTATCTGGGCACAGATACAGATACATTCAAAAAGTATCTAAGTTTCCAGATACTATCTGTTAAAAAAAACTTAAAAATGACAAAGAAAAAAATTGTTTGGACCTTATAACGCAATAGATAATTATGAAAACTATAAAATAGATGTCTAATGGATATCCAGTAGGGTCGGACATTTATATATCCAATGGTTATCCAGATATCCAGGATATGTATATCCTCGATATCCAAGGAGTATGTCCACTGGATATATACACTGTTTCAAATATCTGTGGTGTAAAGAGTAATCTTAAAATGGTGTCAAAATCCAACACTAAGTGGTGTTAATATAACACCATGAATTATGGTTATATACAGCAAACACCAAAACGGTGTTTATCTAAAAATATTTGAGAAGTGCACCTACACAGAAAAAAAGGAATAGTTCATTTAACTATATTAATTTAGTTGACCCATAAGTATTTATTTTTGTATTTTTTTTATTTTTATCAACTGTGGGAAGGTTAATATAAACAAAGATTAGTTTGACGATACTAATCCAGATAGTTATATTTTTTTAATTGGTTAAATTAACCCAGAATACTTAACTAAATATGTTGTTTGTAAAATAAGAGTTACTTCAACCTAAAGCACTCTGTTAAAACGATTAAAACAATTTTCCGTGCATTCCCGGTTGCATAGAGTGTACCGATCGCGGCAAAGGCGATGTGGATCACGTGATGTTCTTAAATCTCGCCTCTGTTCACGTACATTAAGAGTATAAGCTCAGGTAGTCCTTTGATTTGGTGTGACACTACAAGTTGTTCGATACTAAAGAGACCTTAAATAGGTGGAAACAGATGTCAATACTTGAAGTATTTTAAGTTAGTGGAACGCACTAAAAACATTATCTCTAGCGAGTTGAAAGTTCAATTTTCTGGAATAATACTTTAGTATACTGGTAATATACTAGTAATGCGTCAAGGAACTTCCTGTTCCCTTTTTTTTCCCTTTTTTCCTTTTTTCTGTGTAGTATGATTTAATTTGACCAAAAACACAGAATATTTCACACTGAAAAGGAGGTCAATTTACACCAGGTAAAATTTATTTTAATACTGTGTGAAAGTTAAATTAACACTATTTTAGTATTTGAATTTACACCGGACCAACGAACCATACCATTTTGGTTTGTATCGATATAGACCATGTATGGTGTTAATTTGGGGTTAAAATGGTCATGAAATTTTGAACAGTGTATTGGATGTAAATGTTCCGTGTGTTGTTGCAATCAGGTTGGGTAAAATAAAATGTATCTTGTATCTAAGGATCTAGATTCTTTTAAAGGGATCTAGATACTAAATTACATCCTGATTTTTTATGTATCTCGATACATTACATCACTGATCAAAGTTCACTTCCTATTTTTGGCCCTAAAAACTGCTTGCCCACTATTTTCGTAACACCCTGTATAACAAATAAATATAAAGCTTAGTTCCATACATATTTTGATAGGGAATTAAATGCACTATAAAAATTGTATTTTATATATTTTCTAAAACATAGTAGGTAACTCACAGAAAAGTTAGGATTTTGAAATAAGTAGTACATAATAGTATATTACGCAACAAGTGTGGGAAGTGGCAAATTACGTATGAGTGGAAAAAGTTGCGCAGGAGCGAAGCGAGTGCGCATTTCCACGAATGCGTAATTTGCCTTCCCACACGAGTTGTGTACTATACTTTTTCTACGACCACACTCTGTTCGCCTTAAAAAAAAATAAAAAATAAAAACTCCCAAAAATTTTAATTTATTTATGCTAATGAACCACTTACATTTCTTTATAGTAATTATTAATGGTAACTGTACAATTATTAATGTAAGGGAAGGATTTGCATTTTCTTTATTACAATTGACAATTATACTATCGTTGTTTACCGACTGGTCCACATTAATAGTTTCAGAATCATTAAATACAGAAGTTTCTCCACTTTTTTTTATTGCAATTGGCTAGTATACTATCAATGTTTCGAGCCGGATATACATTAGCAGCAGTTTCAGATTTATTAAATATATTTTTTTATAATTCTATGTAGTTTATTACAACATTTTTGTGTTCAAGTTTCATCGCCGTACACTGACAGTCGTCAAATATTGACAGTTCACAGCAGCTTTACCAACATAACCTTAATAATATAAACAAAAATCCCCAGAAAAAAACAAAATAGACAGAAAAACCCTAAAAGTGTGTTTTTTTTATTACAATTACGCACGTGTGCGTAATGACTAACTTTCAGTTATTAAGACTTTTACTGTAATGATCAAATTACATAGTGGTCGTAGAAAAAAGTTTTTTTATAAATGAAACCGTTTCAAATATAATCGCAACTAAAGTTATACCGACTGTAACCATTTTTTAATAACTGAAGACACTTAAAACCCTTATTTGTCATATTAATTATTACGTTACAACATTTTTATAAATTAATTATTCAGGAAAGTTTCAAAAAATACTTGTTTTTTAGCTACGTGTCCTAATCACTAATCCATACGGGATAAACTTTTTATTGAGCAACACTTATTATTCTGCGAGCGCGACTATCTATCGTTACCTATTTGATTAAAAATTTTTCATAAAAACGCTTGTACACGTAAACTGTAGTTTTTTATTCAAAATCATATACTTATAATTTTAAATTGTTTTCCCTTACCACTTTCAATTTTAGATGAAAAAAGTGGGGTTGTTGTTTAAGATAAATGTGCATAATGTGGAAAGGGAAAATAGTGTGGGCAAACAATTTAAAATAATAATTTTAAATAAAAATTTAAAAATAAAGTGTGTGAGTGTTTTTTATAAAAATCTGTTCTCATCGTATAACGATTTCTATTTCATAAGAGAACCTCAGTGTAGCTATACTACACGTAAACTGTGTTTTTTTTTATTCAAAATCATATAATTATAATTTTAAATTGTTTAGCCCTACCACTATCAATTTTTCAATCGATGAAAAATAGTGGGGACAAACAATTTAAAGTAATAATTTTAAACAAAAATATAAAGTTTACGTGTCTAAGCGTTTTTTGTAAAAATCTTATTGAATCATTTGTGTTTGTCCTATTGTGTATTAGTCCTTCGGAGGGGACTTTAAGCCCGCGGTCCGTTCCTACCCCTAACCCGCACAAGCCATTTAGTTGGCTTATGGGACTTCTTAAGAAGTAAGGGTGGAACTAAAAGAGCACTGTTGTATATAACGAATTTTATTTCATGTGTCCTTTATTACAACTTAATAGTTTTATTAATTGTGCGTTTAAAAATTAACTTTTTAAATGTAAAGTTGCGTTTGCAGTTTAATTACATTACTGTATTTTTTAAATAAAATAGCATAATAACATACTTTACAATATGTTATAATGCACATATTAACCTTCGTGGTCAAAACGAAAGTAACTGATTAAATAAATATGGGTTAATCCAAACAAAAATGCAAGCTCTGTTTATAGAAAATTAATATATTTCATTTAACTGGTTGAGGGTTAAATGCTTTGAAACTTTTAAATTTATTAGGTTTTACTTATTTTAATAGGTACAGTACTAAAACTCTAAAGTACTACTTTTGGGATAACATATTAAATTTGTTAAACTTTAATTAAAAATCATCCAATCCCAATCACAAATTGTAAAAAAGGTTTATTTTATTTTTTGATTGACCGGTAGAAACTAAAATTTCAGCTTTAAAAACTTTTTTTTCAAGCGTACAATAATTTTCATTTTATAATACTCGTCTATATACGCTAAAAAAATATCGGGTTTTCGCAATGCGAGCGCCATCTGGTGGACTTCGATAGCATTGTGTGAATTTAAAAATGTCAACAATAATTTAAAGCATACGAAGTGTAAATCATTTTTAAATAAATAGGTAGTTTTTTCACAAAAGAGGGGAAGGCAGAAGTCTTAAATGTTGTTCAATTGCACAGCTAAATCGATTAAGAAACTCAACGCTTAAATGCTCATATAGTTACGTTAGTGTGTGTATTTTATCTAAGGGATCATGGTGAATTATTGTGTTTTTAATTGTAAATAAAATTCAAGAACTACTTAAATCGTTGCATTTTCATGTTTTGCCAAAGGATCCAATTCGGTAAGTACATTGTTGGTGCAGAATTAACTAATGATAACTTTATCTAATATAATTTATATTTAAGGATCGACATTTTTAAGAAATTAGTACAAAATAATTTTTGCACAAACATAACCTTAAAATCAACCATTTTTATATTTGAGTTCTCTAAAAAACGCCAAACAACAAAATATACCTACTAGTTCATGGCAACATAATAAATATTATATTATAATACATAATATAATGGTATTTTACCGTTGAATGGAGCCTTTCTTAATCAACTCTTTTAATAATGCTAAATGCTGTTTAAATTTAGACGACTTTTACTGAATTGAAATGTTTACACTTTTTACGTTAATCATTACTAAAATGTGTATTTATTGTATCTAATAGATACAATTTATATTTACAGGGACTGTATAAAATTCATTCGAATTAACACTGTTTATTGGAAAACCGGTAAAAACTCAACCCAGGATACACCCAACAAAACAACTCGTTCCACGGTTTCTTTTCCGATATTTTTTAACATTTTCCGGCTTTATTCTCAAAAACACTCGTTTGTAACACACGCTTTTGACAGCTGATTATCAAAAGTTGGACTTTTCAGCCGAGTGGTGGCGCTACTAGCGATGCTTCTTTAGTGTATAGAAATACTTTATATGAATACTAGTTCAAAAGACAAATTATTAATAATCTCCGTACAGAAATAAAGCTTAACCTAAAAATGATGGGACAGAATCTTAATAAATTATTTAATCAAATGCTTGAAGAAAAATAGTATGTAAAAACTGGGTGGCGAAAGCTTATTAATTGCCTCGGACAGAATATACTATCTCGTCCATGGCATGCCTTGGCAGTGAAATGTGTGCTTTCTCTGATTTTGGCGATGACTGCATATTTATTGACGATTTCGGACGATGTTTCATTCGCAAGTTGGCTCCGCTTTTTAATATTTGGCAACACTGCTTCGAATTTGTATCCGTATACGGGTTATAGTAGAGACCACGTTGCTCCAGAGTTATATTATACTTTGTGAATTCAATATTTTCATTTTAGATACGTTACGTAATATTTGAAAAAAAAAAGGTGTCAAAAATGACAGATTTTATGGCACTGCAAAACTATACTCTAGACGGTCTAAAATGTCGTTACGTTAAATGCAAATATGCATATGTATATGCTTTTTAAAATAGGCATACATATAATTTACATATGCATGTTTTGCATTTATACTAGGTATATTAAAAAAAAATTAAATGTTTTTAATTTTAATTGTTTAGTTAGTAACATGCGACACACATAATTTTATATTATGTATCAGGTTTTATAAACGCCATTTTAGTAACGAGTTTTATTAGGCACGAGCGAAGCTTGCTAGGCATTAAAAATGAGTGTCTAGAGCAGTTTATAAAACAAGTTGCATACTATACTCTATGACGAACAATTTAAAGCCAATTTTATTAGTAAGACATCGTCGTTCGGATTTAACTTCACTTTTCTCCAATTTATAATAAAGCTAACTTCAGCCTGTGACTAAAATGACCAAGAGTTACTGTGGCTAAATGCAGCCCATGACTAAAACGCCATAAAGACACAGCTAATTAATGAAAAAGTATATAATAGTAAATTATGTATCAATTTTGATAAACGCCATTTTAAACACAAATTTAATTTAGGCACGAGTGAGTGCTTAATTAAATGAGTATCTAGAAAAGTTTATAAACTAGTCACATACTATACTTATTCTACGACAAATACTGTTATCTAAAAATAATTTAAATAAAATATTCTTTTATATAGTGACATCTATAAAACAATAGAGTAACCAACTTGGAATCTGTATTATGTCAAATTTTTATGTTTAAATCGAAATGTATCCCTTAAAAATGGACCGTTTAATCCGAAATAGAAGCAGTTTTTTGTTAAGTAAAGAAATTGTTTATTTGTACTCCACAGTGCAGTGTTCACCCGAAATTTAGTTAAACTAGTTTACTGCCGGCAAACTTAAAAAGTCAGTACAATGTTATATAAATTTTTCAAATATTGGCGTTGAGAACCCATTTAATACTTTTGTATTTTTGTATTAAGATAATATAATAATTTTTACATTTAGTATTATTTTACAAGAAGGGCACTTTGTAGTCAACTAACTTAAAACTAACTTCAGTCAGGACATAAAGCCACAACTTATCAATGTATATTTAAAAGGTATTGTGAGAACATGTAAGATGCATACCCAAGAACATATAAATAATGTGTAAATATACAATATATTGTATACATCCAATGTATTATTTTAATTTAATAAATGAATTATTTAACTTTTATTTTAAATTATGCAATTTTAAATACGCAAAATGGGCAAAATAAAATTTAACATTTAGACCTACAAATTCTTTAGTTAAAAAATGTAATTTCCTACCACCAAAATTAGCATTCGTTTTAAACAATTAATTCAACATTTTGGATTCTTTATTGCATATATTCCTATTTTTTAATTAAAAAAAATTAAATATTAAAACTTACAGCATCATATTCTGCTGATGGATCATACCAACAATTCGTATTATTTTTAAGCGTATAATAATCCTTGAAGGTGGGACACACATTGCGCTCGAGAGCATCAACAGAAAATGTTCTGAACCAGAAGCACCACACCAAAAAACCCACTAATCCCAACATGTTTACACAATCTGAGGCCTATTTTCAATTCGCCAGCATATATTTAATAAATAAATTAAATGAGAATAGTTCAAGAAAAGTCCTTGAGTTACGTGCATTTAATAAAACAAGGGCAACCCATTTACTCGGGAAAAATTTGTATCCTTAATTAAGTTTCATAACAAATGCAAACTTATTTATAGCAACTTAAACTATTGTGGTTATTGAACTAATTGTAAAAAAAACGATTGTTAAATGAATAAGAAATATTATGTTTTTACTTTTACAAATCATATACCTATGTGGTAAATTTTTAAATAATTGACTTCATCCTGAGTCAGAATTCCTCAAGTATTACCATATATTAAATTTCCAGTCTATCTAGAATTTCCAATTTAACATTTTATGTTTAGTTTAATTATTTTTAGCAAAATTAAATTTATTTTGAAATAAATAATTTACCAGCAAAAAAATGTAATTAAAAAATAAATTTAAATTTAATTATAACCACAAACTACTTTATACTTCAAACACTATAGTTCAATACTTTATGTGTAGTCCCTGTATATTAATTTGGATATTTTATTTATTTAATTTTTTACCTATAATTTTTATTCTATTATACATATGGTTGGGTCATTATACTTTTTAGCCCCATCTACTTTTAAAAACCAAATATTTTACATTTTCATATTCATTGTGACTTTTATTTAGGCAAACTAATGTTACTCTCATTAGTAAAGTTATTTTTATGTTTAAATATCGTAGCGATAGCGATAGCAGTGCAATGTGACAAAAGAGACGAAGGAGACATTTTTCACAATAAAATATCTGACACAATAAATGCACATAAAACCGAGCATAAAACATTACATTAATTAAAAAGAAAGAAATGGGTTTATATAACATGAAAAAGAAAATTAAATACTGCAAATACTTACCGAGTAAATACCGTGACAAAAGATAACCCTCAAAAACACACGCTGCTTGTTTGTAACGCACAAAATAACAATAACGATACCATTGCCTGCAGCGGCGCCATCTCGTGTCAAAGTTATAAAGTACATGGGTTACTGAGTTCTTTTATAAGTAATGTTAAACTGCAGTATATTTTATAACAAAGCTGTTGTTATTTAGGTGGTTTGTGAGGAAGTAGACATTAAATATAAGGGCAAGGTTTGGTCACGCTTAAAAAATTATTCACATAACTTTTATCACATTCTTTTGTAATACTGAGGAGCTACTTATTTGTTATTTAATTTAAGTTTTAAAATTCTGTTTTATAAAAAACCTATGAAATATATCCAAGTTTTCAGAATTGCAATATGATGGGGACATAGGGTTATAGAGTGTGATGCTAACTTTCAAGCTTAATTAAGACATTACATTTTTTTTTTATTTATTTGAAAACTGTTCTATTAATTTTTGTTATTTTAAGTTATTTATGAATCTAGTTCTATATTAGCTATACAGCTGTCTCAATTGATTATTTGTTTAATAAGAAATGTTAGGGACAACTGACAAATGGGAGAGCCTTAATAGTATAATGGCCCAGTTTTAAAAGTTTTCCATCACTTAAAATCTGCAATTAGGTTAGTTTAGTGCACCGTCTTATATAGCCAATAGCCAAATTTTAATAGAAAAAGTGACTCCACTATTCTTGCTAAATTCAGGTGGCGCTTTGAGAGACCACGGTGAAACATAGAACTAATACTTTCTATGCGGTAAGATGAAGTACTCACATATTTAAATATGTGGAAGTGCTATGTAGAGATAACCTAAAGGGACCTTAACGATCATAATTCAAATATCGATTATTGGACCTATCCTTTCTTTGAAGCGCGTCTCATATAAAGTTATTTTATTAATTACAATTAATTCAATTATATTTTACTTGTTCTTATATAACAATTTTTTTTACTTCCCTTAAACAAAATGTCTCCGGGGAAAATACATATGAATATTTAATAACGTTTCAAACAATGTGTGTTTTATTAACATACACATTCAATTCGAGCAAGTTTAAGTCCTTGTCTCGACATAAGTAATATATTGCGGTGTATTGGTTTATTTTTTTATAAAATGCCACGATATTGTTGTCAGTTATTTTTCTACTTTTACTAATGCTGAATTTATATCTTTGAATGCTGGTTTATAAAGACTTGAAAGTACATATTAAATGAACGAATCACCATCTTAAAAATAGTGTTGTTGTGCCTTAATCTTGCAGTGGTACAGTCGAGGGTCTCAGAATGGTTCTGCTGTAATAAGTTGAGTCTTAACCTGTATCAAATTTTAAAAAATGATTTGTTCACAAAAAACATAAATGTAATTAATAATTAAATAGTATAAAATTTTTGGGCAACCACTTAGACCCAAAATTAACTTGGAAATGAAGTTGCACCGGCTCAGTAAAAATTTCTTTTTAATCCGGTCCTTCTCGTATAGTGTTTCTCAAGAAGATCACACCAAAATATTTCTTTTGCAGCAATAATAATAATAGCTAGACTCAAATATAGGGCAGAATGTAGGGATGCATTAAAGAATTGGGCATAGTGACATTGCCCTACATAATAATTTTTTTTATAAAAAAGTTAATTTATCAGGGTCGTACTCCTCAAAAGTAGATCCAAATATCGATGTCAATCATTTTTGTTTGAAATATGTGTTTTTTAAGTTGCAAACAATGGATTTACAATAAAAATAAATTTCATTAAAACTAATCAAAACTTAACAATAGGTTGCCTATATTTAAGATTAGTTTATAGTTAGTTATTTTAGTTTTTCATAAGTTTTGGGTTGGTTTGTATTAGTTAGGTTAAAATTACTCTTAGTTAATCTTAGCCTTCATTATATAGGTTTAAGTTTGCCTTAGATTAGTCTCCCTTAAAATCCAAATTATACAGATTTTAGATCATTTTAAATTTTTAATATTTTTTTTCAACATTGTTTTTAATAGGGCCAGATTAGTTCATAAGATTAGTTTTAGTTAAGCTAAGGCAACTTTTGGTAAAATTTAAATGTATTTAAGTATACCTTTTTGAGTTAATATTAGTTCATTAAAAACAAGTTTAAAATAAATAATAAAAAAAATCCACTTGTATATTTTTACTAAAAAAAGAATTTGTGAGATACAGCCCTGATAAATTATTTTTGCTATAATAAAATAAATAATAATTTATTGGGGAATATTATAATTTAGGTTGTTTATAAATAAATGCTTTAAATATACGAAAATTTAAAGTTTTAGAGGAAAAAAATATTCAAACGTGTGTAAAAAAATTCACCTTCTAGAAATATAAAATAAAATAAAATGTCTAGTTTTCGCACTTTTGGGTTAAACGCGTTACACCTTGTTTGATGGATTAATAAAATTGTTTATTGCTGTTTATAAGTTAAAAAGTATTTTATGGCATTCGTTTTATTGAAACACACAAAGTTATTTACTGATATTTTTAAAATGGCTCTTTTATCGATGTTGAGTTTTATTAAAAAAATAATTATCCTTTTAAAATTGCACTCGTATCTATTTATTCCCTATCATAGTTTATCTACCTTCCCTACCTTTCCTAAGTAGTATACATTTTAATAAAAAAAAATAATTTAATTTTTAACTATTTTAAAAATTGTAATTATCCAATACAGAAATCGAGACAGAAATAAAGTGCTGTCGACTTTGAAGTTTCCGCATAAATTAATTAAAAATGATCCTAAGTGCAAATCCATTATTTATTTTTTTAATACGTTACCTAAATTCAGAATGTTATATCTTTTAATTTTTGATTTGGCATTTAATGGATAATTTTAAAATAAAAATAATTTAAACCTTAAGGTTTTTTATTAATTAATAATGACAAAGTATTTGAGGCTGTTAAAGGTACTACGTTTAAATTTTATGTTTAAAAGCTATACTAGTATATAACAATATAAATATAATACATTTAATTATTTTCAAAAAAGAAATAAAAAAACAAATAATAAATATTTAATTTTAATATAAGAATACCATGAAAATAAGAGACATAAATATTAAAATAATATGTACATTTTTGTAAAAAAAATTATTGTTTTAAAATTTTCGCTTTTTTTCTATTTGGAATTTTTCGATCATCTTTATCAACGGTTCAGCAACTAATCTTCTTGAGTTTTTTCCAAAAAGAAAATCAAAATGATTAAAATTAAGCTTATTAATCTCTATTCGTCCATATCTCACATGGTTTGATAAAGTCATATACAGTTCCATTGCATCCTACAAAATCCAAATATTTGTTTTCGTTAAAACATATACCGTGTGTTTTAAGACAAAAATTTAGTTACAATAGTGTACCTACATCTTTAGATGTGGCCCAATCATGAGCAGAATATGCCAAAATGACAGGTATATCTATTTTTGAAACATCATACTCTGGAGGCTCTTCTGTGCCATATTTCATCATATTTCGGCCGCCATAATCAAACTTCTTAAAATTTCCTTTTACGGCTTCGGATAAGTACGTTAAAGTTTTAAATGACGTCCCTGACGGAAGTTGGTTGAGTAAAACTGGAATTGTTTCCTAAAAGTTTTAAAAGTTATATTCTAGAAATGCATATTGTAAATGTTTTATTTCATGACACAATTGTATGATGGAATTTACAGGGGTTTTATTTATATTTTAATATTTAAAAACAAAACCTACATTTTATTTGCATTGTTTATCATTATATTTTTATGAACCTTTTTTACTTCGATTGTACGAACACATGAATTTTGAATGTTTGTTGGGAGTTGAGTGGAGTGGTATTCTGTGTTTTTACTGGATAAGTCATCATGAATTTTGGCTTAATAATTTTTTATCAGAAGTTTAATTCACATTTTATTTATACTTTTTATTTTTTAAGCAGGGATTTTCAAAAATTTTAAAATAATTCTAATCTTTTATAAATAACATTCTTTAACTAGCTATTTAAATTCCATTGACTGACTGACACATGGCAAAACTTGCAGTAAATATTAAGAATAAAAGTTACCTTAAACTTACACATTAGTTTAATACACAATTTTTTATAATATAGGGTGTCCGAAAGATCATCTATATGTGAGTGTTATAATATAAAAATTGCTACACGCTTGGCATTTTTTTTATTTTTTTTTAGTGAAATGGGAGATAAATAATCAAATATTGTTGTTTGTTGTGAATAGAGCCTTTTCCTTATAAAAAAATAATTCATTGATAGGTATCTAAATATTTAAAAAAAAAATCATAGTGACAATTACGGTAAAAACACATAATTACACTTCAGCATTAAAAACAATACATGGGTAAAAGTGAAAAATTAATAGTACATTAAAAACAAAAATATTGGCGCTTATTTGAGCCCTTTATTAAATTAATATTAAGGTTTGCCTCAATTCATTTGTTGTTTTTCCATTTCAATACACAACACGGGAATTTTTATTTTTTTAATTTTGAATTCTTATAACTTTGGAATGGTTTGTTTTCGCAACACCCAAGCCAGAAGTTTTATAGACAATTTCACGCTCTACAAAAAACATCTGAAGGTCAAAGTTCTTCGGATCAACCGTTTCAAAGATATCAGCGATCAAAAATATCACTAATAAAAAATTTCAAATATTTCCAAATAAAATACAAAAATATATCATATGCCATATTTATATAATTTTTTATGTAAAATCACTTTAATTCTGTTAATCTGAGACTGCAAACTTTTTTTTTATTTTTATACATAAATATATATATTTATATATATATATATATATATATATATATATATATACATAATGTATATACAGGGTGTTTCAAATATGTATATAAATATAGAGGGTGTCCCGAAATTGGGGGGCCAAACTTAAACAGTGCATTCTTCATAGAAAAGTAACACTTTTTTGTTAAATAAACATGTATCAAAAAATGCCCCCTAACGGAGCTACGGCCCCCTGAATAGGAGCCTAAGAGAATAGTTTTTTTAAAACTATTTCTAGAGCGTTAAACATAAAGAAATGAAATTTTGGCACAATGGTAATTTTTAGATGCTGAATCAAGATATAAGATTAAAACTGTTAAAATTTAATCATAGGCGTAACATTTGGGGGGGAAAGTTATAAAAATAGCCCCAACTTTTTTACGAGATAATATTTTAATTTTTTTTATGAAATTGTGAAAACTTATAGTTTTTACGAAAAATAGGTAGTCCTGATTTGAATCGCTCAGATGCACCATTTTCGAGAAAAATGCATTTATAAATTACTCTGCATATTTTCGTTAAAATTTTATGTTAAAATTTGGAAAATCGCTCCATAATAAAAAATAAGAAAAATCGAGCCAAAAAATATTAACTTAACTATAAAAATAAATGTAAAGTCAGCAAATAACCCAAATGTCACTTTTGTCCCAAAGCTTTTTAATGAAAATATTAGAAATTATGCTAATCATAGTAATTTAAATTGCAATTTTCTCGAAAATGGTGCATCTGAGCGATTCAAAGCAAGAGTACCTATTTTTCGTGAAAAACTATACATTTTCATAATTTTATAACAAAACATTAAAAAACTCACTCTGCAAAAAGTTGGGGCTGTTTTTGTAAATTTGCCCCCTCAAATGTTACGCCTATGATTAAATTTTAACAGTTTTGATTATAGATCCAGATTCAGAATGTCAAAATTACCAAAGTCCCAAAAATTCAGGTCTTCATGTTCAACCCTCTAGGAAAAGTTTAAAAAAAATGATGCTCTTAAGCTCCTATTTAGGGGGGCGTAGCACCGTTAGGGGGCATTTTTTGATATATGTTTATTAAACAAAAAAGTGTTATTTTTCTATAAAGAATGCACTGTTTAAGTTTGGCCCCCTAATTTCGGGATACCCTGTATATAAATAAAAAAAACGTTTACAGTCTCATGTTAACAGAATTAAAGTGATTTTACATAAAAAAAATAATATAAATATGGCATATGATATTTTTTTTGTATTTTATTTGAAAATATTTGAAATTTTTTATTAGTTTTATTTCTGATCGCTGATATCTTTGAAACGGTTGATCTGAATAACTTTGACCTTCAGATGTTTTTTGTAGCGCTTGGGTGTTGCTAAAACAAACCATTCCAAAGTTATAAGAATTCAAAATTAAAAAAATAAAAATTCCCGTGTTATTGAAATGGAAAAACAAAAAATGAGGAAAACCTTAATATTAATATTAAGGGCTCAAATAGGAGTGAACAATTTTGTTTTTTAATTTACTATTAATTTTTCAACACCATTGGAAAAAAAATAATTGTTAATTTTTTTGAAACATCCTAATATCCATGGATCTTTGCACCACAAGCTGCAGCTTCTGGTGCACTAAGATATTTTTTGCACCAATCGACACGAGCATTTTTTAGGTGATGGTCAAACTATGCGGAATAAAACGCGAATACATCTTTTTGACGGATAAATGTTTGTGCAATATCGTTATACTTATGCCCAAAGATTATTTAATAAAGCGATAAATCACATGACGATCTTGTCAAATCAATTTGCGCACAAAATTGTTGTTTTCTGGGATACTAAGTGATTTTGGAGGATTTTTAATAAATTGGTCCTCCATTAAACTAACGATACAGTATCGTGGAATTCATCGCCATATAAAAAATTAAGTACATTGTTATTTGAGATCCATGGATACATTGTTATTTGATTCATGGATACATTGTTATTTGAGATCCATGCATACTACATCCACAAAAAGCGCTAGTACATTAAAACATTTTGTCAAACTGTTAAATTTTGGATTTCACGTATCAGCACTAGTGTTGCCTATTATTGAAATATAAATAGCAACCCTCGTATAAAATAAAGTAAGATTAATTTATATTTTTACATTTCTTGTGTTATAAAATTTCTTACCCAAAACTTACTGGTGAAATTTCAGTGAAGGGTCCTAGAAAAAGATTCAGGACATTCAGACATAGGAGCATGAGTGCCGGAGATGCCAAACAAGTGGGTCTTGTTAATCTGCTTGAGTACCCTCTTGAAATGACTTGAACCAGATTAAGATGATTTGAAAATCTCTGTAAATAAATAAAAGTTGTATAAAATATAAATAAAATTAGTATTTTTGTCTGAATTAGGGCAAATACGAGTATATCATTGAGTAAAGTGTGTGAAGAGACGCAAGGTGGTAGGACGATCTGTGCCAGGCGTATTATTATTAATTTACAAGAAAATGTGTCCGTAAGGTGTCGCCATCTACCCACCAATGTTCCAAGCTTGAAAATATGATAAAATAAGGGGTATTTGTTTGAAATTCCGATCTCCCACGCGAGCTTCTTACCCCTCCTTTCACTAAACTCGTCGCTTAGCAACGAGACGACAACACAATTTTTTATTTGCAGTCATAATATTATTTGTCCTAGGATTATTTGTGTCTGAATTTAGTGGTTTATTATTTCATCATTGAGTAAAGTAAGTAACCAAAAGAATTTATTTATTTATTAACAATTCCTAGTGCTGTTCTGAGAGGTAATTTCTATTCTATTTCATTATATAATTATTATTACTAATAATAATTATTAATTAATTATCTACCCAATTATTATTTAATTATCATTATAATAATTATTAATTAACTATCTACCCACTTTATCTAATTATTATTTATAATAATTAATAATAATAATTATTAATTAATTATCTACCCAATTATTATTTAATTATCATTTAAAAGTTAAATTCTATTTTAAAAAAATATGCCTCTGAAACGTGTGAAATTTATTTATTTTTAATTAAAAATGTACATATGTATGTATACATAGAGGCATATTTTTTTAAAATAGAATTTTACTTTTAAATGATAATTAAATAATAATTGGGTAGATAATTAATTAATAATAATTATTATTAATTATTATAAATAATAATTAGATAAAGTGGGTAGATAGTTAATTAATAATTATTATTAGTAATAATAATAATAATTTTTATCAAAAAAATTACTTTTTAAACCATGCAAGCTGGATTTTTAAATTTCTCTTTCAATAAAGTTTTTATACGAAAACACCCTGGACATACATAATATTATATTTATACATTTATACCACAATTAAAATATCAAATAGGGTACCACTTACATACATATTATTATAAGTAATTTTTTTGATAAAAATTAAAAAACAAGAAAGCATTGATAAAATTGATGTATTTAATTGGTTTTTGATATTTTTAATATTGATATTTTTTGATATTTTAATTGCCATTAAAAATAAATCTATGTATGTACAGTGTGTTTTCGTATAAATGGGACACTCCTCTAAAATCTTTATTTGAAAATATTATTATATTGTATTACATATATTAAATTAAAAATTAATATAATTATTAAAAAAATAAAAAATTCAGCTGCATGGTCAAAAAAGTGATTTTATGAAAATTTTTTGACAAAAATTAAAAAACAAAAAAGCATTGGTAAAATTGATGTATTTAATTGGTATTTGATATTTTAATTGACATTAAAAATATATTTATGTACAGGGTGTTTTCGTATAAATGGGACACTTCTTTAAAATCTTTATTTGAAAATAAATTAAAAAATTAAAAAATCTAGCTTGCATGGTTTGAAAAAATAATTTTATGAAAAATTTTTGACAAAAATTAAAAAACAAAAAAACATCGGTAAAATTGATGAAATACATATCGCTCATTCGAAACAACAGTGACACAACTCAAAAATCAGTTTTTGAGAAAACGCATTTTAAATTTGTTATTAGGTACTATTTTTTAGAGAGTATGCCTAAACAACCAAAATATTTGAGCCCAGCTTTTATTTTTTTAGCCCGGCTTGGTTAATGGAAAACAGTAATAACAAATTTAAAATGCGTTTTCTCAAAAACTGATTTTTGAGTTGTGTCACTGTTGTTTCGAATGAGCGATATGTAGATATAACATTGATTTTTCCAATGAAACACCCTGTATATTTTTGAACATTTAGATAGAGTTTTTTATTATAATTTCAAATACACATATATATAATTTGTAGGTTTATGTTTGAATTAAAAAAAATCTGCAAAAATAACACTTACAATTTCATAAATTACCTATCTTAAAAAAAAACCCTCAGGGACACGTGTTTTTTCTGATCAATTAACTTCAAAATTTTACAAAATTTCTTTTTAATTTAGAATTGATCTAGTGGTAGCCCAATTGAATTGTTTTTCAAAAATATACAGGGTGTTTCATTAAAAAAAAACAATGCCGATGCTATTTTATTAAATTTACCGATGCTTTTTTGTTTTTGAATTTTTGTCAAAAAAATTACTTTTTTAAACAATGCATCTGGATTTTAAATTTTTTCGATATTCTAATAAAGATTTTATAGGAGTGTCCCATTTATAAGAAAACACCCTTTACATTTAAAAAAAAAGTTTTTTTTAACAAATATTTACATACATATTTTCGTAAAAAAAAACAACAAAAATAAGCTAAATTATCAATATACATTTTTGTTTTAAAATACTTTTAAGAAATAATATACCTACATTATTTATCACAGCATTTATATACATATACTGTGGTTCTTATTTGGCCGATATCGAAATTTTAATCGTGCCGCCCCCTCATTTGTTTTTAAAAAATATTAAACTTAAATTAATGAACATTTCTAATTTTTTGAGGAAATGAAGTAAAAATATGGTACCTACTTTTAAACAATTATGCATTAAATGAAAATTATCACTGATATTTTGTTTATTATGCCATTTTCAATAAAAATACAATAATAGTAATAATTGAATGAAGTAAAAAAGACCTTACTATGGACATAAATGAATTCTTTTTTTTTAAATGAAAATTATCACTGATATTTTGTTTATTATGCCATTTTTAATAAAAATACAATAATAGTAATAATTGAATGAAGTAAAAAAGACCTTACTATGGACATAAATGAATTCTTTTTTTTTGTTTAAAAGTACCATATTTTCCTTTCATTTCCTCAAAAAATTAAAATTGTTAATTAATTATTAATGATTTTATAAAATTATTGCGTTTTAAAGCAAAAATCCCCTATATGAATTACTGTAAGTAATAATCGAGCAAAGTAAAAAAGACCTTAGGAAGAAAATACATGATTTCTTTTATTTATTATTTTAAAGAAAAAGTTGGAAAATGACCTCTTAGAACCGTGCATTATTTATTTATATACAAAATTTCCATGTATATTTTGATTAATTTATTGTTTTTAGATGGAATCTTTGAAAAAATTAATAGTAAGTGTTGTAATATTTAATATACTTAATTATTTTTATTTATTATATTTAATAACGCTTTACTTATTTTAGGAACAATTAAACAAGGACATTAAGGAAGTAAGTACTTAATAATATAAAATATATTGAAAGAAATATATTAACACACTATAGGTACTTTAATTAAGTTAACGTGTGTAAAAAATATTTGGTATAGGTACCTACTAAAATTGTTTTTTTTTCTTTTTTTTAAGTTGGAAGCAGATGAAAAAAATTTTGATAAAGTGAGTAGGTACCTATTATATTTTCTCTTTCATATCAAAGGTAAGTCTTTTTTTTTTAAGAGTATTTTAAACGTTTTTTTTATTTTTAGGGACAGTTGGAAGATATTCTAAATAAGGTAAGTTACCTAATTTATAATTTATACAAAATATTAATAAAATTATTTTTAGCTTTTAGTTGAGGAGATCCAGGTAATAATAATAATAGAATTAAAAATGTATTATTAATCTAATTAATTTTTCAATAGAGCCGGACGGACAACGCCGACGAGGTAATAATACTGAAATAATAAAAACTGAATCTGTCATTAATCTAAATATTTTTTTACCAGAAGGCAAAGAAAACTGAGCCCGAAAAGGTATCTAATAATATTATTTCTAAAATATTAAATTCTTTATTAATCTAATTAACTTTTCAGCTGGTCCAGGAAGAGAAGGGGATGGGGTAATAATAATATAAATAATAAAATACCTAAATATAAAACTTGTAATTAATCTTAATAATTTATTTACCAGGAGTCGGAGCAAACCAAAAATCCCGAAAATGTAATAATAATACCTTTAAAATATTAAATGTTATTATTAATTTAATTAATATTTCAGAAAAACGGCGAAAGTTCAACCAGAACTGAAGGGGTAATAAAATTTATTATTAATACTAAAATAATTATTTTAATTATAATTAAATATCAGAAAATTATTCATCTTTTTTTAACAGAAACCGGAGCAAACTGAGCCAGGAAAGGTAATATTAATGTTAATAAAATATTGAATTATTAAAAACATAAATCATTTTTACAGGCTGCCCAAGATATTCTTAATGTGAGTGTAACTGAAACTATTTTAATTTTTATTGGCAAAAAAATGGAAATGTTTACTTGTAATTATTTCTTTCAAAAATTATCATGTTTTGTACAAATGTAATGTAAATGCATTAATTATGAAAAAGCTGCATTAAAATAAAAGTTTTTAAAAAATGACTCTTATTGCTCACTAAATTATTTAAAATTTCTTTGATTGAAAAATGGTTGTTTTTATTTTTCTTTTTTAATCTTTTAACTTGTTGTAATTTGCATTTAATTTTTTTCCGTAATTTTATTATTTTACAGGACATTTCTTTGTTATTTTTTCTCAAACAAGTTTTTTCTGGTGATGGCATATTTAAATATCGGTCACTAAGTACAGAGTTTGGTCTTTCTGGGCTATCTAAATTATCTACAAAATTTTCATTCTCAATATTTTGCCTGTTAATCTCATAGGTTTTTACATTTGTTTCCCTTAAGACACTAAAATTTTCTTCAGTATCTGCAAATTTAAAAAATATTAAATTAAAAAAAAATTAAAACCAATCATGTTATCAAGTTATAGTCAAGAGTAGATATGCAAATTTAAAAAAATTTAAATTTGTCTGTGGTATATTTTTTGTTTGACAGGTAAAAATTTTACACGTATTATTATTTTTTAATATTAAATCATTGAGTATCTTAGGGGCCGTCCATAAATGATGTCACACGTTTTTTTGATATTTTTAAAATATTATGCACTCTTACAATTATCCAATTAAAACTAGCGATTTAATTTAAATATTTAATAATTGCATAACTAAAAAAAAAGGTTTTTACAATTTTTTTTTATATATTTTACTGTTTTGTTGCAATAAACGTTCAATTTCTAATATAACCTTTGACGTATACATTTATGTTCCCTTAATTAATATATCCTTAAAGGTTGCCATGAAACTTAGATCTATTAAAAATTTATTTGACGTTTGAATTGTCATTTTCAGTATACGTATTCTATAATTTTTGTTTAGTTTTTTAAAGTGTTTTTTATAAACAAAAATGAAAAATTGTACTAAAAGTTACAAAGAAATTCATGAAATTTAACTAAGGACCGGTTTATTTATCTTTAGTAAAGTTTATCGGGCCTAATCTTTAATCTGATTTAAAAAGTTATGGTAATATTTAAATAAAATCGCAAGTTTTAATTGGAGAATTGAAAGTGTGCATACATATTTTTAATAAACATACAATTAAAACAAAATTAACCGTCAAGTTTTTTTTATTTTGCTCTTAAAATTTATGTTATGACCTAATTAACAAGAATATAAAAAAAATTAGGTTTCACAGAAAGTCCAAAAATCACCTCTCAGAACAGCACCATGCATCTGTCACCTGTAATCTCTCACCTGCCATTTATCATCTGTCACCTGTCATTTGTCATCTGCCACCTGTCATATATCACCTACCATATGTCATCTGTTAACTTGACATCTGTCACTTGACATATGTCACCTGTTCACTTGACATCTGTCAAAGTGTTGTTGGATACTTTGTTGGGTTCCCCTGTATACGACGACCCCTTCCTCCTCCCTAAGTGTGTGACATCATTTATGAACGGCCCTTATTACGTTAGATAATTATGATTTTTCTAAACTAATCGATTTTTTTAGAATTGTTTGTAAATAAAATAAGATTAAACAAATCCCTAATTTTTGTTGGCAAAATATCCAATGATGAATTTCAAGAAATCTTATACTTTTTTATGCAAATTTAATTTAAAAAAAGGTAGTTTTTTTGGAATATATTAAATAATAAATAAATTTAAGTTTTTCTACTTAAAAATTAACTAACTAGGTATTTAAAAGTATTAAATTAAAAGACAAATTTTAAAAACACTAACATTTTGCCGATTTTTTTTCTCATATATACATATATATATATATATATATATATATATATATATATTTTATTCTTTACAAAAATTAAATTATTTTTTAATATTTCTCAAGCAGCTCCAAAATTGTAATATATATACCCCAGAGTTTTCAAATTTTTGTCATTTTCAACAACATAATGACCATTTAATTAACAACACGTAAGTGCCTTATTTTCAAATTCTATGACTACTATTTAGCAATAACTTTTTTATTTTTAATGCAACGCCCTGTACCTTTTCATTGATATAACCATTTCCTATACCATACCTAAAGTTAATAATAACAAAGATATTGTACAATTCCTATTATGTATTTCAAATTTTTAAATATTACTTTTTAAATTAATAAACAATCGCTTCTGTTAAAACCGGAAGAGGAATTTTGTTCAAAATAATTTTAAAAAATTATTAATATTCTTTTAAAACCCCGGGGGTTTAAATTTTAAACCCCCTTTTTAAATTAATAAACAATCGGTTCTGTTAAAACCGGAAGAGGAATTTTGTTCAAAATAATTTTAAAAAATTATTAATATTCTTTTAAAACCCCGGGGGTTTAAATTTTAAACCCCCAAACCCCCCGTGCGCACGGGTGTGTCTATTTCAAAACTAAAACAAAATTTGGTTGCCGATTAGTATGTAGCATTTTTTTAAATTAAATCACCAAACACAAAATATTAAGCAACACATTTGAATAGTTTGAACATTTAAATATAAATAAATAAGAAAGTTTAGCATTAAAACAATTGAAAAATATAAACATCAAAAAACATTAAGCAAATACCGTTAAGTGAATGCCTATTGCAAGATTTTTGAAAATAACAATGTCATTTTAAGATAAACAAAACAAATCAAATTATATTGTTTTTTTTGTAGTTTTATCTTATTTTCACGCACCTGTAATGATTTATTTACATAAAGAATATAAAATTAATTGTTTAATGCGTTTAAAGAATTAATTATTAAAAAAGGCTTGTAAAAATGTCCTTCGGCAAAAAATGTTTTTCACAAATACATTTAAATTTTAGATCATTATAATCTAAATCCAATAAAAGTTGATTTCCGGAATTTTTCTTCCAAATTTCACACCGTTCGGTGTCTTTTATTGGAAATTGGAACAATACAAAGCTGGTTTTGCCTTTTTTTAAAAAACATTTGTTATATAAACAAGTATTTGTAGGTAAATTATTCATTTTCGCTAACGAATTAAGAAAAACAACCTACTTCAGCAATTGCTTTGTGCAAACTGAATTAAATTTAATCTAGTCGACCTTCACGATGCATGCGACCGGCGCGGCATAGAAAGTGGGGATGCTGATGACGACGCGTTTCTTACTGTCTCACTCTAACGGTCTCACTCTAATTTAGAATTTAAATCTCAAGAGAAGATCGACGGTGGCGCCTCTAACAACCAGGATCGATTTTGGAGTTATTTTAAATACATTAGACCACGCCTCTTCCCCACTTCTTTACTCAATGAGTATATTATTTATTTTATTTTTATTTCTTCGTTCTGGTTAGTAATGATGCATTTTCAATACAGTGTTTTTATTTTATTTAACCAGTATTTACTATTAAAATACATGTATTTAATATCTTTAGGTTTTAAGTAATTAAATATTTTTTTATTTTATTTTATTTTTTTTATTTTATTTTGTAAACACGATTTGTATAATGTATTTTGTGTATATCCAAATTAATTAATTAGACCGTAATTTATCCAACCTTGTTTATTTTTCGTTGTCGTTTTTACCTTATTAGCAAATTAACCAAAATTAAAAAAACAAATAAACCTGTTTAATTTAATAAATAATTAATTATATGGGGTCAAAATTTGTGGGGAATAAAAAAATAAAAATAATAAAAAAATACATTTTTTATGAAATTTTTGTAAAAATCAAAGTGAGATATTTACAATTACCAAGTAGTTTAATTATTTATTTTGGCTATAACTCAAATTGTAAGTAAAATATTTGTTCTACTCCCCCTTTAAAACGCCCATTATCGTACATGTTTCCATGACCTATGACACCATACACATTGACAAGTTGTGGCTTTATGTCGTTTTAGTCACGTCACGGGCTAAAGTTAGCAACACGTTTTTAATCATGTAATCAATTTTATGACAACCGGACCCTCCGAATCCGCGAAATTTAACAATTCCCGTTATTTTCTGAACACACCTCGTACATGGTTCTAAATAAATTTTTCAATGAGACCAATGAGATTCAACTATTAACTACTTTTAAGAAATAGTTATTTATGTACAGGGTATAATGTCTATAATGTCTTTTTTTCTAAGTATTCAAAAAAATGAAAAATTGATCAATATACAGGGAAAAACAAAAAGTTTTTTTTTTCAATGGATCACCCTATATATGTAATTATTTTTACCTGTATACTAATCAATTTTCCAATTTTTTTTATAAGTAGAAAAAAAGTATTATTTAGTAACTACATAACCACACTTTTAAATTTTTCGGACATAAATAAAAAAGTTAAAGGGGGGCGACATTATAGGGGATTACCCTGTACCTAGTGCACAAAATTGAAATTTGGTAATAATGACGTTTTTAACAATATCACGTGAGTACTTTTTTAAACCATAAAAAATCCAAATGTTTTAATAAACCAATACATATTTTATATATAATTATAAAAAATTAAATATATTATGTTATAAATAAACATCACTTTCTAAACTACAAATTATTTTTTGGCAACTGTAATTGTTTTGCTTACCAATGCAGTGCGAAATAGTGGAAAAACAACCCTGTAAGGAGATCTCATGTGGGTGAGCTTATAAGCGGGCGATATCCAAACAAACAGCTGAACGGTTTTCCTAGCTTCCATTGGAAATTCAGAAGCATACATCATTGCGGCAGTGGTTCCCAAAGAATGGCCAACGTAGATTATCTTTCCACGGTATCCAGAATGATGCGTCACCAGTCTGAGCATCAGTGGAACATCGATAAGAGCGATCTCATCAACTCTGGGGTAAAAAAATATATTTTTTAGAAATTAATTTTGGAATTAAACAGGGTTAAAAATAGTATGGAAAATTGGCATTTAATTTACAATACAGGGTGATTCACCTAAGAATTTAAAATGCAATATACTCAGTGTAAAATTTTTATTCTTAAAATTATATATATATATATATATATATATCTTTATTAATTTATATCTTATTATATCTAACTGCTATAGTTATATTTACAACTTTTAACTAAAAAACGCAATTTGTATATTTTTTTATGGGTCATTTTTTTGAGAAAAAATAAACTAGTTAGGTACTTAAAGACCCTTAATTTTAATAATTTTAAACATCAATAAACTGCGTACAACAATCGACTAAATTTACTGCACAGTAACGCCCGAACTCCAGCGTTCATAACTTTTCAGCTATTTATCGGTCAACTCCGAGGTTTAAAAAATTTTGGGAAGACTTTCTTAATACCCTCGACTACCTTTTTACGCGAAAAAAAAGATTTTTTTTTATTTATGTACCTGCAGAAATATACTTCATCAAGATAGATCGGAAACAGAATCTTTAATCAAAAACTCCATAACTTAAATGTGCTAATAATGAAGTGCGTATTTTCGTGATGCATTGATCTCGAACATTGATCAGAAAAGAGATGCGCTTACCGACTCTTTGGGATTATGTGTACTATTGCTAAGACGTCTGGCATACCTATTAAAATATAAAAACCTAAAACCCACAAATAAATTCTAAAGTGCAAATAAAATATAGTGTACCCTTCGCTCAAGAAAGTGTGAAGTGATAAGTGTCAGCTACAGGGTGGTCTTACCACCTGTCAGTTGGACGCTTTTTACGAGACAAATAAAAGAGAACAACCATGACGCAGGCCCCTGCAAAAAAATAACAACTCCCGATGCTTAATTGTCCCCCAAACACCAAAATGTATCCCTCCAGTCCTAGATCCTTCATGACCCTACTGGGCGTACAGCATCGGCCCGGCGAACCCGGAAATGGCCATTAAAACTATTGGCATTTTGGCAATGCCGTTGCTGGTGGCGAAATAAAATCGGCGTAAGAAAACAGAGGCCTATGCGAGGCCCGGGAGCGATGAGGCAATGGGGCCGGTTATACGTCTCTAATACTCGTTATGGTCATATTGCCCATATGTATCAAACGAGACTTTACCAAATTAAAAATTTAGACCTCATTTTTTACTTTTGGCTAGTTTTTTTGGGTTTCGCCATTTTTAACCCGTCATTAATAAACGAAAAAAAATTTAGTTAATGGATGATTTCCGCCATAATTATATATAATTATGGCGGAAATCATCCATTAACTAAATTTTTTTTTAGTATACTGAATTAAATTATTATTATATCAATATATATTGATATAATAATAATTTAATTCAGTATATATTGATATAATAATAATTTAATTCAGTATACTAAAAAAAAATTTAGTTAAAGTGAAAAAACAGAACGAATTTTTATACTTTAAAGATACCTTTTAATATAATCAACTAATAAAGTATGTGGAATTATAAAATTTAAAAATTAAATGTCCACACTATAAATACAAGTATTATTGCCATATTTATTAAAATTAATTAATGTATTCATACACACCTGACATTTACATTTTATTTTTGTTTATTAGTGCAACTTTCTTAACTTTTACAGTTAATGTACCACTATAGGCGAAACCTTGTCAATAACCTTCGTGTTATTTAATGCAGCAAACCGCACGCAGCTTTTTTAGTTTTGCATTTCTCTCGCATAACAAGTAATACACTGAGATAAATTAAAATGACCTACACAGTATCGAACAGTTGTAAGGATAGTATTTTTTACCAAATGATGTTTTATTTTTGGTAGGTATACTAAATTATTTTGTCTTTTATCTAGTAAGTAATATATTGTATTTTAGTCAGTAAAATTACACAATTTCCCCAATTCTTTTTTAATTTGGCCTAGTTGTAGTTAAAATTTTATTAAGATGATTATTATGTACTTCTACTATTATACAATTTTCCCCTTCAATATTGCATTTAAAGTAAGGATTATGTTAAAAGGAAAACAAATTACTTAATTTGAAAATCAAATTAATGTATTTTATTTTTTGTATAATTCTTGGTTTAAATATGATAATGTATCACATTATCATTAGTTTCGAGGAGGACATCTTTTGCTGTAGATTTCCCTTGCAAATCACTGTCGAATCATAAAAAAGTCTTCATAAATCTTTTAAGTACACAAAATTAGTACAGTTTCATTCAACAATGTTTGACAGTATTGAGGAAAGAGTTAAAATGATTATTTTTTTAAAACAGATTAACAGATTTAACAGGCAAGTTATTGCTGATACAACTCTCTAAAATTGAATTGGTCAAAAATGACTACTTACTTCAGTTATTAGTGGCTGATTTTTTACTTATATCATGGTTAACCATGGGATAACATATAATAGTTATTTACGTGTCAAGCTTTGTAAATGAATCTTTACGGGTGAGCTGGAAGTTTGTGGGGTGAGCGACGCAGGAGCAAACCCCATATTCCAGTGAGCCTAGTAAAGATTAATTGCAAAGCGTGACACGTACAAACTTTTATTTTCACCTTTAGATAACGATTTTCAAATTTAAAGTTTTAATTAATATATATACATATATATGTCAAATGTGACATTTCAATTCATAAATTGCTTTTCAGGTCTTTTAAACAAGCCCGTAAAATATTACAGGTCTGTTCCCATAATGTATCGTTTACTTGGTTACAAAAACCTCAAAATTAACCTATAAAATGTCATTTACTAAGAAGGTGGAAATAAAAAATTATAAAAGTAGAGCAGTTTTTGAGATATAGTCAATTCCATATTATATGGAAAACAGACCATATCTCAAAAACTAAATGACCTCATTTTCGGATTCAGGGGACAATTTTACATGAAAATTAACTGCTAAATATTCGGGATACAAATTGCTATTGGCGAGAATTACTAGTGGCTTTTTTGCCATGTCAATTAGTCATTTTTGACTAATTCATTTTTAGAGAGAACTTTGCGCACGCGAAAATCAGCTACGGTTTCCAACATTCGTAAAACCACCATCTAATGGATCCTTGGATCTCATAAATTAAGTTCTTACAATATTTTGACTTTTGGAAAACATACAAATTTGCTTTTCAATATATGTTTTTCAGACCAGAATGCGTTTTTTGTAACTTAACTGTTTATTGATAATGGACCAAGTGTTTTCTTAACAATTCAAGAAGATGAGCTCCGGATTATCCGTCCAAATCTCCATTTTTTACTTCCCTGAACTTTTTTATGTAGGATAATTTAAAAAGTAAAATTTACGCAACAGTCCCAATAAGGGTTGCAAACGTATCATAGGCAAATGGCGTCACATAACTCCTCAAATACTATTGCAGTGTATCAAACGAGTTGGTGGTGTGTCAAAGTGTTTTATTTTGCAGTCGTTGCAAAACCATGTATTTAGTGTTAGATGGGCCGCACCACACCGGGAAACCATAGGTCATTACCGATCTGATGCAAGGTTTGTATAGTATAGTCTTGTTATTGATTGACAGCAGAAAGTTTTTGTTGATAAGGGGGTAATAGTTTTAGGGGCTAGAAAGAGCCTGGACTTTAACGAAGTTATATGGGAGACAAACCTCACAATCTTCTGTCTTAGATAATACCGAGATATTTAACAGAGCGCCTAGGTGCTTAATCAACTTGATTTTGCCCGAGTTGGTTTTGACCTTCCATTTCTGGAGGTACGGTACAAGAATACGATTTATAAATATTTCCAATTGTTCATTGGAAAGTAAAGAGCTAAAATAGGTCTAATAAAGGGTAATGTCGCCAGCGTATAAACCAAGATTGGCTTGAGGCGTTTTTGGCATATCCGCATTGTAGAGAACGTAAACAAATTCAAATTATTTTTTTTTCGCCAATGAGTGGCGCCTGGAGGGATGGTTTTCTAGCATATTTTCCTATTTTAAAAATATCATTTTTATTAATTATAATTATAATGATAACCTATTCAAATGGTTAAAAAAGCCACGAAATGTATATATTCATTTTGTCTTTATAAATATTTGATGGCTTTTGCAACCATTTCTATGCACACATCCTAATAGGCAGGCCTGGATTAAGGGGGGGGCTAAAGGGGCTGAAGCCCCGGGCCCCGCGATTCAGTAGGGCCCCGCTTTGAAAAAATTTCAGCCGAACAATTCAACGAATTTTCAACAACTAACAACTACTAATTAATTCGACTGTGGTCGACTGGGATCAGTCAACAGTCACTAAAAGGAAGAATAATAAGCCATATTTTGTGGACAGGGATATGTTTCAAAATATCAAGCAAAAAGCAAAACGATTACCTTTCAGAAAAGGCATAGATTAATATAATATTATATTATTTATTTCTATGGGAAAAGGCGACAAGTGCACGCCAAAGTCAAAGGCTAAAGGCGGTAGTAAAAACCGCCGCATCGCAAATCATAAGTATAAGACACAATTAGACAAAACAAACACAATGTACAATATGTCATGTGTGCCGCGATGCCCCGATTAAATTCAAATTGTCTCTCTTCTTCAGTCTTCTGAGTCTTCCTGTATAGTCTGTTAGTATTCCTCAAAGTAATCGTGAATATTTTGCCTAAGTGAAGTGTCTGTTTTTTTATTTAATTATACTTTATTTTGTGAAATTCCGTGGATGATATATCTATATACTATATATATTATAATAAATAGTTAGCAATACTCAGCGTTGCATGGTAAGTGGAGATAATTCATTTACGAAAAATACTAACCGTAAACCGAGGCTTTCTGACAATTTTTAATATCATAAGATTTGAATTTTTCTCTTTCGATTCCTTAGTGATAGGTGTATAGTGATATTGTGTATAGAAAACTTAATTAAGGAAACAAGATTTATTAATTACCTGAATTAGGTACAGTTGTTCAATAATTATAATTGGAATAGTGTATAGGTAGTTGGGATGACTTTGTGACAGCATTTTTTTTCAATGAGAACACCATTCTATAGTGATAGACTGCTGAGACAATGTAACCTCACCGGTATCTTCTTCACTTTAATATTATTTTTATCAAGGTAATAGTCATCCACCGATGTGATAACTGATAACACTATGATGGATCGACTTCAATCAAGGCCGATTAATTAAAGATTCTGATTTGATTTTGGGCGAAATCGCCCAAGAAAATGGATTTAAAAAAGAGGGGATAATGTGAAAAAAATTTTTCGTGATCATTAAATTAAACCATATGTGATTGCGAAACCTTAAGTTCAGGGTTTTTTTTTGTATTGTAAAGTGAAAAATGGAATTTCATTAAATGTAATAATTAGAAATATATATATATATATTAGGGTGATTCATTTCCGCAAAGTTTTTGTTATTTTCGGTGCTTAAGCAAAATATTAATCTGCATATAGAAAAAAAAATTCTCACCAAGTTTGAGCTCTTAATATCAATTTTAAGTACTTACTATTTAAATTTAAAGGTTTACCGTTTAAAAGGCATGTAAAAAATACATTTTTCCGCAAACGTCAAAAAATGTTAACTTTGTTAACTTCAACTCATGATGTCAAAGTTTGATTTCACAAAGGGCCCTCAAATTTTTATTAGCCCCGGGCCCAATGAAAGCTTAATCCGGCCTTGCTAATAGGTAGGAATATTTTAATGCATGTCTCATTATTTTTATCAAAACGGATTTAAGGGATTTTGATACTAGAGGATTCAATTATCACTTGTAAAATTTATTTATGTTTCCATGAAACCAAGTGATCTTTTAAATACACATTAACAAGTTGTAGCTTTATGGAGTCACCAGCTGAAGTAAGGAACAGTAAATGTTATACAATCGTTAAAATAAAGTGCCCCTTATGTAAAATAATACTAAATGTAAACATTATTTTTGTATCTCAATTCAAAATACAAAATTATTAAATATCTATATAAACGTTTTAACGTTTGTACTGACTCTTTGTTTTAGCCGACCGTAAACTTTAACTGATAAAGCATTACAAATTTCGGGTAGAGACCCCGTAAAGTGTCCATTAAATATTATTTTCACTTTCACTGTAAAAACTGCTTCTAAATCGGATTTAAACTGTTGTTATTCCATTTTTAAGGGATAAATTTCGATTTACACATGAAATTTTGACATTTTCACCGGCGTGACGGTAATACAGATTCCCAAGTTAAAAATTCTTCGAATGGTTAATAGATGTCGATATATACGAATATTTAATTTAAATCATTTTTAGATAATTAAGTATTTGTTGAAGAAAGAGTAAAGTATGCAACTCGTTTATAAACTTTTCTAGACACCCATTCAATTAAATACCGCCTGATTAAAATTCCGGATTAAAATGGCGTTTATTAAACTTGATACATAATATACTATATTATAAATTATTTTAAAATTAAATTTATTGTGAAAATTATTTTTTAATTTTATTATATAATATTTACTTTTACCTACTTATTTATTACCACCTGTTGTTATATCAACCTATATTAACTTAAATTAGGGGCTTATTAGTAAAATAACTACTTAAACATAAAATTATATCCCTTTAAAATACGAAGGTATGTAGATACTACCTACTATGTAGTTGTATTTTTAGAAATTGAATATTTTACACCTTTTGGTTCATTTACCTTTAATATAACATTTATTTTAAGTTTTTTATCTTGTTATTATATTTTTGGTCTTATTAGGGCAAAGTTTTTTAAATCCTTAGATAGGTTAATAATTAATTATTAATTATTATTTAGATTTACGAAAAACATCCATTAAATGTAATTTGAGGATTAACAATCTATTTACATCTACTTAAAATATAAAAAAGCAGATTAAAATTTTTAAATTTAAGCTCTTTAAAATACTAAAATATATTTTGACAAAGTAAAAATTTAGGGATTTTCATAATAAAGTAATACGTTAAAAAAAACAAAAAAATATTTCGAATATAATTTTTTTATATTATTTTATAATTAAAATTATATAATAATTATAGATATTTATTTATACATACATGATGCATTAATTTTCCAATGACGTTTTGAGAATAAAAAGGTTTAACACAAACTTATAAACTTTTAACTATGTCAATCTCTTCTTTAAAATGTTTTCTTAATAACCCTTATAAAATGTGTACCAATTTATGTTATGAAACACAAAAGATATTTAACTTATATTGTTAAAAATGTTTTAAAAACTTTGTTAATTTTTTTTTATACTTTTAGCCCAAATAAATTTAATGTCATGGATTTTAGTAGGTAATACAAAATTTGTACTAACATGGATTGTGTGCATGTGCCTATCAATTAAAATTTATTAATATTAATATTATGTTGGATATTATGTTATTTGCAAAATAATTGTTTTTAATTAAATGAGTGTCTAGAATTGCATACTATACTTTTTCTACGATAAATACTTATTATTATATAAAAATGACTTAAATGAAATAATTTTATAGAGCGAAATCTATAAAACAATAGAGTAAACATTTAAATCCGGTATAGAAGCAGTTTTTCAAAGTGAACGTAAAGAAAATGTTTTATGGGCTCTCCATAGTGAAGTCTCCACCCGAAATTTTAGAATTTAAATTTAGTTTACTGCCGGCAAAATTAAAAGGTCAGTACAATGTTCATATAAACTTTTTAAGTATTGGCGTTGATAAACTATTTAATACTTTTGCATTTTTGTATTGAGATAATAAAATAATTTTCACATTTAGCAATATTTTACAAGAAGGGCACTTTATTTTAACAATTGTATGACATTTAACAACTGTCAACTAACTTTAAACTAATTTCCCGTGACTCAAAACATGTTGCTAACTTCAGCCCGTTAATAAAACGCCATAAAGCCACAACTTGTCAATGTGGATTTAAGAGATTACTGTACATGTACGATAATGGACGTTTTAACGGTGGGAGTAAAAAAATATATTTATTTTCCAGTAATAACAAATAATTAAAATGTATGCTTACGGAAGGAAATCAAATAAATTCTTAAGCTGAGAAGGTTATAATTTTAGCGTGGGTGACTTTCACATGTTTACAATTTTTTATTTTAATATGTACCTATTAAAATTTATTACAAAAATCGTAAATTTACTTTTGTAAAAAAATAATTAAAATATCTAAAATGTTTATATACATAATATACTTTTTATGTATTTATTTTACACCTAAGAATTTGAAAATCATTATTAAACCGTTTTCTTTGTCAAAACCATTAAATGCAAAAATAAATTTTTGTTTTAAATGTAAGACTACGTATATAATAATATTAGCATTGAATAAAATTAACTAATTATATATTTTTTTAAAATTAATATGTTAAATGAATAATGATTTTATCCTATTAACATAATATAGCTATTTTATTAAAGGTATTTTAATTTATATGTATTTAGTTTAATTAATAGATACATTTATTAACTTAATTGGAATTGATATGGCAATTTTTAATTTTTTTTATCTTTTATCTTTTATTTTATCTGCTTAAGGTTAATAACAGTGAGAGTACACTTTTGTACTCGATACTGATCTTCGGCATTTTTCTTTTAGATATGTACATTTTTGATTTATTCATCTGTGTTTTATAATTATAAATATCTTGTATGTATGTACAATTGGCGTCTCCGAAATGTGAACGATTTTTTGTTGTCATGGATTTTTTTTGCATTTTTCTTTTAGATATGTACATTTTTGATTTATTCATCTGTGTTTTATAATTATAAATATCTTGTATGTATGTATGTATGTACCTACTAATTAGAAAATAAAGACCCACTATTATTATTATTTATTTTTATTTTATACACGTTATGCATTGTTGCATATGTTTTAATTTACTAATGTTTTTTATGTTTTTTAGCTTTTAACGTTGTTATTTAAGACCATTTAGGATTAAATAGATGCAAAACGCCCCAAACCTTTCACCTATCTGCCTTGGCATCAGCAATTTTGACTAATCACCAAACTTTCACATATATATTATATTGTCGGTTTTGGTTCTTAAAAGAACAGTATGTCTGACGACGTTTCGGTATAACCTCATGTACCATCTTTAGGTCTTATCTGCTGGGCTGCTGTTGCTGCTCTGCTGCGAGTTAGAGCAGCAACAGCAACCCAGCAGATTAGACCTGAATATGGTACATGAGATCTACATCATGGCAAACTTTATTTTTTAATATTTTTCAAAAACATAACATCAAAGTTTTTTCTAATGATAAACATTGTTAATTTATTAAAAAATCCGATGAAATTAGCTGATAAGACATGTTCTTGACGGATTTGCTTGTGATGGGTTTGGGAATATTTATTAGTTTTTTAATAGTTTGTGTGTTCGTTTTGGTTAATTAACCTAAATAGGATTTAAATAAACAAAAACAAATTGAAATACAAAGACCAATACCGTATACTATATATGAGTACCTTAGATGCAAAACTCGGTTTTTGCAAATTAAAAAATAAAATAAAATTGACTTTAAATTCTGTTTAGTGTTCGTCCTAGATAAATGGCGTTCATAAAACTTGATACATAATAATATTATATTATATATATTATTATGTATCAAGTTTTATAAACGCCATTTATCTAGGACGAACACTAAACAGAATTTAAAGTCAATTTTATTTTATTTTTTAATTTGCAAAAACCGAGTTTTGCATCTAAGGTACTCATATAGTCCAGTATATTTAGGTTTAATTAATTTAATTCATTAGGTAAAAAACTTTTTTTGCGATGATTAGAGTGAAATACTTAAATCCAAATTTTTGACCATCAACCCCTTGAAGCTTTTCCGCCATCTTGCATATATAACGAGTTATATCTGATTATAATTAAAAAACTAATAAAATACATATATATATATATATATATATATATATATATTCCCGAACCTAACGCAAATACGTCAAGTACGACCTATTTATTCCTATTCTAGGCTAAGTGTGATTCTTCTTAGATTACTTTAATCTTAAATTAAAAAAAAAAATTAAAATAAAAATGGTCTTTTTAAGAAAAAATCTAAATTTATTTTTTGAAAAAACTTTAAGGTTATGTTATTTAAAGATATAAAAGGCCATGATGTTCAGTATAAAAATGTGATTTAAAATCATTTTTTTTAAGGTTAGTATTTGTGAAGATGAAGATAATTGCTAAGCCACTGTAAACCATGACCGTCCTACTTTAATGCTCTGTATATGGAAAACGCGTCAATCAATTTAATAAATATTGGAGTATAGTTAAACGCCACGAATAAGGCACGAGCGAAGCTTGCAAAAAATATAATAATAAGTGTTAGGATTCCGTTTTTCCGACTTTTACAAAGGCAGTGTTAGTTTATCAAATTTTTCTGTAAAAATCAAAATGTATGCATTAAAATATACTAACAACTTTAGTTTTTCACATTGAAAGTAAAGAAAATGTTTTATGGGTACTAAACCCGAAAATGCTTTATCGACAAATACTATTTTTTTTGCCGGCGAAATTGTAAGGTCAGTAAAAAACTTTTTAAGTTTTTTTTAAGATTTTGGGATTTTGAGCATTTAGGATTTTTTTATTTTTTTTTTAACCTTTAAGAGCTTTTCAGTTTTTTTTTGGATTTTTATTATTTTGAGAAATTTAGGAAATTTGTTCAACCTATAGGTTTATATTTATAGTTTTACTATGCAAATTTTTAGTTTTTAACCACTGTTTAGTTATAATTAACGAAAAATCAAGTAAATTAGGGACAGCTTGAGTATTTTAAGAATAAGTGCTTGTGTGTGATTCCAAAAGTTTTGGGTTTAAACCTGTCCCCAATTTACTTTATTTTGCAGTAATCATTACTACACAGTTTTTTTCATGTGTGCAATTAATTAATTCTACCAGTTTTAATTTTGAACTAAAATGCGAATTTGTCCTACCATTTCTTAAATTTATGCGGCGGTGCAAATGTTCTGATACATTAATTTCAGAGTTTGTAACGCCAAGGTTTGGGTTACTTCGTCCAAAGTTTCACTTAAAAAAAGTCAAAAATTATCCTGTTTCTATCCCATTCCCGTTCCGTTCCAAAACCTAAGGCACCAAATATCATAAAATACTTTCGAAAATGGTGAATGCGCCGGGATTAAAATTACATTTTACCCAATTTACCTCATTTAAGAAGAAATTTAAAAAAATCATTTTATAAAGGTCATTATATGAATGTACTGTTATTAAAGCCATGTAGGTTCAGAGGATATGGATTCTAGTAAATATAACTATTGCTATATTAATATATACAATATAATATATTATACCAGATACAAAACATGTCATGTGAGATTTTATTTTAAGATAATAAAATTTCAATAATAACATTTTGATTTTTCCTATCTTATAAGTGGTCAGCAGATTGCAACAACCATAACAATATTATAACAGTAAGTAACTTTTAATAAAATAATCTATACACACGCGGGTAAAATCTTAAACCAATTATAAAATACACTTTTAAAATTGCATATTTCATAATAACACAAATAAATCACCCATGGATTGCAATTATTTAACAGTGTTAAATTTTGATGCAAAATTAACTCATTACAAAATACTATAAATTAACAAGCAGAGTATTAATAAATATCTGTAGAAAGTCTATCCCAATGGCTTCCAGCATTCGCAATCGTATTTAAATAATAGCTAAAAATATATCAAGAAAGTCGATTTTAAATACTACTGGTTTCCATCTAATAATCTTATGTGGCCCACATAATGTGGGGCGAAAAATCAATATGGGATTGTCTTAGAATTATGTAAATTGAGTAATGATACTATGATAGCATATGGCGATATTAGGATTAATAGTTTCCTGTTATATAAAAACTAATTTTAATAGCCTTATGGTATTTATTTTTATTTAAAAATTTAAAAGGGTACATTCCTTAAAAATATAATAAATCATATTGAGTAAAAGTAAACGTTATTTATGATACAGACATAAATGATAGGATGTAATGGGCGATTATTTGACAACAGAATATTTTGCACTAAAAACCGTTTAAATAAAAAATTAATATTAGTGTATTAAATAGTACATTATAGAACAGGCGGAAATATCTCATATTATAGCCGATCGTATTGTTTTATACAGTATTAAATTAGAATATTTGTCACATTACTTTAAAGTAAAAGGGTCTTTCCATCTTAAATCGACCAAACAAAAACAATTAAAAAAAAAATGTAACGATCTAAAAATTTTTGGCCAAGTTAATAATGTCATTCGTAAAAAGAGAAAAATTGAGGTTTCTGTCTATTTTTCAAAAATTTCCTACAGGTAAATAAAACAAATTTTAGCAAAAAGAAAAAATATAGGTCTCATCGATTTTGGTAGATAAACTGTAAACAATTCGTTAAAAAATAACGACCCACCCCGTTTTACCTGGTGGATTTGGGATAGACCCAAAATTCAACTGACTTGATGACATTTAAGCTTTATTTTAATACGGAGGTTTATAATAATTTGACTTTTAAACTACATCTCCTTCTCTTGTATTTTAGAATAGTTCAATATTTTTTTTCTACTCCCACCTTTAATCGCCCTTTATCGTACATGTTTCCATGACACTAAGTGACTTTTTATATACACATTGACAAGTTGTGGCTTTATGGCGCTTTAGTCACTGACTAAAGTTAGCAACAGGTTTTTAGTCACGGGCTGAAGTTTTAAGTTAGTTGACAGTTGTCAAATAAAGGCCTTTCTTGTAAAATAATACTAAATGTGAAAATTATTTTATTATCTCAATACGAAAATACAAAAGAATTAAATAGTTTCTTAACGCCAATATTTGAAAAGTTTATATGAACATTGTACTGACCTTTTAATTTCGCCGGCAGTAAACTATAACTTAAATTCGGGCACGGACTCCACTGTAAAGTGCTCATAAAACATTTTCTTTACTTTCACTGTGAAAAACTGTCAATTTTCAAGAAATACATTTTGATTTATAACCTTTATAATGTGTGTTCAAATTTAAAAATGTGACATTTGACAGTGACATACAGATTCCCCTATTGTTTCATAGATGGCGCTCTATACAAATTTTTAATTTAAATTATTTTAAGATAATAATAAGTATTTGTCGTAGAAAAAGTATAGTATGCACCTCGTTTATCAACTTTTTTATACACTCATTAATTTCGTGTATAAAATGACGTTTATCAAACTTGATACATAATGTACTATTAGGGTTTAATAGTATTTTAAATAAAGAAAAAAATGATTTAAATAAAAATATTTTTTTTATTTAGTATATTACATTTAAAGAGCGTTTAAAATATAGCAATATTTTGTGCTTTATCAAAAAAAAGAAAATGACCTATTTTTTTATTCTGTTATAGGTAACTACTTAATCTTTAATTAAATAATTAATATTTCTTTTAAAATTAATATTTAGATATGACATTTTATTTCAAAGATCTGTAAACAAGTCTTATTCACCAAAATATTATAATATTTTTATAATTTTATGAAGTCAATTATATTGAGGATCTGGACAATATTACCAATTTTAAATAAATAACTTAAATATATAAATTCAATAAAAAAAATAATATATTTAATATCTGGAACAGTTCCTTTAACAAATATATTAATATTACCAATCTTTTTAAAAAATATTAAGAATTGTATGGCTAGTCGGTCGCATCTTTAGTAAATGTCAACGTGTTTTTAGGAAGAGTAGAGACACTTTAACTGCAATTTTATAAATGGCCAAATTAGTTAATGACACCTTAGTAAGGCCTTTGACTGTCTCTCACTATAATTCCAAAGAAACTAAAGGCTTACAATTTTTCACAGAAAAGTTTAAAACCTATTAAGTCATAATTGTAAGGTACTATGTAAGATTGAAGGCAGGGTAAGCCAGGGGATGTAGTTACAAGTTGGCGTACCTCAGGGATCTGTTTTTGGCCCAATCCTGTTTTTGATTTTCATTAATGACTCGACCTAAATTAACAGCGCAATAAAATTTAAATTTTTTGTTGTTTATTATAAATTACTTAGATTTGGGTCTAACAAAAAATTGAGGCCTGTCATAGCAAAACCGACAATCTCCACTTTTGGTCAAAAATTGGATTTTTGGCGGAGACTATACTTTAACTAATTATCTATAAGATGATACAGTTTATGTGCTGCAAAAGGAGGTAAATCCTGCCTAAAATCCTATTTTTAAAATGACATTTAGTGTAAAGTCGACAATCTCCACTGATAGATTTGCAGCAAAGTATACAATCTCCAATTCCACCATTAGAAATTAGTAATTTGTGTCACCTGATATTCTAACATTTGATGTTATAACGTATTTTAGAGATTTAATTTTGTGTTTTTTTACTGGTACATACTGTTAAGTTCTATTGCAGTAAATTGCACTTCAAAAATATATTTAAAATAGGTAAATCTATATTTTATTGTTTTAAGAATTATTAAAAAAGTTATCTTGTTTATTTTGTGCTATTATTCCATAATAAGACGAAAAGGTAAAGCAAAAAAAGGCTAATAATGTCAAAACATTGCAAGTAAAGCATTACGGGGCAAAGTGGGAAGGAGATGATGAGTTGTTGTACTATAAAAAAAAATTTGAACGAGGCAACCTGGTCCCAGATTTAGAAGAAACTCCAGATTTATGTGGTCCAGTTCAGAAAAAAATTTACAAATGTAGAATTTAAAATACCAAAATCAATGATCTCAATTTACTCAGTTTTAGTCTGACGGGAGATTGTTGACTTTGCTCTGACAGGCCTCAATTAAACACTGCTATATTTGAAATGCGTAATTTAATAAGTGGTGTTTCTGGTGATGTACTGTTATTAACTGTTTGAAGCACATTTTTGTTTGTTATTCATCTTTTTATTTTTTACTCCTAATTTATTTGACGTTTTAAAGACTTTTATTAACACTAATAAAGATTACTATTATAATTATTATTTTGGAAATAGGTATTTATTAAAATATCACCTGTTATTATTAAAATCTGTAAAAATTGGCTTACCCATAATCCCAATATTCTCTCATGGAAGCATTTAAATGGGTGTGTCCTTCAGAATATTCAGTTCCTCTGTAGTTTCCCAACCAAACATCATAACCGGCGTCAGACAGGAGAAAGGCTTAAAATATAAACTTTTTAATAAATAAAAAGAATATGTTCCTATCCAATGAACAATCTAGAGATTGCCATTTAGTTAACTATTATAAAATTCTATATTTTGTTTATATAGGAAGTAAAATAATTAGAATGTATTATTTTACAGTAGACATTTACCTAGAGAACTCCTTCCAAGACCAACAAAAATTCCAGCAGAACTTTGTACACCGTGGAGCATGAAAACTGCAGGTTTCTTTTTGTTTACGCTGGGTATTCTAAACACTGTCAAAATGTACCCATCCCTTGTTTGAACTTTGTACTCTATAAAAGGGTACCCCGATTTCTTAATAATATCTGGCTGCAAAAAAAACAGATACAGTATTTTAATCATTAAAGACATCTAGACTCAAGATCTAATTAGATTATTTCGGTAGAAATAAAAGATATCCATTTATGTTCAGGAAACTGCATGAGTTGTTTAAGCATCATTTATACGTTTGTACATACATGGTGAATTCTTGTTGCGTGTAAATAAATTAGAAAAGTACTTAAGTGAAAATAAGAAAATTAGCGTTGCATCATAGGAAATATATATATAATTCTATACCATAATCATTACCACAAGGGTTACGTCAAAGATCAATAAAGGTTAAAACTAACTCAATTTTTAAAATTAATGCACAACTTATTGAGGGTTAAAATTTTACGATTTTGACCAAAAGATAATAATAATACCTTTTGCGGTCTTTAAAATATAATAATGGCAGTAATTTAATTTTTTAGGTTAATACATTTAAATTTTTTTATACATAACAAGATAATTTGATTTGTTATTACTTTTATCTTCAAGCGTTCCTTAATTTAAGCTTTTTTATTGTCAACGCTAACTACCAATGTTTTCGATTATCTCCTAGGCTGTAAAAATAATTTAGACCTATCAGGTAAAATTATACTTAAATAACACAATTTCTTGGGTTGATTTATTTGTAGCGTTTCTTTTTATCTATCCATAAAAAAATGATCTGTTTTTTTTTAGTTTTTTATCAATCAATTATGACGCAGTTATTTAAACGTTTAAATGGATTTCCACCAAATATTGCCACAGTCACGTTTATATTCAATCACTTTAATTTAGACTGTATTAAATCGTGGTGCCAATGTGCCATAAACATTTTTCATCTTAGATTTAATTTATTTAGATGCTTTTAAATCAACTTTTTCTGTCTGTTTATCTTGGTCTGAATATATTAAAAGTTGGTAGTAAAACACACAATGAATAATATTCATTCATTCATTTAATATGTCCGAAATTTTGACAGAAGTCCACTAAAAGATATTGGATTTCTCCTTTTTATTATAAATTTTTAATTGGTTGTGTCTAATTCTAATTTTGCAAAATTATTTCTAAATAGTTCCTAATGGTTAATTTAAATAAAATACCCATTTAAAAAATTATCGTTAATAACGGTTACAAAATTCGATAATGGTTTTAGTTGTTTTAAATTAAATATCTATTTGCAAAATTTGTTAATTACAAAAATTATTTCGTAGCTTTATTGTTTTATTTTTTTAAATTCTATTTTGTGTTTGTTTTCTTTTAAATTTATATAACGAATTTTTTTAATGTATAAAGAAAAATATGTATACCTACCTACTTTTTAAATACTTAACCCTTTATCCGGAATTGCAGATTCATAAATATTTATGCTATTTTATTATTATTGGTGTATTTTTAATTTACTATTATTATTTTAAGTATGGGGCCGCCCATAAAGTATGTCACATTTTTTGGGGATTTTAGAGCCCCGTCCCCCCTGTCACATATTGTCACAAAGTTTAACTCCCTCCCCCAAGGTCACACGTCAATGGGATTTTTTTAAATTTTTTGTATAAATCCCATTTACCATTTTTTTTTATCGGTATCGGTGTACCTACCGCACGCAAGTCATGCTCCAGTATCTTCGCAAATTGTAAGTATACTTATATAATATATGTATATAGTAGGGTGGGTTGAAAACAAAATGTTTGTTTTTATCTTAGCATGGGGGTAGAATTTTTCAAAAAAAAAACTTTTTTACTTAACAACCACTCGGTTTTTAAATAAATATTTTTTCAAATGGGGTAGTTACAACGGCAATTTTTTGTTGTTCTAGAATCTGTATGGTGTCCCCTTAAAAGCCAATTGGTAGTCAAAAGTTGAAAAAGTTTTTTCCCCGTTGTTTTGTAATTTAAGTAAAAAATTAAAAAAGAAATGCACTTTCTTTTGTTTTAGAATGAAAGTTTAGTGAAAAGAATAACGTTCTACAATTTTTACATGTTTTCCACGATTTTGGACCAACAAAAAATTTCCCGTTGGAACTACCCCATTTAAATAAATATTTATTTAAAAAACGAGTGGGCCACCTCAAGATGTTGAGTAATTTTTTTTTTCTTTTAAAAAATTCTACCCCCATACTTAGAAAATAAAACAAACATTTTGTTTTAAACCCACCCTAGTATATAATACTATACTATACTTATATTATATGGATAATTAGGGTGCTTCAAAAAATAAAAAATTTTTTTCGCTCTTACCCTCTTAAATGTTTCTATTTAACCCTATAAAAAAATCCTCACCAAATATGGGCGTTCCAGCTCAACTCTAAGAGGTCACTGTTTTTATTTTAGTTTACCATTTAATTAAAATGGTAAAAATAATTGTATGTTTGGAATTTTATGCAAAACAAGGCATCGGGGGGGCAAAATGGGGGTACCAAAAAATTTCCTAAAAAAAATTTTTTTTAGATTGTTTTTTTTCGGTTTCTAAATTATTTGAAAATTTATTGACTAACAAGTTCAAGCTTTTAATCGAAAATAATTATTCTGAGCCTGAAAACGGATGGTACAATTTTTGAAAACTTTTCATAAGCTCATTTTTTGGGTACCCCATTTTGCCCCCCTCCGCTGCCTTGTTTTGCCCCCTTTCACCTCCTTTCTGCTAATTGTACCATAAAATTAAAAAAAAAACAGTATATAGTATACTTAGTAAGTATAATTATGGAATAAATACTTTAAGTATACTATATATAGCGCTTTGACCGTAGGTGGCATATTTATACTTTTTTAAGTTAATCCTTACTACTTTATTTAACGAAATAAATATTTTCATTACAAAACACCTTCGCACCTTGGGTTTCCACAAATCAAAATTTCTTAAATATAATAATTATAGTATTTTATTCAAAATAGGGGGGAAGTTATTTTAAGCATAACTTTTTTCCGGAAAGTGGTTTTTGATTTATTAAATTTACCAAAGAACTGTAATGTGCATAATGATAACAATAACTAAGAGTATACGGAAACGGAAGGAGCAAAATTCGTCAAATAAAATAAACCAATCTAATGAGAGTCAGCTTTCCTGAAAATCCTATACTAAACATAAGAGAAATTTAAAATAAAACCTTAACAAAAACATCAATTCTGGAGTCACTTCAATTGTGCACAAAACAAGTTCAATATCTTCCTAATATTTGTTAAAACTACCTATACTTGCCAGAACACTACTGTTTTGGTATTTATTAACGAGGTGTTTTAATTGCTTTAAGACGTTTACATTATAAATAAGAAAGATAAAAAAATAACACATCACTTGTTAAAATGAATGCATCGATTTGCTTTGTGCATGTTACTCCTTTTAGAAAGCATTTTGATATGTTAAGATGAATCTTTGATTTTAACAGATCACTTTAGAGTTGTGGGATGTGATGGGACAAACGTTAAAGTTGGAAAATTTAATGGTATAATTTTTTAATTAGAAAAACGTTTAATCGGTTATTTCAATGGCTTGTTTGTCAGTTGCATTTCAATGAATAATTTAATTATTGTCTGCGACACCTTATATATTTTTGTGATGGCAGTATAAGTGGACCTCACAACTTCACTGGACTTATAGGGCAGGAACTCAAGGGATATGAAAATTTACTTGTTAAATTTAATGTATTTTAATCAAATGTACCAAAGGAATCAATTGCATCTCATTGATAATAAACAATCAAGCCTACTTTTAACGTCTGAAAAATGATTGAACTGTCTAGGTATTTACCAAAAGATGTGGTGAACATGAAAAATTTATTTTTACATGTAGAAAATTTGTTGCTTGGAATGCTAGGAGACCCATAACACTTGGGAAAGCTTGATTTTCTTATATATCCCAACGATTAAGAACGATAATTGCTGAATGCTACGGATTATTCCGATTTTCATTGTGTAAAACCCGAGTACATCTGTACTATTATCTGATTTAAGGCTGTATTCATCTCATACGCAAGCTGTTAACAAACTGTCAAACGTGATAGAAGAAGTACTGAAAATCAAGATGGCGTAATTCGAGCCAAATTAGAATCAGGTCCTCTTTATATCGAAAAAAGATTTCAAATTAGGTTAGGTATGTATTTTTGACAGTTATCAAATAAAGGAATTTGACGAGTAGAACCCTATAAAGGAGGTGACGTCATACTTAATCCAATATGGCGAATTACCTATTTCATCATAAGCTTCTAATTATGGATATTAAATTTAAGCGTTTGACAGGTAGAAAACGATAAGGTGACGTCATATTAAATCCAATATGGCGTATTACCTACTTCTCTACAACCTCCTTGACATGGGTGTCAGCAGAATACGTGACTTTATTCTAATTTCATTATGGCGGATGTAACCCACTAGCCAAATTTAAAAAGTAAAAAATAAATAAAATTAAAAAAACTTATTTTTAACTTTTTGGTGCCTTAATGTTGAGTTTTAGAAAGATTGACCGTCTGGTTTTCGAGTAAAAAATCATTAAAGTTGCGTGTTTTTTTTTAAGTATACTTTTTTTATTTTGACCAATTTTAGTATACCAAATTGGGTGGTTTATGTAAAAAGATTCCAGCTTTTAGAAATGTATGAATGATATTAAAATTTTCTTCTACAATACAAAATAAATTTTTCATAAAATTTCTAATAAGATAATTAAAAATGACTAAACTATGATATTATAAAACCAAACTAATCACACAAATAATAAACAAGTTATGTTGTAGTAATGTTTACTAAATTCTAATACCATTTAAATAAAACTACTAATTTGTTGGTGCAAAAATAGCTTGTAAAGTTTAGTAAATTAATAAATCATTAAAAATATAAAAATAAAGAAATATTTTCCTATATATTTTTTAAATTTATGTACTTGTAGGCTATTTTCTATAAATTTTTTGCTTGAGTTTTAAAGCGTTGATAACAAAATCAGTTTAACCTTTTATGATTTTCTTATCTTTGTTTTCTGCTCTTCTCTTGAGACTTTTGCTGCATTCAATATACTGCATGTTTTCTGTTGCTTTATTTTTGGTTGTTATACTTTTTTAATAGTTTTTTTCTTTTTAGTGGACTTTACTAATTTTAAAGAACAACAGAACATAATAATTCGTTTTCACAATTCATTTTACATAACACTGCATATAGAAATGTCACTGCCACTGTCAAAAGATTATGTTCTGTTGTTTATTTCTGTATTTTGTGATAAATAAAAAATAATTATAAAACCAGTTAAAAAATTGTTTGTTTTTTAAATAAAATATATTAAAACGTTAGAGTTAATTTTGTTTTAGCAAGTTGGTACCTAACCCTATTTATGCATTATCAACAACTTTCCTGCAATGTACTGCCCGAACCTTCTTAAAGAATGTTTTTTGTTTTTTTTAAGTAAAACTTTTTTATTTTGACTTATATTAGTATACCAAAATGGGTAGTGTTAGTAAAGAGATACTAACTTTTAGAAATTTAAAAATGTCATAAATATTTTATCTGAATGATTTAAATTTAGCTTAGTTTCTTTTACAATAGAAAATTTTTTATAAAGTTTTTAAGATCATTAAAAATATTAAACTATGATATTATAAAACCAAATTAATTACAAGAATAATAAACAAGTTCTGTTGTAGTAAAGTGTTCAAAACACCATTTGTTAAGTTTATTATCATTAAAATCATTAAAAATGTAAAAATAAAGAAATATTTTCCTATATATGTATATATTTTTAAGTATACTTGTAGGCTATTTTCTATATATTTTTTGCTTGAATTTTAAAGTACCAATGTAAAGCTTACAAAAAAAAATCGTCACCAAGATTTTCTACAATGCAGTATTAATAAAAAATAAATACCTTACCACTTTATCAACAGCAGCAAAATTATACCAACAGTCGGTGTTATTCCTGATGTTAATGTAATCAATGTACGTAGGGCACACATTGTTTTCGTACTCACATTTTGCAAAAGCAACAAACAAGCACGTGAATATCAGATGTAAATATGACATAACTCTTATGGCACTATTGTAAACAATACCTGCAACACTGCAATTTCACTGAATATATCAAAGCAGTCGGTTTTACTTTCTTCCGTTTTTTAGTTACAATTCACTGCACTTTGAAGAATAAGACCAAAAAACACTCACTACGATTAATTACATTGATAGCCAATTACAATGTAAACCTTCAATAATTTTACGTAAGAAAAATAAAAGATGTTATTTTATTCGCGAAAATTTTAGTTTTGCACGGAGGTGTTCAATTATTAAGGCGACTTCGACACAGCTGTATTTTTATGAAGGTGAAAGAAGATAGCAAAAGGATTTCAAGGTTTACCAAGTGAATTAATAATTATTGTTGTCTTTAATGAGCCTTTTCCATTAATTGTTTAGTTTAATCACATAACAATTGCATTAATATAACTATTAGTTTCCGCTTAAATTTGTATAATATACCTTTGAACAAATATCTTAAGTTAAAAATAAATCTTATCTACTCCAAATTGCATAATATGTTTTTTTTCTTGAATAATGATAATCATTTTAAATTTCCTGCCGGAATAATGAAATGTTATTTATTTATTTTTAAAAATCATTTATCTAGTTATCGGAGTAGATAAAGAATAGTTTCCAGTCTGACGATTTGAGACCCAAACTTCATCGTGAATAATAGCCTTCATTATCTCTAGTATAATAATATACTATTATACATTACTGGGTATAGAAGGGTAAATAGAAGCGCGTATGAGTAATTTTTAAATGAGTTGCCTAAGATACTTTTGCTACGACAAATTTTTAATATTATCAGAAAAATGATTTAAATTAAATATTTGTATAAAGCTACATCTATAAGAAAATAAAGTAACCATCCCAATAAACATTTTTGGCGTAATTTCTACCATTGCCCGTTATTATTTTAATTAAACAATTATTGATACTTTAAAATAATATAATATGATTATGTTAAGCAAATATGTTATCCTTTAAGTTTTTTTATTACTATAATTGCAAAATATTATCACAAAGTATTAAACATTCTTACACGGGAAATATTAAAGGTACAAAAAGTGACATTTGTATTTATTGGAATTCCCGTTACTTGGAAATCTACCGGGTTTAAAATCTCAAATTTTTCTGTGTAAATAAAAAATTATCCCTTGAAAATAAACTAACAATCGATATAGAAGCAGTTTTTCACAGTAAAAAAATAGAATGTTTAATGGGCACTGTACGCAAAATTTGTAATGATTTATCAGTTAAATCTAGTTAACTGTACTACTACGGCTAAATCAAAAGGTCAGTACAAACGTTCATATAATATTTTTAAATTATTTAAACTTCAGCTCGTGACTAAAGAGCCTTAAAGCCACATCTTGTCAATGTGTATTTAAAAGGTCCTTAGTATTTTAGTGTCACTTAGAGTTTTAAAGGTGGGAGTAAAAAAAATAATGTTAGTAAAAATTTGTTTAAAATACAAAAGTACTCATCAATGGTGTGTCACAATAGTTTTAATTTTTTTAACACAAACTCTAATAAAACACTAGGTCAATCCATAACAAACGTTTTTGTAAAAGTCACACAGCGTTTTCAAGTTAAACCTAAATGCCTGCATGAGGTAAAGAAAAAATTGTTTTAAATCGTTTTCAATTATTTAGTTTACCTTATCTGGTTATGTGTATAGATACTGTGAATTGCGTCTAATTCCCAGGGTAAAATCTTTGTCCCCTTCTCAACCCTCTGAGGATTTGGATCACAATATATATTCGAAAAAAAATATTGTCTATATATTTTATATGCTTATATACATGTTTGACTAAAGAATATTAAATATAATATGCAATAACTTATTTGACGCGATTACATATTGTAACAAGAAAAACGTGTTCCCTTATGGGACAGTAAAAAAATATGTATAAACTTTCTTTAATATACGTAAACATGGACTGTTAATGAAAAATAAATTTTAGTACTTAAATTTACATGTAAATTGGTTTTCTAATATACAGGATTGATACAATAAACGGTTGCATTTCCAACGTATAAATATATGTAAAATGTGCTTATAAAGTTTTTTGTAAATCCTTAGTCAACTAAGTTAAATCACATAAATGTTGCTGAATCGCATGCATGTAATGCATGTAATTACGCAACTTTTGAACTCTTGATGCCCTATTCCAACTATAACCGTTTCCGAGATAGCAATGCTATCCCATCACATTTTTGACACCCTGTATATGTTTAAAGAAAAAGATCAAAGATCAAAATGCATTTATTTCCAGGATATTTCTTTTTTGCGATAAAATTAAATTTGACACTCATTTAATTTTAATAATATAAAATCGTTTGCGATGGTAGACCAATCTACTAAGCAAAACAAAAATGATTAAAAATACACTTAATTATTCCTTTTCTCAAATTGTTCTTTAATTAGTTTTAAAAGATGAAGGTATTTTAAAACCAATTATACAAAATTAAATATGCTTCTTAAACCTAATTACTATATTCTAATTGCAATGAAAACCCTGCTTATGGACTTAACATTCAAGAAGAGTTACATATGTTAAATACCTTAAATAAACAATTACTTTTCTTATTTATTATGCTTCATAGTTATACTATATTTATTGCAAATATAATAGTTGGTTGCCTACAATAATAAACTGTAATATATTTGTTTACCCATAGGTTTGCACACCTCTTCATACATATAATGTTCTAATATTTTGCAATACATTACAATACGTAAATTATATGTAGGTTGGGCTATGTTGTCCTGATATTAATAAATATTTATGTTGATATTATAAATTATTTAGTTAATTATAATTATTAATTATAGTATATCATGTATTAAGTTTGATAAACGCAATTTTAGTTACAAAGTTTAATTAAATGAGTGTATAGAAAAGTTTAGAAACAAGTTGCTTACTATACTTTTTTATGACAAATACTGTATAGGGCGACATCTATACAAAAGTAGAGTAAGTGTAAGAATAGAAATCTGCATTACCGGCGGAAAATGTCAAATTTTTGTGTGTAAATCGAAATGTATTCCTTGATAATGGACAACCGTTTAAATTCGATATAGAAGCAGTTTTTCACAGTGAAAGTAAGGAGAATGTTTTATGGGCAGTTTATGGTGGAGTCTCCACCCTAAATTTTTAATTATTTATCAGTTAAATCTAGTTTACTGCCCGCCACAGTCTTATACAAGACCGTGTTGCTGAATAAATCAAAAGATCAGTATTAGTACTTTAATTATTATAGTTGAGAAACCAATTGATAGTTTTGAATTTTTTTATTAAGAAAATTTTCACATTTTGTATTATTCGGCGGTTAACGGTTATATGACATTTGGCAACTTTCTACTAACTTAAAGCTAACTTCAGCCCGTGACTAAAAACCTGTTCCTTACTTCAGCCCGTGACAAAAAAGCGTATGGCCATAGCCATAGCATGTATTTAAAATGTATTTAAAAGATCACTTAGTGTAATGAAAACATATACTATATTGAGCGTTTTAAAGGATGGAAGTGCGAAAAATATACGAAATTTTGTTTTGTCTACAGACACCTTAATAAATTAATTATACAAATTTGTTATTTTCTGAAAACACAACAAATTTTATTTAACTTTATACACTTCTATTGCCTAATATCATCATCAATTATCTGAAAGATGTCAGATTATATTTATTTATATTTAAAAATCATTTCATTATCTACTTACTAAAGTAGATAAAGTATATCATTACACTCAAGATTATGCGCATTATTCACTCGGATGGTTTTGGTCCCTCGTCTGGCGACTCGAGACACAAACCTGCATTGTCTCTCGTATAATAATATACCTATTAAGTCCGTTTAAATTTAAGCTGCAACTAAAAAATGTGGGCATGTGTTTAAGCAATTAATTTTGTTGATTTTTTTTTGTGTGAATTGCACAGTTTATTATGAAAGCTTTTGTTAATTTCTTGTTTTATATTTCATGCTTTGAAATCGAGAGATTAATGAGTCAGAAGGTGAGTGCATCGTTTGCTGCCTGAAACAGCTAGCTCAATTTATTTAAATGTAACTTTAAATTAAAATTTTCAATTTAAATAAAAGCTCTTTAACAATAAAAGTAGTAATAAAAAATGTAATTAATTTTTAATAAAATGAACTCAAATTGTATCTAGGTACAAACAACAATTTTAAAATTTTTAAACAAATTAGTTAAAAAAATATGATTTACAATATTTGTTTAAAGTATTTTTAGGGGATTAATTAAAAAAAATAAAAAAATATATAACAGGGTAAATTTTATTAGCAATGATGCAAACTTTACTTTACCAAATGGCATACAAAACTACACGGTAAAGTAAATAGATAAAGCTACAAAATTTTGTAAACTTCATTAATATCGGACAAAAACTGTTTATGTTATAGCATTTTGAAAATTGTCCAAATTTGGATAAAAAAGAATTTGCTTTTTAATATCTTATTATCGTTCGGAATGTGTTCTTGGCTATTTGTTTTACACTTTCCCAAACAAAAAAATAATTATTGTGAGGTCTGGGGATCTAGCCTGCCAAGATGTCACGCTCCTTCCAAACCATCTTTCACCAAACTGTATTTAGCCAATCAGTAATCATTTGCGTGGAATGTGCAGGGCAGCTGTCATATTAAAAAAATATGAGAAAATTCGGTGATAAATCTTTTAAAATTAGAAATGCGGACCTAGATTTTAATTTCATGCAACTTCTCTAAAAAAATTTTTGATGTATAATGTAAAGTACTAATTAAACGCGAACGAAGTTAGCGAATGTTTTACCCTGCGTCATCAATTTAAAATGTAAAAAACATGTTTTCTTACTACCTCGACTCAAAATACGTTGTTTCGTCCCCGATTCCACGGCAGAAAGTTTACGTTTCTTGCATTGGTCAAGCTATACGCGCACATTCTAATAGCGGGAGTAAAAATTTTTTAGTCGTGTGCTTAACATTAAAATTTCGTACTGCCAACATGAGAAACACAAAAATATGACAGTTTTAAACCATAATTTTTCAATTATAACAACAAATAAACAATTTATGTTTTTACTTTTTTACTTTTTATGCTGTTTTAAGTGTTTAATGGTACTTTTATTTGTTATAAAGTAGTAATTTGTTAATTAAAATACAACGTTTTATTTTTACTGTATTGGCACCGCTGAATTCACGGCCTACTGTTGTTTATTTATCAAGCTCTTCAAATGGAGATAGGTACATAAATACACATTTAATTTTTTCCCGTATTTTCGGCCGGGTTGTATTTTCGGCCGAGGTAGTAAGAAAAATAGTATACACTACACGGGCAGAAAGTGTGAGAGTCCTGAACTGCGCGCCATGATGCCCTCGGCTTCGCCTCGGGCATCATGGCGCGCAGTGCAGGAATCTCACACTTTCTGCCCTTGTAGTGTAATATACTATTTTATACATACTTAGAGTCGGTCCGGCGAATGTTTTACCTTGCGTCATCAATTTAGAATAAGATAGAATCGCTGAATGCCATCGGTAAAATTTACAAAAAAATAACATTGAAATGACTTATTTTAGGTAACTATTTTCTTCCTTATCAGTAAATATTTTCCATTTTTTTAAATTATATAATATATCTGTATATTTTAATAATAAAGTTTTAGTATTTCCATGCATACAATAAATGATTAACCTGACCGCCCTTATCTTCTGCCCTTTAAAGAGACCCTATAAACATTATCCGAACACTGTTTTTTCTTTATTTTGGTAATAGAGACTTCCCAATTTAGGCAAATTAAATCTTTACCATTATGTATTTCGCTTCATCCTATTGTAGATGAGGCATTTTTACCTAACAGAGCAGCTGCACTCATACAACTTTTATTCCAAAGCCCTCAATTGTGATATGATTATCTTGTTCCAAATTAACAATATATTAAAATGTTTAAAAAAGGTATATTTTATAAAGTTTAATAATTTATTGACAAAAATGTAATTTGGAAATAAATTAAGAACATTTTCCTTCCGAAAAAAGGTCAACCTTTTCAAGAACATTAGGCAATAAAACAGTTGGGATATCCTTTCCTCTAACAAAATCTGCATGAGTAAAACTTGTATCCGATATCAAGTAGTATCCACACTGAAATGTCGGATTAATATCGTCGTACGCTTCTTTAGAATTCTGTAAATAAAAACTTATATAAAAAATATCCACATTTATTATATATACTTACAGTTGCAGTACACAAATAGTCGTTGGGTCCAGAAAACATGGCAATTGACACTTTGATATTCTTTAGCTCGTACGTTTGTTCCAACTGAATAAATGGAAAAATTGATATTTCCTCTGAATATTTTACCAATTTTTTGCTTTTCATAATATTTATAAATTGGTCCAAAAGTTTAACGCTTGTTGATGAAGGATTTTGGGTTAAACTTGCTGTTATAGTTGTCTAAAATAACATGCAATATTTATTTTTAAAGTGTCCATGAAAACGAAACTATTTTACAAATTTGGTGGGTGCCTAGTGGGTATTATAGTATGTTGTAATAAACTTATAAGTTATAAGGTTTTGTGTTGTCATTTAATAAAGAGTTTGGTTGCACTATCTGTTAAAAGAAAAAAAAAATATTTTAAATATTATATAATTTATTTTTATTTATTGCAATTTTTGAGGGTTCGAGTTTTAAGTGCAAACATTTTTGGTTTCAAATAATGAATTTTTTTGGACCAATTACTTATTAAATTCATTTTAGACCATATATGCCAGTAGTGATGTTTTTCAGCGGACAAATGAAAATAGTACTAGACACCTACTAAATTTTAAGTAAATCGATTTAAATTGAATATTAGACTTTAAAAACAGAAGTGCATAAAGTTCACTTATTACATATTTATTACTCACTGGATCAATTCCATCATTATTAAATCCAAAAAATAATGATTGCATGGTGACTTGGGTCATAATACTTTGATAAGTGGGATTGGGGTTTGATGGTGAAAGTGTTTTTAAGCTTACTTCACAATGAGAAATAAGTTGAGGCACAGTCTAAAAAATAAATATTTTATTATAAAATTTTATAATTATAATTACTTATTTATGTAATTAGGCCAAGAAGTGGACCTTTTTGTACTAACCTCAACGTTAGGGTACAATTGAGCAAAGCACAAAAAGACCCTTTGGGCCGAATGGCATACTAAACTTGATCTTCAAGTTGTATTGTTATTTAGAATTTAAAGTAAATTTTATTTGTTAAACGATACATAAAACGTTAAATTATTAAAGTAGAAAGTGAGGTTAGAAGGGTTTGACAGTAGTCGAGTTTTATAATTAATCCAAATCACGGTGCCTTTACCATACTCAATCACTTTAGTTTCGAGGGTTGACGAAAATAAAGTATAATTGACAGACCGCTTAAAGACAAAAATATATAATAGTTTTATATAAGCCAAATTATGTCAACTGTAATAAACTGTTGTATAAAAGATGTAAACAATTTTGAATTTACTATTTAGTGATACTCAACAGTAACATCAAACACTCATTAAAATAAAGAAAATATTATTTAATGTGCAGAATATTGCACTTTTCATAATTGTGAAAAAAATAACAAATTAAGTAATGTTTATGTTTTGGTACCATTTATTACTCAATTAATGTCTAAAATTATTTTAATTTTTATATTTTGATGACACAAATTCTTTACAGTTACGGTGTTTTGGTAAATGTAGTACTTACTTTAACAATTGGCCAAAAATCGTGTAAGGTCCAAGCAATTGAAGGAGTGTTGTTCAAATAAATAGCCGGCCCCATCATAACAATTCCGTTAAGGTTTTTTGCTGCATCATCTGGATAGCCTGCTGCATACATAGTACTTAAAGTTGTACCCATTGAATATCCAAGCAAAGTTACTTTCCTATTCGATTCTTTTACAACATAATTTATTGTATCTTTAACATCTTCGTTGACCAAATCATCTAAACTATAAAAAAAAATGAAAAAAAACTGGTTAATAGCCATTTTTTGTGGGGTTATCTGAGAAGTGCTCATATTGTTTATTTTCTAGATATTGTTAAAAAAAGAATATATATATATATATATATATATATTTAAAGTAATTTAAGATGTCATATCAACAATTTTTACCCAATGGCAACTAAAGGAGGAAGCGGTACATATCATTCAAAGGGAAAAAGTAATGCAGAGCCTTTGAAGATACTGGCAGTGATTGGGAAGAAGACTATTTAAAAGTTGAATCATGTGGCTTTGTGAATGTAAATCTGGTTATTATTTGGTTTAAATTAAATTTTTTTTTACTTTGTGGGAGTATTATTCATTTCATATCGGGTACTAGGGGGAATGTCAAATATTGTTCTTTTTTCCATTTTTATTCTGGCAATATATTTGATATCATTTTGAAATAAACATATGCAGAAATCAACATACAGGCCCAAAAATACAGCGGCCACCATAATGTTTCCCCAACGACAAAAGGCGATCTGAAAACCTTGTTTGGTATTTTAATCCTTTATGTTGCAAAAAAATAGTTCTCGTTTTATAGATCTTCTATATATTGTGATCTTTTTTTGTTCTGGCTAATTGTCTTAGGTTTCATGAAACAAGACAGGCAAAAAAGTAAATACTCCTATTACACACATTCGAGAAATTGGGAAAAAACTTAAAACGTGTAGAACACTAAAGTCCACAATTGATGAACAGCTTTTGGCATTTCGAGGACGATTTCCTTTTAGGATGTACATTTCAAATAAACTTGCTAGGTATGGGATAAAAATTGTTATGTGATTCCTCAACCAAGTTTATGATGGACACTAAAATAGATACCCAAGAACTTATTTGATGAAAAAAATCAAAACCCAAAAACGTCAATGTTTTGTTTTGATCAAAAAAAGACATTAGTATTTTACATGCTAAAGAAAAACAAACTAGTTTTGTTACTTTTAACATTGCATGAAGAAGTAGAGAATAATGAAGAAACTAGAAAGTTAGCAACTATTATGAGACCAAAGCAGGTGAAGAGACATTTCACCAAATGTGTTACAATATAAGTTTGAGCAGAAAAACATGCAGATGGCCACTCTATATGTCCCATGGTATGATGAATATGGCCAGCATAAACGTTATTTACTCTTTTAATACATTAAAAAAGGGCATCTTTTTTTTTAAATCTCCAAATCGTGGATGATGCATAGATATAACAGCCTTACGTCGAAATGTTCGTGAAGTTATAGGTAAAATCCTTGGTATATTGAATGAAGACGTTGTCAAAAAAGAAGAGGACTTCTTTTAACTGTCCAAGCAAAAAAAACGCATGACCTCCAATTCTTGTAAGGAGTGCAAAAAGCCGTATTGCGGAGGAGATATTTTCACGCTGTGCAATTCACAGTATGTTGTGAAAAATAATAAAAACAAATTGGTTAATAATATTAAAACGTCTGTTCTGATAATAATAAACCTTACCATTCTTTTTGTATTTTCTAAAAATAAATTTTCAAAATAAATTGAATAGCAAAATTAACGAAAGTAAAAGTAATTTCGTTTGAGAAAAGTTTACAAAAAAATATAAAAAAACTGTCTGTCAATGGAAGTAAAGGCCACCTATTATTTGGTTTTGAAGCAATTATAAACTTTTGTTTAATGTAAAACTGATCTCTAGGAATCACATGCTCGTTAACATTGCTCTCCTACTATTAGTCTATCTTAATTTCTATTAGTTCCTTTATTCTTCCATTCCATTATATAATACATCTTATTGCTTTTTCAACAAGCTTTATACTTATACATTCAAAATTTAAAGTGCTGTTACGTGAACAATTGTCGGATTTTAATGCAATTTTCTTAATTTGAACCTTTATCCATCTTTTTATTGGGTAAAAACGTAAAATGTTTAGCAAAATTAAAAAAATATCTACAAAAATTCTGATATGAGTATTTACTAAAATAAATGTCAACAAAATCGCAATCATGTTTTGGTTTAAAAAATATTGGATGAATAAACATTAATTGGTGTTGTTCTCATAATTTATATAATTAATTTATAATATATGTTAACACATGAGGTTGATTTAAGTGCAATAATTATATCCGATTTTTATAAAATTTTAAACATTTGTAGCTTCATTATCACAATTATTGTGATAATGAAGATACAAATGTTTAAAATTTTATAAAAATCGGATATAATATGCTTTTGTAGAAGAATTCCGAATTTTTAAAATGGACAAATTTGGGATAAAAAAGATTTTATTTCTTTAAAAACGTAAATTTTAAAGGGAATTAGCGTATGAATGTCTTTATTTTAACATTTTTGTCGCGATGAATTTTTGATTGGTATGAAATAATAAGTTATGGTTTGTTTGTAGGTTAAAATAACAATAAATGGAGTTACAATCGCTCTGGCAAGATGCTGCTTGTCCGTCTCGGTTGAAGATTTTATTGCAACTTGAAATCTAATCACTTGGTTTTACAAATCTGCTGCTTAGCTAGACTAAATTCTAAGGGTTAGTGGAAGTTGGATCAAGCTTTGGGAAAGGTTTCGGACATTTCCAGCTTTAAAATAGAAAGGTAACAAAGACACAAATACATTTTCAACCATTGCAAAGGTTAAGACGTGTTTGTAAACAAATTTAGAGAATAAACTAATTTCCCCAGCTCAAATTTAACAATGAATATAGTAACCCAAGAGATTCAGGATTTATGTCACTGTCATATATAAGTATGTTTACAGTTTTATGGTTAAAAAATAACCATTACAAATTTTATCACGTACATTTTAACAAAATGTTATTTTTTTCAGTCAATTAGAAGTTATAATTTAAAACCCATACTTGGTTAAATATTTTAATAAAAAATACGAATTTGAATGTTTGGACGTTTTTACAAGATTGTTACACAGTCAAAAGTTTTATAACAGCTGCCAATAAATAATATAATCATTTAAATTTTTTTTTTATAATGTACAATATTGATATATTCTTTATTTTATTTTAATGCATTATCAGATATAAACAAATATCAAAAGGAATATTTATTATTGCCCCCAAAAATCCAATCCTCACCTAAAACTCCAAAAATCACATGATGTATCTGAATATTTAATATGTTTTCTACTTTCTCCTACTCCTCTGTAACTTAACAGCCAAATTGCGTATCCAGCCTTTGAAAAAGCATAACCTTTAAAAAACCAAATTATTTAAAAAACTAAAATTAATGTTGGTGGTAAAATCTAACCGTACGATTTATCTCCTGTAACTAAAAATCCTTTGGTGTCCATCATTATTCCTGGCATAAAAATTACAGTTTTACTTGGAGATATGCCAGAAGTATGGGTTTTAATAAGGGTTAAATTGTATCCTGAACCAACTATAATATGTCTTTTTTCGACGTAGTTTCCCCATGATTCCAGAATTTCTGCCTAAAATCCTTTTATTGCAATAAAAGTAAAACATGATTTATATTAAAAAAAATTAAACAAAATTATGTTCTAAAACATCAAAGGATTAAATTGGTTTAAATATCTACTTATAAGTGATAAAAAAGTAAGGTAAATATGTGATAAGAACACCATTTAATTTAGGATTTAAAAATAATTATAAGATTGAGATTATGGGTTTAAGTATCTACTTAGACCTATACTTAAGTGATAAAAAAGTAAGGTAAATAAGCTTGTGATAAGAACACCATATAATTTAGGATTTAAAAATAATTACAAGATTAAATATAATTATATTTAATCACTAATTAATGAGTGAACTACCTATACGAAAGACTTTGCTTTTAATTTATATATTTATAAACTAAATTTTTTTATTCCAAATGGTTTTTAAAAAAATTAAAGCTTATTGTGTTGTGTTGTTATTTTAATTATGTAAAGACACAACATATTATGAATAAAAACAAAATATATAATAATTTAAGTAAATACATTGTAATTATATATTCAGACACCAAAAATAATCAAAATACGATTTTTTTGCTCGATACTGTAAATTTTTGTACACAAAAAAAATATTTGTTTAGGTTCATTTTGATATGAATTGAAACAAATTATTTAAATTATTACCTATAACCAAATATATTATCTTTGCCTATAACTTTGAAGGGAGAAGATTCTTACCTAAAATTTAGTCTACTTATGGTTTTTCAAAATTTTATTTTTTCAGCATTACCATACATTTAATAAAATTCAAAATTAAAGAAACATCAATAGGTATAAAAACTTTTCATAAATTTCAAAATAAAACCAAAACTAATAATGAGGATGGCATATATTTTATGACTTAAATAATTCTTTCTTGAGGAATATTGTTTAATTTCTCCTAAACTTGTACTGCTAGCACCTGGAGATTATTTGGCTGTTCTCGATTTCGCAATCTTCTTCCCATGATGCTGCAAATATGTTTAAGTCAGGGCTGTGAAATATTCCTTGTCAAAAAATTTTAATCAATTCTTGCAGTGTTTCCTTGCATTATCCAATTTAAAAAAGCCCATGGCAGGACAATAGGTTCTAATATCTTATCAGTGATACGCCCAGCTGTTAGAGTAGGTACCATTTTCAAAAACATAAATAGATGTACCATTACGGAACCACCTCCATAGGCTTGTACTTCTCTCATAGTAAAATCCAAAAATTGTCCTTCACCGCGTCTATAGACTCTTACACATCCATTGTTAAAGTAAAGGCAAAATTTTGATTCATCGGTAAAAATAACATGGCTTGATTGGCTGGAGAGGAATAATAGCTTGACTTATTGAGTGTAAATGGGCTTTGTAAAGTCTGTATAGTCTGTAGATATATATATGTCTCTACAGAATATGCAGACTTTACAAAGCCCATTTACGTATACGTCTCTTAGTAGCCTGAAAATTAAGTTTCTTATTTGTGTAAATATTCTTGTTCTATCTTTTTGGAAAAATCGTAAAATTTGGCGGTCCTGTCCGGGCATAGTTATTCTTTGTTGTGTTTTATATGCTTTTCTACATGTAATACCTTAAAATGTATTCCACAATCGTTGAATCGTTGTTTAAGTTGTTTGAAGCAAGCGGGATACTTATTTCTGTGAATGCCTTTCTTGTAATAGTGTGACTGATTTAGATACTTTTTCACTTGTTTTTGCAATAGGCGTTTTAAGAACATTATTATTCATAATTTTGATTTAAAAAGTAATGTTACAGAATAAAACTGAATGTATAACATATAAGTATAGTTTCAATTTTATGCGTTTAATTTTTTTGTCAGATCCTAATAATAAGTATAGTATTTTTTAAATAAACATGAAGATACAGACCTGCATTTAGAATTTTGTGAAATCATGACCAATAAAATAAAAAATCAGATATACCTATATACTAAAAAATATTTGCTTCAACGATAAGTGTTATTTTTTCTAAACGGAAATGTTATCAAACAAAACTGTCGTTATTGGAAGAATAAAAATCATCATCTTATCAGAGAAAATTATACCCAGTATCCAGAAAAACTTGGGAAGGAATTTTTGGAGATTCTATTATTATAAAATAATTATAAAAATTATTTTGCGAATTTCTCAAAAAATTAAACTATTAAAAAGTATTTGTTTAATACTGTTAAAAATCAATTTTCAAGAGGTATCACAAAGAGAGTCTTGCCATTAAAAATTGAGTTTGGTGGCCACAGCCCCAGGTCATTTTTGTGGTAATAGTTATTACCCCCACATATCCTAGAAACGGTTTTAAGAATTTTTTGATATCTTTTTATTTACGTTTTTAAAAACACTCTGTATATCCACATCTACCAACAAGACCAATACCGTAGTAAGTTAGACCTCAAAGTACAGCACTTTTATCTAAATAGGTAAAACTTGTCCATACTCGTGACCAAAACATTTCTATACTAAAACGTTAAGCATTTGGGGTTAGAATTACTAAAGTTCTTCATACGAATCTTGTAAAATGGTTGGTCGAAAACTGGTAAATTATGATTTACGATGAGGGATATAACTACCAGTTCATATACATATAGGTATATGAAGAGGTATGTATTACGTAATGGACCAATTATTTTTACTATAAAGTAACTTATCCGGAATGGGATCACGAAAGAAAAATTTAGTCCGAGGGGTTTGGGGAAATATGTGCAATACAAAAATAACCAGTTCTAGGCCAATTTTTCACTCACAAATAATATTTGATCTTAAACACAAAAGTTTGGTTATATTTAAAAAAAATGTAACCTTCTTTATGAGCTATTTAACTTATTTTGTTGCTTCGGCATGCTTATGTTGAATGCAAACACCAACAAACATTTGCAGTTAACGTTTGGGAGGAAATTATTGGCATAGTCTTCGACCTAACAAACTTCTTTTTAGAAAACGTTTACTATAAGATTCCATACACTACCAGAATCCATATGTTGTATATAAATGACGTAGCACCGCCACATTGTATGTACGTTGGTGGAAATATTTAAATCAAGTTATTCCTAAAACCGTTTGGCCACCACGTTCTCCTGACCTTAATTACTTAGACTTTTATGTCTTGGGTTGTTTAAAAACTCCCGTTTATCCAACTCCAGTACGTAATATTGAAGAGTAACGAGAAAGAGTTTATAATGGATGTCAAAGCATTCTTCATAGCTGTATTCAGATGAATGGAAGACATTTTTAACATTTGTAATAAAAGTTTCAAAGTTAATATTTTTCCAAATTATTTAACTTGTTTGATAATAACGCGGGTGATTGTAAATCATCCTTACATTAAAGTTTTTATTGTTTATTTGATGCTGATAAATGTCCCTTTACATTGATCACCGTAGACCTGCTTAGATCAACGTTGACGAAATTCCGTTTTACATGGGTAATCACTTAGACAATATGTCTATGGGTATTATATCAATCATATATTTTAATATTTCTATTTCGCGTTTCGCGAACAAGCAATTATACATATGCATACATTATTTAAACAAAAGTTGTTGCCAATTATCTTACCATTAACAATAGTATCTAAGGAAATTAACCGTAAGATAAACTTAACGACCGATTGAAAAACCGGCCCTATGTTTATTTAATTATAATTAAAAATATTAGTCTTAATATAAGTCTTAATATTTTTTTAGCAAATATAAAAAAGGAGAATGAACTGGATTTGGATAACAATTTATTAAATTTTTAAAAAGATGTGGCACCACCTCATTATCTAGTAGCTGTTAGGGCTTAAATTTTCTACTTAAATTAGTTTTGCATATTTTAAAAAGGTTTACTTTTTTACATTTACAGTTTAATAGCAGTGTAACATTGTAATACTTTAGTTTAAGTATAAAATTTAAATAATATAGCAATTTTTTTAATTTAAAAAATATTAGATATAACAAAATTTGGTATTTATTTTAATGTAGCTGATAAGTGGTTTGCAATTATAAATATCAGAAATTTAAATAAGTCAGTGCACCAAAAAAAAGTTTGTATAGACAATATATTTTTATAATAAAAATTACCTACTGCACTCATATCACCATAAGGATTGTTCCAGCAAGGAGGTTTGCTGGGATTTTTGAAATCATCCATTGTTTGGCATGCTGTAGTACATTGTCCTTCTGAGAAACAACCAGCTAAAAATACGCACCCCAAAAAAAATTTTAAGTTCATTTTTAATTTTGTAGGTACTAAATTTTTTAAAATTGTTTTTGTTTTATATATTGCTAGATAATATTTTTATCAGTCTGTAAATTTTAAGTTGTTTGAATAATATGTTGGCCAATTATTTTTTTAAATGTACGTTTTATTTTTATGTTAAAATTTATTTTCCTATAATTAACAAATTTATTTCAACATTAATTTTTGCTTGCATAAATAACTTTAATCTGTTTTATTATTATAAATAAAATTAAACAATCCCTAAATTTACTCATGACTATTTTTAAAGGCATTAGTTTAGTTCTAAGGGGCCAGTGTAATGTACCACACTAATAAAAACGTTCATTTCGCGTGTCCCTTAATGGGGAATACGTTCAGTAAGAAGACAGTTTAAAAAAATCTTTGTAAACTAATTAAAATACACTCCAAAATTAAGGTAATCTTGGCCCATTCGCCATTTGTACTTTAGGGTGATTTTTTATTTTTTTTTGATAATTTATAGTACACTCGGATTCTTAAAGATTATTGAAAACAAAATTTCCTTAACATTTAAGGTCAATTGGAGGTCCCTTACCTTATTGTAAGTAGCTTCTCTGATTTTCATTGGATTGAAAGCTGTTGACCATTTCAATATATTCTTTATACAATATTATAACAATTTGTTTAATTAACAATTATCATAAATATAAACTATATGTCCAATGATTTTTTTTGCCAATATTGGTAAAACATTTAGTTTACGCCTAGGAACACTTATTAAATTACGGCAACCCATAGTTAAATATACACAGAAAAAAGTAATGTCTTGATTTAAGAAAATGCATTTATTTGAAACAGTTTTTCTTGTATGAAGTAAAATTGTCTTATTCGTAGTAACTTCTTGTTTACAATAAGAAAATACTATTATTTGGTTGTAAATCATGAGTTTTTTGAAAACAACTTATTGTTGTGATTAATTGTAAAGAAATATTTATTTAGAGCAATTAATTAAATTGTTTGGATATAGGTTGTATGGATTTAGTTTTATCAAATGTTAATACAAGCATATAATATCTTATTTTAACAAAATAATAGAATTGATACAATGTATGTCATATAATTAACGTAAACACGTGATTTGTTTGTTTCAAAAATACATTTACTTGAAGCAAATACATATTTATTTGCTTTTATGTCCACGTGACTCGCGGAGCCAATTAGAGCATTTGACTCCAAAGACAAAGACGCTTGTCCGGCAGCCGGCAGCATTTGCAAACAAACTCGCAACTTAAGAGAAGGAATCAACGGTTATAGTTTTGTGTTTAAGTGCTTATGTTTAATAGTATGGAAGAATTCTTCAAAGAAAATAATTTAACCCATTTGCTTTTTAGTTTTGTTGGTAAGTAAAAGTGATTTAGTTAATTAAAATTTTGTGTACCTAGGTAGTTTGGAAACTACAAAGTTATATGATAATATGGTTGTTGCTTTTAAATATAATTGCACATTTTACTTACAGGCCATAAACTAAAAATAAACCGTTTCTTTTTGTATTTGACAAGTGCAAGTAATTTTGGTTGGCAAACTATATGTATTTGTTTTTAAACTATAGGTACCTACCTAGGTAGGTGTTTTCAACAAAGATACCTATCTGATAATAATAAATTAAGTTTTTAAAAATGTTCAAATGTCCCATAAATATATTTCCTGAATTAATGCGAACACGTTTAAGGTTCTGCTGAAAAATTGCTTGTTTTGACTTATATCCACAGACTTGGTGTATTTTATTAATGCCGTGCATTAATATTTACACTGAACTTCAGTGACTGAAGTATTTTTTGTTCCTATTTTTGTCCGCTCATATATTATATGTTTTGTTTATTGTTAATTTTATATTGTGTGTTTTTAATGTTTATTGTAAATACGTATTTACAACAAAACAAGTGTACACTTGTTTTGTTCAAATAAAAAATATTGGAATAAACGTTTTTTAATTTAATTTTCCCGACCAAATATAAAGTAATTAACAACATTAAAATAAATAAATCATAGTATTAAAACAAGCAAACATTTGTTTGGTTCAATCACTATATATTTTGTGAAATTATAACATTAAAAGGTACTAATTATTTGTCTGAAATAAATTGTTTTCTTCATGTAAGTAAATATTTTGTTTATTTAAGATAGCTTCACATTTAATTTAAAAAAATGAATTACTTACTTCAAGTAAATGTTTTGTTTCTTTAAGTAAGATTCTACTAAACCTGAGATAAAAAGTCAACTAAATATTTACTTGTATTAAACAAACCATCAGTTTAAAAAGTCAAATAAACCCAAGTTTTCCAGTAAATAAATATCTTCTTGTATCATATCGAAATAAATAATTTATTTGAGTCAAGACAGATATAGTAAAATCAAGAGATTACTTTTCTCTGTGTAGTTAAAATATGATTTTATAAAATATCGCCCATAATTAAAAATTCCCATATAAAACATTTTTTATAATTAAATTAAAATGACAGATTATGTGGAAAAAACTCTTTCGGAAAAGTATTTTGAAAAATATATTTTGGATGAAAACTTCCATCATTCAACAAATTTCCTTTATATCTGCAGATTTCATATTTCATTTCATATTTTTTTCGTTCGCAATTTACAAAATCATGCATACAAAAATTCAAATTAGGCTTGTAGTTTTTTTCTCAATGTGCTGGTGATGCTATTTTTAAAAATATAATCAGGAAAGATAAAAAGGACGAAGTATTCATTGAAAACTTTCTTACTACGTACATTATTGATATTTATTGGAAGAAAATAACAATTACATTATCTACCTTGCAATGTCTGATAATTTCTATATCCATATTTTTTTACAAGTGGGAGAATTTTCCAATGTTCATGTATCGCCAAAAACAATGCTTGCCTTTGGAGTAAAGAATAAAATAAATTATTTTTTTAAGTTTCAATGGTACCGAAGAACGTGGAGTAACGCTCAAAACAACAATCTCTACTACAAGAGTAAAGAGAAAAGCAAGCAAGGTACATGTAGATACAAAAAATCTTCCAGTTGAGAAAAAAACACCAGCTTAAAGTTACTTTATCTATTTTGCGTTCATAATGACTTCATTATAACACCGCTTTCGGTGCTGTAATTATTTACTTTACCCCACCCAAAATTTTGATTTTATAGGTTATAATATTTTTATGATTTTTCTAGTACTTTCCTGCCAATAAATTTTGTTTAACACCAAAGAAAATCCTTCTTTTTTCTTTAACATTAACAGCCGTTTATTGTAAATAAGTAAATTAAGAACGGCATGGCGAATCGATTTTGACAACTGTCAAACAAATGATTGTGATACCAACTATCTAAAATAAAATTCGACCAAATTAAATATAAGGTATCTAGTATTTTTTTTTATATAATTTTTGCAAAATAGATAAAATAACATAAAGAACTCATGTCATAAGACCTTTTGTCGCACTCGTCCATTATATGAAAATTATTTAATTATCTACTAATTGGAGTAGATGAAGTATAATATTACAGTCGAGATTATACGTCTTATCTTTCGTATAATAATATAGTATTTCCTACTTAGGCACCTATTTTTATACATTTTGCAACCTAAAATTATTTTTATAGTTATCAGAAGATTTCGGGGTATATACTAAAATGGTGATTTTTTTCAATAAATAATAATTATATAATAAATATATTTTCAATAAATACTCCTGATTATAATTCGACCATAGAATCACAAGCACTGTACATCGAAAAAAATAACCACAAGCCTAATTTAAATATTTGTTATGCATGATTTCGTAGAACAAAACAAAAAATATTGTGTTTTTAGACGTATAATAAATGTTTCATCATTTTTTGACTAGAAGATTCATTTCAAATATAATTTATTTATATTTATAATATTTGCTAATTAACAAATTGTTATAAATTTTTTCATACAGTATATCCAAATAGTTTTCCGTTTAATGGTCATCACTCATAAAAATTTAGCCATTTGCATTTATATTTGACTGAAATATGCGCATTTGCTTAAAAAAATATACCTTTTTTGAGATATCTGGTCACCCTGTTTAAATTAAATAAACTTTTTTCGACAATGTTTTCCCATGAAAAAATATTTTATTGGTTTTATATATATTGTGAAAAAGTAAAGATATAAGTAATCGTCTTATTTTTAGAATTTGTAAAAAATTTTATTGTTAAAATATATAATAATATAATACAAAAAATATTGTACGTTCTTTAAATAAGAATCTAAGGTGTAAAAAATCGTATAAATTCGTATTCAATACACCCATCTTCTTTGTAGTTAAGTGACACTTGTTGCTTAGCAGTACTTAAGTAACGGTAAAGAAGATTTAAGTACACTTGGCTACATAATAAAAACGAGGGTATAACGACTGTCTATTCTATACTTTGCAGATCTGGGCAGTAAGTGATTCCCTTACTGGTGTTAAGGCTATTGTGTTTTTGAACCCTAAGTCCTATCACCAAATCTTAGTAAGCTTAAAAGCTTTAAGGATTGCTTGTTGGATTCCGTAAAGAGTTTTGTTTATAGCAAAAGGGCTAATTAGAAAAATGACCTTATGTTCTTTTGATCACTAAAATTCGTGGCGATAAAGTTTTAAGTTTGATTGTTACTCATATTGTTGTAAATGCTGCAGCTGGCGCCACTAGGTCTGCAAGCTTAGGTCAAGACTCATCGGCACGGATCGGATAACATCTTAGATTACACGCTTACTACAGGAAACAACTTCCTGAGCGGTGGTATTGTCATATAATATTTAATTTATTATTATTTGTGGTATTATATTTTTATAGTTGTTTATACAAAAGAATTATTATTACTTTTTGTATTATTATTATTTTAATCAACCATTCTATAATTCTTGTAAACACTGGTAAGAATTTGTTAAAAAGTGCAAACTATTAAAATATGACAAAAAAATTAAAAAATATTAAACAAACATTTTTTTTTATTTCAAAACATGTTTGCATTTGCATTTAATTTAGTTTTAATAATACAACAATTTTTGGGCCATCTTTTGCTAAATGAAAGTAGACCAACATACTAAGAAAACCCTTGCAGGGTTTGGATATATTATTTTGCATTTTTTTTTCATAGCCTAATGCATTTTTTGTGGTCAATTCTTTGACTGTAAGTGAATATATGGATAATCCTGGTCAGTGGAAACTACTTTTAGTTTTGTATCGCCGAGAAGGTACAAAACTAGTTCATTTTGTAGAAGCAAACAAATATTTAAAGTCAGCAAACATTAAATAACGCAAATCTAAATTATTTTCAATGTCATTTATAAAAATATTTAACCTTGTGGAATACCTAACATAACTTTAAATATAATAGGAGTTGGAATTATTAATTTTATTTTAATTGGGTGTTATTTTAAGTAACTTTGAAACCTAGTTAGTAGAGGATGCCTAATCTTAACAAACAAATTAAAATGTAAATACTTTTATAAACCAAGTATTAACAACATGATCATTAATATTAGTTACGGTTTATGTCTAGACAATAAAACAAAAAAATATATTTTAATTATTTAATAAACAATTTGTTTATTCAATAAATCTTTTTAATTACAAATAATATTTGTTGGCCGTTTTTATTCCCTTATTTAATAGTTTAATAAACTCATCACCAGAGTCCATTATGGGAAGAAAGTACGGTTTTGTGAAGAACTGGGACGGGGTGTGCCACTGGGACTGGGTGTGGTACACCAACTGGAATTCCAACTGGATGTGGGATACCTACTGGGACGCCAACTGGGTGTGGAACAGCTACCGGTCTGTCAACTGGAACAGCGATTGGTCTGTCTACTGGGACACCAACTGGGTGTGGGACGGGAACGGCAATTGGCCTGTCGACAGGCACCCCGACAGGATGTGGGACAGCTACTGGGACTGGTCTGTCGACTGCGACTGGGACGGGTTGAGCGACTGGGACTCCGATATTTCTGGTGATGGTGGTATGGGTGTGAGCGTGAGATCCCAAATCAATGGTTCCACCTAAAACAAATAATTTAAATAAAGCAAAAACAACCAAAAATCGTACTAATATGTCTGATTAACTGTTATTATTGTTCAATTCATATCTTGATTTTCGTCACCAGAATATCAGCCACAATGGATTTTGTTCGAAAAAAATAATTACTACTTCTGAAGTACCACAAGGGTACAATAATGACTTTTCTGAATCAAGGGTGGGAAACTTCTATTTTCCGATGATTTTAAAATTTTTTTTTGGGTGCCAATAATGGTATATTACATTAAGCTGACCTGAAAAATTGTGTAAAATCAAGTTAAAACTTAATATATCTAAATGTAAAGTTGTGTATACACTTTAAAATCTTGAATTAGATTTGATTTTAATAATAGACTTTATTTGGCTGCTTTGGAGAAGTGCTGTATTACAGTGGCGGCTGGTGGATTTTGGGTATACTGATATCTCAATTATTAGATATGGGACCCACACCAAATTTATATGAGTTTATAATGGCATTAAATAAAGAAGTTCTGCGCAAGCAGAATTTAAATTGAAGTTTGCGAAAAAAAGATAACTTTTTGCTCGGCCGTACCGGCCCCATGGCACCACCAATAAATATAATATAAATTTAATTGGTGCAATTTATTATTTACCATAGTTTATCGACAAATTTCAAATTTTATTTAAAAAATCCAAATCATCCAGATTGTATGTCATTTTAAATTTTTATTATTTCTTTGAAAACTTTTTTTTGCAAACTTTAATTTAAATTTTGCTTTCGCAGAACTTGTTTATTTAATGTCATTTTAAACTATCTAATAATTAAGATATTTGTATACCCAAAATCCACCAGCCGCCACTGCTGTATTTTTTGTGATTTTTAATGTTTACAATAGGTTCACTTTTTTTAACCACATTAAGAACATTGCATCAAAATCTATGAAAATTTGGCATTCATAATTCGCAATTTAGAAATACTAAAACATTATGCATTTGTTGGGCCTAAGCTTAAATAGGGCTCAATTATTTTGAGTCTGCACTATTATCTTTATAAAACGAAGCTATAAAAAACAAAGAAAATTTTTAAATTTGTTTTATTAGACTTGATGGTATCTATCCCTCTAGAGAAACGGACCACTTACCGCTTCTTTATAGGTTTTCTTTGCATGTTTTGAAGCTAAATAATATAATATAATGCATTTATAGTTCTTACAAAACCAAATTGATTTTATATTACTGTAAATATCAGTAAATTTGTATGTTCCATAAGTTCAAAGCCCTTGCCAATTGATTTGGACAGTGTACTTAAATGCTTGCTTTAGCTTATGTGAAATTTTTTCCCAAACTTTTAGTAGAATATTAGTGATGCATTAAATAATAATAATTTAGTTTACTTTGAATATTATCTAGTTTGTTATACTTTTTAATTTTTTTCTATGTATGTATATTAGGGTGTCCCTTATTTTTATTTTTTGACGCATACCCTCTAATTATGTTTATTACTTGTTTATATACTCCCAGTAAAAATTTCAGCTCATTCTATAAACGGAAACCCGTGCCGACTTGCATCTAAACCCTCCGTTAGCCAACGTTAGGCGCGCGCGGTATTTTGTAACACGAAACACTTTAAAAAGAAGATATACTTTATGATTGTATTTTTCTAATGATTTTATTAAATATGATTACTAATTAATATTATTGCTTTTGTTTCTATCATTTGTTTCACTAATTTAGTTGGTTTTATCCCTTAAATATATTAATATACTAATTAGTATTGCTAAAATATACTGTTATATAAAATTTCAGCTTTTTATAAGCATTTCTTTTCTTGATGTCCTCCCAAAAATATTTTAGACAGTTCAATAAGTTTTCGGTAGTCATCTCTCACAATAAACTCTTTTAGTTATTTAGAGTAAAACCCATTAAGTTTATCAATTTCAGAGTTTACGGTCTATTCACCAGACCCTTCCGGGTAACTAGCCACTCCCTGTGAAAATAAACATTTTTATCAAAGTATACACATAAATAAAATTATATTTTAACATTTGTCAATAATTTATAATAAAAGGGTCACATAATGACTTACGATCGAAGACCTCGCGACCAACAGTGTTACAAAATACCGCGCGCCTAACGTTGGCTAACGGAGGGTTCAGATGCAAGTCGGCACGGGTTCCCGTTTATAGAATGAGCTTAAATTTTTACTAGGAGTATATAAACACGTAATAAATATAATTAGAGGGTATGCGTAAAAAAAATAAAAATAAGGGACACCCTAATGTATTTATATAAAGAACATTGTCACAAAAAATATAAAAAAAACATCTAAACTTATTTAGGTTCCTATCCAACTTTATTTAAAGAACTAATAAATAATAAATAAACAAATAGCATATGCTTACAGAAACTATATCACAACTATAGAACAAAATAAATTTTAAGAAGTGTTCTTTACGTATTCCAGGTATACCTGGTTCTTTACGTATTCCAGGTATACCGTGACCCTATAGGGTCACGTATAAAAATTTGGAGTATGATTTGCCTAATGATATTGTTAATACTTTTATCAATTTATACCAAACAATAAAAATTTCCAGCATTAATGAGACTAATATTAGAAACACAATTAAAAAGTTAAAACATAAAATGACGGCAGGCATAGACAATTTACATGGTTATCTTATAAAAGATTGTTGTGGTGCCATTTTGACTCCGTTATTAAATATATTTGATGTTTTGCATTCATAGAAAACTTAAAGATCACCCGTTTTAAAAAAAAAAGGTCAATTGTTTGACCAATTTACATTTTATAATATTGGAAAAATTATATATCTTACCCAACACTGAACCTCCAAGTCCTACAGCTCCTACAGGTCCAACTAATCCAGATCCTACAAGTCCAGATGAAAGTCCAAGTCCGCTACCAAGGGACAAACCACCAAGTCCATGACCAGCAACTCCCAACCCTAGAAGTCCACGTTTGTCAACCTTTTTTGGTGCTTCCTTGGCGACCTTTACTTCTTTTGATTCCTTTTTTTCAGTGGGCATTGCTACGGCAACGCCGATGATCAAACAAAGACATACCTATAAATGAGACAAACAATAATAATTTATGGATCTGGTAAATAAGTGTATTTAAGTTAAACAATATTTTTATAAAATATATTGTATTTCCCTAAAAGATAAATCACCTTAACATTCAAATTATTTTTGTGCAATCGATAAGGCTGTTAAAAAACTCAATTACAAGCTTTTACAAACTGAAACTTAACAATAAGAAAGTCGGATATTTGCAGGGTATACCTGAAAACTTTTAAATAAAATTGCTTAAAAACTGTTAGGTTTTAATAAAATTTGTTTTATAAGTTAGTTAATAAAGTGTAATTAAGTTTTTTAAATTTACACTCAACTTCACTTTTGAGAGTTTAATTGTTTATGAAAACAGTGGTTTAATTATAATCTCAGTTTATAAGTCTAAAATATTTTCTCATTTATAATTTATAATAAAATTCTTAATTGTAAATTAATATTAAACTGTAATTTAATAAATGCAAATGTTAAGGGATTTTATTACAATTGCTCAATTATTATGGGTAGGTTCTACTGAAAGTACATGATAATATTATTGGCCTTGTAGGATAGCTAGGTACTACGCAATACCATAAATTGTTTCAAATGCCTTAAAGAAGTAATTAATAATTAGAGATGGGATTTTTTGGTGGTAAAATTATTTATTTTATTATTGTATACAATTTTATTGAACAAGATTTTTATGATTTAAACCTTTTTTAAAATAATTGACGATAAATATTGTAAAAATATTATAATACCATTAAGTAAAGACATCTTACTCAATGATAATACCATAATAAATATTATAATTTTTTAAAGCAGCGGCACATTCAAAAGGTTTTTGTAAATAAGCATACAATTGTAGACAATAAAAATGTACACTTATTATGATAGATATGTTTTTAAAAATACTTTGTACACGAATGTTACATTCGCGACACTGTACCAATTCCCAGTACCAACCACCACCAACAAATCCACATTACCAATCCTGTACAAATAATAGCTACATAAGGTTGCGATTAGCATTGACTAATAGATAATAATACTAAAATCCCATCTCTATTACTTATACTTATAAGGACAAGCATCCTATTAGTAAATTGTTTTAATATTTATATAATAGGTAAAATAGTAACTGTAAGTAAAATAAAAACAAGTATTGCAAAATAATAAATTAATGTAGGGTACTAGCGACCCGCCCCGGCATGGGTAGCACTATGTATAGCCCCCAGGTCGGCTTAGTGGGGCGTGTAATATTAAAGTTAGATTAGTCTTAGTATTTGTTTAAAAGTTTATTATGTATCAAGTTTAATAAATGCCATTTTAGTCAGGAATTAAATTTAGGCACGAGCGAGCTTGCGAGCGAGTGCTTAATTAAACAAGTGCCTAGAAAAGTTTATAAACGAGTTGCATACTGTACTTTTTCTACGACAAATACTTAATATTATCTAAACAATTATTTAAATTAAATATTTGTATAAAGCGACATCTATACGATAATAAAGTAACCATCTCAATAAACATTTTTCACGTAATTAAAATTGCCTTTTATTATTTTAATAAAACTTAACAATTATTGATACTTTAAAAAATTAAAATAACCAAAATGTTTTACCATTGTTTTTTGTATCACTATAATTGCAAAATATTATCACAAAGTATTAAAAATTCTAACACGAGAAATGTTAAAGGTACAAAAAGTGACAGTTGTATTCATTGGAATTCCCGTTAGAATTTCTAACTTTGGAATCTACCGGCGTTAAAATCTCAAATTTTTCTGTGTAAATTAAAATTTATCCCCTGAAAATTGACTAAAAATCGATATAGAAGCAGTTTTTCACAGTAAAAGAGAAGAGAATGTTGTATTAGCACAGTAAACGCTTTATCAGTTAAATCCGGAACTGCACTACTACGGCGAAATCAAAATGTTAGATCAATGGGGTAGTTAAATTTTTTCTGACCTATACTTTTTATGGTTTTATTCAAGGCGTTTTGTAATTTTAAACATTTCTGTGAAATCGGAATTTTAATTGAGTTTACCGTTTTCGAGATATTTAGAAAAAAAATCTTCCAATTACGTCACTAGGCTATTGACAACGTTGCCAGCTTTTTCTATGGTTGCCAGTGTGTTTAGTTTAAGATTCTTACGATAGATGGCGCCACGTTATAATATTTTAGTTTTAAAACCACTTGATCTATAATTTGAGTTGAGAAGAAGAAGAAGAATTGATTTTTTGACGTTTCTTTTTTTCGGGTTATGTTTTTTTTAAATTTAGATTATTGAAAATCAATGTTATTTTTATGTTATTTGTAATTGATATTAGATAAGTGATTTATTAATAACGGACTCCAAAGCAGAGGAATCTTGTGGTATGGTTGGTTACATTGAACATTGGAGCTTTTAAACAAATAAAGTAAGTACCTATAATTATAATCATATTTTGTCGTAAATGCATTTCATTAGTATAATGACTAGTTCTTTATATTTTTTTAGATATATCTTGGACTCTAAAATATCAAACAGTAATATGATACCTCGTAATAAGTTTGTCATACATTTTTTAAATCTTACAAAAGGTTTTGATGCTCATCTTTAGGGATGCAAGTTTTATAAAAACTATACACAAATATCATAAATACCATTGTTAACTTACATTTACTGTTATTTTTTTGTAAATTTATTTCATTCATTTTCAGCTTTATTTTGCCACTTTTTTCTATGAAATATATTAAACTCTGCTTTAGACAGTTATTAGGTACCTATTTATTACATTTTATTAGGTTTCACACGGTGTTTCAATGAGTAAACATATCAATAAAACTTTTAATTTCAGAATTTTCTTTAACCTCATCTTCTTCTTCTTTCACTCAACTGACAGTGACAGTATTTGTACATAACCTCTTCGGGTATTTTCTGACATAACCGAATGGAATCATTAACAAGACAACTTGACAACAGGGTAATTTTCAACCAATAGAAATCTTAGAATGTAAAAAATAAAATTGAAAGAATTGAAGCGTAAATTCAGCGTTTTGTTGACTGTTATAAAGAAATTTTGATATTTTGTTGATAGATTTTCAAACTTTTTGTAAAATTTATTATGATAGCGAATAATCATTTAAAAAGATAATACAAGACTCACAATTTTGGAGCCAAAAATTTTCTTGGCACAGATTTGTGAAACATTAAACGATCTACTAAATTTTTTTCAAACTTTATGGTCTGAGATCAAAATTTTACACATTAAATGGAAAAAATCGAAATTTCAAAAAATCTATATTTTTCAACGCAAATAAAACCGAGAGGGTTGACGTTAGAGACTGGACCCTAAGAACTTTTTTTACAGAATTTAATGCTGAAGAAGGATCAGTGATGGTTTTTCCGAAAAATAATGTTCTACATAGTTTGCAGGAGAAATGAAGGTTAAAAAATCATTTTTCTATGTTAAATCAATGGAAAATCTTAAAATTCGATGATGGAGTTCTTCAAGTTGATATTAAGGGCTCAACTTTTTACAGATTTTTTTTTATAGAATATATAACAAGAATTTCACGTGCAATCGAAAAAAAAAATATCGACTTTTTTTGGAACACCCTAGTCATAACTTTAGTCAATTTGCACAATACTTAATCAACATTTATATATGATTTGGCCCGGCGGACTTTTAAATTAAAGTCCTTATAAATTAAAGTAAGATACGTCCTAAAATGATTTTTTAGAATACCCGAAGTTTATTTTTTTGTACAATTTTACAATTTACAATTTCCAGTGAAATTTAATTTAATTTAATTTTGGTTGGTTTACACCCTACTGTAAGATTTTCTTATACAAAATTATAAAACAAGTTGAAACAAACACCCTGTCTATTACGATTAATTTTTTAGATTAAAAAAATGCAGGAAAGAAACATTTATTAGAAAATGAAATGAAATTTAAAAAGAGGCAAAAAAGAACTTTTTTTAATATACAAATTTAATATTTATTTTGTAACAGTTTTTCCAAATATGTCTCAATAAAATAAGTTTGCAATACAAGCTTTTTAGCACTGTATATTTTATAAAGTTAAATCATGTAATCTTATTCAATTTTTACCAGAACACTTGTGAAAAATTTATTACACAACTAGGTGCACTTGATAGTAGTGTGGCGTATTTGCATCAAAGGCGCACGCTCTAAATTGCAAAATGTGGGTTGCGTTGCAAGATGAATACACTTTTCTCGGTTAACTTATAAGGATACAGCAGTACAGGAAATTTTAGGCGTTGCACAATACTTGAAATTGTTTATTTATCCTTTTAGAGGCAAACACTTACCGGCGACATTCTTTATGCCTCCGCTAGTTTGAACTTGAATTAATGTTTTCATTAATTGATTTACATTTAATGAAATATTTATGAAATATACCAACTTTTAACCCAATTTGTAAATTGTGATACAAACGTACTTTTATCATATGTTATAATAATTGTAAAAATATATAAAAAAGTGTCAATTATGGGTTTAGTGGTCATTTAATTTGAGTTATAATACTTTTTGACTTTATTAAAGTACATAAATCATTATTAATCACTAAGGATAACAATTTTTCTTACAATCATACCAATATTACTTCTTTTTTAGATTGTATTACCCTTAAAGAAGTCTATGTAAATTATAGTTTTATTTTAAAAAATATAAGAATCATTTATACATAAGGATGGTCATTGTTAAGCATATATTTATAATCTCCTTAAAAGAGTCTCAAAAGTTATAAATATGCTTTAATACAAATTATTAAAAGTACTTTAAATATTTTTATTATTTTAACTTTTAATTATATAATAATTAACATTATAAAAAATTAAATTTAAACTGATTTGACGTTTGCAAATTAAACTAGGACACACGTTTTCAAAGGCTTATTTGACTTAAATGTAATGCAATATTTTGTTGTAATATTCAATTGTCATGTATTTTGTAAAACCCATCCTTAGAACCAAAAGGTATTAAGATATTTTTTATGAATATTAAAATATTAAAAATTTTCCAAGTACTAAACAAAAATTATTAAAAATGTTTTTAAATTTTCTTTAAAAAAATTATAAATTGCTAGATCCGCGCTGGATGTTAATCCAGAAAAAAATCAGCTAGATTAAAAACTCTGCTAGATTGCAAGCCTTTATTGAATCAAGGAACCCGCAAATATTTTCTATTAACGTTTGTGCAGGAATTTTTGCATAATATTTCTTTTTTGAAGTTTTTCAGGCCAGAAAAATTAAATTTAAAAAAAATATATAAATGCCGCTGAATGCGATATAATATAATATTTTCTATTAACGTTTGTGCAGGAATTTTTGCATAATATTTGATTTTTTGAAGTTTTTCAGGCCAGAAAAATTAAATTTAAAAAAATATATAAATGCCGCTGAATGCGAAACTTTGCATACGTTTACCTAAGTGGTCACACCTTTTTTAGTGTATTTACGTTTTCAATAAAAATAATACTTTTTGAACTTTAAATTTTTCAGTCCATTTACTTTTGATTTAAAAATGTAAAAAAAATTAAAATAAAGTTTAAGATTGGAAAAATGCATTAAGCGACGCTACAATTTTAGTTACTGTCCAGCTGCGTTATTGTTTTTTTTTTAATTTTATGTTTAAAAAAATATAAAATATGTATTTAAGTACAAATTAATCAAATTAAAAGGGGTACAACTAAACAACTTAAACGCACATATCTCGAAAATGGTTACTGAACATTTACAAGGTTCACCTTTTGTCGTAATAAAGATTAAAATGTGAATTCAAAAGGTATGCAAAATGATGCAGACATCGCCCTCTACAATCTATTTTTTTTAGGCCTGAGAAACCTCCCAAAACCAAAAATAGTGCAAAAACATTGTTTAATTAATCATTTAATAAATTTAATTATAACGTATTATTTCGGTCTCAGAAGTAGGTATGTGGTATAATTTTGTAAATAGTTTTGAAAATAACTTTAATGACATTTAATATTTGCAACTCAAAATATTGCTATAATATGTTTATAAAAGATTTGTTTGTTTCTGTAAAAATATAATAAAATTTACATTTATTTAAATATTATGGATTTTAAAACTGTTTTATTTACTTTATTTTAAGCATTTAATTAGAATATCTCCATGAGATTTTAAAACATCATTTTTAGGTTAAGTTTAACTGACATAATGATATTTTAGCTTTATTTTGTACGGAGTTTTATAATAATTTGACTTTCAAAATGATATTAATATGTAGCCTTTTTATATAGACCTACAAGGGTTTCAATAATTAAATTATCATTCGCTTAAAAAATAAGTATATTTTAATATACTTAAAACTAGATGAATATTAGGGTGGTTCTTAAGAAAAAATTGAACCTACACCTCGCCAAAGTTTTTTGTTTTGAATGCGTTCCACCAACTTCAAATACCGACAGACAGCTGTTTCGACCTTTATTGGGTCTCATCAGTGTCGGGCAATCAAAACAAATTACTCCCTGAGCTTATATGCTCGGTTGTTAAGTCAACAGAGGCGAGATGTAAGAACATCAGGTGATCCACACCGTCAAACGACGTGGCCTTTGCCGCAATCGGTACATACTATGCAACCGGGACTGCACACAGCAATTGTATCACAGATACTAATATGGCCTAAAGGAATCTAGAATTAATCCAACCGAGCTAAACATTAAGGTAAACCTTCAATTTTCTTAGTTTCTTTAAGAAACTTTCTTGACCCATCACTGGTAATATTCATAAGAAAAAATTGAACCTACACCTCGCCAAAGTTCCTACATCTCGCCTCTGTTGACTTAACAACCGAGCATATAGGTTTAGGGAGTAATTTGTTTTGATTGTGTTCCACTACACCAAGTTGCCCGACACTGATGAGACCCAATAAAGGTCGAAACAGCTGTCTGTCGGTATTTGAAGTTGGTGGAACGCATTCAAAACAAAAAACTTTGGCGAGGTGTAGGTTCAATTTTTTCTTATGAATATTACCAGTGATGGGTCAAGAAAGTTTCTTAAAGAAACTAAGAAAATTGAATGTTTAGGGTGGTTCTTATTTGACTGATATCGAAATTTTAATCGTGCCGCCCCCTCATTTGTTAAAAAAAAAAAAAAAAAAAAATATATGCCAAATTTGAATGTCCTATAGTTAGCTAACTTATTTCCTTCTATTGCCTGTAACAACGAGAAGTTTTCCAGATAGAGGATTTTTGCCTTTAATGTATTAATTTTTAAAAATTACTATCAATCTATGAAAAAGTATACTTTTTTGAGAAAATGTAGAGGACATATGTTACTTTTAAACAAAAAAAAAAGAAATCATGTATTTTCATCCTAAGGTCTTTTTTACTTCGCTCGATTATTACTAGGGATGGGATTTTAGTTATTTTACCTTTTTTAACCAATGTAACTATTTGAAAACCAATAATGCCAAAATGTGTTTTAAAAGATTTTCTTTTATATGAACCTAACTTGTTTTCACCTTTTTTACCTTTTTTGGAGGTTTTTGCTTTTAACTACCTTTTTTATACTTTTGTTACCTATTTTTTTTAACTTTTTTTCACCTTTTTTACCTTTTTTGGAGGTTTTTGCTTTAAACTACCTTTTTATACTTTTGTTACATATTTTTTAATTTGTCAGTTTATTTTCACATATTTGTTACCTATTTTTACTTATTTTATTTTTTTTGTTCTTTTTAAAATTTGCGCCAATATTTTATCCAGGGCGTGCAACTCAACGGTATAGAATTTTTTCTTATGGTTACAGACTGTAACAGTAACTTTCTTTACAGTTACCTTCTTTGTAGTTACTCACTACTAGTGAGCTTATGTTCTGTCATAGAACTTCTGTGTAGTGAGTGTCACTCAGTAAAATACAGTTTATTGCATAGAAATAGTTTATTGTGGGTATGTTCTGTGTTTGGGTATGCGGCTAAACAAAATTATAAACGAAACTTTTAATGATTTTTTTTACCTAAAATGCTGTTTTTTTAACCTAAAATGCTTTTTTTAGTACCTTTTTAGTTACCTATTTTTCAGTTTTTAGTACCTAAATATCCCATCCCTAATTATTACTTACAGTTTTTCATGTAGGGAATTTTTGCTTTAAAACACAATCATTTTATAAAATAATTAATAATTAATGAACAATTCTAATTTTTTAAGGAAATGAAGGAAAAATATGGTAGTTTAAAAAAAAAAAAAAAAGAATTCATGTATGTCCATCGTAAAGTCTTTTTTACCTCGCAATTATTACTATTATTGTTATTTTATTGAAAATGGCATAAAAAACAAGATGTCAGTGATAATTTGCATTTAATGCATAATTAGTGTGCTTTGAAACGTAATTTTGTACTTTTCTAATGTTGGTGCTACCTAAATATCTTTTAAGCAATCTTAAATTATTTGTTTTATAAAAGCTTACCTAAAAGATATTTAGGAAGCACCAACATTAGAAAAGTACCAAATTACATATATGTAAATAATGAAATTGATTTTTAGATTGTTTTCGAACAATTTATTTTTAAAGAAAGCAAGATAGTTAAAATGGCAAAAAAATAAACAAAATAAAACCTAGATAATGAGGTTTTTGGGATTTTAAAAATTGTTTACAACAGTCTTTTTTTGCGTCGGGAAATAATTTTCGAAACTCTGACACAGGCTCTACAATAATATATTTTTTTTAAAGTACCATATTTTCCCTTTATTTTTTCAAAAAATTTGAATTGTTCATTAATTATTAATGATTTTATAAAATTATTGCGTTTTAAAACAAAAATCCCCTATATGCAAAACTGTAAGTAGTAGAGCGAAGTAAAAAAGACCTTGGGATACAAATACATGATTTTTTTTTTGTTTTAAAGTAACTTATATCCTCTACATATTTTAAAAAAATTATACTTTTTCATAGATTAATAGTAATTTTAAAAAATTAATACCTTAAAGGCAAAAATCCTTTATCTGGAAAACTCGTTTTTACAGGCAATAGAAGCAAATAAGTTAGGACATTCAAATTTGGCATACATTTTTTTATATTTTTTAAAAACAAATGAGGTGAAGGCACGATTAAAATTTTGACATCGGTCAAATAAGAACCACCCGAATGAATATACTTCATTCTATAATTCTAGGAAATAAAGAAACAACAAAATCAATACTAACAAAAATATGATAAAACAAATATTTTATGCAAAATGTTAAATCTTAAATAATCAAATGAAATAATTTAAAGCAATTAAACTAAATTAAATAATGTTAAAAGCATACAAATTTATAACATGTAATAAAAAATAATACTTTCTTAGGAATTACTTTAAATAAAAAAAAATTATTTTGAATAGGGCTTTATGTATCAAAACCAAGTTTTTAACCCATAATTTTACCTAAATAATTTCAAAAGTAAATTTATTAATATTAACTAATTGTTACTCATTTATTTATTACAATATACTTTTATGGCAAAAAGCAAAGATTGATTTTTAATACAATTAAATATTAATAATATAAACGCGTGGCAGTTTTACAAATTTCATATAATTTAGTGCAACAGAATCTTCCTGTAAAATTATTTTAGACCTTTGTAAATAATTTAAATTAATAGTAAATCCATAACTTTGTAGCTTATAAAAAGCTTGTAATCGATTTTATTCTCATTAAAAATTAAACAGGCAAAAAAGTAAGCTGTTAAAATTAATGTCTAGACTGTGATTAAAAAAAGTAATTGCGTATATAATCAATATAAGATGAATATAATTTATGTGCGAAAAAATAGTTGTCCTACTGCATTATTTAACACAACTACTGTTATTTTCATAAGATCAAGTTTAAATTAAATACGCCATTAGTTATATCTACAGGTGTAAAAATATTTTAACATACATTAACCTATCTAGAATTTATGAGTACATTTATTTAATTAGCCTTTAAATGCTAATTGCAATACTTTTAATTATTAGATTAGTTATTTAAAAAATAAAATATACTACACTAAAACCTTGTGGTACTTACAAAGTATTTCATGGTTAAAATGCACTGATCTGTTACACAGGGTGGAACTAAAAGCTCAAACCAGAGGAAAACTATTTAATAAGTTTGTACCACCCCCCACTAAAAGTTTGTTGCATAAAATTGTCATAGTCCTGTTCAGGGTCTTCTTAATAATAATAAATACTTTCTCTAAGTGTGCCGGTACTAGGTTCTTTTGTCTTTGGTTTGACCCTTTTTTAATAATTTAATTAATATTTTATTGGTATTGCATTAAATTAATTATATTTACCCAATAAATTAATATTTAAATAGTGAATAAATAGTTTAAGGATTAAAATCCGTACGCTTTTAATTCTTTAAGAAACTGTCCGGAAATAACGATAACATATTTTAGGCCGTGATACGCAAAATCAGGTTTTATTATTTCGGAAATGGTAAGTGATACAATGATACTTTATTTTTGGGATTATTTTTTGTTCAAGAAATCATCTGCTGGTGTCATATCGGGTAAAAGAAGACCAAAATAGGAGCTACTCAGAAAAAAAATTTTTGTAGGGTTTTGTTAAATTCTAGATCCTTAAATACAATTATCCAGATAATTTTACATAAAAAAGCTACTTATCTTACAAAGTCATGGAGCCAATTGTTTTCGAGAAAAACGCTATTAAAAATGTCTCTCCAGAAAAATTCTTAAATTCTAATTAATAAACACAGTAAATAAATTACAACAATAACGCAATTTATTTTCAATTTTCAACATTCTTATTTTAGTTAATGCAGAAAATGAATGCCCTTCTTTTCTACACATCTCCAAATGCATTTTTTCATAGATCTTCTAAATTAAAAAATAAAACAGTTTTTTTTCTTATGGATTCACACAAAGTAAAAAAAATCAACTCAAAGCAACACTAATTAGAGTTCACACAGGTCCACACTAAATAGTGTTGTTTTATAACACTACAATTAGAGTTAATTTGTAGTGTAATTTTCCCCAAGAAAGCAAGTATGATTTAACACTATAGCACTGAGGATAAAGTAATTTTACACTGTATTAAAAAGTGTTAATTTACCTAAAATTGTGTACTTCTACACTTCCTGGGTAAAATCCCACTTTTGTTCAGTGTTAATTAACACTACTTTGGAAAAGTTCTAATTTTAGAAAGGTACTTTTACTCTTTTAGTGCAAACTTCTAGTGTAAATTAACACTATTATTTGAGTTAAACCTATTGGTGGTAGTGAATAAAACGAAAACGTAAATAAAGAGAAACATTTATTTGGAACAAAAATCTATGACAATTATCAAAATCGGTGTTTTTTTAAATATAATTTTATATTTGAGTCGTATGACTGGCTTAAGCAAAATGGTTCCTTAAAACGTAAAATTTTTAAATCAATGGAATGTTTTACTGGCCGTCAACTTGTAAGCAATGAATTATTTTGAGAATTCATCAGTAATCCATTTTTCTGTTATAAAAAATTGGTGATCCCATTGGTAGAGAGGCGTCAGGCGGCTGTATGTCGGGGATTTACCACACGTGTACAAATTTTCCATAATATTAATAAAAATGAAGGTATAGGTTAATATAACAACCATTATATAATAATAATAATAATAATAATAATAATATCGTTTATTTTCAAAAATTTGCACATTAAATTACAAGAAAAAACTCAATTATATGTACAAAAAAGAAAAAAGTCAAAAAATACATAAATACTTTCAATGTGAAAACAAATCATGAAAGGAGTATGGCTCCAGATCACAAAAATAGTTAAACAATTCCTTCTTAAGTAAATTTAGGTTGTTAATTTCCTTGATATTAGCAGGTAGACTATTAAATACTTTTATACATGCATAAAAACAGCCTTTTTCGTATATTGATAACCTATGATAAGGGTAATAAAAATAATTGTGTCTTGTGCTTAAAGATTTTAGATCTTGAAATAAAAATTTATTTTTGTACATAAATAAGACAAGTTCACAAGCATAAAGACCATAAATGGTTAAGATTTTGTTTGTTTTAAAAATACCTCTGCATGATTCCATGTGTCCTAGTTCCAACATTGTGCGCAAGACCTTTTTTTGTATTACAAAAATATCTCCAACGCTAGTACTTTGGCCCCAGAAAATGATAGCATATCTCAACAAGGATTGAATATTTGCAAAATACAATGTTTTTAAGGTTTGAAAGTCTACATACGATCGAATTACTCTAAAGGAGTAATATGTTTTATAAAGTTTTTTGCAAAGTTGTTCAACATGTACCTTCCAGTTTAAATTTTCATCAATGTGAACTCCCAAAAACTTTGTATTTTTTGCTAAATCAATGGTTGTGTCAAACACTTTTATTGTATTTATACTTTCAAACCTTGACTTTATATTATTAAAATAAATACACTGGGTTTTATCCTTGTTAAGTATGAGTCCATTCTCGGCGAACCAACTCTCAACAACCCCAGTGAAGAGTCTTATTTCGGATATTAGTACCTCCGCTTTATTTGACCTAACAAGTAAATTTGTATCGTCAGCAAAATTTATAAGACTTTGAGTTTGCTTTGTAACTGTACAATTTAAATCATTTAAATATATTACAAACATAATAGGACCAATAACACTGCCTTGAGGTATTCCAACTTCAATGGTTTGAGGATTTGAAATGACAGATTGACCATCCTTTTCAATCAAGACCCGTTGGCTTCTATTTGAGAGGTATGACTGCATCCACAGCAATGCATTTCCTCTCACTCCATATTTCTCAAGTTTATTTAAATATAGTTTATGATTAAGACAATCATAGGCTTTTGATAGATCTAGAAATATACCCATACAGTGATCATTTTTGTCAAAACTAGATAATATTTCGTGAGTGAAGTTGTGCACCGCAGTTTCTACAGACCTACCTCTCAAATAGCCATGCTGACATTTACTAAATAAGTTGTGTTTATTAAAAAATGCAACTAGGCGATCTGTCATTACCAATTCAAAAATTTTTGAAAACGAAGGTAATAAACTGATTGGTCTATAGCTACACATTGAAGTTGGATCACCTTTTTTAAGGAGAGGTTTAACCAATGCAGTTTTTAACCTTTCAGGGAAGATTCCAAACTGTAAAGAATTGTTCACAATGAAGGAAATAGGAAAACATATATTGTTTGCACATAATTTAATTATACTGGTGGGAATTTCGTCTATTCCGCTGCTCTGTTTGTTTTTTAATTTTTTTATTATATTTAGTATTTCAAAGTGCGTTACAGGCATTAAATACATTGAATTTGTATTTATATTTATCTTACCACCATCAGGACTCACTTTTTGGTTTTGTAATAAATCTGGTACTGCATTTTTTAAGAAAATATTAAAATCATTCGCAATATTTAAAATATCACCTGTTAATTCAATATTCTTAATTTTTTTATTACCTTTAATATCATTTATTACATTCCACACAGCTTTATTTTTGTTGTCAGAGTTGTTTATATCACATGAATATTTATTTTTTCTAAAATCTCTTAATAAATTATTATATAGAGTCTTTGTTTTATTGTATTCTTCAAGGTAATTATTATCGCAATTTTTCATTACATACAGAATGTCTAACTTATTTTTACAGTCTTTTATTTGTTGATTTTCATACGAACAAGTTTTATTTCTTACTTGCAATAATTTTTTGGGAAAACAAAGATTAAAAAGTGGTATAAAAATATTCATAAAGGTGTCCCACTGACGATTTACATCGTTAATTGGACATGAAAAAATGCAGTTCCAGTCCTGTTCATTTAACTTGGATAAAAAAGATTGTTTATTTTCTTGAGAAAATTGTCTTTTAAAATTTACCTGTTTTTGCGTCTTTATAATTTTTATGCTAATTTTTTGTGCTAAATGATCTGATATTTGATAATTTAACAATTTAGTTTGAGTCGTTGTAAAATTTACAAAAATGTTGTCTATGCATGTTTTTGAAGTTGATGTTATACGTGTATTTTCATGAATTGATTGTATCAGGTTTTGTGAAGCTAATATGTTTAAAAAAATATTTCTTAAATTGTTATTTAAATTTAAATCTATGTTAAAATCGCCCGCGATAATAATATGACAATTTTCACCGGTTAATTTATTCATTAAATCGTCAAGTTTTTCTAAGAAAACATTATAATTTGTATTTGGTGACCTATAGAGCGCAACTGCAATCATACGCACTGAGAGATATACGTATACGCTTGAAAATAAAAAGTAAATCAAGTGTGTGTGTATTTATATTATTAATGTTACAAGTGCCCGACCTACTGCGTAAATTATTGATATATAATATAGGTCGGGTATGGACATCCTTTTAACATATTGGTATTTATTAAAGAAAAAGGAAGTATAATACTTACCAAAAAATAAGAATGTCCTTTTATGGATTCACCGTAATTAAAATCTAACTAAACAAAAATGTCATACTTCCACAATGCGGTATCTCCGGGTATGCACTGCGTAGGTAAATAGGTACCAACCAAACATTTTAAAACGCATTTCGGTTATTACTAGTTTTTCAGTCTATTTTCCACTATTGGTGTAATTTAACTTTAATTGTGATACAATGTGCACTAGTAGTGTAAAGAAAAAAGAGCTCTTAGTAACATCAAAACAGACAAAGAAATTGGCATGCACTGTAGTGTACATTTTGTCACTATTTAACACATTAAGGGGTAATAAACACTCGCATTAAGTTTTTCTACCCTTTTGATTTATTTTAATAATAAAAAGTGTGAATGTACCAATGAATAATGTTCATATTCTTTAAATGTGTTTAATAAAGTTAATAAGCACTATATGCTACCTAGTGTATTTTTTAGTGTAACTTTTACACTTACAAATCAACTCTAATATTTTTACCCCTACACCAAAAAATAAACACGGGCAAAATTTTTTACTGTGCATGCATTTACAACCCGCGGCATTAATTTCTTAACCTTATGAATTGAGACATGCCTACAACAATACAGCAGTCAAGTGAACTTAATTCTGGAGAACGGGAAGGTAAGTCGGTAAGAATTCTTTCTCGCCCAAACGAGAAAAAATCTTTGCTGGTCCCTTGATTCAATAAAGGCATGCGGATTTTCATCAGCCCAAAACTATTATAAAAATTTGTTGGTAAAAATAATGTTCTCAATAAAGTTGGGATCTTCATGCCATTTTGTTCTCAACTAGCGACTTTAGTCTACGTAGAAGATCTTGAGGATTTAAAGCTTGTAGTATCTGTAAATGATATAGGGATATAGCTATAGTTATTGATGCATTATTTTCCAAACTGTACTTCTTGCATAGCAATTCTTCTAGTATTGTCCCAGGATTAGCGGCAACTATTTCCAGGACCGTTTATTCTTTTGCCACTGATGGAGTTGTTTAATTTCTTTCAGTTTTAGAAGATAATGAGATTTTTTATTTAAATAAAAGATAATAAAGTACCAAAAACAAATGGGTTGTTAATTAATCTTTTGTTTCTGTTTCTTGTCGCAAATAAAGTCGTTTTTAAAAGCAATTTGGTCAATTTTAGGTTCTAATTTTGCATTTATTCTATTTCTGTATTTTGTTTTATCATTACCAGATGTAAAAACGTAATCTTACATAAGTAAGTTAGTAAGGGCAAAAGGAATGCATAATGCTTAAACCAGCATTAATTATTTTGGTTGGGACCATAAATAAATACCGATATTTTAAAAGTACCATTTTAGTTCGTCGAAGAGATAAAAATAATTTATTTATTTATATTTACACCACTATTGTACATTTGTTTAATGTTGTTTTTTTATCTTTAATATTTTAATATGAATGTCCTGTATTGTGAAAAACTGTTGTGCATTAAATACATTTATTATTTTCCAATTTTCGGTTGTGCTAATCCTCCTAATGAGACGACCTTGCAAAGGTTAATGATTAAAGGCAACAATATGTTGAATTTGCAAAGACAATTTTGTTTATCGATAAAGCGCTCTTTCATCTCAGTGGCTATGTCAACAAACAAAATTGCAGAATTTGTGTCAACAAACCAGCGAAAATTTATCAACTTAAAGTTGATATTTGACGCGTTATCGGCGAAATTCAGCAGCACATATCCAGAATGTTATAAAAAGTTCATTAAAAATGTGCCAGCAAATTCGTGGTGGGTATTTGTCAAATATTTTGTTTTATGCATAATCGGAAATTTGTACTTTAAGTCGAAATAAAAATAAAAATTATTTTCAAATTTTTAAGGTATTTAAATTTTTGACTAAAATGGCGTTTAATAAACTTGATACATAATACACTATTTTGAAAAGATAACGTAAATTTTACAAAATGCAATTATTTTTAATAGTTATTTCTACACAGCAACATACGACTTCTTCACTAAATTGATTGTAAAAGGTTTTGCATATCATGGTATTTTATGTATAGGTCATTTTCAAAATTCTTGTACATTTAAAGAAGAAAAAAGTAAAAACAGAACCTTAATCTACAAACCTGATTTTTTCCAAAGCCCTTAAAAAAATGGTCATCTGGGTCACAAATTTACTGAAATATTTAAAAAATATATATATAAAAATGCCTAATAATTTTGAAAATAACCGTTTTTGATTGTTAATAATCCTTTTAAGGTTTAATTTACAATAGGATTTGTTTAAAAAAAGAACATAAATTTATTATTTATAAAAAAATGTTGAGTACAAAACTAATTAAAAGCTAAAACTATGTTTTATTTTTCAACTTTCCTACATACATTACTATATTTAATATATTTTTTCTAAGTCACTTTTCATGATGGCATGAAAAGTGATAGGTCTGTGTGTAAAGAAATTGACAGCATCGTTTGACATTCAGCTGTCAAAAAAGTTTTTAGGATATTTTGTTTTGTATTTAAAAATAACAAAAAATAAAAGGGTCGCAGAAAAAACATTGTGTTATACTTGTGAGAAAAGCTTTCTTCAAGCTCGTGTTAATGCTCACTCGGCCTAACGGCCTCGTGGGCAACTTAAAAACTCGCATGAAAAAGTCGCTTTTCAACACTTGTAAAACAAATAACTATTTTGTATTTAAAAAATATCTATTAAAAAAAGTGAGTTTAAGAAATTTTCTTTTAATGCGTAGTAAAAACGTTTTTTCTCGATTTTTTATCTGCGCGCAGCTTGTCCAATTTAACGAGCAAAAAATTAATAAAAAGTTTTAGTTATTAGTAATATTAATAAAATAATAATAAAAAGTCAATATAAACATTGTCTCGTTAAACTCCCAAAAATTCTTTGAGGCAAAATACATTGACCAAGAAAATTACTATTAAAAAGGTAGAGGACATTATTTTAAATTGGCTACGAACTGAACAGAAAAGGTGGAAGGTTGAAAAATAAATATTTTTAAAACTTTCCCATAAGTTTATTGTTATTTCATAAATATATTTTAATTTATTTCTTTGGAATTGTCCCCTGGGTCACATAACTTTCCCCTGGGTCACACAATATGTGATCCAGGAGACCTAGGAGCCAGGGGAAAAAATGTATGTTTTTAGAGCATAACCTCTTTGCTGCTTAAAGATAAAAATTTGTATTTTTGCCGTTAAAACCATTACTAGGATACTTACTTTTCAGAATCCAACAAAGTCCAACTGGTACCTTTTCTAAATTTTTATTACTGTGACACAGAAAAATGCACAGTTTTGCCACGCTGCTATAAAAAATACAAAGAAACGTATTGTGGCTTCAAGATAGTTCAAAACACCATTTTCTACTAAAATCCGTTACCAAATACATTACCGCAAGGGGGCAGCACCAAAAAATGTGCGCCCAGGAGACGTGACCTAGGGGACCAAAATTAAGGGACAAACCCTAGGGGTTATTTTAACCACGTATTTTTAAATATTACAACAAATGGGCTTTTTCTGTAATATTTGGAATATATTCTCAACTATATATAAAAAAGGAGGGTGTTATAATTGGACGGCTTTCTGCAGAATGGGACCAACCCACACCATGATGAAACTGAGAAAAAAGCTATCAAAGATTTTAATAATTTTAAAATAACCGGTTATTTTTATGCCGTTTTTGGACTTACGGAGGTTTAAGTGATATAATTTAATAATTTCATCAGGTGGATTTTGTGATGTTATGTGTAAGGGTGACGAAAAAAATGGGCTTTTATTGGTTGGTTCCTTTCTGCAATTTATGAAAACTACTATCTGATGTATGTATGTATTTAAAGAAAAGCGACAATTATTTATTTCCAAACAAAATACAACTGATATTACTATTATAATGGTAATATGAATTAATTTTGATTCTATTTGAAATTCGTCCACATCATCTTCCAACCCCACCTCATCTTGTAAGCTACCAAAAAAATGCATCAAGACTTTATATTTTGCAGAAGCAGGAATCTTTAAAGACTTTGGTAGCGGGTCTACCAGCCTGCTTTTTGACAAAAAAGATCCAACCCACTTGCAGATATTCTACAGATTCTAATTCTGGATTAGTAATCCACACTATTATTGAATGTTGGTTGGTTCAATGATTAATAGATTTCACTACACTTGCATTTTGGCTATGACCTATTTTGCAGATAAATTATACATACTTAATTAGTTCATAGGCTAAATATCTCGATTTTTTTGGTTTTGTGGGTTGGTTCCTTTCTGCAGAAAGGCGTCCAATTATACTCTAAGGTATTTAAATAGGATTAAGTTTAAAATTTAAAATTTTACAATTTTGCTAATATATAGTTACTAAAAACAGTTAAACCAATTGATTTCGCTTAGTAAAGTTCCAAATGGCGTTCAACTCAATTTTTTATAAAATATTAAAATTGAGGGACAGCAAATGTACAAGAAAATTGAAAATAACCCGTATATTTTCTTGCCTACGAAGGTCAAAAGATCGTATTTAAGATAGCAGGACAAAGCATTCAAAAACCAATCTCTGGTATGTGAAACAAAAAATTGCGGTGTCTTACACAACGACTCGTCGCGACGCACCCGCCGCAGGGTTAAAGAATTCACGCTTTCTTATTAAAAGCGTATAAGAAAATAATATTTGGTTTTAGAACATGACAAATCCCGACCGTTTTAATATTAAACCCAGACTTGTCTAATAGATAATGTTTATTTCAACCAAGATTGGCCATTTGGTAGGGATGTATTATTCAATAAAATTGGTTTGAATTTATTAAAAATGAATGTCCTACAATACACAGGTTTTTAAATTATTATTTTCATTTTTTTTACCTGGAAAATTGTGGAAATTTTGTTTTTTTTGTAACGTCCGCTTTTTAAATATACTTTTCCGAAACCAGCAGTTAAGATTTTTCAGATAATCACTTTTTGACAGTATTTTTTTATTCTGCGTAGATTTGCAATTCAAATTTTAATATTGTCATGTTTAATGGATTAATACAATATAATGCATATAAAAATAATTAATAAGATGAGTTGATAATTTTAGTTTTTTTGCAACAAGAATCAAAAAGTATTAAAATGGTGATTTTTTTACTGTCAAAAACTTTCTTTGTAGAGAGTAAACTAGTGACGTCTGGGATATCTTAATTGATGTTATATTTTATAGATGTTTTTAGAGTCGCAAACAAATGGGTCACATATATTTATTACAAGATTTTTAAGTTATACAACAATTATCCTTATTAAGTCTTTCCTGTAGCAGTTTTAAAACATTTTCCAAAATTTATTTGTCAGTATTATAGAGAACAATATAAATTATATTATTATATTACATAAAAAAACTAAGATTGTAAAGTTTATCTTTTTTTATATTTTGCATCGAAATCTATTTATTATCTAATGGTTTACTTTTTTAACTTTAAAATACTTAATAAATAATATATACTATAGTATGTCTTATGTTATTTTTTATATTACATATGCAAAACTGACATTTACTTTTACTTATTTATTTTAAAATAATTTTTTACATAACTTTTTTTTAAATAAACTACGTCAAAAATTATAAAAAACAGAACTGGAAACGCGTGCCTTTTCGTACCACCCGACGAAGTGTCGACTACATTGAATAGGATGGCGATCTTAATAACAATTCTAGGAATAATGAAAAGTAAATTTACACATAATTATTCAAACAATGCAGCAGGGTGTTGTTGTCCTTTAAAAGAGTTTCATTGCACGTTTGCAGGCAACTGACAATTATTACGATGCCTTTATTTAATACACATTTACGTATCTAGCAGACAACAATTTATGATTTAAAGTGTTCCATTGTTTTTCATTCAAATGCAATTCTACAAAATAAGTGAAAAGTACATTTGCAAAAATGGCGAATGCGCCGGGATTATTTTTAGGATTCTAGGATTATTTTTAGGCATTCAAATGAGCATATTCACACAATTCTCACAAAATATTAAAAATCAATTTTTATGTTTTTTTTAAGTATTGACGTAATTTTCAAAAATTTCAAGAAAGATAAAAAGATTATGACTGACGCAAATTTCCTAATATCCTAAAGTCATTAATTAAAAGAGACACGTATGTATTGTGATCGATTGTGTAATCGCTTTGTACATTTAACTCTCGCTTGGGTATAGGAAATTACAGAATTTCCGACACTGTATATGGTATTTTTATTTTTGGTGTATACATCTAACGTATTTGGTTTTAAAGTTGAAAAATAATTTGCCACCGATATAAAATTTCCCAGTCACTGTGCGTGTTATTATTAAGTTACTTTTAAAAATTATTCAGATACTGTAACCTGTCACAGTAAATTCTTAATTCATTCGAATTATTTTCTCTCCTCTTACCTTTTTACGCGCATTATAGTACATGTTTCTATGACATCAAGTGATATTTTAAATACACAATAACATCTGTGACTTAATGGCATTTTAGTAACGGGCTTCACTATAAAAAACTGCTTCTATATCGCATTTTAACAGTTGTTAGTATCTTTCAGAGATAAATTTTGATCTTTACATACAAATTTGCCAACTAACTTCCATTTTAAAAGCCAGTAAAACATATTCTCTCCATTATAGTATAGATGTCGCTATAAACAAGTATTTAAACTAATTGGTAATAAAGTGTTTTTATACCTAAAATTATTTATTGTAGAAAAATTATAGTAGGTATGTTACTCGTTTATAAACTTTTCTAGACACTTATTTTATTAAACACTCGCTCTCAAGCTTGCTACTGCCTAATTAAAATTTGTGACAAAATGGCATTTATCAAACTTGATACATAATATACTATTTTTTTATTAGTTTCATTTTTTTCTAATGAAATGCAAAACAATTTTATTTTATATTAAAAGTGACATTTAAATCCCAATATACAACCTTTTATCTTAAACCTTCGGATAACCCTTCAAAGACATCAAAATATCTTCACTTTTTCAATGCGTTCGAATTCACTTGGTACTGTAAAATTTTAGCGTAAAAATACAGTATAGGTATACAAATAATGGCTAAAAATTCAGAAAATGCTGAAAACATGTACTTTAAAAAATGACGGATGCGCTGTTATTGTTATTATGTGTTTATAATTGTCCATTGCAAGAACCAGGTATTTCCAAACAATGAAACTTTACAGGACGTTAAAAAAATTGTTTTTAAAACCTAGTTTTTGCATTAAACCAGTCAATAGTAATTTGTTCAAGAAAATGTAATTTATAAACAACAATTTAATACTTAACATACCACTTGGTACTTCATAAAGTTTATTTATTATCTCAAATGATAATGAATCTATTGCATGTAGTTTACTTTGATTTTATAATTAGTAAGAATGAAATATAATATAATAAATTTTTCAACCAGTATTAATTTAAAACTTAGATTTATTTACATACCTTCTCAAATTTTGCAATGTGGTCATAGCATAAAATAAAGATTTAACTATATGAATTGGTTTTGGCTGTTTCCTAATTGAAAATTTACAAAATAAACATCCAAAAATTTGAGAAACATTCTACAAAGTATATAAAATTACTTTGGTTAAAATAAATAAAACCAAGCCAATTTTTAAATAGAAAAAAGTAATATAATAAACAACTTTAAACGCTGTTTCTTAAACACAATCAAATTAAAATAATGACATTAGATTTTATTTAAAATATACACTACTTCAAGAAGAAAACCCTAAAGATTAAATTATAATTGCTTTAAAGAGATTCTCACAGCTTTCATAAATCCTCCTCTGACACCTACATAAAGCTAAATGGTACCTAGTTAAGTGAGCTTTATTGTGTCCTTAGACGAAGAGGTGGATAAATCTAGTTAGCATATAATCAGTTTTCTTTTTAAACATTTTTGTCGTAGTATATACAACATTGCTTTGGTTTAATATAAAAACTATTATCTTTTGAGACATATAATAATAATAATAATAATAATGGGTCTTTATTTTTCAATGTAAATATTTTATGAAGACCCAAGTAAAACTTTAAATTAAATAGTTATAATAATATTTAAAAGCAATATTTCTTCATTCTAGGGTGATAATTAAATGCCACCACTACATTTAGGATAAAAGTCAATGAAAAAACTTCTTAACAAATGGGCCTTTGCAACAAGCTAATTTTGCAACAATTTATTATATTTGTTTTTATAGTTTTACATAGAAAATTGATTAAAAAGGGTATTTTAATTAAAGTTAGGTATAACAACCTTGTAAAAATTAATTTTGTTGTTTAAAATGCGTTGATTAAATGACAAATACTAATTATTTAGAAATGATTTAAATAAAATGTTCATATTAAATTTTTAAATATTGGGGTTAAAAACTATTTAATACTTTGGTTTTTGTGTATTAAGATAATACAAGAAGGGTACTATATTTTAACGATTGTATGACATTTTAAAACTTGTTGTTAACTTTAGCCCGTGACTTAAGCGTCATAAAGCCACAGCTTGTCAATGTGAATATAAAAGATTAGGGTCATGGAAACGCCCATTTTTAAAGGTGGGAGAAGAACAAAATATTTATTGTTAATTTTTAGGGTAATTTCAGAAGAAAACAGTTTTTTTTTAATTTAAAATTAGTTTTTCTACTAGAAAATGAATCTTTTCATTGGCAAGGCAAAACACGAATGTAAAGTGACATTTCTGTGTGAAAAGTGACAGGTATGTGTGAAAAGAACCGGAGAGCATCGTTTGATATTCAGCTGTCAAAAAAGTTTTTAGGTTATTTTGTTTTGTATTTAAAAATAATAAAAAATAAAAGGGTCGCAGAAAAAACATTGTGTTATACTTGTGAGAAAAGCTTTCTTCAAGCTCGTGTTAATGCACACTCGGCCTAACGGCCTCGTGGGCAACTTAAAAACTCGCATGAAAAAGTCACTTTTCAACACTTGTAAAACAAATAACTATTATTACATTGTATAATATGTATAGAAATTCCGCAGTGAATTAATATTCTCTTTTAAGTTTAAGTTTATTTATGTTACTAGTAGAAAGAATAATAGTGAATATGAAGAATAATTTATCCCTTGAGATCGAGTAGGTATGGATTACCACTGCAGTAGCGATTACGGTCAATTGCTTTCCACACAGTGCAACAAAATACGTGATCTAAGCCTGAATGGCTGAATGGCAATAATACAATTTTAACTCTAATGAAAAGAAATCTACCTATTTTTCTTAGTATTTAAAAATATCAAATACCATTTTATGAAATGGTTAAATACTTTAAGGTACATTATTTTTTATCAAAATACGGGCATGCCTAAATACTGACATTTATAGTTTTACAACGAAAGTGTACGACTAGAACTTTACTCAATTGGTCTTATTTTTGATGCAAGATTTCGACAATGCAAATAAAATTCGAAAACTGTATCCCACAGTTTCAAAATTTCTATAAATATAAAGAGAAAATTATTCTCTTTGAAATGTATGTCATTTACAATTTGCTACTCTCCTTACTGTTTGAAATGTTTAAATTATTTATAGTACAACCATTAAACGCCGATAATTAATAAAAAAATGCATGTTTTAAAATTTTATATGTACTTGGTTGTATAAATCTAAATATTTTTTCAATGCTACAAAGAGTTTATTTCATATTATTTGCAACCCCTTTAATTTTAATATCAACGATGTGTTAAAATGGTATTATGTATCAAGTTTGAGAAACGCCATTTTATACACGAATTTAGGTACGAGCGAGCTTGCGAGCGAGTCCTTAAATTAATGAGTGTATAGAAAAGTTTATAAACGAGGTGCATACTATACTTTTTATACGACAAATACTTATTATTATCTTAAAATGATTTAAATAAAAAATTTGTATAGAGCGCCATCTATGAAACAATAGGGGAAACTGTGTGTCACCGTCAAATGTCACATTTTTTTATTTTATAAACACAATTATGAAGGTTATAAATCGAAATGTATTTCTTGACAATTGACAGTTTTTCACAGTGAATGTAAAGAAAATGTTTTATGAGGACTTTACAGTAGAGTCCGTGCCAGAATTTAAGTTATAGTTTACTGCCGGCAAAATTAAAAGGTCAGTACAATGTTCATATAAACTTTTCAAATATTGGCGTTGAGAAACTATTTAAAACTTTTGTATTTTTGTATTGAGATAATAAAATAATTTTCACATTTAGTATTAGTTTACTTTTTACACTTTATTTTAACGATTGTATGACATTTGACAACTGTCAACTAACTTAAAACTAAGTTCAGCCCGTGACTAAAGCGCCATAAAGCCACAACTTGTCAATGTGTATTTAAAAGGCCACTTAGTGTCATGGAAACATGCAAGATAAAGTGCGTTTTAAAGGTGGGAGTATAAAAACTCTTTTTTCTTACTACCTCGACTCAAAATACCTTTTTTCGTCCCCGATTCCACGGCAGAAAGTTTACGTTTTATGCATTGGTCAAGCTATACGCGCACACTCTAATAGCGGGAGTAAAAATTTTTTAGTCGTGTGCTTAACATTCAAATTTCGTACTGCCAACATGAAAAACACAAAAATATGACAGTGTTAAACCATAATTTTGCAATTGTAACAACAAATAAACAATTTATGTTTTTACTTTTTTACTTTTTATGTTGTTTTAAGTGTTTAATGGTACTTTTATTTGTTATAAAGTAGTAATTTGTTAATTAAAATACAACCTTTTATTTTTACTGTATTGGCACCGCTGAATTCACGGCCTACTGTTATTTATTTATCAAGCTCTTCAAATGGAAATAGGTACATAAATACACATTTAATTTTTTCCCGTATTTTCGGCCAGGTTGTATTTTCGGCCGAGGTAGTAAGAAAAATAGTATACACTACACGGGCAGAAAGTGTGAGAGCCCAGGAATCTCACACTTTCTGCCCTTGTAGTGTGATATACTATTTTTGGTTTTGTTTATCAAAATTATAGATATTATAAAATGTGAATAAAATCATAAGAAGTAAATGTAAACTGTCGACATATCTAATTCTAGTTATAGTTTCTAAAAGAATAGAAATAGACAAAACAAAATGTAATGTTTTATTATACGTTAAATGGTAAATTCTCATATAACTTGTTTCGATGCTGTATCCACTTATTTTTGTGAAAACTAATTCTTGCTCAAGGTTTTTTTTAGTGTAATGAGCAAGTAGCATTTTAAGGTAATGGGAACTTAAATTATGACAACCCTAATCTATTAATTTTTTCCTAAAATGCAGGCTTTATGTTGCAAATGTCACATAAGTTACCGGTCACCAACTGCAATATCCTAGACTTAATTAAGATTGACGAAAAATTCTTTTATCCGAAATCGGCAGTAAAGTAGAACTTTACTGCCGATTTATTTTAATTTACGATTGTTGACTACTTTACTGCCGATTTCGGATAAAATAATTTTTTGTCAATCTTAAGTCTATTTTTAGTTAATCAAGCACTAACATTAGTTGTTTGAACGGACATTTTGTTGAAATATTCATCGATGTTAGGATATTGCAGTTGGTGACCGGTAACTTATGTGACATTTGCAACATAAAGCCTGCATTTTAGGAAAAAATTAATAGATTAGGGTTGTCATAATTTAAGTTCCCATTACCATGAAATGCTACATGCTTATTACACTAAAAAAAACCTTGAGCGAGAATTAGTTTTCACAAAAATAAGTGGATACAGCATCGGAACAAGTTATATGAGAATTGACCAAATATTTAATTTTGACATTTCGCTCCAAGGAAATTGTGTTAACCTAGTAACATCAATTAAACTACTTGTTTTTTTAAGGATTTATTTAATTTTATTGATAAATAATGGTCGAAATACAAAAAATTACGCGATCTACAATATATATAAAACAATAATGTACTGGAATTTTTAGATACAAACTGTCAACACTTTATCACCCTATATCTTGAAAACATAAGTAATTAGGAAAAATATTCATTTAGGTTTAGGTCTTATTTTAACTTGCTCAAACTTTTCCTAAATTTATGCCATAAGTTTAGGGACACCTTGTATAACCTAAATTTATAATGATCCATTATATTTTATTACGCTTCATTTTCTTTCACATATTGTTAAAAAGGGCTAAGGAAATAATTCATAATTCAAGATAATAAACACAATGTATGACATAATCATGTAACAGAATTCTGTATGTATATTAATATCAAGTGTAGCCATAAATATCAAAACAATATGGTACTTTCATTCAATTTTTAATTGTTATTTATATACAATTGTGTTTGCTATAAATCATGTCATGTAAATCAAATTTACCTGTACTTACAAACAAGCAAATATTATTTTAAAAGAAATTATACTCAATAAATGCAAAAACTACATGAATATTTAACATATTTGATATAAAATCATTTTAAGCTTAACTATAAGGCAATAGGTATGTTCTTAAATTTATTAATTATGAAATACAATATAATAAACATTTTCTTGTAAAATTGTAGCCAATTAAATATGAATGAAGATAAAATGTAGGTACATTTTTTGTCGAGTGGTTATAATAATAATTCGCCGATTGTATTCGAAATTGTTAATAATTAATTGCATTCATTCCTTCTTTGTTATCAGGTAAAAAGTATTTTATTCCCTTCCGCTACAATGACGACGCTACAGTGTGATTGACTTTGAATGTAAACGTCAGAATTAAACGTCAGATTTTATTTTTGACACAAGTTTTTTTTGCGGATTTCCAAATTGTGTAAAAAAGTCTAGTGTTTCCCTCTCGTGGAATCGCAATTACTCCCTCAATGAATTCCTTCACTCGCCTATCGGCTCGCTCAGAAACTTTCATCATCGGGAGTAATTGCTATGATTCCACGCTCGGTAAACGATATACTATTTAACTTTATTTATATTTAATGGGCTAACATTATTTTTTTCTATACAAATAAATAATAAACTTAAAATAAATAATTTTAGAGAACGATGTGCTCTTTTTAATTGGATGCATAAATATAATAAGAAACTTAAAAATATTATGCTTGATGTTTTTATAAGCTTAAACTTAATCTAATAGAAGTTATGCTCATTCATGCAAATTTTGATATAATTTTGGTGCTTTTGAAATTAAATGTAAGCAAATAAGCTTAAAATCCTGTCTCCAATTGAGGCGTATAACTGAAAATTGGCATCTTGTGTTTTTATCTTAAAAGCTTCTTAAAAATTTAAAGTAATGTACTGCACTTTAAAAATCACCATCTTTCTCTCATAATATTTATCTAAAAAAATACGTTTGGAAGATTTGCCTAATTACTTCTCTAAAAATACAAGATTACAATTTTTAGTTAGGCTGGTGTTGAAATATACGCCTAAATTATCTTGTATTTAAATCGGAAAAATGTAATACCCACTAAAAGTTGCCACTGCTTTTTATGGGTTTGAAATTATAATTAGCAAATAAAAATTGCGAATTTTATGTTTTTTTTAATTGAACAAGGTAAAGAAAAAATGCAAAAAAAGTTGTATTTTTATTGAATTAATCTAAAAATTATAAAATTATAAAAAGCAGTAGCTTACCCAAATTTTATTTTTAAATATCTAGTTTGGAGGCCCCAGCGCCACCTTTGGTTTAACTAAATTAGATTTAATTACATTAAATTAGGCCCTTTATCCATTGCCTAAAACTTAAGAGGTTTTATTAAATTTGACCAGAGAGTTTTAAAAAAATTTGAAAAATTTATATATTTTTTATTAACTTTAAGAAGAGATTTTAAATATACTACACATATTTATATATATATATATATATATATATATATATATATATATATATATATATATATATATATATACAGCTAAGCGAATGTTAATGAGATTTTTTGCATTATTATCATTTAATTTTCAAGGTTGTCTTACCTACTCGACCTTTCGTCATGTCGTTTATCACACAAGCTACTGTGACGCGCGTTGGAGGGAGGCGAGGCCACGCCCGATACGTTTCCCTATATTCGGTTTTACTCTGAACGGGCTGTATATGTATATCACATGTAAAATCTACAAAAAATCAAGATGACGACAGTCCAAAACAACACCAATACAACCACTTCATCTACCAACACTAAATCAACTAAACAATAAGTGAAAAATATTTCTTGACAAATTTGTAGGGCATAGAATTCCCTACAAAATTGTTATTTACGTTTTTATTTACAATCAATAGTTTAGTCTCCAAATACGATTTACTGCTATTTTAGAAGATTTTCGAGTAGAACGACAATTTGTTAAGAACATATTTAACTTACAGACTTGCTTAAATGGACATTTTTGAAGATAATTTCATCCTGTATAAAGATTTTAGAACCGAAATTCGAAAAAAATATTCTTACTGTACGAGCGGAAGGAGAAAAAAATAAAAATTTATATTTTAATTGTTTTTAAAGAGAAATATTAAAAAATTGAATAGCAACGGCATAAAATAAAGATTAAGAGCATTGTAATAGCTCAACATTTTTATTTTCTGACCGGTTACAAAATACGAGTATATATTAAGTTTACATAGGGTACACTATGAGGCGCCGTTTGTGTCATTAATAAATGCTAAAATATATAAATTATAATATTTACTGATATATATTTATTTTTATTAAATATATATATATATATATATATATATTTATTTACTTTCTTAAACAAACATATATATTTTATATTTTATCTTTTTATTTTTGCGAGTATGTATAATTAAATTGGACGATTTATTAAGAAATAAACCATATAATTAATTAATTTATTTACAGGGGGTTTATTTAAAAACCAGCAATGCATTATGGATGGAAAAAAGAAAAAAAAATATCAAACCCGTTTAGGATATGTAAAATAAACCTTTACTAAGCAACACCTGGGACTTATGCCACCCCAACTAAGTTTGTAATGGCAATGCATTTTTTGTGATGCCTCATTGAAAAGCTCTTTAGAAATTGCTAAAAATTGCTTTTCAATAGTTTATTTAATACGAAAAATAATATTTATAATTATATATTCCAATTTCTCGTTATAACTATCATATTACACTATTTTGTTGTCGTAAAAACATTTGTAAAAAAACTGGAAAACACAAAATATTTTGAACAAAGGTATAATAAACTAAAAAAGCATTAATAGCAAAATTGTTTTACAATAATCAAAATACTTTGATTTTATAATGCTTAAATTAAATGCAGAAAATAACTTTCATGAGTCTATTTTTAAATAGTCGTATATTAATATTAAATTTTTGTAGCAAAATATATTTATTGAAGAATTTAATTAAATGAATGAAATGTGTGTTTTTGGAAAATTGTTTGTATCAGCTTTATAAAAACTTTAAAAAAAGACTGGAAAATACAAAATATTTCGAACAAAGGTATAATAAACTAAAAAAGCATAAATAACCAAATTCTTTTATAATAATCAAAACACTTTGTTTTATAATGTTATTAATATTATTATTATTAAATTAAATGCAGAAAATAACTTCTATGGGTCTATTTTTAAATAGTTTTATTTTATTTTAAAATTTTTGTTGCAAAATATATTTATTGAACAATTTAAATCAATAAAATGTGTATATTTTTGGTAATTTTTTTGTAGCAGCAAAAACTTAAAAAAGACTACTACTGATGCTGATTATAATTAGTTTTAATATTTTGCCCAAACGTGGGCAAAATTGTTGTACAATGTACACCCTGGCAACATTTTGCGTCATAAATAGCTGGTTGCAAAATTTAAACAAACGGGATCTGTTTGCAATCGCAAAAGAAACCAACATAGGATACTTAATGAAGCCACACATATTGAGGTTCTTGGTCAGTTTGGTGTAGATCCTACAATATCATTCCGGCATCTAAATTAACAGGACTTGGCCCTGAGTCAGTTGGCAAGGTGTTGAAAAATCACATATTCCACCCATTCAAAATGCGTGATAATGATGCAGACAGGCGTTTAGAACTTTTTGAAATCAAGACCAATAAAATAACAAAACAGATCCAAATACTAACAAAACATTTGCTTTAGCGATGGTGTAATTTTTATCCAAATGGAAATGTTAACAAACCAAATTGTTGTTATTGGAGCAATGAAAATCCTTATCTCATCAAAGAAAATCATACGTATAGATCCCCATAGGATATTATCTATACCTAAAGTATCCTAATAATCTTATCTCTGGACAGGAATTTTGGGAGATTATTGGTCCCTTATTTATTGACCAAAATTTGGATGGTAAAATTTATTTTGAAATTCAGCCACTAAAAAAAATAAATAAGAAAATCAAAAGAGAGATAATAATGAACAAGCTTTGTATGACAATTTATGACATTTTGATGGGGCACCACCTCATTAAGTAGTAGTTGTAAGGGCTTGGCTGGATCAAAATTATCCAGAACAGTGGATTGGTAGAAGATGACCAATAGAATGGCCTCCTAGATCTTCAGATCTTGCGACATTCAACTGTTTCTTAAGTGATTATTTAAACTCAGCCTTATTATATTGAAAATCTGCGACAACGAATAGTTCAAGAATGCTGTTCGAAGGGAATTTCAAAATAGACTGTACTATTGCTTACAAAATAATTGAGCATTTCATTTAAAAACCTAAAAATTAAAGTGCACAAAACATGTTTTGACTTGTTTATTTATGCTTTTTTAGTTTATTATACTTTTGTTAGAATTATTTTGTGTTCTCCAGTTTTGCTTATTGAAGGTCATTTTTGTCGTCACACTGATTTCCTCATTTATCCTAGAAACGGTTTTGAAATTTTTTTTGAAATATTTCTTAGGTCCAGACTTATAGAGCGTTGCTGTATGTATTGGAACAAATAAAAATGTTAAAAATTTGGTATTATACTAATGACATAAACTGGACCACCCTGTAGTTTGACTTATTTGGATGTACAAAATCACATTAAATAGACCATAACCAATTACCTATAAACGTGTCAATTGATGTGAGTGACCAATAAAGCATTTTACATCGACAGTTTTCCGTAATTCCAAAGCATTACAAAATCGCATTAAAACTATAACTACCGCTTAGTACGTGAATAAAATGTCCGTTTATAGATAGCAGATCTGCAACGCCTTTATGAGATTGTTTATGTATGAAGTTGGCTGAAGAAATTCGCTGACCCAAATACCTTGTAAAACACTTATTCCACATTTCGATATAAACTATTTCAAGTTTGCCAAAAATATAAAAATTATAAATAAATTTAATAAGCGCTGTTGATTTACATAGTTCTAATGTAAATATTGCTGCACCACTATTATATGTGAACTTGGGCTGATATTATGACATTAATTGTTTAATGCATCATTAGGTTTAATTAAATTTTGCTACATATCATGTAAATACCATTGATATATCTTAATGTAAACATTGAAATAAATCTATTGTATTTAGATTATATTATTACAAATGTATGTGAAGCTGCTTATTTTAATTAATACATCCAAATTAAATTAAGTCTTAAAAATAAAGTATTGCCCTAACTAATTTCTTAAATGTATTTTTTTTTTTACTTTTTAATTAGAAAATTTTAAATAGATTCAGAATTTGAATCAAATCGGTAAGGTATTGTCTAAAATTGCAATGCATTGTTCCGATTTAAGAACTAAATACCCAAATATTTGTTGGGATTTTGTAGTTTTGGGAAATTAAATATTAAATATGTAAAATGTAAATCTACATACTCTACATTTTACAAAAATTATAATAATTATTAGAATATTTTTACAAAAGTATACAAGCCCTTTAATGCTTCTACTACATATAATGGTACATATGTTATTAAAAATATGGATTGGTATTACACTACTTTAGGAATGACGAATCTTTATTGATCTAAATACCATTTTTATCAAATAAAATGTTTAATGATGCCATGAGCTTAATACGAAAGAACAAAATTGTGCTACTTATGCTATAGTAGTTTAGATACTAAGGTGAGCTTAAATAAATTCCCTTACACATCCCTTAGATACAGGTGTTTCACGTTCGTGGTCCATTAAAAGTTTCTGGGGAACGGCAAAAGATATCAATTTGAAATTTTTAAAGCGTTTATAATCCAATTAACCTTTTCCAGCTAAATTTTTTCGAAATTTTTCCAAAACCTTTTGTCAGCATATTGTGGTTACGTCATAGGACCACTATGTCAGAAATGTAAAATTAAAATCTTCTTAAAAATAAAAAAGTATATTTATTAGTTAAAATTTAAGAAATTTAAATATCTCTGAAATTATTAACTTTAGGTATAGAAAATGGTTACATCAATCGAAATGTTTTTTAATTTACTATTTGATTTTTTGACAATAAAAAAATCAAATCGAGATCTTTTCATGTTCCCCAGAAACTTCTAATGGACCATGAATGTAAAAAATGTAGTCAATAGCAAACACAGGTTTTAGAAAAACTTAGAATACACAAAATATACACGAAAAACCTCTACATCCCTAAAGAGTGACAGTTTGGTAAGGAATTAGTCTGCACTAAGGGTGGTTGGGCTGCTAGATCGCCAGACTTAAAGGCTTCCGACTTGTCTTTTTCCCTAAACTCTGGAGCAGCTAAAGAAAAATATCTGCTCTAGAAATTGCCAGGATTACAAATTTTTTTAATGATGATGTAAAATATTTCCAAGGATTAATATAAGAAATAAAAAAAAAATTTGTTTGACTTTTAAGTTATTTAAAATTTATTAGCAAATACCATAAGGGAAATCACGTTGTATTAGATTTTTACTTTAGCAGAATGCAAGCTGAACTAAAGTAATCTAAAAAAGGAGTCTTAAATGTTATTCAAATTTGAAAATAATGACTTACAGACTTGGGTGATAACAAAAACAGCTTTCTCATAGAACTAAATGTGCCTATAGACAAAAAATTAAATTGTTTGGATTAGGTACCTAAATCCTTTAATTAATGACGTTTTCAAGTTTTTTTGTAGCGTGACATTGGTTCGCCATCTCTGCACTGTTTGTAATTTTACATGCTATTGTTTAGTAAAGATGTAATAAATTTTCATTGTGTTGCTTTAATAAAAGCCAACAACTCTAAATAATGGCAATGTTCAAGTAAAGTATTAATGCGCGTCTAGAAAAACAAACAAAGCATAATGCGAGCATTGCACGACGCGACGTACTTGATCTTTTAGTGTGGCGCGAAAAGTGAGAGCCAACAGATAAATAATTATTGAATAATCTCCCTTACAGCTCCAATAGAAGAAAAAACTAAGCGAGGCATTTGGCTGTTCAATTATGTTTTTATAAAACTGAAAATTACATCAGTCTGTCCTACATTTTCTTACTGTGTTCCAATAACGGCAAATAAGGAATACGCGGTAGAAACACAAGTTGTCTGGTTTAGATTTATATACAAATTTTGCTATTCCTTCACATAATTTTATCAATATAATAAATTCTAATACAATTATTTAATATTTATTTTTGTGTTTATTCTCTTATTTGTTAAAATAAAATAATTGAAATAAAACTAACTATAAATTTAATTTTTTACACAATGTTTTATATGTTAACACAAAAACAAAAAAAGTATCATTAACCTATAAAATATCATATTGATAATAGCAAAAAAACACTAAATTTAAAATTTAAACCAAACGGAAATATTGTTTCTGAAATTGTAATGTAAATTTATTGCATTTATAGCTATACCCTCACGAATAAGATGTCGCCTATATAGTACACACCCAAAAGTCCCACCACGTGACTTTGATACAAATAATTAAGGGTGTTTTCTTTCAGTTTTAAGCTAATTTTGTCTTATTTTCTAAAAATAATACACTAAATATTTTTGTATTCTAAATTTAGACCTTTACACACAAAACAATACATATGATTATAATTATAATTATCTAATTATTTTTAGAAAATAGAACAAAATTATCCTTAATTGTTTGTATCAAATTCACATGGTGGAACTTTTGGGTGTAAACTATAGTACGTCACAAGTTTAGGGGATAAACATGATGCTAATATTGCTATGCGTGAAATATGGTGGAGGCGGTATGAAATTACCTAAAAAGAGTTACGTATTTAATGTTTACCGCCGACGGTGGACTAATGGTTAGTGCTGCTGATTACAAGCCGAGAGGTCGTGGGTTCTAATCCTACCAGGGGTTTGGCTGTTTATTTGTGTCTCCTTCAGATGAGACTTTAAGCCCGCGGTCCGTTCCTACCCCTAACCCGCTAAAGCAATTCAGTTGGCGTCTGGGAGTTCTCAGGAATTAAGGGTGGAACTAAAAGAGCACTTTTGTATAACGTTTGTATATTTTATATAGAAAAAGTTAAATTTTGCTACTTATCCATAGATTTCTTTCACATACTGGTATAAATATATATATATATACACAAGGTAATCTTGTTTTCTCTCTTAACGTGTGGACAAGTAGACATATTTTGATAAATTATATTAATTATTAGCAAAAAGGCAAATGCTGCTTTTAATTTTTTTTAAATACGACTTATATTAATATGTGGGCCCAGTGTACTTGAACTTATCAACTGCAGTTGATATTTGCCGGAAAGTGAAAGATATATCTCGCTAGGATAAAAATTAAAACAGAAAATTCACAGGACTTAACATATAAATAAAATTTAGGTGTTACATTTTTTCCGAGATAATCTCCGAAACGGCTAAATTAATTTTGACTGGAATCTCATTGTCAATACTGACTGACCAACAACAACAAAAAGGTAAAAAAGTTGTTTCCATTTGAGGTTTTTTAATGGTTATTACACGAGGGTTCAAGGGTTTTTCTGTTAATAATAATAAAAATTTCAAGGTTTCAGAAAAATTTTGCCTAATATTTGTTTAAGTATTGCAAAGTTTAAAATCTCATATAGGACAGGGTAGACAGTAGACAGTAATAGTGTTTGGCAAGTTGCAAGAGTTGACATTGACATTGACATCCAATATTGTAAAGCTTTTGAATTCTATTCTATAGAATGACGATTCAAACTCCCAAATAAGGTTTAAACTGTTTTTATTTAATTTATACACTGAAAAAATCTTATTTTCTGATGTAATTGGTTAAACGACGCAGCAGTTTAGGAATAATGAAAATGTCCTTGAAAACTTATGAACAATTAACTTATGCGTTGTTTAACCACCCAAAGGTGGTAAATATTATTTTATTCATATTACGGAATATGACCGTTCTAATATCTCTTTTTATTGTGGAATGACATACAGCCCGTTCAGAATAAAACCGAATATATCTATATATATATGGGGCGTGGCCTTGCCTCCCTCCAACGCGCGACACAGTAGCTAAGCAAATAGCCTGCATCGCTAATGAGATTCTTTGCATTATTATCATTTAATTTTTCGTCGTCTTACCTGCTTGACCTTTCGTCGTGTCGTTTATCACACAAGCTACTGTGACGCGCCTTGGAGGGAGGCGAGGCCACGCTCCATATATATATAGATATATTCGTTTATTCTGAACGGGCTGTATATTCCTTAAAGTGTTACAGAATGAAGTATTCTATCGTCGGATAACAAAATAAACACTGGTGGCGACATCTCTGTGTTTAATATCTAACAATTTTTAGACCGATCCAACCTAACTTTCTCCCAATTAAATAATTTTTTCATGTTATTTTTTTGAAAACGTAGAAAAATTATAGTCTGAAACACATTTGGAATTGCATATTCCGCTCTCGTCAAACCGCCTTGGCCTCGTCTGACAAACTTTTTAATTGAGCGAAATATGCCGTATTCCAAAACTATTACAGAATATACTATTTTATACTCCTGATTTTAAAACGCCCATTATTGTACATATTTTCATGACACTAAGGGACCTTTTAAATACACATTGACAAATTATGACTTTATGGCGTTTTAGTCACGGGCTGAAGTTAGTTTTAAGCTAGTTAACATTGTTAAATATCATACATTTAGATTTATACTTAAAAACTTGACATTTTATAGATTTCCAAGTTGTATACTCTATTGTTTTATAGATGTCGCTCTATACAAAAATTTAATTTAAATCATTTTAGATATTAATAAGTATTTGTCGTAGAAAAAGTATAGTATGTAATTTCTTTATAAACTTTTTAGACACTCATTTAATTAAGCTCTCGCTTACGTTTATCATACATAATATACTATTAACAACGTATTTTTAGTTAAAACAGCCTTAATTTGCAGTATTTAAAATCAGCACAAAATATCCTATAAAAAAATAACTTAATTCCCCTATGTCTAAAATTACGCACTATGCGGCGTCAGTACAAGTTGTAATAGAGGGTAAAATACCCTTACTTAGAAAAACACCAAATTCGTTAAATATTCTTATGTAATTGCCTTATACTTATTGCAAAGCTACTCAATTTAAAATTAAAATTATCCTATTATAGATCAGGGTAACAACTTAAATAATAAAACCTACATTTTAAATTATTCCAGTAACCGCTTGCCTACCTAGCACTTTTATTTCCTTTCTTTCTTTTCAATAGAAATCCGTTAAATGCAGCTCCTACTCAATGTTTTTCGGAGACACGTTTTCTGGTAGCAACGATAATTTAATATGATTGGATTATTTGCAGTGTACATGACATTTATGACGTAAATGCATTTTTTATTCATACTTTTTTATTTTAAAACCTTGAACACTACTACCTAATAATATTGAAGTTTATTTGACTCTAAATAATAGAGGATTATTATTAATAAAATTTTATCACAGTTTAGAAATATACATATCTAATGTGATTTGACTAAACAAAAATATTTATTTAATCCTGAAAATAAACATTGTTTTTGTAATCTGAATTTTCTAATGATATGACTGAAATAAAAACTAAAACATGATATCTGAAAAAAATATTAAACTTAGGTATCCGTTTTCAATCTACCAAGCAATAGAAGGCTGAATTGAACGGGCAATATAAAAGAAAAACTAAACAGTTTTAATTAAATTTTTACACAGAACTTCAACATTTGTACGTGTTGTGTATTGGAAAATGCTTAAAACATTGTTAGAGCTAATTAAAAAATCTTAATCTCAGGAACATATACTTAAATGTTAACAATACTTTACTTTGTTGATTAAAATATTTTTTTAAGTTTATGACAAAATTGAACTACAGTATCTAAAATTGCAACAGGCAAGGTCAAGGATATTGTTATCCTGTTTTTAAAATTTCCTTACAAAACTATAATTTGTTACATTTAATCCCATGCATTTATTTATTTAATTACATTTTAACATTACTTGCAATTATAATTACAAGTGAGTTAATTTATTGCAAATTTCCTATTGTCGACAACGTCTTTGCAAGGCTATTAAAATACAAGTTTTATTTTAACCGTTATGTAAACAACAAGGTACAGTTTTAATTAGGCCCTTAAAACTTTTTTAACTTTTTGAGTAGGTATAACCATAAAATGTTTTATATTTTGCTATAGGTACAGTGTTATTTTAAAATATTATAACATATAAATAAAAAAAATAATAATAAAAAAAAATTAAAATACTTTTTTATTTTGCCTAAGATATAATTTTTAACTTTTTGAGTAGGTATGACCCTAAAATGTTTTAAATTTAGCGTTATTTTAAAATATTATAAATTATAAAATTAAAAAAAAATTAAAATACATTTTCATTTTGCCTAAGATAAAATAAAACTATTTATTAATAAAAAACCTAACGAATATTTCTACTTTAGGTCCTAAAAGTATTAATACAAATTTTTAAATTCAGTACTTATAGTTATAAGTTTGGAAGAAGATACTTAAAACTTTCTTTTTATCTTCAGGTTTAATGGACTTTAGCTAACTTTTGCCAGTTAATTATATATCTATTTTTAAATTGAATAAAATCCAGGGTCTAATTAGGAGAATCGGAGATTAACTTATCCCTTGAATCATTTATACGCTAAAAGAGCATCGGGTTTTCGTAACGCGCTCGCCATCTGGTGGCGCTCGACAGCTTTATTTGTTTATCAACAATACATTTAAAACATACGAACTGAACACTACTTTTAAATAAATAAGTGGTATTTTAACAAAAAAAGCAAGGCAGAAGTCTTACTCGACACACTTTGGTTTAGTACACTGAAAAAAATAAGCTGTTGAAACAACAAAAAAAATATTAATTCAACTCTTTATGCACTTTAAATACAAGCAATGGTTTTTGCACGTTTACTTAACCATCTAAAAATGTCAAATTGTATTGTTTAATTGAACAACAAATAACAGTCAAATGAACAAAATAAGAATATTTGTTCTAATCTGCTAATTTGGTTAATTTAACATTCTTAGGGTGTTGAGGTAAATTTCTTGAAATGTCCAGGTAACCTTTTTAGCATATTCACTTAACACCAATAAAATGTTAAATTAACATTCTGAAAATGTAAAATTCTTTAAAGGTTGGTATCCAAAACAAAATTATGGAAATAATATATTATTATATATAAATAGAAAGAATTGAACCTTCACCTCGCCCAGAGTTTTTGTTTTGAGCGTGTTCCACCCATGATACATCTTTGTATCATGTGTTCCACCTACTTCAAATACCGACAGACTGTTTCGCCATGTATTGAGGGTCTTAACAGTGTCGGGCAATATGGTGTAGTGAAAGTTCTACTGTGGAACACACCTTAAACAAACAGATATCTCATCTTATATACACCTAATCGTAAGCTAACTAAGGCGAGATGTAAGAAAACGTCATTGTCTAATGACGTGGCGTGAGTGTTCGAAGCGCCATTCTCGGCAATTTTATGAATGAAAATTTTACATTTTAAATTTTAAAGTAACATTTTAAATTTGTTAAATGAACAAATTTAAAGTTTTGGATTAAAGAGCAACTAAACGTTAATTTAATAGTTTTATTAGGTAATCCTAAAAATTTCAGTAGTTGATTCAACAAATTCCAGCTATTAAATCAAAGTACGATAAACATTTTAATTCAAAATATTAGTTTATGTTAAATTAATATTTAAACTGTCAAATGAACAAATAAACTTTGACAAACTCTGACTTTTGCTTTAACACCAAAATATAGATTAATCCAATAGGTTTTTTGTTGAAACAACATTTTTAAAAATGACATTTAGGCAAATGTTAACTCAACTACATTATTTTTTTCGGTGTACTCGACTTCGATTTATTATTCCTTATATCATTGATGTGAAACTCAACACTTAAATGCTTATATAAACTTTAGTGTGTGTATTTTATCCTAGGGATCATGGTGAAATATTTTGTTGTTAATTGCAAAATATCCCAATAACAACTGGACATTTTTAAGAAATCTAACAAAAAATTGTTGTACCAACATAACCTTTAAATCAAACATTTTTATAATTAAGTCCTCTAAAAAAACGGCGACAACTGCATTTTAATAGTAGGTATATTATCAAGTTTTATAAACACCATTTTAGTTACGAGTTTTATAAAGCACTAGCGAAGCTTGCGAGCGTGTGTCCCAAATGCCCAAAAGCCATTGTTGCTAACTTCAGCCCGTGACTAATACGCCATAAAGTCATAGCTTATCAATGAAGGAGTAGATAAAATACTAAACGACAAAATACCCATTTTTTGTTTTTTACCGTTTCCGCGTATTTTATTAAAACAACTTTGGAGCAACCTGAACGGGTTTTTAACAATGATCTGGGACTTTTGTTTCTGTATTCTATAAATGCTGTAAATATTTTTTTGGATTAAGTTTAAGCTAATTTCATATTAGCTGATATTATATTAATTAAAGTGAATCTGGAATCGATAGGAAGGACTTTAGTCGGTAGAGCGATTTTTTTCAATTTTAAAGTACCTACCTAAAATATCTACTCCAAATTCAGTAAAAGCTTTCCCGACAATATGTATCAAAGTGGTTCCCAAATCTAAGATTATCTTTTTTTAATTATGAATAATTCCGAAAATCCTAGTAGTAATTTGTACATAATTTTTACAGAACGACTCGTCGGGTTTATTTGCAATTATGGTCTTTGGTTGATTTTTTTGCTGACAAGTTTTCTTCAGAAACTCTTTAACATAAGCTTGGCCAAACATCTAAGACCTAAATTCTTTAATATGGCATGAAATTATAGGGATTAAGCAACCCTTTACCTAATTGTTGTTCTTCTTCTTCGATCTCAAAAACGTCTCCGGGGAGATAGCCTTTAGCTTAGTTAAAAGTTATTTGGCCAGCTCATTATATATTGAATATACATTATAATCAAGAGACCCAGTTAAGAGTGTCTAAGATTTCTTATCCCTTGATTTTTAAGCCTTTACCTACTTACAGAAATAAAACGAATATTATTAACCTTAAATCCAATAATTTATACCTTCTATATATTTTTGTTGTTGTTTTGTCATACGTTTATAGTAACTTTTACCTATAACTAGATGCCGTTTAAAAATCACCCAGCAAAGTGTAGAAATCAAATTTTATAATGTGCTACCTAAAGTGATTAATACTCAAAATGATAAAATATTTTTAAAGACAGTAAAGCAATTATTAATTAGATTTTGATTTTTATTTAACTTAAACTAAAAAAAAACTTACTTTGAGAATAAATAACCAACATTTAATTTTTTACTCTTATTTTTTAATTTAGATTTTAAGTTGAATATTATTAAATATTTATACAGGCTATAATTTAGATTGAAATAAATGTATGGTTAATTCCTTAGTAATAAAATATAGTATAAATAAAGAATATTATTATCAAGTTATTAAAACTCCATTTTATTCACGAATTTAATTTAATGAGTGACTAGAAAAGTTTATAAACGAGTTGCTTACTATACTTTTTCTACGACAAATACCTAATATAATCAAAAACATGATTTAAATATTTGTATAAAGCGCCATCTAAACGAAAACAAAGTAACCATCCCAATAAACATTAGTATATAAAAACTAATTTTAACTCTTGTTACTTGTAACTTAAAACAGAACCTTTACAGTTAAAAAAAACTATGTTTTCTAGTCCCAACGTTAAAACTACGATACAAATACGTATACAAATAAATAAATTTTAAGAAATATTAAATAAGAAAACGAAATTAGCAATTGTTTTAAGTAATAAAATGACAGGGTACCTATTGTGTACATACAGATATTGCCGTAGTGTTTTTATAAAGAAAAATATGAGACAGTAACACAATTTTTGTTTATTTATTTAATTTTTATCCTCCTTTATCTCCTATTATATCGTATCTCGTCCCACAGCCTACTTAGCTAAATAAAAATAACAAAAAAACTAGGGCCTATATCATGAAAATGGTAAAATAATCATTAAATAAAAAAAGTAAACATTTTGTTTCCTTACCTTCTAGTGCTAAAACTTAAAATTTTTAGGAATTTCAAAAAGTCGCCCTTTACAATCTAAAATTTTAATTTGGAATATTTTAAATAACAATTGTTTAATAAATAAAGAAAATTTTGTTTATTAAATTTATTAAAATAGTACCTTAATTAAAATAATTACATTAATTGTTTTAAATGTTTTAAAGGTAATAGGTATAGACATTTTCTCGTGACCACTAATAAGTAGGTATTACAAAATACCTTGTTCATGAAAGATAAACTACACGCCCGATAAAAAAAATCTTTCAATCGATTTCAAAACTCCCTGAATATTAGTTTTCAAACAAGATAATTCCATATAATATTGCATTTATGATAAATTTAACCTTCCTGTTTTATTTATACATGAAACAGTGAAAGTGTATCTTTTAGATTCATCTCAAATTTAAAGCCCTGCTTTGATAAAATGGGGGGAAACGCCTAAGCTTTGTATAAAAGTTTAAGTTCGGTCTTTGCAACAACATTCATAGCAAAAACATCGACTAACAATATGAGGGCTTTGCAAGTAAGCTATTTTTAATCATACTTTTTTAATCCGTGCAGTGATTTGTGATCCTAGTTATGTGCCTTATAAGTGAATCTAAGGGCGATGGGTTTTAACGTACTGACATAAATTTTACAATATTCAATAATTGATACTGGGGTTTCAAGAATAATTTATTTATACAAAATTGTGTTATTATATAAATAATAAATCAGATATGTTTAGTATGGTAATTTAAATAAAATAATTTACATTTTTAGGTCTGTACCTTGGTACTCGCCGTGATTGGCTCAATCTCGACAGAAGAAGCCAAAAAAGATAAAAGAGGTTTAATCGGTTTGGGATACGGTGGCCACGGTATCGGTGTAGGATCTGGTATTGGTATCGGAAACGGTATTGGACTTGGCGGTATTGGACTTGGTTCCCTAGGATCCGGTATTGCTATTGGTTCCGGACTTGGTGGAGTAGGCATTGGTGGACTTGGTTCTGGATTGGCCCTTGGTGGTATCCGCACTGGATCCCATACCGTCACCACTATCAACAGAGCCGTTCCAATTGCAGTTCCACAACCTTATGGTGTACCAGTCGATCGTCCAGTACCAGTACCAGTGCCTCAACCAGTTGCTGTTCCCGTAGACAGACCTGTTCAAGTACCAGTCCCACACCCAGTGCCAGTCATTGTCGACCGCCCTGTCAGAGTCGATGTACCTAGACCAGTTCCAGTACCTCAACCCTACCCAGTAGGAGTACCACAACCTGTTGGTGTACCAGTCGGCGTACCACAACCTTACCCAGTTGCTGTACCAGCTCCAGTAGCCGTAGGAGTTGTTGGTAATGGAATCGGTTTGGGAGGTGGTTTGGGCGGTGGCTCCATCGGTCTTGGAGGTGGTTCCATTGGTCTTGGAGGTTTGGGAGGACTTGGAGGTTTGGGAGGACATGGAGGAGGTATTGGAATTGGCGGAGGTTCCATCGGTTTGGGACATGGTGGCATCGCTTTAGGACACGGTGGCATCATCGGACACCACTAAATAGTGAATAATTAAAAAAATATTCGAGTCATACATATTTAATTTTTGTATATATGTTTAAATTTACAATATCCTATTTATGTTTAAATAAATTAAATTGATACTTAATCTTTTTTTTATTTACTCCTGAAAATTCAAAATAAAACAATTACACTTTTTTTACTAGGTACCTTAAAAGAATAATACTTTACCCTTTAGGTCCAACCGCTGCACAGACAGGTATTTTAACATAAAACGTGGCCAAAAATATTTGGACACTTTTTCTGTATCAAAAGGGTAGCAAATGAGTAAAAACATATTTCTAAAGGTTTACAAGTGAAATAAAAAAATATATGTATTCAAAAATTTACTTATAAAAAATTAAAAAGTAGCTACGGACATACAAGTAATACAATAAAAATATTAAAATCAAACAAATATTAAATTTTTGGGCCCTTAAAATATATACATCAATCTACCTAAAAATCTTATAGTTTCGCACTAAAGTGTCTGTTTTCAAGGGTAAATTTTTCCGTGATGTAAAAACTTTTGAATGTTTTTAATGGCTACAGTTATTTTAGATATTCTAAAGTTTAATACAACGTGGGTCGGATGCCGTTGCGAGGGGTTGCATATATTTTTATTTAGATAGATATAGTACTCGATATGAATAAATAAAGTTTATAACACAAATAAAATGTAATAACACGGCGATTTTTTTGTGCGAATGGACTATTTAAAGGAGGGATATGTTCTAGCTGTTGGAACCGCGGACTGGGTCAATTCAGAGTGCTGCAGTTCGGTTGCTTTATTTCTTTTATATGCTTAAATAATAATTTTTTTAATGTTTTTTACCTTGTTTTACCACTGTTACCTGCGTCTACATCTTTTTACTCTTTTCATATGTCTGCTTTCCTTAAAAATTTAGCATACTGCTTCCACATGGATTAAGCTGGCCAAACGTTCGCTTGGCAAATGCATATCTTCCACGCGCCTTTTTACAGCCAACCATATCTCCATATTGGGGCTCTATGTACAATTTGACACTTCATATTTTTTAGTATTTATTGTAAAATAAGTTTAAATTGATTTAATTTTGATTAAAATTATTTACGAATATAAAAAAGTCCTATGTAAAAAAACGATTTTTCACAAAATTAAGAGCTTATTATTTTAATTATGTTAATAATATTAATTAATTAAAATTAATTAATTATAATTAATAATATTAAGTAAAATTATAGTCATTTCTGGAATCACCTAAATTACCCAAGAAAATTTAATGTTGACCATGCAGCAAAATGTCTGATAACTAGTGTTATTTATAAATATTGGTGTTCTAAAAATTGTGGTATATATAATTATTTTTTTCTGCACCCACCTTTAAAACGCTCATTATCGTAAATGTTTTCATGACACTAAGTGACCCTTTAAATACACACTGACAGGTTGTGGCTTTATGGCGGTTTTGGTCACGGTCTGAAGTTAGCAACAGGTTTTTAGTCAGTTTTAAGTTAGTTGACAGTTGTCAAATGTCATACAATTTTTAAAATAAAATGCCTTTCCTGTAAAATAAAACTAAATGTAAAAATTATTTTAATATCTCAATACAAAAATACAAAAGTATTAAATATTTAGTTTCTTGACGCCAATATTTGAAAAGATTATATGAACGTTTGAACTGACCTTTTGATTTCGCCGTATTAATGCAGTTAACTAGATTTAACTGATAAAGCGTTGCCTACAGTGCCCATAAAACATTCTCTTCCCTTTTACTGTAAAAAACTGCTTCTACATCGATTGTTAGTCTATTTCCAAGGGATAAATTACACAATTTTTTTTCAAGATTTTAACGCCGCGGTAGTTTCTAACGAAAATTCCAATAAATATGTACTGTCACTTTTTGTACCTTTACCGTTTCCCGTGTAGTTTTAATACTTTGTCATAATATTTATATTAATGAAAAAGTCAAAGGATAAAATAATGTTCTAACAAAATGATATTTTGAAGGTATTTTAATATTTTAAAGTATCAATAATTGTTAAGTTTAATTAAAATAATAACAAGCAATGTTAATGGTAAATATTACGTCAAAATTGGGATGAATACGTTATTTTCGTATAGATGTCGCTTTTAAGAAATAATGTTTAGATAATATTAACTATTTGTCGTAGAAAAGTATAGTTTGCAACTCGTTTATAAATTTTTCTATAGGCACTTATTTAATTGGTGATAAAAATGGCGTTTATCAAACCTGATACATAATATACTATTTTGCCATTTTTTAAACGATAATAATATTTAACAATTTTATAATTATTTTAAAATAAATTAAGTTAAACCACAAATGTCAAAAAATCAATAAGCCTACTTTGATTTATATTTATAATGCCATGATTAAACTTAAATTACTTGAAAATCAAAAAAAATCAAACAACAGTATTCTTAATTTTATGTTTAAAAAGAATTTGGTATATGAGATTTCAATTTTTGTCAACAGTTTTTATTTTTTATAAACTATCGGCTGGTATAGGTATACAAAAAACAAAATATTGAATTTGATTTAAAAATTTATCAATTGTGCCAATTTGCAGTTTTACATCCACGGTGGCTAATTATTGTCCCCCTTTAGTAAATAAAGAATACGATTCTGCAACTTTTAAGGAAGCATTTAAAATCTGCCACTGATACCTCAATATAATTTAAATTAATTTTTTTCATAACCAAACGCAAAAAACATTAGGTGTCCATTTTTTATAATAATAAGAAATTCGTACTTTTAATTTTTAAATATAAACAACAAAACTACCAAATGAAAATCAAAATATATTGTATACAATTTGGTTTAGTTTAATTATACACAACATAACGGCATACAATTTTGCATTTATGATTAATATAACCTTCATTTTTTTTATTTATGTATATAAAAGAGTGAAAGTATATATTTTATATCCATCTTAAATTTAAAGCCCTGCTTTCATGAGATGGGGGAAACGCCCAAGCTTTCGTATAAAAGTTAAAGTTCTGACGTTAAATTACAACATTCATAGGAAAAACATCGACTTACAATATGAGGGCTTTGCAAGTAAGCTATTTTTATTTAGTGTAGTGATTTGTGGTTCTAGTTATGTGACTAATAAGTAAATTTGGGAGCGTTGGGTTTCAACCTACTAATATATTCTTTTACTTTATTTTATAATTTATTGCACTTAGTTTCGGGATTATAAATAATTGAGTTAAACCCGTAAAAAATTGTGAAAATTTGTTTAATAATTTTTCCAAGGTAAATAATTGATTAAAACTTTTAGGTCTGCACCTTGGTACTCGCCGTGATTGGCTCAATCTCGACAGAAGAATCCAAAAAAGATAAAAGAGGTTTAATCGGTTTGGGAATCGGCGGTCACGGTATCGGTCTTGGTAACGGTATCGGTGTTGTTAATGGTATCGGTCTTGGTAACGGTATCGGTCTTAGTAACGGTATCGGAATCAGCAACGGTATTGGGCTTGGCGGTATTGGACTTGGTTCCCTTGGTTCCGGTATTGGAATTGGTTCTGGACTCGGTGGAGTAGGCATCGGTGGACTTGGTTCTGGATTGGCCCTTGGTGGTATCCGCACTGGATCCCATACCGTCACCACTGTCAACAGAGCCGTTCCAATTGCAGTTCCACAACCTATTGGTGTACCAGTCGACCGTCCAGTAGCAGTACCAGTAGCTCAACCTGTTGCTGTTCCTGTAAACAGACCTGTAGGTGTACCAGTTCCACACCCCGTACCAGTCATTGTCGACCGTCCCGTGAGAGTAGATGTACCTAGACCAGTCGCAGTACCCCAACCCTATCCCGTAGGAGTACCACAACCTGTTGGTGTACCAGTCGGCGTACCACAACCCGTACCAGTTGCAGTACCAGCTCCAGTAGCCGTAGGAGTTATTGGTCATGGAAACGGTTTGGTAGGAGGTTTAAGCGGTGGCTCCATCGGTCTTGGAGGTGGTTCCATTGGTCTTGGAGGTGGTTCCATTGGTCTTAGGGGTTTGGGAGGTCTTGGAGGTTTAGGAGGTCTTGGTGGTCTTGGAGGAGGTATTGGAATTAGGGGAGGTTCCATCGGTTTGGGATCAGGAATTGGTTTGGGACACGGTAACATTATCGGACACTAAGGGGTTGATAATTTTAAATTAAAAAATTATTTAAGCCTCACAAATTTAATTTTTGTATAAATGTTGGTAATTTAATTTATACTATCCTATTAATGTAAATAAATTAAATTGAGACATATTATTTGTTTTATTAAAAAAAATTAACACACAAAAGTATTAAAATTAATGACGAAATATATATCTGTACCCCAAAGCCAAACTGTATTAAGTCCATTTTTTTTAAATCCCGTTACCTATTTTTAAGCAGCCCTGACTTACTTATTTTTTTATACATCATTAAGTTAAAAGTAAGTAAGCCAAGACTTAATTTTATTAATCATTTGAAAAAGCCGAAAAATTTAACGTGATTTTAAAAAAGTGGACTTACATATTTTTTTATACATCCTTAATTTAAAACTAAGTAAGCCAAGACTTAATTCTATTAACCATTGGAAATAGCTGAAAAATTTAACTTAATTTTGTATTCTTCTATAGTGTTACTACCATAGGGTTGTTTGGTTGCAACATCTGTATATTCTGTGTTAAAATGTTCTATAAGAAAATTATCTTGGTTTCAGAACCGGATATATCTCTAGAACTTTAATATCCACTCAGGACTTATAAGAGTATACTCTATTTCAACCAATTGGCTAATTTGCTGTTTTCCCCATATTTCGTATTTCGTAGTATAGTATAGTATATTTTTGTTTACTTGAGTACCTACCTATCTTTAGTTTAGTTTAGTTTAACCATTAATTATGTTGTAGGTATTGTAGATTGTTGTAAAATTTATATATTGAACATATTTACTACTTTTGTTTCTACACGATTTATTTTTAATTTTTTTTCCATTTTACACTGTACAGAATAAATATAAGAAAATAATTTTTGGATTTTGAACTGGAACATATTTTGATTTTACACTACTTACTTAATAAGTAAGTAGTGTGAAATCAAAATATCTTCTATCTTCTATCAAAATATATCTTCTATCTTCTACTTCAAAATCCAAAGAGGATTTTCTTATATCTATTCTGTACAGTGTACAATGGTAGAAAAATTAAACATGTATTGTGTATCATTTTTATAGATGTCTATTATTAAACTTTAAAAAAATAATACATGGGTAATCCTTATGTATTATTTTTTTAAAGTTTACTAATAGACATCATAAAAATTATTAATCAGCACGCGTACATAATAAAAACGTTTTAGGCTTATGTTACTGCTGAAATGAAATTAATGACAATATTTTAAATAAGTTTTTGTAATCAATTAGATAAAAGTTATTTATGATATAAGGCTGAAAAGTGAGTCTTTTTGTGCTGAGCTCAAAGTTTATTGGCCGATTGGGCGAAGTACAAAAAGTCACTTCTCAGCTGAATGGTACAAAATGTGTTATCCTCAAGGCAATTTTATTTGTTAAACGATTCATAAAATATACATAAAAGTAGAAAGTGAGGTTATCTAAATCTTGATAGGTTTACGGTTTTTTTTACAGACTAGGAAGTAAACAACTTTACCCGATCAATCACTGGAGAGTTAACAATAATAAAGTTTAAATTAAAGAACTCTTGAAGATTAAATAATTTATTAATTACCATTTTGGTTTTTATTTTAATAAAACAATTTATGTTTCCAAACTGGTTTAAAAAATATAAAAAAGGAAAATATTCGGATTTTTTAGTATTATAATAATTTCACCTAAATTGCCTCTCTGGACCCCAAAAAAATCTAGTGGCGTCAAATGGCATTATTCTCAAAAAGTGCACACCAAACAGTTTTCTGGCCATCTAATGATACTTGTGTCGTGCCTACGCCAACAAACTCGAAACGTTAGAGTGCCATGTTATTGAATTATTTCCGCAAAATAATGTACAATATAAAAATGCGATAAAAAATAAAAGCATTCAGTTTTTTTATGTAATAACATGTTTGGGATTTAGTTTTAATATAAAAGTTTGATCTTTTGCCGCAAAACGGCATTTTTTGACCAAAGTGTTCGATTATATACGGCACGTTTTTGTACGTGGTGTATAGGAAGTGCAGAAAGTGATAACTCGCTTGGTAGATTGATAAACAAATGTTTGTTATTTTTAATAAGATGGTTTTTATGTAAGTTAAATTTAAATATAATTAGTTTTTTTACAGTATATTGTATTATTTGTTTAAATATTTACATCCAATTATAACCTTGAAGCATTTTCGTATACCTGCATTCGCTACGTGAAAGGTTACCAACTCTATATGTTAATTTGTAAAAATGTTCGTTATTATTTTTTCTATCTGTATGATCTACCGTTTTATAACTCAAACCCTCAAGACTCAACAAAAGTTATTGTCTAGAAGAGCTTAAATTTAATGGAATGTTAAATGCGGATTTCGAAAACGTATAACGTTCCAACGCTTATAAAACCGTAATTTCTGGGATTCTATTCAAAACTTTTGTTTAGTTGAAAGCTCATATTAAAGGTGTTTTATTGTAAACTTGTTCCATTATTCAACAGATTATAAAGGATATTCTAATACAAGTTTTTAGATTATGCTATTTAATAAAACAACAAGTTGAAATATAAAGTTTTTAAAATCCTATACAAAAAAACAAGCACCTTTTACCTTTTTTTAATAAACTGTAGCAAACATTATCATGCTTATAAACTGAATTTAAGAGATTATTTTACTTGAAATTTAAATCAGAATACTTAATAATGTTGATATTTTCATTAAATACCCAATCGGCATAATGCATCATTACAGATTAAACGTTAGGAACATAGAAACTTGCTTCTAAAACGTTGAAGTAAGTAGGAACTAAAATTAAACAATTGAACTAAAACAGTTTTCATGTAAACTCCCAAACGTAAAGGAGAATTATGTAAAGTAAAGCTTACTGAATAAGTTTTAGTATTTTCAGACACATTTTAATATAATCATTACAAATATTAATTAAAACTTAAAAAGTTTTAACTAAATACTAGTTTTTTACTTTTTGAATTCTACAGAAAAACCATTATTTTTTTTTGATTGGAATTAATTTAGCTATTTGTATGTAAGACCTGGACCCGGGCCCTGGAAATTTGTCCAGTCTGCTCCCCCTCTCATCGGCCCATTATTCCGTTTACAAAATAAATTAACATTGATTTTTATGGAAAATACCAATATTTGTCAAAAAATATCAAAGAATTGCAACCAGTGATGCCCTGTTATTATTTAGAGCACCTACTGTACAAAATTTAGACAACTTCCGTTATCTAATTTTTGAGGTAGGTAATTAAAGAAATGCAAGTAAAAATATATCTTTCATGACATTTCAGTTAAAACTAAATATTAATGTAATATTATCCTTTAAGCTTTTGTGTAAAATTTGTCCTTTTAAAAAGGATTAAAAATATTAATCTGTAATAACGACAATTTCGTAAAATAAAGGGCCCGGCAAAATGATTTCTAACATTTTAATCTTTAATAAAAACCTCAGTGTAAATGCTATTTATATATATTTTAATTAAATGTTAATGTATACTTCCCATGCCATTTGTTTTCATTAAGTTTTGAAAATTACAGAGTCTGGCGACTATTTATTTCGATACACATCTGAAGCTGATTGCTGAAATATTTCTACCAAGGCTGTGTTCCGTAATTTACTGCCATTACTGTCAGTAATTTTACTGTCAGTAGCGGAAAAGGACCGTTCCGTAATTTATTCAGTACTGACGCACATTGAAATTGGAACGCGCCTCAGTAGCAGCAGAAAGTGACAATGGTTACGCAAGGTTATGATTTGTGATTTACTGACAATTTACAAACTTTACTTTCGGCACAGCAGAGAACATAAATAAAAAATAAATATAACAGTTATAAGAAATATAATGTTTGGTTTATGGCATAGAAATATGGAAAATTTAATGTTATCGTCGTCCGCGTCGAAAAATGTACCTATATAGGAATAGGAAATATAAAATTTCACTGAAACCACAACAATAAGCCAAATACCAAAAATTACTCTTAAATTCGTCCGCTGAATACAAATATATAACATTTTCTAGGTACTACCTATAGGTAGTACTATAGTAGGTAGTTTTATATTCTGGGTCTTCGTATGCGTACTCCCCGCCGACCTGCCTTCGTCACGGCTGCTTGTACTTTCAAGTAATATTTTATCAATACATATTGAAATAATTAGTCCTATAGGTATTCACCAAATACCATTATATGATATAATTTATATCCTTCACTTTATTTGACAGCTATTTTTTGTTTAAAAGTTTGGTTATGTGTTTTACTGGAGCCACAGCACCTCTCTGTCCCCAGTTGTTTCAGTAAAATTAATCTGCCGTACATTTATAAAAGGGTAGTATTTACCACTGAGCTCAGTAACTGAAAGTGGATTTCGGAATGCGTTTTCAGTACCGACAGTACTGACAGTAAATTACGGAACATAGCCCAATACGAAAAATCCAAATATCATTTTCACTGACATTTTTATCAAAGATTAAAATGTGGGAAATCATCCTTTAGTTAAACTTTACAGTTGTTTACAGAGCAAATTTTGCACCATGGAAATATTAAACCAATCTTTTTTATACTTTTACTCACGAATTTTCCTATCCACATGTATCGAGTTTTTATTGGAGGCACTTGATGTGCAACAAATGTCAATACAAATAACATAGCCTCACTTTCAATTCTCTACGATAAAAATTATAAAGAGACAAAACTCAAAAATACGAAATAACAAAAATGAGAGAATGAATATCTTAATCTATAGAGTGTTAAAATATTGTCTTTATAATTTATTAACAATTTTTCTCGTTTTCGTTCTGATAATTATCGATATCTGATATATCAGAATTATAATTTTGCTTTGCAATTTTCACAAAATACTTTTTTTTAAAGGCAATTTCTTTGACAAAATGTTTGCCCGATATTTAATAGTAAAACAATGGTAAATAGTAAAGCAAAATAATTTTGCTGAAACAAGAAATAGCAGATAAAGCTTTATTTTGTATTTATCACTTTTTTCTTTGTCCAATCCAAATGACAAGTTACTAACTTTTCCATCAAAGAGTATATTCTTCCTTAAAAAAAAATAGATTATATTAAATTTACATAACAAAATTTATAATAGCTCATTCTCAGTCATCCCAGCAAACCAGGCTGTTCCATTTACATAGCCATACCTAACAAAGAACATTGCAATATCAAATTAATTATGCAACATATTAGTTCTCTTATTTTGTAACATAATTATAATAAAACATAATAATATAACATTTATATAAATATGTTCTTCCATTTTAATATCCCCAGTATGCATCAGCTCTATAACAATGTTGTATATCTACATTGAAACAATGATACATCAATAATTTATAGTTATGTTTTATAGTATCCATATAACCTTATTATATCGTAATGTCTACAGGCTGTAGACTACAGCGCCACCGGCGACGTTTTTATAATTTTATTTCTTGTTTTATTGTTTTTATAGACACAAAGATGTCGCCACCAGTGTTTATTCCGCACATACTTCCACACATGTACCTTGTTTCCTTTTTTTGAGGGTAAATTTATCTATTTTCCGTATGATCTTACCTAATGCGCATAATATGTTCATAAGTGGGAGATTTAAAAAATATATACCATAGACATATCAATACGTCCAGGAATGATACGAATTGTTAACTAAATCAAATTTAGGTTATATCAAATTTTTCTAAGTCATTTGCTTACATAAATTTCTGTGGTTTAGATTTATAAAAAGCAAAAAGTGGCATAACATACCTATTATGTAAAAGCCACAAACATCTCGTAAAACAAATGGAAACAATGCCAAAACAATTTCTATATTGGCAAATTCTTGCTGTTATAAACATGTCATTTAATTTAAGTGGCGGCTGGTGGATTTTTGGCACACCCATATCTCAGTTATAAGACATGGGACCCACATCAAATTTATATAAGTTTATAATGACACTTTACACAATTTACATTGAAGTTTTCGAAAAAAAGTTAGTTTTTAAGTGTGCCATCCTCCTGCCCCCCCATATTAAGATAATTAAAATTAAAGTGGTACAATATTTAATTCACTGCTTTTTTCAATAAATTTCAAATTTTATTAAAAAAATTCAAGTATTAAAGATTTTATACCATTTCTATTTATTTTTAATTTGGTAAAAGAAATAATAAAAATTTAAAATGGTATAAAACCTGTAATTCTTGAGTTTTTTAAATAAAATTTGAAATTTGTCGATAAATAAGATAAGATAAGATAAGATAAGATAATTTATTTAGTGCTAGTATACATATAGTATTTACACACGTCAAAGTAGTAGTATAAAAAAATAACAAATTACAAATATTAAAGTTAAATTTTAAAACATCACGAAACACTTTAAAGAACAGGAAAAGTTCATACATATGATGCAAGAACTCACCTACAAATCTCAAACGTCACAATCCAAGTACTCCTGGGTTGTGTAGAATGCATTTAAAATTAAAAATGACTTAAACAGATACTTAAAACGATCAATAGGAAGACTTCGAAAGTGAGTTGGCAGTTTATTAAAAAATTTAAAACAGTGATAGTTCAGACCATTCTGCGATTTCTTCAGTCTGTAAAAATTTATACGGGTATTATCTTTGGCTCGAGTATTGTAGTCATGGACATCACTACCTTTAGTGGATCCGTCATAAACGTTATAAGCGTACAAAACACAGCGATAAACATAGAGACATGGCAAGGTAAGTATTTCTAAATTCCTAAATGCCTCCCTACACTCATCTCTGTATCCTAGACCCCAAACAATCCTGACAGCTCTCCTTTGGATGCGAAAAATTCTTTTACTGTCTGTACAATTTCCCCAAATGATAATACCGTAGTTTAAAATTGAATCAATCAAGGCAAAATAAGCTGTTCTTAAAACAGGGATAGATACAGTGCCTTGTAAATTTCTGAGGCAGAAAACTTGCCTAGAAAGTTTGGTTGCGAGCATGTCAGTGTGTGGTTTCCAAGTTAGTACTGGATCCATAACCAAGCCCAAAAATCTTGTACTTACTGCACCCTGAAAACCTTGCTTATTTCTTAAGAAAAACAACATTTTTTCAGTCTTTGACTCATTAAGTGACAAACCATTACAAGAGAACCAGTCAGCAGCAGTCGATTGTGCCGACACACCCAATCTTATTACGTTTTCTAAAATTTTATGTTTAACTGTGATAGTCGTATCATCAGCAAAATGTATGCATTCAGCGTTAATGTAATTTGCAAAATCGTTGATGTATATTAAAAATAACAAGGGTCCCAAAATCGAACCCTGAGGTACACCTATTGTTATAATTTTTTGCTTTGATAGTTTACCGTTTACCATTACCAATTGAGATCTATTACTAAGATAAGATTTCAGGAAAAATAATTACTAAAAGTATCTGGATCTAGTGATATATTGTTAGAGTTTGTTTTTTTATTTCTTTTTTCATTTATTAAAATCCAACTAGATTTAGAAAAGTTATTTGACTGTCTAAGAAAAATGTCATTTGCACTATGTTTTGCTTGTTTGATAGCTAAATTATAATTGAAACGGTGCCTGTTTCTTAAGTATTTTAAATTATCAGTTCTATAAATATTATATAGTTCATTTATCATTTTTAAATTTTCCCTCATTTCACGGAGTTCCGGCGTGAACCACCTGATACCCGCATCACCACATTTACTATTTATCTTAATTACTGGAAATGAAATTTTATAAGCATCGATTAGATTTTCAATAAAAGTTTCACAGGACTTGTTTAAATTTAAATTGTCTATGTAGTTCCAGTTTAAGTTGTTTAATATATTATGGAAAATATTTAGACCTTTTTTAGTGATAGGTCTACAAACATTCAAATTGAAACCATTTTTACACTGACCTGGTATTTCAACAGTTAGACTTTGCGCAAAATGGTCTGAAAATTCCATTTTTAATATCTCACTTTCATAATTTTCTAAAGAAAAATTCAAAAAGATATTATCCAAACAATTTCTTGCTCGGGTTGATCCAAAAACTGTCTGGTCATATCCATGAGCTCTCATAACGTCGAGAAAAAGATTTGTTCTTGCATCTAACAGATTAAAATGACAATTAAAATCTCCACATATAACAATGTTATTAAAACCACCTAAAAATAAATTACTTAAAGCACTTTCTATAACATCAATAAAAATATCAAAATTTTTATCAGGCCTATAGACACACAACACAACAATATTTTTTAAAACAAAATGAACTGCAGTAATTTCACACTGATTTTCAACACTTAAATCTTCAATATTGGCTAGTTTCACATAGTCATTAGTTTTGCTTAAAATCATTACTCCTCCCCTAGTTATGGTAGGTCGAGTATACATAGCTGCAGTATACCACCCATTTAGACTAAAAACAGGTGCCTCAATAGGAGTAAGCCAATGTTCACTTATGCAGAGAACATCAAAATTTTTATCACTTAAAAAAGCATCAATTTCATGTACTTTGTTTCTAATGCATTGTACATTTTGGTGAAACAGTTTAAATAAATTTACCTTATTATTTCTGTTGTTTTTGACATCACCTGGTAATAATGATGACAGGGACTTTTTATTAACTATTTTCCCATTTGGGTTATAGTTTTTACAGTTCAGATTCCCTTCCCAGCCTTCGAAAGGTATATTTTCTAACAAGAAGATTTTGTGGCCAAACTTCAGGTTTCATGACCGCTTCCAACAGGTTAAAATCAAAACTTATTTTAAAAGATTTGTTTTTACTCGTGTTGCTTTCATGTTTTTTTAACTCTTCAACTTCAAACGTATCCAAAGGAAACCTTTTCTTTAGATAATTTTTCAGTTTTTCTTCATTTGTATTAGGCTGTGCACGGCCAATATAGAGCCAAGCCCTTTTTGCTGCTGCTTGGAATTCGTCCTCTTCTTCACTTTTAGCAGAACCTTTTATGATATTTGTAACTTTTTGTTTATCTTTAGAGTCGTTTTTATTTTTGACATTGACATTCTTGACATTTATGAGCTCTTCTTCTTCTGTATCCTTTCCGATTTTTGCAGTGTTGCCGGATGTACTTGGTGCATTTGAACTACTCTTCGCTTTCTCTCGAATTTTTTGAACATTGGATGTGGAAGAAGACTGCAATGCCTTCTTAACCTCACTTTTTGTATTTTCCTGTGAGATAAGGTGTTTTATTACCTGTGATTGTTCTTGAACCCTATCTTCCAGATGTTTCAACATTTTGGAAAAAATAGAGCCACTTTCTTCCCATTTTGCAGGTATATTTGATTCAAGGTTACTGACCTCGGCATCCTGCGGGGCTTTAAAGTGTAGATCTAGACTTTCCTTTAACTTTATAAGCATACCATCAGTCAATCCCGTTGCACTTTCCATCGTGACCGACTTGTTGATAATAATGGATATTAGTTCCTCCTTTGTTAGCCTTTTTAGTACAGAACTCAAGTAAGACGCATCTACGTTCGCCATCTTTTTTGAAACTTCAGTGAATTAAATATTGTACCACTTTAATTTTAATTATCTTAATTTGGGGGGGAGGAGGCTTTCACTTCCCCTACTTTAACCCTACGAAAAGAAAACAGTCTCGGTTAGAAATGTTTGGTATATGTGTGGAAGTATATGTTATTCCGTCATCCAGTGATAGAATAATTCATTCTTTAACACTTTAAGGAATATGTACCTAATTCTACATTAAAACGTGATATTAGAACGGCTATATTTCGTAATAGGAGTGGAAAAAATTATTACTACCATGTTTGCTACTTAGGTATACCTACTTAAGTACCAACTAGAATACTAAAGTAGCCAAGACAGATGGTTTTGTGATAAAACGTGTGTTTAATTACAAAACGCTCCATCTTGGTCAGTAGAAATGTAACTCAAAATGTCAAAAAATTATTATGGACCCTTTTAATAATTAAATTAATATTTTTTTTTTTTGAGAAACAAAATTATTGTCATTACCTATTTAAAGATTTTATTTAAAAAACATTCTGGAGCAAAAAAATACTAGTTTTATTTTATCTTTTACACATTTCACCAATTGGTACTCTGACATGCCCATCCTTATCCTAAAATAAAAAAAAACGTAAAATGACTTATAAATTTAAAAATACAAATAAAACTTAACAACTTAAAAAATTGGCACATTGTATCCAATTGTCTTGTTTTAAATATCCCAACGGACCACATCTAGATATTGCCTTTAAAATTGTGTATGATATGGAAATTGATGCGTGACATTGTAACTTACTTCTTATTTCTGGGGTAACTTTTTTTAACACAAGTGTTTCTTTTTCTTTGTAGGAATAACATGACCAGAAGTACGTGTATGAATGTTTTCCAAGTCTTGTATTTTACATATTTTTAAACAGAACTTCTTCATTGTATTTTTAAATGTTTTTTTACCTTTTTGGAAATAAAATCTGCGTCCTCATCGGTGTACATTAAACGGGTCGCTTACCGCATGAGACTCTGAAATTGACATGATATAAAAATACAAAAAGGATATAATAAATAACCACACTCAAAAACGCTCTTTGAAATTTAAATAAGGAATGCAGCCTTATGATCATAAGAGGTAAACGAGAGAAATGGTAGATAAATATATATTTTTACTTTAACAAACTGTATACAGCACCAGAAAATAAGATGTATATGGCGATAAACTAATTTAAAGTTTAAAATATACTTTTTTATTAATTAATAATTAATATACATATAAACATTTCCTATGCATCTAATTTTGCAAAATTTAGAATTTCACATATCTTTTATTTATTCATATTAAATATAACGTGACAATAATGTGAAAATTTGCATACGAGATTCATCGGGTATTAAAATTAGGTGAAAGTATTGATATCAATAATACATAATATGTGATATTAATCTACTATTTAAAATAAGAAACGGTATAAAAGAGTTTGGCGAAATTATATTGGCATCATTCCAAATATATCTACCGAAATCAAAATGAAGTGGTCAATTTTGGTAAGTAAAGTAACATTTTAATGTTACTTACAATTCTAATTTATAATATTTTTTTTAGTTTAGTGGGATAGTAGCTTTAGTTGTCTCAGCATCATGCAAGGAGGAAAATAAAACTAATTCCCACAATCAAAAAAGAGGCCTGGAACTTTCTTTAGGATTACCTGGTGCAGCCTATAGAGTACCAGGAAATTTGTTATTGCCATTGGCAGCTCAACCTCAACCGCAATTATTGCAATATGGAGTACCACAAGGTCAAGTAGTTTTGCCTGCTAGTCAACAGTTGATACAAATTCAACCTCCACAAGGCAATCTATTTCACCCACTTAGGACTTATGCCCCTCAAGCCCAGGATTTGCTGCCTGTTCAATTGCAATCTCAACCAATTGCTTTACAAAATAATTTAATTAATTTTCAACATCAACAACCACAAGTTTTATCGCTGCAAAGATTGCCTTCTGCAGAATACGGAGCCCCAAGAAATGTACATGTACCACAACAATTAATCACAAATTTGCTACCACCCCGAACTCTACCCCTAAACTTTCAACAAGGATTGCCTCTTCCACAACCTTTACTACAAGGATTGCACACCACCGTACTAAGGAACCTTCCTTTAGCCCAACCATCTATCCAATATGGTGCACAATTGCAACAAGGATCATTATCTGTACAATTACCGCAAATAAATTTACAAGGATCCCAGGGAATTCAATTACCAAAAATACCCCAACAAGGCTTACAATTACAACAAGGTCCATTGATTTTGCAATCACCGCAGTTTACCTTGCAAAAATCTCAGGAAATTCAATTAACGCAATTACCTCAACAACGTAACATCCCTGCACCTTTAACATCTTTGCAACAAGGCTTACCTTTACAACAAAGTCCATTGATTTTCCAATCGCCGCAGTTTAACTTACAAAAATCTCAGGAAATCCAATTACAGCAATTAAATCAACAACGTAACATCCCTGCACCTTTAACATCTTTGCAACAAGGCTTACCTTTACAACAAAGTCCATTGATTCACCAATCGCCGCAGTTCAACTTTCAAAAATCTCAGGAAATCCAGTTGCCACAATTACCCCAACAACGTAATATCCCTGCTACATCATTGAAATATGGCTTACCAAATAATGCTCAATTGCAACAAGGTCCACTATTGTTCCAATCGTTTAATACGCAAGGATCTCAGCAATTTCAACACCAATTACCTCAACAAGCATCTTTGCAACTAGATCAACTTAATTTCCAGCAAAGACTCCAATCATTACAAGGTCAACAATTGGGATTACAAAGAAATCAACCTTTACATGTGCAACATCAACAACCACAAATCAACCAAGGCCCAAAGGAGCAATCCTTATCAAAGTCCAATAATGGGTATTAGTATTAAGTGACTATTGTTAAATTTAAATTTTTATAAAAGTTATTTAGTTTGTAAATAAAACAAGTTATAATTTAATATGTTTTCTTAATTTGGATTTTAAGTTTTTTAAGTACTAGAAAATATTTTATTGCCTGCTGCAAATAATAGAAATATGGAGTTTCACAACATCAAATAATTATGCCTAATAACATTTCTTAAGCGAAAGCTTCAATTTGTTACCACATTTTCAGAGAAATCAATCCTTACGTGAAACAAAAGAGCAATAGTTCTCAAAATCAAAGTTTAAATAAAAATATTATAATTTTGTATATCATTAATTGGGATTCCAAAGTAATTTACAAAAAAATATATACCGCACTAGTATACATATCTCTTTTTTATTATAATAATTATACAACATAAATAAAATAAAAAACAATTTATAAATTTATGTTTGGGTATTTATAAATTCTAAACTCTTGCAAAATAAAAATGCCATTTTTACAATTAATTACATAATGGGTTGGTTAACCAACAAGTTATAAATATGCATTGAATTAATTTACATTATCAATTAACAAAATAATATTTTTCAGCTTTTTCTTAAAAAAAGTATACGGAGTATAATTATTGTCCGATGTAATCTAATAATAAAAAAGTTGGAATATTATTATATATAATAATATCCCAACTTTTTAATTATTACATAGTATTACATCGGACAATAATTATATTCCATACCAGTATATATCGTCACTCTGTAAGATAATAAAATATGTGTATTAAAACAGGAGTTTTATATCTTCTTAAGTTGCACCTCTGGTTTCTATGTATATATAAAAATAATGGTAATAACATTGTTGTATAAAGTTGTATAAATAATTGTTATTATAACAATTATTTATACAACTAAAGACCAAATTCTATCTAAAATATTTGAAAATCCAATAAATAACAGAATTAGGCATTTTCTCTCAGTAAAAATATACTTAATTTATGTTTCGTGAAAAGCTGCAGATGCACTGCTAAATTAGAATTGCAATTTTACTCTAAGAAGATAATTTTTACAAAACAAACTTTTTTTCTTAAACCGATCTATTTTAAAAATAAAGATTTTTTAATTAGAATATCGGCGTACCTTTCCTTTCCTTCTGAGCATTTGCACTTTGAAATTGACGTCAGGGACATGCGCAATACCAAAATCGCATGCGCATTGCGGTTTTACTGTTGCGCATGTCCCTGGCGTCTATTTGACAGTTTAAATGCTCGGAAGGAACAATCCAAATAGGCTCTTCTGTAGTAAATCTAATAAAGAAACAATCCTCACAAAATTTAATTCTTTAGTATAGGGTATTTCCACGAAACCTTAACCCACCTTGACAAAAATCAGATGTGTTATTTAACAAAATAACAACTATATCTGAAGTCAAATAGTTCAATTGCGACGTAATTTATAACCTTAAAATATTCGTACATTGTGATGCTAAGAAGCTAAAATTAAGAATAAACAGGGAAGAGTTTCAATACTCGATAAAATTTTCAAATGTCGCACCCGTTACATTTTAAGAAAATTTTAGAAAATACAGTATGTAATTTTTGGGCATTTAAAATACGTGCTAGGTTAAGGTTACTATTCAAGTTTTACACAAAAAATTATTACTTTATGCTTTCATCCAAAATTTTACAGTATCAACTTTAGAAGCCAACTTGGTCGCGCCCGTTACGCTATTTATGACGTTAAAACAGGTTTTTTTACAGGCTTTTATTGACATTTTGTTTAAGTTAAATACCTAATTTTTCATACTATTTTTTTATATTAACGTATCTTGATATATATGAACAAACAATTTATTATCACGAAAAAACGCATATTTAAAGTCGCACCCGTTACAATGGAAATACCCTATAGGAGAACTTTTTTTGTATTTCTGAAACTGTTGATATCTTGATATAAGTTAATTAAGAAAATTAATATTATTTTAACGTTTATTATTAATTCTTAAATTATTAAAGCTTTTTATTGGACCACCCTGTATAACACGTTTTAACTGGCTTTATTTGGAATAACTGCGAAAAATGGTAAAGGAACTTTGTCTTAGAATTTCGCAAGAAATCCACCTCGTTCGTTTGGTCCGGTGATTTTGAGTCACCCTGTATATACTGAAACTGATGAAAATTCACACTCTTACATAGTCCTATTACCTTTCTTAGATCCTTGTTTTTAACATTTCTCATTAAATATATATTTCTAGTTTTAAAACAATTTTAAAAATACATTAGTTTTTAAACCGTGGCAAAATAACGCTTGCATAAATAACATATCCTGTTTCAAATGATACAACGAAGCAGTAACGAGTTTTAATTAAAAATCCTTATTTCCCTGCTCTACTGTTTTTGTCACACATTACGAAATAGCGACTTGCAAACACAGTTATAATAATATAATAATTATACTACACCAGTCGGTTTAAAAACTAAAAAAAAATCAACTTTACATTCTAGTCCAGCCTATTTACCTTGACAGTCCTACTTATTTTAAAAGAAAGAAATAGTGCAGTATTTCAAGTACACTGGTTGACCAATGCACACATTACAACAGATTAGAATAATTAGTAATAATTGAAAATAAACATACATTAAAAATTTCTTTGGAAAGCCTTATATTTTTTTAAATAAATAGGTGCAGTTTATTTTTTAATTAAAATTATTCATAGACTTTAAAATTATATCCAATAAGTTTAATTTTATTTTAACTGAATTTATCAATCGTTACTAATTTTATCAAATAATCCGATAATGTTATATCAAGATATAAAATTTTATACTAAATAATTATTAGAAGTTGTCATGGCTGAAAATACCAAATACGTTGGGTTAGTTAAATTTGCTATTGCCATTTCTCAATCTGTAAGTAGTTTATAAAAACACATTTATTTTTATGTTGATCAAGTCAATTTACATTAAATCTAATACATAAAATTTTCATTGTCTAGTGGGTGCTCAAGGAACTCTTGAAGAGCTTTTCTTTTGTGCTACGTAAAAACTAAGCTAATTTAAAAAAATATTACCTTTGAATTATTTAATAACCATGATGATGAAAGGTACGTTTCTTAACATTTGATAAAACCTATACGTTTGCCGAAATTGGAGCTAAAAAAAAAGTTAAGTGTTCCCTTATCACCCAATAAACATTCATAGATTATATATAAATTTAGCCTATCTTCATAAACTGTTCTTTGTGATATAATATTAAGACACGTCTTGGCGGAATTTCATACAACATTTTATTTTCAAGGAACAGTTTTATTTGTTAAACAATGCATAAAACGCACTAACAATTATAACATAAAATGTGAGGTAAGATAGGTTTAGAAATGTCAGCAGTTATCGATTTTTTTATTAGTCCTAACAGACCAAGATAAAAACTTGACCAAATTATTTTACATCCTAGGAGATAATCGTTTTGACAATAATAAAGCTCAAATTATAGAACGTCTGAAGATGCATTTTTTTTACAAATTTATTATTTATAATCTACAGTTATCAATTCTCATATGAGCGACAACAGTGTAATAAGTCGAAAAAACTGAATTTTGGGGTTTTTAGTGCAATAACTGTTAAATTACTCATAGTTTATGCTGCAACAGTGGTAAAAAAATATTTTTAAAATTAATCTCTAGATGGAGACTTGTGTCTGTTTGCAATTTGTATAATCCTTATCATACTGTTCATCAACAGTGTCATAAGTAAGTTGCCTGTAAGTTGTGACAGTAATTTTGTTAGCATTAAAGAATGAATAAGTGACGCTTCTCACCTAAAGGCAAATGGTCGTGTGTTTAGGGTCTCATTTAACTCGTTCGTAATTCCATAGTGCTACCACCGCTATCGGTGTTCAAATTCATAAAATCAATCAATGATACTACACGTGATCTACCAGAACCAAGTGTAAAAAGGTTGCAAATTGCGGATTAAGTCCCAGTGCTGTGAGGTTATTGGATATAACGAATAATTTTTCCTGGATTACCAACAACACGTACTAATAGTTGGCTGTCGAGGATAAGGAATAATTTTACAACACCTGCCTGTCAATGCACCTGAAGTCCAAATCTGCATAAACCGGATAAGTAAACCTACCAAAATTGGATGACCTTAATAATACCCAAATACTAAATTTTAATGCGAAATTCGCAACCTCAACTTATAAAAAACTTCATCACGTAAAATTTAGTCGATAACAGTTTCCATTAAAACACCAAGCATATCCAAAGAACTCATAAATAGGGGTTCACATAAGCAGTCATTAAAAACTCAAATTCAGATAAACACTAAGAAAAATAACTCATCCTAAAAAAATAAACATCTGTAGATTACTAAGCACATTTAGGGGAACCATAAATTGCCTTCTATGCGAAATAATAAACAACCGCACAGTGGGGTGCATCGTTATCAATATTCAGCAAGCTCGGAATCCGATTCGGACAGAGACACGGATACATACGAACAGTAATAGTAATTGATCAACACATTTTCAGCAATACAGTCATAAATGCAAAATTTATGCACATATTTTCAGCAACATAGACATATCTCCAAAATTCATGCACACCTTCTTCGGCAACACAGACATATCTACAAATAGCTCTTATCCAAAAAGAGTATTTTCTAAAATCTAATTTTTAACTGGCTCAGAACAAATATGAGAGAATTTTATTATTTAAAAATCTTTGACGTTCATTATCTCGGAATTAAGGTTTTGCTACTTATGACACTGTTGTCGCCCATGTGCGAATTGCACAAACACTTAATATAATTATTTATAAAGATGACAGCATAATTAAAATAATAACCCGTATATTTTATAATTTAAATACATTTGAGAATAAAAATGCTAAAGTTAACTTAGAAAACATTAAATTTCCGGAATTACAATTAGATTATTTAAAGAAATTCCGGAAATACATTTTCCAACACATATTTAGACATGCAAGTCACACATTTTTCCTTATATTTGTTTATAATATACTTTTACTTTAGGTGATTTATTTAATACTTGTTATAGTATTATGTTTCCTGGCAACCCTTTTAAATGTTAAGAAGCCTCCTGATGACACATTTATTTCAAAATGTAAGTAAGTAAATTTCTTTTTCTACTTCCATTATCGGGCGGGCGTAAAACATACATCAAAATTCGTCCCCCTAAAAATAAAAATTGACCTGTCCAAGGAATTTTGTCTTCGTTGGAACACCCTGTATATATAAGTGTATATATTTATTTTTTAGATGAAAAATACATTTTTGATGCGATTGGGATTTACATGATTCTTCCATTTGTGTTATCTCTCGTTCTTATATTAGGAATTCTACAGGTTTTTGAACATAACATTATTTCTTTATATTATAAGGATAATGGAAATATTTAAATATTGGAAATAATGGTGTTTTTTTTTAGAAAAATGTTACTTTAATAAAAATATGGTTTAAGATTTTTATAGGAGTTTTATCTTTGTTAATTCTGGTCATGTTGGGTTCGGGTATATTTATAATTATTAAGGGGACACTTTATGTTGGATGTGGCCTTATAGGAACAGCAATAGTCACTGCAGGTATTAAGCATGATTTAGTTAGATTTAACATTATAAATTAAAATAATGTTTATTTTTAGGGTTAGCTGCGTATTATTGTTATGTTTCCTTTGCAATAATAGAAGAAGTAAATTTAATAAATTCAAGATATAGTAATGAGTATAATGATTCTAATAATAACAGCTTGGATGGGAGAAGTGATAGCAATAGCAATAGTTGTTAATCTTTAAAATGTAATGTAAGATTTATAAAAAATATTTATTTTAAACTAATTACATATTTAATTTAATATAAATAAATGTTTTATTTATACCTATTTAATTAATTATGTCCTTTTTGTAGAGAAACAACAATTTAACCCATTGCTACTATCGTGGGATGGAAAATGACCTCACTATTCAATCTTCGGTTGCTCCACTCCACAGGATCTGGCTAACATTGTCACCGACCTAATCTCTTTATTCTCCTACCTAATTTATAAATAAAGTTAGTTTAGATTGGCCTAAATTTAAATTAATATTTTTATACAGCTGTTACGGGTTACGGGTTAACACTGTTTTTATACTCTCTAAAAATTAATTATTAAAAAATGACTAATTGTCAGCGAAAAAGCAGCCACTAATAATAGAAATTTGTATACCGAACATTTAGCAGTCAATTTCGATGTAAAATTCTCCCCTGAATCCGAAAATGATGTCAAAAGTTAGAAAAGTAGAACAGTTTTTGAGATATAGTCAATTTTCCATATAATATGGAATTCCACTTTCATAATTTTTAACAAAATTTTCGGATTCAGGGGAAAATTTAACATTAGAAGTGACTGTTAAATCTTGGGGATACCATGGTATAAGTGAAAAAGCAGCCACTAATAACTGTAGTAACAAGTCAATTTTGACTAATTCAATTTTAGAGAAATCTTAATTTTGTATGCCTTATATTAATATTAATATTGATCAATTGATTCACCTTCAAAATGTCTGCTTTTAAATTCATAAAATGTATACATATAAATAACTTTTATTACAAATCCACAACAAAATTTAACACTCTCATAATCTAAAATGCCAATTAACATCCCTAATTGTTCAAACTGTGCAGGCAAAAAATCATTTTTTGTTGTATTAGTTTATGTCCTAAGAAAACATGCCAAAATGACTTGGTTACTTTCCAAAAATAAGAAATCTATATGACGTCGAAATAGTTATTTGTTTTACAAGTGTTGAAAAGCGACTTTTTCATGCGAGTTTTTAAGTTGCCCACGAGGCTGTTAGGCCGAGTGTGCATTAACACGAGCTTGAAGAAAGCTTTTCTCACAAGTATAACACAATGTTTTTTCTGCGACCCTTTTATTTTTTATTATTTTTAAATACAAAACAAAATAACCTAAAAACTTTTTTGACAGCTGAATGTCAAACGATGCTTTCCGGTTCTTTTTACACAGACCTGTCACTTTTCACACAGAAATGTCACTTTACATTCGTGTTTTGCCTTGTCAATGAAAAGATTCATTTTCTAAGCAACGATGCCATCATGAAAAGTGACTTTTACATAGTGGTCGTAGAAAAAATCTATAACAATCTATAAAAACGTTGATGAAAAAAGTTACCATACCCAAACATGTTTAAAAAAAAATAGGTTAAAATTTCAGATAATCTCTTAAAAAAGTTTTACGGAACTAAAAAAATAAATCTATTTTACAAATATGCACAAATTCATTCCAAAACCGTTTCAAAAATAAAAATCAGTTAAAAAAGGTCTCTCTTGGGCCATTTTTAAATTATCCTACTTTATGACCACCCTGTACATAGGTACTATTTAAAGTTTTTAAAAAGCAAAACTTTTTATAAAGAGTAACGTTTTTTTGTAAAATTAATAGTTAAAAAGTTTCCCATAGAGAACCTACGCGACACAGTATTTATTATATAAATTTTATGTTTAAGAGACAAATTCTATAAAATGTATTGTCTATTTATCTTATCAATATTATATTAGATAAAATTTTTACAAAATCATCAATATTATCTATGATAAGGGATTTAAGTATATTTTATAAAGGGTATAACAATTTTCATATTATAATGCAGTTAAAAAATAAAATCCTTATACACCGCCGTACAATAATTAAAATACATTGAAATTATATAGGAAAAGTGGTTTTATCTATTGCATTTAGATCGAAATTAGTGGTCTTAAATGAGGAGAAAACCAATTGTATATTGTTTAGAACCAAACAATTAAAATTTCAAACACCCGATTATGTTAGTGGCTTAAAAGTTTCACATAATACCAAGTTTTTAGGAGTATACCTAGATGAAAATCTTAGCTGGGCAAATCACATTAAAAAACTTTGTATAAAAGTCCAATATTCTTTAAGAGTAATAAAACGCTAGGTTCACTATGATACGCTTAAAACGGTATACTGCAAATTTTCACTCCTTGCTGAGGTTTGGAGAAGTGTTCTGGGGGCAAGCTATTGACATCTCATAATGTTTCAAATTTAATGAGTCATGTAGAGATCATTTCAGACCCAATGGTATTCTTACAGTGGCAGGTGTATATGTTCATGAAATTTTAATATTTATATTCGAAAAAAAAAGTAAATTTTCTTATTTGAAATCGTCATCCATAACTAGATCTTTAAATTTAAATGTGCCCAATCATAAATTAAAAATATTTGAAAGAGGATGTTTTTGTTCTTGTGTAGTGTTCTTTAACAAGCTTCCCTGTAATAAAAAATGAAAATAATTTTAATATGTTTAAAAAACTTGTTCTGCAGCCTTTAGTTAGGCTTAAGCCATACAATATAAATGAATTATTATTATTATTATTATTATTATCAACAATCAACTTCAAATTCCATGTACTTTTTTGGCAGAATGAATATTAAATGTATATTTTGACCAACTTAAATATAAATATAATAGTTTTTAAAGAAAAGACAATTAAAAAAAGTATTATGTATATATATCTTATCAAACATATTTTAGATAAAATATTTACAAAATCATTATTATTATCTATGATAAGGAATTTAGGCTGCAATAAAGTGAGTTGAGTTATTAAAATGTTTGAATTATACCCATTGAGAGCCAAATATTTTACATTGGTTTTTAATTCCGTAAGTTAGTCTAGTCTTTTTTATCAATTATATCCTATGTATAATATATTTTTATAATTAATATTTCACAACCTTTTTATTACATTTTAGTTTTAGGTTATCTATCTTCTATTAGGAGCAGGAGTTTTTTACACAATTATTTTAATTAAAAATGGCAATAATACAAATCCCCAATTTTTGGTGCAAAAATATATTTTGTCATTTCAAGGAGGATTCTGTGTACTTCAATCTTTACTAGGAATTATTCTTATATATGGAGTAACTTCTGTAAAAATGCTCGATATATTAAACATATATTTTTAAGTTATTTTTTATTTTAGGAAAAGGTTACCATTATAAAATTTTGGAGGGTCATCTCCTTAATTATTTCAGTCTTTACGATATGTTGTATGATTTTTAATGGAATATACTTATTATGCAACTACAATGATATTTATATACCTTGTGCTTTATTATCTATTGCTATTTTATTGCTTGGTAGGCAAATAAATTTAAATTGTTATTATTTATTTAATTAATATTTTTAGTATTTTACATTCATACTTATTTACTAATCCGGAGAGAGCAAATTAGACTGGAAGCAAAGAAAATCAAAGAAATGCTAAACGATAACGATGGGAAATTTAAATATTTTACTTACAGAATAAAATAAAATAAACATAGTAAGATGAAGGGTTTATTATTATTTACTAAAATATCACAAGAATTATTGTGTTCGCAAGACAAAATCACATAAATAAAACTATAAATAAACAAATATTTAAATAAAATAGACTATGCCAATTCCACAATCCCAGTAACAAATTAAATTAATTATTTCATGTTTAAACTAAAAAGGATCTAATTTTAATTAGTAGGTAATTCTTAAAGAAATTGAATCCATCCACTTTAGAAGACGGTATTATTTATATAAAAGGGTTAAATTAAATTTATTTAAAAGTTTAGACTTCTTAGGTGTTTGAAAAATCTGTAGACAATTGAGAATTTCCATGCAAACAATCCTAAAACAAAAAATATACATTAGAAGTTTTATAGGAATAAAAGTTTTTTTATTTATAATTTACATACATTTACTTTTAGTTTCAACCTTTTTTAAATAAAACAATTTAAGGTAAATTTACGGTAAATTAAAAGTTAGCAACAGTTGAGCAATATCGCATATAAGGGCTTTTGGAGAAACCGCATTTATTAAGAAAAAGAATAATTACATGTATTTACATGCAGTTTTCGTAATTTAATTATATTTCTTAGTATTTTACTAACTATTAATATTGTAAGAGAGAATTATTCTAAAGTAAAAGCTTTTACTACGTTTATACTCCAAGGTAGAAAAGTCACCTATATTTCACACTGTCTCATCAAGCGAACCGCACTCTGCGAGATACAAAACGACCTGGTGAAAAATCGCCATATTAAAAATGCAAGATTTGGACTATTAAATGTGTTACAACTTCAGTGAACCTACTCTCTTAAAATGAATTAGTCAAAAATAACTAATTATAAGTCATATTTGACTAATTGTCATTGCGAAAAAGCAGTCACTAATTAGTCAAATTCTACTGAATGAAATAGTCAAATTAGTAGATTTATATTTAAAAAAGTTTTGACCCAGCCGGGGATTGAACTCAGGACTGTCGCTTGTCAAGCTTGTCAAGCTGTTGTCATAACCAGTGTGGCTATCAGTCACTCTTATAAAAATCAATTTCATTTGTCAATAAATATTCATAATATTTTAAAGTTGAATATATTATTTGTCTTGCTGTTTTGAGCTAAACTTTCTGCATCCTTGTTTGTTTTTACGTGTCATTTAACCATGTAGCCTATATGCATTTAATTAAAATAAAACTTTGTTGTTGACCGCAAACGATTAAAGAAATTATATACTTTTAACTCTTAGAAATAGTCAAAGATGGTGACTAATCTTAAATTAGTCAAACTTAAACTATTTACGTAGTAAAAAATAACTATTTAAAAGTTAAAACGACTATTTTATTAGTAAAAAATGCTGGTACTAATTCAAATAGTAAAATTTGACCCAATTATTTCATTTTAAGAGAGTATTAAGAACATATTAAAATTTGACCCAATTATTCCCTATGGCACGCCGTTTTATCATTTATCAGATAATAGTTTAAAGATTAAAGTTTAGCACTTTAATAATGTTTTAACGGAAATTTATTTTTTTTTAAATTCTAAACAATTGATAGCCAAAAATTATTTTAAATATAAAATGCATCTGTAAAACTTTTAGCTTAAAAATATTGATTTCCAAAAATTTAGTTCTAATATTTTATTCTTTAAAATTATCGGTTTAAATTTGTAAAGAGGCATTTAAACGGTAGTCGATAAATTTTTACATTACATTTAAATGTAAGTGGTTAAAGTGGTAATTTTTTGATTAAAACTGTATCGTTTAAATGACTCTTTAAAGTTAAACCAATAATTTTTATTTTAACAATTTTAACACAAAACCAACCACGAGAGTGGTCAATTTTAATAATTAAACTTTAATGTATAGTCCAGAGTCGGTAAAACGTACAAAGCACGAAATCTGCAACATATGCAGTCAGCTAAAGCAGCGTTTACACTTTGTAAATTAAAAATTATCGACTTACATTTAAATATAACATTAATATTTTTGTTTTAAACAAATATCAATTTAAAATTGATAAACATAAAAGTTATTGGTTTAATCATTAATCATTTAAAAATTCAAACCGATAGTTTGTAGAATGAAATAATAAAACTACAATTTTTAAAAAACAATATTTTTAAACTTAAACTGTAACAGTTGCATTTTATGTTCAAAATATTTTTTGACTATCAATTGTTTTGAGTGTAACGTCAGTTCCAAATCAGGCGTGAGCTCTCAAGTACATAAAAGTCTTAAAGAAACATACAAATCGCTCATATATAGTGTAGTTTAAGGAAAAAACGGTGTGAAATTAGTGCTACTAGTTTTCCTACTTGTGCAGGTGAAATCAGTGCTACTAGTTTACTACCTGTGCTGGTAAAAGCAGTGTACCTATTCTCTTAATGAAAACAAGTGAATACAGGGGTAACGTCCATACGAACACGAAAGTAATTAAGTGACACAAGACAGGTCAAGGAGTCACTTATGTGAAGAAGAAACAGCAAATTTGCAACAAAATCCGGGCAATAATCAATCATTATAAGAGTGTAAATAAACCAAATCAAGTAAGAACGTCACAAAATAATATAAGCAAAAACTTAAGAGGCCAGCCCCATAAATAAAAGTGTTTAAAAGATACCGAAACTAAAATAAACAAGTCTCTTAAAATAAATCAAAAATCGTTAACGAGCACTTAAACAAGAAATACCCTAAATAAATCAATTCAGACAAACAAAGGGCAACTAACGACAAATAAGTTAGGCACAGTGGGGCAATAATTCGTGTTTCTGCAAATTTTTCAGTAGGTTGAATAAAGCCGGGCCAAATCACTTTGACCATAGAAAGCCTTAGAAACACCTTTACAGGTGCCCTTTGCTCCAGAAGGAGCTACAGGAAGAAGCTGCACTATGAAGTCGGTACTCGGCTTGAGGGGTTGAATTTCCACGTAGACAGAGGGCACAACTTACGGCGGGTCACCCGGAAACACTTCGGTATTGAAGATTCAGTATCGCACAGGGGGGCAAACAATTCTAAAGCGGTTACTAGGAACCGTAATCCGACTCGGTCAAAGACACGGACAGAGACGATCAGGAAGTACACCAACAAGGATACCCACCCCCATTCATGATTCCCAATTGATGGTGTTATTACTAAGCCCTGGTTGAGAAGGATTCTGGATTGTACTTAGTTTTGGGTCAGTTTAACGTCCTCCAAAAAACAACATGTGTTCCCTCCTTGCCCCGCAATCCACTATCCTAAATTGGGCGTATGGTCCGACCCGGCGACAAAATTCCGGGAATGGCCTTAACCATCGACATTGTCATCCACGACCGAATAGGGGAGAGCTACCAGCCGGCGTAAATTCGGATCCAACAAACACAGGTAATGCTGTGGAATACGTAGGGGAATGTAAAGGGGGTAAGACAACCCTACTCTCTAAAAATGAATTAGTATTCCAAAATTTAACAGCCAATTCTTATGTAAAATTTTCCCCTGAATCAGAAAATACCGTCAAAATTTAAAAAAGTAGAATAGTTTTTGAGATATAGTCATCTCCATATTAAATGGAAAATTGACTATATCTCAAAAACTGTTCCACTTTTTTAACTTTTGACGACTTTTTCGGATTCAGGAGAAAATTTACATAAGAATTGGCTGTTAAATTTTGGGATACCATGGTATTCCATGGTTAACCATGGCACAAGTGAAAAAGCAGCCAATATTAACTAATTAATTAGTTACTTTTGACTAATTCATTTTTAGAGAGTAGGAGATTAGTGTAAGGTGATGTCGAGGGGGCTTGCCGTACGTCCCCATACTTATACTCATTGTTTTGAGTTTAAAAAAATAACTTTTTAAACTATTTTGGTAGAAAATACAACAAAAAATAACTTTACCAATGTAATCTTAATAATTTTATGAAATATTTATTTAAGATTTACAAAAATCTTTTCAAATAAATTATACTTGAGAAATTATTTTTAATAATGAATGATGCAAATATTGATTGAAAATATTATTGTTTGGTATACATGATAGTGGAAAATATTATAAATTTTTAAATGTAAACCTAAAATTTTCAAATTTTAAACCAAAAAATATTTAAATTAAAAAATTATATAATAAATGTTAAAACGGCATTCCATAATTTTAACCCAAAAACTAGTTTCTTCTTGTAAACAGACAAACGAATTTTTCCATAATTTTTGGAGATTGGTCGACCAGAGCGTGGTGCATCTTTAACATTAAATTTTAAGAAAAGCATTTTTTTCTTATACATATATTTCATATACCTACATTGACAATGTAACATTGTACATTTTTATTTATACTACTAAATATTTTACCTGCAATGATGGTAGAGAAAACCAGATGTCCAAACACAAAATGAGCCTTATCTGTGTCACTATGATTGACAACGCCAATAATTGTAGCAATCAGGTAAATTGCAATAAAAATTGGATTGTATATAAGCCATGGAAGTAGTAAAGCTGGACGATTCTAATGATAAAACATAATTTCATTAATATGTTATATTTATTTACTAAAATCAATGTATATAAATACATAAAAATATCAGTTCCAATTTGTTTTAAAATCATTTATCACTTTTGTAAAATAAAACATGTCATGAAAGCTTTCATTAAAATTGAATAATCAATAGTACCTACTTTATAAACTAGGCGAAGAAAGCACATATTATTGCCGAGCATACATTTCAGAAACTTTTTTTTAATCATTTAATTAAATATTTTAATTAATTTTAAGGTTTGTCTCATCTCATCATGATGATTTTTGCTTCATTTTTGAACAGAGTTTAATAATAATTTCACTTTTGAACTAGTCTTAATATGAAGTCTTTCAATACAGGGTGTTAGTCAAGTAGGTATGTTTAATAAATTTAATACATGACTCTTTGTGTGATTTTATATTTACATAAAAATGGGTACGCCACTAACTTTTTTGTAATTATTATATTTTTTTTTTAATTAAAATTACAACTTTTTTTCTCGTTTTGCTTAGTTTTAAAAAAAAACACTTAAATTCATATTTTGTGTGTCCAGGGATATGCAATCAAGAGGATTTTATCTTTTTTTTTCGCAAACAAAATTAAAGAGACAAAAAAGTTGTATTTTAAGTTGCCTGATTAAAAAAAATACAAAAGTCGGTGGAGTACATTTTCTTGTTAAAAATATTTGTTAAGAAGTCGCCCCTAAATTTAATAAATTTAATAAGTTAGAGCTAAATTTAACAATACAAATAACACTGCCAAATTACAACAAATTTGGGCAAAGGATATTTAAGAGATTTACAAATTTCAAAAAAAAACACCCGGTACTTTGAAGACAAAGCATTTTCGGATGCAAGTTTATGTTTATGGAAACTCTTTGTCTTAAAATCACTCAAAGAATCGTCGGTTTAATTTAGACTTATGAAAATGTAAAAAAATGAAAATTATTGTACGCTTAAAAAAATATTACGCTAAATTTAAACCAAATTAATTAATTAAGAAATAGTAGATACATATACAAAAAATTTAACAGATCAAAAAAATAATTGAATAAAAAATGATACTTACAGTTTCAGCTCCAAATATTATTAGAATGGAGAATAAGCATTGAAGACCACTGATTGAAGCACATATAATTAGAATTACTTTAAGAGCTAAAAAAAACAATATTTTTAATAATTATTCCATATTCTATATTTGGATGTATGGGTCCCACATTCCAAATTAGTTTAATCATTTTAGTTTTAAACGAAGTTGCATAAAATAATATGAGAAAAATATACTATTATCTACAACACTTTCGTCTACTATTTAATTTTGCAAAGTAAAGGTGTTGTCCATATAAAATTATACCAAAGATGATGACTTCAGCCAAATGTTTATTTCTCTTAATATCTAATAAAATTGACTTTAAATTTATTGCGGAAGTTAAATAAAATATTGTGTGCGACTATTGGGCAAAATAGAAGATTCTATATCTTTTTTCTGTGAACAGTCACGCAATATACTTTTGTTAATATTATTAAACTTTGTTTTGTAACCCGAGCTGTTTATTAAAGTGATACAGTAAATAAGTAACCTTCGAGTGCTGCTCACGCAATTTTTATCATCCGTGTAGGTAACCAGGAGTACATTTACAAAAATAAATTATACCTATTTATCCGAATATTATATAATATTTTAGAGGCTGTATTTTGTTGGGGGTTTTTTATATTTTTACTAATATACAGAAACATAAAATAATTAAATCTTAACGTACAAGATTCAAGAGTTAATTGTTTTACTGAAAAATATATCATGATATAACGATAACATAGTCCAGTCAAATAAGTAAAAAAAAATATCATTCTCCGGAAAAAAATTTGTTTAATTAGACATAAGCAATATTATTTTAGTATATACTAGAATGGTAAAACTACTAAGAAAAAAACTAATACCTACTAAATTCACCGTGTTTCTCAGAGAACAAAACCCATAGATGTGGTGCATAATAATTATTTATGGCAAACTCTAGTGAGGCCTAGGCCAAGGTGTAAACTGATACCAATGTTATATCAAAAACAAAGGATTTTTAAATTTAGAATTTAAAAAAATTATTTGTAAAAAATTACAGCTTTGCAGAGCAGCACTTTAATAGTCAAGTTTGATAAACGCCATTTTAGTCACGAATTTTAATTAGGCACGAGCAAGCTTCCGAGCGAGTGTTTAATTAAATGATTGTCTAGAAAAGTTTATAAACGAGTTGCATACTAAATTTTTTCTACGACAAATACGTACTATTATCTAAAAATGATTAAAATTAAATATTTGTATAGAGCGACATCTATAAAAACTATACAGTAACTCGCGTAAGTATTTCTTACTTGGGAATCGGTATTACCGGTGCGCCGATCAAAATGTCAATTTTTTTTGTTTAAATTGAAATTTATGCCTTAAAATGGACTAACAACCATTTATATCTAATATAGAGGCAGTTTTTCACAGTGAAAGTAAAGAGAATGTTTTATGGGCACTTCAAAGTGAAGTCTTCACCTGAAATTTGTAATGCTTTATTAGTTAAATCTAGTGTACTCCGGAAAATCAAAAGGTCAGTACAAACTTGCATATAAACTTTTTAAAAAGGTGTTGGCGTTGAGAAATGTAATACTTTATTTAATTTTGTATTAAAATAATTTCCTCATTATTATTTTACTTTAGCCTATGACTAAAACTCCATGTGTATTTAAAAGTTAACTTAATGTCATAAAAACATAAAGGTAGTTTTAAAGGTGGGATTATAATTGTATTTTATCTTCCAGTTAAACAGCTTTTAATATTTTGACTTGACTAATATTGCATTAAGTCTAAGATACCAAAAATTAACCTACTTATATAGGTAGTTTTTCCCAGATGATACAGGTTTGCAAAAAATAAATAATTCACTATAATAATTATTATAAAATACTAACCATGATGTCCAGGTATAAGGGAAGGGTCAGCCATGTCAATAAGTTCATGTGGATGTTCAGAATACGTAGCAGTCAAAAGCATCGCAATAAAGGAAATTATACTGGAAAATGTTCCTATAATAATAGTGGAATGTTTAAGACTTAAACTTGAAAAACCCATGTTCCTAAAAAATAATAAGAAATAAGAATAAATCCCTAAGATCAAAGATAAATTGTAATTTTTTAGGATGTTCGGGTTACCCGAATCAGATAGTACATTGCGGTGAAAGGGGTAAGGGGAGTTTTATACTTAATGCATAAATAGCGAGGTACCAACTTTATTTTGTTTTTGATTTTATAATTATTTTTTATTAGAATCCAAAAGGCACCATAACTATAAACATATATTTTAACACAAAAACCTTTACTAAAAAACATAAAAAATGGAATTTATAAGCGAAAACATTGCGAGTTGTTAGTAGTTGGTTTCTATAGTAACGCTTTTCGCTTTTAACAGTGACATTTCTATATGCATTGGTATTTAAAATCTGAAAATGGGTTGTGAAAACGAATTAAGTCTGTTACAAGTTATTCAAAAAAGGTATGGGATAAAAAATAAAGCAAGAGAAAACATGCATGTTTGTTGAATGCAGCAAAAGTCTAAAGAGAAGAGCAGGAAACAAAGAAAAGAAAACTATATAAGGTAGAAGGGTTGTGTAATTATTTTAAAACAATTAATAAATTATAATAAATAACATACAAAAATTGTGATTCTATTTTAATAATTAACTTTAAAAACAAAATTATGATAATCACCAAATAAATCAAACAAAATATCCCTAGATAATTCTGTATTCGTAATTCAGTGTTGTCAGATGTTTTAGACGAGAATGACAGATTGATAAAAATAAGTCAACAGTCAAGAGTGTATGAAAAAAAAATCAATAATTATTCAATGGGGCTGAATGTTTAATTAACGCATTTCTTATAACATGACTATAGAAATTAATATTTTTTTCTCATATGCACTTATACCTGTAGAAGTGGCATATAAATTTTTGTTAACATTCACAACACAGTTTAGCAATAATAAACGATAACAGCCCATGTGGTCTTAGCAACTTTAATTATTTTTTACTCGGAAACCGGACAGTGAATCTTTCTAAAACCTTGTGAATGTATTTTAAGTAGGCTCTACAACAACCTAAAATTTTTGCAATATTTTCTCATGGCTACTAATAGCGCGCCCGAACTTCCTTAATTTATTCACATGTGGCTATCTAATATTAAAATCTATATTTATAAACAAAGGAATCTTATCTTTATTATTTATTTTATATTAATATACTCGTATAAGCTTTAGGAGAATTTGTGAGCTAAGATTAAAATTTAAATTTGCAATTTCTTTTTGAATCATTATCTTAAATTGAGCTGGTCAAAAATGACTAGTTGTCATAGTGTAAAAGCAGCCAGTATTAACTGTAGTCCAGTTGATAAAGTCAATTCCATATTATAAGGAAAATTAACTATATCTCAAAAACTCTTCTACTTTTATAACTTGATGGCATTTTCGGATTAAGCTGACATTTAAAATCAGAATTAAAATGTTCAGTATACGAATTGCTGTAAAATTATAAATGGCTGCTTTTTTGTCATAGTCATTTTTATGTAATAAATATTATCTGAACTAAAACCATTCGTACCTTCTCTCTGATTCGTACTGGGTTTTTTATTTACATGAAATTATTATCTAATGATAACCATACCTCTTTAGGACAGATTTTCAGTTTAGCGAGCTTTACTGATGTTAAATATTATATTAATATATATAATAATACAGGCAATATTAATTTATTAAGGTCATTTATTAACTAAAAACATATTGGCGTTTATTACAATAAAATTGTACTTGAGGGCCTTATAATAAAAAGGGTATCTATAGATGCAGACAGCCCTGTCCTGATAAGCAACCATTCCTTATTTAAAATTTTAGATATGAATTATTAAAATATCATTTTAATTTAGACGAGCCGCCACTGTTTATATGCATATTTTTGACTGACATTTATTAATTTTATTACACGTGGTTAGTCAAGTATCGATTTTTCCACGTTCCTGTTATTAAAATAATAACATTTCCTGTTTTGTTACAAAAATATATAGTTAAGTAGTATTTTTGCCATCAGCAAAAACCAAATTAATTAAAACTATTGCGTCCTAGTTAAAGAAACTTTCTCCTGCTAAATACTTGGAAGGTAAAACATTGCAATAAAAAAATAATAAAAACTAGAAAACTTATTGGGATATTTCAATAAAATTTATAAATTAATAAAATTTTGATTCTACCAAAATTAATGCAAATATAATTACATCACAGTAGCCATTTTATAAACATACAGAACTTTATTATATAATTACTTTTTTTTAAAGAAACAAAGATGAACACACTAATCATATACAATTTATTGTTAATTAATCTAATAACCAAATTAAAAACTTACTTAGAGGTAGTTTAAAATTATTATAACTTAAATCACAGAGAAATAATACTGAATAAACACACTAAATTTTAACAACAATATTCTTGCAGACTGCTATTGGTGTAACTGGCCGACGAGTTAAAAAATCGCCTACGTTTCGCCCATTGTCTGCTACCATGGATAAATTATTTTGTTGTAGATTTAAACGTATGTCTATGATAAATGATGACGTAGTTAATCTAGCTGAGTCAGTTTGTTGCCTATGATAGATAAACATTTCTTAAACGAATTTACCTATTAGAAACGTTGATGGAGCTATAAATTGTTTTGGTTTTAATTGTTTTAGGTGGCTATTAAGTCATGATAAGCTGTATAAAAAATACAGTTAAAACAATTATTTTTTTAAGATAAATAGTTTGTTTTCAGCTGTTAAATGACGTACACAGGGGCTGATTTATATGAATGCGATTTTATTTTTTTTTTACTTAAAAATATAAAAACTCTTTATTACTATAAGATAACATGTTTATTTCTTTTAAAACCCATTTATTGGGATTTTTTTATCTATTATAGCGACTGGTTGTACGGGTAGGTAAGCTAACTTTATTATGTACACATTTATACACAAACTATATATGAACCTAGCGTGTAATTAGCCGGAGCCGATGTATTCAAGGCGGAGAATTGGGATGTAGTGATCCAGGGTGGAATAAGGAGGTGATAAATGGGCAAAAATATTATAATTTAAAATTTACACAAAAAAATTACAACAATTTAAGTTTTGGATGATTTTAACCCCACCACAGCTTTATGTTTTTCGATATACGCAGGTATATATAATAGGTGTATAATATTGAATTATGTCCATTGGTTTTAAATACTATACAATCCTAATTTAAAAAAGATAATATTTTAAATACACGCTCGGTAAAAATATACCAGGTATAAGAAAGCAAGCAATAAAAATTAAAGTTTTCGAATATATAAAGTATAAAGTCATCAATTAAACATGATGTATTTTTTTGCATGAATAAATGTGGTAGGCTGTTAATTTGTAAATATAATGAATTTCATTTGAATTTTGACGATGTATAAGCACTTATTTTTTGTTTGTTTATTGAATGGTTTTTTATTTAATAGAATATAAATAAAAATGAATGAATAAGTGACTTGATAATTTGTATTTTGCCTTTTTATTTACAAATTTTTAGGAAATATTGATAAATTAAAATAAAATAAATTTCTAAATTCGTTTTTTTCAAAAATAATAATAAAAATATAATAATATACAGGGTCTTTCAGAACTCACGTCATAGAGAAAAAGATTGGGTGCCGATAGCAAGAGAGATGATAACACCTTTTAAAGAGGACTTTCATACTTCAGGACGCCAATGTTTTAAAGTATAAATTAAACAACTACACTAATAAAAATCAGATTTCTTAACAGGAGTTTGTAGTTTGTTAATTTTATTTTTTTAAATTTTGACATAATTTTTTGTAAAAAACCTGTAGAAAACTATTTTAACAAATTAAAATATTTTACCGAAAGTTTTGTAAAGGTAATATGCAATTTTGTATCCATTTTGTTAATTTTAAAGTTTACAGGTTATTTTGTTAATGTTTGTTAACAAATTATTTTGTTAAAAAAGTACACGTGATTTCAGGCAGTCAATCAAAATATTTCCCACTGAAAATACGCATCAACAAGTTCAACTGACTTCAGCGTCTGAACTTAGTTTCTGCTTACTTTATTCTAATTCGTAACGTTTTCGTAACAACTGGAACTGAAATTAGGAGATGGGTTAAAGTTACGAAATACATCTGTAAGTGTTGTAATAGTAATATTGTACCAAATTTATTTATAATTTGATGATTTTAAAATGGTGTATTATTTAATTGTTTTTTATGTTATTTTTGTAGGTAGGTATGTGTTAATTTTTTTTTAGAGAATTCATTAATAAAGTAACATTTCTTTTTCTACAAAAAGGTTTGTAAAAAGAAGGTTCTTTTTGAAAATTAATAGAATTATTTTTAGATTATTAATATAGGATTTTGTTATTAAATCTACTTATTAGTTAACAGATTACAGTTGGTTGCAAACTTAACATAAAGGTTTCTGGACCTGGATTAACATAAAATCTGGTTAATATTTGGTTAAAATTAACAAATATTTTTTTACTGTTTAGTTTTGTATCCCAGAGCCAAAATGTTCATCTAGCAACCACCGGCAAAATTCCATTCTAGCGGGATAATACCAACAATGCATCCTAAGTATTAAGCAATTTAAAAAATTCCCCTAACCATCTATTAGGATTAGCTATTTTTTTAATTCTTATGTCGGTTATCCTTTGCGTTAAACAATATTATTTTTAAATAAAGTGTTTCATTTTGACTGGCGACAACTCGGTATTTATTTAAAAATAATCCGATTTAAAAAAAAAATGTTTTTAGTTTGTAGTACTCAAAAAGCTTTAAATTTTAAAAAACAATAATTGTCATATGTCATTTCCAAGGCTTCTGTAAATTTGGTGGGAATTTAAAAACAAATAGCGTTTCTGAATTTGGCATAACTTAAAACCCCTAAAAGTATAATTTATAATGTATAAAGGATGGTCAAAAAGTAAAGTCAATTTTGGAAAAAATAGTATATTACACTACAAGGGCAGAAAGTGTGAGATTCCTGCACTGCGCGCCATGATACCCGAGGCGAAAATACGGGAAAAAATTAAATGCGTATATCGAAACATATTGATGCCTGCCCAAATTTTGAGGTTATATTAGTGTCGTAATCAGAGTTGCATATGTTGAGCACAAGACTAAAAAAATTTTACTTCCGCTATTATAGAGTGTGCGCGTATAGCTTGACCAATGCAGGAAACGTAAACTTTCTGCCGTGGAATCGGGGACGAAACAACGTATTTTCAGTCGAGGTAGTAAGAAAATCAATTTTTTAAGCACTTTATATAAATTGTAGCAAAAATTTTGCAAAAGTATTGTCATTTTTTTGAGGTGTTACACGAACTAAACATTCGCTTAGTTTTGTTATTCTAGCTTACATATATTTCATATTTGAGTATCTTTTATATTTGATACAAACCTCTGTTTTCTTTATACAGGGTGTCCCATAATTATCGTGCAATAATTTAAGAGCAGATTCTATGTTCAAAAATAAGAAGAGGGTTTTTGTTTAATAATAATAATAATAATAATATTTATTCATGTTATAAATTTTACAATTTTTACATTCGTCAGGTACAGTATATACGTATATAATATTTAATTAGTTAAACCCATGATTTTTTTTTTTTTACACTAAACTAACAGCTAACAATAAGAGTATACAAAAATAAAATAAATAATTACATTATGGCACTCGTTAAAAATTCATTAAAATTATAAAATGCATGTTGTAATAGATATGCTTTTATCACATTTTTAAACAATTTTTTTTCCATACTCTTTACATGAGATGGAAGCTTGTTATAGAATACTGGGACATAGTACATTGTCGAGTTAAAAGATTTTGACAAGCGAAGAAAAGCAGGAAGCAAGTTACCATTGTTTCTTGTATTGTGTTCATGAATACCGCTGTGTGAATTATATTTATCAATATTATCCTTCGCATAGATGAGACATTCCAGCACATATTGTGAAGGCAATGTTAGAATTTTTAAATTAATAAAAGCCCCCCTAGCATCTTCCCTATACCCCAGGCCTGCCAGAATCCTAACAGCTCTTCTTTGAAGAGAAAATATTCTCTCCATATGAGAGGAATGTCCCCAGATAATTAGTCCATAAGAAAGCATGGAATGTATAAAAGAATGGTAAGCAATTTTTTGGACTTCCAGATGAACAAAATTGCTGATTTGACGAAGGAGGAATATACTGGAAGTTAATTTATTTGCCAGATAATTTATGTGGTGTTCAAACGTCAAGCGGGTATCAATTATGATCCCCAGAAATTTAGAGAAGTCTGGATTTTCTCCTGAGATATTTCTTAGTGAAAACACCATTTTTGTAGTTTTTTCTTCATTTAGTGATAAATGGTTTGCTAGAAACCACTCTTTTACACATTTCATGCCATCCTCCATTGAACTTTTTAGGCTATTTAGACAATTACTTTTAAAAGACAAAGTTGTGTCATCTGCAAACAGAACTAGTTCATTCACCGCCTCAAGTGATGAAAGATCATTTATGTAGATTAGGAAGAGAAGAGGCCCCAATATAGAGCCCTGGGGAACTCCATGCTTGACCAATCCTCGATCAGAGAGAACACTATCAAAATACGTATATTGGTATCTGTTTTCCAAGTAGCTAGTCAGCAACTCCAGCCCCGTCTCATTGACACCATAATAATGTAATTTTTTTAAAAGGATCTTGTGGTCGACGCAATCGAAGGCCTTACTAAGGTCGCAAAATACTGAACCAGTGTAAAGCTTACTTTCAAAGCCCTCGATTATGTATTCCACAAGCCTTATGCAAGCTTCACTTGTGGACTTTCCAACCCTAAACCCATATTGGTTTTTTGTTAATAAATTGTTTTCTTCGAAAAAAACAATAAGTTGGGATTTTAGCAGAAATTCGAAAACTTTTGATATTACTGGAATCAATGAGATGGGTCTGTAGTTTCCTACCTCACCCACATCACCCTTTTTATATACCGGAATAACCTTACTAACCTTAAGAGGATCCGGATAAACTTTGTGTTTTAAGCATAGGTTAAAAAGTTTGGTTATTGGAATTATAAGGAGATTTTTAACTCGTTTTATTAATGACACACTAAGACCATAGATATCTCTACTAGACTTATTTTTTAAAGTGTCTATGGCATGTCTAACCTCGTTATAGGTAAACTCTCTAAAAGAAAATTGTCTCGGCATGGCATCCGCCCTCTGCCCATTAAGGAACTCCAAAGGCGACAGACTTGACGTTGGCTGAGAAGAAACTATACTACTCGCTATATCCACAAAAAAGTCATTCAACTCATTGGCAGATACTTCATTTGTTGATTTAGGCTTATGCCTTGTCTTATGTGCACTGAGAATGTCCCAAGCAGCTTTGGACTTATTGCTTGCAGTTTTTATATAGTTTGAATTTGCTGTCCGCTTACTCCGCTTTATCTCATCTCTATACTTCGACCTAAAGCATTTAAAAGAGTTATATATTTCGGGTAGTCTACAACAATTATAAAGTTCCTTTAAAAATTTTAGATTTTCTCGCATTGACTTTAATTTGGGTGTGAACCAGTCAATTTTTTTCACCTTATTTATAGTTTGTGACATTTTAAGAGGAAATGACAATTCCATATTTAAAACAAGTTTATTTATAAATATGTTTAATTTAGCGTTAATATCAGTATTTTCACTAATAAAAGACCAAGATTCATTTTCTAAATTTCTATAAAAGTTGCAGACTCCATGCTCTGAGAAAGGTCTATACCACTCTGTTTGCAATAAATTTTTTTCCTCTAACTGAAAGCAAGATTCTATACATACAGCAAGATGATCAGACAATAATGGATCAAATACATATGCTTTAAATTCAAGAATATCAACAAAATTTACAAAAATATTGTCTATGCAATTTTTAAACCTTGTATTATCAAATATAACTTGTTTGTGTCCATATAAATTAGTAATATCTAAAAACTTTAAACATTGTTTATTTTTTAAGTTAAAATTTAAGTTAAAATCACCTACCAAAATAACATATTTAAAAGTCTTATTTGCATATTCCAGAATTTGGCCCAAAATGGTAAGAAATAAATCAATGTTACCATTTGGTGGTCTGTAAATACTAACAATACAACATTTATATAAGCATAATTCAATTGATGAAACTTCACAAGTCATTTCACTTGATAAGTTTTCAATAAACAAGATTTGTTTTGTTTGAAATTTTTTATTACACATTATGAGGGAACCCCCTTTGATATGATTTACTCTGGAAAAATAGGATATGACTTGAAAGTTATTAAAACTAAGAGATTGAATTTCGTTTACATTAAGAAAATGTTCACTTACACAGACAACATCAAGATTTTCTGAATTTATTAGGTAGTCCATTTCATCAATTTTGTTTTTAATTGAACACAAATTTATGTGTAATAATTTTATGGGACTTTTCGAGTTATTATATGAAGATAAAATAGTAGTATTGCTACATTTTAGGTTGTTTGCTGGTTTTTTATCCTTGGGTAAAAAAACCTTGACAAATAAGCACCTTCAGGCCAGAGCTCCGGGTCCATAACTTTTTCAAAGTTGGGTAGGTCGACCGTCAATTTAAAAGAAGAATAGAAGTTAGGAAATTTGGAAGCCAGTGTTTCACAAATAATTTCTGGAAAACTATCCTTCAAATATGTTACCAGATCCTTTTCTTTAGTCGCAGGGTCTAGTCTAGATACATAAACAAAAGCTTTCTTCGGGACAACTTTTAATGCACAAGTAGAAGCGCTCTTCAGTTTTCCAATAACAGCAGTCTTATTAGTTCTAGTACTAGGCTTTTTGATTGCATTAGCATATCCACCAGATGTTGAAGCTATAGGTTTATTAATATTAATTAATTTTTCACATGCATTTTTGGTTGCACTTTCTAGAATTCCTAGAGATACACTTTGGGATGATATTACGTTTGGAACCACAGCAATATCAGTTTTTTCTTTGCTATTTGGTTTATCATTAACTACAAATTTATTGTTTATTGCAATTTCTTTTTTGTTTATGGCATTTTCTTTTTTATTTATCACATTTTCTTTATTGTTTAGTTCAATATCTTTTCTGTTAATATTTTGGGGTTTACTTGCTTTTAAATTATTGACTTTATTAATTAAATTTATCTGATCCTTTAAAGAATCAATTATTGTTTTCTGGCTATCAATTAATACATCTTTTTGCTTAATTATCTCCTTAAGATAATATATTTCGACAGCTAGAGGATTATTGGAAATTCCAGATGTGCTATTTAGATTTGTTTGTACTGTATCTTGAATATTTTCACAGCAAACAATATCCTTATCATTTAAAAACTTAGCATTTTTTAACTTTGCACAGCTTTCGTGCATTACTGAATCGCAATTTATGCATTTTACAAATATTTTAGGTACCGTTTGGCATTTTTTACACGGTTTGGAATTTTTATCCGTCATTATATATTTCTAATATAATTAAGACTAATTAGCACAAATAACCACTACAAGCAAGTAGCACAGCTGGCAAGAGACCAACCCAGCTCCGCGGAGCAACAGAACCGCCTCGCCGACCCGAGTTCGAATCTCACAAGGGAAATAGTAGCCTTTTGTCCAATTATCTAGTTTATTGTTTTTATTGTTTTTTTAAATACTGTTTTTACAACTACACACTTTTTGTTCTGTTAAAATTTTGTCCGTGAGATAATAAAACGTTTTATTTAATATTAAAATCCTTCACCATCATCACACTTTAACACAATTTAACAAAAAGTTTTAAATAATCGTGCACATAATAATCAATTGGTAAAGTTTTCAAAATAACCATTCCTTTATTACCCATAATTTTTAAATGTAACTCGGAGCACTTAAAACACGACCGATTACATTCAAAACCGTAGAAAACCTATAGAAAAGTGAAATTTTAGAAATTTATCAAACATTTTATAACCAATAAAATGTATAAATTAAAAAAGTTTTGAAAAAAATTGTGTTTGTTTTTTACAATAAAATTTAACAAAAACATAAAAAAAAAGTTAAATTTTCGGGATAGAAATTGTTGTAGGCTACAGTTATTAGTTGCTGCTTTTTTACTGTGACAACCATTAATTTTTATAATAATAATTATTCACTTTAAGAGAGTATAGTTTTACCTATTATATTATAAATTTTATTTGACAAATCGTTATTATGTATAAAACATAGGTTATTAATTATTAAACAGACGTCATACTAGGTATACTTTAATATGCATTAATTTAAAATCCTTGAATTAAATTTAATAATTACATGTAATTATTAAACAAAATCCACAATGTTGTTAAACAAATCTATGTTTTTAATCGAGCATAAAAATAATATTTTCTTTATTTAGTAATACTAACGCAGCATTTAAAAAATATAAATTGGACCATAGAAATCGTATATAATAATAATAAACCATGAATACTTATTAATATACAACAAATGTCATAAAAGTAAAACCAACTCAAATAAATTTTTACACGGTTATAAAACCAAAGTACCAATTGTAGTTGGAACGTGAAAGGATCAATTACTTTATTAAATATTAAAGGTTTAAAGGTGCATGGATATTATTAACCACTTAATTGAAGTAATCGTTAATATGTAAAAAAGAGTCTATTTTATGAAGATCTCGATACACAGGGAGCAATTATCCCCACCAAGTTTTAACAAATATTGAATAATCCACCGGCTATCAGTTTAAATTAAGTACTTATAGAGTTAAGTGAGATTGTATCAATGTTAAATGTATTGAAAAGCGTAATTAAGAATTTTTAATATTTGTGGTTAAGTTTTAACAATCTTTAAATTAAAGTTAAAGACTAATTTCTTAAAATGCAGTTACCTGTTAAAGTTGGAATTGCGGCCGGATCCGCATTCGTATTTTTTCTTACTGTGGGTTTTGTGGTTTTTCCCAAAATGATTACCAGTCAAGTAAAAAAAGTAAGTATGTTATTTATTTGTGGATAATTATAATAGTACAAGAGCCGGCAATATTAAAGTGCATGTGATCATTCCTAGAGTTAAGAAATTTTTAAACGTTAAATGCTGAACTCTTAAAAATGTTATTGGTAATGAATTTTTATCTGTTGAATAAGTTTGGTTGGAGCATCGAATTATTTTTGCTGGAATTTATAAAAGGTGGTGACAATGCCCAGTTACAAAAACTCTTCGTACATGTTAGTTGTAGCAGACAAAAAATCAGTTGCTGAAAAAATATCATAATTGCAACTAGACTAGTTTAGTTGTTAGGAAGGTGTATTGTGTAAAAGTATTTTTAAATTATTCCAGTTGCCAAACTCGCTATCAAATCAAATTGTTGCCCTTTAAAACTTAATTAGATACACATCTCACAGGGTGTCACAAATTTCGGGGAAAAAATGTTGCTCAAAATAAAATCTTAATAAAAATGTTGTTGTTATTAAAGAGTCAACCAAAAGTAAAAATCAGACAAAGTTCGAGAGAAAATCATATCCAAAGAGTTATCTAACAACTAGTAGAATTTACTCAAAAAAATTTTGCTGATTCTTCCAACAATAGTGTCACAACATGAGAAATGAATATAGCCCACATGCATATAGGGGCTATACAAAGTTAATGGAAAATCCAGAAAATGGTGAAAATGTTTAAAACTAAAGCTTTTCCAAATATTGTATGTCCATTCTGAACCGTTTTTTCTGTCATGGTCTTTTTGATAGAAAATCGGGAATGATTAAAGATCTTTTTGTAGTAATTTAAAAAAAAATGGTCAAACAATTTACAGTGACTTTCAAGGAACTTGGCTATTTTCTTAGTCATAAATTTACAATGTTTTGGTGCTGCTAAAGTAAATTTAAATATTTTAGTATAACTGTTTAATTAGGAGAGTAAATAATAAAGAATTGCAAGAGAAGTTCAAATCGTTATTTTCTTGTTTAATGATTTTGTAAAATTTTATCTGGGGGGTTAAGCGTATGGAAGGGAAAGAGAAAGGAAGGGGAAGAAAAAATCTAAGATTGGTAATTAAAAAATATATTTCTTTAATTTTTTTTTAAATAATTCTAAGCCTAAGGAGGTTGAACCCCCGAACCCACATAGACACGCCAGTGTATGTTATGAGCAGTCGAATAAATATTAATTCTTCAGAAATTTTATTTTGAAAAATTATGCAAAATATTCGAAAAAGTCGGCATTTTAATAAAAATTATTTAAAATTAAAATATACTATTAATGGTTTCTGCAGGCCCAAAAAAAAATCTGCCTAAAAAAGTTTAGATTTGGCCCATATCTATTAAAGTTTTAATATTTAATATCTTTAGTACGAATTTATATTTTTAGTTGACCTACAATGACTACCTACCTATATATAAATTAAATTTGTCCATTAATAAAAAAAACAAATAATTATTCCATTATAATAATGCGAACTATTTATTATCCCTTCTTAGTACAATCAATCAATGATCCAGTTTAAATCGAGCATTTGTTAAGTTCACAATACAAAAATCGTCCTTCATTTTAATGAAATCTAGAAAGGCTAAAGATTTTTTGTTTTTTGCTTTTCCGAATTTAAAGTTTATCGAGCTTGGTTACAGCGGACTTAAATTTTTAAATAAAACAAGAAAAAAACCTAAAACCAAGAAAATGAATACTCCAATAAAAGTGATAATAGGCAGCGCTATAGCGTTTTTATTTGTAACGAGTTTTGGAAATTTCATTTTTCCAAAAGTGATCAAATCAAAAATTAAAGACGTAAGTATGTAGATTATAATAGGTAATCTAATATTATAAGCAACTTGTTTGTAAACTTATATTAATTAGGTTTTGTTAAAATGAGTGTTTTAAAGAAACTTTTTAACAATGAAATAAATAAGTTTATTTATTTACTAAATAAATAGACAGTTTATTATCAATATATAAAAACGAGATTTTGTTTATTTTGTTACTTAAAAATTTTGGCATCATAAAATTTATTTATCAAGCTTTGGGATTTTTCCTTACGTGTGGTTTGTATAAAAAATATTGTTTCTATTTATTTTTCATAACTGGCTTGCACCGTAAATTAATCCTTGTTTAAATACCTCTAAACTACTATTAAAATAAACCCCCAATTTCGGTGGTTTAAATTACTTTAATCCACTGTTAACTATTAACTATTTATAACCTCAAAAGTACTAGTCATCGAAATTCAAGATCTTTTTTTTTCAAAATAATTATTTATTGACATCTTTAGCAAATCCAATAACTATAGTTATAGGTAAAGAGGTCAGCAACTCTATAATGAGTCACTACTATAAACCAGAAATGTATAATAGAAATAGTATTTGGAATTTGGAAAAGAAGGTTTCCAGTGTTGGCATATGGCTTAAGATTAAAACTAGATATAGTTTTGTCCATTATTCCAGCTGCAGCTGTACTACATAATATTGCTAGAGACATGAATAAACCAGAGCCGCCATTACCTGATGATATTAATACCATGAACTGTTGTTACAAGATCGCTGTTAATTTATACTTATTTAAAATTAAAAAAAGTAAACTTGACCCTTCTTGTTTATTATTATAATACATATATTAAGTTTTTCTTTTTCTTCTAAAATTTTTAAATCCAAAACAGTAATTTCTTTTCTCGATTTTTATGTAAGAATGTCATATTCTCGCACGCAAAATCGTTCAAGAATGAAGCTCATTCTTAAACGATTTTTGGTAACATTTAGTTTTTAAGTATTGGTACCCCCAAAATGTCAAACTGTTTAATAACCTCAAATTCATTACTTTTAGGAATATTTATAATAGCTTTGTTTGTTATCCTGCACTAGTGCAACCTGAACTACACTTTTATTGAAAATGAAGCCTTTATTATTGTTTTGTTATATTATTGTTTATGTGAAAAAGTGCAGTTCAGTTGTACTTGTGCAGGATAACAAATATTGACAAATAAATTTATTTAATTAATGAGCCAAACAGGTCAATCAAACTATATATTATTGGAAATATTATATACCCACAGTACACAAAACACAAAACTACTATAAATTAATCACTAGCACAATTGTTATAAACTTTTATTGTAATGTTCAGTGTTGCTTGTAAAACCTCCTGTGACATTTTTCACTGCTAAAAGTAAACACAATTGTTCAAAAATATCAGAAAACATTAAAAAATAATACAATACTTACACAAAACCTTATTATCCAGTTGACAAATACAGACAGATTATTAATAAATAGTAAATAAACATAAATCTACCTGTCCATGCAACTGTCATTTTGTGTTGCCAACTGACATTTTGCGAGAAAAATCCCCCAACTAACAACGACCACAAAACATTTAAAAAAACCTAAATAAAAGTTAAAATCGAGAAAATAGTATAAATCACACGTTGCAGAAGGTTATTCTCGCACTCATTCGTTCGTCCACTCGCTCCTTCGTCGCTCGAGGCCAAATTTCGAATTCGTGCGAGAATATGTGGCCTTCTGCAACTTGTACTTTAATATACTATTTCATCCTTTTTATTTTTAATTTCCTGCTCTAATTGTTTTAGCCCTATCTGTCTCTTTGTTTCCAATAATACCTTTGTATCCACAAGATTAATTAAATGATTTTTTTTAATTTTCTGAAAAATTTGAGGAGCGACCCCTTTTTTTTCAGGTTCTGTATCCATATTATTCTCTCTTACCATCAACTGAATCGGTCCTACATGAAATAGAATCGAACCACAGATGATAAAGAGTCGAATCACAGATTATAAAGAATCGAACTCTTAACAACAAAATATATTTGGGTCACAAATAAGTTTGAAGTTAGTTATTAGCACCAATCTTTTCAATTTTTTAGTCAAATTCCCTAGATCTATAGTTAAATTTTAAACCATAGTAAAAAAATCACGGTGCAAGATTTTGGACACTAATCTCCTGTTACCTTTTAACTTGTCAGTTTATTTAACTGATCAGTTAGAGAAAACGGTGCAAGTGGCCACTAATGACACTTAGTGATCTTTTAGATACGCATTCACAAGCACTGGCTTTATGGCGCTTTAGTCACGTACTGAAGTTTTAAGTTAGTTGACAGTTGTCAAATTTCATAAAATACAAAATAAAGTTCCCTAATACTAAATGTGAAAATAGTTTTATCTTAACACAAAAATACAAAAGGTATAAATAGTTTCTTAACGCCAATATTTAAAAAGTTATATGTAGGTACTTTTGTAATAACGGTTAGTAACTAACCTTTTGATTTCGCCGGCAGCACTATCTTATATAAGACTGTGACCGGCAGTAAACCAGTAAATTTCGAATGGAGTCTCCACTGTGAAGTGCCCATAAAACATTATCTTTACTTACACAATGAAAAACTTAAGGGATAAATTTCAATTCACACAGAAAAATTTTACATTTGCCGCCGGCAATACAGATGTCGCTCTATACAATTATTTAATTGAAATCATTTTTGGATAATATTAAGTATTTTTCGTAGAAAAAGTATAGTATGCCATTCGTTTATAATTTTTTTAGACACTCATTTAATTAAGCTTTCGCTCGTGCCTAAATTTAATTCGTGACTAAAATGGCGTTCATTAAAGTTTATTAGTAAAAACAGAAAAACAATTAAACGTAGTGTTTTTGAAATATTTACAAAAATAATTTATTATTACCATTTTAATCAGAAGAAAAATACTACCAATTTGCTAATTTAACCGACTTTGTAGCTCCAATAATGACGGAGATATTTAAAACATACTTAACCTATTTTAAAATTATAAAATAAATGATACAGACAATATTAAAAGTAAAATATTACAAGAAGTTGTCTAAGTATTACTAAATAAAAATCTAGGTAGGTAATTTTAATGCCTAATGGGTTTTATTCAATTTTTAATATTTTTAATAGTTTTTTTTTCATTTATGCTTCTGTTGTCAATTAAGTTATTTTTTTAATTAGGATAGTAATTTTATATGTTAATACCAAGGTGATGATTTGTGTTTATTTGACAAGATATTAGTATTGGCATTCTATGTTACAGCTGCGGCTTGGCATGTAGCGCAGCTGTTTAACATAAACCTTATTGACTCAAATATACACTCAAGATTTTAAGGTTTTCTATTTCCTCTCTTAAATTATATGGAAAGTCCGTATACGGTACCTATTGGCACTTATGTAGAACATGCATTTAAAAATAAATGGAATTGTTCTAATGTTGTGTTTATAGCGCTTTATAATAGACAATTTTTGACTCAAAACGTAAAAAGTCTCTAAGAACCTAATCACCGATCGGAGGGTTAAATATAATACAATTATTATGTTAACGTTGTTTCTATGTTTTATTATTGGTTGGTAATAGTATTATATTGACCCACTTTCAATGATTATATAGGTACTTTAAATGTACAAAATTAAGGACAATTGTTCTTTTAATTTCCTCTAATAAAAGATGTTGATTCATACAAAAAAAAAATTTAATATAAAAGTGTTATCCTTATAATTTATTTTTTGATTGTAACTTTTTTCAAGCGTTCAATAATTTTTGTATTATAACACTTATTATAAGTTACTTATACGCCAAATATAAAGTCAGCCAGTTACAGGTAGTAAAAGAAAAACTACTGAAGATAATTAACGTTTTCTGCCATTGCAAGCTCTTTGGATCTTGTAAGGGAAAGAGGAAGAAGAAGTAGTGACCACACTGTCTGCAATAGACTAAGAGATGCCAATTTGAGAGGAAGATGTCCTGCAAAAGTACCGAAATTAATTAAAGAACACAGACAGAGAAGACTTTTTAGGTAATGACGGTCGTAAAAGAGTATGGAAAAGACCTAAACTTTTCATGTCAAATACAGTGCAAGAAAGAGCTCAAAGGTACATTACAGAGATTCTACAGCCCCAAGTGATTCCACAAGCAAATGTTATCAGTTTTATCTTTATGCAAGATAATGCCCATGCCCTATACCGCCGGATTTTGGTGATAAAAATATTCATAAAATGGATTGTCCTGCGTGCAGTCCAGACATGAATCCGATCGAACAAGTTTGGGATCACTTAGGAAGACGTCTCCAGATATATATATAAGTCCTTAAAAACTAATTGTAGCTTGTTATAATATGTTCTGGTTACTTGTGTGCCGTAATTGAATAAAATAAAAGAATTATTTTATATTTTAACTTGAGTTAAGTTAAACCAAATTTGGTTTCAGTTTGATGAAAAAAATTAAAGAGACCCATTATCAGTTAAATATCCGGATCATTCAATTCTGTCAATTAATTAGTTAATTTATTTATTTTAAGTTTGATTTTTAGTTTTTTTTAAGAAAGTTCATTTATTTATTTTAATTGTTTTTAAGAGAATTATTTTATTTTAGTTTTTAAAGAGAATTTTTTATGTTTAAATTTTTTTTATAACAAAACACTTTTAGTTAAATGCAAAACAAATAATGATTTTACACCTTTATTTAACAATAAGTTAGGAGTATTTCCATTTGCAACAATTTTTCAAAAAAATGACTTTAACCTGTATAGGTTATGGCAATATAGATTATTAAAAAAAATCTGATGAATATTTAATAATACTTCAGACCTGCTGTCATATTTCGCCGTTAATATATGCCTTTTAACCATACCCTTGGGATTTTCTCAAAAAATTACATTAAAGTAAAAATGGAAATATGGCCTCTTAAAAAATCACTCCTCAAGTGATAACGTTACATTTTAAGTATCTGAATCATTTTTAGAAGTAAATTAACTTAATATTGCTTAATTCGTATTAATAATCCAGAGCAAACTTCGACTATCACCCAACGCCGGCGAAGGATCTACTGCTGAATTACAAAAACCGTTTTTCGGGCCGAGAGTCTCGGTGTCTCACACTCTGACTTCCATTTTGATGCTCGTAGTGTGTGGTAAATGAAAAATAAGTGACTTTTAGACCTTGGAGGCCCAAAATGGGGGTCTCGGTATGGAAATATTCCGAGAAATATTTTTTTTCACAATACCTTTTAGTGAGGTATTTCTTGATTTGTACAATACATTGAGTGACTTATCCAAGATTTGTAAAGTTCACGTATCTATGGTTGGATGGCTGCGTAAAACTTGTTGATGGTCAAAATGGTACGTTAAAACCGAGACCAGTAAGGCTTTTGGCCATCAAAAAAAAGAAGAAGAAGTTTCTTACTCTTATGAGTATGAGTATGACTATGAGTATGGGAACGTATGGCAAGCCCCAGATATATTATCATCCACTGATCTCCCGGGGTTATATTACCCCCTTTCCGTTCTCCTGCGTATCCCGCCAAATCACAGCATTACCTGTGTTTGTTGGATCCGAAGTTTTTACGCCGGCTGGTAGATCCACCCTAGGAGTTCGTGGATGACAGTGTCAAAGGTTAAGGCAGCTCCCGGGATTTTTGTCAGCCGGGTCGGGCCATACGTCCAGTTTAGGAAGGGTTTTTGGAGGACATTGAACTGACCCAAAACTAAGTACAATCCGGAATCCTCCTCAACCTAGGCCTTAGTAGTATCCCCATTCAATTGGTATTCGTAAATGGGGGTGGGTATGTTAGTTTTTTGCTTACTCCGGCTACCAACCTTGTATATTCTTTATTTATTTTATTGCTATATTAGTGTTCATACCGTTTTCATTTATTTATATCTTTGCCTTCTTACTTATTTTTTTTCAAATTAATTTAAAAATAAAAATATTAATATACAAAATAGATAAAGCCGGCCCTGTGGTGTATCGCATCAATATTTGAAACCCGGCCCCTATGTCAGGCGTGCAACGCATGCCTCAATAGATGGCCTACGACTTCATTTTCACGTGGGGGCTTTGCCCATTTACTTTCTCCATCCTCCAAGCTTTGCTTGCGTGAGCTTATGTGTATATTATATAATATATATAAAACAATAATATAATATTGCGACGCACCCACTTGATTTCCCTTCACACACGCACGCTGCCCTCTGCAATGATCAATTGTTGCCTGGTTTCCTGTTAAATTAGTATCTATATAAATTCAATATAAATATCAATTAGTCAATACCAATAATAATACCAAATAATACAAATAATCAATACCAATATCAACCAATCAATCAATTAATCAATATTAACGTTAATATCAGTATCAACCAACTAATCAATCAATATTAATACTAATATCAATATCTATAATGCCAATATCAACATCAACATTAATACCAACAATATTACCATCAATACCAATACCAATACGATTATATCAATATCAATCAATCAATTAATTTATTAATTATTTAATTAATCACTTTATGTAAATACCAATCTTCAAAATAGAGCCGGCCCTGTAGTGTATATAGTGGAATGCGGCCTTATGGCCTGCTTGGCTCTTGAGTTGTGACCCTAAATTTATTTATGATACATTTTTGTCTTCTTGCTTGAATTGGTTTATTTACTTACGCCTTTTACACTGGTTGTTTACGTTTGTCTACTATGAGAAAATTAGGTTATTTATTTAACAGTTACGGAAATGTTCTTATTATTTTTTAAAATTTAATTTTTAAGACTTAGATTTTTTTTGCAACATTGTGAAATGCTTATATAAACATTTAACGATTATACGGTAAGACATGCAATTAGAAGAATTACTTAGCTTGATTATTAGGCTATAAACCTGATGCTTTGTCTTTCGCGGGGTGGCCTTCTCCTGCAGGTTTTTGCATAGAAAAAGGATATTTTTGGAACGCTCCGATCCAGGTGCGCCGGTTGACTTATCGTTGCTGCCTAGCCTCAATTAGGTACTTATTCACTTGCACACTTTTACGGCGTTATCTCACAATTTTCGCACTTCTTGCACTTGTTTGTTTATTTATGTATTTATTTATTATTTATTAACGATTACCGATATTTCCGGATACTTTGTTTCGTTTTTGGTACTTTACGTTTGTATCGTATACGCCACTTAGGAGGGATCTTGACGCATCCGACCTCTTCGAGTGTCAAGACGGTAAGTTTCTTACTCTTAAATTTGTTTATTATTAAATAGTTAACTATCCAAAATTGATATATATTTTTTCACCTATTTGTATGTTAATGATGATCATATAAATCCAAAGACACAAAATTATCGAACCACACTAATGCTGAAAGCCACGTGTAAATCAAAGTTTTATTACAAAAGGTAAAGTTCGGTTAAAATTTAATTAACTTACCTATAAACCGTAAAGCGGAGTTTAAATTTTAAGTATGTACTTGAAAACTAAAGATTAAAAAGTTTTGCGAAATAAAAATGAAACCACTTAAGTACCGCTTGTTAACTTTTGTGATAATATACATGGGTAATATTAAATTTTTACAAGAGGTAGTTTTAGGTTTATTTTATTTTACAATTCGGCGCAAGGTTTTGTTCATTATAATTGATCAAAAGCGTAGTTTACTATACCTAATATCTGTCCAATAATGGCATATTATTGGAGATGGAATTTTAGTATTATAACTTATTTGTCTAAGCTAATCATAACATTAAGTGCAATTGAATAAAATCCGTTTACCTATTTTACCTAAATTTTAATTTTTAAGAGAAATGGGCATAATTTTGAAATGCCCCCCAAAATTTTTCATCTATGTCATCAATACAACATCAATAACCCCAATTTTCCCCTCAATGTTGTAAAAAATTAAATAACGGACAATTTGATAAATTTAGACATAAAAAATTGTTTAATCTTTACGTTTATTTTCGAAATTACAACAAAAATTGCAAAATTGTCAAAAATTGTTTTTTAATTTTATTTAATTTTTACGTATCATAACGTCCCGTGGGTTAAAGTTGTTCCAACTCATGTTATTAAATAATGTATACATGTTCTTTATTTAATGTTTTTTGATAATTTTGCAATTTTTGCGAAAATATCCCAGCTCTTGCGAAATTCTTGTAGGACAGTAAAAGTGTTTAATATATTTCATGTAAAAAAATTAAATATAGAATTTTATTATGAAAATTACAAAAAAAATATGCATTAGTATAATAATAAAAGATGTGTCTAGTTAATTGATGGTTGTTTTCTTTTTTATTTTGGTGGTTATTGAATTTGTTTTAACAGTTTAACTATTTTCATTAGGTACATTTTGAGTGGTATAATGTTTTTTTTTTATTTTAAGACGTTCAATGGGGGGTTTAAACCCCCCAAAACCCCCCTTGCGCACGGGACTGCCTTGTTCAATACAAATTTATAAAATAAAAAATTGAATAATTTTACCACCAAAATTTTCTTTCCAGTACCTATTTTTATAAAGTACGTACCTAATTTAAGAATTTTCTTACCTTTTTTTTTATTTAAGCACAAGAAAACAGGTCGCATCAACCATTATAGGTTATTAGCGACGTATACAAATACATATATAATATAATTTTCTCACCTAAAACAAACAAAACTGTACCTACTTTTTAATTGTATTTATATAAGAATATTATATTCCGTAACAAGTTTTGAATAGGGCATATTCCGCTCAAGTGAAAAATTTGACTTTAATCCTGTTTATCATTAAAAAGAGCGAACAAATTTAAGCAGAAAATGTGTCATAAGATTTTAAAAAGGGGGACAATTGGTTCTGGGGTACAGACTTTACATTTAAATTGTAAAGGGCTTACCAATTGAATTGTCCGAACCATGTTTAAAAAAATATCTTTGACATTTTCTCTTATTTCATGCGCTTAGTAAGGTTTAAAGTTCATTATAAATTATTTTATTCTACTACAATGTTTAGAAATATTCCAAACTTATTATCGAAATTAAAATTCTGTTTGAAAACCACTTAAAGTGGTCCACTTCGTACAGAAAATATTGTTTTTGCGTCTTTTTGGCAAATGGCTTTATTAATATGCAAAAGCCTACATTTCAAACCAAAGTCGTTTACCGTTCTTATTGGTAAACTCTTTATTTATGGCGTTAAAATAATTATTTAGTTTTATAATGCTTTAAAAAAGGATTTTTTGTTTCTAATGCTTGGGTAAGTAATGTAAAATGTAAGTTAAATGTAAATTTGTAAACATTTTTAATTTAAAAGCATATCTAAATATTACATGCTTTTAAAAATAGGTAGAATTCATATGAGCTTAAACACCTGTTATTTCCCAGCTCCCTATAATACACATGTATAATTTATCGGTTACGTTAAAAAAGATAAAAAAGAATTTAAAATAATGCTTTTCTTTTTCTTGACACAATTTTTTTTTGTTCTAAAATTTAGTAGTATACAGGGTATCTTTCTATTATAAAAGTTTTATGTATCTTTAAAGAGCTTCAATGTAGATAAATATTTACATGTGAAGCTATTTTTTTCAAAAATTCCCAGGAATAATGAAGATGTAACGATTTTTGGTTTTGACAGGATTTCAATTTTTTAAAATTATTTGAGAAACGCAGGTTTCTTTCCATCTTTTAAATGCCATTTTAATTGAATTGTAATTACGCAACTTTTTTCCAATTTAACCGACCTCAAATTAAAAAAATAGCATAAAGGTATTATCCTTTTATGTGTATAATACACACAAAAGGTGCAACCTGTAAAAGTCAGCTTTTTTAGGGAAATAAAAATGTTGGGAAACAATGATTTATTTAATAAAACAAATGGTTTGATTAATATATATTTAAATATATATTTTGAAATGTATTTTTATCGTATACAGTTATATTTTGTAAAATATTCTATACATTTTATATTAAATATATTTCCAATTTAAAGGCTTATTATGTATCAAGTTTGATAAGCGCCATTTTGGTCACGAATTTTCATCAGACACGAGCGAGCTTGCGAGTGTAAAAGTTTATAAACGAGTTGCATACTGTACTTTTTTTTACTACAAATACTTATTATCTTAAAATGATTTAAATTAAATATTTGTATAGAGCGACATCTATAAAACAAGGGAATAACCATTCTACCTTGTAAATGTCAAATTTTTATTTGTAAATGGTACAGATTCTGTACTACAGAAGCAGTTTTTACAGTAAAAGTAGAGATAATATTTTTAATTTTTAATGCTTAAGCAGTTAAATCTAGTTTACTGCTGGCGAAATCAAAAGTTACAAAGTGCATTTAAACTTTTGTATTTTTGGATAATAAAATAATTTTTACATTTAGTATTATTTTACAAGAAAGGCTCAGTACTGTCGATACCGGCGAAGCGATCGGATGTGTAGTTCGAGCGCTCGGCGCCGATCCACAATCAAATTCTTAAAGAAACATAACTATTATATACAGTGTAGTCGAGTAAAGTACGGTGCGAAACAGTGCTACTATTTGGGTGACTATAGTATGTATACATAACGGTACAGGTGAAATCAGGGTACCTGTTCTCCGAGGGGTTAATAGAAACATTAAATAATTCCTCAAAAGGCAATCTCTCAACGGTGAACATAGGAGTGAGGTTCGTGCGGACACGAAGTAATAAAGTGACAGGGGACAGGTCAAGGAATCACCTATTTAAAGAAAAAAAAAAAAACAAGTCTAACAAAGAGCGGCGAAAGGGATCATCACCATCACCATCACCAGCCGACTCTGATAAGTATTATTGCATGACCTAATACGCAAATCTGTAAAAAAAAAACTGGCAACAATTAACCATTGCCGAAAACAGCGTAAGTGTGCGAAAAGGAATCAAGCAGGAACGTCGCAATATTATATTATTGTATTATATATATTGTATAATATACGCGACTTGCAACTCAGCCACAAGGCAAAGCTTGAAGGAAGGTAAATAAACAAAGCGCCCACGCAATAACATAACGTAAATAAACCATCTATTGAAGCATACGTTACACGCCTGATACCGGGGCCGTTTCAGATTTTAATGCGAAGCACCACAGGGCCGGCTATTTATTTTGTATTAAGCTAGTTTTAAATTAAATTTGAAAAAAAGTATTTGTCACCATTAACATTGCCCGTATTCATTTTATTAAACATAACATTTATTTTACTTGAAATGTTAAAATAACTTTAAAATATGATTATGTTAAGATCATATTTTACTCTTTAAACAATTGTTTTGTTTTAATTACTATCATTGCAAAATTGTATTAAAAAGTGTTAAAAATTCTTACACGGGCGATGTTAATGGTGATAGGTATCGTTAAAGTGTTTATTGGGATATCTTTAAAACCTATGAAGGGCACGCGGCGTGGGGCAATAAGTCTGTCAACAGCAAATGCGTAAGGCGGTCCCAATCGAGACCGAAAATAAACACTGGACTGACAGAGTAAACTAACATTGATCACATAATTCTAACACATTAAAAAAAAAGGGCCTAATAGCCAAACTCGAGATTCGTAAACATTAGACAACAGAATAATCGCGCTTGTGATTTGTTTGACTAGTGAATAAATGCAATGCTTTGGAATTTGATAAACAAAGACGGAACTACCACAAAACGTGCTTGGGACAAAAATTATTAAAAACAACTGACACACTTTACCAAGGGCAGGAACTATCTGACCAGGACACGGACAATGACAATAACGAACAAGACAAAGACCTCGACTAGGAGACTACACCCCTGCAGCGAAATAACAACTCCCCAACTCCAAATAGTAATCCCAAATGTTTGGAGTAATACTAATCGACTGGTCTAGGGGGATTCCGCGTCGTACTTAGTTTTAAGTCGGCGTAATTGTCCCCCAAAAACCAACTCCCTCCCGTCCCTCATCCATACCCCACCGAGCGTATAGCATAGGCTCGGCGAACCCGGGAATGGCTATTATAACTATTCGCCTCTCGCTCTCGAGCCCCAAATAGGGGACAGTACGGAACGCAATGGACATTCGCACCCAGCAAACACGGGTGAAGCCGTGCAGTTGCTGGGGAAGAACAAAAATCGGCGTAAGTAAACATAGGCCTGTACGGGGTTCGAGAGTCAAGAGGAAATGGGGCTGGTTATACGTCTCTTATACTCATATACTCATACTCATAGTATTATTTTACAAGAAAGGCAGTTTATTTTAACGATTGTGACAACTGTAAACTAACTTAAAACTAACTTTAGCCCGTGACTAAAAAGCTGTTGCTAACTTCAGCCCACAAATTGCCAATGTGTATTTGAAAGGTCACTTAGTATCATGTAAAAAGGGTACGATAATGTAAGGGTGGGAGTGGAAAACCGACTTTATTTGATATACAGTGTTGGCCATAATTTTTGAAACCACTGTAAAAAAAAATAACTCTAAAACGCCTTTATTATTATTTATGAAATTTTGGATAAAAATACTTCAACTTATATCTCAGTTTACGTGTTCGAGGGTTTTTCAAGAAAATATTTTTAAAGCCCTTTTATTTAATAATGAAAAAACGTTCGAAACATGACCACTTTTCAGCAAAATAATCAAAAAGGGGCCATTTTTACCGACTCTGAAGCGCTGTATCTTCGTTACTTTTCGTTTAATTGGTACAACATTTTCAGGGTATACTAACAAAAATACGGTCTTTAACAGCATATTTTTTATTTACTTAAAACAAAATTACCCTAAAAGTTTTTTTACTATTAAATAAAAGGAATTTAAAAATACTTTCTCGAAAAACCCTCGAACACGTAAACAAAAGTACATAAAGAATAATAAAGGCGTTTTAGAGTTAGATTTTTTTACAGTGGTTCCAAAAATTATGGCCAACACTGTATGTATAGAATATATCTAATATACATATAATATATTGAATAATTAAAAATTATAATAATTATTTTATTACTATAAAATTATTGTATAGAATTATAATAATTTAATGACATAATTAATTAAAGCATAAGTATAAAATTAATACTACTAAACTTTTAATTTAAAGTTATATTTCCAATAATTTGTAATTAATATGTTTTCTAGTAATACGTGATAAACCTCTTTATTTGAAATAAATTTTACAGTTAAATAATATTAGTAATATTAAAATTTATGTATTTTGCAATTTTTAGATGACAGCACTAAAACCTGGCAATGAGATTCGAGATATGTTCATCAAAATTCCCTTTTACCTAGATTTTAGAATATTCATGTTTAATATAAGTAACCCAGATGGTATTCAAAATGGGGAAAAACCTATAGTCCAACAAGTAGGTCCTTTTTGTTACGAGTAAGCAAAAATAAAGGATGTAATCAGTTTTTTGTATTATAAAAAAACTATTTTTTTAGAGAATGGAAGGTTAAAGTCGGAGTGGAAGATATAGAAGAGGAAGATATGTTAATGTATAATCAAACAGACACTTTTCTTCCAGCCAATTGGCCAGGGTGTGTGGATCCTGATACGATGGTAACAATACCACATCCAATGATATTGGTTAGTATATTTTATAAAAAAAAATATTTAATGGTTTTGAAAAATGTAATTCAATTTATACCATTATTAAAAAATCATTATGTTTTAATTCAAAAAGGGTGGCCACTACTTCTAAAATTTTAAATGGCTTACTAAGGCAAGTAATACCTTAAAAAGTATCACTAAAAATCCAATTATATTCATTCATTTTCAAAATTCTTAAAATTGAAATGCACTTTGTTTTAAATTTAAATAGAAACTTACATACATAAGAAGTTTTTTGTATAAAAACAATGAGAATAACATTGAACCAGCTTCGCAAGTCTTATAAAGACCCAACTCTTATAAAGACCCTGTTGCGTACATTTTACGTTTTACTATCCCAAAAGAAAAAAATCTAAAGGGATCAAATCTGAAGATCTGGCCGGCCAATTCAAAGTTAATCTTTGCCAATCCATTTTCCAGGAAACATTCCGTCTAAAAACTATAACAGGTAGTGCATTGTTTACAAGAGCCCTATCTTGTGGGTTCTTCCAAGTAGCAGTCATTGATTTAAATAATTATTTTAGTAAACTACTTCTCCTAGTAATTCTAAACGCGTTTATCCTGTCAGGTTACCAACCAAACATTCTCCGATAACACCTGCCCGGACATTAAGTCTTCAAGAAGTTTAAGTGTCGACTTACATATAACCTGTGCAACAATTGAATACGTCAATGCAGAAACTGAATATGTCCTACCTATCTAGTTTTGAGATAAATAAGAAAAACTGAACAGAAAGTGGACATATGTTCTGGACATATTCAGTTTCTCTACTATATTAACGCCTTTGTATATTCTAGATTACCGTGACATGTAAAATTTCTACGCCATTCGATCGGGCTCCCTTTACTTATAGTAAATCCATGTTTAACTCAATAGCCCTAAAAAGTGGACATATTCAGTTTCTGCATTGACCTATTCAATTATGGCGTTTGACAGTTGAGTTCAGAAAAAATATAAAGTCGCCAAAAGTTTAAAAGCAAATTCTCATAATTAGCTACTTGTTCAGTCATAGTTTCGCAAAAGTCCTGAACAAAATCGTCCTCATTTAATTTATTGACTTAATGAATTTTGGAGATAGAAAGTTTATGTGAATCAAGTATCCGTTAAATGGTCATTTTAGGAATTTTATTAACCGTAGCTAATTTCCTTGTGCTCAAAGTTAAGTCAGTAACAACTTGTCCTAACATTTCTAACCCAACGTTCCTAACTCGATGGTTTTTATTGAATAAATGCAGCATGATATTCTTACTCAATATTAAAAAAAAATGGTTATAATTTTTTCTGTTGAATGAAACTTAACTAAATTTTACTAAAAAGACTATTTGAAGAATTTGTTTATGATTTTTCTACACGATTTTTTATTTGTACTTATTTGAATAAAAACCAAAGTTGGAAAAATAGTAAGAAAATATAAGATAAAAGGCCATAAATTAAGCATTCAATCAAAGTGGCCACCTCCATAAAGAACGTATAATCTCTTAGGCAAACGCACAGCGCTATGCATCGGTTTCTTACCTTCAGCAAGTAAATAACGACTGGGAATATGGCTGAATCTTCGTTAAAGTCAGAGGTAGGAGAACCGAAAGGGGGTAAAAAAAACTATGGGAGACCATTGTATAATGATGCTGATGGGGCCAGCATACGTTCATCATACTCATACTCAATAGTAAGAAATATAGGGAATAAATTGAATACACTTTTTTTATAGACTAACTGTTAAGAAAACTATTTTTTGTAAACAATATAATATTAAAAAAATAAAATAAAACAAGTACCTATCATAGAAAACAAATTGAAATGTCTTTTTTAGGGTTTGGTAAATGCAGTAACAATCCAAAAACCAGGAGCTCTGTCTTTGCTTAACAAAGCCATTAAAAGTATTTATGAAAATCCATCCAACATTTTTTTAACAGCAAAAGCAAAAGACATCTTATTCGATGGGATTGTAATAAAATGTGGCATAAAGGACTTTGCTGGAAAAGCAATTTGCAGCCAACTTAAAAGCGCGTTGCCAAATTTAAATGAAAACGATCTGATATTTTCATTACTTGGAGCTGTAAGTATTCAGAATATTCATGTTTTTATGCAAGACTAATAATTGTTTAAATATCGTGATGCTTTTAAAGATCTTTCTAGAATTAATCTTAAGTCGTCATTTAGATTATAAATGGTATATGATTATTACTTATCATAGCAATTATGAATAAATTTATTAAGAATATCAAAAATTGTTTTTTATCGTTTATTTTTGAAAATGTTAAAGCCTAATATCAATTCCAACAATACTTATTTATATGTAAATATGTAATTTCGTGGCCCAGCTCAGAGTGTGCAAAATAATGAATTCTCTAATTCTTAACTTTAAATAGGGGGTAAAATACTATTTCATTGATTAATTTTATAAAAGTTATTACAGGTTAATGTTTAGAAATTAACAATCAGAAAATTATTTTATTTTCCCATTCAGCAAGGCTACGAAATAACATATTCCTTTTCGCGACCTATTTTATTCAATAATTTGATTTTAACTACGTACTTAAATTAAATATTTAATATATAAACCTTACTTAGGTAGATGTCATCTTCATTGATTTTTTACAATAAATAAATAAAACTTATATTTTTTTACATTATTCTCAAAACAACCTAACAATATGTTTTTATTTAGAAAAATGGTACTGCTGGAAAAAGGTTTCAGGTTTACAGAGGTGTAAAAAATGCTCATCAGCTGGGCGAAATTGTTAAGTACGATAACCAATCTGTTATTGAAAACTGGCCAACAAAACAGTGCAACGAAATACATGGTACTGATGGTACGATTTTCCCCCCGTTCTTAACTAACGAAGAGGGATTGGTGTCGTTTTCTCCAGATTTATGCAGGTACAATATTATAGGATGTACTAAACAATTTCTTTCTGGGAATTAAATACACACACATTTTGATACATTGCATGATAATTTTTTTACTCTGTTGAAAATCTTTTTTATTTTATTTTAAAATCTAAGACCCTACCTTTATTTTAAAGATCTATACAGGGTGTCCGGGAAAAGGAGGTCAATCCGTTAACCATATATTCCTTGAGTTAAAACAATAAGACTTTCATAATACCATTTTTGAATTTAGAGCTTCATGTTCGATATACAGGGCGACAAAGTTTGAAATTTAAAACTGATTTTTTTTAATAATTCGAGTAATTGATAAGATATTAATTTTAAATTCGGTACACTACTTCAACATAAATAGTTACATTTTTGGAGACCAAAAAAACAAAAAAACAATTGTCAAATAATCAAAATAGGGGGGGTCCAGTACTCACTGACTCCCCCTATTTTTTAGTACGAGCGCCAATGACTTCCAAACAGTATTTTTTTAGGTAATCATTTATTGTTAAAAAAAATTTGTCTCTTATAAAATTTTGATAAAATGATTTGTTTTAGAGATAATTTGTAAAGTATGGGTCAGTCCATATCAAATCAACCAAAGGTTCTTCCCCCACCATCTCCGATTTTGATAATTTTTGGTAAATTTGTTTACCTCACTAAAAAACTCAAAAATCCCATATATGAATTTTTTTCGATAGGTGGCTTTTGTTTTATTGATTTTTGAAAATCAAAAAATTCCGATAAATTTGGGTCTTGCAAGTACTTACAAAAATAGCGATATCTCGTAAACTATTAAAAGTAGAAAGGTGAGTGGTGGCATATTTTAAAGGCCTATTAGAGACCTTTTTTATGATATATCACATGACCTAATTTTTTTTTTTTTATTAAATTTTTTAAATTTGATATGGACTGACCCATACTTTACAAATTATCTCTAAAACAAATCATTTTATCAAAATTTTATAGTAGACAAAAAATGTTTAACAATAAATGATTACCTGAAAAAATACCGTTTGGAAGTCATTGGCGTACGTACTAAAAAATAGGGGGAGTCAGTGAGTACTGGACCCCTCTATTTTGATTATTTGACAATTGTTTTTTGTTTTGTTGGTCTCCAAAAATGTAACTATTTATGTTGAAGTAGTGTACCGAATTAAAACTTAATATCTTATCAATTACTCGAATTATTAAAAAAAATCAGTTTTAAATTTAAAACTTTGTCGCCCTGTATATCGAGCATGAAGCTCTAAATTGAAAAATGGTATTATGAAAGTCTTTGTTTGTTTTAACTCAAGGAATATATGGTTAACGGATTGACCTCCTTTTTCCGGACACCCTGTATATAGACTTAAATTCAAAACTAGTTTCAGTCATAGCATTTCTGTTTAATATTGACATGTATTTCTTATTTCTTTAGTGAGTGTTGTAATATGTATCTTGTGTTTTGAGAATGCACAAGTCCTTTAGCCTGTGTGTGAGTGTGTCAATGTAATCTTAATATGTGTTTAGTTTCTTCATAGATTTAATCTATGGTTTTATTAGTCCCTGATAGGGTAACTTTTTCTTCTTGTGGGGATCCCCTTTGATTAATTTGTTGTTTTTATGGATTTTGTGACTTACTTGGTAATTTATTTATTTGTCTTGCTCAGCTATAATCCCGTGAATGTTAGCGATAAGATTCGGGACGGCTTGGTTTTATTGTTTTTTTTTTGTATTGTTTTGTCACTATTCCCATTTTTTGTATTGTGTTGTTACTATTGTCTTTTTATTAATGTTGCTGTGGATATTTGTCTTAAATTGTTTTTTTCAGTAGGGTTGTTTTTAAGGGGAAACCCGCTCTCATGGTTGTCTAGGTATCTGAACGTGGTTAATGTTGAAAATTTACGTATTGCGGTCAGTTAAGAGTACTTATCGAATGTTGCAGATGATGGCCCCTCCTATTCTTGGTTAGTCTCGTTTGTTCTTAACATAAAATGCTTCCTATTGTCAGGTGGTTCGTCCGCCAGGTATGCTGTCACTTATCACTTCCCACTTTATTACTTCCGTGACCGTAAGGTGGCCTTAATTTCACTGTAGATAAACTGCATTATAGTTTATTTCCACTGTAGGAGTAGTCTATTGTGAGATGTAAAATTTGGGTTCTGATCGAGGTCTCGGTTGCTATAACTCTTACCTTGTCAAGAGTTTGAACGTGACTATTATCTTAAAATTTTATGTTTTCATAAATCAATTTTTGCAAATGCAAACCCTTAGTTAATGTACATACCATTATTAAAAGACATGTCGACATTGTGTGATTATTTTTAGATCTCTAAAAGCGTTTTTTGTGAAACCAGAAAATTACGATGGTATACCCGCAAAAATGTTTACGGCAAATTTAGGCGACAGTTCGACTAATGCCAACGAAAAATGTTACTGCACTACTCCAGAAACGTGTCTGAAAAAAGGTCTGATGGACCTGTTTAAATGCACCGGAGTTCCCATTTATGCCTCGCTGCCTCATTTCCTAGATGCCGATAAAAGTTATCTGGATGGAGTTCAAGGCCTTTCGCCCGATGCAGAGATACACCAAATTAAAATTTTATTTGAGACGGTAGGTGTTGTAAAATAATCCAAAATACTGCATTTTTTTCGTTAAGGTTTAAACTTTGTTATTTTTGTTTTAAAATAATTTAATATTTTCCACAGACTTGGATTAAAAATATTTTGTTTAGTACTATTAATTCGAAATTTTTAAGAGATTTTTAATAAGGTATCACAAAGGGGATGTTGCTTTTTTTAAAAATTGTGTGGCTTAAAAAAAACTTTTGATATCCATTGTAGGTCCAGACTCGTTTTTAAATAGGCACCATGTATACTCTGAATTAAATAATAATAATAATAATAATAATAATAATAATAATAATAATATTTATTGGTCCAAAGATCATATACTATGATATAAGACAAGTCAATACAAAATTTAAAAATATATATAAATACAAAAATTTCTAATTATCATCTTACATTAGCCACTCAAGAACTCATCCACCGAATAATACGCTTTCTCTAGTAGAAACAATTTTAGGTTAGATTTAAATGAATTTAAAGGTTGCATTTTGAGACTGGCTTCCAATTTGTTATACAATAATGCACCAATGTAAACTGGATTCGACTTAAACAGTTCCAATCGATGCAAACTCAATTCTAAATCAAAATAATAATATAATAACAATACGACCAACTATTTTAAATCCTTTTAAAATTTCATTTTTTAAAAATAGTCAAATTGAGATTCAATTTAAATAAAGCTTTAAAATATTGATTAAATGGCAGATGTTGAGATTTGTTTTCGTTTTTTAAAACAATGGTTAAAACGAGCTGATATTGCTTTAAATTCTCCATAAAACCCTGTTTTACTTTATTATGTTTTTTACTTTCATTTACCAGTTATTGATTTTTTAATGAAAATGCTCTTTCTATCAAAAGTTAATTTAGTTTGGTTGATCAAAAAATGTATTTTTTTAAATTTAACTCACGTATACATACTTGACAGGCATATACATTTATTATACACAAATTGTAATTATTTTTTATTAAACTTTTTAGACTACAGGAAGTCCTTTGTATGCGAAAAAGCGACTACAGTTTAATATGCCTTTAAATGCCAATGATAAAGTGGATTTGTTTAAGACTATGCCCAGTTCGGTGTTACCATTATTTTGGATTGAAGAGGTAGGATATACATATAAATAGTGTTATATATTTTTTTTTTGATAAATTGGTGTATAAAAATCTTAAAAGAAAGTCAGATTAAGCACTTATTATTATAATCATTCAGCCGGAATTAAAATTATAGGGCTAACCAATAAGGATGTCCAAACTTTTAAAAATCAATGATAAATTTGTTTTGACTTTAGTAGTGTTTCAACCTAAATCATTTTAATCCACCATAATGTTTAAAAATGAATATTGAAGTTCTGGTTGTGTTCGACCCACTCGAGCACTTTGTGCAGAAAATAGTATTCTCTGGCGAGGCTCATTTATGGCTTTATAACTGATAATAAGCCAAATTACGGTTATTGTAGTGTATTCAATCTACAAGTAATCCATGTAGATAATTAAGCATAAATGTGTGAATTATGAGAGCATGGCATCTTCGATCCTAATTTTTTTAATGAGGAAGTTACCCTAAATAGAAAACCAGTGTTTTTCACAAAAATTTATGATATTGATAATACAATAAGTTGGTAATACTTGCCACAATGTTGACATAATAATGAACTTATTGCGCAAAAAGTTATACAGGTAAGATTGTAAGCTTGTGTATTGGATTATTTTTTGTGGATAAACAAAATTACAAGTTAACAGCTACAATCCTCGGTATCAGATGTAAATAAATACTTCTGAACCTGTCTTGCTTGTAACAAAATCAATCTTAAAAGTCGAAATAAAAAAAAACTTATAAAAAAACAAGGAAGATGGAGTTAACCTTAGTTTATGCCCTCAGACCAAAACTGTAATTCCTAGAGCTATTTCGTCAAAACCTTTCTGACCTTGTCAAAATCATAACAAGACACTGTAGACTAAACAATTACCTATGCACGCTTTTTTACAAAGCTTGTAACTGGGGGGAAGGGAGTGTAATCCACCTGGTTTTCTTAAATTCATAAAATCCACCATAGGTAAAGAACCAACCAACATCTATCTCTCCTGCCGCCTTTAAGAATTTCTTTAGGAAGCTCAGATGGCTGGAAAACGTTTGATCAATCTAGGAAAAATAGACCCCAAAGGTACTACAAAAGGCCAACTGTAGAATGAAGTCATGAAGTGGTTAAATACAATTTTGTATGCACTCATTACAATGCATAAAAAGATGTGGTGGCCACTGGAATGAAATTGTGTTTAAACATTAAACATTGACAATATTTTTGTATCCAATCAAAATAGTTTAATTTACTTTTAAAGTTGGGATGTTCTTATTGATATTATCGATATCGCGATTTGCCGATGCAAAACAGAATAGAGTAAAAACACGTCAAGTGGACCCCCCATTTTCCACTTGATCATCGAATTTGAATGTGAGTATTTTTTCATAAAGTAGTCACCATGAACAAATAATCCCCCGCTCAGTTTTTTAAAATTTTAATTTTAACAACAATTTTTTTTTAATTGAAAATTTTTACTACTTTTAGTTAAAAAATTAATAATGAAAAAACTATTGGTGATTTTTTAATGAAATTTTCAGGAGTTATAGTTCAATACTTGTACTTTAAGAAAATATGTATGAATTTGAATTATTTTTTTTTGCATATTGTTAATTCACTTTTAAGTTAACAAATGAAAATTTTAATGACTTCTCCCTCAAAAAATGAAAAAATTTTTGTTCAGTATTTTGCAATAAACATTCAAGTAACGAAATCCGCAAAAAAATTTGACTGATCGCGATTAGATTAAGCAAAAAAAATTTTTTATGACGGGCGGTCAGCGCTGCCGGTATAGCGAGCTGCCGCGCGTCATTGACTTACCTTTAGATTTACTCTGTAATTATAAATAAAAAATAATACTTAATGTTTTAATTAAAAATATCGTTATTTTATGATTAATTTTATTTAAACAAATGACAGAGATAATAAATTATATATTTTTTTATAAATAAAAAATAGAGATAATAAATTCTAGCAGTATTCTGCTATTTATTTTCATTTATTGTTTTTAAAAAACTTAACGAATCATAATTATTTTAGTTTTTTTTTAAATATATTGTTAATTTAATAAAAAAAACAAAAAATTTTATCAGTTACCCAACGTTGGTTAAACTGGTTATAACCAATATCAGTAAATAAATATTTGTGACAATCTTGTCAAACGTCAAACGTCTTGACGTTTTATTTAATAACTTTGTATTAAATCGTTTTTATTGTTCTAAATTTAATTAGTTTCTTCCGAATTTGTTTAAAATTTTATTACTGTATTGAAGTTTATTGGTGTTCGTAATTTTGTTAATACTTAATATTTAATTAGTCATGAGCCGCGTAAATAAATGCTGCAAATAAATAATGAAATTGAAATTGATCCAAAAGAGCAATAAACTTCAATACAGTAATAAAATTTTAAACAAATTCGGAAGAAACTAATTAAATTTAGAACAATAAAAACGATTTAATACAAAGTTATTAAATAAAACGTCAAGACGTTTGACGTTTGACAAGATTGTTACAAAATATTTATTTACTGATATTGGTTATAACCAGTTTAACCAACGTTGGGTAACTGATAACATTTTTTGTTTTTTTTTATTAAATTAACAATATATTTTAAAAAAAACTAAAATAATTATGATTCATTAAGTTTTTTAAAAACAATAAATGAAAATAAATAGCAGAATACTGCTAGAATTTATTATCTCTATTTTTTATTTATAAAAAAATATATAATTTATTATCTCTGTCATTTGTTTAAATAAAATTAATCATAAAATAACGATATTTTTAATTAAAAGATTAAGTAATATTCCTTATTTATAATTACAGAGTAAATCTAAAGGTAAGTCAATGGCGCGTGGCAGCGCGCAATACCGGCAGCGCTGACCGCCCGTCAAAAAAAAATTTTTTTTGCTTAATCTAATCGCGATCAGTCAAATTTTTTTGCGGATTTCGTTACTTGAATGTTTATTGTTTAATACTGAACAAAAAAATTTTCATTTTTTGAGGGAGAAGTCATTAAAATTTTTATTTGTTAACTTAAAAGTGAATTAACAATATGCAAAAAAAAAAATAATTCAAATTCATACATATTTTCTTAAAGTACAAGTATTGAACTATAACTCCTGAAAATTTCATTAAAAAATCACCAATAGTTTTTTCATTATTAATTTTTTAACTAAAAGTAGTAAAAATTTTCAATTAAAAAAAAATTGTTGTTAAAATTAAAATTTTAAAAAACTGAGCGGGGGATTATTTGTTCATGGTGACTACTTTATGAAAAAATACTCACATTCAAATTCGATGATCAAGTGGAAAATGGGGGGTCCACTTGACGTGTTTTTACTCAATATTTAAATATTTTGAACATTTTGAAAATTGATATTAATAAACCCTTTTAGAATTTTTTTAAACTATATTTAATAAAGCATTTTTAATTACCCTAATGTCAATTAGGACCTTTTATGTTGTTTTATGGCCGTACTTAAGACACTAAGGAAATAAGATATTATCTAATTTTCATTAAGTAAAATTTAACTTAGTTCTGGGTAAATAATTATTCTCGGAATTAAAGTAATAATAAAGTAGCCGTAGCTCACCCAAAATTAACATGGGTTATTATTAATATTACAGCATGTGCTAGTTAAATCAAATTTGGAATTTCTACTGTTCAAATTTTCAATTAAATTATACTTTAAAATAATTAATAACTTGTGGTAACATACATGAGTATGTTAGTCGCCTGGCGGCTCGAGATTAATACCCTGCAGTATATTCCGTATAATGAAATAATATTAATATAATACTAAATTATTTTGTTGCTTTATCCAGATTTATTTTGATGTATACCACATGAATCACCCAGGGAATTAATTGAAATATCGTATTAGAAAAAAATATAGACTTTAAAATTAAATTGTCACTTCCTTAAAATGAATAGGTGAAAATTGACTATTTCTCATTGCGAAAAAGCAGTCACCAATAATTTTCTTCAACAGCAATAGGTTTTCCGGACATTTAGCAGTCAATTCCGATGTAAAATTGTCCGCTGAATCCAATAATGTCAAAAGTTATAAAAGTAGAACAGTTTTTGAGATATAGGCAATTTTCCATATAATATGGAATTTTGACTATATTTTTGTATTCAGCAAGTTAAACAATAATAAATAAATAATGCCAAACTTAAAATAATTGGATCATTTATGTTAACAAGTAAAATATTTAAAGAATATAATTTTTGTTTTAATTTTAAACATTGATAAGAATTTTACTTTAAAAACAGAAAAAAGTTAGCGCCCTTGATTTTGTTGATTTTAAAATTTTAAAACTTCTTATCGAGATGAAGTTTCGTACACATAATAATTTAAATTATAAAAACTTTAGTCAATAAACTTTCCCGTAGGGCAACAACGTTTTTAATCGGGGCCTTGTTTAATTAATTTTATGTTGAATAATTTTCTTATTGGTCATTTGATCTAAAGGAAGTATCTTTTGAACAAAACTTGCTAGTACGATGGGCTTGAGCATAATCCCGAATTGTTACTAAGGCCGGCTTAAGCACAATTCTGAGCGCGCGGAATTGTGCTTAATCCCGCCTGAGCTACTTAACCCTTAATAATATGATTTGCCTAATTTAAAACACATGGTCTAGTGGTCACTATTTTTTTTTCTCAAAAATACTTCATTTTATAAAAATAGCTTTTTTATTGTCTATTAACTTAACACACATAACCAATTTGGTCGATGAACGATGGACGTGTCTGTAGCCACTACGTTTTTTATAACCCTTTATGTATTAAATTTTTCTTGTATTTTCAGTATCTTACCACCAATTTTGCTAGGTATAGGTTTTAATAAATAAATCATTTATTAATCCATAACCTTTACAGATATGGGACAAGTCATAAAAAACAAATTAATAATTATAAAAAAAAAAAAATAGTGACATAAAAAGAAGAGGAAAACTCTTATTATAAAACTTAAAATTAAACCTTAAATATTCATTTAAATCGTAAAAACAACATTCAATTAGAATATTTTTTATTTCACGTTTGAATGATTGCAACTTGCGAATGCTTTTTAAATAATCCGGTATATTATTATATAAAACAGTACCAATATAGTAAGGATTTTTTTCAAACAAAGTAAAATTATGAATACAATGTTCTAAATGATGACCAAAACGTTTAATGATCTAAATTGACTTATGTTATTGTGAACAAAAGATAAAATTTCAAAAATATATAAGGAAGGAAAAGTACATCTTATTGCTCTTTTTTGCAATCGTAACACACGATTTACGGAGGAGCTATTTCCCCATAAAATAACACCATATCGTAAAGACGATTCAAAATTTGAATGATAAAAACAGAAGGCTGCACCCTACTTACTATTTGATTAAGTCGTTTTAAAGCAAAACAATAACCTGATAACCTTTTACAAACAATGTCAACATGCTGGTAGAATCTTAATGACAAGTCAAGTGTTATGCCAAGAAGTTTAAAATTGGTTACCTGTTCAATACTTTTGTTATTTAAACTTATCAAGGAACTAGAAGTATATTGGTTTGCAGTAGAAAAAAATTGCATTATATAAGTTTTTTCCTGATTAAAAACGAGTTTATTTGCACCTAGATATGACGCTATATTTTCCAAATTAAGTTGTAGTTCTTTAGCCCTAGTGTCAGGATTTTTATTTCTTGTAACAACTGTTATATCATCTGCAAAACATACGAACTTACCCTGTGGGTACTACCTTTTTACTTAAAAATAAGGGAAAATTGTAAATAAAACGCAAATCGTTGTTTTTTGTCTTCTTTAAAGTAAACCTCATTAAAAGCAATACACAAATGTATATCAGCACTAAAACGGTTTGAGTTGGTTTTTAGCTTCTTTAAAGCATTTTAATTCTTAAAACAGCGACAATTACTATGAATTTTACTACAAAATAGATTACCTACGAAGAGATTTTGCTAGTATGATTGGTCAAATAGGTGCGCTGTTTTAATTTACACTTTCTTACTTCGCAAAAGCAGATCAACTTAAATGAGAATAATTAGCAAACTTTCTGACAAATCTTGTTTCACGTGTTTTAAATTACAATTTTCCAGTGCTTTTGGAAGGAAAGGTAAACATCAAATTTAAATTAAATTTTGTTTAGGGCGTTGAGCTTAACAACACCTTCACCAAACCACTAAAGGACCTCTTCAAAATAAAAAAGATTGTCAAAATCGGTACATGGTTGGTAATGGTGGTAAGTGTTGTACTGATGGCTGGGGCAGCATACGTTTACTTTAGCAAATCTGGATCGGCCAACGTAACTCCTGTCGAAAAATCTGATACACCAGACAACGTTAAAAATATGATACACATGAACATGAACTATGGGATGAATGATGAAGGACACGTAAATCCAAACATGACGAATGGAGATCCTGATAAATATTAAGTTTGTTTTAAGACTTATAAATATTGTTATTTAACTTGATTTTACTGTTTATTAAAAAAAGTATACATATATCCAAATTGGTAACTATCGAAGAATATGTATAAAATGTAGATATGTATTTTATACAAACACTTATTAAACAGTAGATTAATACCAAAGTTAGTCAATTGTTTAACTAATTATGTAAGTAGTAGTGTTAATAAAAAATAATGAAACATAATTTTATACAAAAATATTTTTTTATAAAATAAATATTTTCAATATACATTCAATATGGCTGTTGTTAAAATGTTAAAAAAAAATCTTATAAAGCATTAAAAGATAGTAGTTGTATAAGGGTATAAAAAACTTAATTAAGAAAAAGTTTATTTGTTATTTAAGGTATCTTATTGTATTTCTTTTACTAAAATTAATTAAACTTAATTAAACTTAATATGCTAATAATACTATTTTTGGAATTTAATAAGAGAGAGTACATAACAAAAATAGTAATATGGTTTATTTTAAACTTCTTGTATATTTTAAGCATGCCAAATCGCACCCGTTTATCCTATCACAACACCTGTACCTGTTTAAGGAAAAAAAGCACTCTATGAACTTATTGGCTACTTTTTTTTTTCGTAAAGTTTAACAAAACGTTCTCTTGGTTTAAAAAGCAAACTTATTATCAAATAAAAAATCAAACAAATATAATAATAATGTCGATAAACCTATCGTAACTCAGACCCAAAATTCATGTTGACTAGTGACTTTTATTTGCATCTGACAAATTATTTATTTATCTCTTTTCCCCACCCCAATATACAAGCTGTCGCAAAAGTCCTCACCCAATTTCCTAAGGCTATGTTTCTGTTTGCAAATAATGTTTATTTAAACCTTTATTTTTTTCTCTTGTGTCCATAAAAAATACCGGCCAAGTGGCCGCATTTAGAATTGATGCACATTAGAGTATTAATAAAAAGAACATTGAATAGGAAACGACAAATTAATCACCTGAATATCCTAAGTATCCTGCATAGTTTGTAGTATATCCTGCTATCTAATGACCATTGTAATTTATTAGTACACGATGGCCAAATGCAACAGATTTGTTTTAACCAAGAGTCAGGGATTAGTCAGAGCCAGCAAATGTCTCACAAGTATTTAGAAACTATTTCGTGATTATTTGGCAAGTTTGATTTTAAGACTTGATGAATTTATTTGATATAACTAGATATTAATTAATTATGTTTAATTCATAGTATTTAAATGTAATTTTGACTTTTTTCCCCTCCTTAGGGCCGGTTTAAAAATCTCTGGTTAAGTTCCAGTTAGTCCATCTGACAGTTAAATTCCTAATTAATCGTTGTGAGAATGGTACCTATGGAATCTACCAGGTAACTAACTGCAACTTTAACTGGACATTGATAAACCGGCCCTATGTTATATATTTTTTATTTAGACATTTTAAAAAAAAATAATTTTTGGGATAGCCAATTTAATTAGTTCTTTAGTTTAATTTATATATAACTAGATCTTAGGAGTTTATTTTAGAATTTATTATACTGATAGTACCTATATTTTTATTTTAAAAAATAGTGTTGTTATTTAAATGTCAGGACCTAACTAGAAGTCTGAAATACAATTTTTAAATGTTTAATAAAAAATTATTTGTTATTTTGGTTTTAAATCCTTATTTATTCAATTAATTAAACTATATCAATAATTATAATTTATAATATGTGATCAGTGGCGTAATAAGCACCCCCGCAGACCCCGCACCGCGGGGGGGCCCAGACGGTCAGGGGGCCCAAGGCGTTCTTTTTCGAAACTAAAAATAGTGAAAACATATCTTCGTAACACTATGGGAAAACAACGTCTTTGTAATTTATCAATTATTAGTATTGAACATGAGTTTATTAAGACATTAAACATTGACAATATTATAACGGAATTTGCAAAAAAAACTCTAGAAGATCAGACCGTTTTTTGTAGTAAATCTATAAATACTTAGACAATCGCATTTTGTGTTTGTTTTTAATTTTTTTTTAATTTAACTTCTTTAAGACTGTCTACAATATGTTTTTAATTTTTTTTCAAGACTGTTTAAACTTGGTATGTAGATATGTAGTAGGGTGAGCCAAAAAAACTAACCTATCGGATTTATGGGTTAAAATGAACCTACATACCGAGCAAAAAATTTCCCTGCAAGGCAAAATTTTTTGCTCAATTTTAAAAGGTGTCGGTGAGCATTCTAAGTTTTCCATTGAAATAACACGTAAAAAAATCTTTTTTTATTAAAAAGACTTTAACTTTTAAACCGTTTGAGATAAAATTTTTTATGTTGCGGATTCTTGTAGAGCATAAAATTTCCCAAAAAATCTATACCAGGATTATTTTTTTTAATTCAAAAATTCGTATGTTTGAAAGCTTTGAAAAGTGTAAAAAATCACTAAAACTGCAGTTTCAATGGAAAACTTAAAATGCTCACCGACACCTTTTAAAATTGAGCAAAAAATTTTGCCTTGCAGGGAAATTTTTTGCTTGGTATGTAGGTTCATTTTAACCCATAAATCCGATAGGTTAGTTTTTTTGGCTCACCCTAATATGTAGGTAAACATTTTTTAAATTATTATTATTTTTAAATTGTTATTATTGCTGATGTAATAGTATAATACTGCCGTTCTAAGAAAGGCAAAATTTGGTAATAAGAACAGAAAATGTTTAGGTAATTATTATTTAAATATTTTTTTAAAAGAATCTTAATAAGATATTATATATTATAGAATTACGAAAATGATCCTGCATATAAAAAGGTATATATTTAGAATAAGATATTTTTAAACCAAAATTAATTAAATATTTTATGTTTTACTACCAAAAATTGCAGATACAGCAATTTTTCTTACCTAATCCTTTTTTATTTGCTTATCGTATGCCTGTGTATCGTATACACGCTATACCTACCTGTCAAAAATTTTAATTTAAAAAATATTATGTATATAATGTAGGTTTAAAAGTACTATGATAAACTATTTTAAAAATTACCTATTTAATAAATTTTTAATTATTGTAAAGAGGGCCCATTAAAATCGTTTGCAGGGGGGCCCACTCAGAATTTGTTACGCCACTGTATGTGATGTGAAAAAAATTCGTCCGAAACTGTTGAATAAGAAAAAACGATTTAAAGTAAAAGGTTTGTTTAATAATGAGACACCTAAAATTAAGGTTTTAAAATTGTTTTGATGTAAGTTAAACATGTTTTATCATAAGCTTGGCGAATATAGCAACTCTCCGAGGGATTAAAAGATAATTTGATTACCTGTGTGCAGAGCTGTAAAGTAAAAATCGGGGTCCAGGAAGTCCATTTTATGTTTATATAATATATATTTTTTATTTGTGACGGCACAGGGGAATAGTCCACTGAAAAAAATAAGCTGTTGAAACAACAAAAAAAATATTAATTCAACTCTTTATGCACTTTAAATACAAGCAATGGTTTTTGCATGTTTACTTAACCATCTAAAAATGTCAAATTGTATTGTTTAATTGAACAACAAATCGTCACCCTAATATAACAAGGTTGTATGTTAAAAACCCGAAAAATTTGAGTTTGTGCTTCTACAAGATTTTATGTAATCCACCCTTGACATACAACTTGAAAATAACTCTATATATATGTATACATAGAATATACATTCTATAGAATTATTTTTAAGTGGCATGTGAAGCGTAGGCCACGTATAATCCTGTAGAAAAATAGACTTAAATTTTTCGTTTTTTTAAACATACAACCTTGTTATATTAGGGTGACGAAATATTAGTCAAATGAACAAAATGAGAATATTTGTTCTAATCTGCTAATCTAGTTAATTAAATATTCTTGATATGTCGGCGTAATATAACGAAAATGTTTGTGCTTACAATTTTAAGATGTTGAAATGTCCAGGTATCCTTTTTAGCATATTCAATTAACACCAATAAAATATTAAATTAAAATAATTTGCGGTAATGTTGGGTTAATTAAATTATGGAAATAATATAAAGAGAAAGAATTGAACCTCCCTCGCCAGAGTTTTTGTTTTGAATGCGTTCCATCTACTTCAAATACCTACCGACAGACAGCTGATTCGACTATTTGGGGTTTTATCAGTGTCAGGCAATTTGGTGTAGTGAAAGTTCCACTGTGGAACATACCTAAAACAAACGGCTACCCTCGGTGGTGTAGTAGTTAGCACTGCGGACTACAAGCCGAGAGGTCGTGGGTTCGAATCCCACCAGGGGTATGGTTGTTTATTTGTGTTTGTCATTGTGTATTTCTGTAATTGGGCCTGGTGCCTGTTGAAAGCACATTAAAAATAATAATAAAAAAAAAAATAAAAGAAATATACTCCTATCGTAAGCCAACTAAGGCGAGATGTAAGAACATCACGTTATCAACACCGTCTAATGACGTGGCGTGGGTGTTCGAAGCGCCCTTCACGGCAATTTTATGAATGCAAAATTAACAAATTTTAAAGCAACATTTACAATTTGTTAAATGAAAAAATTTAATGTTTTGGATTTAAAGAGCAACTAAACGTTAATTTAATAGTTTTTTAGGTAATCCTAAAAATTTTAGTATTTGATTCAACCAATTCCAGCTAATAAATCAAAATAGGATTATAATTAGTTTATGTTAAATAATTATTTTCACTGTCAAATGAACAAATAAACTTTGACAAACTCTGACTATTGCTTTGACACCAAATATAGATTAATTTTAATTAATTTTTTTATGAAACAACATTTTCGTTGGGCCTGCCTGTCCGTTCACTTTTTCCTAATATTTAAGGATTATTGATTTTAATATTAATATTTGTGCAATTGTTTACATTGGAATAAGTTCAATTGATTAAAGAATATATATATAATGAAATTGGAGCAATGGGTTAAACTTGTTTAAAACTAAATTATAGTATAATATTTAACAAGTTTTAATTAAGCACTAACGAAGCTTGTCTGGAGAAATTTATAATACGGGTTGCATACCTACACTAAAAAAAAAATAAGCGGTCAGCGGAACCCATAGTTATGGTTAAATAGGCGCCAACCAGTAGAACCTTTGTTGCTACCATTACAGAATGGTAATAATTGTTACGAATTGACAATGCAGCAAAGTGATCGTTACCACTACTGCTCTAATTAAATTTTACTACTACATGTTGTTTAACCATTTTATTAAAAACCTTTTACCACTACACTCTCTTAAAACTTACGACTACATATTGGTATATGGTACGCTTAGTTTATTATTTCGGCTACTTTAGAGAATAGTTTTTAAAACAGGATATAATAGTAAGGTAAGTAATATTGATTGCACTTACCCTTATAATTAGATTTTCCCAACAGCGTGGTAAGGTACTAAATAAATGGCAATTGTATTTAAAAAAAATCTTTATTAAAAAAAAAATTATTTATATAAATTTCCACAAAAATAAAAGCTATAGCTATATATATAAGAACTACAAAAATGATGAAAGGCTTTGTGTCGAAAATTTACAAAAATAATGGAATTATAGGGTGTTATTGTGTACTAAAACCGGCGTTTGTGTCATAAGGCCTGAAAGTTGGTACATAATTACATATCTATAAGTTATATGTGTAGGTAATCTCTAAAAATGAATTAGCCAAAAATGACTACTTACTTCAGTTATTAGAGGCTGATTTTTCACTTATACCACGGTTAACCATAGCCAATTCTTATGTAAAGTTCTGCCGTGCTAAGCTAAACCCCCGTATCTGCAATATTCAGGCCGATTCACTAACTTAGTTGCTAAGAAAGCCCTTAAATCAACGACTTTTTTATTTTTTAATTTAATTTTTTTTTAATTTAATTTGGTAAACACTGTAATAAAATCTTTTTTAATCTATAAAAAAAATGAACATCTGATGTTATCCTTTCAAAGGAATATGCATACATGGCTTTTTTAAGATTCCAAGTCGAGCAAGCTGAATTTATCCTTTGAGTTTAAAATACGAGTGTTTGAATAGGAAAATGTTTAAGACAAAAGAAATAATATCAAAGGACACTTAGGAAATAAGTACGCCACATTTTCTTTAAGTTTAAAAATATGTAGAGTTATATTAAAAGTTTTAAGAACTATTGTAACCACCTTCTTTATGTATGTCGTGTTGATTTTTGTCTATTTTGTAATATTTTCTGAAATTTTAATAACTTTGCTTTTGGTCAATATTTCCTAATTTTATTTAATAGTTTTTGGCTGGGGACCCCCTTGGGACGCTTTTTCGTACGCCCCCTTGTCTTTGGAGCCACAAAACTGTGGTTGCGTATTTTTTTTTTAAATATTAACCCGTAAGGAATTACATTCAATTTAGAAACTTTTGTCTCTTGAAATTTTTTTGTAAAACGTAATGTTTTCGATAAAAATGGCAAAATGTGATCGAATGCATATCGACATTTGTATGAAATTCTTACTGGTTAGTCGTAGGTGGCTGGCGTTCGCAAGTGACAAACAAATTAATTTTTTAACAGTAAGCATTGATCAGTTGTCAGATTATCATCTTTTCTGTTTCTCTCGAAAAAAGTGGTGAAATTTTCCGTGCGACTTAAAGTCCAAATGCACCTGATTTACGGAGAGGCCCATGGAAATACCATTCGATGTTTTCGCGTGTGCAACTTATGGAGACGGGTTCTGTAAGAAGGCCCAATGCAGGAAGACGTTAAGAATAATAAACATAAAAACCATTTTATTACATTACCCAATTGTTTTGTGAAGTTCGGTTATTAAAATTAAATTTAATCAATTTCGTAAAACGTCCTCAGTGTGAACCTTTTTCTTTAGCCCAGGACCGCAAAGGTTTTGAAAAATGTTGACGTACTTTCTCATAAATGTTGGGTATCTGTCTAATTTCTTCAGCCGCGGCAAGGATTCGTTCTTGTAATTGTTCGCGAGTTCTAAATGGTACAGCATAGACGCGATACTTCATGGCTCCCCAGAAACAAAAGTCCATAGCTTTTAAACCTGGACGACGGGGTGGCCAAGCTAAATTGGGGGAATTGTTACCGATCCAACGTCCTGAAAAATTTTCATTCAGCCACTCAGTTACGAACCGCTCCCGGTGTGGTGGGGAACCACCGTGCATAAAACATAAATTTTGTCTAATATCGAGGAAAACATCTTCCATAAAAATTGGTAGTTCATGTTCCAAAAGATGAAGGTAGGTTTCAGCATTTAATCGAGGGGGCAAGAAATTTGGACAGATGATGAAATCTCCGACGATTCCAGCCCAGCAATCAATTGAAAATTTATCTTGCTAATGAGTCTGTCTTATGACGTGTGGATTTGCCCATGGGCAGTAATGAAGGTTATGTAGATTTATTATACAATGTTTTGGAAAGCACGCCTCATCGATACAAAAAAATAGTTTCAGAAATTCAGGATTTCGGTTATGAACCCAAAAATCGGTTATGAACCCAAAAATCAAAATATTTTTACTTCTTGCCCCGCACTTCACTAGCTTAATCCAAATGAAGAAATAAATTACAGTCCCTGTAAACATAAGTTATATTTTTTATTAATGGTTTACGTAGTCTCTAAAAATGAATTAGTCAAAAATGACTAATTACTACAGTTATTAGTGGCTGTTTTTTCACTTGTACCATGGTTTGGTATCCCAAAATTTAACAGCCAATTCTTATGTAAAATTGTCCCCTGAATCCGAAAATAATGTCTAAAATTATGAAGATCTTGAGTCAATTCCATTATATGCCTTTATTGATAGAAGAATTAATCAGTCAGAGGTAATAGTATTGTTTTTATTCGTTTTATTAAAATGTTATCAATACCTACCATATTTTTTTATTTGAAAGATTTTGTATAATTTTTTATAGTTTACTTTGATTTAAAGGAAAATATGCCATGGTCTGGGTAAAATTATCACAAACAGTACAATCTGTTTCAGAGTTAATACCATATATGGTATTTATAGGGGAAGTAATGCATTATCTGCTACATTTGAAAAATACTCACCGAAAATATTAGCAACTTGTTCCTTATTATTTACCAGATTGTTTTAATTCATTAAATTAAATTTTGTTTTTATGTGATTTTGTCTCCCTTTATTTTCATTAATTACTTGTCATTTTTTCTTATAGCCTTTTTTCGACAGATTGACTGAACTTTCACTTCCACTTCATATTCATACCTAATATCTGCATTAATATTTAAACTGCTCGTCCACACTTAATAATTAATATATCATTAAGAGAGCTTCTGTAATTTACGGGCCATCACCAATAATCAAAACCTTGTTAATTAAACATTCAAATACAAACCCTTTAAATTAATTCTGGAAATAAATACGAGGTTAGCTAATATTTAATAAATATATTTATAAATATTATTTATATAAGTTTCCTTGTAAAAATATTTAATTTACAGCTACATTTAGATCTTTATTTAAAACTAAGTGTGAACGAATAGAAACGTTTTTTCTAATGTTTTTCCTGTCATATTTAAACTGCAGTTCAAACCAAAATTATATATTCACAAAATATTAATTTTTTAATTAAAAAATTTAATGTGTAAATATAGAACTTTTATATTTTAAGTATTTGTAGCAAATAGCAAAACTTAAGTTAATTTATAGTTTAAGTGTCAGAATCGAGATTTAAACAAAATTTCGCTCCAATATGCTAATTTATTAGTAAAAAAATAAATAAGGCTAAACCCATTAAAGCTTAACCTTGCTTGCTGATAGTTTAATGATAAATAAATTAATAAACTACCCCATTATGAGTAAAGCGCTTTTATCGATGAGTACGCTATTTAACCTTAACCTTTTTACAAAAGCAAAACCAAATATTAAGTCTCTATTAAATTAGCACTAATAATACCATAATTAATGACAGCTGAAATTGACCTTGACGGCGAAAGCATCCAAGTAAAGTTTATCCCCTCCAGTTTAATCAGATGTAGTAAGCATTTGTTGTATTTGAACTTCATTTTTACCCCGGACTTTCAAGTGGCATTGAATGTCAAGTGCAGTTTGACATAATGAAGCTCGATCCTAAGAAAATAGCTTTTGGAGGGGGGGCTTTGTTCTGCTTTTGTGTTGGTTTTGGGTATTATGGGTTCGATAAAGTTTTGAAATTTGGAGTTAGAGATGTAAGTAGTTTTATTTTTGAACAACATGGGAGGAAAATATTATATAATTTATTAATGTTTTGTTTACGGCCTTACATACATTTTGCATACCAGTTATTGGTCAATAATATACCTAACGTTGAAACAATTCCCAGAGAGCAGATTATTATTATTATTATTATTATTATTATTATTATTATTATTATTATTATTATTTTAAACAATATTAATAATAATAAGTCTTTATTTATTATTGACCCCAAATTTAGTTTTAAAAACTGGTGCCATACAAAATACATATCACAAAAAAGAAACAAAATATTTCTAACTTTAATTATAACAAAAATAATATTTTATATAAAAAAGTTATACTTTTAACCTAAAAGAATATTTTATGATTAACAATTAATTAGAGGTTTATCACAATTATTAGCACAAAAGTTTACCTAATTTCTCTAAAAAGTTCTTTGTAGTATTTATCTGTACAGTTAAAAAAATAGTAAAAGGTACACTTTAACCATGCCTAATAAAAACGTTTAAAATGTCCGAAAAATTTTAAACTGTCTAAATAATCCAAACTTTTAAAATAAAACTAAACTTTTGAAAAATGTCCTAAGAATGGGTATCTAAAATCATCCAAAATAATACAATTTTGAGGTTAGAATTTTATTCTGAAATACCCCAAAACTATCTAAAATGTTACAAACTGTGTAACAATGTTAAATGTAAAACCAAATCTTTTATGGACCAAAATGATTAAAAAATGTTTTAAAACAATCTAAAATAACATAAGCTAAATTAAAACTGTTTAAAATTACCAAAAACTGCTTTTAAATTATTAATTGACACGTGTAAACACACGTGTAAGTACACTATTAAAGTAAAACTTCTGAAGGAGATTATAGGAATCGAGTTTTAAAGTTATGATTGGAGTTGTGTTGTTACAATCATTGATTTACATATTTTATTTACTGTTACAAATTTATACAAATTTCGCCAGTAACTGATTAATTACTACCTAATTACAGAATAGTTACCAACTAGTTACTGACCAGTTACAAATTTCTAAAAAAGTTTAATAAAATGAAAAATTGCATTACTTTAGTTTTACTGTACCTACCTAGCAAAATAAAAAAACTAATTGTTTGACTTTCTTTACTCTCAAAATTAGTAATTTTATTCCCGTTCAAGTAAAAAAAATTATAACATTCAAATATCTCATAATAATAATGCAGTTTTCGTTTATGATTGTCAATATTGTTTGGATTTAGTAGAATTTTTTATGGGTTTTCGCGTATTCAGCATTATGATTTACATACATTTTAATTTTAAAAGCTTTTGGTAAATTTATGCATTTTTAATACCAGCATTTAAATCTGCAGTTTAGCAGTTTTAGTGCTTCGATGTTCTTAAATTTAATATAAAATGAAATTGCATTTTATATAACGTTTAAGAATATATATTTTTTGATGATAAATAATAACTTTAAACCTCCTCTTTTAGGATTTCATTAAAGAAATAATTGTTCCGTTATCAAAAATAAAGTATAATAAAGTTATAATTTCAATTTGAACAATTCATCCCAGAAGGCTTAGTTTTAATCTAAATAAAAGTTCATTTTATTAAAAAAATATTTTTTTGAATATTTCAAACATTATTGTTTAATTTAGTAAAATATAAAATTTCAGCGAAAGCATTGGGGCAGTTGCTTCCCACTGTAAAATTAAAACACCATACAATTAAGGCTCATTTAAATATTTAAACAAAAATGTTGTTTTAATTAGAAGGATCGATGTAAACAATAAATAACACTGTTATTTGTAAACAAATGTTTTTGTTTAATAATATAAATAAATATAATACAAAAATGTCTTCATTGAGTAAATTATAAGAATGTATGGCTGGTCCATCGGCATCGCCTTACACTGATCTCCCAGCGTTGTTTTTTACCAACTTTCAGTTCTCATACGTATCCCGCAACTGCATAGGAGGTCTTGACAGTTTCGATGGTTAAGGCCCCTACCGGAATATTGTCGCCGGGCAGGGCCATACGCCCGATTTAGGCTAGTGGAGTGCGGGACAAGGAAAGAAAACCTTTTGGTTTTTAGCTAAGTTCAATCCGGAATCCCTCTAAATCAGGGATTTAGTAATTTTCCCATTCAATTGGGTTTCATAAATGGAGTTTTGGTGGTTAGTTCGATGCTTGGACCTATCCTTAATGGTCTTGAAATACTATCTGTTCGTTTGCGTTTGTGTGCTGAAAGTTCGGGAACTGCAATTAACAATTGTTTGCCCCACTGTGCGAAACCGTTTCTTTAGTCGTTTTAGTAGTTTTTTTCTTCTTTATAACGAATTATGATAAAATTATCAAAAAGGTAAGTTAGTAGATACATATTATTTGTTCCACTGTGCGTAACCCTTAGCTTTATTTCAGTGGTGTGTTGACATGTTTATTGTGGATGACTAGGTGACTGCACTTGACTTTTTGTTTATATTATGTTAAAGTCTATTGCGTATCATGGCTGTTTGATTAGTTTTGGTTTTGTACCGATTTATACGAATAATTACGTTTGCTGTCCTGTGGAATTTTTTTTTCTTGTTTGGCTGTTTTGTTTTCCTAGTTTAGATGCGTTACAGAAGCTTAACCTCTTCGAGAAAATGCAAGATTACTTTCTTAGTAGAGATTGCAAATTAAATCATAAGGATTAAAGCTACTGAACTTATCTTTTGTTGCAACTTGCCACTGTCTACTTGATTCCTTTGGGAGACTGGTACATTGAGTTCACATGTAAGGTAGTGTAACTGATTTCTTACATTCTTCACTTGTTGTACTGCACTACTGTATTAGCACTTTTCTGATTCTGTAAGACATCGGGAGACAGGTACCTTGATTTACATGCGCTGGTAGTGGCCCTGGGCTCTAATTGCGCACTGTAGAGTTAAAATTGCCTTAACTTAACTATTCTGTGACCGAATTATTGTTACAGATAGGCTTTTATTACTTCCTTACTTTTTAGAAGTGGTCGCTTATGCGTCTGCATCTTATGATGTCTCAAGACGTACTAATAATACAAAAATGTCTTTATTTTACTAACATTTATAATAATGTTTAAAATTGTAGCTACATTCTACAACTGTAGCTTCATTCTACAATTGTAGCTTTATTCTACAATAGTAGCTTTGTTATACAATTTTATATACTACAAATGTAGGTTTATTCTACAAATGTTGCTTTATTCTAAAAATGTGGGATTTTTTTAATTATTGTATATGTGTTAACACGTTCATGGACAGAACTGCAAATGCCGTCGGGCCCAATATGACACGACGGCTATAGCAGTCGCAATTTTCTAGCTGATTTATGACAAGCCTGTGTAAGTGACGCAGCAAGTCCGGCCAAAAATTTGTCTGTGTCCATCAACTATTTTAGAGAAATAAGCCAAAAACGGGTGTTTTACCTCTTTTTTCGAAAAGTTTTTGCTGCTTTTGTTGACCAGTTAATAACTAAGGTTTAAATTTATTTAATATATTTACAAGGCTTCTTTGTTAAAGGTTTAAACTTTAAGTAAAACGTCAACTTAATAAAACATTTAGAAAAATAACTTGATTTTGGTTTTCACATGACGTCACATAACATAAGCAACAGCATACCGTTGTTTGTGTATCGTAGTTAATCGTCGAACCAATATAAAATGTATATTTCAAATTTATAATATAATGATATGATAAACTTTTAAAGTATTTGATATAACGTCGTATCGAAAATGAATCGGGTTTTTACTTAAATAAACTATTATGAAATAAAATAAAATTGCCATTTCTCCAATACCTAAATACATAGTATACATTATGATTCAATATTTAAATGGAATTAAATTGCTAAAAATAACATATTGTGTTATAAATCCATACTTATAAAAATTATTTATAGCAAACAGCTTTGCGAAAAAGAAATGAAGTAAGAGATGTCTACACAAAATTACCTTTTCCATTGGACTTTAGAGTAAATTTTTTTAACATAAGTAATCCGGCCGACGTTATGAAAGGAGCGAAACCTATGTTAAAGGAAGTTGGACCATACTGCTATGAGTAAGTTTTAAAACTTCATCATATAATTAAAAAGTTTATGTATAAAAAGATTAATATTTCATATGACAAACTTTTAATTACCAGAGTTGCAAAACCTACAATTTCTTTTAAATTCGGGTAATATTTTTTATTTAAAATTAACTTTATTTTATATGTAGCTGTTCTAAGTTAATTCACGACCTAAGAATAAACAGGATAATAAAATTAAATGTAAATTATTAGTTATTATTATTTCATTAACATTTAATACAACATGTCATATATACTGGGGTATAATTATTTAAGTTCGATTAGAAAATAGTACATAGATTTATGACTATTATTTTAAATATAGCTTATATAATAATATGTATGTTTCATCTATTTATGGAAAGTTGTATAGGTGACATAATATATTATGCATATGAATCTACACCTATTCCATACCTACCAAAACCTAAAATTAAGGTTTATAAGAAATCGTTATGTGCTATAACCATAACTACATATTTTATTAGTATTGCCATAACGTTTATGGTATTAATATATATTAATACATATCGCACCGTAAATACGCTAAAAAGCATCGGGTTTTTACAACGCGCGCGCCATCTGCTGGCGCATGATAGCATTGGAATTTAAAAATAACAATACATTTAAAGCATACGAACTGCATATAATATTTAAATAAATAAGTAGTTTTTTCACAAAAGAGAGAAAGGCAGAAGTCTTACTCAACAAATTTTGTTTGCAAAGTTTCATTGGCACAACTAAATCGCGCACGTTATTTGTGTTTCGCGTTGCAAGTAAAATTTAAACAACTAATATTGATTAAGAACTTCAATGCTTATATAGTTACGTTAGTGTGTATTTTATCTAAGGGATCATGGTGAATTATTGTGTTTTTCATTGTAAATGTAATTCAAGAACTAAATCGTTGCATTTTTGTTTTGCCAAAAGATCTAATTTGGTATATACGTAGTTGGTGCAGAATTATTATTAACGTTAAATTTTGCATATACAGGCCCGTTACTATTAACAATACCGATAAAAATTTAAACAACTTTCTCTATACAGTTTTTTGTTTTATAAACAGTCAAAGTAAACGTGGCAACGTTAAAATGCTATGATTACAATTGGAAATAATCAAACAATTGTGCAACTGAGTGACTTGTTTCCAGAGCAAATTTTATACTCAAAAATACCTCTTCGTTCTCTGAAGAAATCTTGAAAATTTTCCTCTCGAACACATGTATTTTTATCTGTTTGCCAAGTTACTGGAATAATGTATTTTTTCCTGATTTACCATAATGTAATTCCTTATAACTTTGAACGGACCTATTCCTATAAACACTCTTGCTGACTAATTTTTTTTATCACCTTGATCGATTTTTTTATTTGACACTGAGGTGGTACAAATGTCAAAACATATAACAGCGCTACTTTCAATTGGTAAAAATTAAAAAGAGACACGCAAAACAGTAAGAATGAAAGAGATAGATAATACATTTTAATAACTGCTAACGCAATAACACTAAAAGTGATCAGGTACAACTTATTTATACCTTATTTATATCGTCAAATTCTTGTATATATATATATGGAACGCCGTTTTACTATTTATTACTAGTTGGTACCAATGTATCATTTAAATTATTGTTAATTTTTTTATAGGTTTGATAATGGAAATTAAAGGTATTTTAATGACATGTTGGTATCAATGTACAATAAATAGTAAAACGGCGTTGGAATTAAAATTTTATTTAAAAAAAAGTAACCAATTTCAATGATTGTTTCATAGCTAAAATTGAATTTCAGTTTTAATGTAACTCCGAAATCAAGTATTTAAAATGTATATTTTTATGGAAGAATTATTTTTATTTTATTTCTTTTGTAATAATTTTATTTATATTTGATGGTGTATGTTTCTAATTTCTATGTTTATTTAGAATCAAAATACCAAATTCATTCAAAGAAATTGATCGTTGGGTAGGTAAATATAATATTTTTGTACTTTAATTTATTTGTTATTTGAATTTACATGTTTTCTGGATTTAAATTACACGTAAATTTTTGTATTTCATAAGGGTTATAGAAACAATTTCAATGTTGTACCAATTAATTAAATATTTCAAATATTGAAAATACATATCCATTCTTATTTAAAATGAAAATGATATTTAACTTATTATTTAACAACAAAATTGAAACAATTTCCTTGATAATTTAATTTCTATTATACTTTAATTTATTATACTTTAAATTTCATGATATTTTAATTTCGATTATACTTTAATTTACATGACACTTGAATTTCCATTATACTTTTAATTTTTATTATCGTAGCCATCTATTGAGGAAAAGCAGAAGCTAATACAGATGATACTTTAATTTCGATTATACTTTAATTCACGTGACACTTGAATTTCCATTATACTTTAAATTTTTATTATCGTAGCCATCTATTGAACAAAAGCAGAAGTTAATTTAGATGATACTTTAATTTCGGTTATACTTTAATTCACATGACACTTGAATTTAAATGATACATTGGTACCAACTAGTAATAAATAGTAAAACGGCGTTCCATAATAGATGGCTATGATAATAAAAATTAAAAGTATAATGGAAATTCAAGTGTCATGTAAATTAAAGTATAACCGAAATTAAAGTATCATCTAAATTAACTTCTGCTTTTGTACAATAGATGGCTACGATAATAAAAATTGAAAGTATAATGGAAATTCAAGTGTCATGTGAATTAAAGTATAATCGAAATTAAAGTATCATCTGTATAAGCTTCTGCTTTTCCTCAATAGATGGCTACGATAATAAAAATTAAAAGTATAATGGAAATTCAAGTGACATGTAAATTAAAGTATATTCGAAATTAAAATATCATGAAATTTAAAGTATAATGGAAATTAAAGTATAATATAAATTAAAGTATCAAGGAAATTGTTTCAATTTTGATGTTAAATAATAATTTAAATATCATTTTCATTTTAAATAAGAATGTATGTGTATTTTCAATATTTGAAATTTTTAATTAATTGGTACAACATTGAAATTGTTTCTATAACCCTTCTGAAATACAGAAATGTATGTATCATTTAAATTCAGAAAACATGTAAATTCAAATAACAAATATGTTAATTAAACTTTATTTGTATATAAATTTATTTATAGTTATTATTATAACTTAAAATAAAAATTCAATGTCCATTAACGAAAATACCTTTAATTTCCATTATCAAACCTATAAAAAAATTAACAATAATTTAAATGATACATTGGTACCAACTAGTAATAAATAGTAAAACGGCGTTCCATATATATACGTTCAACTGTCTTCATAATTCATTATAAAATTTTTTGAACTTTTTCTAATAATTGTGTTTCAAAATAACTTTATGTTATAATCTGTTAAATAATTGAATAAGAAGTTTGTAATTATAACAAACATTTTGTTGATTTTATAGCAAAATCCTGTATCAATAATTCAACCATAATTCTTGTAATTTTCAAAAAGGACCTTATGTTTACAAACCTTTTTGTAGACCCATTAACAAAAGTATTTGTTAAAAATTGGGAACTTAATTGAAAATAATTTTGATAAGAAATGTTGATGTATAAATCAATTTCCGAAACAAACAAATTAACACATACCTACATGCAATGTCACTTTGCGCTCGAATTACACACAGGATTTTTTCTACCGCATGTTTGGTAAAAATCATTAATTATTGATAACTTCAACTTCACGTTTGTGTCAAAAGTCGCAAATACACTAAACGTTTCTTTATTATGGTTTCCATGGTAACTAAGCGAGCGAAAAGTGCAACTTTGGGCTTTCTTTTGGAAGCGCTAATTTGTACTTTTCTCTCGGTTGTAAAAAAATACATTTTCACACAACATTAATACATATCCTCATGCAAAGTATTATTTCGCTTTGACGAATACAGTGCTTCTTTAGAGCTAAATATCGCTCATACTGTTTAAAAAGTTTTCTCACATAAATCGCTGCGTACACCGAAAAAAATAATGTAGTTGAGTTAAAGTTTGCCTAAATGTCATTTTTGAAAATGTTTCATCAAAAAACCTATTGGATTAATCTATATTTTGGTGTCAAAGCAATAGTCAGAGTTTGTCAAAGTTTATTTGTTTATTTGACAGTTAAAATATTGATTTATCATAAACTTATTTTCTTAATTAAAATGTTTATCCTTTTTTGATTTAATAGATGGAATTGGTTGAATCAAATACTGAAATTTTTAGGATTACCTAAAAAAACTATTAAATTAACGTTTAGTTGCTCTTTAAATCCAAAACATTTAATTTGTTCATTTAACAAATTGTAACTGTAACTTTAAAATTTTAATTTTAATTTTGCATTCATAAAATTGCCGTGAAGGGCGCTTCGAACACCCACGCCACGTCATTAGACGGTGTTGATCACGTGATGTTCTTACATCTCGCCTCAGTTGTTTTACGATACGAGTATATAAGCTCAAGTAGCCGTTTGTTTTCGGTGTGTTCCACAGTGGAACTTCCACTACATCAAATTGCCCGACATTGATTATCAGTGACTGATAAGACCCCCAATATAGGTCGAATCAGCTGTCTGTCGGTAGGTATTTGAAGTAAGTGGAACGCACTCAAAACAATATTCCATAATTTAATTAACCCAACATTAGCGCAAATTATTTTAATTTAACATTTTATTGGTGTTAACGCTGCCAAATTAAATAGTCATAACTGCTTCTCACGTCTGTTTGTAACTGGAAAAGTGGTGAAATTAAACTACTCGAAGACAATCTAATCCACGAGAAAGTCGTGCTCATAGAATTTTTCGTACTGTTAAAAAACTTTAAATTGGCTTTTGGAAAAGCCAGTTAGTTGGAACAGATGTCTTAGATATAATTATTATTACATTATTGGTTTATACAATTTATAACTTCAGGCAATGTTTTTTTATTCTTTAATAATTATTGTGGGCCACCCAAACACATACATACGAGTTTGAATGTTTGCATATCGAAATAAACACTAAAGCTGATTAAGCAAAATAATGGTCATTTTTAACGCGCCAAAATTACTTTAGAAAAATTGTTGGATACCCTGTCGCAAAAAGAAAATTTTGTTTTGTGAGCCCGTTTATATTTAATTCCGAAGTTATTTTAAAAATATTGTTCTGTCAGTACTTACAGATATTCAGTACTTTTATAGTTTTATTTAACTATAAAATTTACTTAAAAAAAAATTGGTTGCAAATTAAATACATTTAATTTTTTTTTAATAGTAACATAAACCAGGACGTTATTATTTTATACTACGACGAATAGAAAGAATACTTTTGATTAGATGATTGATTTGTAGAAATAGGTACGGCTATTATTATTTAAAAATCGAAAATAAATATTATATATTAAATGCCATAAACATAAGACATTAGTAATTAGACATTTGCCCAACTACAAGTTATGATTTAAACAAATTATTTTAATAATACAATTTTTATGCATAAATAATTAAATGTCATGTTTATTAAACTAATGTTTATTAAAAATCAATATATAAACGAATTTAATAAAAAAATAGCTTAATATAAAGCAAAAATACGTTAATAATGGGAATTATTTAAAGCATAACTAATTATTATAATTTTATTTATTGATTTTTATATTTTTAATAAGTATTATTAGTAGAAAATTATTTAGTTTCATTATATTTTTTTGTAAAATAAAAATGAAATAAATATGAATTTGTAATTTATATTTTTAATAAGTATTATTAGTAGAAAATTATTTAGTTTCATTATATTTTTTTGTAAAATAAAAATGAAATAAATATGAATTTGTAATTTAGGTACTTAATTATAAATAAATTTATATTATAATTAAGGGCTCTAATATCAAATACAGCAAAACTCCAATTTTTTTATTATCAAATTTAATTACAATTATAAAAATTATTTTAATCGATATTGCATTTTATTGGATAATATGTTTTATATTAGTTTAAGAAACACATTACTGAATAAAGATATTTTTTAGTTTGTGGAAAGAAAAAATAGAAATTGAAGATAACAATGCAGAAGATTCTTTATCTTATACCCAGTATGATATTTATCATTTTAATCAAGAAAAGTCTGGAAGCTTACGAGATACTGATTACGTAACAATATTGCATCCCTTAATAGTTGTAAGTTTTATTTTATTTTAACCTATTTATACAAAATGTTATCCATTATTAAAAAAAAAATACTAGTATTAATTATAAATATTTCAGTGGCAATTGTTTTGATTTAAATTAAAGTCTTTCACCGATAGTTTAGAGTAGGTTTAGTAATTTGGAATACAAAGTGCTAAATTTTTATATAATGAGATATTTTAATTTCTTTTACATTTACACGTTTTTTTCATATCTTGCTTTTTTTTAATTATTGAAAGAAAAACAAACAAAAAAATTGAAATTTGGGACTAATTTTTGGATACAAAATACGAATTTTTAAACAAAAGTTGGTCTCTGGGGTATGCTTTTGATTCTAAACAACTTTTCTTAATAACTTTTTGCTATAACTCTAACTCTAACTCTAAGATATTTTGTATGGAAAAAACATTTTAACGCACTAAAAAGTATAAATTACTTAAAATTACTTTAATTACTTGTTTAACTTTTTATTCTTAAAATTAACTTAGGTACATTTGCCATATTGAAATTAGATTGACGTCACTTATTCAGAATATGGTATTTTGCTCGAAAACCCTTTTATTAACCCGTAATTTTATGACATGCCAAGCATAATGTTTTATAACAATAAATTGTCTAACAACCCTAATCAAATAGCAAACTTTTTTGCCGATATATATATGTAGTTCAGTTTATATTAAAGAACCTGGGTATACTAATATTGTAAATTTAACTGTTTTATTTTTGAGAGTGATGATTTTAATGAGTTATTGCAACTAAACGGTTAAAAAAGTCCGGTCCTGATGGTGTCCCACCTTTTATACAATCCCACCTTACTATACAATTTAATAATTTCCATCATCCAGTGATAAAATAATAAATATATGTAATTCCACATTAAAAAGTGATATTAGAACGGTGATATTCCGTAATAGGAGTAAAAAAAATAATATTCTATAATTCAGAAGATAAAGTTAAGTCAACTTAAATATTGTGAAATGTTTAGGATTAATTTTAATTTTTTTTTTAATTTTTTTTAAACTTAATTTTTTTAAAAGGTATGTTACACATATACTGTCCGTTCAGTCTAAGTTGAGCGGTCTAAGGAATGTCACCCCGTCCATCATCTCTATGTTCAGGCACATTTAAATACATGTATTTTGGTAGCCGCTATGTACTAACAAACGGCAAGCCGCGGCACTGATAAATCATCTTCTTGTTACCAAAATCTCTCGACGATTCGATATTTAATTTAATCAACGGCCACATGATTCCCCACCAAAGCGCTCAACTTAGCCTGAACGGACTGTATCTTCTTTTTGACATTTGTTTTAACTTGTATTTTCTTTTCTATAAAAAAACGTAAGTTAAACAATGTAAAAAATAGAACAACGCGACAACATTGCGATTTGTTGATAGTTGGTTTGGCTTTTACCTTTTGACAGCGTAAGTGACATTTCTATATGCAGTATTATTTAAAATCTAAAAACAAAGAGAAGAAGGTAGAAGCACTGTCTAATTATTTTTAAAAAAATTAACTTTTACCAAGTTACCAAATAAATAAAACAAAATATCCCTAGATAATCACGTGTTCGTTATCCAGTCTTGCCGGATCTTCTAGATGAGAATGACAGATTGATAATTTTGGTTGGACACAGTTAACATTATCGTGTATTATTTCAAAACTGTGCGGTGAAAAATGTATATGGTACTTCTACAGGCATAAGTGCATACGATAAAAAAATTGCATTAATTAAATACATGGGCTGTTTTAAATTAACCTAACATGACAATAAGAAATCTGTGATTTTTATTATCGTTTGAATACATACCTTTAAAAGTGGCATATACATTTTTGGTAAGTCCACTTTAATTATTCAAGTTACCAAAAAAGATTTTCTTTATAAATTTTCTATGTAGCCATTTAAAATGTAAATCCCCTAAATTAAATTTAAATTTCAATGGGAGCTAAATAATAAAGCATGTAGGTAAACACATAACATGACATTGTATAACATTATCCAATAATAATCTTCTTTTATTCAGGGTATAGCAAACACCGTTGAAAGGGACTCCCCAGCCTTATTAAATGTGGTAAATAAAGCCATTCCGCCAATTTTTAATGATCCCACTACCATGTACTTAACCGTCAGAGTGAAGGACATTCTATTTGATGGAGTCAAAGTATATTGCACTAACAAAGATTTTACTTCAAAGGCTGTTTGTACACAGCTTAAGACACAAATACCTGGAATTAAGAGCTCTAATGAGAAGAATGTTTACCTTTTTTCTTTACTTGGTCCGGTAAGTAAAATTATATGTGTACAACCACTTTTAATTTTAGGTTCATATTATGCTTTCACATAGTTAAGAAATAAATCTACATTCGATTTTTTTCTTCAATTGTCCAATCAGTTTGTTGACATATTATCATATTTACTATATTTAAAACATTTACTTACTAAACAATGAAAAAAAAATGTCGCAAATTTGTATCAACTAATTTTGGTACTTACTGTTAAAATAACGTTTAAGTGAAGTGTATAATTGTAAATTATAAAGGTGCAAGGAAATTAAATCATGGTTACTTTACCGCTTAATAAAAGGAAACCATTGTAAGATCTAAAAACACAGACATCACTTGACTAGTTAAACTTACAATAACTAGTAAATTGTAAAAAAACTTAAAACAATAAAGTTTTACAAACTATTGCTTAATTAGTAAAAACACAGACATCACTTGACTAGTTAAACTTACAAATAACTAGTAAATTGTAAAAAAACTTAAAACAATAAAGTTTTACAAACTATTGCTTAATTAGTAAGCATGATCCATAAAAACTCGCCCTATTTTTCATGTTTGATCTTTAAATTTACACTTAACAACTTAAAAGGAACTGTCCTAGGCCATTATTATTTATTAGTTTTGTTAACGTTATTTTTGCTATTATACCGCATTAAAAAATCTTTCTAATCTTTTTTCTAATCTTTTATTTATCGAGAATACTGTGTATCACAGTGCGAAAATTAAGTTTACAAAATGGCTCTAAAAACGTGCCTTTCACGAGACAAACAAAATATGACAACTAAGGGAGGAAAGGCCATCTGCAAAATCGGATAAGGTAACCTTAAACATCTGTATGACCTAACACATAATTTGCAACATTGGACACGACAGTTGCCTTAAAACTTAAGTTGGTCACTTTGCTTAAACTCTAGAAAAAGTAAACAAAGTGCATCAGTAACAACAGTAACATTAGTAAGACAATAGTAAGCAAACACCAGAAATAAAGACATATAACAAAAAAAAACAAAACCTGAGCTGAGTAGGACAATAAATCTGTCATCAACAAAGTGTAAGGCAATAAACTCATTAATTTAAGAAAACTGCCCCAACAAAATAAACTTTTAACAAAACGAGACCAAAACAAACAGAAACTTAAAATCTAAACTCAGCGAAGATGAATAACTAAAAAATTGTTAGAAATTTCGCACTATTTCGGTAATAAATATAAAAAAACTACTTGGATAAGGACACGAATAACGACCAAAACATAGACCAAGACGTAGGTCCCTGCAGCAAAATAACAACTCCCGAACTCCATACAGTAATCCCAAATGTTTGGAGTAATACTAAATGTCTGGTCTAGGGGGATTCCGCGTCGTACTTAGATTTGAGTGGGCCTAATTGTCCCCCAAACATTAAAATGTCTATCCCTCCCGTCCTACCTCCTTCATGACCTTACTGAGCGTATAGCATCGGCCCGGCGAACCCGGGAATGGGTATTTAAACTATTGGCATTTCGCTCTCGAGCCCTAAATAGGAGACAGCTATGCTGTTGCTGGTGGCGAAAGAAAATCGGCGTAAGGAAACGGTTATACGTCTCTTATACTCATACTCATACTCATACTCATATAAAATATTTTATTTCTTGGATTATACAGGGTGTTCCTTAATATCATGTACAAACAAAAGGGGGTGATTCTTTGGCTTATTTTATGAATTAAAGTTCCTATAAACATGGGCCCGCAAACGCTTCGTTACCGATCTACAGGGTGTTAAAGTTTGGAGATTTTTTTAGTTTTTATCTTATAACTTCTGCAGTTTTTGAGATATTTGGCCCAAATTCGGAATATAGGTTGGGATATAAGGCTTACATCATTGGGCATGCCAAATGGTTATAAGAATCTACAGGGCGATACATTTTTGTATGTCATGCTCCCCTTTTTTCCCAAGAACTTTTTTATGGTGCGCTGCTGGTAGATTTTAAAATACAAAATAAATTTTCTGTTTTGTTTAAAAACTTTTTGGTAACGTAAAGTTTTTTCGTATTTGCGACCGTTATCGAGAAAAATATGTAGAACAAAATTTGTGAGATGAAATTCAAATTTTTAAAAGGGTCTGGTTGGCTTTATTAATAATAACTTATTTTTATTTATTTTAACAATTTATTCTACACTTCTTGTTAAAAACAAAATGCTCTTTGTTAAAATGATTTATTATAATACAAAAAACTTAAATATTTAGAAAAACAAGAAAACTACATTACAACAATTGTTGAAAGTGACCTCCTCCAATTCTCACACAAGCATCTGCTCTTCTTCTCATTGATGCCCTTACTCTTTCAAACACCCCCGGAGTATTTCTTACGGTTTCAAATGCTTCTACTATCCGATTTTGTAAGTCATTTATATTATTAACTGGTGTTGCATAGACTAAAGATTTGAGATGCCCCCATAGGAAAAAATCCAGGCTGTTTAGGTCAGGAGACCTAGGGGGCCATGGCTGAGGTCCACCCCGTCCTATCCACCTGTTTTCATATGCTACATTTAAATACTCCCGAGCCAAAATAGAAAAATGTGCTGGGGCGCCATCGTGCATATACCAAATACGGTTTCTTAGCAAAACAGGCAAATCTTCTATTAAAAAAGGCAATTCATGTTGAAGAAAATGCCTATATGACTGAGCATTAAGTCGATTAGGCAAAAAGAAAGGACCAATCAAATAATCCCCAATTATACCACCCCATACATTTAACGAGAACTGTTCTTGAAAATGCGTTTCTACAATTTCATGTGGATTTTCTTCAGCCCATATGTGGTTGTTATGAAAATTTATAATTAAGTCTCTAGAAAAGTTGGCTTCGTCGGTAAAAAGGATTTTACAGTCAAAATTAGGGTCTCTTGCTAGCCTGGCAAGGTACCATCGGCAGAAATTAAGCCTTAATGGGAAATCTCGAGGAAGGAGCGCCTGCACCCTTTGAATGTGGTAAGGGTATAGCAGAGAATCACGCAGGATACGCCAAACAACTTGATGACTAATGTTGAAATGTTCACTAATTTTTCTAGTGCTAGTATCTGGATGCTCTTCTATTTCATTTAAAACAGCTTCTTCAATCTGTGGTGTTCTTACCGTATATTGTCTACCTGCATCATTGGTATTCTTTTTAAAAGTTCCACTTTCTGCAAGACGCCTATGAATATTTGTGAATGTTCGATGATCGGGTATTATTCTATTATCGGGATAGCGCTCCATGTACAGGCGTGTAGCTTCTCTTGCATTTCCATCCGCAAGGCCATAGATGAAATGCATGTCAGCCATTTCAGAATTCGTATAATTTGGCATTGTTACGGACTTATAAGAAATTTAATTATAACGAGTCTTTTAAATAATTTTACACCTTGCAGTTTAAAACTTTAAATGCGTGCTGTCAATAGCATCGTTTTTATGTATTTTTTTGATGTTGTAGACAGTGTGTTGTCTGTGATGTTGTATCCAATAGCTACATAAACCATTTTATTTCAGATTTGATATTTAATAAGTAGTGGCAGAAATGAATTCAAATCATGTTTAAAAGAGTACACCATTACAACAATTGTTGTAAGGTAATTTTCTAGTTTTTCTAAATATTTAAGTTTTTTGTATTAAAATAAATCATTGTAACCAAAACCGTTTTGTTTCTAATAAGAAGTATAGAAATATTATTTTAAAAATAAATAAAAATAAATTATTAATAAAGCCAACCAGATTATTTTAGAAATTTGAATTTCATCTCGCAAATGACAACAACTTGTGTTATATTTTTTTTCTCGATAATGGTTGCAGATACGAAAAAACTTTAGGTTACTAAAAAGTTTCTAAACAAAACATAAAACTTATTTTGTATTTTAAAATCTACCAGCAGCGCACCATAAAAAAGTTCTTGGGAAAAAAGGGGAGCATGACATACAAAAAAGTATCGCCCTGTAGATTCTTATAACCATTTGGCATGCCCAATGATGTAAGCCTTATATCCCAACCTATATTCCGAATTTGGGCCAAATATCTCAAAAACTGCAGAAGTTATAAGATAAAAACTAAAAAAATCTCCAAACTTTAACACCCTGTAGATCGGTAACGAAGCGTTTGCGGGCCCATGTTTATAGGAACTTTTATTCATAAAATAAGCCAAAGAATCACCCCCTTTTGTTTGTACATGATATTAAGGAACACCCTGTATATAATGGTAAATGACATATTTTTGCACGGCAATATTCAATGTGGATACAATAGTATTATATAAATATTAACATTTTATTATAATAATTAGTTCTCATGTAATAAATATGCACCTATAACTGTTAAGTTAAATGTTCTGAATTTATTGTCAGTAAGAGAGAGAATTATATATGTGTCTCAAATGGCTTAGTCCAAAACAATATGTAACCTTTTGATTTAAAAGCAGGTGTTAACTTTAAAATGGTTAAAACGCGACTCATTAAGCATATATGACAAATTTCGATTGAAGGTAAATCGCACATCGTTTTGATAAAGCGATTCAACGTAAAAACTAAATTCGATTATTTAGTTTAGTTATTTGAAATTAATTTGCAAAGTTATATATGTAGCTGCAATTGCATTACTAAAAAAAGAGGAGAATGAAGAGAATGATTTATTAATAATAAGTTATTTTTAGTGCATACTATGTATTTTGTAGTTTTTTTGCATTTTAGTTGTAAATCAGTATAAATCTACTTTAATTTTAAATGTAATATGACACAACCTTTAATTAGTTTTTATTTTCTTTGTTACGTTTTGCGCATGTAATAGCTTTCGATAAAATTAAAAAAAAATTGGCAATACTGTCAAAGGCTACAATAATCCATGTGTTGTTATCAAAACAACAAAATATAATAAATAGGGTTTAAGGGGAATCCCCAAGCAGCATTTTAAGTTTAAATAACTACAAATTTACTACTAAGTCAACTTTAAAGTATTTTTTACGGTTAACCAAAACGGTTTTATAACGGTATAGATACGAAAAATTACCAAATTTGGGGAATGGTTTATTTCGTTATTTTACCCACATAATAACCTTTTTGATCCACTAAGAGAATTACGTAATAAAAACAATATAAATACCACAAATTTACGTAAAAATAACGCTATAATTACTAACTGTTTGCTCTCTCTTTCTTAAACATTGATATTCGTAATTTCTTTGTTCTTTTAATTTATATTTTACAAAATGGTAGGTACTTAAGTAATTACAAAGTAATAAAGGCCACCCTAGAGTAAAATTAAAAAATATAACTTAAATTGTCAAAACCATTAATATTTTGCATTAAAACTCAAACGCACATTATTTTATTGATAAAAATAGGTATGATACGTCTTAAAAATTATATGCTCTCTAAATATTTTACGGTTTTAAGAAAAATTATTGCTTGGGTAAAAATTCAACAAAACTTAAAACCTACAAAATTTTATAAAATCTTTTAAAAATCATTTAGTTTTAATCATTTTTTAATAACTAAAACTTTTCTTATTATATTTTAGAAAGATATTCATGAAAAAATATTATATAAATGTTTAGATAAGTAATGGATGCCATCTTAAAAAACTCATTATGGCGGCCTAAAAAAAAATCCCGCAAAGTTTTATTTTTCACTTTAAGCTTATTCTTCCTTGTTTAGTCAATATTATTGGTATTTATTACCCACTAATAACCCTAAAAAATACCAGGCGAATAGGAATTATTTACGGTTATAAAGTGGTCTTAATATCGTAAAATTATGACTTATGAGTAACATTTACCATTAAGTAAAAATTCTGACGTTAATATTACCGTTAAATTTTCCTTTAGGTAAAATACACTTATAAGTAATTTTCTTTCGTAAAAATTACGTCCCTCATAATACTATAAAGTGTTGAAACTTAAGGGTTATTAAAATAGGTAAAAATAACATAAATAAAACTTATATTATAACTTTAAAAAAAGTTTTACTTCAAAGTAAATTTTGAAGGTTAATTTAACAAAATATTTACTTAAATTAAGTAATATTGCCTCAAAGCTCTACGCTTTACTTAAAATGCTGCTTGGGTCCACACGACGTCGAATGGCGTCGTATAATTCGACTTTTAACCGGCACGTTTGATTTGTTACGTGGACCTATGTATTTTATATTTGTTTTAACATATATTTCTTTATACTCATTATATCAAACATTAAAAGATTGAAAAATGTACCAAAAATATAGGCTAGTCTATTTATTATAATGCCTATCCTCCATTAAGCAATATATTTATTTATTATAGAGAAATGGAACTCATCAAAAACGGTTTAAAGTTCTCAAAGGAATCAAACATTCTAAGGATTTAGGCAGGCTACTTGAGTTGGATTCACAGAACGAACTAAAAATATGGGGTACTCCACAATGCAACAGGTTTAAAGGTACAGATGGATGGATTTTTCCTCCAGGCCTTGATAAGGAAGAAGGAGTTTGGTCCTTTTCTGCAGATTTGTGCAGGTAAATGAATATATAAAATATTGTTTTAATCATGATAATACGAAAGTATTTTTAATAATATTTTACAAGGGATATTTTTTTGGCGTTCGTATTCTCGATCATATTGCTTTTACTTATTGGGAATAATTTTAACCAACCAGCTTTTTTTTCAATGGTCTTATTTGGATTAGTAAGCTAGCAATGTTTTAGATTTCGTTCATAATATTTATTATCTTTGCCTTCACACAGAAACAACTTAAATATAAATCTCTTCAACGATTGTCAACAAAATACACTAATTACACATTTTAGGAGCGTTGGTGCATATTTTGTTGAAGACATTAAATATAAAGGTTTAAATTTGAGACGTTATCATGCCGATATGGGTGACATGGAACACAGAGAGGATGAAAAATGTTATTGTTCAAAAACTTGCAATAAAAAAGGAATTTTTGATCTGTCTAAATGTATGGGGGTATACATTTTGGGTTCATTACCACATTTCTTACTAGCCGATGAAATTTATCTTACACAGGTGGATGGACTTAATCCAAGGATAAATGATCATATTATTTATATATTTTTTGAACCTGTAAGTGATATTGTTTTTAATTAATGTTTTCTATAGAAATTCATATATATATATATATTAGGGTGTGCCAAAAAAACTCGATATATTTTTTTTCTTGCTCTCCGCCCAAAATATCGTAGAATATGTCCGAACAAATATTCTGTTAAAAGCGGAGCTCATAATTTCAATTTTAAGAGGTCCCTCATCGAATCTGAAGTTTTGCCGCTTAAATAACACAGAAAACTGACTTTTTTACCTTATTTATTCTTGCAACCTAGGAAGAAATTTTTTTTCATAAAATCCATGACTAATTTTTACAAAGCATTAAATTTGGACAAAAAAATCTTATTAAGCCGAATTTCTATTTTCATTATTTGATTTTTTACAGAGCTTTAAATTTAAAGTTAATAATACAAAAATGATGAATTTATACGCCTGTAACTTTTAGAATATTGACGATACAAAAAATTCGCCTAAAACTTTTTTGTGGTCCATCAGACAAGCTAAAAAATTGCCATTTGACTTTTTCGTCTAACTTCAATAGTTTAGCTGTAAAAGGCAAAAAACGTAAAATTTTAAATTAAAAGCTCTGTAAAAAAATAAAATAATGAAAATAGAATTTCGGCTCAATAAGATTTTTTTGTCCAAATTTAAGGTAAAACAGTCAGTTTTCTGTGTTATTTAAGCGGCAAAACTTCAGATTCGATGAGGGACCTCTTAAAATTGAAATTATGAGCTCCGCTTTTAACAGAATATTTGTTCGGACATATTCTACGATATTTTGGGTGGAGAGCAAGAAAAAATAAATATCAAGTTTTTTTGGCACACCCTAATATATATATATATATATTAGGGTGTCCCAAAAAAAAAAGAATATATTTTTTTTTCTTGTCTCTTGTAAAAATATGTTAGTTTATCATGCTGTGAGAGCCCTTTTAAAATATCAGCTCGATTAAAAATTTTGTAGGGGTCGCTCAAGATTTTTAAAAATTTTCAAAATGGTCAAAAATTGAATTTTTGTTTTATTTTAATTCTTTTTCTCGTCTCGATATTATTTTTTAGGTTGAAAATAATAAAAATTCTGTAAATTTCAAATCAATATTTTGATTTCTAAAGGTCGCTAAAAGTTCGTTGATATTTATATTCAGAGGTCGCTCGAAAACATTCAAAATACTCTACTTTGAAAGTTAAAAAAATCTTGAGCGACCTTTAGAAATTAAAATATCGATTTAAAATTTTCAGAATCATTATTATTTTTAAATTAAAAAATAATATCGGAAAGAGAAAAAAAATTAAAATAAAAAAAAAATCCAATTTTTGACGATTTTGGTAATTTTTAAAAATCTTGAGCGACCCCTAAAAATTTTTTAATGGTGCTGATCTTTTGACAGGGCTCTTAAAACATGACAAACCAACATATTTTCACAAGAGGCGAGAAGAAAAAAAATATTCTTTTTTTTGGGACACCCTAATATATATGCATGTTTTTAATGAATGAAATTACAATAAAGTTATAGTCACGAAACTTATTATTCTTATATTTTCTAATTTAATATGTTATGTTAAATGAAAAATTATAAGGAAAAACAGGTAAGCTTATGAGAACCTACACCAGTTTTAAAACTTTATTCAACAACTTGATTTAATTTTGCTTGAATAAATTAAATTTAAATTTTCATACTTGAAAAACAATGTTGTGTATATAGTTTCTGTTTGTTTAAGCTTTCTGGAACACCAATGGAAGCTAAAAAAAGACTGCAATTTAATATGCCAGTTCATCCCATACCTAAAGTAAATTTGTTAAAGAACGTGACCACGTGTCTTCATCCCCTGTTTTGGGTCGAAGAGGTACGTACAAAATAACTAGTTACATAGGAAATGCATCGAACAGATTAATAACAAGTTGCGTTATTGATTACCTTTATCAAATAGGAGGTTTATTTTTATTTAGAAGGCTTTTAATTTAACACAAAACTTTATTTTTAATAATTGAGATAACAACAACACACAAGTTCCGGCGATATATCTTGTTCACAAAATTGGACGGAGAAAAGAAAACATGAACCATTGATTTACAGAGTAATCCAGTAACTATACTATTTGAAATTATATACTTTTAGCTTGATACATTTATTTTAACGATACTCTGACTTCTTCATCCCTTCAGAATTGAACGATTGCTTGTTTTCGTCAAAAATGCATCAACTGCGTCGATTACTTCAGCTATTAATATATAGGCGTATCTAATCCCTGAACATGATTGTTTCTATTATTTAAGTCACAGAGGGCAAAACCTGGAGTTTACAGAAAAAGCGGCAGCAATTTCCAGCTTAATTCTTAATTTTTTTCAATGGATAGGCGGGTTTTTATGAATTGTCTTCGTGAAACATAGTTTTTGCTTTTTCCAAATGACGTTTTAAATATTTTTATTCAAAAGATGTTATAATCAATCCAATAGAATTTTGCAGACTTGTCGGATGGCCGTCCATATTTTTTTTCATTAAAAACCATTGCTTAATAAAGACACGGATTTAATATTTTTAATAGTTTTTTCCAAAATATAAAATTTGCTCGACACATAGACTTGTCATCAATCGAAGCCCAAAGCGACAGTTTTCCCCTGGATAGTTTAGACAGTAAAATTTTAGTGGGGCAAACTTGAGAAAAAAATTAAACCACAATAAACCACATTGTATTTAAATTTACCTTCATTTCAAAAATAAAACAATGCAAATTTTACTTAATTATTGTTAATTGTGTCATTTTGGTAACTAAGGTAAATTCACACAAGAAGTCTAATAAAATAAATATTGATAAGGTTTTGGATCGTTTTGCAATAAGGATTTTTGTTGTAACTATGGTATTAATAAATAAAGTCATTTGGGGTAAGGTATCTGTCACTTTTAGTATAATTAATATCATAGATAAAAAAGCCTTTAATATTAATATTATTATTAATATTATTTAATATTAGGAATCTGTTGACGTTGGGGACCTTTTAAATTTAACATGTTTATTTTTTCTTACGTTTTCACCACTAAAAGTTTGATAGACTTTCAGTTTCATTAATATTACTGTTTAAAATATTATGGGAAAAAATTGCTTTATATAATATATGTATATTATATTAAAGCGAAAAATCTGTCGCTACCTCTAACCTAACTGTTTGTCTTTTATCTAATGACCTTGTTGACAGATTATTCTGAAATTTTGACAGTAATCGTTTAATGGATGGTTATTCTCAATCGTGTCAATAATGTATAATTGTGGCACCATCGTTTGAAAATTCAGGACTTATCAATATCGCGCATCGATGGTTACTATTTTTTTTTTCTCTGTGTATTTTTGTATATTTTACTAATAACCTGCTATTTTAATACTTTTTTAGTTGTTTTGGGTACCTATAGGCAAAGATAATACACCCCATTGATTGGAAACTGCACTAGCGCTAGCGGCAAAAGGCTAAAGTAAATTGACGCCATCTAGGTCTACAATACCCTTAGCAATGCCAAAAATTAAAGTAGATTTCTGAACATATATTGGCGCCATATTTAAATTTTGATGCTTCGTAGGGTGCCTTTATATATTTTATTTACTGCTGTATTTTAAATAAAAGAAGTATGAATATAAGATTTATTTATTGTATTAATAATATAATATAAAATAAAATACATACATCTATATGTACATATTAAATACATAATCGGTATACATGAATATTTTTTTGTTTGTGGAGTGCACACTTAAATATCAGTCTTAATATTAGTCTTAATTCTTCAATTATAAGAGAATATTGCAAAATTTGATAATTTAGTCCAGGCTACTTATACATATAGGAATTTGTACAAGGCTTGGAGTGTGGACTTTTGGCAAGTTCTAACCAACCGTGAAAAATCCATCTTGCCAACTATTGGTTTTAAAACAACCATAAGTAGCCTGGGCTTGGCCTGGACTAAATTACCATTAAACAAGCAATCCTAAATAATTCATAATTATCAAACAGTATCTTTACGCTAGAGCGATACTGCCGTGCTTAGCCAAAAAGACGCAACTCCACATTTTTACTTTATAAATTATAGCGCTTTATTATTTTTTAAGATACGTTCAATTTAATTGGAGCTATAGTACTCAAAAATGTATGTATAGTTAAAATGCGTCTTTTTTTCTAAGAGAATAATTTAATAATAACGTGACGAGTCTTTTTGGCTTAGGACGGCAAGATAGTCAATACTTACAAATTGGTTACATTTCTGCGCGCAACAACAATACATTTCACAACCATTAACACGTTTTATTACTTTTAAGGCGCAAAAAATTTATTTAATAGTTCAAAAATTATGATTGACATCAATAATTATGATTGACATTGACATTTGCAAATAGCGTTTGTACAGATGTCTGCAATTTACAAATAGATATAGTTCAGGTATTGTAGCTCTAGAGGGCAGTGGTGGGAGAGTTTCCAATCTATGGGGTGTATTATCTTTGCCTATATGTACTGTATACAGTGTTGAATGGTGCAAAATTGACCCACTTTGCCCTTTGCCATACAACAACCCTGGTTTTAAATTTTTATGTAAAATTAATAGTTTTATTATTGATGCAGATACTTTTGCCTGAAGGTACTTAAACATAGATGCTGCCAAATAATCTCGGTGGACGTAAAACGTTTGTTTGCACTTAAAGCGTTCTAATTCAAAATCGCCGTGCCAAAAATATATACTAGATACGTTTTAAGCCTGGTTTTAACAGAAAAGTAATTTAATTTAAGATGTAATTTAATTTAACTTAAAATAAAAAAACACAAGAATCCTTTGTAACGTTCCACAGTACATCACTTTTAAGACTTAATTTAATAGTTGGCCAACTTTTATCTCTTAAATTAAATTACGTTATTTCAAGGTTATTTCGTACTAACCTAACCTATTTTCGGAGAATCTAACCTATTTTGTGTAAGTAAACCGTTTTAATAATAAGAAAAATATTTCGATTGTAATTACCAAAGTAAGCCATATATCTAATACTTTAAGTTTTAGATACTTAAAGTAAGGACTTTCTTTAAAATATTGTTTTTAATTTTAAACACTATTAAATTACGTTACTTTTTGTATAAACGCAAGTAAATTAAGTTACTTTTAAAGTTAAATTAAATTATATTACGTTATTTCTCTTTTAGCTTTAATTTATAAAAAAATACGTTGTTATTTTTTAAATTATGGCACTATTTTGGATAATATTTTAACATATTACATATTTGTTTATTTCTAAAAAATCATTTTTTCCAACGGCTTTTTGATCCCTTATATAAACCAATGTTTTTCCAATTTATTAACACTAAATCGATCTTAACAATCCACTTTTCCAATATATAAATTGATTAATATGAAAATGAGAGTAAATATTAACCGCATAACAATCAATGCACAAACTTATTACGATTTAAGTATTTAAACAAGGGAGAAGTTGAAAGTAATTAACTAACTGTTTTGTACAAAACTCAACCAGTGTCTTCAAATATAAAGTAATTAAAACTTAAATTTGGAATTAAAAAATTTAATGTGAACGCTTATATTATATCTTAGAACTAGATAGTTTAAACTATGTAAAGATTTTGGACAAGCATCGAATACTCTGGACATGATAACTTCTTTTAAAGAAGTACTACTATTCAGAATGGAAAAATATTATAGATATGAAAACATAGTTTCTGGACATGAAAAAGTTAAATATTTCTATCAAATTACTGATTTAAAACAAATAATGGTTAAAAGTTAAAAAAGATTTTTTTACAATTTTTTTCAATTTAAATATTTATACATAATATGTACATATATATTATATAACATTTTGTAAATCGGTATTAATGGTTGTCATATATAGGGTTTCATTGATTATATTTTTAAATAATGGTCTTGAGTTTTAATAAAAAAGTTACTTACTATGTTTGTTTGTTTATTTAATTTTTACACGTTAAAAAATGCGTCAACTTACGTAAATTATAATTTATGAAAAATTTTTTATTACAAATAAATAAATTTCCTATTGAAAAATCGATTACTAAACCTTTTTTAAATATGCTAAATTATAAATACATAATTGGCAAAAATTACTACGTGCTGAAATTTTAATGGAAAAATTAAAAATTGCCAGGCTAAAATTATCAGTCCATTCTCTACCTAAATCCAAGCTTAAAATTTAATTTAAAACTAAAGAAAAATGGAAGTCGATAATGATCAACGCAGTCTGGATGTATGTTTTAAAATGCGGTTAAAAAGTGAACAGAAGTGGAATGTAATTTCTGTAGAAACTAAATTATGGTTTTAATGGGCCGTTTGAAAAAAAAATTAATTTTCCGTCTTTATAACATAAAAATACATTTGAATATTATCAAAAAATAAAAATCTTAAAGTGCACTTTTTTAGTACTTAAGAAAATGTCTGTAAAGTATCAAAACTGTTTGTGTAAATATACGACAGTATTAAATTATTTTAATAACAAGTAGCTATTCATTTTATAAATAAATTTTATATTATTAAAACTCTTTTTAATATTTTTCAATAACAGCATGCCCCTTTAACAATATTTTTTATAATATCTTTTAAGCATCTATAGTCAATGCGTTACTTAAATAATTGGTTGGGCATTAGACAAACTAATATTATTATAAATATTATTGAACGAGCATGCTGTTATTTAAAAATATTAAGAAGAGCATTAATAATATTCTAAAATTTATTACTTCAGTGAGTTTTAGTTTACTGTAAATAAATCTAGTTCAATTTACAAAATTTTAAATTAATAAAAAAAAATGTATACATAAACAAACGCTACAAAAAAATTTTTTGAGTGTTTTCTGGTCTTATATTTTTTAATGTTTTCTTTTTCATGCATTACAATATTTTTATTTCAAGAAAGATGCACAATAAAAAATTATTAATTAAACAATTTTATGAAGAATACTTTATAAAAAACTAAATAGTATGATAAGATAAAATAAAAATTTATTGTTAAAGAATGCATTAATGACAATCTTAATTGACCAAAACGCATATGTATCTGCACTGAAATTTTGTACCCATATAAAGTTAAAAAATATAGTTTTATGAAAAACTATTTTATTTAAAATAATATAAGTCTTGGTGTAAAATAAGAAAGAAAGGTTAATAAATTTTCTTTAAATTGCATTTCCCTGGATATAAATATTGTGGGACTGGTACAAAATTAAAATAAAGATATCGATTGCCTAATAAAATAATTATAATTAAAAAAACTTAAATAGCAAAGGAAAAACACGATTTAAAAAGTAATATTTATTTAACAGTGCCTACATTTTTAATTTGAAATACTTAAAGTTAAAACTTAAACAAATGGAAAATAAAATCATCTTATTTTGCAAAAAATAATTATATAATAAAAAATTACTTTTTATTATAAATTCCTAAACTACAACATGGTAACAAGGTAAAATTTGAACATAATTAATATTCGCCCAATTTTTAATCAAGGCATATATAAAATTGCACAGTTTTATCCCTCGTGCTATATAGACATATTTTTTGATATAAAATATCAATTAATTTTTTATTGACAACCACCGTTTTAACAGCTACATTTTCAAAAATAAAAAGCGAACACGGTGAACATGCAATGCGTATATTATATTAAATTATGCATATTGCCAAATATACTATTTAGTCGGACAGTAACCAACTATGAAATAAATATATTGGTAAATAAGTTTATATCCAACTTAACCCTTTATAGGGTACGGGGCGCTATAATTTTCACCAAATTCTTAGGTAAAAGCTCTGTGGGTTGAATTATACCCAAGTGCTCAGTGCATTAATTGTCATCTATTGAATGCGTGTATGATGTTTTAGCTCTTGTGCATGTGTGGAAGTTGCTATATATCCCAGTAAACGTTCTCGATTTGTTTTTTGTTTTCACTTTTATGTTTTACAAATTAAACATTAATTATTTTTCTGTGTCTTTAAAAATTCAACAAATAATTTAAGTAAATGTTAAAGCCCTGATATTATATATTTTTATTTATTATTTTGTAACAATCGTGATTTTCATTAAAAAAACACTAAATGATAAAGCTATGAAATGAAGAATTTACTTATTATAAATAAACTCAATATGAAATCATTAATGATTTTCATTTGTGAACTCCATATGACATCAGGGTAATGCGTTTAAAAAAAAAAGTCAAAATTAACTTATTCATCCCAAAATGAACTCAATATGAAGCCATCAATTATTTTTATTTGTGAGTTCTATATGACATAAGGGTGATATCGCTTAAAATCCATATAGCATTCCTAAAGCAAGAACGGTTACCTTTATATTTTAATTTGATTTAGAACAAATACCTATTTGTTAAAAAGTTTTAGATAGTTTTGTGCCCATGGGCCAAAGCTGTCTGGTGTTAAACTAAATAATGGTTTTCTATTTATTAAATATTATTAAATATTATCCCAATGCACTTAAGAAAAAACAATTTTATAAAGGGTCCTTTGGGATAATACTTTTTCACCCAAAAAAGGGCTTTTTACCCAAAATTTGGAATTTTTCAGATACATAGTAGCTTAGATAACCCAAAAAACATATTCTCAAAAATAGAATTTTTTCTAAAACTTGTTTTTGATATACCTACTAAAATACGATTTGCTTAAAGAATAACAGAATTCCATATTATATTGAAAATTGACTATATCTCAAGAATTATTCTACTTATTTTTCAGGGGACAATTTTTCATAGGGATTGACTCTTAAATTACACTGTTGTTAAATTTTCAACTTTTGAAATATCACAACTAAACGCTCGGACACGTAAAGTTTGTTAAACTAGTTATAAATCACAATTTACTTTACCAACAGGACTGCTTTGGGAATGGTTATTAAAAAAAAATATTATATTATTTTGTTTAAACAAAATAATTTTTTAAGATATATAGTACCTATCTTTTAAATAAAATATACTTAATTTGTTTAAATTTATAAATACAAGTTCTCATAAAATAATTCTAAACCAAATTCAAGCAAAATTGTATCTAAAGTTTTATTTTTAAAAGCTTGAATATTCAAATCGGACTGGTTTGGACAAAGCTAGGTAGCTACAAATATTTATAAAAAGAAAGAGTTTAAAATGAAAATGTGATTATAAAACAACCAAAAATATTCGGTTGATTTTTTTTTTATATTTACCCCAAACTCCTAATTAAACAGAGTGATTACACAATATTGGATGATTTTTTATGCTTGTAAAATTGCTTACCACTATTTAATTGAAGGGGTCAATGCAAGAAGTGCCTAAGTCACATTTTCAATTAAATTGTTATTGTGGCTTCATCTAAGAGTTTTCACGTAAGTTGAAAACCAGGCAAACTCCCATTGAAGTAAATGCAAACTAAGGCATTTGGGCACATATTTCTGCCACTTGAAACCTTACGTGAAACACTCTTAGATGAAGCCAGAATTTAAATATAATTGAAAATGTGACTTAGGCACTTCTTGCATTGACCCCTTCAATTATGCTTATGTTATTTATCACGTTTCCTTTTAATACCAAATTTGCTAAATTTGTTCGGGTTTAGCAGAGGCTAGTTGATAATCGATATACCAGATGACATTTTACTAGGGTTGATTGCAAGTAAGAACTAAGGAAACAAAATAAAAGACTAGTCTGCCAAAAGCAAAGACGATAGGAATCTGCTAGAGAACATCTTAATTGGGATTTACGGGAATCGTGATAGATCAAAATACAATTGTTTAAGAACATCAAACATTTTTGTTGGAGTCTTAGGAAAGCACTTACAAATGTATAATTCAATTTATTTTTTTGATCGTTGATAAATAACTTTTGTATAAAAATTGTTAAATATAACATTATGTTTCCCTAGGAACAGAGTTCTATGAATATTACATATATCAGTGGCTTGGACATATTTCACTTTAGGGATTCAATCTCAAACAACAATGAATAGTTAATCCCTTAAGCCTAAAAAAGTCATCCGATCCATATGTAATTGTCTAGTGTTAGTAACAGTCTGTTACTTATTCAGATATTTTGTTCCATATTTACGTTTGTAAAGATGCTCAAATAACGCGCAAGCATAATACTTATATATATGTATATATTTTTTAATAACAAACCAAAAACAAAATCACTGAAAAACGTTTTCACAAATAACTTTTAAAATAGATTAATTTTTGAGAAAAATATTGTTTGAGAATTTACTATCATCATAGGTAGTAAAGAAAATATAACAATCTTATAAAAATATAGTGAGAACGTTATGGATAAGTAATTTTTGGACCAAACAAACTAAAATAAACTGCTCTTCATAAAAATCGACGCACCTAGTATTTTGGAAAATAGTTGAAAGCTCGTTATTGGAAAATTACTGAATCGATTTTGAAAATGTTTGGAAATTCTAAATAGCTGATTCTTTGACCCTTATGTCTAATTTTGGGAATACGATATTTTGCATATAGCATTATAATACAGGGTGTTAAACGAAGAGATTAATTGCTCATTTTTTGGACTAAAATGAAGAATAACGTGAATTTTCAAAAAATTTCCATATAATGGTAGCTAGCCAAGATATCCACAAAATTTCGAAAACGTCCCGAGAGATAACCTAACTGTTATTAGGAAGGGGTATTACTACTATTAAGCTCAACTGCCCTGTGAATGGGGATTTGGAATTTTGGAAAAAACATCTCTTTTTTTAACACCCTGTAGTATAATGCTATCTGCACAATATCGTATTCCCAAAATTAGACGTAAGTCAAAGAATCCACTTTTGCTCATTTTTTGGACAACTGGGAAATATCGACAATTTTCGAAAAATTGTTATATAATCGTAGTTAGCCAAGATATCAAGCTCAAGTGCCCTGTAAATGGGGATTTGGAATTTTGGAAAAAAACATCTCTTCTTTTAACACCCTGTAGTATCATGCTATGTATATATTGTATTCCCAAAATTAGACATAAGAGTAAAAAAATCAAATATTGCTGATTTTTTGGACTAAAATGAAGAATAACGAGAATTTTCGAAAAATTGCCGTACAATCGTGGTTAGCCAAGATATCCATAAAATCTCGAAAATGTCCCGAGGGATTACCTAACTGTTATTAGGGAGGAGTATTAGGACTATCAAGCGAATTTTTGAAAAAAACATCTTTTTTTAACACCCTGCATACATATAATATAATGCTATGTGCACAATATCGTATTCTCAAAATTAGACGTAAGTCAAAGAATCCACTATTGCTCATTTTTTGGACTAAACTGGGAAATAACGACAATTTTCGAAAAATTGGCATATAATGGTAGTAAGCCTCGATATTCACAAAACCTCGAAAACGTTTCGAGGGATTACCTTACTTAAATTAGGGAGGGGAATTACGACTATCAAATTCAACTGCCTCATGAATGGGAATAACTCGAAATTTCGGAAAAAATACATCTCTTCGTTTAACACCCTGTAGTATAATGCTATGTGCAAAATATCGTATTCTCAAAATTAGATATAAGAGTCAAAGAATCAGCTATTCAGAATTTCCAAAGATTTTCAAAATCGATTCAGTATAGGTGCGTCGATTTTTATGACGAGCAGTTTATATTTTTCCTGGCAAGATAAAAATTTATATGAGAAAGGTATGGAATAATCACTTTTAATCAAAAACAAAATAGTATTTATTGTTTCTGGAAGCATTTTTTAGGAACCACTGTAAAAGTAAGATTTGTAGAATCTTAAAAATACTAGAGCTATTGGGTAATACCCGTACATTATGCTTAAACGATGTATAATAATTATTTTTTCTTTTAGGGTGTCATAATTGAAGGCCACCTGTTTAACAAAATAGCGCAGATATTTCTTCTGATAAAACTAATGAGTGGCGCTAAGTACGTTGGGATGTTGGCAGGAGCCGCAGCGGGAGGAGCTGGAGCCTATCTACATTTTAAAAACAAAAAAAGTTTGGAAATTACTAAAATTGAAAAAACAACACAAAGCTCAAAAAACGACAAAAATATCGACGAAGACAACAACGAAATAAACAGCATAAGTAATTTAAAAAGTGGATTGTCGAACTCCGGTGCATCATTTAAAGATAAGAATAATAAATCGTATGTAAAGCATATTATGTCAGGTCATGAATTGGACAAATATTAGGATATTAGATATTATGTATAGAAGAAAACGCGATCCAATTTTGATCCTTATAAAATCAGTTTCATAGTTCTGGACAAAGCCGCTTACTAATTGTTATTAATGTTCTCCAGTTACAAGATTTCCTATAAATTTGATGTTATTTGGTTTTCTAGTATATATTTACAAATACTTTGAATTATCTCAGTTAGTATGCATTTTACGAATTTTTTTTTAAATAAAACTAAATGATTCGAGGGGGGAAATCAATCAGTAAAATTCCGTATGGAACACTCTATTTTTATTGCAGATGCGGATTCTTCGACTAAAAATAGGTAGATTTTTTCTAAAACATGTTTTCATATTTGTAATAAATGGCGCTGTAATGAAAAATAAAAAATTTTGTTCGATTTTTCTTTTGTATACGATTCTCCAATAATTTTTGAGTAAAATACTTGGTTTTATTTTTTTAAATTTAATTATTTATTTTTTAAATTTTATTTGAAGTAAGTGCTCAAAATAACAATATTTTTTTTTCGGTAAAACACTGTAGTAAACTGCTTGACTGTATGGTGAAATGAAGTACGCGTGAACGATTTTTTTCCGGAAAAAGGCTGAGCGTAGATATTATCAGCATCATCAAGATTCCTGCCTGCTTCTCCATAAATAAAAATCATTTATATTTTTTCTTACACTGTTAAAAAATACATTATGAATAGCTTAACGAAAGGAAATCTTTTTGTTTTGCAAATTAATCTTCGAACCAAGTTGATTAAATAATGCTAAACTATTTATAAATAGTTTCTTTATACCACAATTAGAATTAAATTAATTAATTGCCAAAATAATGGTTTTTTTACATTAAATAAGCTATTTTTATTAAAAATAGTACAATAATCCTTTAAATTAAAGAATTTAATGCTGGCAGGTAAAAAGTAACCATGGTACGCAATTGATAATTATCACCGAATGAAATAATGTATAAAATTTAAACCAAAGGAAACTTAAATATTAGTAACCAAAATCGTGTGTACTTAAAAACAATCAGATTTAATTTAATAAGATAATTATTACCAAAAAAAGTGTCTCGCGTTTTTGGAGCACTTCAGAATCCAAATAATAAAAAAATATTATTTAAAAATGTCCTTTCACGAAAAGAATTTTCAAAATTTAGCTAGAATAATACAAAAAGTGCGGGACGAGGTGGGATTTTTATTTATTCCTTCAGCAATTCCTACAATAATTATTTTTGGATTAATAAAGGCACAACCGCACAACAACAAAATAATAATGTACAAGCACAGTAGGTATATGAAACTCAACGATTTAACACTGAACTATAAAAAAAATGAATATTTTTATTTATATTTTTTGTAATTTTTACTGTGGTATTTGTGTGTTAATATAATAGAATATTAAAATAAAAATGATGTTTTATAATTATTTGAATTCACAACACAATAATGTATTTTACGCTTGCATTTTTATCACGACTTTCCATTTTAACGCAAGGAAAAGACTAAAGAGAAATAAGAAACCATAAACACGCATAGATCTAATTAATAAGCTTTGTTTACTATAATATTCCCCGCCCAGTCTTTTACAACGGCTGATAAGCGAGCCGCTCAGATCTCGGGACTGACTCTACTGTCTTCCATATACTGTGGTACAAGCCCAACTTTGTGGGCCTCAATGTCTACAAAAATTCGCGTATTATCACCGCCTTGCGGGGGTGCCGGCGGCACCGTGCAGCGGTGGGGACATCATGTTGTATCGGCAATGTGTGACGTATATAAAACGCAAATTTATGGGATTACTATTTCCCTATTATGCGGTCGGGCAATGATTTAAGCGTTTAGAATTAAAGTTGGAAGGGGTGCGCGCTAAATTTAAAGGAAATATTTTAAACTTTAATGGTTATTCTATGTTTTGATACTTTTAATGACTGGAAATTAGTTTTAAAACGTTTTATATTTAAATAAGTAATGTATCGAAAATTTTAAATTATATTATAATTTTAACATGTGAGGCCCGGCAGAATCGTATAAGAAGAAAAATCGAACGAAAAAATGTTTTAGACAAAATTTACGTATTTTTATTCGAATGATCCGAATCTGTAATAAAAAATAGGGTGTTCCATTGGAAATTGTAAAGTTACCCCCTGTTCACCCTATGAGGAGGAGACTATGAGGACCAATTTTAGTACTGATTGATTTCCCCCCCTCGAATCATTTAATTTTTATTTTAATTTTTTTTTCGTAAAATGCATACTGAGATATTTCAAAGTTTCAAGTTAAATGACTCACTCTGTATAATACTAACCATTATACCCGTCTAACAATTACAATAATAAACTTATTATTCCTGTTGTTAGGCATTAGGGGCATTCCACGTTACTCGGTAATTTTTGTCCCGCCCGTCACAATTAAAAATTGTGAGTAAAAACCACAAGTTATTAAATCAATATTTTATAATATTATTTTTATCGTGCTTATAACTTATTAACAGCATAATAAACAATATTTTAAAATAAATTTTATAAGGTGTAGTTTTTACTCACAATTTTTAATTGTGACGGGCGGGACAAAAATCCCCGAGTAACGTGGAATGACCCATTAGTGATTGGCCGATTTCATTATACACGGTAATTTGGACCAATCGGATTTTAAATTGAGAGGAGGCAACTATAATGATATTTAAAATTGGTAGAAAGTAAGGTTATTTATTTTAAAAATCATTTAATTATCTTCCAATTGGAGTAGATAAAGTAAAGTTTTACACTATAGATTATGCGCATTATTCACCCGGATGATTTGCGTCTCTTCTCTGGCGACTCAAGACGCAAACCTCATTCTTGTAAATAATAGCCTGCATTATCTCCCGTATGTATATACTATTTTTTTCAAGCGGTATAATAAGTTTTATATTATAACAACCATAAGTCTACATATAAAAATGTATTGATACTAGTTCAAACGTCAAATTATTATAAAATTCTGTATAAATATAAAGCTAAAATAAGTTAACCTAATTAAATTTAATAAAAATAGTACCTATATAAAACGCATCGGCGAAAGCATATTAATTGCCTTGCACAATGCACACAATCTACTGCCTAGGCAGTAAAATTTTTGCTTGGCTATAATATGTGCTTTCTTCGCCTGGTCTATAAGTTAAAATTATTTGTTTTACTTTTTAAATTTTTTGTGGTCAAAATACAAGTACTTGGGACATCATTTACTTAGTGTAAATATTACTGTACATAAATTAAATTACTTTTCATAAAATTTATTAAAAATTGGATCGTGTTTATTAGGTTTATTTATAAAGGTATAAAACTTTAAAACTTAATTCAAGATTTTAAATATTTTACGTTTCAAATTAAATCCTTTGCACATGCTTTACCGTAAAACAGTTGGAGGTGTTTTCCACTTAAATTATGAATAAATATGCAGGGTGTTTTACTACCAAGAAAACCATAATTGCTTAACCCCTCTGGGAATGCCAGTTTGCTGCCTCGTTAAAGCAACTAAACACAACAATTTTTTTTGTTATTAAATATAACTCTAAAGCATTTGAAATTCTTTGGAACTTAAAACATTTTTACTGTAGAGTATAAGTATTTAAATACTTTTAAAGAAGGTTAATAAAAAATATTGATAACGGACAACATATTTTTTATGTTAAAACCTTTAGATAATTTTTCAAAAAATATGTATGGCCCTTTTATTTTCATTTGTAAGTTCCTAATGGTAAAACACTCTGTATGTAACTTTTAATATCTATTTTACTACGAATTTTCACAAACTAAATAATACATAAAAAGATAAAAAAAATGCAAATCCCTAAAATATTGTATGTTACTTTATTTTGAATTATTTAGGGCAATAAACTTTTAAATAAATTGATATTTTTATTATGCAAAAACGTATTAACCTGATATGTACAACGTATAAATAATAACGAAAATTGCACTCATGCATTATAGTAAAATGTAATAGGTACTGAATTAATAAGTGTAAAATAAAAAATAAACTACCAAGTTGCTATGACAATGGTTTGTATGGGAAACAATTTTTTATACGTTTGTGCACAAAACATTAAAATAAAACGTTTTGGTATTATTTAAGAAGAAACACGGTGGAAAGTAAAAATAATTATTAGATTTATTGCAGTTAGTTATATTTGTGTTTTTTTTTAATAGGTATTTTCACTCTAGCGGAATTTGAGAAAAATAACTAAATACCAAGTAGAATTTTTAGGTGTGAAACGTATCGGCCCACTTATACTTGGAACTGTAAAAGTGTATTGCCAAAATCCCTACCTACCTACATGGTAAAAACGGTTCTATAATATACAAACACGTGGTGATTACGTTACTTCTGGAAGTACAGCTGTTTATTGTGCTGGACCAAGTCCTAGATACCATTATTATTATTATTATTATTATTATTATTATTATTATTATTATTATTATTATTATTATTATTATTATTATTATTATTATTATTATTATTAATATTATTATTATTATTATTATTATTATTATTATGGAGGTATAGTGACCAAAACTTAAGCAAAACTTTACTACACTTAACTTTCTACACTCGTCTCTTCGTAAGAATACAACTTGCAAATAATAACCAGAATTAAAATAATCCAAAGACAAAATCAACACGAATAAAATTTTACTGTCTAACATGGGCCCCGTTGAAATATGTGGAAATTAAACAAATATAAAAATTTGTTTGAAAAACTAACATGATGTTTATTTTTCTTTCAGGGTGTTGAACTTAAAGACCACTGGTATGAAAAAATAGCGAACATATTTCGTTTAATAATATTTAAGAATGTTGTAAGGCTTCCTGGAGCAATTGTTGGATTCGGTTTAATGGTGACAGCTGCTTATATACATTTTAAAAGCAAAAGAAGTTTTGAAATCAATAAACTCAAAAAAACAACTCAAACCTCGTATAGCAACAAAAGCACCGAGAAGGAAAATATCGAAATAGGCAGCATAACCAATTTAAAAAGAGAATTTTCAGGCCATGAGATAAACAAATATTAGGCAATATTAAAGATTTTTAACTTATACTCGTATGTACCTGTTTTATACAATGCCCAGTATTTGTTAACGTTTTCCAGTTAGTATCTACTAAAAGAAAATTTTGTTCATATTGTTACAATGTTGTTATGTTAAACACACAGAGACAACAAGCAGCAAGAAATAGCCAGGTCTAAAATAAGTAAAATTTAAGTGTCAAAATGTAATACACCGGCAACCATCAAATCAGAACTTTCAGCCATCCTATAGAATTTTACAAACCATGTCTTCATGTATACTGATGCATCCAAACAAGCAAACGGCACATCGGCAGCAATTTATTCAAACTTGTTTTAGCATTCGTACCTTTTTAACAAAAACTGTAGTATTTTTTCTGCTAAAATCTATGCTATATTCAAAGCTCTTACGATGGTAAATTCTAACACAGTCATCATCACTGACTCATTAAGTTCTATCTATGCATTAAAACAAATGTACCCACAACACCCCACGCTTCTCAATATAAAGAACATCCTAAAAACACTTAACTTAACCAAGATCAAAGTACACTTTATTTGGGTACCATCACACGTAGGCATCACCGGAAATGAAAAATCAGACGCACTTGCTAACTCAGCCCTACAAAACCCAGTTCAAGACAACATAGGTGATGACCTACTTTCCTCTTCAGATACGAAACCTCTGAACAAACAACTAATGTAGACCTGCTGGCAACAAAAATGGGAAACAAACACATCCAACAAGTTATAACAATTATTTCCATTTATACCAAAAACCTGGACACTACCTGACCACCGCAGAGAACCAGTAATAATAGCACGTTTAAGAATTGGCCACACTTAGTGTGACACTAGACTATCACATGGATACTTAATGGACAAACAACCGCCACCAAGATGCATTACATGTGACAGCCCACTCTCCGTCACCCATATCCTACACGAGTGCCTTCGTCATTCGATGCTCAACGTCAACTCCATGGACTTACACATAACAGCCTGAGGGACAATCCCAAAATCATACTTAATTTTATAAAATATTGTAACCTTTGCTCTAAAATATAATTTACACCAAACTGTACCATAGCTAATAACCTATAGGTTATATATATATATATATATATATATATATATATATGGTTAATGCTATTTTTTAATAATAAAAAAAAATTAGTGCACAATGTTTATCTTTAATCGGTCTATGAATTAAACTTTATTTTTGTCAACACTTGATACTTAAGTAATTAATTGTGAACTAGGCAGACAAAGTAATTAATTATTTACCGCGTTTGACCAATCATAACATTCGATATCTGTCAGATCTATCCAACCTTACTTTTTATTTTTCATTAAATAAATAAGAGTATGCCTTAATTTTAGGCGACGATTATACCACTCTAAAATCAGCGAGGCAACGTTCAGAGTTACATAATAGACGTTGTGCTGTGAACATTATTCATTAGTCGACGCTTATCAATAAGGAAAAGCTGTTAATTCGTATGCGATTTTTTATATTAAAAAATGTTTTACTCTTTGATTTAAGACCGATTGGAGATAAAATGTTGAGTGCATTATAAATTCAAGACTTATCAGACTTTCATAACCTCTACTTTTTACTTTTAATAATTGTAGTTTTATGTAGCCTCACTTTCTACTTTTAAAAATTGTAGTTTAATGTATCGTTTGAATAAAAAAAATGGCTATAAATTCTGAAAAACTTTACAACCTAACATCTCAAAAACCTTTAAAAAATATTTAGAATAGCAGTTGGCGTAAAGTTGATGATTTGACTTGGGTCTCCCTTTTTCAAAATCGGACATATACGCGCAGTTTTCCAAATGTCTGTGAAAGTTAAACTATTCAGAGATAGGTAGGTTAAATAATTTTAGGAGTGCTTTATTGAATATGTGTTTATTGTATTTTACTAGGTAGCTAGGTATTTAATCTTCACCCCATGTTTATTGTTTGCTAATTTATTAATTGACATCATTGTCTTTTTCATTAATTATACTTTTGTTTAAATGAGAAGCATTTAAAAACTAAATCACTGTAATTATCAGTTTGATCTGTATACACTCCACTAAAGTAGTCTTTAAATGTCTCCAATATTTGTTCAGGATTATCTAACTAAGCGTCATTGATGTGTACCTGGTCGTCCCTTTTTTAGTTCTTAAGTAGTTCTGAACTTATCAGGATCTGATATTACAGAATTTTGAACATCTAATATGTATTGCTCATAAGCTAAACCAATTTTGGACGCGTATTTTTAAAATTTTGGTAGTTAATTTCAGATTTTTTTTATATAACTTGTGATAATGGTTTTTAAATTTAGCATTTCTTTAATTTTAATTGTACCAAGTTGGGTAAGTAAGTTTGTTTTGATATTTTATATGTAGGAACGTGTTTTAAGTTAATTTATTTTTTATAGAATTTTTTAAATGCTTTGTAAATTTCTGTTTTATTATTTAAAAAATCCCAGTTTACCTGTGAGAAGTCATTGTACAATTGAATAAAATTAACCCTTTTATAATTTTAGGTCTTTGCTTTTGCAGTAAAATTTGGAAAAGACTAATGAACATCATGAGTAATAAATATTTCATTTACCTTACTGCCAACTAAATCCAACATTCTGTTATTTTTATTCAGGATATTGTTAAATTGTTTATAATAAATAAAGTTTATAAATTCATTAAATAGGTTTGATTTTGAATTGAAGTTTATCAAGTACAAGTTTAAAGCTATTAACAGACATATCAGGTACAATATATTGTATAAATAGTATTTATTAAATACATAAATTATTACAGGATCTTTTCTCTCATATTGATTCTAAAAAGATGCACCAATTCGGTAAAGTAAATCAAATTATAATTCATGAGAATAAAAATCGACAAGTTTCTTGGTTTTAAGTTTTAACTGAAAAGTTTCCATCGTCTTTATATAACAGTTTCATTCTTTAACGACTTCGTAAGTAGAAATCTGTTTATTCAGAGATAAGATAAGATTCGGCACAAAATTCTTTTTTTGTTAATAACTATACACTTCGGCCAGCGAATTTACGTATTTTCTAGCCGTCCGACTTTTATAATTATAATTGGTCTGTTTCAGAAATGATCTTCTTGTTCGGAGTAAATTTTTTTTGGCGATTCATTCCTTTGAGTTTGGATTCCTAAACTATTATCCTGCGGTTTCATATAAATCAAATGCATGTCTTTTAGCAACGACTTACAACGCTCACATTTTACAGCCTAAGCAAACTGTCGAGTGAATTTAATTTATTGCTTAAAACTACTTTATTAAAACAAGCATGTTACTGATTTATTACTTTATTTACACACAAACACACATAATTATAAACCCTGTACAAAAACACACACACAAAACCTACTCGACTTTTATCGTTTTTCTAAATTTACTTATACTAATATTGCCTGTTACAAACCTAACGAATAACTTAAAGGATACTTTAAAAAAATACCATATTAAAGCTAAGGCTACTAACAAAAGCGCCAAACTGTCTATACAGTAATATTGCACAAAACTTAAATTTCTCGCTGGAGACTGGAAGTGCTTAGCACCTTTATGCCTTATCACGTACTCGGTCCAATACACGGCTCTTCGTAATGGTGTTTCCTTTTGATCCAACAAAAGATATTGCCGTTTTTTGACTTCTTTTCGATACTTTCTGTCGTAGATAATGTTTTTAATGGCCCACAGTAAATACTCTGCGTTTAAGGCTGCTAGGTCTAATTTTATGGCGTAACCATCGACTTCGGCTTTGGCAGCGTTCGAATCGTGGTCACAAAATACTGGCATAGTGACCACCGGCACACCATGGTACACCGTTTCGAACATGCTTAAGAGACCGCCGTGCGTTACAAAAGCTCTAAGCTTTGGGTGACCTGTAAGAACAAAAGAAGTGATAATTATAAAAAATATTTGAAATATTTAAATTTAACTAATCAGGTAACAACTTGCAACAACTGTCGTCCACTTTAACTGATGAAGCTACTATCGTGGGATCAAAAGTAACCAAATCAAAGGCAGCAGTAAAAAAATATTGAGTGTCGGCCAAAACTTTTTGGAAAGCAACAGAAGATTGAATAGTGATGTCATTTTAGACCTCAGGAAAGTAGTAACGGGTTAATAAGGTTTTGAATTGATATTTGAAGAAGGTCAATATTACAGAGTAGATTTATATTTTTTATGCAATATTCTGGTAAGAAAATTTAGAAGTAATTAAGTGACATCCGCTTCAAAACCTTTATGGTTACTTCCTCAGGGGCACTTATGTTTTTTAGTGATAGGACACGCTTTCAACAAATAAAATATTAATATTTTAAAACGGAAAGTTCATTTGCTACACCCTGTTAGAGAAAGGTAAACAATATAATTTAATACGTGTTTAAACATAAAATTATCCTTTCTTTTAATATGCAAGGAGATTTTTAGAATGGCAGAGTTAATAAATTTGTATTTTTTGGTGCGCCAACAAGTTTTTTTTAATTTTAATTAGTTTTTGTTTAATATAGTTGTGTAACACCAATATATTGTGTTTTTTCCTAATCGTTTAGAAGTTTAATACCCAAATGTTAACTAATCAATCTGTTTTTTTTTGTACTTAGGCTTGGCCATATTTTTTAAATGGATTTTAAAACTAAATATATAATAAATATTTTAAAATTAATTGAATGCAGATGTATATGACATTGGGGAAGAAAAATTTACGGATTACCTTTTTTATTTAAATTTAAAAAAACGACATTAGGCACAAGTAGCTTGCGAGCGAGTGATTAATTAAATGATTGTCTAGAAAAGTTTATAAACGAGTTGAGTACTATACTTTTTCTACGACAAATACTTGATATTATCTAAAAATGATTTAAATTCAATTTCTCTATATAAGCATTCGCGTAAGAATTTTCAACCTGAGAATATGTAGGTATCACCTGCAGTAAAAATGTAGTATAAATCCGACAGTAAAAGTGAAGAAAATATTTTTTGGGCACTTCACAGTGGAGTCTCCAACCGAAATTGTGATTTATCAGTTAAATCTAGTTTACAGTACAAACCTGCATTTAAACTTTTTAAATATTGGCATTGATAACCTATTTAAAACTTTTAAATTAACTGTCAACTAACTTAAAGCTAGCTTTAGACCTTGACTAAAAACCTGTTGCTTCAGACCGTGACTAAAACGCCAGAGTCACAGTTTGTCAATGTGTATTTAAAAGATCACTAAGTGTGATGGAAAGGTGAGAGTAGAAAAAATACAATCAAATCATATGTACGTTTTTAAGAAGGAAATTTTACTCTTTTAATACAGACAAGAAGTTAACATAAAAGTACCACCAAAATGTTTTTTGAACTAAAAACGATGCCCATTATTTCCAATGGATTTTTACCCGCTTATCACGAATCTGAAGGACGTTTTATCTATCGTGTTGCCTCTAGTTTTAACATCAACTCAAATTATTTTTTTGTAATGACGTAATTTTTTAGAATTAATTATAGGCAAGAAGTATAGTTTGCCTTTTTTTAATTTAAAAAATCATGTAATTAAAAACAATCAATTGTTTATTAAAATTCATAAAAATGTATCTACAAACTATGGACACACAATAATAATAGATTTGTGATCAGTGATTAAAAATGATGGGTTTCGTTTCTAGCTCAGACACTTTTTTTGTTGACCATTTCTAAAAGAAATCCATAGCACATCTTTTGTATTAAAACAATTTAAGAAATACAAATTTTGTAAAACTTTTGCGCTTACTCTATAGGCTGATGCGCTAGATTTAAACAACCACAATTTTAACCAAAAAAATATGTAAAATTTGGGAAATCGTTATATATCCCCGAGGTAGGTGTGGTGGGATGAAAAAAAACTGAATATTGTTTTAAATATTTTGTTGGATTTGGTAAAATAATAATAGTATATTATTATACGAGATATACTGCAACCTCATCCTTGTGAATAATAATTCACAAGGATGAGGTTGGCATCTCGAGCCGTCAGGCGAGTGACGTATATCATCCGAGAAAAGAATGCGCATTATTTCAACTATAATACTATGCTTTTTCTACTCCAATTAAGTAATTTTCATTGATAACAAAATTTATTATAACCTCAGTTTTTTCCGATTTTAAAGATCATTATAGTCGCCCCTCGTATATATAATAAAATCTGACATCTATTAACCTAACTTTTCCCCAATTTAAAACCCAATTATTTCAAATAACGTGAATATTCAACTCATTATTCACGTTGTTAGGCAATTGGAGTAGAAAAAATATATATGATATTTTTAAAAAAATACCAAAATAATATCAAATAAATTTGAGCTGGACAATTATATTAATAATATCCTTTATTTAGACCACTAACAAAAGAAATTAAAAAAACAAACTGTATTGCATAGAAAGCAGCCATTTTATTATACGCAGTAAATATTTAAAGACAGGACAAGGCTACTTAGGAGAAGTAGCTTTCCTAGCTGTTGCTCATGACGAATGTTTACCTGCTTTTAATATTACAATAAAAATAATGCATAAAAACAACAAAGTTACCTAGATAATACAACTATTACGCATTAATTATAGAACAGTATAGATAGAATCTGTCTAAAAGGTGGAACAACAAAGTTTTGTATTCCCCTCTGGCGCTTTTCTTCCTTTATCGAAACACAATTTGAATTTTCGATAACTTTGGCGTTGTTAACTTTTAGAACAAACATGTTGGAAATTAAAAGCCCCATACTTTTCGTCTCGACCAAAATTTGTCTAAAGAAAATGGGGGACAGCGCCCGAGGGAGAAATATGGGAACTTGACATTCCACCTTTTTTGACCGTCATGACGCGTCAGATATAAAATATTCAAAATCGATCCTATGCAGAATTTGTTAGATGTCAAAGTACTTAATAGTAATTAACTGAACTTTTCCTGCAATATTTTTTTAAATTAAATTTACTGTGTTAATTAAGGTAGTATTTCCATTTGAAACATTTAATTCTAAAGTTGGCAGCACAAAATTTGAATCAATTCCTAAGCCATCATCGTGCTCTTTTGTTGCTGGAGTTTAAAAACGAATTTTTGAAAGAATCTATGGAAAATAACACTTGTGCAGAAAGTGTCATTCGCAGCTTTTCCATCGATTAAATTAAAAATTCGTATTCATGTGTCTGATGGCACACAAAATCATATATTAAATTTTTAAGACACTCTTCAAATGTAGATAATACCTTAATTAGTAAGTTTTACCTAAAATATCCTGTTGAGGTAACCATTTGCCAAGCATAACGTTTGGTGGTAAATCGGCCATATCCTTGTCGGATTCATATTTCCACAAGACCCTTTGCGGCAACTGCTTGAAAACTTTAAAAAGCATCCTTCGCAAGTATTCAGGCATATTGGCCGCTTTTACTGAAGAACCCATACTGAAATAAATAAAGCCAGCATCTCCTGATTCGCTAATAAACTCTTCGATATCCTGAAATTACGACGAATATAAGTAGGTTCGTTAAAAAACTTTTTAATGATGCCTTAAGGCTATTAACCCACTACACCCGATCAATATAGCATATATTAGAATAAAAACTTTTTTATTTCTATTTGTAAACAAAATTTTGTTTTTAAGTGTCCTTCTTTGGGTTTTTAATCAATCGTCTGTATTTTCATATTTCCTCGTATAAGTGCACATGTTTTCAAATCAAAAATAACTTAATATAAAATGTATAAATTTATATTAAAAACTACATTAACAGTTGTTTAATTACTATGTGTACAAAAAAAACACAAATTGAAACATTTTAGTAAGGCAAGCGTGGGAAGTTAATCCATGTATATTATATGTATATGTCGATTGGAGAAGATAATTAATATTACACTCAATGAACATATTTAATATACATGTACAACAAAAGACTTGGCTATACTGACATTTAATGAATACATTACAATTTCTTTGGTTAAAGTACGAACAATAATTTCTATTTTATATTAAGAATTATCGTTGTTAAACAAAATTTTACAAGAAAATTACGTCCTATTTTAAAATCTTTGCGAAATTTTCTGGAAATTTTAAAGCTAAAATTGATTTTTTTAGAACTCCGTTTATGCAAATTTAAAAAAATAAGGTTTTTAATTTTGGGGTCGATTGTAGTTAGTAGTGGTAAAAATATTTTTTGCATTAAAGAACTACATAGTTACCTTAATGATGTTGGTGTTTCATTAAAATTTAATAACCTTTATTAAAAAATTCATATTTTAAATTTATTTAATCTCCCAGATTTACGTTATCGACCCCTTACTTAATGGAAATATTATGTTGAATAATTCATCAATTATTTCTTAGAAACCAAAACGCTCAGCAAAATTGAAATTAACCCTTAATATTCATCGATAACTTACCTGAGGCAACGCTTTGGCTTTTCTGCAATGTATACAAGCAATTTCAGCTACATTCGGTAAGTATGACCTTGGATAAGTCACTGTAGCATGTGCATTTTGTAAAATAAAGCTCACATTTTTCGACATATCATATATTGAAGGAACATTTTCACCAAAATGCTTCACTAAAACATCCTGCATCCAATAACGGATCATGACTGAATGCATAGCCACACCGGCTGAAATAATAAAAATTATTTTAATAATAAGAACTCATAACATATAAAATTTAATAATAACCTGTATGCCAAAAGGCATTAATCGTTTTTTGAATCAAATTCATATTATCGGTATAAGGCTTATTCAAAAACGGAGTAATGGAATATGGAGTTGGATTTCCAGCTATGTTCAAAGACCCCACATAGAAACCCACAGTGTTAATATACATAAAAGGCACTTTGTAATGGTGTACAAAGCCTAATGCACATTCTGGAAATGCTCCGTCCAGTATTAGGAGATCAAATTTTTGCCTGGAGTAAAGAAAATCTTTGGTTTCTGGGTCTGATAGAAGGGCGTCACAAGACTAAAAATAAAAAAATAATGAAATAATAAAGTTTTAAAATGAACGAAGGCACGAGCTAGCGTGCGAGCGAGTGTTAAATAAAATAAGTGTCTATAAAAGTTGCATACTATACTTATTCTACGACAAATTTTGTTGGGTATAAAAAAAAATTTAGTACTAACTAATTTAAATATTTGTATACACCGACATCTATACAAAAATAGAGTAACCTGTGAATCTGTTTTACCGGCTTTTGGAAGGGTTGTTAAATTTAAACATCGAAATTTATGTCTTTACAGTGAAAGTAAAGAGGATGTGTTATGGGTACTCTAACCGAAATATTTAATGCTTTATGGGAAAGTACTACTGCATTTCCAGCGAAATCAAAGGGTTAGTACAAACGTACATATAAACCTTTCAAATATTAATAATTTTGTATTTTTGTATTGAGGTAATAAAATAATACATGTACTATTATTTCACAAGTAGCCCAGTTTATTTTGACGATTGTATGACATTTGATAAATGTCAACTAACTTAAAGCTAACTTTAGCCCGTGAATCAAAACTTTTAACTAACTTCAACCCGTGACTAAAATGCCATAAAGTCACAGCTTGTTTATGTGTATTTAAAATAATACTGAGTGTCATGAAAAAAATAAATTATTTAAAATGTGTAGTAGTTAGAATGCTAAACCCTTATACTAAGAACATTACATTGTATTAAGATTTCAATCAAAAACGTATTACAGTGTCAAAAATTATTTTTACTCCTATTACGGAATTTGACCGTTCTAATATCACTTTTATCTATGGAATGACATATATTCGTAAAGAGTTACAGAATGAAATGAGTACATTAGATGCACAACTCTGTATTTGCAGGATAAGTGATTATAAGAAAAACACGAAAAACCGCTCATAAGGTCATATTTGAAAAAAAAAATACAAAAATCGTATAGACGTGCTTTTGCATCATTTCTTATTCAAAAAAGTAAAAAAAGTCCTTTAAAATTAAGTAGTTTAGTAAATAATTGAAACCAAAAGATTTAAAAACATAGTTTTGTATCTTCCTCGTTCAAAGACCAAGTTTTGCAAGTGAAAAGTGCAAATACCAAAAAAATAACAATTAATCAGGTGATTGTTATGCCGTCAGTTAATGCGTATACTAGCGACGTGATTGGTGATTGGTCAAATACCGAGTTTTGCATCCGACAAATACCCAGTTTTGCAGCTGCGGTAAGTTTATAAATGTATTTTATTCTACAAATATTAACTTATGCATCTGGTTTACTTAGTTATGCTGTGGGCAGTGCAGTTATGAACATAAATAAGATAAAATATATATTTTTTTTAAATGTGCAAAAACCGAGTTTTGCATCTAATGTACTCAAATATTCTATCATCGGATGACAGAATAAACACTCGTGGCGACATCTCTGTTTTTATTATCTAACAAATTTTATACCGATCCAACCTCACTTTTCTATGGTATTTTTTGAAAACGTAGAAAAAGTATAGTCTGAAACACGTTTGCTATTGCATATTCCGCTCTCGTGAAACCGTCAAACTCGCCTTCGGCTCGTGTGACAAACTCTTCACTCGAGCGGAATATGCTGTTATCCAAACTTGTTACAGAACATACTATTCAATCATGTATTTAAACCATTTTATATTATCGGGGTTGTCAACATATGTTTTTCTATTATGGGAAGACCTGTTACAGTAGGCTGGATAGTTTATAAGTTGTTAACAGTACCTAAGTAATTGCATTGATTTGTCAATAATAAAAAAATATTTTTGAAAGGGAGCATGTAATAATGTGTTGTGATAAAATTATAATGGGTATCTTAAGACAGGGTGCAGCAAAACCTCTCTATTTTTGAAGGTGACCCAGGATACCTTATTTCTAAAATTAAAATACGTTTTATCTTAAAAAGTTTTAAAAAGCATATAAACCATTACCCAGTGGTCCCACATTCGCATTCTTTAAACATAGCATGTTTTTCCTTTTCGCTAGCCCTTTGAGTAAAGCTTTTTCAGTGGATGACGTTGTTATGTGCACAGGTTGGTGTTATATTGTTAAGGGAAGAACGTGTCATGGGCACGAGACTTCTTCTTCCATTTAAATTCTAATGACCTTGAGTATATTGACATACTCTTCCACTAACGAGCATGGATTTTAGTTACATTTAAAGGATGTTTAACTTCATCAACGTATTAATTTGAGAGTTTCTTTCGCCCAACAATATAATAATGGTAAAATAATTTTTATTAAGATTAAATTGAGTGTTAAATGTATGATCAGAGAAGCTCTTAAGAAAATGAAAATGAACTGAATGAATTATCTGCTAACAACTGGAACAACTATAACTTATGCGATAAAAACAAACAAATTAAATATATTTGTAAATAATACAGTAGAGCCTTACTTTTTCAAAAATAACAACAATAAGCAATTAGGTTGAATTACCGGAAAAGTAAATTAAAATACCAAATTAAGTTTTCATGAAAAGTGTTTCATTTGTAATCAAAACAACATTATCTTATTTTTTTATTAGAAATATATATTTATAAGACAAAAAAAATGGCGTTTGATGTAACAGTTACCTACTTTTACAATACCAAATTTCCAGGGTACCTTTTCCATTTTGTGGTTAGGATTTCCCATAATAGTAAAATTTATACATTAACTGGCATTAATTTTGGGAATAGTGTAGTAAAATTATTTAAAAAATCTTATGACATTTAGATATGATGGAATATCTTAGGATTACTTTTTTAAAACAAAACATTTTAATGTGATAAAATATGTTCAATTTTAAATATTACTTATGATGAAATCTGTAAACCTTTCGATCAAATAAAAAACATGTTTTTTAATTTATTACAATTTATTCTTTACTATTTAAATATACATTTAATGTATATTATATATAGTATAAGAAATAAGTTAAATGATTAATGGTAAAATTGCTGTTCAGTTAAAATAGGTTTATGTAAATTTATTTATTTTTTTGGCCTTGACCAAATTGATTTTTATAACTGAATAAAAATATAAAATATATAAAGTGATTTTAATATTGCACTTTCCAGGTGTGTTGCGTAATAGAATATTATGTATCAAGTTTGATAAACGTAGACAAGTTTTTAAACGAGTTGCAATTTATACTTTTTCTAAGCCAAATACTTATTATTGTCTAAAAATGATTTAAATATTTGTATACGGCGACAAAAAAAATAGAGTAACTCGCGTAACAATTTATAACTTGGGAATCTGTATTACCGGCGCGCCAGTGAAAACTTCAAATTTGTAGGTGTAAATCAAAATGTATTCCTTGAAAATGTACAAACAACCGTTTAAATCAAAAGGTCAGTACAAACTTGCATATAAACTTTTCAAATAGTTATCCATACTATTTTATACTTTTGTATATAAGAAGGGCATTTTATTTTATTTGACAACTCTCAACTAACTTATAACTAACTTCAACCCTTGAATAAAAACCTGTTGCTAACTTCAGCCCACGACTAAAACGCCATAAAGCCATAACTTGTCAATGTGTACGAGGTGTTGAGAAAATATCGGGAATTTTCGTTTTTTGAAACAAATATTTATTTATTCGTCTACATTAATGTTGTCGCCTTCAAAATAGTCCCCATTGGATATTATGCACATTTACCAGCTCTTCTTCCACTACTCGAAACACTTCTAAAACTCGATATTTGGGATAGCCTTTAGCTCTTTCAGCGATGCGCTTTTAATGTCATCTATGCTTGCAAAACGACGGCCCTTTAAGGTTCTCTTTATTTTTTGGAATAGGAAAAAGTCAGACAGAGGCATGTCTGGCGAATATGGAGGCTGGGGCATCATTACAGTATTGTTTTTGGCCAAAAATTTTGTTCAAAATTTGACAATTTTAGAACAAATTTTGCTGCCACGCGTTTCATACCCAAAACATTCGAAAAAATTTCATGGGATGAGCCAATCGATATACCAACATCATCAGCGACTTCTCTGTTGGTTTATAACCATTTCTTCCACTTTTTCCATGATTTTATCGCTTGTTAATGTCTTCACGGCCATCTTGGAAACTCTTATACCACTTGTAAACTCTTGTTTTATTTAAAGCAAACTCACTATAGGCCTTTGTTAACATTTAACATTTAACATTTAACATACAAATTCTTTGATCCATTTCTTTTAACGAACGAAAAATCGCCGAGCTCATAAAACACATCTAATGTTAGCGGCTGCCACAGACAAAGTAAACAATGAAAACAACTAAAGTTTATCGTACTTGGGGGGCATACATACCAACAAAATAAAGAAAATTTTATGGCAACCGGACCCTCCAAACCCGCGAAATTTAACAATTCCCGTTATTTTCTGAACACACCTCGTATTTATAAGATTACATAGTGTTATTAAAATAATAATAATTTTGAAAAATAAAACCTGACAGCAAAGATTTATAGTTTAAGGCAAATACTAGCTGAAACTAAATATTTTTTTATCATTTACCTGGTATATTTGTAAACACAAAAATTCTCTAAATATTTTATTTTCATTATATTTATATGCCTACCAAATGTATATTATATAACTTCTGCACAAAACAAGCAAAAAATATACTATACTATATATGCAAAAAATCACGTCGATCTGTTCCTTCGTTGCTGAAAGACAAATAAACAAATACACTTTCGTAAATATATAATAAAAATATAAAAATGTATATAGGTATGTCAGCATCAAGATGTTTTATTTGCAAACGTGCATAATACATAACATTTACACAATAAAAAGTGCAAAAACATAATGTGTTTGCATTAAATTTGCAGTAAAGTAATATATTTTTTATACCCAATTGCACAATTGCTTTTATTATTTTTATATCTTAAATTTCTCTCTTTCTTAAAGTAAATTATAAACAATTTTTTATATGAATAAATGAAAGTATAGTTGGTACATTGTTTTTCAATTACGGTAGTAAAATATGTAGGGAAGTATAACATTTTATATGGTTTTAGATTGTTCGGGTTTTGATCTGGATAAGTATGGTATAGTCATTGACTGGTGAACGGTCAATAAATTATTCTTAAGGTTGTTACCATTATAAGAGATATAAATAATAATAAAAATATAGACACTACCAATATTGTACAACAAAGCATTTGGTAAAGTTTTATACCATAGCTTTGTGTGCGACTATTTTTATAAGTATTTAAAATCGACAATTAACAAAGATATAACATTTTTTCCAAACATGTTTTAATTTAATGTTGAAATTTTATGATGGAACAAAGGGCTGTATTTAAATGCATGCACCAAAAGTGCACCGAAACACTCCGAGTAATGCAGCAAGCGTAAGCCGTTAATTTTTTATGTAAAACAGTTATTTTCCAGTGGCATAAATGTTTTCTGAAGGTAGAGGATGACGATGGAAAAAGTATGTAATTTTATTGGAAAAGACTGCAATGCATTAACAGGGAGGCAAAACAAAAGTCTGCGAAAAATTTGTTCCACACTTTAAATGATGATCAAAAATCAATTAGAGTTCGACATTGCAATCTACATGTAGATTAGGGTGTCCCTTATTTTTATTTTTTTACGCATACCCTCTAATTATATTTATTACGTGTTTATATACTCCCAGTAAAAATTTCAGCTCATTCTATAAACGGGAACCCGTGCCGACTTGCATCTGAACCCTCCGTTAGCCAACGTTAGGCGCGCGGTATTTTGTAACACGGTTGGTCGCGAGGTCTTCGATCATTTTTTATTATGTGACCCTTATATTATAAATTATTGACAAATGTTAAAATATAGTTTTATTTATGTGTATACTTTGATAAAAATGTATATTTTCACAGGCAGTGGCTAGTTACCCGGAAGGGTCTGGTGAATAGGCCGTAAACTCTGAAATTGATAAACTTAATGGGTTATACTCTAAATAACTAAAAGAGTCTATTGTGAGAGATGACTACCGAAAACTTATTGAACTGTCTGAAATATTTTTGTGAGGACATCAAGAAAATAAATGCTTATAAAAAGCTGAAATTTCATATAACAGTATATTTTAGCAATACTAATTAGTATATTAATATATTTAAGGGATAAAATCAACTAAATTAGTGAAACAAATGATAGAAACAAAAGCAATAATATTAACATTTAATAAAATCATGGAAAAATACAGTCATGAAGATATTATCTTCTTTTTAAAGTGTTTCGTGTTACAAAATACCGCGCGCGCCTAACGTTGGCTAACGGAGGGTTTAGATGCAAGTCGGCACGGGTTCCCGTTTATAGAATGAGCTGAAATTTTTACTGGGAGTATATAAACAAGTAATAAATATAATTAGAGGGTATGCGTAAAAAAAGTAAAAATAAGGGACACCCTAATGTAGATATTACCTAATTGTAATTTTTTTTTTAATTTAATTCTATCTCTGTGTTCAAAATTAGCTTCAACATTAAATAAAAAATGTTTGGAAATACATGTTATGTAATACAAATTTTACAGATAGTAATACTATCGGCTGGTGGATTTTGGGCACACCCATAGCTCAGTTATTAGACATGGGACCCACATCAAACTTATATGAGTTTACAATGACATTATATAGAAAAGTTCTGCGCAAGCAGAATTTAAATTGAAGTTTGCGAAAAAAAGTTAGTGTGCCCCCCCAAATTAAGATAATTCAAATTAAAGTGGAACAATATTTAATTCACTGAAGTATATCAATAAATTTCAAATTTTATTAAAAAATTTCATTAATTACAGTTTAAATTTTACATTTAAAATTTTTATTATTTCTTTTACTAAATTAAAAAAAATAGAAATGGTATAAAATCTGTAATACTTGAATTTTTTTAATAAAACTTGAAATTTATCGTTAAACTTTAGTGAATTGAATATTGTACCACTTTAATTCGAATTATCCTAATTTAGGGGGGCAGGAGGCTGAGGGGCACACTTAAAAACTAACTTTTTTTCGCAAACTTCAATTTGAATTCTGCTTGCCCAGAACTTGTCTATATACCTATAATGTCATTATAAACTCATATAAATTTGATGTGGGTCCCATGTCTAATAACTGAGATATGGGTGTGAACAAAACCCACCAACAAGTACTTAATAGAGAAAGGTTTAGGCTTTAAAATGCATGTTCGAACACATATGGCGCCACTTGCATAATTCCGGAAACTTAATTGTAACACTGTGTATATACAATTCAAAATTAAAATTGTAATACCGTTAATTGTTTAATTTTTTAAATATGTTTCATAATTTATTTGCTTATTATTATAGTTATGTTAATTTGTTAATTTTGCATTAATATTTTTTTAATTATTCCGAATATTTCTGTTTAAATAATCTTCAATCACAAAATTCATTTTTTTTTCATTATATCTTTTAATTAAAAGTAAAGAATTATTTTATTATAAAGAGATAATTGAAAAACTTATAAATGTCAAAGACAAGTCTTTGATAAGATTTTACTTTGGCATAGGTAACGTTTTTAAAAATAATGGCGAAATGTTTTAACAAGTTAATAGGGTAAAAATGAAACCTCTAATGCGTGGGATTTAAAAGAGCAATTATTTTAAAAAGGAGAATTTTGCTTGTTACATCTCTTCACAATTAAAAACGTGATTACAAGATTACATTGGCTTCATCCTTTTCAGTGCATTTTGCTAATTAACGGGTGATAAAAAATTGTGTCACAGTTTAAATTCGTTTGGATCTATATAGGATTATCTACAGTTATTATAATCTTTTAAGTTAAAACTAAAAAGTTAATAATCTTTAAAAAAAATCATTTGTATATTTATTATTATGTAATTAATTTAATATTGTAATACCTATTTGTATGGTAAATATTTTGATGTGTTACTAGTGAAAGAAGGATGGGATTTCTTGGGCGTGAACAATCGAATGGAATCTTCTTCTTCGACCAATAGTCTCACACAATATTTTATTCAACTACCACAAGAAATTTAAAGCCAATTTTATTTGATATTTTACTTGACATCGGACCTCTGTCAAGCAGTTAACACCTCACTTTTTTCCAAGTTTAACTAAAAGCTAACTTCAGCACGTGAGCGATGTAGAATTTTGCTCACCGATTAAAGTTAAGAAATAAAATGGGTGTTAAATAAATAATAATAATATAAAATGTAAACTTATAGAACTTTGTCACTATATACTTTGTTACAGATGTGTTACTCACCTGGTGACAGACAGACTGTTTCGGTCTTTTGGACCTTATGGATATTATCGTATATAATACCACTAGTGGCAAAATTTTACCGATAAAATTTTTGATTTTTATACAAATGTTATTTTCTTGGAAATTTCGCAAGTGGCATTAATTTTTAAGTTAAATTAGTTTATTAGTTAATTATTAGTTAATTTAGTTAAATTTCCAAGGAAAAATCTTGAGTAAATAAAAATCAAAAATTTTTTCAGGGAAAATTTTATCACGAGTGGTATTCGGCAAGACTATTTCACAAATATTTTTAACTGCTGATTCAATTTCTGTATGATTTTTTTGACCAAAACGCATATTTTCTAACATTTTAATTTTAAAATTAAAAACGTCAACAGTGACAATTATTTTTAGCATAGCAACCAATTGCGAAAAAAATCGAAAAAAATCGAAAAAACACGTTGCTAAGTAATATTTTAACAAGAAGCATGAGTGCTGGGGGCACCTGCACGAATGCATTTTGTTAAAAAATATTGTGTTTTTTCGATTTTTTTCACAGAAAAAATTAGATGCCCGAATGGTATTTGACAAGACTATTTCATGAGTAAGAGTTAACAATTAAAATATAAATTGCAATTTTTGGTGACAACAGCTGTCAAGTTTTGCTGCGGGTAAACTGCTGACAGGTGCTGTCATACAGTTTTTTCACCTAGAAACCATTTGTAATTCAAAATTGCGCGTTTGTGATTGGTGGAAATTAAGACGAGGGAAATAGTCACCTAAATAGTAGTTTTATCGCTGCAAAACTGAAAAAACACTCGTTTTCTGAAATCTGATTGGTCCATAAAGTTCTGAGTGGAATAGCTTATAGTATAAACACCTTGTTTGATAAAATAAAATGCATCTAATTTAAACGGTTTAAAATGTGTTAATTTAAGTTAAAAGAATTGACAAAATGCAGGAAAAAATAAAACGAAATATACTTTACCATTTTTTACGAATTCGCAAAATTGCAGGTTATTTTATTTTTGCTGTGCTGTGCTGTGTTTCTGCTTTATCGTACGATTTTTTGTTATATTTTTTGTGTTTGCAAGAGACGCTGATACCTATTTTAGCATTGGAAAAGAGTAAACCAAAACAAATTTGGTACGTGTTGTTGCAAGCGCTTAGTCAAAAGGCGGGGCTTGTTTATAGAGCAAAAGCACAGCGCTCTTATTAGATGCCTTAAAAATTAAATAACTATTAAATAAATAACAATTTTTCAAATAAAGAAATTGTAAATTATGGAAATTGGTCCGGTTATTTTGGAACACCCTGTAAATTCCCTGTTTTATTTTAACACAATGTTTGAAAATTGTTCAAAGATATTATCGAAACTAGAGCTCTGTTTAATTTACTGTAAGAGCACTTCGTACAGAAACTCGTACTTTCTGGTGAGGCTCATTTTTTTTTAATAAATGCATTTATTAAAGCCATGGCTTTGTTAATATGCAAAATTGCCGTTAATGAAGTTAATCTAACCCAGAAGCGACACACGGAACTTCTTTGTATCTGGATCTGGTGTGGATTATGTTACGGAGGCATCATCCTTTTTAATGAGAAAGTAAGAAGCGTTCCCGTAAATTATCGTTATCTATCGATGTTGACTAATTATTTAAGAAAATTTAATGACCAATTGTCTATCTCAAACAAAAGTTGTGTATAAAACATATGTAAAGTCCGGACGTGCTTATAAGTAGTTTATTTTATTTTCAAATAAAATTTACCTTATATAAAAGGGGAAACCTAATTTGTAATTAGCTCCTCTGTGAATAGTGACTGTAGATTTCATGGCTAAACGCCATTGAAAGGGTTCATCAATGCGATAATTTCGGATCAAGTTATCTAGTTAGTTAGTATAAACTCTGATTAGTCGTAAATGTAATTTATAATCCTGGCTCCAAGTAATAAAGATAAACGAGCCTAAAATGAAACGAAATATTAAATACAAAAATCCAATCAAAACCTATGCTTATAATAACAATATGTATCTAGGTGTTACTTATGAATATTTGGCGAACAACTAGACACCGCATTGCTCCGCTATAAAAGTCAAGGATCCACGCATAGTAGTTCAATGAATATTGTTCATCGAGCTACGCCGAGACAGCTTCCTTTACTGTATACGGAAAGTTATAAGATCTCGAAAAAATGCTCATCGTAATTAGAATAAACAATAGTCGAAGACTTCAACGCCAGAATGGGGCATGACCTTTACAAATAAGAGAGGGCATTTACTATGCGTATAAATGGCGGAAAATGCTTAACATGCATAGTACATAATGTGTTCAAACGTTGAAAGCGCACCTTTTTAGAGAAAATACCACTTTACAGTTTATTTTATGTACAGTGACCAATAAGGAAACTTTGAGTAATCACTATTATATAACTTTTAGGATAGTGGACAAAAACGACCGATGAATTATCCAGACCTATATGCCTTCTAGCGTGGAAGTAAAACTGTATGCCCGTTGTTCCTTATAATTAGTAGGTTTAGTAGTAGAAATAAAACGTTAGGGTGGACTAGCAGCCAAACAGTTCGGTTAAGTGGAGGGTTAGCAAACGTTTGACACAATTAACAACGTAATCCATGGATTACGATTATTGCAAAAGAGAACCTATAAATTAAGCGCTCCAACACAAAACTGTGATTACGCTGAATATTAAAAACATGTTTAACGCCCTGGCAAACCATCCTATATACTCTCCCTTATCGAGGAATAGAAGAAAAGCTCTCTATTATTGCTTACCACCTGTCAGAAAAAAATAATACTGGCTGAAGATGAAGCTAAGATGATAATTGACGATAACAGTGGCATTCCTCAAGGTTACACACTTGGTTACACTAATTAGATTTTCGAATAACATTGCTCTATTCGTAGTTGCAAAGAATAAGCCACAATTAATGTGCAAAGCTGGCTGGATGGTAAAAAGCTTAAGCTTGTACCTACCTGAGAAAATAGGCAACAAATAATAGCACAGATCCAATTTGCCATTTAGGGCTTATTGGTCAAACCCAGCAGTACACACATCGAATCACCGAAAAAGTTAAAAATATAGTATCAATATTGACCATCCTTTTACTTAATAAAGGCAGGTCAAAGGCATCACCCGTTTGGCATCTAGCAATAATGCTAGAAACATATTGACATATCCGAAAAAATGTCGCGTTTTATTTAGAATAAGGTTTTTTACTCGCGAAGCGAAAGCTTCAATAATAAGATTATATAATTATATATTAGTATAGTCATCGATGACGTCATAATTTTGCGCACTGGTACTAACACTAAATGTATAAATGAATATTTTAATGCATTTTAAACTACTTTAGTTGGCAGCAATTGCAATGTTAACAATTGAGGGGCTTGGAAGTAAAACGGTTCAAGTGCACTTTTTTAAATAAATGGTCTAATTGCAGAATATCACACCTAAAGAATATTCTAACTTAGTGGTAAAATTATATAAGTACATTTTACATTCCCTGGCGCCATTTCTTATCGTCTTTAAAAATCTGTCAAAATATTTTAAAATATATCTTTGTTAAAACGATTTAAGTGCACCTTTTACTGCTAAACATAGGCTATTATCTATGCTGCTAAAGCCTTGACAAGTATTTTAAAACAGACCATAGCATTGAGCCAAAAAAATCCAATTTAGATCAACCCCAACCAAGACCAGCTAATTCAGATGAAGAAAACGTTGTATTAGATCACAGGTCTGTGGTATTAGATTCTGATTATGAATATTACTTTTTGTTATAAAACTTACCCAAATTTTAAAAAATAAAGTTTTGTTCTAGTACAGTAATTGCATTTAAATCATTTTACCACTAAATTTTGTCTTACATGCATGACGATTCAAGTACATTTTTGTAAAAAAAATTAACAAAAAATAATCCTTTTTTGTCTTTAAACAAAACTAAAATATTCACACAGTTTTTTAAACTCTTTTCTAGAATAGAAGTTAACTTTAAAGCCATTTATCTCAGAACTAACAAAAATGCACTTAAACCCTTTTACTTCTAGTCCCCTCAATTGTCATGTTTAGATTAAAATTTTTCGTAAGGTCATCTAATTTTTTCGAAAAAAATCGGTAAAACAAGTTTTGGGGGCAACAAAAATCCGAGTCGAAGACGAGGAGTTTTGCACCTGCACGAATGCATTTTGTTAAAAAATATTACTTAGCATTGTGTTTTTTCGATTTTTTTCACAGGAAAAATTAGATGCCAGAATGGTATTTGACAAAACTATTTCATGAGAAACAGTTAACAATTCAAATATATATTGCACTTTTTGGTGACAACAGCTGTCAAGTTTTGCCGCGGGTAAACTGTTGGGTCCTGTCAAACAGTTTTTTCACCTAGAAACCATTTGTAATTCAAAATTGCGCGTTTGTGATTGGTGGAAATTAAGACGAGGAAAATAGTTTTAATAAAATGACGCATAGAAAAAGAAATTGACGTTTTAGAATTTTGAAGCTGTCAGTTGGGTTTTTAAATATTTCGTTTAATTCGTGTATAATTTCGTTTATTTTGTTTGTTTTTTGTGTTCTTTTATATTGTTTAAGTTTTCATTGCCGTTTTTGTTTTTGTTTTTTATCTTTTTTTGTTTTTCCTATATTTAAAATGCCTACCTTTGTTACCTTTAACAGCCGTTAGAGAGGTAAATAGGATTATTATTAATTATATATTAGAATATTTAACAAAATATATGTTGGATACATAAAATAATAATATATACCAGAGACTGACTAGATGGCAAAATTTCTGGGTTTTATAGCTGAAAACGTCTTTAAAAATGGCTAAAAACATACTTTTGGCGGTTATAAAAACTCTGACTTTTGACATTTTGGTATTCTAAGGTCCCAAATCTAGGGACCCTATGGTATTATTCATTTAAACGCAATCTATCGCCTGTAGTTGCACTACCACTTTCACTTGATGCAATGATTTTAACATCACATTGACAACCGTGCCCGATCAGCTGATTGATGACGTGTACGTGTACGTCGTTTCCTTTTAAATTTACTATAGTCGCGGCCAAATCTGTATGGGTGCACGTCATCAACGGCATATGACGTCAGCGTTAAGGTCTATTCATACGTGCCCAGACACAATCTAACGCTCGTGTTTTGTTGACTGTTTATAGCGGTGGGGGCTGTTATTAAGATGGAATTATAACGTCCTTGTATAATCTTCTGCACTAACTAATTAGGAGTTTGTTACAGGCAAATTTTTATTAAATGTGTTTAAAGAGAAAACAAACGGAGTTTATTACATTTTTATTACATATGCACATAACAAAAAAATACTAAATTATCAGAAACACAAAAATAATAAATTACCAGTCGTCCTTGTCATCAGAGCAAACCAGGTCAGAATTGAATTTTGATTATTTCCCCAAATTTATTATTAAGGGCGCAATGTCTTCGAAATCTAATAACGGCTAGTTGCCAACAGGCCTTATATCATTGTTTGCACAATCCAGGGATTGAATCTTATAAACATAATGTATAATATTATTTATAATAATTTGCAACAAACGATGGTTCCGGACGAAATGTCACAATTACAAAAATACGTCAAATATAAAATGACAGCGACACATCAATAATATTGAACGGTGCGCGCCAGCCTTAAGCTATTACCAACTGGCACACACAAAAATTACTAAGTGAATGGTTTTATTTTGATAATTTCGTGAAAAAACGTTTTAAAACAAGGAAATTGTTACAGTTCTTGGTAAACAATACGCAAATGAATGATTTCTTTTTAATAACACATCAGAATTACGCCTTAAAAAAGCAAATTTAACGGCAGTAACTTTACAATTCAAAGTTGGTAATGCTGACGTCATTATATCTCATTGATGACGTGCACCCATATAGATTTGGCCTTGACTATATATGATAATATTTTTCACAAAACTTTTTAGTTAATTTTATTATTTTATTTATTTAAACACTACCTTATTATGCTAAATATATCTTACTCACCTCATGTCCATACCTAAACATATCATAAAGAGGTACAGGTTCCTCTCCTCTCATTCTCGCTCCGACCAGATCCCAATTGGTAAAATTTTTCACGTAAAACACTAAATTGGTGGGAGTAATTTCTTCGAGTCCTTCCATTAGGAAATCCGCCGGAAAAGCGTTCATGAAGGTTATGTTGTGTCCTCGGGGTATGAGCCCTCTTGCCAATTCCCAAAACGGAATCTTATGTGACTTTGTGCCACCCATTGTTATCATAAATATGTTTGCACAGGTACATAGGTTTATCACAGCCAACGTTACTGTAAAGGTGGTTAAAAGATAAGAAGACATATCTGAAAAAGAAAAAAGTTTTATCAATATTTATTTCAATGCTATATCTGTTTAAAAAATACAATATAAATATAAATTAGAGGATTTTGTTGCTTAAATTTAATGGCCTCTGATTTTTTATAGTTTTAAAATCATTTTTTTAAACGCCTAATATTTTTAAGTGACTAAAAGCCCATTCTCTATTAATTTCACAAATTATTATAATCCTCTTAGAAACATAGGAAGAATATTAAAATTTAAGTAATTCCTGCAAAATTTAAAGTGATAATAAATGATAAACCTAAATATGTTTTAGTTTATTACCGTTTGTATGAATAAATATATTTAAACATTAAACAAACCTACGTATCCACTTTCTAATATTTATTAAACCATTACCTTATAAATTTAAACAAATGGTTACTAAAAATTAATATTTACTACTAAAATAAAAAAAAACTTTAACTTTTGACAATTTAGGCAATTACTCTTACCATTTAAAAGATATTCAAGGTCAAAGTTTAAAGAATTTATTTAAAAAAAATTTTTTTTATAATTTTAACACTTATTAAAAAATAATTATTGTCAAATAAGTATGACATATTTTTGTGGGAAATTTAACGCTATACAAAAAATGTAATAGTAAGTTGTGATTTGTTTAATTGATTACTCTAACCGTTTAGAAAATATTTGTTTTCGAATCCCAATGCCTACTGAACGAATATCTTCTCAACAGTTAGAGTAATCAATTAAACCTAATGAACCTTTTTATACTTATTTCAAACAGCGGCGTAACTAGAAAAAGTGCCGCCCGGGGCAGCAGTGGCTGTCGCCATCATGTTTTTTTGAGGGGGGGGAAGAGAGGTTAGGTTAGGAGTCAGTTTTGAGGACCGAACGCAAAATTAAAAATATATAATTATATATATATAACATATATATATATATAACATTAAATTGTAATATTTTAAGAATTAAAAACAAACAAAAATTCTTAGACCTAGGTAAAGAAAAACAACAAATAAAATGTGCTTTAACATAATTTATATGAAAAAAACAAAGAGATAAATTCTCAACCTTATGTAAAAGTACCTACACTGAAAGAAATATATACTAAAGTTAAATAAAAAAATAATTAGGGCAAATATATTTTATGTTTCATATATAGACTACCACATACATTGCTAAAACAAATATATTCGTTTGGTTAGCAGCCTATTGCTGCCCTAGCAATATAAATGGTGTTTCTAGCAATATTTTTTTGCTGTAATTCACTTATAGTTTACATTTTATAGTAAGGGTAAGTTTATTTTTATTTAGATCTAACATATCTTCTTTACAATAAATGTATTACAAAATTTACCATACATTCATAATAAACAGTAGTATAAATGTGTAAAGCACTAGTATAAAATTTTTAGTATAAATTTGTATTTACTTTTAGCAACAAATTTCTTTCAGTGTACAAAAAAACTTAAACCTGAGTAAAAAATAAATAAAAATGTTTAAATATTTAGAATACCGGTCTTGTTTCTATTTTTTGCTAGCTTTATTTGATTTGAAATATTTTGGGAGTAATTGTATAAATCTCAAATCTATTGGAATTTGAATTATATTATTTCAAAAGAGAATATTTAATTATCAAATATTTTTTTTATTTTTATATTCTGTCTTCCAGTTTGTTTCGCATTTTCTCACACGATTTTTGCCGCCCCAAGAAGTGCCGCCCGGGGCGGACCGCCCCCCCCGCCCCCCCCTAGTTACGCTACTGATTTCAAATGAGTCATTTGACAATAAATATTTTTTAATGAGTTATTAACATTATTAAAAAAAATCTTCAAACTTTGATCTTGAATTTTTGTAGAGCATTCAATTTCCTACAAAAATATGTATAGGGATTTAATTAAAGAATTAAGTAGTAATAAAATATGGTATTTTTTATAAGGGATTAAAGAAAAAATGTAACACTGATGAGGAGGATCTTCCTATGAATATTAAGAGCTCAAATTTGGTAAGCAATTTGTAGAGGAGCCTAAGAATCAATTTTTCAGTGTCGGAAGTAAAAGGACTAAAACTTAACTGATTGAGTCTAAGAAAAATATAAACTACTAAAAGTGCTGCGTGGTGGAACTAGATCATGTGAGAAACTGGTTTATTACCAACAACATTTTTTTACTCACACACCCCTTGATTAGTTATTTACGTGTCAAGCTTTGTAAATAAATTTTTACGGGCGAACTGGAAGTTTGTGGTGTGAGCGATGCTGGAGCGAAATCCATAATCCAGTGAGCCTGATAAAGATGAATTGCAAAGCGTGACACGTACAGATTTTTGTTTTCACATTTAGATAACGATTTTTAAATTTAAAATTTCAATTAATGTTGCAAATGTGACATTTCATTTCATAAATTGCTTTTCTACAAGCCTGTTAAACTTTACATGTCTTTTATACAAGCCCGTAAAATATTACAGGTATGGTTCCCATAATGTATCGTTTACTTGTATACAAAAATAACAAAATTAACCTATAATATTCATTTACTAAGAAGGTGGAAATAAAATAATATTAATAACCCTGATAAGGCCTAATACCAAGATTTGCTTTTCGACCAGAATTTAAACTGAAAAAATTATATTCATTCTTTGGCGGGCTCTTTATCCAAGACTGTTTTTGTCCTCAGAAGCTTGGTTTCTTTAGATCTGCTTAAGACAGCACTTTGGGCTATTTTTGAGTCTGGAAACAGAATTGTAGGTTTGTCAGGAAAAATTGTTACGACAATGTCAAATTTGGGTTGTCGCAATGATGCCAAACGTAAATTTATATAACTAAAAAACAGGGATGGTTATAGTTTCTATATTTACATGTATATTAATAAAAGTTAATTGAGATACACTTCATATGCAGATGTTCATAGTAAAAGTAATTCAAATACTATCAAACTACCATTTTCGTAAGTTCTCAATTGACTTGTAACACAGTACGACAAAATTTGATTTTTTTTCCTCCTACGAAAAATTTTTACAGATTTTGAAAATAGACTTTAAAAAATTATACCCGTGTCTCGGCGTTTTTTCAGATCAAGTAATTTTTTAAGTGCGATCCAATAAAATGGTATCCACAGGATTCAGCACATGATATAACAGCTTGTATAATGGCTAGAATGTATAGTTATAAAAAATATTTACTGAATAAATGAACAAGCATTAAAGCTAAATTTTAAAATTATTTAAATTTTACAAAGGGTGTGGCATATTTACGAAATATATCAAGAGTTGTTTTTTAGGTTGTGGTAAAACTATAGATTCCAAAGCAATGTATAAGTTATACTAAAAGACCAAGATTTTTTTCAACAAATATTGATTATAAGATAAATACAAATCTGTTGTTTTATTAAAAAAAGATTAAAATTTAACATAAAAAATATTTTTTTTAAGTATAGTTTTTGTATTATGTAAAAACATACAATATTTGAAAAAAAAATGATTTATAATAAAATAGAGAATTAAAAATCTCTATATATAGAGATAATAATTTTTAACCTATAGGTTAAAATATTATGTGCGTTTTTTATACTCTAAAATCAGTTAAAAAAATTTATATTAGAAAAATCGTGTTGAACTGTGTAATATAGACGCATGCATGATGGTTTGACCAATGTTTTGTACAGGCATGCACGTTGTGCAGGCACAATGCAGGCTCATGTAGAATTCCATATGTGACCCTGCATTCCTGAGTAGGTATACAATGATCGTATTATGACTAAATTAGTGAGCCTCTCGCCTCACTGTGAGCCAGAAATTCCCTAAACATTGAATAAGCCAATTTTTCATCAAGTTTTTTATGCTAAAAACAGTCAAGTGGGCCATTAAGCTTACAAAAACCCCAGAAATATGTCTGTAAATTTTATGTTGAAACGCCAGGGTTTGATAAATGTCGCGGTAAATTTAATACTTATTGTCAGGTTTATTTGGTTTAAACAAATCGCTTGAGTTTAAGACATTATAGTTAAATGTGGATTAACTTTTTTACATACACTATGAGTGGGTCAGAGGCAGGAAGTTCAAGGATTTATACCATTTAAATTTTATGGATTTCTTTGCGAAGTTCCAAAACAAAATTATAATTTACTTTACGCAAGTAAAAGCAAAAATTAACATATCACATGGATATTTCACCAGAGATTTATCAAGATATACACTGAACTACACGTTTTTGTTGATGCTCTTAAACTCTCCAATCAGCGATACCAGATTCTGTCAAAAAAAGTAATAGATTTTGTGCGAATTTAACTTTACTTTAAAAATTTACTAATTTACGTAACTGAGTAACGTCAAATTGTAATATTGTATTTGTATATTTGTAATTTGACTATATTTGAAAGTTTTGACGTATTTTTGAAATGTCATATTTAAAGGTAATTTTAGTGGTTTAATAGATTTTTTTAATTTTTTTCATGTTTAATCGTTTGAGCTGTGGTGCCTATAAATTGGCAGAGTAGTTTTAAAATACCCTAAGAACAAGAAACAATTAATATTAAAAATCAAAATTGTTGAGTTGAGACATAAACTATTAAAGAATAGGTATTTTATTAAAATTAAAAATAAATTTATTATTTTTTCCAGAGGTACTGAAATTATTGCAGCCATCTGCAATAAATGGTTGTTTTGACAGCGATACGAGCTTTAATAGTGATTCCGACTAGGAAAGTTGGTCAACTAAAGGCATATTTTCCATAGTTGTTTACTTAAATGTATATTTTCTGTTATTGCAGTTCTATAGTTGTTATAGAGTTTATTTAAAGTATAGCCTTTAAACTCAGCTTTCTTAATCTTATACCTTTGACTTTATTATTATAAATAAATAAATTGTAAATAAAATTAAATTAGGCACTTCCCTGCTGTAAATTTTTTATTTTATTTTAATAACCGACCGGTTTCGACTTACGACATCTTCAGGGTTTCTACAAGAATGGTATAAAGATATATGCTAATATAGAGATTTAAAATATTACTTACACGTCAATATTACAAAAATATACGTTTAACAGACATTAGAACAAGTATAACATGTTGTATTATGGACATTACAGATATAAATATAATTAAAATACATTAAAATTTTTGTTAATTAAAGCTTGAATCTATTTGATACAATGAATGAATCCTTAAACATACTAGCAAATCCGTTAGCAATATCTAAGGAGTTATCTAAAGTGATATATAGGCTCTTAAAGGTCTATTTGTGACATTATTTCCATTTTGACATCTTTTATCTTCTATTATGAAACACAAAATCTTCAATAAGTTTTACAATTTTACAAGTTGCAAAATAGCAAAATATTGTTAAATTTTACTCTGTTCCCAAATTTTTTTGTTGTCTGGGCAGCTGTTTATAAGTGAAATTAACTTTTTCTTTGATATTTTTAAATGTTTTACAAAATCCTGGCCTACAGTGCGCCTGTGGGAAAATGCTAACTCATATAAAATTCCATATGTTCTTTATTTAATTGTTAATAGACACATTGTCCCAAGTAGATCGCAATAAAAGTTTAAAAAATGTGCAATGTTTAAAACCTTGCATATTTTCGAATATTCAATGGCTTTCCAGAATTTATAACTATTTTGAATGTATATTTTATATTTATATAAATAAATTTATAATTTTTTGGTATTTATTCAAAACCGCCTATAATATTAAAAAACACTGGTTCCTTAAATTAAATTTTTCCATTTTAAATCGTTTAATCATAGAAGTGGACCCTGTACAAGTTTTACCTATTTATTTTAAGAACATTTGAAAAATAATGACGAATTTTTTGCATATATTTTGTTTATATTTTGGAGTCACAAATTATAATGCTATAAATTCGCTAATAAAAATATTAGCACACACTAACAATAAATATTTAAATTATTTAGGCATCAAATAATCAAAATCATGTGTGTTATACAAGAGCTATCAAAAATAAATCCTATGCATTAATAAAAGCTTTGTTAACGTATTTGTTGATTGTATACAATTCTCTGTATTCAAAATTCTCAGAATAGTTTTAATTGCAAAAAATATTGATGAGATACAAATACGGTATTAAAGGCTCTTCTAAATTAAAATTTATATTTATTTTAACTATATATTTTGTTTATACATACTTTTCTATTTTATGCATGTGGGTGTATTGGTATTTTCATTTAAATAATAAAACCATTTATTATAAGAAATACTAGTAAAAATAATAATAGCAAGTAATAATATTATTTAATTATTAAATAAGTTATATTGTACGGGTATATATTAATATAAATTATTAACTATTAAAAAACTTCGTTTAACTTACTTATTTGTTAGTAGGCCGAACTTATGTAATAGGCTGTTTTATGTTTATGTTTTATGTAGTAGGCTATTTTGTCCGTGGCCACTACTGATACCAAAGTATACACTTCATAGAAAAATTATTAACTTTAAAGAATTTCCTATTTATCTCATATTTTTTTGCAAAAAATAGGAAATACTTTGATAGGAATTTCAGCGAATATTATTATTAACCCATTTTAAATAAAATTAAAACTTTCGTATTGCAAATTTTATTACAAATTTTTAGTTTTGTAAAAAATATATAGCAAACACTAAGAGATATATTATTTATTTTTTATAGCGGGGTTCTTCTCATAAATCTAAAAATGTTTTTATTGTTCAAAACAGAATTTTAAAGTGTATTAATGGTCATCAAAAAATTCATGAATGACGCTTTTAGAACATTTTACCCCTTCCCTCCGTATATATTTTGTAAATTCTCAAATAGGTATAAAGCTCAAAAAACACTTAAATCGTGAACAAAACAGTTCATAGCAGTGTTTTAATGTACTAGATAAAGTAAAAAAAAGTTCCTTTCAATTTAAAAAATCTTGACAATTCTTTAAAAAAATAACTTATATAGTAAGTACACATAATTTTTTAAACTTTCTTCGTAAATGATACATTGAAATTTTTTTTATGTCTTGTAATTGTAGATTTTTATCTATGTAACATTTTCTATATAATTGTAATTGTCGTTTGAATTATTAAATAAATAGTTATTATTATAATTAATATTAATATTAATATTATTATTATTTAATGATCTTTAAACGTTATTTTGATAATGTGGATATATTGGTATTTGTAGTTTTAATTTCTCCAATGAGGCGTTTAACTATTACGAATTCATAGGGTTCATTTTTTTCTTTCTTTTGCTAACAAATGGGGAGGGGGGTAATAATATATTTTGAAGATAAAAAAAATATTGAAAATATTTTTATAACAAGAATCCAACCGATTTAACAAATTCGCTTGTGAAGTTACCAATTGTTAATGATGTAGAAACTGGTCCGTTGACAATTAATTTTCATTTATTTTTTATTTTATGCTAAAAAAATTAAATTTTTCATATTTTAATTTGGATATTTAATAAAGGTTTTTTAAAAAAAAATTCGTCTCATAATTTTTAGGGGGGTTAGAGATTTCCTTATTTTTGCTTATTAAAATACAATTCTTTAAATTTTAATTTAGAAATTTAATAAAAGTTAAAAAAAAAATTCTTTTGTACCATAATTTTGAGTGGGGTTCAATATTTATTATTTTGGCTTATATGTACAGTTGTATTCATTAAAAAAGCGTACAAGAATTAGAATGAGAGAAAACTGTCAACATTATTGCGTAAAACCGGCTTTCCACTGACTTAAGTCACTATAACTGACAGTAGAAATTAAAAATGCCTCGTCAGTTAAAAAGGCTCAAATAGTATCAAGAATCGAAGAAGAATGGTCAATTCGTACTGTGGTATAATAGAAATAAAAAATCTATATTAAAAATTAAGCAACGCTGGGAACAGGAAGATTTACTAAACCAAAAAGTTGGTTCAGGTCGTCCCAAAATGTCCACCCCTGAACAGGATGCTGCTTTTTTGAGATATCTGAGGATTTATGGGAAACTATACAACTATACTATACCTACTATACTGCTGGGAAGATATTAATCCAAATATTGTATTGAATTTAATTCAGTTCATCCCAAATAGATTGGCTCATGCATGACTAAATATTAAATTTTTTTTAATGTTTGTTTTTTTCATTATTAAAAGGTTGTAATTTTTGTAATATTATTTAATTAACCTACGACGTCAATGCTCTTTATAACCTATAATAATTATTTTAATGACTTATGTCAGTGATAAGCCGGTTTTAGGCAATAATATTATTTTGACAGTTTTCTCTCATTCTAATTCTTGTACTCTTTTTTATTGAATACAACTGTACTATAGTATATATATACTAAATATTTAAAATAAATGGAAAATTTTCTGATCTGTATAATATAACTATTTAAAAATCGTCCTGAGTCGATTGAAAACAAGTTTTAGACCGATTCACATTTTTTTTGGTTTTATGGTATTTTTATGTAAAGTCAGCAGGTCCACAAGGACTTTCCATATAATTTACTCTCTTAAAATGAAATAGTCAAAATTCTACTATTTCAATTAGTGCCAGCATTTTTTACTAATAAAATAGTCGTTTTCACTTTTAAATAGTTATTTTTTACTACGTAAATAGTTAAAGTTTGACTAATTAAAGATTAGTCACCATCTTTGACTATTTTTGAGAGTTAAAAGTTTGCGGCCAACAACAAAATATTATTTGAATTAAATTCATATAAGCTCCATGGTTATATGGCCCATAAAAACAAACAAAGATGCAAAAATTTTAGCTCAAAACAGCAACAGCAAATAATATATTAAACTTTAAAATATTATGAATATTTATTGACAAATAAAATTGATTTTTATAAGAGTGACTAATAGCCACATTCGTTATGACATCAGCTTGACAAGGGACATACCTGAGTTCAATCCCCGGCTGGGTCAAAACTTTTTTGAATTTAAATCTACTAATTTGACTATTTCATTCAGTAGAATTTGACTAATTATAATTATTAGTGACTGCTTTTTCGCTATGACAATTAGTTATTTTTGACTAATTCATTTTAAGAGAGTAAGGAAAAGGGAATGTGTATAAGTTTGTCAGGTTTGTGCTGAACATTTACATAAATACGCTACCTGCCAAGCCAATACTTACATTTGGTCAAATAAATCATAAAATTCATCTTTATTATTTTTGTTATTTTCCCATATTTGATGCATCTTATTCGTCATATACATTTGGGCACTTTATACAACAATAAAGTACATGTAAAATCATCAGATATAAAAGTGTATAATATAATATGCTTCGCCGAAACTTAAAATTGATATAAACTAATTAATCATCATACATGTATAAATATAAAAATCTTAATGAGGTTATTTTTTTATCCCAAAGTTGTATTATATCTAATTAGGTTTAACGACCTTTTTTTAATTTTAATATCAATAATTTTACCCATAGAACAACTTAATAAAAATGTTTAACTTGTATAAGTATTGGCAAATTTACTACGCCAATGTCGTAGCCTTGACCTACAGTGAAAGTTTCTTACATCTCAAACACCCATAACAACAACTTGCCGACCGGAAGATTACAGGGGAAATTTTTTACGATTGTGATAATTAAATGCATATTAGCAAATACTTACTTTTACAATTTTATTATAAAAAAACGGTCTTAAACCGTTGCGTTACACTTTTTAAAAAGAAATTTAATAAAAGAATATTACTTTTGACATCACTATCTCGTGTATCTACGAGAGACGTCCAAATAAAGAAACTCAGGTGGTTTTAAAATATTTTAAAGAAAATCGTCTGCTACAACGCAAAATACAAATATTAAGTAAGATTTTTTTTATTTGAGTACCTACTTAAATTTTATACATGTACCGCGACATATTACAAAAAACACTTAAGTGAATATTACAAAAAAATATTACAATAACAAGCAGTAAGTAAGAGGGATTTATGGGCGATTATATTACAAAGAGGGTAGGTATTGCAAGAAAAAAATACTGTCATTCTTGTTCCACTTTATATTGCCATCTTTGGTGAAAAAAGTATGCGGTCTTTCTAAAGATACAAACAGCCAATTTCGTTGACAGTTCAATCCTTGTTATAGGGTTTTTTAGTATCCGAATAAAGTTTTTAAAATTATGTTTTTAATTTTAAATTTGCGCCTCCAGTAATTTTTTTACAATTAAATTGATTGAAGGGATTTTTAACTTATAAACTAGCTGCTTTATTATACATTTTTAATTTTATTAAAAAACGTAAACCATTAAAATGGTTAATAATCATTAATTCCTAATCAATAGGTACTTTATGGTACAATCATAACATTATATCTTGGCGAACATATGTAGTGGAACGACATCTATGTATATTAGGGTGTTTAAAAAAACAAAATTTGATGTTAATCAAACTTTGTCCTCGAATAACTCTGGAAGAAATCAATTTATCGAAAAATACTGAGACCTTTTTTGTAGAGCGTTACATTTTATATAAGAAACTGCAATGATCATTGCATTTGATTCCAAACATAAAATTATTTTTTCCCATGTTAATTAAATGGGAAACTAAAATTAAAACAGCGACCTTTTAGAGTTTAGCTGAGACGCCCATATTTGGGGAGGATTTTTTTATATTAAATAGAAACATTTGAGAGGGTAAGAGCGAAAAAAAAATTAAATTTTATTTTTTGAATCACCCTAATGTATATGCATTATATGTAGTTTTATTTAAACAAATATATGATAAACTTACATAGAGGGCCATTTATTAAGAAAAATTTTCATTGTCAACTACATTTTTTATTCTCTTTGGAAAAATATAAATATGTTTAAAATATGTTTCTGTTATGAAGCAAACTTCATAATCAAAATTGCTTGAAATTCGTCTCATATTAATAAGAAGCTTTTAAAGAGGTTATAAACCATACAAAATCAGTTTTACAAATTAAAAAAATGTGCTTTGAAGGACTTACAATTAAAAATTGCCCAAATAAACCAGTAAAAAAGTGCATAAAAATATTTTAAAATGTGTTTTAAAGGAGCCCAAGATCAGGTTGAGTGACATATCGTTTTAAAGGTATTTTAATTTTTAATAAGATACAGCCTTTGTTTCAAAAATATTTCAATAAATTTTCAAATAAGGTAAATAAAGAGAAAAAATGTAAATCAACGAATTCATGGAGCAAATGTGCTTTAGTCTCAGTTTAAATGTTACGAATCACCTTATTATTAATATTAATAAAAGGGTTTCATTCACTTAGTATATATATAGCTATATACCCTCGGCCATTTTGAACAACATCTTTACTATTGCATAGAAGTTGGAGAAATACATTCGTTCATTTGAAAATTTAAACAGCAATTTCTCAAAACCTAACCGACATATTTAAAAAAAATGAAGAATCTTATTACGAATTAAAAGACCATTAAGACGAAATGCAAGTAATATATGCAATATAAAAATATTTATATTTTTTATTTTTGTTATTTATTTCCATATTGAACTGTTGTAAGTAATATTGGCTTCATAACTTTACACCCTTTTCCTTTGAAAATACACTCTTTTAATTCAGTATTAAAGTTTTTTACTTACTTAATTATTTAAATTAATTTCAAAACAATATTTAAAAACAACCATAGCAGTTAGGGACTAACAAAATTTATACTTTATATAAAATTGAATATAACATTTTGATATATTTGACGTTTGCGAAATAAACTACGTAAAAAATAAGACATGCGTTTTTCAGGGTTAAATTTATTGCAATATTATTAAAATATTCAATTGTAATATATTCTTGTTACATATGCAATATTGTAATCAAAATAGGCAAACAGGGTTAAATATAAAGCTTTAAATTTTTTGTTATTATTGTAGTATTGTTTAAATATACAACTGTGTTTTTAAAAATGTTCTTCCTATAGGATTATAATACTGATATTTTCTCCACATTTAAAAAAAATTGTATCTATTTAAATGTATAAATTAGGTTTTATTTATTTATTTATTTTGTATATTAAGTAATAAGAAATATATACAAATATAAAATAAAAAATAAAAAAATTTAGGTTCCACCGAGATTTGAACTCGGATCGCTGGATTCAAAGTCCAGAGTGCTAACCATTACACCATGGAACCTTGTATATAAATCACGCTACGATAAAAAATAAACGCCAGGGGTAACGGTTTCGTAAAGTTTAACCTAAATTAACTAAATAACTTTAAAAGTTAATAAAATTGTGGGTATACATACCTATTTTAATTTTTGGTCAAATATTTTTTTATTATTATTAATCTTATTTGGAATTTTGCAATAATGGTGAATGCGCCGGTTTTAAAATTTTAGTTATAATTTTGTAATTTTTGTAAAAGGACCATATTTTAAATAAATTTTGTTATTAGAATAGGTACTACCAATAAAAAAAATTAGCGACGAAAATATGTGTGTTATAATTTTAGAAAGAAAACAATAATAGTACATTATCTATAAGGTTTAATAAACGCCATTTTAGACACAAATTTAATTTAGGTGTTTAATAAAAACGAGTGTCTAGAGGAAATTATAAAAAGAGTTGCATACTATACATTAAATAAATATTTGACATTGGACGAATTTAACCTCATTTTTTCACAATTTATAATAAAGCTAACTTTAGCCCGTAACTAAAATTCCCAAAAGCCACTGTTTTAACTTCCACCCGTGTCTAAAACGCCAAGAAGTCGAAGATAAAATAATGTTTAAATTTTGTATTCATGTACACTCACAGGCAAAATAATCGATCCACACAAATTTTCGATGAATTTCAATCGCAAATAACTTGTTTATTTGATGTCGGATTTAAACGAATATTAAAGAATATTGTAGATAATCGCTTACATTTTAAAAAATTACTAAAAAATAGACGTACGTTTATAATATACAGGTTTAAGCAAAAAGATGTTTTTTACCATAAGTTTAAGACACTCTGTAGAGTGGCAAACCCGTATATTGTTCTAAATTAAGTTTAATTTATCAAGTCACATCTATTCTTAACAGTTTTGTTTTTGGTTCACCTCGATATATTTAATTTTGTAGAAAATATAGACTATTAAAACAAACATTGCAATTTCCAATATTTTTCTGTATGAAGAACTAAGGTTGCTATGGTCCATCCATAGGCTATGGAGAATGACAGTGACAGTTTTGTTGAATCATCCCATACTTGGACATGTCATACACGGCTTTCAAATTGTTTTTTACAAATTAATGTTTAAATTTTGAGGTGTTTTCTTACTTTAAAAAATGGATATGTCTCCGACTGATGTTGCCAGAGCCATTAATTTAATCCAGGATGGACGGTCACAGTATTACGTGGCAAGTGTTTTAAAAGTCACAAGAAGTAAAGTACAAAGGGCAACATCAGTCGGAGACATTTTTAAAAGTAAGAAGACACCTCAAAATTAACACATTAATTTACAAAAAACAACTTGATAGCTTTTGAAAGATGTATATGACATGTCCAAGTATGGGATGATTCAACAAAACTGTCACTGTCATCCTCCATAGGCTATGGATGGACCATAGCAACCTTAGTTCTTCATACAGGAAAATATTGGAAATTTGGATCGCCGCAAGTTGATGTGGCACTGACTAGTCACGCGTGATGCGCATAAACAATTAGCCGGTTCGATTGCACAGGCCTGCAAAATTTTCAAACAGAAACCAGACCATATTTTTCCGAAGATTCTGCAGTCACAGGCAAAATAATCGATCCACACAAATTTTCGATGAATTTCAATCGCAAGTAACTTGTTTATTTGATGTCGGATTTAAACGAATATTAAAGAATATTGTAGATAAATTAATGGACAATCGCTTACATTTTAAAAAATTACTAAAAAATAGACGTACGTTTATAATATACAGGTTTAAACAAAAATATGTTTTTTACCATAAGTTTAAGACACTCTGTAGAGTGGCAAAACCGTATATTGTTCTAAATTATGTTTTATTTATCAAGTCACATCTATTCTTAACAGTTTTGTTTTTGGTTCACCTCGATATATTTAATTTTGTAGAAAATATAGACTATTAAAAAAAACATTGCAATTTCCAATATTTTTCTGTATGAAGAACTAAGGTTGCTATGGTCCATCCATAGGCTATGGAGAATGACAGTGACAGTTTTGTTGAATCATCCCATACTTGGACATATCATACACGGCTTTCAAATTGTTTTTTACAAATTAATGTTTAAATTTTGAGGTGTTTTCTTACTTTAAAAAATGGATATGTCTCCGACTGATGTTGTTAATTTAATCCAGGATGTACGGTCACAGTATTACGTGGCAAGTGTTTTAAACGTCACAAGAAGTAAAGTACAAAGGGCAACATCAGTCGGAGACATTTTTAAAAGTAAGAAGACACCTCAAAATTAACACATTGATTTACAAAAAACAACTTGATAGCTTTTGAAAGATGTATATGACATGTCCAAGTATGGGATGATTCAACAAAACTGTCACTGTCATCCTCCAAAGGCTATGGATGGACCATAACAACCTTAGTTCTTCATACAGGAAAATATTGGAAATTCCTTTTTTTTTTTTTAAATCCATATTTTCCACAAAAATAAATATATCAAGGTAAACCAATAACAAAACTGTTAAAAATAGATGTGACTTGATAATTAAAACTTAATTTAAAACAACATACGGTTTTGCCACTCTACAGAGTGTCTTAAACTTATGGTAAAAAACATCTTTTTGTTTAAACCTGTATATTATAAACGTAGGTGTATTTTTTAGTAATTTTTAAAATGTGAGCGATTCTCCATTAATGTATCTACAATATTCTTTAATATTTCTTTAAATCCGAAATCAAATAAAAAGTTATTTGCGATTGAAATTCATCGAAAATTTGTGTGGATCGATTATTTTGCCTGTGAGTGTATAACTAGATTAAAAACAAATACTGTTTTTTTTAGTTTCACTCATTTATTTTAATTTAATTTAACAATTGTTTCGCAAACACTTCTTCAGGAATGATTTGAAGCTTTATCTAATAACCAACTTATATAACACAATTAATGCAGGTAATGTTTTTTTTTTAAATATTAGTACTGTATGACAATTTTACCTGTAGACGTATAATAATGTAACAACAGTTGTTGCAATAAATTTAACAGAGGGGAATTATTTGTTTCTATTTGATCATTGAGGATAATATCAGATTTTTAAATTTATTATCTTCTAATGATTCTAGTTAATTTAACTTCCTATCTTTATTTGCAACATTTAAAATTTTGATTAAATTGTTAAATGAGTGGTTTTCTTAAATTAAATGGTTGGAATAAATTGAATCTGTTTTTTTATAAAAAAATGTTTATTAATTCTGGCCTGTTTGGCCTATGTAAGTCTTTGAAAAGTCAGCACATTGTATTTGGTAGACTTACAAATGTACTTAAATTGTTGTTGGTTTTAGATGCAATATAAAAATTATTTTTTTGAAGAAATTGAATGTCTTGTCTTAGTCCCTAAGTATGTGACAATGTTATATATATGTGACAATGTTATATATATGTAAATTGGATTGTATTAAAAGACCTTATAGCCATTTTCAGTTTTTTGTGACTAAGTATACTATTAATTAATTGTGCGCTATAGCCACTGTTAACTGCAATTTGTTTGATAACATTTAATTCATCATGAAAATCTGATTCTGTCATAGGTACGTTTGTGTATCATGGATTTAAATGCTGCTATTTTTTAAGAAAAACGATGTGAGGAACTTTTATGTATTGTTATATCTGTGTAACTAGGTTAATTTAATTATTTTGTTCTTCTTCCATTGTAAATTTAATATTAGGGTATATCAACTTTAGTTGCTTAATTGTCTTTTTGTATCTGTGAAACATGTTACACCGAAAAAAATAATGTAGTTGAGTTAACGATTGCCTAAATGTCATTTTTGAAAATATTGTTTCATCAAAAAACCTATTGGATTAATCTATATTTTGGTGTCAAAGCAATAGTCAAAGTTTGTCAAAGTTTATTTGTTCATTTGACAGTTAAAATATTGATTTAACATAAACTAATTTTTTGAATAAAAATGTTTATCCTATTTTGATTAAATAGCTGGAATTGGTTGAATCAAATACTGAAATTTTTAGGATTACCTAAAAAAACTATTAAATTAACGTTTAGTTGCTCTTTAAATCCAAAACATTAAATTTGTTCCTTTAACAAATTGTAAATGTTACTTTAAAATTTCTTAATTTTGCATTCATAAAATTGCCGTGAAGGGCGCTTCGAACACCCACGCCACGTCATTAGACGGTGTTGATCACGTGATGTTCTTACATCTCGCCTCAGTTGGCTTACAATAGGAGTATATAAGCTCAGGTAGCCATTTGTTTTTGGTGTGTTCCACAGTGAAACTTTCACTACACCAAATTGCCCGACACTGATTATCAGTTACTGATAAGATCCCCAATATAGGTCGAATCAGCTGTCTGTCGGTAGGTATTTGAAGTAGGTGGATCGCACTCAAAACAAAAACTCTGGCGAGGGAAGGTTCAATTATTTCTCTTTACATTAATTCCATAATTCAATTAACCCAACATTAGCCCAAATTTTTTAATTTAACATTTTATTGGTGTTAAGTGAAAATGATAAAAAGGTTACCTGGACATTTCAAGAAATTTACCTTAACATCTTAAAAATATTAGCACAACCATTTTCGAAATATTACTCTGACATATCAAGAATGTTTAATCAACCAGATTAGCAGATTAGAATAAATATTCTCATTTTGTTCATTTGACTAATATTTGTTGTTCAATTAAACAATACAATTTGACATTTTTAGATGGTTAAGTAAACGTGCAAAAACCATTGCTTGTATTTAAAGTGCATAAAGAGTTGAATTATTTTTTTTTTGTTGTTTCAACAGCTTATTTTTTCAGTATAGAATGTCATCTACATATCGGTACGAATATAATAATTGTTCCATATTAGGATGTTTGTGGATAAGTAAGTCTAATTGGTTTACAAAAATAACAGCTAGTAATGGATCCATAATAATTATTATTATTATTATGTAATAATTATTAATTATTAATCCATTATGTCTAGTGTATATTTTATTATTAAATTTGAAGTATTTTTGTTTAAGGCATATTTTTAGAGTATTTAATATGACTTTTAATAGCTGAATTAGTATTATTTAGATCTAAAAGGATATATAAACTGTTTCTAACGGGGGGACACTGGGAAATAAATTGGTAATGTCAAAAAAATTAATTTAGCATTGTCAGGTACTGGAATATCTTTGATTTTGTTAATTAATTCGTATGAGTTTTTGATACTACTTTGTTAACCTACATTTTAAAAAAACATCAAAATCGGATTAGCGGTTCGCAAGGAAATCAACATTAAAATTGTTGCCAATTTCTAGTGGCCGGTGAGTGTATATATTCCTAATATTATTGTATTTACCCTTTAAAGTTTGCAAACGATCAATTTTTAATTTTTAGTCAAATATTTATATAGGGTGTCCCGGAAATGACCCACTAACGGATTATTTTAAGTAGTTTTATAAGGGTTTAGTAAATTATTTAATTCTTGTTATTTTAATGTTGTATTTATTTACATAAAAAAATTGCCTTAAACGTTTTACAAATAAAATGTTAAAATTTACTAATAATAACAAAGTATTGAGGATTTAGATTTTCAATTTTTCTACACAAACTGTAAATGTAAAATGGTCGACTGGCTGCAAATGGATTGTTTATATTGTTTTCATAACAACCGTTTTTTAGTTAAGGGCTTAATAATACGAAAATTGTTAATACTTATATTTAACCTAAATTTTAATTTTTACACCGTGGAATAATTTATAGTTAGTTAGGTAATTGAAAAAAAAAATCCTTTTGTAAATTAAAATTATATAATAATTTAAATTCTTTAGTGCATGCTATCAATTAACTTTAAAATCTCAAATTCCAGTAAAGCTCCATTGGTTTATTTATAAAAAGATTTTATTAACTCATCAACAAAACTTAATACCGTTATTGTTAAATATTAATTAATAAAACTGTGAAAGCATCCAAGTATAAGTTTATCAATAATTTTGTCAAGGGAATCTATTTCCTCATACCTGGTAGATGCTATTTCATAATATTACTGACCGAATATCTTGCATATGGTTCGGCATTACTTTCTCCTTTGTATAAATAAACAAGTGAAATTGTAAAACAACTTCGAAGCGGCAACTTAATCACATAATTTAACAACATCGAGGCGCACCGATTCTTTTTTATTTGGATGGATGAATTTCGTTACATAATTTTTCGGAAGATTATTATTTACATTTAAATACATTAAAGTGAAATTACTTAGAGTAACACCTAGAAGTTACGTCTGGAATTTAAAAATAAATTAATAATGATTATTTTTTAAAAGGTTGGAGTAGAAAAATAAAATTACCCTTTTAATTGATTATAATCAATTAAAAGGGTAATTTTATTTTTCTACTCCAACCTTTTAAAAAATGGGCGTTTTCGTATATGTTTCTTGACACTGACCTTTTAAATACACATTGACATGTTATGACTTTATGGCGTTTTAGTCACGGGCTGAAGTAAGTTTTAAGTTAGTTGGTAGTCATACAATCTTTAAAATAAAGTGTTCTTCTTGTAAAATAATTCTAAATGTAAAATTATTCTATTATCCAAAGTCAAAAATACAAATGTATAAGGTAAATATTTTCTCAACCCCAATATCTAAAAATTTTATATAAATAATAGACCTTTTAATTTCGCAGGCAGTAAACTAGATTTAATTTAATTTCGGGTGAAGACTCCACGGTAGAGTGCTAAACATTTTCTTCACTTTCACTATCAAAAACTGTTGTTAATCCATTTTCAAGGGATGCATTTCGATTTACACATACAAATTTGACATTTTCACCGGCGCGCCGGTAATACAGATTCCCAAGAATGGTTATTCTATAGTTTTATAGATGTCTCTCTATACAAATATTTATTATTTTTAGATAATAATAAGAATTTTTAGTAGAAAAAGTATAGTATACGTTTATAAACTTTTTTAGACACTCAATTAATTATACACCCGCTCGAAAGCTCGATCGTGCGTAAATTAATTTAGTGACTAAAATGGCGTTTACCAAACTTGATCCATAATATACCATTATTCGTTGATTTATTGGTTAAAAGCAATTTGTTGTTTATTTTGTTTTATTGTCAGGTTTTTTCCTAATGATTATTTCCCTCATTATAATATGAACCAATCAAAAGCCTTGAATTTTCGAATAAATTTCGTTTAAATAAGCGATTAAATCACTAGAACTATTTAACAGCGATTAAATTTTAGCCTCCATATTGGATTTTTGTTTACGATTTTATGGTGTTATTCACAAGTTTTAACAAACGTTTTTTAAAAAACAATAAAAAATAAGTTACCTAGTTTACGAAATATGAATTATTACTTATTACATACCTTAAATTAATGGAATTTTCTTTAAAAAAATATTTATAAATTTTGACACATACGTCAGATTTTATGAATTGTCAAATAGTTTCCTTTAATTCGAGAAATAATCTAGACGTATATCACTCAACCTATAAATTTAATCTGTCAAACTATGCTCAGTAAGTTTTTTATTGGAATTTTTTTTTGGAAAATTGTTTCATGTAAAATAATTAAAAATAAAACCCCTTGACCGCTACGCGGTCTCGTGATTTTATTAAATTATTTTGCATTCAACATTTTCCAACAAAAACCAAACAAAAAACTACTGAGCCTAGTTTACTCGATTAAATTCATAGTTCTCGTGATATAATATATGATTAAATTTAAGACGTTTTTATGAATAAATTAGAAAGAAATAAAAAACTTGCTACTAATACTTTAAATTGTTATAAAGTTTAAATTCTACAAAATTGTAAAACATCAACAATTTAAAAAAAATTTATAATTAATTTTTCTTTTTACATTCTTTATTAATTATTGTCCTAAATACATGATTTCTTCTGCATTATATTACGACGAATATATTAAAGTTAACCAAATTAATTTTTAAAGTAAAACTTCTTTACGGACAGGCTAAAACAAAACTTGCCTTACAAAAGTACTCTGAAGCTCCACTGTTTGTTTTTTGTATGAACAATTTTAAATTTAATAGAAAAACAAGTTTACGTATAAACACGATATTTTATATAACCCTTTAAATAAAGAAAAACCCCAATAAATTTAATTTTAAATTGATAATGTCAAGACCAATCAAGATCAAAATCATTATTGAACAAAGGAAATATAGTTACACCAACAAAATGGTCTGCATCAAAATACTTGCATTGCGTGTTTCTGCATTTAATTGTATGTCTGTAACATTCCCTACAGACAAAATAGAATTCCTGTCAGGTTGTACAACACATTTTCCTTACATAATTTATTTATATTAGTTTAGCTACAAGAATACAAGGCCTTGGTAAAAACTATTTTTAATTAAAAAAATAATTTACTGCATTGGATATTTTAAAAAGCGAAATTCAAATAGGTTGTGTAAAATAATCGCATTTTTAAAATGTTAATATAGGGACATACAAAAAAAATAAAAAATAATTAAACAAAATATTGATGACAGCAAGAAAATGTAGTTGAATTAATGGTTTACTAATATAAATGTCCAAGCTCTAAGCGACTTTGTTTAAAAAAAGTTAAAATATGTATATGTTGAAATATTGCTATACAATGTCAAGAAGTTGTTTCAACTTATTCTCCAAATTTGAGATCTGTTCGATCTACCTACTTAAAAAAGATTACAGGTTTAAAAGGTTTTGGATCCAAGCAGGCAATACACAGACCTACAAACAAGATGGACTGGCCTTTCCTATTCAAAATACACAATGTTTTGTTGCCAAGAACTATTTAGATTAGGGGTAAAGGGGTAAGGGGTATTTATAAACAAGTTCCCACACCAGTGGCGTTCTGTTTTTAGGGATAAATAAAAATATTAAATTGTACATTTTTTATTGTGTTTTGCAATCCTATGTAAAAATTATATTTAATATATATAAATATATAGGTATAACAAAATACTAACCTTGTCAGTTAGTGTTCCAGATGATGTAGAATCTGGCTGTTTAAATCTAAAATTTAAGTGAATTCATTTATTTATTCAGTTTCTACGCTCCTGGCAGGGTTTGTTTTGTAAATAAACTAACCTATGAAAAGAAAGTTTTAAATTCTTGGATCCAAGTCTTTTACAAACGTAGCACTGCTTCACCATTTTTATATCACTCACTATTGGTATTTTTCACTATAAAATTAAATAAAAAATATTAAATGTTGTGGATTCCAAGTATCTTTTACGTAAAATATAGAAACTTCAAAGTCAAATGTGACAACTGAGGGAAAATATTTATTTTTGTTCCTGGCCACTCTTTTCAATGTAAATAAACCGGTCCATCTTGTTTGTAGGTCTGTGAGGCAATATATGTTTTCACTCATAATATAACAAGTGGTATGATTATCATCGATGATATTTTTGAATTAAAACCGCAGGACGAGTGAAATATGCTGCTATGGTTCAATGAGTAAATATCATCGATTATAATCATTTATTATTATTAATTATACCCCGAGTTATATTTAACGAGAAAATATAATAAATTTTAGGATATAACGAACTGTCAGTTTTACATTTTAAAATTAAATTGTTTGCTTTAAAGATTTTAAATTAAAATATAAATAGTATATTATATGCTTAAATTAATGAGTGTATAGAAAAGTTTATAGACGAGGTGCATACTATACTTTTTCTACGACAAATACTTATTATTATCTTAAAATGATTTAAATCAAAAATTTGTTTAGAGCGCCATCTATGAAACAGTAGGGGAATCTGTGTGTCACCGTCAAATGGTTATAAATCGAAATGTATTTCTTAAAAATTGACAGTTTTTCACAGTGAAAGTAAAGAAAATGTTTTATGAGCACTTTACAGTGGAGTCCGTGCCCGAATTTAAGTACAATGTTCATATAAACTTTTTAAATATTGGCGTTGAGAAACTATTACTTTTGTATTTTTGTATTAAGATAATAAAATAATTTTCAAATTTAGTATTATTTTACAAGAAAGGCACTTTATTTTAACGATTGTATGACATTTGACAACTGTCAACTAACTTATAACTAACTTCAGACCGTGACTAAAGGGCTATAAAGCCACAACTTGTCAATGTGTATTTAAAAGGTCACTTAGTGTCATGGAAAAATGTACGATAAAGGGCGTTTTAAAGGTGGGAGTAGAAAAAATACTTTAATAAACATCTTGTTTGCAAACTTGTCTTAATTATCTTTATTATTCACACCACCCCAACGATTAGAAGAGTTTATTCATTATTTAAGTTATACAACAAACACATGATTTAAATGTCAACAAACGTCAAATCGGGAAAAAATCCTTAGTATTGTGTAACAAAAAATATTCTCGCTATGATAAAATGCGTAACTATGGAATAATGGAATTTAATTGATTTTAATATTATCTAATTAATTGTATTATCAAGGTACTTAATAAAGGTCTTTAAGATAAATAAATTGTTATAAAATTTATTTATAATTACACGAGTTTGAAGAACGAGAGTATTTCTTGATTGAAAATACCTGCTAAACAATACAAAAATAATACAAAAAATGTTTATATATTAAAAAAAAATTAAAAAAATATAACCAAGTATATTTATAAATTAATAAGTGAAAATACCACGTTGCTATGACAACGGTTTGTTGGTATTGTAAACCAAATACGTCAAAACCAGTTTGTTTCAGAAAACTCGTTAATAGTATATTATGTATCGTTTGATAAACGCCATTTTATACACGAATTTAATTTAGGCACGAGCGAGCTTGCTAGCGAGTGCTTAAGTTAATGAGTGTATAGAAAAGTTTATAAACGAGGTGCATACTATACTTTTTCTACGACAAATACTTATTATTATCTTAAAATGATTTAAATCAAAATTTTTTATAGAGCGCCATCTATGAAACAACAAGGGAAACTGTCAAATGTCACATTTTTACATTTTATATACACAATTATAAAGGTTATAAATCGAAATGTATCTTGAAAATTGACAGTTTTTCACAGTGAAAATAAAGGAAATGTTTTATGAGGACTTTACAGTAGAGTCCGTGCCCGAGTTTTAGTTTACTGCCGGCGAAATTAAAAGGTCAGTACAATGTTCATATAAACTTTTTAAATAGGTATTGGCGTTGAGAAACTATTTAATATTTTTTTATTTTTGTATTGAGATAATAAAATATTTTTTACATTTAGTAATATTTTACAAGAAATGCACTTTATTTTAAGGATTGTATGACATTTGACAACTGTCAACTAACTTAAAACTAACTTCAGCCTGTAACTAAAAACCTGTTACTAACTTCAGCCCGTGACTAAAGCGCCGTAAAGCCACAACTTGTCAATGTGTATTTAAAAGGTCACTTAGTGTCATGGAAACATGTACGATAAAGGGCGTTTTAAAGGTGGGAGTAGAAAAAATGATATATGGGTAAATAATTATTAATCGAAATAATTATGTATTTATTTGGTAAAACGAGTTAAAAGAGTGTTTATTACACTCAATCCTAGATCTATTACGCTTTTGGGCAAGCGTCTATAATTCTTAAATATAGCAACACTGGTTTTAAGTTAAAATTGCAATAATTTTGATGGAACATTTTCAGAATATTTACTAAACGTTTCTTGACAGTACATGTACCGCCAAATATACCATACTTTTATAATAATATTTAATTAACGTCTAGGAGTAGAAATTTAATGGAGTTTATTATTTATTTAGTTTAGTTATTTAATTAGTATTCTAATTCCAATTAAGAAATATATTTTCAAAAATAATTACACTATTTATATATTGAGAAAATGAACCATAGCTAAGCATAGCTTCAAGTGGATTGGTACATGATTTTTCAAAAAATACAATAAAGATTTGTTTGACTAAAAAATTGTCAAGCGCTCCTACACTATATCACAATCGCCAGTCATATTCTCAGAAAAGTTCATAAAAAGAAGGATCAACTGTCTCATTTTCCTGCTTTTGTAATGGTCAGGGCTGAAATCTGTGCAAGTGAAAAAACTCCACTGGTTTTTATCGACCGAAATGTAAAAATCATTGCCATTACCTACCAACTGGTAGTTTATAGAAATGTCTTAGAGCCTTGTCCCTTGGAACACTTTGGCCAAGACGCCTTGCTTTTGTGGCGAAGATATTTTGAAAATCTGATATAAATGAATATTTATTTTACTATTTTAAATAAAAATGTTCATTACTTAAAAGTATGTTTTTATTTAATAATAGAGTAATTTTATGCAGCTAAAATGTGATATAAAAATCCAAAAACCTAAATATTAGGTATGTATGAGCACAAAAGGCAAATGCTACAAAATTATACAAACTTTAGTAAACCTGGTAAAAAATCTTTATAATAATAAAGCAACTTTTTTCAGTTCTTTATATGCATACAAAATGTATAGTAAAATACATCCAACAAAGTACAGTGTATTAGTGGGTATAGGTCGTTAAAAATCACAATGTCAACAAATAAAAATATATACTCAACAACACGAAACATTCCAGGGAGTGTTAAAACAAATGCAAATTTAAAAAAAATAGATAATTTGTAGTACAAATATCAAATATAGTGCTTCAAGTCCAAAATTTTATGTAAATAAATCGTTTTTGATTAAATAAGGATGTTAGTAATGATTATTTTCAGTGGTTAGACCACCGAAGAAACTTGTCATTTGTATTCGGCTACACTCTCTAATGAACAATATCGTGACTGGCATTGATATTAATTATATGACTATTGATACGCAAAACGGCGAGAAATAGATTTGTTTGTTTAAATTAAATTAGATTATGCATACAATTTCCTTGTTTGTTTGACTGATGTAAAACACAATTATTCTTTTGAAACATCGCTTATATTCCGGGGATTTTATATTTGCGTTGGCAAAATTAAACCTTTTTCATGTAGGATTAACGTTTATACAAACAAAAAGGATAAATGCTATTCGATTCATTTATAAAATTGCTTAATCAAGGGCCGTTCAAAGGGGGATTGGGACGTCCCCCTAAAATATTTCAATGCTACTTAGTTTTTGTTACTTCGCATGAAGACAATACTATTGAATTAATCGTTTGGAACTTTCAAATATAAATTTAGATATTAATGTAAAAATTAAAATCACCGAATTAATTTGTAAATTAAAAAAAATGTGGTTATTTTCGTTGATGGGTGAATCTCACGAAATGTCCCCCGGTGGTGTTACTTTGAGATATTTTATAAAACTAAATGAGTTTGACCTACACTTTTATTGTGTATTGATCTTTCATAATTAAGTAGATATATCACAGTTCAGGTTCCAGATTTTTAACCGCAATTATTTATTTTTTACAATGTTTTAAAACATATCCTCCGTGACTGTTACTCTTTCTAGGTTAACCTACATGTTTTCAAATATCTGAGGTAGTAAAAGCATAGGTACTAAAAATATCAGCTCACTAAGAAAATTAAACACATCCAAAGCAATCGAATCAAATACAAAATATTATTAAAATTAAAAGAAATAATTTTTATAACCATTTATGTAGGTGTTACAAAAATTGATTCTATCCTCCGTGAATCTGTTTTTGCTTTAAATTTTATGCAACAGATGGCGCTTTAATCATTTTAAATAAGCAAAAACCTCTGTTTACGACATTATAGAAGCATGTGATTCCTGAAGGTCGGTTAGAATTTATATGCAGATGAGAGAGTTGCTGTTTTATAATTCAAAAGTTTAAGTTTATTTATTTGCTATTTAAAAACCTATCCACCGTCAAGTGTATTATCTCAGTTAGTAGATTTTTTTATAAATATTTTATGTATGCACAATTGTATTTTTAAAAAATATTAAGGTGTAAAGACTTATTTCAATTATACAAAGGGGTGTTTAAAAAAACATACGAAATCCTAACCTCCGTGAAGCTATCTTCCGTGAAGCTCTAATATTCAAAATTTATGATTTCTTAAAATTCTTGCATTAGTGCAGAACCACTTATGTTATGGTATTACTAGAGCTGGTGGCTTCCCAAAAACCCCATTCTAGACTAACAGTGAAACCAAAAATAAAAAATAATCATTTTCACTTGGGGGAAATCTCAATATATTCACCCTGATACATTTTTAGTTTACTATACTTACTTTTTTACGACAAATCTAAAAATGAGCGACTTCTATGAAACAATAGAGTAACCAAGTTGTAAATCTGTAGTACCAGCGCGCCGGTGAAAATGTTAAATTTGTATGTGTAAATCCAATTGTATCCCTTAAAAATGGACTAACAACAACAAAATATTTTATAGTCACTCCACCTAAAATTAAGATAAATCCAGTTTACTACCAGGGATATTAAAAGTATAGTACAATGTCCATATAAACTTTTCAAACATTGGCGTTGAGAAACTATTTAATACTTTTGTATTTTTTTATTAAGATAATAAAATAATTATTACATTTAGTATTATTTTGCAAGAAAGGCACTTTATTTTAACGATTCCATGGCATTTGACAACTGTCAACTAACTTAAAATTAACTTCAGCCCGTGACTAAAACTCCATAAAGCCACAACTTGTCCATGTGTATTTAAAGGGTCAGTTAGTGTCATGGAAACTTTTACGATAAAGAGCATTTAAACTGTGGAAGAAGAAAAAATGCAACTTTTAAAAAAACACAATTTTTTATTATTAATGGCTAATTACAATTCTTATGTACTTAGTTTACTTTCATGTTTTTTATATATTTACTTTGATATTTTTTTAAAGGTCTTTTAAAGCATTTTATAGGTATAAAGTAGTCTGGTTTGTTTTAAATTAAAATATTTTTTGTAGTAAGACAATATCTTAAACTTTTTAGTTTGGTAAACTCAGACTCAGAAAAAATTAGTTAGTAAATTAGGATTACTTTATTCTACTTTAAATAATAACAAACACAAAAACAAAAACAACCATATCAGTTTACTTTATACAAAATAAATTGTATGTATTTTATTCCCTTTGCTTTTAATGTCGTTTACAAGTGTAAGCTAAAAGAAATATTGTTGTATGTTTAAAAGTCTTTATGATATTTTTATGAAACTGATCAATAAAATTGCTTTTTTAAATAATGTACTATTTATGGAAATGAATATAAAGCATTTGCGGTAATATTTTATAAAAATTTTAAATATATGTATACGAAATATTAAAATATAAATATACCATAAATAAAATAAATAAAGGCAATTTAACTCAAATTAAACGTTAATAAATAAATAATGGTTTCTGGTGACCAGAAATAATAAAGAAATTGTGTAATGCCTCTTGATAGATAATTTTTATATAACTAAGTTTCAAAAAATTTATATTCTTTTTCATTACCACAAATTTTAACGAATCTTGCTTATATTTGGAACTGTGACACCCACGTTTGATGGTAAAATTTTATTCGAGTTAATTGTATGTCCTTGGATTATTTTAATTATAGTTATTTGCAAGTTTTATTCTTACATTATAATAATTTTAGTTTTTACTGCCAGTTTAATGTCCAGTTTAAGGGCAAGCTAAGAAAATAAGATAAATAATATACTGGAAAGAGACGAGGATAGAAAGTAAAGAGTAGTAAAGTTTCGCTTTAGTTTTGGCCACTATACCTCCACGTTATAGAAACGTAATCACAACGTGGTAAAAAGGTGTTTGTATGCAATCCAAGAACGTTGAAGGAACGTAACTTACTAAAAAAGTGTTACCAATTTTAGTCACTTCCACGTAATAGAACCATTTCTACCACGTGGCAGAGATTGTGGCAATACAGTTCTTTCACTTAAAATGCTACTTGGAAAGAAACTTGAATCGAGCCGAAAATATACAAACAACTGAGACTTTGATGAGTTCGGTGCAGAAGGGGTTAAATATATATTTTTTTTAAATTTAACAGTTACATTTGCTTTTCAAACTAAGATTTTTATAAAATTTAAGTTCATTTGTTTTCTCTAATGTTTTATATGGGACCAACATTTATCCAAATAGTTTGGTGTTTTTTAGTAATAGTCTTCAGGGGAAGTAACTTTTGCTACGTATATTAATCATTAAAATAAAACTAAGCAAAAATCATATTATAAAAGGTTCATGTTGAATTTTGTAATATTCCTAAGCACATGCCAAAACAAGTCTTGAAATGGGCTGTTTCCTTTTACATATATATGTATATTATATTATATCAGTTACGAATACAAAATTTGGCCTGAGGGGAAATAACATTTTTTTTTTAATAAAATATAAATTTATCGGTAACGCACACAAAATTTTGCCCAGAGGGTAAAACATAAATTATATTAAATTATATTTATATATTATACAACAACGATTAAATGTTTTTTATTATTATACAGTATAAATAAGGAGAACCATACCAAATTTCAAGAATATCCCAAGTAGAATTATAGTGACAAAAACAGATGTCGCAACTTTAAATAAGTGGCAATTTCGTTAAAATAACTAAATCTACCACGATACATTTGAAATATCTTCATATTTTATTAGCATAGTTGTAATCATATGATTTGCACTAGCAGAATATACTTCATAGTTATACAACATTTTGGGGTATCAATCTGGAATCTGAAATGTTATGACCACTTTTGATATCACCTTAGTGGTCTTAACTTTAAATTGGACTATGAATAGTAACGGAAACCAAACCACAACACTTTAGTATTACTTTGAAGTGGTAGTAGTAGTAGTGGTTATACCAGTTTTGGCAACGTTTTCGGAACTTTTTTCAAACGTTCTTGCTGCATGCTTAAGTGATTTCCACGTTTCGCATAGTTTAAGTTTTGGTCACTATACCTCTACTACTATATACTACGTAATAGCAACTCAAAACTTGTTCACCACTAGTAATGACTTTGACCTTCTTTGAAGGGTATGAATTACTGTTGATAAAGAATTTAAATTACCGTTACGGTTAAAAATACAGAAAAAGTAAATAATATCATAATGATAAAAAAATCTAAAGTTAAGTAAACACAACGTCGTATAAACGTGTCTGTATACAGCTCAAGAACGTTGTTGGAACGTAACTGACACTAAAAAAGTGTTCCCCATTTTAGTCACTTCCACGTTATAGAGATTTTGGCAATACACTTTACAGTTCCAAGTATAAGTGGCCGATATGTTTTGTCCACTAAAAATGCTACTTGGGATGGGAAATATCCCATTTAGGGAATAAAAAAGGCCAAAATTAAAAAAAAAAGGTGTAAACAATGTAAAATGTATTATACGAGGTGTGTTCAGAAAATACCTGGAATTTTCGTTTTTTGAAACAAATATTTATTTATTCGTCTACATTAGTGTTGTCCCCTTCCAAATAGTCCCCATTGGATGGTGCCAGCTCTTCTTCCAATACTCGAAACACTTCTAAAACTCGATCTTTGGGATAGCCTTTAGTTCTTTCAGCGATGCGCTTTTAATGTCATCTATGCTTGCAAAACGACGGCCCTTTAAGGTTCTCTTTATTTTTGGGAATAGGAAAAAGTCAGACAGAGGCATATCTGGCGAATATGGAGGCTGGGGCATCATTACAGTATTGTTTTTGGCCAAAAAAATTTTTCAAAATTTAAAAATTTTGGAACAAATTTTGCTGCCACGCGTTTCATATCCAAAACATTCGAAAAAATTTCATGGGATGAGCCAATCGATATACCAACATCATCAGCGACTTCTCTGATGGTTTATAACCATTTCTTCCACTTTTTTCATGGTTTTATCGGTTGTTAATGTGCTTGTGCGTTCGGGGCGTTTGTCATCTTCAACGTCTTCACGGCCATCTTGGAAACTCTTATACCACTTGTAAACTCTTGTTTTACTTATAGCAGATTCACTATAGGCCTTTGTTAACATTTTACAGAATATATTTCATTTTTTAAGCAAAATTGAATACAAATTCTTTGATCCATTTCTTTTGAACGAACGAAAATCGCCGAGCTCATAAAACCCGTCTAACCTTAGCGGCTGCCACAGACAAAGTAAACAATGAAAACAGCTAAAGTTTTTATCATACTTCGAGGGCATGAATACCAACATAATAAAGAAAATTGTATGACAACCGGACTCTCCGAACTCGCGAAATTTAACAATTCCCGTTATTTTCTGAACACACCTCGTACTTAATAGGCAAGGGATACAACTAAATTCCAAGCTTGTAAAGCTTAAAATAAAAAATTTTAAATCAACAAACAATTTTGATTCTAAATAACCATAGTGGTTTAACTTTGAACATAATTTTCTCAAAACTAAACAAACTGTACTTGTTCCTCTTTGCTTCTAGGGGCCTCATTTATGATAGAACAAAAAACTTTGTATTAGTACAGTTTTTCGTAATAAAATTATTGTTATTGGGTCAGAATTTCTCAAACGGGCCACCTGAATTAGGTCAAAATTAGTTTTTGTTTGTAGATACATTTTTTTGATAGTATTTTACATCACTAACACAAATCCTAAAGGATTTTGTAAAAAAAATATTTTCAATTGACATATTCATGATATTAAAAGTCAAAGTTTTTAATAATTAAAAAATAAAAAAATTCATTATGGCTGAACTAATTATCCGATTCCAACGATATAACTAGCGTTGGAATCTTGTTTTGACATAGATTCTTTGTTATTTTTTTCAATTGTCCTATTTTCATTTAGGTCGATTTTTTTTTGTTTTTTTTATTCCAAATTCGGAAATAACTGCCTTCTGCGCCAGCTATCGCCCGCAGGTTGACAAAAAGTTATTCGTCCTTTTGTGGCCGCGCGCGGTGTCAGCTCACGCTCCGAACCGCGTACGCTGTACGCGCTTGTGACGCGACGTCTTACGGTGGTCTGGAACCTGCGGGCCATTTTTTTTCTCAGCAGCATAATTTCGAAAAATGATTGGAGTATATGTGTTTTTTTTTTCGAGTCGATAGCTGGCGCAGAAGCCAATTATTTCCGAATTTGTTATAAAAAAAACAAAAAAAAATCGACCTAAATGAAAATTTTACAATTGAAAAAAATAACAAAGAATCTTTGTCAAAACAAGATTCCAACGCTAGTTAAATCGTTGGAATCGGATAATTAGTTTAGCCATAATGATTTTTTTTATTTTTTAATTACTAAAAACTTTTACTTTTAATATCATGAATATGTCAATTGAAATTTTTTTTTTTACAAAATCCTTTAGGATTTGTGTTAGTGATGTAAAATACTATCGAAAAAAAGTATCCACAATCAAAAACTAATTTTGACCTAATTCAGGTGGCCCGTTTGAGAAATTCTGACCCTATTATAATAATAATAATTATTATTATTATTATGGAGACAAGCCTAGTATAAGGGTATTTTTAGTCGTATAGACATTTTAAAAAAAAGTTATTTAATGCGTTTAATGTATTTATTATATTATTTAGTTAGGAGTTTCGACCACATATTTTATATCTTTTAAAATGCCTTTTTCGAGCTATGTAGACATGGGCAATGTCCATGTCCATTGGACATTACCTTCTTAAATACCAGTTCATATATTATAAACATAATTTATTTAATTTAATATTTAATATTTCAATCCTAAAGGCCAAGAGTCAAAATCCCCTTCTAAACATGCCACTGGAATGTATATTATATTATGTATTACCTTTAATTCTGCTAAATGTCCGGCAAATGAAAGTTAGTATACGGACAGCTCATTGCTGTCATAATTGTATAGACACTTAAACCAAAAGAAGGTATTGGGTTTACTAGGTGAACAAACAACGTTTATATTAATATGGTTAATTATCAATTAATTGCCTAGAACAGATCATTTCGCATGCAAATTTTGCAAGTTCACTGATTTAAGCTTCGCCATTGGGTGATATGTTCTTGCAAAATTGTTAAAGTGATTTAAAATTTTTTTTCAAAAAATATAATTTTGAGAGTCGTAGAGGGCAAAGTATGAGTTATTTAAAGTATCAACATATTTTAAGAGAAATAAGCAGTTTTTTAGGAAAGTTGTTTTATTATTTCATTTATATTTTCATTATTATTATTAATATTTAAAATATTGGAAACCAAAGCCCCCATAGATTAAGATAATTTATCCAAAATTATCACGTGTTTTTGCGTTTTTTTTCACTAGTAAGGAAAACTATTTCAAAATTTAAAACTCAACCAAATACAAAAAACAATACTTCGTATCTAACTAACCTAAACAATAATGTTAGTACCAATATAAATATTATGATATAATATATTGTTTATATATTATATAAACAATGTTTATCAAACATGTATACTGTATATGACTCTGAACAAAAGTGAAATTTTTAATAATAATAAAAGGGAGTAATTTATTCAACACAACTAATAAACCCTGTAATGCTTAAACTATTTATTATAAGTTGTTATGGATAATCTTCTGAAAGATATTTAAAACAATTGCAACAATTTCAAAATTATCGCACAAATGGCATAATATAACAAGTCATTATCGTTTATCGTACGAAAGTTGAAGATACGATAATTAGCATACATTAAGATACGATGTTTAGCACACGTCCTACACTGTTTAAAATATCTGTGGTGTAAAAAGTAATCTTAAAATGATGTCAAAATCCAACACCAAGTGGTGTTAATATAACACCATGAATTATGGTTGAAAATGTGTACCGATCGCGGCAAAGGCGGTGTGGATCACGTGATGTTCTTAAATCTCGCCTCTGTTGACTTACATGAAGAATATATAAACTTAGGTGGTCCTTTCCTTTGGTGTGACACTACAAGTTGTTCGATACTAAAGAGACCTTAAATAGGTGGAAACAGCTGTCAATACTTGAAGAATTTTAAGTTAGTGGAACGCACTAAAAACATTATCTCTAGCGAGTTGAAGGTTCCATTTTCTGGAATAATACCACTGGTAATATACTAGTAATGCGTCACTGAAAAGGAGTTCAATTTACACCAGGTAAAATTTATTTTAATACTGTGTGAAAGTTAAAGTAACACCATTTTAGTATTTGAATTTACACCGGCCAACGGACCATATTTAACACCATTTTGGTTTGTATCGATATAGACCATGTATGGTGTTAATTTGGTGTTAAAATGGTCATGAAATTTTGGACAGTGTAACAACCCACAGTTATGCCTGTTTAAATTGACTTATTAGGGTATAATGTAGTGAAGTATTTCATTTATATTAATATAATATTCAAACTTTATATTATACATTTTAATGAATAATTATAAGTTATTATAATATAAATTAAAATAACGTGGGTTGCCTACCACCACTTTTCTAATCTAACATGTTGATTATAGAAGAACTGGTTTTAGTTGTTTATACAATTTAAAATCTGTTCGCGACAGACTGTTTCAGTCGGTGGCACCGACTCTGTGGCTGGTGTGTGGAACACATCAGTAAGAAAACAAAGTGACAAGGTTCTATAACTTTTTACTTTGATATATAATTATTTGGAAAGCACTTAAAAACATACTATCAAGTAAATATGATAAAGGTACTAAAGATTTTATTGAATTTGAGGTTTTAAATTAAAAAATAATTATAAAAGTGTTACGAACTTTTTTTATAGGTAGTATAAATAAAATAATTGATAATTATTAAATAAATAAAAATAATAAAAAAAAAATTGTTTGGGATTATTATATAAAAAACAAATTTAACACTCTAAAATTTCAAGAATCAAATAAAAATGGATCTGAAGATGGAATATCAACAAACATTTTAAAGGACTCATTTGAAGTAATAGCAAATACATACCTAGATATGATCAATAATTCGTTAAAATAGAAGTATTTTCCGATACCAGGAAGAAATTCATAATAGCGCCAGTGCCAAAAGTTAATAACACAGTTGTAAGTGAATAATTTAGACCAGCCACACTCAAACTGCGACCCGAAGCCTATAGACGCAGTAATTTTAAAAAATGCTTACATAATGTAAAACACTTTTTCTTACACGGACTTGTGAAATAAAGAAGAGCCATATTTTTTCTGTAATATGATAGGATAGGATAAGGATAGGATTTTTATTGCTCTTGGAGCGGCCAAGTACAGTGGAGTCTTTCCAACTTTGACTGTGACGAGTCTGAAACTTCTCGAATCAAAGTTATCGAAAACTCGGCGTTAGACAATCCTCTCTTATACGTTATGTAAAAAATGGTGGGAATTTATAGCCGCAGCAACCGCCGTTAGGAAACAACTTGCTGCATTGGCATTTGACAACGCAAAGTTATTGAATAAATTTATTGAATTTAAAACCAACTCAAATTTGGGAGGAATTTTTAAATAAAAAAAGTAAAAGGATAGGAAAAATTTTGGAAATTAGTAGGTACCGAGTACCTGGTACCCGATAACCTTGAAACGCTGAAATTAAATATTGGACGCGATCCAAAAAAGGGACCTAACGCTCAAAAATGATTTTTGAGATTATCATTTTTTTAAGTACATAGAAAAAACGCTAGCATAGCATAAATGGGTGAGCCATTAAACCAATGGTATCTTGTAATCCGTATTCCTGAATAACAGTTCCTATAATACAAATAGGTAGTTAGCACTTGGTTTATAATCGTTTACTGTTTTTAAATTAACAACAAAAGTTATCGCTCCTAAATCTATTGATATTTATAATGATATTTATTTCATTTTATGTTAGAATGTTATTGCATAAAATACAAATTTGATTTATTTAATAACGATACTATAGTATTATAGTATGTATACATTTAAGGCAATAAATTCTTTGACATTTAGGCAAAATGTTTCCCTATTTTGGTTTAATAGTAATTAATTGAGCAAATAACAATTTAGATTGCTTTAATTTTAATGCATTCAATGACAGCGCTGTTCTTGGTACCATGTTAGATTTTTTTATGTGTAGAGGGATAAGCGATCAATCGAAAGATCCAGATGATATTGACTTAGCTATTAATTTTTAAAGTCGAGCGTCACTACACAAACGCCCCTCAAATAAAATTTGATTTTTTTTGGATTGCGTTACATATGCAAAAAATGCGTACAGATGTCGGCTAACTAATTCACACCTTGACGACGTATTCTAAACACAACCGGATTTAAATAAAACTTTTAAAAGTTGCCCACAATGTCAACAATCAGAATGTTACTTATTTTGAAATAAATGATAACGTTAATAACGATAATAATTAAGTTATTGTAATATAGGTCGTTGCGGCCCGCCTAATGTAGCAGTCATACTTATTTGGACCAAGAAAAAAAAGTTGTAAGTAAGGCTGATTTAGACCTATAAATGTTTTGCCACCCCATGGGAAGATTATATTTCAATAATTATTGAAATAATTGTCAAAATTGAACTGGTGCAATATTTAAATAAAAACAATATAATAATAACAATCAGGCTTTCGAGAGAAACATTCCTGTGAGTCCATAATTTTAAGTATTTGTGATAATTGGTTGAAAATAATAAATAATAACAATATTATAGTTGCAGTGTTCCTTAATTTTAAAAGATCGTTTGATTAATGATTTTAATTAATAGATCCTTGTTACTGAAAGTTGGAGAATTATGCATAATATTTGTTATAATTCCAAACTACTTATTTAATTAGTTAACAGAATACAGTTGGTTGTAAACTTAACATTAAGTTGTGTTTACCTGGATTAACATAACATCCGGTTTATATTTGGGTAAAATTAACAAACTGTGTAAGAATCTGCATGTTTGTCCAAAACAATTATTTGACAGTACTATAATTCCAACAATATATTCGTATAAACCTGATCTCTAAAAATGAAATAGTCAAAATTCTACTATTTTACTAGTACCAGCATTTTTTACTAATAAAATAGTCGTGTTCACTTTTAAATAGTTATTTTTTACTACGTAAATAGTTAAAGTTTGACTAATTTAAGATTAGTCACCATCTTTGACTATTTCTGAAAGTTAAAAGTAACTAATTTCTTTAATCGTTTGCGGCCAACAACAAAGTATTATTTGAATTAAATGCATATACCTAAGCTCCATCGTTAAATGACGCATAAAACAAATAAAGATGCAAAAAGTTTAGCTCAAAACAGCAACACAAATAATTTATTCAACTTATATCTATTATGAACAATATTTATTGACAAATAAAATTGATTTTTATAAGAGCGGCTGATGGCCGAATGGGTCATGACAACAGCTTAACAAGCTTGTGACAGACCTGAGTTCAATCCCCGGGTGGGTCAAAACTTTTTTTAAATTTAAATCTTTTAATTTGACTATTTAATTCAATAGAATTTGACTAATTACACTGTAGGGAGGTGAAAATATCACAGCTAAACGCTCGGACACGTAAACTTATTTTTTGGTGTTAGATTATAAATTCGTGCTTGGTATACCCTGTATAAATTTAAACACCCTGTATACATTTTTTTAAATTAAATTTGGCGGGACCCACACATTAGTTCCAAATTAAAAAAATAACAAATTCTTGCAAAATTTGATGTTAATTTATCAAAAGATACACGTGTCCCTAAGGGACTTTTTTTTTATTGAGTATAATTGAGAATATTATATTAAATGAAATAAAAATCATAAAACTGTTGGCACAAGAGGTGAATTATATTATTTTACAAATTATAATATACCAGTATACAGTGTGTCCCCGGATCGGATTTCCAATAGGAAAAACTTTTTTAGACCTGATACAGCTAAACCGAGAACGGATTTGGAATCTACGACCAAAAATAATGTTTACGTGTCCGAGCGTTTAGCTGTGATATTTCAAAAGTTAAAAATTTACCTACAGTGTTATTAGTGACTGCTCTTTCGCTATGACAATTAGTAAAATATGACTTATAATTAGTTATTTTTGACTAATTCATTTTAAGAGAGTGGGATGTTTCAAACAGTGTTTTATAATCATACCAGAATAAAACCCATAGGAACAAAAAACCCTAAAATTATATAAAGAAATAATTTTACCGTTAACCCTTAACCTTCCGGCGGGCGCACGTCTTTTGTGCACGAGTTCGGGCGCAGTGATCTGACAGATTCAATTTTCAGATAGGCTTAGTAAAGTGCTTTTTTATATTTTTTATCAAATAAATAATTAACACTACTTTTTATAATACTATATACTAACTTATTAAATACTATACATAAATAAAATGCGCAAATATAACTAATTTTTTGCACTTTATTTAGAAAGCCGTCTAATACCCGATTCTGAAGTACATGGTAAACATCTTCGTTTTGAGGTGGTTGTTCTTCTTCTTGCTGAACTATCATATTATAAATTTAGGTAAAAATGCATACAAAAAGTTATAAATCAATACTTTCGTTCATAAAAAGTTAAAATTTTGTAAATATTACATGTAATACTGCAGTATAACGCAATCGGGCGCACTGTATCTAGCAGATCAAAATGCCTGCCGTCACCTTACAAGGCGATCAAACACAAACTGCAGTAGACATATCGGTAGAAGTCCTAAAAATATGAAGCTACTGAAGGGAGGGTAGTTATGCCTATAAAAACAGTGCGTCCGGGTGCAATATTTTAACTGGTGTATCTCTTAGATCGGTTGCGCCCGCCGGAAGGTTAACTACTCGCGCCAATTTTTGTAACATAAGTGGTCGCACTGTACACTAAGTGCTCCACTCCTTAAAATGGCTATATTGCTGAATGTTTTCAATTTTAATATTACTTTTGCTTATATTCGGATGAATTAACTCTATTTTTATTAAAACATAATATTTATTTTAAAAAGAAACAAAAAGCAAATAACAAAAAATAAAACAAACAAAAAAGTTATTACTTCTACTACTAAAGAAGAAATCAGAATGAAATTTAGCCGTTCTATTTTTATTTGTGTATTCTTAGAAAAATGTATACCTTAAAAACCATTAGGTTTTAAATTCCATATTTTGTTGATTTAGAAATATTTTACATTGCAAAAATTGAAATTTAGTTACCTACGTTTTAGTGAAGTATTTCTAAATCAATCTCAAGTTTTCTGTCCATAACTTTGAAATTAGTAGTTTAAACTGAATATGCCGTCGACAGTGCATGGTAGACACATCAGTCATAGGTTACATGGAAAGGGCATTTAATTCCAAGAAAACGACAAAAAGTAATAGAGGTTTTAATAAAAACGGAGCACTCAGTGCACCTGCGCGACTAGTTATGGGTTAAACACAAATCGCAATAAAGGTATTTATTAGGGTTTTTCTTTAAACAAGATTGTTCTTACAAATGTTACCTTACATTCCGCTCGCCACTCCAGAAGTTAATGTTTTATCAACAATATTTGGTAGGTAATTATACAAAATTGTGCCCATTTATAATCCACTTAATAATCTCCACTATAATTATACATCAACGAATATTTCGTTGCATGTCTTTAATGATCTTAAAATTAATATTTGATCCCCAAAAAAATTACTACAATTCTCCAAATAACAATTGAATCAGTCAACTCTTGGAAACCAAAAACAATGCTTACTTGGATTAACTACGTATGTACCGATGACATGTGCCATGTGTCAACAAAAAATATTAACTATAACTGGTTTTAACGGCGTGAAATGAGCAAAACTTGCTAAACATCTAGAACCACACTAAAGGTAAGTTAAATTTAAACATATATTAACTTTATACAAAAAAATCTCTACAAAACTTACTAACTCAAACTAACCTATTTCCAAAATTATGATAATGACAACTATATGTACAATTGGACTTTTTCTTGTGGAAGTGGATACAAATTTCAGTGTTTAAAATCACCGGGAAGAATTGATAGTACTAATCGAAAATGCCTCTTAAATAACTGGGACAACTTCAAACAATTTCTGAAAGCGCGCTTTATTAAATTTGTCATTTTTGTTTTTTTTTTCAACAATTACATTTTGTATTGTTAAATTTGTCATTTTTTATAGTTATGTTATTTTGTCGACAGTAGCCAAGACAGGTTCTCTGTTTGATTTATACACGCTGTAAAAAAGCGTCAACTTATAAGAGAACCACATAATTAATTAAGTACCTTCTTTTTCACAAATATATTGTAAAAATCGCCCTAATGATTTAAAACATTAAATATTATAAAAAAAACTTATATTATTATAAAGTATCTAAATATTGTATCGACCATTGTAAATCCAATAAAATTAACATTAAGGTGCAACAGATTGACAAATTGACTTAAGATAATCCCAAATCATTACCCTATGTAAAATCCTTAAAGCTAATTTGTGTTATTTAACGCTGATGAAATATTGCACACAAGTAGAATTATTTTTTGATATAAAAAACAAATTCCACTTAACTAGCTACTAAGAATTGTTAACATAAAATTATTCAAATGATAGAAATGTCGGAGACAGAAAGCGGAATAAATTTCCTTATATCTATCTACCTACCAATAATCTAGGACGGTTAGATAACTACTATCGTTTAAAGCCAATATTCTATCGTAATATTATTTCTTGTATTATTTAATTTAATGTGCAGTATTTTCTTGGCATGAGTCAATGAAAACTTGTCTACAATTGAAACTGGTTTACGGTTCAATAAAAATGAACCATTTAGCTTACTAACCAACCGATTCTTTGTTAAAATCTCTTCGCCTAGATTTATGTTATTATTATTATTATTATTAAATTTTTGTTTAATATTATTTAAACATTTTGACATTTCGTTACCTTGGAATGAAAAGGTTCTATGAGTGCAGCTGCACTGTTAAGCGAAAATGACTTATCTACAATATTAAATATGGTATTTTCGCTTAACATGGCAACTGCACTTAAAAGCTTGTTAAGTTTTAAGACTTTAAACAGTCTTTATAATTTTTTTTTTTGAAAATTTGTTTTAGAACAAACAGTTCTAAAACAGTTCCTATTGGTTTTTAAGTATTTAGTTAAAGTGACTTAATTTAATTATAAAACATATTAAAACTAATTGAACATTGTTGGCAATTCCAAACATGGTTAAACTTCGGTCTGGTACAATGGTGCTCAGTTTAGTAATGAATGGTTTTAAATTAGTAAGGATCCGTATTTTGTTTTCAAACAAACTTTATTCAAATTACAAAACTCCTGTCAGTTTAGTATTCTATAGAAAAGTTTCTTTTCAGCATAAGGTTTACTTTCTTTGATTTATTTTTAGGAGTCTTTAAGATCTTAAATTTTGTTAAGAATGACACTAATAAGATTTCCCAATAATATATTAAAGAAAACTTGAATAATATTTTCCCAAGATATAAAGGAAATAGCACAATAAATTTATTCTACTCAACTTTATATAAATATAACTTTGCATTTACATATACAGGGTTGGCCCAACGAAAACGAAACATAGGCGTTTTTAGGTAGTTTAAAAAAACTTCAGTTTCGAGATTTCACTTTCAAATCGCTTTACACCTGCGCGCAGTAGTCACAACCCCTAAAATTTTGATAGGTATGATAGGGAAAGTAATACCTTATTTAAAGTTCTCGCACCACTGAGTATCATAAAAAAGTATTCAAATTCTTTTAATTCATTTTAAAGATATATAGGTTTCAAAAAGTACAGGTAAGGAATTTGAGAATACATGGAAACTGTTGAATCATACAAAGAGCATTCATTAGTATTTTAAGTACACAAAATTAGTTCAGTTTCATTCAACAAAAAACGAAGGTCCAACTAAAAGTAAAGTCAGGAATAAAGCTGCTGAGAAAGGAGTTTTAGGCCAAGTTGTTGCTGATCCAACTTTGAACACGATAAATTGAATGAGAACGATTTTGAGTGGCAACTGGAGTTTTGCGAAACTATGACCAAAACTATGTTTTGGTGGTCTGTGGACTGAACAAATAGATAAAGATGATAATTTTCTTTTTAACATCTGCTTCTTAGACAAGTGCCCGTTTTTTCTTAACTGTCAATCGCCATAATTGTCGTTACTGGTCAGATGTAAGCAAAGTATTTCCACAAAATCCACACTCAAACTTTTTAAAAACTTGTGCCTGGGCAGGTATTTTCGGAGATCGTCTGATTGGACCCATTTTTTTAATGGTAACCTGATAGAAAAAACGTATTTGGAATTATTAGAAGATGTGGTTTATTCCTTACTGGTCGAAATTGTTGTAAACGATGACACATGAAAGACCAATTAATGTTCCAACAAGTTGGAGCACCTTTACACTAAGCAGTGGGTGTTAGAGAGTATTTTATTGTCCATTATTTAAGAAACACTCTGCAGAGTGTTTCTTAAATAATGGACAATGAAATGAACTATTGGTGGGGCTACACCTTTCAAATGTATTACTTGCCCTAGCGTGCCTAATAACAATTGCGAGAAGAGTTAAAGCAATTTGCAAGTGAAATATATGGCAAAATTTGTCTAAGCGTTTTTTAAAAATCACTGCTCACCCTTCTAAAACTCCTCTGTTTCGTTTTGGTGCAACCACCCTCTATATTTTCCGTTCCTAAATACAAACTTAAAGAGTTTATGTAAAACATACGAATAAGTCAAGCCTATAATTACGAAAGAGTGTTGTGATTTAACAAGTATTAAAACTAATTGGTAAACATGTTGCATAACCCCTAATCTAAACATCTGTTGATTGCTCCTTAAAAACATTAAAATTTAAATTAGTGTAATCTATTGGTTCAATTGTTACACCCTGTATTTCCAAATTATTGGTAAACTTTACTTTCCTAATGGGATATTTGGTTCGTTTAGGAAACTTAAATGCAAACGAGTTTTGTTCGGCAAGTTAAAAATTGTAAACTAGTAAAAACAAAGTTTTTGTTTAAAAAATAAGTCGCTGTTCATTGGAGCATCACATATTTGTTTTAGCTTCTCTTTGAACTTACAAAGTTACTTTAAACCAATTTAAACCGTACTAAAAAACTTTTTTTAATCAAAACAAAAAAGTAAACACTTTTACACAAAATTGGAAAGTTTTCCTTATTCTATAATTTATATGGTTTAAATGTATTTACTTGAAGATTTAATCAAAAAAAATATTAATAAACATTTTTACATTATAGTGTCTATAATTAATTCGTTGTAATTATAGTAATTATAATTATAATTAAGTAAAATTACTTTTTAAAGATAATAAGTGAAGATTTATGAGTACACCAAGACTGACAAATTAGTCATAATAATATGTTATTTTATAAAATAAGTAGTTTTTCCTTTGAAAGAACTCTAGGCAATCACTAACAATAAGTTACCATGCATCATGAGAAGTGGAACAGTTTATTTAGAAAATGTTAAGTTACTTTGTTTTAATTAAAAATAACACCTAATGCAAATTACCTTGAAAGGAATTTTATAAATTAATATAATATTAGGTAGATACAAAAATAGGTATTTACAAAAATATGTTAGCTTTTAAAAAATTAACTTCTTATAACTGCCCGAAAATGTACTATTTTTAAGCATTGATCTAAAATTGGGCGAACCTATGTAACTTCGGTGACAATGCAATAATATTGTACCAATGTAACATTGTTATGTGGTACCATGGAAATAAGGTACCATGGTACGTAATTTGAGTTTTTTTATTAGACGGTCATAATTCAAGGTTTAGATTGCTCTAAACCGGAAAACTCCTATAACAATGATGCTCTAGAGCAGCGATTTATAGAAAAGGAAACGCTTATAAATCTTTTTTTTTAACTAAAAGATACTGTATAACCCCTTGGGTTCCGTGGAACCCACTTTAGAAATCGCTGCTCTAGAGAATGAGAAATATTACTTAACGTGTGAATGGCCATAATGAAGAAAATTTAATATTAAACATATCAATACGTACAAGTGAAGATTTTAAACACATTCTTATAGAACCAGGAAAAAATAAAATAAACGTATTTTTTTTAAACAAACTATTGAACTAAAAAGTAAAAAGTATCGGGCATTTTGTGTATAAAGTTTAATAGGAAAGCTAAAGAAGAACCGAACAAATAAAATAAAATTTAAATATTTATGTAAGATTTGAGACGTGAAACGTCATTAAACTTTAAGTTAAGCTATTTACATGTTCTCTAGACTATAGAGTCTAGACTCCAAGCATTGTTGTTGCATGGAAAAAAATAGGGAATATTGAATTATGGCCACCAGAATATTTTTTATTTTTCTTTTTAGTTTTTTATAAAACGTGTTTATTTTGCGAGCGTTTCAAGGCCTTTACTTCTTCAGATATTGACTTTGTTTAAAAAATCATAATTATGCCTTTACACTACACAGTGTAAAATTTCTGGTAAAAAACAACACCAAAAGTGGTTTATATAGGTCCACACTAGAAATGGTATATCTTACCACATACAATTTGGTAAATTTTACCCTTTTTAATTGGTTAATAATGTACACGTAACAGTGTAAAAATCATCAAATATAATACACTCTTAGGGGTAAAAGCAACACGCAATATTGGTAAAAGAACCATTTAAGATTAGAAAATGCTTAATTTGGAGTAATTTAACATACAGGTAGGTGTTACATGTAGGTGTTAAAAATGGTGGGTGATTTAATATTAAACACAGAATGTAATGTAAAATAAAGTATTATTAGATATGAATGGCATAAAATTAAAAAAAAATTATTAACACTACTTAGGTGTAAGTATTCTTATACCCAAGAAGTATTAAAAAAAAATTAATTCAATGAAAAGTAGTAATATTTTAAGTTTTTTCCAATTTGTGCAAAACCATATTTAGCTTATATAGGTATATAACTTAAATATGATTTTTCACTAGCTTAAAAAACTTAAAATATTACTAAATTTCATATTTCACTTAAAAATAACAGGTAAAAAAAACTTGTTTTATCACAAACATAAGTTGCATCCACTGTCGCATTGCACCACTTCACCAGACCACTGAATTTTAATTCAAAAACCATGGACTTAAATTAAAATTGCATGCATAGGTACACTACCATCAACTGCACTCGGAATACTGATCGCGCCCTGGCCGTTAGCAAATGGTGATGACTGCGTGACTTTTTTTGCCACAATTTGTTTAGCTGTCAACACATAATAGTGTCAAATGTACACCGCGTCGAATTTATTTTTAAATTAACACTAGATTGACACGGTGCTGTGTTAAATGAATTTAAATTAACACGAATGAATTTTACCACAGTTTAAAATAAACACTTAATATTTTTGACCAATTTTAGTGTATATATTAACATCAAATGATTTTACCACTCTATTTGGCAACTTTACACCGAAATATTTTATACTGTGTTGAAGTTGAAGTTAACTGGGCACTTGGTATCTGGGTGATATGCGCCAAGTCGATATTGCGATAGCACAAAGTGTGACAAGCAGACTTGTAAGGAGACAAAGATAAACGCATAGTGTACGTAGAAGGCCTGGGCAGGGTAGACTTAGGTGCACAACCATCAGACACGACCGTTACATCCCCCAAAATAAAGGAAGGGACACCACAATATCGGCCACCTTGATTCTTTGCCGATTCCACGCCGCCACTGGTAAAAAAGTCTCTGTTAGAACCATTCGAAATCGACTTTACGATATGACCAAGAAGTTTACCCTTTTAGAGGTGGCTCAGTAATGGTTTGGGGTGGCATCGGCCTAGGTCACCGGACACCATTGTATATTGGTGACGGCAACATGAACAGTGAAATATACAGAAGAAACATCATCACAAACATTGTCAACCACATTTACATGGAGGTAGGAGCAAGATTTCAGTTTTAAGACGATAACGAATGACCTGAACATGATGATAGAACTTGAAATTTCGCATCTTCCTTTACCATCGATGTCACCCGACCTGAACCCCATCGAACACATGTGGGATGTTGTTAGATGGCGTTAGTTACTCACGATGCCTTACCTCAATTCTGAAAAAAAATTCCTCAAGATACGATTAGCAACTTAATACGAAGCATGACTCATCGTGTTCAAACTGTTTTGGAAAGCTAGCGATGGCCCTACAAAATATTAATTCTTTTTTTTTTTTCATTCAAAATGAATTAGATGCATTAAAAGAGGCTACGCACGAAAGGACTTTTAGCAAAGTGGTTTTAACTTTGGAGCTAATAAGTTTTTTGCCTGTAGAAAATGTTTAAATTAAAGAATAATAATTAAAAAAAAAAGGAAGGGGTCAATTGAATAATGCGCAAATTCAGGCTTAATGTCTCCATCGAACCCCCTTTCAAATAAGCAACAAAAATACCCAAAATTTTTCAATTACTAAATGCACTGGACGAAAATAAACATAATTAAACCAACTTCAAATATTTATTTATTTTACAAGTGTTGAAAAGGGTCTTTTTCAGTGAGTGTTAAAGTTGCTTACAAGGCCGTCAGGCCGAGTGTGCATTAACACGAGCTTGAAGAAAGCTTTTCTCACAAATGAAATACAATGTCTTTTCTCAGACCATTTTATTTTTTATTATATTCAAATATGTACAAAACGTGTTTGACAGCTGTTAAAATTACTTTCATCTTTGAAAGGAATGTCAAACGATGCTGTCAATTTATTTTCACACAGACCTGTCACTTTTCACACAGAAATGTCACTTTAAATTCGTGTTTTGCCTTGCCAATGAAAAGATTCATTTTCTAAGCAACAATGCCATTATGAAATGTGACTTTTACATAGTGGTCGTAGAAAAAATAATTTGCCATGCTGTATTAAGCCTTAAAAATGTTTTTTTCTTATTGCTGTCGTTTTGTAATTTAAAAAATTACCGTTTTATTTTAGTGTATGAATTATAAACATCTAGAATATAAGTATATATACTTGAACAATAATTATGCGGACAATTAATACATCCATATATAATAATATATTTTAAATAATTTTTAGGTTTTATTACATCCTCTGCTAATTGTGATTTTTTGTGTGAGTGTAATAAATTCCCAATATATGAAACAATAAAACAATTATGCATATGGGATTTTTCGTGCAAAAAATTATAGTAATTAATATCATAAGGTTTTAAAATTAAAAGTTTTATTACATAATTCCTGAAATATTTAATCATAAAAAATATTTGCATAATTAACATAAATTAATGAAACGTGTTCAGACAAAATACGAACGTTTATACCATAAATTACATAATGTAAATATTGGTGGTGTCTATGTTTGTATTAAATAACATTTATTGTTAAATTCTGGCCTTTTTATTTAAATTTTAGGAGATATAACAAGTCTTTCTAGGATAATGCTAAATTTTTAGAATCTTTAATTTAAAAGAAATTATCTATCTGCGAGATTTAGGGTAATTTTATGCCACTACAGCATGCATGACGTTATCAAAAAAATAATTTTGAATTTGCTTAAGTGGTATGTTTGCTTTTTAATTAGAGAGCTTAGTGATGACTATTTTAAGTTACATTTTCGTGCTAAGCAAAAATGTGTTAATCTTTCCAGTGTTGCCACCTTTTTATGAACAATACTTATTTATTTAACCAAATCCACTAAAGCTTGTGTGAATCAAGAAGCTACAATACGGCCACAATTTACTCAAACACAAACAAAAAATTAGAAATCTACTAAAAGTGGTGATGTTTTTCCATCGACAATAATGTTCCTTTTAAAGGAAAACTTCGTAATCTTAAAAAAGTATGTTGTCAACTAGACTAAACAATTAAATTTTAAATTTAAGTAGAAAAATATGTGCATCGTAATAATTTGCACAATTTATTAAATACAAAAAAAGAATATAATATATTCTGGATATATCAAAAAAGAATCTAATACAAAATCTAATACAAATTTGAAAACGAATTTATCGATTTTAAGTCATTTTTAGGAAAAAAAAACTTTTTTCACTTTTAAAAGAAGTAGTTTTACACTGATTTACGACATTATGTTCCAACCCCATTGCCTAGCACACAATATACTGATATGTCTGGTCTAATGTGTTTTTTTTAATGCAGGTTATTTGTGCACCATTGGAGAAAATATCACAGTACTTATCCAGTTTTTCTTAAAAATCCTGTCAAATCTACCAAATTTTTTTCAATATGTTAACATGTAAAATTAAATTAATTGCTTTTAACAGAACTATATTTGTATAAATTCTTTATAGTAAAGATAACTATTATAATGTATAAAATGAATATTTTTAAATTTTGGTTGTATAGGTAAAAAGTTAAATACATTGAATAAAACGAGTATTTTATATTTTGACGACCCTTACATAATTTAACCTAAGGCTGTTAAAAAGAAAATACGCTTACCTAAGTGCATTGGGTTCAATAGCAATAATAACTCATCAACAACACTCAGAAGAAAGTTGAGGTTATGTATTCAACTATCCTAATAAGTAGAAACAACAATTAGGTGTTCCCGATAAGATGTGGGTAATTAGTTTATTTAAAAATATTTAAATTTAAACCTAACTTAAATTAAAGACAACCTTTTTTGAGACAAAAACATTTGAATACATAAAAAAATATTATAACATTTCTTTTGTCTCTTGATTGAAATAAAAAATAATAATAATTCATAATCTATTTATTTGTTTAAAAAGTTATTATGTAAATAATATTATAAATATAAATTAAATATAGTTTTCTAATAAATTTAATAAGGTACAGTCAGAGAAAATAGTAATGCTTTTTAGCTAACCAAGCAAATCTAAATTGCACACCTTAAAAAACCTATCTCCGTGCATACTCTTACTATTAAGATCCTCCAAATTTTAATTTTCCATTTTCACATTGGTCCGATTAAAAACATTTTGTATTTTACCATCTTACCAAACGAATACAAAACTAAGGCCAATAAAATGTTCTACAAAAAAGGTATCCAATGTTTTTATCGTAGCCATTCAAAAGTTATTTTAAATTTAAAAAGTTTTGAAAAAATATTACTTTTGTTTAAAATTTTATTACTATTGAGTTGTACATATTTTTGTTAGAAATTAACTGATGTAAAAAAAAGTATATATACAAAAGTGCTCTTTTAGTTCCACCCTTACTTCCTAAGAAGTCTCAGAAGCCAACTGAATGGCTTTAGCGGGTTAGGGATAATCCTCCGAAGGACTATTACACAATAGGACAAACAAAAATAAACAGCCACGACCTCTCGGCTTGTGGTAAGCAGCACTAACCACTAGTCCAACGTCGGCGGTTAAAAAAGGTTATTTTAGTTTTTGAGATAAATGTATCCTCGCAACTAAAATTTAACATATATTTTAACCTTATTTTAATGAAGAGAAATTGAGTTTTTGTTTTGAGTGCGTTCCACCAACTACTGACTACCAACAGATGGTTGTTTCGACCTATTTGGTCTCATCAGTGTCGGGCAACTTGGTGTAGTGAAACACATACAAAACAAAAGGCTACCTGGGCTTATATACTGCCTAAGTAAGCCAACAGACGCGAGATGTATAACATCACGTCATTCACACCATATTAAGAGTTTCTTGAAGAAACTAAGAAAATTTAATGTTTTTTTACTACCGTACATTTTATCTATCGACTTTTAAAATATCTTTATAAATTTGTTTTCTTATCCGAGCCTCTTGGATGAGAGACATTCAAACCATTTATCATAACTTTGTCATATAAATAAATACATTACAATATTTATACCAATGAATTATTTAGGAAAAAAGTTTTAAAAAAACCTTTTCATATTAAGATCTAGGTATCCTAACTACTAGACCATACGGGATATACTTTACATTAAACAAAATTTATTATTATTCTGCGCGGGCGATTATCTTTGAAACGCTTACATTTATAAAAAAACAAGACAAAACTTTTGTAGATCATTTAATTTGCAACTAAAATATATATGTACATACTACTCATTTCAAAATCCTAACTATTCTGCAAGTTATGAAATTTAAAAAAATCAAAACTTTAAGGATATAAACGCGACAACATTGCGTTGTTAATAGTTGACTGATTTTATAATTATTTTTTATTTCAATACAAAAGGCACTAAAACCATATGTAAAACAAAAACGTAAATTAAAAAAAAAAACATAAAAAAATAGGATTTAAACGCGACAACATTGCGAGTTGTTAGTAGTTGGTTTCTATGATAATGAATTTTGCTTTTGACAGTGGCAGTGACAGTTCCATATGCAATGTTATTTAAAATCTTAAAATAAGTTCTTAAAACGAATAAACTTTACTAGAAAGAAACAAATATTTATAAAGGTATGAGGACAAAAAATAAAGCAACAGAAAACATGCAGTATGTTGAATGCAGCGAAAGTCTAAAGAGAAGAGCATTAATTAATAATTTCAAAATATATATTCAGGGTGTCCCAGAACATTTTATTTTTAAATTTGGCATCTCCATTGCTATCGCCACGCCCCCTTTTTCTCTGTGGCGCGAGTTCTGGGACAACTTAATTTAATTGTGTTTTTTTAATAATTTACTTTAAATTATGGTAGTCACCAACTAAATAAAACCAAATATTCCTATATAATCATGTGTTTGTAATCCAGTGTTGCCGGATCTTTTAATCGAAAATGACAGAATAATAATTTTGGTTGGACTGTCAACATTATCGTTTATTATTGCAAAACTGTGCAGGAATATAACTCACAGTAACATTTGCAATATAATTTAGCATAACCGGCCATGTAGTCTTAATAATTTTACTCGGAAACCATAAACTTTGTGAATGTATTTAGAGTAGACTTTAATACAACCTAGAATTTTTTAAAATTGTCTCAGCGACTAATATCGTGCCAGAACCTCAAGATTTAAGTTAAAACAGTCTAAATTTTTCTTTTAAAAATGTGTAAAATGTTTAAAACTGTATTGGAAGTATCTAAAATTACCAAAAACTGTCTTAAAATATACTAAAGCCTTCTTTAAGTTATGTTTACAAAAACGTGCATTATTATTTTCTGCGACTGTACTGCAGAATCCATATTAATCAATTCATGTACCAAAATACAAATTAAAGCGTAAAAATTATGTTAATTTAAATTATAACCATTAATATTAAAAAACATTTATGTAATACAAATATCTGTGCTAATTAATGATTACAAAATTCATATACCTGTTGAATTTTTTTCGTATCGTAAATATTATTTTTTTTAATAGCCTTAGGGATTGGAATCTTCTTAATATTATTTTTCTTCATTAACACCAATAAATACGTCATCATATTTTACCTCTGCTTTCACTTGTTATTTGCTTTTTAGCCAGTTGTTAAATATTATATAACTCCAATCAAAATATAATTAATGTAACAAAGTAATTCAACGTGTGTAAGAAATAAAAAAATATTTTTTCTTGGTTATACTTTTAGTTTTAGCTTTTGATGTTTTTTTTTTGATAAATGACTGTCCAAGTAAGTATAAAATTGATATCAATGGGACTAAATGTTAATATTCTTGTATCGCGTGCAGAGTGACTTGTTTTTTTAACTGTTAACATGATGCATATAATTATGATTAATTAAAAATTTAGAAAAACCACAAAGAAAATTAAGTCGAGTATTACATAAAATTAATTGTTTATGATAAAAATATATGATTTCATGAAAAAAGTGAAATTTATTTAAACTCTATCAAACTCAATTAATTGGACATTTGGAAATTAATAATTGTTAATAATTATTGCAAAATTAAATCGATTAAAGTGAGAAAAATTTATGTAGGCTTAAAATGCATAAATTTCGATATCAAACAAAATATGCAGAAATTTACGTTTTAATTTTAATTGGTACACACTTAATTATATATATATATATATATATTATTTAACCACAATACTTACATTAATTGGGAAACAATAGAATTATAATTTAAAACAAGGTTGTTACCATTTTTCAAAACTTATTAAATTGTAAAAAGTTCCTGTGAATATTTTATGTAAATTCTAATTAAGTATTTATGTTCAAAATTGATTAAAATACGAGTAAAAAACAATTGCGACTTGTTTGCGATTGTTTTTACTGCTTTCTTGACGCATTCATCTACAAATTAAAAATAGATTTAATTTAGTTAATTTTATTTTTATGTAAAAGTTCATGATTATTATACTATAAAAATAACAAAAAAATAATTAACTGAATAGGCTCTGTTTGTGCCCCCCCTCATAATATGATAATATCGGGTCTATAACAGAAAATATGCATTTAGTGCGTGTGCCAAAATTTATTATTTTATGTTAATACCAGGTGTGTTCAGAAAATAACGGGAATTGTTAAATTTCGCGGGTTCGGATGGTCCGGTTGTCATAAAATTTTCTTTATTATGTTGGTATACATGCCCCCGAAGTATGATAAAAACTTTAGCTGTTTTCATTGTTTAATTTGTCTGTGGCAGCCGCTAAGGTTAGACGTGTTTTAAGAGCTCGGCGATTTTTCGTTCGTTAAAAGAAATGGATCAAAGAATTTGTATCCAATTTTGCTTAAAAAAATATATAAATTCTGTGAAATGTTAACAAAGGCCTACAGTGAGTCTGCTATAAGTAAAACAAGAGTTTACAAGTGGTATAAGAGTTTCCAAGATGGCCGTGAAGACGTTGAAGATGACGAACGCGCCGAACGCACAAGCACATTAACAACCCATAAAAACATGGAAAAAGTGGAAGAAATGGTTATAAACCATCAGAGAAGTCGCTGATGATGTTGGTATATCGATTGGCTCATCCCATGAAATTTTTTCGAATGTTTTGGGTATGAAACGCGTGGCAGCAAAATTTGTTCTAAAATTGTTAAATTTTGAACAAAATTTTTGGCCAAAAACAATACTGTAATGATGCCCCAGCCTCCATATTCGCCAGACATGCCTATGTCTAACTTTTTCCTATTCCCAAAAATAAAGAGAATTCACTGAAATAAATATATTTTTGTTATAGCAATGTATGTGGTAGTCCATATATGAAACATAAAATATATTTACCTTAACCATTTTTATATTTAGTTTTAACATAATATGGTTAAGGCAAATATATTTTATGTTTTATATATGGACTACCACATACATTGCTATAACAAACATATATTTATTTCAAAACGACGGCCCTTTAAGGTTAACCTTAAAGGGCCGTCGTTTTGCAAGCATAGATGACATAAAAAGCGCATCGCTGAAAGAACTAAAGGCTATCCCAAATATCGAGTTTTAGAAGTGTTTCGAGTATTGGAAGAAGAGCTGGCACATGTGCATAATATCCAATGGGGACTATTTTGAATGCGACAACATTAATGTAGACGAATAAATAAATATTTGTTTCAAAAAACGAAAATTGCCGATATTTTCTGAACACACCTCGTATGTTAATACAAAGTACACCTGAGAAAAAAAATAAAATCTAAATGTTAAGTGTCATCAACATTTGTAGCTCCCTTATAAAACATTTTTAACCCAATTTTTTAAGGAACTTTTTTATATTTGATTTTTTCCATAATACCTTGCCATGTCTGTCTATTCTCTTTTCATCTGCTTTTTTCGTGTCCAAACAATCTGAGCCTCTGTGCCTTGATTACTTTAACTATATTTTCTTTGTTAATTTTTTATCTATTTCATTATTCATTACTCTCCTTCTCCTATTATAACTGAACCATATATTTTTTTCATAGTTCCTTTTAAAATATCTTAATTTATTTTCTTCTTATTCTTATTGTATATTTTTAACTTTGTTGTTTTACTTATATTGTCATTTTTCATGTATGTGTAGTAGGTATGCCTGATTTCCCAGTTGTATTTTTGATTTATTTTCTTTGCCCTGTCGTTTTTGTCATTTATTATTATTTCCACTTAATATTTGTTATTTATTATTTCGGCTATTTGTTGATTAGTCGTTTTATTTGCATTGCTCATAATTAGTTTTATTTTTTCTTTGTTTCGTTTGCTATTTTAATCGTGGCCTCTTTTAGTGCATTTGTTGCCTATCATCCGCATACGCAATTATTTGTACAGATTTCTAAATTATTACCTAACAACGTTGCCAAAAGTGAATCGCCTTGCCTTACCCCTTTATTATATTCGAACTCTTCTGATTATTCGTCTTCCGTCATTACTTTTCATTATATAGATTTTCATTATAGTAGTTTTATTAATATTATAAAATAATACTTTTTTAACACATTGATTTTTATAAAAATTTAATGTTTTAAAAAATATAATGGTGCATACTACATCTTCTAAATATTTTGATAAAATGTCAAGTATTTTTTTTAATTATACAATATTTTACTATCCAATATTTATTAAATAACATTCAGGTTTGAAAAAAAGAAATTAAAAAAAGTGATTATTATACAAATGTTAAAAAATTTTAGTATTTTTTTTTAATTTTCGTATAGGTAAATGTTTTTAAATTAAATTAAATTAAATTTAAAGTCTTAAAATGAATTAGTCAAAAATAACCAATTATAAGTCATATTTGAATAATTGTCATAGCAAAAAAGCAGTCACTAATAATAAGTCAAATTCTACTGAATGAAATAGTCAAATTAGTAGATTTAAATTTAAAAAAAGATCTGTCCCAGCCGGGGTGTGAACCATAGATGACCGAAGGTTCTGTTGGTTGTCAAGCTTGTCAAGCGTATGTCATAAGGGGACATCCATTAATTACGTGAGATAAAAATAGGGGGGAGGGGTATAGCAAAATCTCACCAAATATCATGTTAAGTCAGGGGGGTCATTAAAAATCTCACGTCAACTCTTGAGTTTAAAGAATAGGCATTATAATTCAAATTTGGCAAAAAAAAAGAAATCAATTTTTATTTTTTGGGTTTATCATGTTTTCCACAAAGAAAGTTTAATGGCTAGAGGCTAGAATCTCACATGAGGGGGGTTACCACATCTCATCAAATCTCACCAAGGGTGAGGGAGGGGTCCAAATTATCAAAAAAATGCCTCATGTAATTAATGGATGTCCCCTAACCAAATTGGCCATCAGTCACTTTCATAAAAATCAATTTAATTTGTCTATAAATATTCCTCATAATATTTTAAAGTTGAATATATTTTTTGTGTTGCTGTTTTGAGCCAAACTTTTTAAATCTTTGTTTATTTTTATGGGCCATTTAACCATGGAGCGTATATGCATTTAACTCAAACAATAATTTGTTGTTGGCCGCAAACGATTAGAGAAAAATTAGTTTTGGACATTTTAGTGCAATTTAAACATAATTTCTGCCTTTTTGCTTTTTACACTTTTAAAAAATTGAATAAAATTACTAAACCTTACTTAAAATGCCTAAAGTGCCTAAACGCTTGCCCACAGTAGGAAACATAATGCCTTTTTGGTGCTTTTTGAAAGTGACCATTTTTAATACCAAAATAGATTTTATCTTTAAGCATTCATAATTGGTGGTGTAAGCACTGCGGACTACAAGCCGTAATTGGGCCTGGTGCCTGTTGGAAGCACATTAAAATAATAGTAATAATAATAATAATTTAAGCCTTATTATTGTCAACGCTTTCTAACAAAGAATTCGTTTATCTTCCAGGCTGTAAACATAATTCAGACCAATCAGGTAAAGTTGTTTACATCTACTTAATAATAGCTCTAAGCTATCTAACCTCACTTTATAATTTTAATAATTGTAATTATAATTTTTAATAAATTTAATGTAACTTTTACCAAATAAAAATGTACCTTAAAGATAAAATGGTACATGCCATTAGAATGAGATGTGTCTTTTTGTGCTACGCTCAGTTATAGACCTTCGCTAACGCGTTGGACTTCAAACTTTGAGCTCAGCACAAAAAGACTTCTTAGCCTTATGAAATAAATAACTATTCTTTAAATGCACACAACAAAATAGTTAGACCTTAGCATTGGGCTTCAAACTTTGAGCTCAGCAAAAAAAGACTTCTTAGCCTTATGACATAAATAACTATTTTTTAAATCCATACAAAAAAATAGTTAGACCTTAGCATTGAAATAAACAAAAACACCGATTTAAACACCAGACCAGTCAGTGGAGCTATGGCGCGCCACTATGACCAGAGCAATGGGGCCGACGTTTTTTCTTTTACAAATATATTTTTTAGGATAGAAAAATTATTGTTTGCTACTTGAATGGCAAATAAACCAACAGATATTTTGTTGAATTAGTTTTTTTATTTATGTAAATGTAAATTTAAGTACCTATTTTGTGTTAAAACTATTTTTTTTCGTGTACTGTAATAAACGCGTTTATTTTTTAATAATGCCTTTTTGTGTTTTTTTGCCCTTTTTGCCTATTTTAACTTTTTTGGGTGCCTTTGAAGGATTTTTTAAAGTGCGTAAAAGTCCGGTCTTTATTCATTATAAATTGTTTTTAATCCTTTTGCATAAATAAATCGTTTTAAAAAATAAATTAAAATCTAAAATTACTTATAAGAATTATCGCGTTAGCTCATTTTTGGGACTCCCATTAACAAACATTTTTTTGAATTTTTGGATGTGATATTTTACGCCATTTCGGATATATAGACAAAAAACAAGACATTAATTTATCAAATATTTTACACAACTTTCCAATTTCTTAACTCATTTAGCATTATTTGATAGTCTATTATATCTATTATATTTATATTGTCGCATAGACAAAATATATACATTTTCTCTAAAACAATACAGAAATATAATTTTAAAAATACAGGATATTTTTTTCAAGTGTGTCATAAACCTTTTATTCATACAATTTAAAACCATTGTTTATATAATACACTCACAGGCAAAATAATCGATCCACACAAATTTTCGATAAATTTCAATCGCAAATAACTTTTTTATTTGATGTCGGATTTAAACGAATATTAAAGAATATTGTAGATAAATTAATGGACAATCGCTCAAATTTAAAAAAAATACTAAAAAATAGACGTACGTTTATAATATACAGGTTTAAACAAAAATATGTTTTTTACCATAAGTTTAAGACACTCTGTAGAGTGGCAATACGGTATATTGTTCTAAATTAAGTTTTATTTATCAAGTCCCTCTATTCCTAACAGTTTTGTTTTTGGTTCACCTCGATATGTTTATTTTTGTGGAAAATATAGATTTTTTAAAAAAACATTGCAATTTCCAATAAATGGATATGTCTCCGGCTGATGTTGCCAGAGCCATTAATTTAATCCAGGATGGACGGTCACAGTATTACGTGGCAAGGGTTTTAATCGTCACAAGAAGTAAAGAACAAAGGGTAACATATTTGGGAGACATTTTTAAAAGTAAGAAGACATCTCAAAATTAAAACAATTTCATAGCTTTTGAAAGCTGTATATGACATGTCCACAAGTATGGGATGATTCAACAAAACTGTCACTGTCATCCTCCATAGGCTATGGATGGACCATAGCAACCTTAGTTCTTCATACAGGAAAAATATTGGAAATTGAAATGTTTTTTTTAAAAATCCATATTTTCCACAAAAATAAATACACCAAAAACAAAACTGTTAAAAATAGTGTGATAATTAAAACTTAATTTAGAACAATATACGGTTTTGCCACTCTACAGAGTGTCTTAAACTTATGGTAAAAAACATCTTTTTATTTAAACCTGTATATTATAAACGTACGTGTATTTTTTAGTAATTTTTAAAATGTGAGCGATTCTTCATTAATGTATCTACAATATTCTTTAATATTTGTTTAAATCCTAAATCAAATAAAAAAGTTATTTGCGATTGAAATTCATCGAAAATTTGTGTGGATCGATTATTTTGCCTGTGAGTGTATATTAAAACTATTTGATTTTTAAAATTTTACCAATGTTATAAACAATTTAAAATATAGTATGCCAGTTGTAAAAAATTAAAAAAATAATGAAAATCAGGCCTGTGCACAACCCCCTCCCCGAAAGGTTTTATAATATTCACTTAAAATTCTGAAAAATAACCTAAAATTTGTATGATATTTTATTTAACTCCCCAGAAAATTCTGCACACGCCTTGAATCTTGAGTCTATAAGCAAAAAAGCCAAAGCCAATGACCTTATCAAAATTAAATTAAGTAGGATTTAAAAATAATTATTGTATAATATTTTAAACTTAAAGGTTTTACAATTTTTTATAAAGATGTTAATTATAATCATTATTAAAATCCTTAAAGCGAAAGAAACAAAAACGAAGAAGCAAAGTTAAGCCTAATAAAAATATATTAATTACCGGTAAAAATTACTACTACAATCTTATTTTATTAATTTAATATGAATATACCTTACAATTATTTAATTAAAAAACTATAACTTTTTCTACACATAAATGTACGTATAATATTAATAGAATATGACTTACCGATAGGGGTAGATTACAGAATCCAAAAATAATACTATACACAAATACGAAGTATACCACTAAACTTTGATTAACTACTTAGTTTAACAAAAATCCATTATTATTAATAATAAATAATAGGTAAAACTAAAGAGACACCACCACTTGCAGCTATGAAAAATCCATGATAAAATTAAGAAATAAACTAGTCAAGTTAGTAGGTAAAATATTGTAGCGAAATAAGAACTGTTAATGGTTTGTTCTTAATGAAAGTTAGTTTGGTACTACTGCAACAAGTGAATGCTTTGAAAGTAGGAGAAATGGTTAATGGTACTCGTGGTGGTACCTATCAGCAGATTATTTGATCTGGTTACGTTTGGGTTCAAAGGATGTTAATGATAATAATTTTAATTATTTAATATGTTTTTTATCTGGCTTCGGATGCTATTTATTTTCAAGGGTAATTTTTATTTTAATTATTATTGCTTTTGTAATTATAAAATGCTTTAAATTGCATTATTTATTGTTGTCTATATTTTTTTTAGTTTATCTTGTTGGTTTAATCATAAAACTAAATTAAAACTATTAAATAAACATCGCAATTTAAATAAAAAAAATTTAAATATCATGAATTATTATTATTACAACAGCAAATTTTAAAAAAATTTAATATGGCAAATTAATAATTTTATAATAAAACAGAAAACAATAAAACATAAAATAATATATTGGTACTTCCAAGGTTTTTTCAGTGCGAGCACAAGCCTCAAACATATTATGAGTGTGTATAAGAAACATATTATGTACAGGGTGGTCCACGTAAGGTGACCCATATACTTATCGGCCATTTCAAGCACGCGAAACGCACGAATTACAAAACTGTTTTTATAAAAAAAATTGTAGATTATTTATTATATAATATATTGCCATCAAAATTGTCAAAAATATTCTTCTTTTATTAGGTTATACATTAAATAAAAAAAAACGCAAGAAATATTTTATAAAAGTAGATATAATTTTAATAATTAAAAGGTGTGGACGGGACAAAAAAAAGATTTATCTTGTCCTGTCCATCCCCTGTCAATTATTGAAATTATCTCTACTTTTATAAAATATTTCTTGCGATTTTTTTTATTTAATGTATAGCCTAATAATAGAAGAATATATTTGACAATTTTGATGCAAAAATAATATATAATAAATTACCTACAATTTTTTTTATAAAAACAGTTTTGTGATTTGTCCCGTCCATCCGCTTGAAATGGCCGTTATCTCAGAAACTACTGGAGTCACAAAAAATTTGTAAGAAACAAATATTTACGAAGTAAAAAATATTTTTAAAATATTATATTTTCATTTATACAGGGTGTTCGGTTTTCCTTGGGACGATACCAACTTTCTTATTTTCAATGGAACACCCTGTATTTTTTTGCATTTTTGGATTCTACCCACTCTTTTAGGTATACTTTTTAAATATATTAATTAAGAAAAAGTTAATACTTTTTGAGTAAAATTAAGATTTATTAAAATTTCTCTAAATGTAGACACTCGCTAAAAGTTAAAAATAATCAACTAAAAGTTATTATTTTTTATATTATGTAGTATCCATCTCTTTAATAATAAGTAAGCTATAAGTTAATTATTATATTTTTTGGAAAATATCATACAGGGTGTTTTCTATGTCCCGTTGAAAATAGCGATTTTAAAAATTTAAAATCTTGTTTTTCTTCAATGGAACACCCTATATATTTTTGCATAATTGGATAGAATAAGTAATTACCTTTCATTTTATATATATATGTCCTATACCTAAACCTAACAGAAAAAAAAATATTCGCATTTTTCACAATTAGTAGCTTTTTTCCAATTACCTTAGTTAAATTTTCATTATTCAAATAAAAAAAATTCAATAACAACCAATAAAAATGCTTTTATATATAAATATATATTACTATAATAATTACCATACGCGCAAAGCTACTAATTTTGTAAAATGCGAATATTTTTTTTAGGTGATCCACGTAAGGTGACCCATATACTTATCTCAGAAACTACTGGAGTCACAAAAAATTTGTAACAAACAAATATTCACGAAGTAAAAAATATTTTTAAAATATTATATTTTCATTTATACAGGGTGTTCGGTTTTCCTTGGGACGATACCAACTTTCTTATTTTCAATGGAACACCCTGTATTTTTTGCATTTTTGTATTCTACACACTCTTTTAGGTATACTTTGTAAATATATTAATTAAGAAAATGTTAATACTTTTTGAGTAAAATGAGTATTTATTAAAATTTCTCTAAATGTAGACATTCGCTAAAAGTTAAAAATAACCAACTAAAAGTTATTATTTTTTATATTATGTAGCATTCATCTCTTTAATAATAAGTAAGCTATAAGTTAATTAATTTATTTTTTGGAAAATATTATACAGGGTGTTTTCTTTGAATAATGAAAATTTAACTAAGGTAATTGGAAAAAAGCTACTAATTGTGAAAAATGCGAATATTTTTTTTTCTGTTAGGTTTAGGTATGGGACATATATATATAAAATGAAAGGTAATTACTTATTCTATCCAATTATGCAAAAATATATAGGGTGTTCCATTGAAGAAAAACAAGATTTTAAACTTTTAAAATCGCTATTTTCAACGGGACATAGAAAACACCCTGTATGATATTTTCCAAAAAATATAATAATTAACTTATAGCTTACTTATTATTAAAGAGATGGATACTACATAATATAAAAAATAATAACTTTTAGTTGATTATTTTTAACTTTTAGCGAGTGTCTACATTTAGAGAAATTTTAATAAATCTTAATTTTACTCAAAAAGTATTAACTTTTTCTTAATTAATATATTTAAAAAGTATACCTAAAAGAGTGGGTAGAATCCAAAAATGCAAAAAAATACAGGGTGTTCCATTGAAAATAAGAAAGTTGGTATCGTCCCAAGGAAAACCGAACACCCTGTATAAATGAAAATATAATATTTTAAAAATATTTTTTACTTCGTGAATATTTGTTTCTTACAAATTTTTTGTGACTCCAGTAGTTTCTGAGATAAGTATATGGGTCACCTTACGTGGACCACCCTGTACTTCTTTTTAGTATTTTATTATAAATCTTTACTGAAAATATAAACTGCTTCTTGACAAAAACTAGATTATCTGCATTTCTAGTGGAATACAAATTAATTTCAAACAGTTTTATAGATTTTTTTAACATAGCACACACAGTTTAATATACTTACAATACAATACAGTGTTAAGTTAAAATTTTAATTTAAATATAAAAAGGGTCGACACGATGTTTTTAAACTAAAATTAAAAATCTGCGAATATTGTTGTATTAATAAATACATACTGTATATGTATTGATGTAAAGTATTCAATGTAAACATGTGTATATAAGAAAACCCCTAATGAAAAGTATTTTTTAATATTCTTTAAAAGCTACACAGATATTTTTATAATTTTAAAATTAAAAAAACATACGGGAAGTTTATTTTAAATTATCTATGAAACCAAAATTGGCTATGACTTTAGCCCCATTAAAGTTAGTTTTACCCACATTTTTAATTTCGACTGATAAGGCGATAATTTCAATTTTATTATGACGAGTTATAAAATAAATATGAAATGGTACTTACATTTTTATTGACTTTTTGTAATAAAATTGATAAATATTTTTTTACTATTTAAAATTAAATTGTTATGTATTATTCCTTATACAGGGTGATTTATTAAATAATAAAAAACGTACTATTAACTAATTTATGGAAACACTTTGTTTCCAAAATAACGAGTTTTGTAATTTTTTTTAATATGTTATTTTTTATAATATCTAAAAACCCTTATTCAAATTTTATTAAAACTTCGAGTGTTTGCTTTTATTCTTCTGCCTTTGATGTTTTTGGATTTAATTTATTTATTCTAGTGGCATCTTAGCTCTTATTTTTCAGAAAAAAATTAACATACCACTAACCTTACTTTGTTCTAAATTATTTTTACAGTCTAGAAGGTTTTTTGATTCTAGATTAATTATATTTTTACAATGGACATTATATGTCTTCTTCATATTTTATATTGTAAACTTCTTTTTTTTATTGGTCAGAAAATATTTTGCATAGGTTGCTACTAATGTTTTTTGTATAGCTTTTAACAATGTTAAGACCGCTAATACATCGCACAGTGGCCAATTTCCCGAAAAAACTGGCCAAAATTCTGAAACTTTGTGCACTGTGTTTTTTTCAAAAATGACAAAATTTTTTCAAAATTCAAAATGGCTGACACAAAATGGCGGACGTGTACCGAAAAAAGTCGGATTAACTAACGCGATTCCATCAAAAAGTGTATGAGGCTTTTATGAGTCGCTCATTCCAAATTTGATGATATTTTTCTTTAACTCAAAATGGCTGACACAAAATGGCGGACGTGTACTGCAAAAATTAAATTGTGTGGTCCATATATATAAAAAAAAATTATTTTCTCGAGTCGCTTTTATTCCGAATTAAATAATATTATTACGAAAATATATTTATGGTTATGTATTATATTGAATGTTATACATTATCATAAAAAACATAAATGATTCGTTTGATCAGTTTTATTATTATAAACAAGACAATTTAAATTTTTAATAAGTTTACGATTTCAATACAAACTTATTCACTATCAAAAGCCCAATAATATTCTGAATCTGAGGTAACATTGGTATCCGATAGGAACTCGACACATTAAACCCATTTTAAATTTTAAATTTCACAGTTTTAATGATGGAATTAATACACCTTCAGAATTTAAAACATTTTTTTATACTCTTATAAGAGTAAATTATAAATTATGTTTGTTTATTATTTATTTATTTATGCTTTTAATAAAAAGAATTTGTATTTTGGTATGTATTTGTATCTTTGTATGTATTTACTTATTTTTAAAATTGGTGCCTTTTCCCTTTTAAAAAAACGGATACTGGCGGATAATTTCAGAAGCCTGGGTGGATAAATTTAATATATGACATTGCAATGTCCAATGCATTGGTAACACTGCTGTTATTAGGCTAATATTTAAGACATTTAACAATTATACTATGCTTTATTTTTCCTGGGCTGCAATAATCAAATTATTTTAGAGAAAAATCATAAAAAACGCTTTCACTCTATTATCCACCCAGGTCCCCCACAGTTAGCAGAGCTATTTAATCACTCAGTGAAAGACGGCCAAATTCATGAAAAATTCGAAAATGAAGATGCAGTACAAAGGGCTACTACCATCTTTGGCGATCCGGGAGGTCATGGATGAAGAACACATACTATTGTAAAAAAATGTTTTTTTCCAGATGTGAAAAAAAACATGAAAAAAAAACCTAGAAAAAAAAACGGTTTTTTTTGTTTTTTTTTTCAAAATGAAATTTTGAGTAAAATGTATATTAATAATAAAGTAAAATGTAGAATATATTACATTTTTCATTATTGAAAATTTTGCCTGAGACTAAAAAATCTGATTTCTTATTATTTGGTAGTTTCCACATTAGAAACCAATAGCAATGTAAAACTTCTACACTAATACAAAAAATTAAAGGATAGCTGTATCTTTGTTAAAAATGGTCGTATTGGAGCCGTAAAAAAAGCAATTTGAAGCTTGAAGTTTCTAGTTTTGAGATTTTTAGATGACAAACGTGCAACGCTCAGTCCTAACGAATACCGTAATAAAAAAAAATTGGCTTTCTGGCCCACAGAATGTTCTGACTAAACATCCAATGAATAAATTTTCTACAAGAATTTGCTATTGTTTAAAAAAAATAATTGAAAAATCATGAAAAAAGTGCTTTTGGGAGCTTTTTGAAAAATCAAGCGCTGAATCAAAAATATTAGATGTAGTTACTTTTTTTAGGACCAAATCAAAACAAGCGCGACCCTTATTGGTCAATTTGGAGGTGGTGGCGCGTGCATAGCGTGAGATTATATTTACTAATTGTCATTTAGTGACTAATTTTAGTCCATGAACTGGACTGGAAACTTGAAAAATTAGGCAAATGGGACTAATCTTGAAAAAAACCTAAAATGTGAAAAAAAAAAACCATTTGAAAAAAAACAATGAAAAAAAACCTGAAAAAAAAACAAAAAAAACAGACCGTTTTTTTTTCAAGTCGCATCTCTAGTAATTAGCTACCCTTGTATATGTAAATTCTATGTTTAATCTGTGATATTTGAATTCGTAAATAAATGTTTTTGACTTTTGACTTTGGTAACACTGCTGCACAGCCAGCCGTGCTGCCACTCGAAAACTGCGACACAAAAACTGACGCCAAAAAGGCAGAGGTGCCTCGTGGCACAAAATCCTGCCAAACATGAATAGATAGACCCCTGAAAACAACTGGTAGACCGCTCATCTCTATCACTCTCATAACTTTTTACTATGGTTTCAATAATAAGTTGACTGAAAAAAGATATCCGGGCACGTTTATGTTTGACGTCAGTTTATTAAAAGAAAAATCATTTTTAATGACAAACAATTGATTAATAATGTTATACATACCTTTTTTAACACCTTTGATCAAACTGTAGTCAGAAACTTCAATCGGAAAAACTCTACTGGCACTTTAAAAGCTCATTCACTGCGCGAAATTCTAGACTCGAGACACGTTTCAGCTCCGTCATTTCTGACCTGCGGTAGCTTTAAATACATATAAACGAACTGACTCAAATTAATAATATTTGAAAATTTGTACCTTTTTTTTCAATTTTGGCCAGTTTTTTGGGGTAAATTGGCTACTGTGCTTCGCGAGTTTTTGGCTCATCCCACGGAGAAGTAAATTGTAATTATTTTTTGTCAAATGGGTTTTTTTTAATCCATTTACCATCGACAAATGGCAACAAAATTATGTACTTAATTTTTTATATGCATATATGAATATTATAAATTAAACCTTTATATACTTTTTATTATACTATTTATTTGACCTATAGGTAGGTTGATATCCATTAAATAAATTTTACCTCTTTACCGTCTTCGTTTTAAAAATTAAATGTTTTTTTTTGGAAAACTAGTTTTATACCCGGATATTTTTTTTTTAATTAAAAGAAAACAATTTGATTGCATATTTTTGCAAACAATCTTGTTACGCCATCTTCATACATATTTTAATACAAAATCCATTTTTACGTCATTTAAAAATTAGCAAATACCTATTGGAAAGTTCATGTCTACTCATCACCCGCTGACAAAAGTGTTCATAACTTTTATGTAGAATTTTTTACAAAAAGTCTCGTAACACTTTTTACCCATCATAAAGGAATATAACTGAATTATTATTATTATTATTATTATTATTATTATTATTATTATTATTATTAATATTATTATTATTATTATTATTATTATTAATGTTTAAAAATGCAAATCTCAAATCTTTATCAAAAGAATTCTTAATTTTTTTAGCAAAAAAATTCTTTACACTTTTGAAGCATGTGAAAAATTCACACATCTTAAAATTATAAAAATTGTAAAATAAAACATATTAGCTCTACTGTTATTTTTAGGGGTTTTCAGATATTAAAAAAAAAATCAGGTTAATTATTTTATTTAAAAAAAGAGTCTTCGAAAACTAGTTAATAGTTTTTTTTCTAATTTTTAAACAAGAAATATTATCCTAATTTTTTTGGTATGAAAGATTTTCCTTTTGATGTTTAAATAATCAGTTAGGTATAATATTAAATATAACTTATATTTCTTTCTTTTGGGAGCCCCCGAAGATGGTTAATTATTATAATTTTTTAAACGGTTTGTAATAAAATAAATTATTTTCGGGAAATATATGTACCTTTTAATTAATATTTATTTTAAAGTTAAATTTTTATTAAATTTAAAAAAAACTGTTTTTAAAATATGTTATTTTATTTTTATTCAAAAATGGTGCATTTTATCGATGTTTACCTCTTTTATGTAAAAAACTCTTACTTTTATATTCTGCAGCCAACTTGCAAGAAAAAATTCACACAAAAATTTGAGGCTAAAAATACCCTAGGCCCCTCCTGTTTAATACACTCATAAAAAAAATTATAAATTTTTAAATTAAGCATATAAAGTTAATTAAGCACAGAACAATTTCACACTCATAAATAAAAATTATAACTTTTGTTGTAATTTTTAAATCAAGCATAAAAAGTTAAGTAAGCACACAAAATTTTATTATTTTATCTCAAACTGTTTCAGTAATAATAAAAAACATGTTTAGGGGTGCCCCTTTAAGAGGTTGCAGCTCCCTTAGGGGCAATTCTTATGAGATTTTTTCTATTTTTGTCTTTCGAAACCAAGTATTGCAAACTATTTTCTGGACACCCTGTATATGTGTTATTTATTAAAAAAAAATTTAAAAGATATATTTATGAAATGAATTAATAGTTTTTTTCTTATTTTTATGCAAGAAATCTTCTAATTTTTTCAACCTGTGGGCATTAAACACTTTCCTTTTAATGTTTAAATTGTCAATTAACATATAACTTATACCAACTAAAAAACCGATTTATTTATCAATAAAGGATTACCTGGATATAAATGTTTATTTAAAAAATTAAAAAAAATATTTAAAAAATGAAAAAATTGACAATATTTTCTTTAAGAAATAATATCTTTAGGAATACAAATTATATGTATATTTCTAAAAATATTCTTATTACCTTCTTGTAAAAGATTTTTTTATATCAATCTTCACATCTATAAAAAAATTTCCCGCGTATTATCATTGATTGTAAAGTCAGCAGAAAAAGTCAAAGCGAGTTAATAATACTCATTGATCCATGATATTCAAGAGGGATATACAAATTAATTACAAATTAATTTATTAAAATATATGACATAATTATGTCTTAGAATACATCAGTTTTGTAATAGTACAAATTTAAATAGTATTTTACGTAAGTAAGATAAATCCAAATGGATATTGCGAAAATGATTTTTTTAAATTAACAGTTTATATAAACGTAATAAATTCATATTACGGGTAAATTTTAATTTAAAAAATTGTATTCAAGTCCATTATTTTTAAATAATTTAACAAAAATATGCCGTCGGCAAAAATTAAATATTTTTTCATATAAAATTTTTTTTTGCCCATAATTAAACTTATATATTAAAAATATTAATAATATATTATTAATGTTTTTAATATACAGGGTGTCTCAAAAGTCAAGGAGAGCAGAAAAGGGGCGGATAGACATAAAAGTTCCAAAAACGTTGCCAAAACTAGTGTAACCACTTTCAAATAATACTTAAGTTTGTTTGGTTACCTTATCATTACAATCAACTTTAAAGTTTAGACAACTTTAAGCAAGTGTCAAAAGTGGTCATAGTGGTTCAGATACCACACTGATACACTAAAAAGTTAAAAACTATGAGGTATATTCTGCTGATGCAAATCACGATTACAACTATGCTAATATAATATAAAGATATTTCAACTGTATCCTGGTAGATTTAGTTATTTTAACGTAATTTTCACTTATTTGAAGTTGCAATATTAGTTTTTGTCACTATGATGCTACTTGGGAATGAACACCAATAAAAATAAACATTGACAACAGTTTCAATATACATTTTTTTGTTTCTAAACATGGATTTAGTATTTTTGCTGATGGAATTATTAAGAATAAATTTATTTTTAAACAAAATTTATCTTGTTGCTATTACATGTAAACTATGTCCAACTTTACTTAAATTAATTAATTAACGTAGTAAGCTTTTAGATGCATGTATTTAAATCAAATAAAGTGGACTTCTACATGTCGTGTTTTCTGCAGATATCCCTATTTAGGTTCTGGAATTGTGTGTTGGGTGGATTATAATACACGGAATAATATATAATATTAAATAATATAGCATTACGTTGCCAAAGTTATATTAAGTATAACACATAATATAGCACCGTTTTCCACTCAACGATAGCACTGCGTTGGTGGAATAGAGGAGAGTAAAAAAAATCTAAATTATTTTAAAAGAAAATTTAGATACAAATATAAAGTGAAATAAAAACTACGCCTTTCCCCATACATTTGGAACCTTTTTTATTTGTTTAAAAAATATCAAGAATGCATTTATGACTTTTAAATTAAAAACGCAATTAAAATTATAATTGTCAATAAAATAATAAAACATTTTTAATAAAAACTAACTATCTACTTTTCTTAATAAAACGCGTAATAATGTACCTACATATATTAATTACATTTATAAGTTACTTGCGATTTATGATGTTTTTAATCTTTTTTAATTAAAGGTGTACATTTGTTTTGCAACGTCTATAGACATAAAAAAAATAAAATATGAGAAAGGCTTAATTTATACGGGGAAATTTAAAAGCACTTTAATTGTATTCTGACATAAAATGTCAAACGGACAATTTAAAAAAAAATTTAAAACTTCTCAAAAACTAAAATGAATTTCTTTGAAATGTTAATTTTAAATAGTTTTTTTTGTACTAATATATTTAAATTAAAACGCGTATTAATACGCCATAATCTTACACTTTGACAAGCTGTGACTTTATGCTTTTTAGTCACGCTAAAGCTAAAACGGAGTTTTTGTCACCTTTAAAATAGACCCAGTTAGAAATTAATTAATTAATTCTGGTCTAGATCACTATAGTGATAACATATTATATCTAATTGTAAATTAACTGTGCTTAATAAATAAAAATTTAATTTGATAAAAAAAATTTTTTTAAGTTTAATGTTTTGGCAACCAATGAACAGATTTTAAATTTTAGAAATGCGTTAAATAGACAATCAAAATACTTTTTAAATAAGGTATTACAAGCCTCCCTTTTCATTTAGTTTATACTGCTTGTTACTCTTGTTAAGGAGTAAGTTAAATGTCCTTGGCAATGGTTTTCGTTTCGGCCTTTTTTCGTTCAAAAGATAACAGGACTTTTAAAGTTCCCACTATATATAAACATTGCACCTAACTAATTTATTGAAACACACCTAATTAACAAAACCTATAATGGGTGGATCAAAAACCAATCCATGTAATTTTTATTGCTATTTACCAATTTTGCTTTGTTTGCCATCACTCTTGTATATGAAGTTAAAATCATATTTGTATGCAAACAGTATTATGTATGTAAATGTGTTAATGCAAAATTATTAACACCATTAAATGAATTTTCCAGCAGGCAATTTGACTTAATATGACAATCATATTGCAACCAGTTTCTTGGTTATAATCCTTGAAAGATGCAGAAAATCGGAACATGGTTCAAGAGAAGTTAAGTTGCATAATTTATTGATTCTCGAAAAAATTTCATTACGCAACGATAAACACTAGGTCACTTCTTAAATTGGCTTCTTTTTTTCGATAATTGTCATTATCTTGTATTATTTATGCGTTTACCATCTCGGTAAAATTAGTGGCTGCAACTGAATTAAAATTTTTTTGTGCATCTGGGCTATTATAATAAATTATATTCAGGGCACAATTGTACCTACTTTACCATTTTAAATTAAAAAGTTACTTGGGCTTAAATTAAATTATTGATTTTTTAACGATATACAGATAAACTTTATTTATTTTAAGAAGTAGTGAAGCAAACAAAAGAGACTGTACTATAGTATACTTTATACTATATATAGTACAGTTAAACTGTATACAGTTTAACCCTTAACTACTCGCGCCAATTTTTGTAACATAAGTGGTCGCGCGGTGCACTGAGTGCTCCGCTCCTTAAAATGGCTATATTGCTGAATGTTTTCAATTTTAATATTACTTTTGGTTATATTCCGATTAATAAACTCTATTTCTTAAACACAATATTTATTAAAAAATAAAACAAAAAGCAAATAACAAAAAAGTTATTACTTCTACTCAGAAAAGAAGAAATCAGAAGGAAATTTAGCCGTTCTTTTTTTAATTGTGTTTTCTTATAAAAATGTATACCTTAAAAACCATTATGTTTTAAATTCCATATTTTGTTGATTTAGAAATATTTTGCATTACAAAAATTGAAATTTAGTTACGTTTTAGTGAAGTATTTCTAAATCAATCTCAAGTTTTCTGTCCATAACTTTGAAATCAATAGTTTAAACTAAATATGCCTTCGACAGTGCATGGTAGACACATCAGTCATAGGTTATGTGGAAAGGGCATTTAATTCCAAGAAAACGACAAAAAGTTATAGAGGTTTTAATAAAAACGGAGCACTCAGTGCACCTGCGCGTCTAGTTAAGTTGTAAAACTCAAAAAGCAGCGTCGATAAAAAATTTTAACACCCCAAAAAAAATATTTTTAATTTGTTAAGTTATAAACCGTCAATTTTTCGGGCACAGATTGTGTGTATCATTATCCTCTTCATTTTGCTCGATATGGAGAAACTCAAAATTAATATGCATTCTTTCACCATTATCGAGGGTTGAAAATTCAAAATATTATCATTATTATTATTATTCTTAAATTTTAGAAAAAATATTAACCGCATGATTTAGCCGACCTGGAAGAATTTCTATAGAACTATAGTTGACACTCTCAGCCAGTGTTGCCAGGTGAAGCAAAACAAACAGTGGTACCAAGTTCTCTATTCAATGGATTAAATAGTACACATTTTATTTTTAATGTCCACATTTTCCATTTAAATTTTAGTTTACCAATAGTCTAGTCTATGGAGTTTTCTTGATCGTGAGTTTATTATTTCTAAACTATCATCACCAAAGTTCTGTGATAGAAGTTCACAGAACACTAAACATATAAACTGCCCACCAGTCAATGTGTCGCGACCAAAAATTTCGTCCTTTTTCAAAACCACATAACTTTTTGGTTTCTTGGACGATTTTATTTTGGTTTGTGATGCTTGCTAGCTTCATTCTCTGGGAATTCATGCTATTGATATGAACCTCACGGTTCTTCAAGTAAATTTCCTACAGGGTGATATGTAAAACGGTGAAAAATTTCAATAACTTCATCCAAGCCCCGTTTGTAAAATAAATATTTTTTTCTCGTTTTTACTTTAAAATAATGAAGTATAATGTCTTACCTTGAAACGTTTTTCAAATTTTTCGAATTGGAATCTTAGCAACAAAAATATGATTTTTTTTCAAAAGGGTACATTTGATGCATTTTTGTAGGCAAAACACTCAGCCTTTTTAAGATAAAAAAGATAAGATGGTGAATATAGTTCCTTGAATAATTCTGAACAAGTGACAAGCAAAAAACTTCCATTAATTTCAGAGGAACCTAAGCAAAGACCACTTTTTCAATATGACATTTTGGAGAAAATTTGCGAAAACTAAACCTGAACCGATATTTACGTTCGTGACATGTTTGCTTTATAATTTTGACCTCCTGATGTGATTCAGTTGTCAAATTTAAGTTTTAGATAAAACCAAAATCACCAAGAATCAAAATTCGAAAACAATTCCCGGCTGTTAAATGTCTCAATAATATGCCTTTGCCAATGCCATTTGGGGATTCATTTTTTGGGAAAAATTACTGCAATTTGTTTGAGTGGTTAGGATAATGTTACATAAATTACATTTATATTGTGCACTAGTGATAACTTATTACTGATAAGTACCTACCTAATTGGTAATAAAGTTAAATACAAAATTTGTTTGTTCATTTTTGAAAATTTTATCCGAAGATATAATCATAATAAAAACTACAACATTCAACAGAAAAATGTAACAAACAATAACAATAATAACTATCAATATTTCGTTGGCCCTTCCCTAACCCGTAATAATTCTTTAACCCTCCTGGGCATTCCCTAGACCAAGTTCCTTAGAAATTCCTGGGGTATGGCTTCCCATTCTTCCTGAATCGAATTTACCAATTCATCCAAATTTTCCATGCGTCCTTTTCTCTCTTTTATCTTCAGTTTCATCCTGCTCCACACATGCTCAATAGGATTCATATCCGGAGCCAAAGGTGGTCAATTCATTCTCTCAATATCATGGTCCCTTAAATACTCATTTAAGATATTAGCGCGATGCGGACGGGCATTGTCGTTCACCAACACCAAATTATTGACATTTAATTTCCATCATTTGATCCTAGATTTGATCATTCAGTGACATGATAATAACGTACTAAAGATGCAAAATACAGAAAAAAAACAGTACAAACCAGCAATCAGATTTTATTGAGACATTTAACAGCAAGAAATTGTTTTCAAATTTTGATTCTTGGTGTTTTTGGTTTTATCTGAAACCTAAATTTGACAACTGAATCACAATCAGGTCAAAATTATGAAGAAAACATGTCACGAACGTAAATATCGGTTCAGGTTTAGTTTTCGAAAATTTTCACCAAAACGTCATTTTGAAAAAGTGGTCTTTTCTTAGGTTGCTCTGAAAATAATGGAAGTTTGTTGCTTGTCGCTTGTTCAGAATTATTAAAGGAACAATCTTTCACCATCTTATCTTTTTGTTCTTAAAAAGGCTGAGTGTATTTCCTACAAAAAAGCATCAAATGTACTTCATTGAAAATAAAAATCATATTTTTGTTGCTAAGATTCCAATTCGAAAAATTTAAAAAATGTTTCAAGTTAAGACATAATACTTCATTATTTCAAAGTAAAAACGAGAAAAAAATATTTATTTTACAAACGGGGCTTGGATGAAGTTATTGAAATTTTTCACTGTTTTACATATCACCCTGTAGTAAATTTACTTGAAGAACCGTGAGCTTTATATCTATAGAATGAATTTCCAGAGAATGGGGCTAGCAGACATCACACCAAAATAAAATCGTTCAAGAAACAAAAAAGTTATGTCGTTTTGAAAAGGAACAAAATTTTTGGTCGCGACAGATTGAGTGGTGCGCATTTTATTATCCTATAGGATTCTATAGGATAGTATACTAGAATTATCCTAGAGGTTTTGCCTGGGTACATTATTCACGAATTGAGGGAATTACAGAACTACATTTATCGCTTGTGCTGCGCAACTTGCGCGCTTCTTTGGTTCGATATCACACAGTTAATAGAGGGCGCACTAAAATGTAATTTTTCTTGCCTACCTATAAGGAGTAGTGTTATTGTATTATACGTCTAAAAATAATGGTATATAATGATATAAAATTGTAAAATTGAGAATGTTACGAAGTGCAAAAAAAATTGTATAAATACCATTATAATGGTACGACACTGCATTTTTGTTTACAGCTCTGGTGTCGCATGTCGCCATTATGGGGGTGGAAAAAGAGGACATTTCCAAAATCAGTTTTTCCCTATTATATGTTTATCCATCTTATAACAACTGTTATAATAGAAAAGTATAATACTGATTATCATAATTATATTCCTTTAATTTATATTACTATTTGGGACAACTAAAAATATATCTTGTATATTGCTAGATACTATGCATATTTAGTACTTTTTAAATATCCCTTTATGTTAAAGCTTAAGGTAAAATATTATTATCCTCAACCAATACTGTTTTCTTATTCTTATTAGAATTAGATTTTTTCCATTACTAATAAGTATAGTTAAAATATTATGTTGCCATTTTAAATATAAAATTTTTAAAATCAAATATTTTTATATCTTAACAATTAAAAATTGTAACATATTTATTGTACTTTTTAATATACAAAAATGTACTACCGATATACAGGTGTTTTGACCTATATTGGGTATCATCAGTGTCGACTCGACACTGTCTAGCAACTTGTCTAGCAACTTGTAGTAGTGGAACACACCAAAAACAAAGAAATACCTGAGCTTATATAATATGGTTGGTAAACCAACAGAGGCGAGATGTAAGAACATCCGGTGATCTACACCATCTAACGAAGCGTCGCGACGTGGCGTTTGCCGCAATCGGTACATACTTTGCAACCAAGTAGGTTTAATTCTTTCTTCCAAGTATTACTAGTAATGGGTCAAGAAAGTTTATTGAAGAAACTAAACTAAGAAAATTGAATGTTTAAAATGTTATGAGTTACTATATTGTATATTATATTTAAATATATTGTTTATTTACCTTAAACATAAAAGTATCTTTATTTTTACTATATTTTTTTATTAATGTGTAAAATATTATAATATTAGATGTACACCTTACATTTGATTAAATCATATAGAAAATATTACTATTTGTAGATAGTAAAATCAATTTACTATACGAACAAATTAAAAATTAAAATATATATTATACATTTATGATTTAGTAATATTGGTGTTGAAATCTTTACTAAAATTGTATAATAAAAAATAGTATTTTGTATTACAATCTTAATATTGTATTGAAGAATATATAATATTGTTACCCTAAAAATTTGTTAGTAAGTAAGTAAATTTTACTATATTTTTTTAATATCTAAAATTTACTATACATTTCTCTCCGTGTTATAGGTGGTATAATTATCATCGATAATATTTTTGAATTGAGCTGCAAATTTTACGAGTCAAAAGGATAAGTGAAATGTGCTGCTCTGGTTTCAATAAGTTAATATTATCGATCATTGATTATACCACAGCTAATTTTTATCAAGAAAATATAATGAATTTAAAAATATAACAAATTGTCAGTTAGATTAAAATTTGTGCTTTAAAATATAAAATAACTTTAATAAACATATTTTAGTCAAACTTAATTTATAGTTTACACCACCCTAGCGATCTTTTAGAGTTTTTGAATTCATTATTTTAATCATATTAAAATCACAGGATTAAAATCTCCACAAATTATGAAAAGCGTCACAATCCTTAGTAAAAAGCTTCACGGACTATGTTTGGCCTGGGATCGAGAGCGTTCAGTAAATCCATTTATAAAGAAAACATCAATGTATATTTTAGAGGTCTTAAAGTATGCTTATGGCGAGTTTTGAATTCATTATTTTAATCATATAAAAACCACAGGATCATGAAAAGCGTCACAATCCTAAGTAACGTGTAAATAAGGTAATAATACACAGAGGTCCTAAATGAGTCAAAGGTCACATAAAAATGACGCCAAAAACTAAATGCGCTATCGTAATAAGGACTCTCTCTCTCTACAGTTTAAAAACATGTTTATCAAAATTGTAGGTAATCCTTTTTTTAAATTTTTGAAGTAAATTCAAATACCAACTGTATTTTAATGACTTATTTGAGATTTTTAGCGAATTTCTTTAAAACTGAGCCCTTTAGGAAACAAGTTTAAAATAAAGAATTAAAGACGACAACACAAAATGTTTTAAAACTTGATGTTTTTGCACATTAATCGCAGAAACCACATTTCACAAAAAAAGGAAAGAACAACAGAAAATGGTTTATCTATTATATAAAGCTATGTATTTAAAAAAAGCAGGACCCTTAAATAAATTGAGTACCTAAGCTCAAGCAATAATACTGCCATCAGTTGCTTATATTAAATTGCCAACAAGAAGTAAATAAAAAAATCTGGCTAGCCATCACCTTTGCCAGGCTACACTTTTGCCTACTATACGTATTTTGGAACGGACTAGTGAAACTTCTGGGAAATTAACAGGCGTTGGGATGGCCTAAAACAATGACGTTGGTCTCTCAGAACTACCAAGGTGACATTTTTGAGGGAAATGCAATTTAAATGCTTCTAACAAAAGACTTTTTGCAAACTGTTAGTCCAAATTTGGTCATTTTACAATACGTGTCCCATTTAAGACTATTGTTGAGAATTATTTTTCCACCAAAACGCCAAATTTGGACTAAATAAAAATTCACATACAAACATTAGTAGTTATGTTTAAAGCTCGAACTTTAAAAATGCATGTACTAATTAATCACTTGGAATAATGTCCACCGCGAGTTTATAAAATTTTTGGAATAAATACAAGATAAACAACATGGCACATCCTAACTTCAAAGAGTAGTTAAAAAGAGGAGTTGTAGAGTTTTCATTAAAAGAATTTAATGCTTTTTTCATGATTAATAAATAATTTTTGACAATTATTAAGTACTTACTTGTTTTTTTTTTTGTTTTATATAGGTTATATTTGTTTAAAGAAAAATGATGCTGCAATGTTGAAAGTAACCTATGGCAGGTTATTTACAAAAAAACATACCCAGTTAAACATAAAAAATTCACGACTTCGTCCATGTATTTCGTAGGCCAATAGTTTAGGCATAATAATTATGCCTAAACTATAATTATTATGGAGGCATGATTTAATATATAATTAAGTCACCTTTATTTTCTTATTCCAACATTTTTTCCAAACGCCCTTGTTTTAATGATAACAAAATCATAAAATAAATCACCAAATGACGTTTGATATTTGGATTACTAAGCAAAACTTAAAAAAAGGAACAGCTACAATTTTGAAAAAATATTTTTAAACTTTAGAGGATATCCTTATTCCAATACTGCAGTCAGTTTTTGGCGTCATCCTATGTGACCTATGACTCTTTCAGGGCCACTATGAATCCTAAAGTATGTATATATTTTTCTACTACCGTTTAATGGTTTTAAAGACATTTTAAGTGTTTCGGTTCCTTTTACTAACCCGGTATAGGAATATAATATTATGACAAAATATTAAGTAGGTGTTGCGTCGCCGACGGCTTGTTGACAACGCTTTGTTGCTATGGTATTTTTGGTAATACAAACTACAGATTTTAAGTTGTTATAAGCTGCCAGGTTATGTATCATAAATTTAAAATAGAATAGTTGCAATTAATTATCTTGATGTAAGTAAAAAAGTTGTAGAGGAAGTGGGGGTAATTTTGAATACTGTTGGTAATTTGGAATACTTAAATATTGAAGCTATGCTTAGCGCCATCTCGTTAAATATGAAATAAACTACTAGAATAGCCTGTATTTTGTGGACATGTAATTTTGTAGATATTTTGATTTATGGTAGAGGGCCAACACATGTGAAAAATTAATTGTGGGGTAACTAAAACTTTTTTAGTGGTAATTAAATCGGCAATCATAGCTTCGATTTTTATCTTTAAATTAACTTAAATTGTATCCTCAGGTAAGTAAAGGGTTATATTTTTAGTTGTTGATTGTACTTTTTCGATATGTTAAAGCATTTACTTTTTTTACATATTATGGCGTAGGTCTTTATATTGCTAATTTGGAATACTATAAATAATGCAATTTTGAAATATTCCAAATTATATTCATTTTTTGTAATATTTGATAATCAATCCAATTTTCTCTTTTAATTAATATTTGGTTACCTTTGTAAAATGTTTTATTAACCTTTTTAATATAAAACATTTGCTGCTACTTTGAAATATTCCAAATTGGTGGTATTCTAAATTAACTTCATGTTACGTAAACAGAGATTTTTTACACTTTTTTTTTCATTAGTGAAAAAATCCTTTAAAAGTATTTTAAATAGTTTAAAATTTTCGTATTGCATAGTACAAATGTAGATCTTGGACATTATTTATTTTAATCGAAATAATTTAAATTTAAATTTTTTGCTATTTTTTTTTAAAGTACTATTCCAAAATACCCTCACTTCCTCTAAATCTCAAATTCAAGACTCGTCAATAGAGTATACGGTCAAATCAATCCGACAATATTTCCACCCCCATAATAAAATTTAAAACCCTGTGCAAATAATAATTTAAGTTACCACCCCGAGGGATAGTCTAACGAACGAACGTTGATTGACATTTTTATTGTCAATACTTTTTCTGCAATAATAAAGCAAAACAATTTTTAAATTAAATAGGGCGAAATTCGAAGGTGGTCAAAATGTAGGGAATGATGACCTCTACATTTCGTGTATTTAAACCATAGCCAAATAATTAACGCTTTTGAAATTTTTTCATGAGCAAACTTTGGTTGAGATTTTACTCCACACTCTCAAGTGCTGAAAGTAGTAACTTTCCTCACGCTTTAAGAAAGTGTCGTTCGTTCAACGACAGTCGCTTGCGGAAAAGTAGCATTTTTCGCACTATTTGGATAAATAACTTGTTAATATTTTGTAATAAGAACTTACTAAATAAAAAGAAAAATTACTAAATAAATAATTAAAAAACAAATTCTCAATTTAATTATGGCGAATGCGCCGGGATATTAAATGTAAATTTTACTAATAATACCACAGACCTAGGTAGGACTGTGAATAATTCCGACTAAAATAAAAAAAATTTAATATGCTACAAAAATATTTTTTAAAACAAAAAAATAGTTTAAGCTTTTTTTATTATATTAATTATTTAGTGCAAGAAAGTAATGTTGTCAAGGACGTTGTTTTAAGATTTTAAATCAAATGTACATGTACCATCTTCAGTTCTTGTCTGCTGATTTTTTAATTTGTATTATAGGTGTTTTTATATAATTCCTGTATCATTTTATACCATTATAAACTGACATGTCATATATATTGATGACAATAAACTACTATTACTATTACTATTTTTTCGTTATAGCGCCATACAAATTACTTACATGGAATACATATTCTTAAATAGATATGTTGCAATTTTCTACCTTTTACATTTGCAGATTTTATTAGTAAATAACATAATAGATAGACTGCTAAAAACGAAGGTCAATTTATTACAAATTAGTTTAAAACATTTAAGGACATTAGAAAGCTATTATATGAATTTTGAAAAAATTTACATGATCACAAAAAGAATAAAGAATATTATAATACTGCTACTTATACTTCAAGAAATATAAACCCTTTATGGGAAAATAAATATTATAATATTTTTTGATTTTGCAAACCTTAGCAAAATCAAATTGATACGTCAAGAAACAAATGTGTTTATAAATTTAAATATGCAGCAGCATTTTGTATGCGGAAAAATAATAATTTATATATATTTTTAATTGTTTATTACCCAATACAAACCAATAATATTTTATTGCTTTATTATATTTTATTAGCGCCTAATAAAGCAGTCAAGTGGAGGCAAGAATTAATTACAATCTAATGTTAATCAATTCGTTGTGTTATTATTTTGCTGCAATCTACACCAGGAAACAAAATATAAAGTATTGTTTTAATTGGGCTTATATTTATTAAAATATTTTTGGGTAAAGTAAAATCTATAAACTTGTTAAAGAATACTCATAAATTCACTAATTAATATTTTTATTTTGAAATTAGAGGTATAACTTTATTTAATGTCTTTTAATATTTAAAAAAGAAAATTCTACTCAATAAATCTACCACGATGCAATTGAAATATCTTCATATTATATTTCCAAAACCTTGAATTTGGCAAAACTTTAACAATTGTGTAGTTTTAAACAAATAATTCTGGTAAGTAACACGTTAATACATAATTATTGGTTTCAGAAATAATAAAGAAAATATTTGAGGCCTCTAGATAAATAATTTTTAATTCTGTTTAGTTTACAAATTTTTATATTCTTTTTCATTGCCACATATTTTATTGGGGCGAGATTATATTTCGATCTATGACACATATGTTTTACAGTAAAATTTTATTCCTGTTAAGTTTTTGTATTTGGATTATTTTCATTTTAGTTATTCTTTGCAAGTTGTATTCTTATATTATAATAATTTTAGTATTCTGTGTCAGTTTAATGTCCAGTTTCAGAAATAATAAGATAAATATTATGCAGAAACGAGATGAGGATAGAAAGTGAAGAGTAGTAAAGTTTTGCTTAAGTTTTGGCCACTATATATAGGTATACCTCCACATTACAGTAGCGTAATCACAACGTGGTATAAACGTGTCTATATACAATCCAAGAACGTTGTTGGAACGTAACTGACACTAAAAAGTGTTTTAGTCCCTTTCACGTAATAGAACAGTTTTAACTACGTGGCAGAGATTTTGGCAATACACTAAGTATAAGTGGCCGATGCGTTTAATCCATTTAAAATGCTTTTTGGGGCTACAAGTGTATATTACAAAAAAAAATTGCGAGGAACAGGAAAAAAGTGTATGAGACAAAAGGGTATAGAATTTTTAATAGAAGGTATAAATAATTAAACCAAGTTATAGATTGTTTAGATTGAATCTGGTTTTATTTAATATCAATTTAAAGTTTTAGTAATTCGGGATACTAAAATAATATATAATTAGTACATAAAAGATAATTATTGGTTTTGTATATTGTTTTATAAAGTAATAACAATAAAATAAAGAAAAAAATAATTTAATAAAAATATAATGAGAACAATAAAATGCAATTTTTTTAAAAAATTGAACCTTTCTCTGGATTTAATATGTTGTAGTGCAATTTCTTGGTTCTTTCGCTTCTACCATAATAATAATGATGGTAATTATTATTATTATTATTATTATATTAATTATTAAAAACATATTCTTTTTAACAACATAGAATGAATCAACATAAAAGGTATAACAAATTTTATTTATAATTTTATGTTATAATTTCCATTGTCATAGACCAACAAAAATCTGCCAACATCGAATCAAACCTCTTTCCTCTATAAAGATTTTCCATTTCCATTATTGTTTGATGCTCTTCTAATTTGGTGAACAGGTCAAGATGTGCATGGAGCAAATGTACTTTTAGTGACATGTTTACACCCATTTTTAATTTTTGTTTTATTTTTTATTATATTTTTTAATTTACTGTTATGACAACAATTTCCTACCACTTAATTGGTTTAAATTAATAAATAACGGTTTTTCGGGTTCCTAAGTTAATAAAACTTAAAATCGATATTAAAAAAAAACCTGAATTAATCTAACTTAACGCAATAAGGCATTATTTGGATAGGAGAAACGAAAACCACTTTCAGAACCCCATAATTTTTTTTTGCTTTTGCACTGTGTTATTAAATTGTCTTTTAAATGTTTTAAAATTCTTATGTCCTTAAAATAATAAAATTTTGCAAAATTTCGTAAATGATCTGCTGATTTTTACAATTATCGTAACTTTTCAAAAAGTTAAATAAAAAAATTTACACTCTTTTAAATCCAGTGCCACCTACTTTTTAAGAAAATTTATACTGGTGATACTTTTACCAAATTAGAGTTCAAAAGAAATATAAGTAGCTAAAAAACATTATTTTCTCTCTAGTCAAAATTATACTATTTGAATTACCAGCATTTTTTACTAATAAAATAGTCGTTTTCACTTTTAAATAGTTATTTATATCTTTGACTATTTCTGAGAGTTAAAAGTAACTAATTTGAAATTAGTAATTTCTTTAATCGTTTGCGGCCAACAACAAAGAATTATTTGAATTAAATGCATATTAGGGTGATTCAAAAAAAGCCTTTTTTTAAAAATGAACCCGCACTGGCCTAAATTATAAAGATTACATTAAAACTAAAAGATTGATACCAAAAAATCCAAATTCGATGAATATTTAGAGGTCGCTCAAATCGATTTTCGTATTTTTGCACATTCGAGCCGCGAAATTATTACTGCGCAAAATAGTAAATAACTCCGTTAGTTTTTAATCGATATTATTAAAAATTTAAGGGTTACCTAGTTTTTTAATACCCTCTGAGACAGTGTATTGAACTTTTTTCATGAAAAAAAAATAATTTGTTAATAAAAACGTATCATCTTATAAAATAAGCAACAATTGGAATCGCACTATGATGGTACCGTAAAAAAACTAAGAAAATAACACTTAAATTATTTAGCATACATAAAACCTGCCGAAAGAAATATTTTATTTGATTTATATAAAACACAACCTAAAAATAATTAAGTTATTCAAATTTTTCCCATTTTCATACTATTTTATAAATAATTTATATCCGTTTTATTAATTATGACGTATTTTTATAAAATTTCTTTATTTTTGATACCATATTTAATTAATTACACTAAGTAGTTATTAATTTATGTCCTTTTTATAATTAAAATTAAAAAAATCCACTGCTCTACATCTTTTTCTTTGCAATGATTGTTTGAAATGTTAATTTTTTCAACCATTTTTTCTTTTGTTTCAGTAGGTACTCTTTTATTAAAAAATGCCAAACAAATTAGCTCTTCTATTTGCAATTCTTTATTTTTGTAAACATGAAGTTCATGAAGTGTTTTCAAATAATTTTTGGGCGCGCAAGTTGCATTTGGAGCTTGGAACCAGGCAAATATGTAAACCGAAATAATAAAAATACAAATTCTACGCAATGACTTATTTTCATTGTTAGTGAGTTTAAATGAATCCCGAAATAAGAAAATCTTTAGAGAGTATATAGCTTTGTTCATCCATCGGGCATGCTATCTATCTCCACCAAGGTATAAGATGTTTTTCTTTAATTTCTCAACAAATTAGTTTTGGTACTTAGACGCTTTTGAATTAAGTAAATAATATATATATATATGTATATATATATATATATATATATATATAAGCTCCATTGTTAAATGGCCCATAAAAACAAACAAAGATGCAAAAAGTTTAGCTCAAAACAGCAACACAAATAATATATTTAAATATTATGAACAATATTTATTGACAAATAAAATTGATTTTTATAAGAGCGAGTGAGAGTGTGATTATGACAACAGCTTGACAAGCTTGACAAGTGACAGTCCTGAGTTCAATCCTCGGCTGGGTCAAAACTTTTTTAAACATAAATGTACTAATTAGACTATTTTATTAAGTAGAATTTGACTAATTATTAGTGACTGCTTTTTCGCTGTGACAATTAATCAAATATGACTTATAATTAGTTATTTTTGACTAATTCATTTTAAATGAGAGTTAGGTTGAGTGGTATTTTCTTAATTTTACAAAAATTAGAGCCATATCCTAACTTTCATTGCATTTGAGCAAAGAAGTAATAAGAACTGTCAAAGACTTGACATTATAAGTTAGTATTAAACGTGATATCAATAAAAATTCTAACCGTCGCGACGAGCAAAAAATATTTACTGTACTATTAGCTACCCACAAACCATGTCGACGTCAATATGAACGTCGACATTATAAAATTGATATAATGATGTTAAATTGCAATAACTTATCTTTGTCGGGTATTCTTTTAACCTATTTGGGATAAAATTATATTTTAAGATTCTTTGGAAATTAAATAATGGCATTTCGGTTTTGACGACGCAGCATGTCGAGCTTTTTGATGACGTCATCATTTTCTTCAACATAAATACCTCTCATAACGTTAAATCGCAATAATATAGCTTTGCTCGATTTCCTTTATACATATTAGTAATATTATATTATTATATTTTTAATATGATTTTACATATACACTGAAAGAAATTTGTTGCTAAAAGTAAATACAAATTTATACTAAAAATTTTATACTAGTGCTTTACACATTTATACTACTGTTTATTATGAATGTATGGTAAATTTTGTAATACATTTATTGTAAAGAAGATATGTTAGATCTAAATAAAAATAAACTTACCCTTACTATAAAATGTAAACTATAAGTGAATTACAGCAAAAAAATATTGCTAGAAACACCATTTATATTGCTAGGGCAGCAATAGGCTGCTAACCAAACGAATATATTTGTTTTAGCAATGTATGTGGTAGTCTATATATGAAACATAAAATATATTTGCCCTAATTATTTTTTTATTTAACTTTAGTATATATTTCTTTCAGTGTATTATCTTACTCTAATATACATTTTTAAATTAAAAAACGACCGAAGACTTTGACTAACGATGAAAATGCTGGGCCGTAAAGTGACCGATGTTGAGTCTCGACATTTTTATCAACATTTGCGCCGACATGGTTTGTAGGGCTACAAAGGGTTGGTTAGACAGTTCAAACAAAAGTTTCCAGACGTTTCAATAGGCGACGTTATGCTTGAAAGTATTGCGAAAGTGTCTCACGGAAAGAAACTTTGAAAACAACATTATTTTTTCTAAAGAAGCGACATTTAAAACTAACGGAGTTTTTTCTTTTCTTTTCTTCAGGTAAAAATAAAAAATTTAGAATAAAATATAGAAGCCAGTATTTAAAAAACTTAACGTTTTATGTGCCTTTCATACGAGGGAAATTTATATCAATATGTGTATTTGGATATATTGCAAAATTATTTAAAAAATTACCTGGATAAAATAAATTGGGCTAAGAGCAGGGCCGGATTAAGCAACGTGGAGACCCAGGGCTATTTGATTTTTTTAGTCTTGGCAATAAAACTTGCTAAAATTAACCCAATGTCAAAAAAAGAAGTTTTTAACAAAAAAAAAACAGGTTAATAAGCAGAAAATTAAAAATGCCTTCTCCTATTATAGTTGTCGCGGCGAATGTTTCAAATTGCGTCATCAAATTCTGAACCAAGCACAGACATTACAATTATTGTTGTTTTCTTTTACGTATATAATCCAAGTAACCGCTTTTTTAATCGTATGTCGAGAAATCGGTTTTTGACATTCGATATTGATGACGCAATTTAAAACATTCGCCGCGACGACTATAAACAAGTATAAATACAGATATATAGGGACATATTGTTAAGATTTATCAGTGCATAAAATTAACTAATAATTAGCTCAGAACTATTCACGTAGAGGTTGTCAATTACACTTAATTGATCACAAACAGTAACAAATTGTAGATAAACAAAAAAATTTCGATTTTTTGTTACATTATGTAACTTGCATAGTCATACCGAATTAGCACAAAATTGTATGTGGGATGTAACTAGGTTTGGAGGCCCCTATAATGTGGAGGCACGGGGCTGCAGCCCCCTTAACCCCCCTTTAATCCGGCCCTGGCTAAGAGACAAAAAATGCATTATCAGCAAGACCGTTGCATTCCACTCAACTTTTTTTATAAGGAATTATTGAATCAATACATTTAAAGAAAATATTTTCCAAAAAGTGCGAATTTATAAATTCGGACTTTTTGGAAAATATTTTCTTTAAATGTTATAACAATTATGAATTTTAACTTTTGGTACAAACTAAAACCATAACCTAAGTTTATGAAGACCACTTTAGATTAAAAAACAAAATTACTGATGTGATCGGAGCCATGCCTTTTGAAGAACCTAAAATAACTTAAGAAGGGTGAAATTATGTAGTAATTTTAGTGGAGCACTATTTAAATAAGTTTTAAGTTGAATTAGTTAGTTAGTATTTGTGTTAAAGAATAAAAGACTATTTATATATATTTTAATTTATAGGTAGAAGAAAATAAATTGTTGTAGGTATACCTACAACAATTTATTTTCTTCTTTTCAGCGGCTTATATTCCTTTTGAACTGTATTTTGAAAATTCATGCAAAAAATTAAAGCCGTACTAATATTTGTTTTGGTATATTACACCTCGTGGATAAAATGTAAACTGTATTGCCAAAATCTCTGCCACGTGGTGAAAACGTGTAAATGACTTAAATGGGGAACACTTGTTTAGTGTTCTAACAATGTTTTTAAATTGTATACTGATACGTTTATACCATGTTGTAATTACGGTTCTATAACGTGGAGGTATAGTAGCCAAAACTTAAGAGTAACTTTACTACTCTTTACTATCCTCGTCTCTTTCCAGCCTATTATTTATGTCATTATCTTTGCTTTCTCTGAAATTGAATATTAAATATTAAACTTACACTAAATACTAACATTTTTATAATGAAATACAACTTACAAATAATAACTGGAATAAAAATAATCCTAAGACAAAATATTAACACGTATAAAATTTAACTGTCAAACATAGGTGTCATAGCTCGAAATATAAGGATGCCTCGTTGAAATATGTAGTAATGAAAAAAAATATATGGTCTCAAATAATTTCTTTATGATATCTGGTCACCTGAAACCAATATTCTGATTTCTAGTTGAGTGCAGACGTTTTTTCCAAAAACTCCCAATCTCTAATTTAAACTTTTGATAACGCCATTTATCGCCATCTTGGTTAGTTGAATTTGACGCCGCGAAATCACGCCCTCTATAGGACGTCTATAGAGATGCCACAATTTAACAATTTCTTAAATGTATATAGACACCTTGTGGTATTAATTGCTTGCATGTACTAACGCTTGTCTTAAGGCTGTCAATATACTGCTTAATCTCCTTCAACCTGGAAGTGCGATATTATTAAATCGATATTACAGCCTGTACCTTCCGATATCCTGTAGGAACAGCGAAAAAGGCAATGCTCACCGATGAAACGTCAACATTGGAAAGTTACCTCCGAAAAGATTTTGGCAACCACATAAAGGAGACTAGTGTTGATATGTGAACTGATAAAGGTACTAGTACACACATACCTACTTAAAAGTACCAAAATAATAATAAACAGAGGCAAAAATCGATAGTAACGATCGCCAACTAGATGAACACTAAAAGGGCATTTTTTGGGCAGCTTTTGTCCTCCTTAATGTAAATAAATAATTATGGCTATAAATATTTGTTTAATTGTTTGTCACTCTTTCTACTTCATTACTACATAATTTTATGTATTAACCTTTTAAATTTTGTGCTGTACTAACCAGACTTTTTTTATCTACACATTTATTTTCTTACCATAGCGACTATTTGTAAACATGTCTGCTTTTGAAGAAGGAAACTTTAAATTGAAAATCCTCTGCTAATCGTGGAAATCACTCAAGCATGTAGGAAGAACGTGGCAATGACCACAGCAATTAAGTCATTAAGTTTTGTCAATCTCTAGGTTTGGAAAAAGTTTAAAAACGTGGCCAAAACTGGTGTACCCACTTTACTACTACTACCACTTCAAAGTAATACTAAAGTGATGTGGTTTGGTTGTTGTTAATATTTATAATCCACTTTAAAGTTTAGACAACTTAAAGGTGGTGTAAAAAGTGGTCAAAACATTTCAGATACCAGACTGATACACCAACAAGTTATAAAGCTATGAAGTATATTCTGCTGGTGCAAATCAGATGTTTACATGCAACTATGCTAATATAATATGAAGTTATTTTAAGTGTATCATGGTAGATCGTTACTATAACATTATTATTTGCGAATAATAAAATATGACATAATTGTCGCAAAATGTATGTATATTGGGCAAAGAACTTAAATAAAAGGCACCTACGCAAATATGCATAATTACAACAAATATTTTTTATTTCATTTTCCATTTAAAAGTTACCCACTGAAATATTTATTTTTCATTCCAAATATGTGCAAATGAATTCATAATTTAGTTTGCATAATAAAAAAAAATGTTTTAAAAAGAGTCAATATTTATGTTTTAACAAAAATTGTACACTTATTCTTTTTTAAATTTATTTTAATGTTACAAAATGTAACTTTTTGTTTAATTTAACGTATTATAAATAATATAAAAAAAAATAATTATGTTTGTGAATATTTATACCGTTAATTATTTTTCTACTCCCACCTTTAAAACGCCATTTATCGTACATGTTTCCAAGACACAAAATACACATTGACAAGTTTTGACTTTATGGTGTTTTAGTCACGGGTTGAAGTTAGTCTTAAGTTGTTATTATGTCATACAATCGTGTAATTATATTAATACAAAAATAAAAAAGTATTCAAAAGTTTTTCAACGGCAATACCTTTTTGAAAAGTTTATGAGCAAGTTTGTATTTGTCTTTTAATTTCGCCGGCAGTAAACTAGATTTAAATAATAAAACATTACAAATTTTGGGTGGAGAGGCCATCGTAAAGTGCCTATAAATCATTCTCTTCACTGTGAAAAACTGCTTCTATATCAAAATTTAAACGGATTTTAGTCCATTTTAAAGGAATAAATTTTGATTCAAACATTTGACATTTTGATCGACTCACCGGTTATACAGATTCTAAATACTTACGCGAGTTGCTCTATTTTTTATAGATGTCGCTTTATACAAATATTTAATTTAAATCATTTATAGATTATTTTACCCATTATAATATGAACCAATCAAAAGCCTTGAATTTTCGAATAAATTTCGTTTAAATAAGCGATTAAATCACTAGAACTATTTAACAGCGATTAAATTTTAGCCTCCATATTGTATTTTTGTTTACGATTTTATGGTGTTATTTACAAGTTTTAACAAACATTTTTTAAAAAACAATAAAAAATAAGTTATCTAGTTTACGAAATATCAATTATTACTTATTACTTATTACATACCTTAATAATTGGAATTTTCTTTAAAAAAATATTTATAAATTTTGACACATACGTCAGATTTTATGAATTGTCAAATAGTTTCCTTTAATTCGAGAAATAATCTAGACGTATATCACTCAACCTATAAATTTAATCTGTCAAACTAAGCTCAGTAAGTTTTTTATTTGATTTTTCTTTTTGGAAAATAGTTTCATGCAAAATAATTAAAAATAAAACCCCTCCACCGCTACGCGGTCTCGTGATTTTATTAAATTATTTTGCATTCAACATTTTCCAAGAAAAACCAAACAAAAAACTACTGAGCCTGGTTTAACTGATTAAATTCATAGTTCTCGTGATATAATATATGATAATAATTATTTGTCGTAGTAGGTATTCAACTCGTTTATAAATTTTAATTAATTCATGTATTTAAACACTCTCTCGCAAGCTTTCCCGACTTTATCAAACTTATACTATTTTAATATTATAATAAAACTCTAAAAAATATTTAATAATAATGTATTTTGCATTTGTTTTTATTTAACATAATTTGTAAAATACATGTTTTTTTATTTACATAATTATTTGAAAATTGTTTTGTTTATAAAATCTATAGTTTTAAGAAACAAACACAACATACTTACTACGGCACGTATTATAATATCTCTTTAAAATAAGAAAAATAAGAAAAAATATATTTTTTTAAATTTGTATTAAAACTTATTGTAAAACACAAAAAAGTAAATAAACAATACGTAGCGACAAACAAAAAATATAATTTTTTAGTGTCGATTACTGAAAAACTTTTTGAATTTTTCACACAAAAAACATACGTTTGAATTTGGAATAGGAATTTAATTTTGAAATGTATTACAAATTGTATTTCACACCTCAGCGGGGAAACATCTCGAAATCACGCAAACTTTTTTACCCAACAATGTTATAAATTTTTAGTTACAAGTATCGTTGGTACTACATCTGAATTCTTGGAAATTGCAAAACAATCTAATAATTTAATATCTATATAAAGTAAAAAAGTATATAAGTCAATGTATTTTTTTTTAACAGAAAAAAATATCTTTTTTTTTTCTTTATTTCTTACCTAAGCCTTTGGGCTCAACAGAGCATTACTATTTTAATAATACGTTATTTTCCAAGAAATTTTTTTACTTGGGTATCATATAAGGGTGAATCTCACGAAATGTCCCGCAATTAATTATTTTTTACAATGTTATAAAAGTCTAAAACCTATCCTCCGTGACTGTTACTCTTTCTAGAGTAACCCTACTTCAAATACTGAGATAGTAAAAGCATACTAAAAATATCAGTTCACTAAGTAAATTAAACACATCCAAAGCAATCGAATCAAATGTAAAATATTATTAAAAATTAAAAAAAATAATTTTTATAACCATTTATGTAGGTGTTACAAAAATTGATTCTATCCTTCGTGAATCGGTATTTGCTTTAAATTTTATGCAACGGATGGCGCTTTAATCATTTTAAATAAGGAAAAACCTCTGTTTACGACATTATAGATGCATGTGATTCCTGAAGGTCATTTAGAATTTATATGCAGATGACAGTGTTGCTGTTTTATAATTCAAAAGTTTAAGTTCATTAATTTGCTATTTAAAAACCTATTCACCATGAAGTGTAATATCTCAGTAATTAGGTTTTTTTATAAATATTTTATGTATGTACAATTGTATTTTTTTTAAATATTAAGGTGTCAAAAGATGTTTAAAAAAACCAAATCCTAACCTCCGTGAAGCTATCTTCCGTGAAACCAAATATTCAAAATTACTAGTACCTATTTCTTAAAATCTTGCATTAGTGCAGAACCACTTATGTTATGTTATTACTAGACCTGGTGGCTTCCCAAACACCCCATTCTAGACTAACAGTGAAACAACCAAAAATAAAAAATAATCATTTTCACTTGGGGGACATACATACTACAAGAAATTTTGAAAAAGAAATTCTTTGTCGATGCAGTTTAATCATTTCTAAATGACATTTAAATGACATAAGAAAAAATGTATAACCAATTAATATAAATGCAACAATATAGAGACATATTTCTGTGGGAAATTGTACGTTTGACAAAAAAGGTGTTTTATGTTTTCTTTGTAAAATCATCAGGCTTGAAATAAATAAAAATGACAAGTATTGTTATTATCTTTTTTAGTTTATAAGGGGCTTTTTAACTTGGGTATCATCCAAATTTTTATTTAAACTCTAAAAATAATAATAATTTATTTACTTTTTATTTTAAATTAGTTTATATATTTCGACCTCCGATATCATTTAAATGGATGGTTTTACAAAAAAACGTAAAATAGCTAATCTGTAAAAATTTGTTTAGTGTATTAATAAGCGAGTTATTAAGTTTTTATTATGTAAAAAATAATAAAAATGAAAATTATCGTCATTAAGGCAGAGTTAAAGGAAAAATTTTTTTTTTAAACTGTAAACAAATAATTTAAATGAATTTTTGTGGCGTTTTTCTCCATGTTTTTTTACATAACATTTTTTTATAACTATTTTTTTATAGCTATTTTTTATACCCTGTATATGTAATTTTCTAAAACTGAACAAATAAAGGAGAAAAGTCCAGGACGATTAATTAAGTATAATTAATCTACACAGATTCCGCTGTAAACGATTCTTGACATCAATTTTGAAATCACTTAATTTCGTTAATGCCAATACAAAGACGAGGAGGATTTAACTTTAATAATAAAACTACTTTTTGGGACCCAAGTTAATGGTGCAAACTAAAAATCGATATCTGGCAAGTAAGGAAGTTAAAGTACAATTTCTAAAGATAAATTGTCGCAAAATGGGAAGATTGATGGCTTTATAATATATTAATAGAATTTTATCAACAAATAATTAACTTAAGTGGTGAAGAAGTGTACTAATTATAATAATTATTATTTATATACAAATATTTGTTTAGTTTTAAATCTTAAAATTTAACAGCCTAAAATAGATTTAAAAACCTTCTAAAAATGACACAATTGTTAAATGAATTTTGTATGTTTCCTGTGCAAAAAATATACACTTGCGATTTTCTATTCAGGCTTTAAGTAGGTATATATGATTTTATAATGTGTATGTTATGCTGTCAAAAATGCGCTATTTTAATCTGACAGACGAACGGCAGTTTAAAACGAAAGCACTAAGAGTTTCCAAGTATCTTGCAATATTTATTTTTTTGTACACAATGTATATTATATATCTATCTAGAAGCCTATCAACGGTAAAAATAAGTGATGGAACTTCAAATTGTTTATTCATCTTCAATTAAAAAACCTCATAGGTTATAAAATAATTTAGACCGGTCGGGTAACGTTTTTTACCTCCTGGTCTGTAAAAACCTGTTTAGACCAATCAAAAATTCGACTACTGTCAGATATAAACTAGCCTCAATTTTTACTTTTAATAATTATTATAATTGTACGTTTTATGTATTGTTTAAAACAAATAAATTATATACTGAAGATCAAATGTGGTGTGTGCAGCATGCGGCTAAGAAGTGTCATTTTATACCTCCGCTAGTCAGCACAAAAGACTTACTTCCCATCTTTTTGACATAGATAATTATTATATATAAATTGTCCTGTCATTCATACAACTGTATATTTTTAAGTAACTTTAAGCAATTACAATGCGGTTTCTTTATATTATAAAAAGTGGTAACCTATGTAAGTAAAATTAGTCTTGCCTGAAATTTGCATTGCTTTTGTTTTTAAGTGACGCTGGTTGGTATCTCTACATCAGTAAGTGGACCCAGCGATGCGAGGGTAGCGTAATTTTTACCACTTTTCTAGTGGGTTTTTAATGAGTTTCTTCAAAAAGACGGTTTTATTAGGAAAAAAACAAATTTAAAATAACATCTCTTAAAGTAACCTATATTTTTAACCTTATAATATATCTTTTTATAACAGATTTGTCCAGAAGTATACTTGCATTATAATGCAATAATTTTAAAATAAGACCTTTTAAAAACGTTTTTAAAATTATAATATATTTTTTAAACAGGGTAGTCCAAAAGTAAAGGAACACAGCAGATTCTCAAAAAAAATTAATTTATTTATTTACTCATCTAAGAGTTTAAAATAACCAAAATACCAAATTTTGATTATTATTTTTTGGGATTTGGGAGTTTTTTGATCAAATTAATTCAAATTTGTACAAAGTTTTGATTTTACTGTTGAAAAGTGTTAAGTACATATGTAATAAAATTCAAAATTTCCTAAATAATATTGTTAAAATTTAATGTTGAAAATTGTACAGGGTGATCCCCTATAATGTCGCCCCCGTTTAACTTTTTATTTTAAGTGTGGTTATGTAGGTACTAAAAATATATTTTTTCTACGTATAAAGAAAATTGAAAAATTTATCAGTATACAGGGAAAAACGTTTATTTTTTTTCAATGGATCACCCTATATATGTATTTATTTTTCGATTCCTTGTAAAATTCTAAGCATATTTATATAACATACCATATACGTAAATTCAACCGTTTCTGAAATATTTCAATTATTTTTAAGATAATAAGTTGAAATAGTTTTTCTTTCTCTGTCTGAGTACGCCATGTTTACTTATTATGATTTCTAACAGTTTAAAAAAACATTTAATGATAACATTTCGAATGCAAATATTTCAGAAACGGTTGAATTTAGTTATATGGTATGTTATATGAAATATTGTTTCAACAATCTATATTTTGAAAATCACGAAATATTTAATAATTGCCAACACAGTCTAAATTAGAAAAAAACAATAGTACTAAGGCTATACATTAAATAAAAAAAAAACGCAAGAAATATTTTATAAAAGTAGAGATAATTTTAAGTATTGACAGGTGTGGACGAGACAAGATAAATCTTTTTTTATCCCGTCCACACCTTTTAATTATTACAATTATCTCTACTTTTATAAAAATACTTCTTGCGCTTTTTTTAATTTAATGTATAGCCTAATAGTAGAAGAATATTTTTGACAATTTTGATGCCAAAATATAATATAATAAATTATCTACATTTTTTTTTATAAAAACAGTTTTATAATTAGTAGGTTGGGTAACTTTTAAAAATTCTGAATATAATTACACAATCTTTTGCTTTTAATTGTGTCTCACAGCTTTTGCAAATTCTAAAATTATCCAAATAGCATTTTTCCAAAGCTTCATCAAAACTCCTATGTCATGGTGGTGTGACGTCATCAATGAGAATATTAAATGTAGGGGTGCCACAAGGCTCTGTACTAGGTCCCCTGCTTTTTTCATTTTTATTAACAATTTATTTTATATAAGTAAATTATATTCTCCTTGCTGACGACACAACAATCTTTTTACACAATGATTATACCAATTTTCTGATGAGACAGGTCAATGAGGCACAATTAAGGGCTAAAAACTGGTTCCTAAGCAAGAATTTTTACATAATAAAACTAAAACAAATGTTTTGTATTTTTTTTAGAGAGCATAACATAAGTGCTTAAAATGCAGTGAGGGACGTATGGTAAAGAATGTAGGGAAACATTCAATACGCTGGGTATACTTACCTTTAAATGCATTTACATTTTGCAAAACCGAATACGAGGTGTGTTCAGAAAATATTACAAATATTTATTTATTCGTCTACATTAATGTTGTCGCCTTAAAAATAGTCCCCATTGGATATTATGCACATGTGCCAGCTCTTCTTCCAATACTCGAAACACTTCTAAAACTCGATCTTTGGGATAGCCTTTAGTTCTTTCAGCGATGCGCTTTTAATGTCATAGATTCTAGGCTTGCAAAACGAAGGCCCTTTAAGGTTCTCTTTATTTTTGGGAATAGGAAAAACTCAGACAGAGGTATGTCTGGCGAATATGAAGGCTAAGGCATCATTACAGTATTGTTTTTGGCCAAAAATTTTGTTCAAAATTTAACAATTTTAGAACAAATTTTACTGCCACGCGTTTCATATCCAAAACATTCGAAAAAATTTTATGGGATGAGAAAATCGATATACCAACATCATCAGCGACTTCTCTGATGGTTTATAACCATTTTTTCCACTTTTTCCATGTTTTTATCAGTAACAACTGTTGTTAATGTGCTTGTGCGTTCAAGGCGTTCGTCATCTTCAACGTCTTCACGGCCATCTTGGAAACTCTTATACCACTTGTAAACTCTTGTTTTACTTATAGCAGAGTCACTATAGGCCTTTGTTAACATTTCACAGAATTTATTTCAATTTTTAATCAAAATTGGATACAAATTCTTTGATCCCTTTCTTTTAACGAACGATAAATCGCCGAGCTCATAAAACACGTCTAACCTTAGCGGCTGCCACAGACAAAGTAAACAATGAAAACAGCTAAGCTTTGGGGGCATGTATACCAACATAATAAAGAAAATTTGATAACAACCGGACCCTCCGAACCCGCGAAATTTAACAATTCCCGTTATTTTCTGAACACACCTCGTATATGTTAGATTTAATCTTGCTCTTACATAACTAAAATACACGAAACAGAGGTAACCCCAAACCAAGATTTATCAGGTTTAAAAAAGGACAAAACTTGTCTGTTTTTTTTTTATTTCGGGTTTATTAACAAATTCCTCAATAAGATTGCAGATTACAGAAACAGTTTTTAAAAACAAAATACTTTATATGATTTTATAGTTCTAATTACTATTTTGTGATGATTAATGTTTAGTATTTATTTAATTTCACTGTTTAAAAAACCCAAACAGTAAAATCAATAAATACTAAAAACTAATCATCTTGCTAAATAAAATTTAAAAACTACTATTATTATCATTAACCCAAAAATTACAAAAGTAACAGAACCTGAACTAAATTGGATTTTGAAAATATTTGATACGATTTAAACACATGGCATTAAAAATCAGCAAACTCAAAAAAAGTTAACTAAAACAATGTTTGGTATAAAATAATATAATATTGTTGTATGCAACCCAGTATACTTTCGACAGTAATAATAAGGTTTAATAAATTTCCACTTACCGTTTTAGTATTCTAAAGATATTAATTTTGAATGGGATTTATTTTTTATTAGGTCATATGAAAAAATGTATCTACATAATAATTTATTAAAAAAATATACAAACAGTAAGATATAATTTTATTTTTTAATACGTTTAAATTCACAGCCAGTAAAATTGAAGACAATTTAAAAAGAAAGGTTTTATAGGATGAAAAACCATCTAATATAAATACAATATTAACACGTATAGCATTATAATACACTAATAAAATTTCTACAAAAAATATATAATTATTTATAAAGCTCATAGGTATTTCAAGACCGTTGCGACGCGTCCTTCATAAAAATCTGAAACAAATTTTATATAAAAGTTTATTATTTTTTAGGAAGAAGCCAGGATTATGCATAATAGTTTTTTGTCCAATGTCTTTAAATAAGTAGGTATAAAGTATTTACCTTTTTGATGCGATGTTTAGACTGTCGTTATTTGACATTTATTTTCGTCAAGTCTCTCTTTTTGATTATCATTTTTGTCCCCTCCGTTCAGGTTGGTAATTTCGTTAAGTTTGTATTTTTCCTGGTCTCTTTGGATATGTTTTTGAATCAGGGAGATCCTGCCCTCGTTTTCTACATTTATCAGTTTTCCTGCAAAGTAATTATATTTCGCTAAATAAAGCTTTATGTCCTTTGAAAAGGAGAAATATAAACTAATTACATGTATGGCCGTATGGACAAATAAATGGAAGAACGTGAAAGTTATGAAAAAATTAATTTATACAGGGAAAATTTGATTTAAAAGCAACCAATAAATAATTAATTGTTTCAACTTTTACTTGATGAAACTCCATGTTGATATAAGGTTAATATAAACTACACTGTTTAAAGGTTCCACTATTTTATTTATATATGACAATTGTTTCACTACACAGTAGCGATCTGAAGATGCTAAGGGTTGGCTAGGTTGGCTAGGGGTTAAAGTTGAGGGGTTAAAAATATAAAAATAAATTGCCCCCTTAACACCAAAAACTGACGCGTGCGAGCGTTGAAAAGAAAACTGAGGTGGAAACTTTACATTGGCCCACCCTGTAAATATGGGAAACTTTTTTATTATTAATTTTATTAAAAAAAAATACCCCTTATAAAAATTTCTGCTTGGTGAAAAAATAATATAAGACCATTTAAACTTAAAATAGTATGTTCAGGGTGGTTATAAAATAGGATAAATCAAAAATGGCCCAAGATGGAACTTTTATATTATTAATTTAACGAAAAAATTACTCTGTATATCTACGTTGCGAGCGTTGTTTGTTTTTTTACGTAACACTTAAGAAAACCGGGCTGAAAACTTTCCATTGGCCCACTATGTATATACAGTGTGTCTACATTTGGGAAACTTTTTTATTATTAATTTCACTAAAAAAATTTACTGCTTATGAAACTTTTTGCTTCCTGAAAAAATAATGTTACACTATTTAAACTTAAAATAACATCCCTTAATTTTTATTTTAGAGCAAAATAAAATAAGTAAATGTTGCTAGAATTCAAGAATTATTGATATTTATAAAATGACCAATAAAATCTTACAAAGATAGATACCTATGTCGAGGTAAATGTGCAATAAGAGAAACATCAGTACATAAGTATTTTTGTTTAATTATTTACATGAAATGTTTGTTACTAAAATAATCATAATTGTATTTAAGAAATTAAAGGATCATGTTATTATCAATTATTTAAATGAATCACAAATATTACTGCAAAGCAGAGGTTAAGAAAATTAAGATAAATGATCATTTATCTTAATTTTCATTATTTCATTATTTTCATTAATCATGATTATTAGATTAAGTTGCAAATTTTAAAGGAGAATATTTATTTGTTATTTTTTAAATATTAAGAATTTTATACTAGAAGGTCGTGGTTTTAAAATAAGATATATCAATATATCATATACAGGGTGTCCCATAATTAGCGTGCAATACTTAAAAGCAGATTCTACGAACAAAAATAGGAAAAAATTCCTATAAACATAGGTCGAGAAATGCTTCCTAAGGGAGCAACAGCCCCCAAAAGAGGAGCCCCTGATGATGGTTTTTATTTTATATATCCAAAACCGTTCAAGATAGAAAAATGAATTTTTTTTTTGTTACACCTGTCTTTTTATTCCAGGTAAAGTTCAACAGGAGAACCTTTTTGTGTGTAAACATCAAAAGTAAAATAATCTGACATCAAATCCAGGGACAAGACACAAAAAAGTTGGGGTAGTTTTACCCTTACTCCCTATCTATCTGACCCTCGCCTTATGGAAAATTATAAATTGTTATTATTACATCTTATTGGCTTTAAAAAGTTTTATCAATTCCCAACATTTCACGTTTGTATCTTGAACGGTATTGCACTTATTAAATAAAAACCATCTGTAGGAGCTCCTCTTTTGAGGGCTGTAGCTCCCTTAGGAAGAATTTCTCGACGTATGTTTATGGGATTTTTTTTTCTTATTCTTGTAGTAGAATCTGCTGTTAATTTCATTACCATAATTTTTGCAGGAGCGAGCAAATAAATTATGTTTATTTTTTTTCTTGAAAATTAAACAAGATAGGGAAAACTTGCAAAAGACAAAAAAGATGTATTTTTAGTTAAATAATCTAAAAATAGTATTAAAGTTATAAAAAAGCAGTATCGTATAGTCAAATATTTATAGACCAACTATAGTTAGGATGCTACAGCGCCGGCTCTGGATGAACTAAATTTAATCCAATTAAAATAAATTAAGCCCTTAACCCATTACTAAAAACCTGACAAGTTTTATTAAATTCCGCCAAGTAAATTTTGAAATATAAAGAAAAATAAATATTTTTTGTAATATCTTGAAAACGGATACTTTCCTTCTTATTTTTGAGACTACCGATTAAAATCTGATAATATATAACATATATTTTATTACCTTTTGAATCATCGGATGACTTTAACACCAACGGAACTTGCAATCTGGTGGTAACACCAACGGTGAATGTTTCACTATACATTTCATTGCTTTGTGAATGCTGACTTACATGGAGCATTTCCAAAAAGGATTTTCTTAGCTAAAATAAAATAAAATCAATTTCCATTTAATTAAGCAAAAAAAATTAGCAAAAATAACTTTAAAAAGCACAACAACAAAAAAGAAAAAATACAAAGGGAATATATGTATATATCTGACATATAAAACCTTACACTATTATTCGGCTTCCTGTTAATTTCACTCTTACAGAAATATATTTTTTTGAAAAAAATATTTAACATTGAATTTTGTACCTAAAACAGATTTTTTTTCTAAAATATATTTAACCCTTGCAAGTTATATAAAATTTATTAAAAAACAGCTATTGTCAACACAATTTTGTAGAATCCTTTTTGATTTTCTAAATAAATACTGTTGACTGTTGACAAAAGCCCTTTTACTAAAACTTTATTTAAAAGTGTTACTTTTTATCTTCAAATTATTTATCACAACAAAAATTACAATTGCATTTGAAAAACATGCATTATTAATAAATATGGTAATAATTACAATAGTATACAATGATAGTATTTTAACATTTATTTTTCTAGTTATTTCTCATTCGTTTAATACACTTATCAATTATAGAAATGGCACGTGCCGTAAATGCGAACGCTTTGAAAGTCCTAACTTCTAACAACACATATAAAGAGAAAAAAATTTTCTATATAGTTTAAAAAAACAGTACCTACGTAGAGTGATAATAATAAAAATACTGTATTAAATGCTATTGTTTCATTGTATTAAAGTTTATTTTCAAATGTATACCTAAACACATTGTATACCGTGGGGTCACTAAAAAATAAAATGTAAATGTCAATCTTCAAAGTGGCATTCTTTACCATATGTTCTTAGGAACTTTTGTGCTGATGGAATTCAGAGACAGGGTGTATAAAAGCAATAGAACAATTTTAAATCTACTTGTATGAACAAAATCTCCCTTTGAAATTTTTTATAAAAAATAAATAAAAACTCGCTTTTACAGTACAAAACTTAAGAAAATAAGAGAAGATTTCTTGGATAGATAAAGTGCTTATAGTCTTTTTGAACACACTATACTAATGTAATTATCAGAATGACCCCCTCTTAATAGGGACTTTTATTAATTTTAACGTAATGTGGTAACGCTAAGGGTGTAAAATACGTTTGTAATACAATAATTTTGTTTCTTTTTTTTTTGTTAAATGTAAATAGAACATACACCTAACGTGTTAAATTAAAATTGCAGCAAAATAAATAACGCTTAAAACTAGTCGGGTGCTTAAACCAGGTCAACACAAATTACCTCAATTGGTGTCACAGATGGGATTTAGTTTACAGAATTAACCAATTTGTATTTTTTGGTTGAAAGGGTAATTAATTTTGCAAAACATTTATTTTAAACTACCACTAAGTACCTTAATTACTAACCTGGGTGTTCATACCAACATAAATTATAGGATTATAACAAATGCTGCTTTTCGCTATCAGAGCAGGAACTACTGATATTACAGGACTTATTAGCGATGCGTCCCAAAATTGTGCTATTAGAGAAACCACAGCATAGGGAGTCCAAGCAAAGAGAAAAGCTACTACCATTACCAATACCATGTAGGCTACCCTGTTTTCCGCTTTCGTTACTTGGCCGGCTTGCATATGGTTCTAAAACAACAGAACTAACTGAAATAATAAAAGAGAACAGAGTGAACCCCGTGAGGTAACCCATATGCATATCTCAGAAACTACTGAGGAAAACAATAATAGAATAATATTTTTTTATAATATGTTTTTATTTATAATATAAATTATATCTTTAAATCAATGGAAAGGTAAAAACTTTCTTATTTTCAATAAAACACCTTGTATTTTTTTAAATTTCTGGATTCTTAACACTTTTTAAGATACACCTACTTAGTAAATATATTACTTAAGAAAATTGTATATCTTTTTAAGTTTTCCAATACCAAAATTACTCTCTAAAAATGAATTAGTCGAAAATGACTAATTTAATAGTTATTAGTGGCTGATTTTTTACTTGTACCATGGTCAACCATGGAATACCATCGTATTCCAAAATTTAACAGCCAATTAATAATACGCCTCTGGCTGCTAAAAATGAGAAGAAATACAAAAATTTAAAATGGTATAAAATCTGTATAATTTGGATTTTTTAAGTGAAATTTGAAATTTATCGATAAACTATGGTAAATAATAAATTGCACCAATTAAATTTATATTATATATCTTTTTTTCGCAAACTTCAATTTAAATTCTGCTTGCGCAGAACTTGTTTATTTAATGTCAGTATACCTACATAATAAATGAGATGTCAGTATACCCAAAATCTACCAGCCGCCACTGAGGGAAAGAGGACAGAAATGCAACGAAAATTTCATGGCGCCAACCACTCCTTTTGGGCCAAAATGTCCAGGCAATTCAATCGGCTTCAACAACCTCCCCAAACATTGCAACATATGGCCTATACCAGCAATATATACTTTCGGTTTGTTACTTTTATTATATTTGCATCTTTTACTTTAATTACACATTTCTTAAAATTTAATAAATGTTTTTTTAATTTCTTTTCTTGTATTACAACGTCCATCGGTAAAACTATTATTTAAATTTTTTATTTTCATTTTCAAAAAACACCCGCCTTCCGCTGTCCGTAAGTTTGAATTCCAATAACTTTGTTAAAAATTATCGGATCTTATTGATTTAAAAACCAAGTGAAAGCCTAACAAGCCCTTAGTAAACTCTTTCAGAAAATGTTTGTTTAGTTATTTCAGAATATTTTTTTTTTAATTTTGAAACTTGTGAAACGCACATTTTCGCATGTCCCATTAGCGTTTTATAAAACTTACATACATGTTTTTTTTTTAAATAACCAGAACTTTGTGTTGCTTTATAGCAATCCATAACATCCTTAGTTAATGAAGTAAACAATTTATATATAAATTAATTAATTTTAATCTACTTTTTTTAAATTTGACTCATGTCCCAGACATTTTTTCTGTTGCGTTACGTCCGTCGCGTTACCGATAGAATATTTAAAAAAATATATATATGGCAACTTTTTTGGCACTCACATGATTAACAAATGATGTTCGGAGCTCATTGAGAGTAATTAATGACTGTAATATTTTATTATTATTTTTTAAATATGATTTCACAAAACTTTGTCCACTGCGTTACCGAGTCCATTACGTTACCTTATGGTAACGCAATGGAATTTAGGGTAACGCAATAAATTTTTCGACAACAAAGTGGATATTTACCGTCGCTTTTATTAAAAGTAGTTTATGATAAACCAATTTAAAATTATTTGTGATTACAACTCATGATATAGATTACATCCAAGGGAACACAGTAAAAAATATTTCGGTGTAAAGTTACCAAATGGAGTGGTAAAATCATTTGGTGTTAATTTATACACTAAAATTGGTCAAAAATATTAAGTGTTTATTTTAAATTGTGGTAAAATTCATTCTTGTTAATTTAAATTTATTTTACACAGCACCGTGTCAATCTAGTGTTAATTTAAAGATAAACTCGACGCAGTGTACATTTGACACTATTATTTGTTGACAGCTACACACATTGTGGTAAAAAAAGTCACGTAGTCATCACCATTCGCTAACGGCAAGGGAGCCGTCAGTATTCCGAGTGCAGTTGATGGTAGTGTACCTATGCATGCTATTTTAAGACCATGGTTTTTAAATTAAAATTCAGTGGTCGGGTAAAGTGGTGCAATGTGACAGTGGATGCAACTTATGTTTGTGATATAACATGTTTTTTTTACCTGTGATAAGTGAAATATGAAATTTAGTAAAATTTTAAGTTTTTTGAGCTAGTGAAAAATCATATTTAACTTATATACCTATAAGCTAAATATGGTTTTGCACAAACTGAAAAAAAAAATTAAAATATTAAGTACTACTTTTCATTCAAATAAAAAAAATTATTAACACTTCTTGGGTATAAGAATACACCTAAGTAGTGTTAATCATTTTTTTAAATTTCATGCCAAAGCCTATTTGTATTCATATCTAATAGTTTGTAAGTAATATAAAATATACTTTATTTTACATTACATGCTGTGTTTAATATTAAAACACCCACCATTTTTAACACCTACAAGTAACACCAAAATGTGTTGTAAATTACACCAAATTGGGCATTTTCTACTCTTGAATGGAGTTCTTTTACCAATATTGCGTGTTGCTTTTACCCCTAAGAGTGTATTATATTTGATGATGTTTTCACTGTTACGAGTTTTTTGTACGAATAGTACGTGTAGATTATTAACCAGTTAAAAAGGGTAAAATTTACCAAATTGTATGTGGTTAGATATACCATTTCTAGTGTGGACCTATATAGACCACTTTTGGTGTTGTTTTTTACCAGAAATTTTTTACTGTGAAAATTCCACGCAATATACAAGTACTAAAAGACACCAGCTTATAGTCAAAGAAAAAGGGTGTCTATAATTTAAAAATCCAAGTTGTTATTCTGCAAGTGAGCACCACTACAAGGGATTTTGTTTATGCATTACTCTAAAATCGTACCACCCTATATAGTTTCTTTTTTACGTTATCTGATTAAATCCTTTGTGTACCCCAGTCCGTTGTGATACCAATATCTATTTCGTTACTTTTTTTAGTTTTTGTTAAAAAAAATCCTTAAAATGATTTTACTATCACTTGGTAATACCTGTTTATAAATTAGAGTTTAACTCACTAATGCAGTGACTAAAAGAAAATATTAATGGTATTGTTTTTTTAACAAAGAATCGGAATGGTGTCTTATAAAAAGTAACTTAACTAACATAAATATTTAAAAAAGGCATACAATTTTTATTAAAAAATAAAATTGGAGTCAAAAGTTTGTGAACTAATTACATTTTATTTCAAATTATTTTTATAACAACTTTTTTTATTGAATTAAATTTAGGATTTCAAATTGGTAACACAGTGGAGACATATAAAGCTAGCTAAACACATTTTTCTTAAAAAAAGTAAAAAAAAATTAAGTGCACTGCCTGTCTTAAATGTAAGTAAACAAAACTCTAAACATTTATAAAAATACAACCAAAAGTTAATTTAAGCAAAAAAAAATTTTGATCTTCATTTTCCTGAAAGCGGGTGTTTCTTGAAAATGACCCATTTACGCTGACAATTAAAAAATTATTCTAATATCTAATACTTTAATTGTGGAGCGGAAGAAAGGATATTAGGTTTTCTATACAAATATATAAAAATATATAGGGTGTTCGTTTGAAAAAGAAAACGATTTTTAACTTGATATTTTCCACTATGTATAATATTTTGCAATAAAATTATTAGCAGCTCGTAGATTAGTTAATATTAAAAAAACATAATTTTTACCTGGGTATTTGTAACTTTTACTTTATTTTTAACTGTCTACATTTGAAGAAAATTTGTTTACTTAAGTAGTACTTAATCAATTTTCTTAACTAATATATTTACAAAGTATATCTTAAAAAGTGTTTAAAATCAAAAAATGGTGTTTCTTTTAAATTAAGAAAGTTGATATCTCAGGAAAAACCAAACACCATATTAAAAAAAAATGTTCTCCAGATTTTTTTGTGACACCTGTAGTTTCGGAAATAAGTACAAGGGCCACTTTACGTGGTTTACCCTATACTGTGTACATGTACTTCAATTACAATAATTATATATTTATTCTTGTTTTCCGCGTCCTTATTTTTAATAATTAATATTAGAAAATACGAAATCGTAAAAGCAAAACCTAGGTTAAACACGAAATATTATTGCTTTGGTAATCATTGATAAAGACTTCTTATTTTCAATCACAGTTTAAATGATATAATTCAAATTTTTAATAAAGATAAAACTTTATTCATACTTTTAATATGCTTACATATTTTAACATATTTTAAGTTAACATCAACTTTTACTTTTAAGCTATGGTTTATATTTGGATAATGTTATTTGTTTTAAAACATTTTTTACAATACTTAATTTATTATGATTTTTTAAAATCGCAAAGATTTTTAGTTTTTAGTTATAATTTCTTTAAAAATGCTCATCATTATGGGCCACCTGATATTACAAGTTGCTACGGGTTGATCATAACAGCCATAACAGTCATGATGCTGATGGTCATACGGGGGTATTTTTCCTTTTTCGGCGTTGTGTTACCTGTCTCCTCAAATTTTTTTCCCCAACTCTTAATTAATTTTACTGATGGAGCACAATTAATGTATCGTAAGCCATACACTGTTTAAAATATCTGTGGTGTAAAAAGTAATCTTAAAATGGTGTCAAAATCCAACACCAAGTGGTGTTAATATAACACCATGAATTATGGTTAAAAATGTGTACCGATCGCGGCAAAGGCGGTGTGGATCACGTGAGGTTCTTCAATCTCGCCTCTGTTGACTTACATGAAGAATATATAAACTCAGGTGGTCCTTTGCTTTGGTGTGACACTACAAGTTGTTCGATACTAAAGAGACCTTAAATAGGTGGAAACAGCTGTCAATACTTAAAGTATTTTAAGTTAGTGAAGCGCACTAAAAACATTATCTCTAGCGAGTTGAAGGTTCCATTTTCTGCAATAATACCACTAGTAATAATATACTAGTAATGCGTCAAGGAACTTCCTGTTTCCTTTTTTTCAGCAAACACATAATATTTAACACTGAAAAGGAGTTCAATTTACACCAGGTAAAATTTATTTTAATACTGTGTGAAAGTTAAATTAACACCATTTTAGTATTTGAATTTACACCGGCCAACGAACCATATTTAACACCATTTTGGTTTGTATCGATATAGACCATGTATGGTGTTAATTTGGTGTTAAAATGGTCATGAAATTTTGAACAGTGTAATGAGCCGAGAAAAATCTCCGCGCAGCGATCAAAACATTGTTGTTTTTTACGCGTAAAGCTAATCCTATAACTGATGTTATTTAATACTTAAATCGCGTAATTTCCAAATTAAAAAAAAATACATTGTTTTTTTCATGTTAATTAAATGAGAAAAATATATAAAGCGCGACCTCTAAATGATATCCAATTGCGCCAAATTTAAAGCTATTCTCGTGAGGTACAACCTGTTAAAGAAATAGAAGGAGAGCCGTTTAAAAATCATCTGTATTGTTGTTAAAGCTCGTTTTCTACAAAACCCACAGAATATTCTGCAGGTTTAATGGCTATAAACAACAATGCAAAGATGAAAATGCAGCGATTCAAATCTCTCCCTCAAAGAGATTTTGGGAGGCTCTGGTGTACAGATATTATACACAATTGTAGTATCCTATCCATCTCGATTTATAAAGGGTAAATCATATTTTATTGTTGTAAGTGCACTTCAATACCTGGAATCCGTTTTACGTCACTATTAAAAAGGCTTTTAGAATTAAAATATCTCTAAAGTGGAAACGTCGCATTCAATTAAATCAAGTCGATGCATTGAAATATAAAGATAAGAGCATCAGCTTTTAAAGTAAGTAAATGTATGTATTCTCTAATATTATGGTAAGATAATGATAAGATATTGTGATGGACAATAAGCCGATAAGGCTGTGAATTGCGAAGCAGTGTTTGGGCCTCTTTAGGCAAAATTTTTGTGTTAAGTTGTTATCGCTAATGAGACCTGGATCCAAACTATGGCCCAAGTAACAATCAAGATAATGTATGAGCACCACCAGACACGTTTTATAAAAATGACTGTAAAGTCCAAGCTAAAATATGAATCTATCAAAAATTTTCTATGTCGTCATTTGAAAGATGGTAATATAACCTTTCCTCGGGAACGCCATCTTTAAACCCGGGTACATATAGATCCACCCTTGTGTAAAAAAAAACATCTCTTTGGATCGCTTTTCATCAAACATAAAGTATCTTAACCAAACTTTCAGTGGAAATCAAAGCCTAAATAAATAATGATCTTAAATTTTATTCATTAAATAAAAAAAGTAGTTAGCAGGTAGGATTTAATGTATACACACTAAATAAGCAAGTTATGTATACTTTGTAGAATAATTTTGAATGTTGAGCAAATCTTGTCTTAAACTTTTAAATTCATTAGTAGTTAGTTTGTATGCAGTGAATGAAGGTTCATTTTCGCTAATTAGCCGTAAAGTTCAATTTAAAAATATACCGTTAGTATGTAATTTTATAATGTTAACTTAGAAACTATATATCATATTTGTTTAAAAAAGATTTATAATAATAAAAAGGGCACTTAATGTACTTACCTTTTTAATTGTGGAAATAATGTGAATATAACTATATATAATTACTACCAATGGGACTTTCAATCCAAAAATAAATAGATATATAATATACGTTTGGGCGTTGAATGTTTGCTCGGCCCAATTTACAGAACAACTGAAAATAAAATAAAAACATTGCAATTATGTGTGGCATATGGCTTAAGAAATACATTTTTTTTATTTAAAACCAATTCATTTCTTAACTTCAACCGATGCACCGTGGTGGACAAAATTTTACTGGCTGAAGTTAGCTTAATACAAATTGGAAAAAAGTGAGGTTAAAACTGCTTGACAGTTGCCAGATGTCAACTTAAATATCAAATAAAACAAGCTTGTGATAGTGAATATTGTTTGCGACTATTGGTCAAAAGAGGAGATCCCAGTTGCGAGTGATTAAACTCCAAGTTCAAGGAATCTTATCTTTGTCCCACTAGACGCACAATATCCCAAGTAGCATTAATGTGACCGAAAACTGATATTGCTACTTTAAATGAGTGCACCAGCAGAATATACTTTATAGTTTTATTACTTTTTGGTATATCAGTCTGGTATCTGAAACGATATGACCACGTTTGACACCACCTTAAAGTTTTCTAAACTTTAAAGTGCATTAGTTATAGTAATGGCAACCAACCCAAGTAGCATTATAGTGACGAAAACTGATACCACTTCAAATGAGTGACAATAACGTTTAAATAACTAAATCTACCACGATACAGTTAAAATATCTTCATATTATATTAGCATAGTTGTAATCATGTGATTTGCACCAGCAGAATATACTTTATAGTTTTAAAACTTTTTGGTGTATTAGTCTGGTATCTGAAATGTTATGACCACTTTTGACACCACCTTAAAGTTGTCTAAACTTTAGAGTGGATTATGTGTCCAAATCGCATCACTTAAGTATTACTTTGAAATGGTAGTAGTAGTAAAGTGGGTATATCAGTTTCGTTCTTGCTACATGCTTAAGTTATTTCCAGGTTTCGTATAAAATTACCACTCTAAAGTTCCCTTCTTTAAAAGCAGACATGTTTACAAATAATCGCCATTATAGGGAAATAAATGTGTAGTTTTAAGATAAATAATTTTGATATCCGCTAAATTTATAGATATTTTTATTCTTTTTTATTACCACATATCTCAACAGGGCGTTCTTATATTTCAAGCTATGAAACCTATGTTTAACAGTAAAATTTAATTCGTGTTAATTTTATGTCTTTGGATTATTTTATTTCTAGTTTAAAATCCAGTCAGAGAAAGCAAAGATAATACGATAAATAATATGCTGGAAAGAGACGGGGATAAAAAGTAAAGATTAGTAAAGTTACGATTAAATTTTGGTCACTATACCTCCACGTTATAGTAACGTAATCACAACGAGGTATTAACGTGTCTGTATACAATTCAAGAACATTGTTGAAACGTAACTGACACTAAAAAAGTGTTCCACATTTTAGTCACTTCCACGTAATAGAATCGTTTCTACCACGTGGGAGAGATTTTGGCAATATACTTTACAGTTCCAAGTATAAGTGGCCAACACGTTTTAACCACTATAAATGCTACTAGGGAAACCACATCACTTAAGTATTACTTGGAAGTGGTAGTGGTAGTAAAATGGGTATACTAGTTTTGACAACGTTTTTGTTTCCCAAACTTTGAAAGTGGCAAAACTTAATTGCAACGATCTAGCTTAAGTGATGTTAAACGGTTTGCATACATCCTATAGGAATACCACTTTAAAGTTCCCTTCTTTAAAAGCTGACATGTTTACAAATAGTCGCCATTGTAGGAAAATAAATGTGTAGTTCTAAACAAATAATTCTGGTTAAAAACTTAAAATTATTTTAATTTGAAACACTTTTCACCACGAACATCAATAAACTAAGCTAACTTCAACTTCATGTAAATTAAAACAAGATAAATAATTTTACATACATGTTTGGATTTTAATTCAAAGCTTTATTTCATTATAACCACTCCCTTTGTTTAGCAGAGTTTTATTTACTTTTATGCTATTATATTCTCCCCAATTAATCTCACATCTAATTAAGATCATAAAAAGCGATCTCTAATTTTATGTTAATTTTAATAAATACTGGTTTGTATTTTTATTTACAAAAATTTAAGTTTAACTCTTATATAAAAGTTATTTCACAAAAAATACTGTTTTCATTAGTACATTTATGTACAAATTGTACCAATTGGAGAAAATACTAAGCGATATGTGTAAAAGTAGTCAAAAGTGTGTTTTCGGAATGCATTAAATCCGACAAAATCGTGAAGGAGTAGTGTTACAATTTGATTTTTCATATAAAATAATAATATTAAAAACTATATAAAAACTAAAATATATATACAGGATGTTATATAATTAACGTGCAATACTTTAACATCAGATTCTACTTACAAAAATAAATAAAAAATCCTATAAAAATAGGTCGAGAAATGTTTCCTAAGGGAGCTACAGCCCCCGATATAGGTGCCCCTAAAAATGGTTTTTATTTAATATCTCCAATACCGTTCAAGATAGAAACGTGAAATTTTGGAAATTTATCAAACTTTGTATGGTCAATAAGATTAATTAATAACAATTTTAAATTTTTCATGACAAGTGGGTCAGATAGATAGGGAGTAAGGGTAAAACTACCTTAACTTTTTTGTGTGTGTCTTGTCCCACGATTTGATGTAAGATTATTTTATTTTCGAGATTTACACACAAAAATAGTTCCCTTTACCATTTTCACTTAAAATCGATTTGAAAATTACTTTACATGGCATAAAAATTCATAGTGAAATCACAACTAGAGAAAAAAAATCAGCTTGGGTCATGTAACACGGCTCTCATGTTAAGGAAAAAATATTCGAGACAGGTGCATAGATAACAAATCCTTGGATAGGTGACTTTTTATGCAATGTAACAGGAAGTTTGATCAATTCTTAAAATTTCATTTTTCTTTGGAGATATTAAATAAAAAGGGGGATGTAGCTCCCTTAGAAAGCATTTTTCGACTTACGTTTATGGGAACTTTTTTTCCTATTTTTGTACGTGGAATCTGTACGCTAATTATGGGAAACCTGTATAACAAAATTTTCATTACTGGAAAATAATGCTGACTGTTATAATTTTTTGTTTAATTTTTAAATTAAATTTGATTTTAAGGTTTTTTATAAAATACCTTGTAGGTAGTTGGATTCAACTTTAAAACAATATTTTAAACATTTAAGAAATGAAGTTTCATTTTTACTTTAACATTTTTTCTACATATTTTCGCACCATGTTTTGTTTTTAATTCAAAATACTATTAAATGCATCATGATTTAATGGTATTATTTCTGTATTAAAGCATTTGCGTGCGCAAAATAAGCGTGCGGAAAAGTACAACTTTGCGCACGCAGATGCGTGCTGATGTAGAAATAAGTTATTAGACTTTTTTGTATAAGAAATAATGTTTTAAAATATGCACGAGGAAAGGTCAATAATTAATTACAAAAAAATAGAAAAACATATTATTTTGGCCTTTCCTAGACGTCAAAAAGTTGTATTCGAAAATTTTTAAATTTCGTACCTTATATTGGCTGATTCCGTGACGTACTTGCCCCACCCAAAAAGGGGTGGAACGGTTAATATTGCAGAATATATCCAAATACCGAGCACTGTATATACAGAGCGTTTATTCGATAAGGTATATTTAGAAAACGCGTGACAAACTATCATATATCTTTCGAAAGCCAATACTGTTAACGTTGTTATTGAGGTTATACCTAAAAACAAAGAAAGTATATATTAGGTATGTAATTCTTGCAAAAAATGCTCTCAAAATATAAAAAAATAAACAAAACATATATTAAACATTATTTTGTGTTGATTTTCAATACATACACACAACCAAACCAGTAATACTGTTTATTTTACTCAGGAAAAGGGTGATAAAATAAAAAGCAGTTTATCAAATCCATTATATTACAATATAAACAAGTTTCATGTTTCATGTAATGTAGAATTTAAGAAAATTTAAAATGTTTTTGCTAATCAGTGTTGCCACCTCTGGCGTCAATGCAAGCACGAATTCACCGAAAGGAACATTTTCTCATTCCTCTAAAGCTGCCTCTTTTAGTTGTTCAGCATAGCCAAGGTTATTATGATGAGATCCAATCCTTTTTTTGACCATATCCCACAGGTGCTCTAAAACAGTCACACCCTCCATTTCTAAATAATGTTTGGGAACTCTAATGGTATGTGGAGGTGCATAAATAAAAAACAATCGCCAAAAACACGTCTCCAGGCCCTTATTACAGGTTGTAGCACTAAATCCACATACCTTGGATCTGTTAGTGTTCGGGTTTGTCAAAGCAAGGGAATTTCGAAAGATTTCATTTGTAGAAAAAAATATTTTTTCTACAAGCGAAAAGTAGCCATTTTTCGCACGTAACAACTTTTCTCACGCTTGTAGAAAAAAATGGTTAAATAACAAAGTGCAAAATATTTCCGGTGGAAGAATAGTATATTCTGTAACAAGTTTGGAATACAGCATATTCCGCTCGAGTGAAGAGTTTGTCACACAAGCCGAAGGCGAGTTTGACGGTTTTACGAGAGCGGAATATGCAATTCTAAACGTGTTTCAGACTATACTTTTTCTACGTTTCCAAAAAATACCATAGAAAAATAATTTAATTGGAAGAAAGTGAGGTTGGATCGGTCTAAAATTTGTTAGATATTAAAAACAGAGATGTCGCCATGAGTGTTTATTCCGTAATCAGATGATAGAATATTTCATTCTGTAACACTTTACGGAATATATGTCATTCCATAGAAAAAAGTGATATTAGAAGGGTCAAATTCCGTAATAGGAGTAGAAAAAATAATTTTTAAATTGATATTGTATTAGAGAACAAATTTTAATAAATACATTTTATTTTTTAAACATATGAAATACATTGAGACTACAGGCATTTGGGCCACAGTTAACCCAGTTATGCCAATATTGGCTGCATCAACCCATTATTTACCTATAGTGAATTTTCTATACTTTAAAAGAGCAGGGCATCCATAAATACTTTAAATCAGTTTTACTTTCCTCCAGCTTTGCACAAAGGACTGCACTTTTCTTATCGTATATAGATGTTTGTTAAGTCTAAAGTGTCCGTTATCATTTCGACAAGGTCAGAAAGGTTTAAAAGAGAGAGATTTGTAGGTCAGCTTTTGTGGTGAGCAAAATAAATTCCCTCTTTTCAAGATTTACATACCTACAGGAAATTACACAAATTTTTAAGTATGTTTAGAGCGGTCTGCATTAGATCGCACAGGGTGCTTTCAATTTTGCCCATTAGCATGATAGTAATATCATCAGCGAGACCAACGTTTAGCGTTATATGAATATTGTGCTCTGAAGTTTCTTTATTCCACCCTTATAGGTATAATCCTAGTTTTATTAAATTGAAAATGTTTATGTGCGGTAATTAATACCAAAGTGAAATTGGGGAATAATAAATCAGAGTAATATAAACAGTGACCTTTTGAAAATAGTGCCAAGCACTCAAGGTCTTTTATTTGATTTACTTTGATTAAAATCTGGCCCCTCTCCTATTGGCCAATCATATAAAATTGATAAATTTTTATTGATTTGATTGCTTTTCATATAAAATCAAAACTAGGATTTTTTAAGGAGAGAAAGAGACAATTCGTTCGCGAAAAGAACTAAACTTACTATTGGGTCATATTTGTTTTAAAAAATAGTAGTGGTACATAAATAAATTCTAAATGTAATGATATACTGTTTCAGTCGTAAAAGGAAATTCTAGCTACTTTGTCATAGAGGCGAATATGACAATGATGAGTGATTAACCTTATATTATTATATTAGAAATATATTTCTTTCATTACACTGCTATGTCCCTTAAATCCATGCGGGTATGAAATAGACCAATAAAATTATTTTATTCCAATAAATTATTTCAAATGTTTACCCAATTTCATTAAATATAACAATTCATTATTTCAAATAATTGTTACCCGTTCTTTTGGGTTATCGATTATCGCAAAAGGGTTCAATAAGGAAAAATCCTTCAATCAATAAGACAAACAGAAGATTGTTAACAACTAAATTCCATACTAGTAGCGAGATTACTTCTCCTTGGGGTCAACTTTTGATTACTACTATTCTATATTGTGGCATATGCCATGTGCAAAGCATAGAACGAACACCTTGCTTCCCAAGAATTGCTTCTATGGATTTAAAAGAGGCCTTAACAAAGTCTCCTTGTATGTCTAGAAATACCCCCAGTTTGGACATTTCATTGTCAAAGAATCAATTTGAAAAATTTACAAATATTCCCAACCAGTTCTAAGCTAGTTTTCCCCACCAGGAAAAATATTACATGACTAGTCAGAAACTAGTAGGGATTCCTAGCCAGGCTAGGGAATCTAGCTAGCGCCCTTAAATTTCTACTAGGGTAAATTGTATTGTGCTGTCCATGGATCTTGTATAAGGCAGATTTTATATTTCATATCAGATTTTAAATTTCATATTTTCGTCTCTCGACAGTTTTGCAAATTATTCTGAATAAATTCTACTTCAGAGTTGATGTATTTATTTTAGAATCAAAGAAAAACACATCCAAACAAAAAAAATTAAAAGGTCAAGAACTTGTTCCGAAAGACATGTATTCCTATTTATTTTAAACCGTTAAATTCAAATCAACTGTTTCTTTTTTTAAGGTTATGTCAAAAGCCAATCGTGAAAGGTTAGTACCTTGCACGAAGCGTTTTATGTTTTTCAACGAGATGCATGTTGCATGTAAGTTTAATCTTGATCTACTGGTGAATTTTAGATATATCTTTTCTCAGGTAAAATAAAAGTTTTTTTAATTGAAATTTGCCGTTGCATTTGATTGAATACTAGCCTTAATGTATTACTTGACAGCCGCATAGATATATCTTGTAAAGGCTGCCTGTTTAACCTTTTTACGCGGCTTAACATAGGTTATTCTTTCAGAATCTTTTACTTTTAAATTGCCTCCTTTTATAATATGGGACAGTTCCTGGATCTCACTAAATGCGATTCACCACAGTTTACTGTCCCTCGTGATTTGGGTTGCAGCAGCGAAGAGGATGTATGGTCTAACTTTCGAGCGGTAAAGGGCATATTTTGAAAGAGATGGTTTATCAAAATATAAGACTGGCAGTTTCAAAAGTTCTGCCTGCTTTCTTTTTTAGTCCGGTCAAATTAGACATAAAAATAGTGGTTAAATAACAAAAATTCCGACAGAGCTAAATTTTGGTAGAGACCTTGGGTACACCAGTAGAAATAAAATGCCAAAAGTCCCCATTGATCCCATGTGTGCTAAAAAAGTTACTCAAGGTCAAAGTTAAAATTTTCTTTTTTTTTTTATTTTTCTCGAAAACGGTAAGTTTTATCAAAAATATAGCCCAAACAAAAATTGTAGATCATAAAATTATCTACAAAAACTTTTTTCATACTTTTTTTCCTAAGAATCACCATTCCTAAGATATCGCCATTCTAAAAGTTCGAGGAGTTACATTCTACATGATATGCACACATTTCCACGCCACCTATGAGGAAGTGTACTTGGCGCTTTTTTTTAACGTGGTTTTCCCAGTAGACCTATTCCACGAGTTTTATGGGAACATACTGTATTTACTGCATGATGATTAGTGATATTGATATAGGTGATTATTTTACACTGTAGTTATATTTTACGTTAATATTTTAATCTGATTCATACTCTTCAAATTCCACTTCAACAGTCATGTCTTTTTCCTCTTCTTCTTGCTGGATGTCCATAAATTGTTCAACTGAAGATGAATCAGCAGTCTCTTCATCGATATCAAACGAATCTTCGTCTATATGATTGGATTAAACATTCGAGCAAGACTGGCCTTGGCAATTAGTACACGCTGGTGAACACGACAATCCTACTCTTCTACAGCCACATTTAGCACTACAAACCTTTTTACAATCGCAAAAAATAGAGTTTTTCCGGTGCAGGTGGGAGGATAGTTTGATTCGATTCCAAAATATTGTCTGTTAATTTCCAACCCCAGTCTTCGGGGTTTAGTTGATTGCCTAGCCATGTCTGAACCTGATAAAATGCTCGATACAAGTGTGTGGTAGCCGATGTTGGAGGAAGACAAGATATATCTATACAACTATAGTTGTACTTGTTTCTTTTTCCGTGTATTTTTTTTACAAAAGTTAAATATCTATACTTGTCTATACAATCAATTTTCTTTGGAGCTCCATAAACAGCAAGGAGAAAGCGAATTCCTTTTGTAATTATCGTTTGAGGAGAAGATTCAATTTCTTCAAATACTTTAGCGCAATCAATTAAATCCATTTTTTCAAATAATTTTAATACTGATGTTTTACCCCTTCTGAACATTGCTGATGTAGTATCGCAGCCGGTTATCGCATGTAAAAATAAAATATAGTTTTGGCATTTTGGATAAGCAGATAAACTTTTTGAGGAGTATATTTCTGTTCGCTGTTGAGCCTTTTCAGGTTTTAAAAAGAAAATAATTTTATCAATTGGAGTCCGTGCAGTAAGTAGTACTAACAAATCAACATCTTTACGAACCACAATGGTTGTATTTGTTGCATTGAGTTGTTCAATTGCTGTATCTTTTTTTTTATTTAAGTTTTTTTTATCAGACCAGGTTTGACTTAAAATGTCTTGGTAATTGTCGACGAAACAATAATAATTCTACTACCATTCTTTACTTTTAATCGTATTTTTATAGTTTTCTTATCTAAAGCTACATTTTTAATAACATTCTTTTGTTCGTCCAATGTAAACAGGCAATCATCACTACTTTCTATAAAATTATAAATTTCAGTGACAGCTTTTGATACGTAATCAGAACGATCCTGAGCTACTGTCAAAACGTATTCTTTAAATGAAAGTGTAGCAACGTTATACATTTTTTGTCGACGATGTAGCGATTTTTTTTTAGCCTCTTCATCCGCTTCATCGCCGGCGCAACATTTTAAAACAAAAGTCGGATTCACTTTCTCGTGCTCTAGTACGAGGTGGACTTACTTTTGATGTACTAGCTTGTCCATCCTTATGTTGTCTTTTAATAGCAGCAATTAAATTTTTCCGGGTGTATGATTTTCGGCAATCCACGTGAATTGTTACAGACTTTTCACTTCTCAGATAATCAACAAACTCATCACCTCTTTCGGTACTTGCATCGATCAAAGTTTTCATTCCACGACTAACTGTAACAGCTTCACCTTCCGTCAAAAGTTTATTGCAAATAAAGCACAATTGTGACATTAAAAAAAATATTATTGGGTACAAACTGTAATAGTAGACGCTAGCAATAAACAGTGATGTAACCGATACATTTTCCCAAAAGTATCTGGGTACAGATACAGATACATTCAAAAAGTATCTAAGTTACTTCCAGATACTATGTTAAAAAAACTTAAAAATTAAATGACAAAAAAATTTTTTTGGACCTTATAAACAAGCGTGTTAACTATAAAATAAAACTGTTTTGATAAAATTGACGAAATATCCATGAAAAACGGAAATAAATTTTATATTTACGCGCCATATGAAAGCTTACTACAAAATTTGTAGTACAAATTCAAAATTATCAGAACGAAGAAAAATGCCTTCAAAGCCAACTATAGGTAACCTACAGCGCTTTTGTTTAACTTTACTCACTAGTGCCTAAGAGTTACTTTATGCACTTCGCACTCCAAAGTGGGTTGAAGGGAAAAAGAAATAAAATATATTTTTATTATTTGTATTGTTTATTATATCCAATGTAGGTATATATCCTGGATATCCATAGAGTATATCCATTGGATGTTCATTTTCCGTGTGGCCCACACGGTGTGGAGTTGCAATCAGGTTGTGTAAAATAAAATGTATCTTGTATCTAAGGATCTAGATACTTTCAAAAGGATCTAGATACTAAAGTAGATCCTGATTTTTTTAAGTATCTCGATACGTATCTAGGTACATAAAATGTATCTAGATCCAGTATCTAGATACATGTATCTCGATACATTACATCACTGGCAATAAATACATGTATTCACTCGTATTCACCCGAAAGGAACGTTCAACACTAAAAGTATTTCACTTAACCACTTGTGAAAAGCAGGAATATGAGCCATAGATAATAAATCATAAGTTTGTTGATTTCGTTACCAAGCAACCGCCAAGATAAACCGCCGCAATGCACACAAATACCACGTATATGCACACTGTGGATATCATGTAGAATGTAACTCCTTCAACTTTTAGAATGGCGATATCATAGGAATGGTAATTCTTAGGAAAAAAAGTATAAGGAAAATTTTTGTAGACAATTTTATGATCTACAATTTTTGTCTAGAATATATTTTTTATAAAACTTACCGTTTTCGAGAAAAATAAAAAAAACGAAAATTTTTTCTTTGACCTTGAGTAACTTTTTTAGCACACATGGGATCAATGGGGATTTTTGGCACTTTATTTCTACTGGTGTACCCAAGGTCTCTACCAAAATTTAGCTCTGTCGGAATTTTTGTTATTTGAAATGTCTATTTTGACCGGACTATTTACTCTTTTTATCTGTTCTTATCTCTTCTTGTGCAATCGAAACCTCCGGGACCCAGAAATATCCACCCTATATAGTATTTTTTATCATTTTTAATTTTATTTTTTGTATGCAACGTGTTTTCCAAACTATTTAATGAATATAATTTATATATTATATATTTAGGCAAAATAATCTTGTTTTTTAGTATTTAAAAACACGTAGGTAATTAACAAACCAATAAATTTTCAACAAAAAAAGTTTAACGACTGTATTTATTTAATTTTTATTAAGGGGCCGTTCATTAATTACGTGAGACAATTTTGGCGATTTTTCGACCCCCCCCCCTCCCCTTGGTGAGATGTCGTGAGATTTTGCTCGACCCCCTCCCCCCACCTTAATCTCACGTGAGATTTTTTAAAATGCATGGTTTTAATGTAAATAAGTTAATCTGTGCTTGATTCCATTAGATTTATTAAAAAAAAACAATTTGCTTATAATTGTTTTCTCGCAATTTTACACTCTTTCTTTCGGAAAAAAAAATTACGTGATATTTGCCGAGACCCCCCCTCCCCTCCACGTGAGATTTGGTGAGGTTTGGCTCGACCCCCTCCCCCCCCTAAACACCTCACGTAATTAATGAACGGCCCCTAAGAAATGAAAATATAAACTTGTACCTGCTTTAAGCTACAAACCATACTACACAGATTTTTATATACCTCAGGGTATTTGAATTTAAAATGAAGCTCAATTTGTTTTGTTTCTAGTTGTATCCGGATTAAAAACTGTGCTTGCTTTAATATTTTATTTGGTTTTCGCTGTATTTCAGATATTTGTAAAGATTTTTAAAGATTCTCGTAGTTTAAAATTTATTCGTACAAAATTACTTTTTGAGTGGTTTTTAATAGTTTAATAAAATTAAACACACGTACAAAAGACAAACAAGCATAAGGATATGTGGGTAAACGAACATTATCAATACTTTTTTAATTGTTTAGAAAAAATATCCCAACATGATACATGCCAATAAAATAAAAACAATTTGGTTTTATCTGCAAATAGCATTTGATTCCAAGAAACCAGTTTCAACAATTTTTAATTATTTTTCAATTATTTGGAATACCAGTTTTTTGTAATACTAAAAAAACTGATTAATAAATGTATATAGTAGAAAATTTAAATGATAAAGCTAAAAGTTTTATTTGCAATATTGTTAATCTGCGGTTATATTTAAGTTTTATGTAAACTCGATAATTTCGTGCAAAAGCCTACTTAATAACCTATTTACTTAATGCATTTAGTAAGTTTAACCTTAAGGGATTAAATATTAAGTTTCTTAAATACCCCAGTGACTAGGGCCTAATTATTTGGTACATTTAATTGAAATTTTAGCTTTAATCTAGAAACTATTTTCGTCAATGTGTTTTGTTTAATTAGAATAAGTGGATCAGCATATAATTGATGTACATAGTAAAATCATATTATTATTATAACTTTTTTCTTTTTGGTATTAAAGATGGGCCCTAAGTGTATTACGGGTGGTAAAATAAGTCATCCAGCTTGTTCCAGATTTCAATAGATTGACGATAAGAAAATTAAGTACGGTGAAGATAACAAACATAAAAACTTGGACAACTTATTCCAAAGTGATACAAACGAAGAGATCTTACCAAAGCCAAATAGCAGGTAAAAAGAACAGCCAGTCACTACCGCCAAAAGCCGCTGAATTAGTTGTAGATAGAAAATAACCAAATAAATCACCGATTAATCAAAAACCTACTACACTGATAAAACGCAATGTCAAACTAAACAATAAATGAATATTAGATTTACTGGATCAACAAAGCACACCCTCGCTGCCGTTAAGCCATATTTACGTCTCCAAAGTATGACTTGACAACAGAAAAAAATATTATAAACTTTATCAAATCGAAACTACACTGTTCAAAATTTTAGCTAATTTTTACCTAAAATATTAGACTATATAGGACCATTGATTTTTTAAGGCAAACTGCCTGAAATGAATTCAGAGGAATATTCCCCTTTTAAATTAGTGAATTCTTTAACTGATATTTTTAAAGAAAATGATACAATTAATTAAGCAAAATTACTTAGGTTTCAAAGATGATACACCTTAGATCGTAAGGGATATTGCCTGAGAATAAAAGAATAAATTTCCTGTTTCTAAGGCAATTTGCTTAAATTTTTAGGTAGATGAAAATCCTCTTATTTTTCACGGTAAATTTATCTAATTTTTTTAGATATACCCTTTTTTCGGGTAATTTTCTACCAATTTTTTAGTAAAATTCTACTAACTTTCTAGTAAAATTTTACTTATTTTCTAGTAAAATTCTACTATTTCATTAAATAAAAATATAAGGGGAACAAGAATTGGCGGTGGGGGCATTTAGGAGAGAAGATATTTATAATGTCATTTTTATTCTCACGCATTGCTTTGATAATATACTATTTTGGAAATATACTATTGTAAATGTTAAATATTATTGTAAAAAGTTACCGATAACCTAGTAGTGTTTATCCCTATATCGAGCAATGTAAATGAGAAAAGAATGACATTATAAATCCCCCTTTTAAGTGCTGATGGGTAAAATAAAAAATACATTTATTTTAGTTAAATTGAAAATGTATATTAATAAATATGTATAAATAAAAAAATAAAAGTAACAAAAACGACAATAAAACTTATAGGTATACCTACTTTATAAGTTTAATAAAGTTTCTTTTGGCATAGGAATTTTCTTCCAAGTTAGGACTCCTTTATCTTTATGTCCTAGGCGAATTAACAACGGCGGTTCCGGTACTACAGGGTTGGGATTATTTAAAAATAAATTGGGGTCAATGGAAAATTCCATTTAGTTTGGATTACTTAACTATAGCACTTCAAAATGTTCACTTATAGCACAATATTTGTTAACTGTTGTTATATCAATAGCACACAACGCGGTCTTTACGTTTTCGTTGATTTTGGCATTCTGGTGGACAATATAGGCGCGAATATTTATCGTAAAACGTCGGTATTAGCGATCGTGGCCGATTGTAAGTAAGTCACTAATATTTAAAGGAATTTACCTAAATTAGTTCAATAATTTGCCATAATAACTTAGAAGAATTACCTAAATTAAAAGCAAAATTGTCGTACCTAAAAGTCATTGAGATTTTGACTAAATATTTAGGTAATCTGCCTATCTTTTTAAATTTGAGAAGTTTATTAAGTAAAGTATGAATATTTATCTAGAAGTTAGTGAATACACCATAGAACAAAGGCATTAGTTTCTGCCTAATAAACGATAAGGTAAATTGCTTTACTCGTTTAAGCATATTACCTTATTTTTTCTTAACTAATTCTGATTAGGTATTTCAAAAGGCTTGATTTTGAACAGTGTACAGGGTTTACATGATTCTAAAAAAAGTATGTTCAAATCAAACAGCCACAAGAGTTTAAAGGTTTTTGTTTCAGCAAATGACTACTTTAAACTATTGGCTTCCTCATATTCCTATAAACAATTTATAACCTATATTAAAAATGTCCAAGTAACAACCAAATTCAAATAATACATATATTGAACATGAGGAATGTGCAAAAAAATGTTTCATTAAAATGTAAAATCAGTAAAAAAATTTAAATGAATTAAGTATTTTTAATTAATGAATACATTTTCAATATTTGCTTGTAGTAATGAACTATGTAGATTTATTAGGGATAAATAACTTTAGTAGCCTCATCCTACTTTCGTAGCATGGAATAGGTATACCTTTTTAAAAATTGTTTAAAACTTAGGTATCATCAGAAAAAGATTGTGAACTTTCAAGTATTGATATATCAATTATAATTAATGTATTAATTTATATTTACGTTTCTTCAGATAATTTTTAATTTTTTAAGAAATAATTAAAGAAGTTCTTATTTAAATTAAAACAATGTATTCATTGAATACTATTCAATAATTGCTAAAAATGTCAATGTTTAATTTGATAAAAACAAAAAAGTGACAAATGTGTGATTTACTGATTTTAATAATTTTTTAAACAAACGGAATAAAAAACAACAGGTATAAACTGCATAGATAATACTTTTATAAATTTAATCCCCTGTTATTGTTAAAATCAAACTATACCTATCATAAACCTAAACACTCAAATTGGAAAAAAAATATTTTTTTAAGAAAATCTTGGAACTTCATTGACTTAAATTTACTGTCAGCTGAACAACAATTTTACAAGTTAATTTATATATTAATAAGCTTATTATCTTCAATCTTTTCTTGAGAATTTTTACAGCAGCATATATAATCTGAGCCCGTTTAGTCAAGGCTTACATAATATGGGAAATCAACTGTCCTTTCTTTGAAAACAAAACTTTGAAAAATGCATCCAAATTGTAATTTTATTTAAATTAAAAAAAAACTTTCGTAAAAAATATCAAAAGGTTAAAAAAATGCAATATTAACTTAATTAAAAACTTTACTTACCTAAAAGTGACATAAAAAATCCATACATGTGGCACATTGTTTTCCCCCATATCCATTTATGTGCCACAGCTGATGCAAAAGTAAATGGGTTTCCAAATATTGAAACGGAAAAATCACTGCATACCAGATTAAACAAAATAATGTTGAGTGGAGAACTGACCTTAAAATAAACAATATCTGTTACTTAAATTAAATTATGAAATAAAATTTGTTATTAACTTGAAATGTAAGATGAAGAATATTTATCGCCTGTATTAAGAACTTCGTGCATCAATAGATACTTATAATGTGTATAAAGTTTTCTCATCAAAGTATACCTTTATAAAACATTTTATATGAGTTTTATGAATATGTTTTTAAGGGTCATTAAAATATATTACTCGTATTTATATATACTTAGAAGGTAATAAAAAATAAGTAAGTTTACCAATAATAAAGTAAAGAAAAAGGTTAGGATACATAAAAATTTAAGTTAGGATGTTTTGAGAAAAATACTTGGGCCAGTTAAAATATAAGAAGGAGGGTTTCGAAGATTAAATAGTTTCTCAACGCCAATATTTAAAACGTTTATATGAAAAAAAATCAAGGTTAACTTCGGGTGACAGTTGACAGAATCTGATGTCAAGTTTTTAACAAATATCCTAGACATTCGTTTTTATTAAATATGCGCTCACAAACTTCGTTCGAGCTTAATTAAACTCGTAACTAAAATAAAGGCCATCAAACTTAACACATAATATACTATTAAGGGGCCGCCCAAAGATAGTCAAAATTCTAATTTTTTTTACTTTAATTTTTCCTCTCCATCCGATAAACTTTTGTACACGGAAAATAAATAGGTTTCTTAAGTTCAGGTCAAAATATAAATTTTTATCTACTCCCACATTGACAATCTCAGGCTTTATGATGTCAGCTGTCAGCTGAAATTAGCAATATTAGCTTTTGGGCATTTAATTTACGGGCCGAAGTTAGCTTTATTATAAATTTTTATTTGTGTTCATAGTAAATAAATTATAGTATGCCACTCGTTTTATAAACTTCTTTAGACACTTGTTTTTATTAAACACTCGCTCGCAAGCTACACTTGTGCCTAATAAAATGGTGTTTATAAAACTTAAAGGTCGATCATAAGTTTAAAAAAAAAGTTCAATTTTCAAAACTCATAACCGAACCCTAAATTTTTTTTAATTAGGGTGATTTTTGGAGAAAACTCCTAAAACATGTTATTATAGGATACTCAAAAAAAATTGTTTTTCTGGGCCACCCTTCTGAGTAAAAATTGTTAACAAAACTGTTTATTTATTACGTTTTATTATTTTATTATATTATAAATCCATGAAATTATGAAAACCATTTATGATATTTCTATTTAATTTATAAAATTTATATCAGCAAAATTATTTCGGTACAGGCTTTTTATGGTAAAATTAATAGAATATAACCGTTGATTGAAGATATGGGTTCTTAAACTCTTCAACGATATAACCCTTAGCGAAATTGATACTGCTTTGAACGAGTACAATGAAAAAATATTGGATTTTTAACAAGCCAGGCATTTCTTTTTAAAATTTTGCATAAAGTAATAAATCGCTTTTGTTAATAATCTTTTCATATTTATTAACGTATAACGTAAAAATTCGAAGTTTTACATTATATTGTAACGTTTAAAACTTTCTTTGTACTTTTTCATGTAATTTATTTCATTTTATTTTTATTATTAAAATATGTATTTTTTGCAATAACCATTCATTGTAATTTATAATTTTATTTGGTTTATTGTTTAAAATCGATTCAAAAATATTGGGTATACAGCTATCGATATAATCAACCCTGTAGCAAACTTAAAACCACTTTTAGAATCCATCATAGTAAAAAATAATACTTTATTAACTAGGTTTACCTAGGTAATTTTGTTTGATATGAGTTTTGTCATAAAGGTTTCGGAAAAATCTAAAAACTCTATAAAATTATAACCCTACGTACCCCTATTAAATTTCTTAAAGAACTGCAAACTTAAAAATAATTATAAAATAAAATTTTTTTATATAAATAAGAGATAATACGAATTGAGTCATCATAGGGTACAGACGCGCACGCGATCACTTCTGAACGGAAGTAATAAAAGCCTTAACAGAATCAGTAGTTATGTTTATTAGACAATTTTAAGTGTATACTACCTGTGCAGGTAAAATCACGGTACCTGTTTCCCAAAGTCTTACGGAATCAGCAAAGCGCTAATACAGTAGTGCAGTGCAATACAACCTCCCTACAAGTGAATAATGTACGAATCATTTACACCACATGTGCAGGTGAATTCAATTTACCTCTCCCTAAGGAGCCAAAGTCAAGTGGATCGCACCAACAAACGATACGTTAAATTCTCCAACGCATCTAAACTAGGAAAACAAAACAGCCAAGCAAGACAAAGATAATTCCCACAGGACAGCAATCCTAATTATTTGTAATTATAAATCGGCAAAAAACGTTCATAATCTTGCATCGAAACACTAAACAAAAAGTCGTTGCATGATGTTAAAATAAACGTTCAGTCACCCAAACAACATCAGTTTTAAGGGCAATACTGAAATAAAGCACAGTGGAATAAAATAATTTGTATCTATTTCCTTTACTAAAGATTTGTTAAATGTTCGTAAACAGTGGGGCAATTTGCATATTTTCCTATTAATCAGCCCAGTAAATAACTTCTTGCCTAAACGGTTAAATATCCAATGTAGTCAGTACTTGGAATAACCAGTTGAATCTTCCTTGAAGCCAGCTGCTTATTCTGACTAATCAGACATGTACGGAGAACCTTCTCGAAGTTAGCATAAGGGGAAGGAACAACCTTGCGCTGAAATGGTCCCTCACTTCAAAGCGCAAGACGTGGACTACGCCTTCAAAATACAGGCCCCTTTATCGAACTATCAACTTCCAACTGCAAACAGAAATCCCATATGTCTTTTGTAATACTAACGGGGGATTCCGTGTCGTACGCAGATTTGGGTCGGCATAATTGTCCCCTGAACACCAAAAGATCTATCCTCCAATCCCCCCATCCTTGTGATCCTACTGGGCGTATAGCAACTGTCCGGCAATGGGGCCAGTTTTTTGTAGCAAATTGAGTATAGGAGGAATTTTGGTCAATTTTAATCTTATTTTTATTCAGCACTAAATTGATTTCTGTACTTCTGTACGTTTTTATCATGACCAGGTGTATTAACCCACTTTCACATGCGTAATAATAAGAAATGCGTAAGAGTTTGGGATATTCTTTCAGTCTTGTTTCCCAAAATTCATTAAAAGATATCTTTTTAGAATCAACAAAGGGTTTTATCTGCGGACATTCCCAGCATTAATTTCTGTTTGCAGTTCCTCGAAGAGCTGAGAGAAATATAAAGATAATTTCAGGGGGGGAATCCACTGATATGGTGTTGGTCTGAAATTGGCGTATTACATCTTCACCATGCTACACAAAGAGGCACCGACAAAAAACTAGTTTCGGCCTTATTAGACCTCATCAGATAGCCGTGTTGTTTAAGCACACTTGAAACACGCTGCCGACCGCCGCTATATAAGCAACAGGATGAGCAACACCAGTGAGCAAAAGATAATCAGCCCCATCTACCTTCCGCTCAAGCAACAGGCAACATTAGGTTTTATAATATTTGCCTTTTATATGAAATGGTGGCACAGAATAAACCTTTGGATTGTACAAGTGGTAAAAAATCTGCCAACCACTATACCCTCTTTGAAGCTAGATAACACACATAGTGTTTAATTAGATGCTCGAGAAAAGCAAAGGAATTTCTATGAAGTCAACTTTTAAGGGCATATCTTCTTTAGCTGAATCAATAAAAACCCAAGAATCGATTCTTTGGTCTGTTGATTTCTCGATTACATAATAAACATGTAAATATGTAAACCTGTATTATATAATATATAATAATATATATAATAATTATATAACAATAATATGTAGTAATTTCTAGCTTGAAGCTGTCCTTGCCAAAAGTCGGCCACGTAAGGTTGTGGTTAATTAAAAATAATAACCGGTTGCAACCAAATGTGGCCGACCACTAACAAAGCTCTCCTGAAATACAAAAAAATATGCATTTAAAAATAAAAGGCTATTAAATTAAATTTTTGATTATATATGGACCGGAGAGTAACATGGGATACTTTTTCACACTTATTGCCTTTTTTACTAGTTGTTTGTTTTTTTTACTTTTTTTTTTGTTTTCTTTAAACCTTTTTTGACTTTTAAACTTTTTTTAATTTTTTTATATTCGGAAAGCGGACCTCCTTGTATAGCGGAGCCTCTGGGTTGACAGGTAGTAAACAATATACAAATCATGAAAAGCAGTGAAAAATTATTATTTTTTTCGTGCTAAAAGTGTAATTGGGTCATTGCAAAAATTGCCCAAGTCACATTTTCAATTAAATTTACATTGTGGCTTCATCTAATAGTGTTTCACGTAAGGTTTCAGGTGGTATTTTCAAAGTGGCAGAAATATGTGCCCAAGTGTCTTAGTTTGCATTTACTTCAATGGGAGTTTGCTTGGTTTTCAACTTACGTGAAAACTCTTAGATGAAGCCACAATAACAATTTAATTGAAAATGTGACTAAGGCACCTCTTGCATTGACCCCTCCAATTGCTTATTTCAGAAAAAATATTTGAAATAACAATATTTTATTCATATTCTGTACATGTTTGTAGCCCAATGTGATCTTTAATGTCAACAGTACGTATAATAATATTATTATATTTATATGGTTTAACCATTATTCCAAAGAATTTTTCATTTTGCTTCAATTTATTTTAAATTTTATTCTAGGTACGGTTAATTATTTTTTCGATTACTTTATTAACAATAATTCTTTTTCAATGTTAAATTGTAAAATATGTTTTTTTTTGTTCGTTAACAGGAAACCAGCTTACCGTTACTGTAACAATGAAGGTGGGAAAATTATTCTAGACGTATACTAAAATTCTTTGAACATTTCTGTAATGGGTTGTAACTTTAAAACTAGGTATAATTTTTTGTTTGTTTTTAAATTGACAAATACTGTCAATATAAGTTATAATTAAACTAAATACCCAACCTGCCTTATGTCCCAAAGGTACCGCAAAATTGTGGATAAAATAAAATTTATTTTATTGATTTATTTGGTCACCTTCAAAGTTAACCCCATTAGGGCAATATACAAATGCCATCGCTTTTCGAAGTTGTGTCTTTCAGCTAGTTTATTTTTAATATGGGTATTTAGTATAGGACGAACAAAAATGCCAACCAAAACTGATAGCATAATCTGATTATCTATAGACTCTTTTGGTAACACAAAAATGTATTTATCAAAATCCCAGCTGATCCTTTATTAAAGTTTTGCATATTTCTTAATATTTTAAAATTGTTTATGCCATTTCGATAAAATACTCTAGTACCATTATCAAATGTTTTTAAAAATTTGGCAGATACATGACTGAAATATGGATAAATTACATTATAAATACAAAATAAAGTAAAATACAGTTTGCTATATCTTATTTATTGTTTTAAGGTACCTTACAAATCTAATAAATAACTAAAGATTCTTTGAAGCAAAATCGATTACTGCTTTAATTTTCAGTAAAACTTTTTCTTTTGTTTTACATGGAATTGTTTTTAACATGGAAACAGTATTTTTAAATTCTTCAGTCTCTGTACAAACATGCTTCTTACATCTAGCGATATCCCCTAGAAAGGAAGAGCATATCAAAACTTTAGTTCGTTCGTCCGTCCTCTTCCCTTAATAATTTTTTATGCCCTTTATATCTTGCCATTTTGCAGATAAAGCACATACATTCTTGGCTGCCGCGAAATTCTCTAGCAATTTCTTAATTTTGAAAATTTGGCAATTGTGGCTATGCAAAAATACCGTTTTTACCATATTGAAGTAGGTAATTTTGAATCACTTAAGTTAAAGTGTTCGTTTGAAAAAGTCTGCAGTAATTTTTATATTTTCTCAGAAACCCTAAACTCTGAATTTTACCAAAAACAATTTTGTCTCCACAGCCAGCACATACCTTCTTTCGATTTTCTTCATGGCTTAACTTTTTCGGTTTAATTTTTATTTTAAAATACTATTTTTAACTTTATAAAGTATACATTAAATAAACAACTAAAGCAAAATGTCACTTGCGTTATAACGATATAAATCTTCGTTTTTTTTGTTATGTTTTGTTTTGAGTGGTAAAAAATAATAGGTGACTCAATAAATTAATACTGGGGAGTAAAGTAATTTAAATGATTAATTAATTTTATTAAAATTGTACAGGTAGTTTTAGTACAATAATTGCAAAATAATATATAGAAGTAGTAAGTTTTGACCACCGTGTTCAAGGTTATGATTAGCTCTACTTTCAATTTAACCGGCTGAATACAAAAGCATTAGTAGGCAACCCATATTATTTTAATGTTTACAAAATTATAAATTTAAAAATGTATACTCGTAATGAATGTCATCCTTTGGGTTGGTATGGATCGCTTTATGGGTAAAGACTGTGTAGATCATCACAAAAATAATTCTTTGATCGCCGCGCGGAGATTTTTTTGGCTTATCATGGCCTACTAAAATGTAGGTTAAACTACCTACTTATATTTATACACATGTTTTTTATCTGAACTGTACAGGTACATATAACAGATTACAAATTTTGAAATTTCGTGATTTTAGTTTGTAATTTTTAGGACATACTGATAAATAATATTCTGTAACATCCTAATTACATTTTCCAAAACAGAACCCGAACGTAATTAACGTTACTTCCTTTAATTTCTCCATACAGCTGAAACTATTAAGGTCTATTAAAAAAATAAACGTATTTTTGATAAGGTACACCTGTAATGCTTTGGTGGCTTAACAAAAAAAAAGGGTAGTTGGGCCGCAGTTTGAGTATGGCTGCTCTAGACTTATTTGTTTGACATCTAATGGAAAAAGTACAGAGAAAAAATATTGCCTAAAGGCATTTGTGATTATTTTTGCAAGGCTACTTTCTCTCTACTATGAAGACGGTTAACTTAAACTTTACCATAATGTAGAAAAAAAATTATTATACGTAAACAAAACTCTTCTACGTATTTAATAATAATTTTAAATGCAGTTTTTTTATATCTTGAAAGCAAGTCATTATATTTTAATAATTTTGTGGTTATTTAATCCCATAAAAAAATAATTATAATTATTAAGTTTTTTATATAGGTATCCTCCGTGATAAACTTAGTTTTATTAAAATTAATTAACAGGGTTAAATATTAAATGATTTAAAGACTCAAAGGATAAGGCAAGTTTTTGAAGTATATAGATAAGGTGATTAAAACTTCCTAATGAAATATTTACTTTAACGTACACATAAACCATGTAAATTTACTCAACTAAATCATAAGGAATAGTTGACAATGGTAAAAATTTCTGTTGGGCAAAGAGCATAGATAATTTTATATTGTTCACACAAAGTATGTTAGGACATGCTACGCTTGAAAAAAAAAGATATCTCCTAGTAGGTACGGTATGTTTTATAAGCGTAAAAGAAGGAAATTTAACTCGTCTTACTTACATCAAAACTTGGTTAGTTAGTATACTAAAAAAGATCATCCAGAGCATAAAAATAAATTAATCACTAAACATAAATAAGTTTTTCGGTAAAATTAAGCGACATCTGTGATTACGCTATAAAAAACTTATATATTTAAGTTGTAAAACATATAAGCTCTTTATATTAAAAAAGTTTAGATATTTGTAGATTACGATACATCTCCATATATATGGGTAACTTAAAATAATGTTTTCTACTCCCACCTTTAAACATACATGTACATGTTGTTACCTTTTAAATACACATTTACAAGTTGTGGCTTTATGTCGTTTAAGTAACGGGCTGAAGTTGGCATCAGGTATTTAGTTACGGGCTGAAGTTAGTTTTAAGTTAGTTGATCGTGCCCTTCTTGTAAAATAATTCTAAATGTACAAATTATTTTACTATATCAATACAAAGTATAAGGTGAATAATTTCTCAACGGCAATATTTAATATGAACATTGTACTGACCTTTTAATTTCGCCGGCAGTAAACTAGATTTAACTTAGGTTTGGGTGGAGACTCCAAAACATTTTCTTTAATTTTAATGTAAAAAACTGCTTCTATATCAGATTTAACCGAATACATTTAGATTAACACATACAAAATTGATATTTTTACTCGCGGGTAATACAGATTCTCAAGTATGGTTACTCTATTATTTTATAGATGTTGCTTTACAAATATTTAATTTAAATCATTTTTGGATAATAATAAGTATTTGTCGTAGAAAAAGTATAGTATTCAACTCGTTTATTTACTTTTCTAGCCACTCATTTAATTAAGCACTCCCTCGCAAACTCGCTCGTGCCTGAATTAAATTCGTGACTAAAATTGCGTTTATCCAAATTGATACATTATATACTACTGTAGACAGGACATGACATGTCAATTATGTATGTACCAAAATTGAAATAGCTACTAACATTATAGTATAAAGTGTTTAATTTATAGTAGGAATAACTCGCTTTGCAACATATTAATTCACATCAATAAAAGAAACTTTAAACTTTATATTTATTTTATTTTTTGAAGGATTAATCATTCTAATAGGTTTACAAATAAGCGCTTTTAAACTTAAGCGTATACAAGTGATTTTTTGTAAATTCAAAGGAGCCTTGTGTTTCCCTCGTGGATTGGATTTACTACAATAGCGGAATTTCGCTATAAACGAAGCCATTTAACTAAAAATGCACTTCAGCAGAAAGTGCTCTTCAAGTAGTTTGAAATAAACTCGAATTACAATATTAAGTTTGACAATTTTAAAATAATATTGTACAATAAAAGTATCCATGTTGAAACTTTAAACTGTTCAAAGCAAATAGTATATTATGTATTAAGTTTAATAAACGCTACTTTAGACACGAATTTAATTTAGGCACGACTACGACAAATACTTATTATTATCTAAAAATGATATATTAAATATTTGTATAGAGCGACATCTATAAAACAATAAGGGAATCTGTTTAACCGTCAAATGTCAAATTTTTATATGTTATAAATCGAAATGTAACCCTTGAAAATGGATTAACAACAGTTTTTCACAGTGAAAGCAAAGGAAATGTTTTATGAGTCATTCACCCGGAATTTAAGTTATATATAGTTTACTGCCTGCGAACTTAAAACTTTTTAACTAAAAGGTCATATAAACTATTCAAAATTGGCTAATTTATGTAATGCTTTTGTATTTTTGTATTGAGATTATAAAATAAATTTTACATTTAGTAGGTATTATTTTACAAATGTATGACATTTGACAACTGTCAACTAACTTAAAGCTAACTTCAGCCCCTGACTTAAAACCTATTGCCAACTTCAGCTTGTGACTAAAACGCCATAAAGAAACAATTTGTCAATGTTTATTTAAAAGGGCACTTAGTGTAATGAAAACGAGTACGAAAATTTATTACAGTGGTTAACATTTTTTGAGGATTATTTTTAAAGCGTGCTTAGCATTTTTATTTTAGATTATGTTTATTTATTTTTTGAAGTTTTTATATTTTATCATTATATTTTTTATGTATTTTAATTATTACTACATAGTTTATACTCTTGACTAGTCACATAAACCATATGTTTTCTTTCTAATTATATAGGCTATATAGTTGATGAAATACATTTTTTTTAATATTATTATTATTATGTAGATAAATTATTTATATGTAGGTAAGTAAATAAAATATAATAAAATATTTGCTATAGAAATTTGTTAAATTTTTATTTATTTGAAGGCTAACTTGAATTTAAATTCATTAAACAACCTCTAAAATATAGGGGCCCTTGTGACAGAATGTGACAATGTGAACCCCCCCCCTCCGAAAGGGTCATGTGACGAATTATAAAACCTGCATTCCATCTAAACATTTTTTTTTCGTTTCTTTTTTGTACTCTATATAATTAAAAGGTCAGATAAACTTTTTAAATTGGAGTTAAAAAACTATTGCTATGCTTTCGTACTTGTGTATTGAGATTATAAAATTAATTTTAGTATTATTTTACAAGAAGGGCACTTTATTCTAACGATTGTATGACATTTGACAACTGTTAAGTAGCTTAAAGCACAACTTGTCAATGTGTATTTAAAAGGTCACTTAGTGTCATTTTAGTTACGAGTTTAATTAATTAAGCACGAGCCAAGCTTCCCGAGTGTTTAATAAAAACGAGTGTCTATAGAAGTTTATTAATCAGTTGCATTTATGCATATAGTATACTATAATTTATTTACGACGAACACTAAACACAATTTAATTTGTTAAAAATTTGACATCTGTCCACTGTCACCCATATTAAACCTCACTTTTCCCAATGTATAATAAAGCTAACTTCAGCCCGTGACTAAAACGCCATAAAGTTACAGCTCGTCAATTTAGGAGTAGATAATGGTATAATATGTATCAATTTTTATAAACGCCATTTTATTTATGAGTTTTATTAGTCACGAGCGAAGCTTGCGAGCCAGTGTTTAAAGAAGTTTATACGAGTGTCTACAGAAGTTTATAAAACGAGTTGCATACCTACTATACTTTATCTACGACGAACAAAAATAAGAATTTATAGCCAATTTTATTTAATAAATATTTGACATTTGACGAAATTAACCTCACTTTTTCGCAATTTATAATAAAGCCAACTTCAGCCCGTGACTAAAATACCATAAAGTCACAGCTCGTCAATGTAGGAGTAGATAAAAATATTTAGGATAACATGTGCACATAAGAGCTTATCTCATATTTACAATTTTACAGATCATTTTAAAGATTTAATGTCTTTAGCTAATATTAATTATTTTTGAAAAAACATATGCGACATTTAATAGCTTAAACGCCTATGCCGCGCGAACTTTAATCGCCTCTTCTGTAAAATTTAATTTTTGAGTGCTAGGTCTCTTTTTTCGGGTCGCGTTACATATAATATATGTGCTTACATATTATGTAAGCATTTTTTGCATGCATATGCATATATGCAAAAAATGCTTACAGATGTTGGCTAACTGATTCGCACCTTAACGACGTGTTTAGAGTAGCATGTAGCCGGATTTAACTGAAATTGTCAAAAGTTTGTTACAATGTCAACAATCAGAAATTATTTAATTTTAAAATATACTATAATAAGCAGTCGTATTTGGCCCAACATGAAAAAAGTTTGAGTAAGGGTGGTCTAAAGTCCAGAACCTTGAGAATATTGTATATTAATATATGTATTTGTAAGTAGTTTTTTTTTACTAAAAACTGTAATAAACTTACCAATTTTTCTTTTATCATCAATACGATAACCATTAGATTAAGTGTAAATCCAAAAAATCCTATTAAACTTAAAACAGTCGCTGCAAAAATATACCCATATTTGGGCAATAAGAGGTCATTATCAATATTATCATAATAAGTTATATTCGTTACTGTTGAATCATTAGTTTCCATAAATTCCATAATTAATTTTTGGGTTTAATTTATGGAAAACCCTATGTTGGTTCCTAAAATATTTAATCGTAGCAAGCACAATAAAACATGTCATCACTCACTCACAATCTGAAACATCCTTTTGTTGTGAAGTTTTTAACTGAAACAAAGAAAAATATATAACAATAATTGTATTATTGTAAGCACGTGTAGATTTAATAAAAATTAAAAGTTACATAGAGATATTTTTAAAACAATTAAACATAGAGTTAGTATTAAAATATGTGCGTCGACAGCGGCCTTTGGCACCATGGCTTTTCCTCTACGGTTATGCATAACCGGAGAGGAAAAGCCTCATGGACACCCTACCCCAACATTACTCTACTTCCCCGAAAAAAAAATAAACAGGTGTGTACGATAAAATAAAATAAATGACGTAGAATAAGATGGGACTTGTTATCAAAAGTTTTTAAATGTTAATAATTATTAACATTTAAAAACTTATGCCTCTTTTACTGATGCATTGTTGGTTTATTATCTATGGTTTTTATTAATGAGTGAAAATTCAAAAAATTACAATTTACGTTTATTAAACCAAACAAAACTCTTATTTACATATGGTCCACCTGGGAAACGTTTGTCTTACAGTTAAGCCTGATCTATAGATTGTCTTCCTTGCTTCCTTCCTCCCGTAAAAGATAAAGAATACAAAAACCGTTGTGCTGTTTAAAAATTCCCGTACGGAAATCTATTAATGTTCATTCATGTTCATGTTCATCTTTTACGGGAGGAAGGAAGGGAGGCAATCTATAAATCAGGCTTTAAGGTCTTTCTCTAATTCGATAAAATCCCGGTATGTTCGTATTGATTCCCTTGTCACTAATTTGTTTAATTTATTCTAAACTAAAATTAAAATGTTATCAATACATTACCCAATAAAATATATCTTTAGAATCTACGCCTTATTTTCATTCCTCTATTATCCCTGATAATTTTCTTTTGTAGTTACGTGGTTAAATTGAAACCCTAATAACACAAAATAGTGAGTAGTAAATATAAAATTAATAAATTTGTCATCTTCAACGTATTATGTTTATCATGCAAGCGTGACACCCTGTTTTGAGATTGCTTTTGTTAATAAGAAATAATTATAAGAAAGTAATCAAACAATCAATTGTAATTATAAATTAATTTGGTTGTTTTAATGGGATTAACACGTAATCTGCAAACATTGCTAGGTATTCAGGATTCTCAGCATTGTTTTGTACTTTTTTATGATTTTAAGATAAATTTTTCAAATTTTATGAAACTTTTTATTACAAGAATTTATTAATTCTAAAGTTATTTTAATAACAAATTTGAAATTTTTTAACGGTATATTAAATTAAAATTAAAGAAGAAAACTTATGTGATAATAATATAATATTATATAATTATTTTTACAATGTCATTTCCGAATCGGCCTTATCCTCCAATTAAACTCACTGTGTTCATATAAATAATAAAATCCATAGATTAGGCTTTAAAGAGCTTAAAAGCGTTGAATAAAAACTTCCAATTCAATGATATTTGATAATTTGATAACTTTGTCTTGATGTATTTCTTATCGTTATAATAAGCTTAAAAAACTGCTTTTAGCTACAGCTGTACCAAGATCTAATGAACACTATAATCAGGCCTATTTTATTAGGAAATTAGTAGTATTAAATATAGAAGTGTGTAGTTTTGTTAATTTAAATTTTGTGGTGTTTTGCTAAAACATGGAAAATTGGAAGATATTAAAATATAAGGGGACATTGTAGATTGGCTTGCCGGTATTTGTTTTCTTTGACTTAATACTTTAATAGTAATCACTATCTTTTCTTGTGATGCCACAAACATTTAAGACTAGTTTTTTTAATGTCGACGCGTCTTACATTCACCACTTGCACTTTATTAGCCTACTTACTTCGACTAAGCCAACGCTTATAGAAAAGACATTAAAATTAATGTAGTGTGAAAACCGAAATATTCTCTAAATTTTAAAATATCTCCTGTAAAACATATTTTGCCCACACAGGTCCTGAAATTATTCATCACATCCCGCAGCATTGCAATAGGATTTAAACCACTTCCCGTCGATTTAGCCCTTTCAAGAATATGCTGAAAGACTTTATTATTCAGGTAACCCCACAAGACTGGCAACTTTTCTTAAAGAATTTCTAAAAGATAAGTTTAAAAAATATAGTTTTTCTTTATGCTTATAACAACTGCTTTGAAATACTGTTTATCTGGTTTGTGGATTTACTTTATAATACTAGATAATGTATTTTAAAGCAGATTCCATAATATTGTTTATATTAGGTAACCCTTAATAGGCCAATATTTTCACCTTTAGATAAGCTCCATCCAGAACAATAAAAAATATTTATTAACTTAGTTTGTTTTTATAAATAGCAATAGGGTCTTTCCATCTTAAATCGACCAAGCAAAAAGGGATAAGTCGATATTTTTCAACGAATTTTTGCAGTTTCTCTATCGAAATCGATGAGACCCCTATTTTTTATTTTTGCTTAAATTTATTTTATTTACTCGTAGGAAGTTTTTAAAAAATGGATTTTTCTCTTTTTACGAGTGACATTTTTTCTTGAAAATGCGATAACTTGGCAAAAAATGTTTCGATCGTTGCAATTTTTTTTTAAATTGTAGGTAAATATTTACTACATACAAAAAATATATAAAAAATTAAGTGAATTTACACAATTTTTTTTAAATTGTTTTTTTCTAAAAAAGGAAAAAAAAATTGTCAAAAAGTTCTAAATTACTTGAATTTACTAGAAAATGGCATTTTCATTAAAAAAATAACTATTCCGAAACGACGAATTTAGCGAACTCGGGAATTTTGTTGTTGTTCCTATTAATAACTTCAAACTAAAAAATATTAAGTAAAAAAAAATGTGGCAATGTCAAAATTTTGACGTCAATTATGTTTTACCTTTTTAAGAAAAACAATAGGCTCACCAAAAATTATCTGTTTATTTTTTATTATGCAAACTACATATATTAATATTTTAATTCCAAAGTAGCATAAGAGCACGTTGGTTAAAACTGGTCCATATTATTGAGAATAGATGTGTTCGTGTAAGAAAATCATCTTTGGATTTTAAACTGGACCGAGTTTTTGCATATTAATTTTTTTGAAAACTGTTTCTTATTTTTTGTTATAATAAAACCTTGCCATGGATTAAATAAATGATGGTGAATATCTATTAAAAATATATTGCGTGACTTATATTATTGATATTATATTATATTAAATTTTATATTATATGTATTATATTATTATATTTTATAATTATACATATTTAATTTTTATAGGAATATGAGTTTTAATATTTTAACTTATTTGACTTTATAATGGAAATAATTTAAATCATTTAAATAATTCAAATTTGAGGGATATTATACAAAATAAATATTGCATCGAGGAGTTCCTTTGCATAAATCCTATTAATTTTTTTTGTATTTTTGGAGTATTATTTAATTATGTCATTTAAATTTTTATTTAATACATGTATTAAGTGCACTTATAAAAATTAGATTTGTTAACACGAGTGTGTAGTTTGTTAATATTATTTTATAAAATTTTAACATAATTTTCTGTATAAAACCAGGGTTTGTAATTATTTTAACAAAGGAACATTTTTTACCGAAATAATTGTTAAGATAATATGCAATTTTGTAAGCATTTTATTAATATTTAAATTTTACTGATTATTTTTTGAATTATTTCGTTAAAAAAAGTAAACGTGATTTCAGGCAGCCAATCAAATCATTTCCCACTGACTTTTTTATCGTCATATATATATTGTTCTACCTACTTTTTTTAAAAACTTGATACATAATATAAATACTATCACATTTTATTATTTATTGTTATTTTACAAGAAGGGCACTTTATTTTAACGGCCACTTTATGACATTTGACAACTCTCAACTAACTTAAAACTAACTTCAGCCCGTGACTAAAAACGTGTTGCTAACTTCTGCCCTTGACGAAAATGCCAAAAAGCCACAACTTGTCAATGTGTATATAGTGTTGAATAATATTATCTATATATACAAAAGTATTAAATAGTTTCTCAACGCCAATATTTAAAAAGTTCATAATATAAACTTTTTAAATATTACGACCATTGTGACCTTTTAATTTTGCCGGAAGTAAACTAGATTTAACTTAATTTCGGGTGAAGACTCCACCCATAAATATTTTCTTTAATTTTACTGTGAAAAACTGCTGGATTTAAACGGTACATTTTCAAGGGATACATTTCCATTTACGCATAAAAATTTGACTTTTTAACCGGCGCGCAGGTAATACAGATTTCCAAGAATGGTTACTCTATTGTTTTATAGATGTCGCTCTATACAAATACTAAATAAATAATATTTAAATCATTTTTTGATAATAATAAGTATTAGTCGTAGAAAAAGTTTAGTATGAAACTTGTTGATAAACTTTTCTAGACATTCATTTAATTAAATTATTATTATTATTTATTTATTTTTATCTTTTGTGTTTGGTCTGTGCGGATTCCTATGTTTGGTTTTATGTGGTTGTAGGATGTCCCTCTCTTTCAAAGTTCTCTTTCAGAAAATAAATTGTCGTTTAAGGTTTTGTTACTTTTGTTGCTCGATCTATTAAATTAAATTATTATTATCAGTTATAAATTTTAAGTTTTTTATACGTTTAACTCACTTCATTAATCTCTTATTTTGGAAGATTTTTTTTTAAATAAACAGGACCTCGCAGGCCTTAGAACTGAGTTCAAACATGATTTATCGTATTTTATTTCCTTTTTAATACTTTCCTCATAAATACAACACCTCAAAAGTTCTTGGGTTACTTAATTAATAAGCTTAATTTACCGTAAGTATGTATTTCATTTATTTGTCGTAATTTAATAAACATTTGATGTGGTTTTATATTTAATTTTATCCGTTGGGGTGTCACTTTAACAGATTCTTTGCTGGGGTGGGGCTTACAGTCTATATCTATTTAAGTTAACCAATCACAAAACAATTTCTAATAAAATTTATACTGGTAAAACATTACTATGGATAATTTTATTGTTTTAAATACATTTTCCTATTTTCACCTTTAAAACGCGTACGTGTTTTCATGACATTAAGTGTTTTTATAAATACACATTGACAAGCTGTAACTGGCCTTTTAGTCACAGGCTGAAGTTAGCAGTGGCTTTCGTACAATTATTGTCAAATGTCAAACAATCGTTAATATAAAGTGCCCTTCTTGTGAAATAATACTGAATGTGAAATTTTTTTTCCAATATCTATACAAAAAAACAAAATTATTAAATGGTTTCTTGACGCCAATCGCCAAAATTTTAAATGGACGTTTGTACTGACCTTTTTATTTCGCCGGTAAAGTAATTTTGGCGAATAAAGCATTAAAAAGTTCAGATGAAGTACCTATTAAACATCCTCTTTACTTTAACTGTGATAAACTGCTTCAATAACGGATTTTAAAATTTCCATTTTGAGCGCCGGTAAAACAGATTCCTAACATCAATTTGGCTACTCCATTTTTGTATAGATGTCCCTTTATATTATTATATATTTTTTCCTAATATTATTTGTCGTATAAAGAGTATAATATGCAAACTTTACACATAATATTTAATTTTATAATCGAATTTAACATTCTGAATAATTTGATTTTGACAGATTTGACGTATCATGACGTTTTGCCGTATTTTATTGTAACATTTTGTGAAACGTATTTAATAAAAAAACTTTTTATTCACGCAAATGCATGCTACACTTTTTAAACTTTTAATATTAAACTTCCTCTCGTCTTTAGGGACTGCGACTGCATTTCCATAAAATTGCTTTCGACTTAACCAAGTAAAAGCCTTTTTAAATTATTGCAGTTAAGTGCAGCTGCTTATTTAAAATGGCTTTACTTCCTAAACATGTAATTGTATAATTTTTAAGATAAAAGCATTTTGCAAAATTGTTTGCAAACATTGAGATTGGGTATCAAGAAATAAATTAATTGAGTTTACCTACTCGTAAATATTGGTATATCAAGTTTGATTAACGCCATTTTAGTCACGAATTTTAATAAAGCATGAGCGAGTGTTTAATAAAATGGGCATCTAGAAAATAAACGAGTTGCATACTATACTTTTTCTACGACAAACATTATTGGGAATAAAAAATATTTTTTATCACAGCTGTTTTCAAAATGGCTATGTTAGTTATAGAGTCATTCCAAATAAAAACACCAAATGGGGTGCGCTGCGTGATTTTTTATTTTGATGAAAAAATTTGAGGATGATCTTTTAGGTGTCAAATATGAAAATCCGTTGCCGTTTAAATTTTTTGTTGCTTTACTTTTATTTGGCACCCCTTAGAAGTCTGAAATAGTGTCAATTTCTTAATCTCTTATAGTGGGCCAGAACTTTTTTTCTGTGACAAATATTGAAATAATTTTAATTTTGTTTTACTGTCCAGTAAGTGTGTTTTCGATATAAATTATTATTATCCAATTAGTTAATCTCATAAAAGAATGGTAAACCACTAAAGATTCATGATAATTTGCCAATTTTTGTGATTTTTGTCTGGCTCCTGTGCATATTCTACTGAATTTAGAAGGTTCATTTTTTTCAGGTATAAAGTACTTATACAATAGAAAACGTAACTATTATTTTAAGTTTCTAGACTATCAATTTCTTTATTAAAAAAATTATTGAAAATTGATAATTCTCAAAATTAGCCAATTTTGCCCTCAGAAATCATTATGTTGAGGAAAAAATAAAAATCTGAAACTTTCAGGAAATGTAGTCCCCACCTTCATCTTTTCAGTCCAGTTAGTCTTGTTTTGTTATTTTTATTCCTTTAAAAGATATATTATTTTTTTTAATGCCCGTTTAGTAGCGATATTGTTAATTTTATTTTTAATTTAAAATTTAGATGTCTTTCATGTTTGGTGGAGAAGTGTCAGAACTGTCAAAAATATTTCATAAATATTATTTGTGCGTATTTTTTCGGTAAATTTTGTATATAACATAATATGTCATATTATGTTATAAATAAAACTTTTAAAATCACCAAAGGAATACCTCAAATAATAATTATGAAATATTTTTGACAGTTCTGATATTTTTGGTAGTTATGTTATATTTTATGTATTGAAAAATCATATATATATGATTATATGTATATTATATACATTATAATGAAGTATTTAATTGACTAATTGGTGTTTAAAGAAGATAAAAAATATATTCAAGATCCTTATGGTTTATATCGTTAAGTATAATAAGTGAAATTAATAAAGAGTTAATTTAAACGTATAAAAAATGCGTTAAGCAGTTTTTTGTCGGTTTCTTTCACAATTTAAACCAAGTTAGTCTTGTTCTATTATTTTGATCCCTTTAGTAAGGCACTGAATAGGTTATATATATGTTTTTTAAAGGTTTGTGTTGGAAAAAAATTTACATAATCTGTAAATTCTTTAAATTTTAGTTTTTAGGTAACTGGTTAAAATTAAACATGTTATAATAAAGGGGTTTATTTAGAATATTTTTTGGTTTTTGCTTATTTTTAACAATTTAAAACTTCTCAGAACTTAAATATTTTCTATAAGAAAGAGGTACAAAATTATGATATGTCCTTGCATTTTTAATTGCAATTAAATTCATGAATCTCGAACACTCCGTCATTTATTACACTGCAAACTTTTTGAAATCACAATTTAAATACGCACAAATAAAATTTATGAAATATTTTTGACAGTTCTGACATTTCTCTAACAAACATGAATTGACAAAGTCAAAGCCATCTAAATTTTAAATTATAAATAAAACTAACAATATCGCTACTAAACGGGCATTAAAAAAATTAATATATCTTTTAAAGGAATAAAAATAACAAAACAAGACTAACTGGACTGAAAAGATGAAGGTGGGGACTACATTTCCTGAAAGTTTCAGATTTTTATTTTTTCCTCAACATAATGATTTCTGAGGGCAAAATTGGCTAATTTTGAGAATTATCAATTTTCAATAATTTTTTTAATAAAGAAATTGATAGTCTAGAAACTTAAAATGTTAGTTACGTTTTCTATTGTATAAGTACTTTATACCTGAAAAAAATGAACCTTCTAAATTCAGTAGAATAGGCACAGGAGCCAGACAAAAATCACAAAAATTGGCAAATTATCATGAATCTTTAGTGGTTTACCATTCTTTTATGAGATTAACTAATTGGATAATAATAATTTATATCGAAAACACACTTACTGGACAGTAAAACAAAATTAAAATTATTTCAATATTTGTCACAGAAAAAAGTTCTGGCCCACTATAAGAGAGTAAGAAATTGACACTATTTCAGACTTCTAAGGGGTGCCAAATAAAAGTAAAGCAACAAAAAATTAAAACGGCAACGGATTTTTATATTTGACACCTAAAAGATCATCCTCAAATTTTTTCATCAAAATAAAAAATCATGCAGCGCACTTTTAAATTCATTTTTGGTGTTTTCATTTGGATTCTATATAGAATTTTTTTATAAAAATCGAAACCGTTTAAATCCGATATAGAAGCAGTTTTTACAGTAAAAGTGGGAAGGATGTAATATGAGTATACTCTTCCTAAAATTCTTAATGCTTTATTGGCAAATATCAGTGTCAGTACATTTAAAAGTTCAGTACAAATATGCATATAAACCTTTTAAGAATTGGCGTAAAGAAAATGTTAAATAATTTTTTTATTTTGTATTGAGATAATAAATCATTTTCACATTTAATATTGTTTTATAAAAAGAGCAGTTTACTTTGACGATTGTATGACCTTTAAAAGGCCTATTATGCATATGTATATGGTTAATGTTTTCATGACACTATAGTGATCTTTTAAATAGACACTGTGGCTTTATGGCACTTTAGTCACGGGATAAAGTTAGCAACAGGTTTTTTGTCACAGGCTAAAGTTAGTTTTAAGTTAGTTAACAGTTGTCAAATGTCATACAATCGTTAAAATAAAGTGCAATTTTTGTAAAATAATACTAAATGTAAATAGTTATTTGTTTTAAAAGTGTTGAAAAGCGACTTTTTCATGCGAGTGTTTAAGTTGCCCACGAGGCCGTTAGGCCGAGTGTGCATTAACACGAGCTTGAAGAAAGCTTTTCTCACAAGTAAAACACAATGTTTTTTCTCCGACCGAATAAAAAACAAAATAACCTAAAAACGTGTTTGGCAGCTGTTAAAATTCTTTCATCTTATTCTTTAAATTTTTAAGGTATAAGTTACTAAAAATCAGTAAACGTACCTACTCAATTTAAATAAAGGCACTAAAAAATAAAATAAAATTTATTATACAAAAACTATTAATGATATTTAGACATACATATACAAATACAATACAAAATTTGAAACGAATGTCAAACGATTCTGTCAATTTCTTTTCACACAGACCTGTCACTTTTCACACAGAAATGTCAGTTTACATTCGTGTTTTGCCTTGCCAATGAAAAGATTCATTTTCTAAGCAATGATGCCAATATGAATAGTGACTTTAACATAGTGGTCGTAAAAAAAATTATTTTAATATCCCAATAAAAAAATTCAAAAGTAGGTATTAATAGTTAAATAGTTCTTGACGCCAATATTTGAAAAGATTATATAAAAGTTTGTACTGACCTTTTGATTTAGCCGTACTGGTGCAGTTCTAGATTTAACTGATAAAGCGTTAAATATTTTGCGTACAGGTCCCATAAAACATTCCCTTTTCTTTTACTGTGATAAACTGCTTCTATATTAAATTTTATTAAATACAACTGTCACTTTTTGTACCTTTAACATTTCCCGTGTAAGAATTTATAATATTTTGTGATAAAGTTTTGCAATTATAAAATAAATCAAAGGATAAAATATTTTCTTAAAATAATCTTATTTTGAAGTTATTTTAATATCAATAATTGTTTAATTAAAATAGTAAAGGGCAATGTTAATGATGAAAATTGGGTCAAAAATGTTTATTGGAATGGTTACTTTATTTTATTGTAGATGTCGCCTTAAAAAATATTTAATTTAAATCATTTTTTAGATAATATTAAGTATTTGTCGTCTATCAAACTTGACACATAATATATTATTATTTGATGTTCGGTTCTCTTGATTATATTTTATCGCCCATCATATTTTGTAACACCTGTAACCAATATCTAAAAAACAAATTTTTCATGTAATAATCTTATTTAAATATTTAATATTAACATACTTCATATCAAGTATAAAATTAATTATTTGCCAAAACAAGCAAACATTATAAATTAAAATAAGTAAAATAAATTTCGTAGTTCTGCAAATCAGAGAAAAATTCATTAAAATAAATATGTTAGCCGTTTGTGGGTGATTTGTAAGGCTAGCCATTGAAACAACTTCTTTCTTATTCGTTTGGAGGCGGTAAAATTTAACGTTACGATAGTTGAGGATGGAAGTAATATTGTCTGTACAAAGTGCTTTTCAAGTCGATCAAACAGAACTCGATTTTTGATAATAAGTTTAAACCATTGTGGTGGAATTAAATGAACTATATAATAAAACTTTAAACCTATTTTCCGTTCATACATTTTTATTGGTAAACCAAAGATTTGTTGCATATATTTAATGAGCGTCAATTTTTCCCTTTTAATTCTTGACATGTTAAGAGATTCCTAACACATGCTTAACTTTTATTTTGACCCTATACAAAATAGTTCACCATTTGTTAAAAGAGTTAGTCTTTCTAACTGAGTAGGTTGTTTTTCTGTAGATAATTATTTGCTTGGGTAAAGTAGACAGTTATCGGACACTTTATAGTTATTGGACGATTAACATTAATACTGTAAAAACAAAAGTTCTATAAATAGTTACCTTAAAGTCAAATCGTTATATGAGGCTGTATACAATTATAACTATCTCAGTCGGTAATAATAAAGAACTACTTTATTTTGGGTCCAATATGGGACAAAAAAGTTCGCACGTTACTTTGGTGGTAAGATTTTTGTTTTTTTTATTAAGAGCAGGGCTGTGTTTAAATTACAATAAAAAATATTTCTAAAAAGTGATCATTGTGTGGTATAAATGTGTTCCTCGTGGTTTAAACATTATCACTTTAATGCGTTTTAATTTAAATTCTAAAAACAAACAGTAAAATGGCCAGTGTCCAATTACTGGTTGGTTAAAGATGTAAATTTCTATTATTGGACACATGTCCAATATCATACTCTATTTGTATCCCGGACATTTACCAGCCAATTCTTATGTAAAATTGTCCTCTGAATCCGAAAAGACGGTCAAAAACTATAAAAGTTTTTGAGATATAGTCAATTCCATATTATATGTAAAATTGATTATATTTCAAAAACTGTCCTACTTTTATAACTTTTGATGACATTTTCGGATTCAGCGAATAATATTTCATATGAATTGACTGCTATATATCCTGGAAACAAATTGCTGTTGACGAGAAATATTTGTGGCTGCTTTTTCGCTATGACATTTTTGACTAATTCATTTTTAGAAAGTAAGTAATATAGTAATTTCTTCGTCACAGGACATCTTGAAGAATAACAGTGATTTTATTTCTACCCTAATGTGTTTTTTGTACGTGTTTAGTGTTTAGTGTTATTTTTTTCTTTTTTAAGGACTGGAATTTTTATATCAGTTTTAAACTGCCTTCCAGCTCCTTTTTATTGTCATTAAATAATTATATAGCTGAATTTGTATTTTATTTTTTTTTGTAATTATATAGCTGAATTTATATATTCTTTTTTTTGTATTTGACAATAAATAAACCATTTATTATTATTATTATTATTATTATTTAAATACAGTGCATGATAAAAAACATAAAAAACTAATGGCAACAAAATTAATAAATTCGAAAAATACTTAACATACCACCCGAAAAAATATTAGATATATATATATAAATCATCCTGTTCCGGCCTAAACATTATAAATGCTTCACAAACTAGAGATACCACACTTAATGATATTTGCAACAAACTATTTCAGAAGTCAGACCAAGGAATTAGTAGTTAGATACCTTCAGAATCCAGAAAAGGGATGAGGAATCCGAGAAAGAAATATATGAATTATATGATATTTACAAAAACGAAAAAAAAAATTACCTAAAACACAATTTGTCTTTAAAAAATATTTAACAATTTATATTATTTGATGTAAAGTTGTTATGTTTATATAAAAAGTGTCCAATAACTATTTGGTTTACCCTACCTTAAGTCAATCAATAATATTATATTGTGCAACTAGTGGGAGAAAAAAAAGATCGTGGAGTGTGCCGTTTATTATATATTATTATATTATATTATATTATTTATATATATATTTTATTTAACTAGCACAGGAAATTTAAAGCCAATTTCATTTCATATTTTATCTGACATCTGTCATGCAGTTTTACTTACTTTTTCAATTTTAACTTAAACCTTAGCCAGTGGGCGAAGTAAAATTTCGTCCACCGGTTAAGTTAAAAAATTATAGAAATAATATTTTTGCTATGTAATTGCCTAATTTAGGTTAATTATATCAGCAATCCACAATTTTTAAAGGAAATTTAAAGCCAATTTCATTTCATATTTTATCTGACATCTGTCATGCAGTTTTACTTACTTTTTCAATTTTAACTTAAACCTTAGCCAGTGGGCGAAGTAAAATTTCGTCCACCGGTTAAGTTAAAAAATTATAGAAATAATATTTTTGCTATGTAATTGCCTAATTTAGGTTAATTATATCAGCAATCCACAATTTTTACTTAAAGGATATGCTCATTAAGTACATTAATTAACATGGACTATTGATCTATTTAATTAAAAGCGGTTTCAATAATAATAAGCAATTGCCCGGTAATTATTGCAATCAATTAATATTAGCTGAATAATATATACGTAATATATAACTTACTTGTAAACAATCTGGCCTAAGGATTCAATTCAAACTGATCCTTGTAAGCAAGAGCGTAATTTACATAAAATGTAATTCTCGCATTAGGTACCTACTAGAAACAATCTACACACCAGGCAGAAATTGGCATCAATTTAATTTTGATTTACTCGCAAACTTGATTTTTTTTAAATGTATGTCTTTAGTACCCACGGTATGGTAGACATTTTTATTTTGATTTTTATTTCACCATAAACAGGGTGCAAAAGTTTTTTACTGATCTTGTGACACCCTGTGTTTCAGCATTAACAGCTTATGTCATAACGTAGTCCTATCTTTTCTATACATTTTGTTTTTTTCTTCACATTCTTAAATTAAAATCAAAATTAAATCGTTACTGAAGAGTCAACCTACAGTGAGTGTACGAGGTGTGTTCAGAAAATATCGTGAATTTTAGTTTTTTGAAACAAATATTTGTTTATTCGTCTACATTAATGTTGTCGCCTTCAAAAAAGTCCCCATTGGATATTATGCACATGTGCCAGCTCTTCTTCCAATACTCGAAACACTTCTAAAACTTGATCTTTGGGATAGCCTTTAGTTCTTTCAGCGATGCGCTTTTAATGTCATCTATGCTTGCAAACGACGCGTCGGCCCTTTAAGGTTCTCTTTATTTTTGGAAATAGGAAAAAGTCAGACAGAGGCATGTCTGGCGAATATGGAGGCTGGGGCATCATTACAGTATTGTTTTTGGTCAAAAATGTTGTTCAAAATTTAACAATTTTAGAACAAATTTTGCTGCCACGCGTTTCATACACAAAACATTCGAAAAAATTTCAATGGATAAGCCAATCGATATACCAACATCATCAGCGACTTCTCTGATGGTTTATAACCATTTCTTCCACTTTTTCCATGTTTTTATCGGTTGTTAATGTGCTTGTGCGTTTGGGGCTTTCGTCATCTTCAACGTCTTCACGGCCATCTTGGTAACTCTTATACCACTTGTAAACTCTTGTTTTACTTATAGCAGACTCACTATAGGCCTTTGTTAACATTTCACAGAATTTATTTCATTTTTTAAGCAAAATTGGATACAAATTCTTTGATCCATTTCTTTTAACGAACGAAAAATCGCCGAGCTCATAAAACACGTCTAACCTTAGCGGCTGCCACAGACAAAGTAAACAATGAAATCAGCTAAAGTTTTTATCATACTTCGGGGGCATGTATACCAACATAATAAAGAAAATTTTATGACAACCGGACCCTCCGAACCCGCGAAATTTAACAATTCCCGTTATTTTCTGAACACACCTCCTATATTAATTATTACATAAAAATGATTTAAATTTAATAGTTATTTATGAAACAATAGAGTAATCAACTTGGGAATCTGTATTACCGGTGCGCCAATTTTTATTTGTAAATCGAAATGTATGCCTTAAAAATGGACCGTTTTATTCGATATAGAAGCAGTTTTTTACTGTGAAAGTAAAAAAAATGTTTTATTGGCACTAAATTTAGTTTACTGGCTAAATTAAAAAGTCAATACAATGTTCTTATAAACTTTTCAAATATTTAATACTTTTGTATTTTTGTATTAGGATAATAAAAAAATTTAATTTAGTATTATTTTACTAAAATAACACTTTATTTTAACGTTTATATGACATTTGACAACTGTCAACTAACTTAAAACTAACTTCAACCTGTTGCCTACTTTAGCCCCTGACTAAAAGGCCATAAAGCCACAATTTGTTAATGTTTATTTAAAAGATCACTTAGTGTCATGTATAATGGGTGTTTTAAAAGTGGAATTAAAAAAATTAATTTATTCATTGCACGCAACTCAAATCCCTTTAGACCACATTATAAAGGATTTTTGTTAGTTTGATAGAATTTTAAACATGAATAAAATAAATACTTAAATACAAGTTAAGTAAATTTTGGGTTGTTATAAAAAACATTTATTTATATTCAAATTTATTCTTATAACGGTCCAATTTTACAAATAAAACAAATGGTTCAACATAATAATTTTTACCAATGTCGAAAATGAGTTTTTATTTAACGCAAAATTTAAATTTTTCAACTATATTTTATTTTCGTTTACGATACACTGTAAAATATAGGATTTTTTAGATTAAAAATATTAATTTTATTGAAAATATTTACTTAAATAAAGTTAATTTAATTTGATTAAGAACAAATTTTTTGTAATAAAAATGTTTAATTTCGGTCGGTTAAATTAAAAAAGTCCATTAAAATAGAATTTAAAAATTTAAAAAAAAAAACAGCAGTTTTCAAAATATTTGGTAAAAACTAAAAACCTTTCTAAACCAAAAACCGTTATACCATTTTTATTTCTAAGAATTTTAAAAGAGTAAGTTTTCCATGTAAACATACACATTTATTAATATTTTTATTCATTTTTAATTTTTTTCGCCTACTAGATTTTGAGTTGGTTTTTGCTATGCATGGCCGCCATATTGAGATTATACAGATGGGAAAAAAATTAAGAAATCCAACGATGTATCAAACTACATACGTTATGGCGGCCATTATAAAAACAAAAGATGGGGATGGTAACTCAAAACTAAGTATTATTGGGTATATTTAAATATAAAACTTACTTTTTTTGAAATTACCAGGAAAAACCAGGTTTATAAATATTTTTATTTTTATTTTAAAATATTTTGAGACCCGCTGGCTTTCAATTTATAAATTTTATGTCAATAGACTTATTTTTACGGTTCCCGGTCACTTTCCCGAATGCAATTTCCCGACTGACCAATTTCCCGATAGACCATTTTCCCGACAAACCATTTTCCCGACGACGTTTTTCCCGACAGACTATGTTCACGACAAAAATCTTATTATCCAGTTAAGAAACGTTTTTCCCGATAGCCCTTTTCCCGAAAGATTATGTTCACGACAAAAGTTTTATTATCTAGTAAAGAAAAACATACCTGGTCAAAAATGATTTCGGTATCCGCTTGTTCCTTCTGGAATTCTGTAAGGGCCAATGGGGCGGGGTCGGTTGGGTTGGGTTGTTGGGTTTGGGTTGGTTTTGAAGCGGACGTTTGTTAAGGAAAAAAGATCTGCTTCTCGTCCTAAGATTGCGTCATTGGATGAAGTCACTCTGTTAAAATATATTGTGTCGTTTGTGGTAAAAATTATTTGTCTTAAAAATGACTTGTCGGGAAAATGGCTTGTCAGGAAAATGGCCTGTCGGGAAAACGACTTTCGGGAAAACGACTTTCGGGAAAATGGTGTCGGGAAAAATCTTGTCGGGAAAATGGTGTGTCGGGAAAATGGTCTGTCGGGAAATTGGTCTGTCGGGAAAATGACTTTCGGAAAAGTGACCGGTAATCTATTTTTACTGCTGACGAGAAAATATTGTTTTAATAAGATATAAAGCATTGAGTCTTCTGAATGAAGTTAATTTTATTTGGTTGAAGAAATCCTTTTTTACAGTGTTTAAAAAAATATTTTTTTATTTTAAAATTATAATAAAAGTTTAAGCAAACTCCTTTAAAGTTCAGATCTTACCTCCAAAACAGAACCTACTTTGTAGAATACAGAGGTTTCAGGTCAAAAGAATTTATCGCATTATCTGGTGTTCCGCAAGGATCTATTTTAGGTCCCCTACTTTTTAACCTTTTTGTCAACGATATACCTTCAGTTCTGAATATGCCCTGTTTAATGTACGCTGACGATCTAAAAATTTATAATAAAATTGAATCCCTTGATGATTGTATGTGTATCCAAAATAGCCTTCTAATTCTAAGTGAATGGTGCACTGCGAATAAGCTACCACTAAATGCACAAAAATGCAAAGTGATCTCTTAACTAAAAAAAAGACCTTAATATATTACAATTACATAATTGACAATACATATTTACATATACATATTTAGTCAGAGACACAACGTTTAGAGATCTAGGTGTTCTATTCGACTCCAGCCTTGGGTTTATTGATCATATTAATTGTGTGATTTTTTCGGCTTACAGAAATTTGGGTTTTTTATTTAGAAATTGCAAGGATTTTGACCAACCTTCGGTTTTATTTTTATTATTTAACGCCTTTGTTAAATCAAAATTAGACTATGCTGGCTGTATTTGGAGTCCGGGCTACCAAACCTATATAAAAAGGATCGAATGTGTTCAAAGAGATTTCCTTAAGTTTGTTTCTTTTAAAATAGATAAAATATATCCTCCTATTAGCATCACCAACTCTGAACTGCGCTCACGCCATAACATAATATCTACAGAATCCAAAAGGAACATTTCCTCAATAATATTTATCTTTAAAGTTGCTAATGGTTTAATTGACTGCCCTGAAATTCTAAAAATGCTAAACTTTCATGTACCACGAGTTTCTACTCGGAACTCTTATATGTTCCATAACCCTATTCCACGTACCAATATACTACGACAATCTCCGCTATTTTACGCCTGTAACAATTATAAACTAATTCAAAATTCAATAGATATTTTTAATTCATCAATAAATGAAGTAAAGCAAGCATTTTTGCAGCAATTGTGATGGTAGTATTTGTTATTGTTTTAATTTTTTTTCTTAGGGTATATTGTTACATTATTGGGATTATTTTGATATTTTTATATTATTGTTACTAGTCTTAAGTCTCATCTTGTAAATGGTATTTAACTGTTGGATGTAAATTAAATTAAATTAAATTAAATAAATAAATAAATAAATTATATATAGTTCTAAACATTACCTACATAAAAAATCTTTAATCCCAAAATGTACGAGGTTTTTGATTAATTGTAAACATTTGAGGATGTAGAAATAAAAACAGTAATGATCATTTTATGGTTTTTAATTTTTGAACAAGATTAAGAGAAAATATTTTTTTCTGAAAATTTTTGACATTTATTAAATAATAGTTTGAAGATTTAAGTTTAGCACTTTAATGATGTTTAAACAGAAATTTACAAAGTAAATTTTTTTTAAACCTATAACAATTGATAGTTTAAAACTATTTTAATTATAAAATGCAACTGTAAAACTTTATGTTTAAAAATACGCTGGTTTGGTGCAAGACTATCCTAAGTCCATTTTCAAGGAATTGGAGAGAAACACTTTTAAACATTTATATTTATTGTAACTAAATTGTTTTTTTGCGTCATTCTTTTAAAAATTGGAAGGTTTTACAAGAATGACGCAAAAAACAATTTAATTACAATAAATAGAAATGTTTAATAGTATTTTTCTCCAATTCTTTGAAAATGGACTTAGGATAGTCTTGCACCAAATTAGCGAATATTGATTTTTCGCACGAGCGAGCTTAAAAATAATAAAATAACTTAAGTATATAATTATGCTAAGAAAATATTTTAATCTTTGATTTTTTTTTACTATTAATACTGCAAAATATTATCACAAAGTATTAAAAATTCTTACACGGGAAATGTTAAAGGTACAAAAAGTGACAGTATTTATTGGAATTCCCGTAACAATTTCTTACATGGAAATCTACCAGCGTTAACATCTCAAATTTTTCTGTGAAAATCAAAATGTATCCCTTAAAAATAGACTACTCTCTAAAAGTGAAACAGTGAAATTTTCACTATTTCCGTCAGTGAATTATTATTCACTGTAAAATTAGTGTTTTTCAATATAAATTAGTGAAATTTTAACTTCTTCAAATTAGTGTTTTTTATTATCACTACTTTTCCGGAACTCTCGACATAAAATAGTGAAATTTTAACTTTTTTGAACTAAACCTATTTTACTAATTTGTACAGTAGGGTAATTCAAAAAAAGCCTTTTTTTAAAAATGAACCCGCACTGGCCTAAATTATAAAGATTACATTAAAACTAAAATATTGATACCAAAAAATCCAAATTCGATGAATATTTAGAGGTCGCTCAAATCAATTTTCGTATTTTTGCACATTCGAGCCGCGAAATTTTTACTGCACAAAATAGTAAATAACTCCGTTAGTTTTTAATCGATATTATTAAAAATTTAAGGGTTACCTAGTTTTTTAATACCCTCTGAGACAATGTATTGAACTTTACAGAAAAATATTTTTTTTCATGAAAAAAAATAATTTGTTAATAAAAACGTATCATCTTATAAAATAAGCAACAATTGGAATCGCACTATGATGGTACCGTAAAAAAACTAAGAAAATAACACTTAAATTATTTAGTATACAGAAAACCTGCCGAAAGAAATATTTTATTTGATTTATATAAAATATAACCTAAAAATAATTAAGTAATTTAGATTTTTTCCATTTTCAAACGATTTTATAAATAATTTATATCCGTTTTATTAATTATGACGTATTTTTATAATATTTCTTTATTTTTGATACCATATTTAATTAATTACACTAGGTAGTTATTAAATTAGGTCCTTTTTACAACTAAAATAAAATAACGTTAACTACAAAATTATTCACTCCATTAAGCAGAAATTTAAATTTTATTAAAATTATTCACATACAACAATTCTCAAATTTTGATACCAAAATTATTTGATTCTGTCTAGAAGTTGCTAAATTGACATACCACAATAATAATTATTATTCTTAAATTTTGATAGTAGGACCTACTACCAGGTAGTTGATAAATTATATAAATATAAATATATATATATATATACATTAGGGTGCTTCAAAAAAATTTTCGCTCTTACCCTCTCAAATGTTTTTATTTAATATAAAGAAAATCCTCACCAAATATGAGCGTTCCAGCTCAACTCTAAGAGGTCGCTGTTTTTATTTTAGTTTCCCATTGAATTAACATGGGAAAAAATTAATTTATGTTTGGAATTTTATACCTCTGTATCAAAGTAACTTATGGCAATGATCATTGCAGTTTCTTATATAAAATTAAACGCTCTACAAAAAATGTCTCTTATTATTTTTCGATAAATTAGTTTTTTTCTAGAGTTATTCGAGGTCAAAGTTTGATTAACAAATAAATTTTCTGTTTTTTTTTAATTTTATGGTATAATTAGCAGACGGGAGGTGAAAGGGGGCAAAACAAGGCAGCGGGGGGGGGGGGGCAAAATGGGGTGCCCCATGTTAATCAAACTTCCACCTCAAGTCTACTAATTTTACCAAAAAATTAAAAAAAAAAACAGAAAATTTGATGTTAATCAAACTTTGACCTCGAATAACTCTAGAAGAAATCAATTTATCGAAAAATAAAGAGACCCTTTTTGTAGAGCGTTAAATTTTATATAAGAAACTACAATAATCATTGCCATAAGTTACTTTGATACAGAGGTATAAAATTCCAAATATAAAATTATTTTTTCCCATGTTAATTCAATGGGAAACTAAAATAAAAACATCGACCTCTTAGAGTTGAGCTGGAACGCTCATATTTGGTGAGGATTTTCTTTATATTAAATAAAAACATTTGAGAGGGTAAGAGCGAAAATTTTTTTGAAGCACCCTAATGTATATATATATATATATATATATTTATATTTATATAATTTATCAACTACCTGGTAGTAGGTCCTACTATCAAAATTTAAGAATAATAATTATTATTGTGGTATGTCAATTTAGCAACTTCTAGACAGAATCAAATAATTTTGGTATCAAAATTTGAGAATTGTTGTATGTGAATAATTTTAATAAAATTTAAATTTTTGCTTAATGGAGTGAATAATTTTGTAGTTAACGTTATTTTATTTTAGTTGTAAAAAGGACCTAATTTAATAACTACCTAGTGTAATTAATTAAATATGGTATCAAAAATAAAGAAATATTATAAAAATACGTCATAATTAATAAAACGGATATAAATTATTTATAAAATCGTTTGAAAATGGAAAAAATCTAAATTACTTAATTATTTTTAGGTTATATTTTATATAAATCAAATAAAATATTTCTTTCGGCAGGTTTTCTGTATACTAAATAATTTAAGTGTTATTTTCTTAGTTTTTTTACGGTACCATCATAGTGCGATTCCAATTGTTGCTTATTTTATAAGATGATACGTTTTTATTAATAAATTATTTTTTTTCATGAAAAAAAAATATTTTTCTGTAAAGTTCAATACATTGTCTCAGAGGGTATTAAAAAACTAGGTAACCCTTAAATTTTTAATAATATCGATTAAAAACTAACGAAGTTATTTACTATTTTGTGCAGTAAAAATTTCGCGGCTCGAATGTGCAAAAATACGAAAATTGATTTGAGCGACCTCTAAATATTCATCGAATTTGGATTTTTTGGTATCAATATTTTAGTTTTAATGTAATCTTTATAATTTAGGCCAGTGCGGGTTCATTTTTAAAAAAAGGCTTTTTTGAATCACCCTATTGTACAGTGAAGAAATCGCTACATGAAAAAGTGAGTATTCACTAATTGCTAGTGGTATACTTATCACTGCGGCAAATAGTTAATATGCACTGTCAATCAGTGAAAATCCACTGTTTCATTTTTAGAGAGTAACAATCGATATAGAAGCAATTTTCCACCGTAATGGGCTCTGTACGAAAAATGTAAAAATGTTAATTTTTAAATGTAAAGTTATAAATTTTGTGTTAAAAATGTATCAATTTAAAATTGTTAAAAATAAAAATGTTTGGTTTAAATTTGTAAATATGTAGTCATTAAAATGATAGTCGATAAATTTTTAATCAAAAAATTACTACTTTGAAATTTAAAACTAACATTTAAATATTATGTTAACATTTTTGTATTAAAAATGTACATATATGTCATTTAAATGATAGTCGATATATATATATATATATATCGACTATCATTTAAATGACCTTACAAATTTAAACCGATAATTATGTAAAATAAAATATTGAAACTACAATTATTTTTAAATAAATATTTTTACTTTTACAGTTGCATTTTATATTAAAATATTTTTGATTTTAAATTGTTTTGAGTAAAAAAAATTACTTTTTATATGTGTTTTTATTTTAAATGTTTTGATGCTATTTTTTAATACCAACAAATTTACCAATTTAATCTAAATAATTTTATATAATATTTATTTAAGGTTTACAAAATTCTGACCAATAAATTATACTTGAGAAATTATTTTTATTAAAAAATAGAAATATATCTATATAAATATATGTATATAGTTAATTTTTTTGCAAATTTGATTGTAAATAATATTGTTTAATACAAGTAAATTTTGTCTTTTAAAACATAATTGCTGAAAATATATTAAATTTATAAATGTTCTTAAGTAGGTACAATTGAATCTAAACTTTTAAACTAATAGAATTTTAAATTAAAAAATTATTTTTTAATCTTTACCTTTTTTAATTTTAAGTTTTTATTTTGATAACATTCACCTATTCTTTTTGTTTATTTATAATTAAGTTAGCCTATAAATACTGAACAGAAAATTTTATGCATTTTATGCGCTTTAACTAGGTTTTTATTTGAAGTAAATATCTTTAAAAAACAGTTTTACGCAAACATCTGTAAAATGCAAAATAGGCTGACGCGTCAGCCTATTTTGCATGACGCACCAATACAAAATGAGTGGTTATAAAAAACTGAATACCTAAAAAAATAATCAATAAGTGATTTCAACTCTCTAAGGTAAAGAAATAAATAAAATTTGTCTGTAATCATCATTGATTGATTTAAAATGAAATAAGCCAAAATTAAAATTAAAATTTCAAAACCTTATAAGAAACATATTTGTTTAAGAAAATATACCATTTTTACTAATATAAATTTGTTAGATTTTAGTGAGATAGTTTAATACAAAATTATAAAAAAAATTATTGCGCGATAACATAAGTTTGTTTTATAGGTAGGAACATAGTTTTAATATTAAAAAGTAAATATATATATATACTCACATAAACTTCGATAAACATCCCACAAACTTAACAAACCAACTTGCAAAGTTTACCTTATCAACCAATAAATATTAAGTTTTGTCAAGAATGTATTTTAACACAAAAAAGTTTCGAAACTTGCGACAAGTTAACAATTTAAACACACCGCCAACTTTGTGAGCGCTCGCTCTATCCGGTAGCGTCGACTTTGCTGGTTTGCCATTAAACGCGGCGTGTTAGCGATAGGTATCCCGACTTCTTGTCGGCGCGTTTGATGTTAGCAGTCCTCCGCTCTTGATATTATCCTCTAGCGAGGCGCATGCGTGGTCAGGATTCGCGGATTTGCGAAAAAACTGACCAATGTCATTAACGAGAGGATAATGAGGCTAGAAGATGTAGGCATAATATGCCTGGCATATATGCCTATAACTAAGAGAGAGTACAAACATGAAAGAGCAATCTAAATATGTTAGGAAAATCATTCATGTATATACGTTGCATTTTTTCTACTGTTATAATAAAATATTTTATTATAACAGTAAAAAAATGCAACGTACATACATGAATGATTTTCCTGACATAGGTAGATTTTTCTTTCATTTAGTAGAAAAAATGTTTATTTTATATGTTTTAGAGACTTTTAGGATAGAGGAAAGTCGCCTAATTTAAAGTGGGCGCCCAATTTCGGATAGTGGTGTATCTTTGAATCTAATCAAATCATTAAACGGAAATTGACTCTAATGAAATCTAAAAAGTCCAAGCAAGCATATCCAGTGTTATTTAGATGATACTAATCACTCTCCATTAGATGGCAGTGGTAAACATCGTAACCACGTTTCGTAGTTAATAATATTTAAAATTGGTAAAAAGTGAGATTAACCATTATTAAAGTATAGTATTACTCAAAAGTATGCGCATTATTCACTGGAATGATTTAAATCTCTATTCTGGCGATGCAAACCTTCTTCGTGAATAATAGCCTGCATTATGTCTCGTATAATAATATACCATTTAATAATATGTGGATCTTCTAGATAATATATTATTGTAAAAAGAAAATTGGTCCCTCTTTCTGAAATCTCGCCATTTGTGGTTAAGTCACAATATTGTATTGCGATATGAATTGATAAGTAAATATATTTTCAGTAAGCCATCCAACTGTCAGGAATACCAAAATGTATTATTAAAAATACAAATATAAATTTTTGATGAACTTTTTTTCCAAAATGTAATTGAACTTAAAAATTATGATATTTTAAAAATTACGTTTTTACCTTAAGGTTAATACGAGGTGTGTTCAGAAAATATCGGGAATTTTCGTTTTTTGAAACAAATATTTATTTATTCGTCTACATTAATGTTGTCGCTTTCAAAATAGTCCCCATTGGATATTATGCACATGTGCCAGCTCTTCTTCCAATACTCGAAACACTTTTAAAACTCGATCTTTGGGATAGCCTTTAGTTCTTTCAGCGATGCGCTTTTAATGTTATCTATGCTTGCACAACGACGGCCCTTTAAGGTTCTCTTTATTATTGGGAATAGGAAAAAGTCAGACAGGGGCATGTCCGGCGAATATGGAGGGTGGGACATCATTACAATATTGTTTTTGGCCAAAAATTGTGTTCAAAATTTAACAATTTTAGAACAAATTTTGCTGCCACGCTTTTCATACCCAAAACATTCGAAAAAATTTCATGGGATGAGCCAATCGATATACCAACATCATCAGCGACTTCTCTGATGGTTTATAACCATTTCTTCCACTTTTTCCATGTATTTATCGGTTGTTAATGTGCTTGTGCATTCAGGGCGTTCGTCATCTTCAACGTCTTCACGGCCATCTTGGAAACTCTTATACCACTTGTAAACTCTTGTTTTACTTATAGCAGACTCACATAGGCCTTTGTTAACATTTCACAGAATTTGTTTCATTTTTTAAGCAAAATTGGATACGAATTCTTTGATCCATTTCTTTTAACGAACGAAAAATCGCCGAGCTCATAACACGTCTAACCTTAGCGGCTGCCACAGACAAAGTAAAAAATGAAAACAGCTAAAGTTTTTATCATACTTCGGGGGCATGTATACCAACATAATAAAGAAAATTTTATGACAACCGGACCCTCCGAACCCGCGAAATTTAACAATTCCCGTTATTTTCTGAACACACCTATTACAGTATGTATACATTGTATATTTAAAACGCATTTTTAAATTGTGAAAACGAAGGCTTTTCTTTTAAAAAACCAAAAGCCTATTTAAATTAAAAAGGGTGTTTAAATTAACAAACAAGATTATTAAAGTACAAAGTAAACTTTTCATTATAAAAAGTTTTAAAAACTATCAGAACTTAACTTACTAGAACAGTCAATTGGATTTACTTTCTTGGTTAAAAACTTTAAAAAATAAAAATTGTTTGGAACTTCTATATAAGTTTTATAAAAGTTTCAAGTTCTTTAATTAAAAATATTGAGCCTGCTACAGAATATATAGGAAACAGGATAAAATCAAATAATGGATAATCTATTTATGTAAAAATAAATAAGTAAAATTAAAAACAGACAAATTGACATTATGGCGGTTAAATAAATTCATAAAAAAATTTTAACCTGCATCGGAAATCCCAGCCAGGATTAATATAATATATTATTATACAGGGTGTCCCAGAACACGCGCACTACCTTAATTTTGTATGATTTACAGAACCCAGAAAATTAAAAAAAAAATCTACCTCAATTTTTCCAAATCTATAAAAGATAGAAATAATTAAGGTAAACTTTCTAAATAAGGACCTACTGGCAGAAAATTAAAGTTACGTGGTGGGACTTTGCACTATGCATCAAACATCAAAGTCCCACCACGTGACTACGTATTTCGGGTAATGTATCTGTCAACGAAAGAAATCATATTTATTTGTTTAACGCTTATGTTTGAGAGCTACAAATTAATAAATCTTTTTTATTATCACAATAACAATTGTTGGTTTAAGAATGTAGAAATATAAATACTGCATTTAATGAAATTGTTAAGTGTATGGAGCCAAATAAGTTATATTTTTGATTATTTGGTTTTTTAAATAAAAATGGTTTGACTATTAATTAAATTAAAGCTTCTAACGACAAAACTTATGCATACCTACGTTAAATTAGATTATTATAAAACAAACAATTTTTAGAGAAACATGCAATATGAAAATATTTAATTCTCTCATAACATGTGGTTTATTACAATTTTAAATGTTTTAAAGATTTTTTGATGTAAAACGAATTCAGTGGAAGCTACTTGTATCGACAAAACTTATTGTAGGTGTACTTTAAGCTGGATTAGAAAAACTACCACAATATTTTAGAAGAAATTGTTAGGTAAAAATATAAGACACTTCTGTGGGATTTATTTAAAATTTAAAATTCTGTCGAAGCTTTTATAGGTACTTGTATTAAAAATATGGGTACATTTGCGCTGACAGTATAAACTGTAAGAAACTTTAAGAAGGTTAGCTATAAATTTCCAAAAACATAGATGTAAAAACAAGAGCCAATTACTTTTCTTATTATAATTACAATATTATATTGCGTATTGGTTAATTTTAAACAACTGTCCTTTAAAAATAAGCATAGTACGGGAGATCTGAAATATAAAACCATTATGTGCAAAAAAATGTCTACTGTCTGTTTACATCAATCCCACATTTGGATTGTGCATTTGCTACTTTTTTTTAATAATTAAATTGCCATTTTACATGTACATTGTTAATTTTTTTAAAAGCTAAAAATAAAAGGTAAACTTTTTAAAAATAAAAATCGCTTCGAGGGGTATATGCCAAAATAAGCTGAATTTTTCATAACTTCTAATAATTTGGAGATAGTATTCACGAAAAAAATTTCTGTATAAATTATGAAGTGTCCGAACATTATGTGGTTAGGGCTCGTATTGTTACTCTATTCGATTTTTGAGTTTTTCTGTGCTTTATAGACTATAAATTTGTGCATATTCAATATATATTTATATTCTTTAAAATGGATTTAAATAAGTAAGTTTACACAAATAAGTTAAATTAAAAATTAAATGTTTACGATGTAGGCAAACAAATCCCAAAATTTGTGAGCATTGTGAGATGGTCTCTTCCAAAAATGATCATCTAAAGCGAGTCCACAATAAGCCAGTGGAGAGTAAAACAACGCCTCGAATTTTATGCCCACTATGCTCTGAAGGGGAAACATTTTTAAGCCATAGGCTTGTAAAGCATTTAAAAGATATTCACGACATTGTTGTTAAGGTTTCTACTTTGAACTTTAATAACATTAAAGAATTTGAAATCTGAAGAACACTAGAAAAAAGGGAAGTTGATTATGCTTGTCATAGGAAAAATAAAAGGCCAAATGGAGAAGAACATTGGTATTACAAGTGCAATAGAAGTAACTGTGCAGGTTGTATGCCTTATTCGCAGTATTTAACATTACTTATTATCTCTTGTTTAGGATTTAGTAGTACTGCTACTCAACGTAGTTTAAAAGCCAAAGGAAGTATTAGGATTCATGGAATATGCCCTTCAAATATAACTGCAAAAATTTCTACCAGTGGTAAATATTTAAATCTATTTTAGCAATATGTAATAATTAGAAAATAAATTCAAATCTATGTTTTTTTAGGATATGTTACAGTAACTTTTTTTGAGACACATGTGGGACATGAGGATGACCTACGGACTAAACGACTGTCAAAAAGTGAACAAAATGTTTTGTGTGGAAAAATTAAATGCAGGAGTAACAAGCCAAAGAATAATCCAAAATGCTAGAATGGTTAGTAACCATAGTTTGGAAAGGATTAATGTAATTACAAGGGGTGATATTTAATCCGAAAATATAAAATTGATAAAAAAAGGCATGCTGATGATATGACTGCTGTATCTTTTAAAGTTGAGGAATGGAATCAACAGGGAAGGAATGATGCATTTTTATTTAATTAAATAGGTAGGAAATTGGATTATTAAATGCATTATGGGGTTTCTCACAAAAATATCATTTTTAGGAATGAATTTTCCAGGATTGAAAGATGAAGATTTTGCCTTGGGATATATGAATGGGATAATGAAAAGAAAACTAAGGGAATTTAAAAAAAATATTTGCATTGATGGGACACATGGCACTAATCGTAGAAATTGGGATTTAACCATTGTGCTAATTAAAGATGAGAACAACATGGGTTTTCCAGTTGCATTTTTACTTTCTAACAGAATGGATAAAAAAATACTGAAAGTATTTTTTAATGGACTCAAGGAAAAATTAGGAGGTCCTATTGAAGGAAAATACATAATGAGTGATGATGATCCCAAATATTTAAATGCATGGACCCTGGTGATGAGCACAGAGGAAATATCCAATCCAAGAAGAATCAATAATCGATTAATCAAATAATCGATTATTTTATATAATCAATAATCGATTATGAATTTCCATAATTGACAAGCCCTAGTAATAACATTATTTGGCTATGTATACTTATTATGTAAAAAATTAAAAACATATATTAAAAATAGAATAGATACAATAGTTTGTGTTTTATTTAAATATTCACTTCAGGGTTGTTCAAGTATTAAATATCGCTTTTGATAGGGAAAGGAGTTTTGTGTGGATTTTTATTTCTTAATGAAAAAATAAATATTAGCATTTTTTGAGCAAATTAAAATTTGTAAATATTACCAAGGTGTCCAAAATGGCCAAAAAGCTTTACGTAATAATTAAAATTATTTGAAAATATAAATTAAAGTTCAGAATGTGTAGGTATTGCAGTTTTTTTATTTATTGTGATAATTACAAAATCCCTTCTTAAAATACCCCATAGAAACCCTGTTCAAACCGATAGATTTATATCGAAATGTATGGTGTTTCTATAGGGTGTATCGGTTTGTATAGAACCCATAGTTGGGATATATGGTTGTTCTATAGGGAAATCCACCCTTATTTGCTATTGGTTTCAATGGGGAAAATACACATGGGTAAATGTAGAAATTAGTTTTTCCCCCATAGGTTTTAATAAAATTTTGTCAAATGTTTTATAGTTTTTCTATAGGGATATCCCTATATATATATATATATATATATATATATATATATATATATATATTGGTGTTTGGTAAGCAGTGACTTCCGATAGGTTGACGTGGCGCCCTGACCTCCGGTATTACCAGTTATTTTAAACGTATATATTAGGGTGCGTTTGAAAGAGGGGAAGGTCTACAATTCGGTTGTCAAAAGAGGGGAAGCATTTTGTGAAGAATTAAAATGTATATATTTGGAAGCAACTAATATACGAAATCACTTCCGCATATATATGAAAGAGTTACGGTCACGTCGTACTAACTTCCAGCAGTGTTGCCAGATATCAGAAGTTAGATTTACAACTACATTTTGTTAACTTGCGGAAAGAAATCAATAATTTAAATTAAAACCTAATACCTATTTAGGGAGAAACGTACAAAAAAGTATTTTTATTATAAAAATAACTAGTTTTGTTACTTGCGTAAAGAAAATTATTGTATTACAAATTATCAAGTGTTCATTAATATTGACAGTTACGTATTTTTTGAAGTTAAGAACATTTTCCCTTTCTGCTCAAAGGGGTTATTAATATTCTAGGTCAGGGATGGCGAACCTATGGCACGCGTGCCATGAGTGGCACGTTTTAAATTTTTTTGGGCACGTTTTGAGAACAAAATTTGTTCATCTTAAGCTAATTTTTAAGTTTAATAATTTGCGTATTTTATTCCAATTAAAACATAACTTATAACTAAACTCCGTAAAATTTAATGTCTATGTTAGCCTTGTAATCATAAGCGACAAATTTTACAATTTTTAACGAATATCGCTAGAATTTTATCTAGGTGTTAAATAGAAACAACGATAAAACTTCTTTGTTTGTAAAGCTTTAATTTATAATCTTGAATGTTTTATTAAAAAGTTTAACGTAAGAATAAGCTAGATTTTGATACCATATAGACTTAAATATCTTGAACAATAATGGTTTTAAAAAGAACCATGAATCTTCTAAATCGTACGGTACAGATATGATCTAATAAAAAAAACGAGACTAAATTTATTTCTTAAAATATAACAATTAATTAAAAAAATTTCTAAATAATGATTTACTTTTTTTATAATGTTTTTGTATACTTTCATCTTCATAACACTTATAAAAATTTACATGTGGCACGTTACATTTTGAAATTTTTTTTTAAGGTTTTTTGGCACGCACACTAGAGTGGGCCGAAAAACGTAAAAAAAAATATTTGAGATATTTATTTTTGGGTAGTAATAAAAAGTTACCTTATGTTAAAAGTAATTGATTAGAAAAAAATGTAGCGTACTAGCCTATTATTTAAGGGTCCCCCGGGGGCCCAACATATTTTTTTTGTATGTTTTGACTGGGGTAGGAACAAAAAGTTACCTTATGTTAACAGTAATTCTAGAAAAAAAAAATGAGCGTACTAGCCCAATATTTAAGGGTGCCCCGGAGGCCCAAAATATTTTTTTTTTATATTTTAATTGGGGTAACCACAAAAGTTACCTTATGTTAACAGTAATTCTAGAAAAAAAAATGAGCGTACTAGCCCAAAATTTAAGGGTGCCCCGGAGGCCCAAAATATATTTTTTTTTCATATTTTAATTGGGGTAACCACAAAAAGTAACCTCGCGTTATCAGTATGTTTAGAAAAAAATAGCCATTCTAGCCCAATATTTAAGGGTGCCCTGGGGGCCCAAATTTTTTTATTTATATTTTAATTGAGATGGCAACAAAAAGTTACCCCATATATTATTGCATAGAAAAACCAAATCTTTGTCTGTATCAGTCTAATAATTTTTTTTATTATTTTATTAAGACGCCTTTTGATAAAAACAATTAGCAACTCTTAGCTTGATTTTATTAAATTTAAAAAAGATTATGCGTTACTCTAAATTAATTAACACAGCCACTAACGAAATAAATAAAGTCTTAAAAGAAGTAAATGCTTCAGTTAAAAAAAGAAGTAAAGACTTCAGTTAACTTAAATGCCAAAAAGAGTCTTGTAATAAATATTGGTACAGTATACATGATAAATAAATCAAAACAATATAATTTTAATACCATACATATAAATAATATAGAATTTTTTTTTATTATTATTAATTAATTGGATAGTTGCTCCTAGAGTGCCACACGCTCCCTCCCACCCAGTTTTTTTTTATTATTACATAATATTGAGACTTGTTGTCATATAGGCCGGTAAAGATGTCTGCGCATCTATATAACCATTTCTTGCAGCAAATTTTGAATGCAGCTTCTGTTACAAGCTTTACACACTTTTCCACCGCTTGCGTTTGAAAGGGTAACTTGTCGAACCTTATATAGAAGTCGTCTGCTTGACTTATAAATATTTTTAGTTCTTTTATTTTAAAAAACATTTCCAAATTTATAAACATTTTTAACCCTAAACCGCCAAATTTTTGACATCAAATTCTAATATCGGACATTTTTTTTGTAAACATATTGTTAACATAAGGTAACTTTTTGAGGCTACCCCAATTAAAATATAAAAAAAAATGTTGGGCCCCCGGGGCACCCCTAAATATTGGGCTAGTACGCTAATTTTTTTTCTACAATTAATGTCAACATAATGCAACTTTTTATTGCCACCCCAAACAAAATATAAAAAAATAATATTTTGGGCTCCCAGGGGGACCCTTAAAAATTGGGCTAGTACGCTAAATTTTTTTTTACAAACTACTTTTGGCATAAGGAAACTTTTTTTGGTACCCCTAAATTGAATTCAAAAAGTAATTTTTTCGGCCCACCCTAACGCACACTAAAAAAGGTTCGCCATCACTGTTCTAGGTGGTGTAATTCCCAATAAAAATCCATGAAAATCAACGAAGTTTTTCAGAAATTATTATTTGTTAATTGGGTCCTCCAAAGGTTTTTTTAGTGAGGGTTGAATAAAATGTCCAAGTTGTGTGAGTTGGGGAAACGGGGTGAGATGTTTTTTTGTACGAGTATTAGTATAAGGAACGTATGGCAGGCCCCACCGGCAACGTCGATTCGATTTTTTTATTGATCCAAAGTAGAAAAAATAATTTTTACAGCCTAGGCTGTAAATAACGTAACCTGTTTGATATAAATCATTTTTAAGTGACTTTAGTTACAGTAACGAGTGTTAACAACAATAACCGATTGAAGATAAATATTTTAATATCTTCATTATTTTAATATAAAGTACAGTGCTTTAGGTATTTTTTGTTGTATTAGGTAAAATTTTACACTTTTGTTTAAAAAAAAATATAACTGCATATTAAACTACCTACTTAAATTTCATAGTTCATTTGTCCTTTTTCCATACCGTACCATAATAAGTTCAAAAACGATAATTTTGGTACAATAATTTCACATTCAAAATCGGACAACACAGCAGCAGGGAAAATATGGAAAATAAAAGTGTAAATAAATTTTTCGACGCGGACGACAATAATTGTATTGTATTATACCTACTAGGAAATATTTTAATTAATATAATATTAATAATATTTCATCAATATTAAATAAAATAATTATTCTCAGCTGTTTAGCAAATACAAACTTAATTACGGAATACAACCTTTATTTGTTATAATATTAATTTGTTATAACTAATATTATTTTTGTTATACAAAATGAATAAAGGAAAAAAGCAGTGATTCAAAGCCAAAGGCGGCAGATCTTAAATTTCTCGCAGCGTCTCAGCGCTATGAGATATTAATATCACTCTACTAATTAAAGGAATGAGAATAAAGATTTGGCAACGCCGATTTAACAAGAGAGAGTTAGGTATAGCGTGAACTGCAGGCACAACAAAGATAGTTATATTGTCATGCCCACGCGGAAGTCAAATCGTACCGTTTGTTAAATATTTGTAGCGACAACAGCGCCAGCGGTATATACCCGAACTAAAGGAAAGTTTTGTAGGTATATATGGCACGCACTGACTTCCAACCTAAAATTTGAAATAACGCTTTTTTCGACCTCTATATGACATTGCGCTAAAAAAATGCACTTTTCGTAGTGACTTCCGAAATCGGAAGTCACATCGTTATATATGAAGTCACAACGTCTACTGAGTATCTATTTTGGAAGTCACTTGGTACTATTTATCAATATATATATATATATATCCTTCATTGAGTTATTTCCTATCGGTCTCAATAGGGAAAATGTTAAAGTTATGGTGTGCCTATAGATAATTTCCTATAAATTTTCTATCGGGCCGTATCCGGAAAAAACCATGGACAAATGCACATATTGAATCCGGTAGTGCCCGATAGATTATTTTATAAAGGTCTCTATGGAGTATTTTAAGCAGGGATATGTACATGTACAAGTGTAACTTTGTAGGTATGCATACCTACAAAGTTACCTATACACATTTCCATTAGCTTTAACAATATTTTTGCTTGCTAAAAATACCTTTACCTATTATAATTGTATTAATGACAATAAATAATGTAGAACTTACTTATTTACGTCAAATATTGTTTAAAAACCATTTGCGATTATCTATCTAAGACTTAAACCACTATTTTTTACATTATCCATGCCATTGTTATACAACTCCTATAGGAGTAATATATTACGGGGAATTTAAATTACCCGCGGCACGGCACAGCACTGCGGCAACATCGCAGCATCGCAACAAATGCTGCTACGCTCTGATTGGTAGTCGATGGGTTACTTTTAATGTATCCTCATTTTTCTGGAATAATACCACTAGTAATATGCGTCAAGGAACTTCCTGTTTCCTTTTTTATTCCTTTTTTTCGTGTGGTATGATTTAATTTGACCAAAAACACATAATATTTAACACTAAAAAGGAGTTCAATTTACACCAGGTAAAATTTATTTTAATACTGTGTGAAAGTTAAATTTACACCATTTTAGTATTTGAATTTACACTGGACCAACGAACCATATTTAACACCATTTTAGTATCGATATAGACCATGTAAGGTGTTAATTTGGTGTTAAAATGGTCATGAAATTTTGAACAGTGTATAATATAAAGATATTTTAACTGTATCGTGGTAGATTTAATTATTTTATCTACGCCAGTGAGATAAGAACTTCTTATCCCACTCATTTTGAGTGAGATAAGAAGTTCATTAACGCACGCGTTTTTCTCTGTTTTTAACCAATCAAATAAAAAAGTCAAAATGTCAAAATAACCCTAAATTAAGTCTTAGACAAAAATGATTACCGTTTATTTTTTCATTTAGAGGCGTAGATAAAAATTTGTACAATATACGTGTGATAACGCTTTATTAACGTACTTTTGCGATTGCCCAACTCGTGCTACGCACTCGTTGGGCAAATTTCGCATGCGTACGTTAATAAAGCTCTTATCCCACTTATATCGTAAATAACTATTAACGTAACTGCCACTCATTTGACGTTGCGATATTAGTTTTCGTCACTATAATGCTACTTGGAATGACCATTGTTATGGATGTAAGTTTATCATATACATTATATACACAATAAAGGGTGACATTCACAATATCGAAATTCATTATATCGAATTCAAAATATCGAACACTTTTTATCGAAAATCGAAATATCAAAAATACAAACTGTCGAAAATCAAAATATCGAAAATTCAAAATGTCGAAATGAAAATATCGAAATTTTATTTAATCGAATTTTCAATTTATCGAAAATAAAATCTCGACCGCTGTCATACAGGTTATGACGAATAGCTGTCATCTTGGTTATGCAGGTACACTGCATTGTGCCATACCAAACCCACCCAAACTTAACAACCCAACCCAACCAACCCCGCCCCATTGGGCCCCTCCCGCCCCATTGAGCAATAGAGGTATAATATATCTAAGGGCAGGCTGTATTGTGACAATGGGGCGGGAGGGGCCCAATGGGGCGGGGTCGGTTGGGTTGGGTTGTTAAGTTTGGGTTAGTTTGGTATGGCACAATGCAGTGTACCTGCATAACCAAAATGACAGCTATTCGTCTTAACCTTGAGGAATACTTTGCTACATTTAGCCTCTAGTTGAAAATGAGGTTAAAATATGCGACGGTTGAGCACACACATTTTTACGTCCGTCCGACGGTCGAGCACACACTTTTCTACGTCCGTCCGACGGTCGGGGAGACACCTTTAATTATTCGACATTTTCAAATCGACATTTTAATTTTCGATATTATCATTTTCGACATTTTGAATTTTCGATATTATCATTTTCGACATTTTGTATTTTCGATATTTTGATTTTCGATAAAAAGTGTTCGTTATTTTGAATTCGATATAATGAATTTCGATATTGTGAATGTCACCCTACAATAAAGTACCAATTGATTAGTATTTAAAGTGAAAATGTGTTTTAACGCAAATTTTAAATGTTTCAAATACATCTGTTTTCAGGTTATATTTATACTCCTTAAATTAATTTATCGCTGTAAAGTACATACTAGAGGCACGAATTAAAAACTTAATTTTAACTTTATACGAAAATGTGCTATTAATGGTTTTATAAGAAGTAAAAAGGTTTAAACTTCCAACGAAGAACTCCTATGTTTTTTACGTTAAAAGTCAAAGATGGCAATATAATGTGAAACAAGAATGACTGGATTATTCTCTTGCAATAGCTTAATTTCACTTACTCTTCGTTCTTTGCGAAATTTCCTTGTAATATTCATTTGTAAAGTCTTGTTGTAATATTTCGTGGAAGCACCCTAAGGAGTTACAAAAAAAGAGTTTAGGTAATTTAAAGGCTGGTTTAATATTGCCACACGTACTGTATATACAAAAAAATTCAATTATAATCCACTATATCGGATTTAAATTTCAGACGAAACTATAAATTCAAGAATGTTTGTAGCTTTAGAGTAGGTAAAGCTTTGTGTGATCTCAGGTCAACCATGTAAGAATTTTTTAATATGCGGGATAAATTGATGTAATTTAACCCACTTCACTGTATTCCGTATACAGTAAAAAATATTTGTTAATTTTAACCAAATATTAACCAGATTTTGTGTTAATTCAGGTCCACATAACTTTATGGTATTTTACAACCAACTGTAATCTGTTAACTAATTGAATAAGTAGTTTTTAATTATAACAAAATTTTTGTAGATTTAATAACAAAATCCTATACATCATTAATTTAACCATAATAACGACCTTATTTTTACAAACCTTTTTGTAGACCCAGTAACAAAAGTATTTGTTGGAAGTTTGAATCTTAAATTAAAAGAATTTTGATAAGAAATATTTCTTCTATCAACATATGTTGCTTTATTAATCAATTATCGTAAAATTAACACATACCTACTTAAATGAACACTTAAGTAACATACACATAATTAAATAATACACAATTCTGAAATCATCAAATTACAAAGAACTTTGGTACAATATAATCAATACTACTATAAGACTTACTGATGTATTTTGTTACCTTAACCCACTTCTTTGTATCCCCTAATTTTAGTTTTAAAACCAGAGATGGTATAAGGAATCCGAATACCAATAATAACAAATTTCTGGTAAAATATTATAAAAACTCTAGTTCTCATAAACACGTTAGGTATTAATCTGAATAAAGTAAGCAAAACAATAATTTGCAGACGCTGAAGTCATGACTATTTTTAAAATATGGGATTTTATTAAACTATTTCAAACTAGGTGTTGTGTTAATTACAAAAATTACACAAAAAACTTGTTTTATATTATGTTATTGATGTTTTACACTATTGGGCAATTATATAAATTACTTTTATTGATATTATTTAAATTATTGTTTAGTTCTCGGCACTATTAAAAAGTTAATATACAGGACTGTTTTTTTTATAATTGACTAAAATTTTAAACTGATTTAAATTTGCATACTATAGTATAGTATAGTAATCTTAAGATATATACTTGCTTAAAGATTGACGTTTTATGAATATAGTAACTACAAAAACGTGCATGCATTGGTCTGTTTTTAAAATATTTATTTCCGGTTTAAATTCGAAAGAATATGCATTTCTTCATCTAAATGGAAGAAATTTCAAATCTGCCAGTTTACCTTTACGTAGCTCATTTCTAAATCTGATGGTCAACTTGTGGGACAAGGCTTATTAGAATCTAACATTCAAAAAATATTCCATAACAGAGATAGCTTTTTTTTAAGTAACAAAACATTTCGCAATTGTATTTAGAGTTTATTGGATTATAGGAATAATAATTCCTAATTTTTTTTATCAATAATGTAGCATAGTTATCCTATTTTAAGTTGTGTATTTCCTTTAAAAATAAATATATTGGAATTAGAATTTGTATATCCACGGATTAAGTTACAAAGAGGGATTTTTTAGTATTTTTAATTTAAACTGATCTAGTTTTTACTCTTGCTTTTACTTATTTACTTCATACTTATATTTTTATACCAAAATTGCACTTGTCATATCGCTTATCTAACTTTACTTTAAATAAGAAAACTACAAAAATTGTTAACTTTGGAGCTATGGAACTATTGGGCTAAAGATTTTATACCAAATTTGGATAAAACTTTATTTTAAATTAGTAAAACTATCCAGACGTCTGGACACAAATAATTTAATTGAAAGAAAAAAAAATTTCAAATAAGCTCCCCAAATCAGCACAAATTTTAACTCTGGATCCTCATTTTATAACACCTTTAAATTTTTATATCGAGATCGACTGAATTTTCTAATGGATCTCCATATACCATTTGTTTTAACCTTCTCCATAGACAAAATCCATAATAGTTAAGTCTAGACTTCGTGGAGGTTTGGGCCTTTCCAATCCATTTTTTGCCAATTGCAAAGGTTAAAGTACATTTAATGGAAGTTTATCAATTTGTTAACTTAAAAAGTGTTGTAATATTTTCAAATAACTGTGCTAATTTAAAATACCAATAATAACATAGGGCCTAAGAATTAATATTCCATGATAGATAATACCCGAGATTGATGTTTTAAAATTAAAAATCGCAAACAAATAACTGCTAAGGAAAACAATCACAAGGGTACCCAGACAGCAATATGACGTCTTAATTAAGTCTGCATAAGCTCTATTTTATGATTTGTACGTCAAATACAACATCAGAAAGCAGTTTTTAAGAAGTTCTTAAGACTTCGAATGCGCCACCTATTGAACTAATCAAGAATTCTCAAAAAAGAACTCTTGAGGAACCCTTTTCTTTGACTTCGCAATTTAGCATTTTAAAGAGTCCTACTGTATAATGATGATGATGAAGAAATTGCATACTGGATCGTTGCTTATTTTGACATGTCAAGTTTATTTTATTAATTTTATTAATTTTTTAAATTGATTTTATTAAAATCATTTTAATAATTTGCTCGTATTCACTTATTTTAGGAATTGCGATTACTTCGTCTCACTTTTGTTTAAATTCAAGCGTGCTCTTTACCGGCACCGATAGACGGCCTGTTTCGCTCCTTTGGAGCTCGTCAGTATCGGGTAGCCGTTTACCTAGGTTTAAGACCATTTGGTATGGAGCACGCTTCTTATATGAAACACAAGCAGTTACAGCGGTGAGAAGAAAGTAATCGCATTAAAATGTCATAAATGTGACGTCTCCATGTTGACTTCTAAAAGAGTTAATAGTATGATTTCAATTGGAAGTAAGAAAAAAGAATACTCTGTAAGCTCAAAATAAATTGTTCAAAAAGAGGTCAACAAAAGATCTTCATTTGTACGTAAAAAATTGTCTTTTTACTTATAAGTTTATTAACAGCTCAGAATTCTGAGCTTATAAAAAGGAGCTGTTTAAGACGTCATGTTAGAACTTCTACACAAAGTTGTTTAAAAGACTTCATACTGAAATCTTTCTGAATTGGATGCTGACTGGGTAGTCATGCGCAACGCGTCGCTAAGAGAAATTTCTTATTAATAAAGATTTTTCCTTATTGATAACAAATAAAAAGGAAAAATCAGAATGCAAAGTCCATATAACGTTAAACCGTTGGTGCTGATTTTAAAGTTCTTTTTGAAATATTGTCTTCAGGCAGGTATAGTAAAATGTGGATTTTAACTGCTCCAATATTGACAATGTTTGGATGAAACTACACCATTGGTGGTAAATGTGGATTTATCAAAATAAAAATAAAAATAAAAATACAACAAATTTATAAAAAATCATATTTCAAGAGTTTGCCTAAAGTGTGGTTTAAACGGAATAATTTTGTTGTTTAAAGGTTTTTTGAAGGAGTTCCGCAGCAATATGAAATGTAATGTAAAGGTAGCTGCATCGTCTTCGTTAAACTGTTTTACGGTTGTTTTAAATTTAAAATGGAGACAGTTTTTAAAAATGTCTTTATAAATTTTCTACCAGCCATATAAGAAACTTTAATTTCTGAATATTTTTAAGAAGTTTATTAATTACCACATGGTAGCAAAGCTCTTTAGACCCATAACATTGAATTATTTGCTCCAAAAATAACATTTCAGTTTTATTAGTATATATTTCTACAATCGTTCTGACAGAAACTTTTAATTTTGAATGAAGAGGTAAAAATTAAAAGGGTATAAATGCAAAGAAGAGAAGTGGAGTTATTAACTTTTACAGTTTTTGCTATATACAAAAATCTAAATACTTTTTTTAATATTGTTGTTTGCAGAACTTGTACAATTTTCAAAGAATTTGTACTCTAAACTACTCAATTCTGCACTTAACTTATTTTCATGCTAAAATGCACTTGTACCCGTTTGCTTCCTACCCATACAAATAAAATTTGATTTAAGCCCAAATTTGGTATAAAATTCAAATGTGAAAGTATACCCTAAAGACCATTTTATCAAGAGTTATTTTTTCTAATAAATCATACGGAATATTTAGTATAATTATTCATAGTTAAAATACGTATTTATCGTTTTATAAAAACTATAAATATATTTGTAAATCAATTTTAACAACATCCTATTTTTTTCTAACAATAAAGCTCAACTTTTATGAAAGATAAATTATTTTAGTTACATTTTTCTAGGTACAATATCTTAAACCAAGAAGGAAATTATCACTTTATCTTATACCGACATACATATTTACACATTAAATTCTACTTAACTAAGAAATTAATTAATGAGTGGGATTTTCAGCTGCTGCTTCTGGTGAAGATTTGGTGGTAAATGGATTCGTTATCAATTTCGCCACTGATTGCAGAACAGTTATTGGAATCTAAAAAACAAATAAAACAAGTTTATTGTACATGAACTAAAGATTTGGCATTGTAGTTGTATTGTATTGAGTGCGGGAAATAATGAAAAGAATTGTCTAAAAATATCTTAAGAATTAAGGTAAAGCTTTATTGCGACAAAAGAAATTGACAATAGACACTAACTTTTTTATGATGCATTTACAAGTTGTTTACTTTATAAAAGTGATCCACATTGTTTTTTTCCATATAAAAGGTTTTTAAGGGAATAAATAATTATAACATTGAGGCCTAAAAGCTTTAATTGTTGACGTGAAACGTATGTTGGGAATATAAACAGGCCACAATGTAAAAAAAAATGTTCGGCCTCAATGACCACCTAACTTTGTTCTTCTTTTCTTTGAGTCTATACCAACTTGTTTTTTATTAGTTAAAAGCACAAACATTTGGCATCAAAAAGTTCTTGGTTCATTGAAATGTAAATGTAATTTGGTTGCTTGTAGTCATTATAGAAACTACTTCTTTTATTAGCTCCATATTTGCTAGCTTTTATATATTGTTTGTTGTGTGAATAAATTGTGTAAAAGTTGAAATAGCATTTTTTGTAGTTAAATCAATAATTGTTAATTTATATTTAAAACATTTTATTACCAATTTAATTTAACATAATTACGTTTCATTGTATGGATAAACAAAAGGCACTTCCGTAAACTTATGACCCGTAAAAATATAAACATGTTTATTCTAAATGCATTTATAATTTACATACATATCTAATGTATACTATGTTTCATTACCATATCAAAATATAAATTTTTTGTTTCTAATTTTAGATAGGAGTAATAATAGAATAGAATAGAAATAAATAGAATTAACTCAATGCCTGCTTATGAAGGATCCATATCTTTATTATTTTTGTTTACAGTGGTTTTAAAATTAAAACTAAATAAGAACGACCTGGTTCGTGTTTATATAAGTAAGTTTTTTATGGAATCGCATGGCGCGCCGCAGCGCTAGGTCATTTTTGTCCCAGAGGAAATTTAATAATAAATAATTGTGCTGTGTTTTTACTTGGCGCCTGGGTAATAAAAAGGTAGCTACATTTTTATAACCTTAAATAAAAAAGTATGGTGTACAAATTGAAATGAACTTTTATTCAAGGCCGGTTTATTAACGTCCGGTTAACTTTCAGTTAGTTTATCTGGTATCTATAAATGTTATCGGCCAGATAAACTAACTAAAACTTAACCGGCCACAAATAAACATTTTTATTAACAATTTTCTATTAAATATTTAGGTTGATTAAAATAATACCAAAAAAATAAATAAAATTTATTAGGTTTAAAAATATTTTTTTGCATGATTTTATAGAAAAAAATTCAAAGCGAATTTAATATTTTTTCAATTTACTAAAAGTATTTTTTTTTTTTAATTTTTACTTTACTTTACTTTCATGTTTTATTTCCTACTGTACTATAATGAGATCCATTATTATACAATTTTTTTTATTACAATACAGATTTTTATCCAATACATGGCAATATTAACGAATATAAATGCTATTAATGAAAAATTGACTATATCTCAAAAACGGTTCTACTTTTTTAACTTTTGACGAAATTTTCGGATTCAGGGGACAATTTTACATAAGAATTGGCTGTTAAATTTTAGGATACCATGGTATTTCATGGTTAACCATGGTACAAGTGAAAAATCAGCCACTAATAACTATTAAATTAGTCATTTTTGACTAATTCATTTTTAGAGAGTATTTATAAATATTTATGATAATATTTTTAGTTACTTGTTTTGTGTTGCTGTTTTGAGCTACACTTTTTGCATTTAACTTTAACAATAATTTGTTAATAATAAAACGATTAAATAAATTAGTTACTTTTTAATCTTAGAAACAGTCAAAGATGGTGACTTATTTTAAATTAGTCAAACTATACTAACTATTTAGGTAGTAAAAAATAACTATAACTATTTTAAAGTGAACGACTATTTTATTAGTAAACAATGCTGGTACTAATTTAAATGGTAGAATGTTGACTATTTCCATATCTAAATTTTAATGCTATTTATTAATACCTGGAAAATATCATCGATAAATCTGGCAAACATTGTCCCAGCCCGCTGGGGTTTAAAAACAGTTGGTGTGTCAGTTGAGGGACTATCGAATCCAGTTGAAATTCCGGAAATCTCAATAGATGTGTCCTTTTTAGGTGCTTCATTGGTTTTTATAAACTCATCCTGTCTTTTTGTAACTGCATTTACTGAAACGTCGTTTACTGTAGCCTAAAAGCAGGAGTTTTATGTTAAATTTAAATTAAACTAATTTTACAACGGTATGCCGACTTTTTAATGTGTCCACCAAATTAATTATTATTTAATTCGTAGTCTATTTAAATTTTTTCCAACTTTTTTTGTAATTTTAACATTTTAACATTGTCATGAAAAGTATTTTTTAAATTTTTTCCAAGCCTAATCTTTTTTAATTTACCATTTTGTCAATACAAAAGTAAAATCGTTAATACTTTTCATTAAAATTAAAGCTGTCTCTTACATTTTATGTCCTTTCTGCCTGCCTACATTGTGATAAATGCAACTTTCAAATAGGCTGTAAGTTGCCTATTGTTTGAAAGGATTAGCTGCTTTTTTTTTAAGAACGATGCTGTTTTTTGGAAAATTTAATGGTAAATGTGTAAATTTTATAATTTTTTTTGTGTCCATTGACAAAATTTACCTTTATAAAAGTTTAATGAAAGTTTTGTTGATTTTAAATATGTAGTACCTAAATTTATAGTCTAGGAATTAGTTTATAGTTTTTATGACAATGCTAAAAACGGACAGAATGGACGTATTTATTATTATTTTGCCACTTTTTGTTTTTTTAACAAAAAATATTCAATAAATATAAGGTTAAACCTAGATAATTTTAAAAGGTTTTGCCCGACTTTAAAGATATTAAAGAAGAAGAGAAAAATATATAATAATTTTAACATCCTGTATATCAAAAAGGGGCAATATTTGGATATATTACTAAAACCTGGGTGCTCAACCCCGTTATAAAATCTCTGGTTCTCATACATGAACAAGATGACAAATTGAACATCATATAAATGTATTATGATAATTTAAGGACAATGCGTGGCAGAAAACTGATATAAATTAAATTCTTAATAAACTATTTTCCAATGAATTTTATTTGATTTAACTAAAACCTGGGACTTCTGTATAAATTAAATCAAAATTTAACACGCTCGTGCTGTATTTTTAACATTATGTTAGCAAATTAAACATTTTAAAATGCTTTTTTGACATTCTTAAATATGTTTTTATTCCTATACATTACTAGAGAAAAATACTTACATTGTCAAGCTGCTCATTACTAGCAGGTTTACATAGCGCTATAGCAGCCAAGGTACTTAAGACGATAATGAATTTTATGGATGTCATATCTAAAACAAAACAAAATACAACATTTAAAAATAAATATTTAATATTTAAAAATGTATAGACGTTTTTTCGTGCCCTCAATTGGCGAAACAATAGTTATTTATATCATAATGCTAAGAAGTTTTTTTTGTGCTGAGCTCAAAGTTTAAAGGCCGACTTCAGTTGAGTATAACACACTGCTTTATATTCAAGGCACATTTTTTTTGTTAAATGATTCATAAACATACAATTATAATAATAATTATTAAAAGTAGAAAGTGTAAACACTATATTTAGATCATAGTCAAACTTTTTGATGTGTTCAAACGCTTTTTTGTAGTGTCCATAAAAAATTAATTTTACTTTCACTGTAAATATTGCATTCATATCGAATTTAAACGATTGTTAGTCTATTTTTAGGGGATACATTTCGCTTTACATACAAAAATTTGACATTTCCTGCCGATTTACCGATATAATACAGATTTCCATTTTCACGGTTACTCTTTTTTGTATAGATGTCGCTCTATACAAATATTTAATTTAAATCATTTTTAGATAATAAGTATTTGTCGTAAAAAAAGTATAGTATCCAGCTCGTTTTTAAACTTTTCATTTAATTAAGCACTCGTTTGAAAGCTCGCTCGTACCTAAGTTAGATTCGTGACTAAAATGGGGTTTATCAAACTTGATACATAATATACTATACTTATCATTATAAAATTGTTCTAAAACCTCAATTTGAATAAAATACTAAACTCTAAAATTTTTTCAATATTTTTTATATTTAAAAAACTAGGAATATTATATACAGAGTGTAATATAAGTATTAGGTTTTTTTCCAATAAAGTTAATTTTTAATTTGCAGGTGGTTACAATTTTTTTAATAACTTTGAACAATAGAAGGTTAGGAAACACAGTTTTAGCTATGGTTTTATTTACAAACGCCTTTTTAAAGATTACCATTTTCTAAGGCATACTTTATTACTAGAGACCGGATTCTAGTCAAAATATCGTCAATTTTGATAGGCCGTTAAAAGTGTTTAGTGCAAAATTTGTTTTAGACATTTTTAGTGTAATTATTATTAAACAATAATATTGTCTTTTTTGTCTTTTTTCGACTTAACAAAAAGACTAAAATGACTAAACCTTGCCTTAAATGCATAAGTGCTTGCCTAAAGTGCCTAAATGCTTGATTGCCTTTTTAATATTTTTTATGACCGTTTTTAATTATGTATATTTTTGATTTTTAAATATTGTGATTTTTCGCCTTTTTTGCCTATCTCACCTTTTTACCTGCCTATTTTGCCTTTTAATGAGCCTTTTTTAATTTTTAAGTGACTAAAAGTACGGTCTCTATTGATTACCTAGGTGTAGGCTTTGGAAAAACTAAACAAAAGACTTAATAACAAAACCTTACGCCAATACTCGTATGTACCTACGTTACAGAAAAACCTGCAATATGAAATATTCTACTTCCAGTAGAGCATGTCCATATAGAGCAATTGCTTTCGTTGCCATATGTTCTATTGTTGGAAAGTTATTAAACAAAAACTTTTTTAAAATTTTTAATCTGTGTAACTTTATAAAAAGTATTATTTTGTACTAAGAAATCCACCATTTCTTTTATAACCAACCTTTATAATGCCCTATTTATCCGTGTAACCATGGTTCTGCAGAATAATTTGTCAATAATACCTTGATTTATACATTTGCGTGATTCATACTTCCTCGATTTACCCTTTAAGCTTATCTCATAAATTCCTAATAGGATTAGTAATAAGGTTCTGGACATGCAAATCGAAAAGTGCATATAAGCTATAGTAAATTCCGTCTAAACTAAAGTTAAATACAAAATAAATTATGTATTAGTTGTATACTTCTTTCTCTAGTAATTTATATTTAGTTAACTAAATACAAAATTCATACATATGTATAGAATATTTTTTTAAATATCCTAACATTTTTTAGGTATATTTTGGAATTGTTTTTAAGCAAAGTTTAGGAGCAATCTTTAAGGGTTTAAAGGATTTGCCAGAATGTACAAAAGTTTTATTTGCTGCCGACTTATGCCGACTGTAGCTGCAGCTAATGCCGACTCTTAAAAACTTATTTACACTAATTATAATTTTTTCTTAATCTTACATCTATAAAAAATAAAAAGTATCCGATTGAATAATGCGCATTATCTTAAGTGTATACCATACTTTTTAAACTGCAATAAAATAATTTTTATCAATACCAAAATTTATTATAACATTGCTTTCCACCGATCACTATAGTAGCCGCTCTAATAATATATACGAAAGTAAAAAACCTCACCTTTTCCCAATATAAAACCCGATTGGTTCAAATCACAGTTAATACACTCATAGGCAAAATAATCAATCCACACAAATTTTCGATGAATTTCAATCACAAATAACTTTTTTATTTGATTTCAGATTTAAACAAATATTCTTTAATAATCGCTCACATTTTAAAAATTACTTTAAAATTGGCGTACGTTTATAATATACAGATTTAAACAAAAAGATGTTTTTTTATCATAAGTTTCAGACACTCTGTAGAGTGGTAAAACCCTATATTGTTCTAAATTAAGTTTTAATTTTACAAGTCACATCTATTTTTAACACTTTTGTTTTTGGTTCACCTTGATATATTTCTTTTTGTGGAACATAGATTTTTTTTAAATCATTGTAATTTCCAATATTTTTCCGTACGAAGAACTAAGGTTGCTATAGTCTATATAGACTATGAAGGATGACAGTGACAGTTTTGTTGAATCATCCCATACTTGTACATGTCATATACGGCTTTCAAAAGCTATTAAATTGTATTTTGTAAATTAATGTTTTAATTTTGAGGTGTATTCTTACTTTTAAAAATGTATATGTTGGCGACTGATATTGCCGTTTGTACTACACTTCTTGTGACATTTAAAACACTTGCCACGTATTTCTGTGACCATACACCTGAATTAAATCAATGGCTCTGGCAACATCAGTCAAAGACATATCCATTTTTAAAAGTAAGAAAACACCTTTAAAGTAAAACATTAATTTGCAAAAAACAATTTGACAGCTTTTGAAAGGCGTATATGACATGTCCAAGTATGGGATGATTTAACAAAACTGTCACTGTCATCCTCCATAGCCTATGGATGGACCATAGCAACCTTAGCTCTTTGTACAGAAAAAATATTGGAAAAGTGCAATGTTTTTTTTAAAAAACCATATTTTCCACAAAAATAAATATATCGGGGTGAATTAAAAACAAAACTGTTAAGAATAGATGTGACTTGATAATTAAAACTTACTTTAAAACAATATACGGTTTAGCCACTCTACAGAGTGTCTTAAACTTATAGTAAAAAACTTCTTTTTGTTTAAACCTGTATATTATAAACGTACATCTATTTTTTAGTAATTTTTTAAAATATGAGCTATTCTCCATTAATTTATCTAAAATATTCCTAATATTCGTTTAAATCCGACATCAAATAAAAAAGTTATTTTCGATTAAAATCGTCAATTGCTAATGCCTAACAACGTAAATAATGCAGGTCTGTACGCACAGGGGGGTTTTGGAGGTTAACCCCCCCCAGGAGGGTTTAAAATTGCAGTTTTTACTTAGAATACTAAAAAATAACCTGAAAATATATATTTTTTATATGAAATTTGATAACCCCCAGGAGCAAATCCTGCGGACGGCCCTGGAATATTGGGTTCATTGTTCACGTTGTTAGGCGAGGTGCTTATAATAGTTTTCTTTATATACGGAAAAACCCAAATAATGTTTATAATAGGCAATAGGACTAGAAAAACATTATGGTTAGCTTAATTATCACTTGACAAACTTAAGAAGAAATAAATAAAATAAAATATTAATCATATTTTAGGGGTCGTTATACCTTTTTAGGGGATTTTACCCCACTCCCCCAACAATGCCACAAATAAACGTGTGACGTACTTTAAGCACGTCTCTTTATTAAAAGCCCGCCCTTTAACAATGATCAATATATGGTAGAGGTATATAAATATCAAATTTAAATTTTAAAGGTTTATTTTATTGCGTGCTATCAGTACAGGAAACTGCACGATTTAAAATTCTTTTTAAAATACACATTTTTAACTGATAGGTGTACATTGTTAACGAACATACAATGCGGAATATTACGATTTAAAAATAAGTTATGTTTTCATTATACTTTTTTATGAATTATATTATTATCGTATATATACCGGGTGTCTTACAAAAAGCAGTAAATGTATGTATTTATACAAGCAATTAACTTGGTTTAAAAAATCTGAAATTTATTATAAATGTCTTAATAGCTTACCTTAAACATGTAAGCGTTGGTATAAATTATTAGCTGTTTGAATATAATTTTTTTACATCTACCATTTAACCATGAAGCCTACATGAATTTAACGCTAACAATAATTTGTTGTTAACCCCAAAAATTAAAAACGATTAAAGAAATTAGTAACTTCTTCCTCTGTAAAAACTCCTATTTTATTATTATTTTACAATGCTAATACTAATTCAAATTTTAGAATTTTGGCTATTTTATTTTAGTTGGAACTATATAATTTTTAATATAATATGCTAAAATATAAAAGATTTTACTTTAGGCTTTAAAATACATCAAAATATAATTGCCCTTAAGCAACCTTTACTTTTCGATAAACTATCAGCTAGTGAAATTCTGATAATACAAACTGGACCAACTTGTATGTTTTTGTCCCAATGACTTGCACATAATATATCACGAACAAGTAATGCATTTTAAAATTTCCAAATTATCAATTTAATTGCGGCGGATAATCACTAACATTATTCCAGAAAGTCATAATTAGAAAGTCTAATTAGACCCTGCAATGATTAAACAAATGTCACGCACTAAGTGCAAAAGTTTTATTATTAAACATTTTTTAGTAGTAAACATGCTGGACCCTGAACAATGAAATAGAAAAATTAAATTATTTTATGTAAACTGAACATTTTTTTAATTGTTTTATAATTTTTGTCAAAACAGCAATGTGTACCGAATAGAAAGTGTTTTGCTTCCTTGATCTTAATATTACTTCCAAGAACAAGACTGGACCTTTTAACAACATTAAGCACCAGCACCAAGGCCATTTTGACGTAAGATTGGTTTAGACAGAATTTCCCAAATTTCATAATAAAAGATCAATGGCCTCCTATTCACCCGACCTCAATACCATGGATTCCAGCGTATGGTCCAATTTAAAGGCCCGAACCTACTCTAAACCTCATAGGAGTTTTGAGGCCACAAAGCAATAATTGTAATTTCAGAAAATGTTATAAAGCATTTAAGGTTTTGCAGAGCATTTAAGGCTCTACAGAGCTCTGTATCAAATCCAAAGGTAGCTATTTTGAACTAAATTGAGTATGTTTCCGCTGATATATTATAGTAATTATTATATTAATTGTTAAATTTTGTATCTTAGTATTTTTATTTTATTATGATATTTTAAATGAGGCGCTCTTTAAGGAAGTGACATAATAGGTATTTATGTATTAAGGGCATAATAAGGTTTTTATGGTCCGAGGCGCTATTTCGAAGAAAAGCGCCGTAGGACCATAAAAACCAGTTATGCCAGCAATGCATACAAAACTTTATGCACGATTAATATATTATTATTTTTAATATATTATTGTTTTTAAAGACGTTTACGTCAAAGAATTTTTGTTATAATTGTCATATTATAATGTCATCGTTGACATCAGTCAGTTTTAAAGTTTAAAGATGAATGAAATTGAGGAAGCAGCTGAAAAGGCGAAAAATTGCGGCCTGCTGCCGGAAAAATCAAAATCTTTATACGAAAAAACTTACTTCGAATATATCAAATGGTGTAACATAAGGAAGAATAGTTTTGCGCCTATTGTTTTTAATTTTTGACGTTTCATTATAGCCCTCTGGGTCATAATAACGCCCGCGGGCTATAAAAAGACGTTTACGTCAAAGAATTTTTGTTATAATTGTCATATTATAATGTCATCGTGCATAAAACATATTAATAAAAGGGTCACTTCTTACGTACCAATATGAAATCTTGTAATAATTACATCAAATTATTAAAAATATTAAAATTATGTAATAACACTTTAAAGGTTATGCCATATTAGAATTTTCTCTAAAAAAATCATCATTTTTTTTAAATTTATAAATTTATAATTACAGTACCCACAAAAGTTATAAAAACTCCACATGGTTAGGTTTATATAATATAAAGGTCACTAGAACATTTAGCTAGAAAATAGACTTAAATGTGTTCCATTTGGTTTCGTTTATTATATTTTTTCAATACTGTTGCAAAAAGAACAATTAAAACTATATAAAAATAATTAATAAAAATACCCTGTTTGTCTATCAAGTTTGATAACACTGTAGGGGGGTGAAAATATCACAGCTAAACGCTCGGGCACGTAAACTTAATTTTTGGTCGTAGATTACAAATCCGTGCTTGGTTTAGCTGTATCAGGTCAAAATTCAAAGATATTGGAAAATTCAAAGATATTGGAAACACCACAATTATTTTTTTAAATTAAATTTGGCATTTTGCAAAATTTCAAATTTCAATTTCAAAAGTTAAAAATTTATATACAGTGTAATAGTGCTTAATTAAATGAGTTAGTAAAAAAGTTATAACGGGTTGCATACTTTTTCTACAACAAATACTTATTTTCTAAAAAATATTTAAATTAAATATTTGTATAGAGCGACATCTATAAAACAATAGAGTTACCAACTTGGAATTTCTATTGTCAAATATCAAATATTTATGTGTAAATCGAAATGCATGCCTTGAAAAAGTATAGAAGCAGTTTTTCACACTATAAGTAAAGAAATTGTTTTATTGGCACTTCACGGGGAGTCTTCACCCAAAATTAAGTTAAATCTAATTTTCCGGCGAAATTATAAAGTCAGTATAATGTACAGGGTGATCCCCTATAATGTCGCCCCCCTTTAACTTTTTTATTTTAAATGTCCCAAAAAATTTAAAATTGTGGTTATGTAGGTACTAAAAATACTTTTTTTTCTACGTATAAGAGAAAAATGGAAAAAAGAATAATGGGAAATTGTTCAGTATGCAGGGAAAAACAAAAAGTTTATTTTTTTTCAATGGATCACCCTATATATGTATTTATTTTTCGATTCCTTGTAAAATTCCTAGCATATTTTATATAACATACCATATACCTAAAGTCAACCGTTTCTGAAATATTTAAATTAATTTAAGATAATAAGTTGAAATAGTTTGTCTTTCTCTTTCTGAGTACGCTATTTTTACTTATTTAACAAGACATATTGACATAATGTCACTATAGTAATTTATTTTTAATAAATATTTTAGTATACTAAGGCTTCTTGATTTCTAACAGTTTAAAAAAAAAATTAAATGATAATCAAGCAATAGATCAGATATATTTTGTACGTAAAAAAATCCGGTGTGTAAAACGACTGCAACAAAGTGGAAATCATTTTTTGCAGACTATTTTTTTTAATATATCCACTCGTAGTATGTATCCATACAAACGTAATTCGCATATGTTGTTTATAAATTTAAATTTTATGTACTACGTCGCTACGTGTTAAAATAAAAAATATTTTATTTAAATAAACGACAGTAGGTAACTCTGTTCCGATAAAATTCTTATAGCGCGTAAGAACAATATTTGAACGTACTATAAATTATACAAACATTTTCTAATTCAATTATAATCTAATAATAAATTACCAATCATTATTAGCATTTTATTAAACATCATTTTGTATGTACATTAAGTTTCTTTTTAAATTTACAAATAAATGTTAAGCCACAATTTTAAATTGACGCATCATTTCTCTATATCTACATATGAAAATGGTATTTTATTTACATTTAATTCCTTATGTAATTGTGTTATTTAATGATCGCACTTTCTACTTGACATGGTTAAATTAAGTTTAATAATTTAGGTTCAATTAATTTTAAAATAAATTCGATTTTTAATTACTTTAATGTAAGATCAAATTAATAAAAGGGCAATAACATTTTAATAAAAATATCAATTCATTTATGTTTTCCAATTTATTTTTAATTACAAAATTGGTTTAAAATGTTTAAATTAATATTTGTATTACTCTTTTACTATAAAATATAAAGTTTAATATTTTGTAACCACTTGATAAATTTAATTGAAACAATGAGAGTTTGACATTGAAACTATGATGTTGAAAGTAACATTCTAGGCAAGTTATGAATACATCTTAAGAATTGTATTATTAAAAATGGGTTAAACCTTGTTAGAATGCAGTAAGTGGGCAGCACTACATGGGCTATTTATTACATTAAATTTCTTATACATTTTACCCTAATCTTAGTTACTGTAATTATGATTAATAAAAATATGGTATTTTAAAAATAAAATTTCAACAGTTTAATTTTCAACATAGTTTCCTTGTGCTCTTTTAAATTATATTATCTTTAACACTTCATTAAGCACGATCCATGTACAACATAAGGAGGTGAAATATTTAAATTAAGAATAATAAATGAATGTTTATGTTGACAATTTGTTATGAATTAATTGGGTTCACAAAAAGTAATTATTAAAAAAATATATATATTGAGATTGCTAACCATTTTATAACAAATATATAACATAATAATAATGCATTATGCCATGGATAAAACTAATGCCTTAACTATATTTATATTGTATTGCATTTATTCCAAACTTAATTTATTTCTATTATATAAAGGGATTTTTTACACTGAAAGGTTAAAATAGGGATACATTTTATTTAAGTTTATTTTAAAAATATATCTTCAATCCCATAAACTATATATTACGTGATTTTTATGAACCAGCTGAGCACGCTATTCGTCATAGTAGGGATACATTTCAAGTCTTACACTTGATGGGGGCCTTATCTGTCCTTTTTTAACGTATTTGCATTACTTTTAGTGACCAACATTACCGGACAATGATGAGTGATAATTTCTTCGATAAAATTAAAAACTTCTTGTGGGCTACATTTTTGTTGTATGCTGATAAATCTCATTACTCAAGACTTGAAAGTCAATAGGCAATGTATCCAATTTTGGACCTTTATGAAGTGTTCATGAAAAATATCAGAGGAGACCATATTCCTTATTTGTTTTTAAAACATGTTGTTAAGGACCATTTTTTTAATGAATCAAAATTTTTTTATTTAAAATTAATTCCTATTTCTTTATCCATACTTGGATTCCAAAGAGTATTATCACTTGTTAAACTTAAATACTTTTTTCTACTATCACCTTTAAAACAATTGGCGTATATGTTTTCATGATGTTTTAAATACACCTTGAAAAGTTTTGACCTTCTGGCCTTTTAGTCATTGGCTTAACTTGCCAACAGGTTTTTAGTCACAGGATAAAATTAGTTTAAAGTTTTCTAATGTCATGTAAAAATTATTTTATGCACGATAACATTATAATATGACAATTATAACAAAAATTCTTTGACGTAAACGTCTTTTTATAGCCCGCGGGCGTTATTATGACCCAGCGGGCTATAATGAAATGTCAAAAATTAAAAACAACAATGTTACACCATTTGATATATTCGGAGTAAGTTTTTTCGTATAAAGATTTTGATTTTTTCGGCAGCAGGCCGCAATTTTTCGCCTTTTCAGCTGCTTCCTCAATTTCATTCATCTTTAAACTTTAAAACTGACTGATGTCAGTTAACATTATAATATGACAATTATAACAAAAATTCTTTGACGTAAACGTCTTTAAAAACAATAATATATTAAAAATAATAATATATTAATCGTGCATAAAGTTTTGTATGCATTGCTGGCATAACTGGTTTTTATGGTCCTACGACGCTTTTCTAATAGCGCCTCGGACCATAAAAACCTTATTATGCCCTTAATACATAAATAACTATTATAATCCCAATATAAAATACAAAACTATTAAATAGTTATTCAACGTCAATATTTTAACATTTTATATTAACTTAAAGGCCAAGCCACTGGACCACTACGTCCTATCCAACTTTTCTTGTAGTTGTTATTCATCCATTTCCTACTCATACGTGGTGAGCCAGAGCCCAGTCCAGCTGAATCCAGTGGTTTAATTTCATATTAAGTGGTAGATAATCTAACAATTCATGAAGATCATACTGAAGTAATCTTAGGAACAGTTAAGAATTGAGTCGTGGTAAAAGAATATGAGGCCCTATGAGGCGATTTCCAAATAAAGCACACCACACATTGAAGCTAAATTCTCTTCGAAAATTTAGTTTTCTTACGGAATGGGGATTTTGTACGCCCATGTATGAATATTGCGTAAATTTACCACCCCTCTTTTCGTGAATGGCTTCGTCTGTCCACAGAATTTTTTGCAGAAATCTACCTTTTTTTCCTAGTATTCACAGTAGTATTGTCGCCATTTTCTAATCGCTGCACTGGTTAAAAAATGGCATCCTGTCGTTTCGTAAAACTCTTCGTATCAAACTTTTTGACTAAGACTTGTGTGCGGATTATTTCTGTAATGCCATAATGTACACCATTTAAAGGTCTTTGCTGCTGCTGATCACCTCATCCTCTTACATTTCAACCTCTTGGATTGATAATGTTGCAGCTTTCAGTTTAGCAAATGCGCATATGTACTGCACGAAATACACGCGCATGTGGCAACCTTTTCTGCGGAAAACGGTTTGCGTAGCCTCTCCATGCCTCAGCGGCATTCCCGTTTGCAAAATCATAAACAAAATGTATGTCGGCATACTCTTGATTGGAGAAAGCAAAGGGCATTTCGCAGTTAGTTCTACAAGTACAACAAGTACCAACAAATACTGTTTACTGAAATGTCATCAATTTTTAAATGTATGCTAAGGTAAAGCAATTACTTGTCACCCATTTTCAAGAAGGTATGAATTCCATGTGTTTTTCAAAAACACTTAAACTCGAAAACACTAATAAAAAATTTACCAAAATAACTTTCTTTTTCTAGTTGAACGCAGAATTTTAAAATAGGGTACATTTTTAAAAAGGTCAGTGGCGTTAACTTAGGTCCGAAAAAAGGAACCTTCACTCCACATATATACGCCACTGGAGTGCCTTGAAAAGAATTGTTATAGGCAGTACGTAAGTCAGTATTTCCTTACTATATGTGTAAAATTTAAGCCAAATTAGTCGAACGGTTCAGAAGTTATGAGAAATAAACGAATTTTGGGTTGAAACTTTGGAGGTCTGTATCTAAGTTATTTTTAATTTTTTGATACATGTTTTTTTGAAAATTTCTTTTGTTTTTTGATTCTCTATTTAAATTATTCCTTTTCTTAAAATTTTTTAAGGAGTAGTACAAACGCTACAGAAGCGAAAGTGCCACGCGCGGTTTTTTAAGTCTTATTTTGCCAATTTTTATTTGATTGCGTTAAAACAAAAAAGTTGTAAGATTAAACAACAAATTTTGTCAATTTTATTAAAATCGGTGGCAAATTCTTCGTTTCGTTAAAAACATGATTTTTTTAGTTTAATTAGGACCTATAGTACATTATTAAAGATTTTTGGTTAAAGTATTTAAAATTTAATTTAAAATAAAAAAATTTAAAAAAATGAAGGTCAGTTTTAGAATTTAGCATGCTTAAATTATACTAAAAAAATTAGCACATATTAAAGCAATAAGAAGGGTATATTGTCTTGTTGTTTGGAAGTTGCCATTTTCAGGCAATTTTTTATATTAAAAGTATTAAAAATTCTCAATTTTTGGAAAGGGCAATTTGACAAAAGTTTTAAAATAACTTCAAATTTATTCTCGTATAAAAAAATTAAGAAACTAAGCAAAATTTTGTCGTCAATTGGGTCATATGATTTCTTTATTTAGTTATTTTGTTTTTAATAAGCACTTTCTACAGGTTGTTTAGAAATAAATAAACGCGCATCGATTTTATCAAAATCGTCGTATTTAAAAATGCGTTTGGATTATTAATATGGTTGCAAGATATATCTTTCTTCAACAAACTATACATACGAGGTGTGTTCAGAAAATATCGGGAATTTTCGTTTTTTGAAACAAATATTTATTTATTCGTCTACATTAATGTTGTCCCCATTGGATAATATGCACATGTGCCAGCTCTTCTTCCAATACTCGAAACACTTCTAAAACTCGATCTTTGGGATAGCCTTTAGTTCTGCGCTTTTAATATCATCTATGCTTGCAAAACGACGGCCCTTTAAGGTTCCCTTTATTTTTGGGAATAGAAAAAAGTCAGACAAAGGCATGTCTGGCGAATATGGAGGCTGGGGCTTGGCCAAAAATGTTGTTTAAAATTTAACAATTTTGGAACAAATTTTGCTGCCACGCGTTTCCTACCCAAAACATTCGAACAAATTTCATGGTATGAGTCAATCGATATACCAACATCATCAGCGACTTCTCTGATGGTTTATAACCATTTCTTCCACTTTTTCCATGTTTTTATCGGTTGTTAATGTGCTTGAGCGTTCGGGGCGTTCGTCATCTTCAACGTCTTCACGGCCATCTTGGAAACTCTTATACCACTTGTAAACTCTTGTTTCACTTATAGCAGACTCACTATATGCCTTTGTTAACATTTGACAGAATTTATTTCATTTTTTATGCAAAATTGGATACAAATTCTTTGATCCATATTCTTTTAACGAATGAAAATCGCCGAGCTCATAAAACACATCCAACCTTAGCGGCTACCACAGACAAAGTAAACAATGAAAACAGCTAAAGTTTTTATCATACTTCGGGGACATGTATACCAACATAATAAAGAAAATTTTATGACAACCGGACCCTCCGAACCCGCGAAATTTAACAATTTCTGTTATTTTCTGAACACACCTCGTACAATGGTTTACAACTAGCCCAAGTTTGATCATTCTATAAAAACAGCGTTTTAAAAATATAAATTAATGTTAAATGACCATATTTCGAGAGTTTCGAACTTTCCTAGAAAGCATTTTTAGATATGGCGATTTAGGTCAAATTATCGCCTACTGAATTTGAAGTTACCACCACCATCTTCTGTTTTTTTATTTGGCCGCCATATTGAAATTTTACATTGTTAAATAATATATAATATATAATACATTGTTGGATTTTTTTATATTACACCATGTATTTATTTAACAATGTATCAAACTTACTACATAAGTTATGGTGGCCATTATACCAACAAAATATGGTGGTGGTAGTTCAAGTTATAGTAGCGAAAAAATTGAATAAAAATGTGGAATAATGTGTATGTTTGCATGCAAAAATTATTATTTTTAAATTTTTAGACATAACCAAAATATAACAAGCGTTCATTTTGACAGGTTTTTAGTTTTTTTTAATATTTTAAAAACCGCTGTTTTTTCCAATTTTCAAATTTAAATCTTGTAGTCTTGTAACTACGCAACTTTTTAACCAACCTTCAAATAAAGCATATAAGGATACTTGGTTCACCCTGTATATCCTGATTTAATAATAAATAAAATATTTTAAAATATATATTTATATATATTTAATAGGTAAAATATATATTAATATTAAAAAATCAAATAAATACCTACCGTCTTAAAATTATTTAATCAGGGTTAACCCGTATAACAATAAAAAATAAGTAATTACTAAGAAACCCACATAATCTTTTAATTATTTAAATTTATTTTAATATCAACCAAAAACAAATTACCAACTAAAAAGGTAATTATTAAAACTAATAAAATTAAATAAGAATAATTAACACAAACACCAATATTTTGCAAACATACCTTATAGCAGGTTTCACTTTTTTGAAAGTTAGTACAAGTAATAATAATAATAACTGCAGCGCACGGCACAAAATAACAAACTGCAAGAACTATTTGAATGAGTGCAATTCGCAGGCCAGGTTCGTTGTCTATTACCCGTTGAAGTCTCCTTCCACTTTCTCGTGGTTTATCTTTCTTTGACGTAGTTTTATTAAGTTAATATAATTTAAAAAGTGTTATTTTGTTTCATTTTAATTTTTTAGAATTACTCATTCGTTACTTATACCGGTAGACAAAGTAAACTGTTTTATAGTGTTTGAAATGCGTTTTAAATTGTACATACAAATTACGTGTTGCAATGAAATATAATTACCTTAAATTGTTATCTAAATGTTCAATATTTTATATAATAAATTTATTCACATTTATATTCATTATACCTATGTATATAATATTCACAGATAATCACAAAAATATGTATAAATCATTTTTTTTTTATTTTTTGAGACGATGATTTTAATTTTTTGCCATTAAAACTATGCTATTGAAACGTTCAGGCCTATAATATTTTATACTACTATTTTAACCATTATTGTGTTGAAACTTACTTTATTACTTTATTATTTTATTTATTTAAAAGTTATATATTAAAAGGGTGTTTTTATTCAAAAATAAAAACGTTATAAGGGTTGTAGATCTCATAGAGAGTAACACTTTCTTTTCTAAAAATATTTTTAATTTTTTTACATAAACATTTTTAAACAGTTTTAAAAATCTTTTAAAATAGTTAATTTAATATCTACAATTTTTGTTGAAAACATTTTGATCAAAAATATCAAATTATTTGAGAACCGCTGTTTTTGTTTTTCTTATGGGCGCTGTATTAGAATATAACATAAAAACAAGGGATCCAACGGTATATTATATTTACTTATTTGGTTTAAAACAAACCCATAAAATGATTTTTTTATTTTAACAAACAAATGAGTTCCACTAAATTTTTCTTGGGTTTCTAGGTTTTATTATGATAACTTTTTTTTTATTTATGAAAAAGCACAAGTACAAGTATTTCTGACAGCGTCATTCAACTATGATTTATTTTCTAAATCACAAGATTTAGTTTTTTCGTATATAGACATCCAAATATATTCCACATTTATTTTTAAAAAAATTTTGTTTGTTAAAATAAAAAAATTATATCTATTCGTATATATTCGTTGGATTCCTTGACTTTTTTCTATTCATGAAAAACTGAAATATGGCGGTCATCGGAAAAACAAAATGGTAACTCTAGTGGGCGGAAAAGTATTAAAATTTGATAAAAATGTAGACAAGTATATATGTTTACATGTGATAATTTTTGTTTTTTATAAATTAACAGAAATAACTATTTATAACCTTTTATTATTTTAAAAGGATTAATCCATAATTATGATTGCTCAAATTTTCTCTATTCTTTTACGGTTTTCAAGATACCAATGATGAGCATCAAAATTTTTACCACCCTATATAATTTATATATTATTATTACCCTTACCACAAAGGGAAACGAATGTATTATATATATTATTAATATAATAAATATTTAGAAGTTTACTTTAACATTCTTATATTTTTAAAATAAAATAAATATATTAAAAATAAGTACTCTATTAAAATAAACTTACTTAAAACAAAACCAGATTAGAATTTTTGGTGTGGCACAATATTCATTTTTATGTAACCATTTAATAATATATATAAGAATAAAAACAATTTAAAATTAAAATTTTTAATATTTTTCCTGTCAGAAAAATGTTTCTTTAATAAATATGTTTAAACGTGAAACCTCATCAAACACATAGTTTTATACATTTTAATGTGTAATTCTCAAAAACTACTCTAAACAATTTATTGTTGTAATTTTGTATGCTTTAAATAACCGCTTATTGCGTTATTATGCTTTTTTCTGGAAACCCTGTGTATTAAATAATTTTAACTGAAACGAATAAAATATGTATGCTGTGTTGCCTAGATTAGATTTAATAAATTACGGTCAAATAAATTTATTTTTAATAAAGTTCCTACTGATAGGTACTCTAAATGGAAAAATTTCTTGATTAGATGTTTGGATAATAATTATTTAATCCTGTTAAACGGCTGAATTAATTTGGATTTGGTAAGATATATCTTTATCGCGGGTAAAAGAATAATGATTGTCAAATTGGCGCTCCAAATTTATTGTCAAACATTTTACATTTTATGACAAATTTATATTTAAAACAATTAAAAAAATTCTTTCCGATGTTTGTTTCTAGCTATTAAGCTAGATAAAACGAAATGGGATGTGAGATTGAAATTCAGCTAGGGAATTTGTATAAAATAATTTATAAACTAATTATTAACCTTATGATTTAGTAATACATTATTGAACATTCTTAATATGAAACATGTTTTGTAATTGTAGTGGACCCTTGTAGTCCATTCAAAAACTTATTGACTGCTCCCAAAGCTGAGATTGGAATCTAAAATAAAAATAGTCATTGCGTGTAAAACCTATCACATTTTTTTTATACTTACATTAAAGATATTATCATAAAATTCAGGGTTGGTAGATTTAGATACGGCAACATGATTTGCAACATTAATTCTAGATCCTAGGGCTGGGGCTGGAACTGGTTCAGGATAAGCAGCAGAGTTGTAGGATCTAAAATATTAAGAAAATAATTTAGACTGGGAGTTATTTAAAACCGAGCAATGCTCTATAAATCTGAACATAAAAAAGATATCAAAAATTTCTTAAAACCGTTTCTAGCATATTTGGGGGCAAAAAACATTAGTAAAAAACTTAAAAAACAAACAAAATAATTCTAACAAAAGTATAAAAAGTAAAAATTAACAAATTGTTCAACAATAATCATTTTTTCATATTAAATGCAGAAAATAACTTGTATGTCTATTTTTAAATAGTCTTTTTTTAACTTTTGTTGCCAAATATATTGGCATTATTAAACAATTTAAATCCTCAATAGAATGTGTATGTTGGTGGATTTATAAAAACTCACAAAAAAGACCTTCATTCATGATGATTAGTTTTAATATTTTAAATAGTATTGTTTGTTTTTCAAAATGATTTACACCACGGCTGAACGTGTTGAAATTATATGTATTTATGGTGCATTTAATAAACTACACCCTGACAAAAATGTTCGTCATAAATATGTTCAAGAGCTGGTTGCAAAATTGGAACAAACGGAATGTGTTTGCAATTGAGGTCTTGGTCAGTTTGGTGTATATTCGTTCGGCATCTAGATTAACAGGGATTTGCCCTAAGTCTCCAACCATTCAAAATGCATATTACACAAGAACTTGGCAATGATGATGCTTTTAGGCATTTAGAATTTTGTGAACTCATGACCAATAAAATAACAAATCAGATCCAAATCCTAAAAAACATTTTTTATCTAAATGGAAATGTTAACAAAGAAAATTGTCGTTATTGGAGCAATAAAAATCCTTATCTTATCAGGGAAAATCATACCCAATTATTGATAAAAATTTAATTGGTCAAATTATTTTGAAATGTTTGATGAAACAATACAGCCACTAATAATAAATAAATTAGAAAATTAAAGAGGAGAGGAAACTAGATTTGGATAAAAATTTATTTATTTTAACAAAATGGGGCACCACCTTATAGGGCTTGGCTGGATCAGAATTATCCAGAATACTGGATTGGAACAAGATGACCAATAGAATGGCCTCCCATATTTCCATATCCAAAAAAAATCATTTTTATTTATAAAATTTTCATAACAATGTGTACATTTTCCAAATAAAATATTTTGTAGGACGAGATGTAATCTCTAACTTTTGCAAATGGTTCAATGTTATTGTAATTATAATATGTTCTATTAGTGTATGAAACAAAAAAAAAATATAAATTTATTTACACAATCGCAAATCTAATATAAAAAACTTAGAAACAATAGTATGGTCTCTCTAAAAATGAATTAGTCAAAAATGCCTAATTTAATAGTTATTAGTGGCTGCTTTTTCACTTGTACCATGGTTAACCATGGGATACCATGGTATCCCAAAATTTAACAGCCCAGTATTATGTAAAATTATCCCCTGAATCCGAAAATGTCGTCAAAAGTTAAAAAACTAGAACAGTTTTTGAGATATATTCAATTTTCCATTTAATATGTAATTGACTATATCTCATAACAACTATTAAATAAGTTATTTTTGACTAATTAAAAATTAGTTTAATTGTTACATTAAATTAATAACAAATGTAAATAAAATTATTACAAGCGGTTTACATGTTTTAAGCCATTTCCGCCATTATTTTTAAGGTTTCGTTTATGATAGCATTTCTAAAATTGGGACGGTTCAGGAAAAAAACCGCTCAAAAGTTTATGTCACCTTGCTAAAAAATAATTCAGTTTAGAAACATACCTTTTTATTATGTTCCTATTTAAATAATAACCAATAATACAAACAACTATTTAAATAGAAATTATTAATTTGAATATCTTTTCTATTTAAAAGAAATAAAAACGATATTTTTAGAGAAACTTTACTTCAGCACATAAAACTATATAATGTAACATATAGTATTTTAATGTATTTTCTGATTTTTTATTATTTTTAAACAATTCATTTTTCTTAAAACCCTGATCTGATAGACTAAAAAATTTCTTTAGAATTACCTTTTTTTAAAATCGTCCAAACCTGTGGAAACCAAAAGTAAAAATTGCATGTTCCCTTTTCCAAAATATGACAGTTTTTTCAATAGATACACATAATATGTTACATTCAATGACACATAAAATATAATTATTACCTAATAATTATAATTAGTATACTAATAAATTATGTCTACTTACACATATTTGCGATGATGATGAACTTTATTTGGGCGAGTTTTTACTTTTTGAACTACTTTAATGTAACCTGGTCTGACTTCTTCCTTGAATCTGTAGTGATAGAAAAAGCATGATAACTAAATCTACTAACTAAATACTAAGTAAGCAAATGCATGCATGTCTGTTAATTGATTTAAATACAAATTTCAAAACCAAAATAATATTTTTTATACCTGAATGCAGTTTCGATGGGACGATAGTTTAGTGTAGATCAAAACAACGAATGGATTTTGAAAATTTATCTTAATTATAAATTTGTGATAGTTTAAACTATAATTTTTACATTTATTAAACAAATATAATTTAAATTATAACTAAAAGTATTTATTAAAATATAAAAATTAAAGTAATATTGGTTGCCTATAGGTATACCTTCCACTACTTTTATAATTTATAAAGTTAAGTTAGCCGGTTCCACTCATAGATTGAAGACAGGTTGCACAAATTGACAAATTAGTTACATTTCTTGTTAAAAAATACATTGAAATGAATGACTTATAGGCAAATATCGAATTATGTAATTCACTTAAACTTAAACTTAAGTTTCAAATTTGAACGGCATAACTTTTAGGTAAGTTTTCAAAATTTATTCGTATGGTATGTTTTATTTTACGAAAATAGTACTATCGACCCATATCCAGAAAAATGTATTTTTATGCCTAAAATATCCCCCCTTATGCATAAAATATGGGAAAATAGCAAAAAAATGCAGATAAATTTTCTGGTTTATTTGACCACATATTTATATATTGATATTCTATGTTATAATTCTGTTGATATAGATGCTAATTGATGAGAATGTTTAGCACAAACCTGAAGAAATCAAATACTAAAATGAAAAATATAAAATGTTATACTAATTTTTTGTTTTAATGGTTTTTTAAAATTCTATTTCCCTTTCATAATATTGTTAGTTTGGTTCACCTTAATTTTTTTACGTGTCTGGCATGGTTATTGTGTTTGTATTTATTATTTTATAAAAAAAAGTAATTTACTTTGTTTCAACTTGAACGGGTTGTTCAAGTGGTACCTTCACAGTCTTTTCTACGTAAGTAGGTACTCTGATAGTTTTTTCAATGTAAGCTGGAGCTGGAGCTGGAGCTGAAACCGTATGCACTTCCTTTTGGTATGTCACTGGAGCAACAGACTTTTCTTTGTATTTTCTCACTTCTTTAACTAATCCACCATTGGACGAACTGGCATACGAACCCCCGTATGATCCGGTTTCATCAACGACACCGCCAATTCCGGATCTGGCATAAATTCCATTACCAGCAGTGGCTCCGGCGTAGAGGCCTCCAGCAGTTTTTCCTGCAATAATAAATAGAATTAGTAAAACAATAATTATTTAAATCCTGTATTATAGAATGTTTTTTTGCATTTATTGCGCAAAGTTATGAGTAATACAAAACCTTTTGATTTCCGCAAAGTATATATTTATATATATGAAAATGATATTTTTAATTATTCTATTGCAAAAATTAAAAAAAAAGCTATTATATTAATCATAATTATTTTTTGAAGGTTTATATTATAATTTAGTTACACACTAGTTTTTTATCTTAATTAGTCACACCTGTAAATATGATAATTTTTATTTTATTTCTAAGGTGATTTCATGTGCTGTTCCTATTAAAAACTGGAAACCCTTTAAATTTGGATAAGATTTATAACAAACATGTTTACTTAATATTATAAAAAAGTATTGCAAATTAAATATATTATTAAAAATGTGCAAAATGGAATGGGATTAAACTAAAAGCAAATGAAAGGTAATAGCTTCTACAACAAAACCCTATTGGTTTTTTTTTAATCACGTCTCAGTTGTTTATTATACGCATTTAAAGTTGGTAGATTTTTGGAGAGTCTATAGTAGGAAAAAAGTAAGTAAAGCAATTTTAATTTTTTAAAATTATTCTGGCAATATAGTCGAGGAATCCTTTTTTTATGTTAATTTTTACTTAAGATCTACAGTAGGGGCGTTGTCACACAATTGTTGCTATTTTTAAGTATTTTTATTGGTAAAATAATATTTTTTTTTTTGAGAATGAGATTCATCTTGTTGTAAATATATACATACACTAGATTATATTTCAAAGCAATATGTATTATTTTTGATATATTAATATAGAAACATATTTTTTTAAGTAAAGAGCATTTTTACTAGAAAATTTAGCATTTTTATAAAAAAAATATTCACTTTAATGCTTTAATCAGGTTATAATTCAGGTTATGTTTTTATTTTTATATTAAAACATGGATTCTCTTTTCGCATTTTTGATTATATTGATTATGTTTTGCATTTTTATTAATTTTTAGATAAATAGCTGAAACTTCAGGTACTTCAACTCGTGTTACTCGGTTACAGCAGTGATAGTTTCTAAATAAAAATAAAATATCGAATTTAATAATGTTTAGTTTAAGAAGTCAATTTTTTATTTAAAAAAGTAATTTTTCGTAAAAATGCTATTTTTTCTTAAAAAACAAGTTTTCTATACTAATAAACCAAAAATATTACAAATATCACCTAGGATTTCTCACTGTCAAAAATAGTAAAAATACCATTTTACCAACAAAAATACGTAAAAAGTAGCAACAATTTTTGATAGCGTCCTCTTCTGAGGGTCTTTGGTAAAAATTTACATCGCAAATGGATTCCTCGATCAAATTTTGACAAAATTATTTTGAAAAATTAACATAGTTTTACTTATGTTTTTCCTACTATATGGTGTCAAAAAAATTACCATCTTTAAATGCGTACAAAAAATAACTGAGACGTGATATAAAAAAACCCTGATAGGGTTTTCTTGTGGAAAGTATTAACTTTCATTTGCTTTTGGTTTTATTCCATTCCCTTTCGCAAACCTTAATTTTGTATCAAAGTGTAATTGTTATTATAATTGCAACTTTTTATGTATCGGTTAGCAAATAAACCAGTGCCTTGAAGTTTGTGTTGTATGACATTCAACTGACACGTGTCTTTTTGTGCTTCTCTCAATTGTAGGCCTCATCTAACCCGTCCGACTTTAACCTTTGAGCTCAGCACAAAAAGACTCACTTCTCAACTTTAAAACATAAATAACTTTTATCGTTACCTTACCATAAAATTATTTTGTCACATATCTTCTTATATTTATAATAATGGTAAAACAAATTTGTCTAATAGTGAGGTTGTTTTATAGATTTAAAATTAAAAAAAAAATTAAATTTTGCTTTAAAAATCTGTTTGCTCAATCTAATAACTACCTCACTATTAGAAAATTCCACCTGATTGTTGTTTTTTTTAAATTTAATTAGCGACTACTTCTGTATTTATTTTTTAAATGACCTTCACCGAGCATGAACTCAAACAAATTATTGTTAAACAAAGAACTTGTTCACATCTTAAAAAATTACATAAGCGAATAAAAAAACTGTTTACTAACACAATGTTATATTTTTTGTCCTTTCATAGCATTTATTATAACTAATGGTACTATTGATTACTATTAGGTAGTATTACTATGTTACTATTGATTTTGACCTTCTTGTTTAGCAGGATTATTATTATTATTTCCTTTATTACCATTTCCATCAACAACTCCACCCAAGCCGGCTCCAGCTCTTTGTCCATGTGGAGTTTCAGCGGATGCATGAAGTCCACCATCAGCTGCATTTCCGGTAAGAAGTCCACCAAGCCCAGCTGAGGCCTTGTAGCCCAAAAAGTTTACACCGACTCTTCCATTATTAAATGTAAACAATGGAGGAAACTATAAAAAAATATCAGTTTTAACATATTGTTAAAAAGTATATTTTTATGACTATGAATATTTGACGTTAAGAGTTCTCTAAAGCCCTTTTTGTAAATTGGTCTAATGTTAAACTCAGCCATGGTCAAATCGTATAGCGTCGTTGATATTGCACTAATAAGTCGTATGCAGGATATACACACACTGGTATGCTATTTAGTCGAACCAAAATGAGTCGTTTCTGCGCATTACGTCATCTGGATTATTTCTGTTTTGAAGTCTGAAAGTATTTGAGGTTAATCGCTTTTATTTTGTGTTTTTCTATGGTTTATTGTGTTTTCACCACATAATTATGTGATTTTAATATTTGTAAACATTGTTATTGTGTATTTGTGCAGTTAAAATATCAAACTGTGCCGTGGCAACTTGTAAAAACTATGTTCGAGTTACAAAAGGAACAGAAATAAAATATTTTCGTTTTCCAAAGGACAGTAATTTGTCAAAACAGTGGATTTTAGCATGCCGACGAGGACGAAATTAACTTAAAAAATGGTAAGTGTCAATTACATACCTACATTTTTTAATTATAAAATTAGATTTATTAGATATTATTCAATTAAAAAAATAGATTTTTACCAACCAAAGAGGAAACCGTAGAAAAAATATATAGCTGGTAAAAATATATTTTTTTAATTGAATAATATCTAATAAATATAATTTTATAATTACCTTAAGGTAGGTACGTATATTAAATTTAAGGGGTTCTCAGTAATTAAACTATTAGTCGCTGCAATCCAATAATTGAGTCCAAATACAATGCAAAGATTAGTCCCAAAGTAGGTTTATTTATCAAGTTTCACTTCTTAAAAATATAAACAAGTATATTTATCAAGTTTCACAAATATTAGTCCCAAAGTAACAGTAAAAATATAAATAAGTAGGTATATTTATCAAGTTTCACTTCTTCAAAATATAAGCAAGTATATTTATCAAGTGTCACTTCTTAAAAATAACATATATTCGTACATTAAATTTTAAAATTTAAACGCTGCAATCCACCTGACGTCACACAACATGTCATGCGCAAGAGAATACAAGCGCAAGAGCATACCAGTGTGTGTGTATCCTGGTCGTATGTTAAAAACCTATATTTTTGTTGTACTAAATTTTTCTATATTTCTTCATGCTTCTAGGTTTTAGAAAAGTACACAGTAACCTTTATTTGTTCTACTTAACGATTTTTGACATACGACATTTTGCAGTATCAACGTTTTCATAATTTGGTAAAAAAAAAATTTTAAACTGTGTTTTTATCGATTGGACCAAACTTAGAAACTTTTAAATTATGTAATGTTTTCTTGAAATTAAAAAAAAATCTTTTAAAACGCCACAAATTAATTTTTTTTTCGAAATCTCTCATTATTATATTTCTTCATGCTTCTAGGTTTTAGAAAAGTACACAGTAACCTTTATTTGTTCTACTTAACGATTTTTGACATACGACATTTTGCAGTATCAACGTTTTCATAATTTGGTAAAAAAAAAATTTTAAACTGTTTTTATCGATTGGACCAAACTTAGAAACTTTTAAATTATGTAATGTTTTCTTGAAATTAAAAAAAAATCTTTTAAAACGCCACAAATTAATATTTTTTTCGAAATCTCTCATTAAAACAAGAAATTTATCAATGTTTGAAAAAATTTATAGACGACTGAAATAAAAGTTTTTAAAAACTAATCTAAAAAATTCAGGGAAGTATATATCTTTGAGTACGTATAACAACATAATGAAATACATATTAGATATATGATATTACCTGTTCATTTTGTGGTGCAGGTGAAGATTGGACTATAGCAACCAAAACAGCCAAAGTAACAAATATTTTAATCATGTCGCTTTTGCTGAAAAAAAATTAAAGAAATATATTAAAAATAAAAGTAATACATTGTCTTATTAAATTTATTTTTAAAAAATGTTTGTATCTAGTTTGGATGTCTATCTGCAATATCCAGATAAATCTAATTTATCAAGTTATAGGTCACCCTAAGTGGTTCACCATGTAGGTTATACAATAATTATTCCTTAAATCAATATAGGTAAACTGAATAAAAAAATCCAAATTATTAAGGTTATTATGACTTTAATTTAGTATAAAAATAAAAATAAATCATTTATAATTAAAATTTATGGTATACAAATGTTTTTTAATATTTAATTATGCGGTTTGTAAAAATTTCATTTAAATTTGTGTTAGAAAAAAATCTTTGATGGTTCCTGCAATTTTTTTTTTTAATATAGTTCAGGGATTGTTGGATCTAATTTTGAAGTTTAAGAAATAATTTTTTGTTTTGGTTTTATACTTTTAATTATTTCGAATAATTTATCAGGGAAATAATAAAATTAAATGCCTTCTTTGTATTTGCTTTAATGTATTTTTGATACGATGGCTTTCATATTTAAATTTACTGTAGACATTATGTCATTTAATTTAATTTAGCAATTTTCTTGGTAATCTTATTTAAATTTAAAATGAATGCACAAGTAATTACATTTAGTTAATTTTTGTTTACAATTACACTGGTCAACTAGAAAATAATTTTAATTTTCTCCTTTAATGTGCGGCATAGAAGAAATTTTATTCTATTTATTTATCAATAAACAAAAATACTGCATTTAGTAAGAGAAAAAAAATAATTATTATGACTATTTATAATAATACAATATTTTTGCAGTATTTTTTTTAATGTTAGTTTTAAGCAGTGTTATTAATAATAATATTAAATCTTTATACCTACATACATACAAAATGTACGATTTTTATAAAAATTAAAGAAGAAATTCTGTTTAAAAGTAATAAATATTATAGTATTATTTTAAATATGTATTATACTAGTATATATATTATATTGAATTTTATTAAAAAATGTTTATTTATACAAAAAACAACCAAAAGCAAATATAAAACTTCACCAAATACATTTTTTGGAGTGTAACACCCGCAGATTTTTTTTATATTAAAACAATTTTTCTTTATATTAAAATAATGACTGAATATTTAAGCTCCTAATACTCAGTACTTTTGTATGATTTTTCGAATTTAGGCAATATTTTTTTTAAATTTTTGTACTTTTTTTGTAAAATTTTTTTAGCTTTTCAACTATAATATTCATTCTTTATTATAGGTAACGCAATCAAAGTGAAAAATGCGAAATTTCTGGTCTTGCGGAAATTTTTATTTCATATTTGATATTTTGGTTTACGATGGGGTTATTTTTTTTCTAAACACAATTAAAGAATAAAGCAATTGTAAGACTTTTTACAAATAATTGAGGGCATGTATTTGTTTAACACTAATTTCCTCTATTTTTTTTTTTAAATAATATAATATAGGGTTTCCCAAAAGTTGTGCACCACCTTAAAGGTGGAAGAAATCTTAGAAAATTGTCAAAAAAATTATATTATTTAAAAGATTTAAGAGCATAAACATTAAGTTTTATATTAAAAATTAATAGGTTTACCTTGATATTGTTTATTTTAGGATTTGAACTTTAACAATACGCATGATTTTGGCAACATGATTAAATTCTCATAGCGTTACTGTTTGATATTAATATTAATTCATTTAGTAAGTAAAGGGTGGGCCATCTATAAGTTGAAATTTAAACTACGTGCTATTAATGAAGCTTTCAACTTAAGCGCCATGAATTGCTGACAGTGGTTTAGTTTTAACCTTCCGATTACAAAATATGCACTTAATAAATTTGGATCAACGTTTCGAAATACTCAAAACTTACTTTGAATGTGACTGTGATCGCAGAGACGGCAAGAAAATTGCGTTTGGAAGAAATGAGGCGCCGTCAAACCAAAGTATTACAAATTTGATTAAAAAAATGCACAGAAATGGAATGCTGGTGGACATAAAACATGTTTCGCATGCTCGTCCTAGACGTACACCTGAAACAATCGCTGCTGTGGCCGAAAATGTACGCATAAACGCGTCAACATCTACTCGGCGCAGATGTCAACAATTTGGCCTTTCCCGTACCACTCTGAGGATGATTCTGCACAAAGACCTCGGTATATTTGCGTACAAAGTCCAGCTTGTTCAGGAGTTAAAGCAAGTTGACTATCCACAACGTTTTCGCTTTGCTGAGTGGGCTTTAAACCAGTTGAACGATGACCCTAATTTTGCAAGAAAAATCATCTTTTCGGATAAGGCGCATTTTTACCTCGGAGGTTATGTCAACAAGCAAAACTGTAGGATTTGGGCCACGGAAAATCCACACGTCGCCGTAACAAAGCCTATTCACCATTTAAAACAAAACATTTAAGCTCAAATTGCCTAAATAGAGCAGCAAACTTTTGACAAAGTGCTCGAAAATTGGTGTTCCAGGATGGGCTACTGCCGAGCCAGCTGAGGTGGCCACTTAAATAAAATCATTTTCCATACTTAATCGGAAGAACCATTGTATCAAATAAAGCAAAATTCGTTGAAAAAAAATCAGTTTTTCTTGTTCTCATTGCTATTTTATAATTCAACATAAACATGGCCCACCCTTTAGTACTCACTCAGTATTGTGATATGTATTTTGTGTTTGTAGAATGCTTAAAAATATGCAAGTCATTTAACCTGTGTTGTCAATGTAATATTAATATAATCTATTAATAGATTTTTTATAGTAAAAATAACGAATGTTGTCATTTAAAAAAATATGTTTTTGAGGTCCGAATACGTATCTGGTGGTGCGCGACTTGGGACACCTTGTAAGTTTAACTAAGAAGTTTATCTCGCAAAACATTTAGAAATAATATATAATAAATTTTAAATAAAACTTGCCGAAAGTTCAGAAAAATCGCATTTTTTACTTTAATTGAATTTTTGAGGTTTTTATGTTACTTAATAATAATAAGAATGAATATTTTCATTGAAAAGCTAAGCATTTTTTACCAAAAAAATAGCATCGTATTAAAAAAAACATCTTGTAAATTCGAAAAATTATTAGTTAGATAGTAGTTTATTAAGAGCTCATTTTTTTTGAAGTAGAGAATAACACAAGAAAATTTTAAAACAATCTGCATGGAGATTGTTTTGGTTGGATGACCCGTATAAAAATCCTAGCAAAAATATTAACTTGTTTGTACAGTAAATATTAAATAAATATTTTTAATCAACCTGATCAAACGCCTGATTTTTATAGTAGTTATTACTGGAACATATATTTTTGTTTTTTTACATATTCCATTGAAAATCGTCACGTTATGCGACCGTTATACCTAATCCAATAAAAACACACCTAATTTAATATAAATGGAGTTTAAAGTGCGAAAATATTCCAATTCCAAAGATTATACTCGTGACTTCAAAACTTGTTTATTTTATTTTACAAAGAATATTTTTATTTATACCTTAAGGATTCATAACAAAATACAAACAGAATAATAATTATTATTGTAATAGACATTTATGGTTACTACATATAAATTGATAAATTATTTAAGATACCAAAAACACAAAGCTTAGAATAAATTTAAAACCATTAATTACACAAATCCGCTTAAATTTTGTTTAATTTTGCTTAAGCTTCAATAAATTTCAAAGGCTAATGGGTTCAAGTTTAAATTTATTAGTTATTTTATGTCCTTAACTTTGATTGCATATCATTTAGTAAATACAATAGTGTTTAATTATAAATACGTATTTATTAAATATATGTTTAATACATATTAAAATTCAAAGGGAAACAATAACCTACAACTGTATATTTTCAGAATGGACAGAATCCTAAAATACTATTGTTAAAATTTATGTTTCAAATATTCTTTAAAATAACATTTAAAAATGTTAGTCATAGCTTACCTATATTTTTAATTTTACAGGTACAGTCCCAAAAATATTCCTAATGTCACACTGGTCACCCAACAACTAAACTACCATTGGCGAACCTTGTATACTATATAATGGTTATTTCAGGTTTTCCAGTGAGGAGTTAATTATAATGGTCGAAGGTCATTAATTTTTTTACTCTTCCCATCTTAGCTACACCTTTCGGATTTAATTGAGATTCATAGTTATTTGCTGTAAAACAGTTAAACAAGGTTTTTATTTTTGCAGAAAAAAAAATTGGCTTATGATATTAAAATTGTTGTCTTAATTTAATATAAAATAAATATAGAATAATTTATTTAAATATTTTTTTTATTTATAAAATGGTAATACGGATAAAACTTTGGTAAATTTACGTTACATAGGAAATTTCCTTGGTATTACCATCTAACGTAAACATGAACTTTGTATTTAAAATAAGAATTGCACCTTGAATAAAACTGGTCTAAAAAAAAGTCTTTTATACGTTTTAACGGTAAATTTATGTATGGTTTTGTTCGTTTTATGTTCAATCTCAGATCTATTGTTTTACTAAATTAATTTAAATGTATACATACATTTACATGTAAAATGATTTTTAAAAATAAAGTTCCTGCACATTTACAAGTTTTTTTTATTGTAAAGATGAGGAAATAAATGTAATAAAATATTATAATATTAACACGGGTTTGTTATTATATGGGTTAAAAATTTCACTATGTATGGCTGTTTCCGAGGGGTAAACCACTTATTTTTAAAAATTAAAAATCGCTTACGAATTAACGGCTAAGGATAACAATAACAAGGGTGGTCTTGCGCAACGCGTAGCTAAGCACTGATTAAGCAATTTTTCCTTATTGATAACGACTGATAAGGAAAAAAATCACAACACAACGTCCAATAACGTTGAACGTCTCTAAGATTTTAAAGTGGTTTACCCCTCGCATATTTCGTTTAATTTTTAGATGAGAAATTAAGAGGTAATCCAATCTTGTAATTTTTGCATTTTTTCCATTTTTATGATTCATACTAAGTGAGGCCTGTCATAGTAAACCGACAATCTCCACTTTTGGTCAAAAATTAGATTTTTGGCGGAGACTGTACTTCAACTAATTATCTATAAGATGATAAAGTTTATGTGCTGCAAAAGGAGCTCAATCCTGCCTAAAATCCTATTTTAAAAATGACATTTAGTGCAAAGTCGACAATCTCCACTGATAGATTTGCAGTAAAGTATACAATCTCCAATTCCACCATTAAAAATTAGTAATTTGTGTCACCTGACATCCTAACATTTGATGTTGTGACGTATTTTAGAGATTTAATTTGTGTTTTTTTACTGGAACATACTGTTAAGTTCTATTGCAGTATATTTAAAATAGGTATATATACGTTTTATTGTTTTAAGAATTATAAAAAAAGTTATCCTGTTTATTTTGTGCTATTATACCATAATAAGACGTAAAGGTAAAGCAAGAAAAGGCTGATAATGTCAAAGCATTGCAAGTAAAACATTACAGAGCAAAGTGGGAAGAAGAAGATGAGTTCTTGTAGGTACTATAAAAACTTTTTTGCACGAGGCAACCTGGTCCCAGATTTACAAGAAACTCCAGATTTATGTGGTCCAGTTTAGAATTTTCCCACATTGATTGTATAGTTAAATTTTATAACTATTAAAGGAATGAAAATACAATTATTTTTTTGTTTATTTTTCTAAATCTCCTTAACAGTTTACAACAAAATGAGCAATCTCCAGCAATTCATATCAAAGTCAGCTACCTATCTCCAATTTATAATTACAGATTTCACCTATACTATGCATCCTGGAGACCTTTTAGTTGGCTACTAGACTAACAACAACAATATTTCAATATAATATATAAAAAAAATTACAAATCTAGAATTTAAAATACCAAAATCAATTATCTCAATTTACTCAGTTTTAGTCTGACGGGAGATTGTTGACTTTGCTCTGACAGGGTTTAAAATTAACATTCTTAGTGTAAAATGTATTTTGGACATTATTAGTGCAATTTGCCCCTACATCATTTTGTCCCTTTTTCGACGTTGCCTAAAGTGCATTAATGCTTGCCCAAAATAGAAAACCTAATGCCTTTTTTTTTAATGCACGCAATAAAATATTAACCTAAATCACAACAATCAAGTATACAATAAATTAGTTCATTATTTGCAAAACTTGATATTGCTGTAATGCATTTTTTTGGGAAATCGAAAAAAAAACGACTTACGTTAATATACTGCGTTTTTCGCATTCAAAAAAATATATTATTGTTGCTTAAGGTTTATAGGAGTAGAAAATAGAAGTTTGCATCCATATTTTTAGAAAAAAGATAATGTTTATTGCATATAGCCAGTTTTGGAAATAAATCTAATTTAAAAAAAGTTTAATAACGAAGGCAAAAGATTTATTGAAGAAAAAATAAATACATAAACAAATGGGAACTTAAACAGCATGACTCCTCGGCATTTTGGCAGCTTTCCAAACCATCAACGGTTTTTTCTAATGAGAAAGAGGAAGAATCTTTCAGCAAGTGTTCTTTGTAAAAATATAATTATGGAAGGCTGGTCCAATTTTCTCCATAATGTTTTGCAAGGAGACCAATAATAGTCTTTTTATCCCCTTTCAGTGTTTTCTCAAGTAGTAATTTCCTAGAAGCCATTGAAGAAAGACAAAATCATGTGTTTATCACGTGGGAACCGAGCGTTTAATTTGATTGGCGGCAGAGCAAAGAGCGAGTTTTGCAAGTGAGACGTCAAAAAAAAGAGCCAGTTTTGTATATATCTGTTATTTTCTAGACAATACAATTCATTAATATTAGAACCACAGACCTACAAACAAATGGACCGGTTTATTTACATTGAAAAGAGTGGAAAGGAACAAAAATAAATATTTCCCTCAGTTGTCACATCTGACTTTATTTGCTTTGAAGTATCTATATTTTACGTAAAAGATACTTGGAATCCACAACTTATTTAATATTTTATAGTGAAAAATACCAATAGTGAGTGATATAAAAATGGTGAAGCAGTGCTACGTTTGTAAAAGACTTGGATCCAAGAATTTAAAACTTTCTTTTCATAGGTTAGTTTATTTACAAAACAAACCCTGCCAGGGGCGTAGAAACTGAATAAATAAATAAATGAATTCACTTAAATTTTGGATTTAAAGAGCCAGATTCTATTATCTGGACAAGGTTAGTATTTTGTTATACCTATATATTTATATACAGGGTGTCCCGGGTTTAATGATCTTAATTTTGCCAGTCGGTAGAGAATCAAAAAACAAAACGAATTTTCAAGGAAAACATGTATCGAAAAATTGAAAATAAGTGAGATACAGATCTCCAAAGTTTGAAACTAAAAATCGTTTTTTTTTCAAGGCACTCCAGTGGCATAGATATTGAGGGTGTAGGTTTCCTTTTTCCGACCTATGTTTACGCCACTGACTTTTTTAAAATACTGACACTATTTTTAAATTCTGTGTTCAATTAGGGAAATAAAGTTACTACGGTAAATTTTTGATAAGACGCTTCGATACAAAAATATTCGAGTTTGAATGTTTGAAAAACATCTCCAGACACCCATGTGTAGGACATGGAATTCATACCTAGGTACTTGAAAATGGGTAATAAGTGTTCGCTTTACCATAGCATACATTTGAAAATTAATGACATTTCAGTAAACAGTGTTTGTTTGTACTTCAAAAGTTAAAAAGTTATGAGAAAAAAATATTTTTTTATTTAAAAATTTGGGGGTCTGTATCTCAGTTATTTTCAATTTTTCGATACATGTTTTCTTTGGAAATTCGTTTTGTTTTTTGATTCTCTACCGACTGGCAAAATTAAGATCATTAAACCTGGGACACCCTATATTAAATATAATTTTTACATAGGATTGAAAAACACAAAAAAAAATTACAATTTAATGTTTTTATTTATTTTTAATATTTTTATTTAAATTATGATCCCAAAAACAGAACGCCACTGGTGTGGGAACTTGTTTATAAACACCCCTCCCCTTACTCCTTTACCCCTAATCTAAATCGTTCTTGGCAACAAAACATTGTGTATTTTGAATGGGAAAGGCCAGTCCATTTTGTTTGTAGGTCTGTGATTAGAACCAATAAAATGACAGTATTCCATAGTTCACATTTTATCACAGCTACAATATTTTCACCTTGTTTACACGTTACTAAGGATTTTGACACTTTTCTTGCTTTAACATTTGTTGACATTTAAATTTTTTGTTTGTTATATCATTAAAATAATGAATTTTAAACTTTAAAAGATTGATGGGTTGGTGTAAACGATAATGAAATTAAGGAAAGTTTTAATAAATAAAGTCTTTTTATATTTTAAAGCACATTTTAATTTTAAATGTCAAGCTGATTATTTTATAAATCCTAAAATTCATTATATTTTCTCACTAAATATACCTTGTTTTAATAATAGTTGATATTTACTCATTGAAACCAAAGCAGCACATTTCAGTCGTCCTGTGGACTCGTGAAATCTGCAGCTCGGTTTCAATTCGAAAATATCATCTATGATAATCATACCACTTGTTATATATTATGACAATATTTGCATGGTTTAAATTTAAAGGCATTTTTGCAAATGTTCGATTTTAATTTTGAAATTCTCGTTAAAATTTAAATTGGTTTGCATAAAAAAACAAATTTTTAAGGTTTTGTCGATTAGCAAGTTTTGCAAATAATGTACTCAAATAACCACACCGATTTAAACATTAGACAATTTTACAATAGAACATTGTAGACTTAGGCGGTAAAGTGATATTTTTTCAGGCTGAAAGAAGAAATGAATACTGGTAAATCACTTTACCGCCGAGGTTTACACGTATTTTTCTTCCTTCACAATGTGACTGCAAAAAATACTGAAAACGTTATGAGCAAATTTTAACATTTAAAATTATTTAATTTTTACATTTTTTCATCTACAAAACAGACCACATACAAATCATTTCTAATTGAGACTGTTTTCTTTTCGTTGGGTTAAAGTAGGGAAAGTGAGAATCACACGGAAGATTTGATTGAGGCGCATGAGTGACGTCATTCCCGGTTTAAAAAAATACCATGTTTTTATCCCTTTTTGGGAAGTATGATGACTACTTTTTAATACATTGTATATAAATTGTATGAACAAAAGCATTTTACAATACAAAAAAAACAAAATGATAATATTTTAGATTTTATAATGCCATGTTTATAACAGCCAGAATTTGGCAACATTGTATTTCTACCACGATAGTCAGAAGGTTTTTATCATAGACATAATAATGTGTGGATGGTTTTTATAATTAACCATTTTGTTTATTTTTTGTTTTGGAATTGTTTTTTTTTTTCATTGTGGTTTAAAGATTTTAAGCTTTTTTTAAAACCAAACCACGAAAATTTATGTAAGCCTAACATCGACGATGATTTAGAAAAATTTAATATATCCTAAATTTTATTTTGTTGATAATTCTTATTATACTTGGAAGTATTATCTATGTTATGATATATTTTAAAACCCCCACTCATAAATTGACTGTGCGCATAAGGTAAAATGAGACAGCAAATCGAAAAATTTTCTCTCAAGAAAGGAAGTATGTAAAACAGCGACATCTACACATACTTAGTTTTTTGCAGAAATCTATACGGGACATTCCATAAAAATGCGGACATGATGAGGAAAATCCCAAATTAATGTATATGGTATAGTGCATCTTGTTTCTAAGCAAAGACTTTAGTTTATTTATTTGTTTTACAGATTAAATTTAAAAACTGTCAATTTGGCAAGCGTCATAACTTCGTCCTGTATTTTTACCATTACTATGTCAAAAGGTATCATGCTTAAAGTAACGCGAGTTACCAAACTTTTGTTGTTTATTTTTAGAAAAAACATTAATATTTGTATACATTTCTTTATGTTTAACCTTGATCTATTTTTGTCATTTAAGAGGAGTTTCATTGTTAAAAACGCAGAAATAATTAAAAGTGACTGGTGAATTTTATATTCCAAAAATAAGAATCTAAAAGTGTTTTGTTTATTATGATATTAATTTAATTGCTTACGAATATTACAAGTTTTTAAATAAAATTGTTGACTTTGGTTTAAACTTATAATTAAGTATTATATATACATAATATACCTATCTGTAACGCGAGTTACCATGAAATGTCCCATACGCTTTGGTATTTAATATAAAAAATATTATTTAAAATTTGCTAATATTAGATTTTATTAGGCCGATTATTTTATACAAAGAATACAGCTTTTTTAACCGAAAAGGTTAGTTACAATCGTAAAAATTCTTTTTTTTTAATATTAATTTAACGTAATATTGCAGGCCCACCGAATACAAGGGTATAAGAAAGACTATCGCACGAGTAAATTCGAAAACTAAAATTTATAAAGATTATGCGTTAATTTTAAGGGGAATTTATTTATTTTATATTTTTTAGGCTAAAATTTGCGAAAAGAATACATTTTCAAGATTGATATGGAAAAATCTGTGACTTTTTATTTAATTAACTTTTTAATTAATAAATAAAAATAATTAATTAATACATGTATTAGATCCCATTAAATAAACAATAATTGGTATGAAAAATCAAAACAAAATTCCCAATTGCTTGATGAGAACCATTAGGAATATTCCTGAAGTTAATTAATAATCCTTTTACGATGACTAACAAGCAAAAAGAATTAAATTGGTTAATTTTTTTATATTTTAACCGGTTCGCTACCACCCGTCGGAAATTTTGTAAACTTTATAATTAATGTTACATAAATTTATTTAATTAATATAATTAACAAATAAAATGATTATAACAACGCTTCATAAAAAAATGTTCTGTGCACAACTGCCAAGAGTATTACTTTGTCCATAAATTTATTTGGCCATTTCCGACTTTAATAGTTATTTAATTTGAAGCGCAGCTACGAACGCCATCTTTTCAAATTAATTGAAATTTCTACGAATTTCAGGACTAACGCACGGCGATTCATTTTTATAAATATAAATTAACCTAAAATACAGGAATTTAATTAAATAATGTCCTTACTTCTATAACCTATTACGAAAATTTTAATGATCAGAAAAACTAATTTATTATCCATACGCAAATTTTTCTTGATGTTTAATTATAAACTTGTACCTGTAACACAAGATTTATTAATTTTTTTTCTTACTTCTAGTATTAAATAATCTCCTTACATCCTAATTTTATTTTAATAAGTAAATGTAAAAATAATAAAAATTAAAAGAAAAACGTTTCATACGAGTATATTGTTAACTTGACAAAGTCATTCATGGAAAACCCCTAAGGGGGGAGGTCACCCATTACCAACCATAAATAACAGTTATGTTACATGTTGCCAACGTACATACAAACACTATACATATTCTTAAATAAATGCCTATTTATAAAAAACAATCTGAAATATTAAATTTCTGACATATTATTAATAAAAAAATTATGCGATAAAATTGATATAGCAAATATTGCATTTTCAATTCATTATTAAAATTGAAGTGTCATTTATTGACGAAAAAACAAATTAAATTATGACAATTGACAGTTTTAGTCTTTTAAGGACTAATAGTTCAGTTCAGGGATTGCGATAAACATCCAACCGGTTACCGGAATATATTACTATAGGAACTATAGTTCCTATTTCAGTTTCCGATATATCTTTTTGTCGTATATCGATTCTATACAGCAAAAATGACTGGTTACCCGTTAACGGCTTTTAAAGTGTAAACAATTTGTACCGTACGACATCTAACGTTTAGTAGAAATATATTAAAAACACTTTTCTTAAACAATATTTAATTATGTACATTATAAAGTAGAGGTCAGCAGCAGAAACTTGTGTTCTGGTTATTAACATATATCTAAAATAGGTACTCATGTTCCCAACAAAGTAATATGCTTAGGATATAAATCTCTGCATATAAAAAATATAATATTTTGTAAAACATAATTAAAATACATAATACATGAAAGTGTCCTTACGTTTGATACCCTTAATAACTTCAGTAAGTATTTTTAATTTAATAACGGTTAAAAAAATATGGTAACTCCCCCCGCAAAGTTTATAAAAAATTGACTGGTTCAAAGTTCATAAAAATTCGTACCAACTTAAAATGACGAAGGGCTATTGGATTTAGCATACGCGGTTAAATGTGATAAACTTAAATATTATAAAGGCCTGGAATTGTTTAGTAGGGTTTCGACTGGGCATAGGGCCAAATTCATTTATACATTATAATTTTCTAAATTCCCTAATTATTGATGGTTCCCAATAGCATGCATGGAAGTAACAACGGTTGCCTAGTGATCGAATCCAGAATTTTCCTATCTGGTTGTTAAACCTTATTAACTGAAGCTATACTTATGAGGTTCATCAACCTAAAATTACTTTTGATCGAGAATTATATTTTAATAAGTCGCAGCCCTTCCATAATCAAAAAACAATACAATATAATATTAATTCTATAATATATAATCTCTATCTCTAGGTTTAGTTTTAAACTTAATTTTTTTAAATTTAATTTTAGTAATTTTATTATACTTTTAACGCTATTTATTTAGATTTAAAATGTTTTGCTTAAAAAGCGTGTTTAGCACATGTTATTCTTTACACAGAAATTCTCTTGTAGTGCTTTTCTCTAAATTATCTTAAAAAAATCCAATAAATCCGTTTTGACATTATATCTCAAGTACCCCTGGCGAAAATAAATCGTGCATGAAAAGTGTGCAATAAGTGTGTATTTGGAGTGCAAGTCTTTATAACAATATGCATAGACGCTACTTTGTGGTAATTTCACACTTTTTGAAATAATTAAGTTTTTTTACTCTTTATGTACCTACATTGACATCCTAGGTTTGGTCTAGGATTGACATCAGGCTTTTTATTTGTCATATGTCACGCTTATATTACATTATATTTTAGCACAGTGTTAGTACATTGTTTAAAGACATTTTGCAAAGCTTCAGTCTATCTTACGCATGTCACATTTTATACACACTGTGAGCACGCTTTAATATTTCTCATTTATGACGCTTATATTACACCTTTTTTTGTTTGTACAGTTTTAGCGATCACTCAACAGTTTAAGCACATTTTAGATATATCTCGCTTGAGTTGGGGTACAACATTTATTTAAAAGGTTGGGTAGATTCCATCTTATGTATCGCTTCTCGGCCTATTGCTAAGATCAAAGCAATCCCCTTCGTGGAGTTGACAGTGCAGGTATTTTTCTTAATAAAAAAATTAGGACCTACATTGTGGGTATTTTTTTTTAAATTTAAAAAAAAAAAAATTTATTTGATTAATATTGTTATAAGGATATATAATATATTATATATATTTCAATTATGTGTAAATTTAAAAGATTTTATAGGTCACCAAAAAGAATCTGTTTTTGTAATAATAATAAAAGAATCTGCACACAGGTGGCAAGAAACAGTGTGCCAACAATGTGAAAAATCAAAAGAAGTTCCCTTTAGAACATTGACCAGTAATTATTCACACTTTTAAACTTTTGGTTTTGCACATTGTTTCATGTTCCATTTCCCACCCTCCGCACATCATTTTTTTAAAAGATTGCACATTGTTGACACAATGTTCTCATATAATTTTGCACACTTTTTGCACATTTTATTTTCGCCAGGGACCCTTCTCAAAATTAACTCATTTTGCACATGTTGAGGATTTCTAAACCTTTCTAAGAAAGTGCGGTTTTTTCTACGAATTATTCTAACCGTCTTTTCCAACTTTCTCCCTATTACATCACACTCAAATCCTGGAATGTACGGTACAACTTCTCTACCCGCTTTCTTAACCCTTAACTAGTCGCGCAGGTGCACTGAGTGCTCCGTTTTTATTAAAACCTCTATAACTTTTTGTCGTTTTCTTGGAATTAAATGCCCTTTCCATGTAACCTATGACTGATTTGTCTACCATGCACTGTCGACGGCATATTCAGTTTAAACTACTAATTTCAAAGTTATGGACAGAAAAATTTAGATTGATTTAGAAATACTTCACTAAAACTAAATTTTAATTTTTGCAATGTAAAATATTTCTAAATCAACAAAATATGGAATTTAAAACCTAATGGTTTTTAAGGTATACATTTTTCTAAGAATACACAAATAAAAATAGAACGGGTAAATTTCATTCTGATTTCTTCTTTTCTGAGTAGAAGTAATAACTTTTTTGTTTGTTTTATTTTTTGTTATTTGCTTTTTGTTTCTTTTTAAAATAAATATTGTGTTTTAATAAAAATAGAGTTAATTCATCCGAATATAAGCAAAAGTAATATTAAAATTGAAAACATTCAGCAATATAGCCATTTTAAGGAGCGGAGCACTTAGTGCACCGCGCGACCACTTATGTTACAAAAATTGGCGCGAGTAGTTAAGGGTTAATCGGAATTTCTTCAAAATCGTTGAATTTACTAAAATAAGTATGTAATTTTCTCAAACATTAATTAATTAATAAAAATTAGTTTTACAATTAATATCGTGGCATTTATCTTGAGTTCTGAATAAGTTTATGTTTAATTATTTGAATCGGTGAGAATAAGAACAGTACATGTCCAAATGTTTGATTTTTGAGAAAACAAAATAAACTGTTTATTTTGTTTATTAGGATATTTTCAGGTTTAAAAGTTCAGACAAGCTGTGGTGTATGAGTTTAGACGTCCATTAAACTAGAAATATTTTATTTTACCACGTGCATGCTTTATATTATGCACAAAAAATAAACTTGGACTTGTACTGTTCTTAATCTCAATAAAATTTTGACACAGAATTCTTATAATAATCTTTAGAATTTTGTTTTAGAATTGAAAAAAATAAAACATTACGATGTGGTAAAGCATTTTTATAGATAAAGAGCATTTTTTTTTAACAAAAAGCATTTTTTATTAAAAAGCATTTTTTTTTAACAAAAAGCATTTTTATTGATCAAAAAGGAATTTATTGAACAAAATAAACATTTTTATTGAACAAAAATATTAAATAATCAATTTTGTATACCGGCATCATCATCCGTATTGGTGTTTGGCCAGGATGTTACATGGTGGTAAAACTCTAGATCTTCTCCCTTGATCTACTTCATTATATTAAAAAAAAATTTATATCATTTTTTTTCTTTTTATTACATGGTGGTCCAGTTCTTTTTTCTTCGACAATTTTTCCAGATGTAGACATATATATATAAAACTCTATAACACTCTTGTGTCATTTTCGCTACTATCAGATGATAACATTGTTGTATTTTACACTTAAGCAGAATAAAATACCAACTGACAGCTTTTATGAGCATGACCACCTTAAACTTTTAGTAGGTATATAATGTCCATAATTAACAACAACATAAATGCATTTATTGGGAATAAGAACAGTACAAGTCCAGGACTTGTACTGTTCTTATTCTCAATGCTTCACAGTTAGCTCTGACAAACACCTTAACAAGCCGATTTTAAAAATGTTCTTCTACTTCTTCGTTGCTGCTTCGAATTTAAAACAAAATGGCTATTTCAGATGAAAATGTCAAATTTTGGACTTGTACTGTTCTTATTCTCACCTATTCATTTATAATAATGATTTTTAAATTCATAAGAAAACTTAATTAAATTTTATAAATGTATGCATGTATTTTAAAATATATGTATTAAATCATTAAACATTGTAAAAAAACATATTACAAAAATTATACAATTAATATTTTAAAGATAAAATGCACATACTAGGTATTTGATTAATTTGTTAAGGCCGGACGCATTAACCAACATCCTTTGAAAATCTGGATGGTTTAAATTTATCAAGTGATACTTAATTGGCAATAAATTACAAATAATACTATTAACCTTACCTATGAATAAGTATTTTTTCCAACCTTACCACATTTGGTTTTGAACAATGACAAATGCAATGCTGTTAACATATTTCAAATTAAATTGGTAGCCTTCCTATTTATAGGTAAGTATACTAGCAAGTTTAGTTTTTTTTTTAATTTTTAAGTTAAAGTTAAAATTAAAGATAAAAATCTCTATAATAGACTACATATCTCACTTGAAATTAAAAAATGTGCGATTATAAACCTTTAACATTATTATAATTTTTAATTTTGCTCATGCAATATTTTATAAAAATTAAACTTTTAGTTTTGTGTGCACGTTTTGTAACCAATTTTATTGACTGGAAAAATCCGGAGCCGTAAACTCGAGGGAATTAAATGGCCATGTTCAAATCCATATAAAGAGTATTCCATAAATAACTTTAAGATTTTAAATGGCCATACTAAGTTTTTATTTAATTTCAAGTAAAATTTAGTACATACTAATTGGAATTATTTACAAATTTAAGGTGGACATCGCTTTTGCAAAAACAGCGTTTTAAAATCTAAAGACCTATTATGGTTGGTTCATAAACCAACTGGAGATTAAATATATTTTGGAGCTTGAGCTCTTAAAAATTGCTATTTAACAGACTTCTTTTTAAGTTTAATTTTTTTAAACCTCTTTATGAGGCACATTTTTGCCAGGGTGTAGTTCATTAAAGGCCACTGCAGTTCGTAGAGCACCATAAATAAAAATAATTTCAACACGTTTAGCCATTGAGTAAACTTTTTTAGAAAATAAACCATACTATATAAATATATTTATATAGTATAGTTTATTTTCTAAAAAAGTTTACTCAATATTATAATATAATATAATATAATATAATATATTAAAACTAAATAGAAATAAAAGCAGTTAACAGAAGTTTTCATTAATCTGATACAAAAAATCCACTAAAAACATACACGTTTCATTAAGGATTTAAATTGTTCAATAATGCCAATATATTTCGCGACAAAAATTTTAATAATTTTTTTTACTAATGTTTTTAAGACAACAAAATGGTTTTATTTTATATTAATGGTTTAATTTGATACATAAAACGAAACTTTGGAATAAATAATTATAAAATTATTTTGCGTAATTTTCAAAAATTAAACTGTTAAAGTATTTTGTTTAGTTCTGTTAAATAGCAATTTCCAACGAAGTGCACACTTAAAGACCAATGAGGTCCACACTTAAAGACCATTGCTCGTTTTTAAATACACACTTTGGAATTAAATGTATATGAAAATATTTAATATTAAAAAAGTCAACGTATAAAAATATGTTTTATTTATCACAAATACTAAAAAAACTTAAAAATAAAAAACAGGTAAAATAATATCTAATATAAACAGTCTTACAAATAAAATATATACATGTTACAATGCTTAAAAATTTGCCAAATAATGTCCTTACAATAAAATACTGGCAAATGTTTAATAAAAATCTTAAAAATAGATGATACATGAATTTTAAATGACAAAATTGACAAAACAAAATTTACAGGTACAATTTTTATGGGTTCTAAAGTTAAATGATAAAATACTGTTCAGGCTAAATACAAACTAACAAGTTTAAAATAAAATAAAATGATAAATGGATTATATTTTAAATTTATGTTCAAAATTCTAAATGTTAAATATTAAGTATATACTAAACATTTCAAAAAATTATAATAATAATTCTATTAATAAATTTTAGCCCGCACATTAAAGCTATTTTCCTTCTCAATAGTGGCAGTTTCAAGCTTCAGCTAATATTTGCTTTTCCTGCCCCACGGGTCGTATGTAAACCGGGGACCTTTTCCTTAAATTTGATTCTTCAACGGGTTTTGCAGTCGTACTCGTACCTTTTTTTTCTGACCGCTTTTGCATGTAGTCTTGGAATTTTTGGAAAGCTGGCCTGGAATTTTGCACCAACGTGTTAAGAGCATTTAGAGTTTGGATCGGCAACTGAAAAATAATTGTACTATTAGTAAAAATATTGTAATAAATTATTTATAATTGTAAAAAATGAATTATTTGTGTGATTGATTAAATCTAGTAAAAGAAGCTAATTGATTCAAAAACGATGTTTATTATATTTAATGTAAATTTTTAGTCAATGGGGATTGTTTTTTTTAATTTTACAAAAAAAATTTCGTACAATTTCAAGTAGTTATATTAAATATTTAAATAGGCTTTAAATCCGCTTTTGTATAGTGTTTTAATTTTACAGGAGGGAGCAAATGCCCCCTCTTGCCTCCTCACCCCTTTCGGCGCCCATTGATATATAGGAATCGGTTTTTCACTTTAAACGATTTTAAGGTTATGTTTACATAATATATCGCTGTTTTAAAAAAATGCATTACAAATTTTTACTAGGTAAACTTTAATAGAGGCTTATGCATTTCTTAAATATATCTTATGATTTGTGCATATTATAATATAGTATACTATAGTAGTTCCTTTAGTTTCTAATAAATGTAGTTCATACTAAGTCCATATTTTTTATTACAAAAATTTTGGAACAGTCAAAAATACAGTTTATTTAGCGGACTACACAGAGAAAAGTAATATCTTGATTTTACTATATTTGGCTTGGCTCAAATAAATTATTTATTTCGATATCTACAAGAAGATATTTATTTAGTAGAAAACTTGGGTTTATTTGTCTTTTTAAACTAATATTTGGTTAATACAAGTAAATTTCTAGTTGACTTTTTATCTCAGGTTTAGTAAAAGCTTACTTAAAGAAACAAAACCTACATCCAAACAATTTAATTAATTGCTCTAAATAAATATTTCTTTACAATTAATCACAACAATAAATTATTTTCAAGAAACTTATGATTTACAACCAAATAATAGTATTTTCTTATTGTAAACAAGTTACTACGAATAAGAAAATTTTACTTCATACAAGAAAACCTGTTTCAAATAAATGCATCATCTTAAATTAATAGATTACTTTTCTCTGTATAGGGTATATTTTTGTGTTTAATACTTTTTAATATAAACTTCAAATAAATGATATTTATGGATTTTAGGCCTGGCTTCTATATTTAATTTAATTTAAAAAGTCTTATATATAATGAAAATTTTCTATCTTCTATGTTACAAAAATAGAAGCAAAATCTTGTACATTTTAGGGTTTTAGAATAAAAAATATATAGTTTTAATTATCAGTTTCTATTATTGTATTTATTGATTTGGATTAAATAGTATGTTATTAAGTTTTACAAACGCCATTTTAGTGGGGGATTTTAATTAGGCAACTTTCGAGCGAGTTTATAATTAAATGAGGGTCTAGAACAGTATATAAACGAGTTGCATACTATACTTTTTCATCTACAAATAATAATAATATTATATAAGAATATTTTAAATTAAATATTTGTACGGAGTGACATTTATAAAAAATAGAGTAACTCGCGTACCAATTTCTAACTTAAGAATATGTAATACCGGTGCGCCAGTAAAATTTGTATGTGTAAATCGAAATGTATTTCTTGTAAACGAACTAACAACTGTTTAAATGATGATATAGAAACAGTTTTTTTAACAATAATACCCATAGAGCACAAAGTCGTCCATATGGTGTCCATAGGACATCCATCTCTGTACAAATGGATATCCATAGTATGTCCAAGAATATTATATGGACGTTCCTTGTACGTACATATAATGTTACTTTGGCACACTATAGGAGGTCCATGTTATGTAATAAATGTACATACAATGTACGTTGGAAGTGGACTTCCATATGATGTCAAAATGAGCCTAGGAACGAAAATTGTAGAAAAATGTTGGTTTACTTGTTTATTCTGAGTTATGTATACTTTTGTTTATTCTAATAAAATTACAAACATATAGGATTTAGGATAAAAAAGGTTTAGACAGTGGCGGCTGGTGGTTTTGGGTATACCAATATCTCAGTTATTATATATGAGTTTATAATGACATTGAATAGACAATTTCTGCGCAAGCATAATTTAAATTAAAGTTTGCGATAAAAGTTAGTTTTTCAGCGCGCCTCACCAGCCCTCTACACCCAATTAATATTATTCGAACTTGATCAAGTGGTGCAATTCACTAAAGTTTAACAACAAAATAAAAATCCAAGAGTTACAGATTTTATACCATTTTTAATTTTTATTATTTTTTTAACTAAAATTTTAAATGGTTATTTTACTGCTTATTTTTTTATTTTAAAATTAAACATGTTTGCGTTTGCCTTTGTCTTTTGGGTCTTTATGACCTAAAAACCAAACTAAACCAAATTTATAACTAGGTACTACTAACTACAAATAAATATAAATTTTTGTAGTCAAAATTATATTATTTATTATGTATTTTTATAAAATTTTAAAAATTTATTTATAAATAAACTTTTATAACTATATTTTGTATTTTCCAATATTTATTATCTTTATAAATACGAAGCAAGTTCGTGTTAATATATACATAACGAATTCCCAAATACAAGCCTATGCAAATAAAACAAAATAAATTAAAACATTCTAATTATAAATATAGTAAAATATAATGAAGCATGGATATATAAAAATTATTTTAATGCGGAGTTAACCCATTATAATCCACGTGCCTACATAATTTATAAAACACACTGTGCTACATTGAACTTTTAAAATAACCTACATGTAGTGTAGATTTAATTAAATTAGAAACGAAACTATTTTAAAAAAATATTTAGTTTCAAACGGTTGCAAAAGGTGTCAAACTAAACATAATCGAATCGCCGACCAATTACTTTCTTAATGACCAATGTGTTAGTAGTTTAGGTACAATAGGTTCGAATATTGCTAAATTTACCTTTTAACCAAGAATAAATGAAAATCAAGTAATGACCAGTGTGCTCGCATTGGATGCTTTGTTGACACATTTAATGTTTCGATTTGTTATGTAACCAAACTTCAGAAGGATTTAAAATTTATCAAGCAGTGGAAATTTAATTGTGAATTAAATAAAAATTCTCATATTAGATACCGCTAATTATATATTTTTCCATTTTATTTATCTTAAAACTGTTTTCCCCCTATAAATATAATAATAAAACAGCAATATATTTACAATTGAAAACTTTTTTAAAAACTTGTTAAAAAGAAGCAAGAAAGCCAAAAAATCTTTAAAAAATTTGTATTTTATTGCACAGACTGAACAAAATTTAGAGCAGACTTTCAAAATGCGTTTTGTCAAAAAATTCAACTTTTGAGAAAAATATGGCTTTCTCTTCTTGAAACTAAGTCGCATCTTTAAACGGTACATTCTAAACGCGTCTAGTCCTAAGTAAATCTTTAGCGAGAGTTGCATTTAAAGTGTAAAGTGTATCTACACATAAACTATAAAAACGCGTTTTGTTCTTTTCTACGCCTGATTACACAGTATAATAAAATCACTGAAAAAATTCCCGAGTAGCGTGGAATGGCTGAATAATAAAGACATGAATGGTACTTCGTTTTTTTTAATAAAGATAAACTAAAGAAATGTCTTGTTTTTACTTTAAAACAGCATAAAGTTTCTGTTATTTCCAAACAAACTGAGTTTTGTCAGCATTAAACAATACAAATAGCATTTAAGTTCAATATTTTTTCAGGTTTCTAAAATTCTTGTAGGGTTAAAATTCAAATTCAAATTTACTGTCATTTTGAATTTTTATCTAAATATATCAGTTACTTCATACCAGACTTTTGTGTTTCCTGAAAATTATATTTAAACAAAACGCATTTTGGAAGTCTGCTTCTCAAATAAAAAAACACACTTACGTTGTTGCCACTATATTTAGTGCAATATGCATTAAAAAACAAGTCCTTCAAAATCCCAATGTACCATTTATATTTTATTTGCAATTAAAATTTTACTGCTTATAGTATATTATGTATTAAGTTTGATAAACGCAATTTTATACAGAAATTTAATTTAGGCACGAGCGAGCTGGCGAGCGAGTGCTTAAATTAATAAGTGTATAGAAAAGTTTAGAAACAAGGTGCATACTATACTTTTTCTACGACAAATACTTATTACTATCTTAAAATGATTTAAATCAAAAATTTGTATAGAGCGCCATCTATAAAACAATATCTTTGTGTCACCGTCAAATGTCAAATTTTTATATTTTATAAACACAATTATATAGGTTATAAATCGAAATGTATTTCTTGAAAATTGACAGTTTTTCACAGTGAAAGTAAAGAAAATGTTTTATGAGCACTTGGAGTCACAGTGGAGTCCGTGCCCGAATTTAAGTTTACTGCCGGCGAAATTAAAAGGTCAGTTCAATGTTCATATAAACTTTTCAAATATTGGCGTTGAGAAACTATTTAATACTTTTGTATTTTTGTATTGAAATAATAAAATTATTTTCACATTTAGTATAAAGGCAAATTATTTTAACGATTGTATGACATTTGACAACTGTCAACTAACTTAAAACTATCTTTAACCCGTGACTAAAAACCTGTTGCTAACTTCAGCCCGTGACTAAAGCGCCATAAATCCACAACTTGTCAATGTGCATTTTAAAAGGTCACCTAGTGTCATGGAAACATGTACGATAAAGGGCGTTTTAAAGGTGGGAGTAGAAAAAATATTTTAACAATCAATCGTAATAATTATTACAATAATAATTAAATGGACAGTGAAATTAAATAATTGGGTCGTTAATTGTATTAAAAAAAAATTTTGTGTGATAAAATTTATTTATTGTAAACGTGGAGGCAAATAAATAAAATGAACAAAAAATATTCAAAAAATATCCATCATACATCGCACCTATGTGGTTACATAAAAATCTAAACATTTAATGTATTAATGCTACACATACGTTTATCCTCCAAAGCATCCTTCGGAGGGGACTTTAAGCCCGCGGTCCGTTCCTACCCCTAACCCGCACAAGCCATTCAGTTGGCTTATGGGACTTCTTAAGAAGTAAGGGTGGAACTAAAAGAGCTTTTTTGTATAAACTTTTTTTTTGTATACAGTACGAGCACAAAATCATATTTTGATGATTTTTATTCGTTCTTGGCAAAAATGAAAATATTGCATTGTTATTTTTGGCCAAAAGAAATATTTTTATATTCGAGCCCATTGCACTTGGTCGGCGATTCGATTATGTTTAGTTTGACACCTTGTCCAATCAGATTGGCCGTTTATAACTCGAGATATGACCCAAATTGTAAAGCTGCATTAAAAAAACATTGTGATTTTTAAGTTTGGGTGGCCAAAATACATTAGAAAAAAATAGTGGCATCGGGTTTCAAAAGTTGAACAATGTTTTTTTTAATGTACTCACCCAGACCTATGACCTGAATTCTAGATCATTTTTTGTAGCACTGTGTAATTTAATAAATAATACTAGTTAAAACTACATACATAAAAATGAAATGTGTTCTACGATCTACATGACATGTACTAAATTTAATGAAAGCCAAATGATTGCAATGATAAATAAAAAGCAAAATTTTGATGATAACTTACATGTTTCTACATTTTTGCGGTTATAACTTTGGTTCTATCTAGCCGGTAGAAAAACTTCACCTCTCCAATTTGTTTCTATAAATAACAATAATAAATTTTGAAAATAGGAATATTGATTTTATTTAATACATTAGCAAGACAAAATATTAACCTAAAGTCAAGGATATAAATCGTAAAAAAATAAAGATTAAATAAATTCTGTGCATACAAATATTTTTCCTTATTCTCACTGTTAAGGTCACAGTCAAGTTCCATTGCTTGTATTATTGACCTTAAAATTCTTAGCAAGTACCGTTTTGAGAGTCGAAGACTTTTTCATTGCTCTTAATTTTTTACAGTTATTTATAATTTACCTGATACAAAAAACAGTTCGAATCACAAATACTCATACAATTAGTGAGTTTCTATTGTGTACCAGTTTTTAGAATCTAACTTTTTTATAATTAATTTTTTTAATACTTACATTAAATAGACTGTCTATGAATTTGGATCGGTCTTCAGCCTCACGTTTTCCTCTCACATCAGGGGAGCCAACTGCTATCTGATAATTGTAATTGTTTTTCTGAAATGTAAGTAAACAAATTTGTTTAATTTATTATTATTAATATAATGGTATATTATGCATCAAGTTTGATAAACGCCATTTTAGTCACGAATTTAGTATAGGCACGAGCAAGTTTGCAAGCAAGTGCTTAATTAAATGTATCTAGAAAAGTTTATAAACGAGTTGCATCTGTATCACCGGCGCGCCAGTCTAAATGTCAAATTTGTAAGTGTAAATCGAAATTTATCCCTTGAAAATGGACTGACAACCATTTAAACTATAATGTAGAAGCTGTAAAAATAAAGTAAATATTTTATGCACACGATGGAGTCTCCACACGAAAGTTTTAATGCTTTTAGTTAAATCTAGTTTACTACTGTCAAAATCAAAGGGTCAGTAGAAACTTGCATATAAACTTTTTAAATAGGTATTGGAGTTTAGAAACTATTTGTGTGACTTTTGAAAGCTGTTAACTAACTTAAAACTAACTTCAACCCGTGACTAAAAACCTGTTGCTAACTTCAGCTCGTGACTAAAGCGAAATAGTTTGTCAATATATATTTAAAAAATCACCTAGTGTCATGGAAACATGTACGATAATGGGCGATAATGCGTCAGAGAAAAAGTATGTAAGGTAAGGAAAATTTGTTATAACTTATAAGTGTTAACTGATACACCCATGTTTATTTACATTATAGCTGTTTGTTTATCACATTATTTACTTATGCTTTTGTTGTATAAAAATTCCATTTACCAACTTTTTATCGGTAATATTATTTATAATTTAAGATTTCAAAGTAGTAAAGTTGTTTATATTATTAATGTTTTATGGTTTTTTATTAATTTTAATACCATCTATTTGTGATGTAAATTTTATGGTCTTTTAAATTTTAGAGCTATGAATAATTTTTAGCAAAAACAATGACATAAATATTTGATAATAAACATAGTAATTTTAAATATAAAAAAATATTTACGTAACTTAATATTAAACAAACTTTCTAAGAGAGAAATGAAAAGTAAAAGTTGTCGTTAAGTTATAAATAAACACCTATTAACATATGAACATTTGCGGTTGTTTTATATAAATATTCACTAAAACATTGACACCAGATACTGTTTTTCTTCACTTAATTATATACTGTTATAACTTAATAGACTAACCAATAACATTGGTAAAATTATTGCTTCTAAATGGGGTCAAACCCAAATATTTTTCGGGAGAGCAAAAAAAATGTATATTAGGTACATTTAATTCTTACAATATAAAGGGCTTCCCAGCACATCTGAATAAGCCATCGTGATCAAAATACTTTCAGAATTTAAAAAATCAACTTTTAAGAATGTATCTTTGTTTATGACCAGATTGCATGTAACTTATTGGTTTGCAACTTTAATAATAAATCAAATGAATGAAATTTGATATTTTTTTATAATACTCACTAAATATTACTTCAAATGAAACAAAAGTTGACGTGTTTTTAATCACTGCTTATTATCTAAAAACCCCTTTTTCGTTTTCGTTGGGCCATTCTGTATATGGATTAAATTATAATTTAATATTCTTTTTAGTTCTATAATATAAAAACATAGTAATTGTACTTGTCTACATAAAACAAAATAATGCAACAGTCATGAAAAAACTATAAAATAACATAATTATTAACAATAAAAATTAAAAAGAAGGTAAACATTTATAAACATTACATTTATTTACTATGTAAGAAGGTTGAGTTTAGATTCATACATAGATAATAAATAGGAGCTATGAAATAAAAAAAGCTATAAAAATAAGTCACAACATCCAAAAGTTCTAAAATAATTAACTAAAACAGTGTAAAGAAATTTAATTCTAAATTTGTTTGTTTAAAGCCTGACTTATAGATTGCCTTCCTTCCTTCCTTCCTTCCTTCCTCCCGTAGAAGATGAACATTACGTAATTGACACCATTAACATTTCCCGTGTAGGAATTTTTAATACTTTGTGCTAATATTTTGCAATTATAGTAATAAAAAAAATCAAAGGATAAAATATTTTCTTAACAAAATCATATTTTGAAGTTATTTTAATATTTTAATGTATCAATAATTGTTAAGTTGAATTAAAATTAATAACGGGCAATGTTAATGGTGACAATTACGTCAAAAATGTTTATTTAAATTGTAGTGCCAGTTATAGATTCCCGTACCGTAAGGACGGCATTCCTTCCTCCCGTAGAAATTTTTAAGTTTTATCTTTCACCGTAAAGGTCTTTGACATGACCAATCACAGTGCTTGTTATGGACATGCGCTGTAGGGTGACAGCGCGTAGGCACAAAATATTTAAAATACATGATTGTTTAGTATTATTTAAGCCTTAAATTTTAAGGTAGGTGTTCAGTTTATTAGATAATTTGTGTCTCTAAATAGGATATTTAGATATTGTTTATGATCAATGTCTTTCATTTTTAGAAACGTTGCTTTGTAAAACCCTGTAGTTTCCCGGTCTTGGTAAAGTGGACGAGTCTTCCAACGTCTTGTTCGATGTTTTTTTTTCATTATACTGCCCTACTATGAAGAAAGGCAGTAACTACAAATGCGTTTTCTTGTGCTATGATAAAGCTATGGACATTTTGTATCTTAATTCAACAAAGAAATGCAGTAAACTATCTTTTAAGTTAAATAAATCAGTTAAATACCTACCTACTGCTTTTTATAAAAATGTGGTTTATGCTAATTTCCCACAAATTTCTTGTTTAGCAGTTACTGCCTTTCTCCATAGTTGGGCAGTATATAACAAGCTGCCTGGGCAATTAAAATTGTGATCACTGAACTAATATATAAATGATTATCTTTCATATTTACACACAATGGGTAAAACGCAAAAACAAATGTCAAGCATTTTAGGTGTCATCGCGCATGGTTACGGAATTTTACACGGAAATCTATAAATTGACTTTTTACAAGACGCACAAATCGTACGGGCAGGACTACGGGAGGAAGGAAGGAAGGCAATCTTTAATTCAGGCTTAAATCTTAATATTTTAAAAATTTCAGCTACTAACTAATATCTAATTGTAAATAATTTTAAATCTTTAGTTAAAAAAATTACTTACATCAGAATATGTAATTTCTCCTAAACTTTTTGGACTTTCTACAATTCCTGCCATTTGTAATGCTTGTGTTGTAATTACCAAAATAACCAACATCCATACTATTCTATCCAAAATATATACTATAATCTGAAACAAAATAAATATATGTTAATAATACTTTTAATATTTTATTCTAAACTAATAAATACAAAAAAATGTTAATATTAATAATAGATTACCTTAAAAATAAGCTTTTAATTTTAAATTTTAAGGTTCTGGGTATGGCAAATAAAATATAAAATGTCAATTATATTAAATATGTTTGACATATAAATAATAATTCATTATTTACAAATATCCAAGTCATGGGTTAAATATTAATATTATTTGATGTGAAATTATACATTTTGTAAATATAAATTTAAAAAAAAATTAATAGTTAATAATTATAAACATTAAAAAAAATACTATTAATTACAAATTTATCTGCCATAAAATTTATGTTTTAATCAGGTTTTTGTTGTATCAAAACTAACTTATGAGTCCAGAATCTAAAGTCTTGATAATGTTATTGTTCCTAAGAATTTCATTATAAGTTCCAACAATTTTATTAAAGAATAAAGAACTTTTAATAGGCATTTATTTAACAATTTTTGTCCCCATAGTTATCGTTATTAATGCGGTAGTTAATTACATTTGTGCTTATTAAATTGACAGAGTGAGTCAACTTTTATTACAGGAATTCTAAAAATAGTTTTGCAACATTTTTGGTATTACAATACATTTTATTTGCAAATTCGCGGTGTTTTTTTAATTACCACATTGTGTGCTATCGCGCTTTGGTAAATACATGTATGTATTTATAATTAAAATTTTAATTTAAATTGGACTACTTAGAATTTTAATTTGATTAAATAGGTACATAACCTATAGAATGGTTTTAGCAATTCGTTAATTTGAATAGACGTCACACAAATTGTATGATGCAATGAGGTAAAATAGATTAATTAAAAATGGCGAATGCGCCGGGATTAAAATCTGATTAAGGGTTAAAAACAAATACAAACTTTGTAATCTATAAGGGATTATTTTCATGGTTACAATTCTGGTTACCAAATTGTATCTTTGGTTCTTTAACAAAAATATTAATTTAAATATTTTTTAATCATATTAGTTATTTTTATAATGACAAGATTTTGATTCGTTCTCGGCATTTAAAATACTATTTTAATTTGTCTGAAATGCAAATGTAAATTGCATAATATTTAAACTAAAAGAAATCTTTTTATAAAAAATAATAAAAATATTTTTTAAAGACTAAACCATATTTTTGAGGAATTTTTATTTAAAAAATCACGTTTACGCTATACCTTGTAATATAAATACTTACTTATACTAATTTAAAAAAATTATAATTTGTAATATAATGTATTTTGGGTACCACCTACTATTATAATATCAACATAATGTTTTTAACGTTATAAAAAATAATAAAACATTACTAATTTGTTTTTATTATTTTCTATTTAAAAATATTAAAAAGGCAAAATTTAAACATAAATATATTTAAAATTTTATAAATTAAACATAGAAATTACGGAAACTCATTCAATTGAAATTATTTTTACATCTCATTGCAGTAAGTTTATTCCCAAATGAATATGTATAGCTATCAAATATACTAACTAGTAGGTATATCGTTAATCATTGTTTAAATATTTTGTCGTTGCTATAAAGTAATAGAACCTACATTATTACATTATTAATATTTCCTTAATGTTTATTTGTTTGTAATTGCATATGATACAACAATAGAAATATACGATTCAATGACCTTTTGGCTACCCCTAAGCAGGTATTAAAAACAATAAAAAGCATTAGGATACATGCATTTAGTAGTTTAAGTTCATTATTCTAATAGCTTTTACAAAGTTTTTAATAATCCATGATATGCAGCTAAATATTTTTAACCTACAATTTATTTACAAAGTTGTTGATTTATTGACTAACTATTTAAGTAGAATTTATACTGTATTATGTATACAGGTCAAGAGAGTTTACTATTTAATTTAAGTATTTAAAATTATAAAATAATTAATAAGTAATAATTATACAGAATTTAAATAAAATGACAGAACACAACAAGAGAACAAATCCAGACCTATATTTTAAAAGATATTAGCAAAATATTGAACAGTAAATTTGGCAACGTTTAACTCGATAACTGCTGGTATCTGGTATTGTACTTTTAAAGTTTACAGGATTTATTATTATTATTATATCTATATAGCCTTAATAAATAGGTAAATTTAAAAAAAATAGATTTGTTTTTTAAATTTATGACTAAAATAATTATCAACCAAAGTCGAAGAAATATTATAAACGTTAAGTCTGTGGAAGCCCGTGGAAAACTATTACGAAACCATAAAGAATAATAAAAAAAATTACTAAAATAATTACAAGAAATAAAAATATGACCAGGTTATTAAATCTAATCAATTACGTATTGATTATGCTATTTCTTTAAATTAAAGCAGTATATTTTCGCTGCTATTAATTCAATAAAATTAAAAAATTTAGAGAAGCAAGATTATTATTAAACAACACTTATCTTGTCACAACTTTTACAAGATTTTTATATTTAAATCATTATAAAATCGCCGCTACTAACTCAATTAAATTAAAATTAGGAAATAATCAAGATTATTTTCGTGTCACCCTGTATATCTTTTTCATATTTTTATGTAGAGAAAACAATGCAGTGCAATATTTGTATATTAAAAATTTTAATATACAAAAATAAAATTAAATGATATTTAAATGGTGTAAAAAACTATGTAATACAAATATTGTACATAATTGTACATAATTGTACATTTTTTATAAAGAAGCCTTTTCTCATATTTAAAACAACTATGTTTACATATAAAAAATACTATAAAATTTCAATAATTATAATTTTAATGCTTATAGTTTTAATAATTCAAATTATGAATTATTTTAATTTAAAAGTTAAGATCTTTGTATTTGTAATGCAATAATAGGTGTAGGTATCCCAAAATAAATATATTTAATAATTTATACTATTAATAGTCTGCCCAGTGGTTCTTACTTTAGGACTGGTACTTAATTTTAAATAGTTAAAAAATTTAATTATTTACACTGAGTGAAACCATGAGAAATGTGTTAATAAATTTGTATTGATTTTTTGGAAAGTAAATAATCGTAAAAATCTGTAAATTATAACTAAACAAAAATACTTTAAATCATTTTTTAAAATTCAGCACCGTTTTTATTAATTTTAGTACCTAAGAATTTTTTTTATTTTTGGAACACGAAAATAACCAGCATGCAGAGTACATTTTATAAAAATTTCTCAATGCCTACAAGGCCAAGTTTATTTGCAAATATTATTTTTTTAATATATACATTTAAGTTATCCCAATTTTTATTTAAATGGTTTAAAATTGTTAAGTTCAAAATAATAAAGATGGTGCGGAATTATAAAAAATAATTTTTTTTTCGTTTACTTATTATCTACAGTTTTTTCAATTATCGATACTTTTCAAAAGTCAATAAATATTTATTGACACATTTTGACTTGGTTTGTCTCACTTTAAATTAGTCAATATTAATAATTATTAAATCTTTGTTCAGAATTTTAACAACGCTTGATAAAATATCATGGCCATATAATAAAAAAAATGTTAAAATGTCATAAATAAAAAAAAATTCAAACTTTTAAAAATATTTAAATCAACGTTAAAATATTGCTATCTTGATAATTTCTAAGAAATAATGTTAATCTGTGCCTACGTGATATTTAGCACAACATCCTACGGACTAAACAAAAGAACAACCAGGAATAATCGATTAAAAGTTACCTTGCCTTTAGTGTATTAAATGATTCAATCGATACCGTAAAATCGCATAGCTATTATTCAAGTAGAATCTGATTAAATACCTAAAACATTTTATACATTTTCATTAAATGTTTTATATAAATTAATTATTGTATTACCTGAAAGGAATATGTAATTTCATGGCCCTGCTGATAGTGGGCAATATTATATACATATCGATGACTTTCCGCCAAAGTATCGCAAGCAACATAACTCAAATTTCGGGAATTGAAAACATTATTGTCTTAAAGTCTGTTGTAAATTAAATATAGCCTAAAGGATTTATAACAAGTACATAGCTATAATTATAAGCTATTTACTTGTTATAAATCCTTTAGACTATATTTAATTTAAAACAGACTTTAAGACAATAATGTTTTCAATTCCCGAAATTTGAGTTATGTTGCTTGCGATACTTTGGCAGAAAGTCATCGATATAGTTAACTGATAAACAAAATAAAACATAAAAATCCCTTAAAATAATAGTATATTATGTATCAGGTTTAATAAACGCTATTTTATTCACGGGCGAGCTTGCAAGCGAGTGTTTAATTAAATTAGTGCCTAGAACATTTTTAAACAAGTTGCATACTATACTTTTTCTACGATAAATTCTTATTATTTAAAATTAAATATTTTTATGAAGCGAAAATTATAAAAAATAGAGTATTTCTAACCCGGAGCTTTCATCAAAATGTACAATGTGTAAATCGAAATTTATCTCTTGAAAAAGAAGAAGCATTTTTTTTTCACAGTAAAAGTGAAAAGAATGTTTTATGGAGTCTCCACCCTAAATTTTGAATGCTTAAATCTAGTTTACTGCAGGTGAAATCAAAAAGTCAGTACAAAGTTGCATATAAACTTTTCAAATAGGTATTGGCTTTAAGAAACTTAAAGGTTGTAGTAGAAAAATAAATTTACACTAAGCTTATGGACCTCCATAACTCTAAGAATTTTGGCAATATTAAATTTTTAATATTTTTTGTGAATCCTAAAAAACCTGAAATAGTATAAACAAGCTCTTATATTTTTTTAAATAATGAATGATAAATGGGACACCCTGTGCACTTTTTGCCCTAAAACACTATTACTTTTTCTATGGTGTATTTAGGAATATCGTTTATCTTGTCAGGTAAAGACTTCCATAATATTTTAAGCTCCTTTCTTTGAAAAGGGACTTAGGGGGAAAGATATTTTTAAATCCCTGATTGTTGTAATCCAAACAGGTAGTTTAGAGAAATGTTATTACTTTAAGGAACTGAAAGTATCTCAAAAATACGTGAATATTTTTAAAGAAAAATAATATTTTTGGGTAACTTTTAAAGGATACCTAGGTGGTAAGTAAATATTCGTAATGATTTTTTTAAAGCAACAACTATTTAAATATATGTAAACAACATTTTCCTAACGATTGTGTGATGGATCTGCAACTTTGCTTCATGATATACAATTTAGGTTAGGTTTATAATTCCAATTGTTTATTTTAATTAAATATTGAACAGTTTCCTTGGTTGCTTACTTATTTAGCCTTCTTTGACTATTTATTTACATATACAGATAAATGTAAAAAATATATATATATCGCTGTATATTGCTATGAGTGGTTGATAATTGCAAACTAGCTTTTCATAAATAAAATATTTAGTTTTCTTACATAAAAAACTATAACATTTATATTTAATATTGTCTAAAAATAATTGGAAGTAACTGTAAGCAAATAATATTTTTTTATTATCAATTACAACTTACATAAATTAAAGTAAATGCTTATAAAATTATGTCAGTGTGTTTTACTTTTGCAAATAAAAAACAGCATATAAATTATTTTATGAAATGTGAAAATATTTGCATTTTTTGTATTAAATACGTATATTTACCTTTATTTCAAATATTTAAATTATTTATTTTACATTCCATTTAAGTACACTTTTAACACCATGTACCGGAAACTGTATTTTTTGTTATAAATTAGGCATAATGAGATAATTTTATATTCTGCAATCGTACGTATTTTGGTAGTTAAATAATTCATATATTTTTTAACATACTTATCTATATTTATGAAGAAACATCGCTTCTTATTAACAAAATAAAATTATATTGTTTGCTAATTGTCATCTTCAAGTTAAAGTAAAATAGAAAGAACAAGAGAATTGTTCAACTTTTGTCCCAAAATGAGGAAATATTAAATAAATAATATATTTACTATATTTGTGAAAATAGTTGACCGTCAAAATTAATTGTATTCAAATACAAATTATTATTTTGGAGAAGGCATTGAAAGATAAAGAGAGCTACTTTTTGAAAAAATAGTAGGAAAATGTATGTAATGGAATGGATTAGTTGTTTAGAAAACTGTTTTGTTGGCTATAAAAAGTTATGTAAATAGTATAAATATATAATTAAAAAATAAAATAAATAATTTGCTATATTATGAACTAATATATAATGTCGCCAATAATTTTTATTTATAACATAATATTATTGTTTTTATTGATATTATACAAAGTGCACCAAGTATTCTTATATGTAATTTAATTTTTTATTCGAAGGGCTACAACTATAGCCTACAGGGTTGGTTAAATTAGCTTTGACAGGTTTTTAGTTTTTTTTTAAATTATTTAAGAACCGCTGATTTTTTTTCAATTTTTAAATGCCATTTTATTAGACTAGTAATTTTACGCAACTTTTGTCTAAACTAACCAACCTTGTAGCTCTTAAATAAAAAATACTCAGACATAGAAGGATACTTGATGCACCCTTCTTAAAAATTATGAACTTATAATATATTATACAGGGCTTCTCAGATTTTAAACAGAAAAATTTAATAGTTAATAGAGCATGCAAAAATTAAAAGAAAAGTATATATGAACTTGTATGCCTCAAAGTTTTATTTTCGGGAAACAGGGTGTTAAAATTAATAAAAAAAGGTCACGTCACTGAGGTTTTTAGGTTTCTTAACATTAGGTCACTTATTCATTTATAAAAAACCTAAAAATTTAATTATTTTCGACCAAGTTAGTTTTTTGAAAAAAAATATTTTTTTAATAATTTACTACCCTTTATCTCGAAAACCAATACAAGATACAAGTTAATAAAAACTTGTCTTGTCTTCTTATTTTTCTATCAGCTTCTAAATTTTCCCGATTTAAATCCGGTATATTTTATTAACTATTATTGCCTTTTAAAAGAAATAAAATAAATGCAACATAAATGCTGTTATGGATGAGATGTAAGAAACGCTTTTAAGATAAGAGATGGAATGAAAACTGAAAATACACTTTTAGATAGAATGTATATGATATGATAGATGTAATATTAATAAAACAAATTTGGATATAGAAACCACAAAATAGAAAAAAATGAGTCGGATCACGTAGAAACTGGGAAAATAAATTTAAATAAACTACCTAACGATATTTAGATACAGTTACTGCCAAACAGAAATGCATGCAGAGAGGGATGCAGTAGATAGCTAAGGCTGTAAACACACATCTAGATAAAAAATAAATAAATAAGTTCATGAATATAATACATATAATCAAATAAATAAATATTTGTTTGTATAGGAGTTTTATTTCGTATCACCATCTTATCAAAAAAACAAAATGATAAATGCATAATTTAATATTATCCATATAAATTATTTATTTTTGGAGTTATTGAAATACCTATTTTTATGTACAAACTTTAAAATTATTTATTTATAAATTTGTATTTTTAAGAATTCTAAATAAATTAAACAATGAAGCATAAAAAGTTAAAATACCTTGCTCATGTTGCTGAATTTTTATTGTAAAAATTGTTTAAACACTAAACAACACTATCGGTAACAGAATATAAACTTCACTGGAGGTCTGTGTCTGTCATGAACCGTGCGGTGCACTGTACTGGCGAGCCCGTATCAGAGCTGATATATTCATCAAGTACCACCATCATATCGTTAAGGCTAGGTCAGTACCACACACGTATACAGTGGGAAGAAATTGAATTTCTATGAATTCGCTTACCCATTGGTAAGGCCTGCAGACCAAAACGGGATGCTTTTGGACAAATACAGAAATAAGTTTTCTTCTATTTATTATATTTTTTATTTAGCTAATAATAATAATAATAATTTGTCCTCAAGTACAAGTGTTTATTTCTGTACCTTTTTATAAATAATTCTTCACTTAATTCTAAATATAAAATAGATCTTCTAGTTTTTTTTATAAAATCAAAAAACAAAATGTAATTAATTTAACCTTGCTTTTCAAAATATTATATTCTTGGTAATATTAATAACATAATAAAAAAATCATCACGACTATTCTTTGGGATTTTGATTTTAAGTAAAATCAATATGTTTAAAAAAGAACGACTATATTTATAATTAATTACAGATAAAAGTTATAATATAATAATAATATAATCTTTTAGCTCAAATTGTTCTCGTGTGTATTTTTCTTAAAAAAGAATATTGAATATTAAAATATAATGGTGGTTTTTTCTTTATTTGGTTTTAAAAGTTATAAGTATAATATACAGGGACAAGACACTGGAATAGCCTTTGACTGATAAAAATCAATATTATTAATGAAAACTCAAAATTTACTTTTTAATGTAATTAACTTAAAATGCGAATTTTCACTAACATTTTATTTATTTTAATCAGTATTGGTTAAACCTGTTCTTAAATAAACCTAATTTTTATTCACTATAATGCAATTTATAATAAAATTAATGCATGAAACTGTTCACAGCTTGGTTCACATTTTCCAACATTTCCAACGACCTTATTACGCGTCCACTCTCTTTTATTCTCAAAGAATAAGTACATAGTTATTTTAATTTGAAAGAAAATATATATTTTTAATCAACACCCGTAAGGAATATGTAATCGTAGCCCTGCTAAGAGTGGTTGAAGTTTGCTTTAGTTAAAATTGTACAAAAGTGAAGTTAAAACTTTCTGTTACTTGTTAGATGTCAGATAAAATTTCAAATATTATTGGCTTCAAATTTCTTATTAAATAAAGTATTGTGTGCGATTATTGGTTAAAAGAGAAGATTCCACTCGCGTGTTACTCCATGCTTGAGATACCTCCTCTTTCTCTCACTATTGTATCTGGGAAAAATATAAAATAAATAATAAATTATTTACCAGGTTCCTACGTTAGAAAAATGTATTTTTACTAAAATTCTAAAAACAGTTTTTTAATAATACATAATTGTTCTTCAACATTTCTTACAAATAAATGTTAGAAAACCAATCTCGTGAAATAATTATTTAAAGTTTTTTCTAAATATTGGGGATATCGCATAGAATCCACAGGATTTTTTTTTGTAAAAGTCTTTATGTCCTATACAGGGTGATTTAGAAATACATTTGATAATTTTAACCAATGACAAATTCGTCTAGTGGAACAGTTTTCTATATGGCATTTTGCAAAATTTTTTTCTTAATTTTTTGCCCTATAATTTGACCTAACGAGTCGTTGAGTAATTATTTATTATTATTCTTTTGAAAACATAACAACTTTAATAATCATATTCAATTACAAAGTTGTACTAGTACGAGGGCTAATGGGCATTTTTTAATGAATCTTAAATGACAGTTCTGTCATTTAAGATTCATTAAAAAATGCCCATTAGCCCTCGTACTAGTACTCGTAGACTTTTACATCTGCATGATATTACAGAGTCTACGGTTACATCCCTACAACGCGTCCAGTTTTTGCAACTCGGAGATAATGTTCGTAGGCCCACATTTTGTGAATGCTTGTTGGAAAATAGTATATTAAAAAACTAATGTCATAAGACGTCATTTTGTCGCACGCGGACAATTTACAATGGACGAGTGCGACAAAAGGTCTTATGACATGAGTTCTTTATGCTATTTTGTTTATTTTGCAAAAATTCTATATAAAAAATTAATTTTATACCTTAAATTTAATTTGGTCCAATTTTACTTTAGATAGTTGGTATCACAGTCATTGGTTTTACAAAATCGATTCGCCATGCCGTCCTTAATTTACTAATTTACAATAAGCGGATGTTAATGTTAAAGAAGAAAAAAAAGGATTTTATTTGGTGTTTAACAAAAATTATTGCCAGAAAAGTCTCGTAAGTACTAGAAAAATCATAAAAATATTATGACCAATATGCAAAATATTATGCTGTTTAAAGTATAGCCAACCTATAAAATCAAAATTTCGGGTGGGATAAAATATCTCATTATAGCACCCAAAGCGGTGTTATAATGAAGACATTATGAACGCAAAATAAATAAAAAATAATATGCAACCAAATTTTGTGGAAAATTTGCTTACCACCGATTAAGCTCTATCGCATGGCCTGCCAGATCACCAGATCTTAGCCCCTGCGATTTTTTATTGTGGGGCTACATGAAGCAATTGGTGTACGCCACCACAATTAAAACTATTGGTCAACTAAGGGTTCGCATTCATGATGCTATTAGAAATGTCTTTTATAAGACTAATAAATTGCTGTATCATGACCATTTCAAACATTTATTGTAATAAAAAAAGTTTTATATGCATTGTGATTATGTTATATTTTTTAACTTGTTATTGTTAATAATAATGTGATGTAAACAGTTGCGCTCTTTTTTTGTATTGCACTGTGTAATCAACGAATCAGATTGTGGCAAGGACTTTTAATTTTTTACATTAATTGCTTTAAGGGGGCATTTTTATCATTGCAACAAGACGCAACGATGTGTTTTTTTAACAAATAACAAGGTATCAGCTCTATAGCAATTGAAATATTCACTGTATTAAGGTTTCCTATTCATGTTTTAAATTCAGTTTTTATTAGGAAGAGTTGTTCAAATTAACAAATACTGGTACTGGTAAAAATTATCACACGTATTTCTGAATCACTCTGTATAATAAGTCTGTTTATTGTATACAATAGGATATACTTTTATCCTTTAAAAATAGTTAGGATGGACATTTTTTTTAATTTAAAATATCGTTCGTAAATATGTATGTATGGATATGTATTGTATTGTTGTCAACACCTAGGAACATAAAAATGATTTGGACAGGTAAGGTTTTTTTACCTCCAAGACTGTAAAAAGTTTTATAAACATCAGATCTACCTAACCTCATTTTTTAATTAATTAATCATTGTATGATTAATGTATGGTTTAACAAATAAAATTATGCCTTGAAGTTAAAATGTTGAATTTCGTTTGATTAATGACATAATTAACTTTTATATTATATTAATATTATCACTTTAGTTGTGAGTGTAGAATTAAAGTATTGACTGCATGAAGATAAATATCATTTATTAAAGAATGGATAACCATAAAACCATATTCAATCAAACATTTATACATGAAATAGACCTTACCAAAATTAATTAAAAAATACTTTCGATTTCAAGCACCTAATCCAGTTATCAATTCATAACCTTGGTCCAGTAATGCTAATTTACCAGTCTATGATTAAGCAATAGTCATGGGTACAAAAACATAATTATGGATTAACTGCAAAGTGTTCTTTTTCTTAAAGTACTTAAGTAAAACCAAACACAATTTTAACACCATTTTTTGTTTTAATTTAATATAAGAAAATAATTGCAATATAATTTTGATCCACTAAAATTAGATTTCAATGTAAATTTAAAAAATATTTTATTAACAACGCTTTCCCAAATCATACACAAAAAAATCTCCACTTATTGACATAAACATAATACTACATATATTCTCTAACAAGTTTGGAATACGTCATATTCCCCTTAAGTGAGAAATTTGTCACACGAGTCTAATTTGATACATGAGATTTTTTTTTTTCTTTAAGTACTTAAGTAAAACCAAACACAATTTTAACACCATTTTTTGTTTTAATTTAATATAAGAAAATAATTGCAATATAATTTTGATCCACTAAAATTAGATTTCAATGTAAATTTAAAAAATATTTTATTAACAACGCTTTCCCAAATCATACACAAAAAAATCTCCACTTATTGACATAAACATAATACTACATATATTCTCTAACAAGTTTGGAATACGTCATATTCCCCTTAAGTGAGAAATTTGTCACACGAGTCTAATTTGATACATGAGATTTTTTTTTTCTTTAAGTACTTAAGTAAAACCAAACACAATTTTAACACCATTTTTTGTTTTAATTTAATATAAGAAAATAATTGCAATATAATTTTGATCCACTAAAATTAGATTTCAATGTAAATTTAAAAAATATTTTATTAACAACGCTTTCCCAAATCATACACAAAAAAATCTCCACTTATTGACATAAACATAATACTAGTATATTCTCTAACAAGTTTGGAATACGTCATATTCCCCTTAAGTGAGAAATTTGTCACACGAGTCTAATTTGATACATGAGATTTTGAGATATAATCCATTTACGTTCGGTAGGCCAAACTAACTGGGAGTTTTTTTAATTAGGTAGTTTGGCTACAATGACAATTAACGCGTTTGTTTTTTTTTTATTTTTTAACAAAGGTGGTATCTTATTTAATTTTAAAATTTGATTACGGCCATAAAAAACTCTCATCATATTTTTCGATGGCGATTTCAAAAATTAAACTTAAATTTAAGCGGCTTAGTATTCTGAAAAAAAAACATTCACCAAGCTGTCCATAAAATTTTGTAAATGAATGAGCAAATATTATCAAAGAAAAGATTAATTTGACAGATGACTTAACCTCAAATTCAAATACCCTTTTCTCATTATGTGCTGGTGTGCAAAACTTCCATCACAGTAACTAGGTAACCAGAAACCAGTTTGGGCTACCGAACGTGAATTTATATGTTTTAATCTAAAAAAATTACGAAAAAATGTTTGTGTCAATAAATGGATACAATTTTTTTTTGAATAATTTAAGGAATCGCTGTTTAAATTAAAATTCCACCAACAATAACTTAATATTGTCAATAAGACCATAGTCTTTTAGGAATTTTAATTCATAATCAGATTAAATACATACAAGCTAAAAATATCGACAAAATAATGTATATCCAAAACACTTTTTTTCTATTCCAAATTTTATAAAAAATATTATTAAATAATAAATAAAATAAATGCAAATATTATTTTCTAACACCATTTTTTATACATTAGAATTTGTTACAATAGTAAGACCCAATAAAACAATAAAGTTGTTATTGACGTAATTAGATAACATAAAAGTACCTTGAGCGAAATACACAAATATAATAATAATTTTTCATTTTGTCAAGTTTTTTTCTAATTTACACCACGCAAATATTCTAGATTTCTTGTTTTTCCTAAAAAAGGTATATTTTGTAAAAAAATGGGAGGATAAAAAAAGTAGAAGAATATTAATAGTTCAGTTATAATATAAAATATTAATGCAAATTAATTATGTACAAAAAATACCTGTTTTTCCTTTTAAATAAAACATTTTAAGTTTAGTTTGCATAAATTAAAAGTACCTATATAAGGACCAGATTTATGCCAAATCACGAAAGATGAATCAGAAGCAGTAAAAAAATACTAAATTATTCTTACCACGTTTTAACATTTCGTACACCCAGTTCAATACCGCCATAACTGCAATTTTTTAATTTTATGGCGATACTTCACTGTTCGACTTTGAAATCAAAAACACTCACAAGTGATGAAGTAAAATGCTGTATTTTAAAACTTAATCACTTGTGCAACCATGGGGTCAGGTATAGGAAAATTTATAGCATAGATTTATATATACAAAAGTAAAATAGTTTTCTGGCGGTGATGGTCGAGCGAAGTAAGTCAAATCTACACACACTTGCAAGAATCAGTAACTCATCTTTTGTTGCTGGGATCCACTTGACCCTCTCTTTGGTTTTGGCACCACTGTATTAACGGTTTGTTGATTCGGTAAGATTTTGGGAGACAGCTACCGTGATTTACCTGCACAGGGAGTGGCCCTAGGCTCTAATTTCATACTGTTTACACATAAAGTTGCCTAACAAACTTAACTGCACTGTGTGTGATTTACTATTTCTGCAGAATCATCATGATAGGCTTTTTATTCCAAACTCTTTAGAAGCGATCGCGTGCGCGTCTACACCTTATGATAACTCAAGTCGTACTGTGTTCAGGTGACTATAATATAATAAATAAATTATTTAAGGGCTCTAGATAAATACATTTAAAATTTTAGTTCTTTTTTATTACCACATATTACATATTTCAACGAGGCGTTCTTATACATATGTCGAGTTATGACGAGCTGTGTTAATTTTATGTCTTCGGATTATTTAATTTCTAGTTATTTGCAACATGTATTCTTACATTATAATAATTTTAGTATTCAGTGTCAATTCAATGTACGGTTTTAGAGATAGAAAAGATAATATAAATAATATTCTGGAAAGAGACGAGGATAGAAAGTAAAGAGAGGTAGTTTCGCTAAGTATAGCTAAGGTAGTCGCTCGTGTTAGTATATAATCCAAGAACGTTGTTGGAACGTAACTGACACTAAAAAAGTGTTCCAAATTATAGTTACTTCCACGTAATAGAGCCGTTTTAACTACTTGGCACACGTTGGTACATTTGGCGTTTTCAACTTAAAAAATATATAATCTTCCAAACATTTTTTTTTAAATAGTGATATTATTAGCTTTACTTTGCAAGAAAAATTAAAATTGCGTATGTAGCCGTTGTGAAGATATACACCTAAATGTATTTTTTTATAAATTAATTTGCAACATCAAGCTTAGTCTCTGTGTATCGCCTCTTTTATTGAGGTTTTTTGGACATTTTCCTATTTCAATGGCTTCACGAATGGAACGTTTGGTTCTGTATTCGATGCTAGCCAAGACCCTTGTTTTTTTAAAGTTAATTTCCCAATATCGCCAGCAATAGCCAACTTATTCATGGAAGACATAGAAGTACGAGCAATCGAAACGGCAACACTAAAATCAAAGTTATGGCTACGGTACGTAAAAGACACATTTGTCATCTGGACCCACGGAGAAGAGAAACTGAAGAAATTCCTGGACCAGAATTCCCAAAAAGATTAAGTTTACAATGGAAACCGAGAAAGAACACCAATTACCTTTTCTGGATGTCTTCATAATCAAGATAAATAATGGCACACGCCCAGTCTCACCACCACCCGTCACAACTGCAGTCAATCATTAAGACACTTGTTACGCGAAAGGCTGGCGGATGATGACCACAAGAAACAAGAAGACCTGAAATTCCAAACGACGCTACAGCAAAACGGACTCTCCAAAACCATCATCAAAAAGGCTCTTAGACCACGACGCCGGTTAAATACCACAGAGGACGAGAACAACAAACCAACTTCGAAGGCCTTCCTTCCCTACGTGAAAGGGACAACCGAGAGAATAGGCAAAGTTCTCAAAAAACATAACATTTACCGCCACAAGAAAGATCGGTCAAATACTTCCAAACGCCAAACCAAAATAGAGTTAGAGGCACAAGGGGTGTACGAAACTCCTTGTAATAATTGTGACGGAAGCTACGTTGGACAGACCAATAGACGTATCAACGTAAGACGTGAAGAACATCGAAACGCAGTCTTAAAACATCTTTCTTAGCTGAACACGTCCGAAAAACTTCCCATGAAATTGACTTTGAAAAAACAAGGGTCTTGGCTAGCATCGAACACAGGACCAAGAAACCTCAGCACAAGAGACGATACACAGAGACTACCAACTGCATAAAAACCAGCTCTTACAACCACCAAAACGCCACGCAAATTAACGATATCAATATTCTGCTTTAGGTTTTCACGGGCGTTATATGTATTGATGGTTTTCCGGCATCTGCTCTGTATTGTCGGTTTATGGATCTTAAAAGAACCGTATTTCTGACGACGTTTAGGTACAATCTCATGTACCCTCTTATCTGCTGGGCTGCTGTTGTTGCTCTGCTGCTTTAGATTTCCATTGGCGTTATATGTATGAACTTGCAGCGGAGCAGCAACAGCAGCCCAGCAGATAAGACCTGAAGATGGTACATGAGATTGTACCGAAACGTCGTCAGACATACGGTTCTTTTAAGAACCAAAAACTGACAACTCGGAGCAGATCCCGGAAAACCATCAATATATATTGATGTATATATATAGGTATATATATATATTAGGGTGTCCCAAAAAAAAGAATATTTTTTTCTTCTCGTCTCTTGTGAAAATATGTTGGTTTGTCATGTTTTAAGAGCCCTGTCAAAAGATCAGCACCATTAAAAAATTTTTAGGGGTCGCTCAAGATTTTTAAAAATTACCAAAATCGTCAAAAATTGGATTTTTTTTTATTTTAATTTTTTTTCTCTTTCCGATATTATTTTTTAATTTAAATATAATAATGATTCTGAAATTTTCAAATCGATGTTTTAATTTCTAAAGGTCGCTCAAGATTTTTTTAACTTTCAAAGTAGAGTATTTTGAATGTTTTCGAGCGACCTCTGAATATAAATATCAACGAACTTTTAGCGACCATTAGAAATCAAAATATTGATTTGAAATTTACAGAATTTTTATTATTTTCAACCTAAAAAATAATATCGAGACGTGAAAAAGAATTAAAATAAAACAAAAATTTAATTTTTGACCATTTTGAAAACTTTTAAAAATCTTGAGCGACCCCTACAAAATTTTTAATCGAGCTGATATTTTGAAAGGGCTCTCACAGCATGATGATTCATCATTGATGAACTAACATATTTTTACAAGAGACAAGAAAAAAATATATATTCTTTTTTTTTGGGACACCCTAATATATAGATATATATAGCGAATTGCTGTGGTCATTTTCACTAGAACACATGTTAAGCTTATTGTTGCGCATTAATTTATAAAAAAAATACATTTAAGTGTATATCTCCACAACGGCTACATACGCGATTTTAATTTTTCTTACAAAGTAAAGCTAATAATATCACTATTAAAAAAAAATTTTTTGGAAGATTATATATTTTTTAAGTTAAAAACGCCAAATGTACCAACGTGGGCAGAGATTTTGGCAATACACTTTATAGTTCCAAGTATAAGTGGCCAATATGTTTCATCCACTAAAAATGCTACTTAAAATTAAAATTAAATTAAAATTAAATTAAAATTAAATTAAAATTAAATTAAAATTAAATTAAAATTAAATTAAAATTAAATTAAAATTAAATTAAAATTAAATTAAAATTAAATTAAAATTAAATTAAAATTAAATTAAAATTAAATTAAAATTAAATTAAAATTAAATTAAAATTAAATTAAAATTAAAATATGGCTCCTAAAAAGATACCCAAAAAGGGCAAAATAGGGCAAAATATATGGTTCTAACATTTATAAACATCTTTGGCAATTGAAACTTCTTACATGCTATTTGGAGTTATACAAGGATGGCACTAAGCCAACCATAAACTTTTTAATTCACCAAAATGTAAAAAACATATTTAAACATTTTAAAAACCATTTTTACAACAATTTACATTTAAATCGTTTCCTAGTAAACAGACATCCTTCTCTGAAAAGTACTTTATTTTAAACACTTAAAAAAACAATAATTTAAAATATTTTATACAAAAGGTTAGAAAAAATATTACAACATATTCATATTATTACATTTTATATTAGATACCATCTAATTACGTAATATAAAAACAATTATTACAGTTAAAAAAATGCAGTCAAAGCGCTTAACACTCATTAAATGATTATATGAAGATAAAAACATGTTAATACCATCATTACGTAAAAACCTACTTTACTGGATACAAAGAAGTTTTGGGGAGTTTTAAGCTCGGTCTACAATTGTCGCAGAACGGTCTTATGTTAGTTATAGGTGAAAATATTGCTAATTCCTTGAAATTTATAAAGCAGATATACCTAACGTTTGTTCTGTTAAATTATTGTTTTTCTATTCCCACCTTTAAAACGCCCTTTATTGTACATGTTTCCATGACACTAAGTGACCTTTTAAATAAACATTTTCAAGTTGTGGCTTTATGGCGCTTTAGTCACGGGCTAAAGTTAGCAAAAGGTTTTTAATCACGGGCTGAAGTTTGTTTAAGTTAGTTGACAGTTGTAAAATGCCATGCAATCGTTAAAATAAAGTGCTTTTCTTCTAAAATCGTGTAAAATAATAATAAATGTGAAAATTATTTTATTATCTTAATACAAAAATACAAAAGTTTTGAATGGTTTCTCAACGCCAATATTTGAAAAGTTTATATGAACATGACTTTTTAATTTCGCCGGCAAACTATAACTTAAATTCGGGCACGGACTCCACTGTAAAGTGCTCATAAAAAATTTTCTTTACTTTCACTGTGAAAAACTGTCAATTTTCAAGAAATACATTTCGATTTATAACCTTTATAATCTGTGTTTATAAAAATTTGACATTTTACGGTGAAACACAGATTCCCCTATTGTTTCATAGATGGCGCTCCATACAAATTTTTGATTTAAATCATTTTAAGATAATAATAAGTATTTGTCGTAGAAAAAGTATAGTATGCACCTCGTTTATAAACTTTTATATACACTCATTAATTTAAGCACTCGCTCGCAAGCGACGATCTGTGATTTTATGGCGTTTTAGACACGAACTGAAGTTAGCAATAGTGGATTTTGGGCATTTTAGTCACGGGGTGAAGTAAGCTTTATAAGTTTTTATTAATTAGGGAAAACTGAGGTTAAATCCGTTTAAAATTGGCTTTAAATTCTTTTTTGTGTTCGTCGTAGATAAAGTATAGTATGCAACTCGTTTTATAAACTTCTCTAGACACTCGCAAGCTTCGCTCGTGCCTAATAAAACTAAAATGGCGTTTATAAAACTTGATACATAAGGTAAGAACAAATACTTTGTTTAAACAAACTCAATTAATAAAATAAGGGTTTTTTGTAGAAATGTACCGTTTTAGCGAAATGCTATTTGAGTGTTGAATAAAGTGAGTATCTGGAAAAGTTTATAGTTGCATACTATTCTTTTTCTACGACAATATATAACATATATGTATAACAAATAATTTATTACTAATTAATTTATAAAGCGACATCTAAACAAAAATAAAATAACCAAATTGGTATTATAAATCTGTTTCACTGGATTTTAAAATGTGTTATATTGTTAAATTTATCTGTAAAAATTGAATTTTCTCCCTTGAAACTGTATAGTATTTTTCTGCACGGTGCGAATATCGGATGGATTGAAACAAACATACTTTGTTGCGTAGCCGGTTTAAAAGTTCTTTACTTTCTCCATTTCTCCATATTGTAGCAGTTCCGATCATCCTGCAGATTACGTAGTTTCCAACATTTTAAAAGCTACATAGGAGAAATTTTTAGCATATCAAAGATATGTGTTGCGTAATTTACTTCTAATTGGATTGTTTTAGAAGAGAAAATATTAGTTAGTTACATAATAGTTGCATATCACCTAGACTTCACAAAAATATTATTATTTTTCACAAAAATTAATAGATAATTTAATTATAATAATAATAGATTTATTAGATTATTTAATTATTATAATAATAAATCAACAACCTTAAAAATAAATAACTTGAAAATGATAATACTGTTTTGTATACAGTATGTGAGAAATTAATGCCGCGGGTTTTAAATGCTTGTAAATCCATAAGAAATAAATCTGGATGTTTCGAAAACATTAGAAGATCTATTAAAAATCCCCCTAGACCAGTCGATTAGTATTACTCCAAACATTTGGGATTACTATTTGGAGTTGGGGAGTTGTTATTTCACTGCAGGGGTGTAGTTTCCTAGTCGAGGTCTACGTCTTGTTCGTTATTGTCATTGCCCGTGTCCTCAGTCTTGATGCCGACTACCATCAATAGATAGTTCAGTAGTTGGATATGTAACTTGTAGCTTTAGATGTTTTTTTTAAATTGTTTATTGCCGCAGTAGTGCGAAATTTCTAACAATTTTTTTTTTTAGTTATTGTGTTGCCCAAGCACGTTTTGTGGTAGAGTATTGTCTTTTTTTCTTATCAAGTATTGCTTTTATTTATTAGTTAAACAAATGACAAGCGCAATTATTCTGTTATCTAATGTTTACAAATTCAGTAGAGTTTGGTTATTATGCTTTTTTTACTATGTTAGGGCTATAATGATTAATGTGTTAGTTTATTCTGTGTGTCTAGTGTTTATTATTGGTCTCGTTTTGGTTTGCCTTACGCACTTGTTGACAGATTTATTGTCCTACGCAGTGTGCCTTTCTTAGGGTTTTAAAGATATCTTTCGTGTTTAATTTGCAGATTATGTATTATGCATATGCTTAAAGTTACTTATCAATTTTTTGGGAATGGCCACCTCCCCTCTTGTTTGACCTCCTTTGTTTGTCCAGTGAAAAGCGTCCAATGACAGGTGGCACTTAACTCATTCATCACTTAACACTTCACTCCTTATTGACCGTTGCACCATTTTAGTTTGCACTCTATGAAAATTGTTTGGTCCACTATAATTGGTTTGCACATTTTAAAAATTATTGTTGGTTTTAATCTTTAAACTTTTACGTTTAAAGAGCTCTCGCTCTCGCGTGGTGCCTTCTCAAGTGCTGGAACCTGACTGGATTCGCCACCCCTTACAACGATCCTTTACTAAATTTTATTGAATAATTTTAAGTAGAAAAATGCACAATAATAACTACAAAAATTTATTTTGTCAAGTTATCCATGAAAAAAACATTGGAATAAAATTGAACTTTAGTAATAGTACCATGTTACTATTAGTTTAATTTTATTTCAATATTTTTTCATGGATAACTTGACAAAATAATTTTTTTAGTTATTATTGTGCATTTTTTTTTAATAAAATTTAGTATGGGGTCGATTTGAGGGGTGGTGAATACAGTGCCGTGCTTAGATTTTGTTTAAAAAATCCTTAATATGAATTCTTAAAAATTTACTCTTAAAAACTAACATTGTAGGCCTTGTATTTTCTAAAAATATGGCGTTTTTTGCTTTAAAACAAATCCGGTTAAAATCGCACAATAAATAAAGATTTTACAGGGGTGAGTCGCAAACAAATGGGTCACACTGTATTTACGTTATTTCCGAACACCCTGTATAGTATCGGCAGTTAATTCACAAAATATATATTTCAAGCACTAATAATTATTATTATTATAATTATTTCCTGGTTCTCCACAAGTTATTAAAAAATAAGTTGACTAAATTAATGTTTAAACGTTCAATTATTAAGCCCATTTAAATAAACACATGTGCTCTTAGACCATAAGGATGACTCCTTTTGACAATTAAATTAAATTCGACTTTTGTTTTTATTTGATCAATAATCATTCTGCAGGTATGTGATATTGCTTGGTTTTTTTTAAGAATTCAACATTTTAAGTGCTAACCATTTTATTTATTTGATTTATTAATTTCATAGGTATGCGTTTGCATTGTAATTATAGGGAGTGAAACATTAATTTGCGTTTTTTAATTACCCGCTATTAAATAAATTAAATAATTTAATTAATAAAAATATTTTAACGTGGAATAACAAAAAATATATAAAAAAATAAAAGCACAAAATAATATTAGTTAGATGCAGAAAACAAGATTTTGAATTATATTATACATATTTACATATTTATACGAGCCCAGAATCATATCATTTGGCCCAGACAATATTTTAATTTTTACATTAATGTCTGGGCGAAATGATAAGATTCTGGGCTCGTATAATGTAATATAATATAATATAATGCTAGATGCAACGTGGTCTCTAGAAACTAATTGCCAGCGTGTATAGAAGCAGTGTTGCCAGATATTTAAAAGCCGTCATGACGCGTCATCTTGCAAATAAAACATCACCCAAAAGTGGCAACAAAAATCCAATCAGCTCCAACGTCAGAATAATATTAATTCGCAAAATACATTAAAAACACGTAAATGCATATAACCATTTTTAAATTTATATTTATAAAACAAAAATTTCTTTCTTGTAAACAATTTTGTTGAATAAATTAGATGTATAAAAATAAACATTTATTAATATTACTTTGGAGACCAATTTTGGGACACTGGTTGCTAAGAAAATTTCCATTGCTGCCTATAGTTAGTTGCATTTTAAAGACAGATTTATAAAGTTATATATTGAAGAATTGCCAAACAAATTATAATTTATAAAGTTAAAAAATAATGGAGCAAATTAGCTAAAGTTTAAAAAGCAATTTATTTTTTCACCAGCAATCGCCCATCGAGAGGTTTACAATTTTTATAAAAAAACTAAGCTAAAATTATTTATTAATGTCGCGCAATTTTGCGATAAATCGCACAATCTGGCATCACTGCATCGGGTGCTTTCTTGGTAGTAAGTAGGTTATCCTAAAGTACTTCCGCAAAATACAAAATCATACTTTGAATTGCTACTGATTTTTTGTTACAGTTTTATGCAAATAAAACAATCGATAAAATCATAATCTCTTTATTACTAGATGACCCGGTGAACTTCGTTCCACCTAAAATTCTTTATAAGCGATTATAATCGATAATGATAATTATCAATCCTTATGAACCTTTATACTCCAATTCATTGAACACTGTAAAACGACACGGAATTATTTTCACAGTCGCTCAAATCTGTCAAACTTACTTTACTATTTAAACTAATTTAAACAATTAAGAACTTTACTATTTAAACTAATTTCTCGCTAAAACAATTGAATGAATGAATTTGTGGTTATGTTTTTCATTTAATTTGAAGCGCAAGCTATTCAAATTAATTCAAAGTTGTACGAATTTTGATTTTCCGGATATTTCTTTCGGTTTTTCCTAGTGTATTTTTATGTATTGAGGCGAACAAAAAAAATATTTAAATCGGTTGAGTCATTTCCGAGTTTTTTTCAGGACTAACGCAAGGCGATTAAAGCCTGAATTATAGATTGCCTTCCTTCATTCCTCCCGTAGTCGTGCCCGTACGATTTGTGCGTCTTGTAAAAAGTCAATTTATAGATTTCCGTTTAACCTTCCGGCGGGCGCAACCGATCTAAGAGATACACCAGTTAAAATATTGCACCCGGACGCACTGTTTTTATAGGCATAAGTACCCACCCTTCAGTAGCTTCATATTTTTAGGACTTCTACCGATATGTCTACTGCAGTTTGTGTTTGATCGCCTTGTAAGGTGACGGCAGGCATTTTGATCTTCTAGATACAGTGCGCCCGATTGCGTTATACTGCAGTATTACATGTAATATTTACAAAATTTTTACTTTTTATGAACGAAAGTATTGATTTATAACTTTTTGTATGCATTTTTACTTAAATTTATAATATGATAGTTCAGCAACCACCTCAAAAACGAAGATGTACTTCAGAATCGGGTATTAGACGGCTTTCTAAATAAAGTGCAAAAAATTAGTTATATTTGATTTTATTTGCGCATTTTATTTATGTATAGTACTTAATAAGTTAGTATATAGTATTATAAAAAGTAGTGTTAATTATTTATTTGATAAAAAATATAAAAAAGCACTTTACTAAGCCTATCTGAAAATTGAATCTGTCAGATCACTGCGCCCGAACTCGTGCACAAAAGACGTGCGCCCGCCGGAAGGTTAAAATTCCGTAACCATGCGCGATGACACCTAAAATGGTTGACATATGTTTTTGTTTATATTCTGCGTTTTACCCATTGTGTGTAAATATGAAAAATAAACATTTATATATTAGTGCAGTGATCACAATTTTAATTGCCCAGGCAGCTTGTTGTATACTGCCCAACTATGGAGAAATGCAGTAACTGCTAAACAAGAAATTTGTGGGAAATTAGCATAAACTTTTTATAATTTTTATAAAAAGCAGTAGGTATTTAACTGATATATTTAACTTATAAGATAGTTTACTGCATTTCTTAGTTGAATTAGGATACAAAATGTCCATAGAAAACGCATTTAGAATTTTTTTGTAGTTACTGCCTTTCTCCATAGTAGGGCAGTATAATGAAATAAAAACATCGAACAAGGCGTTGGAAGACTCGCCCAAGCAACAAAGCAACGCTTCTAAAAATGAAAGACATGGATCATAAACAATATCTAAATATCCTATTTAGAGACACAAATTATTTAATAAACTGAACACCTACCTATCTTAAATAATACTAAACAATCATGTTACCCTACAGCGCATGTCCATAACAAGCACTGTGGCTGTGACTCAAAGACCTTTACGGTGAAAGATAAAATTTAAAAATTTCTACGGGAGGAAGGAATGCCGTCCTTACGGTACGGGAATCTATAAATGGCACTACAATTTAAATAAACATTTTTGACGTAATTGTCACCCTTAACATTGTCCGTTATTAATTTTAATTAAATTTAACAATTATTGATACTTTAAATTATTAAAATAACCTCAAAATATGATTTTGTTAAGAAAATAAAGAAAAAATAAGAGATTATGGTGAATTATTGTGTTTTTAATTAATAAAATCTTATTTATGTTTTGCTGGTGCAGAATTATCTAATGATAATTTTACCTAATATAATTTATATTTAAGTTTTAAGGACAATAATTATTTTAAAAAATCTAACAAAAAATAATTGTTTTACAAATATAACCTTCAAATCAAACATTTTTATATTTGAGCCGACAACTACATTTTAAAATAATAAATGACAAAATATATCTACAAATTTATGGCAAGATAATATTATATATATAACAGACAATATAATACCCGGTTTTGTTTATTACCATTGAGTGGTTTCTTAATCAACGCTTTTAATAATGCATAACGGTGTTTAAATTTAGACGACTTATTTATTTTATGGTTTTTACTGAATTTAAATGTTTATAATTTTCACGCTAATCATAACTAAAATGTGTATTTATTGTACAATTTTTTATTTACAGGGACTCTACGCATTTTATTTCTTCATTTGGATTTAAACTGTTTATTGGAAACCGCTAAAAACTCAACCCAGAATTTCCTCTCTAAAAACACCCAACAACACAACAAATCTTTCCACGTTTTTTTCTCGATATTTTTAATATAGGGCAGAAAACCTATTCTCAAAAACAGTCCTTTTTGCTTAAGATGGTAACGGCTACGTGATGGCGATTGTAAAAGTAAAAAATATATATAATGCTAACATTTAACATAGGGTTAATCGAATTCAATTTATAACTTTATCCTCGTCCTTTTAAAAAAATAAAAATCGACCGATTAACGTTATAAAAACCATACAAAAAATAAACCTCTTTTTTAAGATTAAGTTTAAAATGTTTTATTAATAATATAATAAAATGCTTTAATAGTTAAGGTCCTTAATTTTAGAAATCCTGTACTATTTAGCCATGAGCAAAAGTAATAATTAAACGTTATGCAATGTATTAATATCCAAACATTTCATTTAACATCCGCATAATAATGGCAATTGCAATGTGATATACGGTATAATTGTATTAAAAAAATAAGGAAATATACATGGAAAAGTCGTTAGTTTAATGTTTACAAGAGCTTTTAACACCATTGCACATTGTAGTAAACAGCATTTAAATGTGTTATCAAAATTAAATTAATTATTGTATAAATGGAAAAAACAATATAAAAATGTCTTATCATTTTTTTTATATACCTTACCATACATGTTTTTGCTAATGGATTATATTGGGTATTTGTGTAAACATATAAAAAACTGTTTAATGATGAATGCATAAATATCGTTTTAATTCACGTACAAATAAATACCCTAAGGACATTAAGGTGTCTTTGACATGTTAATTTATTTAAAAATGTTTTATTAATTTTTTTACTTATTTTGCAACAATGAGTAATGGTGATAATAAATAAAAAAAATATTAATATAATTTAATAAATAATTGCGAGGGCTAATGATGGAACATTAATAACCCAATTATTTTAATCATCATATTATTAGTAATTATTCGTGTCTAAAATATCATCCTTGCCTATGCAACAAGAATCCGAATTTAAATAATTTGGTTAAGATAATAATTATTGTTTTTTTATTAAATACTAGCTGCTAGGTGCGAATTTGTCGAATGGAATTAATACTTTTAGTTAGTCAATAAAGGACGTCACTCTTTTTAGAGTATTTGTGCGACACAAAATGCATATGATGTGATTACTCTAGTACGTCAGACATTCTATTTTTATTTTTTTGAGGGTCTTTTTGCATTTATAAAATATGCTGCACTTTGTATTCTGTATATAAAATTTTAATGCTATCCATTTTCAATTTTTAATTTTCTTAATTTATCTAGCTTTATCCATGTTTTTTTAATCCCTACATGCCTTATTATGTTATTTATTTGGTTCTTTATTCTTCATTTTACATACAAATCATTCTCCTTTTATTATTTTCAAAAATTTAGGTATTTTTCATTAATTTTTTGGTTAGTCACTGCATCCTTGGAAGGTCTAAATAAATTTAGCCATTTTGCATCAGGTTTTCCTTGCATATTATTATTGCATATTTTTATTTTGATTTCTTTATTTTTCAACTTTACTATTCACATTTATTCATATTATTTATTGATCAAAGATCATATCATCGCCTGAATGTTAAAACTAGGTAAATCGAATTTTATTGATTTTTAGTTATGAGCCATTCCACGCGTAACGAATAGGACAGTTGCCGTGTTTTTATTTACAAAATAATATTGTTCTATTATATTACCAATGTCAAATTTTTATAAATAGTTCTAAACTAAAGCTGTTTAACAAGGTTTTTATTTGGCAAAATTAGGTATCGTGGTTGACTGTTTAATTCCTTAAAAACTAATAATTTAAAGCGTAACGGACGGGACTTTGTAATAGAATTACATATATTCCTTAAAGTGTTACAGAATAAATTTTTTTATCACTGGATGACGAAATAAACACTGGTGGCGTCATCTCTAACAACTTTTAAACCAATCCAACCTCACTTTTTCCCAACTAAATTATTTCTCTTTTCACTCTGGCAGAACATGCCGGATTCCAAACTTGTTACTGAATATACTATTAAGAGGCCATTAAACTGGGGGTTTGTTTTGGATTTGCCTGCTTCGTTTGAAAAATCTATTTTCGTGTAAAATCTTTATGGTTTTGCGAACAGGTACGAGACAAATATCAAATAGGTAACATTTAAATTGTTCAAAAGGTTTAATTGCTTGTAATTAAGGGTTTACCTAACTGCCAGTTATACAAATACCAATAATTTATTATGAGCAAATCTAACTTACACACGGTGTGCCTGAACGAAGTTTAAGTCACATAAAAATGCCGCAAAAAACTGATTGCAGTTTCTTGTTCAGGACCCCTTGGTGACTTAAAAATGTTTCTACCAAAATCCTAGCTGCTCCTCTTTTCGAAATTTTTTGAAAATTTTTGATTTTTTTTTAAATTTTTGTTTATTTCAAAGTCTACCTTTGACAGAGTACACATTTGTTCACCGATTTTTATAAAATTAGATTATATTATTGAGAAAACTTAAAGAATACTTTTTAATACTGTTCACATTATTTGATATATACAGGGTGAGCCAAAAATCGTTTATTTTTAATAAAGCAAAACGTAAATTCATAATTTTGGCATAACACGCAAAAAAGTTTTATCCCCTTTTTTTAGATATTTCTACGTTTATCAGGTTACAAAATGGCATTCTTAATAACCTTTTATAAAAAAATAGATTTTTAATAAAATTAAATAAAATAACGCTTAGAGAATATTTAAAATGTTTAATTTAGGCTTTTTGGTAGTTTTCAATTTTGAACGAAAAACTGGTTAAAGTTTTTTGATCGGCTGGAGATTTAAAAACGATAAAAATTCTAACTGCTTTTTTTTAATTTGTTAAAAAATATTTTTTTTTTAATTTGTTAAAAAATCATTTTTTTTTAATTATTTGTTTATCGCAAAGTCTACTTTTGCCAGAGTACACATTTGTACACCGATTTTTATTGATTGCAGTTTCTTGTTCGGGACCCTTTGGTAATTTTAAAATGATGGAAGATGTTCTTTTTCTTTTAAACATGCTGAACTTCGCCGTTTGAAAATGTAGGATGTTTTTAATAAAGACTTATATTATTATTATTATTATTATTATATTTACCAAAATCCTAGCTTTTTTGAAAATTCTTAGTTTTTTTTAAATTTTTGTTTATCTTACCTTTGACAGAGTACAAATTTGTACACCGATTTTTATAATATTGGACTATATTGTTAACGAGACTTGGAGAATACTGTTTTCATACTGAGCACATCATTAGATCTATAAAGGGTTAGCCAAAAATCACTTTTTTATATAGTAAAAACCATAATGCACAAAAAAGATTTATCTCCAAAAATATTTATTTTATTTAATTTTATTCAAAATCAATTTTTCTTATAAAGTCTTAATAAGAATCCCATTTTGTAGCCTGATAAACATAAAAATATCTAAAAAAACATGGGTGGGTGTATATATTTTTTGCGTGTTATGCCAAAATCATGGAGTTACGCTTTTGCTTTATTAAAAGAAGCGATTTTTGGCTAACTCTGTATATATTAAATAATGTGCACAGTATAAAAAGTATTATCCAAATCTCCTTAACAATATACTCCAATATTATAAAAATCGGTGTACAAATGTGTACTCAAAGGTAGACTTTAAGATAAAAATAAATTTTCAAAAAATCATGAATTTTCAAAAAATTTCGAAAAGAGGAGCAGCTGGGATTTTGGTAAATATCATTTTTAAGTCACCAAAGGGTCCCGAACAAGAAACTGCAATCAGTTTTTGGCGGAATTTTTATGTGACTTAAACTTCGTTCAGGCACACCGTGTACAATTGAGTTCGTTTAAAACATAGTAAGGTAACAAAACAATATCAAAAAATGGCACATACCCCCTTTAGTACTTCCACTCCTCAATTAATTAAATATAAATAATATACAGGGTGAAAAGTCCTTTGACGTTTGTAGATCTGACTCAGCTTTATATATTAATTAAATAAAGTTGCCAATTAGGTACACGCTTGCTTTAGCATAATGAGTGCCACCTCTACTACAAACTAAAAAGAATGTCAGAAAACTTAACCAAAAAACAAAAACACTGATAGTAAGTACTATTATAGTATGTATAATACAATTAAGGTAAATTTACACTACTATTCAATTTCTACAAAAATGTGTTTTTATAATTTATAATTTTAGTATTTAAAAATCTACAAATTGATTATTACTTTATTATTATTACATTATTTTTATTTATTAATATTTTTTTCCTTTAACCCTTATGCAGGCGCACCTCTTTATACAACGTAATAGGTCGCGCGGGGTGTCAGAGACACCCCTGATGGCAAAGCGTCCCTGAGTGTTATTTACTTTTTTTTGTTTTTTTTTCAAGGTTATCAAGTTAAGATGAGCTGAGAGAGAATGAGAACATATTTCGTTGCGTTCAAATTTAATAAAAGATGACAAAAAAAAGAAAATGTCAGAAGAGGACAATTTTAATAAAATAAAGCATTTATTTAAAAAAACACAAATTTTAAAAGTAATAATAGTAATAAAAACAAAAAAAAACACTAAGGACATAAGAAAAGGTTTACTTTTATAAGTAAATATGATTCAGTAAAAAAAGTCAATAGGGAGACGAAACCCAGCCTGCTCAAAGTTTTGAAACTAGAATTTACCATGCCTTTCTTTACCGGCAATTGAGATCTTGCAGGAATACCTCATAATTTGGCAATTATTGGGCGGAGATGTTTTGGCAAATTTTTATTTCTTGTTTACATAAAATATTAAAACGAACGGAAACAAGCAACACATAACGCAATGCTTTCAAGTTAAAAATGAATGTTTTGTCGTGCGTTCCAATTACGTCTTTACCTTATTTAATGTGAAGTAACAACAAAAGTTAAAAAAAAAATCAACTTAACAAATTAATGCAAAAAAATTGTACGTGGGAAGGCGCACGGGGTGTCCACAGCACCCAGAGCCTGTTTGAAACAATACCAGACAACCTATCATATTAACTTCAAAATCGGCAATGTAATATGACTGACAATATTGACTTTGACAGGAAGGTACTGAAAGTAAGCGCCATTTATTCGAATCGAAGTGAGACCGGTAGCTATATTTAGGATGCTGGGGTGTTTTGTACACCCCGCGTGCCTGCTTAAGGTGCTGAAAATATGTTCCACACCTTTATCTAATTTAATTATAATTAATTAATGAATAAGTCATAAAAACATTGCATTTTTAAATACTGAAATTAAAAACTAATTAAAAATTATAAAAAAACTTTTGGCTCTACTATACGTCTTAGAAATATTTTACCTTTTTTTAACACCCTGTATAAGGAATAAGATAGCCAATTATTAACTTATTACCGTTTTAAAACAAAAAATTAAAAATAATAATTAAAATAATGGCTTATAATTTATTAATTAACACCCTTTTTTATAAGCAATTTAGTATCGTATTCTGGTTTGGGAAAAAGTATAAAAAAAACATTTAAAATAAAAAAATTAAAACAATAATTAAAATAATGGTGTATAATTTTTTAATTAACACACTTTTTTTATTAGCAATTTAGTATCGTATTCTGGTTTGGGAAAAAGTATGAAAAACATTTACGTAAGCACGTTAACTGGGCTGTTCGAAAATATAAGTAAAAAAAAGTGTAACGTAAATATATCTTATGTTGTATGTAAGGTTCATGGTTATATCATAACATTCTACAATGTTAAACATTAAACACTCTAAAGGATTAGCATTTTTTTTTACTTTTCCACATGTACCAAATCCAAGTAATGTAAGGAAGGAAATTTCCCGTTTTAGAAGACTGACAAAAAGCATTGAAATGGAAACTACAAGAATCTTGCATAATCCATGAAATTCAACTCAACCTAAAAGCCGTATTGATTTCCTTATAGGTTGGTATGTCAAGAAACGGGACTTGCTTCCTATTTCTATTCTTGATTTTACCTGTGTTTGTTGTTACATAACTGTAATAATTTACACAAGGCTAGTCGCGTATATAATTTAATAGGTAGGTGCTCACTGTGGTTAATATACAAAAAAGCTTTCAATTTTGTTTAATTTATTCGTCCCATGTTATCGTACCCATTTAGTTTGTAAAAATTTCAATAAATGTGGATTGCTGATAAAAAAAATTGCACTTTATAAAAGTTTATTGTCTGAGGACTTAGTTTAGCTGTCAAAGACGCGAGGATCGGTCCATGCAGGGACAATCGAGTTACTTTTAAAGAAATATTTCCCAGACTCAGGGTTGCCAGATGAGGGGATTTTTCCCAAAAATGAGGGTATTTTTTTGTTTGAGTAATTTTTTGAGGATATTTTTGTCTGGGGATTAAAATATTCACTTGGGGTCTTTAAGGGGATTTAAGATTTTACCACTACTCGATAAAAACTTTTAAATATTAAATATCAAAATCCTATGAAGAGATGAAATATATATTAATGTATACTTGTGAAAGTATTTGAGATGACATCTTTGAAACATTTATTTTAATTACTTATTACATGTAAGTGGCGCCATCTCAAGTTAACGCACAGTTGTGTCAGTTTTAGCATGTATGAAACTGAATGTTTTAAAAATATTGATTTCTAACATTAAAAATTAGTTTCATAACCCAAATATATCTATTTTTTTATATGTATAAGAAGTATTTTTAGAATAAAACGTATTCAGTTTATTTAATATATATTATTATGTAATGAGAGATGTTTGTTTTTCTTTTCTTTTTAATTTGCTGATTTATTCGTAACACAAACTAGTTTCGGGGATTTCATAGATATAAAAAACATATTTTATTAACAAGAATTCAATAATGAATCATAGTAATTAATAAAAAACAATCTGGGGATTTTTGTTTTTAATTATATTAATTTTAATTATTATAAATGCCAGTATTCCATGGTTACGCATTTTATCACAGCGACAATATTTTTTATCACCTTGTTTACACGTTGCTAAGGATTTTGACACTTTTCTTGATTTGACATTTGTTGACATATAAATAATGTGTTTGTTAAATGATTAAAATAATAAATTATAAACTCTAAAAGATCGATGGGTTCGTGTAAACGATAATAAAATTAAGGTAAATAAATAAAATATGGTTTATTAAAGTCTTTTTATATTTTAAAGCACATTTTAATTTCAAATGTCAAACTGACAATTCGTTAAATCCTAAAATTCATTATATTTTCTCACTAAATATAACTCGTGGTCCTGCGGACTCGTGAAATCTGCAGCTCGGTTTTAATTCGAAAATATCATCGATGATAATCATACCACTTGTTATATTATGGGTGATAGTATTTACATATGTCTTAGAAAATCATAAAATTAGCTAGTCAAAGGACATGATAAAAAATAAAATAGTTTTAAGTACATTAGTCACAAAATAAAACATTAAAAATTAGTGTATAGTATAGCACATTCTTAAAAACAAACCAGTATATTAAGAAGGATCTCCATTTAAAAATCCATCAAAAGAATAAAAGGCTTTTTGCATAACTATTTTTTTATTGAGGTTTTAAAAGAGTTTTTCTACTCCCACCTTTACAACGCCCTTTATCGTACATGTTTCCATGCATGACACTAAGTGACTTTTTAAATACACATTGACAAGTTGTGGCTTTATGGCGCTTTAGTCACGGGCTAAAGTTAGCAACAGGTTTTTAGTCACGTTAGTTTTAAGTTAGTTGACAGTTGTCAAATGTCATACAATCGTTAAAATAAATTGCCTTTCTTGTAAAATAATACTAAATGTGAAAATTACGCCAATATTTGAAAAGTTTATATGAACATTGTCAACCTTTTAATTTCGCCGGCAGTAAACTATAACTTAAATTCGGGCACGGACTTCACTGTAAAGTGCTCATAAAACATTTTCTTTACTTTCACTGTGAAAAACTGTCAATTTTCAAGAAATACATTTCGATTTATAACCTTTATAATTGTGTTTATAAAATGTAAAAATTTGACATTTGACGGTGCATCACAGATTTCCCTATTGTTTCATAGATGGCGCTCTATAAAAATTTTTGATTTAAATCATTTTAAGATAATAATAATTATTTGTCGTAGAAAAAGACTTTACTTAGTATAGTATGCACCTCGTTTATAAACTTTTCTATACACTCATTAATTTAAGAACTCGCTCGCAAGCTCGCTCGTGCCTAAATTAAATTCGTGTATAAAATGGCGTTTATCAAACTTAATACATAATATACTATTAAATCCATAGATTTTATAGATTTAGGAACTTTATTATAATATTTGGGTCCAAGATAATTTATTGTCTTTTGGGTTTTGGCCAGTATACAAACTGGTAACCTTATGTTATCTTGACTTCTAGAGTACGTTCGAAATGAGAGTCTACTTTGGATATGGTATAAGGATAAGTATATAATCACGTGACTTTATATTTTACCTGACCTGAGCATATTTGCTTGTTATTTGACTACATACATATAAATATTCAATTTTTGTGTTTCAACCCTTTAGTTACCTATATGGTTTATTTAAGTTTTTCTTTTTTTAAAGTTGATATTTTTTAAATAATTTATTATATATTATATTTTTTTATTAAATTTTAAATGGATATTAATTAATTATATGAAGGTAAATTCAAATTATTGTTTGATGTACCCTATGCGCATGACGGGTAAAACTTAAACAAGTCTAAAGCTTGGACAACCGAGAGAGAACTCTGGGCATATACTTGCTGTTTTCGAACAGTTGACAGTTGCATATATCTAGGTATATATACCAGAGATGTACCCTATGCGCATGACGGGTAAAACTTAAACAAGTCTAAAGCTTGGACAACCGAGAGAGAACTCTGGGCATATACTTGCTGTTTTCGAACAGTTGACAGTTGCATATATCTAGGTATATATACCAGAGATTTCGAACGCGCAAGGTAAACTTGGAGTGTATCCAGAGTGCACTCTTGCGAGTTTTCGAACGCGCTCCTAGTGTTATGCAGATGGTTGGAGTTATTATTTTTAAACTTTGTCAAATTAAGCTTGGTATAAACCAAAGTTTCAAAAATAAAGATGGACGGAAAAGTGAGAATTTTAAGTTCAGAAAATTTACTTCGACAGTCTTCGCGATAATTTAATTCGGATACTATCCTTACCGCTCTACGCTGTAAGGAAAATATTTGATGCCAGTTTGCAGCCTGACCCCAAACTAATTTGCAGATTTCGTAGCAAATATATATTTTTACTAAGCTTTTTTGCAACCTCATCCACATGATTTTTCCAACTTATTTTATTATCAATTACTACACCCAAAATTGGGTTGTTGGGTTGAAATTTAAAAGCTCCTCCCTAGAGAGTGAGAACAAGACATTTACCGTATTTAGTTCGTTTAAACAAAGTTTGTTATCGCAAAACCATGTTCTTTACCGCACATTCATCAGATATAAAAAAGTACTTTGGCGTAGCATCTTGAAATGCCAGCTTGCTAAGAATAAAAAGTTGGATCATTTAACCTTCCGAAGAAGAATGGCTAAATCACTTTTATCCAAAATCGGCAGTAAAGTAGTCAAGAATTGGCAGTAAAGTAAAAGAAATCGGCAGTAAAGTAGAATTTTACTGCCGATTTAATACGAGTATGTATGCAACCCATTGTACATTTTAAGATGTATCTAATGCACGGTCGCGGAGGTCGATTGGACCCGTTCATAAAATGTGGTTTATTAAAAATAATAAGTCAATTTTATTAATTAGATTAAAAAATCGCCGCGGCGGGCAAATATATCATAAACGTCACAACAAGCAGTATACGTAGACACTTCCTATAGGAAGAATGTATACATTCAAATGACATTTGATTTGATTATCAATATTAATTATTAGTATTATTAAATGTGATTTCGGATAAAATTTAATATTCACCCCGGCATTAAAGTCATTTTTTATCACTCACGTGGTTATTTGCCTCGGCTTTCGCCTCTAAAAATAATTTCCACATTCGTGATAAAAAAATTTGGGGTGAGGTAAAGTACCTCATAACAGCACCGAAAGCGGTGTTACAATGAAGTCATTATGAACGCAAAATAGATAAATACCATTATAGTATCTTTATTTTGACAATTATATAACATTTTACAGATTGGATGACATTTAACAACTAACGACTAACTTAAATCTAACTTTAGCCCGTGATTAAACGCTATAAAGTTACAGCTTTTAAATGTGTATTTAAAAGATCACTTAGCGTCATGGAAACATATACGTACTCGTCTTGTGTTTTAAAGGTGGGAGTAGAAAAGAGTAATAAACGATTCTTTGGTTATAATCAAGCGGTTATAGGCAACCCATGAAACGTTTTAAAGTGTTCCTGGTTGTTTATATGTTCAACATATTATGTTGATGATAAAATTCCTTTCTACTAGAAAGTTTGGTAGCTTTAAGGGTGCTTGAGTTATTTAAAAATTATAATTTTATATTTAGAAAGTTAAATTTAATCAATTAAATGGCTCTGTTGGTAGCTTTGTTTAAAGAAATTTATTTTAAATCAAATACGAATTTTTAAATGCAATTTTCATAAACTTACGTTAAATTTTTATTTGTTTATTTTTGTTATTGAATCGACACCCAAAAAGAACAGGTAGTAAGGAGTTAACAACAACAGCAAATCTTGTCTCCGTAGTTCAAATTGAACTGTTCAATAGCGACAGGAAATTAAAACAAATGAAAAAAATTTCTACTTTTTCTGAATTTTATAAATTAATAACAACAGCCCCCATAAGGCATTTTCGCACATCTGTTTATATAAACCGTTTCTTAATTTTGTACGTATAGAATTCCCCGAAATATATTAACGTTATTTTCGGGCACCCTGTATAGTATTATTCTAAAATGACATAAAAAAGGCCATGCGCCAAATAGGTAGGTATAGCACAATATAAAAATGTAATGAAGTTTAAAAATATAACAAACCATTTATTTTAATCGTTTATTTAATCATGTACAAATAATTTACACCACTATTTACATCTTGTAACACATCCCTATCCATAAATTCCTCATTAAAATAAATTATTATTATTAATTGAAATGCCAATATTTAAATTAAACACAAGAAAATGGCACAAAAACTAGTTAGATAAAATATAAAAATAGAAATAAAGGCAAGAACCAAATATTAAGATATAATATTATTAGGAACCACTTTTATATAATGTAATAAAAACTTAATAAACATATGAAAAATAAAAACATTAATGTTAAATTATATTTATATACAAATTTTAATGTTAAAACCAAGTCAATTTACAAGAATTTTACATTTTATTTAAACCTATGAAACAGTAAGTTATAATGCACAATTTGGAAAAATAATTAATAAATAGGTTTTATATTTTTTCCTCATACTTTCCTTAAATCCTTCATCTTAATATCACAGTCATTCTGAAATTGGTTGACTAATATTCCTCATGCTTACAAAAATTTTGATACCTCTATTGTTGCATTCCTTCTGAATTCGGCTCTGTTTTTGACAGATTGCTAAAAAATCATAATAAATGTAATTTATAATTTAATTTTGCATTTATAAATTAGCTTTAGTTATCTTTAATTATTTTATTTTTACTTTTATTATTAATTATTTCATTTTTATTAAAGCTTAAATTTATCAATGTTAAATAGACGTAATTTAAAGTATAAAATCTTACATACATATTTATTAAATTATTACATATTTTAATATCACTTGGTAAATTATTGTAAAGACTAAATACCTTAAAAAATAAACTGTTGAAAAATCTAGAGGTGTTAGGTACTGGTTTTTATATAAAAATCATTTCTGTTCCTAGTGACTTAATTATAAACTTCAGAAGTATACGTTATATTATCCGAAGGATAATTAGGTAACAGATAGTTTTTTATTTTGCGTATAAACTCCAATGTTCTAAAGATAATTTTTTGTTTTGTCACCTTGCTTTTAATTAAATAAAATTGTACTGCAAAACTGCGTGTGGCACAATAATTGAGTTTTAGATTACAATTTTTGCTTAAGTACTTTGCATGCTTTTTAAATGATAAAGTTTCATCAATAATCACACCTAAATATTTTATTTCTGTCACTTTATCGAAATTTATTCTATTAATACAAACACTCAAAGGAGTATTTAACAAATTAAGTCTATGTTTTGATCTCAACATGAACTTACTTTTTTGTAAATTTATACATTAGTCGTTATCACAACGCCACGGATATATGTTTACTAAATCATTGTTAATACATTCTAACATATATAAAACATCTTTTCCACATATATACGACATAGTATCATCTGAAAATATACATATGTCACAATTCTTTATAACTTTAACAATATCATTTATATAGACATAAAAAGAATATAACCTAACACTGTCTCTAATACAGGTCCACCAATACCAATCTTAGATAGTTTTCTAAGATACAAATTTCTGTTAATAGTTTCAAAGGGTTTACGAAAGTCTAAAAAAACTGCAATGACATATTCAACTTTGCCAAAGGGCTTAAACCAAACATCACTCACATTTATTATTACAGACTCACAGGAATGATTGCATCTAAAACCAGATTGATTTTGTACTATCACAGAATATTTATCACAGTATTTAAACAGTTGATCCTTGACAGCCAGTTCTAAAATCTTTTCAAATGGAGAAACAGTATTTATTTGACGTAATTCTTCACAGTTTATTGTATTTGGAAATTTTGTAAGAGGTACAATTGTAGATGTTTTCCAGTTACTTAAAACTACTCCATTATTTAAAGAGTTATTTATATAACATCTAGGAAATGATTTCCGTTTACCTCAATTTTTTTAAGTAAAACATTTGTTAAAATTCCTGCTTTTATATTGTTGGAATTTTTATGTATTTTTTTATGGTATGGTATACCATAGATATATGAATATATAAATTTTCAAATTTATCAATTTTTTCATGTTCCTTAATGCTCTGAATAATGTTTTCATGATTATTGAACTTCAATTCAATTCCATTTATGATTTCTTCTATGCTTTGAATAAAACTTATTAAATTTGTGAAGTACCTATATCTTGGTCACTTAGTGAAAAATTTACAAATTTAATTTTATTAGGTAACGAACTTTCCATTTTATTTGGTACTAATAATTTTATATTTTTCCATAATTTCTTACCAATTTTTTTATTAGAGTCCGGTACATTATGAAAGTATTTTTCTGCTTTTATTCTTATGTTTGTTGTAACTTTATTTCTCTCTATTTTGTATTGTTACCTATTATATTCAGTATTATTAATTTTTGCAATTTTGTAATGGTTCCATGTATTCATTTCTTTTCTGTATGTTTTAATAATATTTGTTTTTTCATTAGTGGACTCACTATATTTACTAATTTGGATATTTTATTTATAAGTTCATTTGTACGTCCATTAAACTAAGATATTTAAAAAAAAAGTATTTTTATTTTGGGCGCGTCTTTTGTCAAAAAACGTTTAAAAATGTTTTGAGTTCATCATTATAAATACATTATTGTCAAACGAGCGTGACGAGCTTTAAAAAAATATCTTTTACTGGCTACTCGGGGAAAATTCTTTTTTGTGAAGTTGTGTTGAAATATTGATCTTGGAATACAATTCTTCATATAATTTAACGTAAAACATGAATAGTAAATAAACTACAACAACAATGCAATTTATTTCCATTTTTTTTTTATTATTATTTTAGTAAATGCTCAAAATGACGCCCTTCCCTTCTACACATCCCTGTGGTTTTATAGATCTTCTAATGTTTTCCAAAAATCCAGGTTTATTTCTTATGGATTCACAAGCATTTACAACCCGCGGCATTAATTCCTTATGAAATCTGATACACCAATGATTTTAAATCTCCCTACATACAAAAGTCAAGTGGATTTAAATCTGGAGAACGAGGCCACGAAATTGGCCCTCCTCGTTCTATCCATCGGGTGCAGAAAAATAGGGTGGGTTGCCATCATGCACTGTTCAAAATTTCATGACCATTTTAACACCAAATTAACACCATACATGGTCTATATCGATACAACCCACAATGGTGTTAAATATGGTTCGTTGGTCCAGTATAAATTCAAATACTAAAATAGTGTAAATTTAACTTTCACACAGTATTAAAATAAATTTTACCTGGTGTAAATTGAACTCCTTTTCATTGTTAAATATTATGTGTTTTTGGTCAAATTAAATCACAATACACAGAAAAAAAGGAAAAAAAGGAAATAAGAGGCATTAGTATATTATTCCAGAAAATTTAACCATCAACTCGCTAGAGATAATGTTTTTTGTGCCTTTCACCAACTTAAAATACTTCAAGTATTGACAGCTGTTTCCACCTATTTAAGGTCTCTTTAGTATCGAACAACTTGTAGTGTCACACCAAAGCAAAGGACTACCTGAGCTTATATACTCTTCAAGTAAGTCAACAGAGGCGAGATTTAAGAACATCACGTGATCCACACTGCCTTTGCCGCGATCGGTACACACTATGCAACCAGGAATGCACGGCAAATTGTTTTAATCATTTTAACAGAGTGCTTTAGGTTAAAGTAACACTTATTTTACAAACAACATATTTAGTAAACTGAACCATACAGCGGGTTGGTTTCACTATAGTTTTCTGGGTTAATTTAATCAATTAAAAAAAAATAAAATAACTATCTGGTTTAGTACCGTCAAACTAATCTTTTTTTATATTATCCTTCCCACAGTTGATTTAAATAAATACTTATGGGTCAACTAAATTAATATAGTTAAATGAACTATTCCTTTCTTTCTGTGTAGGTGCACTTCTCATATATTTTTAGATAAACACCGTTTTGGTTTTTGATGCATATAATATGTTCAACCATAATTCATGGTGTTTATATTAACACCACTTGGTGTTGGATTTTGACACCATTTTAAGATTACTCTTTAAAAGCATCGACAATCTTAAATAGTAGGACGTGCCCTCAAGGACGTTTATACGTAAGTATGTTTCACCGTTCAGTCGATTTGGTAAGACGTGAGGCATTTTTGACTAATTTAAGACTGACGGCTTCTGAGAATAAAAAGTAACCAATTTCTTTAATCATTTTTATTTCTTGCGGCCAAAAATAAATTATTGTACGCGTTAAATGCATCTAGGCACCATGGTTAAATGGCCCATCAAAACAAACAAAGATGCCATAAGTTTAGCTCAAAACAGTAACACAGAAAAGATTTTCAATTTTAAAATATTATTAAGAACATTTTTAGACAAATAAAACCAATTTGTATAAAAGTAGCATTGGCGCAGAGATTAGACATCCGCTTGACAAGTAAGATACTTGAGTTCAAATGCAGGATGAGTCAAAACGTGTTTAATTTTAAATCTACTAATTTTACTAGGTATTTCATTCAGTAGAATTTGACTAATTATTAGCGACAATTAGTAAAATATGAATTATAATTTATCATTTTATAAAAAAGTAAGAAGAAATTTTTTTCTGAAATTTGTGACACCCTGTGAGGGTTAATTAAAATCATACTGTAGTCCTATCTTTTCTAAATATTTTGTTTTTTATTCACGTTATTATCCTTGACATTATAAACATTTTTCAGTAACGATGTTATAATATACATGCGAAGACTTTATTCAGTAAAACAATGTATCTTATATTTGTTAATAACGTGACCAAAAAAAATAAAATGTTTAGAAAAGAAAATACTACAGAATGATTTCAATAAATAATCGCTGTTATTAATGATTTACAACAAGGGTGTTACAAATTTTTGTAAAAAAATGTCTTACTTTTGCACAAATGCTCAAATTTATATTAAAATAAAAATGTCTACCATAGCTTCGTAACTAAAGATTTACATACAATTTAAAAAAAAAAACTTCAAAATCAGATGAGCGGATCGCAAGGAAATCAACATTAAAATTGTTACCAATTTCTTTTTTACCGGTAAGTGTATAGGTATTACCTTATTTGCTTCAGCTAATTCTATGTTGAATAATCTGACAAGTCCTCGCAAGTTTCTTCTTATAATCCTGTTAAATTCATTTCTTGTTATTTTATATGGCGCTTCTGTTGTAGTAGCATTGGGATCACTACTTTCAGTTGTAGTAGTCTGAAATATACATTGTTAACATTATTTTTATGTAGAAGTTATTATTATGCACATTTCATAGATGTAACGTAAATAAAAAAATTTAATTCTTCTCTAGCTTTATCTTCTTGTTTTCCCGTAACGTTTAAATAAAAACAATTTTATAAATACTAGTTTTTGCAAAGTCCACACACATACATGAATGTATTGAGAACTTAATCGAATATGCCATCTTAGAAAATTGCAGAGTTTTGTTTCCTTATCTTCCAGTTCAAAAGTTATTAAAAAATTTAAAACTTACCGATGGTGGATTTTCCGGTAAAAAATTGTCATTTACCAATTCATTAACTTTATTAAAGGTGTTTTTCGTATCAGCATATTGCTAAAAATATTATATTTTAACAAATTTAAACTACATTATTATTTTTTTTAGTTACTTCATATACCACTGAAAAAAGGGTCCTGAAAAAACCTGGTTTTCCAGCTCTTTTTGGCCTCACTACAAAAGCATAATGTTTGGTAACTTCTTTTTCCTAAAATAATTTATAACAGTGAATAAATAATTTGTAAAAAAATAACTTTTAAAATAAATTTAAAAAACATTCATTCCAAGATACTTAATACTGTCCCCACAAACAGTATTAAGTATCTTGGAAAGATTATTGACTCCAAATTTTATTTTAATTGCCACACTTGAACCATTCAACCATTACCAGAGCAAAACATTTCAAATCTCTAACCTTTAAGAAGCAAGGTATAACTATTAAAAGAGCCACCACCATATACAAAATGATCTGTCGGCTACTGTTGGACTACGGTTCCATAATATTTCAAACCTGCAGAAGACCTTCCCTAAAAAACCTGGAGACTGCAGAAACAATAAGCCTTCGGCATCTAACCAAAATAAGATATCCAAGAAACCCCTTATTAAACCACTTAAATCTGCTTTTGTATGAAAGAACTGACACCCGTTATGGAAAAAATATGTAACCTCTCTGAGAAATTCTGCAATGCAAGTAGAATCCTTGAAATAATGGAACCCTTTATTTTTCCTGAAATAGAAAGCATCCCAAAGAAAAGGAAATTATCAGTGAAATCCCTGTGGAAAATTATTTAATATAATAAGATTAATATCAAGAATTGTTTTTTTAAGATAATTAAGTTTATATACCTAGTTTATAACTATATAAAATTTTTTTTTAAATAAAATTGTATTTATTTAGGCAGAAAGACTTCGGTCGATAGCCTTTTGGTTTTTCAAATAAATATATTTACTTTATTTACTACTTAAAAAATATTATTTTTAATAAGTTTTTTTTTAACTAGAAGATACGGTCTAGTGATCAATGAGAAAAATGAGTTAAAATATATTATTTTTAAATTAATACCATTAGTTTCGGTAATATTATCTTGGATCTATCATTTCAACATCTCTTAAAATAAAATAGTCAAAATTTTACCATTTGAATTATTACAAGCATTGTTTACTAATAAAATATGTAGTTCACTTTTAAATAGTTATTTTTACTACTTAGTTTACTACTTAGTTAAAGTTGTTTCCGAGAGTAAAAAGTAACTAATTTCTTTAATCGTTGTTAATTCTTGAGGCCAATAACAAATTATTGTAAGAGTTAAATTCATGTGGGTTTCATGGTTAAATGGCCCTTAAAAACAAACAAAGATGCAAAAAACAGCAACACCAAAAATGTATTAAACTTTAAAATATTAGTAACAATAAAAGTGGCGCATTGGTTAGACATGCGCTTGACAAGCAACAGACCCGAGTTCAAACCCCGGCTGGATCAAATAGTTATTTATGTCATTAGGTTAAGAAGTAAGGCTTTTTGTGCTAAGCTCAAGGTTTGAGTCCGACGCGTAGCGGAGGCCTACAATTGGGAAGCACAAAAAGGCACTTCTTGGCCAAATGGCATACAACATTTTATCTTCAAAGCACTTTATATAGGTTAATTTAATTCAACATCAAAGCGGCCTAACCTCACTTTTTTAGAATCTCATTTATTTAGTAGCTAAAGATTACATTAAATGTACAATAATTATTATTGCTTTTAGAAGCAGTAATAGTTTGACAATACCTAGCAACATGATTTAAGTAGAAATGTATTTTTGCTATTACATTGAATTCAATTAATTGTTTAATAAATAGGTGGGTATCTAATTTCAATTTGTTTGGATTTTTATTTAAAAAATAGGTAGTTTGAAATGTTTAGGCTGTGTTTAACATTTAATTTCACTGAAAACTTAAAGCAATTTAAAACCTAAAGATAATTTAAATCGTAGAAAAAGAACTGCGTTTTCTTGGTTGCCTAACCTCACTTTTTGTTTTATTATTCATATTTAATTTTACAATAATTTAATGAAAAATATTAAACATTAACAGTAAAACAAACAAATTAGTGCTTATTATAAATAAATTAAACCAGTTTAGTACGTTAATTTCTTAGAAAAGGATTAATTTGTCAAAACAATACCCCTAGCGAATGTTGACAACAATAAAGTTTAAATTATAGACCGCGTGGAGATAAACTTTTTTAAATTTAACTAATTTGACTATTATATCCGTAGAATTTGACTAATTATAAATGACTGCTTTTATGAAAATTAGTCAAATAAGACTTAAAATTAGTCATTTATTAATTTATTTTAAGAGAGCCTAGAACCTAATTTTCCGAATTTTATTTTAATTTACAATTAACTTCAAAGCTATTTATGGCATTAAAAATATTATACAAAAAAGTTACAAAGGTCATAATAATCCATCTAATAAAAAATATTTATTGCAAAATACAGGTTTTATATATCTTAGAACTGCAAAAAATGTTTAACATTAAATTGAATACTTTTATTATTTTACCACAATACTTACAGGGTTTATTAGGTTATTCTTTTTTAAATTTTTTGAATCCTGATAGGTTACTGCAAAAAGAGTAACAATGAAAAATATTGTTAGATTTCGTAGTATAAACCGGTTCTGCATATCCTAAAAATAAAAAAAATAAATAAAAAATTATCTTAAATAAAATACCTTATTATTATTTAAAGTTTTTAAAATAATTTTAAATTAAATGTGATAGTTTAGAAAATTGTATATATATATATATATATATAATAATATTATATATATTAATTTAAAATCGTTAATATAATAATAGTTTTATTAAATCATTAACTTTCCTACAATAACGTAGTTTTGTCTTAAATAAAAAGTATTTTAATTGATGTCCAATATTTTATTCAAGCATTTTTATAAGAGCAAGGAATCTCCTTCATCCTTGCAATATAAATTATCGATATCCTTTAATCTTAGTGCACATGTATACATTTTTCAGTAAGGTATATATAATAAAACATATTTCCCAGCAACCAAAGTATGAAGCGGGATTTAACTTTGACGTTCAAGATCCCAATAGCCCCGTCAAGTTTATTGCTTTTATAGATTTATAGATATAGAAGTTCGATAAGAACCGAATCAGAATCACCTACTTAAAATCCGATCGTTTTGTGCTTGTCCATTTATTACCTATGAACGTCAAGCTATACATAACATGTAATGGTACACGATCATGTTTACTTTTGAACGGGAACTGCAACGACCAACGCTAGCGTCAGATCTATAAATCCCACTTAACAGTTTCCACAACTACTATTCCTATTTTACAGTTTTACAGATTAATGACACTTGGGTCATTTTCAAACGCACCACTTGCTTGTTTGTATTTTCGTCTAATTTTTTTTTAATCTGAATGTTATTCGTGATTTTCGGTTTAATACGTAGATTATTTTAATTAATTATTAATAAATAAACAAATATTAAGCATAGAAAAATGCATTCTACTTTTACATTAGGGTAGGATGTGGGGTAGTCCCAAATCGGTTTCAAATAAATAAAACAAAATGTTTAAGTTCCAGCTGCTAATTTAATACTAATTGAGTATGAGTATAAGTACACTGTTCAAAATTTCATGACCATTTTAACACCAAATTAACACCATACATGGTCTATATCGATACAAACAAAAATTGTGTTAAATATGGTTCGTTGGCCGGTGTAAATTCAAATACTAAAATGGTGTTAATTTAACTTTCACACAGTATTAAAATAAATTTTACCTGGTGTAAATTGAACTCCTTTTCAGTGTTAAATATTATGTGTTTGTGGTAAAATTAAATCATACTACACAGAAAAAAGGAAAAAAAGGAAACAGGAAGTTCCTTGACGCATTACTAGTATATTACCAGTGGTATTATTCCAGAAAATGGAACCTTCAACTCGCTAGAGATAATGTTTTTAGTGCGTTCCATGAACTTAAAATACTTCAAGTATTGACAGCTGTTTCCACCTATTTAAGGTCTCTTTAGTATCAAACAACTTGTAGTGTCACACCAAAGCAAAGAACCACCTAAGTTTATATATTCTTTATGTAAGTCAACAGAGGCGAGATTTAAGAACATCACGTGATCCACACCGCCTTTGCCGCGATCGGTACACATTTTCAACCATAATTCATGGTGTTATATTAACACCACTTGGTGTTGGATTTTGACACCATTTTAAGATTACTTTTTACACCACAGATATTTTAAACAGTGTATAAGAAACGTATGGCTGGCCCCATCGGCATCGCCTTACACTGATCCCCCTGTGTTTGGTGGATCCGAATTTTCACCCCATCTGGTAAATCTCTCTTAGAAGGTCGTGTGTGACAGTTTCGATTTTTGAGGCCCCTCCCGAGGGTTTTGTCGCCGGGCCGAGCCACACGCCCGATTTAGGCTAGTGTTCTTTTTTAAATAAATGGTATAAGTGCAGAATATCACACTTAAAGAATATTCTAACTTAGTGGTAAAATTATTTAACTACATTTTACATTCCCTCGCGCCATTTCTTATCGTCTTTAAAAACCTGTCAAAATATTTTAAAATATATCTTTGGTAAAACGATTTAAGTGCACCTTTTACTGCTAAACATAGGCTATTATCTATGCTGCTAAAACCTTGACAAGTAGCTCGTTTCGACATATTGTGACTGGGGTCGGAACGACATCGGCCAGCGTTACGATTATAGCATCGGTCCAGACTGATGAGGATTCAACATAGTAACTATGCTCCTGACATCAATGAAGAAGTAGAAGAAGAAGGCCATGTAACTCCAGCAAAAACTAAAAAAAGCCGCTAAGCACAAAAATTTACTTAGATACCTTATTGGACTATATTCCGCCAATTTACCACTTATTCTATAAAAACATAGAGCACGATCGAGATCCATCAGAAAAAAAAAGAAACAAACCAAGGCCATAGTATTGAGCCAAAAAAAAAATCCCATTTACATCAACCCCAACCAAGACCAGCTAATTCAGATGAAGAAAACGTTGTATTAGATTCTGATTATGAATAATACTTTTTGTTGTAAAACTTCCCAGCAAACACACTATTCCGGCCCTGCAACGGCCCATTAATGTGCCATTGCATGGCCGGACTAGTGTGTTTGCTGGGTAATTACCCAAATTTTAAAAAATAAAGTTTTGTTCTAGTAAAGTTATTGCATTTAAATCATTTTACCACTAAATTTTGTCTTACATGCATGACGATTCAAGTACTTTTTAGTAAAAAAAATTAACAAAAAATTCCTTTTTCTTTATAAACCTTTTAAGTCTTTAAACAAAACTAAAATATTCATACAGTTTTTTAAACTATTTTCTAGAATTTTAAAATGCAAGTTAACTTTAAAGCCATTTATCTCAGAACTAACAAAAATCCACTTAAACCCTTTTACTTCTAGGCCCCTCGATTGTTGTTAGAGCAACGGGATATTTTCACTTGTATTTACACTTAATTCAATACCTAATATATTGTTACAGCAATGCATGAGTAAAATTTTTACTATAAAATAATATCAATGTATAATCCATACTTAATGGCAAAATTCCACCTACCTATATAAATACAATTTACAATACCGTCGCTTGTTGACAGGCGAATTTGCCTATACTTAAGTAGGTAATAAAATTTGATTTTATGTGGCCATAATTAAAAGGATGTAATTTCTATAAGGAAGGTATGTGAAGATTCAAAATTGGAGAGTGAACACGATTAGGGAAATGCATTTACGTCATAGAGCGCAGACATCAAAATTGCTCTATTATTCTACCTATTATTTGATCAATTATTTAATTAAGTATTCCACTGGCAGGGTTTTGTTTATCCAGCTAACTGATGACGTATATGTATTTCTCTAACCTTGTTAATATTACTACAGGAGTGTGTGTTAACACAAATTTCACTGTATTAATGAAGGTATAATTTAAATTTTAATTATTAATTTAAAATTTTTTTTTAAAGATTGTCAGGAAATGCCAACAGCCTATTTAAATCATTTTCATAACAACCATTTTTTAATGTGTAATATGTCTAGTCATCGCGTTGCTTTATATCTGAAATTCTACTTCATGACTAAAGAACTACTCATCTAAAAATGCAAATCCTTGAGGTCATGACCATTTTATAAATAATAATAATAATTATTATTATATAGTTAGTAGTATAATAATTATTGTATATTATTATCCGATAAACTTTATGTAATTTAAGTTGGACGAAACTGTACAGTGTGAATTATTTAACATTTTTAATAACCTAAAGTTAAATATTCATGTACCCTTTTAACAAATTGGTAACATTTTAGTAATTGCCTTATTAAAAATAAATGTTTAAATATATAAATTTAAAACTTATATAGTAATTAATTGTAATATGTGTTACATTTTACAAATTACAGGTCCTTATATAAGAAGCTATTGAATTTGATTTAATATGATTAAATTACGTAAGAGTTAAACATTTGGCTACTTAATAGGTAGTCCCTATGCCAAAGACTTTCACATATATTTTATTTTAACTTACATAATCTTTAGCAGTCTTTTTTAAACTAACCGATAACGCCCTTTAGGGGGTGATTGAAGGCCCAAAGAAAGTTTGGGGTTGTTAACTACCAAAACTGGCAAACGACACTCTATTGAAGAATATTTAGTTTTACCGGCAGTATTATATGAAAAATTTCTCCTTGAACAATAGTTCTGTGCAAAGACGAATTAATGAGATGGCCAGAAACATTGCAAAATCACTTGGTAATTTTTAATTCAGTTGAATAACTCAGTTTTACCAGCTAATGAAGCATTGTTGCCATACTTGAGGTTTATAAAATATTACACTGCAAAATATTTGTGACGAAAGGGAAATTCCTTTAGATAGTATGTCAATTGCTACGGATGATGCTCCAGCTATGACAGGGCGCCAACATTTGGTTGCGAGAAATTTGACTATGGAAGGATTTCGCGACAACCTGATTTTATCGAAAAATTATATTATGCTGAATTTTTAATGATAGAAAGAGGATTGCGAAACACATTGAATAATAAAATTATTCTATAATTGACATAAATTATTTGATGATGTCAATCTATAGCTTTAAAGCGATGACTTAAACTTGAATTAAACAAAAAATGTCATTGCTGATTTCATAAAAAAACTGATATTACAACAAAAATATAACGAAGAATAATAATAATAAATAATACAAAAAAATCTTATAAAATTTTTTTTGATTGTTACCCTTTAAAGGGGGTTAAAAATTAAAAAAAAAATTGTAAACATTATTTTTTTTTTAGTTTTTTCAAAAAACTTAAAAAAAAAACTTAATTCTTTCTTATGAATATTACCAGTAATGGGTCAAGAAAGTTTCTTAAAAAAAACTAAAAAAAAAATGAATGTTTACCTTAATGTTTAGCCCAGTTGGGCTAATTCTAGATTACCAGTACTCAAACGGTTGTCGAAATGTTTAATAAAACCGAAAAAAAAATAAAATTTTCAGAATCCTGTAGATCGAAAACCAAGCTATTTAGGACATTTATATATTGAACTTGAAATAAAAATAGCCCAAGAATTAAGAATAAAAAAAAATGTGAACAAAAAATGTAGGGGTATTTTTCCATATAAATATAATATTAAGGGTCGATTTGGACGAAAAAATCAAAAAGTAAATACTTAGATCATAAATGATTTTTGTGTTAAAAATGGCGAATGCGTCGGGGTTAAAGATACGAATTATGAAGTAGAACTTAATTTAGAATTACTTTAGATTACTTAAATACTTGTAATTCATTATAATGGTAATCATAAAACCACAAAGTCCATTATTTACAATTACAACTGAAATAATCTGATGCAACAGACAATAACAATTTTCATTTTGCAATAAAAATCGACAATTTACCAACAACAAACCGTGGTCAATGCGATACTTAGATAATTACGTAATTTATTTGAACAATGTTATATTTCCCAGATGACATACATTAGGTTATCATTGGATTATTTAGTACTTAAATATTTAAATAATTAATAATGCAATACGGAATTGACCGACTAATTAAAATGTTTCCTTAAATTAGAAGCACTGTGTCAATGATAAAAAAGCAATTATGTAACTCTTTATAATGGTGAAATACAATAGGAATTCTATAAATTTAAACTAAACAAGTCTAAATTGATTGAAATAAATTGCCGGCAATTTTTTCAATTATAACAAAAATATAATTTGATTAAAATAAATCATGTTGTGTAGAATATACAGGGTGGCCCATCAAAAAAAGTATATCTAGATTTTCGGCTTTGTATGTGAAAATAAAAAATCTTTAGACCCATATACTTTTGCTGGTATATTGACCACCCTGTATTTTCTTAACAACTCTTCTCAGAAAAGTTTCTTTTAACTTATTGACGCAGAAAATATGGAAAATTGCATGTTAGTAATAGAATTACAAAAGAGAAACCAAATTATTGATAGAAAATGTGAAAATATTGTGTTCTCGTGCTCATTATGTATAAAAGTTACAGTAGCAAACTACAAATAAGATAATAATTGGTTTTAGATGTTTGCTGCTATTTTTTCTTCGAAAATTATCCTAATATGTTTAATTTACATTATATAATATCCATCTAAAAATACACATAATTTTTAGGAGCTAAGATAAGCCCAACTCCTAAAATTTGTATATGATAGTAATAATTTAAAAATGTCTTTATGGCCCTTATAAATATAATTGAATCGGTGAGATTAAGAACAAAAGTTAAACATGCATTTTTGTGAGAATATTTTAACTGTTATAAAATCTCAATCATATTTTGTAAAATAATTTATATCTTCTTACAAAAATGCATTTTGAACTTTTAAATTGATTTAAAAAAATTATTTGTCAAAATAAAATTAAATTACATTAAATCTATTCATGTTTTTTAAGTATTTATTTTAAATATCCCAAAAACAAATTAGTAGTATAAAATATATATTTAATTGTAGGGGTCTATTGTGAAAAATATTGCAGAAAGTTAATTTGACCAGTCTAAAATTTTTCTTAATTTAAAACTAAACTAACTAAACTTTTCTGTAAAATGAAATTTAGCGTTAATATTTTATTTTACTAATAGCTTGTTTCTGTTTAATTTGGTTTTATTAAATTTCTCCATATATTATTACAATGATGATTTTAATTGCAATTTCTAACGTAACGAAACCTGATAATTTTTGACAAGCTGGTATTTATGAATGTAATGATCGTGTATATAATGGGTGTGCAGATATACCGGTAATAGAAAGTAAATTTCTTCTATGAGATTTACAGTACATACTTACATATGTCCTTTAATATTGCAATATCATGGGTATTTACCTTGTCACCATGGTGACAAGGTAAATACCCATGATATTTTCTTTATGTCAAATACTATATTTTGTAATATTTCACTAAAGAAAAATTAATAAAAAATAATTCCTAAAATCGGGGTTTATTACTAAACACACATAATTTAAAAATATTTTTTAAAATTTTTTTGATAGTCCCTACAGCCATTTAAATGTTTTTTTCATGTGACACTAATTACCCAGTCATTTTAACATTTAACTGATAACAGCATTCAGGTTATTAATCTATGGCCAACTCCATATGTCAAATAATTTTTTTCCCATTTTGGCAATACAAATTTTTAATTTATTAATGCGCTAATTAAAGAAAAAAAAATAAAAAACCACTACTATCCGTCACACATACACTTGGGGAATCTTTAAGGGGTTTTGCTGTGAACGAAAGTATGAGTTAAATGAACTGGCAATGATACTGAAAGATTGAGCTGTAAAAATGAGGTAAAGACTACGTGGAAAGTTTTAAAAATATTTGATTTTTTTATCAAAAAAAATTCTGACCGATTATTTTTCTAAGATTGACAAACGCCTCATAATTTTATATCAATTTTCTCAACTACGTTTGTTGGTACTGCTTTCAATTGTCACAAAATTATCTCGTGCATTATCAATATCATAGTGATATTATAAGTAGCTGAATTTTTTGACATTTCTAAAAACTAATAGAAATCTTGTCCTTTATGCATGATTTAGCCAATAAAAATAATATTAGTTTGGAAATATTCTACCTAAAGTATTACGGGAGTATAATTTAAAGTATTTTTTTAACATGTTTATTGTTTAGGAATTATTAGGGCATTATTGCTACACGAAAAAATGATAAATTAAAAAATAATTCTTCAGATCTTTTCTTAAACCTGTTGCCATTTGGCAATGGACACTCGAGCCCCACTGGCTCTCGTGTTTATTTAATAGCAACAGTTTTCGAATTATTTATATTTTTTTACTCTTTTTTGATATTACTATTATAAATGTTTCCATATATTCTTTTAAAATAAGATAATTTAAAAATTGTATTTATGGAAATTAAAATTAAACCCCTTATTTTAAAAAGAAAATAATACTATGTAGCAGTTGTTTTACTATAATGATTTGTATTGTTTATTGTTTTATTCTTATTTTTATATCTATAAATTTATTGAATAATTAATAAATAATTGTAATTGTATGTAACCAATAATATCATAATATAATTATATATTATAACATAATTATAAAATTAAATAAAACATATAAATATAATAAATTATTATATATTAATAAATTATTTTAGAAACCCCCTTGCATATTTTTGTAATAATTATAATTTGGTATTCGTGCATTAAATAAGATCTTGTGGTCTCAAATTCCATGCACTGGTGCGATATCTCGCAATATCTTTTTATATTTAGTCAATTTAATATTACTATTTTTATTATGAATACTAAAAACAAATTTTTATTTATGATATAAAAAGTAATAATTTACAAATATATATTTAAGAATTAATATAATGTTCCTATTACATAACAAAAAAAATAAAATTTGTTAATAATAAAGTTATGATATTTTAAGTCTAAAGTTTTTTTGAATGGAAAAAGTAAAATTATAATCTTTTAACCATGCTAACTTTAGCTTCCTAATTTCATTTATTAGTGGGTAAAACCATATTTTGATAATGTTAATTTTTTTTTAACATAACATTCGTTAAGTATGCTTATGATCTTATGGGCATTTTTGGGACATAGCTGTTTTAACTTAAAAGTCAAAAAATAATACGTGAAATACTACATGAAAGATCGATAAATTAAAAATAATTTTCCAGGTCTTTTCACAAACGTGTTACCAATTTGGCCTTTGGCCTTCAGACTCTTGTTTTTTTGCCTGGCACCATGTCTTCGAAAATCTGTGGAATTATTTTTAATTTATTTTAACTCCTTTGTAATATAACCACTAAATTATATTTTTATACCTTACTAGGTCTTAATTTTTAATGTTATTAAACTTAAAACAACATGTTTTATAAATATTATGGACACATTTTTAAGGAACCTCTAGGATCTAAATAATTGATGAAAAAAGGTTAAATCCTTAAAATTTATATATCGATGGGTGGTTTTAAAATTGACCATCTAACAGTAACTGTTGTTTGTAATTTTGAGTTATTTAAAGAGTAAAGCTTATACAGTCAGGCTTAAAATTATATTAATTGTTTTAAGCAGGGTTTAACTAAAACCGTTTGTAATTGAATCGATGAGATTAAGAACAGTACAAGTCTAAAATTTTTATTTTGACAAATAATTTTCTAGAATCAATTTTAATATGCATTTTTGTGTGAAAATATAAATTATTTTATAATTTTTGATTATTATATTTTATAATGTACTTAGTTAAAATAGTCTTACAAAAATGTATTTTGAACTATAAATCTAATTTTAAAATTTTAAAATTAAATTTTATAATTTGTCAAAACTTTAACTTATAACTATTTTGATTACAAACCGAATTGCAGATTTAAAACTGATTTGACTCATAAGTTTTTTTCGCTCTTCTGTAAAACCATATTTTTGTAAATAGCTACATTTGGCTTTAATCATCAATATATTATAATTTTAAAACCAAGGTATGAACTAATTTCTATGGTTAAGTATTTTCTTAGAGAAACTTAATGGCAACTATGTCATTAAGAATAAAATACCACTGAAAAGAATATTAGAAAATACAATCGCCTTAAGGTTAATAAAATCTAATAAATTTAAAAGGGGTAAAAACATCGATTTATACTAATTTAGGAATATTATATTTAAATAATTTTTACTTACTTACATTTGTAAAATGTTATTCCAAATTATTTCACCATTTTAACAAAAACAAATTATTTTTTGTATGACACTTTGATAATTTTTCTTAATTCGAGCACAAACTAAGACATTTCACTAGCAAGTAATAATGTTGTTTATGATATCACAGTTATGCTGTAATTGTTCCAGATTCAGTACAATTTCTACTCGGACTTGAGAATCCCTCCTTATCGTTTTCGTTGCCTCATTGAAGAAAGGCTGTCAATTGATGAGCATTGCATTTAAGAAAATTATCATCCCAGACTGCTAGTAGGGAGTCAATCAAAAATAATTTAGTTTTAAGGTTTTTCAAATTTTATTTAAGTATTTAGGTATAATACTAATATATATATAATATATACAGTGTGACCCATTTCTTTGGAACCCTATAAAATCTTTGTTTATCGTGCGATTTTAACCGGATATATTTTGAAGTGTAGATTTTGATAAATTGTATTTTTGTAGCAAAAACGCAATATTTTTACAAAATATAAGGCCTACCATGTCAGTTTTTGGGAGTTAATTATTATTTAAAAAAATACATTTTATTGAAAAATAATAACTATAACAAATATTTGTTCTGTGTATACACTATAGTTATCCATGAAAAAACATTTAAATATAATTAAACTACCTAATAGTGTATTGAAATAAATGGTTCATTAATAGAGGTGACAAAAATCTAACTGTAGATAATTTTTTGGATTTTTTTATTTTTGTTTCATTGTTGTTTTAGGTTTCTATTGCACTTTTAATTTTTATACCATGTTACCTACTATTAGTTTATTTTTATGTCAATGTTTTTTGATGACAGAATAAATTTTTGTAAATTGTAATTATTGTGCATTTTTAATTCAGCTACACAATTTGTGTGGGGTTTTGAGGGGTGGTGAATCCAGGGCCGTACATAGATTTTTTAAAATAAAATCGCTAATATGAATTCCTAAAAATTTACTCTTAAAAACTGACATAGTAGGCCTTGTATTTTGTAAAAATATGGTTTTTTTCTCCGAAAATACAGTTTTAAGTTAAAATATATAAAATATATTAAATATTTTTAATTTTCTGTAACTCATATACCTATATTACATATCACATATATATTTATATAAAATATTTTCCTAATAACTTAATAATATTAAAAAATATATATATTTTAAAATTAACGCTAGCATGTTTAAATCTATTAAATTACTGTATTTATTAAATTGGATATTTTCTAGATAAATAATTATTGCCCACCAATATTGCTTAAATTGGTTTAAAATATAATAATATAATTTATAGAATGATTTATGTATATAAATGAAAATATGGAAAAGTTAATAAATTCATATGAATATAAATATACATTATTTTATTTTTGCATTTAATATTTTCATTTTTAATTGTAAAATAAGTTATTTTGTAATAATGTTTTTAAAGAATTTAATTTGTGTTACTTGTTAGATTAATTATTTGTTATTAAAAATTTAAATAATAATTTTAAGAAGTTATAATTGCATCATATCTTATGGTCTGATAAAATTGCATTTTTATAAAGTAAGGTATCTTGTTTAAATAAAAATTTAGTGCGAACAAGAAAACCCAATACCACTTTTCAACTTTCATTCGGCGGACAGGTACTAACCCAATCGGAATTCCAAATCCTCACGTAACAAGTGACGTAGTCATTTTGTAACTTAATATAAAATGCAATTTGTAATGGTGTCATTTCCTAAAGTACAATATCAGAAGTAACTTAACTATCAAATTTATTCTTTAATTATAAATTAATTTTAATGTGGGGTCACCCAAATCGTCATTGTTAAATAAAATAAATAAGTAATTTATTAGCAAAAAAATATTTAAAAAAATAGTATTTTTGAGTTATTTTTCTGAAAAACAAATCAGAGCAATCGACCGAGAGGTTCATTATATTTAATAAATATCGTTGTAATGTGAGTTACATTATTCTGTTTATAAGTGCAAAAATATATTTTAAACTAGCGTTACATCGGAGGGCGTGTTTACCACCGAATTCTGATTGGTTAATCGCTGTACATGTAACCTCGCGTGTATATGTATACAACAACCATTATCATATGGGCCATTTATCAATATGTAATGAGTAAAGAATAAAGAAATCTGCGATTTTCCAAGATAAGTTCAGTATTGTTGAGTACCTATATTAATAATTTTTTTATTAAATACATTGTAATTATTTGTAGCAATTAATGTTCTTAAAATAAATTAAATAATAAAGTTTTAATTCGTTATTTTTTAATGTTTTTTTGCTTGTATGTATTTACGCCACTGCTAGTATTATTGTCAAATTTCATAAATCCTTGGATATAATATTAGTAAATTAAGAAATAGTGGTTGTTCTACCTTAAACAAATACTTTTGTGGATTTCTAAAGAAGTTGTATTATTTTTTTTGAATATTTATAGGTTAATGGTCTCTATGTTAACCACATACATTACAGCTTACTTAGAAATGAGAGAGAACCCAAACTTCGACCAAAGTACAAATAAATGAACTCATAATGTGCAGTGGGTATCATATTGGCCACAATTCAAATTTGGCACCTGTTAGAACCAATGTGGTCTCTATGTTAACCATTGCCTGTTCCCACAAAATTGCGAAAAAGTAACATTTGCAGTAATTGTTACTGCTAGCGAGCATAAGCATGTTTTTTTTACTTGACAACACATAATTCAAAAGGTAATTGAATGCTTTACAACTTGTAATAATAGTACTTGGAAAATATGTTAGCGCTAACGAAATATTTAGGTCGTTTTGGAACATAACCTCTATCATCTATTGAATCCATGCCTATAAACGTCCAGTATTTTTTGTTTTTTTTTTAATTGGATTCAAGTTAACTATTTTATCTAGTCGTTGGTATAACCGAAGATTATTTACACCAAGTTCCTCTCATCAAGAGTCGCCAAGTACTTTTCGTCTGAATTCACCAAGTACATCTTCATGTTTACAAGTAACTTCTGCCAATACTTCAGCACGATCCAGCCTACGTAATCGTCGTGAGTGAACATCCAGTATACATTTCAGGAAACAAATTTTGAATAGATTTGAGGGTGAAAGTGACTCTGATGCAGATGTTCTTTCAGATCGCGATTACTCATCAGATTCAGAGAAAACTACTAGTAGTAGGTCATTTTTGAAAATTGACCAGTGAAAATAAAAATATGCATCACAGAAATGCCACTGTAACATGTCAGAAACACAATAGTGGGTAGAATCAATTAATGATAAGGATAATGACACAGTTTTCAGTGAACAATATTTAATTTTTTACAGCAACACCATGTAAATATTTTACCTGTTCCTGAAAAAAAACCTAAAATCCTTTTAGAAACGCAAAAAAAAACCGATTAAATTAAATATGTGGTTCGCATTTAGACCACCCCCCATCTATTATCTTATGGGCAGTGGATTCCATTTAATCCACCATAATAAATTTAAAAAAAAACAGATGGATTTTCAAAATAATCATTAAAATAACTTAAGACATTTAAAATAAGTGGGTCTAAACATAAAAAATTTAAAAATAAAATTTATTGGATTCTGCCCTATAAAGGGTTAACTAAATATGTCTATTTTCTTTTAAAAATGCACGCAACAAATATTAAGCTAAATCGCAACATGTCTCTGACCATATCTATTTCTTATTGTGCAATGCTATGAACGATATAAGTATGAGTATAAAATTATTTTACGTAATTAAACAAAAGAAAATATACCACAAAACCATAAAAAACATTAATGCTTATTGTTATCTGGTTAAATTAGTTTTTAAATTTAAATTAATTTAAATTATGTATTTTGTGTTAAAACTATTTATTATTTATAAACGTGTTTATTTTTAATATCGTATTTGTGTTCCTTTTTGGCTTTTCACCTGCCTTCTTTTCCTTTTTAAGGAGCATCTATTAAACTATCAAAATTAATTTAATAATAACATTAAATTATTTTGCAAAAAAACTGAATATAAAAATAATATTTTTTTTTAATTTAAAATTAATATTATTAAAATTTACACATATTTCAAAATATAACATAAATTTTACCTAATTTAAAGGTCAGTGAAAATGTAACACAATTATAAATATTTTATTGAGTATATAATATAATAAAATGTTTCTTAATCTGTTGAAGTTTTATGTAATGAAGGATATAAAATACAATGCAAAAAAATAAATTTCTTTTTATATTTACACCTTTTAAACATGATGTACATGTTTCCATGACACTGAGTGATTTTTAAATACACAATGTATATATTACACATTGACAAGCTATGGCTTTATGGCGCTTTAGTCATGGGCAGAAAGTAGTTGACAGTGGTCAAATCTCATGCAATCGTTTAAATAAAGTGCCTTTTTTGAAATAGTACTAAATAAAAATTATTGTATTATTTGCTTCTACAGTGTGACCCATTTGTTTGCGACTCACCCCTGTAAAATCTTTATTTATTATGCGATTTTAACCGGATTTGTTTTAAAGTGCAGATCTTGTTAAACTGTATGTTTGAGCAAAGTAAATTTTTAAGAATTTAAATTAGCGATTTTTTTTAAACAAAATCTAAGCACGGCACTGGATTCACCACCCCTCAAAACGACCCTTTACTAAATTTTATTAAACAATTTTAAGTAGATAAATGCACAATAATAACTACAAAAATTTATTCTGTCAAGTTATCCATGAAAAAACATTGAAATAAAATTAAACTTATGATTTTAGTTTAATTTTATTTCAATAATTTACAATTTATATATAAATAATATTCGATCAATAAAATGTTATATTTAAGCTTGGTAAAAATTGTATATATAACTAAACACCAAAATAATATTATTTTTTATTTCATCCTGTCTACGTCTCCACTGAGGACAGCTTCTACTGGCAAGGTAATTGCTTTTTAAAAGCCTCTTTTTGCCAAATGAAATATATTTTAATTAACATTTGGTTGGTTTAACTTTAATACAAAAATTTGGTACTGAAATTTCTCATTTTGCTTTAATATTGTTGTTGGCTTAGTAATGCAGACTTTTCCTAATCATACAGCTTGCTGGTTTTCAAAATAATGTTAACCCCATTAGTGATTTATAAGCAAATATATTATTATTATAAGTATACTTTAGTTTATTTAAATACTAAAAGCATTACCTGTAAACGCATGTCACCCTAATTGCCTTATTTATCACATGGCAATTTAAATATCAACGTGATTTAACATAAATCGAGCAATGAATTGCAAAATCAACCTGCAAAGTATAGTTGTACCACTTACTTTTAAATTTATTAATCCCTTTTTCTTTCAACCTTCAACCAACACACACTAAAACAACACAAACGCGCAATGAAATAAAAAATTAACAGGAGCTTTCAGTAGTTACATGTGCACCGAGTAGTAGGTCATATGTCTCTGGTCAGTCAGTCCTGGCAGCGGCCAGATGTCCTTCGTTTTGCATAATATATAAAAAATACGTTTACAAATAAGTCAAGGTCATCGTTGACCAACTTACACTTTCTTATATAATTATACAAACAATTGAGCTTGAATGAAGCGCATGCTTGCCATTAAGATGCAGACAGAGAGTCTAGATTTAGTGGATTTTAATGATCGTAAATAAAAGGACAATTTCTTTTGTAAAGATTTTAATCGGGGAAATTTAGTAGTAGATAGAAAATAAAAAGAAAATTTATATGAACTTTTATGAAGCTTTTTTTCGAGATACAGTCTAGTGTGGTAAAGTTATTAAAAAATATTTTTTTATTTAAAAAACTCCTTGGTCCAATTTAATAAAACTTGTTAGGTTTTTAGTAGTTAAATTAGTTAATTTAATTTATTAATTAATTTAAGTTAATCCAGAGGCGGCGCTGGGGCATCCTAACTAGATATTTAAAAAAAATATATTTGGCAATTAAAAATACAACTTTTTTGTCTGCTGACTTTTTTGTATCTTGTTTAATTTTTAAAAAAGAAAATAAAATTTTTTGTATCTTGTTTAATTTTTAAAAAGAAAATAAAATTTTTTGATTCGCTCGCCCCTGGAAAAATTATGGCCCAAGCGAATAAATGAATTTATTTTTTTCTTAAAAAAAATCAGAAGAGAAAAAAAACTACAAGAGACAAAAAGTATTTTTAATGGCTTAATCCTAATATAATTATAGTCATAAAAAGCAGTGGCGTAACCATATGAATATCGAAAACAAAGCTGTTTTTGCAAGTTCTATTTACTATCAAATTTTCTCGAATAAAATTTAAGACACACTTTATATAAACTTTAAACAATCATAGTTTTACTTGGTAGAAAAAAGTTATTAAATATTTTTTATTGTATTGTAATAATTTAAATACAATAATTGTTAATAAAGAATGTTACCAGCTCAATAACTTCAATGAATTAGCATACCTTCATTGTGATGTAAACTTTTTCTCATCAGATAAAAATTATGGAATTAATTAAATTAATATACCTTCCATTTAAATTGTTAATAAACTTATTTTATCTTCAATCGTTCTATAATTTAATAGTATATAATCTATCAAGTTTGATAAACGCCATTTAAGTCACGAATTAAGTCACGGGCCAGAAAACTAGTGCTTAATTAAATGAGTGTCTAGAAAAGTTTATAAGCGAGTTGCATACCAAACTTTTTTTAAAACAAATAATTATTATTGTATAAAAATTATTTAAATTATATATTTGTACAGAGCGACATCTATAAAAAATTCGAGTAACTCCCGTAAGAATTCGGGAATCTCTATTACCGGCATGCCAATCAAAATGTAAAATTGTTATGTGTAAATCGAAATGTATCCCTTGAAAATGTATTAAGAATCTGATATAGAAGCAGTTTTTTTTACAGTGAAAGTAAATTGAATATTTTATGGGCACTTCAGAGTGGAATCTTCACCCGAAATGTGTAATGCGTTATCAGTTATATCTAGTCTAGTTAAGACCATTTAATCCTTTTTATTTTTGTATTAAAATAATAAAATAATTTCCACATTATTATTTCACAAGAAGGGCACTTTTAATGATTGTATTACATTTTACAAAAGTCAACTAACTTAAAACTTACTTCAGCCAGTGACTAAAACGGCATAAAGCCACTTGTCAATATGTATTTAAAATATCACTTAGTGTCATGAAAACATGTACGATAATGAACGTTTTAAAGGTTAAAATACAAAAATAGTATATTATGTAACAAATTTGATAAACGCCATTTTATACACGAATTTAATTTAGGCACGAACGAGCTTGCGAGCGAGTGTAAAAATTAATGATTGTATAGAAAAGTTTATAAACGAGGTGCATACGATACTTTTTCTACGACAAATACTTATTATATTATATTTTATTTTTAAATATTGGCGTTGAGAAACTATTTAATACTTTTGTATTTTTGTATTGAGATAATAAAATGTATTATTGTCAACACTCAGTATTAAGCAGTGGCGTAGCTAGCCTCAAGGGGGCCCCGTATCAAAAATCTGGTAGGGGCCCTTAAGCGGAAAAAGTCTATTTTGGGCAAACAACAAAATTTTTTAATGTATAATTTTTTGCATTTACCAATTTTTAATAATTTAATAAATAATATCACCCCGCGGGTGACTTTAACCTTTTTATGAATCTTGCGCTCGATACAATTAACATTTATAATTTGTTGGTCTAAACCTGCCAATTGAGCGATTCTAATAGAATCCCATTTATTTCTTTAAAACACTGATTTTCCTGTAATATAAACTCAATAGAATCATTTTTAAAATAAATATTCGCTAATTTTTAAGTTTTTTTAACTAAATTTCTTCAAACTTGTTTAGTCCACTTTTATTTATAAAATCGCCTTTGATTTTAACTTTTAGAAAATTTAAATAGTTTTTTGTTGTTTAAAATCAAAATATCAATATATATAGTTCATTGAATTTAAATTGAGATGAAACTTGTTCTTTTTTAAAGATCAGTTCGTTTTTGTCGTAGGTCAAAATTTTGTTTAGATTTTTGTAATTTTTAGTTAAATGTCTATAATTTTTGTTTTAAATATTTTTAACAAAAATATCAACCGATAAGGATAAAACAGTTTCTTATTTAAGATTTTATTTTCAAAACGTCTTTAGAAAATAATCCTAATTACTCAAAATGGTGCTTAATATTTGGAAACTATAATCGAAATTACATTATTTGATTATTAATACAATAAAAAAAAACAAATATATAATTAAGAAACTCGTCACGCTTAACGTAATATGTTTATCGCGCAGGTCTGACTCACCCTCTTTTTGGTTGTTTTTTTTTAATAAGAAATAATTATAATCCCTACAACGTAATCAAGCGTTCAGTTGTAATTTGGCTTTTATGGGACGAACATGCTCATTTATTACTTTTATCTACATCAACAAATTGCTAGGTATTATTAGAATTCTAACGCATCTATTAGGTCAAATAATACTATAAATATTTTTGATATTTAAAAAAAATAAAAAAAAAAGTTGCAGTCCTTAAATGGTCTAATTGTATTTTTTTTCTAGGACCAACATGTTAAAGCTATTAAGGCAATGGATATTAAGAAATAAGGCAACCATATATATAAGGATAATGGGATTTAACCAGAACTCATTAATAAATTTGGCAAGTACCAATTTATTATTTTTAAATTTTTTGACTAAAATAAAAGTAGGTACCTATTTATTCGCTAATTTTTAAGTTTTTTTAACTAAATTTCTTTAAACTTGTTTAGTCTACTTTTATTTATAAAAGCGCCTTTGATTTTAACCTTTAGAAAATTTAAATAGTTTTTTGTTGTTTAAAATCTATATATATATATATATATATATATATATATACATATATATAATATATTATATATATATATACAGTGTGACCCATTTGTTTGCGACCCCTGTAAAATCTTTATTTATTGTGTGATTTTAACCGGATTTGTCTTAAAGTGTAGATCTTGATAAACTGTATTTTTGGAGCAAAAGATGCCATATTAGTACAAAAAACAAGGCCTACTTTGTAAGTTTTTTAGAGTAAATTTTTAAGAATTCATATTAGCGATTTTTTTAACATTGAACAAAATCTAAGCACGGCACTGGATTCACGACCCCTCAAAACGACCATTTACTAAATTTTATTGAAAAATTTTAAGTAGAAAAATTGACAATATTAACCACAAAAATTTATTATGTCAAGTTATCCACGAAAAAAAAAATTGAAATGAAATAAAACTAATAGTAAAAGTAGTTATTATTGTGCATTTTTCTACTTTAAAATTTTTCAATAAAATTTAATGTAGGGTCGATTTTAGGGGTGGTGAATCCAGTGCCGTGCTTAGATTTTGTTTAAAAAAATCACTAATATGAATTCTTAAAAATTTACTCTCAAAAACTGACATAGTAGGCCTTTTATTTTGTACAAATATGGCGTTTTTTGCTCCAAAAATACAGTTTATCAATATCTACACTTTTAAACAAATCCGGTTAAAATCGCACAATAAATAAAGATTTTACAGGGGTGAGTCGCAAACAAATGGGTCACACTGTATGATACAGTCTGTATCTATAATTTTTGTGTTAAATATTTTCAACAAAAATATCAACCATGGTTGCAATAAGTATAAAAAGTATACGTATAAAAATGATTCTTATTTAGTTTTTATTTTCAAAACGTCTTTAAAAAATAACACAAATGAAATTAAATTTTTAAACCCTAATAACTCAAAATGGGGCGTAATTTTTGGGAAACTGTATAATCGAAATTAGATTATTTGAGTATTAATAAAATAATAAATAACAAATATATCTATAATTAAAATTTGTCACCCTCAACGTAATAGTTTATCGCGCAAGTCTGACTCACCCTTTTTTTGTTTTTGCTGCTTAAAAATAATTATAATCCCTACAACGTAATGAACCATTTAGTTGTAATTCGGCTTTGATACGACAAACATGCTCATTTATTACTTTGATCTACATCTACAAATTGCTAGGTACCTATGTATATACGTATTATTAGAATTCTAACGCATCTATTATCTCAAATATTACTACGATTTTTTTTATATTTAAAAAAATAATAAATTAAATCGTCTAATTGTATTTTTTTCTAGGTTCAACATGTTATAGCATTAACCCATGGATAATAAGAAATAAGACAACCAAGACACCCAAGAATAAGACAATAAGACAAATAAGACAAGAAATAAGACAACCAAGGATAATACGATTTAACCAGAACTCATCAAGGAATTTGGTAAGTACCTACCAATTAATTATTTTTAATTTTTTTGACTAAAAGTTTTTATTATCGAAATTTCTTTAAATATCTTTTCGTCGGGTCAAATATTGTTTAAGTTGGAGATTATTTGAAGATTAGTTCTTTTAGTTCTTTTTGTTAGGGGTCGTAGGTCAAAATTTTGTGATTCTTTTTGTCAGGTTGGTTAAGTTGGAAATGAAACTTATTCTTTACTTAAAGATTAGTTCTTTTTTGTGAAGGGGTCGTGGTCAAATATTGTTTAAGTTGGAGATTATTTGAAGATTAGTTCTTTTAGTTCTTTTTGTTAGGGGTCGTAGGTCAAAATTTTGTGATTCTTTTTGTCAGGTTGGTTAAGTTGGAAATGAAACTTATTCTTTACTTAAAGATTAGTTCTTTTTTGTGAAGGGGTCGTGCTTGAAAAATTAATTTTAGATATTTTTATCAGGTCAAATGGTGTTTATTGGGATATGGATATGGAACTGATTCTTTTTTAAAGATCAGTTCTTTTTTTTTGTCAGGGGTCGTAAATCAAAACTTTTTTAGATTTCTTTTGTTAGGGCAAATCTTGTTTAAGTTGGAGATGAAACTAATTCTTTATTTAAAGATAAGTTCTTTTAGTTCGTTTTTGTTAGGGGTGGTTAGTCAAATTTTCATTAGTTTCTTTAAGTTGGATATGGAACTTTAAAGATCAGTTTTTTATGTTAGGGGTCGTAAGTCAAAACTTTTTTAGATTCTTTTTGTTAGGGCAAATCTTGTTTAAGTTGGATATGGACCTAATTCTTTATTTAAAGATAAGTTCTTTTAGTTCGTTTTTGTTAGGTCGTAAGTCAAATTGTTTGTTTCTTTAAGTTGGATATGAAACTTATTCTTTTTTTAAAGATCAGTTCTTATTCTTTTTTTTTTTTGTTAGGGGTCGTAAGTCAATACTTTTTTAGATTCTTTTTGTTACCTATGGCAAATCTTGTTTAAGTTGGAGATGGAACTAATTCTTTATTTAAATATCAGTTCTTTTAGTTCGTTTTTGTTGGGGGTCATTCAAAGATTTATTTCTATTCCTATAGATGTATAAACCTTTCAACTATCTAGCAGACTTGGTCCCTTAACTTCCTTAATAAGTTTAAGGTTGTCAAATTCTATTCTATGACCATCATCAAGAATATGTTGGGCAATACTCGATTTCTCTGTACTATCAAATCTAGCACTTGGCCCATGCTAGATTTGGTAGTACAGAGAAACCAAATGTTGCTCAACATCCGCTCGTTTTCTTTGTGCTACAAAATCTAGCACTTGGCCAATGCTAGATTTGGTAGGACAGAGAAATCGAGTATTGCCCAACATATACTTGATGATGGTCATAGAATAGAATTTGACAACCTTAAACTTATTAAGGAAGTTAAGGGACCAAGTCTGCTAGATAGTTGAAAGGTTTATACATCTATAGAAATAGAAATAAATCTTTGAATAGCGATAACGGACCTTTACCTCAGTCTAGTTTGTTTAAATTAGCTTGTTAGTTTCTCTTTACGTGTTCACTAAAGCAATTACGGTCCAGTGTCCGTTTACGGTTTAGTCAACCTTAGCTTATAATTAGTATAAATATGGTAGATTTAGCATTTAGATTCAGTTACACTTTGCTTCTGAAGATGCCAACATCGTTGGCGGAAAGTACTTTAACAATTTGTTTGTTTTGGTGTTGGGGAATATTTCTAATATTTGTTTAGGTCAAATTTTCTTTAAGTTGAAGAAGAAACTTATTCTTTATTTAAAGATTAGTTCCTTTACATCGTTTTTAGGGAACGTAGGTCAAAACTTTTTTAGATTCTTTTTGTCAGGTTAAATCTTGTTTAAAGTTGGAGATGGAACTTATTCTTTATTTAAAGATTAGTTCTTTTACTTCGTTTTTGTTAGGGGTAGTAAGTGAAATTGTCATTAGTTTTTTTTAAGTTGGATATGGAACTTATTCTTCAGCTTCATCAGTTCTTTTTTTGTTAGGGGTCGTAAATCAAAACTTTTTTAGATTCTTTTTGTTAGGGCAAATCTTGTTTAAGTTGGAGATGGAACTAATTCTTTATTTAAAGATAAGTTCTTTTAGTTTGTTTTTGTTAGGGGTCTTAAGTCAAATTGTCATTAGTTTTTTTAAGTTGGATATGGAACTTATTCTTTTTTTAAAGATCAGTTCTTTTTTTTTGTTAGGGGTTGTAAATCAAAACTTTTTTAAATTCTTTTTGCTAGGGCAAATCTTGTTTAAGTTGGATATGGAACTAATTTTTTATTTAAAGTTAAGTTCTTTTAGTTTGTTTTTGTAGGGGGTCGTAAGTCAAATTATCATTAGATTTTTTAAGTTGGATATGGAACGTATTCTTTTTTAAAGATCAGTTTTTTTTTGTTAGGGGTCATAAGTCAAAAATTTTTTAGATTCTTTTTGTTAGGGCAAATCTTGTTTAAGTTGTAGATGGAACTAATTCTTTATTTAAAGATGAGTTCTTTTAGTTTGTTTTTATTAGGGGTCGTAAGTCAAATTGTCAATATTATTTTTTTAGTTGGATATGGAACTTATTCTTTTTTAAAGATGAGTTCTTTTTTGTTAGGGGTCGTAACGACTCGTAAGTCAAATTGTCATTAGTTTTTTTAAGTTGGATATGAAACGTATTCTTATTTAAAGATCAGTTCTTTTTTTTGTTAGGGGTCGTAAGCCAAAACTTTTTTAGATTCTTTTTGTTAGTTCAGTTCTTTTAGTTCGTTTTTGTTAGGGGTCGTAAGTCAAATTGTCATTTGTTTTTTTAAGTTGGATATGGCACTTATTCTTTTTTAAAGATCAGTTTTTTTTTTGTTAGGGCAAATCTTGTTTAAGTTGGAGATGGAACTAATTCTTTATTTAAAGATAAGTTCTTTTAGTTTGTTTTTGTTAGGGGTCGTAAGTCAAATTGTCATTATTTTTTTAAAGTTGGATATGGAACTTATTCTTTTTTAAAGATCAGTTCTTTTTTTAGGGGTCGTAAATCAAAACTTTTTTAGATTCTTTTTGTTAGGGCAAATCTTGTTTAAGTTGGATATGGAACTAATTCTTTATTTAAAGTTAAGTTCTTTTAGTTCGTTTTTGTTAGGGGTCGTAAGTCAAATTGTCATTAGTTTTTTTAAGTTGGATATGGAACGTATTCTTTTTTAAAGATCAGTTTTTGTAAGTCAAAACTTTTTTAGATTCTTTTTGTTAGGGCAAATCTTGTTTAAGTTAGAGATGGAACTAATTCTTTACTTAAAAATAAGTTCTTTTAGTTTGTTTTTGTTAGGGGTCGTAAGTCAAATTGTCATTAGTTTTTTTAAGTGGGATATGGAACTTATTCTTTTTTAAAGATCAGTTTTTGTTAGGGGTCGTAAATCAAAACTTTTTTAGATTCTTTTTGTTAGGGCAAATCTTGTTTAAGTTGGATATGGAACTAATTCTTTATTTAAAGTTCTTTTAGTTAGGGGTCGTTGTTGTTAGGGGTCGTAAGTCAAATTGTCATTAGTTTTTTTTAAGTTGGATATGAAACTTACTTTTTTTAAAGATTAGTTATTATACTTTGTTTTTTGTAGGGATTGTAGATCAAAATTTTGTTTAGATTCTTTTTGTTAGAGCAAATATGGAACTAATTCTTTAGTTCGTTTTTGTTAGGGGTCGTAAGTAATATTATTATTAGATTCTTTAAGTTGAATATGGAACTTATTCTTTTTTTAAAGATTTGTTCTTTTAGTTCGTTTTTGGAGATGAAATAGTTCGCTTTTGGGTAGGTGAACATATTTTTTAAATTATTTTCATGGTTGTAGTCTGTTTTAGATAGTGATTATCCTATGGAACCAGGCGCCCAGGAGTTTCCTATAAAACCCTCCTTTTTATTCCTTCCATTTAGACCCATTTTAGTTCAATTTCACAGTCTTCAGATTGTTGAATTAAATTAAAATGGTAGATGGATCTTGAAAATACTTTTTGGATTTTGTCTCGGAACATCGGTAATCCGTGCCAACCCGTTTTTAACGTGGAGCATGTTGTTGCGCACCGGCGCTAATCTATTTGTAACTTTATTATCTGTCGTTTTCCTTTTCTACCCTTCCTATTACCCTAATTCCTTCATTTGGACCTGACATGGACATCTTGGACTTCTTGGAACTTCAGGGTGCGAGTGAATCTTATTTGCGAGTATGTATACAACCAGTAAATTAGTTTTTTGCGTTTTTTTGTTTATTTAAATACTTTATCTGTTTTAGGAAATTTTAGGTATATAATATGATAAGAAGGGTGGAGGGTAACTCCGCCAGGTATTTTTAACCTGCCGGTCCCAAGCCCGGATAAAGGAGGAGGGCCCTCACTCTTTTCTATTTTTTTTAGATTGTTTTCGTCGGGTCAAATCTTGTTTAGGTTGTAGATGGAACTTAGGTGGTTTTGTCAGGTTGGAACTTTTTCTTTTATAAAGATCAGTTCTTTTATTCTTTAATTAGGTCTGCATAAGCTCTATTTTATAATTTGGACGCCAAATACAACATCAGAAAGAAAATAAATAAATAAATTATATAATTATTATTAATTATAAGCATATTGTTGAGAAAAAACTCTTTTAAGCAGTTGTATATTCGGATTTCGGATCTTTGCTCCGGATCTAATCCAGATTGAAAAAGATCCGGATCTGATCCGGTTTGAAAAAGATCCGGATCTGATCCGGATTGAAAAAGATCCGGATCTGATCCGGATTGAAGAAGATCCGGATCTGATGTTTAGCACTACAAAGATCCAGTATTCGGATCTCGGATCTTTGATCCATATTTCGGATATTTGCTCCGAATCTAAAATCGGAGTATTATATCCGGATAGATCCGGAACCGGATTATGCACGTTGAAAACTCCGGATCAGATCCGGATTGAAAAAGGCTCCGGATCTAATGTTCAGCACTACTATTATATATAATATGTCGCTGCTAACATGTGTTTAATAAAAATAAAATATTGATATTATTTTATACGGAAAATACACTGTGAGACAAAGTTATCCGCAACCAGGGGGTAACTTTGCACACCCAGTTTTGTAAATTTTTATTTTTGAAACTCAGCCCTACGTAATATTATAACATAGTTATTATGAAAGAGCAACTCAAATTTTGGTATACAATATTGAATGTTTATGATTGATAAAACCACAAAAATTTTAAGCTTAAGTTTAAAAGTGAGCTAAAGCCACCCGTGTTTATGGTACAGGCAAATTTTAAAATTTGGTCTGGTTTTAGACATTTACCGTTCTTTAACATCTTTTAAAAGGTTTATATTTTAAAATAAAAGCAAGTCTTTTGAAATAATTGTAACGCTAATAATTATTTCTAATTTGCTATTAATATAACCTATGATAATAATACGCAAATCAGACTCAGTATGCGGCGCAGAGCACAGAACAATACGCGCAGACTGCGCCGCAGACAATTGTCTGTTAATTAACGCTTAGCGGAAAGGTGCGGGCAGAAACAATTCACGGTCTTGTTGGAATAGGAGGGTATTCAGGAAAATTTAATAAATAAATATAATAATATTTAATAAAGTACAAATATTTAAATAATAATATTATTTATTTATTTATTTATTTAATTTCACGCCTCAATTTTTTTAACATGTGGGTAATATGTTTTTTGCTTAACATGTCGAAGCCAATCGGGGGCCCCCCTAGCTGGGGGCCCCGTATCATTGATACGGCTGATACCGCGGTAGCTACGCCCCTGGTAATAAGTAACTCATTGTATTTAATTACTGGGCAAGTCCAAAACCCATCAGATAAAGTATTTTTTTACTCTTAACTAAGTGGTTTTAGTCGTATTTATTTAACTATTTTAAGAAGGGAATGATCGTTTAAGTTGTCATCATTTGTTGGTAAATAATTGTATTTTACTTCAAAATCAATTTTAAAATAGTATTGCATTAAATTTTAATAGAGAAAAAATTAGTTTTAGATTCATTATAATTGATTATTAAGTGCCATTATGTATTCCTATGATGGTGTGCTTTAATTATATTTTCGGAACAAAAATAAGTAAGATACGTTCAATGATATAAAAAACAATAAAATTTGTTCAGTTGACATTACCGTACTCAAAAAACGTACCCATCCCAAGAAGACCATGCCCTAAGAATCCTAAAGAATACATGCCGCCAAGTTTGAAATCTCTAAAGAATCAGATGTATCCTAAAATTTATTATCAAACTATACTCCAAATTGCAAACACATTAAAATTATGCAAAACCGTCTTAAATTTAATAAAACGCCACTTTAAGTTATCGCAGCGACAGTCGATTCTCTAAACAAGTAAACATGTTGGCACCAAATATTTCACAATGAATATAAACCCGAAGACTGAAGACTATTTATTAATTCGTACAAAAGTAGGAAAACAAGAATCGATCTAGTGAAGTACGATTATCACGAATGGAAAGTTTGTGCAGACTTGAAGGTTGTTTCAATTTTCACTGGTTTGCAATTGGGGTATACAAAAAGTATGTGTTTAATGTTTTTATGGGACACATAACGCCGGCGGTCAATACGAAAAACAGGACTGGCGTAAACATGAAGAAGATTGCGCCGTCATAACATTTTTAAGATTTCATTTCAAACTGGATCTTAAAGGCTATGAATTGGGTGGAATTTTTCCATGATTAAGCGGAATGAAAATTAAGAAAAAAAGAAAAATTAAGGTGTATAAATCTAAGTTTTCACCATTGAAATTTTATTGGATATTCTTGTTTCACTGGAATACTCAATAGACCAAATATTCGACGATTGATGAAGTATAAATTTATAGCTTCTTTGAATGGTTAAGCATTCAAAGAAGCTCTTAGTGATACAGAGCTTTTGGCATGAAAAGGCGATATTTGACAATGTACTCGGGGCTTATCGATCCGAATATTGAAGCATACATATTCAAAACTTGCTAAACGCTTTTCATATATTTAGTATATGGATTATTATACTTTCTAGTCCTATCTACCTCTAAAAAATAAATATTTAACTTTTTCATATCCATTGTGACTATTATTTAACTAAAGGTAATTCCACTGTCACTCTTAGCAGTAAAGTTTTGCTTAAAGTCTCTTATTTTAAGTTTTAATGTTGTAGCGATAGCAGTGCGGTGTGACAAATGAGACATATGACGAATGAAATATTTCTCACAAAAAAAAAATCTATTTTTCAAATGACACAATAAATGAACATAAAACATTGCATTAATTAAAAAGTACCTAAAAAAAATTAATTACTGCAAATACTTGCCGCGACGAAAGGTAACCTTTAAAAACACACGCTGCTTGATTGTAACGTGCAAAATAACAATAGCGATACCATTGTCTGTAGCGGCGCCATCTCGTGCCAAAGTTATAAACTACATCGGCTACAGAGTTATTTTATATGTAATGACAAACTCCACTGTATTTTATAACAAAGCTGTTTTTATTTGGGTGGTTAGTGACGAAGTAGACATTAAATAGTTAGTACTAAGGAGGTACTTAATTGTTATTTCATTTTGGTTTTAGAATTCTGTTTCATACAAAACCTTTAAAATATATACAAGTTTTCACTGTTGCAATATTATGACATGGTGAGTGTGATTCTGATATTTTAAGTTCTTATTTAATAATCTAGTTCCACATATAATATATTATAATATTATTAGCTGTCTTAATTTATTATTTTTTTAATTAGAAATTATAGGGAAAACTTACAAATGACAACAATCCTTAATAGTATAATGACCCATAGAAATTATAGGGACAACTAACAAATTACAAAAAGCCTTAATAGTATAATGACCCATATATGTTACTATACCATTGAAATTACCTACATTTTCTTCATTGCCATATCGAAAAATTCGCCGAATATGATGAGCTTTCATTACTCTCTCAAAAATAACTAATTATAAGTCATATTTGACTAATTGTCATAGCGAAAAAGCAGTCACTAATAATTAGTCAAATTCTACTTAATGAAATAGTCAAATTAGTAGATTTAAATTTAAAAAAAGGTTTGACCCAGCCGGGGATTGAACTCAGGTCTGTCACTTGATTGAGATTGTCAAGCTGTTTTCAAATCAAATCAAATCAAATCAAAAATATTTATTCATACACTGTTCAAAATTTCATGACCATTTTAACACCAAATTAACACCATACATGGTCTATATCGATACAAACCAAAATGGTGTTAAATATGGTTCGTTGGTCGGTGTAAATTCAAATACTAAAATGGTGTTAATTTAACTTTCACACAGTATTAAATAAATAAATTTTACCTGGTGTAAATTGAACTCCTTTTCAGTGTTAAATATTATGTGTTTGTTGTCAAATTAAATCATACTACACAGAAAAAAGTTCAAGTTCCTTGACGCATTACTAGTATATTACCAGTGGAATTATTCCAAAAAATGGAACCTTTAACTCGCTAGAGATAATGTTTTTAGTACGTTCCACTAACTTAAAATACTTAGTATTGACAGCTGTTTCCACCTATTTAAGGTCTCTTTAGTATCGAACAACTTGTAGTGTCACACCAAAGCAAAGGACCACCTGAGTTTATATATTCTTCATGTAAGTCAACAGAGGCGAGATTTAAGAACATCACGTGATCCACACCGCCTTTGCCGCGATCGGTACACATTTTCAACCATAATTCATGGTGTTATATTAACACCACTTGGTGTTGGATTTTGACACCATTTTAAGATTACTTTTGACACCACAGATATTTTAAACAGTGTATTGGTGTATAAAATATATACATTGTAAAATAATTTCAAGCATATTGTAAAGGTGCCTGGCACGTAGTGTTCATTAATAAAGGAAGTCGCTTTACATACATTCGGCTATTAGCCGCTCTTATAAAAACAATTTTATTTGTCAATAAATATTGTTCATAATATTTTAAAGTTGAATATATTATTTGTGTTGCTGTTTTGAGCTTAACTTTCTGCATATTTATTTGTTTTTATGGTTCATTTAACTATGGAGCTTAGGTATATGCATTTAATTTAAATAATACTTTGTTGTTGGCCGCAAACGATTAAAGAAATTAGTTACTTTCATTTTTAAAGAGTAACAAGGCTCGCACATTAATGTTCCAATGTATCAATTGGTACAGCGGAAATAAACTTGATGCTCTGTTTAGGTGTTATATGTTGGAATTTAAAAAGAAACCGAAGAAATTAAACATGATTATAAAATTAAGAAAACATTTTTATTGATTTAAAATACGTAAAATCATAACTAAATTGTATTTATGTTTAAATGTTATGCAATAATTAACGATTTTAAAATTAATTTGGAGTAAAAAAGTAGAACGTATAAATAAAATGCAATAATTTATTAAATATATTACAGCAAAAACCTGTTTTGATAAAAAAAATATATGAAATATTTTCACTAAATGACATTGGCAACCTAACAAAACAACTAACATCACTGAATTCAGCATATCCAAATTAACATTACCTGATAGATGCCAATTTCGTGCAGTGTAATTTTATTATAATTGTACGTTTTATGTATGATAACAAGTAAAATTATTCCCAGAAGATAAAATATTGTATGATATTAGGCTAAAAAGTGTTTTTTTATCAGCCTAATGACATAAATAACTATTTTAATACATAAGTTTTAATTTAGATAACAAAAAATGGATTGGACCGTAATGAGTTTGTTTATCCTTTAATATATTTTTGAAGAATAAATAATAATTTGTACATTAATTTATATTACATTAATTAGCCAATCTAAAAACACCTTCTTAAAATAATTAAAAGATTATATATTATAGTAAATATCTAATATATTGTAGTTAAATGCAGAGTGGGTCAGATGTAGTATATACTGCATATAAAAGATATTTAAATCGGCAGTGACATAACATTTGGTATACACGCGGAAGATACTCTCACTTATTAAATAAGAGACCCACCTGTAGCGATAACCATTGTGGTTTTAAGGATGAATTAATTTCGGTTTCAATATTTAACCTAAAGTTTATTATTTTTAAATTTGAACAAAAAACATAAATAACAATGAATTAACCTGTTACTAATACAGTTAATAATAAAAATATTTAGTTTAGAATAGCCCCAAACCCTAATTTACTTTATTTATTAAAAAAAAATAATTGGCATATAACTTAAGCTCTGTATGCATTATGTAGAGTAGAAATGTTCTTTAAACAATACCTAATTTTTAAATATACAGATATCAAACGTGGCTGACAAGAATACTCTCCATTTTAAAGGATTAGTTACATATTACCTTATAAAGTTAGTTATTGATAATTCTGTATACATATTTTAAAAGTTCATTGACAATGACAAAGTATTAAAAATGTTGAATTAAACTGAGACCTAGTAGCTAGTAGTAAGTAATAATCTAAAGAAACATAAGGTTTTCGAAACGCGCGCCCCATCTGGTGGCGCTCAATAGCATTATTGAAATGCAAGGTTTGTCAATAATACATTTAATGCATACGAACAACGCATTTTTGTTTTTAAATAAATAATTAGTTTTTTCACAAAAGAAAGGAATACAAATGTCTTACTCGACAAATTTGTTCGCAAAGTTTCAATTGCACAGGTAAATCGCGCACGTTATTTGTGTTTTGCTTTGCAAGTAAAAATGCGATTTTATGCGATTCCTTATATTATTGATTAAGAAACTTAACGCCGATATGCTTATATACTATATATTATATAGTTACGTTAGTGTATGTATTTTATCTAATAGTGAATTATTGTGTTTTTAATTGTAAATGTAATTCAAGAACTAACTTCGAATTTTTATGTAAGGATCGAATTTGGTACGGATATTTGTTGGTGCAGAATTAAGTAATAACTTTACTTAATATAATTTTTATTTAAGAATTTTTAAAGAAATCTAACAAAAAATAATATAATAATATATTTGAGACCCTAAAAACGTCAACATCTGCATTTTTAAACAGTAAACTACAAAATATATCTACGAATTCATGACAACCTGATATTTTATAAAATACATAATACGAGGTGTGTTCAGAAAATATCGGGAATTTTCGTTTTTTGAAACAAATATTTATTTATTCGTCTACATTAATGTTGTCGCCTTCAAAATAGTCCCCATTGGATATTATGCACATGTGCCAGCTCTTCTCCCAATACTCGAAACACTTTTAAAACTCGATCTTTGGGATAGCCTTTAGTTCTTTCAGCGATGCGCTTTCAATGTCATCTATGCTTGCAAAACGACGGCCCTTTAAGGTTATCTTTATTTTTGGGAATAGGAAAAAGTCAGACAGAGGCATGTCTGGCGAATATGGAGGCTGGGGCATCATTACAGTATTATTTTTGCCCAAAAATGTTGTTCAAAATTTAACAATTTTAGAACAAATTTTGCTGCCACGCGTTTCATACCCAAACATTCGAAAAAATTTCATGGGATGAGCGAATCGATATACCAACATCATCAGCGACTTCTCTGATGGTTTATAACCATTTTTTCCACTTTTTCCATGTTTTTATCGGTTGTTAATGCGCTTGTGCGTTCGGGGCGTTCGTCATCTTCAACGTCTTCACGGCCATCTAGGAAACTCTTTTACCACTTGAAAACTCTTGTTTTACTTATGGCAGACTCACTATAGGCCTTTGTTAACATTTCACAGAATTTGTTTCATTTTTAAAGCAAAATTGGATACAAATTCTTTGATCAATTTCTTTTAACGAACGAAAAATCGTCGAGCTCATAAAACACATCTAACCTTAGCGGCTTCCACAGACAAAGTAAAGAATGAAAACAGCTAAAGTTTTTATCATACTTCAGGGGGATGTATACCAACGTAATAAAGAAAATTTTATGACAACCGGACCCTCCAAACCCGCGAAATTTAACAATTCCCGTTGTTTTCTGAACACACCTCGTATAATACCGATTTTTGTTTTTACCGTCAAGTGGAGACTTTCTCAATCAACGCTTTTAATAATGCATAATGCTCTTTGAATTTAGACGACTTTTAGGTTTTATGATTTGAACTATATTGAAATAATAATAATAATAAATAATAATAAAATAATAACTTTTTTCACATAAATCATTACTAAAATGTTTATTTATTGATTTTATTGACAGGGACTTATTCAATTTATTTTTTAATTTAGATTTCCACTGTTTATTGGGAAACCAATATTTACCCAAGATTTCTTCTCTAAAAACACTCAACAACACAATAAATCGTTTCACGTTTTTTATCCTGATATTTAGAACATTTTCTGGCCCTATTCTCAAAAACACTCGTTTGTAACATGCGCGTTGGACAGGTGATTAATAAAAGTTGTGGTCTTGCTACGACGGCCATGTGGTGGCGATGGTTCTTTAGGGTACACTGAAAAAAATAAGCTGTTGAAACAACAACAAAAATATTAATTCAACTCTTTATGCACTTTAAATACAAGCAATTGTTTTTGCACTTTTACTTAACCATCTAAAGATGTCAAATTGTATTGTTTAATTGAACAACAAATATTAGTCAAATGAACAAAATGAGAATATTGGTTCTTAAACATTCTTGATATGTTGGAGTAATTTTTAGAAAATGGTTGTGCTAACATTTTTAACATGTTGAGGTAAATTTCTTGAAATGTCCAGGTAACCTTTTTAGCATATTCACAACACCAATAAAATGTTAAATTAAAATAATTTGTGCTAATGTTGAGTTAATAATTATGAAATTAATATAAAGAGAAAGAATTGAACCTTCCCTCGCCAGAGTTTTTGTTTTGAGTGCGTTCCACCTACTTCAAATACCTACCGAAAGAGAGCTGATTCGACCTATATTGGGGGGGGGGGTCTTATCAGTCGCTGATAATCATTGTCGGACAATTTGGTGTAGTGGAAGTTCAACTGTGAAACACACCGAAAACAAACGGCTACCTGAGCTTATATACTCCTATCGTAAGCCAACTGAGGCGAGATGTAAGAACATCACGTGATCAACACCGTTTAATGACGTGGCGTGGGTGTTCGAAGCGCCCTTCACGGCAATTTTATGAATGCAAAATTAACAAATTTTAAAGTAACATTTACAATTTGTTAAATGAATAAATTTAATGTTTTGGGTTTAAAGAGCAACTAAACGTTAATTTAAAAGGTAATCCTAAAAATTTCAGTATTTGATTCAACCAATTGCAGCTATTAAATCAAAATAGGATAAACATTTTAATTCAAAAAATTAGTTTATTTAAATCAATATTTTAACTGTCAAATGAACAAATAAACTTTGACAAAATCTGACTATTGCTTTGACACCAAAATATAGATTAATCTAATAGGTTTTTTGATGAAACAACATTTTTAAAAATGGCATTTAGGCAAACGTTAATTAACTACATTATTTTTTTCGGTGTATAGTAATTTATACAACAAGAATATAAAGCTCCGCTTTTTTGAACGTATACAGAACTTTATGAGGAACTTTTATAACGAGCTGGAGTGCAGTTTTAAAACCTCATAGTGCAAAGAAGTGGCTAAATATTCGAGTTGCATATATTATTTTTTATTACCATGATAATTTTAAAAATAATTGCTAAAAATGTGAAGAAATTATAATTATGTTAAAGAATAACTGAGATACCTGATCTTATGCAACCAAGTTTACAGGTATAAAAAAAGTAGTTGAGACAAACGCCTAATTTTTCTATTTAATTTGTCACAAACGAAAATTTGGTTTAAGATATATTGTTTTATTTAAAAACAATAATTTTTAAATATGGCTCAACCTTCTCGTGTTAAATAATTGAAACTGAACTAAATATAAATTCAGTCTAGATTTTAATATAAAATGCAGGTACTTCTCTCTTAAAAATTTTAAGGATTTCTTAATTTTGAAGCACCCTGTACATTTGATTTAATTTTTTTATTGGTATCTAATTTTTATCACTTAAAAGTTTTTATAAAAAATACCGCTCTTCTGTTAAACGAAGCATTGTCATAAATCTTTATAGAAATACTTTAATTAATACTAGTTCAAAAACCAAATTATTATAAACCCCAAATACAAATTTTCATTTTAAAATGAAGCTAAAATGTCATTATGTAATGTCAAACTATCCTAAAAATGATGTTCTAATAGTTATTTATGTCATTAGGATAAGTGAGTATTTTTTTGCTGATTATAATAACAATTCAAATCTTTTATCATTAAGCGTTCTAATTTCTTAGCCTTTTGACATATATGACTTTTATTGAAATAAGAACGATTCTATTTAAATGCTTAAAAAAATAGTACAAAATGACTTTTTAATTTGTAAATGCTAAGCCCGTTGGGAAATTAAAAAAATAATAATTTGGAGATACCAACAAGCGATGCTACAACGAACCTGAATTTAAGATAAGAAGCATATTGCATTGTTTATACTTATTTATTGTGAATTATTGTGTTTTGTATTAAAAACGAAGTTGCATTTTTATGTTTTACCAAAGAATACATTTCGGCACGTATGTTTAAAATTATTTTTTTTATTTGGGTCCTCTAAATGCAAACGCCGACAACGGCATTTTAAAATAGTAAAGGAAAAAATATATCTACGAATTTTAGCATCATACATATTATTATAATATTACTATTATTCAATACAATATATAATACCCGTTTTTTGTCTTTACCGTTAAGAAAAGACTAAAGACTAAATTAACGCTTTAACGTATTCATAATTCAGCTTTCGCTGCTTGCGTCTGGATGACGATTTGTTATATGATTTTCACTGAATTTTAATAATTCCAATTTTTTTGCAAATCATTAATACAATTCGTATTTATTGTATATTATATAAACAATTGATATTTTACAGGGACTGTATGCAATTTAATTCTTCATTTTAATTTCTACCGGGTGAGTTACAAGGAGATATTTCTAAAACTGTTTAAATTTTTTTTTAAATGTTGGTAAATTAATAGAGAGGTGGGAGCACATATTTAAACATATTTTTGACATCTACCCACCTCCCATATTTTGAGGAGCGGGGGGTAACTATGGATTTTTAATCAGTAGGGATGATGTACTTTTCAAGAAAATGCTAAAAAATATTTTTTATTTATTTATGAACTGTACGAAATTCATTTAAAAAAATAGTGAAGAAGGGTTTGGGAGTTAAACTATAAATTAGTTAAAATTTAATTGTTAAAGCGCAAATCAAAAATTTTTCTGCACACATTCCTAGTTTTTATGTAGATTCAAATAAAAAAAAAATACGTCATCCCCATTTAAAATTCAAAGTTACCCCCGCCCCCTGGTAGATGTTAAAATCATCATCATTTAAGTAAAAAGACTATCAAAACAATTTAAACAATAAACAACATTTGTAATTGTAATTTTTTATTTTTTAATTGTTGTTAATTCGGCTGCTCCATTCCAAAACACAGTATCCAAAATGATGATGATTTTTAACATCTACCCCCTTTTCCTATTTTGAGGGGCGGGAGTAAATAGGGATAAAGTACTTTTTTTTAAATTTGAATATAACTAGGTATTTGTGTAAGAAAAAGTTTGATTTGCGCTTTTGGATACTGCATTATGATTTATTAGATTATAAGATGCTAAAAAATATTAACAAATAAATTTCAACTAATTTATCGTTTAACTCCCAAACACTTCTTTATTATTTTTTTAAATGAATTTCGTACAGTTTAAATAAATAAAAATAATTTTTTAGCATTTTTTAATTTAATAAAACATAATTCCGTAAGCAAATTGTTAAAATTGTTTTGGTGGGTTTTTGCTTAAATTGATATACATGCTAATATTTTATAATTATTTAATTATTATACTAGTAATAGTATTTTACAATGAGCCACTACCCAATGAAATTTTGTGGTCCAGTTTAAACGTCATTCATTATTAGAGGTGACAGAGCAACAAAATGTATGTTTCTCTGTGGTATTTTTTGACATATTTGCCAAGTTTATTTAGATTTTAAAATTTGCTGCAGTATTTTGGATTGGGTTTTCATATTTTTAATTTTAAATATTTAAGAATCGAATCCCTAAATCAAAATTTTATTAGAGCTTTTTTATCTAAATTTATTTATTAATTTAAAATTTTCAGTGACCTTAAAGACCTAACTAATTTATATTGCAATGTCTGCCAAATCTAAAGTTAATTAATTAAGTAGTTTAGAAGTTATAATGTCTTTCTGTTAGGAAACATTTTCAGACAATAATTTTTAAGAATGTACACTGGTCGACAGCAATTTTGTAACATGATGGACAACAACTATCTCAACAAAATCTAAGATAATTTGGGTTTGCTGATTCCAAAAATTACCATATTTTTTCTAAATTTGCTCTTGTCATTATAAAATCAGCGCAGTCAAATTACCCTGAAGAAGCTTTAGGACATCCTGCGGCAAACAAAATAATTTGTCACCTCTTAAAATTATTGACGCCTAAACTAAAATTTTAAATCTTTTATGTATAGCATAAAGAGACTTTTTTAAACAGATTTAATCAAAGTTTAATTATTTAATACATCACAATACAACTTATAAAAATACTAGATTTTTAAGATTAGATTTAGGTTAATTACATATTTTATATTTTATTCATATATTGATTTTTATGCAAATTGGCACAAATTAGTAAATGGCTTCTATATAAATATATCAAATAAATTATTTTAATACTATTTCAAAAGAATCAGTCTTCTTATGTTGAATTAGGATCCGAAAAAATAGGCTTGTTTGTTGTAGCTTCAATAACGATGCCTTTGACTCCAAAAACTTTTCTCAAAAATGGCCTCATAGTTTCCAGGAGACGTTGCGTTCTTAGAGCTGAGTTCTAAAAAAAAGGTAAATATGTGTCAAGCACCTGTTAGGAATACAATGCAAGAATAAACCTTGACAATTGAATAAATATTTAAAATTAACTTGTGCAATACTTTTGTCCTTATGTTTGTTTATTTGGTAATTTTTGAAAATGTTTAAAATATTAACATTTTAACAGATTTTTGTGAAATCGACTTACAATCATCCAGTCTCCGATGGTGGTAGAAAGATTTGTTACCAATGAAAAGGAAGATCCAAAAAGTTTATCATCTACTTCAAGAGAAACTGGTTTGTCCTTTTCAAAAATTACGATGTCTTCAGTTGTGGTTGGTGTCTTTTTTGTTGTAGTTTTTTCCCATGCAAAACCTTTTGGTGGCTAAAAATAAAAGTAACCTCATGAAATCTGTATTACAAAATATTTAGAATTTTAAATTTAACTGTGTAAACCTATATTAAAATGCCAAGGAATTATGCTTATATGATTATACCATTTAAAATCAGTGAATGTGTAGGTGTCAATACTATTTCGCAAGAGTTTAATGCAAAAATATAGTATTTAGGCATAGGCTTGTATTTAAAATGTTGATATTTATTTATAAACCAATTTATTAATAGAATTTTATTTTTAGAATTGAAGATAAATACTGGGTCAAAAACAGATGAGTTAAATTTTGAAAAAGCCAATGAGGGATAATTTCTTTAATTTAAAATCTATCAATTTTACATAAATAAAGTTCCAATTTTTTGTTTTTATATTATTTTTTACAACTAAGTCTATGATAACAATTTAACAGTAAGGATGCAGGAAAAGGTAAAATGATAAGGAAATGAATAAGCAATGAAATAAAACCTGTAAACCAAACACAAAAAGAAAGTCAATATAATAATAAACTTATTTATTTATAACTTATTTACAATTTATACGTAACAGCTAGGTACAGAAAATTTTATTTACACAAAAAAAATAACCTCATTTCAAATAGTTTTAGGAACCTAAGCTAAAAAATTACAAAGAAATGGCAAATAATAAAAAATATTACTAAAAATTAAATAAAACCCACAATAAGAATTAAGGAAAAATTAAAAACACATATAAATTATGTTATTGTAATTTTATGGTAACATTTAAAATTAAAGCCAAAAAGGTTTAAAGTTTAGGAAAAATTTCAATTGACTAGATTTACTATTTTCAAGATTTAAATTTTGATTTTTCCGGGTTGTTTTAACTGAATCTAATATTACTTTGGAAGCTTTAATTTGACATCAAAATACTAAAAAAATCATAGCTTTATTTATTATTTTTTAGCATAAATAAAGTAAGATAAGTTTCAATCCAAAGCAAGAGAAATAATAATTTATTTATTTAATAAATAAACATCCAGCGCCAACTTAGATGGCGGCGTGGGCTGAAGCTTCGACATGGCCGCCGCCGCTCAAGCCTCCCAAGAGGGACCCGATATTGAACCCTGTGTGACCCCCGCCAGACGAGCCGGAAGTCAGTTTGTTGGTGACCACGGTCAAAATCGGTCCGGCAGCTTGGAGTTTTTCGCCGATTGCGCCGGAAATGGCTTCGGACAGAGTGGTGACTGGATCCCTCGGTGGTTCGATGCCGTGCTGTCTATTTTTTTCGATGTTTCCGCGGTCCAATTGGTCGACCCATGCGGTTTTTTGGTCGATGAATTGGTTAATTTTCTGTGAATTTTCAACGGGGTGTGAATTGATGATTATTTACACGTGTGATAAGTGAATGAATGGAGTGTATTAAGGTGTTAGTAAAAACATATTTTATAGTATATGTTTTGTAGTTATAATCCTTTGGCATCTTTATTTTGTAAAAGGCATAATTTGAAGTTATAAAATGTTATAAACCTATGCCTATACTAAAGTTTTTTTTTTTGTTAAATTATAAAAGACTTTCTGGTGTTTTTATTACTTACGTTAAATACAAATCCTAAAATAGCATTTTTCACTCCATATTTGGCGTCCACTGCCCTTTTATCTCTCCATTCGTCATTAATTTCTCCAGCCAACCCAACGGACTAAAAAACATTTAAATAGTTATTATATGTGATGGAATATCAAAACGAATAATGTGTAATTTTAGATGGCACATTGGTTTGTTTAATAGTTATTTATGTCATTAGGTTAAGAAGTGAGGCCTACAATTGAGCGAAGCACAAAAAGGCACTTCTTGGCCGAATGGCATACAACATTTTATCTTCAAAGCACTTTATATAGGTCAATTTAATTCAACATCAAAGCGGCCTAACCTCACTTTTTTAGAATCTCATTTATTTATTAGCTAAAGATTACATTAAATGTACAATAATTATTATTGCCTTTAGAAGCAGTAATAGTTTGACAATACCTAGCAACATGATTTAAGTAGAAATGGATTTTTGTTTGGATTTTTAAAAAAAAGGTAGTTTGGAATGTTTAAGTTGTGTTTAACATTTAATTTCACTGAAAACTTAAAGCAAATTAAAACTTAAAGAATATTTAAATCGTAGAAAAAGAATCGTGCGTTTTCTTGGTTGCCTAACCTCACTTTTTGTTTTATTATTCATATTTAATTTTACAATAATTTAATGAAAAATATTAAACATTAACAGTAAAACAAACAAATCAGTGCTTATTATAAATAAATTAAACCAGTTTAGTACGTTAATTTCTTAGAAAAGGATTAATTTGTCAAAACAATACACCTAGCGAGAAAAAGTCGAACTAATTACTTGCCTTATAAAAATTTTTATTGACAACAATAAAGTTTAAATTATAGACCGCGTGGAGATAAAAATTATTAGTTGTAATTATTTTTTTTACATTAAGGTACACTAAGATTTGTTAACATAAGTTTGTAGTTTTTAATTAAATTAAATTTTATTTTGTAAAATTTTTACAAAATTTTTTTTATGTTATTTTTGTGTTCATTTATGTAGGTATGTGTTAATTGTTTAATAAAGCAACATTTCTTATAACAAATTCTCTTTTTTAAAGTTCCCAATTTACAACAAATAATTTTGATACTGGGTCTACATAAATGTTTGTAAAAAATACAAGAATTATGGTTGAAATTGACATAGAATTTTATTATTAAATCTACAAAATACAAACTACTTATTCAATTAAATAACAGATTACAGTTGGTTGTAAACTTAACAAAAAGTTATGTGGACCTGGATTAACATCTGGTTATTATTTGGTTAAAATTAACAAATATTTTTTTACTGTTCATTACTAAAATTGCATGGTTATTAAATTAGAAGACAAAAAGGTTGTCCAAAATGAAGGGGCCAACCCTAAACAGTGCATTATGCATAGAAAAAAAACACTAATTTGTTTTATAAACATGATGGATGATTTTTTTTCTTGAGCATAAAAAGATAAGTTTTTCTTACTATAGTAATTTTAGGATGCTGAATCTAGACCTAAAGTAAAAACTGCAAAATTTAATCATAGGCATACCATTTAGGAGAGGGGGTAGAGGTACAAAAACAGCCCCAAACTTTTTATGGGTTAATGTATTAATTTTTTTTCTAAAATTATAAAAACTAAGGGCTTCTTACTAAAAAAGATATTCTGGATTTTAAAAACATTTTATATGGGTTGCTACTAATATTTCCTAAAAATATAAGATTGGTATGCTAAACAGAGTAATTATCTTAAAATGGTGCATCTGAGCGATGCAAACCGGAAGTACCTTTAAAATATTCACCTAAAAAAATTTGTGTTTATTTTTGTTTTTGATTCGGCATTTTTAATGTCCCACAGTATTAAAATTATTTTTTTTAGGAATACTTTGAAAAAATCATCCCTTAATTCTCCTTCTAGGGGGGCCGTAACTTCGTCAGCGGGCATTTTTTTATACCTGTTTTTTAAACAACTAACTTTAGCCCTATAATTTCGGGACAGCCTGTATACATAAATATATACAGGGTGCCAAAAATTTTGAGCAATACTCTACAAGCGGTTTTTAGGGCCAAAAATAGGAAGAAAACTTGATAAAAATAGGTCGGCAAATGGCCCATAAGGGACCTACAGCCCCTTAAAGGGACGCCCCTTATTATATGTTATTTCCAAAACGGTTTGAGGTAAAATTATGTATTTTCGGGACACATGCATTTTTTAATTAATATTTTTGGTTGAATTTATTAAATTAAATTTTTATTTTTTATTTTTTACTTTTATTCGAAATGAACCATTTTTATCGATGTTTAAGAAGAGTACCATTTTTATGTAGAAAACTGTTATATTCAGTGGCCAACTTTAAAAAAATTGCACACAAAAAAGTTGTGGCTAAAATTACTCCCTGTTTAATATCCTCCTAAATAAAAAGTGAGCATACAAAATAATAAATATATAATCTCAAACCGTTTCGGAAATATTAATAAAAATAAAACATACTTCCTATATTTGTTTTTAGAAACCGCTTGTAGAGTATTTGACGCTATTTTTGGGACACCCTGTATACATAAATCCTATAATATACTAATGAGACACTATTTTCTATGTACTTATAAGCAAAAAATTAATAATATTACCTGTAATTATATCTAACAAGTTTTCATGCTTTATTTATTTTATTAAAATAATAAACAATTTAATGTAAACTAAATTTCTCTGTGGCCACGTATAACTTTCTAGCACAGTTTGGTTGTTATTTTATATTATTTTTAATTTTATAATATGCCTATTAAATGTAAAAACAAGTTCATGTTAGTAGTTTAAACTGTTACACAATTTTGATTTTAAATTTTTGAAAATAAATGGTTTCGAAATTTTTTAATTATTGTTAATGACATTTTAATTATTTGAGTATTTTATAACTTTGAAACCTAGAGTTATTATCAAATTATTTTTATAGCAATACTCGTTAAATCCACAATTATATAATAATCAATTTTACTTTAAATTGAAATATTATGAATTTTAACTTATTATTTATGTAAACTAAATACCTTATTTAAATGCACCATGCATACAACTTATTATTTTGAGATAACATATTATGTTCAAACTAAATAAATTATCATAAACCTCAAATAAAATATAAAAACCTTTTGACCTATTGTAAACCTTTAAGAAAAGTGAAATCTGCTATACCTAACTTATTTTCTTTAAGTATTCAAAGGAATAACTCATTTTGTAATTCATTTAAATATCTAAACCGCGTATTTTCAGTTAATAATGTAATAAACCAAGTAATTACCTCACTATTTCCTTTATTTAATCAATTAATTATTTTAGCAAATAAATTTAACTTTAATACAATATTTTTTAAGTTTTGGTAAAAATTGCTTAATAACAATTATAATCAAGAAATTAAATTATGGGAAAAAAAACTATAATAAACAGGTGAACAGTTACTGGGCGTTTTGTATAATTAAATGTGTCGGCTTTTCAAATTTTTTTAAGCATTTCTAAGGTTGTTACTTTCCTATATCAAGGTTAACAATCCTCATAAATATTGATCTCTTTTTATACGTGTAAGTACATTATTATTAAATAATTTTAACCTAAAAATATAACTAAAGACAATAATAACTTTTTTAGGCAATACAAATAAAAATTTAAACTTTTCAGATCTTCTATTAATCATTGTTATGTATTCGCGTTAAATCTGAGCCATTCACATTGCGAAAATGATGGTCAATGACTTAAAAATTAACATTTTTTATTCATAAAGAAAGTGAATCGAGAATCATCAATGGTATATGAAAGCAAATCCACCAAATTTTGCGAGTTACCTAACCGCGTTAATTTGATAAAGGTTAAATACTTAAAATTACGATAAATTTATTACTTACATGATGTATGGGATCTATTGTTTCTCTTTTTTGTACTGTCCTACATTCTGCAATGCTTGTAATAGCCACCAAACCGACCAGAACTAAACCGTAGTGCTTCATTTTGCTAGAAAAGATACACCAAAAATGTTACTCAAACTAAAACAATAAATACATAGTAAAAATAAATTGTAAACACGTTTTGTCTCGAATAACGACTGAGTAAAAGTGTAAAAGTTAAACAACATAATTGTCTAATAGCAGAACTTATTAATTTCTAGAGACTATGGAAAGTTTATGATCTTACTTGCTTTTCAGTGATCTTGTATGCTGCCTTAAACGCAGATACTGAATAAGTGGTAAGATATAATGTTGAATTTAGAAAGTAAGTTTATATTGAAATCAAAAGTGAACTTGCATAAATTTATTAATTTATTATCTGTGAACTGTTGTTTTAAACTTTATTGGAAAATAATTTAAATCTATTATTAATTAAAAATTAAGTACATTCTTTGTCAAAAAGTTTTAAATTTAGGCATACAATAAAGAAAATATTAAAAAATTAAAACCCTTAATCCTTAAACTTGCCTGACAAAAACGTAACCTCAAACCAGTTTGGATTCACCCTTTGACAAAGAACGTACTTACTATTTGACACTTTTTAAAACAACCGTGTATGATAAATATGGCGCTTGCACTGTTTTCTAATGAAAATAAACATGCGGCAAAACGTAAGCAGTGGGAAGAAGTAAAAAAAAAAAAATAACAAAGGAAAACGTCTTACACTCTTGGACAGTGGTACGTAACTAAAGAGTGAATGTGATAATTCCTAAAAAGTTCTTCTTATTTCATTTGCTGATATGTAGGTCGTATGCAGTCGGTTTGCGTCGAGGAGTGGCGAATGGCCATCGAGGTCAAGGAGGGTGGTGTCTGGGGTGTGTGGTGGACTGGACTTGGTACTAAAAGGGGTATTTGATCTTGAACTTGAAGGATTTTGGGGGGAGATTGGATGATGCAGTTTGGATAAACTAATTTATTGATGATATAACTTTATTGATATTTTATTAAAATTTTATACGTATTTCATAAAAAACTGTATAATAAAATGTCATTATTAAACATTTTAATGTTTTTTCACTTTAACTAAAACTGAAAGTTATTTTTAACTATCAGCACTTAAAATAAAAAGTTTTAAGCATTTAAAGGAAATTTAAATTTAGTTTACCAAACTGTCTGTAAAATAAATATTTAAAATAAATAAATTAAATTTAAATACTAATATAAATTTAATGTGCATTTTAATTCAGTGCTTATTTAGATTCTTATATTGTCATAGTTTTATTTTAAAAACTTGTACATCGTCGATAATAATCACAAAATTAAGATAATGTTGATTAAGGTTAAGTAATATTTTAAAATAACAAAGCAACTAATAATGAATTAATATGAACAACTTTATAAACTCTTTCTACGACTTTATACGCAAAAATTAAATAAGTTTCAACAATGCATAAAATCTGACATCTTTCAGTGTGTTCTAACCTCACTTTTTAGTCGCTTTATTTTGACGATTGTATGACATTTGATAAGTGTATATAACTTCAGCCTTTAAATAAAAAGCTCAATATAACTGTTGCTAACTTCAGCCCGTGATTAAAAGCCCATACATTTACAGCTAAGTTAAACTACATCAAATATATTTATTATTAATTTTATTAATTTTTTTAAAAGTAACGATAATTTTAAAAAACTGTAAACAAAAAAATCTTAAGATTATATTATGTATCAAGTTTGATAAACGCCATTTTAGTAACGAATTTTAATTAGGTACGAGCGAGTGTTTAATAAATAAGTGTCTAGAAAAGTTTTTAAAAAAGTTGCATAATAATAAACTTTTTCTACGACAAATGGTTATTATTATTTGTAAATAATTTAAATTAAGTAATTCTATGTGGCGACATCTATAAAACAATAGAGTAACCATTTTTGGGAATCTGTATTACCCGCGCGCCGGTATAAATTTCAAATTGTTGTGTAAATCGAAATGCATCCGTTGAAAATGAACAAACTACAGTTTTTGACATTTTTTATGTCAGTTTTAATGTTTTTTTATGATATATAATTCCATAAATTATATCTGCAAAAAAATGTTTTTAATAAAAATTTTAATTATACCATTGCGGTGGAAATTTTATAAAATGTACTTTTACATGTCAAAGTACGAATGACATTTTTTTTTCTTTTTGGAACACAAAACTAAGATGGTATTTTATAAAATTAAAACTGCAATGGTAGGTGTTTAAGGTTTAAATAATTAAAATTGTTTAAATAACTGTTAACTGCTAAAAAATTATCGCTAGTAGCGCCACCACTCGGCTGTTATCATCGTAACCTAAGTATAACTTTTGATAATCAGCTGTCAAACACGTGTGTTACAAATGTGTGTTTTTAAGAATAAAGCCGGAAAATGTTAAAAAAAAATATCGTGTTGGTGGGTGTATTTCGAGTCCAAATAAATATAAATTGTATTTATTACATTTTAATTCAGTAAAAATCGTGAAACAAATAAGTCGTCTTAATTTAAACAGCATTTAGCATTATTAAAAGAGTTGATTAAGAATTCTTTAGTCTTCAATCAACTGTAAAATACCATTATATTATGGATTATATATAATATTATGTTGCATGAATTCGTAGGTATATTTTGTTGTTTAACAACCAAAAACTCAAATATAAAAATGGTTGATTTTAAGGTTATGCTTAACCTTAAAATCAACCATTTTTATATTTGAGTTTTTGGTTGTTAAACAACAAAATATACCTACGAATTCATCGGTATACCGAATTGGATCCTTTGGCAAAAAATGCAAAGATTTACAATTAAAACCACAATAATTCACCATGATCCCTTGAATAAAATACACACACTAACGTAACTATATAAGCATTTAAGCTTTGAGTTTCTTAATCAATGATATAAAGAATAATTAATCGAAATTGAGTACTAAACCAGTTTTTAGTTATTTTTCTTGCAATGTAAAACAAAGTTAACGTACTTCTTAAGGGTATATTTATCGTAAAAAACACTTTACAACTGTCCAAAAAACTGTCATCTAACTATTACAAACGAGTCGTAAGTTATCCATTTTTCTTTTAAATGTTGTAAAATTAAAAGGTATTTAAAAAAACTAGTATTATTTTTTTAAATATGCCTATAGGAACACAGAGGGGGATATTTTATACTTAAATAAATTATGAAAACACCCTGTATTTTGCATGTGTTTTGTCTTAAATGCTTTAGTAAATTTCCTCCGAATTTATTTTAACTTTACGATACTTCAAAATAATATTTTCTTTTCCCATGGGTGCACCGAATTTATTTTTACTTTACGATACTGCAAAATAATATTTTCTGTTCCCATAGGTGCACCTATCATGTTTTAGGATACATTGATATGGCGTTTAAGTCACAAGCCGGTAAACAGATTCGCAACATCAATTTGGTTATATATTATTAAAAAAAGTATTTTATTACTTATTTATTATTAATTATTATTCTTAAAAACTACTTTGGCTTTAAAATAAAAATTGAATGTGATGTAACACTATTTGTTTCACAAATACTTCCTGTAGATTAAAATGACACGTTTAATAATTAACAATCCTTGTTATTCATTGTCACATAACCAAAAAAATAGCATTATTATTTTTAATAATAACCATAGGGCCATAAATTAATAAAATACCTATTAACAACTAAAGTCATTAGCAAAAAAATTAAACAAATAAAATTACCTTAGCACTATTTTTTTAGTCGTTGCAAAATATGTGATTGACCATGAATATAAATTAAGGTTTAATAAAATATTATATAGCTTTTATTTAATATTTTATAATAGATTTTTGTATTTTTTTCTTAAATAATAATAATTTTGCGTCTGAGATTAGGGTATGAAATTATGAAAGGTTTATCGAAATCCATATTGAATATAAAAAATACATATTATAATACTAATTAACCTATATAAAAAATTAAAAATAATCCAAATCAGTGTATGTAACTGTAAGATTACTGGTAAATGTAGAATAAATTCATACATATAACCCTAGACATACATATAACCTATAATGGTGAACGTCAACATTATGTACCTTATGTAAAGTGTCACAAACTCAAGAATTCCAATGTACAGAATTATTAAACACTTGAAAAAAATGTATGGAACATTTTACCTATGCATTGTTGTAATAGGAACTAAATTAATTGGAAATTTAAAAATAAATAAGTAAAAATATCAAGTTGCTTTGACAACAATTTTTTATATCCTAAACGAAAAACGGCAAAACCATAATATGGTAAACAAAATTATTTGTTCTACGTTTTTGCACAAAACTCGTTAAAATGAATCGTTTTAGTAATATTCTAAAGGAAAAAAGACAGTGAAGAATAAAAATAGTTATTACTATTATACAATAGAGTACCTACCTAAGTTATATTTTTGTTAATTTCGGTTTAATAACCTAACCATTTTTTGTATTTTTAGTGGGTATTTGTTTATAAATATTGCATAAAAAAGAACATCCTCCAAATTGAAGATTTTAAAACAAAATCTAATCTTGAACGTTTCTCAACAAAAATTAGGATTTTGTTAAATTCTATTTTATTTATAAACGGTGTAAAAAAAATCTGGTGGCGCTCTATAGCGTTGTGGGAATTCAAGAATTGTCATCAGTTCGTTCATTTAAAGCATACGACCTGCACGCAGAAAAAAATCTAACATAGTACCAAGAACAGCGCTGTCATTGAATGCATTAAAATTGAAGCAATCTGAATTGTTATTTGCTCAATTAATTACTATTAAACCAAAATAGGGAAATATTTTGCCTAAATGTCAAAGAATTTATTGCGTTAAATGTATACATAGTATACATATAATAGTAACGTTATTAAATAAATCAAATTAGTATTTAAAGCAATAACATTCTAACATTCTAACAAATAAATATCAATATGAATATCAATAGATTTAGAAGCGATAACTTTTGTTGTTAATTTAAAAACTGTAAACGATTGTAAACCAAGTGCTAGCTACCTATTGGTATTATAGAAACTGTTATCCAGGAATACGGATTACAAGATCCCATTGGTTTAATGGCTCACCCATTTATGCTATGCTAGCGTTTTTTCTGTGCACATAATTTTTTAATAAATAAGTATTTTTTTCACTAAAAAGAGAAAGGCACAGCTAAATATCGCACGTTATTTGTGTTTCGCGTTGCAAGTAAAAACTAAAAAACTTTGGCTTAATTCACGATTCCTTATATCATTGATGAAGAAACTCAACGCTTATATGCTTATATAGCTACGTTAGTATGTGTATTTTATCTAAGTGATCATGGTGAATAAGTGGGTTTTTAATTGGAAAGGATCAAAACCAAAACTTATATTTGTTGGTGCAGAATTAGCTAATCATAGCCTAATATAATTTAAATTTAAGTTCGGACATTTTTAAGAAATCTAACAAAAAATAATATTTTTACAAAAATTACCTTAAAATCAAATATTTTTATATTTGAGTTAAAAAAAGGCCGACAACTGCATTTTAAAATAGAAAACAACAAAATAAAGGGTGGGCCATGTTTATGTTGAATTATAAAATAGCAATGAGAACAAGAACAACTGATTTTTTTTCAACGAATTTTGCTTTATTTGATACAATGTTTCTTCCGATTAAGTATGGAAAATGATTTTATTTAAGTGGCCACCTCAGCTGGCTTGGCAGTAGCCCATCCTGGAACACCAATTTTCGAGCACTTTGTCAAAAGTTTGCTGCTCTATTTAGGCAATTTGAGCTAATGTTTTGTTTTAAATGATGAATAGGCTTTGTTACGGCGACGTGTGAATTTTCCGTGGCCCAAACCCTACAGTTTTGCTTATTTACATAACCTCCGAGGTAAAAATGCGCCTCATCCGAAAAGATGATTTTTCTTGCAAAATTAGGGTCATCGTTCAACTGGTTTAAAGCCCACTCAGCAAAGCGAAAACGTTGTGGATGGTCAACTTGCTTTAACTTCTGAACAAGCTGGACTTTGTACGCAAACATACCGAGGTCTTTGTGCAGAATCATCCTCAGAGTGGTACGGGAAAGGCCGAGTTGATGTTGACGCGTTCATGCGTACATTTTCGGCCACAGCAGCGATTGCTTCAGGTGTACATCTAGGACGAGCATGCGAAACATGTTTTATGTTTACCAGCATTCCATTTCTGAGCAATTTTTTGATCAAATTTGTAATACTTTGGTTTGACGGCGCTTCATTTTTTCCAAACGCAATTTTCTTGCCGTCTCTGCGATCACAGTCACATTCAAAGTAAGTTTTGAGTATTTCGAAACGTTGATCCAAATTTATTCGGTGCATATTTTGTAATCGGAAGGTTAAAACTAAACCACTGTCAACAATTCATGGCGCTTAAGTTGAAAGCTTCATTAATAGCACGTAGTTTAAAATTCAACTTATAGATGGCCCACCCTTTATATCTACGAATTCATGGCAACATAATTATATATATATATATATACTTATATATATATATATATATATATATAATATTTAACAAATCGTTTTTTAACATTTTTCGGCCTTCAGGAACGTTATCGTAGTTACAAACGAGTGTTCAGAATCTGAACAACGGCGCTACTAGTGATGCTTCTTTAGCGTATAAGTTTGAAATAAAAAATATTTTTTGTGAAAAAACTCGTGCTGCCTCCCTTGCATTGTGCCCACACTCCTTTAATAAACATAATTTTGGCATAATCAGCGGAGAAAACATTATAACTTAATATGATATATAATGACAGGAACAACAATTGACAGCAGTGTAACAATACTAATTTTTAAACATGGGTTTCCCATTACTTTCGTCACGTTATTAATATTAATTATTATTATTATTATTATTATTATTATTATTACTATTATTTGTAATCAATTTTGACCCCTGATACCAGATACGTTGCTAAATATATACAGGGTGTCCCAGAACTCGCGCCACAGAGAAAAAGGGGGCGTGCCGACAGAAATGGAGATGCCAAATTTAAAAATAAAAAATTTCTAGGTAATAGTGTAAGCGAATTAAAGCAAAAAAGTGGCAGCCAATACCGAGAGCTCTTGCCTAGATTAAACGTAGGGTATTTAAAAATTGCTAGGAGACGATAGAACATTGTTGTCTTAAAACTTTTAAAAATCTTTTGGCCGACTGTATTTACTAAGTTTTCAAAAGCTGTCAAAAATGACTGATACCTCAGAACGACAATGTTTTAAAGTAAAAAATCAAACAAGTTGTAATTTTTTAGGCTTTTTTAGTTAAAATTTTAGAAAAAGTCATAAGTTACAGAAACAAATAAACAAACTTTTAAAAAATTACAAAAACTATAAATTTCCGTAAAAGTAAACAAACTAACTAAACAAACAAACTAAATTAAATATTATGAAAATGTGTTAACAACTAAATAAAAAAATATGCTAATCTGTTTACAATAAGTGCTCAAAGTGTGCACCATTCATTTGTAAACAAATCCGCGCTTTTCTTAAAAGGCTGGATTTTGACTCCATGACCATTTTAGGAGTAACCGTCGCAAAAGCGTCTTGGATGCGGTTCCTAAGCTGATCCTCTGTTTCGATGGGTACACTATAAATAAAGTTTTTAAGGTGTCCCCAAAGAAAAAAATCCAAGGTATTTAAATCGGGTGAACGAGCAGGCCAATTTTGTGGCCCACCTCGTCCTATCCATCGGCCAGGATAATGCCCGTCCAAGATTCGCCGAACGTCGCGACTAAATGTGGTGGTGCCCCATCGTGCTGCAACCATTCATTTACTCGATATACCAGTGGCACGTCGCCTAACAAATTCTCTAAATTGTTTTCTAAGAAGTCTGCATAAATTTGGCCTGTTAACCGTGCAGGAAATTCAAAAGGTCCAACCTAGAGGAAAATGGCCAAATTAGAATAAAAAAGAAAACCTAAATAGTTTACATACAACGCGATCTCCTATTATAGCACTCCAAAAATTAATAGAAAATCGATGTTGGAACCCCCCTTGGAATATAGCATGCGGATTTTCATTTGCCCATACATGTAAATTATGGGCATTGAAGCATCCTTGCCTGGCAAAAATTGACTCATCCGAAAACATAATGTTAGAAACAAAATTTGGCTGGAGATTTTCTTGCTCCAGCAACCACAGGCAGAATTCGAATCTAGCGGGATAATCTTCCGGCTGAAGGTGCTGCACTCGGGTAAAATGAAAAGGGTGTTGCCGATCGTTCTTCATAACCCGCTGAACTGTGGAGCGGGAAATATCCAGTTCTCGAGCAACTTCCCTTATGCTCTTCCTACTATTTTTCTCAAACGCATTCAAAACAGCTTCTTCATTTTCCACTGTTCTAATACGTTTGGGAGCACCTCCAATCCCCTTACGAAGCGGAACAACTTGACCGGTTTCTCGGGTTCTTGTGATAGTTCTAAGGATTAATTTACTGTCCAGGGGACGATCAGGAAAGCGCTGGGAAAAAACTCTCGCTGTCTCCCTGGCGTTGCGCCCACACTCCCCATAAATAATTATCATTTCGGTATAATCATCTAAGGAAAACATTATTTATAATAACTTAATTTATAACTGTGTTATAACCAAATATAATATTAATGACAGGAGTAAAGATTGACAGCAGTGTTACAATGAATTGGATTCCAGTGGACTAAATATTTTACATATTTTTTATTATCAACAATGCAACCTACTCTCTTAAAATGAATTAGTCAAAAATAACTAATTATAAGTCATATTTGACTAATTGTCATAGCGAAAAAGCAGTCACTAATAATTAGTCAAATTCCACTGAATGAAATAGTTAAATTAGTAAATTTAAATTTAAAAAAAGTTTTGACCCAGCCTGGGATTGAACTCACGTCTGTCACTTGAGAAACTTGTCAACCAAACCTCATAACCAGTCGGCTGTAAGCCGCTCTTATAAAAATAAATTTTATTTGTCAATAAATATTGTTCATAATATTTTAAAGTTTAATATATTATTTGTGTTACTGTTTTGAGCTAAACTTTTTGCTTCTTTATTTGTTTTATGGGTCATTTAACCATGGAGAGGTATATGCATTTAATTAAAATAATACTTTGTTGTTGGCCGTAAACGATTAAAGAAATTAGTTACTTTTAACTGTCAGAAATAGTCAAATATGGTGACTAATCTTAAATTAGTCAAACTTTAACTATTTACGTAGTAAAAAATAACTATTTAAAAGTGAAAACGACTATTTTATTAGTAAAAAATGCTGGTACTAATTCAAATAGTAGAATTTTGACTATTTCATTTTTAGAGAGTAAGTATCCTAGCAATTTAAAGAATTCCCTGTGGTGATCTATTGGGATTGGCTATCGTTTTTTATTCTTATCTCCCTTATCCTTTGCGTTGGACAATTTGAATTTTTAAATATGTGTTTCAAATTACTTTCGGTACGTTCCCTTTTTCTCTGTGGCGCGAGTTCTGGGACACCCTGTATAACCATACCAGTTAATGGTTTACATGATCGCTTAATCTGCAGCCTCGGTAGTTTGTTTGTTTTTAGAGGATTAAAACATACAGGTAAAGGAAATTAAGAACTGTACAAAAAAATCTGGACGCGTTTAGGAAAAGTCAATAGTTATATTTTTGAAAAATAAAACCACCAATTTTTCTTAGAAAATATATTGAAATTAATAAATATCACTTATTGCCAAAAAGTTAAGTAAATTAATGCATACCACGCAAATAAATCGTTCAAAATCTATAAAATAGAATCTAAAATCTATAAAATAGAATCTAAAATCTACCGGTAAAACCGGCTCCCTCTATGGATTAGAAAAGCATTTCTTCATAATAAGTTAGAAGTTAAATATGATTTATTGGCAAATATTAAAGTATGTAGATTTATTCAGATTACGCGTGTGTTAAATGGCCATTAGTAGAGCTAAATTTAAAAATCCATTGGGGGTTTTAACCTTCGATGCAAGTATCATCGACCCATTCAGATCGCATCCAGGTAAACTGAAAACTAAATATTAGTACCACTACTACGAAAGAAAATTTTAAAGGGGATGCAAATATTTTTATTAATTTTGGTGCCCATGGGCACCTTCAGGTCAAGAAAATTTGTTGTTTTGTCGAGGGTGCCCCAATTTTAAAAAATAAATTTTTAACTGTTTTATCGATAGTTTTTATGTTTAGTCTCAATTGTTTGTTATACATTTTTTTAATATTTTATAAAGGAAAATTATTATTCATAAAATATTAAGTATGTATTGAAAATACCCATATATTTTTAATACCTGTATAAAATAAGATAAGTATACAACTGAAATAAAATGAATTTTGCGATATTATTATTAAGACTGTTTAGTTTAATGCTAATTGGTTTACTGTTTTATGTAGTATAATCGTTCTTGTTTTCCAAAGCAGACCGTGTAATAAGTCAAGTGACAATTGCAATAGAGAAATAGTGAATGTTACAATTAATGTGTTTATTATCATAATTATCGTAAAAAACGTAAAAAAAGTTTTTTTAATTATTGCAGAGAGTGGTTAATTTAAATTCTAAGTATTATTTTAGGCCTTTCACTTAATAAATTAGAAATAAATAGGTAATAAATTTACTGGTCATAAGTAAATTAGGTTTAAAAATGAAACAATACCTACAAATGGACGCCTTTCTGCAGAAAGGAACCAACCCACAAAACCAAAAAAATCGAAATATTTAGCCTATGAACTAATTAAGTATGTATAATTTAATTAAATAGGTCATAGCCAAAATGCAAGTGTAGTGAAATCTATTAATCATTGAACCAACCAACATTCAGTAATAGCGTGTATTACTAATCCAGAATTAGAATCTGTAGAATATCTGTGTGGGTTGGATCTTTTTTGTAAAAAAGCAGGCTGCCCACTACCAAAGTCTTTAAAGATTTCCTGCTTCTGCAAAATATAAAGTCTTGATGCATTTTTTTGGTAGCTTACAAGATGAGGTGGGGTTGGAAGATGATGTGGACGAATTTCAAATACAATCAAAATTAATTTGTATTACCATTATAATAGTAATATCAGTTGTATTTTGTTTGGAAATAAATAATTGTTGCTTTTCTTTAAATACATACATACATCAGATAGTAGTTTTCATAAATTGCAGAAAGGAACCAACCAACAAAAGCCCATTTTTTTCGTCACCCTTACACATAACATCACAAAATCCACCTGATGAAATTATTAAATTATATCCCTTAAACCTCCGTAAGTCCAAAATCGGCATAAAATTAACAGGTAATTTTAAAATTATTAAAATCTTTGATAGCTTTTTTCTCAGTTTCATCATGGTGTGGGTTGGTCCCATTCTGCAGAAAGCCGTCCAAATATTAAATCTAAAAAAACAAGTAATTTTTAAAAATTTGCATTTTCCAACTACCTTGGTATGTAAAATATGAAGGATGGAAACTTGACACCCTATATTTTTAAAATAAAATTAAATCATTAGTCATTGATATAAAAGAAATGACTACGTAGAATGCAGGCAAAAAACCGAAAAAAAATATTTTTATGTGTTATTCCTATGGGAAATTTTAAAACTCGATGATGCCGCTCTTAAAATTTATTTTACTTTACTTTTTACTTTATGTTTGTTTGTTAAATCCACTTTGATTTAAAATTTTATTATTTTTATACAACTTTTTGACGAGTATAATTTTATTTTCTTATTTTATTTTTTTTTCTTATTCCAATTGGATTAATTGGATTAATCATCCAAAGAAGAATGTTCTTTCACTTGTCATATTTATTCAATGTAGCCTTAAACAAACAAAACCCAGTACTTTATTTTAAGTTTTTATGAAATATTTGAAACAAAAAAATTTCTTAATCCTACATTCTTGAAAGGATTATTATTAATACAAAAAAATCATAAATGTTTTAAATTTCCCATTAACCCCAAGTGGCATTTTTAGTGGATAAAACGTATCGGCCACTTATACTTGGAACTGTAAAGTGTATTTCCAAAATTTCTGCCACGTGGTAAAAAATGGTTCTACTACGTAAAAGTGACTAAAATGGGTAGGTAACACTTTTTTAGTGTCACTTACGTTTAAACAACGTTCTTAAATTGTTTATATACACTATACCACGTTGTGATTACGTTTTTATAACTTAAGCGAAACTACTTTACTTTCTATCCTTGTCTCTTTCCAGCACATTATTTATCCCAATATGTTTGCTTTATCTAAAGCTAAATATTAAACAAACACTGCAGTGATTACTAAAATTATTATAATGAAATAATACAACTTGCAAATAAAAACTAGAATCAAAATAATCCAAAGACAAAAAATTAACACGAATAAAATTTTAAATATTTATTTAGAGGCCTTAAAAAACTTTTTTATTATTTCTGATCACCTGAAACCAATAATTAGTTATAAAGGTGTTAAATTTGGTGCAGTAGTGTTTGTTTATTAATCAATTCAAATAATCACAATATCAGAAATACAGCAATAATAATAAACATAATACACCACGAGATATTGTAATAATATCTGTGTGTGGGCTAAACATATACACATAAAAGGTAAAAATATAAAAATAAAATATCAATAGATAAATAATTATAAACAACAATACACGAACTTATCTACAATTAAGTACATAATCAGCAATTTATACAATCAGCTCTCGCAACAATGAGCCAGAATTACAAGCTAAAATCAGGAAATCAATTTCAATATCACAGAGTCACTTAATAAATTATTGATTATTTTTTATATCGATTTTTTAGTGGATATATGAGCGGTCATTTTCTTTAATAAATTTTTTACAGTTTGATTTAAAAATATGGATAGATTTGCTATTTCTAGTTTCTTCTGGGAGAAGGGAAAATATTAAGGGAGATAAATATTTAAAATTTCTTTGGCCTATGGTTTTTCGGGGCGTGTACGTTTGGAACATGTCGGTTTTCTTTCTGGTATTGTAGTTAGGGTTTGTTATTTTCAGATCCTTTTTGTTTTTGTATTGATACATACACAAGGCAAAGAAGAATAGTTGTCGCGGATCATACATCCCGGTTTCTAAGAACAATTGTTCAGTTGGAATTAAAAAGGTTTTGTTGTACAGTATTTTAAGGAGTCTTTTTTGGGTAATTATTAAATAATTAAGGTAATTATTATTAACTCCTCCCCATCCTAAAATTCCATATTGGATATGTGATTGTGCTAGAGCATAATAAGTTGCATTTAGTGAGGAGATTGGTAATACTTCTTTTAAAAATTTAAATAAGGGAATTAGAGTTCTTAGCTTCTTTATTAAAAATTCAGTTTGCGCATCCCATTTAAGGTTGTGGTCAATATATATTCCAAGGTATTTAGCTTTGCTAGTTTTATTTATACGGATCACCCCACTATATGCAATGATGTCAATATAAGCAAAGGTTGGTAATGAAGAGGTGTAGGAGGCAACAGGCAAGAAAAATGTTTTTGAATAGTTAATTGTAAGTTTCTTATAATTGAACCAATCAATCAGATTAGAAAAATCTATTGAAATTTTGTTTTTTAAATTACTCCAATCATTACCCTCATAATAAATAACGGTATCATCCGCGAAAGTAAGAATGTCACCACTGGTTCTTTGCAGAAATAGATCATTTATATAAACGATAAACAACAGTGGGCCAAGTATGGTTCCTTGGGGAACTCCATATTTAGAGCCCAATAGATTGCTTCTCACGCCGTTTACTTCAACGCACTGTTGTCTCCCGTTTAAGTAATTGTGAAAAAGTTGAAGTGCGTTTAAAGCTACACATTTATTTTCCTACAATGGCGGCTATTTGTAAACATGTTTTTGAATAAGGAAACTTTAAAGTGGCAATCCTATGCAAACCGTGGAAATCACTTAGGCATGTAGCAAGATTGTGGCAATGACCACCGCAATTATATAACCAAGTTTTGCCACTTTCAAGGTTTAGAAAAAGTTCCGAAAATGTTGCCAAAACTGGTATACCCACTTTACTACTGCTACTACTTATACCAAGTAATACTTTAGTGATGCGGTTTCGTTGCCGTTAATATTTATAATCCACTTTAAAGTTTAGATAATTTAAAGGGTGTTCAGAATGGTCATAACATTTCAGAAACCAGACTGATATACCAAAAGGTTATAAATCTATAAAGTATATTCTGCTGGTGCAAATTACATGATTACAGCTATTACAACTATATGCTAATATAATATAAAGTTACTTCAACTTTATCGTGGTGAATTTATTTATAATTGCCATTCATTTAAAGTTGCGATATTAGTACCAACCCATGAAATATAATAATTCCTTATATAATATATTTTTTAACACCTCATCTTTCTTACACAAAAATTTTTGTAAACAATATATTCTTCATACAAATAGGATAAAACCTATAGAGGACATTTAATTTTCACCCGTTCACTAAGCTCTATCCATGACATCAAACAAATATGTCAGGAAAAGAAGCTGTAGATAAGGCTTCTGTATAAGCTACAAATTTAGACCACTCCATAACAAGAAAAAGTTTATACAACTTAAAACAAGGTCTTAAAAACAAAATTTTGACACTTGGAATATGATTTGGATAATCAATAAACTAGACTAAACCAAGTTAAAAAATTCATTAAACCCTGTCAAACAGCTTTCTTCAGAAAATCCTAGGTTATATTAACAAGACTTTGCATAGAACGTACAAAAATATCCCATGAATACGTGTTAAAAGGCGAGGAAGCTGCCATGTGCGCATTGTGCGGTATTCAAATAAGTGTACCACATATACTATTAGACTGTCCTCGGTACACGAATAAGAGACAAGATGTTTTCGGTGAAAAGTACCATGTGCGGAACCTTATTCAATTTGTTAAGAACTGTAACCCTACAAAAACAATCTAACTCTAAATCGTAAAAAAAAACTTGTGACAAAATAAAGTATCATCGACTATTTCCCTCGTCCTAATTTCCACCAATCACAAACGCGCAATTTTGAATTACAAATGGTTTCTAGGTGAAAAAACTGTGTGACAGCACCTGTCAGCAGTTTTTTCGAGTTTACCCGCGGCAAAACTTGACAGCTGATGTGACCAAAAATTTAAATTTATATTTTAATTGTTAACTGTTACTCATGAAATAGTCTTGTCAAATACCATTCGGGCATCTAATTTTTCCTGTGAAAAAAATCGAAAAAACACAATGCTAAGTAATATTTTTTAACAAAATGCATTCGTGCAGGTGCAAAAATCCTCCTCTTCGACTCGGATTTTTGTTGCCACCAGCACTCATGCTTCTTGTTAAAATATTACTTAATTACGATAATAACCCACCGTTGTTGATGCAAATAAAAAGAAAAAAATTACGTTTAAAAAAATTGTATAATTTTAATAATAAAGTTATAATAATTCAAAGTTTTATGTTTTTGATAAAAAAACTGTTAGTAAATCAGAAAATTAAGTTAACGCTCGATGATTAAATCCTTCCTTTTTATTAGGTTTCCATAACAATCGTCTTTAGAATTGTGAAATCCTGCATATCAAGAAACCAGCGTTGCCAAGTTTTTTAAACATAAATATTTTATTACTTGAAAACTACTTGTCACAAAAAAAATGTAATTTTACTATCGCGAGTTCTGGTATTAGTAGTTTTTCAGGTTATTAATAATAAATTGTAAGATTAAACTTATTATCAAGCACAATTATTATTTACTCTAAATTTTGTTGAACTGTTTTAAATTTTATAAAATTAAATAATAAATGTGTTACAAATTTTAGCACATTTAATAATTAATAAAGAAAAGGTACAGTGGCACACACCGAATTTTAAAAGTCACAATTTGGTTGTATAAATCTGTAAATATCAAAGATACAATATTGACCATTTTTGCTTTCGCTGTCAAAATAAAAAGACTAGTAAGGTTAGTTGTCTATAAAGAAAGTTTAGATTTTGATAATTATTATTGTAGTCGTTCAAAATTCCGCATCCCCGCCATTGTACCTACATTTCTAATTCGCCATTTTTCTTATTTAAAAAAATGGCGAATGCGCCGGGGTTAAACCTATTTTAATAATAATAATAATAATAATAATGTTTATTAACAGCAAATTGCCACAATATAAATACAATACAATACAATATTATGAAAGTCATAAAAACACAACAATAGGTACAAAAATCACATTAGTGGACAAGCATCAATCTCAATTCCCTTAATTTTAAAAAGAATGTTTTCATGTATTGGAAATATACTGATATATAAAAATTATGTTTTTTTAAGTAGAATTTACACATATTTTCACCTAGCGCATTCGCCATTCTTTTAAGAAGAAAAAAATGATATTTCATTAGGAATGTTACTTTTCTGTGCTAGCATAAGCTAGGGTAAAAGCATTTATATATTGTAATAAACAATATTTTTTGTAAAAAACTTGTAAATTTAAATTAATTAACATTTTAGAAATGTAAAATAATATATGTGTATATAGTAGACGGTCTTACATGAGTCAATATTTGATAATCGGTCGAATAATTTAAATGTAATATTTTAACTTCATGTTGTTTTAATGCCTTAGTACAATATTTTGTTTATATTTATACACTTTGGTAAGCATATATTTGGTTTTAAATGATTAAAAACTCAAAAAGTGCTAGAGGTCATATTCAGGAGAATTTTACATTTTGATGCGATTTTTTTATTATATACTACAGATTTTATAATAAATTACATCTCCATAATATTTTCGTTACCCTGTGAATACAAATAATTTATTTTTTGACTTCTGTGTGCAAAAGTATTAAAATCCAGTTTTCTATTTTATACTATTTTTATTAAATTATTTTTAAAATTTACCTTAAACATTATTTTAACAATTGAAGTATATTTTATTTAATTAGGTGTATAAATTAATAAATTAAAATAATTATACATATTTTATTAAACATATTTTTATAAATATATTATATTTTAACTTTTTAATTTTAGGAAAGGGCCTTACAAAATTTTAAAATACATTAACAATTAAAAGGGAATTATTTTGAAATATAAAACTGATACAAGAAAATAGACACGTTTACCAGTTGTAATTACAATTACAGTTGTTTCGTAACTAGGCATATCTAACTTTAAATAATTTACATAAAGTCAATGATATAGTTAATGCAATTAAGAAATTTTCTTGAACATTAAAACTACAAGATATTGGTAAATATGCTTAAAATTGCCCAATTTTGTGCCAATTTAAATATGCATGAGCGGTGTTAATTTTTTTTTTTAATTTTTGATTTCTGTTTTTTAGCAACATTTTAAATACTTTAACTCGTTTTTTACATGATGTAATAAACGAGTTAGAATGTTATTTACATTACCCCGGTAGACAAAGTTTAATAAAGTAAAATTTGTTATAAAAGAATTATTTTTTAGTTTGTATTATATGTCCACTGCGGATACATTTCAATTTACATATTAAAATCTGATATTTTTACCGGTGCGCCGCTAATACAGATTCCCAAGTTGGTTAATCTATTGTTTTATAGATGTCGATCTATAAATTTATTAATTTAATTTGGGAACAAGCAAACTTGCGAGCGAGTGCCTAATTAAATGAGTGTCTAGAAAAATGTATATAGGAGTTGCATACTATACTTTTTCTACGACTAATACTCTTTATTATCTAAAAATGATTTAAATTAAATATTTGTATAGTGCGACATCTATAAAAAAATAACTTGGTTAACAATCTCTAACTTGGGAATCTGTATAAAATGTCAAATTGTATGTGTAAATGGAAATTCATTTTAAAAATAGACCGTTTAAATGATGATATAGGCTTCTGCTTAGTTTTTCACAGTGAAAGTGAAGAGAATGTTCCATGGGCACGTCACGGTGGAGTCTCCACCCGAAATTTGTAATGTGTTTAGTTAAATCTAGCTTACTACCGACAAAATAACAAACTTTCATAGAAACTTTCATAGAAACTTTTGAAATAGTATTTGCGATGAGAAACTATTTTTGTATTAAAATAATAAAATAATTTCCACATTATTATTTTATAAGAAGGGCACTTAATTTTAACAGTTGTATGACATTTAAAAACTTCCAACTAACTTAAAACTTCAGCCCGTGACTAAAACGCTATAAAGCCACAACTTGTGAATTTTTATTTAAAGGGTCTCTTAGTGTCATGGAAACATGTACGATAATGGGCGTTATAAAGGTGGGAGTAGAAAAATTAATTTAAAATTAACCTTTCATTTTATTAGAAAGTAAATTGTACAATTTAGGTGCATAATAATTGGAAGCATCTCTGAATCTATTTATTCTATAAAGTTTTATGTAGATATAAAATATTTAAGAAGTGCACCTACACAGAAAAAAAGGTTCATTTAACTAAACTGCTCGTCATAAAAATCGACGCACCTAGTTTTTTGTAAAATATTTAAAAACTCGTTATTGAAAATTTTCTGAATCGATTTTGAAAATCTTTGGAAATTCTGAATAGCTGATTCTTATGTCAAATTTTGGGAATACGATATTTTGCACATAGCATTATACTACAGGGTGCACCCATGTTAAACATGTTAAACGAAGAGATGTATTTTTTCCGAAATTTCAAGTTATTCCCATTCATGAGGCAGTTGAGTTTGATAGTCGTAATACCCCTCCCTAATATAAGTAAGGTAATCCCTCGGAACGTTTTCGAGATTTTGTGAATATCGCGGCTTACTACGATTATATGCCAATTTATCGAAAATTGTCGTTATTTCCCAGTTTAGTCCAAAAAATGGGCAATAGTGGATTCTTTGACTTACGTCTTTAATTTAGTTGACCCATAAGTATTTATTTTTTTGTGGATCACGTGATGTTCTTAAATCTCGCCTCTGTTGACTTACATGAAGAATATATAAGCTCAGGTAGTCCTTTGCTTTGGTGTGACACTACAAGTTGTTCGATACTATTGAGACCTTAAATAGGTGGAAAGAGCTGTTAATACTTGTAGTATTTTAAGTTAGTGGAACGAACTAAAAACATTATCTCTAGCGAGTTGAAGCACAGAATATTCTGTGGTTGAAGGTTCCATTTTCTGGAATAATACCACTGGTAATATACTAGTAATGCTTTTTCTTTTCCTTTTTTCTGTGTAGTAAGATTTAATTTGACCACAAACACTGAAAAGGAGTTTAATTTACACCAGGTAAAATTTATTTTAATACTGTGTGAAAGTTAAATTAACACTATTTTAGTATTTGAATTTACACCGGACCAACGCACCATATTTAACACCATCTTGGTGTGTATTGATATAGACCATATATGGTGTTAATTTGGTGTTAAAATGGTCATGAAATTTTGAACAGTGTATAAAATAAGTAACGAATAAACATAAATATAATTTACTCTTCTTTAAAATAACTTCGGGTTCGATTAATAAATAGGCAAAACAGGTAAAATCGTTATTATTGAAAAAAATCGTTAAAAAGTATCGGTAGAAACATAATTATTGACGAAAATCGTAGTATTTGGAATTTTGGTAGGTCCATTTCGGTAGAAATACCGAAATTTACCTCTTTAAAAGAGGTGTGACTGCTTTTCCGATGGCGGCGCTAGCGGGCCAAAAAAATAATTCTTATTGCATTTTTCAAGCAATACACATACATATTTCGACATATAAAAAAGTGGTAACACCCGAAACCTTTCAAAAAAACACATCAAATGAGTCTTATCCTCAGATATTAGTTGATATTTTAAATCATTACCACCATAACCTTACTTTTACTAAATATTAGATATTACACTCAACCTGTAAGGTATAATAATAAAACAATTCCTGATTTTTCGTTAGGTTGCTAAAATCCGAAAAAAACATATTTATTCTTTCACACTCAGTATCGCTTGTCATGGAATTACCATAATGTTTAACAAATTGTTTTGTTAAAAAAGTACACGTAATTTCAGGCAGTCAATCAATCACTGACAATACGCATTAACAAGTTCAGCGTCTGCTGACCAGAGTGTTTATAATATATTACCAGAAATCTGTTATTACAGTTATTCCGATTCCTTATACTTATTTAACGAGTGTGCGAAGTGCAAAGTATCCGAAAAAAGATGCCATCACTAGTTTTCAAACTGAAATTAGGAAATACACTGAAGTGGGTTAAAGTTACGAAATACATTAGTAAGTGTTGTATTAGTACTAAAAATTATATTGTACCAAATTTTATTCAAATTAATTTTTACTGTGTGAAACAAATTCTCGTGCAATAAAACACTTTTATTTAAAAGTAAAATTCAAGTCCAAGTTGAATAAAGTTCTTGTTATATACTCGTAAATGACATATATACAAGGTGGCCCAACCAAAACGAAATAGGGCATTTTAAGAAAGTAAGCAGTAATTTTTAAATAACGCAAGACCTTTTAAATAAGGTATCACTTTTGCTTTTTTTTTTTTAGTTTTTTTCTTTGACTGGTCGATCGTAAGACCATATTGAATGTCTAATTTGCTCAACAGATTGGAAATGAAAATGATCGCTGACTTGCCCATATAAAAAAATAAACGCGATATGACTACTCTCAGTTAAAATGGAAAAAATGCCCTTTAGAATTGTTGCCGCTTATCCCCCAGTTACGTTTATCTACATCCAAACAAAAGGTATTGCATCTCAAAAAAAAAAATTACGTTAATTTTTAAACCGATGCCTATTTTGAGGGCTGGAAAAAAGTTTTTAACTTGTTAAGCCGATATTATTTTAAAAGCGCACACAATTTATAATAAAAATGTTTTTACCCTTAACCATATGGCGCGCCGCGGCCCAAATTTGTAAGAATTTTAGATAGCCAATGTAATATATGTATACAGGACTTATTGATAGAAAATATCCTTAGACAGGACTTCTTCGCTTGCAATTGTAACACAGTAAGTCGTTATTGTAAACTTGTCCTGACATAAACAGAGTGTTTCAAAACATATGTCGGAAAATAAAGGGTGTGATTTTTTTATATATTTTTTCTACTTCCACCTTTAAAATTCCCATTATCGTACATGATTCCATGACACTAAGTGACCTTTTAAATACACATTAAAAAGTTGTGGCTTTATGGCCTTTAAGTCGCAACAGGTTTTTAGTCACGGTTAGTTTTAATTTAGTTGACAGTTTTCAAATGTCATACAATCGTAAAAATAAGGTGCCTTTCTTGTAAAATAATACTAAATCTGTGGGTAAAAGGCATAAGGGGATAAGTCAAAAAAAGCAATTTTTCAATAGAGCCTTTAACGTGTTCGCATTAATTCAGGAAATATATTTATGTTTAGCGGGTATACGCTTTTGTTAGCATATGACATGGGCTAACAAAAGGGTATACCCGCTAACCATAAATATATTTCCTAAATTAATGCGAATACGTTTAAGGCTCTACTGAAAAATTGCTTTTTTTGACTTATACCCTTATGCCTTTTACCCACAGAAATGTGAAAATTATGTTATAATCTCAATACAAAAATACAAAAGTATTACATAGTTTCTCAACGCTAATATTTGAAAAGTTTATATAAACATTGTACGGACCTTTTAATTTTGCCGGAAGTAAACTATAAACCCTGACTAATAGATTGCCTTCCTTTCTTCCTTTCTTCCTCCCGTTGAAGATAAAAAGTATGAAAATCGTAGTGCCATATATAGATTTCCGTACGGGAAAACAGGTTTTTGTATTGTTCATCTTCTACGGGAGAAAGGAAGGCAATCTATAAATCAGGCTTATCTTAAATTCGGGCTCGGACTCCATTGTGAAGTTCTCATAAAACATTTTCTTTACTTTCACTGTGAAAAACTGTTAATTGTTAATCCATTTTCAAGGAATACATTACGATTTATTACCTTTATAAAACATAAAAATTAAATACTGGCAATTCATGTAAGAAAAAAATATTACTTCAACAACAGGGTTAATATTTCAATGGTTTTTAAATAAACTTATTGATGAAGTTTTTGAATAGAAAAGTATTTGTTAACTGTTTTTTTTTAATTTTAGGGCCCTTGAACGACATTTTTATTGTTCTTAGCACTTAATTTAATTCATAAAAAAATCAAACCAGAACATTTTAAGTTGTATTTAATAAATAATATTGGTATTTTTTTAAATGCAATATAATAAATGGATTCATCAAAAGCTGTCAAAAATAAAGTTAGTTACAAACCATTCAGGTAATAAAATATGTATTTAAAAGTCATGTAATAAGAACTGTAACAGTTGGTAAATACATCCTGTTTCTATGATATTCATTCGAGATTTATTTAATGGTTGTTTGATCGTAAGAATATCAATTAATCGGTAGTGTCACTTCCCACACAATATTTTTAATATTAATATTATTATTATTATCATATAATTAAAAATATAGTAATTTACTTTAAATTTAATCGAGAATTATGACTTACAAGTACAGGTACTTTCTAAAAGATGGCGTTCTATACCTGTTAACACATGGATTTAAAATAATACTTTTTAAACGAATAATTTCCCAAAAAATTAGAAACTTGATTATTTAAGCGAATATTATAATATTGCATGCAAATTTTTGTTCATAAAATTAGCCAATTATGAAAGTTGTATTTTATAATAAAAATGAGTATGAAAATATATAATATAACCCACAGACATGTCTGTGATATACCCTAACTTTAAACAGACAAGCTTCGATCGTTTACCTCGAATTTGACCCAGAATTTTTAGATTTTTTAAAACATATTGCTTATTGCGTAAGATTAAAGAATAAGTGGTTAGATTTATTGAATCATTTATCTGTTCTCATTTTTTAATTAATGAATTACTATTTTAAAACTTATTATAATTAGGATCAATTTATTTTTATAACGTAGGTAAATTTAAAAACAATTATATCTAATGTTACTTTTTCCAATGACACTGAAGGTTTTTTGCATATTTAATTAATTTTAACTAACTTTTAACCTTTATAATAATTTTCTTATCCATAATTTAATACATGGGAGTGTCTTCAATGCGTCCGACTGTCAGACGAATAATTATTTTTTATTAGTTCGATAATCGGATGTTACTTTTTATTTGTCTAATCAAATTTAGGTTTATTTTGTTAAATTTAAGAAAATTTAACTTAAATTGGGTTGATTTGGGTGTGCGTGAGATTTGTTAACAAAGTTAAAGTAAAAAGAATTAATTAAGTTTAATGTTCGAATTTCTAGAGTTTCATTTTACCAACACCTTTGAAGATATCTAACCTCACTTTATACTTTTAATAATAGTTATTATAATTTTTAGTACGCTTTATGTATCGTTTAACAAATGAAACTGTACCTTACAGATAAAATGTTGTATGTCATTCGGTTGAGACCTGTTTTTTTGTGCTTTGATCAAACTTTGAGCTTAGCACAAAAAGACTCACTTTTCAGCCTTATCACATAAATAACTATAAGCTTCAATTAAAAACCTCCTGGGCTATATAAATCAATTGAACAAATCGGCTAAAGTTGTTTACAACCTAGTCTTTAAAAACTTAATTTGACTAATCAAAGATTTCAACCACTCACTAATTTAATCTTACTTAGTAATTATTATAAATGTACATTCATTTTATGTACCTGTTTTTAGTAAAAGTTGTTTTCTTTTTTATTTTCTTTGGTTTTTATCAATTTTTACCATAATTTATATCTATTTGGTACAAAAAATGATAAAATGCAAGATTTCATTACATTACATTACATTTTACTAAATTATTATGTTAAAGCAATGTTGAAGCAATTATTATGTTTATTGTATTTTAATTTACAACTAATACTTGTCCTTATCCTCGTTTAATTATGTTTTCAACGGTTTTAAATTACCTCACAAACCAACAAAAAATTACATACTTGTTTGACGTGGGATGTCATAAAAATATGTTTCTAAAAAATTGCACTGGTATTTGTTATCAAAAAGAGAAAGTGTTTGAAAGTGAGTCACAAGGCTGGCCATACATTTTAATTAATGATTATGATAATGCGGATCTTTTGCAAATTTCGGTAATTAATATCAAATGTTAATGTTGTACATGGCAATTAGTCAATATCTGTAATAATATACTAACAACTACAGCTGTATTTTATTTTTTCTACTTTCCTTTAAAACGCCCATTATCGTACATGTTTCCATGACACTAAGTGACCTTAAATATACATTGACAAGTAGTGGCTTTATGGCGTTTTAGTCACGACCAGGTTTTTAGTCACGGTTTAAAGTTAGTTGACAGTTGTAAAATGACATCCAATCGTTAAAATAAATAAATGTAATAATGTAATTATTTTATTATCTCAATTTAAAAATACAAATTGTTTCTTAACGCCATATTTGAAAAGTTTATATGAACATTGTACCGACCTTTTAGTTTCGCCAGCAGTAAACAAGATTAAACTTAAGTTCACCGTGGACTGCCCATAAAACATTTTCTTCACTTTTACTGTGAAAAACTGTTGTTAGTCCATTTTTAAGGGAAATATTTTGATATACACATACAAATTTTACATTTTCACCGGCTCTCCAGTAATACAGATTCCCTAAATATAAATATTGTATTTAAATCATTTTAAAAAAATAATAAGTATTTGTCGTAGAAAACATAGAGTATTCAACTCGTTTATAAACTTTTCTCTACACTCATTTAATTAAACACTCGCTTGTAAGCTTGCTCGTGCCTAATTGAAATTCGTGACTAAAATGGCAATTTTATGTGGCATCTGACAGCTGTTAAATTTCGCCCACCGGTTAATTTAAGAAATAAAATGGGTGTTTAATAAATTATATAGGAGAAAGAACAATTTTAAATTGGCAATTTGGCAAATACAAATTTACATATCTGTGTCATAACTTTTATTTATAGACATAATGCCAATAATTTAAATATTATATTACAAAATGAAAGTTCTTTTTAAATTAAATATATAAATCACAAAAATAAAATACTAATTTACAGTGGCTGCTCGTGGTCAGTAAAAGTAAGGGGGCTTTTAAAAACTATTCTTAAAGTTTGTGGCATCTTAAAAAAATATTTTAAATAAATTTTATGCAAAACAGACTAAAAAAAACTAAAAATTGTTGTTGGATTATGCCAATTATTTAATGATTAACCCCCCAGACTTTTTTATATTTATGGTACAGAATCACTAAAAGCTGCCAAATTAAATCTTAACTGCACTACTACATCAAAATCAAGTAAAAACGTTCATATAATCTTTTCAAATATTGGCTTAAGAAACTATTTAATACTTTTGTATTGAGATAATAAAATAATTAGTTACTAACTTCAGCCTGAAACTAAAGCGCCATAAAGCCACAACCAATGTGTATTTAAAAGGCCACTTAGTGTCATGGAAAAATGTTTTAAAGGTGGGGATAGAAAAAGTAATTTTAGAATCATGTATAATTTTAATAATTATAGTAAAAATTTTGACCAAAAGGTTTTGATAGAAATTTGGTCAATAAAAAATAGGCTGATTAAGAATGAAAGAAGTACAATTATACTTTAGACCATTTCAATTGAACATAGAAAGCATCTTCTAATAATTATAAAGATTAAATAAAGTAATTAACTACTTAAACGGCTAGAAAAGTAGTGGTGTTAACTGGGTATATGCAGGATGATGATGATGATAATGATGATTCTTAATGTTAATGATTTTTCACTTTGGACTTGATTTTTTAAATGTTGGATAAATTTTAACTTTTATAATACCAAATTTCATTAAAAACGCAGTTGGTTGAAATGTTGGGGACCGTTTTTTATTTGTTATTGGCTTTATATTTGTTGCTTAAAGATTTTATTTAAGAAAATAACTTTTTTCAATATTAAAATTAAAAACGTCTGCCCATTTTTTAATAATACAGGGTGCACCAAGTATACTTTAGAGCTACAAGGTTGGTTTATTCAAATATAATTCAAAAATTGGAAAAAAATTAGCGGGTCTTAAATAATTTGAAAAAAAAACTCGAAATCTGTCAAAACTAGAAGTCTTTCTAAGTTCGTTCTTTTGAATTATAAAAAACATGTAAACCTACACATTTATCTACGTTTTCATCCAATTTGTGATTCTTTTACTAGACTTTGAGTTACCCCCACCATCTTTGTTTTTCCTATGGTATTAAAATTTTACATTGTTAGATAAACAACATAAGTTAGGCAACTATAGAAACAAAAAATGGCGATGGTAACTCAAAATATACATGGTAGCAAAAAAATTGTATAAAAATTAAGATTAATGTGTAATTTTTTACAAAATTCCCATGAATAATGTTATAAGAAATTTTGGTAATGAAAGATTTTTGTATTTTTTTAAATATTTTGAGAACCGCTGGCTTTTTTATAATTTATAAATGTTGTTTGATAGCAACTTTTTTCTGAATAAACCGATCTTCTAGAAATAAATAAAAAATACCTATATAAGGATACATTAATGCACCCTGTATAAATATACATTTGAATGTTATCACTATAACTGCAATGCTCTATTTTGCAACTTACTTTTTTTGGACTCTTTTAAATACTACTGTTGGACTTTTATAAATAAGTATAGTCCAATGCTAAACAAGTAGTTAAGGTATTTTTTTGTAGTCCATTCATTTAAAGTTATTAACTGTATGCGACAAAGTAAATGTTACGATTGTAACACGAGCTAGCATTGAACTTTGTACCAAGTTTCCCCCTCCAAAAATTATCCTATTAAAATGCATAATAGTTTACAAGTATACACAAAATTAACAAACCTGTTGTAGGCTTCTACACAAAGGAAACGTTGGAATCAAAAAACTAATAAAATTTCCATAATCTCTTACATAATAATAACTTGTTAATTTAGAAAACAAAACTTACTTTCTCCGTGGGACAATAAATTTTTCAACAAACTTCACACTTTCGCGTATTTCAGTGCCGTTTTTTCGGCGTTCTAACAATACCACGGTAAACTTGAGTACGTTAGTAGGAATGCCAGCGCGTGGAATCACTGAAAGTAAGAAATCATCGAGGTGCAGGGACACTGCCGACTTTTCAATGTCGTACGATGCTCGATGATAGCACCAAACTTTCTTCTTTTGTTTTCAGCGAATCGAGTAGGTGTGTGGGTCATTTCATACCAAATCGCGTTAGGAAGTTACTTAATATTTTATATTTACATTTAACACGAAAAACATAAAATTTCGTTATTTGTATAAATGTGACTGATTTTTTTTGAATATAATTATGACGCTATGAGCTGTTCCATCTTGTTTCGCGCCTACTAAAATCACAAAGTTAGGCAACCAACTGCACAGACTTTAACGACCTCCATTTTTATGTTTTTTTACAATTAATGTGCTTCGGGTTTGTGCTGTTTATACAGATTAATTATCGTTTTAAACGTTACAAAGGCACTTTTGAGCCTTAAAAGAGGCCTTAAAGTTCTTAGCGCAACCATTTTACTCAAATATCAATTTTAAGGTTAATTTGTGGGTATGGTAAATTAACCTTAAAATTTAAAACTATTACACTGTAGGTAAATTTTCAACTCTTGAAATATCACAGCTAAACGCTCGGACACGTAATAGTATATTATGTATCAAGTTTGATAAACGCCATTTTATACACGAATTTAATTTAGGCACGAGCGAGCTTGCGAGCGAGTGCATAATTTAATAAGTGTGTAGAAAAGTTTATAAACGAGGTGCATACTATACTTTTTCTACGACAAATACTTATTATTATCTTAAAATGATTTAATTCAAAAATTTGTATAGAGCGCCATCTATGAAACAATAGGGAAAGCTGTGTGTCACCGTCAAATGTCAAATTTTTGTATTTTATACACAGATTATAAATCTAAATGTATTTCTTGAAAATTGACAGTTTTTCACAGTGAAAGTAAAGAAAATGTTTTATGAGCACTTTACAGTGAAGTCCGTGCCCGAATTTAAGTTATAGTTTACTGTCGGTGAAATTAAAAGGTCAGTACAATGTTCATATAAACTTTTCAAATATTGGCGTTAAGAAACTATTTAATACTTTTGTATTTTTATATTGAGATAATAATTTTCACATTTAGTATTATTTTACAAGAAAGGCACTTTATTTTAACGATTTTATGACATTTGACAACTAACTTAAAACTAACTTCAGCCCGTGACTAAATTCCTGTTGCTAACTTCAGCCCGTGACTAAAGCGCCTAAAGACACAACTTGTCAATGTGTATTTAAAAGGTCACTTAGTGTCATGGAAACATGTACGATAAAGGGCGTTTGAAAGGTGGGAGTTGAAAAACATAATTTTTAGTCGTAGATTCCAAATCCGTGATCGGTTTAGCTGTATCAGGTCTAAAAAAGTTCCTATGCTTTTTATTTCAATAAACATAATATCCTCAATAATACCTACTCAATAAAAAAAAATTAGCAAAAAAACATTTTGAATTTCCTAAATTATCTATAAAAAACTTCAAGGGACCCCTGTTCCTTTTGATCAATTAACATCAAATTTTCTAATAATTTGGTTTTTTTTTAATTTGGAACTAATGTGTGGATCCAGCCAAATAAATTTTTTTCTAAATTTATACAGGGTGTTTAAATTTATACAGGGTGTTTTCAATATCTTTTAATTTTGACCTGATAAATCTAAACCAAGCACAGATTTGTAATCTACGACCAAAAATTAAGTTTACGTGTCCGAGCGTTTAGCTGTGATGTTTTCACCTTCCTACAGTGTTATTGGTCTGTATAAACAGCACAAACCCAACGCACAAGTATTGTAAAGAATATAAAAGTTGCCGCTGTTTAAGTCTGTGCAGTGGGTTGCATAGCGTGATTTTTAGTATGCGCGAAATAAGATAGAACAGACCTTGTTGTGTGGATTGTGGCTTAAGGGATTTTTAAATACACATTCACAAACTGTAACTGTATGCCGTCAAATGTTATACAATCTTTAAAATAAAGATACCATAGTCGCGACCAAATCTTTATGGGTGAAAGTCATCTATGCGATATAATGTCAGCATTACCAACTTTAAATTCTAAACTTACTGCCGTTAAATTTGCTTTTTTAAGACGTAATTCTGATGTGTTTTTTTATTCCTTTCCTTTTCCTGTTTTAAAAAGTTTTTTTAACAAAATTTTGAAAAAAAAACCAATTACTTGGTAATTTTTGTGTTTGCCAGTTGGTAAAAGCTTAAGGCTGGTGCGCACCGTTCAATATTATTGATGGGTTACCGTCCTTAAATTAACAAAATGTACACGGCGACTATATTTTTAAGTTTTCATGAATAATTTTAGTTTACCACCATGATTGGAAATTATTTCAATTTTTAATCGAAAGTCTAGTTCTATTTGAACTACACGAGGATCACTTTGTAAGGAAAATCGTATTTTCTGACGAGGAGCATTTTTGGCTAGTTACATATATGTAACTTTTATTTATTAATAACTCGCTCTCAAGCTTTGCTCGTGCCCGGCACTCGTCAGACGTTCCAACCTCACTTTCTATAGTCGCGGCCAAATCTGCATGGGTGAACAACATCAACGTCAGCGTTAAGGTCTATTCATACGTGCCCAGTCACAATCTAACGCTCGTGTATTGTTGACTGTTTATAGCGGTTGGGGCTGTTTATTCAGATGAAATTATAACGGCATTTATAATCTTCTACACTAAATAATTAGGAGTTTGTTACGGGCAAATTTTGAACTCAGAAATAAAGGTTTAGTTAGCCCAACTATTATTTGTTTCATTTAACTAAATCTGTTGTTTAAATAGAGCCAACCAAACATTTAGTTATTTTAACAACCGCATTTAGTTATACATGTATTTTACAACTATATAAATAATACATTTGGTTGAATTGACTCAATATAATTTGTTACCCTAACCCTAACGGCTTGCTACAATTTACCCATAGCTTTTGGCGCATTTATATACCTAAGTTAGGTAACCTAACAATAAAAATAAGATCTTGAGATATTTGAAGTGGAAACATTTTTTAAGCCATTTATTCGATTTTCTTATATTCAGTGGTATTATTTCAGAAAATTTAACCTTCACCTCGCTAGAAATAATGTTTTTAGTGCGTTCCACCAACTTAATGTAATTCAATTATTGACAGCTGTTTCCACCTATTTAAGGTCTCTTAAGAATCGAGCAACTTGTAGTGTCACACCAAAGCAAAGGACTACCTGAGCTTATATACACTTCATGTAAGTCAACAGAGGCGAGATTTAAGAACATCACGTGATCCACACCGCCTTTGCCGCGATCGGTACATACTATGCAACCAGGAATGCACGGCAAATTGTTTTATTCGTTTTAACAGAGAGCTTAAGGATGAAGTAACTCTTATTTAAAAAAAAAACATATTTAGTAAACTGAACCACACAGCGGGTTGGTTTTCTGGGTTAATTTAACCTAGTGATGTAGATAGGGTAAATACCCAGTGGGTAGGTAAATAAAATTTGGGTAAATACTGGGTAAATACCCAAATTTTATTTACCTACCCAAAACTGGGTATTTTTGATAAATGCGTTATTATTTATACTTTAAATAATATTAAACCTATTAAACCATATAAACATAAACGTACTAGAATTGTCTCTGAACGCACTTAATCGTGGAAAACCGCTTAATTGTTGAAATGCACGCATAGACCAGGGTCGATAATTTTTGAAACCAAAAAAAATAACAGTAGGATGGAAAAGGAGAAGAGTATAATAAAAATGAAAGGAAAAATAAATTACGGGCGATCTGACTTCGGGAAGTGGGAGGAGGGGTTTTAAGGGTAAAAAATGGTTTATCTCGATTTCCGGCAAAACTACAAGTCCTATGGAAAAAAGTTAAATGGCAAAGTTGTAGGTAATACAGGATCTACAACTTTTGTAATTACAATTTTTTTACATAACCATAAAATTTATATGAAAAATTCAAAAAACCAAGTTTTTGGTTTTTTATTTTTATCCGTTTTTATCTTTTTTTAAAAAAAAAATTTTCCACGAAATTCGGTGAAAACTTACCTTTTTATGTGTATATTTATTATTTCGCCTTATTTTGACTTAATATCAAAAAAGCACCCTAATTTTCAATCGAAAATTCTCGCGTCAAAATATCAGTTTTTTTCAAAAAGTCGGTGTGCTTTTTGTTTGTTGAAATCTCTACTTTCTGATGGTGTAAAAAAATATACATTACTATGGTAAATGTTCTCAGAAAATGCAAAAAATATTATAATGAATAACGAAAAAAACTCGAATTCGAAAATTTATTTTAATCATTATGTACAATTTCATAAAAAAAATGTGATTGTTGCAATTTTTTTTAGTTAAAAAGTTTATTTATTAAATTCTAATAACATTTATGTCAGAAAATCTTATAAAATATAAAAATTGAATTTAGATTCTTCTTTCACCTTGCATACATTTTTGTGAATAATTTGATACATATTTAAAAAAAAATATTGGCATTATAGATAAAACTAAGTTTTAAATAATATTATCTAAGATCTAAAGTAGGTACTACTACAGTATACTTCACTATATTGAATAAAACTATTTATTGATTTCAAGCTATTTTTATGCAAGATTTAAATCGAAATACCCCTATAAATACCCTATTTGGGTAAATACCCGGGTAAATACCCTATTTGGGTAAATACCCGGGTAAATACCTGGGTATTTTACATCACTAATTTAACCAATTTAAAACTATCTGGTTTAGTACCGTCAAACTAATCTTTGTTTATATTAACTTTCCCACAGTTGATTTAAATAAATATGGGTCAACTAAATTAATACAGTTAAATTAACCATTCATTTTTTTCTGTGAATAAATGTGGTTGGAGAGGAAGTTTATTACATCTTTATTACATATGTACATAACAAAAAAAGACTAAAATACTAAATAACCAGTCGTGTTTGTCGTCAGAGCGAACCAGGTCAGACTTGGAGCCTGATTATTTCCCCAAATTTATTATTAAGGGCGCAATGTCTTCGCGTTGCCAACAAGCCTTGTAACATTGTTTGCACAATCCAGGGGTAGAAAATTATAAACACAATGTATAAAATTATTCATAATAATCTGCAACAAATGATGCTTACGGACGAAATGTGAAAATTACAAAAAAAAGTCAAATACCTATATAAACAAACAAAAAATAATTATTAATAAATATTATATTAATTATTATTATCATATTTATATTAAAAAATCGGATACCTCAAATCATTGTGTAATTAAATGATTAAAGTTAAAAATACTACTTCGTAAAGAAAAGGTAATAGTATTTTTAGTTTAATTTCTTCTTACGGGTTTTACCAGTTACGTACTTTTATGCAATTTACGGATTTGCCGTATTTATTTTGTTGCCCAATTTCTGTACGCATAATCTAATTGCTCTAAAAATGTAGTTTATAAGATAACTTAAAAAATGCTGTTAAAATTATAAAATTAATAAAAATTAAAACTTTTTAAAAGATTGCCCACTTTAGATTTAAGCAATTTAAAAAATTATACGTACCAGCCTTGTTAGGTTGATTTCCTAATAGTACGAAAACATAAATATTATTTTTATAAATTTATAAAAAAAATATTAGTCGCGTAACCTGGTGCCCTAATATTTTTTCTGTGTAGTTTTCATGGATTTTCTTGGAACATTTAAAATGGAAAGCTTGTAAAGAAAAAAACAGTTTATATTTTTAAAAGGTTTATTATTATTTATCCCATACTCGTTTCATCTCCTGATCTACCATATGCTAAGAACATAATTTTCTTTGCAAAATATCCAACAATATATTTTAAAAGTCCAAACCAGTCAATATGTGGCTAAAAATTGTACATTTATTTATTTAAGTGTGGCAAGCGTTTAGACACAGTTGACATTTTCATTGTTTTTAATAAATTTTATTTTAAAGTGAAAACAGGTTAGCGAACCTTGTAATTATTTCTTGACACTTAAGTTACATTAAATAGGAGAAATTATTGATTAATATACGCTAGTAAAAAAACAAATAAAATCATTTATAATTGTTAAATTAATTATTCAAAAATTAAATTTCATTCATTGTTTAGTAACTTTTAAACCAAATAATCTTTTATTCAATTTATATACTGTATACTATACATTGTGTAGTATACATATTTTTCTAATGGTAAACAATATATTTTTCAATGTAAGTACAAATTTATTTATTGTCGACTCTTTATATAATTACCTCATAATCAAAATCCTGATGTGAACAGCTTGGAGCAGGAGGCATGGGAGAATAATAGGTTTCATCCCCTCCAACAACTGTGGAAAATATTGGCTTTTTCTTTCTTCGTCTCCTTCTTTTATCCTTTTTTGGCTAAAATTTTGGATAAGGATTTTAAATGATATATATTTAGTTTTAAATACGAAATAAAATATTAGTTAATTAAAGATAAATTACATGGTTAGTAATAAGTATAAAATATAAAAAATATATACAATAGACTAAAAATAATAATTGTTTTAATGTGATGCTGATTTGTTTCCTGATGATGATGTAAATAGGGATGTTATAAGGGAGAAAACTGCTTTAAATATTTGAAACTTGGAGCCACCCTTAAAATATAAAAAGAAATGAGTTGTATTTGCATTATCAATTACTATTTACTCCATTGTTTCCTCCTCCTCCACCACCACCACTGCTATTGCTGCTTCCTCCACTTATTCCTGAACTGCTATTGCTTAAGCCTCCACTTCCTGCGAAAACTCCCTGAAGAAGACCTCCAAGAAATCCACCGGAATCCAGACCACCTGCTTGAGGTGAATCTGCATCTTCAGAGGGTGGCTGATAAAAAATAAATATTTAAAATATTGTTAATATAAAGAAACACGGCATAACTTTTTATTTGTTTTGCTTAGAGTTTTGTTTTTGGAATAGTCGAATTATTTTTAAAATGTTTTTGAAATTTTACTTACTACTGGTTATACAATCCTACCGTCCTGATTAAGAAAATAGGTACCTGCCTATCCATATTTTTATGTAAATTGAGTTTTTTATATCTTTTAATTGGTCTTAAAACTATTGTCCAAATATTTATAAAAGTAGTACATTATCTAACAGGCCGAGAAAGCGCTTCTTTATAGCCGATCTCAGTGTTCACTGCCGAGGCTGCAGATATAAGCGAGGAAGTTAATATACTTCCTCCGCCGTGTTGTATATACCATTTTTTAACGTTTAATAATTTTGTACGTACACTACAATGATGAAAAAACTCGATGTTATTCGCGCCTCTGCAGAGCCTAACAGAGTTGTGCCCTATTTCAATACTACAGCTGCTGCAGCTGAGCTGCATGGATACCTTAATTTTTAAACATTTTTTTTACTATCCAATATGTTGGTGCACTTGTTAAAGCAACGTTGCAATGTTTCAACAGTATCGCGTGTAACCAATGAAAATTTAGACTGATGGAAGCAGGTTTGATTTAGTCCAAAAACGGCTTTTTATATAAAAAATTACAGAGATTATCTGAACAGCCTTTGGTTTTGTTTCTCGGTTAGACTTAAATTGTATATCTTCTTCAGTACAGCAGAATTGTTTTATTATATACCTGGAAATGATCCTTAAAATTTACCAGTTTGATTTTTACAAAATGGAAGGAAAAAATAAGCATTCAGAACAAAAAATGATGTATGTCATCCTTAATTGTCTAGTATATAGACTCATTAAGATCAACGTTTAAAATGACAATATTAAATGATAAGAATATTAAAAAAAAAACACTTTTAAAAAAATTACTGCCAATTACGAATTGCGAATATTGTTCTTATTGGTCCATTTGATTTGACGGGAAAAGATTTAAAATCTAGTAGGCGGGAATCTTGCGGAAGTTCTAAATTTTTGCGAAAATTGCCCGAATTTGGCTTAAAATTCTTCATACATAATAATAATAAAATACAAAATTAAATACTTCACATGTTAGGTTACCCACGTAAAAATGTAAGATATCGCCTAGTAAGAAATTAAAGTCCCTAAAATAGACGTAATTCGTAAAGCTCAATTTGCATTCACACACAAGGTTTAATCTGCAATTAATAATTGCCAATTATATAAGTGTAAATTTAACTAAAAAGTTTGTATTTTCTAAATTAATAAAATAATCTACATATTTCAAGAATTTGTTTACGCGTACAATTTATGTTTGAATGCAGCTGGTAACCATACTTTTTTGTTTGCAATATGTACACAGGATGTTTACCAAACTATTTGTATTTTGTGCATTTTGTGCAATTTGGTGCAATTTCTTCATAATAAATATTTACCGGACCACTCAAGGACGGAAGAAGGTTTCCAACCAATCTCCCAGTGAAAAGCCCCACGCCTTTCTAAAAATGTAAAAATAAATGTTAATTGAATTAATGTCGCAATCAAATAAATATAAAAATTACAAGAAAAAATTATAACTGTAAAAAGGATTAAAATAAAATTAAACTTGTTTTATTTCATTATAATTTTTAATGGGGAAAAACCATAACAAACTGATAATAAAACAAATAAAATATTTAATAAATAAAAAATTTAATGTACAACAAAACAAATTACCAGGTAAAATTTTCGACGAAGCATGTTTTTCCTCATTAATTAATTATGGTAACTTCCTGTCAACTTGGATATTGTGTATTTGTCGATTTCCGCGCGTATTATGCATTTCTCGATAAAAAGATTTCTGTAGAAAATTGAAAAAAATACTTATTGCTAATAATTGGCAAAAAGTGCCGAACGTTTCTTTAAATTTAAGGCAATATTGTGAAAAAAATATTTATTCCTTATAATAATTAAAAAGTGTGAAATTTTTTTTTTCAATTTAAAACGTGATCTAAAGTCGTAAAATAATAATTTATACAAAAACAGTTGGGAATTGGGCCTCTACAACTTTGCCACTAATTTTTACTAAAAATTGTCCATAGGTTAAAAATACTGCGCTACTTTCCTAATTTTCCACATTTTTTTACTTTATAATTAGCAATACATATTTTTAAATAATATTAATATTGACTACACTTTTAAATATTAAACCAGACATTTTTAAAATGGGTCCTGTGAACCTAATAACAATAAAATAATTATTGACGTACAAACATACCATCATTTAGAAACATTTTTTAGTTAGAGTTCATAACTAAGTCTTAACCAAAATTAGAACAACAAATGACCCATGATCTATTCTTACAAGATATCTTTTGTAAATTTGGTTCTTCAAAAGGAGGCAGTTTTTACAAAAGTATCTTCAACGGCAATAAACATTTTCACTTAAGTGTTTACTTGAACAATTAAAATTGATCCATTTGAAGCAATAATGTTAATGAAGACGAACAAACCAATTAATTTATTGTGTAAATATTTAAGATGAAAAAAATGGGAAGTTAGGGCCACAAAAAGATAAAGTAAAGTTACATATATGCGATTATTATTTTGAGTTATATTTAAAGGTACGCATGTAAAAATCCAGTAAATTTATAATAATTTCAAAATGACATCTATTTAATTTTAAAATTTTTGAAAACGTTTTTAGAGCATTTATATATACCAAGCTAACATTTAAAAAATGTTATGTAGGAATTATTAAAGAGGAAGGTAATAAAAATCATGCCATAATAAAAAAAACATTAAAACTAATTAGAGGTTAAAATTGGAGACAATAACATCTGTCCTCCCAAAATACTCTTTCATGAGGAGAGGCAATTTATTGTATTTTGTTTAGTTTTTTCTGTCATAGAAATAAAGTATGTTTTGTTGTTGATTTTAATAAAATGTGTGATTTTCCAAAAAAATCAAATGTGGTTTTATCCAAGAACCGGAAAAACAAAAAAAAATTATTTAGTATTTTGGTTTTTCTACTCTCTTAAAATGAATTAGTCAAAAATATCTAATTATAAGTCATAATTGACTAATTGTCATAGCGAAAAAGCATTCACTAATAATTAGTCAAATTCTTCTGAATGAAATAGTCAAATTAGTAGATTTAAATTTAAAAAAGTTTTGACCCAGCCGGGGATTGAACTCAGGTCTGTCGCTTGTCAAGCTGTTGTCATAACGAATGTGGCTATCAGTCACAATTATAAAAATCAATTTTATTTGTCAATAAATATTGTTCATAATATTTTAAAGTTGAATATATTATTTGTGTTGCTGTTTTGAGATAAACTTTTTGCATCTTTGTATGTTTTTATGGGCCATTTAACCATGGAGCCTATATGCATTTAATTCAAATAATACTTTCTTGTTGGCCGCAAATGATGTAAGAAATTTGTTACTTTTAACTCTCAGAAATAGTTAAAGATGGAGACTAACTTTAACTATTTACGTAGTAAAAAATAACTATTTAAAAGTGAAAACGACTATTTTATTAGTAAAAAATGCTGGTACTAATTCAAATAGTAGAATTTTGACTATTTCATTTTAAGTAAGTAAATTTAAAGAGCTATATAAAATAAACTGCTCGTCATAAATATCGACGCACCTATAGTGAAAACTATAGTTTTCACAAAATCACGAGCGATTACCTAACTGCCCTGTGAATGGGGATTTGGAATTTTGGAAAAAAATATCTCTTTTTTAAACACCCTGTAGTATAATGCTATGTGCACAATATCGTATTCTCAAAATTAGACGTAGGTCAAAAAATCCACTATTGCTCATTTTTTGGACTAAACTGGGAAATAATGACAATTTTCGATAAATTGGCATATAATATCGTAGTAAGCCGCGATATTCACAAAATCTCGAAAACGTTTCGAGGGATTACCTTACTAATATTAGGGAGGGGTATTACGACTATCAAACTCAACTGCCTCATGAATGGGAATAACTTGAAATTTCGGAAAAAATACATCTCTTCGTTTAACACCCTGTAGTATAATGCTATGTACAAAATATAGTATTCCCAAAATTAGACATAAGAGTCAAATTATCAGCTATTAAGAATTTCCAAAGATTTTCAAAATAGATTCAGTAAACTTCCAATAACGAGCTTTCAAATATTTTCCAAAAAACTAGGTGCGTCGATTTTTATGACGAGCAGTTTAGTTCATATTTACTTTGTAATTAATATATTATATATGATTATTTTTTAAAAGGAACTACGCCAAAAATTGACGTTCTTAAACTATAAAATACTAATTATTAATACTTACAGCTCCACCTGGGGGGTTTTGGGCACTTCCTTTTAGTACAGCTCCCACTAAACCACCAAGAAATCCTGCTATATCAGATCCCCCTCCTCCATCTTCACCACCCTAATTTTATAAAATTTGATTAATAAAATGTGAAAATTATTATTAATTAAATATATAAATATATGTATTTATCACCTAATAAAAATTTATTTAAAGTATTTTGTTACATGCTTGCAAAACAAATTAATACATTTAATAATGTAACAAATAATTACATATATAAATAAAAATTTCACCATACCTTCTAATATTAAAAAACGACCTAATATTGCAATGTTACATCAATATTATCATTAAAGGGTTATATAACATGCCAAAATAAATTATTTATTATAGGTAACATTAAAATGATCAGTTTTGTCGATGATATTTTAGGTTACATAACATTAAAATAAATGTTCTTGCTACATTTAATTCTTACCCCGAAAAATCCCATTAGAAGTTCAGTGAGGCCACTAAAATCGTAGGATCCATCTGTGTTTTGCTAAAAAAAATTAAAGATAATGTAATACTAACAATTAGTGTCAATTCACTTACAGTACTTAAACTTCCTAGTAAACTCGTTATAGCTTCTAAATCTATGCTACCGTCGGGCTAAAAATATTTTTAAATTAAAAAGTATTCTTATATTAAAAAAAAACTCTTACTTTACTTAAACTTCCCAATAAAGATCCCAACAATCCAGTAACCATATTTCCTTCTTCCTCACTACTATCATCTACCTGTTCCTCCTTTTCTAAATCTTTATTATCACCTTCCTTACTTTTATTTTCGTCTTCCTTTGTACCATTATCAACATCATTATTATCGTCGTCATCTTTATTGTCTTGGACTTTTTGCCTAGTAACTCTGCTTGTATCGTTTAAAAAAGTGGAGTTTGTTTCTTCGATTTTAAAATTGTTTGATAATGTTAAGTTTTTGTGAGTTTGATTTTGTAATGGTATAATGGTTATATTTATAGATGCGGGTGTGTTTTGAATGTCGGAAGAAGAAAGAGTTGTAAAATTAGATTCTATTGAGTTATCCTAAAGAATGGAAATGATTTATATACACTTCATCTGTACATAGAAATACAACAAATAAAATATTTCGTACTGGAAAATGTCATGAGTTTCTTTTATATCTAACTTTTCAGAAGGACAAAATCATGTTTTAATACATACGACATGCAGTATAAAAGACGATTTCTAAATTACAAAAGTTTGATGTTAAATAAAAGTTTAATAAACTAAAAACCCTAATTGATAAGCTTTTTGTTCGAAGTTTGTTATGTTTTTGCTTATTGCTTTTAAGTTTATTATTTATTTTAGGTAGATGAACCTTTAAATCAATAGCAAAGTTATCTTGGTCTTTAAAAAAAGTAATCACGACCAAAATAGGACAGTGTATTTAAATATAAAAATTGTACTTTTGTATAAACCCATTAAGGCATTTATTAAATGTAAACCACAACCGACTTTTACTTGATTCGTTGAACCCTTTAGATCCTGTTATGATATCGTAAAGCTTTTTCTCGATAAAAACTAAAAGTAAAGGTACTTTGAAGGTCTTATAGTTCGCATGCGAATGCAATAAGTTGCAAAAAACTATTGAAACAAAGACTAATTGTTACAGTCATGGTCGGTTAAAATTTAAATATTAATATAATAGATATTATATTAGAAATTACGGTGGCCGTTTATTAAACCTAATTGCTTCGTAATCGTTAATAATACACTGGTTTTGTGGATTTTTATGGAAATTCAAGTTTCCCATTGACTCATTTAATGAGCAAACTAAGACACTAATTACTATGCTACATTGAAAGGATACTTGGAAAAATATAAACGGAAATTAACTATTTCTATCGGTGTATTAGGACATAGGAACTTTAACTAAAATTACTGAAACTTACGGACTACCTTTAATTGCATCTTAAGTTTGTAACCAATAGATTAATTAGACCGGTAATGTGGTTTTTGTTTTTTAGAATTTAATATATGGGCTTATATAAATTTTTTACTACCAATAGTATGCAAATAATAGTGATTAAATACAGGGGTTTTCGCGTATTTATAAAAAACATTTTAAAACCAAAGGGTTATAAATAATTCAATGTAATGTTTGAAACATAAAAAATTAGGAAATTAGTAGAACATTTCAAAATTTTTACAAAACTCTTCATTTACAACGCATATACAATAAGATGACCTTCAATAATCAATGATATCCGAAACCATTAAAAGGCATTAAAAAGCCGAAGGTAAGTCAGTCACTTATTGCAAAATTCAGGATACCGTAATATTTAAATGAATTTTTCTTATTATTTACACAGTTAATTGGTTAGTATAATTATTTTTTAATAGAATTAATTTGCGTTATGTAAGATGAAAAAAATGATAGCAAACTTCCTGGGTACTTACTCTAAAGGCAGAGTTAAAAATTTGTAAACCTTCGTCCGCACCCTATAAATAAAGATAATATAATTATTTTGATAAAAAAATATTTTGCCTTTTTTTCATAAAATCTGACAAGTACAAATTTTATTAAAGCCCTACTATGGAGAAAGGAAGTAACTGCTAAACAAGAAGTTTGTAGGAAATTGGCACAAACTACAATTTTATAAAAAGCAGTATGTATTTAATTGATTTTTTTAACTTTAAGAGAGAGTTTACTTTATTTATGTGCTGAATTCTGATACAAAACGTCCATAGCTTTACCGTAGCACAAGAAAAAAAGAGCTAATGATACTTCGTCTTTAGTCTTTGCCATTCGCTCTTTTCTTGAACTAAACTGCGCACCACTCAATGTGTCTCGACCAAAAAGTTCGTTCTTTTTCAGAACGACATAACTTTTTTGTTTCTTGAACGATTTTATTTTGGTCTGTGATGTCTCCTAACCCCATCCTCTGGCTTTGAAATAATGAAGTATTATGTCTTACCTTGAAAAGTTTTCAAATTTTTCGAATTGGAATCGTAACAACGAAAATATGATTTTTTTTCAAAAGAGTACATTTAAGGCTTTTTTGTAGGAAATTTAACAGCCGGGAATTGTTTTCGAATTTTGATTCTTAGTGATTTTGGTTTATTCTGAAACTTAAATTTGACAACTGATTTACAATCAGGTCAAAATTATAGAGAAATACTGTCACAAACGTAAATATCGGTTCAGGATTAGTTTTCGCAAATTTTCACCAAAATATCATTTTGAAAAAGTGGTCTTTGCTTAGGCCCCTCTGAAAACAATGGAAGTTTGTTGCTTTTCGCTTGTTCAGAATTATTCAAGGAACAATCTTTCACCATCTTATCTCCTTGTTCTTAAAAAGACTGAGTGTATTGCCTACCAAAAAGCCTAAAATGTACTCTTTCTAAAAAAAAATCATATTTTCTTTGCCAAGATTCCAATACGAAAAAATTGGAAACCTTTTCAAGGTAAGACATAATACTTCATTATTTCAAAGTAAAAACGAAAAAAAAATATTTTTTTACAAACGGGGCTTGGATGAAGTTATTGAAATTTTTAACCTTTTTACATATCACCCTGTACGAAATTTACTTGAAGAACTGTGAGCTTCATATCTATAGCATGGATTGCCAGAGGATGGCGCTAGCAGAAATCACACTAAAATAAAATCGTTCAAGAAACAAAAAAGTTATGTCGTTTTAAAAAAGAAACGATCTTTTTGGTCGCGACACATTGAGTGGTGCGCAGTTTATTTGGATATAAAGATATAAAAGATTCACAATAACTGATGGACCCTTGAATGGAATCAATTTTATATAATTTTTATGCAAATACGCAGAAGTTCGACTTCCTGATACTGAACATCAGCGGTTCTGCTTAACTAACAATTCCAAGTGTTATATGCTTCCTGTAAATACTATTGGAGGAATGCCCAAATGCAAAATGATATACTGGGCATTGCTTTCGCCGTTGTTGCGCAACACTCTTAGCTGATTCAGGGGCAGATATTACATTACTCAAGAGACATGGGGGTTGGCGTTCGAGTTCTGTTTCGGAAAGTAACATAGGAAATTCTATTAAAGGTAAGAACGAAGTTTCAAGAAACATTTTCGGAAATAAAGAAACTGTATTAAAAAAACAAAACTTTGTAAAATAAAATGAAAAAAAGCGACCTAAGGTGGCATCAACCACCGATTCCACTTCCATTAAAGTTAATCCAAAAGGAAATCTGCACACATAAAATGTTTAGTTTAGTAACTTAAATAATTGTGTTTTTAATGTTTAAGTACCACAAACTATATTATTTAGACTGTTTTTTGGACATTTTATTAGTATACGAGGGGTGTTCAGAAAATAACGGGAATTGTTAAATTTCGCGGGTTCGGAGGGTCCGGTTATCATAAAATTTTCTTTATTATGTTGGTATACATGCCCCCAAAGTATTATAAAAAGTTTAGCTGTTTACATTGCTTACTTTGTCTGTGGCAGCCGCTAAGATTAGGCGTGTTTTATGAGCTCGGCGATTTTTCGTTCGTTAAAAGAAATGGATCAAAGAATTTGTACCCAATTTTGCTTAAAAAATGAAATAAATTCTGTGAAATGTTAACAAAGGTCTAGAGTGAGTCTGCTATAAGTAAAACAAGGGTTTACAAGTGGTATAAGAGTTTCCAAGATGGCCGTGAAGACGTTGAAGATGACGAACGCCCCGAACGCACACGCACATTAACAACCGATAAAAACATGGAAAAAGTAAAAGAAATGGTTATAAACCATCAGAGAATTCGCTGATGATGTTGGTATATCGATTAGCTCATCCCATGAAATTTTTTCGAATGTTTTGATTGGTTCAAAAAATTGTTAAATTTTGGCCAAAAACAATACTGTAATGATGCCCCAGCAACCATATTCGCCAGACATGCCTCTGTCTGACTTTTTTCTATTCCCAAAAATAAAGAGAACCTTAAAGGGCCGTCGTTTTGTAAGCATAGATGACATTAAAAGCGCATCGCTGAAAGAACTAAAGGCTATCCCAACGATCGAGTTTTAGAAGTGTTTCGAGTATGGCACATGTGCATAATATCCAATGGGGACTATTTTGAAGGCGACAACATTAATGTAGACGAATAAATAAATATTTGTTTCAAAAACCGAAAATTTCCGATATTTTCTGAACACATCTCGTATTATGTATAACGATAGTTTTAAGTAAGCTATAACACAGAAGTTGGAAATTTTCGAGTTTAAATTTTTATCATCACTACATTTGATTTTGAATTACCTAATTACAGTTTACCACTTAGTTTTTTATTTAAAAAGTGCGTCCATACTATGTCGAATCGATATCCAATTAAAATCTAATCAAAATCAAATAGAGATTGAATCAAATTATGTCGTTCATCCAAATTTTTAAGTTTATCAATGTTTGGTTATGTTCCAGTTAGTCTATATGACAGTTAAATTCCATTTCGATTGATGTGAGAACATTGGTATCCATGTAAATTATCTTCCAGATACCTAACTAACTGCAACTTTAACCAGTCATTGATAAACCGGCCCTTAGTCGATAACATTTGTCATAAATTGGATGAAGCAGATGCCTTATAATGCTGGACCTAAAAACGATCAGTATGGCCTACACTAAGAAACCCTTATTTTATATATATATATATATAAATATATATATATATATATATATATTATAGTATATTATTATATGATAAAATGTTAATATTTCCCTAAAGTTTTTTAAACACTTCTTTATCATATATTTTGTCTTTATCCAAACTTTATTAGGTATTTTAAATTTCAAATTTACTTACCTCCTTTAGAAAATATGCGGTATCAGTCAAACTTTCAAAAAAATCATGTGGGGCGGATTTTCCTTCACTGGTACCGTTAACAGTAAGATTATGTTTCTTAAAAACGATTTCTTCCATACTGTTAATCCTGTTATTATTTGTTGAGTATTGAAACTTGGGCAAATCTCCAAATTTAGGCAGATAATTTTCAAAATCCTAAAAATAAGTTAATTTTACCTTTTTAAAAAATGTAAATATGAGATTTACGTCAAAATGATGCCCTTCGGCTATTTTTTGTATCCAATTCAGCGGTAATCCACAAACCAAAATTAAATTAAGATATAAAATTAAAAATGTATAACACGACATTATGTTATAGTTCGTCAGCACCTTAATAGAACTGCCTTAACGTTTTTGCTAAAATTTAACTGTTTTTAAACAAAACATGTTTACTTGTTAGTGCCTATGACAAAACTGACCACTTTTTGATAAACCAACGACATTTTTTACGATTGTGTCACATAAAATAAATAATATATATTTATAATAATTTCCTTTCTTGTAAACTACTCTTTATCAATAGCCGATCAGTGTATTACTTCATGTAAAACAATACACAATTATTTGTTTTGATTTTTTTGCACGATTGTAGCATTGACGAGTAATAATATGTTATTCGGTACTTTATTTGTAATTTAGAATTGGAAAGTTATTGTAAAACTAACTTAAACCAAAATTAATTGTTTGGTAATATCTTTATAAGCATGGATATCACTTTTATTTACATGGTTTGTTCTATATAATTTAATTTAACACTAACAATAAAAGTAAAGTATATGATTAAAACTTGTTGCATAATTTGCATAATTTGATTAACATGCTAAAATATAATTATGGACCTTTAAATATTATGTACATTATTAATTAATTAGGTTTTGTTTTCCTTGCATTATGTTCAGAAGTTGAAAATTAATAAACACTTAAGGAGGTTCGGGCAAGATATTAGTTCCTATGAAAAAAGTTTTAGAAAGATTGAGCGTCTGGTTTCCCACTAAAAAATTATTAAAGTTTCTAAGACTACATGGACTGTTCGTTTTAATATTGCTTAACTTATTATTATTATTATTAACGATAATGTTAACTGTATCCAACAAAAAATATCAATCTGTCATTCTTCAAAAATTATTGTTATATTCAAAAATCTGAATACGTGTTTCAATATTGTTGTTTGCATTAAGTAACAATTTTCACTTTATAAGAAGATTAAAACAAAATTGGAATCCAAACTACCCAATTCTGCACTTAACTTATTTTTATGCTAAAATTCACTTGTACCCTTTTGCTTCTCACCCCTTAAATATTAATTTATTTTTTAATAATTTTTTTATTAATTAGACAATCCTTCCATCTTGTATGGTTTTTCTTCTTTTCGTTTATTGCTCTTCTCTTTAGACTTTCGCTGCATTCAACATACTTCATGTTTTCTGTTGCTTTATTTTTTGTTTCAATATTTTTTTATTGTAGTGGACTTCATTCGTTTTCACAACTTATTTTTAGACTTTAAATAACATTGCATATAGAACTGTCACTGCCACTGTCAATGTCGCGTTTAAATCCTATTTTTTAAGTTTTTTAATTTACGTTTTTGTGTTAGAATGCATATGTATATAGTGCCTTTTGTATTAAAATAAAAAAACAATTATAAAATCAGTTGGTTTTTAAATAAAATGTAATAAAATGGCAAAATAAAAGTTGATACCTATCGCTATTTATGCATTTCAAAGTTATTAAGCTTTTTATTTTTAAGTGAGAACATCCTTAAATTAGGTACGTACTATGCTTCACACCTCAAAGTCCCACCACGTGACCACGTACGGAACGCAGTCTTTTGAAAATTTGGCATTTAAGGCTTTTCAGGTTATGTATCTGTCAAAGTATAGTCAATGAAAGAAATAATATTTATAGTGTTACCGCTTATGTTTAAGCGTTAAAAGTTAATAAATCTTTATAGTATCACAATAACAATAGTTGGTTTAAGAATTTAGGAATATAAAAACTGCATTTAATGAAATTCCACACTTTAAGCTAGATAAGAAAAACTACCACATTTTTAAATACCATATTATATAGTTTTTTAAAAAATCCAAAATACTTATTTATTTTTGTCAAAACAAATTTTTCTAACCTTAAAATTACAAAATTAGATGATATTTTTGTTATAATATATTAACCTACCTTTAAAACAGATATTCTTATTCCATAATAGAGAAGCTAGATTTTTTTTAATAAATGCTGTTTAGTTAAAATTATTTTATGGAGTAAACCAGATATTTGGACCAAATGCACAAAAATATTACTTATTTGGCACCATACACTTTAGAATTTCATTAAATGCAGTATTTATATTCTTAAACCATCCATTGTTATTGTAATGTTATAAAGATTTATAATTTATATTTTAACGCCTAAACATAATATTATTTCTTTAGTTGACTATACTTTGACAGATACATAACCTGAAAAGCCTTAAATGTCAATTTTTCAAAAGACTGCGTTCCGTACGTGGTCACGTGGTGGGACTTTGAGGTGTGGAGCATAGTACTTTAGGAAAATCAGTACTGGAAATTGTATACAATTGTATTTAACAAGATTTAATAAATTTTAAGTCACCGGAATTAAAAAGATCGATAGTTAAGTGGTGAACAGTGGGTAAAACCCATCTAGAGTTATAAAGAACCTAAAATAGAAATATAATAAAATGAATACTATTAATTAGCGTGGTCCACCATATTTTAATAGGTTTACAATGCCGCACAATGATTTAAAAAACGTAACATCATTGCAAATTTTTAACAAAAAACTATATATTATTCACCTTCAATGAGTACCTACATTAAAATTTGCATATTTTGAAACAAATTTGCTAAAATATTGCACTTATTAACCATCAGGTTTTGAAATACAGTTAAAGTGGTGTTATTAAAAACGTAAGACAGGTTAAAAGTCATTAAGGAAGGCCTATTTATTACGCAGTTTTTGTGCAGTTATATAACAAATATTACACATAGAAAAATGTCAATTACATTATTATCTTGCACTCAAATTTGCATACCTATTGTAAATGTTTTTAAATTGTTAAAATAATAGTAATTGTATTTGGCATAGTTTATTTATTAAGACCTACTCATTGTAAAAACATATCTGGATTATTACATCTAAACATTTTCAAGTTAAAAATATCTAATATTATTTTAGAACATTTAAATTAAGATCTTTAGACATAAAAAATACATGTATTATATTGTATAATTTTCAGAATATAAGACGAAATTTTCGTTAAACTGACAGATAGACTTTATTATTTATTATTTGCATTCAAATGTTCAAGTGCGGTTTTTGGGTATGGAGCATAGTACATTAGGTACCAAAACTAAAACTAAAAAAATAAAATTTTAGATACCTATTTATTATTTCTATTATTTTTTATAATTGAACGAAAGACATTGAAAAGATAATATTAATAGGTTACGCAATACTTTTGTTTTAGGCTTATGATTTTCTTATGTTGATTATAAACAAATGATATAGTTTTAATTTAATAGCTTATTCGAAAAAATACTTTTTTCACTCCTATTACAGAATATGACCATTTTAATATCACTTTTTAATGTGGAATTGCCTACATTCTATAATGTCACAGCATATTCATTATATAACCGTTTTTAGTGTGAGAATAATTTGGACCAATCGGGTTGGGTTAGTCCAAAATCATTATAATCGCCTGTCATATGAAATATAACATCTGTTAAACAGGTTTAACCTTACTTATTTATTTATAGACGAGAATGCACTATGTTCATTTCTACACTGTTCAAAATTTCATGACCATTTTAACCCAAATTAACACCATATATGGTCTATATCGATACAAACCAAAATGGTGTTAAATAGGGTTCGTTGTTCCGGTGTAAATTCAAATACTAAAATAATGTTAATTTAACTTTCACACAGTATTAAAATAAATTGTACCTGGTGTAAATTAAACTCCTTTTCAGTGTTAAATATTATGTGTTTGTGGTCAAATTAAATCATACTACACAGAAAAAAGGAAAAAAACGAAACAGGAAGTTCCTTACGCATTACTAGTATATTACCAGTGGTATTATTCCAGTTCGTTCCACTAACTTAAAATACTTCAAGTATTGACAGCTGTTTCCACCTATTTAAGGTCTAGTATCGAACAACTTGTAGTGTCACACCAAAGCAAAGGACTACCTGAGCTTATATATTCTTCATGTAAGTCAACAAATACGAGATTTAAGAACATCACGTGATCCATAAAAAATTAAATACTTATGGGTCAACTAAATTAATATAGTTAAATGAACTATTCCTTTTTTTCTGTGTAGGTGCACTTCTCAAATATTTTTAGATAAACACCGTTTTGGTGTTCATTTTCAACCATAATTCATGGACCATGAATCATGGTGTTATATTAACACCACCTGGTGTTGGATCTTTACACCACAGATATTTTAAACAGTGTAAGGCTTACGACCACTTAACTGTGAAACATCTGCATTCTGGACAAGAATGTCCAAGAGACACCCTTCCAGGTATAGTGCCTGATTAGATTATACGGAGTCATAACTTTATTACTCCTTATTATGTATGGATAAATGGATACTCAAATACCTCGTCTAATATAGCTATATTCGCAGATGGATCCAAAACCAACTCAGGCAAGGCTCTGGAGCGGGAGTATATTGTCAAAATCCATCCATAAGTCTTAGAATATTATGGGGTACCTTATACGACCAAATTCCAGTGTGAGGTCATGGCTATATAAAAAAAGGACAAACAATAAGAATACTCTCAGACAAAGGGCATCCTTACTGGCCTTGAGCCGCAATATGGTTGACTCTAAAGCTCTAAAGATAACAATAAACTTGGTCCTTAAACTTGTAAGGATTTAAGAACACAATGGTAATAAAGAAAATAAAAGGGCTGATGAATTTGCAAAACAGATACTTTTAAAAGTAACTTAGATACCTTAACTTAGATACGTTTCAGTGTAACTTAGATACTTTCTTAGAGAAAATTGGGGGAATTCCAAAATGATTCAAAGAAATTAAAAAGGAAAAACAAACCTACAACTTGTTAAATTTTCATAATTTTGTAGTTTTTATTCATCCTTAAAATTAACTTAGTTACTCAAGAGTATCTTAGTTACTCAAAAGTATCTTAGATACTTTCCAAAGTATCTTGTAACTAAAGATGCTTTTAATTCCAAGTATCTAGATACCCAGGGTAACTAAGTTATTTTGTTTAAAGTATCTTAGAAAAGTAACTAGATACTTTTTAGAAGTAGCTCTGACACAGTTAACAGCTATCCCGTCAAAACCTTTCTGACCTTGTCGGAATCATAACGGAGCACTGTTACAGTAGACATTCCTCTCTGCAGAGCCTGTAACTGGGGAAAAGAGAGCGTGGTATACATTGCTTGTAAATGTCCTGATCTTCTCGAATCCAGAAAATCCACCATAGGGGAATAATAGGTTGATGCAACCAACATTACCTCCATTTCCCCTGAAGTCTTTCTGGATATCTTTCAGAAACTCGGATCTAGGAAAAATGGATCTCGGAGGAAGAACAAGAAGTAAAAGTTCATTTATTTGTTTTTTATAAGTATTTTTAATAATCCTATCACCTTCCGCTCATGTGACAAACTTTTTACTTTAGCGGAATTTTCTGGATTCCAAACTTGTTATAGAATATACTTTTCTTAAAAAATACGCCTTAAAGGTTAAAGGCTTTACATAAATCATAATAATAGTTTAAATATACATTCGTATTATTTGTTAAACGCATGAATAATCATAAAATAAAATGAAATATCAAGTCTACCACATTGAACAATAAACTAACATATTGTTATATTAACTTTCAATTAAGTCGGTTAACATTTCAATAATTTATGTTTTATTAAGTGTAATAAATATGTGGTTAGAATAACTGTATAATTATGTTATTTGTAATTCAAGTGTAAAACAATACCACTAAGGCAGTATCTAATTAACTATTTTAATATGCACATATTTTTAAAATTTGTTTTAACTCTTTTTGTTTGAATTTATTCCCCATGCATAATACTAAATTACTAAAGATTAGCATTTCGTGCCTTAGTTAATCTTCTTACGAAATTATTTACTTGAGATACAAAAGTTTTGGAAACTGTTAAAGTATAGACCAGAAATTTATATAAAATAAATCTGGTGCCAAACAATGTTGCACAATATTTTGTACAATATTCTTGGTCAACCGTTTTTCAGAAAGAACCCGTTTAGTAACAGCAATTTTCCAAAATATTATTACTACACCTATTAACGTTTTTTAACAATTTTAACACCATGGTGTAACAATCATACAGAGTGTTTCTAAATTTAATATTAGTGCAGTTTAAATTTACTCTTGCTTGAAAAATTAGTTGGCATATGGAACCATATGGAACCCGAATTAAAAATTATGTTTGGGTGCTTTTTTCTTAGCAAACATATCTACTTCATCCTCAAAATTTATTGCTTTTCTGACTCATGTCAAGTAGGAAGTGAGGTTGGATAGGTCTGACTCTAAACACAGAAAATAAAAAAATAACAGCCTCATATTTATTTATACTTTTAGTATACTAAAGTAAAAATAAATATAAGGCTGGTAATTCATTATTTTCTGCGTTTAGTGTCAGACCCATCTAACCTATAGTTTGCAACTACCCCATTGGTCTAAATTATTTTTATGTGCATAGTTCATAATAGACCAATTGAATATAAAAAAAATTTAAGGTGACATCCTTTTAAATGAGTTTTTACTATTTTTATATATAATTTTTTTTTCTTTTAGATATTTACTAATATTTAAATTTTTAGTTATGTTTGTGTGTAGACCATTTCAAAAAAATAAAAGTACTACCTACCTACCTATTATTACTACCTTTTCAACGTAATACCATATACACTATGTCCCTGGATCGACTTTACAAAGGGAAAATAGTACCTACATTATAGACCAGGTGAAGAAAGCACATATTATTGCCGAGGATATATTTAAATTCTGAGGCGATAGTCTTTATAAAAGTTTTTGCTTGTTTAAAAATGGCTTATTCAGTTTATACCTTTTCAGGCAATTTTTTTCTGACTCATGTCAAGTATTAAGTTAGGTAAATTAGGTCTGACTCGCAAAAAATAATGAATTACTAGCCTAAATTTTTATTATACTTTAGTAGTTTTTTACTACCCCATTGTTTTTAATTATTTTTATGTGTCTAGTTCATAATTAATTATAGTGTCGAGAATTGACAACAATAAATTTTAATTTTTGGTCCGATTGAAAATAAAAAATTAGAGGTGGCATCATTTTTAATTTGTTTTTACTATTGTTCTGTATATAATTTATTTCTATTTTCCTTATCTATTTCTTAGATTTTACTAATATTTTAATTTTTTGTCAATTTCTGTAACATTTAGTAAAAAATGACTACCTACACCGAAAAAAATAATGTAGTTGAGTTAACGTTTGCCTAAATGTCATTTTTGAAAATGTTGTTTCATCAAAAAACCTATTGGATTTATCTATATTTTGGTGTCAAAGCAATAGTCAGAGTTTGTCAAAGTTTATTTGTTAATTTCACAGTTAAAATATTGATTTAACATAAACTAATTTTTTGAATTAAAATGTTTATCCTATTTTGATTTAATATTTGTACATTTAGCAAATTGTAAATGTTACTTTAAAATTTGTTAATTTTGCATTCATAAAATTGCCGTGAAGGGCGCTTCGAACACCCACGCCACGTCATTAGACGGTGTTAATCACGTGATGTTCTTACATCTCGCCTCAGTTGGCTTACGATAGGAGTATATAAGCTCAGGTAGCCGTTTGTTTTGGGTGTTTTGGGTGTGTTCCACAGTGGAACTTCCACTACACCAAATTGCTCGACACTGATAAGTAGGTGGAACGCACTCAAAACAAAAACTCTGGCAAGGGAAGGTTCAATTCTCTCTCTTTATATTAATTTCATAATTTTGTTTTGAATACAAACCTTTAAAGAATGATACTTTTACATTTTCAGAATGTTAACCCAACCCAATTAACCCAACATTAGCGCAAATTATTTGAACATCTTAAAAATGTTAGCACAACCATTTTCGAAATATTACTCCGACATATCAAGAATGTTTAATTAACCAGATTAGAACAAATATTCTCATTTTGTTCATTTGAGTAATATTTGTTGTTCAATTAAACAATACAATTTGACATTTTTAGATGGATAAGTAAACATGAAAAAATCATTGCTTGTATTTAAAGTGCATAAAGAGTTGAATTAATATTTTTTTGTTGTTTCAACAGCTTATTTTTTTTAGTGTAATATTATTATTATTACCTTGTCAACGTAATACCCTATAAAGTATGTCCCTGGATCATCTTTACAAAGGATATATTTCACTGCTGAGGCGATGGCCTTTAAAAAAGTTTTTGCTTGTTTTAAAATGGCTAATTTAGTTTATTCCCCTCTTTCAGGGATATTTTAAAAAATATGAAAATATGGTAAAAGTCAAAAAAATTAAAACGCGTTTTTATGGTAAAATTAATTTGTTTCTATTATTAATAATTACTAATATAAAATTTATTCAATGTAATAAACAAGAATACCAACAATTTAATTAATTAATCGTAAACAAAAACTTTTAATTTAATCCATTCACCTCCCTTCTCCCACAATTTTGCTTGTCAGCGCAGTTTTACATAAATTTTTTGAACCTCTTCAATAAAAATTTATTCTACTGCTCCTTTGTTTTTTGTTATACATTTTCAACGTTTGGATTGAGATTCTTTGCGAGTACAATTTGTTTTAATCGTCCCCGTAAATAAAAATCGCAGATAGTTGCAACATCCATGGATCAGGGCTTTTGGCAGGACCTAAAACTGGACCATTCCGTCCAATCCATTTATCGCTAAATTTATTAGACAAACTACAACTATTTGAGTGTAATGAGCAGTTAAAAAGGATCTCACAAGGTAATTTAGGGGTTAGTCGTCCAGTTTTTTAGTGGAATCCGGTTTAAAATTGGTCACCCTTATTCGTAGCACAGTGTTATATATGTACAGGGGGCACCAAGTATCCGTCTATGTATCTTAAGATTTTTTATTTGAATAGCTACAAGGTAGAAAAGTTGCGTATTTACAAATCTATTAAAATGGCATTTAAAAATTAAAAAAAAATCTGCGGTTTTCAAATAATTTAAAAAAAGCTAAAAACCTGTCAAAATCAATAAACGATATAGCTTCATTATTCCTGGGAATTAAATAAAAGGAAGTTTTACATGTATATTTTACATTTATATACATTTTCATTCAATTTGTGATTTTTTTCGCCACTAAATTTTGAGTTACCACCACCATCTTTTGTTTTCCTTTTGAATTTTACATAGTGTGGTAACTAAAAATTTGATAAACTATTAAATTAAGAAAATTAATAAAATTTGTTTTTAATTAAAATTATTACTAATCATACCAAAAATTTAATTAAATGCCAGATTAAGAATCTTCTTAGTTCTAGAAAAAATAGGAACAAGACAAAGCTATGTGTAAAAATATATTTATCATAAAATTATTGTTTTCGTACATTGAGATATTATGTAAAAATGTAACAAAAATATTTTATTACTAAAAATAACGGACTGTATAAACCACATCACAAAACAGTTTTTTTTAAATAAACTTTATATTAGCAATATGTTTTGGTAGGTACCTATTTAATTTATAAATTATAAAATACCTATTTAATAATTAAACTGCAACAAAATAATCTAATTTAAATAAATTCCTTTAAACCAAATAGGCACACTAGAAAGTCACCATTTGCACTACAATATTTTACATATACATAGATAGGCATTAGGCATGTAATAAATAAGATTGTGTTACTTTAATAGTCAACGCTTAAAACCAATTAAAAACAATTAAGTATAATTTTTATTGAAATTTTTTGTTAATTTATTACATTTTTTATATTTTAAAAACTATTTTATTTTTGCAACTTTTCTTATAATTTATTTTATTCAGTGGCATATTACTAAGCCTTATATCGCAATAAGCTTTTTATGCAAAATAATTCTCCCACGTAGTCGATACCCTTTTACTTGATACAGTTATTATTTAATCGTTATTTGTCTACAAATATACATTTGTTAACAATTATTCTATTTTATATTAAATCATAATTTATTTACTTTCAATTATTATTACCAAGGCAAACTGGCATTTTTTTTTACTCACAAATTGTCCCAGATTAATTAAATTTAGCATATGCTAAATTATGCAACGTGATTAAATTTTGATATTATTTAGAAAGTCCATTAATTAGTCAAATTCGACCGAATTTGTGGTCGAAAGAAAACTTGATGCTACCAGAACTAAGCCTTGATTATAGGCAACTAGCAAAACAACAACGATTTGTTGAATTTACAAGAACAGTTCTACTGCAAGAATAACAATTTATTAAGGAAGCATTTTCAAGTAAAAATAAAAAAAAATATGATTGGTAATTAATTATTTTTTTCTACTCCCACCTTTAAAACGCCCATTATCGTACACATACGTACATATTGTAAAATAATATTAAATGTAAAAATTATTCTATTAAGTATCTCAATACAAAAATACAAAAGTATTAAATAGTTTCTCAACACAACCAAGATTTTAAATATATTTATAGGGGTCGAGAAATAAAGGAAGATTGTTAAATATGGCCATTAAAATGTTGGAAATATAAGAATTGACTTTAAATATAGAATTTAAAAAAAATTGAGCGTGCCTCCCCTTTATAAGGACACTATTAAAGTAAAACTTTCAAAGGGTATGATAGGAATTGAGTTTTACAGTATTGATTAGAGTTGTGTTATGTGTTATTATATCCATTCATTTACATATTTTATTATTTTCTACTACAAATTTATAAAAAAAATTCCAGTCAATAATTAGTTACTGACGAGTTACTTATTAGTTAATGATAAGTTACTAACTAAATTTGAAGGTAATGAGGCTCGCTGACCTTATATAGTAGGTTGCGGGAATTTTTTTTTAATTTCAGAGCTTACAACAAGAGATATGTCTTGAACTTCTGGGTCTGTAAAGATTATGCTTTTTGTTTTTTTTCTAAAAAATTCTATATCATAGTCATCTTCATTTATTGCTTGTGTTTGTCCAACATAATAGGCTAAAGTTGTCTTGACACAGAAACGGACTAATACATAGTCTTCCACATTTAATGATTCATTTTGAACAGCATCATCATTACTTGACCATCCTATAATTTAATGTCAGATAAAGAAGATTCGTTCCTTTTCAGGAGTGCCAGTAAAAATACGAGTGTCCTTTCCTACCTCTAACATTTTCCTTAACAACAATTTTTGGATGGGGATCGATTCTGGTGTTAGTTTATGGGAAGTTTTAGGCATCGTTTGTTCAGTCTCATGTTGGTTGTTTTGAAACACAGGTCTTGCAAAATTAACTTTAGGTTCTGTTAAAGGGTCTTAAGGAATCAAATCTTCATCAGAAAATGATAAGTTATAAGGAAATATACTGATAAATTAATAAATTAATTATTAGTCATAAACTAGTTACTGTTTGTAAAGTTTTTAAAATTTTGAAATTTGGGACTTTTGAAAATGTAATTTTTTGAAAATACTGACATTATTGGAAATATTTAAATTTAAAATTAAATTATTTAAAAGTATTTTATGTTTCATTTAATAAACGTCATTTTAGTCACGAATTTGAATTAGGCACGAGCGAGCTTGCGAGCGAGTTGCATACTATTCTTTTTCTACGAAAAATACTTATTATTATCTAATAATAATTTAGGTTAAATATTTGGATGGATCAACCTCTATACAAAAACAGAGTCACCATGAGAATGGAAATCTGTATTACCGTCACCAAATGCCGTTTAAATTCAATATAGAAGCAAAGTAGCAAAGTAAAGGTAATGTTTTAATGCTTTATCCGTTAGGTCAGTACAAACTTTTAAAATATTCGCGTTGAGAAATTAATTACGAGCCCTAACCACAAAATGTTCGGACACTTTATAATTTATACAGAAATATTTTTCGTGAATACTATCTCAAAATTATTAGAGGTTATGAAAAATTCAGCTCATTTTAGCATATACCCCTCGAAGCGATTTTTATTTTTAAAAAGTTTACCTTTTATTTTTAGCTTTTAAAAAAAGGCTAACATTTAAACTTTTTTTTGTATGAGTAAAAAAAGTTATAAATGGACCCATTAAAAAGAGCATAAAATATTATACAAACCCTGAAAATTTGGTAAAAAATAAATAAGTTATAAAAAAGTATAAGTAATTTAAAAATGCCATTTTTAAAGAGTTTTTGCAATTTTCTTAGGAAACGGGAGATTTTGCAGATATATATATCGTTATAACTTTCTTATTATTTATACAAATTTTTGTATAATATTTTATGTTCTTTTTAATGGGCCCATTTATAACTTTTTTTACTCATACAAAAAAAAGTTAAAAAGTTAGCCTTTTTTTAAAAGCTAAAAATAAAAGGTAAACTTTTTAAAAATAAAAATCGCTTCGAGGGGTAGGTATATGCCAAAATAAGCTGAATTTTTCAACTTCTTATAATTTTGAGATAGTATTCACGAAAAATATTTCTATATAAATTATGAAGTGTCCGAACATTTTGTGGTTAGGGCTCGTAGTACTTTTGATTTTTTGTATTAAGATAATACAATAATTTTCACATTAGTATTATTTTACAGGAAATGCACGTTATTTTAACTTTTGATTTTTTGTATTAAGATAATACAATAATTTTCACATTAGTATTATTTTACAGGAAATGCACGTTATTTTAACGATTGTATGACATTTGACTGTCAACTAACTTAAAGCTAACTTTAGCCTGTGACTAAAAACCTGTTGGTAACATTAGCCCGTGATTAAAGCACCATAAAGCCATAGCTGGTCAATGTGTATTTAAAAGATCACCTAGTGTCATTTAAACATGTACGATAATGGGCGTTTTATAGGTGGGAGTAGAAAGGAAGTAGAAGAAATATATTTCCACATATTTGTCATATGACCTATACAAATTTCATATTTTATTAAACCACAAATAATTTCCTATACTCAGCGGGGTCAAACCACAACTGCAGTAGTTTTTTCTTGAAAGTTTTATTATTATATGATATTTTAACAAAATTAGAAACTGACAGGATTTCTTAACATAATTTATGATTCATTTTATCTGGTTTATTATTTACTAAAATATATTTTGCACCAGCCAAATTTTACCACTTTCAAAACATTAACAGTGTTTTAAATTTTAATTTCACTTTCTTTTAATTTAACATAAAAATGCATTGTGGAAATAAGTCTGCAAAATAATAAATACATCCATTTTAATTGACCATTATGTTCTTTATGCTATTATCCCAATTATTTAATTATTTCATAGCGGAAAAAATTACTCAGTGGATATATCTTTTACCGCTGTATAGGAGAAATGGAACAATCTAGTTTTTTTGTAAAAATTTTAATTTAAACAAACCAAAGTGTTATAAAGAATCATAAACCTAGATAACCATATATAGGGCAAAACAAGAACCTTTAAAAAGTTAACAATATTAAAAAATTTAATTTAAGTAAAAATACCCATTAGTTACTTCTGGATATAAAACAGTTATCCTAACCCCACCAATGGGGCCCAATGACACCACCAAAGAACCTATGTAAATTAATTAAAATTTAGCAAATAAAAATCAAAGCGATTTTTTTCTTCCACATAATAAAACATACACATTTTTTTTATTTTAAAGTATCCAAAAATGTGGACTCATATTTACACAATATAAAGCTATTAAAGAACTGTTTAAAAAAATAAAAACCGATTTTAAAAATTGAAAAAGAGCTTTGAACATTTATTTCTCCAAAAAATAAATTTGTTACGTACAAACTTTAGAGGTCTAATTACTAATTTAGCTCCTTACAGAATCTAAAAATTAACAAATTTTTGCCATTATGAAGATGATATTTTTAACAAGATTAGGCATTTTAATTTCCAAAGTTGTCAGTGTTAATAAATTGATTAAACGTAATTTATAAGAAGTAATAAATTATCCAAGTTAACTAAGCAATTAAAAAAGTTTTGTGTTACGAAAAATAAAACATTACACTTGGTAATGCATTTTTAGCGGTTATCAATAAAAACCTTAAACCAATTAACCGTTTTCTATTGACTTGTGAAATATTGGCAATTTCTTTCCTCAAAATGCATTAGCGCCGTGAAGATTAGCAATGTAGGTATATTTATTTCGTAAATGAAGATATATATTTTATTATTCCAATTATACGATATAAAAACAACATTTAATTTTTAATTAACCATTTCGTAAATTTTTAATCTCAGGAAATTGCAATGTGTTAGAAGTAAATTTATTTTTATGACTTTATTTTAAAATGCATGTATTTTTAAGTTCCTCATTCCTGTACTAAAAGTTTAAAAAATAGGAAACAAAAACGTCCTGTACCTACTTTAAATGAATACAGAGCTAGTAGGGCCGACCATTAAGGGTGCAAGCAGGGTCGTCCCTGTTTTTGCCGCCCACGGTTTTACCACAGTTAAATTATTTTATATGCGATATAAACATGGATAAAAATTTAATGCAAGTAGGTTAACACTTTCACACCAAACTTCTATGGCATTGTCATAAAATTGCATGTCCATCAATAAAATTCAATTATTCTTATTGTTTAATAAACAATGTTTATTACATGGGTTTAAATTGTTTTTAAATAAGTTTAATGGCAAAAAAAGCCCCTAGGGTTTTTTCCTATATTTTATAAAATATAGGAAAAAACCCTAGGGGCTTTTTTTGCCATTAAACTTATTTAAAAACAATTTAAACCCATGTAATAAACATTGTTGTACGTATACGTACCTATAATATAATATTAATAGTATTAATAATTTTATTTCCACCTTCTTAGTAAATGACATTTTAAAGGTTAATTTTGTTGTTTTTGTATCCAAGTAAACGATACATTATGGGAACAGTCCTGTAATATTTTACGGGCTTGTATAAAAGACCTGTAAAGTTTTACAGGCTTGTAGAAAAGCAATTTATGAAATGAAATGACAAATTTGACACATTAATTGAAATTTTAAATTTGAAAATCGTTATCCAAAGGTAAAAATAAAAGTTTGTACGTGTCACGCTTTGCAATTAATCTTCACTAGGCTCACTGGATTATGGGGTTTGCTCCTGCGTCGCTCACCCCACAAACTTCCAACTCGCCCGTAAAGATTCATTTACAAAGCTTGACACGTAAATAACTATTTCCTTCCCACATACTTTAATTCATTTATAAGTCATTTCCTACCTGTACTATAATAACATCCATTATGATACAAATTTTTTATTACGATAAAGATTTGTAACCAATATAAATGCAATACACGGCAATATTCTGTCAATATTTAACTTTTTCCTTGGACGTCTGACAAATCTAATATTTATCAATGTTGAAGTTAATTTTATACTTTATTATAATAGTCGTAGAAAAAATAATGTAAGCAACTTCCATTTAATGGGCTATAAAGACACTCGCACTCATAATGAATTAGTCTTCGGTTCATGTCATAATTTCTTGTCATAGTAGCCATAAATAAATGGTCTTTGCATAAAATACTATTTTTTACGCCTATTGTATATTATTGATATTATTTAGATACTTAACTGAAAAAAATAGGCCAAATTGCACAGTACATAATAGCAAGGCAAGTTAGATATATTTACTTGCTCTCTAAAAATGAATTAGTCAAAAATGACTATGTACAGTTATAAATGGATGCTTTTTCACTTATACTATGTTTTACCATGGGATACCATGGTTTCCCAACATTTAACAGCCAATTCTTATGTAAAATTGTTCCCTAAATCTAAAAATTATGAAAGTACAACAGTTTTTGAGATATAGTCAATTTTCCACTTAATATGGAATTGACTACATCCGAAAAACTGTTTTAGTTTTCTAACTTTTTACGACATTTTCGGATTCAGGGAAAAATTTTACATGGAAATTGACTGCTAAATGTTCTGGATACAAACTGGTATTGACGAAAATTATAAGTGGCAGCTTTTTCGCTTTTGACAAATTCATTTTTAGAGAGTGGACAAACCTACTTTAGGCACAAATCGTTATTTTTTAAAGGGTTTTAGTTATATAATGAACTTTTAATTATTATCAAATACTGTGATAACTTAAAGTTTTTAAAAAGTTATTAAAATTTTAAAAGTATTATATCCACAAATTAAATAGTAAACTTTGGATTCGATAATGCTGGAAATATTTTACTACAATATAATAATATAAATAACAAAAATATAAAAATTAACAACATGTATCAATTAAAAACAAGATACGTTTATTAGCGTCCATTAGTACAAGGACTTCTTTGAATGTATTAAATATTGCAATTTTTTTATACCAAAATATTGTATTATCAAATTACCAAACAAGGTTTATAAATATATTCAATTATTTAAATATAAAATCTTAAAATAGCTCCTAGGAAGGAACTTGGCCATTCGTATTTTTTATTGAGAAGTGCATTTTCACTTACAGGGCTACGTAAACAAACAAAATTTACGAAAACCCAAGGGTAACGTTTTGGGCATTTGTGGGAGTCAACAAAACTATCGGAGGTAACCGGAAATACGCTACCTGCAAAAAACTTTTTGGGGTTTAATAGAGACCAGTTATGTTAATGCAAGAAAAAGCCACTATTCACACTGCAAATGTAATCAAGCAGCTTCCTCAATTTTTACTAATCGGATCATAAAAGGCACCATAATTTAGACTTTTCGGAGTCCTGTTCTGACCCCATTGTATTTGTCTTATTGTGGTACATCATTTCTAAGTTGTACAAGGATACACCACGCAAATAATGTTTGACTGCACAGTTTTCTAGTGCTCATTTCATGAAAGAAATAACATAATCTTGTAAAGGTTATCTTTCCAACTAGCACCAAAGTAGCCCTAACGAGGACCGAGACTTTATCTAAGAAATCGTTACGTAGTTTCTTCTACTTTGCTTACTTTATAGATAAAAAATACTTTGTCCTATATTTTGGTGGAAGTTTTAATCCGTAGTAATTTTAATTACATATTGCCACCAACATCAATCGAAATTCGATATTACATCTAAGTTATTATCATTGTTTTGGTATCGTCGCAGATACCCAGAATATTACTTCAAAGTAATTTCACCTCGTTTATAGTATTATTTGCTATTGAGTACGTTGTTGCCACTTGTACATGTATTATTTGGAACCCCACTGTCTCGTTTAATACAAAGTTTGAATAACTGATAGAATTTTCTTATTATATATTATATTATTATCATTATATATTATTATAACCATATAGTTACAATCAACGCTAACGAGATTTACAATAAGCGTTCTCTTAATTGCCAGTCAGGGTGTGGACTCTCTAAAAATAAATTAGTCAAAAATGACTAATTTAATAGTAATTAGTGGCGGCTTTCTCACTTGTACCATGGTTAACCATGGAATACCATGGTATCCCAAAATTTAACAGCCAATTCTTATGTAAAATTGTCCTCTGAATCCAAAAATACCGTCAAAAATTATGAAAGTGGAGCATTTTTTGAGATTTAATCAAGTCTATTTTAAATGGAAAATTGACTATATCTCAAAAACTCTTCTACTTTTTAAATTTTTGACCGGATCCCAAAATTTAACAGCCAATTCTTATGTAAAATTGTCTCCTGAATCCAAAAATACCGTCAAAAATTATGAAAGTGGAGCATTTTTTGAGATTTAATCAAGTCTATTTTAAATGGAAAATTGACTATATCTCAAAAACTCTTCTACTTTTTTAATTTTTGACGACATTTTCGGATTCAGGGGACAATTTTACATAAGACTTGGCTGTTAAATTTTGGGATATAAAGTTAGGTTATGCCTATTTCACGGAAATGGCATATGAAAACAAATTTACCTTTAAAAATTATTTTCTTGAAATCTGTGCTGTAAAAAAATCTAAAATTGTGTGTGAATGTCTGATGCATTAAAAAACCTTATAATAAATTTTAAAGACATTCGATAAAATATCTTAAAAAAAAAATGTAAATATGACAACATTTTATGTTTTCGAAAACACTTTATATTTAAAAAATTACACAAATCCTACTAGAATACAATTAATATCATTATCTGCAAAATAACTTGGCTACAGGAATCAAACGAACAATTTTTACTTGCGCAAAAACTAAAACTTTCTTTAAACTTGTATGTAAATTTTATAACTAAAAAATTTATCTTAATGTAAATTAAAATACTTTAAATATAACAAAATATAAGCTTTTTACAATATTAATATCAATAAAGCCATTAATGCTTTTGTCTATAAATAATAATTATAAATTTATTAATAATGGTTATTATTTATTTTAGTTTTTATATACCCAAATGTTCTATTAAATATTTTAACATTGGAAAGTTATAAATTTTTTTACCTAAACAATTTAGAAGACTATTTAAAAATAATGAATAGCAAAAAAGAAATTTGGCAATGTTTATTATCATTTATTTTTTGCAACAAGAAGGCCGATATAGCCATTATCAATTATTTTATATTATTAAGTTATCTTAATGGTCTTGTTAATTGAATTATAGGTTTGTAAATACTATTTAATTAAATCATTATTAAATAAAATGCATAAATATGTAATTTAAGGTTTATTTAAAATATTTCATTAAAAGTTCATGAATAACATACTTATTTATACTTAAATAATTTATTTTTATGTAATTAGTAAAATGTACATTAAAAGTTACATAATGATAAAAAATATTTAACTTATTTAACTAAAGCAAGAAAAGAGGTCACTTAAAATATTTAAGGTTTCCATATATTAATTACATTTTAATTCGACCAAATTGTCCATTTAGTTAACCATAACCGTAAAGCATAATTTAAAGTGTCTATTTTAACGTCCTGCCTACCATTTTGATGAAATAACATGTATTTTTTGTAATTGCCATGTTATTTTTATGCAAATTATTGTTTATCTTGTCATGTAGTTTACTTACTTATAGAAAGTAGACTCATAAAAAATTAAGCTGTCCAAATTCTATTTTTTTTTTGAAAATTTTAAACTTTCTACTTAAATAATAAAACAATTAATTTGCATAACTTTTTATTATAAATAATTGTTTTAAATTGTTATGAATTTAATTAACCATTATCCAATTAAAATAATATAAGTAAATTTTATTCATCAGTACACTGAGTTAAAAGGTCTTTAACATTATTTTATTCTTGGACCATATTATTTGAAAGATGTTGGTGTATAGTGGTTGAAATATAGCTTTACATTTTAAATAATACTATATTATTATTATTTTGTTTTTGTTTAAGTTAAAACCTAATAAAATAAAAAAACAGATAAAAAAGTTTTTGGTCTTGACCATAATTTTTGAATGGACAAAAATAAAAAAATATAAACATTTATAAATGTATTGCACAAAATATAAAAATCTAAGATACTTCAAACGATTTTATATTTTTTACTGCCACTTTAATTGTTGTAACTAAAAATCTTTGGATCGAAGAAAGTTCCGAATTATCCGATGAAAATGGGCGACCTCGTACAGCAGCAACTTTAAAATTAGAAAAAGAAGAGGTGCTCTATGAATCTCACACTACTGTTTTAAGGATATAAAAGAATTATATTTGTAAATATATTTTGTTAATAAAATACTTTAACCGATTGTCAAAATATAATCTTTTATCTTCAAGTGTTCTATATGTCAAAATTTTTAATAAGGGGACATCAATTAATTACGTGAGGCATTTTTCTGGTAATTTGGACCCCTCCCTCAAACTTGGTGAGATTTGGTGAGATGTGGTAGACTCACGTAAGATTCTACCCATTAAACTTTCTTTGTGGACAACATTATAAACACAAAAAATAAAAATTGATTACTTTTTTTGACAAATTTAAATTATAATACATATTCTTTAAACCTAAAAGTTGACGTGAGATTTTTAATGACTCCCTTAACATGAGATTTGTCCCCTAATGGAAAATGTAATATATTCTAAATTTGAGGCGTATACTGCAAAAGCGGCCTAACTAAAAAAACATTTTGTGGTTTTATCTTTAAATATTTCTATTATCCTTATAAAGTTTTTTTAATAAGAAGAGTAGTTGTGTACTACTATATTAAAATACTGTATTAGGCTAGTTTATAAGCGCATAATAGAAATATTTTAAGATAAAAAACCAAAATTATTTTTGTAGTTAGGATTCTTTTGCAGTATACCCCTTAAATTTAGAATATATTAAATTTTCCATTATTGAAAATTTGATTTCTTATTATTTGGTAGTTTTCACATAAGAAACCATGACAATTTAAAAAAAACTTCTTGAATTCTATTACAGGTAGTTACTTTTTTTATGACCAAATCAAAACAAACCTGACTCCTAATCGCCGCAGGTGGAGATGGCAATTCAGTGGTAATGGCGCGTGACTGTATTTATATTTACTAAATGTCATTTAGTGGCTAAATTTTAGTCTATGAACTAGACTGGAAACATAAAAAATTAGGCAAATGAAACTTATCTTGAAAAAAAAAATAAAATATGAAAAAAAACATTTGAAAAAAAAAGTGAAAAAATCTTTTTTTTCAAGTCACATCTCTACTTAGAGCTCAGATCAAAAAGACTCACGTCTAAGCCTTATACCTAAATAACTATTATCTTCAATAAAAAAACTTACCCTAGGCTGTAAGAATAAGTTTAACCATTCAAAAAATTAGATTACTGTCAAATCTAATCTAACCTCACCTCTAATTTTAATTATAATTATTATTATAATTGTACGTTTTAAACATTATTTAATAATTAAAATTACATTATAACGTTGCATTCCATGTGGCTAAGCAGTGTCTTTTTGTGCTTCGCTAAATTGTAGGCCTTCGCTACGCGTTTGCATTAATTGATTGAGCTCAGCACAAAAAGTCTTACTTTTCAGCCCACAAAAAGACTAATTTTTTAGCATTATTACATAAATAGCAATAAATTGGAATATGTATTTATATGAGTTTCAAATAAAAAAAAACAATGACACTGTTTAACAAAATTTAAAAAAATGTTCTTGCATGAGAAATATTACATCTTTAAGCATTTATAAATTAATGTTGTTCACAGAATTTTTTAAAAAGTTGTATTAGCGCCATGAGTGAAAAGAACCGTAGATATATATATATATATATATATATATAATTTTAGCACGTACGGTTTTTTTAAGTGCCGTTTTTCCAATTTTTATTTAATTGCACTCAATAAACTACAGATTAATAAAACCACAAAATTTTGTAAATTTTAGGTCGGACAAAAATTGCTCCTATTGGATTTTGAAAATTGTCCAATTTTGGCTAAAAACGATTTTATTTCTTTAAAAACATAATTTTAATAGGTAATAACTATATAAATGTGTTTATTTTATTTTTTTTTAATTTAATTCCGACCCACAGCTACCTGCATTATCAATAATACTTGATTAAAGTATTTTATGAACAATGTGTATATATATTAGGGTGTCCCAAAAAAAAGAATATTTTTTTTCTTCTCGTCTCTTGTGAAAATATGTTGGTTTGTCATGTTTTAAGAGCCCTGTCAAAAGATCAGCACCATTAAAAAATTTTTAGGGGTGGCTCAAGATTTTTAAAAATTACCAAAATCGTCAAAAATTGGATTTTTTTTTATTTTAATTTTTTTTCTCCTTCCAATATTATTTTTTAATTTAAAAATAATAATGATTCTGAAAATTTCAAATCGATATTTTAATTTCTAAAGGTCGCTCAAAATTATTTTAACTTTCAAAGTAGAGTATTTTGAATGTTTTCGAGCGACCTCTGAATATAAATATCAACGAACTTTTAGCGACCTTTAGAAATCAAAATATTGATTTGAAATTTACAGAATTTTTATTATTTTCAACCTAAAAAATAATATCGAGACGAGAAAAAGAATTAAAATAAAACAAAAATTCAATTTTTGACCATTTTGAAAATTTTTAAAAATCTTGAGCGACCCCTACAAAATTTTTAATCGAGCTGATATTTTGAAAGGGCTCTCACAGCATGATAAACTAACAGATTTTTACAAGAGACAAGAAAAAAAAATATATTCTTTTTTTTTGGGACATCCTAATATAAGCAAAAAAATTACTCTAACTCTAACTCTAAAACGCCTTTACCAATCTTTATGAAATTTTGTATAAGAATACTTATATGTTAGTTTACGTATTCGAGGGTTTTACGAGAAAATATTTTTAAAGCCTTTTTATTTAATAAAAGGGCTTTAAGGATTTTTTTCGAAAAACTCTTGAAAACGTAAAATTTTTATCCAAAATTTTATAAAGATTGGTAAAGGGGTTTTAGAATTTTTTTACTTATTATGCGTTAATTTTGACGGGCAGTGTATATATATATATATTATATAATAATAAATATATATGTATTATATATGAATGATAATATTGAAAAAACGTGTTTTTTGAGCAAAATGGTAATTTTTTTTAATTCGCGCACTTAAATTATCCAAGAAAAGTTATTGGCTACCCTGTGGCAAACAAAAAAACAGTAGATTTTTATAAATGGGTGAAAAAAGTAAATACTAAAAATACTTGCTTTTTTTAAGAAATATTGTTTACGATGCCCTCTTTAAAGATGCTAAAATGAACCCATATGAAATAATATAAGGTTGTCATCAATACCATTTTTTAATGTATTGTATTTTGAGCTTATAAAACAAAAAAAAGGTTATAATATATAAGAAATATGTATATAGATACTTTTAAAACATAAAATTAAAAAAATATAACTTTAATCTAAAAATAAAAATACATTTTTAACATACCTACAGAGATTTAAACGCTTCCTATCGTTATTTAATTATAACATCAAACGTATAAACTGTTTCCGTTCACAAATTAACATAAAGAATGCAAAAGCTACTTCATATTATTTAACTAATTAGATCATCTAAAAATATAGAAAGTCAATTTAAATTTGCTACTTAATAAAATGTTTAAAAAGCAAATACTTTTTTAATGTAAAATATTTAATTAAACCTTTATAAAAGTGAAATAGGTAGCACATTTAATATATTAGCAAAGTACAAACGGTTTGATAAGAGGAATTTTAAGGTATAGTATGTAAGTCTCAAGTTTAAAATGTGCGATTTTTTTACATTGCTTACATGGCGGTTGATTGACAGCAAATGGACAAGAACAATAATTAAAAGAAAGGAGGGTAGGAAGGCTGGCAATGGACACAATAGGTTTGCGAAACCTAGATGCAAAAAACCCAGAATCCCTTGAGTCATTCGTTCTCCATTTCACCAGCAATTCTTATCCAAGATGGCTTTGGTGGTGGGTTTGTATGAATGGCGGGAGAACCGCAGAGCACTCGATTAGAAAACACCGCCTTAAGACTGTCAGTTTAGTTCTTTAACCGTGTCTGTGTGGAAGTGTGACTTAAGTTATTTTTTGCAAACGTAAGTACTTCCTTATTGAATTTTATCTTTCTTTTATTTCCAATTTCTTGCTGTTGCGTTAATGTTTTTGGCATCGCGATTCTTTTGAACACTGCAGCATTGACATTGCATCGGGGCCACACTCGGCCTTGAGTTGAACGCGGATCATCCAAGAGAAATTGAAAGTTATGGCTTACTTTTCATTTTGTTTAAACGTGAGCATTTTTATTAAACCTGTTTCTTTATTGGTCTAGAAGAAATGTATTTCAACCATAAAAAGTTAATTTGAAGTCTTGCTCTAATTTTTAACCTTTAATAAAATAACGGTTCTTACAATGCATACAACAAAGCATCATAAATTATCTTATCAATATACATAATCCGTTCTATAAATTACGTATGCTTTAATAGTGACGGTATTCCTATTGAACTGAAGTGTGGCCAGCCGCCTACTATCACTGAAATTTAACTTTTACTTTTGCATTTCATAACAATCGCAAAAACAGGTGATTTCGATATAGAAAACCTGTTTTACCAAAAATTAAGCAAATTAATTAATTCGCTTTAGGCAACATAGATCACAGTTTTTGACTGTACAAATTTTTTTTGCGAAAGCCCACGTTTATAAATTTTTATTACTTCTTGCTTTTTTTATACTGTTTATTTATAAAATTGTTAATTCGATATACTTGCTAATTAAAACATTATTTAATTTTGTTTTTGTATCTTTAATATTGTAATATTAATGTTCTGTATTGTGAAAAACAGTGGGGTAATAAATACATTTATTTTTTTATTATTATTACTAAATGTCAAAGGTAGGACTTGTCTTGTATGCATGCGACATCTGGTGTATGTCAAATATAACCTTGAGGTGTTAATGGTGGCGCCACCTTAACAGCCTTTATTGCTACTACTTATAGAAACTAAAATTTAAATAGGAAGTAAATATGACGTACCAATAATGAAAAGTAATTAAAGAACTGTATCCTGTAAAGTACTATAGTACCTTATTTGTTTTAATTGTTTTGCCATAACTTTCTTATTAAGTAAATAAATAACTAAAAAATTAATTTATTTTCACCAGTTAAATTCTTAATTTTAGTTTTTGGAGAAATCTAAAAAAGTAAACCAAAGGGTGAAAATGACACATTAAACGATAAATTTAAAATGGTTTGAAATATTATCACCAACAATAGTTTATCAAAGAACTAATGTCATAAGACGTCTTATTACATGAGTTCTTTCTATTTTTTAACATTTTAAGAAAAATTCAAATTATAAATTATATTTGCGTATCGTATTGTTGCCATGACAATACGTACAATGCGAATCGTACTATTATATATAATTATATAAATAAGTACGATACCGTGGTTATTACTTTACACAAACATCTTATAATAAGATTCTTATTGGTTTTCGTATATATACGAAATATTAGCAAAAAAGTAGTTTTTCTATTACCACTATGTAAAAGTCACATTTTGTAATGGCATTGTTGCTTAGAAAATGAATCTTTTCATTGGCAAAGCAAAACACAAATGAAAAGTGACATTTCTGTGTTAAAAGTGACCGGTCTGTGTAAAAATAAATTGACAGCATCGTTTGACATTCGTATCAAAATTTGTATTGTATTTGTATATGTTTGTCTAAATATCATTTAGAACACAGTTAATTGTGTTTGTATACCAAATTCTAATTTATTGATTTTAAGTAACTTAAAAATTAAAAGAATAAGATGAAAGTAATTTTAACAGCTGTCAAACACGTTTTGAGGTTATTTTTTTTATTTGAAAATAATAAAAAATAAAAGGGTCGTAGAAAAAATATTGTGTTTCATATGTGAGAAAAGCTTTCTTCAAGCTCGTGTTAATGCACACTTGGCCTAACGGCCTCGTGAGCAACTTAAACACTTGCATGAAAAAGTCGCTTATTAACACTTGTAAAACAAATAACTTTTCTATTTGTATGCCATAATAAGCACAGTACGATACGCATTTGCTTCCATAATGGTATCTATTATAACCGCCCCGCCAAAACCGGGAATAATAATCTCATTATTCACGTTGGTATGTATCAGTAATTGGCCATTTTCAATAAACACTGTTATTTTACCAATCCATTTTTAAATTGGGAAAAAGTGAGGTTGGAACTGTCTTTTCAGAATTTTAGACTTATACAGGGTGTACTAAGTATCCTTCTAGGTATGGGTATATTTTTTATTCAAAGATCTGAAAATTTGGTCAACTTAGAAAAAAGTTTCGTAATTAAAAGTCTATTAAAAATTATAATATCCAGCGTTTTTCAAAATATTAAAAAAAACTAATAACCCTTAAAAACCAAAAATTAACCAACATTTTTATCCAATTTGTGATTTTTTTGCGTGTTGATTACCAGCACCATCTTTTTGTTTTCCTATGGCCGCCATATTTTAATTTTACACAACTAAAGCAATAAGAAAATCAAGGTATCCGACGATGTATCAAACTACATAAGTTATGGCGGCCATTACAAAAACAAAAGATAGTGATGGTAACTCAAAATAAGGAAGCAAAGAACCTACTTTCTTTAAAATTCACAGGAATATCGAAGTTATAGCGGTTTGTGGTTTTAAAAGGTTTTTAGTTTTATTCAAATATTTTGAAAACTGCCGTAACTTTTTTTTTAATTTTCAAATTTTATTTTAATAGCCTCTAATTTCACCGACCTTATTGCTCTTTTAATAAAAAAATACCCATAAAAGTATACACATCTATGTGTTTAAAATACAAAGAAAGTGAGGATATAATAAATTTTTATTATTAAAAAATACTTAACTTAAAAGGATAGTTTTACTCGAAATAATGTGCATTCTCTCGTATAATAAAATACTGTTTTCTAACATAAACCTAAAATTTTAAAGTCAAACTTTAAGGGTAACCACCTTTATCAATAAAAAAATACATTTATGATAAAATAAAGGGTGTTAAATTTAAAATTTTGTCGTGGAAGTGTGTACAAAAGTCCTACTGTTTAGTACAAGTGAATTGAATTTAGATGAAGTCAAAAAAATTTTTTGTCCATATATTTTTTTAAAATAAGTTTAGTTTATAAATAACTTGCATACTATACTTTTTTTACGAAAATTACTTTAAAAAAATAATTTATTATTAATTAATGTTCATATTTTTATACAGCGAAATCTATAAGAAAATTAAGTAATCAAATTGGTGTTTATCGGCTTTTAAAATCGCATTGTTAGTTTGTTAAATTTGTCTGTAAAAGAAGTGTACTTCATTTTGATGAGTGTATGACATTTAGGCTAACTGCAGCCTGTGACTTAAAGGCATAAACTTACAGCTTGTCAATGTGTATTTAAAAGATCACTTAGTGTCATGGAAACATGTACGATAACTGGTGGTGGTAGAACAATTTTTAATGAATCCTTTAATAGGATATTACTAGGTTAATAAACAATTGTTTAACAACTGTACCGACTGCCCTATTAAATATTTATAATCGTTACTTTATTTGCCCACTGACATTCGCACCCATAAACAAGTGCGTGAATTTTTGTGAAAGACACCGTACTACATTTAAAGACCTTCAACATTTTAAAAATAAAAGTAGCATAACTCTACCAGGCCTACATTTAATTAAATCAATGTAAGGCATATTACTTATTATATTATATTTCTGTGAAATAACAATTCGCTATTTATAATTCCTATGTCAGACAATGTAGACAATATAATTGATAATTTATTAGCAGCGTTTACCATTATAACCTAACTGGAATTATTTATAACTAGGTAACTAATTGAAGTATGGAGTTTCGTTTTCACTGCCTATTAACAATAAATTGACAATTCCATATAAAAACCCTTTTATACATCTAGCGATATACATATAATAACACATACAGTATGACCCATTTCTTTGCAACTTCTCACTGTAAAATCTTTATTTATTGTGCTATTTTAACCGATTTGTTTTAAAGTGTGGATCTTTATAAACTATATTTTTGAGAAAAAAACACTACATTTAGTTTTAAAAAGTAAACTTTAAAGAATTCATATAATCGATTAAAAAAAATCTATTCACGGCACTGAATTTACCACCCCTTAAACAACCAGTGGCTAAATTAAAAATGGTTAATAATTGCTATTTACAAAAAAATATTCTGTTAAGTTTTTCATGAAAAAAAACATTAATATAAAAGTAACATGGTATAAATATTCTTACGCTTAGATTGAACAAATAAAAAACGCAATAGAAACTTAAAAAAACAATGAAAAAACAATTTGCTTCAAAAATACAGCTTATCGAATTTAAACAAATCGGTCACACTATATTTTTAAATGGTTTGTTTAACCTCTTACAATTTTTTACTTTATTCACATTCATTGTTCATTTTTGGCTAAAGAACACTAAATAGATAATTGTCGGAGAATTTTTATCGGTAAGTTTCACCAATTTTTTTTATTTTAATTGTTATTATTGTAATTTTTGTATTAAACTTTTTTAAAGTTGGGTTAGGTTTTTCTTATCAGACCGAACCAATCCATGCAAAAAAATGACCATGGTAACTTTTTACCGAAAACAGCCTTTTTTCCAAAATATTGACAGTATAATATTAAGTATAATAATTATTATAATATTAAGTATAATAATTATTATTATAAAGTTAAACTACATATATCTAAAATTTGTGGCTTGACTGCCACGGCGACGATAAATGTGTCGACTTTAGACATATAACTAATTAGGCTATACGAATGTCTTGTCAAATTTAAACACAAATAACTGTCTTAAATATATTGGCTTAAGATAAATTTTAATTCTCTCTGTTGGGTAGGGTGATTCAAAAAAAGCCTTTTTTAAAAAATGAACCCGCACTGGCCTAAATTATAAAGATTACATTAAAACTAAAATATTGATACCAAAAAATCCAAATTCGATGAATATTTAGAGGTCGCTCAAATCGATTTTCTTATTTTTGCACATTCGAGCCGCGAAATTATTACTCCACAAAATAGTAAATAACTCCGTTAGTTTTTAATCGATATTATTAAAAATTTAAGGGTTATCTAGTTTTTTAATACCCTCTGAGACAGTGTATTGAACTTTACGGAAAAAAATTTTTTTTTCATGAAAAAAAATAAATTGTTAATAAAAACGTATCATCTTATAAAATAAGCAACAATTGGAATTGCACTATGATGGTACCATAAAAAAACTAAGAAAATAACACTTAAATTATTTAGTATACAGAAAACCTGCCGAAAGAAATATTTTATTTGATTTATATAAAATATAACCTAAAAATAATTAAGTAATTTAGATTTTTCCCATTTTCAAACGATTTTATAAATAAATTATATCTGTTTTATTAATTATAACTTATTTTTATAATATTTCTTTATTTTCATACCATATTTAATTAATTAAACTAGGTAGTTATTAAATTAGGTCCTTTTTACAACTAAAATAAAATAACGTTAACTTCAAAATTATTCACTTCATTGATATGGCTTAAGCAGAATCTTTTTTGTCAAAAATTAATTTTTCTACAACTTTTTTATTTGAACTTTTTCGGTAAAACCAGTCATTCGCTCGATTTTCTCAAAAATATGTGAGAAAAAGTGAAAAAACGACTTTTGGAGCTACTACAATCAACGTAAATAAATCAAAAACAAAATTGATGCAGGGCGTTTTAAAAACCGTGAATACCATGCAGGAAATTATGGTGATAAAAATTATAATTCAAAACCCGGCCAAAATATAGAAATTTAAAGTAAAAATGATTAAAAATACATGCTTTTTATATGGAAAAACTACAAAATTAAAAAGGAAGTACAAATTTTCAGAGAATTTTTTTTTTCACCCTATAAATAAAATTATCATGTGTCAGGAAGAAAAAAAAATTTGGTTTTAAATGAAACACCCTAATATATATATATATATTATTTACTTAATTCAAAAGCGTCTAAGTACCAAAACTAATTTGTTGAGAAATTAAATAAAAACATCTTATACCTTGGTGGAGATAGATAGCATGCCCGATGGATGAACCAAGCTATATACTCTCTAAAGATTTTCTTATTTCGGGATCAATTTAAACTCACTAACAATGAAAATAAGTCATTGCGTAGAATTTGTATTTTTATTATTTCGGTTTACATATTTGCCTGGTTTCAAGCTCCAAATGCAACTTGCGCGCCCAAAAATGATTTTAAAACACTTCATGAACTTCCTGTTTACAAAAATATAGATTTGCAAAGAGAAGAGCTAATTTGTTTGTCATTTTTTAATAAAAGAGTACCTACTGAAACAAAAGAAAAATGGTTGAATAAATTAACATTAGAAACAATTATTGCATTACAGATGTAGAGCAGTGGATTTTTTTTATTTCAATTATAAAAAGGACATAAATTAATAACTACTTAGTGTAATTAATTAAATATGGTATCAAAAATAAAGAAATTTTATAAAAATACGTCATAATTAATAAAACGGATATAAATTATTTATAAAATCGTATGAAAATGGGAAAAATTTGAATAACTTAATTATTTTTAGGTTATGTTTTATATAAATCAAATAAAATATTCATTTCGGCAGGTTTTATGTATGCTAAATAATTTAAGTGTTATTTTCTTAGTTTTTTTACGGTACCATCATAGTGCGATTCCAATTGTTGCTTATTTTATAAGATGATACGTTTTTATTAACAAATTTTTTTTTTTTCATGAAAAAATTTTTTTTTCCGTAAACTTATTCACTGTCTCAGAGAGTATTAATAAACTAGGTATCCCTTAAATTTTTAATAATATCGATTAAAAACTAACGGAGTTATTTACTATTTTGCGCAGTAATAATTTCGCGGCTGGAATGTGCAAAAATACGAAAATCGATTTGAGCGACCTCTAAATATTCATCGAATTTGGATTTTTTGGTATCAATCTTTTAGTTTTAATGTTATCTTTATAATTTAGGCCAGTGCGGGTTCATTTTTAAAAAAAGGCTCTTTTTGAATCACCCTACTGTTGGGGTATACATTTTTTTTTCAAAAGATAGTTGTTTTCCTATTTATTTAAATTTTATACTATATTATATATAATATACCTATAGGTATTCTACTAATTGGAAACATAAACTTATGATGGTTTGCATTAATTTTTTAGGATATAGCCTTAAGAGTTTACCCACATAAATTCTATAAGTAGTTCAATATTATAAAAATTATTTAATAAACGCATTTCTACTGTCCTTGTTGAAACCTTATTTTTACTTATTTAATTGATATAATATAAGTATGAATAATTTACATGTTCACAAATAATCTACTAATATATAATTTTATTTTGACCTTAAGCAATTGTTATAATTCCATAGAATAATCCTAAAAATATTATAATAAAAAAATTATCACAACCACTTTACATAGTTGCTATAATATAGTAGCCTAAACCATTAATAAAAATAATAAAAATATAAAAGTAATAACCGACTTTTAAATGGGCAAACAAACATTTTATTACAAATGTAATATTAGGACCTCGTATAATAGTTTAGTTTTGAAACCAAGGCATTGTTTGTTATAAAAAAATAACTTAACCGCGACAAAGGAATTTATTAAATATAAAATAATATCGCTCATCAACCTTCACAAAAGTGTTGATTTTGATGCAATTAATTAACAAAATTAAGAAATAGAATTTCTCACGTGCGCTTTAATTAAAAAAGTAAAGAATACAATTTAACTAAGCAAATATTCAACCAAAACTCTAAATTAAAAGGTCCACTTGCAGGTTACGTCGTGATAATCAGCAAAAAACTGGATGTTGGATTAAATAAATACGAGTATTTTTAAAACTAAATAATGAGACTATTTTTATAATATTTAAAGTACGTTGCTTTGTTATAATCAGCTTTAATAATTTTAATAATATTGGAGAATGTATTAAGAAATTAATTTGGTTATAAAATATTTTTAATCATCAATATTTAATAAGACTATATTTACATTGTCTTTTATATGCAAAAAAAAAAATAAAATCCTTAATATAAATTGGTATAATTCTGTATAAAAAATTGTTTATTTTTGTATGTAGTTAAATACGTTTTCAAATGCAATAAACTTTTATAGTCATTTTATTTTTAAAGGGTAATTATATAATTTCTTAAAGTTTCTTTATGGTATAAAAGAACATTTCAAACTTTAAATTAAAAATAATTGGCAAAAATTAAAATATTTCCTCCTGTCTGTGTTCCCAGTAACTTTTTCTGTAATTTAACATTAAAATTTATGTTAAAAAATAATCATTATTATCAATTGTATAAATTTGTTTTTTTCAAAGCTTTATCTATTTAAATTTACCATTTTGTCAATACAAAAGTAAAATCTTTAATTTTGTTTTTTAAATTAAAGCTGTTCCCAACATTGTTTGTCCCTTTTGTTTGTTTTTTAAATCCTATGAAAGGGTTGTCCATTGTTTGATAGGAACAGGTGCTTTTTTAAAGAATGAAGCGGGTTTTAAAAAATAGCTAAAAGAATTATGTAAATTTTATAATTTATCTTTTCTGTTCATTGCCAAAATTTTTATTAGATTTTTAATATTAAATTTATAGTTCAAAAATAAAAAAAATACTTACAAAATACTTACAATTTAATATAAATTTATTAGTTCATAATTTTTTTGACAAGAGAAAGAACGGGCAGGAGAGACAAATTTATTATTTTATTTTCCAAAATAAAATCAATTTTAAGTCTACTTAAAAAAAAATATTTTAAGAGGTTTTGCAAACCGCGAAGACAATAAAAAAAATCTGCACAAAAAAGCTGAAAATAAAAAATATATTTCATACTTTTTGTTATATTGTCCGATATCTGCTTATAAATTATTAATCCAATCGCTTATTATTATCGCTTTATTTATAAAGTGAAATTTCAAATTATGTAACGAAATGGCGAGTATATGGGGCATTCATGCTCGTATCTATGAAATTGTGTAAGTGGATGTTTTTCTTAAACATTTGATGTTAAAACCGGTTGAATTATTTCGCTATAGTTTAAATGAAATTGTGAATGTTCATTTCGATATGTTCTCATACTCTATGAAAGTGATATATGCTGTGCAGTTCTTTCTATGAAAGTGCTCGTGAGTGATTGTAACATCGTTTTGGAAGTATTTGAAAGATATTAAAAAATCTATATTATTGCTTATAAATTTATTATATATTTGTTTATTTAGTGATAAACAATAATTCTTTTAAGATATTCATGATACTGCCTTTATGTAAGTATCAATACCAATATAAATAAAATTTATACTAGGATTACAAAAAGGTGTGTTATAATAATGCAGTGATAAGTTAAAAGGCTGTTAATATATTTTTCAAAACAATACAATGGTTTAAACCATTCACTACCTTCTATCTTTGTTTAAGTTTTTTGTGTGGTATGTTTAATATTAATTTATAATTAAATAAATTGGCTTATTTTAAACAATAATTGAATAATTTCATAAAACTATAAAACAACTAATTTTTTCACTACTAGCAAGAAAAATCGATTTTAGGTAAAAGGTTTAGAAACCTACTAACTAAAAAACCTGTCAAACACTAAAATTTTTAGTTATAATTTATGTGTTTTGGGAGACGTTTAGACAAAGCAAAATTACTTTCTATCAGGTCATAAGGACGACCGGAATTACGCATACGGAGCTGGAAGTTGTAGTGGTGCACAACTTTTGAGCTCTGATAAGGAGCTTAATTTTCAAAATAGAAATATCAGGCTTTCAATCAATCAGGCATATTTTTTTTCTTATTTACCTTTACATATTACATAGTTTTTAATACACACGTTCTATATTATTATTATAGTAGATAATCTCGGCAATTGACAATTATTTTTTAATTATTAAAAATCTATACTTTATATTTGATAGCCTAATTTTAAAGGTGGAAGTTGTAGATGATTTTAATTAAAGTGGAAAATATTTGTAATAGGTACCTATAAAAGTTAAAATATGAGTATGTGAAAGGTTAAAAATTGAATTTTAATTTGGTGACATCTTGCTTTTGTTTATTACCTTATTAATTACCATTTTATATCGCGTATATCGTTAGGTAATTTGGATTGTAAAAGTATTAATTGTTTTAGTAATGGTATAATACATGATTAAATACTACTACAATTTTTTACAAATAAACCTTCTAAATGATGATAGTTATAAAATAAACAAACCAATATTTTATCAAACATTTAGTGCATACCAAATTTCGTCTAAACCTTACGAAAATTTAATTAATATTTAAACACAAACAAATGTAACTTTGCATTGTATTCCGTACTCTAGATATCTTTTACTATCACTTTCGTTAAGCTTATGACCAACACCCAATGAAATCTCCTTGGCGCTTTTGCGTTCACCGTTATTTGTCACACATACCATTAATTTTAACGGAATTTGTTCTCTTTAACAAACCATAGCAACGTAATTATTATAGTGGCCAAAACCATCGATCACGGACCAATACGTTTCGGTCGTAGTATAATTTATTATTTTGTAATAATAATTACCAAAACTGTTTTATGTTCTTTACATATTTATATTAGGTAGGTACACTTTAATGACAATTAAATTATAGTTTTTAAATATTTTTTGCTATTATATAAAATTTAAAATGGTATATTATGTATTAAGTTTAATAAACGCCATTTAGTCACGAATTTTAATTAAGCACGAGCTATCTTGCATACGAGTGCTTAATTAAATACATGTCTAAAAAAGTTTATAAACGGGTTGCATATCATACTTTTCCTACGACAAATACTTATTATTATCCAAAAATTATTTGAATTAAATATTTGTTCAAAGCGACATCTATAAACCAGTAGATTAAAGTTTCAATTTTTTACGTGTAAATCGAAATGTATCCCTTTAAAATAGACTAACCACTGTTTAAATTGGATATAGGAGCAGTTTCTCACAGTTAAAGTAAACAAAATGTTTTGTGGAAACTCCACTGTGGAGTCTCCACCCGAAAAGTATAATTACGAACATCTTTTTTATAGAAATATCATTTAGACCAACTTTTTTTGTAATAAAATCAAACTTTAAATTAGGGTGATTTTATAAATTATTTAAGACAAATCGAATAAAAAGATATAAAGATAAATTTTATTAAGAATATAAAAACCTAATTGATTATCCAGTCTTAAAAAATGTCAAAATAAGCGTGTAAAATGCATAACCAAATTAAAAATGGTAAACATTTTTTCAAAGTTAATTTTTTTATCAAGATTATTTTAATATACTTATGTACAAAAAAATATATAAAATTACGTTTTAAAAATATAAGGTACCTATCCATTATTTAAATTATTTAAAACTATTTGAATAATTAGAATTCTTCTAATGGTTTAAATAAATTAAATTATTCAAATGTTTTAAATGTTGGAGATTTTTCTTTCTAATAATATTATAATCAATTAATTGAAGAATCATTTTATACACCAGCTTCCCAATCTGTTATTATTTATCACAAAGTCTCACACCCTCCCCCTCTTAAGGTCTGTGAAATAATTAAAAAATAAAAATCAAAAAACATTTTTAATATTGCAAAAATATATTTTTATTTGTTTGTCACACTTTGTCACAAACAGTATTTCGACCGATTATTATTGTTTAAAATTAAATTTTCTGATATTGATTTCCGAAAACTAATTTAAAATATTCGAACCATTCGAATTATTTGAACTATTCGAATAATTCTATTTATTCGAATAGATCATATTTTCGAATAATTCCAATAATAATAATCAATACTTTAAATTTTTTAAAAGTAGTTTTATATTTTTTGTACATATGTACATGTACATTTTGTACGTATATTAAAAAAGTCTTGGTAATGCTTTTTTAATGCTTATTTTTATATTTTTTAGGAGTCTATTAGAACATACTCAATTAAGTTTTTGTTGCCTTTATTTATTGGTGTAGGCTGTGAACAAACTTATTTACAAAAAGTTTAATTTCCTGAAAACGCAAAATTTAATTTTAAATAAAATGTACATTTAAACTTGTAAACGTAAACCCCTAGAGCATAACTTTACATAAAAAAACTAATATTTTTTACTACACAATCCACTGCTAAATTTAATCCCAACAAACAAAAAAGCTCTGCAAGGGTTAACGTTCATAAAAAAAATTCAAGCGCACATATTCTTTTAAATTATTTGCAAGCTTTTGGCCGAAATTAACTTTCAGCCTTTATAATTTAAAAACAAATACATATTTCATATAAGTTTATAAAATATAATTACAAATAATTATGAATAATTAAATTAATAAATATCAATTTATAGGATGGCTGATCCGAAAAATCCCAAGCAAAAAAATAATAAGTAGAATATTATTATAATATAAAAATAATAATAATGGGTATTAATGCATTTATATCGCATTAATATCTATTATCCCGGCGCATTCGCCATTTTTGAAAGTATGTCCAAAAAGATTAAATTTATTTTCATTAACCTTTATCGTAAAAATGTTATATGTTTTTTTATGGGAATCTCAGTTTTGAAACTAGCAGGAGTTTTTATTAAGTGCGACTTCTTAGAAAAAACTAAAATAAAAATGTTCTTCCTCTTGTAACGTATATCATTCTTCCTCTTGTAACGTATATCATATCATATCACTGTATATTAATAAATATTTTTAAATATGAGTAACTATAGTTATAGTATACTATTTGAAAAGTAACCATTAAAATTATTGCTTTTAACAATAAAATAAACCAGGGGTTCCCAAACTTATTCAGCCTGTATTTGACAAAAAAAACAAAAATATAATTTTGTTCTTTCCCAGGGCGCCGCAGCGCAAACTTTGGGAATTTCTGGAATAAACTAAACCAATATTTCCTATAGATCAAAACTGACGATATTATTTTTATTGCAAAAGTTTAACAGGGCGTGGTAGCCCAAACATTATAATAAATTTTCCAACAAAATGTTTATTTTCAAGGACCAAATCCATGTGCAACTGCAACTTTTATCGTTAAATCGTGTTGTCATTTCTGTAACGGTTCAACTACATTACTTACTTTTATGTTAACGTACGTGTCGTTTCAGAACAATCTAATCCTGCAATCTGAGATAAATTGTTGTAACATTATCTAATAGCGATCACGAGTCTAAAGGGACCAAAACAATAAGCCAATGAGTGTATAAGAAACAAATTGTTCTGCTACCTTTGTCAATACTGGAGTAGGAAGCTTTTTATTGCTTTAAAAGTGTCGTACGAAGGATAATTATATTCATTGTATTAATTAAAACAATGACAAATTTTATGTACCAGACGTGTTAAGTCATTCATATTAATTAAGCGTTTTTTATTTTATTAAATTATGAAGTCATAAAAAATGTTTGGTTTATTTGATGGTACTAAAAGTATTCTTAGTAACAAAATTAAATATTAAATATAAGTACAATGGAATAATAGTTATTTATGTTATAAGGCTGAAGTGATTCTTTTTGTGCTGAGTTTGAAAAGTTTGAAATGAAGTACAAAAAGACACGTGTCAGTCGAATGGCACATAACATTTCATCTTTAAAGCTTCGTTTAATTTGTTAAGCAATTCATAAAATGTATATAATTATAATAACATTTATATAAAGTAGCTTAGATAGCTTCAGAAATTTCAGATGTCTAATCGAATTTTTTTATTGGTCCTAACAGGTTTTTTACAGACTAGGATGTAAAAAACTTCACCTGATTGGTCTAAAATATTTTGACAGCATACAGGATAATGAGCATGTACAATAATAAAGCTTAAATTGTAGGACATAAATAATTATTTTTAATCTTAGGAAATATTTTTTTTATATTTGTTGAGGTTTCTGTTAATATAATACTTAAAAGTCATTTTTATTTTATGGACAGGACAAGCAAAGTTTATACCTAAATTTTGAAAAAAGTATTGTAAAATTATAAAAATAGCTTTAATATTGCTTTATGAAATTCCTGGTTCATTTTATAGTATATTATGTTTCAAGTTTGATACGCTTTTTTAGTAATTTAGGCACGAGCGAGATTGCGAGCGAGTGCTTAATTAAATGAGTGCCTAGAAAATTTTTTTCGACAAATACTTAATATTATCTAAAAAATTATTTAAATTAAATATTTGTATAATGCGACATCTATACAAAAATAAATTAACCATCCCAATAAACATTTTGATTTAATTCTTACCTTTAACATTGCCCGTTATTATTTTATTTAAACTAAACAATTAATGATACTTTAAAGTATTAAAATAACTTTAAAATATGATTATGTTAAGAAAATATGTTATCCTTAAATTTTTGTATTATAATTGCAAAACATTATCACAAAGTATTAAAAATTCACGGGAAATAATAAAGGTACAAAAAGTGACAGTTGTATTTATTGGAATTCCCGTTAGAATTTCTAACTTGGGAATCTACCGGCGCCACAGTGGATCGATAGATAGGAATTTGTGGACATAGCAGACATTTTAGGTTTAAAATAAATACTTATCAATTAAATAACGTTGTTATTTACAAAAGTAAATATAAAGTCTAGTTACTTGATATACAAGGCGTTTTAATACACCAAGGTCCACTATAGAAAAGGTTTACCAAGTTTTTGGTTTTTTATTTTTATCTTTTTCAAAAAAAAAAATTTTTCCACGAAATTTGGTGAAATGTCCCAAATACACTGTAATTTATTTGATTTGAAATATTTATTATTTCGCCTTATTTTGACTTAATATCAAAAAAGCACCCTAATTTTCAATCGAAAATTCTCGCGTCAAAATATCAGCTTTTTTCAAAAAGTCGGTGTGCTTTTTGTTCGATGAACTCTCTACTTTCTGATGGTGTAAAAAAAATATACATTACTATGGTGAATGTTCTCAGAAAATACAAAAAATATTATAATTATAAAAACTTGGTTTTTTGAATTTTTCACATAAATTTTGAGGTTATGTGCAAAAATTGTAAATACAAAAGTTGTAGATCTTTTTATTACCTACAACTTTGACATTTAACTTTTTTCCATAGGACTTGTAGTTTTGCCGGGATAAACCATTTTTTACCCTTAAAACCCCCCCTCCCACTTCTCGAACTCAGATCGCCCGTAATTTATTTTTTCTTTAATTTTTATTATATTCCCCTCCTTTTCCAATGGGTTTCATCCTACTGTTATTTTTTTTCTCTTTTTACCATTTTTAAAGGCTTCTGCACTGGTCTATATGCTCCATGACACTATGATCTATATTTTCCAAAGTGGCGCCTTGTGGCGGCAAATCTCTGTACATTTGTTTTAAATAACCTTTGAACTCCATAACAGCCATAAAAGAAGTTTATGCATATTTAAGCATTTTTTTAAAACTCAAGATAAACTTTAGATTTGTGTAACGCATTGTATAACAATAAAATTTTAAAAATTGTTGTTACTAAATACGTGTTGGTATTAAGTTAACCGGGCAATTTGCAAGCTTAGTTATCATATAAAATAAAACTATAAAAAAATATATAAGTTTTTGTTAAGGTATGAAGTTATGCTGTTTAATTTGTAATAGTCAGTTTAATAAGGAAAATAACAAAAAACATTCTTTACGAAAAACGCCTTCTGTACTGTTTAGTATGTTGCCAAAAAAAATTGTTATGCTTATTTTTAACAAATTTGAAGTTTTTGGGAGACATTTAAAAAAAAATGATATCAAGTTAGTAATTTTGCATAATTGCTGTATGTCCACTAACATATATGAGCTCGATCCACTGTGCGGCGATATAATCAAAATTTATCCCTTGAAAATAGACTAACAATAAATATAATAATACAGTAAAATAGAAGAAAATACTTTATGGGCTCTGTTCGCAAAATGTTTAACGCTTTATCAGTTAAATCTAGTTAACTGCACTGCTACGGCAAAATTAAAAGGTCAGTATAAACCTTCCTATAATAAAATATTGGCGTCATTTGTGTAATTTTATCAGTTTGTTTGAAAAATAAAACAAAGATTTTAGTGAAGAGCTCAGTTTATATTAAACCACCCTGTTTATTTTATTACTGTTGTATAACACTATACTTATTACATGCTTCTTTACTTAATTGTTATATTTATATTCTCTAATTTCGTCCCAATTATCACATGTGGGTAGGGTTGTCACATGCCACTTAAGGGTTGCAGCATCGAAAATACGTTAATAAAACAGCTTTAAAAACTCTTGGGTTTGTAAAAAAAAAATGTGTTTACCCCATATTTTACTAGTCCTTATATTGCCATAGGCTGAAAATAAGGTAACCCGTAAAATACGGGGAATCTAACAACCCTATATGACGGCGTGTTTTATATTTAAAAAAAATTTTAGCTAATTTAAATTATTTTTTTGAAAAAAATGGGCGTTTAGGTATATTATTAAATGTAGCACATTTTTTTTTCAATCAATTCAAATGAAATTTTTAAAAACTTCGAATATTTAAAATGCTTTGTAAAATTGTTAAATATGAGATACGCCCTTATGTGATAATTGAGACCATTTGTCCTTAAATGACACGCTTTTGTTTTAATTCCGCAGATTCTATTAATAAAAATTGTAATGAATCATACCTACTAAATACACAAGACGTGTTCATAATTACAATTATATTTATGATCCTTTGTTTAAGTCAATCAAATAAATTGGCGCATCACATTGCGAACCATAAACAATGGCAAGAAAAACATGGAAAAACTTTTAAGTGAACTTTATTTGTATTACGCTAGGAAATCTTAGTAGGTATCAAACGCCATTTCGTATGTGAAATGTGTCTGCAAATAATAAACTAAGGTCAAGCAATCGTTGAAATTATCATAAATTTGTAAGTAAAAGGGTTCGTGCTGGCTACCAGTCTGCACTACATTCTCTTGCAGTTTGTTTTAGACAAAAACTTAATAAAACAAAATGTGGTAGGGCGTTGACAACAAACTTAATGGTAGTACATTTTGCAGAAGTAGATAAAGTTGTGCAACTAACGAGATAATAATAATAAAGGGAATAACTTTATTAAAAGCCTATTATAACTTTGTTTATTGATATATCTATTCCGATTTATCATGGCTACTTTTCATTTCTTTAAAACAATCTATTCCTTCTAAAATTCCTAGCGTCAATTTAACTTCTGTATTTTTAGGTTATGTTTAAATATAAATATATTTAGTTTTTTAACAAAAATTATGTATTTTTAATATTTACTTATTCAATATTTAAAGGCGTAAAAATTAAATAAAAACTGTTTCTGCATTAATTCTAGTACAGACAAGTCGATTTGTCATCTTACACTGTTAAGTTAAAGAAAGTTAAACTTCAATGAGTTCGGGTAACATATTAGAGTTGGAAAAATATCCCTTTCTCTCTAAGGCAAAAGTTATACGATAAATAAGCATCGCTATAATTGCGCCAGTGTGTTTTTAAAAATAAGGCTGAAAAATGTTAAAAATATCGAGAAAAAACTGTGGAATGATTTGTGTTGTTGGGTATTTTTCGAGAGAAAGTCCTGGGTTGAGTTTTTACCAGTTTCCCTATAAACAGTGGAAATCCAAATGAATAAATAAATTGTATTGGATTCAATAAATACACATTTAAGTAAGGATTTATGTGAACATTGTAAACATTTTAAATTAGTTTAAATCATAAAACAAATAAACAGAATTATTCATTATTAAATGCGTTGATTGAGAAAGTCCCCACTTAACGGTAAAATAACAAAAACATGTATTATATATAATAATATGTTGTCATGAATTCGTAGATATATTTTGTCGTTTACAATTTTAAAATGCAGTTGTCGGCGTATTTTAGAGGACTTAAATATAAAAATGTTTGAATTTAAGGTTATGTTTCTACAACTATTACTTTTTGTTAGATTTCTTAAAAATATTTCAACTTAAATATAAATTATATTATATAAAATTATCATTTCTTAATTCTGCACCAACAAATATACATACCGAATTGGATACCTTGTCAAAACATTAAAATGCAACGATTTATTTCTTGAATTACATTTACAATTAAAAAAAACATGATTCCCTAGATAAAATACACACACTAACGTAACTATATAAGCATATAAGCGTTGAGTTTATATATCAATGATATAAGGAATAATAAATAGAAATCGAGTACTAAACCAAAGTTTTTCAATTTTAACTTGCAACGCAAAACACAAATAAAGTGTGCGATTTAGCTGTGCAATTGAAATTTTGCGAACAAAATTTGTCTTTCTCTCCTTTCTGAAAAAACTACGTATTAATTTAAAAATAATAAGCAGTTTGTATGCTTTAAATATATTTTTGACAATTCTTGAATTCCCACAATGCCATCGAACTTCGCCAGATGGCGCACGCGTAGCTAAAAAGTGGATGTCGTTTCTTACAGAAATAGAGGAAGTCAAAAGTATTGGGAAAAACCTTTTGAGGTAGTACAATTTTTTATGATTACTGAAGAATTCCTTTATTTCCTCCGCTGAAATGTAATTATTTAACTATATTTGCCCTTCCAAGGCAAATTGTTTGACTTAGTATTTAGCAAAAATGTATTATTTTAAGAGTTAACAATGGCTAAACGCTACTTACATTACTCAACCTTATTCATATTGTAATCTTTAATAAATTAATTTCTTTTATTACTAAATATGTATTGTTTAAGAGGCGGTGACATATTTAATACTAGTTTAAATATAAAACCACATTACAATAACTCAACCACTACCTTTGTTAATTAGTTATCTGCGATAACGTGACTTATAACTGTTATAACTTATAATAACAATAAATTGGAATATCATTCCCATAAATTTAAAATTGTTTGGTATTTATAGACAATACTTAATTACTTTTCTATAATTATCACATATTTACACGAAGGTATACGCTACTTAAAATATATTCGTTTATATTTGTGTTTTTATATTTTGAGTTCTCTAAATCTAGACCAGTTTTAATCCCATTTTAATTTGACAAAAATGTCTCGTTGTTTAATAAGTTTAAACTAAACTTTACTTACATCTTTGTTTTTTTTTATTTAATTCAATTCATTTAATTAAGCAACCGTCTTTCAAACTGTAGCTACTAAATCTTAATTAAAATCAGCTTCTTCAAATTTCATTACATTGACTTTAGAAACGAGATCAGTTTTGCTCAATCCAAGTCTCACCGTCTTAAATGCAAACGAAATTGCAAAACAGTTATGTAAACTAAACCCCTTTTTGTTCCAGTGGTTTTAAACGTGTTTTATTTTGTTTCATTATGTAAAACGATTTGTAATTAATTTATTTTATAAATTATTAAAGTAATAGTAAATTTGCAAGAATTAAGGCTTAATTATTATTGAAAACACACGCTTTGTTTTATTTATGTATTTATTTAAATAAAAGCATAATTTAAAATTTAAATGTACGTAGTTTATGGTTATTTGGTATTATTACATGTAAATGCAAATAAATACAGTGTATTTGTCTTTTAAAGACATACATATTACATTTTGCTATTTAATTTATAAAATAAGACTAGTGTGTGTTTAAATCCTTCTTTCAAGAACCTAATTTAAACAGAATTTTCAGTTATTATATATCTTTTTAACCCATGAAGATATAAGAATAAAAAATATATAGACCTTAAAACATTTTTTTTATTATAATATTTTATAACTATTTTTTCACACACATGGTCCTAAAAATGACGCATCAACGCCATACCATGCGATATGATAAGATATTTTAAGTATAGACAAATTTAATTTTTTTTATTAATACTAGTAATTAGTAATTTACAATTTAAGAATCATTAATGATAATAGTGATAACTAATTTGTCCACCATACAATTAATAAGACAAAAATATAAAAAAATCGGTTTATACTAGGAAATTACACATCTGATAATGGTTGTTATTGAAACAAAATAAACAAGGTATCTGTTTCACATTTAATGTGAAACCATAAGAAGGGACCCAAGCGACTAAAAATTCATTTCTGGATAGTGATGGTTATTAAAGATTGCTTTTTAATTATATGAGTCAGAAATAATTATCATTTTTGCTATAGCAGTATAATACTGTCTAGCCCTTTCGCTTGATATTTTCTTTCTCCTCTAAAATTAACGCTTGTACGCTTATATGCCCCTTTCCTTACAGCGCGTCTTGGATGGATTTTCGAACCACTCCTTTTATGTAGTTTTAGTGTATTTTTAATATTGTACGGCGGTGTATAATAATTTGACTTTCTATATAGGCTTATGAGTGTTATAATGTGAAAATTGTTATTCGCGAAAAAGATATTTTACCTAAAAATATCTACGAAGCCATGTCTTAATATTGCTTTTTTTTAGTTGGAGGATATTTAAATATTATACAGGGTGTTCATACTTAAAATGGACAATGTAAAAGAGATTTTAGAACTATTTGATACTAATTATGATCCAATGCAAATTATAAATTTGACGTTACTTAATTATTGTTATTGTGTCATTTTTGTAATTAAGGTTAATTTACACAAATGTCAAAATTTTTTGACAGAATCTTCAGTTTCAGTTCAGTTTTTAATATTCTACCAGAGAACTTTTTTTTTAGATTCTTAACCCTGTAAAGTAACTTTTAAAAATAAAAACACATTTACAAAACTATGCTTTTAAAAAATATTCACCCTGTAAATTATTTGACCCAGAAGGGCACTTCTAGGCAATTTAATACATTTTAATTTGAGTGAACTGACAAAATTGTTACGCGTATTACTTCTATGGAAATGAATTTTTGACCTCAAAATATAGGCTGCATGAAACTTATCAAGTAAGATGAGAATTCCATTTTTTTAAGTTGGTACAGAGGCGCGTACAGAAATACTGTTACATGACCCTTTCAATTTTATTTATTAATACAAAGTACTTATAACTTTGTTATTGAACTAAATTTGCAGAATTTATTTCGATAATCCTTGGTCCTTGATGACATAGAATCCCATTAATATGTTGCCATTCCTAAATATTAATAAAAATTAAAATTTTAAATTTGTGACATTTAACATGCATTTTAACACCATGTAAATAAAATCCTTGTTATTTACATTTAATTAATTCGTATTGGCAATTCAAATTATTTATAATTATAATAGATTATTTTTGTAAAATGGGTTAATAACTTGGTTGTCGCAAAAGGGACAAAGTTTAAACGGACTTTTTAATTACCGATTTATATGCATGTATTTGTATTTAAAAACAAAAATATTTAGTAATATTTTTAATTTTTTAAACAAATTTATTATGTTTATTTAACTAGGTTACGTTTAAAATATTTTGCATATTTAAAAAAAATTTGGATGCTGTTATTTGTATAAAAGTTACATAAATTTTAAACATAAATTAAAACAAATTTTTAACAAAAACATTGGCTTTAAATTTATCTTTCTGTTCGTATTAAACACTCGCTCACAAGCTCATGCTTAGTAAAACTCTTGAATAAAAACGCATTTTTAAAACTTTACGTTTCATTAAAATTAAATTCTGGGAATGCTTTTCTGAAATAACGATATTTAAATTTAAATCTTAATCCTCTATTAACCCTATGGGTAATTAGATGTCTAGACCGATAAATCCTTCCATTTTTCATTTACCATATTGCAGGTATAAATTCTAAATGATAAATTTACTTTTTTGAAAGTCAAAATTCATGATATTAATTATCGATTTGCAGAAAAATAATTAAATATTATTTATCGGTTTTTATATTTTTGCTCCTTTTAAAATAGTGCCTTTTTATTCCTTTAAAAAAATCATTTTTAAGATCAAAAACATATTACTAATGTTAAATTTTATAACTTGATTTTATTACAATATTTAATTAATTAAAAACAATGATTTTTACTACTCAAGTTTTACTTTTTTTATTTATGTGTGTGTACAATGTACATTGATCATATTGCATTTATTTATATTTTTAATGACATTTTTAAAAATTGCTTTTGTTAAAATTACAGATATATTATTTTACCTTTTGATCTTCAAGCGTCCTAATATTTACAAAAGTGATCAATTATCGCCTGGGCTGTAAAAATAATTTAAACCAATCAAAAAATTCGATCTGTCAGATCTACCTAACCTTACTTTCTACTTTTAATATTTATTATTATAATTGTGTATTTTATGTATCGTTTGACAAATAAAATTGTGCCTTTAAAATAAAATGTTGCTTGCCATTCGTGCTTCACTCAATTGTAGGCCTACGCTACGCATCGGCAAGCTCAGCACAAAAAGACACACTTCCCAGCCTAATGGCATAAATAACTATTTTAGTATCTTATATTTAAATAGTTAAATTTAATTGTACAATTAATATAATAAAATTTAATGACTTCAAACACTTGTCAATACAAAATTAGACGTCCTTGTCTCGTTGCATAATAATTCTAATTACAACATCGCACAAAAAACCGCACCAATGTAGATCCTTATAACTTAATAAAAGAAGATAAATTTGCAATAGATCGTCCTTTAATATAATAATCACCTAAATAATAATTTCGGTAAAATTTATTCTAATCTTTAATGTTTATGGGCTAAGGTTAATTTTCAATGCGAACATCTTTCCCTACTCCACGTTTTCGTGGCCGGACGAGCTTATAGTGGTGTAGTATATCGTCAAGTGACAATTAGGTTTATTTTTGCAGTTTGTTAACATCAGTGAGCACAATTTTTCAATATCAGTGTGCGCTTCTAGCTGCATTTAATTTTTTTACTTGTTCAACATTGTTTTAAACTTGTGATACTACTTCAGTGACTGTGTTTGTGATATTTTAAAGGTTTTTAGTTTATTTCATCGCGTTTCGTAATAATCTTGCCTTAAAGGTTGTTTCGAAACATCTTAGCCAATAACGAATTTTTAAAATATTTTTGATTGGTTTATTTATCAGTAAATAAAATGCCTTTTAATGCATGTAATATTTACATTTACCAAATAAATTGTTGTATTATTTACTTTTAAAATTTGCACATAAGCTACTGTAAAATTTGTTAATTAAGTGATTCGTTTGAAAATTTATTAAGAAAATTAAAAAATTAATAAAAAAACCTCTTTATTTCAATAGGAATTAATATTAAGTTATGTTTTATCTTTCTACTTTTCGTAAATCTTTTATTGAATAAGAAAGTTTTAAAACATAAATATTTTAAAACTAACTTTATTTTTAATGGGTAATGTAATGTTTCCTTCTTTTTATTATTTAAACAATGTTTTTTTTATACTATTAATTATTTATGTATTAGAAGAAATAATTAAATTGGCTTAATTTTATTTTTAAACCGGTCAAGCAGATAATAGATATAATAATAATAATAAACATCTTTATTGTATATAAATAACATAACATTAGATACATATTTTATTTTGAGTTTATTGAGCATTCATTTTTTAAATTTTATAATAAAATATTTAATTTGGAAAATGGGTCATATAAACAGCGTTTGTTGCCTTTTTAAACCTGGTTAAAGCAACTTTCTATTTAATTGCAATGCGAAAAGAAGATCATTTTATGAAAAATAATACCGGATGATAAAAACATGAAAAAATATTTTTCCATAAAAACTAGCAATATTTTATTTGCAAAAACGCTTTAATTTAGTTCAGAATATTTTATGAAAATAAATAAATTACGACATAAAATTTATTGTAAACAATTAAAAATAGTATATTGTTTACCAAGCGTGGTAAACACTATACTTTTTTGTTGAGTTGAATCGCTTACAAATACACAATTTGAGTACCGCAAAAAAAACTTGTGTCGAAATTAAAATCTGATGTTTAATTTACTTCTGAAATTTACATTCAAAGTTAATTACACTGTAGCGTGGTCATTGCAGCGGGAGTGAATGAAACATGTCTTTAAACTTTAAAAATAGTAAATTTTACATATATTTGCTACTATATTTTAAGCTACCATCACCATCTTTGATTTTATAATGGATGGCAACTTATGTAGTAATTTTGATGCATTGTTGCTAACTTAAAATCTAGTAGGCGAAAAAGATCAAAAATTTTATAAAAATGTATATAAATGTAAAACTTATTTTTTGTCAAAATTTAAAAATATCGAATTTATTAGGATTTTGGGTTTGACAGGTTTTCAGTTGTTTCCAAATAATTTTAAAACGCCTTTTAATAGACTGGTTTATTCGACCTAGTAGATCTTTAAATAAAAAATATACCCATGCATAGAAGGATACTTGAAGCACCCTGTATACTTACAGAATATAAAATGTATCTATATTATATTAAAGTTTGCAAATTAGAAGACCTTATCTTATAATAAGTATGATTTAAAATCTTATTAAAAAGGCCAAACATTTATTAAAATATGTAATTGACTGGAAAAAACTAGGAGATTGCACCTTTGGGAAATATAAATAATTACACTAATTATTTTTTAATTTCACTTAACTAATTCTAAAAATATTTTTGAAAATAATTCATGAGGTATTTTAATATCTTTGAAAAACTTGTGGTTGTTTGTTTTCACTTTTATAACTTGCTTAAATGATAATAGAAAGTTAAATCGAACGCTAAAAAACCTAATTTATAAACAAATATTGCGTTAAAGCGAAGGTTAATTTATTTATTTTATTGTATTAGGGATTTAATTTAATTAATTCTTTGCAAAAACATCAATTTTATTCATTTACTTAATTTTGCAATATAACACCTTTGGGTTAATAAATTATATTTTGAAATAGGTAAAACAAATTATGTAGTTTTTAATAATTAACACAGTTGATAATAATCTTAATGGTTTTTGTCGTATTTTTTCATTAAATTTCTAGATACAAGACAATTCATTTTTTAAATTGGTTCAAACATTTTTATTTTGACATTGGATTGTTCATGTTATTTTATTGTTACGAAATGTAAACAAACTCATAGTATTACTTAATAGTTAAGTATTCAAGATACCTGGTGAAATGACTACTGTAAACATAAAAGGATAATTTTATTGCAACAAAGCATAAAAATCATCTTTAATAAAATTTAAATTATCATTAAATTAATCTACCTATTCCGCAATAGTAGAAACGTGACCACTCAAGAATAATAAGTATTCTTTCAGATTTTGTTCAAAAGAATCCCGATCCAAAAAGTTCATTCAATGTTTTTATTGCAACTTTACTAATTTTTCTGTTTTTTCTTTTCAGATTTAATCTAGTCTAGTCAAAATGAAGTGTTTCGTTAGTATCGCGAGTGTATTCTGTGTTTTAGCAGTCGTGAGTGCTGCCCCCTTTTTCCCAGGCGGCGGACTTAGTGCTTCTACTAGTCTCCAGGTTGGTAGCATTGCAATTTCATTCGCAACCTTTACAATTTAGCAAAATCAGTGGTTTAATTTGTATTTCTTATTTATCATATATTTATGCCAAAAAATTATTATATTATTAATAATATAATTTTTGTTTCACTTAAGTAAATATTATTTTTATAATAATAATTAATAATGGCGTTTTTTTCGTATAAAAAAAGTATAATTGTTTTTATTGGAAAACATAAATAAACATATAAAACGATATACCCACGATATCCCATGGGAGGGAATTTTAATTAAGTATTAAAAATACAAAATATTTGTCTAACAATTTGTTTTTAAGGTAGTACCTCATTTAAAGAGTATCGAGTTACTAAAAACAACATGAAAAGTTAAAAAGTAACAATAGAATTTGTTAATTTGTTGTAATAATAGCAAAATTAAGCTTTAAAACTTTATATTTTTGTGTCTGTTAAGTTAGCAGCATAAAATTTGAAATTTAAATATGTTAAAAAAATATTCTTATGAAGCCATTATTTTGCTTGAGTTTGAAAACAATCTTTTAAAAGAATTAAAAAAAAAATACTCATAAATTCGAAAAGCATAATAGATGTTGATGGTTTAAAAAATAATTAATATTTATTATTTTTTATGGAAACTTAAGAGCGAGCTTGTGTAATTTAAAAAAATATTTTCTTGGAATCTGTGCCGTAAAAAATCATATACCTTATATACCTCATATACATTAAATTTCAACGACATTCTATTTATTCATATAAAAGAACAACAAAATGTAGTTTAAAAGTTTAGTTTTTTTATGTTTTCTTTATTTTAAAATTACCACAAAAATATATAACTGTGATACCTGTGGAAATAATAGTTTACCTTTTTGTGAAAAGAACCATCAGCAAGGGATTACTTTAAATACCAGTGCTATATGTTTTTACAAAATTGTATATATATTTTTCCAAAAACAATTTATTGCTATAAAGCATTTATATTTTGCACAGGTTTTAAAAATTAAGGTTAGTTACAATTCTAATAAACCACGAGTTGACCACTGAAAGTTTGCTAAATGTAAAGGTAAAATTCATTGTAAGAAATAAAAAAATATCTTGGGAAAAAATAAATAATTATAATGGTATATTTTTTTATTTTTCAAAAAAAAACTGTATGAAAGAATCTCTTCTTCTTCTTATTCTTCAAATTGTATTTGTATTTTAAATAAGTTGATTATATTTTGTAAATGCTTTGGAAAACTTCTACTCATATTACAAAAACTTTCATCTAAGCATAACATATACAGGGTGCACCATATATACTTATATGCATATACATTTGAGTTTTTTATTTAAAAGTGCAAAAAGGTCAGTTGTATCAGAAACAAGTTCCGTTATTACACACCTTTTAAAATAAAATTTGAAAAAAAAAATATTATAACTTCGTTATTCCTGGAAATTTTTACATCTATTAACAATTTTATTAATTTTTTCGCTACTATATTTTGACTATTTTTTATTTTTATAACTTATGTAGTTTCTTTGGATTTCATTACTATTTTCTATATAACGGCCAAATTAATAACAATATTTGGTTTTGTCAGGTTTTCATTTTTTTTAAATTAATTGCGAATCACTAATTTGTTTAATTTAATTTAACCGATATTGTAGCTCTTCAAATTAAAAAATACCCATACATAAAGGTAAACTTGGTGCACCATGTTATAGTTAATTTAAATTAAGTTTTTAAATATGTGCCTTGCAATATTTTAATAATAACATAATTACAAATATTATTACCCTTTAAAAATCGAAAAGATTACAATACAATTAAAAAAATCAAAGAATTACATTTGATTTTAGTGCTGTTTTATTGTCAGAATACCGTACCTATAATATACTACTTTGTATTATTTCTGTGACGCTTGTAAACACATTAATTTCCATTATTTTCATGATTATTAACTAATAAAAAGTTATATAAGCATTGTAGCGCATTTATGATTGCTCACAAGTAGCAGATGATCGGCTATCTTGCAGTAGTGTAAGTAAGCAAGGTTATGAAGAAAGTAAGAGAAAGTTACTTAAAAGTCTGAATCTAACGTCATTTTCTTACATAAGATCCATGCGGATGTATCAGGAATTCATAATTCATTATGGTTATTTTAGTATCTGGAAGGTCATTCAAGAGAAAATAAACGACCTATTATTTGAACTCTGTTGTTTAAAATTATATTCGATGTATATCGTTTGATATAAAGAGTTTATTATACAGGGGATTAAAAAATAATGAGCAAGGTTTTATAATTAGATACATATAATTTTATAACAATCAGGGTCAAATTTAAAGTAATGTTATAATTAAAGAAAACTGGTATATATTTACTTTATATGCAATTGTCACTAATAAAGTAGTTATTCCTAGTAGTGTTAACAATGTATTTTATTTTCTGAGTAAACATTCATTATGAGGCATTTGAAGAATTCCGAGCTTGTCAGGTTATTTGACCAATACGTTCTAATATTTTAAACAAAACATGATTGTTAATTAATATGTTAGATACGTTATTAGTTATGAAATTATTAGAATTTTCTCTGCTTGACATTTGTTGACTTAATTAATAGGCTAATATTTGTTTTTTTATTAAGTAAAAGTTGATTTGCTTTAACTTTGTTTAAAATTGCTAATCCTAAGAAAAATTGCACAATCCAATGCAAAAGTATTTTTATATAGACAATTGTTAATTAAACAGTTTTGTATAATTATTTAAATAAATTACTTTTTAATAATAAGTAATTATTTCGAATTATTTTTGTATAACAATGTCAATTTTTAAATTTTTAACGGATTTATTTATCCTAAGTGTGCTAAAACTATATACAGAAAAAAGTTCAAGCTAGAAAAAAATTCTAATGAATTTTTTTTGCCTAAATTCACATTAAAATTCTACAAAAAAATGTGAAAGTAAAAAAAATTGCTGTATTTATATAAAAAATTATAATTGATTTTAATTATAAAATAACTGAAATATTTTTTAAAACAAATAAAACTAAGTCATTTGTGGAAATATTGTATGACCAAATTTTATGTTAATTGCCCATTAATCAAATTCGCTCATATACGAGTAGTAAAAGCGAAAGTAAAAATGAAATCATCGGAATATACAAAAATTAGCATATAATAAATAAATAAGTTATATATATTTACTATTATACGGGGTGTCCCAAAAATAGCGTGACAAAACATTTTTTGATGATTAGTTTTAGAGAATTTTGTTTAAAGAAACTTGGCAATGCTGTCTTTCTAAAACGCTGATAGATTGCAGATCTAAAAACAGTTCACATGGAAACAATTTAAATAAGATAGTTTAGCTTTACATGGTTTAGAGATGTATTTTATGGAATTTTTATTAAAAATTATTATCTTGTTATTATTAACAAATTTTTATTTTTTTTATTTTTGAGGTGTCAATAGATAATTATTTTATACACCACCAAAGAATAGGTACGAGAGTGGGCAAAATAATTAATTCCCTAATTGTTCATTCCTTTCAGTAGTGGCATAAAATGTTGTGTGTGCTATTGGTAAAAAGAGGAGATTCCACTCGCCTGTTACCGCAATCTACACTCGAGGAATCTCATTTTTGTCCAACACTGTATACGCTTAAAACAATCAACAAAGTAAGCTATTGTTACACTAGTTGAATAATGAAACTATTGTTTCCCTAGTGGAACAAGCAGAATAAAAAGAAGACAATTATTGTTAATAATACATTACAGCTATTTATTATTTACATACAAATCTTTATTTGAAAAGATATAATTAAAAATAAAAGAATCAGCTTGAATGGTTCAAAAAAGGAATTTTTTTGACAAAAATTAAAAAACAGAAAAGCATTGGTAAAATAGATATAATATTGTTTTTTTTTTAATGAAACACCCTGTATATTTTAAGTTTTTATTCTTATTTCAAAAATATTTAATTTGTATATGTTTGAATTAAATTTTTTATAAATATTAAAAAAAAATATTTAAAAATATATAGGGCGTTTCATTAAAGAAATTGCTATGCTATTTTATAAAATTTACCGATGCTTTTTTATTTTTAAAATTTGGTTTAAAAAAATACTTTTTATAAATATGCAAGATTGATTTTAAATTTTTTCGATATCTGTTTTTATAAATATTTTAAAGGGATTATTAGAAAACACCCTGTACATACCACTGTTTACATAGTAAATTAAATGTACAACTAAATTTTAAAAGCAAATTGTCTCCAAAAATACCTCAAAACCAAAACACCTCTTTCAGTAAAACCGTTAAGGTTAGTTCACACTACGATTTATTCATAAAGTGTTTTTTATTTAATTGTGTGTCAACAAATCTACCATTTTTTTCACTCAATATCACATAATAATAAATAGTCAAAAAATACTCAACAAAATAAAATCTTAATTTTATATGCATATTATTTAAAACAAAAAACTAATTCGAGGAATTACAAGTATTACAAAATTTCTACTTAGTCTGGTACAGTAGATAAACACGCACAGACATATTTAAGTAACTTTTAACTTTCATTTTTAACCTGTGGCATTACATTCCATTTATAACTATTTGCCTTGAATAATAATAACTTTGAATAATTGGTTTAACGGTTAGGTTCAAAGAAATAAAAAAAAATAACCATATTTTATATCATTATATTAATAGTCGATTTTATTCAATTAGTATAAGTAAACAATTGCAGTCCAATTTATTAGCTTTATATAGAAACATAAAGTATATTAATTATTTGAATCATGCTTAAATCAAATGTAAATGTAGGTAAATATTACATTATCTAAATTTAAATCTGACATATTCAACTATGTTTGTGTTGCAGGAAAATCAATCAGCAGTTGCAATTTCCATTATAATCCTTATCTATTGATTTGTTAACTTAATAACCGGCACAATTGTTAGTGTTTGACACACTGTTTGTGTAAACGGATTTAATAATTAGTTACGCCATAAATGACAAAAGCAATGAAGCAGTTTAATTTTCAATTAATTTATATCTTAATTGAGTAAGTAATTAATTTATTTATTATTATAATAATTTTATGAAACGTAATGTGGGAGTCAATAACATTATAGGCGAATAAAAAGGTTCGCTGTTGATCGCTTGTTGGGGTCTCCAATATTAATAAATTACAATTTTGTACATATCGAACATGTTTTCCAAAGTTATTTGAAATAGTTGAACTGTATAATTTAGCATATTAGAATGTAAGGCAAGATGTAGAATAGTACATTATCTATAATAATTTGACTTTTAAACTGCGTACAAATATCTTTCAATATAGGATTATGAGTGTTATAATATAAAAATTGTTGTACGCTTAAAAAAAATCCTTTATTTATTTCTATTTATAATCTTTTTTTATACTAACAATTTATTTTTCTTTACTAACATCTTATATAAAACTTATCTTTTTACCATGTAGCATTTCATCATATTAAATGGACATCATCGCAAAAACAGTCTAAGCGACAAATGCGATTTTTCTTGGATATTTATTGTTGTGTAGTTTTATATTTTGTCTTTTTATTTAACCTTATCTAGGGTTCATCAAGTAGTACCTCTGGAACAGCGAGCTCTGGCCCTGGAGGTTTGACAAACATTTTGTCAAATATTGATCTGCCAGGGCTGTTAAGAGGAGTGAACAGCTTTGTCAAATTAGTGGGGGCGTTTTGCCCCCCGTTATCTCAGGTAAATATATTTTTTTATAATGATATCTAACCAAATACAAATACATATTTTTTAATTAAAAGTTATTGTTATGCAAAGGTTTATTTAAAACATATCGTAGTAAAACTGTTTAAATTAAAAAAACTATTAAAATAATCAGCGTTAACAACTTTTTTTTTTAGTAGGGTTATGAAAATGTTTCCCTAGTTTACCAGATTTTTTAAAGAACATTTTTTAATTAATATTTTTTTTTAAAGTAAGTACAATTTTTATAAGATTAAGTGGGGATTTAAAATAAAAGTCGAGACCTACACAAATAATAAAACAGTAATTGATGTACATAATACTTAATAAATAATTTCAACGTCAAGGTCAATGTACTATTTAAAATTCATACAATTGTAAATAAAACCTCACGGGTTACTGTAACAACAGCAATGGTTATTTTTGTCACATGAATAAGTATTGCTAGGAAGTATAATAAGCCACATTCCCCATAATATGAGTTCATATAGTTTACTGTTCTGCACAGGAATGCGTGTGTTAGTTTACTGTTTTATTTTCTACGTACCTACACTAGGAATTTTCTTGTTTTTCTGTTCAGAATAAATTTATTGTCAAAAATACTTTTTAAAAAATCTAAGAAAAATTTCCTAGTATTTAAAAAATCCTTTATTACCTAGAGGTGTTAAAAATTTCCTAGATTGGAAAAATTTCCCTAGGGTTTGCAAAGCTGCTTTATATTTATGTTTAACATTTTTTTTTTTATAATGAAAATAAAATTTTGCTAAATAACTTAAATTACCTACCTAAAAAATGTATAAAGTAATTCAGTAGTTAAATTCATTTAGTGTTTCAAAAGCGGCCATCTTTAAATTTTTTGAAAAATGAGTTATTTACACCAATAAAATCAAAATATGACGTGGTATATTATTGCAAAATTAAATATAAATAAAAACGGCTATTTCCAAGAAAAATAATTCATAAAAGTTTTATGTAAAATTTAATTAGAAATATATGTTTTTTTTAATTAAAACTTAAATCTGTAGAACAAATATTTTCAGTTACCATATGAACAAGTTTTTCAAAATATACATATATATTTTTCCCCATTACTTTTTAAAATGGTTTTCTGCCATTTACTTATAATATTCTTTAGAAGAGATGGCCGCTTTTGAAATTAAACGACTTGTTTAAAAAAGTATAATTTTTTATTAATTTTACAAAAATATATAATGTAAAATTTTAAAGTATCTGAACAATTTTTAAATCGAAAAAATAGTAAAAAAGATAAAATATTGTAATTTTTACTATTCTCAATACCCTTAACATTTAAAATATGTAAAATTTCAAAAAACGTATGAAATAAAAAAGCAACAGGTTCTCCCAAAATTGACAGCCTAAAGCATAAAGATACATTTCTCCTGAAAATCCAAAATTAATTTTGTTTTACTATTTTTTTTGGTATTCGCAAATTAGCAGGAGTTATTTAACTTTTAAAGCTGCCAATGAAACCGCAATATAATCGATTTTTAATTTGGGTTGGCTATCTAAGAGTATATTCAGACAAACACTTTAAAAGCTAACTAACTTCTCCAATTTTGACAATTCGAAAAAACGTCCGCCAACTTTGGGACTCTCTGTTTAATATAGAATCAACTTTTACATTAAAAAAACCTTTGCAACAGATTTAATAACTAAAATTTAGAGAGTGAATTAATGAAATATAAATAATTTTATAAACCTAAAATTTGGTACTTTTTAAAATATAGTATGTTATTCCGAAAAAGGCCTATTAACGGTATGTCACGCTGTCGGGAATGATATTTTAAGTATAAAAAAATTACAATAATTTTGAATAGAAGTATAAAAAACTCAAGAACGCTGTGTTTTTTAAAAATCTAAAAAAATGTTATCTGCTGTGACTTAAAGTTAACATGGTTAAGAAATGTATTTTCTGACAGTTTGTATTAAATTTAAATTAACTTTGTTGTTATTAACAAATCTTATATATATTTTATTTTTACATAGATAATTATTTATAAAACATTAAAAAACAGTTTTAAAACCATTTATTAAAAACAACTTGTAGGAAAAAAATATTCCAATTTTTTTATACATAAAATAACCACAGAAGGGCAAGTGATATGCTCAAAACAATTTTTTAAAAAGTCGGTCATATAAATAACAAAACCGGGTGTATCTGAGAATAGGCGCACCCCTGTAACTTTTTTATTTATAAAGATGGACACATGAAATTTTGCATGGTTAATTAGGATATAATATGCCACTTATAAGAGTACAAAATGAATTTTTTGAACTTCCGGTTTTGCCTGAAATGATACCAAGTTTCGATTTTTAAATGGAATGCCCTATATATTTTTAGATATTTGGAATCCTGAGGAAATTCTGAGTCAGACAGCATCCTCAAATGGACCTTTTGACGTTTCGTCATCAGAAATGTATCATTATAAAGATCAATCTAGAGTGCTTTGAACTATCTTATTTTCTTCAATGCCTGAAAAATAGAACTTGCCTTAAAAAGTTGTTATTCAGCTATTCCCAGCAGTCTAAACTTGTCAAAATTCGTTTATCTCAAATAGTTCAAAGCACTCTAGATTGATATTTATGATGATGCATTTTCTGATAAAGAAACGTCAAAAGGTCAATTTGAGGATGCTGTTAGACTCAGAATTTCTTCAGGATTCCAAATATATATATATATCCTAATTAACCATGCTAAATTTCATGTGTCTATCTTTTTAAATAAAAAAGTTACAGGGGTGCGGCTATCTCAGATACACCCGGTATATATATATTTGCAATAAATTAAAAACATAATGAAATGCAATACTAACAAAATACATTAAACAATAGCAATGGCATCCAGCAATTATTTTAAAATTCATAATACACCGGTTACAGGTCCTTGACAACGTCATCCAAAACGTCACTAGCACCGCCTTCCGAGTATTCGGTCGTGCCATCTTGAGAAACGGCGGACTTGGCGGCGGCGCCGCAGGCGGTGGCGGACAGCGCGTCAACGTCGTCCTTCCCACTTTCCCACCAGATGAGGACTACGAAGAAGAAGACGAAGACACAACCGAATCTGTATCAGCCAACATCGAAACCAGAATCGGGGAAGCCGACGCTGATGCCACTAACACGGAGACGGCTACATTATCCGCCGAAACTACAGTGGTAACCACTACACTTTTCACTGTGAGCTTGCGGTTCATCAGTTTACCATATAAATTTGTTTTCGATGTTCTTTTTTGTTGTCTTGGTTTGGCATCTTGCCTCAATACGTGCAAGATTGGTGTTGGTTAAATGGTACTTTGTTAAAATAAAATGTTTCTAAGATCAAAAGAATAAAAACTAATTTTTGTATTCCCTATAGGGTATTTCCATTGTAACGGGTGCGACACTAAAACTGCGTTTTTTATGATAATAAAGGGTTTGTTCATATATATCAAGATACGTTAATATAATAAAATAGTATGAAAAATTAGGTATTCAACTCGAACAAAATGTCAATAAAAACCTTTTATAACGTCATGAATAGCGTAACGGGCGCGACCTTAGAAAATCGGCAAGTGCTACCAAGTTGGCTTCTAAAGTTGATACTGTAAAATTTTGGATGAAAGCATATAGTAATAATTGTTTGTGTAAAACTTGAATACTAACCATAAACAAGTACCTATTTTTAATTCACAAACATTGCATACTTTATTTTCTAAAATTTTCTTAAAATGTAACGTTAAACATTTTATCGAGTACTGAAACTCTTCCGTGTTTATTTTTAATGTTAGCTTCTTAGCATCACGATGTACGAATATTTTAAGGTTATCAATTATGTCGCAATTAAACTATTTGACTTCAGATATAGTTGTTGTTTTGTTAAATAACACTTCTGATTTTTTGTCAAGGTGGGGTAAGGTTTCGTGGAAATCCCATATAGTTTAAATACAGGGTGAGTTTTAAGTTGACGCGTTCCTTTTAACAGCGTGTAGAAATAAATATTTTAAGTAACGTTTTTTATCAAAACTCAAAAATAAGCGAGTTATAGCCCTTCAAAGTTTAATTAAATTTTGAGCCGGTCCTGGCTATAGGTTAACAAAAAACATAACCATAAAAATAAAAATAATAAAATAAACAATGCAAAATGTCAACTATGAAAACAAACATAACCATTTAAACCAAAATGACACATTTTTAACAATAATTGAGGGCCAAAAAAACTTAAGTAAATAATGACATTTTTCATTGCTAAATGTCATTTTGATTTAAATGGTTATGTTTGTTGTCATAGATGAAATTTTGCATTGTTTATTTTGTTATTTTTATTTTTACATAACCATATGGTTATATTTTTTGTTAACAATAGCCAGGACCGGCTCAAAATTTAATTAAATTTTGAAGGGCTATAACTCTCTTATTTTTGAGTTTTGATAAAAAAGTTACTTAAAATATTTATTTGTCCATCTAATTTCTACACGCTGTTAAAAGGAACGCGTCAACTTAAAACTCACCCTGTATATAATTTAATTTTTTATTTTTTATTAAAGTTCTCTTTAAATGCCTTTCAGTCTTCTTTTAATAAGTTATAATAAGTTAATATAAGATATAATATCGCTAATAACCTATAATGGTTGATGCGACCTCTTTTCTTGTGCTTAAATAAAAAAAAGTCTTCTTTCAATAAGTTATAATATTCTGATTCTAAAACTAATTAACATAAGTTCCAATTTTTAAAATATTATATAATAGCTTATATAGCTTTATTGATTCTATTAAAATACCATATCAATAAAGTTAAATTTGTTACTTTTGTAAAAAGCAAATTTTATCATCTTAAGTTTTGGAAAATTCCTCTGTAGATGATTTCCAAATCATGCCATTACAATAAGAAGATATAAAATTAGTAGAAAACCATTACACAAAGTACTATTTAACCACAATTATTGTTAATTTAAGTAACATTTTAACACAAAACCTATCTTATTGTGACCAATAAGACCTCTTACTTCAACTGAAGATAAGGATTTTACCATGACATTTCAGGATCATGCCATATAATATTATTTATTTTTATGTTTCGTACTTCCAGCGATCGTATAACAAACGAAGTCCATTTTATGACATATGGATGTATTAACATTATTTATTTTATTTCAGGGCTTTGTATATGTATGTTAATTGTTAAAAATATGTGATGTGACACATATGTTACATGTTTCAGGGCTTTTGTATATAAATGGTTGCTTGATTTTTTTATAACTATAAACAAAATTTTGACATACATTTTTTGTTACAGTCCCCTGCCATAGAAGAGAACACAGTCGCGAAAAGGCACGTGAGGGTGACTAGAGAAGCCGATCAAGAAGGCGCCGAATCAGCGCCTCAGCCCGCTGAAGATCTTTCGAGCCTTAACATTGACGACCAGGATAGAAACAAAAGATTTCTGCCTTTCGGCGGTAGCGTAGACGGACACGGTGGGGGCGGAAGCGGAAACTTCCTTTTCGATATAATTAGGGTAAGCAACGCGGCCTAAAAAGTGCCGCAAAAGTAAGACGTTTATTTTTGGTCGTTAAGTTATTTTGGGTATGTGATAAAATTTCCAAAACATCAAATTTTAGTTCCTGTGAGGTTTTTTATTTTTGTTAATGTTAATGCCTGGGTAATTTTTATCATTATTAATCCATAAAATCTAGTAAAATTAATTATTTACTTAAAAATATGTTAACAACCTTGTACTAAATTATTTATTTATTGTTTAATCATTAGGATTTTGCTTAATTATTTTTACATTAAAACTTAATTTTTAAAGAAATATATTGTAAAAAACATAAAACAATAATTGTTTTAATAGTAAACAAACTATCCCATTTTAAACAAGGTTTTATACCAATTTTAGTTTACAAAATTCTTAATCTACATCATTGTTAACATAATTTTATTAAAAATAATTGAAAAAAACCATGCATAACATTTTATAGTCTACCTACCTTAAAGTTTGTAAATATGTAAAAATTAAATTTAAATTATACAAAGCTGGCGTCGCCATTTATGTAAAATTAATTATTATAAACCCCATATTTATGTAAAACCTTTATTAATTATGCAGAAAATAAAACAGTAAGTAATAAATACATAGTTGTGCCTAATTGTATAGGTATCATGTAATAAATTTTGTTATTACACATATTAGTTAAGTTAATGTTTTAGTTGTATGCTTTTTTATATTTATACAAATAAAAACTTGTTATCACCCTTTACAAAATACACTTTATTTTATACTTAAGACACTTATCAAACACTACATTCACTATTTGACCTTCATTAAAAATATAAATATAAAAATATACCCATAAAAGGGAAAGGTATTGTCATAAACAATATACAATTCATTCATAATTCATAATATTTGTCAAAATATTTAATATGTATAAAGTTCAATCCAAATCAATAATCAAATGCTAATTTTGTGAAGTTTCTTAATAATGTAGGATATAATTAATGGCATCATTAACTTTTTAGAAACGCGGAAGAATATCTTTAACATTAAAATAATATTAAATCAAATAATTTTTTAGCAATTTAGTAATTTAAAAAAGTTATATATACACTTTTAATATATAACTATAATAGTTTAATGAAAAAATTGCCGGGTAATTCGATTTTATGTCGCATGAAATCTATGTTAATTTAAAATAAAAAAGTCAAATTAAATGTACAGGAAGTTTGAAATTAATGTTACTAAACATAAAAACGTTTAAAATATACCACTCGTTTTAAAAGTTTAAATTTTATTACAATACAATTTTGACTTTTATCTAGAGAGCAGTTTTTAATATGAAATTTTACTTTAAAATCTCTGCAACATTGTGTAGGTAAATCATAAGATAAAATTATTATTATTATTAATAATACTAATACAACAACAATTAGATCTTTTAGGATATTCCAAAAAATCCTTTTTTTTTGACATTACATTAAAATTCATATATATATTTTGTTGTTCAACAACTTTTACCGAAGATCATTGGTATTGTAGCTGTGGTTCCTAATTAAATAAAAAATAAGTTATTCACATTCATTAAGTTATTTTTTCAAAAATCCTGTTAAATAAAATCGTTGTTTCTTTCACAATATAAAAAACTAGACTTTTTTAAGAAAAATAATGTTAATTTTGGAATCACAGCCCTTAAATTACTTAGAAAAAGGCATGAGTTCATGCAGTAATTTGAAAAAATAAAAATTAACTTTCTTATAATTATCAAATATAAATTTTAATTATTTATTTGTTTAAAAAATATATATACTCAAAACATTTCAATAAAATTTAATTGAAAAAGTATTTTTTTAATCAAAGACACCCTGTATATGTAGGCGTCATTAAATACAACAATTTATGGTACCTATTTTTATTTCAATAAATGATTATAAGTATTTTAATTTATTTATAAAAATAAACTAGTAAATTATTTGTATTAGTTTTTAAATAAGAAACAAAAAAACAAAGGTTTTATAATTATTTATCCTGTAAAATTGTATTTGTTAATATTTATGCAAATATCATCATAATTGCCTTATACAATATTAATAATTACTGACATTGACATTATTATTTATTAATTAAGCAGTATTAAAATATAATAAATGAAAGTTATTTTCCCCACTCAAATTATTTTTATATCTATTTATCACTTTCATAGCGAACGTTGTTACACTTTCAATTTATTGCTTAAATAAGTACCTACCAAAATGCAAGGGGAATATTTTATGCTAATATTATATTAATTATAGTTTGTCCTAAATGTCAAAATATATTGTAATTAGAAACTCTTCTTAAACAAATTTAAAAGTTAAGGGTAAGTATTTAAATTAAAGTAAAAATTAAAATGTAGCGTGTAAATAATGAAAAACGTTCGCCGAGCAAAATGCATATTTTAACTTTCTATAATAAGAGGCATATTTTGCATCGCTTCTAGTTTTAACAAAGGATTCAAATTAATTAAAAAAATTGAACCCTCCAGCGCGTGAAATTAATTGAAACTTATGTTACAAAACATGTTTACTTTTTGTTTTTAAAATTTACACAATATCTTTATGAAAATTTAAAAAGTTTATAAGTTAAATAATTAATTTAATAAATTTGCTTAAAATATGAGAAACTAAAGCAATTATAAAATATTTAACAAAATGTTTTTATTATATGAAAAATTTGCTATTGGGGTTTTCGCATTTTTAGAAAATGATCTGTTTTGGTTACTTTTGAAGACCCAGGAAATTAGTTATTAGTGTTTAAAATATAGATTTTTTAAATTAACCGATGACACGAATATACAGGGAGCAACAGCCCCCAAAAGAGGAGGATGTTTTTTATTTATTATATACAAAACTGTTTAAGATATTAACGTGAAATTCATCAAACTTTTCATGGCCAATAAGATGTAATAATAAAATTTTTAATTATTTCATGAGGGGTAGGTCAGATAGATAGGGAGTAAGGGTAAAACCTTTTGTGTAAGTGTCTTGTCCCAGATTACCTTACATGGCATTTAAATTTATAATGAAATCACAACTAACAACATGGCTGCCATGTTTAGGAAAATTATTCAAGGCAGGTGACATTTTATGCAATGTAAAACAGAGCTTGATAAATTCTCAAAATTACATCTTGAACGGTTTTAAAGATATTAAATCCAGGGCTCCTCTTTCGGGGGCTGTACCTCTCCAAGGAAACATTTCTCGACTCATAGGAACTTTTATTTATATTTTTGTACAAATAATCTGCTGTTAAAGTTTGCAAGCTAATTATGGAACACCCGCATGTTTTAAGGGGGCTAGCAACCAATTTTTTAATATTATAAATCAAAATAAAGAATAGTAGATTTTTTGAATCACCCTAATATATATATATATATATATATATATATACTATATATTATTATTACTATTTTTAATAATAGGGTGTATTTAAACTAACGAAAAAGCTCTTTAGTACGTTTTAGTTGACCACTAAGTTAGTCCCGGAAAAATAGCAAATAATTAGCTCGATAATTGAAGCAACTGCAACTTCAGTTCGGAGGAGACATGGACTCTTTATCATTATTAACAATAAAAATAATTTGAAATACAAATAACAAGCAGGCAGGTGTATAATTTTTGTTAAAAGACCTACAAAAATAATCTTCTGTCTATCACTGTCTTATTTCTCTTTGCCCTTTATCCATCGCATTCTACTTTGATTTTTTCGAGTGGTATCTTTAATTTCGTACTTAGTCGTTTCCGACCTCTTCCTGAATGTTGAACTTGACTACAAAAAGAATTTAAATGCTGAAAACACAAACAAGCTGCTAATAATATGCCTTTAGCAGAAGGAGGTGGCGGAAAAGTAAACGAAGAACTCCTAGAAATGCGTAAAGCAAAAATTTGATTGAAGAAAAATGGTCAAACTTTTAAACAAATAATCCAAATTATGGGAATTCGATTATTGACTTGAATGCCTGAACAGTTCTTCTTAGAATACTAATAAACGATTCTTTTCATAACTACCAAATAATTACTATTAGAATTTTCACCTCGATTTCAATAGCTCGATACTACTTTCTTTTACTTTGGTATTAAGAAACTTATACGTGGCAAACACAGAAATTTTAATCTTTCTTATAGCTCCTTTGTAAGGCCTGAGGCGCGAGGACCTTATCAACCCTCTTCATTCTTTATTTGGGAAACCCTCTGGTTTATATCAGTACCTACGTCATAATCTGACCATAAAACCACCAAGATTTATATAAATGATTTTGCATATTGAACTAAATAATACAGCTCACCAGCCACCGCATTAATGGTGCTGAATTGACGATTAATATTTTGGCCAATATCGGAGGAACTTTTTTACTATTTTTCCGCCAGTTTAGATACACCCTGTGTAGGTTACCTATCCAACTTCCCTAAAGAGCGTTAATGTTTCAGAACATTGTTCAAAATCTAAAAGATCTTGGGGAAAAATTTAAGTGCTAGACTGCAACAGCAAAGATTTTTAAATATGAATTATTTTTTAATAAACTGTATTATTTTGACTTTAATTTATGTTCTTAAATAAAAAAAACTATTTTAAATTAAAACTCGCAAGGGAGAACACTGCAGTGCACTGGCACAACACAACTTAATAAGTGAGATCAAGTCAAGAAAAACAATACAATCCGAAATTAGAGGTTAAATTTATTAATCATATTAAAGTTATTTAATTTAATGTTATTAAAGTTATTTAATTTGGTTTGTTTTCATGAAAACCGCTGTTAGATATTGGGAGTTTCATCTTATGAAGTAATTTGAAAAATTAATTAATTAATGAAGCTAATGGGTACAAGTGCAAAAAAGAGAAGTGGATTCATAAAATAAGGTTTTTGCTATGTACAAAAATCTAGATACTTGTTTTAATGTTTGCATTAATTAATTAACATGCAGAACTCGTACAATTTTCACGTTATGGGTAAATAAAAAAAACGACACTAAACTACCCAATTCTGCACTTAACTTATTTCTCTGCTAAAATGTACTTGTACCCTTATGCTTCTTACCCCTTCATATAACAAATTTTAAACAAATTATAAACCATTAATTTTGTTAATTTTAAAGTTATAAAAAGTATTTATAAATTTCTACACCTGAATTTGAATATTAAAATTGTTTATCTCCACGCGGTCTATAATTTAAACTTTATTGTTGTCAACATTCGATAAAGAAATACCTTGTTATGGCCTAGGCCGATAAAAAATTTTATGAGGCAAGTAATTAGTTCGATTTTTTCTCGCTAGGGGTATTGTTTTGACAAATTAATTATTTTCTAAGAAATTAACGTACTAAACTGGTTTAATTTATTTATAATAAGCACTAATTTGTTTGTTTTACTGTTAATGTTTAATATTTTTCATTAAATTATTGTAAAATTAAATATGAATAATAAAACAAAAAGTGAGGTTAGGCAACCAAGAAAACGCACGATTCCTTTTCTACGATTTAAATTATCTTTAAGTTTTAATTTGCTTTAAGTTTTCAGTGAAATTAAATGTTAAACACAGCTTAAACATTCCAAACTACCTATTTTTTAAATAAAAATCCAAACAAATTGAAATTAGATACCTACCTATTTATTAAACAATTAATTGATTTCAATGTAATAGCAAAAATCCATTTCCACTTAAATCATTACTATTACTGCTTCTAAAAGCAATAATAATTATTGTACATATAATGTAATCTTTAGCTAATATATAAATGAGATTCTAAAAAAGTGAGGTTAGGCCGCTTTGATGTTGAATTAAATTGACCTATATAAAGTGCTTTGAAGATAAAATGTTGAATGCCATTCGGCCAAGAAGTGCCTTTTTGTGCTTCGCTCAATTGTAGGCCTCCGCTACGCCTCGGCCTTCAAACCTTGAGCTTAGCACAAAAAGCCTTACTTCTTAACCTAATGACATAAATAACTATTAATAATTATTATTGATTATAATCAATGCAATATTTGAAAAAAAATGTTTAAAATTAAATAAACATGTACTAAGATGCAGACACCACTTAAAAATATAAAAACACCAAACAATCAAAAAACCGAGTAACTCTTTCTACATAGTTCCGTGTTTAGAATACCGCCGATAGAGCTGCGCGCACGGTGGGCACCGTCTACAGAATGGTGGCCGGCACAGAAAACCTGGGCTGGGGATTAACAGCCACCTCGGATACCACGAAGGCAGTAGCTCCTGCAGTCGCAGCTCCCACCGCTCAGGTACAACATTAAACAGACAATTATCCTGTAGTCCCAAGGCACACTTCTTATGCAGCATGTTCGAGTTTTTTCATTTTAACTCTTACCCACATATCCTGGCACTTCATTCCAGACAACCATTTTGTTTTACACCCAATTGGCTAACAATTTCTCAGAATTTCTCAAACGGGCCACCTGAATTAGGTCAAAATTAGTTTTTGATTGTAGATACATTTTTTCGATAGTATTTTACATCACTAACACAAATCCTAAAGGATTTTGTAAAAAAAAATTTTCAATTGACATATTAATGATATTAAAAGTAAAAGTTTTTAGTAATTAAAAAATAAAAAAAAATCATTATGGCTAAACTAATTATCCGATTCCAACGATTTAACTAGCGTTGGAATCTTGTTTTGACATAGATTCTTTGTTATTTTTTTCAATTTTCATTTAGGTCGATTTTTTTTTGTTTTTTTTATAACAAATTCGGAAATAATTGGCTTCTGCGCCAGCTATCGACTCGAAAAAAAAAACACATATACTCAATCATTTTTCGAAATTATGCTGCTGAGAAAAAAAATAGCCCGCAGGTTCCAGACCACCGTAAGACGTCGCGTCACAAGCGCGTACAGCGTACACGGTTCGGAGCGTGAGCTGACACCGCGCGCGGCCACAAAAGGACGAATAACTTTTTGTCAACCTGCGGGCCATTTTTTTTCTCAGCAGCATAATTTCGAGAAATGATTGGAGTATATGTGTTTTTTTTCTCGAGTCGATAGCTGGCGCAGAACGCAATTATTTCCGAATTTGGTATAAAAAAAACAAAAAAAAATCGACCTAAATGAAAATAGGACAATTGAAAAAAATAACAAAGAATCTATGTCAAAACAAGATTTTAACGCTAGTTATATCGTTGGAATCGGATAATTAGTTCAGCCATAATGAATTTTTTTATTTTTTAATTATTAAAAACTTTGACTTTTAATATCATGATTATGTCAATTGAAAATTTTTTTTTTACAAAATCCTTTAGGATTTGTGTTAGTGATGTAAAATACTATCAAAAAATGTATCTACAAACAAAAACTAATTTTGACCTAATTCAGGTGGCCCGTTTGAGAAATTCTGACCCTATTACAAACTTAGAATACTATCTTATTTTTCTTTATTTAATAATTAATAAACATAAAAACTTGTCTGGAATTTAGTCATGGTGATAATTCTTTTAGTTAACTAGGTGAAAGGGATGGTTAATTTAAATAAATATCAGTCTTAAATGGACATTTAAAGTTTTAAGTATAAAAATATCCAAAATTGGTTAAAGCTACCAAAAACTGCTGATAAACACTTAAGTAAAAACAAAATCTATTGCCCGAACTAAATCTTTAAAAAATGACATCCTTACGACATCAATGTCTTTAGAAATATCCAGAATATAACTATCTTAATATAGCTAAACATAATTGAATGGAACAATGTTGTAAGTGGGAGAAATGTTTCCGTGGTGTTGCTTTTAATGAGGATATACCCTATTTTTATATTGCAACCAAAGTCATAAAAATTACTACTCTCTTAAAATAAATTAGTCAAAAATAACTAATTATAAGTCATATTTGTCTAATTGTCATAGCGAAAAAGCAGTTACTAATAATTAGTCAAATTCTACTGAATGAAATTGTCAAATTAGTAGATTTAAATTTAAAAAATGTTTTGCCCCAGCCGGGGAATGAACTCGGGTTTTTGTTATCTACGGTCTGTCGCTTGTCAAGCTGTTGTCATAACCCATTTGGCTATCAGCCGCTCTTATAAAAATCAATTTTATTTGTCAATAAATCGTGGGCGTACAAGGAAAATCGGCTGTCCACTTTTGCTATAATCGCGAAAATAAAATTACTATAACACCATATAAGTCCAAACGCGCATATTAATGGGTTTGTAACTATCTGTATTTTGACTAAGTCCATATTTCTGTAATACTCAACATTAAGAATCCACCAAGTACATTTAGTAAATTTTTGATATATTCTACAGCATATTATTAAGTCCAAATTTATATTGAAAACTAACAGAAAAAATACTTTAAGTCCAAATGTTTATAACAAAAATATAAATAAAATCGTTCATTTAAATATGTTTTTCATCTAGTCATCAATAATTACTTTTAATTAGATAAAAAATCTATATTAATGTAATTTAAAATATTTAAAATAAAAAATCGATTTTATGCATTTAGGTTAGTTTTAAAATGCGTTTTTCTCAAAACTATAAATTATGGACTTAGCCGATTTTCCTTGTACGTCCACGAAATATTGTTCATAATACTTTAAAGTTGAATATATTATTTGTGTTGCTGTTTTGAGCTAAACTTTTTGCATCTTTATGTGCTTTGATGGGCCATTTAACCATGAAGCCTAGGTATATGCGTTTAATTCAAATAATACTTTGTTGTTTGCCGCAAATGATTAAAGAAATTAGTTACTTTTAACTCTCAGAAATAGTCAAAGATGGTGACTAATCTTAAATTAGTCAAACTTTAACTATTTACGTAGTAAAAAATAACTATTTAAAAGTGAAAACGACTATTTTATTAGTAAAAAATGCTGGTACTAATTCAAATAGTATAATTTTGACTATTTCATTTTTAGAGGGTAGCTTCCTTGTGTCATAGCGTTTGCAAAATAATTAAAATTGCTAAAGTAATTGTCAAAAAAATATCAAAGAATTTCAACCAGTAACGTGATATTTCGCAAATACACACCCTGTTACTATTTACAGCAATGTTAAAAATTTAAGCAATCAGCTGTGATTACAGTTAAAAATTTCGTGAAGTTGTTTCCAGAGCAAATTTTGCACTAAAAAAATATCTACTCATTCACTGACGTTATCGCGAAAATGTTTTCCTCTTGAACCGATTTTTATCTGTTTTTGAACTCACGGGAATTATTTCTAATCCATAATGTAATTCATTATTAGTTTATACTCACTAATTATTCTTTCCACCTGTATCGAGTTTTATTGGAGGCATTTTTAATAGTTGAAACTAATAATAAAGCTTCACTTTCATTTTTTGAACATTAGAGACAAAACACGCGAAACAGCAAGAATGAGAAAGATAGAAAATACTGTAAACGCAAAAAAAGCAACAGTTTGGTACAGGTGTGTTACACACAACAGGGCTACCCGACACTGATGAGGCCCAAAAAAGATCAAAACAGTCTGTCTGTCCTTGCCTGGTGAGAAACACTAATCTAGTTTTAAGTCTAGTCTTTGAAATTTTGACAAATTTGTTGGACAATAAACTTCGGTGAAAGATTTTATTTTTACTATGTTTATCAATGTTTTAAAGTATAATTGTTATTTTAGTATTTTAAAATAAAATATCCATTTAATTATTAAAACTATAAATACCTATTTAATTTATTAAACTCATGTTTATTTAACACGGCTTTTAAACGCAAGTTAATTATATTTTAATGCATAAAGTGGCTTGCTCCACTGATCAAGTTATTCCATTAAAGTTACATAAAGTTAATTGCCAATACTCCACAGTTTTTTATAAAATTATTATATTATTATTATGATATTCCAGTAAGTCTTTTTAGCATGGTGAAAGCAATATTACATCTGTCACCATATAATATTGAATTGCTGCTTTACTTTTTAAGACTGATATTTCTTACTTAAAAGTGTATAGGTACTTAACACTCATGTGTTGCTTAACTAAAGTCATGTTTATTTTAATCACCATTCTTTCACAATAAATCCATACATTTTCATTAATTCCTATTATCGTTAGAAATGCGAACCACGTAAGTTTTAAGTGGATATTTTCTACAAAAACATCCCAAAATTTGCATGGATCTCACGTTTAAACATTTCCTAATATAAAAACGCATGATTACATTCGTAGTTATCTTTTGCCTGTTCGCTTTTTACTGCTTTTTTCCCGACTAATTTTATTTTTTTCCAGATCTAACAAAAAGGTACGTATACGCTGTTAACAATCTTTTTATTTATTTTAACTTTAATCATAATACGTAAGTAACTAATCTGTATATAAAATAGTGCTTGAGAATTTATTTATTTAATTATGTTGTATATATTATTTGTTATTATTTATAAACATAAAATTTATGAATTTGGTTCGTCATGTCTGAGGTTCTACAAGCACTATTTGACTCTATTTTCATTATAACTATACTACTTAATAATCATCTTATCTTAACTATTCATTAAAATTTTGCACAGCAAAATTTTGACATCTATGTTGATTGGGTCTTACTTACTCTACTTAATGTTTATTGCCAACTCCTACTTACAAAAAAACCCAAATTCCTCCCCAGACATGACAAATACCAAAAAGACTGACAAACCAAGGAAGAAAGAAGAAACAAGAAGAAGATACTATTTAATGTAATATTTGTCTAATATATTTATATAATTGTGTACTAATAAAGTTTAATACGCGAAAATATAAAAAAAAACGAAGAGGAAAGAATTTTAAACAATAAACAAAACAGAAAACAAACAATGCATAATAAATGCATTGTTTATTGCATTTTTAAAACAAAACATCTAGAAACAATTTGTATTATAATTATGTTAATAAAATAAAAAAAAAGTATATCCTATTTTTAAAATTAACTCATTCATAATTAATCTCATGAAGAGTGAAAGGATTGTAAAAGCTTTCACAAATCGTAACAGTCATATTATTAAATATTTTATAAATTGTAATAAATAAGATTAAATCTAATTGTTAATTACACAATTTTTTTGATACCCGAAGACATGGATACGGAGTTATGGTAGTGCAAGAAATTGGGTATTATTTTGTTAGAATTTGTTTCTTAAACAAAAAGAATGTTGTTACCATCACCATTTAAAGCTTTGAATAAATAATTTCTTACAAAAATAAATGATAATAATAATTTACAAGTACATAACTTAACTAAAAAATAAAAGAAAATTGTTTCGCACAGATACAATAAAGATACAGATTAAAGCTAATAGTTGAGAAATCACTTTTAATTAACCACTCTGTATTAGTTATTTAGTTTTTTTGTGATTATTTATTTACCATTACTTGTTTAGTAACAATTATCAATAAGAGAGTATGAGAAATTGTTTTATTATATGTAAATGAAGTACTTACTATTAATAATAATTATCTTGGGAAAAATAAAGGCTTGAAAGCCATTAATTAAGATCATTGACTGCAACAAACTAAGAGCAAAATAAATACTTTACATTTGTTTAATAAACCAGAATATATTAATCATTTCCAATTATATTAAGATTTAAGTAAATCCTTGTTTTGGTAAATTGGCTGATATATTATATTTGACTAAATTAAAAAAAATGTGAAAAAATTATTTTTCTTCTTACAATTTTTTAAGACCTGTGAATAGAGAAGAGAAAGTAGAGGTTTTTTATAGTTATAGCTAGGATATATTTTAATTATCTTTGGTTAAATTATGAAAAATTAAGCTTTTCATGCCAATCAATGAGCTAAAAAGAAATGTGACCTATTTTATTTAAAAAAACGGTTGTAGGCAGCCTTTTATAATTCAGACTTTCCTAAGGAAACTTAAGTTTTCAAAATATTTTTGCTAGCTTTTAAAACTTACAACTAAAAAACACCCTGTATATTAAGAATATAAAGTAAAAATAACAATAATTACTTTTTAATTAATAATATCAGTGTTATAGTCATTTATTCTGTGGTTGAATTCGATACACGTTCTCATTTTTGGGAAAGTAAGGTTTTAAAGTTATAAAACACACAACTACTAGGTAAAATTATGTTCTAAATAGAATAAATTAAAAAAAATATTATTTAAGTTTTTGTCTTAAAATTTTATTTTTCACGCCAAATCCAATGACATGGATATGTATTTTTTGTATTTAATAAACTTGTTAAAATTTGTTAATTAATAATTATATTAATTAAGATTATCTTTATAAGCAATCTGATTTTTATAACACATGTTTTTGTTATTGTGTACCTATTAATTTTATCATTTAATTATCATATTTATCCATGCATAGCACAGAAATGCACCAACATAAATTTATACTTAGTATGTAGTTATTTCAGGGACATATTAAACTTAATAATATATTGATATTATAGCATGGATAGTGTACATACTCGTATATAAAGCAGCTTTTAAAATACTGCAAAAGTAAAGTGTATTAATTTTGTCGTTTTTATTTATGTTTAGTTGGTAGCTGGTTCCGGAGCCACTGAAGAATCTGACGAAAAACATAACTCCCCCGGAGGAATCGCCGAAGTAGACATTGGTAAAACTGCTGATGGTTACACCGAAGGAATTCCCGGACCCATCACCCGTCTCTTTGTTGTCGCCAACAGAGGAATCGCTAACTTAGTGCAAGATTTAATCTTAGTAAGTAAAAGAAAAAAACGTTAAATATGATTAATAAAATGAGTGAGGATTACAAATTGTAAAAAAATACATGGACAAATTACATTAAAATTTTTGACATTTAAATTTAAATTATAATTCGGATCAATCAAACATGGTTAATAACATTTTTCATAAGTACTTCGATAATTTTTTAAGACTTCTTATAATATGGATTTTTACCTGTCAAAGGCTATTTCAGTCTATTTCTTGTCACTATAACTTATATAACCTTTATGACCAAATGTATAACAACCCACCATTGTATTTTACTATTAAAACCCACGTTATTAATTCCTAAAAAACACATGCATAATATAGGTATAGAACCCAAAGTTGCAATAATGGCGAATGCGCCGGGATTAAAAGTTAATATTTATATTCGTATTTTTATCAGGTATTTAATTTAAAAAGTATATACTTATATTTTTGCAAATTAAATTAATTACAAACTTGCCAAACTATCGTAATTTTTAAAATAACCTGGTGTACAAATTTCTATTAAAAAGGTTTGAAATTAATTTTCAATTCAATTTTTATTGCAATTTTTTACTTTAAAAAGTTTATTTAAACTAAAAGGCTATTACTCAAAAATGAAGCTACTTTCTAGTTTTTACTACAAAACCTTTTATTTGCAGTATTTGACTAGCATACACTGATATGATCAGAACAGTTTAACCCCAATAAGTCAATATTAAATAATATTATTTCCAGTCAATCTGGTTTCTTTTATAATTAAAAGCAGAAATTTCAGTTTTTACAAAATCCAACCTAAAACTTTTTTAAATTATTTCGGTTAGTAATAAACCTTGGCATACATACATGCTACAATTAATCTTGATAACGCAAAATGAATTAATTGAGTATTCATTATATTCTTGTAGTTATTACTTAACGCCTAAGCAACATAGTCTGGCCAAATCCTGTTTTATTTATTTAATTAAAAGAAATATATTGCAATTGCAGTCACCAAAGGCAAAGCAAGGAAATTTATAACCCTGTACTGCATACATTAGTTTAAGCCTTATTAGTCTTATACATATGTACGTTTTCGTTTTTATACACAAAATGTATTTGAAATAACATTTCGAGGTCCCTAATTAGACAAATAAATAATATAAAATACTAAAATCAAAAACTACGACACAAGGGATGCTTTTATGGCTCAGGAAACTGTTTCCAGTAATTTAAGACTGGGCAAAAAATATACTGCATTTGTTGTATTTTTAAATAAGACTGATTTTTTCCCGTTCGCTAGTTTCATTAAAAATTCTCATCAATAATTTTCACAAAATTCTAAAGACATGGTCAATTCTGAGATAACACGTAGTAGGTACCACTCAAGAGTTCTTTACTTTTGCATTTTTCATTAATAGTAAGAAAATCAAAAGGTAAGCTGGTTCTTTCAGTAACAATATTTTGTATACTAAGTACATGTTGTCTCTTAAATCAATAAATAAATGTGACGTGGATAATTGCAATTTTAGATTGTAGGTTTTTTACCACCATTTCTCTACTTTTTGTCTCCCGCTGTCTCTTTGTGTAGTTTTAAGTTTAGCACTACTTGATCTCAACTAGGCACCTTATATTTAATAATTTAAATTTAATACGAATAATATAATATTAATCATATACAATAGGTGGATTATTAAATTTGGTCTTCTCAAACATTCAAAAAGCCTATAACTTTTGTTTTTAACAACCTTCCTATAAAATTATACTAGACAAAAGTACTTATATGTATATTTACTCAATGTTATTATGTTTTAATTTATTATGTTATAATAAAAAGATTTAAATTCCATTAATATTTATTATTCAAGTATGTTAAACTTAAATAAGGCTTTATTAACTTAACTTGTTTAAATATTTAGTATTTATGTTATGCTTGATGAATACGCAATCAACAATTTAACATTGCCCAACTACCTGTTAATTAGCCCACTATTAAATAATAAAATAAAAAATTCTTTCGAAATTCGGTTTTTATATGAATCGATATTTATAAGTCAAAAGTTAAATTTTACGGTTATTAAAACGAATAAATATTTTGCAACAACTTTATATAATATATATTATATATGACAAACATTGATACCGTTAATGAATTATGTAATGGTTTTAAACAAATTATAACAAAAATACTATAAAGTTAAATTGTTGAAAAGTAGGTGCAAGAAACCTACCGACCACTACACTTTTTGGCTTTAGAGATGTTCTGTTCCTTAAAATTTTCTCAGTTCCCACATTGTATACTCGTAGAAGAAATAAAATAAAAATTCTTGATTCAAAGAAATGTTTATTAATTTTTTTTTTCTTTTCAGCGTCTCGCCCAGACAAGCGAAAGATTAGTGAACTTCAAAGCTCGTTTGGTAACATCCCTTATCTAAGAAAAGAAACTCGAAAACTGCCATCAGAAGTAATAAAATCCCAGTAAACTAGTGACACGCCACCTGTCCACCTTGATTAACCCCATCAGAAGAAAAACACTTTCGCTGCCATCCTTGATAACGATAGATTAATATTAGTTTAAAATTATTAACAAATAATCGATTTTAAAAATGTGTAATATTTATCGTGCCACAGGGAGGCATTGCGTGACTGTTACATATTTTTGTTATGACGTGTCACCTTTATTAAATCCGTTTTAAGTTTATTATTTATCATCTTTATTGTTGTTATTTAAATTTATTTGTATATAGCTACTGTGTGCTTTTTTCTTCAAGGTATCAAGGTATCTTGCCATTCCTACTTCTTCTATTATTTCCTTTCTATAAGCGCTTAAATTCATTAAATTAATTTATAACAAACTTATAAAATAATTTAGTTAATCTGGTGTATTTCAATTTTTCTTATTCCTTACATAGCTTTAGTAGTAAATTTATTTAAGGTTTTGACATTTGTTTAATAAATTCTTTTTATGTAAATAACCTGAACAATTGCTCAGTCTAAAAATTTTGAAAATGTAAATAAAACGTTTCTTTTTTTACTTTCCGAGCTCTATATGAATTTTTCGGTAAAATTTGTATGTAGTGTATATAATTATAGTTGGTAACTATATTGGTTGAAATTGTGTTATTATTGTAAAACATTAAATTAAGTTTTTGTAGAATAATATTTTATTTAAAAATATAATGTAGTTAGATAAATAAATGTTTTATTACCTATTACCTATAATAAGCAAAATTACCGCTATTGGATTCAATTTACAAACCAAACTGGTTTTATAAATATAGGAATATTTCCTCAAAATTTAAACCAACACAAAAAAGTTAATTAAAGGAATCTGTAATATCGTAGGGGATTCACAACGATAATCAATATTAGATTTCTGGTTCAGCCGTTAGATGGTGTTGTTTTATTTATGAAACTACTTTATTAGAGTCAAGTATCACAATAGTAACTCTAGATGGTATGGAGTTTTAATTTTTTTATTTTATTATATAAAATTATAAATTATAAATCATTATAAAATTAAATTCAGGAAATGGAGGAATAAAACATGTAAATTTTCGATATCAATATTTTAATATCCATATCAAAAGCTACAATAGGTTTTTTAATACATTTTCTCTAACTTACAACTTTGGTAGGATCAATTTACAAACTAATATATAACTTAGGTACGTATAAAATACATATTTGGATGCATATTTGCACATAAAATATAATACAATTAAGTAGATATAGTTTAACATGGTATATTACTGAAATAGTGCTAAAAATTCTTAATAAATTTAATAAATATTATTGAAATAGTGCTAAAAAGTTCTTAATAAATTTTAATAAATATTGAAAAAAGTAATACCTACAATTTATATTACCTACACTGTTGGTTTTCTTCAAAATGACTTAAAATATGTATCTACTGTTTACTTAAGCAATGTGATATTTTAGTACCTATAAAACACATGGTCATCAGTCTCGAATTAAAAATTAAGTACTCAATAATTAAAAAATAAAACAAAAACATTTATACAAACCATAGCTTACAACAAGCTGGTTAACATACATTACACATATAAGCTGTACATTGACACTTAAACTGATCAAGATTTAAATTTATATAATCGACTTACAGACTACATAATGTTAATATACAGCTGTCAATTTAAATATATTCTGACAGCTAAAATGTCAAAAATATCCATGGATAAACACAAGAAACATTTGTCATAATATAATATAAGTATAGGATATCCACAGTGTAATTTATAATTCGAATAAGTAATCTTGTCAGTTTGAATATGCCTTTTATCAAAATAACTTCTTTATAAGAAAGCACATTTGTAATACTTGTTATTTGGCACATATTGAAAATAGAAACACTCATGGAATAAACTTAAAAAGTAAAACCGGATGGTATTCAGTGTTCAGCAGTATTCAAACTGCTGAATGTTTTCCAATGATTTCTCCTGATTTTGTGTAGACGTGCTTGCCGTCATATTCAACTGAAGTCTGTTTTTCGTCAGTCAGATCGTTCTTGAGTGGTTCTCTCTCATCCCTACGAAAAGAATATTTTAATTTAAAATGATGTAACTAACAAGTTGTAATGATGTATACTACACATATTTTTGATTAAGAGTGATACCTACATAAACATAAGTAAACATAGTATCATTAAAAGAAAATAAATTTATTGTAGAACAAAAACATTATTTAAAAAAATGCAAAATAATATATTGTCTAAACCACTAATAAACAGGGTGTCCCAGAAATCGGGCAACACCTTAAATGTCTATATTTACACGCCCCCACAAATGAAATAAAAAAAAAATATCTTGGAAATGTGTTTTAAATGCTTATTCTGCAATTGTCTAAGACTGAATCATAAATTTCTTAATTATATTTCTGTGGAAAACTGGTATTTACAAATGGTTTAATTACGAAAAAACTGAAAGAGATAAAAAGAAAACGCAGGCAGGAACTTTAGTTTAAAATTAAAAGCAAATTAAAAAAATTAACAAGAATAATATTTTTTTCAGTAATGTTCCATCTTTTAATTAATAAAACCCTACGGTAATATCGCTGACGGTGGTCTAGTGGTTAGTGCATGCTGACTACAAGGCGGAGGTCGTGGGTTCGAATCCCACCAGGGGTATGGCTGTTTATTTGTGTTTGTCCTATTGTGTATTAGTCCTTCGGAGGGGACTTTAAGCCCGCGGTCCGTTCCTACCCCTAACCAGCACAAGCCATTCAGTTGGCTTATGGGACTTCTTAAGAAGTAAGGGTGGAACTAAAAGAGCACTTTTGTATATAAACTTTTTGTATATCTGTATGTACGCCATTGAGCAACCTACAAATTCATGTTTTTTTATTCTACCAGGGCCATAGGTACAGTTATTGATTAAAAACATTTTTTTTTAATGTTTAACGCCCTGTAACATGAAAACAAAACCAGTAGAGCACAAATGCATATAAAAAATAACTTATAAATATATTTTTTACTAGGTACTACTATTACTGCAGACTGTTTTATTTCAACATTTCCGGGACACCTGTATAATAAGTATATTAACCTAACCCTCATAGTGTTCCCTGTATATAAAGAATGCATGGTTAATTATTTAAACTATACAGGGTCCATCAAGTATCCTTATATGCGTGGGTTTTTTTATTTGAAGAGCTAGAAGGACGGTTAAATTAGAGAGAAGTTGCGTAATTACAAGTTTATTGAAATGTAATTTAAAAATTGGAAAATGCTGTCCTCAAATAATTTGAAAAAAAAAATAAAATGTATCAAAACCAAAAACCGTCATAATTTCTTGGGAAATTTAAAAAAAAGTAAGCCAAACTAAGTTTTAGATGTAACTATATTTATCTACATTTTTATCCATTATTTTATTTGTTTGCCTACTAGAATCTGAGTTACCACCACCATCTTTTGTTTTTCCTATGATCGCCATATTGGAATTTTACATGGTTAGATAGAAAAAATAAGGACCTTGTAGGTTTTCAAATAAAAAAATACCCATACCATAAAAAATACACATAGAAGAAAACTTGGTGCACCGTGTATATAATACAAAATTAAAAAACATTTTTTTTCAACGGTTTTTGTTTTACTATTTTGTTTACTTTTAAAAACGTTTTAAACGCTACTTTGTATGAAAGTTTAAAATATTATTAATAAATAGAAAAAAATATATATAGGTATCGACTCATAATCAAAATACTGTAAAATTGTTAAGCTATAATAGGATTAGTAATAATAGGAATTTGACAACAATGAAAAAATATATTTACAAACATGCACAAGTTTTGTCACTTATTTTTTAATACGTGTAGGTTTTTTATGAAATACTTTTTACAAACTTTTTGAAATAAACATAATTTAAGCCTAAAACATAAGCTCTCACCCTACAAAATTATCTAAATTATGTTTTGATAAAAAACTTTTCAAACATGCTCCACCTAATTTAAGTTAAGTTTATTCTTGTGTTAATAAATTTAAAAAAAAATAACCTTAAGTATACTATACTGCTCAACTATGGAGAAAGGCAGTAACTGCTAAACAAGAAATTTGTGGGAAATTAGCATAAACTACATTTTTATAAAAAGCAGTAGGTATTTAATTGATTTATTTAACTTATGAGATAGTTTACTGCATTTCTTTGTTGAATTAAGACAAAATGTCCATAGATTTATCATAGCACAAGAAAAAGCATTTAGAATTTTTTTGTAGTTACTGCCTTTCTCCATAGTAGGGCAGTATAGTACTATATATACTATATATAGTGCTATAGCACTTATTCTTTTTCTATTTTTAGTCACGTGTTTTAATTAGGCACGAGCAAAGCTTGGGAGCGAGTGTTTAACAAAAAACGAGTGTCTAGAAAAGTTTATAAACAAGATGCCAACTACATCTGCAAACTATGAATTATCTACGACCTCACTTTTTCCCAATTTATAATAAGGCCAACTTTAGCCCGTGACTAAAACGCCATAAAATCAGTTTGTCAATTTTGAAGTAAATTGAAAATATATTAAACAAACCTAAAAATTTAAATACACACAAAAGCAAAGGGCAAAACACATTCAAGCTTTTATGTTTTAAAATTTTCAACAAGACATTCAGTCTTTTCGTTGGCCGTTTAATAAGTAAAATATATCATTAATTTAATAATTATAATTATGCAAAAGCAACGCAAACAATTGCTACAGGATCGTATTCTTCCATAAAAAATATAAGAAGGTTTCTATAGATGTTTGTATGTTTAGACAATCTAAAGATCATCATCATAGAAACTAGTTTTATTTTTTTTACAATTTACAGTTTTTATAAAAGTAATCTAATTTAAGCCTACAGGTCATCCAACATAAATTAATTGCAGCGCATGCGTAAAACTCTTTGTAATTAACAGGATGCATGTCATCAAAAACATGCCATGCGCATAAACGCACAATCAATGAAATGATCAGTGTCTTACGTGGGGGTGGGCACCAGTTTGATCGGCTGAGGAAGGTTCAGACTGCTGGGGTGGGCCGGGGCAGCTTTGTAACTGCAATAAGGCAGCGGAAAACGCCAACTGTATAGACTAAAATTCCCAAAACGTCGAAGTATGATGATATGTGTTTTTTGTATGATCATTGCTTGCCACAAAAGCTTTTGTGATTGTTGGAAAATAAATTATAGCAAAAAATATTGTCCAATAAAAAAAATATAATTTTGAAGTGTTGACAATATGTTTAACTATTTAGTAAAAGGAAGTAAACCAAATAAAAATTATTTACATAAGGTGTGGTGTTAGTGTAAATGGACGGTGTTAGTATATCTACGGTGCTTAAGCCTACTCAACACTAACAACCTTTTTTTAAGTCGTCAATGTTAAATTTGTTAAAAAAACTGTTTTACTTTTCTTTACAGATATATTTCATAATTAAAATTTACTGATAATATAAACGATAATTCACAATTTAATGTTTTTTTTACAAACCTAGTAAATTTAGGTAAGCAGTCTAATGTTTGACTAAAAAATTACATTGCAATGCAGTGATCCAATAAATGTCAATAAACGCTAAAGAAGTATCGGGTTTTCGCAACGCGCGCGCCATCTGGTGGACTTCAAAAGCATTGCGTGAATTTAAGAATTGTCGACAATACATTTACATCATTTTTAAATAAATAGGTAGTTTTTTCACAAAAGAGAGGAAGGCAGAAGTCTTACTCGACAAATTTTGCACAGTTGCACATAGGTACTTTAATTTAGTTTTAAAAACCAGGTTTTGTTTGTAATACCTATTATTATTACCTTTGTATAAGCGTGTGTTATATTTTAATAAATAATAATAAATAAAGGTATGTTATGTTTTAATTAATATACATGAATAAAAATTAAAACTAAGTTATAATTATTGGATATGTCCTATTTATATTTTAACAATATACTAAACGCAATAACACTTTACTATTTATATTGTTATATATTTTTTTTTAGTTTAGTCAAGTCAATTTTTTTTAAGTCTTATTAAACCTTCGGCTTCGGCTTCGGCCGAAGGTTACAACAAGAGCCGAACCTTCGGCTTCGGCCAAAAACTGACATTCGGTCGGACACTAGTTATATGTGTTTTACGTTGCAAGGAAAAAACTTAAAAACTGGTTTAGTACTCGATTTCGATTGATTATTCTTTATTTCATTGATTAAGAAACTCAACGCTTAAATGCTTATTTAGTTACGTTATTGTGTGTACTTTATCTAGGGGATCATGGTGAATTATTGTGTTTTTAATTGTAAATAAAATTCAAGAACTAAATCGTTGCATTTTCATGTTTTGTCAAAGGATCCAATTCGGTAAGTAGGTACATTTGTTGGTGCAGAATTAACTAATGATTACTTTACATAATATAATTTATATTTAAGTTTGGACATTTTTAAAAAATTACTAAAAAATAATTTTGCATAAACATAACCTTAAAATCAACCATTTTCATATTTCAAAAAACGCCGACAACTGCATTTTAAACAACAAAATATACCTACGAATTCATGGCAACATAATATTATATAAAATACATAATATAATGGTATTTTACCGTTAAGTGGAGAATTCTTAATCAAAGCTTTTAATATTGCTGTTTAAATTTAGACGACTTTGTTTGACGATTTTTACTGAATTGAAATGTTTACACTTTTCACGTTAATCATTACTAAAATGTGTATTTATTGTATCTAATAGATACAATTCATATTTACAGGGACTGGATGAAATTTATTTCTTTATTCGGATTAACACTGTTTATTGGAAAACCGATAAAAACTCAACCTAGGATTTCCTCTCTAAATACACCCAACAACACAACAAATCATGACACGGTTTTTTTTTTCGATATTTTTTAACGTTTTCCGGCTTTATTCTCAAAAAACTCGTTTGTAACTCACGCGTTTGACAGCTGATTATCAAAAGTTCTACTTGATGATAACAGCCGAGTGGTGGCGCTACTAGCGATATTTCTTTAGCGTAAAGCTTGATAACAAGGACACTGTGCGACAAAATCAATTTTACTAGAAACTAGGCCATAATTTTCAGGTTTATAAAGAATTATAACTTAAAATTTATTGAGTAAAAAATACTATTTTCGTTTTCCTAATAAAAAATACTACTAGTTTTAAGGATAGAACGGACGGATGTCAGATTGTCTAACTTACAGATGTCAGTAGTATACGAGGGGCGACTATAATGAAATATTTCCATTAAGAATACAAAAAACGAGTGTTTAAAGCAAATAACTTTGGTTTAAAGTAAGTCTTTTATCTCGTGGAAATGTTCAACTAAGCATCAAGCAGATTTTCTATCTGACAGGTCAGATTTTATACGAGGTATACGTCTAGCGACTATTATAGTCATACACCCTGTATAGTACATCATTAATTAATAGTTTAACTTTAACATATAATAAAATACGTATCTGTAAAAAGTAGTAAAGTCGCCTATATATTTAATACATATTTAGTAAGACAATTTACCTTCCAAGTTTGGGATCCTCATCATCATGATTTTTGGCCTTTCCTGCACACATGCATGCCAAAATTCCGGTTCGGTTCACGCAATAACAAGTTATGTCTACCATAATGAGTATCAAAAGAACTGCAGCTACCACAACACCGACAATTAAAGCACTGCTCATAGTAGGAGATTTCACTGGAACGACTGGATCGAGACCTAAACAGAATAAATAGGTTATAAAAGGTTTTAAACCTATACAAAACGCCTATTTTTACAATTAGTGAGTAAGTTTTTGATAAATATTTTAATTATGACATATTTTATTGCAACAAATTATATTATTATTACTCACCGATTGTAGAAACAGTCGTAGTAAGTTTTAGTATTGTTAGATCTAATAATGTTTTGTACTGTAGTTAAGTTTGCATTATTACAATGTTACTTGAAATAATCATGTGAAATGGCATTGAATACTTGATTACAGTACAAAGTGGAACAAACAATTATCTAGATATTTTTTCTCTAAACATAAATCAAATGGTTGACCTGTTGAAAATAACTTAACCAGTATATTTAATTGAAAGGTAACTCTAAAAATAAATACGTTACCAATCAATTCTGTTTGTGCAAAGTAAAATAATCTGTGTTTCAGAATCTAATATTTCTAAATCTAGATACTATAAGTACATGATTTAATTTATCATGCTCTAAATTTTTTTACAATAAACATTTATAATGGTAAAATATTCAATCCGTTTTTATTGATCGTGTAATGTTTAGTCCCATATTCTACTAACAAAATAAATAATTGACACACCCAATGGTAAAATATAGGACAATGTGTTGTTAGTTAACAAATGATTAGTGCCAAGCATGCTACAACATAAATGAAAATGCTAAACTAATCTACAAACTACAATCCAATCTGGACACGTATTTAAAACAAAAAAATGTTAGGTCCCAACTAAACTAGGGGGATTACTTCTTTAAAATAAATCATGCTTAACCAGACAAAATATTTTTTTGTTTTATTTTTGTGTCGCAATGATTTTAAGCTACGTACATTTTTAGTGGAATGTCCGGCTTGTCTCGATAAAACCACATTTCAAAGCTTCACTTAAGCCACTTTTACGTCAACACTTCACGAAAGCACAACTCAATTTTTAATACAAAAACAAAAATCAAACAAATTCTTTTTCTTAAATGAATTTTATTCATTCAAATTAAAATATAAATTGACATTTTTCAATAATTATTGTCCAAACTATATCGTAACACTGGATATTTAACTGGTTTTAATAATATTTTTTATGATGTTAAACTACACATTTAAGTAAAAAAACTAATGAAACATGCTCAACATGCTGTTACAACACAAAATACAAACAAATCAGGAGAACCTTTAAAGGTTTTGATTTACAAAAAAATGTTCGAAATTTGATCTCAGTCTTTTTGTAGGACAGATGAAATTTTGGTCTTAAATGTATTGGTATTAATTCATAATAAAGTTTTTGGTTGACCAAAAACTTTATACATAAATTTAAATATATATATATATATATATAAATATATATATATATATATATATATATATTTTTTCATCTGCCATACTTGTTCACATATAGATTTTATTTATTTTAAGACTTAATTTAATTAATTATTTAAGTAAACTTTATATCCTAATCTTTAATTTTTAAATATGGATAGAGGATGCAGGGTTACCAACTTGGCTAAACCACAGACCTGGAGATCGGAAAAAGCAGTATGATAAGGTGGGGAAGAAAAGAAGGTTGAAATTAGTAAATTTTTGTTTGGACACATAGACGCGCATTAGCAAGAGATAGGCGTTTATGTTTTTAATGAAAATGTAAAAGTAGGAGTAAAAATTTGGAATTTACAAATCACTTTCCTGTACCCGAAGGCTCCGGGTCAAAAATGCCTAGTTGGTACCCCTGTCGGGATGTCAAAAATTAGGGGATAACCACAATAAATCCTAATATCAGGATATCTTGTATAACTTACAATTGGCAGCATTGATTTATAATTTCTTTTTAAATTCTTTTCAACAAATTAAACTATTTTTCTTTATAAACTTTAAATTTATAACGTAAGATTTTATAATTTAATAATTTGTTCATAATATTATTATAATTTGTTAAAACGAATTTATTTTTATCACACATATCTCTCACACAGTACCATGCTACTACACCATGTTTACTTTTTAGTATAATATTAAATCGTTCTACTTAACTACTATGATATCTAGAATGTTAGTAATGAAACAGCAACCAACGAAAAATATCCAATAAAAACGGATTATAGATAAAACAGCTGCGGTAAATAATTTGTAAAAAAAATCAGATATATAAGAGTTTATTTGGTTAAAAAGCAGTTAATAACAACTATATTACTAAGTAGTGGGTTGTTATAAACATACTTTTTAGAAAATAGATTTTGCTGAAAATATTTAAAGCTTTTAGCACATGCGAAATATTTTATGGAATGTTGATAAGTTTCATGCAAGAAGCTCGTGAAAAGTGCAGTTTTTTATTTACCCAAAGAAATGATTCTGTTATTTGATGTATTTACCCTGTCTTATTACTTAAGAATGTTTTGCGAACTTCTTAAATAAACCCGAACTCTTCGCTAACCCAACAAAAAGTTTAAAGATATACTTGTATGTAGTAAAAATAAAAACTGCACATTAAGCTATGATAATGATCCTCTAAAATGCTTTAACCATTTATATATTTACATTAAAAATTTCATTTCAATAATGAAACACACATAAAATTTTAATATTTCGAAAAAACATTAATTCCCAGTCAATTTTTTGCTATTTAAAACCCTTTTATATGGTAAACACCAAGCACTAGTATTGTCATTAGGGACTGTAGAAGGTAGTTGTTAGAAAGATGCGAAGAACTTCCATAAAATAAACCTAGGGGGTAAATTTAATTGATTCAGTGGTGTAGGATTATTTTCTACGTGGAGGACACAAAATAATTACCAAAAATAAAGTTATACTTTGAACACCATTTGTATTGTTACCTTAAAATCAGAATGTTTTTTAAGCACATTGAATGCGATTCCTTGTCCAATATAAAATAAATTAATTAAATAAGAAAAAGTACCGATTTGGAAATTATTGTTCTAAAGACGAGGAATCATATCCTAATATACAGGGTGCACCATATTTAAGTATTCTTCTATGTATGGGTACCTTTTTTATTCAACTTCATTAAAATGGCATTTAAAAATTGGTAAAAAATCAGAGGTTCTCAAATAAGTTTAAAAAAATTGAAAACCTGTTAAAACCAAAAAACGTTATAACTTTGTTATATCTAGAATTAAAAAGAAAGTAACTTTTAAACATATTTATATACATTTTTATCCAATTTGTGATTTTTTTTGCATACTAGATTTCTAGATACCACCCTGATAGCACACTTTATTCTAAGAATGTTTTTTAAACCTTCCGGTGAGAATATTTTTAGGATCATGCTATATTTCTTCTAAAGAACATGCTTAAAAGACAATCTTCAATCTAATCTGACTTATCTTTTACAATTTTACTTTTTATGAAATAATGTCATATAACTTATGGTTTATAGGTCAAATTATTTATTAATTATTTTTAAATAAATATATATTAATATGTCGCAAAAATTTTTAAGGGGACGACAAATACATTTCAATGACATTATGACAGTGAGACGTATTTCTCGTATCCTGAAGAATTTTACGAATGTAGAATACAGCATATTAGAACGTGGGTATCTGACATATTTGGAAATATTCTCAAAAGCTTCCTAGAAGCTCCATAAGAAACCTTTTAAGAACATTCAAAAAACGTATTCTTAAAATGTTCTTAGGATGCTTTTTAGGAAGATTTTAAGAAGCTTTTAAGAATCTAATTGCATCATTAAAAGGGTATCTATTGAATGTTTTAAAAGTCCCTAAGAAAATTCTTAGCAATAAGGGAAGGTTCTAAGAATATTCCATTATTCCGGGTCATATCTTCTTAGAAGATTCTTAAAATCAAATTTTGCTATCAGAGCCACTATTTTGTCTTTTTCTATGGCCGCTAAATTGGAATTTTATATGGTTAGATAAAAAAAATCATGGAATCCAACGATGCATCAAACTACATAAGCAGGCCATTAAAAAAAATAAAATATGGTGGAGGAAACTAAAAACATAATAGCGAAATTGGACAAACATGTAAATCAATGAGAATATCTGGCTTGTAATTACCCAACTTTTCACTTATTAGGCTTTCAAATTAAAAAAAAATGCCCATGGAAGGATAATTGGTGCTCCCTGTGCACTTACAAAACAACCTGAATAACTATATACTGTTAGTACTTCAAACCCTTATCCAAGTTATTTTTTAAAACTAAGTTTTTTGCATACGGTAGATATTTATGTACACGGACTTAAATATTTAGGGATAACTATTTTTGGTACTTATCACTCAAACCGACTCATACTATTAAATCAAAGTAAAAAAATATAGCTTAATTGAAATATCTACAAAACAAAAAAAACATTTTTCTTCAAAAATATTACATTATTAATTCGTTGTTTACAAAAAATTATAATCTACCAAAATAATATTTTTAAAGAAAAAACATTAAAAACAAAAAAAACTAAAACATAATTTGTGAGGCAAAAATAAACAAAAAAACATAATTCACATTCACGATATTGCCAGCACTGGTGTAAGTATTATAGGTATAGTATTGTTCGTGCTCACCTCTGGCAGTTTTAACTTTAATTTGGGCCGGTGAACTGTCACCAATGGCGTTGTGCGCCCTTAATTCGATTTTATATGTGGTGTCAGGTCTCAGGTGATTCAGTTGGTAGCTTGTGTATTGCACTGATTGAGTGAATTGTTCGGTACATTCCGTGTCGCGCCAAACACCATTAACCTTGTTGGCCTAAAAAAATAATGCACATAAGTTTAAAAGTATTTAAATTAAATTCCTTAAAATGTATGTACAAGTAAAACTGCAGTTATTAAGCTATTAAAATCTAAAAACAACCCAAGCAGCATTTTTGGTTCCAAAAACCATTACCAAAGTGGTGATAACTTTAAATTAGTTAAGTATACTAAACAGCTACTTTAATTTTTACTTAAAAGTAATTCTAACTTTTAAATAGCAATATTTTGTAACAGAAACTTCATTCTTTCCTTAAATGTTTACTATAAAGTAATAAACATTTAAGTAAAACTTGGTTGCCCCCAGGAAGACTTTGCAACTTTAAAAAAGGTGTTATAAGTAAAAAAAAACTTTCAAGTAAATTTAATTTGTAGCAGTTACTTTCGGTTGCTACCTAAAGATTACATTATAATTATTTTTACTTTGTAGTCCCTTTGTAAGTTAAAATCTCGAAACTGGAACATAAGTTAAAAACTACAAAGTTTATAACTTAAAAGTTATTATTTTAGTATTTGGAACGTTTATGGTACTTACCAAAACTACCGTATAGTAAATTAAGGTGGAAAAAAACTTTAAAGTATCGAAAACTACTACAAAGGAAAATGCTTCTTATCGGCCATTTTTTACTGTACAGTACCACGTGGTAATGTAAATAATAAATTATTTAAATCTTTTGTAAAAGGTTGTTTACTTCTTAATAAATAGTAATTTTGTTGGTAATAGACGGTATTAATAATTAAATAAAAAAATAAGATTTTTTTATTTATAAACATTATTAAATAAATAATTTGTTTATACTTAAATTTTGATGAAGCGTAAAAACTAAATTCATAAGTTCAACAGTAAAATTTAAAGGGTTTATAAATTTACCTGCATTATTAAACATTATATTGTTATTCTGGAAGTTATAAACTACCAGTACATATGTAATTTAATAAATGACGACATTGAAATGCCAAGTCCGTAGTGGTTCCATTTAAAAAAGGAGGGATAGTATAATCTAATATAAGTTTGACAAAGAGAGTTAATATAAAAGTAAAAACAAATAAATAAAAGTAATTATAACGCTCTAGCAACGATATTGAAACTTTCTAGTAACCTAACAGCTACGTTCCAAATAGTAGCAGGGTTTATAGCTAGTGACATATTTGTTACCTTTTTGGAACTCAAGAATTGTTCCCTACTTTAGTCGTAACTTAGTAATGAAAGAGTTATATAAAGAGACCGGCGACTGTCGCAAAACACTTATACGTAACAAATACTTAAATTGTTGCTTGGGAATGTGCTTACCTCGCAATATCTGATCAAGTAATGTTGGATAGGATCGCCATTATCGTTGGGAACATTCCATCTAAGTTCATAGTGATCAGCGTACTGACTAACAGTAATCCTGTCTTCCCTGTTAACGTAATTATCCTTTTGGTCCCTCACGTTGTGATCCTCAAGAAGGATTTTAGGTTCTGCAGGTTCGGATCTGCGCGGCATCGTGAGACTCTGAGCGTCGAGGAAGGGGCCCATACCGACATCGTTTTTGGCGGCGAACCGGAAATGGTACGTCGCTTCCGGTATAAGATTTTCGAGGATGTAGGGTGCACCGTTCGACCAAGTGTGGTTGAAGGCATAGTCCCAGTTCAGTTGAGTTTCGGGCCTGTATCTAACGGTGTAACTGCGAATCGGCATTCCGTCGAAGTCGTTTGGCTGGACGATGCTAAACTTGATGGTTGTGGCTGTGATTCTTTCCACTCTCACTTGGTTAATGATTTGTGGGACAAATCCCTGTTTTAGGAAGATTTTTGTGGTGTTTACGCCGAGTTTGTTGGAAGCCGTGCATTCGTATTGCGTGTAGAAACGAACGTCATTGAATGGGAGTACGATTAAGTTTGATACGGGGCCGTTGCCGATGATTTTAAAGTTACTGTTATTGCGGTCGATGACGATGTTATTAAATTTCCAGATAATGGTCGCGTTTGGAATGGCTTCCGGAAGACATGACAGATTTCCTGGCCTTCCGTTCCAACTCCATACAGGAGGAAGATCCTTGAATCTAAAACGAATTTATGAATTTGTAATCAAAACATTTTTATAAGAATATCTTTAGAAAGTATTTAGGGATATATTAACAACCTACCTTTCGAATGATGGTGGGAATTCAATGGTGATATGTCCATTGGTATAAGCACCTCCAGCAATATTTTCGGAAATACATTCATATAAACCATCATCAGACCTTACCAAATCCTTAATGGTAAGAATACCAAAACTTTCGCCTTTTTCTTCGAAATATTGTTGTTCCAAAACAATTCTTTTGTCGGTTAGTTGTGGACCTACACGGAATGGTTCGCGAGATGTTACTTTTCTAAATGTTACCTTTGGTGCAGGTCGACCTAAAAATTAATTTTGTAAAAATATTGCCACCTTAGATGTTTCGAATTATACCTTGAGATTTGCAGATTAGCTTGGTTTCAGTCTTGATAGGCGCAGTAACGTTTAAAAGCTCATAAATCTTGGGTTTTACTCTGACATTAATTTTAACAGCAGTACTGGTCCTTCCGGCAGGATTCTCGGCAATACATTTATACATGGAGTCATCGTTGAATTCCACTCTGTTAATAATGAGTTCTCCAGTGTTTTTCTTAACGTCAAATCTATCGGTACGTGCAAGATCCTCGCGAGTTTTTTCCTTGATCCATGTGAAGGTTGGTGGAGGTTTACCATGAGCTGAGCATGTTACCGAAGCTGTTTCTCCTTCAACCACAGATATGGTGTTCATCGGTACAATTTTTGGAGGCACTTGTACTTCAACCTAAACAAACAAATTTTAGTAAGAATCAAAATTCAAAAAGTCTATTTCTTACCTTAATATCTCTGGTTTTAATTTGCCCAGTGCTTAGTACTACAGCAGTACACTTGTAGACACCGTCATCAGCTTCAGTGACGTTTTTGATTAATAACTCATCGGTACCAACCACAAACTTATTGTTAGTAATAATGGTTTCACCATTTTTGTTCCAATCGATCATTGGTGATGGATTTCCATGTACTTTACATTTTACATTGAAATCTTGACCAACAATTGGATATTGCGATAAAGGGGCGTCCACAAAATTAATATCAACTAAAAAAATATATAAATTAAAGCATGGTAATTAAGCATAGCATTAATATGAGTTATAATGTTTGTCTCGTACATTTTGTTCATAATAAACCTCACTAAATATTGTAGTTGTATAATTGTAAAAACTCATTACAATGAACTGCCATTTAAAATAAAAATTGTGCTTTTGTTTAAATTAATAAAGTTTTGTTAATATGAAACTAAAACAGCACAAAACAAACAAAGTAGGTTTATTTTATGATTTAGCAAAGGATTTATTTTATTTAAAATATTACTATAATATTATTAGGTCAGTAATGAATTATTTTATGATATTTATTGTTACAATAGTTAAATAATTAATATTATTTTAATCTAAGGCTTTTGTTTATAATATAGATTAACAAAAGTAAATCAATACTGTATACTAAAAAGTTGTTGGTGCTCTAATATAATGCATTAATGTAAATAAAAAATTATTGTAAAATAAAATAAATAATTTTATTTATTGAGTACCTAAATAAAACATTTTATTTTATTTTAAAATTTCATCATTAATAGTGATATTTGTTGAAAGAACCCAATTTAGAGCAGTTACTGAAGGTATAATAAAATTTATTATAATATATTTTTCCACAGCATTGGAAATTAATTGATAATTTATAAATAAACAGTAAAGTTTATTTATAAAATCTATACTAAATTTTTAATGTATAGGTAAAGTAAAAAAGAATATTTGCTAAACATTTTTTTTTCTGTTCAACAGAATAGTTACACTGTTAAACCTTTAAGGTAATTAGTAAAACACTTTATTTATACTTTTTAATTTAATATGTTTTGGTTTTTGAACAAAATTATTAGTTTGTTTTGTTAAATATATTGTTTAATGTATTTTGTTTAATATATAATGTATATTTATGTATATATTCAAAATCACTTTAGAATCAGCTTACCGTAAGTTGTGACCGAAACAGAAGATTGTATAGTTTCCGATGCATAATTCGCTTGGCAAGTGTAGCTTCCTCCCTGGTTTTCCGTTAAGCTTGTAAATATTAAAACAATTCCCGGCTCACCCGGCAAAGCCTAAAACAAAATTAAATTCGCATTAAATAAAATTGGTTTTAAATTGAAAAACCAACATTAATCCTTAAAAATGGCATTTGGGATTTTAAACGTTTCCGTTTACACTAAATTTACAAACCGAACTATTTTTTCTTTATTAATGATTGTACAATAAAATATGTATCCTTGTTTGATGTATCATTTTTGTTTTAAAGAGTAATAAATCATTTACTTCTCTTTGTATTCATAATAAGTGGAAATAGTATGTATTTATCTAACTCTCAAATTTGCTGATGGATACTGGTCAACATATAAAAGTTACATTTAAGTTGAAAGTTTATCTTCATTTGTCGAGAAAACTTTATATAAATAGCTCAGTTTTATAAATCTTTTGGGATATGGAAAAATAAAATAAAACCGTCTTATTTTAATAAAAAAGTTTTAAACTTATTAGATAAAAAGGATTTGTTAACAAATCACTAATGGAAAATTCCTTAATAAGTCTAATTCTCGAGTATTAAAATTATTAAGAAAAGAAGATATGCTTCTAGTTTTTTATTTAACATTTATTTATATTATTAATATTATACATACTGAGAAAATGAAAAACCAGCTTTAAACTTTTTATTAAAATAAAAAATGTCTAGTTCTCAAGAAGATTAAAAAAATAATTTGTTTTTGTTTGCAAATTTTAAGTTAAACATTATTTAATATTATTTGTGTTTAGAAAGATAACATCAATTTAAAAAAACACCCATTTCATTTCAACGGTGAGCAAAATTTTACTTCGCTCACAGGCCGAAGTTAACTTTAAGTTAAAATTTAAAAAAGTGGGGTTAAAACTGCTTGACAGTTGTCAGATGAAATAAAATTGGGTTTAATTCCTTGCGGTAGTTGAATAAAATATTATGTGCAAATATTGGTCAAAGGGGGAAACTCAAGGCTAGCGAAATCTCATCTTTCTCTCTCTAGTCGTATACATTTTCAAATCAAATTAAATTAAATGCATCCCTACCTTAAAACTATTAATATAAAACAGTAATTTCAAACGCGCGAAACAAAAAAAATATTTAACGTCCCATCCACTCATTTCAATTATAAAAATTATCTCTACTTTTATAAAATATTTCTTTCGTTTTTTTTTAATTTAATAATAAAACAAGAATATATTTGACACTTCGCGTTAAAATTAAAGGATAATAAGTAAAAATTTTTTACTCTAAAACGCCTTTACCAATCTTCATGAAATTTTGTATAAAAATATACAACTTATATCTCAGTTTAAATGTTCGAGGGTTTTTCGAGAAAATATTTTTAAAGCCCCTTTAATTTACTAATAAAAAAACGTTCGAAAAATAACTTTTAGGGAAATTTTTTAAGAAAATAAAAAAATATGCTGTTAAAGACCGTATTTTTGTTAGTATACCCTGAAAATTTTGTACAAATCAAAATAACAGTAACGAAGATACAGCGTTTCGTTTGATTTGTACAACATTTTAAGGGTATACTTACAAAAATACGGTCTTTCACAGCATATTTTTAATTTTTTTTTTAATTTTCCTATAAATTTTTTTTTTCGAGCGTTTTTTATTATTAAGTAAAAGGCTTTAAGGATATTTTCTCGAAAAACCTTGAACAAGTAAACTGAGCTATAAGTTAAAGTATTTTTATGCAAAATTTAAAGGCGTTTTAGGGTCGGATTTTTTTTACTTGTTATGCGTTAATTTTGACGGGCAGTGTATAATAAATTACCAAAAAATTTTTTTATATGCTTGAAATGGCCAAAAAGCATTCTCATAATATTTCATCTAAATTCTTAAAAATATTAAACAATTTAAAATATATATATATATATATATATATATATATATATATATATATATATATATATATATATATATATATATATATATATATATATATATATATATATATTAGATTAAACTTCTGAATTAAGAATGTCTCTCTGAAAGGTATTAAAATTAACAACAAAAACAACAAAGGAAAAAATAATAAAAAAATCAAAACTTGATCGTGTAAATCAAATCAAAAACAAAATATAAATCATAAAACATTTTCTCACCGATGTGTAAAGAGATTGACTTCTTATGCTATCTACACGTTTGCCAAATTGATCTATCCATTCCAGCTGGGTGACCATTTTCGGATTTTCCGCTTTTGGTCGACATGTTAGCGCCAAACTCGAACCAACTTCTTTGTTGATTGCTTTCGGCTGAATTTCTAGAGAGGGTTTCTCCTGGGCGAAAACAACTGAAACAAATAAAATATAATCAGCAAAATTTAAAATTTAGCAGTGTTGAAAGTTTGCGCTAGATAGTAAAACAAACAATATGAAAAATCCCAGGATGTTTTTCTCTTTAAAGTAATCTCTAATGAATTCTGGTGGTCAGTTAACCTTTAAAGCTCAGGTGGCTTAAGAGTAAAGTCTCTGTTGAAAAGGTCGTAAAACGCCATTAAATATTGTATACGATAGGTGTTTTCGTTCCCTTTTTACTCAAAGGGGATTAAGGAAGGCCTATTTCATATAATATTAATGAAATAAGCCCTTTGCATAAAGTTTATCCTTAGCGATCCCGTTAAAATTCATAGTTTTACGTTTACACATCGATGCAAATTTACTTTTTTTAGAATACATCTACGAGGTGTGTTCAGAAAATAACGGGAATTGTTAAATTTCGCGGGTTCGGAGGGTCCGGTTGTCATAAAATTTTCTTTATTATGTTGGTATATATGCCCCCGAAGTATGATAAAAACTTTAGTTGTTTTCATTGTTTACTTTGTCTGTGGCAGCCGCTAAGGTTAGACGTGTTTTATGAGCCCGGCGATTTTTCGTTCGTTAAAAGAAATGGATCAAAGAATTTGTATCCAATTTTGCTTAAAAAATGAAATAAATTCTGTGAAATGTTAACAAAGGCCTATAGTGAGTCTGCTATAAGTAAAATAAGAGTTTCCAAGATGGCCGGGAAGACGTTGAAGAAGACGAACGCCCCAAACGCACAAGCGCATTAACAACCGATAAAAACATGAAAAAAGTGGAAGAAATGATTATAAACCATCAGAGAAGTGGCTGATGATGTTGGTATATCGATTGGCTCATCCCATGAAATTTTTTCGAATGTTTTGGGTATGAAACGCGTGGCAGCAAAATTTGTTCTAAAATTGTTAAATTTTGAACAACATTTTTGGCCAAAAACAATACTGTAATGATGCCCCAGCCTCCATATTCGCCAGACATGCCTCTGTCTGACTTTTTCCTTTTCCCAAAAATAAAGAGAACCTTAAAGGGCCGTCGTTTTGCAAGCATAGATGACATTAAAAGCGCATCGCTGAAATAACTAAAGGCTATCCCAAAGATCGAGTTTTAGAAGTGTTTCGAGAATTGGAAGAAGAGCTGGCACATGTGCATAATATCCAATGGGGACTATTTTGAGACGACAACATTAATGTAGACGAATAAATACATATTTGTTTCAAAAAACTAAAATTCCCGATATTTTCTGAACACACCTCGCACATTACTATATTACTAGACAAATTTTTTGTATGAGATAAAAAATAGAATAAAATGTCAGTTATTATAAAAAATTATTAAATACAATTTTTTCAAAAAAATTTGTTAAATGAAAAAGTAATGATGATAAATAAATTTAAGCTCAATTATCGGATTTGGTTTATTTTCAATGTAGGCAACCCAGATTACACGTGTATATAATACTGGAACAGAACAGACCAACAACAAACACACTTGTACGTTGCCTACATTCAGACATGCTTATATTTAACATACTATAAAAGGCGATTAAAAAAAATTATTTTAATTATTGTCATAGAACTAACTTTAGTTTATTGTTACATTTATTTTTATTTAATAATTTTTCGTTCTGTTTTTTACGCATATTTAAATTATTAAACAGTATAATTTTTGAGGCAGAGCGTTAAAATAGGACGGTCAGGTATGAGGCGCCGTTTGTGTCAAAATTAAAAGTGCTAAATAAACTTATTTTGTTTTATAAATAATTAATTATATGCTTTATAAAATTATTATTACTTTTGATTCGCAGAAAATTATTTTATAAAAAAATAATTTTATAAAAAAAGTTATTTTATAAAAAAATTATTTTATAAAGAAATAATTTTATAAAAAAAAATTATTTTATAAAAAAAAATTATTTTATAAAAAATAATTATTTTATAAAAAAATAATTTTATAAAAAAAAATTATTTTATAAAAAAAAAATATTTTATAAAAAAAAATTATTTTATAAAAAAATAATTTTATAAAAAAAAATTATTTTATAAAAGACGACGGGCGCATTTATAAATTAATTTTTACAGCAGCCATCTCTCTTTGTTTGTAGACACTCGAGTAAACCCGAGTGAACCCGAACGCCCTTCCCCAGATACAATTTTATGACGAACTCGGCTTTTGTTTGACGCAATTTGGGGAAACGATTGAAAATAATAATTTATTATTTTTATTAATTAATTTTTTTATCTACATTTATTTTGATTTTTAGTTTTTAACAAGAATTCTTTATGTTTAAACGTTTTTTATAAGAAAGCACTTTTAGTTAAATGCAAAACAAATAATGATTTACACCTTTATCTAATAATTAACTGTTAAAATTGATTACCTTACATTTTAAATATCTAAATTTTTAAAAGTAAATTAACTCAACCTTTAATTCGACACCTGAGTCCCCGGGACTCGCATGCGAATTTTGTTGGCGCCTAAAGCCTAATTTAAAGATTGCCTTTCTCCTTTCTCCTTTCTCCTTTCTCCCTTCCCCCCGTAAAAGATGAACAATACGATCACCGTAGTGTTGTTTATAGATTTTAACAGTTAATTATTAGTTAAAGGTGTAAATCATTATTTGTTTTGCATTTAACTAGAAGTGCTTTCTTATAAAAAACGCATATACCTATAATTATAATAAGGTATAAAATTGCATCTGGGGAGGGGCGTTCGGGTTCACTCGGGTTTACTCGAGTTACAAACAAATAGAGATGGCTGCAGTAAAAATTAATTTATAAATGCACCCGTCGTCTTTTATAAAATAATTTTTTTTTATAAAATAATTTTTTTATAAAATAATTTTTTTTTATAAAATAATTTTTTTGTATAAAATAATTTTTTTTTATAAAATTATTTCTTTATAAAATTATTTTTTTATAAAATAATTTTTTTATAAAATAATTTTTTTATAAAATTATTTCTTTATAAAATAATTTTTTTATAAAATAATTTTTATTTATAAAATAATTTTTTTTTATAAAATAATTTTTTTTTATAAAATTATTTTTTTATCAAATAATTTTTTTTTATAAAATAATATTTTTTTATAAAATTATTTCTTTATAAAATTATTTTTTTATAAAATAATTTTTTTTTATAAAATTATTTCTTTATAAAATAATTTTTTTATAAAATATTTTTTTTATAAAATTATTTCTTTATAAAATAATTTTTTTATAAAATAATTTTTATTTATAAAATTATTTTTTTATAAAATAATTTTCTGCGAATCAAAAATTATTTTATAAAAGACGACGGGCGCATTTATAAATTAATTTTTACAGCAGCCATCTCTCTTTGTTTGTAAACCCGAGTGAACCCGAACGCCCCTCCCCAGATACAATTTTATGACGGACTGTGCTTTTGTTTGACGCAATTTGGGGAAACGATTGAAAATAATAATTTATTATTTTTATTAATTAATTAATTAATTTTTTCATCTACATTTATTTTGATTTTTAGTTTTTAACAAGAATTCTTTATGTTTAAACGTTTTTTCATATACCTTTAATTATAGGTATATGCGTTTTTTATAAGAAAGCACTTCTAGTTAAATGCAAAACAAATAATGATACACCTTTAACTAATAATTAACTGTTAAAATCTATAAACAGCACTACGGTGATCGTATTGTTCATCTTTTACGGGAGGAAGTCCCGGGGACTCAGGTGTCGAATTAAAGGTTAAGTTAATTTACTTTTAAAAATTTAGATATTTAAAATGTAAGGTAATCAATTTTAACAGTTAATTATTAGATAAAGGTGTAAATCATTATTTGTTTTGCATTTAACTAAAAGTGCTTTCTTATAAAAAACATAAAGAATTCTTGTTAAAAACTAAAAATCAAAATAAATGTAGATAAAAAAATTAATTAATCAATTAATAAAAATAATAAATTATTATTTTCAATCGTTTCCCCAAATTGCGTCAAACAAAAGCCGAGTCCGTCATAAAATTGTATCTGGCGAAGAGCGTTCGGGTTCACTCGGGTTTACTCGGGTGTCTACAAACAAAGAGAGATGGCTGCTGTAAAAATTAATTTATAAATGCGCCCGTCGTCTTTTATAAAATAATTTTTTTTTATAAAATTATTTTTTTATAAAATAATTTTTTTTTTATAAAATAATTTTTTTTTATAAAATTATTTTTTTATAAAATATTTTTTTTTTTATAAAATAATTTTTTTATAAAATAATTTTCTGCGAATCAAAAGTAATAATAATTTTATAAAGCATATAATTAATTATTTATAAAACAAAATAAGTTTATTTAGCACTTTTAATTTTGACACAAACGGCGCCTCATAGTCAGGGTTTACAGTGGTTTAGTTATTACTAATTAGCTTACATTTTCCACAAAAATTAACCAATTTAAAAAAATAAAAATTACATTAAAAAACATATCCTCAAAGTTTTGTCAAACCCTCCCGGTTGTAATCTTAATCTTAATAACACCCTTGCATTGCAATTAGCTATGTATGCAGCTTGCAAGGCTTGCAAGCTGCATACATAGCTAATTTGAGTACCTATATTTTTAATAGACCTTTTATTATTTATTTTATAATTTACTTATTATTTATAAAAAACTATTTTAAATAATATTAATTATAATCTATTTCACCAAGAAATAATTTTGCGCTCTAATAATTATAATTATTAGAGTCTAATTTCATATTTTATAAAAGTGCCAAATATTACGTTTGTAATCGCTTCGGTAGATGGCGCTAACACAATGAAACCCCACATGTGTGGAAGCCTCGATTGAACCAATACAAGACGTAGGTAACAAATAATAAAATAGAAATTTTACCTCCTGCCCAAAACCTTAAGCACATCTAAAATTATCAGAGATATCAGAGCCGACCTGGGGCAGCAATGCCATTAAATCCGCCTCTGAGAATAAGCATATATAATATAATAATTAAAGTTAAAAATTAATAAATAAATGCTACTTTATAAACAATACATCTAGTAGAACAGATAAATGTTATAAGGTAATGATTTTGTATTAGAGTTAGGGGGCATCCATTAATTACGTGAGGTGTTTAGGGGGAAAGGGGGTCGAGTCAAACCTCACCCAATCTCACGTGGGGGAGGGTTGTCAAAGCAAATACCACGTAGTTTTTTTCCGAAAGAAACAGTGTAGCATTGCGAGAAAACTGGGTTAAATTTGGTAAAAAATTATAAGCAGTGTTTTTTTTAATAAATCTAATGGCTTCAAGCACAGATTAACTTATTTACATTAAAACTATGCATTTAAAAAAATCTCACGTGAGATTAAGGGAAGTAGAAAAATTGCCAAAATTGCCTCACGTAATTAATGGATGCCCCCTTATTTATGTTATTAGGCTAAGAAGTGCTAAGCTCAAAGTTTAAGCGAACAATTGAGCGAAGCACAAAAATACACTTCTCAGACGAATGGCATAAAACATTTTAATCCTAAAGCTAAACGGTAAATAAAACGTACAATTATAATAATAATTAATAAAAGTAAAAAGTGAGGTTAGGTTAATCAAATTTTTGTATGGGTCTAAATTTAATTTTTTGAGACTAGGATATAAAAAAAACCTTACCCGATTGGTCTAAATGATTTTAACAGCCTAGGCGATAATAAATTACTTTAGTAGTGAGTGTTGACAATAGTAAAGTTTAAATTATAGAACTCGTAAGAATAAATAAATTAAATAAAAATTAATTAGTATTAGTATTTAAACTATACATTAATTATAAGAAACACTCCATCAAATTATTCATAATTTTTGTTTCAATTAAATTAAAACTTGTACTCGGTAATTGCAATTTTAAAATCACAAAGGAATATATTTCCTTGACATAATACAAAAATTCCAAGTCCTATTATTAATTATTAATTAATTAATTATAAATAAACATTTATAGTATAATTAGTTTTGATATATAATTATTACTAATAATTTATTAGATTTAGATTATAAACATTTTTAAAATTATACAAAATATTTATTTACCTATAGGTACATAATATACACATTATATTATAATAAAATAGTAGATTAGTATATAACTAAGCGAGACACACAGAACATAAGCGAAGCAGTTAATATAGTTTCTCTGCCGTGTTGTATATACTATTTTTTTTAAGCTTTAACAATTATGAACTGACTTTTGACATTTTTTATATTATATGTTATGTAAATGTAATTTTAAATTTTCTCTGCTAATTTCAAGCTAAACGAGATAAATCGAACCATTACTTCCAAGTAATTTCAATGTATTTTTATTATTGTACGGCGGTGTATAATAATTAGACTTTTGAACTGCGTACAAAAATTATATCTTTTTATATAGGTATATTCTTATAATATGAAAATTGTTATACGCTTAAAAAAATATTAACCGAGTTTGTAAAAAAAAATATTAATTATTATTACAAACTATTCGATATTATTTATTATAACAAACATACCATTGGAAACAAACACAAAAATCACAAATATAATCCTCATATTTCGCATTTATTATCCACTCACTAACACATATTAAAACTTCAACCACAACTGAACCCAACAATCCCCCAGATATTTAAATTTTGTAAATAGAAAGTTTAGGTAATTACACCCCTATTAGCACTAAATCACCCATTAGAAGACGAAGACCATCGTAAATCATAATTAACAAGTATATTCGACTCGCATTTGTGCGTCTGCAAACAAATTAAACTATACTTTTAAGGTAAAAGTTTCAGGCGCGCTTTCAGAGCCAGACAAAAGCTTCATGATGTTCACCGTAACAGCGTTTAAGCGAGAATAAAAGTGGGGACGGAAAGCCGACGCGTCGGCGGCTATACTTGCGTGTGCGTGAGAAACTGAAAAGAAGAAAATTTCGCTAAAGCGACCCGTCGATACAGTTTCGCTTGTTTACAGGAAATGAAAGTAAATAATTAATCAAATTGATTAGTCCCTAAATAAACATTGTCTTCCGTTCTCATTATCTTGGCTATAAAAAAGATCTTAGTTAAATACGTTTCTTATCTAATATCAAACTTAGGAATTAAACAAAAGGGAAATGTTTCGGCAAAAATCTAAAAAGCAATATAAAAATAATTTGTTAAATTATTAAAAAACAAATTTAAAGCCTTGAAGGGAGGGTCGTAGTTTTTAATTCTAGTATTATATATAATTAATTTTCCTATAACGCTCAATAAATATCCTTTTTCTGCTACCATAGTCGCACAATATAAATTTACTATATCGGGTATGTTTTTTAGTGTTACAAGGGGATATTTCGAAAACGGTTTAAATTTTTTTTAATAAAAATTTTGATAAACTAATTCAGAGGGTTGGGGTGCATATTTAAACATTTTTTAAACCTACCCCCTTTTTCTATTATGAGGGGTGGGGGGTAACTTTAGATTTTTAATAGGGATGATGTCCTTTTCTTTAAATTCAAATCTACGAAAAAAATTAGGTATGTGTGCAAAAAAAAATTTTATTTGCGCTTTCGGAAACTAAATAATAATTTGTTAGATTATAAGATTCTAAAAAATATTAACAATATTAACAACTTATTCTTCAAAAATCCCCCTTCAACTTTCAAACACTTTCTCACTCTTTTTCTAAATAAATTTCGTACACTCGATAAATAAATTAAAATTATTTTTTAGTATTTTGTAATTTAATAAATCATAATTTCGTAGGCAAAAGTGCAAAACAATTTTTTTTGCACACATACCCAGTTTTTTACATAGATTCGAATTTTTTTAAAAAAGTACATTATCCCTATTAAAAATACAAAGTTACCCCCACCCCTAAAAAAGGTAAAGGGGGTTGATGTGAAAAACATGTTTAAATATGCCCCCCCACCTTTATATTAGTTTATCAAAATTTCACAATACAATTTTAAAGCGTTTTTGGAATATCCCCTTGTAACTCTTTAAAAAACTCACACAGCATAACATGTTTTATATACTCCTACATTGACGAGTCACGGGCTGAAGTTAGCAATACTGGCTTTTGGGCATTTTAGTTACGGGCTGAAGTTAGCTTTATTATAAATTAGGGAAACGTGAGTTAAATCGGTTTAAAGTTGATAGATCTATGTCAAATATTTAACAAATAAAATTGGCGTTAAATTCTTATTTGTGTTTGTCGTAGAAAATGCAACTCGTTTTATAAACTTCTCTAGACACTATTTTCCATTATACACTCACTCGCAAGCTTCGCTCGTGCCTGATAAAACTCGTAACCAAAATGTTGTTGAAAAAACTTGATACATAATATACTATTGTCTGAATATAAAACTCTAAATATTTTTTAATTTATATAAAAACAGTATAAGGACAGATCTGGTTAAACATTAAAGAATTTTGACAAAAAAGCATATATATGCCATATTAATTATTATTAATGTAATATTAAAATCTAAGAAAATCGGCAAAAAATATTATTAGGTGTGCTTTAGAAAATTATTTTTATAATAATAATATTTTACTTGCAATATTAACAAAAAATAAAAATTTGAAAATATATTATTTGCTAAAACTCACTTAATCCCTTAAAATTGCTAACCACATATCTATAAAAAATTATATTATTTTTTATATTTTACCACCTAAGGTATGTTTATTATTATAAATTGAATGTTTAATATTTTTTCTACTCCCACCTTTAAACCATGACACTAAGTGACCTTTTAAATAAACAATGACAAGTTGTGGCTTTATGGCGTTTTAGTCACGGGCTAATGTTAGTTTCAAGTTGGTTGACAGTTGTCAAATGTCATACAATGGTAAAAATAAAGTGCTCTTGAGAAAAAATTATTTCATTTTCTCAATACAAATACGAAAGTATTAAAAGTTTATTAAAGCCAATTTTTTAAATTTTATGTTAACATTGTACTGATCTTTTAGTTTCGCCGGCAGTAAACTAGATTTAACTAAATTTTGGCTGGGGACTCCACCTTGTAGTGCCCATAAAACATTTTCTTTACTTTCACTGTGAAGAACTGTTGTTAGTTCATTTTCAAGCGATACATTTCGATTTCCACATAAAAATTTAACATTTTCACCGGCGTCGGTAATACAGATTTCCAAGAATAGTAATATTTAATTTAAAATATTTTTAGATAATATTAAGTATTTGTCGTAGAAAAAATTTTAACTTTTCTTGTCAATCTTTTAATTAAATACTCGCTCACAAGCTCGCTCGTGCCTTATTAAAATTCGTGACTAAAATTGCGATTATAAAACTTGATACATAATATACCTAGTATTATAAAAATAATAATTTATCACCATAAAACTTTGGTCTTATGCTTTTCTTAATTTATTTTTATTAGTACCTATTAATCCTTAGTTTCTTGAAAAGTGCAAGGTCATTACAAAAATTTATATTCGTCTGATAAGGATCATTTATTCAAATTAAAGAGCAGCTTAAAATATAAGATGAACAAAAAACACTGAAGACGAATTCATCAGAACCATTAATATAATGACATTTTTAACGAGTGTTTAATATTTTAATGACACTTAAGAAGACAATGCACTTAACAATGCCATGGGGGCCCTTAATATTGCTTCTCTAATTTAATATTCTAGATGAACATTCTCGTAAAATATTAATTTATGAAAACGTAAAGTTTCCTGAAAATTAAATTATATTAATTATAATAATTATTCACACGATTTTGATAATCCACATATATGTATGTATATACCCATACATAACTTTTATATTTTGAATTAATGCCACTCAAGCAAAAACTTCGTATAAAATTGAAAAATGTTATCGGTAAAATTTTAGGACCGGTGGTATTATATATGATGAATAAATCCTTTTTGACGTAAAATAAGAAACCAAGGTAACATAATATTTAAATTCGTTTAGATATTTAAGCCACCCTTCATATAGCCTTTCAAAAAGGCTTAAATGTGTCAAAAAGGACGGTTTCATCCTATTTTTCGTGGAATTAAACGTTGGCTAATAAATTGGATGACATATTAGAATAATGAGAAGCGACGTGCAAAATTAGGGTTATAAATGTAAAATCGTTTTGTACTCGTTACAGCAAATTAAGATCGATGTTTCCATTCAGGGGGTGGACATCAAAATATGTGTGTAATTGAATTAATGCATTGTCTATGGCTGAATCAGATTTTTAAATTTACACATTTAATTTGGAAATTGTGTTTTAAATCAAAGGGATTTTAATATTAAATGTTATACAAATCATTCAATAACGAAATATTATGTAAAAATTGTATTTGAAGCCCAATAAAAATTTGAAATATTAAATGTGCATATTAATTTTTATTTCAAAATACAAAACTTTTTAAAAGTTATATTTATATATAAATATATTAGGGTGTCCCAAAAAAAAAGAATATTTTTTTTCTTCTCGTCTCTTGTGAAAATATGTTGGTTTGTCATGTTTTAAGAGCCCTGTCAAAAGATCAGCACCATTAAAAAATTTTTAGGGGTCGCTCAAGATTTTTAAAAATTACCAAAATCGTCAAAAATTGTTTTTTTTCTGACTTTCATTTTTTTTCTCGTTCCGATATTATTTTTTAATTTAAAAATAATAATGATTCTGAAAATTTCAAATCGATATTTTAATTTCTAGGGTCGCTCAAGATTTTTTTAACTTTCAAAGTAGAGTATTTTGAATGTTTTCGAGCGACCTCTGAATATAAATATCAACGAACTTTTAGCGACCTTTAGAAATCAAAATATTTATTTAAAATTTACAGAATTTTTATTATTTTTAACCTAAAAAATAATATAGAGACGAGAAAAAGAATTTAAATAAAACAAAAATTAAATTTTTGACTATTTTGAAAATTTTTAAAAATTTTGAGCGACCCCTACAAAATTTTTAATCGAGCTGATATTTTGAAAGGGCTCTTACAGCATTATAAACTAACATATTTTTACAAGAGACAAGAAAACAATATATATTCTTTTTTTTTTGGGACACCCTAAAATATAAATATAACTTTAATATGTTTTATATAAAAACATATTAAAACCTGTAACACAGTTTAAAACAATAAATCATAAATGTGTAATAAAAACGAAAATGTTTTAAAAACCTTAAAATCCAATAAACTATTTATTATTGTTAAATGCGTATTATTGCACACAACTCTCACCAAATAATAGTACATTATGAATTAAGTTTGATAAACGCCATTTTAGTAATTTTAATTAGGTACTAGCGTATTTTTTCCACCTTTAAAACGCCGTTTATCGTACATGTTTCCATGACACTAAGTTACCTTTTAAATACACATTGACAAGTTGTGGCTTTATGGCGCTTTAGTCACGGGCTGAAGTTAGCAACAGGTTTTTAGTCACGGGATGAAGTTAGTTTTAAGTTAGTTGACAGTTGTCAAATGTCATACAACCGTTAAAATAAAGTGCCTTTCTTGTAAAATAATACTAAATGTGAAAATATATTTTTTATTTCAATACAAAAATACAAAAGTATTAAATAGTTTCTCAACGCCAATATTTGAAAAGTTTATATGAACATTCGGGCACAAACTCCACTGTAAAGTCCTCATAAAACATTTTCTTTACTTTTACTGTGAAAAACTATCAATTTTCAAGAAATACATTTCGATTTATAACCTTTATAATTTGTGTTTATAAAATATAAAAATGTGACATTTGACGGTGACACACACAAATCATTTTAAGATAATAAAAAGTATTTGTCGTAGAAAAAGTATAGTATGCACCTCGTTTATAAACTTTTCTATACACTTATTAATTTAAGCACTCGCTCGCAAGCTCGCTCGTGCCTAAATTAAATTCTTGTATAAAATGGCGTTTATCAAACTTGATACATAATTTACTATTATAGAGCGACATTTTTTGGAATTAAGATAATAAAATAATTTCCACATTATTATTTCTCAGGGAACTTTATTTAAACGCTTGTGACATTTGACAACTGTCAACCAACTTAAAACTATCCTTAGCCCGTGACTAAAAACTTTTTGCTGACTTAAGCCTGTGACTAATACGCCATTAAGCCAATAATTGTGAAAGTGCATTTAAAAGGCCACATAGTGCCATAAAAACAGGTACGATAATGGACGGTTTAAAGGTGGGATTAGAAAAAATTAATTAGTCCATTATGAGTTCATTAACACCGATTTTATTGATCAATAAATAATATACGTGCAGATTAATACGATGGCAAATTTGGGCTTTAAGTAAATGTCTTTAATAACGACGTAATAAAAGAATATAATTTAAGGTTCGGCCTTAACGACCAAAGTGCAGATACACATTATAAGGGTAGCAGGGGATAAATAATGTTTGCACAGTTAATAAAATATTGGCTTTATAAGAAAAATATTCCTTATCCACATATATTGGATATATTGCTGTTTTCGGGTGGAAATTCTATTTGATTGGGTCATTTTTATGTTGTAACATTGTTACGTTTATTTACTTGAAAAATTTTGATTTTTCGCAATATTGCGGGGTTGAGAATATACAGAATATTTTGTTTTTTGATCATTTATACGAGTTATTCTAAAGTGACACTTGTATTTATTGGAATTCCCGTTAGAATTTCTAACTTGGAAATTTATCGACTATAATTACACAAGAGCTTATTTTTAGCCGGATAAATTTTTGTTTTCCTTAAAAGCTTTTTACCTATCAATTTGACAAGACAAAATGTCATCAATCAAAATTGCGAGACCGTAGGTCGAGCGATTTTGTCAGATGACATTTTTTCGAGTCAAATTGCTAAAAGGTAATAAGTTTGAAAGTTAGAAAACATAAATTTATCCTGCCAGAAAAAAAAGCTCGAGTGTAATTCGACGAGATAATTTTGTGATTAATTGATGATTAAGTCTCTTTTTTAAATTTATTTAAATGAACAATTAGTAAATGAACAATTATTATAAATAATTCTGGATGTAGAGGTAGAAGATAGCTCCAGTGTAGTATTTTCTTCAATAAAATCTGTAATGCTTGCATTTTGAATGTTGGTTTCATTGTTTGACTGACAGGCAATTTTTATCATTTCGTAAATTTGAAACTATTTCTTTATGATGTGTTGCATCTATTTGTAAATATGGTTTTAAAGAATTGCTATTAGAATGGCCAGTTAATTTAATGAGTTGTTGGTCGCTTACTTATCTTTTTTGTGTGGAGTCCAATTGCAGTTGCTGAGATTTGCGTCCATTTTGAGATTATGTTTTTACCCAAGGGCATGTTTTTGTACCAACCTTTAGAATTTTGTTTATTCCAAATTGGATTTGGAGTAAGAAACATACGATCTGATGTTATGTATTTAGATCTTTTTTCCAGAAGAACTTTAAATAGTCTTACTGGACAAATACTTGGATCTTAGAAAACACTGGATTGTATTCAATTCTGCCTGTGAGCATCCCATCGTTGGTTTTTTCTTCACTAAAATAATACAACATGCATGCTGCTGCTTCTTCACCTCTCCATGCTAACTCGTAAGAAACAATATGGAAGAATCTTTTTTGTAAACCTTCTGGTTCATTTCCTTTCCATATCTTAGCCATTTTTATAATTTCCTCTTTTGTAAGAGCATTTGAACTTCTTTTTCTGCTTTCCGGAATTCTTTGTAACTCCTTTCTTTTTGCATTTCTAGCATCACGGGCCTCTTTGAATACAATATCGGAAAATGGATTAATTTTGATATTAAAATCTTGATAGTATTTCTCTTGAAGCATTTTTGCCGTTGAGTTCCACATAGTTTTGATAACGTATTCCTTATAATCATCTTCATTAATTTTTTTCATATTGTATGCCCAATCAAGCAAAATATTTGCTAAGTCTTGCTGTGATGTTGAGTCGAGTAGTTTGTAATTCCTCGCATTACAAAATGCCATAAATTGTCGCCAAATTGACGCTTTATTATTTAAAGTGTTATTTGGGATACTATTTACAATTTGTTCCTTAATTTTTTTGTCGGACACGACACCAAAACGATTCATTTTAAAAGATTTTTTGACAACTGGTATTAAAAAATAATTATTTGCAAGGTTGTCAAGGAAATAAAATGACACGAGGTAAATAAATAATTATCCACTGCAAAAAGTTACCTTCCTTTTTATCCGTTATCAAAGTGACTTAAAACTACGACGTTTTCATGTAAGAAAAAAATTATCGGCGTTAAAATGTCAAATTTTTCTGTGTTATTCAAAATGTATCCCTTAAAAATTGACTAACAACCGATATGGAAGCAGTTGTTTATAATAAAAATGTTTAATGTGCACTGCACGCAAATTTTTTAAGGCTTTATCAGTTAAAGCTAGTTTACTGCACTACTACGTCAAAATCAAAAGCTCATATACTCTTTTTAAATATTGGCCTCAAGAAACTATTTTTGTAACTTTGTAAATACAATAATAAAATAATTTTCAGATTTAGTAATATTTTACAAGAAGGGCACTTTATTTTAACGATTGTGTGACATTTTACAACTGTAAACTAACTTAAAAATAACTCCAGTCTGTGACTAAAAACCTGCGGCTAACTTCAGACCGTGACAAAAACGCCATAAAGCCATAGCTTGTCAATGTGTATTTAAAAGGTCACTTAGTGTCATGGAAACATGTACGATCATGGGTACGATCAAAGGTGGAAGTAGAAAAAATCCTATTTATGTAAGTATACACACATATATCATCTGTATGTAAAAAATAGCTTTAATTTATTATTTATTATTGTCTTGTTCTTCTTTTTCGTTGTTCCACTAATGGAACAATATTTGCAATATTTAACTAGCAAAAATTCCACGTGGGTTTGTGGGACAATAGTAGACAATTCAGCGATTAAAAAACTTAGCCATTTCCATGAGGATGAAACGAGCCTAAGGCGAGCGAAGTAAATAATCTGAATATAAATGGCCATTTCACAAGATTTGAACACTATGCTTTTTTAAATTTCATTACCACAGATTTAAAGAAAAATGTCAGTGTATATTATTTTTTAAGAAAATAATGAACCGCCGTATAATCGTCACGGTATTGATAAATACGACCGTAAAGAAAAGTAAAATCTTGTCTTCTGATTGTAAAGTAACCGTGGAGAAAGAGATCAATTTTCTCCACAGTTTAAGACTGAGCCACTTTCTTAATTAAAAACGTATCGGAAATGTACAAACTTTAAAATATTTTCTAACCTTAAACTTAAAACTAGGGTTGCCATATTGTGTAAAAAAAAAACGGGACATTGTGTGAATGAATATACATTAATTATTGTATTAGATACAATCAGCGTTACGAGATTCTGTCAAAAAAGTAGGTCATTGATTTTGTGCTAATTTAACTTGACTGCATTTTCAATTTGATGTTACTGAGTAAATTGTAAAATTCGCACAAAATCTATTACTTTTTTTACAGGTGGATACAATGCAAATTGTAAATTTAGTTTCCTAATTATTATCATAGGTTTTTCTATGATTATTGTTGTTTTATTTTCGTAATTAATATAAACTCACACCTTACTTAAAACATTAAAATAATAAAAATTAAATTTTAAAAACTTTATGACTGTTTATATAAATAAACCATCTCAAATAAGTTTTTTAATCTAAATAATTTTAATTTAGGAAAATTGTTTTATTTTGTTTTTGTGTTTTAATAATTTTTATCTATTTTGGTTTCATAATGACTTCATTATAACACCGCTTTTGGTTCTTTAATGAGGTACTTTATTCCACCCAAAATTTTGATTTTATAGGTTGGCTACTGGTAAAATACAATTTTGAATACCTATAGGTTATAATATTTTTATGATTTGTTTTCTAGTACTTACGAGACTTTTCGTGCAATAAATTTTGTTTAACACCAAAAAAAATCCTTTTTTCTTCTTTAACAGCCGCTTATTGTAAATACTTATTGTAAGTTAACGACGCCATAGCGAAAGAATGTGATAATGTTTGAAAGGTTAATGACCTTTCAAACTTCAAACTTTGTTATCTATGATACCAACTATGTAAAGTAAAATTTAACCAAATTAAATATAAGGTATAAAATTAATTTGTTTTATGAAATGTTTGCAAAATAGATAAAATAGCATAAAGAACTCATGTCATAAGACCTTTTGTCGCACTTGTCCATTATAAAACTCGCTCCTTCGTCGCTCGTTTTATAAATTGTCCGCGTGCGACAAAATGACGTCTTATGACATTAGTTCTTTAATATACTATTATCTATTTTGCGTTCATAATGGCCTCATTGTAACACCGCTTTCGGTGCTGTAATGAGGTACTTAACCCCACCCAAAATTTTGATTTTATAGATTGGCTCCTTTAAACAGCATACTAGTAAAATAATATTTTGCATATTAGTTATAATATTTTTATGATTTTTCTGGTACTTACGAGACTTTTCTGGCAATAAATTTTGTTTAACACCAAAGAAATTTTTTTTCTTCTTGTTAATAAGTAAATTAAGGACGCCATGGCGAATCGATTTTGACATTAACACTTCAAACCAATGATACCAACTATCTAAAGTAAAATTCGACCAAATTAAATATAAGGTATAAATTATTTTTTTTATAGAATTTTTGCAAAATAGATAAAATAGAATAAAGAACTCATGTCATATGACTATGTCTTATGACATTAGTTCTTTAATAACAACAAAAATCAATCTAAAAAAATAAAACTTTTAGTATAGTATTTATAAATGTCTGTCAAAATATTCAAGTCAATAGCACCATACAAACGTTTATTTGTTCAAGGTGATACACCTGGTATAAATAATACCTTTTTCAGTCTTCCTTTAGCTACACATATTGAATTTTAATTATTTACTTTTACTCAAAAAAAAAGTTCTAATAGCAAAAGATCTTTGTTATTTAAAATAACTACTACTTGTATGTTTTTATAACGTGTAAATTATAATTTTGTCTGCTATTTGTAAAGAAAAAGCGCTATCTTAGTCTGGCTTAGTCAAGCACATCTATTTTCTGTCTCAGTTATGGGCCTGCCGCACTCTTTTCGCAGACACATATAGCATACTCTCTAAAAGTGAAACAGTGAAATTTTAACTTCTCTAAATTAGTGTATTTTATTATCACTACTTTTCCAGAACTCTCGACATAAAATAGTGAAATTTTAACTTTTTGAACTAAACCTATTTCACTAATTTGTACAGTGTAATTTTCACTAAATAAATTAGTGCAAAGAAATCGCTACATGAAAAAGTGAGTATTCAATAATTGCTAGTGGTATACTTATCACTGCGGCAAATAGTTAATATGCACTGTAAATCAGTGAAAATCCACTGTTTCATTTTTAGAGAGTAGTTTTGTAGACTATTTGTATTCTAAAAAGACATCTGGGAAAATACTCTTGTATACTAAACATATGCCAAATAAATAAAATAATAGCGTATTATATTTGATGGGATTAATTAATTAATTAATTAATAAAAATATGCACTTAACTATAAATAAGAAAATTTGGATTGTGGATCAAACCTATACATTGACAAAATTAAACAACATTAGAAATAAAAAAATAATCATAAAATTAACCAAATTTTATTAAAATGGCTGTTTTTATTTATGCTTGTCTCTATATATTTTTTGAAACTTGGGAAAATGGCAATTCGTTACAGCTTAACGAAGTAGCTTTAGCCGTAATAAATAGTCCGGCGAGTCCATATTCATGGGTCCACTGGCAATTGATAAATTACCAGGCATTTATTGCCCGAAAAGGGACACTTATCGATAAAAAATACCATAAATATAGCATGAAATATGTTCTCAAGTTCGCGCGTTATTATTTTGTGTCAACGAAATAAAGTAGCAGTTTGTAATCTTTCCAAATGTAGCTTTACTGGACGACAGTTAATGGAGTCCAAAGTGGGAAATGAATTATGTTCTTTTCGGGATTATGTAGGAAGGAAGTATCCATAGGTGTTCCAAATAATGCATGTAATGTGTAAACGTTTATAGTATATTTTGTGATTTCTTGCTACACTCATTTTTACATTATTTGTATTTTGTATGTTTTTATTGTAAGACTTTTTTATATTTATATAAAAAAAATTCTTTGTACATACAACATGACGGAGTAAGCATATTAACTGCCTCGCTTAGATCTGCAGCTTCGGCTAAGGCTTTGGCAGCGAAAACTGATTTTGGCTTTAAATAAGCGCTTTTTTCGCTTGTTAGATAATGTACAATTTTCTACAGCCTAAATATAGACTCTTTAAAAAAAAATCGATTTAACATATACACGGAGAAAAGAAAACAGTAACCATTCATGCGCAAAACACTAACCAACTTAATATGCAATTTCAATGTCAGTGTCAGTGTGCTATTTAAAATAAGTAGTGTCAGGAACTACATAGTTAATTAATATGCATTAAATAGTATAAAAACAGTAAAAAAATAATAATTTCATTGAAATTTAAAGATATTAGTGGGGTCAACACCCAGATAGCACACAAAGTCTTGAAGATGTCTTTTGTAGGTATGCCTGAACGTCTTTTGATAGACTTCTTAAAGATATCTTCATTTAATGTTCTAAAGATATCTCATAAATGCCTGATACCGTCGCTTATTTTATTTTTTTTAAATTTTTTTAATAAAATAGTGAATTTTGACAAGTCAAAATCGAAATTATATGCCATAATCAGCCACTTCATGGTAACATATAATTAGGTACCATCTTATTTTGGTGTAATAGAAACAACATTAATGAAGTATTTTGAGTTTTGACAACGATGATTGGTAGGTTAACTGAACAAATGACGCGTTTCTCGGAAAAACATCATTAGTCCAAAATTAACATGTTTGGGAAAATGAAAAAAAACGAACAATTCTCCTTACTACAAACACTACAAACTAAATATTAACTCTGAGTAACAAAATAAATGAAAAAACTAAAAACTGTATTACTGCCACACTCAGTCTTCGCATCCACTGCTGTTATCATCGTTGTCGACCGTGTTATCAGGACTGTCAGGTGCTATGGTCTTCTGGTCTTTTATCAAGTTATCATAAAATTTTCTATTGCTGTGGTCATGTAAAAGAGGTAGAAGCTTTTCTAGAGTGTCCAAAAACGTCACATGTTATGCACATGTGACTTTCTTAGACCAAACAGAGTGGACTGATGTTTTTAGAAGAACAAGCAAAATTTCATATTTAATTATTATGTAACCTATGACATTTTTACGAGAAACACTTATTTGTATACGTATATATGGACGTTAGGAAACAGTTGGTGCTAATATCTAAATTTCGACGATATTGGACTAATGATGTTTTTCCGAGAAACGCACAGTAGGCTAGAGAGAGCTTTCAGCGCGAAGAAATTCAAAATAAGTAAGTGATTTATTTTGACCAAATTTGGGGAATTTTGAATTCTTTAATATCTGTAGGTAATAAAACATCTTTTAATCACCTTCAAATCTGTTGAATTTTTATCTGGTAACCACTGAAAGTTTAGGAATTATAATTACTTGCTTCGTGTTGATAAATTGCGCTTAAAGGTATTGCTTCTCTTACAATGTTTATTATTAATTTATTCTTACTTTTTGACTGTAATTGTATTAAATACTATCATACGTTATGGCTGGAACGAATAATGGTAAGTTTTTATTATTATTGTACTGTCACTACCTTAATAAAGTAACCGCTGCATCCTTTTAATGTATGTATGGACATTATTAAGGTTTTAAAAAATGTCACTCACTGTCACACTCTGTGTTTAGGTTTTTTTAATAGCTTACCGTTCTGTCTTTCAAATAAATCTAAAATCAAGTGCTAGTAGGCGCAACAAATATGGTTTGTTTATTTTTTTTCAGCTAATACATTATACCTAACTCATAAGGAGCTTTGTGAAAAGTGTTTTAGTTTGAAGCATTTCAATATAAAATTAGTTTTAAATTACTTAGTAGACTACACATTAGGGTGGGCCGAAAATCCGCTTTTTTAGAATTTCGTTTAGTAATAGCAAAAATTTTGTTCATTATGTTGTAAAAACATTTTGTGTAAAAAATTAAAATTTTCGATCAACCTCCTAGGCTCGCCCAACGCAATTAAAGATCAAAATGTTCACAAACATTTTTTATTAACTTATAAGTTATAAATAAATTTATTAACTTATAAGTTATAAATAAATTTCGATTGGAAATTTTATGCTCTACAAAAAAGGTCCTTACACAAAATTACGTCAGATGGATAGTTTCAGAAATAAACCCGATTTTAGTATCAAAATTGTAATTTTTAGCCATTTGAATATATTTAACATTATAATGTTTATCGATAAAAAACTATTCAGAAACTCTTGGTTGTTTGGAAAATTATATTTCCTACAAAAACATCTCTTGGTATGATTTTTAGCGATTGATAACTATCAAGATAATTGCGATTTTTTTTCAAAAAGTGGCATTTTCGACAGTAAATAATTTAATAATTCTGATCTTTAATTGCGTTGGGCGAGCCTAGGATGTTGATCGAAAATTTTAATCTTTTACACAAAATTTTTTTACAACATAATGAACAAAATTTTTGCTATTACTAAACGAAATTCTAAAAAAGCGGATTTTCGGCCCACCCTACTACACATTTACAAAAATAGATGTATCTGGAAAAAAACCTAATTCAATTTTTATTTAATATACAAAAACGCTGGAAGCCCAGAAGAAATATCATTGTATTATATATTGTCATACGTTGGTGATGGAAACCATCAATTAAAAAGCTACCAATAAGAATAAATAATTTTGAATTAATTACTGATAACTATTAGGGAATATTAATAATTTTTGCCACCACCGTGGTAGGTTAGAGAGCGCTTCCAGCGCGCAGAAATTCAAAATAAGTAAGTGTTTTATTTCGACCAAATTTAGAGAATTTTGAATTCTTTAATACCTGTAGATAATGAAACATCTTTAAATAAACTTCAAATCTGTTGAATTTTTATCAGGTAACCAGTCAAAGTTTAAAAATTATAATTACTTGCTATGTGTTGGTAAATTGCGCGTGAGGGTTTTGCTTCTTTTACAATGTTAATTCCTAATTTATTTTTAATTTTTGACCATCATTGTATTCAATACTATCATACGTTTTGGCTGAATAATGGTAAGTTTTTATAATTATTGTACTGTCCCTACGTCAATAAAGAAAGCGCTGCATATTTTTGATGTATGTATGAACAATACTAAGGTTTTAAAAAATGACACGCATTCTCACACTCTGTGTTAAGTGTTTTTAATAGCTTACTGTTCTGTCTTTTAAATAAATCTAAGATCAAGTGCTAGCAGGCGCCACAAATATTTTTTGTTTGAAGCTTTTTAATAGAAATTTGGTTTTAAATTACTTAGTGGACTATGCATTTACAAAAATAAATGTATCTCGGAAAAAACTTAATTCAAAAATTTAATTTCAAAAATATAGAAAAATGCTGAAAGCCCAGAAGTAATATTATTGTATAAAATACTGTCATATGTAACAATTAGGTTTTATTTTATAAATGCTCAGTTATATTTTTGTAATTTACTCATTAAAACTATAGATCTTAATTTTGCCATCAAACAAATATACTTTTGTTGTTAAAGTATTATATTGTGGTTTTGATTTTCTATTGGTGGTAAAAAGTAATTTTTATTAAAATTTCATCAATAAGACCAAAAAAATTAACATTAACTAAGAATTACTTAACCAAATAATTTCTGCGCGTTAAATTGGCTCGCTAGCCCACTGTGAAACGCCTCAAATATATATCTGACATTTTTGTAGATTGTTTATTTTTCCTACAATAATTGTTAATTAATTATTAATAATATCCATTTGTAATAAAACATTATAAACAAATATGTTTTTTAAAAATTAAGAATTAAGACAAAATAACCTTAAAATAACCCAGCGAAAGTTTTTAAATCAAATTACCCGCACATTTCCCATAATGCAATGAAATCATCAAATCCGCACCATCTTATAAGTCACTCCATATGATCCTTATGCTGTTCTTTTCTATTTCACCAGCTGATATGTCTGCCTCTTTTAAATTCTTAAATAACTCGTAACTAAATGCAGATTGAAGCATCCGACGCCATTTTTGCTTCTTGTATGTTGAATTTGGTTGAATGCTATTACTAATCGCGGCGGTTTTTCTTTTTTATGTTTCCGTTCAATAACTCAAGTGACAAGTCACAGTGTGCAGTGTTGGTTTTAGATTTTTTTTGTGAATTTGGTTTCGTTTTTGTGGTGTTTTCCGAAAAAATAATTGATAGCCCGAGGGATACCTACCCTGGTCTCCTATAATACACTCAAGTAGGGCTTCAGACAGAAGGGTTCTACTTAACAAGAAGTTTTGACTCTATTGATTTGAATTAATAGGCAGAAATAAATATGTAACAATTTTTTTATTTTTTATTTTAAAAAGAAGTATACGTTATTTTTAAAAGTTTAAAAGCATTATTAGGTACCACAAAAACGTTTTGGCGATGTAGCAATGTATAACCAAGACGTTTTCAATAGGTGGTCTTTAACATCTTAAAGACGTATTAACGACGTTTAGCAACGACTTAATAATGCCGTTAAAAGGACATCTTAAAGACGGTGTGTTTTGTAACATTAGATATCTTAAAAATGACTTACGTCGTAAACTGGACATCTTAGAGATGTCATAAACGTCCGAGTCCGACATCTTTAAGATGTCTCTGTGCTCTCTGGGCAGAGCCAATGCAGGGCAAGTCCAAAACCTGATTTTAAAGGAGATATTTAAAACGCAGCATTTTTATCCTTGCATTCCATGAGTTTCATAGAAATCAAGCTTTAAACAACAATGCAGATGAAAATTTCGAATTTCAAATCTTTAAACGACATTCTTTCATAATCAGGTTTTCGGCCCCATTTTGTCTCTGAGGTTTAGAGTTTTTACCCCTTTAACATATTCAAGCAATTTAAGCTAAAATTATTTTTCAACAAAACCTATTACATCCCTTTCTGGGAATATTGATTGCAACATCAAAATTTGTATTAACACAAATTATTTCTTCTTTCTTCGCCAACTCCTATATGCTAAAGAAGCATCGGGCTTTCCAGCGCCATCTGGTGGCGCTCGATGTCATTGTGGGAATTTAATAATTGTCAACAATACATACAATACAATGCATATAAACTACACATCAATTTTAAATAAAGAAAAGCACAAGTCTTATTCCTTTCTAACTTTTTAAAGCATTTTTTTATGCCTATATAATTATGAAATGTTGTTTATATACAAGGATATTTATTTTATCTAACCTTGTATAACAACAAAAATGTAATATAAAAATATTGTAATAATAAGCTAAAAATTCTTTTTTCGGTAAAGCTGCGCTTTACACATTTAACTTTTAAAAGGTTTTCGTTGTATATATTTAATATACGAATACATACAGAGGGAAATTGTTATGTAAAAGTAAAGCAAATAAACAGTAATTAAAAAACCTGCATATCGCAAAACAAATTCATTCGGTATTTCAGACTTGTAAGCCAACAAGGGCCAATTATTTAGTCCGATAAGTTAAGTAAACAAAGGCAAATCATGCTTATACATTTACTTTTATCTGTAAAAAACTTGTATGTAAAACATACAGTAAATTTTATATTTTAAGGGTGTAATATCAAACCCAACAAAGTATGTTTGCACAACAATTATTTTTTGTGAGATTTCTTAAAAATGTCCAAACTTAAATTTAAATCCTATTAAAGTTATCATTAGATAATTCTGCACCAACAAATATACGTACTATATTGGATCCTTTGTAAAAACATGAAAATGCAACGATTTAGTTCTTGAATTTTATTAACAATTAAAAACACAATAATTCACCATGATCACTTAGATAAAATACACTCTAACGTAACTATATAAGCATATAAGCGTTGAGTTTCTTAATCAATGATATAAGGAATAATACATTGAAATCGGGTACTAAACCAAAGTTTTTTAGTTTTTACTTGCAACGCAAAACAAAAATAACGTGCGCGTTTACCTGTGCAATTGAACAAAATTTGTCGAGTAAGACTTCTGCCTTCCTCACTTTTGTGAAAAAAAATGAGTGCAGTTCATATGCTTTAAATGTATTGTTGACAATTCTTCAATTCACACAATGTTACCGAACACCACCAGATTAGCGTATAGGCAATACAAATTACTAACGTAATCATATTAACGAATTCAAAACATTTTTAAAAGAATTTCGACAATACACGTTCCCAAAATAAAAATTTCTATGAAATGTCTGCAAATAATGGTCGTAAAAACAATAGTCTAAGCATCTCGACAATTAGGAGTTTACCTATCTTCTCCAATATTGGTAACTTTACTTCGCTTAGTCGTCAAACATTGTAATCAGTTAACCATCCTTACTGTTCTTACTTTATATAGTATATGAAATCAATAATAACTTGCATTATTATGTTCCGAGAAAAAATAGAGTGTGTGGCATGTTTAAATTAATTGACTAATTTTAAATTGTATTTTTTTTTCGGTCGACAATAAAATAAAATTTTATCCTCTTGTATGAAAAATAACCATTTTCTATAAAATTAATAGTAACATCTACATTTTACTCCTATAGGATATATATATATATATATATATATATATATATATATATGCTGTAAAAATCAGAAAGTTAACATGTGTTTGTAGTTTGTTAATTTTAATTTGTAAAATTTTAACATATTTTTTTGTAAAAAAAAAACAGGATTTGTAATATGCAATTTTGTAAGCATTTCAAAGACAAAACATTTTCCACTGACAATACGCATCAACAAGTTCAACTGACTTCAGCGCCTGCAACTTATGTTTCTTCTTTCTATATTCTAATTCGTAACTTGTTCGTAATCACTTTTCAGAGTTTTTATAATATATTACCAGAAATCTGTTATTATTGTTATTTGGATTTCTTATACCTATTTAACGAGTGTGCAAAGTATCCGAAGAAATATGCCATCACTGGTTTTTAAACTGAAATTAGGGGACAAAGTGAAGTTACGAAATACATTAGAAAGTGTTGTAGTAGTACTGATAATAATATGGTATACAATTTCTTTATAATTTGATGATTTTAGAATAGTGTTATTTAATTCTATGTATGTTATTTTTGTGTGGATCCAGTCAGGTTCCAGCACTTGAGAAGGCACCACGCGAGAGCGAGAGCTCTTAAAACGTAAAAGTTTAAAGATTAAAACCAACAATAATTTTTAAAAAGTGCAAACCAATTATAGTGAAACAAACAATTTTCATTGAGTGCAAACTAAAATAGTATAACGGTCAATGAGGAGTGAAGTGTTAAGTGATATGAATGAGTTAAGTGCCACCTGTCATTGGACGCTTTTCACTGGACAAACAAAGGATGTTAAACAAGAGGGGAGGTGGCCATCCGCAAAAATATGATAAGTAACCTTAAGCATATGCATGACCTAACACATAATCTGCAAATTAAACACGACAGATATCTATTAAGCTTATAAGTTTAAGCCTAATTATTACAAGCAAAATAAACATGTTTGCAATATTAACTATTCTAACAGTGTTTAATTTAATTATGTTAGCTTTTACTCACAATTTTTGATTGTAACGGACGCTACAAAAATTCCCGAGTAGCGTGGAATGGCTGCTAAGCAACAATAAAAATTAAATTAAAAAAAAACAACTGACACACTTTACCAAGTGCAGGAACTATCTGACCAGGACACGGACAATGACAATAACGAACAAGACGAAGACCTCGACTAGGAAACTACACCCCTGCAGCGAAATAACAACTCCCCAACTCCAAATCGTAATCCCAAATGTTTGGAGTAATACTAATCGACTGGTCTAGGGGGATTCCGCGTCGTACTTAGTTTTAAGTCGGCGTAATTGTCCCCAAAAAAACAACAAACGTCTATCCCTCCCTTCCTTCCTCCTCTATACCCTACTGGGCGTATAACATTGGCTCGGCGAACCCGAGAATGGCTATTAAAACTATTCGCATGTCGCTCTCGAGCCCCAAATAGGGGAAAGTACGGAACGCAATGGACATTCGCACCCAGCAAACAGGGGTGAAGCCGTGCAGTTGCTGGGGGCGAACAAAAATCGGCGTAAGTAAACATAGGCCTGTGCGGGGCCCGGGAGTGATGAGGCAATGGGTTATACGTCTCTTATACTCACTCACTCATACTCATACTCATACTGTATGTTATTTTTGTGTGGATTGTTTAGGAAACTTATTAATAAACGAACATTTCTTATAAAAATTATTTTCATTTAAGTTTTTAATTTCCAACAAATACTTTTCTTACTGGGTCTACAAAAAGTTTTGTAGAATTATTGATATAGGATTTTGTTATTAAATCTTATTACAAACTACTTATTCTATTAGTTAACAGATTACAGTTGGTTGTAAACTTGGCATAAAGTTATGTGGACCTGTATTAACATAAAATTTGGTTAATATTTGATTAAAATTAAGAATTTTTTTTACTGTGCATAAATTCATTTTAGTAAAAGTATAGCACCACCTTTTAAATATAAAGACCGTATACTCAAAAACAACCAAAATATTTTAAATTTTATTGTAACCTAATGGAAATAAAATGTATGAAATAACCATTAACTTCGTTTATATTAAAATTTATACTAAGCATACTTGCTTAGATATTTACCCTTTTAGTGTAATGTTTAAATAGAAACCATAAATATAAGTTTAATTAACACATTTTTCCACCTCTTAATTACTTTCTAGCCGAAAAGCAGCCATAATTCGCGGTTGAGTTTTTGTCTGGGGGTTGCGCGGCAATGAGTTCCGCTCTCTATTGCGGGGAATATATTTCACGAATTTTTGTCGTCGTCGTTTTGCCTGTTTCCCTGCGGCAAACGTCGGTCCCCCGTTCGTAACGGCCGTATTGCCCCATGGACAGGTTAACAGACCGTGAAATTGATGGGTGCGTGCGATCCACGAATTTATATACATTTTCCGGAAATCTCGCCGCGAAGGTGAACTCTGATTTCGTTTAGTTACTGCACGAGCCGATTTATGGACCGGATTGTCGTTCCAGACTTTCTAATTAAATCAACTCGCAAACCGTATTTCTTAAGGAAATTTGTCAAAATCTTGAGGCGTTTCGCGTTTTACGATGGGGATGGTTTAAAACAGAAATTTGTTATGACTACTTAATTATGTAAAAAAATATTTATAATTACGTTACATTACGTTATAGCTAATTATAATTTTCCTCGGATGGACTATACTTAAAAATATTTATTTTCAATTTTTCGAAGAAAAGTCACTTTTCATAATTTCTTCTGCTTGTTATATTAATACCATTCACAATGAGAAACTTCTATTTTGCTATACAGGATGCGCAAAAAAATACAATTGTAGATTTTGCAATATAAAAAATTGTTAAATATTTTTTTAAGGTCTAATATGAAGAGCTTGTAAGGAGAAACCAAAAAGGCAAATAAAGTTTTTTCATGTGAGTTGTTGTTACTAAGATATTTGTTATTAAAAATAAAATCAATTCAGATCCTAACTTGAGTGGTCCTATTATTTTGTAGAAATTGACTGCTATCTCATTTGTGTGACTATGAATCAAGGTCGTTGCTTTCAACTGACATGTCTACAATATCTACATTTATTTGTTAAAATTTGAAAACTAATATCTTAAATTTTTAATATCAAATATCTTAGTATAAAAAAACTTCATTTGACTTTTTGATTTCTCCTTACCAACTCTTTGTATTAGCGCTTCAAAAAAAAATTAATTTTTTTTTGAAAATCAGTATGTTTGCTCACCCTGTACAACTAAATGGATATTTCTCAAACAGAATCGTATTTATATAACAAGCAAAAGAAATTATGAAAAATAACTTTTTCTCGAAAAATTGAAAATAAATATTTTTACAAGCTGATGAACGGATGGACTTAACTATACTTAGTATAGTTAAGTCCATCCCTGGACACACTGTATATTTATATATATATATATATATATATATAGTGTGTCCCAATAATCATAATCATTATAATCATATACCTATATTTATATATACAGTGTGTCCCGCTTTTCATAAATCCACCCTTATATCTGTCATTAATAATGCGATTTTCTTCAAATTTAGGTAGTGATTGTATGTTAAAGAAATTAAATATTTGCCATTTTTATTTTTTTTATTTATCATCTAATTGGAAGTATACAATTACTCTCTGTGCTAAAGGCAATTCCATTAAAAATCATAAAAATCATTTTGTAAAAATGTAGAAAATTATCTCCTATGAAGTTATTCCTTATGCCACACCACACGTTAACTTTTTGACTGTATTGGTTTTTACAATTAATTACAAAGTTTGGATTGTTCCGAAATTCTCCTGATGCGTTCGTCGTCTGGATATTGTCGTCGATTGAAATTGTACTTTCTTGGTCTTATTTTCAACACGGTTACGGTTCTTGCAAACAATTTGTTGATGTCACCAACGGTTTTGTGCCAAGTTGGTGCACGATCATGATGACGCTGATTAAGCGGATAATATCAACTTTTTCTTCAATTGTAAGAACTACTCTCTGAGTTTGTGCCATTTTATTTTAATGCATTGATAAATGACACTGTTTAACTTTTGATAATTCATACGAATTGCCAAATGTCAAACAAAATTTTAGGCTTCAAGGAACACTTTGATTTAATGTGCCATAATTAGTTTTTAAATTTTAAGAATATGGATTAAGGGGTTTTTGGAGATGCTAAATCTAAAAATGATTGAACAAATTATTTAAAATAAGCTGTAATATCCTTTTGCCGAAAAATCGACCCCGTTTGCTTCCTAACACCGTACGCCAATGATAATTAAAAAACTTTACTATGGCAAATATTTCATTTCTCCAATAAAACCTTAGACCATATAACACTGGACGCGTAAACAACACGATTTGTTTGGCTTTAAGATGTGTTTTGGCAGTTGACAGTAAAAAATTTATTGTTGTCCGCATCTTTAGATTTGTTCAGTGTTTTGAGTCGTTTGAAATGCTGAAAAACTTTGTGGTGAAAAATATAGCGTAAATTATGCGACAGACCGTGCGACATGAAGACATACAGTTTATAGGTTATAACATACCTAAGTCATAAGCGTGCCATGCAATTTAGCCGATATGTTTTTATTGAGTATTAGTATAAGTATAAGAATCTTTTGGTAAGTATCCCTTAACTGCACAACATTACCTGTGGTGGATACTAATTTTCACCCCGGCTGGTAATCTATGTTAGGAGATCGGTCAGTTTCTATGGTTCCCGGAATTTTTTCGCCGGGCCGAGCCATACGCCAGATTTAGGCTAGTGGAGTGCGGCCCGCACTGTGCGGGACAAGGAGAAAAAACATTTTGGTTCTTAGGGGACATTAGATTGACTTAAAACTAAGTACAACCCAGAATCCTTCTCCGCCATATTTTTATTTTAATATTAATGAAATATTGGATTAGTCAATATTACATATAATTTTGTAAGTATAAATTAAATTTTTATTAAACAATCATAATACTTAAGTATATGTTAACAATGTTAACATATTTACTTAGATATACGCCATTGTCAAAAAGTAAAAACATCTTGCAGCCAACAAACGCTATGATTTTGTTGTACATTACTCGTCCAGTGTTTTATAGGTCTATGTTTCAACAACATGTCCCAACACCATTATCCTTTATTTATTTATGTCAACATGTTTAAAAATATATCATTATAAAGCTTGCTTTACACATTTCATTAAATTTTTGATGTGGTAATTTTCAGAATTAGAACGGACTTTACATTAACAGTAAATCTCTTAATTAGTAAGCTAGTTACTAACTAATAATTAGTCCTGCTGGCCAGTTAGTATTATGTTTTAAATTATGGAACTAGTGCCTGCAGATAATAGAACCCTTTGTAGAGCTACTGGTTGGGAGGAATAATGTTTGGAGATATGTAACAACGTTATTCAATTAATTTAAATACCACTGTAGCACTGGGTTAAGCCATTAATTACATGCTTACGTAAATTAGTATTCTATTCAAAACAAACCAATAATTGAATATTATTTATGACTGAAATAAATTAATAATCGAAACAGAACTCTGAAGATCATCCAATAACCATTCTGGAAAAATATTAATTTTATACATCTCGGTAAATGGCTCTGTTCCTTTCCGACATTTTCATTTTATGTAAAAATATTGAAAATGTAAAAAACATTTTTTTATTAAATTAAATATAATATTCAGGGATAATTTTATTATACATTGGGTTTTGATACCCCACGTGATCGAGTTAACTATAGCCACATTCGAAAGATTTCACATAAAAAATATGTACCTTTATAAATTTTATATCATATAAAATTTAAATTTTCATACGGCCCACTAAAATAAAAAGTATCAGTCCATAAAAAAGAAGCCAGCCTTGAATTTTTGATAGGGAAACGTCCAGAATTATGATAAATTGCCGGGTTAATGGTGATACGCATCATATAGCATAAAATAAGGGGATGGGACAGTGTTGCTTGCAATTTGTACCCCAGCGTGAATGCACAAGTCTTTTGTACATAATTCTTTTGCTATTGTTACAAAGACGTTATCAAACTCACTGAATTAGAAAAGACATCGAAAATTGTAGAGGAATAAACCTTTTAGATATGGCTTCCCAGATCGGTTTTTTTAAATAATACTGGAAAATACCAATTTGATGCAAGTTGGACAAACATTAATTTTCTTTTGAAGGGTAATTAGAGCATATTTATTCCAAAAATTACTATTTTTTTATCAAGACATTAATTACTACTTGGCGACAAATACAGGGTGTTATCATTGACATAAAGAATCTGAAAAATAAGTACACAGAAAAAACGCTTTGATATAGTCAATAACAATGCTGATTGTTTTTTCATTTCTCCAATAGAAGTAAAGTTTATTCAATCAAATATGTGTGGAGAAATTGAGGGTAGGGGATTGATGTTATTACAAATATTATATTCAGCCTATAACAAAATATTATCAAGGTAAAATTACTTGTTATATTGTGAATGGCTCTTTATATTTAAACCTTATGGAAATGTGTACTTCCTTGAAAATGTTAGAAATAATTGTATTCAAAGTTTATCTGATCAAGGTAAAATTAAAAATATTTTATTAAATATAAAATTGATGTATATTAAAAGTTATAATGCTTTAACCAAAAATTAAAAACAAATAAAATAAGAATAGTCTTTGTTTCTTTTAAAGTTTATGATTTTTATTCCAATGAAAAGTAAGGTAAAGTAAGTTATCACTGTCTTACAGTGAATACAATGTTTTCACTGTCTTGAAAAATACTTGTTATTTGCCCAATTATCATTTCCATTTTTTCAATGCGGCCTATAATCAATTTAATGATTGCAACCTGCAATCGCTTATGTGCGTATAGTTAAATGTGATCAACAGATTAATCAGCATTTCTGGTGACGCCGATTGATCTTAAGTGTATGGGTTATCTCTGGTGTAGGTAGTGTTTGGTTGTTTGTTATATTTGCTAATTTCTTGGGGGTACAATTGTACATGTTTTTTAATTGTATGTCCGCATTATTCAGTAATTTAATTATTTATTTATTTCTAAATAATAACAAAAAGGTAAATGTGTACTCATAAAAGTATATACCACAGTTTATCTTGATATTCGGTGTCATGCCTTAAAATAGCTATTTTGCTTAAATGGACGAAGTATTTATTTATTTATAAAAAACTTCTATTCAGTACCATCATAATATCCTAGCAGGTGTATATTGCTTTAGGACTTTCAGCAATCTTTAGGATTCGCCTTTAAATACATAAGATAAAATTCCTATTTTGTTTTAGAATAACCATGTGCCATGGCAGACAGATCCTGCACATCCAGTAGAGTAACTGTTGCTAGTGATGGGTCAGCAACTTTTTTAGAGCCTAATATCACCAACACTTCTATTGGGTTCCCAATAGTTCCTACAGAAAACAGAACAATTTCATTTTATGGATCGAAAAACTTGTTTGCACACAAGACTACCAGAAGCAGTTTTCCAAATTAATTTTATATATAGTTCACATTAATGTATTATACAACTAATATTGGCACAAGAATATACATATTTAAAGGAATCAGAGCTTTGATTGCATTTAATGTAGCTATTCATTAGAAACCATACATTTAATTAATGCCAATGATAGTTTTTCATTAAGATTCATTGTGGCTTCAATTAAATAACAATTTAATTCAATAATTTCTTATTTTTTAATTAACTAAGTTTTAATACAGATTTAATAAAATCACAATTTAATTCAATGATTTCTTATGTTTGAACTAATTTTAATCAGGTTTGCACAAATAAATGTAAGACAATCATTTATTTGATCATAGCTGTAATTCAGGTATTGCAAATACAGTACACCATTGGCTCAATGAAAGCTTTTTCTCTGTGTAGTTGGTTATGATCAGCTTGCAAAATTTGTGTCTAAGGATAGGTCACAGAAAGTTTGACCGGTTATGAATTCATTGTGGGAGCGGCTAATTAAGTAACTGCCTATGCATTTTTATATCGAAAGATATAAAGAAGTAGCTAAGCGGGATAATTAAGCAAACCTTTAAAAACCTGGAAAATATTTATTTCTATACAAATAAATTTCTTAAATGAAAATAGTTTTTGCAATTAATAAAATCTACAACCAGTAAAATCGAAAACGCAAATGTCAAAAAAATCCTGGAATGTAAAAAGTTTAAAAAAAGTAAATGACACAGGACTACATTAAAATGAAAATAGTTTATCCGATGCGGTATCAATTACAAAATAAATATTCATAAATAGAATTGTTTATTTATATTGATGAAAATACTGCTATTTTAACGATATTTATGTACTGCATGGCTATAATACAGTTAATTTTTGGAAACATTATGCAGATTAACAATTTGGGTCAATAGTTAATTATACGTTTGCCTGCGTAATAGGTATACATGAAATAACATGCCAAAATTATTGATTAACAAATCAATATTTTAAATATTTATAATGGTAATTAGGAACGTATAGAGTAATTAACCTGTCTAAATTAGTAGAAGATTAGTAAGCCCATTAAATTGCAAGATTGCTTGATATTTTCCAACATATAATAATAATAATTATTATTACACAATATTTTATGCAAAATGAAAAAAATACTCTATAATAATGAATTAAATTAAAGAGTATAGCTATAATAAAGTGTATAATTTTTATTTTCAGTTATCATAAACATTAATTAAATAGATGCAGCGCCCCCTGTATGAAAGAACACAAAACTTATTTTTTATAAAGTTGTAGATACTAATGAGGGTCAACGATTAACCAAATTTTAAATCATTTGCTATTTAAATAAAAATTTTATGACAAAAAATAAAATTAAGTCTTTTTGTATAAGGTTAAACTAAAGGTCCTTAAGAAGCCAATGTTCAGGCCAAATAAGCAAAAAGATTCAAATTTTTTGATAAAATAGTCGTACAAATTAAATTAATGTTAAAAAAAGGATGTGGCGCTTTTTGGATATGTTTGTTTAAAAAGGTTGTATTTTTAATCAATTTTGACAAAGCGGTCCACGCTTTTTAGCATAGTAAAAATTTCAATAACTTCATCCAAGCCCCGTTTAAAAAAATAAATATTTTTTCTCGTTTTTACTTTAAAATAATGAACTATTATGTCTTACCTTGAAAAGGTTTTCAAATTTTTCAAATTGGAATCTAAGCAACGAAAATATTTTTTTTTCCAAAAGAGTATATTTAAGGGTTTTGGTAGGCAATACACTCAGTCTTTTTAAGAACAAGAAAATAAAGATTGTTCCTTAAATAATTCTGAACAAGCGACAAGCAACAAACTTCCATTATTTTTAGAGGGGCCTAAGCAAAGACCACTTTTTCAAAATGACATTTTGGTAAAAATTTTCGAAAACTAAACCTTAACAGATATTTACGTTCGTGACATGTTTTCTTTATAATTTTGACCTCCTGATTATGATTCAGTTGTCAAATTTAAGTTTCAGATAAAACCAAAATCACCAAGAATCAAAATTCGAAAACAATTCCCGGCTGTTAAATGTCTCAATCAAATACGATTGCTGGTTTAAAGAAAAAGATAATCCGTCATTTTTAATGTTGAGTACCAAGAGTGTGTTCAAAATATTAGGTGAAAATTCCATCCAACTGACTAAGCTAAAATTTTCCACCGTGGAAGTAGGTTAAAATCACCTTCCTAGATTTGTGGACATCGTTGGTTATAAGTAAAGCTTGTAGTAAAAATAATACGGGATGTATCCTACAAACGTTTAAAATTACCGCGAAATCATAGATGATGCGTAAGAAATCCTATAGTTGACATACAACCTACTTCATTAGTAAAACTATTTAAAATCATATCTTTAAAATCTCTATCATGAAACTTCGTATTCAGCAATTGAAATTTTTCACATGTACATGAAATGCGGGATTTATCCTTTCGAAATAAGATTTACTGCATATATGAGGACTACAAACTTGTCGTCCTATATCAAATTACAATTTTGTATATTTCAATTTCTGCATCAGGTGCAATCACATACAAATACAACTTTAAAATGTTTTTAAATTGGTCATTTTTTAAAGAATTATTATTACAGTAAGTGGTCGGTAAATTTTATTTCTAATAAGCTATTTATTTCAAGGATTCACAGATTTTATGTGATCAGTTTATATCGCGATAAGCGAAATAGCATAGTCGCTTAAGATTCTATCTGCAGAAAAATTAGGACGTAATTTTCTTTTCGATATAGCTTTATTTTTATGAAAAAGTTTTTATGAGAAATACATAAATTATTTTTAGGAACGGATTCATACGGATAAAAATTATTTTTATAAATTTGTTGTTAAAAATTGTTTAGATAATTTAAAATTTCAAGCGAACAATAAATGTTTTTGAGTTTTGAATACTAAATTATTATTACCATATAAATTATTAAAACCTATAAATTTATAGAACAACACAATGTGTCGTGTCATGTCATAATTCTAGGGTCATAATTAATTACATATTTGAAATAAACCCACAGCATACAGTGACGTTGTATAAAATGCAATGAATATAATTTATTTATATAATATTGATAAAACTAAAAATAAACTTTGATGTGGAATCTGCAAGTAATCTTTAACAATTTCTTATCCTTTGTTCATTTAGCTAAAACTTTCCTAATTCAGGGACTTAATGAAATCTTAATGTATACAAAAAGCTTTCTTAAAGTAATTAGGAATATAATCTACAAACATCTGCACTATTTTCCTTAAAATACAGTCTACTTCCTCTTAAGAATTCATAAATTAAACAGAATACGAAATACAAAAACTTTTGTTTGTGCGATGTGGTTGTCTTTGAAACCACTTTAAATGAAATTTTGTTAGTTAAGAATATATTTTAATTTTCAAGGGAAACAACTGGAAAATTTAACATTAAAAAATGAATTGCAAGATATATAAACAACAACTCTTTGTAGATTTAAAATACGCCTCTTAATTAGATGGAATTATATTATTAACATTAACATATTTGTTGTGATTTTAATTATATTAAATTTAATTTTTAAATTATTTGTTAAAATTATTTTGTGTTCTTCATGTTTTAACTACTGTTTAATTTAATATTTATAACAAGAAATTGGAATAAATAATTATAAAAATTATTTTGCGTATTTTTTTAAAATTAAACTATTAAAAAGTACTGTTAAATAGCAAAGAGGATGATGCCATTAAAAAAAAGTTAGGGTGGATGCAGCCCCAGGGGTTGTTTAGTTAAATAAACACCCTGTATATGCTTATGAGTGTTACAATATAAACATTGTTATGCATTTTAAAAATTTTCACCTAATACTACAGAATAATATAAATTTTACCTCAACATGTTTATTGCCATTGTTACCAACACGCTAAATGGTTATAAATTTAACTAAATACAAAATTATTACATACTTAAAATGAAAGCACTATACGTATATTAATTGTAATGTGTAGTTAGTAGTTATGTATTTTTATTTTTACAATGCACGGTTTGTAACAAAAACTTTAAAAAATGATTGGTATTGATATAAAATATTTTCTTTAAAGTTTAAAAATGAATTCCAACAGTTGGGTCAACAAAACTTAACTTTTATTTTAACAACTTAAAAACTTATTTTCTTCAAGACTTGTTTGAAACTTTCAATCCGGAATAAATCTTTTAATGTTTAATTTAAGTTAAATAATTTTATTCACACAAAGAATAATAATACGCTGGTTATTGGGAAAGTTTATTGGTTTAAAGTTTAACAACTTTTAAATTTAATGGTCGCGAAAAAATTAAACAAGCTTTGTTTAAAATTTAAATTATAAAATCAACTTATTCGTATAATTGAATTTTAATTCACCCCTCTTTAAATACTTTGGCATCAATCTATCAAGTGAAACCCCGAAGATTGCTTGCGATACCATTATACAGAGTCTTTGAGAAATTGATCGAAAATTTAATTATTTTATTAGGGGAATTGGAAATTCTATTTCATTTTAAAATCTTAAAATCACGAGGATTTAAATCGAGCATATTATTTTATATTGCGAGGATTAATTTATTTAACTTATGGAAAATATAGTTTCGTACAGAATTTCTCTCAAAATCCATTATTGCTAACTTCAGACCGTGACTAAAACGCTATTGAGTCACAGCTTGTCAATGTGTAAGTATATAAACCAATTTTTGTAACATTTTTAATCCTCATTATATTTGCATTTTGTTCGAATTTTACAAACATAGAATTTTCATATTTACCACCGTTTGAATTCATTTTGTAAACGGTTTATTCTTTTAACGTTTCTAATAAAATTTTAATTTGATTCGAGCGGATGTGAATCATACAGCAATTAAATTTCAACGTGGTCGGACGCTTGTGTTGTAACACAATATCGGAAAAATTGTTCATAATGTATCATCCATCCTCCGTTGAGGGTAAAAATGGAAACCAGAAACAAAAACAATAAAGGGTTGGTCAGAGTTTGCCGAGTGGAAAGCAAAAATAAAAAAAATCTAATTTTGCTTGTAGGTAGGTAGACGAGAATGAATATTGATTTAAATAAAATGCAACTTTATAAAGGAAGCAATGCATCCAAAATGCAGATAATAAATAATATTTAGGCTTTTGTTTCCAACTAAATATTAAAAAAAAACAATCACTCAGGCGACATTTCTGTTTACAAATATTATGTTTATGTTAATCTCTATCTCTATTTTTATCTCCTGGGCCCATAAACCAAACTTATGCGAAATTCACTTCAAAACGATTTTTTAATTAAACATTTAAAGAAAGCAAAAACAAAAGTCAAACAAGTTTTTCAAAAGTATTAAAAAAGTCAAAAAAAACTTCTTTTGGAAAATTTTAGTAAACTTTCCAATTTTTTCCATTTTCAATCCTATTTTGTTCGAATTTGAGGAGTTTTCAATTACATTAATTTTATACACGAATTTATAGTATATTATGTATAAAGTTTTATAAACGCCATTTTAGATACAAAATTAATAAGTGTCTAGAAAAGTTTATAAACAAGTTGCATACTATACTTTTTCTACGACCTACTTATTATTTTTTAAAATGATTTAAATTAAATATTTGTATAGAGCGACATCTATAAAACCTTAGAATAACCAACTTAAATCTGTGTTACTGTCAAATGTCAAATTTTTATGTTATAAATCAAGAAAATGAAGAAAATGTTTTATAGGCACTCTACGGTGAAGTCTCCATTTAAATTTAAGTTAAATTTAGTTTACTGTCGGCGAAATTAAAAGGTCAGTACAATGTTTATATAAACTTTTTAAATATTGGCGTTGAGAAACCATTTAATACTTTTGTATTTTTGTATTGAGATAATAAAATAATTTTCACATTGGGTATTATTTTACAAGAAAGGCACTTTATTCTAACGATTGTATGACATTTGAAGAATGTTAACTAACCTAAAACTAACTTCAGCCCGTGATTAAAACGCCATAATGTGTATTTAAAAGGTCACTTAGTGTCATGGAAACATGTACGATTATGGGCGTTTTAAAGGTGGGAGTAGAAAAAATAAATTAAATGTAAGCTTTTAGGTTTTTAAAGCTTTTAACCTTTTGAGTTTGTATTGAGCTTTTTGGGTTTTTTGAGATTTCAAGATTTTAGGCTTTGCTGTCATTTTTTAACTTTCAGCTTTTTGAAATTTTTAATATATATTTCGTAAATTTTTAAAAAAATTGTCCTACCATTTTTTTACTAATGTTTTCCTTAAAAAGTAAAAAAATAAATTCCGATCCCGCCGCGTTCCAAGAACATAACAAAATGGCGAATGCACCGGGATTAATATTAACCAAATTTTTAGGCAACTTAAAAAAACACCTGTATGTTTTTCTTATAACTTACGAACCGTTTGTCTCACAGAAGCGAACAGACTCTTAAAATACTTGTTATCAAAATTGATTTTAAAATTAACTTTAAAATTGCCATTTACATTAAGTAAATTGGTCCAGTGCACTGCACACTGCACACTGCAGTGTAGACTATTTTAGATCGAAAATATCCGATTTTAAAGAAATCAAATATTTTAGCCATTTTTAAAGATGTTTAACTAAAAAACTAATAAATTATTTGTTATGAAATTCTATTCACTTATTACCGCCCAATAAAATAATGTTTTTTATAGTGTGTCTTTTACGAAATATTTCAGATAAATTTTAATATTTGAAGACTAATTAAAAAAGGATGCAACTCTAAGGCTTAAAACTATTAAGTGAAGTAGTATACTATAAAGATGATGTTCTATTTTTAACATTTTTAACTGTATCTTAAATTGGGTCTAAAATACGGCATTTTAAATATTGTAATATAATACGAGTAGTATATTTAGTTTTTAATAAGTTTAATAAACGACATTTTAGTCACGAATTTTAATAAGGCACGAGCGAGCTTTCGAGCCAGTGTTTTATTGAATGAGTGTTTAAAAAAGTTTATTATTATTATCTAAAAATGATTTAAATTAAACACTTATATAGAGCGACACCTATAAAAAATAAAGTAACTTGCGTAAGAATTTCTAACTTGGAAATCTGTATTGCGACTGCAAATGTCCAATGTCAATAGGTGCAAATCAAACTTTATCCCTTAAAAACAACCGGTTAAATCTGATATAGAAGCTGTTTTTCAGAGTAAAAGTGAAGAGAATGTTTTATGAGGACGGTGGAGAAACTGTTAATGCTTTATTAGTTAAATCTGCTTATAAACTTTTTTCATAGGTATTGGCGTGGATAAACTATATAATACTTTTGTATTTTTGTATTAGGATGGTTATAATTTCCACATTATTATTTCATAAGAAGGGCACTTTATTTTAACGATTATTTGACATTTTACAACTGTCAACTAACTTAAAACTAACTTTAGCCCGTGACTAAAACGCCATAAAGCCACAACTTGTCAATGTGTATTTAAAAGATCAATTAGTGTCATGGAAAAATGTACGACAATGGGCGTTTTAAAGGTGGGAGTTGAAAAAAACCATTTTATTTTGTACAACGCTAACAATATAAATTATCTACAAATTTAACAGTAATAAACTGAATTTAAGCAATCAAGTCTCGCATTTTTAAGACATTTTAAAATGTAAAATTTTATATTAAAATAAAGTTAAAAAATCACTATAAGTTTATGTTTTAATTAATTCAAAATTTTGTATGATTTTTAATTATTTCTCAGGACTTTTATACTATTATTTTGTTATTTTAAGTTACAAAAATACACAAATACAAAAAACAACACAAAAAAGCATAAAATTAAGGTGGAATAATATTTTTCCGATAAATAAATAAATCAAGAATTTTGGTCATTGTCCCCAAACACAAAATGAATTTTTTCGCTTTAAGGCGCAATTATTCTTTTCAGCATCCTAATCTTATTGTTATTTAACAGACGAATAGGCGTAAGGCGTAGGAATCTATCAGAAGACTCGATCGTTCATTGTTTTAACTCTTTTGTTTCACACAGACAATGTGACTGGAGGTCGGGTTCTCGAACACGCACCGAACGAAAAAAAAACACTTATCGAAGGCACTCTGACTGCGTTTTTATTTAAAATCGCGGCATGCGGGTGGAAAAAGAGCTTTCGGAAGTTCAACCGGAAACGGGGAACGTACGATAAAAACACTTGAATGTCGTGTACACGGTCCGGCGGTTTTTTTATTTGTTTTACTTTGAAGGGTTTGGTGCTCACTTGATAGGTGTCACAGCGCGGCGGTCGACTTTAAAAGGCACAATTTTAAAGGATTAAAATAATGGACGGGTGATTCATTAGTGGCTATTAATAAGAATGGGTTATTCAATTCAAATTAAAAGGATATGTCTATGAAGAGTAATATATTAAAATTAAATTAACCGGAGTCATTGATTTGATTATTTTTTTTTAGAATGGCTTAGTTTTTAAATAGCTAATCAATATAACGTTTTAAATAATACACTCCTTAAAACTTTTAAATTTTGATTTAAAATTTAATTGATTAATAGTATATTATGTATGAAGTTTAATACGAGTAAACGCAATTTTAGACACTAATTTAATTTAGGCATGAGCGTGCTTGTGAGAGATCTATAGATTGGCGTTTGTAGATTGTTAATTTTATTTTGTAAAATGTTAAAATAATTTTTTGTATAAAACCAGGGTTTGTAATTATTTAAACAAAGTAAAATATTTTACCGAAAGTTTTGCAGACAGTCAATTAAAACGTTTCCCACTGACAAGTTCAACTGAATTCAGCGTCTGCAACTTTTGTTTCTGCTTATTTTATTTTAATTCGTAACGTGTTTGTAATGTATTTAGAGTGTTTATAATGTATTCCCAGAAATCTGTTATTATTGTTATTAGGATTCTTTTTAAAAAAGATGCCATTACTGGTTTTCACACTGAAATTAGGATACAGTAAAGTGAGTTAAAGTTACGAATACATCAGTATGTGTTCGTAATAGGTTCATTTATGTAGAAATTAGTTATTTTGTTTTGTTTAGGAAATTGATTTATAAAACATTTCTTATCAACATTCTTTTCATTTAAGTTCCCAATTTCCAACAAATACTTTTGTTACTGGGTCTATAAAAAGGTTTGTAAAAATAAAGTCCCTTTTAAAAATTACAAGGATTATAATAATGTTAGTTATAATTACAAACTACTTCGTTAATTAGTTAACATAAAGTTATGTGGACTGAACATAAAATCTGGTTAATATTTGGTTCAAATTAATAAATATTTTTTTACTGTGTACTATACTTTTTCTAAGACAAATACTAAAAATTATTTAAATTAAATGTTTGTATAGAGCGACATCTATAAACAATAGGGTAACCAACTTGTAAATACTTGTAATACCAGCGCCCCGGTGAAAATGTCAAATGTAAATCGAATCGAATGAATTCCTTGAAAACTAACAATCTTTGTACTCACTTTTACCCGTCAGTTCTATGTCCAATGTTAAAATTCAAAATTCCTGCGAAATATTGAAGTTTAAACGTCAAGTCCTCGTTTACCTACAAAGCCCGCCCTTTGCACGACAGTCATCTTGAAAACAATGCAAGCGGCGAAGTTGTGGTGAATGCACGTATAGTTCCAGTCAAAATTTCAGTACGGTGGTGAGTAGTTATTTTCTTACGTATATATTTTATTGTAATTTATATATGACTATTTGTGATTTGTTGAAAAGTAGCATCCACCAATAAAAAATATCAGTAAAATACTTAATTTCGAATTATAATCTCAAATTTGTATCCCATTCATCACTACCGTGTCGTCAGTTCCGTGTTCGATGTTTCGGTTATCTTTTTTTCGCAAACTTTAATTTAAATTCTGCTTGCGCAGAACTTGTTTATTTAATGTCATTATAAACTCATATAAATTTGGTGTGGGTCCCATATCTAATAATTGAGATATCGGTATACCCAAAATCCACCAGCCGCCACTGAAGTGTGGTAGGTATTATTTGATTTTAAGATATTTAATGTATAATATGCTCAAAATTGCAATAAATTTTATATTTTCCAATAAATTATTATAATTATTTAATTAGTACCTACCCTGGTATACTCGTCACTTCCCTTGCATTTAAATTTAGAAAACACAGATATTTCGGAAACTGTTTGAAAAAGTGACTGGCCCAGTCTGGAATAGTATATTTATTATCTCATAACAAAATACTTTTTAATTTTCTCCGAAAACTATATAAACAAAATAGGTCAAAAGTTGCCCCTTTTGTAAAATCACCCATATGTTAATATTACAGTTTAAATATGTATTAAAACATCATGAACAAGTCCGTAATATTTTTATTTTTTTACCACCACCTTTAAAACGCCGATTTCACGAAGTTTCACGTGACTTTGGTCAAGATAGTTTAATGCTATTGTTTGAAAATAATGCAATATATGTATTTTTTGTGTATAAAAGTACACACATATTGTATTATTTTTAGAAAATAAGATGAAATTAGCTTGACACTGACAGAAATTAACCTTAATTATTTTGATCCAATATTATATTATATTTTTGTATAGATGTCGCTCAATACAATAAATTAGTTAGTAATAAATTACTTGATACCAGTTTCAATATTTGAGGTTATATTACATCACAACGAATTTTTAACACAAAACTTGTAAGGACATCTAAAAGTACTTTTCCTTTCTTTTAAAATTATTTTTATTTTTGATATCCTTTTTTGTTTTCAAGAAATCATTGATTGAAATTTATTAGTTTGGTTTCAATTTCAATTATAATTTTGATCAAATGAAGATCACATCTTTTTTTACAGTTTTTTTAAATCATCAATTCAAAACATATATTTATGAAATGTTTGTTATACTTTTTAAATTTTATGAAAACAAGTCAAAAGGCATCTTTAAAACAGAGTATATTCAAAATATTTGAAAAGGTTTTGAATTTTTCCCCTTTATACGTATCAGAGTTGGCATGTCGAATGTGGAATGTCACCCTTGTCTTATACATAGAGAATTCAATGACCAAATCACATATGACAGGATTCCCGAGCTAGTAGCGCGTTCAAAGCAATTTGTCACAGATATACTGGCAACATCAAGGCGGCTTGTGGCAAATCATATTCTTGACATATGAATGACGTGCATTTCGTATCTTTTGTTTCTGGACGCGAGTGTTTAGTTTCCTCGATCGTGGCAGGCGAAACACTGCCAATTGTTTCTATTTGTAGCGTGGATAACTTGATTTTGCTAATGCACGTGGGTGTTTGTTTGCCGTTTGTTAAGATTCAATGCAAATATCGAGCAACAACGGGGTGGCGTCATATTGTATTCGGTTTGGTCTATCTATGTTAATTGACTGGAATAATTTGTAAATGATTTTCAATAACGCTTTGTTCCAATGCTACCATATAAACATGTTATGTATTAATAGAAGGTCTAAATAGGTAAATAGGTTAGCTCTTTTGTACTATACAATAAATCCAGTACTCAAAATAGAATATCTAATATTAAATATAACAACTGAATTTATCTTTCGCTTTTCGGTTTTCCAGTAATTTTTCGCTGTACTTTTCTTTTGCGGCGCGCCTTAATGGCTCTTTCCTTTCATCGCAATTTTATTTCTTTTAAGTAATCATAAGCCACTAGATCATTAGTGTTTAGTAATGCAATTGCTGTAATCTCTTTCATGAACCATTAACGCGTTAGGATTATAAAAGTGCATTTATTTTACATTTTATCTTTTCAAATGTAGACTTAAAATAATAAATGTATATTATCCAAAGATCCCCGAGTTTAAACACAGGGCTAGGAACAACAAATAAAAAATTAAATATTTTAAAAAATTTTGAAAAAATAATATTATGATAGTTCTCAGCAAAAAAATTAAGAAATAATAAATATCATATAATTATTGTAATAGGAACAACATATCTTTAAAAATATTCCAAAAACATTTTGTCTTCTTTCCTTATGTCCCTTTAGTAATCATGGAATCGCCCAACAGTCTTTATAAAAGAAATGAAAAAAAAAATTGTAACTTTTATCTGTTCGAACCAATTTATAAAAAAAGTAATTATACAGTATGTCCCCACATTGCGTTTACAGGAGAAACTTTAATTATTCGTTTTTTGAAGAAACATTCTTCATAAAAATGTTTTAATTGTAGTAAAATAATATTGACATAAAAAATGGGATTTTATCTTAAATGTGTTCAGAAGTTGGGAAAACATGAAATCGATTCAAGGGAAGAGTTTGTTTTTTTGAACATTTTTGTAAGAAACATTTGTTTTTTAATAAAAAAGAAATCAGAAAGCGAAAATTATAACAACTACATATTATAAAGTTTTTGTTTTCAGGATGAAGTTTATTTATATTTTTGATTTCATTCATTCTTAATGACATTTTTTTATTTTCAAAAAATAAAATTCACGTATAGTAAAACTTGGGATTTTGAGTACTGGGTGTTTAAAAGTTAAAACAACATAAAATCATTCATCATAAAAATTGTTTTTATCTTCAATCATTCTAAAATTTAGGCTTAATTATTGTCAACGCTCACTACCAAAGTATTCTATTATATCCTAGGCTGTAAAAATAATTTAGTCCAATCAGGTAAATTATTTTAGACTGTAATACCCCCGCTGGGACCAATAAAAAAATTCGATACCTGTGACAACTTTAAAGCTATTTAACCTTACTTTATACTTTTATTTATTGTTATTATATTACGTTTTATGTATCGTTTAACAAATTAAACTGTATGTTGTGCTTTTTGTGCTTCGCTCAATTGTGGGACTCCGCGGACTTCAAACTTACCACTTTGCTGACACTTATGTGTGGAAACAATGATTCAAGATAAAAGTATCTTTATTGTAACTCTTTTAAAAAGTCTTATTTTTTTTTAAACCCTTATAAATGTCCATTTCTATTATAAAGATTGCTGAAGTAGTAAATCAAAGAATTAGGCTGGGAATTGATGCCGCATTCTCCCGATTTGCCTACTGTGGATTTTTCTCTTTTCCAGAACTGAAAAAATGGTTGTCTGAAAAGAGATATGCCTCAAATGCTGAAGAAGTTAGAATATCGTTGGGATAAATATTTTAAGCTTAAAGAATATTGTGTTGAAAAATAAAACTTTATTGTAATATATACAATGTATACATATATCCAATAAATAATTTAATTTGTTTAAAATTTGGTTAAAAACACAAAAATTATATGAGTATGAGTATGGGAACGTATGGCAGGCCCCAGAGACATTATACTCCACTAATCTCCCAGGGTTATTTTACCCCCTTTCTGTTCTCCTGCGTATCCCGCCAAATCACAGCATTACCTGTGTTTGTTGGATCCGAAGTTTTTACGAAGGCTGGTAGATCCACCCTAGGAGGTCGTGGAAGACAGTGTCTATGGTTAAGGCCGCTCCACGGATTTTTGTCAGCCGGGTCGGGCCATACGTCCAGTTTAGGAAGGGTTTTTGGAGGACATTGAACTGACCCAAAACTAAGTACAATCCGGAATCCTCCTCAACCTGGGCCTACTGCCAAGTATCGGCTACCCACCTTGTATATTCCTTATTTATTTTATTGTTAAATTAGTATCTATATAAATTTAATATAAATATCAATTAGTCAGTACTAATACTAATTAATACAAATAATTAATACCAATATCAACCAATCAATCAATTAATCAATATTAACGTTAATATCAATATCAATATTAACATTAATACCAATACCAACACCAATAATATCAATACCAATCAATCAATCAATCAATCAATCAATTAATTTATTAATTAATTAATTAATCACTTTAATGTAAATACCAATATACAAAATAGATAAAGCCGGCCCTGTAGTGTATGTAATGGAATGCGGCCATATGGCCTGCATTGGCTATTGAGTGGGTCGTTCTTCTTATCTTCTGTGTATTTATTTGGCTTTGATTTATGGCTGTTACCCTAAATGCATATACAATATTACCTATTCAAACACAACACTTATTTATGATAAAAACACAAAAATTATATAAAATATAATTTAAAAACTTTTGTTACGTATTCTTAAACATGTCATTATTTACCTTTTTACCTGTAACAAGACTTTATTTAAATTTATAAAATAAATATAAAATAAGTAAAAATTACTAATAAATTTAATAAAAAATATAACCACATATAAAATATTAAGATTACCTTATGGAAATACTAAAAAATTTATAGTGATACTAAAATTTCATAAAATTTATCGATAAACTTTTTACTGTCTAATTTGATGGAAAATATGATAGGCAATAAAGATTATTTCATGGCTTTAAAAACTAGTCTGCATATCATGGTGACATAATAATTTTTCAATATAGATTTAGAAACTGGATATTTAATTAAAGCTTTTAACACATTTTTCCAATTAAATATTATTTTTATCATTATGTTTATTTTAAAAAAATAATTTCTAGGTGAGCAAATCACCCGATATAAAGTAAAAGTATCAGAAAGCAGGTAGCAAAAGACACCTTAACTCGACAAATCACCGGGGACAAAGATGCTACAAGTTAACTTTAAGTCTTAATAAGGAGCTTAATTTTAAAGATAGATATTTTTATGGTTCAAAAATATACAAGTATCATATTTCTGTATAATTCCTCTTAAATATTTTAAAGAAATATTAATTTGTGTATAAAAGAAAAATTATTCTTTATAACTCAAGCTTTATTAAGGTTCTAGTAAAGTAAGAGCGTGAAACTGTAATCTTATCTTAACGTACTGCTAATTCCAAAATTGTATCTTTAAGGATTTCTGTCATTCGCACGGCTTTAACTTCTAAAACATCTCTTCCTCGAGGTCTCGCTGCAATTTATGAGATACGCTTTTACGTACGTAAGTTTTCCTTAAGACTTTTCAACATTAATTAATTTATTTCAATTAAAATATTTTGCCGACGTCTTTCGTGACGAGCGCGAAATTAAACGTTTCGAATGTAAAATATTAGGTGAATTCCTAAATCAGTCTGAAATTCATAAGTTTGCAACTTTCTCGCAAAAAACTTTCCGAATATTTACTACAAGGGAGTCAAGTTATTAGCTTTAAATTTTGTGCAGTTTATCTATATTAATTTTTAGATTCTTTACTTCATCTACACAAAATGTGACAAATAATATTTCCACTTTTCACAAAATTAATAATATCAAAAAAGTTTTCGTCGATTTTATGTTTAAAAGTAAACATTTTATAATTGCTTTTAAATAACTAAAACATATCCATAAAACCATTTGTGGATTTTATTCATAAATAGCGCCAGTAACTACTGTTCTTTCTATACTGTGGTAGAGAAAACGGCAAAGTAGAAGGACCCAGGTGGGTGGAGCTAACGGGCGTTTGCGCCGCATGCTTCAAACATCCAGTGGCGTAGCAAATTTCAATGGCGTAACATTAGGGCGACAAATTAATTGTTTTAATTTAGAATTTGGCAATAAAAAAATGACAGAAATAATATAGAAGTTTAAAATTGATAATGTGATAATAGTGTAATTAATTGTTTTTATTTAGGATTTCGCAATAATAACTAATAAAAATGTTTATGGTTTTAGAAATAAATATAGAAGTAGCTCCTTGCTTCATTTTTCATAAATTCAATACATGGTGGATCAATTCCTGACTGTGGAGAGTTTGGACTTTTTCACCAAATGTATACTTAGAGTTGTACAACTGGTTGACGATTGCGATTTTCCCATAAATTAAGGTGTTTTTAGGCAGACTTAAGATTTAACATTTAAGATATAAAACATATGATAACAAATATAAAAAAAAAGTTATTTTATAGTCCCTCAGGTACAATTTAGTTTATTATCATTAAAATTCCAAAAAACCAAAACTTTTCTGGATTATTAAAGGATTAAAGTTTTCTAAAGGGGCTTCAAAATATTTTGCAAGGTATAAATAAGGTTATAAAGGTATTAAAATAGGTTCAAATTTTTTTGCACAAATCCAAGTCAGACCAGACCACAGTGGTCTGAGAGGTAAATTTACGCGGTAAAAATTATTCTTTAAATATTTTTCCCAAGAAGTGTTTTTTTATGTTTTTAAGGGTGCTAAATTTACTTCTTATATAAATTTTTTTCAAAAATATTTGGTATTGAGAGGGCTAAGTCTAGCCAAATGATATAAAACGCACTTCTAGTTTTTTGGGTTTTTTTGTCGGCCATTTTTCATTTTTGCATAACTCTCTTATATGCGTATAAAGGCAGATGAGTTTTTATAAAGTCGGAGCTGGAGGTTCATATTTTCGAATGCACTATGTGGTTCTGGGCAAGTAATTATAAATTTTTACTTATATTCCATTTATTATTTGTAATTACAAAACTTGAGAATTTGTAAGTTAAAAACGATATATTTTTAGCAAAAAATCCAAAAAGACATTTTAAAGTTGTATTTGTACTCAACTTTATCCCTACTATAAATTTTTGACACTTATTTTCACTATTATTTTTACGCAACACCTTTTTTACACGAAAAAGACTCATTACCTGAATATTTATTATATATTTTGTTAGAAGTGAATCTAATCTTGCAACGTTTATTTAGTCCGTATGGTCATAAAAATAAATATAAAAAAATTAAGATACGCCAATGTAATAATTCTAAAAGTGATACTTTCTGTTAGACTGTTTTAAATTGTAAATGAATAAGTCTGACATAAAGTTTTAAGGCAGCATTACGGGCAATTAATTAAAACTAATTTAAACCCGTACCGGATATACGTCAATCTAATGTTCAACTTCAATTTTATTTTTGTTTTTTAGTTACTTTCCGACTGCTCTGTTAATTAAATGGCAAATGGAAAGCCCTATATATCCCTTAGAAGATTACAATTTTTTTTAAACAAGTTGTATTCTATATAAAGCATTTACGTGATTAGAAAATGTAATATTTTTAATAAAAAGAAATAAAAACAAAACACCAGCATTTTTCAATTTAATTTTAATAGGAGAAAAATTCTGAGATTAAGACCTAAGAGTCCAACTTTAAATATAAATACCTATTTTGCAAACTTAAACAAAATAAGTAATGCAGAACATATAATTTTTCATAAGCTTTTAAATATTCTTTTTGCAAAAATGTTTTCTCCATAAAAACAAATGAATTTAAAGCCGGAAAGAGTCTTGAAAGCGAATACAAATCACGTTTGAAGAAGTACATTTGGGAGATGTTAGAAAGAAAATTAATTTATGGGAAGATGTATTTTACAAGAGGTACGAATGAACTCTTATTCGTCGGAAAATTTGATTTAAGTATTAGCGTCAAGTTCCATTGTGAATCCTATATTTTTATTTAAAACTTTTGTTGAATTTATCCCTATTCGGTTTTGCTACACTTAAATTCACTTGCAGCAAATGTTTTCTCTCAGACTAAATATCCAGGGGGACTTTTCACGATTTTTTAAGGTTATCTTGACACATGTCCCTTTTCACACGTTCGATACCGATTACGTCAGATCTGCACCCATTAATCATTTGAATGGCGGCTATTAAGGACAGTTGTTTTTATTTGTTTACTAAAGCCACTGAAAAAGCCATTTTTAAGGGCAAAAACATAAATTAGCTTTTAAAATTAAGCCAGCGGGTAACAGCAAGTAAATATATATTTTACAATTTTTGGTTACATCAAAAAATGGAAAAGAAACATTTTTTAACTAAATAATTTTAAATAATAAATTGTTAAATATAAAAAATATATAATTAACATGAATAAAAAAATGTTTGTTTTAGCCTACGCTCAAACGCATTTAATAAAAGAGTTTTTAATTCAAAGTTTACATTATTATAAAGTACAACAGAACGCATAAACATGGATTAACACAACTGTGGTAAAGATAAATTATTATTTTGTCTTACTGAAACTAAATAAAGATCTCTACGGAAAATATGACATCTGAGACCTGAGTTGTTGTGAACCACTTTTATCCAAATTTAACTTAAAGCTAACTTCAGCACGTAAGCAAAATTCTATTTCGCCCACTAGTGTGAAAAGTAACATTTCGCCCACCGGTTAAAATTAAGAAATAAAATGGGTGTTGAATAATAGTATATTATGTATCAAGTTTAATAAACGCCATTTTAGCCACGAATTGAATCTAGGCTTAATTAAATAAGTATCTAGAAAAGTTTATATATGAGTTGCATAGACCTGTACCTACTATATATACTTTTTCAACGACAAATATTATTATATAAAAATGATTTAAATTAAATATTTGTATAGAGCGACATCTATACAAAAATAGAGAATCTAACCGTAAGAATGGGAATCTACATTACCGGCGCGCTGTAAAAATGTCAAATTTGTATGTGTAAATCGAAAATTATCCCTTGAAAATGGACTAAGAACAGTTTTTCACAGTGAAAGTAAAGAAAATGTTTTATGGGTACTTCACTCTCTAAAAATGAATTAGTCAAAATTTACTAATTTAATAGTTATTAGTGGTTGCTTTTTCACTTGTACCATGGTTAACAATGGAATACCATGGTATCACAAAATTTAACAGCCAATTCTTATGTAGAATTGTCCCCTAAATCCGAAAATATAGTTAAAAATTATGAAAGTGGATCAGTTTTTGAGATATAGTCAATTCCATATTAAATGCAAAATTTACTATATCTCAAAAACTGTTTTTGGTTAATTGGCTGTTAAATTTTGTGATTTCATGGTACTCCATGGTTAACTATGATACAAGTGAAAAAGCAGCCACTAATAACTATTAAATTAGTCATTTTTGATTAATTTTTAGAGAGCACGGTATAGTCTCCACTCGAAATTAAGTTAAATCTAGTTTACTGCCTGCAAAATTAAAAGGTCAGTCATATAAACTTTTTAAATATTGGCGTTGGGAAACTATTTAATACTTTTGTATTTTTGTATTGAGATAATGAAATAATATTTACATTTTATATTATTTTACAAGATAGTTTGAAATTTGACAACTGTCAAACTAAAACGTTATAAAGCCATAACTTTCCAATGTATATTTAAAAGTTCACTTAGTGTAATGGAAACATGTAAGATTTTTATTTAATTTATGTTAAAAAACGTAATACAAGAAAACTTATTTATTTTAAAGCAATAACCACTTAATTCTAAAAAAGAAGCAAGAGTAAAACAAACATTGATGGTAAAACATATCTGTTACAAGAGTCTAAAAGGATTTTCAAATATTCGGAACAATCAAGAGCTTTTAGTAGTCTCTGAAATAAATAAATATTTGTCTTTATTTTATAAGAAAATGTAGCTTTCATTTATAACAATCTGAATTATTTAGGGTAATGAGGTTTTTTTTACAGTTTTTTGTGCAATTAAATGAAAAACTTTAGATTATTTTAAGCGCAGCTGTTTCCAAAATTTATTTTCATAATAAATTCCCTAAAGTAAACACTGGTGTATAAGCCAGGCGTTCTTAACTTGAAAATTTATTGTTTCGATGCTTGTTTTACAAAACTATAGAAAACCTTAATGGTAATCAAGATAGCGGCAACAAATCAAATGACACAAAGAGAAACTAAAAGGATTTTTTATATAGCGAGCGCTTTCCTACAATTCGGAAAATTTATAATCCAAATTATACTATACGAAATCCATTTCACAAAATACTTTTTATTGGTTCTTACGACCACCGTTCGGTGGAGAGCTATAGACAAATGAAACCACAGATACAGGGCCGTACTAAGCAAGTTTTAGCGCTCTTTTTTGTGTTTTAATATACTTTTTATTAAATAATGTTTTAATAAAACACTTTTTCAGCTTTTGCTTTTACAAAGTATTTAACTTATCATTAAAAACGTTTCCCAAAGTGGCTTTTAATAGAAATGTGTAGCAAAATATTTGTATTTTTAGAAAGATTTCAGTGTATGTATTTTTGTATTAACACTCCTACATAGATAGAAAGAACATTTTATTCTTTGTAACTCTTATTATCGACGCTCTGATAGTGAACATTAAAAACAACCCTGACACAATCACGGCGACCCATAAAATGTTTCCCCTATAAACAGGTTAGTTCCTTACGCCGGCCCTGGATAAAATAAATCGAGATTTCATCTAAAGCGAAACAATTTAAGTGTTAATTGTTAATTCGATAAAAACTAGCGTTAAAATAAAATTTAATCAATAGTGTAGTCTCAAAGAACTTGTGAGGCATAAATTCTATCCAATCACCGAGAACTAATGCCGTGAATAGCTATTTACATACCATAGGAGGAAAATAATGCTTTTCCTCCCGTGAATAGTTTGATGCCCGACGCGAAGCGAAGGGCATTAAATATTCAAGGGAGGAAACGCATTTTCCTCCTGAGGTATGTATATGGTTTTTTCTATTACCTTTTAACGGTTTTAAAGACATTTTAAGGGTTATTTTTACTAATCCGGTATTAATTATTATGACAAAATATTAAGTAGGTTTTGCGTCGCCGACGTTGTGTTGACAACGCTTTGTTGCTATGGTATTTTTGGTAAAACAAACATAACAGTTTTTATAAGCTGTCAGGTTATCATAAATTTGAAATTCTTCCTACGTTTTAAAAATGAGTTTTAGCGAAGAAGACCTGCCGCAAGATCTTGCTGGAGGCAAGAGTAGTTTAAATTAATCTTCTTCCTCAAAAATCGAAAAAGCGATATAAAAAGGAATGTACCTAGTCATGTGTTTTTTTTGTAACGTTGACACTGCTAAAACACTAAACTAAACAAAGAATGGTTGAACAAGCGCGGAGTAAATCTTTTTCGTACAAAATCAAATAAGGCTAGACAAGGTACAAAACTCTTGCTAATGTAAAATTGTTAAAAAAAATAGAGGGAGGAAATATTTTTTCCTCCCGGGGAGGAAATATTTTTTCCTCCCGGGGAGGAAAAGAGGCATTTTCCTCCCTCGCTCGGGGGTGGAAAATTAAGTTTTCCATTAAGGTAGTAGAAAAAAGCACTTTAATGCGGTTACATCTAAAATTTAGATTTTAATGAAAAAACATTTGAAAGGAGATTAGGCTCTAGTATCTATTTTATATGAAAGAATAATTTAAGTTTGCATTCACTGTGTATCTTTTTTTGGTATACCTAGCGTTTCTTTAAACATGAATAAATAGACAAGACTAAATTAATATACCTACATTTAAAACTAAACTGTAATTATAAACTAACAATATTTTTTCTAAACTAAGCCTACACTACAATAAAGTTGAATTTTACCACCTTGATAGGAGCCAGAATGTAGGTTTTTCTACGGCTAGGCTTGCAAAAAGACTCACAAATGGCTAGGCACTAAAATTTGTTCTTTTTCCAATAGAAGCGCTGCCATAATATGTTAAATTAAAGTTAAAATAATTTTACGATTTTGATTTACTTTTTTGGTTTAAGCAAAAGCTGATTTTTTTTCTATAGAATTAATCGGCTTGATACAATCTAATCAAATTATGAATTAAATTTTTAATAATAGGTATATTTAACTTTGTGTATATGCAGGAATTTATATATAAATTTTGGTAATTTTAGTTTTTTTAAATGGATAGAAATTATATTTTTTATACGAATGGATATGTGTTAATAATTACTAAAAAGGAATTATTATAATTGATTAGAATAATGTCAAAATTTTTAAAACTATTAAGAGAAAAATGGTTCCGAAAAGTAGATATATGGAATACAAAAGTGTTTTTTTCTACAACCAAGCGCAAAGTACAAATTTGCGCTTGCAAAAGAAAGCAGAAAGTAGCACTTTTCCGAGAAGCGAGTGTTTTTTTACTTTATCGCTCGCTGCTTAGATGATTTTAGAGGTGAAAAAAAGTAAAAAAAAAACTTTTAAATCAGTTTGTATGGGCTGTATGGAAGGATATTTAATTTTTTACAATGACCAAATTTATGGACGTTTGTGAAAAATCAGTCATACTAAACTATAGGCAGACAAAAAAATTTATAAAATTATTAATTAATAATTTTAATTATTAATTATCTCATTACTTAGTTCTGAAATTTATAGAACAGAACCATTTCAAATCATATAGAAATGTCGTTAAAGGCACTTAAAAAAGGATATTATTTTTTTAATTATTGCAAGGGACGCAATAATATAATTTATACATATACCATATGGTAAATTTAAAAGAAAGTAATTTATTCATCTCCCACCATTGATAAGTTATGGCTTTATGGCGTTTTAGTCACGGGCTGAAGTTAGCAACAGGTTTTTAGTTATTTGACTGTTGTCAAATGTCATAGAGAATACAAAAATATAAAAGTATTAATAGTTTCTTAACGTCAATATTTGATAACTTTATATGAATATTGTACTGACCTTTTAATTTTGCCGGAAGTAAACTAGATTTAACTTCATTTCAGGTGGAGACTCTATAGAGTATACCGTGAAGTGCTCATAAAACATTTTGTTCACATTCACTGTGAAAAACTACTATTAGTCTTTTTTCAAGGGATACATTTCGATTTATAACACAAATTGAAATTTTCACCGGCAATATCATTTTTAGATAATAATAAGTATTTGTCGTAAAAAAGTATACTATGCAACTTGTTAATAAAACTTTTTTTCTAGACACTCATTTAATTAAACACTCGCTGGCAAGCTTTCCAGTGCCTAATTTAAATTTGTGCCTAAAATGGCGTTTATCAAACTTGTAACTGATATAATATTAACGTGATATTTTAAGGTCACCCAAAAGCTTCGATTTAAACCCAAGAATTTTTATTCCATAATATTATTTTAAATCAAAGGATACCGCGCCAACAAATTTTAATCAATTGAAGCAAAAAATTTGTAAACAAAATTATAAAGTTACTACGGTCTCAAAGGGGATATTGCACATTTCCGGTTCTGCTTTGAAAAAGTGCTGCGAAGCGAGGAAAAACATTAAAGTTATTTTTACAAATAATAAAATAAAATTTATTTCAAATCAATTTTTTAAGTCTTAACTTTTACCGGAATTTATATACTGGGTTATTAGTAGAGACCGGACTTTTAGGCACTCTTAAAAGGCAAAATAGACGGGTAAAAAAGCAAAATTGGCAAGAAAAAGGCACAAAAAGTATCACTTTAAATAATATATTTAATTCTGTATTAAAAAGTGATAATGGAACGGTCATATTTCGTAATGGGAGTAGAAAAACAATTTAACAAAATATCAACACATTGGTTTATTTTTCATTAAAGTAGCAAATATTAATTTGTTATTTTTATTTTTTTCCTTAAAAATTGTCAAAAAAGGCAAAAACGATGTTGGGTTAAATTGCATTAAAAATGTCCACAACTCATTTTGCATTAAGAATTTTAATGGCATATAATATATACGAGGTGTGTTCAGAAAATAACGGGAATTGTTAAATTTCACGGGTTCGGAGGGTCTGCTATAAGTAAAACAAGAGTTTATAAGTGGTATAAGGGTTTCCAAGATTGCCATGAAGACGTTGAAGATGACGAACGCCCCGAACGCACAAGCACATTAACAACCGATAAAAACATGGAAAAAGTGGAAGAAATGGTTATAAACCATCAGAGAAGTCGCTAATGATATTGGTATATCGATTGGCTCATCCCATGAAATTTTTTCGAATGTTTTGGGTATGAAACGCGTGGCAGCAAAAATTGTTCTAAAATTGTTAAATTTTAAACAAAATTTTTGGCCAAAAACAATACTGTAATGATGCCCCAGCCTCCATATTCGCCAGACAAGCCTCTGTCTGACTTTTTCCTAGTCCCAAAAATAAAGAGAACCTTAAAGGGCCGTCGTTTTGCAAGCATAGATGACATTAAAAGCGCATCGCTGAAAGAACTAAACGCTATCCCAAAGATCGAGTTTTAGAGGTGTTTCGAGTATTGGAAGAAGAGCTGGCACATGTGCATAATATCCAATGGGGACCATTTTGAAGGCGACAACATTAATGTAGACGAATAAATAAATATTTGTTTCAAAAAACGAAAATTCCCGATATTTTCTGAACACACCTCGTATATTAAACTTGTAGAAAATGGGCAGTACCTACAGTTCATCGCAAAAGTATACTTGCGTTGACATCAAGGTCAAAACCAAATACGCATTTTTGATTAATAATAGCTTTTTACAGAAAAAATGCAAAAGAGTTGATATATGTATACCTAGTAGCAACCACTCTCCATTGGGTACATTAATCAGTGTCTTCCGAGTATGACTCGAATGCCAAGGGTAATAAACTCAATAACGTGTTACATGAACTGGCACTTAGCTCCTTCTAACGCCCCACATGCATTGCCGTGCCAATTAGACCATTTATATTCAGTAAAAGGGTCGCGAAATTACGTTTTAACCGCTGAACAACATTAATGTTTTGCACTAGTGCATCTCGGTGGTATTTACAAGTTATAAACCGCCATCTAAACGGTTCATAAAAAACTTAACGCATTAGCAGATTAAATTTTTTGCCGGCAACGTTTGCAACATACTTTTGTTGGAATTACTTAATTTAAGAAACTTTATAAAATACGTTGAGGGTTATTTTACTGATTTTCTGTAAACTTTTGTCCAGAAATAAGTTAAACTATATTATAAAGGATGTTAAAACTTGAGAAAATATCGATTTTTTTCTTGAATATTGATACAATTGCAATTCCTTAAAAAAATAATAATGTAGGGACACTAAAGTGCATTCGGTCAATGCATGCATTTGATGCCTTTGAAATGGCCATCCAATGTATTCAAGGCATTTAGCAGTCAATTATTATGTAAAATTGTTTGCTAAATCCGAAAATATTGTCAAAAGTTATAAAAGAAGAACAGTTCTTGAGATATAGTCAATTTAGTTTATATAAAATGGAATTGACTATACCTCAAAAACTGCTCTACTTTCATATTTTTTGACGGTCTTATTGGATTTAGGAGACAATTTCACATAAGAATTGGTTGCTTTTTTACTTTGAAAACTAGTCATTCTTGACTAATTCATTTTTAGAGAGAATACCAAAATACGAACTCTTTTAACTAATTTAATAGTATGTAATTAGTGGCTGCTTTTTCACTTGTACCATGGTTAACCATGGAATACCAAGGTAAAGCAAAATTTAAAAGCCAATTCTTATGTAAAATTGTCCCCTGAATACGAAATTGACGTCAAAAGTTAAAAAAGTTTTTAAGATATAGTCAATTTTGTATTTAATTTGGAATTGACTATATCTCAAAAACTGCTCCACTTGCATAATTTTTGATGGTATTTTCGGATTCAGGGGACAATTTTACATAAGAATTGGCTTGTGATACCATGGTAATAACTGTTAAATTAGTCATTTTTGACTAGTTAATTTTTAGAGAGAATGTATTAAATAGTTTCTCAGGGCCAATATTTAAAAAATTTATATGACCTTTTAGTTTTGCCGGCAATAAACTAGAATTAACTTAATTTCGGGTGGAGTGCCCATAAAACATTTTTTTCACTTTGAATGTGAAAAACTGTTGTTAGTTCAGTTCTAAAAAATACATTTCTATTAACACATAAAAATTCGACATTTTTATCCATAGATCGCAGATTTTCGTAGCTTTAAAAATGCAGTAAAGGTCGATAATTTATTCGTTTTACGAATTTGATGGCATATTTGGTTATAGAAAAAAGTCATTCTTTAGAAAAGGTTTCTAAAGAAAATTAATTTAGTTAATATAAGTGACTTTGTCTAGCTTTTTGGAAGGAAATCCAATATAATATACACTGCCCCTCAAAATTAACGCATAATAAGTAAAAAAACTCTAAAACGCCTTTACCAATCTTTATGAAATTTTGTATAAAAATACTTCAACTTATATCTCAGTTTACGTGTTCGAGGGTTTTTCAAGAAAATATCCTTAATAATAATAATTCATTTATTTGCCCAACGGAGTAAAACTCCAATAACAGAACCAAAAATATAATTAAAGTTAACATTTCATTTACTAAAAATAAAACTAATACTAAACTACAAAAAAATTAAAAATAAGTCTTTGCCACCCTAATAATATCATTTAAACTAGTAAAAATTAATAATTTCTTGACATGGTAAACACTTAAAGCCCTTTTATTTAATAATAACAAATGTTCGAAAAAAAACTTTTATAGGGAAATTTATTTTTAAGTAAATAAAAATAGGTTGTGAAAGACCGTATTTTTGTTAGTACCTATACCCTACAAATTTTGTACAAATCAAACGAACAGTAACGAAAATACAGCGCTTCAAAGTCAAAAATGACCACTTTTCTGCAAAATAATAAAAAAGGCGTCATTTTTACCGACTTTGAAGCGCTGTATCTTCGTTACTGTTCGTTTGATTTGTACAAAATTTTCAGGGTACACTAACAAAAATACGGTCTTTAGCAGCATATTTTTTATTTACTTAAAAAAAATTCCCTTAAAGTTATTTTTTGAACGATTTTTTAATTATAAAATAAAAGAGCTTTAAAAATATTTTCTTGAAAAACCCTCGAACACGTAAACTGAGATATAAGTTGAAGTATTTTTATACAAAATTTCATAAAGATTGATAAAGTAGTTAATTTTTTTTACTTATTACGCGTTAATTTTGACGGGCAGTGTATATTATATTGGATTTCCTTCCAAAAACCTAGACAAAGTCACTTATATTGTTTCTAACTACCAATAAAATAAAAAAAAATAAAATAAAATAAAATTTTCTGTTGGCTGCAAATAATTTGTTTAACTTTGTGCAATCCTTAATTAAAAACGCAACATCAGTTACATAAGGTATAGAAAAGGCTTTTTTATTTACCAGCTCATTATAATAATTGTATACAAAACAATGTTCTTTCTATTAAACAAACCTTTTTTGTAAAACATCTAATAAAGATACTTAGAAAAATATCTTATATAAACCAGGCTTGGATCTTTAATAAGAAGTGAATTATCCGTAAGTAAAAATATTTCTTATTTTATAATTGTCTTCATTAAAGTAAATTTCAAATAAAAATAGTACACTTGTAATTGAATAAGAAAATATGACAAATATCCTGGCTAAAAGGACAAAACTACCTACATACATATTTTAAAACCAAAGTAGATTACATGTATAAATAAAGATAATAATAATAAAGATACTTAGAAAAATATCTTATATAAACCAGGCTTGGATCTTTAATAAGAAGTGAATTATCCGTAAGTAAAAGTATTTCTTATTTTATAATTGTCTTCATTAAAGTAAATTTCAAATAAAAATAGTACACTTGTAATTGAATAAGAAAATATGACAAATATCCTGGCTAAAGGGACAAAACTACCTACATACATATTTTAAAACCAAAGTAGATTACATGTATAAATGATTTACTCAAAGCCAACAGACAATAATTGCAACCTTTTTACATTTAATTTCCCAAAAGGATAGGAAATTTCGGTACGAAACAAGGCAATTACGATTACGCTAATCTACATGCCAAATAACCCAACCAAAACCATCGGAATTGTTTTCGTTGTGTTGTAGGAGTTGCCAAATCTGTTCGCATTTCTCTTATGGATGTTGTGGGACTTTGACGTTCAACAAACAGGTAATCGGTAATGGAATATCAATGTTAAGTCCATATAACAATGGCTTAGCGTAAAATACATTGACCTCCACTAGAGAATTTATGGATAGTTAGAAAGCCCAAAATTCTAAATTTAGGCTTTTCATTGTTGGTCTACTAACGCTAAATCTCTCAAATAGAAAAATTATTCATCATTAATGGTTTGAAGTTCATTTGATTAAGGATAAAATATTAAACTTTTACATTTGATTTATTTTAGTTAATATTGATCAAAATTGTAAAAAAACATTTTTGAAATTAACGAAGAAGATATTTGATTCATCTAATGGATTAAAGTTTAATACAGAAATTGATCATGTAAAACAGTCTGCTTTAAAATTTAACGAAACAACGAAACATTCTTTGTAAATCCTTCATTTTAATCTGGATAATATCCAAGAAAGAAACTGTGTTAGTCGTAAATCCTCGACCTCTAACACTGTTTCATTTTTCTCAGTTTTTATTTCCATTTTATATATTTATTTACCATGTTCTTTACTTGCCCAAAGCAAGTTTATTGTACAAGATTTCCAATTTGTATTTTTTTAAACATGGTACAAAAAAAGTTTATTTAAATACAAGCCCCAGTAAAAAAATGCAAATCGTTTTATATAGATAATTGAACAAACAAATCAAATTATACACATTCATAAAGATATTATTACACCGGGTGAGTATTACAAGCAGATATTTCAAAAAAGGTTTAAAATTTTGTTGTGAAATTTTAGGAAACTAATAGAGAGGTGACCCCATATTTAGACATATTTTTGACATCTACCCCCTTTCACTATTTTGAGGGGTGGAAGGGGGTAACTTTGGATTTTTTATAGGGATGATGTATTTTTTTTATCGAATCTATGTAAAAAAACAAGCTATGTGCGCAAAAAATGTTTTTGCGCTTGCGCTTACGGAATTATGATTTATTATATTTTAAAATTCTAAAAAATAATTTTAATTTATTTATCATATGTACAAAATTTATGTAGAAAAAGGGTAAAAAAGTGTTTGGAAGTTAAAGGGGGATTTTGAAGAATTTCTTAGACATGAGATAAATTAGTTGAAATTTAATTTTCAATATTTTTAATATCTTATAATCTAATAAATCATAATTTAGTAACCCAAAATCGCACAAAATACATAGTTTTTTTCGTAGAATAAAGTTTAAAAAGAAGTACCTATTCCAATTTAAAATCCAAAGTTACCCCCCCCTCAAAATAGGAAAAGGGGGTAGATGTCAAAAATATGTTTAAATATGTCCCCCTACCTCTCTATTAGTTTACCAAAAATTTTCAATTTTTTTTAAACCGTTTTCGAAATATCCCATTGTAACACTCACCCAGTATAAATAAAATCGGGTTTTAGTAAAAATTTTGTATCTTTTTATTGTACAACAAACAATTTGTAATTGTAGTAGTGTCATTATGTCAATTTTTATTAAATTAATTAATTAATTAATTATTTTATGTAATATTGTGCGTTAAACTAATAAATCCATATATTTAATCTATGAAAAAAACCTACACAAATATTAATATTACGTCGACACACAAACAGGCTAAATGACTTGCATGTTTTAAGCATTCTCAAAACACGACATACATATCACAATACTCAGTGACTACTTCTCACTAAAGAAATACATATAAATATGTAATAGAAATGATATGACAAAATCTAATTTTAAATTTTATCTGCCAAGGTCTGATGTCAACAAATAACAATTAATTAACCAATTAATTGTTGTGATAAATAATTGTTGCGCATCATGTTGCTAAACGCTTGCGTATCGTTAAAGTTAAAATTGTAAAATGCATTTTTTACAAGATAAAATATTAATTTCCAATAAAGTAGATTGGACCTAATCTATATTATAATACTTTAAACCAGCGGTTCTAAAACTGTGGTACGCGTACCACAAGTGGTACGTAAGGCATCCAAAGGTGGTATGCGAATATATAATTGATGTACTTGCCTTCAAATAAAATTATCGTTGGCTCAATTTTATTGAAAATCTATCATTTCCCACATTTTATATTGTAAATGGCAACACTGTTGTTGGTGTTTATTAAACGGGTAATCCCCTGCTCGTTTTAAAATCGTGACGAGTCATGCGTATTTTGTTTTGTTCTGACAAATTGTTGTTTTAATACTATAAAAATTGGTTCTGTTTCACGGTTATCAATATGTCTTATTAAACTACAAGTTTAATAAATACGTACACGCAGCACAACTTGTTTTATTTAGTTCGGTGGTACTCGATTAATCCACATTGCACATGAATGGTACGCGAAAAAAAAGTTTGAGAACCGCTGCTTTAAACAATATCACCAAGGTAAACCTTACATTTTCAAGTTTAAAAAATTATGTTTAGGCACTTGTGTCTTTTTAAATAATAAAGGTAAAATGTTTTAACAATTTTTTAGGATTCTTAGTAATCTATAGATCATCCACCTTCGAAGTGGTGACTTCTGGACACCCTGTATAAACTATTTTCGTTTTATTAAACTTAGTAAAGTTATAAAGATTTGTGCTTTGCCTAATAATGTCTATAAGGCCATTTATATGTAAATTTGTAATTCCTAAAAATGTGGTTTTGAAAATCTTCAAGATGAATGTAAAGTAATATATGTAACTGTATTTTAAAGAATATGCAATTTTCACGTATACTACTTTTATGCAGGCTTAAAGCTGAGAATTTACGATTTCCATGAGTTTAAATTCCATACTTTGGCAAAAGTAAATTACTCCGTCTGGATTTAAAATTACCTCACGGATCCCCACTAATAACATTTGCGGTGTAAAAATTTGTTCAACTTTAATGCCCAAATAATGATGCCAAACAAATAAAGGAGTTTATTTGAATGTAGAGCAATAACAGTAAAGATAACAAAAATACAATTAAAATTGGCTAAACAAAACCTAAAACACTTGATAGTAAGAATCTATACCGTCATTTTTATATAAACAAATAAATTGTAAATTTTGAAAAACCCTATAGGGTAAATTATAAAATTACAAAAGGAATATTAATATTTTTGATATTACAAATTAATTAATTTCGAAAAAAGAGGATATTCGACCCACTCTTGTACATACCACGAAATTTATAAATTTAATATAACAATATATTATAAGATTTTAGTGACTATTTTAGTAATATCATAATTTTCTCTAGCGAAACATACGTGGTGCGATTTGTGTAGTTTGTGAAACAACTGCAAAGAATTACAAACTCATGACTCTGCATCAGTATAAAGAAACGAATTTTTAAAGTGGGACATTAGCGATTGATGTTTATAGAGTTACTACTGGTGCTTTTGCGGTAATGTGCAAAATATTGCTCACTAAAGTTCCTGGCAGTATTCATTGATGTGACAAAAGTAAAATTGCTGTTGTTAAAGTAATCCGTGAGGTTTTATTAGAAATTGTATGACTGCATCAATGGTTACTGCTTTATTTTAAATAGTTAAATATACCTTTTATAGTACAACCATTTTTGGAACATTTTTCTTTGAATTATTAGCACACCTGTTTTGGGATTATTCAAATAAATTACTCAATTTTGCCAAATTTTAATAACGGAGAAAAAATTTAATTTTAAATAATAGTAAGACTTTTTCATGTCGGTAAGAGTTTTATTAAAAAATATATTTTTTTCTAAAAACATTTTTTTATTAAATATTAAAACATTAATTTTTTTAATGCTTTAATGTTTTTGGACGCATATTTAGTTATGTAATTTACCACTGAACACTTGAAAGTCAGTTAATCTGATATAACAGTCACTGTGACTGTTTAAATTAAACCTAAGTGCATACACAAATATCAAATTGTTCGGAGACAGTAAACTTGACATATCTACAAACTGACTTGCAAGTTATTAATTGAACGTGCACTATTAATTAATATTCCTTTATGAAGTATAAATTACTGGGGGAACATCCCTGACAATCCACCTTCAGTTTCCAGGCTTTTATAATCACCACTCGAAATTGCACAATCCATTTAAGTGCTACGTAGTTAATGGTTCGACAAATTCGGTCTAATTGGAGCCAGAATCTCAGATTTCTTAGTTTTTCAACTTCAAAATACATGATGAATGAATGTATCACTAGAGATAAAATTATTCTGTTTCATACCAAGGGGATTGTTTAATTGGGAACAATTGTGTATTATATATGTATTATTTATTTAGATCTCTTAGCTCCACCGTATTAACTCATTTATATTTAAGGTAATTAATTTGTGATGCAAGCCATAATATTAAGCAGCTTATATGAAAAGTTAAGTACGGTTTACGTGGTAGTGTTTAGAATCTCAATTTAATTAAAGCAAGTATATACCAGGTGGCTCGTTTGGATCTGACGTATTTTAAATGGCTCAACTTGTTAATTTTGTAGATATAAAGGTTATAATGCTCATTAGAATCACGCTTTATTCTTCAACATTCGGTGGCTAAACTAAAGCCTTTTTTGATGGTCTGCTCCCAAGTAGCACAAAATATTGGTCCTATATGGGGCGCGTCTATGCCCAATATTTTGTCTGGGGCCAATATTGGATTTATTTAGCTGATGTTAGCCGTATATTGGCATAAAATGATAATTTAATATATTTTGACAATGTTTATCCAAGTTGGTCCTATATTAGCATAATATTGGCGTAACATAATATTATTATGTTACGCCAATATATCATTAACTATAGTCAATAATGCTTTCGGATTTCTAAAAGGGTGAAAATAATAAAGGCCATTCTTGCATATTACAGTAAGAATAACAAGGGTAATATGCGATTTCTTGTCTTATTAGCAATACAATTCGTTATTACGTTAATAAAGCTCAAGCTTAGCACACGATACAAACGATTTTAGCATTTCATCGTAATTAAGAATAACATAGACGGTATAAGAATTGTCTTATTGGTAGATTTTTTCAAATAATTTTTTTTTTTGGCTTCGGACTGTAGTCCGTTTAGCCAAATAATTTGGAGGGTACATTTTATATCAAGTAACCCCCTCCCCCCTTATCATTTGGGTGGGCATTGTAAAACCTTCCCCCCGCTTCTACGCCCCTAAGTACCTACTATAAACATTTCTTGAAAACAAACGTTTGTCGACACGATCGTGACATAATAACATATCACTTTTAGAAATCCTACTAGGTAGTAGGATTTTTCTGCCACGTGTTTCATACCCAAAACATTCGAAAAAATTTCAGGGGATAAGCCAATCGGTATACCAACATCATCAGCGACTTCTCTGATGGTTATAACCATTTCTTCCACTTTTTCCATGTTTTTATCGGTTGTTAATGTGCTTGTGCGTTCGGGGCGTTCGTCATCTTCAACGTCTTTACGGCCATCTTGGAAACTCTTATACCACTTGTAAACTCTTGTTTTACTTATAGCAGACTCACTATAGGCCTTTGTTGACATTTCACAGAATTTATTTAATTTTTTAAGCAAAATTGGATACAAATTCTTTGATCCATTTCTTTTAACGACCGTAAAATCGCCGAGCTCATAAAACACGTTTAACCTTAGCTGCTTCCACAGACAAAGTAAACAATGAAAACAGCTAAATTTTTTTTCATACTTCGGGGGCATGTATACCAACATAATAAAGAAAATTTTATGACAACCGGACCCTCCAAACCCGCGAAATTTAACAATTCCCGTTATTTTCTGAACACACCTCGTATGTATAATGTCAAACAACTTCGGGCCAATGTTGGGTTTCAATATTGGACCATGCTAGAAAAAATCTGATGAAAGATATGTTGGCCCAATATTATTACGAATATTGGGCCAATATCTTCGTGCTACTGGGGTGGGCAACGCTCCTAATTAAGCTGTACCACTTTTTTTTAATAAATTTTCCTTATTAGTATTTTTTATTTTAAAATTTATCTAATCCTTATATCTTCAAAATTAGAAATTTTAGAGCTATTTGTAATGTCAGATCTAAAAGCGCCACCCTGTAACTTTCTCAATAAACTAAATAAATATATACACTGCACTACATTCAAAGTAGGTAATTAAATGGGTATAAAGTTAATGGAAAGCCTAAATCAACTTTATTACGCATGCATTTTAAATGTATGTTTAACATTTAATGCGATTTATTTTCCTTTTTCGAGATCAACATTAGCATTTCCGATCCCTAAAATTTCCACCAGAGTAAAATCTCATTTAGACATATGAAATCTTTTTTGCTTGAGCATGTTTGACCTTTATATATTTTAGAAATTGTGTTTACACATCAAAGTACTTAAACAAATTACTTACAAGCTTTACTTTATAAATAATCAATCAAAAGCTTTTAACATAAAACACTAATAAAATTTATATTATAGACTAGTAATAAACATTAGGGAAATGCACTTCCTTCATTGTGCTGAAAATTTTCCGTATCATTTCTTGAAAAGGACTCCTGACATAATTATTAATGGTTTTTATTTATTAGACTAAGCTTCCCTCTTAGTGTAAATTTAAAGAATAATAGATACATTGGAAGGTTCATTACTGCTGAGTAAAATCGGGAGAATAAATAATTCATTTAAAAACAAAGAGTCATCGATTTATTTTGTATTTTTATTGCCCCAGTCTTGAGTATTTAAGGACGAAATTTTGCAATATCATCTTTTTATAATTATTTTTAAGAATTTTTCAAGAACAATATGATCATGTAAACAAATTATTTTTGTTAAAAGGGGTAAGAAAACCAGCCAAGCATCAAAAAGTAAAGTAACAGTTCTTTATAAATTCAGAATTAAATTATGTAAATGTGCCTATTCATTTCTCAACAGGATTTTTCCAGTTTATGGCCAGAAATAAGAAAACTAAATAACGAAAATAAATCTTCGTTTGGAGCTAAATTAGGGAAAATGTTTTATGAAAACAAAGTAAAAGCCAAGGGTAATTTATTGGGTAGTATAAATAAAAAATAAGTTTTTACTTTAGGTATTAATCTTTGGCAGCCGCTAAGGTTAGACGTGTTTTTATGAGCTCGGCGATTTTCGTTCGATAACAGAAATGGATCAAAGAATTTGTATCAAATTTTGTGTAAAAAATGAAATAAAGTGTGTGAAATGTTAAGAAAGGCCTATGGTAAGTCGGCTATGAGTAAAACAAGAGTTTATAAGTGATATATGAGTTTCCAAGATGGCCGTAAAGACGTTGAAGATGACGAACGCCCCAAACGCACAAGCACACTAACAACCGATAAAAACATGGAAAAAGTGGAAGAAATGGTTATGAACGATAACCAAATCAAAATCAGAGAAGTCGATGATGTTGGCATATCGATAAAAAAATTTCGAATGTTTTGGGTATGAAACGCGTGGCAGCAAAATTTGTTCCAAAATTGTTGAATTTTAAACACAATTTTTTGCCAAAAACAATACTGTAATGATGCCCTAGCCTACATATTCGCCAGACATGGCTCCGTATGACTTTTTCCTATTCCCCAAAATAAAGAGAACCTTAAAGGGCCGTCGTTTTGCAAGCATAAATGACATTAAAAGCGCATCGCTGAAAGAACTTAAGACTATCCCAAAGATCGTGTTTGAGAAGAGTTTAGAGGATTAGAAGAAGCGCTGGCAAAGTGCATAATATCTAATGGGGACTATTTTGAAGGCGACAACTTTAATGTAGACAAATAAATAAATACTTAAAAAAAAAACGAAAATTCCCGTTATTTTCTGAACACACCTCGTATGCTTACAGCTTCGCTCAATTGTAATCCTTGAGCTCAGCACAAAAAGACTCGCTTCTTAGCCTTATAACATAAACGAAAGAATTATTATTTGGTTTCTTATAAAAAAGACGATCAAAAACATAAAACTATTTGTAATATCACCATAAAAATACTAAAATAAAAATAAACGAAGTCTACCTATTTTTTAAGCTATGAATAAGGTAAAAGTCCACAATACAATAAGAGAAACAGAATTGTCAATATAAGAAAATAGCATATTGGCAGCAGCAATATCACACAGTGAAATTCCAATTTTAAACCAAAAAATGTTCGGTAAATAATTAATATACAACAAAAAACTTTTTCCTCAAAATGAATTGTTAATTAATTGTATTTTACATGACAAAATACACAAATAAAAAATAGTGACATCAAATTCACATTTTGGCTTTTGACCAGTGTAATTAACAGTAACGAAATATTTTTGTTAATTAAATAAAAAATGTTTTAACTTTTTTTTTCGCTTACTGACGAAGTTGATTCAAATTTTGTTATGACATATTTAATTTTTTTTTTTTGTTGAACAATCTACTAGACCATATTATTTACGCGGTAAGTTTGGAGGATACAAGTATTTTTAGGATTATTTTGATAAAAATGTTTAACAATTTATAATAGCTACCTATAGCAAAAGCTACATTTGCTTTAAATAATTTAAGATAACCTAAATAAAAATTACCAATTTACCAATCAATTATATTTCTTTACTTACACAATTTGTAAACTTTGGTCATACCTAAAACAAAAATTATATATTAGTAACATGTAACAATAGCAAAAGTTTGATGCAAGTAATGACTTTTCATTAAACTTAAACTTACATAAATAATTAAAATGCCATGCTATTCGAAAACTTGGAATTAAAATTATCTACTAATTGCCAAATAATTTCCCCTTTATCTAAATACACAATTTGCTTGCGACGAACTTTCCGGGCTTTCCCACTTAGTGCGATATTGATTATTTTGAATATTCATTGAAATTTGATAATATCTGTCATTAATTTAAAGATTAACTTGGAGGAGCAAAGTCGTCAGGGCAGGAAGCCAATTTCGCATTTACAGTTGTTAAACTGTCATTATCGCAAAGTTGAACCTAATTAGAATCAGGTCTCTCGATAGAAGATAAGGGCCAAATATTTGGATTGTGTAGAGATTTAAATCATTATTTATAATTTAAAGAATAAGATATGTTTCTTATTTTTAGGTAGAATTACACTTACATAATTTGCTGCTCGATTGCATTTCACTATGAGGGCTATAAAATGATAATAATTTTGACTATTTTTGGAATTTTAAGAATTCAGAATAAAAGTATTGACAAAAAAAATCAGACTAAATTATTTATTATTATTTTTGAGATATAGGTAGTCAATTTTCCATTTAATATGGCATTGACTATATCTCAAAACCTGCTCCACTTTCATAATTTTTTACAGTATTTTCGGATTCAGGGGACAATTTTACATAAGAATTGGCTGTTAAGTTTTGTAATACAATGGCATTCTATGTTTAACCATGGTACAAGTGAAAAAGCAGCCACTAATTACTTATTAAATTATTCATTTTTGACTAATTCATTTTTAGAGAGTAAATAAAACATACTTAAAAGAAAATAAATTTATAAAAATTGCTCATCTTGGTCAATATCTTTGTTTTCATTATCCTCTGTGCTAATATTGTACAAAGCTCTTCTCGGGAAAATTTTTAGCGGATTTTGAAATATCTTAAAACAATGTAAAAAATTGTAAATTAAAATTTATTTAGGTACTTTAATGCAAAGGAAATCAAAATGGCGCACGAGGGCGTAAAATTTCTATTTACAAGCTTGTGAAAAAAGAAATGCTTAACAAGTAGTTCATCTTAAAGAATCCAGTTGACAGGTTACTAATTTTTCTTTTTCTTTGGAGGGTACTGTATATTCTCCCTTAAGTAAATCCTATTATTAAAAGGTATTATTAAAGTTTTTTTATAGGTATGTGGCAACAATGACAATTGGCCTTTCCCACAAATAATCTGCCTTTCCTAATGGAAAAGTCTATATAAAATATTTTTAAATGCACATAAACACAATTTAGCATAATTATTATTATTTTCTTTACGTTTTTTGGTAAGAAATACTTTCACACCACCTATATCATTTTATATCGATATTTTTGCCTAATTTATGTATTGCAAAATCTCCTTCTAACTTTATGTAGAGTAAATACAGTCAAATTTATTGTCAAAAAAGTTTTGGCAACCAGATGTAACTTTGTTTTTATGTTCTATTGGTTTAGCAAAATTGATTTACAACTTTATAAACGATTAGCCAGAAATAATTTCATAAAGTTATGGAATTCAACCAACTTATGGAATCAGCTATAAAGTCTAAAACACTTAACTAAATACGCGAACAGTCCAGAAACTTATAAACTAAAATTTCTCATCAGCAATTTTCCACTGGTTAAGCGCCAAGTAATAAAAACATCAACCATCAGCGAAATCTAGATCAAGGGTCACTCGATGTCACGGGTTTAACTTTTACAAAATTTATTTACTCTGTTTTAAGGTTTTTAGCTTGACGATGGCCACTTAAAAGTTTCAAGTTCTTTTGCTCTATAAGACGGAAATTATGTTTTTCTTAAAAAAATAGGTGATTTAAACAGGTTTTACATTCATATTTTTTTAAACTTTTATTTCAGTGGCTTTTATTTATTTTAAAACTTACTCGGGAAGTTAAAATATAAATCAAGTTTTCTAAAGAAAATGTTTTGATGTATGCAGTACCAATTCATAACGTTGAGGAATTAAAGCCGCGGGTTGTAAATACTTGTGAATCCATAAGAAATAAACTTGGATTTTTTTTGAAACATTAGAAGATCTATGAAAAAAGGCGTTAGGAGATGTGTAGAAGAGAACGGCGGTCATTTTGAGCATTTACTAAAATAGAAATTGTTAAAAATTGGAAATAAATTAACTTATTGTTATAAACTGCGCACCACTCAATGTGTCGCGACCAAAAAGTTCGTCCTTTTTCAAAACGACATAACTTTTTTGTTTCTTGAACGATTTTATTTTGGTCTATGATGTCTGCTAGCCCCATCCTCTGGCAATTCATGCTATAGATATGAAGCTCACGGTTCTTCAAGTAAATTTTCTACAGGGTGATATGTTAAACGGTGAAAAATTTAAATAATTTCATCCAAGCCCCGTTTGAAAAAAGAAATATTTTTTCTCGTTTTTACTTTGAAATAATGAAGTAAATTGTCTTACCTTGAAACGGTTTTCAAATTTTTCAAATTGGAATCTTAGCAACGAAAATATAATTTTTTTTTTCAAAAGAGTAGATTTAAGGTTTTTGGTAGACAATACACTCTTTTTAATAACAAAAAGATAAGATGGTGAAAGATTGTTCCTTGAATAATTCTGAATAAGTGACAAGCAACAAATTTCCATCAGTTTCAGAGGGGCCTAAGCAACGACCACTTTTTCAAAATGACATTTTGGTGAAAATTTGCGAAAACTAAACCTGAACCGATATTTACGTTCGTGACATGTTTTTTTATAATTTTGACCTCCTGATTGTGATTGAGTTGTCAAATTTAAGTTTCAGATAAAATCAAAATCACCAAGAATCAAAATTCGAAAACAATTCCCTGCTGTTAAATGTCTTAATAAAAACAGATTGCTGGCGTGTTTCCTGCATATTTATGATTAAAATGCCATTTGGGGATTCATTTTTTGGGCCAAATTACTGCAATTTGTTTGAGTTGGGATAATATTACATAACCTACATAACCTAATTGTTAATAAAGTTAAATAAAAATAATTTGTTAATTTTTTAAAATTTTATGCGAAGTTATAATCATAATCAAAACAGAAAAATGTAACAAACAATAACAATAATAACTTTCAATCTTCTGCGAACCGTTGATTTGGAGATGTTAATTCCCGTAGCTGCAGCAAAGTCTGGCATTGGCATTTAAATCATTTAAACTCTAAATTATTGAAATGCAAATGCCAGAATTTTCTGCAGCTATGGGAATTAACATCTTCAAATTAACGGTACATTTTAAAGAAAGAATGGAAGTAACCTGGGTAAGATAGGGGTAGGTATGTAGGTATAGGAAGGTATAACTTATGCAAAAAACTTTGAAATTTGGAAAAACACAAGCAAACTGAAAAAATCAAAAATATCCCTCATAATGCGTTTTGAATGTTTTTCAAGAACTTATTTTCATCATTTGATCCTCGATTTGATCATTCAGCGACATGATAATAACGTACTAAAGATGCAAAACACAGTAAAAAACAGTCAAAACCAGCAATCGTATTTTATTGAGACATTTAACAGCCAGGAATTGTTTTCGAATCTTGATTCTTGGTTATTTTGGTTTTATCTGAAAGTTACATTTGTCAACTGAATCACAATCAGGAGATCAAAATTATGAAGAAAACATGTCACGAACGTAAATATCGGTTTAGGTTTAGATTTCGCAAATTTTTACCATAATGTTATTTTGAAAAAGTGTTCTTTGCTTAGGCCCTCTAAAAATAATGGAAGTTCGTTGCTTGTCGCTTGTTCAGAATTATTTAAGAAACAATCTTTCACCATCTTATCTTCTTATTCCTAAAAAACCTGAGTTTATTGGCTTCAAAAAACCCTTAAATGTACTCTTTTGGAAAAAAAATCATATTTTCGTTGTTAAGATTCCAATTCAAAAAATTTGAAACTTGTTTCAAGGTAAGACATAATACTTCAATATTTCAAAGAAAAAACGAAAAAAAAAATATTTTTTTACAAACGGAGCTTGGATGAAGTTATTGAAATTTTTTACCGTTTAACATATCACCCTGTAGGAAATTTTCTTGAAGAACCGTGAGCTTCATATCTATGGCATGAATTGCCAGAGGATGAGGCTAGCAAACATCATAGACCAAAATAAAATCGTTTAAGAAACAAAAAAGTTATGTCGTTTTGAAAAAGAACTAACTTTTTGGTCGCGACACATTGAGTGGTGCGCAGTTTAGATCATTTACTGTGTTAAATAACTAGAATTTATGAATTTTTGTTGCAAAGAAATTTTTTTACCTTAGTACCTTTTTTAAGTAAAAGGATCTGGATAATTGTATTCCAAGATCTAGAATTTAAAAAAACCAGTAGCCTCTATTTTGCACGCCTATGGTCATTATTTATCCGATACCACTAGATAATTTCTTGAAAAAAAAATAAACCAGAAATAAATCATCATTATTTTTGCAGTAACCGTTTCTGAAATAATTAATAAAAACCTGGCCCCACAAGACATTTTGGCATATGTGTTTATAGCAACTTTTAATATACAGTGGGTCCACGGATTGACTCAACTATACTTGTAAAAATATTTATTTTAAATTTTTCAAAGAAAAGTCACTCCTCATAATTTCTTCTGCTTGTTATATAAATACCATTCAAGATGAGAAACTTCTATTTTGTTATACAGGATACGCACAAAAAATACAATTGTAGGTTTTGCAAAGTTAAAAATTGTTAAATTTTCAGTCTAAATATGAAGAGCTTATAACTAAAAAGCCAAATAAAGTTTTTTCATGTGAGTTGTTGTTACTAAGATATTTGTTATTAAAAATAAAATTAATTCAGGTCCTAACTTGAGTGGTCCTATTATTTTGTAGAAATTGAATGCTATCTCGAGATATTTTGTGATTATGACTCAAGGTTGTTGTTTTTAACTGACATGACTACAAGGTCTACAATTATTTGTTAAAATTTGAAAACTAATATCTTAAATTTTCAATATCAAATATCTTAGTATCAAAAACTTATATGAATAAACTTCATTTGAGTTTTTTGATTCCTCTTTATATTAGCGCTTCAAAAAAACATATTTAAAAAATTTTGAAAATCAGTATTTTTGATCACCCTGTACAACAAAATGGCTGTTCCTCAACTCAAATTGAATTTATATAACAAGCCAAAAAATTTTGAAAAATGACTTTTCCTCAAAAAATTTAAAATATTTTTTCAAGTATAGTTAAGTCCATAAGTGGACACACTGTATTAACGTTATTTCTCATAGTCATAGTCATAAAAAGTAATAAAAAATTGACTGCGAAACTGTCAAAATTTTTTTCACAATTAATTTTTTAATTAAAACTAAGAAAAATATTTGTTGATGATTGATGAATTAAAGTTAAAATTTTCTTACCAAGTGTAAAATGGGGGGTCCACTTGACTTGATCTAGCTCAATTTATTATAAAATGTTATTTAAAAACTTATCGAAAAATTTAAAAAACTTAAGCGTAATTTTTTTTTATTAAAAAATAGGTATATTTTTAAAAACCTAATTATTTATATTTGCAAGAGCTACTTGTACCAATAGAGTTGCATTTGTTGTGACGTAGCGCCTCTTATTATATTATTATTATTATTATTATTATTATTATTATTATTATGCTCATTATTGTGTTTATTTAAGAAATATATTTATTATGAGTAACATATACTCTCTAAAAATGAAATAGTCAAAATTCTACTATTTGAATTAGTACCAGCATTTTTTACTAATAAAATAGTCGTTTTCACTTTTAAATAGTTATTTTTTACTACGTAAATAGTTAAAGATTGACTAATTTAAGATTAGTCATCATATTTGACTATTTCTGACAGTTAAAAGTAACTAATTTCTTTAATCGTTTACGGTCAACAACAAAGTATTATTTGAATTAAATGCATATACCTCTCCATGGTTAAATGACCCATAAAACAAATAAAGATGCAAAAAGTTTAGCTCAAAACAGTAACACAAATAATATATTAAACTTTATAATATTATATATTATATGAACAATATTTATTGAGAAATAAAGTTTATTTTTATAAGAGCGGCTGACAGCCGACTGGTTATGAGGTTAGGTTGACAAGGCTGGGTCAAAACTTTTTTAAATTTAAATTTACTAATTTAACTATTTCATTCAGTGGAATTTGACTAATTATAAGTGACTGCTTTTTCGCTATGACAATTAGTCAAATATGACTTATAATTAGTTACTTTTGACTAATTCATTTTAAGAGAGTAATACAGATTTACACAGAAAGAACTGTTAGTTTTATGATTTCATCCTCTTCAGCATAGGTCCTTTTAACATTTCCTCAAATATCAATTTCTTAATAATATAAATCGTGGCACCCCTGACGCAACGCAGATTCATAGAAAAAACAAATGACGCATGAATTAGGGGATGAAACAAATTAAGATCGCTATCGCAGTCCGGCCTACTCGTCGAAGTGAATTACGCTACGCGTTTTCCGAATTTCGGGGGAAAAATGTTTGTCCAGATCGCGATAAGCCGTGGCAATATACTTTTTCCAAGTACGTGCGGAGTAATTGGCAGGGTGGAGCTGCATTAAATCGAGTAAATAAAGTTTAACTTTGAAGTGACATCGAATGATCCTTGAGACTGGATTTTCAACGGGGAATCGCAGCTGCCCTTGTAAATGTTATGAGACAGTTGTATGGCAAGTATTTAATTAAAAGGATTCCTGACATTTTTTAACTTTTAAAACCGGGGTTTTAAAGGGTTAACCAGAGGTTATTTGTTTGAACTTTAAGCTTATTAAACATAATTTTTACGGGTTAGTAAATTCCTAATTGAGCTGGATGCGTCTATAAAAAAGTATTTAAAACTTTTACCTTTACTACCTGTGTTAGTTTAGAATATAAATTTTAATCAACCTATAAAAGAGAAATACTAAACAGTCAGAACTAAGGTTTAAAGCTTTTTAAAACAATTTATTACTAATAAAAATAGAATGTACACTGTTATTAAATCAGATATTTTAAAATGAGTTTGTAGTTTGCTTATATTTTGTAAAATTTTAACATAATTTTTTGTAGAAAACCATGGTTTGTTATTATTTTAACAAAGGAAAATATTTACCGAAAGTTTTGTAAAGCATTTTTTTAATTCCAAAGGTTACAGATTATTGTTAATGTTTAACAAATTATTTCGTTGAAAAGTACACGTGATTTCAGGCAGTTCTTATTTTTGTAGGTAGGTATGTGTTATATTTTTTTGTTAAGTAAATTGATTAATAAAGCAACATTTCTTATTAAATTATTTTAATTATGGTTCCAAATTTCTAAGAAATACTTTTGTTACTTGGTCTACAAAAATTTTGTAAAAATAAGGTCCTTTTTGAAGATTACAAAAATTATGGTTGAATTATTGACATAATGTCTACTTATTCAATTTGTTTACAGATTACATTTTGTTGTAAACTTAACATACACAGAAAGATTAATAGTTAATAATTATAAGTTTAAGGCATATATGCTAACATACAGTATAGCAATATACTAAATATATTACTAAAATTATTTTAAAAATTGTATTCTAAATAATAGAATGTGGTTTTCTTAATAGTAACCTGGGATAAGTTAAAGGCTATTGATTTAATGTTAGTGGATGTAGGTTTGTTGTTAATATACTCAGTTTGTTTCAAATATTTATGAAAATATTAGAAATTATAATATAAATTGGTAACTGTTATTTTATGATAAATAAACTTAAACCTTGGTATGCTGATATTAAGTTTAAGTTGCAATAATTATCAGCATTTGAATGTTATTGCAAAATATAATATTCTTTATAATATCAATCAAAAATTAACTTTTAGGAAATGAATTATAACTATCATTATAACCGAGTTGTGCGAAAAGTAAAAAGGTAACTATTAGCGAATGAGTTATTAACAGCTGATAGGCATGATGTACGCCTAAGTCAGTGCACTGAGAATACTCATGCGGTGAGGTTGATATACCTAATGACAGACCAGAATTAGAGAACTTTGGGGTTTGTACTTACTTATTATAAATATCTAGTTTTGCTTTTCCAAAAACTGTGCTATATAGGAGATATGTCATAATTAATACGCCGAAATCTTGTTTTTCCACCATGATAGAAGTAACAAGCGTTTGAACCATGAGGTTTTTTGTTGTTGTTTTCTAAACAATTAGGTAATAGTTTATATTAGTATTAATAATTATTATTATATAAATTGTTTTAATGCTAGTGGATGTACATAAGTATTATTTGTTAAATTAAATTTCGTATTTATACTTTTTAACTAACCATGCTGTTTGCATAATCATATATGCTAACATAATACTTATTTTCATAGATTAACTATTAGCTGATGGAAAAATAACTGATAACTCAGAAAATGTGATTATTATAATAAAATACTAATAGAAAACCAAATAATATAACAGTTAGTAAATACAATATTTAAAATAATAAGGTAATTTTAATAGTTATTAAAGTGACTTAACTATTATTATTTCAAAAATAAATAAATAAATAAAAGGTAAGATTAAGTACTTCTTTATACCTTGTAGTATTATGACTGTTAGTTCATATAGGTTTGGCAGAATACGAATCCACTAAAGGGTAACTATTACCTTGTAACAGTTAATGTTATTATTTCTTTTTCTCTGTGTACTTATGTGAACCTGGATTAACATAAAATTTGATTAATATTTAGTTAAAATTAACAAATATTTTAAATGTTTATTTAAAATAAATTATTTATGAAAACTTTACCCTACATTTTTTATGGTTTATTTATTCATATTTGTTTTTTGGATTTTAAAATGAATACTATGGAAGTTAATGGAATGTAAGGAATGGCGGTTAATTAAATATTGCTCTAACCAATTTGTTGATAAAAATATGAAAGAATTCATTGCTGGATTTATTATCTATGATTTAGACAAAATAAGAAAATTTAGAAAATAATTATAAATTTACATTTATAGCTACTACTATCTTGGCTTGTCCCACGAACACAATCTAGTTAACAAGTTTATTTTATTTATTTATTTATTATACTTTAAGGCTATACATTAAGGAGGAAGTTGCGTCGCGATCAGTCAAGTTCTCAGGATCCTGGTAACAATTTACTAATGAAGTAAACAAAAAAATAAATAATTTTAGCCATATAATATGTAAATTAATTGCACCAAGGCTTGGGTTTACTTGATTTTTTTAATTCTTGCAAAACTACTTTCTTTATATATGGTTAATAATATCAAAATAATGACTGAAAATTTGTATTATCTGTAAAAAATACAAGCCAATTTTTACTACGGTTTAATAAATTAATAGTGCATTACTAATGTACTTCGGTTTGTCCCAATTAAATTTTAATTTTTGGGGCGGAAAATCTGGTTACGTTGTTACTACGGCTGTCGTAAATGTTTATTGCCGAAAATAAACATTTGCACATAGCATATTGTAGCTTGATAGTTTTTCATAGGTCCCCTGATAACACGGTTCCACTGCTAATTTGCTGATCGTTAAGTAATCTGGGCAGTAATTTCGGTTACATTTTAATTAAAACATTGATTTAAATTTTAAAAACCTTTTGTAAATTCAAGAATCTGGCTTTAAACCAAAATTTAAACTAAAAATTACAATTTATTTGAATGAAGTGCTTTTATTCTATATTGCTAGATAAACGTTACTAAAGAATATTATACAAGGTATCCCAATATTTTTGGGCAAAACAAAAGGGGTGTTTTCGAAATTTCCTTTACCACCCCATCTTTTTTTCAATAATTAAATAGAATAGAATATAATCATGGTCCTTTTCAAACACAAAATATATAACAAAATCTCGTCCGATAGAGCTGCGGTCTAATTATATTTGTTACTGTTAACAAACATATTTAATTAATTCTCGCTTATACGGTAATAATATTGTCAAGCTTTGCGTTAAGCGGAAAGCCCAATTCAAACACAATAATTTATGCATATTAACACTTGATCAAATAATCGAGTTTATTACGAGCAAGTATTTGTATAATTATGTTGGTACCTATTCTCTTAATTGTTTTCCTGCGACAATTGAAGGTCCCTGACAAAAGCCTCCTTGATGTAACCGTTTGTTCGTTTATTATGTTTGTTTTTATTTAGATGGGTCAAAAGCGCCCCTTTTGAGACAATGGAATTGTTCGAATAAGTTAATGATTAATTCATTATCTTAGACAAAAGCTATTTAGTCGTAAGAATTTCATTTTAAACAGCTGTGGAATTTAATGACAATTTCAATTGGATACATAAAGCTTTTTGTGGATTACAAAAAGGAAAGCAAACACAGATGCTTTAAAATGAGAAAATAGGGATTATTCTACAAAATCCCAACGGGTCCATTACCAGATGTATAAGAACAAAATATTGATTATAATTTTATATTATATGTAAACGCTATAACAAAATACGATTAAACTTATGTTGATTTATATTTATTTTTGGAAAATATTTTTTATAAAAAAATATGGTTAAAAGTAAACTAGAAACTAAAACCTAGATTACAAAAATATGAATTTTATATTTTTACAAATATTAATTTTGCAAAAATGGCGAATGCGCCGGGATTTTTGTTAGTTATATTTTTAAATAACTTTTACTTTTTTTGAGTCAATCTATAAAAAATTAGTTACGTGGTTGGGGCAATTTGATTGTATAATGTCAGAAGGCCCTAAGCCACAAGTAATTTTTTTAGAAAAAAGGAATTTAAAATTGAGCTTGTTTAACAGAAAATTGGTTTCGATTTTTTAAACATCTATAATAATATAATATAATATTGGATAGTCACCTTTAGAAAAGTTTGAAAAAATGGTTTGGATGCATTTTTATCATAAACCTGTCATTACAACATAATAAAAAATAATTATACAGGTTGTAACTTATACAGGGTATAACATAAATAATGTATTTTTTCTACGACCACTATGTAAAAGTCACTTTTCATGATGGCATCGTTGCTTAGAAAATTAATCTTTTCATTGGCAAGGTAAAACACGAATGTAAAGTGACATTTCTGTGTGAAAAGTGACAGGTCTGTGTGAAAAGAACCGGAAAGCATCGTTTGACATTCAGATGTCAAAAAAGTTTTTAGGTTATTTTGTTTTGTATTTAAAAATAATAAAAAATAAAAGGGTCGCAGAAAACATTGTGTTATCCTTGTGAGAAAAGCTTTCTTCAAGCTCGTGTTAAAAAGTCGCTTTTTAACACTTGTAAAACAAATAACTATTCCAATAACTATGGTTAATGTTCTCTCAAATTCTTTTCATTTCGGTCTTTAAATTTAAATAAGGTATACTATTTGTAAAATTTTATAAGAACCGATAGCTAACAGTAAATTTACGGGCATTCATTTTTGAAGATTTAACGAGGGCACCCAGTGTGAATTAAACGTGCATCACGAATGTTATCTTAGTAGTCACAGTGCATTCATTTTTAAAGATTCACGCCGTGCTCCAGGTGTGATTAAACGTGCATTCACGAATGTTATCTGGGTAGTTATACGTAATAAATAAAATAAATTTTTAATTAAAACTATTATTATATAATTTAAAAATATTTATTTATTTAAACAAAAACTTGTATACGCTAAAGAAGCATCGTGTATTTGCATCCAGAGGCGCTTGATAGAATTGTCAACAATACATTAAAAGCACATCATTTTTATATAAATAAGCAGTTTAAAAAAAAAGGAACGAAAAAGTCTTACTCGACAAATTTAGTTCGCAAAGTTTTAATTGCACAGCTAAATCGAGCACATTATTTGTGGTTTGCGTTGCAAGTAAAAACTGAAAAACGTTGGTTTGGTATCCGGTTTCGATTTAATATTTATTATATCATGGATTAAGAAACTTAACGCTTATATGGTTACGTTAGTGTGTGTATTTATCTAAGTGATCAAGGTGAATGTTTTTAATTGTAAATGTGATTCAAAAACTAAATCCTTTCATTTTCATGTATTGCCATAGGATCAAATTCGGTACGTATTGGTGCATAATTATCCAATGATAACCTTAAAATTAAACATTTTTAATTTATTCCTTCAAAAAACGCCGACTGCATTTTAAAATAGAAAACAAAATATATCCATGAATTTATGGTAACATAATATACTATATAATACATATTATAATACTCGTTTTTGGTATTTTACCGTTAAGTGGGAACTTTCTCAATCAGCGCTATTAATAAAGCATAATGCTGTTTTAATTTAGACAAATTATTCGTTTTATGACTGTATTCTTTATTCGGATTTCCACTATTGGTAAACCGGTAAAAACTCAACCTATGATTTCCTTTCGAAAAACACGCTTTTTTCTCTATATTTTTAAGATTTTAACATACACATTTGATACCTGATTATTTAAAGGTAGTATTGTGTTTGTCCTAAACTTTTTACGAGTTTATATTGTAAATTTATTGACGGAGAATGCCCAAGCAGCATTTTAAGTAAAAGCGTAGAGCTTTGAGGCAATATTACTTAATTTAAGTAAATATTTTGTTAAATTTACCTTAAAAATTTACTTTGAAGTAAAACTTTCTTTAAAGTTATTTAATAAGTTATATTTATGTTATTTTTTTCCTATTTTAATAACCCGTAAGTCTCAACACTAAACAAGGAAAAATATGCTTAAAGTAAAAAATAAAACTTTAAGGGAACATTTTTTTCAAGATGGCATCCATTACTTATCTAAACATTTATATTATATTTATTTCATAAATATTTTTCTAAAATGTAATAAGAAAAGTTTTAGTTATTAAAAAATGATTAAAACTAAATAATTTTTAAAAGATTTTATAAAATTTTGTAGGATTTAAGTTTTGTTGAATTTTTACCCAAGCAATAATTTTTCTTAAAACCGTAGAATATTTAGAAGGCATATAATTTTTAAGATGTATCGTGCGTATTTTTATCAATAAAACAATGTGCGTTTGAGTTTTAATGCAAAATATTATTAGTTTTGACAATTTAAGTTGGATATATTTTTTAATTTTACTCTAGGGTGGCCTTTATTACTTTGTAAGTACCATTTTGTAAAATATAAATTAAAAGAACAAAGAAATTACGAATGTCAATGTTAAAGAAAGAGAGAGAGCAAACAGTTAGTAATTATAGCGTTATTTTTACGTAAATTTTTGGTAATTATATTGTTTTTATTACGTTATTCTCTTAGTAGTTAAAAAGGTTATTATGTAGGTAAAATAACGAAATAAACCATTCTCCAAATTTGGTAATTTTTCGTATCTATACCGTTATAAAACCGTTTTGGTTAACCATAAAAAATACTTTAAAGTTGACTTAGTAGTAAATTTGTAGTTATTTAAACTTAAAATGCTGCTTGGGTGCGTACTTTAATGCATATTATCATTTTGTTAGTAACATTTGACAGCAAAGATTAAATTTTTCTGGATTATTTTGGATTTTCTGCAAGTCAAAAATAAAAAGGAAATCCCCTGTTATCTCAATCGGAAATCCTCTGTTATTTCAAAAACGCTTTTTAAAAGTAGTTTCAATATCCTATAACGAAACCTCTTGAATAAAGTTTACCAAGTGAGACATATTCACTTAAAATTACGTACACATAAGCGGTAAGCGAGTCCATTAACTTTCTTGCGCAAAACAAAGTCGAAACACTGCTTTGATGACCAAAGGATAAATTGTACCACGCCCGCCACATTTAAGAGCTCCTTTGCTTTAGAAAACCGAGCCACCATTCGAAACAACACACGTTGTCGTTTTGTGTTCGCTCTTATAAGTCGAAGCGGAGATCGCAAGCTCTAATATAGTAAAGAGAAACCAGCCCCAATTTTGTGTTGTTACATCGTAGGTTTTCCGCTTTGCGTTTAGACTTTTTAAAGTGTGTTTGTTGCTGCTTGCGATTGGAACAGAAAAATATTAGAATCTGTATTTGCTGCGGTTAAAGGGATGTTTGGACAAAGTTCTTAAATTACACACCGGTTTTGTATTGAATTTCAACACGCATTATATACAAAAATAATACTAAATAAATAACGACTAAAAATGTTTCAAACAGAAAATGAAATAAAAAAGCAGGGTCAAAAGTGAACGATCGGTAATTCGTACATCCCATTTTATATGGTTGGTCGGCGAATTTATGTTTTTTGTTTTTATTAACGTCGATCTTTGTCTTAATAAAGATCGACTTTAATAAAATAAAAAACATCAATTTGCCGACCAACAAAATAAAATTAGATCTACGAATAAACATAAAATAATTACAAATACTTATACTTATAGTGTAGTGTAAAAATTAATATTATACCCATTAATACAGAGTAGTAAAATATTTGAAGTATGTAAACAGGGTTTCCTTTTAAAAAGTAGTTATTTAGTTATCAACGAATTTGGCAACATTTGGTACGTACATATACGCTAAAGAAGCATCTGGTTTTGTTATAGTTACGATAGTTTTTGTATTTTATCTAAGTGTTTATGGTGAGATATTGTGTTTTTAATTGTAAATGTAATTCCAGAACTAAATCGTTGCATTTTCATGTTTTGCCAAAGGATCCAGTTTGGTACGTATATTTGTTAGTGCAGAATTAACTAATGATAAAGGTACCTAATATAATTTATATTTCAGTTTGGACATTTTTAAGAAATCTAACAAAAAATAATGGTTGTACAAACATAACCCTAAAATCAAACATTTTTATATTTAAGTTCTCTATAAAACGCCGACAACTGCTTTTTAAATAGTAAACGACTAAATATATCTACGAATTCATAGCAATATAATATTATATATAAAGAGGTAAAAAGTAAAAGGATACAAGTGTAAAAAAGAGAGGCGGAGTTAACTTTTAAAGTTTTTGCTATATACAAAAATCTGGATACTTGTTTCAATATTGTTGTTTGCATTAATTAACGCGCAGAACAAGTACAATTTTCACAGAATTATGCATTTTTAAAAGCGTTGATTGAGAAATTCCCCACTCAATGGTAAAAGACCAAAAACGGGTATTATATAATTATATAGTATATAATAATAATAATGATAATAATAATAATAATAATAATAATAATAATAATAATAATAATAATAATAATAATAAAACGTCACAGTAAAGAGTTTTTGTTTTTTAGAAGAAAAAAAGCCATATCTTAAAAGAAAAGAAAATATAATATAATATTTGATATGATTATAATTGACATACATATTTAAATAATTTATTTTTTAAAGTATTAACATTTGCAATATTTATAGATATATATTTATATATATATATATATATATATATATATATATATATATATATATATATATATATATATATATAGAAAGACGATGTACAGGATATTTTAAGACTTTTGTTCTCTTAGAATGCAGTTTGGCATCACAGAACATAGATGTATTGTTCCACATAAAGATTAAAATTTCATAAACATAAGTACACAGTAAGCAGATTATTAGCTTTAAATACACCACGACATGAATCTTTCTAATTTAAGTCCAAATTTTAAAATAGATTGATAATTTGCTAGATACACCATTCTTAAAGTTTTGGCATTAAGTAGTATGTTTTTATCATCTTTAAGGAGAAATGTACCTTATTTAATTTGTTTGTCAATTCATTTATATGTAGCACCCAAAACTAATTTTCTTCCATGACTATACCTAGAAACTTTGTATTGTTTGTAAATTCTGTATTATAGTTGTTTAGTTGTATATTATTTGGTGTAATAAAATTCGATCTTTTTTTTTGAACATAATGCAACTTATTTTTGTTTTATTTAAATACATACTATTTTTCAAAAACCAATTATTAAATATTGAATACAATAGTATACATTCTCTTTCCAGATTATCCAAATTTGAGGATGTAAGAAATGTAAGAAACAAATTTGTGTCGTCTGCATAGTTTATCATGCGATGATTTTTTGTAGTATTTAGGTTTTTAGGTCGTTTACATAAATAACAAACAAAATTGGACCTATCACACTGCCCTGAGGTATACCCAGTTTTAGATATATATATATAACATTATGTTGCCATAAATTCGTAAATATATTTGCTTGTTTTCAATTTTAAAATGCAGTTGAGTTTTTTTAGAGGACTCACTGAAATAATTAATAAAAACCTGATTTTGCGATACAGTTTAAAATACATCCCGGGAGGCATTTTTGGACATCTGTTTATGGCAACTTTTTATTTTATTTTACGTGTAGAATCTCCCCCCTAATTATATTAACGTTATTTTCGGACAACATGTATGAGACTATCAAAATTTTATGAATTCCTATTAAGTGTATTACTTACATTGCTTGTGATAAAAGTAAAAAACACATTGTTACTTTTATTTACATATTACTATTTTATAACTGTTTACAATCTTAACATACAGGTTGTCTCGCATTGCTTGCGCATCATACTCTTATTTTTAGCTGTCCAAGACTTTTTTTAACTATTTTTTAAAATGTCTAGCCAGAAAAATGAATAGTCTTAGTGATCAATTTATATTATTACAACTCAATAAAAGAACGTATCCTGAAATTTGTGGATAAAACACACATATTATTGGTAAACAGTTTAGCGGTAAGTATAATTTAGTCTATGGCGAATTTCCAATTCTACATCACATATTAATAACGAATACAATGTATACAGAAACGCAAATCTAGCACACTAAAATTAAAATGAAACATTGAAATTGCAAAGGCACACAAATGTCGACAACTGTGTTTGACAATTATTTTTGAAGTAAAGAGAATAAAAAATTTGGTAAAAATTCGAAAACAGACTTACCACACAAATAACATTTTTAATTGTATAAACACAATGAACAAATGCAATAATCGTTAATAAAGTCATTTTGTCATTGTTTACCTAACGTCCCTTAATAGAATACCATTATTATTTCACATTCAGTATTATTGCCCTTTACGCTTCGGGTAACATTTAAGGTCCTTTTCATTTATAGCCAAGTCAGAAAACAACTTGTACATTCCTGTTCTGTTTCTCCCCCTTTACGCTGCTTCTAAATGAGAATTTCGCTCTTGATAAAATATGCAGTTTTATTTAACGGCATTTATGACTCAGTCAACACCACTTACTGTATCAATTTTTAATATGCAAAATTTGGAATTGGTTGTGGAACATTGGCTTAAGCAGAAGCACATTTTTAGGATGATACTATTAGGGGAACTTTTTAAACCCTTTTTTGCCTGGTTCTTTTAATAGGTCTCTTAGGAAATATAATATGTTACTAATTATGTAACATATCTACTAAAGATGTTTCTAATAGACCAGATGTCAGGAACTGAAATTTTAAACAAGTGGTGATAGTTTATTTTGAAATAAATACCTTTGATAATACGCAATTAATTGGTAAAATATTTCGCTGTCAGTTCAATGAAGGAATCAATAAAAACTATAAATTTGTATTTTTTAATGTTATCCCAAGATATCAAAACTCCATTTGAAGGTTCAAACTGTGTATATTTAGTAATTTGATATGCACTTTAATCACCATCTTGATCATATTAAATGATGGGAATGTTTATGTTAATGCAACAAGACTGTTGCATTTAATACTAATATGAACTCTTTATGTGAATATAAATATTTATTTAAGTGAGTTAAATTTTAAAATATTATCTGCAAATCTTATAATAATATTACTAAAAGCCTTCATTAATGTTCCAGTAAGTACGAAATTCATTTAAAAAAAGAAAAAGTGTTTTTGAAGTTTTAAGCATGGCAATCGAATCAAATCTAATTGGTAATATTTTTTGTATTTTATAATATAAGCAAAATGTAGCGAAAATTTCAAAAATGTGGTCTAATATTTAGACAATAAAATAAAAATAATAAGAACGATAAAAATGGCAAACTAAGCTCCACCATATAAAGAAATTTAATACTGTATATAAAGAAAATACATGCCACTGGAAAAAATTTAACATTGTCAATAATTATAAATAAGATTATTCAGAATTCGCATTTGCTTTAATAGATACTGATTAAAATAATAGTATACAAGGTATCAAGTTTGATAAATGCCATTGTGGTTACGAATTTAAATTAGGCATAAGCCTGCCTTGCGTGCGAGTGTTTAATTAAATAAATGTTTATAAATAAGTTAAATACTATTATATTTACGACAAATACTTATTATTATCTATAGATAATAATAAAAATGATTAAAATTAAATATTTGTATTGAGCGACACCTACATAAATGGAATAACCATTCGTGTAAGAATGGGAATCTGTATTACCGGTGGTTAAATGTCAATTTTTTCTGTGTAAATCAAAATGTACCCATTGAAAATGTACTAACAATAGTTTAAATACGATATAGAAGCAGTTTTTCACAGCAAAAGTGAAGAGAATGTTTTGTGTGTACTCCACATTGAAGTCTCCACCTGTAATTTCTAATGCTCTATTAGTTAAATCTAGTTTACTGCCGGCCACAGTCTTGTATTAGACCGTTGTATTTTTTATCAAAATAGCACAAATTCACAAAAAAAAATTGTCATGTTAACGTATTATTATTTTATTTAATTCAATTTTGGTAAACATATATGCAAATATTTGATTGGCTTTTTAAATTAACACCATTATGTTTTTAAATGTTCAAGAAAATGTGTTACAAATTTTATTAAATATTGTTAAAAACATGTTTGATTTTTTAAATGTATGAGCCATAATTATGCAAAATAATGCAAAAGGAAACGCACATAAAACACGGTTGTTTTTATCACCACTAGTTTTTATACTAGCATATAAGAAACTTTTTGGTCGGTATAACTTAAAATAACTTTAAGAATAACTTACTTTTATTTTAGCATATTATTTAAAAGTACCCTGTATATTTAATTTAATACAAAATTCTTGTTAAACACTTATTATTCAAAATTTGTGATAAAATAAAGCTTAGTGATAAACAATATCAACTGAAAAACGGGGCATGAAAAGTAGAGCTCATGTAAAATGCATGTTTTAACATAGTATACCAGCCTGACATTGATAAATAACTTTCTTACCAAAATTCAAAAACCAAATACAGAAAACACACTTTAATACTTTACCAAGGGGGAAAAATCAACACTGCAAAGTTATTATTAAATAGAAAACCGAAATTTCGTACTATTCATCATACAATGACAGATACGAAACATATCTCAAAAACACACTTAGTAACTAAGCAAATCAGAATGAATGAAGCCAGGGGGAACAAATTTGTAAGTCGAAATAAAATCATGCCAAAAAAATCTGCCGCCTGATTGCATTTCCCGCGTATTAAAAACATATTGGTGTCGAAAAGAAATTCGGAAAACTGGAATGGAACAAAGTTGAGGGGTGAAGAATCCACAGGAGACGCTTGTAGAGAAAATATAAAATGGATTATTTCGTCAACTTGTGTCCGTGAGGGACATACTGTTATTATTTATTTTTGGGGTGGAATTCATAGTTTTTGCCTTTTGGCGCAAATATTTTTTCGATACATTTTTAAGACAAATATTTTTAAAATTTATGATTTATGCATTGAAAAGTTGACAAGGTAGATTTAATGTAAATAAAGTTTTAACATTGTGTCGTAAGATAAAAACAATTTATTAACTTAAAAAAAATATTGGAAAAGTTTACTATTATTTTATTAAAAAAATTTCTTATTTATTAAAATATAAAATAAATAAAAAATACAAAGAAAATATTAGAAACAATAATCCCTTTACGAAATTTTACCATATTTGGTATGTTTTTTTTGCTATAAATTGTAGTAAAAGTTTTATTATAAAACTGTTTTTTGCAAAATACCTACACTGCTATAAAAATCAGATTTGTTAACATGAGTTTGTAGTTTGTTAATTTTATTTTGTAAAATTTGAACTTTTGTATAAAACCAGGGATTGTAATTATTTTACCAAAAGTTTTGTAAAGGTAATATGCAATTTACTAGCATTTTGTTAATTTTAAGGGTTAAATAATTATTTTGTTAATGTTTAACAAATTATTTCGTTGAATAAGCACACGTGATTTCAGGCAGTCAATCAAAACATTTCCCACTGAAAATACGCATCAACAAGTTTAACTAACTTTAGCGTCTGCAACTTATGTTTCTACTTACTTTATTCTAAATTTGTAGAAGTATCCGAAAAAAGATGCCATCACTGGATTTTAAAAATACAGTGAATTGGGTTAAAGTTACGAAATACAGTAAGCTTTGTGGTAGTACTGATAATTACGAGGTGGGTTCAGAGAATATCGGAAATTTTCGTTTTTTGAAACAAATATTTATTTATTCGTCTACATTAATGTTGTCGCCTTCAAAATAGTCCCCATTGGATATTATGCACATGTGCCAGCTCTTCTTCCAATACTCGAAACACTTCTAAAACTGGATCTTTGGGATAGCCTTTAATTCTTTCAGCGATGCGCTTTTAATTTCATCTATACTTGCAAAACAACGGCCCTTTAAGGTTCTCTTTATTTTTGGGAATAGGAAAAAGTCAGACAAAGGCATGTCTGGAGAATATGGAGGCTGGGGCATCATTACAGTATTGTTTTTGGCCAAAAATTTTGTTCAAAATTTAACAATTTTAGAACAAATTTTGCTGCCACGCGTTTCATACCCAAAACATTCGAAAAAATTTCATGAGATGAGCCAATCGATATACAAATTGTCCATATACAAATTGTCCATGTTTTTATCGGTTGTTAATGTACGTTCGGGGCTTTCGTCATCTTCAACGTCTTCACGGCCATCTTGGAAACTCTTATACCACTTGTAAACTCTTGTTTTACTTATAGCAGACTCACTATAGGCCTTTGTTAACAATTCACAGAATTTATTTAATTTTTTAAGCAAAATAGGATACAAATTCTTTAATCCATTTCGTTTAACGAACGAAAAATCGCCGAGCTCATAAAACACGTCTAACCTTAGCGGCTGCCACAGACAAAGTAAACAATTAAAACAGCTAAAGTTTTTATCATACTTCGGGGGCATTTATACCAACATAAAAAAGAAAACTTTATGACAACCGGACCCTCTGAACCCGCGAAATTTAACAATTCCCGTTATTTTCTGAACACACCTCGTATATTGTTCCAAATTTCTTTATAATTTGATGATTTCAGAATGGTGTGTTGTTTAATTGTGTGTATTTTATTTTTGTGTTCATTTATGGTAGTATGTGTTAATTTTTTTTAGGAAATTAATTAATAAAGCAACATTTCTTATCCAAATTCTCTAAAATAAGGTGAAAATTACAAGAATTATGGTTGAATTGTTTGTTAAAATTACAAAGTATTTATTCAATTAGTTATAACAGATTACAGTTGGTTGTAAACTTAACATAAAGTTATGTGGACTTAAATTAACATAAAATCTTAAATTAACAAATATTTTTTACCGTGTATAATAAGTTGTTAAACTTTTAAAAAGTTTTAAATAAAAATTGCATTTCAATGAATGAAAATCGTTTCCAGCACATCTTTTAAATTCAATTTATTTTTATGGAGGTTACTAAATCTTAAGTCAATTGACGATTTGTAATACTCGATAACTTTGTTATCACCAAATTTCAACTCGGGTTTAAATTAAGTTAAACTTGCTAATTGTTTCCTGAAAAATCGCTGTTAACGGATGATAAATTCTGATGATCGAATAACTCGTAAAAGGAAAAATGTTTTTCTATAAGGGAAAAATCAAGAAATCGTTTTAATAAAAAGCAGGTTGATTTATTTTTTTATTTCAGTGTTTATGGATGTAATATTCGTTACAATAACGCCTAGTTTTGTTATAATTTAAAACCCAAAATAACGCATGTTCAATCTAATAACAATCATTTGTCATACCCAATCCGATATATGGTAAAATTAAAATGAATCGTACTAATAAATAAAGGCCACTCTCAAAATATATATACCAAGTTGGAAATATGGCGTTTTAAAATTTTAGCGCCGCGTTTCTATATGCATAAAATATTTGGGGTAGCATGCGAAATTCATATGTCAGACACTAAAAATATTATGGGCTGTTTAAAACAGTTTTGATTAATTGAATTGCAAAAAATGTCAACTTCTGAAAGCGTTGTAAATGTTATATATAACGTTAGTGTGAAAATTTATCACTTGGGGTTTTCAAATTAACTGAGGCACTAAATTTTAAAAAAATATGAATAATAATATATTTTTTATTTAAATTATGTTTAGTATATAAATATAATTAAAAGATTTTCTGATAAAACTCATTTAAATACAAATTACAAGTTTTAGTTTTATGAAAATAATTAGTTTTTTCTACTCCCACCTTTCATGGCACTAAGTGATATTTTAAATACACATTGACAATCAGCAGCTAGCTGTGATTATATGGCGTTTATTCACAGGTTTAAAAATGAGGAAAATATTTTAAAATTATTAAATGTTTATTGGGGCAATCTTTAAAAAGTTTATATGCACGTTATATTTTGCCGGCAGCTTTAAATTTATTTTTTTATCTATGAAAAAACATTAAAATAAAATTAAACTAGTAGTAACATGCTCTAAATATTCTTATGCTTAGTTTTGACAAATAAAAAACGCAAAATAAACTTAAAACAACACTGAGATATAAAATGAAGAATTCAAAAAATTCTCTACAATTACATTTTTGTCACCATTATAGCTTTTCCCGGTTTCGCCGGGCCGTTGCTATACGCCCAGTAGGAACACCCAAATCTGGGTACGACACGAAATACCCCTAGACCGGGACGTTAGTATTACTACAGACATATGGGATTTTTGTTTGCAGTTGAAAGTTCAATAAAGGGGTCTTTTGTAGACGTAGTCTACGTTTTGCACTTTAAAGTCAGGGTCTGTTTTAGATCCTTACCCTTATGCTGACTTCGAGAAGGTTCTCCCTTCATGTACAATTATTCCGAATAAGCAGCTGGCTTCAAGAAAGATTTAACTGGTTATTCCAAGTAATGACTACATTGAAGATACAAGCCTTTAAGAAAGTAGTTATTTGCTGGGCTGATTAATAGAAAAATATGCAAATTGCTCCACTGTGTAAGAACCGTTAACAAATCATCAGTAAAGGAAATAAATACAAATTATTTTATTTTTTATTATATTTATATATTATAGGTTTATTTCAGTATTGTCCTTAAAACTGATGTGTTGGCATTTTTATTGTTGTTTGACTGAACTTTTTTGTTTATTTTAACATCTATTGTGTCTACCAAGACTGTTTGTTTAGTGTTTTAATGCTGGATTATGAATGTTTCGTTCCGATTTATAATTACAAATAATTAAGTTTGCTTTTTCTTGCTTGGCTGTTTTGGTTTCCTGGTTTAGATGCGTTAAAAATGCTTAACCTCTTCGATAGGGTTGGTAGAAAATGTAATTTAACTTTATTAGTAGAGAATGCAAATTAAATCATACGGCTTAAAGCTATTTAACTTATCGTTTGTTGCTGCGATCCACTTGACCCTCTCTTTGGCTACTTCAGAAGAAGGTACATTGAATTCACCTGCACAGGTAGTGTAATTGATTTTTACATTATTCACTTGTAGGTTTTATTGCACTACATGTAGTGCACTACTGTATTCGCGCGTTACTGATTCTGTAAGACTTAGGGAGACCGGTACAGTGATTTTACCTGCACAGGTAGTATGCAATTAAAATTTCGTAATAAACTAAACACGGTGTGTGATTTACTGATTCTATTAAGGCTTTTAATTTCCGTACTCTTTAGAAGTGGTCGCGTGCGCGTCTGTACCGTATAATGACTCAAGTCGTACTGGATTAGTAGAGGTGACAAACATTGTGGAGAATTTTTTGTGTCATTGTTGTTTTAAGTTTCTATCTACTAGGGATGTTTTTTTCATGAATAACTTGAGAGAATTTTTTTTATAAATAGTAATTATTGTGCACTTTTAATTTAGCTACAAAATCGTTCCTACTTAAAAATGTTCATTACAATTTAGTACATGGTCGTTTTGAGGGGTGATGAATCCAGTGCCGTGCGTAGATTTATTTTTAAATCGAGAATATAAATTCTTAACAATGTAGTCTTAAAAACTAACATAGTAGGCCTTGTATTTTGTAAAAGTATGGTGTTTTTGCTCCAAAAATACAGTTTATCAAATACGGTTAAAATCGCACAATAAATAAATATTTTACAGGGGTGAGTCGCAACCAAATGGGTCACACTATATGAGTACATTAGATGCAAAACTAGGTTTTTGCAAATTTTTTAAAAATATATATTTTATCATATTTATGTACATAACTGCACTGCCCACAGCATACTTAAGTAAACCAGATGCATAAGTTAATATTTGTAGAATAAAATACATTTATAAACTTAACGCAGATGCAAAACTCGGTATTTGATGTATACAGACCAATCACGTCGTTAGTATACGCATTACGTGACGACATAACAATCACCTGATTAATAATTAACAATTATTGTTATTTTTTGGTATTTGCACTTTTTACTTGCAAACTCGGTATTTGCTGTATACAGTATATAGACTAGTGTTGTCACTGAACAAAAACACTCTTGTTTTTTTTCAAAAAAAAATGTTTTTTTTGAAAAAAAACAGAGGTCCTTGTTTTTTTTCAAAAAAAATGTTTTTTTTTCAAAGAAATGGTCAAAAATACTCAAATTATATTAAGTGACAGGATTTTCGAAATGTCACTGCTGAGGAAAGAATTTTTGGCACATTCTGTCACTAGAAGATTATTAAATACTATAATTATAGTTTCTAACTTACCATTAGTAATATTCTTAAACAAATTGTTTAACGTTGTTGGCTTTCGCCCTGAGCCTTTTCTTTTCGGCATTTCTACCAACTATGCATCAACCTATAAAGCCGCAGGTCTTAACTCTTCTATTATAATACCGTATAGACTATATGATATGCTAAGTCAGCATTGCCGACAGCGAGGCGTCCTTTTACCATACGTGGGTGAGAAAGAAAAAAAACAACTTTTGTTTTTTTTTCAGTGAAAAAAAACATGTTTTTTTTCACGTGTTTTTTTTCAACTGAAAAAAAACGTTTTTTTTACAACACTAATATAGACCAATCAGGTCGTTAGTATACGCATTACGTGACGACATAACAATCACCTGATTAATAATTAACAATTATTGTTATTTTTTTGTATTTGCACTTTTCACTTGCAAAACTTGGTCTTTGAACGAGTAAGATGCAAAACTATGTTTTTAAATCTTTTGATTTCAATTATTTACTAAACTACTTAATTTTAAAGAATTTTTTTATACTTTTGTGAATAAGAAATCATGCAAAAGCACGTCTATACAATTTTTGCATTTTTTTTTTCAAAAATGATCTTATGAGCGGTTTTTCGTGTTTTTCTTAAAATCACTTATCCTGCAAATACAGAGTTGTGCATCTAATGTATATTATATCCGATTTGAATGGTTGGTAGTTTATTTTTAAGGAAGAAAATTCGATTCTTTCAGAAAACTGACAGTTTTAAAGCCAGTAAAAAAGATTTGGCTACTCTATTTTTGTATATATCTCGCTTTATACAAATATTTAAATTAATTAATATATAATATATAAAATACTTATTATTTATATACAATATATTAATTATATGCAATATATTTATTTTATACAACATATTTATTGTATAGTATATTTTCTGATAAAACTATACAAAAATACGTTGTACTTATTGCTCATTCGGTTTCATCACTTTTCCTATGATTCACATCATCCCTGGAAAAGGAGGACAGTGAAAAGGAATGCACTGTTGCGTTGGCGGCGTCTCGCCACCCTGGCGCCACTTGTGTCGCGTCGTTTTTGTTAACCATGGTAACAACGCGTCGTAGCGAGTGTAATCCTGGGAGGCGTAGATCTCCTCCAGCTGACTTTATTTGAAAAATTATTGCTTTCAAGCGCCTATTGGTTTGCTCTTTAGTATTATAATGTTATTTAAAAAAAAAACTGAGTCATATATTTGTTTCAACAAGAAACGATTTACAAACTTTTTTTAAGGACCTGATTGATGCTGCTGATGTTTTATTTTTAATCGACCTATCCCATCCTTTCTGTTTAACATACAAATCGTACCACGGGTAGTGCTAAATCACTACAAAACAAAGAACATAAAACCGATAAAAAATTTAATGGTTTTATAATGTTTCATATATTACAACTCTTATAGAAATTATTTTTACATAAGACGATTTAGGTCAAATCGATCTAAAAATCATCCATTAAATTTTCCAAACAGATTAAGTTTCTTATTAAACATATTTTTATAAATATCCATTTATATCGTTGTCATACTTATTTTGATATCATAACTTAGTTCAAGCATCTATGGAAGAATGTTGCCCAACAATTTTGCTTTCCTAAAACAAACATTAACATGAAGTATAAAAGAGGCAAAACGTTTGATCGCAAAGTTTTTATTCGTTATATTCTGATGTAAAAACCACGATCTGTACAGAACTTAATGATTTATTTGTTTGATTGTTGTTGGCTATCAAACAAGCCAAAGCAGAGATGCAAAATCAACGAAATAGAATAATCAAGGTTTTGATGCAAAAAGGTGGAAACATTCGCCCGTCGATTAGTTGCACAAATTGCTCTAATTAATTCAATGCAAGAGAGAAGTTCTTGAGCTGGAGGCTTCAGATGAAAATTGATTTACAACCCCTAAATAAATTTAATGGCTTGCAGTTGGCTTATCAAATTTTAAGTAATGAAACTCCCGATCTAATTTAATTATTTCAAAATTGTCGTTTATACTCGAAAGTTCAGAGTTGTTGTGTTAATAAAGGGAAAATTAATCTTGTTCCAGGTTTACTACAATTTTAATGAGTTAAAACACTTTGCATAAAATATTTAAATCAATTGTAAAGTTAATTTCAAACATGGCGGAAAATGTAGGGGGCATAATCAATAAACTGCGACACACATTTCTTACACTTATCTGCAGAAATTGATAACTCATAAAAAATTGTTATTTATTATATTAGACTTGTTTTATAACTATGTTTTTTTCTTAATCGTAAAATAATGTTCATATTATAAAACTTATAAGTATATATAGAAAAAATATACGTATATATCGTATATTAATACTAGTTTAAAAATAAAATTATTATTAAACTCTGTACAAAAATAAAGCTAAAGTGTCCTTATGTCAGTTGAACCTAACCTAAAAATTATGTGAAAAAAACGTACCTAAGGTAGTTTTTTCACAAAAGAGAGGAAGGCTTACTCCACAAATTTTATTGGTAAAGTTTCAATTGCATAGCTAAATAGCGCACTATATTTGTGTTTTGCGGGGCAAGTAAAAACTGCTAATCTTTGGTTTAGTACTCGATTTCGATTTAATATTTCTTACATCATTTATTAAGAAATAGTCATACACTTATATGGTTACGTTAGTGTGTGTATTTTATCCCAGTGTTCATGGTGAATTATTGTGTTTTTAATTGTAAATGTAGTTTAAGAAATTGTTGCATTTTAATGTTTTGCCTAAGGATCCAATTACAACTTTAACTTATATAATTTATATTTAAAATTTGACGATTTTAGGAAATCTGACAAAAAAATAATAGTTGCACAAACATAACCTTCAAATTAAACATTTTTATATTAAAAAACTGCGGACTACAAGCCGAGAGGTCGTGGGTTCGATTTCCACCAGGAGTATGGCTGTTTATTTGTGTGTGTATCAGTGTGTAGTCCAAAAATTGGGCCTGGTGCCTATTGGAAGCACATTAAAATAATAATAATATTAATTTTAAAATAGTAAACGACAAAATATATCTAAGAATTTATGGCAACATAATATTATATATAATACATAATATAAGACCCGTTTTTGGTTTTTTACTGTTACCGCTTTTAATAATGCATAACGCTGTTTGAATTTGGACGACTTTTTGTTTTGATTTTTACTGAATTGAAATGTTTACAACTTTTACATAAATCATTACTAAAATGTCTCTTTAGTGCATCTAATAGGTACAATTTATATTTACAGGAACTGTATGCAAATTATGTCTTCATTATTTATAGGAAAACCGGATTTTTTCTCGAAAAACACCCAACAACACAACAAATCGTTCCATGTGTTTCTCTCGATATTTTTAACATTTTCCGGGCTTATTATCAAAAACACTCGTTTGTAACATACGCGTTTAAGTTGTAGTTTTGATGCGATAATAATGGCCGTAATGACGGTACTAGCGATGCTTCTTTAGCGTATAACAATACTCTCTAAAAATGAATTAGTCAAAAATGACTAATTACTACACTTATTAGTGGCTGTTTTTTCACTTGTACCATGGTTAACCATGGTATCAAAAAATTTAACAGCCAATTCTTATGTAAAATTATCCCCTGAATCCGAAAATACCGTCTAAAATTATGGAAGTAGAGCAGTTTTTGAGATATAGCCAATTCCATATTAAATGGAAAATTGACTATATCTCAAAAACTATTTTACATAAGAATTGGGATACCATGGTATCCCATGGTTAACCATGTTACAAGTGAAAAAGCAGCCACTAATAACTGTAGTAATTAGTCATTTTTGACTAATTCATTTTTAGAGAGTACATTTTTTACATTTGTTTACGTCTCATATTTTTATTTGTATATTATAAGTATTTTGTATTTTTAGGTACTTTTCATTTTTAAACACAATTTCGTAAATAAACGTATTTAAGGTAAATAGAAAAATCTTATCAAGATATCCTATATGCTTAAGCTTCAAGAGTTTATTTTAAGAAATTCACTAATGGAATAAATTGAACCTCTGAAGTAATTGAGGGACACAATGTTAAGTGAAAGGTCGACGCCATTAAAACGAAAAAAAGCTTGAGATGTGAAGTCAGTCTATCAGAAACTATAGTCTAGACGTCTAAAAAATGTTGGAAAATATTCGGAAAGAAACCCCTTGTGAAAAGTGGCTAAGACAGTAAATCCTAATTATCTTAGCTTGATTTAAAAAAGTTGAGTTTTAAATCTCAATGGTTGAATGTAAAATATTTGCATTTGGTTGTATTTATGATTGAGTAAAGAGTATGGTTCTTCTGGGATCTTCACTACAGGGCTTTATAATGTGGTCATCATCAGACTAAGTTTCTTCAAATGTCATTCCTCGTTTTTACGAATTCAAAAAATTGGAGTTGCCTCTTATGTTCTTGTTTTTATTTAAACATTTTCTAACATATATATGTATTTATTACATAATAGTAAAAGTTTTTTGTAATTTTCTTCGTAAATTAAAATTTGCTTTCATCTAATTAACAGCGTCCTAAAAAACTTAATTATAAAACCTGTAAAATAAATGCACTTCTAAATTGGAAATTTTCTTAAAGCGCAAAGTTCATAAAAATTAATTTCGCTATAAAATATTCCTGCGGACTATCAAAAGAAAAGGTTGAACTAGACGAAGAAAATTTTAATTTTTTCTTCTTATTCCAGCTTTAATAAGTTATGTTAACAAACTTCTGTATAACGGCTTAAATGTTGTAATTTATTGGAGCGAACTTCTGCTGCCGTCAACTGCAGGAATTTTTTGCAAAGAACAGTTAAGCTGTGAAGGTGAGAGAAAGGATATGGGTCGAAGTGATAAATCAACGGCATAATGAGAAATAAAATTTATATTTTTTACAGTTTAGGTCTGTGTTTTATCAGGTCAGGTGCACGCTGAAGAAATTTAGAAAATTAATAGTCCAAATTCTAAACGCCCTTGGAGCCTAATAAAAAAAACAATTTTTTGTAATCAAAATTTGAATAAAAATATATTTTATTTTTATTCACATGTGGGATATTTTACGTAAAATCCCAATTTTCTAAACCTTTTTATTTAATATTTTTTATATGTATATGTTATTAAAACACATATTTTTTTTAGCTGGTTCAAGAATAATGACCATGTAAAAATTTTGATTTTGAGAAGTTTGACAAATTTTAAATCGTCATATCTCGAGAACTATTCGTGTACGAAAGATGAATGAGGAAGCGTTTTTTTAAGCTTTTTGCATATTTTTACAAAAAAATTACTATATTTTAAAATTTTGCTAAAATTTTATATAGCATTTTTTTAAATAAAAATTGATTTTTTTTTCTTAATTTACATACCTAATATTACAAAAATTTTGAAATTTTTTCAGTATTTTTTTTTTTTAGTTTTACAGGGTTTAGGTGTATAAGATTCACTTGTAGGTAAACAAATCTACAATTGAACAAATGAAAGGGTTTTAAACTTTTGTCAAATATTTTGTAAGCTAGATAAAGTTAATAAAAACCAAATACAAATATATTTTTATTGTTTTGTTAACATATAAAAATTAAAATATTATAGAAAAAGGTTTTGATCGTCATAGGACTAAATCTGTAAATGGTTTGTTATTATAATTATTATAATAACTCTAACTATACAAATAATTATAGTTATTGTAATTGTAACCGTTTTTCTGCTATAATTGGGTTAGCAAAGTAACAACTTGTTAAATGGCTAAATCTCCTTTGAAGTCAGTATTTGGTATGAGTAGTTAAATCTTCCTTGAAACCAGCTGCTTAGTTTAACCAACCCGACAAGACGGAGAAGCAGAAACACACTCACACTCGTATTATGGTCTTGTCGATAGTTTAAAGGATTTCGCACAGTAGGGCTAAAGGAGGTGTGAATCTGTTATCTATTTTTTTAGCCCAGGAAAATGACAATTTGCTAAAATAGCTCAATCTTCTTTGAAGTCAGTATTAGGTAATAGAAGCTGAATCTTCCTTAAAGCAGCTTATAATAAGTTATTTCGAGCAGGCAAGCTGAAAAAAATGGGTTTTAAAAAAAAGGAAATTAAAAAATAAAATGGGGAGGGTTTAAAAAAATACGGATTTAACGTGGATGTGGTTTAAATTTTTGCAAAATTTAAAACAAAAAGTAATACATAAAAGTGCTATTTTAGTTCCAAAAGTGCCATGGGACTTCTGCAGAAGACAACTGAATGGCTAAATTTACCTTATAATGTATACTCTCTAAAAATGACTAATTTAATAGTTATTAGTGGCTGCTTTTTCACTTGTACCATGGTTAACCATGGAATACCATGGTATCTCAAAATTCTTATGTAAAATTGTCCCCTGAATCCAAAAATACCCTAAAAAATTATGAAAGTGGAGTAGTTTTTGAGATATATTTAATTCCATATTAAATGTAAAATATAGCCAATATTGACTATATTTCAAAAACTGTTGTACTTTTTTAACTTTTGAAGACATTTTTTCTACATAATTTTACAAATTTTGGGATACCATGGTATTCCATGGTACAAGTGAAAAAGCAGCCACTAATAACTATTAAATTAGTCATTTTTGGGTAATTCTTTTTTAGACAGTACATTACACATTATATAATATAATTATATTTATTGCAAAAATTTTGTGCCAATATCCAATATTTTTCTTTGGTTTAGTAAACACATGTACATATAAAATTTTTTGGAGCGATATAGAATAAAAATGTACAGAAAAAAAAAACGGAAATAATATTTTAACATTTTTAATTTTTAAGCAACGGATTTAATTAACGATACACTTTTTATGTTTAATTTTTTTTTAACTTTTGGGTAAAATCACTTTTTTGTAATACAAATTTTATTTCTAAATATGCGAGCGAAAAACATCCCAAAATGTATTCCTTATAATAATAATTATTAATCTAAATAAAAAATGGTATTTTTTTATTTGTGCCAAATTTGTATGCTTATTGAATTTTTTATGTGTTACTAAATTCCTCTGATGAAATATAAAATCAAAATCAAATACATTAATCAAATTCGATGGCAAAATTAATGATTCAACTTAAAATCATTTCTTTCATTTACATTTATATCGTTTACCCAACTTTAATGAACTAAATTAAAATTGATCACGTTCAAAATAGCAATTCGTCTTTAAATATATCACCTTAAAGCAGCGCAACTGCATTGTCAGTTACGAATTCTACTTATATTAATTAAAATATTGGCAGCACTACTCAGTATATACATACAGTGGTGGAAAAAAGTATGGAATATTTTTTTACTTTGTATTATTTTTAATTAACGTTGTCCATAATCTGTTCAAAATCTGAGTAAGTTAATTTAGTGTAGAAATAGTCAATTAACCAATATTTCCTTTATAAGTATACAACGGCTTATTTCGATATTTTGTAAAAAACTGCAATGTCTTCTGGAAAAAAGTATGGAATATTTTATTCATATTTATCAAAAATTAACAAAAAATCAAATAATTCAATATTTTGTGGCGTAACCTTTCGCATCTATCACCGCTTGACATCTTCTAGGCATAGAATCCACCAGTTTCTTCAATGTCTCCAGAGGAATTTGTTGCCACTCTTCCTTTATGGTTTGGAGAAGTTCGTTTTTGTTTGCGATGTTTTTTGTTCGAATTCGACGGTCTAATATTTCCCCAAGGTGCTCAATGGGATTGAGATCGGGGGACTGAGAGGGTCATTCAAGCACAGTTACGTCTTTTACAATTTTCGAGGTGTGCTTGGGATCGTTGTCTTGTTGATATATCCAACAAAGTGGCATCTCTTCCTCAGCAAATGGTAACATGGTATTCTCTAAGATGCCCCTGTATTGTAAACGATATACCCTCTACTTAAATCAATGGTCCAGCCATGGATCGAGAAAAGCATCCCCAAACCATGTTTAATAGTGGGATTTGGTATTTCCTACTGGCCGCCTCACAAACGTTCTACCATCAGAACCGAATAAATTAAATTTACTTTCATCGCTCAAAAGTCCAGAGTTCCATTTTGCCTGAGTCCAGTTCAAATGGGATTTGGCAAATGCCAGACGGGCAGCTCTGTGTTTCTTTGAAAGCAGTGCGATTTCTCACAGTTCTGCTCGTCACATCAAGATTAAATTTTGTGGACATTTCTTCAGTAATTTGTCTCGATGTCTTCCGAGGATCTTTAAGAGAGAGTCTTTTTATTGTTTGGTCTATCATGACAGTAGTTTTTCTGCGACGTCCTGACTTGCATCGAGTCTCAACACCACCTTGAGTATGAAATTTACTCGCAATTTTACAAACAGCACTCTGACTAATATTTAATGTTTTTGCCACATCAGATTGCGTTCGGCCACTTTAAAGTTAAACTATTTTTTGCCTAAATTGAACTGAAAAGTAAACGTGTTTAGGCATGATTACGTTGAAACGTACTAGAATTGTGCGAAAATATTAAGAACTAAAGCAAAACTGTTCGCAAATGAAAAAATATTCCATACTTTTTTCCAAGCAAAACTCAGAAGATATGCAGCAATAAAATAGTACGCTACACATTATACTTAAACAAGATTTCTTGTAACCAAATAACAAAAGTTTTAAAAATTGTTAGGGGCCTAAAATCTAAATATTAAAAATATTCCATACTTTTTTCCACCACTGTATATTAAATAAAGGAATAAATGTATAAATTATGCTGGCTACTAATTTGCTGGATGATATTTTATTTAAATCAATAGTCAATTGATACGAACAGCAGGGGAGTGATGTATGAATTATAAATATCAGGATAGTTGTATTGTATTTAGTGACTGGACAAAAGCCTCTGCTATTTTAGTTATTCTAAAATATTTTACGTGCAAATTAAATACACGGCAATTATTATCAGAAATTGAGTTGGCGCTGACAAATTTATAACCAAAATTAATATTACCATAACTTTCGTATGGAATAATGAAATAAAAAAGAAATTATATTCAAGCGCCTAATTGGTGGGTTTTTGAAACTTTTAGGAATAAAATTAAATTTTCCCCCATCTGAAAATTATTAAAACTTTCGGAATCGATCGGGACCCTCAAAACTGTAAAATAGTCTTTCGCCTTTACACAGGAATCCTGAAGCACTAGGCAAAAATTCTCATATTATCACGTAGTGCCGTTAAATTTTACAGGCCTTTGCAGGAAAAACTCGACGCGGTGAAAATATGGAGTCATCAAGATAAAAACTCTCACAAGCGTTCACCTTTCAATGAAAAAAGTTGGCTAATAGTCTACGGTTGAGATTTTCATTAATAAATTAATATAGATTAAAGGTTTACTAGTTTAAAAGTAATTTAAAAGTGTACAGCTTTTTAAAAATAAGAACTCTTATAACTTTTTGTAGTATATAGTATTTTGTACAGGCTTGTTTACACCTTTAAATGGGTTTTGCAGTTATTGAAACTTATAAGTTGACTTAAAAGATATTTTTGTAGTAAATAAAAACGGTAGAAATACAAAAAATTACCAAAGAAAGAAAATTAAATTAATATATACAACTGATTATATTTTGCATTAAAACTCAAACGCATCTTGTCCTATACGTAAAAATAGATATTATACATTATATAAAATCTATACTCTCTAAATATTCCAGTGTTTACATTAAATGATTTATTAACAGGGTGTTCTGCTTAAAGTTGACCCCCCATTATTTCCCTTAAATAATGGATATCTCAACAATTCAGAAGTGTTCAGAAAAAAAAATCAATGGATTGCTGTATAATAATTTTGCAGTTTAATAGATTGTTTCAAGGTAAATTAAAAAAAAATCATAAAAAATTATTCAAGAAAAGTTTTTAAGCTACAAAAATATACTAAGCATAAGAAAAATAATGAGATGGTCAAATTTAAGCAGGACACTCTGTACAACATAAATAAAAACACTCAAATAATTTTATATATAAAGCCTTAAAAAAATCAATATATTTGAATAACTTTGTAATTAATAAAATATGACATATTAGGTATTTTTTTTCTAAAATATCTGTTAAAAATTATTACATGCATTTTTATTAAAGTTAATAAGTTAATATTTTAGTTAAAATGCTACTTGGAAAGGTTCGGGCAATTGGTTCACTACAATATTTATGTGATGATTAATAAGGGCTTTTTTGTGTGCAATTAAATTTACTCACAAAATACATTTAAAAAACTACTAATAAAATTAAAATAAAATAATGTAAATTATTTCACCCACTTACTCTATAAATCAATGCAAATCGACAGTTTTTAACCAATATCAAGTAAACACGCAAATTATTTTTTATTATTAACAGCAACTTTTCTTTTTGTAAATTTTCTATTTTTCCTATTTTTTATTGGTAAAATTATTTAAAAAAAAATAGTTTTAATTTGCAAAAAATTGTAATAATATAAATTGCAATGAAGTTAATAAAGCTATATATATATAAATAGCTTTATTGACTTTATAATACCAAAATCATATAACCATAAAACAACAATAGCCCCATTAAAACGAAATTCGTGATGTCTGTCCAAACACTCATCTATAACGCACCCCAGAACTATTCGGGGTATGCTTCTGATAACATCTTTTAACTCCACCGCTATTTCCGTGGTTGATAATCAAGTATGTTGACGAATTTTGAGGTCGCCTTCTGTGATCTGTTTTAAATCCAATTTCGACGTGCCACCGGAAGGGGAAGATGGAGAAAGTCAAATGGAAGTGACATCCAGTGTTGCCATATGTTCAAGTAACTATTATTTTTTCAAAAGAAACTAATACAATAATATTTTAATAAAATATATATGGTAATATATAATAAAATATCGGCTGATATTTTTAAGAATAAATATAACATGGCTCTGCTTTTTTATATTTGTTCCAGATAAAACAATAAAAATATGACTTTTTTGTTTTTTTACTTTTTTTTGCATCTTACTTCGTCAACAATTTTTTTTCTTCAAACTTCTGGGGCAAATGAAAAATACACACTTTTCAATGTAGAAAAATTGTCATGTAAAAAATCTGATATTTTCTTTTTTTTAATTAAACCACCCTGTATATGTTTTAGTAGTTGTTTTAATTATTCATACAAAATTATAAATTAAATTACCTTTTTTAAATTTGGTAAAATTAAAATAAATTTTAATTAATATTGACACAAGTGCATTTTAAAGCAATTAAATAATTATTTTCTGCATAATATTTTTGCCAAATAAAATATTTATTTGGGTATTTTATATATAGGATTAAAAAGGACTTTAATTTTTTTATAAAACTGTGGGGAAAATGGTCTCTTTGCTCACGCATTCGTTTAATGCCTGAGCAAAGCTAGCGTAGCAAAAATGTGACTTTAGAATCAACCATTCTTTACGAGTTGTACATATTATTTTGTCCCAAAATCATATAAACGTAAACCCTTATACTAAGTTAATGTTAACAATAAAAAACAGCTGATCAATTGCAAACGCTTATTCCAAAATCATCATATATGAAAGGTGACTATAGTCACCTTTCGCATGCTACCTAAAATCTATAGATTTATAAAATTAATTAATCTCATTTTTTCCCAATTAAATTATTTCTCTTTTATTTTTATTTTTTTAATAAAAATTATTTAATAGGAGTAAAATCTTGTTCAAATATGTAAACAATGTTTAAAATAATATTTATGTAAGTATGTATCATCACTAGATATCAGCTTTTAGGTTGCAAAATTCATGAAAATAGGTAGGTACCTAACGTTTTTTTTTGTTTTAGGTAAGAAAATTCTTAAACTACGTACTTTACAAAAATATTTAAGTACTGAAAAGCAACTTTTAGGTGGTAATAGTATATTATGTATCAAATTTGATAAACGCCATTTTAGTCACGAATTTAATTCAGGCACCTGAGAGCTTGCAAGCGAGTGTTTAATTAAATAAGGGTCTAAAAAAGTTTATAAACGAGTTGCATATTATACTTTTTTTACGACAAATCGTCACCTGAGTATTGGTTTGTGCTATCTCCATTTTTTACAATTTTGAGGTTTATGCATTTTCGGAAAGTTGAAGTTGGTTTGTTTCATCTCCATAATAGTATTTTGATATAATTGTGTCAGTTTTTAGTTTAGGTTAGTCTAAATTCGAGTTTAGTATAAAAGGTTTAAAATTGGTTTACTCTATCTCCAAAATTTCGCTTACAGGCTTTCTTTTGCTCTATGTGTTTGTAAAAATCTGAAAATAATTAGTATTTGTTTGTGCTATATCCATATGGAAAAAATATTTTATAACTGTTTTGTGCTATCTCCAAGGAAAGCTTCCTTATAAGTATAAAATTGTTTTGTTCTATATCCAATTTAGCCAGCACAAGTTTTTTCACCTATTTACATGTATATGACATTGTATTTTGACAATAATTATAATTATTGTTATTAAAGTAAATCATTATTAAATAAAGTGTTTTTTTAATTCAGTTTTGTTTCATGTCCTAAAACTTTGTTATATGTCCAACATTTTGTTTCTAAAATACAAAAATAGCACTTTTTGTTTTATCTCCAAAATGTTTTTTCCAATATTGAGGCATACATCCAAATTTGAGATAAGAGTTGCTCAATAGAACTAATTAAAGGCTAAACAAGAATATTGTTTTTAATGTTTAATTAAGTTTTCATTAAAAAACAAATAAGATATTTAATGTAAAAGTTTCAAACCCGTTTATCTCGATTATAACATATTGTACATATATGTTATAGAACAAATCAATACTCAGGTGACGAAATACCAAAAATGATTTAAATTAAATATTGGTATAGAGAGACATCTATATAAAAACCGTAAGAATGGAAATCTGTATTACCAGCGCGCCGGAGAAAAAATAAAATTTGTACGTGTAAGTGAAAAATTTATTTCTTGAAAATGGACTAACAACAGTCTTTCACAGTAAAAGTGTAGAAAATGTTTTATGGGCACTTTACGGTGGAGTCTCTACCCAAAATTAACTTAAATCTAGTTTACTGCCGGCGAAATTAAAATGTCCATATAAACTTTTTAAATATTGGCGTTGAGAAACTATTAAAAACTTTTGTATTGTTGTATTAAGACAATAAAATAATGTATCACATTTGACAACTGTCAACTAACTTTAGCCCGTGACTAAAAGGCCATAAAGCCACAACTTGTCAATGTGTATTTAAAAGGTCACTTAGTGTCATAAAAACATGTAGGATAATGGGCGTTTTAAAGGTGGGAGAAGAAAAAATTATTTAATTTTATATTGTATAAAATCTTATTAAAAATGATTTTAAATTCTTTTAAAGCAGCAGCACTTTCAAAATGTTTTTGTAAATAAGCATACAATTGCTATAAAAAATTTACATTTATTACGATATAAATGTTTTAAAAAATACCAAAAAGAATACCCCAATATTACAAAAAAACATCATTTTGAAAGTTTTAAAAATTGGTTAATTTCTAATACTATTTTAGGTAGTGAAATTTAAAATAAGCTACATTTCTCTTCAAAATTAAATTAATATATTCATCACTGATTTAAGTATGTAATACAGGACAAAAAATATTGTAGTTGAAATACCAAATTTATTTTTATTTACTATCACAATACTTTTGTTTGTACGTTTGTTTTCTTTAAATTAAATGAAACATGTTAAAGTACGAGTACAATATTTTTTGTCCTCCTTTTATTAAATTTGTTACTTTTCCTTTATCCACTTGCACCTTCAATTATTGTCTTCTTTTCCTTCTTTTTTTTCAATGCTCCACTACTGGAACGATATTTCCATTGTTTAACTAGTGTAACAATAGCTTACTTTGTTATTTTTTTAATGGTTTAACTAAATTTTATACACGTGTATAACACAATTTATATTAGTTATTACGAAAATCTGTACGCTCGGAAATGGTTCTTGTAAATTTTCTTTCCAACCACTATTTTACTTAGATAGCAGAATAAATTTTATTTTAATCTTGCAAGATTGTTTTTTAACCTGGTTTTCTTTATGGTACAGTTACAGTATAAATCAGAAAAGGCAAAAACCACCAACCGTTTTGCATGGACGAAAAAGGAAATGCGACAACATCGCTTACATACCCCTGCGGTATGGAGTCATATCCCGTTGTCAGGACGAGGAGACGGGAAACCTCAACATCCCCTTGAACGTTACAGGGGGTGAACCGAATCAATCCAAGTCTGGCGGCATATCGCTTGGGACCTGTGACCACTTCGTTTTGTCTGTTTGAATGAATACCTACACGGAAATGTCATTATCCCAGAATAAAGAGTTTTTGATTACCTTTTTTTCAAAGAAATATACGTGGTTTTGGTCTTTTACTCCTGTAAATTGGATGTGTGGGATTAAGAGAGTTTTCAGCTAATGTTTATCTAAATGTTCCCAGAAAACCTTTTTATTGTTTTATAAACGATTCAGCCGACCGCCAAAAGAACCATTTTCTCAATCTTGTTTCCCTTTAAAGCTTAAATACAATAATTATTTTTTAAACAAAAGGACCTTTTAATTTCCGAAAGTTTCTAACCACAAAGAGCTATCTACAAAATCCAGGACACAATTTTAAACGATTTTAAATATAATGTTTGATATTCTTGCAATCTAGATAAATACGAGGTGTGTTCAGAAAATATCGGGAATTTTCGTTTTTTGAAACAAATATTTATTTATTCATCTACATTAATGTTGTCGCCTTCAAAATAGTCCCCATTGGATATTATGCACATGTGCCAGCTCTTCTTCCAATACTCGAAACACTTCTAAAACTCGATCTGTGGGATAACCTTTAGTTCTTTCAGCGATGCGCTTTTAATGTCATCTATGCTTGTAAAACGACGGCCCTTTAAGGTTCTCTTTATTTTTGGGAATAGGAAAAAGTCAGACACAGGCATGTCTGGCGAATATGGAGGCTGGGGCATCATTATAGCATTGTTTTTGACCAAAAATTTTGTTCAAAATTTAAAAATTTTGGAACAAATTTTTCTGCCATGCGTTTCATACCCAAAACATTCGAAAAAACTTCATGGGATGAGCCAATCGATATACCCACAGTATCATCATCATCATCATCAAGAAACTTCTCATATGGTTTATAACCATTTCTTCCACTTTTTCCATGTTTTTATCGGTTGTTAATGTGCTTGTGCGTTCGGGGCGTTCGTCATCTTCAACGTCTTCACGGCCATCTTGGAAACTCTTATATCACTTGTAAACTCATTTTTTACGTATAGCAGACTCATGAGTGCACTATAGGCCTTTGTTAACATTTCACAGAATTTATTTCATTTTTTAAGCAAAATTGGATACAAATTCTTTGATGCATTTCTTTTAACGAACGAAAAATCGCCGAGCTCATAAAACACGTCCAACCTTAGCGGCTGCCACAGACAAAGTAAACAATGAAAACAGCTAAAGTTTTTATCAAACTTCGGGGGCATGTATACCAACATAATAAAGAAAATTTTATGACAACCGGACCCTCCGAACCCGCGAAATTTAACAATTCCCGTTATTTTCTGAACACACCTCGTATCTACATATCACGAATATCAAATGGGTAGACAATTAGTAACAAAGTTAGTTGAAGAATCATCTGGCACAAAGCTTAATACTTTGTTCTCCGTAAGCCTCTTATTTGTTTCTTTAATTAAAGAAATCCGCAGAAGGAAATCCCTTAACTTAATTATTTTATTTGCTTCGCCGTCCCTTTGTATATATCCATGTCAGCAAGCGACATTCCTTGACAGTCACTTTATTTTTGTGTCTCCAAAGTGATGGGTGGCGGGTCCTGGTTGTGACGTACGCGTAGTGTGCGTTGCTGTCAAGCTGGGGTCGTGAAATTAGTTTATTTGTTTATCTTAAGATATTCAGGGTGCACTCTCCACTCTGCCTCACTGTCTCTTTGTAATGCGGATCTTCTTTGATACGACGGGCGGCATAAAATGAAAACGCGTGGGCGCAAAAGAAAGCTCGTTAATTAAGTTTTCCATAAAAAGGGAGGTCTATCAGGTTAAATATAAATATACCTACCGAATTCACCCAAACTTGAACGTTTTGACCTTATGGATTTACCTACCTGTAACAAAAAACAAATGTTTAGAATATTGTTATGTTGGTTTACAAATTATATAAAACTAATGAAAAATGTAAATGTTTGTATGTTAAACACTAAAAAAGGTCCTATTTTTTAAATGGGATTGGAATAATGTAAAATATTATTGAAAAGGTCTTTGCAAGCTGATCATAACCATGGTTGCAACAGAGCTGGAAAAGTTACTTCTGAAAAGTATCTAGTTACTTTTCTAAGATACTTTAAACAAAATACCGGGTAACTAGATACTTTGAGTTGAAAGTATCTTTAGTTACAAGATACTTTAGAAAATATCTAAGATACTTTTCGAAAGTATCTACTCTCTAAAAATGAAACAGTGGATTTTCACTGATTGACAGTGCATATTAACTATTTTCCGCACTAGCAATTAGTGAATACTTACTTTTTCATGTAGTGATTTCTTTGCACTAATTTATTTAGTGGAAATTACACTGTACAAATTAGTGAAATAGGTTTGGAGAAGTTAAAATTTCACTAATTTATATTGAAAAACACTAATTTTACAGTGAATAATAACTCACTGACGGAAATAGTGAAAATTTCACTGTTTCACTTTTAGAGAGTAAGATACTATTAAAGTATATAAGATACTTTTGAGTAGCTAAGATACTTTTAAGTAACTAAGACAATTTTGAGTAACTAAGTTACTTTTAAGTATGAATAAAAACTATAATATTATAAAAATTCAATTTGTAGGTTAGGTAATTACTTTGAATCATTTTGGAATTTCCCCAATTTTCTCTAAGAAATTATCTAAGTTACACTAAAAAGTATCTAAATTACTTTAAAAAGTATCTCAGTTACTTTAAAAAGTATCTTAATTACTTTAAAGTATCTAAGTTACTTGAATGTATCTTAGTTACTTTACCGAATAACTTAAATACTTTACTAGATACAAGTTACAAGATACTTTTCTAAAGTAACTTAGTTAAAGATACTTTCTGTCCAATATAAAAAGTATCTAAGATAAAGTATCTTAGATACATTAAGTATCTAAGTTACTTTCAAGTATCTTCTCTCTTAAAATGGATTAGTCAAAAATAACTAATTATAAGTCATATTTGACTAATTGTCATAGCGAAAAAGCAGTCTCTAATAATTAGTCAAATTCTACTGAATGAAATAGTCGAATTAGTAGATTTAAATTTTAAAAAAGTTTTGACCCAGCCGAGGATTGAACTCAGGTCTGTCACATGTCAAGCTGTTGTCATAACCCATTCGGCCATTAGCCGCTTTTATAAAAATAAATTTTATTTGTCAATAAATATTGTTCATAATATTTTAAAGTTAAATAAATTATTTGTGTTGCTGTTTTGAGCTAAACTTTTTGCATCTTTATTTGTTTTTATGGGTTATTTAACCATGGAGCTTGGGTAAATGCATTTAATTCAAATAATAATTTGTTGTTGGCCACAAACGATTAAAGAAATTAGTTACCTTTAACTCTCAGAAATAGTCAAAGATGGTGACTAATTTTAAATTAGTCAAACTTAACAATATACGTAGTAAAAAATAACTATTTAAAAGTGAAAACGACTATTTTATTAGTAAAAAATGGTGGTGCTCATTCAAATAGTAGAATTTTGACTATTTCATTTTTAGAGAGTTTTTTTCAAGATACCTACTTCCAGCTCTGGTTGCAACTACATATTTTTTAGATTTTGTACTGGGTTTATAAGAAAAAAAGTGTTATTTTTGTAACATAATCTAAAAAGGTATAATAAAATATAAAATATACAAAGGGTGTCCCTAATAAATTGTCATCCTGCGGGATAGTTAAGCATTTGTGGAACACTAGCTACATGAGCATCAATCGACGTAAAAAGTAAAATGTGAAATTTTAAATCGAGAGGAAAACCACTGAAATCCCGAGATACCTACACAGTAAAAAAATATTTTAGTGTTCTCCCAGGTGAAAGTTGTAGAGTGAAAAAGTTAGTGTAAAACATCACCCTATTTTTAATCCTAAAATCTAATTTTTCGTCTAAGTGCGATGGAATGATAGTAGTGTTCCACATCAATATAACTTTACACTTAAATATTCATTTAACACTAGCCAAGCTCTGGCAGTGCACATTAGTGTAAATATGCAATCAGGGGGTGTTCCGTTGACAAAAACGCAAACTTGTTTCGTTCATTGCTCTCTAAGAATTTGTGTTGGAAGAATGCACCAAGCTGTTTAGTTGTGATTTATAATTATTAACTAAAGGTAAGTCAATTTCAAAGTATTATTACTTATCATGGTTTATAATGTCAAAAATTGTATTTTGTTTTGGTTCATAAGGTCGAAAATCGCGTATTTATTGTACAGACAAATTTTAAGTACAGTTCTTACAATAGCTCAGTTCATATAAAAAAAAAATCAGTTTTCTTTAATTTTTAGATGTCTTTCCTGAGAGTAAAACATGTTTAGCAAAAACCTTAGCAGTGCGATACCAGCAGATGGCATTTTATGATGACAACTTTTGCACTGAATTGCAAAGAGGACCTTCAAAGTTTTATTTTGAGATTATCACTGCAAAAATTTGGTATATAATTATATAGAAGAATTTCCCGATTCTATAAAAATTTTAGTCACAAAATGGGTAAGAATTGGTTAACTGTATAAAACTACGAGATTTTAAGCTTGCTTTCCAAAGAGCCATACAATTTACACCAATCTAACAGTGTCAATTGGTACTTTATGCCAAAATATTATTTGGTGTTTTGAACGTATTTATATTTTAAGTAATTGCCAAAGATTAGTTTTATATTTTGTAGCGTAAATCTTACAATGGACTGTATTTATGTATTTATATAAAGGAATTGCCAAATATTGTAGTTTGATTTTTTGTAAAAACAAAGTGAAACAAATAAATTAGTTAAAGTGAACACTAGAGAGCTACCGAATACGGATAGAGTAGTAATTTTCAATAAAATAGTATATGAAGTCGCACGAACTGTGTTAAATGTGTTACACTAAGAGTACAACCTTTAGTTAAAACAACACTAAAATTCACAGTAAATTTAAGATAAAATTTTGAACTCTAATAAAGTTGACCTGCGCAAGCTATAACTACTGTTCTCTAGTGAAGCCTAGTGTGAAGCTTATTTTTACTGTGTAGCATTAAAAAGTAATTATTGTTTTATTCAAAGTACCTAAAAATAGCTGAGTATGCAAAACAAAAAACAATAATCAACAAAGTATAATAAATGATAACACGAATGTAAATTTTTAATGAATGTATATTATTGCCCAATGTGCAAGCATATTTTGCGTCAGTTGTCATTGGTCAAGAACAACCAGTGGTAGCCCAAAATGTCTTCTTTACTTATGAAAATTTTAATGATTTTTGTATTTAAAAAACTGGTACTAATGCAAAAATGTGTATTATCATAAAATGTGTACTATCATAAAAAATGACCACTTATTTTTTATTGGCTTATTTAAGTTGCAATTTTAATCAGATAAAAATATACATGCAACTCGTGTGTACAAATGCTATCAATGCTAGACATTTTGCAAACAAAAATCGTATTTGTTCCCCTAAAGGTCAAAAGCAAGTCTTTATAAAGTGCCTAACAAAGTAAATATTAAACAGTATCAGAGATTAGTGATATTAACTTCCTCCTACAAAACCGCCAATGTTTTAAACGATTTTTGTATAGCAATTGAGTTGCCTTAACTACTTTTCCTTTAAATAAGCAATTAATTAAATAATGATGGGCAAAAAACGTAAGCAAGGAAAACCCCTTAACGTCCCAATTCTGTTCGGAAAAACCACTTAGCCGCGATATCGGAAATGAAGCTGGCCTACTAGATCAGCATTCTTCTGGTCTGGTGCCGTTTCATCCGACGCCTGTCCGGATTTAGGAGAGATTAAAGCCGGTAACGTCGAGACCTTTTCGACCGATAAATGCTTGATACTTCCGTTCGATCTACCTCAAATTAAAGATCCAAATTAAATAGTTAGATAATCCTTGTAGATTCGATTTATTGCGATTGGCTCTCGATGAAATAAGAACCCAAAATCCACGGTTTTTAACACAGGATTATAAGCTCATAGAAAATTGGCAATTGTTTTTAAAACAATGTTTAAGCACTTGGAATAATATTAAAATTAATGTTAGTATTATTTATTTAAATTGCTTTCTTTAGAAGAATATCATTGAAGAATTATTGTCCTTTTAAACCATTAACAATTATCATGGTAAAAGTGTTTTGGAAATTTGAGTTGCTAAATGCTAAACTTTGGTGATATGTTTAATAATGTAATATGTATAAAATATTTTATCGAAAGTTTTGTAAAGGCAATATGCAATTGTAAGCATTTTGTTTATTTCAAAGGTTACAGATTATTTTGTTAAGGTTTAACAAATTATTTCGTTGAAAAAATTTTTTTCGACGCTTTAAAACGCCCTGAAACAGCTGATAGATTTGGACGGAACTTTTATTGTCAGGTAGAGGACTTTTCAGAGATTAACATAGGCTTCTTTCCATATTCTACTTAAACTGGGGTTAAACTAAAAGGAATAAGTAAAACAAATTGTTTACATTTAAAATTCTTTTTTTACCCCCACCTTGTTTCCATGACACTAAGTGATCTTTTTAATCCACATTGAAAAGCTATGGCTTTATGGAGCTTTAGTCACGGGCTGAAGTTAGCTTTAAGTAAATAAATAATTTTTGGATAATATTAAGTATTTGCCGTTCAAAATTAAATTCCTGACTAAAATAACGTTTATCAAACTTTTATTGTCACTTCCAAAGGTTTTAGCTTTTTGTGGATAATTACACCAAGGTTACAGAAAATTTTACTTAATAAATCTTTAAAAGTAACTGATATTCTCTAGCGGTCTATATTTTGTTTTACTTTTTTGACTTTTGGTAACAGGAACGGGAGCTTTATTCAGCTAGTAAAGTTAAATTGCAAATATTTATACGAAATTTGGAATTTAAAACTACGACACAGTGTTGTAAAAATACAAAACTTATTTGATTAACACGAAAAATAGCATAAATGCAAACAGAAGCGTAACGTTTTCTAAATTAATAAAAATTTCATGTTTGAACATGTCCACTAAATCTACACCGGTTTTTTATGAAGCAAAATTATTATATACTAAAATGGATTAGTATTGCAAACTTATTATATAGTTAAATTTATAATAGAATGTAATATTACCTAAAAAGTTTATAATTGTACTACGCTATTGCTTAGTAAAGATGCAATAAATTTATAATATATTTAATTTTAATTTAAATATAGTAGTTTTAATTGCTTTTAAATTTAATCAGTGCTTTATATGAAAAAAAGTTTATTTTTTGTGCATTTTTTAATTTTTAAGAGCTTGTGGTATAGTCACAGCTAGAGATGTAAAAAATGTTTTTTTGTGAAAACAAAACATGAAAAAAACTAAAAAACCCGTTTTTTTCGAAAACGATTGTTTTTTTTTTCAAACCCACTACAATAAAGCATATTCTGTTAATAACAAACATCAATCTTAAAAAATGGAGTTTTTTTCAAAATTTTGAGCAAAATGTATATTTTAATAATAAAGAGAAATGTAGAATATATTACATATTTCATTATTGAAAACAATGTTAGTTAAAAATGGTCGTATTGGAGCTGTAAAAAAAGCAATTTGAAGCTTGAAGTTTCTAGTTTTGAGATTTTTAGATAAAAAAAATTTCAAATCAACGTGCAAAGATTAATCCTAACGAATACAGTAATAATAATATTCTGACAACCACCATATGGACCGGATAACTTGTTCATTAGCTGGCCATACACAGGCGTTATTTCGCGCGGTTTATCGTGGCGTGTTGGGATGTAGCGGTTAGTATGCACGAAAGAACGGCATGGCAAAAAAAGCGTCATGTTCCATACACTTGATAAAGTATTCAAATGATTTAGCAAGTGATTGCCCGTGGTATATCAGTTTCAAAGGAAAAATCGTATGTAGTGGGCAAAAAGTGTCATTTATCGAGTCGTTTGAAACTGCATGTGATCATGTACAAATTTTCAACGTGAAATTTTGCCAAGCAAAGGTAAACCGTGACGCGGAATGTGGCGTGTGGACACTCCACACTCCAGAGGAAAGCACGTCTGAAATCCCTTCCCGTTCTATCATTGCGCGCGGCGATACTCACTCACGTACATGATTTTCCATATGTTTTTGCAGATAACACGATAAACCGCGCGCAATAACGTCTGTGTATGGCCAGCTATTCAGCTTCACTTTGATACGACCATTTTTCGCTGAGATATCGGACTTTGAATGGAAAAGGATCATTTCGTATTTTACCATCAATATCACAGCAACCACAGATTGCACAGAAAATTCAAGGTGGGTTTTAAAAACTTGAATAAATGTTCTACAAGAATTTGCTATTGTTTTTTTTTGAAAAAGAAAAAAAATTTCTTACTCTACATGAATTTGAAAAATTATAAAGGTCTTTTGGTAGCTTTTTGGAAAATCAAACGCTGAATCAAAAATATTATAATCTCTTAAAATGAATTTTAGTCAAAAATTACTAATTTAATAGTTATTAGTGGCTGCTTTTTTACTTGTACCATGGTTAACCATGGAATACCATGGTATGCCAAAATTTAAAAACCAATTCTTATGTAAAATTGTCTCCTGAATCCGAAAATACCGTCAAAAATTATGAAAGTGGAGCAGTTTTTGAGATATAGTCAATTCCATTTTAAATGGTAAATTGACTATATCTCAAAAACTGTTCTACTTTTTTAACTTTTGACGGTATTTTCGGCTTTAGGGGACAATTTTACATAAGAATTTGCTTTTAAATTTTGGGATACCATGGTATTCCATGGTTTACCATGGTACAAATAAAAAAGCAGCCACTAATAACTATTAAATTAGTCATTTTTGACTAATTCATTTTTAGAGAGTAGGTAGTTTTTTTTTAGGACTTTTTAGAGAGTAGGTAGTTTTTTTTTTAGGACCAAATAAAAACAAGCGCTGCCCTTATTGGTCAATTCGGTGATGGTGGCGCGTGCATAGCGCGAGACTGTATTAACATAAACTAAATCTCATTTAGTGGCTAAATTTTAGTCTATAAACTGGACTGAAAACATAAAATATTAGGCAAATGGGACTAATCTTGAAAAAAAACTATAATATAAAAAAAAACATGTCACATATCTAGTCACAGCATAATTATTATGCCGTGGTATAGTTGCTAAAAAGTTATAGCACATAATTAGGGATTTAATTGTATTTCCATGAATGAATACTTGTAAGAAACTTGTAAATGTAATCTTAATACTTAAGAAAGTTAAATTCTTGACGAAATTGCAAATGCTTAAAAAGAGCCATTAATAATTTATTTCTTATTCAAAACTTATTAATTATAAAACCATTACAGTAGCGGGAAAGTTGCGGCAGCCGAAAAACTCCTCAAGAAAATGCAAACTTTTTGAAATCTTATGCGTATAAATTCGAAGGCGGTGTAGTATTGTACCGGCAAAGTGCGAATTTGCGCCGAGGCATCCATACATTAGTCTAATGGAGCGTACAAGACCCGAACGGAAAAACTACGAAACAGCACTCAGCGCGTTTCACGTTTCGACCCTGACGTGAAGCGTCGCCCCTTGCACGTTATTAATTGGACATTTCTGATAATTTATTCTAATTAAACTTGTTCCCGGGAATCCAGAAAACCCTCCGTCCCATAGAATAGTCTTGACAGCGTTGAAAGTCTGGGGCATAAATAACTAAAATCGAATTTTCCTCTATTAGATTAACTCAGCTACGAAAGGGCGTCTGAACAAATCTCAGCGAATTATAAGCTTTCAAACATGCATTTGCACAATTAAGTAATTGATTTACAAGTACACGTACTATCTATTATGACCCTTTAATCTGAACAGTATTTAATTAGTGCTATTTAGAGGGTTCACTAATGCATATTTTACAAAAACTCGTTAAATTTTATAACGAATCTATTTCCTGTACCTAGTTGTTATCAATAAAGTATTTAATAAGATTTTGTCGAGTTAAAATAATCTCTTTCCATTTCAAAACGACCGGTACGCGCAGGTCATGATTTTCTTTTTCTATGAAACTTAAATATGTTGTTTTTTGGTCGAAATAATGGAACACGTATTTGTTTTTTGCGAATAAAATTTTTCTTTTTGATTTTTGGAGATTTATTTTTTGCGGTAAAAATCGATTTTTTCCGTTGACCGAAAAAGCTTTTTTTTTTAATGCGTATAACTTGTTCAACAATTTACCGATTTTGACAATTAAACTTGCAAAATGCTTAGTAGTTAGTACTTATTACCACTCACGGTGCTGTTCTGAGAGGTGATTTTTGGACTTTCTGTGAAACCAATTTTTTTTTATATTCTTGTTAATTAGGTCATAACTAAAATTTTAAGAGCAAAATAAAAAAAATTTGACTGTTTGAATTGTTTTAATTGGCTGTTTATTAAAAATATATTTTAATTGGATAATTGAAAGAGTGCATAATATATTATGCACTCTTTCAATTATCCAATTAAAACTAGCGATTTAATTTAAATATTTAATATTTGCATAACTAAAAAAATGGTTTTTACATTTTTTTTTATATATTTTACTGTTTTGTTGCAATAAACGTTCAAACTTTTAATCTAACCTTTGACGTATACATTTATGTTCCCTTAATTAATATATCCTTAAAGGTTGCCATGAAACTTAGATCTATTAAAAATTTATTTGATGTTTGAATTGTCATTTTCAGTATACGTATTCTATAATTTTTGTTTAGTTTTTTTAAGTGTTTTTTATAAACAAAAATGAAAAATTGTAGTAAAAGTTACGAAGAAATTCATGAAATTTAACTAAGGACCGGTTTATTCATCTTTAGTAAAGTTTATCGGGCCGATAACTTTCATGTCTTGGCAATATCTAGTATCCAAAGAAATTATTCGTCAAATAAATCAAAAATGAATAAATCGGCCCTAAATAAAATGTGGCACCCTTAGAATTATTGTTTAATAAATGTATACTATACATTTAACCTTAAATTAAAATTTTAAACGTGTATTACAACAAAGCAGTAAAAGATATAAAAAATGTATAGACCTTTTTTAGGAAATTAACTAATCTTTAATCTGATTTAAAAAGTTATGATAATATTTAAATAAAATCGCAAGTTTTAATTGGAGAATTGAAAGTGGGCATACATATTTTTAATAAACATCCAATTAAAACAAAATTAACCGTCAATTTTTTTTTATTTTGCTCTTAAAATTTTAGTTATGACCTAATTAACAAGAATATAAAAAAAAATTAGGTTTCACAGAAAGTCCTAAAATCACCTTTCAGAACAGCACCGTGCACTTTTTATTAAAAGTAACAAAAATTTTAAATTCATTGTGATAATTTTTTTATATGATAAAAAAGTACAAAATTTTTTAAAAATTTAATTTTTAATTTTTTTTGTATCAAAAAGTAGACAGTTCAAACTGCATTTTGGCTAAGGGACTGTTAGCCAAAACTTTTCCTTAAGAAGATATGATTTTTTTTTCAAATTCTATTTTTTGTTAAAATAATTACAACCCAGGTTTTCTACAAAAAATTATATTAAAATTTTACAAAATAAAATTAACAAACTACAAACTCATGTTAATAAATCTGATTTTTATAACAGTGTACTTTGTATAACAAGCCGGCTCCAGAAAATTCTCGTAATATTTGATCATTCTCCTTTCCCTGCTAGTTATTTTTTGGTTAAAATAGCTGCATTTCTATATTTAAATAAAAAATATTACTACCAATCGATATTTACCGAATATTTCACAAAACGGATACGGAGTTTGCAGTTGTAAAAGTGCAAGTGCAAGTGCAAAATGCATAATTTAGAGAAGCAGAATTTGAAAAGCAACCACATAAAGTGCAGGTTTAATTTAATGGAAGAATAGGGACCCTTGCGTCGATAAATTTAGAAAAATATAAAATAAATCCAGCTTCATATATTCGAAACTTTTTCAAAACATTTATTTAAAACTAATACCGCGTAGTACATAACTCAAGACAGTCAAAATAAGCTGCCATGCATAATACATTTTTCATTTACCCCCCACGAGAATGAGGGTGCAAAAATGGTCGCTAAAATAAAATAAATAGATATAGTAGCAGTGAGACACGAAGACTTAACTGACGAATCGAGTCTGACGAGTTATGGGGAACGACATTTACATGTAAATTTCCCTTTTTAAAGTTGGCAACTATCGATATTTTACCCAAAGAAAAGGAGGCATTTTAAAGTATGCTGCTATTTAACCTTTTTTAAGGATTTGCGATGTTTTGCATACTTTTTAATTTAAAATAAAATTAATTCAAATTAATTTGGGTTCCCTGTCTTCATACAAAAAGGTTGTTTTATTATTTTATTATGTAAAGGACCTTTTAATTATACAAAAGTACCTAATTCTTAAACATTTATAAGAATATAATAAATATTTTTTTAATTAATTTAAAATTAGTTTTTCTTACTTCCAACTTTAAAACGCCCATTATCGTACATGTTCTCATGACAATAAGTGACCTTTTAAATACACATTGACAAATTGTGGCTTTATGGCGTTTTAGTCACGGGCTAAAGTTAGTATTAATTTAGTACACAGTTGTCAAATATCATACAATCGTTAAAATAAAGTGCCTTTCTTCTAAAATAAAACTAAATGTTAAAATTATTTTATTATTTCAATAAAAAAATACAAAAGTATTGAATAGTTTCCCAACGCCAATATTTGAGAAGTTTATATGAACATTGTACTATATCAAAAAATGAATTATTCAAAAATGAAGTAAAAAAAGTCCACTTTCATAATTTTTGACGGTATTTTCGGACAATTTTACATAGGAATTGGCTGTTAAATTTTGAGATACCATGATATTCCATGGTTAACCATGGTACAAATGAAAAAGCAGCCACTAATAACTATTAAATTAGTAATTTTTGACTAATATAATTTTAGAGAGCTGACCATTTAATTTCGCCGGCAGTAAACTATAATTTAAATTCGGACTCCACTGTATACAGTATAATATATATACACTTTATAAAGTGCTCATAAAACATTTTCTTCACTTTCACTGTAAAAAATGTTGTTAATCCATTTTCAAGGAATACATTTCGATTTATAACCTTTATAATCTGTGTTTATAACACATAAAAATTTGACATTTGACGGTAACACAAATTCCCCTATTGTTGATTGATGGCGCTCTTTACAAATATTTGATTTAAATTATCCTAAGATATTTAAGATAGTATTTGTCGTAGAAAAAGTATAGTATGCACCTTGTTTATAAACTTTTCTAGACAGTCATTAATTTAACATGCTTGCAATTAATAATTAACTATTTCTAAAAATATGAAATCATGTTTTACTAAAACTCAAGGAAAAGTTACATTCTATTAATAACGACAATTGAATTATTTTTTCGCCAAATTTAAAAAAAAAATATTTACCACATAAAAAATTTCACCTCTGGTTAAAAAGGGGCATGTTTTAAATTCATAGATATTTAAAATGCGGTTTTATAAGGTTATGTCGGAAACCAATCGTAAAAGGTTTAGATATGGTTTTAGCAGCTTAAAATACATGGATATACAATATTGCATACATATGTATATTATACATGTTAGGGTTGGTTGAAAATAAAATGTTTGTTTTTTTTTCTTAGCATGGGGGTAGAATTTGTACCTTATAAAAAAAATAAAAAAAAATTTACCACTCGTTTTTTAAATAAATATTTAATAAAATGGGGTAGTTCCAACGGGAAATTCTTTTTTTCGTTCAAGAATCTGTAGGGTGTCCCCTTAAAAGCCAATTGGAAGTCAAAAGTTGAAAAAGTTTTTTTCCCATTGTTTTTGTAATTTAAGTAAAAAATTTTAAAATGAAATGCACTTTATTTTGTATTAGAATGAAAGTTGAGTGAAAAAAATCACATTCTACAATTTTTACATGTTTTCCACGATTTTGGACCAAAAAAGAATTTCCCGTTGGAACTACCCCATTTGATTAAATATTTAAACGAGTGGGCCACCTCAAGATGTTGAGTAAACATTTTTTTTTCTTTTGAAAAATTTTCTTTTTTTATAAGGTACACATTCTACCCCCATGCTAAGAAAAAAAAACAAACATTTTGTTTTCAACCCACCCGAAAACATGTGTCATATTAAAAGCTCTTGTGATCTGAACAAATTATTGCAATTGACCTAAAATCCACAGGTGTAACATGTTAATCAAACAACTAAACGAAAAAACATAAATAGCTAAATAGCGAAGGCCACAACAATTTGTAACTAATCACCCTGTATTGAAAACTATGTTTAGTTAACCCTAGTTATGGGTATCTTCGTACTAGAAAAATGTGCACTATAAATTTTCGATGAAAAAAGTGGGGTTGTTATTTAAGATAAATGTACATAATGTGGTGGGGGTAAAAAATTTAAAATAACAATTTTAAGATTTAGAGAAAAAACTAAAGTTTACGTGTCTGAGTTTTTTATAAAAATCTTTTCTCACTGTATAACCGAGAAGGAAATACTAAAATGGGTCGTGTTATTGAAAAAAGGTCAACTCAACAATTCTCTATTGGTATAAAAAGGATTCTTAAAATTTTTACTGCTATCCTCGTATTAAAGCCACTTATGTGAGTCTGAAATGCACTAAAAGCATAAAACTGAACAATACTTTTTGTCGTAAAGCACAATAAACCTAGCCTGCTTAAAGCTCGTCGTTCCATATCACATTTCTTGCTCTGGCTCTTATGAAAATTCATGTTCACTTTTCACTATGAACTGAATAAGTTGGAAGTCTAAAATTTAAAGAATGTGTTAAACAAGCGTGATAAATTGCAAAAACAAATACGCTTGCACTTTAACGGAAGAGGCAACAACTCATAGCGTCACGTACATACACCACGGCTTCTGCTTTATTTAATATCTTTATTTGCCGTATTCTTACATATAAAATAATTTATTTGGCACGAATAATTCTTTATTTGACTTTATATTAAATTTAAAAATGTATGTGATAAAATTTATTTACTTATATTGCTTTCCTACAAAATTCTTGCTGAAATTTGAGGGGTTATTAAAATATAAATCAAACGATATTTTTCATACTTAAAACTCTTTGATTACGAGTTCACTGTATTTATCACGGTACTGTTTTTTGTATTAATAATGTTAACGAGTTTTAAATGAATTTTCAAAACCAATTACCATACGTTGATTGCTTTTCTGTTTACTTTTTTAATTTTCTTGATTTTTTTTTAAATTGTCTATAAAATTAGTGTTTTATTTAAAAATCTTTTAAATATAATTAAATGTATTTTAGTTTTTTTCGTATTAAATTATTAAATTCTTTACACAACTCTGCTTTTCGTTAACAGTGTTGAGTTAATTACGTAGTTAATTAGAAGTTGCATTTATATTATTTATTCTATATAATTGCTCTTAACTATTTTTTACGGCTCGCAGCAGGCTGCTACTTTTGCTCGATGACTCAAATTTACATGTTTAATGTTTATGTTTATATTAGGCAAACTGGTTGTTTATTTTAGTTTCTTTCGGTAAGTTTTAAACTTTTTAATTTTGATGGAGCAGGCCTCTTAAGTTTATGCATATTTATATTTTGAGACGTTCTTACCTAATGATTGCAATCATTAGGTAAGAACCATGGTTTATTTATACTGTTACGCAGTTTTTAGTAATAATGATTGATTATTGTAAGGTTTTTGTGGCGAATTTGCGTGTTAGGTCATGCGATTAATAAGTAATTCTCATATTTTTGCAGATGATGGCCCTTTCCACTCTTGGTTAGACTCGTTTGTTCTTTACATAAGGTGATTTATATTGGCCTGCAGGCCAATAACCACATGTGGTTAGATCTCCAGGTATGCTGTCACTTATCAATTAATTACTTCCGTGTCCGTATGGTCTCTATTCAGTGAATAGTATTCACTATATTCACTTGTTAAGGGTTGCTTTTTAATGCACTAATTTAATGTTTCTATTAAAAATAGACAATTTTATTGTCCATGTAGTAAATCTTTGCACTAATTTCGAACAGTATTTTCCTTAAACTACATTTTATGAGTGATTTTTATTTACGTCTGCCCGTCTGCATCGGTACTGTTATTGCATTATTTTAAGCATTTTTGGATAATTAAATTCTTAAGGTATATAATTGCACAGCTATTTATTTATCAATAATATTGTAGTGAGTACCGCTCTGGATCTCGGAATTATGACTCATCGCCGATGAGTCTTCGCCGGTGAGTCAGCGCTCGAATAATCTAGAGCGGTGGAACTCTCTGGAATATTCGGGAATGCACGTAGGCACTGAATATATAAGGAACGGCGCAGCATGGAGCAGTCAGTCAAGCTTTGGTACTCGCGACGAAATAAAATAAATATACTTGCAAATAAATAGACTCCTGTACAATAGTTATATATAAATAATAAGTAGTTAAGTGTTTAGTTAGTTTTTATAGTTTCTTGGTGTTTTAAGTGTAATTATGTAATAAAATAAATAGTTTAGTTCGTTAATAAACCAGTGCGTGTTTTAATTCACACTACGAACAGTAAAAAACGTTACAATATGAAGGGATCTATTACATTTGGCATAACCATTGATATAAACATAGTATCCAAAGTTTTTATGTTTCAATATGTAGTATAAGACGAATCATATATGATTTAAGATCTTTTGTGTTTTAACCCTTTATCCTCTTGATAATATGCTTGGTAATATTGCTATTGCTTTCTATTTTTTATATGAAAATGTGTAGTAGATCATGTACAAAAGAATAAACCTAACTAGACTTAATGGAAGCATATTTATTTTGGAAGAACTAACCAAACCCACAGATATTATTCCGAGAAATAATAACCTTTGTCCGGATACGTATTTCTCGCCATCCATCTCGAATTCTGAAGTAATTGTCGGCCTCCAATTGAAGAATGATGTCGAGGTGTTGTTTCGACCCCGGACCGTCCTAACTAGTCACGGGGGCGCAGTTAAAGTGGCCCTTTGCGTGCCTCCGGAGGGGCCAGAACGGCCGTAAGTTGTAAATGAAGGCGCCTAAGTGATACTGGAAGAACAAGCGCTCCAAGACTTTTGTCTTTAATAATAACGTTGCATTGCCGCAACAGATGACTCAAACGATAATTACGAGAACGTGCAGACGTAAAGAGAGTTGTTTTCTTTGGATACGGCTTTGTGCGAGAATATAAAATATAATTGCGTTTGTTATACATTAGGGACATATGTATACCTACAGAAGTTATTGATTGAAGATTCTCTATTTAGAATCGACTAGAAACTGGTATATGGGCGAATTTTCGTTAAATGTACATTTTGTATATATATTTTGTCCAGGCAGGTCAATTTGATCGATTTTTTTTCCCTTTGTGATAGAACAGTGTAATATAGATAGAACAGTGTAATATACTGCAAAATTCTATAAGTTTATAAATATCAAAAATAAACTTTAAAGAAATAAAACTTATAGGGTTAATCTGAAATAGGGAAGGAACACAAGGAAGAAATTAAACATTGTCCTCCTCCTAACGCATCTTCCTGAACGTTTTATGACACATTGCTTTTGACTTTTTCAAACGTTATTTTTCAGAAATACTGTTAAATGTAAATATCTTTCGGCATTTGTTTGGAATTTCTACTATGCTACAAGAGTTTTATGTAGCGTTTTGTAAAAGACACCAAAAGTGTACGCAAAAAAATCTTACCTTTAAAATATTTATAACAAAATTCACACACTTTACACGTGCTTACTTGTTGTTGCCGAACTATAAAACATGTATTCCCTCTAGAAATAACACGATAGTATCTCTATCTCGTGTCTCTATTTCGAAGCAGGGCATAGAAGACGACGTTAGGAAGAAGACAAGATTTTTGAATGTCAACTTTAATATTTTTTTCTGTTTAAACTACTTTGTAGAAAACTATTTTATTTTTATATACGAATAAACGAACTTTCCATTGTTCAAAAATAATTTATTTTTTCAGAAGAAACCTGCAAAGAAGAAGAATATAATAATTTAAGGGGTTATATACAGTTAGAAGGCCGAAAAAAAGTGAATTTTTCAGAAGTTTTTCTGAGAAAACTTTTAAATTTATTGATCCAAAAATTTATACACATATTATGGTATCTTTTAACTATATTTTAAGACTTAGTACTAGTAAAAATATTTATTTGGAAAAGAGCTACAGCTGATCTCCGGATGCTCCTCTCAAAAAAGACGTTTTGCGGTGACCACTATAACTCTGAACTGGATCATCTGAATTTAAAAAACCAAACAGATTTCGTTAAAGTAATGTTTAATCTAGTAATTAATCGAAGGAATAAGCAAAATAAAATTTTTTGACAAAATGGCGGTTTCTCAAAAAAAAAAATCGATTTTTCACCGAAATTTCGGCCTTAAATTGTTTATAAAAACAAAAATATTTATCGGAGAGAAAAAATCTTCGATTAATTACTAAAAAATATATTTAAGAAGCTCGTGTTAAAATTTGAGACTAATCGGTTTAGCCGTTTTCGAGTAATGTTGGTCACCGACTTTGAAAACACCATTCAGAGAAAAACGCGTTTAAAGTTTGGAATGCAGTTTACATGGAATACAATTTTTTATTTTTTAAATTACATGGAGTCGTCTATTACAGACCAATATAATACACCCTGTTCACACTGTTGATTTACACATCTAAATACATTAGAAGGGAGCATTTACAAGGCAGGTGCATAAAAGGGTAGTCGCTGCCTCTCCGGCCTTGTACTTCCAAGCACTCTGAAACGCCTTTTCAAATTTGTGTGTAACTTTGAAAATATTCACCGGAACGATATGAAATTTTCTGTGTGTATTCTTAAATATATGTACATTAAGAAAATAAAATAAAAAAAAATTCGGTGTTTTGAAAATTCTAACTGTATGTAACCCCTTAAATTAAAAAAATCGCCTCTGGGGACAGTTAGGTTACAGGACATTTCCCCTAGTTTTTCTGCCATATATAGAAACATAAAGTAATTACAAAAAAAATACGATGGGTCCTAACAGGAAGGGGGTATTTAAATATAATAAATACAAAACTTATCAACAAAGGTCAAAAATAAAAATAAAATTAGCTGGGAACAGCAAATGTAAATTTAACGAAAATTTGCCCATATGTAATAGTGTGCTAATAGTAAAATAAATAGGTACCGTTTTATAAAACAATGAGTACTAAAAAAAAGAGTTGAAATTTTAATGATAGTTGGGTATGGTGACCGAAAAAGGACACAGCAAGAAGTATGTGCATTATTTAATGCCATGGCATTAAATAATGCACGTATCCGTAAAAGGAGCCTCTGACACAATCAAAGCAAAATTCTAAAAAAAAAAGTGTGAAAAATAAGACTAGAAGCGGTCGACCAAAATCTGCCACTCCTGGAGATGTTGCCCTGAATGTGCTATTGCAAGTCCGTTTTTTATTGAGGGTACTCTAACTGCAGAACAATGTTTTAACCTCCTCCAGACAGATATCGTTCCAGTAATAAGGGCATTATACCCTGGGGAAAATAATGAAGTAGCCGACACCATTTGGTTCCAGCAAGACGGTGCACCACCACATTTTGGTTTTGCATTAAGGAGATATATCCCAGGTATTTCCGAACAGGTGGATTGGTAGACGAGGGCCAATAGAGTGGTCTGCTAGGTCTCCAGATCTAAAAGCATTGAACTTTTTTTAAAGGGTCATTTGAAGTCAGTAGTGTACAAAAATAGGCCGGGCAGATTTCCCGATACGAGAAAGTCATAGTATCTGCAATTTTCATTATAAAAAAGAATATTTTCTATCAGAGTGACCATCAATCAATTGTTGTACGTGTTTTAGTTTATATGGATGCATTTTTTTTGGATTTTACACATCTTAAAATGTGCAACCTAACGCGTAGAAGTTAAAGAAGTTAATGAATCTTCTTGAGAAGCTTATAAAATATAAAATTACACATTTTTATCAATACAATGAGGCCTGCGTTATAATTTAACGTATCCATATTCACGAAATTGTGCATGTATTTTAGACACAGTTGCCTGAGAAAGTGGGTGTTTTTTATTATAAAGTTTGCAACTTGCTCTTGTGTTGGTATTACAGCACTAAGAATAAATTATTGCAATTTTATTAAGAGCACTTGAACCAAAGAAAATACTTTAACAAGTAAAGCGTGAAAAGTTTCACTAATAATAAAAATTTTAACAATGCAAAAAAATGTTAACAATGCAAATGGGTCGAACACAAAAACAGCATTGACAAAAATACACAGGTGCTATGTAACATGTAACAAAGCAAAAAAACATGAATAGCTACATAGCGAAAGCCACAACACATAAAACTAAAGCATATATAGGATAACAATAACAAATGCATACTTTTAATTTGTAAAAAATGATCCTGTATTGAAAACTATGCACTAACAATTTTCAATAAAAAAGTGTTGTTATTTACACTGTTTTAAAAATGAGATTTTTTAACATGAGTTTGTAGTTTGTTAATTTTATTTTGTAAAATGTAAAACATATTTTTTGTGAAAAACCAGGGTTTGTAATTATTTTAACAAGGGAAAATATTTTACTGAACATTTTTTCAACGGTAATATGTAATTTTGTAAGCATTTTGTTAATTTCAAGGGTTACAGATTAATTTGTTAATGTTTAACAAATTTTTTCGTTAAAAAAGTACACGTGATTTCAGACAGTCAATTAAAACATTTCGCACTGATTATACGCATCAACAAGTTCAACTAACTTCAGCGTCTGCAACCTATGTTTCTGCTTACTTTATTTTAATTCGTAACTTATTTGCAACAACTGTCTAGAGTGTTTATAATATATTACCAGAAATCTGTTATTATTGTGATTTGGATTTCTTATAAGGGTGAATATCATGAAATGTTCCCCGATGGTGTTACCCCGTGATATTTAATAAAACTAAATGAATGGACTCATATCCTTAAGAATTTAAAAATGTATTGTCCCTATTTGAACTTATTTTTTGTAATACTGGGTTTTACAAAATAAACAATTTTTGATAGAACATTTTTTTTTATTGAAAACGAAAATTTTACACAAAACATCAGATTTTGTTCTAACAGCATACAAAATTCTTTAAAACTAAAAGTTTTTAGTTCTAAAGAATTACAAAACTTTAGGGTTCTAAGAAGTATCCCTTAAATAAGAACATACCTACGTATTCTTTTTTTTTGAAATTTCACCGCACAACCAAGTGATTATTACTTGCATACAAAACTGAAACAGCAAACATTATATTGTTCTAACAGATCAAAATTCTCTTCTCTCTTTGGTTGGTCTATTAGGATATTATAATTTTAAACCGTTTTTAAATAAGTGCGATAGAAAAATTTAATAATGCTTTTTTTTAGTTTGTGTATTAAATTAAACAGGCATTTTTATATTCATAGAACAGACATTTTATGTACTATTTTTCAATAAAAAAAGCCGATTTCGCGCCAAAAGTGCTGTTAGAACATTATAATACTCAACCCACGATATATTGTACCAAATTTCTTTAAAAGTTGATGATTTCAAAAAGGTTTGTTTTAAATAAAAACTAAAGTTTATGTGTCCTAGCGTTTTCAATAAAAATCTTTTTCTTTGGATTGAAGAATTATTAAAGCTGATAAAATGACAATGTCAGTTTTAACACAGCCGCTCAAATCCATATACCCACTAAGTGGAATATGGAAGATTTGGTTCAAGCATTTGCAAAAGTGTATCTTGAAGGCGAATAGTTTATTCTAATAAATCACTTGTTTTTTACAGTTTAAAACTAAATGTGCCCTAGAATTATACACAGATTTTAAATCAAAACTGAATAAATAAATAACTAAAAATAATTAACGTTGAAATGTACCCCATTAACACCACAAACTTATAAACTCATTACCCTTACTAGAGATTGGTCTTGCATATTTCTCGGCAGCTTTTGCAGTTAACCTGAAATTCGTTAAGGTGCAACTTTATTATCGTAATGTTGTTATTCGCATCGAAGAGCGAAACTTGTAATTGCTGCATCGCGACGCAGAGCCTGAACAATTTTGTTTCATTAAACCAACAGAGAAATTAAACGTCGCTACTTGTTATGTGCAAACATGGTGATGGGCAAATAATCACAATGAAATTGAAGCGGAAAATTTCCTCCCGAAAGGCTCTGATGAGGAAAAATATTGCGACAGAATTTTGAAAAAAATACTTCTGCATATTTCGTTTTTTTACAGTTTTTTCTATAAAAAATGTTTTATCATGCTACATCGTGTAATAAACATATAAGTAAATACATCTAATTTGTATCTAATCCGTAAAAAATAGTACGATAACATGTAATAATTATTATTATTACGTAGATATAAAAACTAGTATGTTTTTTAAAGTTTCACGTGATTTATTTATTTTTGACAATTGTTTCGTCACACAGTGACTTCTTCAGAATGCATTTGAACTTTTTATTAAGTGAGTTTATATAACACAATGTTTTATGATACAAAATGTTGGATCTACCTGAACAATATTTGCTTAATACACTGTTCAAAATTTCATGACCATTTTCACACCAAATGAATACCATACATGGTCTATATCGATACAAACCAAAATGGTGTTAAATATGGTTCGTTGGTCCTGTGTAAATTCAAATACTAAAATAGTGTTAATTTAACTTTCACACAGTATTAAAATAAATTTTACCTGGTGTAAATTGAACTCCTTTTCAGTGTTAAATATTATGTGTTTGTGGTCAAATTAAATCATACTACACAGAAAAAGAAAAAAAAAGGAAACAGGAAGTTCCTTGACGCATTACTAGTATATTACCAGTGGTATTATTCCAGAAAACGGAACCTTCAACTCGCTAGAGATAATGTTTTTAGTGCGTTCCACTAACTTAAAACACTTTTCCACTGTTTCCACCTATTTAAGCTCTCTTTAGTATCGAACAACTTGTAGTGTCACACAAAAGCAAAGGACTACCTGAGCTTATATACTCTTCATGTAAGTCAACAGTGGCGAGATTTAAGAACATAACGTGATCCACACCGCCTTTGCCGCGATCTGTACACAATATGCAACCGGGAATGCACGGCAAATTGTTTTAATCGTTTTAACAGAGTGCTTTAGGTTGAAGTAACTCTTATTTTACAAACAACATATTTAGTAAAGTGAACCATACAGCGGGTTGTTAGATAAACACCGTTTTGGTGTTTGCTGTATATAACATTTTTAACCATAATTCATGGTGTTATATTAACACCACTTGGTGTTGGATTTTGACACCATTTTAAGATTACTCTTTACACCACAGATATTTTAAACAGTGTAAATTGAAAGAGAGTAATGATGGAAAAACCTAATTTATTGTACTACAATATATTCTTATTGTGTGAATAATTAAAATAAATGTAATAACGGTGAATTATTGGTAACTATTTGATCATTCAATACAATATCAGTCCTTTACAATTTCTTAATTTCCAGTGACTCCAACAAATTTAATGTTATGCCTTTATTTTTTATATGTAGAATTTTAAAATTGTTATTAAAAGTATGGTTTTCTTGAATTAAGTGGTTGGCGTAAGCTGAATCGATTTTTTTATTATTAAACGATCTCCTATGTTCGTTGATTTTAGTTTTAAAATTCCGACTTGTTTGTCCTATATAGGTTTTGGGGCAATATAAGATTGTGATCCAGTCATATTAAATTAATTTGTATTATATTTGGAGTGAGTAGCAACGGTGATTGTGCGATAACGACATTTAATTTATACCACTGTCCGTGGTGTCCTGAAATAAAAGCCCATTTTGAATTACTTTCCTGTAAATGTATTATTATTATTTTATCAAGCAAATATTTTGGACTTTTGTATTTGAAAATTTTATAATAAAAACAACGCATTTAAAGAATTCTCCTATTATTCATAGACAACCACCCAGATTCATAAAGTTTATAACTTATTTGATATTTTCTTCTTACACTAAAGTCTTTTATTAATACCATTAAGATTAGACCCATACACCACGTCACAGTGATTGCTATGACACCAAAGATTCAGATAAAGATTGTTTGTTTTTTTTTATTCAAATAGTGTCTGTGTAGATAGATCATTGGCTGACTACCATAACTTCTTTTAAGTATATATTCTACATAAAGATTGAATCTTAGTTTGCTGTCTAGTATAATCCAAGATTTTTTGCATTGTCTACAAACTTAAGAGTCATGTCTCCTAATTTGATTTTTATGTTAGATGTTAAGGTAGATTTAATGGTATTATTGGCAAATTCCAATCAATATAAATATGTAAATTTATGTATTTATTTAAAAAATTATTACTTTTTTTTTGTTCTGGTAATATAAATTTATTTAAAAAAAATTATTTGAGAAATTTACTACGATTAATTTCCTAACTTTGAAAGTGTTAGGATGTATACTAAAATAACAAATTTAATGTCTGCCCCGTATTGGCCGCAGGGGTAACATCATAGGATTATAGAGGGTAGTATTCTCCAAAGACTTCCCCCCTATTAAAGGTATACCGCTAAGACATTAATTACTGTTTGTATTTGGCGAGTAAAATAAATATTAATTTTAATTTTACTTTCAAAAAAATTACATCACAGCACTATCTTTGACATGAAATATAAATCCGCTGGAGTGAAGTTACCGACATACTTAACATGACATTGCAATTTGAAAGACTCAACAAGCTTGAAGGATGCATCTGATATCTTGGACGGAATTTGGGATTTAAAATGTGCAGTAACAGCGAACAGTCAAAGACAAGAGACAGTGTTATCGGTTAAATGCAGGGCATTGGCTTTGAGCAGATGTGCCTTAGGTAATTACACTGCTAGCCGTATCAAAGAACCCCTTGAATTACATGCGAATAAGTGTTCCCGCACAAAGTCTAAAAGAACGACACATGTACTATACTTTTGTTTTTGGTTGTGCTGATATGCTCTTTTAGTCAATATTTAACTATTACTATTCTTTTTATTATTAACTGGAAAATACTTAGATTCTGAGCACATTATTTTAATTTTTTGTTTAAAGAAGTGTTAAGTACACTTTAGATAGTATAAATATATTTTGACAGGTTAAAAAAACCTGGATCTTTTTTAATATACTAAAATATTTGAAAAAAAATATTAAAATACCTACTCTATTGACTGATGACATCAAGTTGTCCAACTTTTGTAGAATCACCCATATATAGGTATTTTAATATTCTTTGTAAATATTTTACTATATTACAAAAGATCCAGGTACCTTGGCGTGTCACAACTCCTGAATCAAATATTTGAGTGATTTTATTTTAAAATATATTCAATTTATCTTAAATTTTTCAATTTCAATACAAACTATAAAACATTAAATAATGTATTTTTCATATTTTATCATAGATTCGAATAATAGCAATTTTAAAAAAATTGATAATCTTTGTACTCACTTTTACCCGTCAGTTCTGTGTCCAATGTTAAAATTTTAAATTCCTGCGAAATATTGAAGTTTAAACGTCAAGTCCTCGTTTTAACTCAAGTTTTGGTAAACAATTACCTACAGAGCCCGCCCTTTGGACGACAGTCATTTTGAAAACAATGCTAGCGGCGAAGTTGTGGTGAATGCACGTATAGTTCCAGTCAAAATTTCAGTACTGCGGTGAGTAGTTATTTTCTTACGTATATATATTTCATTGTAATTTATATAAGGCTATATGTGATTTGTTGATAAGTAGTATCCACTAGTAAAAAATATCAGTAAAATACTTAATTCCGAATTATAATATCAAATGTGTATCCCATTCATCAATACCGTGTCGTCAGTTCCATGTTCAATGTTTTGGTTATCTTTTTTTCGCAAACTTCAATTTAAATTCTGCTTGCGCAGAACTTTATTTAATGTCATTATAAACTCATATAAATTTGGTGTGGGTCCCATATCTAATAATTGAGATATCGGTATGCCCAAAATCCACCAGCCGCCACTGATGTGTGGTATTATTTGATTTTAAGATATTTAATGTATAATATGCTCAAAGTTGCAATAAATCTTATATTTCCAATAAAATATGTATTTAATTAGTACCCTGGTATACTCGTCACTTCCTTTGCATTCAAATTTAGAAAACACAGATATTTCAGAAACTGTTTTAAAAAGTGACTGGCCCGGTCTGGAACAGTATATTTATTATATTATCTATGTTCTCATAATAAAATACTGTTTAATTTTCTCCGAAAACTATATAAACAAAATTAGATCAAAAGTTGCCCAACTTTTGTAGAATCACCCATATATATGTATATAGGTTTAGACAGTATAAATAGGAGTTATTAGACAGTAATTTTAACAGTTCCAAAACGGTTCCAATACGGTTTTGACATGTTGACTTAATTTTAAGATTATGAAGTAAATATTGATATAGAATTTTTTTTTAAACGCATCACCGCGATTTTATAAATTCCGACTTTCCTAAAAAGCAATAATTATATCAGTGGGACTTCATAGTCAGCTGAAGTAATAAAAAGCATCGCGTGATATTTGAATGAAAATCACGATTGTTATCTGAGTTACAATGGCGAATGAGTAGAATGGTATTGTATGTAAGATGTGGTCGGTTATTTTTATAAAAAATCATTAACCACCTCGAATAAGAATACAATAAGCAAGCACAAATGAAAAGGTAATGAAAAACTCGTAAAGGAAATAAAACATGTTGTGTATTAAAAATTGTATCTATTTTAGGAACATAATATTAAGCTTTATTTCTGGAGATCAAATATTCTATAAACATCACTTTTACAAACTAAATCTCCAAAACGTGAACAATTCTCTGGTTGTAAGTTAACATTTGTCTTCGTCACGAGTTTACCAAATTTATATTTGTCTTTCTCAATTCCTTATTCACAATACAAAATAAGAACACGAATAAACCAAACTACAAACAATATAACTTGCTTAAATCCTTTATTCTCCATGTGGAATACAAAACGGGGTTTCTATTTGAAAAATGACTGGGTAAATTTTGCGTTTAATACAATCATAAAACGCTTTTTAGTGCTTTATTTTGATGGGAGCGTATAGCAATTAAACCAGTGTTAAATAGACGTAACCATAACTAATATAAACCAAAAATTAGCATAAACCACCATAGTGTGCATGTAAAGAGTCAAATAAATTTAATGGCACTAAACTGCAGCGCAATTAACAGTGCGGTGGTAGATTAACATTGCAATAAGCCGAGACAGTAACATTAAACGTTCCTGTAATAAAGAAACTAAATCCAAAATTACAAACTTCATAAAACCGCGAATAGCGAGCGGGTGCACACTGTATTGGAAAGTTGAAATAAATTGCGAAATTTCGGAGCCTTTGGATATTTTCCAGTTCGACACTCAAGGGAATTAGTTTTTGCTAGTTTTACCAGAGATCATAAACGTGTCTGATAACTAGACCTTTGAAAAGTAAACAAGAAACAACTTTGAACATCTTCCAGAATAAACTAAAATTAAATTAAAACTATGCACTACACATTTTACTTGCTTGCAAAAATTTATCAGCATCAATTAAATTATTAGTTTTGGACAAAAGTTTTTAATTAATCAAAGCATCGTTGATTAAAGTTCCGGCTTACACAGGAATTTTAGGCCAGCAAAGCAAAATTTATAGGTATATAACCGCAGGCCACGTCCATTGTAAGATTAATTAATACATATTGTACATCTTAACTAAGTTTATTGATAAATTGATTGTGTGGTGGTTAGGGAAGGTTTTGCCTATTAATTTGCTAGATAACCAGGAATATGCATTGCAAGCCCACTTGCCCCGATGTTATTTCTACTATATGGTCCTCGGATATTAAGTTATTACATAACAAGAAGGGTATGAATGAACCTTAATTGAAAAGATTTTTTAGATGTGTCCTTTGTATTGGAAACAGGATCATGGACCCTTTAACTAATAATTTAGGGACCATTTTTGTTCATAACTGAATGAAAAAAAACATACCTACACAGAAAAAACGCTTTGATATAGTCAATATCAATGCTATTTCTTTAATAAAAGTTAATGTTTATTCAATCAAATACATGTATGTTTAGAGCAATTGAGGGTAAGGGCTTGATGTTACTACGAATATTATATTTAGCCAATAACAAAATATTATCAAGTTAAAATTACTTGTTATAGTGTGAATGGCTCTTATTTAAACCTAATGGAAATGTGTACTTCCTTGAAAATGTTAGAAATGATTGTATTCAAAGTTTATCTGATCAAGGTATAATTAACAATATTTAATTAAATTGATTTATAATAAAAGTTATAATGCTTTAACCAAAAATTAAAAACAAATAAAATAAGAATAGTCTTTGTTTATTTTAATGTTTATGATTTTTATTCCAATGAAAACTAAGGTAAAGTAAGTTGTTACTGTCTTACAGTGAATACCAATGTTTTCACTATCTTGAAAAATCCTTGTTATTTTCTCAACTATCATTCCCATTTTTTCAATGCGGCCTATATTTAATTTACTGGTTTATAAAATTCAGACAAACGCGCACTCAGAGAAATATCATGTCATGAAAAGCATATGAAATGATATTAATTTAAATAATCGGGTAAATTTGATTCAAATAGAAAAAAATGTAGTTTTATATTCATTTACCAACAGTTTTATAATGTTTTTAAACACTTTTAAAGTGTACTCTTTTTAAAATATATATACAAAAAGAAATCTATTTATTTCATTGCCTTTCTCAACGTTATTTTAAAAATATATGTATTATACAATTGTTATACACCTTTTAATTTAATGAGAAACGCCAATGACGCCAAAACATATTTGAATCCCTTTGAATTATTAGGGATTCAAATATGTTTTGGCGTCATTGGTGTTTCCCATTAAATTAATAGGTGCATAACAATTCTATAATACATATCTTTTTGAAACAACTTTGAGAAAGGCAATGAAATAAATGGATTTCTTTTTGTATATATATTTTAAAGAGGGTACACTTTAAAAGTGTTTCAAAACATTGTAAAACTGTTGGTAAATGAATGTAAAACTAAATTTTTTTCTATTTGAATCAAATTTACCCGATTATTTAAATTAATATAATTTCATATGCTTTTCATAACTTGATATTTCTCTGAGTGCGCCAGGGCATCCCCTGCCACACCACACATCGGCAACCTGCAATCGCGTACGTGCGTATAGTTAAATGTGTCCAACTAATTAATAGGTATTTCTGGTGACGCCGATTGATGTAAGTGTAGGTTATTTCTGATGTAGGTAGTGTTTGGTTGTTTGTTATATTTGCTAATTTCTTGGGGGTTGTCCTCCCTAATCCCAAATTTTCATGGACAATTTATCTTGATATTCGGTGGATTTGCATCTAAATACATAAGATGAAGTTCTTATTTCGTTTTAGAATAACCATGTGTCATGGCAGACAGATCCTGCACATCCAGTACAGTAACTGTTGCTAGTGATGGGTCTGCAACTTTCTTAAAGCCTAATAACACCAACACTTTTAGTGTACAGAAAACAGAACAATTTCATTTTATGGATTGAAAAACCTGTGTACACAAGACTACCAGAAGCAGTTTCCTGATTTCATTTTATTTAAGTTCATATTAATGTATTATACAACTAATATTTGCACATATACATATTTAAAGGAATTGATTACATTTAATGTAGCCATTACATTTAATGTAGCCATTCATTAGAAACCATAACTTTAATTTATGCCAATGATAGTTTTTCACAAGATTCATTGTGGCTTCAACTAAATAACAATTTAATTCAATAATTTCTTATGCTTTAACCAACTAAGTTTTAATACGGATTTAATAGAATCACAATTTGATTCAATGACTTCTTATGTTTGAACTAATTTTAAGCAGGTTTGCACAAATAAATGTCTTGCAAGACAATCATTTATTTGATCATAGCTGTAACTCAGGTATTGCAAATTCAGTACACCATTGGCTCAATGTTTAACCCATTCAAAATATGAAAGCTTTTTCTCTGTGTAGGCAGCGGATTAATTCATGTTTGAGAAAACTATCAAAACTGTATGAACGACACTTAGCTCTTAACAAGCACCGTAATCTTTAAACCAAAAATATTAGTTCGTGTTCAGAAGTGATCCCGAAGAAGATTTGTTCGATGCAAATGATGCTCTGACTCAAATAAAGACGTTGACGGCAAAGTTTTCCTTCAAAAGTAATGAAAGAAGATTTCAGCATGTGTAAGGAACAACTTTGTACGTCTTCTTTTGAAAACTCTGAAAGTGTGAGCTTGGTTTATGTGGGATATATTTTTATACGAGTACAAACTTTTTTTAAACAAAATGTCGCATAAGCAAAAACATGAAGCAAAAAATGTCAAATATAAACTGTAATATAATTTTGTTAACTTAAGATTGAAGCCATTACTTATAACATTAAGTGCTTAAAATTGGGTTTGCACGAAATAGGCCAATATTTAAATACTGTAATTTTCTAAATCCAATTTCATTAATAACAATAAAAAAGTAGATATATTAAAAAAATCTGTATTCACAAAAGATTTTAAAACATTATTTGGAAGTCACAGTAAGAGCTAAATTAGAACTAGGTTCCAAGTGGCGTCCAATTTAAGACGTCCTTTCTAATTTAAAAAACACACTTAATCTTGTTGGAGTTTGATTCTTCGAGGATCGATCTAAATTCAAGTAGAGTTGGTTTTGTATGCTCAGTCAGGTATCGGGGCCCTGTTAATTTGGCAACATTTAGTCCAGATGCGACCCGTAGCTGATGACACCGTGCCTCGTAGCACGTGCTCCCGATCCAAATCCACGTTGTGTGGAAGCGGCGAGAGAAGGGAGCATCCACCCTGCCATGGGGTGCATAAAAATGCGCTTCCGCGGACGTGGCCTGAATACTTCGACTTTGGCATGTGCGTGCAACAATATTTTTATCTGCGTGGATGGAAGGATCTGCTGGTGGAATGGCCTGTCGACAACCGACATCAAAACTTGGTTATTGCGTTTTTATATCATGCCAGGTCAATGCACCCCCACGAGGGTTTCCTCAAAAACTTGATCATTATAACTTTGATACAATGCCGAAAATACTTTTTCATAAGAAACACCCATCCGTCATAAAAGTTAAAAAGTGTGAATCAACTTTAAACACATCAAAGAAAGTTTAATTTTTCTTTAATGGAATAATTGACTTGTTTTTATTGGATGAACTTTATTAAGATTAATGTTTAAAAATGTATTTTTATTTTAGAGAAAAGTAATATTATGGTTACTTTTTAATTTTTAAATTTACATTTAGTTAACTTAAATCAAGAATTGTTTCTAAATTACTATAATTCAAATAACAAGGATGAAACAAATTTAATGCACAGTTATAAAAATTGTAAACATGATTTAAGGTTTGTTAATTTTATTTGGTAAAAGTTTAATTCAATTTTTTTTGTAGAAAACCACTGTCTAAAAATGAATTAGTCAAAAATGACTAATTGTCATGACATGCATAGCGAAAAAGCAGCCATTACTGATTCTCCTCAATAGCAATTTGTATATCGAATATTTAGCAGTCAATATCTATGTTATATTTTTCTATGAATCAGAAAATGTCGTCAAAAGTATTTTTCAAAAAGTTGCCCAAAATAGGAATTTTATTAAAAAAATTATAATTGTTTTAAATATTATATATATTATATTACATATTATTTCTATAGAATATTAATCAAATATTGAATATTTTATGCTTGTCTTACATGATACGAACTAGATTGTATTTTTTTACGAATTTTCATTGTAGGAAGAATAAATGTTGTCTTTTCTGTGACGCCAAAATAAAAGGCATTACAAATATTAATTTAATTTTTTATTTACATTTTTTATTATACTTTCTTCGATGATTATTTTCTACTATTTTACATTTAAAATATCAGTCTATTCTTTTTTTTAAAGATTAATTTGTAAATTTCCTTTAACGATTTCATCTTCATTCTGTGTTTAAAATGTTCTCGAAATATAGTTTTTGGGTGATAAAACCAAAATGTTTGACGCAGGCACATGTTCGCGATCTTTAGCTTTAGGATAAACTACTTAGAATGGTTTACATCTAAAGAAATTGGTTAGAGAAACTGATACTCTAGCAAGTGTCACAGAAAATACTCACCTTGTTTAACTTTGACAGGTACTACAAACTACAATAGATATTTTACCTTGTTGAGAAAGCGTTGCCAAGTTGTGAATATTATATATAATATATTATATATAATATATTATATATAATATATTATATATAATATATTATACAGGGTGGAAATCTTAAGTGGAATAAATTTTGTATTTTGAAAACCACTTACTTTTTTAAAAAATCCAAAAACAGGTCAATTCATAAATTTACCTGGGTAAATTGTGGTAAATCTTAAAAATATAAGAAACCACCCTTTGAGGGTGCAACCAACCCTAACTTTTTTTTTCAAATGCAAAGGTATATCAAGCGATACATCATTTGAAAGCTCTTTTTTATAGGAATTTATACAAATATGCAATTTTTAATTATTTTAATTTTGTACAATTATAAATAATAAAAACTTCATTTTATGATAAATATGGATTTATTATAAAAGATGTTCAAAATGAGCTCCTCTGGTTTCTTGACAAAATCCTAGACGATTATAAAATTCATTGGTAAGTGGTTTTCAAAATAAAGAATTTATTCCAGTTAAGGTTTTCACCCTGTATATAATATATTTTCACATAATATATTTTGTGAAAATGGCGTCACGGATTGGACATTTTAAATTAAGGGACATCAACTAAAATGCTTGTCACCAAAATGTTTAAGGTTCTTTTTTAAACAATAATTAGTTAATAACTGTATACACTTCTACAAATTAAATAAAAAATATTATACTTATGATTGCAGAAACAATATTTTTCCAGCAGTCAGTAAAGTTCATAAATCTTTGCTGGGGACAGTCAAGGATTGGACATTTACTATATTTCAATATCTTATTGGGAGATTTTGTACTTAATTTAGAGAACCTGAGGATTGTTTTATTAGATCTATTCTTCACATTTTATTTTAGTTACAAAAATATTAAGTTCTAACCTCAGGACAGCAAGTGGCAAACTTTTTGAAATATACCCAGAACAGTTTTTGAGATATAGTCTACTGGGTAGTCCCCATAATTTTTGGATTCAGGGGACAATTTAACATAAAACTTGGCTTATAAATGGTGGGGATACCATGGTATTCCATGGTTACCATGGTATAAGTGAAAAAGCAGCCACTAAAAAATGTAGTAACTGGTCATTTTTGACTAATTCATTTTTAGAAAGCAGGGTTTGTAATTATTTAAACAAAAGGAAAGTATTTTACCGAAAGTTTTTTAAAAGTAAAAAGTACACGTGATTTGAAACAGTCAATCAACACTGACAATACGCATTAACAAGTTCAACTGACTTCAGCGCAACTTATGTTTCTGCTTACTTTATTCTTATTTGTAACGTGTTAGTTACAACTGTTCAGAGTGTTTATAATATATTACCAGAAATCTGTTATTATTGTTATTCGTGCGAAATATCCGAAAAAATATGATATCACTGAAATTAGGGGATACAGTAAAGTGAGTTAAAGTTACAAAATACATCAGTAAGTGTTGTAGTAATAATAATAATTATATTGTACCAAATTTTTTTATAATTTGATGATTTCAGAATGGTGTGTTATTTAATAATTAATTAAAAGAATTATTGCTTGTATGCTATTTTTGTGTTCATTTATGTAGGTATGTGTTAGTTTCTTGCTTAGAAAATTGATTAATAAAGCAACCTTCCTTATCAAAATTCTTTTAATTGAAGTTCCCAATTTCCAACAAATACTTTTGTTACTGGGTCTACATAAAGGTTTATAAAAATAAGGTCCTTTTAATAACAAAATCTTATGTCAATAATTTAACCATATATTATAATTCTCGTAATTTTTAAAATCTACAAAATATTTGTTATAATTAGAAACTACTTACTCAATTAGTTAACAGATTACAGTTGGTTATAAACTTAACAAAATGTTATGTGGACTTGGATTAACATAAAATCTGGATAAAACTAATAAATATTTTTTAACTGTGTGCTACGCCTTACATATCCCGACACCTAAATCATACAATATTGTTTGAAGGAAGAGCTTATTTAACCCGGTTCGTTTCATCCCCCGGATTTTATCGGCTCCGCACGTGTCCTGTAACTAGCGCAGACACCCAGTGTCATCAAACATTGGTCTCAGCTGGACCCCGACTAGCACTAAATGCCTCCAAATTAATAAACGCACGGCGCTCTTCCCGCCCAACATAACATAATTAACTGATATAAATGAAGTTTGTTAGCGGGAACTGTTCTAATTTATAATGGAGCAGCCTCATACCCGAGGCTCTATTATACATGTTAATCAACTAGGTAGTTTCACGTTTGAGATAACCTTATCATCGAACATGTAAAATAATTATCTAAACAGTAGTTATAGCCCATAATATATTTTTTTTATAATTTTAAACTGGTAAAGAATATCTGTTAAATATATTAAACATATTTTTTATTATATAATATTTTTTCAATTCCCACTATTAAAACGTCCATTATCGTACACGTTTGCATGACAACTTTTAAATACACATACTGGTTGTGCCTTCATGGCCTTTTAGTCACGGGCTGAAGTAATCAACAGGTTTTTAGTTTTAGTTTTAAGTTAGTTGACAGTTGTCAAATGTCATACAATCGTTAAAAGTGCCCTTCTTAACTCAAGACAAAAATACAAAAGTATTAAATATTTTTTCAACTCCAATTTTTGAAAAGTTTATATGAACATTGTACTAACCTTTTAATTTCGCCGGCAGTAAACTAGATTTAATTTCGGGTGAAAACTCCATCGTTGAGTGCCAACAAAACATTTTCTTTACTTTTACTGTTAAAAACTGCTTCTAAGTATATCGGATTAAACGCTCTATTTTCAAGGGATACATTTCGATTTACAAATAAAAATTTGACATTTTACAGATTCCTAAGTTGGTTACTCTATTGTTTTATAGATGTTAATATTTAATTTAAATTATTTTTAGATAATAAAAAGTATTTGTCGTAGAAAAAGTATAGTATGCAACTCGTTGATAAACTTTTCCAGACACACATTTAATTAAACACTAACTCGTAAGCTCGCTCGTGCCTAATTAAAATTCGTGTCTAAAATGGCGTTAATAAAACTTGATACATAATATACTGTTTAAGTTTTATTCAAAATTATTAAAGGGTGTTAATACTCAGTTGCTCGCTAGACCAAAAAAAAAACAAGTTGTTTTGTCAAAGAAGAAAAAGTGAAAACAACAAACAAATATAAAGAAAATTTTAAAAACTCTAGGTTTCAAATAGATTAAGAAATGTAACCAAATATGGAATAGTTTCCTAATATAAAAACAGCATTCCTTTAAAACAAAAAGTTGAACACCCAAAACAAGGTTATCTTATTTAAATCCCTTCTTTTTTTATCCGGTTTCAGAAGAGGAGGTCCATAAATTCATATTAAACATTAAAAATAAACATAGTCATGGTATAGATGGTATTACTTCTTGTGTTTTAAAACCATTTTCCAAATATAGATGTTTACCTTTATGTTTTATAATTAATAAATCAGTGCTGAAAAAAATGATCCTTTTCTCTTAGACAATTATAGGCCTGTGTCTTTATTAAACTTTATTAAACTAAGATATTTGAAAAAAAATATTCATCGTTGAATAATGTTGAATAAATATAACATACTCTCTAATAGTCAGAATGGCTTCAGAGCGGGTAGATCGACGGAAACTTCGACTTGTCAACTTGCAGAGTTTAGAACTGGTACTTGACGGCTGCAGGATTTTTTTTGACCTATCAAGAGCTTTTGATACTATTGATTATGATTTTTTAAGCAAAAAAGCATGCTCTGGGGTTTGGAGATAGTTTTCTTTCCATTTTCATACATTGTCTTAAACTATGCGGAGGACACAACAATATTGGTTTCAGCACGGACTCCGGAGTGAATGATAGATAACATTACCTTGGCTATTAAGTGCTTTCAGAAATGGTGTTTGAAAAATAGCCTAATACTAAATACAAATAAAAATTTACCAGTTAAGCAATAGGTAGGCAATATAAATCTTGATCCCTCTAAGACAACAAAGTTTCTTGGACTTCACTTAGATATTGACTTAAATTGGACATCACATATCGATATGGTGGTTAATAAATTAAATAAAGCATTTTTTGCAATCTTAAGTATAAAACCCTCTATGCCACAGGCATACTTGATAAATTATGCATTAGCTTATTCACATTTGAGTTACAAAGTTTGTCTGTGAGGTGGTTCTTCTTATTCTCATAGAGCATTTTTAGCTCAAAAGAGAATAATAAGAATTATTTTTATATAAATGATAATATTATAATATTAAAAATCAAGAGACTTATCGAGATACCTTTAAAAACAATAATATTTTAACGCTGCCATTGCTTAATTTTCGCCAAAAAGAATCTTGAATTGATTGAAAAAAATGTAAATATCAAAAATAATCTACTAGAAATGCTCAGGAATTTATAGTTAACACCTAAACATTTAAAAAATATTCAATGCTTAAAAACTTTTGAAATGGAAAGCAAAACATTTTTAATACAAAAATGTTTTTATAATTTAAGTAAGTATTTTATATAGTTTGGGAAATATGTAAAATGTTTGTATCTTATTTTTATTTTTAATATATTGTTGTAAAACAATTATTGTAATTCAGTTTTGACATATACACCCTGTAACAGGAACTAAGTATGAATAAATTATTATTATTATTATTATTATTATTATAATTATGATGTTTTGATTGTTAAGTTTACTTCTTCGGGAGAATTTATTGTGTATTGTTATTCTTCTTGTTATTCTTAAAATACGAAAACAAATTTGAACCGGTCTGAAATTCCGAATATAAAATACTGGCTTTTAGCCCACGGGCTCCGCAACATTGCATTTTATTTAGTTATAATAAACATAAATATGTACATATACTTTGATGCACATACATTTATATTTTGATCACAAGGTGAGGTCGCTACGTATTTTTTATCATAGGAAAAAGAAAAGAAATCTAAGTAGCTATTTAAGACAAAACCCAACTTTCCATAGCTTCGAATAACGCCCCTTTGAATAAACAAATGCAATTAGATCATCATAGCTACTTCGGCGATGGAATTTTCTTCCCCTAAATCGAATTTTAAAACTTCCCAATTCGATTTTCTTAGCGGCCAGCGCAAAAGAAGTAAGGAACTCGGAAGCCGGGAATGTCTAAAAGAAAAGTCCCTTTCGCCTCAATGAATCCCACCAGCCATTTTTATGGCTTCGCTCTATTAAATAAATTACTATCAAAGCAGTTTTTCTTTATTATCCAATGCATTTATTTATACACATCTAAAATATATTTTCTATATTTTTTTTAAGGCAAAAAATACATTTCTTAATGGTAACCAACCTTTCATTGATTACGGCCCATTGGTAATGGTTTTACGGTTTTCTTTTTCTGGAATATTAAAATGTAAAAGATTTTCTTGGCGTGCGGGATTTTCTGATGATTGGGGTTGTACGAGGTGTGTTCAGAAAATATAGAGAATTTTAGTTTTTTGAAACAAATATTTATTTATTTGTCTACATTAATGTTTTCGCCTTCAAAATAGTCCCCATTGGATATTATGCACATGTGCCAGCTCTTCCAATACTCGAAACACTTCTAAAACTCGATCTTTGGGATAGCCTTTAGTTCTTTCAGCGATGCGCTTTTAATGTCATCTTTGCTTGCAAAACGACGGCCCTTTAAGGTTCTCTTTATTTTTGGGAATAGGAAAAAGTCAGACAGAGGCATGTCTGGCGAATATGGAGGCTGGGGCATCATTACAGTATTGTTTTTGGCCAAAAATTTTGTTCAAAATATAACAATTTTAAAACGAATTTTGCTGCCACGCGTTTCATACCCAAAACATTCATGGGATGAGCCAATCGATATACCAACATCATCAGCGACTTCTCTGATGGCTTATAACCATTTCTTCCACTTTTTCCATGTTTTTATCGGTTGTTAATGTGCTTGTGCGTTCGGGGCGTTCGTCATCTTTAACGTCTTCACGGCCATCTTGGAAACTCTTATACCACTTGTAAACTCTTGTTTTACTTATAGCAGACTCACTATAGGCCTTTGTTAACATTTCACAGAATTTATTTCATTATTTTTTAAGCAAAATTGGATACAAATTCTTTGATCCATTTCTTTTAACGAACGAAAAATCGCCGAGCTCATAAAACACGTCTAACCTTAGCGGCTGCCACAGACAAAGTAAACAATGAAAACAGCTAAAGTTTTTATCATACTTCGGGTGCATGTATATCAACATAATAAAGAAAATTTTATGACAATCGGACCCTCCGAACCCGCGAAATTTAACAATTCCCGTTATTTTCTTAACATACCTCGTATTCGATATGGTATATTGAGCAAAGCTACTATAAAGCTGCACTTATAAAGGGAGGATATTTTATTAAAGGGCGACAAGGTTTTATTGCTACCTAGTGCTAAAGGAAATAATTAGTTGGATATGGACTCACGAAAAGGCAATAGTTTTAGCTATGTTCCGTTAACAATGCACTTAAACACTTAAACGCCCACTTGTCGAAATTTTATTTCATAATAAATTCTTCAATTTAAAAACGGTTAGATCAAACTGCTGATCACGTCGAAAGAATTTATTATTGGAAATATTACGTTGTCTATAAAAAAATCGGTCGTTCAGTATGTAAATTGTTCTTGTAATTGAATCGAAACAAACGGCACAAAGTGTTCTCTTTTGTCCAATCAAAGTTTGACTTGAATACAAATTTATTCTTTTTTTATAAAGTATTTCGTTCACTGAATTATAATTTTTAGGACCTCCTATGTTTTATGTAATTCCAAAAACGTTTATTATTCTTTAAAATACTTTTATGTCTTACTTACCAACATTCTTAAATTTATTGTATGGTGGGTATTTACCTGAAAAAAAAACATTAAAATGTTAGTTTTATTTAGATAAAGCTCGTACATGTTTTGCACTTTTTTTAATATAACTTGCATGTATGTAAAAATAAGTAATATAGTTTATTTTAATAAAGAAATTCCTAAAACTCTTCTCTAAATTTTTTTTAAACTTGAAAGCATTCCAGTTTAATCCGTGCCCATAAAAAAGGGAAAGGCACATCAAAATATTTGTATTTTTCATGAATGCAAAATTTAAAAAAATAAAGGTTATAAGACTGGTAAAACTTTTAATATTCATCCCTTGATAACCAAAAAAATCTTAATCTACTGATTGGCCAATTTAAATATTCACTGTGATTTAAACCAATCGGGTTTTAAATTGGGAGAAGGCGACTATAGTAACATTTAAAATTGGTATTAAGTTGAAAAAAATCAATTTTGTTCGATTTTTCTTCTTTATACAATTTTCCAATAATTTTTGAATAAAATACTTGGTTTTATTTATTTATTTTTTAAATTTTAATATTCTGCCAACACTGCTCTGGGATATTCTCTAGATAATTCTCGTGTGCTTGCATGAGGATTAGCGGCCGTTGCTGCTAATACATTAATTTCATTATTTTCACCTGTTACTGTAGCTCTACGAACTCTTTTTTTCGGTTGAACACTCCCGTTTGTAGTAAACTGCTTGAGTGTACGGTGAAATAAAGTACGTGATCGATTTTTTTTCCGGAAAACGCTGAGCGTAGATATTAACAGCATCATCAAGATTCCTGCCTGCTTCTCCATATATCAAAATCATTTCTATTTTTTCTTCCACTGTTAAAAAATCCATTACGAATAACTGCTTAACGAAAGGAGGTCTTTTTGTTTGCAAATTAATCTTCGCACTAAATTGATTAAATAATGCTAAACTATGTATAAATAGTTTCTTAATTCCTCAATAATAATTATTATTTATAACTTAATACCATTTTTTTAAACCTCAATTATGATTAAATTAATTAATTAAAAAAATAATGTTTTTTTTACCTTAAATGAGGTATTTTTATTAAAAATAGTACAATAATCCTTTAAATTAAAGGATTTAAAGCTGGCAGGTAAAAAGTGACCATGGTGCGCAATTGATAATTATCTCCGAATGAATTAATGTATAAAACTTAAACCAAAGGAAACTTAAATATTAGTTAAAAAATCGTGAGTACTTAAAAAAATCAGATTAAATTTAATAAGATAATTATTACCAAAAAAAGTGATATTTTATAGAAAAATTATTGCAGAATCGTATAAGAATCAGCGCCATCTATTAAAAATATGAAAAAATGTTTTAGACAAAATCTACTTATTTTTAGTCGAATGATCCGAATCTGCAATAAAAAATAGGGTGTTCCATTGGAAATTTTAAAGTTACGCCTTGTTACACCCTGTATATAGTATAGGTACTATTATTTTAAAAATTAAAATTATTCTTGTACTAAAATCTTCTTCTTAAATATTAGTTCATTAAGAATTTAATTTTAAGAGATTTAACAAAAAACTTGCTAAAATCTTTTTATTTATATAAAATTCCCCCAACTTTCTTATGATTCATTTCATAGACATGAGTTTCTAGACGGTCATACTTTATGGTCGATTAAATTAAGCACTTGTTTTTTTTTACGCTAGGAGCTCTCCCTTTTATCAGTTTTCCAAAAATTGATTTCCTACGTCGGTAAAAGGTCATTATGTACAGAAATACCACCAAGCCGTATAAATTTTTTATATACCATCTCCAAAAAATAGCTTCATAAAAGTCAAAAGAAAAACATTTCAGGTTAATTATAGTTTTTATGGGATACATAAAAAATAATAGAAAATCCATGTTTGGCCTTAAAAGGAAATACAGTTTTTGCCCACTTTCAGTTGGCATGTTATAATCTAAATTAGTAAATAAATATTTACTAAATTCTGTATTACAATTTATTTTAGAAAAGTACATCTTATGAGAAGTTTCCTTTAGGTCAATACCATTTAAAAGCTCAAAGGAAATAAATGTTATCCTTGTGGAATTAGCTCGACTTAAAATACCGCATATAAATTACTACAATCCATCAAATATTGCACGAATCCTCTTTTAAAAAGCCGATCTTCGTCTACGTATAAATGGCTTCCTATGATCCTGTCAAAATCATTTGATCCTGTAATCCTAGATGTCATTTGTTACTTTTGTAAAAAAGGGATCCATTACGTGATCAGAATAATTTCATTCAGAGAATCCTTGCAGATACATTTTATATGTTTTAATACTTAATGGATTACAGTAACATAAAATAGACTTTGGCTAAGTAGAAAATCTGTTTATGTAATATTTTATGTTATTGAAAGCATAAAATAAGCACGAAGTTTATTCGAGTATACAGTACACACATATTCAAGAAATATTTGCTTACCAATGTTTTATCATTACTGTATGCGGTAAAATTAGTTTCCTTTGAAGCCGTACATGTCATTAGGCATTCGTTAGCAGTAATAAATATTGGGAATCACCAGAAGTGTAGACAGGAAATTGGTTATTTTTTAGTAAGAAAAAACATAAAAAGTATCAAATTTTTATTACAACAATTTAACAGTTCGTTGAATAAAATAAATTTCTTTACATTATGGCTTGCTTTCCAATAAAAAGTACCTAATTGACCAAATCCCAGTGATTTTTTGTAGGACTGACTATACAATTCTTATCATGTATACCGCCGGTTTATCGGCGTAAAAATGCATTTTTCATTATTTTTATGACGATAATAATTATTACCCTCTTATATATGCCCACAAGACAATTATAGCTTGATTACAGCGATAATTGTCTACTAGGAATCGATAATTCCATTGTATCTACGTATCCATGGCAATTAATAAAAATAACGTCAGTTTTTATTTTAATGTGACAGTTATTTAAAATGTCACGTTTTGGTAAAGAATCATTTGAATCAATTAAAATATTTGAAAATGTAATTTTTTGATTTAATTAGTTTATTCGTGTAATTATCTAAACAAATTACACTCGTGCATAAAAATAATCAGATAATTTTTAATCACTTGTGTAATTTCCTAAAAACATCTTAAAAACTAAAAATTGGCTAAAAGTTACGCACATGTTTACCTAATAAACTATTTTTTTTAATAGGTTTAAAGAACACCTTAATATACATTTTATTTATTTGAATAAAAAAAGGCATTTAAATACGAAGGAAATTTAACTACGAAGTACACCAAAATTATCTGCATATATATATATTTTTATACACACTTAAGATTTTCGTACCCACTGATCTCTCTTAAAATGAATTAGTCAAAAATAACTTATTATAAGTCATATTTAACTAATTGTCATAGCGAAAAAGCAGTCACTAATAATTGGTCAAATTCTACTGATGGAAATAGTCAAATAAGTAGATTTAAATTAAAAAAAAAAAATTGACCCAGCCGGGGATTGAACTCAGGTCTGTCACTTGTCAAGCTTGTCAAGCTGTTGTCATAACCCATTCGGCTATCAGCCGCTCTTATAAAAATCAATTTTATTTGCCAATAAATATTGTTCATAATATTTTAAAGTTGAATATATTATTTGTGTTGCTGATAATCGTATTGGTATTGGTATTGATGGTGTATTGATGGTATTGGTGTTGATGTTGATATTGGCATTATAGATTGATATTGTTATTAATATTGATTGATTAGTTGGTTGATACTGATATTAACGTTAATATTGATTAATTGATTGATTGGTTGATATTGGTATTGATTATTTGTATTATTTGTATTATTTGGTATTAGTATTGGTATTGACTAATTGATATTTATATTGAATTTATATAGATACTAATTTAACAGGAAACCAGGCAACAATTGACCATTGCAGAGGGCAGCGTGCGTGTGAGAAGGGAAATCAAGTGGGTGCGTCGCAATATTATATTATTGTATTATATATATTATATAATATACACATAAGCTCACGCAAGCAAAGCTTGGAGGATGGAGAAAGTAAATGGGCAAAGCCCCCACGTGAAAATGAAGTGGTAGGCCATCTATTGAGGCATGCGTTGCACGCCTGACATAGGGGCCGGGTCTCAAATATTGATGCGATACACCACAGGGCCGGCTTTATCTATTTTGTATATTAATATTTTTTTAAATTAATTTTAAAAAAAAATAAGTAAGAAGGCAAAGATATAAATAAATGAAAACGGTATGAACACTAATATAGCAATAAAATAAATAAAGAATATACAAGGTTGGTAGCCGGAGTAAGCAAAAAACTAACATACCCACCCCCATTCACGAATACCAATTGAATGGGGATACTACTAAGGCCTATGTTGAGGAGGATTCCGGATTGTACTTAGTTTTGGGTCAGTTCAATGTCCTCCAAAAACCCTTCCTAAACTGGACGTATGGCCCGACCCGGCTGACAAAAATCCCGGGAGCTGCCTTAACCTTTGACACTGTCATCCACGAACTCCTAGGGTGGATCTACCAGCCGGCGTAAAAACTTCGAATCCAACAAACACAGGTAATGCTGTGATTGGGCGGGATACGCAGGAGAACGGAAAGGGGGTAATATAACCCCGGGAGATCAGTGGATGATAATATATCTGGGGCTTGCCATACGTTCCCATACTCATACTCATACTCAATATATTATTTGTGTTGCTGTTTTGAGCTAAACTTTTTGCATCTTTATTTGTTTTTATGGGTCATTTAACCTTGGAGCTTAGGCATATGCATTTAATTCAAATATTACTTTGTTGTTGGCCGCAAACGATTAAAGAAATTAGTTACTTTTAACAGAAATAGTCAAAGATGGTGACTAATCTTAAATTAGTAAAACTTTAACTATTTACGTAGTAAAAAATAACTATTTAAAAGTGAAAACGACAATTTATTGGTAAAAAATGCAGATACTAATTCAAATAGTAGAATTTTGACTATTTCATTTTTAGAGAGTATGCTCATAAGTTTTAGTTTGTGAATTATTTCTGTAAAATATTGCTTTATGATAATCTATAATTAAAAAAATAAAAACCTTTAAAATGTTTTCCGCAATACGCTGCTTTTTGACCATAGTGCGCGTTGCCAAGCACAGAGATGCAATATTAAGTAATAAAGGACAAACGGTAATTTGTATTGTTAAAAACAAGATAATATTACTTTTGTCCTTTACTACTTAATATTTCAGTTACCGCTTAGAACAGTAGTATAGATGTTTGATTTTTGAGAGGACAGTTTACTGTTCTTATCGTATTCAGATGTTTGTTCAGTCCACAATGTTCGGTTATGATTTCCATAAGGCCAGAAAGGTTTTGGCGAGATAGCTGTAGACTGTATTTTGCCAGCTTGTTAAACGGGCTGGTGATTAAAGCTTTGGTCTGACGGTAACTTAAGTTAACCCATCTTCTTAGTTGTTTTATGGGTTTGTATTTTGATCTGGACTTGTAAGATTGATTTTGTCAGAGGCTAATTACCATTATGTCCTTTACCTATACTAGAACCTAGGACATTGTTTATATTTATCAGTTTTAAGCTACCAGCCCCAAATCATCTATATTGTGTTTTTTCAGGCCAGAAAAAAGGCTGTGCTGTCTAAGGACCTTCTTATTTTTTTCATTTACATGGAGCTCTATTATTTTACGAGTAGTCTCTAGTATTCCTGTGATTTCACACTGAAATATGGTCCACCCAGTGATATACAAAGAGGCATGGACCCCATGCCTCCATGCCATGGAGTGCGATCCTGATTTGGTTCTAGATCAATTTATAAAGATAAAAATATCAGGCGAGATACTTGGGGGTTCATTTATCCACACCTGATAGGGAAAGAAAAATTATAACTTCGAACAATCTGATCAGGCTAGCCTGATACAAAAAAGGTGTCTCCTTTTGCTAATTATTTTCTTTACACAGTTGAGCCTCAGAAATAATCTCAGTGCATTCTTGAACAAATAAAATCCAACGATTTAAACACTTTATAAACAAAACTTTCAGGTCAAGCGTTTCAGATAATCTTTACAAAATAGAGTAGTATCAATATGCGGAATATCCAAAGTCAACTGAATGCTAACAAAGTTTGACCGGTTTGCGGAAACTTCGGGATGTTGAACTTGATGCACATGTCGACTTCTACGAAAGTCCGCATATTTTAGATAATACGGCAACGTAATTTATGCATTTTGGGAAGTATTTTAATTAAAGGGTATTTGTATTAAGTTTAAAATAGCAAACTAAGATTGATGTGTAATTAACTGTTATTTTAATAAAAAAACATAAATTGGATTGTTTTTCAATTAGAAAATTAAATAGAATCATTTATGCCGTCTTATTAAACTTATAAGTTTTATTACACAGAGTAGCCCAAAAAAGCGTTTTAAAATTATATTTATAATTATATCTGAAGAAGCTAAATTTACCTAGGTAAGGTATCGAATGTATTTTTATGTTTATATAGTGTCATTACAATAAAATAAATGGATAAAGCCGATGTTTTTCAACACGTAAATCCACCTAATCCATTTCAACTATAAGGAATTTCACTATTGTTTGTCGTTATCCGTTTTCAAAACTGTTTGGAAAAGTATCGCTATCTGTTTGGGATCCCTTTTCTTGATATCGTGTCGTCTCCATAAGGAGCAAATGGCCCCAAATCGAATTGAATTGAATGCGCACCTTCAAAACTGGATACATAGAACATTACCTCTGGGAATTTTAAATTTTTTACGTAAATAAAATAAAAAGGGTTTTTGTTAGTTCTTGATGAAAAAAATGAGTCAATTCAAATGAAAACACCAAAAATGAATTTAAAAGTGCGCTGCATGATTTTTTATTGTAATAAAAAAAATTGAGGATGATCTTTTAGGTGTCAAATATGAAAATCCGTTGCCGTTTTAATTTTTTGTTGCTTTACTTTTATTTGGCACCCCTTAGAAGTCTGAAATAGTGTCAATTTCTTACTCTCTTATAGTGGGCCAGAACTTTTTTCTGTGACAAATATTGAAATAATTTTAATTTTGTTTTACTGTCCAGTAAGTGTGTTTTCGATATAAATTATTATTATCCAATTAGTTAATCTCATAAAAGAATGGTAAACCACTAAAGATTCATGATAATTTGCCAGTTTTTGTGATTTTTGTCTGGCTCCTGTGCCTATTCTACTGAATTTAGAAGGTTCATTTTTTTCAGGTATAAAGTACTTATACAATAGAAAACGTAACTATTATTTTAAGTTTCTAGACTATCAATTTCTTTATTAAAAAAATGATTGAAAATTGATAATTCTCAAAATTATCCAATTTTGCCCTCAGAAATCATTATGTTGAGGAAAAAATAAAAATCTGAAACTTTCAGGTAATGTAGTCCCCACCTTCATCTTTTCAGTCCAGTTAGTCTTGTTATTTTTATTCTTTTAAAAGATATATTTATTTTTTTAATGCCCGTTTAGTAGCGATATTGTTAGTTTTATTTATAATTTAAAATTTAGATGGCTTTGACTTTGTCAATTCATGTTTGTTAGAGAAATGTCAGAACTGTCAAAAATATTTCATAAATTTTATTTGTGCGTATTTAAATTGTGATTTCAAAAAGTTTGCAAGTGTAATAAATGACGGAGTGTTCGAGTTTCATGAATTTAATTGCAATTAAAAATGCAAGGACATATCATAATTTTGTACCTCTTTCTTATAGAAAAGATTTAAGTTCTGAGAAGTTTTAAATTGTTAAAAATAAGCAAAAACCAAAAAATATTCTAAATAAACCCCTTTATTATAACATGTTTTATTTTAACCAGTTACCTAAAAACTAAAATTTAAAGAAGTATTTACAGATTGTGTAATTTTTTTCCAACACTAACATTTAAAATACCTACATACATTTAACTTTTTACTATTTAGTGCCTTACTAAAGGGATCAAAATAATGGAACAAGACTAACTTGGTTTAAATTGTGAAAGAAACCGACAAAAAACTGCTTAACGCATTTTTTATACGTTTAAATTAACTCTTTATTAATTTCACTTATTATACTTAACGATATAAACCATAACTTATGGTCCATAAGGATCTTGAATATATTTTTTATCTTCTTTAAACACCAATTAGCCAATTAAATTACTTCCTTATAATGTATATATATATATATATATATATATATATATATGATTTTTCAATACATAAAATATAACATAACTACCAAAAATATCAGAACTGTCAAAAATATTTCATAATTATTATTTGTGGTATTCCTTTGGAGATTTTAAAAGTTTTATATATAACATAATATGACATATTATGTTATATACAAAATTTACCAAAAAAATACGCACAAGTAATATTTATGAAATATTTTTGACAGTTCTGACACTTCTCCACCAAACATGAAAGCCATCTAAATTTTAAATTATAAATAAAACTAACAATATCGCTACTAAACGGGCATTAAAAAAATTAATATATCTTTTAAAGGAATAAAAATAACAAAACAAGACTAACTGGACTGAAAAGATGAAGGTGGGGACTACATTTCCTGAAAGTTTCAGATTTTTATTTTTTCCTCAACATAATGATTTCTGAGGGCAAAATTGGCTAATTTTGAGAATTTCAATAATTTTTTTAATAAAGAAATTGATAGTCTAGAAACTTAAAATAATAGTTAAGTTTTCTATTGTATAAGTACTTTATACCTGAAAAAAATGAACCTTCTAAATTCAGTAGAATAGGCACAGGAGCCAGACAAAAATCACAAAAATTGGCAAATTATCATGAATCTTTAGTGGTTTACCATTCTTTTATGAGATTAACTAATTGGATAATAATAATTTATATCGAAAACACACTTACTGGACAGTAAAACAAAATTAAAATTATTTCAATATTTGTCACAGAAAAAAAGTTCTGGCCCATTATAAGAAAGTAAGAAATTGACACTATTTCAGACTTCTAAGGGGTGCCAAATAAAAGTAAAGCAACAAAAAATTAAAACGGCAACGGATTTTCATATTTGACACCTAAAAGATCATCCTCAAATTTTTTCATCAAAATAAAAATCACGCAGCGCACCCCATTTGGTGTTTTTATTTGGAATGACTCAAATATAAAACCTACATATTTTAGACATTAGACGAAAATTACTATAATTGTAAATTTTGTAATCTTTTTTATTTCATTTGTACTTTGTATACCGGGTGTATCTGAGAATAGGCGCACCCCTGTAACTTTTTTATTTATAAAGATAGACACATGAAATTTAGCATGGTTAATTAGGATATAAAATGCCACTTATAAGAGTACAAAATAAATTGTTTTGAAATGATATTAACGTTCAATTTTTAAATTGAACGCCCTATATATTTTTATATATTTAGAATCCTGAGAAAATTCTGAGTCAGACAGCATCGTCAAATTGACCTTTCGACGTTTCGTCATCAGAAAATGCATCATCATAAATATCAATCTAGAGTGCTTTGAACTATTTGAGATAAACAAATTTTGACAATTTTAGACTGCTGGGAATAGCTGAATAACAACTTTCTAAGGCAAGTTTCATTTTTCAGGCATTGTGTGAATCCATTAGAAGAAAATAAGATAGTTTAAAGCACTCTAGATTGATCTTTATGATGATACATTTTCTGATGACGAAACGTCAAAAGGTCAGTTTAAGGATGCTGTCTGACTCAGGATTCCAAATATGTAAAAATGTTTAGGGCATTTCATATAAAAATCGAAAGTTGGTATCATTTTCGGCGAAACCGGAAGCTCAAAAAATTCATTTTGTACTCTTATAAGTGGCATTTTATAACCTAATTAACCATGCAAAATTTTATGGGTCTATCTTTATAAATAAAAAAGTTACAGGGGTGCGCCTATTCTCAGATACCCCCGGTATATAAAATGGAGGTATCTGATTTTTTTTCTTGTTTTAGAGCTTTAGTAACACTTGACATGCCAAATGTTTAACAAATAAAAATGGCTTTAAATTTTTTTTTGTGTTCGTCGTAGATAAACTAAAGTACGCACCAGTTTGTAAACTTCTCTAGACACTTGTTTTTATTAAACACCCGCTTGCAAGCTTGTGCCTGATAAAACTAAAATGGCGTTTATAAAACTTGATACATAATATAGTATTTTCTACTCCTACATTTAATATACTAGTGTATTAACTTACATAATAGTGCAGTAAATTGGAAAAAAGTGAGGTTAAAACCGTTTAGCAGATGACAGATTGGTAAAAAGTGAGGGTAAAATATTTTGACAGTTGTCAGATGAAATGTCAAATAAAATGGATTCGCTCGTGCATAATATAGAAAATTAATAAAAGTAGTTACCTCTGTAGTTACATAATATACCAATACTAAACTTTTTAAAAGGCATTTAAGTAAATTTTTAAAAACTAAGAAAATGCAGCCAATTTGTAAACCTTTTTATTTATTTATTGTTTCCATAACTCTTGACAAGTGCAAAGTCAAATTTGCAATTTATATTTTATTCACATTCAATTGAATGTTAATTCATCTGCCAAACTCTGCGTTATAAATTGCGGTGTTAATTGGGCATGCATACAAACTAAATTTTAAAGTTAAATCAATATTGCTAAATAATTAACACTTTTTTTTTAATTCCACTACATTTTTCAGTTTTATTTATTAATATCCATTATATTTTTAAATCCATTTTGCTGGTTTAAAAAAAATATAGGGTTTTAGCAACTTTTAAAAAGGTGCTTTTTTATTATTCATAAGGTTTTAAGTATTTTTTCTCCTCCCACCTTTAAAACGCCCATTATCGTACATGTTTACACGACACTAAGTGACCTTTTAAATACACTTTGACAAGTTGTGGCCTTATGGCCTTTTAGTCACAAGCTGAAGTTAGCAACAGGTTTTTAGTAGCGGGCTGAAGTTAGTTGACAGCTGTCAAATGTCATGCAATCGTTAAAATAAAGTGCCTTTTTTGTAAAATAATACTAAATGTAAAAATAATTTTATTATCTCAATAAGTAATAAATAGTTTCTCAACGACAATATTTAAAAAATTTATATTAACATTTTAAATTTTTTTTTGATAATATTAGGTAGATATTTGTCGTAGAAAAGGTATAGTTGCCCACTATATATAGTGGGCAACTCGTTTATCAACTTTTCTAGACACTCATTTAATTAAATTCGTGTCTAAAATGGCATTTATCAAACTTGATACATAATATAGTATTTTAATTTAGTTTTAAATGCAAAATATTTAAATGATGAAAGTTACAATTAAAAAAATACTTTAATTATTGCTAACAAAATATTTGCAATAATAACATAAAATTGTTAAACGTTTTAATTTAATTTAAAACGCTCTTTAATCATTTTTATATTAAATCTTATAATTTTTATTATTTTTATATTAAATTACTTAATAAAACCCGTAGTTGCAACTAAACTTTATTTAATCCTTAACTACTCGCGTCAATTTTTGTAACATAAGTGGTCGCATGCACTGAGTGCTCCGCTCCTTAATATGGCTATATTGAAAAATATTTTTAACTTTGATATTACTTTTGGTCGGATGAATAAACACTATTATATTTAAACACAATATTCATTACAAAAAACAATAAAAAGCAAATGACAAAAAATAAAATAAACAATTAAATTATTTTTTTTTCTCACAAACCAGAAGGAAGTATAAGAGTTATTTTTTATTTGTGTATTCTTATATACGTACATATATGTATACTCTAAATCAATGATTGTTTCAAATTCCATATTTTGTTGATTTAGAAATATTTTACATTGCAAAAGTATTTATAAATCAATCTCTTTCTGTCCATAACTTTGAAATCAATAGTTTAAACTGGGACACATCAGTCATAGGTTAGAAGAAAATGATAAAAAGTTATATGGTTTTATTAAAAACGGAGCACCTGCGCGGCTAGTTAAGGGTTAAAGTTTAATTTGAAAAAATTTAAATTTCCAAAGTTAAATTTTAAAAACGTTAAATTTTAAAAGTTAAATTTAAAAAATATTGTTTAAATTTAACTTTAAATAAAGTTTATAACTGATAAAAAATATAGAAACAAAAAACTATAGGTACTTGAAAAATCGTTTCGATAAAGTACTAAAATCCTTTGCCAGTTTATTTTCAATTTGGCAGTTTATTAACTCGAAATCAAACTCAACAATCCCTTCCCGTCAGATAAAAGTAAATGCACCATTGTCCGTTCAAACCCTTGCAAGCCTCGATTTATTCCCATCACGTATGTCATTTAGATCGATGTTCCGGCTGCAATACAATGTAGAGAATTTTTGGGATCCGTTCACGAAATTGTGGCATTTTTCCTTAAAAATGAGCCACGTCAGCTTGCGCTGGCATGAGATAACGCTCGAGAAAATTACGTCGGGAATATCTTACAAAACCAGAAACTAATAAAAACCTACTTTACTTAACAACAACGGGTTTAATAAATTAAGCACTCCACACGATGGTATTTCATTACATCTTATATATTCGTCATTATACTTATACATGTATGTTTTAAATTTATTAGAAGTATAACTTATGAAGCAGTGTTTGCCAGATGAGATACAGAAAAAGTATAAAACTAAAACATAGGTCAACAACATAGGATAAAAAGACTCTATATGGTAATCAGATTTCACAAAGATCAACCTGTCACTCCGGATTAAATTATGTCTGGATACATATCAAGGGAATTCCAATCACAGATTGGTATACCATATACCATATATGAGTTTAAATCTTGGAGATGTCTCTATCAATGTAATATATCGGGTTTTATAAAATCGTATTTATATTTAGATATGTTTTATTGCGTTTATTCGCAATGAAAAATTTGTTGAACTTTTTATAAAAAAATGTTAATTTTATTCTATTCAGTGGAGTGCAAATAAAAGCACAAATACATTGCATATCCTGACAATTTTTATAGTTTCCCATTTAATTTTAATTCCTATAATATAAATTGTAATTTTATTAAAAAGGGTAATGCAAATTTAAAAAGTTTATCTTAATCGCCAATTAAAATATTAATTAATCATAGAAAAACATCACAGTCAAACACTCATTAATTACGCTATACGTACGTGGTGTGTGAAAATATCGGGAATTTTCATTTTTTGGAACAAATATTTGTTTATTCGTCTACATTAATGTTGTTGCATTCAAAATAGTCCTCATTGGATATTATGCACATGTGCCAGCTCTTCTTCCAATACTCGAAACACTTCTAAAACTCTATCTTTGGGATAGCCTTTAGTTCTTTTGGCGATGCGCTTTTAATGTCATCTATGCTTGCAAAACGACGGCCCTTTAAGGTTCTCTTTATTTTTGGGAATAGGAAAAAGTCAGACAGAGGCATGTCTGGCGAATATGGAAGCTGGGACATCATTACAGTATTGTTTTTGGCCAAAAATTCAGTTCAAAATTTAACAATTTTAGAACAAATTTTGCTGTCACGCGTTTCATACCCAAAACATTCGAAAGAATTTCATTGGATGAGCCAATCGATATACCAACATCATCAGCGACTTCTCTAATGGTTTATAACCATTTCTTCCACTTTTTCCAAGTTTTTATCGGTTGTTAATGTGCTTGTGCGTTCGGGGCGTTCGTCATCTTTAACGTCTTCACAGCCATCTTGGAAACTCTTATACCACTTGTAAACTCTTGTTTTACTTATAGCAGACTCACTATAGGCCTTTGTTAACATTTTACAGAATTTTGTTAATGTGCTTGTGCGTTCGGGGCGTTCGTCATCTTTAACGTCTTCACAGCCATCTTGGAAACTCTTATACCACTTGTAAACTCTTGTTTTACTTATAGCAGACTCACTATAGGCCTTTGTTAACATTTTACAGAATTTATTTCATTTTTTAAGCAAAATTGGATACAAATTCTTTGATCCATTTCTTTTAACGAACGAAAAATCGCCGAGCTCATAAAACACGTCTAACCTTAGCGGCTGCCACAGACAAAGTAAACAATGAAAACAGCTAAAGTTTTTATCATACTTCGGGGGCATGTATACCAACATAATAAAGAAAATTTTATGACAACCGGACCCTCCGAACCCGCGAAATTTAACAATTCCCGTTATTTTCTGAACACACCTCGTATACGTCCGACCGCAATCTGCTACATTAAAAAGCATCCCATAACAAATTAAAGGCATACATTTATACCAATACTGGATTTACCATTCAAGAAAAATGCAGTGATTAGAAAGAGACTGCCAAATAAAACGATACATAAAAAGAAAAGAGACGAGAAACAATACGTGAATTCCACCATTGCCAAAATGTGCTCTGTTTAATTAAAATTTTAATAGCTATTCTTTAGTAATTGGTTAGAAAGCGAGTACAAGCTACATCATTACAGGGTTTATTTAATAATATTTTATATCTTTTAAATGTCATGCATTTTTGTAAGAAACTGAAACCCGACAAGACAACCGTTAAAAACAAATAATTTCAGTTTTCCTGTGCCCCATTTTCCTAGATATAATACTGCATTAATAAGTATTATGCTCATAGAAAGAGAATATTATTATTATTATGCCTATTCTTGGAATTTCTCGCTAATAATTAGTTTTGAAAGTTTAGTTAGTTTAGTACTTAGTACAAGGAATTGTTGTTTTGTTTGTGATTTTGAGTTAGTTTTGTTGGTTAGAAAGATTTTGTGAATAGTTTTTATTATAGTGACTGTGCGACGACAGTGAAAACTGTCTAAAAAAACTTATTAACAGTAAGCCCTTTACAAGTATGACATTTACCGAAAAACAAAATGTTAGGATTGTTAGATTTACTCCTGACTTAAAAATTGTGCAGCAACAACCAAAAATGTCTCAATATTTTAATAAAAAAAATCCATGTGAATTATAAATGGCTCTGCGGGTGTAGTCATAAAAATAAAACTTACTCTTGGGCAAATAAATACATTTTCGATTCTGTTGCATACCCCATTTTAAATGGCACTGCCCTCCACTGATTCTATGCAACTAAAACTGAATTTTTGTTTACAAAAATATCTTTTCTGAATTGAATTTAAAAAACATCAATTAAAAACTTCTTTGTTTACATAAAAACATCTGCAGTCCGCTTAAAAGTATGATTTATGTAAAAATGTCACGATTTCAGCTCGGTTTCAACATTTCCCTTTTGTGCTCTTAACTTTATTCTAATAAATTCATCAGTATAGATAAGAGTATTCTGCACCAATTGTTAAATTGTCGATGTATGGTAATTTATTCAGACGTCTACAATTTTTATTGAATTTCTCGAAAGGAAAACCGTCTAAATTACAAATTTCCATTCAACGATTCCTTGAATTTTAATATTTAACCAACAACGTTATATTTTCAAGCATGTATTGTAATTTAAATGTATTTATAAATTATTTATTATCCATATGGGTCAATATTAAATTTTGTTGATTATTTTGTATAGCTAACCTAACTGTATCAGGTCAGGACAGAAAAACAGCGATTTCAGCTATCAATGATTTTAGATCCATTTAAATAAAATCTTTATATTTAAATAGCTCTTGTAAGACGGTCTGTTTAAATAATAAATATGCCCTATATTTTGTAATTATTACTGAAAAATTAAGTAAATATGGCATTTTAAGAATATTTAATTGCAGACTTCGTTTTATACATTTAGTATTGGTACCAGTGCGCAAAATTATTATTATATAACTTTTTATGTTTAAAATATTTATGACAACTAACTTAAAACTAACTATAGACCGTGACTAAAACGTCATAAAGCAACAAGGTGTATTTAAAAGATCACTTAGTGTCATGGAAACATGTAGGATACTATAGGTGGTATTAGAAAAAATATTTATATCCAGTTTAAGGCAAACTATAAGTTTGAAAATAGAACACATCTATTTAAGTATTAGGTCGCAAAGAAACTCGTCGAAATTTTTAATAAAACTTTGCCAGAAACCAGACATAAGTTATGGTACAGCATAAAAACAAACAGCCGCATTGTTGGGTTAAGGGAAAATCCGTATTTCGGTGCATGCAACTTCTCTAACATCTTTATTTAAAATGTGTACTGGTAATATATTTGAAGGGTCATGCATATTTTACACGAATCTTTATCCCATTGCATCCGCATCACAAAAATGCTATTAGTTACGGAGGATCCGCAAAATTCGCTATTACTTTCTCTTTACAATTCCTCGCATAATGAATATTTTAATATTCCAAAGTCGTAAATCGACTTTTTAGGACCGGTCTTCCCCTTTTCGACAAACATTGATGTATAATTCAGAGAGCCGATAACATTTTTTATCTCCTCTAATCAGACATCCCTTAGTACTACTCTTTAAATATGAACAAAAACCGAAAAAGTTCAAAAGAAATACGACGCTAAGCCCGTATTTCAAGATTTAGAAAAAAACTTTTTGGTCAGATTTAAAGCTTATTTATTGAAATCATACTCTTAAGATAGACTGACGAATTGTATTTTAGGTAAACCTTTTAAAACGATAGTGAAATAAACCACATAACAAAATAAATTCTTTGATATTAACTTTTTTAGCAGCCAGTCCCCCAAAAAGAATTAATTAGAATAATCCAGTTAGCATTTTAGGGATACATTTTTTGGCATACTAATTTCGACCCAAATATTCCATTTCATTACAAAAACGAATATTAATCTACCTATATAATACCCCCTGGACCAAAAAAAATATAGATCGTGTTTTTAAATTAGGGTTTGTATGTTTGTGTAAAATACGTAGCAGGGACTAAAAGTTTATAAAGTTTTTAATCATGCTAATTACTGTCCATATTTGCATTATAATAATTATTGTTTAAGTCAAGTGTACCAAGTAATTTTGTATAAAAACCTTAGTGGTAATAATTAGGTAGTACCTACTTATTTAAACTTTATATAACAGGTGATATTTTCTTGTAAAAAAAGAACCCTTATCATATATTGGCAAATTTTTTTGTTTTAGTCATGATTTGGGTATATATGAAAAAATGTGTAAATAAAAATAAAACATATACAGGGTGTTTCATAATATATGCGCAGGACTTCAGGATGTGATAGCTCATCCAAAAAGATGAAAAAAGTCGCTATTAACTTACCCTCTAAAATGCACAATTTTCGAGATACAGGGTGTTGAAATATTAGAAAAAAAATCGTTTTTTTTCGAATATCTCCGGAACCGTTTATCGTACAAAAAACAGCTTTTGTAAGCATTTTCTACTCAAAATAAGCTATGTTTTGTGCCAGAAAAAAATTTTTTTTACTCATAATTGGTGGAGATTTTGAAGGGGTAGCGGGTGTTTTTCTCCTCAACTTCTACGCCCCTGAAAAATGTACGATTTTGAGAGGCCTATTCGAATCGCCAATGTTTTCTACACAAAAAAGGTACTCTTGGTCATAAGCTTTTAGAGAAAAATCAACTTTTATGTTTAAAAACATGGTCAATTTAAAAAAAAAATATTTTTTTTTTACTAATTAAACAAAATTTATTTTAACGTTAGAACAAGTAACAAAACCAAACCATAATTGCAAAATAAAAAATGATTCAAAAGTTTTCTTTTCTAAATTCTCCAAACCGTAAAGGTAACGCATTTCGAACATTTCAGCATTTGTGTGAAAAATAATTTTTTATTTTTTTTTTTAATTTTGTAATTATCGTTTGGGGTTGTTACTTTTTCTAACGTTAAAATAAATTTTGTTTAATTAGTAATAAAAATTTTTTTTCAAAAAATTTAACATGTTTTTAAATATAAAAGTTGATTTTTCTCGAAAACGGTCAACTTTAGAGCTTATGATCAGGAGTACCTTTTTTGTGTAGAAAACATTGGCGGTTCGAATGGGCCTCTCAAAACCGTACTTTTTTCAGGGGCGTTGAAGTTGAGGAGAAAAACACCCGTTACCCCTTCAAAATCTCCACCAATTATAAGTAAAAAAAAATTTTTTCTGGCACAAAACATAGCTTATTATGAGTAGAAAATGCTTACAAAAGCTGTTTTTTGTACGACAAACGGTTTCAGAGATAATCGAAAAAAACGATTTTTTTTCTAAAATTTCAACACCCTGTATCTCGAAAATTGTGCATTTTAGAGGGTAAGTTAATAGCGACTTTTTTCATCTTTTTGGATGAGCTATCACATCCTGAAGTCCTGCGCATATATTATGAAACACCCTGTATAATAAAAAAAAAAGTTATTGCGCAATATATTATAATTACATGTCTTGTTTCATCAACGCCAAAACCACAACTGCTGGAGGTAAAGAACTAAGAAAGGATTTTTTGAAATTCCATTTTAAGGGGGTAAAATGGGTCACTCCAAAAAGCATGTTTAATGCAGGTTTAATCCCGGAGCATTCGCCATTTTTGAAAGTATGTTACGGCTGAGCGGATTTTGATGAAATTTGGTATCCAAGTGCCTTACGTCTTGGCACTGGACGGGAACGGTACAAATTTTGACTTTTATTTAAACTCTTTTGGTAAATCAACTTGGCGGTACGAAAGATAAAACGAACACGGCGCGCTCACATGCTTGATGCTTATTAGAATACTTCAATTGTAAGTATCATAAATTTAAAAAAATGGTAGGACAAATTCGCACAGTAGCTCAAAATTAAAAAAATTGTGGACTAAAACGGCGTTCTGCAAAGACACGTCAAATTAATATTTATTCAATATTCAATAAAAATTAAAAATATAACTTATTCTACAGAAATATAAAATCATTACAAAATGCAATGAAATTATGGCAATGGTACCAAAAGTTCTGTAAAAAAATTAAAAAACGGATTATTGAAAATAATGCATAAGTCATGACTTAGATAATTGAAAACCTTCTCTAAATATTTGCATTATTTATTGTTAAACTTTAAAATTTTCTTTATAATTAAATAACATAACCACACCCTATTAAAAAGCTAATCACGTACAATCCATCTGAGGGCTTCTGTTAGGCTTGTTTCAGCTTACTATTAAACGATTTATCTGCACTGTTTTTATGTTCTACGTATATTTTAAATGAATATTTGTAAATATGCATTTAATAATAATAATAATAATAATAATAATAATAATAATAATAACATTTATTATTATTAATTATAAGAGACCTTTTAAATGTAAATAAAAATTTTTTTAAAAATACATAGTTTTTATATAACATAAGTTTAAAATACTCCAAAACTTAAATTATTTTTTGCATTTATTAATTATTGGAAAAAATCCTTTATAACTGTAATTTTAATAACTGAAATTAATGCTTTAATTTTTGCAATACATTACAATTTCCATAAACATCAACGTTTATATAATTACATTTATAAATGATTTAAAGCATATATCAATTTTTATATTATTACACTTATAAGCCTATATATTTTTACGGTTCAAAAGACAGATTATTGTACACCGCCGTACAATAATAAAAATACATTGAAATTACAAGAGTGGTTCCATTTATTGAAATTATCTTGAAATTAGCAAAGAAAATTTAAACTTGGAGGTCATTGTGGAATAAACTTATGTACATAACCTATAATAAATTATATGTATGTTAAAAGTCAAACCCGACAAAATATCGCAAACTCGATAATTTCAATTCAAGTACAGAATTATTAAACGTTGGAAAAAAAAATAGTGTATACAACACGGCGGAAAAAGCATATTAACTGCCTTGCTTAGATCTGCAGCGAACACTAAGCTCGCTCGCGGCTAAATAGCGCTTTATCGGCCTGTTAGATTATGTATTATTTTCCAATACATGATAATTGTAAAAACTAAACTCTATAGAGTTTAGTTTTTACAATTATCATGTATTGGAAAATAATACATAATCTAACAGGCCGATAAAGCGCTATTTTGTAAAAAACGTTTTTAGGTTTTATAAAACCTAAAAACGTTTTTTACAATAATAGTAAGTACTATTTCATTATGGACATTACGGTAATTGGTAATTATTTGTTCGTTGAAAAATATTTCTTATTTTTAAGCTACTTTGATATATGGATTAAATAGTATTTATACTGTTATAACAGCATTCCATGATAAATGGTGGGACAAAATTTTCAAAATTTACAAAAAAAAATTCACAAAATGTTCAGTTATCAAAATTTCTAAAAATGTTAAAATGCTTAAAAGTTTAAAAATGTCAAATAAGCAAAATGCTCAAAAAAAATCAAAAGCTTTAAAAAAACTGCTTAACTTCATATATAATTATAATTATAATTATAATTATAATTATAATTATAATTATAATTATAATTATAATTATAATTATAATTATAATTATAATTATAATTATAATTATAATTATTATCCAATTTTCGGTTTTAAGTTTAGCAGTTTTTTAATTATCTGAAAAATTTCAGCTTTTGAGCTTTTAAGCTTTTGAAAACTGTCCTAACAATTAATTTAAATATCGGTTTGTTAAATGGTTTTAAGGAAACCAAACACATTGTTAATATTTATTTTCGATTAAATAAAATCAATCCATAGGCTTTTTTACTTGTTTCGACTTTTTTAACAATTTTTTAAAACTTGTTTGCCTTTTTTAACTTTTCTTATCTTCTTTTTAAATTATTTATTTTATTTTTTATGTGCCGCAAAGATGAGGTGGAGATAGTTTATGATATGGAGAATAACATTATAAGTAACACTGTTTTTATCCAATGTCCATTTTAGGCTTTTTATAGTTTTTTACAAAAAAATTCGGCACGCAAAACTTTTGTTAACTTCATCTCATAAAACATTAAATAATATTTTTTTCATTTTGTACACGGAGAGAAAAATTTTGCCAAACTAACTATCCAAAGTATTGTTAAATGACGTATCGTGAATTTAGTCAACTGTTTTATTAAACTGAGGATCTGTATAGCTAATTTAGCCATACAAATCCTCAGTTTAATAAAACAGTTGACTAAATTCACGATACGTCATTTAACAATACTTTGGATAGTTATTTTAGCAAAATTTTTCTCTCCGTGTATATGAAAGGGATATGTACTTTATTTAAGTACTTTGTATTTTAATTACAATAATCTAAATATTGGTAAATGCATTTTCCTGAAAAATCCATTGCTTACTGTAATGAATAGCAGGGCATTTCTAAAGTTCTTTAAACACCCTGCCTAAAATAAGTCCTAGGTGTGATATAAAAAAGTTTTTAAAAAAAAAATTGCAATAAATAAATAGAAGTATACTATATATATACACTAATTTGATTTAAGCACGAGCGAGTGCTTAATGAAATGAGTGTCTAGAAAACTTGATAAACGATTTGCCTGCTATACTGTTTCTACGACAAATACTTGATGATATCTAAAAATGATATAAATTAAATATTTGTATAAAGCGACATATATAAAACAATAGAGTAACCAACTTCTATATTACCGGCGCAAATATGTTAAAATCGAAATGCATCCCTTCAAAATAGACTAACCACCGTTTAAATCCGATATAAAAGCAGTTTTTTACAGTGAAAATAAAGAAAATGTTTTATAGAGTCTTTACCCCAAATTAAGTTAAATCTAGTTTACTAATGTTCGTATAAACTTTTCAAGTATTGACATTGAGAAGCTTCTTTATATTATATAAAACTACAGCCCGTGACTAAAACGCCATAAAGTCACAACTTGTCAATTTGTTAAACACATATATATAAAGGTCACTTAGTGTCATGGAAGCATGTATGATAATCTGCGTTTTAAAGTTTTTATACCAAGTTAAAATTTTACATAGCTGATAAAATAACATTAAATTTTGTATAAAAAAAAAGATTTTAACAAATAAATAATTTTGAAATAATTTAAAACAATAATACACAAATTTTGTATAACTAATTAATTAAAAACACAATATACGAAATTAAAATAGGAGCAATTAAAATTTAATAAAACAAGTAATTATAATGAAAGCATTTTATTATAATCATTATTATTATTAAAGATTTAAATTACCATTTTAATTTGATTAAAAATATCTGCTTAATTTGATATCCCGTTAAAACGAATATTAATCAAATGCCCTTTGTTTTTGGCTCATTTACAAAGCATTGATAAAAATAGATTAATTTTACTACATGTACGGTTATTCAAATGTTTATAAATTAAAATTAAATTATTAGTTGCTATTTTTTTAAAACCAATACAAACTCGTAAAATTAGTCAAATGGCGTTGTAATCATGAAGTATATAAATTTATTAAAGCCGATACAAAAAAATGGAGTATGCACAAGTTTTATTTAATGCAAAATTTAATTTTAAAACTTTACCAAAGTAAATTTTTAATTTATTTTGTATTTTATTGTTTCCAATCCTTGCATTAAAAATGTTTGTACTAGAACATTAAAGTTCCTGTGTGTATTCGTTTTACAAAAACCGCAAAAATAAAACCCCCAACACAAACATGTATTTGGATCCACTGATAGGCTTATCGATTAAACCCCGTCTGTTTTTAAAAGTTTTCGCAGGTACCAGCATACTTTGATTAAATTATTACTTTAAAAACTATTCATCATTATCCGTTTTGATTTTAAAATATGAGGGCATGAATTTCGTATAAAAAATAATTTGGGTTTATTAGTTGAAAGTTAAAATAAAAATTTGTTTATAAATACATATTTAAATAGATTTTTTATGCACCTTTTTTTATTAAAACTGGTTCAAAATAAAATAAAAAATTATAAATAAATTCTTGTACAAAACATCCATTTGCCATGTATAATGAAGAGGCTTATCGTGTCATTAATAAATAAATAAATATCCACCCCATAAATAGACAAAGTATAGACAAACACACGTGCACCCCTTAAAATATAAAGTGGTTTTTCAAATTCAATGCCCATTTAAATATATTTATACAAAGTGTTACGCTCACAGGCAGTGTGTATTTATTTACCACTGGGGTAAGCAGACAATTCATTAAAATTTTGTAATCCAATATCTTTTATAGTCATGGAATACTTTAAAATTTACATCGACATCTTATCAAATTTCATTGCACCCTCATACTGTCGAAATATGCAGTGGCGTGCCGAATTTTATTGCTTCCGATAAATTAGTAATGAGACAATAATTTACCCCAAATATATATATTATTATTTTGATTTGTATACAGAAATCAGAAAACAACACTGACAAATTTGTTAAAATCTATAAAAAATACATACTATAACAAAGTTATAAAATTTTGTCGTTGTCGTATTATTTTTGTTGCTTAGCTTATATTTCATGGTATGCCTGTGGGTGTATAATTTAAAAGTTAATTTTATTAAAAAAAAACTTACAAAATTTACACAATTAAAACTTTATAAATCTCTATACTCCAAAAGTTTTAAATTAAACAAATTACATATTATGAGAATAAAATTTATATTTAAATTTAAGGTCTCACTGGTTAAAGTAAGATTATATTTTTACAAAAGTCGTTATTAGATAACTAAGTACTTTTTAAATAAATTATAATCTTCTTAAGGTAAAATACTTATAAACAAGAAAGCAATTTAAAAATAAAATGGCAATTCTGCTAAATAATTAATATGTTTTTATTTCCTATATTTTAAAAACCTACTTTTAGTAATTATTAAAACTGTTTAGTTTTAAAGGAAATTAAATTGCGCTCCAGGTTGAATTTTAAATTTATTTTACAGAAAATGTTAGATAGATGCCATATATCTCAGTGCACAAAATTGAATTTCCAGTGCAGGTTGACAGCGTTGGATTATTTTTATCTACTATCTATATGTCAATTTTACCCTTGAAGTAACTAGACATTTTGGCTTGGCGTCGAATATTTTACAAAAAATATACGGTCGTGCAATACCTGCCTGACGTCTAATATCAAGAAGAAATTCTATCCTAAATTTCGCTGCAAGCTACAACGTTTTCAGCTTACCAAATCGATTGAAGGTTTACTAGTGAACTTAAAAAAATATACGAAATGTTTATTTAATAAATGAACACAGAGAGTTTTCTAAATGAACGGAAAATTAATTAATTTTCTAAACAACAATACAATACAATGACAGGGTAAATTCCTTAGAATCTACATCAAAAATTTAATTACTTTGATTTTATAAACATATTTCTTTAAAGCTTAGAACAATATTCATATTATACACTATAAAGAAAGACTTATTTTTACTGAATTTAAAACTCAAATTATTATACACCGCCGTACAATAATATATTGAATTTAGCTCGTGTAGGTAACTGTTATTACAGGTCACTGTAAAATAAACTTTTGACCAATAGTGTCAAACGTCAGCATTTTTTTATGATTCAATAAATTTTATTCTTTTCTGTTTCTTTATATATATTTATAACAATGATTAATGTATTTTCTTAAAACTATACTTAATTTTTTTAATCCAAATCAGAATGTTAAAATAAATAAAAAAAATAATAATATTTTATTCTATTTTTTTATAAATACCGATAAACCCTACTAACTTTCTCTTTTAAGGCTTTTCGGAATCAAAGTAATATAAAATATAGATATACTTGTAAAATAATTAATACTTAAAATTTTATGATTTAAACCATAAAAAAATTATAAATATGGTTAAGTATTTAATACTATATTATGTATCAAGTTTAGTCACGAATTTTAATTAGGCACGAGAGAGCTTGCGAGCGAGTGTTTAATTAAATGAGTGTCTAGAAAAGTTTAAAAACGAGTTAAATACTATACTTTTTCTACGACAAATACGTATTATCTAAAGATGATTTAAATTAAATATTTTTATAGAGCGACATCTATAAAACAATAGAGTAACCATTCTTGGGAATCTGTATTACAGGCGCGCCCGGTGGAAATGACAAATTTGTAAATCGAAATCAATCAATCAATCAATCAATCAATCCCACAGTTTTTAACAGTGAAATTGAAAAAAATGTTTATAGGGTAGAGTCTCCAATAGAAATTAAGTTAAATCTAGTTTACTACCGGCGAAATTAAAAGGTGAGTAGAATGTTCATATAAACTTTTCAAATTTAGCCGTTGAGAAACTATTTAATACTTTTGCATTTTTGTATTGAGATAATAAAATAATTTTTAAATTAAGTAATATAATAATTATTATTACTAATTATAAATAATAAATAAATATTTTACAAGAAGGGTACTTTATTTTAACGATTGTATGACAATTGTCAACCAAATTAAAACTAACTTCAGCCCGTGACTAAAAGGTAATAAAGCCACAACTTGGCAATGTGTTTTTAAAAGGTCAGTTAGTGTCATGGAAACATGTTCGATAATGGGCGTTTTAAGGGTTAGAGTTGAAAAAAGTATTTAAAGGGCGGTGACCGTGAAATTGTAGTTCACAGTATACACTTGGTGGCGCAAAAGTAGTTTTTAAATTAATAGCATTGACATGCGCTTATATTGTATCCACCTACTCTATGTAGGTCAAAAATTTGGTTTTTAACGTTTTAAAACATTTTAAATTGATGACGCAAAGTAAAACATTCGCCGAATGATTTTAACATTGTTTTTGAAATACTTTTGTTATATATAAAAATACTACTTTGAAACTTGATCTTAAAGCAATATTTCATTCGACACCACCAAAATACCACGTAAACGAAAATTATTTGCTCATAAAAAAGGCAATTACAAGTTGGCCGTCCCCCTGTCTCTTGATCATTGAGACTATCGTAAATACCAGGTTCGGGGTCATATATCAGACGATCCCCCCCGTAACGTGTGTACAGGTGTCTGTAGGCACAGAACGGGGGTGTCTAAATTCACTAGCCGTCAGTTTAACGAAAGTTTATTACATTTCTCGGTTTACACCTTAATTTTGCTGTGGGGGGAGTGAGATTAAGCCGCTCCAACCTGCCATATCCTGTTCGGGAGGTTATTGCAATCTGTTTTTTTTTAAAGAAAACTTCATTTTGAATTTGATTGCCGCTGGCAGAATACTTAATAAACTTGAGGGAGAACATTTACAACCTTATATTTAATTTGTATTTTCTTAATTTAAAAGAAAATTTAACAAAAAGGTGGGTAGACATGAACATGATTTTAGACTATTAAATGGGACAACAAATTTTGTTGTAATTTCAAATTAATAAAATTAAGAAAGGCACCACTATAAGGAAAACATCCGTTCAGTATGAAATTAACAAACGATGTTCAACGCATTTTTTTAAAATTAAGTCGCTGCTATTATCATCGTTGAAATGACAGCTTGTCACCATCTTGGAAATAGATTATAATTATTTTTTTAGTAGTCCTACTCAAAAGAAAAAGCGATACTTGCCTTCCTTAATAAAATACCCACCAATTAAATTTTAATCATTGATATTAATGAGGTATTCACTTGAAAAGTATCTAACAAACTGTTTAAAATGCGTTAACATTCATACAATATTAAAATCGATTTTTTCTACTCCTATTACGGAATATGACCGTTCTAATATCACTTTTATATATGGAATGAAATATATTCCGTAAAGTGTTACAGAATGAAATATTCTATCATCGGATGACAGAATAAACACTGGTGGCGACATCTCCGTTTTTAATATCTTACAAATTTTAGACCGATCCAACATCACTTTCTCCCAATTAAATTATTTTTCTATGGTATTTTTGGGAAACGTGGAAAAAGTATAGTCTGAAACACGTTTGGAATTGTATATTCCCCTCCCGTGAAACCGTCAAACTCGCCTTCGGCTCGTGTGACAAACTTTTCACTCGAGCGGAATATGCCCTATTCCAAACTTGTTACAGAATATACTATTCTGTCTCTTCTCCAACATTCTGCAACATATCGGCAGATGGGCAATTTCAAGTATGTCGAGGGGACAAATGACAAAACCTATGTCGTGATGTTATAACAGTATAAATTATGACAGAATTGTTAAATTTAATCAGGCATTTTCAAACGGCCAACTAGTTTCAGTCAGATACTGGTTGTAGAAAAGACAAACCTTGGTTTAGTTCAGTGAAGCTTATGCAAAAGAAACTGACTTATGTATGTATTAAGATTTAAAGCTAAATATTAAATTTCTGAAGAAGCTAAGTACTGTATTAGCGAAACAATTGTCAAAATAAAATTGAAATAAATTCTTGAAACTCAAAAAACAGTGTTTGTTTTTATCTAGTTATACATTAGTGAAATGTAGTTTCATCAAGTAAAGGTCGAAACAACAACATATTAAATGTATCTAGTTAAATAAACACTAGGTGATATTGAAAGTTTGATATGTTATTATGGCAATAAAACTTCTTTAAATATAGCTAATAAGCTACAGTTCTTTATTTAAAACAAAAATCACCACTAAATGCAGTAATGCAATGCAATATTATACCTAACTTGTGTCTAAGTATGTTAGGGTAAGATTATCGTAAATTATCGTAAATCAAGAAAACTGTTCTAATTTTATATAAAAACTTAAAACTAAAACCATTTATTACCCGATACGGTCTTTAGTGGATCAACCGTGACAGCCTCCTAAAGTAGCTCGTGAAACAGCAGCAATTATGTCTCCTACAGCACAATTCCGCAGCCTTAGAAACTCAGATAGTTGTCACAGCTCATTACGTAGAAATGTACGCAGCTGCAGGGTTTAAACCAGCTCGTTAGAAGCACTACCTCAAATCAGCTTAAACGTACTCCCATTGGACTACCCAAGTACAAAAATATTGCTTTTGCCTTCTCGGCCCCAAGACACAACTTTGCGTTCACAACTAAATATTTCCTAAAATACACAGGATGACTTCTCAATAAGGGATTGAAAAAATTGACGTCATACTACGCCACTCGTAATATAACAATGACCAAAATGGCCGGAATTTGCTTGGCAATAACAAATTAACAAACCTGAACAAAGTAGATCCACCATGGAGGTAATAGTATTAGATCAAACTTAATTAATAAAAGTAAAATATGAAGCGACCTCTACAAATTTTAATGCTGAAATAATATAAAATAAATTACCTATAATAATAATAATTAAAAACTGCAGACTTTAAATGGCCATATGTCCAGAGAAAAAATATCAGGGGTTCTTAAAATTGTTGTTTAGAAAATTGAACGGGTGCTGCATAAAGCTTCATCTTGGTAGAAAAACACTTCATCTTGTAAAAAGTGGCTATCTTCAGTAATAACCTTACACTTACTTAATTTGGTTACATCTCCCTGGTCAAATTGTCTTGTAAAAAAAATGGTCCAATTAAGTGATTGCATAGACCTTTAACATTTCAGAATTTGAGACAATAAATGTAGGTTTGAATTGGTTTCAATCCATACAAAAATTATCATTCACCTCAAAAGCAGACATTGTAAAGGAAATTTGGATTTCTAATACACCATTGACTTATATATTTTATAAATTGTAAGCGTCGGTCATAGTCAACAAGCATTAATCATTTCATATTTAAAAAACTACTGAAACTTGGCTCCTTCCGGCAAACCTACATGAAGAAAATAAAACAGTTCCAAGTAGCATTATAGTGACGAAAACTGATATCACCACTTCAAATGAGTGGCAATAACGTTTAAATAACTAAATCTACCACGAAACAGTTAAAATTTCTCCATATTATATTAGCATAGTTGTGATTTGCACCAGCAGAATATACTTTATAGTTTTATAACTTTTTGGTGTATTAGTCTGGTATCTGAAATGTTATGACCACTTTTGACACCACTTTAAAGTTGTCTAAACTTTAGAGTGGATTATAAATAGTAACTGTAACCAAATCACTTAATTATTACTTTGAAGTGGTATTAGTAGTAAAGTGGGTATATCAGCTTTGGCAACGTTTTCGGAACTTTTTCCAATATTTATTGGTTTCAGGTGACCAAAAATTATAAAAAAAAATAGTTTAGGCCTCTAGATAAATAATTTTCATATCCGCTAAGTTTATAGATTTTTTTATTCTCTTTTATTACCACATATTTCAACAGGGCTTATATTTAAAGTTATGAAACCCATGTTTAACAGTAAAATTTATTTTAATTTTATGTGTTTGGATTATTTTAATTCCAGTTATTATTTGCAAGTTGTACTCTTACAATATTATAATTCAGTGTTAGTTTAATATCCAGACAGAGAAAGCAAAGATAATAAGATAAATAATATGCTGGAAAGAGGTCGGGATAGAAATTAAAGATTAGTAAAGTTACGATTAAGTTTTGGCCACTATACCTCCACGTTATAGTAACGTAATCACAACGTGGTATTAACGTATCTTTATACAATTTAAGAACGTTGTTGGAACGTAACTGACACTAAAAAAGTGTTCCCCATTTTAGTCACTTAATAGAACCTTTTCTACCACGAGGCAGAGATTTTGGCAAAATACACGGAAAAAAATCCCTTACTAGGTTTAAGAATAGTTCTATACTTCATGTTAGGAACTTGATTTAAGTATATTTATTATTTATATGAGATTAGCGTACATTTAAACTAAGTAATGGGATATACTTAATTTTTAAGAAAAACTGTTACTTGATTTGAGATGAGTATTCTTGGATTGAGTTTAAAGGTATTTTATTTTAAAGAAAATTGGTATACTTAAATCAAATATACAATAATGCTTAGATGAAAGAGCTCTAGTTTTTTACTCAAAGCGGAATATTGCCACTTATTTTAAGTATTCTGTATATTTGTACGAACTTTAGGTATACTTTATTTAAATATATGTATATTTAATACAAGAACGCTTATACTTCAATTTAAGTATAAGACCTCTAGAACAAAGAATACACTATACTGTATTTAAGTATAGCTATTATTAAAACAAATACCTAATTCTTCGCTTAAGTAAATACCGTCCACCCTCTAAGACCGCTTCGCTAAAAGAAAAGACGCAGTTTCTGTGTTCAGTTCTGTGACAGAACTTCTGTCCTGTGTTCTATGGTGGTAGCGTGTGTACGTGTCGGCGCCGGCAGTTCGTTTTTTCCTTTTTCGGTCTGGATGTTATTTTTAATAAAAAATAATGGAGAAGAAACTTAAAAATTGGGGCTTAGAATGTTTACTAGACACATTTTTGGGTAAGTAAATAATATTTCATTAATTTAAAGTAATTAACTAGGCATGATCGTAAAAATGTAGTGTAAAATGGATAGGTATACTGTAGTGTAAAATGAATAGCATACGACAGGTAATAGACAATAGCACATAAACAGCAGAAAGGCTATAGCCTCCAATTCAGCTACATTATTTTTGTTTTAGAAAACGAGATAGATCTCGATATTATGGTAAACTTAAGCGAGGAGAATTTAAAGGAATTAATTCCCAAAATAGGATTGAGGATCAAGTGTAGAGAAAAAATTGAAGAATTAACACCAAACCATCTACGATGATAATGGTAGCCTTCTTAGAGACTCATTTTACAAATTATTTAGTTGGTGATATATTTTACTGACAATAAAAATACCTACTTAAAAAAATAATAACTATTGTGATTAAAAACCTTACCTTTACATATAGCACCAAAAATGTGATACCTAGGTAATGAATTTATATAAATTGACAGTACTTTTTCTAATACCTCTAAGACTGTTAGGTAATAAACCTATTGTGATATCAGTGCCTATTATACTTATTAGTACTTTAGTACATTAAAATAATTAAAATAATATGCCAAAAATACTGTTAAATTACTGTCATAACGATTATATTTTCACTTTCACTTGTATTTTCCGTAGTGGTAGGATAATTAATACAAATATTTTTCAGGGTCACGAATGTTTTTTTGTAAAAATTATTCCGAGTCGCTAGACGAGGGAATTTTTTTTTCTAATCAACCACTTTCTTTAAGAATAGTGTAAAGTTATTTTAAATATATACTATACTTTTATCAAATATAAAAAAAGGAAAAGTAAGAATACAAGCATTTTATGCAAGTAAAGCGTGTACTTACAATAAGTATAAATAAATAAATTTTAAAGAAAGTATATTCTTAAAACAAGAATACTGTAAAGATTTTACAAAGAAACTATACTTTGATGAAGTACATACTAACGTTACAACAAGAATACCGTAGTCTTCATTGAAGACAAATTTGTATACTTAACTCAAAATTAGTGTGTTTCTTATTTTTAGTATAGCAGTAATCTTAGATTAAACCGAAGCTATCTTTATTTTATAAGAATATGAGGATACTTGAAACAAGTATAAATTTACTTGCGGAATAGGGAAACTAAGCTATACTTGGATAGAGTTGAATTTTCTTGGAATCAGTATAGATTTTTTTCCGTGTACTTTACAGTTCCAAGTATAAGTGGCAAACACGTTTTAACCACTATAAATGCTACTTGGGAGTAACCATTGATGCGCAGGACAGTAATAAAACTTAATGTGAGGAGTTTTGCTTAAAATAGTTCCTGGTAGGTAATACTCATTGATATAACAAAAATTACCATTGCTGTCAAAGTAGCCCGTGAGGTTTTATTGGAAATTATATGACCTCAAATCGTACGTTAACCTTGACGTTGGCGTTGGCATTGGATTAGTGTTCTGCACATTCATGGTTGCTGTTTTATTATCTCCGTGCACTTATACTCCTACTAAAACAATAGCGTTGTGTGAACCATTTTCTTAATCAATAACAATAGTCTATTTCCCAGGTGGCATATCATTGGGGCTGATGATTTACTTGGAGGTTAAAAATATGATATTAAATTGTCTCCCTAAAATAATACTCTATAAATATGAATTAGTCAAAAATGACTAATTGTCATAGCGAAAAGGCAGCCAATAATAATTCTCGTCAATGGTAATTTGCATCCAAAACATTTAGCACTCAATTTCCATGTAATATTGTCCCCTGAATCCAAAAATTTAAAAAGTTAGAAAAGTAGAACAGTTTTTGAGATATAGTCAATTTTCCATATACAATATGGAATTGACTATATCTTAAAAACTGTACTTCTTTCATAATTTTCGGTATTTTCGAATTCAGGGGACAATCTTACATAATAATTGAATAATAATTAAAATTTAAGTATTTGAAAACCCATCTAATCCTATAACCATCAAAGTATTATTGAAATCCAAAAACCAATTTGGGCAAGAATACATTTCAGTTTAATTATAAACATTGCTCTTAATACAAAATAAACACTGGTGCCTTAAGGGTTAGGGGCATTTTGATAGTGTTATAAATTGGCATGACAGTCAGCACATACATCTGGAAAGCCCTTATCAAATAAACTGGCCTCCTCAATGATAAATTCAAATTGCCCGGGTCCTTGTCAATAATAACTTCCGGGTGTAATATTCCGGACGTATTTTAAAGTTCTCGCGGCCGCATCTGTTTAAGATATCCAGGGGCAAATTACGGGACCAGCCACCCTCATAAACCGAAATGATGATCTCGTGTTATATTTAGCGGTCTGACCCAAGGGTGTCGTGTTAATAACCGATGTGTGGACGTTGTAAACTAAGACGAGGGACCGGCGAAACGATGAACTCCGGAATTTCGGCTTAGGACTTTCAATTACAACAAAGAGACAATGAATATTTGAAAAAACAGGCTCGGAGAACTTAATTAAATTATGATGTCGTAATGGAACGAAACCCAAGAAATTCCTAGAGTCAAAGGAATATATTAATGAATTGCTTTTATTCCAAATATTATAACGCCTAACAAAAGAATGTCCTTTATTTAACTCCAGTATTTTGCAATTCTGATAAATATTTTGTATATGTTTACAGTTAGTTTTATCAAACTATTATGGAAAATTGCACTATTCTACAAAGAGTACAAAATTGTATTTTTTATTAAAAACGTAAAGGAATAACTTTTTTTAATTAGCAAGGAGGTGTCGATACGTTTTATGGCAAATATGTCCGATATTGGTGGATACGTCTCAGATTAGGTTTGTCTATAAATCATGAGTAACTGAATTTGCCTGACATTTGCCTGACATACTCTAGTTTGTTTTTTTATTCGTAATTGGACATATTTGATTATGTTAGTACTTCATAATATAAAGTAGAGGACCTCTACTAGAGGTAATAAACCACTATCGAAGTATCGATAGTCTGGGAAGAGAAAATATCGATATATCGATAGCACTATCGATACACTCTTAGAAAAGACCTGGTATTTGTAACTAACTTATTATCGTTGGGGTAAAACTGTTGCAGAAAATAACATTTTTTGTTTTTTGTAATCAGTACCTTTATATGTGTAACTGCTTGCATCATTACCTGAAAAGATTTAGTTTTGTTGTGGAGTATTATTTACTGCAAAAAGGCGATTAAGTTATTTTAACTGAAACTTTGTGTTGGCTAGAAGTATTGACAACATTATCTCAAAAAAATCATTTCGGCGGTAAAATGTTTATGTTGGACCAAATATTTAAGTAACATTCTCAACTGACTGAAATTAGTCCGTGGAACTAACGGTTCGGTTGTATAAACTATGCGTCACTTTTCATACAGCTAAGACACCAGCGGTGTGAAACAAAGTGTCAGTTGGGGATGTTGTCTCTGTAGGTTAATGCAACTGCAAACTTTGTGCATTTCGCGCGCGATTTGTCCAGCCCGGCGCGTGCTTTACTTTTAACCTGTAAACAAACGGTGTTGCACGGCGTCCAGACGGTGGTGTTTGTTCTTTTGTATTTGTGTATCAGCTCGTGTGTTGTGTATATTTTAGGTAAGAAACTAGTTTATTACAATTAGTCATTTGCCCCTGTAAATTCAGTGGCGACATAATTTTTAACTATTCATATATATAAGAATATATTCTTATGTGTTGGTTACTTATAGATATCTCGAACAAATAATATGGATAAGCGGACTGAAGTACCTAGCAGATTTATTAGGAACATGGGGTTTACCTGAATTGGTTCCAGTTTTTAAAGGTTAGGTATTATTATTGCACTCCTTTAATTACACTATTGTAGTTTTGGGGTCCGAAAAAAAATTCAAAAATGTGAAAATGCCATACCGACTGAAAATGGCCTCCTGAATCCAATGGTGCCCACCAAAAGTCTCCATCACGTCGGAATTTCGAATTCTTACCCCTGTTATCATGCAAGTATGTTACGTTGTACCTAAGAATCATTGTTAAGTTGTTAAACAAAGGCTTGCACTTCACGTAAACATCACGGTTTATTGAAGAAGTATAGTCAACTTTCATCTTAATGTACCTATCTGTGTATATTTACCAAAGAATCGTTTTTGTTTTATTGTTAAAATATTTATAAATGTTTTCTTATAGTAATTATTAATTTTTGTTATAATGTTTAAACCAAAATTTGGTGTTTTCAGTTATATTGTTATTTTTTAATTTATAATAAATATTTATAAAACGAACGGGCATGAATTTCCTTTCTCTATTTTTTATAATATTTACACAAAAAGTGTTATATTTACTAAGCAGGTATGTACTGTGGAATAATACCAATTTGTTGTTGCTACTAATGCAAGCATTTAATATTAAATATAACTTAGTTACAATACAAAACAAATTTATATTATATCAACTATTAAATTCTTTAAATGTACCTTTTTTCATGTAATTTCAATTAAAAAATAAATTCCTGCATGATACAATGTTTGTTGCGATAAATAGCAAGTGCAGTTGTTACAACTTAGACGCTGCTAAAATGACAGACTAATGTGATTGCATTAAATATCAATTATTTGTATGAAAAAAAAACTAATTTCGATGCACTTAAACTTGTTGGTTGGAGCTACCAATATTGGCTGTTCCGACAACAAACTGTAAAAACAAATTTGTATTAGTTCCCACAACATATTTTTTTGTTGTGCCTATTTTCACTAATAAAATTGGTTCTGGGAACTAAATTTTCATTGCAAATACCAGGTCTTTTCTAAGAGTGTAGACACTTAATTTTATATTTTTAAAATTTTGGGTTTTGCTTTGCACTAAAATAAAATAAACATAAACGTTTGAAAAACTTTAAAATTTATTAGGTGACAATTATCGATTATGGTACGGATAAGTATTTTTTTAAAGAAAAATTATGTTACAATTCGATAATTATGTTACATCTAGCAAAACTGGATGGCGTTTTAAAACATTAAAGCCGGATTTATAGATTGCCCTCTTTCCTTCCTTCCTTCCTCCCATAAAAGATGAACAATGAGAAAATCGTAGTGCCATTTATAGATTCCCTTACGGAAATCTATAAATGGCACTACAATTTTCGTATTGTTCATCTTTTACGGGAGGAAGGAAGGAAGGAAGGCAATCTATAAATAAGGAATTTTTTTTTGTAATGTATTGTATTGTTATGTAAAGAGAATTTTACAGTATACAATTCACAGATGGTGTTGTACTTAGAGATGCGACTTGAAAAAAAACGGTCCGTTTTTTTTGTTTTTTTTCAGGTTTTTTTTCATTGTTTTTTTTAAAAAGGTTTTTTTTTCACATTTTAGTTTTTTTTTCAAGATTAGTCCCATTTGCCTAATTTTTTATGTTTTCATGGACTAAAATTAGCCACTAAATGACAATTATTAAATGTAAATACAGTCTCGCGTTATGCACTCGCCACAACCACCGATTTGACCAATAAGGGCCGCGCTTGTTTTGATTTGGTCCTAAAAAAAGTAACTACATATAATATTTTTGATTCAGCGCTTGATTTTTCAAAAAGCTACCAAAAGCACTTTTTTCATGATTTTTCAAATTTATGTAGAGTATGAAATTTTTTTTCTCAAAAAACAATAGCAAATTCTTGTAGAACATTTCTTCATTGGTGGTCAGAACATTCCGTGGACCAAAAAAAGAAATTACGGTATTCGTTAGAATTGAGCGTTACACGTTAACGACTATTACAAAGTCCCGTCCGTTACGCTTTAAATTATTAATTTTTAAGGAATTAAACAGTCAATCACGATACCTAATTTTGCCAAATAAAAACCTTGTTAAACAGCTTTAGTTTAGAAATATTTATAAAAATTTGACATTGGTAATATAATAGAACAATATTATTTTGTAAATAAAAACACGGCAACTGTCCTATCCGTTACGCGTGGAATGGCCCTTTACTTAATGTATACAATTATAAATTTAGGGTCCCTAGAATATTCCTAAACCCCCAATTTAAAAAAAAACTGTATTTCATACCTAATGGTATCGATACTAAAATAAGAAAAATAAATGCAACACTACCTAAGTTGTTAAATAGGACACTTCTTAATGAATGACCCTTTAGTATTAAACGCCGATAATTGCATAGGAAAATGTTTTTTTTATATAACATTCTTGGAAGCAAATAAATTAGGAGATTTAAAAAGAAGTAATCGACCAGAAAAAGGAGTAACCGAACATTTGTAAGAGGTTCAAATATGTCGCAAAAAGACAGGAGACACAAATTGAAAGACATACTACCATTAAGAATCGTAGACTATAGAAATTGATTCTCAAAGTAAATAGCTTTTTACTTGGGTAAAAGCATTTAAGTTTGTATCAAACATACATATTTAAACAATATGTTATAGACATGATCAAATATGGCCTTCGGACAAAGTTTATATTAATTTTGAAAAACGTATAAGAAAGCTAATAAAATAAATAAGTATACTTATTTAAGTTACATATACAGGGTTTAACACAAAAATTAAAAAAATGAAACGGTGGATTCTTGGTAGATTTTTATATGATTAAGGATGAGATTTTAGGTTGCTAAATTTCTAAAAAAAGTTACCTAAAATTTGGTAAAGTTTTTTCTTGTTTAAGGTGAAAAACAACTAGTAAAAATAAAAATTGTTTACTTTATTATTGGAATATTGAAAATTTTTAAATAACTGACTTTTGTAAGAAGCTTACAATTGCTGACAATAAAGAATTCACATTCGATATGATAGAAACAATAAAAAAAATACTAAAAAAATTTTCTAAAATTTTTAAGAATTCATGAGATTTTTAAATTATACATAATAACATGAGATTGATTGGAAAAACTTGGGATCTCATGCAAAAGTATGAGACCTGGCAACATTGCACAGGAATGTCACATTCGCGTCGTTGTTCGCGATTCCCAATAATACATATACCTATCCTGTACAACAAAAATAACTACATAGTGCATAAGAATTTTGTCATTCAAATACGACAACACCAATACTACAAAACAACAAAACAAATGTTTTGACAGTAACTTTTGAAAATTAGGTTAATTTCTGTTAAAAATAAGAATTTAGGTGGTTAAAATAACTATTTTTTAAGAGGTAAAATTTAAAAATTAGGTCAATTTACCTAACTTAAAAATTAAAATTTAGGTTATAAATTCAGGCTTCAAATTTCTTTAAAACAGATTTTATTCGGCAATTGTTTCAAGTTTACTTTTGAACACTATATATAGTCAAAATTAAGGTAATGTATTTCAATGATTATTCTGCCATTTTCTAAATGGAAACATAAAACATTTTTTTACTCCCACCTTTAAAACGCCCATTATCGGACATGTTTCCATGACCTTTTAAATACACATTAACAAGTTGTCGCGTTATTGCGCTTTAGTCACGGGCTAAAGTTATCAACAGGTTTTTAGTCACATACTGAAGCTAGCTAGTTGACAGTTGTCGAATGTCATACAATCGTTAAAATAAAGTACCTTTCTTGTAAAATAATACTAAATGTGTAAATTATTGTATTATTTCAATATAAAAATGCAAAAGTATTAAATATTTTCTGGACGCCAATATTTGAAAAGATTTTATTTGAGCGTCTGTACTGACCTTTTAATTTCGCCGTAGTAGTGCCGTTAGATTTATCTGAAGCGTTACAAATTTTGCGTACAATGCCCATACAACATGTTGAGACTGCAGTCTCTTTTCTTTTACTGTTTCTATATCAATTGTTAGTCTATTTTCAAGGGATAAATTTTGATTTACTTAATCTTTGTAATATGTTTTCTAAATCTTACTTTTATTTAAGTTTACTTTTTTATGACAAAAAATTAAAATTTTAGATAATTAACTTAGTTTTAAAAGTAATTAATCAGTATTATTTACCGATCCAACAAAATTCCCATAGAAAAAGTATTTTCCAAAGTTCGGTTAACATAATTAGGTTGTAATTAGATTGGTTCTTCTTAGAATGTTTTTACCCCCAGCAGAACAATGACACTTTAATGAGAACGTTCGTGATTAAGAGCAAAAAGAATTTTTAAACAGGAAGGGGGCAACTTCCGGCGACGAATAAACAACTACAAATTACAGGGTAAGGGTGGCTGCCTTTATCTTTTATTATTTTTACCAAGAAAGGGGTGCAGATATCTTCGAGGAGGATAGCTTGTAATTAACCTGTCAGTAAGGAATATTAAATTTCGTGGTTTCGGTAATAAAATACAAAAGTTGGAAGCCCTTCAAAGTTATGTGGTTTATTATTGAAATATCTATACCTAGTTCTTTTTAAGTTATGCGAAATGTTAACAAAAATTTAAATTTAATCTTTTTTTGCCATATAACAGTTTGTTGAATGTATTATACGATATCTCGTATGTGGTATTTAATTATCAATTATTTTATCTCCGCTTTTGTATATATAATTTCGTTTGTGTTTTGTCATTTACTGTACTATGCTCCACACCGTAAAGTCCCACCACGTACGGAAGGCAGACTTTTGAAAATTTGGCATTTAAGGCTTTTCAGGTTATGAATCTGTCAATGAAAGAAATAATATTTATAGTGTTACCGCTTATCACAATAACAATGGTCGGTTTAAGAATTTAGGAATAATAATACTGCATTTAATGAAATTCCAAAGTGTAAGGTGCAATATAAGTGATATTTTTGTGCATTGGGTCTACATTTCTCCATAAAATAGTTTTAACTAAACAGCATTTATTAAAAAAAATCTAACTTCTCTATTATGGAATAAGAATATCTGTATCAAAGGTAGGTTAATGTATTAGAACAAAAAATATCATCTAATTTTGTATTTTAAGGTTAGAAAAATCTATTTTGAACAAAATAAATAAGTGGATTATTTGAAAGAGTGTGTTAATATGGTCATAAATAAATATAGGTATACTAAATAATTGTTGAATATAGTTCAAATTAAATTGAAGCTTTTATACTTCTAATGACAAAACTTGTGCATACCTCTCGGCATACTTACTTTAAGTTAGATTATAAGAAAACAAACAATTTTTAGAAAAACTTGCAATGTGAAAATATTTAATACTCCCATGACATGAGATTTATTAAAATTTTTAAAGTAATAATGATTTTTTGATGTATATCAAATTCAGTCGAAGCTTTTTAACTATTTGTATTGACAAAACTTTATGTAGGTACACTTTAAGCTGGATAAGAAAAACTACCACATTTTTAAATACAATATTATACAGTCTTTTGAATAATCCAAAATACTTATTTATTTTGGTCAAAATAAATTTTTCTAACCTTAAAATTACAAAATTAGATGATATTTTTGTTATAATATATTAACCTACCTTTAATACAGATATTCTTATTCCATAATAGAGAAGCTAGATTTTTTTAAATAAATGCTGTTTAGTTAAAATTATTTTATGGAGAAAACCAGATATTTGGACCAAATGCACAAAAATATTACTTATTTGGCACCATACACTTTAGAATTTCATTAAATGCAGTATTTATATTCTTAAACCATCCATTGTTATTCTAATGTTATACAGATTTATACATTTTTAACGCCTAAACATAATATTATTTCTTTCGTTGACTATACTTTGACAGATACATAACCTGAAAAGCCTTAAATGCCAAATTGTCAAAAGACTTTGAGGTGTGGAGCATAGTACATATAGAAGACAACATCGAAAGACAGTAGATGGCACCACTTACTTTCGTCTCACTGCAGTGAATGATTCCAAGACCCATATAAGGACAATTAATCATAATTTCCTTTGTGTTACAAACCAAACAGCAACTCGGTACTGATGAGCCCCAATAAAGCAAAACAGCTGTCTATTGATGCTGAGAAGGAGCACAAACGAAGTTAAACAAAAGCAGAGACGAAATAATTGATAAAAATTTCAATGTTTCAAAACCATTTTTTTTATTTGGATACCTATTTTCTTAAGATAATATTTTTTTTAAAATCAAAACTAAAAACATCCTCTACAATTTGTGAACTATTTTGTAGTATAATGTTATCTTTGCCGGAGAAACTGTATCCAAGTTAAGACATTATTAACACTTCCTAAGCACAGACATTTCCGGTCCGAAGGACTTGCGGTCAACACTTCCGGTCCTTGAATCCCAGGATTGGCTGATTGTCCTTAATTGCACAGTGCAGGAAGGTGCAGCTCCAAAGGCAAACCGTATACTGCAAAGTCGACTTTGGAATTTAAATGATACATTTAAAAGAGTTTACGTGCTTGGAAAAACACTGAAAGCACATTTTTTGATAGTATGGGCTAAAATGTTTTTAATTAGTTTACTAAACAAATTTAATTCAAAAGTGCTTTACTTTGAAGTGGTTTTTTCAATTTAAACAGTAAGGATTTTGGAATTAAAAACATATACGAAAAAATTAGATTAGTTTTATAATGTTTTGTATTAGATTTTGCTTTTATTTAGTTTTATATGAGTCGTATATTATAATATATTATAGAAAAAAAATTATAATTGCCTTTAACTGCATTTAAAATCGAAAGAAAATTTAAAAATTAACCTCACAAAATTAAAACAATGCACTGAAATTTGTTATAAATTAATAACAATATTTTATAGTATATTATGTATCAAGTTTGATAAACGCCATTTTATACACGAATTTAATTTAGGCACGAGCGAGCTGGCGAGCGAGTGCTTAAATGAATGAGTGTATAGAAAAGTTTATAAACGAGGTGCATACCATACTTTTTCTACGACAAATACTTATTATTATCTTAAAATTATTTAAATCAAAAATTTGTATAGAGCGCCATCTATGAAACAATAGGGGAATCTGTGTGTCACCGTTAAATGTCAAATTTTTGTATTTTATAAACACAGATTATAAAGGTTATAAATCGAAATGTATTTCTTGAAAATTTACAGTTTTTCACAGTGAAAGTAAAGAAAATGTTTTATGAGCACTTTACGGTGGAGTGCGTGCCCGAATTTATGTTATAGTTTACTGCCGGCGAAATTAAAAGGTCAGTACAATGTTCATATAAACTTTTCAAATATTGCCGTTGAGAAACTATTTAATACTTTTGTATTTTTGTATTGAGATAATAAAATAATTTTCACATTTAGTATTATTTTACAAGCACTTTATTTTAACGATTGTATGACATTTGACAACTGTCAACTAACTTAAAACTAACTTTAGCCCGTGACTAAAGCGCCATAAAGCCACAACTTGTCAATGTGTATTTAAAAGGTCACTTAGTGTCATGGAAACATGTACGATAAAGGGCGTTTTAAAGGTAGGAGTAGAAAAAATTTATTTTATACCCCCAACAGGGTAATTCTTCAATTTTAATACTTCTTTGTTCTATGAAACCTTGAATACATTAAAAATGCAAAATCAAGGACGCCCCCCAATTTTCGTTACCAATCAAGATCCAATTATTATTGTATTATGTTAAGTGGGCCCGGGGGGGACTTTTTTTAAAAGGCCGTCGACTTTTCAAGGGACACTTCACGAAATGAAGTTGAATTGACAAATTAAGCCGATGAATTTCGGTAGTAACGTGTTTTTATTAAGGGTTGGGGTGCAGTTTCATTGTGTACGGCAAAAAGGAAACGCTTAAGATGTGGAAAACAATAGTTATCAGTTTGTTAAATGGTATGGGATGTTTAATTTTATGTTTGAACATTTTCTTTTATGTGGTTAATACTCTTGTTCATCAACGTTTTTGTTTCGTTAAAATGAGATTAGTTAAAAAAGGAACAAATGGAACATCCTAGAAAGAGTTTTAAAATCAATTTTTTTAAGTATAAAGTATGTATAATGCTAAAGACAAAATAATATTAAAAAATATTTTAATAATCATTTTAAATGACAATACTTATAAAAATAGTTTATCCAATTTTTAGGGTTTAAGATTAAAAAATATTTAATTCAAAATAAAATTAACTTACATATACTGCTATAGACAATTTGGCTTACCTAAAACAAGAAATTAAGAATTAAGAAAATAAATAAATAAATTTTATAAATATCCTGCTCCTTAATGATAATGATTTTGCAATTTTTTTAAATTTTGCCCCGTCAAAAAATTACCTTTCGAATTATTTTTTATCTTGTTTAATTTTGTAACAACAACATTTTTTAAATTTAAATCCCTTAATATGTGTGACGCACATTTTTTGTATTTTTTTTTCTATAACGTAAACATTATCTCAATTACAGAAAATGAAAACTCAAACGAATAAAAAAGACTATAGTATTATCTTGTCTTGTTTTTATAACAAAACAACATTCAGTATCAATTTACTTTAGTCATTAACTTTTTTCGACTGTGTTCGCGCAAACTTTGGGTTTAATTGCAAAATAAACCTACATGGTTTGTTTGAAGAGTTTTAAAAATAAATTTAATTTAAAGCACAATGTCCATTGAAAAACAGATCGTATGTGGATATAGTACGTGTATCTAATTTGCATTTGTAGGCTGATGGTCAATGACCATTGAAAACCACCATTGCGTTGAATTGTGGAAATAAACGAGCTTTGAAAAACTTTCCGCTTTTTTAACGGACAAACAAAAAAGTTTATTTAACTAATCCAGGGCTTAATAATATAAAAAAAAATTTAACTAAACCTTTTTACTAAGGTTAGCTGTAATAAATCAGATATTTTGTGAAATGTTATCAAATCTTGGGTTTAATTAATAAAAGTGTTTCCTTTTGAAGTAAAGGGTTTTAAGACGCAGTACTTTTTCTTTATGAACACGCTTTTACTTTAATTTAGTGGTTGGAGATTTTCACATCAAAAGCCGACAGATTTTACTTTAAGATGTAGATGTTTTGGAAGAACTTTTCTGCATAAAATCAAAATGGTGTTAATTCAAGATTACAATTTTAACATATTGATTTTAATCAAATAATCTAATTTCTGCACTTTCGAGTTAATACCAATGTTTGTCAGTTGACTTAACTTAATACTGAGCAACTTGATCCTTTGAATTTGTTGACGCAGAATCAGGATGCCTTTCCAAGAACTAATTATAACGTAAACAGTGGCGTATCATGCAATTTTGTAGGCAATACATCCTCGGTTTTCTTTGTTGACATAAGTTGATAATCTGTATTTTAACAAAAAGTTTAAAATATACACTAAAGAATCCTTCGCTAGTAGCGCCAAATGAGTGTTTTTTAGAATGATACTGAAAATGGTAAACATTTCAATTTAGTAAAAATCATAAAACAAATCGTCTAAATTTAAACAGCATTATGCATTATTGAAAGCGTTAATTAAAAAAGTCTCTATAGAGTATAAGTATACTTAACGCTAAAATACCAAATCGAGTATATATTATATTACACTGAAAAAAATAAGCAGTTGAAACAACAACAAAAATATTAATTCAACTCTTTATGCACTTTAAATACCAGCAATGGTTTTTGCACGTTTACTTAACCATCTAAACATGTCAAATTGTATTTTTTAATTGAACAACAAATATTAGTCAAATGAACCAAATGAGAATATTTGTTCTAATCTGCTAATCTTGTTAATTAAACATTCTTGATATGTCGGAGTAATATTTCGAAAATGGTTGTGCTAACATTTTTAAGATGTTAAGGTAAATTTCGTGAAATGTCCAGTTAACCTTTTTAGCATATTCACTTAACACCAATAAAATGATAAATTAAATTAATTTGCGCTAATGTTGGGTTAATTAAATTATGGAATTAATATAAAGAGAAAGAATTGAACCTTCCCTCGCCAGAGTTTTTGTTTTGAGTGCGTTCCACCTACTTCAATTTGAAGTCTTCAAATACCTACCGACAGACAGCTGATTCGACCTATATTAACCCAGCTTATCAGTCACTGATAAGTGTCGGGCAATACTCCTATCGTAAGCCAACTGAGGCGAGATGTAAGAACATCTCGTGATCAACAAATTTTAAAGTAACATTTACAATTCGTTAAATGAACAAATTTAATGTTTTAGATTTAAAGAGCAACTAAACGTTAATTTAATAGTTTTTTTAGGTAATCCTAAAAATTTTAGTATTTGATTCAACCAATTCCAGCTATTAAATCAGGATAAATATTTTAATTCCATAGGCTTAATTATGGAATATTTTCACCAAGCTATGTTGCAAAATCTGTTGATCGAGTAATATGGATTTTTCCCAATAATATCATTAAAATGATATTGGATAAACGACCCTTTCGCAAACGATGCCATCTACCATTTACCCATTTTTGACAAAGAGAAATTATTAGACATCTCCTACAACAGCAGACCAGAAGTTGTTTTGCAAAGCAATAACGGCTGACCTACACTGAAAAAAATAAGCTGTTGAAACAACAAAAAAAATATTAATTCAACTCTTTATGCACTTTAAATACAAGCAATGGTTTTTGCACGTTTACTTAACCATCTAAAAATGTCAAATTGTATTGTTTAATTGAACAACAAATAACAGTCAAATGAACAAAATAAGAATATTTGTTCTAATCTGCTAATTTGGTTAATTTAACATTCTTAGGGTGTTAAGGTAAATTTCTTGAAATGTCCAGGTAACCTTTTTAGCATATTCACTTAACACCAATAAAATGTTAAATTAACATTCTGAAAATGTAAAATTCTTTAAAGGTTGGTATCCAAAACAAAATTATGGAAATAATATATTATTATATATAAATAGAAAGAATTGAACCTTCACCTCGCCCAGAGTTTTTGTTTTGAGCGTGTTCCACCCATGATACATCTTTGTATCATGTGTTCCACCTACTTCAAATACCGACAGACTGTTTCGCCCTGTATTGAGGGTCTTAACAGTGTCGGGCAATATGGTGTAGTGAAAGTTTTACTGTGGAACACACCTTAAACAAACAGATATCTCATCTTATATACACCTAATCGTAAGCTAACTAAGGCGAGATGTAAGAAAACGTCATTGTCTAATAACGTGGCGTGAGTGTTCGAAGCGCCATTCTCGGCAATTTTATGAATGCAAATTTTACATTTTAAATTTTAAAGTAACATTTTAAATTTGTTAAATGAACAAATTTAAAGTTTTGGATTAAAGAGCAACTAAACGTTAATTTAATAGTTTTTTTAGGTAATCCTAAAAATTTCAGTAGTTGATTCAACAAATTCCAGCTATTAAATCAAAGTACGATAAACATTTTAATTCAAAATATTAGTTTATATTAAATTAATATTTAAACTGTCAAATGAACAAATAAACTTTGACAAACTCTGACTTTTGCTTTAACACCAAAATATAGATTAATCCAATAGGTTTTTTGTTGAAACAACATTTTTTAAAATGACATTTAGGCAAATGTTAACTCAACTACATTATTTTTTTCGGTGTAATGGGCATTAGCCATAATAGCAAACCAGCATAAAATTGTGTACCTACTACCATTTTGTTTGACGTACCTTTGTGAGAGCGGATTTTTGGCCATGACAAACATAAAAACTTAACATCGTCACTCACTTTAACTTAAAAATAACTTAAGACTGAAGCTCACAAAGAAGAACCAGGTTTTCAGAGTTGTGCAAAGAGCTACCCATACGTGATTTTGTTATACCATTAAAAGAGATTACACAGCAAAAATATATTTGATGTTAAGTTTAAAACCAACTGCAAACTGTTAACTGATTAAATAAGTATTTTGCAATTCTGTGGGTAAAAGGCATAAGGGGATAAGTCAAAAAAAGCAATTTTTTGGTAGAGACTTAAATGTGTGGGCATTAATTCAGGAAATATATTTATGGTTCGCGAGCATAGCCTTTTGCTAGCATATGACATGTGCTGGCAAAAGGATATACCCGCTAACCATAAATGTATTTCCTAAATTAATGCGAACACGTTTAAGGCACTACTAAAAAATTGATTGTTTTGACTTATCCCCTTATGCCTTTTACCCACAGAATTATAATAAGAAAATCTTATGTCAAAAATTCAACTTTATTTTTAAAAACCTTTTTGTAGACCCAGTAACAAAAGTATTTGTTAAAAATTGGGAACATAAATAAAAATAATTTTGAAAACCAGTGATGGCATCTTTTTTCGGATACTTTGCACTTTCCACACTCGTTAAATACTACATAAATAATAAACAATAATAACAGTTTTCTGGTAATATTATAATATGTTAAACATTAACAAAATAATCTGTAACCTTTAAAATTAACAAAATGCTCACAAAATTGCATATTATCTTTACAAAACTTTCGGTAAAATATTTTCCTTTCATAAAATAATTACAGACCTTGGTTTTCTATAATGTTAAAATTAAAGCTTTATAAGCTGATGAAAATCTAACTTTAATATTTTATTTTTAATTTTTATTTCGGCTATAAGGACTACCAGAATATGTACTCTGTCTTTGAGTGAAACGCAAGAAAAACTAATTGGAAACCACTACAGTAGAATTATACTTTTACCATTTTACCATTATAACAAGTTTCACACTATTTTTTAAATAGATTCTTGCTTGTTTTTACTGAATGTATTTCATAATTATTTTTTAGCAATAGTAATATTTAAAATCTTTTTGTTAAATAATGAATGGAACAGTGTAAAATTGTATTATATTATATTTATTAAAGTTGTAACATGGTTTTGCTTGATGCGCCACTGAAGTCTTAATTATAATTCAATCGGGGTAGTCGACGCAATCCTATCATAGGCGACAGACTCGTTAAGAATAAGGAACTCCGTCTACTGTAAACAAAGTATTTAATTTAAGCAAAACAGTTTTTTAATTAGATGTTCGTTTTAACAATTACTTTCTTTTAGTGAATACAAATTGTGATTAATTGAGAATTTTATGCTTTACGAAATCCTTAACCGCTTAAAGAAAGATTTACAGAAATTTTATTTTGGTGGCCCAGGATTATTAGAATTTTTAAATTTGCATGTTATTTTAGTTTACTTAATAGTGTATAAATAGAACCTAAAAAGTTTTTAGTAAAAACTGTTCATTAAAAATATGGATTTCGGCCAATCGTTAATAGATTTTTGACAACACATGTCATCGTATTTTTAAAATATAAAACAAGATGTGAACTAAAAATTCCAATTAGGTAGCTGTAGGGGTTTTGAAAATAATGTAAAATAGCAAATCATGTAACATTGGGAATTTATCCCAAACCACAACCGATGCAACATAATTTGCGCTAATTGCTTTTTTATAATCTGAGATTTAAATAATGAACTTGTTAATGGCTGCTGTTGTTTTAGTGCTAATGATTTAGTTTTGGGTGGGAATATTAAATTCATATTATGACCTCAAATAATAATTTTAAGGTTCAAATATTCGATGTGTGTTCAGAAAATATCGGGAATTTTCGTTTTTGGAAACAAATATTTATTTATTCGTCTACATTAATGTTGTCGCCTTCAAAATAGTCCCCATTGGATATTATGCACATGTGCCAACTCTTCTTCCAATACTCGAAACACTTCTAAAACTCGATCTTTGGGATAGCCTTTAGTTCTTTTAGCGATGCGCTTTTAATTTCATCTATGCTTGCAAAACGACGACCCTTTAAGGTTCTCTTTATTTTTAGGAATAGGAAAAAGTCAGACAGAGGCATGTCTGGCGAATATGGAGGCTGGAGCATCATTACAGTATTGTTTTTGGCCAAAAATGTTGTTCAAAATTTAACAATTTTAGATCATATTTTGCTGCCACGCGTTTCATACCCAAAACATTCGAAAAAATTTCATGGTATGAGCCAATCGATATACATCAGCGACTTCTCTGATGGTTTATAACCATTTCATCCACTTTTTCCATGTTTTTATCGGTTGTTAATGTGCTTGTAAGTTCGGGGCGTTCGTCATCTTCAACGTCTTCACGGCCATCTTGGAAACTCTTATACCACTTGTAAACTCTTGTTTTACTTATAGCAGACTCACTATAGGCCTTTGTTAACATTTCACAGAATTTATTTCATTTTTTAAGCAAAATTGGATACAAATTCTTTGATCCATTTCTTTTAACAAACGAAAAATCGCCGAGCTCATAAAACACGTTATTTTCTGAACTCACCTCGTATGTTACTAGTATACTGTATGCCTCTTGCCTATGTAGCACTAATTATCACCCTATACAGAGTGTCATGTAATTATCAATTGGGAGAATGAGAATGACAAAGTAAGTAAGTTTTTAATCAATAATTTTTTTACAGTTAAATAAAAAATAAAAAAAACATGAAAATTTACTTAATTCTTGCGCAGCCACTGGTCTTGTTTGCGACAGCAACAGCTGTTTACACTCAAAGTATGATTGGCCCTTCAACATAATCGACAAATGCCTTATATTTAAGTAAATTGTCATGATTTTTTATTCAAAAACAGTAGCACTGGTACATGTCAAAAGAATAATTTAATGAATTAAAGATAATAATTTATTAATTATAATTAATTAATAGAACAAGATACTGCAGAATGCCATCGTAAATTTTCAGGTTTTTAGTTACAACTCTTGCAGATAAAACGTAATGCTTTTTAGAAAGAGACCGAAATGATAACGGGATATTGCACTGAAATAGGAGAAATATAGGGGTGTATTTTAGGATTATAAATTTTCATGAAGTTTTCATTGAATTTATAAAAATTTCCGCTGGCTATGCACATGCCATATTTTATACTGTGTATTTTAATGTGCCAACTACACATATAAAATAAATAATTCGTGACAAAAACTGCACCTTAACTTTCTGTTAAGTATGTTAAGCCCAGGAATTAGTTTAAGAAATAATACATTTCTAAACCTCAGCTGCCATTAAAGAAACTGGTCAATATCCTTTTCGAAGCTGTTGAAAATCCGCTGAAGCTGAAAGTTTTTCAGTGTACTTTCAAATCGAAAATCCTTTTAGCAAACAATGTCATTAGGAGTTTCGACTTTTGATCCTTTTTCAAGAACTTTTTAAACAATTTATAAGTACATACAGGGTATCCCAAAAGTCAACGATATTCTTTGTAGAATTGATAGGTCAGCTCATGACTAATCAGAATATTAAAACATGACCTAAGTAAAAAAATTTGTTATTAAGATATTGTCACATTAATTAATACTGCCAGGATCTATAGTGGGCAATATTCTACAAATTAAATATGATTTCTAATATTGACTGGATGTTCTGAGCATTAATGGTTATTTTTTTCACGTGATTAACACGTTTTGCTCGGTATGTCAAAAGTAAAATAACACTGGGTTAATGCTAATCAAAATATTATTATTAATGCTTAATTTCTTTTAGGGGTAATTAACAACCTTTCCTAATAAAAATGTGTGTATCTTCTTATTTTTCTTATTCTTATTTTTGAGGATGACTTAATATAAGAGCAGCTTATAAAACACTTAACAGCTAACCATATTTACATTTTGCTGCCCAAGTATATTTTATACCTACCAAAAATCAAATCATGCCCATTATGAAATATTTTTTTCTTAAATCAAATAAATTATAAATGTCAAGGGTACAGAACATTGAACAACTTTGTACCAATGTTAGATTCAAATAAAATCAATCAAAGATAACGGTAATGCAAATATGCGAATCTTCCCCTCATATTTTTCCAAATATTTACGTAACCTCTCGTCACCTCTTCAAGACGTTGTCGTTTATTTATTTTTTACGGCCGCTGTAAAAATAATCGGGATCATCGCGATCTTTTATGATTTATTTGTGCAGGCCCTCATAACTTCTTAGATCGAAACAAACAGATCATTCAGCTCTCAGCCAAGCTTGGATTTATCTTGCTGTTTATTTGGATAAACTAAGAGATTTATCGCGCCGAGCAAGTAAGTATTACTTTATTTAGCAGTTGATGTAGCGCACCGTACATGAAACTGAAGAATTGCAATGTTAACTAAAAAGTTCAATGATTTAAGAACCCTAGGTTTCTACTTTGTTGGGTCGATCAAATATTTTGTTTGCATTCAACTTTTACAAACACGTGGGAAAAAAGTAATTCGAAAATGCTTAAATTGTCAAAGTTACATTCTTATAAGATAGAAGACAGAAGTGCTGTAAAACTTCCAAATCGCGTCTATATTACAGCTTGACAAAGCTATTTGTGTCTGCGGAAAGAATGCAGCACGCCCATAACTGAGACAGACAATAAATATAATTGAAGGGGTAAAGGAGTTAAGTAATAACAAATAATGTACAATATTGTAATTGTAATTAAAAATTAATTTGAGGTTGGAATTACAATATTTTTTGCTTAAAGGTGTCATGTTACAATTTCATGTTTGACAGTACATTTTTTTCAGTATCTAGGTACAGATACAAATACTCTCTGGCAGATGTATGTGGGTACAGATACCGATACATTTTCCCAAAAATATCTGGGTACAGATACAGATACATTCAAAAAGTATCTAAGTTACTTCCAGATAGTATCTGTCATACTAAAAGTCATCCTAAATATAATCATGATCTCAGTGGGCAAAGTTTTGAACTCATAATCCCAAGGTCCCTGGTTCTAATTCTGAGCAAGAGGGAAAAAATAATTAAGTGCGCTTTTGGGGTAGAAATATATTTATAAACGGAAAAGTGTGCATTCTCGTAAAAATTAAAAAGGACTAGACTATATGATTCCAAATACTGTAGGAAGCTTTTTTTAATTTTATACGTTTTGTAGAATATCCATACAATCTTCATATTATATATAGATTACATACTTTTTGCAAAAAATCGATATCCACTGGATGTCCAATGGATATCCAGCAGGGTCGAACATTTATGCAGTGATGTAAAGTATCGAGATACATGTATCTAGATACTGGATCTAGATACATTTTATGTACCTAGATACGTATCGAGATACTTAAAAAAATCAGGATCTACTTTAGTATCTAGATCGTTTTGAAAGTATCTAGATCCTTAGATACAAGATACATTTTATTTTACCCAACCTGATTGCAACTCCACACCGTGTGGGCCACACTGAAAATAAACATCCAATGGATATACTCTATGGATATCCAGGATATATACCTACATTGGATATTCTTGATATCTCCCGTAAGAGATGAACAATACGAAAACCGTAGTGCTGTGTATAGACTCCCGTACCCTAATCTATAAACTGAACTACTGTTTTCGTATTGTTCATCTTTTACGGGAGGAAGGAAAGAAGGAAGGAAGGCAATCTATAAATAGAAGCATCACCATCAACACCTGTAAATAAAAACAAAAGTTCAATTTGTTCTATGCAGCTGCTTCAGTACTTAACAGATAAATCTAAGGAGTTGCAATCTTTAAAACATTACGAAATTATTTTGGAGATTTTCAAAAAATACAATACGGTTTTACCTTCATCTGCACCAGTCGAACGTCTCTTTAGCACAGGAGGACAAATTTTGACGCCAAGGCGCAACAGGCTTAGCGACGAAAATTTTGAAATGCTGTTAATGTTGAAAAAAAATAAACAATAAAAATAATAAAAATATATTTTATTTCTTTCTCCCTTCAACCCACTTTGGAGTGCGAAGTGCATAAAGTAACTCTTAGGCACTAGTGAGTAAAGTTAAACAAAAGCGCTGTAGGTTACCGTTCTTCGTTCTGATAATTTTGAATTTGTACTACAAATTTTGTAGTAAGCTTTCATATGGCGCGTAAATATAAAATTTATTTCCGTTTTTCATGGATATTTCGTCAATTTTATCAAATCAGTTTTATTTTATAGTTAACACGCTTGTTTATAAGGTCCAAAAAAATTTTTTTTGTCATTTAATTTTTAAGTTTTTTTAACATAGTTATTGGAAGTAACTTAGATACTTATTGAATGTATCTGTATCTGTACCCAGATACTTTTGGGAAAATGTATCGGTATCTGTACCCAGATACATCTACCAGTGAGTATCTGTATCGGTACCTAGATACTGAAAAAAATGTATCGGTTACATCACTGCATTTATGTATATCCATTGGATATCCACTGGATGTACATATTCCGTGTGTGGTTGTAATCAGGTTGGGTAAAATAAAATGTATCTTGTATCTAAGGATCTAGATACTTTCAAAAGGATCTAGATATTAAAGTAGATCCTGACTTTTTTAAGTATCTTCATACGTATATAGGTACATAAAATGTATCTAGATCCAGTATTCAGATCACAGAATTACATTACTGATGTTTGATCTATTTCAACTTAAATGTCATTTTAGTTGGAAGAGATGAAACAATATTGTGATTGTATATAAAAATAAATTTGGTATTGAAGAACATCATTTTTGTCTTTTATTACCTATAGAAAATATAGCTAAACCCCTTCATACACTTTCCTTAATTGTGCTCGACTAAGACAGACAGGGATTTCCCTTACTGATAAGGCGTTGTGCCTACGCCCCCTGTGGAGACCTTTAAAATTTAGAAACAGACTACAAATTTTTCATTTAACTGAGACAGACAATACTTGTGCTAGAAACAATTTCACTTGAAAGCATTTTAAGTTGCAAATTGTTTGTTATGGTGATTTTTCATTTAATTTAAACAATAAAAATCTAAACAACAAAACCAAAAAGCAATCAATTTAGTAGTTATTTAGTTAAAAACGTAACCACAGGCAGTAAAAAAACAATAAAATTTTAATACCAATAGGCAATTTAAAAAAATGGTTTAAAAATTATTGAAACATTCTAAAATATTATTCCATACTAAAATATAACTAAAATAATACTTTTTTATTAGACCACAATTGTTTTCACTGTTTCAATTGTTTCAACAAATATATTACCGCACTCTATTCCGACGATTTACTCGAAAACGTTTTTTCTCTTGTTTTCTTTGCTTTCCCAGCTGTTTCCAGCAGCCACTATTTTTAATAGTGAATTACTTTAAACCACATGTAATTAGTCTGGATTCTCGTGCTTGCAAAAACAATTATTTAATGGTTGGAACGTGACTTCGTACTAGAAACCTTAACAAATTTAAGTTTAAACCAATATCGACTAGAACTTTTTCCATTTTTACGAGTTTTGTGTTTTAAAACAACCCGTTTTGCTTTATTCAGAGTTATTATTTATTAAATGACATCAAAACAATATCCCCTTTCATTCTTTGTATTAGGAAAGTTCGAAAGACAAAAGTTCCATTAGACATTATTAAAATATATGAAATATTAGCGACGTGCTTTTAGTATCATTCGTCGCTCAACCATGTGTTGCTAAAAAAAATAGGGGGAAAACTTTAGTTTTCTTAGGATGAAAAAAGAAAAATATATGTTTTGGTCGGCATAAAGAGGGAAACAGACAAAACACACGTTAAGCCAAACTTTTGAGGATTATAGAAAATTGATATTTATAAGCTTATTTGTATTTAATTTGAAAATTTATTGCCAAACTATATAATGTATTTCGTTTAATAATATATTATCACAAATGTAACTCTATTTAATAATATATTAACACAAAGGGCTAAATAATATATAAAACAATATATTCTCCTGGGTATAAATATATTCGATACAATTAACCTTTTTAAAATATTAAAAATTCTCAATTTGGGATAAAATTAATCACTTCAAAAGTGGATAAGGCATTAAGTTTTAATCCTGTACATTATGCTTGTTGAGTAAATATTTTGTATGGGTATTTCATGTTTAACGAATATTTGTAGCTTTAACATATTTTATTGTTTCGACCTTTACTTATAAAAATAAAATTGTACAAATTTATAAAGACAAAAATCATTTTTAATAAAACTACTGTGTTAGCGAAACAATTGTCAATTTAAAATATTTTTATTATATTTGTAATCAGTAGAGATGGGATAATAGGTTACAAAATTTATAAAAATAGGTACCTAAATGAGAAAAGGTTTTTTCTGGTTTTAAGTGAGAAAATTCTTAAATTAGTTACGTACTTGAAAATAGGTACTGGAAAGCAACTTTCAGGTGGTAACATTAATTTAATTTATTTTTGTATAAAATTTTATTGAACAAGATATTAATGATTTGAAAAATTTAAAAATAATTGACCAATATATTTTGTAAAAATATTAAAATAACATAATAAATTTTATTTATTTTTTTAAGTGAAAGGATGTTCAAAATGTTTTTGTAAATAAGAGGTTGATGTAAAAACTGAAGATCTCATGTAAAAGCATGACACCTGCCACATTACAAATCCTGAAATTCAATTTCTGATTCATTGAAGTTAAAAAAAATTAAAAACCGATCATGGATTTGCAAGTTAAATATAAATAAAACAAAAATTTTTCCAAAAAAATATTTTGAATGTTTAAAATGTGCTCTGTTATTGGATAAACAATAATTTTTAAAAACGTTTTATCGCTCAAGATTTTTTAAACTTTCAAAATAGAATATTTTGAATGTTTTCGAGCGACCTCTGAAAATAAATATTAACGAACTTTTAGCGAACTTTATAAATCAAAATATCGATTTGAAATTTACAGAATTTTTTTATTTTCAACCTAGAAAATAATATCGGGACGAGAAAAAAAAATAAAACAAAAATTCAAGTTTTGACGATTTTGGAAATTTTTAAAAGTCTTGGGCGACCCCAAATTTTTTTTTTAATCGAGCTGATATTTTGACAGGGCTCTTACAACATAATAAACTAACATATTCTTTTTTTTTGGCCACCCTACTGCATATGTTTCATATGACAAAAAAAATTTTTTGTTCCGAAAAAGGACATAAAAGTATAATAGTTAATAAAATGTATATTAGGGTCCGTTATTGTCCAAGTTGGCTTTTTTTACTTAAGTATTATTATCTAAATTATTTGCTTACAGTGTTAAAATAATTTTGTTGGGTTGAAGAGTTTTTATAAAATAACTTTAAAATTTAATATGATTTTGTGAGTCATCAGACACGTTCATCAATTATTTTAATTTTTTTTACAGAACAGATTCCAAAAAAATATTTTTTAAAGTTACATTTTTTTTAAACGCCACAGTGAATTTTGCAAGAGCTAAGAGTAAAACATAGCTACAAGTTGATAAAAGATCTTGTATAGGATATTTTATACTATTATTACAACGTTGTTTCAGCATGGAATATTGTAATAAATCTTTTACACACTTCATGGTTTTAAATGAAACATAAGTTTTACTTTTAATTTAGAAATTTAAAAAAACAATTAATGTTAAAAAAACCAAACTCAAACTCTTACCCAGTTATATTTATTTTGTTTTCGCGTTGATAAATCATCTCACCTGAAAATAAAAATCAAATATTAATTTACGGTTATGTGAACTTATAAATAACTAAATGCATGCAATAAATCGTTGTTATAAAACTACTTTGAAAAAAACATATTTTTGTGAGAAATACTTTACTGTAAATTCTTAGTTATGCTTATTACGTTTTATGGCCGAAGGCGTTCATTTACACTGCTGTGGTTGTATTTCAATATTACAATTTTAATTAAATTAGTGTAGCTTGTTATGGTTCCCCTCTGAAAAACATAAAATCTGGAAAGGGTTGTAAGACGCGAGACTTGCTAATTTAGCTATAATTAGAGGGCAATAATACAGCTCTTAGTTACGTTTTAAGCCAGTCTCGACCATGTGTTCGTATGAAATTACATCCAGGCTAAATTTATTAGATGATTTTCGCCAAAATTATTAGGTTCATAACTACCAGAAAACTTGAACGTGAATAAAAATATAATATTACATGAATTTCTGTATTAAATTTGAGTATTTCTCTTTGTTTATATATTCTATTATCTAGTATACACTGAACAACCTATCTCCTGAGGGTGAGACAAGTTACTGTGTTGCCTTTCCAATTTATTATTCCAAACTATCAGTGTTTCCAATTCGTTTGGGGATACCAACGGCATATTTACTGTAAATTACCTTAAAGGAAGAACACAAAATAATTTAAAATGGGTCGAGTATACTCGACCTATTTTAAATTATTCTATATTCCGAAAGGTACATTTATAAGTACATGTCAATTTTACCAATAACAGTTAATTTATTTTGTTAAAAAGTATTATCCATTAAAATACTAGAATTAATGTAGTTGTTTTTTTCTACATAATTTTCTTATTAGTGAAATGTTTGCTTAGCTATAATATGAGCTTTCTCAACCTAGTCTATAATGTATTAAAAAAGGCACGTTAAAATAACGATTGTTTGACATTTGACAAATATCGGACAAACTATTAATTTGACTATTATACACATAAATATGGTAATTTTAAAAATCTTGAATTTATCCTGCTGTCATGTGTATGCAGTTGTTATTACCTACATCTATTTTTTCTTTTATTTTTATAATCTTTTTAGGAACATGTTTTATTAAAAGTCATTCTATATTAATGAAAATATTTCCACCAAAATATAAAAAATAATAGTACTTTAGTGGGCAAGCTTTTGATCCATAATGTAAACAAGAAAGCAGAAATAGCAGAAACATAAAAAATAAATTAAAATGTATTACTACTGTACACGCAAATGTACAATAGTATGTTAGAAATTAGGCACCACCATAAATTATAAAGAAACAAATCAAAATAGCCCAAAAATATCATGATTTTTATAAATTATGGTTTTTTACTTAGGTACTTTTTTTCTGAAAAACCCAAAAAGAAAAAATCTACAGTGAAACATGTCCAAAACAGCCAATTACTTTAAAAATAAAATCCTCTTGATCGCGCTATGAGAGAAAAAGACAATAAAAATGAAAAACAACATAAAATTTACGCAAGGGCCCAGGAACAGTACAGATGGACAAAACGCAGAATAAAATGTGCAATGTGTTGTACTTATTACCTTGTTTAATTTTTTTATGTAATTTAGATAATTATGTAACATGTACTGTTATTTAGAAACGTGATTTCATAACCACGCGCCTTTTACAACCAACCACATCACCACATTGCGGGGATTTTACTATATTTGTTTATTAAGTATATTTTATATTTAATTAAATTTGATTTTATTTAATTTTGGATCCATGATTAGATGTCGGGCCAGGGACAAAAAGTCCTATGTCAAAGAGCCAACGACTAAGGCAGTCGATGCTTCAAACGTTAAAAAAATAATAAACATAAAAATTATAAAATAAAATAGTGATTTAAATGAAAAGTTTAAACCTTGTTTAATTAATAATCCCACACTCCTGGTGGGATTCAAACCCACGACCTCTCGGCTCGTAAATCACTAACCACTAGTCCACCGTCGGCGGTAATAATATATATATAGTATATATAATATATAGGTTATGTGTATAAATTTATTCTATTATCTGCAATGCTAAATTCCATAGATGAAATGTAATTTCAATGCATTTTTATTATTGTACGGCGGTGTATAATAATTTGACTTTTAAACTGCGTACTAAAATAAAGTATTTTTGCACTTTTATAAAAATCGGATTTGTTAACATTGTTTCTAGTTTTTTAATGTTTAACAAATTATTACGTCGAAAAAGTACACGTGATTTCAGGCAGTCAATCAAAACATTTCCCACTGACAATAGGTACGCATGAACAAGTTTAACTGACTTAAGCGTCTGCAACTTATGTTTCTGCCTACTTTATTCTAATTCGTAACGTGTTCGTAACAACAAACAAAGTGTACTAAATTTCTTTATAATTTGGTGATTTCAAAAGTGTGTGTTATTTAATTGTATGTATCATACATAACATAATGTATGTTATTTTGTGTTCATTTATGTAGGTATGTGTTAATTTGTTTGGAAATGAATTAATAAAGCAACATTTTTTATCAAAATACTTTTATTACAGTTCAATACTTTTATTACTGGGTATACAAAAAGGTTTGTAAAAATAAGGTCCTTTTTTAAAATTACATGAAATATGGTTGAATTATTGACATAGGATTTTGTTATTAAATCTACAAAATGTTTGTTATAATTATATACTTATTACTACAGATTACAGTTATAACCTAGGTTGTAAACTTAACATAAAGTTATTGGTTAAAACTAACAAATATTTTTTACTGTGTTTATAGGCTTATGAGTGTTTTAATATTAAAATGGTTATATGCTTGAAAAAAAATGTATTACTTATTTAGCTCTTGAACTTTTGGATTACTTTTTCGCTTGGATCATTTTATAAACTTTATATATTGGTGCTATTTCTAAAACTAAAAAATATAGGTAGCGTAAAACAAACATTTTGGGTGAGGTACCTTTGAAATTCGATATTCTGGGAAATTTTCTATATAAAATTGCCCACAACAAAGACAGCGAATTTGTCTTAAAACCGCTTAACTGTGGCTGTTTGTAAACCTTAACTCAAATAATAAGTTTGGGCGCAACGTAACTTTATATTGGACTTTACCATAAAACTTTCGACAGCCTCAATAAAGGACAGGAAACCGCAGATTTTTTTGAAACGCTATACCCTTGTATGTAAACCAATAGACGAAATTAAAAATAATTGCCTTTGGGTTTTTTATCAAGATTAATTAATTTCTCAGTTTAATTAAGTATTTTAATATTCCAACTTTAAAGTTATTAGTAACCTGTATGCGAAGCTCTTGTAATCTCCATCTAGTCCTGTAAATTTATTAAGTTAATTTGAAATTCAGGAAAGATAGTTTATGTGTAGGTGGATTCATAAAGGATTATTCATTAAAATCCTCCACAACTGTCGTTGAATTTCTTTTGGCATAAAGAATATTTTCAACTATTTATGTTTACAGCTTCTTATTGTCAACAAGCTTGAAAGAGCCGAAAAGGTTTATGAAAGGATTATGGCAAAAGTTTAGTTCAGAATTTCATCCCCAATAGTTTACGCTAAACTTTTAGATTGGACTTTCACATAAGTTTTAGGACAAAAAAGAAAAACAAAATCAAACAGCGTAAAATAAAAAAAAACATATATTAGATAAGAACTGCTTGCAAAAAAATACTTTTAACTATAGTTATAGTTAATGTACCTATGTAATTTTATTGTAAAATTATCTGGTTTTTAAGGTATTTTTATCATGAAATACATGTAAAAATAAAATTACAAGGAATTTCTGTCATTTTTATAAAAACTTAACATTTTTACTATATGATTGTAAAAATATTTATTAGTTTTACTTTTTGTGTATAAAAATTCATTGTTTTTTTATTATTTTAACCCTTTTCCAATTTTACAAGTTTTTGTAAAAAAAAATAACCAATAAAATAAAGAAAAATACTCACGTGACAGAAATAGAACATAACTTTGCATGCATCGAATCAATGTCTTTTTGGTTAGAACGTGTCCCTTGCTAAAGCGTGTGTCGTTTTGTTCCTTTTTATTGTGGTAAGTATGATTTACAAATGTAATATATTTGTCAGTTAACATTTAAAGCAATTATTCGATATAAAAATCATTTAAAATATCATAGATTTACTTATAAATCGCTTTTTAAACGCTTGAGAAAATATTGCTTAAGGGAATTTTTAACTTATAAAAAAATATATGTACACATTAAACAATCACAGTGATGTTGAATATTCTCAAAGCGTTAAATGCTTTTTAGCGATTTTTTTAAATAAAGGTAGGTAAGTATAATTTTTAAATTAAATAAAAAAACTTATCAAAGTATATATTATAGTGTATATAGGTGCTCACCTATCTAAATAAATATTCTATTTTAGATTCCTTACGAAGAATCTGATGAGTTAGACTGTTTAAAGTTACAGACTTCTTGTATTGTAAAGATAGGTAAGTGTATAGTTACATTTTTTTTATAAAACTTGTTTACATATTTTTCTGTTGCAGCTAAAGAACTTGATATTTATATTGAAAAAAAAGATTGCTTCAATGTGCAAGTTTTTTTGAAAATACCCAACTGAAGGTTCTTGTGTTTTGAAATTTATCCAAAGATATTACTTAAAATTACATGTGGAAAATGAAACAAAATTAAAACATAAAATAGTAATTACTTAAATGAATAAATTAAAAAAAAATTGAAATGGTAAATTTATTAAATAGTATATATATAATAATTGTTTCACTTTTAAGAGTTTTTCTTTTGTTGAACTCTTTTTAAATTTACCATTTCTTTAATTTTTTAATACGTTGCCATTTTATTTAAATATTTATTTTATTTTAACTTTGGAAGTATGTATTTTTTTAATGTATTTTAATATAAATAATAATAACGAACGCAAGAAAAATTATTCTCGTTTATAAGTTCAATCAAAACTTTAAATTTCTTGGCCTAATAAGAAAATTTATATAACGAAAATTTCAATTTTATAAATATATTTTTTAATTATAATTTTTTATCAGTAGGTATCATAAAAACTAGACAAAAAGACGTTTTTGCTTAAGACAATATTATTTATTATAAATTTATATTTGTTATTTTATCATAAAAACTAGACAAAAACACGTTTTTGCTTAAGACAATATTATTTATTATAAATTTATATTTGTTATTTTTTTATTAGAATTATAAAATCTTATAATAGTTTTTAATTTATTTTATTTAAATAGCAAATGCAACTAATTTAATTTGCAAAACATATTTTGCATTATTTAAATGTTATTGTAAGAGTGAGGGTTTTTTCTTCTATTATTTTTAGGTAAAATATAACTTAATACAATCTTATCTCGTGTACATTTAAAATAAACCAAAATATATTTATTTTTTTAAATATGCACGGAATTATATTGTTTTATTTTTGGGATGTAAATACTCCAAAAATCAAATTAAGGTTTTTTTCCCATTTGTGTGATTAAAAAATAAAACAATAGGCTAATTAATTGGGTATATAAAAATTATGTCATATTTTGAAATTGTGTTAATTTTGGTCTGTGCTTAATTTTTATTATTGTGGTAGATACATACAAAAATAAAAATAATAAAAAATTAAAAGCAGACCAAAATTTGCACAATTTTAAAGAAGAGTTGTTATAAGTTTTAAATAAACAAGTAATCAGCATGTTGTTCGATATTTGTAATTTTACAATTTGTGATTTACATCAAATATGTAAGTTTTATAAAAGTACTATTTTATTGTAATATTACAATTTTTAATTTAACAACAAAATTGTGAAAAAATATTCATTACAACATTATTGCAATATTACAGTTTTTAATTTTACAACAATATTGTAATAATTTTAAATTACAAACTTAATGTAATTGTACAATGAAAATAATGGGTATAAAATAACCCATTATTTTCTTTGTAATTTTACAATAAATTTTTTTCAGTGTACTTGTAGAAAATGGGTGGCAAGATCAAATATATTAATGTCTAGTTTTTCCTGATTTCTAGATAATAACTAGTCGATTAACGTCTAGAAAAACTAGATGACTTAATGACAAAAATAGAGGTCCACTTATGGAACCCCTTTTTTAAAACACCTGTTTTGAAAAAGAAACAAGACAACAAAATATGTAGGTACATTTCTCCAAATTTTCTAATTCGGTAATTTTTTTATTATTTTATTAATTGAAATGAACATGGTAAGTTAGATATATTCCAAAAACAAAATAGGAATCCATTTCTCATTTACAATCTGGATGATGCAAAAACAATGTAATTTTCAGTTTTAAAAACTATTTAAGTTTTAATAACAAACTTAAGTGGTTTATGTTTAAATTGGATTTCCACCACCAAAATAAATTTAAAGTTCACTGGATACTTTGGAGATGCGTTTGACTAAAATTACCAAAACTAAATTTTAACTTTCTTTTGCAGCTCCCCTAATTCTTTAAGTTCCCCCCTTAAGCCTTATTTACACTACCCGCGTAGTTATAGTGCCTTTACCTGTCTTGGAGCATTTATGCCTTTTTTATGGTCCAATTACAACAAATTCGTTTTGGCTGCGTAAAAGGGACCGATTCACTTTAATCCTTATCTTTATTTAGTTTTTCCAAGTTTTATTAGGACGAAAAAGACGTAAATTTCGCTTGCATTCATTTATGTGCTGCAATTTCTCCTCAAATGTATCGAATGGGATTTTAATTTTACCCTTTGAAATTTTATTAGCGAACTTTGCAGCGAATCTCTATAGAGAATATTTGATTAAATCTCTGGATGGACATATAATTTAAAGTGCAATCCAAAACAATATGTAACAGTTTGTAAATAAAAGCTATTGGCAAAAAAATTGAGCTCTTATATTAATATTAAGAGATGCATCGTCGCGATTTTTTATTTTCCATTTAATTAACATTGGAAAATTTTAAAGTTTTATTTTATTCATTTACTCGTCAACGCATTTTTGTATTAATAGGACCAGGACATATTTTTGTAGGGAATTTAATGCTCTACATAAATTATGATTAATCTACTATTTTCTAGTAATTTAAGATCAAAGTTGAATTTACAGAACATTCATGGATGAGCTTCATTTGAGATGGATGGCACCGATTTTAATTTCGAAAATAAAAAGACATCGCAAGGAGCCAGGTCTGGCGGGTAAGGAGGCAACTTGTTTTTAATTAAAATGTACTAATTTGACTATTTCATTAAATAGAATTTGAGTAATTATTAGTAACTACCTTTTCGCCATAAAAATTTGTTAAATATGACTTAAAATCTTTTCATAAATCAAAATTAGTTTTGACTAATTCATTTTTAGAGTGTGCACACCATGGTCTTTTTTTGGAGTGTCCAAACGCTTTGATAGTACTTAAGTTAAAAATTAAAACTACATAATTTCAAAAAATTCGCAAATTTCTAAAATTACCCAAATAATATCACGAAAAATGATCAGGTTTTTCTGAACTGATCTCGTAAAAACAGATAAGAAAAACTTTTAGTCTGATAAAAACAGTGAAACTTCTTATAACTTATAATAAGAGGGTCATTCCAATCTTTGAGACAAAAACCAGGCATCCAATACAAACAGATTCGGTAGCAATGCATACACGTACACTTATCTAAGCATGGATACGGTAAGGGTTTCAGCGCTTTTAAAAAAGCCGCGTCTTCGATAAGACGTAAAGTAAGTCAAGTTGATGTATGGTCTAAATGGGCCATTTAAGGAAAAACGCAACAATAAATCTATATTAGTTTATCTTAAAGGTGTACTAATAAAATGCCATGAATAGCTTTAAAATTTATTTTTAGAAGTTTCGGAGATAATAGCGTCGTGTTTACATTATCATGACAGGAAGTGGAAAGGAAATTTATTAATCTACTTAATATTTTTTTTAGTTATAAAGAAAACATGTTTAAAAAAATTTATACAAGGGATGGTTTTAGAATATTATTATTATTATTATTATTATTATTATTATTTAAATATATCCACTATTTTCTAAGTGATAAGCTTATTGCTTGATGTGGTATAAGCAAGTTACGATACCGCACAATGTAAAATAAATAAATTCTATTAATAAGCCACAATTATATATGAAGTCATTGGGTATTAAAGTTCTATTTTAGAATATTTTAATATTGAATTAATTTCTTTTTGTATGAATGTAAAAAATAATGGTATTTTAACAAATATGGTTTGTCCCCTACAAAAACAATTTATGTGTACAACTTTTGATCTTGTAGGTCGAGATGTCTACTTGATTTATAAGACGAATCATTTCCTTGAACCTGATTAAGATAGACAATTCAAGAGAATAAATAACCATAATAGGTATAAGTTATACCTATAACCATAAATAAATAAGCAAACGACCTTAAAAAAATTACAAAAAATACATGCATTTTTTAAACCAAATTCTTAATTCATATCAAATTTCATAAAAAAATAAATATTTAAATGTGCCCTTTTAAGAAGGTTCGGGCAAGATATTAGTCGCTTTGAGAAAATGTTCTTGGTAGTAAAGTCTACCTAAAAGACATTTACAACGTTTTAGAAATATTGAGTGTCTGGTTTTCGAATAAAAAATTATTAAAGTTGCTAAGACTACACTGGATGTTATCGTTCATTATTGGAAAAATGTGTTGTAAAGGTTGACAAAAATTGATATGCAATTCTACATGTATACGTGCATTTTTTTTTCAATAACACTATGATAGTTTTACAAACTTTTTTTTCCTAACATTAAGTACTCCAGCTTAGTTTAACTAATTTTGGGCCGCTGATTTCAAAAATGTCATTAGTTTTTCTCTAGGACGTCTAGGATTTAAAATAATTTCGTAATAAAAGGCTCTGCTCAAACTCCTCAAAATGTAAGTTTTTTAATGGTATTTTAATTATTTATTAAATTATTTTGGCTTAAATTTGTCTGGAATGAACTAAAGTAATTGGTATACGGCAAATAGATCATATTTATCTTAACAATATGACATTTTAAATACTAAAACTAAAATTTTAATTTATTTTATGTAAAAAAACAACCATTTTTTAATTATTAAATTGAAAGGGCAACAAAGTAAACAAGTTTCAGTATTTTATATCCAAATTAAGCCCTCAAAATTTACTACATAATTTTGCTTTTTTCTACCTTAAATTTATTAAATCGTATCAAATATCAAATTGGATTATAGTATTATTGTGCTTAATCCTCATCATCTCCTAGCAATGAATCCAACGGAAAGACGCTATACCCATAGATATCTACCAATTCTCTATATTTGCAGTTACTTGGTGAAATCCTTCTCCATGTTCATCAGTTTGGCAAATTTATCAGGATGAAAAAAAAAGAAAATGTATTTTAAATGACATATTAACGCTAATTCTTTGCAAAACGGAAATCATTTTTTCAATGAATATGAACCAAGAACATTTTCAATGACAGCTTTAACACTGCCATATGCGACAAGCTCGTCAACTTTGAAAGCATTTTTGAATGCTTGATCTTCCATTAAATGTCGTATATCAGGTCCATTTAATATTCCTGCAAAATTAAAGTAGTAGTTATATCTCATAAAATTTTGTAATGACATATTGCGTTGGTTTTTCTTGGGTGTAAAGTTACCGCAACAAAATCAAAACAAATTTCAACGACGACATACTTAAATGTTTGTCTCCTTTCTCTTTCTCTGCCACTTCCATTACCACTTCCATTTCATGGTCTTTTTTCATTTTCGGTTTTTAAAATCACTTTCAAGTAAAAATACAATTTAAAGTTTAAATTTTAAATGTCAATAATTAATAGATGCACTTTAGTGTGCTTGAACGATAAAGTAGATAAAGGCGCCTTTATACTTCAATTCGATATTAAATTTTGACTTAATAAATAAGATTTGAGATTAAATTTTTGGGTACTTTAGGCATGATGTGAATATAAACATATCAAATAATAGTCGAAGAGTAATGCTTATACCGAACCCCATTTACTTTTCAATTTAATTAGTAATTAAAAAAACGACACAAAAATTTAAAAAAAATGATACTTTTTACCAAAAAAACATTATAAGTTTAGTTTTGGTATTTAATAAAGCAGTTCTCTGCAGAAAAGTGCTTTTTTAAATTTCCCTTATAAAATACTCCTATAGTATATGGCTACAATTGACATTTATCTACCGATGACTTTGTATGGAGTCCCTGTATATTTTTGACAAAAAAAGGCCAAAAATATACTGAACATCCAAAATAGATTTAAGGCAAAATAATTTAATAAATAATCAAAATATTAACAAAAAGCTTACATTTTGAGATAATTGGGCAGAGCATTTTATTACGCAATTATTTCGAATCCTAGACGTCCTGGAGCAAAACGAGTGGTATTTTTGAAATTAGCAGCCCAAAATTAGGTAATATAGGTGGGCGTACTCAATGTTAGTAAATTGAACTATCATAGTGTAATTAGACAAGCCTTTTATCTTTTATGGTTTTCTTTAGACTTTAGACCATATCTTCAAGTTTTCAAAGATTACTGGGTAAATTGGAACGAAAATCTTGGTTCATACAACGTTCTGCGTTTTAAAAATAAAGATCTTAATCCATTTGATGTCAACTTCTTCTTCTTCTTCTTCTTTTTTGATGGCAAAAAGCCTTAATGGTCTCGGTTTCAATGTACCATTTTGACTAGAAACAAGTTTTAACGTCCATGCGCTTCACGAAGCCATCCACTCACAGACATGTGAATTTTCCAATCTTGGATCATCCACTAATGCTCGTGTACAAATCACAAAATACCTCGCTTAAAGGTCAAAGCTTGCGATATTGTCCAAAGATATAGGAATATTTCAATTCCGGGAATCCAATTTTGTCCCTCCAGGGTCAAAGTCAGCTATTTTTCACACTTTTTCATCGAGCGATACTTACAAAAAAAAATCTAACTGATTTGATGTCAACGTTCCTGATGAGAAAAGTTCAAAATAAAATATAATAATGTAGATACCGACGTTGTAAATACAATAACTTTTTGCACCATTGAAAATATCAGGTTTGATTTATCTAAAACAACATTTCTCATAATGTAGAAACCCAATCTCTTTATTAGGACGAGTACATTATAAAAGTCAAAAGAAACATATTTTCCCCATAAATATTTTTTTAAGAGGAAGAATTTTTTATTACAAAAAAATTAATAGTCTTCATGATGCTACGAGCAAAACAACTTACAATGTGTTTTAAAAAGCAATCAACGACTGTGTATGCGTTTAATTATAAAATGCGCTTCAGTAAAAAGAGACCTGGTTTCATATTTCCATTTTGCCTAAGTCATTCATCTGGTGTAAAAGATACTTTCACCAAATAGGGATTAAATTAACTTTAAAGTTAATTTTAAAAATATTACGTTGCGACAAATAGTAAAAGATTTTTAATAATATGCACGAATAAATGTTTTTATAAAATATAGATCTTGATAAAATTATCCCAGGAAAAAGTTTACTTTTTATTTACAAACTTTATAAAAAAAAACAAATAACTAAATATTTCTAGCGACGCATCCCACATTTTGATATATTTTTACGTTACGATCAGATTTATAAATTTTTTCTACTCCCACCTTTAAAACGCCCTTTATCGTACATGTTTCCATGACACTAAGTGACCTTTTAAATACACATTGACAAGTTGTGGCTTTATGGCGCTTTAGTCACGGGCTGAAGTTAGCAACAGGTTTTTAGTCACGGGCTGAAGTTAGTTTTAAGTTAGTTGACAGTTGTCAAATGTCATACAATCGTTAAAATAAAGTGCCTTTCTTGTGAAATAATACTAAATGTGAAAATTATTTTATTATCTCAATACAAAAATACAAAAGTTTTAAATAGTTTCTCAACGCCAATATTTGAAAAGTTTATATGAACATTGCACTGACCTTTTAATTTCGCCGGCAGTACACTATAACTTAAATTCGGGCATGGACTCCACTGTAGTCTCATAAAACATTTTCTTTACTTTCACTGTGAAAAACTGTCAATTTTTAAGAATTACATTTCGATTTATAACCTTTATAATCTGTGTTTATAACAAATAAAAATGTGACATTTGACGGTGACACACAGATTCCCCTATTGTTTCATAGATGGCGCTCTATAAATTTTTTTTTATTTTAAGATAATAATAAGTAATTGTCGTAGAAAAAGTATAGTATGCACCTCGTTTATAAACTTATCTATACACTCATTAATTTAAGCACTCGCTCGCAAGCTCGCTCGTGCCTAAATTAAATTCGTGTATAAAATGGCGTTTATTAAACTTGATACATAATATACTATTATGATAAACTTGTGATATTATTGTTGTTGCTTTATTTTATTCAAAGTTAATATCCAATCACTAATGTTCAGAGCAGAGTTCATTGTACTATTCTCTAATTTTCTAATTGTTTTTATACACGAACTGATGCTTGCAAAGGTCAACCTTTTTCTTAATAATGTCCACTGTAATTGCATCACTGGCCATCTGTCATGTGTTAAGCCAATCTAATTGGTTTACTGGATTAACTGAAGTCACTTAATCTTGGACTAAAATTCGATCTGACAGAGGTAATAACCATAATCTTTAATTACAATATAATGTATGTAGATGTTAAATGTTTATAAGAATTGATACAAAGGAAGATAAAAGTCTACAATGTTGTTCAGCATATATCACACTGGTTATGAGACGTTCCACTTCCCAGGCATTAAAGAAAAACAGTTTATAGCGTTAATAAGTAAAAAAGAAAAATCTATTTACAAGAATGCTAAATGGCTAGGCTTTATACGAAGCAGACGTCTGCGTAATTAGCAATTTCCTCCAGACCCAGCTCATGATTAATTTCAAACCGCAACTTGGAAGTTGATCGCACAACCATGGCTTGAACTCGATTATGGGATTAGATAATTTGATGTATAGAATAAATAATCAACCACTCCTTCATTTGTGTAAAGTTAAAAAGTACGATCAAAAGTTGTTAACCTATTAAGGCACAGTTAATTAGGGTCCAGTGTATTTATTATTAATTAGGACAAAATACATTTTCTGTTTTCTACAGGCTACCAAACAACTTGTTTAGGGTAATTAGGATTTGCTTAATCCAAAAAACACCATCAATCAGCTTTTGAAAAACTTGTTTTTTGGGTATTCAAACATTTTTTTAAATTCCGATAACACTCACAGGCAAAATAATCGATCCACACAAATTTTCGACGAATTTCAATCGCAAATAACTTTTTTATTTGATGTCGGATTTAAACGAATATTAAAGAATATTGTACATAAATTAATGGTCAATCGCTCACATTTTAAAAAATTACTAAAAAATATTTAATATACAGGTTTAAACAAAAATATGTTTTTTACCATAAGTTTAAGACACTCTGTATATTATTCTAAATTAAGTTTTATTTATCAAGTCACATCTATTCTTAACAGTTTTCTTTTTGGTTCACCTCGATATAATTATTTTTGTGGAAAATATGGATTTTTTAAAAAAACATTGCAATTTCCAAAATTTTTCTGTATGAAAAACTAAGGTTGCTATGGGCCATCCATAGCCTATGGAGGATGACAGTGACAGTTTTGTTGAATCATCCTATACTTGGACATGTCATACACGGCTTTCAAAACCTATCAAATTGTTTTTTGCAAATGTTTAAATTTTGAGGTGTCTTCTTACTTAAAAATGGATATATCTCCAAATGATGTTCCCAGAGCCATTAATTTAATCCAGGATGGCCGGTCATAGTATTACGTGGCAATTGTTTTAAACGTCACAAGAAGGTCAAAGGGTAACATCAGTCGGAGACATTTTTAAAAGTAAGAAGACACCTCAAAATTAACACATTAATTTACAAAAAACAATTTTATAGCTTTGAAAGCTGTATATAACATGTCCAAGTATGGGATGATTCAAAAAAACTGTCACTGTCATCCTCCATAGGCTATGGCAACCTTAGTTCTTCATACAGGAAAAATATCGGAAATTGCAATGTTTTTTTTTAAAAATCCATATTTTCCACAAAAATAAATATATCAAGGTGAACCAAAAACAAAACTATTAAAAATAGATGTGACTTGATAATTAAAACTTAATTTAGAACAATATAAGGTTTTGCCACTCTACAGAGTGTCTTAAACTTATGGTAAAAAACATATTTTTGTTTAAACCTGTCTATTATAAACGTACGTGTATTTTTTAGTAATTTTTAAAATGTGAGCGATTCTCCATTAATGTATCTACAATATTCTTTAATATTTGTTTAAATCCGAAAACAAATAAAAAAGTTTGTTGCGATTGAAATTCATCGAAAATTTGGGGGGATCGATTATTTTGCCTGTGATTGTATATTCAAATTTTTGCAGTTAATGAGATCAAAATTTCTATAATTTTGTTTAAACCACTTTAGTTTTATGTAACCACTGTTGCAGTAAGACTGAATTAGGCTACATTATCAATGAGTCTTGATTGTTAATGGTTGATTTGTAAATAAAGTTTCTATTATTATTATTATTGTGAATAATTGCATGGAATTAATTAATTTATATATATATATGGGCAGATCCATTACTTTTCGACAAAAGTGTGCGGGGGTAAATCACCGATTTGGCTGCCGATTTTTTTCTCGAAAGAAGGTCATATAAGGAGACGATCCTGAAATTTTGAGCTCGATATAGGTAATTCCGGTTGCAAGAGAATTTTTTTGAAATATAAAAAAAGTCGATTTTTTAGTCATTTTCAAAAATTCGTATCTCAGCTCTTATTTAACTTAGAGATTTGATCAAGACGGCATTTTTCTCTGTTATCCCTCTATTTTCAAGAAAAAAATAGGTTTTAAGTTTAAACTCAAATCCGGCTAAGCTGTAAGCCTCCAAATAAAACACTGCTTAAGATAAATTTTGCCAATTTTTAAAGTGCTCTCAAATCCACAGTTTTTGAAGCAGTGGAATAAATGACAGATGATATTTTTCGTTAAGGTATACTCTGTTGGAATTTACCCATTTTTTACTTGATTGCTTCGATTTCTCTAATGTATGGCCACTCAAAGACAATTGATTTTTGAAAAATCGCTGTTTTCAGATACCTACAACTTTTTTCTATGGATCCGAAATCCTTTGATAATTTCAGGGATTATACTTTATTCTATCCCCAAACAACCCATCAAAACTTTTCCTTGGGTATTGAAGTGGTTTCCGAGCTATGAATTTTTAAAAATGTCAAATTTTCAATATAATATGACATTTTTGGTAGTTTTATTATCAGTTAAATTCGTAATAAATTAATTGATATCTGTCGGTAAGCATTAAATTAATTATCATTATAGGCTGGCTGCACATTATGAACAAGGTCTAATGGATTATTGACTAAAGTATTACTAATAATTCAATTAACTGATAATAAAACTACTAAAAATGTCATATTATATTGAAAATTTGACATTTTTAAAAATTCATAGCTCGGAAACCACTTCAATACCCAAGGAAAAGTTTTGATGGGTTGTTTGGGGATAGAATAAAGTATAATCCCTGAAATTATCAAAGGATTTCGGATCGATAGAAAAAAGTTGTAGGTATCTGAAAAAAGCGATTTTTCAAAAATCAGTTGTTTTTGAGTGGCCATACAGAGAGAAATAGAAGCAATCAAGTAAAAAATGGGTAAATTCAAACAGAGTATACCTTAACGAAAAATATTATCTGCCATTTATCCCACTGCTTCAAAAACTGTAGATTTGAGAGCACTTTAAAAATTGATAAAAATTATCTTAAGCAGTGTTTTATTTGGAGGCTTGCAGCTTGAGTTTAAACTTAAAACCTATTTTTTTCTGGAAAATAAAGGGATAACAGAGATACCATCTTGATCAAATCTCTAAGTTAATTAGGAGCTGAGATATGAATTTTTGAAAATGACTAAAAAATCGTGATTTTTTATATTTCAAAAAATTCTCTTGCAGCCGGAATTACCCATATCGAGCTCAAATTTTCAGGATCGTCTCCTTATATGACTTACTTTCGAGAAAAATGAACAAGGTCTAATAGATTATTGACTAAAGTATTACTAATAATTCATTTAACTGATAATAAAACTACCAAAAATGTCATATTATATTGAAAATTTGACATTTTTAAAAATTCATAGCTCGGAAACCACTTCAATACCCAAAGAAAAGTTTTGATGGTTTGTTTGGGAATAGAATAAAGTATAATCCCTGAAATTTTCAAAGGATTTCGGATCGATAGAAAAAAGTTGTAGGTATCTGAAAACATTGATTTTTCAAAAATCAATTGTCTTTGAGTGGCCATACATTAGAGAAATCGAAGCAATCAAGTAAAAAATGGGTAAATTCCAACAGAGTATACCTTAACGAAAAATATCATCTGTCATTTATTCCACTGCTTCAAAAACTGTAGATTTGAGAGCACTTTAAAAATTGGCAAAATTTATCTTAAGCAGTGTTTTATTTGGAGGCGTACAGCTTAGCCGGATTTGAGTTTAAACTTAAAATCTATTTTTTTCTTGAAAAAAGAGGGATAACAGAGAAAAATGCCGTCTTGATCAAATCTCTAAGTTAAATAGGAGCTGAGATACGAATTATTGAAAATGACTAAAAAATCGACTTTTTTTATATTTCAAAAAAATTTCTTGCAGCCGGAATTACCTATATCGAGCTCAAATTTTCAGGATTGTCTCCTTATATGACCTACTTTCAAGAAAAAAATCAGCAGCCAAATCGGTGACTTACCCCCGCACACTTTTGTCGAAAAGTAATGGATCTGCCCATATATATATATATATATATATATATATATATATATATATATCCAGTGTGTCGCACTTAAGATGGAGACACCCCCATATTTTTGCTATTTGAAGGAATAAAGGTTTGAATTTTTTCACATTCATACATGTTGATGGGTCACATTTTTTAAGCTACTCAACTGAAATCTGAACTTTAAACTTGGCCTACTACAAATTCACAAACAGGGCCAGTTCTCGATATTTTGCTTCGCGTTAGAGATATCGAAAAAAGTTATTGGAAAAAGTTGTTCAGAATATTATTCTAACCCCATATACCAATTTTTATAACAAAATTCGCATTTTTTTTTTTTTTTATTTTGGTCCACACAAAATTTTTACTAGTTCATTTTTAGTTTGATAATAAGGGAGCCATGGAAAGTAATAATTTGATACTAACTAGTGTTTATGACCGTTAAATAAATAATTAAAACAATTTTTGGAAATTACAAATCAATTATAATTTATTAAATTAAGGAAATGGTATAAAACAATAATAAAACTAATAAAAATAAATAAATTAGAAATGCGAATTTTGCTATGAAAATCGGTATACGGGGTTAGAATAATATTCTGAACAACTTTTTCTAATAATTTTTTTCGATATTTCTAACGCGAAGCAAAATATCGACAACTGGCCCCGTTTGTGAATTCGTAGTAGGCCAAGTTTAAAGTTCAGATTTCAGTTGAGTATCTTAAAAAATGTGACCCACCAACATGTATGAATGTGAAAAAATTCAAATCTCTATTCCTTGAAATAGCGAAAATATGGGGGTGTCTTCATCTTAAATGCGACACACTGTATATATATAATTAAGCAAAATTTGTAAAAAAGTGTATGGTAAAACTTTTTTCAAATGATAAATGCTTTAGGAGGGGCAATTCCCAAAATTGAAAACATTTATTTTGGCATAATTAAAGCAAGCGGTTGGTGGAAGTTTTCGAATGTATTTTAATGGCGAATCTCGCAATTGTTCTGGGCCTGTTGTTTCCATTTCTCAACCATATCACTCTAATTAAAAAACTTTTCTTAATGAATTCCATCCCTTTATTATTCTGAATTATAACACATTTTTCATCGAGATAACGCCGAAAAATGTTAATTCAATTAAAATTTCCCCCGAAATTGCCTAAATGTAAATAAAACAGGAAAATAAAATCCTTCCATTTAAATCAGTGTATTTTTAAACAAAATCGCTATTTTAACCCTAACTAATAGTTTATAAATTCTGTATAGGATTTAAAAAAAAGCTCTTGTCCACTTTGTTATTTATAGAAAATTATATTTTTTTCTTTTTTTAGTTCCATAAATCACCTAAAAGCAAAAAATTACTGTAAAAATTATTGTTTATAAATTACGGGTTTGCAATTTTACAATCCAAAGACTTGTTTTCTGCAGCATGCTAATTATATATTGTTGCCAACTTGATTATAATTTTTAATTTGAGAAAGAGGCTTTACGTAAAAAACTGCTTTGAAAAGTTAAGAGCCTTTTTAAATAAATTTGCGCTTCACTTTGCTTACGTTGTATGCAAGGAATATTAGTTTTAAGTAGTAATTTAATTAATTTAGCCTCTTAAATGGTATTATGCGAAAGCCGACAACAACATTTGTTAGGAAAACAAACTTAATTTTGGGCAATAAACAAGGTTTGTAAAATCCATCCTGTCAAGTTGCGAAAGATATTTTGCATGATAAAACAATGGTTTAACCATAACATGTAATAGGGCCCCATATTCAGAAAAGTGAATTTTTAAATTTAGTACCAAGTACCTACTTATAGCAATAAGTTTATTGCTATAACTTTGGAAGAAAATACTTTATTTGTAAAATCAGAGCATATTTTATAATATTGTATGGACTGTACACTGTACAGTGTACTATTATAATAATGGTTATAATAATCATTATTAAACATTTGACCAACTGACGGGCGGGACAAAAATTACCGAGTAACGTGGAATGCCCCTATAGTACCTATATTATGTATCAAGTTTGATAAACGCCATTTTAGTCACAAATTTAAATTTAATTTAATTAAATAAATTGAAGTATCTAGAAAAGTTTATAATCGTTATTATTATCTAAAAATAATTTAAATTTATAGGTCGACATCTATATGTGTAGAGCGACATTTATATGTATGTCAAGAGATGGAGTGACTAACTAAAATGTTACCAACAATTGTAAAATTAAAAAGGTCATTTTTGGTATTCAAGTCAACAAAGAAGTATCCTATCAGAAGTGATTGGGTGTTTGGTATTTCTGTTTACATTTTTGCAACCAAATAGAACAACCATAAAATTTTCATGGTTAATTTCTATTGATATATTATAGCATACTCTATAGCTAAAACAAATATTTATCGATATTCCCAAAAAAAAACGCTTAATCGCCTCGTTTGCACTGTCGCAAGAGTGCTTTGGATGGATTTATATTTTATATTTGACAAATCTCTTGACCAGAAAATGCCTTTTTAGAATTGCCGCGGAAAGAAATTTAATGATCGACGACCGAAGGTGTTCGAAAAAGAATTATTATGTGTCGTGAACAATACAGGAGACATTTTGAACAATTACTTGTTGTTTGATTTTATTTTTCAATGTATTTTTTTAAATTTTATATTGTTTATTTTTGTGATGTTGTAAATGATTTGCGTAAAAGTATCTAAAAACTGGAATACCTGTTAATTTATACATATTTATATTATTTGTCAAATATGGATATTAAAACGATCCAAAGCACACTTGTGACAATTAATACATACAAGTCAAATAAGAGTGTTTTCACATTTTTGGTGTGAAAATTGTATATTTCATTAAAAGTTGCATTTGAAGAAAGTTATTGGAATTTCAAGTTGCAAAGTAAACGGAACTACCAAAAACCTGAATACAGTATACTTCTTTGTGTATACCAAGAATGAATTTTTCAACATTATTATTGGTACGACAGACATTATAGTTGATCACTTCATCTGTCAAAATTAATTGAAGATGGAAAAGTAATTAAAAATACAATAGCTTCAAAGGTTAACTTAAAATTCAAAAATGCAATTATATTTGAGGAGCATCCGTGTAAAACCGGCTAAATCCATTTTATTCAGTTTTTTTTTTATTTCGCATCTTTGGGTTCATTTCTATCGACAACCAAGATAATTCTGTTTAAATCCGACTATATCCATGTTAAAATCACATTTAAAAGGTTTTTATAGCAAACCCAGCTATATCCAATAAATAATAATGATGATGAGGATGTGGCTTGGATATGTCGAATATTGTCGATACTACTAGGTACTAAAATTTTGTTCTGTTTTTTCATGTTTTCACTAAATTTATTTTGGTTATATTTTTGAATAATAGAGGTTTTTTCACATTTTATTCGTAGGTTTTTGAGCAAAACCGGCTATATACAAAACATTTTTTGAAATTTTGGCCTTAATATAAAGTTTTTGAAAACGAAAGTATGTCTTATAAATCAAGTACCACAAAGCCCACAAAACTCAAGTTTGCTTTTTTTTATCTGTAAAAGCCAGGAAACCGAGAGTTTTTGCCATTTTCCCAACATTTTATTAAAGTGGATATAGCCAGTTTTGCACGGATGCTCTTTATTTAAAGTATACATATGCGCTATAGCCGCAACCAGCATTTGGAATTTTAGTAGTAATAGAAGTTGAAAAATAACTTTTATCCGAAATCGGCAGTAAAGTAAAAGAAATACTCTCTAAAAATGAAACAGTGGATTTTCACTGATTGACAGTGCATATTAACTATTTGCCGCAGTGATAAGTATACCACTAGCAATTAGTGAATATTCACTTTTTCATGTAGCAATTTCTTCACTGTACAAATTAGTGAAATAGGTTTAGTTCAAAAAAGTTAAAATTTACTATTTTATGTCGAGAGTTCCGGAAGTGAATAATAATTCACTGACGGAAATAGTGAAAATTTCACTGTTTCACTTTTAGAGAGTAGGCAGTAAAGTAGAACTTTACTGCCGATTTAATACAAGTATTGTATGCAACCCATTATACATTTTAAGATGTGTCTACTGCTCCTCAGCAGCAACTAAATAATATTTTTTTTAAAAGCACCGTTGCAGAGGTCGATTGGACCCTTTCATAAAATGTTGTTTAATAAAAATAATAAGTTAATTAAATTAAAAAATTGCAAATACATTATAACCGTCGCAACAAACAGTATACGTAGACACTTCCTACATTCAAATGACATTTGATTATATCATCAAATGACATTTGATATGATCATCATTTTTTATCACTCACGTGGTTAATTTCCACATTAGTGAAAAAAAATAAGACTTTACTGCCTTGATACATATATAACTATTCCTTATATATAATATAATATATTTTATGGTTATATATTGGGTATCTAATTCACAGCAGCTCATTCAACATTTGTCATTACATTAGAAGTAAATGTATCATACCACATCCTGTTGTTTACCACAAGTAGGTTTTTTAAGTGAAACGTTTTGAAAACTTTAAATTAATTCAGTGGCTCCAATTAAGCTACATAGCTTATATTGAGTAACAAACAGTACAGTTATTACAATTGTTTCAGGAAGTACTTTATAACATTCCAAGTAAATCTTATGTATCACGTTGAACTGAATTGTACACAAATATAAATTTGGAACACTTGTTGTCATCTGTTTTAAACAGCGGGACTAGTGGGAAGATTTGAAAATTAATTATAGTAGTTAAGCAAATATTATCTTAGATACTGGGTTATTTTTTTTATTAAAAAAATTGGATTTTTGAAATTAGTTGAATTGATTTTTTATAAATCAGTAGTCAGGATTCTATGCAAAATGTCTATTGTTAATTTTAATATGCAGTCCAAGTGCAAAATGTATTTGGGACATATTTTGTAAAATTGTACAATTTAACCAAACAATCTTTTTGCCTTTTCCAACTTAAAAAAAAGTCCAGAATGACTAAAATGCCTAAAATAAAAATACCCCAAAGTAAGATTGATAAATTTAAATTACTTAGATTTCAAAATCTTATCTTATTAAACTAATTTAACAGTGAAACTCACATAAAATTAAAATTACCCATTTGAAAGTCCATGACATTGTATAAGTGCCATTTAATTATGTTCCCTTTGAAATCGGTCGCAAACAAAATAAATTAAGACTTTCCGTATGTTTAAATGTCGAACTTGAAGAAATAAAGCGATCCACTCTGAACAGACATAAGCATTTGAATACATGTATCCCCGAATCTAATTAAAGTTTCGATTATAAAGCTGCCTAATTTAAATATTTAACTGGAAACGTAATGGATTGCCTCAATTAATTTTATTTCAGCCTGCGCGTAATGAACAAAAATTAGAAAGGAAGTGTGCAATTAAAACAATAACGTTGCTTTTATTTCCTTAAATTATCTCTCTTGTTTTTCTGTAAACATAAAACATGTGTTTGTGACACTTTTTAAATTAAAAGTCCTCCAATAAATGTCGCTTAAAATTAGTATCCTTTCACCATTTTATGGGAGCGTTCTACAAAAAATTTTTGGACCAGAGGTATTTAATTTTATATTTGTTATGTTATAAAAAAAGTTGTTTTTTTTTAAATTAATTAATAAAACTGTTTAATTTCATATTTAATAACCTTACATTTTAATATTTAGACAGGTCCCCAGGTATTGCTTATATTCTCTCTTATTTTTTAATTTAAAATACAAGAACGCATTTAAAAAAATATATATTTTCTTCAGAATGGAAAAATATTTGCTACACACTCAATAAATTAATTAGAGTATTTGTTTAAAATGTAAAACATTAAAGAAAATGTGAGAATTTACTATAGATTTGTTGTCAAAATATTGTTTTTTTATCGTTTATGTATCTCTTAAAAAAAAGAAACTTCGTTTTAAACTGAATATCCCAAAATAAGGAGGGAACTTCCGAACGCGAAGAGATACGAAAGTGCGGTTTGATTTTTTGGAATCAGCGCGCTGCAGCGTAGTCGAATTAGTAAGAAAAAATTATTTTTGCAACATTTTTTTTCATGTTTTTCAGAAAAAAATTCATAAGGGGGGACCCTTTTGAAAAAAATTTCGCGATTTTCGAGTGTAACTTCCGAACGCGAAGAGATACGAAAGCGCGGTTTGATTTTTTGGAATCAGCGTGCTCCTTTTTTTTTCATGTTTTTCAGAAAAAATTTCATAAGGGGGGACCCTTTTGAAAAAAATATCGCGATTTTCGACTGTAACTTCCGAACGCGAAGGGATACGAAAGTGCGGTTTGATTTTTTGAAATCAGCGTGGTCGAATTAGTTGGAAAAAATAATTTTTGCAACTTTTTTTTTTCATGTTTTTCAGAAAAAATGTCATAAGGGGGGACCCTTTTGAAAAAAATATCGCGATTTTCGAGTGTAACTTCCGAACGCGAAGAGATACGAAAGTGCGGTTTGATTTTTTGGAATCAGCGTGGTCGAATTAGTTGGGAAAAATTATTTTTGCAACTTTTTTTTTCATGTTTTTCAGAAAAAATGTCATAAGGGGGGACCCTTTTGAAAAAAATATCGCGATTTTCGAGTGTAACTTCCGAACGCGAAGAGATACGAAAGTGCGGTTTGATTTTTTGGAATCAGCGTGGTCGAATTAGTTGGGAAAAATTATTTTCAGAAAAAATGTCATAAGGGGGGACCCTTTTGAAAAAATATAGCGATTTTCGAGTGTAACTTCCGAACGCGAAGAGATACGAAAGTGCGTTTTGATTTTTTGAAATCAGCGTGGTCGAATTAGTTGGGAAAAATAATTTTTGCAACTTTTTTTTTCATGTTTTTCAGAAAAAATTTCATAAGGGGGGACCCTTTTGAAAAAAATATCGCGATTTTCGAGTGTAACTTCCGAACGCGAAGAGATACGAAAGTGCGGTTTGATTTTTCAATCAGCGTGGTCGAATTAGTTGGGAAAAATTATTTTTGCAACTTTTTTTTTTCATGTTTTTCAGAAAAAATTTCATAAGGGGGGACCCTTTTGAAAAAAATATCGCGATTTTCGAGTGTAACTTCCGAACGCGAAGAGATACGAAAGTGCGGTTTGATTTTTTGGAATTAGCGTGGTCGAATTAGTTGGGAAAAATAATTTTTGCATCTTTTTTTTTTCATGTTTTTCAGAAAAAATTTCATAAGGGGGGACCCTTTTGAAAAAAATATCGCGATTTTCCAGTGTAACTTCCGAACGCGAAGAGATACGAAAGTGCGGTTTGATTTTTTGGAATCAGCGTGGTCGAATTAGTTGGGAAAAATTATTTTTGCAACTTTTTTTTTCATGTTTTTCAGAAAAAATGTCATAAGGGGGGACCCTTTTGAAAAAATATAGCGATTTTCGAGTGTAACTTCCGAACGCGAAGAGATACGAAAGTGCGGTTTGATTTTTTGAAATCAGCGTGGTCGAATTAGTTGGGAAAAATAATTTTTGCAACTTTTTTTTTCATGTTTTTCAGAAAAAATTTTATAAGGGGGGACCCTTTTGAAAAAAATATCGCGATTTTCGAGTGTAACTTCCGAACGCGAAGAGATACGAAAGTGCGGTTTGATTTTTTGGAATCAGCGTGGTCGAATTAGTTGGGAAAAATTATTTTTGCAACTTTTTTTTTTCATGTTTTTCAGAAAAAATGTCATAAGGGGGGACCCTTTTGAAAAAATATAGCGATTTTCGACTGTAACTTCCGAACGCGAAGGGATACGAAAGTGCGGTTTAATTTTTTGAAATCAGCGTGGTCGAATTAGTTGGGAAAAATTATATTTGCAACTTTTTTTTTTCATGTTTTTCAGAAAAAATGTCATAAGGGGGGACCCTTTTGAAAAAAATATCGCGATTTTCCAGTGTAACTTCCGAACGCGAAGAGATACGAAAGTGCGGTTTGATTTTTTGGAATTAGCGTGGTCGAATTAGTTGGGAAAAATTATTTTTGCAACTTTTTTTTTCATGTTTTTCAGAAAAAATTTCATAAGGGGGACCCTTTTGAAAAAAATATCGCGATTTTCGAGTGTAACTTCCGAACGCGAAGAAATACGAAAGTGCGGTTTGATTTTTTGGAATCAGCGTGGTCGAATTAGTTGGGAAAAATTATTTTCAGAAAAAATGTCATAAGGGGGGACCCTTTTGAAAAAATATAGCGATTTTCGAGTGTAACTTCCGAACGCGAAGAGATACGAAAGTGCGGTTTGATTTTTTGGAATCAGCGTGGTCGAATTAGTTGGGAAAAATAATTTTTGCAACTTTTTTTTTTCATGTTTTTCATAAAAAATTTCATAAGGGGGGACTCTTTTGAAAAAAATATCGCGATTTTCGACTGTAACTTCCGAACGCGAAGAGATACGAAAGTGCGGTTTAATTTTTTGGAATCAGCGTGGTCGAATTAGTTGGGAAAAATAATTTTTGAAACTTTTTTTTTTCATGTTTTTCATAAAAAATTTCATAAGGGGGGACTCTTTTGAAAAAAATATCGCGATTTTCGACTGTAACTTCCGAACGCGAAGGGATACGAAAGTGCGGTTTGATTTTTTGAAATCAGCGTGGTCGAATTAGTTGGGAAAAATTATATTTGCAACTTTTTTTTTCATGTTTTTCAGAAAAAATGTCATAAGGGGGGACCCTTTTGAAAAAATATAGCGATTTTCGAGTGTAACTTCCGAACGCGAAGAGATACGAAAGTGCGGTTTGATTTTTTGGAATTAGCGTGGTCGAATTAGTTGGGAAAAATAATTTTTGCATCTTTTTTTTTTCATGTTTTTCAGAAAAAATTTCATAAGGGGGGACCCTTTTGAAAAAAATATCGCGATTTTCCAGTGTAACTTCCGAACGCGAAGAGATACGAAAGTGCGGTTTGATTTTTTGGAATCAGCGTGGTCGAATTAGTTGGGAAAAATTATTTTTGCAACTTTTTTTTTCATGTTTTTCAGAAAAAATGTCATAAGGGGGGACCCTTTTGAAAAAATATAGCGATTTTCGAGTGTAACTTCCGAACGCGAAGAGATACGAAAGTGCGGTTTGATTTTTTGAAATCAGCGTGGTCGAATTAGTTGGGAAAAATAATTTTTGCAACTTTTTTTTTCATGTTTTTCAGAAAAAATTTTATAAGGGGGGACCCTTTTGAAAAAAATATCGCGATTTTCGAGTGTAACTTCCGAACGCGAAGAGATACGAAAGTGCGGTTTGATTTTTTGGAATCAGCGTGGTCGAATTAGTTGGGAAAAATTATTTTTGCAACTTTTTTTTTTCATGTTTTTCAGAAAAAATGTCATAAGGGGGGACCCTTTTGAAAAAATATAGCGATTTTCGACTGTAACTTCCGAACGCGAAGGGATACGAAAGTGCGGTTTAATTTTTTGAAATCAGCGTGGTCGAATTAGTTGGGAAAAATTATATTTGCAACTTTTTTTTTTCATGTTTTTCAGAAAAAATGTCATAAGGGGGGACCCTTTTGAAAAAAATATCGCGATTTTCCAGTGTAACTTCCGAACGCGAAGAGATACGAAAGTGCGGTTTGATTTTTTGGAATTAGCGTGGTCGAATTAGTTGGGAAAAATTATTTTTGCAACTTTTTTTTTCATGTTTTTCAGAAAAAATTTCATAAGGGGGACCCTTTTGAAAAAAATATCGCGATTTTCGAGTGTAACTTCCGAACGCGAAGAAATACGAAAGTGCGGTTTGATTTTTTGGAATCAGCGTGGTCGAATTAGTTGGGAAAAATTATTTTCAGAAAAAATGTCATAAGGGGGGACCCTTTTGAAAAAATATAGCGATTTTCGAGTGTAACTTCCGAACGCGAAGAGATACGAAAGTGCGGTTTGATTTTTTGGAATCAGCGTGGTCGAATTAGTTGGGAAAAATAATTTTTGCAACTTTTTTTTTTCATGTTTTTCATAAAAAATTTCATAAGGGGGGACTCTTTTGAAAAAAATATCGCGATTTTCGACTGTAACTTCCGAACGCGAAGAGATACGAAAGTGCGGTTTAATTTTTTGGAATCAGCGTGGTCGAATTAGTTGGGAAAAATAATTTTTGAAACTTTTTTTTTTCATGTTTTTCATAAAAAATTTCATAAGGGGGGACTCTTTTGAAAAAAATATCGCGATTTTCGACTGTAACTTCCGAACGCGAAGGGATACGAAAGTGCGGTTTGATTTTTTGAAATCAGCGTGGTCGAATTAGTTGGGAAAAATTATATTTGCAACTTTTTTTTTTCATGTTTTTCAGAAAAAATGTCATAAGGGGGGACCCTTTTGAAAAAAATATCGCGATTTTCGAGTGTAACTTCCGAACGCGAAGAGATACGAAAGTGCGGTTTGATTTTTTGGAATCAGCGTGGTCGAATTAGTTGGGAAAAATTATTTTTGCAACTTTTTTTTTTCATGTTTTTCAGAAAAAATGTCATAAGGGGGGACCCTTTTGAAAAAATATAGCGATTTTCGAGTGTAACTTCCGAACGCGAAGAGATACGAAAGTGCGGTTTGATTTTTTGAAATCAGCGTGGTCGAATTAGTTGGGAAAAATAATTTTTGCAACTTTTTTTTTCATGTTTTTCAGAAAAAATTTCATAAGGGGGGACCCTTTTGAAAAAAATATCGCGATTTTCGAGTGTAACTTCCGAACGCGAAGAGATACGAAAGTGCGGTTTGATTTTTCAATCAGCGTGGTCGAATTAGTTGGGAAAAATAATTTTTGCAACTTTTTTTTTTCATGTTTTTCAGAAAAAATTTCATAAGGGGGGACCCTTTTTAAAAAAATATCGCGATTTTCCAGTGTAACTTCCGAACGCGAAGAAATACGAAAGTGCGGTTTGATTTTTTGGAATCAGCGTGGTCGAATTAGTTGGGAAAAATTATTTTTGCAACTTTTTTTTTCATGTTTTTCAGAAAAAATTTCATAAGGGGGGACCCTTTTGAAAAAAATATCGCGATTTTCGAGTGTAACTTCCGAACGCGAAGAGATACGAAAGTGCGGTTTGATTTTTCAATCAGCGTGGTCGAATTAGTTGGGAAAAATTATTTTCAGAAAAAATGTCATAAGGGGGGACCCTTTTGAAAAAATATAGCGATTTTCGAGTGTAACTTCCGAACGCGAAGAGATACGAAAGTGCGGTTTGATTTTTTGAAATCAGCGTGGTCGAATTAGTTGGGAAAAATAATTTTTGCAACTTTTTTTTTCATGTTTTTCAGAAAAAATTTCATAAGGGGGGACCCTTTTGAAAAAAATATCGCGATTTTCGAGTGTAACTTCCGAACGCGAAGAGATACGAAAGTGCGGTTTGATTTTTCAATCAGCGTGGTCGAATTAGTTGGGAAAAATTATTTTTGCAACTTTTTTTTTTCATGTTTTTCAGAAAAAATTTCATAAGGGGGGACCCTTTTGAAAAAAATATCGCGATTTTCGAGTGTAACTTCCGAACGCGAAGAGATACGAAAGTGCGGTTTGATTTTTTGGAATCAGCGTGGTCGAATTAGTTGGGAAAAATAATTTTTGCAACTTTTTTTTTCATGTTTTTCAGAAAAAATTTCATAAGGGGGGACCCTTTTGAAAAAAATGTCGCGATTTTCGACTGTAACTTCCGAACGCGAAGGGATACGAAAGTGCGGTTTAATTTTTTGAAATCAGCGTGGTCGAATTAGTTGGGAAAAATTATATTTGCAACTTTTTTTTTTCATGTTTTTCAGAAAAAATGTCATAAGGGGGGACCCTTTTGAAAAAAATATCGCGATTTTCCAGTGTAACTTCCGAACGCGAAGAGATACGAAAGTGCGGTTTGATTTTTTGGAATTAGCGTGGTCGAATTAGTTGGGAAAAATTATTTTTGCAACTTTTTTTTTCATGTTTTTCAGAAAAAATTTCATAAGGGGGACCCTTTTGAAAAAAATATCGCGATTTTCGAGTGTAACTTCCGAACGCGAAGAAATACGAAAGTGCGGTTTGATTTTTTGGAATCAGCGTGGTCGAATTAGTTGGGAAAAATTATTTTCAGAAAAAATGTCATAAGGGGGGACCCTTTTGAAAAAATATAGCGATTTTCGAGTGTAACTTCCGAACGCGAAGAGATACGAAAGTGCGGTTTGATTTTTTGGAATCAGCGTGGTCGAATTAGTTGGGAAAAATAATTTTTGCAACTTTTTTTTTTCATGTTTTTCATAAAAAATTTCATAAGGGGGGACCCTTTTGAAAAAAATATCGCGATTTTCGAGTGTAACTTCCGAACGCGAAGAGATACGAAAGTGCGGTTTGATTTTTTGGAATCAGCGTGGTCGAATTAGTTGGGAAAAATTATTTTTGCAACTTTTTTTTTTCATGTTTTTCAGAAAAAATGTCATAAGGGGGGACCCTTTTGAAAAAAATATCGCGATTTTCGAGTGTAACTTCCGAACGCGAAGAGATACGAAAGTGCGGTTTGATTTTTCAATCAGCGTGGTCGAATTAGTTGGGAAAAATAATTTTTGCAACTTTTTTTTTTCATGTTTTTCAGAAAAAATTTCATAAGGGGGGACCCTTTTGAAAAAAATATCGCGATTTTCCAGTGTAACTTCCGAACGCGAAGAAATACGAAAGTGCGGTTTGATTTTTTGGAATCAGCGTGGTCGAATTAGTTGGGAAAAATTATTTTTGCAACTTTTTTTTTCATGTTTTTCAGAAAAAATTTCATAAGGGGGGACCCTTTTGAAAAAATATAGCGATTTTCGAGTGTAACTTCCGAACGCGAAGAGATACGAAAGTGCGGTTTGATTTTTTGAAATCAGCGTGGTCGAATTAGTTGGGAAAAATAATTTTTGCAACTTTTTTTTTCATGTTTTTCAGAAAAAATTTCATAAGGGGGGACCCTTTTGAAAAAAATATCGCGATTTTCGAGTGTAACTTCCGAACGCGAAGAGATACGAAAGTGCGGTTTGATTTTTCAATCAGCGTGGTCGAATTAGTTGGGAAAAATAATTTTTGCAACTTTTTTTTTTCATGTTTTTCAGAAAAAATTTCATAAGGGGGGACCCTTTTGAAAAAAATATCGCGATTTTCCAGTGTAACTTCCGAACGCGAAGAAATACGAAAGTGCGGTTTGATTTTTTGGAATCAGCGTGGTCGAATTAGTTGGGAAAAATTATTTTTGCAACTTTTTTTTTCATGTTTTTCAGAAAAAATTTCATAAGGGGGGACCCTTTTGAAAAAAATATCGCGATTTTCGAGTGTAACTTCCGAACGCGAAGAGATACGAAAGTGCGGTTTGATTTTTCAATCAGCGTGGTCGAATTAGTTGGGAAAAATTATTTTCAGAAAAAATGTCATAAGGGGGGACCCTTTTGAAAAAATATAGCGATTTTCGAGTGTAACTTCCGAACGCGAAGAGATACGAAAGTGCGGTTTGATTTTTTGAAATCAGCGTGGTCGAATTAGTTGGGAAAAATAATTTTTGCAACTTTTTTTTTCATGTTTTTCAGAAAAAATTTCATAAGGGGGGACCCTTTTGAAAAAAATATCGCGATTTTCGAGTGTAACTTCCGAACGCGAAGAGATACGAAAGTGCGGTTTGATTTTTCAATCAGCGTGGTCGAATTAGTTGGGAAAAATTATTTTTGCAACTTTTTTTTTTCATGTTTTTCAGAAAAAATTTCATAAGGGGGGACCCTTTTGAAAAAAATATCGCGATTTTCGAGTGTAACTTCCGAACGCGAAGAGATACGAAAGTGCGGTTTGATTTTTTGGAATCAGCGTGGTCGAATTAGTTGGGAAAAATAATTTTTGCAACTTTTTTTTTCATGTTTTTCAGAAAAAATTTCATAAGGGGGGACCCTTTTGAAAAAAATATCGCGATTTTCGAGTGTAACTTCCGAACGCGAAGAGATACGAAAGTGCGGTTTGATTTTTTGGAATCAGCGTGGTCGAATTAGTTGGGAAAAATTATTTTTGCAACTTTTTTTTTTCATGTTTTTCAGAAAAAATGTCATAAGGATTTTCATAGCGATTTTCGAGTGTAACTTCCGAACGCGAAGAGATACGAAAGTGCGGTTTGATTTTTTGGAATTAGCGTGGTCGAATTAGTTGGGAAAAATTATTTTTGCAACTTTTTTTTTCAAATACGAAAGTGCGGTTTGATTTTTTGGAATCAGCGTGGTCGAATTAGTTGGGAAAAATTATTTTTGCAACTTTTTTTTTCATGTTTTTCAGAAAAAATTTCATAAGAGATACGAAAGTGCGGTTTGATTTTTCAATCAGCGTGGTCGAATTAGTTGGGAAAAATTATTTTTGCAACTTTTTTTTTCATGTTTTTCAGAAAAAATTTCATAAGGGGGGACCCTTTTGAAAAAAATATCGCGATTTTCGAGTGTAACTTCCGAACGCGAAGAGATACGAAAGTGCGGTTTGATTTTTTGGAATCAGCGTGGTCGAATTAGTTGGGAAAAATTATTTTTGCAACTTTTTTTTTTCATGTTTTTCAGAAAAAATGTCATAAGGATTTTCATAGCGATTTTCGAGTGTAACTTCCGAACGCGAAGAGATACGAAAGTGCGGTTTGATTTTTTGGAATTAGCGTGGTCGAATTAGTTGGGAAAAATTATTTTTGCAACTTTTTTTTTCATGTTTTTCAGAAAAAATTTCATAAGGGGGACCCTTTTGAAAAAAATGTCGCGATTTTCCAGTGTAACTTCCGAACGCGAAGAGATACGAAAGTGCGGTTTGATTTTTTGGAATCAGCGTGGTCGAATTAGTTGGGAAAAATAATTTTTGCAACTTTTTTTTTTCATGTTTTTCAGAAAAAATTTCATAAGGGGGGACCCTTTTGAAAAAAATGTCGCGATTTTCGAGTGTAACTTCCGAACGCGAAGAGATACGAAAGTGCGGTTTGATTTTTTGGAATCAGCGTGGTCGAATTAGTTGGGAAAAATAATTTTTGCAACTTTTTTTTTTCATGTTTTTCAGAAAAAATGTCATAAGGGGGGACCCTTTTGAAAAAAATATCGCGATTTTCCAGTGTAACTTCCGAACGCGAAGAGATGCGAAAGTGCGGTTTGATTTTTTGGAATCAGCGTGGTCGAATTAGTTGGGAAAAATTATTTTTGCAACTTTTTTTTTCATGTTTTTCAGAAAAAATTTCATAAGGGGGGACCCTTTTGAAAAAAATATCGCGATTTTCCAGTGTAACTTCCGAACGCGAAGAGATACGAAAGTGCGGTTTGATTTTTTGGAATTAGCGTGGTCGAATTAGTTGAGAAAAATTATTTTTGCAACTTTTTTTTTCATGTTTTTCAGAAAAAATTTCATAAGGGGGACCCTTTTGAAAAAAATATCGCGATTTTCCAGTGTAACTTCCGAACGCGAAGAGATACGAAAATGCGGTTTGATTTTTTGGAATCAGCGTGGTCGAATTAGTTGGGAAAAATTATTTTTGCAACTTTTTTTTTCATGTTTTTCAGAAAAAATTTCATAAGGGGGGACCCTTTTGAAAAAAATATCGCGATTTTCGAGTGTAACTTTCGAACGCGAAGAGATACGAAAGTGCGGTTTGATTTTTTGGAATTAGCGTGGTCGAATTAGTTGGGAAAAATTATTTTTGCAACTTTTTTTTTCATGTTTTTCAGCAAAAATTTCATAAGGGGGGACCCTTTTGAAAAAAATATCGCGATTTTCCAGTGTAACTTTCGAACGCGAAGAGATACGAAAGTGCGGTTTGATTTTTTGGAATCAGCGTGGTCGAATTAGTTGGGAAAAATAATTTTTGCAACTTTTTTTTTCATGTTTTTCAGAAAAAATGTCATAAGGGGGGACCCTTTTGAAAAAAATATCGCGATTATCGAGTGTAACTTCCGAACGCTTTTAAACAGGTCAATGCTTTAGTCTTGATAAAGTTAAAACTGCTCGACTAACGTAAATGTTTAATTTGAGCTTTTTTGTAAAGCGTAAAAATATGTGTCTTAATTTTGTGAATTCAACAGTTTCCGAGTTATAAAAATTTGACTATAAAAAACTGGCAAAAAATGATAATTTTGTTTGCATTTTATTTTTAAAACGTACTTAAATAATAAACAAAATTAACTTTGTTGATTGATTTTTGGTTCAATTAAATCTGTTTTGGCAATAAATTGTCGCCGTTTCGGGACAATTAAAGATATTAGCGTGGATTTAGGGTGTATTCGCAGAGGAAAGCGATCATTATTTTTAATTTAGATTTTGGCGGCCATCCTGCACTGAAAAGAACGAGAACAATTATTAAATGTGCGTATTGTGTTCGGTATTGTTAATTGAACGAAATGGGGAAAGGTGACTGCCGCAACGTCGAGTGGCTTGGGGTAATGTGACAAGTTTTTCCGCTTCTGGTTTCCCTTGATAAATGAACCAGTTGAAAAATTAGCGCTCTTGATTTTGAGTAATTACAAAGTTGGGTAAATTTACTGAAAACGCAAATATTTGTAGAACAAGGAGAATTGATTGGTAGTAGGTATGTACAGTCATAAAAATTCATATTGCACTTTGTTCTAGTTAGTCAGCTATTTAGATTTAATTTTAAAATGTTAATGTATCTTCAATTTTTAAGTTAAGATACAGCATAAAATTAAAATTAAAGTGCAAATTTCTGTCACAGTTACATTAAAATTGTTTAGATTATATTTTTTGGTTTTATTATTTATTGGTAATTTTGTTCTTTAAAGAATTGATAATGGTCGAACAATTATAAAGTTTTAGAAATTTATATTTTCTTTTTACAATATGTGTTTAAGTGTCTAATAATTAGTTTTTTTTACAAAAGAGAGAAACGCGTACTTGACAAATTTTGTTCGCAAAGTTTCAGTTGTACAAACATAACCTTTAAATTAAACATTTTTATGCTCGAGTCCCCTAAAAAAACACCGACAAATGCATTCAAAAGTAGAAAGCGACAAATATATATTTTAAAATTTAAAATATTATGTATTATTTATATTTATAATATTACCTATGTATTATTTAATAATACATAATACACTCACAGGCAAAATAATCGATCCACACAAATTTTCGATGAATTTCAATTGCAAATAACTTTTTTATTTGATTTCGGATTTAAACAAATATTAAAGAATATTGTAGATACATTAATGGAGAATCGCTCACATTTTAAAAATTACTAAAAAATACACGTACGTTTATAATATACAGGTTTAAACAAAAAGCAAAACCGTATATTGTTCTAAATTATGTTTTAATTATCAAGTCACATCTATTTTTTAAAGTTTTGTTTTTGGTTTACCTCGATATATTTATTTTTGTGGAAAATATGATTTTTTTTAAAAACATTGCAATTTCCAATATTTTTTCTGTATGAAGAACTAAGGTTGCTATGGGCCATCCATAGCCTATGGAGGATGACAGTGACAGTTTTGTTAAATCATCCCATACTTGGACATGTCATATACAGCTTTCAAATGCTATCAAATTGTTTTTTGTAAATTAATGTGTTAATTTTGAGGTATCTTCTTACTTTAAAAAATGTCCCCGACTGATGTTGCCCTTTGTACTTTACTTCTTGTGACGTTTAAAAAACTTGCCACGTAATACTGTGACCATCCTGGATTAAATTAATGGCTCTGGCAACATCATTCGGAGACATACCATATTTTGCCTGTGAGTGTATAATACCCGTTTTTTACCGTTTAGTGGGGACTCCCAATCAATGTTTTTAATAATGCTTACGGCTGTTTGAATTTAGACAACTTATTTGTTTTATGATTTTTAATAAATTCAAATGTTTACAATTTTTACGTAAATCATTACTAAAATGTGTATTTATTGTATAAAATAGGTACAATTTATATTAACGCAATTTAGTCGGTAAAAACTCCTCAGGATTTGGCCTTATTTTTAAAAACACTTGTTTGTAACATACATAATAGACTGGGCCAAAAAAATTGACTATTTTTTTTTTTTGAAAAATATATCGAGAATGTCATTCAGAATGACAAAAAAAAAATTTCGTGAAAATTTGAGCCCTCAATATTAATTTTAAGAGGTCTATCATCGCTATTTTTGATTTTTAGTCATAATATGATGTTTTACGTTGGAACTGTCAAAACAATAAAGTGAAAAAAATTCCTTGTCACTTATTTTTATAAAAAATTAAATTCTCTACAAAAAAGGTCTGATTGAAAATTTTCGCCAGACGAGCCGTTTCCGTGTAATTGAGCTTAATAAATCGATGTGTTTTTTCGATTTGCCCTTTTTACTTTGAAATTTTGTAACTAATGAATCAATGAATATTTAAAAAAGCTCACGTCGGATTCTTAAAGGAAATTTAATGTTCTACAAAAAAGGTCTCTTAACATTTTTGCCTAAATTTAATTTTTCAAAAGTTATTCACGAAGAAAAAATTGAAATTTTAAGTTTTTCTTCGATTTTAATCGTGAATAACTTTTGAAAAATTAAATTTAGGCAAAAATGTTAAGAGACCTTTTTTGTAGAACATTAAATTTACTTTAAGAATCCGATGTGAGCTTTTTTAAATATTCATTGATTCATTAGTTACAAAATTTCAAAGTAAAAAGGGCAAATCGAAAAAACACATCGATTTATTAAGCTCAATTACTCGGAAACGGCTCGTCTGACGAAAATTTTCAATCACACCTTTTTTGTAGAGAATTTAATTTTATATAAAAATAAGTGAAAAGGAATTTTTTTCACTTTATTATTTTGACAGTTCTAACGTAAAACATCAAATTATGACTAAAAATAAAAAATAGTGATGATAGACCTCTTAAAATTAATATTAAGGGCTCAAATTTTCACGAAATATTTTTTTTGTCATTCTGAATGACATTCTCGATATATTTTTCAAAAAAAAAAATAGTCAATTTTTTTGGCCCAGTACAGTTGATTATTAAAGTTAAAGTTTGATTATTAAAGTTAAAGTTTTGTTACGATAATAACGGCCACATGGTGGCGCTACTAGCGATGATTCTTTAGCGTATATAATATAACACAAATTTACGTTTAAGTTTAAAACTTGTCAATGCGGAAGCAGATTTTTTTTAATAAACAAGTTTTTGGTTATTCCAGTTTAAAAACTTTTCAATATAATGTCCCAATTATTTAACAAAGCTTTTGAAATAATCTTCCATAGTTTTATTTAAAATTAAAATACAAAAAAAATGCACCTAATTTTTTTTAATAGAATCTAATGTTAATTAGGATGTCCTCGTATGTCCTTTGTAAAAACCAAAAAAAGCGTAAAAATATAAAATGATTATAAAGTTTGTTTTAAAGCAACTGTTTTGAAAATGGTTGCTAAAAATCCAGTAAAGTGGAAACAGCTTTCATATTTTAGGAGTGAGCGCTTATGTGTTTAACAATACTGGAAGGTAGTAATTACAAAAGTAACTAAAAAAATTACAACAAGGATATAAACGTGTCAATGAATTCAGAGTGCCAACAAATGATTAATAACTATTTTAAACTTACAAATAAATTTAACAAGATTAAACATAACCAACAAAATGCACAAGATAAGATAAGAAATACCACGCGAATGTCATAAATGCATAGCCGAGCACATAAAAAATAATATTGAGTTTGTTTTAAATAGTGTTTGGTAATCATTTACAAAATTTTATCTTTTAGTATCGATTACCACATATTTTTTAATGTCTTGAGAACAGTTTTAATTCAATTTAAAATGATTTTGTAATGTATTCTACATTAAAGATGTAATAAATTGTTAACATTATAATGACACGTTACTATAAAATAAAATATCAATTCTTAATATTTAGGATTTAACAATCAATACCCAACGAAATATTAGAGTTGGTCAAATGTTTAGTAATGGTTATCATACAGTCTGCAGACGTATAATATTACAAGAATTGTTTTGGTTTTACAAATAAAGTAATCAGTGGTTAAGTTTTAAGTAACTTTCCCTAAAGTTATAGAAATAAGAATGTACTTAATATAAAAATGTCTTTGTATGGAAATAATTAACACTAGTACTAAAACATTGAGCAAATGTTTTCCGTTGCGTCATCAATTTTAAATGTCTAAAACCGGTTTGTCGACGTACATTCGGAATACATTCGCTGCAGCGACTATACAAAGAAAACATCTAATTGTAATATCTGTGCTTGGTTCAAAATTTAATTACGCAACGGAAAATATTTGCCGCGGGACTATACTATAGTGACCACAGAGTCTGTTTTAGTGACCAATGTGGCACAGACTGTTATAGTGACCAATAGTCGCACACAATATTTTATTCAAGTACCTTAAGGAATTTAAAGGCAATTTTATTTGATATTTTAGGAAACATCCGACAACTAACTCTCAAGCAGTTTTAACCTCACTTTTTTCCTTAACTTAAAGCTAACTTCAGCCCTTGGGCAAAATGATATTTCGCCTACTCTTAGCAGAGCCACATATTCCTTGCTGTTGTTAAATAAAACCAATACCAATAAAAATATGTGTACCTAGTTAAAAATTTTAAAAAATATTAACTTTTGACTACCTAAATGTATCCATTTATATTTACCATTGTAACAGACATGAAATATTGCTTGTTGAATATTACCTGAAACAAAACCAAATAAAAACATTAATATTTTTGGCAAAGAACAAACTGTAAATAAATGTACCTATATTTTAACAGTAAAAAATATTTTATCACCACATTTTTGATTTGTAACCTACTTTTATTTATTGTAAAAACCTCCACCAATTACGTTAGAATTAACAAATCAATATTGAATTAAATGATATATATAAAATATTATTTAACTTTGAATTATTTTAGAATAGAAAAATCAAATCTTTTTAAATATTACTAAAAAAATAGAATCATTATATACATATATTTGTTTCCAGGTCTTATTTAGCAACTTTTTACAATTTCATATATTTCATTTATTCAATTATAATTTTTTTTAATTTTCCAATAATTAGGTAACTAGTTACCTAAAAGTTTTAAGAAAAAAATGCTTTTTCAAAAAATTATATGAAAATATTTAAAAGTAAATAATGGGTAGGTAATAGGGGTGGGCAAAATAATCCATTATTAATCGATTAATCGATTATCAAACCGCCGATTATTTTTTTATAATAATCGATCAATCGATTATTTGATTAATCGATTATTTAATTTATCGATTGTTGAATAATGGATTATTTGATTAATCGATTATTGATTAATCGATTATTTCATTAATAGATTATAATCGACTAATCGATTATTATATCGATTATTTTATTATTATAATAATAATTATTATTATTTTAAATAAAAAATGTACGTACACTTACATATAATTATGCTCAATATTTAATTGCCATACCTAATTATAAAAACGTTATAATTATTATAATTAATTAATTGTTATAATTTAAAAAATAAAAATAATATGACCAATTGAATATTTTTTTTAACCAAACAAAATAAAAATAGTTATTTTTCAGAAAACCCATTTTTATGATTTATATTGGGTTTAAAAAATGCTGCTAAAAATTTTAAACTTGTATTGCATAATATAGGTCATAAGTATTAAAAAACAAGACAATTAATAATTTAATCGATTACTTAAATAATCGAATATTCAAATAATCGATTAATCGAAAAATCGATTAATCAATAATCGATTAATCAAAAAATCGATTATTCAAAAAATCGATTAATCAATAATCGATTAATCAAATAATCGACTAATCGAAAAAATCAATTATTTTAGATAATCAATAATCGACTATGACTTTCGATAATCGCCCAGCCCTAGTATGTAATATATTTTAGTAAAATTTTGAAAATATTAAAAAAGTATGTATTTTTCCCACATTATTCAAATAATACGAAGCAATAATAATTTTGGTTAATTAGTGTTAAACACATATGTAGGTACGTATTGGTCTTTTTTACGGTTTTGCTAAAATTAAAATGAATTAACGATCCTCCTTCAAAAGCCGCAAATCCGCGCTAATATCTTTAATTGTCGAAATTTACAGCCAAAAACAGATTAAGTTTAATTTATGACTCGGCGCTTTCAGATAGTTGCATAATTTAGCAACGTTCGTAGATTAGAATAAGTAATTAAGATCATTTTTTAAACGCCTTTAAAGAAATTTAACCCTTCTACACCGTTTTAAACCATAAATTTTTACCTAATTTAATTTTTATCTCCAGTTTAAAACTATTTTCCACTTTAATTGAAAGGGTTGTTGGATAAAGTTGTTAACTAATATGATCGTGTTATGCAAAATGTGGTAACTAATTAACTAACTAATAATAGTATATTATGTATAAAGTTTGATAAACGCCATTTTAGTCACTAATTTAATTTAGGCACGAAATTTATTTCTTGAAAATTGACAGTTTTTCACAGTGAAAGTAAAGAAAATGTTTTATGAGGACTTTACAGTAGAGTCCGTGCCCGAATTTAAGTTATAGTTTACTGCCGGCGAAATTAAAAGGTCAGTACAATGTTCATATAAACTTTTCAAATATTGGCGTTGAGAAACTATTTAATATTTTTTTATTTTTGTATTGAGATAATAAAATAATTTTTACATTTAGTATTATTTTACAAGAAAGGCACTTTATTTTAACGATTGTATGACATTTGACAACTGTCAACTAACTTAAAACTAACTTCAGCACGTGACTACAAACCTGTTGCTAACTTTAGCCCGTGACTAAAGCCACAACTTGTCAATGTGTATTTAAAAGGTCACTTAGTGTCATGGAAACATGTACGATAAAGGGCGTTTTAAAGGTGGGAGTAGAAAAACACACTTATTCATCAACCCATTTAGTTTACAAGTTCAAAACAAACTTTGTCGAGAAATTTTTAAAATAAAATAAAAAACCTACATTATACATTATATAATAATAATCAGGGTTTTAATTTTTTTTTAAATTGTGAATAAAGAATAATATAATCATATAAATATAAATAACTTGTTACATTATTCATAATATTATCTTTTGCTTGTAGCGTTTTCGTGTAAATTTAATATTTATCTAGAAATGTTTTGTTTGTTAAATCTCTCCTGTGCAAAATAGCGAGCAGAATTCAGGTCTTTTAAAGATATCTTGGGGTAATTGTACAAGTTTACAGTAACTGGCAACTTGTATAACTGAATTTAAGCCATAAAATCCCAAACATGTAATTTTTTTATAGATATCATTTTTCCTCTTTTAAAATGATATTTTATAACGTGGGAAACTTTATGACGTTAGATAAGTACAATTTTAAAAGTTTGCGTCCTATTGTTTGATTCACTGCATTATTTTAATGCGAAATATAATGGTTTTGTTCCATTTTTCATTAAAAACATAATCATTATTCATAAGGTTATTTATATATTTTATGATGTTAAATTTCTGTTCGCCAAGCAAGTTATCAAACTTTACCGATTCCAATAAACATTTTAATAGAATATTTAAACACATCATTTGGCAAGCGCATATAAAGTGAACAGCTTTAAAAGTGACCAGCTTCGTCGTAAACATCGTCCGTTAAATTTTACGAAGCTGATAATGAAATTTACAACCCGCCTGCTTCCAGTAATATCATCAAAATTCAGTGTACCTTCCAGGGAAATCAACATTTTACTTTTACAACCTGTAACCTCGGTTTTTCTTTCATTAATGTCGTTTTACATACAAATATGTTGAGTGGAATGAGAAAATTGCCTTTAACTTTCGAAACTGTTTAATGTGAAATGGTGGCAAGAACTTGGTTTGCTTTTGCGAAGCAAAGGGACTTGCTATTAGGTCGAGTCATAAGGTAAAAGATGTCTTAATAGGAACGCCGGATTTAATATGTTAATTAAATACCTTTAAAATTGAAAAAAATATATTTCAACATAAAGTACATATCTTCATCTTGCATAAAACAAATTATCCGACAAATGTCCACCACAACTTTGCTCTTTTAATTACATTTTTTTATAACATCCTCGCGTTTATGCTCCTGTTGTTGAATTGTTGCTGGTTTTTGTACCAAAATTCTGCCATTTTGTTTCTTGTCATAGCCACTGAGATGAAAGTGCACTTCATCGCTTAACAAAATTGTCAAAATTCAACATCATGTTGCCTTGCCAGAATCCAACTTATGGCGCATTGCATGAACTACTGGGATTAGCTCCTGTGTTAATTGAATTTTGTATAAATGCAAATAAAGATCTTTTGTTAAAATTTCTGTAAACTGCTCCTCGAAATGGCAACTTGTTGGGAACGATTTTCGGTAACACTTTTCCGTAATGCTGCAATATTTTTAGCAGATCGGCTAGTACGACGATGCACAGGTATATTAACCATTTTCCTCAAATTTAATCACTAACCTTCGCACTGTGGTCTCATTTGGAGTATTAGCAAGGCTTCTCCATACTAAAGAATAGTAACACGTTGTTCTAGACTCTAGAATCTAGAGAATACCGCTCCATGACTTATAAAATCGGAATGTTTTTATACTACAAAAATCATATTTTCAAGGTTGCACTTTGCAAAAAATAGACATGGCGAAATTTAAATCCAGCGTTACTATTTAGACACCCTTTAGACGAAGATGGACATTATCAGAATCAATCAAAAATTGATTTTGCCTGATTGATGCCTCCAGAGTGCTTTATTATAGCCTATAATAGGCTTTTTAAACTGTTCGCAAAATTAGGTTTTTATTAATTATTTCAAAGACGGTGAGTGTTAAAATACTACGGATAAATAATGACCATAGGCGTCAGGAACATGGCGTCTTTGGAAAAAAATCCTCCCAACTTTTTTGTGGAGTTTTGTTGAGTTCTCGATCTTGGAACTCAATTCTCCACACAATTGTAGGTAAAAAAGGTGATCTTGTTTCAAAAATTAAATCTGTTTACGATAGTCAATAAATAAAGGTTATAAAAAGTATAAGTTAAATAAATATAATTTAATCGTTTACATTTATCAAAAAAACTGAAGAAATATTTTCTGTAGATCAGTTAATTTTCAACAAAAATATATACTAAATATTTCAAAAACCCAACTATTCTGCGAGTTAAAAACGTTGGATTTTTTTAAGGACAGGTTTCCGAAATAAATATAAGATAATTTTTTTGTAAAGCATTTAATTGTCCATCAAAATACTTATTGGGCTAAACTTTATATTAATTTGTAAGTAAGTGTTTTTTATCGAAATATTGTAAAAAGCGAAAATTGCATTGCGGAAAATCTTATTCTTAATGGCTTTTTTTAAGTTGCCCAGCAAACAATTTTTTGGTATTATTAACCACCCCAATGTATATACATTATGTATACTTTTTATACAAAAACTAATTACAATATTTACAAAAATATAAAGAAATATAGCAACTTTTTTATAATTTTGATTAGAGAATCTGCTCTCAAAGTTAATCAAAGTACTTTTAAATTACCTTTTATTCTTTGAGATAAAGGCATCGATTTGTTCAGGTCTTTTCATGGCAATAGTCTCTATGGCATTAGTGATGCACAAATTTAAAATAGTTGTATGCATCATTGCACCAACTCTATTTGTACATACGTAGTTACCGTAATAATCGATGACCTAGAAACTTTCTTAGTGAATAAAATGTCTTTGATAAAAACGATTATAATGGATCAATATCTTCTAAGATTTTAAAAATATTTAAATTTTTTAACCATCTCAAATTAAAGCCTTTTATGTATGCAATAAGTAAGTGGGTGAGTTTTAAATTCGAAAAATAAAAAAACACAATATTTTATTTAAATACATTTTAATTTTTTGGACCATAATACATAAAATTCATATTGTACAGAAATATATTTCGGATTATATTTGTATGGCAAAATTTTAAAACGACATTTGCTTTTCAAATACAATGCATGCATATGCGGCATGTAGGCAACAATATGGGTTTAAATGTAATGTCTCTATTATAAATGTTACAATAGATACTCTTTGTAGCAATATTAAAGTAACATATGACACAATTTACAAACAGAAATAGAATGAAAACGACATTTTTTATTCTATTTCCTTTTTCAATTCTGTTCTCTGGTGAAGACTAAAAATAAAGTATTCGTCCAAGTAACTAAGATCTTAAAATAAACTATACCACATGTAATTGTATTAATGTAACAAAAAACTGATATTGTTGACATTGAACATTGAAAATATAAAGTTTATTAATATTTTGATTTGCGGTGTACGAGTATGATTTTAACTAAAATTAACTAAGATTTTAACTAAAATTTCAGATAATTGCTTTTTAGTATAAAATCGAATTAAAGTTGATTCTTAATATTTTAATACCTGAAAACTAAAAAAGACGTAGGAGTTCCTCAGGGTTCGGTTCTGGGTCCTCTTTACTTTTTAATTTATATAAATAACTTACCTGAATTTATTAGGGGTAAGTTTACAATGTATGCAGATAATCCTGAGAAATTTAAACAATATGCTGATGAGGCCAACATCAATTTTAAAATGGTAAGCCAAAAACGGTATTAAATTCTGAAAAAACTGAATTTGTACTTTTTTCATTTGAATAATCTTCATAACCTTAATTTAAACATATTAAACTATACGCTATAAACCTTGATTGGTGTGCCAAATTTCCTGACCGGATAATCATGGGTGAGTTAAAATTCGATTACAAGATTTGATTGTCAGGCACCAAAAACTTTCTTGATTTATATGAAGGGAAAATTACAAGATAATGAAATTTGTGTCGAACAAAATCAACAAAATATTCCGGTCTTGTTTATATACAAATTAAATAAAACTATATTTTACTAATTTAATTATAAAGCAAGTACTTTTTCTTTAATGTACAATTTAAACGATTTTGCAACAAAAAAGAACAAATATAAAAGGCGCACCTGGCATTGTATTCACTCAATTACCTTCAACACTTAAATGTTCATTCCAAAGGAAACGGCAAGTTTTAAGCTTTAATACACAAAGTTATTACGTAAATTTTGCCGAATAGTCAGTAGGAAAACTTTACAAATTAGTTTAAAGTTGTGTCCGTATTATACGTATATAAAATAGGTATTACATAAGCTGTTTTGTATTAAGCTCGGTTTTGTTAAGTTGTTTTGGGAATAAATAATTTGGAAGTTTCGGTGGTTTGTTAAAAACTCGGTTACACAAACAAAATTAATAAAAATTAAAAATAATAATATACATGTATACTACCAGAGTGAGCAATATTCTGCACATTACCGCAAAAGCACCAATATTTACTCTATCAACATTAATTGCTGTCAGCAATTACTTTTGGGGCATCAGCAATTTGCTGATGTCCCAAAAGTAACCATTTCTCGAAACATTCGTTTATTTATACTGCTGCAGAGTCATGATTACTATTCATTGAGTTGAGTGTACTTCATCGTTTCGCACAGTAACCAGTAGTGTCACAAACTACACTCACAATCGCACTGCGCATGTTTTGCGGTGAAAAAACTAAATAAAAAACATAAGTTATTTACCGTAATTTACTGCCAGTAGGTACCAACAGTACTAAAAAACACTCCGAAATCCACTTTCAGTTACAGAGGTCAGTTACTGTTAGTTAGTAAAAGTACCTTTTTATAAATGTACGGCAGATATAATTTTACTAAAGCAACTGTTGGTATAGAGGTGCTGTGACTCTACTCTCTAAAAATGAATTAGTCAAAAATGACTAATTTAATAGTTATTACACTGAGAGAAAAAAATGGTTTTTATTACCAAATCTGCATTTTTATAACCAAATGCTTTATTCAGTATTTGACTTACAAACGGTTACGTTATTAAAAACAAATGATTAGCTTCAAGACATTTGGTCATATTTACTTAATAATTTGTTTTTGGTTATTAAAACCAAACCAATTAGTCGTAATAAATAAGTTATTTATTTATAAGAATCAAATTTTTATTTAAAAAAAATATATTTATTTATAAAAAACAAATGATCTTTTTTTGTTAACAAATCGTTTTGTTTTAAAAAATAAGTAATATACAGGGTATTTTAGACTTGTGGTGCCAAAAGCTCAGGTATGAAAAAAAGTTTCTATGAACATGTGTCCGAAAATGATTCGTTTCCGAGATACAGGGTGTTTTTTTTTTTTTAATTGAGTTTTTTATTTATAGCTTAAAAACACTTTTTTATACATTATTATGATTATTTTTGTAACAAAAAAGTATCAAATTTAAACTTTTTTTTTAAATAAAACACCCTGTATCTCGGTAACGAAGCATTTTCGGACACTTGTTCATAGGAACTTTTTTTTCATATTTTGATGAGAGGAATCTCCTTCGAGCTTTTGGCACCACAAGTCTAAAACACCCTGTATTATTAAAACAAAACATGTATTTTTATAATTTAGCGTTTTTATAAAAATTAGGGTTTTCTATATTAAATAACACTCGGCCATTGATAACAATACATTTTATTTTAATAAAAAATAAAAAACATTTTCCTTAAAAAATATGATTGCAAACAAAAACTTTTTTTTTTGGTAAAGTAAACTAAACATCTTAAACTTAAGTAAACTAAACATCTTAATTTAAAATTCTTAAACTTAAAAAACATAACTCTGTTAAATTATTTTCAATCAAAAATGTATCCATATTTACCTAATTTAGGTATAAACTATACAGCACGTCCGGACGCGTCCACTCCCTTTGCACAAACTAACACAATGGCCGAACTAAAGCATCTACGGCGAATAATCAACGTGTTTTATCCTGCATTTGTTTTTTATAAGCAAGCAACAACTCGATTTATTCATACAAACTCTATTTGAAAATGGTTTGTTATTATTAAACTATATTTGTTTTTTATAACCAAATACAGTGAACCAAATCATTTTTTCAAAATAAACTTAAGTAATTCTGAATATAGTTACTAAGAAGTGCTGATTTGGTATATAGAAGAATTATTTATTATATTTTACCAAATATATTAAAACAAATCATTTTTTAACTATACCCAGACTATTTCTCTCGGTGTAGTGGCTGCTTTTTCACTTGTACCATGGTTAACCATGAAATACCATGGTATCCCAAAATTTAACAACCAATTCTTATGTAAAATTGTCCCCTGAATCCGAAAATGTCGTTAAAAGTTAAAAAAAGTAAAACAGTTCTTGAGATATAGTCAATTTTCCATTTAATATGGAATTGACTATATCTCAAAAACTGATCCACTTTTTTTACGGTATTTTCGGATTCAGGGAACAATTTTACATAATAATTGGCTGTTAAATTTTGGGATACGATGGTATTCCATGGTTAACCATGGTACAAGTGAAAAAGCAGCCACTAATAACTCTTAAATTAGTCATTTTTGACTAATTCATTTTTAGAGAGTAGTAAAAAGAGCAAAACTAGCGGTCAAATGAAGTAATGGATAAGTTTGTATTTGGTGAAGAGCTGATAATAATTATTGTAATAAATAGATATGAAGTTTTAATCAAAATATTTTCTATAATTGTTGTCTGCTCCGAATAAGAGATTGCGCTTGCGTAGCCATTGTCACTTTATGCTGCTACTGGGGTGCGTTCCAATTTAAGTGTTACGTCAGTTAGTACTGACTTCAAAGAAGCTTCAGCCGTATTGAGACAGTCGTGGAGTTTATAAGCTTAAAAGTTTGGAAGTAGATAGATATTCAAAAATTATTATATAACCTCACTCCAGCACTCTCCCTTGTAATGGTTTTAAGTGTTAAAAACTTGTCTTCAGTACCGAAGTATTGCCTTCCATTTCGGTTGTTAAAAAAGGCATCTTAGGAAGATTTAGTTGTACCTTCCAGGTACTGACTTCAAAGAAGATTTAGCCTATTCAGCCAGTCGTTATTAAATGTACCATGTCCGCCATAAAATGTTGCTTAAATTAAAATTATTATTATTATTATAATGTTAACCCCGGCGCATTCGCCATTTTTAACAATAATTATAATAATAATAATAATATCAAATATCAGTCAAAATGACTCGATGATATTTGGAAATGATTAGTCAATGACTAAAAGGTTTAGACTTGTTATTAAAAAGTATGTAACTAGGTATGGTATTAATATAAAAACTGTTTTTTGTTTTATAAAAAAAATATATTGTAGCTCTACCTAATTAAAGTTAATATAATAAAAGTATTATGACAATAAACCTTTTTTGTATTACTTTGAAAAATGTTTTAGTTCCCATAATTTTGTACAAGACTGTATTTGCAAGTTAAAAATATTTCGTCATCCAAAAATTTCAAAACATTTTTTAACCATTGTAATTGGACCTGAGCATAAAGTAACAATATTAGTCAAAACCAAAAACTGTTAAACGGGAAACAGATTTATTTATGACCGCACTTTCAGTTGCAAAGCTAGTTGTTTGTTTTAACTGAAGGGCGAAGATAAAATTCACAAAACGAAACGACAATAAAATAATCAACAAAAAAAATCGGTACGTGACCAAAATCGCAAAATCCTTTTACAAAATGACGTAATGTTGACTAGTGAGAATTTACTGTGTCGTTTAATTAAAAAACAGCGGGATTGTATAAATACTGGAGTCAGTTAACACTTAAAAATAAAGTATTTCTAGAAATAGAAAATTAAAAAGTTTATTGTGGTAAACTGCTTTATATAATTGGATTTAAAAAATACAATAACTTTAATTATAGAACTATTCATAAAATACAAATAGCGCAAGTCGCGCAATGAAATATAACAAAAAGTTCTAAAAATATATTCATATAATGTAATATATGAATAATAATTATATAAATATATTTGTGCAGTATCGCTATGTTAAGTTAAAATAAAGTTAAGTTAAGTTAAAATAAAAAACGATAACTAAATTGATTTTTCCTGAAATTTACCAAAATGCGGAGATAATTCGTCAGTAAAAAATGCATTTTTTCATCAAAATAATTTGTACTATAATATACTTTTTTTACTCCCTTCTTTAAAACGCCCACTATCGTACAAGTTTCCATGAGACTAAGTGGTACACATTGTCAAGTTGTGGCTTTATGGCGTTTTAGTCACGGGCTAAAGTTAGTTTGAACTTGTTAAATGTAATACACTCGTTAAAATAAAGTGCCGTTCTTGTAAAATAATAATGTAAACATTATTTTATTATCTTAATACAAAAATAAAAAGTATTAAATAGTTTCGTAACGCCAATACCTATTTGAAAAGTTTATATGCAAGTTTAAATTTATCTGAAAGCATTAAAAATTGTCTCGGAAAGTGTCCATAAAATATTCTCTTTACTTTCACAGTGAAAAACTGCTTCTATATCACCATTTAAACAGTTGTTTTAAGGGATACATTTTGGTTTACACATATTTACAAGTTTGACATTTTGACTGGCGCGCTGGTTATACAGATTCTTAGAAATTGTTACGCGATTTATAAATGTCGCTCTATAGAAATATTTAATTAAAATTCATTTTAAGATAGTAATAAGTATTTGTCGTAGAAAAAGTATTATATAGTATATAACTCGTTTATAAACTTTTCTTGACACTTATTTAATTAAACACTTGCCCGCACGCTCGCTCGTGCCTAATTAAAGTTTGGGACTAAAATCAAACTTAATACATAATATACTATTGTGGTATTAAAGTTTATAAACGTTAATACTACAAAGAACGCATAGCCCATAAAAAAATGTTAAATTTTTCTGGGAAAACACCGTTTTTCGAGCAATCAGTGTATTCGCATATTTTAAATATTTTAAAGGTATTAAACCTCATATAGGCCCGAATACAACAATGATTTAAATTTCGGGAATTTTTTGCAGCAGCTGGTTATGTTTCAGGACCAATTTTTAAACCTTCAAACCGTCTAATTTAAAAACGGCTTTAGATGCTCTCATTGCTTTTAATATATTGCAAATGATTTGCGCAAAGAATTTGGAAGATGTGCTAGATGTGTTTGCTAAAGGAAAATCACGCAAAGTTAATTTTTAATTCTTGTTAGGCATTTTTGTTCTACGTAGGTCCTACGTTCTAAGCAAAATAAATCAATTGTGTTTATACAATTTTTCTTTTTCCTTCCATTTTACTCTTAAAAAAGTAGACAACTTGAACTGTTGCCCCCCTTGAAAAATTTGGTAGATCCGGGTCAGCAAATTTTATTAGATACATAAAAACGTAAAATAAATGGTGAAATCGTGTTCTTATGAAATAAATCCGATCAAATGTTTATGAATAAAACCTTTTACCTTTATAATGGCTTTAAACGAAATTATATACGGTTTCCTGAACAAAGGCGAAATTTCAAGGGATTTTATTGTTTCACGCAATTTTATTTTTTGTTCTTTCCACTTTTCCACAAACATTAATATATTTCTGTAAATTTTTGACAAGGTAAACTGTTTTAAAGAAAACTTAATTAGAGAATTGGAGCCTGATGTTTACCAATTTAAGTTAAGTTAAGTTTAAGACGGCACAAGGAAATTAAGACCTAAGGTTCTTTAATCAAATAATCTGCAAGTGAAGCAGAAACTGCAAACACATATTTGTATGCGGTTTAAGATAAACATTACACAAGAAATTGCAAGAGCTGTACCAATTTACTTCCCAAGAACTATTTGAAGCAACTGCAATTAACTTGGTTGCGAACTAAAACTGCATTAAGATTAAAACAAACTTGTTTGCAGGAAGTAATTATTGGATTAGAATTTTTTGTATTTAACATAACAAAATATAATAAAAATTAATAGTTAACATATGGATTAGGATGACCAAAAATAACGATTTTTTTTTCGAGTCTCCAATCAAATTATGTTAGTAAAGTATGTCTTAAGAGGTTTTCAAAAATAAGCTCGATTAAAAATTTTGAGAAACTTATTTATTTTTCGGGAACAAAAGTTCGACTATTTTTTTAATTTTCAAATTTTTTGAGCGACCCCTAAAAGTTTTGTTCGAAAATGCATAATATGTAAGTTTTGTATAAGAAAATCATCATAAAATTTTTGGGCATGTTTTTTTTCAAAATTTATATTTTTAAATATAGGGCATGTTTTTTTCAAAATTAATTTTTTTAAATGTACCTAGTTGATATTTTTCATTAAAATAAGAATAAATAAATTGCATAAAAAACATTTTTTCAATGAGTGTTACCAAAGTCGTTCATATAATAAAATTTGTTTTTTAAATAATTGTAAAAGGGCTACTAATTGCCTCAATTCTTCCACGCCTTTAAACCCGGCCCTGACTAATGCCATTTAAACAATGTATTATATGCAACATATGGTATATTTGTAATTACCAATCAATATTACCACCGATCAGTGGAATTCATATTATTTGCACTAAAAAGCTGAGTCGGTGTAAGCTGTACAAATTTCGCTCTTATAAATAAACAAAAATGTTTTCTTTGATACACGAAGTTTACGAAAATATAAACGACATTGGTAACTCATTAAGAATATGTTTTTAATAAAAAAAAAATATTGAAAAAATGCAACGTTAAATTTTGACAAAATTACTTTTTTTAAGTTTAAATATCATTAGGCTTACGTAATTACTTTTATTAAATATCGTCAAATACTTTGGGAGAAAATTAATTTTTAAAAAAACATGTAATAATTATTTTTCTCGATTTTTATGTAAGAATGTCATATTCTCGCACGCAAAATCGTTGAAGAATGAAGCTCATTCTTAAACGATTTTTGGTAACATTTAGTTTTTAAGTATTGGTACCCCCAAAATGTCAAACTGTTTAATAACCTCAAATTCATTACTTTTAGGATTATTTATAATAGCTTTGTTTGTTATCCTGCACTAGTGCAACCTGAACTACACTTTTATTGAAATTGTTTTGTTATATTAAGTTTGCTCCAACAATGCATTTTAATGCAAAATTTTAAGTTTAATGTGAAAAAGTGCAGTTCAGGTTGTACTTGTGCAGGATAACAAATATTGACAAATAAATAAGCCAATCAGGTCAATTAAACTATATTTTATTGGAAATATTATATACCCACAGTACACAAAACACAAAACTACTATAAATTAATCACTAGCACAATTGTTATAAACTTTTATTGTAATTTTCGGTGTTGCTTGTAAAACCTGTGACATTTTTCACTGCTAAAAGTAAACACAATTGTTTAAAAATATCAGAAAACATTAAAAAATAATACAATACTTACACAAAACCTTATTATCCAGTTGACAAATACAGACAGATTATTAATAAATAGTAAATAAAAATAAATCTACCTGCCCATGCAACTGTCATTTTGTGTTGCCAACTGACATTTTGCGAGAAAAATCCCCCAACTAACAACGACCACAAAACAATTAAAAAAACCTAAATAAAAGTTAAAATCGAGAAAATAGTATAAATCACACGTTGCAGAAGGCTATTCTCGCACTCATTCGTTCGTCCACTCGCTCCTTCGTCGCTCGAGGCCAAATTTCGAATTCGTGCGAGAATATGTGGCCTTCTGCAACTTGTACTTTAATATACTATTTTCTACTCCCGCCTATAAAATGAGCAATACACAAATTTATTTAGTGAGCATTGGGCATTTACTAAATTGATAATAAAGAATTTTGTAATAACTTATTTTTTCTATTCCCACCTTTAATATGCCCATTATCGTACATGTTTCTATGACACTAAGTGACCTTTTAAATACACATTGACAAGTTGTGGATTTATGGCGTTTTAGACACAGAGCGAAGTTAGCAACAGGTTTTTAGTCACAGGCTCAAACACAGAACAAAAGTTAGTTTTAAGTTAGAGTTAAGATAATATACTATTTTTACATTCATTATAATAATTATTATTGTACGTTAAAAATTAAAATAACAAAATAAAACAAAAAATTTGTTCTCATCTGTAAAGCTTACTATTTATGCATTTTCAAGGCCCACTTGAGAAACTTTCACCCTACAGGGATTTTTTCTTTTTCTTCAACAGTTCATTAAAAATATTACTCATTTTACCCATAAATTAATAAATTATTCAAATTTCGTTACTCCCATTTTGTTTTCCTCATTAGTAATCTTCTTAAATATCATGAAAAATAATGTACGAACGTCCCCTTTCATTTTTGGATTACTCTGCAAGAAAATTTAACGTTCCGCTTTATTCGGGAATTTCCCGGACAAAAGGAGCCCAGCTTCATTAGTTAAGGAAAATTCCATTGAATTTTGATTGTGTTTAGTATTCCAAGGATGTACTTTCGACCTATTAAGCCAGAAAAAGAAAAAATGCAATATCTCGCTTAACTAATTCACTGCCTTAATCTTATTGCTGCAACTAAAGTTAATTAAAAACCGCAATCAAAATTAGATTCAAAGTACATCCAAGAATATTTTGAGTGCTTTATAAAAGTTTCTTCATAACTGGTTCTTACCGATATTAAACTTTGTTTAATATTGCCAAAGTTTGTTACATCAAGAATTAAAAATTTACAATTAAAATACATTGTATTTTATACCCGAAAAATAATTATGAAAGTGAAATTTGAGTTTAAAAATACAAACAGGGTTATAACACTAAACGCGTGTTCGGAGATTTCGAGCGTTAAAAGAAAGAATTATTCTTTAAAAAGTTTTCTTTACGGCAGCCTATTTTGTTGTACGCTACTTTCCAAGGGTTGAAATGTATTTCTTAAAGGTAGTTTTCCACATTTAAGTATTAATAAAGACAGTTTTATTGGGGATTCTTTGTTGCGAATTGTTTTTAATTTTATTGCTGGGAATCATTTACTTACTACTAAATACAATGTTTCTATACAGTCTGGCGAAACGAGTTGTACGAAGTTGCTGTAGTGTAAGATAACTTTCGGTAAAGTTACACAGTAAAAAATTTTTTAGTGTAAGGGTAAAAATATTAGAGTTGATTTGTAAGTGTAAAAGTTACAGTATTAAATACACTAGGTAGAATTTAGTGATTATAATCACATTTAAAGAATATAAACATTATTCATTGGTACATTCACACTATTAATTATTAAAATAAATCAAAAGGGTAGAAAAACTTAATGCGAGTGTTTATTACTCCTTAATGTGTTAAATAGTGACAAAATTTACATTATAATGTAAATTTTGTCACTATTTAACACATTAAGGAGTAATAAACACTCGCATTAAGTTTTTCTACCCTTTTGATTTGTGCACTAGTAGTGTAAAGAAAAAAGAGCTCCTGGGTACGAGCCGAGAGGTCGTGGGTTCGAATCCCACTTGGGTATGGTTGTTTATTTGTGTTTGTCCATTGTGTAAAGTCCTTCGGAGGGGACTTTAAGCCGTCGGTCCGTTCCTACCCCTAACCCGCACAAGCCATTCAGTTGGCTTATGGGACATCTTAGTTTGGATGTAAGGGTGGAACTAAAAGAGCACTTTATAACTTTATAACTTTATACCTACATTTTTATTAATTTTATAGAAAATTTGTACACGTGTGGTAAATCCCCGACATACAGCCGCCTGACGCCTCTCTAAGAATGGGATCACCCATTTTTTATAACAGAAAAATGGATTTATGATGAATTCTCAAGATAATTCATTGCTTACAAGTTGACAGCCAGTAAAACATTGCATTGATCTAAAACTTTTACGTTTTAAGGAACCATTTTGCTTAATCCAGCCATACGACTCAAATATTAAATTATATTTTAAAAGGCACCGATTTTGATAATTGTCATAGATTTTTGTTCCAAATAAAGGTTTCTCTTTATCTTTTCGTTTTATTCATTACCACCAATAGGTTTTACTCAAATCATAGTGTTTATAATTTACATTAGAAGTTTGCACTAAAAGAGTAAAAGTAAAGAGTAAAGGTATACCTTTCTAAAATTAGAACTTTTCCAAAGTAGTGTTAATTTACACTGAACAAAAGTGGGATTTTACCCAGGAAGTGTAGAAGTACACGATTTTAGGTAAATTAACACTTTTTAATCCAGTGTAAAATTACTTTATCCTCAGTTCTATAGTGTTAAATCATACTTGCTTACTTGGGCAAAATTACACTACAAATTTACTCTAATTGTAGTGTTATAAAACAACACTATTTAGTGTGGACCTGTGTGAACTCTAATTAGTGTTGCTTAGAGTTGATTTTTTTTTACTGTCTAACTTGAATTTTCTTTATATTTTTTATAGATTTTATCACCCAAAAAATATTCACACTTTTCACTTTTAGTAGTTTTGTGTCAAAGATAACAAACAGATTTAAAGGGTTCTTCGAAAACATTTAGGACACGTGTTTTTTACGACCCAAAAATCAAATCCCTCATGTAGCACTTTAAAAGTTGTGGTCCGGAGGTCAACGTCCAGTTTAAAAGCAATTTCATGTAGCCAAAACTTTGCAAACTGTAAAATATTTATTTATCTGGGGGCTGCATCACCACCCTTAGGAAACACTTAAATATCCAAACAAATTGACATGCGATAAAAGATGGCCATGAACGCCCCCGTATAGTCAAGGGGAACGTCAGTATTCAGTGGTGTTTTATCTTTTGCGGTAGCTGCCGTACATTAGAAAAAGCAATTGAGACCCGAGTGAAAAACTACACGAGGCTGGACGTAGAACTGTCTGGCGCACTAGAGTGTCTGCAATAGCTACATATTACAATTGTGTCTTGTAGACAGATTTGGGGGGTCCTCGCCACCGATGAAATTATGAAATATGATCTTTGCTGCTTGTTTTTGCTGAAATGGGACAAGGACTATTACAGAAGGCACAATGAAGAATGGTTTGCTTAATTACAATAGTTTTTGTTGTAGATACTATTAGGCTATTATTTTATTTTAAAATTAAATTTTTTAAGGTTAATAATGATATGAAGACTAAAAATTAAATGAACAATTTAAATTTTTTATGTTTGAACATTTGTAGATTGGGTATATATTTTTTAACATGTTTTCTGTAAAAAATATCTAACAAAAGAACTATAATTAACTAAAATAATATATAAATACAAAAAAAACTGTTTTAAAGTTTCCCTTAATTTTAAAAAAAATATTTGAATATGTTTCTCATTATCGATTGTGAAAAGATACTCGCAATCATCCGATTTTAAAATGCAGGCTATTCTAAAACCAACTATTAATTTGACAAACAGGGCAATAAATCAAAAATACTTAATAAAATAATTCAACTAAATTTTTTGTACAATATAAAATGCCGTAGATTAAAACAATAAAAAAATCTTTAATGGTTACAAAATATAAAAACTTTCTTTTATTCCATCAATCAATTTATCAAATAGCAAATCTAAAAATTTTACCAGGAAAAGAAATAAAATTTGTTATGAATACAAAATTAAGGATAATCCTCTTGAACGTTTATTATTGTCTATTATAGTCTTTTTTTTAAACATAGGTAAATAAAATAATGGAACTTTAAAATAGTGTTGTTTTTATTCATATACAGTGTGGAACTTACTTATGGAATAAAAGATTTTTATGAAAAACGCTCGGACACGTAAACTTTAGTTTTTTGTTCCAAATCTTATAATGATAATTTTAAATTTTATGCCCCCACCATTTTCCCCCCCGCACATTAGGCACCCTTATCTTAAATAACAACCCCACTTTTTTTCGTCGAAAATTGATAGTGCACATTTTTTTGAGTATGACGATACCATATAAGTAGGGTTTAGTAAACAGTTTTCAATACAGGGTTGAAATATAATGACAAATTAAAAAACTAAACTTTTTATTTTAAAATTAATTAAAAATTCAAAAATATACTGTTCTTCAATCTTATAAATGTTTAAAATGTCCCCCGTCCACTTTAGTAATCTACTGTGAAATTGTTCCCGCACTCTGTTTAAAACCTCCGGTGTTATGTTCCTAATTTCTCCAGTAATTCTGTTTCTTAATTCATCTAAATTAGCAGGTTGTGTTTTAAACACCCTGTTTTTTAGATATCCCCATAGAAAAAAGTCTAGAGGTGTTAGATCCGGTGATCTTGCTGGCCATTCTATAAAACCTCTTCTTCCGATCCACCTGTGTAGAAAGGTGTCATTTAAATAATTCCGTACAGGAAGAGCCTAGTGGGGTGGGACACCGTCTTGTTGAAGCCATATCCTTTCATTGGGAAGATTAGGTTCCAATGGATTTGGAAACAACTCTGCTAAAGTTGGGACAACTTGTTCTCTTAGCATATCCAGATATCTTCCCCGTTAAGATTTTCAATGAAAATAGGTCCCACCACATGATCACCAACAATACCAGCCCAAACGTTGATTTTCTGAGGACGTTGGGTATGACTTTGTCGCATCCAGTGGGGATTTTCTTCTGCCCAGTACCTGTAATTTTGTCTATTTATACCTCGCCATTTAATAGAAATGTTGATTCATCAGAAAAAAGAATATCTGCAGAAGAAATAACATTCCTGTTTAACATATGCAGCATTTGCTCGCAAAATTGTAATCTTCTATCAGAATCACCATCAATCAATTCTTTTACGTGTTGTAGTTTATATGGGTGCATTTTTCGGCTTTTACACATCTTAAAACGGTCGAATGACTAACGTCGTTTTCACGTGCAACCTGACGCGTAGAACTATATTAACAAAAAAGGGTTGAAATGCTGTTTTCTATTTTTGTATGAGCTATAAATTTCTGTAAGTACTAAAAATATAAGAAATGAAAATATATACCTACACTTAACGGATTTAAAAAAAATAGCTTACACTTGTATTTTTTAAATATTTTTTAAAACCCAGATTATTTGCATAGAGCAATATGTTTTCCAATAATCAATAAATGGTATAATAATTCCTTTATCCCCAAGTAAATCTAATACCGAATACCAAAATAACTTCGATTTTCAGTTTATAAACAATTCAATTTCTGCTTGAATTTCGTTTATTTTCTCCGCCAATAAAGCTCAAATAGATCGGAATCAATTGTTATTCTTTGTCCGTATTACGAAGCCAAGGTATTAAATAAATATGAGAATCAGAAACGGACATGCTCACGATAGTTTGGATTTACATACGAAATCTGGAAAATATTATGTCGTTCGTTGATATACTTCCAATTCTGGACTTAAGCCAAATTGCGTCCAATGGATTGGAAGTCGTTTCAACGATGTCTACTAACCTATAATTCCAGAGGATTATAAATTTATGTATCCACTATGGTTATTTTAATTGGATACTTTAAAAGTTTACTTTTGGATGAAAATACGTCACTATATAAATATTAAAAATACTTCATTTTTCATTTGTTTGTATTTCGAAAATATAAAAAGGGATCTTTCCATCGTAGGTTGTCAATAAATATTAAAGTAAAATACCAAAATGATAGTGCATCTTGAAATCGTGTTTACGAAAAGATGTAGACGTCGAAAGTTTAACAAAAGTAGCAATACATATATCAAAAGTTTCTGCGCCAAAATTTATGATACGTATGGCAAAACAATAAATATTTATGGTTTACAGCCTGTTTATACGAAATATAAAATGTAAATTATAGTGGTTTTTTGTAAACTGAGACTGGAAACAGACAAGGTGGGTTATGGAAATTTGTTTGCCCAAAGATAAAAAAAATAGGTAAAACACAAATTTGTTTAGTGGGTATTGGGCATTTACTAAATTGATAATAAATAGAAAAAATGCAATTGTAAAGAATTTTGTAATAATTTATTTTTTCCATTCCCACCTTTAATTTTCAAAAATTAATTAAAAAAACTAACCGATTATGTGTAAAATATTGTTATTACTAATTGCATAAATGTTAAATGAATGATCATTTGTTTAGATAATATGTTGAGGTTAGCAACTTTTTTATTAATATGCATGACACAGGGATATTTCATTAAATTTATTTAAATATTAAGTAAAATAAATACGGCCCAAAATTTTGCAATTATTTTCAATTAGGGCCATGTTTTACATTATTTGGTGCTGCATATGCAGTAATAAATCATTAAAAACAAATTTACCATTTCCAAAAACTCTAATAAATTATTATATTATTATGAAGTGTTTTTTACGTACATTTTTGTAAAATGATTAACTAAGTGTGGATATTTTTTATGCATGCCCTTCAAAAGACACAAAAATGCAGTTTGTCACCCCATAAGTTATTTAAATATCAAACACATGAGTAAGGGAGAGACTAAACACCATGACATGCTACAAATTGTTGTTTGTGTTTTTAAGGGGTTTTAAGATCGTTTTTTAATGGTTTGAAATGGAGCCCTTTGTTTACTTGAAACGTCATAAATTTTCAAATAAAGTGACATAATATGTAAAATATCACAAAACGGAAAAGACAACCTGAGTCTGCAAAATTTCAAAATGATTATTTTTAGCTTTAAAGCTTAAATAAGAATAGGCATTCAAATAACTAAGGTTGTGCTGTTCTATTGATTTTATTGTTTTATTCGGGAAAATCGGTGAACAAATTTCTAAAATATGTTCTCTACGAAAGATAAAGTTGTCTGAATTAAATTTACGTCAACTCCCTTTGGCAGGTACATTAGCTACCTACTATCTATTTTTGTATCTAAAGTTCGCAATACCTTTTTGGAATATCAATGAGGACAAACTATGTGAAACTAAATTTACAAGAAACCTGTCAATTCTACTAAAACCCATTTGGAATTTCACTAGTTTTACTGTAAACCTTTAAGTTAATATAACTTTATAGTGCTCAGTAAACACATTTTTTATTTTTAAACGTAGAGCAATAACTCTTGCGGTTTTTCTTCTACGACAGTTAATACAAAATTACGTGACCATTTTTGTCTCCCACATACTGAGTAACTACAACTTTTTCTTGGCACAATTATTACAGTTTCTTGAAATTGTTTCACGATGCTGTCCCTATTTATATAACAACCTTTTGACATAAATACAGGACATTGCAATTAAAAAATTTTAGTTTTTAACAAAGCGTTTCCTACAAATTAATTTTAATTACTCTGTAAATTAATTAACCTTTGAAGTGATCCTATCATGCAAAATAGCACAATTTTTTAAACGCACTTTGTTTGCTTTTATCTGTTAAACTATTATTTATGTAAGTCGGTAAGTTCACTCAGTTTTAAACCAATTGATTTTATGAATGATTCAGTTGTTGGTTAGTATGACAAAATTGTCTATTAGAGTAGGTAATTTATGTCATCTAGCCGAGAAGTGAGTCTTTTTGTGCTAAATTCAAAGACCTGCTGAGCCAAATGGCATACATTTTATTTAAGTCAAGGCACTGTAAGGTTTTTTAAAATTTATTTGTTAAACTATACATGACACCACAAAAAAGTGAGGTTAGAACCCTCTTAGCAAATTTGGAATTTTATAATTATATACGAGAGGCGAAAAAGTTTCTCCCAATTTAAAACCTGATAACAACTAATTACTAGCCTCAAGTTTTGATCTGTTTACTATTGATTTTTATGTGCCTATAATCAATCACTTCACTTTCAAGTGTTGGCGATAATAAAGTTTAATTTATAGACCTCTTGAAAATTAATTTTTTTGTTAATTTGGACAACAATTCAAGTAAAGTTTTGTCGTTGATATTAGAGATTTTATTCAATTTTTGATTTTGACGGTGTGATCTCATTGTAGTTCATAATGGCAAACAATTTTAAAAAAATAGTGGCACCCAACGTACATTTCTTTTTTATTAAATTTTAAACCGAAAACATTGCAAATAAGGTGAAGCCCCTTTAAATTTATTATACAAATTATTTACTTATAAGTAAGCATACATTCTGTCAAAAAATACCACGATTTTTTATTTAAACCGACATCGTCGATTTCTATTGTATGATATTAGCACTAAACCTATGGGTATAATTTGGTTTAGGTAGTTTTATTAATCAAATATTGTGTTGTGATTTTACAATAGATCAAAATATTGAGTTTATCTAAAATTTGGGTTTAGTTAAAAATCTAAAATTAAAGTTTAAAAAAAATTCAAAAATCCTAAATTAAATAACTTTCTTTAAAGTACATTTTTTATAAATAAAATTTTTTCTGTTTGCCAATTATTTATTTTATATTTTTTGAAATAAACCCAAGCAGCATTTTAAGTAAAAGCATGGAGCTTATATTACTTAATTTAAGTAAATATTTTGTTAAATTACTTTGAAGTAAAACTTTTTTTTAAAGTTATTTAATAAGTTTTATTTATCTTACCTATTTTAATAACCCTTAAGTTTCAACACTAAAGTATTATGTGGGACATATTTTTTACAAAAGAATATTACTTATTAGTGTATTTTACCTAAAGAACAATTTAACGGTAATTTTAACGTCAGAGTTTTTACTTTATGGTAAATGTTACTCATAAGTCATAATTTTACGATATTAAGACCACTTTATAACCGTAAATAATTCCTATTCGCCTTGTATTTTTTAGGGTTATTAGGGGTTATAAATACTATTAATATTGACCAGTGCGGCTCGTGGCAGTAAAATTTGTGAGTTCTGCCAGTGGGGTTTAAAAAAATGTGGCGCAGTGGGCATTTAATTAAATGGTACCTACAGTTAATTAATTAAATCATAATTAAATCATACACCACATTCATTCTTACAAAAGAATACAACAACAAACACAAAAATACACCGAATTAACAGTCTTCTAGTTAAAATAACAAACGTGCACGCGAAGCGAAAAACAAACGACCGGGAAGTAGGAACTGTATGTTGGTGCAGCTCCGGTTTGGCTTAAATTTCACTATCTCAACCTAGGACCAAGAGCGGCGCGGAGCAAAATTACGGTATTGAAATGGGATCCAGAACTCGAAAGTGGCCCAGCTTTGTTGTATTGTAAGCGTTAAGCGTTAGAGACCTTTACCGGTCGTTTGGATGACTGTAGTGGCCAAGTACGGCGAATGTTTATAATAAAAACTTTTTATGCAGCCATGCGTTTGAAATATTCATACACTGTCGCACTTAAATATTAAATAATTAAAAAATTAGTCAAGTAATAAGAAAATTTTGGGAGTTCTGCAGCTCTGCAGCCCTTATACACTAGCCGCCCCTGATATTGACTAAACAAGCAAAAATAAGCTTAAGGTGAAAAATAAAACTATAAGGGAACATTTTTTTCAGGTCGCCATAATGAGTTTTTTAAGATGGCATCCATTACTTACCTAAACATTTATATAATATTTTTTAGTTATTAAAAAATGATTCATGATTTTTAAAAGATTTTATAAAAATTTTTAGGTTTTAAGTTTTGTTGAATTTTTACCCTTGCAATAATTTTTCTTAAAGCCGTAAAATATTTAGAGGGCATATAATTTTTAAGATGTATCGTGCCTATTTTTATCAATAAAATAATGTGCGTTTGAGTTTTAATGCAAAATATTATTAGTTTTGACAATTTAAGTTATATTTTTTAATTTTACTCTATAGAGTAAAATTAAAAAATATAGGGTGGCCTCTATTACTTTGTAAGTACCATTTTGTAAAATATAAATTAAAAGAACAAAGAAATTACGAATGTCAATGTTTTAGTAAGAGAGAGCAAACAGTTAGTTAATTATAGCGTTATTTTTACGTAAATTTGTGGTATTTATATTGTTTTTATTACGGTATTCTCTTAGTAGATCAAAAAGGTTATTATGTAGGTAAAATAACGATATAAATCATTCCCCAAACTTGGTATCTATAAACCGGTTATAAAACCGTTTTGGTTAACCATAAAATATAATTTAAAGTTAACTTAGTAGTAAATTTGTAGTTATTTAAACTTAAAATACTGCTTGGGAACTTAACTCTACATTTTTTATTTATTAAATTTTTAAAATTTCTATTTACAATTTAAATAAAACGTACTAACCACAAATATTTAAACATGTACGCTGAAATCCAATATAAAAATAATTTACCATATTTTCCCACCCTATTTAAATATACGAATATATTATAGCTAACTTTAACAATTTATATGGTTAATATACACAAAATTAAAATAAATAATTACATTCTATTTACAAAACACCATGTTAATTAATTAATTTAATGTTATTAAAATCACAAATGCTATTTGAAAAATTAAATTTAGGGATTTTAATACATGACATGAGTATAATTAACGACATGTTTATTTTTGTTTTTTAGGTAATGACGCCCAAAGTAAACCAATAATAAAGTGTTTATTTGAAAATAAATATTTTGTTAATAGATGATTGCATTAATCTGTCAACGGACTAAAATTTTCAATTAAAAAACATTTGTCAGTTTATTATTTATGTAATCACATACGCCGCCGCTTCACTTTAATTAAATTGTAATTTTATATTCCAGTAAACAATCTCTGTGTAAATAGATGACCTTCAAGAAAATTCTACATGAAAATGAGTACATCATAACATTTTATCACAACAATGGAAAATTAACTAGTTAAAGGAATCTCACATCACTTTCCCTAAATTTTAATAACTAACTGATTTTTTTTAACACAATTGTTATTACAAATTCTAATTGCCTATGTACTCTATAAAAATGAAATAGTTTGAATTAGTGCCAGCCTTTTTTACTAATAAAATAGTCGTTTTTACTTTTAAATAGTTATTTTTTACTACGTAAATAGTTAAAGTTTGACGAATTTAAGATTAGTCACCATCTTTGACTATTTCTGACAGTTAAAAGTAACTAATTTCTTTAATTGTTTGCGGCCAACAACAAAGTATTATTTGAATTAAATGCATATACCTAAGCTCCATGGTTAAATGACCCATAAAAACAAATAAAGATGCAAACAGTTTAGCTCAAAACTTTAAAATATTATGAACAATATTTATTGAAAAATAATGATTTTTATAAGAGCGGCTGATAGCCGAATGGGTTATGACAACAGCTTGACAAACTTGACAAGTGACAGACCTGAGTTCAATCCCTGGCTGGGTCAAAACTTTTTTTTAAATTTAAATCTACTAATTTGACTATTTCATTTAGTAGAATTTGACTAATTATTAGTGACTGCTTTTTCGCTATGACAATTAGTCAATTGACTAATTCATTTTAAGAGAGTACATTAATTATGGTAAATGTGTGCCAGGTGTGAAGATACTTATAGGACCACAATGACCAATACAATAATTGTTTTTGTTGGGGTGAAAACCTTTTATTAAAATTTTGTCTTATTAATCACAAAATAAAAAATCTTGGACTAATTTTTTTAAATCAAGTTTACCTATACATACATACCTGGAGTTTGGTCTGTTCTGCCCGACTCTGAATTTATTAGGTTAATTACGAGCCTATAAATTTATGAGGTTTACTAATATATTGCCCTACATCAATGTAAGTACTATTTGTCACGAAATTATAATATAAAGCCCACATTAACCCTAATTGGTCCATTTGATGGCTATTTAACGACATTAGAGTAGATTTTTTAGTGATTTTGATCCTAATTGCCCATACCAGCACAATCGCTGGCATTAGTGTTTTGGTGTCGTATTACGGATAAAAATGATTAGCTAGCAAGGCGCCAAAAATAATTAACCTTAAAAAACGTAGTAGGTAACGTAAAGGTGTAGTGTTACTGCTTAGTTTACAACGTATTACGATAAGATTATTCCAGACGGTTAGGTATTTGCTTTGAAACTTTATAATTTATTTTGTTGGATGATATGCAATGTATGTTTCGCGTTTAATTTGAATAAAATCTCGCTCTAAAGCAAAACCTATTTTTTAAGTAATTACTTATTACTTACTTTGAAATCTTGTATGGTATCTAATTTAATTGAAACATTTTTAAGGTAAATCTCATTTCAAAGTAAAGCCAAATCTTATATGAATAGGCTTTAACGTTAGTTTTACAACTAATTTATTTTAATAAAAAACTTATTTTTTTTTATAAATTTAATTATAATTTATTATAATCATACAATTTTACAAACAATTTTGACCCAATCTTAACTTTTTTTAATTTTTAAAATATTATAAACTAGAATTTTTTTCAGCCCAAGTGAGTATTTTTTGCTGAAGTGCTCAGCAGCTGAGCTCAAAGTTGAACACTTTTCTGCCGTATGGCATACGACATTTTATTTGTTAAACTGGAATATAGAAAAGAAACCAAGCGCTAAAAACTTTTTCTGGGCTTTATTATTTGTAAAATATTTAATAATGCTCAAAAGGATTGAGAATGTTCCCAAATCATTAATAATTTTTTGAGCAGTATTAAAAATGTTTTATTTTGTAAATAATTTTGTTTGCCCCAGAAAAATTTTTTTGGCGCTTGGTTCCTTTTTAATAAACGCTATCCAACTATACATAGAAAGTAGAAGTGGAAAGTGAGGTTGGATCGATTTAATAGAATTCGAAATTTTCTATTAGTCCGAGGTACAATACCTTTACCTATTAATATTTTATTAAATAGATTGTTAATATACATATTCTTGTAAAAATGGACAAATTTAAAATATTCTTTAAAATAAATAATTATAAATTTGTTGTTTCCTAAGGTTGCATGCCACTGGAGAGATTATAAATAATCACAACTTATTCCAAGAATTTTTTAATACTTGTTTTTTTTTTTAATTATATATTTGGAAGTTGGTATACCTATAGGTATATTAAGATTTAAATTTATATAATATATTATGTACCCAATAACACCGACAATTTTTTCGTTTATATATTATACAGAGCTGTATACTATATACAGGGCTGGAATATCAAACAAGTGGCGAAAATTCATAAAAAAAACTGTTGAAAATATTACTATAAAATTTTAACACCAAATTATTAAGTATTAATCTTGATAATGTACAAATTTTAATTTAATTGAATCGGTAGCGGCAATAAAATGAATTTATTTTAAAAACTATTTAAAATATCATTAAGACATTTTTACATAGGTTTCATAAATTAGATAGATTAGATAAAATTATCTGGATTCCCCAGAATAGAACTTGTAAAAAATGTAAATTTTTCAGCACTTTATATTATTGTTAATAAGTATCCTGTATGTTAATATTTTATTTTTTAAATAAAAAAGTATATAAACTTTTTATTCAAAACAAAATAATAAAAATCTTTATTAGTTTTCAAGTTATATTTGCACTTATATAATAATTTTAAAAATAATGATAATTTTTATTGATTTTAAACTTGGTCAACATTAAGGCTCTATAACTTTTTTATTAGTGAACATTTTTTTATTTTTTTGCCCGATTGCAAAAATACATAAATTGTGTTTTTGGCCACTTTTCGGCGATTCTAGTCCACCGTGCAAAGGAAAGATTTATTAATAATAATTGGCATATGAAGGATGATTTCTTCAAAAATATAATTTATCATCAGGGACGTAGCAAAGAGGTGTGGGAGGTGCTACCTCCCATGTTTTGCGTAGTTGGCATTTTCCAAGACTTCGATAATATATTCCAATATTTCCACTTTCAATTAGTTAAAGCTTTAAAGATACGTAAGTGAATGCCTCTGGGAATTTAAATTTAAAAATTATGAATTCAATCGAACGTATTATTCCTTTAGAAAAGTCGGAATAAAAATAACCCACTTTAATCTTGAGAAAAGAATGCTAAATCAGTATTTGTAATAAAAAATAATAAAATCAAAATATTCTTGTATACAAGTATATATACTTTAATAACAAAATAAATTAATTAGAGGGTATGCGTAAAAAAAATAAAAATAAGGGACACCCTAATATATTTATATACAGCTTCAACCGACTTCATGAAGCGTCTGCAACTTATGTTTCTGCTTACTTTATTCTAATTCGTAACGTGTTCGTTACAACTCTATATATTACCAGAAATCTGTTATTATTGTTATTCGGATTCTTTATACATATTTAAAGAGTGTGCGAAAAAAGATGCCATCACTGGTTTTGAAACTGAAATTATGGGATACAGTGAAGTGGGTTAAAATTACGAAATACATCAGTAAGTGTTATAGTAGTACTGATAATTGTACCAAATTTAGTATACATTAAATTATAAAGAAATGTGGTACAATATAATTATCAGTACTATGTTAATTTTTTGTTTAGAAAATTGATTAATAAAGCAACATTTTCTATTAAAATTATTTTTATTTAAGTTCCCAATTTCCATCAAATACTTTTTTACTGGGTCTACAAAAAGGTTTGTAAAAATAAAGTCCTTTTTTAAATTACATGAATTATGGTTGAATTATTGACAGGAGTTTCTTATTAAATCTACAAAATGTTTGTCATAATTACTAATTAGGTACTTATTCAATTAGTTAACAGATTAAATTTGTTTTTAAACTTAACATAAAGTTATGTGAACCTGGATTAACATAAAATCTGGTTAATATTTGGTTAAAATTAACAAAGATTTTTTAACTGTAAGTAATGTACTATTATAATTTACTGTGAATTTATACTTTTAGCAGGAACTGAAAAAATTGAGAATACTGAAAATGTGTTGGTGTGTATAATTTGTGATACTTATTTTAATTAAAATAGTTACATTAGTTTATTTTGTTGGCGCAAGTTAAAAAGTGTACATTATTAAATTCACGTCCACACCTCATTTTCGAGAGCACTTGCACACAAGCTAAATTAATTTTTGAAATTTGGTCGCCAGAAGTGCACCGCACCGCGCTCACTAAATAACAATTTACTTTATGACGTCATATTTTTGCCGTACCGGCAGTGCATCGCTATGAAGGCAGATGTGACGTTTTTATGACCTTTGCGGTGTGACCGGAGGCAGAAAAGAGTCGGCACAAATTACAAAGTAAAAAGTTGAAAATACCGTCTATTTGTCAAAACCGCACAACCTAAATAAGTTTTAAGACGTCTGTGTTACACGGAATGATTGCGTTAAATTTTGCTGTTTGTTGTTCGAGCGAGAAGTTATTTTATATTTGCCCACAGACAGTACAGAAATTCGTTTAAGACAAACAACAAGTTATATTTTACGCTGTTTACCTAACTCTGCGGAAAGTTGAGGAATTGTGTTTGTCTATAATATGGCATAATAAAAGACGATTTTAAAACGCATCAATCACAAAGCACCATAAAGCACTAAAAACAAGTAAACACATTTAAATTAATAGCATTTGAGTGTTCTATTTTAGTTTCACATTTACTTTAACAAACGATCTCATTTAAAGATTCCGTAATAATCCATTTACGTTTGGTTACCTAGTTACTTTTGCTGTGTGATGCGGGCTTTGCATCCTTTAATTTTCTGCGGTGTGAGACCACAATGGTCTTTGAATTTAAGGTTAGGTAATCTGTAAAAATAACGTTTTCTTTGATCTATGAAGATTTGCCTATTTTTTCCAGAATTTTATGAAAAGCTTGGTGGATGTTGCGTTTTTTTTTTCTTTTTTCAGCTATTAGCTTAAGGAATTATTAGAAAATTTAGTACCTATTTATTAAAAAACTCCATAACCACAAAATTAATTTTTTCATCGGATTTTTCTTTTTGTTTACTCAGGTGAAATTAGGACAAGTTCACAGGTTAAACCTTAAACATTCAATTTGTGTAAATAAATCCAAAAGCACTTTCCGTAGTTAAGATATTTACAATTTGAGCACATAACCTAAAATTTGAAAGAAATGCACCAATTAACTTACCAGATTCTGTCATAAAAGTTGGTTGTTACCAACCATAACATAATAAATTAAAATAGGCAACCAGATTAGCCTAAAGTTCCTAGTCAGATCAGATCAGTGGCGTACTTTTTGGTAGGGTAAAGGTTATTATAAATTAGTTTCAGGTGCTTCTACCCAGTTTAATATATTACATTAATTTTATAACACCCTGTATATTACGGCATGCATTCAAATTTGCCAGGCGTTTCTTTAATATTCTGCAAATTTAAATCAAAATGTGGACTTGCTGTTTCATTTTTTTGAGCCTTTTTTAAGTATAAAGTATCTTACTTTATATAATTAATAAAAGAAGGGTAGAAACAAAAATATAAATTTTATGAAAATCATAATTGCTGTAACCACAATAATATTCTTATAATTTTTATAAAATATTTTTCCAAAACAAAATATTCATTTAGAAATAAATATTATTTCATTTTTTTCCTAAATTATTTATATTATATTTATTTTAGGGTAGGATAGGTTTCATCTTTAAACTTCGTAATTTTAGACCATTTAGTAAATATTTTTGTAAAATTGAAAACCTACCTAACTGAGTAGGTATTGTAAAATTTTAAAATTCTGGCTAGATGACTAGATTCTAGAAAAAAGTATAATGTTTAAAATTAATATAGAGGACAATTCCACTCCTGTCAATTTAAACCTCCTAAAAACTGTCGAAAATACGGTTTGCTGACGGATAAAAAGGAAGGAACAGAAATGCAAGTGAACAAAATTGGCGAATGTTTTTCTATTTACCATCTCCATAGTAACGGAAGTGACACAAAAATTAATTAATTTATTTACTCGTGGAATTATCTTAACAAATACCACTCGAGGTATATTGAGCAGGACTTTTAACTCAACCTTGGTAGTTTGTTAATTTGACTAAGAAATTTGGGCGACAAAATCACTTAAATCACGCTCTTGTGATTTTATCGCCCAAATTTCTTCTCGTCCAAACCCTAAAGTTTTCGTAAAAAGTCAAAAAATATCCGGCTAAGTCAATCCTCTATGGATATTTAATAATTTTTTTACCTGTCCCCTGTGGAAGAATAATCCTTGATCAAACTTCGCCCATTTAATGTAATACTTTTTTTGTGAAATAAAGTCCTTTTATTATTATTATTATTATTATTATCATTATTATTAATATTTAAGTACACCAATCAGTTGCATACTTTATCTACGAAAACCCAAATAAAAATTTTAATCCAATTTTAATTGTTAAATATTTGACATCTGACTAATTTAACCTTACTTTTTCGCAATTTATAATATAGCTAACTTCAGCCCGTGACTAAAATGCCCAAAACCCACTATTGCTTACTTCAGCCCGTAACTAAAACGCCATAAAGTTACAGCTTGTAAATGTAGGAGTTGATAAATAAATTTATTAATCACACTCTTCTTTGCATTTTACTGTTTTATCCAAGTTCTTTAGTTTTTTTATTGGAAAAATATACCATTTTCTGATTAATTTAAACTTAGGTACACATACAAGTGCTAACATTATAATTTACGCTGTATAATATTGTTTTATACATTAATAATAGCATAATTAACTGAAATACATGGACACAATATAGCAGCAAACTAACAAAAGTGTGAAATTCACACTTTGTTTGCTTTTATCGTAAGGATTCGAGCCGCCTTTTATTAATCTTTTTAACCTCTACTTTATCCGTGAAAATATATAAAATGGCACGTACTACATAAAAGAAATAACCCTCTTAGGAAAGCAGATACGTCGAGATAAAGTTTAATGGAAAAAATAAAAGCCTGTTTCCGTTTATTAAAATATACTTATGAGCGTTAATATTGAATGACTGACTTATTGTTCTTTTCGGTTTTGTTTATTTTTCAAAACATACATGATTTAGAGTCTGCTGATTCACTTGTCCACAACATACGTGACATTCTCATGTTCTCAGATATTTATGGAAAACTGTAACTGGACATGTTTATTTACGTTTTAAAATACATCAAGTATTATTTGAATTCGTAATTTATGATTTTAAACTTAAAGCATACAAGATCAAGAATAGTACCAAATTTCAAAATGATTTATTATGATTTTGGCATGTTGCTATAAATTGTTTGCAATGTTTATTAAAAATAAGAGTTAAGACTGGCCAGAACAATCTGGTTTTAACCATACACGAAGAAAATAAAACAGTAACTATTAATGCGCAGAACAATAATCCATTTAATAAACTATTGAAAATAATATTTCATGTGCAGAATATTTCTCACTTTAATGTATTGTTTCCATTTTTTTTATTTTGAACTACTGTGCGAATTTGTCCTACCATTTTTTAAATTTATACCACTGTGCAAATTTAAAAGTTCAAAAAAAATATTTGTTAAGTTTTAAAATTATGCAAAAATTCTTTTGGTTTGCTTACCAAAATAAATATAACTGCAACTTTTTTGTTTAATATAATTAGTCATTCCATTAGAGGCTATTTAAATGCCGCAATGATACGAACATCAAAAAGTATCATTAAAATTTGCTTTTATTAAATTTAAACCCCATTCAGAGCGAAAAATAAAGTAATAAACCACAATTAAATGTTTCGACGGCAAAATATAGGGGAGAACTTGCCCCTTTGATAATATCTGCTATTCCGTATTTTTCTTATTTAGATGGGAGTCATAACAAAGGGCGTTTCATTTTTATATCTATGCTGCCATCAGATAGGAAAATTTACACATGTTTAAAAACCTGCATTCTTAATCCTTCATAATTTTCCTTTGAAAGTTAAAAATTTAATATAACTACAGGTCTAAAATTCTTTGATGTGTTTTTATTACAATATTTTTATTATTTTATAATTCTTGGACTCTATTCAAAATGTTAAAACTGGAGCATCAAATATAAATATAAGATTATAAATATTAGCATAATGGAATACAGTTTATTTTGAAATGGTTCGTTATTTAGTTTCTTTTAATTTAATGTATCAATTTAGAAAACCTAAATGTATAAATATAAACCCATATGAATAGGGGAATTTCAAGCCAAATTTTTGAAAACTTGGTCGATTTGGCAAGGAACGACCCATAAATGTTTCAGAATAAATTTAAATTATATTCCTGAGTTTACTAGAATTTATTAAAGTGCCTTATTAGTAGAGATTGGATTTTAGTGTTATTACCTACGTCTACGTCTACGCTAATCATAACTTTAGGTGAATTGGAATAAAATTTTGAAGTAAATGATTTATTCCATTTGAGCCTTATTTTATTTTACCTATTTTATCTGTGTATTTTGCCAGGTCTTATGCATTAAAAAAATATAAAATTTATGTTGGTATTATAATATTTTTACAAGATTTATTCGTTATTTTCAAATTTTTCAAACCATAAAAATCTTGTTCGATAAAATTTTATACAATAATAAATTAAATTATTTTACAACCTAAAAGTTGCTTTTCAAGTAGGTACGTACCAATTTATTAAATTTCTCACCCAAAACAAGAAAAAACTGAACCTATTTAGGTACCTATTTTTATAAATTTTGCAACCCAAACAAATGTGTTGTTAAATGTTACCCAAATATTATACCTACATTTCATTGTGTTTGTTAATAATTAGAAAAATAAAAGTCTTTGATAAAATATATTCATAAACTAGTCGTATTATAAATAAACAATTAAAAATTGTTAGCATGTGTGTGACATATTTTTAAATTATAAACATATGTACATAATATTATTATGAATATTAACATATACGCATTTATTGTTATAATTAGATAAAATTTGTACAAGGTGGTCCAAAAGGAACCTTTATTTGAGAATCAATAAAAAACGTGAAAATATTAATAATTTTTTTAATAAACTTAGGTATATCGAAAACACAATGTTTTCAAAAATACAAGGTTTTGAAGTTGCATATAAAAAAATCTACTAAACATATTTTATGGAAATTTGGTGAGTATTGTATTTTATTTTATTCGGCATTAAATTCATTTATATACAAGCAGTAGCAAAATTGGATCAAAAATGTTTGTTAGTTTGGAAGAAAGTAATTTTCTTCGCTAAACTTACTTAAAATAACTGAAAAATACAAAAAACTGCATAAACTTTTTAGGTGGAATAATAATTTTTTAATTGATAGTGTTTTGTATAATAATACTACAATAATTGTGGTGCTATGTAGGACATAAGTTTTCAATAAATACATTATATTTTGTAACAATTTGTAATACCTACTCCAATTAAAATTTTATATTGGGATAAATCTTAACTTTGGCCGCAGTAGCAACAAAAATATGGACTTGTCCAGTTTTGAAATTAAAGATGACGTTTTAACACAGAATATGCATATTCTGCAACCAAGGTTATTTGGTGGAGAATCTCCATTGGAGATACTAAGAAGAAAGAAACGTGGGTATATTTATTTTACACATTTTTAATGAGGTATGTAGGTAGATAAGTACCTATAAGTATACTTTATTTGAAAAAAAAAATTAAAAAATACAGCCAAAATGTTTAAAAAAAATAATGTTAATGGTACCTATTGTATAGTTTTGCAAATGATATTATTTTTATTTTGTTTGAATAATTTTTTTAAACCATGCCCCTTTTTTAATTAGATGTCCATTTATATGATTCCCATACGTGATTGCAACTATTTTTCGTTATTTTTTTACAAAAATTATAAATGCAAAATAATTTTATATAAAATTTTTAAAGAGAAAAATAAAATATTACTTAAGAAATTGAAGAGTGCAATACTTAATACCCATTGGTTAACACATTTGTGCATTGCACATTTATTTATATATTAATTTAATTTCAAACTCAAACATCGTTTATTTTTATAAAAAAGAGTAATAGGAAGGCAATACGATAATTATAAAATATTGCTAATTTACATACATAGGTAGTTTGTTATAAAAAATATTTAGAAACTAACATTTTAAATAAATAATTATTATTAAAAAAGTAATTTATAAAATTTATAATTAATAAATAATCTTAATTAATATAGAAATATTAAATTATCGTGTTAAAATAAAAACAAAACAATTATTTAAACAGCGTAAAAAATACAACGTAAACAAAAGAATGGAATGAATTGAAAAGTGAGGTTAGGTCGCGGACAACTGCTACTCAGGTAAAGTTGACTCACCTGTTAGACATACGAAGTAAACAAAACACACGCTGTAGAAAGCCATCTCGAGCGAAATGTCACCAATTGCCACCCAAAAACTTAAAACATGCACAATTCCACTCGCAAATGGGCCCTTTTTGAGTGCGAAAGTTCGGAAAGTATACGAAAATGCGGGTAAATACGGCACACAGCACAGCTCACACCCACAGAAGTTACCGCTTCGACTATTCGTATTTGAATCCAGTAAGCGTTGAATCAACCTGTTCGGCGCGTTCCGATTGCGTTCGGGCGCATCCGAATGCGACTGCAGAAGACGTGATGATGAAGATCGTGTGAAAAGTATGATTTTTTGTGTGCACCTTTTGGATGAAAGGTTTTTTTTAGGTAAGCATTTTTTGTTTCGCACTATTATTGTTTGAATAAAAAATAGTATCGAATTTTATCTATTAGAGATAAGATAAGAGAGATTGGAAATACTACTAATTTTTGTCAATGTTTACTTTATTTTTATTTATTTACCTACTTGCTTATTTTGACCCATGTTAGTCACGTAAAACATATTTTATCTCCAAGCGGTCTATAATTTAAACTTTATTGTTGTCAACATTCGATAAAGAAATACCTTGTTATAGCCTAGGCCGATAAAAAATTTTATGAGGCAAGTAATTAGTTCGATTTTTTCTCGCTAGGGGTATTGTTTTGACAAATTAATCTTTTCTAAGAAATTAACGTACTAAACTGGTTTAATTTATTTATAATAAGCACTATTTTTCATTAAATTATTGTAAAATTAAATATGAATAATAAAACAAAAAGTGAGGTTAGGCAACCAAGAAAACGCACGATTCTTTTTCTACGATTTAAATTACCTTTAAGTTTTAATTTGCTTTAAGTTTTCAGTGAAATTAAATGTTAAACAAAGCTTAAACATTCCGAACTACCTATTTTTTAAATAAAAATCCAAACAAATTGAAATTAGATACCTACTTATTTATTAAAAAATTACAATTTTAGTGGCTACTATGACAATTAGTCATTTTTGACTAATTTATTTTTAAAGCGTAGGTATTATTTTAGAGGGACAATGTAATATCATATTTTTACCTCCATCCCCATTGACATGAAAGCTTGAAAATAGACTATTGTTAACTATGGTATAAGTAAAGTCATTTTTGACTAATTCATTCTTAGAGAGCAATCTTTATTTTTTGTGCGATTTTAATCAGATTTGTTTTTAAGTATAGATCTTGATTAATTGTATTTTTGGAACAAAAAACACCATATTTTTACAAAATACAAGGCCTGCTAAGTCACTTTTTGAGTGTAAATTTTTAAGAATTTATATTGGGATTTTAAAAAAATCGATGCACGGAACTGGATTCATCTTGAAAATCTGTTACCAGCGCCACGGTATTTTTTGTTTAAATCGAAATGTATCCCTTAAAAATGGATCGTTTAATCAAAAATAGAAGCAGTTTTTAACAGTAAAAGTAAAGAATGGGCAACGTGGAGTCTCCACCCGAAATTAAGGTAAATCTAGTTCACCGCCAACGCAATATTTAAAAAGCTTATATGAACATTGTACAATGTTTATATAAATTTTTCAAATATTGGCCATGAGAAACCATAAAATACTTTTGTATTTTTGTATTGAGATAAAAAAAATAATTTTTAGTCTTAGTATTACTTTAGTTTACTGTATTTTAACGATTGTATGACATTTGACAACTGTCAACTTACTTATAAATAACGTCAGCCCGTGACTAAAAACATGTTGCTAACTTAAGCCCGCGACTAAAACTCCATAAAGCCACAACTTGTCAATGTGCATAAAAAAGGTCACTTAGAGCTCTAGTCATGGAAACATGTGCGTTTTGAAGGTGGGAGTAGAAAAAAAACAAAACCACCATATATTATTTCCGAGATAAAAAAGCCTGGCATTAAAAACAAAATGTTACTAATTATTTTGGAAACGCCTTTTCTTATTAATTTGGTCAATCTAGAAATTTAATACGTGATAAAGGTGCCCAAGCTAGCCGATAGATTTGGTGTGGCCCATATATCCATTTCCCGAATGGTGCAACGGTATAGGGAGACTGCAGTCACCATGGTGACCATACCAGAACTTCTGGACTGGTGACCATTAGACTGGGCCAAAAAAATCAACTATTTTTTTTTTGAAAAGTATATCGAAAATATGGTTTGGGGTGACAAAAAAAATTATTGTGAAAGTTTGAGTCCATAATATTAATATTAAGAGGTCTATCATCGCAATTTTAATTTTTTTTTCCTCAGCAAGTTTTAGGCTCAGAACTCCCAAACCATTGAGTTTAACAAAATTGACTTTAAAATATTTTTTTAAGAAAATTAAATGCTCTACAAAAAAGGTTAAAGTGAAATTTTCCGTCAGATGAACCGTTTCCTTAAAATCATGCCTTAAAATTTGGTATAGTTTTGGAATTTTGTAATTCATGTAAAAATCAGTACCCATAAAAAACCGACATTCTTATGGGAAATCAAATGCTTTACAAAAAAAGCCTCTTAACATTTTTGGCTAAATTCACTCAATCAAAAGTTATTCAAGGTTAAAATTTCGTGATAAAATCGTTGATAAAAGATTTTTTTTGTAGAGCATTTGATTTCCCATAAGAATATTTATCGTTTTTTTTCAGGGTACTAATTTTTACTTGAATTACAAAATTCCAAAGTTAAAAGATCAAATTGTAAAACTATACCAATTTTTAAGGCATGATTGTAAGAAAAGGGTTCATCTGACGGGAAATTCCAAGCAAACCTTTTTTGTAGAGCATTCAATTTTATTCAATTTTGTTAAACTCAATGATTTGGGAGTTCTGAGACAAAAACTCGCTCAGGAAAAAAAAATCTAAAATTGCGATGATAGACCTCTTAATATTAATATTATGGACTCAAACTTTCACCATAATTTTTTTTGTCGCCCCAAACAATATTTTCGGTATACTTTCCAAAAAAAAAAATAGTCGATTTTTTTGGCCTAGTCTAGTGACCATACCAGAACTTCTAGTATGGTCACAAGTCTAGAAGAGGGGATAAATCGTTCTACATAGTCTGCTAAAGACCGTTTTAAAGGCTTTTTACCTTGAGGCAACGGTTTGTAACAACAATAATGTTGCAATCTCAGTTTAGATGCATGATGAGGTCAAGCATTAAGTGGCGGCTGGTCGATTTTGGGCACACCCATATCTCAGTTATTAGACATGGGACCAACAGCAAATTTATGAGTTTATAATGACATTATATAGACAAGTTCTGCGCAAGCAGAATTTAAATTGAAGTTTTCGAAAATAAGTTAGTTTTTAAGTGTGCCCCGCCAAATAAAGATAAATGAAATTAAAATGGTACAATATTTAATTCACTGAAGTTAATCGACAAATTTTAAATTTTATTAAAAAAATTCAAGTATTACAGATTTTATACCATTTCTATTTTTTTTTTAAATTTAGTAAAAGAAATAATAAAAATTTAAAATGATATAAAACCTGTAATACTTTAATTTTTTTAATAAAATTTGAAATATGTCGATAAACTTCAGTGAAATAAATATTGTACCATTTTAATTTGAATTATCTTAATTTGGAGGGGGCAACTTTTTTTCGAAAACTTCAATTTAAATTCTCTGATCAATTTTGCTAGAGAACGTCAATTGGATGAAAGCTGACTTTAAACATATTTATTAATATAGAATTTTTTACAGATGTCTATATTTTGCCCGCATACTTGCGATAGACGTGTTTGTATTTTTCTACAGCCCAATGAGCGATATGCACAAAGTAACTTTATGAATACCACCTTAATAAGGTGACCTTATGCGGTGGAGGCTCAGTTATGGTGTGAGGATGCATTTCGTTAACACGGCATACCGACTTAATAATAATAATGTTAAATATTGTTAACCTTGATTCTGACCTTTTCTGACCAGGTACTGTCGTTGGGATTCGTACTATGGCCTGGCCAGCCCGAAGTCCAGACCTGAACCTCATCAAACATGTCTGGTACATGCTTGGTAGACAATTAAGGGATCATCCGTTCAATAACTTGGAGGAAGTGGGAAGTCTTCTTAACGAAATATAAGATGGGATGGATTAAAACAAAATTTGAACACCCAATTGCACCAGAAATATTGGGATGTTGAAAATGTTTGGTATTAATAAGATATCCCTACAACATTCAATTCCTATTAGACATTTAGTCACATATTTTTCTTTAAATCTAAAATAAGGAAGTTATATTTTACTATTCCAGTAGCAAATGCTATCAATTAAGTAATTAGAAACTCTTAGTTTCCATTGCATGGTTTTAGTTTATTTCGCAGCTCTGTACCTTGTTTGACCCAGAGCTTTTAAAGGTCTTGAGCGATTTTCCGTCAAAGTATCAATTAGTGGACGGCATTACCAACCTGAAGAAGATCAAAGTACGGAAGTAATTAATGGTTACGTCTAACAAAGAACTAAATTTCATTGCATGTGCATTCACATTTCCTTAGCGAGAAGTTCACGAGCATTCAAGCCGACAGTTTCTTTCGGCGTACGCTGAGAAAAAACGAGAACGACAATATCAATTAGATTTTCTAGAGGAAATGGAATGCGACTTATTTCCGGGGAATTGATGATTGATCAATGTGAGTGTATTATGTTTTAGGGGAAGCCTTACTGCTGGTGGATAGGTTTTTGTTTGAGAGGCCTGTCTAGTCAATCTATATGAAATTTAAGCCTTAATCAAGAGGATATGTTACTTTTTATTAGAGGATATTGTATACTTACAAGGTTTGTTAATATGAAACTTTATTTTAATCAGTATGTTGGATATAATACCAAAAATCATCACTAATTCAGAAATATTACTGGTTATAAATTATAATAAATAAGTGTCCTAAAATTCTTTTTATTAATTCCACTTATAATAGAGATAATTTAGAAAACATTCTTAATATTTAAAAAGGTGCTGAAAACTTGTTTTTAAGGGTAGCAGAGGTTTTAGATTAATTTTGAATAAATTAAAACCATCAATATTTTATGCTTAAATTTGCAAAATAAAGTGGTTAATTTGAGATGATTTAATAAAATTAATATTGTTTTCTGGATATACTGGAATACTGACTACACAGACAGCATCCAATTCAGAAAGATTTCTGTACGATTTCTGTTAAAAAAATCACAATATGACATCCTATGAATAAATTCGTCAAAAATGACAAGTTTTTAAAGTGAAAAATCGAATAACTAGTCCACGGCAATTCTTATCCCGGATATTTAACAGACAATTCTTAAGTAAAATTGTCCACTGAATTCTTTATTCAATTTATTCAATTGATAATTATAGACCGATCTCTTTAGTTAGTGTAATTTCTAAAGTTATTGAAAAAACGTTATATGATCAAATAATAAAATATGCCGAAAAATATAAATTAATGCAGGAAAACCAGGATTTCGAGCTGGTCGATCGACTCAGACAGCAGCCTACCAGTTGACAGAATTTCTATACAGCTCTATAGACTCTAATACGCTGGTCGCTGTGGCCTTTTTTGATCTTTCTAAGGCGTTTGACTCCATAGATCTAAATTTTTTTGAAAATAAAATGTATGCCCTTGGATTCAGAGGTAATATGCTTAAATGGCTTAAATCGTATATATCAAATAGAAAAATCTGTGTTCGGCTTGAAAACAACCATTCAAACTTCTTTGAGTTAAACAGAGGGGTTCCTCAGGGATCCGTGCTGGGACCTTTACTGTTTAATCTTTACATCAATGATCTCCATGAGTTTTTTCAAAAGAGCGTTAAATTCAACCACTGCTTAGTTAACTACGCTGACGACACAACAATTGCAGTCACAGCGCGGACCCCTGAGGAACTAAATACAAATATAAAACTAGTAATAAATATGTTTCAAAAGTGGTGCTATCAAAATAATCTAATAATTAATGCAAGTAAAACTGCTTTAATTAATTTCTGCAACAGAAAAAATCAATACATGAATAATATTATTCTTGATACCTTGGTTATAAAATCCTCAATTCAAACCAAATTCCTTGGTATAATCTTAGACGCAAACCTAAACTGGCATGAACACATAAATCACATTAACAAAAAACTGAATAGAGCCTTTTTTGCATTGTTAAATATGAAAAATTCACTGTCTCAAGAATACCTTTTAAATGTTTATTATGCATTAGCTTATAGTCATTTAAATTATTGTATCTGCCTATGGGGGGGCTCTGGATATGCAAAACATGTATTTACTTCTCAAAAGAAAATTATCAGACTGATCTTTAACCTAAAAAACACCGAATCATGCAAAATCACATTTAAAACTCAAAAAATACTAACAGTACCAAGTATTTATATACTAAATAGTTTACTATTTGCTAAAAATAATAATTTAAACTTTGACAAAAACAACAAATTTCACTCGTATTCAACAATAAATGCAAATAAAATAATGTCCACTGCACACAAAAAAACAAAATTCGAGAGGTCGGTCTCATACGCATCAGCCAAAATATACAATAATTTACCAGAAAATATAAAAGAAATAAATAATTTAAATAAGTTTAAAAACGAGTGTAAAAACTTCCTGGCAAATCACTGTTTCTACAGCACCCAGAATATTTTCAGAAATGTTAGATACCATAGCTTTAAAAATGTATGTTCTGTTCTTTTTGTTTTTATACATTTATTTTTAAATTATATATAAAACCATAGTTTAAGTACAAATATATGTGTGTATATATGTGTATTTATCTGTATTTGTGAACCATGCAAATTACTTTAATGACGTGTACACCCTATTATATCTAGGCAAAGTATAAATAAAATATTATTATTATTATTATTAATTGCGAAGTCAATTAAAGGGTTCTTTAGAGAAGTTATTTTTAAGAGGTCTTGTTTAGTTCGATAGAAATGAATATATAAATACCTATAGAAGGTTTTGCATTTAATTTTAAAAATTTTATTAAATTTTTTTCAAAATAAAAGGGGCAACAATAATCCTAAGGTATACCCAAAGCAACAACATTTTTTACTTTTAATATTTTTGGAAAAAGTCCTTTTATGAGATATATATATCGGATTTATAAATTATTTATTTTAAACTTGTAAAATTCATATGTTTGGGTTTATTCTACATTTTGATTTCTGACAACCCGATATAGGTGGTACCTTATTTACCTTATATAATTTTTCTTATAAGTAACAATAAATTATGTTTTAATTTATTTGGTAGAAAAAGAAATTAATTAATTAACTATTTTGTAAAATTGTAACCTAATTTTTTAGAAAAAAAATTATTTCGTTGAAAAAGTACACGTGATTTTAGGCAATCAATCAAAGCAACTTATGTTTCTACTTACTTTATTCTAATTCGTAACGTGTTCGTAACAACTGTTTAGAGTCTTATAATATATTACCAGAAATCTGTTATTATTGTTATTCGGATTCCTTATACCTATAAAAGGTAACCTATAGGTAAATATATTTCACGAGTGTGCGAAGTGCGAAGTATCCGAAAATATGCCATCAATGGTTTTCAAACTGAAATTGGGGGATACAATGAAGTTGGTTAGTGGCAAAATACATTAGTGAGCATTGTAGTAGTACTGATAATTATATTGTTCCAAATGTCTTTATTATTTAATGATTTCAGAATGGTGTGTTATTTAATTATGTGCACATGTATGTTATTTTGTGTTCATTTATGTATCCATATAGGTATGTATTTATTTGTTTAGGAAATTGATTAATAAAGCAATTTTTTTATTAAAATTCTTTTAATTTAAGTTCCATATTTCCAACAAATCCTTTTGTTACTGAGTACAAAAAGGTTTGTAAAAATAGGGTCCTTTTTGAAAATTACAAGAATTATGGTTGGATTATTGACAGGATTTTTTTTATTAAATCTACACTCTATTATAATTACTAACTAATTATTTAATTACTTAACAGATTACAGTTGTAAACTTAACATAAAGTTATGTCGACTTGGATTAACATAAAAACTGGTTAAAATTTTGTTAAAATTAAAAATTATTTGTTTAGTGTTTATAGCTATTATAGCCGTGCTAAGCTTAAAAGTCCTATCTACAATATAAAGTAATGGGACAAAAAATAATTGTTTGTAACAATAAAAATGCTTTTTTGTCCCTTATTACTTAATATTGCAGAGAGGTCCTATATATAATAAAAAACGAAAAATCATTGTTATTGTTAAAAACAATAACAACATTTCGTCTTATTACTAAATATTGTAGGTAGGATAGAGAATACTTTAATTTGGTAAATATAGTCTTCTACATGGTTACAAAAAAATTAAATAAAATATAATACTATACAACACAATTTTTATGATAATTTATTTTTATTAAAATTTATATATGAAAATCAAGATAATTATCAGAACTCGCTCTTGTGTAAAATTGATGAAATTAAACTTTGAACCTTAAGTAATTAAGGTAACAAAAAAATCACCCCTAACCATTATGTAAGTATAGGTAGTTGCCCTTAGATTGATTGCCCCCCAAAATTATAATTAATGAATCCCCTATCAAACCAAAAAACACTATTAACAAGCGTACCATAAATTATGGTCGCGACGTAACTAAAATTATTAGATCCATAACGTCATAAATGTTGATGATATTATTAAAGCGTTTGACACGCTATTTAATAATTTAAATTTATGCATGAAGGGCCGCACTACCCCCATAGAAAATTCACACCCCGGCGCGTCGCTGCTCGGAAGCAAAAACGGAAATGGTGCAACTTCTCGTCATCGCAGGTGCCACGAATATAATAATTTAAATTTAAATACGCTGGGCATTTTGTTAATGCATTTCATTTAAAGTGGGCATGGGGTGGAAATGACAGTACGGTTCAATTGGTATGCGGAATAATTGGCCGTTTTGTTTAATATTTAATTTTTAAACACTCTCGGAGTTTGTATTTCAGCCAGTGATGTAATGTATCGAGATACAAGTATCTAGATACTGGATCTAGATACATTTTATGTACCTAGATACGTATCGAGATACTTAAAAAAAATCAGGATCTAATTTATTATCTAGATCCTTAAATACAAGATACATTTTACTTTACCCAACCTGATTTCAACAACACACGGAACATGTACCTACATCCAATGGATATCCAATGGACATACTCTATGGATATCCAGGATATACATAGGATATCCTGGATATCCATTGGATAACCATTGGATATATAAATGTCCGACCCTGCTGGATATTCATGCATTGGACATCTATTTTATAGTTTACACGCTTGTTTCATAAATATCTATTGCCTTATAACTTATAAGTATAAGTTATAAGGTCCAAACAATTTTTTTCTTTGTCATTTTTAAGTTTTTTTAACAGATAGTATCTGGAAGTAACTTAGATGCTTTTTGAATGTATCTGTATCTGTACCCAGATACATCTGCCATTGAGTATCTGTATCTGTACCTAAATACTGAAAAAATGTATCGGTTACATCACTGATTTTAGCAAATAATATAAATCGTAAATAACACTGTTTGATCGAAAGTTAGTTTTCGTAAGGACCAAATCCGCTTCAGGGATTGTCTGATTATATCAATGTTGTAGCAGTTTATTTGTTGACGAAACATGCTAGAAATTGGGAGGTGCTGTATGAAAACCAAAAAAATTTCTTAAAAATTATAAACCCAGAAATTAACATAACAATCTAAATATTATATTTATATTATTATTTTTTAGACAGTAAAATAGTATATTAAATAACTAATGTCATAAGACGTCATTTGACATGAGTTCTTTATGCTATTTTATCTATTTTGCAAAAATTCTATTAAAAAAATTAATTATATCCCTTAAATTTAATTTCGTCGAATTTTAGTTTAGATAGTTGGTATCACAGTCATTGGTTTGACAGTTAATGTCAAAATCGATTCGCCATACCGCCCTTTATTTACTTATTTACAATAAGCGGCTGTTAATGTAATGAGAAGAAAAAAAGATTTTCTTTGGTGGTAAACAAAATTTATTGCCAGAAAAGTCTGGTAAGTACTAGAAAAATCATAAAAATATTAAAACCAATATGAAAAATATTATGCTATTTAAAGTATGGCAACCTATAAAATCAAAAGTTTGGGTGGGATAAAGTATCTCATTACAGCACCGAAAGCGGTGTTATAATGAAGTCATTATGAACGCAAAATAGATAAAAATATATAAATTTATGTTAATCCAGGTCCACATAAGTTTATGTTAAGTTTACAACCAACTGTGACTGTAACTAAGTAGTTTGTAAGAAGTATTTTGTAAATTTAATAACAAAATCCTGTCAATAATTAAGCCATATTCTTTTCAAAAAGGACCCTATTTTTACAAACCTTTTGTAGACCCAGTAACAAAAGTATTTGTTGGAAATTGGAAACTTAAATGAAAAGAATTTCGATAAGAAATGTTGACCAATTAATCAATTTCCTAAACAAAGAAATTAACACATACCTACATAAATAAACACAAAAATAACAAAAGCACAATAAATAACAACATTCTAAAATCATCAAATTATGAAGAAATTTGGTACAATATAATTATCAGTACTACTACAACACTTACTGATGTATTCCGTTACTTTAACTTTAAATAGGTATAATTAATCCGAAAAACAATAATAACAGATTTCTGGTAATATATTATAAACACTCTCTTACAGTTGTTACGAAGACGTTACGAATTGGAATAAAGTAAGCAGAAATATAAGTTGCAGACGCTGAAGTCAGTTTAACTTTATGATGAGTATTGCCAGTGGGAAATGTTTTGATTGACTGCCTAAAATCACGTGCATAATTTTTTAACGAAATGATTTGTTTAACATTAACAAAATAATGTGTAACCTTTAAAATTAACAATATGCTTACAAAACTGCATATTACCTTTACAAAACTTTTGGTAAAATATTTTTCTTTGTTAAAATAATTACAAACCCTCGTTTTCTACAAAAAAATATGTTAAAATGAAATTAACAAGCTACAAACTCATCTGATTTTTATAACAGTGGTGGCGCTTCTAGCGATGCTTCTTCAGCCTATTGTTCTACAAGTGAAGAAAAGTTTTTTATTGAGTGGAAATAGCGTAGCGACTAAATCAAATTTATACGAAATAGAGGAGTCTCTTGTCAAGATCAGTATAATAATTACAATATACTGTAATTGAATAGGTCAATGCAGAAACTGAATATGTCCACTTTTTAGGGATATTGAGTTAAACATGGATTTACTATAAGTAAAGGGTGCCCGATCGAATGGCGTAGAAATTTCACATCTCACGGTAATCTAGATTATACAAAGGCGTTATTATATAGTAGAGAAACTGAATATGTCCAGAACATGTCCACTTTCTGTTCAGTTTTTCTTATTTATCTCAAAACTAGATAGGTAGGACATATTCAGTTTCTGCATTGACGTATTCAATTATTATACTGATCTTATCTTACTTTTTTGTAAAAAAGTAAGATAAGTAGAAACGGGAGTAAAGTAGAAGTTTGGTAGAAGGCCTTGAATAAAGTTTATATGTGTATGTTTTTGTTAATGCCACTTTTTATACCTGATCAAACTACATCAAATGTGTTCCCAATTAAACATAGTTTTGGTCCATTTGAGTTTATTCTATGACACAAAACCATACTTTGGCAACAATTTAGAACAAATAGTGACCATTTGGTTACCAAAATCTAGAAACACTTTCGGCATAAATCGGTCATACTGGTGGTCTTTAAAATGTATCATTATTTGCTGCTTGGGATAATCAGGAACATCACTTCTAAATTTCAGATCGATCGGTGAATTGGTTTTCGAAAATGGTGGTCACCGCTACGGCACTTTTCAAAATGACTTTTCCAAAATAATCGAGATAATTTTTGTTTGGGTCAAAACTTGTAGAGGACTTATATACCTCATTTTATTCCTGTGAACTTCAAAATAAAAATCGTAAAAATATTCTCACCAGTAGTGTGTTTCGTATTTATAAATTAATCAGGGTTTAAGTTGAAATTAGATTCTCTTATGAGACCCTTGATCATAGTACAATTTTAATATCCATACTGAATTTATTTGGCTAAATCCTAAAAGGAACAGGAAAAAAAAGTATTATATAAATATTTTTTTATTTATTACAGAATAGGTACATTATATTACATAATATATTTCTTGTTATTGGTTATAGTCTACAAAGTCAAAGAAAATATTAAAACTGTTGTACCATCTGCAAGAGGATTCAATAGGCCAGCAACCCAAGTCGTCTTTTGGAAGGGTTTTGCAACCAACAATTTCGTCATTGTTGAGGACCGAATCCGCTTTAGGACATTGTCTGATTATATCAATGTTGTAGCAATTTAATTCTAGGCAAAACATTCCAGAAATTGGAACCACCTAAATAAAACAAATAAATAATATCATTATTTTTTTAATTTAAAAAATAAAATCCTAAAAATTAAAATTTTATTATGATACATGGTGTACGAAGAAAATAAAACAGTAATCATTATTGTTCGGAACAGTCATCCACTCAATAAACTATTGGAAAAAATAAATATTGCTGTTGACAATGTATATTAAATGGATTACGGCCATTTCAAGCGCTCGAAACGCACGAATTACAAAAACGTTTTTATAAAAAAAAATTGTAGAATATTTATTATATAATATTTTAAATAATTGCCAATATGCCAATTGGCATCAAAATTGTCAAAAATATTCTTTTTTTATTAGGTTATACATTAAATAAAAAAATGCGGGACAAAAAAATTTATCTTGTCCCGTCCACACCTGTCAAATATTGAAATTATCTTTACTTTTATAAAATATTTCTTGCATTTTTTTTTATTTAATGTATAGCCCATGTAATAAAAGAATATATTTAAGAATTTTGATGCAAAAATATTAAATAATAAATTCCCTACAATTTTTTTTATAAAAAAAGGTTTATGATTTGTCCCGTCATGACGTCATGACGCGTCAGTCCGCTTAAAATGGTTGATTAGTGTTCTGCGCACCAATGGTTACTGCCTTATTTTCTCAGAGTAGAGCCAAAAAGAAGATCATTTTAGTAAAATGGTTTAATTTACCTTTTTCCATTTAACCTTCAAGAAAAATGATTTTCTGAGACCAAAGTCTTTGACGTCATTTTACTGGAATCACCCCCGCAAATGCGTTTTGGCCACTCCGGAGTTTAAAAATAATTTAATATTATTAGTGTCTTATTGCATCTTACATTTTTCGACACTATTATTTTAAAAAATTAATTTTAAATTTGTTTGTTAATAAATATTTTGATTATTAAGGTTAACGAGTTCTGTAGTGTAAAAAAATATATAAAGTACAAAAATATAGAATGCAAAAATAAAAAGAAATATTACCCTGAATGGTATGTTAAATCCTTTTGACAAGTTTATTTCATACTCGTCCATAGGATATCCGTATGGGTCCAAATTTCCGGAGTGTAATGTGAGAGAAGTCTCTACATCATAACATTCCTGCTTTTTGCAATCAGCGTAAACGGCTGTAAGGCTGGTATTAAAAACTGAATCAGTAGGAATTTCAACAACAACCTTAATAAAAAAACAAACAAAATATAATAAATATTAATTGCTATAAAAATTAAAATACTTACTCTTTGGTTTACTTCAAGAGTAACATCTTCAAAGCCAGTTAAAGAAACGACAATGGTTTTGTTTAAATTATTTTGCAAATTAAGGCTTCTAGCAGTAGCCAAAGCCAATAAGCCACTAAAGAAAATAACTTTGGATATCATTTTAGTTTAGATTTCAAATGTAAACCATAATTTTCCCAAGTTATATTAATCTTTTATATCAAATATTTATCTCTTAAGAATTCAATTAATATTTTTTTTCTCTAAATAACTTTTAATCTATAATAAATATAAATTTTCCAAATAATATTAATCTTTAATATAAAATAAATACCCATTAAGTATTCACTTAAATAAATTGCTTTTTTCTACAAATAACTTTTAAAAAATCATCGATCTTGCTGTTTTATTAAAATTATGGTTTATAAGATAACAAATTCTTTTTAATTTTTCGCGATTTGTTAAACTAAATATGGGTGATTCTACAAAAGTTGGGCAACTTTTGACCTCATTTTGTTTATATAGTTTTCGGAGAAAATTGAACAGTATTTTGTTATAAGAACAGAGATAATATAATAAATAAACTGTTCAAGACCGGGCCAGTCACTTTTTCAAACAGTTTCTGAAATATCTGTGTTTTCTAAATTTGAATGCAAGGGAAGTGACGAGTATACCAGGGTACTAATTAAATACATAATTTATTGGATAATATAAGATTAATTGCAACTTTAAGCATATTATACATTAAATATCTTAAAATCAAATAATACCACTCATCAGTGGCGGCTGGTGGATTTTGGGTATACCGATATCTCAATTATTAGAAATGGGACCCACACCAAATTTATATGAGTTTATAATGACATTAAATAAACAAGTTCTGCACAAGCAGAATTTAAATTGAAGTTTGCTAAAAAAAGATAAACGAAACATCGAACATGGATCTGACGACACGGTACTGATGAATGGGATACAAATTTGAGATTATAATTCGGAATTCGTATTTTACTGATATTTTTTACTAGTTGATGCTACTTATAAACAAATCACATTTAGCCTTATATAAATTACAATGAAATATATATACCTAAGAAAATAACTACTCACCACAGTACTGAAATTTTGACTGGAACCACAACTTCGCCGCTTGCATTGTTTTCAAGATGACTGTCATGCAAAGGGCGGGCTCTGTAGGTAATTGTTTACCAACACTTGAGTTAAAACGAGGACTTGACGTTTAAACTTCAATATTTCGCAGGAATTTTGAATTTTAACATTGGACGCAGAACTGACGGGTAAAAGTGAGTACAAAGATTATCAATTTTTTTAAAATTGCTATTATTCGAATCTATGATAAAATATGAAAAATACATTATTTAAGTTTTATAGTTTGTAGTGAAATTGAAAAATTTAAGATAAATTGAATATATTTTAAAATAAAATCACTCGAATATTTGATTCAGGAGTTGTGACACGCCAAGGTACTGATGTTTTGAATATTTATTATGTTTTTCTACAAACGTGCTTTTGAAAACATACATTAAAATTGGGTGGACAAGTTAAAAAAACCTGGATACTAAAATATTTACAAAAAATATTAAAATACCTACTCTATTGACTGATGACATCAAGTTGTCCAACTTTCGTAGAATCACCCATATGTACATTTTCAACAAGATGGGGCACCACCTCATTAATAAGTAGCTGTTGGGGATTGGCTGGATCAGAATTATCCAGAACAGTGGATTGGTAAAATAGGACCAATATAATGGCCTCCCAGATCTCCAGATCTAACACCATTAGACTTTTTCTTATGGGGTCATTTAAAATCTGTGTTCTACAAAACTCAGCCTTATTATTTTGAAGATATGCGATCACGAATAGTTAAATAATGCCGAGCTATTCCACCACAAAAATTTCAGCTAAGCTAAAAATTAAAGTTTTTGATTATTGTTGAATAATTTGTTTATATATGCTTTTTTAGTTTATTAAACTTTTGTTACACTTATTTTGTGTTCTCCATTTTTTCACGACAACAAAATGTCACATGGTTTATGTTAAATGCTTTTTTCAAACGAATATTATTTAAGCAATTACATTTTTTATAGCTATAGTTTCATCTTTATGATTATTTCAAAACCAGTCGGTTCCTGCGCCCCACCCTGTATAAATTTTCGATTTTTATTTAAACTACTTTTTTAGGGATATTATAACACTTATTATTATTATAATATGTTATTTTGTTTTTAAGAATCATTGCTGGAAATTCCTCCCTGAGACCGTACTGTAAAGTGCACAATTTGTTGTGGGTACCTCGAAGGTGTAATTCCTAATTAAACTGTAGTAATTACCAACAATGTGTCTGTATTTCATAATGAAACACATTTTGACTTTCTTTTAAATTTCAAAAATTATTTACAATGTGCCCAGTTTTTTTTTGAAACTGTGAAATCATTCGTAAACATTTTGTCCAATCATACAGACCAATTTCGTAAAAAAGAGTAATTTTTCGACGAACAAATCCTTTGAGAGCTTGCAATACATTACTAAGTCCGAAATTCGTAACGTACGATGTATAATAACCGTATTGAGACATATTTTAACGTGTAGCGCCATGTGTTGCAAATAAATTTGTTAAATCGGACGTACACAATTCATGTTCATTGAACACACGAAGTAGAGTAGTAGTTGCATTATTATAATTGCATGCGGAGCTATATGCTTTTGTGTTTCAGCGCGAACCAACTCAACGTGCGATATAAATGGATTATAAAAGTGTTTCTGGGTTTTTTTATTATTCAATTGGGTGTTAAAAGCCAATCAATAGAATTTATTTGACGAGCAAAACTTTTCAATAAATTTCAAATAAAAATTAGGTTTTTTTATTTTTATTTCAACCCAAATCAATTGGGGTTACTAGATAATGTGTTTTTTAAATAATTCCTGGTAACATTAAAAATTATACTTTTATATAGTTATTTTTGTTACAAATAGTAAAATAAGTAAAACAATCATTTTTTGACAATTTATTTTGTTAAATTATCTTGTTGATTCGATATTTTTGTAAGAGGAAAAAAAAGTGTGTTAAGATTTAGCTTTCTATTCGTTGAGTAAATTTTTTGCTAATAGTGTAAAATTGGTATTTTAAGAACTATTCGAGAAGAAGGATGTGCCTACAAATTGTTAAAAAACAAATAATTTATTTTAACAACTTTAGTTTCACCTGGTGTAATCATAAAAATTTAAAAAAGCCATATTAATATTAAATAGGTGCCAATCCTAAACCAACAAAAATAACGCTATATTTTGCTACGTGTTTTGATAATATTTTTTATAGATAACCCATACCTGTTAATTGTTTAAGATTTAAGTTTATGAATCTCCCATTTCAGATTATTGATTTTAATTACTAAAATTACGGTATAGAAAATAAAAAAAAAACTGATAAAAGCACTATTTAAAGTAAAAATGATGATTTAAATACATGTTTTAAAAACTTTAAGTTATACCTACACTGAAAAAAATTTACGAAATTTTACACATCCAAACACACATTTATTTCTGTTTTTTTACTTAAGAAATGTGTTGTTCCATATAAAACATGTACACACATACTTACATAAGTAAAATAGCATCAATTTATGTATTTTTTTAAATTAATATGTAGTTTTTCATATTATTATGTAATAAATTCTTAAATTTATGTGATTTTACAATTTTTAATGTACTTGTACTATTATTTTCCTAAATTTTAGATTTACATGACCTTTGCATTTTTACGCATTATATGAAGTTTTACAGTATGTTTGTACATATACATTTAAATACGTGGCATCAAAATAACCAACAATCAGATGTGTAAATTTACAAAATATTTTTTTGAGTGTACACTGAAAAAAATTTACGAAATTTTACACATCCAAACACACATTTATTTCTGTTTTTTTTTACTTAAGAAATGTGTTGTTCCATATAAAACATGTACACACATACTTACATAAGTAAAATAGCATCAATTTATGTATTTTTTTAAATTAATATGTAGTTTTTCATATTATTATGTAATAAATCCTTAAATTTATGTGCTTTTACAATTTTTAATGTACTTGTATTATTATTTTCCTAAATTTTAGATTTACATGACCTTTGCATTTTTACACATTATATGAAGTTTTACAGTATGTTGTACGTGGCATCAAAATAACCAACGATCAGATGTGTAAATTTACTAAATATTTTTTTGAGTGTACACTGAAAAAAATTTACGAAATTTTACACATCCAAACACACATTTATTTCTGTTTCTTTTACTTAAGAAATGTGTTGTTCCATATAAAACATGTACACACATACTTACATAAGTAAAATAGCATCAATTTATGTATTTTTTTAAATTAATATGTAGTTTTTCATATTATTATTTAATAAATCCTTAAATTTATGTGCTTTTACAATTTTTAATGTACTTGTACTATTATTTTCCTAAATTTTAGATTTACATGACCTTTGCATTTTTACACATTATATGTAGTTTTACAGTATGTTTGTACATATACATTTAAATACGTGGCATCAAAATAACCAACGATCAGATGTGTAAATTTACTAAATATTTTTTTGAGTGTATATACCTACAAAATCTAGGACAATGCCAAGTTGCTTATAAGCAACAATTATAATCTTAATATTTGAAGGAATGAATAGAAAATAACAACAAATGGCCTCTGCGGCTTCGATAGTTTGCTTCCACTCGAGAAGCCCAATTTTGTATTGACATGAAAAAAATTATAGACCCTTTACTATTATTAAGAGTTAACAACAGATCGATTAAAGAGCTAGACTCTAAATTTACCTGGTCAAAACAAAGGGACAGTGTCAATGGATCAGGGCCGGCTCCAGGGTACGTGCAGCCGTGCCCCTGAACGGGGCGGCAAAAATCGAAGGGCGGCAAAAATTAAAGAGGTGCACAAATCGAATAGCGGCAAAATTCGAAGGGCGTCAAAAATCGAAAGGCGGCAAAAAGTTATCGTAATATTATTTCCCATTTTTAAATAAAAAAGCGGCTTTCTTTATAATAGAGCCGACAAAGGAACAATGGCACGCGCCGCAATATGCGGTTTCTTTTGATTTATCAGGATTTCGCTTTGTTTTTAGGCAAACTTATAAATTATTTTAGTTGATATTTAACTTCTTTGTGCAATTCTGCCGTGCTTAATGAAAACGCCGTAACCAACAATTTTGCGATTTTTGTTTTACGGCATTTTCTACTAGAACAATTCATCCTGTGTCTATCCCCGGTACTCAAAAAACCGTATATATATAGATACGGTTTTATGTGTACCGGGGATAGACGCAGGATGAATTGACGCGTTTCTCGGAAAAACATCATTAGTCCAAAATTAACATGTTTGGGAAAATGAAAAAAACTCTCCGACATTCCCATTTTTGACCAAAGTACTTTATTGACCTGTTTACTACATGTAAAAAAATGTAAGATACTTTGTCCAGAATTCCTCATGTTTTTTTTTCGACGAATATGAAAAAAACACAAAAAATACATGAACATGTGAGGTTTTTAGAAGAAAAAAACGAACAATTCTCCTTACTACAAACACTACAAACTAAATATTAACTCTGAGTAACAAAATAAATGAAAAAACTAAAAACTGTATTACTGCCACACTCAGTCTTCGCATCCACTGCTGTTATCATCGTTGTCGACCGTGTTATCAGGACTGTCAGGTGCTATGGTCTTCTGGTCTTTTATCAAGTTATCATAAAATTTTCTATTGCTGTGGTCATGTAAAAGAGGTAGAAGCTTTTCTAGAGTGTACAAAAACGTCACATGTTATGCACATGTGACTTTCTTAGACGAAACGGAGTGGACTTGTGATGTTTTTAGAAGAACAAGCTAAATTTCATATTTAATTATTATGGAACCTATGACATTTTTACGAGAAACACTTATTTGTATACGTATATATGCCATATATATATTATATGGAGGTTAGGAAACAGTTGGTGCTAATATCTAAATTTCGACGATATTGGACTAATGATGTTTTTCCGAGAAACGCCTCAATTGTTCTAGTAGAAAATGCCGTAAAACAAAAATCGCAAAATTGTTGGTTACGGTGTTTTCATTAAGCACGGCAGAATTGTACACTACCTATTTGAAATTTAATAATTTGAAAGTATTAGACATTTCCGAGGACATTTTGTTCCCTGTGGTTGTGGTATTTACATTGTGCTGGGCTTTTTGTGTGTGTTTTAAGGTTATTTATGCACATTTTATACAAAATTAATATAATATCACAGCATGCATTCTTTTAATAAAAAATAATAATTAACAAATAAATAATTCTCATAAATAATGCTACAACTGGATAACTAGAAAATTTACGAATCCAGTTCTACTAAATGCTTGCATAGGTACCAATTTTAGAATACTTTTATGTATAAATGTGTTTTTCCAGATATCTAATTGTAGAATCAAGGGGACGATATTACACTGTTTAAAATATCTTTGTAAAGGGTAATGTAAAAATGGTGTCTAAATCCAACACCAAGTGGTGTTAATATAAACACCATGAATTATGTTTGAAAATGTTATATACAGCAAACACCAAAACGGTGTTTATCTAAAAATATTTTATCCTTTCAAACTACTGAGAAGTACACTTTACACCTAGTATGATTTAATTTGAACAAGAACACATAATATTTAACACTGAAAAGGAGTTCAATTTACACTATTTTAGTATTTGAAATTACACTGGACCAACGAACCATATTTAACACCATTTTGGTGGTAGGTACTATAGTTTTTTTTTTAGAAATTATACTTTACTAATGGGCACTAAAAATTAGGTAACTATAGTATGAGGGGCGGCAAAAATTTTCTGCACGGGGTACCGCAATGTCTGGAGCCGGGCCTGCAATGGATATACTAAAACTATTGTATTTTTGTCTTACTCAATCAGTTTTAATATTGAGGAATATCTTTAATCGGTCAGCACTCGACACTAAAGGGATTGATTATGAACTTGCCACATAAAACTAATTTAGACCAATCGGGTAATTGCTTTTGTGAGGCTAGTAATTTATTATTTGCCGCGTTTGGACCAATCATAAAATTCAATATCTGTCAATTCCATCTAACCTCAATTTCTACTTTTAATAATTGTACGTTTCATGTATCGTTTAAAAAATAAAATTGTGCCCTGATTTAAGGACCGATTAAAAATATAAGGACTTTTTGTGCAGCACAAAAAGACTCACTTTTTGGCCCACTGATATCAATAACTATTATTTGTATAACTTACAGTAAGAGTTGTTCTAATTGGAAAGAATGTTAATTATGGGTAGCCAGTGATAAGAATTTTTTTTTAAAGATAAGGGGTAGTATATCAGCGTCTAATTTCTTAAATATTATCCCATAAAAATGATATTATATCAAAATGAGTGATTTTAAAAACTAATTACCTTCCCACCTTTAAAAGATTAAATACCTTACCATAAGTACGAATGGATTTAATTATTTATAATGGATATCATTGTATAGGTAAATGATTCCAAAGTTTCCATTCTATATTTAGAACAATATAATGACGAAGACACTTTATCTAAATTTATACCATGTAGGTAAATAATTAAGACTGATTTTAAGGAAAATAATTTACATACTTTAAATACTTTCTATTAGATTTAATAAATTATAATTTATACATAATATAATACTTATAATTAATTTATAATTATTAACTTAATATAAATATATTAAGGAGATTGTTCTAAATGAATAAGGCACTACCCTGTTTTACTGGGAAGTGCCTTATTCATTTAGAACAATCTCCTTAATATATAAACATACCACTGATACAATGGATTACTTTCCCAGCGAAATTTTTCTTTTTCCTTAGCTTAAGTTAAATTTGGAAAAACTAATTGACAGTGGTCAGATGTCAGATAAAATATAAAATAAAATTGGCTTTGCATTTTATGTGGTTGTTAAATAAAATATTGTGTGCGACTATTGGTCAAAAGAGGAATAGTCATATTGTTCGACTATTTTCATATTAGCGTTTTAATTTTACCACGAATAAAAATATATTTAGGCTTTTTTGTTTAAGCTTTAATTTATAAATGAACGGTAAATTTTATCTATTAAATTTTACCTTTATGTGGAATATGAAATTAACAAAGTTTAGGTAATTGAAAATATTGGGTTACCATTAGAAATAGAATACATAAGTTTAGGTTTTGTTGGTGATTTTAAATCCAAAGAATTTGTTGACCATCATTGGGCGTAACATACACGTGGTCCCATATAGTAGCGCCGTTTATTCATTACAATCAACATACTAAACTGCTAACGCCCTATTGTCCACATAAATTGATTGGAAAAGGGGATCCGGAAGGTTTACCCGTCCAGCGTTTCTCAAAATGGTATAGTTCTACGTAATTTATGATTTGGCCACTTAAAGTAATACTAAAGCCACTAAAATGACTGAATAAGTAATTTTTTTTATTTACTAAACCTCAGTTTTGATGCTAATAAAAAAATAAATTAAATTTTGTCAAGTTGATCCCAAAAAAATTAAAGGTTGTATTTTTTGCTAGGGGTTTTATATTTTGGTTCAGGAATGTTTTATTAGGCAATATAAATAATATTTTATAATGTATTATTTGCATTTGGTAGTACCACCTGCAGAATAATTCCCCTTAATCGCAATATAAATAATAATTTTACAATTATTCTCAAAATTTTGTTAACTAGAAAAAATTGTCTAAAGAACTCATCTCATAAGACGTCCAGAAATGCTAACCTAACACAACAATTTGCTAAAATGGTTTTTCTACAAGCGTGCAACGCGGAAAGCAAATGCGTGCGAAAAGTGGAAATTTTACGCACGCTTGTAGAAAAAATATTTTGTCCACAAATGGAAATTTGCGAGATTCCGTTGCATTTAGAAGAAATATTGTACCTAACACTGTACCTTGCACTTTTGGGTTCCCCATAAAGGTTGTTACGAAACTGCGTCGAAATTTACCTGTTATTAGTTTTTTCCAATTTATGTGCTTATATCTACTCCTACATTGACGAGCTGTGACTTCATAGCGTTTTAGTAACGAGCTAAAGTTAGAAGTAGTGGCTTTCAAGCTTTTTAGTCACGAGCTGAAGTTGGTTTTATTATAAATTGGGAAAAAGTGAGGTTAAATTCGGGTGACAGTTGACATATAACAAATTTTTAACAAATAAAATTCGCTTTAATTCTGTTTTGTGTTCGTCGTAGACGTATGGTATGCAACTCGTTTATAAACTTAGCTATACACTCGTTTTTATTTAACATTCCTTAAAGTTCTCATCAAGTTGTAAAATATATAATTACCATTTGATTTAATGACACTACAAGATATTTTTTGTTAATCGTAATAAATTACCTTTAACAAAATTTTTGAACTTATCTACAATTAAATTGTTTTGACGGGACCAGTTATAAAACTGTTTTGTTAAACTATTATACAGTGTTATATTTAATAAATAAATGAATAAAAATAAAAAATTGGTTGGTTCGGCAAAACCCATGTTTACCATTTTATTTGTTAGGTATACGGGCAACCCATAATGGGTTAAGTTAACCACTTTATTTTGAAAATGTTACCATAAAATATTGTTGCATCAACAAACAAACTTTATTTTTAAAAACACTAACCCACGTGAATTTCTAATACATTCATTTTTTGATGTACGTTGAATTAAATATTTTATTTTTCTTCAAGCTTTTTAGTTTTATTCTTTTTACATCAAATCGCATCCTATTTACTTCTCGATTTCTTGGAATGGTGCCTTTAAAAAATTCAAGTCGCACGAGTGGCACCGGTATGTTATTGCACCTCTATTGGATTGATCGCATCTTTTCAGCTCGCTATTAATCAAAAGAGCACACAATACGTGACAGAATCGGGGTGCAGACTAGACACATAACCCCCATTAATCTGCTATTGCTCATAATAAAATCGATAAATCATATTTACGCTTCCATCACTAGATATCAAACCTATCTGATGATTTTTGCATGCATATTTACATTTTGCAGGTCTTTAAAAAAAAAAGAATTGGTTTATAAATATGGATCTTATCTGTTACTTGATTCCATATGAATTACAAAAAATATTCAATGGCAATGCATTTACATTTTGATGCAATGAAACAGAAATAAATTATATAGATAAATCTAATACATTTTGCCAGCAAGTGCTAGATAACTAAACGTAATTAAATCTATATATGATAAAGAAAAAGAGAAAGAGAAAAATGTTTTAAAAAGATCATTTTGAAAAAAATATGCGAAGCAGTCATAATAGGAGAAGGAGATTTACGAAGACTAATAACTGAAATTGATAAAAAAAATAAAGTTAAGGTAATAAAGGTGCAGAGACCCAGATGGTTTGGACACGTTTAGAGAAAAAAAAATTGTTTGAAAAATTACAAAGTAGAGGATAGATGGATAGGCAGGCCAAAAATAATATGGGAAGATACGTAATGATCCCAAAATATTGAATAAAAGCAGCACTTATGTTATGTTATTACTAGACCTGGTGGCTTCCCAAAAACCCCATTTAAGACTAACAGTGAAACAACCAAAAATAAAAACCAAGACACGTTTGGCCAATTCTAATGGCGGATTCGAATTCAGAGCAAGATACTTTTTTGTGTGTCTGTGATAACTAGTCATCTTAAATTAATTAAATTCCTTAAAAAAGTTAAAAGGGTTAAGTTTTAAAAAGTTGGTATTGATGTTTTTAAAAATAATAATAGGATTAACAATAAAGTGAAAAATTAAGGGTTTGTGCATAATCAAAAATGTCGTAAAGTTTGGTAAACGAAATAGTCTGTGAAATATGAATGTAAAATTTGGAGAAAAGAAATATCTCAAAAACAAGTGTTGTGGAAGGAAGATTGAGATTCTGTGGGTAAACATATTTTATTGTATCTACTCCTACATTGACGAGCTCTGACGCTATAAGCGTTTTAGTTAAAACAGTGGCTTTTAAGCTTTTTAGCCACAGGCTGAAGTTGGGAAAAAGTAAGATTAAATTAGGGTGACAAATAAAATTGGCTTTAAATTCTGTTTTGTGTTCGTCGTAGATAAAGTATAGCATGCAACTCGTTTATAAACTTCTTTAGACACTCGTTTTTACTAAACACTCGCTCGTGCTTAATTAACTCATAACTAAAATGGCGTTTATAAATTTTGATACATAATATTCCCTAAAAAAATTAAAGGCATCAATATAAAACATTTTATTTTATTTAACGTGTTGTAATTTAAGGAGTGGTAAATACTGCTACGAAATTTTTTATTGCGACAACCCATAAAAATCCCACCGTTTTATATGCCATCGCTGTCCCAAACAGTAACAAATCTCTCAATCTTACTCTATGAACATCCGCGTATCCTTTAAATCTGGGGGGTAAATGCAGGATGTACTAAACGAAAGTGAATCTTGTTTACACAACGTAACAACACACGAATGTCAATACACGTGTCATTTTACTTTAAATCCTTCAACTCGCGCCACAACGGGAGACAACGAGCCCCTCGAAATCTAAACGGGGGAAACATTCAAAATTCATGGAGCTTAGGATATTTGCCATGGCAATACTCCCGATTGTAAGCGAGAGCTTATCCTAAAAAATGCTTACTTATTTAAAGAATGCTTCGCATGTTTGGGTTTTTGCATGAATTTTTAAATTCTCTTTGTCGCAGGTTAAACGACTCAAAAGAGACGAAAATTCAATTGTATAGAAGCGAAATTGTGCTAAGATATAAATACAGCACTATATAAATATGAATAATAAATACAAAGAGAATAGGAAAACTAAATGTAACTAGATAAGTAAAAAAACGATAAATGATCAAAGAAATATATTAAATAAAATTAAAAAAGGTTTAATTAATATGATTTAAAAAAGCTTTAACATTCTGAAAGTTTTGTAAATTTTGAAAATAAATATTGTAATTTTAATTGAAAATACTGTGCATTTATGCATGTAAGAGCAGTTTTTATTATCTATCACTTACATACACAACAATCACCTATAAGTTCTCCCACATATGCTCTATAGGGTTTAGGTCAGGACCATACGGACACGGAAGTAATTAAGTGATAAGTGACAGCATACCTGGAGATCTAACTCCAGGCCAATATGAATCACCTTATATAAAGAACAAACGAGTCTAACCAAGACTGGAAGGGGCCATCATCTGCAAAAATCTTATAAGTACTAAATAAACCAAACATTAGGTAAGAACGTCTCAAAACATAAATAAGCATTAAAAGGTTTCAAACTTAACGAACGAAACTAAAATAAACAATCAGTTCCGATATTTGCCTAACAAAAACATAATAAACTAAAACCTCTAAATTTTAGGCAACGAACAAAGGTAATAGCATCCTGCGAGCCGTATAAGACAATTAAAAATAAAAACAAAGTTAGGAGCAATTATATAGAATAAATAATATAAATTAGAAGTTAGAAAAGAAAACGCAAATACAATTTCTACCACAATATGAAGACAACTATCTGTCGATGGTTCTCGATCTCTACACTAAAGAAACGGCTTTCGCACAGTAAGACAAACATTTGCTCTCAAGTTTCCGAATTTCAGCCTAGCAGACTACAAGACCAGCAAGGATAGGTTCTAGCAGCGTACTAACCAACCAAACCTCATTCATAAACCCCAAATGAATGGAGGCATTACTTAGTTTTGGGTAAGTCCAATGTCACCAAAAACCATAATGTTTTCCCTCCTTATCCCATACTCCACTAGCCTAAATCGGGCTACAGCGGTGCACAGCTTCTTGCAAAAAATATTTGACAGCTTTGAAAACAAATACCTATCACTGGGACTATTTATTGATTTGTCTAAGGCATATGATTGTCTAAATCACGATATACTATATAAAAAGTTGGAAAAATATGGAGTAAGAGGCTGTGCATTGAGGTGGACACAGTCCTATTTGACAGGTAGAAGCCAAAGGGTTAGCTTGGTCAAGGATGGTAAAAGTTTTGGTTCTGAGACACAGCACATAAGTCTGGGGATCCCACAGGGAAGCACCAAAGGGCCATTTTTGTTTCCTATATACATAAATGATATTGAGAATGTGGTCTCTAGTGAAAACTAGTTTAGCTCTAGCGCCGGGGGTTGCCAGTAAACTGACAATAGAGTCGTGGAGTCCAGTATAGGTTTGTCCGCCGATAGTGACTGTTTTCATTGCAGTAATTTATTGAGTTTAAAACATACATAATATAGTAGGTGATACCTAATTGGACGTGCTGTTTTCACCTAAGGATCTGTCATAAATATATATTTTTTTAATCTAATATACATAAATGTAAATTTAAATTGGAAAAAATCATTTTCTATGTATTCGGGCTCGCGCGCGTACATTTGAGCTATCGCGCGTGTATTTGCGCTATCGCGCATGTATTTGCGCCTTTTAAACATCATATATATTTATCTTGCTAAAGTAAAGTTTTCTGCCTCAAAAAAAGCGTCAATTTTTTAATCAAAAAAATTATATCTTAAAAATAAATAAAGATGGAATTGTTTTCTTTTCACAAATCAATTTTCTGTTTATGTCATATACATTTAAATTAGAAAAGAACAGACAATATTATTTGTATCCAGGCATTTGTATATTTGCGCTATCGCGCATGTGTTTACGTTATCGCGCAATTATTAGCGCTACCGCGCATGTGTTTGCGAATTTTTAATGCCATAAACATTTATCTTGCTAAAGTAAAGTTTTTTGCCTCAAATTGGAATTTTTAAAAAGAACTGTCAATTTTTTAGTTAAAAAAACAAATTTATAAAAAGAAATTGCCTCAAAACAATTACGGTCAAAATAAAAAATGTATTATAATATAGAAATCGGCGCTGCGCGCCTCTATTCTGTTATTTTGCTGGTTAGCACATTTTGTGAAGATGGTTCTAACAAATAATTTACATTACATTACATTTAAATTATAAAAGAACACACAAGTTTCTGCTTATTTACGCTCGCGCGCGTACATTTGCGCTATCGCGCATATATTTCAAATAAAGATAGATTTGTTTTGTTTTTACAAAATGAGTTGTCATAAAAATGCCTTCTATTTATGTCATATGCATTTAAAATACAAAAGAACATACAATATTATTTGTTTCCAGGCATTTGTATATTTGCGCTATCGCGCATGTGTTTACGTTATCGCACAATTATTAGCGCTACCGCGCATGTGTTTGCGAATTTTAAATGCCATAAACATTTATCTTGCTAAAGTAAAGTTTTTTGCCTCAAATTGGAATTTTCAAAAAGAAGTGTCAATTTTTTAGTTAAAAAAACAAATTTATAAAAAGAAATTGCCTCAAAACAATTACGGTCAAAATAAAAAATGTTTTATAATATAGAAATCGGCGCTGCGCGCCTCTATTCTGTTATTTTGCTGGTTAGCATATTTTGTGAAGATGGTTCTAAAACAAAATAATATTTTAGTGGTAATTTTTGAAGACCCAGAGAAAACGTTATTATTGTTTAAAAATTATTTACTGATGACATTCCAACTAATTTTTTGTTTAAAGGTTTAATTTTAAAGTACAAACAACATTTTTTGTTTATTAGGGCTCGCGCGCGTACATTTGCGCTATCGCGCCTCTATTTGCGCTTTCGCGCATATGTATACGTGCGTGAATTACTACTTTAAATTAAAATTGTGGAAATTAGTTTTTAATGTTTACAATTTAAAAAAATAACTTACCGATGAGTCTCCGGAAATACGCAAATTTTTTTGTTTAAAGTTCCTTTTTAAAAAACAACCAAAATTCTGTGAATTCGGGCTCGCACGCGTACATTTGCGCTATCGCGCCTGTATTTGCGCTATCGCGCATATGTGGGTATAAACTTTATGTGCAAAGACTGAATTAAAAGTGTGGAAAGTTTAAAATATTAAAAAAAAATAACTTACCGATGACACTCCGGAAATAGCCAAATATTTTAGTTTGAAGTTCTTATTTTAGAAAACAACCAAAATTCTGTGAAATCGGTCTCACGCGCGTACATTTGCGCTGTCGCGCCTGTATTTGCGCTATCGCGCTTGTATTTGCGCTATCGCGCTTGTATTTGCGCTATCGCGCATATGTGGGTATAAACTTTATGTGCAACGACTGAATTAAAGGTGTGGAAAGTTTGAAATATTTAAAAAAATAACTTACCGATGACACTCTGGAAATAGGCAAATTTTTTTGTTTGAAGTTCTTATTTTAAAAAACAACCAAAATTCTGTGAATTCGGGCTCGCGCGCGTATATTTGCGCTGTCGCGCATGTATTTGCCCCTTTTAAATATTATATACATTTACTTGCTAAAGTAAAGTTTTTGCTTCGAATAAGAATTTTTTAAAAAAGATTCAATGTTTTAATTAAAAAAAAAAGATATCCCAAAAACAAATAAAGATGGATTTGTTTTGTTTTCACAAAAAAGCATAAATTTTTTTATTACAAAAAAATCTTATCGTAAATTTTAATTAAAAAAAAGTGTCAAAATAATTATGGTCAAAATAAAAAAATCGGCGCTGCGCGCCTCTATTCTGCTTTTTGTTACAATTGCGAATTTGCACTTTTTTTGAAAATGGTTCTAAAACAAAGTTTGGATAATATTTTAAAGGTAATTTTTGAAGACCCGGAAATTAAGGTATTATTGTTAAAAAAATTAAAAAATATATACTGAGAACACTTTGGAAACAGACAAATAATTTACATTTAAATTATAAAAGGACACACAAGTTTCTGTTTATTCAGGCTCGCGGGGGTACATTTGCGCTATCGCGCATATATTTGCGCTCGCGCGCACTTGTGTGTGTGTGTTCGCTTATATCCTAAAAACAAATAAAGATGGACTTGTTTTGTTTTTACAGAATGAGTTGTCATAAAAACGCCTTCTGTTTATGTCATATACATTTAAAATACAAAAAAACAAACAATATTATTTGTATTCGAACTCGCGCGGGTACATTTGCGCTATCGCGAGTGTATTTGCGCTATCGTGCGTGTTTTTGCGCTATCGCGCATGTATTTGCGCCTTGTAAATGTCATATAGGTACATTTATCTTGCTAAAGTAAAGTTTTTTTTCTCAAAATGAAGTTCCCTAAAAGCGGCAATATTTTAATAACAAAAAATCGTACCAAAAAGAATGATCACACTCCGGAAATGGCCGAATATTTTTGTTAAAGTTCTTATTTTAAAAAACAACCAAAATGCTATGAAATCGGGCTCGCGCGCGTACATTTGCGCTGTCGTGCCTGTATTTGCGCTATCGCGCATGTTTTTGCGCTGTCGCGCATGTATTTGCGCTGTCGCGCATGTATTTGCGCTATCGCGCATGTATTTGCGCTATCGCACATGTATTTGCGCTATCGCGCATATGTAGTTATAAACTTTGTGTGCAACGGCTGAATTAAAGGTGTGGAAAGTTTAAAATATTTAAAAAAATAACTTACCGATGACACTCTGGAAATAGGCGAATTTTTTTGTTTAAAGTTCTTATTTTAAAAAACAATCAAAATTGTGTGAATTCGGGCTCGCGCGCGTTTATTTGCGCTATCGCGCGTATATTTGCGCTGTCGCGCATGTATTTGCGCCTTGTAAATGTCATATAGGTACATTTATCTTGCTAAAGTAAAGTTTTTTGTCTCAAAATGAAGAAAAGCGGCAATATTTTAATAACAAAAAATCGTACCAAAAAGAATAAGAAAAAATAACTTACCGATCACACATACATTTATCTTGCTAAAGTAAAGTTTTTTGCTTTAAATAAGAATTTTTAAAAAAAGATTCAATGTTTTAATTAAAAAAAAAAAGATATCCCAAAAAGAAATAAAGATGGATTTGTTTTGTTTTCACAAAAAAGCATCAATTTTTTTATTACAAAAAAATCTTATCGTAAATTTTAATTAAAAAAAAGTCTCAAAATAATTATGGTCAAAATAAAAAAAATATAATATAAAAATCGGCGCTGCGCTATGAGGCGCCGTTTGTGTCATTAATAAATGCTAAAATATATATAATATTTACTGATATATATTTATTTTTATTAAATATATATATATTTTTTGCAAATATATATTTTTTTGTTGAAAATAAATATATATATATATTTACTTTTTAAACAAAAATATATATATTAAAAAAAAATTATATATATATATATATATATTAAAAAATAAATATATATATATTTTTAAAAAATAAATATATATTTTTAGTGAACTTACATATTTATATAAAAACTGAGCTTATGCGAACAGTCGCTTGGTGGCGTTCACTTCGCAAACGCAACGCTGCAACAGCTGACCCAAAAATAGTGGTGCAAGGTTATGTTATAAAACTAGATAAAAAAGGGTTATGAACAAGAAATTGCCGGTAGGTAATTGTGTTTGATTTGAAGTAAATATTTTATGTAGTGCACATATCTCTAAATATGTGATCCAGTGTCTACATAATAATAATAATAATTTATTTGCAGTAACTGTAAAAATATACATCAATGATTTACAATAAAACACAATTACACATTTCTGCAAAAAGGACTGAAAGGCAGTAATTACTGATACAAGTTTTAGCCCAGAAACAACTATAAATAATTTACAAAATAGACATTTAAACAATTTAACACTATGGCATTATCCTAAATAAAATAAATAAATAATACGCCCGCAACAGGCTTTCTACGAGCCAAAAATAGCTTAACCAATAAATTTAAGACAACATCTAGATATAAATAAAACTAAAAATGAACAAGCCTAAACCATAACTAATCTAAAGTAATCTAAAGTAATCTAGTATTTATATTTAAATACAAACTTAATAAGAATCCTAGACCAATAACAATAACAATGTCGGAAGAAAGAAAGCGCCAAATGTAATGTTTTGTCACGCGTCAGCTGTTGCAGCGTGAACGCCACCAAGCGACTGTTTTCATAAGCTCAGTTTTTATATAAATATGTAACTTTACTAAAAAATATATATTTATTTTTTAAAATATATATTTATTTAATAAAAATATATATGTTTTTTTAAGAAAGTAAATTAATATATATATATTTATTTTCAACAAAAAAATATATATACAAAATAAATTTGCAAAAAATATATATATATATATATATATATATATATTTAATAAAAATAAATATATATCAGTAAATATTATATATATTTTAGCATTTATTAATGACACAAACGGCGCCTCATACTGCGCGCCTCTATTCTGCTATTTGTTACAATTGCAAATTTGCATATTTTTTGAAAATGGTTCTAAAACAAAGTTTGGATAATATTTTAAAGGTAATTTTTGAAGACCCGGAAATTAAGGTATTATTGTTAAAAAAATTAAAAAATATATACTGAGAACACTTTGGAAACAGACAAATAATTTACATTTAAATTATAAAAGAACACACAAGTTTCTGTTTATTCAGGCTCGCGGGGGTACATTTGCGCTATCGCGCATATATTTGCGCTCGCGCGCACTTGTGTGTGTTCGCTTATATCCTAAAAACAAATAAAGATGGACTTGTTTTGTTTTTACAAAATGAGTTGTTATAAAAACGCCTTCTGTTTATGTCATATACATTTAAAATACAAAAAAACAGACAATATTATTTGTATTCGAACTCGCGCGGGTACATTTGCGCTATTGCGAGTGTATTTGCGCTATCGCGCATGTATTTACGCCTTATAAATGTCATATAGGTACATTTATCTTGCTGAAGTAAAGTTTTTTTTCTTAAAATGAAGTTCCCAAAAAAGCGGCAATATTTTAATAACAAAAAATCGTACCAAAAAGAATAAGAAAAAATAACTTATCGATCACACTCCGTAAATAGCCTAATATTTTTGTTTGAAGTTCTTATTTAAAAAACAACCAAAATCCTGTGAAATCGGGCTCGCGCGCGTACATCTGCGCTGTCGCGCCTGTATTTGCGCTATCACGCATGTTTTTGCGCTATCGCGCATGTATTTGCGCTGTCGCGCATGTATTTGCGCTGTCGCGCATATGTGGTTATAAACTTTATGTGCAACGACTGAATTAAAGGCGTGAAAAGTTTAAAATATTTAAAAAACTAACTTACCGATGACACTCCGTAAATAGCCGAATATTTTTTGTTTGAATGTCTTATTGTAAAAAATAAACAAAATTCTTTGAATTCGTGCTCACGCGCGTTTATTTGCGCTATCGCGCGTATATTTGCGCTGTCGCGCATGGTTTGCGCCTTTTAGATGTTATATAAATTTATCTTGCTAAAGAAAAGTTATTTGCTTCAAATAAGAATTTTAAAAAATATCCCAAAAACAAATAAAGAATGATTTGTTTTGATTTCACAAAATTATTTGATAAAAAAATACCTTCTGTTTATGTTATACATTTAAATTACCAAAAAACAGACAATATTATATGTATTCGAGGTGGCGCGCGTACATTTGCGCTATCGCGCGTATATTTGCGCTATCGCACATGTATTTGCGTATTTTAATGATATATACATTTACCTTGCTAAAGTAAAGTTTTTTGCCTCAAATTTATAAAAAGAAATTGCCTTAAAACAATTACGGTCAAAAAAAAATTTATTATAAAATAGAAATCGGCGCTGCGCGCCTCTATTCTGTTATTTTTTAGATAATATTTTAGTGGTAATTTTTGAAGACCCAGAAAAAACGTTATTATTGTTTAAAATATAAAAAAAAATTTACTGATGACACTCCAACTATTTTTTTGTTTGAAGGTTTAATTTTAAAAAACAAACAACATTTTTTGATTATTAGGGCTCGCGCGCGTATATTTGCGCTATCGCGCCCGTATTTGCGCTATCGCGCCCGTATTTGCGCTGTCGCGCATATGTATACGTGCGTGAGTGGGTATAAACTTTGAATTAAAAGTGTGGAAATTAGTTTTTAATGTTTACAATTAAAAAAAATAACTTACCGATGACACTCCGAAAATAGCCGAATATTTTTGTTTGAAGTTCTTATTTTAAAAAACAACCAAAATTCTGTGAAATCGGGCTCGCGCGCGAACATTTGCGCTATCGCGCCTATATTTCCGCTATCGGCCATGTATTTGCGCTGTCACGCATATGTGGGTATGAACTTTATGTGCAACGACTGAATTAAAGGTGTGTTTAAAATATTTAAAAAAATAATTTACCGATTACACTCCGGAAATAGCCAAATATTTTTTGTTTGAATGTATTTTAAAAAACAACCAAAATTCTGTGAATTCGGGCTCGCGCGCGTACTTTTGCGCTATCGCGCATAAATTCGCGCTGTCGCGCGTGTATTTGGGTTATATAAATGATTTATTTTTTACCCTTGGGACATAGGTATCGCTTATCGCGTGCAAATGTGAATACGTCAAATCTGACGTTTTTTAAAACAGCTGAAAAATCCGTTTCCGGGTTTTCCGGAAATCTTCCGGTTTTACATTACCGGCCTCACCGGTGTCCGTGTGAGAGCAAACTTTTAAAATTTCAGCCTGATCGGGCCAAAATTGACCGAGTTATGCCCAAAAACGCACAAAAACGGGTATTTCATTTGGAAAAAATGCCTAAAAAATAATTTTCCGTAATTATCAAAATTTTTGATTTTTTTCTTTTTGGTCTTCCAGAGGAAGTTATTTTACACAAATTTAGTGAAGGAATTTTTTCTCGGCCTTAAATTAAGCGAGTTATGGATGTAAAAATGTACATGGAAGAAACGTCAGATTTTGACGTTTCTTAAATTTTGAATTTAAAAAAATCATATCTCGAAAACTAAGAGAGATAACCTTACGCGGTTTTCACCAAAAAATTCTCCATAAAAATTTCTTTTTTTAATGTCGTATACATGATCTTGCTAAAATAAAGATTTCTGCCGAAAAACTGTAAATTAAATAAAAAATCGACATCTTTTGAATTAAAAAAAATCATATCTCGAAAACTAATAAAGATACACCTATGCTGCTTTCACCAAACGATTTGTCATAAAAATATCTTTTTTTAATGTCTTATACATTGCCTTGCTAAAATTAAATTGTATAATATTTTTGTTTGAAGTTCTTATTTTTAAAAACATTCGAAATTCTGTAAAATTGGGCTCGCGCGCGTACATTTGCGCTGTCGCGCCTGTATTTGCGCTGTCGCGCTTGTATGTGCGCTATCGCGCATATGTGGGCATAAACTTTATGTGCAACGACTGAATTAAAGGCGTGAAAAGTTTAAAATATTTAAAAAAATAACTTCCAGATGACACTCCAGAAATAGCCGAATATTGTTTGTTTGAATGTATTATTTAAAAAAACAACCAAAATTCTGTGAATTCGGGCTCGCGCGCGTACAATTGCGCTATCGCGCATAAATTCGCGCTATCGCGCGTGTATTTGCGTTATATAAATGATTTATTTTTTTATAGTATCGCTAATCGCGAGCAAATGTGAATACGTCAAATCTGACGTTTTTTAAAACAGCTGAAAAATCCGTTTCCGGGTTTTCCGGAAATCTTCCGGTTTTACATTACCGGCCTCACTGGTGTCCGTGTGAGAGCAAACGTTTAAAATTTCAGCCCGATCGGGCCAAAATTGACCGAGTTATGCCCAAAAACGCATAAAAACGGGTATTTCATTTGGAAAAACTGCCTAAAAAATAATTTTCCGTAATTTTCAAAATTTTTGATTTTTTTCTTTTTGGCCTTCCAGAGGAAGTTATTTTACAAAAATTTAGTGAAGGAATTTTTTCTCGGCCGTAAATTAAGCGAGTTATGGATGTAAAAATGTACATGGAAGAAACGTCAGATTTTGACGTTTCTTAAATTTTGAATTTAAAAAAATCATATCTCGAAAACCAACAGAGATAATCTTACGCGGTTTTTACCAAAAAATTCGCCATAAAAATGTCTTTTTTTAATGTCGTATACATGATCTTGCTAAAATGAAGATTTCTGCCGAAAAACTGAAAATTAAATAAAAAACCGACAACTTTTGAATAAAAAAAAATCATATCTAGAAAACTAATAAAGATACACCTATGCTGCTTTCACCAAACGATTTGTCATGAAAATATCTTTTTTTAATGTCATATACATTGTCTTGCTAAAATTAAATTATCTGCATCAAAAAGGGAATTTAAAAAAAATAATAAAAAAAATTGACGAATTTTTGGAAAAAATGTCCAAATCGTTTTTTGATTTTGATAGTTTTTTAAGGAGACATTTGCACCATGAGCCTACACATTGTTGCCAAATTTCAAGTCGCCATCTATTATAGCACAAGAAATATTAATGATTTTGTAAAATAAATCGCAGAAGAAGAAGAGGAAAACATTTTAATATTTTTTTATGGCAAATTGGTCTAGAAGACTATAGATTACCTTAACGTAGGGTGAAAATTAAAAAAATGTGTTTACAAACAGTAGAAAAAAATTAATTAAAAATTGCCTGCATTTTTTAAAATAGCAACAAAAATAAATTGAGCAGTAGGCCATGTTAGTTTGTTTCGATGATTTTTATTTTTTAGTATGTTAAATAACAATCCTTTGCACATCTATTCGTGTTTTTCGTTTACTTAAAGTCTTCTTAGTTTTCGAGAAAAAAATTTTCAAAAAATTCCTGAAAAAGTCGAAAAAAATTTTTTTTTTCGAAAGTTGCAGGCCTGAAAAGCTCATATCCTATACACTTAAATAGATAGTCCTCGTACACCTTTTCACCAAATTTGGTCTTTCCACGTCGATCCCTTCGACCTGGTGACGCAGATAGACAATACCCCAAAATTTCGTCAAAAAAATCGATAAAAAGTGCACTTAGACCTATCTTGCACCAATGAAATTTGGATGAAAGGTACGTCTCGTGGGGATTAAAAAAGGGTGTAAATTTCAACTTTCCACCGTTTAAGGTTTTCGAGTTATGAATTTTTAAAAATTTGATGACAGATTCACAGACACACAGACACACAGACATCCAGACATCCAGACATCCAGACAACAGAAAAAATGAAAGTTGTTCAGAATTCGATTCCGAGTCGATCCATATATATAAAGGTATATCTATCTGCCCGGGAAGTCGCATTTCCAAAAATTCCCCTGCTTCTATAAGTCATGGAGTCTTCGACTCCACGACTAACTAGCGCATCTTGCGCTAGTTTAGCTCTAGCGCCGGGGGTTGCCAGTAAACTGACAATAGAGTCGTGGAGTCCAGTATAGGTTTGTCCGCCGATAGTGACTGTTTTTTATTATAGTATATGTTTAAAACAATCATATTGTTAAAATTAAATCCTGCTGGAATTGAGTGTTTTCACCTAATGAATCCTCGTAAATATATCCTTAATTTAAATTACAAAAGAACAAACAATAGTCTGCGTATTCGGGCTCGCGCGCGTACATTTGCGCTATCGCGCGTGTATTTGCGCTATCGCGCATGTATTTGTGTCTTTTAAATGTCATAGACATGTATCTTGTTAAAGTAAAGTTTTCTGCCTCAAATATAGTGACTGTTTTTATTATAGTATACAATTTATAACACGTTTAAAACAATCATATCGTAAAAATTAATTACGCTGGACTTGGCTGTTAGAAAAAAACAAACAATATTCTGTGCATTCGGGCTCGCGCGCGTACATTTGCGCTATCGCGCGTGTATTTGCGCTATAGCGCATGTATTTGCGCCTTTATAATGTCATATACATTTATCTTTAATTAAAAAAGAAACATCCCAAAAACAAATAAAGATGGACTTGTTTTGTTTTCACAAAATGAGTTATCATAAAAATGCCTTCTGTTTATGTCTTACATTTAAATTACCAAAAATCAGACATTATTATTTGTATTTTAGCTCGCGCGCATACATTTGCGCTGTCGCGCATGTATTTGCGAAATTTAATGTTATATACATTTATCTTGCTAATGTAAAATTGTTTTCCTCAAATATGGAATTTTCAAAAAGAAGCGTCAATTTTTTAGTTAAAAAAATGATACTTAACTAAAAAAAACAAATTAATAAAAAGAAATTGTCTCAAAATAATTACGGTTAAAATAAAAAAAAATTTATAATATAAAAATTTACAACAATAAAAATACATTCTATTTATGTCATATACATTTAAATTAAAAAAGAACGCATTTATTTGCGCCTTTTAAATATCATTTACATTTATCTTGCTAAAGTAAAGTTATTCGCCTCAAATAAAAAAATCTCAAAAAAGCATCAATTTTGTAAATAAAAAAATCTATATCCCTAAAACAAATAAAGATGAACTTGTTTTGTTTTTAAAAAATAAGTTGTCTTAAAAATTCCTTCTGTTTAAGTCATATAAATTTAAATTACAAACAAACAGACAATAAAATTTGTATTCGGGCTCGCGGCTCGCGCACGTATTTTTGCGCTATCGCGCGTATATTTGCGCTGTCGCGCATGTAATTGCATATTTTTAATGTTATATACATTTACCTTGCTAAAGTAAAGTTTTTTGACTCAAATTTGGAATTTATAAAAAGAAGTGTCAATTTTTTAGTTAAAAAAACAAATTTATAAAAATAAATTGCCTCAAAACAATTGGTCGAAATAAAAAATGTATTATAATATAGAAATCGGCGCTGCGCGCCTCTACTCTGTTATTTTTTGGATAATATTTTAGTGGTAATTTTTGAAGACCCAGAAAAAACGTTATTATTGTTTAAAATATAAAAAAAAATAATTTACTGATGACACAGGTTTAACTTTAAAGAACAATCAACATTTTTGTTTATGGGGGGCTCGCGCGCGTACATTTGCGCTATCGCGCCAGTATTTGCGCTGTCGCGCATATGTATACGTGCGTGAGTGGGTATAAACTTTGAATTAAAAGTGTGAAAATTAGTTTTTAATGTTTACAATTTAAAAAAACAACCAAAATCCTGTAAAATCGGGCTCGCGCGTGTATATTTGCGCTATCGCGCATGTATTAGCCCCTTTTAAATGTCATATATATTTATCTTGCAAAATTAAAGTTGCTTCAAATAAGAATTAAGTTGGAGTTGTTTTGTTTTTACTAAATAACTTGTCATAAAAATGCCTTTTGTTTAAGTCATATACATTTAATTTAAAAAAGTACACACAATATTATTTGTATTCGGGCTCGCGCTCGTATATTTGCGCTACCGCGCGTATATTTGCGCTGTCGCGCATGTATTTTAAATATTATATACATTTATCTTGCTAAAGTAAAGTTTTTTTGCTTCAAATAAGAATTTTTAAAAAAAGCTTCAATGTTTTAATTAAAAAAAAAAGATATCCCAAAAATAAATAAAGATGGATTTGTTTTGTTTTCACAAAAAAGCATTAATTTTTTTATTACAAAAAAATCTTACCGTAAATTTTAATTAAAAAAAGTCTCAAAATAATTATGGTCAAAATAAAAAATATAATATAAAAATCGGCGCTGCGCGCCTCTATTCTGCTATTTTTTGAAAATGGTTCTAAAATAAAGTTTTAGAGGTAATTTTTGAAGACCCAGGAATTAAGGTATTATTGTTAAAAAAATTAAAAAATATATACCGAGAACACTTTGGAAACAGACAAATAATTTACATTTAAATTATAAAAGAACACACAAGTTTCTGTTTATTCAGGCTCGCAGGGGTACATTTGCGCTATCGCGCATATATTTGCGCTCGCGCGCACTTGTGTGTGTTCGCTTATATCCTAAAAACAAATAAAGATGGACTTGTTTTGTTTTTACAAAATGAGTTGTCATAAAAAACGCCTTCTGTTTATGTCATATACATTTAAAATACAAAAAACAGACAATATTATTTGTATTCGAACTCGCGCGGGTAACATTTGCGCTATCGCGAGTGTATTTGCGCTATCGCGCGTGTTTTTGCGCTGTCGCGCATGTATTTGCGCCTTGTAAATGTCATATAGGTACATTTATCTTGCTAAAGTAAAGTTTTTTGTCTCAAAATGAAGTTCCCCAAAAAAGCGGCAATATTTTAATAACAAAAAATCGTACCAAAAAGAATAATCACACTCCGGAAATGACCGAATATTTTTGTTGGAAGTTCTTATTTTAAAAAACAACCAAAATGCTGTGAAATCGGGCTCGCGCGCGTACATTTGTGCTGTCGCGCCTGTATTTGCGCTATCGCGCATGTTTTTGCGCTGTCGCGCATGTATTTGCGCCATCGCGCATGTATTTGCGCTATCGCGCATGTATTTGCGCTATCGCGCATATGTAGTTATAAACTTTATGTGCAACGACTGAATTAAAGGTGTGAAAAGTTTAAAATATTTAAAAAAATAACTTACCGATGACACTCCGGAAATAGCCGAATATTTTTTGTTTGAATGTCTTATTTTAAAAAACAACCAAAATTCTTTGAATTCGTGCTCGCGCGCGTACATTTGCGCTATCGCGCATAAATTCGCGCTGTCGCGCGTGTATTTGCGTTAAATAAATGATTTATTCTTTACCCTTAGGACACAGGTATCGCTAATCGCGAGCAAATGTGAATACGTCAAATCTGATGTTTTTTAAAACAGCTGAAAAATTCGTTTCCGGGTTTTCCGGAAATCTTCCGGTTTTACATTACCGGCCTCACTGGTATCCGTGTGAGAGCAAACGTTTGAAATTTCAGCCCGGTCGGGCCAAAATTGACCGAGTTATGCCCAAAAACGCATAAAAACGGGTATTTCATTTGAAAAAATGCCCAAAAAATAATTTTTCGTAATTTTCAAAATTTTTGATTTTTTTCTTTTTGGTCTTCCAGAGGAAGTTATTTTACACAAATTTAGTGAAGGAATTTTTTCTCGGCCTTATATTAAGCGAGTTATGGATGTAAAAATGTACATGGAAGAAACGTCAGATTTTGACGTTTCTTAAATTTTGAATAAAAAAAATCATATCTCGAAAACCAACAGAGATAACCTTACGCGGTTTTCACCAATAGATTTGCCATAAAAATGTCTTTTTTTAATGTCGTATACATGATCTTGCTAAAATAAAGATTTCTGCAGAAAAACTGAAAATTAAATAAAAAACCGACAACTTTTGAATTAAAAAAAATCATATCTCTAAAACTAATATAGATACACCTATGCTGCTTTCACCAAACGATTTGTCATAAAAATATATTTTTTTAATGTCTTATACATTGTCTTGCTAAAATTAAATTGTATAATATTTTTGTTCGAAGTTCTTATTTTTAAAAACATTCGAAATTCTGTAAAATTGGGCTCGCGCGCGTACATTTGCGCTGTCGCGCCTGTATTTGCGCTATCGCGCTTGTATGTGCGCTATCGCGCATATGTGGGCATAAACTTTATGTGCAACGACTGAATTAAAGGCGTGAAAAGTTTAAAATATTTAAAAAAATAACTTCCAGATGACACTCCGGAAATAGCCGAATATTTTTTGTTTGAATGTGTTATTTAAAAAAACAACCAAAATTCTGTGAATTCGGGCTCGCGCGCGTACAATTGCGCTATCGCGCATAAATTCGCGCTATCGCGCGTGTATTTGCGCTATATAAATGATTTATTTTTTTATAGTATCACTAATCGCGAGCAAATGTGAATACGTCAAATCTGACGTTTTTTAAAACAGCTGAAAAATCCGTTTCCGGGTTTTCCGGAAATCTTCCGGTTTTACATTACCGGCCTCACTGGTGTCCGTGTGAGAGCAAACGTTTAAAATTTCAGCCCGATCGGGCCAAAATTGATCGAGTTATGCCCAAAAACGCATAAAAACGGTTATTTTATTTGGAAAAAATGCCTAAAAAATAATTTTCCGTAATTTTCAATATTTTTGATTTTTTTCTTTTTGGTCTTCCAGAGGAAGTTATTTTACACAAATTTAGTGAAGGAATTTTTTCTCGGCCTTAAATTAAGCGAGTTATAGACGTAAAAATGTACGTGGAAGAAACGTCAGATTTTGACGTTTCTTAAATTTTCAATTTAAAAAAATCATATCTCGAAAACTAACAAAGATAACCTTACGCGGTTTTCACCAAAAAATTCGCCATAAAAATGTCTTTTTTTAATGTCGTATACATGATCTTGCTAAAATAAAGATTTCTGTCAAAAAACTGAAAGTTAAATAAAAAACCGACAACTTTTGAATTAAAAAAAATCATATCTCGAAAACTAATAAAGATACACCTATGCTGCTTTCACCAAACGATTTATCATAAAAATGTCTTTTTTTAATGTGATATACATTGTCTTGCTAAAATTAAATTGTTTGCATCAAAAAGGGAATTTATAAAAAAAATTAAAAAAAATTGACGAATTTTTGAAAAAAATGTCCAAATCGTTTTTTGATTTTGATAGTTTTTTAAGGGGACATTTGCACCATGAGCCCACACATTGTTGCCAAATTTTAAGTCGCCATCTATTATAGGTCAAGAGATATTAATGATTTTGTCAAATAAATCGCAGAAGAAGAAGAGGAAAAAATTTTAATATTTTTTTTTGGCAAATTGGTCTACAAGACCATAGTTTACCTTAACGTAGGGTGAACATTAAAAAAATGTGTTTACAAACAGTAGAAAAAAATTAATTAAAAATTGCCTGCATTTTTAAAAATAGCAACAAAAATAAATTGAGCAGTAGGCCATGTTAGTTTGTTTTGATGATTTTTATTTTTTAGTATGTTAAATAACAATCCTTTGCACATCTATTCGTGTTTTTCGTTTACTTAAAGTCTTCTTATTTTTCGAGAAAAAAAATTTCAAAAATTCGTGAAAAAGTCGAAAAAATTTTTTTTTTCCAAAGTTGCAGGCCTGAAAAGCTCATATCCTATACACTTAAATAGATAGTCCTCGTACACCTTTTCAGCAAATTTGGTCTTTCTACGTCGATCCCTTCCAACCTGGAATCCAGATAGGAAAAACCTCAAAATTTCGTCGAAAAAATTGATAAAAAGTGCACTTAGACCTTTCTTGCAATAACCAAATTTGGATGAGAGGTGCGTCTCGTGGGGGTTAAAAAAGAGTGTAAATTTCAAGTTTCCACCGTTAACCATTTTCGAGTTGTGAATTTTTAAAAATTGATGACAGACACACAGACACACAGACTAACAGACATCCAGACTAACAGACAACAGAAAAAATGAAAGTTGTTCAGAATTCGATTCCGAGTCGATCCATATATGTAAAGGTATATCTAACTACCCGGGAAGTCGCATTTCCAAAAATTCCTCCGCTTCTATAAGTCATGGAGTCTTTGACTCCACGACTAACTAGTTTAGCTCTAGCGCCGGGGGGTTGCCAGTAAACTGACAATAGAGTCGTGGAGTCCAGTATAGGTTTGTCCGCCGATAGTGACTGTTTTTTATTGTAGTATATTTAAAACAATCATATCGTTAAAATTAATTACGCTGGACTTGGGTGTTTTCACCTCAGGAATCCTCATAAATATATCGTTAATTTAAATTAAAAAAGAACAAACAATAGTCTGTGTATACGGGCTCGCGCGCGTACATTTGCGCTATCGCGCGTGTATTTGCGCTGTCGCGCATGTATTTGCGCCTTTTAGATGTTATATAAATTTATCTTGCCAAAGAAAAGTTATTAGCTTCAAATAAGAATTCTAAAAAATATTCTAAAAACAAATAAAGAATGACTTGTTTTGTTTTTACAAAATTATTTGATAAAAAAATACCTTCTGTTTATGTTATACATTTAAATTACCAAAAAACAGACAATATTATTTGTATTCGAGGTCACGCGCGTACATTTGCGCTATCGCGCGTACATTTACGCCATCGCGCGTATATTTGCGCTGTCGCGCAATGTACTTTGTATTGCGTATTTTTAATGTTATAAACATTAATCTTTCTACAGTCAAGTTTTTTAATTAAAAAACAAATATATAAAAAGAAATTGCCTCAAAACAATTAAGGTAAAAAAAATATTTTAATATAGAAATCGGCGCTGCGCGCCTCTATTCTGTTATTTTTACAATTGCTAGTTGGCACATTTTGTGAAGATGGTTCTAAAACAAAGTTTGGATAATATTTTAATGGTAATTTTTGAAGACCAGAAAAAACGTTACTCTTGTTTAAAATATAAAAAAATAATTTACTGATGACACTCCAACTATTTTTTTGTTTGAAGGTGTAATTTTAAAGAAAAAACAACATTTTTGTATTTGCGTATTTTTAATGTTGAATTAAAGGTGTGTTTAAAATATTAAAAAAATATAACTTACCGATGACACTTCGGAAATAGCCGAATATTTTTTGTTTGAAGGTCTTATTTTAAAAAACAACCAAAATTCTGTGAATTCGGGCTCGCGCGCGTACATTTGCGCTATCGCGCGTATATTTGCGCTATCGCGCATGTATTTGCGTATTTTTAATGTTATATACATTTATCTTGCTAAAGTAAAGTTTTCTGCCTTAAAAAATATAAATAAATAAAGATGGAATTGTTTTCTTTTCAGAAATCAATTTTCTGTTTATGTCATATAAATTTAAATTAGAAAAGAACAGACAATATTATTTATATTATTTTGCGTATTTTAGATGTTATATACATTTATCTTGGTAAACTAAAGTTTTCTGCCTTAAATAAAGAATTCTTAAAAAAGCGTAAATTTTTTTATTACAAAAAAATCTTATCTCAAAAAATTTTAATTAAAAAAAGTCTTAAAATAATTATGGTCAATGCGCGGCTCTATTCTGCTATTTGTTACAATTGCGAGTTTGCACATTTTTTGAAAATGGTTCTAAAACAAAGTTTGGATAATATTTTAGAGGTAATTTTTGAAGACACAGGAATGAAGGTATAATTGTTAAAAAAATAAATATGGAATATTTACCGAGGACACTTTGGAAACAGACAAATAATTTACATTACATTACATTTAAATTTTAAATGAACACACAAGTTTCTGTTTATTTAGGCTCGCGCGCGTACATTTGCGCTATCGCGCATATAATTGCGCTATCGCGCATATAATTGCGCTCGCGCGCACGTGTGTGTGTTCGCTCATATCCTAAAAACAAATAAAGATGGACTTGTTTTGTTTTTACAAAATGAGTTGTTTCACCTAAAAATGCCTTCTATTTATGTCATATACATTTAAAATACAAAATAACAGACAATATTATTTGTATCCAGGCATTTGTATATTTGCGCTATCGCGCATGTGTTTACGTTATCGCGCATTTATTTGCGCTACCGCGCATGTCTTTGCGAATTTTAAATGCCATAAACATTTATCTTGCTAAAGTAAAGTTTTTTGCCTCAAATTGGAATTTTCAAAAAGAAGTGTCAATTTTTTAGTTAAAAAAACAAATTTATAAAAAGAAATTGCCTCAAAACAATTACGGTCAAAATAAAAAATGTATTATAATAAAGAAATCGGCGCTGCGCGCCTCTATTCTGTTATTTTGCTGGTTAGCACATTTTGTGAAGATGGTTCTAAAACAAAATAATATTTTAGTGGTAATTTTTAAAGACCCAGAGAAAACGTTATTATTGTTTAAAATATAAAAAAAAATAATTTACTGATGACACTCCAACAAATTTTTTGTTTAAAGGTTTAATTTTAAAGAACAACCCACATTTTTTGTTTATTAGGGCTCGCGCGCGTACATTTGCGCTATCGCGCCTGTATTTGCGCTATCGTGCTTGTATTTGCGCTATCGCGCATATGTGGGTATAAACTTTATGTGCAACGACTGAATTAAAGGTGTGGAAAGTTTAAAATATTTAAAAAAATAACTTACCGATGACACTCTGGAAATAGGCGAATTTTTTTGTTTGAAGTTCTTATTTTAAAAAACAACCAAAATTCTGTGAATTCGGGCTCGCGCGCGTATATTTGCGCTATCGCGCGTATATTTGCGCTGTCGCGCATGTATTTGCGCTGTCGCGCATGTATTTGCCCCTTTTAAATATTATATACATTTACTTGCTAAAGTAAAGTTTTTTGCTTCGAATAAGAATTTTTAAAAAAAGATTCAATGTTTTAATTAAAAAAAAAGATATCCCAAAAACAAATAAAGATGGATTTGTTTTGTTTTCACAAAAAAAGCATCAATTTTTTTATTACAAAAAAATCTTATCGTAAATTTTAATTAAAAAAAAAGTATCAAAATAATTGTGGTCAAAATAAAAAAATATAATATAAAAATCGGCGCTGCGCGCCTCTATTCTGCTATTTGTACAATTGCGAATTTGCACATTTTTTGAAAATGGTTCTAAAACAAAGTTTGGATAATATTTTAAAGGTAATTTTTGAAGACCCGGAAATTAAGGTATTATTGTTAAAAAAATTAAAAAATATATACTAAGAACACTTTGGAAACAGACAAATAATTTACATTTAAATTATGAAAGAACATACAAGTTTCTGTTTATTCAGGCTCGCTGGGGTACATTTGCGCTATCGCGCATATATTTGCGCTATCGCGCATATATTTGCGCTATCGCGCATATATTTGCGCTCGCGCGCACTTGTGTGTGTTCGCTTATATCCTAAAAACAAATAAAGATGGACTTGTTTTATTTTTACAAAATGAGTTGTCATAAAAACGCCTTCTGTTTATGTCATATACATTTAAAATACAAAAAAACAGACAATATTATTTGTATTCGAACTCGCGCGGGTACATTTGCGCTATCGCGAGTGTATTTGCGCTATCGCGCGTGTTTTTGGGCTATCGCGCATGTATTTGCGCCTTGTAAATGTGGTAATTTTTAAAGACCCAGAGAAAACGTTATTATTGTTTAAAATATAAAAAAAATAATTTACTGATGACACTCCAACAAATTTTTTGTTTAAAGGTTTAATTTTAAAGAACAAACAACATTTTTTGTTTATTAGGGCTCGCGCGCGTACTTAAATGTCATATAGGTACATTTATCTTGCTAAAGTAAAGTTTTTTGTCTCAAAATGAAGTTCCCAAAAAAGCGACAATATTTTAATAACAAAAAATCGTACCAAAAAGAATAAGAAAAAATACCTTACCGATCATACTCCGGAAATAGCTGAATATTTTTATTTGCGCTATCGCGCATGTATTTGCGCTATCGCGCATGTATTTGCGTTATCGCGCATGTATTTGCGCTGTTGCGCATGTATTTGCGCTATCGCGCATATGTGGTTATAAACTTTATGTGCAACGACTGAATTAAAGGTGTGAAAAGTTTAAAATATTTAAAAAAATAACTTACCGATGACACTCCTCAAATATTTTTTGTTTGAATGTCTCATTTTAAAAAACAACCAAAATTTTTTGAATTCGTGCTCGCGCGCGTACATTTGCGCTATCGCGCATAAATTCGCGTTAAATTTGCGTTAAATAAATGAGTTATACGTCAAATCTGACGTTTTTTAAAACAGCTGAAAAATTCGTTTCCGGGTTTTCCGGAAATCTTCCGGTTTTACATTACCGGCCTCACTGGTGTCCGTGTGAGAGCAAACGTTTAAAATTTCAGCCCGATCGGTCCAAAATTGACCGAGTTATGCCCAAAAACGCATAAAAACGGGTATTTCATTTGGAAAAAATGCCTAAAAAAATAATTTTCCGTAATTTTCAAAATTTTGATTTTTTTCTTTTTGGTCTTCCAAAGGAAGTTATTTTACACAAATTTAGTGCAGGAATTTTTTCTCGGCCTTAAATTAAGCGAGTTATAGAAGTAAAAATGTACATGGAAGAAACGTCAGATTTTGACGTTTCTTAAATTTTTAATTTAAAAAAATCATATCTCGAAAACTAACATAGATAACCCTACGCGGTTTTCACCAAAAAATTCGCCATAAAAATGTCTTTTTTTAATGTCGTATCGATGATCTTGCTAAAATAAAGATTTCCACCGAAAAACTGAAAATTAAATAAAAAACCGACAACTTTTGAATTAAAAAAAATCATATCTCGAAAACAAATAAAGATACACCTATGCTGCTTTCACCAAAAGATTTGTCATAAAAATGTCTTTTTTTAATGTCATATACATTGTCTTGCTAAAATTATATTGTCTGCATCAAAAAGGGAATTTAAATTTTTTTTTTAAATTGACGAATTTTTGAAAAAAATGTCCAAATAGTTTTATATTTTAAAAAACAACCAAAATCCTGTGAAATCGGGCTTGCGCGCGTACATTTGCGCTGTCGCGCATGTATTTGCGCTATCGCGCATGTATTTGCGCTGTCCGCATGTATTTGCGCTATCGCGCATGTATTTGCGCTATCGCGCATATGTGGTTATAAACTTTATGTGCAACGACTGAATTAAAAGTGTGAAAAGTTTAAAATATTTAAAAAAATAACTTACCGATGACACTCCGGAAATAGCCGAATATTTTTTGTTTGAATGTCTCATTTTAAAAAACAACCAACATTTTTTGAATTCGTGCTCGCGCGCGTACATTTGCGCTATCGCGCATAAATTCGCGCTGTCGCGCGTGTATTTGCGTTAAATAAATGACTTATACGTCAAATCTGACGTTTTTTAAAACAGCTGAAAAATTCGTTTCCGGGTTTTCCGGAAATCTTCCGGTTTTACATTACCGGCCTCACTGGTGTTCGTGTGAGAGTAAACGTTTAAAATTTCAGCCCGATCGGGCCAAAATTGACCGAGTTATGCCCAAAAAACGCATAAAAACGGGTATTTTATTTGAAAAAAATGCCCAAAAAATAATTTTCCGTAATTTTCAAAATTTTTGATTTTTTTCTTTTTGGTCTTCCAGAGGAAGTTATTTTACACAAATTTAGTGAAGGAATTTTTTCTCGGCCTTAAATTAAGCGAGTTATAGACGTAAAAATGTACATGGAAGAAACGTCAGATTTTGACGTTTCTTAATTTTTGAATTTAAAAAAATCATATCTCGAAAACCAACAGAGATAATCTTACGCGGTTTTCACCAAAAAATTTGCCATAAAAATGTCTTTTTTTAATGTCGTATACATGATCTTGCTAAAATAAAGATTTCTGCCGAAAAACTGAAAATTAAATAAAAAACCGACAACTTTTAAATTTAAAAAAATCATATCTCGAAAACAAATAAAGATACACCTATGCTGCTTTCTTCAAACGATTTGTCATAAAAATATCTTTTTTTAATGTCATATACATTGTCTTGCTAAAATTAAATTGTCTGCATCAAAAAGGGAAATTTCAAAAAAAATTTAAAAAAATTGACGAATTTTTGAAAAAAATGTCCAAATCGTTTTTTGATTTTGATAGTTTTTTAAGGGGACATTGGTACCATAAGCCCACACATTGTTGCCAAATTTCAAGTCGCCATCTATTATAGGTCAAGAGATATTAATGATTTTGTAAAATAAATCGCAGAAGAAGAAGAGGAAAAAATTTTAATAATTTTTTTTGGCAAATTGGTCTACAAGACCATAGTTTACCTTAAAGTAGGGTGAACATTAAAAAAATGTGTTTACAAACAGTAGAAAAAAATTAATTAAAAATTGCCTGCATTTTTTAAAATAGCAACAAAAATAAATTGAGCAGTAGGCCATGTTAGTTTGTTTTGATGATTTTTATTTTTTAGTATGTTAAATAACAATCCTTTGCACATCTATTCGTGTTTTTCGTTTACTTAAAGTCTTTTTAGTTTTCGAGAAAAAAATTTTCAAAAAATTCCTGAAAAAGTCGAAAAAAAATTTTTTTTTCGAAAGTTGCAGGCCTGAAAAGCCCATATACTATACACTGCCATAGATAGTCCTCGTACACCTTTTTACCAAATTTGGTCTTTCCACGTCGATCTCTTCGAACCTGTAATCCGGATAGGAAAAACCCCAAAATTTCGTCGAAAAAATCGATAAAAAGTGCACTTAGACCTTTCTTGCGCTAACCAAATTTGGACTAGAGGTGCGTCTCGTGGGGGTTAAAAAAGGGTGTAAATTTCAAGTTTTCACCGTTTAAGGTTTTCGAGTTATGAATTTTTAAATATTTGATGACAGATTCACAGACCAACAGACACACAGACATCCAGACACACAGACATCCAGACAACAGAAAAAATGAAAGTTGTTCAGAATTCGATTCTGAATCGATCCATATATATAAAGGTATATCTAACTACCCGGGAAGTCGCATTTTCAAAAATTCCTCCGCTTCTATAAGTCATGGAGTCCGAGACTCCACGACTAACTAGCGCATCTTGCGCTAGTTTAGCTCTAGCGCCGGGGGTTGCCAGTAAACTGACAATAGAGTCGTGGAGTCCAGTATAGGTTTGTCCGCCGATAGTGACTGTTTTTTTATTATAGTATATGTTTAAAACAATCATATCGTTAAAATTAATTACGCTGGAGTTGGGAGTTTTCACCTAATGAATCCTCGTAAATATATAATTTAAATTATAAAAGAACAAACAATAGTCTGCGTATTCGGGCTCGCGCGCGTACATTTGCGCTATCGCGCGTGTATTTGCGCTATCGCGCATGTATTTGCGCCTTTTTAATGTCATATACATTTATCTTGCTAAAGTAAAGTTATCTGCCTCAAATACAAAAATCTCAAAAAAGCATTAATTTTGTAAATAAAAAAATCTATATCCCTAAAACAAATAAAGATGAACTTGCTTTGTTTTTAAAAAATAAGTTGTCCTAAAAATGCCTTCTGTTTAAGTCATATAAATTTAAATTACAAAAAAACAGACAATACAATTTTTATTCGGGCTCGCGCGCGTTTTTTGCGTTATCGCGCGTATATTTGCGCTGTCGCGCATGGTTTTGCGCCTTTTAGATGTTATATAATATTATCTTGGTAAAGAAAAGTTATTTGCTTCAAATAAGAATTCTAAAAAATATCCCAAGAACAAATAAAGAATGATTTGATTTGTTTTCACAAAATTATTTGATAAAAAAATACCTTCTGTTTATGTTATACATTTAAATTACCAAAAAACAGACAATATTATTTGTATTCGAGGTGGCGCGCGTACATTTGCGCTATCGCGAGTATATATGCGCTATCGCGCGTATATTTGCGCTGCCGCGCATGTATTTGCGTATTTTTAATGATATATACATTTATCTTGCTAAAGTAAAGTTTTTTGCAAATTTGGTATTTTCAAAAAGAAGTGTAAATTTTTTAGTTAAAAAACAAATTTTAAAAAGAAATTGCCTTAAAACAATTACGGTAAAAAAAATGTATTATAATATAGAAATCGGCGCTGCGCGCCTCTATTCTGTTATTTTTTGGATAATATTTTAGTGTTAATTTTTGAAGACCCAGAAAAAACGTTATTATTGTTTAAAATATAAAAAAAAAAAATTTACTGATGACACTCCAACTATTTTTTTGTTTGAAGGTTTAATTTTAAAGAACAAACAACATTTTTTGTTTATTAGGGCTCGCGCGCGTACATTTGCGCTATCGCGCCTGTATTTGCGCTGTCGCGCATATGTATACGTGCTTGAGTGGGTATAAACTTTGAATTAAAAGTGTGGAAATTAGTTTTTAATGTTTACAATTTAAAAAAATAACTTACCTATGACACTCCGGAAATAGCCGAATATTTTTGTTTGAAGTTCTTATTTTAAAAAACAACCAAAATCCTGTGAAATCGGGCTTGCGCGCGTACATTTGCGCTATCGCGCATGTATTTGCGCCTTTTAAATGTCATTTACATTTATCTTGCTAAAGTAAAGTTATCTGCCTCAAATAAAAAATCTCAAAAAAGCATCAATTTAGTAAATAAAAAAATCTATATCCCAAAAACAAATTGTTTGTTTTTGAAAAATAAGTTGTCCTAAAAATGCCTTCTGTTTAAGTCATATAAATTTAAATTACAAAAAAACAGACAATAAAATTTGTATTCGGGCTCGCGCGCGTATATTTGCGCTGTCGCGCATGTATTTGCGAAATTTAATGTTATATACATTTATCTTGCTAATGTAAAATTGTTTTCCTCAAATATAGAATTTTCAAAAATAAGCGTCAATTTTTTAGTTACAAAAATGATACTTAACTAAAAAAAACAAATTAATAAAAAGAAATTGTCTCAAAATAATTACGGTTAAAATAAAAAAAAATTATAATATAAAAATTTACAACAATAAAAATACATTCTATTTATGTCATATACATTTAAATTAAAAAAGAACAGACAATTATTTGTATTCGGGCACGCGCGGTACATTTGCGCTATCGCGCATTTATTTGCGCCTTTTAAATATCATTTACATTTATCTTGCTAAAGTAAAGTTATCCGCATCAAATAAAAAAATCTCAAAAAAGCATCAATTTTGTAAATAAAAAAATCTATATCCCTAAAACAAATAAAGATGAACTTGTTTTGTTTTTAAAAAATAAGTTGTCTTAAAAATTCCTTCTGTTTAAGTCATATAAATTTAAATTACAAACAAACAGACAATAAAATTTGTATTCGGGTTCGCGGCTCGCGCGCGTATTTTTGCGCTATCGCGCGTATATTTGCGCTGTCGCGCATGTATTTGCATATTTTTAATGTTATATACATTTACCTTGCTAAAGTAAAGTTTTTTGACTCAAATTTGGAATTTTTAAAAAGAAGTGTCAATTTTTTAGTTAAAAAAACAAATTTTGCCTCAAAACAATTGGTCAAAATAAAAAATTCGGGCCCGAATTCTCGAAAAAGCATCAATTTTTTATTACAAAAAAATCTTATCGTAAACTTTAATTAAAAAAAAAGTCTCAAAATAATTATGGTCAAAATAAAAAAATATATTATAAAAATCGGCGCTGCGCGCCTCTATTCTGCTATTTGTTACGATTGCGAGTTTGCACAATTTTTGAAAATGGTTCTAAAACAAATTTTTGATAATATTTTAGAGGTAATTTTTAAAGACCCAGGAATTAAGGTATTATTGTTAAAAAAATTAAAAAATATATACCGAGAACACTTTGGAAACAGACAAATAATTTACATTTAAATTATAAAAGAACACACAAGTTTCTGTTTATTCAGGCTCGCGGGGGTACATTTGCGCTATCGCGCATATATTTGCGCTCGCGCGCACTTGTGTGTGTTCGCTTATATCCTAAAAACAAATAAAGATGGACTTGTTTTGTTTTTACAAAATGAGTTGTCATAAAAACGCCTTCTGTTTATGTCATATACATTTAAAATACAAAAAAACAGACAATATTATTTGTATTCGAACTCGCGCGGGTACATTTGCGCTATCGCGAGTGTATTTGCGCTATCGCGCGTGTTTTTGCGCTGTCGCGCATGTATTTACGCCTTGTAAATGTCATATAGGTACATTTATCTTGCTAAAGTAAAGTTTTTTGTCCCAAATGAAGTTCCCAAAAAAGCGGCAATATTTTAATAACAAAAAATCGTACCAAAAAGAATGATCACACTCCGGAAATGGCCGAATATTTTTGTTGGAAGTTCTTATTTTAAAAAACAACCAAAATGCTGTGAAATCAGGCTCGCGCGCGTACATTTGCGCTGCCGCGCCTGTATTTGCGCTGTCGCGCATGTTTTTGCGCTGTCGCGCATGTATTTGCGCTATCGCGCATGTATTTGCGCTATCGCGCATATGCAGTTATAAACTTTATGTGCAACGACTGAATTAAAGGTGTGAAAAGTTTAAAATATTTAAAAAAATAACTTCCAGATGACACTCCAGAAATAGCAAATATTTTTTGTTTGAATGTATTATTTTAAAAAACAACCAAAATTCTGTGAATTCGGGCTCGCGCGCGTACAATTGCGCTATCGCGCATAAATTCGCGCTATCGCGCGTGTTATATAAATGATTTATTTTTTTTATAGTATCGCTAATCGCGAACAAATGTGAATAGTTCAAATCTGACGTTTTTTAAAACAGCTGAAAAATTCGTTTCCGGGTTTTCCGGAAATCTTCCGGTTTTACATTACCGGCCTCACTGGTGTCCGTGTGAGAGCAAACGTTTAAAATTTCAGCCCGATCGGGCCAAAATTGACCGAGTTATGCCCAAAAACGCATAAAAACGGGTATTTCATTTGGAAAAAATGCCTAAAAAAATAATTTTTCGTAATTTTCAAAATTTTTGATTTTTTTCTTTTTGGTCTTCCAGAGGAAGTTATTTTACACAAATTTAGTGAAGGAATTTTTTCTCGGCCTTAAATTAAGCGAGTTATAGACGTAAAAATGTACATGGAAGAAACGTCAGATTTTGACGTTTCTTAAATTTTGAATTAAAAAAAATCATATCTCGAAAACCAACAGAGATAATCTTACGCGGTTTTCACCAATATATTTGCCATAAAAATGTCTTTTTTTAATGTCGTATACATGATCTTGCTAAAATAAAAATTTCTGCCGAAAAACTGAAAATTAAATAAAAAACCGACAACTTTTGAATTAAAAAAATTCATATCTCGAAAACTAATAAAGATACACCTATGCTGCTTTTACCCATCGATTTGTCTTAAAAATATCTTTTTTTAATGTGATATACATTGTCTTGCTAAAATTAAATTGTCTGCATCAAAAAGGGAATTTTCAAAAAAATTTAAAAAAAATTGACGAATTTTTGAAAAAAATGTCCAAATCGTTTTTTGATTTTGATGGTTTTTTAAGGGGACATTTGCACCATGAGCCCACACATTGTTGCCAAATTTCAAGTCGCCATCTATTATAGGTCAAGAGATATTAATGATTTTGTAAAATAAATCGCAGAAGAAGAAGAGGAAAAAATTTTAATAATTTTTTTTGGCAAATTGGTCTACAAGACCATAGTTTACCTTAACGTAGGGTGAACATTAAAAAAATGTGTTTACAAACAGTAGAAAAAAATTAATTAAAAATTGCCTGCATTTTTTAAAATAGCAACAAAAATAAATTGAGCAGTAGGCCATGTTAGTTTGTTTCGATGATTTTTATTTTTTAGTATGTTAAATACCAATCCTTTGCACATCTATTTGTGTTTTTCGTTTACTTAAAGTCTTCTTAGTTTTCGAGAAAAAAAATTCCAAAAAATTCCTGAAAAAGTCGAAAAAAAATTTTTTTTTCGAAAGTTGCAGGCCTGAAAAGCCCATATACTATACACTGCCATAGATAGTCCTCGTACACCTTTTCACCAAATTTGGTCTTTCCAAGTCGATCCCTTCGACATGGTGACGCAGATAGACAATACCCCAAAATTTCGTCAAAAAAATCGATAAAAAGTGCACTTGTACCTTTCTTGCGCTAACCAAATTTGGACTAGAGGTGCGTCTCGTGGGGGTTGAAAAAGGGTCTAAATTTCAAGTTTCCACCGTTAACCATTTTCGAGTTATGAATTTTAAAAAATTTGATGACAGATTCACAGACATCCAGACATCCAGACATCCAGACACACAGACACACAGACAACAGAAAAAATGAAAGTTGTTCAGAATTCGATTCTGAATCGATCCATATATATAAAGGTATATCTAACTACCCGGGAAGTCGCATTTTCAAAAATTCCTCCGCTCCTATAAGTCTTGGAGTCTTCGACTCCAACGACTAACAAGAGACACACTTCGCTGTGTATCAGAAGCCCTGCGGTGTTGCCAATGTCTAAATTTATAATTATAGGCAAATTTGATTTAAAATACCTAGACTATACCTAAACTTAACCTATATTTTTAAATAATGACGTGGGTATACTTAAATATTTAATAATATTGTTGAATTATAATTATTATAATAAAAATTATTATAATTATAATTATTATTAAATTAATTAAAAGTCATTATTTAAAAATTTTGTCTAAATTTATAATTATAGGCAAATTTGATTTAAAATACCTAGACGATACTTAAACTTAACAATATTCTTAAATAAAGACGTAGGTATACTTAAATATTTAATAATATTGTTGAATTATAATTATTATAATAATAATTATCGTTAAATTATAATTATTTATATTATAATAATTTAAAAGTATTGTTGAATTTAGGTACAGTGGGGGACACGGAATTTTGAACGACTTATAATTCATTTGACATCAAAATCTAAATCTGCCTTTATGACAACTAACCTTACTTCCGGACAGTCATGACGCGTCATCTTGACAGCGAAAGCAAAATTTTATTTAATGATCTCTGCCATTTATAGAATCACATAAAGACAACCAAATTAAAATAATTTAATATACAATATTATTAAATTTTGTAATATTCAAATTAAACTAAACAAAAATATGTAAACTAATATTTGGTCATTGCTCCATTCGGTTGAATAACTTGTGCCAATCTAGTCGGCATGGAGAGACATAGATTTCGGTGGTAATCCAATGGCAACCCTTGCCAGGCTTCAGTTATTGCAAGGACAAGTTCTTCCCTATTTTGAACTTCTATCCGTCGCTCCTTTAAACGTTTTGTCATTAATCCCCACATATTCTCTATCGGATTTAAATCCGGACTGTGACTAGACCAATCAAGGACGTTTATATTATTATTTTGAAACCATGCTGCTACCCTCTGTGCTGTGTGAACCGAGCAGTTATCTTGTTGAAAAACAAAATTATTGTTAGGATAATGCAGTTCCACAGAAGGTAGTATCACGTTTTGAAGTATCCTAATATAAACGTCACTTGTTAGTCTCTCCTCTACGAGCAGTATTATCCGCCGAAATCCAGTCACAAATGTTGACAGAGAAGCGTCCGCTACTTTTGACTGCATCAACATATCGTTCATTGTAGCGTGTATTGTGGGGCCTATATACCCTGATCCGGCCATTTGGGCATGATTGAAAAGTTTTTTCGTCGGAGAAAATTACCCGACTCCAAAATGCATCATCTTCTGCTAGGTGTTGTAATGCGAAACCAATTCTTACTTCCCTATGCCAAGGCTTTAATTTTGGTTTTCTTGCTGCCGCATGATTATGCAATTGCATTGTAAAACTTAAATGGGAATCAAAAGAAGTGAAACTGACTGAATATTTTTTTCATGAATTATAAAGACATCTGGTTTTTTTTAAATTATTAGATTTAAATACACCAAAAATTCTAAAAAGTCTAAATAATGACGTATACTTTAATACACTGCCCGACAAAATTATCGCATAATAAATATAAAAAAATTTACTCTAAAACGCCTTTACCAATCTTTATGATATTTTGGATAAAAATACTTCAACTTATATCTCAATTTACGTGTTAGAGAGTTTTTCGTATATAATACCACTAGTGGTAAAATTTTACCGATAAAATTTTTAGGTACAAAAAAGGTTTTAATTAAATATTTATTCAAGCATTAAATTTTCAAATGAAACTACAAAAACTAACCAAACTTACAAACTAGAAAAACTAATCAAAACCTAACAAAAATGTAATATAAAAATCATTTGTAATAATTATTAATAGTAAAATTGCAGTTTTGATAAACAGCAGCTTGCTGGTTTTGATGTTCATGGTGAACTGTGTTCAAAGAATTTGTGAAGGGAATAAAAGATGAACCTTCAATTCGATTTTCCACTTCAACTGGTCTCATTTTTTCTACCATATTAGAATGATGTGCTGCATGAAGCTGAAGATAAGGTTTGATGGACTGCCCGTGCGAGTGCCCAGTTATCTTGATTAGTTGTTGTTCTCCTATTCCTTGCTTGGCTAATGTGTAAACAGCCGAAGAACGATGGGAGTGGTTAGTTATTTTATTATTTTTGGTGTCCAAACCTATTTTTTCAGCTGATGTTTTGGTCCATTTAGAGAGGTTATTGACACCCAGTGGAGAATTTTTAAACCAGGGCCCTTTTTGCCAGTTTGGGTTAGGTGTAATAAACAGCCTGTCAGTTGTAATGTTTTTACCTCTTTTTGACAGTAGCATTAAAAGCAATCGAACAGGGCAAAATTCTGGTTTTTGGTTGTTTTTAACTAGCCATTTGCTCGTTGACAGTTGTTTTGACCCTTCCTGATTTGTTTTAGAAAATATTGTATTATATTCAATTCTTTCCATAAACTTTCCTTCTGAATCTAGTTCTTTTTTGAAAAAATGTATTTTACTGTACGCAGCTTCATTGCCCCTCCATGCAAGTTCAAAAGAACAAATATGAAAAATCTTCCTTTGCAATCCATCCGGGCAGTTTTCATCCCAAAGAGACACCATTTTGTAAATATTCTTTATATCAAGTGCTTTTGAACTAACTTTTTGATTTTTAATTTCTTTTTGCAATATTTTCCTCTTGGCATTGCGCGCATTACGCGCCTTTTGGAACTGCAGGTCTGTGAAGGGATTAAAAACAATGTTGTATTCTGTAAAGTATTTTTCTTGTAACATCTTTGCTGTCACGTTCCATAACGTCTTTATACAGTGTTCTTTATAGTCAGACCCATCCAGCTTCTTCATATTGAACGCATAATCTTCTAATATATTTACAAGTTCACTTAGTGGTGTAGACTGCAGCAACTGGTATCCTTTTGCCTCACAAAAATCCATAAATTGCTTCCAAATGGATGTATTCGTTTTTTTTGGTGTTTTTAGGCACTGTTTCTTTAACTGCGGATTCAATTTCTGCATGATTTTTTTGACCGAAACGCATTTTTTTGACATTTTTCTTTTAAATTAGAAACGTCAACATTGAAAATTATTTTTCGCATAGTAACTAGGGTTGGGAAAATTTCACTTTTTGCTTGTACTTGAAATTTCACTTGAAATTTTCATGACATTTATGAAATTTATTAAAATTTCCTAAATTTCTAAAATTTCATGAAATTTATGAAATTTATTGAAACTTTCAATAAATTTCAATCACTTTAAGTGTAATATATTAATATTGAAATAAGCCCACTCGGGGACCATGGCAAATTGCCTCTCTTACCTCCTACCCCTCTGTGGGCCCTGCACCAATAATATAAATAGTAAATACCAATGTTTACCACAAATTTCTTGAGATTTCCTTTTAAAATATTTTTAAAATTACTAAAACTAAAAGAGATATAGCACTTTTTGGTAAGCTAATGAGATTGTGCCACTTTCATTGTTTTATATTTATATATATTTATTATTTTTAAATATTTTACTGAAATTTTACGAAAATTGAAGAAACTTCATCAAAATTTTATGAGCCAAAGGCATTTTTTATCCGTTTTCCGATGCAATTATAGCAAAAGTAAAAGTTTAAATTAATCATGACTTTTAAGAAAAAATTCTGATTTAATTTACAAATTAAATTGGTAACTGAATTAAATTATTTAAATTAATTTATGCATATAAGTAACAATAATTACTTATAGTGTATTCAAATCCAAGCCGAACTAAACAAAAACGCCCAGACGCTTGATAACTCATTCTTATTGGTCGATTCGGAATCTGTTGTAAATTATTATTAAAGGTCCCAGAGGAGGCCGCATGTGAAATTTATGCGAAATTTTCAGTAAATTGCGAAACTTTCAATGAAATTTCTGAAACTTTCACGGGCACTATTTAAAAATTTCACTTTTCCAACTAAATGAAATATTTCAAGTTTGAAACTTTCAAAGTTGAAATTTTCATTTGAAAATTTCAACTGTCCCAACCCTAATAGTAACCAATAGGTTGCTATGCCACAAGTATAAACGAGTGGTTTTTTCGTATATAATACCACTAGTGGTAAAATTTTACCGATAAAATTTTTGATTTTTATACGAATGTTTTTTTCTTGGAAATTTCGCAAGTGGCATTTATTTTTAAGACCACGAGCCGCTAGGCGAGTGGTTTGAAGTTAATGCCACGAGCGAAATTTCCAAGGAAAAATCTTGAGTAAATAAAAATCAAAAATTTTTTCAGGGAAAATTTTATCACGAGTGGTATTCGGCAAGACTATTTCACGAATATTTTTAACTGCTGATTCAATTTCTGTATGATTTTTTGGACCAAAACGCATATTTTTTAACATTTTAATTTTAAAATTAAAAACGTCAACCGTGACAATTATTTTTATCATAGCAACCAATTGGTTGTTATGCAACTCGTATAAACGAGTGGTTTTTTCACCTGAATAGTAGTTTTATCGCTGCAAAACTGAAAAAATCACTCGTTTTCTGAAATCTGATTGGTCCAAAAAGTAATGAGTTGAATAGCCACCTGAATAGTAGTTTTATCGCTGCAAAAGTGAAAAAACCACTCGTTTTCTGAAATCTGATTGGTCCAAAAAGTAATGAGTGGAATAGTCGAGAAAATATGTTTACAGCCTTTTTATTTAATAATGAAAAAAAGTTCGAAATATAATTTTTAGGAAATTTTTTTAAATAAATAAAAAATATGCTGTTAAAGAGCGTATTTTTTTTAGTACACCCTGAAAATTTTGTACAAATCAAACGAACATTAACAAAGATACAGCGCTTCAAAGTCGGTAAAAATGCCGCCTTTTTGATTATTTTGCTGAAAAGTGGTAATTTTTCACGACTTTGAAGCGCTGTATCTTCGTTACTGTTCGCTTAATTTGTACAAAATTTTCAGGGTATACTAAAAAAATACGCTCTTTAACAGCATATTTTTTATTTATTTAAATAAAATTCCCTAGAAGAGATTTTTTGAACTTATTTTCATTATTAAATAAAAAGGCTTTAAACATATTTTCTCGAAAAACCCTTGAACACGTAAATTGAGATATAAGTTGAAATATTTTTATCCAAAATTTCATAAAGATTAGTAAAGGCGTTTTAGAGTTAATTTTTTTTATTTATTATGCAATAATTTTGTAGGGCAGTGTATTTAAAAATAGTGTGATTTATAATTATTTTAATAAAAACTATTATATTATTGAATGTCATTATTTAAAAATATTGTCTAAATTTATAATTATAGGCAAATTTGATTTAAAAGACCTAGACCATAGTTGAGGAGCATCCGTGGAAAACCGGCTATATCCATTTTAATAAATGTTGGGAGAATTTAGGAAAACTAAACCAAATTAAAAGTTGAAAAATAAAAAAAATAAATGGGAAAAATTGCTATTTAGTTTAGCATCCTATAAACAAGAAAAATGTATTACCAACCAAATATTGTTTTATAGCTACATTATAAAGTTAAAGCTGCCTTTTACCCAATAAAAATCGTAGATAAAATATTACTTTAACCAAAACGGTTGATAAAATAATATTGTAATGGTAAGTATAAATGGACAATTCTTATCTAAAAGGAACCAAGCGCCAAAAACTACAAAAACTATTTTTGGACTTAACAAAATTTTTTGTAAAATAACTCATTTTTAATAATGCTCAAAAAGTTTATCATTATTTAGAACTTCTTTTAAATTAGTTAGAGGACTTTCAAATTATAAAATTATATTTTAATTTTAAGTTTTTGAGCAGCATTAAAAATGAGTTAGGTATATACAAATAAGTTTGTTAAGCTCCGAACAAGTTTTTGGTTCCTTTTAGATAAGCACTATCCAAATAAAGAACTCAATTTCTTATTGTTTGGTCGTTTGGTCGTTGTTTGCCATGTATAAATAAATTGACCAGTTGTGAATGTTAATTGACAAATTGCCATGAGAAGCTATCTGTCAAAATGCAGTTTTTCAATTCAATGTTACATTAAAATGATATTTAATAAAAATATTTTTAATTTATTTCATACCGCTATTGGAAATTTTTTTAATAAATTAAAAATTATTTTTATTTAGATTGGAAATGTTTCAAATAAATTAAAAATTATTTTTATTTAAATTATTTAAATGTAAAATTGAATAATAATAATAATAATATATATAAATCCCCTTGTTTCCCCAATTAAAACTATGTAAAATATCTGGACAACTTGTAAAACCGCCCCAGCGAAAAATGCACTCCAAATAATATTTAAAAAAATAAATAATTCTTTAAAATTAAGTGTATTACGAAAGTATTTAACAAAATATTGCCTTTTAATCCACGCCATGTAGTGAACAAAACATAATTTTGGGATTATAACATTTATTTTGAAAATCAGTAGATACAAATTTAAGAATCCCGCATTATTTTCCCCGCCTTCCTACCAAAAAGTCATCGAGCGTATAGTCCCCATTGTTGCCAGATGTACGGGCTTCGTATACTGCGTAATACTTATACAAAGCTGTATATAATCTCGTTTGACTCGTGTGCCCCCTACCGCCAAAGCATTGGAACTAAGGGTGTATATTTTGATAGGTTTGAATGGCATTAGGAAGCCCACCACTTTTTCGCCATTGAAACAAGGGGGCATCACTTAACTCTAAAACAAATTTATACACGCTAATTTTAGGAAGCCCGATTTCGGGCTTCGTAAAAACCGAGTGGGCTTCGTTTATACTGTAGAATGTAACGTTTCGGGCTTGGTAATGTAGGATTGCATATACAGTTGAATCTCGATATAACGAGTACGCGATATAACGAAAATCCCGCTATAACGAGCTAATCGCTGGTCCCTTCAATTATTGAATAGTCCCCTTTGCTTTTTTTAAACTGTCACGAGCTGTCATCAAGACAATAGGTATAGTGTCAGTTAAAATTTTTCTATTTTACCAATTATTGTTATGGCACCAAGAAGAAAAGCGTTGTCCTTAGAATACAAGGTTCAAATACTCAAAAAAATAGATGACGGTATGAAGAAGGCAGATATCTGCCGCGAAACTGGCTTGGCTAGTTCGACACTTGCGACAATCATCAAAAACAAACAAAAAATTTTATTGGGAAGTGAAACATTTTCGTCAAAAGTGAAAAAGATGCGACCCTCAAAGAATCCGGAGATGGAAAAAGTATTGGTTAAATGGTTTTCCTCTAATCCTGCTTCCAATGTACCAATTAGTGGCTGTCTTGTTAGGGAAAAAGCCCTAAACATTGTTGAAACAATCGATAATTCCCCAACTATTAAATGTTCCGTGGGGTGGCTTAATAGGTTTAAAAAAAGACATAATATCGGGTGTGCAAAGATCTGTGGGGAAGCTAAAAGTGTGGACAAAAGGGCCGTTGAGGACTGGTTAAAAAAATTTGCAGTTGCAAGTATTGGTTACAATGAAAAAGATATTTTTAATGGAGATGAAATGGGGCTATACTACAAACTAACACCTGACAAAACTTTAAGATTTAAAAATGAACCGTGCGTTGGAGGAAAATTGTCAAAGGAAAGAATTACTGTCTGGGTGTGCGCGAACATGACCGGTACTGATAAAAAGAGGCTTTTTGTAATTGGAAAATCAGCTAAGCCCCGATGTTTTAAAGAAGTCCAAAATCTACCTGTAGAGTACAAGGCCAACAAAAAAGCGTGGATGACAGCGAAATTGTTTAAAAAAGAACTTCTTCACTGGGATAAAGAACTAGTTAGAACCAAGAGACGCATCCTTCTTATTGTTGACAACTGTACAGCCCATCCACAGTTAAAGAAAGAATTAAAAAATATCAAATTATTCTTTCTACCACCCAATGCATCGTCTGTTCTTCAACCTATGGATCAGGGAGTTATACGTTCATTGAAAACGCAATAAAGAAAACTTTTATTAAAGCGCATAATTGAAAGGTTGGAAAATGATATAGATGTTATGCCTAAGACTACTGTTCTTGATGCAATTCTTTACGTAAATGAAGCTTGGTCACTTGTTTCGGAAGAAGTAATTCGTAACTGCTTTAGGCATTCTGGCTGGCTTAATACCGACTTTGAAGCTGAAGATGAGATTCCGTTAACAGAGTGGATTCTTCGCCAAGATGTTTCACTTAGCGAAGAAATTGATATTGATGAATTTGTCGCCATTGATGATCATTTAGCTACCAGTGCCATTCCAACGTCTGAAGAAATGATTTCAGAAATCATTAATAATAGTCCAATAGTAAGCAGCGAGGAGAGTAGCGATGAGGGAAGTGACAGACAAGATATAGAAGAAGAAATAACGGTGCGAGAAATTGGCGAGGACAGAGGGTTAGCTCCAACTAGTCAAGAAGTGAATGCAGCAATTTTAACAATTAGGGGCTTTCTTGAAAATCATGGCCGAGATAGCAAAGAAGAGCTGCTTGAGATATTGGGTCAGCTTGAAAATGGCATCCACAACATTTGAAACTAGTTAATGCCTCCATTAATTTTTTTTGTTGTATTTTATTGGTTCTGTTAGTAATTTCTCCTAAATAAAAATACTTGTTTACCTTCTACCCCCTGGTTAGGTAATGAAGACTACCTATATTTAGGTAGTCTTCATTATTTAACCAGGGGTGAGATAGACAAAAGCTTTAACAAAATAAATTAGTTAACGAGTAGTAACTCTCTACCTATAGTGTGATTAAATTATAACGACAGCGGTATGCAGAGAGTACCTATGCAGATTGTGCGTAGTGAGTTGAAAGAACGGAGTGAAAGTAGAAAAAAATATGTTACATGAGGATAGAAGAGGAGTGCATTGGATAAAAGAGGTACAGGGAAGAGTAAGGAAACTGGGAGGAGAGCAGGAGTAAAGAGGGGACGGGGATTATTTAAGTTTATTTAACTTTGTAATTTTTTGTTTGTTTATGGATGTTATTTGAGGAGGTGCACTCCAAAACTCGGCTTATCCATATTAGTTGTTTTTGAGCAAAATGTCAAAAACCTTACACGTGAGTACTAACGCATATCAGGCCTACAGAATACTTTAAAAGAAATAAATAGGTATAAGTATAAAATTTATATACCTTGATCAATAATTGAGGTATAGCTCTAATTTGAAATAATTTAAAATTACATACGTATAAGCCAGTTCTGGCATGATATAACCTATAGATAAGGCCACAATCCCCACAACAAGGTCTGTTCGATCTCGTAGTAAAAATACTAAAAATCACTGCAACACTGCACATCATACGATGGCGGCCATTTTTGTTGTTTACAATTCTTGTGTTTTGGGTTTGTACAGATTAATAATCGTTTTAAACGTTGTGTTTCTTACAGAGACTTGCAAGCCTTAAAAGAGACTTCAAAGTGGTAAGAACAATCATTTTACTCCTCTTTTGTAAAAAATAAACCTATCAGGGCTGTCAAATGTCAATTTGAAGGTTAATTTAAGGTTATTTTATAAGGTTTATTTTTTACAAAAGAGGAGTAAAATGATTGTTCTTACCACTTTGAGGTCTCTTTCAAGGCTTGCAAGTCTCTCTGTAAGAAACACAACTTTTAAAACGATTATAATCGTTAAACTTACCTTATTCCATTCAAAATTCATTTATAAATTGACTATCGTTCCAAAACTTGCCTTATCCACAATCCACACAACAAGGTCTGTTCGATCTCGTAGTAAAAATACTAAAAATCACTGCAACACTGCACATCATACGATGGCGGCCACACAAAAATTTTAAACAACAAAAATGGCCGCCATCGTATGATGTGCAGTGTTGCAGTGATTTTTAGTATTTTTACTACGAGATCGAACAGACCTTGTTGTGTGGATTGTGGATAAGGCAAGTTTTGGAACGATAGTCAATTTATAAATGAATTTTGAATGGAATAAGGTAAGTTTTAGAATATTATGAACTTTTCAGGGTGAGGGGGTATACATGTTAAATGTACAGACACCACTCTCATTTTTATTAAAAAGTGGATGAGCCCACAATCCACACAACAAGGTCTGTTCTATCTCGTACTAAAAATACAAAAAATCACTGCAACACTGCACAGTTTAACGGCGGCCATTTTTGTTGTTTACAATTTTTGTGCTTTGGGTTTGTGCTTTGTTTATACAGATTAATAATCGTTTTAAACGTTGTGTTTCTCATAGTAAGCCCTAAAAGAGTCCTTAAAGTGCTGAGAACAACCATTTTACTCCTCTATTGTAAAAAAATAAACTTTATTCTATCAGGGCTGTCATAAAACTGTCAAATGTCAATTTTAAGGTTAATGATTTCAGAAATCATATAAAAGAGGAGTAAAATGGTTGTCCTTAGCACTTAAAGACCTTATTTGAGGCTTACAAGTGCCTCTGTAAGAAACACAACGTTTAAAACAATTATTAAACAGCACAAACCCAAAGTACAAGAATTGTAAACAACAAAAATGGCCGCCGTTGAACTCTGTGCAGTGTTGCAGTGATTTTTAGTATTTTTAGCATGAGATAGAACAGACCTTGTTGTGTGGATTGTGGATAAGCCGAGTTTTGGAATGGATCTTCGGTATTTTTAAAACAATTATTAAACAGCACAAACCCAAAGTACAAGAATTGTAAACAACAAAAATGGCCGCCGTTGAACTCTGTGCAGTGTTGCAGTGATTTTTAGTATTTTTAGCATGAGATAGAACAGACCTTGTTGTGTGGATTGTGGATAAGCCGAGTTTTGGAATGGACCTTCGGTATTTCGTTTGAATTTATTAACATTCTTTTAAATAAAATATATGCAATTTTTTGTGGCCTGTTTTATTTATTAAATAAACACTGTACAAATGTATTTGCTTAACTTGTCAATTATAGAGACAGACAGTTACAGAAATTGTTTTTGTGTCGCCTAGTATTTTGAAAATGAAGTTTTGAATATAACCAACAAAAAATATGAATTTTTTGGACATATAATGACATTTATGACTTAAAATTAAATAGTTCCGATATAGCGAGATTTCGATATAACGAATTCCCCTTGCGTCCTCGTTATAGCGGGATTCAACTGTATATATATATATATATATATATATATATATATATATATAATATAGGTATTATAAATTTTACAAAAATTAAAAAAATGAAGTTATTTGTGCATGCAAACAACGAATAAGTAGGCTATCGCCAAAAACTTTTATCATTGGATTAAATTTGAAGAATACTATTACCAAGCATATTTTTAATAATTTGTTATTATTGGAATATATGCTTATCATTATTTTCAGAATAAATATTAACAGGTATGTGTTTTATAGATTTAATTGGAATGTTTAATTTTTTAATCAATAAGTAAGATTGCCCGATAATAACTACATATTATTTTTGTCAGATTCTAGATATATTTGAGTGTTGGAATCAAAAGCGGACATGTCATATACCAGTAGTTTCGGGAAAAATGCAAAAAGCACAGATTTTTGGCGTTTTTAAATAAATTATTGCATTATTATTATTGCAGGGACAATACAATTCATTAATATTAGAACCAATAAAATGCCAGTATTCCATAGTGACGTATTTTATCACAGCGGTAATAATTTGTATCGTCTTGTTTACACGTTACTAAGAATTTTGACACTTTTTTTGATTTATCATCTGTTGTCATTTAAATTCTGTATTTGATATATATCAATAAAATAATGAATTATAAACTCTAAAAGATCGATGGGTTGGTGTAAACGATAATGAAATTAAGGTAAGTTTGAATAAATAAGGTTTATTAAAGTCTTTTTATATTTTAAAGCACATTTTAATTTTAAATGTCAATCTGACAAATTTTTTAATTCCTAAAATTCATTATATTTTCACCCATAATATAACAAGTGGTATGATTATCATCGATGATATTTTCGAATTGAAACCGAGCTGCAGATTTCACGAGTCCGTAGGACGAGTGAAATGTGCTGCTTCGGTTTCAATGAGTAATTATCTTCGATTATTAATCATACCACGAGTTATATTTAGTGAGAAAATATAATGAATTTTAGCAATTAAAAAATTTGTCAGATTGACATTTAAAATTAAAATGTGCTTTAAAATATAAAAAGACTTTAATAAACCTTATTTATTCAAACTTACCTTAATTTCATTATCGTTTTAGAGTTTATAATTCATTATTTTATTGATATATATCAAATACAGAATTTAAATGACAACAGATGTTAAATCAAAAAAAGTTTCAAAATTCTTAGTAACGTGTAAACAAGATGATAAAAATTATTACCGCTGTGATAAAATACGTCACTATGGAATACTGGCATTTTATTGGTTCTAATATTAATGAATTGTATTGTCTCACTAAATATAACTCGTGGTATGATTAATAACACTATGATAGTTTGATTTACTAACATTGAGTACGCCCACCTATACTACCTAATTTTGGGCTGCTGATTTCAAAAATGCCACTCGTTTTGCTCCAGGACGTCTAGGATTCGATATAATTGCGTAATAAAATGCTCTGCCCAATTATCTCAAAATGTAAGTTTTTTGGTTAATATTTTGATTATTTATTAAATTATTTTGCCTTAAATCTATTTTGGATGTTCAGTATATTTTTTACGTATTTTGTCAAAAATATACAGGGACTCCATACAAAGTCATCGGTAGATAAATGTCAAATAGAAATTTTGTTTGTTCCATTGTAGCTGTATACTATGGTAATATTATATAAGGGATATTTAATAAAGCACTTTTCTATAGAGAAGTGCTTTATTAAATACCAAAACTAAAATTATAATGTTTTTTTGGTAAAAAGTATCATTTTTTGAAATTTTTGTGTCTTTTTTTTAATTAGGTAGGTACTAATTAAATTGAAAAGGCAACAAAGTAAATGGGTTTCGGTATAAGCATTACTCTTCGACTATTACTTAATATGTTTTTGTTCACATCATGCCTAAAGTACCCAAAAATTTAATACACAAATCTTATTTATTGAGTCTTATCAAAATTTAATATCGAATTGAAGTATAAAGGCGCCTTTATCTACTTTATCGTTCAAGCACACTAAAGTGCATCTATTAATTATTGACATTTAAAATTTAAACTTTAAATTGTATTTTTACTTAAAAGTGATTTTAAGATTCAAAAATGAAAAAAGAGCAGGAAATGGAAGTGGTAATGGAAATAGCAGAGAAATAGAAAGGAGACGAACATTTATGTCGTCGTTGTAAATTTGTTTTGTTTTTGTTGCGGTACCTTTACGCCCAAGAAAAACCAACGCAATATTTCATTACAAAATTTTATGAGATATACATACCTACTACTTTAATTTTCCAGGAATATTAAATGGACCTGATATACGAAGTTTAATGAAAGATCAAGCATTTAAAAATGCTCTTAAAGTTGTCGATCTTGCCACATATGGCAGTGTTACAGCTGTCATTGAAAATGTTCTTGGTTGATATTAGGCCTAAAATTAGCGCCAATTCATTGAAAATATGCTTGTTGTTTTGCAAAAAATTAGCGTTAATATGTCATTTAAAATACATTTTCTTTTTTTTCTTCCTGATAACTTTGCCGAACTGATGAACATGGAGAACGATTTCACCAAGTAATTGCAAATCTAGACCATTGGTAGATATCTATGGGTATAGCGGAAAGAAGTTGAATTCATTGCTAGGAGACATTTGCTGAAATTTGCAGCAAAATAATACTATAATCCAATTTGATATTTGATACGATTTAATAAATTTAAGGTAGAAAAAAGCAAAATTATGCAATGCAGTTTGAGGGCTTAATTTGGATAAAAAATACTGAAACTTGTTTACTTTGTTGCCCTTTCAATTTAATAATTAAAGTAAATGATAAAAAATGTCAAATAATGTTTTTTTTACATAAAATACATTAAAATTTTAGTTTTAGTATTTAAAATTTCATATTGTTAAGATAAATATGATCTATTTGGCATATACCAATTACTTCAGTACATTCAAGATAAATTTAAGACAAAATAATTTAATAAATAATTAAAATACCAACAAAAAACGTACATTTTAAGGTGATTGAGCAGAGCATTTTATTACGAAATTATTTTAAATCCTAGACGTCCTAGAGAAAAACTAATGACATTTTTGAAATCAGCGGCCCAAAATTAGTTAAACTAAGCTGGAGTACTTAATGTTAGGAAAAAAAAGTTTCTAAAACTATCATAGTGTAATCGAAGATATTTACTCATTGAAACCGAAGCAGCACATTTCACTCGTCCTGCGGACTCGTGAAATCTGCAGCTCGGTTTCAATTCGAAAATATCATCGATGATAATCATACCACTTGTTATATTATGGGTGAAAATAATTTTAAGTTTTTTTTTAACATTTATGTTTATTGTTAAGGTATTGTTGGGGCATTATTTATATGTCAGAAAATAATCAACAAATACTACAAGAAAACGATACATTGAAAATATTTCCTTTCAAAAGGTTTTCCAAAATCTGTCTAATTTTTTTCAATGTATTACTACTCTCTTGTGATATTTCTACATGTAATCTTAACTTTGGCAGTACTTGCAACCAGCGTTGCCAACCCTACAGATTTTTCCGTAGATCTACGGATTTTAAGGATAACCGGATTTTGTCTGAAAATCTACGGATATTTGGAGATCGCATAATTCATAATTACTTGATATTTTATGTATTAAAACCTGCGACAAGTAAAAAATTGCTTGAAACCGAAACCCTTTTTATATTTTCTAACTATTTCGCTCCATCCAGTAAACGGCAGGTATAAAACCTTGCACTGAACGTACTAATGGAACGTTTCATGGAACGCACTCATTAGTTTAGGAATCTTGTCTGTCAAAAAGATGCTGTGAAAAAAATGACAACTAAAGTTTTAAATTTGTTTTGGTATCTATTTACATTTAAAAGTTTTTTATACATGTATGACACTATTAGTATCTAATTACATTGTTTATAAATATATGTACACTGAAAAAAATTTGTTGTAAAATTACATAGAAAATAATGGGTTATTTTATACCCATTATTTTCCTTGTAAAATTGCATCAAGTTTGTAATTTAAAATTATTACAATATTGTTGTAAAATTCAAAATTGTAAAATTACAATAATGTTGTAATGAATATTTTTTTACAATTTTGTTGTAAAATTAAAAATTGTAATATTACAATAAACTAGTACTTTTGAAAAATTTACAAATTTGATGTAAATCACAAATTGTAAAATTACAAATATCGAATTAAGGGTTTTTTCGCCTGTTGTATGATTAAAAATAACTCTTCTTAATTTTGGTCTGCTTTTAATTTTTTATTATTTTTATTTTTGTATGTATCTACCACAATAATAAAAATTAAGCACAGACCAAAATTAACACAATTTCAAAGAAAATATGACATAATTTTTATATACCCAACTAATTAGCCTATTGTTTTATTTTTTTTTCACAAATAGGCAAAAAACCCTTAATTTGATCTTTGGGTATATACATCTCAAAAATAAAAAAATATAATTCCGTGCATATTCAAAAAAATATATATTTTGTTTTATTTTAAATATAAACGAGATTAGATTGTATTAAGTTATATTTTTACCTAAAAATAATGAGAAGAAAAAACCCTCACTCTTACCAATAACATTTAAATAATGCAAAATATGTTTTGCAAATTAAATTAGTTGTATTTGCTATTTAAATAAAATAAATTAAAAACTATTATAAGAGTTTATAATTCTAATAAATAATAAAACAAAAAAATAAAACAAAACATATAGCTATATTAATACAAATAGAAAGTAATAATAAATAATATTGTCTTGAGAAAAAACGTTCAAAACGTGTTTTTGTTTAGTTTTTGTGATACTGAAATTATAATTTAAAAATATACCTATATAAAAAATTGAAGTTTTTGTTATATACATTTTCTTATTAGACCAAGAAACAAGAATACTTTTTCTTGTGTTCTTTATTACTTTTATATTAAAATACATTATAAAAATACATACTTCTAAAGTTAAAATAAAATAATTATTTAAATAAAATGGCAACGTATTAAAAAATGAGAGTTCAACAAAAAAAAAACTCGTTAAAACAAATTTGTTTAACTTAAACATTATAATTTACTATTTAATAAATTTACCATTTAAAATTTTTTTAATTTATTAATTTAAGTTATTACTTTTTTATGTTTTATTTTTTTTCATTTTCCACTTGTCAGGATGTAGTTTTAAGTAATATCTTTGAATAAATTTCAAAACACAAGAACCTTGTAAGTTCTTTAGCTGGAACAGAAAAATATGTAAAGATGTTTTATAAAAAAATGTAAATATATTTACACTTACCTATCTTTAGAGTACAAGGAGTCTGTGACTTTAAACAGTCTAACTCATCAGATTCTTCGTCTGGTATACCATAGTATAGTATATAGTATAGTGTATATAGGTGCTCACCTATCTAAATAAATATTCTATTTTAGATATATCTAAAATAGAATATTTATTTAGATAGGTGAGCACCTATATACACTATACTATATACGATACATATACTACTAAGTTTTTTTATTTAATTTAAAAATTTAAACTTACCTCCCTTTATTTAAAAAAATATCGCTAAAAAGCATTTAACGCTTTGAGAATATTCAACATCACTGTAATGTGATTGATTAATGTGTACATATATTTTTTTAAAGTTAAAAATTTCCTTAAACAATCTTTTCTCATGCGTTTAAAAAGCGATTTATAATTAAATAAATGATATTTTAAATGAATCTTATATCGAATAATTGCTTTAAATGTTAACTGACAAATATATTACATTTATATCATACTTACCACTATAAAAAGGAACAAAACGGCACATGCATGCAAAGTTGTCGGGAGCATCACGTGATATATTTATCTTATTTGATTGGTCGAAGTTTACAATTAGTTTGTAAAATTACAAAAATATTGTATGTTTCGGTCACGTGAGTATTTAGCTTTATTTTATTGGTTATTTTTTTTACAATAATATGGTAAAAATGTTAAGTTTTTGTAAAAATAAGAGACATTCCTTGTAATTTTAATTTTACATGCATTTCATGATAAAAATACCTTGAAAAACTAGATAATTTTACAATAAAATTACATACATTTTTTTCAGTGTATTTATGAAATGTGTAAATCTTAAAAGCGCCAAGCACTACTAAGAAAGCCCCACCTTGCGCCAAATGTCAATGCTAAATAACTGAACAGCTGATAAATATTGAGTACCAATTAAAATTTTTAGTGAAAATTCGTAAATCTATCCAACCCCAGTAGCACAAAATATTGGTCCTATATGGGGCGCATATATGCCCAATATTTTATCTGGGACCAATATTGGATTTATTTAGCCGATGTTGGCCCTATATTGGCATAAAATGGATATTTAATATATCTTGCCAATGTTTATCCAATGTTGGTCCTATATTGGCAAATCATTTTACGCCAATATATCATTAAACATATTTATCCAAGATCGGTCCAATATTGGCATATCAGTTTAAGCCAATATATCATTAAAAATATTTATCCAAGGTTGGTCCTATATTGGCATATCATTTTACGCCAATATATCATTAAAAATATTTATTCAAGGTTGGCCCTATATTGGCATATCATTTTACGCCAATATATCATTAAAAATATTTATCCAAGATCGGTCCAATATTGGCATATCAGTTTAAGCCAATATATCATTAAAAATATTTATCCAAGGTTGGTCCTATATTGGCATATCATTTTACGCCAATATATCATTAAAAATATTTATTCAAGGTTGGCCCTATATTGGCGTAACATGATTATCCAGTATATCATAGTCGATGTGTGTGCTATGTTGGCCCCATATTGTTTCAAATGTTTCAAAATTCGCCAATATGTAGGCAACCCATGCATACCTCTCGCCTCTGTAGCACAATAGATACTCCTATAAAGGTGGAATGCCTTAAGCTGTTAAGTTAGAATTTCTTACTAAGGCAAAATTACTGACCATACCGCTTCTGCTTGTAAGTTTTGAAGGGACACAGCTGGTCCTGTGGCCCACTCTGCCAAAAGTAAGCAGTGGGTCCCACTACTTACTTTTAGCAAAAGCTTTTTATAAAATTTAAAATTTAAGGTTAAACAAATATTGGGCCAATGCGGATTTTCAATATGGGTTATATAATGTAAAACAACTTCGGGCCAATATGGATTTCCAATATCGGTTACACAGCTGGTCCTGTGGCCCACTCTGCCAAAAGTAAGCAGTGGGTCCCACTACTTACTTTTAGCAAAAGCTTTTTATAAAATTTAAAATTTAAGGTTAAACAAATATTGGGCCAATGCGGATTTTCAATATGGGTTATATAATGTCAAACAACTTCGGGCCAATGTTGGGTTTCAATATTGGACCAAGCTAGAAAAAATCTGACGAAAGATATGTTGGCCCAATATATAAAACGAATATTGGGCCAATATCTTTGTGCTACTGGGGAAGTTTCTAAGTCGCCGCGGTGCCTGCCACCTCTCATCCCTGGTACGGATAAATGTCCGGATTTTACCCTTCACCCACGAATTTCTACGGATATTTGACTAGAGAACTCAGGATTTTTCGAACGAAAAACCTGGACAACCGGTTTTGAAACTAAAGATGAATTTGTCTTAAGGGGTTATTATTGTAATTTTGTTGATTTTTTAAGTACGTATTAATAATTTTATTTAAGGGTATTTCCATTGTAACGGGTGCGACACTGACACTGCGTTTTTTCGTGATAATAAAGTGTTTGTACAGGTATATTAAGATACGTTAAAATACAAAAAAAATACAAAAAATTAGGCTCAAACAAAATGTCAATAAAAACTTAGACAACATTTTATAACGTCGGGCGCGACATTAGAAAACCTGCAAATGCGACCAAGTTGGCTTCCAAAGTTGATCCTGTAAACTTTTGGATGAAAGCATATTGTAATTATTTTTTGTGTAAACCTACCCTCAAATAAGCACGTATTTTAAATGCAAAAATATTTTATACTTTATTTTCTAAAATGTTCTCAAAATGTAAAGGGTCCGACATTTGAAGTTTTTAACGAGTAGGTATTAAAACTTTTCTGTGTTTATTCTTAGCTTCTTATCATTAGAATATACGAATATTTTAAGATTAAAAATTACGTCGCAATTAAACTATTTGACTTCAGATATAGTTTTTGGTTTGTTAAATAACAAATACCCTTAAACAAACTATAATATATTGAACATATTTTAGGTCTTTGCAACAAAATTTCATGTGAAAATTTAAAAAATTGTGGAAACTACAGCTGTATCTAGATCTAGATCTATCCCCGAAACACTTTTTTTAATGGTTTGCGGTAAGCAAAATAAATCTAAAACGTTGACTGAATTAAAAAAACATTTTAACATTCTTGTAACATACAGTATTATACTGCAGTATAATCATGATTATTTACTACCTATATAATATAGGTACCTATATAATATAGGTAGTAAATAAATCTACATACTGTCTGTCCACTCTAAGTTGGCTGAACTAAGGAATTTTGTTGTTTAGATATTAAAGAATTGTCGTACTGTGTGCTTTTAAAACAGATTTTATATTATAAATAATACTAGTATATAATATGTACTAGTATTATTTATAATATAAAATCTGTTTTAAAAGCACACAGTACGACAATTCTTTAATATCTAAACTACAAAATTCCTTAGTTCCGCCAACTTAGAGTGGACAGACAGTAATATGTTTGATTCCATACTGCAAATTTATGCACTTTTTAATATAAGGGTAGGTGTAAAAATTCATTCTATAAAATATATTTACATAAATATACATATCACCACTTTATTTAATAAACTGTTAAAGAATATACTATACTATAACAATTTTTTCTTTGTAGGTATTTAAAGGTTATTGATAACGCTCTTTTAACTATTCATAATAGATATATAGGAAATTAAAACATAAAAATTACCCATTGTGTTTATAAACTTGTTTTTTTGTTTTTAGGTTATCTACCTGATAAGCTTATACTAAAATTAGTATATATAAGGATTGAATATTTAGTCAAATCAACAATAAGTTATTAAGTTAATTAATTATGGTATTAGTACGAGCTTTATTTTTGGCCGGCGCGTTTGCGTTTATTACCGTAAGTACCGTAAATTTACATGTACATGTACATGTGTAAAAATTATTAACATATTTTTACAGGCAAAGGAAGTTAAAGTGACAATATTTTACGAATCGTTATGCCCATACAGCATTGAGTATTTGGTCAAACAAGCCATTCCAGGTTATAAAACACTTAGCAATAATATCAAATTGGATCTAGTTCCATATGGAAACGCTAAGGTGAGTTTTAAAAAAAGATATTTCTACAATTAATTCTTTAAAAAAATAACTACTTTCGGGACTTTCTGATATGATTGAGACACTTTATTTTTGTATATCTCCCAGGCAATACAATTCATTATAATTAGAACCAATAAAATGCCAGTATTCCATGGTTACGCATTTTATCACAGCGACAATATAATTCATTAATATTAGAACCAATAAAATGCCAGTATTCCATAGTGACGTATTTTATCACAGCGGCAATATTTTTTATCATCTTGTTTACACGTTACTATGAATTTTGACGTTTTTTTGATTTGACATTTGTTGTCATTTAAATTCTGTTTTTGATATATATCAATAAAATAATGAATTATAAACTCTAAAAGATCGATGGGTTGGTGTAAACGATAATGAAATTAAGGTAAGTTTGAATAAATAAGGTTTATTAAAGTCTTTTTATATTTTAAAGCACATTTTAATTTCAAATGTCAAACTAAAAATTCGTTAAATCCTAAAATTCATTATATTTTCTCACTAAATTTAACTCGTGGTATGATTAATTATCGATGATATTTACTCATTGAAACCGAAGCAGCACATTTCACTCGTCCTGCGGACTCGTGAAATCTGCAGCTCGGTTTCAATTCGAAAATATCATCGATGATAATCATACCACTTGTTATATTATGGGTGACAATATTTTGTATCACCTTGTTTACACGTTGCTAAGGATTTTGACACTTTTCTTTTGACATTTGTTGACATTTAAATACTGTGTTTGTTAAATGATTAAAATAATGAATTATAAACTCTAAAAGATCGATGGGTTGGTGTAAACGATAAGGTTTATTAAAGTGTTTTTATATTTTAAAGCACATTTTAATTTCAAATGTCAAATGACAATTTGTTAAATCCCAAAATTCATTATATTTTCTCACTAAATATAACTCGTGTTATGATTAATTATCGATGATATTTACTCATTGAAACCGAAGCAGCACATTTCACTCATCCTGCGGACTCGGGAAATCTGCAGCTCGGTTTCAATTCGAAAATATCATTGATGATAATCATACCACTTGTTATATTATGGGTGACAATATCTTAAATTTTTTCCTACTTGAAAATCAATACTAAATTTTATTAAATTTTAATTTTGCAATATTTTTGTCTATTTCGATGCTACTAAGAGTTCTTAGACGCATCGTTTTTAGTGCTACTAGTAGCTACTAAGAGCTTCTTAGAAGAATCGAAATGAGGGATTTTTTATTTCCGAATGTTGGCAACCCTTTTAATTTTTATGTCAACCATCTGGTTTTGTTTATCAGAATTATATTATAAAATTTTAATAAAATCATTATTTAGAAGTAAATATAAGCTCTAAGAAGCATCGAAATAGACAATAAAAAATTTGACGTTTAATTTTGACTGACATTAACAGCAAATTCTTATTTAAAAGGATCCCAGAATCCAAAAATTATGAAAGCAGTTTTTGAGATATGGTCAATTCCATATTACATGGAAAATTGACTATTTCTCAAAAACTGTTCTACTTTTTTAACTTTTGACGACATTTTCGGATTCAGGGGACAATTTTACATGGAAATTGACTGCAAAATGTTCGGGATTCAAATTGCTATTGACAAGAATTATTGGTAGCTGATTTTTCACTATAACAATTTTTGACTTATTTATTTTTAAATAGCACTCAATAAACTTTTGTAAATAATATTTAATGTGCAGAATATATATATATATATATATATATATATATATATATATATATATATATAATATAATATAATATAATATAATATAGGTGATATAATAATCCACACAACAAGATTTGTGGGTGATATTATATTATAATACAGTTACATTATATAGTTATACAGCTATTCCAAAATTTAGTGCATTTATTTCGACCATAATTTATTAACAAAATTAAATAAATCTTTAAAAAAACAAGTAGTTTAATTCATGTTACAAAGTTGGCACAATTGAAGTGAAGCGAAATGTCAAAATTAAATATTTAAATGTTGGTATTTCATGGTTTACCAATGGTGTAATTAAAAAAGCAGCCACTAATACCTATAGTAACTAGTGATTTTTGGCATATTCATTTTTAGATAGTGGATAACTGTTCTGCGGATCAATGGTTACAGTTTTATTTTCTCTGTGTAGTGTTGAAATATAGTTTTTTTCGAACAATAATCATTTTTGGTATTTAAGCCAAACATACATATGACATTGTAAGGTATTTCTTTACTTATAACTTAATTTTAGACTGTAAACAAATCTGGAACCTTGGAATTCATTTGTCAGCATGGTGAGGGTGAATGCAAAGGAAACCGCTACCATGGATGCGTTTTGGACTTGAATCCAATTGACAAAGCTTCATCTTATATTGCTTGTGATTTAGCTGCTGATGATCCGTCAGATGATAAGGCATTAAAACAAGTAAGTGATATTTCCTTCAGAAAATTTAACAATATAAACCTAAAATTTGCTTATTTTTAGTGTGCAAATGAGACAGACATATCCTGGACTGACCTTAAAAAATGCGTGGACAGCGGAAAAGCCGATGAAATAATGGCTAAATATGGCGAAAGAACAAACTCGGCCAGACCACCAATTCCAGGTGTGCCAACCACTTTTTTCAACGACGTTTATGATGAAGAATTAAGTGACGATGCATATACTTCTTTTGTAACTGTTGTTTGTAGTTTTCTTGACAACGAGCCTGCAGCATGTAATAGTTTTTAGGTTGTGAATAAATATTTGTTTACCTATATAAACCTAGATCTTTTTTTCTTAGACCACGGGTCAAATAGACATGCTCAAAAGCAGGGGCGTAGAAAGGGGGTGTAGGGGGGTATTTTCCGAGGTTTTGAATATATTTTCAATAAATGGGAAAAAAAGTTGGGTGATTTAAAAAAAATCTGTATTTTTCAAAAATTATTTGGTGAAAGATTATTCACTATAGTTATAAAAATCAGATTTGTTACCATGTTAACATTGTATAAGACCAGTGTAATTATTTTAACAAAGGAAAATATTTTACAGAAATTTATATCTAACATTCACTCAATACAACCTAAAATTAAAGTGCAGAGTACTATATACATATAGTGTTTCAATAAAAACTCCCAGGCCAATTATTTCGAAAACTAAAAGTGACTTTTAAATTCTGTAAACGCCAGTTTTTAGCCTCTATGATTGGCTTCACAACTGTGTAAACAATTTGTTTAAATAATACAAGATGTAGGTGGCGCCACTGTGCAAAGAATTTTTCGATGACAGAAACTTTTAAATTAATTTTTGATTAAATTATGTCCCATCCAAATTTTTGATAAATCCAGATATTTGTGGTTAAGTTTTTTTTTTAATAATTTTAACGAATATTTTAATTATAAATATTTTTAATATGCTTTAGCAGATGTTTATTTAATTCTGGTAATGATAATTTTAGTGATAAAACGCTCGTGTAGCGCTAACTAGATTAAAATTATTACGTCCAATGACGTCTCAGGGGGCCCCTTAACAAATAATATTGACAAAAAATAATACGCCACTGAGTTTCCAGCAATTTTTATATTTTTTTCGGATTTAGCAACTAAAAATATCTTTTTTTTGTCTGTTGAATTGTTTTCATATCTTGCTTCGTTTTCGAGAAATAAAAATAAAACCATTTGGAAAATTATTAATGAAAATTCAAACAATACCATTAACTAACTAATAAGGTCGAATGAGGTGTTCAAAATTATTGCCTTTTCTATACACACATATCAAATCGATATTATAATTCGGTTCTGCAAACTCTCATTAGTGTATTTTAATTAATAGCGGCTATAGTAACATAGATTTTGTTGTACAGGTCAACCATGTCTTCTATTGGTTCCTTGTATACTTCATTTTGTAAGCCGCCCCATTTCCCCATTTGTGCTGATCACTTTTCCTATCCTGGAAACGTTATTTAGATAATTCATAACAATATTGCTATTGTGTGCTGGGGCACCGTCTTGATAAAACCACATAGTATTTACGTCAATTCCCAAATTTTGTAACAGCAAAGGGAGATCGTTTTGCAGAAATTGTAACTAACGAACTGAAGTTAAATAAATGTTCATGGTACAAATAGGGCCCGACTATGTTTACAATACCGCAAAATTTAGAAATTTAGTCTGTCGTATCCAGTTAGGATTTTCCTGGAACCAGTAAGTAGCGACAATTTTGTTTATTAATTACTCCATTATTGCAATCATGTGAAATCGGGATTCGTCACTCCACATAATTTGGTTTAATAAATTTGGATTTTCTTCCAAAAGAATATGAAAATGTGTCAAACAGTTTATAAGGAGATAACCAGCGCAGATTATAATCTGCGCTGGTTATCTCCTTATTGTATGATGCACTAGATGAACTTTGTATGGAAAAAACATTTTTTTTAGGAACTTACTGAAATATTGGTTTCATCTTTTAATATTGAAATATTATTATATTTATATACTATAGTTATAATTTTTTATTATATAAAAGTTATACAAAGTACCTATGTCCATAAAATATCCATAAATGGATATACATGAAAAAATGTATCAAGTACATCCATTTATGGACATTTTATGGATATACATGAAAGAATGTATCAAGTACATCCATTTATGGACATTTTATGGATATACATAAAAGAATGTATCAAGTATATCAATTATATGGATATACATGAAAAAATATATTCAGTAAATCCATAAAATATTCACAAATGGATATACATAAATGAATATATCAAGTATATCCACACTCAGAGAAATATCAAGTTATGAAGAGCATATGAAATTATATTAATTTAAATAATCGGGTAAATTTGATTCAAATAGAAAAAATTTTAGTTTTACATTCATTTACCAACAGTTTTACAATGTTTTGAAACACTTTTAAAGTGTACCCTCTTTAAAATATATATACAAAAAGAAATCCATTTATTTCATTGCCTTTCTCAAAGTTGTTTCAAAAAGATATGTATTATACAATTGTTATGCACCTATTAATTTAATGGGAAACACCAATGACCCAAAACATATTTGAATCCCTAATAATTCAAAGGGATTCAAATATGTTTTGGCGTCATTGGTGTTTCTCATTAAATTAAAAGGTGTATAACAATTGTATAATACATATATTTTTAAAATAACGTTGAGAAAGGCAATGAAATAAATAGATTTCTTTTTGTATATATATTTTAAAAAGAGTACACTTTAAAAGTGTTTAAAACATTGTAAAACTGTTGGTAAATGAATATAAATCTACATTTTTTTCTATTTGAATCAAATTTACCCGATTATTTAAATTAATATCATTTCATATGCTTTTCATGACATGATATTTCTCTGAGTGCATAAAATATCCATATCCATAGCATGTTATGTGGGTATGTCCAAATAATCCCCAATAAATGTAAAATATCGTAGTCCAAACTTAGTTGGGAAAAAGTTGACTAATTTCTTTCCCAAAGCATGGCTCTCTGGGATTGTTCTGAAATAATGTAAAAAGTAAAATATTGTCTGGGCCAAATGATATGATTTTGGGCCAGAGCTGCAACAAGTCAGTTTTAAAAAGACTTAAATCTTAAGTCTTCAAATCAAAATGATTTAAGTATTAAGTCTTTGAATTAAATCATTTTCTTTCAAGTCAAGTCATATTAGCAAATTATTAAATCAATATAAAGTGATTTAAGTCATCTAATGACTTAATTCCTTTATTAAGTTGTTTTTATGACTTAAGTCTATATTTTTTATTTAAATCGTGATCTCAGAGTTAAGTCAATAAAATGACTTGAATCCAAAATTGTGATTTAAATCAAAATAATTACCCTTAAGTCAATTTTTAGTTAATAATAATTTTATGGTATTAATGATACTGATATTATTAATCTATTGTAGATACAGATGATAATAAACCACTATGTTAAGAATTTAAAACGATATATTTTCAGAACACAAAATAACACATTTTTTGAGTATATAGTAGGCAATCAAAATAAAAACTTAAACCACCTTTTTTAGTAGAGTAGACATACAGGGAGTCTAATTTTTATATACATAAATGGGTAACTTCTAAACGGTAATAGATTCAAACTTGAAAGTTGAAGCATTTTTCTTAAAATCGCTGTATTTCAAAAACTGATAACTTATTGTTTTGTTAACTTTTGTTAGCTTGTTCAACATCCATATAAAAAAAATATTCCTGCCATAAGGGAGTAATGATGGGAGGTTCCAAACTCTCGATTCACGACCGCTCACGATTTACGACTGCTCACGACTACTCCCGATTCACGATTGTTCACGATTTATGACCACTCACGCAGGGCCGGCG